>OY728126.1:806149242-816149242 GCA_963277665.1 Viscum album | reverse complement strand
TTACACATTTTCTAGATCATGGTATGAGAACAGAATAAATTATTCAGGTAAAATAAGTATTTTTAAAAAATGTAGTTTTGCCGCCGTCTAATGGTGCAACCATTTTAAAAATAAATTTTAACAATTTTATAAGTTCAATTTTAAAAAATATACTTCTTATTGTGAATCTGGATATAAAAAATTATATTGGATAGAGTTTTGATATTTTTCTAATAACGTTCATATTTTGATGAATAGTAAAAATACGCCAAATTTTAATTAAAAACAACTTTTTTATCAATATAATATATATGGTTAAATTATAATATTGATTGGTTTTAAATTATAAATAGAATTTATTTTTACCATTTAATATATGGTATGTCATTATCATTAATTTTACATTTAATTCAGAGGTAAAAACATTTCAATCTTTTACAATGTTTTAAATAAAAACATGTATTTTCCACAGTGGGATTAATTTTAAATTAATTACTGCATCTTCTGGGTCTTGAATTTGGAAAAATAGATTCCATATTTGGAATCAGTAGGTCCAAATTATGTTAATAGGCTACTTTCTATTTCTGAGAATCTTGAATATTAACGACGGTAAATTTTAATTACCAGAGTTAAAGGTAAATCAGAAAATTAAGGGTAACAATAATATTCAAAAATTACCCTAACCCTTGGAAAAATTATATTAGATGAATTAAAATGACCCATATCACCAATGGTTTTCAATATATTCATTTCAAGGTTGTTTGACCATAAAAATGATGTAATTATTATTAAAACAAAATAAAGTGACAACATGTCACTCTCTTATATCTTATAAGTTTAACAATTTTAAGTGGATGATGAACTTCATAAAACATTGAACATAAATAATCTCCAGATAGATAATAAAATTATCTACATCATGAGAATTTATTTATAATTTTTAGGGATTAAATAAATATAATTAATAATGACCCAATAGTGATGTAGAAATTATTTTATTGATTGAAATATCAAAAAAATGGTTTTAGAAATATTAAAATAAATATAATATGAAGTATTTAATGTGCTCCATGAATTCTCTAGAATATTATTACCACAAATAAAATTAAATAGATTAAATAAGGATAAATCATGTTTATAAGGTTAAAAATAAATTCCCAACATGTCTAAATTTTATTGGTTGAATATATTACAACCCTATCTCATCTTATCATTGAATTGAGTCATTTTAGGAGGTTTTTATGTGGGTTTTGAATTTATTACAAATTAATATTTTTAAGGTTCCCAAAAGTTCCCCTCTCCTCCATCATAAAAGGGCACCTCCTCCCTCTCTACTTCAAAAAATTTTGATCCTTAAATCTCAGCCAAACCCTGTCCATTTATTTTCTCCACCTCCCAATAAACCTACTTTTGGTAATGGTCTTCTTAAAAGACCATATTTAGTGCCTTAAGAGGTGGTTATGAAGAGGCGCGTTGATGAAGAAGTAACATCTTTTACCGGTTCTTTCAAATTTATTTCTTCTTATACTTCCTCTTCATTATTTGATTCATTATAAAGTAAAAAAATCAGTATCAAGAATATACTGATATATTATTATAAATATGAAAAAACACTATTTCACCTTCTATCCATCGTATGAAAAACAAAATCACTGCGCGTGCGTACGTATGGATTACCATCTCCACACTGTGGTCTAATCTGTTTTTCCAACTCCACCTTACATGGATGGGTATATTGGTGGAAATAATAACTATATATGATTTTTGTAATGTGATACTAATTTTGAGATATTATATCATCCAACCCAATTTCATTCAATAAATATGGGAATGATATCATCGCTCGTGTGTACATACAGATTACCGTCTCAATGACACGATGAGATTCATTTTCCATGTTAACCATTCAAGAATGATTATAATGTTTATATAAAGAATAATAATGAAATATATGACATAATAATTTTAAAGGATATATATATATAGATGTCATCTACTTGTTTCCATTTATGTCAATAAAGAAAGCAAAACTGCATTCATGTGTACGTACGACCTACCGTCTCCATAAACGGTGTATTTCATTTCATTTATAAATCTATTATATATATTTATACTGAATATAAATGATATATAAATCATGTTTCACATTTTTATTGTAAGGAAATAATTATATAAGTATTAATATCAAGAACAACAAGTCCAAACACGTACGATTAATGAATCGATTTTACCCAAAATGATGCTTTAACAAGGAATTGACAAAAGAACGGGTAATATAATGTCATAAGTGAATCATATATGATATCATAAATATTATTATTGTTCTATTATAGGTTAATAAAAAATGATTAATCCCACTATATAGGTGTTTAAGACACGTACTGATGAAATGGGACATAAGGTAAGGGATAATTATTCCAATCTCATTCTAATCTAAGATTGTTAATTCGTAAGTATTAATTAGTGCTATGTTTATTACCCATGTACATATGTTCTCAAAATATTTTCATAAAATGTTTATTATTCATCCATATATATTTAAATCCATTTTTACCCTTTCTTGAATTTTACCACAGGTTATGGAAGGAATCTTTCTTTTGTTTACCATATGAGGTAATTTTTGACTTTTCCAGTAAAAGTATGAGGATAATGGTTTTTTAACTTATACGATGTGAATGGATTTTAATGGTTTTATAACTCCGTATTTTCATGATGCTCACTGTACAAGATTCCATGAATATTTAAAAAAATCATTTTCTTTTAAAATTACATATCATTTTGAGAAAATAAAATGATTTTGAAGAAAAATAGATATTTTCCTCAAGAATTAATTTCATGTGTTTCATCGAAACTATTTTCCATATAAGATGACATTATTTAGTATGTTTATGTTTCAAGTATAATGTCTCTATAATTTACATGGTTTTATTCCTCTTTTGATGTAATGATATCCATTTATTTTATATGGATTATGTTATTAAGGGATGATGTTTATTAAACCAATTTTATTCTTTGGGTTATGATGAATCATTTATGCTTATTTTGTGGAACACGTAAAAATGATTAAATTATGAGATGGGTGGGACCTATATCTCCCTGAAATGCATCGGGTAATGATTTACATCTAATTATATGTACATGGCTGGAACGACAATTAAATCAGGTTCATTAATATAGGGATAGAACTGCAAATAAACCCAGTTCACTAATGGACTCTGTCCACTATGATGGTTTTGGCAATAATGCCTTGGCTACTATGGAAATCATATCATGCGATTAATGGTTTTCCAAAACTACATGTTTTATTCCCATGCCATTTTATCATGATTAATGTTCTTTTATGATCTATGCATTATGTACTGTAATTATTTTAGTCATTGCTCATGATTTTGATGTTTTCTCATCATGTTTTTACGCATAAATGTATATGGATTTTTTTATGTTCACAATGTTTAACCATACTGAGCATCTGATCTCACCCTCTTTATGTTTTCATTCCCCTAGGATATAAATAAATGTTTTAGGTATGAAAAAAAAGGGGAAGATCATTATGGGAGATGTTGAAGATCTTTCACCATGATTAGAAGATTATGATAAGAGTTTCCAAAGTCATTAAACTATCACGGTCTTTGGGAATCTTTTTGTGTCATGTATTAAGTTTTCTAAAAAAGTGATGTAATGTCTATGAATGTCAATCATTGGGTCATTACAGTTGGTATCAGACTGATGGTTTAGTTACCAATTGGAAACTAAGATGTAAAAACTTTATTGAGATCTCTAGTGATATTTCTAAGGTATGTCTAGGGATGTACATAAGGTTAAGAATAAGTATAGCTTATAGGACTATAATTACTGTAATGTTCATATAATTAAACCTATTATGTTAGATATTGAAGGTACTACCCCTTTATTATGTTGTTTTCCTAGCATGATTTTTGACTCTCATGCTATTATATTTGGGTTTTAGATGATGGCTAGAACTTGAAGGAACCGTGCTGATCAATGTAATGGACAATGCAATGATTTTCCTCCAGAACAAACCATTGTTATTGGAGATGGTGTGAATGTTTTTTTTCTATACTTACACATGTTAGGAATCATTATGGACTTATAAATGATCTCGAAAGGGAACAATATTCTATTGATTCTTTCATGAGGCAACATCCACCTTCTTTTAATGGGTCTTCTGATCCATGTATTGCTGAACAATGGATCAGTACTATTAAAAATTTATTTTCCATAATTATTTGTTTATAACATGAAATAGTCATTTTGGCTGGTTACCGTTTAGAAGGACAATAAGACTAGTTGTGGACTCTAATTAATAATAGAGGGCCCCAAGATGATATTGAATAAATGGAATGGGACGAGTTCAATAGCTTGTTTTTCAATAATTACTTCCCTCATATTATTTGATAAAATATAGAAAATGTGTTCTTTTAGATTAAAAAAAAACGGATGATGAATCTGTTGGTATATAGGAGGTGAATTTTACAAGGCCTGAAAGGTATACATCTGGAATTATCATCCAACCTGAAAGTAATGTTGATTTATTCTTCAGTGGCTTAAAAACAAGTCTTCACAGGGCATTAGCTATAATATACATTAGTAGATATGATGAAAATGTTCATTGTGAAATCATGGTAGAACTTGATGTTGGTGTTACATATCCTTCTCATGGTTTTGACAAGAAACTAAAGATTGAGTTCAAGGAATAATCTCAGAAAAATGATGAAAAGAAGATGAATGTTTTTTATGCTCAAAGTGTGGAAAGAAGCATGGTGGAGATTGTATAAAAGGTACTATAAAATGTTTCAAGGGTGGAAAAGAAGTTCATCAAGTAGCTGAGTGTCTAAGTAATAGGAAAACGGTTTCTAATGATGTGAATAGTGAAAAGACTACAATGAACATACCACTAACACTTTAATTCTACAAGTGCAATGAAATGATGAATTATGATAATCAACACCCAAATCTATGGGTTAATGATGATAGATGTGGGAAACCTCTTAAAGAAACGGACAATGGGAAGTCACATGTGATCAATATTTGTGATGTTGGGTATGAAAATGTTGTGGTGGAATGATTAAGTGTTTATGTAATGGGATTTCAAAATAGTATCATGGAATCTCATTTATAATATTATGGAATATTAGAACACAATTTATTGGTTTATTCTAGCTATCACCAATTATATGGTACTGGTAAACTTGAAAAGTGATTGAAATAATTTTGGAAAGCATATTATATGTGCATATAGAAGGAATAAAGAGAAAATAATATAGTTTATAGTATTAATGAGCTCATGACTGATACAAGGACAATGTGATATCATGGTTTGAGTATATAGAATTTTTGAAATTTTGTTATGTGGAAGGAGTTAAAATTTAACATATTTCATGTTTTCATTACGTTTATATGGTAATACATGTTTCAAGAAAATAGGTGATTATGGAATTCACATTTTTTTAATGTTATCATCATGTTATATCTTATGATATATGTGGGATAAATGCTTTTAATCACATTCTTAGTAGATTAACTTTCTAGTAATCATTTTATTTTTACAATGAGCTTGGATAGATGTATTTTAGATAAGCCTAAAGATTAAAATGGATTATGTTCGACATAAGATAGTATTGTTTAAGGCTACAACTTTTTTTGATATTATTGCTAGAATGTTATAATAGTATAGTTTTAGAGAAAGGACAACCTGCAGGATGGGTGACAACCCATCGCGTCAGACAAGGTTATGGTAATCGAACTCACATCCGAAGTGTGATAGGCCTCTATTTCCTACCAGTAGCCTACAAGAAGTCCCTAGAGAGTATAAATTAGTTTTATTTTATTACGAATTGCGATAAATGAAGTAAATGTCCATTTTTAGAATCATATATGGTTAATCTCAGCATAGATCGAATTATGTATATTTAATAATTTGTGCTAACAATTATGTGATAGAGACAGCTGGAATGAACAATAATTCTATCATATTAACTACTAATACTTCAATAATGAAAAATTCAGCTTCATTTCATTAAGTATGAGATGAAGTTGAAATTGTCCATGGAATGACCAATGAAGATAGTACACTAAAATCAAGTAAGTATTTCTTCTTATGTAAAAATTCATCAACATTAGGGAAATGATCTTGAAAACCAAAAAAATGTTGTCTTAGTACTGTCATATATGATGAATTAGATGGTACCTTAGATCATCAAAAATTTATGGCTCTGTGATTGTTGAATTTTTCATAGCCACTTTCTCTACCACTCTTAATCTGAACATTATTGTTAGATTTCTCCTTCATATCCATATTTTAACCTATATTCTCTAATGTGGAAACATAATTCTGAGTTACATTGGGCGACTATTATGTTTTTAACTTTCTTTTTTAAAATTAAGTATTATGTATTCCATTTTACGATGTGGGTTTCTATAAATGAAACTTTCAAGTAGAAAACCATTTATAACCCCGATGAAATTCGAGGGAGAAATTCATTTTATGGGGGGTAGAATGTAACACCTAGAGATTTTAGGAGAATTATACTTTCTAATTTAATTGATGACCTTTTTTCTATGCTTCACCAAGATTATATTGTCATTTATGAAATACCGTATTATCTTGTATTATACGCAACACTATTATTCGCTTATGTTGCTCACAATTTCATGTTCTTTCGAATAAAAGTCATTTTACACAACAAAAAGTATATATTTTGATCAATGTATATCTAAACTATATTATATAAAACACCAATGTATGATTTACCTACACGCAACCCAGACATGGCATGCATTACATGCAAGAGAGACCTTCCGCGATAGCGTGTATTATACGCAATACCAAGTTTCACTAAATGAGATATTATTATAATATTATTACGAACTAGGCGTTATGAATAGTACTAACTAAATTTTGAATTTTATAACATTATCATTCATCTTACTCATTTTCTAGATCATGTTATAAGAACCAAATAAATTTTTCGGTTCAAATATATATATTTTTTTAAATGCAGTTTTGGTGCCTTTTGATGGGGAACCCATTTTAAATCTAATTTTTAACACATTTATAAGTTTAATTTTATAAAATAAATTTCATCTTCTGAATTAGGAAATGAAAATTTTTTGTCTGGTAATGTTTTGATATATTTCTGATAACGTTCATATTTCGATAAATAGTAAAAATACGCAAAAGTTTAATTAAAAACATCTTTTGTCATCAAAATAATTTATATGGTTAAATTATAATATTGATTGGTTATAAAGTATAAATATAATATATTTTTACCATTTAATATAATTTATGTCATTATCATTAATTTTACATTGAAATCATATGAAACAAAATTTCAATATTTAGAAATGTTTTAAGTAAAAACACCTATTTTTTTCTACAACACGGTTACTTTTAAATTAAATACTACTTCTTCTGTGTCTTGAATTTGGAAAAATAGATTCCATATTTGGAATCAGTAGGTCCAAATTATGTTAATAGGCTACTTTTTATTTTTGGTCATTATGAATAGTAACTACAGTAAATTTTATTTTCCCTAGTTAAAGGTAAATTTGGAAATTAAGGGTAACAAAAATATTCTAAAATTACCCTAACATTTTAAAAAATTCTATTGGATTAATAACAGTTGACCCATATCACCTAAGGGTCGGAATAGATTAATTACATGGACTTTTGACCATGAAAATGATTTAATTATTATTAAAACCAAAGAATGTGAGTACATGTCACTCTCTTATATCTTATAAGTGTAACAATTTTAAATGGGTGATAAAATTCATAAATCATAGAAAATAAATACTATATAGAAATATAATAAAATTATCTACATCATGAGAATTTATTTAGAATTTTTAAGGATTAAATAATTTTCATTAATGATGACACAATAGTGATGTATAAATTATTTTATTTATTGAAATATCAAATAAATGGTTTAAAAAATATTAAAATAAATAATATATGAACATTTTAATGTGCTCCAAGAAATTTCGAGGAAAATATGACATGTTATTAATCTATTAAATATTTTGTATTGAACCTATCCTCTATGTGGATTTTATTAATTTGAAAATAAATGAATAGTGTCAAAATTGACACTATTGTTATTTTATAAAAATAAAAAATAATAAAATTGTTTAAAAATCAAATAAATATTTAAAAATTATAAATTTAAATTTATATAGTCTAAAATGATATAATGTATTCGATTATAGAAAATTCACAACACATAAGTAATTATTGAGAAAATCATAAAATATAGAATATTATTATCACCAATAAAATTAAATAGATTAAATATGGATAAATCAAGTTGATAATGTTTAAAATAAATTTTTAACAAATATAAATTTTATTGGTTGATTATATTACAACCCTATATCATCTCATCATCTAATTGAGTCATTTTAGGTGGTTTTAAAGTGGGGTTTTAATTTATCATAAATTAATATTTTTAAGGTTCCAAAAAGTGCCCCTCTCCTCCCTTATAAAAAGGATCCTCTTCCCTATCCTCTTCACAACATTTTGAGCCTTCAATCATATAAAAACCCTATAAATTTTTCTTATCCACTTACCTATAAAACTACTAGAGGTACTGGTCTTCTTCAAAGACAAATTTAGTGCCCTTAGAGGAGGTTAAGAAGAGGCTCGTCGAGGAAGAGGTAATATCCTTTAACGATTATTTAAAATTTATTTCTTCTTATACTTCCTCTTATTTAATTGTTTCATTATAAAGTAATAAAATAAGTATCAATAATATAGTGTTATTTTATTATAAATATTAAACATTTCTATTTAACATTCTATCCATCCTACAAAAAACAATATCACCGCGTGTGCGTAGGTAGGACTTACTGTCTCCAAGCCGTAGTGTAATCTGTTTTTCCAACACCACGTTACTTGGATGGGTATAATGGTTGAAATAATAACTATATATGATTAGTAAAACATGAATCTAATTCTATTATATTATATAATCAACCTCAATTCCATTCAATAATTATGATAACGATATCATCGCTCGTGCATAAGTATGGATTACCGTCTCGACAACACGATGAGATTCATTCTCCATGTTAACCATTCAAGAATGATTATAAAGTATATATAATGAATAATAATGAAATATATGACATAATAATGCTACTAGATATATATATATATATATATCGTCTACTAACTTTCATTCAAGTAAATAAGGAAAGGAAAATAGTGTTCCTTCATACGTATGGTCTACCATCTCCATGAACGGTGTATTTCATTTCATTTATCTGTCTATTATAAATATATATTGAATATAAATGATATATATAAATCATTCTTTACAGTATTGAAGTAACTAAATCATGATATAATTTATAATATCAAGAACAACAATTCCAAACACTTATGATACATGAAACGATTTTACCCAAAACACTACTTTTAAAAGGAATTGACAAATGAACATGTAATATAAAGTCATAAGTCAATAATATATGATATCATAAATATTATTATGCTTCTGTTACAAGTTAATAAAATTTTTAACCCCACTATACAGGTGTTTCCGACACATACTGAAAAAAATTGGACATAAGGTAAGGGATAATTATTCCAATCTCATCCTTATCTGAGATTGTTTGTTCATAAGTATTTATGGGGCTATGTCTATCATTCTTATCCCTATGTTCTCAAAATTCATTCATAAATTTTTTACTATTCCTTCATGTATGTTTAAAGATATTTTTACCCATTTTTTTGTTTTACCATATGGTATGGAAGGAATTTTTCTTTGGTTACCATATGAGGTACCTTTTGACTTCTCCGGAAAAAGTACGAGGAAAGTGTTTTTTTAACTTATACGGAATGAATAGATTTTTGGGGTTTCATAAATCCTTATTTTCATGAAGCCTCCTGTACAATATTTCATTATTATTTTATACAAAATTCTTTTCTTTTAAATTTTCATGGAATTTTGAGAAAAGAAAATGATTTTGAAGAAGAAAGGATATTTTCCTCAAGAATTAATTTCAAGTGTTTTTTCAATACTATTTTCCATCTATGTTGACATTATTTAGTATGTTTATGTTTCATGTATAATGTCCATATAATATACATGGTTTGATTCTTCTTATGATGAAATTAAATCCTTTTATTTTATATTGATTATGTTATGATGTGATGTTGTTTATGACACCCATTTTATTCTTTAGGTTATGATGAATGATTTATGTTTATTTTATGGAACACATAAGATTGATTTTATTCTGAGATGGGTGGGACCAATGTCTCCCTCTAATGCATTAGGTAACGATTTATATCTTATGAGATAGACATGGATGGGATGACAAGTAAATCTGGTTCATTAATATAGGGCTGGAACGGTATATAAACCCAGTTTAGTAATGAACTTTGTCCACTATGATGGTCTTGGCAGAAATTCCTTGGCTACTATGGAAATCATATCATGTGCTTAATGGTTATATAAAATTACATGTTTTATTCCCATTCCATTTTGTCAAAAATAATGTTTCTTTTTGATCTATGCCTTATGTACTATCATGATTTATGTCATTGCTCAAGATTTTGAGGTTTTATTATCGTGTTTTTACGTTCAAATGTTTATGGGGTTTTTTTATATTCTCAATGTTTACCCTTACTGAGCATTTGAGATCACCCTTTTTAGGTTTTATTTTCCATAGGATATAATTAATGGTTTTAGGTAAGAAAAAAGGGGAAGATCTTTATGGGAGATGCTGAAGATCATTCACCATGATTAGAAGATTATGTTCCGAGTATCCTAAGTCACTAAACTAATGCGGTCGTTGGGCATTTTTTTGTGTCATGTATTATGTTTTCAGAAAAAGTGAGTTACTATCCATGTACGTCAATCATTGGGTCCTTACATAGATGGATGATGGTTCAACACCCTAATAGCCTGACCTCCAGCGATTATTTAAAAAAGAGTACCCCATTCCATTAAATGATTGTTCTTAGTTTATATTCATGTACTTATGGAGCTATATAAGGGAGGGATGATAATGGATATGTATATCATGGGGTTAAAAGAACTTATATTGTAATACATTAATATGATTAAGGTTGTTTACTTCCAAGTATGAATGTTTTACTAGGTTCTCCATAGTGGAATTTATGCCAGTGTGGTACCCCTGTGCATTCCCAATTGCTTCAGAGTGTTGGATCATGTTGTGGTGATAGAGAGATTCCTATTAGAGCGACTCTATTCAAAAAGAGCTATAAAGCATTAGTAAAACCTCTAAAATTATTTTTTGTAAGTGGTTGGTGGAAATTGGAGATACTTCAACCACCACCACCAGTCATCGTACACTAGTCTTTGAGAAATGGAAGTTGAGGCATCATAATACTCTATGGTTTGAATGCATATGGCCCGGTGGTGCATGAGTTTATGAGAGTTAAGATCTATTTTTTTTACTCTTTCTTTAGAACAATAATATATACCTGAAATTAATTCCATATTCTATATACTCATGGTGAAGGAGATGGACATCCCATTTTAGGATTTATCCTAGAATCATTGTACTGAGTTTCCCATTGGGGATGCTTGTACTTTATATTTTATCAACAGATAGTGTGAGCTATTTCTTTATAAAGATGGTTTCTAGTAGGGCCTTATGGTCATCATTTTGAAAGTTTATGACATTGTATTTGGTATATATTAGTATTATATATTGCAAGAAAAGATTTCCTATCACTATAGATGATAGGTATACCTTTATATTGATTAGAAGATCTCATCTTTTGTGTCAAAAAGGGATATATATTTTCAGGGTGAGATGGTTTTGCGAGAAGAATGCGACATTTAATTAAAAATCATTTGGAGAGTTTGAACTTTAGTGCAACATGATCTTTATAAATATGGATTACATTAGTCATGGATGATTATATGTATTTCTTCTTATATTTTATTTAGGGAAAACCTATTAGTCGAGAGATGAATTATTATGTTAACTTTATTTTGGGGTACCATTCTGATATATTTAGAAACATACCTAATGATCACCGAGAGATGATGTTTTAGTTGGAGGACCTTTTAAAGGTTTGTTTTATTAGACCCAATGAGTCCCCGTATGATTCTATCGGTTTGTTCATGTAAAAGGTGGATTAGATATTCTGAAATTATGTGTATTAATACCTCATTAACCGGGCTACAAAAAAAATACCCCTACTAAGGATTGATGACCTCGTTGATAAGTTTCGAGGAATTTTTTGGTTATCAATGATATTTTGTAGGTATGGAAATCACAATTTGAGGGTTCATGAGATTGATATTTTGAAGCAATATTTCAAATCCCTTTATGAATACAATGAGTTCCTGGTGATGCTAATCAGTTTGAAAAAATTAACCTTTAATTTTATTGATTTTATATACATGATTTTATAGCCTTACATGGACTAATTTTATATTCATAGAATATATAATGATATTCTCTGAATTAGATGCATATAATTCGATGAAAATGTGGATGGTCCTAGATTTTATTCAGAAGCATCAGATTTTTGGTATTCTCTCAATGATATATTGTGGGATCTATTATGTTATATTTTATGGGCATGTCATTTCATTGCATGGATTTTGTGTAGACCTGATGATGATTGATGTATCAATTTATTATGATCTACCCAAGAGTGCATCATAAGAAAGGATTTTCCTTTGTTGGACGGGGAACTAAAATACGTTCCTGGCATACATCTCTAGCATTTCATCACCTTTGACACCCAAAGGTGGAATTTGGAAACTGTATACATGTATTGATCAGTTCCAAAATGATATTGAATAGTTGAGGCTAAGGTTGATGAGGAATCATGTTTTTGATACTCCATAAGGTGGGTGGGGAGGACATAGTGTATTGTGAGGCCTCAGTATCTAGGCTCGACTATTTGTTGATATAGATACAACATGGTATTTCATATTCGTTGAAGTAGTCAAGATTCCATGAGGAACACCAAATGAATCATGACATATATTTAATAGTGATATTCTTCTTTATGAGGATGTGGATGCACTATATTCTGGTATATATCTTATTTATTTACTCGAACCATTAGAGCCTCAGTTTTTTCATCATGCAGAGAGACCTAATGTTGAGATAGAGGAACTGGTGGGAGCCCCAAGAGACTATGAATTTGATATATTATAGAATCCTGCAATTGGAAACATTGGGAATATTCCTTTAGTAAGAATTCCAATGCTTGTTTGGTGGGAAAGGTGTTTGAGTAGTTAGATTCTTGATAGTTGACAAGAGTAGAGGAGGTGGGTGTAGCTTTTCATCGGTTGATGGTGTCAACCCCTATGATTCTCCTAAATGTTATGGTGGATTAGTTTGGATATATCATCTATAAGGTCATATGTGACAAAATATCCTTATCAGATTCACTAGATGTATTGTCTAATGAAGGGAATCATTTTAGCCTTTTCTGAGGAAGGACGTTGTTCGTATTCATGATGTGTGAGGAGGTGATGAGAGTGTTTCAAAAATCCCTTTTTCGCTATTTATCTCAATTTAGGTAAAAATTATGGAGACATTTAAAAATATTTTTGGGGGTTAATACTTAGGAATATCATGGTTGTATTTTTCTATCGGTGTCTCACATGTAGGTATGTGAATACTGAACACTGAGTTCTATTAGGTTTCTTAAAGCCACTTGAGATCCTAGAGTTTAAATGGCATGGAATAAGCAAACCCATTGGAGAATGGATTTTTATGATAGATTTAGGTCATGATTCTATCTGGGTGATAGATTACCAACTCACAATGTCAGGGAAATTCCTTATTATCAGATAAGAAGATATCAGTGAAGTTCTTGAGTTATTTTATATATGGGTGATAACCCCCCCACCCTCATGGGGTTCTCTAAAATATTGTCTCAGATCATGATGTGTAGTTCACATCATGGTTTGGATATTCCCATAGGAGGAATTTGATGCCCATATGAGTTTGATTACAACCTTTCATCCCCAGAAAGATGGAAAAGTCGAGTGTACAACCAAGGTGCTGAATGATATTGTAAGGAAATTCATGTAAGAATTAATTCAGAGAAGGGAGTATCAATTTCATTTAATTTATTTTTTGTAATGTAATAGATACCACTATATATTGAACATAGAACCTTCTGAGGACCTATATAAGAGAAATATGTTTTCACTATTATGCTAGACCATGATCGGTGAGGAATATCTTTTTTCTCCATGAATTTTTAATGAAATAATGGAGAAATTACAAGTCATCCTTTACTGGGTGAGGATAGATGAGATCCAGTATAAATAATATATAGATCAATATCAAATGCCCTTGGAGTTTGACCAGGGAGACCAAAATTTTCTAACAGTCTCGCCATGATGAGGATTATGAAGATTAAACCTTGGATGGAAGCTATCACTATGGTTAATGAATCCATTAGATATTTTAAAAATAGTTTTATTGGTTTCATACTACCACACCCTACCCCCAGTTGGATTGGGTTCTCGACGTCTTCCTTGTGTCACAATTAAAAAGATATGTGCATCACCTCATGATTGTTTCAAAATGGGAGATGTTGGACACTGAGGATAATGTCACATTTATGTAGAACATATTGGATATTGAGGATCATAAATAGAGGATCCTACATGGATAGATCATTCCCTTATATCATGTGTTCTCATAGAACGAGAGCATTCTAGAGAACTTCTGCGAGAGGGAGAGCTAGATGTGGGATCAGTATCATGATATTTTTATTTACTTGTTTCATTTCATAGATGAAAATATTAATGTGGAAAATAATGTTGACATTTCAATTTTTCTTTGTAAGACATTGAAACTAATTTAAGAATATTTTTGGTGTGAGGCGCTATGACAAAAAAAAGATTATTTGGGAAAATTTTTCTCAAATAATTTTTATTAAAATATGATATATATTTTAATAAAAAATTATGAATTTTTCAGAAATAATTGGATAACTCACAATCTAAGTCTTAGATCAAAAATTTGAGACCAAATTTTAATAATGAATGTGATCTTTGACCTTGACATGACCAAAATTGGATTGCATAGAGAATTATGACAAAACAACCATTGTAGGGTGAGTTCAATGAATGAATGAATTAATTAATTAATCCTTCTAAGCCCTAAATTCCGATTTGTATAATCTATTTTGGCATATCACTAGAGTGATCCAAATTGCACAATGAACATTAAGAGAGGTTTTATACCACATATCATTGGGGAACTAAGATTTAATTATAATGATCTACCAATTTGAGAACAATCAACGCACAACGAACACAACATATTTTTCCTTATTGATAGAGTGAACTTTCTTTATCAGCAATTGATCTAAATATAGGTAAGACCCATTATTTGTGGATATGAACCCTTTTGTCAAAATATTGATAATGGTCATTTATTTCATTGACCTATCATGCGTTTAGAAACTGATTTTTACATTTTAATCAATCTACACATATTGTGCCATGTTTCTGACCAAATAATCCCTAATTTATATCTTCTGGAGAGTTACATGTCGAAAAAAATTATACACCTTTGTTCTAGTTCGTTCCCTCCATAATTATTCATTTACTTAGCTGGTTGGCTGATAGGGTCTGGGTTCGACATTGACATTAAGGATAAAGTGAAATTACCCCAATAGATTAAAGAAAATTTTTCAAGTGTGTAATTCATTTGAAATCAATTCATGAGTTTTTATGATTTTTAGATTATGAAAAATTGAATCATGTATTTGGATTGGGATGAAAATTTGGTGTGGAATAGGAGATGTGTGAGGAATGTATAGGAATATGAATGATCGATAGATGTTTGGTTTCTGGCCACCAGATGGAGAAAAAAAAATAACAGAGCCTTCCCCCATAAATTTGAGGTTATGTCTAGGTAGTTTTTAGTTGCAGAGAGGCAATATCTAGAATCTGAAAAGTTTATTGGAATTTCTACCAAAAATCATACCACAAGGCATATGGGATGATGAATAGATGTCCTATATTAACCATATGGCTATAAATCTAGGTTTTTAGAAATTTTATGGATAAAAAATTGAGTGGTTGGGCCACACATTGTGTGACCCTCTCAAGGAAGGCATACCACATGATATAAGAACATGGACGGGACCATGTAAGGGAGGGAATTCCATGTACTAATGTATACAATCGTGATAAAGGTTACATAGACATGAACATGAGCATTGGGAATGACTCGTATTGGCTAATTCACATTGTGTAGTCTCCTTACGTGCCATTTACGGCTATATGGGTTATTACTTATGTACCAGTAGAGACTAGACCAGGTGGAGGAGTGGGTCCATATGTTATGTGGGTCCCTTTACATTCTCTGTACCCCCCCCCCCCACTTATTTTTATAAAAATTAGACATCTCGTAACTCCATTTGGACATGTTATTTTGGACAAGGAGTTTCAAATATGGTGTTTTTTTACAAAGAACATGTATGTTGAATTTGTTGGGGGTTCTGAGATAGGGTGACATGTGTTCTAGGAAAGAATCTTCCTTTGGAAACACATGATGATGGAAGTGATTGTGCATGACCATTAGAGATATTGGAGTCGTACCACTTCCTAACCAGGGAATAGGTCATCTATCTACCATTAGAGGGGCACCATTATGAAAATATAGTGATTGGTTCCTTGATCATATGAGTGGAATCCTCATTCTGGGAAGGGCAGGTGACCACAATCATCTATTATAGTGTAACCCTCTTATAAGGAAAAGTAATGGTTCTATGACCATTAGAGTGTAACCCTACTACTAGGAAGAGCATTGGTCCTTTTTCTATTATTTTTGTGGAACCCTCCTAATGTAAAATTATATTTTTCCTAAATGATTATATTGAAACCCACATTTGGATTCAGGGAATGGGTCGTATTTTGACTATTATAGTGGAAACCTTCATTGGAGTCATGGAATGGGTCCTCTATTGACTACATGAGTGAACCAAAACATTGTACTAGGGAAAATGATCTCACCCTAGAGACTGTGGCAGTTTGAATATGCATCATAGTGGTGAGGTGTAGCTCAACATTGATGGTTCTACAAGGAAAACATACAGGATGCTTCGTATCATTAGTGGACCCTTTGGATCTTTTGGATATGGATATCCAATTTCACTCCCATTTTAAAATATTTTATTGATCATAGATATATAGGTACCTATGATGATGGATTTTTACTCTCTTCTGATGGATTATGATTTGGATTCTTATCATACCTCTTGCATCTCCACCTTCTACGCTCTAGGAATCCTACTGGGTGTGTTTATACTCACCCTTTCATGGGATTTTCCCACACGTGTCATGTATTTTTTTGAAGGTGGAATGGTCGGTGGAAATTATAGTGGATAATAGGGTTACCTTGTTCTTTTGACTATACATGGTGGATAGGGATTGAAGATTCAAATCTAGGAAATCGTATAACATTACATTTACATTTTTTTAGTATGGGACACCATTTTTGTTGGTAATTTTTTTATTTTCATATGATTTTTTCATAGTGTTTTACTCCCTATAGGATTTACATGAATGGATAATTAAATGTATTTTCCATATTTTATTATTATTCCACTAAACATATTTTATAGGATGATCTATTGTGTGCATTCAGGAACATTTGTAAAAAAAATCACATACTAGTTTTTTTTATTCCGAGATCATATCAAGATCATGGCTTAGAGACCCTAGACATTTAAACATATTACTACATGATTTAAAACATTATTAACCACAAAATTTCATGATAATGATCATAATGTCTACTTTTTGTCGATGATTATGTACATGAAACTTAATACATGGAAATAGAATAAAACATATTTGACTTAATCAACCATAAAAAGATACATAATTTCATGGATCTCCAATATATACAAAAGACAACCTAAGGAATACACAAATAAAGGGATGAGCTAAGAATTATAGTAAGGGTATAAACATAGATATAAAGAAAATCACATGTGTTAGGAGGCCTAAAATGATGATATTAAAACGAATTGAACATGAATAAAGATAATATATAATAACAGTTAGATAATGAGACATTTAATTCTCTATTAATAGTAATGTAGAAACAACCCACAACATGACATAAGCATTAGTCAAGGATAATAGCCAAGACCAATGCTCATGGAAAAAAAAGACCCATAAGGGAATTCGGTTCACTACATGTCCCTACATAACGTCTCATGATACTATACATTACCAAATTCATCGAAGCTCTATCTGGGCCCACCAATCATATCACATTCATGAATATGTGTTCAACATAAATAATCAATCATAATTTATATTCATAGAAATAATTATGTATCATAATTATTTCATAAGGGATACGAAAGAGGATGTCATAATGGTGTTCATGAATTAATGGATTTAAATCATACAAGGAAATACATAGGGTATAATAGTAATAAATCATTATAATTTGTGTTAAACTGAATTGTAAAAAGAAAAATAGTTGTTTAAGTGAAATTAGAAATGAAAAATTTTAGTACGGTTTACAGATAATATTAATGAGTGTTTAAAGTTGAAAATGAATAATTGTTTTTAAAAACCTTGAAATGAAACAAGATATTTTTTCAAGATAAAATGTTTGATTTTAGAAAAATAATATTTTATTGGAATAGAATTTGTAGTGAAATTTAAATTGGGAGAGAAAACGGGATAATCCCTTTATTCAGGCATTATTATCTAGTAGAAATGTGACGAAGAACATATTAAGACATGTATTTCTTCATAATAGAAGGATTTAATGATCTAGATATATTACTTGGAACATATAAATATTATGTAGAATAATTATATAAGAATAATTATTATTTTAATAGGGTTAATGGGAGATAAATCGTAACCCGAAGGAAAAAATGGTGGATTGGAAAGAGCCTCTTAACTTATGCGCGGAAGTGTTCTGAACTTGAACTTAATATTTTGGATAATAAAATTTATTCCATTAATTTATTAATTAAATTTTTTTTATAAAATTACATTATTTTTAACAATTTTAAATTTTTGATTTATGACCATTTTGAAGGGTTATTAATATTAAATTTAATCATTCCAGAGTATTGGTTTCTATGGTTTTCACGATTGGTTTACATGTATACATGTACAGAAAATCATGTAAATTGTGAATTTGTTGGTCTAGAATTGAATTTATATGTTAATTTGTATATTATAATATATATTACCCTTAAAATGGATTTCTTATTAGCCATGAGTGTAGTAAATGAAATTGAAAAATCATCATCCCTGAAGGCGAAAACATAACACATCATAGACGATGCTTTCATTTTTTAGAAAAACAATCGGGATGGGAATATTTTTAAGGATATATTATTACATTAAAAGGAAAAAATTATAAAATTTAAGTGATACTAGAGGTTTTAGTTTTCACCTATAATGGGTCATGAGGAGATAATAATAAAAGAATCTAAATTTGAAAATTAATTAAAAGAAAATAAAATAAAATTTTACACATTGAATTTCAACTCCTTAAGAACCTATATTGGGAAAAGGGTTTGAAATTTGGTTTAGAACAATATCTCTTGGATGTGGGAGAGAGTATATGGAAGAGTATTGGGAAAAATTTCGACAATTGTCAAAGCATTAAAGGGGTAATGAAAAGGGGTTTTTATGCGTGTTATTTATTGGGGAAGAGAGAGGAGTTTTTTTATTATTCAAATCATTAGATTAGTATTTTGGCTAAGGTAGATGAATAGTGTAATAATTATCACTATATATATTTAAATAATGAATGAGAGTTCTATATTATAGGATTATATAATATATACATCATATATGACTTAGTAATTCATGTATTTATAAGTCAAAAATGAACACCATTTTATGAAAATAATTTACCAATGATAAGAAAATTATTTTTTAATTAAAATATTCATTTACTAAATAAAATACCAATATTAAAATTATAACTGATTTGATAACAATTTAAAAAATTAATTAATTTCTTATAAAATTATATTATAAACATAATACCCAAAAATATTAATTTAAGAATCTATTTAATGAAAATAATTTTCTTTTTAAATCGCTATATTTACTATTATATTATAAATAAATATCTTTTTTACAAAAAACTGACACTTAATTTATCATTTCCAAAACATTTATTTACATACACTATGATATAAATATATATTATTTTTATTCATAATATTGTTAAAT
Organism: Viscum album; assembly: GCA_963277665.1. Taxonomy (NCBI): domain Eukaryota; kingdom Viridiplantae; phylum Streptophyta; class Magnoliopsida; order Santalales; family Viscaceae; genus Viscum; species Viscum album. The sequence continues at coordinate 816,129,041 of OY728126.1, read as the reverse complement.
TTCATTTATACATTTCTAGATTAGGTTATTATTCTATTAGATGAATTACAATTCTTAATGGGTCATATTAGTATTACAAATGTCATGTTATTATTCCATTGGTATAAGTTAATTAAATTATAAAAATACATCTTATATCATTCATTATTCATTTATAAAGTTTTTATTGTGTTATCTATGTTAATTTATCTGATTTATTCTATATATAATAATTTTAAATATGTATTTTCAATTGATAAAATTTAGGGTTGTAACATTCTTCCTCCCTTAAGAAAGTTCTCCCATAAAATTTTATTTTGAATACCTTGGTGAAAAAAAAAGATGGTACTTATCCTTCATCACAACCTCTGATTCCCATTTTTCATATTTGTATATATAGTTACTCAATATTACATTGACAATGTGAGTATTCATGTTGCCTATAACTTTATCTCTACGGTCCAATATCTTCACCGTCTTCTCCTAACAAGAGATATCATTATCCAACTATACCACCTCTAAATTTAGTACATGTGATGGATCTTGTATGTAATTAGTCAAGTGGGATAAATGAAATACATTTTTATACTCGAGATATAGACGGTGGATATAGTAATTGATTTTCATCCTCATCATCATGGTCAATAATCTTGACGGGGCCGATGTACCTAGGAAATAACTTTCCATTCATTCCAAATATCATGACCAAATTCCATAGAGATATATAAAGTAATACCATGTCTCCAGCCTTAAAATCCAGGTCCCTTCCATGATTCTATGAATATATATTCTATCAAATTTTTGCTGCATTGTTCTTTTTTTGAATGGTTTTGGCCTTTCCGATAATTTATTTGACCATTTCAAGTCCCATCAGCTTACGTTCACCAACATCATCCCATCATTTCGATGTTCTTCATGTTTTCCCATAAAGGGTTTCATATGGATCAATTTGTTTACATGAGTGGAAACTATTATTATAATAAAATTCAGAAATGGGAAGATGTTGTTCCCATACCCCATTTATTTCCATAGTACACGCTTTCAAAATATATTCCATTGTCTAAATAGTTTTCTTAAATTTGATGTCATTTTAGGATGACAGAACATTGTGAAGTTCTACTCAGTGATCATAGAATGTTGGAGACATTTATAGATCATTTAAGATAATCATAGATCTTTATTTGATATAATAAATAGTGGTTATCCTTTTAGACATGCCATATTTTTATTTATATTTTTTCTAGTTTATCTAGTGATAGGTCCTCTCAAATTTTTATAATGTGATATGTATTTGTAAGATGATCCCAAAAAACCCATATGAGATTGTATTGCATGGTTTTCTTTGGGTGACTGGTGAAAAATTCCATGGAGGGTTTTCCCATATCCATGTTGGTATGGGTAATGGTAACGAAATCCCTTTAAACTTTTGTTGTAAAAATTTCATATGCTGGCTTATTGGGAACTAGGATGTATATTTAGTGATCTTCTTTTTTAGTCATTTAAATAGTTATCTTGGAGATCCCAATAAATCATTGGTCTCCCTCAGGAAATATAGAAGGTTGAGCTACGTGTGTCACTATTAAGTTCATTCTTTATCTTGGGACTGTATTATACATATAGTCGTTACACAAATCTCACAACTCCTTCCTCATCAAAATTTTACTCTCTGGATTTCTAATTTCACATGACTTTCACCTTGTTCTGAATTTTTATATAATTTCATTGAGAACGGTTTATTTTATCCATGAGTAATAGTTGAGTAATCAATTAATAAAAGACCAATTATTTTCCTTTTTTAATTATTCCCATTTATATCCATTTAAAATCAATGAATATAAGATCCTTTTAAATAATAATCATTGATAAAGATGCAACATCCTTTCTAATTATAGAATATACCACATTTTGTTCATTACCTGGATGGTAATATATTGAGCATTCATAATGGATTATGAGAACTCACAAACTTCACTTTCACATATTAATATGTTTTTTTGTGAATATATATTTGAGTCTCTTATTATCGGTATATATCTCACACTTATACCCATATAGACACTATTAATAGATTTTCAATATGACGATTATATATACCAACTCTATACCATGATGGGATAGTTTAGATAATTAATTTCAATTGCATTGAGATGTAGGATATAAATTTTTCATTTTTTATTAGTACAAACCATACACCCTTATTTAAATCAATGTTTTACACCACAAATAGTTCCCCAAATATTTTTATTATGATACCATGTGTTGGGATAATCCTATTTTTAAACTCTTTAATGATTTCATTTCATTCACTAGTCCAGATAAAATTTACTCCCTTATCAGTTTTTATGGATACTGGGTTTTAAAATCATTGTAATTTCTTTATATATCATCGTAAATACCTATCTAAACTATGGAAACTACATATCTCAATTATTGATATTGTCATGGGACACTCATTGATTTATGTTTTCATAGAAAGGCCTACAAATATCTTTTTTCTGGTGATTACATTCCCCATGAATGAAATGGCATTTTTCTAGAACTCAAATTTACTAAACTTTTCTTATAATTTCCCCATTTTCAATGTATTTTTCACCATTTTGAAATGATCCTTATTATCCTTCTTATTGTTCTATTATATCAGAATACAATCAATAAATACAACCACAACTTTGAAAAGGTAATATCTAGAGACACTATTCATTAATCCATGAATATTTTTTGGATCATTAGTGATTATAAAGGGAATCACTAGGTTCTCATATTGTCTATACCTCATTTGAAAGGCTATCATGGGAATATATTCCTTCATTACCTTAGTTGGATATATCCTGACTAAAGGCCCATTATAAATAAATAGTGTTACCCACATATTTTATTGAACAATTCACCCATCCATGGAAGGGTATAATTGTTCTTGATCATGAATTTTTTGACCTCACAATTATATATACATAGTTTCATTGATCCATCCTTATTTATGATGAAGAGCACTGGCGTTCACCCTGGTGAAGCACTCAGGAATATAAAACCATTACTTATATTCACCTGTAAATTCTTATTCATCTCTTCCATGTCAATAGTGGCCATTATATATGGTGTATTTGACATAGGGAGTGATCAAGGAATAAGTTACTTTGAGAAATCAACCTGTAAATCAAGATGAAAACAAGGAAACTATTTGGGGAACACATTAGTGTATTGCCTCACAATGGAAATGACTTCGAGCATGATTCTCTCATTTGTCTCAACAATTTGAGCTATAAATTAGTCCCCATAAGGTAATAATATCATCAATTTGGATCAAGACTCTAGAAAATATTCATCTTCCTATTTACACTTGTACATAATATGAGGACTCTTTGGGATATAAAGCATGATCTCCCGTTCCTAAATGTTGATGTTGGATTTGTATAAAGACATCCATTCTATGACCAATATAGAAGAAAAATCCACTGAAGGAAGTAATACCTGATTTTTTGTGTGGTTGATTCAAAAAACATTAACATTGGATGACTTATATAAATTGGATACGATAATTTCACTATATTTTGTTCTCATAGATAACTTGTCCTATTTATTTTGAGGCGGTACCTTAATATCTCTACTCATAAGTATTGATACGAAAGAATTCGTAGAACTAGAATCCAAGTGTATGTTCACTATTCATGATTTAAGAACCAATGTACCTATAATCACATCATTTTTAGGCTCCACCATAGTAGTAGTGATTAATATTTCCTTCCTCACTATCATGGAGGTTGTTGTTATTAATTGACTCTAATAAATCATATCTTTGGAAAATGTCATGAATAATTGACTTGTAATATTCTGTTGAAACACCATAGTATATGATGAGTGATGATCTAAACCATAATTTATTCTTTATCATTATTTTGATTATTTATATGACTTTTTTAGTTGTTATCTGTATGATCCTCTATTCCACATTTGAAGCATCTATTTGTTCAATTTAATACGTTTCCATTTTTCTTCATCTCAATCTTTTGGTGTCTGATATATTGGTACTTATTTACATCAGTTAGTTTATCATTTGATCCTCTCATATTAAAATCAATTTTTGATTTTTGATCTGGGAACATGAGTCCACTGATAGACTATGATCTATATTTCAAATTTAATTGAAAAATGAATAATCTCCTCATAGCTATTAATGTCTTAAATCACCAATGATTTTCATAGAATTGTCTTTAGTTCACTATAGAATAAATAGACCATGAATTTAGTGGTTATGAAAAAATATTGAGGCATATATTGTAAGCCTTGTGATCTTTTCTTCACATGCCCTGATAGACTCTTCGCTAATTTCATTCAGTCCGAGGAACTCCATTTAAATCATAAGATCGAGTGTTTTGGGAAATGATTTATTCAAAAATAGTTTTCACGAATTCATCTCATTCAATGGAATAAATTTTATACATGGAATTTGTAGTCATCATTAGTGTATATCAATGATAATATTCCCCATGAAAAAAATATGTCACCAAAACAACATTCTCTTCTTCTGTGCACTGGAGAACACAGAATATATTCTCAATAGAGTTAATTAATTGTTCTATGAGGTGTGAATCATTGGATCCAATAAACATGGGATAAATTTTCCTCAAAAATGATTCTATAGAATCATTCTCATTCATAGGATAATGAAATAATTAGACATTGATTTAAGATAATATTCCTAACTAGTGTGAGTTAATAATGTATTATCATGATGTTTGGAGCACCTGTTCCCATCATATTTGGTATATAATTATAGAGATTGTCACATTACCTATAATTATTATGGTTTGAATGTGTTCTCCTATTTCTATCCATTAACTAAAAATAGAATGTAACCATAGTGGGTCATGAATATTTAGCTAATAATTGTATAAAAAGAATCATTGAACATAGAAGGATAAACATGTAAATTAAAAGTATATCATAACATGTGATTCCTGATGTTTTATATCTTGGTTATCCATGCTAATTTAAATATCTATACGATTAGTAATAAATTTTTTCAATCCTAATATCCTATAATAACTACACATTACTATGATACTGACTATATAGACCCTATCATTTTACACATATTATTTCATTATTTTAATCATAGTTAACCATCTAATTACATGACAAGGATTATAAATTCTAGTTTATTTTGTTGATCAGATACATATAACTGAAAACAATGAAAGAGAATAAAACATATTTATTTTAATAAATCATAAATATCTCCTAAAAACCATTGATATTATACATTTGTAATGGATAACCTATGGAATACTTGTACTAAGAGATGACCTAAAATTCCTAGTATGGGTAACACCATAGTAATAAACAAAAGTACATGCGATAGAAAGCATAACATGTTGACATAAAAAAATAATGGATCATTAATAAATATTAGGAAGAAAAATATACATAGAATGGGTAAATGTAATAATGGAATTGTAGTAATGTGATTACAACATAGAACATGACATAAAAACTTGTCATGGATAACCGCAATACAATTTCACATGGGGGAAAATTTCCAAAATGGATTGAGGTTCACTTTCATTCCCAACATGAAATCCCAAAAAAATAAACAATAACCAACTCATTAGAGTGAAATCTAGGTGCACAAATCCTTACATGCTGTTGTATATGGGTTCTAAATGAATAATCAAGCATATCAGTTACAAATGGAAATAGTTTGGTACCATAATCATGTCAAACGGCATAAAAAACTGAATATCATAATTGTGTCCCTAAAATAATGGATTTAAATCATAAATGGACATTAATAATGTAAAATGTAATTAGATCATGAAAATTTATATCAAAATTAAAGGAATACATATAAAAATATTTTTTATAAGACATTATAGATTAATCACTTTAGTGTGGTTTTTGAAAAATATTAAAGTGAGTTTAAAGTGGAGAAATAAACTTTTCTAGATAGAATGATAAATGATCAAAGATGTTTTTTCTAGATGAAATGAGTGATTTTATAAAAATAATGGTGGCTTATAATAGAGTATAGAGTTCACATAAAATTGGGTGATTAATTGGGAAATTCCCTTTACTCAGGATTTTTTATAAGTAAAAATTTTGAACGGATCCTTATTAAAACATGTATTTACACATAAAAGTAAGATGTACTACGCTAGATACCTGTTTTTTCAATATATAATCTTACTTTTATGAGAATTTTATAAAAATAAATCAGATTTAATGTAGTTTAGAGGGAGAGAAAATGTATCCTAAACAAAAAAATAGAGGTTCGGAATGAATCCTTTACATTATTTCTGAAAGTATTCTACACTAGAACATAATGTTCTAGATAATAAAACAAAATTCATGAATTAATTAATTCAGATCCTTTTTATATTTATTTTTTATTATAATTTTATGATGTTAATTTATGTCTATTTAGTGGGTAATGCGATTCAATTTCATCATTTGGGAAAATTAGTTTCCTTGGTTTTCATGATCGGTTACCTTATGAATGTGTACAGAAAAATCAATAAAATTGGAATTGTTTTATATAAATGATGTTATTTTTTTAATGATCATAACAATTATACAATGTTTATATAATTAATTTTTATGTTTTTTGTGAGGATGAATCAAAAGATAAGACGTTAGTGATAATCATTTAGATTATTTGGGTGTTTTTCGACCATAAAAACTATTTTGGTTTTATTTAATAATATTATATATATAATGGTTATAGAAAATTAAATATGATTTAAGACATATATAATAATCTATTTCAACCATAGAAATGGTTTTGTGATTATACATGAAGGTGGTAAGGGAAATTATAAACTCTCCATCCTTGAATGCAATAAATTAACATATCATGGATGATGTCTTCATATTTTTAATAACAAAGTGGAGAAGAATAGGTATGATGATATATTATTCCATTAATATGAAAAAAATAAAGTATATATAAGATAATTGTGTTTCAAAGTTACTTATATAAAGGTATTTTGGGATATAATAAGAAATGAAAACAAATTTGAAAATAAGTTTAAAGAAAATGAATGAGGATTTTACCTATTGAATTTATCCCCCATGATATTTTCTACAAGGAAAAGGGTTTGGTATCTTTCTAAGACAAGTGGATCCTATATGTGTGGGAGGAGTTTCATAATAGGACATGATTTAATTTCAAAAGACTCATGTATTTAAATGTGTGAGTAAAATATATTGTTAGGGGTGGTATTTATAGTGGAGGCGAGGGGTTGTTTTTTATTATTTAAGTCATTAGGTTTTTATTTTGGATTAAGACTCTGAATATTTTTATCATTATAAGTAAATATATTAAAATATTTAATTATCGTTCGTGATTGTGGTATTTCATCATCCATACATCATATATGACTCAATAATTCTTGTATTTGTTAAATTACAAAAATTATCGTATTTCCATATTCATTAAAAAATGAACAATTTTAGAAAAATATAAAATTTCACACAACCCAATTTTCTATTTGTAGAATTAAAAAATTGACTCCTTTTAATGAATAAATATTTCTACATATTTGAAATTTAATTTTTAATTAATATCATCATTTACTCAAAAAAATACTAACTCTAAAATTAAAACTGATTGTATTAGACATTAAAAAATTAATTATGGTATTATAATATCATATTAAAAACATATGACAACAAATTAATTTAATAATCTATTTGGTGGAAATAAAATTTCTTTCAGATCATTATACTAATTATAGAATTCAAAATAAATAATCTTGTTTTACAAAAATACCAAAATCTAATTTCTTATTTCCAAAACATTTATTTACGTACACTCTTATATAAATATATCATATTTTTTATTTTACAATGCTTAATGTTATTTATAAATTTTAATGTGAGGATACAATTCTATTGGCTCACTATCTATATTTGAGGTTATCATTACTATTCCAATGGTCAAATGACTATTCTATTTTTATATGTTCTTTAACATCAATAAATAACTCTTATTTTATTAGTTCATTATTTATAAATTTTTTATTGTTTTATCAGTTTAATTTTTTGCAATTTATACTATATGGAATAATTTTAATTGTGGAAGTCCATTGATAATAGATTTATTGTGTTCTATATGTGATTTTATACGTTTTATACTATGTGGAAAAATTGTTAGAAGGGGTTTTTCATTAATATATTTTTTGGTTGTTACAGTTGGTCTATGGAGGTGGGCTTATGGTTCTTATGGATTGATCCCTATTTGGTCAGTTTTTCATAATTTCTCATAATCAGTTCATTATCCATCTCATATAGCATAAACATAATTCCACCAAATTCTATCCATTGATTGAAACAGAGAATCATGGTGTGGTAAACAATAATCATAATTATAAAAATTCAATTATAGGATATCTAAATAATAACACCTTATTTTCAATCATGGATGCCTTATATATTAACATATATCATTCATTTTGAACACCTATACAAATAATTCATAATTTTTTAGAATTAAAACGGTAGTCATCCAATAATATCCCTTAATAGTGTCAAATAAGGTGTGAAGTAAGGTAACCAACATTGTTCTCTAGAATAATGGATGAGATATACTGAACCAATAATTTTAGAGTTAATAAATTTATATGAATCTATTCAAACCCATCTATACTTGTAGTATACCTAAATGTTTATTTAAAAAGGAAACCCTCCCTCCCTACATTACATAACTTAGAACTTTATCCTTTACATAGGATTATCATATGTGTTCTCATTGATGATTTATAATAATAGCTTCAAACAATAAACTAATACTTTACCTAATACCAAATATACCCACCCTATAATTTCATTTATAAATATTACATATTTTTAGATGAATATTGAACATATTTAAGAAACACACAATTTAGGACTATAAATATTTAGTTTCTTTGGAGAGTATATAATCTATTTTATTATTTTATATATGATTTCAAAATAATGAGACAATGATATTCTGATTTATAAAACTTCATATAAATATATGAGAAGAAATAATTATTCAGAACATGGGGAATGGAAACATAAAAATTGGTGAGATTAGAATCTCAGTAATGGTAAACATTTGATATACCAATCAATGATCATGTAAAATTGAATGATAATAATAAGGGTATGAGATCATGTATATTGGTTACAAATTTAATACACAATATATCAAATATCATAAACATGAGTAATTCAGTAAATCAGTATCAATTCAAATGACGTTATTCATATTATTGGAAGTCGCCATTAACAAATTACATACAATTAGTTCACATCATAGTGTTTTTTAGGAAATATCAGTATATAAACCATTTTATTTTTTAGGGTTAACTATTGAAACCATCAAATCACAATGCATAAGGCATACCAACTTATTTCTCTTATCATTATGGATTAGGAATCACCACCAACATCACATAGCGGATCAAGCACGTTGACTCAGTTACCATAGTGGATCAATCAAAAGGTCTGGAATCCAATGATTAACTGTTTAGATACAATACCTTAACCAATGAATTAGAGGGATATAAAATTCCAGACCCACCTGTCGCAAAAATAAAACCACTCATATGTGTTCTATAAGATCATAAATTGTATCATTATATCATTATCCTAGAAAAGAAAATGTTCTTCAAAAATATTTCATCAATCCATCATAACTTATCCCATAAAAAATTAATGGAATTCATTAACATATCATCAAAATAATAATAATAAATATTGATAGTTAATAATTATTATTCCATTACGTAATATCCCTAATGAACCATAAGAAACACCAATAGTTTTTTTTGATAAATATAAATATAATTAAATTTTAATTAAAAACATTCATAACGAACATAAATTTTCATTTTTTATATTATTTAATTAAAACAAAAAAATTCCCAAAATATTATAGAAAAAATGTTCATTGAAATAATATAATGAAAATTTAAATTGAATATTCAATGTATTTATTATTCATATTTAGAATAAAAATTATTTATTCCAATCTAAAAAAAAGAAAATATTTTGTTGAAATTAATTCAAAAAAGAAACAATTATGTCATTCAAAAATTTAAAATAAGTGTTCTTTTAAATTTTCTGAATTCATGATGGGGTAAAAATAAATTTAAAAAATTATAAAATATTTATAAAAATATAAATGAAAATATTTTTATAAAATATGGACATGGAAGATAGAAATTCTTGACAGAATAGTAAAACATCGTCAGTTTTGAAACAAAATGTTATTTAGGTATCTTGAGTATATAAATCAAGAAAAATTAAAGTAAGAAATGTATTATCATGAAATAAAATGATTTGACGAATAATTGAATATATTTATTAATTTATGGATCATATAATTTCTTCAATGAAAATTCAATCATAAAAAATTCTAATTAAAATAATATGATTGAAACATAATTACATTACAACTTTGGTAATCATTGAATCATAAGAACTGTGAATGAAATAAACCTATATTTATATGTAATACCACATAATTTTGATAATAATAATCATAAATACATTCATGGTTAGTATATAAACCCCACCAAAAACTAAGGGTGAATACGAAATATGTCCTAAAGAAATGAAAATTAGATAAGAATATCTTACATTAGGTACTACCATTCTTCATACACATTCGACCCGCCACTATAATATATTTAATTTTATTATACTCATATTTATTAAACATAGTTAGATATATCATTCCATATATTAATTAATTATAACCATTTATAATCCATTCATTAGAAATTATTTAGAAACCCACCATTCCATTGGATAAATCCATCGTTTTCCAGGTATGTTTTAGATCAGTTTTTATTGTACATGTAAATTGATCATTGAAAAAAATATCTAAAGAATTTTAATAAGGATATAAAGATAATATATATTCATTATATACACATTTATATCCATACATAAATTTTATTGACTAAAAAATTAATTATACTCTTCATGGAGCTGGTAGGTCGTACGTACACATTAACAATATTTTCATTTTTTGAAGAATGTAATGAATAATGGGAAAATAATAAATACCCTTTCAAAAATCAATATTATATAATGAAAATAATGAATATTAATTATATTCATCATAATCACTATCCATTTAATAAAAACGAATAATGATTCATATCGTCTCATGCATGTTGTAGTCCACATGTACGCATGAGTGATGTTAGCATCTTCAAAAATATTATCATAAAGTAGATGTGATATTATAATTAAATAATTATAATTAAGTCTTAAATATGATATATATATATATAAATATTTATAAAATCCATTATTATATATTTTCATGATATATGGTGATAAAAAACTATTTACATCGGTCTATGTGGATGTAATCCTATATAATGAAAATTAATGATTCACATTCCCATTTGAAGAAGAGATAGATTGATATAATCTATATAATTAACAAAAACATATATTATTTTATGAAATATTATTATGTTATTATATCATATAGTTTGAATAAAATTTTAATGTGTAGGAATTAGTAATATACAATTTTATGGATAAGAACAATACATACTATTCAAATAATCTCTTTTGGATTGAAAAAAAATCCATTCATGTTGGGTTTTATAAACTATAAAAGTATTATTATAAGTGGTATGGTAATTTTTAAGGTATTTGAGATGTTATGGGATTATCCTAAAAAATTTTTAATTGTTAATAAAAGATATGATGAGGATCCTTTTATAAATGAAGGGGGAGAAACATTAAGAATTTCATAAATGATTAATATAAAAAAGGTAATTCCCTATCTAATTTCCTCCAAATTGATAATGAATCCAATTTAACATATTAAATATCATATATAACATCAAAAAATGAATGAAAATTCAGGTATATTTTTTGATTTTCAAACTTATCATTTTTATTCACCTATTAGTTACCTTATAAAATCCTTAACTGTAGTAACACCAATTTCAATATTAAGGGGTTAGTAATGTTATAATAAATTTAAAAATTACTAAAAATGAAACTGGGTTGATATTTTCAACCATTTTCCATTCATTCGGTTTAATAAAATATATTTATGCATTTGAAATCATTTAATAAAATAATATTTATTATAAAATATCATTAATTCAATTTTTTAACATTCAAATTATTTTTAGAGTAAAAACAACAAGAACAAGTTGTAATTTGAATATATTATCTTAACACATCCATAATATTTCACAATTATCTAAAATATTTGTGCAACACAATAAATCAAAAATATTATATTAATGTTAAAAAGTTTAAATTAATTTAAATTAATTTTCTCTTAATAAATGATATATTTTTTCCTTATTGCACAAAAAATTACGGTAAATATATAATTATTTATATTTATAAGTTAACTAAACTCATTAAAATACTATTAATATTTCTAAAAAACTATTAAAATTAATTCACAACATTATTTTGTCCCTCTGTTAACACATATTCCAATTTTTATCATAGGATAGTGACATTAATTCATTTTATTTGCATAAAGTATTATATGGGTCACTTTAATTAGTAATAGTCCCATAAACAAATATATATTAATCCTACTTTGGTAATTTTTGTAATACATTCATCCAATTAATACTAATGATGAAAAATGGTTTTCATTTCAATTTGTTATACAATAAGATATTGTGATTTACCTTTTTACTGTGGTGATGAAATTTTTACTAGTTTTACAGATCATTAATACCAAAAACATAGATTTATCTTAATAAATAATATTAGGTATGCTGATTGGAAATATGGAATCTATTTTCACAAATTCATGCTACCAATGATTATTCGATGTTCAGTGGAGGCCTTTATCAGTATAATAACAAATAGTTGTTAAAGGGGGTTATATATCAATGATCACAAAAAAACACTAATAATAGAGTACCATTTTCAACTTTTTATTATATAAGTAATAAATGTTTTTCCTTTATCAAATCTTTTTTAGCACTGATATAATTCACACCTTTATTAGTGCTATATGTTTAGAATTGACAAAGGTTGTAGTGAGTAATTTAACTTATATATAAATATTGATATATTTGTAAATGATATTTAGATTACAATAAGTATATATAAGTAAATATAATAAAATAATATTATTCATTTATCCTTCAATAAAAAACAATTCTTCTTATTATAATTTCCTATATAATGACATATTTAAATTATATGAAATAAATATTTAATTATATATTTATATACATTAATTTCCAAATTGAAATATGAATAAAATAAAAATAATGTATTTATATTTTATTTAAACTATTTAATAATATGTAAATGAATATATTTATTTAATTATATACTTATATTGACACAAGTTGATTAAAAATATATGTACATGTATAATTGTATGTGTGTATATGTAGGTGAATGTGTGTATTTCTATGTATCTAAGTGTATGTTTATGTCTATATATGTATGTCTTTCATGTGTAAATGATTGTCTATATGTATGTTAATCAATTTATTTAATATTATTTATTCTTTTCTTATATATCTTCATATAAAGTACTTTATGTACTTTTTCATTTCTAATACTTATTAATGGTTAATATTTAATTACTTTAATAAATTCATCATGAATATATGCTTTTGTCTTTAATTTAGTTATATTAGATTAAATTTCATTTAATGTAATTGTTAATAATTTTTTGTGGTCTGTATAATTTATTTTTAATACTTTTTTTAATTATTTAACTAGTATTTTCTATTCATTCAATTTTACTCATTTTTAATGTGTATGTAATTTATATAATAATTTGGAATTTTATTCTTTAAATATTTCTATAATTTATTTACTTTTATTTATTCTTTTTTAATATTAGTTCAATTGTAATAATATATTAACTTATAATTTAAAAAACATATTTTTTAAAAATATTTGTATAATGATATTCATAAATAAATATATTTTTGTTTATATATTAAATAATATTCATAAATGTATATTTTAAATATTTATAAAAATCTGAATATATTATTAATTTTATTTTTTCACATTGCGGTATACCGAAGTGGTATAAAAATATCCTTATAGAACTTGGGAAGTTTGGGTTCCAAATTCCAGTTGTGTCTTATAACCCCACCACTAATTAATTTGGGGGGACTGATTATGCCCCCTCTCCACTGGAGAGGGTATCAGATGATAGACCCCCACTCGATGGAAGGAGTGATGATGGATATGAAATTCTTCGAGGCATCAAGGTGTCCTGACGTAGGTGTGATCCAGTGCTAGCACCAATTTATGGTTAGTGAAAGCGATGGGGGAAGGTGGTGGTATGCTGGGGTTGGCGTATAATTATGTTGGTGGAATATTCTCTTATAGAGGTAGATAGTCTAATAAAGTAACAACAGTCAACAAAAACATCATGAAGTGATGAAAGATGAACTATATTATAGGTGATTTTGTTGACATTCGATGATGAATAGGGCGGATGATGGTTTTAGGATTATAATTGTTGTTGAAAATTGATGATTTCTTCTACAATAATTTTCACATGTGGGTTGTTTGTGGCTGGTCGAAAATGTAATCTAGGAAGTGGTCATTATCACTCCATTGAGATATACTAACTTGTGAAGGTTCTCTCTAGGTGTGAGTCTTTGGGGGTTAGACTCGGTCATTGGTTAGGCACCTCAGGTGACCCTGGTGAAGAAAATATTGATAATTCAAAGTCACAAAAGGGCTATGAGTAGAGGACCTATGAGTGTGGTGTGCGTGTGTGTGATTAATGTAATTTTATAATCAATAACCTAATAAATAATTACATATAAATTTAATTTTTTTTAATTATATTGATAAATATAAATTATATATTTCTTTATCACCGATTTTATAATGGTGATAATTATATAGCTACATCAACACTATAATATTTAACACTGATACGACATGTCATTATTAGTGAAATTTTGTTATTAATGAAATGGATTGGTATTTATAAGGGTCTTCATAGTGTTGATAAAGATATATCTCTATGATTGGTATGAATGCATTGATAAATTGGGGCCTTATCATTTATTGTTATATTAACACTGATAAAAACCACAATTATCATCATTTGTTATCTTAAACACCCCTTTGTGGTCCAATAAATTTAACTATTAATGAATTGATATCTCTCTCACCAACCAAGATCTCACAGAAGTCCTCCTATGTCGCTTCCCCCTTTGGACTTCTCCCATATTAATTAAACCTCTCAAATACTAAGGTATGGCATTTTTTCAACTCCTCTCTCATTTACCATATTATTTATACTATAATCAATGTTCATAGATCAAATCTGTCAACATACATGATACAACACAATCGGGTGAAGCCACAACTAGTATACCTGATATAGATAAATTTATATTTTCTCCTTTGCACAATATATTCTCTTGTTCAGGGTGCACTAATTAGTTCTATTTATTTTTCATGGAAACTACTGCTAATGGATTCTATAATTTTATTGATTTCTATTTCTTGCTTATTTTTCTGGATCTTGTATGTGTATCTAATCACGTGAGATTTCATAAAATTAATGATTTATGATATCTTATTATGAAGTATTGTATCTCTAATAGAATGGTTATCTTGACTAAAAGAAGACGTCGATGAAAAAAGTATTTGTACAGTATAAAAAATTCTCCGAGTTATCATGTAAGATTGTGAATTTAAATGAGAAGTAGGAAGAGTTCTTATAGTGTGTATATGTTAATTTGATCTATGTTCCATGTATACGTTCTTCTCATCTGGATTCAAATAAAATAATTCCTCTTTTTTCATCAATACTTGGAATAATAACCATGTCCATTTAATATTTTGATGGTCATAATTTTTTTGACAAATATCTATTATGGGGAAGAAGAACCCCCAATAAGGTACTCCCTCTTATCTTATTCCCACCCAACATAGTTACAAAAGCCATCCATGAACTATATGTTTTGAAATATATGATAATTTAATTATATTCTTTATACCATTTAATATATCACATATTCCATTACTTCAATTATTTCCCCCATTATAAAACAATCTCAATACACATCATTATTCACATAGTATCATGAAAAAATGGATACATGTACCCAATATTATTCTTGAATAACATCTATTTATAGGTTCTAGATAATAATTTTTTTATATTTATTTATTATATTAAATATTATATTTATGTAATCATATAGGATGAATATGAAGTGTAAATGTACGGATATAAGTCACATGACAAAAGAGTACGAGGATGGGGTGTAATAGCTCATCATCTTTTCAAATCATAATGAATATGACCCTTCTAAAATTCATTGTTTTTTATAACACTATTTTTATTAATGTCTAATTAGTCCTGTAATGTTGGAATAACATTTGATCAATCATGACATAGATCAATTTTTAAAAAAAAGTTACTAAACATGAGAAATTTTTTAATTTTTTTTGAAAGGGATAACAATGTTCTTCATGGATTATTTTATATGATAAAAAATGTGAATAATAAAGAATAAAATATTGATTATACTATTAAAGGTGTGATTAATGATGAATATATTATTAAGGTAATGAAAATGTTAGTTAAAGATGAACTTTTTGATGGTCCTAACTTGATTTTATATATAAACATTTTTCAATAACATCTTTACATTCTAGTTTTAATAAATATTCTACATTTTTAAAAATATTGCATCTATATAATATTCTAGCTTGTAATGGATACAATAACACTAGTTTTAGTAAAATACATTCTCTCCTGAATGACTTGTTCACAAAAGATTATGAGAAATAATTCGTAAAATAAGACATAAAAAAGAATAATACATTCAATGGGTATTATCATTGAAATAATGCTTCCATTCTAAAATTACTATATACTATTTCTCAAGGACAATAAATCACCTAAAAATTCCAAAAGTTTACTGTGTCTTATACATGAAATATGAATAAGGACCTATGATTGTTTTATGGTACTTTATAATCATTCCTCATTTTAGGTTCATATATATATATATTGGTGTGTGTGTGTTTGTTTGTGTGTGTGTGTTTGTTTGTGTGTGTGAGGAGACTGTGAGGAAAGTTAGGTGGAATGTGAATATGATAAAAAAAATATTGGAAACTTCATGACCTTGTAGATTCAAAAAAGTGGGATAAAATTGATCAAGAGTATCTTGAAATTTTGAATTATCAATGAAACCTATATTGTGAAATATATACATATGGATTGAATATTTTTTTCAAATTATCAGTCACTTTACATTGCTAATTTTTCTTGTAAGTTTCAAACGACTCCTGTGGTTATATATAAAATGAATATACATTATGTAATTTATTCTTCTATCAGAACCAAAATTACCACGTAGTCATATGAATTTTTATTTGATTTCATTGGTCAATAGTTTGAAATTATTGTGGGATTCAAGTGTTAAGATGTATGATGCTTATATAAATTTATATTTCACATTGTGATCAATATTGTATATCATGTTAAATTAATTTCTTACTTATGGTGTTTTTTTAGAATTTGAATTAAATTTAATCAATAGTTAACAATATTTGAACAATGTATACAATCAATTATGATGAAACATTCATCAAAAACATTTTTTCTATAGTATCACATATCTATACACTAATAACATAAATATTTATCTTAGATGACATCATTTGAGGGTAGTTAAAATGACTGTACAACATTGTCTCTCTAATAGCTAGTCATCTAATAGATAAACTATAAGATATGAAAATATATTTTGGTAAATTATTTGAAAAACATTACAAAAGTATATTGGAAAATAAATCATTTCATCTATTAATAATATATAATTTATTTTATCTCAAGTGTTTTTTTGTATGTTATACACTTGGAAAAAATGTATGTGATATTGTCATTGTAACATTACTAAATGGACCTTGAAAAAAATATTGACATTAAAGCTACACTGGATATGATTGACGTAAGGTTACAAAATTGGTTGATGCAATTACAAACTGAAAAGAAACTTTTTTTCTTCCATCTACTATTAGTCTTCTAAGGAAAAATAGATTTCTATTTGAAAGCTTCATGAATGATGTAATGATTTTGGAGGTTTATTCATAATATATCAATAATATCATGTAATTGAATTATTTAATGTTAATGGGTATAAAATCATTTGTCTATCATATTTTGATCCATATTCTATTTCATATATCTTTATATTTCATTTTTTCATGAATTTTTTTACTACATTAACCATTCTATGTATAATTTTAAATGAATTATTCAACAAATTTACTGTCCTGGTGAAATTTATATCCATGGAAAAGGATATTTCATTGTCATTATGTGTATTATATATTTTCTTCCCATAAATATTTTCTTTTATGAAGGTTCACATGACAGTTTACTTGGTTTTAGATATTTTTATATGTGGTCCAATATACTATATATACATGTATCACATGAAATGGTATATGAATATTCTGAACGGGTATTTAAAAAATTTATGTCGAATAGAAGGACGCATCATGGAGTGATATATTATTGTGGAATCCTTTTAATTCTATACTAACTACCTATTAGATGTTGAAATCATTGGTCAATATAAATATTATCAGACCTTGATGCTTGTGGGTGAAGGAATATCTATAATAGATAGATTCATAATTAAAATTATACATAAGGAACATTTTAATTATTATGTTTTTATAATAGTTTAGATGTTTCACCATATGTTTAAACACATAATTTAATTCATAGTAATTTTAATTCATGGAGTGTTGAAATATTTATATCAAATAAAAATAAATGAAACATTAAATAATAGATTCGAGATATCATTTTTATAGATTCAACTAAATACATGAATTCAATTTTAGAATGAATTTGATGGACAACCATAGGAACAAGTGTTCTTATGTTATAATGTAATTGTTATGTATTGGATGATTTTACATTATACACAAATGAAAATGATGATTGAAGTACATTTAATAATTTTTTATTTAAACATAAGAATTATTTTTTCCATGTATCGAGCAACAGGGACATAATTCCAAATTTTTATAATATATCATAGTTTAGCATCATCAAAATAATAAGGTTGCTGGATCAAAAAATATTTCAATTTCCAATTATTGAATTTATGTTTGATTATAACTATATCGATGCTAAAATAAATGAATTTGGTTTCATGAAATTGGATTTCAATAAGTATAGGTATAAATATAAAGATTTTGTAATGGAATCATAGTCATTATGAGTATTTAACGTTCCATGTCTTGCAAATTGAAAGTGTTTAATTTTTCTATTATCATCAAAAACCACTGAAGGGTCAGATGTCAATTAAATTGAGGATAACCATTTAATTGGTACTTCTATATAATTTTACAATATTACTAATGAATATGGAGTATTTTACGTTAGAAAAAACCATAATGAGTGGGTTTAAATAAATGATTGAGGGTTCAAATCCTTTTATTGTTTTTAAAAAGAGATATTAATAATTATGATATTTTTTATATATACAATGATTTTTCCTTATTATTATCTATTCATTATTGTATTTATGTAATATAAAATAAATTATAAACTAATTATATAGATAATGAATTAATCATATTAGGATGCTCCAAATCCTTAAGAATAGTTGGTTACTAAACATGGTAACGATTTCAATGTATTATAACAACCAGAATATACATATTTCAATTCTATTAATCCATAGGAATTACATATTTATGATTATTAAGCTGAATAATTAGTAGATGGTGAAAAAATTTCAAGAAAAAACTAGATCAGTTTAGTGTTATTGTAATAAAAAAATATTAAGGTGAGAGAAAGTGGAATCAAAGTTGAGGTTGTACGGAATACATTCAGCAATCATGTTAACCTAAACAAGAATATGATCAGTTTTTACATAAGGATTACAACTCCAATTCCCACGTTGGTTGATATGTATTTATTTATAGATGTTGTTCAAACACACATGGAACTAATTTTGGAATAAATTTCAGTAACATTATGATATACAATATTTATTTTACTAAAAACTATGATAATAAGTAACCTATATACTCTTCATTATCCTACATAATTTGAATTTATTATTGATGAATTCATAATCATAATTTTATTAATGATCATTATAAAGGAACCTAGAGATAGAAATAAAAATATTATGATATATCAACTCAAGGATGTTTAAGTTAAAATAAACATTTATCCACTATTGGTAAATGCAGATATAATAATCTAAAAAACACAAAATTAATTTATTGGTCTTCTTGAGTAGACAAATTTTTAGGTACATTATTTGTGGTAATTCAGATATTATAAAAATCCTCATTAATCACTTTTATTTGAAACTTTATGTTTACATAACAAAAATTGAGTATAAAATATATTAAATGTTCAGAATAAATTACATACCCATACTATGATGAAAAGATTTCATACACTTCACCTTAAAAAAGTAATTGTATTTTAATAATATAGTAATAATTTAATTTCATATGATACAACAACATAATTATATTCCATTTTTATGTATATTTATGATTAAAACACAAAATTAACTTTTATCCCACATTATGTGCTGCAGGAGGAGGCTTGTGTAAATAATGACTAGATACTAACAGATGAATACATGGAAAATGTGTTTGAAGCAGCTGTATTTATGAGATAATAATAAACAATCATTAAAAAAATATTTCATAAAAATTAATACATATTTTATTCTATTTTTTTACTAATTTATTAACAATTATAATCATCATATGTACCTTATGAACAACTAGTATTTATTTCCCTAAGGTGTGAAAAATAGTATACACCTATTAGAGGTGCGAGTTTTGGACTGTCACTCTAATTTTTTTCAAAAAAAAAACCAAAAGGCTATAAATATAAAATAATAGAAGACATGGAATCATTATTTACTTATCTTGAGAGAATAAATAATTGAAATTATGTTTTTTAGAAAATATTATAGAAAGGAATCAAAGTGGAAAAACAACAACAACAAAAACCACCACCTGATGATCCCTACAACCCCTACAAGATTTGAGGTGATTGATTCCCCAAAATGGGTTATCCAAGTATAGGAAATAAATTTTTCATTATTATTTCTATGAAAATTTTAATATGGAACACACATATAGCATTCTTGTATTGATATTCTAGTCAGTGAAAAAAAAATCAATATATATATACTGGCACACATATATTACATTTTTAGTGGTTTCTTGTAAAATATCAATAAGAATCATATTTTTCAATCATGAATGGATACTTTAAATCTCAGTCTAAATATTTAAATAGGATATAATAATGGTGATTAATGAGTTATGAATGGTCTCAATGGTTTCTGGGAATGTTCAGAGCCCAGAACCCATACTTTTGTGGAAACAGAACATGTCGCACAACTTACACATGGTTGGTGCCTGGTTTGGCTAACTGTGTGGATGTAAATTTTCAGATAAAACCATATAGAATAGTTTTTTCAAGGCTATGATTCCTAACCATGAAATTTCCCCTTCATCCCAGATAATCTTTCACAGTTTTTGCATGTTTTTTCAACCTTTCCCGACAAATAGTGCACATGCTATTTTTCTGGGTAATTTTTTTCTTTTTTCCCATAATGATCTAATTAGATTCCCCCTTCATTCCTAATATGATAACAAGATGTATTAACCTATTTATTTCTAAAATTTGATTTTTTAGGACTTAAAGTTTGAAGAACAATATCTTTTACATTTAGGCTCCATTAGAGCTTTCATTTATCACGTTAGATATACATCAGTGTGTACTACAGTCGATTTATGCATGTCCTCTTATTACTTCATTTCATTTATATTATCAGGGTATGAGAATTTTCTAATTTCCTTAAATCTACTCCAATTCAAGCCAAATAATTGGCCAATACTAGAGGAGGAGTGGTTTACAAGCTAAAGGTGTGTGGTCTATAACTCATCCCTCAAGTTCGTTAATTTTGGAATTGACATGTTAGGGCCTCTAATATCATCAGGTACAGTTTATAGAATTTACATTCCATGATTATAATCATTTTAAATGTATTGATAGACTATTTCCATATATGTGGTCAATTGTTTTTTTATACGCCCCCAAACTCATCCATCCCATGTAGGATGTTATTCCATAATTGGGTTTTTAGTAGTTGAAATGTCCGATCCACCATAAAGGTGTGACTTGTATTGACCTTTCTAAGGGTAAGCATTCCTATATTAAAGTGATTTATTTGAATTTTGAATCTCAAAATTTAAACTGCCATGAATTTTTACCACTTGACCCACCTATGGTATGTTCTTGATATTGATAATTTAAAGTGAAATGGAAATTCGAATATATACTAAATATATGTCTTGAACTGATTAAATGTGAATGATTAACATGTTACATGTCTGTATCACCCCTTTACACATTAATGGAAGGTAGTGGAATGGATATTATTTATTGAATATTCATTAAATGGAATTAATAAAGGTTGGAAGCTACTTGGCCTTGTCACATTAATGAAAATAAAGGCTTGAACCAAATGGACATAATGATTAATTATGACATGATCAAAAGGTTAAATGATACTTGACCATATGTCATTGAGGAAAGGAATGGATTTAACCAAATGAAATGTTACATTACTTCTTAATTAAATAGGAGTGGCCTAACCCAAGCTCTCTTTATATTCTTATCTCAGAATTCCTTGATCACTTAGAAACCCCATTCTGATTCAAGGATATGTCCTTCATAAGTCGTCACCCACCTTGATCTTGATCATTATCTATTCATTGATGATGGGTACGACACTTTAGGATCCCTCACATAGTATTAAATAATTTCATGGATACACTCCTTTGATCCAACATTTACATGTAGGTTCCACAGTTACAGCCCAGAGGGACCTGTCACTACATAGCCCCATTTTACCGTGGATGATCACCTTTGATTATATACTCATCTTATTGTGGAATGACCTTGATTATGCTACTCTGATTACACTCTTACCCTTAGTTAGGCTACAATTATTACTGAGTTGGCGATCATTGAGGTCTATATTTCCTTGGTTATTACCTTATAACTTCATTATTAAATTTCATTACATGTTTTCTTATCATAACATGGAAAATTACTACTACTGACATGTGTCATATTTATAAAATATTAATAACCAATAATGGATTGGTTATGTTCAGACTCTAGTTGAGGGGTGAAGCTAGTACATGGGTATTTAGACTGTACTAATTTACATTATATATGCATTCATGCACACTATTACTTTTCCATTACATGAGATGTATGTTATAGACACCATTTGTAGTGGCCCACTAAGATTTATCTCTCACCCTCTATGGGCATCGTTTGATACCTATAGTAGATTACATTGTTTCAGGTGTTGAAAAAGTGAAGCATATGAATTCAAACATTTGATTACATGTTGTTTACTATGGAGAATGATATCAGAGGAATGAGTCAGAGATCGAGATGCTTCACAAAGTCTTTGATTTAGTTTTTAATTTTTTGGAACATGTTTTTCTTTCTATCTTATATCTATGTTTTCAAAATTTATAGTGACATGAAATTTCATCAGTTATTGAATTCTAGTTCATTTATTTCTATTATTGTTATTGCTTTCTTTATTTTCCATTGTTCCTTATTTTTACATATATTGCTTTCACTATTTTCCCATGTTATAATCGTTTGTCTCCCTACACTTTGGAAATGAGGAAATAGTCTCCACACGGACACACCCAAGGCCTTGGTTGGTATTTGGTTGCCTTCAACGTTTGGGGAGATGCACTGGCGGCCATGTGGGCCACCAATCTCATGGAACCCATTATGTGCCATCTTGGTATGGGATGTCAAAAAGTGGTATCAATGGTGGTTTCTTTACATTATTTACTACATATAAATAATATATTGGAGATTATGATTTCATGGGAATCAGTTATATGTCGTTCTCGGGCATCGCGAACCCATGTTCTTGGTAAAGACTAATTTTCCTAAAATTATAATTGTTGTTCAAATTTTTTTCGAATAGAGTTGATATTATTTAACTGTTCGGTGAAAAACATGTTGTGTGGAGGTGACAAATATTACATTGACTGAGTATTTAATTTCATACTTATCCCAATGATGTGTGGGAAAGGATAATTGTTACATGAATCATTATAGGGACCTAGAATTCACATCCAATGCATATTACCAAGCCACATAGGTGAATTTCACTACTTTTCATTTCTTGATATGCATGTTATTATTGTGTGATGCTATGATAGTTTACATGGTCATGAATTAATTTTTGGTTTCAATTGAGTATTTTCTAATATCAATTCATGAGGTGTATTGGCCCACATTGTATTCCATGAGTAATTTACTGAGTCGAGCCATTATGCTATAAATAATGGGGTGTTATTTCTAGTGATATTTGTATCTGCACTGATTCACTAGTAATGGATATCCATTATACAGTGAATCCAGAAATGTAAAATTAATTTTTAGTACATATTTACCCAGACATATCATGTTTCGGGAAGGAAAAGGATTGAACCCATTAATTAAATGTAAAATTAAATAAAACGTACACGTTATAAATTACTAATACCTTCTCTCTATGTAGGTAGTTTGGGTCGTATGACTTGGGAAGTGATTTTTCCTAAATCCAGGTTCTTCTTAGGATGTTATCTTTATACTTATTGTTTTTTTGAGATGTGTGATTGTAATTTTGCAACCAATATTGGTACAACATCCTCGTATTGTCTTCCAGAATGGTGGCGACGACCATGATCTAGACATGGTGCGCCCTGAGCCGACAGTCCTACCTCTATGATTTCCACTTGAGAAACTGCAAACTATATATAATATGGAAACTATTTCATAGTTTTATGATATTTTATTACATCTGATGTATTCCATGCATGGTTATCCATAGCATGCACCTACAATGGATGATCTGACTCATGATTTCCAGCAGCATTAGCCTCCAACTTTATCAGGGGATGACATTTTGCAGGCTGCGGAGTCGTGGCTAGAATCCACCCTATAATTCTTTAATCATCTTGAGGCTCATCTAGAGAATAGGTTAATGATTGACACATAATTGCTTCAGGATTTTTCCAAGCGCATGTGGGATGTGATTACATAGGCTAGTAATTCTTAAGGCATCTTATGAGCAGATTTCCAAGTAGACTTCAATGATCAATTCTTTCCTAATTTGCTAAGAGATGACATGTCCATATATTTCATGAATCTCAAGTTGGGTTCTATGTTAGTAATGGATAATTCAATATGTTTTACATAGTTGTAGAATTTTTCACTACTTCTATCCCTTAATAAGATTTCTCCTTCTTGACATTTTGATATTGGGGTCCAGTATGCCATCTGTATGTTGGTGAATGTATTTTGAATTCCTAACATTTATTCAATAGTCAATCAAGATATTATCACTGAGCACAACCTGAGGGATGACAATAGTACCAGGAATAGAGGACCAGTTCCACTTCATGCATACAGTTCATCATGTGGAAAGAAATGTTCTCTCAATGTTTATAATCAGGGGAGTGACGACCAGAGTGACTGTTATGAAAGCTCCAAAGTGTGTTGTCAGTGTGTTCGATGGGGGAACCTGAAGCCTTATTATGATATAGACCCACTGGAGTGTTGGTCTTGTGACTGTATTGGGCATCTTCATCCTTTATTCAAGACATTTCCACTAACTTCATGTGGAAAGGGATCAACATTAGCTCTACCTTTAGAAGTTTGTACTTTTATGTCATGTCAGGTGAGGGGTTGGAATTACACAAATAGGTTTGGCCAAGTTGGAAGTCATGGTCATGTAGAAAACCCCTTTATAACCAATATCTCCAACATAGATTTTTGGATTTTGGTAATCCATCTATTGCATAGGGTTATGGATCATGCAAACTGAATGCACAATAGTCCACACCCGAGGATCAGGCTGCGTTACCATCTATAGTATGAGGTTCTATTTTTGTAGCATCTACTATAGTATCTTCTCTATTTGAAATAGGTGTGTCAAACTCTGTTATCTCTGTATTAATTAGGGAAATTATAGGACTGTAGATATAGTATTACTATAGTGTAATTACTCTTGATATGTTGTTAGGGGTATGAACTGAAGGCATACTCTATCGTAGGTACTATCTCTATAAGGTATGAAATTACCCTTTCTTATGTAACCTCTTTGTTATCAGGATGACGGACTTTGATGTCATACTCGGGATAGACTGGTTGGTTTACTATCATGATTTTGTAGACTGCTATCACTATAGTGTATCTTTTACATACCGAGAGGGAAACAATTATCTACATAAGTGTCAGTGGGATTTATAATTTGGGAGAGTTGGACCATAGCATAATGGGATATGTGATGTGACCACCAAGATCATAACTATCATCATGGAGGATCATGATTTTTGAAAAGCTTATTTCCCTCCTTTTTGGATCAATTCAGGTAGGTCTCTCCTTTTGATTTTTCTATATTACCTTATAACAAAGAGGTAGAGTTTACAATAATGATTATTATAGGAGTAGCTCTAGTGTCCATTCTTCCATACAGGATGGAACCAATAGAGTTTCAAGAGATCAAGTGTATGTTATAAGATTTAGAGGATAAAGTATTTATATCGCCTAGTAGATCCTCTCAGATATCACCTATTCTTTTTTCTAAGAATGAATACGGGTCCTTACATCTGTGTGTTGATTACAGAGGTTTAAACTAGATTTTGGTCAAGAAATAATGTCCACTTCCTTGAAAAATTGATTTCTTTGACCTGATTCATTGAGAAATGTTCTTCTCCAAGATTTTCTTTATATTTTGTTATCATCGTGTTTCATTCATTCCATCAAACATACCTCATAAAGCTTTCTGTAGAAACTATGGTATGTATGAGTACCTTTTTATATTGTTCGTTCTTACAAAGGTGCACACTATTTTCATGGATATGATGAATAGTGTTTTCCAGCCATGTTTTTACCCTTTTTCCATGGTCTTTGTGGATAAAATATTGGTGTATTCTCACACTCGTAAAGACCATTCCAATAATCATAAGATCATTCTGTGTATAGCTAGATAGCATCATCTTTATGAAAATATTTCTATGATCCACATCAGGATCAACAAAGTTATCTTCTTGGGTCATATATTATCAGAATCAAGAGAATTTATTGACCCAAAAAAGTTAGTGTTATAGTTTCCTTAGAGAATCCATTAAAATGTTCAATATACAAAGATTATTTATGTTGGATGGATATTAAAAGTTTTTCATATATGAATTTTCTCACCTTTCATCACTTATTACTTATCTTACGAAGAAGGGTGTCAATTTCTTATGGTTAGAAGCACGTGAGAGGTCATTTCAAGATCTGAGCGGGAGAATTTTATCAATACCTATTATGAATATTCTATATCCTTGTATATGTTATATCATATTCTATGATCCATTAGGCACCATCCTAGGAGCAATTAAGATGCTGGATGACAAATTCGTTGCATACAGATATCGATATTTGAGGCCTCGTTAGAGAAATTACCAGACACATGACCTTGACCATGAAGCAATTTTCCACACCATATATTGATAGAGATGCTATCTTTTGGGAGACTGCATTGTGGTGTACACAGAACACAAGGGGATCAAAAATATATTTCGACAACGTGACTTGATCCTCAGTCGGTATAAATCGGTCGAGTATATACAATTAATTTTTCTTACCTTGATTTTACGCCTAAGAAGGGAAATGTTGTTGTAGATTAACTGAGTAGAAAACACAAAAAAATATTGTACATGAATGCAGTGATGATTGGAAGTTAATGAACATCATTTTTTAGATGAATCTAGAGTTTCATGGCAATCATGAGCAGTCTTACATGACATACATGATAATTACTTCTTCCCTCCTTGAGAATGTGAGGGGTAGATAGATTCAAGATCATGAAGTCTTTGTTCTCTGTTAGATAGTATAATGAGACAACCCACCTCTATAATGGTCTGTAGACAGAGACGAAATCAATTTTCTATGTGTCCATATTTGGTTTATACTGATATGAGACATGAGATGATGAGTGAGTCCCACGGATATTAGTAGGCAGTTCATCCAGAAATCTCGAAGATGTATTGGGACATTTGATGCAAGTATTGGTGGCTTGAAATGAAACATCAGATAGAAGGATTTTTCACTAGGTTCTCCACCTATAAGAAGGTGAAGGAGGAGCACCAGAGACTTGCATGATTGTTTCACCCACTTCCAATCCCAAAAATGAAATGGGAAGATATTTACATGGAGTTTTTAGTCGACATACCTTTGTCTCTGAGGGGTAGATATTATATATGGGTATTCATTTAATGACTAATGAAATCATCCCAATTCATTCATATTCACAATAATTTCTTTGGTTTTGATCTTGGAAGACTGTATGGTTGTGAGATTATATGACTACACAGGGTTCCTTATTTTATCATTTCAGATCAAGATTTTCATTTCACTTCATAATTTTGTAAGAGATTTCAAAAGGCTATGTGATCGTAGGTGCTTCTAAGAATATATTTTCACCCCCAGACCTATGGACAACTAGAATGGACAATAAAATATCTAGAGGATATTTTCTGAGCATGTTTCCTTGATTTCAGTAGTTCTTGAGAATGTCATATCCCCTTCATTGAGTTATATTATATTTAAAACATTCAAGAGATAATTCAGAAGGCTCCTTTTGAGGCCTTATATGTTAGGACATGATGGTCATACTTGTGCTAGAAAGATGTATTTGAGGTATCCCTAATAAGTCCTCATCTCATTCAAGAGACATTAGATAAGGTTTAGCTGGTAGAAAGCATATGACTACATCTCAGTGTAGATAGAAATATTATGTCGTTATCCATCAATGCATATTCAGTTTGAGATTGGGGATCATTTTTTTCTTCTGATATCGCCTAGGATAAGGAATATATGGCTATGAATGTAGGGAAATTGTTTTCCTCGTTACATAGGTATGTTTTAGATTATAGATATGGTCAGGATGGTAGCTTATCAGATGATATTACCCCAGAGGTACCATTCCATGAAACGATGTCTTTCAAGATTCATAACTCCGCCAATATAATGTCAACCCATATCATACCTTTCTTATCAAGGTAGTTGAGTTAGATGATGATACAACCACTGAGCAGTATTCAGTCGACATCTTTTAAAAGAGCATGAAGGCTCTCTATGGTCGGTCTATCCCTATAGTACCGATTCAATGGCAGCACAACCGAGTACAAGATGAGACTTGGGAGAGGGAAGCCGATGTACATTTATAATGGCCAAATTTTTTCCCAAACAGTGTTTCTACATCCATATAAGGTTAACTCAAGGATGATATCTTTTAAGGGGGAAGATTTTATGAACCCAATTTTTAACTTAGGTCCGGATCCATTAATTTTTTGTCTAAATCAATACTTCATACCTATTATGGATTCATAATGAGTTAGAAAAGGTCTTAGCAGTTTTTGGCGAATTTTTGGAGCTTAGAACCCATCTTTTTTGGGAAACAGGACATGTCACATGGTTAGCATATTGTTGGAACACAGTTTGGCTAACTGTATGGATGAAAATTTTCAAACAGAACCATATAGAACAGTTTTTAAACGGCCATGCATCCTAACCATTCAAGTTCCCTTTATGTCTATGTAATCATTCATGGTTTGTGCACAGTTTTTCAAACCGTGCAGACAAACTGTGCATAGACTATTTTTCTAGGTAAATTTTTCTTTTTCCTTTAATGGTCTAATTAAATCCCACTTTATTCCATAATATGAAAACTAGTGATATTAAGTTATTTCTCTCACAAATTAGAGATTTTTGAATACCTAAGGTTGGAATAAATAGATCTACTTCAACTAGGATTTGTTCATGCTTCTAGTCATCATGTTGGATGTGCAATGGTTTCCACATGAGATTGGTTAAGCCTTTCTTGATCTCTATTGCTCTCAACCATCATATCAAGGTATGGGAAAATATCTCCATTTCTTATATCTACTATGATCTCAGCCCAATCAATGGCAAATACCAGAGTAGTGGAATTGTACAAGTCTAATGTGGGTGGTCTATAACTCCTCCATAATGTTCATTAATTTCTGAATTGTCGTGTGGGGACCACAGATATCATCGAGTGCCATTTATAGAATTTTCATTCCATGATAATAGTCATTAGAACCGTATGTATAATCCCATTACATGTATGTGATTAATTTTTTGCGGTTACACCAACAACTCCAACCATCCCATGTCGGATGTTATACCATAATTGGGCTTCTAGTATTTGATGTGATTGGGCCACAGTACAAGTGTGACATGGCTTGAACATTATAAGGATATGATTTCGAATATTAAATGCCTTGATTCAAATTTTGAATTGAATAATGGAAAGTTCCATGTGTCTTCATCACTTGAGCTGCCTAAAGTAAGTGTGTGATATTGATAATTAAATGTGAAATAGAAATTTCAACATATACTAAGTATATGACTTGACCAGACTAAATGTGAATGATTAATATGTCACATGTATATAGTATCACTTTCCACAATAATGGAAGTTATCAGAATAAACCATAATTATTGAATATCCCTTAAATAGAATTAATAAATGTTGCATGCTACATGGGCTTTTCACACTAATGAAAGGAAAGGCATGAACCAAATGGACTTATTGATTAATTAAGACTTAATTAAAAGGTTTCATGCTACATGATCTTATCCCACTAATGAAAGGAATTTCATGCACTGAAGGAAATGTTACATTACTTCAGTATTAAATCAGAGTGTCCTATCTCGATCTCACCTTGGATTATTATAGAGGAAATCAATCAACACTAAAAAACCCCATTTTGATTCAAGTATTTTCCTGGAATAGATTGAGACCCACCAAGATCTCAATCCATGTCTATTCATGGAAGCCTGATTTGAAACAGTAGGATCTCTCATGTAGAATTAAAGTCTTCATTAGATACACTCCTAGGATCCGACATTGACAAGTATGTACCACAGTTATATCCCATTTGGCCATCTCTCAGCTTAACCTTATTTTACCTTGGATAATCACCATTGATTTGGTTGACATATTATTATGAAATGACTTGGTTTATGCTCATGGAGTGATCTATTACATATAGCTAGGGTACAATTATTACTGATTTGGTGACCCTTGAGGTCTCTATTTCCCTGGTTATTACATTGGAACTTCATTATTAATTGTCATTATAGATTTCCTTTTCATAACATGGGCCTTTAGTTTAGTAACATGTGACTAATTTATAAACATGAAATAATTAATTAATTAATTGGTTATGTTCAGATGATTACCATGGGATGAAGCAGGTACTTGGATATTTTGTTACATTGTAATATTTTATATTATATCTATATGATTGTACACTATTCTATTTTGATTAAAAAATCCATATGTTATAGATACCATTGGTGGTCTCCCACTATGATTTTTCTCACACCCTCTTTGGGCACCGTTTGTTAGCCTGAGAGCATCACATTATGGAAAATTTTGAGAAAGGGAAGCATACCACTTCCAATAGATCCTTGATTGTGGTTTAGTGTGTAGCTTGATAGAAGATGACCGAGTCGGAGCTCATGATGCTTGGGATAGTCATTGATTTCTTTTTTTAATTATGTGTAACATGTTATGACTACAATATTGTATCCATGTTTTTTCCATTTTATAGTGACATTTCATATAATAAGTTGTTTAATGTTAGTCTGGTGGTTTCAGTTATTGTTATTGTTGTCTCTATTTTCCACTATGTCTTCTATTTACATATATTTCTTCCTCTATTTATCCCTGTTATAATCATTTGATATGCTACACTTTTGTAATGAGGTAATATTCTACCCCCGGACACACCATAGTCTCTTGCTGCTAGTCGAGAGCCTTTGCTGTTTGGGCATATGTGCTTGAGGCCAAGTGGCCTAATAGGGATCAGGGCACCCATAAAGTGGAATCTATGTTTTTGTGGTTACAATATCCTAGGAAATATTCTACACAACAAAATATTTCCAATACGTCTTGTGAAAAAGGGGATTTAATGAGAACAGAAGTTGAGTTCCTAGTTACGCATTCCACTTGTGGATGCAGATATTCATATGGTTGATATATATATTGTATCATTTATAAAAAGACCATTTTATCTTTTAAATGTACCTGTTGACAAGGAGCTACTAAATTCAATTTTTTTATAAAACCCTTTAAAAATTAATGAAAAACGATTCAATAAATAAATCTTTTTACATAAAATGAGAGGGAAGGGGAGAAATTAAAGGTCGATGATAACAATCTCATGTATTAAGTATAAAATCAAAAAGGACATTATTATGTACCATTAATCCACCCATTCACCTTCCATATTTAGTAACATGAATTTTTCATGCTGTAACAATGTTAAAATGTGGAGATATGACAATAATTTATTTTTATTACTAAATGTATGGAGAGGCTATTATAGTGTATGTTGGTTGTGAGAATGTAAATCAATTTTTCAAAAAATAATATATGGGAGTCACATTTATAAAAGTATAAATGATATGTAGTTTCATGATATTTTATTGAAATGTTTATCTACTATGTTAATTATGAATAGTTATGTAAATATATTTCCTAAAAAATATATATCAATTCAATATCAAGGAAAACCCTTATGACTAAAAATTAGGAGTAGTTAGACCAGACATAACATAAAATCAACTATTCTCATTAGAAACAACATAATATGATGAAATATTTAACAAATTAAAATCAATGACTGAATTAAAACATATATAAAATAGAGTATTATTAATAACCATGATTCATGGGTAAAAAATAAAAAAAATTAATAATATCATTGATTTTTTCTTCCTTTTCATTAATTTTTCCTTTGTATTTTCTTAGATATCAGCGGTTACTCATAGAAACAAATTTGGGTATTCTAATGAATTATTTTCTAGATGTGATGCATGGATACACAATGAACTAACCACATTTGCTGCTATTTATAAATTTTTAATAAACTATATGAAACATTTCATAGTTAAAAATCAAGTTATTTATATTATATTATATTTTAATGTAAACTATCTTATGATAGGGATGTATTTAAATATATTCAAAATCAATAAATTTGGACGATCTGTGAGAACAATAAAGCATATTGACTAGTATAACTAGATATTTATAATTGTATATATAATATGATTTCACATTAAAATATTATATATAAAAAATAGTTTTTTTCTTATTTTTTTAGTTCCTAAAACATACTAATGACAAATATTGTATTATAATATTTAGAAATTTTTTAAATATATCTTAGACCATCAACAAACTCGCATCCCTAATGAATTATTTCTAATGATAATTACAGTTTCAATTAAAATATTTATTATTCCTTTTTTTATTTATATTCCCTAATACTACTAGGATAGTATTTAATCGTAATTTTTTAATTAGAAAATAGTTTAATTTATCAATGATTCTTGAATAATATTTTGTTTTGGAATGTATAAATTCATTATGATGAGGTCACTTCCTACTACTTATTATGATAATTTTTTCATTATTTTACCTATTTTTTAGTTAAATTCCTTATCATTTCTTCTGATAATTATTATGGTAATTTTCACAGAGATTGTGATGAAATTAATTCCTCTATGAATATACTTTCTTAAATTATTTTATACCATATTAATAGAAAAAAATTACCAGAGATAAAAAAATATAGAAAATTTCTTCAATAAGGATGATGCACTGATGCACTATGATCATAAACAAAATAAGGATTATTCACTCATGTTGCTAATTTTTCATATTCCTTAATTCATTCCGGGATTCATCTAATATTACTGTGTTTGTTAATTGGGTTAAAAAAGTAAATAGACATCATGAAAATGAAAACTCATACTTATTATTTTTTAAATTTTGTCATAAATTTTTATACTTATTTATGTCCTCCTACAAAAATTATTTTTTATGATTAGTGAGTTTTTTATAGATATTTTATAGAGATAATATATTTCATTAAATTACATGTAATAATCTAAAAAATATAAATCATTTTTCTTTCACATGAATGATGATACTACATAATTCTTGAAATGTGAAGTGAATGAAGTGTATGCATCTACCAGATCTATGATTGAAAAACTTTTGTTCAATTCATTTTTAAAATATTAACTACTATTAAAATAGAATAGCTCATATAAAAATATATTTTTTATAGTTAATAGTAATTTATAACATCAAAAAATTTATATCATGAACGTTATCTTGGTTGGTTTTGGGATCATCCAACCCACAATCAACCACCCCACAATCTAATACAACTTATTCGTGGTTTGAATCAATTTTTATTTAATTTATAATTTACATTTATTTCAAAACTCCCACATCATGATCAAATATGTGAAGAAAATTCATATGGTTTTGATGCACTAGGAAAAAAAATCCATAAATCATTTGTGCCATATTGGAATTATTCTCATGTTATTCTTGTGCACAGTATGCCTAGTATGACTTAAAGAATATGTTATCAGTTTAAAATTAATATTTTAGTTCAAATTTTTTTCATCCAATAAGAACAAATAATACAAACTCAAATCATCATTATAAATTACAAAAAACAATCATAAGTTATTTTTTCTGAGTAGGAATTAGTAACTCATTAGACCGACACATGATGTCACTGGTATGACTCAATGTGCTTATTTTTTTTTGTTAAATTGAAATTTCAGAAAAAATGAAATGTGCCATACTCAAAATCAAGAGAAACAAATTTGGATTATTTCGATACATTATGAAATGTATCCTTAAAGAATTTGTAATAGGCAATAATCAAATTCATGTCAAACTTACACAACGTATGACTAGTTTTATTCAATGGGTGTTTTTATATAGGATTGACATTTCAATAAAAAACACACATCTCATACTCAGAATTATGAAAATACATTCATATTGTTTTGAAACATTAGGAAAATGATCCATCAATCATTTTTTTCTAGGTATCATTTGCATATCAATATGATACATGGTGTGCTCTGTATGGCTCAATGTATTTATTATCAGTTTAATGATGTTATTTTAGTTTTAAAAAAATTCTCATTAAAAACCATGAAAAAAACTCATATTATTATAATACACAATGTAAAATATTTTTATGTCATTTTTGATTCATAAGAATTAGCCTTATGTCAATCTGACACATGATGTGACTAGTATGAATCAAAGTGCATGTTTTCAGTTTAAATTTACATTTTTGTTTAAAATATGTTTCACATAATAAAAAATAAATAAAAGACATTGAAAGTGTTTTGATATGTTATGAAAATGATTTATATGTTGGTTTTTATTTGTATGTAGGAATAAAATTCACATCAAATAAACTCATGGTGTGACCAGTATGACTGCATGTGTGTCTTCATATATAAAATTGACATTTTAGTTCAAAACACACAATAGATCCTAAAAAACAATAAAACACACTCTAAATGGTTTAATACGTTATAAAAATATCAATAATTAACTTATTATTTATAGGAAACATCAGCACCTCAATCTGATTCACTATATGTCTAGTTTGACTCAATGTGCCTTTTATATTTTTAAAATTGCCATTCTAGTTCAAAATGTGTTTCAATCATTGGAAACTGAGAAAACACACATGGATTCAAATAATATATTATAAAAATGACTCATAATTGATTTTTAACATGTAGTAAATAGTTACACATCAAATAGACACATGATATTACCATTATGTCTCGAATACATTTTTTTATCATATGATGAAATTTTCAAAAAATATTCATGAAATATTGTAACATCCCAAGTAAGTAATTAATAATAGATATTTTTATCTATGTCTATTCATGAATTAGATATTGTTTTAGATGCTTAAAATGAAAATAAATCCAATCTTAAACATGGAATACACCTATATTTTTAAAATATTGTTTTACTGCCTTTTAATGGAAAACCATTTTTGAATCTATCTTTTGACAATTTAATAAGATATGTTTGTCAAAATAAAATTATTATTTATGATTGGGACATCAAAATTAACTTTTTCTGAATTTTTGGTATTTTTCAGACAATGTTCATTTTATAATGAATAGTGAAAAATACTGCATTTTACATCAAAACTGCTTTTTAATCTAATTTATTTATATAACTAGATTATCTTTTGAATTGGTTTTGTAGTGGAATTAGAATATATTTTCACCATTTAATCCAATGTTGGTCATTGGAATCAATTTCACTCTGAAATTAGACTTAAACTGGTGTCATTCTTTTGATACTTATTGTTTTATAAAAACACTCTATTTTCTCTGACAGTGGGAATTAATTATTAATTAATTAATGTGACTTATATGTTTTGAATTTTGTAAAATAGACTTCATTTTTGAATTCGGAATATCAAATATAGCTTAGGGTGGATTTTTGGTAATTTTCTGAAAAACCTCAATTTTTGATGAATAGTGAAACCACTAAGTGGTAGTTAAAGAAACTGATTTTTCATTTAAATGAAATTTTGCCACCTTTGTGTTTTGAATTTCGAAAATCCGACATAAATGGTTGTCATTAAGAATTAAAATGTTGATCAATGAGATTAAAATAATTTTTGGTGAATAGTAACTTATTAAGTTTTAATCGCGATTAGTGGTAATTAGTGTAGTTTAAGGTAAAAATAATGCTTTAATAAAATGAGATGAGCTTGAAACATGTCCTACCCCCATTGGTTGTGTAATGGCCGACCATGAAAAGCCATGGGTAATCTTAGGGACCCCATGGATCCACTTTGTTTGGGAAATGACATAAATAACTTTTTATTTAATGTAAAAGTAAAAATGACACAAACATAATATGTTTTACGAAAACAATTTTTACATAGGGTTATAAAGATGAGATTTTTGATTATATGTAGTAATTGGAAGGGTAAAAAGATTTACTACATCATAGTATTTTTTTATAATTTTTATACTTTAAATAAATTAATTTATTTATGACATCATGATGATGCAGCGATGACCTCATAATTTAATGATTTAAATAAAATGGAAAGATAATGTAAAATCTAAAACCTACACATGGAAAAAACCAATTGGATGGGTGGATTTAGAATAATTATCACCTTAGCCTCTAATTATATCAATGTGGGACCTTTTGAATCCGAAAATAATTTTAAAATAAAGTAACTTATCTTTACTTTCCAAGAGTGCCCCTCCTCTCCTCTTATAAAAGGCCCCCACCACTACCTCCTTACCCACACTCCCAAAGCCTTTGGAACGGCCAACCCCTGCCCATTTTGTCTCTCCACATCCCTCTACTCATCATAGAAGATTCCCTTTGGGAAGAATCCTTTCAAAGGAACCCTTTAGGCTCAAATCAAAAGGAGTTACACTTTTAAAGGTAATTCATTCTCTCATGTTCATTTGTTTTATTTTGCTTCTCCAACCCCCTAATCTCTTTATATTTACTTCTTTTGTAACAAAACCAGTATATTAAATATACTAGGATGTTGTTATAAGATTTATTCAAGCTACACTCTCCCAAAAATACATAAAATAGTTAAAGAACATACAATTTTCGTGGATGGCGAAATTCTGCCTCCCGAAACAATGATTGTTCAATACTCATTTAACACCTTCAGAGGTGGCCATTATGATGTCACTATTTTTATATATGATATATAATATGTTTATTCTTTCCTTAAGATTCTGTATTTTACATTTATGGCATACCATTATTGTTTCCATTATGGGTAAACACGATATCTTCATTTTAGGAAGTGAGGACTACCACCCCCTGAAAGTGATTTGATTCGTTAATACCATATGTGGGATGTGTAAACGATAAATTTAATGATATTATAAATGTTATTATACTGGAATTATAATATATTCTTATATCATTATGGCTCCATTCCAGAAAATACGAAATAGAAATGGAAGTAGCGTTCATGTGTATGTATGGCTTATTGTCTCCATGAACGGTGCATTTAATTTCATACATCTAAATGTGATGTTATATTATAAATACATGTATATGCTGAATATATATGATGTATATGTTATCCAAATAATTAATATCATTATGGATATAACGAACCATTGACCAAATTAACAACATGTAAGTGTAAGAATTCTATTTTTGACTTAAGAACCACATACCGACAAAATGAACATTATTAACTTAAATGATTACATGATTTTCATAACATGGTATAAAAGGAATAATGAACTTGAAAAGGTTCTTAAGAAAGTAGAGATCAACTCAAGTTTATTATTCAGGAGATTAAATAACGACCGAGTCAAGTCGGACCCAAGGTATGGGACTTCTTCTCAATCTCCTTTTATTGAGGCATATTTTAATTTATACACAACCTTCTTCTATACAGTGTATAAACCCCTTTGAATTTTACATTTATTCAAAAGGAATATTTTTTATACAAAGTGTTTAATAAACGGAAAAAGGGAATGTTTTTTTCGTACGTATGCGGCGACAACGACTTCTCCGTCGCCGTGACCATTATTTGAGTTTCGGCTTCGCCTATAAGCCAAAACTTCTTTTTAAAAGAAAAATACATACCATGTTTTACTTTTCATTTATTTTGGCATCGAAAATGGTTTTCATAATGTTTTTATATCAATGTGTTGTATTGATATCTTGTGATTTAAAGGTGGGAATGTTATGTTTCCTTTATACATGTTTTATGTGATACGATTATGTTGAGATTCTTGGGAATTATTATGAAGACGGGTGGTTCTGTGATAAACTAAGGGCGGGTGAGCCCGATATAGCTCTCCAATGCATTGGGTAACGCAAAGGAGTGAGACGTTAAGGTTTCTCCGAAGATATTTTAGGGAATATACTATGATGGGTTTTCCAAACGTAACCAAGAGGGTTACTCCCTACGTAAAAATGTTATGAATGCCTCAAGTTACCTTTACGTATTATGATTTCTATGATTTATTAATGAATTGATGAGTTATGTTAAAGTGCTTATGTTTTATGGGTAAAGTATGATCTCATCCTTATGTATATATGTACCCATGTTTCCTTTCTATATTTTTATATCCCTTACAGAGATTTTTATGCTCATCCCATGTTTTTTTGAAATGTTTTTCACAGGTCAAGGGAAAGGTACATGATATTATGATAGTGTCAAGGAAGTGTCAAGAATGAATCCATGTTTATTTTAAATATGTTTCCATTGATGGGAATGAAGAATACTATATTTATGTAACCACTTTGTTTATATGTGGAATGTAATGCAAGTTTTATGTTCGAATTCTCTAAAACTCTAAACCCGAAAAGATCCTCAATGTGTAATCTTGTAATAACTCAATATTAAGTAAGGTTTAAGGCCGGGGCCTTATAAATATACTCAAAACCAAGAATGATTATTAATATTGTATTTATACTTTGTAAAAATGATCTTAATTTCATTTTCGGTATGTATGAATCAGGTAAACATCAATCTGATAGATGTGGCTACTAGTATGACTCATTATGTGCTTTTATTTGAAATTTCCATTTTAGTTCAAAATACACATCACATGCTCCAAATTGAGAAAACACATTTGAATTATTTTGATAATTTAAGAAAATGATAAGTTGATTGTTTTTTATGTGAATTAATTATTTTTACCTCAATCAATTACACATTTTCCCTGGTATTACTCGAATTAAATATAATCAATTGAAAATAGATTTTATGATCAAAACATGAGTCACTCGCTAAAAAATTGGAAAAACACATGGAATTGTTAGATAATATGGGAAAATGATTAATGAGTCATTTTAATGTGTAGGAATTAGGTTGAGAATAAAAACACATGATGTGATTGGTATGATTAAATGCATGTGTTTTAATTTAAAATTGACATTTAATTAAAAAAGGCGTTTGAAAAATTTAATACCACAAAAACTCATTTAGAATGTTTTAATGATTTAGGAATGAGATCAAAATTTCATTTTTTATGTGTAGGAATAAACCACATGTTAATCTAACAAACATTGTAGTCATTATGACTCTATGTATGTACTTTTAATTAAAATTGGCAATGGATTTCAAAACACATGTCACATACTCAAAATGTATAAAACTCATATGGATTATTTTTGTGCCTTTTTACATTGATCAATAAGATATTTTTACATGAATGAGTTAGCATAACCACAATATGTTACAATGTTGTCCAAATATGACTCAAAGGGTATTCTATTAGAATAAAATTGGAATTTTAGTTCAAACCATGTATCAATAATTGAAAAACAATCAAATGTTATTGAAATACATTTATGTTAGATAAAATTGATTCACTTGTCATTTGGGATGTCTATGAATTGATATCATATATTATTGACACACGATCTGAGCAATATAACATAATGCATTTGTTTTTAATTTTAATACATGTTTTCAAAAACAAATCATGTCACATATTGAAAACTGATATAACACATTCACTTTGTTATGATACATTATGATAATGATATTTAAGTCAATTTAGAATTTTAGTTATCACCCATAAGAATAATAATATGTACGGATTGACATGTTTGACTCCAAGTGTTTCTTTTTTTAAAGTTCAAAATTTAGTTTAGAACATAAATTACATACTGGAAATATAGAAAAAAAATTTGTATTGTTATAATAATTTAGAATAATGATCAGTATGAAATTTTTGACATTTAGGAATTAGAATCAACTCAATATGATACACAGGTGCCTAATATGACTCAAACTATGTGTCCTGTGTTATAAATTGGGGTTTTGGTAGAAAAAGATGAAATAATCAAAAATAAGAAATCACTTTCTGATATTTTGGATAATTTATGACAATAATATATTTATAATTTTTTATGTGTTTGATTAATCCACACAAAACTCCAATACAAGGTGTTGTTGATACAGCTCAAATTGTGTGGTTTATGTATAAAAATTACATTTTATTTATGTATTATATCGTATTTTTGTTTGATTTATTTGTTTATAGTATTATTAACCTAATAATTTCCTTCTTATATAGGTGGATTCTTTTTATACACTTAGGTGATTTTTTCATCATCTAATACCATGATTGAGCTATATTAGGACATGGATGAGGTCCAACTACAATGAAACCGTTGATGTTTTTCAATGATTGGGATAAATTGTACTTTCTATTGTAATTATTCATAATATTGAATGAAAGGTCAATAATATTTTTGTAGTTATATTTTTTATGTAATTTTTATATAAATTTAATAATAAATTATTCATATACATGTAGTTTCTATTTCAGTGTGCTCTAATTTTAATAGAACACTATAGTAGTATGATCTTTATCATTCTTATACGAGCACTGGAAAAATGAAACTTAATCATCACTTTTCAAGTGATGATAAACCAGACACCCTATTAGTGGTTCCTCAGAAAAAAATTCTTTCTTTGTGCTAATAATGAATTTTTCAATCACTGGTTATAGCCAAATTTATAGTAGCACCATTATTTATATGTGGAAGATAGTCATTTTATAATTATCTTATAATGATCTATGAATACCACTATGAAATTATTCTAAATATATGTCAAAGTGATATCATTCTAATATCACATATTATGTTGATTCATATATAATTATTTGGACTATTTCTAACTAAAGGGGTATGATAACAAATTTGGGATAAAATTCGTAATTTTATTTTTATTTTTCATTGAAAACAAATTATAGATTTACAAGAATTGACATTTCTCAATATTTACTAATTTTTTTTTATAAAAATACAAAAATCGTCAAACAATGTTATTTTTTAGATGCTTATATAAAAAATGAAGTTAATTTTTAAAAATAAATATACTCAAATTTGTATAAATTAATTATATGTTCAGTGTAAAAAATTCAGTAAAAATTTGTTTTTTTTTCAAAAAATCAGTTTTCAATCATATAATGACTTCACTTGGAATTTATTACTTATTTTCTAAGAAACAATCAATATATTATTATTGATTAGTAACATATATTTATTTATATATATATATATTTCATAATGTGGTTATTCCAATCCATAATACCAAATACCATCTACAGGTCATTAC
The DNA here is from genome assembly GCA_963277665.1 of Viscum album. Lineage (NCBI taxonomy): Eukaryota > Viridiplantae > Streptophyta > Magnoliopsida > Santalales > Viscaceae > Viscum > Viscum album. Next base: position 816,086,966 of record OY728126.1, on the reverse strand, counting down.
ATTCATGTTTAAATAAAAATATTTGTATATTATTTTGTTTTAATTAAAATATAATGTGGCGTGTAATGAGAGCTATTAATGAAATTTAATTTATTTGAGAAGTATAAAATTTCATAAAATCATGGTGTGTAACAAATTTAGCATTGATATTTCATTTGTTAATTCATTATGGAATAGGCCTACCATTGGAGGGTAATTTGTTGGAGTCAATTCATGGTCTACAACAAAGGCCATACTTTCCACCTATACTATTATGGATTCCCTCAACCAAGGTTCATCTCCAACTATACTTTAAAAGATTTACCCATCACTGGTTTGTAGAATCATTAAAACCATAATTGATACAATGGTCACTAGTTTTTATAACAATTAATGTGTGAACGAAACATCATTGACAAGTCCTTGAAAAGGATCATGTCAAAACCTATCAATTATTTAATATTGATCCTTCAGCCATTCTCAATGATATGAACCACAATTATACTATGAGGAAATATAATAATTTGATCAAAATTCATTAAATTGTGAATATTTATTGATATAATATTAGAATATAATTTTTTTGATAAATAAATCCATAATAAAAATTTAGAATAATTGATCAAATGAGATACTCATTTTACATAAAAAAAGACATAGATAGAGTAAAACATTATGAATTTTATCTCATTTTGTAAAATGTATTTATATAATATCTGCTAAACCCAAATCAAACTCATATGAACTACTAGAAACCACTCTCTTACTCCAAAATGTTTCATGAGTTTCTTGATATACTAACCCTTTAGAGGATTCTACCAGCATCAAGGGCCATATGTGTACTCTTTCAGTATACATCCATAATGACTGAACAGATAATGACATTAGGTGCCCTGTGTTTCCATACTACTGAATGTTCTTGAGAGAAAAATTGGAGTTGTTGAGAAGGTGACGTATCCATCAATGATTATAGAATCTATAAGTGTATCTCACAGGAGATGGTGTTGAAACATCTTGGATCTTCTATAAATTATGAATTCCAACTTAGTGCCCATCCATTGAAATCATCTTACTACTCCTAGAATAAGAAATCTGTTCTACTTATGATTAGGCACATATCAGTCCACTGAATGAAATAATAAGGACCACATCATTATCATGTAAAATTTTATTATCTCTTATTAGTACCATACAATCAACTCTAGTATAGATCATTGAGTAGCTCCATAAAAGACTTTATATTTTGATAATTACAGTAAATCATTCCCATTAAATGTTTTAATACTTTGAATAGAATATTAATTAAAGTATATTTAGCATTTATAATGTCATAATATTAATTTACTTGAAAGTTATTTTAATTTCATGTTTTGATTTATAATAATAAATTCAACAAGTTTTTTTGAGTTCAACAGCTAAATTATTAAACTGAGACATTTAAATACCATTAATACATGTTAAAAACTATTCTTATATAATACAAATACTCTATACCCTATGTTCGTTTCTGAATTAATTTGTACAACTCAATATTTTTATAACATATTTTTAATCCACTTAGATGATTTTCTAGATTCATATACCCTATTTATTTTGACCATATAATGATATACCGAAATCCAAATTCATTTATTATTTTTTTGGGAAGATAATATGATTTTTAACATAAAAATAAAAGGCATAAACTTATTAATATACGATATTGATTTTTGAATATTTTTTCAATTAACTATGTATTTTCAGATTTCTCATGTTTTAAATAACTATTTTGAACATATTTTTAATAATAACATGAGTTTTATAAATAGATTAAATTTTTTATTGATTCATTGGAATGATAATGAAATTGTATACATATAAATCATAAGAAAAAAGTTATTTTTCCCTTTAAAAATGTCATTTTGATTTCAAAAACATGTAAATAAAAAATATGTACTATTTTTAGAAATCCCATTATATTAATTTCCTAAGTGATTAATTCAAATACGTGATTCCCGTACATAGTGAATCTCTAATGTAATTTTTATATGTGAAATGCTTACATAGTGATTTTCTAAAATGATTTCCAATTGTTGAATTCCAACATAGTTACATTATTATCAGATTTTTAATATGAAATTCATATATTGAGAATCACTCATGTGATTTTATTATGTGGTTATTTCACTTACATAATATAAATGCCTGTGAATAAAACACTACATAATTTTTCTATCATAGTTTATTAAAATTCCTATAAGAAATCATACATTGTTTTGTAATGATTATGATTTTTAAAACCCACGTTACCATGAGTTATAGATTCACATTACCTTGAGTTGTGGACCATTTCCTCCTCACCAAGGATTCATCTTTAATCAACCGATTAAACATCAATGTGTTTCATACTATAAGATATATTCAGAAGCTACCACACATGGTATGTATAACAACCAAACAATGTAACTTAACTAACCATTCACAGTGAGGATGGTGACCACAATTACACTTGAACTGACCACACAACATGATAATTACTCTTAATTCATGTTAATATAAATTCCATAGTCAGTTCATTAATTTTCTTATTTTTTTCAATGATGGATTTTTTTTAAAAATGTTTTCATTCTATTTCATATATCAATTTTCTATATTCTATAATTATTTTATAATTACTTTAATGATTTTATATATTCATTTTAATTTTGTAGAACCCATGTAAAGTGATTTTTTCTTTTAAACCCATTTTTATGATGATAATATGGTAGTTTATATTCACACATGATACTTAAAATGATACACCTAAAATTTATATTTTTTTTCTTTACTTTTATTATCAAATTTTTTGTTTCAAAATTAAAATTATAAGATATTAAAGTCATCATATGAATTTTAATATTACTATTATTGTTTCCTTTTATTATTAATTTCTTTAGATATTCACTAATAAACATAAACATATTGTTTTTAATTTCATATATTCTAATTCAAACTTTCTATTTTCATGGGAATTATCCTTGAACTATTACTATAGAGACCATTTAAAATATATAACTTGTTATTTTAAATTATTATATGTCATTATGAAATGTTTTAAAATTTTAGTTTTGTTTTGATTGATTATTATGAAATGATAATATCTCTTTCTCTCTCCCTCTAATAATCAATAATTATTATTTTGAATTTAAAATTGACTTATGACTTCTGGGATATGCTATATTTAATTTTTTAAAATAGAATAAATGTTTGATGATATATATATATATATATATAATTTTTAATGCTAAATAATTTTAATACGACAAATCAATAATGATCATGTTCACATTTCAAGTGATACATTATTAAGAGAAAAGTGGGGTGTAAATTCCGACGATGTAAAAAAATATCACTTGAGTGTTCTCTCTTGAGATGAACAAAAATATTATTAAATTATACTAAGTTTGTGATATGATCTAATCCTCCAATAAAAACCTATAATAATGGATTATTTGTATATATTCTACTTTTTCCATGCCTCTTTTGTTTTAAAAACAATTTTCAATTTATTTCACAAAATATATATATTTATTTAATTATATTAAGTTCTATTGTATTTATTTTTTATACATTTGGGTTGTGACTCCCTGATTCTTATTCAGGACCTTTCAATTTTGGAATCATGTAGCCTAATTTCAGTGTTTTATTTGGGTTGTTTTTCCCTATTCAAAATTCATTGATTCAAGGAAATCTGTCCATAAGGTAGAAATGGATTTTGTAATCGGGTTATGATTCCCATTTAACAATTTGGTTGTTCCCAAAAAATATCTTGTAGTGTAATCAGGTTATGAATCCCATTTAATATTATTTCTAATGACTCTTCGAATTATGACCAATGAAAATGTAAAAAATGGATATGTCTCATAATCTGACTGGAGTATATGAACACATTTGAAATAAATTTTTCATGACATAATTTTTATTAAACTATATAGTATAAAAAATATATATTAATACGAAGGTATTTTTTAATTATAATGCTTCTAATACTACATTGAGTTTGAAATTAAAGGGAATATCAATATTGAATGTCCAAAAATAAAGAATAATGTGATTTCAAAAATATGAAAAAATCCCTTGGAAAATATTTAGAGATATATCATAGAATCTAATTATTGGGATGATTTTAAAAATCAAAAATTATGTAATAACTTCTGCTTCATATAAGTTATCAAAAAAATTAATGACACTTTATTTTATTTTTGAAATTTTGATTCAAAATTTGATTTTGAAAATTGGAATTTTTTTGAATGAAATGATGAAATTAAATGTTAATTAATATATGGATTAAAATCTACTGATTTATATAGTATGATTCCAAAACCATTATGGTAAACCTGTTAATAAATATAATGTTCTTTTATAAGAGAATGAAAAATACATTAATAATTATTCTAATTCAAAATAAAAAATTGATTATAATTTTAAAAATTCTGAATATTTGAATGAAATATAAAAAAATGTTAAATTTCATATGAAAATGTTCCATTATTTTATTTAGGTTTGATAAAAATAAAATAAAATTATTCCTTTGAATAAATAAATAAATAATTTTTGTACTAAATATGATATGATTTGAAATAAATTTTATGAAAAACATTCTAGGAAATGAAAAATGGTTATACATTTATTACTAAATGTTTTAAATGTGATAGGAAAGGTTACTATAATGATTATTGTTCTCATATATTCAAACAATAATTGGGATTTACAAAAACACAATTTTTTTAAATTTTCATTTATCAATTTTACCATAAAATACTTGTAAAATTAATTGTGAGTATCAAAAATATGTAATACTAATACTATTGGAACCATTATATCTTGGGAAACATGTAATTTATTTTTATAGGGAAAATGTAATGGGTTTCATAAGAATGATATATTTTACATGGATAGTGGATCCTCTTGGAATTTTAATCGAGACCCAAAATTTTTTACCACTTACAAAAAATTTGATGGATGAACTATTTAATTTGAATTAAATTCTAAAGTAAATGTACATGATTTCAGAAATGTTGTTATTTAAAATTATTTATATTTATTCTGTTTTTTAGGTCAAAAAATAATTTAGTTAGTATATATCAATTATGTGATGATGTAATGATTGTAAAATGAAAAATATTTTAGTTTTTAGTTTTCTAAATTGATTCTTTATTATTATATTCCAATCAGAACCAAAATATTGTTATAATCTATTTTTTAGAACTAAATACTCATAATGTTATGTGTATGAATATTGTATAGAATGATATAATTTTTTTGGCATTTATTATTATGTCAGGTTAATTTTAGAATGTTATGTATGATGTAAAAGTATTATAATTTTTAAATTTATCTACAATCATGATATAACGTCGTCATGTTTTCCATGCCTTCTTGAAAGGAAAATTAGGGAATGATTCATTTAGACCAATCAATATGATAATTTCTAATAGTCATTGAATATTAGTATATCATGATCTAGGTGTTCCTAATAAAATTTCTATCCTTCAAGGAAAGAAATATTTAGTTGTTGTTATGGATGATAAGAGTATAGTTATATGTTTTACTTTATTTAACTTAAAAATGAGTTCTAGTTATAAATTAGATACAGATGTATTTTGAAAATGTGTTGATATTAATGTCTCTAAATGAATGATAGGTAGAAATAATTATTTTATATCATATAGTCAAATAATTATAATTAATATTTTTATATGTATAACATTCCATGATGATCCTAAAGAGTGTGATATTATTATTTTGAAATGAATAATAATATATTAAGAATGAATTTTTAAATCTAGGTTGTTTTATTATGTGTATAACTGTTTTGAATTATTATCATATTCGTACATTGATTTTATATTATGTAAAATTGAACAGATGTCACATCATTAATGTGTCATTTCTATGCAAAATCATCAATTTCAAGGACTTCTAAGAATAAATTATATGTCACAAAATCTACTGTAGAAGATGAGTATATCTCCACTGCTAGTCATTGTTTTCAAATATTAGTGATTATAAAAAAATCATTTTATTTTTTATTTATCTATATAATATTCATATTTTTTTGTGAAAATACATCGTATATTTATATATCTAAAAATCACATACTACATTCCAGAAAAATAATATGAATGTTCGATTTAATTATTATAGAGATCATGTGAATAAGGGAGAAGTTATTTTAGATTTGTTCCCGACTGAAAATCATAATAAATATATATTTACTAAGTCATTAGACATTTACCATTTTGGAAAACTTAAATTTGATTCTTTAATTTTGTATTATTAATTGATATATGTTTTCATGTATCTAGGAGGAGTTTGAATGTATTTATGGGATGATATTTCATTATTTACTAGAATTATGGAAAATAAAAAATATGTTGTTCATATTACATTTCATTAATTTCTATACATATTTTTTCAATTATATAAATATTTTAAAACCTATTATATATCCCTTATGATGTAAAATTATTTTTTTAACCACAGTTTTCATGAAATATTATATTGTAAAAAATTTACCATTGTTTTTCTCAATCCTCTTTCAAACATTTTACTCTAAACATATACATCTATAAGAAAACTGTGCTTATTTTTATAGTGGTTCCTTGATATTTTTTTAAAATAAATTATCTTAGGTCATTGATATATGTTTCATACCAATAAATTTTTATGAATTTTCTTTAAAATTTATATCATTAGTCCTTTTTTAAAATTTCTAAAATGGGGAGTTTTTTTAAATTATTCATAGTTTCATATTATCAAATAGGTACATAACACTTAGTGGATCCTTAAACCACTTTATTTTGTGATAATTTCAATAAATCGTTTTTCTTATTTTAATTAAAAAAATTAAATTTCAATTTTATAACTATTTAAATGTTCACATTTAGAAAAACTATTATACACCATGTTTTGAATTTTTAATCCAAATATACACTTTTGAATTCATATAAGGGATTTTGAATCCCCATAGAAAATTTTACTATTTCGGATACAATATGTAATTCCAAAATATCATGAGCTAAATAGCTCAAAATTGTGCGATTATATATATTTTTATAAGTATGTTAATATTTATTATTTTTTATTATATAACATGGAATTAATAATTGATCTTTTATATGTATGAATTTTTGTATAAATTAAATATATAATTTTAATCAGATATCTATTATATATTAAAAATATTTTAATTCCTTTTTTTAAAAAAATAAAAAGAGCTATATAAATCTTATTATGGTGATTATGGATTCTATATAAAGATGATGACATTTTCTATATATAATTAAAACAGACCCAAAGCTAATTATCTTTCCAAATAGATATTTTGTAGGATTAAATCATTTAAATATAATCTATTTATAGTTTTTATACATTCTCTTACACAAATTACCCATATGAGGACTTCTGATAATTCATTCCATCATGCAATGAATCAATTATGTGAATTCTATATAAAAAATTATAACATTATTGTTTTCATACATGATTTCCATATCTGAAAATCCATCATAGTGAACCACATAAGAGATCTCCATATGTGATATTCCTATATAGTGAATCTATTATGTGAATTGCCTATATATATTTTTTTCTTTCAGTGATTAAAATTCCTACGTGAGAAACCCAGGAATAAATTTGTATAAGTAGTTTGTTAAAATTAATATAAGAGATTTAACTATCATTTTTATAGTGATAGTTAGTTTTAATCCCCTCCTTAAAATTAATTCTGATTTAACCTTAATGTAGATTGTGATATTTTTCAACCATACTGATAATTTATCTTCAATATGCATGAAACCTTTATTTGGTCATCCTTCTGTATGATATATTCTAAATCTACCACACAAATATTTTTTAACTTCTACACTTGGAAACTCAATTGACCATGAAAATTTTTTATGGAGACAGAAAGAACAGTTGAACTTACTACATGACATGTTATGTACACTCCCCACATGTCCACTTGGTGAACATGGTAATTTACTTCTTTTAATTAGTTTTACAACAATATATAATTTTAAAAATACTCTATTTTTTGTTGTATTTCATATATCAATTTTGAGAATGAATTTTTCTTGCATTTAAATAATTTCAATGACTATATAAATTCATAATCATTTAGTTTATCCTCCGTGGTGTGATTTTAATCCTTTTAAAAATGATTTAATGAAGATCCATGTTTTATTTATATTCATGAATAAAAAATAAATCTCGAAACACAATTTTTATTATTATTTTATGTTGTTTTCATTTATTTTATAGTTTATCAATTAATATTATATAATATTAAACCTCTCCAAACTAGGTTTAATATTTTTAATATGGTGTTAATTGGTTCTGAATTTTTCTATATATTAAATTATCATCTTAAATGAACTATTTTTAATATTGTATTTTCATATCCAAACATGCGGTTTTCATGTGATTAACCATTTACCTATTTTAGGGTGCTTGTTTTAATTATTTAACATGTGATTTAAAAATATGTTAAACTATATTCAATGGTTTTAAAAGTCATTCACGAGTTAATAAATTTTTACAAAATAAAAATATCTGTTTTCTACCTCCCTCTAATATTGAAATGTTGGTTTATTTAAATTTTTAACTATTTACTGACTTTTCTGCTATGTTTAGTATATTGTTTTGACAAGGTCACTGATCTTTATAATTGTATATAGAATTTCTCAAGAGAATGAATAATGATAATATAAATCGTAAACATGGAATTTCATGTTTCTAATTATGAATTGTGAATAGAAAAATGGATTTTATATTCTTCCTATGATGAACATTTCCAACAACTAGTGGATGCTCCCTCAAGGGATTATAAAATGTATTCAACTCATACTTCCTTAAAAGGACAGTAAAATCCTATACTCAAAAACTAATACTAGTTTTTTATTTTTTATCATTAAATTGATCTTAGTCACTTGTGTCATTTACACTATTTTATATGTATTTCATGTACAATCTATTTTTTGGCATTATTGTAAAAAATCATTTCTTTTTTCCATCATTAGGTCATGACTCCAGCATTCTAAAGTCAAGACCATTCAGGATTTTGCACCCGTAGTCTTAACTTATTTTGGTATTTGGGTTGTGACTCCCAATACAAAATCTTATGAATTATTATTATCCCTCTACATTATAAAATGCATTGGAAAATATTATTATTTTTATTATTTAAAAATATTGTAGTTCATAAAAAATATCTTTAAACAATTCATGTGCATTACTATACTAAGTCTAATTTGGATTGAACCAGAATAAAAATATTTTTATTCATTATTTAGTTATATGGAATATTATATCTATTTATTAGAAATAATAATTAGTTTAAATAATTAATTTATTTGATTAAAACTTTTATTATTGTTTATTCTACCCATATAGATCATCATAGATATCCCATTCCAACATAATAGAGGAAATCAGTTAGATGATCCAGACCTATCGCTTTATCTTTGGTCAAGGCCAGTCTCAATCTTCCTATCATTACTCCACTCATTCCCCACTAATGGAGTAATAGTTTTAATTAGCTCTATAAATCAATAAGAGTAGGCATACAATGTCATATTCCACTTATAGAGATCCATGAACTTATGAGAACATTACCTATTCTGAGCATCTTAAATGATTTCCAAAATTAATAGGCCTATGAAGGACTCTCAGGTCTGTATTTCTCTTATACAATCTTACCACATGAAATCCCACCATAACCTAAATGGGCCTTGTAGATAGAAAATCAAGTTATCCATTCAATAATATAGGGTCCCTAGATTGTTTAATATTGTAAATATTTCACATATCCATTCCTACACATCCATGTGACTCTAGGGAATTGGAAGAATGGGATTTGTTAGAGATGAATATTTCCCATTGATTTGACAATAATCAGTCCTCCCCTATGTGATCCACTACCTAGAATTGGTACTATCCAAAATATTCTTCATTAGAAAATTTCTATAACTTTACCCACATGAGAGACCATGGAAAACTTCTCAGTTGGTTCCTCCAAAATAACAGGTGGATAAAATAGCTGTGTAAGACAGCTAGGTGTAACATTTCCTATAATGTTAGAATAAACCTTAGAGAAGGCCATAATATTAGAAAAATTAAAAACCATTACTGAATAACGACACTCAAAAGATATCAAGAAAGGATAAACCTATGTTATTACCCACATAAATAAGAAATAACTAGCTAATCACTACCCCAAACCCATTTATGGACTACATTATATACAATTAATTCACAAAGGAACATATTTACACTCATTCATAGAATAGAAAAATACCAAATAAGAAATACATTAAATTATGTGACAAAGAAAAAATCATAATTTCATTAAAAATTTAATTATTTGTCTCTATCTAATTCAATAAACAGTCAAGCATGTAATATTACACAATATTATTATAATTACATATAAAGGCTCACAAATTAATATAAATCAACATATAAAGATCACGTAAATCACATTAGTTGATTTTACTCAATTATAGAATCAAACAAACAAACCAAAAATCCAACATTATTAAAAGTCGGATCTCAATACAAAGTGTTGGTTGGGTGCTGACATTGGTCCCCAATCTGAGTCCCCAATATATTAATCTTTATATACCATATCACATACCGAGGAAAAGAGAAGAAAATTTTTAGTTAACATATACATCTGATAGCAATGATTAACACCATGGCCCAAAACAATATTTTCATGTAGGGGAGGGTTCCACATGACCTCATGTGTGCCTTTCTATATGCATGATGTGGCTGAATAGTGGTGTTGGTCTACAGGATAGAGTGGGGAAACTATGAAATCAGTACCATATGAACATTAGATTACATAAATAATTTAATGAAAATAATCAATAATTAATTTATAAATGAATAACCATCAAAGTAGTATCATGTTCAAATACTTCTAATTTAGTATTATAGTAGCATGATATAAATAACTAATAAAACTAATAAAAAGGATCCAAATAATGGTAAAGTGGGAAAAATGTATAAGTTTCTAAAATTTTATCCAAACTCCATCCAGAAATATAAAACTCCTTATACCTATATTCATAATGATACAACACATGGATGATTACCTTTATTATGTTATAGATCATGAAATATACTAGTTTAATGAAATTATAGAGTAGTTTTTGTGAAAAATTCTAAATAGGACACCAAAAATAACCCATAAAATAATTTTATAACATATGAAGATGCATTCTATGAAATTAAAGAGGGTGAAAAAATCACAAAGAAAATCACACAAGTGTAAATCATATAATGTTTATTAGATATAAGTTATACCTACTTAAAATACATGCCACACGGAGCATCAACCATCCCCCTAACACATCCCCCCTCTTGAGTATGGATAATCCCTGAAATGACTAACACATATCTTCTTAAAGGGATAATCCATAGCATACCAACCTGAATCCTAACACATCCCTCTTAGTGGGGGGGGGGGGTTGTCCAAAAGGCTTGACCAACATGCTTAGCTATGTACGATAGAAGTAAATCAAATATGATATAAGATAAAAATGAAATAGAAAAAATAACATCCCGTCAAGAAGATTCATCATCAGAATAATCCATATACAAAAAATGCATATAGGTCAAGGTTGCACATACACCCCTCATGTGATCATGAATTCGACATAGGTTTCTTACAGAAATAGGTACACATGAATAACAATTCCAATAAGCCATATAATACATGTAATTAAGTTATATGCTTCCTACCTTAAGTGAAACAATGAAAATATGTTGAAATATCAATATCCAAGACCATATACACCATTGGATCTAATAAACATTCCCATTTTTAAACACACACACCTATATATATATATATATATTATTTAGGCAGAATATGAATAAAATCAAAATTAGAAGCGACATTATATAATATATAGTTATGATCGATTACATTCAATGCTCTTGGTCTATGAATTTGAAAAAATAAAAATTCTCATAATTTAATGGTTGATTCATCAATGACCATCAAAACCCTTATAAGATCATTCCATGAAAACATAGGTTTTCCGAAGACATTGAGTATAATTTGAATTTCATCAATGGGAAAATGATATAATTGATCAATATCATAGAATAATGTAACAATTTGGATGTATAACATCAAATGAATATTAAAACTCAAAAAATGGGGGGGCCAAAAGGGAAGATGAAATACAAAAATCATGTAGAGAGAGGCTAGGTTTTGGGGTATTATGTATAGAGAAGAGTGGGAAATGATAAGCGATTTGGGTTGTTAAATCTATTGTAATTGGAAGAAATTAAAATGTGAATTAATGATTCATTTCCTAAATTTTTATAACTTATAGATACAATGAAAAAAACATCATCACATCTAATCATTTTAATACTCCATTTACAACATATATTTCAACTTCATGTCTTAAATATGGTACGCATCATAAAATTTTGTTTTATGTATTCAACCAAGAATATTCTCACATCATGATTGGACATTAATGGCCTACAATGTGCAATGAAGGAAACCATGGTATCAATAGAAAAACACGGGGCATATGAACAAGTCCAAAACCTAAGGTGGTTGTGTCACAAAAAGTTGTATCAGTGCCAATACATAGTTAGTTGTGTAGTGTCACTGCATTGGATTGAAATGTGTTCTCTACAATTCTATAATTGTTCTTTAAAGGTAGGTAGAGTGAAACATAAAATAATTCTAAATGTTTAAAATTTTAAATATTACTATCATTTTAAAAATGGATAACCTTTTTTTTCTGGAGGATACCTGATTAAAAATCAGTAATTATGAGATCATGGATTTGATTAATGTTAGTATGGGTGAGCTAAAAATAATACCTTCATGGTGTGTGAGATTTAAGAGAAACCAATTAAAAAATGTGATTTCATGTGTTTGTTTTTATTAGACTGATAACCCATTCACGCACATATGTGGGCCGAATGGATGAGAAAACACATGGATGTGGGGTAAAAGGAGTTATGGTGGTGCCCAGTAGTGTATTAGAAAAGTGTGTATGATTCTTTCTCAGTCTTATTCCATCTGAAAAATCTATTATTTCCCACTATGGATACACATTCCATGTAAAATGTGTTCTCTCATTGTATTAAATAATTATATGTCTTTAAAATAATAGTCCCTTTAATTATAAAAGGAACCACAAAACCACCATATATAGACACTTCCATATACCTTTGGATGAAAAAGAAATATTTTATATTATATCCCAAACACTCTCACTATATCTTAATAGATTTGGAAATTCCAAATCCTAGAGTTATGGTTCCTTACAGTGGTGAGTAACGGAGAATATCCAATTTGAGACGTAATATTTTCAACCACACCTTGTTCATTCATTTATGCTTCTACCATCCCAAACCTATTTTATCCATGAGATTATGGTAACAATAATATTATTAATATTCTATATTTTTTTATACTAATGTAACACCAATTTTATAAAGTCCTCCACGTCATTTCAAAAAATTATTTTTTCCATTGTACGACAAGATAACTACGTCAGCATACTAAATTTTCATTAAATGTTTCCAAAATAACTATCATTAATAGAATGAGACATGTAGTTAACTTATATATTGTTTATTTTGAAACTATATAATATTATATAATGACAAAATTATACCTTCCATAAGTTATAATAATTATAAATGTATATAGTAAATTTAATCGCTAAAAGGACATATCACACTACCTTTTCAAATTTCATACCATTCATGAAAAAATGATTTAACAATATATATATAGTTAAAATGAAATAATATAGGATAAAAAAATAAAACATTCTAGATATTATTAAATAATTTAAAAAAACCTACCATGCTCAATATACAATGATTGTTTCCAACAAATCTATTGAAGATCATCATGTAATTGACATTACCAGAAATGATTTAACGAATTCATTATAGATAATGGTAAATGGACATTTTGATAACATACATAGGGTTAAATTTCAAACTCATGTTTTAAAAAACATAATTTTATTTTCCAAGAAGATAATAGTACATATTGAGTGCATTCATACATGATGTAAGGTCTTTGTTTCAAAATTTAATTCTTTGAGACACAATTCCTTTAATAGACCTAATTTCATATAAATGTACTGTATAATAAAAATTGGTTATTTAAAAACATGTATTATCTGTATTCATGATTTTTGAACTTATACCTGAAGCTTTATGACATAATTTTTTTGTATTGAATTTCTCAATCTATAAGGGATCCTCTGAACAACCCTCACAACCTTTTATTTGAAAATTCTATTTTCCCCCTCCTTTAAATTAATTTATCTTCAAGTATATCATCTATAATATATATATATATATAAATTACATATATATGTAGTCTATTTTACATTCTAATATTTTGGCTAATACTTTTAAATCCCCTTTAATTTTTTTCTTTTATGTGGACCTAATTAAAGAAACTTGTCTATGCCTAATATCGTGCCAAGTATATCCCCATGAATGTTATTATCATGTGTATATTATAAAATCCCCATGTATTTTATAGAAAATATTTTTAGTAAAATATTTTTCTATATAAAAATAATATATATTTAAATATGCATTTCTAATTTTGAAAGTCTTCACAATTGTGGTATGTTTTTTTTCATACCACAGGATTTTTATTGTGAATTTTTTCTTGAATATAACTTAGACATAAAAGTTTATCATTTTTAAAAAATATTTACTTAAAATTGATTTATTTATATATTTTCCTTCAATTGTATATGATACAACATGCAGTTTTATCATTATACAATATTATGAAACCATCATATTTATTACCTATAAATAGACCATATGATTTAGCTATGGTATTATTCCTCTTTTCGAACACATCTACTTGTACATATTATTAGGCGATGGTTGCGTTTGTTATATCCCCAAATAACATTGGGAAATGATAATGTATCAAGATATACCAAATATGGGGAACGACTGGTTACCTAAAGAACATCATGATATGTTGGTGGTTAATAGTAAAATACGATGATTCAGATGGTAGTTTGTCTATGATATATTTTCTTGGAAATCAGTCATAACATATTGTCTTGATAACATGTTTTATGATTTTGAACCTAATTATTATTATAGGGTCTTATGATTTCATTTTCTTATTACATGTTTCTAGACATATAGTCATTCTATTTATGATATCATTTTATTCAACTTGACTCTATATTTATGATTTTTCCCTGTTAAATACCTTACTAACAACATTGGTTCATCATTTTTTTCTTTATTTTTTCCTAGAGTTTACTTTTAAATTTTAGACGTTAATTTGGTGTTAGAATAAATGATCATTTTTAAATAAATATTTCCCTATTACATTTACAATGATATATTTATGTGAAATTCATCTTATCAACCTATATAACTTAGTCATTAGTTTTTTTGGGAATAATTTTATTAATCATGAATTTTTTTTTGATTTCGATTTTTATATTCATTGATGTAAATTTTTTCAAGGAATCATACATTAGAAGAGAATGATCGATAATTTTTTTACTTCTGGTAAAAAATTATTAGTTGTATTCTTACGTAAATTATGTATTTTTTATTTTCTACAATAGTGAAAAAATATGTATCATTTATGGAATCCAAAATTTAGATATTTAGGTTTATATGATAATTAATGGAGTTTAAAAAGGTTATGGATGGATAATTTCAATTCTATGACAGTTTGAGTGCAATTTACCATAAACAGAATTTAGTGTTTCATATATGAATGAATTTTTTTTACTTAAAATACAATTTCATCAAAAATATCCCTAAAGTTAAAGTGGTCAATTTTTTAAGGTTTACTTGATGAAAGATCTCTCTAAAATTTTCATGAAGGTCTTGGTCAAGAAATTATTAAAAAAGAATTGTACCTTATGTGGACCCATGTGATGGGAATATTTGGGATATCACTACATGAATTAAGTAAAAGGAATGAGGTTTATATATATTTGACTATGTTTTGGAAGAGAATGATGATTTTATTTTATGTAGAAATTTGGGGATAGATTATAAGAAATCAATGTCTCTTTCATGAAAATATTAATCCACCATAATGAGAAATTATTGAATATATTTTAATCTACATGTTTCTTTATTGGACGAAGAATGTATAGTATAATGTGAATTCAATAAGATTATTAGAAGATTTGATGAATTCAATGTGATGTCCAATGATGTGTTAACATATTTTGTGACTGTGGTAGAGTTAGGTGAAACATATTGTATGTTTATAGTGGTATAAAATAGTTCCCCCCATTATTAGGATAATGATGCAACTAAATAAACATAATGATCACATCTATAAAATTTCAGTGGTTTTTTTACTCTGATGAACTATATCATTGTATTTTACCTTCATCAATGATTCATATATCAATTATTACTTATTTATAAATTTAATCCTTCTAACATTGGAATAATAATTATATAAAAGCATTATCCAATTGATATAGGTCTAAAAACTATAAATCACACAATAATTTTGTACCCTCTCTACATTCCTATTGTTTTCCACTTTTCATGAATTTTTTCTGTATGTTGTTAAAATTTGTGTCTGTTTGTGTGAAGTGAATAATAGTGGGGTGATTATATTAAATTATTTTTCACTATGTTGATACTTACTAGAATTGGATTTTTCAAAGTTTTGATTCCACTTTATTGTGAAATTCGTGTGTATGGTCATCCATTAAATTGAATTATTTCGATCCGATGATTGGATGGATTCCTCTTCAAAGGAAAAAATCATATGAAATAGAACTTCAAACTGAGAGAAAAAATAATTTAATTCATATCAACTTAATCCCTAAAACATATATTTGAAAATAATGTAAAAAACTAATACAAAACCACTATAGAGTTATATAAACCTTCATGGTGGAATTCTCAACTCTAAAGATTTCCATTGCTCTGAACATAAAATTCAAATACTATTATAATTTTCTTCAATTAATACATAATGGCCTAGTATGTGATTCAAATCAAAATTGACACATTCTAGTGAAGCACCAAAACTCCATATCCATCGATGTTGATGCATAAACCACTCACTTCTAATATTATAGAGATCATTTTTGGGGAGTCTCTTTTCTGTTATAGTGCTCTAAATTTTTATTTATTAGATCAAATTATTAGTATATTAGTACCATTATGTAATTATTTCAACATAACAATTATAATAGAGGAAATAATCCTTCTTATGTATGACCTTTGTCTTATTATATTCGTATTCCCAGTAAATTGTGAAGAAACCCCAACTCAAGTAACCTAGAGATGGTGTATTATTTATTAAATTATCATATTAACAAGGGATCTTGTCCACCAAACCTCTACATCCCTCCCTCCTCCTCAACCACCCGGTCTCCACCTCCCAGCCCCGCCTCACACCCCCAACCTTCCTACAACCATATTTTCCATTGCATCCACCACCACCTCCACCTCCCTACCTCGGCCTCCCTATATGTACCTCCATTCCTCTCCCATCACCACATCACACTCCCTTACATGTTTATAAAGACTAATTTATACTGGTCTCCTTGATCCCCAACAAACTAATATTTCTCAAGAGATTCCTTTACAGCATCTCCGACTATTTGGTCATACCACTACTATGGATTGGTTAAAGCCTATTCAGTCCCCTTTTCAGTAGTATCAATATTCACCAACTAGATCATAGATAACTTCGCTTCAAAATCAATTGATGTTACCCTATTTTAAATTTCATCCTAACACAAAAATATGAACTCTGGAATTTAATTTTTAATGTTATTTTGGAGCATAAAAATGTAGTTAATATATTCAGTGGGTTCAGAAGACCCCTCAATAGTCCTTGGATTCTCTAGAGTGTCATATCACTCTGGGGAATGTGGGCATTTGTGGAGGGTCATTTGCGACTAGTCAGTGTCCCATCTCAAATAGTCCATCAGAATGGATTTTTTTGAGACATGAGAACTAGCCTGTCACAAATAATATGGTTTTTCTGATGGGGTGATGGCTCCGGTCACAAAATATTTGGCGCACCATGAGCACCAATCCATTGGAAAGGGTATTTACGATTGGCTATTATAGCCCATCGCAAATACCCGACGATTTTTTTATTATTTTTGACTGAATATAAATCTCGTTGCAAAATAGTTTTTAACCGCGACCCCTAATTATTAGTGGCGGCGGACCTTTACGATGGGAACCATCAATAATGGTACTATTTGCGATTGGAGTCTCGTCGCAACTCCTCTAACCTATATATACCCCACCCATTTTTCTCATATCACTTAATTCTCTACTCCACTCTCTCTCTCTAGTGGAAATATTTCTATCAAGATTTTTTATAGTTTAAAATTTTAATCTGGGGCATTATTCGCAACTTATATCCTTCGAAAGCATGAGTTTTAATATATTTAACTATTTATTTTATTTATTACTTAATTAATTTTATTTTACTCTAGTTATAATTATTTTTAATTAGCTCCAGTTAAATAAAATAATAATCATATTTTTTTATTTATCATTTTTGTTGTTAATTTTTACAAATAATTTAATGTGATTAGTATGAACCTGTATTAATAAATAGTTTGTAAATTTATTCTTAATAATTAGTAATAATTAATATTAAATTATAATAATTACTAATAAATTCTACTAATTATTTTTAACTTATAATAAATTGTATTAAATTACAAAAATTAGTAATAAATTGTCATAAATTGTAATAAATTATAATAATTAGCAATAAATTGAAATATTAAGTAATAAATTGAAATATTTAGAAATAAATTGAATTAATTATTAATAAATTACAATAATAAGTAACAAATTGCAACAATTAGTAACAATTAGTAATAATTTCAGATAATTATTAATAAATTCTTTGAATTATTAATAAATTATAAAA
The DNA here is from genome assembly GCA_963277665.1 of Viscum album. Lineage (NCBI taxonomy): Eukaryota > Viridiplantae > Streptophyta > Magnoliopsida > Santalales > Viscaceae > Viscum > Viscum album. Next base: position 816,068,035 of record OY728126.1, on the reverse strand, counting down.
ATTAGTAATAAATTGTAATAATTAGTAATAAATTGCAACAATTTGTAATAATTGGTAATAAATTGTAATAATGATAAAAAAATTGTAATAATTAGTAATAAAATTTAGTAATGGTTTATAAATTTTAATATTTGGTAATAAATTGTAATATTTGTTAATAAATTCTAATAATTGGTAATAAATTGTAATAATGGGTGATAAATTGTAAATTTTTTTGATAAATTACAAAAATTAGTAACAAATTGTGATAAATTGCAAAAAATTGTAATAAATTGTAATTATTGGTAATAAATTTTTATAATTTGTTTTGAATTCTAATAATTAATAATAAATTGTAACAATTAGCAATTAATTGCTACAATTAGTAATAAGTTCTAATAATTAGTAATAATAACAAATAAAATATAATAATTAATAATGAATTGTATGAGTTTGTAATAAATTTCAATAAGTAGTAATAACTAGTAATAAATTAAATAATTAGTAATAAATTATAATAATTAGAAATAAATAACAATAACTAGTAATATATTGTAGTAATTAGTAATACATTGCTACAATTAGTAATAATTAATTATAAATTCTAATAACTAGTAATAAAATATAATAATTAGAAATAAATTATAATAATTACTAAAAATTCTAATAATTGGTAATAAATTTTGATAATTAGTAATAAATTCTAATAATTAGTAATAACTTATAATAATTAGTAATAAATTGTAATAATTAGTTATAAATTGCAATAATTAGTAACAAATTAGGACAAATCAGTAATAATTAGTAATAAATTCTATTAATTAGTAATAAATTCTAATATTAGTAATTAATTGTAAGAATTGGTAACAAATTCTAATAATTTGTAAGAAAATGTAATAATTAGAACAAAATTGTTACAATTAGTAATAAATTCTAATAATTAGAATTTAATTGTAATAATTAGTAATAAATTATATTAATTAGTAATAAATAGTAATCATTAGTAATAAATTGTAATAATTTGTAATAAATTACAACAGTAAGTAATAATTAGTAATAAATGCTAATAATTATAAATAATTGTTAATAAATTATAATAATTAGAAATAATTATTAATAATTATTAATAAATTCTAATAATTAGTAATGAATTCTAATAATTAGAAATAAATTCTAATAAAAAGTTTTAATTCATAATATATTATATTAATTAGCAATAAATTCTAATAATTAGTTATAATTAGTAATAAATTCTAATATTTAGTAACAAATTCTGATAGTTATTAAAAAATTCTAATAATTACTAAAAAATTATAATAACTAGTTATAATTAGAAATATATTCTAATAATTAGTTATACTTATTAATAAATTATAAAAATTAGTTATAATTAGTTATAAATTATAATAATTAGTAAAAAATTCTAATAATTAGTAAGGAATTATAATAGTTAGTAAACAATAATAATAATTACTAATAAATTGCAATAATTAGTAATTAATTGCAATAATTAGTAATAAATAGCCATAAGTAGTATTAAATTATTACTATTAGTAATAGATTGCAACAATCAGTAATAATTAGTAATAAAATATAATTATTATAATAATTGGTAATAGATTATAAAAGCTGACAATAAATTATAATAATTTGTAATAACTTGTAATAATTTGTAATAAATTGTAATAAATTGTAATAATTAGTAATAAATTTTAATAATTAGTAATATATTCTTATAATTAGTAATATATTTCTTAAATTAGTAATAAATTTCAATAATTTGTAATAAATTCTATGAATTAGAAATAAATTATAACAATTTATGACAATTAATATTAAATTCTAATAATAAGTAATTAATTTCAAATAATTACCTGTAATTTCTAATAACTACCAATAATTAAAAAAATTTAGAGATGATTACTGATAATTAAAAATAATTAATAATAATTTGAAATAATTATTAATAATTAGAAATAATTGGTAATAATTTTTAAGAAATTGTAACAAATTGTAACAAGTTTTCATAATTTCAGCGGATTGGCATATCCCTTTTTCCCGACGCCATGTCACCTTGTAAATATCTCCCACTAAAATCACATTGAAAAATACCTCATCACGTACAGATATCCATTTTCATATGCATGATATTGGAGAGCAGCATAGTGAGGCCTTCTTACTCTCTATTCATATGAATACAAAAATGGTTATGCATTTGTTAGAGATGTTGTTTATACTTGTTTAAGTCGGAGAATGTTTCAAGTAGATGTGTCTTTTGAAAAAAGAGGCTCTTTTCATGATGACTCATCTCATTTCAAATTTCATATATTGAAATCACTATGAAAAATATCCTCCATTGGATGGATATCTATTTTCGTAAGCATGCGAATGGATATAATCACAATGAGGCCCCCTTCTCTCCATCCACAAGTATAATGAAATAGAATACATACGTTGAAGCAAATTTTTCATATTGAATTTAGTCAGAGACAATGGCGATGAGTTATTAGGAAAAAGATTTACCGCCATTGCACTGTAAATTATGTCACCTGTAATTATCATCTCATAGAAAAAATTAGATGTAATTAATAATAATTTGTTCTATTTAGTATAAATTATTATAAGCTGCTGTACTTTAGTATAAAAGTATAAAAAAAATACTCCAAATAAGTATGAAATAATAAAAATTATAATAATATGATAGAAAATTATATTTAATTGTATTATCTTATTTTGGATAGTGCTTTTTATATATTAAATTATACATAAAGCTAGTTATTTTATATTTTTACAGAAATATGGAACACGGAATTAGAAAACCATCATTCATAGATGATTTCAAATGGATAAATCAGTATAAGAATATAAATGGTTCTGTTTTAAATCCTATATATATTGTGGTTGTTAAATATTTCTTATCATTTGTATCATAAAAACAAGAATTTTCTTTAGAAGGGAAAATTTAGTTTCCTTGTAAAAAATTTTCTCTTAAGACATTTGGCACATTTTACAATGTTGGGGATAACGTTTTCATTTTACTTTTCAACTAGATTGTGAATTTTTGTATCAACATAGTGAATGAATTTCCAGAGAATATACTAAATATTTCATTTCAGATCTATCATGGTTTCAAACATTAGTATATGATGTTCTAGGTCCATCTTTTCAACACGCTGAAACTCAACATGATATTAATTTTACCCCTATGTTGGAACCATATAATTGTAATGACTAGTTGAGGTCCACCAAGGATGCATTATATCCTGGTTAAAAATTAATGAAAATTTGACTCAGTTGCTAAATTTATTGTTATTATATCAGATAATGGTTGAAAAATAGATATTTTTGTCGGATATTAACTTTGGTAAAAATATTACAACATGGAATAAATGTGTTTCCTACAAATTAATATTAGAGAAAGACGCTGGTTTATAATCTAGGTCTTCTTTATCAAAATATTCTTGCGCGATCAAATGATTACATCATTTATTATGGTAAAAAATAGCCATTGCATGGTTATCCTACATGTGGAAAATCATGGTATAAGAAGGATAAACAAGGGAAATCTTGATTTATTCCAATAAAAAAATTGAGATATTTTCCGCTAATACCCAGATCACAACATTTAATTTTCTCTCAGAACATAGCGGCATTGATGTCATTGAACAAAAAAATTATCCAGGTAAAACCTCAAATCATCACTATTATGGTGATTTGTGGAATCATTTTTACCAAGTGCATTCATCATTTGCTTTAGTATCCCGAAATGTTATATTGGGTCCTTCTAATGACTATTTTTATCCCATTGGTTCTTATGGTAGTGAGTATTCATGTTAAACTATCTTTATAACTCCATATAATTTACCTCCTTAGATGTTGATAAAGGAGCTATATATATTTTGGGGATTATTAAATTTATTACATTAGAAAATTAGTTTTTTATTTGAAACTATTGATTTATTAGTTAAAATCATTCTGGGGTAATGTTGTCGGAATATTTGATGTTACTGTAAAACAAAATTTCGTGGTAAAAGTACATTGCTGTGGAAAATTAGTAACATTCTAGAATATATACTGTTTTCTAGCTGGAGTAAACAAGGTCCAAAAACATGTTCGTACTGTATGAGTGATTGGAAATCATTTAGCCTCTTCAATGGAAATGACCTAGTTTTTTTACTTTCATCATTGATTCCGTCCAATTGTTCATGCATTTCAGAGGAATAAATATCATTTCAGAAATGGAACCATTGAATTATATGAACCTACAAAAATGATCTTAAGTACAGAGTCGAAATCAATTTTTGATTCCTTACCTCCCATCACATTTGGACCAAGAATAGACCCTCACAAAATTGATGTCACTGGGAAAGAACAAAATTGGATAAAACTGATCATTTATTGGGATAACCCATGTAACATCCCAAGTAGTTAAAGAATATGATATTTTCATATTTATTAATATTTTTGAATAAAATATTAATATTACTTTAAAGGGAATGCTATGTTAAATGGTGTACCCAATACGCAATAATGAGTTTCTTTGAAATCTTACGGTGCACACTAATAATATCATAATATTATTTTAAATGGTCATTACCACCTAGCCATTGTAATGGAATGAATAAACAGAAATGTCTAACAAATGATTATATATGCTTTTAAAATATTTTTTCCATTTATCCGAATAAATGTTAGAGGCTTAAAATGAAAATGAATCCAATTTTAAGCATAAATCTTCTTATATTCATTAATAGGTCGATTAACTACCTTTTGATGGTGAACCCTTTTTAAATATACTTTTAAAAATTTTATATTTTATATTTGAAAAAATAAAATCCCTCTTTTGAATATGGACATCAAAATTTACATTGTATAATTTTTTGTTTTTTTTCCGATAAAGATCATTTTTAGTGAAAATGTTGTATTTTAATTCAAAACCTCATTTTAATCGAATTTATTTATATGGATAGATTATCTTTTTAATTGGGTTTAAAGTGTAGTTAAAATATATTTTTACCATTTAATCCTATTTTGGTCATTTGAATTAATTTCACTTTGAAATTGGACATAAACAAGTGTCAATCTTTTGATAGATATTGTTTCTTAAAAACATGATATTTGTTTTGACAGCGGGAATTAATTATAAAAATAATTAATGAAAATTTTATTTTTTGAATTTGGTAAAATGGACATCATTTTGGAATATGAAATAACAAATATATCTTAGGGTGAATTTTTGGTATTTTTCGGAATAACATCAATTTTTTATTAATAGTGAAAAAACTAAGTGGTAGTTAAAAAAATGATTTTTCATTTAAATGAAATTTTACCACCTCTGTGTTTTGAAATTAAAAAATCTGACATACATGGTTGTCATTACAGTGTAAAATTTTGTTCAATGGGATTAAAACAATTTTTTTGTGAATAGTTACTTTTAAGTTTTATTAATCGCGGTTAAAGGTAATTAGTGTAATTTGAGGTAAATAAAATGATATATTAAAATTAAATTACCTTTAAACATGTACTACACTTATTGGATACATCATGGCCAACCCAAAAAATCCATGAGTCAACTTGGGGACCCCATCGAGCCCCTTGGGTAAGAAAATGACATTAATAACTTTTTATATAAAGTGAAAATAAAATTGTCACAAACATGTATTACTTTACTAAAACAATTTTTACATGGGGTAATACAAGTCATATTTTATACTATAATTATTCATTAGAAATATTAAAATATTTCCTACATCATGAAATTTTTTTTTATAATTTTTAGATATTAAATAATTATAATTATTTATGACAACATGATGATGCAGTGATTACCTCATTAATGAACACTTTAAATAAAATGAGAAGATAAGGTAAAATCTATGACATAAACTTGTCAAAAACGTATTTTATGGGTGGATTTAAGAACCCATATCACCTTTTCCTCGAAATATATAATTGTGGGACCTTTAATATAGGAAAATCATTTTATAATAAAGTTTCTTTTCAACAATTTCCAAGAGTGCCCATCCTACCTTTTATAAAAGGCCCCCACCTCTACCCCCTTACCCAAACCTCTAAAGCATTTGGATAGACCAAAATATTCTTATTTTATCTCTACACATCCCTCTATTCATCATTTAAGCCTTACCTTAGGCATAAATCTCTTCAAGAAAACCTTTTGGTTCAAACCAAACGGAGTTACCCGATTTAAAGGTAATGTTCTGTCTTATGTTCTTTTGTTTTATCTTTCTTCTCCAACCCCATAAACACATTTTATATGTTTATTTTGTAAAAAAAATAGTATATTAAATATACTAGGATGTTTTTATGAGAATTATTTGAGCTACACTTACACACACCTCCGTCTAATGGTTAAAGAACACACGGTTTTCGTGGATGGCGAATTACTGCCTCATGAAACAATGATTGTTCTATCTTATCCTAAAACCTCTCATGGTGGCCATTATTATGGAAATATATTTATTTATGATATATATTATATTTATTTCATCCCTATTATTCTGTATTTTACATTTAAAACATACCTTTATTCTTTTCATGTTGTGCAAATGCGATAATTTCATTTGGGGAAGTGTGTACTACCGCCCCCTCAAGTGATGGGACTCGTTCATTCAATACATGGAATGTATAAAGAATGAAATTAATTAACATATGTGACATATATAAAATATATATTATAGTTTAATTATAATATATATATATATATTTCTCATTTAGTTTTAATTCCATTAAATACAAAATAGAAATGAAAGTTGTGTTCATGCGTACGTACGACTTACCGTCTCGAGGAATGGTGCATTTCATTTCATACCTATAAATGTTATAAATGAAGGTATATAATGAATATATATTATATATATGATATCTAAATCATGAATATAATTCTGGATATAATGGATATTTTAAAACATGAACAACTTCTAATTATTAGAAGTTTATTTTGGACTCAAGTACCAATGATTGACAAAACGACCGTTATTATCTAAACAAATTACATATTGTTCATAACATGGAAGTAAGTGATATAAAAGGAATAATTAACATTAATAATTTTAGTAAGAATTTATAAATTAACTATAGTTTATTATTCAAGAATATAAAGAAACGAACTAGACAAGTCGGACATGAGGTAAGGATTCTAACCTCTCTCTTTCTTTTTAAGTACTCTCTTTAAGTCACATCCTTTAAGTTTTTCTTTCTTATGTTGGGGGATGTTATTATATATTAATTAGACTGTAATTACTATTTTCAATTGATGAATGAACCTAATTGATATCTTAAATCCATATTTGGATGTTTTAAGTGTTGCGGCTAGGCTACCGAATTTTCGTAAGGGGATATCTTATCACACTTTTAATTCCATGATATTTACATCATTCCCCACTTATTTATTGAAAGTGTTTTATTGTGTTCTTCCATTAAATATATATTATCATTATTAGATTTATATTCATGGTATTAACTGATTCATATTGTGTTTATTATCTTTTGGTCATACGACTCGATTGATTACAATGAGGTATGTGGTTTTTATCTCACATTTTATCCTTGTGATATTCATGCTATATTTGTCACCATATCCATTGAGTGGTGTATGTACTGACCATGATTCTACTCATTGTTTAATATACTATCATTTATTGGTATTTACACTTTCATTTTTTTGTTCCTTCTTTCATGGGGTGTACGTTTCTAAAGTTACCCAAATCAGTAATGGATTCATTCTCCCTCCTTTTTTTAAAAGACATATTTTTGTTATGTCTTTTAATTTACATCTTGTTATGTTGGGATATATTATTATATATCATTATTTCTATTAATATTATGACTAATTGATGAGATACCCTTTTGTCTCTCATCAACTCATTTTCTTAATTTTAAAGTGACGTCGTAAGGCTGTCGAATTTCTGTAAGGGAACTTCTTAATCAAATTTCAATTCTTTGGGTCAAACCTCTACTTCTTGATTATGTCGTACAATGAATATGTGTGGAGGTCGTTTGATTGTTTTACACTTAATATCCTCTTATGATAAGGGTATTTATATTTTCCACACATAATCATATAATTGATTTTTTCTTAATCTAAAGATACCGACTTTGTAAGGGACATCGTCTCAATCTCCTTTCATTGAGGCATATTTTGTTTTATACAAAACATTCTTTTTATGGTGTATAAACCCCTTTGACTTTTACATTTATTCAAAAGGAATCTTTTTGGAATGAAGCATTTTACTTAACAACAAAAAATAATGTTTTTTTAACGTAAGCGGTGACAACGACCTTTTCCACTGCCGGGATTATTATTTGGCCTTCGGCTTTCTCAACAAGCCGTACTGTTTTTAAAATGAAATAAATACCATATACTATTTTATGTATTTTTTATTGAAAATGATTTTTATAATGGAATTGTTATGCCAATATATTTTAGTGATATATTGTGATCGAAATGTGGAAATGTTTTCTTTCCATTATATTTTTTTTATGTCTTATGATTTTATAATGGTACATGGACATTTGACGGGTGGTTACATGATAAACCATCGAACGGGTTGTGTCCTGAATACCATGATGGGTGGTTATGTTATAACCTCCAATTAATTGGGTGTAGAAGTCGTCCATATTGCTATTTCATTTAGTGATATGTGTGTAAGTTGATAGTATGGTTATTCCAATTAAGTATGTTTATTTCCCAAGTTACATTTATATGTTTTGTTTTCATTATATGAGTTTTATGGTAATATTTTCGTTACAAAAGTGAAATTAATGACATTTTATTTAGTGAAGAGTATTTAATAATTCATAAAGGTGAAAAGTATTACTTATGTTAATGTATTCATGGTTTACTTGTTGTTTTGAAAAACTAATAGTTTTCATTCCTTGTCTATCCTTTACTGGGATTTTTATTCTCATCCCATGTTTTTGAAATGTTTTCCACATGTAATAAAGATGAATAGTTTCAAGGATGGGATCAAGTAAAGACATTCTATTTACAACATGAAACTAGACATGTTTCTTTTTTAGAGTTTTTATTTTATGTAATCTTAGTAGAAGTTTCTACTTTGTAATATTTTGAGATGTAATAGTTATGTCCTAATTCTCTGAAACTCTAAACCTGAAAAGATCATCTATATGAATTATTCAATTACATCATGATTATGTTATTTTATAAGGCTGGGTCCTTATAGATGGTATCAAAGGTCAGTTTAGATACCTTTAGAGGTTAGGGTATTCTTTAAACATAAGTGACATTACCATAATGGTTAGGATTTCAGAACGAGTGATAGTTTTAGATAAAGAGAATGAGTTTATGATAAAGTGAATAATTATATAATAGTATTACTTGATGTTTATAATGATATAATCACACTGAAATTTTTGGTTTTATTAAATGGCTGGATCTAGCTGGCACCAATGTGACAATGGATGTGAAGAAAACTGTGACGGTTTTCTGAAAGAACAAATAAATGATATGACAGCTGAAATGAGAACTCTTGTGGTTTTTCTCAACCAAATATCAGTAGTCATGATTATCCACCTAAACCATGGTGAGTAATCTAATTCATCATGTTCGAGATAACCAACTCGATGTGGAAGTTCAAGTAATAATTATAAAGGTAACCTCTAGGGTTTATATGAACATTAATTGTGAGGTAATTATGGGTTACTATATTTTATGATGGAAAATAAAGGCATGAGATAAACATGAGGTTAAATTATGTTTTGGTTATTTTTAAAAATTTTATATCTTTTTGGGGAGTGTTTTAAGAATTATATAGTTTTCGAAAAAGGACAACATGTGGACCATGTGACAACCCGTCACGTCAGACAAAGCTGTGGGGATTGAACCCCCAACCAAATTGCGACTGATATTTATCGCCTACCAGTGGACTACGTGAAGTCCCTGGTTAGTATGACAAATTCGTTTTTAGTTAGATGATCTTATAAATCCACATTATGATTATTTTTGGGTTATCTATGGAAATTACTAGCCTATCCTGGAGGATATGTGATTAGGTTAGTAACTTTTCAGTATGATACTTTAAGAGTAATAGATGTTATTGGGAGATAAATGTTAAGATTTATCTTGGAAGACTGTGTTATTAAATTCTTCAAAGATTTGGGTTTCAATATTTGTTTTGGTAACCTTGATGAATTTTATGGATAAATGTTAATTAAGTGGTCTTTTATGAACTTTGGGATTTGTTGGACAATTTTTAGATATTAACAGTAGTATTTCTTTTTTATATGGATTATCCTTTTTGGGTATTATCTGATCTTGTAATAACAATTAATGGTTTTGGTTAAGGTCTAAAAAATTGGAAATATATATTTCATCTTTTTTGGATTAGGTGATTCTCATGAAGTTTATCATAGCTCTCTTAATATAAAGAAGTCATCCTGAAATACTCATCGTTTGGAGAAAATACGAGTTTGTGTTAGAAATCTAGTAAAAGATGAAAGTCTACATGACAAGTAAGTATTTTTCCATATGTTATTAGTTAATATAATTAATAAATTCCTCAATGAAAAGTAACTTAAAACAAAAATGTTGTATGTTAACTTTTCCTACGGGGGATTCAAATACCATTTAATCCATCACAAGTTTGTGATTTTCAAGTGGTTAACTTTCTCCTAATCATGTTTTCTATCACTCCCCATCAGAACATGAACCTTTGTTTTTTTCATCCATAGCCATTTTTTTACATGGAATCCTAGTATGGGTTAACTCGGGTGACCTTTGTACTTCTCTTTCTTTTTTTACGTGATATTTTTACTAAATCTTGTTCCAATTTGAGACTTTCAATGAAGTTTCTGAGCCCAATTTTAAAATAGCAAGGAAGCAATTTCCAAAATGGGGGAAGGATGTAACATTCCAGGTAAATAAATAATATGACATTTTCATATTTATTAATATTTTTGAATAAAATATTAATATTACTTTAAAAGGAAAATTATGTCCAATGGTTTACCCAAGACGCAACAATGAGTTTCTTTGAAATCTTACGTTGCACACTAATAATACAATAATAATATTTTAAATGGTAGTTGACACCTAGCCATTGTAATGGAAAGAATGAACAGAACTAACTACAAAATTATTATATATTATTTTCAAATATTTTGTTTTCATTTATCCAAATAAATGTTAGAGGCTTAAAATGCAAATGAATCCAATTTTAAGCATAAGTCTTCTAATATTATTTAGAATGTCGACTAACCGCCTTTTAATGGAGAACCCTTTTTAAATATACTTTAAAAAATTTTATATATGTAATATTTGACAAAATAAAATCAATCTTTATAATGTTATCATCAAAATTTACTTTGTGTAAATTTTTGTTATTTTTTCCGATAAAGATCGTTTTTAGTGAAAATGTTGTATTTTAATTCAAAACCTCCTTTAATATAATTTATTTATATGGATATATTATCTTTGTAATTGAGTTTAAAGTTTAGTTAAAATATATTCTTACCATATAATCCAATTTTGGTCATGGGAATTAATTACACTTTGAAATTGGACATAAACAAGTGTCAATCGTTTGATAGATATTGTTTCGTAAAAACATGTTATTTTTTTGACAACGAGAATTAATTATAAAAATAATTAATGCAGATTTTATGTTTAGAATTTGGTAAAATGGTCATCATTTTTAAAATTGGAATATCAAATATATCTTAGGGTAAATTTTTGGTATTTTTCTGAAAAACATCAATTTTTGATGAATAGTGAAACCACTAAGTGGTAGTTAAAAAACCGATTTTTCGTTTAAATGAAAATTTTCCACCTTTGTGTTTTGAATTTAAAAAATATGACATACATGGTTTCATTAGGATGTAAAATTCTTTTCAATGAGATTAAAATAATTTCTTGGTCAATAGTAACTGTTTTGTTTTATTAATCGCGATTAAAGTTAATTACTGCAATATAAGGTAAATATAATGATATAATAAAATGAAATTACCTTTGAACATGTACTATACATATTTTATGACTCATGGCCGACCAAGAAAATCCATGGGTCATCTTGGGGACCCCATGGAGCCACTTGGGTAAGAAAATGACATTAATAACTTTTTATTTATAGTAAAAATAAAAGTGTCACAAACATGTATTGTTTTACTAAAACAATTTTTACATGGGGTTATACAAGAAATATTTTTTACTATAAATATTCATTAGAAATATAAAAATATTTCTTATATAATGACTTTTTTTTATAATTTTTTGACATTATATAAAGAAATTTATTTATGACACCATGATGATGCAGTGATACCTCCTTAATGAACAATTTAAATAAAATGAGAAGATAAGGTAAAATCTAAGACATACACTTATCAAAAACATATTGTATGGGTGGATTTAGAACCCTTATAACATTATCCTAGAATTATATATTTTTGGGACCTTTAATATCCGAAAACCACTTAATAATAAAGTAACTTTTCAAGACTTTCCAAGAGTACCCCTCCTCCCTCTTATAAAAGGCCCCCACCTCTACCCCCGTACCCACACCTCTCAAGACTTTGGCTCGACCGAACCCTACTAATTTTATCTATCCACATCCCTCTATTCATCCTAGAAGCCTTACCTTAGGCAGAAATCTTTTCAAAAAACCCCTTTGGTTCAAACCAAAGGGAGTTACCCGATTTAAAGGTAATGTTCTCTCTTATTTTTTTATTTTTCTTCTACAACCCCATAATCTCTTTTTATTCCTTTATTTTGTAACAAATACAATATATTAAATATACTAGGATGTTGTTATGTGAAGTATTAGAGCTACACTTACAGACACCTACGTCTAATGGTTAAAGAACATATTGTTTTTGTGGATGGAGAATTACTGCCTCACGAAATGATGATTGTTCTATGTTCTCCTACGACCTCTCATAGTGGCCATTATGATGGCACTATATTTATTTATGATATATATTATATTTATTTCCTCTCTATTCTTCTATATTTTACATTTAAAACATACCTTTCTTATTTTCATGTTGTGCAAATGTGATAATTTCATTTGAGGAAGTGTGACTACTGCCCCCTCAAGTGATCTGACTCGTTCATTCAATACATGGAATGTATAAAGAATGAAATTAATTAACATATTTCACCTATATAAAATATATATTATACTGGAATTAATATATATATATATATATATGTCTTTTATTTTTAATTTCATTAAATACGAAATAGAAATGAAATTTGTGTTCATGCATACGTACGGCTTATCGTCTCCATGAACGGTGCATTTAATTTCTTACCTCTAAATGTTATAAATGAATGTATATACTGGATACATATGATATATATCATATCTACATCATGAATATATTTCTGGATATAATGGATATTTTACCACATGAACAACTAGTAATTATAAGAAGTATATTTTTGACTCAAGTACCAATGATCGACAAAACGACCGTTAGTAACATAAATAATTACATAATATTCATAACATGGTAATACGTGATATAAAAAGAATAATGTAATTTAAAAGGTTATTATGAAAGTATAAATTAACTATAATTTATTATTCAGGAATATAAAGAAACGAACAAGACAAGTCGGACTTGATGTAAGGGATCTAACCTCTCTCTTTCTTTTTAAGTGTTCTATTTTAAGTAACATCCTTTAATATCCTCTTTATTATGTTGGGGGATGTTATTATATATTAAATATATAGTAATTATTATTTTAATATGATGAAAAATACTAATTTATATCTTTAATCCATTTTTGGAAGTTTTATGTGGCGCCGCTAGGCTGCCGAATTTTCATATGTGGATATCTTTTCTCACTTTTAATTCCTTGAGATTTACATTGTTCGCCACTTATTTATTGCATGTGGTTTGTTGTGTTCTTATATTTAATATATATTATCATGATTGTATTTATATTCATAGTATTATTTGATTCATATTGTGTTTATTATCTTTTGGTCATTCGACTCGATTGATTACAAGGAGGTATGTGGTTTTTGTCTCACATTTTATTCCCGTGAGAATCATGCTATATTTGACACTATCTCTGTTGAGTGGTGTATGTAATGACCATGATTCTACTCTTAGTGTAATGTACTATCATTTATGGGTATTGACACCAGCATTGTTTGGTCCTTCTTTAATGGGATGTACATTCCTAAAGCTACCCATATTAGTAATGGATTCTTTCTCCCTCCTTTTTTTAAATGACTATTTTTGTTATGTCTTTTAATTTACATATTGTTATGTTGGGATATATTATTATATATATTTATTTATATAAATATTATGTCCATGTGGGGAGATTCCCTTTTCTCTTTCATCAACTCATTTTCTTAATTTTAATGTGACATCGTAAGGGTGTCAAATTTCTGTAAGGGAACTTCTTAACCCAATTTCAATTCTTTGGGTCGAACCTCTACTTCTTGATTATGTCGTACTATGAATATGAGTGGAGGAACTTCGATTGTTTTACACTTTATATCCTCTTTTGTTAGGTGTATTTATATTTTCCACACATAATCATGTAATTGATTTATCCTTAATATAAGGATACCAACTTTGTAAGGGACTTCGTCTCAATCTCCTTTCATTGAGGAATATTTTGTTTTGTACACAACTTTATTTTTATGGTGTATAAACCCGTTTGAATTTTACTTTTATTAAAATGTAATGTTTTTGGTATGAAGCGTTTTACAAAATGACAAAAAGTAATGTTTCTTTTAATGTACATAGTGACAACAACCTTTTCCGCCGCCGCGAGTATTATTTGGTCTTTGGCTTCCTCAACAAGCCGTAATGATTTTAAAATAAAATAAATACCATATACTATTTTATGTATTTTGGTATTGGAAATTGTTTTTATAATGTATTTGTTATGCCAATATATTTTTTTGTGATATATTGTTATCGAAATGTGGATATTTTTTCTTCCCATTATATTTTTTTATGACTTATGATTTTATAATGGTACTTGGATATTTAACGGGTGGTTACCTGATAAACCAACTGACGGGTGGGGTCGTGAATAGCAGGATGGGTGGTTATGTTATTACCTCCAACGCATTGGGTATGGAAGTCGGCCATATGGCTATTCCATTTAGTGATATGTGTGTAAGATGATCGTATGGTTATTCCATTTAAGTATGATTATGTCCCAAGTTACCTTTATATGTTATGTATTCTTTATATGGGTTTTATGTTAATAGTTTGGTTACAAAAGGGAATGTAATGATATTTTATTCAGTGGAGATTATTTACTACTTCATAAAGGTTAAAAGTATTACTTATGTTAATATATTCATGGTTTACTTGTTGTTTTGAAAAACTAATAGTTTTAATTCCTTGTGTATCCTTTACTGGATTTTTTATGCTCGTCCCATGTTTTTGAAATTTTTTCCACATGACTTAATGATGAATAGTGTCAATGATGGGATCAAGGAAAGACATGCTATCTAAAACATGGAACTAGACATGTTTCTTTTTAAGAGTTTTTATTTACCGAAACTTAGTAGAAGTGTCTACTTTGTAATCTTTTGAGATTTAATAGTTATGTCCAAAATCTCTAATAATCTAAACCTGAAAAGATCCTCAATGTGAATTATTCATTTAATTCATGATGATGTAATGTTATAAGGCCAAGTCCTTATAACATATATTGGTTTGATTTGTTGGTCATTCACATGTTGGATTTCATGAATATTGATAAGAAATGTTTTGATAATTTATTTCATATATTTTTATAAATACAATGTAAGACCAATGTTAATGTAATGGAAAGATTAATTCATGCCAAAATTTTCTGGTGACCAGAACATAACCTATTTTAAAATTTCATATCATAAAATTTAATGAATAAAAAATTATTGTATAGACTCTCCAAAGATAATCGATTATTATATTGATAGTGGATTTCATATTTGAGACTTCGAGATGGTTGTGATTTCAGTTTGGGAATATGTGTAAACAATGGTCATATTCATTGATTAAAAATTTGAGACTATCATGTTATTATGGAAAGGAATATATCGATTAGTTTAAAAGTTTTTTCGAATTAAATGATTCTAGATTCATTAACAGACATATAATATTTTTTCTAAAACATTTGTGTAGAGAAAAGTGACTATGATGCATTAAGAAGACAATTATAATATGATGTTTTAATTTCATATAAATTGTAAAAAATATTCCCACCAACTTTTCTTAACTCCGTTAGACATTTGATATTTAATTTTCCACATGAAGAAAAATATGGAGTTCTAGTGTCGTTCTAACTGATGTACCCATTCCTGAGATGCATGCAGAAATTGAAGAAAAGTTACATAATAAAGAATCAGTTGAAGGTTCAATTATAGAATCTTATTTGCAAGTGGGAATTTATTTTTTCTACTCTCATAAGTTTCAATATAAATATCCAAAAAAACACAATTATATGATCTTTAATGAAGGATATGTTGATGATGAAATGTACATTAAATTATCATTTTTCAATCAGCAAGAATTTGGTTTTGGTGGAGTTCATAAATGATGGCTTCTAGATGATGAACATCATAGAGTTCATACATATAATCTTCTAAACTGTGGAAAAATGAAACCATTTGTACAATGAGGGCTCCCATTACTTATTCTATAATTCTGCATATAGTAAATTAATAATATTCAATTTTTATATTATATGATAATCATATCAAGAAACAAATTCTACAAATTACATTACCTGCTCTTGAATAACATCTTCAAAAAACATTTACTACAGGTTTCAAAAACTGGTAAAATAATTTTTTTTGGCTTAGCATATAAAATCAATTTATTATATATTATATTTATAATTTTTTTAAAAAAATTCCGGTATCTCAACATGATGATAAAATTGATAATAAATTTTTAGTATTTGATAATCCTCCATAAAAACAATTATATATTATAATGCATATGTGGTGAATAATGTTCAATATGAAACATGTACATATAGGGAATCAAAAAAAATAATGAATATTCGTGGTTCCTTGGTCATTTCAATTGGTTTTTTATTTTTTTGGAATGTTGAAAGTGGTTTTGTTTGAATATTTTGTGTGGTACAAAGAACCCATAAACCATATTTTGAAAATGAAAATAAAAAGATTAGCAGCAGAGATAATTAAGTTTACTATTATAGCATGCATGAAGAAATTATTGAATTGTGGTATCTAGGAAAACATTACATAATGATTTTCATATTTTAGTGGTTGGATACTAAGAGTGTATTTCCTATTCATCCAACCCATGGAATCGTTTATATTAAATTTAAATTTTACTATGCGATAAATGAACCATTGTTATACGCTATTAAGGAATATAAAATTTATTATTTCAAATATAGTGATTTTTCAACAGAGTTGAGTTATTGGTGGATCATAATTAAAATTAAATCTCAGGAATATCAGTTTACTCAAAGTGAATCTGGTTCCACCGAAGTGGAATGAATAGAAATATTTCAAAATACTACTCCAAATCCATCTTTTTCAAGATTAGACATGAATATGAATGATGACACCCCATAGTTAAGGGAAGATCGTGATGATGATGTTAATGATGTTAAAATAAATTTGATGTGATAAGAGATGATGAAACTTAAATTAATATGGAAATTGATGATATTGAGGTAGAATATAAATACATTTACATTGTCAGATTGGAAGATGAGACTCAAGATGGAAATTGACATAGTTAAATGGTTTTTATAATCATATATAACATATATCTATATATAGTTGATGTTTTCAACTATTTCCAAACAATAGTTATTTCATATCTCATATGAATGAGGATATGTATCATCGGTTGTAGGAAGCTGATCTACCTTTTGGCGAGAATGATGTTGGACCATCCGACCTTCAGACTACTGGCGGTTCTTGGGGGACTCAGAGGGGGCATGTTCTGGCAGGATTGATGATTCCTGAACCAATACCCTTGTGACACCCATGTATTGGATTATATCCATGCATATAGTGGTATGTTTACCTATGTAATTTAGTTAGTTTTCAATTATTTATTTATATACTATTTGTATGATTTTTTTTCTTTTTTCCATAGCTTTATTCATATAGCTACAGGACCAGGGAGAGCTATATTGCACAATAATTTTTTTAAAGCATTGGTATTAGGGGATCAGAGTCCCATTGATGTACAACATGTCATGTTCGATAATTGGATTGTATGTAAATAAATAATATTAATTTTCAAAATCATTTAATTAATAACATTATATTATAAGTTATTTGTAGGTTTATTGTATCTCATCTATGAGATCATGCATGACGCGATCTGGAAGGAATAGAAAAAGACTATGTGTCATTATTGCAGTTATTTGTTCACAATTTGAGATAGAATGAAATGGAGAAAGAAGGTGTGACAGAGTTTGATGAGCCTCGTTGTGTCCACCGACCAGATTACATTTTATCTCAGGTTTGGGATAAATTATTTTAAAACTATTTGCGTGGTCGTTTTCAGATTAGATCATAAATAGGTCGATAAAATCAGGGGATATAGGAGGTGAAACATTGATCCAATAGTCGTACATTATTTACGAATAGCGATAATATTGTAAGTACATTTTTGAAAATCATTTTTACAACTATAAATGTAAACAGGTTATTTTATATTCACTTAAACATTCGAATAGCCTGATATTATGGATTTCAAATTTTATAAGAGGATGCACATTGATTCGACCACTCGAGAGATTATATGTGCTCATCAGCATCATTTTGTGGTCAATATATTTTCTTTTTGAGTTTAAATTTTAACAAAAAACAATATTTTAACTATTTTGATTGTAAATTTAATTTGACGGAGTCATATATGGTCATGACAACTTACACAATGACAAAGAGTGAGGCCAGGATTGACACTCCGAATAGTGTCCACCGATTTGATGATACATCATTAATTCAAGGGACCCAATATGCCTTCGAGAAGGGAAAAGTTGTTGGTATCAGCATCCGATTGACGTCTATGGATTATTATGGCCCCATTGCGATGTCAGAATCCAGCTCAAGAGTCGCTAATGGATAGTCATCATCATCTTCTATACAATATAATGAGTATTTGTGACCTTATAGTGAACTTATAAGGAATATTCATAGGGAGCCGGAGAAGTTGTGTCAATTAAAGCAGGAGCAGTAGGAAGATATCCTACGATAACACCAACAACAACAATAGAAGATGCAAGAGTAGATGTATCGATGGTGGCAGAAGCAGGAGCATGATCACATATTTTACATGTGGTGTCCAACTCATGTTTTTGGGATAGAGTGTCCTACACCATCTCTTCCAGTTCCTCAAGACAACCCACCCCCTCAATGATCTATTTAATTTTTATGATAAAACATTTGATTGTAATTTTTTTTAATATTAACTATCTACATTTTTATATAGTTCATTTTTTATATCATTGTGAATATTTCAATTTTTATTTTTTATTTAAATTTTTTATCATATTACTTTATTTAATTTTTCTAATAATTTTATTATTTTATTAATTATTATTTGTGATTATTTTCTATTTATTATCGTTTTTATGTTTTTCGTGAATATTTAGGTTTTCATTATTTTATAATTTTTTTTATATGAGTAATATTAATATAATTATTTTATTAATATTAATATTAATACTATTATTATATTATCAATATATTTTTTATTATTATTATATGAATATTATTTTAAAATTTATATTAGTTTACAAATATTAATATTACTATTTCAATAATGTTAATATTATTTTTTTATTATTTTAATGAATTTTAAATTTTTTAATTTTTTACACGTTTTGTGGAGGGACTCATGGAAAATAATATTTTCAATGGACTGTGAGAATATTTTTTTCAAAAACTCAGTAAGGTTTTTTGCGACAGGTCTACCAACCTATATAAATTACTATTAGCAATGGGGTGACGCAATAAGTTATTTAAAAAACAACGAGGAAGCTATGTGTGAACGTTCCACATCCCATCGCAAAGAGTTTCTTTTTGTGACTGGATGTCACAGAAAAACTATATTTTTTACGCCCTCTTCTACAATGGAGAATTTGCAACTCCATCCCATAAAAAATACCCCATCACAAATGTACCAATTTCAAGTAGTGTATAGTTTTGGGTATCTAATATCAGAATTATAATCTGAGGTATTTTTTCATTTTATTATGTTATCCTACTTGAATTTGACTATGTAATTAAGATTTCATTATTCTCATTTCTTATTTACTTCCGACACGCCCATTATCTGAATTTTTATCATAATTATATTATATTCTATGTAATTGTTTTAAAATAATTGTTTTTGTATAATGAGTGCTTCCTAGTTCATTTTTTTAATAATCCTATGCATGAAATAGGTTTTTCGTGTTCTAGTGATATTAAATATTACTACTTGTAGTGATATTAAATATTACTACTTGTAGTGATATTATTTCTAGGGTTTATGATTATTCAATTCTTTTCTTCACTTTAGGCAATTAAATTTTTTATTATTCCATAGATATACCTAACATGTTTGATTGGGATTTCATTTCTAGTGAAATTATTTTTCTAAATAGATTTTTTAGTCATGCTTTTATACAAATTTAATATAGAGAGATATTTTTTCATTTGGAATTACCTCTGAATTCACTAAATTGGTGTACTTCTCTTATACTCCCTCAACATAAAGTTTTATATTTCTCGATTTTACATCTATATAATTCTATTGTTGAAAAAATTGATGGTTTCTATTGATATGCATCAATTCCCCCCTTGACCTAACTAAATTGGCATTAATTTCTTTTTAATATATATATATATATATTTATATTTCCCTCCATCTTGGCATTGAAGGAATTTTTTTCATACACAATATTTTCTATCGAATATTTGGTATTAACTATTTTTATTTAATATTTTAGTTCAATTAAATATGTATGTTTATTATTTAATATTTATTCTAAAAACATTTAGTAGAAAACTATTATGATGAGTTAGTTTTCCTTGAATTTAGGAATGTTTATTTCTAACATATGTTTTAGTAATTTTTATAAATTAAATGTTTGGTATGTGATGATATGTTTGACATATGTTTTTTTGGTACATATCAAAAGTAACAATATATCAAAAAATATTTATTTCAGATTTTAATTGTATGACCATAATGATATAGAATATATTATCATAATAAATATAAATTAGATGATATTAAAATTTGTAATAGAATATACTCATTCATTTAATATTGTCTATTACTATACGATGCCCATTTATTCATTTTTCTATAGTTTTACATAGTAATATTTTTGATAATTTGGTTCCATTGATATTTAATAATTTCAATGGAGGCCATGCCCAATTATTTTTCAGGATGTGATAGATAATAAATTGTAGAATATCATTTTTTAATGCTTCATTGATTTATTATATAACTCATATACTAAATTGTACAGGAATAAATGGGATATATTTTATATATTAACTTTCCCATATAATATAGTATCTCAATGTAATGTATAAGAATATACCAAAATATGTGTTTCTACACAAGTAAATGCTCCTATAAATTCATATTTCAAAATATAAATCCAATGTAACAATATGAATGATTTTTGGTTTCTCATAATATATATCTTTTTTATTTTTAATTTTTTAGAAATGAAATATTGATACACTATATATGTTTTAAAATAAATTTACTTTATTACATGATCAACAAATTATATCTTAGTATAATCTACTTATGAACTCATTGTATCCTACTGTTTCATGTAATCATTTATGTATATTTGAGTATCATTGATTCACTTTTTTCAATAATATTTTTATAGGTGGTATTTCTACTATAATTCACTAATTTTTTTTATTTGTAGGGACAACATGTTTTTGGGTTATTCTATTTTGTTTCTAGATGATAAAATTGTTGGAGTAGTGTTTTCATAATCCTGTTTTTTCATTATGATGGATATAAATATGTGATATTTGTGATTTCATCATCATTGTTCATTTAATTTTTGATCACTCTTACCGAACATTAATTCATTTTAGTGGTTTTTATTTTGTTTTATTGTTGATTTTTAGGGATCCCAGTTACTTTTGAGGCGGGTTATGGCCACCTCTATCTAGGGAATTGGGTAATTCATGGGTTTAAGATATTTTTTGTTCTATTTCAACTATTTTTTTTAATTTATGTGATTTTGTGTTTTCAGTTTTTAGTGTTTTTCTTATATGATTTGGACCTTTAGTGGTGGTTTCCGATTTCCATTTTCAAAGGACACTTTCACATGTATTTATATGTAGGAATATACATCTATAAGTTACTATATATATATTTATTTATTTATTTACTCAGAGATCTATGAGTATATATATTGGGGCTCAGAGTTTTTATATATATATAAGAAAAATGGATATGTGTTTAAGGTAAAGGGGCATATGAAATTATAACATTATATTTAAGGATCCCCTTGTACAAATTTGTCCATGAAAATATATACATAAGGGCTATGTTTAATTATATATATATATGAATGTTTATATTCATGAAATTTATAAAGGGAAGATTGGATTTCTCATCATCACAATTAGAGTGACATGAGTTTGACGTACGTTCCTTTATGCATTCACCATTAAATATAAATAAACATTGATTATTTGTATTACACAACATTTTTTTGTAGGAAACAATGAAATAAATTTAATTTAATAGTTTTCCTGAATAGACACGGTGAAAAAAACTAAGTTGTATAAAATTAAGTTAGACTGAATTATACTAAATTGAACGTAATAGGATATCATATAAGTATGAATAAAAAATATTCTGAATTTTATTTACCTATAAACATTAAAATTTAATATACCTAAATGAGTATAGAATAAATTAAATTACCTAATTTTTAATAGAATATGTAAAACTAATCATATCTAAATGAAATAATATCATGTTGTACCAAATTAAATCAAATATAATCTGCATAGTCAAGTGAGAACTCTCGTTGCATGACACAATTAAGATTACTTCAAACATATCTAACCAATATAAACTAAATTAATCTAAAACAAATTTGATTAATTATTGTAAACAAATAATTATTTGATCCAAATAATGTGTAACCATATAAACCCACAATGGATATAGTGAAACCAAATAAAAAATATAATCAAACATTTAAAATAACATTCATAGAATAATCGAACCCTGTTAGTATAAAGGTAAATTAAATCAACCAAAATACATTTATAATGATAAATATTAATAAAATATAATCGAAATATTAAATAATTAAATGATACTAAATTTGAACGAGACAAAATCTTGTAACATAAAATAATTTTACATTACAAAGGATGTATAAAATCGGGACGAAAATAATGATTTCAAACCAATATTACCATAACCAACAGAACTAAAATTGTTGAAAACAAACTAATATGAACCAAATATGATGAAAATTAATCAACTTGAACAGAAATAAATTAAATTTTCCATTATAATATAAACAAAGATAAGACAAAGTAAATCTAATAAAATTTTCCCAAGTAGACTTGTATCGAACAAAACCGTCCTAATATTTCATAGTTTATGATAATTCAATGAAAACTAAAATGAATAGAAAAAACCTAAAACGAACAATACATTGAAAACAAGTTACTAAAACAGAACATGTGTGAATTCAATTGAATGTAATGAATTGGAATTTTCATTAATTAATCAAAATTATAGTGTACCAAATTTATATAATTGAACATGGAATAAAATAACCTGTATCAACCAAATTAATGTGTACATAACATAACCCATAAAATTAAATCGTAGATAAAAAACCAAAAAAAATATTTTGAAGCACATCTTCTTGAACTATCATAAGGTTTTTCCCCTGTTATTTCAAGAATTTATTTGACCAGTGGGGAGTTGTGGTTCCTATATATTAGGTTGTGACTTAGATATTCCTTGGAGATTGGTATGATGTAGTTTAGTTCTAATTTTATTTTCTTTATTTCACTAACCACTATGTCCTTTTACCACTCTTTATGGATGGAGGGTACATATATTATGTGAATGGGGCCATAAGGGTACTGAATGTGGATATGTGGTTTTATTTTCAAGGAAGAGAGATGAGGGATGTTGGGGGGTTAGTTGTATGTTTTATTTTTCTACCTTTATACTATTATTGTAATATTTATTTTTCCTTCTTTCGGTGTGCATTCCTGGAATATGAATGGATCATCCCGAAATATTATTTATTTATTTTTTTTTTAATTTATTTATGGTGGAATCATTTTCGATTGGTGATTCCTTGATTCCCAAACACTTTTGAAAGCTAGTGGGTATAGCCCGTCCAACATAGTCCATCCATGTAATTCCTATTTAAAATTATTACTAAGTAATTAATATTTGTAAATAGTGGGAGGGCCCTTAAAACATGGAATTACTAGGGTGTGATTTCGAATATCTAGGAATGAATTGGGAATTCCGAAGAATAAGGATTGATGAAATTGGAATTTATAATGAGGTTAAATGTGATACTAAGAAATATATATTGATTCTGTAAATTTTATGGGTGAGAAAGGTGGTAAAATGGTAATGTGTTGCGATTAATAACTAGAAATGTTCATAAATATATAATTTGATAATTTATTATCAGATCAGGAGCTATTGTACATTGCGGGATTTTATGATTAGACTCTATCCCAATGAAAATATTGAAATACAATGGTGCTAAAAATAATCGATCATACACTAATAGTTTTGTATGAATTTCCCAACAAACACTTTATTGATCTCCAATATGTTTTATTCAAATTCTATTTCAATTATTTCACATGAAATAAAAATTCATCAATTCCAAGCAGTAATATGATCATAAATCAACTAAAAGTATTACTAAACTATTTTTAATGGATTGGATAGTCATCATTTTAACGATTTAATGAAATGAAACCACTATTATTGGTTGAGTACTAGAATTGGACCATCTTTGTCTAAGAGGTCTTAAAATGAGTGAATCAGGAGATCAGTTTATTTTTATGTCAATAATGATTAAACAACATTAATTGGATTATGCTATTGGAATACCACAACAATCTGATTAATTTTTAATGAAGATGTAATTGAAGACACAAGTATCTCATCAATATGGTTAGGATTTTCCCAATGAATTTTTTTTAACAATTGAATTTTTTTATTCTGAATAGTTTTTTACATATTTCCCCAATGCCACAATATAATTATAAAATTCCATGTAAATAAGATACATTATACCACTTTATTAGTTAATGACATTATTGATAATGGTGAATTATGGTTCTCTTGGTATGTGGGATTGGTGTACCTTGATCAAATTGGATGATGTTACAAATAATTCTTGCAGCTCAAACTGCACACAAGACCACAATTGTATTGGTTTAGCTCCATAGAGAGATAATTTGGGGTTGTATAGGGAAACAAACCACTTCTTCAGTGGTCTGGGTGATGAAAACCCCATATTAAATAGCTAGAGAGAATAGAAACACTGATCGACTATAATAGACCTAACCAGAAAACATCGACATGCCACTGTAGAAACTCGGATCATAATCAATTTGGATACCAACTTTCAGAATCAGTGTGAATCCATGTCTCGTGTCCATGGGATAGTTTGTAAATTCTCTATGGATAGTTAAAACACTGGAATCACATAGTGTGGGAATTAATTCAATGAGAAATTGAGAAAAATGTGATAGATGTCATAAATAAACAAAACAAGACACAACTAGAATGAGTTTAGGTTTTAATTTTTCATGTTGATAGTTTGAATAGTTTTTATTACACATGTTTATAGTTAAATTAATTTCAGTATAAGTTGTTAGGTAAATTTTTTACATTCAATCATTATATCTACAATGTACTGCAGTTTTTATGTGGTTTTTTTTTGTGGGTTCAAGATGGCATAGAGCATACTAATGCCTATTTGGCATAGAAATTTATACACAAAATTCAATGAACCATTTGTATATTATGTATGTTAGATAATATATAATCATGGTTTTGTAAACCATGGTTATAGATATACGTCAATAGTTTAACTAAAACTATGTGTATTATGGAAATATCTAATGATATACGCACATTTTCTTTAGAAACTATTGGTATATATCTATACCAACTCGTACAGAGGCCACGATTCATATAACCATGGGTATACCCTATAACTATGGATTTAGGTGTTGTACCCACGGTTCCAAACTGTGGGTATAGGTGATGTTTCCAGTAGTTTGGATTGATGTGATTATATTTCTTGAAAAACTAAAAACATACATGATTCTCGTAATCCATATTAAATATAAAATAAATATCATTAAAATCATTCTTTAATCCTTGATATTAATCAATTTTTCTTTTTTCATATCCTAAGAAATTAATGAAAATTAATGTCTGAGATTAGATTCATAGAAAGAGTTTCATATAGAATAATCTACCATAAATCAATAAGGAAAAATAAATATGACATGGTAAATAATTGAAAACACATTACATTTAATAATTATAACTAGTATGAAATTAATCCATTGATAATATCAATGTATAAATTTGATGGATAATAATAATTATTTACTCAATATAGGAAGTGACTGATATTTTATGTTATGATTTTAGATATCATGATATAAAGTCTTCAAAGCCTTATTTCAATACTATATATTCAGTTGGTAGGTGTACAGTAGATAACCATTAAAGGTTGGCTTGTTTGTTTGACTCATGAAACCGATTGATGTGTTATGGCGATATATAATTTTATTCCCCACCTATCAAAGCATGTCAAATTCGGTCCTCATATGATGAATATTGTACTTCCATTCATGAGTAATATTATTTATAAAAAAAATAATTATTGAGTAGAGAATATGAATTATCGATAATTCCCCACAAAATAAAATACCGTTCAAAGTAAAAAAACATTAGATTAGAAATGGTATATAGTTTAGAAATTAATAATTTCCAAGATAAAAATATTGTTAATATTTAACTTTAATGTAATGTATAAAGATCACAATATTGTAAATGATTCAATAACATATTCCCAAGGAAGGCACATGACTAGTCCGAGTGCCAAGTCCCCCAGAAATCTATTATTAAAAAGTGAGTGCAAGGTACACAGAAGATAATGAAATCAAACATCAGGCCTCACAACATCATATATCAGAAAGAATCAGAGACTTCGCCACCACCACCTTATTAGAACTCATCCGGATCTACTTACTCCCATTTAGATTGTGGAGCACATCGACCTAGCATATAGATGTATTTCTCCTTCAGATGTAACTACACTGGATACATGGGTTCATTGATTCTACTTCGTCCACTCTTTTGATCCATTTATTTCAATTTTCCATTTTTTGTAGAAGACCGGGTGGATATGGTCCTCGGCATGTTGGAGTAATCTTTTCTGGATTTCCACTTTGGTGGAGCGGTGGAAGCTCCATTACTTTAGTTCTATTTCACCCCATTCATGACAATCTCACTATAGGATTCCCTCATATGACCCTTTGATCGGAAAACTTTGTTTCCCTTCCCCTCATACACCATTTGGGAGCCCTCACGAACCAAGGAGGTTGTGTCTCGGGATGGTTCCTTGTTACCATCCATGGGTGTCAAGCACGTTGGATACTATCCATTGTTCTGATTCTTGCCGCTTTCTTCTGAGTAGTCATGTATCTCCAAGGATATCTCATTGTCATCTTCCTTCTCCATAGTAGCAGTCTCACTCTCCACTTCCTCAGAAATTTTTCCACCATTTGTTTAAGGAACATCCTTCGCTTGGTTCGGAAGATCACTCTTCTGTGCTCCACCACATCCCTTACTTGTTTCCTAATCTACTGTCTCTTCAGCCGCCATCAACTCTACATTTTCTAGAACTTCATAATGATTTGTAGATAAATTTATCAAATCATCAGACCTTACCTACACCAGAATAGAAGATGTATTCTGATTTGTATCCACAGGAGCATCAGAAAACTTCTTCTGCTCAAGTCCCCTGCCAATAAATTGAATGTCATATTTTGCAGCATCCATGCCCAAGCCACAATCATCAATTTTCAGTTTTTTAGATTGCTCAATCTCAGTGATGTTCAGATTTGAATCGTCTAAGTGATTATGATCACCAATTTCAAAAGTAGAATCCATATTTCCAAACTGATCCAAGCTTCCCTGTCTTCCCATGGCAGCAGGACTCAGAGAAAATTCAGTGGCCTGCCTCAATTCCTCCACTGCATCATAACTTTTAGGACCAATATCCACTGGAAATACCTTCGTCATGTCCCCTGCTAATGGATACTAAGAATCTATAAGATAGTTATTCCCCTTCGGACAGGATCCTCTACGTTGATTCCCATCTGCAATAGCAGCACTACCCAATGCTGCTACAATGAAAGACGAATTTGGGGTATGACCCAGCCAGTCATCGATGGTTTCCTTACAGAAATAAGTAGAAACATGTCCCTACATGCAACAACCAGAGAAAAAATGGGTCCATGAATCATAGTTAATGTGCTGGTCATACCTGTACTCACCTTCAACCACAATCCACATGATCACAGGTGGGATCCTTGAGAGATCCATATCAACACAGATCATCGCAGTTGAAGGGGTTTTCATGGAATCTGTCCACTTATCACAATAAATAAACCAACCTATTGAGTTACCTATTGACCTGAGTAACCCAGGGTTTTAGAACGGAAGAGGAAGACCAGGTAATTGTAGCCAGTTCGCCATGTTAGGAGAGTCGCGATTCATATGGTACTCAAAGGACCACCAGACAAGATAAAAAGGAGCTCAGAGGAGGATTTTTAATTCTGGACCACACCCAACCCAGGTCATCCTCATCAGTGAAGAGGATAAGAAGCTGCCATGGTCCCATGATCCCTACCTAAGCATGACACTTCATACCCCAATCTTCATTAACAATCCTATCAAAATATTCTACAAGGGGTCACCGCCACACGAATCTTGCAATCAAGGCCGTAGAGAGAATCGAATAGGCTTCATAAAACTCTTGGACCGTCACTGGAATGACGGGTTGACCATATATGCATCATGGGTCCTTCGAAGTCACATGTATTCCAGGTATGAAGAAACCTGCATCAGACGAGAGCTGGATGAAATCGCAGTCCCTTAACATCACAACTCTAGTGATCAGAGCAGGAGGCGAGGACCCCACACCCCCCGCAGTGGGAGGAGAGGCCACGGCGGCCGCAATCGGTGGAACCTAGATTAACACCGTCAGAAATCTCCATTGGGATACATCAGAAATCGCCATCCTCAATCAGGAAATAATATCATTACATGTGATCAAATTCAATAAAATATTAATTTATATAAAATTACATATGAATGTGAATGTAAAAACCATCTTTAGAGTAACTGATCATAAATAATGCTGATAAAGAATTAGTACTATATCATTGCAATATATCCATAGTGTATGATATGTATTATAACTCGGTTTTTATCATTGATGGATTAAAATACCATAAAAATATAATTAAAAACATTCATATGAAAAATTCTCCTTTCACATTAATAATTACCTTAAAAACATAATATTTCTAGTATAAAAATAAATAAACATTCTTGGACATGTTACTTCTGAATATGTATAGTAAGAATAAAATAAATTAGTATTCATGATAGAGGGGATATTATATTCATGACAAGTTTATTAAAATTTTCATTCTATACACATTTTTAGTAAAAAGTCAATAATTACAATGTTTGGAAAAATAAATGATTATTCCATAAAAGGAATTTTTTGAAAGATCAATTGATGATATAAATGTATGTGACAAATCATTGGATAATATTAAAGTTATTTATTAAAACATTTAATGGAATACATAGATTTGGGAGAAATATTATTTTCAACCAAAAAATATAAATGACGTTGGATTTTCATAAAAATATGTCCCCCATTTTAATTACTAAATAGTGTGAAATTGTAATGTAAGTTGAAACTTTCCTGAATAATTAATGTAGATAAAAATTATATGTGTTTATTGGAAAATTAGAAAATAATTTCATTGAATGTAAATCCATGTATAGACAATCCCAATTAAAATTTCATTGAATATAAAACACTTACCACTTCGGTAAATATTTAATCATAACCCACAGGCATAAAAATAACATCAAATACCATGAATATATGGAGATTTATCATATATGCTGGAAAAGTTATATCATATTCACCACATATACATTGTTAAGGATATATTACCAAATATATATCAATGGAGTGGAAATTGAGATGAAATACCATAAAGAGATCATCAAATTAGAGTGATAATTAATAAATGAAGGGATTATATATATCAGATATAAATATACGAAAATAAAAGTATAAATAAAACATATATCAATAAAAGTTATTTTCAAGCCTAATCTTTAAATAATATATAGATGTAGAATTTATTTAACCCAATGTAAGGTGATTGAGTTAAGGAACCGCATACCATTGGGCCAACAAGTCACATACAAACATCGTCATACTAAATAATTAACATATTTTTTAATTATTTATATAAACTGTTTTTCATGTTTATTTATCATTATGCATTATTTATTACCATATTATAATCTTTTAATTATTAACTTAAGATAGCATCAGATGTTTTGATGATATTGGGCTTATTGGTCCATAATGAATTAGGTAAGTTGATTATGATCAAAGACGTTAGTATTTCATCATCTCAAAATTCAATATCAATTAATAATTATCATTTTTATAATCCAGTTATAAATTAAAATCAAACCATAAAAATGGTTAAGAAAAATTAATTGAGGTAAAATCATCAATATGGTATACCGTAAATACACATAAGTAAAGATTTCTATTTTCAAATGAACATGATGGAATGAAAGTATATGTTATTAAAAAAATCATGATTTTAATTATTTATCTAATAAAATTTTATATATTTAAATTAAAATATATATACTATCCATGTTATGTGGTGTTGAATAGTAAATGTAACACACAAATATTTTTATTAAATATTTTCTCTAAATAATATTAATTCCTCAATATCTTTCACTACCCGCAATCATTAGATTAAACAAATCACAATATTATGTTAGTGTAAAAATACCATTCAATCTAGTTGTTAAGTTAGTGGAAATAAATAGAACTAAATTATTAAATTCTATGGTGAAGTCTTTCGATACCAATTTTTTTTTGAAAAATATCGAACAACTTTTTTTTGGGTATTCTGTGTTAATAAATTGATTTAAATACTATAATTAAATGAAATTAATGGAATATATATTTTATATACTTAATATAATATTTTTTATATTAATCCAATAGATATTTTTTCATATGGTATGAATAAACACTATTTAATATAAAAACATATATTTTTTTAAAAGGTAATTTTCCACTTTTTAATAGAAAACCTCTATTAAATAACAATTTTCACACATTAATAATTTTTATATAAAAAAATAATAATGTAATTTTTAATAGGGTTATAAAAATTTATTTGGGATTAATGTTTAATATTTCTATAATAACTTCCAAATTTTGATGAATAGTAAAAATACAATAAACGTTAATTGAAAAAAATATTTTGCATTTAAATAGTTTATGTTGTTAAATTATAATGTTTAATTTTTTTAATGTATAAATATAATATATTATTATCACTAAATATAATTTATGTCATTATAACTAAATTTACATTTAATTTAGATATTAAATCATTTAAATATTTTACAATGTTTTAACTTTTAAAACTCATTCCCTCATTCCGACCAAGGGATTAATTTATAATTAATTACTACAATATCTGTTGTTTGAATTTTAAAAAATGTATTCCATATTTAAATTATTTGTTCGAAATTATGTAAATATATTTATTTTAATCTTTGTGCATTATGAATAGTAACTTCTATCATTTTTATTATTATGGTATAAGTGTATATTGGGTAATTATGGGTAAGAATGATGTTATAATGTCACCCTAAAACTTTTATTAATATCATTTGATGATTCTTTTCGACCTAAGTCATACATGGGTCGAACTTTTGTACTTTGGAATCAATTTGGATGAGATTAATGCATTTAATTAAAAATATTTAATGATAAGTTAAATATGTCTCAATAAAATTTTAGGAAAAAATCATTTTAATATAATGTTATATAGAAGATAAATCCTATTATAAATACTCATTGGAAATTTTAAATGTGTTTACTATTCATGGTAATTTATTTATAATTTTTACTCCAAACGAATTACCTTAAATTCGTATAGTTTGATGATATAAAAATAAATTAAATGATGAGAAAACAATAAAATGATTTTTATTAATATTCTAATATCCATAAAATGACCCAAACACCTGAAAACATTTTACTAGTAGAGTAAATATAGACCATATCCATACAAGGATCGATTTAGTTACCAATTGGAGCGTCAAAGACGATATTTTAAAACATTTATTATATAATTTAATGTGATGTTGATGTTTTTTACAAAAATGTATTCAAAATTATAATATTTTTAATGAATGATTTTACAGATGATAAATTATACTAAGATTATTCTTATGAAATATATTATATTTATATTCATAATAATATATTATTTTTAATTTTTATTCAAAAAATAATTATATTAAATAATTAGTCAAAATTGATGTAGTAATAATTTTATTAATGGAGATAATACATAAATGTAATTAACAATATTAAAATAAATATAATTTTAGATAATTAATATGTCTAACTAATTTTATATATTACCTTGAAATATGATTAATATAATAATATAGTTTTTTGGAAGTTAACTTGTAATCATAATATATTTAAAAATCAATGAATTTAATAGTGTTAAAATTGATACTATTGATTGTTTAAGTAAATAACAATTCATTAAATTATTTTAAAATAATAAATAGTTTTTAAAAATATATAATAAATATTATATGTTCAATAATTATCTATGTTCTTTATTTATGGTATCATTGATATCAAATAAATAAACATTACAACTTTTTAATATTTAAATATTGTTTACCCTGGTTAAAAATTAAATACAATAACTGAAAGTTATTTAAAATATGATGGTTTAAATTGACATAAACATTGCAAAAAATTTATTATTTGAAATATTAAAACCCTATATCTTCTCATCTTAAAAAACGGAACATTTTGGAGGTTTTTGTGTTGGGTTTGATTTTATTATTTATTTTTATTTATGAAGATTCTCAAAATGCCCCTCACCTCAATTAAAAAGGGAACCTCCCCCCTCATCTATTAACACCACATTGGGCATTAATGCTCAGAAACTCCATCCCCTTTTCCTTTCTCACCTTCCCCAGTTACATTATATATGATTCATTCCACTTCAAAGACCAATTATATTGCTCTAAGGAGAGATTTAGAGGAATCAAGTCCAAGAATATGTAATCTCCTCTATCGATTTTTTCAAGTGTTTTCATTCTTCCACTTACTCTTCATGATTTATTTCATTACAAAGTTATATGTATATTATAAAATATATAATTTTATGTTGTTATAGTTATAAAAAACTATATTCCACCTTCTATCCATCATAAAAAAAATTAAATCACCACATGTGTGTACGTATAGATTTCCATCTCCACGCTGTTATATAGTCTATTTTTCATCACCACCTTACATGGATGTGTATAATTATGGAAATAATAACTATATATGATTATTATAATATTATAATAATTCCAAAATATATACACCATCCAATTCAATATCATTCTACAATTATGGGTATGATATCATCGCTCCTGCGTATGTAGAGCCTACCATCTCCACGATGCGATGAGATTCATTCTATATGATCTTCATCAAAAAATGAGAATATAAAATTATATATATTGATGAATATCGTTTATATTATGTTAGAGTAATTTTCTAAATGATATAACTATGACCAAATAAGCATAACAAGAACCTATTCGACAAAACATACATAAGAACATAAATCAGTTAATATCTGAATAACAAGTACCAATGGAATGTTACAATAAAACAGGTGATAATATGATCATATATGGTATCATAAATATGAAAATGTTCTGGAATATGTCAATAACATTTTTTAAATTATTATACATGAGTTTTGGATACATACAAAGGATATCAGATTTAGTGTAATGGATAATTTTGCAATCTCAGTATTATATGTGATTGTTTATACGTAATAATTTACAAGTGTATTTTTATCATCCACATCCATGATTCCAAAGTATTTAGTATCAATTTTATTTTACTAAAATTTATTTAATTTAATTTTACCCACTAGTGAATTTTTATGAAATGGTATGGAAGGGATCTTTTTTTTTGTTATTCGATACGATATACTTTTTGACATTTCGAGAAAAAGTATGAAGAGAATGTTTTTTAACTTATACGTTGTTATTGATTTTTATATATATTCAAGGAGACTTATTTCAAGGAA
This sequence comes from Viscum album, assembly GCA_963277665.1. Taxonomy (NCBI): domain Eukaryota; kingdom Viridiplantae; phylum Streptophyta; class Magnoliopsida; order Santalales; family Viscaceae; genus Viscum; species Viscum album. Next base: position 816,033,572 of record OY728126.1, on the reverse strand, counting down.
TTTTATTCTACTTTATTTAATTTTTATTTTATAATAAATTTTTTTTAATTGTCCGGCATTTTGATAAAATAAAATTTTTCTGAAGAAAAGAGGATATTTTCCTCATGATTTAATTTAAAGTGTTCAATAAAAAATATTTTACATCTACGATGGAATTATTTAATATTGTTATTTTTCATGTATAATGTCATTATTTTTCTTAATATTTTATTGTTTCTATTATGGAATTATATTTATGAAATCCATTTGTTTTACATGGACTATGTTAATGTGGAATGATGTTTAAAGAATCCCATTTTATTCCTTGTGGTTTGATGAATGTTTTACAATAATGTGGAACAAGTAAGAATGATTTCATTAATAGACGGGTGGGAAAAATATCTCCCCTCAATAAATTGGGTAAATATTTATATCTCATGAAATAGATATGGATGGAACGGTAAATGATGTACACACAGTAATACGGGATTTGAATGAGGAGTGAACTCGGTTATGAAATTGAAATTTTCTACTATGATGGTCTTCAAAATGAGCATTGACTAATATGAAATAATATTCAATTCTTATGTGTATTCCAAAAATAATCATGTTATCTGTTATGGCTTTTGAGATTATGTTCATTTATTTTTATATATATTCATGTTATATATCCCCTGGCATGATATCACGATGTTTCATATACAGGGTTAGATTTTCCTATTTTTATGTTATTATATTTTATAATTATGATATGATTGATAACACCATTTTTTACCCTTAATCAGTATCTAAGATAACCTTTTTATATGATTCTTTTATATTTTTCATGAAAAAGGAAATTAAGTAAGATATATCAAAAATTAGTCTAATTATTATGAAATTAGTGCGAGACAATGAATATGTTTTATGAACCAATTTTGTATAGTTGCCATATTCTAAAGTCATAATACCTATATAGGCCTCTTGTGGATCTATTATATTTTCTAATGAATATTCTTCAATTTTTATGTAATATGAAGGTATGTAATGTTTGGGAATTTATATCTTGTATTAGAGGAATGGTTTCATTATCCTTTTGAAACGAGGATGAAAAAACCATATTATCCAAAGGATATGTCGAAGTATTGGTTATTATCCAAGTATTTTAGAATTGGTCATGAACAACCTAGGATAAAACATAAATTTTTATAAATTGAAATTTAATTTTTGTCTATGTTGTTTTCCCATTATGATTATCATTCGTCACACTAGGATTATTTGTTTTAGTCGATGGATGGAACCCAAATGAATTGTGTTAATGATGAATACAACGAGCAATGAAATTTTTGTTCTCAAGAGAAAAAAAGATTCATGGAAGCTAGAATGCATGATCTTATTGCTTCGTTCATAAAATTATCCCATGATATGAATACTAAAGGACTTACAAATGAGAAAATGATGGAAATTTTTTTTGTTGAGACTGTATGAGGATGTTTCCACCTTTATTCAACGGGTATTCTGATCCATTAGTGTTTGAACAATGGATCAGTACCATTGAGAATATATTTTCAGTTATCTAATATTCAAAACATGATAAATTCCCCTTACATGTCTATCGTTTCGATGTCAAATCTGATTGTCGTTTGAACCTTATCATGAAAATTATTAAAAAATATGAAATTGAGTTCATGGATTGGGAAGAGTTCAAGAACTTATTTTTTAATAAGTAATTTCATTTTATTATATGAACAAATAATGAGTAGAACCTTTAACTTAAGAAAAATGATGATGAATCCTTTAGTACCTATGAAGAAATTTTGATAAGGCTTGAAAATAACACTTCTAACATTTTTATAAAACCTAAGAGTAAAATTGATCAATTTTTAGTGGATTAAAACCAAATATCTGAATGGAATTATCAATAAGAGACATAAATAGTGGTGAAGAAATTTGTTCATGCACTCTGAAATTTGGTATGGGGATTTTAGTAACCCATTAGTCCTATGGGTTTAATTAGAAGATAAAAATAGAATTCAATGGAAATATAATGATCACACTGAATATAAGATGAGTTGTACCTTATGATCAAAGTCTGGAATGTATTATGGGGAAACTGTCTTAATGAAACTACTAAATGTTTTATGTGTGGAAAAGAAGGACATCAAGAATTTTAATTCTTAAGTGATGGAAAAATATTTCTAATGAATTGAATAGATAAAAGAATACACATAATGCACCTCTTACACTTCAATGTTACAAGTGCATGGAAATGGGGAATTATTCCAATCAATTCCAAAATCCAAGGGTTATTGAAGATGTTTGACGTCAAAAAACTCAGAAGGCCAAAGTAAGAGGAATGCCTAATGTGATCACTATCAGCAATCTGTGGTACAATAATGTAATGGTGAAAGGTACACATACCAACCACCCCAAAGTAGAAATTTTTTTATATGATTCTGGATCCACCAACTAATTTATTTCTATATAATTTTCTATGTGTATCTGTATAAGACCTAAACAATTAGATGTTGAGTTAGCTATGACAACTCATAATGGCACAATAGTTGCATAAAAAGTTTATAACTCTTCTCTGGTTGAAGATTATGGGAAATTACTTCTTACAAATCATGTGATCCTTCTTATAGTGGTATTTAATGTGATTCTTTGTATGTATTGGATTTTTTTATATGGAGCTCATATTGAATTCCAATGAATAGAAGAAAAATTTCGTATCCCAGATCAATTTATGATCATGTATCGATGCAAGGATGTGTATGTCCTTCCAGTGAATATTTTTTCCAACTTATTTGTCTTTAATCCTACAAATGATTGTTATTTATCTCAAATGGAAGGGATAATCTTCCAATTAAGAATAAACACATTGTATGAGATTTTGATGATTTATTTTTAGAGAAATTTATTAGTCTTCCACTGAATCATGAGGTTGAGTTTCACTAGATCTCATATCAGGTGTTATTATTATTTCAAAGACACCTTTTACAATAGCCATAATTTATTTGTATGAATTTACAAAGAAACTAATAGAGAATCATGATAAGCGATTATTACAACCATGTTCTTCAAATTGGGGTGAACCTATTCTATTTTTTATGAAGAAGGATGGATTGATGAGACATTTTATTGATTATGGAGAACTTAACAAGATCACTATAAAAAATTTTATCTTCACCACAATGATGACTTATTCGACCAACTACATGGCACATAATAATTTTCCAAGATTGATCTTAATTCTGGATATCATCAAATAAGGGTCACGAATGAGGATATACAAAAAAAGTCATTTTGAGCAAGGTATGGACAATATGAATTTATAGTTGTTCCATTTTGTCTTACTAATTTCCACAATATATTAATGGATCTAATTAATACTATATTTATAGACTATCTTTATTATTTTACGGTAGTCTTTATATATGATATTATTGTTTATTTTAAAATAAAGGGATAGCATGAAGATCCACTATGAATTGTACTAAAGGCCCGGAGAAAGGATATATCATTATAAGAATATTACCAAGTTTGATTTTTGGATTTAGAAAGTTTTATTTTTTGGGTCACATAATCTCAATAGAGGGGATACATATAGATCCTGTAAAAACACATGTTATTGGATGCTAGTTGATACCAATAACGAAAACTGAGATCTTTTGTTTTCTTTTTTTCGATAGATATTATCGATGTTTTGTGAATTAATTTTCACGAATATCAAATCCACTAACCATGTTGACTCGAAAATGAGTTATTATTATGTGGATAGAGGAATGTGAAGATAATTCCAAATATCTAAAAAGAAGGTTATCTAGTGCACCTATGCTCACACTACCTTGAATAAGAGAACATTTTGTGATCTATAGTGATGTATCCCTGAATGGGATCCGTTTTTTTCTCAATTAAAATGATATGGTGATAGAATATTCCCCAAAAAACTTGAAAATCCATTGGAAAATTTACATTACTCGTGATTTGTTGTTAGCAGTGCTAATCATTGTAGTAAAGATATGGATTCATTATCTTTATGGAGAAAGTTGTGATATTTATACCTATCATACAATTTTAAAGTAAATTTTTACACAAAAAGAGATGAATATGTTTCAAAGAATATGGTTGGAGATCATTAAGGATTATGACTGCTCAATACATTACCACATTGGGAAAGCAAACAAGGTGGAATATTATTTGAGACGAAAGGACCATTACAGACCTATCCAAGGTGAGGATCACCAAATATACTCTATTTAAGGATTTCAAAGGTTGGATCTTGAAATTTTAAAAAAGGGGGAGAAATATTATCTTTATCGATTGAATTTTAAACCATCTATACATGTGATGATTATTGAGGAATAGATGAAAGATAAAGAGCTACAAAATAAGGTGAGAAATATTTCTGAACTCAACCTTGATTTAGACAGAATAATAAGGTTTAAGAATCTGGTTTGTAATCATACCATACTAGAATTAAAGAAGGAGCTATTGGATGCGGCGCGTAATTCTTCATTATATATTCACCATGGATGAAAAAATATGTATATGGACATGAAAGAGTATTTTTGGTTGGCTGGAATGAAAATAGATGTTGTTGAGTAAGTCTCTCGGTGCTTGGGTTTTCATAAAGTAAATGTTGAGCGACAAAAGTTGACGGGAATGTCGCAACAATACCCATAATAGAATAAAAATTGGAAACATCACTATTGAATTTTTCCATATACTTCACATAACATATAATGGCCATATTTCTATATATGTTATATTTGATCGCCTTTAAAATTCATTACACTTCATTTCTCTTAGAAAGAATTTTTCTTATGTTCATATTTCCAGGACATATGTAAAGTATGTGGAATGATTTCCTGGAGTAAAACTTTCCATTGTACCTAATTGGGATCTGAGGCATACCTCGATGTTCTCGCTATGCCATTAATAGGCTCTAGAAATATTGTTACGTTTCAGAATTTTTTATCATGATAACATAGACGAATAGTCTGAGAGGACAATTCAAACTCTCTATTATATATTGATAGCTTACTATATGGATTTCAAAGGTGGTAGTGATGAAAAACAATCATTGGTGAAATTTTCTTACAATAATAGCTTTCACTGTAGTATTTATATATCTATATTTAAATCCATATATTAAAATAAGTGTATAACTCCAACGTACTGGGTGGAAGTTAAGGAAAGAATTCTATAAGTACATGATGTTTTCGGTGAAATGGTAGAAAAGGTCAGATCTATTCAACAACACATAAGAAAATATCAAAGTAGAAAAAAATTATGCTAAAAATCAAAGAAAATAACTAGGGTTTCAAGAGGGTGACGGGGTGTTTCTATGTATATCTACCAAGAAGAGAGTAATGGGATTTGTAAAAGGGGGAAAACTGATCCCTAGGAATATCGGTCCATTTGAAATTCTAGATCATGTATGGAAGGTAGATTACAGATTGGAACTATTTTAGAATATCTCTCATGTTCATGATGTGTTCTATATATATCTATAGAGAAAGTAAATACATGATCCTTAAAATGTACTAAAATAAAAATTAATACTGCGAGGACATGATATTTCATATAAAGAACAATGTATAGAGATTTTTTATTGAAGGAAAAAAATTTGTGAAATAAGACGAGTCACTTGGTTAATGATTTTTACTAGAAACACCAATTTGAGGAAGATTCATTGGATAATTAGGAAATGATGAGGATGAGATTTCCAAAAATTTATGTATCCATGTGATTAATTTCAAAGGAAAAATTATTTTTAAGGGGGGTAGAATGTAACACTGGGATGTTTTTATGAAATATTTTCTCTAAATAATTTTAATTCTTCCATACCTAGAACTGCTAGCAGTCATGGGTATAAACAAATCATGAGATGACCATAGTATAAAATGACCAAATTAACCTAGTTATTAGATTATAATGAATAAATATAACTAACATATGATAATGTTTGGTGAATTTGTTCGCTACCAATATTTTATGAATAATATAAATAAATTATATTTTTTCCTTAATTAATTGAGTGAATTAATATTATTAAATTAAATTAATGAAATATATAATTTATATAATTAATAATATATTTTTTATATTATTCAAATATAGATTTTTTTTCCTAGTGTATGAATAAAGCCTACTTGATGTATGAAATCTTCTATTTTTCAAAAGGGTAATTTTCCAGTTTTTTATTTTAATCCTCTTTAAAATTAATATATTGACATATTAATAATTTTTCTATTAAAACATAATAATTTTTTTGGACTAGGAATATAAATATTCTATTTGGATGAATTTTTAATATTTTTCCAATAACATTATAATTTTTTGAATAGTAAAAATACACGAAAATTTAATTGAAAAAATCATTTTTCATCAAAATAATCTATATTTTAAAATTATAATAATGAATGGATTAGAATTATAAATATTATAAATTTTAATCATTCAATATAATTTTGTATAGTATAATTAATTGTACACTGAATTCATATGTAAAAAAAATTCAATATTTTGTAAAGTTTTAACATTTAAACCATGTTCTTTGTTTCCATCAAAGGGATTAATTTTAAATTCATTACTAAAATATCAATATTTCTAATTATGGAAAATGTATTCCATATTTATAATCATTATATAAAAATTATTTTTCTTTATTTTTTTTAATTTTTGTGCCTTATGAATAGTAACATTGGGAATTTTTATTAATACGGTAAAAAGCTAAATTAGGTAATTAAGGGTAAGAATATTATTATAAAATTTCCCTAACACGTTTATTAAAGTAATTGTATGAGTTTGTTTATATGTATATCAAACATGGTTCAAAATGGGTTTTTAAGCCACTAGGATGAGATCTAAAATTTTAATTTATTTTATTTAAAGAAACGTTAAATATCACACTCAAATTTTAATAACAAAATTTTTTTTATATTAGGCTATACATAAGATAAATTTTATTATAAAAACTAATGTAAAATATAGAATGTTTTTATTTATCATGGTATTTAAATTCTAAATTTTAGGAAATAAATAATTACCATAAATACGTATACTTAAATTTTTTAAAAATTAATTAAAGCATGAGAAATCAATAAATATTTTTTTATTGAAATACTAATAACTATAAAATGGCCCAAACACTTGAAAACGTATCACGTTTCGATTATATATCCACTATAACCATCCAAGGGTCTATTTAGTGACCATATAGATCATTATATAAGGGATTTTGACACATATGTTAGTTTATTTAATGTGATGGTAATGTTGTAACATTCTCATTTTCAAAATTACAACATTTTTAAAGTGGTATTTTATAGAAGATAAATTAGAATACAAGTATTACTATGATATATATTTTATTTGTATTCATTAATGTTTTTTATTTTTTTAAATCAAATAAATTATATTAAATCATTAGAAAAAATGATATAGTAAATATTTTTTAATGGGGATAAAATATAAATATTATTAAAAATATTAAAATAAATATTATTTGTAATAATTAATATGTCCAATGATGTATATAAACAAACATTAATACTTAGGAATATAATATAATAGTTTTTTATAAGTTTCCTTGTTATATTAATATTTTTAAAAATCACTGAATTTAATAGTGTCAAAATTTACATTATTATGTTTTTAGGAACATAATGTTTCATTATGTAAATTAAAAATCATAAAAGATTCTTAAAAATATATAATAATTTTTATTTGTAAAAAAATTGTTATAAGGTATTTTTTTATGGTATCATCATCATTATATAAGTAAATATTTCACCCATTAAATATTTTAATATTTTTTTACCATAGTTAAAAAAAGAATAGAATAATTAAATGTAAATTAAAATATTAAGGTTTGAATAGATAAAAAAACTTGTAAAAATTTAATTGCATGATGTTATTATAACCCCATCTCATTTAAATTTTTATATTTGAACATTTTGGTTATTTTTGTTTGGTGTTTAAGTTTATTATAAATTATTATTTATGGAGTTTCTAAAACTGATCCCAACCTCAATTATAAAAGGGAACAACATCCCTTATCTATTCACTTCACGTTGAGGATTAATGATTTGATATCGCCTATCCTTTTCCCTCCTCAACTTCCATATTTATATTATGGTGGTTTTGTCTTCTTCCATGACAACCTCAAGTTATCTAATATGAGATTTAGAGGATGCACATAAAAGAAGAGGTAATCTCATCTCCCAATTCATTCAAACATCTTTCTTCTTATGCTTCCGCTTAATGAGTTGTTTCATTATAAAGTAAAAATTTTTGTAAAAATTATATAATGTGATGTTATTATAATTATAAAACAAAAAAAATCCACCATATATCTATCCTACGTAAAACGAAATCACCATGCGTACATTCATACAGCTTACCGTCTCCATGATGTGGTGTAATATGTTTTTCACCATCCCATACATGGATGGATATAATGATGTGAATAATAAATATATATAAATATTATAACACTGTATAAATTCAAAAATATTATACACCAGCCAATTCAATACCAGTAAACAATTATGGGAATGATATCGTCGCTCATGCGTACATACGACCTACCGTATCCACGATGCGATGCGATTAATTCAATTGGATCCTTATTAAACATGATTATAAAAATATATAAAGTTATTAAATATGATATATATGATGTTATTTTACTTTATTTATGATATATATGTGACATAATATGAAGATCTAGATATTTTTCGACAAAACATTCATAAGAACATAAAGTAGTTAATATCTAAATAATGATTAACAATATAATGTTCCTAACAAACGGGTGATAATATGATGATATATATGATACCATAAAAATGAATATGATTCTATAATATGTCAATGAATTTATTTAAATAATTATATAGGTGGTTAAAATGGATAGGGAGGATATCATATTTAATATAATGAATAGTTTCACAATCTCATTATTATTTGAAATTATTTATACGTAAGAATCTACTGGGGTATATTTATCATTCATGTCCATTTTTCCTAAATATGTAATAATATTTTTATTATTTTAAAATTTTTTAAATTTAATTTTAATAATTGGAGAATTTTTATTAATGGGTATAAAATACAAATTATATCGTTATTTGATATGCGGTATATTTTGACTTTTCTATAAAAAGTAGAAGGAGAATGTTTTTTATCTTATATATAATGAATGGTGTTTTATATAATTATATGACCTTATATCCCTGATGCTTCCATTACCTAATTTAAAATTTATTTTCAAATAAATTCATTCCTTTTAAAATTGTGTAAAATTTTGAGAAATGAAAACATTTTCCATAATAAAGGTTTTTTCCTTTAAGAATTAATTTCATTTGTTCAATAAAAAATATTTTCCATAAAATATGGATTTATTTAACTAGGATATGTTTTAAGTATAGTAAAATTCATGATCCTATGTTTTTATTGTGATTATTATGGGATTATATTTATAAAATGGGTTACGGTAAGGAGTAATGATGTTTGAACAAACACATTTTATTAAATGGGTTCTGATGAATGATTTTTGTTATTATGGACACGTATGAAATATTTCATTATGTGATGGTTATGAGCTATATATCTATCTCTAATACATTGGTTAAATATTTATATCTCATGTGAGAGACATTGGTGTATTGGGAAATGATCTCGGTTTGGTTAATAGGGATAGAACGAGGCGTGAACTCGGTTTATTAATAGACTTTTCCTGCTAATATGGTCTTAGAAATGAGAATTGAATTATATGAAATGATTTTATATGTTTATGTGTATTCCAGAAAACATTATTTCTTATGTTATGACTTTTTTGATTTTGTTCATTTATTTTTATGCACTTTCATGATTTATCCCATTCCATGATATCACGATCTTTCATATGCTGGATAAGATTTTGAAATGTTATGTTCTTATGTATTATTATTATTATATGAATGATATCTTCTTTGTTTACCCTTATTGATAATCTATGATCACCCTTTCGTATATTTATTTTCTCTAGGTCATGAAGATAGGTATTATGTAAGAGAAGTCAAAAATGTGGTCTAATTATGAAAAAATAAGTGGGAGACAGTGATGATGATTTATGAGAAAGTTGTTTATGTTTTCTAGTTTCTAAAGACACTATACCTATACCTTCATTTAATGGATTTTTTTTATTTTATAATAAATTTTATTAATCTTTAACGTAATATCAATGTATGTAATTTATGGTTTGTTATAGTGAATCACATCGCATCGTGGACATGGTTTTCCAAACATACACATGAACGACATTATCATTTTTAAATGATTTTAAATTAAATAAAATATAAGATATATTATGTTTTTAGAATGAATAATATTTTTTATGTATACTTTAAATCGATTATTATAAATATTCATGGGAGGTGATGTTGGGAAATGAATTCATCAGTTCACAAGGTGGTAGTCCATTGTATACATGGAAGATGGTTTTGTTTCCCATTTGATGGAATATGAGATAGATGTAGTTTATTCCATTTTAAATATAACATCTTAACATATGTGATATACTTATTTTATGATATTTTCATATGTTAATAATATTTTATGGTGGTTGAAGATGTAATAAATCCAAAACACTTTCCTTGAACAATGACTCTTATTAAGAGAACAATATTAAGATAATACATAATGCTTACTAGATTGGCTTCCTAGTCAAACCAATTCCATGAGGATTTGGATATGTGTATGGATATAATAACTTTATATGTCTTTGTAATTTAGTAATAATTTTTTTTTCTGAAGTGGTATAAGATTGGAGATGATGCACCCTTTCATACGTGATGGTTGGGGTAGTTTTGGAATTTCAATATGTATTAAATTAATAAACAATAATTATCATATTAAAACTGTAAAAAATTATATAATTAAAATATTATATGAGTTTGGATCAAAATAGTATCATCCAATAGATTTTAGACATGTCCTGGATATGTTATTAACCTTATATCATAGTTTTAACTCCGCATTAAACCTTTTAACAACTATTACAGTACAAATGTTATCTTATCATTAATGGTTAATAATTTATCAATAAAATTAAAAAAGACCCATAAATAGACAATGGATGATATTTTAATCCAAATCTAACAAATTTTACTCAATATAATATTCTATTTAAAAATATATAATTTAATAAAATTTTATTTATTATAAAATTTCAGTATTGTCATTTTTATCACTATCCATTTAATTTGACATTAAAATCATTATGAAAAATATTTAATTGGTTTATAATCCATTAATAATTACCTTAATTGTAATATATATCTGAATGTTTTTTTAGATACATTAATTAATTAATATTTGGTCACATTTAAATTTTTTAATTCATTTTTTTTTTATTTTAGTTAATTAAATATTATGTCAATATTGTGTAATAATTTTCAGTAATTATTACACCAAAAAAGTATAAATATATTAACATTATAAAAATATTATTTTTTAAATGAATATTTATAAAATAAACATACACTATATTTATCTCTATGTTGAAATTTAAAAGATAATAATATAAATAGAACAAATTTTTTGAGTATTCATTAAATTTAACAATATAAAGGTCATAATCACATTCGAATAGAAAAAAGATCAAATATATCAATATTTAATGTTTATGGATGGAAAAGGATCATCTAAGTATTTTATGGATAGATTTATTGTCCCTTCTTATCCCCTGACATAATATTTTTAAAACTAATTACCTGACACTCCCTTACCGTGGTGACTATTATAAAATATTGTTAGTATTCATTTGGGAAAAAAATAAATGGTCATTTTTTAAATTTATTTACCTACTTATTAAAAATACGGAATCCATTTTTCATGATTCAATTATTAAAATTAGATTTAATTAATTTAAAAAAGCTAAAAAACCAATGAAAATTAGTTTGTTAATAAAAAATTACTTTTTCGGGTTAAAATATTTTTTACCAAATTCAATCATATAACATTATACAAAAATAATAATTTCATTATTAATATTATAACAGAACTAATTTTTTATTGAAAGTATTTTAAAATGAAAAGTGAATTTTTAAATCCTTGAAAAAATATAGTGGTCAAAAAAATTGTATTTTCCACTATTAACTAAAAAAACAAACATTTCAGAAACAACCTAAAAACATTATAATAACACATTTATCTTTAAAATATTTTATAAGTAAATTTTATTTTATAACATAATTTTTTTAAAAAATTTAATACTAAATATATTATTTTTCACAAAAATAAAAAATAAATCATTTTGAATAAAATGTAATTTTGAAGAATTATCAATTGAATTTTTAATCCCTGTGTAGTAATAAATTAATTATAATTAAGTATGACCATAATATATATTTAATTACTTGGTTAGTACTATTTATACCCAACAATTAAGTGGTGAGGTTATACGTTTAATATTTAAATTATTATAATTTTTTTTAGTTTTTTCTTAGTGTTTCATGTTGTATACACTATCAGACATATTTTTATTTAAAAATAAAATTTTATTACATTATCCCAATCCCCATAAATTAATTGTGTTTTTTTCTATATGAACATTTTCCCTATAAATAAGGTTTTGATATTTTAAAATTGTTTTTTGAAATACCATCCTCAATAAAACAATTAATAAAACTCTCCCTAAAAATGGGAAATTGAAATATGAATCTCAACCAAAATAATAATAAACAAAACATGGTTTCCATATATAATAACATTATTATGAAGTGAAAATATATAAATAGATAAGAAATCTATTTCCCAAGGAGTAATATACAGTGATTTAGAAATTTTTCATGAGATTTTTAATGACCATGAACACATAAATATATTATGTTTTAAAGGAAGATCAATTAATAAGAAATAATAATAATATTATAACATTTTGTAAAAATAATTTTCAATGAGTTGAGTAATTACATTAAAATATAGACTATGAACATAATTAAATATTTTTTTCTAAAATTTATAATTTCATCCATTTATCAATTTACATAGTAATATTATTCTTTTTTCCAAATGAGGATTATTCAAAATGAATTTCTTATTCTTGATAAACTAAGATAATATAATAATGGATCACATAATCCAAAAAAAGATAAAAATTTATTTTTCATTTTTCTCTATTTTCACTAAAACTAAAGTGGTTACAATAAAGAAAGATAATATCCAAAATGAATAATAATTTACATAAATAAATAGTACATTTTTTTAAGAATTTTTCCATAACAACTCCCATGGTTTTGAACATATTTTTACAAAAATAAATGCAAATACATCATAATTAATCTCAATAAGCTCAAAGTTAACTAATTTGTGAACCTTAAGGATAATATTATAAATATTAATATCTATACTCAAAATTTAACTGCATTCTTTACAAATAATAGTTCATGCATAACAACATGTTAAACAGAATGTATGCATATACTCCAACCAAGTAAATCGCGACCAAAGTATAATTAATAACCATGAGAAATCACTGTATAATCTCATAATGTAGTGAAATTTACAAAGATATCATGAATTAAATTTATATACTATTATAAAACAAAATCCATCAATTAAAAATTTATATCTCTAAAATTATCACCATTTTAAAGAATTACTTTTTAACTATCAGATTATCTATATATCAGTATATAATAAACCATAATTAATATTACATAAATTCATATATTGAACAAATTGATCATTCAATACTTAATATTGAGTTATTCAAAAAACCTAGAGAATGTTTAAAATCAACTCAAAATATACTGTCTATAAACCACAAGTGGGTATAGTTTTTCAAAAACATATGGAATACTTAAAATTATAATCCCATAATGATATATGTGACTCTTATGTAATTCTCATAAGGAAAAAATATATGCTTCCAAAAACAAAAACAATATTTATTCCAAAATTAAAATAAAATATTATTTATTTATATATAATAAACATCATTAAGGATAAAATAAACTAGTTTTTCAACTACTCAATTTCTACCTTTATGGTCTACAAAAAATTAAATTATTTAATGAATTTCAATAATAAAACTACAACTAAATTTATTTCATTAGTTATATCTATCTTTCTACATATGTTAATAAATAATTACTTTATATCTACTATGTAAAATTACATAGATGTATCATAGTTATTTTATTCATAATATCACTGATATACCACCAATACAACAGAATCCCCAATCCAGATACAGAGAAACATCAATACATACAATTTAATATTGAAATAGAATATGATCTTATATATTAATTAGGAAAACCCTTGGATTATGGAATTATATTGGATAATTACCATGTCTCCACACATACAACATTGAAATATAAATGATACATTTTTATGAAATTAATTTCCCACTATAAAATATTTCATTGTTTAATGACAATTCATTTATTTATTCCCTTGTTTTCAAAACATAATAGTTTTCACATTCCATTGAGTAATATTATTGGGAGGATCTTTCCACATTTTTGACATGAATTAAAATGAGTTTAATTTCATATATGGTCACCACCAATCCATGTGTCAGTTAACTCCATCATTATCTTAATTTGTGATTCTGATAGTTGGTTAAGGTTCGAGTTTAACTTCATATTATATAATTAATGATAAGTCATAATAAAAATATATTTCCCCCCATTGATCGTCAATTTTTTTATCATAACCACTACATTGTCTATCACAATCAATGTTACCAATATTCATCATATTTCAAACTATTGACTTAATAAATAAATCATAGAATGTGAAATGATAATTATAGTAGAAAATCACACAGTCTATACATAACGAAATTTTTAGGATGATATTATATACATAGATTATGAAAAAATTTATCATCAATATTTTGTTTCCTAATCTATATTGTCCTTAATCTTACTCAAAGGTTTCTACTGATAATTCATTGTTACCAATTTTAAAAATAATAACTCTAGTAAAATATACAAGGCCATATATTATTACATTGGATTAGATATAAGGGATCCCATAATACAGGATCAATACATTTAGAATTATAAAAATAGATACATACCAGATTCATATATTACAACGGAAATATAAAATATTTAGTATAAAAAGAATTATTTTAAATTGAATATTAATCAAAATATCCTAATTCATATCTCGGGGAATTAAAAACAAAAGAAACAAAGATATTAGATTCCCAGAAAAATATTTCTACAACAGAAGGGATCATTAATCAATAAGGAATAATTAATATATAATTGTAAATAAATTAGAACAAATTCTATTTAATTATTAATATATATATGACATGAATCAATGAATAATATCATTGTGGAAATTACATTTATAATAATAATTTAATTCTCAATGATTGAAATTATTAATATTTTACATCATATTTTTAAGCATCATTATATCCATACCATCAAATCCTTATGATATGATAGTTTAATTAGTGGATGGTGTACACATGAAATAAAATATAAAACTAGATTTATGATTTATACTAGGGGAAATTTAAAAGTTTTTAGGGTCTCTATGATTATTGGATCCACCAATCAATACATTTCCAATGCATTCATCATATGTTGAATGGGAAACTTAAATTCATAAATAATATTCTGTATCCTTAAATTTTTATTTTATATAAAGAAATATAATTATTAATATTTTATTATGAATTAAATTTAGAGTAAATTTAATAAAATCTATGAAAAATGATATATGGTTTAGGAAATAATAATATCAATGATTCAAATAATTTTCATATTTTAGTGAAATATAAGGTCTGATTATCACAGGAAAGTGAATGTTTTAAGAGAATGTTAGTGACTGTATTATTAATAGAGTAAGAGAATGTCAATGATTTATGTTTCCAAACTAATAACAAACCATCCTCATAGTTAATAAAGATGGTATCATTGAAATATATTTCTATTATTCTATAAATAAGATAATTTTCTATTTTCATTGATGAATATAAATACAATATAAATATTACTAGTTCAATTCTTGTGTAAAAATCCCCTTTCAACATGAAAATCATTAATTAAAACAAAAATTTAAAGAATATTAGGAAAACATTACATTGATTTTTATCTTATAATTGTTAAAAAAGAAATAATATATATATTTTTTCATGTGAGTGGGAATATTTCATTCATTAATAGTGTGTTAAAAAAAATTCTTCCATTCATATTTTTACTTACAAGTTAATCAAATACATTTTTTAGAAGAGAACAAAAGATTCCATTTTAAATAATTCTGAACAAAAGAATAAAATTTTATTTATTTAATCAGTGAGTAATATTATAAATATTATTTAAAAAATTTTATAGAAAATATTAGAGTGGATGAAAAATAATTTCCAATAAAAGAAATTAAAGTTGTGTTTTCTTAAAAATATTTTATCTTCCATTTTATGTAAAAAATAGATGAAAATGGTACTATTTCGTGTAAATTTCATAAATAACTGTAGAAATAAATAAAAAATGTTATTATTATAAAATTATAAAATTTTCTTTCATTCGAATTTATAGCATTAAAACCCTGATTAAATTTAAAAAGAAGAATAAACCCTTACCGTTTTGGTTACTTTTGAATCATAATCCACCTGAATGAAATAAATTAAAATGAAAAAAATAAATTCATTATAAATATATTAATTATATAACATATCAATGAATAATTATATACACATTATAAAAACAATTAGATGCATATTCCCAAATAGGACTCAATGTAGTCGAAATTGTAACTGAATTCCTTGTAGAGAACATTACACTTATCTGATAATTAACAAATGAATTTTTTTGTATGAAATTTAAATATAAAAAAATAAAATTGAAAATAAAAAATAAATCAATCAATGGCCATTTCACCCATAATACTTTAATTATTTAGTTAATAATGAATTTTTTAACCTAATTAAAGGATATTAAGATGAGGAACCCCTTACCTCATGGGAATGTTGACAGGTACGGTAATTATCATACCTAATAATATAAATTTTTTAATTATATATATTAAAAAAATCAATATTAATGTTTTAAATTTATTTTATTTTATATTATAAATTGTTTCATTAATTTAACTACTCAATTAGATTCACATCGGATGTTTTGACGATACTCAGATCTTATATAAAAAATTTCATCGATATTTTGACTATGGAAAAATTGGAAATTATTTCCTTATGTATTGAAAGATAATGATTTTATAATTACTAGATTTAAATATTATTTACTCATCTTAAACTATTCAATAATTATGGTGACTAAAAATGTACTAAATTACAGTAATGGAGAGAGTAGGATGTTGGTATGCATGAGTAAAATTTTCCATTTTCAATTATCATAATGGAATGAATTTAATTATTAATTTAAAATTAACATATTTTGATTTTATCTTAAATTTAATATAATTTCTTTAAATAATATTTTTTATACAATCCATGTGATGTGGTGGTGAAAAATAAATCACATTGCCTTATGTAGGTGGTAGTCCACCTGTATGCATAAACAATGTTATATTTTAATCAATTGTGAAAGGTAACAATATATATTAAATATCACTATTCAAAAATGATTAATATTTAATTAATATTATATATATATATATATTTATTCCATCATTATAAACATCCTTGATGGGTGATGATGGAAATAGAATTTAATCGGTTTATGAGTTGATAATCCATCGAACACTTGAATGAAGGTTTTCTTTCCCATTTAATAGAAGGGGAGGTATACGGAGGTTATTGAAATATCATATTTAGATCTATGTGTATGTTATATATTAGTGAAATTATACTAGCATGTATGCATAAAATTTGATGATGGTAGAAGATGAAATAAAACCAAACCACTCTATTAAGAACAATACCTCTTGTTCAGAAAAATTCATGATGATTAAAAATAATACCTTCATATATTTAATTAATGATCTTATATATTACAAATATTATGTGGTAAGGAATTTATTGAATTTTTTTATAGGTCTCGACTGGACCAAAAAAATTTGTGTAATGAAATAAGGAGAGTAGGTTCCCTATAATATGTGATGGGAGTGGCCCTTTTTAAAATTCATGGAGTATAAAGTTAATATAAAATAACATTCATATTAAAATGTATAAAATTTTATATAATTATAATTTTTGATTAATATTTATCTGAATAATATCATCCAATAAAATTTTACATTTTTTGGTTTTTTTAAGACCCTTATCATTCATTTTCACCCCATATTAAATATTATGACATTTACCCTAAAGTAATGATTTCTACATATTAACATTCAATAAAGTAAATATAGAGTGAAATGACCATAAATTGGTGATTGGTGATTAATGAAATATTATCCCATTAATTTGGCCAAACACAATATTTTTATGTTTTGTAAATCATTTAATAAAATATTATTAATTATCAAATATCATTACTGTAATTTTTTATAATATTAATTAAATTTGACATTAAATACAATAATACATACGTGTAATATGTATTTAATCAAAAAATAATTCCATGAAAAGTCATACAGATCTATAAAATTCATTAAATAAATTCATTAAATTTTGTTTCACAATAGAAATTTTAATGTCATTTATTTAATTTATCTATTAATTAATTAAATGATATGTCAATGTTGCGCAAGAATTTTAGTTAACTATGTAATCAATAAAAATTTAAAAACAATTATCATGTTAAAAAAATATTTATTTTTCAAATAATAATTAAAAATAGAATATAGAACCTTTTAGTCCTTAAATAAAAAATTAACGATAATAAAAATAAATTAATATTTATTGTATTTTCATTAAATAAATTATTATAAAGGTCAAAAGAACATACAAATGTAATAAAAATATAATATATTCGAGTAATATGTGATTATAATTAAAATAAGGTTTTCCAATGAAATTGTGGAATCTTTTATTGTCATTTTCATGCAATTATCATATTATTTTTAAACATTATTACTTGTTAAACCCTTACCGTGGTAAAAATTATATAAAATGTATGCAATTAATAATGAAAAAAATAATATGATACTGTATTCCAAATATAGCCCCGCTAATTCAAAATATTGAATCCATTATTAGAGGTTTAGTTTATATTTTTTGAAATAAATAATTTAAAATCAAAACAGAGAAAAATGAAAATTGATATTACAAAAAAATGCATTTTTATGTATCAAAATGTTTGTATACAAAATCCAATCAAAAAATTTATTACTATGAATAAAATTTGATTTTTAATTATATTATATAAATAATAATAGCTTTAAATAGTTATAATATTAACATAATTTCTTTTAAATTCTAAAAAAAAATATAGTGTCCAATAAAAAAACAATATTTTTCCTTATTCATTGAAAAATAAACTTTTTCAAAAGACCGCTAAAATTAGACTTATGATAACTGTTACATTCATATTTAAATTTTAAATTTCATTATATAAAATACATATTGTTAAATGATTAAAAATATATTTTATTATTTTATCACAAAAAGAAATATATTTTTTGAACAATAAAAAATTAATTGTAATTTCCTAACAATTAGTCAATAAATTTATAAAGTCTATTGCATTGATATATATATATATATTAATGTTGTTTTAAATTTTTATACCTACTAATTATATAGAAATGTTATAAGATAAATATTTAAAAAATAATATTTAATATTTCATTTAATATTGATGTTTCATGTATTTTATTTTGTCACATATATTATTATTTTAAAATATCTCGATGTTAAAAAATATGTCTTAGAACTCTAGATTGAACATCACCAAAATTAAATGGTTTAACATTTATAATATTTTCATATAAAAAAATTAAAATATATAACATTTCATTGTGATTTTTAACCTCCCAAAAAAAATATCTATGATTCCTCTAATTGACCTCAAACATTATGACACCAGTTCCCAATTTCATTTATGGTCATTTAAAGGATATACACCATTTTTATCAATAAACATGAACTACAAGTGGAAAAATCAATTTTAGTAGCATTCTCCCCCTCTCTGTAGGATTATTACACATAAAAACCTAAATTTTCTTCACTAATCCGACATCCATGAGCTACAACATTCATCTTCAGTGGGGTTAATCATAGATTCAATTAACATACCATCTATTATGTCTTGATAGAAATACATTTTTCATAAATAGACTTAAAATAAAAAATTTCACATAATGGGATTAAAAACATTATTGATCATTGCAATTTTATTAACATACTATTTATTACGAAAATTATTCTTGATAATCCTTCTTCAATGAAATCCTTTATCCATGACAATAAGCAAATAGTACAAATTTTTGTACTACCTTATTATAATTATGACAAATATTCAACCCAAATTGAACAATATATTAATTGACATTTTTTAAATCCCCACCATTATCAACAACCTAAAAATAGACATTAATTGTATACAAGATTAAATTAGATATTGATACAATTAATCTATATTGGATTTCATACCTATAAAAGAAAAAAATGAATCAATTTTCATAGTATAAAACACCATTGGGATGTGGGATCAAGTCTCCCAACCATCTATATGGAAACATATGGTTTGAATTCATGATATTACTAGTTATTTTAAAAACATTCTTCAATTAGTTCAATCTTCATGATATACACATCTTCACAATAACATGACACACACACCATTATCACTGGCCCTTTAAAAATACTATAATTAGGGATTTGACATTTGATCTCAACGTGGTATTCAATTTAATGATGATATATATATATTTTAATGTATTAAAATACTCAATTTACCACAGTTGTTAAAAATTGAGTATTTCTATTGAACTCCGATATCTTGATCCTATTCATTTTCCCATAATATTTGTGTTAAATATTCAGCAGCTTCTTTATATTCATCTTAAATAGTTCATAGGGAGATAACCCATCATCTATAATATAATAAATTTCTAGATATTGAAAATCAATTATTATATGAATCATCTCAATCGACATTTATAAATTCTAATAACTAATAATTTAATATAACATGATATAATAAACTAAAATCATCCTTGATGTTGATATAATATCGTATTCACATAACCTCTAACAATTTGATTTCATTGGGATAACATTGATATATTATATCATGATATATATCAAACACAATGAAAATTATCATTATTATATGTTATAGCAGGATTCTAATGATTAAACATTATTTTTTCATATCCTTTTCCATCTATATCCATTGAAATAATAATCTATATAGAAACTGGGGATGTCATTTTCATGGAATAGCTAGTTCCAAAACTTTTTATTACTTCAATAAAATATTTTTAATAAGAAATAAATGCTTCACTCCCACATTAAAACAATTATAAACCAATGAAAATTTAAAATATATTTTGATTTATATTTTGAACATACACCAATTCAATTATATATACAAATGAAATTTTTTCCATTTTATTCACTAAGGACTTTTTCATTAAAAATCAATAATTTCTTATTTTGATAAATCCAATTTCATTATAGAAATTATGATATACTACTCTATAATAGCTGAAAATATTTTTCCAGATTTAATCATGCCTATAATACCATGTTCCTTTTCATTGATTTATCCCATATAATTATTGCATCATTCAACAGTCATTGTTCTTATATTTAGGATTCAGAAATAAATCTAGAAAGTTAATTTAAACATTATACTCAAGGAAACTATTATGGAATAGTGGATTAGATACTATTAATAAAACATAAAATACACCTTGTGCATTTATAGATATTAATAGTTGAATCATTTATAATCTAGATATGATATCAAATGACTCATCCACAACTATTAATAAATTTTTTTAATAACATTATAACGTGAGGCATGGTGAGTTTCCAACAGCCTTTATTTATTTATAAATTTTTTTATTTTAAATC
Organism: Viscum album; assembly: GCA_963277665.1. Lineage (NCBI taxonomy): Eukaryota > Viridiplantae > Streptophyta > Magnoliopsida > Santalales > Viscaceae > Viscum > Viscum album. Next base: position 816,011,662 of record OY728126.1, on the reverse strand, counting down.
CATTTAATTTCAATGAAATTCAAGTTCTATTTCCAGGGAATAATATCCCATTAATAATTATTTTCAAAAAAAATGAATCCCTTCTTGCATTTCCATGACTAAACTATCATCATAAGTAACATATTTGAACCTTTGTATCCCTAATTTTGATAATATTGATGTTTTTTATAAGGGATTCATTCCAATTTTCTTAATCAAACTCTTCATTAGTTCCTTCCTCAAAATCAACACTAGCCCATTATAATACCATAGAAATACTCAACTCTTAATAAAATTCTCCTATAACATTAAATCTGTTTTGTAAAAAAATATACTCATTTTCCATGATATTTATCTCTTTAAATTAATAAACCATCTCATTTATTAAAAGAGTTGAAAACCTTTCGCTTATATTATTAATGAATAAATATAAATTCTCATATAAGAGATTCAATTTTCTACTGAGCCATATCATAGTTTGAAAATAATCATTTACATATAATATCCTAATGGTTTTTTAATTATGGAATCTAGTTATAACATATATGGTTTGGGTCATATACATCAACCAGAAATAATAATTAACCTATTTAAAATTTGATATATATCCTGACCATTTCATTATAAACTATATCTAGTTGATATTTTTAAGAAATAATTAATAATAATGTTTATCATAAAAAATAAAAAATATTATTTAAGTAATCTTACCATTGATACGCGGTCCCTTATCCCATGATTCAAAATAAAATCATGCACTATCATAGTGGAAAAATATATTCCATTTTCAACCTTGGATTAAAATAATCAGTATAATAATTTTATTCTCAAATATATTATTAATATTAATGCAATAATACCTTTATGATTTTTCACCAATCACTATCAACCATTATATCTTAATGTAAACATAAATGAAGAGAAAGTTATAAATCGTTTAATAAATTTATTTTAGATATATTTTTCCACAAACTTAAACATACACCAATTAATAAAATATTTAAAAATTTGTTCCAATTATTTTATTTATATAATAAATGATCTTTTTATTTAGAAACACATCGCCAATGTGATTATGATAACATGAATATTTATGGATATAATAAGATAATATATATTTCACTAACTATTTCAATCATTCATAGATCATGTAGAATATTTTTTAAATTGAAACATATTATAATATTACTTTGATAGAAATAAAAAATATTATTCTTAAAAAATTAAATAGTGATTACCCACTATTCACTTACCATGTATAAAAATTACAACATTCATCAAATTGAGGACTCAATTTATCATGGTGAAATTTACATCAGGCCCTCAGTAAAATTATTATCTTGCACATAGAATATTGTGACTATGATAATGAATAATAAATATATCTTTGTACCATGAGTATTTAATATAAAATTTGAGCATTATATATCCAATAATATTCCATATTTCAACATTTATAAATCAGTTAGTACCTATATTTCCATATCTGATATTTATATCTCTTAGTCTCTCATTATATGGATAATGTATTTTCCACCAAGTATCTATATTACATATCAATATCTCTCTATTAATGTTATATCCAAAACAATAACAACATATTACCTTCAATATTTATTCAATATTAACTACTTTTAATCCTTTATTCATGAGTATTTTTTATGAATACATTTTATCATTATCTTCATAAAAAAAAATTTATTTTCATTTTTGAATTTATTATATTCACATTTATTGTTTAGATTTTAAATTTTGATTCACCATTAGAACGCTCAATTGAATTATTGTTGAAAAAATAATATCTTATTTTCCATATCCTTTTTATCAAAACTATTATAAATTTAAATTAACCCATGTTTTTTATTATCCCTAAATATATTATTTTCACTTGTTCCATGAGGTGCTGCATTGCTATAGAACAAACATATTGCATCATCCCCCTATTGAGACAATAACTACGCATTATTTGTTTTGTGTTTTTTATTTATTCACGACTATAATCATAGAATTTTATGACCTTTATAAAACCACAAAATATGTCATCCCTATTTATGTATGTTATTTTTCATTAGTATAACACATAGATCAGTTTTCAAAAAATCATTCCTCACACTATGATTAAATTTTCAATGATACCATTGTTATTACAGTTAATATTATTATTTCACATTAATCACCATAATCTTCCTTTATCATTTTATCATCCTAAAAATCCAATTTACAAATTGTATCCCATTAGAAATGTACCCTAGATAATATTAGAACATTCAATGTACTCAGATAATCTATCTTTTCAGATACTAGATGATAATTATAATATATTTTTCTATGTTAGTCAAAAATATAGACTCTACGCCTTATATTTTACATTAAGGATAATGAAATTCATTTTCTATTAGTATTTTTAATCTTTAATGTAACAGTTTTCAATTTTTTTCCTTCAACGAGGTTATTTATTTCACAAACATCTATATGAAATGTTTAGAATCAGAATACATCCAAATTGGTTTCTATTTTTCATCCCTCCAATAATAAATTTTTTTAAATACACATTATTAAAAAAAATATTTTTATGATACAATCCACCTTAGTATATTCCCTATATATTCATGCATATTTTTTTTAACTTCAGTATCCATAAGAATATATTATTTTTGGTCTTTATATTAATTAGTATCGTTTACATAAATTAATTATCATATATAATCATATTACAAATGTGGAATATATTATTCAAATAATTAATTTTATGAAATTATCTTTCATATCAAAACAATAAATTATTCCATGATTGTTGAATTATCATCTTAAACATCATATAATTTTTAGGAAAAACATTAAGCAAGGTAACCAAGTAGTCCATAATGAAACAATCGAGTATAAGTTTCTCATCAAACATTCCTTTCACCATAATATATATGAGGAAATTAATGGTATATTATAAGGCCCCGGACTTAAACCTTACTTAATATTGAATTAAATGAATTATTCACATTGAGGATCTTTTTAGGTTTAGAGTTTTATAGAATTAGGACATGACTATTAAATCTCAAAAGATTACAAAGTAGATACTTCTAGTAAGTTTCCATAAAATAAAAACTATTAAAAAGAAACATGTCTAGTTCCATGTTTTAGGTAGCATGACTTTCCCTTTATCCCAACCTTGGCCCTATTCTGTGTTAAGTCTTTTGAAAAACATTTCAAAAACTTAGGATGAGCATAAAAATCTTAGTAAGGGATATACAAAGAATGAAAACTGTTAGTTTTTCAAAACATCAAGTATACCATGTATAGTTTATCAAAGTAATACCGTTCAACTTTTAGAAGTAGTAAAAAAAACTCTTCAATGAATAAATGATCATTACATACCCTTTTGTAACCAAAAGATTACCATAAAACCCATATAAAGAACACATAACATAAAAAGGTAACTTAGGACATAACAAACTTAAATGGAATTACCATACGGTCGACTTCCACACATACTTAATGGAATAGCCATACGGCCTACTTCCACACATACTTAATGGAATATCCATACGACCAACTTCCATACCCAATGCATTGGAGTTTATAACGTAACCACCCGTCCTGGTATTCACAGCACCACCCGTCATATGGTTTATCATGTAAGCACCCGTAAAATGTCTAAGTACCATCATTACACAGAAAATATTGAAAATATAAACATTTCAATAAAAACATTTAATTTTCAATAAAAATAAGTAATTCCAAGTTATTGAATTAATCAATCCATTTTCATAAATCATTTAAAAGAGATTTTGAATAAAAGTGTCCCACACCACTTTGAAGCTTTTATTGGAATTATAACTTTGAAACATTAATTTCCATATAAATAAATACTGAAAACCATTCTTAAAACATGGACATTGAAGATAAATATTTTAGAATAATAAATCTTTAAAACATTTAAAATGATATTTTTGTTAAAGAGTTTTTAACAAAATGAGAGACTCTTGAATACAAATAATTGTGGAATAACATTTAATCCGAACTATATAATAACATGAGAATAAAAGGATTCAGGATATAATATGTCAAAGGACAGTATACACACCATATAAATGTGAACTGGTACATTACAACAATGAAGTCTCGAAAGAAATGTAAAATGAGATGAAATCCATTATAAAGAATGTATCATAAAATTAAGGATAAATCAATCTCATAATTATGTGTGGAAAATATAAATACACCCAATATAAGTGGATATTAAGTGTAAAACAATCAATGGTCATTCACACATATTCAATGGATGAAATATTCACTAACTACATGTTGAACCCAAAGAAATCGAAATTGGGTTAAGAAGTTCCCTTGGTAAAATTCGACAGCCTAACGGCATCACATAAAATTTTACAAAAAGGGTTGATGAGAGAGATAAAGGGGATCTCATCACTTGGAAATAAAATTTACATAAATAAGGATATAGAAGAACATATCCCAACATAATAGTATGTGAACTAAAAGACATAACAAAAGAAGTCTTTTAAAAAATGAGGGTGAAAGGTCCCCTTACCGAGTTGGGTAACTTTCGAAACGTACACCCCATGGAAGAAGGGTCATACAATGAAGATATAAATACCCATAAATGAAATTATACTACACAAAGTGTATAATAATGTTCAGTACATAAACCACTCAAATGAAATAGTGGAAAACATAGCATAAATGTCACAGGAATAAAAGTGAGATGAAAAATCCCTTACGAAAACTAGGCAGCCTAACGACGCCACTTAAAACTTCCAAAAATGGATTTATGAGATCAAATAGGGTCTCTCATAATATGAACATAAAAAGTACAGTATGAGGAATATAAAAGAACATCCAAAAACATAATAAATATTATCTTAAATGAAATTACAAAAAAGAGAGTACTTAAAAAGAAAGAGAGAGGTTAGATCTCTTACGAAAATTCGGCATCCTAACAGCGCCACTCAAAACATCCAAAATGGATTCATATGAGAAAATATGGTCTCTCATAATATGGAAATAATAAGTACATTAGGAGTAATATAAAAGAACATCCCAATCATAAGAAATATGATCTTAAAAGGAATGACATAAAAGAGTGCACTTAAAAGAAAGAGAGGAGTAAGATCTTTTATCTCGTGTCAGACATGACTCAATCGTTCATTAATATCCTGAATAATAACATATGGTCAATTTGTAATTTCTTAAGGACCTCCTTTAAATATTATTATTCAGTTCATATGACATATTATAATGTTATAATAATTGGTTAATAAAGTGAGTTCATATTAGTCGTTTTTGTCGATGTTCAGTACATGAGTAAAAATTGAACTTGTTGGAAAAGAATTTTCCATGTAGTTATAGGTACATCATCTCCATAATAGTATTTATGTTTTAAATATCATATATATCAAGTATATATTCATTTTATACTATTCCATAGCATTTGGAGATAAAAAAATTAAAAGCACTGTTGATGGAGATGGTAGGTCGTACGTATGCATGAACGCTACTTTCAATTTTTTTCCATATTAATGGAATTAAAACAAAATGAGATATATATATATATATTATAATTCCAGAATTATAACCATCATTTATATGTAATATATTACATATATATCCACTATATATATGTTCTTATAATAGTACATAACATTTTGAGATAAGAAATGAAATGTACCGTTTATGGAGACAGTAAGCCGTACGTACGCATGAACGCTACTTTTATTTCTATGTCATATTAATGGAATTAAAACTAAATTAGAGGTATATATATTTTAATTAAAGAATTATATTCATAAATTATATGTAACATACATAATATATAATAACTTTAAATCGAACCTTTATACATCCCACATATGGCATTAACGAATCAAATCACATTGAGGGGGTGGTAGTCCGCACTTCGTAAAATGAAATTATCGTGTTTACCCACAATGGAAACCATAAAGGTACGCCACAAAAGAAAAATAAATAAGCTTAAGTAAAACATAAAAATATTATATATCATATATAAGTATATTGACATCTTAATGGCCACCTTTTAAGGTGTTATATGAGTGTTGAACAATCATCGTTTTGTGAGGCTAAAATTCTCCATCCACAGAAATAGTATGTTATTAAACCATTTGATGTAGGTGTGTGTAAGTGTAGCTAGAATGATTCTTATAAGAACATCCTAGTATATTTAAGATTTTGTAGTTGTTACAAAAGAAATGAATAAAAAGTGTTTAAGGGGTTGGAGAAGAAAAATAAAACAAAAGAACACAAGAGAGGACGCTACCTTTAAATCGGGTAACTCTCTTTGATTTGAGCACAAAGGCTTACTTGGAAAGGATTCTGCACAATGTGAGGCTTAAATGATGAATATAGCGATGTTTAGAGACAAAATGGTCAGGGTTTGGCAGAGCCAAAGGCTTTGGAAGTGTGGGTAAAGAGGTAGAGGTGGGGGCCTTTTATAAGAGGAGGGGAGGGGCACACTTGGAAAGTAAAGAAATGTTACTTTATTTTAGAATGCGTTTCGGGTTTTAATGGTCCCACATTAATGAGTTTCGAGGATAAGATGATAAGTGTTAGAAATACACCCATACAATAGGTTTTGGACATGTGTAGGTCTTAGATTTAACATTATCTTTCCATTTTATTTAAATTGTTGAATAATGAGGTCATCGCTGCATCATCATGATGTCATAAATAATTTAATTTATTTAATGTATAAAAATTACTTAAAAAATACTATGATGAAGGAAATCGTTTTAGATTTCCAATGACTATTAATAGTCAAAAATCTGACATGTATAACCCCATTTAAAAATTGTTTTAGTAAAACAACTCATGTTTGTGTCATTTTTACTTTTACATTAAATAAAAAGTTATTTATGTCATTTCCGACCCAATGTGGCTCCATGGGGTCCCCAAGTTTCCCCATGCATTTTCTTGGTCGTCCATGCCACATCCAATAAGGGTAGGACATGTGTCGAGCTCATCTCATATTATGAAAACATTAATTTTCCCTTAAACTACACTAATTACCACTAATCACGATTAATAAACATAAAAGTAACTATTCACCAAAAAATTTATTTTAATTCCATTGAACCACATTTTAATTCTTAATGACAACCATGTATGTCGGATTTTTGAAATTCAAAACACAAAGGTGGAAAAATTTCATTTAAACGGAAAATCAGTTTTTATAAGTACCACTTAGTGGTTTCACTATTCATCAAAATTGATGTTCTTCAGAAAAATACCAAAAATTCACCCTAAGCTACATTTGATATTACGAATTCAAAAATGAAATCTATTTTACAAAATTCAAAACATATAAGTTTCATTAATTAATTTAATAATTAATTCCCACTGTCAAAACAAATAGCGTGTTTTTAAGAAACAATAAGTATCAAAAGATTGACTCTAGTTTAAGTCCATTTTCAAGATGAAATTAATTCCAATGACCATTATTGGATTAAAAGGTAAAAATATATTCTAATTTAACTTTAAAACCAATTCAAAAGATCATATAATCATATAAATAAATTATATTAAAAAGTGGGTTTGAATTAAAATACAATAGTTTTCACTATTCATTAAAAATTGAACATTATCAGAAAAATACCAAAAATTTACACAAAGTAAATTTTTATGTCGCGATTCTAAAGAAAAATGTTATTTTGTGAAATATAACACATAAAATTCTTAAAAAGTGGTTTTAAAATAGGTTCTCCATCAAAAGGTGGTTAATCGACATTTTAAAGAATATTATAATGTTTACGCTTAAAAATTGGATTCATTCGCATTTTCAATCCTCTAACATTTATTATAAAGAGTAAAAATATTTGACAAACATACATAATAATTTTTTAGTTAGTTTTATTCTTTCCAGCCATTACAATTGCTAGGCGTTAACTACCATTTAAAATAATATTATTTTATTATTATAGTGCAACGTAAGATTTCAAAGGAACTCGTTGTTGCGTATTGGGTACGCCATCGACCATAGAGTTACATTTAAAGTAATATTAATATTTTTTTTCACAAATAGGGATAAATACAAAAATGTCATATTTTTATTTACCTGGGTTTTTACATATATCATTTTCAACATCCATTTTATTATTATCATATTCCATAATTTTTTTTCCTTAAACTCGTATTATCCAGATGTTATGATTATACTCAATTAATTCTCATTGTTCATCATCTCATATGCTATGAGTGTTTAATAAATACTAATCAAGGTTTCTTCCATTGGATCCCTATTCTAGATCACCAAAAACATTAGATTGAAAATTTTGAAAAACTTTTTTGGGTTTTATTTATGATAATGATATCATTAAAGGTTTCTTGAAGTCCTTGAATGCTTCCAAAAGTAACATTTTCTTGATAAAGTAATGTTTTATTTTATTCATTTGGAACCATCCTTAATTCATCATAGTACATTAGTAGAACATAAAATATGGATTCAACTATCATTTAATTGAAAGAACATATATTATATTACCTTTTCCAAATTGTATGTGACCATATACATGAAACCCCATCAAATATTTTGAATTTCATTATGATCTACAAAATAAAATAAGTACTTTTTCATCAAATTTTTTTTATTATGGCGTTTATTTTATAAATATATTATTTCCATGTTGTCCAAAATTCAAAATTTATCTGTAAAATAAACATGTATCTAGAATGATCAAATGTATCATCACATATGAATCTTCCATAATTTAAAATTTATGACATGAAATATTGGAATCCATTGATTATTACAAACTCTTTCCTTGTCTTACAAGAGAAAAATAATCCTAAAAAATAAACCATAATATTTTATAACTTGTTTCTCCCCTACAAGTATGGTATCTAGAGGGGGAATGGTAAATAAATTTAAATATTACACATCCATATATCCTAACAAGTGGCTAAGAAAAAAATATAGCTGACTGAAAAATGAATTATAGAACATAATTGAGAGAAACAAAAAAATTATAGGATCACCCATACTATATTTTATCCAAGTAGTACTCAATGTTACGATTGTTGTGTAAAAAATTACAATAAGTGTAGATGTTATTTTTCATATATTAATAGTGATATCACAAACCCTATTGGAGTAAAAACCTCACAGTAGTATAGTAGTCATTTCTATACTTACTATAAAATGTTTACAACACCTTCAATAGAATATATAATAATATAAAAACCAGTAATATGAATTATTTTAATGATAGTGTTTCAATATCACCCCCTTGATTTATATGATGATTCCCCATAAACATCATGTCATGGGAAATCATATATTTCTCTCTATTCTAACATCAAACATGGTCTATAATTCCTTTGTCTCAATTCATAATTAATATATGATATTCCTATTGATTTTTATTGGAATATGATTCTCTTATCTATATGTAATTTTAAAATACATGGAAATTTTAATATTTTTGTTTAATTGGTAAACAACATAAATTGTTTCCAAACATCACAACAAAAAAGTAAATTTCCATTAATTTTGATCATTAAAAAACCATTAACTATAGAAACTGTGAAATATTTGGTAACAAATATGGTTAAAGATGTAAAGACCCGTAAATTCCAAGGAAATTTTTTTCTTACTTTTCTTTGGAATTTTACAAGAACACAGTTTCTGACGGCGCCTGATTCCGAGGCCCGGTGTGCCCGGTATCAATTTCTGATGTTTGGATCAGGTATGTTCAGTGAACGGACGAGCGGGTTTTTCTAACTTTTGAACCGGTGCTCGGAATCGAATTCTTAGGGCACCGATGGAATCACAGCACCGGTAATTGCTTAGAAACGCCTCTTCTGGAGTTACGTTTTCTATGGTGTGGTTTTTAATTTTCGGGCTTATAGTTAAGAAATAAAATATTTGTACAACAAACTTTATTTTATTTCACTTAAGCCACTTGGATGCCACCTGAAATCTACTTAAAGCTGCTTAAGTGGAGTTGTTATGGATAGGGTGCTATCCAAAAATATCCTACCCTCTTGGTAGGATATTTGTGAGGTGGGACCCGCACGATCCCCACCGTTTATTTTCCGCTAAGTAATGCACCTGCGAAAACCAATCATTATGAAAGTCAACTGACACGTTTTCTTAATTTCTTAACACACCAATTAAATGGGTTGTTTTCTTCGTTGAATTAATTGGGTGGTTTATTTCATTGAATTAATTCTACGAATTAATGGGTAGTTACTTATCTCTTTATTCTTTTCATAACCTGTTTGAAATCTGTTGGCGTAGTAATAAAATAAGGCCAACGCCACATCATGAGGATTACACGTTGGGAGACCTTTGATAGAATTCTTGTGCCTTCACCCTTCTTCGCGAAGAATGCGAAGAACGCGAAGAACGCGAAGAACTCCGGCCTCCGACGAAGAATGCCAAAACCGCGGAAATCAACGACGTGACGTCGTGTGCCACGACGCCGACGTTTCCTATTCTGCGACGTTCCTTCCTCCTCAATGAAATCTTCAATCATCTGTTGGAGGTAAGAGATTTCGGGTTCCTTTTTGAACTCCTTTGTGGTTTTTATCAACGCACGAATTTAATTATTATTAATTAAATCTTTTTGTTCTTGAACCTCAGAGTTCGACGATGTGACACCCTTCCGCGATGACGCGACGCCGTTCCGCGATGATGTGACGCCCTTCCATGACGACGCGACGCCTTCCGCGACGCAACAATCACCTCCTTCCGCGGAGATCAAATCCGCGAAAAACCCGTGTGCGACGACTTGATGAGGTAGGGATTTTTATTTTGTAAATACCTTTATATTCTCGTGAACGTTTTTTTAAAATTAAAGAACCAATTTCATATAAACAATTTTAATTTATTAATATTTTTGTTTCATGTGTTGAATAATACTCCCATTTTTATTATCTAAAGCGGAGGGTGCGGGCCAACCGAACATGGCCCGAAAACCCTCCGCAGATTGTTTATTGATGTGTGGATCGACGGGCAACGACAAACGAGGCCGCAAGGTTATTTTGAGGCCTCCGCAGTGAAGTTCGGGTCCCGGGAGGACCATAGAAGAAGACGATAGAAGAACCGGACCACCGGAGCGCGTCCGGTGGTCCGCGGAAGGTGGCGGCGGCGCGACGCCGGAAAGGAGGCGGCCGACGGTTTGCCGCAGGCCTCAATCAGCGGCGAATGGCGGGGGAGCCACGCACCCCGCCCGTAGTGTCCGTTCGGCCGCGCTGGCCGAGCCGCGGCCGGCCGGTCGGGCCGGACCGAAGCAGACCACACCGGACCGGGCCGGGCCGGGCCGGGCCCAGCCGGATCGGGTCGACCCGGTTTCGGTCGACCCGGGGGGGGGGGGGTCGGGCCGGGTCGGCCCGAGCCCAGACCCCTATTTTCAAAACACTTTCGTTCAAATGCCAGTAACTTGAGCTACGGGCCCCCAAACGACTCACCGTCAGTGGAAAAGCGATCCTTGGATCATGACGGTGGTTTCGGTATATCGTACTCAAGGTTTCGGATTACTTTGGGTTCGGCCGGGTTGGTTCGAATACGAAACCAACCGGGCCCTCGGAGCGGAAACACTTATATCTTAAGCTCCGGACGTCTGATTGACGTGTCGTTGACTTTGATGGATTCCTCTAAGTGAGAAAGATCTTTTGGCTTACTCCGCTCAAGGTTTGGATTCCGTCCGAGTTCGGTCGGGTTGGTTCGGTCACGAAACCAACCGGGCCCCTGGAACGAAAAAGCCAATAACTCACAGGTTGGGCGTCTGGTTGACGCGCCATCTCTCTCGTTGCGTTTCTGTTGACGATACTGAACTTTTGGCATCCTCCGCATGAGTTTTGGATGTAGTTGGGTTATAGCCGGGTTGGATTGTACCCGAAATCCAACCGGGCCCCTAGGACGAAAAGGCTAATAACTCACAGACCGGGCGTCCGATTGACGCGTCGTCTGTTGCGTTGAGACCCCTATGACAAGGCAGTCCATTGAGATATTTCTTCGTGGGACATTGAGATACTTGGAGTATCGACTTGTAGCTCATGGAGCGGACCCTCCCAGAGATTAGCGTACGGAGTACGGAGACCGTGTAGCCGGCAGAGACCTGAAGACTGCTTGTCCGATTCGGTTCGGAGTGACTTACGTAGCCCAGTGGGGGGAAATACATTGTGAGGTAGCAGACCCAAAACGTAGGAGCACTACTATGCGAGGTGGCAGACCTGCAGTACTCGACTGGAGGAGTACCTCTGTAGGCTATGAGGTGGGAGCACTACTGTGTTTGGGTGGCAGATCCCGACGGGAAGCACTACTGTGTGAGGTGGCAGGCCCGCGATACTCGACAGTAGGAGTACCTCAGCAGTCTTAGGAAAGTGAGCAGTACCTCGGAGTCGTGACAGGACCACTGTACACTCCAGAGACGGAGCTCTTCAGCAGTTACGGTTTCGATAATGAAAATCCTGGTTGAGCTGAGACTTTTGACCTTTGTGTTTTATCTCAGGATTGAGATGGGTCACTTGATAACATGGGTATATGTATGGGAACATACCTGGGTAGTGGTTATCCATTGATTTCACAATCTGTGTGTTTCCTCATGATTGAGATGGGTTTCTTGATAACATAGGTATATGTTTGGGCATATATCTAAGTATAGGTTATCTGTTGAGATCTTCATGTGGTTATCCTGGTTGTTTTAGTTAGACCTTGAGGGTATCGAGGTCCATACTGACTATCGTTATACTCAACCCTGCACGGGCTATGCCCGCACCTCGTTGTGTTGGTTGCAGACGACAGGCAGTGCTGACAGTGGCCGAGTGTTCGAGGACAGGTCGGTAACCGGAGGTGGACTACAGGATGAGTCGGTACCCGGAGGTGGACTACACGACGAGTCCGTACCCGGAGGTGGACTACACGACGTGTCAGTACCCGGAGCTGGACTACATGACGTGACGACTCCTAGAGGAGGTTGACGGACGAGAGCGTGGAGGAGGCTATCTGTACCTACCCTTCAGGTAGGATCCGTGGTGGACGACCAGGAGCTGCGCTATCTGTACCTACCCTTTAGGTAGGATCCGAGGTGGACGACCCAGGAGCTGCTTCCTTCTTCCAGCTGTTTGACTTTTTGATGTTGTACCTTGTTCATTTGTAGTCGTACTTCTTTTGGGTTTGTATTCTGGCCCATTTAATTTTCAGCATTTCTTTTGTACTTAGTGTTTTTCTTCCTCCTGTAATCTGTGGTGCTTGTTTTCTTTTTTAAAGGCAATGCCTTCCCAGTTATCGGGATTTTATGCCTTTGGTGCTAGTCGCCAGCCCCTGGCCTATGGAAGACGGGCTTGGGGTAGTCACGGCATGGTCCACAAGGATGAGTCGTGACAAATTTGTATCAGAGGAGTTCGGTTCTACCGCAGAACATATGACTCTGATGTTTTTTATGTGAAACAATAGTGTTAAGAGTTCCTAGTGTGGGTTTCAGTTCAGGGAGTCCACTGTTGGTGCGAGCAACCGACATATCCATACACCAGGATCCTGACAACTGATTTCCGACTTTTTGTACGAAAACACTGATTGCGTGTGTGTTTTCCAGATGTTTTATTTAAATGTCATATCAAACCTGGTCAGCTCACCATGTATAATCTTTTGACTGTGTCACTTTGTTTCATTCAGGATGCCTCCCCGTGGATGAATAGCTAGTCCCCCGAGAGTGGTACGTACTGACATCCCGCCGAGCGACGAGGCCTCAGTACAGGGCCCTACCCCAATTGAGTCACCAGTGGAGGCACCAGCGGTACTACTACCCATTGGGCCACCGATGCCACTAGCCCCAGAAGCAGAGGATGCACGTCACATGAGTGCACTGCATGCGTTCCAGTGCCAGAGGCCTCCCGGGTTTCAGGGAGGGAAAGACTCGCTGGTGGCTGAGGATTGGATGGAGGCTGTGGTGAGAGTCTTCAGGCTAGTGGGGACGCCGACAAATTTCATGGTGATCCTTGCTTCCAGCCTTCTTCAGGAAGAAGCAGGCAGATGGTGGAGCCTGATGCTTTAGATGCATGACGAGGCGACACTTCTATAGGCAGACTTCAAGAGCCTGTTTGGGGCAGTGTTTGTACCAGTCACCCTTCGAGCAGTGCGTATACAGGAGCTACTTCAGCTGCCGTAGGGCATCATGTCAGTGGCGCAGTACTCAACGAGATTCACAGACCTCTCGTGCTACTCCACAGATATGGTACTGGACCCATTCTTCAGGGCTCGAACCATCGAGCAGGGGATCAGGCGGGAGATCAGAGATTCGGTTGTATCGCACAACATTCCGACGTAGACAGGAGTGTTGGAGCGAGCCCTCTTAGTAGAGATTTTCCTTGCTGAGCAGTCTCCAGCAGCCGGACCCACCACTAGCCGGCATGCGGCAGAGTCTTCTGTAGCGGGAAATAGAAAGATGACGCAGGGGTCCAAGAGGACCAGACCTACATGTGGTCGACCGCATGACTCAGGTTCAGTAGTGCGAGGCTCCAAGGGATGTGATAGAGCCAGACCTGCCATGAAGTGTTACTCCTGCGGCGGAATTGGTCACATAGCATGTGACTGTCCGACCTGCCATGCAGATGACCAGCAGTTAAATGAAGAACCCCCGAGGCAGAGGCAGAGGTTCGATCAGGGCGGACCGCAAGGAGCAGTCGGCCATGGTAGATGAGATGGTCGTGCAGCTGGAGGTGGATGACGCTTCGGGATGTTTCCACCACCACCAGGAGGCCCACCCCGACCACAGGGGATAGGAGGACATGGAAGAGCTCAGCTTCAGGCAGCTGAGGCCTATGGTCATGGAGCTCTGGAAGCATATGGACAGGAGTGGGACTAGCTTCCGACCTGGAGGCTATTGATCCTGTTGCTTCTGGTTTTGTTGATGTTTGTCTATAGTTTCTTTGTGTCTTGTACTATGAGCTGCAATAATAATAAGACACTTATCTTTGTTTTCTTTCCTGTCCTTTTGTTTGGTTGATACTGAGTGGTCCCGTTTAAACTGTTGACTTGACCCTCACTTTCAAGATTTCTACTAGAGGAGTCCCAGTGACCTCACACTGATGCTGACAGTGTGACTCGACCCTTGGAGGCGAGAGTGACAGTTGGATCTCTTGGTAGTTACGTTGAGGCCTTACGATGTCATCCATGGCATGAATGCATCATTCATGTCAGGATTGACTTTATTAGGCAAAGAATGTGGTTCATCCAGGGGATGAGACCATATTTATCTTATCGGCAAAGAAGAAATCATAGCAGCTCTTGGGAGACTAAAGAAGGTCCATGTCATCCAAGAGCGTATGAAGACTGCACAGTTCAGTAAGAAACAGGAAACTGGTGCCAGTCTTAGAGACTCGGGCGTGTTAAATGTTTCAAGAAGTGGAATCTTTATGGATAGATGAGTCTGCGAAGCAGCAAACGTGGAGGTAGAGCTAGGAGAGCAGTATGAGGTGGTGTACATCGTAACATGCTATAACCGCCTTCCTTAGTTATCCCTGCCAGGATCAGGGAGCTGGAGGGCGGTTGAAGAGTGTTTCTGCTTGCGGTCAAGGAGTGTGACCCAAAGGATCAAGAAATTATTCGAGGGACAGTCTGTGTCCACTACTAGATGCTGTAGTAACAGACGTCGATATGAATCATTCCTTGCTTTCACAAATCTTGTTCCAGACCTAGAGTTTCCGGTAATCCGTGGACTTGACCCTCACATCCTGAGATACCTTAGGAGGAGTCTCGATAATCACACATACACCGACGGTGTGGTCAGATCCTCGAGGCGAGAGTTTCGGTTGGAATCTCTTGGTGGCAGCGTCGAGGCCTTACGACGTTGGTTTGAGTATGGACTGGGCAAACACAGTTCATACACAAATTGACGGTATTAGGCAAAAAATTTGTAGTTTAACTACGACGTCGGGATGAGTTTTCCTTGGTCAGTGAAAAAGGAAACCCCAGGCAGCGCAGGGTAACTCTTGCACAGGAGGGTGCGACCGATCACTCTTGAGTCGGTCAACCTTACCTTCGTAGCAGCAGTCATCTTGAGTTTCAGTTCTAATAGAAAATTAAGACCTCTGGAGTTCGAGGACGAAGACCACGTCTTCTTACGGGTCTCACCTCGATGA
Source organism: Viscum album (assembly GCA_963277665.1). Taxonomy (NCBI): domain Eukaryota; kingdom Viridiplantae; phylum Streptophyta; class Magnoliopsida; order Santalales; family Viscaceae; genus Viscum; species Viscum album. The sequence goes on along the minus strand of OY728126.1, from coordinate 815,995,579 downwards.
GGTTTACAGAGATGTGGCCAGGGAGGCAAGTTATCTCCGAGGTTCTACGGACCTTTCTAGGTCCTCAGCTGGGTAGGCGAGGTGGTTTACCGATTGACCCATCCACCTCAGTTGCACTAGGTGCAAGATGTTTTCCAGGTATCTCAACTGAGGAGATACATGCTCGACCCTTCCCATATCATCGACCATGAGGAGAAGGACAATGGCGATGGGGTTACTTCCACGGAGGTTTTTGTGAGGATCAAGGATCGACAGGAGCAGATCCTACGGGGACGATCGATTCCTCTAGTACACTTTCTTTGGCAGCACGGGAACCTCCAGGTGAGCACATGGGAGCATAAGGCTCAGTTGCGTGCTCAGTATCGCCTTTGTATCCCTATGTTTGTGGTGAAGCTTTACGGGGACGTAATGCCATGTAGTGGGAGTAATTTAAAGACCCATAAATTCCAAGGAAATTTTTTTCTTAATTTTCTTTGTAATTTTACAAGAACACAGTTTTTGACGGTGCCTGATTCCGAGGCCCGGTGTGCCCGGAATCAATTTCCGAAGTTTGGCTCAGGTACGTTCAGTGAACGGTCGAGCGGGTTTTTCTAACTTTTGAACCGGTGCTCGGAATCGAATTCTGAGGGCACCGATGGAATTGCAGCGCCAGTAATTTCTTAGAAACACCTCTTCCGGAGTTTCATTTGCTCGGTTGTGGTTTTAAATTTTCGGGCTTAAAGTTAAGAAATAAAATATTTGTACGACAAACGTTATTTTATTTCCCTTAAGCCACTTGGAAGCCACCTGAATGCCACTTAAAGCTGCTTAAGTGGAGTTGTTACGGATATGGTGCTATCCAAAAATATCCTACCCTCTTGGTAGGATATTTATGAGGTTGGACACGCACTATCCCAACCGTTTCTTTTCCATTAAGTAACGCACACGCGAAAACCCGTCATTATGAATGTCAACTGACGCTTTTTCTTAATTTCTTAACGCACCAATTAATTGGTCGGTTTTCTTCGTTGAATTAATTGGGCGGTTTATTTCGTTGAATTAATTCTACAAATTAGTGGGTCGTTAATTATCTATTTATTCGTTTCATAACCGGTTTGAAATTCGTTGGCGTAGTAATAAAATAAGACCAATGCCACATCTTGAGGATTACACGTTGGGAGAGCTTTGATAGAATTCTTGTGCCTTCACCCTTCTTAGTGAAGAACGCGAAGAATGCGAAGAACGTGAAGAACGCCGACCTCCGACGAAGAATGTTGAAACCGTGGAAGTAGACGACGCGACGCCGTGTGCCGCGACGCCGACGTTTCCTCTTCCGCGATGTTCCTTCCACCGCAACGAAATCTTCAATCATCTGTTGGAGGTAAGAGATTTCGGGTTCCTTTTAGAACTCCTTTGTGGTTTTTATCAACGTACAGATTTAATTATTATTAATTAAATATTTTTGTTCATGAACCTCGGAGTTCGACGACGCGACGCCCTTCCGCAATGACGCGACGCCCTTCCGCGACGACGCGACGCCCTTCCGTGAGGACGCGACGCCTTCCGCAACGCGACGATCGCCTCCTTCCGCGGCGATCAAATCCATGAAGAACCCGTATGCGACGACTTGACGAGGTAGGGATTTTTAATTTGGAAATACCTTTATATTCCCGTGAACCATTATTTAAAATTAAAGAAGCAGTTTCATATAAACAATTTTAATTTATAAAAATTGTTGTTTCATGTGTTGAATAATTCTCCAGTTGTTATTATCTAACGCGGAGGGTGCGGGCCAAACAAACACGGCCCGACAAACCTCCGCAGATTGTTTATTGATGTGTGGATCAACAGGAAATGACAAACGAGGCCGCAAAGTGATTTTGAGGCCTCTGCGGTGAAGGTCGGGTCCCGGGAGGACCATAGGCGAAGATGGTAGGAGAACCGGACCACCGGAGCGCGTCCGGTGGTCCGCGGAAGGCGGCGTCGCCGGCGACCGGCTGCGGCGGTGCGCCGCTAGAATGGAGGCGGCCGGCGGTTCGCCACTGGCATCAATCAGCGGCGAAGGGCGGGGGAGCCACGCACCTTGCCCGCGGTGTCCGCTCGGCCGCGCCGGGCGAGCCGCGACCGGCCGGTTGGGCCAGACAGAACTGGACCGCGCCGGACTGGGCCGGGCCGTGCCGACCCAGGGGGGGGGGGGGGTCGGGCCGGGTCGGCCCGGGCCCAGACCCCCGTTTTCGGACCACTTTCAATCACATGCCCGTAACATGACCTACGGGCCTCCAAACAACTCGCCGTCAACGACAACGCGATCGCTGGATCGAGGCGGTCGTTTCGGTATATCGCACTTAAGGTTTCAGATTACTTTGGGTTTGGTCGGGTTGGTTCGGATACGAAACCAACTGGGCCCTCGGAGCGGAAACACTTATATCATAAGCTCAGGACGTCCGATTGATGTGCCGTCAACTTTGATGGATTCCTCTATGTGAGACGGATCTTTTGGCTTACTCCGCTCGAGGTTTGGATGCCGTCGAAGTGCGGGCGGGTTGGTTCACTCACGAAACCAACCGGGCCCCTGGAACGAAAAATCCAATAACTCACAGACCGGGTGTCCGATTGAAGTGTCGTCTATCTCGTTGCATTCCTGTTGACGATACAGAACTTTTGGAATCCTCCGCCCGAGTTTTGGATGCAGTTGGGTTATAGCCAGGTTGGATTGTACCCGAAATCCAACCGGGCCCCTGGGATGAAAAGGCAAATAACTCACAGACCGGGCGCCCGATTGACGCGCCGTCTATTGTGTTGAGACCCCTATGATGAGGCGGTCATTTGAGATACTTCTTCGTGGGACGTTGAGATACTTGGAGTGTTGACATGTAGCTCGTGGAGTGGACCCTCCCAGAGACGAGCGTACGGAGTACGGAGACCGTGTAGCCGGCAGAGACTTGAAGACTGCTTGTCCGATTCGGTTCGGATTGACTTACGTAGCTCAGTGGGGAGCACTACTTTGTGAGGTGGCAGACCCACTGCGGAGGAGCACTACTATGTGAGGTGGTAGACCCGCGGTACTCGATAGGAGGAGTACCTCTGTAGGCTAGGAGGGGGGAGCACTACTGTGTTTGGGTGGCAGACCCCGGCGGGAAGCACTACTGTGTGAGGTGGCAGGCCCGCGGTACTCTACTGGAGGAGTAACTCAACAGTCATAGGTTAGTGAGAAGTACCTCGGAGTCGTGACATGACCACTGTACACTCCAGAGATGGAGCTCTTCAGCAGTTACTGTTTCGATAATGAAAATCCTAGTTGAGCTGAGACTTTTGACCTTTGTGTTTACCTCATGATTGAGATGGGTCACTTGATAACTTAGGTATATGTATGGGCATATACCTGGGTAGTGGTTATCCGTTTATTTCAAAATCCTTGTGTTTCATCATGATTGAGATGGGATATTTGAAAAATTAGGTATATGTTTGGGCATATATCTATGTAGAGGTTATCTGCTGAGATCTTCTTGTGGTTATCCTTGTTGGTTTAGTGAGACCTTGAGGGTCTCGGGATCCCTACTGAGTATCGTTATACTCACCCATGCATGGGCTATGCCCGCACCTCGTTTTGTTGGTTGCAGACGACAGGTAGTGCTGACGGAGGCCGAGTGTTTGAGGACTGGTCGGTAACTGGAGGTGGACTACACGACGAGTCGGTACCCGGAGGTGGACTACACGACGAGTCTGTACCCGGAGGTGGACTATACGACGAGTCAGTACCCGGAGGTGGACTACACGATGTGACGACTCACAGAGGAGGTTGACGGACGAGAACGTGGAGGAGGCTATCTGTACCTACCCTTCAAGTAGGATCCGTGGTGGACGACCAGGAGCTGCGCTATCTATACCTACCCTTCAGGTAGGATCCGAGGAGGACGACCCAGGAGCTGATTCCTTCTTCCAGCTGTTTGTCTTTTTGCTGTTGTACCTTGTTCAGTTGTAGTCGTACGTTCTTTTGGGTTTGTATTCTGGCCCATTTACTTTTCAGCATTTCTTTTGTACTTAGTGTTTTTCTTCCTCTTGTACTCGGTGGTTCTTGTTTTCTTTTTTAATGGAAATTCCTTCCCAGTTATCGTGATTTTATGCCTTTGGTGCTAGACGCCAGCCCCTGGCCTATGGAAGGTGGGCTTGGGGTAGTCACGGCACAGGCCCCGAGGACGGGTTGTGACAAAAGATATTCATTTTGTGATGTATACCATCACATACCAATTCCATTATCCATTAATTGTCACATATCAGAAATCAATTTTCACAATATGTTGAATATAAATTACACTAAAAGGCATGCTGAGATCTATACTTCATAGTGTTAGTGGAACATTCTTGGTGATCACTAATATTTTAAGACCTCTACATTATATCATGAATATTTAACATTTACTCTTACTTATTACCATTTTGTGCTGGATCCCTTATTTCACATTATAATACTTCATTGAGACTCAAATATAATTATATATATACAATATCCATTGATTTAAATTTTTTATTAAACTATTATAGTGAAGAAAAGTTTTAGATAAATTCCAATGGTTTGGGATATGATCTTCCTATCCATGGTGAGATTATTACTAATCTATATATCACTAATATATTATTTCCAGGGGGATTACTTATACAATGATAATGTAATCCATGGTGCAATGAACAACATTGCAATGTGATTTCTAAACTCATATTAAAATCATCTTCAACATTCAAAAAAATACCAAAAAAATAAATTAAATTAGTCTAAAATGAATTCATTAGACTTTAGAGGATATTGTGATATATATATATATATATATATATATATATATATATCTCTATAAACAAATCCCGAAAATGAAATATGGGATTTTTGTTTTAACAATATTATGTAAGTGAATATTATATATAAGACATGGTGCATTGAGGTGGTGAATCAGAGCATCATCTCTTAGAATAAACTGATAAAGGGAAAATTATAGTCTATTCGACATTATTTATTCATTTTTCAATGGATATTTGGGGCGGTGTGAAGGAATAGTTAGATTGACCTCATAAAGGTGGAGGCAGATGAGATTCTTTGAGTAGGGTTTTTTTCTCTTATAACATAATAGAGTATCCCTATAGAGTTTTTATCCCGGCTATACTAATCTTATGAAATATGAGTGAGAAAACTCATTGGTTAAATGTCATTAAATATAGAAGATATGACATATATAGTTATATTTTTAATCTTCACTGAATATGGGTTGTTATAATGGCATGAGGAGGACACATTCATCATGTGTTGATCTAGGGGAACCATAATAAAATGTTTGTTGGGGTCTTTATAATTGTCCTGGATATGGAATAATCTTATGTTTCAATTGGTATCTATGGTTGAATTGATGTAAAACATGTGGTAGTAATATCTATGGATACATGGACTAATGTGTTGATAAATAGTATATTTTCATTAATTAGTAAAAAATATATAATACTATTAAAGGAATTCCTATAGTTCAAATGACAATTCTTGTGGGACCTATATTGGGATCATTTCATTTGATTGTATGACACACACATTTCCCTCAACTCAATAGGCTAAAAAATAAATTTAAATTATTGTTTTTTAGTAATTTTGACCCTTGAAACCCCATTAGAGAACCAGATTTAAGATATTCCAAATTTTCCATGATGTGCCATTATATAGAGTATGTGAAACAAAACATGTGATTTTTAATTTATATATGTGATTATTTTCAATGTGAGCCTCGATATAGACTAGTGCAGTAGTTATATGGATAACATTCACTAATACCAGAGTAATGTAGATCCTTAGATCCCCTCATAGGGATTATTAAACAAAATATATATTGGGATTTATATGAATGTTATAATAAGAATGAGGAACAATAACATTTTATTGATATTGATTATTTTATTAGGTAAGTTTTTCAATGATGAGGATATTATATAGTACATTGTTCACTTCTTTGTAGAATTATCTCATGTTGTGTTTCCTAAATATTTATACGGTTTCCAAGAATGTTATAGGTCTAGTAAAGATATACCTAATATCAAAAATGAAAAATATGATGATAAAATTATGAATTTTATTGAGGTCTATGAATAAGAAGTTAATATTCTTGAGTGATTATCATTATTTGAATGCAGTTATACACACAATCATTTCTCCTTAGGGTTACCTTACCAAATTCACAATGAATAATAGTGAATATTTTCAATTATAGGAATATTATCATAGGTTAAATAATTTGATATTAATGAACTTGTATCTACTATGTGATATGTACTACACATTTTACCTATCGCGAGAAGACTGGTGGTTCCCTAACATTAGGTTGTGGTTTTGATATAACTAGTTTTATGCAAATATTGATATAAATCCATTAAAATCATTGATGATAATGTATGTGTTATGTGAGTTTATTATGGTGTTATTCAGATTGAAAAAATAACTATTTGTATTTATAAGAATAATTAGGATTATATTACACCAACAACATAACTCAATCATGGTTTTATTCATTTATGTTGAAAAATGATGAAAAAATATCCTCTATTAAAGGTTTTTCCCATTAGGAGGACATAATGGTAGAAATAAATCCAAAAATGGAACTCTACAAAAATCAATGTTTCTTAATATTGATTAATTTATTCACATAAATTATTATAATATGTTCCATATACATGGGAATATTTCATATAAAAACAAAAAATAATTCACATGAAAAACATGAAAGGACATGATCCATTGAAAACACCTCAATTGATTTTACATTACATATAATTTCAACCATCACCCATGAGGGAAATGTTTCAGAATTTCATTTCATCATAATAATATTTTTATAATTACTATAAACAAAGATCCATGTAGATTTAGAAAAAAAAATTGATAACACATAATTATGTGGTCTTAAACTCTTTTAAATATTTCCTCACCCAATAATCATGTCGAACAAGCTTCTTAAAGTAATAAAGGTCCTTCCATTACACTATGATAATATAAATTATATAGTTCCTTCCTAAATCTGACCATGAATCACATTTAGATAAATAGTAATCCACAGTTTAACACTTTCTACATGATCTATAATCTGAGAGATATATAAACATAGATAGAGTATCTTTAGAGTTATCACATAATATGTTGATATTATATTCAATTAGCCACAATGAAATATCTATTAATAAAATTCGACATCTAACAACAACACAACCAACATTGTGAATAATGTTTTCAGTACTAAAACATGGAAGAAGTGTTCAATAGAGTTTTTCTATCTTATAAAATTAATACATAACCGGAATATTCATTAAAATACCATTAAATAACCACTTGAATACTACTCCATGGATACCAGTTCATCCAGTAACACTTTGAAAAATTTCAACCAACTAACTTTTTATGAATGAAATACCTCTCCATTTCCATCTCATTCAAGAAGATATTATTCAGGAAAAATGCATCACCAAAATATCCCATAAAAAATATATATTATCAACACATCAACTAGGTTATTTTTTTTCTATGTTTTCAAACCCCAACTCAATGACATGAATAATCATCCATATGTTATTGATTTTTAGGATTATGGGAATAATTCTTGCATGGATAATCGTATTTATGCCATGTAAAGTTAAATTTAATTATCAAATCATATTAGTGAACTTTCCATGATAATTACATGATCATAAACCATATATCTCTACCACATTATATTTTTACATCATTAAATTTACAATACAGATTTTTTCTTCTATTCTAGAAGATATATGACTACATTCATTTATTAAATCCAACTGATCATGGTTATACTAAATCTAAAGAAATATGTAGTTATGATTTTATGTGAATCTAAGTCACCCAAAAATTATGTTTCAACATTACTAGTCAACATATCAACATATAAAAAGAAAAAAATAATATCATCCAATACATTATGATATCTCCAAATCCTCTTCACTAAATACTATTACTGTTTCCCAGTATTTTCCATGAACTGAAGAACAACCACCACTACATTGAAAATATGTGGTCAAATTCAATCCTTGGAATACATGATTCATTATACCGTTATTACATATTGTATTCATATAATTTGTCGTATCACATTCTCCATTTATGGGGTACGTTACATTGATATTTTAATATTTCATGAATGAGTATTTTTAAAATCATTACATTTGGTGAAGGTAATGATTTCAATGATCATCCGAATATTATAATTCTATGATAAAACAAATAATTTGGTATTTATATCTAGCTCAATACTAATTCCGGAGATATTTTATTAGTTATTGAGATCATTCTTTTAAAACTTGTTAGAAAAGTACTTATTTGGATCCTAGATCAGCTGTAATGATTTATGAACCAATATCATATTACCCATATACAAAATATAAATGTTGAAATTCAGATAATTATAATACTTTTTATATAAATTGTGGTTAAATTTTCTCCACATGAAACCATTATCCACCAATAAATATATTATATTTATGTTCTGCTATATTTGATTGTATTTTTTACCATAAAAACCATTTATGATATTTAAAATCAATCCATTATTCCATTGACCTACAAATCTAATATGTTTCTTAAAATAAATTTTTTCCCTTATATCTTGATGCATAAATTATTTCTTGATGTAATTCTTAACAAAGTAAAAATATCAAAATGGAATTATTGTATGTATAGCTCTAATTTATGTATTATTTATTATCAATCGATGTAATATAAAGAATTTAAATCATTCTTTCTAATACCCTTTAATCACTAGCCTCGCATTATTCATTGTAATTCCATCAGATTTAAATTTTAATTCTAAAAATCATTTTTCATGATTATTATATCAATAAGGTAAATATATTGGCATTAATTTGTTTATTACAACGAATTAATTAAATATCCTACATCATATATGTCACCAAAATGTCGAAAATTACCACTACTATACACTTCTTTCAACTTTTCGGGTTCTCTACAGACTATTAATAGTAATAATTTCTTATAAGATTTATATATTATTACCAATAGTCTAATTCAAATAGAGTATCACAATTTTACATTTGATTTTGTTATGTATTGATTTGTAATCTATATATTTTAATCCTTCGTAACACTATAACTAGCCTCACAAATTTTCAATCTTATGTGTTAGAATTTCACTAGTCAATATTTCAAAAAAAATCTATCTCCTTGAAAATTAAAATTGAATTTAAAAACTATTAGGGGTCTTGGAGGTATATGAACTATTTAGATTTATTGAGATTCCAGTTATTATATTAATATAATAATGCATCTATATTTATTTATTTCATTCAACAATATTTTCCATTGAATTTTGGTTCATTAGAAGAACCTACTCAATAATGTAAACATTTATACTTCGGATGAAATCTCTTTTACACCTATCCAATATTTTAACTTTGATATTTTTTATAGATGCCACAATGAAACTAGAAATATATTTTTCATCCATTATATATAACTCATATCAATCCATGTGAATCTTGGGTAAATTTATAAAGACACTAAAATGATATAACTATAGATTTTTTATTTTCCACATAGATTCTAATAGTTCAATTAACATTGGTGATGATAAGATATTATTGATGATATATGTTACAATATTAAATACATCTTAAAAACCTTGAAGATTCCTAACTAGAACAATAAACTCTACTCCTTTTCAAAAAATATTCTATTCAATAATTTTAAAATGAAATTTTTATCTAGAATCCCATGTACACTCCTTTCCTAGCTAATTGATCTCTCTATAATGGAATTTTGGAAAAATGTTCTCAGATTATCACCATGATTGTAAATCCCCAATAATTTTAACTTATATCATTTATTCCATTCAATGATATATTTTTAAAGAATAAAGGCCTGAATAAATATGTTCTTTTCAGAAGTATTGTTGTGGTTTATTAAATGTTTCATCAAAGAATTTATCAATGTAATGTGACACACTATTGTATTTGACTATAGAATTTCACATAAAATTAGTATGTAAAATATTTATATTCCAATAATTTTATGTTATACATCTGAAATTAACTATCTCCAATCATTTATTATCATATATGAAAATATTAAAACCCATAAAGATTGATTGATCAATCTAAAGCATCCATTTTTCTAGTAATACATATAACTTACTCAATGAGGTTCCAAAGTGGATAGTTTTCAAAAATTGATATTTTAAATTTTCATATTTCAAAAATTATAACTCCCACTTCCTTATGGTGAAATATGGTGTACCATTTTTTACACCACTGTTTATTACCTAGAAATTTGTAGTGATATTTCACCTTTTATTTATAATTCACATTCCATATACTGCGTTATTTGACTATTTTTCTAAAATTAGATTTTCCAAGTGACTAAAAATATATTTTAATGTTTTTATATGAAGAAAATTTCCATTCTTAAACCAAATTAACACAACCCTCATCCATACAATTTCATCAACTTCATAATCTTCATGATTGATTAATCCTAATAATTAGGTAACATTACTTATTATGAATCCATTTTTACAAGTAGAGTAAAAATATTCACTAGAGTCAATGATCAAAATTTCCATAAATGTATTGAACATTAGCAGTAGATTGAAACTAATAAAAACTACTACGTTCATGAAATTAATCCAATACAAAATTATATTTTTTAATTTTATTATTAAACCATGGAAATCGACTTATTTTGAACCATATTTCCAATATACAACATACTCAACAAATTACGATATGTTTTCCTCTACTCATATCCCCATATATTTACATCTGATATTTTTAATCACTTTGATGAGGTGATCTACCTCATATATTTACATTAAAATAATCAATAAAAAGTTAATGAATCCACTTTATCTATATATCATCATTCAGAATAATGTTTAGGACATCCTTGTTCATTAATATTGTTTTTATTCAAGAATATAAAACTATTATCCACACTACATCACTCAATTATATTAATGATAAAAACAACCCCACTTCCCATACATCATCCATTAAATTCACCTTTATATATATTTGTAATCATTTTATCATTTTGAAATAATTCATATATTTAATTATTGACTATACTTAATATATGATAGTCTTAGTGTAATGCTTAACACGGGGTGAATTGATCATTAAAGATAAAAATTTATTTTTTAAAATTTAAAAATTCGAATTCATCTATTATTGAAAACAACCGATTTAATGATTATATTAGGTATATATAATTTGATATTTTTAAAATACTTTCTTCAAATAATGATAAAAATAATGTGATAATTTTTATTATTTTAACATTGAATGTATTTTATTTTAAAAAATAATGTATAGATATCACAAATAAATTGAATCCAATAGAGTTTTACTCTAATAAAATACATTGAAAATAGCTATTAGAATATAATTAATATTGAAAAATTTAGAACATGAAATTGAATTAATAAATCAGTTAGCTCCGTAATAGATATATATATTTATTCACTTGATAGTAATTTAGTTCCTTTTACATTTATTAAATCACATTAAATATATCAATATCTGGGAATATATTTTATATAGAAAAATGAACACAAGTTATTCCAAACCCAATATGTAATCTTACATATTTATACATTTGGTAATAGGAAATGAAATGAGGGTATTATAATCAAAGTAATCATCTTCACATTGAAAGGATTTTTCATTGTAAATATACAGAGAACAAAATCATAAATCAAAATGTAATATAAAAAAAATGTGATATAGAGAGGGTGATATTGGAATGATATCATGAGATTTTTTATGTAGATAAATATCATATCATAATTGGTCGATTATAATGATTCATTTCCTTGAATGAAAACCATATTATCTCAATTAAAATAATATTAAATAGTTTTTTTCTTATTAATGGTTGTCGTAATATCATTCATAAAATAGTGTGTTATATATATGTTGAATATAAGTATAAACACAAATAAATAGATGCACCCCCTTTTAAATGAGATAGATTCTATAATTTGAATAAGTTTTTTCTAAATATATTCATTCAAAAATAATAATATTTTCATATTAATCTAATGAAAACAATTATCAATATCATGAAAAATTTCAAATATTTTCATTGAGGGTATGTGCATATGCATGATAAATTGGAATACTCATAGTTTGTAAATAATCCTTTAAGAAATAACTTCACCATTAACCAGATAGGAATAGTCTATCCACCATGGTCTTGTAGATGATTAAATACCCATTGTTGATTGACTTAAATAATTTGGTCAAGGAGTTTCTTTATACAGTTGCAAAAATAATTGGAAATCTTGACCATGTCTAACATGGTATCTCATATATCTTCATCCATTCAGTTTAATGTATCATGTGGTCACTCAATTTCCATCATGCGGTGGGTTTTACAGTTTAAAAAATATCAACATACATCCTCATGGTAAATCATATGTCTTATTATATCTCACTTAAAACTATTCTTGATAATATAATTTTCCATATTTCAGGTAAATCGATATATGCACTCACATAGTCAATCCATACATATTATAACATCACAAAACAAATAGTATACTGGCATAAAACACAATTAAATTATAATTATAAGAAATAAAATTTTAGATAATTTAAACAAATAGTGGATGAACAATGCGACAAGTATCCTATTTTTTATGATAACAAATCATAGGAAGAAGATTCATTAATTTATAGGAATATTTTGTAAAAGAACCAAATTTACATTCCACTATTCATATTACTCACCCATTTGGGATTATCGAAAATGATAAAAAAAACTGAATAGGTATATTCATATATATATTGAAGAATGAATAAATAATACATATAATCACATAGAATTAATTTTATAAAAATATTTTTGAAAAATAACATTACATGATCCTTATTAGGAATCATAATCAAAATGTGAATTTTAATACATATATCTTGGAATTTTGGATATATTAGTTTATTTCATTTTCTATTTAAGGTTTAGAAGTATTATTTGAATAGGTTGAAAATTATTCTCCCTTGAAAATATTATAAGAAATTATTCTGAGGTGTTGTACATACTAATCAAATATAAATTAAAGGTATTCATATATAATATATATAAATCTATGAAATTGTGTATCTAAAATATAACAATGTTTAGGGGATCTTATAGGGAGTACAAAGGGAATCACCTCCACCACCAAATGTAAACATTAATTAATCAGCTTTTAGGACAAGTGGAAACACATAGTTCTCAAAAATAAAAACAACTAAGTGATGAAAGAGCTCAAAAAATGTTTAAACACAAGACTATGATTATTTGAGTTAGCCACATTATATAATTCTTATTTCAGAGTACTAACATGGGTGTTTGATCCTCGCTGATAAGTTCTTCAAGGTGATTAATCATTTTGTCCATTGTCTGAATTAATTCCTCTAGGGTGATTTTTCCTTGGTTGGTGACTCGGGCTATGATTCAGTATTGTTTTTACATCCATGATTATTGCTCCTCGGAGGTCTGAAATTGCAACCTTAATTCAAAAATTCATAAAATATTCAAATCTGAGACGTTGTGCCGAATGATGTTTTTCATTAAATTTTTCCTTGGAGTAGAATATGAGCTTCAAGAACTCCCCTACCAATTATGACATCACTCTTGGTTCTCTACATTGATCTACACGTTCCTCATCTTGTAATTCTTTGTTTTCCATGTATCCACCCTTCTTAGCAGACCTTGTTTCTATCGGTTTATGGAAGTGAGAGTAGTCTTTGCATCCCTTGGGTTTTTTTACCCGAGACCACAATGAATTTCTCTGACTCACACATTCCTTTTTTCCCTTCATCCTTCTTGTGTTTTGAGGTCATTTCACATGGAATGAGTCCAAACTATCTACTAAGAATTGGATATAACTATATTCAATGGAATCATCCTCCTCATATGTTAATGTTTCTTCATGAGTCGTTGTACCATCAAAACGGTTTTTCAACTCAACCTCGAAGACTTCTTTTAGGGGCCTTGACCTGCTTGGAGAATCCACCTTGCCTGATTTAATCCCCGATCCATTCTTCTTCCCCTTACTCACAAACTTATAATGGGGTGGAAAATTAGGAATGCGATCGTTTGGTTCCAAGGGCCGAAAGACACTAACTACCTCCCAAATCCCTTTTCCACGATGAGAGTCTATTGCAGCAAGAAAAAAAGGACTTCCCCTGTAATGACTTTATAGATATCTCTGCCTCTATGCAGAAGGCAACAATAGAGGTAGCACTACATGGTGGTTCTAACATGTCTCAAACTATGGGATGCTCATATCCATGACCAATAAATTGAGGTTTCATGTTAGTATCCTCTCTGTCGTGACATTGAGGACCCCTAGGTCCTTGGATATAACTTACAATCAAGTTCACCACAACTACTTAGATAGTACTGGATGAAACTGAATGCTCCACCATATCCATGTCCATGAAAACCTGTTAATCTATTCCATCCACTTGCACAACCTCCACTCTAACCACCTATAAAGGGATGATCCCCAAATCATTAATTATGTGGGGAAGGATGTCCATGCCCCGTGGCTCTGGCATCTTAACCTTAGTATCCAACACTGGAACAGGAGGAACTAAAGAAGGATGTTGCATTATCTGACCCTCCATTAAACTTCACTCTAGACTGGTCCTAAACTCCTTGCCTGGACAGTTTTGTAGCATGTCTGGTTCCCATTCCTCGGAGACAACCCTGCGCTCCTCCCCAGACCTGTCTAAACCAACACCACCCATTATTTGTTGCATCACAGTAGGGTCGACCATCACATCAGACCCATCTGGTTGATGGGTCATCACGTTCTAATCTCTTTTTCCATGATATCATTAATTTACTAGATGGCCTAATTATTGAAAACCTAAAAACTACGCTGGCCAATACTCAAAAACCACCCATTGATTCCATCTGCATTCATCTATAGATGAAATCCTAATCTATTTTTTGAGGCATTGAAACAACAGCCTCAACACAAATACGAGGGGAGATGGCTGACAGACTGCATAAGTTCGACTGTCTGAACACAAATACCTACCTACCATGTTATCCAACATGAAAATAATCAAATGATTCCTGAAAGGAAGCAGAAAATATTATAAACTTTCCCACACTGCGGTCATCATCGCATCGTGATGCATGCTGTACTCGAAGGACCATCATAGGAGGTAAAACCATATCTATTGAAAACTGAAGTAGCGTTGGATAAATAATCAACAAGATCAACCTCCAAGGAAAAATGAATCAT
The DNA here is from genome assembly GCA_963277665.1 of Viscum album. Lineage (NCBI taxonomy): Eukaryota > Viridiplantae > Streptophyta > Magnoliopsida > Santalales > Viscaceae > Viscum > Viscum album. The sequence continues at coordinate 815,980,307 of OY728126.1, read as the reverse complement.
TAGATGATGCCGATCAAGCATACCCACTACCACATGATCTTGAAGCCCCCATGATTCAAAAATGAATCATTAAAAGGAATCAAATGAGGTTCGACGACCCCTAAATCGAGATACAAGTGTCATACTTTTGAGATATGAATTTGTTTTTTATTCCTTCATAGAAATCGCTAGCTGGGGAAAATCCTTGTGATATTTGGGAACCTTAGGGAATATGGGAATCATCGGGAACGATGTAAGGAAGTCAGGGTTGGTGAAATTGATAACGCTTAGGGGCTTTGAGAGGGATGAATGAACATTTCCCCCTCCCTTGTCCAGGGAGGGAGGGGTCGACGCATCAATAATCACCGCTAGGTCATCTCCATCGACATGACTATTGGGTATCCATCTCCAATGTATTTATTATTGTACAACGGGAATCACCTAACCTATATTTTTAATATCAATATATGGATCCATTATAATAATGAAATCCCAAATAACCCATGGAAAATGACCCATATTTTGAAATAATTGTCTTTCTTCCTCCATAAATATTATTAACATAGGTGCAATGACATTGGTCTCATCAATCTAAGTATTGAAACCCCATGTCATATGATTCATCCTTAAACCGATGTCCAACTACATAACAATTAAATTCGTGTAACTCTTTAAAAGTTCTTATGCTAGTAGTACTTGATGTCATTATTGATATTCATTTAATCATTTCCTTCTTTAATTGAATTATATTTAACTAAATCATAACTATTAGAAGCATGATACTTCATATGAGATTGAATTATATCCCTATTATTTAAAAAACCAAAAAAAGTACTAATATCATCCAAAAAACTACTTAAATAATGTAATTTTAATAGATTAATGAGATGTTTCAATATAAGGAGGTATTTCAGGGGTAGAAGATGTTGAGACATTAGTAATTAGATTATAAATATTGGAAAATAAAAATTATTCTCCTATGTACTTCCCCTACAATTAGATCCTAAAAAGTTTATTGGTGGATACATGTCTACCCATTTATTATATCAATATATTTTAATATGGGAGAAATCCAATAAAACCATAAAGTATGTATGTGATGTACAATCCATAAATCACCAACATAGTTCCATTTCCCATTAAAATTGTTAATGCATGAATGGAAATATAAAAATATAGCCTTTAACATATTTAAAAATTCAATCTTAAATTCATTTACTTCATCACTAGTAACATATGATAATCTTAAAGGGAAAGGAATTGGACTGGAATCATTGTTATGGGAAAACATTAAGCTTATTCTAGAGGATAGGCCTAAAACAATATATTCAATAAAAATATATACTTCTCCCTATAACGACAAACTGATGACTTTTGTATCACATATTAGCTAAAAATATTATAGAGGATGTATGGAATCCCTTATCTATGTCCATTAAATACAGTGATAATAACAAAATCAATACGTCATTGGATTTGATATCGATAAATGTCACCCTATTTTTTTTAAATTATACATCATCAAAATGAAATATTTTATCACTTACATAGGAACTATCCTTTTATGTTTTTGGTTTTATATAATTGATAAAAACTCTTACACATCAATGTATTCATTTCAATACAGTATACATTTTCTCAAAAAAGGTTCTTTTCAAAATCACACTTACATCATTCAAGGTAAATTCCATTTATTGAACACTGATTTTATTCAAAATTATACTCATTTATAATCCTTATAAAAAATAATTTGAAAATATCGATTGAGAAAAAAAAATTTGAGAAAATACAAACAAATAGTTGACTTATTAATCATTTTGAAAAAAATGATACCATATAACATAGTTTTCCTTTATCATTAAAAATTTTGATATCATATAATAATTTTATTACACATCAAATCAAAATTACAAAATAAATTTTTTCATAAAACATTATTTAATATATAATGAAGGATATTTCAGAATTGTGAGAGTGTCGTAGAAAACATGTTATCCCATGAAAAAAAATTCTTCAAAACCTACCTTTTTAACTTCAATTGAATTATCACTCCTTTAAACAAAATATCAATTGATTAACATGTAAAATCAAATATATTCATGAAGATTAATTTTAAATTATATAGACTCCATGTGACTTCAATGGAACATTATCTCATCAGAACCATTAAAAGAACATATTCCATAAATAGGGATTTGAAACATAATTTTGTGAAGATGATAATAATTACACATTGAATATTAGATATTTTTCGAGTACACAAGTCATCATAAAAAATTCACAGAGACCATAAAATATTGTCAACAAAAAACATTCCTTTTCCATTATATAACACATAATCGTATACGTTTGAACTCAATGGTAAAAAAATTATATTTAAATATCACATTTATTTAAAATCACTTTTTCAAATTTAAAATTCCAAAGAAAAAGGGATGAAGTTTTTTTATTTGAAAAAATGGAGTCTATTAAAGTAATCCAAATATAAATTTTTTGTTTTGGAGAAAAATAATTTGTTGAAGTTATGTGCATTATAAAAACGTTTTTATGTTGTAATAATATAAAAAAATTATTCAGGAAATATGTAATAATTATCCCAATAAAAGAAATTAAAATAATTTAAATTGATAGAAATTTAAAAATATTTAATAGATTTATTTAAGGATATACTAATATATTAAAAAATAATTATATGTATGAAACATATGAAAAAAATATTAAAAAAAATTAAAATATCATTTTAAAAAATAATATACCATACAACATCTATAAAATTGTTTTGTATGTTTTTAACTCTTTCGTAAAGAAGTTAAATTAGTAAATTATTTTATTATACAAATATTGTTTATTCTTTTATTTTAATCTATTTTCATTTATTTATTATTTTATTATATATAGTTAACAAATCAATTATGTTCAACTCAGACGTTTTGAGGTCATACGGTAAATAATCCCAAGAAAATTTCGGTAAGTTTAATATGGTAAAATGTGCAATGGATCCATAATATTAAAAAACACATGACAAAATTATAAATTTTGTACATCAATTACAATTTTAGAGCCTTCTATGAAAATATTTCGTGAAAAGAAATATATATCATCTCTTGAGGATATAGTCTACATGTTACATAAGTGATGTTATTACATATTTTGGATGTAAAAAGAATGAATGAAAAAATTCATTATACAATTATTATCATCATATAGCTTCATTTAATCATTCCCCTTGACTATCCATGATATTTTGTTTTTGAAAATTGATGTTCATCACTATGTGGTGAATATAGTTTGTGTGTATCCACGCGCAATGATTACATTTTTAAATATTATAATCATATAAATAGATATGATATATTAAATTAATATAATCATAATAATTTCATTTATATAATATATTTATATTAAACTCATCCTACTATACTTCCATAAAAACGGGTGATTTCAATAAAAATGAATTGATTAACGTAGTGGAAGTATGACCTTGTGAGAAAAAAATTGTTTTGTTTACCATTTAAAGAATAATGATGTGATGACTATTATTCAATTAAAATAAAATATCATTATATCGTGGATTTTTATTTTATTATATAGTAATGTTTTTTACATATTTTATGGAGATATAATAATAAGAAAAATTAAAACAATCGGTGGAGATGATTAACTTTTATTTGAAGAACTTCCATTAGAACGTTGTTTAAGAACTATAGGGTTAGTGTTTTTAGAATAATGGAACCTATAACATATTTATAACGAATATAATAAATGTTTCTTAGGGGTTTTTATATAATATGATGAAGAAGTATGAAGAAGAGATAGGTGGTGGTTTCCTTATATAATAGAGGGGTGGGTATCCCTTGGAATTACTCAATGTATAAATTTTTTGTAATTTAAATTACATGATTTTTTGGAAAATAAAAAAATATTTATAATCTATGATATATATAATTCAAAAAATAATCATAAAAAACAATTACACATTTTTTGGTGATATTATATCCCTTATATTTTAGTTTTAACCATAATTTAACCCCTCTTAAGATTTCCACTATAAAAATATTTTCTTTCTATTTAGGGGTCATGACAATAAAAATAAAATTATAGGTAAAAAAATTGGAAAATAGATGATAATATTAAAAATAAAACATTCAAACAACTAGTTTTTTAATTTCTGTTAATATTAAAAAATTTAATGAAATTTTATTTAGAATAAAAACCATTCATTTTAAATTTGGAGACTATTGAAATAAATGATTTGAACAAAATAGATACATATTAATAAAGTTATAATATAAAATTCAAAAAGATAATCAACAAGTAATATTTATATTTAAAACATTAAATACCATAATGTAACCAAAATATTTTACCTTTTGAGTAATGGAAATCAATTATTATATTTTTAATATTCTTCACATGATTCTTCCATATATTTTTATTAAGGTATTTTATTTTATAAGATTTTTTATATATAAAAAACATAAATTATGGAATATTTTATTTTTATTGATATTATGAAGTTGATTTGTGGTTTTATTTTTAATTTCCTCAAATTTTATTGGAATTTCCAATAATTTGTGTGATTTATCGGCTTATTTCAAGTGTCGGATTTTTTACTTTTTAGATTCAGTATTTGGGAGTCAAAATCCTTATCTACACTAATTTAGGAGGTGTCCTTAGTGGGAGTGGGTCATCAAAAAGTTGAATCAAAACTTAGGATTTGAATTAGGATACTGATTATAATTAGTATCTGGTAAGGATTGCTCGCATTTTGAAGGATAACAATGATAGTTAATCAAAGTGTGTGATTTATCAAGGGATCACATCTAGGATTCCAGTGAATCAAGCCCCCTATAATCAAATAAGGGATCCATAATCTTCTTGAACACACAATGAAATGTAATATTTATTCTTTGGTATGAAACAAAGATAAGTGAATGAATTATTCTAGTTCGAACAAATACCCGAGAGGGGGTATATTAGAGGAATACTAAAATGAACTAATTAAATAATCTATAATATAATGTAAATTATTATTCATAAGAAATTACCTTTTTTTATAAATGTAAAATGGTTTTCATTCATTCTATGAACCAAACTAGTGAGGTGATATACATTAAGGTCCGATATTTTCCAGTTACATACCTCTTTATGATTTTTAAAACTTCATTGAGCCAGTTGTTTTTTGTTTTATCATTGGTTGTTGAGTCATAGTCTATAATTTGTTTTTTATTGAGTAGTATGGAAGAATGAGTGTTGAGTTATGGAAGCTAATGCACTACGAAACATTAAGTTATGCTAAAAGGCTATCAGTTGTGGTGTGGAGATCCTGGTTACGGCTTATAGTCGAGGGTTTAGGTATTTTAGAGATACATCAATTTATGGTATTTCTATATAATTGAGGGATAATATAGAATAGGATTTTTGATAACATTAAAATGTAGTGGGTGGTTTTTTTATTAGGGAATTAGGGAGGATTTTTTCCAATTCTTCAAATTTTGACACACATGGGCCTAATGCTCGACTATGATATAGCCATATCCAGGTGTTTGTTTATTATGCAATGTAGTGATTTGGGTTGTTACAAAGACTATCCATTGGTAGATATTATATGTTTTGCAGAATATTCAATGGTCCTAATATTAGGTTTTACTAGGAAGGCTACGTTTTGGTCCCTTGCACTATGACGTAGTCCTATATGTATTGGCACATTTTGTGGCATAGTCTAGGATCCCACACTATTATCTAATGTTTTGAGGATATATTTAATATACCGGAAACCCATCAGAATGCATTTTCCTTCTCTATCATTTAATTTATCTCTAGGAAACTGAGATGGGTTTTCTTTGGACTTTGAATCCCTATTTCATCATATTCAAACCCTGACTTCTATGGATTAATCAGTGGTGACACAATACCTTAAGTAGTGAACAATGGGGTTCTATTCAATGAAAAAAAGAATTTTCCATTGAATCCATTGCTAATAAGACCATTTTTTAAGGAATTATGATCTAAACACTACGTTGGATAACGATATTGTTCTATTTCATCTCTAGTCTTAGGGTTGGTGGTCAATAAAAATTCCCCAATATCAATTTTAAATTCATCAAGTATGTGAAATAAGTTTAATATATCTTAAACACTATGTGATTAACCTACCTTAATGTATAATCCACAAACTTTTGATAATTCATATGATTATACCTCTAATGGAACATTCCATATCCATTGGCGTTGAGATATTACTTCTTCCACCCGATTGTTGAACCTATTATTCTGGAAAATTTTTATTTTTTATATTTTGTGATGTGAATATGGATTAATTGAACAAGTAATTGGAATGTCAATTATGTTTTTTTAGGTTATGTAAAATGGGTAATTTGATTAAATATAACTCACAATACTTAATTAGGGTTTACAATAATTATGGGTATAATTGATGTTGGGTCACAAAATTAGAGGGTAAAATGTGATAATAAATTGATTAACTAACTTAGAATCTGTTTAAATATTAAATAGAACAAATTATTATATAAAGGGATTGTTCCTTTATATATTTAAATAATAATATAATTTTTTCTCCTAGTTATATAAAATTATTTATGTAAAGGGATTGGGATTTGTTATGATGATATACTTATATAATATGATTGCATCTGGTTGTGTTGAATTTTTTATTTAAATGGAATATGCTCAAATTTACTATAATTATTATATGTCTATGACCATTTCACATGTGTTTATATATGATCAATTCAATATGATGCTAATGTATATTTCTAGAATAGATCCATGAAATGCTCATAGATATTTGGCAAAATTCCAAGATAGTTTTGGGTGTACATGGGTCTCATCATAGAAGTCAATAGTCAGTGGGTTAATTTAATGAGAAGTATTGCTTTAATGAATTAATACCCTCATATATATCTTGATTTCATGGACTATACACTCAGATGGAATTTTTTGAGACCCCATTGGTTGTGACCAACTGAGTTTCACTCACACAATTCATATGCTACTATTTAGTACCCATGAAATATTTATGTTTACATGAATTTTTATGGGAAATGGGACATATGTTTGCTGATTTCATGTTTTATGGGAATTATACTAGTGGTGGTACCAACATGTGATTCCATAAAATGGATCTTGTAATCTTTTATTTATTATGTTTAGTCTTTTATTTAAATTTCATTCAACCTGACATTTCGTTATTTTCATCTTATATATTCATTGTTTTGTAATTATTTGGGTTTTTTTCCTTCATTTTTATATTGTGGTTTGTTGACTAATAATAATATTTACCATTAAATATATCAATATGTTTTCATATTAATTTTTTTTCTTAATATACAATGGTATCATCTCCTATCTATGTTACTTTCACCCTTTCTGCTGGTTGAAAACCTCTTGCATATAGGGACGCACACTTATGGTTGTGTTACCAACCCGACTTAGTCACAATAGAAAGCACCCAGATGATGATGTTAGAAAGTTTTATAAATGGGCATGATCCTCATCTAATTCCATACTATTTTGAAAATGTATTATGGGATGTAGGATCTTATGGGGATGGTTTTGAACTCGTTCATCAGATTAGATTAACCATGTGAGAGGGAAACTGTGAGTTCCTAGGGATATTTTTTTCATGTTGTTATATTATTAAATTTTTCATGCTACTTTACCTTGGGAGATTTACTTGTGGTGTGATGTTATTTTTATTGATATTTTTCTCCTTGGTTGGTATAACACGAGACATGTATTCTTGCACCATGGTAGGCACATAAGTATATATGTTGACAAGAATTGATCTAGATATAGAAATATATTTTTCATGTGACCTATATAAACATATAAAAATTGAAATGAAATCCCATTATTTAAAAGGTAAAAATTAAATGAAAGAAACTATTATGTTATTTCAATTTGAAGGAAAATAAAATTAAAAGGATCCTATATCCAATGGCTCTCCATAGTTGTCACATTGTGCGATTGAACTTATTGGGTAACCTATTTTATATAGAGTGTTTTTACATTTCCTGGTATATTTTCATACTAATAATAATTGGATTGATTGTCAGAACATGGGAAATCAACACAATCTTATTATGGATAAGCTGGAATATTCTACATCTCTAGATAATTAGATGGATGATTGTGTCCATGAAAGCTTCATGAGGGTCATGTAATCCATGGAAATAGTAACTATTCACATAATAAAATCAATGTATATTATAATGAGAGAGTTAAAACTATAGTATCCTCCTATGTTGAATGTGTAGAGAGTCATATAGTAAGGGGAATTATATATTGATTAAACCCAAAAAATCATTATGAACATTTAGTCACCCACAAATAAGAGGGTGAATATTTATACTTGAATGATATAAAGAACATCCAAGCATTAGTTATAAATCATGAATCAATCTTATCATCTATATAAGCTAAAAATTTATTATTTTGACGTGATTCCATAAGAAAATATTATCTAGATATGCAGAGCAATGTGATAAAATGTATGTCTATGCATTTGATGGATGATGTAATGCCAATGATGGAATACATTTGATGGTTCACCAACCCAAAACAATTTCTTTTATCCTTATAATCTGATGAGGTCACCATAGATAGATGTTTTCATGATGAGCATCCCTATAAGAGAAGGTTAAATTTGGAAGTTGTTATCCTAAGTAGCATTAAATACATGATAAATAAGGCTCTCATCACACATGGAACCCGATAGATGCCATTAGTGTCGACCATCAATTTTTTGTAGAGAGAATGAGGAGCACTACCACTGATCAAAGGAAGGATTGCAAAAAAAGATACCAATAGTGTATTAGTAGGAATATTAGTTGGGGGAGTTCACATATACATTAACAGAAAGCCCTAGTACAATACTGTGACTTTGAAAAGTTTTTCCAAAAGAACCCTATAGCGTGATCACCCTATTGTGGAATGCCCATCAATTGGAATGTTGGGTCATCAATAGACGTTCTATAGGTTTCAACAGTAGAAACTGAGGGTAGAAGATCAAGACAGACACTAGAGTCATGGAATGACTCAACTACACATCAATATACAGGTAGCTGGAGCATGACCCATCGTTCATGAAAATGAAAGGGGTGTTTTATATCCATAAAGTAGAAGAACTACAATATAGAGAGAACAACATGTGGGAGTCCAACTGGATACCAAGGAAATGGGGTGAGTCAGCAACATGTAATGCAGTCTATTGCATCTTTCATGGATACATTAACATATACCATCATATATATGATTCTTATATCATCTACTCTATCTAGGTTTTTGGTTTATACTAGGGAAAAAAACAATTTTTATTATAAAATGTATATTGGATTGGATTTTTTTGTGGAGTTGTTGGATATAACAATGACCATCCACATACATTTGGGAGTGTGGCTATATTAAATTAAACAACTCAAGGAATTCCCTCTTGGAATTGGTTGATAACGTTTCCATTGGAAGACCTTTCTAATGTAAATCAAATTCATCAATTGGATTATTATTAAGAATTTATTACATATTTACCAGGATCATATCATCCATTATTAGATGATTGTTATGTTTGTATCATCACATTAATAATGTTATAATTAGCAGGGTGATTATGATTTTCATGCTATCATACAGGGTAAATTCAATTTATATTGGATTGCCTCACTGATTATATATAAATCCTTGTTCTAGACAATGTTTCAATGTAATACCATACTTTTCTTCTAGTTGTAAACCATTTTTTATACATCATCAATGAATTTTTCTCCATCTTACATCCAAAGATGGAGATCAATTTCATGATCACATTAGTGTTGTGATCTGATCAATTTTCAATACTTTCGTACATAATGGAACAAGAACTTCTTCCTTAGTGGAGATTTTAGTTTGAATATCTTGAAAAAAATGATTCATACATCCTAGTAATTCACTATGGGATTCTCCAATTTATCTCTAAGAAGGTTAATGGGAGTTTGTGTTGATATGTATATTATTATCTATTGGACCATAAGATTGTCAATAACCTATAAAACCATCCATTTTTTTATGTCTCATAAATAATAAGAGAGGCGATATAATTTTATCCATGATCAACTTGTGGTTAGTGTACCATCAGTTTTGGGTGAGACCATGAGACATACACCAAACTATTTGAAGATAATTGTTTTCCTATATTAATTCATAGGGATGTCATTATATCTATGAAACACACATGTGGTCTTTTTGTCCTTATTAAATTGAATATTCAATCAATTCAAATATATTTTTTGTTATTTTTCATTGATGATGTCTTAGTGTAATCCAAATCTGCCTATGATCATTAAAAAATCATGATATCATCCAAAGTACATTGATTGAGCATCATCTTTATCCCAACCCATCTAAATACATTTTATAGATTGAGAGTGTGCACATCCTGGGCCATGTAATTATATAGTATAGAGTGGTTGTTATACTAAATAAATTTTCAACCATAGTATAATGGGAGTGGCCAAAGATTCTCTATAATATTGTAATATTTCTGGGTCATTCGGGTTATTATTTGTTTTCCATATAGGTATTCTATTATCTGTAAGCACTAATTCTTGGGATGAACACGAAAGGGGAGAATTATATTTGTTCATATATTATCAGAGATTTTTTGTATGGAATGTATTAGGCTGTCGATAGCATCCATCCTCACCCGGCCTATTTAGGGTAAAGATGTTACCATGTACTTTGATGCATCAAGAGATAGAACCAAAGCAATTCTGATGTCGGTGGATTGAGTGATTTCTTAGGCTTCCATGTAGCTGAGACAAAATTAGAGGAATTTTCCTACTCATGATCTGGATTTATATATGGTTGCATAATCCCTGAGATGTTGGAAAACTATCTATTTGGTGAAAGTTTTGTTGTTTACATAGACCAAAAGAGCCTTAAGTACATAAGTTCATAGTGAGACATAATCATTCTACCGTGGTGGTGGGTGTATTGTCTTCTATCTATTAACATTGAGCTAGAATACACTCCAAGAAAAAAGGTATTATTTTTCTAATTCCATTATTTATAATACATAGATAAGGGCATTGTGAGAGTCGCATGATTTGTGGAGGCTAAGATAACTCTTCACAACCACGAATCTAAGAGTTCATGAGTCTTGGGATGAGTATCTTATACACATAAATAAATTATACCTAGGATATTATGATGGATAATTTTAGATAAGTTATATAATTCTACGACCATATCTATGATAGATAGTTTATGTGGTGAGGATCCACCATGAGGATAGTCTCATGGAACCAGTGATGTTCTTTTAATCAATATCCATGTATGGGTTTTTATAGGCTTAGAATATGTGATTATGTATGAGATCCATGACTTAATATGTGATTTACATATATGTATGAAATATATGTATATTGACCTCTATATAAAATATAGGTGTTTAGATATGTAAAAGGAAATAGTTTGATTTGTAGCAATATATTTAAATTTTAGTTGAAGTCTGAGCATTGTATCCCTTAAAGGTTATTAAAGCCTATACTTATTCTATAATCGATGTGGGATGATGTCATTGTGGATTTTATGTCAGGATTACCCTATAAAACTCACAGGAATAATTAATTTTGGGTGATTGTGGATTGATTGATGAAGGTATCCCACTTCTTACCTATCAGAGAGACGGTCACAGTCAATTATCTAGATAATCTTAGCATATAGTAAATTATTCATCTATATGGTGTTACAAATAGTTTCATTTTAGATAAATATAGTTTTATCAAATATCTAATGGAAGTTTTCTCATAATAATTTGGTATATGAGGTTATTTTCTATACATAATATCATCCTTATACTGAAGTCCAATATGAACAGATTATTCTATTTCTGGAGGATATTTTATGAGACCATGTTTTGGAATCTAGTGGTTCTTAAGATAATCATATAGAAATCATAGAGATCTATTATAATAATATATCCTAGGAATTAATTTAAATAGATCCTATTGAAGATCTTTATTTAAGGCTATATCATTTTCTTCATTTCTAGTTATATGTAAGGGAGTCAGTGCTCTTTGGAACATGTCTCATGCATGAGATATTTGAGAAGGTTTAGTTGATCATATAATTTTTCTTGTGAATGTATAGTTATTATATAAATCCTTTTATAAAAATCCTAGATAACATCATGAGATTAATGTTAGTCATCTTGTTTTCCTTTAGGGGTAAATTAGGATGGGGAAATTCCATACCAACATTTATTGAATGATATCACCTTAGTTTGTAGTGTCATTTGAAGTAGTGGAATGGGTCAGTCTAGTGGTGTATATTTTAGCCCAGACAATGTTATATAGTGAAATGAAACATGTATTTATCATGATACAACATGAGAGATATCATCTTGTTCCTTCTCACATCATAGATGCAAATTAATTTGACTAGAATATAGATATATCCTTTGAGGATAATTTGATCTGTATTGTGGAATATAATATAAAGAATATTAATGGGAAGACTATGTATAATGTGTGAGTACAGTGGTAGTATGGTCATGTGGAAGACTATACCTTGGAGAGGGATTCTATTATATAGAAATAGGGTCCATTCATTTTTATCAAATATCTACAAAGATAAATTAGAGCATTTCTCAAGGAAGAGATATTATATGGTGGTGAGGTTGTAAGATAATATATTTTCTAGTTATCTCTATATTTATGTATTTCTAAATATCTTTTATCCATTTTATTTTATTAAACTGAGGTTTTGAGACTTATTTTGAATGAGATTTTTCTAGGGGAATGAATGTTTAAGGGGAGGTGTGTAGATGACGATACTATCTCTGGAAGCAACAAGATACATCATAACGCTGGTGGGAATGGGGTGGAAATCCCTACTACAGTATAGAGATGCATGTGGATGGATATAAGAGACCATACTATTTCATGAATAGATACATCATGGTGGAAAATAGAGGTATAGGTTGGCATACCACTATGGATTGGGGAGATATGCTATGGCATAAGGACATAGAGGAGGAATTTGGTTCATTTTTCAAAACATGAAAGCATTATAGAATGGAGTTTCGATACACCATAACCATCCTTTTGGGTTTATAGGATCTATGGAATGGTGTTTTTGGATTTTTCATATCCCATCATTGGGTATATAGGATTTGTGATGTGGTATCCAATGCAATCCTTATATGTATTTTTACTTATAATGTTGTGGCTCAGTCCCTTACTCTTTTTCGTATTGATAAAAGTGTCATCATATAAAGAAATGTATTTTGGGTGATTAAACCATGGTCTTTTACTTTAGTAATGACCTATATATACATATAAATCCAATAAAATAATTTTCCTCCACACTCTTCCACTATATTCATAGTTTCCTTAATGAGCTATTGGATGGAGTTTTAAGCCCTTTTTCATCAAATTGAAAATAGAAACATCTATGAATTTATTTACAATGGTCTAATACATTACATTGGAAGCCTCTAAGTGAACTCTTCAATGAATAATAAATATATTCTGAGTCCTGGTGTTTCAGTACATGATATTTAATTTTAGAGGAACAATTCTAGATTATATTTTATGAATCCTCTTCTGCTTCACTGATTTTCAGGTGGGGTGACTAAAAATATTATTATCTATTTTAAATTAATATAGTTTGATAAAAATATATAAATCATTGAAAAACCCTGAGATTAACCTACATACATTGATAATACTCTGCTTGATGTGAATTCACATGGTTTAACCACCCATGGATCTTTTCAAGGCAATTAGTGTTGAAACCAGATCTATGGCCACCCATGATGTGAGACTACACCTGTAGAGAATAATTATTTTGGAATACTTGATAATGTGAACATGGTTAAATAATGTAATTAAAAGGGAAAATAATTTATTTTTTGTAATTAAATGGTAAATGGTACATTGAAATAAATTTGTATCACACTACCTGATGAGGGTTTGTAAAACCTATTAGTATAACTTATGTCATCTTAATGAAATTCTATTGTGAAATGTAACAATAATATGGATAGATAATGTAATAACTGTTGACATATTTTATATGATAAAAATATTATATAATGGGATGATTCAAATTAATTATGACATTCATACATAAATTTTATACATCTTTTTATGCTAATAATTTTATAACAAGGTCTTGAAACTATTAATTATATAATGCTTCTAAAGAGTTCTTTCACATTTTATTATATAATTATTATAAAAAGTATAGTCTTAGAAATTTTTTAATTGTTCTATGGTCTTTCAGGTCCACCGATGATGATTTCTAAGCTACCCCCCCAACTATGAATATTATGTCTTTGGTTTTTATTGTTCTGTAACATGCTCAGTGATATCAGTAAATTTGTGTAGGCGGGTTTGGTTATCCATTATTTTCATCCAAGAACTCAAGGGTCAATTGGTTTACATTATGAGTAATATTACAATAATAAATTAATAATAATTTATATTGATTCATTTAATCCACTATAATGTCATTGTTTATTTTTTTAGAAACGATTTGTGGTGGGATACTGATTTTTACAAGAGCAACGTTCAAGATTATTTTTGGCACCATGGAAGATTTCATTGATACAGTTTTGGACAAGTGTAAGGGGCCCTACAGTAGCTAATTTATTATTATATGGGATGGAGCATGGATTTGGGAGTTACATTGCATTCAGGACTATGATTATTGGAGTCCTTTATTGAGTCTATTAGATTTTTTTTATTTGATATCCAGATTAATATTTAGTTACATTTTCTACTGAATATTTATATACTTCTTTCACAATTATCAAATGATACCTAAAAAAAATTTATTACTATGAAATCTAGGTAAACCCCATAAACTATTCAAAAAAATAATTTTTTACGTATGTAGTAATAATGGTTCATGACTATCACTTGATTCAATAATGGTTGTCCATTAAAACCCATAGACAACAATTTTCAATCATTGAGAATAACATTGAGCACACCATTGGGTCACATTTATCCAAATGAAACCATTATGCATAACATCCAAAATTTTAATCTTCAACTCATATATCTTAGAAGGTTATATTGAATATAAATACATCAAAATAAAATTTGAAATAACATTAAACTATATCTTTAACATTATGTCATTCTAATGGCGCAATGTGACAACTATGTCAAATAAAAGACCAAAAAATATTTAAAAACATAAAACATAACCACTTTTTACATTATTGAGCCAAAATAAAAAAAATATATAGTAAAAATTAGTCTTAGAGTTTCAAAAATATTTTGAATTGTCGCCTTTTCCAAATAATTCCACACATTATCCTTCTGCATTATATAACACAATTATCCTTTGAATAAAATAGATGACTTCATACAAAAAAATATAATGAGTCAATTCCGGGAATGACATAATATTATTATCTATGTAGTGTCAATAAATCACCCTAGTGATTAATATTTCCCCTAGTGGTTTCTATTTTTATGGTACTTGTGAACTCCATGTTTTTTTCCAACATATTTTCACGATATTGTTTATAAATTATATTCTCATGTACTCAAGGTGGGAGGTGGATCGTGAAAAACATCATGGGGCTATTTTTAAATTCATTTTTCACATTAAACACTATATAAAGATGTAAATGTTCATGTTTTACATGAATGAGTTCCAATTTATTGGGAATCTGATATCTCATCAAGGAGCAAGGAAAGATCCATTGATTATTGAGGAGATTTATATATTGGAATCCCCCAATAATATTTCATACGGTCAAAATTTCCTTCCTCGTATTTTTTTTATACTTTATGACTTATTTAAAATTAAACATATATTTCTTCCACATTGGAATTATTTATTTGAAAGGACCTATAATGTTTTTGCATTGATCAATATTATGTGGATTTAGAGTATCTAAAATTGAAATCAATCAGTGACCAATCCTTTTTTGATATATGAATGGGTTATGTTCGAGGAATTTTGATAATATTTATACATGTGATTTCCTTGTATCCTGATGAAATATACAATAGTTATATAATATGGTTCTAGGATTATACTCCCTCACTTTCATAATTAGACCACCCTTGATCTCAAGTTATCACTTTTGGTTCAATCTCTTATGGTGTCTAAGTATTTCATAATTAATTTTTTTGTTTTATGCACATCACAATTTATTAAGGTATAATTTTGCTCAATTAGATTTTAATATATATTAGTAGTATTGAATAATGTTCATACTGGAAGTTTAAATCACTTCCTTTTAAACCCTAGGGAAATATAATATAATTACTTGTGTACGAAATAGGTAACCATGAAGAGATGTTTTATGGGAGTCAAAGGACGATTGGAAAATTATGGATGTGATCATGGAGATTCATAATCATATAGAGGTGGTGAGCTGAAGATAATTATTATATTTGACTATATTTTACTACAATTGTTTTATATGGAATATGTGTCTCAATGTGGAACATCATAGCTTGAATTGTTATAATATTTCACCTACCACAGATATTCTTCATATGGATGCTTGAAAGATAATTGGCCTCATGTTTTTTCCACTTCATGGATTTTGTGTCCATTGAAGATGTGGGAGTTTTCCCTTCATGAGTTCAAAGATAAACCTTTGTTTTGGATCTTGGTAAATCCAATAAGTATCCCACCATGAAAAGTACATTGTTGTGGAAAGGGAATAATTTGTTTATTGAAATATTCATGTTGCAATGTTTTTTCTGTCAATATGTAATGGTCGAAAGTTATGTTCCTGGTTATTTTTGGTATCTATTTTATATACATGTGTTGATTTATAAGGAAATATAAATATATTTCACCATAATTTAACATCAAAATCATGGAGGATGTGATGATGTTTTGTTTATCTTATATTGGTCAATTAGGGAACCTCATTTTATAGTGATCAAAGTGTCATGTTTCATGTATGTTTTTATGTTGTGATATATGGTTGAAGAGTGAAGCATCACATAGTACTAATTAAATTACACATTAATAATTTTCCTCTTTTTTTTCTTGAGTTTGTGGAGTTCTTAAATATTCATTTTGAAATTATTTATTTCTTACATCTATCATCCATCCAATGATTGATAGGTAAATTGATAAAATCATTCAATCAGTTGAGGATATGTTATTGGAATATGTTTTGTAATTTAGTATGTCACAGGATCGACAGATACATTATTATGAGTTTCATATAATAATTATTATTAATATTACTTTAAAATTGATATATTGGTTGTGTTTTATGAATATCCTTGTAAATTATCATTGTATTGGACTAGAGAATCAATGATAGTGGTCTATATAAAATATGTGTTGCCCAGGAAAAATTAGATGGTTAAGATGATTAAGGACCAGATGAAGGCACATAGGACCATAAGATGTCTTATGATTATTGGAGTAGAAGAAAACTAAATTTTGTTTTTATTGATCATTTGTTACTTATGATTTATACATAAATGGAAGAGGAGCTTTGGCTGGTGGAATAAGCATTCCTTCCATATTAACGGCCTTTTGAGGTGTTAATGAATATCAGCGGGGTGAAATATCATATTGTAATTCCTACATAGATAGATTAGATGAGTGATTTTGTTCATGAATCATAGATTCAACTATATAATAATGATAACTAACATTATATTTAATGTGGACAATTGAATATATAGATTGAAGTGATTGTCATGGTGTGGCTAGTGGAGATCCAGAAAAATTATAATTTTTTTTATGGAAATTCCATGTCAATTTTATTAGTTTTGTAAATGAATGGTGTCCTTGATGAATATATGTGGTATCATGAGTCATAAATTAATGATCGTTACTATATGAAATTTTGATCTTATAGTTATTTAATGACAATTTTTTTTAATTTTGACTTATTTTTTTTTTGATATTTTTTATTCTATTTTTCAAGTTATGATATATTGATGGTGTCATTCTATTTAAGTGGTACCTCTCATGGTGTGTCTACATTTAATACTTTTCTGTTCTCCCTATTATTGGATTTGATTCTAGATGGTTATAATTATTTTATTGATATATCAAGTGAAAAGTTTAGGAAGGGATCCACTATAATAGATAAAATTTTATATGGAAGAGTGCAGTTGGATAGTATGGTGTGTTGGATTCCACTCTCAGATTTTTGAAATGTATAACCATTTCCTTACTTGTGGAATGGTCCTTTATGTATACCGCATGAAAAAAAATGAACCATATATTTAACCATCAGTAATACAAATTAATCATACTTCTCATCCAATTTTCATTGAAATTGACCGTACATATGAACCCATTGCTGTCAAAATAACACTTACATATCAAACATTTGGCTTAGAAATGACCCTTATATATACCCCTTATTCCAAATAAATGAATTTTACATATCCTCCTTTTTATAATCTTTTTTATGTGTCACACAATTTTATAGAAATAACGCTTACATATTATTTATTAACCTTTAAACATGAGTTTGATACCCTAAAAAACTACAACGTAGCTCCATAATGTGTGAATTTTTATTATAGATGATTCATGAGTGCGCTAAATAAAAGTAAAATTTTGATATATAAAAGTAATAGAGTATTCACTGTAATAGGTAGAATAAATGTATATTGATATAATTATAAAATATGTACATGTGAGTGTAAAAACATAATGCATATAACTAATACCTTGAATATTTAAGTGTATTAAAGATAGTATTTATGAGTAATTCCAATTAATATATAATTAATTCCATTAAATGTACATGTAAATCACATTCCAACATATACAATAGAAATAGTATATTCATTACGTAGTGACCTTACTGCTCCATATTAATGACAATATATATATATATATATTTTTAAAAAAGGAAATTACTATGATTATCCTAATATGATTCATGACTCTATATTTGTAAATTCATGGTACATTACATTTTAGACGATATTTTTTATTTCACCCAGCCTTGGGTGACAAGAGGAACCTCATTAGAGTTTTATAAAATTTCTTTTGTTGGGTATTACCTAATCATCATGTTGTTTATAAAACCCTATGAATATAAAAGAAACCCACTTTCAATAGCATATACAATTGGAATCATCAGGCATAAAAGAACTATGAAATATCATTATTTTTTATTTATATAACATAGTTTTTATATTGGAGGTAGTAAATAGAAAAAACCAAATTATTAAATATTTATAAATGGTATAAAAATAAAAAATATATTTATAAATTCATAGTAAATAAGAACAGTATTTTTTAGACTCATTTTATTGTAAAAAATAAGATTTCTTCAAAAATAATTTTTATTTGGTTAATATTATAATTAGGTTTTATAGATTTTATAAATTTTATTTAATAAAAATAATATTATTTTCTAAGTAATCATATAAAAATTATCTTATGGAAATTTTTTGTATCTTTCTAAACATATTTCTTTTCTAGTTACTAGTAAAAAAAGAATTTAAATAAACAATTATATTCTTTCCCAGACATTGAAAATATTAATTTTGTTTTAAAATTTTTTCAAAGTCTGTTAGATTCTATTATATTATTTTTAATAAATTTATTTTCTTTTGAATAATTTTTATAGTTTAATTTGAAATAAAAAATGTTATAATTAAATTTTATTTTCCGGATATTGTTTTTTTCATGGAATGTTTAATTTTAATCATAAATTAATATTTACTACTACATGAAATTGAATCTAGAAAAATTTCTTATATGATTAGGATCATGATTTCTATTTTTGGAAAATTAAATTCCTATCATTATTCTTAAAATGAATACTGAAAACAGTAAATATATGTTTTTATATTAAAGATTAAATTGGATAATTAATGTTATAAATTTTCACATAAGAAATAAAATTCATTAAAATTGTTGAATTTATTTCATTCTATGAGTGAATTCTTTATATAATAATAAATTTTCTTTAAAATATTATCTTCTTCCTTTTGAATTATAATTTTTCCTTTATAAAATTTATGTAAATGATAAGGTGAACATTTTCAACTTTGTACATTAAATATATATAATATTTTGTGACGTGGACAAAACAACTGTTATTCCATTGCAAATATATATTGTAAACATAATTGAATTTATTTATAATGATAATTATTTAGTGATAAAATAATTAACATAAATCTTTATGCAACATTGACATAGTTCTTGCGCAATAGAAAAAAATGAAGAAAAGTTGTTTAAAAACACGTAAAATAATTGTTTTTGGGTTATTTAAAGGTTACAATGATGATTTCAGAAAAATATAATGGATAAGAGATTTATTAAAATTTTATAATTTAATTCAATTACTTTAATGTTTTTTTCAAACTCAAATTATGTAAACTATTATTAGAATGACATTAAAAGTATTTTATGTCAGGTTTTATTTTATAAAAGTATTTAAAAATAATAAAAATCCATCAATGGTGTAATTTGGATTATAAAAGGTAAAAGATTCATATATTTTCCATTTATGAGATAATTGATAACTTAGAAATAAAATTATCACCATTAAATATTGAAAAATTCATTACCATAGTTAAGGATAAAATTTAATATCCAATAGGTTGAACCAAAAGATATTGTTTAAAATGATATATGATCCTATGAACATTTTATTTTTTGATATTATTTACACCATGTCATCCTAATATTCTAATAGAGATATTTTTTGAACTATTTTATATGATCTAAACATGTATTATATTATAATATTTCTTGTATTACCTAAAACTACATTATTCATTTTGAATAAAAGAAATAATTCATTAATATTTAAAATTATTAATAATAGTATCATTGTTTGAGTGAATTATATATAGTTGAAAATATCATCCATGATCCATTTATGAGTTAAATTTCATTTTATGGTAACCCTCTTAATCCTAAATGAAAAAAAAATCAATATTTGGGTAATTATTAAAAGGGTTGAAGGGGGGGTTAAATCTACATGATAAGGTTAAAAAAATAAAAAAACCAATGTTTATTTTTTTATTTGAGTTTATATTCTCAAAATATTTTTATCTTAAAGCCGTTTTAATTATGATCCATTTTTCAATGAAATTTAATTTATATTCATTTACCAATTTATGTAATTCCATGAGCACCCTCACCTGACTTATAAAAGGGAAACTACTCCCCTTCATTATTAACAAATTTTTACACTTATATCAAAACAAATACATATACTAATATAATATTATATTCACTAACCTAATCCTAGAGATTCTGTTCTTGTGAAAACTCTATCCTTTCAAGGCTAGACGTGTAACCCATCAGGTATTTTTTAATAATGTAATATAACTCTTAACATAGTGTTATCAATTATATTGATTATTTTTAATCTTCAAAATACATGGTACCCATTATAAAATAGTGAATTAGTTATCTTAAATGTTATTAATTTTTTTCTTATAATCTAAAAACCATTATAAACCTACTTCCCATCCAATTGAAAATGATAATGACGCTCTTGTGTTCGTGTTGACTACAACCTCCACGAAGAAGTTTGGATTGTTTTTCACTTTTAATTTAAATGGATGTTACTAAGGTCAAATTTTATGATTATATATGATATATATCTTATAATAATAATAATAATTATTTCTAAATATTATTAATCATACTTTCATTCTATCCCTCAAAAAATGGAAACATCACTAGAGTTTACGTAAAGACAACCATAATTATGAAGTGATGTAATTAATTTTTAATCAAAAAATTAAATGAATTGTTAAAAATATATATATAATGATTAAATGTTGTTATAATAACATGAATAACACTATTGATAATAAGTAATTGTGATAAATGTGTAAGGACATGGAATGTCGAACCAAAACATGCATTAAAAATGAAGTAGTTATCACCCATAACATCAATTTTAACAAAACAATATGAATAAACAGTGGATATATGTTATATGTAAATAATATATGGTTTGATATGTTTGATTATATTTTTATAGTAAATTTATAATAATTATATATTTCTTATTTATGAATTTCTATTACATAGAAATTAAGGTCAAACATTATGTAAGGGATTTATATATTAATACCATTTTCATCATGATTGTTTTTTATTAAATTTAAATTGAAAAAATTATATGATATTTATATGATAAATCACATATATTTTCATATTATCTGGTCATTAGTTTAATTTTCATATAATAATCATATAATCTTCTATATTGTATTAAAATTTACAAAAAATATTTCTTAGGAAAAATATATAACCTCTACACTTTAGTCGAAATTCATATCTTCCATGTATTTTGTAATGTCCCATAATTTCAATATATTTATCTAAATTATATGAAATATTTTTGAAACTGTGAAATCTCACGATGCATAATTATAAGTCCAAGAGTGCTCGAAATGATCTGTCGAAGTATTATCAAACTTTAAATAACACGCATAAGATGTTTTCCTAAAAAAGTGGAATAAATATTACATTAGAAATCATATTAGAAATATATGGGAACTATTGCATTCTGGAAGGCAGGTTTACCCTATGTGTGACTTATGTTTAGGCGGTACAGACCTAGTGTGAGAAAACTCAAAACTGACATAACCGTAAAAAAATAATTAAATAAAGTTATTTTATTTTTCAAATTCTTATAACTCATGAATGGTGACTTAGATTAAAAATCTAAGACCACTGCTAAACTCATGAGGGTATTCTTTTTTTATGAAGATACTAACATTGGATGGCATGGGCCAACTATAAAGTTAGTTTTTTGCCGTAAATAAAATTATTAAGTGATAATTATTTTATTGATAATATCCATGACATCTAAATGATAAGTCGGATTGAAAATACAAGAGTTCCATGGAGTTTTTTGGGACATGTTTACCGTAGGCACAGCCTAACCTTGACCGGCGTAGGTTGAGGGTGTCTGTTAATAATTTTCTGAACTTTTTTTCTGGTACGTTCAGTAATCATGGGAGCGGCATTTTCTCACTTCTGAACTTGGGCTCAGAAAAAAAATCTAAGGTAACCATTGAATCTGCAGCGCTAAGATTCTCTTAAGGGAAGCCTCACTTTGACCGCAGTAGACCCAGAGAAAATGTTTTTTTGGACATTTTTTAAAATAAATAAATAAAACAACAATTTATATTGTTTTTTTTCTATCTTATCCTCCAATGGACAAGCATAGGTGGGACAAGCGATGTGTCAAACCAATAAATGGATTTACCCTTCATTCATATGAAACAATATCGTTGGAGAATTGGGAAGCTTCTTCATTAATGAGCCACTATTGATTCCCAACAACATTAGACACCCTACCACTCCCCTATTTATATAAAGCATGGGAAGAGGTGTCAGAATATCTTCCACAAGAAACAAAGATTTGAAGGAGTACCAAGAAAACAAGACCTTGGATGACGGAGCTGGTTTCGATGAGCAGTGATAGGTGACACCAAAACACCGAACTAAAGGAAGACTTGCAAGTAATGTCATTGGAATCCTGTGGAGGGAACAAAGATCACTGATCCCCCTTTAAATGAGGAATTTCTACAACATATTTACAAGGTAGGGCTTTGATTCTGTTTTTTAAATTAATTTTTAATTCCTTTAACTCTTTTTTATCCTTCCTCTTGTTTAAAAGTTAAAGCTGGGGGTGCAGACCTAACGAACCTGACCCGAACCATCCGCTACTTTGCTACCCTTATTCCATTCAATGAAGACCATCAGTGTGATGGAACCAAATGGCGACAAAAGAGGTGGTGCGTTGATGCACGCCATGAGATGAGGCTACAACACAAAGACACAACAGTCATCAGAGTGGCCAGAGGAGGTGCGACGCGTCGTCAAGTGCCACCAGTGAACAATGGGGTAACGACTTGTCAGTAGTGGTGGTCAAAGGAGGTGGCCAACACATTGGTAGACTGTAGAAGGGGAGTCAGTGCAACCAGCGTGCCACTTGAAAGTAGAGGACCGCGTCCAAAGCTGCTACAAATGAGGAATCCACAACGTGGGTTCTGCGGTGACCGGGCGTCACCCATGGCGAGTCTACGTTTCAGGAAACCGTATAGCCTCCAGGACATTTGGGGTACTGGGGGAAATTACCCCTTGCGGGACAAACCACACATGCCTGATCCACCCCCTTGTGGGTCTCCCATTCCAGGTCACCCCCCATTCGGGTCGGGTCGCCCCTATGCTGGTTGGGCCGCCCTCATGGGAAGCCCTTTGCAACCCACCCTTTTTTATGCTAGACCAAGGCCGCCACAGCCTAACCCAGACCGGGTCAGGCCAGGTCGGTCCAACCGAGTCGAACCGGACCTGGGCCCAATCAGGTCTAGAAACACGTAAAGGGTCATATCTTCATAACCATATGTCCATTTGATGAACCTTCTATGACGTTGGGATCCATCGAACAAGATGATTATTTTTGGTATAATACACATGTGTTTTTGATATAGTAAGAGTATGGCCTGGTTGGGTCAAACTGGAATCCAACCGGGGCCCGAGAACTAAAATACTTATATCTCACAGACCGAGCGTCTTAATGACGCACCGTCTATCGCAATGGAACCCTTACGACATGTCACTCCTTGGGGTTACTCTTTTGTGGTTATTAGTGGTATTATAGGTATGATGAATATCTTTATGTACATATATTATGGATCTCAATCACACTAAGTGCAAGGAATACATTGGATGACTGTAACGTGAATAAAGAACATTGATCCAATGTGCGTCAACATCTATCTGATCTTGTGTGGGTCATCGATCAATGTTTCTATGCGTGTCAGTGCAAACTGATCCTATGTGGGTCAAATCCCGTGTGGGTCAGCGCTCAGTGATCCTGTGTGGGTCAGCGCATACTGATCCTATGTGGGTAAGATCCTGTGTGGGTCCACGTGGATTAGTTACCTATCAATCTAGGGTGGGTCGGAATCAGTACTAATTAAAATAATAATATGATCTATCCTTACAAATAATAATTTTTACTTATGTAATTATGTTATAATTGATTGGTAGCCGAGTCTCTTAAATGTGTGGTACTTCTATCTTCATGGTGTTACCTCTGTGGTACTTTTATCTTCGTGGTGTTACCTGTGTGGTACTTATATCTTCGTGGTGTTACTTGTGTGGTACAACTATCTTCATCATGTTACCTCTTTATTACTACTATCTTCGTGGTGTTCCATTGTTGGTACCTCTATCTTCATGGTGTTACCTTTTTGGTAATTTTATCTTCCTGGTGTAACTTGTGTGGTACTTCTATCATTGTGGAGTTACCTGTGAGGTACTTCTATCTTTGTGGTGTTACCTGTGTGGTAATTAAATCATTGTGGTGTTATCTGTGCGGTACTTCTATCTTCATGTTGTTTCCTGTGTGGTACTACTATCTTTGTGGTGTTACCTGTGTGGTACTTCTATCATCGTCGTGTTACCTATGTGGTACTTCGATGTTTTTGGTGTTACATGAGTGGTACTTCTACCATCATGTTGTTATTTGTGTGGTACTTATATCATTGTGGTGTTACATGTGTGGTACTTCAATCTTGATGGAGTTACCTGTGTGGTACTTCAAACTTCGTGTTGTTATTTGTGTGGTACTTCTATCATCATGGTGTTACCTATGTTGAAATTATATCTTCGTGGTGTTACCTTTGTGGTACTTGTATCATTGTGGTGTTACCTGTGTGGCACTTCAAACATCATGGTGTCAACTGTGTGGTAATTTGGTCTTCATGGAGTTACATGTGTGGTACTTCTATCATCATGGTGTTACCTCTGTGGATCTTCTAAAACCGTGTTGTTACCTGTGTGGCACTACTAACTTCGTGGTGATATCTATGTGGTACTTCTACATTCATGTTGTTACCTTTGTTGTATTCTTTGTTTATGTATGATATGATTATATCATGACAACATAGGTATATGTATGGGTGTATACCTAAGTAGAGTTGATATCTATTGCTTCGTGCTTTGTGTTTTTGGTCTTCCATTGTGGTTTTTACTTTTTTGGAACTCAAGGAGACCTATGGGGGTCTCGAGGTCCCTATAGAGTATCATTATCCCCAACCCTTCATGGGATACACCCACACATTATTGTTTCTTGTGCTGATGACAGACAGCGTTGATCGAGCCTAAGAGAGTGAGGACTGGGCGGTGCCCAGAAGTGGAACTTTTGGCGTGACGTGACGTAGAGACTACTGTTTGTGATATGTACCTACCCTTCCGGTAGGATCCTCAGTAGATGATCCTAGAGTTGTTTTGTACTTTTCAGTTGTACTTGTACCTTTTCAGTTGGGATTGTATTCCATCCCCATTACTTTTATCACACTTTTACTACAGTATTTTACTTCGTGGTTGCTTCTTATTGTCTTCTTGGAAAGTGCGTCTGTATAGTTTAAAAAGGAAATTCCTTTCGGTATTATGGATACACCTTTCTAGTGTCAGTCTCTAGCCCCTGGCCTATGGAAGGATACCTTTGGGTTGTCATGAAAATGGCCTCATGGGATGGATCATGTCATATTTGTTTTCTATAAGTAATTTTCAAAAATATTTTCCTTGTAACCTATAAAATTAAAAATTAATTTCTAAACATGTTTTAATTTTTATAAATATGATTCTAATGAATCATATTGTGATTTTCAAAATGATGCACTGTTTACCATTAATAGAAAATGTTAATGAAACACTTGTTTTAACATATAGGTAATTTATATAATTTCCTGACATCATAAATGCTCAAAAGTTTGATGATTTTCATTTCAATATTGCATTTTTATTTTGACATAAAATGGTTCCATTCATATTTTTTTTTTGTATTTAAAATAATTATAAAAATTGATATGTTCGTCAAGAAATATTATATTGATCATTTTAAAAAATATTTTATCATGGATAACATATTTTGTTGTTACCTTTTCTTTAATGGATTTATTACCAACTCATAACCACTTTATTAATTCAATGTATGGTTTATGATTAAAAATTGAGATGTTTATGAAATTCATTTAACTTCCATGGGTTATTCAATGATTAAACTTTTATGAAACTTTATTTCTTTCAATGGGTTATGATATTATGATATTATTAATTTTTTCTAATCCAATGGTTTTTCATAATTAACAGGTTTCCCTAGAATTGTACATCCCTCCATTTAATTTTTTATACCATTGTATAACATGTGATAATTAAGGGAAACAAGTTGATCTTCAGAATCCATTACGATAAATAAGCATGGATTCCCAATACACTATGTGAAAATGGTTGTGATATCTAAACGATTGTGATATATAAATTATGTGTTGATTAGGATAATCTATTATTTTAAAGTCTTTTTGTTTAACTAGAAAATAAGAAAAAAAATAATAATTGTGATGTTGTAAAACTTTTAGGACATGAACCTATGGTTTTGGGGTTATTTATACATATTTCATAATCTTATTATGCATGTATTTTGAAGTGAGAATGTATCGTGGAATGAATCAGGATTTTGATCCATCATAGATATCGGATTAAATTTTAATGTTAAAATCATTTTTTATTTCCCTTATTCTTAACTTACGTTTGTTTATTATAATGGATTAATATCACCCTTATTAACCATTATTTGGAATCTCACCTCAACCATTCATATTTTTAAATTACCAATGATTAGAAGATAAATTTTTTTAATTGTATGTGAAGAAGGGTATATATCAATAAGAACATTGTGACTGATTTTGAATAATATAGCTAAATAAGATATGCACGTTTCTAGTAACCAATAAAACTAGAATATTATTATTCTCAACTGGATCATAATGTTATGTGTTTCCTATTAAAAAAAATTGGTGAAATATTTCAATATAAAAAATTTCATTTTATAAAACTAGTTTTAGAATAAATTTTAGATATTCATTAGAGATTATAATTAGAGAAATATTTCTAAAAATTATAGGTTTAAATATATATATAGGGTAACATCATATATAATATGTAATGTAAGATAAGATATATAATTTATAGAAATAAATCCAATTTAGGATACAACATGTCTATGTGGTTTTTAGAAAAATATATCTTGGGGTAATAAACCCAAAAATAGTTTATCTTGTATATATGTCCATCATTCGGGTGCATGGTATGTTCCCTTACTGCATACGTAGTTAGACTATTCCAGCATATATTATTGTTTTAGCTGATTTATTCCTATGATACATTATAATGGATTTTAATAACTAAAAACCGAGGATAGAATATGTAAAATCATTATTTTAATAGATTTAAAAGATAGTGTCATAATTTAGAAATCCTATGAAATATTTTTTAGAATTTTATTTCTTACAACTATGATAATTATTTTTCACACTACTATTTTTAGTTTTTTCCAATATATGAAACCAATATGATTCGTGAAATTGCTAAACATGATGGAAAATGTAATGATTTTCCTCATGAGAGAAAAAGGTACTAGTACGTGGAATTTGAAACCTTCTTATAATTCCTAATAATATTTCTTGTTATTTGATTAACAACCTCATCATGGGTCTTGTTTTTGACACACATAACAAGATGAATATACACTTCACTGATGACTATGGAGGGAATATGATTTTTCTTCCTACATTTATATAATGTAGGATGAATCACTCAAGGTAATGTATAAGAGGAGCAAGAAGATGTTTTATATATTTAAATCAACATCAGTGGGAAATTAAGAAATAAAAATGGTGTGATCAACTGCGGGACATAATGATCATCCTAAGGTATATTTTTTCAATATCTTTTATGGGGGGACATGGGAATTCTCCAACTCAAATCCCTAATAAAATATTAAACTCCTACACCATGTAGGGACCTAGGGTATGGAAATAGTTGAAGTGAATCTATTTAAAGGTTTATGGTAATTATGTTATATAATTAATATATCATTGGTATTCTGGATATAGTAACCATGAATCATCTATGTATTGTTCCAAAACACCTTTTCATTAAGAGTTTCGAAACATGGGTTGAATAGTTAAATGAACCACTAAAAAGAATTTATTAGTAGGTTGAAAAAATTTAATTTATATATTTATATGTTTGAAATTCATAAAGTAATTTATATAGTGATGGTAACCATGAAAATTGTTATTTTTATTAGATGAAAATGTAATTTAGTTTATATAACATGATTATTTTTCATTTATTTATTTAGGGAACATATTCAATATTCTTTATGTTATTTTAGGAATAAAATATTATTACTACTTTCAATCATATATTTTTTATTTTTCATGTAAATTACATGTTATGGAAACCGTCATGGGTTTAAAATTTTCAATTTGATTATAAAATCTAAAGAAAAGATAGCCATTTAAGATTTTAATTAAATGCATTTTGAAGAAATATAAAAATTTTATTATTTTTTATGAATAAAAATATATTAAGGATAAAATAACCCTTTTGGATAATATACGAGTTGATGATATTTTTGTTATGGTATATTGGATATTGGGATGTAAATAAACATGATTTTTAAAAAATGATTCATTGACAATGTGATGTGTTAAAAATATTTATTAACAAGAATGTTATTACCTTTTAGGATAGTATCTCAATTTTATTCTCAATATTTTGGTTAATTTCACTACAATATATAATTATATTGTGATTTATCATAATGATTAATGATATTTTAGGAATTGTATCATTATCTTGAGGTTTATATAACCCTTAAGATTACCATGTGATTTAACATGACTGATTATTTAGGAATAACACCATTGAATTTGTAAATATATAAATTTTAAGATATCATATGGCCTTTGATGTTATGAAATTATTCATGATTTTAGTTTTTTTAGATGTATGATTATTTTTTATGCATTGAGTTATTCTGAACATTGCCTTTAGATATTAAAAGTAATGTTTTTTAATTTCTAGAATTTTCACACATTGTGCAAACCATAGTTTGTTTTAGTTAATGTATAATTATGGTAGGATTATATTTATATTATTTACTAAAATCACATGATTTGTTGGAAGTTTATTTTAGTTTTTCATGCATGTATATTTTGTCTCGAATACTAATTATTTGGAGAAATATAAGAGATTATGATGGAAATTATTGGAATGATGAAATTTAATATATCATGTAAGTAAATTCACTTATGTTATTACTCTAAATGGTATTTTAATTTCTCAATTTCTATGAACCCATATGGAAAAAAATGATTATCAATAACCATAATTTACTATGAATCAGTGTCCTTCTTCACACATATTTGGTCTCAAGTGTTCAGTTTACTAACATTCTCCTTATCATTCACTTCCTTATGATCAATCATATAAATTATTATCCATCATTTTTTGGACATTAATTTTCCTTCATCTCAATATTTTCACTTACCAATAATATTATTCTATTTTGAAACGTAGTTATTTTCATTCTAGATAACCTTTTTTTCCAATTCAGATATTTCATGTTGATATTTTATTTAAAATTTCTATGCGGGTTTTCAGAAAATGAGTTTCGAAAAAAAAATTATATATTAATATGGAAATGTTAAAATTTAGACGGAAAAAATTATTAAAAAGGGGAGGAATGTAACATCATATGATAGTCAAAGAGTTCTATGTTTGATTGTGTATACACACAAAACACCAAGCATAAACAAACCAAAAAACAATATTAAATCATTATTATTAAAACATGATCTATTTAATATTATGTATAAATACGAATAAATAAATTATTGAATATATTTTATGGTCTCAACCAATATAAACATATTGATAAATTAATTGGTAATTAGTATAAATTTTTTATAAATTCATTTTATCCTTCATAATATGTTTTCTTCAAAAATGTGTTATATTGATTAAATATTATAATTTATTTAGGGATTTTATGGTAATTAAAATTTATAATTATAAAATCATTTTAATAGTCATAATATCAAATTTATCTTGTGATAAACTTTTTTTTTATTTTTCATAAAAGAAAAATTTTCTAATAAATATTGAAATTTATTGGTTTCTATTGAAAACAACATTTATTTTTCGAAAGTTTAAAAAGAATAATTTTTTTAAATAATTCAAATGTTTTATTAGTTCTATTATGTTTTTTAATATAATTATTATCATTGTAATCAATTTTATAGTTTAATTTGGTATAAAAACAATTCCATACATAAAAAGAGATTGTTCTAAAAAATGATTTATTGATTTTTTGTTTGTTTTAAAATTTAAATAATTTCAAATACATATAGAAATTGATTTATGAAAATGGTATTATATTTTTTAAATATGGGGATGAACGTTTTTTTGAAAAGGACCCCCTTATTTTTGGTAAACAAGAATAGTAACTATTTTAAATTTTGGTAACCATAGTAAATGAAAACTTAGTTAATTGGGGTTAAAACATATGGCATAAGGCATACAATTAATTCAACATCATCCACTAGTTTCATTGAATGAGTATATTTATTCCATAACTATACCCAATTAATATATATGGCTTTTTTTCATTTAAATTTGATATTTAACTTTAAAACAAATTAGAAAAAGATTATGTCAAAAAATGACATCTTCTTTATTTTACTAACTATTATATATTTTTATTCGGATAAAAAATATTATGACCAGTTATAAATGATTATATATTATAAGAATTCATTTTCTCCTTATATTTTATATTTATTTTTTAGTTATTAATAAATTTCCATAAATTCATATACAACAATAATGCAGTGCATGTGCAAGTAGTTGAAAAATAATGCAAAATATTTTAAAAATAATAAAATTTTTATTTTTTGGGATACGAAAAGGTGTAAAAAAATTTTAAGATGAAGAAAACATATTATATATTTAATAAATGGTTTTATTATAATTACATTGTTCTAAATTTTTTTAAAAGTCAAATGATGTTCGTAGTTCATAAAATGACAATAATAGTATTCTCTGATAAATTATAATTTATTATGTTATTTTAAAAAATAAATCCTGAAATTGGAAACTTATGTTTATTGAAGGACCAATATGTCATCCTAGGATGATTTATAATCTAATTAACTCCTTAAGTGTAATTTTATAACCATTTAATATTCAAAAATTCATCATCACGATTAGGGTGAACATTGGTTAACTAAGGGGGTAAACTAAATGATATGGTTTATAATGATATCAAAACCTATAAAAATATTATTATGTGACTATATTAAGACCAAATAATCCTCATATTCCAATCTAACTAATCTTTTAATCATTTACTCTAGTCAGACACATATTATACAATGATATTTTATATATTTCCAAAAATGAAATTAATGTGATTTTATAATTAAAAATAATTTATTAAAAAGTTAAATTTAATTAAAAAATCAATATTAATACAAATTAATGGAATATGGATGAAAATATCAACCATTTACCTTTAACAAATAATATTTCCTTTTATGGTAACACACATAACCCTTAAATGGTTTATAACATTGATATTATGATAGTTTTCTAAAGGGTTAATCATGGGTTAAAAAATAGAGACAAGTGTTAAAAAATGACCAAAACAAGTTCAAATTTTATTTAATGAGGAGATTTAAATTAATTCTCATTTTATCTTCTAATTATATCAATTTAGGACCATTTTATCATGATAAAAAATAATATTTATTTAATTGTTTATGAAATTCCATGAATTCCTCACTTCTCACTTATAAAAGGTCACCTCATCTCCTTCATTATTCACAGTGTTTGAGCCTTATAGTTCTTTCATCATGAACAAAAATATCTTCCATTAATACTTAAATTAATCTAATATCTTATGTTATATCCATATGATGACCTAATCAAGACTTAAGGTGTAACAAACCAATCCTAGATACCCTCCGAAATTGGTACCAGTATCAAACTACTGTTGACCCGAAGGGAATTCCCAGTTCTAATGAGGTGGTGACACGACCTTGTAATCAAACAATTACCATAGAGAAATATTTTTCCCAATGAGTTGGTGACACGACTTGGTCATCAAACAATTACCATAGAGAAATATTTATCCTAAACTGAAACAAGATACATAAAATTATACAGAAATGAAACAATAAGTAGAATACATTCTACAATCAATGAATGAAACTGGTAATGATACATCCAAAAGTAACAAAATGAAATCTAAGGTACAAGTCCAATAACCACATGAAAAAACTGAAACTATAATAACTACTCCATGATATGTGTATAATGTCCCACCATATCCTGACTTGATCCACATAGTCATTTAAAAAATTCAATGTCTCTTTATTGTAACACATTTCCCTTCAATGCATCTTGAGAAAGAAAAAGGTGTACACATTCCTAAGTGAGTGTTCCTGGTCTGAGCTAAATAGTATCCATAAGATCCCACACTAGTTTTCCATATCGAAACCCTATTCAAAAATTCCAAAATGATATGTCTATAAAAAACATTGAATGAAAATTAGTTGAATAGTATGAAATCAAAATCTTTTTTATCTACTACCATTTTTTCCGTAATACCAAATCAAATCCATGTAAAAGACATTCAAGTATTATTTCAAATAACTAATCACATTTATCATGTATGAATATAATGAATAAATAGTACTAATAAACATATATTTTTTAACAAACCAATTATAAATTTTTTTGGCATGCTTCGAGGATCGAATAATGATGAAAAAAACTGAAAACTATGTACCAATGTTCCTTGAACGTAGATCATAGTTAGCATTTTAACACAACTTGAGTAAAACACTAATAGTTTCATTTAATAATGGTACTAGGTGATATTTCCAATGTATTTAAGGAACACCCCCTGTGGAAATCCCCCCAATAAAAATAATTAAAAGGCCCAATACTAAACCCTAAACTTAAGTACCAAAGGATATAATAGGATACATAAATTAATCTGTTCAAAATGGGTTACAAATTAACAAATGATTATAATATTTCTATTGTCTCAAAAATATTATTTAAAAACAATTTTTACAAAATAAATTATAATTTTTCTAAAAAACATTAATATTTTTGAAAAAAACGTTGATACACTCTTATTTCTAAAAAACTAATTTGCTCCCTCTAATCAACTAATAGATTAATCTGAAAAACCCATTCATAAAAAATTTTAAATTAGAGATAAATATTTTTTAAAATTCAATAGGATAGATATTTAATGAAGATCCCCAACGTAATGTTTCACAATAACCATGTTGGTATCTATACACATTAGATGAAATCAGATTAAGATCATAAAATGAATCCCTTGTCATTATTTCTCACATCTTTGAATAAAATTATATAAAAAAATATTCCGCATAGAGATCATATCAAAACATACCAGAAAAAACACATGTACCACATCATTACACATAGAAAGGATGAACTCTAAAAGAGAAAAAAATAAAGAATTTTTAAGGGGCTGATAAAGAACAAAAAGTTATCCATATGCTCCAATAAATCACCACAATTACACTACCCAAGATAATATAAACAAATAAAACTAGATGCTGAGGATCAAAATTCCAAATATAAGATAATCTAATCAATATAGGGATTTAAGACTAGATTAAAGAGGTTTATAAGAGATTAATACACACAATAATTTGTGGTGAATCACTCTGGTATAAGTTTTAGTGTAGAATCCAAATCTGTTGATAACATGATCGTGATGTTCATAAAAAACTGTTGGTGAAAATCATTATAGGTTATGAATCCCAAGTTCACAACAAGAATTTCTACATTTTCTTATATAATTAAAAAAAATCTCCTCATGTGAAAAAATAATTATAACCTATTTCACAATGTTAACATAATATTTATTATTTAATCATCTCACATCATGATCCCAATATGTTACTTCTTCTAACAAACAAATTTTCATCATGAATAAACCAGTCATGGTGTGAACTAGTTCTCTATCTAGTAACAATCCCTATTCATCTATAAAAATGCATGGTTAATCTGAAATACCCTATTAACCAATAATAAAACCTCATAAACCATAAAATTTAGTTATTAATAACCATTATGTTACAATTATTTCCACTACAGTAATTTATATACTGATAAATTCATGAGGAAAAGTATTTCTCTAAAAATTGGGGAGGCCACAACACCCACAAAAATTATACACACTCTCAAGTCTCTTCAGAACATAATATATGCATCCCAAACACCATTACCAATGTTATAGACCTCCCATATTTTAATTTCATCGAAGATCTCATGATCTCCACTAGTTACTCAATAATGGTAAAATATGTATCCCACTCTATCTTCTCTTAAATCAGAACAAGGGGAAACTCATGGTAGTACATCCTTAGCTAGGATATTCAAGAAATATCATGAATACCAATAAATTTATAATAGAATTATAACCCATAGGAAATAGTTCCAAGACACTTAACATCCTCAAATGGTACAACATATCTTGAATCCATCATCCCCTAATTTAAAACCGAGTAAAATATTCTATGTAATCATGGTAACAAATGGAAAAAATAATATATATCCTTTATGATTTGTATAAAATTTATTCTGACTCTGAGATATAACTTCTTGGTACTAAGGAACTTATATGAATCCTGGGGGTGGGGTTTTTCTACAATTTTCATCACTTCAATTATGTTTATGACAACCCTGATCATTTATTACAAAATTAAACATAATTTATTACATAAACATCACTTGATAAAATATAGATGACTGAGTGGCCTAGTTTCTTTGGGGATTAGGATCATTAGATATCAACTTAAAACATGAAATACAATATCTTTATTGATAACATAATTTACATGACCACTACATTCCCTCATACATAGAATTGCATGGGATAACCTGAGGACATGCTCAAGAAAAGGGTGAGCTATAAATCCCAATAAAGGGATAATCATGGAATAACATGAGGAATACAATACATGTTAGAGAATATTCATATCGAATGAGAAACGGAGAAGCATTAACATAAAAGCCTGAAAATGCATGATAATCATAATAAGGAAATGTGGCAACAAAAATTAACTAGGAATTAGCATCATCCAATGCTCATTGCACATAGAGAATGAGTAAACCCTCATTGTACATGAATCACAACAAAACCCTCCTTGGACATGAATTAACAAGAGTAAACACCCATTGCACATGAAGTATCATGATATTATACTATACCCAATGCATTAGAGCGCTATAAGGGTGAACCCTTCATAAACATTTCATACCATGCATAAATGTGCCACATGGATCATATAACATGGATTCATAAAACATAATCATTTATTTCTCAATAAAGTTATATGGAATTCATGGAATTTAGATTCATGATACAAATGAATTTCTTAAATCTAAATGAGGGGAGATAAATTCGTTTCAGAATTTCGGCATAGTAACGAGTGTACATGGGAGGTATTTAATGAGAGACAATGGGTTCTGCCATCATTAAATCATAATGGGGGGAGTATTGGGAGGTGATAAACCATACTAAAACATTTAGAATTGAAATTAAATGTGCACAACAATTTAAACAATATTAGACAAAATTTATAAATGGAGAAAAATCCATACTTGGAATTGTGCTTTCAGAGGCCTGAAAGTGGCTCGAGATAGGCTTCTTGGGAGCTTGGGGAACCTTGGGTGGATTATAGAGAGAGGCATGAAGAAGATGGATGAACTTCAAAGGATTTGAGTGATGAGGAAGTAGGATCTTGGTTGGGTTTATATAAGAAAGGTTGGGAAATTCTTTGTTATTTAGGTTTGGGACACCTCACATTAAACTAATACAAACCACAAACACAACCATGGTTTTTGCCATGGGTTTTGGGAAAATGGAAGTAGAAAACAATATTTTATATGGAAAAAGTCCTAACTTATAAGATAATGGGGTTGCTTATGTGGAGGTGAGTCACATTCCTAAGGAAAATAATTTAATAAGAAAAAATGATTAATAAGACTTGAAGGGTCCACTCATGCTTTGTAAAATAAATTGAACAAACCCCAAATCACATTATTTTAATGGTAAAATTTATATTGTACGAATATAAATTTTATTTTATTTTATTACATCATTATTCGGTCATTATGATGTCATAAAACACATTATATATTTAAATGGTATTTAATTTTTACC
Organism: Viscum album; assembly: GCA_963277665.1. Taxonomy (NCBI): domain Eukaryota; kingdom Viridiplantae; phylum Streptophyta; class Magnoliopsida; order Santalales; family Viscaceae; genus Viscum; species Viscum album. Next base: position 815,943,244 of record OY728126.1, on the reverse strand, counting down.
CAAAAAATTTAACTATCTCAGAAAATTAGGAAAAATTTACCATAGGATAATTTAGACATCCTGATTCCAGAAAAAATATTTATTTTATCTAAATAATTTTGTAAATATGTTAATTTTATCTTTTAAAATATAAACTGATATTTATCGAAAATTCATGGATTTTGAAAAATGGCATTCAAATCGTAATAAAGATTACAACAGCATTCATAAAATTATATGTTCATTTAAATATAATAAAAATTAATTTAATATTAATAATAATATTGTATTAATATATTATTTAATTCCAAAATCAATTAAATCTTAAAAATATATTTCTTAGTTGAACATTAACTGAAAATACTATTTGATATTTAATAAATATTTAGAAGGTAACAATAATAAATTGAATGTATATTCATTAATATATAAACAAATTATATACATTACTATATTGATAAGTTCTAGTTACATAACCCCTTATTACACGCACATAATACTAAAGAGTAAGGTGTCTGATGGTGACCGGCTCTTGGGGTGGCTCGGATAACATTTCTCAAGTGGTAATCTCTATTCAAGCTCGGCACAGTCTTGGTCAAGTGTGATGCCCTAGTGTGTAACCTCGTTTCCGAGCTCTGACAAATGGGCTTCGTATGGGGCACATATTCCAGATGAGGCCATCACCTCCTTTTTCTGAGTAAATTCGATTCGTTAAAGCCCTATATTTATACAAATCATGTCATCACAGTTCAATGACTATATTAGAAATATTCACAATTCATAATAGTATTTTATAATCAAAAAACATAAAACCAAATAAGTTGACATTTTATATAATCATTTTACATAAAGGGACATTTAATTAGATTAAGAGAGGTTTTTATTAATGAATGTTTGTATCATTACAATCTTCCCCCTTATGAAGTTTCAACATCAGAATTTCTTATTCCCACATTAAAATAGATGTGGGTAACTATACTTCATCATTTCCTCTAATTCCCTCGTCACTTCTTCAAACATTTGGTTTCAACACAACACCTTGATAAGGGGCATTGTCTTATTTCATATAACTTTTTCTCTACGATCTAAGATCTTCACTGGTCTCTCCTCATAAGAAAGATCATCCCTAAACTATACTACCTCTAAAGAGAGTACATGTGAAGGTTCGGGTATGTACTTCCTTAAGAGGGATAAATGAAAGACATCTTGTACAATGGCCATGGTAGGTAGAAGTTCTAGTCGATAGGCCATAGCCTCGACGCGATCATGAATATCGAAGGGGCTGATGTACCTTGGACCTAGCTTCCCTTTTTTCAAAACCCCAGGACCTTCTTCCACGGAGATATACGTAGAAATACAATGTATCTAACTAAAAATTCAAGGTCCTGGTGATGGTTATCTACATAACTCTTCTATTAACTCTTGGTTGCCTTGATATGTTGCTAAATGATTTTAACCTTCTCCACAATTTTTTTCTACCATTTCTTGTCCAAGAAACTTACGCTCACCGACCTCATCACAACACGCCGGTATTCTGCACCTTTTCCCATAAAGGGCTTTATATGGTCCGATTTGGACGCTTGAGTGGAAACTATTATAATAAAAGTATTTAACCAGAGGAATATGTTGATACCACCCTCTTTTAAAGTCCATTGAGAATGCTTTCAACATGTCCTCAAGTGTTGGAATAGTCCACTCAGATTAACCATCAGTTTGAGGATGATAGGTCGTACTGAAGTTCAGTTCAGTATTTTGATCATGTTGATGAATATTTCAAATATTAGGGATGAGTCTTGGATCTCGTTCGGACACAATAGGTCGTGGTACTTCATGCAGCCTTAACACTTCTATGATATATATATGTTCTAGTTGATCTAGTGAGAAATACTCCTGAATAAAAATAAAGTGTGCAGCTTTCGTAAGAGGATCTACAATAACCCAGATTGCATTGTTGCATTTAGATGTATTTGGATGTCTGGTGACAATGTCCATGGTTATGTTCTCTAATTTCCATTCTGGTATGGGCAACGGTTGCATCATCCCCTTTGACTTCTACCACTCTACCTTCACTATCAAACACACTAGGCACATTGATGTATATTCAGAGATTTCCTTCGTCATATTATCCTACAAATAATTCTCTCGGAGATCTCAAAACATTTTTGTGTTTCCTAGGTAAATAGAGAAATTTGAACTATTTGAATCATCCAAAAGTTCATTCATCAGCTCCAGACATGATGGAACACATAGTCTTTTCCCAAATCTCACAATTCCTTATTCATTGCCATTAAACTCCGAGGATTTCCCTTTTTCTATAGCTTTAACTTCTTCCTCAATTCCCACATCATCTTATTGAACATCATTTAACATTTCCAAAAGTGATGGTTGAGAAATCATTTGTGAAAGAATTTATGATGTTATCTTCTTTATAATTCCCGTGTTTATATTCATCAAATATAAGAAGATTGGATCCTTTTTAATTCTCATCAATTATAGAATCTTTTGGTTCCCTATACTTAGGGTAGCTGCCAACTTGTTCACATTCCCATGGTGGTAATGGATTAAGCAGTCATAGTCTCTGATCACCACTAACCATCTTCTTTGGCGCATGTTCAAATCTATTTGTGTAAATATATACTTGAGGATTTTTTAGTCCATATATATTTTACACTTCTACACAAAGAGATAATGCCGCCAAATTTTCATAGTGAAGATCACTGTAGCCAACACAAGGTCATGTGTTGGATATTTCTATTCATGCAATTTCAATTACCTTGAAGCATAGGCAATGACTTTGTCATTTTTCATCAACACACATCTCATTCCCTTCTTCTAAGCATCCCTAAATACCACAAAAATTTCTACACTTGTGGGTAAAGTTATCACGGGTGCAGTGACAATCCTTCTTTTCGACTCCTTGATGCTTTCTTCATATTCATCTCTCCAAGAAAAAATAACTTCCTTCCAAGTCATCTTGGTTAGAGGGTTGGACAATCGTGATAAATTTCTCACAAATCGTGGATAATATCCATCTAACCCCAAGAAGTTACGGATATATGTTATCAATGTTGGCCTCGGCCATCCATCAATTGCATCTGTTTCGAAGGGATCCACAGATATCCCATTTCTTATGATGATATGGCCCAAGAATGTGACCTCCTTCAACTAGAACTCACAACTGCTGTACTTTTCATAGAGCTTCTCCTTCTGCAGGTTCTATAGTAGAGTTATTATATACTCTTCATGATCCTCCATGGTTTGGGAGAATATCAGAATATCATCTACAAATTCTACCAAAATTTTTCTAGGTATTCTGTAAATACTATATTAATCAGGTCCATTAATATTACTGGAGCATTAGTGAGTCCGAAAGGCATTACTATGAATTAATAGTGCTTGTATCTTGTACGAAAAGCTGTCTTGATATGTCTTCCTTCATCACCCTTACTTGATAATATCCTGACCACAAATCCACCTTGGATAAGTATTGTGCTCCACACAGCTGATCGAACAAGTCATAAATTCGTTGAATAGAATACATGTTATTTATCGTGATTTTGTTAGCTTGCGATAATCGATGAAATGGCGCATTGACTAATACATATTAATGTCTAAGATGACTAATTCACCCCATGGTGAGGCACTTGGGCATATAAACCCTTTATCAAGATTATCAGGTAGTTGTTTCTTCAGCTCCTCAATCTCCACAAAATAAATTCTATATGGAGTCTGGGATATTGACAATGCCCTGGGTATAAGGTCAATTGAGAATTCAATATCTCTTCTAGGAGGAAGACCTAGAAATTCTTTGGGAAATACTTTAGTGAATTCCCTCACAATATGCAAGTTTTATAGGATGGTTGCCTCTTTAGAATCAATCATCTGAGCTAGATACGCATGCTCTTATGCTAGTAATAACCATGCTTGAGATGATGGATCTAAAGACAATTCATCTTCCTCCTTTCACTTGTATGGAATCGGGGGTCGATTCTCCACATGGAGAGTGATTTCCCTCTTACGGCAATTTATGTTGGCTCTATATAATAGAAGACACTCCATGCCAAAAATTGAAAAAATTCCACCATAGGAATTATGAAGAGTATCACCAAGAAGTTAAATCAACATATTATGATAGGGGAGGAGTTTTATTAATGGGATTCAATGATTTCCCCATTTTTTGTACTCACCAACATCTTCACTTCCATTATTTGTGGTGGTGCTGGGATTGTTATACTAAACTTTCAAGATATAAATGAATGCGATGAACTTGAATCAAAAATTATTATCATTATTCATGAATTAATAACTAGAGTACCTATCACCACTTCATTATTGGGGTTTATTTAGAAAGTAGTGATGGAAAAATCTCACCCTCACTACCATGGACGTCATTGGTTGCCTCTGAAAACCCTTGGCTTAGGGAACATATTTACATGATTCCCGGGTTCTTTGCTGTTGTAGCAATGAACAATTCATTGAGGGTTGAATGGAGTGTTCTTATCCTCTGTTGCAACCATAGGTTTTTCTTTTCAGCAGTTAACAGCTAGGTTCCCTTCTCTTCCACACCTAAAGCAAATCCTCGTACACTTTAGGCAATTTCCAGGGTGGTTCTTTCGACAATGTTGGTAAGTGGGGTGCTGGATCTTCTTAGAACTGTTGGATTTATCCATCGGGACACCAGCATTGAAGTCCACCTTACGCTTATTATCCATATGATACCCCTGAGATTATACAATATACATTTCAACCTTGAGGTCACATCAGACAATTTCCTCAAATCTGTCAAAATCATGAATCTCCAGTGCTTTCCACAGGCTAGGTTTCAGCCCACCAAAGAAGCGGTCAACCATGCATTCTGGGGTAACGACAAAGCTGGAAATGTATCGTTAAAGCCTTGTAAAGTATGCCTCGTATGCTCCAACATATATGTCGCCTTTTTTTATGAGGTAAAATAAGTCCTTTTCCATATTAAGATAGAGGGTGCGTGGAAAATATTTATCGAAAAACATCTTCCGGAAATCTATCCATTTCAATGCCTCGATATCCTCCTCAGAAATTGTATTTTTTATCATGTTCAACCATTGATCAGATTCGCGCTCCATATGATAAGCAGCCAAGAGAACCTTCTCCTATTCATAACCTTGAAGTATGGAGAATATATTTTCAATGGATTTGATCCATTGTTCAACGATTGAGGGATCAAATGAACCATTAAAAGTAGGAGGCCTTTGTCTCATGAATCTCACAATTGATACTTGTTATTTCGTGGGGGGGGGGGGTTGAATATTACACTTGACCCATGTTTCTATTCAAATCATGAGTTAGCTAAGAGGGAAGCGTGACAAAGTTTGTGATCCCTTCTCCCATGGGATTAGACATCTCATTAGTTCAGTCATCACATTGATCTTCACATCGGTTGTTAGCCCTAGTCCTCATACTACCATCCATTGGCCAGAATAAAAAGAATGTTAAGGGTAAAAAATAAAGGGTAATACAAGGACATATATGGGGATATATAAAGAAATTTTATTTCCTTAACATGTTAATATATTGGCTTCAGTCTCTTGTATCCATGATCTACATTCTAAAATTTATTCAAAGGAAATTTTTTTAGTCCCTTAATATTGGTTCATACTAAGCTTGTGAATTTACCAAATCATATCCCCTGGGAGTGTCGTAACAAAGAGTGCAGCAAGGCCCATTGTCATGCTCCAGTTCATGTTCATGTCTAGCTCAAAGTGGTGTTTTCATGTTTTACACCAAGGATACATCTGTGCCAAAGCATCCTCTACCTAATTGAATCTAAACAATGATGTATTTGCATGATAAAACACTTACTCAGTACTCAACAAAACATAGGGATGTTTTTATTATACCTAGTATTGTCTCTATCGATTTAGTAGGGTTTTCTAATCCAAATCCCAAAAATAACTAAACCTACCCTTTAATACCAACTATGACAACCCTGATCTTTTATTACACAATTAAAAAAATTAATTACATACACACCACTTGATACAATATTGAATATCAAGAGGTATAGTGTCTTTGGGGCTTAGATTTATTACATAACAACTTGTAACATTAAATAAAACATCTTTATTGAAAACATCCATTACATGACCACTACATTACCTCGTACTTAACATTGCATGGGATAACCTGAGGACATTCATAAGAAAAGGGTGAGCTATAAAGCACAATAAGGTAATAATCATTGAATAACATGAAAAATAGAATAAATTTTAGAAAATAAGAATATCAATAGAGAGTAAGAGAATCATAAACATAAATTCATAATAAAGCATGATAATCCTAACATGGAAATGTGGCAACAACACTTAACACAGAATTAACATGAGCCAAGGGTCATTTCACATAGAGCATGAGTAAACCCACATTTCACATGAAGAACGAGTAAACACTTGTCCCACATGAATTATCATTAGTAAAAAACCATTGAACATGATGTATAATGATACTATACTTTACCCAATGAATCAGAGTGCAATCAGGGCACACCTTTCTTACACATTTCATTTCATGCATAATTGTTCCACACAGATCATATAACATGGATTCATGAAATATCATCATTTATTCCACAAAATAGGAATTTGGAATTCATAAATGAAAATTTATAATCAATCAGTAAATATTTATAAAGCTTAATCCCCTTGATAGAGAAATGGGAATGGTATTCACTACACAATGACATTGGCTTGGTAAATTAATGAAATTTTTAATGTGTAATGGTGTGACGTAATAATTTATAAAAAAGGTTGATGAGAGAGAAAGGGTTATCTCATAAAATTTACATGAAATGGAAAGTAAGGGGGTCACATAGAATTATGTCCCAACAATTGTAATGGAATTTAGATTCATGATATAAAATAATTTCTAGAATGTAATGGAGGAGAGAGAAATTCATTTCGGAATTTCGGCATACTAACAGGTGTACATGGGAGGAATTTAATGGGAGATAAAAGTGTCTCATGTCATTCAAACCAAACTAGGGAAGTATGGGGGAAGTTTGAAACCATACCCCAACATTTATAATTGTAAATAAAAGGGCATAACAATTTAAAGTATATTGGAAAAAAATGAGAAAGGAAGAAAACCCCTTACTTGGAAGTGTGATTCCAAAGGCTTGACTGAGGCTTGAGAGAGGCTTCTTGGGAGCTTGGGGGGCCTTGGAAGTATTCTAGAGAGAATAGGGAAGAGGTTGGACTATATCCAAAGGATTTGAGTGAGGAGGAAGTGGGAGTTTTGGTGGGTTTATATAGGAAATGTGAGGCAATTATTTATTATTTAGGTTTTGGACACCTACCATTAAACGAATCCAAAAAAGAAACCAGACCATGGTTTTTGCACATGGTTTTTGGAAAATAGAAGTGGAAAAAAATATTTTATATAGCCAAAGTCCGAACTTCTTAAAATAATGGATTTTATTATGTGGAGGTGAGTCACAATCCAAAGGAAAACAATTTAAAAAGACAAAATGTTTTATAAGTCTCGAAGGGTCCACTAAAGCTTTGTAAAATAAATCAAACAAACCCAAAAACACATTATTTTAATGATAAAATATATATTTACCGAAAATAATTATTATAGTATTTTATTACATCACTATTGGGTCATTATGATGTCATAAAACATATTATATATTTAATCCGTATTTCATTTTTACCCAAAGAATTGACTGTCTCAGAAAATTATGAAAAATTAACAGTTTGATAATTTAGACATCCTGATTCCAAAAATAATATTCATTTTATTTAAATAATTTTATAAATATATTAATTATTACTTTTAAAATAAAAAATGACATTTATCAAAAATTCATGGGTTTTGACAAAAATGGCGTTCAAAATGTTATAAAAAATACAATTGCATTCATAAAATTATACAATCATTTATATTTAATAAAAATTTATATAATAATAATAATAATATTTTTAAAAAAAAAAAATTTAATTCAAAAATCAATTATTTCTTAAAAATAGGTTTCTTATTTGAACTTTAACTAAAAATACTATTTGATCTTCAAAAACTATTTACAAGGTAACAATAATAAAATGAAATTATATTAATTATTATATACATAAATAATGTAGATAGCCATAATTCTAAGGTCTTGTTACATAACCCCTTATAACACCCATATAAGGCCGAAGTGTAAGGTGTGTGATGGTGACAGACTCTTGGGGTGTCTCAGATAACATTACTCGAGTAGTAATCTCTATCAACTTCCACTTCTCTCGTAGGGGGTACCACTCGAGCTCAACATATTCAAGATCAGCATGGGCTTGGTCATGAGCGAAGCCGAAAGTCGAAACCCCCTTTCCGAGCTATGAAAATTGGGCATCGTATGGGGCACATCTACAAGATGAGGCCATCACATCCTTTGACTGAGTAAATTGGATTTGTCAAAGCCCTATATTTATACTAATCATGTGATCACTATTCAATGACTATATTAGTAACAGTCACAATTCTTAATAGTATTTTAAAATTAAAAAACATAAAACAATGAATTTGACATTTTATATAAACATTTTACATAAAGAGACATTTAATTAGATCAAAATGGATTTCCATTGATGAATGATTGGCTCGTTACAATGTTTATGGTCATTTATGGTGATCTGATCCTTGGTACCGTCTGAGGATCTTCTGTGAATTAAATAGAGCAAAGAATAAAAAATATAACTAGTACCTTATTTTGAATTGATGTGAGGTTTACTAAGACTAATTGATAATCACCATGTCTTAAAGGATATAATATTGAACCACTCTAGATTTTACACACATGCTTCAATATCTATCACAAACATCATTATTTGAATTTCATTTGCCAGTGCAGAGCTCTAATATTCACTAAGATGTCGTGATGATAACCACGATAATGTTCCCACTATCTATAAACGATATCATTGATCCTTCACTCAAATAGAGTCTTTATCTCTCTATATTCTATCTGGAGAGATAATATCTCAATTAAAACGGATTGATTAGTCTATTGGAATTACCTAATATTTACTTATATTGTTGATGTTTAAAATACTCGGTTAGGGTTCCCCAAACCTCATGCATTAAAAATACACTAAATAAGTGATATAAATGATTAATTATGAAAAACAAGCTATTCAATAAATATTATTTATATTTTATCATTTATTTGTAATATCTATTAAATATATTACATGATAAAGCATAGAAATTAACTCAACTCATAACTCCTGATTATATTAAATTAATTGTGAAAATTAAAATAATATTCATTTATATAATATTAATCCATTAATTTACTTAGACACATTTAAATAATTTTAATTAATATATTTAACCCAATTATTCATTACATGAATATTAATGAATTTTTTTTTCAGCGATCGATAAAACGTGGAAAACAATCCAAAACTATGGTGGAGTCAACAATTTCCTATATTCCCATTCAACTGAATAGGGATGATTCTTGAATGCATTATTATTTTTGACCCTTTAAGACCTTTTATCAATATTGGGGAATAATATCCATAGTCTGAAAATGCAGTCTACGAATCCATTAAGGCCCGTAAAGAGATAATGAATAGTCATTAAAACTAAAAATGACCATCGAAAACCTAGTGTTTTATATAATCTCTTCTTATTATGATATCTGATAAAAATTAATGAACATTTATGTCATTATCCTTTATTGATTTATTATTTATTTATCTATCTAGATAGATTTTCCATTATATACCATGTTCATGGATTTATGTGGGTATTACCATCCTCATCAACCTAGAAAGATATATCTCTTCCCAAAATCAGATGTGAAAAATCCTATCTTGATCACTCAACCAATACCAGACAACCAATAATAGAGCATAGACAATCCACCTCTCCACAATTTCATTATCATGGATTTTCGTGTGTCAATGTATGAAATAAAAGTGAACACATTGATAATGATCTAAAGTCTGGATACCAATACACATGTTAGAGGATAGGACCTACCAATGACACATGAAACATGCCATGTTCCTTTTGTTAGTATTTTCATCCAGATGTTAACAACTAAATATCAGCAGGTGATAAATTAATGAGTATAGTTCTAAATTCATAGGGGCACCCATAACCTGATAGTCAGACATCAATTATGTCAAGTCAAAACGATGTTTATAGACTATATGATATATATATGATTAATTTAATATTATATCGATTTTCTCAATATAGAATGAGATCTTCCATAACCATTTTATATGAATATTAACCAATGGAAATTACCATTTCATTATGGATAAATTGTTTTATAGAATAATATTGCAAGAAAACATAATGCATAACTCACTCTATCCCTAATATAGTAATAAATATTAATGATAAATTTCATCCTTCATAACCCAATTTTACAATTCTCCCACTCTCACTAGACACACCATTATAACAATGCTTATTAGCTTTCATATGGTTAAGATCATGTTTCTAGTGAATCATTGATTTAGATGTTAGGTCTACAATGCCTATACTGTATGGCTATTATTCTATGTATGGTCTCACCATCTTGAGTGAAGGATCTCAAGTAAATGTATCAATTAGTATATCATTTTATCCACTATCATAGGTTCACATATTGGCTAGTAATCGTAAAATAATTATCATAATTAAAAAAATTACATACTATGTGTGATTCAAAAAACATTAAGAAATTGTTTCTTTTAGTATGTGCTTCTTAGCTACAATAGAATCTGAAACATACTCAGTATTTGTAGATATGGATTTCACTAGATTGTAAAATCTGGTCACACTCATCACCTTATATAGAATAAGATATTAGATAACATTGACATAATGAAGAAATGTTTTCCCAAAAAAATATCTATCTCTTCTTATCAAAAAACAATGTATATATACTTTGTACCTTCCCGAAAGTATAAATGGATAGTTCTAATTTCTTACCATGGATTTATCCTCATAATAACTGATATTTTCCTTCTATAATATATATGTTGGCGATATAATTTATTGTACGTATCATGTTAAACATTATTGATCCATTGTTTCAGCATATCAAACTCGATTAACAACATTAATCACCCCCTATGGCCATGAATGTATTCTTAGAGAGATTTATGCCATGTGAAATTGAAAAAAAAATCTCTATTGAATTGTTCCATATAGTATTTTTCCTTACTTTGTCAATATATGTGATATTGAATATGTCTAAACAACCGCATGAACTACCTTAGTAAATTTTGTACCTTATAACATAGGTTTCTATATTATGTAAATCACTATATATTAACATTAATCTTTACCTTTACTTACTATAAGACCAATAATTGTCTTCTATATATTACCAAACATCTTCTACATGGAAAACAATGGCTCTCCCACTAACCTTTTGTAGAAAAATGGAAATAATTCATTCCAACTTAAAATTCTATCATCATGATTCATAAATTAATATTGATCTATATTTAAATATCATTCACCCTTATTAGTATTCAGTGATTTCACCATTCATTTCTAGTTTCCTTATATAGGATCCTTCACCGATTGGTGGTCTTGATATCCAATAATTAATTTAATGACCCTAGAAATTATCTATGATAAGTATAATTCTAATTGATTGATGAACAATTAATTTTTATAACTAATCAATACTTAATAGTACATCATTTGTACCATCCATGTCATATATCACTTTAATTACTACCATAATATTCCAAATAACAATCCCCATGTACATAGATACTTGGAATTCGTTATTGAAATTTAATTGGTCTTACCACTCATAAACAATTTTCATATTTTTATTACCAGTAAGAATTATTATTATTCATAATGAATAATGTATCACCAGACAATGTGTATATAAAATCATCCCGATGATTTTATCATTCCTATAGAGTATGTGACTCTTGAACATTCCTCTTCCATATGTTCGTGTGGAACTTCTTCCTTTTCCAACTACTTGTGCATTATGGGCATTAACTAAACCCAGGCCAATCAGTTTCCCACGATCTTGAATAGAGTTGTACATCCTATTATATAGATATAGTCAATAACATGAATATATAATTTCTATCATATGGATTTTGATAATATCCAAAGTGACTTTCAAGACAAGTACTATATATGCACATTGTGTTTTTGTTGATGCAGGTTTTCCTATATTCATAATAAAATATTTCCATCAAAACATATGTAAATATGATAATTAATTTTAATCATAATACAACTGATATGATTTCCAATTATCATTATCGTGGGAATCGGTTAATGGGATAACAACATTAATTGTGGTGAATGTCCTGAAATATTGTGGAAGTTTTAAATAGTATTATTAGTTTCAACATTGATTCTCTTTTTTCTGACATCATATCCCAAATGAGAATAAGAAAATGTGAGATTATAAATTTCATCAATCCATATTTTTTTAAATTTTAACAAGAGAGACTCGTCATAAATACTTCTTATTCATTTCATAGCCCTTACATGGATAATGTAATGTTAATTTAAGAGTTACTATATGTACATTATATTGATCAAGAAATGTTTGGTCAAAATATTCTTTGGATGGAGTGCCTAAATCACCTCATATCTTTTGAAAATGTATACACCATACTTCATGTACAAATTACATATTCACTTAATGGAATATTATGAAATATATATACACCACATGATTACACCTTGAATAGTAATATCTCTCAAACCAAAATTATTATAATAGCTATGTGGCATAACATTATTTATAATTTTTTCTTTTTCGAACTAAACAATTATATATGTCAATAATGCATATGTTTTTTATCACTCTTGAGTCTAAATAACATACTGGGTATATCATTGTCATCCACTTTTACTTTTACATGAAAAGGAATTATCTTTCCATTAACTGTGTTACTAAACATTTCCAGCTATATTCATCATGTCTTGTCAGTTATTCATGTATAAATAAACTATTTCATGAGCATTTGATACAACACACAAAATTTATCCTAAACCTGAAATAATTCTTAATTGTGACAAAAGGACATGTGAGATTATTTCTTTGGTAATACACAGTAATATTTATATTATATTCATTAATCATGGTAATATTAAAGATGTGTTCTTCTCACCGTTAACATGGGAATGACCCTTTCTCAGCAACATTGAGAATACACCTTACTTCTCATAATGTTACTATACATTTTTACTATATTTAAAAACACATATGTTGTTTTCATATTATGTTTAACAATTATGAGTCATGCAAAAAAATTAATGATTATACGCTGGATAATTGATAACATGGATTTATGATTCATCCAATTAAATATATACTTACATAAATATTATTTCATGAGATGTGATAAAAATAACCTCTATTTTAATGAACATACTCCATTCATTGAAGGACGAGGTGAATATTCCATTTTATATACACATTAAATTTCCCTCTTCTACATTACATTAAAATTTTTCTTTATATGAAGTATATATTAAAAATTTATTAATGTTCTTATTGATTTTTGAAGATTACCCCAAAGTTAACAATGTTTTTCATTCCAAAATTTTCAATTTTTAATCTTAAATGAAACTAAAAATTTTTGTAAAAATGATACGAGAAATTTGTATATTGAAATTTCAGGATCTACTGTTCAACTTATACATACCTTGTATGTTATAATCCATTCATATCTAGTTTCACATTCCCCATAAAATCTAATTAGATATGATAATATGTGTAATATCATCCATGTCCGTATGTATTTCCATCAAATCACATCAAACATTGATGGTTTCATTATTACCTAAAAATTATATTCATATCACATGTGTCTCTGATAAGAATATTTACAAACCATCTTCATGAGGTTGATTAAAACATATTGTGACACAAGAATATTGAATTTTCTATATCAAAGTATTGTGAAAAGGTTCATGAGCACATTTCTGGAAACCCTTGATGGTTATCAAAACGGCTTTGTCCAAAATTATAAAATTATTTATTGTGGAATTATATTGATTTTTAAACCAAATGAAACCTTGAAGATTATACTTTTATCATTGATTTCAAATTTAGTCATTATTTATTAAATAATTAAATTGTTAAATGTTTCTCACATTTTATTGAATTCAAGAAAACCCTATTCACTAGAATCAGAATACATTTTTGCTTGAGGGTTCTAGTAGGAAAGTATACATGAAATTGCTCTCGTAGTCCACATGTTTGGGATATGCCACTAATTAGGGAGTTTGAGGTGGGAATTTGACTGCCCAACCACATTAATTCAAGACTCATTTATATGTTTAGTGAAGTCCCATCTTCAAAAATAATAAATTTGATTTTATAAATACATTCAAAAAATATGAATAATGACATATTTATCTAATATATTCTACCAAATTTAGTTCAGTCAACCCATCACTCTCAGTATAACTCCACAGTAGTAAGATAAACCCTCTACATTGCCTGATGAGCACCCCAAACACCTGATATTGTTCAAATATGAATGATGGAAGTCATTTAATGAATTAATATTTCAAAAAGTAATTTTTATGTTATTTATTGACACATAAAATCATTTTCTATCTTGATATACATTTTCTATGTGATATCACTCACACCTAATAATGTAATAAAAAGAAAATCATTCATGTTGTCAGAAATTTAATTATCCAAGATTTTTTTTTGATTTTTGAATTTATGTGATTTTTTATACTTGTTCATTGAATAAGATAATAAAGAATACATAAATTAAACATTCTACACAACTTTTCTTTAGAATATATTATTGGATGATACCTTTAAACTCTGTCAACCATCCATTACCATTGGGTATATTAACCGAGTTGAGACTTGACTCGTATTACAGCTCTCACACCCACCCATTATTTCAATGTATCGTCTCAAATACCACATCATCTCAGCATAGTCCATGTCTTATGTCATCTTCTTTGTAATTCTTATTTACTCGCATGCAGGTGAGAGAGCCTCTTTAGTACAAATTAATGATTATATTGGACACGAAAACCCATATACATTTTAAACAAATACAACGACAATGCACAAACCATCTAAATTATTTACAACCATCTAATATAATTTTAAATAATTAAATTTGTAAAAAATGATATTCATTGGTTGGTCAGTTCTTAATATCAATCATCATGCAGTTCAAAACATAAATTTATATAAATTTAATGTGTGTGGGAAGTTAAAAATATAGTTGAATTATTATTTTCAAATAATTTAATTTTATTTGATTGAAAATAAAATTTATTTTTAATTAAACATATTAAATTAATCAATTGATTTTATTTTACTACATTAAATTAATCTAATTTATTTTCCTAATAAAAATTTAATTTATTTAAACCGAACAATAACATTTATTTAATTTAATTTAATACATGAATATATATTAGTAAAATAAATTAATTTTTGATTATATAATATAATTTGTCTCCCTAATACCATTTGGAGAGCATGTACGGGTTGGATTAGAATGAACCTGCACAACCTCATGTTTGACTATGGAAAGTGTTGATGACAAGAATCTCACTATGACCACCCATCATGTCTAGTCATGACTCGGTCAGGGTGGTGGAGGTGCCCGCGTAAGAAGATGATACATCTTTGGGTAAGGGAGGTGGAAATCAAGATGGAGGCCAGATTACCAGATTGGGGCCAGTGAGTATCCAAGGTGGTGCAGGCATGTGATGGCCAGTTGTTAGCAAGGCTGGCGAGCAAGGAGTGGTGGACAGCGTGATCTTCGATCAAATCCAGTCACTGGAATCTGGCGATAGAAATCAGTGCGGTAAATTTCCTCAAAAATAAGATGAACAAGTATATATATAGACATACTTCTATACAAATTTTTAGAAAATGAAATTTTAATATCCTAAAATTCTATTGGATTCAATCTATAATTTGATTCTATGATGATCATAACATGGCCATCCAATATCATATCATTGCACATTTGGATCTATTGGGAAATAAATTATACCCTCTACAAAATTTTAAGAAAAATTATTTAATATTGGATAAAAAATTATATTTGATACCTTGAAAAAGAATTGTTATCGAGGAAAATGGTGGAATTCGATGGGGTATAAATGAAAAAAATTTATCAATAAAAAATGTATTTTCTTCTCTGACAGTCTGAGCCCCGATAAATTTGGAGGATCTGGAATGAATTAAATAGATAAAATAAAATAAAATATAACCGGTTTCTATTTCCCAATTTAAGTGTCCATGAAGGCAACTCATCCTCGGTGATCATTTTTTAATGTATCTGAAGCTAAACCCCTATATATGTTTTTCACATGCTTCAAGAACCCACAAAAATATCATTCATCGAATTCTGGGTTCTAGCGTGGAGCTCCAATGACTCTTCAATGTCGCAATGATCACCATGATCCTCTAATTTCAATCTGCTAAGGAAAACATGGATCATTATTTTGATGATAGGATTTCTCTCTCTAGAATCTAGGAGGAGTGTGAAACTCTCAATTATAACTAATTGAATACTATATTATAATGATATTTTTTCAACTTATATAGTGGATGTTCAAAATAAATGTTTAGGATTCTCCAGACCTTGTCCATTAATCATCTACTAAATAAGTGATATAAATAACTAATAATGATGATTTAACTCCATCATAAATATTATTTATATTTTATCACAGACATGAAATATATAATAAATATATTACATGATAAACCTGATTCATAAACACAATTTGTATCTCTGAATAACATTAAACAAATCTAGAAAATTATAATAATATTAATTCTTTTAGTATTGATAATTATAGTTACATATAATTTTTTAAATACATTTAATAAATAAATCCAACCTAATTATTCTTTACTTGAATATTAATTCATTTAGTAATCTTATCAGTAATCTATAATACATGGACAACACTAGAATCCTGTTGTGGGACTACCATTCCCTATATACATAACTATCTGAATTGATTATATTTTCAAATGTTCTATGGTGTGTGACCCTCTAGGCCTTTATCTCAACTGTAGTAAATATTATTCACAAACTAACAGTAGAGTGTAATATCCCATTAAATCCCATAAATTGATAAGAAATAGTCATGGCAATGAACACTAACATATAAACATACACATTGTAATATAATCTCTTTCATACGACATATCATAAAGTAGGACACAAAAATTGTTTCAAAGACTCTTCATGCTTTATTATTAGTTTTTCTATCAATAAGGGTTTACCCTTGACTACCATGGTGATGGATTATGAAGGTACTACCATCATAACCAACGTAGCCAAATAAATCTATTCATCAACATGGAATTGAAAAATTAAATGTTGATCATTCAACCAATGCCATAACACCAAGGACACACCCATCATAAGCTATATCATCAGTAATTCATTATCATAGTTTTATCCGTGTATCAAAGTACACATCCATATAGAACACAATGATAATGATATCATGTTAGGTGATAGATACACTATTCTATTGATAATAACAACTAGTGACACCTGAAATATGTGGTGTTCCTATTGGTGGGTATGTCCTCCTGTTCAAAACATATAAAGATCACCGAGTGAGAAGTTCATGATAAGAAGTTTCAATGCCTATAATCTCCAAACATTGGATAGCTATATATCTATTGTGTCTAGTGAGTGTGTTGTGTCTCGAATATAGAAAAAATATTTATGATTTATGTCATAGTATCTTGATGATCTCATTATATCATGGGATCTGATATAACCATTTGATATGTCAAATAATCTTTGATCATAACAAGTAAATAGTGTATGTAGAAATTTCTATGTTGAAGTATTAAAGAAAACATCATTCATAACTCACTGAATCCATGATATGGTAAAAAATTAGTGATTTAGTTGGGTATAGGAAACCCACTTTTACATCTTACCCAAGTGTAAATTTATATCCTATATCCACAATAACTACTCTAATATAAGATTCTATCCCACCAAAGAGGCTTTACCCACCTCTGAACTACAATGATTTGATATTGAAATTTGGCCATGAAAATACATGAAGGGTTCCATTCTGATCAATGAATAAAAAGTATTATAATAATAAAACTCAACTAGTCTGAAATGGTTTCCCCATGATCTATTGAAATCCATGGAATATAGATGGATCATATCCACCAGAATCTAAATAGAAAACATTGTCTAGAGATCCATCCATGGTTGGGTTGTTTACTCGATATGATATGAGTCCCCATTTCCTCATAGATTCCATTATATAATCTAGAGGTAAACTAAAGATCCATACCTGATAAAATGGATGATGGAACACCATTGATCCATTCAGTCACTAATACATAAATTCGACCATTGTATATAAACACGATGGTGTCTACGATTAGAATAAAATTATTTTATTTTTAATCATATTTATCACCTCTATTATTTCATTGTTTCCTCATATAACACATATTAATCAAACAATAATGACTATAGAAACCACATCTAATCTCCATAAAATTATAAGAAGATTCTGGAATGGTATAAATAGATTATTGTTCCCTTTAATTCAATGTTCAGAGGAATTACAGTGGTACACATAAAAAGTGATGCCGTGCTTCATACCCGACCAACAGAACTGTTGTCCCGTATCATAATAAATATTCATTGTGTCAGTGTGAATAACTCATAAAGACCAATGGATATCATGAAACAATGAATTACTCACTGATAATGGATTTAAACCCTGATCCTTGAAAAAAATAATTACAATATAAAGGATAGAAAAACCCAAAATGGTCTCCACATAATAGAATGATTCCTTGATTCATTTAAAATCATTATTCTATTATTGATCTAGGAGGAAAGTGTCCATGATAGGTGATGATAAATTAAAACATGTCAAGAAAATACATTAACTATTATCATTATTGTGCCTATGTAACTAGTAAAAAAGACCCATCGGTCAAATGTCCTACTTCAAATCTAATAATGGATAAGGGAGAACCCTCCAACTGATAGTGTGAGAAAAGACATTCCCCTTCCATCGGTTATAATAAATGTCTATTTGAAAATTTTGAGTTATTTCATCCATATTGTATATATGAGATTCATTCCCATATGATAAATGATGGATCTCATATTATTATGATAAAAAAGATGACGAACATCACCCCCAAAAGATAATGTCTCCAATACTTAAGCACATGCATATTAATGGAGAGTAATAAATCAGGAGTGGCATAATTATACTAATTTTTCCAATGTTGAGATAATCTATAGGCCACAATGTGACCATTTTTAAAGAACTCCCAACATAGAACAACACCAGAATCATCCCGAAACACCACATATGATTTACTAGGCTCTAAAAAGATCATATTAGGGTTCAATGTCAGAACCATTTAAAATATTCGAAATAATTCCCACATATGTAATCCTAAGGAAATTTCACCATATCTCAATTGGAGAAGTAAATGTTGTTGTATTATTTTATAAATACTTAATCAATTTATGATATTATCCATATAGACTAAGGATTCATTATATTATGAAGACATTCAGTGTTTCTTCCAATAACAAATAGCTTTCACATTCTCAAGATTCAAATAAATTATATGTTATGAAATCACTTGATAACATAACATCATGGATCCTTAAATTACATTTCATAATTTTACCATAAATTTTGTGGATCCTCATGATTTTTAATACCACATTCAGATGGTGGTCATTATAGGTTTCTAATTTTAGATAATGTATAAAATCATTGAAAATAATAATAAGGGAGTCAATATACTGATGGAATATCATGTTCATCAAAGACATAATAATTATAAGACAATTAGTCAAACCAAAAGGAATGAAAATATATTCATATTTTTTGTAAATCGCTTAAAATAAGTCTTCAGGATATCAAACTCTAAAATATAGAATTGATGGTAATACATATAATGTTCAAGAATCAAAACCCACTTTCCCCATATTACATATCAAATAATTATTCTACATAGGGAAAAGGGTACTTATTCGAAACATTTACTTAGTTCAATATTCAATATTGTACTTACAATTTATGTGAACCATCATTGTCCAAGGGAATGAGGATTCACATTGAAAAACAATAGGGATTAAAAACCCTTCTTCTAGAAATAATAAAATTTAATCCTAAATTCTATTTTCTCAGATGGCACCATTTGATAAGAGAGTACCAAAATTAGATGTGTACTCAGAACCAGATCAATAGGGATGTCGACCTCTCTTATAGATGATGATAAAAAAATTCATCTGGGAATACATCAGGATGTATTTAGACATTTGATGATCTCCAGATATGGAGGCATCATCAGTCTTCAGTGTTATCATTGATAAGAGACAACTATGTTTTGGAAACAAAGGTCCAGTATGACCAAACCTTATATCCTTCTATCTTTTATACACTTGAGAGATCCCATCTATAGAAAATAATGAAACACACCAATAATAATAATAAATACCATCATGATGAATGGATTTACACACTATTAGGATGATAATGTAAAATAGATCCACATTGTGTATGATTGAAATAGTGTATGTAGATTCTCAATTATAAATAGGGGTGAATTTTAAGGTAAAAAACTTTTGTGTTTAACCGTAAGGAAAAAATTGTTTATCTAAGTTAAACAAGGAATATTCAGAAACCCTCATTACTTCTTAACAATATGAAAAACTTGATTAGGGTCTGGAAATATGAATCTGGAAATGAAAAATAAGAACAATTTTCTTAAAGGAATATTCTACCTTAAAAAATATAGATTATTATTTATCAGAGTAAATAAAGTAAAGTAAAACATAAAAATGTTAAACTTTTTATGTTTATCAAAATACAGTGTAAATAAAACGTGAAAAAAAACAAAAAATTAATAATAAATATTTTAACCCATAGAGCAGGGTATCAAACAACCTTGGATAAAGGTCCCTTGATTTATAATGTCAAGATATTCTGTCTTACCAGCACAAAGGTAAGACCTCCTTAGGAATATCAAACTATGTCTTACTATCCCCACAATCTCTCAAATTTTATAGTAGTAGGAACCTCTATCATCCTATCCCCATAAGCCCTCGATTGTACTCAGCAACAATCAGAGTCACATGAAGAATGATGAACAAGATATTCAGGGTTGAACAAGAAGTTCATGAAATGCTAAATGCATGATATTACTACTCTCTCAAGAAATCACTTCATAGCATTACAACATGTAATCTCTAGATTGATCAATAAATAATGATATCTTTAAAATGGTATCCTTTTTATATGAAAAACATTAACAGTCAAATCTATCCTTCAATGGTCACATTTTTCCTTGAGTTTTGGAGGGACCTGTACACATGTCACTCCACCAATGGTTAGTTATAAACAGATTGTATGACATTTTTTCATAATAATAACATGTGTAAGGTAAATTAATTATCTTAACCAAATATTAATGTCTAGACTCTAGGAAAAAATAGAATTCAATGTCTAATCATATTGAATGTCGGATTCTAGAAACATGGATATTCAAATTCTATTTTTCAAACAATTTGGAATCCGAATTCTATATATTTTAGAGTATTACTTCTGTGTAATTTGGAGTTTCAATTCAATGGAATTTATAATCTAATTTATGTGAAACTCAATGTTTTAATTCTGAGGAATTCAAAATATGGACTTTGAGGAATTAGTAGTCTAAATTCTAAGGAATTCAAATTTGTAATTTTGGGGAATTTGGAGTCTGAATTTTAAGGAATTGGGAGTCTAATTTTTGAAGAATATAGAGTCTAAATTTCATAGATATTGAAGTCTGAATTTAATAGAATTTAGAGTCTGAATTTTAGATTATCTAGAGTTTGAATTTAAGAGAATTTAGGTTCTGAATTTCATAAAATATGGAGTCTGAAATTCAAGGAATTTAGTGTTTGAAAAAAGAATACTCTATATCCATGTGACTAAATGATTATGTAGTTTTAGATAAGTATCATATTTTATGACATAGTAATAAAATGAATTTGGTTTTGTGATATTGTAAAATGAGGTAATTAAAACAATGGTATTGGTAAAAATTTACTTAGATAAGGGAAATTGAAATTAAGAAAATAATCTTTAGGGAATGATAATTTTCACTAAGATAAAGTGTTTATGATTTTTAGAATATAGAGTAATGGAAAAGTCATAAGGAAATTTTATTGACTCAACAAGCTCACCCATTTTGGAAAGCACAAACAACCTTTCGAAAAAAATATAAGGAATTAGAATTTTCTTTATGAACATTAAAATAAAAGAACATATCTCCCTTTACTTATGAACCATGTTGAATACGACTAACCCCCCCCCCCCCATTAGGTTTTGAATTCCCCAAGGATCATATTCATGATTTCCTTAGATATTTTTTTTGTTTTTATGGCATAATAAAGTATTTTTTTAGTAAACTCCCCCTTTAATAAACTCCCCATTACATATGACATTCTTTTCTTTTATACAAAGTATTATTTCAACCATTCTTTTCTCCCCCTTTGTGATTTTCAAAAATGAATAAAAAAATAATGAAATGGTACATAAATATTTTAACTATAAAAAAAATTAGAGATAAAAAAATTATGAATATGATTGGAAAAATTGATAGATATTAATACCACAAAAGATCAGAATTGAAAGGAAAAAAAATATCATCCTCATTTTCCTTCAGCATGATATTCATCAAGGTATCCTTCAAATTCATGAACACCTTATGATCTTCCTCAGCACAATTGAGAAACTATTCCTGATCCTCAATTTTCTTTTCCAGAGCCTTGATTTTTTTATCCTGGGACTTATGAATTTATGCCTGAGGCTTTATTATCTCTTCTTGCTGATTGAAATTTTCTAAAAACTCTACCCTATGTCCCATTTCTCTCTTCAAATATAAAGAAACGATGTTCGACTTCCAATATAGATCTTTCTCTCATTACTTTCATACTACTTTTTTCAAGGTTAACCTTCTCTATAAAACTGGTTATATGTTTTTTGACACTATCATCTGACTTATAGAATGAATATTTCACTGAGTCATTGAATTAATCAAAGATTATGATATCTTCAAAAATTATTTTAGACCATATTGTAATTTCCTTACAGGATATCCTATGAGAATCATAACCGATATAGACGATTTTTAAATCTGCCTAATTTTTGATGAATTATTCCATGAGAATGGTTACAGAATATGACTTCTAGTTGAAGTAATGTTGAAGCAGTTGGAATCTTAAATCAATACTTGGAAATAGATGAATGATGTTCAAAAACATCTTCAAGGGTTACACCATGAAATCCAATCCCAGGGAAGATGATTCATAATTTGATTACCTAGAAGGTAAAGATTCTTTTTCTAGATCTACAGCCTTCCTCTTGGATGATCCACCGACATCATTCTTAACCACCACAACCTTCTCAAGTGTATCATAAATCACCTATTTTCTTTTGTCTTCTTTGGAAATAGTCTTTACAGCCTTTATCAATTCATTATCACTTTTATAAAGTTGTACTATCTGATATTCATCAAAATAATCTTTCTCATCATCTTCCTTATCATCAGTAGGTTGAACAAAATCGTGGTGGCTACTCTAATTATCAAAAGGTTTGTCATCCTCTTCGAGTCCATTATATTTTCCTTGAGAAATAACTTTGGTCAAATCAACCTGTGAATTATGGATTGAATTACTTTATGATGTACATTCCATTTAATTATATTCCTCAACTTTATTTATAACATCATTACTCTTATATTATTTTTACTCTTCTTCTTCTTGAAATTCTTCTTCCTAGAATATCTATTTTTATACAATGGGTTCTCAAATTTCCATCTTCTTACATGGAGTCTCTACGAGTACTGATTCTTTGAGAAATGATTTTGGTACCTGAATATTTTCAGAATCTTTTTCAATACCCTTAAGAAATTCTTGAACAGTATCCTCTTTAGAAATTTTCTTATTTTGATTCTTCTGTTTTTCATACCTTTAATACTCTTCAATAGCTTTAATTTTTAAGGCCTTTTACTCAGCATGATCTATGCCAAAACTAATATCACATTCTTTTTTATTATTTTTCTTTTTCCTCCACTTTGCTACCACTTCATTAGGGAATGTATTTTTCTTTTTCAGTATTGGTGGTGCTGATTGAGTTTTCGGAATTGTAGGCTTCTCTTTGGATTCTAGTTCTTTTTTCCTTTCTCTAATTATGATCTTTCTTGGAAGTCTCTCCTATTTCCACATTCTTATCTAGATCTTTAAACTCTCTTTCTGAAATATCATTAAATTCTCCGGAATTGGTATTGAAACTGTCTTTCATTCTCCTCAAGGAGTCATCACTTAGAATCAATATATTGAAATCTCTTAGTTTAGATCTGCAGGGAATTTTGAATGATTTTAAGAATAACAATATAATATTAGAAAAAATTCCAGGATACATAATGATATAGGATTTGAGGGTTCCATTCTTGATGTTAGTTATTTTCAGAAGGATATACTTTACAAGATTTATCTTCCCCAAGTTAACAAAAAAATCCTAGATAAAGATGTCACCTTTCTTTATGGAGTCATTGTCTCATTTTCCCTAAATAAGAAAACCTTGTACCCATAATTCTAAAAATATAAATATTGTTTATATATTATTAATAATTGGTGATTTTACTCCTTTGAGTCCAAGTAACTCTATTTCCATTTCCTTCTCGAAACATCATGACTGATCTAGCAGCCTGTGAGTGCATAAAATTGCTTCACCTTCATAAGAAACTCCAAGAATATTTTCATCCATATTAAAATATTGGGAGTAGGATTACCCTTGAATCTTAAATGAAAATTTTTCTCTTCCATATTTTTTATAATATATTACTATATCATATAATTCTATAAGTAACTCTGGGTAAATCAGATCCTAAATTTTTGGATTTGCTATGAAAAAGATCTCAAATCCATTACATTTAATGTACATAGTAATAAAGGAATAATACTTAGAGAAGAATCCTGGATCAGTTATCTTTTCCATGTATATTTTTAATTCCTCGACTTCAATGGTTAAATACAACTATTTCTTATTGGGAGGCTTCAAACATGATCTATATTCTAAGAAAACATGGAAAAGGGAAACGAGTGTTTCGAATACAGGCAGAGATTCGGAACATAAAACTTTGAACACCTATGTCAGATGACAAATAGGGGGCCTTTATCTAGGTGTCGAGGAGATAGTTCAAATTCCCGATTTGATCTAATGGTTGAAAAGAGATTAAACTGATCTGATGGTTGATATGAAAGCCGAAGAAGTATTTGGTAGGTTCTGATCTTGTGAGGTTGATAGAAAAAATTGAATTTGGGAAAACTAAATCTGATAAAATTTTCTTAAATACAAACAAGTTAAAAAATTAAATTATGAAAATATAAGTAAGGAAACATACCTTCTGGATTTCTAAAAAGTTATTCAGTAATGAAAACTATTCTTCTTGAAGAAATTTAGATTTTATAAATTTTATTATGGATGGAAAATTTTCTATTTTGGAATTTTGGGTTCCAAAATGTTTTGGTTACGAAAAAAATTTGATTAAGAAAAAAATTGGTTATGAAACAAATGTGCTCCCCCTAGGAGAAGAATTTTATTAATGTAATGAGACAGGTTTCAAAAAAAGTTGACATGGAAGATTACATTATGGTTATCATTCCAATTTTTATAATGTATTAAAATCTATCAAAGGGTAATGATTTTGTAAAAATATCATCATGTTGATCTTTCATTATGATAAATTGAAGAATGAGTTCTCCTTTAAGTGTGTGACCCCTAATCATGTTATTCCTAATATCTTTGTGTTTTCATGAGAGTGATGTGCAAGGTTTTATCATAGGGAAATATCAATAGTTTTATCACACAATATCTGTGTTTTGGTAAAACTTATTCCATAGTCCGTGAGTGTGTGTTGCATCCACAACACTTGGGCACAACAATTCCAGCTGCTACATATTCAGCTTCAACAGTGGAATGTGGAACTGAGTGTTGCTTTTTTCATGAACAATAAACCAATTAATCTCCTATTAAATGGAATGTTCCAGATGTATCTTTTATCACAATTCTACCTCCACCAAAATCAGCAACTGAAAAGCTTTTTTAGACACAATCATTTCTAGAAGTGTAGAAAAGTCCTAAATCCATGGTGCCCTTTTAGAAGTGAAAAATTCATTTCACAAATTTTAAAAGTGATTTATTTGGATTGTATTGATATCTCCTACATAAGAATACTGAAAACATTAAGTCTTGATGACTAGATATCAAGTATTGTAATTCTTCTATCATGCCTCTAAAATATGTTTGATCTAATGGTTTCCCACCTTTATTATGATCAAAAGAATTTTGAGGTACCGATTGGAGTTCTTATACTTTTAGTGTTTTCATATCTATACTTTTTACGAAGAACATTAATATTCTTATATTATGGTATATAATTTCCTTCTAGTTTATGAGTAAATTTAAAACCTCAGAAAAATGTTAAATCACTCATCATACACATTTAAAACTCATATTTCATTAGATTAACAAATGAATCAGTTAAGGTTTTATGATTTGATCCAAATATAATTTCATCAACATATATTTGAACAATTAAAATATTGTTATTATCTTTCATTTTAAAAGATTTGGATCATTAGTTCGCATAACATAATTTTTTTTCATGAAATTCATATATATCTATCATACAAGGCTCTAGGGGAGTGTTTAAGTCAATATAAAACTTTGGTATGTTTTAAAACTTGTTTGGGATGTTTAGTGTTATTAAAACCAAGATCTTGTTCAAAATAAAGTTCTTCATGAACATATACGATAAGGAAAGAACACTTCAAATCCATTTGAAAATGTTTGAAATTAAAGAATGCTGTAAAAAAAGTAAAATACTGAAACATTCAAGACTACCTACTAGAGCATTGGTATCTTCATAATCTATTCCTTCTTATTGATTATATCCTTTAGCAACTAATCTGTCATTATTTCTTATTGTGATTCCTTTTTCATCACACTTATTTCTGAAGACCCTTTTAACTCCAATTACAAAATTTTCCTTAGGTCTTGAATCAAATGTTTATAATTGAATTCTTTTTAATTCGTTTTTTTCATCTTTCATAGATTAAATACAATCATAATTACCTAAAGATTCATCAGTGTTGTTTGGTTATATTTTGTAAAAGAATTATAGATGTTCTACTTCATTTCATAAAGAACTTCTATTCCTTACAAGTTGACTTACATCACCACTGATACTATTACTTGGATGATTATTAAGAAATAATTGATTTGGGTTTCTTAAAACTTGTTCATTAATATATGGTAGAAAATCTTTTTGGGTAAATTCTTTTGAAATGTTTTTGTAAACATTTTCATTATTAGAGGAATATTCTATCAATGGTTGATAATCAGTTTTTGAAAACACATCTAACGATATAGATTGGGATTGTTTAAAAATAAAAGGATCATTATTATAGAATTTAACATGTACTATTTTTTCAATAGTACAAGTATTTTTATTAATAACTCTTAAATCCTTAAATGTAGTGGAGTATCCTAGAAAAAATACTTCATCAGATTTGGGTGAAAATTTATGTAAATTATTTTTAGTATTCAGGATGAATACATTGAAACAAAATACTTTTAAGTAAGAGAGTATTGGATTCTAACCAGTCTACAATTCATAAGGTTCTTTGTTAACAAAAGGTATGATTAATACGTGATTTATAGTATAACAACTAGTACTAACAGCTTCTGCCCAAAAGATATTAGCAATTGAATATTCACTCATCATGGTTCTAGTTTTCTCATATAAAACTCGATTTCTTTTTCCAAAAACACCATTCTGTTGAGGGTTTCTTAGATCTGAGAAGTT
The DNA here is from genome assembly GCA_963277665.1 of Viscum album. NCBI lineage: Eukaryota > Viridiplantae > Streptophyta > Magnoliopsida > Santalales > Viscaceae > Viscum > Viscum album. The sequence continues at coordinate 815,915,370 of OY728126.1, read as the reverse complement.
ATTAGTAATTATTTTCTTATTAAAAATGGTTCAATATATGTATTTTTTAATTCTCATCTATGATCACTATGAATTGTTATCAAGGGAAGGTTTTTCTAATTTTTAATTTGGGATTTAAAGGTTTTGAAATAAGAAAAAACATCATATTTATTTGTTAGAAAATAAACCCACATAAATCTATTAAAATCATTAATTAAAACAAATACATAATATTTTCCTCCAATACTTTCAGTTTGTGTTGGACCAAAAATACTCACATGAACAATCTATAATGCATAAAAAGTTGAGACTTCACCGATTGATTTAGGATGCTTTCTATATTGAAAAAGATCACAAACTTTTGAATAATCAAATCCAGGCTCTGGTAGATCCTTAAAGATTCTTTTAATCAAGTTTTTACATAATTTCCTAAGGTTATAATGTCATAAACTTCTATTCCATAACCAAGATTGATCTTCTATTGCACTAAGGAAAGGTAGATCTTTTCCCCATAAGTCTTCTATATTGAGTGTGTATATATTCTCATGCATGTGGAAAGAAAGAATAAACTCTTCCTTGAAATTATGTACTAATAATTTATAATTCCAAAAATTCAAAAGGTAACCTTTATCACATAATTGACTTATAATAATGAATTTGTTCTTAATAACATTAAATAATAAAACATTTTAAATTAATTATTTTTAAGAAGAAAAATACTACCTATACCAAAAAAATTTCCTTGGGCATTATCTTCGAATGTTAGTTTTCCTCCATTCGTCTTGATAATCTTTTCAAATAAGTTTTTGTTACCAGCCATATGCCTAGAACATCCACTATACATGAACCGTGTATTATTGTTGGTACATTATTTATTTTTATGATAATTAATGAGCTAGGGTTTTGGAATCCAAACATTCCGGGATCCATAAATTCTACAACATAAGATTTTAGGCACCCATTTTTCTTATCAAAATAAGCTTTATAAAAACCCAAAGATTGGGTTTTATTTAATGAAATTTTTTTCCTCCAATGTTCTTCTCATTGACACTTAGTAAAAAATGGAGCCACTGCTGGAAATATGATCAATACCAATGGTTTTGGGAAACCAGGTGGTATAGTTCACTAATATGGACCTATACCAATAGTTAGTCCAAAACCATTGGTATAGGTCACTTATATGGACCTATACCGATGTTTTTCCAAAACCTGTTGTTATAGGTCACTAATTTGGAGCTATAAAAATGATTTTGGGAAAACCATTGGTATTTTTTACTAATTTGGAGCTATACCAATGGTTTTTTTAAAAACTGTTTGTATTGCTAGATGTATTTTTAATGGAATATTCTTACAGAGGAAATTAAATAAATTAAAATTTAAAATACATATTATAATACATATTTATATTTATGAAATTATTTTCACATATTTATGTTAGGTTAGTGGTTAGGTCGTTCAATTCCAAATGGGAGGTGTTGGAATCAAAACAAACCGAATTATTGTTTCTTGAATTTCATATACCAATGGTTTTATGGAACCTTTGGTATATATTTTCATATAACCTATACCAACAGTATTCAAAACCATTGGTATAGGTCTATACAAAAAACTTTACCAAAACTGTTTGTATAGTCCTATCCATACAGCTTACATGGTAGTTATTTTCCAAACTTTTGGTATATGCAATACAAATGGATTGGAGGCCTATTCGAATGATTCTAAACCGTTGGTATAGGGTATTTTTCTAAAAGTGAAAACTTTTGGGAACACAATAATTTTTAATAAAAAACGGGTTTTGAATAAGTATAACTAAATCCATAACTATTCTTTAATGGAAGATGTTGTGAATACATTTTATTAAATTATTTCCTACCTGAGGTAAAATTTGATAAAATTTTCTTTATGGAAAATATTTTTTATTTTAGTCTAATGAATAAATTCTTATCCTCAGAGTTATTAGAACTATAGTTAGACTCTAAAATAATTTTCTTAGAAATAAAAATTTCAAGATCCATAGAAAGTTTATCATTATCAGAATTAACTTCTTTATGGTTTTTAGAAACACATTAAAATTCAAAAGTTTTTTGATCAAGATCCTTAGAAATATTTGATACTTATTTAGTTAAAACAAAAATTATATAATTTACTTTCTATATCATATTTTTTATCTTATAATGTTTCATTTTCCTGTAGTTTGGAGAACCTAGACACTTCTTCATAAGAATGTAAAGAGTTATCATAATCAGAAGATGATTATTCATCTAAAGACTTATAATAGTTATCATAAGTATTAATTGAATTCAAATATACATTATTAATATATTTAACTTTGTGTACCTTTTCCATTAGACAATAATTTTCAATGGGTAGTTTGGCTAGTAGACCAAGATTCATCTGACTATAATATTCATTCTATAAAGATTAATCATATCAGTCACTACCACGGGAACACCATGTATCGTTAGACTTCAAGACATTTATAAACATAGTCTTGTAATGGATATTCCTATTTCTAATAGAATATTCTTCCTTCATAACATTTCTCATAAGAATTGTACAATCTGGTCTGATATGTCCAGCCCTTTTACATTCAAAATCGGTTACTTCAGAATCTTTTTTTCCCTTTCTATCATTAATTTTATATTTGTATTGAAAACTTTTCTTCCACACAATACTGTTCAAACATAGAGTAATATTGGATAAATAATTTCATAATTGATCACTTTTACTATATTCAGATATGAAAATAGTTTTATGGGATTAATATCTAGTTACCCTTTTTTGAGTATTGGCTTTATATGTAGTAGTGAAAGCTACAATTCCATTACCATTATTATTTTTTGTTTAAATCAGCACATCTCTTCATTCATGTTTCATGTTGAATAAGAGTTCCAAATAACTCATCAAGAGTAATGTTAGATAGTTTTCTATCCTCATAAATAGTTTTCCTTTTTGAAAACCACTCATTTGGAATAATAACTATTATTTAATCTAGAAGAACATCATCATCAAGACCTTTCAATCCCATATATTGAAGACTTTTGGAAATGGTTACAAATAAATGTTAAACATTGCAAATAGGTTCTGCATGGGGAAATATGAATCCTTCGTATTCATATCTTAACATATATCTTCTAGTTTCTATCACATTAGAAGTTCCAAAATGTGTATCATCACGTTTCATCCAGATGCAGTTGGCAGCTTCATAAGAAGATATTTGATTCTATATAATCATGGTCATAGAACACAATAATGTAATATGTACCTTGTAATTTTGTTAATATTCATGTTTCAATTGGTTGGTAAAGGTTCTGACTTCTTTTTAAGGAATTTTTCATTCCCTAGTAATAATAAAACAATTATCTACTATAGTGTTTCTTAAAAAGGTATTTATTATATCTCTCTAGTACTCATAATCATTACCATAAAAAATGGTGGTCTGGTAGGATTAAGGTTGTCAATGGAACCAACATTGATACCTCCCATTGTAAAAATAAATATTATTTCCCAAAAACACGTAAATAGTAAAATTTTATATGCAATGAAAAAAATCCTTAAGAAAAGCATGTAAAGGAAATATTAAGCAAGAAAATTTAGAACAAGAAAATTTTGAGAAATAAAAATTATATGTATGTATTAGTATTTCAGAGACCTTCTTTGATACCAATTGTAGGATCGAAATAGTGTATATAGATGCTCAATTACAGGAGAGGGGTGAATTGTATGTTTAAAAAATTTTGTTTTTTAACTTATGGAAATCGATGTTTAACTACGTTAACCAAGGTAGATTCACAAACCCTGTTTTGTTCATAACATTATAAAAAACTTGCTTATGGTCCAGAAATATGAATTCAGAAATGAAACAAAAGATCAATTTTCTTAAAGAAATATTCAACCTTATTACGTATAGAATCTTATTTATCTGAGTAATTAAAGTAAAAGAAAGTATAAGAATGATATATTTTCTTCCTTGATCATAATACAACAGAAATAAAACATGAAACAAAAACAAGTATCAAAAAGGAAATCTTTTAACCAAAAGAGAAGGGTATCCAACAACCTTGGTTATAGATCCCTTGATTTATACTTTTTACTAAGCATGTCTTACCTAAAATAGGTTAATCTCTCGATAGGAATATCAGACTCTATCTTACTATCCCCGTAAGGCCTTGAAATTTAAGGTAGTTGGCACTATTGTCTTCCTATCCCTAGAATCACTCGATTGTACTCCGCAATATTCAGAGTCTCAAAATGCAATCTAAACAAGATGTTCATGGTTGAACAACATGTTCATGAAACACACAAAGTATGAGAGTCCTTCTCTCTCTAAAAATCACTATACAACATCACCACATGTAATATCTAGATTGATCAATAAATAATGAACTTGTTCAAATGAGTTCTTATTTATAGGAAAAACATCAACAATCATCTCCCTCCTTTAACGGTCACATTTTTACTTGAATTTCAGACGGACCTATAAACGTGTCACTCAACCAATGGTTAGTTAGAAACATATTGTACCACTTCGTTTCATAATAATAACCCGTGTAAGGTAAATTAATAATCTTAACCAAATCTGAATATATGGACTCTAATGAAAAATAGAATTTATAGACTAATCATATTAATAATTGGATTCTAGAAACATGGATATTTAAATTCTATTTTTCAAAGACTTTAGAATTTAACCTGAATAGATTTATGGTTCGGAATTCCAATGAATTTAGAGTCTCTATTATAAGAAATTTAGAGTCTAGATTCTGATGATTTCAGAATCTGAATCCTAGAGAATTCTAAGGAATTGAGAGTCTGAATTCTAAAGAATTTAGAGTCTGAATTCTTAGGAATATAGAGACATAATTTTAAGGAATCGGGAATCTGAATTCTGAGAAATTTAGCGTCTAAATTATAATTAATTCGTAGTCTCGTTTATGAGGAATTCAATGTCTGAATTCAATGGAATTCGGGGTTATTATTTTAGAGAATTCAGAGTTGAAATTTCAGATAATTAAGTGTCTAAATTTTATAAAATTCTAATTCAGAATTTCTGATAATTTGGAGTCTGAATTTTAGAGAATTAGGATTCTGAATTTCAATGAATTTGGAGTCTGAATTTCATAGAGTTCAGAGTCTCAATTTTAGAGAATTCATAGTCTAAATTTCAGATAATTTAGAGTTTGAATTTCAGTGATTTTAGGGTCTGAATTACATAGAATTTGGATTCAAAAAATAGAAGACTCTACATCCATGGAACTATAAGATTTATTGGTTTTAGATAAGAATTCAAATTTTTGACTTAGTAAAAAATTAAATTTGGTTTTTAGAGATTATAAAATGAGGTAATGAAAAAAAGGTAAGGATAAAAATTTCCTTAGAGAAAGATAATTTTCATTAATAAAATAAGACTTTGGGAACAATATTTTTCCTTAAGACAAAGTATTTGTGATTTTCAAAACATAGAGCGGTGGAAAATTTATATAGAAACCCTATTGATTGAACACATTGAGAATCAAGAAATCCAAAATTAACCCCACATCATATATCGATAAGTAATATGATGGGAAAATAATTTGATGAATCTTCCTATTACTAAGAGATGTATACATCTATATAAAATTGATTTGAGATCCATTGGATGTTTTTTAATATCATTAAAATTTGAAGATATAAAAAAGAATTAATACCAATATCAAATTGATCAGTTGTTAGAAAACATGAAACAACGATGGTACCTCTAACAATAGTCAATATTATGTTAACTTCCATTATAAAGTCACTCATTTCTTATATGTGATTCAGCCATCAGGTATGTGCCTAAATTCCCTTAAACATTGAAGCATTTTTCAATTGTATTAGAACTTGGGGACACTTGATTATTTCAAAAATCAGGAATATAAATATCCTAGATATCCTATTAAAATAGATTCATATACTACAAGAATTACAAGTCTTCATTGGGGTAGGGCTAGTATATCGGGTGTTCCCTACTAGGCAACACATGCAGAATTTCAAGGGAAAACCGATGAATGTTAATGATGGTGTATAGGATTCCCAATAATGACAAACACTTCCACCACCATTTTGACTATCATTCCACTTACTCATCTTTAACCACATGCAATTGAAATGACCAATGGTTTGGAGATAAGGAAATGAGTAACCATTTTATTATTTCATATATGATTTTTACATTATATCATAGTCTAATATCACTAAATAGTGAGAATGAATTAACATATAAACATATGAATCAATTTTTTTTTATCAAAATCGAGTATAAGTTTGTTTTATTTCACCAAATCATTCGTCAACACCTCAAGATAAAAAAATCCATCATTATAAACTGATTGAAAAACTCTTACACCATGTAGTCTCCCTCCATGAAAGAGTGCAAATCTAGATACGTATCAATCATTATAGATTCATTAAATAACTTCTAAAAGATAATGGTCTTTAAAACATTTCATTATAATCATCATGTTTGGCTTCCCATTACCATAGATTCCCACCAATATTTGTTGTGACCCTAAAGATTGACTGTATGAATCTTACCTTGATATACAATGAATTTAATGATCTAATCCATATTATGGATCTAGTATTCCACCTATTGGGGTTCATTCAAACAATTAATGGTTTGAGGTTTCTTGTATAGGAACTCTCTAACTCAACCTATGCCTTCATCGGCACCTAGTTGCACCTCTGCAGCTGGGGTTTAAATTCATGGTATATTTTGGCCCAAGCCATGAACTATTGATATTATTTTTCCTAAAATATTATAATATAATAGAAAATTACCTTGAGTATCATCTCTCACTGCACCCAACTATCGAAATAATGGGTGATATCTCATAGGTATGTCACTACAAAATAGAAAGTGACGCAAATGAACAAAAAAGGATAATCTTTGGAAAAATAAGGAAAATATAAGTAAAAAATGATATTATTGTCAAACCCCAACATAAGATACACAACTAAAATCATAACATGTTAACATAAATCTTGTTGTATAATGTGTAGGACATGCCTCCACCATAATCATCCTCTCTTGTCCCGACAATTCTATCTCCCAACTACCAACTTCCCTTCACTGAGTAAATCTTGGCATGATACTAATTTATAATGAACAATCCTGGGATACCAAACAAAAATTGTACACAGACCAGTAAACCACAGAACCGAAGAGAATTTTTTATCCACACAAGCTATGACAAGAACTCAGACATATGTCAACAACCAGAGAGAATGGTTGCACCCAACATAAAACAAGATAAAAGCACTACTGAAAAAATGAATTATTGTGAAAGGTTATTTGTGAATATGTCTCATCGCAAATGATCAATCGCAAAAAGGCATCAAAAATATTAATTTTTATGAAGAATCGTCACAAATTTTTTTTTGGGATGGTTAGTAAAACCGTCGCAAAAAACATTTGGTGATTTTTTTAAGAAGCTGTTTGCAACGGACAGAAAACCTGTCGCAAATAGCTTCCAAATTTTTACTATTTGTTGACTGTCCTTCAAAATTAGTAATTACGATGTACCGTCCCAATATGTTTCCAAATCATTAATAAAAATAACCCCTTTTCCGACAGACAGTTGCAAATAGTTAATTTTTTTAAAAAAAAATATAAAAAATGATATTATATTATGAATAATATGATTTTAATATAATATAATATTAATATAAATAAAATCATAATATTAATATTAATATATTAAATTATTTATAAAATAATAAATATAATATAATATTAAAATAAATAAAATAATTAAATTAATATTTGTATAATAAAATTTATAATGAAATAATTAATTAATATAATAATAATATTATTAATATTAATGAATTAATAATACTCGTCATATAATGAAAACATCAGTATTCAAAAAAATATAAAAATATATTAGTTAATAAAACAATAAATATAATAAAAAATTAAATTAAAACAAATAGTAATTTTAGAGACAATATAAAACACACGCTATTTAAATCTTTAAATAGTTAATATTACAAAAAAATACATTCAAAATTTTCTTCATAAAATAAAAATACACCACCGATTAGTGGGAGGGTCATCTGGAGTAGTTGAAGGAGATGATGGAGGGAACTCCATCCCGAAACTGCATGTCAAAAGTCGCATGTACTCCATCTGCACCTAATACTACTTCTACCACCATCGATACATCTCATCTTACATCTAATACTGCTATTGCTGCTACTACTATTTATACTATCTGAGGAACTCTTCCTACTACTTTTGCTGCCACTGACACATCTCCTCATGCTTCCTACACATAGTCTTTATAAGCTCACTCTGAGATCGTAGTTGATCCTCATACTATGCATGAGATAATAATGTCTCTTCAGAAACTCTTCTCGAGCTGCATGCCGTCATTGTATAGGTGCCACAAAAACCCCCAGGGGTCACTAGAGAGATGATACCGACCACTCGGCCATTCTCAAAGCCATACTGAGTCGCCTACACCCATGCTACCTCATAATATCGGGGTGTACTGGTCTGACCATCGGCTTCAGTCTAATTATCAACATCATTCTAAGACATCGCTACTTAATATAACTCATTCAGTTGAAATTTAAAATTAAAACAGATAAAATATTATTTCTAGTTAATTTTAATACTAAAAACACATATACTAACTACAATCAAACATTGGTGAGAACCTCTAATATTCCCAGTGGTTGGATCACTGTACACACTCTTATAAACATTATACTCTATAATATTGGGCTATGTGACTGCCTATATGAATATAAAATAAACTTTTTATATTTTAAGTTATATAATATTTTAAAAATTTACTTATTATATGCTCCCTATGCATACTAAATGCATGATTACCATCTCGATGTGTCACCTCTTGTCTTCCCCAATTTTTCCCACCTACCAATTTTCTACTCTAAAACCACCTACTCAACTAGTTTGTAAATAATACATCTCAAACCTGAGATAATATATAATTAGGTTGTAGTATGCAACATCTCTCATCAAACTCCATCACTCCCACTTTCTCCATTTCTATCCTTTTAAAAATGTGGAAAATCTTACTACTATATATACACATATCCCACTTCCATTCCATTCAAATAGCCTCACACATTCTCTTCTCGACAGGATTACATAAAACCTATAACTAATTGATTATATCATTTTATTAATTAAAATAATTTTAATATAAATATAATTTATTTACATTCCAACTAATTCTTGAACATTAGCTGCTGAACATCGATGGGAATGTGATCCCATGATACCCATGCATCCAAAACATTGTTACGCAATATATCACTCCAATTTCAAATAACTGTATGTGTAAAGATGTGAAAAAATAATTAATCCAACAATTAGGATATAAATAAATTAATGAAAACCAACTCAAATTCATAGGTAAACATACATCTACATGCATGGACTGAACCTAAGATGTTGACGTATCTCGCGTATAGGGTCATGAATCATCAGTCGAGCAAGAACACGCCTCCTCCGAGTGCCCCATAAACTTCCAACAGTCTAAGGGTTGGCAGATCTGACCTCCTACTCATCAAAAGGTAGATCTCCCATCTACAACATACTAAACAAATCATTGTCCATTTGAATCACAAAATCATTGTTATTAGCAAACAATTGAAAATAACTATTACATAAATATATATATTATATATGATTATAACTATCATTTAACTGTGTCAATGTTCATCTTAATCCTCATCTTCATAGATGTTGATTTAAATATCTTCATCATCCACCTCAACATCATCAATTTCTATATTAGTTTCAGTTTCATCATCTCTTATCATTTAAAATTTAGTTTTAACATCATTAACATCATAGTCACCATTGGCCCTTAACTATGGGGTTTCATTAATGATATTCGTGTATCTTCATTTAAAAGATGGATTTAGAGTAGTATCTTGAAAAATTTCAATTCCTTGCACATCAGAGGTATCGCATCCAATTTTAGTAAATTGATTATATCAAGATTTAATTTTTATTATGCTCCACCAATCACCCAACTACCTTGAAGTGGAAATGTAATTTGCATAATAAATATGATGTGCCTAATAAGGAAAAAAAATGGTTCATTTAAAAATAGAATACTTTCACATATCATTTTAATGATTCCATGGATCAGATGAACATGTAATCCTCTCTTAGTATCCAACCACTAACATTTAAACATCGTTACATAATGTTGTCCCATGTAACACACTTCAATGAATTCTTCCAACATGTTATACAAGTTAACTTCAGTTTTCTCTATGTTGAGATCCTCTTAAGAAAAAACCATTATTTTTTTTATTCCTCATCTTCACATGTATGAAATCGATAAACAGTCACCATATATGAATTATAATATTTAACTATTTGGGATTGTTGGTTACTCAATACAGACAATCGATTATCAATTTTATCACCATGTTGAGATCCTTAAAATGTTTTAAAACCATTATCACCATAAAAAGTATTAAATCGAATTTTATGTGAAATAAAAAATAATTTATGTTGCCCGTTTTTGAAACCAGTAGGATTTTTTATTGATGTTCTTCATTAGTAGTACTCTAATTTGTGGAAAATTTATTTTGATATAATTATCATATAATCTACAAATAAAGAATGCTTAATGTGCTGTTATAAATTTTTTTGAATAGTTAATATGACCACTCACAGTATGAATGGTTTCATTTATTCACAATTCAGAAGAACATATATATAATATATTTGATTTTCATCATTTGAAATCCATCATTCTTGAATTATAATGAAACCATGTTCGACCTTATTGAAAACTGATAATTGATTGATCATGTAATCATCATCATTTCCCTCATTAAAAATCATGGGGTTGTGTTTTGAGGGATATTTATATAAAAAGTAATGAGAACATAAAAAAAAATTCCTCTTGCAAATAAGCTTCTGAAATTGAGCCTTTAACTGATGCTTTGTTACATTATTTTTTTCAATTTCTACATTAACTCTCTAATGGGTACATCCATCAGAACTGCACCTGACCTCCACATTTTTTTCATGCGGAAAATGTAATATAAAATGTTCCATTGAGTCGAACGATCCTTGTGGGAATATTTTTTTCCTGCTCATGTAAAATTAAAATGACATCTTCTTGAAATTTTATTACGACATTGCAGTCTTTTTTCGACACACAAATGTCTCAAAAAAATATGATATGTCTATTGTCACATCCAAAATTATTGTATTTAACAAACCTCTTAATCCAATTGACAAATGTCATACTATTAATACACGAATGTCATGACTTTTTAAACTGATAATATGACTATTTCTGACACATCTGCCCAAATTGGAAGCATAACCACCTGAATTTCTCAAATATGTAATCCACTAACTATGTAATAAATGAATCTCTTTGGAAATTGAATAAGATGATTTTGGATTCAATAAATTATATGATCTGACATTTTCTATCATTTCAAGTTCTAGTTTCTTGCAAATTTGGGCAAGATTTAATCATGCCATCACATTTTCATTGGTCTTACCTGGTGTATCCAAAACTATAAGAAATAAATTATGAAAACTATTCTTCTTAATATGCATCCCATCAAACGTGTGATAGAACAAAAAATAAGACCAATATATGAAATACCATAAAATGATTTGTTTTATCCAATTTTTCTCCTTTCCAAACATATAAATTTTATGTTGGTTTATTGTTGGTCCAAATGTGATGGTAAGTAATGAAGAGGTAATTGAATTAAACTCTGCAGCTGAGATCATTTTTGGAGGCCCATTTTTTCAACTATTCCTTTTCTAATATGAATTTTTTTCTTCGAAAAGGATGACTATTAAGAAGACATTTGCGATGATAGTTGAAAGAACTAGATTTTTTTCCATTAATGATCATAAAGGCATTTTTTCTCTTATACAGTATAGAAAAGATTTTGGACCATGTATAATCCAACTGAATAACATGATATATAATGGTAAGTCTCTAATTGTCCACATCAATGCAGCTTTCAATAGGATGTTTTGTTTTGTAGCAACGTCATATGTATGGACACCATTACTCCACAGTGAATTCAACTCATCAATCAATAGTTTCAAAGAAACATTGATATTCTTTTTGGGATGAAGTGGAATTAATATGGTTAAAAAGATATATGGATCCTTCATCAACATCAATAGAGGTAAATTCTACAGAGTTATAAAGGAATGAAAAATGAATACCGACTACTATAAGAACCAATGGGACAGAATCCATTTGTAGAAAGACCCAATCACACATTTGGGCTTCTAATGAAAATGATGGATGCACTGGGAAATTTTTTTTCCATGAATCACCACAAGAGGGACGATTTAAGATTTTACTTGGTGAAATGTCAGTTTTTTCCATTACATCAATGATGCTATGTCTTGAGATATAAATAAATATTTAAATATGGTTGTGAGTAGGAAATATCTCAATTTTTTACACGAATAAATCCATACTTACCTGGTTGAGAATCCTTATACCTAGATTTTCCAAATGTAGGGCATTTTCCCAAAAAATTATTTTCACCAAAATATAATATGCAATAAGTTTAACATGCATGAATATTCTAACAGCCAAGACCAATATTATGAACCCTCCTTTTTCTCTAATAAAAATTTCTATGAAACACATTTCTTTCAGGTAGCAATGTTTTTAAAAAAGAGAACCTCCGATCAAAACAACTATTTGACATTCCATTATTTGATTTAATGTCCATAAATTTAGAAAATATTTCAAAATTTCTTATCTTGCAACATGGAAACAAGGCATCCTCATTAGGCCTAAAAAAATCATATAAATAAGATAGTTCCAACTCATAATATAAATCGACGTCATCCTGTGTTTCAGTTTGTTAAACAATCAAACATGCCACATAATGTAATAAACATTGAAACCATGCTGGATCTGGAACCAAATAATAAATATATTATTTGGAACTGCGTTCACCATGTTGATACCAAAAAACATAATCTTTTTGAATACCAAAATGAAATAAATGAGGTCCAATTTTGTCAAATGTGTCATACGTACTCAGAGAACGTTTTTACAAGGACACATAATCACCCCTTCTGAAAAATATTTGGTTTCATGGATGCAAATGATAAGAATGATTGAACACCGTCAATATATACAAGATTTAAATAAGAACTTCTTGGATTCTTGCACTAATTTATCCATGTACTATCATCTAATAATAATTTTTTTCAACTTCCTCATTCAATATGTTTCTAAAAATTATGCAATAATAAGTTATTTTTTATAATACGATATAAGATAAGCAATATCCTAAAAAGGGAAGTCAATTAAATACAATATTCATACAATTAATAACAATTTTTATTATTTTATATTTATTTAAACTATTTTAAAATTTTATACTAATCTACACTCATTTGTAAAAATTTATACTAATTACCTCTAATTATTCTTAATTTCATATATTTTGTACTAATTATTCTTAATTATCGGTGACACAATTTCCAAGAGATTAGTGGAAACTCTTTTTCCCTATGACTCATCCCCCTGTAACTTTCTCCGACTAAATGTAATTTTAATAGTCTACTCTGATGTATGAATATCTATTTTTGTATGCATTATATTATGGAATAATGGAACCCTGAATGTTCTCTCTATGTTCTAGTGCATATGAAAATAGATATTCGTATGTCAGAGCAGACTATTTATAGTGATTTCAGTTGTAGAAAGATGCAAGGGGATAAGTCATCGGAAAAAATAACCTCTTTTGTCTGATGGATCTCCACATTGCAACATTCTCCGACTTAAATAACTATGAAAAATATGCTCTGACGTATGTTTGAACAAATTTTTCCTATTGATTTCAGGTCAAAAGGTTTCAAGGAGCTGTGGTGTCGATCATAAGGAATGCTTCCAATCCATTGGAATATGTGCCAGTTTATCAATGTACCTAAACATATTATGAATTATTATTAATTATTATGAATTATTTCTAATTAATACTAATTAATACTAATTATTTATGATTATTCGTAATTATTAAAAAAAATTACTAATTACTACTAATTAGTCCTAACTATTACTAATTATTACAAATTATTACAAATTATTACAAATTATTAATATTTATTAATATTTATTACTATTTATTTATATTTATTTCTATTTATTACTATTTATAACTATTTATTATTATTTATTACTAATTACTTCTAATTACTACTAATTATTACTAATTATTACTATTAATTACTAATTATTACAATTTATTAGAAATTATTACTATTTATTTACAATTATTACTAATTATTACTAATTATTACTAATTATTACTTAATATTAATAATTATCACTATTTATCACTATTTATTAATAATTATTAATAATTATTAATAAATGTTACTTATTATTACTAATTATTACAAATTCATACAAATTCATACTATTTATTATTATTTATTACAATTTATTAATAATTATTACTAATTATTTGAATTTATTTATAATAATTAGAATTTAATGCTAATTAATCCTACTCATTTCTTATTAATCTAAATTATTTCTAATTAATCTATGTTATTACTAATTATTACTAATTATTAATAATTATTACTATTTATTACTAATTATTACTAATTATTAAAAATCATTAATAATTATTACTATTTATTTATATTTATTAAAATATATTTCTAATTATTTAAATGTATTACTAATTAATCATAATTGTTAGTAATTATTATTAATTATTTCATTTTATTACTAATTTTTCATAATTATTACAAATTATTTGTAATTATTACAAATTATTTCTAGTTATTAAAAATTATTTCTAATTATTACAAATTATTTTGAATTATTAAAAATTATTTCCAATTATTACAAATTATTTATAATTGTTACAAAATAATTCCAATTATTACAAATTATTTCTAATTATTACTAATTATCACTAATTATCTCTAATTATAACAATTTATTACAATTTATTACTAGTTATTACTAATTAATACTACTTATTACTAATTCTTAAAAGTTATTTAAAATTATTACAATTTATTACAATTTATTACAATTTATTACAATTTATTACAATTAATTGCTAATTGACACTTAGATATAACAATTTATAACAATAAATAATAAAAAAATATTTAATTCTAATTTAATTAATTTACAAATAATTAATAAAAAATTATCAAAAATTGAAAATAAAATAAATTGATTGAATAGTAAAAAATAGATAAATACATTAAAATTGAAGATTCTAAATTATTAAAGTCACAAATAAAGGTCTGATTTAAACATTTAAAATATGAAAAATTTTAAAAGAAAAATTTTCATTGGAGATAGAGAGAGAAGTTGAGTAAAGAGTGAAATGAGAGGAGAAACAGATGATGGTATATACAGGTCAGATTAGTTGTGACATATGCTTTGTGATGGGTAGCCCATCACAAATAGTGTTATATGCGACGGGGCCCGTCGTAAATACCTCGGCCCGCATTAATTAAAGTGGGTCGTTTAAAATTTATTTGCAACGGGACCCATTAAAAATAATACCTGCCGAAAAAATATTTTCTATGAGACAAGAATCCCATCGCAAATACTAAAAACTGCACTAGTTATTTGTTATGGGGCCCGTAAAAATATTACCTACCAACAATGTATTTGGGACGGGGTAAGAATCCCATCAAATATTCTAAAAACCAACGCCAGTAATTTGTTAAAGAATAGGAACCTGTCGCAAATAACCTTACCCTGTGGTTTGGTGCGTAATTCATGCAAACCCTTTGCAGTGGGTAATAAGTACCCATTGCAAGTAATAGTAATTTGCAATAAGGTAATCTTCCAGTCACAAATAACCCCTTTCTACTGGTTATTTGGGACATTCCCTTGACCTGTCGCAAATAGACATTTTTCACATAGTGAAGGAATATATTTAGAATGGAAACTATAAGAATAATAAATTCCATAATCATAAAATTTTAGTGGTAGTGATGCATCAAAATGTAGGAATATAAACTCTTATGAATAACTCCATCAATCCAAAAGGATAACTAAAACAGAAATAACTACAATGTGATATATGTGAAACATACCAGCATCTCACTACAAACTACTAGTACTCTGCTAATATAATCCTCACAAACTCATTACAGTTCCTCACACTTAACTATATCATAAGATAGTACAATGTCGACACATTCCAGAGGAATGTGTAGGGTGTGATCTAAAAAGGATTTGTAGGATCCCTCCCAGGTATTCTAAATCATGTATCTTTATAATAATACTAATATATGACACATTTATAAAACATGACATAATAAAAAAATTAAGTTGTTTTAAAATAGAAAAATGGTAAACTGTTTCCATTTTTATATAGATCTAAAAATGTAATTGGTAATATAGTTTCAATGAATTTTTGAAATAAATGTTCACATCTATCCTAATGGAATGTCAATCCAAAATATTAAAAACAGAAGCACCATGGTAAACACCCCTGTGAAAAAAAAAATCTAAGCTAACTGATCACTCATACTTTGATAAACAATAATGACTACTGTAGACCCATGTCCCTATGACACATTCCCAATGTAACTGAAGAATACCCCTTGATTGAACCCCTAACAATGCCCCATAAAAAAGAACCAATGATAAATGACATAGGTAATAGATTAACAAACCATGAGTGAATCCCTTAATGTAAACAAGAATAATTCCTAATAATAAACCCTCTACTTAGGCACAAAAGGCTCAATATGTGACATACATGAATCAGGTCAAAATGACTTGACATTTCATAATGGATTCAAATAAACCATTTTTATCAAAAATATGATTTCAAAATAATTTCCATAATACATATAAAAATGGATAGAAAACAAAAACTTTATTCCTAAATGAGGGGAAAATACATATTCTCTAAAAAACATATTCATGCACACAAATCATCCAATAGAAGAATCATGCCAATTGATTTATGAATTTTTTTAAAAAATAGAAATTATGGTACAAATTATATTGGATAGAGATTAGACCATATAACTGAAATTCATGTCACAAACCAACTATGATATGTTCAACACACACAATATGGAATGGAATACAGTTCAATAAATATAGTCCTCAACATCAATTCTCACATATTATAATCGAATTCCATAAGAAAAAGGGTCAGTTGTGAGTTTATGTCAACATATACATTAAACAATTGTATGGTTCCCCACATCCCAAAAAAAGATCACCCCCTAAAATTAAAAAAATAATAAAGCTATAAGAGACAAATAGATATCACAAACAAATCCATAGGGTCCAAGAAAGCCTCTTAACAATGCTTCCCAATCCCAAGAGAAATGAGGATAATAAGAATATGAAAATCACACTAACTAAAGTATTAGAAACTAATAAACACATAGATCAAAGAACTGATTATAGAGGTATCAAATATATTATTCCAACTAAATCATTTGGAATATCCATAGGGTATGATATATTGAGGGGGAATCCGAATTAAATGAGTTCTTTAAAATTCAATCCATAAAAACGAATGGGTAGAAACATTACATGGCACGAATCCCAAATTCACATAGAGAATTCCCAGGTTTACATGTAAACTGAAATAAATACCTCATTTGATTTAAAATAAGGGTGTCTATTTCATTGAGGTTAAAAATTCACATCATGTATTCCATTCACATCATGATCCAGACTCATAGCTTCATCCGAGAATTATGTTGATATCGAGATTAATCCTTTCACAGTGTGAACTAGTTCTCTAGAAAATATGCTTCCCAATTCTTTTTGAAAAAACCCTATTCATCACTAATTCCATCCAATACCAAAAAATAATCATTTAAATATTATAATATATTATATCGTAAATAGGATGTGATATATGTTTTAATCCGAAGTGGTTTTCTCAAAAAATAGGCATAACTAATACTGGAACATTTTTTTTATTCAATATTATACCTTCTCTAAATATATGGAATCTATTATAAAATAATGAATTTAGTATATTCTATATTCTAAATTTTTTATGAGAATATAAAAATCATTATACTCTTTCATCCCATATTTTGGAAAATGAGAATATTATGCATTATTATGTTAGGACTACCACTTTCTCAAGGTGATGAGATTTTTTTCACACTATCATTATATGGAGTGTAATAAGGATATACATAATTTAAATGTAAGATATATATATATATAATATAATTATTATTTTAAAAAGATGAATTATTATTTACTATTTCATTTATTCCATCCATAAAAAATAGAAACATTGCTCATGTTTAAGTATACAAAACCATCTCATTGACATGATGCAATTAATTTTTAATTTACATTTAATAAAAATAATTAAAAATTATATATTATCAATATATTTTATTATCATTGAAATCTAAATAATCATTATATTATAGAACCATGATAAATATATAATTATTGGTACTACTAAACAAAAACATGCATTAAAATGTAGTTATCCCCTAGAACAATGATTTAAAAAATATTAATAAATGGATGGTGTGATGTTATAAGTAAATAAAAAATGGTTCTATATATATTATTATAGTTATATAATAGATATAAAATAAATCTATACTTATTATATTATATGCTCAAATTTTTAGAAAGAATGATTACAACTGTGGTAAAGGATTTATCTTTCAAAACTATTTAAATCAGAATTATGTTTTCTTAGATTTCCCTTCTTGAATTAAAAATTTATTATCTAATAACAAATTTTATGTTTCATCAATTATAGTTATTCATAAAATATCCATGTAATATTTCATATTTACTCTATTCCTAATGAAAACGATAAGTAAAATATTTTCAATAATAACATACCGTATTTTCCTTTTGTTTGGGAATAATTTGTTCAATTCCCATGTTTTCTATAAAATGATTTCAATTTTTTTTCTATTAAAAATGTATTATTTGAGTATATTTTTACACATATTTTTATTTTTATAAAAAAATTGAATAGAATACTCCAGTAATTTTATGAGTGAGTAAAATATCGTTTTTATAGAAAATATGAATAGAATCCTTATTTTATGAAATATGGTGGTAATATAATTTACTACTGTCATGAAATATCAATGTTTGGAATCTTATTTTCCATGTTTATATGGTTATTTCCAAAAAAATGGGATATAAAATCCCAGTATTTACATACATTAACATTACGTTATTTTTGCGGAATAATTAAAATATTTCACAAAAAATGCATAAGAACCATATTAGTTTAGTGACATTAAAAACAAGGAAACATAAATGATGACACATGGGTGAGATTAATTATCTCTCACTAGGATATGAAATTATTGAACCACTCTTAGGTATATCAAACATTTAATATATCTTTGAGATATAGGGAGGAAACAATAAAAGGGGTGAGCTCATATTCTTAATAAAGGTAAACAAGGGAGATATATAATCATAAAAATGAGGAAAAGGGTATTATAATGGGATAATAATAATATAATATCATACCCCTCATATCAAATATCATAATCATAAATCATGGAATAAATATTACCCATTCATAAATCATGAATCATAAGGGAAATAATATAAGAATCCATTAAATCCTAACATAGTAATAATATATGAATTGTTGCATAGACATAAACATGAAATATCACTCCCTATAAGTCAATACACATTGCTAAAACTTATCAGGATACTTCCTGGGGACTAATCCTACAAGTTGAGACACACCACCATCCCTAGTCTTAGTCCTTTTCCTATAAGAGATCGGGTTACCCCATATTTCCAAAGTGGATCAGGTTTCCCCATCTTCCCATAGTTGTTCTATTTTCCCCATCTTCTATCTTCGTGGTGACTACACCTACTAGGTGGGATACACCACCATCACTAGTCATAGTCTATTCCTTGTAAGTGATTATGTTTCCTAATCATCCCATAGATGATCAAGCCTATCGACATGATTCCCATTATTGAGTTAGAGATATATAAATCTTTACCCAATACATTATAGGGTGATATAGGTCCCACCCATGTCATAATAGTACTATTAATAAAATTTTCTATATGATAATACAACATTAATCCTATCCAAAAAAAATATTGATTTCATAATAATCATATCATAACTCATTAAATAAAATGGGTGTTATAGAAATTAAATAATATCTTATCATGTGGAAAAACATTTTTTATAATAATTTATTCAAAGAATAACCCATAAAATGAAGCGTGTTTCACAATCATATATCCATTGAAAATAAGAATTTTTTATTAGTATATAACATGGGAATGATAAATGTGTTTCATAAGAATATAACTCGTGAATGAGAAACAACATTCATATAACCCAAGAAAGAGAAATGGGGTACATATACATAATTTTATACAAAACAACTTAGGGAAATAATATGAATGAAACATTTATGTCATTTACCAAAAATACACGAGTAACACTAATGCATGTATTCTTATATGGAAGATAATTTTGAACGATCCTTAAAAAACACATCTTGAGGAGAAAATAAATTTTTTTTAAAAAAATTATTTTAAAACATAATGTATTTTGAAAACCATTTTCATTGATACTAAATTGAAAATATATCAATATGTATTGAAATAATTTTGAAACCCAATTCCCATGAATGAATATATAATAATCTTGAAAACATTTTTAAAACCTTTTTCATTGAAAAAAATAAAATAATAATGAAAACTATTGAAAACATTCTATTTGAAAATACTCTCAAATAATAAAAATAAGTCTTAAAATCATTTTGAAAAAAGGTTCCTTGAATAAATATAAAAGAAGCTAAAAAACATCTAAATCGCTTTTTTAAAATATAACAATTATTTGAAAACCCATTTTTTTAAAACAATTTTAAAATAAATAAATTTCTCGAATATTAAGGAAAATATTATCTTTTAAAAAAATAATTTTCTGAACATACAAATGATAAATTTTGAAAATAAATATCATGATATATGTTATGTTCATACATTGACAATATTCCATTTTCAACATAAAATATTATAATAGTAACATTTTTTAAAAAATGAAATGAAAATCCCTTTTAAGAATAATTATCAAAAAGGTAAATAATGGGTAAAAATATCCATTAAACATCATTGTATAATAGTTAAAAGAATTTATTTTTTTAAAAAACAATTATTTGAAAGAACAAATAATTTCAACAAAAAAGGAGAAATACAATTATATTTATGTAAATTTTTTTTATCATTTTAGTTCCAAATAATGTTAAATAGTACCATTACTTGGATACAACATGAATAAAAATATGATAATAACATTCATTAGATTTCATGAGTGATGGATAATAATTTTTCATTAATGGAATACTAATCATAATAAATCACTATAAATATGGGATTGGAGCTATAAATTGTTACCAATTTGGTAACATTGAATCCCAATATAAATTAAAGAATAACATTACATATGAGGACCTGACCTTAAAAATTACATAATATTGTGTTTTTTCTATAATTTAGTTCTATTAAAATTGAGCTTATTTTCATGTTTAGTGTTTTAGAGAATTTTTTAATCATTTAAAAATAATTCCCCAAATTCAAAAAATGTAGATACTACTATAACGGTATACATTTTTTAAAAATATAAAACTTTTAATATAAAACATTATTTATTTTTCATTAAAAATATTCATTTATTTCATCATAAAGCCCTCCCTTATCGTACCAATTTTTATAGCATCTGGAAATACCTTTTAAAACATGTGGCGAAAACAAAAAACATAGTAATGGATATAAAAATAAATTAAAATCTATTAGTAACTGAATTAATTAAATTCATGATAACATTTTCACAATGTTATACTTTTGACCCAAAAAACATAATATCTTTATCTTACCTAATGAAATTAAATATTTCATATAAAACACTATATAAAAAAAATAAAAAATTTGACATGTGGAATCAATTTCATATCACTCTTATATTTACTATAGCTATCATGTATATATAGGGAGTAACCTTCATGACCACATTTGTAATACACACAATAGTATATTTCAATAATTTATTATTGGGAAACCAACAAAATAACTCTATCTTTTTACCCAATTCATTAGATAACTATAATGAGTTCACCCACCCTCAATTTATCATGGAACCAATTGAACTCATAAAAAATTTCCACGAACCATAACATAATCATAACACATAAAACAATCATAATGGGAAAAAAATTACATTTTCACTTTGAAATCACATTTCAATTTTACAAAGACGTGTAGTAAAAAATGAAAAAAAAATTATTTAAATATGTAATCATAAAAATGTCAAGGAAGTTTAAAAAAATTAATTTTATATGAAAGAAATAAATATTTATCCTGAAGTATATGTTAAAAAACATTCCAATTTTATTTTGTAAAAATAATTTAATGATTGACTTTATGAGAAGATTCCTAGATGATAGAACATTAACATGAATTCGAACTGCCACA
The DNA here is from genome assembly GCA_963277665.1 of Viscum album. Taxonomy (NCBI): domain Eukaryota; kingdom Viridiplantae; phylum Streptophyta; class Magnoliopsida; order Santalales; family Viscaceae; genus Viscum; species Viscum album. Next base: position 815,892,898 of record OY728126.1, on the reverse strand, counting down.
TACAATATTTACTGTACTAAATAATTAATAGTGATAAATTATATAATTTATTTATATCCTCTTAAAAGTTTATTATTCCATTAATATCACTTATTATCATGTTATAACAATTAATTATAATTTATGATCACGTCGGACATTTTGTCGATTTTCTGTACTTAAGTTCAAAATGAATATGGTATGATGTTAATAGTCCAATTGTTAAAAATTACATCTATCAAAAATAATATTCATGAAAATTTATGCACATTTTTAAAAAATTATACTATACTAACAAATAATTCATGAATGGTATTGGAAATTCAACAATGTTATAATCATAGAGTTGGTAGGTCATACGTACGCATGAGTAACATTTCCATTTTTTCAATGATAATTATGAAAAGAAGATAATTATAATATTATCATTACATAATTATTATAATATAATAATTATGATATTATTAATTTAATTATACTTATATATTTCATCCATGTGATGTGGTCATGGAAAATGAATCACATCTCCTCGTGGATCTCATAGTTCGGACATACACACGAACGATGTTATATTTTTTTGTGCATGTGGAGGTAAGATATTAAATGATATATTACTATTTAATAATGTTAAATATGTCATTAACATCATTTATAAATATTAATTTCATCATTATAACCATTCTTAATAGATGATAACATTAAATGAATTTTATCAGTTCACGAGGATGTAATATGTTGTACGCACGAATGAATAATTAATTTCCCATGTGGTGAAATTGGAAATTTATTTTCGTGTTTATATTTACATAAAAATTCTCGTTAAAATTAGTGATACTATATTTTTTTAATCAAATTTATGAATACATGAAGGAAGTGGAATATTAAATAAAAAAATACAATAAATTAATAATGATACCTCTTCTTTGGACGATCTCTATTGATTAATACCTTAACATCTATAAGGAGGGAGTTATGCCTAGAATTTGGATTTTATATTGTGTGGAGGGATTCCTAGAAGTTATTTGAGATGATCATGGCCAATAAAATGTTTTCATGTGAAATTAAATGATAACAATGTGTGTACTTTTATTAGAAATGAGAGAGGTAGTCTTAGGATTCTTCAAAATATTAAATTGATATAAATTAATAATATCTTCTTAATGGTTCCAATGATATTTATTTGGAATATATGATGATAATGCGTCGAAATAAAATCATCCAATCAAAATTTCACAAGATATTTTTTTAATCCATTCCTTTTTGTTTTAACCCTATTAACTCTTACAATGATAACATGTAATTTTGATATTAGAGGTTAATATAATTAATATAAAATTACAAAAGAATAATAAATGAGTCATTGGAGTAATTTTATGTCTTATAAAACTTATTTGGAATAAATTTAGGTATTTTGAATTTTTATATATTTTAATAAAATATTTATTATTTTAAAATGTCAGTACTATCAATTTTGGCACTATTAATTACATGAATTCTTAAAAATATCATGAAAACGAGATAAATTTGAAAAGAAAGCTTATAAAACATCACTCTAATGTAATATATATATATATATAATTCTATGATGACATTAATCATCTAAAATTATATTTATTTTAATGTTTTTAATATCAATTATTTAATATTTCATTAAATTATACAATTACGACATCATTGTTGTGAAAGATTTTAATTTAGTTACTTATTTTATGAAAATTTAAAATAAATTATCATAAAAATATAAAAATTATATATTTCAAAATATTTGTTATAGTTTAACCTTTCTTATATATAAAACCATATTAAAAATATTTCATTTTTTAAAAATAAAATTGTGATAAAATTGACTTTTCTTTGAATATAATATTATAAATGTCATGCTATTTTCCATGTGGCTTCCATATGTTATAATTTCATCAAAAGGATTATTAAGGTTAAAAAGAAACTCATGTAACAAAATTATAAAAAGTATTTGTTTAATTTTATAATATTTATAATATTATTATTACTTTTCATTACCAGATTTACACTTAATCATAGTAATAATTATTTTTACAAAACATACTATTAATAATTTACAAGAATAAAGGGAACCTATTTACAACTTTTGGACCTTATGATTAAAAATATGGAATCAACTGTTAAAAGTAAAATACAATGAAATTTCAGAATGTTTTTATAAAATAACGTCATTTACATAATGAGAAAACATGTTTTTAATGTACAAATCTTTGAAACATTGAATTGTTTTTATTTCCAAATTCAATGTGAAATTAATAATGATGAAATAAAATTAACTAAATTATAAAAAATGATCTATTTATACTTTAATAAAACTGAAATATATAATTTATCACTGTAAATAAATTTGATGAAAAATCGGTTTTCAATTAAAATGTTATATTATTTAATTATTCATGAAAATAAGAAACTTATTAGAAAAATACCAAAAACTAAATCAAAATAAATTTTTATATTCATATTTAAAATAATATATTAATTTATTCAAATGTAATTTATAAAAGTGATAAATACTATATGTAAAACAATTGTTCCATCAAATGACATAAAAGTTTCTTTTTAGAGAAATACTTGTTTTATGTGTAAAAATGGATTTCTATTATATAATGTTAACAAAACATATAATATGAATTATAATAATTATTTTGAAATATTAAATATATATATATATATCATTACTATAATTCAACAGGATTGATTTGTTTATTTATTAGTATAAAACAAACTTGTTTACAATTAGATAGTTCTCATAAATACATTTCATTGTGTTTTAAAAAGTATTTTATTTTCATATATAAATAATTTATCAAATAATTGAAAATAAATAATTTTTTAAACAATATTTTCATAATTCAGTTTATTAATTTCATACCTTCCATTTTAATGGATAGGTTATAATGGTAAAATTAAAATAATAATGTTTAGTTGTTCATTTATGCTTGATGTGGTGTATCATATAGGCTATTAATTGTAGTGTTTCTTTAAAATAGTATAATGATGTTAAATTATTACACCTTCAATAGATTTCTTTCTCAATATTTTATCTTGGGATAAAAAACAAAGGGTTTTAATTTTCAAAATACATTTGTTGAAATCTCAGATCGGAACATGGGCCAATAAAACATCAACTTTCAAAGAAAGAATGGGAAGTGTCATGGTCACCCAATATATCAAATACCATGGTTACATGTAGGAAAACATGGATAATGATGATACAACTAACTATCATGTTCTGACTGAGATTGATATAGACCATTTTCATGAGAAGGTTAACAATATCAACACATTAAATCTATGATGGGAAAAAGTTCATAAAATTAATAGTTAAATTGGTGAAATGATATTTTTTGTGATTCATTATTATTTTAATAGAGTTGAGGAATTATTTTACAACATAGAATACAAGAATAAAGAAATATATATATGTGAAATGTGTACTTTCATACTTTAATTAATTTCCACCAAATACTCATCTTTTTCTCCAAACAATGAGTATTATAAATGTTTTTTTCATTATTGAAGCACTAGAATTAACTTCAATAGAATAAAATAATATAAAAAATATTTAATATCTATTTCTTCTATCTTGAAACATTTACCACAACCAAATTGGTTAATATAAAAAATAGGATAATTCCTTAAAAATAATAATACTTTATATGATGAAAAATAAATTAATCTACAAATTTCAATAGTAATACCCAATGTTGAACATATTCCATTCAAAAAATTACAATATTTAGGATTACTAAAAATCAAATACAAATCAACTTACATCAATCATAAATGAATTTGAAAAATAGTAAAATTCTTCTAAAATAACATAAGTAACTGAATCACCAAAACATTTTACAATTAAAAGTTTATCAATTTGATTAGACATATGCTCCAAAAAAACATATTCATAATCCATAAAATCAACTATCTAAATGGAAAAAAGACATAGAATCTTTGAATTCATGTATACCAGTGGTAGGTGATGCAACGATGTTTCTCATTGGTTGTTGGTTCGATTCTTATGGCCCTATTGGATGTGTCAATTTTCCACCCATTAATGCGGTACTTTTTTTTATAAAACTATATAATTCGTATAATAATCCAAAAATAAGAAAAAATCTTCAAAATGAATGTAAAATATTTTACCTAAAAGGTAATCTTATAGTTCACATTTTTCATCCATAATATTAATAAAACACAATTACCACCAATGCAAATATCATATATTCCCTAATGTTTATCCATACCTTTATGATTATGTCTATAAAATAAAATATAATTCTTCCTCCAAATAAAATTTTCACATATAACCATAAGGGTTATATATAACAAAAACTAAAAAGTCTTGAAAATTACACCCATCATCAAAATAATATTAATACATTTAAACATTTCCTCATTCTTAGAGCTAACATAACTATTGACTTCCATATATATAGACATCTTAATCATTCAACATTCTTCATAATCCATTACTATGATTTTCAACATTATTCCATTATATTATTTAATAAATAAAATATGAATCATATCCTATGATTCAATAATGTATAAAATTTATCCATGAAATAATCCGTACATTTTATATATCATTTTTAATGTCATAATGTTCAATTTTAATGGAAATAAGTATTCTTAAACAAATATCTATATGGCCCTACTAGTACCATTCATTAGTATTCTTAATAATACATAAAATATCATAGTAACAATAATACCTACATTTAAAAAAATCATTTGAAAACTCTGAAAGAACATATTATTAATTCCTAGAGTAAATTGAATGTTTACTTTTTTTCCATGGTATATTATTCTTTTATGACCTCTTTTTCCACATTAAAAACATCTTCCCATACCTTTAATATATTTTCCTAGGTGTTTAATTCCATATAATTGAAAAGTATTTCATTTAATATTTTTAACGTTATAATCATTGTTACCTAAACTTCCACATGGATTCATTTCTCTCGTACATGATGCATTAGAAAACTCATCAAGGATAAAGTGGATAATAATTACTCCTTCTAGTGGGTTTATAATAACAACAAGAGTTGTAATTAAATATGCCATTTCATTTAGTTGAGTAATATAATAACCACCACATTTTCATTTAAATCCATTGTTAATTATTTTCCAGCTGGATCAAAAAAGTTTCAAAATCAAAAAAGGATAGTGTGAGAAATAAAATCATTATATATCATTTTTGAGGATGATAAACACTAAAATATACATATTCATGTTATCTAAAACTCATTAGATTATTTAAATAACTATGTATCTTCATACCATGATACAAATTGTGGTTATATTTGACTTGTAACATAATATTTAATGATAACCTAACCTATATAGTTATCTACACTATCCTTCGACTCTAATTATAATGACTTGACATTATAAATTATAAACTCTTGAGTTTTAGTCAAAAATTTAATTTATTTTACATTGAGGATATTTTCATAGTTATACTATTATAAAATTACACCATCATTCATTAAAAACTACCACATTTATACAATGTGGACACTTCTAAGATAGTATCCATTTTTTTCAAAATATATTACTTCTAAAAGATATGATTTTTTAATTAAGAATCATCATAACTTCCAAATTGACCTCATACATTATTTTACCCATCATTATACCCTATAATTTCTTATAAATATTTTTATGATCACTAATATATTTGTAATAAACATAAAAAACTAAATTAATAAATAGTTAGTCAGTGAATACTTTAAACTCGACAAAACACTTTCACTAAGTTATACATTTCACTAATAAACCATAATATCTATCACTTACCAAATGAAATTATAATTTTCTTATAAAAATAAATATAAAATATAAATAAAAAGGTAACTGTTGGAATAAATTTCATATGAATATAAAATTTACTATCGATATTATTACCACATATAGACTAACCTTAATGGTTGCATTAAGTAAACCCACTGTAGTGTATTCCCTTAATCTCTTTAGAGAAACCCTAATAATTAATGTAGTATCATTACACCCTGAATTTGTGATCTATAAGAGGGTCACTGACCTTCATTGTATCCTAGAACATCATGTAGTCATAAAAAATTCTCAATAACCATAACATAATCAAAACACATAAAACAAGAATAAAGGAAAAAAATAACATCTCCAATTTAAAATCACACATCTTTTTGAAAATTTCATTCTACAAAAATGAAAACACCTTATTTCAATATAAAATAAAAACATATATATTAATCCTCAAAAATTGAAATTAAATTGATAAATTATTTTCTTCGCATATATTTTAAAAAACATTAATTTTTTCTTTTGTAAAAACAACAAAAAGAGAAACTTTAAAATATATTTTTTAAAATATATGAACTTACAATAATTCACAGTAATCATGTAAAATCATTATCAACAAGAATAATAAAATTTGGAAAAATATATACTTTAATTAGAACCTTTTAATGATTATTCTTCATTATATATCACATATTATCATGTTATGAAGATTATTTAAAAACTCAATTTCAAGTCAGACCTTTGGTTGATATTCATTACCTAAGTAAAAATTAATTTTTTTACGATGTTAGTTGTAAAATGGTTCATAATACATCATCTCAAATACAATATTCATGAAATAATAATAATTTGTATACATAAATTATACTTTTAATTAGAACCATTTATTTATGGTTCAAGAAATTGAACAATGTTATAATCATGGTGATGGAAGACTGTACGCAAGGATGAGTAATGTTTCCATTTTTTGTTGATCAATATGAAAAGAGGATAATTATTATTACATATATCCATAATTATAATAATATCATCAATATCATATTATTGAATGAAATATTAATATATATATCATCTGTGTGATGTAGTTATGAAAAACGAATCAAGTCGCTTCATGAATGTAATAGTACAAATGTACACATGAAAAACATTATAATTTATGTGTGAATGGAAAGGTAAGAACATAAATGATATATTATTATTTAATAATTATATATATGTATGTAAAATAATTTTAAAAAAATCTATTCCATAATTATAACTAATCTTGAGAGAAGATGTTGTAAAATGAATTATATAGGTTCACAAGGTGGTAGTCCACCATACCCATAGATAAATAATTCATATCCCAATTGATGAAATTGGAGATGGGTTTTGGTGATGTTATTATCATAATAAGATATATTTTTATTTAGTATAATAGATGTATTATTTTACTATTTTTGAAGAATATTTTAATGATGTGAACGAATAGATAAAATTTAAACATTTAAATAAAAAATGATAAGTCTTCTTCAAACAATCTCCTTTTATTAATACCTTCACACCTATAAGGAGGATTTTCTAATAAATATAAAACCTATTTATTCTGGGTAAGGTTTCATGGAAGGAATTTGGATATATTTTGAAGAAAAAAAAATTTATTTTATTATGTATTGAAATGATAATAATGGGTTAACATTTATAGGAAAGAAGAGGGGGAAATCTTAGGATTCTTCAAAATATAAAATTAATTAAAATTAATATTCTATTTTAGATGGTTAAAAATGATTTTTTTTCAAATGTTGGATAATAATATGTTGGAATACATTCTTAAAATGAAAATTACTAATGTTTAGATTATTTTTTTCATTGTTATATTTTTTGAACCTTTTAACTCTAACTGCGATATCATTTAATTTACATTTTAAGGGTTAATATATTTATTATAAAAAATAAAACGACCAATAAATGAGTTTTTTATAACATTTAATGACAATGTCCAAATTATTTGGGAAAATTTTAAGTTTCATACGATTTATGTCATTAAATAAAATAATATTTATTTTTAAATATCAATACTATTAATTTGGTCACTATTCATTACATGATTTTTTAAAAAAAACATAACAAAAAGGTAAATTGGAACTAATACAACTGAACAATCTAGAAAATTACAAATTAATCTAAAAAAATCATGGATAAAATTAATCATCTAAAATTATAATTATGTCAGTGTTTTGAAATTCATTTCCCTAATATTGATTTTAATTAAACAATTAATACGTCATTATTGTGCACGCCATTAATTTAATTATTTCGACTATAAAAATTAGAAATAATATATCATGATAAATATAATCATTTTATATTTAAATATTGTATCTATATTTTAACATATCCCCTATACAAAAACATATTGAAATTTTTTTACATTACAAAAATGTGTGAAACAATTGAGTTTTACTTAAATATAAATTTCATACTCACATAAAAGTGGAATCAAATGGTTATAATTCTAGAATAAGGACGATTTATTTGAAACACACTTATACAATAAAATGATAAAAAGTTATAGTGTACACTAAAAATATTTATAACATTGACTTTACCATTAACTATAAAATTTACCCTTAAATATGTTAATAAAAAATATTAGTAAAGATATTATCCAGAATTTCTAAAAATGAAATGGATTTCTTAAGAAAAGTTCTTCTTTTATTCATAAAATTAGAATTTTTCTTATATAATGTCTATAAAATACATAATATAAATGTTAAACATTGGATTGAATATTATATATATATATATCATTAATGTAATATATCAAGGTTGATGTTTTTATTTGATATTATAAAAAACACATGTTTAGATTGAAATTTTTTTTTGAAAAACATTTCATTTTAGATTAAAAGGGGTATTAATATCCATTATTTTTAATTGTTAATTGAATTTATTATAAATACATTTGTAAAGGATATTTTCAAAAAAATTTATAATCATCACCATACCCTACATTATAATGGATACTATATAATAGTATCATTATAATAATAACATTTAGTTTCCCATTTATGCTTGGTGTGGCGTATTATTTACGCTATCGAACATATTTTTTCTTTATTAAAATTATGGTTTGTTAAATTACATGAATCATGAAATTTAATTAATGGAATTATATTCATGATATAACATGTAAATGATTTTATATACATCCCATAGAAAAACATAGGTGCATAACATGTCATGTTTTGCAAAGAATGAAAATTGAGAAAAAACATTTTTACTAATTTGGTAATTTTGAAACATAAAACTCATGAAATAAATATCATAAAATTGATATGAGAATAAAAATAAATTTAAGTATAATAATAATATAATTAATCCATTGGATATATATACAACACACATAATAAGTGTGTAGTGAATAACACATGGATCACATAGAAATAAAAAGTGAGATGAAATTCACGTACCATCACTCTTAACATTCATTGAAAACATTACAACCACTTTTATAAATATATATATTTATTATAAATCTACCATATATGCATATTCTTTTATATAATACCATATATAATTCACTTAGTACTTTATATTAACCTTTTATTAAAAATTCATTGTGAACATAATGTTTTGTGTAATAACTTCTTGGTTTATCATATAAATTTTGACTTTTTATTCTTGATCATTTTACTTAGATCATGATTTACTTAGTTACTAAATTTTAAATGTGATATAAATTTCATATATATTTAGTATATAAATATTTATATTAATCTAAATAATATAGAAATATTAAATTAAATACACCGTTCATGGAGATGGTAGGCCATACATATGCATGAATGTTGCTTCCATTTCATTATCATATTAAAAGAAATAAAGTAAAGGAAATATATGTATATAAATATATAAAATATTAATATTATAGTTATAATGTCATATATATCATATTATTTAAAAAAACCCATCCTTATTACATTCTACATAAAGTGTGAATGAGTCACAACGCTTTGGGGACATAGTGGTCAACAAATCCAGAAACAAAGTTATCACATTAACAAAAAATATAAATCATGAAAAAAGGGCTTATATAATAAATAAATTATGATAAATAAATCATAATTATCATAAATATCATATAAAAACAATGTTTACATAATAATTCTCAACCATGGGAGGTGGTAAAGTTAGAACTAACAACATCGTATCATGAGGTTGTAGTTTGTCGTATACCAAAAATGGTACGGTTATTTCCAATTAGATGGAATTGCGTGTATGTTCAGGAAAAACCTTACTATAAAAAATTATTAGTATATTAATTATTTTATTGTTGTTATATGTGTGTAAAATAACAATAATTTTGGTTATGGAGAAATAATACAATGGAATGGAGCTTCTCGAAGGATGTTACCTCATCATTAGGTGAATCCTTTTGGTTTACACCAAAGGTCTTCCCTGTATGGATTTTTACCCAATGGGAGGATTTTAGGATGAAGGTAGGGATAAAATATTGTTATTTGGATTGATATTTTTTGAAGATAACTATCATGATATGTATGAATATGTGGGAGAGTTGGTACCGTTTTGTAATGAAGGTAGGGGACACACTTTGAATTCTTGAAAACAAGTTAGGTGTACACACATTTTTACCTAAAAATCCATAAAAAACAATATAATAAATAATGGAATGTTTATGTAAGAAATATGGACACATAATTGGTGCTGTAAAAGTGACTACGACATTTTTCTTCTTAATATTGTGGATTAGTCCCTTATTTTGCTTCATTTTACATTAATCATTGTAATTAATCTTAATCACTTTCACTAATATTTTTAAAAAAAATTATTTTGAACTGATAGAATATAAATATTATTCTGATTATTTTTTTACTATTTAGTTAAATTTAGTTCAAAAAATAATAAATATTATGATTAATGCTAATCCCATAGGCATGCAAAGAAATAATGGTTTTTTATGTGAGGCTGGTCAAAAGGTTATTAAGCATTTTCATCTAACTTAAATATAAAAATGAGTCCAATGACCTAAATTATATTAATAGATTTATAGTTGATCTATTGTGACTTTAAATCAATGTTAAAGTATAATTTAACTATATAAACAAATTAAATGAAAAATGAGTTGTGAATTATAAATTAGTATTTTTTAATATTCATAAAAAATGTTTTTTCTCAAAAAAATCCCAAAATTAAACCTTAATAAATGATTAAAATTATAAATTAATAAAATGAGATTATTTTAAAAAAATTAATTTCATAGAGTGTATAAATTAATTTAATTATCATTTACAAAAGTAAATAACTATTATTTCATTTGAGAAAACCATATTTTCAAACATATAGTAACATTACCAATATTGCAAGTGTATTATCAATATAAATTATTAATATAAAACCATAATATCAATTTAATTCTATTCATATTACTATGTTTAAAAGATATTCTATAACTATCTTATTTAAATAACTATAACAATAATATGATGTTTCATATAAAATTGGTGTTGTATTTAACACGAGCGATGCTCGTGTAGCCTGTAGAACAATATAATATAATTATTTCGTGTAGTGATTGGGAGAGGAAAATATTAATTTAATATATATATATATATACATATATTCATTTCTTCATTAAATGAATGATATCAAAAGTATTAAATTAATTAAGAAAATGTATTTCACTAAATCTCAGTGTTTTACATTCTACCACCGTAAAAATGAATTTCACCTTCAAAATTCATCTAGTTGATCAAAGGTTTAATATTTGAGAGTTCCATTCCTAGAAACCGACATCATAAAATTTTATATGAAAACTTGTTTAAAAATAAGGAAATTTGGAAACATGATATACATCCAATGTTATTGATAACTATGTTCCCACATGGGATAAAATTGGTCGAATGCGAAAATATAGACTAGGAATAAAAGCGTAAATACTTATAGGGAGTGATTGTGGTTATCAATAAAAAACATGTGAATTAATGATGAAAATTTGAGGGCCTGAAATTCATAAATATGTGCTAATTTAAAAGTCCATCAATTCAACAAAAATTATTTCATTACAGAAGAATTTTTTTGATAATTTTCATAATGTTGAGTAATTCATATATTAAACAAGAATATAGGGAAATATAATTACCTGATATATTTATGTATACACTTTTTCATTCTTTTCTTTTGATTCTAATTACATCTAATTTATAAATTAAATCAGGGAATGGATATCTCGAAATTAACTTCGATTATTAAAGAATTAAAATATGCATTTAGCAGATCATATGGACTATAAAATATTGATATGCCTACCTATTTCTATATAACTATTTTACATGATCAATATGGTCAATACATTAATCTCTAAACCAAAAAGTTATCAATACTGGTTCATAATTAATATTAATTCATCCAATTTTTTAAATAAAAATATTATTACACATTAAACTTGACATTTTTACAGGCTAGTGGTAGGTATGAAAAACATTTTATCATTCAGTCATGGGTTTAAGACCTAGTGGCTCACCAGAATTTCATGGTTTTCACTATATATACAGGTTGTATGTTTCTAAAAAACATTTATATAATTAAAAAATTTAATATGATGGATACCCTTGAAATACGTTCAATAAAAAAAGCATTTTAACATTGGTTTTCATTACAAACACAATAGTTAAATACTTCCTTTGATGTTTTACTAAAAAATTTCATTAACAATTAACATTATAACGCTTATGAAAGATAAAATACAAACAATTATAAATATATTTAGGAAAGTATAATTACATAAATCCACCATATCAAAAATTATCTCGTGGTTTTCAAATTCAAAACACTTAAATACACTCATCATATACTCTCTTGAACATGGTAATAACCTAAATTACCACAAATAATTTTAAATAAAATGCATGCTTCCTTATTACAAAGGTTACTGGATATAATTTTTAAATCCTATAAGTTGTGAACTTCATCCATGATATCATAGAACAATTTTTCAAGAAATAATGTATCTATTCTGAACTCATAAATATTGTCTAGTTTACTTTATCCAAATCAGTATTCTCTTAATCAAAGATAAACACAATTTCCTCAACATCTTGAACACATTAGGGATAACCTACATTTAATTTAAAATACCACCATTCAATTAAATCATTTTTATAGGTCATTAGTATAATTTACCACGTTATTAGAAATACATAATTAAAAACATCTATAAACAATCATTATATTCATCATGATTCATAAAATATAATCTTTCAATTCCAAAACATATAAACTTCAATCATCCAACATTATTCTTTAACCATTACTAAAGATTCATAAACTTATTCCATTGTACTTATTTACTATAATATGATCTATGAATCTTGTATTAATGTTCCTTAACATTAATCAAATAATTCATCTTACATTTAATGTAAAAACATTGGAATAACATTCCATACATTTCACATGTCAATAGTGATATCCTTATCTTATGATGTATATCCAATATTCATGGACATTCCTGATTTTATTCATGATATTTCCACATATATAATATATTTTTCACCATGAACATACTTTCCACATATGAAACATTTAATTTTAACTCAGTTTTTTATAGTTCCCGCAATTGAATAGAACCATAAATTATTAGGTAAGAAACAATTATCATAGTAAGGAACCAAAAAAACATAAAAACCACTAATATGATATCTAAATTTTTAATTGTTCCCTAATCTATAAAATGATAGAATTATCATAGTGTATTCATATCAAATATATTTTTAAATCCTTATTTATGGTCTGTAAAGGGTTTGTGACATCCCAATGTATAACCCCTTAGACTATCAAACTAGGTGAATAGTAAGGCCCATTGTAATGTACCAGTTTACACTCTTGTCTGGTTAGATACACCTTGTATGAGTTTTTTTACAATGTATATCTAAACTAGAACAACCTCTACATGTAGTATCCATATGTAGATGTATTTCTAGGAAACCACTTACTCTATCCTTTACCATAATTCTATGACATTTTACTATACATTTCTTCATCTTTATTATTATCCTTAGATATATCCCAAGGAATATCCCTAGAGATATTACTAGGGACCTCACAAATTTTTTCTCATCCTAAATTCCAAAATTTGACTAATCCTTTTATTTGATACCAACTATAACATATAATTCATAATGTACTTATAAATTACAACATTTTTTAAGAATACCTAAAAAATTATACAAAAAGATGTTGAATAATATTATTAGATCAGTGAATTTGAATAAATGGAATCATAAAATATGATATGAGAGTAATATATATAATATCCAACTAGGTTCTAAAAGTATAGAAACCCTCACAAGAATATCATACATGAAGTATATATTCATGACCTAGGGAAGAAATAATAAAAGCATGGTGTTCAGATGATCATTATGAGTAAACAAGGGAGATATATTGGAATAAACATGAGAATAAGGTTATGATAACATTATCATATTATTAAGGTATTATAACATGCATATCAAATATCCTAAAAATGAATCATCGTATAAAGATTACTAGTTCATAACTCATAAATGATAATGGAAACAAGAGAATAATCCCTGAAATAAGAATATAATAATTACCCATAGAATAGTGTAACACACATAATACTATAATATCATTCCCTATAAGTAATGTTGAATTTCTATAAAAATTAATGAACTTCATGGGGAATACATTTACTACATGAGACACCCCACCATCCCTACTCATAGTCCTTTTCCAAATAAGGGATTAGGTTTACCCATATTCGCATAGTGGGTCAGGTTTACCCATCTTCCCATTGTGGTTCGGGTTTCCCTATCTTCCATATACTTGGTGACAACACCTATTAGGCATGACACAACAGCATCCCATGTCGCAGGCCATTCCCTATAGGGGATCATGTTTTGATATCTTCTTATAGTGGATCTAGACCATCCACTTGATTCCCATAATTATCAGTTGATATATAAATCACAGCCTAATGAATTTGAGGGATATATAGGTCCACCCAACTCATAATAATATCATTCATACATGTTATAAATTAAATTTAAACATTCATTTTATCACGAGGCAAAAAAACAACATTGTTTCATAATCAACCTGTCATAACCCATTAAATGAAATTGGTTTCATAAAAATGTAACGTTATCATAATATATGTGAAAAAGATAGTTTTCATAATCATTTAATAAAATAATTACCTATGAAAATAATCAGGTTTTTGAAGCATATAACCCTTAAAAATAAGTGGATTTCATAAGAATATAAACTATGAAAGAGAAATCTATTTAAGAAACATATAACTTCTGAAAGAGACTCAAGTTTCATATAAACTGTGAAAGAGAAAAAAGTATCATTAACATCATTCCATCAAAAAAATAAACCATTATGTAAAATAATATTAATGGAACCTTTATATCATTTCCTAGAAAGGCACAAGAAACACCAATGGATTTAATCTTAGATGGAGGGTAATTTGTAAATAATATTTAAAAACTCTTCTTGGGAAAAATATCCTCTATTACATAAGAATCATCATTTTAAAAATAAAATACTTTTAAAAAATTATTACAAAATACCTTGAAAATATATAAAAAAGGTTTGGAATCATTTTGAAAATATTTTCCTTTGAAAACATATAAAATAATCTTGAAATTTTTTGGAAAAAAAATTTCCTTCAGAACTTTTAATTGATATTGATTTTTTTTGAAAACCAATTAGTTTTAAAATAATTTGGAAACATAAAAATAGGCCTGGATATCATTTTGAAAACAATGTTCTTTGAAAAAATATAATAGAATTCTAAAAACATTGGAATGACTTTTAAAAATTAAAACAATTTTTTGAAAATCATTTTTTCCATGAAGACAATTGAAAATAAAAAAACTATAATATTAAGGAAAAAAATAATTCTAAGAAATAACATTATAAACATAAAAAAGTAATCATCATGTAAATTATTATCATAATAGTAGATAAGTCCATACTTGTTAAACATTAATTTTCCACCATAAAATTTTTCAGAAGTGTCTTTCTTAGAAAAAAAATTACTTTTTAAACTATATTAAAAAAGGATATACAAGAGAAAATTTTTTTTATTAAAAATCATAAGATAATTATAAATGTATTTAAAAATCTTTTTTAGAAAACACTGTATTTTAAAGAATAAATATTTCTGAACGAAAGAAGAAAAAAATTCAGATTTTCGTAAAGAAATTTTATTAATTATATGATGTAAAAAAGAGTGGAAAATGGTACTGTTACATGGATATAAAATTAATAACCATATGGTAAGAAAATTAATGGTAATTTTTGAGATATGGTTCATAAAATATGATTGATAGAAATGTAATCACAAACAATTCTAATAATGATGATATTTTAACTATAAACTATTACCACTTTGGGAACATTGAATCCAAATAAAATGGAAATAATTAAATTATATAAATATGTAAATAACATGAAAATAACAATATTTCTTATATAACATTTCAAATTTATTATATACACTTCATAGAAATATTTAGTTGCATAACATGGCATATGTCATAAATAAGGAAAATTGGGACAAAAATACATTGCATATTTAGAAAATTATGAAAAATTAACCTTATGAAAGAAAAGTCATAAAATGAATATGTGTATACATATAGATTTAGAATATCATCTTATAATTCATTAATGGATATTATACACACACAAAAATGACTTGTGAATAAGACATGTATCTCATGGAAATAAAAAGTCAGATGAAATTTCGTTACCATAAGTCTTGACTTTCTTTGTACATGTAAAAACCTCTGGTATAATAAATATAAGTTTACTATAAATCTAAAAAATAACTATATTATCATATCTAATACCATATATTATTAAAATAATTATTTTTATAACACTTTTATAAACAATTTCTTGTTATGGTTATGATTTGGGTAATAACTATTTTTTTATCATACGTGTTTTGACATGATATTAATGATCCTCTAACATAGATCATAATTTAATTATTTAATTAATGTAAAAATTCATTTATATATCATATATATTCTATATGTAAATGTTTACTGTAATCTATATTGTATATAAATATTAAATTAAATTCACCATTCATGGAGACTGTTGGGCGTACATACATATTGACAATACTGGTGTTTTATTATCATATTGAAATAATGTAAATGAAATATATTTATATAATTATATAATATTATAAAAATATAATTACTATCTCATATAAATAATATAAATTTTCTAAACCCATTCTTAGTATAATCCATGTAATGTTCGAATGAATGACATCGCCTTGGGGTGGTGGTTGCGCACATTTCCACAAATGAAGTTGGCGTATTTTCAAAAAACCAAATCAATTAATATAGGATATATATAATAACTAAGTATAAATACATCATTAATTCCATATATATAATATAAAATTTGACATTCTATAATAATACCCAAACATTAGAGGTGGTAATGTTAAAATGAACAATAATGCTTTGTGAGGCGGTAATTCATCATACACAAAAATAGTACGTTTCCTAACCATTAGATGTAATTGTGTGTAAGTTAATGTATAAAAAATAGAATTAAAAAATATATATTATATTTAGGTTAATTTTGTTATTAATTATTCCTATAATAATATTAATTTAGGTGTTTGGGAAAAAAATAAAATGGAGCTTGAGGATGGATGCTGCCTATTCTTCTAGTAAATCCTTTTGGTTTTTACCCAAGGTAATTCATGGATGTATTTAGGAACAAAGTTATAATTCATCTAATAATGTAGTTATTTTGTGAAGTTAATTGGGTAGATATTTTCTAATATTATTTGGCATGAGATGGATGAAGAAGGGGGAGAGGTGGTGGGTTTTTATAAGGCAATTAGAAGACACACTTCGCATTTCTAAAAACAAGTTATATGTACCCACGGTTTCATGTACAAAAAATTAAAAAAATTAAAAAAATAAGGTAATGTATATGGATGAACTATTTCTAGAAATCGAGTTCTTGATATGTAGATAGGTAATTTTGTTCCTTAAGTTAATGGTTTAGTCCTTAGTTAAGCTTAATTTTACCTTAATTGATATAATTAGTCTTAATAACTTTCAGTAATAAATTTGTGAAAAATTAGTTAGATATTATTATACTATAAATATGATACTGATTATAACCATGTATTTCTATTTTTTGAAATTTAGTACACAGAAGTGTAAAAATTTGGATTAATTATAATCTATCTGATAGGGTGAGAAAGAATATTTTTTGAAGTGGTAATCATTAAAAGATAATTAAGCTTTTATATATAAATTCAACATAAAATTCATTAAAATGAAATAAATTGGATTAATATTCATATAATTTATCTATTTTTACATTATATCCTTATTAAAAATATAATTTATCTATATAAATAAATTATACTGAAAAATAGTTATGAATTAAAATTAAGTATTTTTCACTATACATCGATAAAATGGAGTTTCTTATATAAATCCCACAAATTCAACCTATCATAAATTTAACTATGAGTTCAACAATAATTTTTATTACACCTAATAAAATTTATAAATTTATCTAAAATATATTCCATAGTCATTCAAAGAAGGATATAATACGTAGTTTATTTGTGAAAATTGTAATTTTAATAATATATTCATTACTAATATAACATTTTTTTATTATAATTTAATTTTATTTATATAAAAAAATAATATTTATAAATTAGTGACATCTATTATCATTACATTTTTTAATGGATATGTTATAACTATCTCATTTAAATAATTATTATAATAAAATGACGTTTTATAGAAACATGGTGTTGCGTGTAACACAAGCCAATTTGGTGTCATGTGTAGTGCATGATAATAAAAGTCTTGTGGGTAATAAAAAATATCCATACATAGTTACTTAATTTATAAAAAAACTATATCTAGTGTTGCATGAAATTAGAAATACAGAAAAATAATTAAATTAATTTGAAAAAATATTTCATAAAATATCACGGTGTTACAATATTTTCATTATTATTTTCGACTTATTTGTATTTTAAATAAGAGATTACCAAAATAAAAAAATTACATTCATAAATTAAATATTTCATTAATCATTTAAAGGGATATTTCATCTTTGATAACATCCTTGGATGTTAATTTTGATTTACTATAGATATGATTTTATGATAATGTGTATATTCTTTATATGAATGGTATACTAATATATTAACAACATGTCTATGAAAATGTTCATTTTACATTAGTTTTGATGTGTTATAGGATTATGAAACATATTTCCTTTCCATAGGTTATGATAAGGAGTGATAATGAATGTTTTGTGATCTTATGGCAGACATATGTATGGTTTTCCTTTTGTGATGGATCATACTAGAATTATATGTCCCTATAAAAATATATGAAAATATTATATATCTCATGATATAATTATAGGGAAAATTTTGACGTTCTCACTGCATTATGGTTAACGGGTGATAATTCAAGATCCACTATCGTAAATAAGAAGTGATTACTAATCCATTATGATATAGGAAACTGGTGTTCATGCCATATCCAGTATGATTCAATATTCTTTCATGTTAACGATGATATATTAAATGGTTTCTAGACCTATAATGGTGCCTAATATATATGACACTATGTTATAGTTCCTAATTGATTTACAGTCATTTATAATACTTATGATTATTTTGTTCTGAAATGAGTTTTTTTATTCCATGACTCATTATTTTATTTAATAATAGATTGGGTCTGAGTTTTTTATTTTTTTTCTTATAAAATAACCACTATATACCTATAAAGTGTTTTTATGATAATTTATTGATATATCCAATGTTTAACCTTATTAAAAATATGGTCTCAGACTTTATTATTTTTACTTTTCTATAGTTCTGAACATATTATTAATGCAGGTTTGGTATAAAAATTTACAAATTTAGAATAAAATTATTATAAATATAATAAAATATTGTTAAATAATATTATTTTGTATCTAGTATCGAATTATTACAGTCATTTATGGTTTAGGAATGGATCATAATTTCCTATATTTAATATTCATCAATTTTTTTTGAAATAGTTATATATGAAATTTATAGGTTTTTATTGATGGTATCATAGAAGTGTATAGGTATTAATTATGTATTATTTTTAAATATCATTATTTGAAAGCATGTAGATATGTATAAGTATAGGATAAGAAATTTATGTTTTTTTACGGAAGTTATTTTATTTTTTTTCAAAAAATGCATCCTTATCAATATACAACACTAGACATGGTAATTTTACATATTCATGTACTAGGAATAAACTAAAATATATTTCTTTTATTATATTTCATACTTTATTCTAGTGCACCATGATTGTTCCATTTATGAAAACCTGGGTTTTCACAACCAGGGATATTCATTGGTTAACTCACATCATATTATAAACCATTAGGATGCATTTTAATTGACGATGAGAACAATTATCCTATTTTAAACATAATGAGTTATAGATTGAAATTAGGATTCAATAATGGAGACATAATGTAATGATTTTTCCATGATTATGTGGTCTTTCAGATTTATTATTATTGTAGACATTATGTTACATGGTTTTCTGTAATCAATAAATCCAAAAGTATTAATTTTATTGCCGAACGTAATGGGAAATAGAATTATTATCCCTATTGTAAACCTCATGTAATGGGAATTCGAATATGAATCATTATGAATATGCATCATCAGATGTTCTATTATATGATTAACCTCAACATGGGTGTGAGACATCTAATAAGAGAAATATAGAGTTTCATGAAGATAAATGAGGAAGAAATATTCATCATCCAAAAAGTAGAAAATTTGGTAAGAAGAACATAATGCAATGACTTAGAGGAAGAAGAATATATTTTATATGTGGAAATTATGGGCATAAAAAAGGTAATTTTTATGGAAAAATAAATATATTAATAGTGGGGTATGATTTTTATATGATGGTACCATTTATAGTTCAATGTATTATGTGTGGTGAGTTATGTAACTATTATATTCAATTCCCAATTACAAGAGTTAACACCTATACTATACTTGTTTATAATCTATAGAAATATTTGCAGTGAAATAATGAATATATTATTTTAATTATGTTGTAGAAGTGTTATATCAATGATATTCACAATACATGAATCAATAAACATCTATGTTTTTTTTTCAAATATGTTTTTTTTATCGATTTAGAAACTTAAGTTGAATGGTAACAATAATTGAGAAAAGTAATTTAGTTGTATGGTTCTAATTTTTAATTGAGTTGAGTATATTATTGACATTGAATATGAATGTGAGATGACATTAGTGACATATAAATTGGTCAGTGATTTGACGATGATGTGATTTTCGTCATATTTGATGATGTATATTTCATTTTTATATTTATGGAATATATCCAATAGTGATTGAATTTAATTGACTAATAATCATTGTGTAAATTTTGGGACACAAATAAGTTTTCTTGTTATCTTAAATTAAGACTTATTAATACCATGATGGTTTTTTATTTTTAAGTTTGATCATATATTTAAATTCATAGATACTCTTTGTTAGGTTTTATGTAATTGGATTTTGAGTTAATTTGTAAATTTAATGGGGTTTTTTGAAAAATTTCTATTGAGGTTTTAATAACAATTTGTGATTGTATGATGTTTAATGTTAAGTAAATTATAGTTTATTTGATAGTATTAAACATATAATCCATATTTTTTTAAAAATGATTCATTGATAGGGTTACATTTTCAATCTATTTATATTAAAGCTACGGATTACCATTTAGGCTCATTTCTAAATTTTATTCATGGTATTTTGGTGAATTTTACTATATTATAAGATAATTTTTTTTGTTAATCACGTTGATTAATGACATTTTTAGGGATCTATCATGAGGATGAGGTATACATAACTATTTTTTTTAACATGACTGACTAATTTGGAAAGAATAATCATATTTATGATGATTTATGTTGAAAGATTTGATTTAGAAATTATAATAAAAATAATCATTAATGTTTACATTATTTTGGAGGTATGATTATTTATTTATGAATTGATTTATGTTGAACATTTTCTTTGGAGATTAACATGATTGTTTATTCGTCTTTAGAATTTTTTACCTTCTTATACCCATTTTTTCTTTTTGTTATTTTCTATGGGAAAAAGGAATATCTTCATATTTTTTTGGAATCATGATATAAGTTAGATATTTGTTTTATTGCTCTATAGATGAAAAAATCATCTTTAATACTCATTTTTCGGAGGAACATAGAATATCATGGTGTAAATGGTTTAAAAGATAAAATTATACTTCTTAAGTAAGTATATTAACATAATTTCATTTTCCATGTGGTAAAAATTCGCCTAACTCTATAAAATAAGATCTTGAAACAAATAAGTTCGTTTTAATATATTTATTCATATAGAATTCATTATCCTTTACGCACCACTTTGGGTTACATTTTTTATTAACATTATCATGATCATTCACCTTAATGGGACCAATAATATCTATTATTCCCCATCATTATTTGGACATTAAATACCTTATTTCCAATTTTTTCACTTCTCAATAAAATTTTATTATATAGAAACTGAGTTCTATTCAACTATAGATGACCTTGTAATTTTCATTCAGATTTGTAAATAGGCATTTTTATTAACAATTTTTATGATGTGGGGTCTCAAAAATTGAACATCCATATATGATACCCTTATTTTCTGATAAAATATAACACTGTAAGGAAAAAATGTGACAAATGTCAAATATTTTAACATAATTTTTTTTAAATATACACTATGTTTGATTTTGTATAAAACATGCATCATAGTGATTAAATGAATAATAAAATATTATTATTTTATGAATGTAAATAGATAACCTATAAATGTTTGATAATGAATAGAATTAACAATATATATATTTATAACGATCATATATTATAATAATTAATTTATTAATTCTTAAGAAATAAACTATAAATATTGTTTAAATTCAAATTATCCATCAAAAAACATTCTCTTCAAAAATGGTTTGTATTTAAGAAATATTATAAATAATATATGTTTAGTATTTATAAATTTTACTTGATAAAAAATAATATTTTTTTAAATCACCTTATCAAATTTATTGTACGGTGATTTTTTGTGATATTTCTAAAACAATTATCTTTTAGTGAATAGTGAAAAGTATTGATTTTTTAACAGTATTTTTTATACACGCATTTTCAATTATATAATTTTTTTAAAAAAATAGTTTCAAAGTAAAGTTATGTATATTATAATTTTATAAATATAATTAATTTCATTTGAATAAATTTTATCTTATAAATTGGTATAAAAACATTTTTATACATGAAAAGAATTTTTCTGAAAAACTATTTTCATGTTTTCATTTTTATAATATATTATTATCAAACAATTATATAAATTTACTCATGACAAATTAATTCCATTTTTAGAGTACTCAATTTAGTTCTTTTTATATATTTATATTTTTTATGGTCAATATTAATGGTAACTATAATACATTATTTACCTTGGTAATGGAAAAATGGGTTATTTATTGTTAAAACTATTATATAAAGAACTCAAATTCATCCAAACATTGTATTTTTTAGATGATTCTATTTTATTCTTTATATTATGAAATTTCAAAATATGACCTTTTGTTTTTATTTTTCATTGATTTTTACCAATAAAATATTTGTTTAATGTATAATTTCAAAAATATAACTTTTTTTATTTTATTAAATATAATATATTATTATAGTGAGGAACAATAAAATATCTTATAATAATAATTTTTTTTAAATATTAATGAATTTATTATGAGGAAAATTACTTATATATTTCTTATTCATCATATATTTACCTTAAATGCTTATTCGACACTCACACAACACATGTTCATAGACTTGATAAATCAAGAAGATAATATTATAAACACTAAAAAGAATAATTTTTATATGAGTTAAAGTGAAACATTATTTTTTATGTTTAATAAAACATAATTAAGATGTAATAATTGTTTTTCTTATAATTCCCTTACTTTCATGTTTTTTTCAATGTTAAATTATGTACATAGTTCTTAAAATTACATTAATAGTACTTTATATTAAATAATAATCTATTAAATTACTTACAAAACATAAATATATTGAAATATAGTAATTTTTATGTATTATATACTATAATATCTTCCATTTTTCGTTTATGATCCATTTGAAACCTTATAAGTAAAATTACAACTAGTTAATATTAGAAACGTTATTTCCATATTTAAGGTTAACATTGGTTAACCAAGACGTTACACCAACATATAATGTTTAAAATGATATCTAATGAAAATATAATTTTGTTATTATGAATAAATTAGTTCCATTTATTCATTATATTTTAATAAATTTCATTTTAATCCATATTTACCTAAATTAGGCATATATTATATTATAATATTTCACATATTTCTAAGAATGAAATTAATGGTTTTTATATTGAATAATAAATTATTTATTGTCATAAAATTAGAAAACCCATATATTCAAAAAAATAATTTTTGGTATAGTTTTATCTAGCAACCATGTTCCATTTATTAGTCAGTTTTCATTATATTGTAGTGTTATTAACCATTAGTGAGTATTAAACATTGTTATTGAGGTCATTATAAAAAAGGGATGATGATGGTTTAGAACTAATAGATAAGGATAAAAAAATAAAAAATATGAGTAAGAAAATTATTTTATGAGATTATTTAGACTCATAACCAAATTCTATCATAATTATATAAATTTGAAGCAATATTTAAATGAAAATGAATTTATAATAATTTAACGCTTTATGTAATTCCAAGGGTGCCCCTCCCCTCACATATAAATATTGACATAATCTCCTATATTATTCATAATTATGGAGGCTTCCATATCACCCTAATATCATCCTAAATTCCATATCCTTATCCTATATATTATGGTGTTAATAAAAATCCATCATTTCAAGGATTATGGTTTAAGCCAAAGAGGGATTCTAAATAAAGAGGGAACACTCTTAACTAATCATTTCCAATAATATTACTTATTAAAAGTACTCTAAAAATTTGTTGTACAACTAAATATGATTAATTATTTAAATGAACATGATTAATTGTTATTATTATGATGTAAAATACATTATACATCTTAGTATTATCCTCTAGAAAATGATATCATCACTCTTACATACGTGTGGACTACCACCTCTATGAAGTGAAGAGATTTGTATCACTTATAATTAACAAATTTGGTAATGTAGAAAATTTTAAATACTATATTTTATATATTATATAATAATGATTCAATAAAGGTGAATTATTTTGTATCTTTATTTTTTTCATCCGTTGACAAATTTAATCATCTCTCGAGTATACGTAGAGTTAATCATCTCCATGAAGTGATGTAAATAATTTTTCATTTCCACTATATACGAATAGTTATCAAAGAATATATAATGATTTAATATTATCTTATTCACCCGACTAAAATAATATATATTATTTAACCCTTTTCAATGTAAAATGACTTGGACTACCAAACCTTACTTTTATAAAAAATAAAGCAGTTATCACTTCAAAAGTGATATAAAAAATTTATTAAAAAAACGGTGATCATATATTATAAATAATAAATATATGATATGTAAAATATTATTAATTTTCCTTAATATATTAATAATAAATACATCTTTTATATACATGAATTTGAAATTTATAAAAAGTGACATGATATGTGAGGTAAGTGATATTTGTTTCAATCTCATCTTAATTGGGATATTTATACATTAATTTACATTGAAATTATTATATACTCCTTATATAATAAATCCATTAAATTTATGTTTTCTATATATATTCGTAATATTTTCTATAAATTGAATAAATTACCCTTATTTGGTAAATAATATATCCAGAAAATTTATTTTATAAAATAATACATTAATAATTATTTAGTTGGGAATTTTTTATTATATATCTATGGTTCTTATAAAAAATTTCAATTTTTTTACAATTAACATATTATTTTTAATATCATTTTTATCCATATTTAAAATTTAATAAAAAGGATTCAATGGAATCATCCATTCATTTTCCTAAAGTGGTAATTTTTAATTTTTCTTAAAAATGGAATGGAAAATTTGTTTCAACATATAAAGAATTAATATAATTCACATCCATTGTGACCAATTTATGTTTTGATGTTTTATTTACATTTTTATGTCATTAATTATAAATATTAGTGTTTTTTTCATATTTAAATTTAAAAAAATTACTTAAAATAAATACATGTACTTCATAAGATATATTTCCCTGATGTTTTCAATGAATATTCAATCAATGCTACATCATTTGATGTTACTTATGTTTTTCTAGGGATACGATAAAATGATAATATAATTATTCATTTTTTAGTTTTTTATCTATATTATAGTTTTATGTTTATGAAAACCCATTATTTTCAATGGGATGTGGTATGGTTAATTTTTTATGAAGCGTATTTTCTTTTGATTGATTATGATATAATGATATGAAGAATATTTTATAAACATCTGTCGCACATTTGTTTTCATTTAATTATATGAGAGGAGGATCAGAACTATAAACCCCTCTAATATATTGGGCCAAGTTTGATTTCTCATGATATAATTCTGGGAAAAAAGATGATGTACTCGACCTAATATGGGAAATGGGTGACTATTCTTGATCCACAATGGGAATCATATGGTGATTCCAAATCCATTGTGACATAGGAAATATGTGTTCATTCTTGATCATGTATAACTTTATAGTCTTGGTAGTTAACCATTACATATAATATGGTGTTTGTACCAATTTTGGTTCAATACTTTTATAAAATGATGATATGGTTTATGATTGATTTCGATGATTTCTCACTCTGATGATTCATTTATCATGTCTTTAAAGACACTAAAAATTTATGATTATTGACAGAATCTTAATGTAATGTATCAATACATTTATAAAATGATGATATGGTTTATGATTGATTTCGATGATTTCTCACTCTAATGATTCATTTATCAAGTCTTTAAAGATACTAAACATTTATGATTATTTCCTGAATCTTAATGTTATGTATCAAATATTTATCTAAAATGGAGATATGTTTATGTATTAAAATTATGGGTTTCGATATTTTTTATGAAATAAGGGTTTAGTTAATCATTAGAGAATATTATTAGATAGATTTAGAGAATAATTAGGGAATAAGTATATGAATAGGATAACATCCTAAAGAATTTATTATGAAATGATTATGTGGTTTTCCATGTAATACATCTATATATTGATACTACAAGTGGTGTGAATTTTTGATAGACTCATATATGGGTAATAACCAAATGAATAGTTGCAATAATATATCTTTCACATCATTTTCAAGCATATTGATTTTTCCCTTCCTACAGATAATGTTTAATACTCCTTGGGGTAACTCAAAACTTCTTTATAAACTGTTAATAATTATTTAAATATATTATAACTAATCATAGCCTTTATTAAACATATGTTTTCATATATTGAAAATAATATGTCATAGATTAGACATAATTAATATTATTTTTTATAATTACGTGGCTTACCATAATGGCTATTGATACTCAAACTATTATTTTTGGTATTTTTAAATAGACAAAAATAATAGTATATATGTTAATATTAAACATGATTGAAAATTTAATTATTTTCTTTTTGATATGATAGACGTAAAAATACTTATAAAGGTAAAAATAATGATTATTAAAATTAATATATATCATTATAAGATTAATAACATAAATAAGGATGTGTTTTTAGAAATTCCTATCAAGGGAAATATGGAGTTTATTTATAACCATGGAGAAAACAATATCCTTCTTCTAAAAATCTAGATACTGGGATGTAACACTCAATGGAATATCATAGAATAATGAGATGATGATTTCTTTGTATGAATGAAGGTAATATAAAAATTATTTACTATATAAAAAATTAATTATTTATTATAGGATATGATTTTCATTATATAGAACCATTTGTAGTTCACTATCATATTTGTGGGAAGCATGGTGATTATTAGTGTCAATTATGTAATCCAACAATTACCTCTGAAACCAAGGAGGGACGTATTCTATAAAAATCAATGTAGTGAAATATTTTTTTTGGAAATTGAGTTATATGAGTGGTATATAGTAGATATTTTTCATATAAAATCATAAACCATATAACGATTAATCTGCAATATTTCCTTAATTATGTATTGTGAATAATATGTTGAATGGTACAAATAACCATGAAGATTGATTGAGTGGAATGCTGATTATGTTTAATTAAGATAAATCGATTATTTAAATTTATGAAGTAAAGGAGATAGTAATGGTGACTTTGAAATTAGTTAGTGGTTTGATGAAAATGTGATTTAGTTCATATTCAATGAAGTTTATTATATTTTATTATTTAAGAATTATATTAAATAGTATTATATTTTAGTTGAAGAATAATGATTGAATTCATTTTTTAAGCATATATGTTTTCCTATCAGTATGAATTAAGAGTTATGGATATAATAATTGGCCTATAAGATTTTTTCTGATTAGAAGTTTAAAGTAATAAATACCCATTCAGAGGGTTTACGTAATAATATTTTTAGATTATTATAATATTTAACTTATTAATATGAAGAAAAATATATTGAGGTTCAGATAATGATTTTTATAGTATATTAAATGATGTTATGTTAATTATGGAATTTTCGATAGTTAGATATATATAAACATGATGATAAAAATTTATGCATTGACAATGATAGGTGGTTAGTATTAATAATTTATTCATGATATTTTGGTGATGTTCACTAAAATGTAGGATTATATATGTATTTTTCGTAGTTAACAATGATAATTTTGAAAAAAATTCTTATGGTAAAAGAGTCTATTAAGCTTTGGTTTAACATGTTATTTAACATGGATTAGTATTTTTAATGTACAAAAGTAAATTTTTTAAAATGTAACCCAAAACGTATTACATAGACTTTGAGATAAAATCATAATTTAATGTTGGGGTTATACTGGATGTAGAGATATTTATTTTTTGAGTGATCGAAGTTAATCATTTAATTAAATATTAATATAATGTTTTATTAATTTTGACAAATATATTAACATGTGATAATAATTTTTAGTTTCAGATAATATATAAATAATTGATTAATATAATGATATCATTTTCTAGAATTATATGATCTAATAGTTGTTTATTTTAGTGCTTGAAGAATGATAAATTTATCCAGAATACTCATCATTTGTAGAAATGGAAAAGATTTTGGTGGTAACTGATTAAAGGGTGAGATTATACATGTAAAGAATGTATATTTTTATATATTATTACTGTACAAGGTAAAATAAATTATGAAATCATGAAAAGGGATTGTAAAAATACAATATTTTCAATTTACCATCAGTTTTGATTAATTGAAACACTTTTCTATACCTATTTGGTTTGCAGTTTTATGGTAATTACCTCTATCATGATCATTCACATTCTATTGATAAATATTATCTATCACTATCCCATAATATTTGGTCATTTAGTTTCATCCACTTATGTATTTCCAATTCCCACTAATGTTGTCCTATTTGTATACCTAGTTATGTGTTATTATAGAGATCTTACATTTTTTACTTCCCGTTATTTCTAAATGATGTTTTATTAAAAATTTTATGATGTGGGTTTAAAAAAAATGAATTCCCAATAATCAAAACCATTTTTACAAATAAAAATTTCAAATTTTTGTAATTAATTTATTCATACGGTAATTTAAACACTAAATATTTTAAAATAACACTATATTATATATTGTATATAATACATACCATGTATGATAAATGAACCATGAAATATTAATAATTATGATTGTTATTTAAGAGTCATTAAATTTATGGGTATGAATATATGTATCTAAAGTATGAATGTTATATATTTAAAAATAAATATAATGAAAATGATGAATTATTATAAATAAAAACCCAATTTTTGGTATAGACGCTTTATTCTTCAATACAATTTTAATTCAAAAATTGTTTCTATTGAGTGAATAATATATTTAATTTTTTCAAAATTTTATAATCGTTTTGAATGAAAATAATACCATGTTATAAATAATTATATTTAAATTATATTAGGGTTAATTTTTGGAATTTTTACAAAAATATAGATTATATAGTAATAATAATAAAAATTAATTTAATTGAAAATAGAAATTTCGTATCAATAATTTAAAAAATTCAACATTTTATGATAATTGTTTCAATGTAACATTAGTTTTCTTTTTATATTAGTAGTACAATTATTTTCATTGGAGTCAATATTTAGGTTGACATTGGAATAAAAATTTCACACACATAGAATGAATTTTTCAATAAAATGGGTTTCCAATATAAGGTGGATTTTTATCATAAATAAAATTTACTTCTCCAAGATATTATATCATGAAATATGTATTCCTATTTTTGATTCCAGATGTACAAATTTAGTATATATATTCCCTCTAATTTTGGGTTTATAAGAATAGTAACCATAATAATTTCTTAACCATATTAAATGTATAATGGGTTACATAAGAATAAAAATAATGTGAAAAGTCTTTAAAATAATTTTAAGACATGAATTAATTTCATAAAATTATTATATTTACTACATCATAATAAAAATAATGATAATATCACATTTCTAACTTTTAATTTGATTTTTAACATTATGATATTTAAGTAAAAGTTTAAATCCAAGAATTTACATTATATTTTTAACATCTATAATAGTTTCATATAGGGATAAAGATATCTTATGTTTGGTTAATATGGTTATTTGAAATATTAATTAATTTTTATTATCTTGATAATTTATTTTCAACTTTTAATAATTAAATAATTTCTATAACATTATACCCAATGCTGATAGGGTTCTTATGAAAGTACTATAAAAGTCATGTAAATAATTTTGAAAACTATATTAATAATATTTATTTCTTTGATAATTTTTATAAATAACTAAAAATTATAAATATAAAATATTTTCAGTTAATAAATTGGGTTTTTTCAAAGTAAATTATTTCTATATTTATTTCAATGTTAAATCTTGTTAGTAGTTCTTATAATTTCAATAATAGTAATTTATGAGAAATTGTTTTTTCTAAAATTATTTAAACATAAAAAAAAATTTAATTTAGAAAATTAGGATTATAAATGGTCTAATGTTTTTTGACACTGAATTTTATGATTATATTTACACCTTTCATTTAAAATAAAAACCCTTATAATTTGGAATTTGTTTATCTTTATTATGCCTAAAATTTGTTTACCAAGATCTAAAACCAAAAGATAAGGTATAAATGATATATAAAAAAGTTAAAAATTAATTTTTTGATTATATAAAGAACATAAATTGAATATATTTCAAAAATTGAAATTTTTGATCCTTTAATCATTAGTTAGATAAATATTTTATCATAATATTTCAATTTTTTTCTAAAAATTACATAAATGTTATTTTATAATAAATTATATGATATTAAATTACTAAAAATTCACATATATCTAATATTCATAACAATGAATGGAATATTATAGAAAATTTTAACAATGGTACATTTGGGAGTCACTATTTCTTTTGTGGATATAATTTTAACTATTTAAAATTTGAAAACAATGGTTTTGTGGAAATTATCAAAAGGATTAAATGGGATTGAATATAATAGATAATCATAAAAACATTAACAAAACAAGTTAAAATTTTATTTTATAATACTATTTATTCTCAAAAAATTATTATATTTTAATAATATAAATTTGGTTATATTTTCCCATTATAATAATTTATTTTAATTTCATAAATTTTTTAATTCCATGAGTTCTCCACCCCACACTTGTAAATTTAAAAATCCTCTACTACAATGTTCAAAATTATTGAACCTTATATATCATATAAAACCTAAACAAATATCATCCATTCGTCCTTTACATCATCATATATATGTTAGTATTTTCAAAAGGAAACCCTTTCAAGGCTTAATGTTTAATTTAAATAGTGTTTCTCAATAAAAAATTATAACTTTTCACCGAATATTTTAAATTTAATTAAATGTTATTGATTCTCTCTATATATATTATATAATTTTTAAACAATTGAGTTTAATATCAAAAATATTAAAAAAAAATATTATGATGATGTAGAAACCATTACAAACCTTCTTCCCATATTTTGGAAAATGATAATATCACTCATATATACGTGTGGACTACGACCTCCATGAAGAAATTTGATTCATTTTTTATTTATATTTTCATGGATGATAGCAATTATAAATAAAATTAATATGTACTATATATATGATATTATAATTTCTCTATATATTTGTAATATTTTTTACCTTTCGGTCATTCCGTAGATCAAAATATGGATATATCCCTCATATGTAAGTCAGACAACCATCTCCATAAAATGATATAATTAATTTTTCATTGCCTATATATATGAATAGTTATATAAGTTTATATAATTAATAAATATGAAAATATTTATATGATTAAAATTATTGATATGATGGAACAGTGTTCATTGTATAAGGATTGGGACTGCCAAACCAAGACATGCATGAAAGACTGAGTAGTTATAACACAAAACATTGGTTTTTGTGAAATAATTTAAACAGACTACTGATGAGATATTATTAATATTCAATATATTTTATGATATATATTAATATAATTTTGGAATATATTTATAATATATATATATTAGTTATACATGTATTTCAAACATGTACTATGAAATGAAATACTTTATGTAAGGGATTAATGTTCAGTACTATTTCAATTTGAATTGTTTATTATTAAATTTATATTGGGTAAATTATATAATAATTACCTAATAAATCAATTTAGTTTTCTTCTACAGTATTTATCGATTTTTATTTCAATTAGTAGTACCATTTACCTCTCTTTGGTACATAAAATTTCTAAGAAATCATTTTTATGAAAAATAGACTTTATTCCTTCTTTAGTCGGGAGTCCTATGTTCCATGTCAAATTTTTCACTAGATTTTTAATAAAAATGGTAATGGTTATTATATGTGTTTTGGAAGTAATTTATACCCATATATTAAATTCTATAAAAATTATTCAATATAATATTCTAGTAATTTTTTGAATTAAGTGTTACTAATTTTTTTTAAAATAATCGAATGAAATATTTATTTTAAAGTAAAGATATGGAAAATAATTTACATTTATACTCACCACTCAATGTTTTGAGGCTTACATTAATAGATTCCATGTGTCCTTCCAAATAATATTTTTTCACCTAATATTTCAGAAATAATTTTATTTTAATTATGTTATTTGAAAATTAAAATTCTATTTTCCTCAATAAATATACCGCAGATCTTTAAATATATTCTATCATCTATCATAACATCATTTTAGTATTTTTATGATTTATAATGGATATAATATAATGATAATATCCCTATTATTTATCTGTATGGATTAACATTGTGAACATAAAATGTTTATGAAATCCTTTTATTTTCCATGGGTTACACAAGGATGAATTATTTGTGAAACCCATTTATTTTCATTGGTTATATAGACATCGACTTCTCATATATAAATATTTCATATTTATATAGGATTATTTAATAAATTTCATAAGTAAATTCATTTAGAATATAATTTTTTGGTTTTTTTGGAGGCTAAATATATAGTATAATAATTTCATGAAATATATTCATAATATCCCACAAATATCTCTTAATTTAGTAATTTTCATAGACATTACCTACTTAAAAATTTTATTCATATCATATAGAACAAAAATAATAGAATGTTAGAGCAAAGATGTTTGGTATGGATAAAAATGGAGATAATAGTCTATTATCATAAGAAATAATATTATAATAATATGGGTATAATATCATGAAAATATAATACAATGTTCATACACAATATTTAAAATATCAAAAACATGATTATTGGAATAAATCATTATATTATTAAAAAAACATATCATAAGATCGTGAAATCATCAAAAAAATCATAAACCTTGAGTTCTATTAAAAAAGTGTGGCACTATAATATGTATAGAAACAAATGCATATGTCATGGTTAACTAATAATACCATTAAATAATAGTGTATCAATAATCCCTATATATTTCTCATATCATAATGAATCATGAATAAGAAGATACATCTCATAGTGGATCAATCACATCAACATATTTCCCATAAAATATCAAGCACGTCATCTTAAATAACATAATTATCGTATGATACCTAATAGCTCAACCAATTCACTTGATAACAATATAATTCATGGAAAAACTATCAAATAAGTAAATCCATACATGTTTGTGCCTATATATCATAAATATTTAATCACATGAAAACCCATTCAAAATAAACCAGTTTCATAAACATTTTATCAAGGCATGACCCATGAAAAAGGAATGGGTATCACAAAAAACTTCTCTATATAATCATAAACCATGTAGAAAATAATAATGATGGTATACATGGATCATATAATTATTAGATCATATTTTAATTCAATTACTAATGTTTTTTAGGAATAAAATTATCATTGAAATATTATTAGCACTTTCTTGTAGAAAATTACATTTAAACAAAGAAAAAACATTTTTTGAAAAAAAAATCAAAAATCATTTTGAAAAAAACACATAATTTAAAAATAAACTTATAAATTTTTAAATTTATCTATAAATTAATGAGTTTTCATGATGGTTGGAAATTATGTTCATGCCATATGTTCTAAAATAGTGATTTCTTTCACATTTTTATTAAAAAGTAAAATGTAGCCTATTTTAAAAATGATAGAAAGGTTATGTTTAAACCATTTTATAAAATATTAAAAAAGAATAAAAATTCTTTGGAAAAACATTAGAATTTAGTAAAAATATTATTCCAAACAATTTTAGAACCTATGTATATATAATGAATATATTTTTGTTCAAAGAGAGAAATAAATTTATTTTCTTAAAAATCATTATTTTGCTTTCTATAGTTCCTAATGAGTGGAAAATTAAAGCAAAATATGTATTCTAAATATATAACTGTAGTATTATAAAATTAATTATATTATTTATATTTTGATCCAAAAATCACAAAATCAAGATTATAATAAAAAAACAATTTGTATAAACAACTACATTTTAACATAAATACATTACCTCATGTATTGACATTATTTATACACAGTAGATCATATTGAATGAATAATATAGATTTACTATTAATATATTACATTAACATAATCATATATATAATACCATATATATGTTTTTCATATAACCATTTATCACCCATTTATCCAGAATTATTTATTAAAATCACTATTATGGGTGTTGAGTGCTTTATTTATCATATATGTTTCGGTTCTGTAGTTTGGGCCTCTATATTTTTATCGTGGTTTCGTTACCTTTATAAATATAATATTGATATAAATTATATATATATATATATATTTTATACCTATTTATAATCATCCATTACATTTATAGATTGAAAAAATGGATTAAATCGTTCATGGAAATAATATATGTATATACGTGTTAATGTTGTTTAAACTTTTTTGTAGATGGAAGGAAATAAATATGAATAATAATTCAACAAATAAATAATTAATAAATAATATAAATAATATGTATTCATTAAATAAATTCTTATTACCATACATGTAAAACAAAAATTAAAAACGAATCACATCACTTCATGAGGGTAGTAGTCTGTACATATGCACATGTTATTTTATCCTCTTACAAAATATTTATTAGGTTAGAAGAATGATTTTATATTATTAATATCTAATTTTAAATTTTTTTTAAAAAATAAATTATATTTATATAATATAAATAATTATAACCATTTTTGAGAGGTGGTTATGAAAAATTAATTATATATATTAATGATATTGTGGTCTTTTGTACACATGATCAATGATTTCATCTCCCGTTGATGTAATAAGATATATATAAACACCATACTCTCTATTACAAACTTAAACATGATTTATTTTATATACTTTCACATAATACATCACTGAGGATCAAGAGTTCTAGTGTCTTGGGAATTTAAGAACATTCCATAACAACTTAGAACATAAACCCCAACATCATTATTAAAAACATCTTTTACACGACCACAACATTCCTTCGTACATAGCATTTCATGGGATAACATGAGGACATGGATAAAAAAAGGGTGTGATATAAAGACCAGTAACAGATTAAACAAGGTATTACATGGAGAAAATATTACATGTTAGGAAACAGGAATATCAATGGAGAATAATATAAATATGATCATAAAGCCATGATATAGCATTATTATCATAACATGGAAAGTGGCAACAATATTTAACATGATATTAGCATGAGCCTAGTCTCATTGGACAGGGAGCATTATTAAACCCTCATTTAACATGAATTATCAAATGTAAACCCTTATTGAACTTCACGTATAATGATACAAATCATTACCCAATGCATTGGAGAATTTTCAAGGCGCACTCTTCTTAATAATTTCATTTCATGCATAAGTGTGCCACATAGAACATACAACATGAATTCATTAAATATAATAATTTATTCCATGATACAGGAATGTTTACTTAGTACATGAAACTCTATAATAAATATCTAAATTGGCATAATGTTTAATACCCTTGATAGATAAATGAGCATGGTATTCACTACACAATGACATTGGCCTGGAGAATCGCGTTGTAATTTTGGCAGCATAACGACGTGACATAAGGATTCATAAAAATGGTTGATCAGATAGAAAGTTGTATCTCATAATATGTACATGAAATGTACAGTAAGGGGTTCATATATATACATGTCTCATAAAATTTAATAGAATTTAGAGGCATAATGTAAAAGAATTGATTGAATGTAAATGAGAAAAGAGAAATTCCTTATGGAATCGTGGCATGGTAATAGGTGTTCATGAGAGGCATTAATGATATACAAAGAGGTATCAAGCCATTAAACCATAATTTGGTCAGTATGGGGGAGTGGAAAAATCATACTCTAACATTTTTAATTGAAATAAAAGGGTATAACAATATAAATAAATTTGGGCAAAATGAGAATGGATGAAATCTCTTACTTGGATGGGTGATCCCAAAGGCATGTGAGAGGCATAAGAGATACTTCTTGGGAACTTGGGGCACCTTGGAAGGATTTTAAAGAGAGGATGGAATGGTAAGGACATTATTGAAGGGTTTTGAGTTAAGATATGTGGGATCTTGGGAGGGTTTATATAGGAAAAGAAAGTAAATTCATTATTATTTAGGTTTTGGGCACTACGCATTAAACTAATCAAAAACAAAAACACAGTGATGTTTTTTTTCTCATTATTTTCGCCAATGGGGAGATAAAAACATTATTTTATAATTCTAATTGCCTATATTATTATAATATTAGTCTTTCTTTGGTGGAGTTGAGTCACAGAATAAAGTAAATCATTTTAAAATGTTAAAATGTTTTATAAGTCTTGGAGGGTCCAATAAAGATTTTTAGAAAAAATAAAACCATCATAAAATCACATTATTTTAATGATAAAAAATTTATTTCCCAAAAATACCATTTATAGTTTTTTATTACATCACTATTGGGTCATTATGATGTCATAAAACAAATTATATATTTAAAGGACATTTAATTTTTATCCAAAAATTATGTTGTCTCAAAAAATTATGAAAAATTAAATATTGGATAATTTCAACATCATGATTCCTAAAAAATAATCATTTTATCTAAATAATTTTATAAATATATAAATTTTTACTTTTAAAATAAAAACATACATTTATCGAAAATTCATGGGTTTTGAAAAAACCAGATTTCAAACCATAAAAAAATTACAATTGTATTCATAAAAATTATTAAATAATTTATAATTTTTAAAAATTAATTTAATAATAATATTTTATTAAATATTATTTAATTCAAAAAACAATTAATTCATCAAAATAGATTTCGTAATTTAATATTAACTAAAAATACTATTTTTTTCTTTAAAAACTATTTATAAAGTAATAATAATAAAATAAATATATATTATTTATTTTATAAAAAATTAATATCAATAATAATTATGTAAGTTTCTTGTTAAAAAACCTGTTATAACACACACATATAACCAAATGGTAATGTTTGTGATGGTGACAACCTCTTGGGGTGGCTCAGATAACATCGCTCTTGTGGTAATCTCAACTAACTTATACTTCTCCCGTAGGTGGTTCCATTAAAACATTACATGTTAAAGATCAGCTTGGGATTGGTCAAGAGCCATGCCAAGTGATGCCACCTTATTTTCAAGCTCCAACAAATGGACTTCGTATGTTGAAATTATACTAGATGAGGCCATCAAATCATTTTTATATGTAATTTGGATTTGTTAAATCCCTCAATTTATACTAATCATGTGATCACCATTTAGAAACTATATTAGAATCCATAACCGTTCTTAACCGTATTTTAAAATCGAAAAATCGAAATGCAAGGAAGTGTATAGATTTTATATAACCATTTTACATAATAATACATTTAATAAGATCATGATGAATTTTCATTAGTAAAAGTGTGGGTCACTACAATCTTCCCCCTTAAGAAATTTTTCCCTAAAAAGTTTCTTTTCCAACATTAAAAAAGATGAGGGTAACTCTACATCATCAATTTTTCTAATTCCCACATTGTTTCTTCAGAAATGTAGCTTATCCACAACACCATGGTGAGGGGAAGTGTCTTATTTTGTAGAACTTTTTCTCTAAGATCTAAGATCTTCACAGGCTTATTTTCATAGTTGAGGTCATTATTAAATAGTATCACCTCTAGATTGGGTATATCTGACGAGTCAGGTATGTACTTCCACAAGAGTGATACATGGAATACATCATGTACAAGAGATATCTTCGATGGGACTTCTAGTCAATAGGCCAATGCTCCAATATGATCAA
The DNA here is from genome assembly GCA_963277665.1 of Viscum album. NCBI lineage: Eukaryota > Viridiplantae > Streptophyta > Magnoliopsida > Santalales > Viscaceae > Viscum > Viscum album. Next base: position 815,853,981 of record OY728126.1, on the reverse strand, counting down.
GGATATCAAAAGCTCTTATGAACCTAGAATTAAGCATTACCTTCTTCCCAAATCTCATAACTCTCTTCCACAACTATATATAGAGGAATACCATGTCTCCAACATCAGATTATAAGTTTGTTTGATGATTATCAGCATAACTCCTTTTTCAAAAATAAGCATATTTAATGTGTTGTTGTATGTTCTTAACCTTCTCCAGTATTTCTTTGACGATTTCTTGATATAATATTTTTTCCTCCCCCTCAACATCACAACATGTTGGAGTTCTACACCTCTTTCTATATAGGGAATCATTAGGAGCCATTTGGATGCTTGAGTGGAAACTATTTTTGTAAGAGATCTCAACCAGAGGAATATATTGGTCTCATATTCCTTTGATGTACATTGAGCATTCTCTCATCATGTCCTCAAGTGTTTGGATAGTATACATAGATTGTCCATTAGTTTGAGGATGGTAATCCATACTAAGACTCAACTCAGAATTCAGATCATGTTGAAGACTCTTCCAGAACATAGAGGTGAATCTTTGATCTCGACCAGATACAATAGATAGTGATATTCTATGTAGCCTTACAAATTATCTAATATATATCATTTCTATTTTATTAAATTGGATACCCTATAGAATTTAAATGAATTGTGAAACATTTTTATGAAAATCCATAATAACTCAGATAACATTGTTTCATTTAGATGTATTTAGATGTTTGGTGACAACTTCCATGATGATGTTCTCCCATTTCTATGCTTGGATGGGTAATGGTTGGATCACCCCCTTAGACCTCTGCCTCTCTTTCTTCCATGGCTGACATACCAGGCACATTGATGTATACTCATCGATCTCCATCTTCATGTTATCCCACTAATAATGATCTCAGATATCTCACTTAATCTCTCTTTTTATTGGGTGAATGGAGATATTAAAACTATGTTCATCATCTAAATGTTATTTATTTAACTCCATATTTTATAGAACACAATTCATTTTCTCAAATCTCATATTTTTTTCTTTATTAACGTTGAACTCTGCGGATTTCCCTTTTCTGATAGTTTCCACATTATTTGTAATTCTCACATCATCCTTTTAATCATCCTTTATCCTTTCCAAAATAGATGGTTGAGAAATAATTTGTGAAATAATTGAGGATGTTGCCTTATGTATGATTTTCATGTCCATCTTCATCAAATGTAATATGATTGGATCCTTTTCGATTCTCATAAATGTTAGAATCACTGGGTCCTTCCTAATTAGAGCACCTGCCACTTTTTTTCTTTCTGAGGGTTGTAATGGATTGAGCATAATAGTATTTGATCATCTCTAGCCATATTTATTAGTTTACATTCAACTCAATCTATGTGAATATATTCTTTAGGATACTGTGATCTGGGTATATTTCACACTTCTCCCCAAAGAGGTAATGTCGCCCAATTTTTAAAGAAAATATTACTCCAGCAAACTCTAGATCATGTGTTGGATATTTTATCTCATTAAATTTCAATTTAATTTAATTATAGGGAAATAATTTGTCATTTTTCATAAACACACAACCAATGACATTCTTCTAAGAATCAAAAAATACCACAAAATGTTATCCACTTGTGGGTTGTATGAGTACGAGCCCAATGATAATACATCTTTTCACCTCCTTGAAGCTCTCTTCTCATTCATCACTTAAATAAAACGTGAATCCTATCTAGGTTATCTTGGTATGAGTGTTTGAAAGTAAAGAGAAATTAATCACAAATAGGTGATAATATCTAAAAAACCCGATAATCTATAGATATATGTCACCAATGTTGGCCTCGGTCATCCCTCAACTATGGATATCTTGGAGGGATCCATATATAACCCATTGTTTGTGATGATATGATCCATGAATGAGATCTCCTATAACTAAAACTCCTACTTTCTGTAATTTTCATAGAGCATATCCTTTCTCAAGGTCTCTAGTATAATGCTTAGATACTCCTCATGCTTGTCCTTGGTTATTGAGTATAATATAATATCATCTAGAAATACTACAAAAAAATTGTCGAGGAAATCTCTAACTACTATATTCATCATGTACATGAATATTTCTAGAGCATAAGTGAGTATGAAAGACATTACTATGAATTCATTGTTCTTTTATATTGAATGAAAAGCAGTCTTGGGGATATCCTCTTTCTTCACCCTTTCTTGATAATATCCCAACCACAAATCCACCTTGGATACGATTTTTTCAACACATAGATGATCAAAAAACTCATCAATTCATGGAAGAGGATAGTTGTCCTTTTTCGTGATATTGTTGATCTCATGTTATTAATGAAAAGGTGCATTTACCCATCCTCTTTCTTGATAAAGATGATGAGTTCAACCCATCGTGTAGCACATGGGTGTATAAACCCTTAATCCATATTCTCATGTAGTTGTTTCCTCATCTCCTCAAGATCCACAACTACATTTATTTATAGTGTCTTAAATATTTGCAATGACCTAGGTATAAGATCAATAAAGGATTCAACATCTCTTCTAGGATGAAGTCCAAAAAATTCTTCTGGAAACACTACAGTAAATTCCCTCAAAATAGTTACGTCTACATGAATGGTTTCTTTCATAGAATTAATCATCTGAGAAAGATTCACATGATTATAGGGAATTAATATCGATGCATGAGATGACTGTTCTAAAAAAGATTCATCATCCTCCTTGCACTTTTACAGAATCATGGGTCAATTTTCCATATAGAGAGTGATTTCCCTCTCATGTAAATCTATGATGGATCTATAAAACGAAATCCAATACATGCCAAAAATTGAATCAAAATTTAACAGAGGGAGTATGATGAGTTTTATGGGATGTTCAATCCACATATTATGATATGAGAGAAGTTATATTAATGTAATGAAATTATTGACACATTTTCTATTCCCACCGACATCATTACTTCCATGATTTTTGATGGCGTTGGGTTTGTTTTACAAAACATTCAAGATAAAAAATAATGAGTAGAACTAGAATAAAAAATAATGCACACTTTTCTTGAATGAATAACTAGCATACCAATCACCAATTCGTTGTTATGGTTCTCTTCAGTGGTAGTGATGGAAAAAGCTCAACATTAATACCTTGTAGATTGTTGGTTGCCTCGAAAAAACCCTCATTTTAGGGAACTAGAATTTAATGTGACCTGGTTATTTTCACATTAAGCAATGAACAATGTGTTGAGGGTTGAACATAGCATTCCTATCCTCTGTCACAACAGTAGTTTTCTCTTGTCAGTAGTTATTATCTAGGTGCTCTTATCTTCCATACACAAAGCATTTCCTCGTCCCCTTTTTGAAATTTTTGGGATGCTTCTTTTCACACATATATAAATTAGATTGTTAAATTTTCTTATCACTATTTGATTTATCCATCAGACCACCAGAATTAAATTCCACCTTATACTTATTATCCATATGATACCCCTAAGACTCTTATATCTCCATTTTGACTTTGAGGGAACATCATACTATTTCCTCATAGCTCTAAAAGTCACAGATCAAGAGGGCTTTCCATTAGCTATGTTTTAGCCCACCAAAGAAGTGTTCAACCTTATATTCAGGGGGAATGAAAAAGTTGGAAGCATATAATTCAAGCCTTGTGATGTTTTCCTCGTACACTCCAATGGATTTCTCATTTTTTTTCTTGAGTAAAATAATGTACCTTTCCATCATTAGTCGAAGGGTGCAAGGAAAATATTTAACAAAAAACATTTTCTAGAAATCCATCCATTCAAATGCCTAGATCTCCTCCTCAGGACTTGTATTATTTATCAATGTCCACCATTGATCAGCTTCACACTTCTTACGAAAAGTTTCTAGAATAACCTTCTCTTATTCAGAACATTGAAGGATAGATAATATCATTTCAATGAAGTTGATCCATTTTTCGACAATTGATTGGTCACATGATCTATTTAAATTAGGAGGCCTTTGTATAATGTAGATCTGGATTTTGAATTTTTCTTTCTTAGAGGGGTTAAAAAATCCTTTTGACCCATGTTTATTTTCAAAACATGAGTAAACTATGATAGTATAATGACAGAGATTGAGATTTCCACTCCCATTAGATTGGGCATCTCATTGGAAAAATCATCACATTGATCTTCGCATAGGTTATTATACCATGTCCACCTATTATTAGCCATTACCTAGAAAAAATGGAATGTTAGGGGTAACACATAAAGGGTAATCCAATTTCAAAAAAGGTATAACATATAAATTAAATTTATTTCCTTAACTTATCTATGTTATCCACCATATAATTCCCAAAATAAATTATTAGGGGAATTTTTTTATATTTTCATAATAAATTTTCAAACTATGATTTTAAATTTACCAAAGCATATCCCCCGAGGGTGTTGTAACAAATATTATAACAATGACCATTTTCATGAATCAGTTCCCATTTGGGTCAAGCTAAAAGCAGTGTTTTCAGGTTTTACCCCTAGACACATTTGTGCCATAGCCACCTCTAACTTCTCATAACCAAACATGGATGTATTTTATTGATAAAAAACTTATTAAATACTCACCTAAATTTAAGTATGTTTTTATTATATATATTCTTATCCTTAATGATTTCACTAGGGTTTTCTAATCCTCATCCCAAATAATAACTAAAACTATCCTCTGATACCAACTATAACAACCTTGCTATTTATTACGCACTTAAACCTGATTTATTATATAAACATGAAATTAAGACAACTATGATGATCGATAGGTATAGTGTCTTGGGAAATTTGGAACCTTACATAACAACATTGAACATAAAAACAAACATCTTTATTGAAAACTTATTTTAAATGACCACAACATTCTTTCGTACTTAACATTGGAAAAGATAACTTGAGGAAATGCATTAGAAAAGGTGGATATATAAATAAAAGTATGGAAGTAAATAGTGAATAGCATGATTAATATAGTAAATGTTAAGAAATAGTCATATCAATGGAGCACTAGGAAAACATGAGCATAATCGCATGATATATCATTATTATCATAACATGGAAATGTGGAAACAACATTTAACATGGTATTATCATGAGCTGAGCCTCATTGAAAATGAAGCATGAGTAAACCCTCATTGCACTTGAATTATCTTGAGTAAAGCCTCATTTCAATTGACGTATAATGATACTTATATTTACTCAATGCATTGGATCGCTATCCGGGTGTACCCTTCTTAATCATTATATTTCATGAATAAGTGTTCCACATAGATCATAAAATATGGATTCATTAAACATAATAATTTTTTACACGATAAATGAATGTAGAATTAATAAATGAAAATATTAAATCAATAAGTAAATATGCATAAATGTGAATACCCTTGATGGAGAAATGATCATGGTATTCACTAAACAATGATAATGGCATGGTGAATCACGGTGCAATTTTGGTAGCATAACAGTGTGACATAAGGATTCATAAAAACTGTTGATGAGAGATAAAGGGATATCTAATCATATTTACATAAAATGGATAGTAAGGGGGCCATATTGATATATGTACCGAAATATGTAATGGAATTTAGATGCATAATATAATATAATTTCTTGCATGTAAATGAGAATAAAAAAATTCAATACATAATTTCGGCATGGTAATGAGTGTACATGGGTGGAATTAATGAGAGATAAAGAGGTATATCATCATTCAAACATAATTAGATCATTACAGTGGAGGTGAGAAATAATACCCCAATATGTTTAATTTAAAATAAAAGTTTATGAAAACATAAATAAATTTGGATAAAAATGAAAATGGAATAAATCCCTTACTTAGAAGTGTGATATCAAAGTATTTGGGGAGGATTGAGAGAGGATTAGTGGGAAATTGAGGCACCATGGGAGGATTTTAGAGAGTATGGCAGGGCATGTATGCGCTTCAAGGGTTTTGAGTGAAGATAAGTTGGAGTTTGTGTTGGTTTATATAGGAAAAGAGATTAATTGTTAATTGTTTATTTTTTGGACACAACACATTAAATTAATCAAAACCACAAACCAAACCATTTATTTTGATCATGTTTTTTTGGCCAAAGGGGTGTAAAATATTATTTTCTATGTCCAATGGAAAAAATTAGTAATATATTAGTCTTTATTATGTGGAGATTAGTTACCCTATCAAAGAAATCATTTTAAAATGTTAAAATGTTTTATAAGTAATGGATGGTCTACTAAAGCATTGTAAAATAAATGAAAAAAACCTCAAATAACATTATTTTACTATTAAAACAGATATTGGTCGAACATAACATTTATAGTATTTTGTTACATCACTATTGGGTCATTATGATTTCCTAAAACACATTATACATTTAAAAAGTATTTAAATCTTACCCAAAAAATCTATTATCTTAGAAAATTATGGAATATTCAATGTTGGATAATTTAAATATCCCAATTCAAAAAATATTATCCATTTTAACTAAATAATTTTCTAAATATTTTATTTTTTAGATTTAAAATAAAAACCCACATTTATCTACAAGTATTGTGTTTTGAAAAAAATTACTTTCAAACCTTAATAAATATTACAATTTTATTAATAAAAATTATACAATCATTTGTATTTAGTAATAATTAATAAATAAATAACATTTTATTAAATTAGCATTTAATTAAATAATCCATTAATTCATCAAAATATATTTCTTAATTGAATATTATCAAAAAATGCTATTTTTACATTAAAAACTATTTATAAAGTAACAATAATAAAATGAATGTATATTCTTTATTCTATAAAAAAATAATACAAATAATCACAGTGAAAGGGTATTGTTACTGAACCCCTTATAACACCCACATAAGAACTAAGGGTATAGTTGTGATGGTGATAGACTCATGGGGTGGATCCGATAACAACGCTCAGGTAGTAAGCTCTACTGACATCCACTTCTCTCGTAGGAGGTTCCATTCAAGCTTAACATGTTGAAGCTCATATTGGTCTTGGTCAGGAGGGAATCCTAGTGACGCCACATCCTTTCCGAGCTCCAAAAAATGGGCTTCGTAAAAAAAAATTATGCTAGGCAAGGCTATCACTTCCTTTTTCTCAGTATATTGGATTTATTAAAGCCCTATATTTACACTAATCATGTAATCACTATTCAACCACTATATTACCAATGGTAACCATTAATAATAATATTTTAAAATCCAAAAACATAAAACTAGTTAAGTGCATATGTTTCACATGAGCCTCAACCTAGTTGGTGGGGACTCAAAAAGTACATCTAAGACACCCAAGTTCAAAACTGGGTGGAGTTATAATTTCTAGGTTACTGTAGCAGCACTATCGTAAGAATATTTGGAGGTACTGTTTAGTACTATTCGATACTGTAGAAGTCAAATCTATTCATCTGTCAGGGCTTCTGGGAAACCAATTTGGGCCTTATGTCCTTAAGGCCTTTGGTCCACCCTTGGCCTTTGGGTCAGTTAAGATTTTGAGCCACCACAAGGTCGTCGTACCACCTCATGGCATTATGGAAACCAGAAGGCTTTTAGGCCACCTGAAATTGTGCATAATGACCTGACAGACTCTATTAAGAGAAGACTCTTGATGAGGATTCAGAGAAGATGCATTCACCAGAGCAGATGCTATGTGAATTTCTTAGAAAGAGATGTTATGGAATTTCAATCAGGACAAGCCTATGCATGAATGGGAATCCTAGTCGAACAAGCCATTCGATGGTGGAGAGCTAACATGACGATGAAGAAGCTCGGAAGGATCACTTTCATGTAGCTATAGTTTGTATATTTATCTAAGGCTTTTGGGTCATGTAATCTCTAAGATAACAATCCTTGTAATGGTTCCCCCTCATCCCTTGAATGGGGGGTTATCGAAAATCAATAAAATTAAGGCCTTCAGGCCATTTGGGTACGTAGTGCATAGGTTTTATATAACCATTTTACATAACAATACAATTAATCATATCAAGAAGTATTTTCATGAGTAAAAGTTTGGGTGGTCGGAAGATAGATATTGGTTATTCCATAAACATAATAAAATATTTTTCTATGGTAGATAATTATTATTTTATATCAGTATGGTTGAATAATATTTTATGTTTGTGGAAGAAGAAATACCACAAAAATGGTCGGTTAAGAATGACACATTTTATTTCAACAACCTATTTAGGATTGAACAAAAATCCTTCAAATGCTAGTTTTATAATCAATAAAATTTCCCTAGGATGTTTTAAGGGATATAATTAATGGATTGTGGTTGGTATTGGAAAATATAAACCAATTTTTATGTTTGTAGAAAAGAAAATATGATGTTTCATTTTATAAGTAAGGGGTTGTGAACTTTTGGAATTTCCTAAAACAATAAAATATTAAAAGGCCATTATCCTTCTAGGTCCTTCTAAATTATAATATATTATAATATATTTTATTATTTTGATGAAATTATGGAATACCATATTATTTGGATAGGTTTTTTAATTATTTTAAACCATAAAATCTTGGTTAACCCCTTAGTTAACAAATTTTAACCTTAACCATTGTAAATACTATTTCTATATTAAAGGGTTTTCAATGATATATTAATTGAAAAATTGGCCATAATTGAAGAAATATTTATTATTTAAACAATAATTTGTTCACTTGGTTTATGATAATATTTTTATGAATTTTAAATCATTTAATAATATATTATATATTATAAAATACCATTATTGTTAATGTTATAACTAATCAATTAATATTACAATAATGAAACCGATAAAAATAAGGAAAAGGAATGTATTACCATTAAACATATGTAATATATCTTATGTATCCAAAATTTTTGGGGTTCATTATAAAACACTAACATAAAATTAAATTTAATAATTTTAAAACCATTTTGTTTTTTCAACTATTTGATGAAATTTTTTTTCGGTGTTCCGTAAACATCTAAGGTAATAATGTTGTTAGTAAAAATCAAAAATAATTTAATATCATGAAAATAATTTTATTATTCTCAATATAACCATAAATATTAATTAATAACACTATTTGGATTTATGTGATCACATATGTTATTTTTAAATATAAGAGGGAGATATATTGTCTTTTTCTCTACATAAATTTTTACACATGACACATTCATGGAAAACTATCACATAAAAAAATATCGATCATATGGTGATAAGGGTCCAAATAACAACATCCAAAAAAAATTAGTATAAATAGTGGAATTATCACTTAGGTTTTAACTATGATAACATGATTTACCCTTTTTCTATTGTGATGTAGTTTTAATATTCATTGGGGAATTTTTTTTTATTTTTTTACTAAATTATATTAAATGATATTATTAGAAATATGGAATATTTATCACATAATTAAACCTATATAAATAATAAGTATTAATTTTATTAGTATTGTAGAATTCTTGATGAAAATTGGGTTTCCAAGAAAAATCATTCTTTAAATATTTTTATATTTTGATAACATATAATTTTAACTAACATATAGTTAATTGTATTATTTATAAATAATATATAATTATATTAATTTGGTATGAAATTAATTATATTATATGTATTTTCATGAAAAATAAATTATACTTTTATATAAAATTGATATTTTTATTTATTTACTAAAAAACAATATTTTAATTAAAATATAAAAATTTCAAGAGATATTAATTCTAACATTCTGGTTGAAAAACAAATTTTATTTTGGTAAAATGAAATTTTAAATTTATAATTAATTAAAAATAATTTTCCTCCCAAAATTATATAATAATTATTTTTAAAGGAAATTCAATTTTGATGAATGTAATATCTTCACTAGAAATTTAATATTTATCTCCTATTAATTTAATCCTTTTCATCTAAAAATAAAAAAACATATTTTTATTGAATATGTCATTTATATATATTTCATAATGTCGGAATTTCTATTCAAAGAACCAATTTGAAGGTCTTGTTAATAACTTTCTTGTTTAATAATAATATTTTTTAGTATATTATGGTTCATTTAAAATCAATTTTATGGATAAAACAAGATATAAATATAATATAATTATTTTTTCTAGAAAATAATAAAAATCATAATGATACATTCTCCATTACCCCTCTAAAAAAATCATTTCAATTTTACCAGGATCTTAGTAATCAACGGTTTGATATCTGAAAATAAATTTTTGGAAACCCTCCCCCCATCATAAATGTAATTTATATATCCTTCACTTAAATAGATGGAAAGGGAAATATGAAGGTAATATATAATAAATCATTAATACGTTTCCAAATAGGAAAATGTTAGTGGGAGGAGAAAATATTGATATGGAGTAAAAACATAATGGTTATATAATAATAGAGAGTGATTGTGATCATTGATCTCATGAAATATAATAATCAAGTTAAAAATAATGACCAAAAAACCATAAACCAATGATATGTGAAAAAACAAATGATTCATTATAATTGAAGGAAGTAGAATAAGATTATTATTTAATGATAATTTTCATAGTGATTAAGAATTATGATACAAACTATGTTTGGTACATAATAAAATCTACAAGCATGAAAATAATAATTTCATAGTTTAATTAATTTATACCCGGTTGCCATGTTTTTTCCAAACAATGATTATTCAAGATTAAATTTTCATGAATTATGAACTAAAATCAACATCCAATGGATCAGATAATTCCAAAAAGATAAAAAAACTCTTCCTCTAATTTGTAGACATAAATAAAACCAAAATGGTTACCGAAAATTAATCGACTAACAGAATATACCATAACATAATGAAATAAAGAAATTACCACCAAATCCACAACAATAACACCAGAATTTCAACATAAATCATTTGTTATGACACTAATTCTAAAAAATCATAACAATATTCCATTATTTGATTGAAACTGAAATATTAAAATTATTTTATCACTTAATATTAGAAGATAAATTTAATAATTACCTTCAACGAAAATAAAACACTATTATGGTCTTATACAAAAAATTATATGTCCTCTTAATATAGTATCCATGATAAGTTATTCATTTAAATTAATAACATGAATCAGTATAAAAAAATTCAAAACATAAATTATTCCAAAATATAATTCAACCATTATTTCTAAAATAAAATAATATATTGTTCATTTTACCATAATCATAGAGGGTAATTAGAATAGTGACCTTAATCTTAAATATAAATTATCACTAATTAACTTTTTAATCTAATTGTTATCTAAATGATACAACACATGTTTCTAAAATAATGTTACTCAATAACTATCACATCATTTTTAAATAAATGATGTGTCAAATTAACCAAGACATCACACTATCACAGAGTATGTTTTAAATCCTTACTTACCTTAAGTTATGGGTTTAACCCTTATGTAATTACTAGATAGGTTAGGTTATCCATTTTACTAAAATATTATTAGTACCATCCTTATAAAATCCCTAGAATTATGAAAAACATTGTTATAATAAACTTACAATAAAAAATCAAATATACCTTGAAGGTTATCAATAAATATAATCTTATTAAAATAGAATTTTGATTCAAATAATAATTAATGTTTAAATTAAGGGTTACATATACATTATCCAAATAAACATTCTCCCAAAATTTCATTAATCACATTAAATCCCCCTATCATAAAACCTCATAATATGTGTCTTATAATTTAACATATGATCAAAAATACAATCATAAATGAATTATTATATCCATAGTTCTTAAGTTAATCTTTTATAAAGATATATATACTTCAAAAATTAATATAATCATTTAATTATTCCTAATTCTAATAAAATATATATAATTAATATAACATTTCGATAACATAATTATCAGGTCCCATCACATAAACAATTCAATCTTTATACTTAAATTGTGTGTATGAAATATTCCCTTCCATTATATTGGAATTATCTTATAATAGAGATAATTGACTTAGAAAAATACTATGTTACCTATATTTAAGATAATAAAAAATAAGTGGATCTATAATATGAAATTTTCTTCTCCTAGTTGAACTTCACACCCCTTATCATTATATAATTTCCCTATATCCTTCATTCCCACATATAATATTTTTTATAGTTCCTATAATAACGTATCTTGGGTTTCCATTCCACATTTCATACATTATAGAAATTGACCCATATTTCCTTCATGGTATCCACCACCAGAGAACTTATCTGACAACAATCTTCCCTTTATTGGTGATTCTGAATGCTGGTTATGATATAAGTTGTCAATCATATGTCATGATAATGGTTTAAGAATTATCATAATATTTTTCACTTAGGTAATAATACTATTTTTTAGAATCACAAAATAATCAATCAAATTTAGTGTTTACATCATTTCTCATGGTTCTAGTAATTGAATAAACCCAAAAATTAGGGCGTGATAAAAAATTATTATAATTATTAATAATAATTTGTGGGATATATTAATCATGATACCTTATTTTCAATCAATGGAATATTAAATTTTAACCCAATTCATTCATATTCATCGGCTTCTCAAATACATCATAATGGTTTATAATTAAAATTAGAGTTATCCAAGCATTACATTTGAGATTGTAATTCCAAACACATAGTAAGGGAATACTCAAGGGTAACTAGAATGGATGATGGTAAAAACTAAACTGATAAATATTTGGGATATAACCCATATATGTATATTTTACCAAAAAATATTGACTTTTAATGTCAGGATATATATGATTTTCAAGGAAAACCACAATCATTTTTTACCATAACATGTTAAATTCTCATATATATTGAATTTTCCTAAGGGTTAACAGTAAATATTTATTTTCCTAGTATCGATAGTTTAGATAAAACTTTTCATGATACAAACAATAGTAACCCCTTATTTTCATACATGAATTTTAAATAATATTATTGGAATATTCAATACATTACATATATCCACACGTGAGGAATGTAAAGCTTTAGTGCCTTTGGAGACTTCATACAAAATATACATGTTTGATGAAAGATTTTCAACATACCCAAACAAATATCCCATCATTTAGTAATATTAATAGTTATACACTTCTTGAAACCATTTATCATAAACTATGGAAAGGATATATAAGAAAGGGTGATCTTATAATTTTATTAATGGTAATCATTGATGATATCAATAGATAATATTATGAAGGAAAAAGATAAGAATAACCATATGAGATCATAACCATAAAAAAATGTTCATACCCAATATATCAAAGATCATAAAAATGAATCTTGTCTTAAAGATTTATTATTTCCAAATAAATTATTCATAAGATATTGAAATCAACAAAAATCAACCACAAAACCTAAATTAATTTCATAAAAGTGTGAAACCATCTTTATTATATAAACCCATTAATATATCATGTATAATTACTTAGAACATCAAATCATAGTGGATAAATAATCAATACTTATTTCCAATATAATAATGAATCAATCCTCACCACATGTATCTCATTGTTGATTAGTAACATTAACTAGTTCCCGAAAGTGGATAACACACATCAACATGCATACTATAATATTCAATTTAGATATAATTCTATACCTAATAAATTATTAGGACATATAATATCGCTCCCACCCATAAAAAATGAAAACCATACATATGTGATCCAAAGTACCATAAAATATCTATCATATCAAACCTTATGAAAAACAATCTAGTTTTTGAAAATTTTCAGAATGTCGTGATCTACTGAAAAATGATGAGATTAATAAATTACTTCTCATCATAATCATAAATTGTCACAAGAAATAACAAGGATTTTATTATTTTATTGTATACCAAATTTAGTATATGTAAATTCATTTTATGATTTAATTTATGAATATAAATTCCATTAAAATATTGTTAAATAATTCTTGATGAAATTAATAGTTCCACTATGAAAATTAGTATTTTAAAAGGAAAAAATTAGAAAATATTTTAAATCTATTTTTCATTGAAAATTAACTTGGAAACATATGGTAGAATATTTCATGCTCTGATCATTCATGTAGTCTAGAAACTATGTTCATCCTATATAGGTTAAAAAAAATATTCCATTCACATCTCCTATAAAAATTGAATGGTACCTCATTTATAAATTGAAAAGAATATTCTATTTAGTAAATTTTTTGATATTTCAAAAAAAAAATTAGAAAATAAACTAAAAAATATTATTATTGTAATAAAAAAATTTTTGAATCACTTTCATAGAGAATGGACATTGAAGGGAATATTTTTTTGAACATAGGGAACAATTTAGTTTATTTTCCTTAAAAATATTATTTTAGTAGCTACTGTACAAAAGGGTGGGAATGCAAGAAAAATATTTATTCTATAGAAATAATCATAATATAATAAATATAATGTGATTAATTATAGTAATATAATTATATTTCATCATAAAAATCAAAATAAAAAACAATCCTGATAAACAATAAGGAAGTAACAAAAATCTCATACCATATGTCTTGACATTCTTTATACAAATTAGAAAATATATTATAATAAAAATATTTTTTATATAAATATATTCTAGAACCATAATAATATAATTAAAACATATATTATTTACTTAAAACTTAATCTAAAACTTTATCTAATAATTAATTGTTGAAATAATAAGTTCTAGTGATAACAACATCGTTTTTCTTTTATGTATTGTTGTATTTATTTTAGTAGAAGTTCGATGGTCTTGGTTCCATAAAAATCCCAATGTTCATAAGGATATTAATATCATATATTTTCACTATATACATATTTATATACAAATATAACTATTATATATAAAAAAAAAGTTCTTACAACATTAATGGAGACGATATTCATTATTATTGCATAAACGTTGTTTCTAGTTTTTGTTGTATGGATAGAACAGACGGTTAAAATAATTATCCTATAGAGAATAATTATTAAATGATATAAATCATATATAATCAAAAAATGTACCATTATTGACATTAATGTAAATTAAAAATTATTAATGAATCAACTCGCTTCATCAAGGTAACAGTCCAGACGTACACACTAATGACGTTATCGTTTTCCAAAATATTTTATGGTATGATTGTAGATATGAAATTATCATTCAAAAAATTTATTTATCTCATAAATATTATATATATATATATGTAGAAAAAAATTTCAGTATATCATTGTCTAAATGACAGTGATTAAAAAATGAATTACATCGATTTGCGATTCGTTAGATTGACATACATGCAATAGATAGTGTTGTTTCCCATTTAGAGGATGAGGATATGGATGTGTGTTACTATATAAAATATAATAATTTTTTATATAATTTTTTTTAATATATCATCATGGATTAATAATATTTAAAGGAGTTCTATGAAAAATATAACATAAATGCTTGGTTAAGAAGGACAACACTTCATCAGACAACCTCTTTAGGTTTTCACCAAAACGCTTAATTGGTTAGGTATTGGGTTATCCAAAAGGGTTTTGAATTGTGAAAGAAAATAAGTTTTGGTTCCCTTTTTTATGTAAGGGGAGAAACAATTTCGAATTTTCTTAAAAGATTAAAATATATAATGATTATTATATAATATAAATGATTAAAAATGGTTATATATTTTAATATAATTTATTATATGATTTAAATACTTGGGAAATATAAAAATTTGGTAGTTTTAATTATTTTTTAGTCCTTATAATTCATTTTAACCACATATTAAGCCTATTTTATCCAAAATCACAATACAAAAAATTTCATAATTAAAGGGTTATGAGTGTTATAAAAAATTTCCAAATGAATAATAAATAGAAAATAGTTTATGTGTTAATAAAAATTCCATTAACTTTTACATGGAATTTATTTTGAATTTTAACTCATTTAATAAAAAATTATTTACTATAAAATATCCTTAATGTAAATTTGCGAACATTTTTTAAAAAATTTAATGTTAATAAACCCCAAGAAAATATAACAATTGATTAAATATATTTAAACATAAATAATATGGAATAAGTATATAAAAAAATTGTGTAAATAAATAAAACATTATAATTATGTTGCTTATAATATTTATAAAATCATTTATTTTATTTTTCTACTAGTTGGAAAACAAATAGTGTAAGTTTTAAGAAATCATTGAAGCTAATTATACAATTACTAAATAATTTAAATGAATTATAATCATGAATATAAATTATTTTATTTAAAATAAACTATAATATTTATTCAAATCATTTTTTTGACACTATATGAACAAATATGATAATTTTAAAAGAAATATGGTTACATTTTGCCTTATTTATACATAATATAATATATTTATAAAGTTCATCAAAATGTGTCACATAACCAAAAAAATATAATTCATAATGTTGTTAAAATAAAAAAAACTTCAGAAAATATTATTTATGACAAAAAATATATAATCATCAATTATTTTTAACCTAAGCCCACACAATTTTTTTCTTTATTTGTGGTGACAAATTTCAACAATAATTACAATTCATTATGAACAAAAAAAAATTAACATAGTAAATAAAAATAACTGTATTTAATACAAATATGAAATAAATTTTACCAATATTAGAGTCTATATGTTTAATAAATTCATTTTATACGTATATTTCAAACCATATTGAAAAACTGTTTTCCTAAGATTGAATTTTTATATCTACAAGTATTTTTAAACCATGATCATTTTAATGTTTATTAAATATGTGATTAATTGTCTTAATTATAAAAAAATCATGATTATGTTAATTTATGATCATATTAAAATTATTATTGTTTTTTTTTCTTGACAAAATATGGTTGTTTTATTAATATAATAATTTTTCATTTTTCAACGAAAAATCAATATTTTTATGATAATATAAAACATTAACACAATGTTAATTTTTAAACGATGATTTATAAAATGTAGTTAATTTTGATAATTTAAAATATATATTTTTTAAATTAATTATAAGTTCATTTAACAATATTATGGAAATATATTTTTGTAGATTATATAATTTTGGTGCATAAAATGGTTTCAATAAATATTGAGTTTTGCATAAAAATTACTCATAAATTTTTAATTATGTAAGAAATATACATATATATATTTTATAATGTTATTATTTCTATTCATATCAATAAATTTAACATTTAGGTTATAATGTTCTTTTTTTAATAATTGTATTTATATTTTGGATGTGTAAAACTCGATGTTGTATGGAACTCAAACAATCTATTCAATTAAATTTATTTAAAATGTATTAAAAATATGAGGTGTTACACATTTTAAGATAAGATGATATTATGAATTTTTTTATCTTCTTTCAAACATATGAATGGTTTTCATAATGTGATGGGTGGTCTTGAAATTATATATCACTCTAATGAATTATGAAACATTTTATATCTCATCACATAATTATGGGAAACCAGTTGTTGTGTTCGATTCACTAAGGTAAATGGATAGAAATACCTCATCCACCATGGGAAAGAGTTGTTGATTCTCAATATTTTAAGAAAAAATTAGAACTATTTATATAGAAATGTAACATGTCTAGTTGGGAATAAGCCATCCAGTATGCCTCCCCTTATGCTAGATGTTATCCACTATTAGTGAGGGTATATGGTAGTATAGTTGTGAGGTTATATGCTCTTTATCATAGTATATTGTAGTGGTAAATCTCAATAATTTTATTATAAATATAGTGAAAAACATTTCATAAATATGGAGGTAGAAAAAATAAATAGTCCATAACGAAAATAGTAATACATGATTGAGAAAACAACACTATATAAGAATGATGTCATGGATATACGAAATATTGAAAGGAGATATATTGAAATTACTATAAAATTGTACCATAATATATTATACGAAATGAATGAATACTACAATGCACTATCTCAATGGAAATATTGGACATTTTCTTAGTCATCTACTCACACGCTCCAATACTAAAAGATATCAATCATCTATATTTATAGTTTCCCATAATCATTACATGTAACTATGAAGTTTTCATAGGCAATAAATGATTCCCCTTACTTTTTTGGAGTAAACAATTATATACCACCATTAACGGTGTCAAATTAAAATCCTATATAATAATATAAATTATTATTGTGAATTTATAATAAATATAAAAGATAAAAGTAAATATAATCCTTGTTAATCTCAGCTCCCAAGTGAATTCTGGTATGAACCTACCTAATTCTTCTTAAGAGGAACTTCTCTGATCATATGATCATTAATTATATAGGTACCCAAGTAATATATCATTAGATTCCAAGTATAATTATTATAATAGATCCAAAGGAGACACATAGAATAAAAGAATTTATAAATTTTAGCCCATTCTCAGTGATTAAATGAGATGTTATGAAATGTTGTATGAGGGAAATTTAAATACAACACCTTTTTAATTACAACATAATAGTTTATAATGGACCAATGAAAAATTTCCATGGTAATATGTTGATAAAATTTAATATAGTCTAATGAAGTAATCCAAGATAATAAATGATTTATGAGATAAAACTAAATCCTATGATATTATCCCATTTTTTTATAATTTCTTTTTTATTCATGTCAATAATTGATATCAACATAGTTTACTACAAAATATAATATATTTACCAAATATATGTGTATTTAATCACTATAAAATTTATAAATATTATATGGCTTCCTATGATTTATCCCTTGTAATTCCTTTACGGGAATCCGTGACATTCTCGAGGTATGCCACACCATGACTGTGACCATGTTCCTAAACTATAACCAATAATTATATAATATGTGATTAATTTCCAAGTGAATTATCCATTAAAGTTATCAATTTAATTCGTTCATTATAGTTATTATTTTAATAATTTTCAAACCAAACACAACGTTATGATGTTTTTGTTATAGATAAGTATAGTCTATCAAGAGAATATAATCATTTATTCCCTAATATAAGGTCTATATTGATATATTCTACCTACAATAGTGTAAAGTGTCTCATGGAACATTACATTCACACACTATGTAATTTATTATTAGGTTTACACATTTTTGGGAAATTATCAGAATGTATATTGCGTGTCATAATGAAACAATTTATAAAAATGTGGTATTTTATGGAAATGTAATATAGCACCTTCCAAATTCTTGTTGAAGACTCTTCGTCTAGTATATTCCCCATACATGGATGTGAATGAATGAAAATTTATAACAATAATAAATCATAGACAATTCTTATTAATATCTCACTTGGACTAAACCCCAAATATGAAAAAAAAAACCTTAATAATGAATGAATGTGAGTCTCACACTTGGTGTTTATTCATAAATCTGAAAGTAAAGAAATTGGATATTAGATGAGGGAGATCAACCGAATGAAAATAAGAGTGAAAAAAGATCATGGGAAACATGGAAACTTCTATGGTAAACTAGGAAACTTCTATTAAAGTGAGTCATAAATTGTATATCTATGGGAAACATCTATGAAAAATAATGGATGAGAAGTGGTGTTTTATTTTTTAATAATGACGTGTGAAAAAAGATCATTTAATTTAATATGGAACATTGTTTTGATGCATTATTTTACATACTATTTGTCAATCATGTAGATCTACAATTTAATAGTACTAAACCATATAAGGTTTATGAGATTTGTAATGAAAATCATGATAAAATAGATCATGGTTATCATGAAAATTTTTTTTGACGTTTCATGGTTTCGAATAACCCTTTAAAGGATTATTTTAACAAAGATCAACACTTTTTTGGACACATGGTTTAGGTTTATGGTTTTATAAACCCAAAAAAGAATAATCTTCATTCTTATTCTAAAAAATAATTACCTATAACCTCCTTAGTCCTTGTAAATTCACATATAACCTCCACTAATTCATTTGAAAGATTTATATAAACTAAAATATTTGAATTAGTATAATTAAAAATAATTATTAACTTGATGGGAAGATATTATCATAAAACCTAAAGTCATTTAGAAAACTCATCACCATGTTTCCATTTTTTGGATGGCTGATATGTATCCTAGAATAGTAATAGCCTCATAGCACATATATCAAACCATTATTCCCATTTTTCCCCAATATATAGTTGTTATTCCATCGAAACCAACTAGAGGTTCTACTGTAATGTAATGATTCATTGTTCTACAATTGAAGATACAAAATGGAAACATTATAGAAGAATAATCAACCTCCAAATCACAATTCTATAAAATAAGGAGATGATAAATGACATATTAATAATTTCAGAGGTGATAAAAAATGGATGACATCAACCATTTCACAATACTAATGAGAAACTGTGATGGATTTTTTAGCATCCTGACTCTCTCTAGGATCTCTAATGGTATTCAAAATATGTGTTCCAATAAAATGTACTTCCTAATCCCTAGGAGAAACACTCTACGTGAGACCAGAATAATAACTACTCACACCTTATAAAAACTCAAGAGGCCAATGATATAAATTGATATATTAATTCTACCAAATATCAATTTATATCATTAGTTTCTCAAGATGGTGTATCGCTGTTGTATTTTATTGAATGATATTTATTACACAATGTATTGAATCCCATTATAATAACTTTAATAGGGGAAAACATAAATTCCTACCATAGATTACCTTAAAAAGATAATTATTTTTATTAACTTTTGAATATATTATTAAAAAATCTATAAGTGTATTGTTCTTTTCTTAAGATAGAAAAAATTAAAGGACACATATATAGATCAGGTCCTCTAATACCTTTATAGTGATCTACAACTAATCGTCAGTCAAACGATGTTATTTTTTATATAGAACTACCATTTAACGAATAGACATATACATCCCTTGCCATAATAGAGAATAAAACAAAGAATCCATTAATGAAACAAAACACTATTAAATTACATAAATGAGTGTAAGATATAATATGAAAAGTTACCAAATTTCATCTATTTATTGTGTTTCACATAAAGGCCTAAAGTTGCTGACCTTTCATAGAAAGTGCACAATCACCCAAAAATCATCACTTTTATGAGGAGACTTCATCAACCCCATCAACAAATCCGTGGTTACAAAATCCCTTTGCTATTTTGGGATAGTTATTGGATATAAGAGGACATAAGGCCACTTGGGTTTCACTTTCATCAACTGGTCAATGGAACTTAAGTAACAAAGAAATAAATCTCTGATTCCATCATTGACCAATAATATTATATCATCAAATTTGTGGTATATGTAACTTACTAAAGGGGTTAAATTTTTTCTAGAAACATGCAAACAGTCATTTGTGTGACACAACATAAAAATATATAAAGATAGGGTATTTTATAGATAATAATATACCAATTATCTTATCAATATATATATTCATCATCTATTATCACTGTCATATTTTTGATAGAATATGAGAGAATTGAAAACCAGGAAAAATAAATTAAATAATGGTATATTATATCATATTGATATAACCCCAAAGATGGATAAGAAATGTTATATATAATTGAAAAGGAGTACTACACTTTACATAGTCATTATAATGCAATTTGTGATGAAGGAATCATATTCTAGGTGAGGGAGGTCATCCAAAATTCAAGAAGAGTGTGAGGAGAAAAAATGGGAATCTATAATGAACAATTTTTGACAATAATAAGTGATTTAAAAATCAAATCAAATTAGGGGAAAATGAAATATATAATATTTTTAATTGGTTGGATGGTTTTGATTCATGTTTTTTGAAACTTTTCACCAAAAATGAACACCAACTATTAAGGATCACTACACCTCCAATAGTTTAGGTGCACTAGTGGACAAACTCTATGGAAAATATACATGTTGATCCTATAAAATATTATAGAGCATACATGGTTTTAAATAGTAATTTTCAGGGATAAACTAAATTTTCTCCACCCATACTAATCCTCATGGTTGAGGTGCATGGTTAAGAAAACCATTCATTAGATTTATACCTCATTATGCTTCTCCATGAAAATTATCCCCAATCACGAAATCCCTTCAAAATACTTATTGAATGTTCAAAAAGAAGGTAGGAACATCTATTACAAAAAAATAGGTTCTTACAAATAAAAAAATATCCATAACTAGGTGAAAAACCAAGATCTTACAGATTATTATATGGGAAACATGTGTTAATTCCAAGTCCAAAATGATTTGATTGTCATATTGGTTAACCATTATATATAAAATATTTAATATTCCAATATTGGTGCCACAATTTTATAATATAAACACATTTTTAATGATTTCATTATAAATATTTCACTATATTATTATTATTTTAATTTAGTATATTTTTATTTCATAACTCTTGATTTTGATCAATGATAAATTTGGTATGAACATTTAAAATTTTTAACATGTAATAAAACCCATGTAGTAATCTAATCCTTTTTTTGATCATAGATTGATATCTCATATGATTTCCCATACAAATCTACTAAAATCATTATATAAATTTATAATATCCCTAGGTTAGGAATAATGAGTTAATGTCGTGTATCTTAATAAAGATGAAAAGTGAGAATAAAATTGTGATATATTTTAAAGAATATACCTAAATAAGACGTCCACGTACCTACTCTCCAAATACACAAATACATTTATTTTTATTTCATAAATGGTAATGTATTTTTTTAATTTTTATCTGAAATGATTAAATATTTTCGCTTGAAAATTATGGGTTTCAATAAGATAAAAGTCGTTTTTATTAATTTAACTTTTCAATTATCTTATTTATTATTTTTGTAGTATCCTTATTATTGTAATTAATGGGGGTGTAGTTATATATTTTTTGGATGAACATGGGTGGTGATATTAATTTAGGTTGTTGTAAACTAGGATGTTGAGTTTTTCAACATGAGTTTAGTGCTATGTGATCTTCTCCCACTCCCTATTCTTCTATAGTAAATTGTACAAACTCTAGTTGAGGTGGGGGATATGATATTTCAAGTTTTATTTATATTAAATTATTTAATTATTATTCCACATTATTTTCATCTAAGGAATGATATAACATAATAAGGATTACTGTTTTTCTAATGAAACTGATGGGGGAAAGAGAGTTTTATGATATTTGTGTTAATTAATTTTATTGGTATATATTGATGGTTATTCATTGACGTTGATTCAACATGGATTGTTATTAAACTACCTAATTTATTTGAAAACCAGTTAATAAGACTAATTGAATTAATTGGTAATTAATTATTTACATTAAAAATATAACATTTGTGATATTTCACATTCATAAGAAATTAAATTAACATTAACTGATGTATCAAAATGAGAATCATTAAAGTATTTTTTATTCAATTGGATGTCAATTTTTAAGTATATTTTTCTATATATGTGACTAGTATATATGGATATGTTCTATTTATGTAATGATCCTACAATATTGGAAATTTGATTCAGATTTTTTAATGGTTATAATTTAATAGTTTAGAAAAAGTTTAATGGTTACTATAGTCAAGGATTAGGATTTTTTCATGGATATTGTTTTTTGATCATATAGTGATATTTGTTTTGAGAAGTTATTTGTTGTTGGGTTATGTTATAATTTCCCAAATTTATGAAATACGGTTGGTAATAATGAAAATAATAATATTATTAGATTACAATATTACAAAAAGTAGTATGTTAATGAATTAAAATAATTGAAATGAGTTGTTTTTTCTTTATAATAGAATGTGTAAGATCACAAATTTATAATAAGATATTTTATTGTTATGTTTTATTGAACACTAATTATTTTGTTTAATGAAATTATCCTTGGGGGTATGAGGGGTCTCTGGGGTGTACCAGGGGTTCAGGGTTTGAAAGGGGGAAGGAAGGGCCATACAGTATATGTTCCACATCTCTAGAATGATTATTAATAAATGTGTGCCACAACTGTGTAGTCATGGTGAGGTAGGTGGAAAGTTAAGAAACAAAGAAAGTGGGGATCTTCAAATATTATAGGCTTGGACATAGCCATCTTACATTGACACTTCACATTTTTCAAACCATGCGGGATTCTTATGAGACCGTGTGACCTTCCCCAACATGGATAAAGTGATCCATACATTTGGAAGATGGTTTTTCCAACCATATAACCAAACCATGATCCCTTTAAAATAGCTTAAAATTATGTTTTACCCCTTGATATTGAAAGGTTCTAACTCAATTTTCATCCTCATTTCACCCTTCAATGTCTGAATGAAAAAATTACACTTATGTTTTATGAAGGTAGTTATACCTTAATTTTTGGGTTTCTAAAGTGTAGTTGAGTGAGAATAAATGATCTCAAATTTCTCACACTCTATAATTCTCTATTTTTTTAAAAACGTCATGTGTAATTGTTATTATCCATTGGAAGTCCTAAAACAATCATTACATCATTATCTTAGTTTGGGAATTGAATGTTTTTTGAGTTTGAATCAGGGTATAACGTTATGAGAGGGTTGGTTGATCATCTCGAGGAAGGTAATTTGTATGTTATATCCATAGTTTTGATGTTCGTTATGTTTATGTGTTTGGGATGTGGTACCATTTTTTTATCCATTTTTTCTATATGGTATGAAATGAAAATAGGGTTAATTTAATGACGAATTGAACCCTTATGTTCCCCATGGGATCCTTTGAGGTTTACTATGTTGAGAAATAGTTCACCAATGTGGAGTTCCACTCCCTTGAACATGGAATTGAATTTTCAAAAAATGAATTTTAGGGTTTCTGAAAAAAAAACCATTGATATTTATGTATATCATGTTAACATGGGTTTATGAAAAAACCCAAATGATAAAAGATTTAATCTTGTTAACATGTCATAACGGGAAAATTAGCATAAATTTAATGGGTTAAATGTGGAATGTCATTAAAATGGTAAATGGGTTAGCTGGTTAAAAAATAATTTTCTTGTGAATCAGTTGAATTATTGTGGTATTGGACTAAGTCTATACTTTAATGATTCATTTTGTAAAAATTCTCTAGTCCCCACTCTAATATTGCATGGATTGGTATTCCAGACCGAGGATCTATGTTGGTAAATAATTCACAACATTTTATTACATGAAATGAGCCTCAAAGGTTAGATAATATATACTGTTTTCATAAATTAATACCCCTATGCTATTCGAAACATGACTCCCCTTGTATGTTGTTTTCTATACCGGCCTAGGACAAATAATAGTTAATGAATATGGGTAACACAAGAAACTAATGTTGAAAGTGGAGAATTTAAATCCTATTAATTAATATTGAATATTATATCTTTTGTTTAACTTTTTGTTTACCATACATTTTCATACATTATATTAGACATGATATTTTGTAGGAATTTTTGGTTTTTACAACTATATTGTACTCAAACCCTAATCTGTCCACTATAGAAAACCTAAATATAATTCATGTTTACAAGTCATGAAAAGGGAAATATTCCATATGATATAGGGTCAATTTGGTGGTCAGCTATGTGCTCGTAAGAAAAAAATTGTCATGGTTTTGGGACCCATTTATGAGATTCTTTATCTTTTTTTATTTTCTGTTTTCCATTACATTTGGATATATAATGCATGATATGGAATATTTGCTATTTGATTGTAGGTATGTACCTTGTTTTGGGAAATATATTTCTAATGAATGGTTAGTGTTTATGTTTATTTTATTATTTATCATTTTATCTGCTCTGCATTACTCAGATAAAGATATCATAGTCTCCCTACATGTCTCTTTACAACCTATCAGTAAGGATAAGCCTCTGATTTATAGGGAGGTGCACCAATGATCATGTGATGAACTATCCAAGGGCACCATATTTGTGTTAAATGGTTGAGTGTGTTGCCAATTTTTATTAAAGGGGTTTTTATATTATAAATTATATTTGTGGTATGTAGACAAGAGACTAGGTGGTTTCAATCCATGGAAATAACCTCATACATTAGTGTAGATAAACCATGTAAGGGGGAAACCTTGTTTCTAGGGTAAAATGATTATTATTTATGTTCATTTATACAGTTCAATGTTATTTCAGACTGGGGGATTCACATGATGTGTGACATTATTATTTAATGGGATTTTTCTATGGGTCATAATCTAATGACTGTACGGATACATGAATCATTATAGGCAATAGTAATTTATGTGACATGAATCATTTTAGGCACACACAGGGTAAATCATGTGGTATGTGAGGGATATATTTTTTCTATTTCCTATAAATTTCAAGGAAATGGTGTCTAATAAAGATGATGAAAATTATTAAATATAATTGATTAAACTGAATAATTAAAAATAATTCCAAATGAGAAATTTGAATATTTTTAGAGAATTAAAATATTTCAAATGAAAAGGGTTAGTATGGTGTATAATATGAATCTAATAATTAAATTTTTGTTTTCACTATGTTATTCATGACCCATTATAGGGAAAATTTATGGTAGTGGAAGATATCTTATAATTTCCATTGGGATATTGCATTCTGAATTAGTTGTTTATGGCTATTATTGATCACTATTTGGTGTCATTTTTTGAAAATTTATATTATATGTTTTGTGATATAAATTTTTCATTCTAGATATATACCACTATGATGACACCAACTAGTTGAGTTACAAGAATATGTTGTTGAGAATTATCCACCAGTTGGTGGAAATGTGAACCCATTTGTTTTGAGTAATATAGGGTAATTAAGATCAATAAAAACTTACTTTAATATATTATAATGAAGGAACATGTCCTAGGGAGGGTTTGGTCGAGTATGTTTGACTAGAATAATGAGTTTGAGTTGTAGATCAATCTAATGTTTTTAGAGATAATTCATGAGGTATTAGAGTGTTGGATAGATTCTATTTGGAAAATAATAAATCACATATAGAATCCTCCTAATGATACAGTCAAGGTAATAGCATATATATTTCATGGACCAGAAAATTACTTTTGAGATATCGTGGTTCATACAATGATGGTAGATGGTATTCTACAGACTGATTTGAAATAAATGTTTATTTAACATTTCTTCCTAGATATTTAGATATGGGTGATTGATGTTTAATTTACAAGGGAGAATTGTTGGATTATGTCTATGATGGATTATGATGGCACCTTTACCAATTCTTAATTGTTTTTTATAGTTGTGGTGGGAGATGAGGAAACAATAGAAATATGTTTTTAAGATGAAAATAGGCATGTGTTCTTGTACTAGGTAAATATAATTTATTTAAAATGGTCTCTTAAGGTGGTGGATCATGGTAAAATTTTATAAGGGAACCTAAAGGAGGCTTTTTAGTAGTCGGAATATTGTTTCAGTTGGGTGGTCTAGTGGTATGACTTCCAACAATATAAAGAACAATTTTGAGTGATTTTATTGTAATAGTGGTAGAAATAACTATATAGAAGATGATTGATCACTTAGGGAGGTGATTATATGTTTTTTATCATGATAGATCAAGACACATGTGTGGTCACTTTCCCTAACCACCGATTTAGTGTTGTGCATGTGGTTGGATGGGGCATGTATAGTGGTTCTATAGGAACACTCTATAGGTGGAGATTTATGGAAGGTTAATACCACTAAATAGTGAAGGAATGGGGGTATACTACCCCATATCAGTGTAGAAGGTGGAGTTAAACTAGCTACACTAATCAGGGTGTCAGACATTGTACTTTCTTAGAAGAGTATCTGAATCAGTAAGTAAATGAATCACTATAATTTCAGACTGGAGCACAATGTATAGGGTTATATTAATATAATTTAGTTTAAACTAAAATAGGTTCTAAAGAGGGTAAACCATCAATAGTGTGAGTTACGATTATTTTATCATGCAAAAATTCTAGTGCACTATTTAATATATAGGTCTCTCATTATTTTATATTTTCATAGTTTTGGAATATGTTTGTTATTCTGGTAGAATGTATGTGTGGGATTATATTGATTCACACACTGTTAGTTGTAAAGTAAAAAAATATCTAGTAATATAATGAGTGTGCTCTTAATTTTGGTGGGTTTGAGTTCATTTAATTATTGTTTTTGCATGATATGTTGTGTTTTGACCTAATATTGGTGATGGAATGTTTTTTGTCTTGTCAATTCCATAGTGACTGTTACAGCTGAAGGGTAGCATTCATATTTCATAAGGGTTACACTTATGTTTACTATGTGGAAAGAGATATCTAGGAGGTTCGTGTAGTGACAGTTCAATTGAAGTAAGGTGAGCTCAAAAACCAAGTGGCATGTCATGTTCTTAATGATGGGGGAGTAGATCATGACTTCTTTACTCTAATGGTGGATTAGTTCTAGGATGTATTAACAAATGACTTTTCTTGGTTACCACTGATGATAGTGGTAGATTTTATGATTTAACTGATGCATGTTGTACATACCTCTTATATTAATCCTAATGAATGGACCCAGAATATCATTAAGAACATAAAACTCAGTTGGAGTAATTAGACAATAAAAGGTTTATTCTTGCATGTACAGCACCGTGGGGATGCCCCATTATGTTTTCAAAAAAGGATAAAGGTACATTTATGGTTTTGTTTTGATTAAAAACATTTTAATCAGCTGATAGTTAATAATTGTTAACCTCTTCCACATATCAATGATCTCTTTAACAAGATGAATGTTTCTTATGTGTTTTCCAAAATTTATTTAAGGTCCAGGTATCATCAGTTGAGTAATAGACCTTCTAATATGCTGTCTATTACTTTGAGGGGAAGGAATGGTGTGTATGAATCCTTCGTGTTTCCATTTGTGTTGAAAAATTATGCTATTATTTTTGTGGGATTAATGAAACTAATATTACTTTTGTACCTAGATAATTTTTAATTGTTTTTATGGATGACATCGTGATGTTTTCTGAAAGCCATGAAGATCATTCCAAACACCTTTCAATAATTCGGATTACACTAAGAGAGAGTATAATATATGATTATCTCTACAAATGTCAATTTTGGATAGACTCAATGCATTTCATGGGTCACATAAACTCTGAGGAAGGTGCTTAGTAGACCCATATAATAGTAAATTAGTTGTATCGTGGGAGAAACCTAAGATTAATTTTCATATCAAACTATTATTGTGTTTGGGGTACTATTACCAAATTCTAATAAAAGAATTTTAAATCTTGAAAGCACCAATTATTGTCTTGACCAAGAATGATTTCATATTTTTTCTAATCATTGGAATTTGAGAATTCCTTCTAGGATTTAATGAAGTGTTTTACTATTGCAACAATTCTGATCCTATATAAGCTGGGTAAGGAGAATACATTATTTTTTGATACATCTAGCATTGTACATGAAAAATATTTGATGTAGGGAGTCTAGTTAGGGTGTATGGATCATGAAAGATGAGGCTACATGAATGAAATAACCCTATAGATGATATTGAGTTATCCATATTGTATTATGATATAATGTGTTTGGGAAATTACCTATGGGGTGATATGATTATACATTATACCAATTATAAATGACTAAATTATTTATTTTTATAGTGAAAATTAAATCATAAATATTTTAATTGGGTTCATTTTATGTAGTAATTTAAAATTCATCTAGAATATAATCCTAGGAAGGGAAATAGATCTATAGATGTGTTTAGTTGTAAGGCACATACTCATGCAGTATAATAGTCTATTTTTCAGTGGAAGATGATGGTCATGTTTTCGGATAACTATTTAGAGGTTTAAGAGGTATAAGTACAAAATATCTTGTATCTATGTAAATTGAGTCCACTTTTCCGAGTCGAATAATAGGGAGGTATTATAGGGATCCATAGTGTATTTTTTTTAGGAAAATCATTGACCGTGGGGATTATCCTTTTGACTATACTATAAATGATAAAAATATCATTTAGGGTTTTGGGTATGTCATTTTACATACCTATATACTGAGAGAGATGATGCAAGATCTTCATTCCTCAAATTGGGTGGTGCACCCTTCTTTGAGAAAAATATATTCTGAAATTAAGAGACATTATTGGTGGAAATAGATGAGAAAGAAGATTTCATTTTTTGTAACACAATGCTACTCCCGTTAATAGGTGATATACGTGAATGTGTTACCATGTATTATAGTAATGTTCTTTCCAATTCCAAAATATTTTTGGTAGAATTTCACCATGAAATTTTTTATAGGTCTCCCAAGGATTCCCTAGAAGAATGACATGATATGGGTGATTTTGTATTTTTTTACCAAGGTTTCACATTTAAATATAATTTTTGATACTTCTAATATAGTCTAGTTGGGGGACATATATGTTCAGGTGATATAGTGGTTTCATAGTGGACCTTAGAGTATTGTTTTGATCATGATATATATATTACTATATGCATCTAGAAATTGTTTCCAAATTCACGTACACTTTTAAAAATATGTTAAATTGAAACATACTAACTTTGTTCAAGATGACATACTGGGATCATGAATCCTTTAGTTTAGGGGGACAGGGGATAAACACTTGGAGACAGTTCAGTTTTCCTATAACAACAGTTATTAGAAAACTATTTGAATGACACCATATTAAGAACTCTATGGTAAGTCATGTAGATCTCTTTTTTGTTTGATTGATGAAATTATTTTAGAGTTTTTAGGGTCACTTATCTTGAAGGATACATTAGATTATATTCTGTTGACTCAGAAACATATGGATATAGCTTATATTAGTCATGATTAATATGTTGGTCGACATCATCAACCTCTTCAGTTTTTGGTGGGTGATCTTTGGTTCCTTTAGGTTTTACCAAGGTTGGATGACCATTATATTTGGAAATTGGGTATGTTTGAACCCATGTACATGGGTCCGTTTGCGATTATGAAGATGATAAGATAGGTTTCAGAGTAGTTGGATCTTCTATATTGGTACATTATTATGAATGATTTTTTATGTGTCCAATATTCGAAAATAACACCCTGACCATTCATAGTGATCTATGATGATTTTCTATCTTAATGATGATGTCCCATTTAAGGAACATATTATTTTTATTATGGATCATAGTTATAATGTAATTTATGGTAAGACAATACCATTATCCAGAGTTTTTTTAGATTCATAGTATGGTAAATGGGGATTCATGGGAGAGAGAGAGGCATATATGCTAACATAGTGACCCGATCCTTTTACCTCTAAGACTGAGTAATGTATCAGAGTGTAGATTGAGGACGCTCTGTTATAAAGTGGGGTGTATATATGATCACAGAATTATATAAGGTATGTTCTTGTTAATTTGTTTGTTAAAATGTCTTTTATTTTAAATCATGAAATGGTTCTACGATGCACGTGGAGCCATGAGGGTGTTCTAGGGTTTTGGGGCATGAAAGAGGGAGATAATAGCCATCTAGTGAATTTTTCATTGTTGGATCATAGTTAGTAACAACCATACACTGAAAACATGTGATCCAAGGGAGAAAGGTGAAAATTGACAAGCAATACATGGGGGAGATTGAACCCATGTGGGTTTAGATAGTTCCACACAACCCCTACACCTCATAGTATTTCAAACCATTTAGGATTCCTAGGAGACTATGTGACATGGCCCCCTCTTTGACAAATGGTGACTCATGGTTGGCCCATGATTTTTCCATATGGGAATCCAAACTGTGTATCCAACAATAGGGGGAAAATTACACTCCCCCCTCGGTTTGTAAGGTTTTAAGTTTATTTTCACCCTAATTTCTCCCTAAAACATCTGAGTGATGACCTTTTTCCTCTTAATCCTCCAAATTGACATTCTATTCTGATTAATGGCTTTTTTAATTGTGGTTGGGTTAGATTCAAAGATTTGGATGATTCTAACAATTCTCGTTAGTCTATTTTTTAGAAAAATGTATTTCATAATTGTATCCCCCTAATCCCTAAAATCATATTTAAAAAAATTTATATATAGAGACTATGTCTTATCATACATGTATATTTAGTTTTTATAGATGGATATTATTAAAATTTTACAAGTACACTCCAGGGGAGTATAATAGTTTAGTTCCATTATAAAAATAGAATAAAATTTCAAATATGTTGAAAGACCTTCAATGATTCCCATTAATTTCTTACCAGTAATATCTTATTATGGACGAATGAAACATAAAATTATTTATCATAACCTAGGGAAAAACATAATAAATGGTGAGATAATACTGTTAGTAAAGGTAAACATAAGAGATATGACTCAATGATCATATGAAAGTATAATATAAACATAGGGGGATGTGAAAATGAAAAAAACATATGATATTAATAAATAACCTACTAGATATCATTTACATGATTTATTTAACAATTATTGGAGGTTCATAAGAAATAAATATTAATAAAATCAAATAAAAAGAGACGTGAGACAATAAAAATGGAATAAAACATAGATTTTAGACATACACATCATGTTACCACATTGTGAACATTCCTAAAGGGAAATATATTATCTCATTAAGTTAAATGCAATAAATAATACCCACTAATATACTTAATAACTTTAAGTAATGTCTATTCATAACATTATAGACATGAAATATATTTCGATGAATAAAAATTTGTATATGTAATAATTTTCACACGTAACATTATAAATAACTAATCATGTTTAGTAATAAAATTATAGATATGAAAAATAGTTCCAATAATAATATCATAGAAATCATGGTTATATCCAAAGATTATCATAATGGGAAAATTCCCTTACTGAACATAGTTCACCCCCAATTCCAGTCCTTTGATTGACAGGAGGTTTAAATATTTACCCAATGAATTGGTGGAAGATATAGGTTCAACATGTTATAAAATAAAAACAAGTATTTTTTTCCACATGATCATAACAATTTAACATATCATAACTCATGAAATGAAATGATAACCATAGAAATTTAATCATATCATAAAATGTGGAAAAGAGATATGTTTTATACTAAATTCAACATAGAAGAAACCATGGAAATAATTGGGCTTCATAATTAATGGATAATTGTATAACATATTGTAGAGTGACTGGTTTCATAAACATAATGACATAAAAACATAAATAATTGAGAGAAATAATATGAATGGAATCCTTGGATCGTATCTCTAATAAGGAATAGGTGACATAAAGGGATGTCATCATCGATTGAAAACAGTATTGAAACATCTTTGAATAGATTTATTGAGGAAAATGCCATTTCAACTTTTTTTCAAACATAAAAAATTTTCAAAGACATTTAATTTAAAATATCCAAGAATACAAATAAATTAATCATTGAAGATCATTTAAAATTATTTTAAATATAAAAAATTTTCAAATTTATTTTCCATAAAAATATTATTTGAAACTTATAAATGTGACTTTGAAATTTGTTTGAAAAAATTAGTAGAAAGTAACAAAATATGAAAATATATTTTATTTAAAATATCATGAAATATTAATTAAAATCACTTTTGAAATCATTTTAATAAAACATGGTTATGTAATAAAATATATTTCTCTCAGAGGAGATAAATAAAGACACATTTTCTTAAAAACATGTTTTTAATTATATCAAAAAATAAATAGTAGAAAATAGGTTCCATTTCACGAAGATATCATAAATAAAAATATTGTAGGAGAATTAATTATAATTATTAATAGGTATATCTTGAGATTTCATCATTGGAAACATTATAATAAACATTCTAGATAAATGATGATATTGTATCATAAAGTATTTACCACTTTTGTAACATTGAAAAATAATTACATGAAGAGATTAAAATAAAATACAACATAAAATATCACGTGTATAAATAAATTCATTTTATCAAACATTATAGGGTCTTTATATAAACATTTTGAAAATTTATAGGTTCTTAACAAAACCTATGTCTCAATGAAAAAGAAGTGAGAAAAAAATACCAAATAAATTTGATAACAATTGAACCATAAAACCCATGAAAAAGGGATCCCTAATTGGTTATCTAAATAATAATAATTTTATGTAATATAATTATAAAATTAATTCATGTGTAATATACACACCACATAAAACACACATCATTTGGAATTTGTATCATAGAAAGTAAAAGTGAGTCTGAAATCCCTAACATTATGTCCTGAATTAATTATTACTCATTAAAATCATCTTATGTAATAAATATCTGTTATTATACATCTATTATCGAACTATATTAATGTATATCACACCATATATGGTTTGTGAATAAACATTTATAACCCCTTTTTTCTAATTACATGATAAATATTGTGTTTTTTTGTGAAATAATAGCTTTATTTTTAGTATACGTGTAGAATTTTTATTGTTTTGGTCCTATTAGTGTGGTCATAGATCCATAATATTAAAAATTTAAACCATTACAAAAACATCAATTATATTCATTATATATTCTTTTGTAATAATCACAAATATTTGGGGATATGGAATGAAATATAGAATTAATGGAGAAGGAAGATCATACGTATGCAAGAACGACTTATCCATTTTTATTTTGGATTTAATGAAATAATATTATATAATATATTAAAATTTAATATTATTTTTTATGTAAATTATATCACATATATTCATTACAATAATCTTGGATACATTATATTTTATGAGTGAATTAATCACATTGCGTCGAGAGGTGGTAGTCCGCAATAAAAAAATGAAATTATCATATTCCCACAAAATGAAGTGTATAATGAGATATATGATATAAAAAATTATTGATTAATAATAACATAATAAATATCATAATTTTTATATATAATCTATAAATACATCATTATGTCCAACTATGAGATGTCTTAATGATAAAATGAATGATGTATGTTCGTGAGGCCACAGTCCATCGTACACATTATCGATTATTTTGTAACTCATTTGATGGAAGTGGGGATGACGGTAGGTCAATCCCTTAAAAATATCTATGTATATGGAATATATTGAGGTTATTATGTAATTATTATACAATAAAACATGAATGGTGTGGAGGATGAAATGAAACAAATACATTTGTTGATTAACATTACCTCTACTTCAAGTATCCTCTTTATGCTTGCAAAAAAGCATCCCTAGTATAAATTTATGAAAAAAAAATAAGGATTATAGAAGTATTAGAGGGACTTTTGGATGTTATTTATATAGTTATTGTAACACACCAGGTAAATAAAGAATTTGAAATTTTTATATTTATTCCTTTTTTTAATAAAATGTTAATATTAATTTAAAGGGAACACTATTCTTGATGGCTTACCCAATACGCAACAACGAGTTTCTTTAAAATATTACGTTGCACTCTAATAATAAAATAAAATTATTTTAAATGTTAGTTAACACGTAGCCATTGTATTGGCGGGAATGAATAGAAATAACTAAAATATTATTATATTTGTTTGATAAATGTTTTTACATTTATCTAATAAAGTATAAATACTTAAAATACGAAAAGAATTCAATTTTAGGCATATATATACTCTAATTTTCACTAAAGGTCCACTTCTCAACTATTGATGGCGTACCATCATTAAATATAGTTTTGGTCACTCTTATACATTCTATTGGACAATATAAAACACTTATTTATAATTGGGACATCAAAATTCACTTTGTGTAAATTTTTTGGTATTTTTCCGATAATGATCATTTTTTAATGAATAGTGAAAACGTTGTATTTTAATTCAAAACCTCTTTTTAATCTAATTAATTTATATGATTAGATTATATTTTGAATTGGATTGAAAGTGAAATTAGAATCTATTTTTACCAATTAATCCAATATTGGTCGTTGGAATTAATATCATCTTGAAATTGGACTTAAACTAGTGTCAATCTTTTGATACTTATTGTTTCATAAAAACACGCTATTTCCTCTGATAGCAGGAAATAATTATTAAATTAATTAATGTAACTTATATTTTTTTAATTTTTTTAAATAGACATCATTTTTGAATTCGGAATATCAAATATATCCTAGGGTAAATTTTTGGTAATTTTCTGAAAAACTTCAATTTTTGATGAATAGGAAAACTACTTAGTGGTAGTTAAAGAAACTGATTTTTTCGTTGAAATGAAACTTTACCACTTCTGTGATTTGAATTTCTAAAATCTGAAATACATGGTTTTCATTAATAATTAAAATGTGGTTCAATGAGATTAAAATAATTTTTTGGTGAATAGTAACTTTTAAGTTTATTTATTGCGATTAGAGGTAATTAGTGTAATTTAAGGTAAAAATAATATTTTAATAATATGAAATGACCTAGAAACATGTCCTACCCTCATTTTATGTGTCTTGGACGACCAATAAAATCCATGGGTCAACATGGGGACCCCATGGAGCCACTTTGGTAGGAAAATTACATTAATACCTTTTTATTTAATGTTAAAATTAAAATGTCACAAACTTGTGTTGTTTTACTAAAACAATTTTTATATGGGGTAATACAAGTCATATTTTTGACTATAAATATTAATTTGATAGATAAAAATATTTCCTACATCTTAGTATTTTTTTATAATTTTTAGACATTAACTAAATTAAATTATTTATGACACCATGATGATGATATGATTACCTCATTATTGAACAATTTAAATAAAATGGAATGATAATGTAATATTTAAGACCTAAACATATAAAAAATATATTGGATGAGTGTATTTTTAACCCTTATCACCTTACCATCGAAACACATTAATTTGGGGCCTTTAAAATCCGAAACTCATTCTAAAATAAAGTAACATTTCCTTACATTCCAAGAGTTCCCCTCCTCTCCTCTTATAAAAGGCCCCCACCTCTACCCCCTTACCCACACCTCTCAAACCATTGGGTCGGACAAAACCTGCCAATTTTGTCTCTCCACATTCCTCTCTTACTCCTAGAAGCCTCACTTTGGGCAGAAGTCTTCCCAAGGAAGCCTTTGAGCTCAAATCAAAAAGAGTTACCCGATTTAAAGGTAGTGTCTTCTCTTGTGTTCTTTTGTTTTATTTTGCTTCTCCAAACCCCCCCTAAACTCTTTTTGTTCTTTTATTTTGTAAAAACTCAATTATCATCAATACACTAGGATGTTTTTATAAGAATTATTCGAGCTACACTTACACACACCATCATCTAATGGTTAAAAAACATATTGTTTCTGTGGATGGCGAATTACTGTCTCACAAAATGATGATTTTTCAACACTCATATAACACCTTCAATGGTGGCCAGTAAGATGTAACTATATTTATATATGACATATAATATTTTTATATTTTACTTAAGATTCTGTATTTTTCATTTTTCACTTACCTTTATGGTTTCCATTGTGGGTAAAACACGATAATTTCATTTTAGGATGTGTAGACTAACGCCCCCTCAAAGTGATTTGATTCGTTAATGCCACATGTTGGATGTATAAAGGATGGATTTAAAAATATTATATATGAATTATGTAACATTTAAATGGTTAATATATTTCTTGCATTAAAATATACATACCTCTTATTTGGTTTTAATTCCATTTATATGACATAGAAATGAAAATAGTGTTCATGCGTACGTACGACTTACCATCGCCATGAACGATGCATTTCATTTCTTACCTTTAAATGATTATGTAATATTATAAATACTTGTATATTCTGGATATATATGATATATATGATATCCAAATCATGAATATAATTCTGGATATAATGAACCTTTGACCACACGAACAACATGTAATTGTAAGAAGTCCACTTTCGACTTAAGAACCAAATATCGACAAAACATACATTATTAAATTAAATGATTACATAATGTTTATAACATAGAAATAAGTAATATAAAAGGAATAATGAAATTTAAAATGGTTATTAAGAAATTATAAATTAATTCAAGTTTATTATTTAGGACGTTAAAGAACGATCGAGTCAAGTTGGACCCGAGGTAAGGGATCATACTCCTCTCTTTCTTTTTAAGTACACTCTTTTATGTCATTCCTTTTATGCTCATCTTTCATATGATTGGGATGTTCTTTTATATTAATAATACTGTAATAAATATGTTCATATGATGAGAGACCCTATATTCTCTCCTCAATCCATTTTTTACGTTTTGAGTGGCACCATTAGGCTGCCGAATTTTCGTAAAAGATCTAACCTCTCTCTTTCTTTTTAAGTACTCCCTTTTATTTAATTTCTTTTAATCTCATTTTTTTCTATGTTTGGGGTTGTTATTTTATATTCCTCATACTTTAATTTTTATGTTAATATTATGAGAGACCCTATTTAATCTCATAAATCCATTTTTGGAAGTTTTAAGTGGTGCCATTAGGCTGCTGAGTTTTCGTAAGGGATTTTTCATCTAACTTTTATTCCCGTGACATTTATGCTACGTTTGCCACTATTTAATTTGAGTGGTGTATATACTGACAATTACGATACACTTTTTGTAGTATCATTTCATTTATGGGTATTTACATCTTCATTGTATGACCCTTCTTCTAGGGGGTGTACTTTTCGAAAGTTACCCAACTCGGTAAGGGGACCTTTCACCATCCTGTTTTTAAAAAACTTCTTTTGTTATGTCTTTCAATTAAAATAATATTATGCTGGGATATGTTCTTATATATCCTTATTTATGTAAATTTAATGTCCATGTGATGATATACCCTTTATCTCTCTCATCAACCCTTTTTGTAAAATTTTATGTGACGCCGTTAGGCTGTCAAATTTTACCAAGGGAACTTCTTAACCCAATTTTGATTTCATTGGGATCAACATGTAGTTATTAAATATGTCATCCTTTGAATATGTGTGAATGACCTTTTATTGTTTTACACTTAATATCCACTTATATTGGGTGTATTTATATTTGTCACACATAATTTTGAGATTGATTTATCCTTAATTTAAGGATATCGTCTTTATAATGGATTTCATCTCATTTTACATTTCTTTTGAGACTTCATTGTTGTTATGCACCAATTCACTTTTATATGGTGTGTATACTATACGTTGACATATTATATCATGAATCCATTTATTCTCATGATATTATAAAGTTCAGATTAAATGTTATTCCGCAATTATTTGTATTCAAGAGTCTCTCATTTTGTTAAAAACTCTTTAATAAAAATATCATTTTAAATGTTTTAAAGATTTATTATTATAAATATTTATCTTTAATGTCCATGTTTTCAAAATGGTTTTCAGTATTTATTTATATGAAAATTAATGTTTTAGAATT
This sequence comes from Viscum album, assembly GCA_963277665.1. Lineage (NCBI taxonomy): Eukaryota > Viridiplantae > Streptophyta > Magnoliopsida > Santalales > Viscaceae > Viscum > Viscum album. The sequence continues at coordinate 815,814,821 of OY728126.1, read as the reverse complement.
ATAATTCCAATAAAATCCTCAATGTGGTATGGAACACATTGATTCAAAAATATCTTTTAAATGATTTTTGTAAATGGATTGATTAATTCAATATCTTGGAATTACTTATATTGATTGAAAATGAAATGTTGTTATTGAAATGTTTATATTTTCAATATTTTATGTGTAATGATCGTACTTGGACATTTTACGGGTGGTTATGTGATAAACCATATGACGGGTGGTGCCGTGAAGACCAGGACAGGTGGTTACGTTATAACCTCCAATGCATTGGGTATGGAAGTCGGCTGTATGAATATTCCATTAAGTATGTGTGGAAGTCGATCGTATGGTTATTCCATTTATGTATGTTTATGTCCCAAGTTACTTTAATATGTTATGTGTTCTTTATATGGGTTTTATGATAATCTTTTTGTTACAAATGTGTAAGTAATGATATTTTATTCAGTGATGAGTTTTTACTACTTCCTAAAGGTGAAAGGTTTTAATTTGATAAAGTAAACATGGTTTATTTGTTGCTTTGAAAAACTAACAGTTTTCATTCTTTGTGTATCCCTTGCTGATCTTTTTCTGCTCACCCCATGTTTTTTTTGAAATGTTATTCATAGGACTTAATGTGGAATAGGGTCAAGGATGGGATCAAGAGAAAGTCATGCTATATAATACAAGGAACTAGACATGTTTCTTTTTAAGAGTTTTTATTTTATGGAAATTTAGTAGAATTGACTAATTTGTAATCTTTTGTGATGTAATATTTATGTCCTAATTCTCTAAAACTCTAAACCTGAAAAGATCCTCAATGTTAATTATTCATTTAATTCAATATTAAGTAATGTTTATGGACAGGGCCTTATAGTTGGTATCAGAGGTCGGTTTATTTAACTTTAGAGGTTAGGGTATTCTCTATGCATAAGTGACATTAACATAATGGTTAGGATTTCAGAAAGAGTCCTAGTTTTAGATAAAGTGAATGAGTAATTATATCTTACTGTTTATCTTCCTCATTTTTACATGATGGTTTTGTTGATATAATCACACTGACATTTTTGGTTTTATTAAATGGTTGGATCTAGCAGGCACCAAAGTAACAGTGGATGTGAAAGAAACTGTGGCAGTTTTCTGAGTGAGCAACTTCATGATATAGGATCTGCAATGAGAACTCTTGTGTTTATCATCAACCAACTATCTGGAGTCATGATTGACCACCTAAACCTTGGTGATTTCTATAAGGCATCATATATTCGATAAAAAAATCCCTACGGAACTACAGGTAATAATAATAAAGGTAAGTGTGTTCAAAAACCTATGTTTCAAAGATGTGGAAAGAAACACCTAGGAAAATGTTTCAAAGGGACAGAAATATACTATAGATTTGGAAATAAAGGTCATAAAGAATGAAACTACCATGGAAAAAGGAAGCATACATTTGACTCGAGGAAAGGGAAATAAGTTCATTCTGAGGGATCAATTTAATGTTTTAAATGTTGTGTGCATGGTCATTATGAAAACACATGTCCAATGAAGAAGTTTCGGTAATGGGATCACCAAGATCATACAAATATTCGTTTACCAATACTAATGACATTCTGATTAAGGATGATGAAACTGACAATGACCAATCAAAGGAAAGGAGTATTTAAAAATAAGTTGGAAAGGAATGGTTAATGGATCATGAATATTGTTGAATGAGTAAGAAGTCAACATATTAGGGCTTCAAGAGTTGTGGTGAAATTCTTAAGAGTATTAAGTCTCTTTTGATGATGGGGTTACATGTGAAGACTTTTTATAGTATGTGTAACCCTTATGTTTTATATGTGAAAATTTTATTCAATGAATAGTTATCTATTATTTTTTGGAAATAGTTATAAAGAACCATTTGGGTTTATATGATCCTTACTTTTGATGTAATTATGGGTTACTATATGTTATGATGGAAAGTGAAAGGCATGAGATAAAATTGTTGTTAAATTATGTTATAGTTATTTTTGATGATTTATCTCTTTTTGGGGAATGATTTGAGAATTATATAGTGTGGAAAAAGGACAACACGCAAACCGTGTGACAACCCGTCGCGTCAAACAAAGCTGCGAGAATCGAACCCACAACCAAAGTGCGACTGGTATTTATCGCCTACCATTGGACTACGTGAAGTCCCTAGTTAGTTTGACTGAATATTTTTAGTTAGATTATTTTATGAATTAAGATTAAGTTTATTTTCGGTTATCTATGGAAATTTATTAACCTATCATGGAGAATATGTGCTTAGGTTAATTACTTTTCAATACTAGACTTTAAGAGCAAATGATGTTGTTTGGAGATAAATGTTACGATTTAACTTTGAAGACTATGTGACTAAATCCTTAAAATATTTGGTTTTCAATCTTATTTTGGTTTACATTGAATAATATTATGGACAAATTTTTTATCAAATGGTCCTCGTTGAACTTTGGGTTTTGTTGGACAAATTTTGGAGATTAAGAATAGATTTTCATTTTATAAAGGGTTATCCTTTTCTGGATTATCTAATCTTGTACTAACATTTTTTTTTGTTTTGGTTAATGTCTAAAGACATGGAATGTATATAGTTCTATTTTGTGGATTAGGTGATTCTCATGAAGTTGATTATATCACTCTTAATGCGAACAAGTCCTCCTAAATACTCGTCTTTTGGAGAAAATATGAGTTTGATTAAGGAATCTAGTAAAATTTGAAAGTCTACGTGAGAAGTAAGTATGTTTCATTATGATTTAGTTAAGCCCAAAAAATAAATTCCTCAATTAAGAGTAACATAAAACCAAAAATGTTGTCTGTTAACTTTTCCTACAGGGGAATCGAATACCGTTTAACCCATCACAAGTTTGTGATTTTCTTATTGTTATCTTTCTCCTAGACATGTTTACTATCAATCTGCATCAGAACATAACCCTTTGTTTTTTCCTCCATGTACATATTTTCATACGTGGAATCATAGTATGGGTTGACTCAGGTGACCTCTGTACTTATCATTCATTCTTTTAAAGTGATTGTTTTACCAGCTCTTGTTCCGATGTGGGACTTTTAATGAAGTTTCCGAGCCCAATTTTAAAAGTGCGAGGACGTAATTATCAAAAGGGGGAAAGGATGTAACACCCCAGAAAAATAAAGAATATGAAATTTTCATATTTATCCCTTTTTTTAATAAAATGTTAATATTAATTTAATGGGAACGCTATTCTTGATGGTTTACCCAATACGCAACAACGAGTTCCTTTGAAATCTTACGTTACACTCTAATAATAAAATAAAATAATTTTAAATGTTAGTTAACACGTTGTCATTTTATTGGAGAAAATGAATATAAATAACTAAAATATTATTATATATATTTTTAAATGTTTTTACATTTATCCAAAAAAGGATAAAGGCTTAAAATACGAAAAGAATTCAGTTTTAGGCATATATACTCTAATTTTCACTAAAGGTCCACTTATCAACTTTTGATGGTGTACCATCATTAAATATAGTTTTGGTCACTCTTATACATTATATTCTACCAAATAAATCACTTATTTAGAATTGGGACATCAAAATTCACTTTGTGTAAATTTTTGTTATTTTTCTGATAAAGATCATTTTTAAATGAATAGTGAAAAATGTTGTATTTTAAATCAAAACCCCTTTTTAATATAATTTATTTATATTATTAGATTATCTTTTTAATATGTTTCAAAGTGAAATTATAATATATTTTTACCATTTAATTCAATATTTGTCGTTGGAATTAATTTCATCTTGAAATTGGACTTAAACTATTGTCAATATTTTGATACTTATTGTTTCATAAAAACACGCTATTTGCTCTGACATCGGGAATTAGTTATTAAATTTATTAATGTAACTCATATGTTTTGAATTTAGTAAAATAGACATCATTTTTGAACTTGGAATCTCAAATATATCCTAGGGTAAATTTTTTTGTAATTTTCTGAAAAACATGTATTTTTGATGAATAGTAAAACCACTAAGTGGTAGTTAAAGAAACTGATTGTTTTCGTTTAAATGAAACTTTACCACTTCTGTGATTTGAATTTCAAAAATCCTACATACATGGTTGTCATGAAGAAGTAAAATGTGGTTCAATGGGATTAAAATAATTTTTTGGTGAATAGTAACTTTTATGTTTATTAATCGCGATTAGAGGTAATTAGTGTAATTTCAGTTAAAAATAATGTTTTAATAATACAAAATGACCTAGAAACATGTCTTACCCTCATTGGATGTGTCATGTCCTACCATGACAATACATGGGTCATCTTGGGGACCCTATGGAGCCACTTTGGCAGGAAAATGACATTAATACCTATTTATTTAATGTTAAAATTAAAATGTCACAAACATGTGTTGTTTTACTAAAACAATATTTATATGGGGTAATACAAGTCATATTTTTTACTATAAATATTAATTGTAAGGATAAAAATATTTCCTACATCTTAGTATTTTTTTATAATTTTTATACATTAAATAAATTAAATTATTTATGACACCATGATGATGCAACGATTACCTCATTATTTAAAGATTTAAATAAAATGGAAATATAATGTAAAATATAAGACCTAAAAATGTCCAAAACCTATTGGATGAGTGTATTTAGAACCCTTATCACCTTATCCTCGAAGAAAATCAATGTGGGGCATTTAAAATCCGAAAATCTTTCTAAAATAAAGTAACATTTCCTTACTTTCCAAGAGTGCCTCTGCTCTACTCTTATAAAAGCCCCCCACCTATACCCCCTTACCCCCACGTCTCAAGACATTTTCTTGGCCAAAACCTGCCTATTTTTTCTCTCCACATCCCTCTATTACTCCTATAAGACTCACATTGGGCAGAAGTCTTCCCAAGGAAGCCATTGAGCTCAAATCAAAAAGAGTTACCTGATTTAATGGTAGTGTCTTCTCTTGTGTTCGTTTGTTTTATTTTGCTTATCCAACCCCCCTAAACGCTTTTTATTATTTTATATTGTAACAACTCCAGTATCTTAAATATACTAGGTTGTTGTTATAATAATCATTCAAGCTACAATTACACACACCAACATCTAATGGTTAAAGAACATAATGTTTCTGTGGATGGCGAATTTCTGCCTCACGAAACGATGATTGTTCAACACTCATATAACACCTTCAAAGGTGGCCATTAAGATGTCACTATATTTATATATGATATATAATATGTTTATTTTTTACTTAAGCTTCTGTATTTTTTTTCTGGCATACCTTTATGGTTTCCATTGTGGGTAAAACACGATAATTTCATTTTAGGAAATTCGGACTACCGCCCCCTCAAAGTGATTTGATTTGTTAATGCCATATGTGGGATGTATAAATGATGGATTTAAAGTTATTATATATTATTTATGTTACATATAAATTATGAATATAATTCAGGGATTAAAATATACATACCTCTCATTTGGTTTTAATTCCATTAATATGACATGGAAATGAAAGTAGCGTTCATGCGTACGTACGGCTTACGGTCTCCATGAACGGTGCATTTCATTTCTTACCTCTAAATGATTATGTAATATTATAAATACTTTTATATTCTGGATATATACAATATATATGATATCCAAATCATGAATATCATTCTGGATATAATGAACCTTTGACCACACGAACAACATTTAATTGTAAGAAGTCCACTTTCGACTTAAGAACCAAATATCGACAAAACAAACATTATTATCTTAAATGATTACATAATGTTTATAACATGTAAATAAGTAAAATAAAATGAATAATTAACTTTAAAAATGTTCTTATGAAAGTAGAAATTAACTCAAGTTTATTATTCAGGACATTAAAGAATGATCGAGTCAAGTCGGACCCGAGGTAAGGGATCCTACTCCTCTCTTTCTTTTGAAGTACACTCTTTTATGTAATTGCTTTTAAGCTCATCTTTCTTTTGATTGGGATGTTCATTTATATTAATAATACTTTAATTATTATTTTCATATGATTATAGTCCCTATTTTCTCTCATCAATCCATTTTTTATGTTTTGAGTGGCGCCGTTAGGCTGCTGAATTTTCATAAGAGACTTAACCTCTATCTTTCTTTTTAAGTACTCTCTTTTATATAATTTCTTTTAATCTCATCTTTCTTATGTTTGGGGATGTTCTTTTATATTCCTAATACTGTACTTTTTATTTTCATATTATGAGAGACCCTATTTGATCTCATAAATCAATTTTTGGAAGTTTTAAGTGGCGTTGTTAGGCTGCCGAGTTTTCGTAAGGGATTTTTCATCTCACTTTTATTCCCGTGACATTTATGCTACGTTTGACACTATTTCCATTGAGTGGTGTATGTAATTACCATTATTATACACTTTGTGTAGTATAATTTCATTTATGGGTATTTACATCTTCATTCTATGACCCTTCTTCCATGGGGTGTACTTTTCGAAAGTTACCCAACTCGGTAAGGGGTCATTTCACCATCCTCTTTTTAAAAGACTTCTTTTGTTATGTCTTTTAATTCACGTAATATTATGTTGGGATATGTTATTATATATAATTATTTATGTAAATTTTATGTCCAAGTGATGAGATACCCTTTATCTCTCTCATCAACCCTTTCTGTAAAATTTTATGTGACGCTGTTAGGCTGTCGAATTATACCAAGGAAACTTCTTATCCCAATTTCGATTTCTTTGGGTTCAACATGTAGTTATTTAATATGTCATCCTTTGAATATGTGTGAATGACATTTTATTGTTTTACACATAATATCCACTTATATTGGGTGTATTTATATTTATCACACATAATTATTATATTGATTTATCCTTAATTTAAGGATACCTTCTTTATAATGGATTTCATCTCATTTTACATTTCTTTTGAGAATTCTTTGTTGGTATGCACCAATTCACTTTTTATGGTCTGTATAATGTCCTTTGTCAAATTATATCATGAATCCCTTTATTCTCATGATATAATAAAGTTCGGATTAAATTTTATTCCACAATTATTTGTATTTAAGAGTCTCTCGTTTTTTTAAAAACTCTTTAACAAAAATATTGTTTTAAATGTTTTAAAGATTTATTATTATAAATCTTTATCTTTAATTTCCATGTTTTCAAAATGGTTTTCAGTATATATTTATATGGACATTAATGTTTTAAAATTATAATTCCAATAAAAGCTTCAAAGTGGTATGGGACACTTTGATTCAAAAATCTCTTTTAAATGATTTTTGAAAATGGATTGATTAATTCAATATCATGGAATTACTTATTTTTTTTGAAAATGAAATGTTGTTATTGATATTTATATATTTTCAATATTTTATGTGTAATGATGGTACTTGGACATTTTATGGGTGGTTACGTGATAAACCATATGACGGGTGGTGCCGTGAAGACCAGGACGGGTGGTTACGTTATAACCTCCAATGCATTGGGTATGGAAGTCGACCGTATGGCTATTCCATTAAGTATGTGTGGAAGTCGACCATATGGTTATTCCATAAAGTATGTTTATGTCCCAAGTTACCTTTATATGTTATGTGTTCTTTATATGGGTTTTATGGTGATCTTTTGGTTACAAAAGTGTAAGTAATGATATTTTATTCAGTGGAGAGTTTTTACTACTTCCTAAAGTTAAAAGGTCTTACTTTGATAAAGTATACATGGTTTACTTGTTTCTTTGAAAAACTAACTGTTTTCATTCTTTTTGTATCCCTTTCTGAGCTTTTTATGCTCAGCCTATGTTTTTTTTTGAAATGTTTTTCACAGGACATAATGTGGAATAGGGTAAAGGATGGGATCAAGGGAAAGTCAAGCTATCTAATACATGGAACTAGACATGTTACTTTTTAAGAGTTTTAATTTTATGAAAATTTAGTAGAAGTGACTACTTTGTAATCTTTTGAAATGTAATAGTTATGTCCAAATTCTCTAAAACTCTAAACCTGAAATGATCCGCAATTTGAATTATTCATTTAATTCAATATTAAGTAAGGTTTGGGGCCGAGACCTTATAGTTATTGTTTGAAACAATGTGTTTTGAAGGAGTTTGTAAGGGAGGGGAGTGAGTTCTCCTTTATAGCATAGGAGGAGTTAAATTTTTGTAAATCCCCAAAAGTATTCAATATTGGTAGGTCTGTGTTACATAATATTCCTCTAAAATTTTATAATATTATAAGGTACTGTTTATGAGTTCTATAAACACCTCCCTGAAAAAGAAATAAATACGTTTTACATGTTATTTCAAATTATTGATTTTTACTCAATCATACCCTTTTGGTTTTCTACACAATAACATGTATATTTTTATTTAACTAGGTAATTTATAAAGTAATAATAAAATTAAAATGATTATTATTAGGCAATTTAGAGACACTTATTCTAAATATGAAGTAAATTTTATTAAATAAAATTATTACGGGTGCCTAAAATTAATTTCAATACAAACACATGTAATGTGAAAACCCATATTTTAACATTAATTACGATAATTAATTTTAAATTGTGTCACTAATAATTATGGTGAAAATATTAGTTTACCTAATTTGATAATGTTTCTTATTATGATTCCAAATATGAAATATATTTTTCTAAAATTCAAATTAAATAATTTTCATAACAAAAATTTAAATTAATATCATAGTCACGATAAGAAAGAGGGGTTTTAAAGTGAACATGGTAAAATCATTACAATGTTCTTATATGAAATTTCAATAGGAAATTTAATCTAATGAAAAAAATTGTATTAATAAATATTTAATAAAATTAATTATAATTTAAATTGGTTTTAAACTATAATTTATTTTTGTGAACAATTTCTGTGAAAAGGTAGTTTTGAATTAAAATTTGGTATTTTTCATTATTAAAAAAGGAACTTTTTTAAAAAAAATAGAAAACATTTACCCTGTTATAATTTTGAAATTAGGAATTCATGAATGACTTTTATTATATAATATTTATTTTATAAATATTTCAAATTTAAATTTTTTATTTTCCCCAAAAATAAATACAAATCCTTTTTGAGAAAATAGTATTTTCAAAACATGTAAAGTCATTACCAAGAAGTATGTTTTTTTTAAATATGATTTTTTATATTAAATAATTATAAATAATATTATATAAGTTTTAATTACTATTCCTACAAAAAATTTATAGGTCTAGGATATATTAGTAACATTTAAATATTTATATTAATAATATATATTTGTTTTGTTAAAACTAAGTATTGTGTGTAATGTATTCTAAGCCACTGTTGTTTTCAGTGCAGGAATAACATAGTCTTTCCTAAAGAAAATTATTAAAATTTTGTTTCTTATAGTGCAACTATCACTGAAATTTAATTAATTATAAATTATAATAATTTTGAAAAACCTGGGGTGTTACATTATACCGCTCAAAAAAGGAATTTCATCCTCGAAATTCATCTTGATCATCAAATGTTAAATAATTTAAAGCTCAAATCATATAAATATGAAATGTAAATAAGGGTTAATAACTAATCCTATTAAAAAAAGATAAAGGTAATTTCAAGGGTCCATCCAAAATAACACATAATAGGTTTCCATATAGAAGAAAATATGTGGGATGTAAAAATAGAGATATATAAAATAAAAATAACAACCAAATTTTAATGGAGAGTCATAAAGAACATGTTTCGGAAACTTTTAATGATAAAAAAAATTTAACAAAAGAGTGTTTTTAAATATCATTGATATCCTAAACAATTATTATAATATGATATTATTTTATTTTAATTAACTTTTACTAATTTTGGAAAAACATTATGATAAGATATACTTACTTGTTTTGATTCCATTTCATATGCACAATATCACTTCTTGGTAGTTCCTTGATCGATTTCCACATCATCTATTTCTCTATGGAATGATGTTTAGTTTGTTTTTTCTGTATCACATGTGGATCAGTAATATAATTTGATAGAATTATATTTAATTCCATCTATTTTGAGTTATCATCAGACCAAAATCAATTTCATAGGTTATCTAATATGAATATATACTCATATGGAAAATAATCCATTAACCATTAAAACATCATTCATAGTTCAACGTAATCCATTTCATAAATGTGTAACCTTGTGTATCATTTAAATAGTGATAACCCAAATTATTTGAAACAAGTTTAGTAAATTTCATAATATCAAATTGACGTTTTCCTACATATAGAATAAAGTGTATCATGATTGTCACATACAAAAATGTGAATATCTAACTCATGTATAACATTAAAAAATATTTACAATCCAATTTACTATAAAAACATATTGAAAACATGATTTATTCATTATTACTTAAATGAAACACGAATTACTTGATATATTACATAAATACAAAATGATTTTTGTAGACTCCTTAAAATATAGTATTAACTTATTTGTCAAATAATAAATAATATTATACATGGTAATCAGTATTATCTAATTAAATTATTCATATCAAGCATCTATTTATCCCAAAACCAATGTCTCATCATTCAAAACATATTCATGGTTTTATTCCCATATTCAAAATGTAATATGTCCATTAAATCCTTTTTTCTTGACAATTGATATCATTTATCATTATTTTAAAAATCCATAATGGAAATTTTCTACATAAAATACATATATATATTAATCAATATTTATATCTCACTATTTTGTATTTACAATACATAAACACTTTTATTATTAAAAATAATCCTTTATCTATTAACTAGGATTCATCAACTCATACCAAAATAACTCTTTCATTCCATAAGATATTAGTAGTCTCCTCATCATCAATAGAAAAATCATCAAACATACATACATTATGTTTCCCTTCATGAACCTTCCACTTATGGAATATATTTCTATAATAAAAATTATTTCATCATTTAAAATAATCTATATATAATGATACCATAGGAAGACCATAATTCTTATCCATTATATTAACTAATCATTTTCTTTTTCTCTTTTAATTACATGATTTTTTTACTTATATTCCACACTCAAAACATTTTCATATACGTCTACGAGATTTTCTTGAGTTCTTATTCTCACATTATTAAAATATAATAAATCAAATATTCTATTCCCCATGGTCTACAATAACAAAACTCTTAGTGAACTCTATCATTATCTTCATTAGCTAGTCTAATAGTGTGATAATTTTTACATTTTTAATCACGTTTCAGGATAAATGATTACAAATAATCACAATGTCCTTTACTAAATATTATCATGTATATATTCTAATCATTATATCAGCTATCACATAAAATGGAAACCACATTCGTTCAAGTTTCTTCCAATGAATAAATCCAAAAAACATACTGTGAGAAAATATAATCATAAGGGGAAACTAAATATTTATGAAAATCACTTATATGAGGTCTAAATGATGACATCTTATTTTTAGTATATGAAACGATAAGTTTATCCTTAGTCATATATTTTCATCATCTATTTAAATCCGTCATGATTATTCATGATTATTTTGTGAATATCCAAAGAATATCACTCAGTAGTGTCAAACCAAGTTTGTAGAAATGACCATTTTCATTCAATAGGTGATTATCATTTCAATCTCAATGTGTTCATTTTAGAGTTATAACCCCAACACATCTCTCTACTAGAATAAAATACACATATATTATCCAAATGGGGATTTAATATCTTGGAATCCAGTTGCTCTATCCTCTTCAAAATCATAGGAAATTTTCCTATATCTTGACTCATCCTTAGACTTATCATAAGAAACATCCCATGACATATCCTTAGATATATCCCTAGGGACCAGACTAAATTTATCTCATCCTAGGTTATAATGAATAACTAAACCATTCCATTGATACCAACTATAGTTACCCAGGCTTCTAATATTTGTATATTAAATTTTTTAGATGAAAAGTCATTAAATTTCACAATCACATGCTAGTGGATCAAAATATTGGAATTATATTGAAAAAATGGAACATAATATTCTAATTTAGTGACATATATTCAATTTTTAATACAAATAACATACATTTAGTAATATTCATATTCAAACCCTACATAAAACCTTTCATCATAATCTTAGGTAATAAAACCTAAAAAATGTTGATCTCAGATTCTAAGTAAGGGTAACCATAAGCGATATAGAACTATGAATATATAAGAGCATAAGATGAAAATAATGGAATGTGATAAAGAACATAACATATGGAGTTGATAAAAAAACATACATTGAACATAAACATGAGTCATGGCATAATCATTAACAGTTAACAATACCTGAATATAAATGGAAACAAAGAACATGGGAAATAGATCCAAACATTCCAAAAAACATAGATTTTTGAAATAAACATAATATTATAACACTGATTAAATGTATAAATTGAAATAAGATCACTCTTTAAGTTAATTACATTAAATAATTACTTTTAATAAATTTATGTACATAAAACCAAGTCTATCCATAAAAACAATGACATAAATGACAGGTCAACAAATAAAATTTTGAATATATATTTGGGTTCATGCTTAAAATTGAAAAATTTTAATCAGGTTTATGCCTAAAATTATGGAATGTAATGAATGTTCAATGAATAACATAATGCACAAGAGCCTTAGCTCTATGGGTGAGGACTTGGTAAATGCATCCAAGAGACCCGAGTTCAAAACCTAGTAGAGACATATTTTCAGGTACTATAACAATACTTTAGAAGGTAATGTAGCGGAAACTATAGAAGGTAATGTTTAGAACTATAGTAGATAGAACTATTCATCTTTTTGGTATTTCAGGCCACCGGTTTGATCCTTGGGTCTTTTAAGGCCTTTCGGCCACCCAAGGACTTCGAGAAAGTAAGTCTTTCTGGCCACCTCAAGGAATTCAGTCTATCTCAAGACCTTCGAGCTATCTCAAGGACTTTGGTCCACCTCAAGGCCTTTGAGACACCTCAATGCTTTCATACCACCTAATATTTTGAATGAGTGGACTATGAAGACTCTAAAAGTAGAATAATCAATATGAGTATTTGGAGCAGGTGTATTTACTACAGTAGAAGCTAAAAATGCAAAAGAAGTAGAGGGTATAGTGGTGCCATCGAGACCAACCTATGCAAGCATGAGAAGCCTTTCTGACAAACCATGTGAAGGTAGAGAGTTGATATCATGATGCTAATGATGGGGAGGATCATTTCCATGTAGTTATAGTCTGTATAATTTCTTTATGAACTACATGTTATGTAATCTCTAAGCCTACAGGGCATGTAAGGGTTCTGCCTCATCTCTTGAAATGGGAGTTGTCAAAAATCAACAAAAAAGGTCTTTAGGGCCATTTGGGAAATGAATAATATCATAATAGTCACATAAAACTCCAAATACCATCATAGAAAAAAAAAGGCCATTACTGAACTGAGTTCACTCCCTCTTTATGTTCTATCTAACTCGTGAGATATTAATATTTACCCAAATTATTGGAGGGATATATACGTCCCACTTGTGATATAATAAAGACAATTTTAGTATATGACAAAAGTTCATAAACAATTTCCATATCATAAACCCTGAAATGAAATGTGTATCATAAAATTTTCATCATATCATTACTAGTGGAAAAGACAAAGGTTTCATAATCATATTATCGTAGAATAACTAGTGAATAGTAGCAGTTTTCATAAACATTTACTCATGGTATAACCTGTGGAAGTGGAATAGGTTTCATAAATATAATTCTGTTAAAACATAATCCATTTAGAGAAATAATATTAAAAATATAATTAGGTCATATGCTAATTATGGCATATTTAAGACAAATGGATATCATAATATATGGAAAATAATTTTGATATATTATTAAAACAATTCATGAGGAAAAATGATTTCAACTTTTAAAACCCCTTTTTATTACATTAAACATTTTTAAAACCATTTTTCATTGAAAATAACCTTGAAACAAATAAATGAATTTTTGAAGACCATTTAAAACACATTATCAACAGTAATCATTTTTGAAATCCTTTTCCATGTAAATATCATTTAATACTTATATAAGAAGAGTAGGAAATAATTTAAAGAACTTTTTTAAATATAAAACAATTTTAAAACCCTTTTATTTAAATATAATTTTATTATAAAAATAAAGAGTATTTTTTATTTTTTTCATACATTTTTTTGAAGAAAATAGGTTTCTAACCAAAGTGTAAAATAATTTCATATTTTAAAAAAAACTTTTTCATCATTATATTAAGTACCAAAGACTGTATAATTATTAATGTTACATGATGATACATTGAAATACCAGTGTATTATAGAAATTATGAGAATTAATGGAATAAATATCATGATATTTCAACATTAGATACTTAATAATAAACAATCAAAATAAATGATAGGATTGTAACACAAAATATTTACCTATTTCGTATCATTGATTCATAATCCCCATGATGGATTAATAATAATTTAAACATAAAATATCATGAAGATAAATAAATTTAATATATTAAATTTAAATTGGTCTTCATAAAAACATCATGAAAGAATATAGGTGCATAATATAATGTATATCTCAATGAAAAAAAATTAATACAAAATTATGTTACTGATTTCGTAATCATTGAACCGTGAACCCCATGAAATATAGTTCCTAAAAATGATATTTAAATATATATAATTTTATGATTAATTATCATAAAATATATTTATGGGAATTATATACATCACTTAAATGAAACTTGTGGTGAATATGGAATTAGTCTCACAGAATGAAAAAGTGAGATAGAAATCCCAAACATAAGGTAATAAATTCCTTCATACATGTTCAGTACCAGATATATAATAAATAAATTTATTTTAATGATATATAAAATATAAATTTTAATATTTTTCATTCGATATATAATTAACTTATGACTTTTTATTACCTGTTTATAAGAATTTCATTTTGATGTCCATATTTGCGAAATAACTTATTTGTTTTTCATAAAAGTTTTGATTTGTTATTATTTTTGTTCCTCCTACATTGATCATGGTCACATCATCTCTATAATTTAAAAAATGATGTAAATATCATACATATTACTTTAATATATATTTATATTAATCCATAACAATTGGTGATATGAAATGAAATTCATCATTTATAGAGACAGTAGACCGTATGTATGCAATAGTACTATTACCAATTTCTTGTAATATTGAAATAATGAAGACTAAATTATATATTAGCATCATTGATTAATTTTTATTTAAAATATAACACAAATTTTCATTAAAAAATTCCCAAACACATTTCATGTAATGTTTTAATGAATCACATTGCTTCGCAAGGCAGTAGTTCATCGTACAGACGAACACCATTATCATATTTTCACAAAATGGAGAGTATGAATGAATGTGTTATATAATAAGTTAAAGAATAAATATAAAATAATAAATACCACATATATCATATATAAACAAAAAATATATCATTAATATAATTAGTATAATGATTTTATTATATAATAACGATAAAATAAAAAATATTGTTAGTGAAGGAAGAAATAAAAAAATGATAGTTATTGATTATTGTTACCTATTCTCTAGGAAACCTCATTTTTTACACTAAAATACAAACTAAGATGATTTTATCCCAAAACAAATTATTTTAGGATGAGGCTATGGAATTTTGTAAATGATTTGCGTAGGTATTGGTTGAAGAAAATATATTTGAATGTGTGAATAATTGATGAGAGTGTGGTCTATTTTATAGTTGTGGAGGAGTGTCATTCTTTCAAATATCCAAATTTATTCACAATTGGGAGGCCCCCTTAGAGAATTTTTATCCAAAATTATATAATAATACATGTGAGGGTTAATTTATTCAATACAAACCTCCAAATTACAAAATTAAATGCATTTTTAACATTCCATTTCATATTTTTCAATTTCATCAATTTTACCATTTTAGTTTTACCATCTAAACCTGTATGTTTTTATTTTCCTAGGTAATGTATCCTTTATAAATCTAAATTCAACGATTTTTTAAAGATAATTTAGACCCACTATTTCTAAACACAATTTCTTCTTTTTTAATAAAAAACAATATGATTTTATAAAATTAATTTTTACACATTCATGTGTACTGTGAAAAACCCATGTTTTAACCTTTATATCATAAATTAATTTAAAAAATTTTAATAAATAATAACATTAAATAATTATTCTTACTCTATATTATAATATAAATTATTAATATTCCAAATATTTAATTCAATTTTAAAAAATAAACTCACATAATTGGCATAATATAATTTTAACATAATATCACAATCATGAAGAGAAAGGGGGTTTTATAGTGAAAATGTTCAAGATTTTACAAATATTTTATAACCAATTTGAATATAAACTTATTTGAAATTAAAAATTTTGGATTAATATATGTATAATTTATATAAATTTACATTCAAAATAACTAAATATATAAATTTACTTTTAAAATATTTTAGGAAAAAGATACATTAAATTAAAATTTAGTATGTTTCACTGTTAATTAGAAAGTTGAAAAATTTCAGAAAACTACAAAAACATCAGTATAATATAATTTTAATAATATTAATTCTGAAATGAATCTTATTTTGTAAAATTAATTTCAAAAAAAATATCAGAAATTAATTTCATTATTGTTCACAAAAATAAAAAAATAGCATTTTTGATAAAATAGTATTTTTCAAACATATAAAATTTTCCAAAAATATGTATTTTTTATCAATATGGTTTCATTTTATAAAACAATTATAATTATTGTTTGAAATTTATTTATTATTATAATTTTTTTTGATTTAATAGTTATGTTAATGTGGTTTCGATTAAATTACTACATTAATAATATACCATTGTTTTGTTGAAATACAGTGTTGAATATAATTTGAACTCTGCCAGTGGTGTGTGTAACACAAGATTAACATGGTGTGGTTTGTAGAGCCATAATAAAATGGTATTTTGTGTATCATATTTTTTCAATGAAAGTTAATTTATTTAAAAAATAAAAAATAAAAACTCAAGTTGTTCATTCTATGTTAGGGAATCAATGGTTTTTTGAGTTCGAATCAAGTTCTAATGCTATGGGATAAATCATATCTGAAGTTGAGGTAGGTGGTATAAAAGTTATATACTATAGTATTGATGGTTGATATTATTATGTGGTTTTATTTGGGAAAATATTTCTTACCATTTGGTCACCATATTATAAAATGAAAATTTAGTTAATTAAATGATGAATTAAACTCCTCACGATCCTTTTGGGGTCTTTTAATGTGGAATTTACCGAACTTTAGGTCACCCATGGTGAGTGACACTCCTATCAACATAGAATTTAATTTTTAAATATTTAATTGAAGGTTTTAATATATATAACATTTTATAGGTATGTCTAGAATATTAACATGTCTTTATTAAATAAAAACACTAATAATTGTGTTTATATTGTTAACATGGGACAAGGTGGAATTTGGCCTAACATTAATGGGTTAAATGAGTTATGGAACATAAATGAAAATTTAATTAAAGGGTAAAATAATCATGATATTACGAATTAGTGGTATCATTGGGGCATTGTATTGAGTCTCTACTCTGATGGGTTTGGATGGACTAATTCAATAGGCCCCAAGATGATATTTCATTGTTTATGATATCAAAATGAGGCACTAGGATCCTAAATAATTTCCATAATTTGATTACTCGATCTTATGCTCTACGGTATGTTGATGGATGTTATTTTTTAAATAAATTACCCTACCATTCATGGAAAATTTCTACCCTTTTATGTTTTTTAGTTTACCGGCATAGGCCGAATCATGTTTGGTAAGTAAGGGTAACACGTCAGATATTTGATGAATATGGATATTTTATAAGTAGTATATTAATGGAGCTAGATTTATATTTTGTTTATTCATTATTTTACCACAATTCTACATATATTTTTCAAAACATGTTTTTTTTAGACACCATTGGTGGTGGCCTACTGAATTTTACTCACATGATGATAAGTCTACCTTTGAGAACATGTCTAGCCTTCATAGTTATAGGTATGAACAAGAGATAAGTACCTATTATAGAGGGTTGATTTTGGGCATTGGAATGTTTATGAATAATGGAACTAGACATGGTGTTTTAGAACATTATTGGGTATTCATCATCATATATTTATTTTTGGTTTTTCTATTACACATAGAATGAAATCACAAGACTTGGAATATTTACTATTCGGTTTTGGGAGTGATCCTAGTTACATGAAATTGAGTTTTGGTCCATTATTATAGTTTATTCTATTTTAATTATTTATCATTTTTTCTACTATGGATTTCTATAATAAATATAATATTGTATCAACAGTTGCGTGACATATTGTTACCATTTTATAGTTTTCCTAAACCCCTGTTTTTATCGATCAATTTTTGGGTTTCATTTGAAAAAGTTCATGTTATTTTTTTAATTTATAGAAAATTGCAGGCTAGTTCATGGTTGGTGAATGGGTTTTCAAAACTGTACACCTCATCAAAGAAAATTGTGAAACCTAATACTATAGGATTTATCACATTTCAAACATGGTTAGTCACGTATTGTTCCCTATTAGGTTAAACATTTTGTCCTATTTATAATATTTTAAAAACACGAACATAGTTTTTTCTAACCCATACACCTCTTCCCAAGAAACCGTGAAGATAGGATATCATGTGATTTTATTTTTGATTAAAAATAACTAAACCCCCCTTTTAGGCCCCCAACAGACTATAATGACCCATTTCTCAGTTTCCCACTTCCTTTGAGATCCTAGATAATATTTTTGTCACAAAGGACCCCTTCTAGAAGTGATTTTACACTTGGGGAATGCACTCAAGTGTTCTATCATTTAGTTTTATCATCCCATTCTCATTATCATGCTATCTCTCTACTACAATAAAGGATCCCATGTAACCCCATATTGATTTTTGGATCTAATTCCCACAGTTTTGGATATTAACCTAGATTTTATTCATAGATATTTATTATTTTCATTCTCTATTAGAGTTTTCCATTTACGACATTGTGATTCAAGATCCTTTCATCTAGAGGTAGGTGGTTTCATAAAGATTCCCAATTTTTATTAAACCGATATTTATTTTCTTAATATCAATTTTTATATCTAAATGTAATTTATTGGTTTTTATTTAATTCATTTGAATTGTTTTGTTGGTAAAACCAAATTCTATTGAATATGGGTTTTGATAAAAATTGGTTTTTGGCATGAAATTGGAAAAACCTGAATTCCATTAAATTGGGTTGTGTTTATGTATATTTGTAAATTTTTTACAAAAATATTTAAATTTCTAATTTGATGGAAATTTTTTCAGTTATTTTTTTTAATTTAATTATTGAAATAGTATTGATGGAAAAATGTGAAAACCCCAATTCCAGTGAATTATTTGTTTATTATGAAATTGATGGAAAATTTTTTAAATTAAATTGTTAAATTTTATTGGAAAATTTTATTTTTAAATTAAATGGTGAATTAATCTCAAATCCATATTTTTATAAAATTGCATAAATTGTTTTGATAGAAATAATATGGTCTTATATTTATAAAAATGAATGTTTAAAAAAACATATTATGGTTTTTAAATGAAAAATTGAAAATATTGAAATAGATAATTTAATGAAATATATTTCAATCATTCTTTAAATAATTTTTCCATTATTAGTTTTTATTAGATCATAAGAAAAACATATGTACTTCATGATCTATTTAGAAGAAACAATACGATTTACTATATTCAAAAACATCATATCTGCACAGCACATCTCTTATGAGATGATGATGAGTCCTATTTATACTTGGATAAAAGGCACTTACATACATACTGTAGTTTACATTTAGTGTGGGGTACCTATTGTCTGTAACTATCACACCTTATTATCATTTGACCATGTTTCCCTCTTGTTTGTATTTTAAATAAATATATTCCATTATTGTAAACAATTCTTCATTACTTGTGAAGTTATATAAACTATTTTATATAAAAATGTTCATTTAACCCATTCTGTAAATCAAACGTTTTAAAGGTATGCCCATCATTTAAAATACAAAACATGAATTGATAATGTATTTAAATCATTTAAAATTTAAAAAACAATATATTTAAATATAATTTGGAAGTTCCAACCTATTTAGTTGAAAATTGAAAGCACCTTTCTAGTTAATTTGATATTGGAATATTGTTTGGGAATTTTTGGGTGAAATCCAAAGAGGATTTAGTTCACACCCTACGTTTGAATTTAGGTGTTTGTAGATTGCCTTCTCCATGGATTGAGAAAAGAAAACATATCATTTGGATGTGGTTCAAGCTATTTATCTATGGTCTTGGTGAGTTTCATCTAATTTGAAACATGGAAGGTTTTTTTGATCATCAGATATATGGTTATATTAATTGGGATTTTTTATTCTCATATAAATTCTAGTACATTAATCTCAGTGGAGAATATTTTTATATATATATTTTCTTGTTTCTTTTACTTTGACAATGTTTTTGGAAAAACAATTCCCACTTTTATTTTGGATGATGCTAGGAAGTAGTCACTGACCCATGGTGATCGAGAACTACCTTAAGGATATGTCATGACCAGATCTGTTATTGGGTTACTAGGTTACTAGTTTTAAGTTCACGATAATGTTGTATCAAAGATGTAATATGATCTTTGGTCTTGATGTGATAATGCATTTGTGAAATATTTTCAGGACTTAAGAGATAATTATGACTGTGTACCTGACCAGATCTCAACCCAATGAAACATAGGTCACTATAAATTGATAGGGATATAAATATTATGTATTAGTTCTATTTTTTATCAAATTTTATTTTTATAAAGATAAATCCAAATCTCATTTGTTCAAATTATTGGAATTAATTTCCATTATTTTTCGATTTCAATGTAACTTTAAATCTTTTTGAAGAATGTGGATATTTCATAACATCTTTACTCTGGGAAGAAGAGATAATTAGATCAAGGAAAAATCTTACACTGAATCACAATGAGATAATCCTCTTTTATATCTGAATATGGTTATGGTGATTGTCTGAACTATCCAAACTCTGGTAAATGGACAACCTTTAGATCCCATTTAGGCTATAGTGGTGAAATATCATAGTTAACTTCTCAACATTTTTTGAAGAGTCCATTCTTTAGATTCATTCACCATTCAAAGGATCAAATGATCCACAAGATTCTAATGAATGGTTGATCATGATAGAGAATTTTTTGGGGTTCTTGGACACACCTGATGAAATTAAGGAAAATGTTTCATCATTTCTGCTAGAATGACCAAATAGAAGATGGTGGTAAACTATGGTGATGGTGAAGAAGAATTAGGGATTAGAGTGATAAAATTATTAATTCAAAATTAATTTAACAAAACAATTTTATCTAGAGTTTATACTGGGGGCTATGTCTACTGTGTTTTTTTTACTTATTAAGGATGATAGGAAGTTCAAATATTATATAACCCGTTTAATTGAGATCATGTTTTTCACACCTAAAGTTGTAACAAATGATAAAAATAAGGATAGAATGTTTGAGTTGGTAATTAATTAGGGTATTCATTCTCATTTTTTCTTAATGAAGCTTCCTTATTATGTTGATGTACTAGATAAGGTGCTAATGGTTGAAATGGGCCTGGATAGATTGTCAGGGTTATCAGGAGTTTCTATCTCTCCAATAGAAGTGTGAGTTCCATCAAGTGAATGAAAACGTGTGATAATTATTGTGTAATTTCTTGATAATAGGGTTGTTCTAGACCTATTTTAGTAATATGAAGTTGACCTTTTATTTTCTTCCAGTGTGGACTGTTATGATATTCAAAGTGTGTTTTCACTGAGGCACCCAAGAACATAGTCCCTTAGAGATTTTTATGCACTTACAAATATTCTAGCATGTTTACTCTACTCCAGATAGTGGAATAAGTTAATCAGATCCTCCAAAATCTGTAGGGAAATATTATTCTTAATGATTAAATGGGTTCCACCCATAGGCATCTGGAATGATACTACTTCATGTAGTGGAGGAGTTTCATGAGAAATTGGATATGAGTTGAGAAATAGTTAGAGGTACCATAACTATAGCTTTATCATAAGTCAATTCCCCATATCATATTGATGGATCTCATTCATTAATTTCATTAAAATTTATTAATAATATAAATATTTATATGGAGTTTTTTTAGGTTCTGAATATTAATATAACCCCTTGTATGAAGAGAGAGTAGGGCCTCCATATTCCTACTTATGTCTTCTCTTTATCATATGTTGATCTTTCTTGTAGTTTTTTTATTCTTAAAAAGAAACCTCTTAACTTCATACTTAAGGTAGATTGGATCATTACCAATAATTCCTCAAAAAAATATCTTTGAGGAGTATCTTTTAATACATAAAATGTTGTGTGTCGTATCGTTCAAAAAGAATGAGATCCAAGGTCAAGCAGTGTTGGACCATATAATCTAGAGTTATTGAATATAATATTTCTTTTTTATTTTTATCAAGAGTGGTAATTTTTGAGTGGCGATCTCCCACCGATTTTCATGATGTTTTGCAAAATATTTTCTATAGAATTATTTGGTTTTCCACTAGTAAGAGAGGTTGAGTTTTATATTAAAAAAATCATGGTAGAAAACTAGTTTCTATTATATCATACCACAATTGAACCAGCTAAACTGAAAGACTTACAATCCTAGTTAGACGATCTTCTTGATAAAAGATTCATATCACCAAGTGTGTAACCTTGGGTGGCTGGTTTTCTTTTATGTGAAATATGATAGTAAAATTAACCAATGTGTTCACAATTGAAAGATCAATAATGTTTTTTTAAGAAAATGTATCCATTTCCATGGATTGATAATATATTTCATCATTTGAAATGGTAAAATTTCTTCTTGAAGATCGATCTTCGATCCAGTAACCATCACTTGAGGGTAAAGAATATGAAATTCTGAAAAACACCTTTCAGAGAATGTACAACCATTATGATTACCTTGGTATTCCCATTGTTCTAACCAATTATTATATAATATTTATGGAGGTAATGAAGATGATTATCAAAGGGTATTTTAATAAATTTTTTGTGGTCATTATGGATGACATCATTTATTACACTAATTATCAAGAAGGTCATGTGCATCATCTGAGAAGAGTATTTAATTTTATGAAAAATCCCCCAATTTATTCCAATAATTCAAAAATATTACTTCTTTGATTTGGGATGTCAAATTCGCAGTACACATGGTGTTAGAACATGGTATTTCAGTTGATCTTGAAACGGTGAATGCTTTTATGGCATTAGAATAACCTCTAAATAGGTTTTATATTGGAAGAATATTGGGCCTATATGGGTATTGTCGCCAATTTTTCAAGGGATTATCAATGTTAGATTCTTAGATTACTTCCCTAACATAGAAGGGAGTGATTCTTTCTTGGAATGATAAATTTTATAGTTATTTTATTGAGATGAATTGACTTTTGATTACTTTGTCCATGTTGACCCTTTCTGTGGTAGGGTAGGGCCTTATGGTGTACTCTAATGCCTTGAGTATAGTCTAGGTATAAGTTATAATGCAAGGAGATCATGAAATTGCATATGGATCTCCTCTACACAAGAAACACATGAATAATTATCTAACCCATGAACTTGAACTTGAAACAGTTATGCACACACATAAGAGTTTGTGTCATTAACTCTATTTATAATGGTTTATAATGATTTTAGACCAAAAGACAATGAGTAATACATTCCCAATTTTTTTTTTAATCTTTTCCCAAGGTATTGGGTGGAATACAAAAAAATCATTGACATTGAGATCTCATATACCCCAAAGAAAGGTATTTTCATCATGAATTATTTGAATTGGAAACATATGTCTCAAGCCAGGAAAAAATATTTAGAAGAGTTTAATTTGATGGCGCCCTTTTCAATGTTGCATATAAGAGTCCATGAATCAAGGGAATAGGTTTCATTTTCCATTGTATAGTTGAAATCCACTCTTATTGAATATATTCTCCGAAAACATCAACAAGTTAATGAGTTTCCCACCATTAGAGACACTTTATATGATGTGGAGACCATAGTTGAGTGATCATTATCTATAGAAGTAATTCTATACTATTTTAATTTCTAAATTGTTCAATTAGATTCAAGGAATGCTTTTATGGGTGACTTGAATAAATTCTAGTAGCCTATGTCCAATAGAACCATGTATATATTCTATTACTTTTTATTATATTTCTGGTGGCCTTGTAAGAGATGGAGCATTTCTCAATTTGTTTGACATTGATATATGTACCAACAGGTGAATGTCCAGCACCCAGAAATGTTAGGTTTTCTTCGGCCACTTCTATTATATACTGAGAAGTGGGATGAGATATCTATATACATTTTTTGGTTTCTATATATTTAGATATAGAATAATGTTAAATGTGTTGTTATCGATCTACTTACTAAATTCAATCACATTATACCCATTCATAATGAAACAAAATATTACGATTTAAGAAATATATATGTGAAAGAGATTGTCAGTTTTCAAGGGGTATCATCTCTTATAGGCTCTGTTTTGGATCCTCAGTTTACATCTCATTTTCGGATATACCATCAGGAGGCACTGGGATATCACTTTCGTTTGTGTACATCATACCGAATGACATTAGATATCCTAATAGGAAAATTGTCTACATATTCAAGAAGATATGATTTGTGTTTTTTAATTGACTTTACTGTGGCTTGGGATGATATTTGGGGATGTAGGCTTTTTTTTATAAAAATAGTAACCATTCCACATTTAAGATGTATTATTTTGAGGCCGTGAAGGTTGAGACTTGTATATATTTGTCGTGTTGGTAAGAGGTTGGTGAATGTTCCTTGGTTGGACATCTTTTTTTAACATAAAACATAAAATATTTGTTTGATTTATCATATAATGTTAAAATATCATAGATAATATAAATATCATGATGATCATTTTCTTAGGCCATATTACTTTTCAGTTGTTGACCAGGTGTTCTTGAATGTTTCACCCTGTTTGGTTCATTAACGACCTGGGAATAAGTTTAAACATTATCCTCTTTTTTATGGGACCATTTGAGTATTTTGAGGAGGTGTGAAAAATTTATTACTATTTATAGCTTCCTCCATAGATGGCATTGATACATCATGTGTTTCATGTATCTCAGCTACAAACGAATTTATCTGAACCATATCATCTTCTAAGATGGCATGATCTTGAGGGTGAATCTGATTTATCTAGGACTAAATGACATGTTTTTATAGTTGATTTTAAAACCAAGGTTCTTATAGGTTGGAAAATAACGTTGGTTCAATTTCTATGGAATCACTATTCTAATAAGCATGTGATGTTGGATAGGAAGGCACTAATGAGAGACCAGTGGCCTCACACTTTTGTCATGGGAGCATCTTCATAAGATTTTTGGTGATATAATGTTTCTATCATGCTATATTTTAAAATCCTATAACTATTTTAGGGTTTTCCCGAAGACCACTTATTTAATGATTTGGTTGGGTTTCATTAGAGAGTAGTCAGGTTGTTTTTCTGATGTTCTAGAAATTTTTGGGTCATTGAACGGTTGGCGCATAGTTTTCACAAACCGGGAACATCGAAGAGAAAACAATGCCGCCCAAGTTAGTGAGATTTTTAATTTTTGGAATAAAATTTTTCTATCCATTCACCATCCTAGGGGAAACCATGAAATGAATTTATAATAGTGGCATGGATTGTGCATGGGTTTTCTAAACCATGCTCGTCTTCCCAAGAAACTATGTAGATGAGAATCCAGTTGATCCATATTTTGATTAAAAATTCTTGACCCATGTTTTTAGAACCCTAATATACTAGTACAACCCATAATCAGTTTATCACATACATATATCTCACATAACGTATTTATTTCCACTCAGATACCTCCTAGAAGCAATATAAATCTTGAGGAACACTATTTGATATTCTATCTGTTAGATTCCTCATGCCTGTCTCGTTGTACCATAATCCCTCTTCTTCAATCTATGGATCCATGGAACCCAGTGTTGATTTTGGATCTATTACCCACTATTTTGATCTAAAAATATTTTTCATTCATATATCATTGTTGTCTTTATACTCTATTGTAGTGTTCTGTTTATAGATTTTTGATTCAACATCCATTGATCCTGATGTTTGTGGTTTCATTATGATGACCAATTTATATTATCCATATATTAATTTGATTAATTTTATTTATTTTAATAATTTTTTTTGGATTTAATTAAATGGATTTCAATTGTTTTGTTGAAAAAACACAATTCCATTGAATATTGGTTTTAATGAAAAATGGTTTTTGTACTGAAATTGGAAAACCCCCAATTCTCTTTAATTCGGGTGTGTTTATGAATGGTTTTAAAAATTAAAATATTTCATTTAAATTCTGGATTTGTAGGAATTTGTTTAAATTAAATCGTTTAATTTAATTATAGAAATTGATTTAAAGAAAAAATGTGAAAAAAAATAATTCCATTGAATTTTGGGATTGTTATAAAAATGAAATATATTTTTTTTTGAAATTAAATTTTTGAATTTAACGTGAAATTGGATTGTCAAATTGAATAGAGAATTAATTTCAAATCCCAATTTGTGAAAATGTATTAAAATGGTTTTGAGAGAAACATTAGGGTTTTATCTTGGTGAAAAGGTATGTTTTATTATTAAAACCCCATTATGGTTTTAAATTTAAATTGGTATATTTTAAATAGATAATGGGATGATTTGTAATTTAACAATTCTTATAAAAAATTACCTTCATTATCTTGTACTAGATAACATGAAAGCCTTGGAAGGTTAGGGGGTTGTTTGGATGACATATTATGATTTACAATGTTCTAAAATATCATGTCATAAAATGACATCCCTTAGGCTATGGTGATGAGTCCTCTATGTCCTTAGATCAAAGGGACTTATTTCTCATACTATAGTTCACCTTGACTGTGGGGTCCCTATAGCCTGGAACTATCATACCAAATTTGGTGTATGACCATGTTACTCGCTTGTTTCTATTTTAAATGAATATATTCCATTTTTGTAAATTGTTTTCATACCCTCTAAATTTAATTAATATTTTATATAAAAGGGTTTATTTAATCCATTTTTGAAAATATCCATTTTTGTAAATCAACCATTTGATTAATGGTAATACTGTCATTTCAAATTTATTCCCTTATTTTGAAACTCAAATAATGAATTTCTAAATTATTTCCAAACATTGACATGTAAAGTAATAATTTTTTTTAAATATTATAGTTAAATTAAAATCCTTTTTATTTGAAAATTGCAATCACTTTCTTGGTTAATTTTATATTGGAATATTGTTATAAGATCTTTGAGTGAAATCCAATTGGGATTTGGATCAAACCCTACATGGACCTTTAAAAGTTGTTAGATTAACACCATCTATGATTGAGCTTGGGAAACGGGTCACGTGGTTGTTGTTCTAGCTATTGATCTCTGGACATAGAGAGTTTCATCTAAGTTGTGAATTGTAATGATTTTCCTATTTTATGGGACATGGTTTTAGTGCTTCAATTGTTTATTCTTATTTTACTTCATTTAAATTACATCGAGTTTAGTTTCCTTTGATATGAATATTGTATTTTTTGTTTTAAATGCACAATGTTTATTGAAAAAACATTTCCACTCTCATATAGTAAGATTCCAAGTGCAAGTCATCGATCTATGGGGATTGGGAACTCCCATTAGGCTATTCCTGGATTATCTCAGTAATCGATTTACTAGGGTACCTAGGATAGTTCATGAAAACCAATATCATTATACCCTTCCAACTAATCAGCAAAATCAAGAATATAGGGAGGTGTGCCTAAGGTCATGTGGAGAATCGACTTGTGGAACTAGAACAGGGGTACCCAGGTCAGGCTATTTTAAAATGAGTGATGGATAATGAATTATTTTAAATTAACTATTAAAAATGATTTGAAAAATGAATTTTATGATTATGTATAATTTGAATTCTAGAAATCGACAAACGACATGAACAAATGGGAGCATGATTTATTCATGTGGCTATTTTATTTGAGAATAGTAAGCTATATTATTGTTTGGTGGTGGACTAACATCTATAAATGTTTATCTATAATGGGAAATTTTTAAATGTATTATAAGTATTTATTGGTATTAAACATTTGGATGTCATGTTCTTAGCTTCAATGTTATTTTCATGGGAAATCATACCCACCCCACCAGAATTAGATATCCTTTTATTTTTCTAAATTTATTGGGTATAATGTTTATTCTCCAACATCATAGTCGTTAATGAAATTAAATTATAACTAATACCTCATCCCATCTCTCTATTATATATATGGTAAT
This sequence comes from Viscum album, assembly GCA_963277665.1. Lineage (NCBI taxonomy): Eukaryota > Viridiplantae > Streptophyta > Magnoliopsida > Santalales > Viscaceae > Viscum > Viscum album. The sequence goes on along the minus strand of OY728126.1, from coordinate 815,786,401 downwards.
AATATTATATTTTAATGTTATGATTCATGTAATTAAAATGAAAATAGTTTGAGTAAGAATGACATGACTTGAGGATGAATCGTTAATGGAATTGACACATTATGGGGGCTACAATTTCTAAGAGGAAGGAACAAGGTCTATTCCTGTCATGTTTATCATAAATGTATTTTATGTGAATGGAATGTTCAATTATAATGTGGAAATAGGATCATGTGTTATGGTTATATAGTTATGTTCATGAATTTTTATGTAGATATGAGGATAATATGTTATGTGAATATTATAGGGACGAGCACTTAAAAATATTTTCGATTACGATGTGGGAGAAAGAAACTAGTAGGTAAGTGGTTTTGGGGTAAATTTTGGTTATATTTTTTCAATAATATGTTATTATAATTATAATGGGAATTGGGTGAGTGATACTTAGTGTCTTGACTATGAATATAACATATAACAAAAAGTGCTTATGAGAGGCGGCACGATTAGGAGCACCCTCTTATAGGGTTTATTCTATGCATCCTTCTCCCCCTCCTTCGTCGTGACTCAGAGCGGCATAACATCAGCTTATCGTTCCGAAGGAAGTCTTAGCATTGTTCCTATAATGACATCATCATTGTCCGGTCTCGCATTGGTGTGGCCTCGTGTCTGCTCTAGTGTCGCCTCGACTCCCTGGATCTGGATCTCGACCTTGATTATGATGTGTCCTCGGTGTATGTTCTCTATTCTGGTGGCCTTGACTCCATTTGGATCTATCTCGGCATTGCCTTGGTGTTGGGTCCAGCGATGTCTCCTCCTAGTGCTCGGCCTCGGCTTCGGCCTCGTCCGGTCTCGATCCAGCGTGGCCTCGATGCTGGCTTCGACGTCATCTCTGCCTCCTGGTTCTCAGCTTCTCGGTTTTGGAGTGGCCTTGGCTTAGTCCGGATCTCTCTTAGCGTGGAATCAGGTCAGTTATGGTCTCAGCTTCGGTTCTTGAAAGGGCTCAGCTTCAAGGATCTCGGCCTTAGATTCGGTGGTGGCTTGCCATGGTTCTTCGGTTTCACATTTCTCGGTGGCGGTGTGGACTAGCATTGGTTCCTAAATGGCCTTGGTGCCGGTAGTGGGGTTGATTCGGCCTTCTGGTTCCATATTCCGTCTTCGGTGTGGCTCAGAGTTGGCTCTACCAAGGAGCGGACTCAATCTGGCGGGTCCTCAATGCATCCATAGTAGCTCGGAGGGGGGAGGATTGTGGTCATTTGGTGTTCTGGGGTCTTCCATACCGTTTTGTTTTGATGTTTTTTATGTTGAGTGGTATGGTTTTGGTCTTGATCATCAGTGTGAAGGCTAGAACAGAAGTTAGGTGTTTTGTGTAGGTATTGGAATCATTTTTTGTGAAAATTACTAGACTCGACCACATAGAACATGTTCTAGAAGAGGATCCAGAGCTGGAAGTTCATCCTTATAGCGTTTTGAGGATTTGGATGTTTGAGAGGGTATGGTATCTACCATCGGATCAGGCCTATGCTTTGACACATGACAGTTTCATGTCACACAACCATGCAATGGTGGAGAGCCTCATCAAGATCATATGCTGGGAAGGAGCAGCTTCATGTTGTCACTTTGGTTTTATGATTTTGACCATCGGGTTGTGATTTGTCTTAAGTCATGAAGTCAGTTCGGGTTTTCTACTTCTTCCATCAAAATGAGCTTTATTATATTAAAAAATTTAAGTCCTTCGGGCCATTGGAGGATACTCAGTGTGTTGGGTGATTGTTAATCCGAAAAAGGTTAATGTCTGTTTTAATATTTATTCCATAAGGCATTAATATGATTCTTCCAAATTGAGAAAGAGTTTATGAGGTGGATCCTACTTAGTATTCATGTATAATAACTTGTACATACGTTAATAAGGATTTTATGATTCCATGAGGGATTCAATAACAATTTTTCACATTACTAGAATGATGCTTGAAATGTTTGATGGGGTCTCTAACATCGATATTCTTTTTAGTATTTCATTTTTTTTCATGATACTGAATTATTTTTCATCGAATATTAGATTTAGATTAAGATTTTATATTATGTACTCTATTAGTGTTTTAGGACATTTTACTTGAATTTTATGGGCACGAAATCCATTTTTTACTTCATTCCCTTGGTTCATATATCCAACCCGTATATTATTAGATAAAATCATCAGGCGCCACACTCATATTATATTTTATCTAAAGGGGATTCCATGTTGGGATATATAATGAAATTATTAAATAAACCCCATATGTGTGAAATAAAATAATCATTCCACAAAAAAATCATCATAGATCATCTAATATGATATGAATATACATCTTTTTTCACCACTAGATTCCTAGATATATTTTGTTCACTTTGTTGAATTTAATGGTCAATATGCAATGAGTAACAAATAATTTTCCCTTAAAAAGTGTCTACCATATAAATGTAAAATGTACATGTAACATCCCGATTCTGGGAGCCGACCAAAGGCGCCCCATACATGGTCAGTCATATGACCACAATTGCATTTACCCAAATACCAGAGGCTTTCGACTAGCGGCGAAGGGTCGTGGGTGTGATAGTGGGGAAACTATGACCTCATTGGTAGAGTAATGAAGTATAAATAAATTTATAATAATAGAATATGAAGTAATAACATGAAAAAAGTAATTAATAGAAGAATTGAAGTAATAAAAAATTAAATCACATATATATAAATGATTCATGGTACATATGTATAGTAAAAAACAAAACAAGTCACGATACTGGAATAAAGTACTAAACCAATGTAAAAATGAAAACATATAAACATCAGCAGCATCATCAGCCTCAACTTGGTCCCATACTCTCTAGTTCTCTAGCAATCATATACCTGATGTAGAAGGGTAATTTTCTTTATCTATACCTACAACAATATAATTTGTTTGTGCCTAAAAACATGACCCAAATAGGGTATGAGACGAATCCTAGTAGGAAACCACCCAATGATCTATGACTAATAGTTAGTGAATATATATGGAAGGCAATAAGAAAAATGAATTAGTAAACATGGATGTACTCAAATGTAAACAATCCAACAGTTTCAATTTCATTCATTTTCACATATCATGTAATCAGCTAATCAAAAACTAGTTAGCCTCTGGGATGTACTCACATCTTATCCCCTCTTTTTCAGCCAATAAAACAAAAGAATCCCTCTTAAAAGTACTCATTGTATAACCCGTCTAGTTTAGCTTTAGCAAAGACTCTCTAAGGAAGCACTCAGCAACAATTCCCCCTATGGTCTTTTATCGGTAATCTAAAGACACTTTGGGGAAGCAGTCAATTTACAATTCCCCCTGGGGTCTCGCAATTTGGAACTAAAAACACTCTGAGGGATCACTCACGTCCATTCCCCCTATGGTATCACAATGTGAAAAGTAAACAGAAACTCCGAGGATGCCCTCAACATCCATTCCCCTATTGTATACTACACTAGGTTCCCACAACCCTATTTATGTAAATAGGGCACAACAATGTTCAACAGGAAGTGTAAACCTTATAAACTACTTGGTTAATAGCTTTCAATAACTACTTTGCTAAACATCTACAAGCATAAACATCATCATATTGTATCACTCTATCCTAACATCAGTAGGCATGGAAAACAAGCATCCCAACCAGAAAAGCTAGACCAAATGGTCAATATCTAATAAAACATGGGAAACACATCCATATAATTTCAAATAACCCTATTACCGATCAATCAACATCTACTTTGGCACACAATTTGTACCAGGAAATAAAAGGGATAAACTCCCCAAACACGCAATACCCAATTCTAGGGTATTGGCCACTTTTTCACATAATATTAAAAGAGTAACTACAGAAATTCACACACCACCAACCTCAAAATTGTATGATTAATATATTTTAATCCCTACCATTCATTCGACTTATAACACCATATATCTACAATGTTTCTAAAATTCTCAACAAATAATATCTCACGAGATAGGAGAAATCAAGAGATTAGGCTCTAGAAGATGTAAGAACTCACTGTGGTAATTCCAATACAATCAACGACGGTCGATTCAGAGAACAGATTAAATATCAGGGGCTCTGGGAAGAGTCATGATCCTTAGTCGGTCCTAAATGAGATGTTGTTAGAGGAAGGGGTTTCTGTGAAAGAGACGCGACCCCAGTATGATATATCAATTAAAAATAAAAGTACATGGTGTGTTATTTAAAGGTACAAACCATATACATTCCTTAACTAGCCTCGCTTTAGGTGGTCTCCAGGTTAGCCCACACGGCCATGTACTCTGCCGTTACATAGCCAGCACACGGTCACCTGTGGAAACTAGTTACAGGGCATGTACTCCAAAGTACATGGCGCGTACTCTATAATTTTATTAATTATAATCATTTTACCAAATGCTAGAAAGACTAGATCCATACTTGAATAGAAGGTCCAGGTTCTTACACATTTCCCCCCATAAAAAAAATTCTCCAACTAATTTCCCTAAGAAGGTGGCATAGAAGAAGAATCCTCAAACAGTTCTAGTCACCTTGATTACACATTGGCCTCCCTCTCCCAGGTCTCATCATATACATGCCCGTGCTGCCATATCACCCATACCAGAAGAACAAACAAACCACAGAGAACCTTCACGCTATGATCAACAATCCAGATGGGAAACTCCTCGAACAAGGCATCCACCTGAATCTCAACCTCCTCGTGTAGGAAAACATGAGAGGATACTAAGAAGTAATTTCGTATCTGAGAAACTTGGAAGACGTCATGCATAGCCCGGTACCTTGGATGTAACTACAATTGATAGTAAATTGGCCTGAGTCTATCCAAAACCTCAAATGGTCAATCATATCTTAGTGAAAGCTGAGCTATCTCCTAATCTTACTTTATCCCAACCTTGGTGTGACATGAATAAAAACATGATCTCCAGCCTTTAAATCAAGAGGTCATCTCCGTTGATCAACATAAGACTTATATCGTGACTATGAAATAGACATCCTCTTCCGAATCAATTCCACCCACTCTATGGTCACCTGAAAAAGATGAGATCCCAACATTGCTGCCTTAACTTCCTCTAGCCAACATTGGGGTGATAAGCATGGCCCACCATACAAAGCCTCATAAGGTTCCATAAGAATAGTTACATCAAAAATATTATTGTAGGAAAACTATAAATGAGTTATATTCTTATCCTAAGAACCTCAAAAATCTAGGATGCATGCTCCGTGATTTCCATCTAGAACTTGTATCGTACGCTCAGACTGGCCATCTATTTGGGGATTATAAGCTGTACTCAGAAGTACTTGTGTATCCAAATCCTTTTGTAGTCCCTCCCAGACCCAAGAAGTAAAATGTGTTTCCCTATCTGAAACAATGGAGTGTGGAACCCCATGTAAACATACAATATATAATATGTAAAACCATCCCATCTCATCGACATTAAAGGACTCCTTGATCGACAAGAAGTGAGCAACCATTGTGAGTCTATCAATGACATCCCAAACTACCTCATTCCTTCTTGATGACCACGATAAACCTATCACGAATTCCATTGTGACATCATTACACTTCCAATCGGAAATGGGTAACTTCCACAAATGCCCTGCTGGTCGCTGATGCTCCGCCTTCACCTATTGACAGGTGGAACACCTCATGAGAAAACCCGCACCATATCTCTTCATACCATTCCACTAATACTAATGGTGAATATCTTGATACATATTCATGACACCAGGATGAAATATCCAAAATGAGGAATGAATTTCCCACATCTTATCTTCGCGTATATCTGCTGGCACCCACACCCGCCCATGAAAACACATGATCTCATCCCCGACTATAGACTATCCATGAATATGTTCCTCTCATGACCCAATCTCTCGTAGGATTGGGCCTTCCTCGTCTGATAGCTTCCATATTCACACTCGATGATGTAGAGTATAGGTAACAACTAGAAAAGAAAGAATATTTTCCCTTGCCTTTCATGCACCTCCAAATGCATCTCTTAGAATAGAGCCATAAGCTGTTACTCACAGCAGGCCTCCTAAACTAATTTTATTTGAGTCCTCCTACTAAGTGCGTCAAACACTACATTGAATTTCTTAAGAATATAGGAAAGCTTGAATCTAAAAGAATGAAGGTACTCAACCCACGTTTTCTATCTTAAATTCCGATCGTGCTAAGTAAATATGTATTTAAGACTTTTGTGGATGGTGAAAACCACAAAATTAACTCCCACAGAGAATGTCTCCAAAAACATAAGGCATGAAAAACTATAGCCACCATGAGATCTTGTTCTGAGTAATTACAGCCATATGGACTCAACTATCGAGACCTGTATGCAACGACTCATTCCCCCCACATAAGTAGTGCCCCTATCCCAATACCTGGGGCATCATAGTATAAAGAATAACAGTTTCCTAGCTCTGTAAATTCTTGTATTGGGGATAAATTCAACCTCCCATTCAGCATCTGAAATGATGAATCCATAACAATATGACCACATGTACTTCACACCATTATTATTCAGGCCCATCAGGGGCATTGTTAAGCGTGAAAATTCTTGTATGAAACAACTGTAGTATCCAGAAAGCCCTAGAAAACACTATAACTCAATTGGATTCTTTGATTTCTCCTAGGAAACTACTACTCTCACTTTCTAAATGACTATTGATACTCCTGTACCTGATATAACATGACCAATGAAGTGAATTTGGTCCATAAAAAAGTGGAATTTTCAGATATTAGCATATAACTAATTCTCTCTCATTGTACTCAAAACTATCTCAATATGGGTAGCTTGGTCATGTTGACTGTGACAGTAAACCAAGATATCATCCACAAAAACCACTATAATGAAATCCAATTATGGATGGAACACTCAGTTAATCAGTGCCATAAAAACTATAGGCATGTTCGTGAGACCAATTGGCATAAACACATACTTGTATAGACCATACCTACTCCATAAGATTTTAAGTGGTATATCTGATGGTTTAACATACAACTGATGAAAACTAGATCTCAAGTCAATCTTAGAGAACCCCCGGGCACCTCAAATATGATCAAAGATATCACCAATCCTTAAAATGGGATATCAGTTCTTGACCTTCAACTGGTTCAGCTTCCAATAATCCACACAAAGTCAGATGGTACCATCCACATTCATTGAAAATTGTGTAGGTGAAATCCAAGGAGAAGTACTAGGTCAGACAAAACCCTTTTCCTGTAACTCCTCTAACTACTTTTTTATCTCCTGTAACTCTAGTGTATACATCTATAAAGAGGAATGGAAAAAATAGCTGCTCCTGGCACGCGCTCAATAGAAAATTACACCTATCACTCTAGAGGAAAACCTATAATGTTCTCTGTAAAGACATCCCTAAAACAATCGACCACTAGAGAAAATCCAACTATAAAGTCCCATGGTCTTCCAAATAAAAACTAGAAATATGGTTAGAAATTATTCCCAACCCATGATGATTGGGTCCTGCTCTACTCGCCTGAAAATCCCATTCTCCCTCATGTAAAAAGGATTCGTCCTCTAATGATTTAAAACCCACCATACGATGATTGAAATCAACAACAGCCTGAAAGGGAGCTAACCAGTCCATATTGAGATTGAATTCATATCCCTTCATCTCTAAGTCATAAAGGTCCCATGAGAATTGACACCTAACAACGTCAAGAGATCCCACATTTCATTTATGTATAGTATCCATTATAGTCCCCAATAGAGTTTCCAATGTTAATACATTGGGAAAAGTAAAGATATAGGGCCAAAGGATCTCCCCAACAACAACATATATGAAACTATGGGAAGCCACTATATTAAAAGGTGCAGAAGCTAGAACTGAGTCAACTATAATCGAACCTCAAACTGTAGAGGGTTTGGGATCCTGCTCCTACTGGGTCTGCTCCACTGCAAATGTCTGGCATGCACCACGCCCATGTGACCCTACTTTCCCACCCTGAGATGATCCACATTATAGTAGATGAAATCCTTTCACCTTTCTACCATGGTCGTGTCCTCCACCTAGGCCTGAATGACCAGAAGAACTCTATTTTCCAGAATGTGGATAAACTGGTGGTCTTACTCATGAAAGCGCAGTCCTAACAAAACCTCTATCACCATTTTCCTGTGAGAAAAAATGGACATAACAGCTCAATATGACCCATATTGACACAAGATAGGCACCCAACTGGGTCTCTCGGGGAATGTTTCCTCGTATACCCTCCCTTCCTGCACTGGTAGCACACCACCTGACTACCAGAATAATTATTCCTCCTACATGGATATCCATGCATAGAATCCCTGTGACACTTCCTATTATTAGTTGGTGGTGTACCAACTCTGGATTCCAAGACACCCTAGCTCACAGCTTCAGAATCCCACATATTATGCTTTGTGATCTGTGCCTGGTTGACTATAGGGGTGATAAAAGTCATCATGAATATGTTCAACTAATATCGGATGTCTATCCTGAGACTCTCCTCAATCTTCCCTACAATGAATGACACATCTCCCCCCGGAATGGGTGTGAAGCACTTCAGCTCTGTGAAGCGAGAATAATTCTCCAGGACTTAGAGTGTATCCTGCATTAGAATCATAATCTCTCAGGATTGATCGGTGCTCAATGTCTCTGTGTAGAAGTAATCATAGAAGGCATGCCAGAACTCATGCAAATCCATAACCTTCTAGCATCCCGCCTGTGAGATCACAACCCACCATCTCTTGTCGGAATCCTGTAGCATCTACGTAGCGAGCTTCACCCTCTTATTTGGAGGTATCTTTAGATGCTTGAATATAAAAAGCATGACCTTTAACTATGATTCTCTAGCCTGAGGACCTCCATCTCCTGAAAAAGTAGAAGGATTCTGCTGCTGAAAGACCCATGTCAAATAATTCATAGTTAGGGTAGGAGGTTGTACTACTCAGATGGTCTGCATGAACCTCATAAATTCCACTTGGAACTGTGCAACATCACTTGCATCCGGGATAACAGCTGATGCCAAAATTGGAACGAATGGAGGATATGGTTTCCATTCCTGATCAGCTATGTCCAATATCTGGCTAATGCACTGTAACTGGATTACAACCGAAGGACTTCTCTGTGGCATGGCTATGAAAGGACAAAAACACAACCTAGATCAATATTTACAAGTACTAAAACATATATGTGCATGAATGGAACATGATAAATAAATAATTCAATATTTCAAAAAGGTTTATACACCGCGTAATAAATTCTACATGACATATTCCCTGAAGCATTCACAGGGATGTGTACTCTTTCCAACCCTGGTCATGTAAATCCCCATACACATGGTTTGTTCTCCAAAGACCTGGTGTTCACTTGAATCATTTTCCACTACCCTAGTTCTATTACACGACTTAACCCACATAGTTCTCCTAGAGAATGACTACATGGCATGTTTGTGCCAAACATGATCTGTACTAGAAGGAACATCACCTACTCGTGTAGTTAGTCACATGGACGGTTACATGGCTGACTATACATGATATGTTTTTTCTAGAAATAGTGTGTAATATCTACCCATAATCCACCCATGTGTTCAATCACATGTCCAGCCACATGGATCCTATGACACGACGTGCACGTTCGATACATGGTGGGTTCCTCCAAGGATTTCCCAACCCCGTGTCTCAGACCACATAGTAAGTAACACGATTAGTGACTAAACGGTGTGTACATACAGTGCACATCGTGTACTTAAGAAAAATATTTCCTTCCTGAACAAAAGGATACATGGCGTGTATTCCGCAATACACACCATGTATTTTGGGTTTTTCCAGATTTTATGACTCAAAAACTACTCTAAAATCCCATAAAACACTGAAACCAACATTAAAGTTACAAATACTAATATATGGGGGCCCATACTCCCCACAAATCAAATATTGGAATTATATACATGTCATATACATGAAAAAAAAATTAATGATCCACCAAATTTTGATACATGAGGGCCCATAACACCTCAAGAACCAGATTTTGGCAATCATTCAGACGAAACCTTAAACATTAGAAATAACTCATTAAATAGTAGGTATTCTATCATGGAACCTATCATAATAGCATGCGTATACAGAACAACATCTATCACAACAACATGAAATCTGTAATTCACCCTAAATGGAATGGAAATAATCCATGACATGTAATCTCTTGCAAGTTCCTATATGATGCATGAGATGGCATACCCTTATCTCACCAGGTTGGGACAGAAATAAAACCTCAATAATATAAACAAAAATATCATAAAATATGTGAATCACCCAATGATGAAATAAAATCATCATTAATAATTTCAAAACCAAAAAATAAAATATCCATATTTGACGTAAATTGTATTATCCCTGTACATGGGTTAGATACTCCCAGACACATCTTATTACAAAATACCTATTTCATCCTATCCCTAGTTATAGGATCCAAACAAAAATCCATGAAGAAAAAAATCCCTTTGATATTACTGTGTAATATCCCAGTTCCGGGAGCCACCTAGAGGTGCCCTATACCCATTTGGTCAGATGACTTCATGTGCATTTACCAAAATGTCAGAGGCTGCTGACTAGAAGCGAGAGACTTGGGTGTTATAGTTGGGAATATATGCCCTCATTGGCAGAGTAATGTAACAGAAATAAATAGATTACAATCATATAAGTAGTAATAACTTTAAAATAGGGTGTTAGATGAATACCAATATGGAGCCAAAAGATTGAACCAAATTGGGTGTGAGATGAATAATTTTTTGAGCCCAAAAGCATGACCCATGTACATGAAGTTGAATGGATCTTGCCTTTATCTATACTGGAAAAAATATAAATTTTTTTGGGACCAAAAAAATGCCCCAAATAGGTTGTGAGATGAATACCAGTATTCAACCACCCAAATATCTGCGCCTAACAGTCAGTGAATATATATGGCCGGAAATAAGAAAAACGAAGTAGTAAACAAATAAGTACTCAAAATTAAACAATCGTACAGTTTCAAATCCATTCATTTTAACATATCTAGTAAGTTATAATAAAAAAAGTGACCCTTTAGGAAGTACTCACAGCCTATCCCCTCGGGTTCAACCAATCAAACCAAAGAAACCTTCTAGGATGTACTCACAATATAACTCCTCATGATCATCTTAAGAAACTACTCTCTATGGAGGCACTCGAAACCAATTCCCCCTATTGTATTTTATCAGCAAACTACATACACTCTGGGGAAGAAGGTAAAATAAAATTCGCCATATTGTATCACAATATGGAACTACAGACACTCTGAGGGAGCACTCATGTCCATGCCCACTATGGTATCACAACATGAAAAGTAAGCACACTGGGGAAGCCCTTAGAATTCATTCCCACTATGATCTACTAAACAAAGTCCCCATGGACCTGTGTAAGTTAATAATGCACAATGATGTTAAACATAAAAATTAAACCATAGAAAAACATGGCCAACTGATTTCAAGAACTACATGGCTAAGAAGGGAAAATCATAAACAACATCATATAATATCTCTCCATCAAAACATCACTAGGCATGGAAAACAAATAGCCTAATAGAAAAAGTTATACCAAATGGTCAATATCATTTAAAACATGGGAAACACATCCCTAGAATTTAAAATAACCTTATTCAAAAGAAATCAACATCTACTCAGGCACACAAGGTATAATGAGCAACAATGGGGCTAATGTCCCTAAACACGCAATACCTTGTTCTAAGGTATTTGGTATTTTTTCACATAATATTCAATGAATTACTACGGAAAGGAAAAAACAAACTACCATGATGTTTTATGATCCATATAGTTGAATTCAAACATTTATTCAAATAAGAACACCATAGATCTATAAAAATGTTTAAATCACTCAAACAAGAATATCTCATGAGAGAGGAGAAATCAAGATAAGAGGCTCTAGAAGAAGGAATGACTCACCATGTGGATTCAAAGACATTCAACGATGGTTGATTCATAGAATAGATGAATGATCGTGGGCTCCAGGAAGAATCTTACTCATCGTTCACTCCTGGATGAGACATCGTTAAAAGAAGGGTTTTTTGGGAACTAGACACGACCCCGGTCCAAAATAAAAACTAAAAAAATATACAGTGTGTTCATTAAAGGTACATGATGTGTACTTTCCTTAACCGGACACAAATTAGGTGGTATTTAATTCACCCCACATGATAATGTACTCGGCTGCTACACAGCCAATACACGGTCAGCTGCGGCAACTGGGTACAAGACGTGTACTCTAAAGCACACGACGTGTACTCCTTAAATTTAAAGATTTTCCATTTTTTTTCCAAAACCCCAAAAAAACAAGATCCATTTTTGAAAAGATGTTTCGGGATCTTATAGTCCTATTTTATTATGCATATTAGTTTTTTAGATCCATGCATAAGAGTATAAATTCCTATAAGTAAGAAAAAATTCTTTTATATTTATGGGAAAACAATATATATAATAATAAAAATATGATATATAATAGTGAACAAAATCTTCTCTCTGATATGAAAGAAGACTCTATGGTATAACCACAACCACACATCTCATATATGAGGATGTAAATCGTGGCAATAAATCAGTAATCCCCTTATCAATAATAAATTAGAATTCAAGACACAAATATTGTAATATTAATATTTAGGAATATTTTAATATTTTTTATATATTTATTATAAATAAAAATTATTAGTTACTGTATATATATGATTTTTATACCCAAATAAAATATAAAATGTTCATATGAATATCACTAGTTAATTAAATTTATAAAATGTATATTAATTATTTGTTCTTTTAAAATAATCTTATTTATATATTTTTTAAATGTGAATATTATGTATCATTTAATTTATATGATAAATTACTTCTTTCAAATGGGCTTTCAACGAAGTAAATATTTTGTATAATCACATCAAATATTATTTTCATATAAATTGACCTTGGTATAGAGTTAAATTTATTAAATCAAATATACTTATTAATTATATTTTATATATATTAGTTTTTAGGTTTATGATGGAGCTTGAATTACTCTTTACTAATGTATCCCATGGTAACATTAGTTTTAATATTAATTCATATATACCTAGAGGCTCTTCCATGTAAAAAATGGTTGTAGTAAGAATTATATGGATCTCAACTTTAAAATATGGATGTTTCTATTATAATTTTTTTCGAAACATCTATATGAATATTTTATATACCATATTCATTGGATGATTTTTGATGTATGTAAATATGTTGTGATTTCAGTTTTTTGGGAGTTAAAAAAGTTATTTGTTTTGAAAAGAATTATTTTTAATATGATTTGAACATAATAATTTTGATGATAGAATGGGGATTCAAAAAAATTATAGAATAATAAAAACATAAATGTTAAAAAATATGATCATAAAGACCATATAATATGGAATATTTATGGATTTTATCAGTATGTGATTTTTAATATATTAGCACGACTTTGAAAGAGAACCTCTCATATACTATATCTAGGATTTGATCAAAACCATTAACAAGCCAAGACTAAAATCATATTATCAAATACATTTCATGCCATAGTTTGGGGTATATGGTTTATTTTATACAATCCATTCATAGTATGTGTGATCTTAATTGGGATTTAGTACACATATTTATCTTTGGAAAATATGAAATGCATTCCTAGGAGGCATTAATTGAATTAGGTTACTAGAGGAATATAGTTAATTGTATCCATATTTTTTTTGTTAAAATTTTGTCCACTCTTTTATATAAGATCAATATATGATATGATTGAGTTGATTACAAACTAAAATAAATATTTTGGAGGATAAACACCATTATAAAAAAAATTTAGAAAATTAGAGGTTTTCCTTCAAAATTTATTTATTTATAGGGTTATTTTTTTAATGGGAATACATTAATTTAACATTTTTTTATAAAAAATGATATTCAATGACATATAAGGATCTATTATAGATTATAGATAGCATCATATTAATATTTTTGAAATATTAAATAAGTATAACCTATAGAAATATTCCACATCAGTATCTATGTTTGATAGGTGTTCTCAAGGATAATAGTTTTGAAAATTTTATAGGGAATGTTATGGAAATATGTTTTTATTACTCGGAATCCCATTTATTAGATATTGGGTGTTCATCAAACATTTATGTTAATGAAAACAAATTATTATATTTTATTGAATTGATGGAATTTTATTCATATCTAATTGTTATTATTGGGTAAGAATTACTCCAGTGTAGGTAAAAACATAAGATCTATATCTCCCTAGTTATTTTTTTAAAAATTAGATGACGTGTATTATGTTCTTATCCAATGTAAACAATAATATCTATTCTTTAAATGGAAAATATGATATTTCAATTTATTATTAAGAAAAATTCATGTTATATATATGTGAATGAAATAATCTATATCCACATAAATATAGTAAATTATTTATATATTCAATATATTGAAAATCATTTTTTTACATTAAAACTAAAAAGTTTTTAGTTGATTAAAATACATATACCATAGATATGACTACTGGGTTATCTAAATGAGAAAAAATTCAACTATTATGTATCTATGTATTAATGGAATTATTCTTTTATGAGTCATTCAATAACTATGAATACTTTATAATATAATAAATTTCCAAAGAACCTTTCGGTGAAAAAATTGATATGGATAATTAACTTATGAATCTTATCTATATGGACATATTAGAATAAATGAGTACTCTATCTAGTTCTAGTTATAGAATCTTAGCTAATTTCATCAATTAATTTTTTTCAAGATTTTTATGTTATGCTGATGACCTATAAGAATTATTTTTTTCTATATATTGAATTATATTTAAAATTAAGTATAAAATACAGTAAAAAATCATCGTAAAATTCATTTTTTTAATTTGGGTGTTGAATACATGATCAAGTATTTGATTAATAAGAGAGGATATTTTAAAATTTATCAATAACTCGCTCCTCTTGTAAAATAATAATGGAATAAGATGTCGCATATGAGAAATCATAATATGTTAGGCATGGTTCAATCTATGTTTAATCATTGTTACCATCATATTTATTTCAAGTTATATGACAAAGAATCAATTTCAAAACTACATAACTATGTTCCATGTAAATCGTTTATGAATCAATCATTTGATATATGGTAATTAAAAATTCCTAGATTTCCATTAATTATGAATTAGAGTTTTTAATCACTCATACAATGACTCAATTCCAATATGCATACCCAAAAATAGAAAAAAATTTAAGCTATCCTAAGGAAAAAATTTACAGTATTTGTAAATTCCTATTGAATAAAGTTTGTTTGTGGCCTAACAAGTTTTCTCTTTCAATGGAAACACAGACAATAATAATTTAATGAGAAGGATGTTGAATTTGTATAAATTAAATACTAAAAAATATCAACTGTTTCAGAGTTGGATATTGATATGATTCCACAAATATGTGGGAATAATAACTAACTTAGGATACCCAAAAACCTGAATGGTCTTGTTGGATTCCTCATGATCTTTACAAATATGGATTTTTAATAATAATTGTGGAATATGAAATTTTTATTAATGAAAAAAACAATTACCAACCAATAGGAAATTATGATATTTTATTCAAAGAAACATTTAAAACCCAAAAAATAAAAAATTTAATGATGTAAACTAACTGTAAGAAATGGATGATAAATCATTTAAAAATAAATAATTGAGTGTGAAAATTTTCATAAAAAACATGGATTTTAAAATGATGATACCTTTTCTAATTTTTTTTTTGACAATGTAAATTATGAAATTTATTAAATTTAATATAATTATGATTATAAGATATATAAATTGGTAGTCAAAAATAATTTCAATTGTGGTTATTTGTTATATAATTTTTATATAAATAAATACAATATTTTATATGTTTTAAATGTCTATTTTATGTTTTGAATGTTACAATGAATAATTTGTTGACTGAAAAGAGATTAATAGAGTTGAGATTCCAAGATTTATGATCTAATAAAAAATCATTTTTATCAAGTGCAAATATGATTCTTTTTTATAAAAAAATGTTAGTGGGTGAGTGGTAGTGATTCTTATAAGGTATTTGGATGACATACTTTCTAACCGAAACAATGATCTAACCTTAAACATAATGGTGATATGGTAAAGAGAATTAGTCGTAATGGAAAACATGTGTGAATTAGCTTGATTACTGGGTTTGATGATATAAATATATAGATAAAATTGGATTCATGGACTCAGTCAAAACACACATATTTTTAAAGTGATAAAAAAAATCTTTTTTGAAGACTCAAACAAGTTATCTTTACAAGTATTAAATTAAGTAAATTATAATAAGTTCCAAAATCCTTATGAAGAGTTATAAAAGATTAAAATAATTCTTAATGTGTCTATAATATGATTAATCATTTATTTTATGTAGTGTTTTGGAATATATATATCCTTTATTATTTTTGTTTCAAAAGCATATAAAAATCAAATCCCCATAAAAGTAACTAGATTACCATTATAAACATCTATAAGTACTTGAGAATAAGTATGGATATGTCATTTTTTATTATAAGTGAGGATGATTAAATTGTAATTTCAAAAATACATTCATATTTCCAATATGATAAATTTTATAAGAAATATAAATTTATATATGTGTTTTTTCAAAATTATGGTGCGACCAGGTAAAAACATTTATAAAACCACTATGGAAAACTCAAAAATAATGGAAGAGTATATTGGTGCAATATATGTATCGAAAAATTTGAATTATATTTATATTACTATAAAAATATATTTGTTTGTTCCTATAATATTGTAATAATTATGTTTTGTTATATAATAATAGATCCGTTTTAATGGATATTGAATTGTATACTCATAAAAGATAACAAAACCATCTAAAATATCATCACATAAGATCGATCATTGATACGGGTTATATAAAAATCTATTTGGAAAATATAAGGAAAATATAGATGATTAATTTTGAAGAAAATTAGATTAAAAAATTCATTAATATCATGTTTAATCTATTGGTAAAATATACATGAGTTGTTCAATGTAATTATTGTAAAATGTATCATGGATTTATAATGAAGGAAATTTCCATTTTTCATTCAATCATGAGTGTTTCTTTTATATTCTTTGATTTGTTCAATGATAGTATCACCTCATATTATGTATTTTATTTATCCATAATCTATTATAATCATGATCTATTTTTTTTATGTTGATATATTTCATGATTAGGGTAAGGATAATATTTAACTCAATAAAAAGAGTTGTAAATGTGATAATGATAATTGAATCAAGTTATAATAATTTGATATGAATTGTCTAGATTAAACCACCAAAGGATGTCACATAAAATTTAATAAATTTATCTATATAATTAGTAGTGTATTCTTATTAAAAAAATTACCCATGCATTTGGAGAGACACCAAGCATGTGAACCTTTATGTATTTAGTTCCTTCCTTATGAAATTCTTGAGGATTATGTAAAAAATGAGTTATTATATATATTAATTATCATATAATTAGTTAATAATCCACCAAGATGGTATATATAAACATGTATGATTAGTAACAAAATTATGTCCTATGAATGGATTTTATTATGAAAATTCATGGTCATTCTTAGTTGAGTTACATGTGTTCTTTCAGATTATTATATAAATGACATGTTATGTATATATTCATACATGTCCTATCTATTTTAGAAAATTAGTATAGTATAATCTAGATTATAATACATTGACATCGTCTATGTATAATAGTGTATAATTTTTCATGGATAATGTGATTATATATGTATATTTATAGTGTATATGATACCTGTTATAGTGGATTGGTTTATATGATCATATGTTTATATTTGTTATAGATGAAAATAAAAAAAATTTATCTAATGAAATCATGATTATTTACTAGAGGTCACTCTTTTATAACATATATGAAATAAGTACTTTATATTGTGTTTCAATTATGCAAAGGATGATATGGTTCCATGGATAGTAGATTCAATAAGGATTAATGTTTGGAAAAATATTTTATTAAAAAATTAGTATAGCTAGATAAATATAATGAATAAGTGGTTGAAAAGATTCAAAATGAGTGGAATTTTTTCACAAAAAATAATAATAATAGTGTTTATTAAAAATGGGATATTATTATAAATATATTGAAACACACAAATCTGGTATAGATATTTCCATGAGCCATACCTTGTGATATGGAATGAATATGACTCCACCTTAGTATATAATCTATATCAATTATAGTTTATATAAAACATTATATTTGATATAAATTTCATGTACACTAACACATCTTCCATAATTATTTCAGAAATTAATGAATTAATGGTTTGGTTCTATTATGTTAATATGAACTATTTATTATAATTTTAAATTTTCAAACTTGTGTATCTCGTAATAATTTATGATTGTTTTCAACTGTTCAAAGATGAAATTTAACTCCCATAATTAAATAAATCGATCTCAAAAAAGGGTCTTAATATCCATATTGAAGAAAAATGTGATATGAATAATACGTAACAAAATATCCATTTTCTTCCAATTCATAACTGATATATATAGAGAATGTGTTATCACAACATTGGAGGTAGTGGGTTCTATCATAATATCAGATGATAATAGTGTCTAGGGAATCCCTATGAAGGAATGAGGATGGTGTTTTGTACATGAAAACTAAATTTTACACTTAATCATTACTAATAAATATGAAGATCAATGGTAAAAAAGTTTTCATCCATGATTTACTTTCTTTATAATGCATATTGGGTAAGTGATGATAGATCAAGAAAAAATGGATTTATTATAGTTACATGATAATGATATGATCTTCTAAAGACTATCATATATATGATATGATTTACTCTCTCAAAATATGAGTATGTTTTATAGTCCCATGATTGAGATTTAGGAAGGATGTTTACATCTATACCATGATATAGTTAATGTGATTTACATATCTATTTAGATGTGTTCCATTTAATGATCTCATCTAGTTGGGTGAATACTATATGATGATTTTAAATGAATAGTTAGTCAATAAACAAATAATCATGAACTTATGGGTTGTTATATAATACTAATATTCTATGAATCCCATACTCTCTAGGTATCATTATAAAAAGTTGTATATGTTAGTGTATACTGATATATCATATATCTAGGTTATAATGTCATGGGGATAATTGTGTTTGATAGAGTTAATTCCAAAACCATTTGTAATGCAAGAAGTTTTATCTCTTTAATAGTGGATACATTTTTTTAATAATTAAATATAGAAAATTCATAACTTATTTCAATTACAAATATACATAGAGGGTAATAATTTATAGGTATTTTAAGTTAGATTATATTTTATTATAATGGATTGACATAAAACATTGAGATATACCCGTAAAGTGATTTAGATGATATTCCTAAGATGTTTTACATGTATTTTTACAATGTGTTTTATTTGATATAACATGTGGTGAACTTTAATGATAACCTTTCTAAATTTTTATTTTGAAGAAACACTAAATGAGTTTTAGATATTTTTTCACATGTTTTTATATATTGCATGACATAACGGAAATGTTCATTAATGTAACACCTCAAATCCTATAACCCAGAGTTGATGAATATTTTATTATAATTTTACAGTATATAAGATATCACATTACACAAGATATATTATTTTAAAAGTATTATGATACTAGACACATTCATATTCTTTATAAAAAAATTTGGGACATAAAATACAATACAACATTTAGGGAAACATTTTATTCCTATAATATTATAATTATATCTTGTATAATACTATTCTAGGATTCCAAGGGATGAGGGAAACATAAAAAATAGGTGATCAATGATTCTCAAAAAGGAATGGAACAAAACTGAATATATCATGGAATATATAAGGGAATCAACATATGGTAGAAATAAATTACGATCAAATAGTTCCTTATTACTGATTACAAAAGCGTTTGATATACAACCATATATAATAAAAAATTAATTTCATAACAACATGGAAAATAGTATAATATTTCAATGTGATGAAAATAATAATTTTAATCATCATATATGAAAAAGTAATCGACTAAATACATGATGATGTTTTTCACTGAGGCATTCCATTGTATAAGTTGATACGTAATCTTGAGCCTCTCCTATCTAATACATAGTCCATTGCATCAATTATATGAAATAAATATACAAATAACACATATAATAATATTCCAAAGGAAACAAGTAAAACATGTTCCTTAGTAATAAATACCATTTTGTATAGAAATTATGAGTATATTGATTATAATCATTCCCATATTAAAACTAATTACCTTGTTATATTGGTTAATATCCATAAACCATGATGGAGTTATAGGATATTCACATTATAGTTTAATTTTTCAATGATGATGGAGTAGTAGAGTGGGATATTTTAATTTTAAAATGGAATTATTTTCAATTAGACAATGAATGTAGTAGTGGGATAACAAAACCATCATAGAAATTTAGCAAGTCTTCAATTAGGGGAAATAAAAGTATATTTTTCAAAATTCGGTAATGTATATTTGAAAATGAAACAAAATATTTTTATATATGGATATGTAAGTGAATTAAAAGGTATTTAAAAATAATAACGATGACAAATTATCTGAAATTCTATCAATGATATGTTAATTATAAAATCATGAGACTAAATTCCACATCACCTTTAGCTTAGGATCTTGAAATATAAATGTAAATATAGATATGTAACCCTTAAAATAGTAAATCTCTCTAGTAATAATCTTAATACATGGTTTGATAGAGAAAAAACTATTGATTTTTAATTCTCTTGTCTACCTACTTCTCAACTCAAATATTCTTGAAAATGAAATACTTATAACATTATGATCATGGGAACATAAAATATATATACCAATAAGGGGTTTTTAACACTTACCAAACTAATTCTATAATAAAATACCCATATAACAGACATCGATAGAGAAATAGTGGAAGGGATTTGAACTCTTATCTACCTATGTGTCTTCCAATATTCTATTGAGTTAGAAGATGAGGTAATAACACTACTCACTAGTTCTGGAAATGAATGGAATTAGAGAATGTGTAGATATTTATATCATATTAGGGTAATTGTTTAATAATTTATAAATATTATTCTTGGAATTTATATTGTTTAGAAATTGATAATAATTTTCTCCCATGGTTTTGATAAATTTTAGATGAAATCTAGGACCTAGATTATGAATTTTTTGTGTTTATTAATCAAACACCATTAAATTATTATTTTCATATTATAAATTTTTTTTATTTATAAATTAATATTATTTAAAATCATAAAATATTATATTATATTTTGAAATTATTTATTGTTTAGAAATATAAATTATATATTTTATTAAAATTATTTTTTAGAAATAATTTATTTTTCATGAAGGCCTTGTTATTATTTATTAAATAATATTTATTTAACTATGATATCATAATAATTATCATATATTCACACTACATTTATGTATCTAAAAAATTCAAAACTTAAATATGTATAAAGGTTCACTGTTGGTTATTTTTTGTGTGTTGATTGTAAATTTTATTTGAATTTCTTAAAATAATTCCTTACATATGTGACATTAAATTATAAAAAAACCCTTATTTTATTTTCATATAATTAATTTCTCAGAATAATTTTGAAAAAATATATTTAATAAAGAATTTTTATTTTGTGGAATATGGGGATAATTATATTAATATTCATTGATCAATATACATTGTTGTTAATTAATTATATTATTACCTATTTATTTTATTGTTTTATTAGAAACTTATATATAAGGTTTAAATTATTATTACAATTGTCATATAGGGAAGTTATTATTATAATAATCTGATTCCCAATGGTTATATTAAAATGTTCGGTGTAACCTTCCAACCATCATACTACTTCTTCTATATAAACATCACTATGAAATGTAAAATCATTTATATCAATATTTTAGATCCCATATCATGTTAATAAAATTTATTATTATTTTCACCCTAGAAATAATTAATCTCGTATACTTGTAATTTATTTAAAATATTACAATATATATTTCCATATTATAGTGATTTTAAATATTATGACTTGTATAATTCTTGTAGTTTTAGCTATTATAGTGAATATAATCTTCTTGTTTTGTTTTTAACTATTATGATGAAATGATAGAATATGCATTCTCTACAAGTCTTCAAGATGAAGTGCTTATTTACCATTGTTGAATATCAGTACCAATATTCCCCCCTTAAATAATTTAATATGTGTGTTTTGATATGTATTTCAATCTGTAAAAACTTTTGGAAATTATTCATCATTTCCTCCTCAAGATTCTACACTACATACTCTAACTTTTGATTTCTCCAGGTTACTTTATGCAATTGTGTTTCATGATTTTATAACACTTTCCATTATATATCATGAATATAGATAATTTCTTCATTATAATACATGTTGGGTTACATTACTATTTTCTCAAGGGTGAGTATCTGTATTGGGTATTGTATGTACTTCCTCAACAAAAATACAAAGAATTGATCCCTTAATATATATAGTATGGGTGGGAGAGTAAATTGGTAATCCATTATCTAATTAATTATAGATATTCTGAAGGACCATTATTCATTATAAATATATTCCCTTTCTTAAATAACTTTAAACCTCTATTCTATAGTGATATATTAAATACTAAATGATCAAATAATTTGAATTTTATATCTATTCTCCATTTATAAATATTTCTCCCCTATATTCTTTTGGTTGTCATGATATGATTATAAATGTATTAACCATTCTAAATTCCATGTTCAATAAGTTTTAGTTGATTAAGTACTCATTCCTGATCATCATCACAATAGGTTAAAGATTGATGTTTATTCTCATACAAGACATCATATGATGCTACTATAATTATAGACTGTAAACTACTATTGTATGATAATTAAACTATATGTAGATACTTGTATCATGTTCATTAAAATTATTTTCTGAATGACCTAATAATTTGATCATGTGTTTAGATAATTTTTTCATATTGTGAATCTATCATAGGATGATAGGTGGTGATCATATGTATTTCATTTTTAAAAATCATTCTGATGAATCCTCAATAATTATTCTATGAACTAGGGGTGTTGATCTAATCTCCAAATATTTTTTTGATATTTTCTAGTATCCACATTATGTGTAAGTGGTAAACATACATCACAAGGTTCAACACACTTCACCATATCACAAAAATTCACCACATTCCAAAAACAATAGAAAACCATCACTTCCCACTTCTTCAGAACCAAAGCGTCACACCACGAACATGGTTTTAACTTCCAATTTCAAAATCCTAAAACTTATTTCCATATCATGTGACAACTGCATCATTATGGGTTGAACCAAGAGCCACCTTGAGACGCTTAATTCACTCTCTTGATTCGATTTGATCTGATGACAAACCAACATCCAATCACCTCCTTCATCATCGCTTCTCAAAAGCACCACCTTCATCGTCGCTAGAGTTTCCATCACCGGCCTCACCGTCTACCTTCAGAAGCCGACCATTATTACTTGCCAGTCGTTATCATCACCAGTACTACATGTTCATCTCTATCCATCTACACATTTTCATCATCATCCTACTACCGCACGGGAGACCGCCAGATCCAGGGACCGCCGGTGCTTCCATCATACTCACAACATCCACACCACCTTCTTCACACTCGTCATCACCATCCAAGCCGACATCACCCACCAAAATAGTAGTGAATAATAAAGAATCCCGATGCCAAAATGACTTTTCCGCAGAATGAACATTAAAAAGATCATGCATTTGTGGAAAATCACTAAAAACGTTCGCCGAAATCATTGAGGACGGATCTCCAAATAGATCTGATTTATAAATTTCATTTATGATATTTATCTTTCATTTTCTTATTTATATCAAGAACTAAAGGACCACATAGTCTCTTTATAAAAATTAATACACCCTCATAATCAATGATGACTATCAAATTCACATCAATATTCACATTAATATAAATTTATATATCCTATCCATCTTATTGTGACTCATTTATATTCTTAAGGGATGTGGTTATATATTTACATGAAAAAATTAAAGATGTTTTGCCTTCTATAATAAAAAATAATTTCTTTAATTCTTCGAAAAATGGATCCTTTTCAAGCCCCTTTATAGATCAAGAATAAAAATTATACATATTCATGGTATCATCTACCTTTTTTGAATTCCCAGGGTTATATTCTATCAAGAAATCAAAATCCTTGAGTAGTTTCAACAATCTATTTTCTCAGTTGAATACATTTTTCCATGTGAATATATGAATACAATTTTATTTAATATTTATAATTATCATATCGTTCCATAGAGACAGTGTTACAATATCTTCATGGAAATGATTATAGATTCATAATCATGATAATTATTTATATTTTTTTATTCAATGATCTTTAATTTATTTTCTATATAATAAGTAACTCTATCATTCAGTAAAATGATACACCTCATTCCTTTAATTTTCGTGTCTCTATAACTGAGAATTTTTTTATTCCTTGATGGAAAATATAGTACATGTTCATTTTCAAATCAAATAGTTAGTTCCTTACAACAATATTAACATTTCATTTATGATTTAAATTATATGATTCTATGTGTCAACTTGATCAATGTGTAGTCTAATCAGGAAAATTATTGAAGAAATCAGTCATAGTATCTAGTCTATCTGGGGAAAAATTTATCTCAGTCATATTTTTTGGTGTGGGTAAATCATTTACCAACTTTTTCCTTAAAGGTTAATTATATATTATAATCATTAATATGATATATCCATGATAAAATATTTTGGAATCAATACTTCACACTTATTAAATTTTCTATATAAAAATGATTTACAAAGAGTCTCTAAAATAATTCATAAATAATTCTAATTCTATTCATAATTATTTGATTATATAATTATATAATGGATAATTAACACCATAAAATTACCAATATAATTCTTGAAAAAAATATTCATCAAATCCATAAAAACAATGGTTGGATTAGATAATCTAGAGAAAATTAGTGTAACCACATAATTTATATAACACATTCAAAATTCACTCTTTCGTACATAATTACTATTCATTATTAACGTATACTAACATGAATGATGAAAAATATTTTAGAAGAATTAAGAAACATGATGTCTATCATACAAGTCAAAAATGTGTATAGCTGGCACGTTTTAATTATAATAATGAAAGTTATTTCACTCTAATCAATGAAAACCCTAATTGATCAATAATTTTTGTACAATAATAGGATATTTTCTACCAATAGTGATACCCTATGGAATATAAATTAATTATGAAATAACTCTTAAAATTCGTTTTTAATGTCTCCCAATTTGACAAGGTTCACTCTATACTGAGTCTACATTATGATATTTTTATTAGGTTTGGTCTATATTGATACTCAACTTCTATTCTACGTGGATTTCAATATAATTATCCAAGAAATACATCAAATAATTCTCACTCAATATCTATATCCTAAATTATTATTATAACACCCCCATTCATAAATTATGTTATATTTTTTTATTCTTCTAAAATCATATTAATATGAGATACATTAGGTGTGTCCCTAAATGACTTTGAAAATTTATGCAATCTTTTAATAATAAGTAATTATCTTTTTCCCTTGGAAATAATAATCTATCTTTATATAGTAAATTCATAAATTTTAGTTATAGAGACAATATATTAGATGGATTTTATCATTAGGCAGTAGGTATAATAGTCATGTTGGAAAATAGTGAATATTTATTCATGTTAATACAAACTGAAAAATATACCACTAGTAAAATATGATCACCACTGGTTTTTCTGATTTACATATCCTTTATTTTTTGTAAAATGGGATAAGAACAATTTTCTTTGGGAAAAATAAATGTATTGAAGAGTGAGTATATCTGTAATAAAATAAAAAATTAGAGATATTTTAATTTTTTTGAAAAAGTATATATTATCATTCCATTCGAGACATTAAAATATTCCATAGTACTAGTATAAGTGCAATTATTCACCATTGGACTCTTATGATTACTTTTCTTTGGATGTATGGGTTATTTACTATAATAGTGTCATATATACATCTATGAGAAACATTAGATACTAGAGGCTTCTGTCCTAATACCAAATTAATGGTTTTAATGGATATTATCTCCACAGTTATATAAAAATCACATTATCATGAAATAAGTCTCATGGGGTTACATATCATATTTATAAAATGTTTATAATAACACTCATACTCTCATTTAATTCCCTAAATTTCTCTCCTCTTTTAACCAATCTATCCAATTATTCTCTACCTTTAATTTGAAAATATACAATTTAGTAATTCCATCACTACCTTAACGACACATGAAAATAACACATTATATTTTGGAATCATTTGAGAGAGTAAGTTCTTCTAGAGTCTTTGAAATGTCTAATTGGGGAAGATATCAATAATTTTTTTAAAATTCAATATATAATAGGAAAAATATATTTTTTACCTTGATAACTTATTCTTGTACTCAATAATTTTTTCTTCTTTTTTATCATAAGATTTGGAAATCCAATAACATAATATCAATCAGTAATTAAATATACTTAGGACACATAATAATTCATGAATCGAAGAATCAACATGGACTTAAGGTTGCATATTTGTATTCTAGAGGTTTTCGGATAACTATAAGGTCCTAAAAAAATAATTTATAAGATTATTACTATGATTCATAAAAACAATCAACTGAAATACATACACATTATAGTACATAGATTAAATATAAATTGAATAGCATAAATTATGATATCATATAAAAACTCCATATACCGATTTCCCACAAGGATGATCCTAAATAAAAATGAGAAAATATATATCACATGAACCATGTTCCCTCGTCTATCACCATTTCTCATAAATCCTATCTCTATATACATATTGATATTCCCAAGAATATTCAACTAAAAGTCCTATTATTGTCCATAAATATAGATATATGTTTTCTAAAAAAATATAAGATTAACATACAATATGTGAGTATAAATCTAAGAAAGGTCTCATTATGAGCCCAAAATATATGATTTAATATGTTTGGGTTCATGAGAGAAATAAATACATTAAAAATTATTATAGAGTCATATTGAGTAATCAATAACCCCATGACACCTAACGTGGAACTAACTCCCACAAGGACATCAAGTGTAAACCATGCCACACTAACCTAACCATACATTCTTCAATACCATGTTATAAGCCACTCCTATAATTGTTACATCATTATAACATTGTACATTTACCAAAGTACTCAATTTGGGGTGGTTTTTAAAAACTATACATAATACCCATATACAATGGGAACAAGAACACATTCTTATCCTCAACCCATTCATAGTCACTAAAAATAGATTTTCCAGTATCATCTTGTATTATACCATGACCCATCCCCCATGGAAGTAAGTGACATGATCACCTATAAAGAATGGTCTAATTCATGAAACCCAACCCAATCCAAATATTAAAATGTCCTTAACTCAATACCTAAAGTATTGGGGCACTATTATTACACTAACTCAACCCTATAAAATGTTGTGGGGCTACAATAAAACTAACTTAGACATATAAACATTACTGTGTTATAATTAAACCCACGCATACCCTTTGACACTAGGGTTTTCTAACTAGAACATACACCATTGCATGGCCTAGAGGCCATCACACCACTCAAATTTTGATCCGTAGGCATTGGTCTTATTGTACAGATCCCCTCTTCAAAAAAAATCTCCATTGTGCCATAACATATCCTATTTGAACATAGTCACATATCATTGACTCAAACTGAAATTCATCACTCATGGAAACATGATTTCTTGAAGGTTCACCGCATCCCATAGATCAAAATAATGTATAACCATACCATTCCACTCATCACTCAAAGTCCTAATAAACTATGATTATCTCAATATTTCACATCTACATGACTGTGGAATAAAAAATTTGGGTATACATCCTATAAAAAACATAACATTTCATCATATCACCCTATCCAGATTAGTTCCCTTATACTCAATTTGGTTTCATCCCACATCCTGCAAGGTAGATATTTTTCCTCAACACCTAGAGTGAACCCTCATCGACCTCTTATTCGATGTCCTAGATGACCCATTTCACTACAGACAGATGTCAAGACATGACTCATAACCTAAGAGGGATTTAATCACTACTCATGAGAAACACTTCTATATCTCCCATAATAAATCAGGAGCAACCCAATCAATCATTACCCCATCCAAATGAAACTATCATAGTTAATTTTTAAACTCTTTTTATTACCCAAGTACACCTATAGGTATATGGTTATCTTACATGTCACCCTATACCATTGGAGACATAGTAATCCAATGATCTGAATTAACATAAATGATAATCATAACTTATTCAAATATATGGGGCATATAACCATCCAATTAAATTCACACAGGGAAATCAATGTCCCTAAAAATCATTCCAAAAACCTCATTATCTACTCTAGAATATATGATCATAAATAGAAATACATATTCTTTTGTATCATATTGGAATCCTACCTCGATACTGGAGTAAAATAATTTCTATTCTTTGTTGAGCCTTTTCCAAGACAACCTGGCACCATCCATCCACATGGTCATCAGGTACACACCAAGTGTCACCCAACAATTAGTTATAAAAATTTATAAATAATTAAAAAACTAATTTAAAGAGTTGTACTACCTAAAAAAACATTCATCATCCAACCACTAAAACCTCGAAAAAATTATGACATCCATTCCCAACACCTCTGTATTAAAATATCAAATATAAGACCAAAATCAGATACCAATTCCAAGGATTAATTTTTCATGAATTCTCTAAAACACCCACAAAAATTAATTCATGAAAAATTACTTCACTAAAAAGAATTAGAATGATCTATAAAGAGAATATAATGATATCCACCATGTAATGAAAAAAAACTTCATATAAATTTATTTCTATGACCCCCATTTTCTATAATAAATTTAACTAAAACCCAAACGAAAAATGTATTAAATCAATGTCTATAGAATAATATAATAACAGTATGAGGATCATTGTCCGATACTCTCCCAAAATACACTAAATCTCCACTGGATAATGGGGGAAGGTGAGAGAGAGTGGTTTGGCCATTTGGCCCCTCCAATATTCACTCATCGACCCAAATAAAGGGGTTCAACCCTCCTTCATCTATTTTTTATACACATAAAGAAGCCATCACAACAAGAAAAAAATGGGTTTCACTATAAACCACCATGGAATGGATCCCATAGTAATTTTCATAATTTTTCATGTAGGAATGACCTTATTCTTGTCACTTATGGATTATATCATGCACATTCTGCAATTATGCCACTCCCACTGCCCTCCAATTATCTCTTGAACACACCAAGTGACTACTAATCCTAAAACCACATGCTAAACCCTATTTTTGGGAAATTAAATCTCTTATAATCATATTGTTGTGTCCTAGTTCCCAAAAATCATTATCCAAAAAAACCCAAATTCAAAATAATTCTCAAAATGAATTAAAATAAAATCCCAGGGACATTAAAAACTCCCCACCATAATAATTCTATTCCCTGAAATATTATTGAAATACTCATTCAATAGATCCAAACCTCCCATGGACATAAATTAACGATAAAATTATTGTGGAAATCTCATGAATTCCATAAATTATTATTCTATGAAACTATACTAACCAATTAATATTTATTTTATGTTATGAAAAAATTGCAATAATAGCATAAACTCTGAGATAAAACTCACTGCACCAATATCTCAATATACATTTTAATTTATTAAACTAATTTATCTAAAGTAATATAGTCTATAAAATAAAATGCTCTACCAACCATGGATGATAAAAAACCATTATTCATGTCAACCATAATAACATTATGTATAAATCACAATACTAAAAGGTCAAAAATATTCCAACTCTTTTCTTAACAATGTTCTCAATGTGGTTTCAACCTCACTATATCCTAAAATGGTGAAAAAATTGTTTTACCTATAACTGATCAAAGATAGTATTCTTAATCAAACAGATAGACAAATCCATAAAAGTGAAATTTCCATTACTTCATTATTCCTAATAAAAATCTATGTAATTATGTTCTCACTCATATGTTCATCCACACCATAATATTATATATATCTATATGAGTTTTCATCCCAAAGGACACTATCACTATAGTTTCATAGATTATTGACTCCCTAAATAATATGTGGAGATAAGGTTTCACCCCATAAACTCTGCCAAGAATCCAGTTCACTATGAGTAAAATTTCAAGAATTATTTCTTCCCACCTTGTACCACAAATCAATCCTTAGTTTCACCACTGATACATGTGATGAACCATGGTTTAATCAATGAACCTATATCAAATCACACTAAACCACCCTAACCCGGGCAGAAATTCCCCAACACCAATTTCCATTACATATAAACTATAAATATAGTATTATGGAAGAAACTTTATATAAGTGGATATTACCTCGCACTATTACTATAGTTTCATGTCGATTGTCAACGAAATAGTCACACTATGGGAATTCCCTTATGATATTTTATTTATTCTATGAGGACCAATAGGTTTCTACACACCATTGTATTGTCATCATTACTAATCTAAAAAATATAAATGTTATTTTTTTCATGCCACAAACCTAGTCCATTACCATACATATTAACTAGAGGTGGTCTTCAAGCTTATACCCACATACATACATGAAAGAACAATTTTTTCCCTCTCTAGATTAGTAGGAATGTCTACTTAAAAATTATAAAATATACTAAAATTAGAGATAATTTCAAAAAATGGACAATTTAGTGTTACCCATTGTATATATTTTCTTACAGTGATAATAGGGAATAAACTGCAATATGTACCAACACAATATGTGTGTTTATCCTTATAAAACATGCTTTCCACCATCAAACATTGACACAATTCATCCTTAATAGTCAATGTGATGGAATACACTTGTGTCTAAATAATTATAGTTCTTTGATGAACCACCATTGTGACCTCTCATTATCGATGTAAATCTCATACACATCCAAATTTAGGACACTATACTCATGAAATTATCATAAACCACATTATTTATACATTACTTATTAGATTTATAAAAAACCCAGACAAATCTCAATGAAAACACACTGAATTTTTACCTTTATATATCTAACCCAACATTACACATAACCAATGGTTAACTTCCATAAAACAAAATGAAAATTCCAAAAAATCTACATGCTAATTCCACTCTGAAACATACATGGTAGAGTGTCCCAGGGAGAACCTAATAACATGTGCTCACCTACAAATCTAGTTTATCTCATCAATGGATTCACACTCCAATGAAACCAAATAAAACTGACTTTCTCCCTGATGAGTTTCATCCCATCTAACTTAGGATCACATTCATGGCCCAATAACCACAACCCACATGCATTTTAGTTACAACCAATAAAAAATAGAATATACCATTATAAGGATATTCCCATGACCATCCACCACTTGGGTGTTATTTGAAAACCATGCGTTTTTACTTAGGTTCTCACCATGATATTTGTAATAATATCATGAAAACCAATATGCCAAGAATCAAATTTGTGAAACCCTATGATACCAACCTCAAATTCCAGAAATGTACCCAGTGCATCATGTCTAAAAAACAAAAATAATTTTCATATAGTTTCACTAATACCCCTGAAGGATTCTATATAATGACCCGGTCCAATAATGTAAAATACTATAAAGAATAAAAATGGGAAAATCACTTAAAGGAATATTTTGAAAAATTATATAATCCATCTAATATCCCAATGAACCACAACTATACCTAAATTCAAAAAAAACATGTTCAAATCCATTGATCACCTCTCAAGAAAACCATTCCATCATAAAAACATCACAACAACATAAAATGACAATACCAACCCATGATAGGTCTTAATATATTCTTTTAAAAAGGAACAATATCATTATGATTAAACAACTTTCCAGTTTTAGATCTATAAAAAATTCTACAAAAATGAAGTACATTACAATATATTTGATTATAATGCCACAAAAAAATTACATCATATCAAATCATATAAGTTGTCGATAAAAATTCAAATAGTTTGACCTCCCATCAAAAGTCATGCACAATCAATAACACTTATTTCTCTTCAAACTATCATTCAATCGGTGGTTCATGTACACACCCTCTTTTTAATAGTCCAAGAACCATGATCCATAATAAATCATACATCCCAAACATTATGTGTCTAACATGAGAATAAATAATATAATTGTAACAGAAAAACCAATGAATATAAATATCATGGCCTCGTAACCTAGAAGTATATTCAGATATAATGTTCTCAATGTACATATATGATTTCCATCACATTATATAACACATTCTTTGACCACCTATCTACCATTTTTCAAATTCATAATGAATAAACGAACTAATAATTAATTTTGATTCCATATCCCTGGCCACTCATATATGTTGATATTGAGGATTACATATGGCCTTAAGTGTGTATTCCTATACACATGAGGCTTTAAATATGTGATGAGCTCTCAAAACATGTATTAGATTGAATATTCTTAATATATAAAAATTAAGAATAATAATTAATAAGTAAATAGATTACATATTAAAGTATACGAGTTATATAAAAATACAACCACATATATGATGTTTTCATTCAAAACATACTTACATTGATCAATCTCTATAATGATCATAAAACTACAAGATACAAAAAAATAAAACACCAAAACCTATCCACAAGTCCATCCCCAAACCTCAGGAACATTGTATATATATACCCATTAAACTAGCCCAATTTAATCTGCTACATGTATCTCTCATGTGTTAATCAAAATTATATGTTATGTACATGAATAAAGATTCTCATTTAGGTTACGAGGATAAAAATCAATAGGGCCTCACCATAAACCCATTATATACACAACCATATGTGTGTTAATATCAACAGAAATGAATTACATAAAACATGCCCACAAATTAATAAATTTTTGACAAGTACATTTTGAAAGATGATGACTTACACATTATATTGAATTCATCGACTGCTAACAAGGTCACACCAAAACCTATCCACACATAGTTTGGAATCAAGAAATAATATACTCATCACATCATTCTTAAAAATTTATTCCCAACCTATTCTTATGTATTAATAATAAGGAATCATCAAAAACATGAAATAATTACATTGACACATTGGGATATGTCATATGTTTATGCCCATGAACCATCCCTAGTCATATGATGGATCTCCATTGAACTTTTTTCACTTCATTCCATGACTGAGTCCCGAGGGAAGTCCTCAATCCATGCATATGATTTAAAGTTAAAATTCATGAACAATTACCAATGATCTAGTTGTAGTTGAGTATAAGACTATGTTTTGACCATAATGTGGTTGTGAACTATATTGTATATTGTACACATTTATTTCTATATTCTACTCTACCCAACAAGTTATGGAGACTGACAACCCAAGGATTCTGAGCCTTGGGGGTGTTTTCCCCAACACCCTAGTGGGTGGATGGATGGCAAACTACCCCCTTTTCCCACACACTCTTCTCTCAGTGGATACATGTAATGGTATGAATAAAGGATATTATTCCATATATATGTGTGTAGAGGGATGTAATGTCATGATTTTATTTCACACACACATATTTTTTATATAGTTTCTTATGGACTACTGTAGGTGTAACGTGTATAGGTTGTGATGTCTTATGGATCCTTACACAGTTTACAGACTATAATTGCTTGAGGTATAATACCCAATGAATTATAAACTCTATGAGAGCTATGTTGGATCCTGAAAACTACTTGGAAACATTTGGTTATATGGTTTTGGTGGTGAGTTTCATGAGATTCATGTTTTTGTTTTTATCCTAGGTGTCCACTGGCAAGACTATTTGGAGAGATATTATCAGGATGTGTGATGTTGGGGTATATCAGAAAACTAGTTGGGAAGTGGTAGCGGGGTACCTTTGACATTCGTTATTATATTATTTACTCTTGTATGCAATAGTTGGTGAGATAATCTATGGTTCAGAGGGGAATATAGTATATCATTTTATCTGACTTGTTAGTTTCACTTGTTGTTCAATTTTATTTAGCATGCATTCCTTAATTTTTCATGGAAGGATCTTTGGTGGATCATAATGAGTATACAGTTATAATCACTCTATGTATATATAAATTATTTTCAGGTAACATAGAGCAGGTTAAAGGTCAGGCTGGTTTATATTATCTTGGGGGTTTTGTAAGAGTTTTTTGGGATTCGTGGTCACTAACGTTTTACATTCTTTTAGCACTTTAAGTTTTTTATATTTTAGTATTAGTTTATGAAAATACATATGTGAAAATGAGTTTCTTTTAAATTGTACTATAAGATGTAGTTGGTTGGTGCCTATCTCAAATCTCACTTCCATATGTTATCTCATATAGTGTAATGCCTACCATCTTTGTGTTTGTTAAAATCTTGGTGCTAATTGCCAACCTAGGGCCTATTGAAAGTGGGAATCAGCAGTCATTATCTAGCTTCTCACATTTCCGGTCCAATATGGGTACACTTTTTGGGGATGGGGTTATAAAACAAATTTTTTTACTATTTTATAGTCTTATTTTAATTATTTCTATTTTGTGAATGTTTTAATTAATTTTCTATTCGTAATTTTATGTATTCTTCACGAGCTACATAAATCCCAAATATAGTATACATAGGATTTATAATGTTCTTCTTGTTCAATTATTATTTTTAAATCATAATATGTAACATTATTTTACCTCTTTCTATTTTTATGTGGTGAAGATTTAGCCTCTATTTTCTTATTTTCAATCTATACCTTCATGGATGGTCTATCTTCAATTGTTTCTCTATCAGCTTTGCTAATAATACATTTCATGTTTAAATTAGAATCTAATTTTATTATCGATATTATTTCCTCCAAAATCAGTAAATATATTCTATAATTGTCTATGTGTTATATTCAACCATGAATAGTTTCATAAATTTCCTAATGATTTTATTTATGAAACCAAGAAACATTATGATATCTCACTTTATCAAATAATTCTTGATATTATCCATCAAAATTAAAAAAAATCAGGTTCACATGCATCATGTTTATAAAATTATCCAAAAAATATATCAAAAACTATTAGGGTATCCTTATCATCAATTATATGTATGAGGTACCAATTAATCCATAACATGACTAATCTAACATCCAATGATCAGTGAGAATCGATCCTATCTTTCTCATAAGAGGTAAATAAAGATGATTCATCCCTATATTTATCACATGTTCCATGACTTTCATGTAATTTGTGTGATGGTAGATAAGATTCACCTTTAGAAGGAACACCAACCAAATCTGTTACTAATTTTTAGAAATGATTATATGACTTCTCAAATATTTAAAAATATGCATCATCCTTGCCAACTTATGATAGAAACATAATAAAGGAATAAAATTAATTTAAATTTTCAGGATAATGAAAAAAATGTCCTTGTAAGGGATTTCTACAAAGTCATTTTCATGTCAATTCAACGAAATAATCCTTTTAAGAGTATAATATTACTTTTCATATAATGATCTCTCAAAAATTACTGCACTGAATATTTCTGATTTTGTGAAATATTTATTAGTTAACATCATGCTAACATTGATGATAGAGATCATATGAATGGAAACAAATCCTAGTGATAAATTAATTTAGTGGCCAGATTCAATGATTATATTACTGAAAACTGATGTGGCACATGGGGTGTCCTACCCTTATATAGTTTTGGGGTAAACTATTCATCATCCAAACAAAAAATTAGGGTCTTATAATAAAAACCTATATCTGATATGAAGGACATGATTTAATAAAGAAATGAATTTGAAGATTGTTTTGAACAGTTAATGTTTTAAGAAAACTTTTCAGCAGACTCAGAAAAAATCTAATTATTAAATTATTATTATTAAAACAATTCAATGTTTATAAAATCTAAAAATTAAGTACTAAAAAGCATTTGAAAACTAAAATAAAAGATAACTGATTGAACTAAATTAATAGAAGAGTACCTCATGGAGTAGAAAAGTATTATTAGTGTGAATAAACTGAAATTCATGTTTTTTTGTAAGAATGATTGTTTAACATAGTTTAAAAGAAAAATTGATTATGAAAGAAAAAGTAGAATATGATAATTTTATAAAATAATCAATTTTTTTTGAAAACTGATTATGATATATTCTAGAGAAAACTTATTATTATAAATAATAGTTAAAAAATATTACAATAGATTATATAAATTACTAATTATGATAGTTTTTAACAAATATATTGTCTAAATGTTTTTATAATGATTTTTGAGTCTGGGATATTTTTTACTTCGAAAATCATTAAATTAAATTTTGATAATAGAATATTTATAAAATATTTTGAGTCCATAAATGTTTATAATAATTATTTAGTCCAAAAATTTTATAACAAAAAATATTCTACAAAATTACTTTTTTAGGGAAAGAAAATTATTTAGAAAATAAAATAATTTAGTAAAACTAAATGTTTTCAGAAATCTAAAAATAGATGTACACCTAAAAAATATAATTTCATTTACATAAGGATATTAGTAAAAAATAATTAGATATGAATAATCGCATTATGTTGATTATTCTTACCTTTTGTTTAATGTATTCCAATTTATTGGAACAAAGGTGTGTCGTGAAAATATCATCATTTTATTCATTCATTCTATTGAATTTTGAAATTATAAATCTTTAATGTTTGTGATCCTAAAATAATGGTGTTTTATATCATTTTAATTAGTATGTGTGTAGTGTGATGGTTTTTTTCATAGATCAATGTTACTTTTTAGGTCACAAATTATTTGATTTTATGTAAAACTTATGAAATATTTAGCGAGTGTTTGTTGCATCTACAAAACTGTAGAAAAACATCTTCTGGGGGCCATATATTTAGATTCTATAGTAGAATGTACCATTGATTATTGTTTCCAATAATACCATTAATCTAATGATTCACTAAATAAAAAACATGTTCTTGAATTAATTACTATATCTTTTTTAAATCCAGAAAAAACATCTTCTGAAAAAAAATTTATCAATATCATTTCTAAAAGAATTGGATAATACTATATCAATGATTCCATAATGATAACAAAACATTCATTTTAATACTTTTAGATCTGATTATTTTGGATAGGATTCATATCAACAATATAAAGCCCCGACCTTAAACCTTACTTAATATTGAATTAAATGAATAATTCACATTGTGGATCTTTTCAGGTTTATAGTTTTTGAGAATTAGGACATGACTATTACATCTCAAAAGATTACAAAGTATAAACTTCTACTACGTTTCCATAAAATAAAAACTATTACAAAGAAACATGTATATATCCATGTTTTAGGTAGCATGACCTTCCCTTGATCCCATCCTTGACCCTATTATGTGTTAAGTCCTGTGAAAAACATTTCAAAAACATGGGATGAGCATAAAAATCTCAGTAAGGGATACCAAAAGAATGAAAACTGTTAGTTTTTCAAAAAAACAAGTAAACCATGTATACTTTATCAAAGAAATACCTTTCAACTTTTAAAAGTAGTAAAAAAAACTCTTCAATGAATAAAAGATCATTACTTACCCTTTTGTAACCAAAATATTACCATAAAACCCATATAAAGAACACATAACATAAAAAGGTGACTTGGGACAAAACATACTTAAATGGAATAACCATACGGTCTACTTCCGCACATAATTAATGGAAGATCCATACGACCGACTTTCACACATACTTAATGGAATAGCCATATGGCCGACTTCCATACCCAATGCATTGGAGGTTATAACGTAACCACCCGTCCTGGTATTCACGGCACCACCCGTCATACGGTTTATCATGTAACCACCCGTAAAATGTCCAAGTACCATCATTACACATAAAATATTGAAAATATAAACATTTCAATAACAAAATTTTATTTTCAATAAAAAAATGTAATTCCGCGATATTGAATTAATCAATCCATTTTCAAAAATCATTTAAAAGATATTTTTTAATCAAAGTCTCCCATACCACTTTGAATCTTTTATTGGAATTATAACATTAAAACATTAATGTACTTATAAGTAAATACTGATAACCATTTTTTAAACATGGACATTAAAGATAAATATTTAAAATAACAAATCTTTAAAATATTTAAAATGATATTTTTGTTAAAGAGTTTTTAACAAAATGAGATACTCTTGAATAAAAATAATTGTGGAATAAAATTTAATCCGAACATTATAATATCATGAGAATAAAGGTATTCATGAAATAATATGTCAAAATACTGTATACACACCATATAAAAGTGAATTGGTGCATAAAAACAATGAAGTCTCAAAAGAAATGTAAAATGAGATGAAATCTATTATAAAGAAGGTATCCTTAAATTAAGGATAAATCAATCTCATAATTATGTGTGACAAATATAAATACACCCAATATAAGTGGATATTATGTGTAAAACAATCAAAGGCCATTCACACATATTCAAAGGATGACATATTCAATAACTACATGTTGAACCCAAAGAAATCGAAATTGGGTTAGAAGTTCCCTTGGTAAAATTCGACAGCCTAACGGCGTCACATAAAATTTTACAAAAAGCGTTGATGAGAGAGATAAATGGGATCTCATCACTTGGACATAAAATTTACATAAATAAGGATATAGGAGAACATATCCCAACATAATAGAATGTGAATTAAAAGACATAACAAAAGAAGTCTTTTAAAAAAAGGAGGGTGAATGGTCCCCTTGCCGAGTTGGGTAACTTTGGAAACGTACACCCCATGGAAGAAGGGTCATACAATGAAGATGTAAATACCCATAAATGAAATTATACTACAAAAAGTGTATAATAACGGGCAGTACATACACCACTCAACAGAAATAGTGGCAAACGTAGCATAAATGTAACGAGAATAAAAGTGAGATGACAAATCCATTAAGAAAACCTGGCAGCCAAAAGACGCCACTTAAAACATCCAAAAATTGATTTATGAGAACAAACAGGGTATCTCATAATATAAACATAAAAATTATAGTATGAGTAATATAAAATAACATACCAAAACTAAAGAAAGATTATATTAAATGAAATTACATAAATGAGAGTACTTAAAAAGAGTGAGAGAGGTTAGATCTCTTACGAATATTCGGCAGCATAACGGTGCCACTCAAAACATTCAAAATGGATTGATGAGAGAAAATAGGGTCTCTCATCATATGAATATAATAAGTACAATAGGAGTAATATAAAAAACATCCCAATCATAAGAAATATTAGCTTAAAAGGAATGACAAAAAATAGTGCACTTAAAAGATAGAGAGGAGTAGGATCCCTTACAACGTGTCCGACATGACTCAATCGTTCTTTAATCTCCTGAATAATAAAATTTGGTCAATGTATAATTTAATAAGGACCTCCTTTAAATATTATTATTCAGTTCATATCACATATTATAATGTTATAATAATTGGTTAATAAAGTGAGTTCATATCAGACGTTTTTTCGATGTTTAGTACATGAGTAAAAATAGAACTTGTTGGAAAAGAATTTTCCATGTAGTTATAGGTACATCATCTCCAGAATAGTATTTATGTTTTAAATATCATATATATCCATTATATATTCATTTTATACTATTCCATGGCATTTGGAGATAAAAAAAATGAAAATCACTGTTCATGGAGACGGTAGACTGTATGTACGCATAAACGCTACTTTCATTTTTTTGCCATAATAATAGAATTAAAACAAAATAAGATATATATATATTATAATTCCAGAATTATACCAATCATTTTGATGTAATATATTACATATATATCCATTATATATATGTACTTATAATAGTACAAAACATTTTGAGATAAGAAATGAAATGTACCGTTTATGGAGACGGTAAGCCGTACGTACGCATGAACGCTACTTTCATTTCTATGTCATATTAATGGAATTAAAACTAAATGAGACGTATCTATATTTTAATTCCTGAAATATATTCATCATTTATATGTAACATAAATAATATATAATAACTTTAAATCCATCCTTTATACATCCCACATATGGCATTAACGAATCAAATCACTTTGAGGGGGCGGTAGTCCGCACTTCCTAAATGAAATTATCGTGTTTACCCACAATGGAAACAATAATGGTAAACCAAAAAATAAAAATACAGAAGCTTAAGTAAAACATAAACATATTATATATCATATATAAGTATAGTGACATCTTAATGGACACCTTTTAAGGTGTTATATGAGTGTTGAACAATCATCGTTTCGTGAGTTAGAAATTATCCATCCACAGAAACAGTATGTTCTTTAACCATTTGATGTAGGTGTGTGTATGTGTAGATCTAATTCTTATTATAAAAATATCCTAGTATATTTAAGATACTGTAGTTGTTACCAAATAAATTAATAAAAAGAGTTTAAGGGGTTGGAGAAGAAAAATAAAACAAAAGAACACAAGAGAGGACACTACCTTTAAATCGGGTAACTCTCTTTAATTTGAGTTCAGTGGCTTCCTTGGAAACGATTATGCCCAAAGTGAGGCTTCAATGATGGAGATAGGTATTTTTAGAGAAACAATGGGCATGGTTTGGCCGATCCAAAGGCTTTGGAAGTGTGGGTAAAGAGGTAGAGTTGAGGGCCTTTTATAAGAGGAGGGGAGGGGCACACTTGGAAAGTAAGGAAATTTTACATTATTTTAGAATGAGGTTCGGATTTTAATCATCCAAGATTGATTTTTTTCTATGATATGGTGATAAGGGTTTGAAATACACCCATCCAATATTTTTTGGACATGTGGAGGTCTTATATTTTACATTATCTTTCCATTTTATTTAATTCGTAAAATAATAAGGTCATCACTGCATCATCATGATGTCATAAATAATTTAATTTATTTAATGTCTAAAAATTATATAAAAAATACTATTATGTGGGAAATTTTTTTATCTTTCCAATTACTATTTATAGTCAAAAATTTGACTTGTATAACCCCATTTGAAAGTTGATTTAGTAAGACAACTCATGTTTGTGTCATTTTTAGTTTTACATTAAATAAAAAGTTATTTATGTCATTTCCCAACCAAATTGGCTCCTTGGGGTCCCCAAGTTGACCCATGGATTTTCATGGTCTTCCATGACACATAAAATAAGGGTAGGACATGTTTCAAGCTCATCTCATATTATTAATACATCAATTTTACCTTAAACTACACTAATTACCACTAATCACGATTAATAAACTTAAAAGTTACTATTCACCAAAAAATTATTTTAATTCTATTGAACCACATTCTACTTCTTAATGACAACCATGTATGTCAAATTTTTGAAATTAAAAACAGAATGTTGGAAAAATTTCATTTAAATGGAAAATCAGTTTTTATAAGTACCACTTAGTGGTTTCACTATTCATCAAAAATTGAAGTTTTTCAGAAAAATACCAAAAATTTACCCTAAGAAATATTTGATATTATGAAATCAAAAATGAAATCTATTTTATGAAATTCAAAACATATATGTTGCATTAATTAATTTAATAATTAATTCCCGCAGTCAAAACAAATAGCGTGTTTTTAAGAAACAATAAGTATAAAAAGATTGACTCTCGTTTAAGTCCAATTTCAAGATAAAAATAATTCCAACAACCACTATTGGATTAAAAGGTAAAAATATATTCTAATTTCACTTTAAAACCAATTCAAAAAATAATCTAATCATATAAATAAATTGTATTAAAAAGTGGTTTTGAATTAAAATACAACATTTTTCATTATTCATTAAAAATTGAACTTTATCGGAAAAATACCAAAAATTTACACAAAGTAAATTTTGATACCGCGATTCGATAGAAGAATTTTATTTTGTTAAATATAACACATAAAATTTTCAAAAAGTGGATTTAAAATATCTTCTCCATCAAAAGGCAGTTAATCGACCTTTTAAAGAATATTAGAATGTTTACGCTTAAAAACTGGATTCATTCACGTTTTCAATCCTCTAACATTTATTGTAAAGAGTAAAGATATTTGAAAAACATACATAATAATTTTTTAGTTAGTTAAATTCTTTCCCGCCATTACAATGGTTGGGCATTAACTACCATTTAAAATAATATTATTTTATTATTAGAGTGCAACGTAAGATTTCAAAGGAACTAATTGTCGTGTATTGGGTATGCCATCGAGCATAGCGTTCCCTTTAAAGTAACATTAATATTTTTTTCAAAAATAGTGATAAAATAATAATTTCATATTCATTACTTACCTGGGGTGTTAAATCCTTCCCCCCTTTTGGGAATTGTGTCCTCTCAATTTCAAAATTGTGCTTGGAAACTCCATTGAAAATCCCACATCGGAACAAGAGTCAGTAAAACAATCACTTTAAAATAAAGAAGGTGAAGTACAAAGGTCACCCTAGTTAACACATACTAGGATTCCAAGTATGAAAATATGGACATGGGGGAAAACAAAGGGTCATGTTCTGAGGGAGAGTGATAGTAAACATGTCTAGGAGAACGTCAACCATAAGAAAATCGCAAACATGTGATGGGTTAAACGGTATTGTATTCCCCGGTAGGAGAAGTTAATGGACAACATTTTTTTGTCTTATGTTACTCTTCATTGAGAAATTTATTTTTTATCTTAACTAAATCATATTGAAATATACATACATGTCACGTAGACTTTCAACTTTTACTAGATTCCTTAATCAAAATCATATTTTCTCTAAAAGACGAGTATTTAGGAAGAATTGTTCGCATTAAGAGTACTATAATAAACTTCTTGAGAATTACCTAATCCACAAAAGATAACTATATACTTCCCATGTCTTTAGACATTAACCAAAACATAAACCAAAAAGGTTAGTACAAGATCAGATAACCCACAAAAGTATAATCCTTTATAAAAAGAAAATCCATTCTTAATCTCCAAAATTTGTCCAAAAAAACCCAAAGTTCAACGAAGACCATTTGATAAACAATTGTCCATAAAATTCATCAAAGTAAACCAAACTAAGATTGAAACCCAAATATTTGAAGGATTTAATCAGATAGTCTTCCAAGGTACAAATTAACTTATATCTCCAAATAACATCATTTTCTATTAAATTCTCATATTGAAAATTAATTAACCTAATCCCATATCCTCCTTGATAGGATAATCATTTCCATAGATAATCCAAAATAAACTTACTCTTGATTCCTAAAATCATCTAACTAAAAAGAATTAGTCCAAATTACTAGGGACTTCACGTAGTCTAGTGGTATGCGATAAATACCAGTTGCACATTGGTTATGGGTTCGATTCCCACAGCTTTGTCCAATGCGACGGGTTGTCACATGGTCTACGTGTTGTCCTTTTTCCAAAACTATAAAATTCTTAAATCATTCCCCAAAACGAGATAAAATATTCAAAAATAATCATAACAAATTTTAACCTCAATTTTATCTCATGCCTTTTATTTTCCATCATAATATATAACAACCCAT
The DNA here is from genome assembly GCA_963277665.1 of Viscum album. Classification (NCBI taxonomy): domain Eukaryota; kingdom Viridiplantae; phylum Streptophyta; class Magnoliopsida; order Santalales; family Viscaceae; genus Viscum; species Viscum album. Next base: position 815,742,547 of record OY728126.1, on the reverse strand, counting down.
AATTACCTAAAAAGAAAGGATCATATAAACCCTAATGTTTACCTTTATAATTATAACCTAAACATCCATATCGATTGGTCATCTCGTACCTGATTCATTACAGAACATACCAAGGTATAAGTGGTAGATCATGACTCCTTGATACTTGGTTTAGAACAACTAGGAGTTTCCTCATTGAATCCCCCATTTCATCAAGTCTCTTAATCAGAGAACTGCCACAGTTTTCTTCAAACATATTTTTACTTTGGTACCTGATAGATCCATCCATTCACTCAAAAAAAATGTCAGTGTGAGTATATCAACAAAACCGTCATGTACTAATGAGGAAGATATACATACACGTTCACCTTATCTAAAAACTATGACTCTTTCTGAAATCCTAACCATTATGGCAATTTCACTTATTCTTAAAGAATACCCTAACCTCTAAAGTTATCTAAACTAACCTTTGATACCAACTATAAGGCCCCGACCTTAAACGTTACTTAATATTGAATTAAATGAATAATTCACATTGAGGATCTTTTCAGGTTTAGAGTTTTATAGAATTAGGACATGACTACTACATCTCAAAAGATTAGAAAGTAGAAATTTCTACTAAGTTTCCATAAAATAAAAACTCCTAAAAAGAAACAAGTCTAGTTCCATGTTTTAGGTAGCATGACTATCCCTTGATCCCATCCTTGACCCTATTCCGTGGTAAGTCCTGTGAAAAACATTTCAAAAACTTGGGATGATAATAAAAATATCAGTAAAGATACACAAATAATGAACACTGTTATTTTTTCAAAACAACAAGTAAACCATGTATACATTATCAAAGTAATACCTTTCAACTTTTAGAAGTAGTAAAAAACTCTTCAATGAATAGAAGATCATTACTTACCTTTTTTAACCAAAAGATTACCACAAAACACATATAAAGAACACATATCATAAAAAGGTAACTTGGAACATAACATACTTAAATGGAATAACCATACGGTCGACATCCACACATACTTAATGGAATAGCCATACGGCCGACTTCCACACATACTTAATGGAATAGCCATACAGCCAACTTCCATACCCAATGCATTGGAGGTTATAACGTAACCACCCGTCCTGGTATTCACGACACCACCCGTCATATGGTTTATCACGTAACCACCCGTACAATGTCCAAGTACCATCATTACACATAAAATATTGAAAATATAAACATTTCAATAACAACATTCCATTTTAAATAAAAATAAGTAATTCCAAGATATTGAATTAATCAATCCATTTTCAAAAATCAATTTAAAGATATTTTTGAATAAAAGTGTCCCATACCAATTTGAATATTTTATTTGAATTATAACTTTAAAACATTAATGTCCATATAAATAAATACTGAAAACCATTTTTAAAACATCTACATTAAAGATAAATATTTAGAATAATAAATCTTTAAAACATTTAAAACGATATTTTTGTTAAAGTGTTTTTAACAAAATGAGAGACTCTTGAATACAAATAATTGTGGAATAACATTTAATCCGAACTTTATAATATCATGAGAATAAAGGTATTCATGATATAATATGTAAAAGGACAGTATACACACCATATAAAAGTGAATTGGTGCATAACAACAATTAAGTCTCAAAAGAAAGGTAAAATGAGATGAAATCCATTATAAAGAAGGTATCCTTAAATTAAGGATAAATCAATCTCATAATTATGTGTGAAAAATATAAATACACCCAATATAAGTGGATATTAAGTGTAAAACAATCAAAGGTCATTCACACATATTCAAAGGATGACATATTCAATAACTACATGTTGAAACCAAATAAATCGAGATTGGGTTATGAAGTTCCCTTGGTAAAATTCGACAGCCTAACAGCGTCACATAAAATTTAACAAAAAGGGTTGAGGAGAGAGATAAAGGGGAACTCATCTCTTGGAAATTAAATTTAAATAAATAAGGATATAGAAGAAAATATCCCAACATAATAGTATGTGAATTACAAGACATAACAAAATAAGACTTTTAAAAAAAGGTTGGTGAAAGGTCCCCTTAGTGAGTTTGGTAACTTTCGAAACGTACACCCCATGGAAGAAGGGTCATACAATGAAGACGTAAATACCCATAATTGAAATTATACTACAAAAAGTGTATAATAATGGGTAGTACATGCACCACTAAAAGGAAATAGTGGCAAACATAGCATAAATGTCATGGGAATAAAAGTGATATGAAAAATCCCTTACGAAAACACGGCAGCCTAACGACGCCACTTAAAACTTCCAAAAATGGATTTATGAGATCAAATAGGGTCTCTCATAATATAAAAATAAAAAGTAAAGTATTAGGAATATAAAATAACATCCTAAAACATAATAAAGATGATCTTAAATGAAATTACATAAAAGAGAGTACTTAAAAAGAAAGAGAGAGGTTAGATCTCTTACGAAAATTCGGCATCCTAACGATGCTCCTCAAAACTTCTAAAATGGATGTATGAGAGAAAATAGGGTCTCTCGTCGTATGAACATAAGAAGTAAAGTAGGATTAATATAAAGGAACATCCCAATCAAAATAAATATGAGCATAAAAGTAATGACATAAAAGAGTTCACTTAAAAGAAAGAGAGGAATAAGATCCCTTACCTCATGTCCGACATGACTCAATCGTTCTTTAATCTTATGAATAATAAAATTTGGTCAATTTATAATTTCTTAAGTACATCCTTTAAATATTATTATTCATTTCATATTAAATATTATAATGTTATAATAATTGGTTAATAAAGTGAGTTCATATCAGACGTTTTTGTCGATGTTCAGTACATGAGTAAAAATTGAACTCGTTGGAAAAGAATTTTCCATGTAGTTATAGGTAAATCATCTCCAGAATAGTATTTATGTTTTAAATATCATATATATCCAGTATATATTCATTTTATACTATTCCATAGCATTTGGAGATAAAAAAATTAAAAGCACCGTTCATGGAGACGGTAGGTCGTGCGTACGCATGAACGCTACTTTCATTTTTTTCCATATTAATAGAATTAAAACAAATGAGATATATATATATTATCATTCCAGAATGATACCCATAATTTATATGTAATATATTAAATATATATCCATTATATATATGTACTTATAATAGTACATAACATTTTGAGATAATAAATGAAATGTACCGTTTATGGAGACGGTAAGCCGTACGTACGAATGAACACTACTTTCATTTCTATGTCATATTAATGGAATTAAAACTAAATGAGATGTAGGTATATTTTAATTACAGAATTATATTCCTCATTTATATGCAACATACATCATATATAATAACTTTAAATCCATCCTTTATACATCCCACATAAGGCATTAACAAATCAAATCACATTGAGGGGGCGGTAGTCTGCACTTCCTAAAATGAAATTATCGTGTTTACCCACAATGGAAACCATAATGGTATGCCACAAAAAAATACAGAAGATTAAGTAAAACATAAACATATTATATATCATATATATGTATAGTGACATCTTAATGGCCACTTTTTAAGGTGTTATATGAGTGTTGAACAATCATCATTTCGTGATGCAGAAATTCGCCATCCACAGAAACAGTATGTTCATTAACCATTTGAACTAGGTGTCTGTAAGTGTAGCTCGAATTCTCCTTATAAAAACATCCTAGTATATTTAAGATACTTTATATGTTACAAAATAAATGAACAAATAGATTTTAGGGGGTCGGAGATGCAAAATAAAACAAAAGAACACAAGAGAGGACACTACCTTTAAATCAGGTAACTCTCTTTGATTTGAGCTCAAATGCTTACTTGCAAAGGATTCTGCCCAAATTGAGGCTTCAATGATGGAGAGAGTGATGTGGAGAGACAAAATGGGCAGGGTTTGGCCGAGCCAAAGGCTTTGGAAGTGTGGTTAAAGAGGTAGAGGTGGGGGCCTTTTATAAGAGGGGAGGGGCACACTTGGAATGTAAGGAAATGTTACTTTATTTTAGAATGATTTTAGGAATTTAATGGTCCCACATTGATTTGTATCGAGGATAAGCTGATAGAGGTTATAAATACACCCATACAATAGGTTTTTGACTTGTTTAGGTCTTATATTTTACATTATCTTTCCATTTTAGTTAAATCGTTAAATAATGAGGTCATCGCTGCATCATCATGATGTCATTGATAATTTAATTTATATAATCTTTAAAAATTATATACAAAATACTATGATGTAGTAAATACTTCTAGCTTTCCAATGAAAATTTATAGTCAAAAATCGGACTTGTATAACCCCATTTAAAAATTGTTTTAGTAAAACAACTCATGTTTGTGTCATTTTTACTTTTACATTAAATAAAAAGTTATTTATGTCATTTCCCAACCAAAGTGGCTCCATGGGGTCCCCAAGTTGACCCATGGATTTTCTTGGTCGGCCATGACACATCCAATAAGGGTAGGACATGTTTCATGCTCATCTCATATTATTAAAACATTAATTTTACCATAAACTACAATAATTACCACTAATCGCGACTAAAAAACATAAAAGTTACTATTCACCAATAAATTATTTTAATTCAATTGAACCACATTTTAATTAATGAAAACCATGTATGTCGGATTTTTGAAATTCAAAACAGAAAGGGGGAAAAATTTCATTTAAACGGAAAATCGGTTTTTATAAGTACCACTTAGTGGTTTCAATAGTCATCAAAAATTGATGTTCTTCAGAAAAATACCAAAAATTCACCCTACGCTATATTTGATATTACGAAATAAAAAATGAAATCTATTTTACAAAATTCAAAACATATAAGTTTCATTAATTAATTTAATAATTAATTCCCACAGTAAAAACAAATAGCGTGTTTTTAAGAAACAATAAGTATCAAAAGATTGACTCTAGTTTAAGTCCAATTTCAAGATGAAATTAATTCCAACGACCACTATTGGATTAAAAGGTAAAAATATATTCTAATTTAACTTTAAAACCAATTCAGAAGATAATCTAATCATATAAATAAATTATATTAAAAAGTGGTTTTGAATTAAAATACAACATTTTTCACTATTCATTAAAAATGAACTTTATCGGAAAAATACCAAAAATTTACAAAAAGTAAATTTTGACATCCCAATTCTAAAGAAGAATTTTATTTTGTCAAATATAACACATAAAATTGTAAAAAGGTGGATTTAAAAGAGGTTCTCCATCAAAAGGCTGTTAATCGACCTTTTAATGAATATTAGAATATTTACGCTTAAAAATTGGATTCATTGCCATTTTCAATCCTCTAACATTTATTGTAAAGAGTAAAAATATTTGAAAAACATAAATAATCATTTTTTAGTTAGTTCCATTCTTTCCCGCCATTACAATGGCTAGGCGTTAACTACCATTTAAAATAATATTATTTTATTATTAGAGTGCAACGTAAGATTTCAATGAAACTCGTTGTCGCGTATTGGGTACGCCATCGAGCATAGTGTTCCCTTTAAGGTACTATTAATATTTTTTTCACAAATAGGGATAAATATAAAAATGTCTTATTCTTTATTTACCTGGTGTGTTACATCCTTCCCCCTTTTTGGGAATTACGTCCTCACAATTTCAAAATTGGTCTTGGAAACTTCATTGAAAATCCCACATCGGAACAAGAGTCAGTAAAACAATAATTTTAAAATAAAGAAGGATAAGTACAAAGGTAACTCGAGTTAACCCATACTAGGATTCCATGTATGAAAATATGGAAATGGAGGAAAAAAAGGGTCATGTTTTTAGGGAGAGTGATAGTAAACATGTCTAGGATAAAGTTAACCATAAAAAATCGCAAACATGTGATGGGTTAAACAGTATTGGATTCCCCAGTAGGAAAAGTTAATGGCAAACATTTTTTTGACTTATTTTACTCGTCATTGAGAAATTTATTTTTGATCTTAACTAAATCATAATTAAACATACTTACTTGTCATGTAGACATTCAACATTTACTAGATTCCTTAATCAAACTCATATTTTCTCCAAAAGACGAGTATTTAGAAAGACTTGTTCGCATTAAGAGTACTATAATAATCTTCTTGATAATCACCTAATCCAACAAAGAGAACTTTATACTTCCCATGTATTTAGAATTTTTCCAAAACCAAAAAAAATGTTAGTACAAGATCAGATAACCCACAAAAGTATAATCCTTTATAAAAATAAAATCCATTCTTAATCTCCAAAATTTGTCCAAAAAAACCAAAAGTTCAACGAAGAACATTCGATAAACATTTGTCCATAAAATTTATCAAATTAAACCAAACTAAGATTGAAACCCAAATATTTGAAGGATTTAATCACATAGTCTTCCAAGGAACAAATAAACATTTATCTCCAAATAACATCAGTTGCTCTTAAATTCTCATATTGAAAAGTAATTAACCTAATAACATATCCTCCATGATAGGTTAATCATTTCATAGAAAACCCAAAAAAACTTACTCTTGATTCCTAAAATCATCTAACTAAAAAGAATTAGTCACACTAACCAGGGACTTCATGTAGTCCAGTGGTAGGCGATAAATACCAGTCGCACTTTGGTTGTGGGTTCGATTCCCGGAACTTTGTCCGACATGATGGGTTGTCAGACGGTATGTGTGTTGTCCCTTTTCCAAAACTATAAAATTATTAAATAATTCCCCAAAATGAGATAAAATCTTCAAAAATAATCATAACATATTTTAACCTCAATTTAATCTCATGCCTTTCATTTTCCATCATAATATATAACAACCCATAATTACCTCAAATGAAAGGATCATATAAACCCAAATGTTTACCTTTATAATTATTACCTAAACTTCCACATCGATTGGTCATCTCGTACCTGATGCATTACAGAACATACCAAGGTACAAGTGGTTGATCATGACTCCTTGATAGTTGGTTTAGAACAACCAGGAGTTTCCTCATTGAATCCCCCATTTCATCCAGTCTCTTAATCAGAGAACCACCACAACTTCCTTCAAACCTATTGTCACTTTGGTACCTGCTAGATCTATCCATTCACTAAAAACAGAAATGTCAGTGTGATTATATCTTAAAAACCATCATGTACTAATAATGAAAATACACTTACTCATTCACTTTATCTAAAAACTATGACTCCTTCTGAAATACTAACCATTATATTAATGAAACTTATGCTTAAAGAATACCCTAACTTCAAAATTTATCTAAACCAACCTTTGATACCAACTATAAGGCCCTGACCTTAAACCTTACCTAATATTGAATTAAATGAATAATTCATATTGAGGATCTTTTCAGGTTTAGAGTTTTAGAGAATTAGGACATGACTATGAAATCTCAAAAGATTAAAAAGTAGAAACTTCTACTTAGTTTCCATAAAATAAAAACTCTAAAAAAGAAACATGTCTAGTTCCATGTTTTAGGTAGAAAACCTTTCTCTTTATCCCATCCTTGACCCTATTCTGTGTTAAGTCCTATGAAAAACATTTCAAAAACTTGGGATGAGCATAAAAATATCACTAAGGGATACAAAAAGAATGAAAACTGTTAGTTTTTCAAATCAACAAGTAAACCATGTATACTTTATCAAAGTAATACCTTTCAACTTTTAGAAGTAGTAAAAAACTCTTCAATGAATAAAATATCATTACTTACCCTTTTGTAACCAAAAGATTACCATAAAACCTATATAAAGAACACGTAACATAAAAAGGTAACTTGGGACATAACATACCTAAATGGAATAACCATACGGTTGACTTCAACACATACTTAGTGGAATAGCCATACGGCCTACTTCCACACATACTTAATGGAATAGTCATATGGCCAACTTCCATACCCAATGCATTGGAGGTTATAACGTAACCACCCGTCCTGGTATTCACGGCACCACCCGTCATATGGTTTATCACATAACCACCCATAAAATGGCCAAGTACCATCATTACACATAAAATATTTAAAATATAAACATTTCAATAACAACATTTCATTTTCAATAAAAATAAATAATTCCATGTTTTTGAATTAATCAATCAATTTTAAAAAATCATTTAAAAGAGATTTTTGAATCAAAGTGTCCCATACCACTTTGATGCTTTTATTGAACTTATAACTTTAAAACATTAATGTCCATATAAATAAATACTGAAACCATTTTTAAAACATGGACATTAAAGTTAAATATTTAGAATAATAAATCTTTAAAACACTTAAAATGATATTTTTGTTTAAGAGTTTTTAACAAAATGAGAGACTCTTGAATAACAATAAATGTGGAATAAATTTTAATCCGAACTTTATAATATCATGAGAATAAATGGATTCGTCATATAATATGTCAAAGGAATGTATACACACCATATAAAAGTGAATTGGTGCATAAAAACAATGAATTCTCAAAATAAATGTAAAATGAGAAGAAATACATTATAAAGAAGGTATCCTTAAATTAAGGATAAATCAATCTAATAATTATGTCTGAAAAATATAAATACACCCAATATAAGTGGATATTAAGTGTAAAAAAATCAACGTTCATTAAAACATATTTAAAGGATGACATATTCAATAACTACATGTTGAACCCAAAGAAATCGAACTTTGGTGAAGAAGTTTTCTTGGTAAAATTCGACAGCCTAACAGCGTCACATAAAATTATAGAAAAAAGGTTGAGGAGAGAGATAAAGGGGAACTAATCAATTGGACATAAAATTTACATAAATAAGGATATATAATAACACATCCCAACATAATATTATGTGAGTTAAAAGACATAACAAAAGAAGTCTTTTAAAAAAAGGAGGGTGAAAGGTCCCCTTACCGAGTTGGGTAACTTTCGAAACGTACACCCCATGGAAGAAGGGTCATAAAATTAAGATGTAAATACCCATAAATGAAATTATACTAAACAAAGTTTATAATAATGGGCAGTACAAACACCACTCAAAGGAAATAGTGGAAAACGTAGCATAAATGTCACGAGAATAAAAGTGAGATGAAAAATCCCTTACGAAAACTCGGCAGCCTAATGGCGCCACTTAAAACATCCAAAAATGGATTTATGAGATCAAATAGGGTCTATCAAAATATAAACATAAAAATTAAAGTATGAGTAATATAAAATAACATCACCAAACATAAGAAAGATGATCTTAAATGAAATTACATAAAAGAGAGTACTTAAAAAGAAAGAGAGCGGTTAGATCTCTTACGAAAAGTCGGCAGCATAACGGCGCCACTCAAAACATCCAAAATGGATTGATGAGAGAAAATAGGGTCTCTCATCATATGAACATAAGAATTACAGTAGGATTAATATAAAAGAACATCCCAATCATATGAAATATGAGCTTAATAGGAATTACATAAAAGAGTGCACTTAAAAGAAAGAGAGGAGTAGGATCCCTTACCTCGTGTCCGACATGACTCAATCGTTCTTTAATCTCCTGAATAATAAAATTTGGTCAATTTATAATTTCATAAGGACCTCATGTAAATATTATTATTCAGGTCATATCACATATTATAATGTTATAATAAATGGTTAAAAAAGTGAGTTCATATCAGACGTTTTTGTCGATGTTCAGTACATGAGTAAAAATTGAGCTTGTTAAAAAATAATTTTCCATGTAGTTATAGGTACATCAGCTCCAGAATAGTATTTCTGTTTTAAATATCATATATATCCAGTATATATTCATTTTATAATATTCCATATCATTTGGAGATAAAAAAAATTAAAATCACTGTTCATAGAGACGGTAGGCCGTACGTACACATGAACGCTACTTTCATTTTTTTCCCATATTAATGGAATTAAAACAAAATGAGATATATTTATATTATAATTCCAGAATGATACCCATCATTTAGATGTAATATATTACATATATATACATTATATATATGTACTTATAATAGTACATAACATTTTGAGCTAAGAAATGAAATGTACCGTTTATTGAGACGGTAAGACGTACGTACGCATGAACGCTACTTTCATTTCTATGTCATATTTATGGAATTAAAACTAAATTAGAGGTATGTATATATTAATTCAAGAATTATATTAATCATTTATATGTAACATAAATCATATATAATAACATTAAATCCATCCTTTATACATCCCACATATGTCATTAACGAATCAAATCACTTTGAGGGGGCGGTAGTCCGCACTTCCTAAAATGAAATTATCTTTTTTACCCACAATGGAAACGATAATGGTATGCCACAAAAGAAAAATACAGAAGCCTAAGTAAAACATAAACATATTATATATCATACATAAGTATAGTGATATCTTAATGGCCACATTTTAAAGAGTTATATGAGTGTTGAACAATCATTGTTTCGTGAGGCATAAATTCACCACCCACAAAAACAATATGTTCTTTAACCATCTGATGTAAGTTTGTGTAATTGTAGCTCGAATTATTCTTATAAATACATCCTAGTATATTTAAGATACTGGATTTTTTACAAAATAAATGAATAAAAAGAGTTTAGGGGGTTTGAGAAGTAAAATAAAACAAAAGAACACAAGAGAGGACACTACCTTTAAATCGGGTAACTCTCTTTGATTTGAGCTCAAAGGCTTCCTTGGAAAGAATTATGACCAAAGTTAGGCTTAAATTATTGATAAAGGGATGTGGAGAGACAAAATTGGCAGGTTTTGGCCGAGCCAAAGGCTTTGGAAGTGTGGGTAAAGAGGTAGAGATGGGGGCCTTTTATAAGAGGATGGGAGGGGCACACTTGGATAGTAAGGAAATGTTACTTTATTTTAGAATGATTTTAGGATTTTAATGGTCCCACGTTGATTTTTTTAGAGGATAACGTGATAAGGGTTCGAAATACACCCATCCAATAGGTTTTTGACATGTGTAGGTCTTAGATTTTAATTATCTTTCCATTTTATTTAAATCGTTAAATAATGAGGTCATCACTGCATCATCATGATGTCATAAATAATTTAATTTATTTAATGTCTAAATATTATATAAAAACAACTATTATGTAGTAAATCACTATAGATTTCCAATGACTATTTATAGTCAAAAATCTGACTTGTATAACCCCATTTAAAAATTGTTTTAATAAAACAACTCATGTTTGTGTCATTTTTACTTTTACATTAAATAAAAAGTTATTTCTGTCATTTCCCAACCAAAGTGGCTCCATGGGGTCCCCAGGTTGACCCATGGATTTTATTGGTCATCCATGACACATCCAATAAGGGTAGGACATGTTTCATTCTTATCTCATATTATTAAAACATTAATTTTACCTTAAACTACACTAATTACCACTAATCGCGATTAATAAACTTAAAAGATACTATTCACCAAATAATTATTTTAATTCCATTTAACCACATTTTACCTCTTAATGAAAACCATGTATGTTGGATTTTTGAAATTAAAAACATAAATGTGGAAAAATTTCATTTAAATGGAAAATCAGTTTTTATAAGTACCACTTAGTGGTTTCACTATTCATCAAAAATTGAAGTTCTTCAGAAAAATACCAAAAATTCACCCTAAGCTATATTTGATATTACGAAATCAAAAATGAAATCTATTTTACAAAATTAAAAACATATATGTTTCAATAATTAATTTAATAATGAATTCCCGCAGTCAAAACAAATACGGTGTTTTTAAGAAACAAAAAGTATCAAAAGATTGACTATATTTTAAGTCCAATTTCAAGATGAAATTAATTCTAATGACCACTATTGGATTAAAAGGTAATAATATATATTCTAATTTCACTTTAAAACAAATTCAAAAGTTAATATAATCATATAAATAAATTATATTAAAAAGTGGTTTTGAATTAAAATGCAACATTTTTCACTATTCATTAAAAAATAAACTTTATCAGAAAAATACCAAAAATTTAAACAACGTAAATTTTGATGTCCCGATTCTAAAGATGAATTTTATTTTGTCAAATATAACACATAAAATAGTAAAAATGTGTATTTAAAAGAGGTTCGCAATCAAAAGGCGGTTAATCGGCCTTTTAAAGAATATTAGAATGTTTACGCTTAAAAATTGGATTCATTCACATTTTCAATCCTCTAACATTTACTGTAAAGAGTAAATTTTTTTGACAAACCTACATAATCATTTCATAGTTACTTCCATTCTTTCACGCCATTACAATGGCTAGGCGTTAACTACCATTTAAAATAATATTATTTTATTATTAGAGTGCAACGTAAGATTTTAAAGGAACTCATTGTCGCGTATTGGGTACGCCATCGAGCATAGAGTTCCCTTTAAAGTAATATTAATATATTTTTCACAAATAGGGATAAATATAAAAATGTAATATTCTTTATTTACCTGGGGTGTTACAAACAACATAAGAATACTAAAATATTAAATCAAAGTGATAATATATGAATATATTTATTCTCCCAATCATACCTCAAATAGTTTTTTGATCATTTCATTTACTAGACTCATCATGATCTAACATATTAGAGGTTATGATATTATTAATAATACACTAAGAGTTTTCCAGATTGAAATTATTAAAAAATTATTTTATATAAGTATATTGATATATAAATTTTCAATATTGTTTATGGGAAATTTTAAAACCTAGAATAAATTTCAACTCCCCCGTCATACTCATTTCAAACTCATATTTCAAAGGACCAACACAAGAATCTATTAAATTATTCTGATTTTAACCATATATAATCTCATCAATATATATGTTCACAATAATAATGATTTCATTAATGTGTTCTATATAACGTGTCTAATCCCTAGATCCCTTAACAGAATTGTTTGGGATAAAAATCTAGTTTACCCATCATAACAAGTTATATGGTCATGTTTGAGTCCATAATCATCCATTTTAGTTTTATAAAAAATTTCTAAATATTTTTTATTTTAAAATACACGTGTTTCTTCTACATAACCTTCATCATAATAAAATCAATTAAAGAAAGAACATATCACATCCATTTGAATGTTTTAAAATTTATGAATGTTGCATAATCTAGAATTATATAAATTTTTTTATGTCCTTCTAACAGAACATGATTTTTTACAGAGTCCATTATATAATATAAATTATAACCATTATCATTATGCCTTGATTTACTTCATACTTTTTTGAAATTTTCATCACACTTATTCTAAAAATCCCTTTTAACAACAACTATTGAAGTATCATTTGGACATTCAACTAAATTCCATAAATAGTTCTTTTCAATATTTAATTTAATTTATCCTAACCCCATAAGCTGTATCCTCATTAAGATTTTTAGTTTCAATATTAGATAATAAATAATTATGTTTAATTTCATTTCTCAAAGAAATTATTATCCTAAATGGTTAATCTACATCACCATTGATATTATCATAAGAATTATTCCCAAGAAATAATTGATTTTTTAGGTTTTCAAAAGTCTATTATTCAATAATATGATAAAATATTTCTTGAGAAGTAATGATAGAAACATATTCTTGAGTAGTTTCCATATAAGATGTTTTTTATATCAATGGTTAAAAATAAATATTATAAATTACATTTGATGATGTAGGTTGGGGATGTTTGGAAAAAAGGGATCTGGTTCATCAAACATAACATGTATTATTTATTAAATAGTATATCAATATTCATTAAAAACTCTATAAGACTTACTAGATATGGAATAACATAATAATATTACATCATCATATTTTTAGAGAATATATTTTCTTGTTATATTTATCATCGTCATCAACTTCTTGATTTTTATTAAGAGTGGTGCACAAATGAAGCCTGGGGGAGTAAGGATATGGGGGTCAAAAGAGGTGAAGCCTGAGGGAATCCCCCCAGATAAGGTCAGTCCCTACACAAGTAAAGCTATGAAGGTAATATGTAAAGAGATTCTACAGTACTTGAATGTTGAAGGAGGTTAGGTAGCATGCCACCTTGTTAACCTCACACCAGATGTAGGATACATTAATATTGTTGTCGAGGAGGTCATGGATTTTCTAGATGATGTACTCAATAGACCATGGGATGTCACCAATACCCTTGAGGGAATTGCGGAAGAGAAGAGGGTTTATTTTTTCCCTTTTGAGGATGATCCCCCTTTGCTGGCATAATGAGAGGCCCATGATCATTGTGTTTTTACACTTCACATTTCATGCAATATCGTGAAGAAATTTATTTCTACAATCAGCTACACAATTTTTACATAGATTTATTGTTTAGAAAAAGTTATATATAATAAACTTTTTTCTAAAAAATGGTTTCAAATTATTAATTTAAAAATTATCCACCATGATCACTACAAGTAGTTATCAGGGAGAGATTTTCTTCTTTTTTGGACTCTAGATACAAAATTTTTAAAATAACTAATTGATTACTATTTTCCTATTATATAATAGAACGTAGTATATCTTTTGTAGTCATAAAGTAAAAAATTTAAATTTTATTTTCCATAAATTCATCAAATTTTTTTATGACCAAATAATTCCTTGTTCATAAAATGTAATGAATCAGAAGAATATACTTCACAAATATACTTAAAACATTATTATGTTTGTTTAAATTTTTATTAGGATAATTAAAATAATAATCAAACCTAAGTTTCTATAAATCAATTAAAATTACTTTTATATTCAACATATCTAATGTTATAATGTTACAATTTTCTAAACATACATTATATAAACAATATTTATCTTCCATAACACTATGGAATGGTATGTATTGGCTTATAAGTTCTTCTAAGATTATATTGTAAGCATTATCATGCCGATGTGGAGAAATAATAAAATTACCTTTTGAACTATTTATGATACATTTTTCATTCTTTTAGTTCTTAATATAACACTAATCACATTATTAAATTACAATAATAAGGATTTTCTTTAAGTCCTACAACAAATAAAACATTTTAAATAAGATATTTTCCATGGAAAAAATATTTATCAATACCAATTATTTATCTTTGACAATTATATTTGAAGGTCACTTTGGGATCTTTCATCTTGAGTATTTTTTAAAGAAATATTTATTTGTAGTCATATGTTTAGAAAAACTAATATCTATATACAAAATATTCATGTTGTTGGAACATTATCTATTTTCCCAGAAATCAAAATATTTGTGTTTCGAATCCCAAATATTCTTTACTCTCATTTAATTAAAAATTAATATCTTTGGTATCAATATTTATCATTCAATAATATGTTAAGAAATTTACATTTCATTTTAAAAGTATTCTATATGAGATTAAAAATATTGAATTCTATTTGAGGGAAAACATTTCATCCATTTTCCACCATCATTTCATTTTTTTTAAATAGAGATCTATTTGTAATAATGTAATTGTTTTTAAAAACATATTCATAATTAGTATAAACCATTACATAAATATTTTTTTGAGGTATAATTTTGATACACATATTATATTTGGTTTCCTTTCCATAAGTAAAATTTGATATAATTGTCAGAAAATTTGATATTCTAATATTTAATTTAACCAATAATTTTTTATCCTTATTATTAATAGTATTAAAACAATGTTTCAAAAAATTTATATATAAATTATTTTTCATAGAAAATTTTTAATCAATAAACTAAAGAATAATTTTTTCAAAATTGTACTTATCGATATATTTACATTGATTTTTTATTTCAGTAGT
Source organism: Viscum album (assembly GCA_963277665.1). Lineage (NCBI taxonomy): Eukaryota > Viridiplantae > Streptophyta > Magnoliopsida > Santalales > Viscaceae > Viscum > Viscum album. Next base: position 815,726,844 of record OY728126.1, on the reverse strand, counting down.
ATAGATATTAATCCATGAGTTTTAATTTGAATGGTTTTCATGGGAATTATAATATTTTTAATAAAAATTAATTTTTTTTTTAATTTTTTTTCTAACATAGATACATCATCATAATTAGGTAGTGTATTATCCTCCTTAACCGAGGGAGGTTCTTCATCGAATGATTTAAAATATCGTTAAAATTTTTTAGGATATTTTTCATTTAATGAAATATTTGAAAGGGATTTAGAAGTGTGTACCTTTTACATAATTCATTTATTTACAATAGGTACTTATGAAAAAACCATGTATTCCTCTATATATAATTATCATTTTTGGAGAAATTTTGGAATAACTATTTTCCAACTTGCACTCCACGTTTTAGAAGATTTTAGACTCTTATTACATTTATTATTTTATTAATAAATTTCATTTCTGTCTATATTTAATTCTACAATTTTACCCTTTTAAGATTAAGAAAATTTATTATAATGTGTGAGGACTTCTTGTATTTTAAATAAGTAAATAGATTAGATTTTTTTGATAATTATTATCCTTGTGATTTTTTTTATCTATACTGAAAATATATCATTACTACAATATTATTTATCATTATTATATGATTTCATAATTACTTCCCTTAATATGATGATAAACTAGAAATATATTAAATTATTACATTCTTTTCATTGTATGCATCTATATTTTTTCGATGGAAAGAACAATACCAGGAACCTTAGATGTTGTTCAAAAAAAACTCCACCATTATTATTTGTTAATTTCACATCATATATCTCAATAAAACATTATATTCCATGATATTTCCAAGAGTATCATTTAGTGTAAGATTAGTAATATTCCCTTTATCATCCAAGGAATTCTTTTTGTATTCATATTCAACAGGTGTCATATAAATAATATTTTCAACAAGGATTCCATTCATATGATCTTCTTCACCAAAAGAATCTAAAATATTGATAATAGTCAAATATCATTGATTCATTTTTGATATTGATACTCTAGGTAGCAAATAAAAGGATTGATATTATTCTCCCATCATGGCAAACCTAGTATCAAAAAAATTACAAGTCAAAAAAGGTGTAATTTCTAAATTTTTAAATATTCTATTAGTTTCTTCACAATACTAAATTTAATTATATTATTTCATTATTGTATAATAAAAAAATAACATTCCTTAATTTTAAATTTGGGTTATAACCTTATTTCTCTTGATGAGTGAATGTAGTAACATCCTTTCTAGGTATCTTGTATTAAAAAATATGAGTTATAAAATTGTCAAATACTGCATGAATAAAAAATTCCTCATTATATATCTAAAGTATATATAATAATTACCATCAAATATCGGTGTTTGGCTGGGATTGATATTTTTTGAAGTTACACCATCTTTACCATCCATATTACAAAAATAGAAACACATTTTCTAAAAACATGTTAGTGTAAAAAATATATAAACATATAGTTTATAAAAAATAACAAACTTTTACTAGATAAGGAAAGTAAAAAGTCATCAAGTAATATATAGTAGATCCTCCAATGATACAAATTTTTATATAATAAGATTTTATGATGGCTAAAATAGGGGTGAATGTTCATTTAAAAAATTAAACAAAAACAAAAACATAATACCTATTTAAGTAAAAAAAGATTGGAATTTGTTGTCATTTGATTAATAGTTTGATTGAAATGAAACTAAAAAAATGTTCAATTATATTAGAGTAATTTTATTAGTTTTATTACTATTATGATAAATACATTATTAAAAAAATAAGTAAAGTTTTTTTTATGATGTATATATATAGTGGGAATTCGACATGTAACCATAAGAAAAATAAAAGTTTTATAATAGTAAGAATTACTTATAATATTAATTAAAGAATTCACTCTTCAATAATAAGAGATAAGTTAGCTAAACTCTATGACTGAGTGTATCCAATGTTTTATACCAATTATATGGTCTATATTTCCTTACCAAAAATGATCTTGATAAGAATATATATATATCTATATTAATATCCTCAGAATACCTTGATATGATGATTAAACTCTTTCTTCCAAAACTTATATTCCATATATTTGATGGATCATATTAAATTTCATACAATCCCTAGGATCCATTGATTAGTTCCATGATGAGAATCATGGTCAGAAAATAATATAGTTCATAAGGAATTAAAATCCATTCATGAATTACATAGAACTATTACTCTTCAAATAATTACAAAGAGTAGGAACAAGGTGTTCACATAGAGTAATATTAAGATGATTTAAACTATGAAGGCATCATCATTGATCTCTTCAAAGGGCCAAATAATTATATGCAAAGGCCCAACTATCATTTTTTTATGTTGATTGCAAAAGCCTCAGAAAAATTTCAATTGATATATCTACTATAGTTGAAGGTTTGAAATAATTTATTTTATGATAATTACAATGTAATTTTGTAATATGTATGATATAAAAAATTATATAAACTCTGATTATGAAAACTATATAGTATAAGAAACATATTATTTTTTCAATCTATTAAACTCTATTAAGGTCAATTTGATGTATCAGTACCAATGTGAGTATAAAAGTATTTCTAATTTTTAGTTTGATATATAAGACAAAATTCAAACCACTGATCATGACAAAGGTTGGTCTGATGAATGTTAATCTCAATCATTCCAATATACCATATTCATTAATACAAGTATATATTCATTGTATATTGGATCTATTTCATCATTCTTTATAAAATAATTTGTTTCAAAACAATATACAAAACATGTGGGAAATATAGAATTTAGTAAAAATAGTTTTAATAAGGTGAATTTGATTTCCAAAACTAAAGGAATGAAAACGAAGAATGTAAAACATTCGATTCAAGACATACAACCATAGTATAAAATAATATCATTAATGTTATATGTCATAGTAATACAATAAACAACATGCTCTCTAATAATCATTTTCAAATATGATCACAAACATACATTAAAATCAAACTATTATCACATCAATTAAATAAATATATTAAAATAATTATTTTCCACATAATCATAAAATGTACATAAAATTCAAATAAAAAATTTAACATTTAAATAATCATTTCATATGGTCAATATAAAATTTTTATTTAAAAATACATATACCATTTATTAATGGTATATAATAAATAAAAAAACACATTAAACCACATCAGATGGGTCTATATTTTTTAATTTCCACCAATTTTAACTTTATTAAATTTTGAACCCCATCATATGTTATTGTCCCAAATAACATAATTTCCAAATGAATTTCGAAATATAATATAATTAGATTAATAATATATTTATAACCACTATTAGTATAAAATTATAATTAAAAAACCAAGGAATCATTATCTCACAAGTTTCATTAAATCATTTATAAATATTAATAAATTTAACAACTATATAAGAATAATATGAATGAATTTTTTTCCACATTTATTAAATATTTAACATATATTATAGTCTAAAGAGTTTTTATAAAAAAAATGTTTTGTAAGCGGTGATGAAACTTTTGAAATTCTTGTTGAGATCATAAGATGAGTATTGAGATCTTTAACTGAATAAGATAATGTACGTACATATTTTTGTATTATTTTATTATCAATAAATAAATTTTACTAAAAAGTGCATAAAATTATGTCTTAAAATAGATTTTTAAGATTCTGAGATTTTCAATGTTTTTATAAATAGTTTTTAATTTTTTCGATTTATTCTAATAAATTTTGGATTAAAACATGTTATGTTCTATACATTAAGAAATACATGAATATATATAATTTTTTTAAAAAGTGTAAATTTGATAATGGATGATTTTACATATGGTCTCCAAGAGAATATCTAGAATATTATTATACATTATTTCTTTAAAATGAAAAAGGGAGTGTATATTTAGGAGGACTTAATTATATATATATAAAGTTTATATAGATCACGGTAAAAAGGAAAAAAGTGTATGATTATTAAAAAAACAAAAATACATATGTAGTACATCATATTGTTTCTTATTTTCAATTGCCCCTTACCGAAGATAGATATATAATTTTTAATATGATGTTTTCCTATGAACGAATAAATGGTAAATGAAAAAATATTATATGAGAATAAATATTATTTTTCATGGTATATAAAATGTTAGAGAAATATATATCATATGTATTTGAAAATTAGATCTCTTATGAGGAAAAATGTTACAATTTTACATAATTTGTACAGTATTCAACCTGATATATTGGAATTTTGAACATAATATTTTTATATGATTTATTTTCTAGTTTTCCATGTGAAATTTTATTGGAAAATTAACAATAAAGTTGATATATTATGGAAATTAATTTACTATAATTATTTTCATAAATTACATAATAATTTAGTGTTTTTATGTAAATGATTATTGATTAGATATTAATATTTGAAATATAAAAATTATAGTTTTTTATTCATTTATTTATTAAGGGTAATTTGTTCCCTTCATGATTTAATGTTTTCTTTCATGAATGTGAATATATATTAGGAATTTTTTCCAAAAAAATAATAATATAATAATTTGTTCAATAATGAAGATGAAAATGAAAAAAATAAAAAAATTATCAAGAAAAAGAATCATATTTTTAGAAGGATCTCATGAAGATAATAAATTATTTCAAGGATTTACTAAATGTATAATTACATTCATAGTCAAGATAAATTGGAGTAACATGAGTTCAAGGGATAAAACCATATCATTTTTAATTAAAATGTTAATACAAAAGTTCGACATATTATTGGGTGATTTTAAGTAATTATTAAGATGTATTATCTCATTTTTATTAGTGAACATTTGAAATCAGGTATGCCTACTATGTGTGAATGAGTTTGTATAAATTAAATAAATTTATGTAAATCAGGTATGCCCACAAAATGTTTTCATTGTAAAAAAAAATTAAAAATTGAAGTTTAAATTTATCATTTTGAGTTAAATTCTATAATATTAGAATGTTCAAATAGATTCATTTTACAAGTGTCTTAGAAAGGAACTTAATCATAGTGTAATAAATATCTTGAATGATCAAGTGGAATTACTATATTGAATTCATATGTGATAAAACCCATATTTTTTGTGAAATAATGATTCTTACAAAAATTAAAATTTTTGTAACACTATTTTGATAGCTGAAATTTCAACACATTATGATACTATAAATTTTGTAATGAATCATTAATCATAGTATATATTTTTTTGTTACTATAACAATTGTGGTTTATAAGAAGGATCCAATATTGATGAAAATAAAAACCAATAATGGAATGATTCAAAATATAGAAAATAAACATGTTTCATATGTATGTATTTTTTAATTGAATCTATTTGAACAATATAGGTGTTTGGGAGCCTAGAACGTTTTTAATTATAAAATATTTTATGATTACATAATTATTGGGATGTAATGTGTGACATAGACCCATAAAACTCAAAAAGGTAAAGTTTTTAAGTTCATTGAAAATTTTGAACTAATGGATTAAAATAAATTCCAACTTTTACAAAAAAAAATTGGAAGATAAAAATATCCTAATTACCTTGTTATATATGGTATCAATACATAATATTTCTAATTGATTATGGATTATAATACTATTAAGTATTATAGGAATAAGAAAAAACATAACAAAAAATCATCTATTTTTGAATTGTCACTAAAATAATCATAAGTGGATTTCCCATGGAATATAATAGTGGATGTTTTTCACACATTATATGAAATTTAATTCTCTTAAAAGTATTATAATATTGAATATATATATTAGTAACCTTTTTAAAAGATACTTACCTGAAATAAAGGATTCAATTCAATAGTTACTAGAAAAGATAAGTTCACAACCCTGAATGGATTCTTTATATTTGGGATGATGCATAAATTTTTAAGTGTTTTTCAACTACAGGATTAATGTAATGATATAGAATTTCACAAATTTGGATTCTTGGTTATGAGGATATAAGATAAAAATGTTTTGTAAACTAGAAAATTTAAAAGTGGTAAATTATATCTAGTTATCGATACTGAAAATCATTGAAACCGAATCCTAAAAGAAGAAAATGAATTGTTTTATTTAGGGATCAGTTATATTAGACATGTAAAATTGACAAATATTACTCTAGGTGAAAATATTTATTGTGTAAATATTTTCTAGAGAGATAAATTATATGTTCTCAATATTTCAAATGGGAATGATTGTCAATTATTCTCCCATGAATGTAATGCTTAAAACATCCCATAAATTATAGATTAACCATTCAGACACTTTTACTTCTGATTATATGTGAAGATAAGTATTTTATTTTATTTTTCTTGATTTTATTTACATAAAATGTAATCTTTTTATGAATTATAATGCATAGCCTCTAAAAGTTTTCAAAATATTCTGTAGTGTTAAAAGGAGGGTGGTTTCACAATAAAAAAATTTAGAATAGATAATGGTGTATAATACACTAGTAGATGATTTGAATCATATCATATGTATTATGATATACACCATAAACTCTATGCACCATAAACACCAAAATTAAAATTAGTTTTATGAATAATATAATAAATTATTTCATAATATGATTATATTATATCAATCAATAGTGACATTTCATGAAATTTCAAGATATATGAAATTGAAGTTTTGGTTCACATTAAAACCCAATGTTTACCGAAACACATTTAGATATTCTACCATATGAAAATTTTTATATTATTTTTTAATGTTAAAAATATTTTAGTATTTTTGGAATCCCTTGTGTAATCAAAATGTAATGTAAAAATATTTAATTATTTGAGGTGAGAGGTGTGGAGGAAATCTTACTATGTTTTCCTCCAAATGGAAAAGGACACAACTATTACACAAAAATGAAGAGTTCGATAATTTATATTATTGGTATATATTCACTAAAATAGTAAATGGAATAATAAACACATTAATAATCTTATTCTAGATGACATGAATATTAAAAATGTTATTTCAAAATAATAGGATGAGTTTTAAAAATATTAATAGAATTATGATATTTTTAGATTTAATTTTATGATTAATTTATTTACAATGTGGAATAATATCCTCACGTATCTAATAAAAGGATAAAAAAATTGGTGGAGATCCAAAATATCATTTTTTAAAAGTAAAATAATTGCAAACTGGAAAACAATTGAAGAATGATTTGGAACCGAATTGACGGAGAACACATAAATAGTAGGGCGAATTCCAGATTTGGAGTAATAAAAATATTATTATTATGGTACATTTTTTGTTATGGATGTTATTACCATGTTAGTTGGAATACATTCCAAATATCTTTATCTTTCTTCATATGTACTTAATAATTTATAAATGTAGAATGTAAATGATAAGACACTATGATTTGACATGGTCCAAATATAGATGTTAAACCATGGATTGTATAGATGAAATTGTAGCAGCTTATAAAAAGATAACACTGATCATTGTAGTGATGCAATAGATTTTATATGGTGAACCCTATTCCTAGGGAATGATATATTCTTATGAATGGGTTCAATTATTTATGACATGGATTGTAGTGTATATATAATTATTAGTGTGTTCTATAATTTGTTTATATATTGGAATGTCCTAATAAGAATGACACTTTATTTTCATAATTTATATGGAATCATTCTTCATATAGTATTATATGTTTCTTTAAACTCATGTTGCAACCCATTCCTAAAAGTTAGGTTTGAATCAATGTGTTATGGGATATAATTAAAAAACTCCAATTCATCTCCTAGGCGAGTATGATTATAAATATGAATCACCATGTTACCTCATTTTTCAAAGTGAATATGGGATTTAAATCCATATCATATATCTAAAACATAATTTTTGAATTTCATTATTGTTGGTCATTTTTCACTACAAAATTCATATCTTCAACATGATCTAATATGATCTATTTTTTCAAAATAACGTGAAATGTATTCTATATTTCCAGTGACCATACAACTTAGTTAAAGGGCTTCAGTCAATCTATCTCCTCTTATTCATATCACTTAATTTTATCTATACCACTTGAATTTTCCATGGAAATTTATTTATATTTTATCTTAATTAATCCTTCTTATCATTATCCACCAATATACCATTTTTTAAAATTTTGAATCTACTTCATTTTAAAACAAAATTGACTATGGTCAAACCACCTTTATTAAAACATTTTGTTTAAAATATCACAAATTTTAGGATGTGGGAATTCAAAATATTTTATTGTTTGTCTCATCAATCATATCGACTAATATCATCCAAATTCATTCAATTTTAATTTGTCAGAAAATAATTACACATTTTTTTATATTATTGTACCATTAAAACCTATTGTAGTGTATATTTCATTGACAAGTCCCAAAGTTCTCGTTACCCAAAAATATTATTCCTATTTCATTCAAAAAAAATCTTCCTTATTAGAGAATAAAATTATATTTTACAAGAAAAACTATATAATTCTTAGAGTTAAACTATAATTTTAGTGAAAATAGTCATAGATGCCATGGTGGACTTCAAATAATTAGTTACTTTTTTTAACATCCGTCATAGAATATAAAAAATAATTTAAAATTTAAAACCTATATCACATTAATTATTTGACATGATACATCAAAATAAAATTTCTAATATTAAATGTATAGAAATTTTAGATAAGTCTCCATTCAATATTATAAAAAATATAAAAAATCGGTTGAAATAACTCTAATGTATTGAGGATGTATCTGAAGATCCAAAACCACTATAACTATTTTCATCTCCCTTAAGATCATATAACCAATTTAATTTAAGTTTAATATCAATATAAGATAGGATTTGATAAATTTTTAATTGGTTTAATATCCATGGAATCATATATATATAACACTCAAGGATCCCTAGAGTCTAAAATTTATTATCACAGGTGTGTAATCCAAAATATTTTTTAAAACAGTAGTGAACAGTAATATTAAACTAAACAAACCTTAACAAAAATGTTTATATAATTTCCTCATACAAACCTATAGTAAATACTTTTCCATTTATTTTAAACACATTCTCATTTACACAGTACCTGCAATGAATAAATCAACACCATTTTCATAACCTTGATAGAGATTTCAATAAAGGAGACTATTTGTATTTATCCTCATCATTAGATTGTTCCACCATGTGCACATGTTCTCAAAATCATATTAGTAAAATGACCATTAAAAATAAATAATTAAATTTAAACTATTAGTTATAATTAATGAATCTAATGTAATAATTTTCTTATAATAGAATTTCTAGTGATTGAAAATAAATCTATTTTCTAATATAGGTATTCAGAAATATATGAAAACACATATCTCAATATTTTAAAATGTTGAACCATGTGATATGAATAATTAAATGAGGCATCAAGAGTTTATTGATTCCATGAATATTTAATTGAATTATATAGTGAGTAATTAATCAAAGAATCTACTACCTAATCCAAAGGATAAAAATTTTATTTGATCAATGTGGATATTTTTAAAATTTCTGAATTAATGAGGTGATTATGTAATAAATAAGGAATAAATTGTGTTTGTAAGATAGTTATATTTTTAAGGAAATAAATTTGATGATAACATCCACTAATTTATATTTCAAGGAGGATTAGGATATTTCTTTAACTTACACAATAAATGATATAAAATATTTTTCTTAATGGATTAATAATATACATTCATTAATAAATAGTTAAAAGAAGAATATTACATTTATAAGATCTTTGTTATCTTTATTGGTGAGTAAAAATCACAATTTACTAGTTAAATTAGATTCCATGTGAATTAAAATAACCCCTGAAATCATTGTATTGCAATTTAGATACATCTTTAGAGAGGTAAGTGGTTAAGAAAAGATTAGTGTCGTGAATTACTACATTCATGAGGAATATTATATTTCAATCATTATTATTATATACGAGGAATATATTTAGCTTATGAAATATTAATAATGGGTTAATGATGGGTTTTCAATATAAATGAAGAAGTCATCAACATTTTCTATTCTTATAGAAATGTGGTATTTTATAGGTTTATACATTTATCAAGAGGACTCTCCCATCATTTATTCTCAAAGAATGTTTGCTATAAAATTTTAAAAATGTTTTTAATGGATGTGAAAAGTTATACTTTTCACCAATCCTAATGGGAATTGTAATGTCTCATATTTGATCACCCTGAATAGTAAATAGACCGAATAAATCCCTTTCTTCATTTTCACCTCCTCTTATTCAAATGGATTCAGTCTAGCAATGATGGTCTAATAAATTTTTAAAATTAGAATTTATAGCTTTTATAAGAGTACAAATTAATTGATAAATAATAAAATTTTATCCACTACATCACATAAGAGTATCCACGAAAAATAATCATACCCACCTTTAAAAAATCAATATTTGATGAAATACAATGTCGAATAGTCCTTCTATCATACAATAGGGATCTCTAATTAGGCCAACCATATATTCAAATAATTAGTCACATATAATATTGTATATTGTGGATACACTGTGACTCTAAGCCATACCTCAATCTTACTGTTGAAATCATCTATGTTATCTCCCTTATTCATGAAAACACTAGGGCTCGGGGAAAATTATTCCTCAAAAAATTATATATCTACTAGTGTACCCAAGTGTAATGATCACCTGAGTAAGGTGTGAGTACAAAACTCAATGGTCCCCCACAAAAAAGGTAATATGCATGACATAAAATTCATCAATATTTCTGTATGACACACTATGATATGGTAAAAAATTATTTACATTAATTCAAATACCAATCAACAATATTTATATTAATCTCATAATTTCATAGATCATGTCATTGTAAATGTTCAAAAAATAGTGTCCCAATGGCCTTGAGTGTGTGGGAATATAACTAATTTCAATCCAAATAAAAATTCTCTCTACTCTTATCTATAAAAAAGATTAACTATTGCCAATTATTTTAGTGTCCGGGTGTCTTTGAACATATCAAATAATTGTACTAGACAACATAATGAACCAATTCCTCCATAGTATAAATATCATGTATCATGGTCCTCCTCTATATATGTTTTCTTAGTTAGATAATAATCCAACATGTTACATGGCCCTCCCCTATGGGGGTTTTCTTATTTAGGGAGTAACCCCATATGTAACACAAACCTCTACTATATGTTTTTTCATTACTGCGGAAGAATCCCATTACTGAAATAGGCCACTCCAAATGGATTTTTCTCATCCATGTAGAAAGTAAGATCCCTAAGAATATTTACCATACATAATAAAAATGTCTCTCAAAATGTGACATTCCATAAAAAAATACATAATTCCCCATAAGTAATTTTCATATTCAGGTTTATAATACCACTCCTTACAGAGTTTTCTAGGTGATAAAAAATATAATAAAGTGTTGGTCGCAAGAAAAATTTTCCATGGCTAAGGAACACCAACTAGGTTTTCCCTATATCATTATAAATATATAGGTACCCTACCAGGGACCTCATTAAAATCCCAATTACCATATTTCACTACTCATCTCATGAAAATTATTATGCTCCGCATAACAGTTGAAAACAACAAGAATCCATATTGGCCTCATATTTATGTCATAACAACAAAATTTAAAGAGGAAGATAAAAACCTATATCCAGTTACATAGTCATCCAAGATATTTTTACTCACTAAAACCATGTACATATACATATGGTCTATCTACCTTTCTCAACCATATATCTTCAAAAACTGAGGAAATTATTATTGAATTTTACTTAATTAAATACGATTTTAGTATCCGATATTGCATGAAACATTGAACAATAATGAAAATAAAAACTTTACTTTAAAAATTATTAAAAATTATAATTATATTTCTTATGACCACACAATACAAAATATAAAATGGGTGAAAGAAAATAGTGTTCATTTAATTTACAAATGATATAGTTTTCATAAAATGGTTTTTATTTGTTATATCTTCATCTATTAAAATTAATTTTTAAAAAAGTCTGAATTAAAATTATATAAAATGAAATATATATTTTCAATCATCATGATAAAATTATGGAATTTTCACAATTATATTTTTATTCATAAAATTGCGTTACCCAATAAAATATTTGTTAAAAATATAATATGGTTATTTTTAAAATAAGTATCCATTTGTAAATATTGTATTTTTTTTAAAATTAAATGAATCTATTTTTAATTGGTACATTAATATGATGTTTAGAAATATGTAAATGTCTATTAATTCTAATTTAAATGGAAATCAATGTTAAATAATATTAATAAAAATTAATAATTAAAAATTCATTTTTCCATAAAGAATGTTTTTCATTATTTTATATATTTTAGTTTAAATGTCAACATCCTAAAATTTAGAAATTTAATAATTTTATGTGGAGTACATATTTAGATTCTATATTATTTAATTATTTTTAAAGGGTTATACTATATTTTTTGTGATAAAATAATAACAATGACTAAATAATAAATAATATTAATTAGTGTAAAATGGGTAATCTTATGTGGGTAGATGTTTTAGAAACAAATTTTACATATTTACCTTATAAAACAAATTTTTTATTATATTAAGTAATACATAAGTTTCCACCATAATTTTCTCACTAAAATCCAACAACTATGATGAAATTAGATTCCTAACCTTACAAGAAATGCTTTTCGAAATATTTGTACCTATTCTTCACATAGGAATGGTGGTCACAAACACCATTCTAAAGAAAATCTTCATTTTTAAAATTCACATTGAACAATGTCTAATATACAATTTCTAGATCCCATATACATGTTCTCATATCCCTATCCTAAACAATGTTCATCATATACTTCATTTCTTATATATTCTCTTAGATAATAATTTCATATACATCGTAAGTATTATATAACCTCTACCATCCTTTTATTATCCTTATTATACAATCTTATCCAAAACCATTAAATCTATATTTATATATATATAATAGTAAAAATATAATCCAATAAAATTTTATTATATTTATAGGATAACCATAAACTATTCGCCTCTCATTCTATAATTAATCAAAAAAATATTTTGTGTGTGTTTGGGAACTTACACCCCTAGGAATGGAATTTCTAATTTCTCATCACCACCTTATCATTGATGGTTCTATAAATGTGTATAGAAAATAGATGTGTTATTCATTTAATGATATATATTTTTCAAATAAAATTATTAATTTATAGAAGTAATATTTTTATTAAAAAATATTTGTAATACTCACCTCTGAAAAAAAAATATACCAAGATAAAAAATAGTTTACCAAAATGTGAAATATTCATTTTATTTGAAAATAATATTATAAATATTCCAAATTATTATTCACACACATAATAAAATATATATAATGTCATTATAATTTAATGATAACAATATTATAACAAAATAATTTCTTTTATAGCCTTACTCAGACATAAATTATAATATATTCTTATAGGTTCAGTTTAACCACCGACCTGAAAATTGAAATAATTTTCAATAAATTTTTTAATTAGAAACATTATATTAAATTATAATAATAAACTCATTATTTTTTTAATTTTTTTATTTTTAATATAAATACCTACCTTTTTAATTAATATTATATTATTGATTTGTTAAAAAATATAAAACAAGATAATCAATAATTTCAACCAAAAGAACCATACCTATAATTATCAAAGAATAAATCTAGGTAATGTATCCAAAAATTCAATCCCATTACCTTATATGATTTTTCAATGAATAATTTTTTTGAATAACGAATTAACAAAACATTAATTATGAAATTAGTCCCAAATTACCAGGATTACTCAAAGATAATATTGAAAATAAATAATAAATAACGACTGTAAATTTCGAGAATAATTATAGGTGGTAATTATATAATTTTATATATAGAAATTAGATTCTAAAATAGATTATTATGATAATGCTTTATAGAGTAGGTTAGAGTGCATTCAAGTGAGTGAGAATCCATGGTATTGATTTCTTATCTAAAAATCAAAAAACATGGATCATATTTTCTATTATACACAATGATTTATTTAGAATGTTGAATTTAATAAACCATTAATATTTTTATCAATGAATATTTAATATTTAATTATATTAAATTTTATATACCAAGTTCTTTATCTAATGTTTTTTTGGATTAAAATTTATAAAACCTATAAGGTTTTATCGACTACATTTCTGATCAACTGATTCAATGAATTTCATACAAGAATATTAATATCTAATAAATCATGGATCCTTCATTTCACCCAAATTTATAGGGACTGTCATCTATGTTTATGGGGAAATACTTCTCATTATCACTAAAAACATCCTTTATTATATATTTTTTAAAATACAATTATAATTTTGTTAAGAAGAAAATTCATTATTACCTATGAATCATTATTATAAATATCCATGTATTTATAAAGAACGTGTATTATTTATTGAAGTAAAAGTGATTTTAATATTTTATATTCTATATACATTCATTTTTTAATTTTATGAAATGAAATTCATTGAATATTTTTATAATTTCATATTACTACAAATATCTTAAAAAGAATAAAAGAGGCATTTTTTCATTATATTCCATTAGGAATTTATTAACCTATTTGTTTGTTTTATTTGAAGATAATTTATTATTATTATTTTTAATAATAATTTCACAATTTCTCAAATTACATTATGGATGTTTTTTTGAATATAATTTTTAATTCATCACTATTTTCATGGTTTAAAATTATTTGTTAAAACTTTTATATTGTCACCAATCTTTACTCTATTGTTTATCTATCATGAAGTGGTATTTTGATCACCTTAAAAAAGTATGATATGATTTATTTTTGAAAATGAGTTTTTTGATATCCTACTATTTCATTAGTTCATGTTATGTAATTTTCTAAAAATATAAAGAATAAGATATTTTTTTTCACAGGTTCATTATGATTGGATGGTGTCTATTTTTATGAATCACAGATAGGTTTGGATGTTGATGGGTGGGTTTTTATATCACACTAAAATTAATTGGTTAAAGGATATATATGATGAGATATTCAGGTGTGGGAATAATGTTATTATTCACATTGTAATGTGAAACATGGGATATGTCACATTTTAAGTCATGTAATGAATGTGTTTTTTACTGGGTCATCGATACAATTATTTTAATTGTAACATCTTAGGCCCATTTCACAAACAATTGACTATTCTAGTTGGCCAAAAGAACTCATGATCACCACCCTATATGCTAGAGGCTTATGAATAGAATCAAAGGTGTATGGTGGTACAATGGGGATACTATACACACATTATTTGTGTGGAACACATTAGTATAAAATAAATGGAATAAATAGAAAAATAATATATTAAGTACCAGTGTAACATATAAAATCCAAAAAATAATGACATTACATAATATATAACCATGCCATATAAACAATTATTTCATGTCTATATGATATACTAAAAGGAATTACAAGGGAACATAGAAGTAGAAATATAAACCATGATATAGTTTTAGAAAATAAGCCGACTAGTTATGTATAAAATAATCAGGTATATAATCCCATTTACCTACTTATGTAACCCATCCATTGTATAAAATAAGGAATCCAAATCAAGACGCTGCACTTTTCTACTCCTATCATCCATAATGTCTATTAGGGTACTAAACGGTGGCCTAAATAGCCTCTGACTAAAACTAGTAAGACAAAACCAATAATGTCTAAAATTATCCAGATATAGTTATTAATAAGGTTTATATATATGAAAAATTAAATTGAAGAAATATTGAAATTTTTTACTAGGTCAGCATAGATTTGTATAGAAGACCAAGCTAATAATGCATGTTTCAGTCTAAGATGAAATATCAATGGATTGATGACAACCTGTATATATATATGTGTGTCTGTGTGTGTTAGTGTGTGTTTGTGTGTGTATATATACACATATGTATGTAGGACCCTGGGACACCCTGAGAGGGGAGGGGTGAATCAGGGTGGCAACTTTTTCTTCTTTTAGTTGTGGATTTTGTTCCCACATTGGTAGGAACTACTTAAACCTGTATGATGGGTATGATCAGCAATTAAACATTCACATGCAGTGAGAAGACACAGTTATTTTTACTTGGTTCACCACTAAGGGCTACGTCCAAGGAGCATACGCCGACAGGTTTTCGGTCGTACATAAATCCACTATGCTTCACTAGCTGTATATTACAAAGGTATGGGTATAGTCACTATGTCCCAGGCTCACTGCCTATACAATTGTTTAGGGATATCTCACTGCGTCCCTCGGGTCACCCCTGTTGAATCCCCCTGGCTCACTGTCGTTGGTGAAGTCCCACTCAGTTTATAGACGTGAAGGTCACTTCAATACATGTGCAGTGATGTTCTTTGTCTCCTGTTTAGCATGAGACTTTCCTTGCATCAGGGTTCAGAGTTGATGCTCTTTATAGTTCAATATTTCTTCTTTAGTGCAATGACTGGATGCACTAGATCCGCTTGTCTTCGTTTGCCTGAATCACAATTACTTATGTGATTTCTCAATAAATGATGTTCAGTTTACTCGTCATTCGTCAGAATCAATTCACCATGTATTCATGAGATCATGCATGTATCATTTAGATTTCTTCTTCAATCTCTCTTTGCACCGAAAGTATGAGGCAATCTTTAGCTCTTGTGCAGCTCCAGAAAGGTGGGCGTGCTTCAACAATATTTGGCTCTCCTCTTCAAGCCCGGCACGCAAGTCTCCATCTGGCGCGCAAGTCTTAGGTGCGCAAGTATAACCTGGCACGCATGTGTCTCCAAAGCACCTGCGCGACTCTGCCTTCTTGAACTTCAAACCTGCGCGACTCACTTCGTTCCTTGCCCAAATCACCTGGGGCGCTCAACCATCATTCGACGTGCAACATCTACTTGCGCGACCCAACTACCACTTGTGTGGTTCCACCACCTGCGCGACGAGAGCTCGAACAATATCAAAGTGTTGAGCTCTGTTATATATGAGGAGGGGTGGTCCAATATTTATAGGCAAACTGGACCCCCAGAGCGGCGGCGCGCAAGTCATCCATCGGCGCGCAAGTCTCGGCCCCTATTAGGCACTTGCACGATCAACATCCAAAATTTCACGAACATCTTGCCTTTTCCAAATTTGGATCTTCTGATCTCGAAAAACCATAGCTGCGCAAGTTATAATGCATTCAAGGCATCGGCGCGCAAGTCTCTTCCCGGCACATAATTCACCTGCGCGACCTCACCAAAACTTGCGCGACCCTTATCCCTTTGCCATATTTTGATGCTCTGATCATCAAAAACATATGGCGTGCAAGTTTCCTATCTTCCAAGAGTATGGCGCGCAAGTCCCTTTTCCAAAATCACTCTTCTTCATTTGTTGATTTTGAGGCCCTGAAATTTGGCAAACACTGGAAAATGGCTCCACCTTGTATCTGCTCTTTTTGTACCACCTCCAGATCATCCATTCCTCTGTCGATATTCTTGAATCAAACATAGATCATTGACCACAACTCTTGAACTCGACATGTCACCATGGAATCTCCTTTGTCAACAAATTTTTATGTCATTTGTTTGCTTTTTCGACAAGCACGATCACCTCAACATCACTTCTTATTGGTGATCTGTATCCTTCAGCAACTCTTTTGCTTTTATCACAAACTCCATTATTGTGATATGTATTATTTGATGTAATAGCTTTAGTACCATCATCTTCTATGACAATGTGATGTGAATGGTCATTTCATAAGTCAACTCATTGGCACATTGCCTCCTTCATCAACTGTCATGATCAACTTCATGAAAACCACGTGATTCAATGCGTCAAGAAGTCTCTAGCATGGTTCTCACGCAATCATGAGTAATTTCATGGTCTTCATCAAAACCCATTGTTCTCATGAAATAATGAGGGATTTCATGGTCTTCATCAAAGCCCGTGGTTCTTATGCAATAAGGAGGAATTTCATGGTCTTCATCCAAAAACACCATCCTGATTTAATCACCCTTGTATGGATTACTCCTCACATTCTTCATTGTTGTAAACAATGTATCACCTTTGACACATGTTCTTTGAACTTACGATCAGCACAACAATCGTCTGAATGTCTACTCCTCTACTTCATCAGATTACTTCATGATCTCCTTCATTGTGAGCTTCCATGCTTCCATTTTATTGGAGTACTTCTTGATCACTTTCATTTTGATATTCCATTGACAACTATTGACAACAAATACAAACCTATACACAAAGTGGTTCGAACAATCTCCCCCTTTGTATTTTGTTGTCAATACCTTATACATCTTCTGAAATGAATTTTTCAATGTCAAAATGATAATCTTATATTCAATCAACTTTCCTTTTCAAATGTTCATTTCACTTTCTTTCCCCCTTATTGACGAGAAATACAAAGAACATGGTAGGGAGGGTATCAATCCACACTTAAGCAATGTTTCTTTAATCATTTTACTCTATGTCTACTTGAGCAATGCTCGATGTAGAAAACAAGAGGATTTGATTACGTCAACAAGGCTGTCCATTATCCACAGATCATGATACCAACATGAGATGATAACTCATGTATCTTGACTTCAAGGGTTTACCACTTTAATTCCAGGTAGAAGAAGATAAACTATGATAGATAATAATAAACCAGAAACTCTTGCACTCACATCAGCAAATAGATCAAAAACATTCAAGTGCAATCGGCAGGATAAGTGACCTTGGGGCACTTCCATTCTCTTTATATCACTGATCAGTTCAGTTACTCCCCCTTTGTAAAATAATATTTGATCTGAGTAACCAAGGGATTGTGATTGAGAAATGAAATACCTCCTCCATTGGCGTGTTCTTCAATAAATTCACAGAGTAACTGCTTTTGAGTCCAGTTGGAGTTGATATTGATTGAAACAGTGATTATGGAAGATTCTTCATTCTTCTCCCCCTCAAGGGAAACACTACTCATCATCTTCGTCAAGAGTGATCCTTCATCATCATAATCTTTGAATATAAATTTAAGAATCTACTAAGGATGGAAGCTTCTTCATCTTGGCTATCATTATTTGACAGTATTCACTACTTCTCAGGTTCTCCCCCTGAGAGCATGCTTCACCTTCAATTCACTGCATTATTAGCTCAAATACAATACACAAATGATTACGGGAATAAGGTGGTTCCTTCTTGCTTCATCAAGAAGACTTGCTTGGTTGAGGTTCTTTTATCAACCAAGTATCCGTGTTCACTACAGTGTTCATGCCTGCACATTTGAACATATGTTCTGACATCTGTCGGTGTGGCATGGATCTGTTCACATTCTCTTCTTCTTTGTGTGGAGAATTGTTCTGCTTAGCAGCCATCATGAATGATACATTCTTACTCCTCTTAAGGACTGCTTCTGGCTCAGGTATTAAGGTTAGGAAACCTTTTGCAATGTGACCAGATTTCTTGCATCTCTCACACAGAACATATTTGACACGTGTGTTTCTCTTTGTTTGCAAACTCTCCTGCACTGTGTCTTCATTATGTGAATTTTTTTCTTTTCCTTTGTCACCAGCCTTGGCCTTCTCATCTTCAAGATTCCTTATTCTTTTCAAATCTTCTGGCCAGATGACCAATAGGTCATTTGGAACTTTTGCAGCTGGTTTAGGTCTTCCACATGGGTTCATCCGAGATTCATACCACTTAGTGTTTCTTTTGGATGAATGACCCTTCAATTTCATGGATCTAAAATCCTAGGTCTTCTCAGCTTCCCTACGTGATATCTTTTTGGGGAAATGTGTGTTCACAACATTCTTCTGATTTCTCCCCAAGGTAGCTACTTCATTCATTGATGAAATCAGAGGTCTTCTTTTCTTTTCAATTGTGAAATCATGTTGATATGGACATGTGCCTGCATTGTGACCGCTGCTGTTGCATACATCACAGATGTTATCAATAATTCCAAATCTGTTTGCAGTAAACAGATGCTTCTGGACCTGCTGATGTTGATTCTTTTTCTCTAGCTTCCTTCTCTTTGATATAGGCATTTTCTGTGCTTTTCCATATAAGGGATTATAAAGACAATCCAGTGCACAGTGCCCAAATCTATTGCAGCACCAACATTGACCCACAAATCTTTTCTTCTTTGTGTCTTCTGTATTAAGTTGTTGGGACATCTGCTTAATCTTTTGTGCTCTATTTGAGGAAGCCACTTCCTCCTTTTTCATCCCATCCACCCTAGCCATGGTGGTAGGTTTCTTCTTCTCACCTTTCCTCATCCATACTTGTTTAGAACTTTTCGTCCCACCTGCACTGATTGTAGGAGTGTATTTAGAAATATGAGTACAAGATGGTTTGAACAGTACCTTCACTTTCTCAGTTGCTTGTGATAGATCAAAGAGTGAAGTCATGATCTTCTTAACACATGTTGGAGGTCGTTTGACAATAGAATCCTCTAGTGAGCTTTGAGTACCAGCAGCAACTGATTCTTGATGTGGAAAATCAATAGTAGTCATAATCTTCTTATCACATGTTGGAGGCATTTCAGCTTCAGACTCCTCCAACAAAAATTGAGTGCAAGCATCACTCATTTCATTATTTAGTGAAGTCTCAATATGTGTGTTCTCAATCTTGGTCAATTGAGCATCAAATCTTTGACCCACAATATTGAGGATGATCATCTGACCTTCAATCGTGATTGTAGAGACCCGAAGCTTATCGTACATGGACATTACATTACTTTTGCGGAATACTTAGTACATAACAAAAACACACACACAAGGATCGTAATAGTTTAGTGTCTTTGGAAACTCGGAACGTAATCTTCTAATCGTGGTGAAAGATCTTCAATATCTCCCATAAAGATCTTCCCTTTTTTTACCTAAAAACCTTTCTTTATATCCTGGGGAAAAGAAAACATAAAAGGGTGAGCTCAAATGCTCAGTAAGGGTAAACAAAAGAAATATCAATCACATCATATACATAAGAACATAGCTTTTGGAAATCTTAACCTGCAAAAGAGCTCATAATATCATAACATGGGATAAATCATAGAAGTGAAAATGAGATCCCCATAATCATAACATAAAACTTGAAACTTTGTGGCATGCACACATAATCATGGAAAATCATTTCTTGTTAGTCATGACTCATTGCCAAGACTATCTTAGTGGAAAAAGTCCCTTTCTGAACCGAGTTCACTCCTCGTTTCAGTCCTGTATCACTGAACCGAAATAACATTCCGTTCCAGCCATGTCTATCTCATGAGATATAAAATCATTACCCAATGCATTGGAGGGAGATATAGGTCCCACCCATCTTATAATGAATCCTTTCTTATGTGTGCCACATAATCATAACACATACATCATCGCATAACACATGTAACAAAAATGGCATTCTTGAAACATCATGACATCATAAATCAATTCATATAAGATAAAGGAATTCATAAACATAATTCCATCACAACATAGTCAAATCAATGTAAAAATATGTATAGAAACAGAACCCTTTATTATCTTAGATGGAAAATAATTTTGATAAAACACTTGAATTGAATTCTTGAGGAAAATATCCTTTCTTCTTCAAAATCAATTTCTTTTCACAAAACATCATTCAATTTTAAAAGAAAGAGATTTTATTGAAAATAGTCATGAAATCTTTTAGAGGAAGCTTCATTAAAATAAGGCTTTATAAAACAGTAGAAATCCGTTCGTGCCGTATAAGTTAAAAAAAACATTCTTCGTACTTTTGTCGGAAAAGTCAAAAAGTACCTCGTACGAAAAACGACAAAAGATTCCTTTCATACGTATTACTAAAAACTCACCGAAGGGTAAAAATGGATTTAAACAATTTTAGGTGGATGGAAATAATATTACATATTGAGTAAACATGGATGTGGATGATAAAATACACCCCAGTAAATACTTACGAATAAACAATCTCGGATAAAAATGAGATTGTGATATTTCCCTTACCTTAGGTCTGACTTGCTTTGTAAGTGTCCGAACCTCCTGTATAATGATTTAAATCATGTTATTGACTAATTCCAGAATCATATTAATTGTTATGATATCATATATGGTTCACTTATGACATTATATTACCCGTTCTTTTGTAAATTCCATGTTAAAGAAACGTTTTGGGTAAAATCGTTTCATTTATCTTAGGTGTTTTGACTTGTTGTTCTTGACATCATTATTACTTATATTATGATTTACTTACTTCCAGAATATAAAATACGATTTATATATCATATATATTCAGTATATATATATATATATAATAGATAGATAAATAAAATGAAAAACACCGTTCATGGAGACGGTAGTCCGTACGTACGCATGAACGCTGTTTTACTTTCCTTATTGTCTTGAAATGGAAGTAAGTAGATGACATACATATATATATATATACATAAATCCAGTAGCTTTATAATGTAATATATTTCATTATTATTTCTTATATATACTTTATAATCATTCTTAAATGGTTAACATGGAGAATGAATCTCATCGTGTCGTGGAGACGGTAGTCCGTACGTACGCACGAGCGATGATATCATTTCTATAAATATTGAATTGAATTGGAGTGGATTATACAATATCTCAGAATCAATATGATGTTGTAATAACTATGTATAGTTATTCTTTACACCATTATACCCATCCATGTAAGGTGGTGGTGGAAAATAGATTACACCACGGCGTGGAGACGGTATTCCGTACGTACACACGCGCGGTGATTTCTTTTTCCGTAGGATGGATAGATGGTTAAATAGGGTTGTTTCATACTTATAATAACATATCAGTATATTAGTGATACTGATGTTATTACTTCATAATGAAACAACCTAAGAAGAAGAAGTGGAAGAATAAATAAAGATGAAAGAATTGGTAACGGTAATTACCTCTTCTTTGAAGCGCCTCTTTGAGACCTCCTCTTAGGGCACTAAAATTGGTCTTTGAGGAAGACCAGAACCTCTAGGATGTTGCTAGGGAAGTGGAGAGGATAAATTGGCAGGGGTTGGCCGAGCTTGAGTGCTCAAATTGGTGTGAGGAGGAGGGGGAGGAGGTGTCCTTTTATAGGGGAGGAGAGGGGCACCTTAGGAATATCTCAAAATATTATTTTATATTAAAGTCAAAATCGGTTTATAATGGTTCCAAAGGGTCTTATTTCGAAGCTAAAGTGGGGATGGGTCGAAATCCTATCAACCAATAGAATTTAGACAAGTTTAGGATATTATTTTAACCTTATCAATTAAATTTAACTCTAAGTTAAATAATTTAACTTTTACCATGTCTTTTTGTTTTCTTTCACTATATGGTTAATACACTTACAATAACATGCCAAACGAACCCCAAATTGTTTATTATTAATATATATATCCTCATCTAAGTCATTTGGCCGAACCTTAGATTTTTAGGAATAAAATAACAATTAATAATATAATATTTGATTTAAAAACTATTTTGTGTCAATTTTGACACTATTTGATATATGATTTTTGTCAAAGTCATAACAGAATTATATGTTCGAACCAAGTTGATTAAATCAATACTAATATATCATAGTAACCTAGAAAATTAGTGTAATTCATAAAAAGTCTCAAATTACATTTATTTTGGTATTTATATTATCAATTTTGTCAATATTTCATTAATAAGATAATTACTGCATCATCTTTGTGTCATAAATAAATTAAATTATTTGATGTCTAAAAATTACAAATAAAATACCATCATGTCAGAAATCTTTTTAGCTTTCTAATGAATATTTACAATCGAATTTATCTAATGTATAACCCTATATTAAAAATGATTTACTTATTAAACATTGATTTTAACTATTTTAACCCTTCTTTAAATAAATTAATAATAAATGTCCTAATCTAATCCAAGTGGGCCTAAATGGTCATATTTTATTCCTAAGTTTGTTTTTGGTCGAATTACACTTGTCCAATCGAATTAGGACATGTGTTAGGGTAATATTAATATCATATTTACCCTTAGTTACCCTATTTACTATTTACCGTGGTAAAAAAAGTAAAAAGTTACTATTCACCAAAAAATTATTTTCATCTCATTGAATCACATTTTTGTCCTTGATATTAACCGTGTCTCTCGGATTTTCGAAATTCCATTCACAGAAGCGGTAAAATTAAGTTTTATGCAAAATTCAGTTTTTAACCTACCACTTAGTAGTTTCACTATTCATCAAAAATTGATGTTTTTCAGAACAATGCCAAAATTTCATCCCAAGCTATATTTCATATTCCGAATTCAAAAATGAAGTCTATTTTACCAAATTCATAACATAAAAGTTGCATTAATTAATTTTATAATTAAATCCCGCTGTTAAAACAAATAGCGTGTTTTTAAGAAACAATATCTATCAAAAGATTGACACTTGTTTATGTCTAGTTTAAATGTGAAATTACATCCAATGACCAACATTGTATTAAATTGTAAAAATATATTCTAAATATACTTTAAAACTACTCAAATTAATAATTTATCACTATTAATTATTTCGATTAAAAAAGTTGTTTTTTAATTATAATTTAGTAATTTTCACTATTCATCAGAATATGAAAGTTATCCGAAATGTACCAAAATTTCACCTTAGGCTAAATTCGATACTCTGAATCCAAAAATGAAGTTCATTTTGAAATATAAGATTTACAGAATTTTAAAAAGTGGTTATTACTATTCATAACGGCTAGTTTTAATAATATTTTAATAGCATATCATTGTTTCGTGAAACTCAGGATTACGTACCACACACGCTATCGAGGAAGGTTGCGATTGCGTGTAATGCCAGGCATGTCAAGGATGCATGTTATGCAAGCTCCTTTTGGTGTAGCGTATAACACAAGACATTAGTAAAATAAAAAAGAATATTTTTCATAAAATCTTGGGCTGTTACATTCTACCCCCCTTAAAACAAATTTCGCCCTCGAAATTCGTCGGGGTTATAAATGGTTTACTATTCGAAAGTTTCTTTAATAGAAACCCACATCGTAAAAGGGAATACCAAACCTTGGCTTTAAAAACTAAAGTATGAAATGTAACGATTACCCAAATAAACTAATCACTGGGTTTCCACATAGGTGAAAATATGGATATGGAAGAGAAATCTAACCATCATGTTCTGATGGAGAGTGGTAGAGAACATGGCTATGGAAAATCCAGTAATCACAAATCCATAAATTTGTGACGATCTAAGGTACCATCTGATTCATCAGGTATATGAGAACTAGGACAACATTTTTTGTTTTCAAGATCATTTCCCTAAAGTTAAAGAATTTGAATTAGAATAAATACTTACTTTATTTTGGTACAATCTCACTGTTGTTCGTGCCTTTAACAATTTCCACTTCATCTCTTCAATAAATGAAGTTGAATTTGTTATTCGTGAAGTGTTAGCATATCATGTGATAGAATGACGGGTCATTCCATCTGTCTCAAAAGGTTAGCAAAATTTATATACATAAGTCAATCTATAGTGGGATTAATCATATATGGTTCCTAAAATGGACTTATACTTCATATATCATACTGCTTAATATAATAAAACTAGTTTCTACTAAACAGGGACTTCCTGTAGGCCAGTGGTAGGCGATAAAGGCCAGTCGCACTTCGGTTGTGGGTTTGATTCCTACAGCCTTGTCCGAAGCGATGGGCTGTCGCCCGTCCTGCAGGTTGTCCTTTTTATAAAACTATATTAATATAACATCCCATCAATAATATCGAAAAAACTTCTATCTTTAAACAATACTAACTTATGTCCAACATAATCCATTCCAATCTTTAGGCTTATCCATAATACTGCAGTCCATTCTCATAACATAGTGAAAACAATTACCAGAGATTTAATACCATCGTTGATCCCCATATATCAGAAGATATATCTTGTTGGTAACATTCCAAACATTCAAAGTCCTTAATCGTGTATTCTCTTGAATACCTTAGGGAAAACATGAGTGCAGTTAAAAGTTAACACTTTCCACATACCAAAATCCTCAAAATTCTATATACTCAAACCATGATATCACTTAGTCCTTATATCAATCATGAGCTCATGAATACTATTAAACATTTCATTTTCTCATCTTCATTATGCGCATATCATCTTATTTCCAAAAAATATCTCAATCACTTTGAATACCACATCAATAAATATTGCAATACTCAATGATACAACATTATCCCATTACATAAACACTTAATCATTCCACCACATCGTTGTCATATTCAACATTTCCAATAGTGATCTCATGTGATTTCCCTTTGTCCTTTGCCTTCAGTGGTTGCTCATGTTGATCATCACTAACCCTTGGATTAGGGCAATTATTAGCATAATGCCCCATTTCCTTGCACTTGAAGCATTGAAGTGTTGGCGGTGCGTTCTCTACAGTGTTTGCTTTATTCACATCATTAGAAACCCTTTTTCCATTACTTCGACACTCAGCTGCTCGATGACCTTCTTTTCCACACTTAAAACATTTTCTAGTCCCTTTAAGACAATCTCCACCATGCTTCTTTCCACACTTTGTGCATAAGGAAACATTCATCTTCTTTTCACCATTATTCTGAGATTTCTCCTTGAACTCCATCTTTCTTTTCTTGTCAAAACCATGAGATGGATATGTAACACCAACATCCATTTCTACCTTGATAGCACAACGCACAATTTCTTCATAGCTACTGAAGTCTCTTATAGCTAATGCCCTTCGAAGACTTGGTTTTAAGCCACTGAAAAATCGATCAACTTTACTTTCAGGTTGGATGATAATTCCAGAAGCATACCTTGCAAGTCTTGTAAAATTTGCTTCATAGGTACCAACAGATTCATCGTCCCTTTGCTTCAGTTCAAGAAACTCTTTCTCCATCTTTGTTCGAAGAATACGAGGGAAGTACTTACTGAAAAACAAGTTCTTGAACTCGTCCCATTCCATGGACTCAATTTCATCTCTTGGCCTCGTATTCTTGATAAGATTCCACCATTGATCAGCTTCACCTTCCAAACGATATACTGCTAAGATGACTTTATCATGATCAGAACATTGAAGAACTGAAAATATCTTTTCAGTAGTACTGATCCATTGTTCAGCCACAAGTGGATCAGAAGACCCACTGAAAGAAGGTGGACGTTGCCTCATGAAGGACTCAATAGAATATTGTTCCCTTCTCTGCTCATTTGAAGTCCAGAATGATTCATAGCTTGTGTAAGTATAGCAATAAGATTTTGCACTCCATCTCCCATAACATTTGTTTGTTCCGGAGGGCAATCATTGCATTGTCCATTGCATTGATCAACACGGTTCCTTCGGGTTCCAGCCATCGTCTAAAACCCAAAAAGAATAGTGTGAGAGGAAAAAATCATGATAGGGAAAACAACATAATAAAGGGGGAGTACCTTCAATATCCAACATCTTAAGTTTAATTCTATGATCGTTAGCGTAATTCTATTACTATAACCTATACGTATACTTATCCCTAGGGACATCCCTAGACATACCTTAGAAATATCTCTAGGGATCTCACTAACGTTTTCGCATCCTAGTTTCCAAAGGTTGACTAAACCTTTCCTCTGATACCAACTGTAGAGACCCGAAGCTTATCGTACATGGACATTACATTACTTTTGTGGAATACTTAGTACATAACAAAAACACACACACAAGGATCGTAACAGTTTAGTGTCTTTGGAAACTCGGAACGTAATCTTCTAATCGTGGTGAAAGATCTTCAATATCTCCCATAAAGATCTTCCCTTTTTTTACCTAAAAACCTTTCTTTATATCCTGGGGAAAAGAAAACATAAAAGGGTGAGCTCAAATGCTCAGTAAGGGTAAACAAAAGAAATATCAATCACATCATATACATAAGAACATAGCTTTTGGAAATCTTAACCTGCAAAAGAGCTCATAATATCATAACATGGGATAAATCATAGAAGTGAAAATGAGATCCCCATAATCATAACATAAAACTTGAAACTTTGTGGCATGCACACATAATCATGGAAAATCATTTCTTGTTAGTCATGACTCATTGCCAAGACTATCTTAGTGGACAAAGTCCCTTTCTGAACCGAGTTCACTCCTCGTTTCAGTCCTGTATCACTGAACCGAAATAACCTTCCGTTCCAGCCATGTCTATCTCATGAGATATAAAATCATTACCCAATGCATTGGAGGGAGATATAGGTCCCACCCATATTATTATGAATCCTTTCTTATGTGTGCCACATAATCATAACACATACATCATCGCATAACACATGTAACATAAATGGCATTCTTGAAACATCATGACATCATAAATCAATTCATATAAGATAAAGGAATTCATAAACATAATTCCATCACAACATAGTCAAATCAATGTAAAAATATGGATAGAAACAGAACCCTTTATTATCTTAGATGGAAAATAATTTTGATAAAACACTTGAATTGAATTCTTGAGGAAAATGTCCTTTCTTCTTCAAAATCAATTTCTTTTCACAAAACATCATTCAATTTTAAAAGAAAGAGATTTTATTGAAAATAGTCATGAAATCTTTTAGAGGAAGATTCATTAAAATAAGGCTTTATAAAACAGTAGAAATCCGTTCGTGCCGTATAAGTTAAAAAAACATTCTTCGTACTTTTGTCGGAAAAGTCAAAAAGTACCTCGTACGAAAAACGACAAAAGATTCATTTCATACGTATTACTAAAAACTCACCGAAGGGTAAAAATGGATTTAAACAATTTTAGGTGGATGGAAATAATATTACATATTGAGTAAACATGGATGTGGATGATAAAATACACCCCAGTAAATACTTACGAATAAACAATCTCGGATAAAAATGAGATTGTGATATTTCCCTTACCTTAGGTCTGACTTGCTTTGTAAGTGTCCTAACCTCCTGTATAATTATTTAAATCATGTTATTGACTTATTCCAGAATCATATTCATTGTTATGATATCATATATGGTTCACTTATGACATTATATTACCCGTTCTTTTGTAAATTCCATGTTAAAGAAACGTTTTGGGTAAAATCGTTTCATTTATCTTAGGTGTTTTGACTTGTTGTTCTTGACATCATTATTACTTATATTATGATTTACTTACTTCCAGAATATAAAATACGATTTATATATCATATATATTCAGTATATATATATATATAATAGATAGATAAATAAAATGAAAAACACCATTCATGGAGACGGTAGTCCGTACGTACGCATGAACGCTGTTTTACTTTCCTTATTGTCTTGAAATGGAAGTAAGTAGATGACATACATATATATATATATATACATAAATACAGTAGCTTTATAATGTAATATATTTCATTATTATTTCTTATATATACTTTATAATCATTCTTAAATGGTTAACATGGAGAATGAATCTCATCGCGTCGTGGAGACGGTAGTCCGTACGTACGCACGAGCGATGATATCATTTCTATAAATATTGAATTGAATTGGAGTGTATTATACAATATCTCAGAATCAATATGATGTTGTAATAACTATGTATAGTTATTCTTTACACCATTATACCCATCCATGTAAGGTGGTGGTGGAAAATAGATTACACCACGGCGTGGAGACGGTATTCCGTACGTACACACGCGCGGTGATTTCTTTTTCCGTAGGATGGATAGATGGTTAAATAGGGTTGTTTCATACTTATAATAACATATCAGTATATTAGTGATACTGATGTTATTACTTCATAATGAAACAACCTAAGAAGAAGAAGTGGAAGAAGAAATAAAGATGAAAGAATTGGTAACGGTAATTACCTCTTCTTTGAAGCGCCTCTTTGAGACCTCCTCTTAGGGCACTAAAATTGGTCTTTGAGGAAGACCAGAACCTCTAGGATGTTTCTAGGGAAGTGGAGAGGATAAATTGGCAGGGTTTGGCCGAGCTTGAGTGCTCAAATTGGTGTGAGGAGGAGGGGGAGGAGGTGTCCTTTTATAGGGGAGGAGAGGGGCACCTTAGGAATATCTGAAAATATTATTTTATATTAAAGTCAAAATCGGTTTATAATGGTTCCAAAGGGTCTTATTTCGAAGCTAAAGTGGGGATGGGTCGAAATCCTATCAACCAATAGAATTTAGTCAAGTTTAGGATATTATTTTAACCTTATCAATTAAATTTAACTCTAAGTTAAATAATTTAACTTTTACCATGTCTTTTTGTTTTCTTTCACTATATGGTTAATACACATACTATAACATGCCAAACGAACCCCAAATTGTTTATTATTAATATATATATCCTTATCTAAGTCATTTGGCCGAACCTTAGATTTTTAGGAATAAAATAACAATTAATAATATAATATTTGATTTAAAAACTATTTTGTGTCAATTTTGACACTATTTGATATATGATTTTTGTCAAAGTCATAACAGAATTATATGTTCGAACCAAGTTGATTAAATCAATACTAATATATCATAGTAACCTATAAAATTAGTGGAATTCATAAAAAGTCTCAAATTACATTTATTTTGGTATTTATATTATCAATTTTGTCAATATTTCATTAATAAGATAATTACTGCATCATCTTTGTGTCATAAATAAATTAAATTATATGATGTCTAAAAATTTCAAATAAAATACCATCATGTAGGAAATCGTATTATCTTTCTAATGAATATTTACAATCGAATTTATCTTATGTATAACCCTATATTAAAAATGATTTACTTATTAAACTTTGATTTTAACTATTTTAACCCTTCTTTAAATAAATTAATAATAAATGTCCTAATCTAATCCAAGTGGGCCTAAATGGTCATATTTTATTCCTAAGTTTGTTTTTGGTCGAATTACACTTGTCCAATAGAATTACGACATGTGTTAGGGTAATATTAATATCATATTTACCCTTAGTTACCCTATTTACTATTTACCGTGGTAAAAAAAGTAAAAAGTTACTATTCACCAAAAAATTATTTTCATCTCATTGAATCACATTTTAGTCCTTGATATTAACCGTGTCTCTCGGATTTTCGAAATTCCATTCACAGAAGCGGTAAAATTATGTTTTATGCAAAATTCAGTTTTTAACCTACCACTTAGTAGTTTAACTATTCATCAAAAATTGATGTTTTTCAGAACAATGCCAAAATTTCATCCCAAGCTATATTTCATATTCCGAATTCAAAAATAAAGTCTATTTTACCAAATTCATAACATAAAAGTTTCATTAATTAATTTTATAATTAAATCCCGCTGTTAAAACAAATAGCGTGTTTTTAAGAAACAATATCTATCAAAAGATTGACACTTGTTTATGTCTAGTTTAAATGTGAAATGACATCCAATGACCAACATTGTATTAAATTGTAAAAATATATTCTAAATATACTTTAAAACTACTCAAATTAATAATTTATCACTATTAATTATTTCGATTAAAAAAGTTGTTTTTTAATTATAATTTAGTAATTTTCACTATTCATCAGAATTTGAAAGTTATCCGAAATGTACCAAAATTTCACCTTAGGCTAAATTCGATACTCCGAATCCAAAAATGAAGTTCATTTTGAAATATAAGATTTACAGAATTTTAAAAAGTGGTTATTACTATTCATAACGGCTAGTTTTAATAATATTTTAATAGCATATCATTGTTTCGTGAAACTCAGGATTACGTACCACACACGCTATCGAGGAAGGTTGCGATTGCGTGTAATGCAAGGCAAGTCAAGGATGCATGTTATGCAAGCTCCTTTTGGTGTAGCGTATAACACAAGACATTAGTAAAATAAAAAAGAATATTTTTCATAAAATCTTGGGCTGTTACAGTGATCATCTTCTCTTCACAAGTCTTCTTTAACCTTTCAACCTCATCTTCATGCATCTTAACTTTGTTTTGTAACAAAGTGTCAAGTTCCCTGAATTTAATGGAAGTTTCTTCCCAAAAAAAATTCTTGACTTCATTGCTCTTCTTCAGCCCAGCTTCATGTGCATGGATCCTTTCTTTTAAAGTCTTATTGACTTCCTCTTCATCTTCAAAGATTTTCACCCATTTGATGAGCTTCATACATTCCATAACTTTTCATTCCAACCCTTTTTCCATATTTTCATATTCCCTTTCTAATCGATTGATCTCAACCCGCATAGATTGGAATAGGCTATAAATAATAGCAACCCATTCTTCTGGAATATCATGCATATATGTTCTGAGTTTTTCCTGAAAGCATGAATTAGGGGTATCATCCTTTCCTCTGGATGAGTTCTGAGCCACCTGCTTGATACTTTCCAAGCCTTATGTTTCTTCTTTATTGGAATGGCATGTGGAGCAAGACACTGCATCTTCTTTGGATATGGGGGACTTCATCATAATCTTCTTCTATTTCTTTTTCCTATTTGTTAAAGTCTTGGTGGATATAGATTTTTGCTCAGAAATGACTACGTCATTATCAAGATTGCTCTTCATTGTTGACTCTAGGAGAGAAACTCAAATCTTCTTGTCAATAGAATTACTAGAGAATATCCAACATATGTTAACCTACCTCTGATACCACTTTTAGGACCCCGGGACACCCTGAGAGTGGAGGGGTGAATCAGGGTGGCAACTTTTTCTTCTTTTAGTTGTGGATCTTGTTCCCATGTTGGTAGGAACTACGTAAACCTGTATGATGGATATGATCAGCAATTAAACATTCACATGCAGATAGATGACACATCTATTTTTACATGGTTCACCACTAAGGGCTATGTCCAAGGAGCATACGCCGAGAGGTTGTCGGTCGTACCTAAATCCACTATGCTTCACTAGCTGTATATTACAAAGATTCGGGTACAGTCACTCTGTCCCAGGCTCAATGCCTTTACAATTGTTCAGGGATAGCTCACTGCGTCCCTCGGGTCACTCCCGTTGACTCCCCCTGGCTCACTACCGTTGGTGAAGTCCCACTCAGTTTATAGACGTGAAGGTCTCTTCAATAAATGTGCATTGATGTTCATTGTCTCCTGTTCAGCATGAGACTTTGCTTGCATCAGGGTTCAGAGATGATGCTCTTTATAGTTCAATCTTTCTTCTTTAGTGCAATGACTGAATGCACTAGATCCCCTTGTCTTCGTTTGCCTGAATCATAATTACTTATGTGATTGCTCAATATATGATGTTCATCTTACTCGGCATTCGTCAGAATCAATTCACCATGTATGCATGTGATCATGCATGTATCATTTAGATTTCTTCTTCAATCTCGCTTTGCACCAAAAGTATGAGGCAATCTTTAGCTCTTGTGCAGCTCCAGAAAGGTGGGAGTGCTTCAACAATATTTGGATATCCTCTTTAAGCCCAGCGCGCAAGTCTCCATCTGGCGGGCAAGTCTTAGGCGCGCAAGTATAACCTGGCGCGCATGTGTCTCCAAAGCACCTGCGTGACTCTGCCTTCTTGAACTTCAAACCTGCACGACTCACTTCCTTCCTGGCCCAAATCACCTGGGGCGCTCAACCATCAGTCGGCGCACAACCTCTACTTGAGCGACCCAACTACCACTTGTGCGGTTCAACCACCTGCGCAACGAGAGCTCGAACAATCTCAAAGTTTTGAGCTCTGTTAGATATGAGGAGGGTTGATCCAGTATTTATAGGCAAACTGGACCCCCTGCGCGGCGGCGCGCTAGTCATCCATCTGCGCGCAAGTCTCGACCCCTACTAGGAACTTGCGAGATCAACATCCAAACTTGCACGAACATCTTTCCTTTGACAAATTTGGATCTTATGATCTCGAAAAACCATAGGCGCGCAAGTTATAATGCATTCAAGGCGTCGGCATGCAAGTCTCTTCCCGACACATAATTCACCTGTGCGACCTCACCAAAACTTGCGCGACCCTTATCCCTTTTCCATATTTTGATACTCTGATCCTAAAAACATATGGAGCACTAGTTTCCTATCTTCCAAGAGTATGGCGCACAAGTCCCTTTTCCAAAATCACTCTTCTTCATTTGTTGATTTTGAGGCCCTGAAATTTGGCAAACACTGGAAAACAGCGCCACCTTGTATCTGCTCTTTCTGTACCACCACCAGATCATCCATTCCTCTGTCGATGTTCTTGAATCAAACATAGATCATTGACCACAACTCTTGAACTTTCCATGTCACCATGGAATCTCCTTTGTCAACAAATTTTTTTGTTGTTTGTTTGCTTTGTCGACAAGCACAATCACCTCAACAAAACTTCTTCTTGGTGATCTATATCCTTTAGCAACTATTTTTCTTTTATCACAAACTCCATTATTGTGATATGTATTCTTTGAAGGAACAGTTTTAGTACCATCATCTTCTATGACAATGTGATGTGCATGGTCATTTCATAAGCCAACTCATTGGCACATTGCCTCCTTCATCAACCGTCATGATCAACTTCATGCAAACCATGTGATTCAATCCGTCAAGAAGTCTCTAGCATGGTTCTCACGCAATCAAGAGTAATTGCATGGTCTTCATCAAAACCCATTGTTCTCATGAAATAACGAGGAATTGCATGCTCTTCATCAAAGCCCATGGTTCTTATGCAATAAGGAGGAATTGCATGGTCTTCATCCAAAAACACCATCCTGATTTAATCATCCTTGGATGGATTACTCTTCACATTCTTCATTGTTGTAAACAATGTATCACCTTTGACACATGTTCTTTGAACTTACGATTAGCACAACAATCGTCTGAATCACTACTCCTCTACTTCATCAGAGTACTGCATGATCTTCTTCATTGTGAGATTCTATTCATCCATTTTATTAGAGTACTTCTTGATCTCTTTCATTTTGATATTCCATTGACAATTATTGACAACAAATACAAACCTATACACAAAGTGGTTCCAATAATGTACACGAATACCTCTCTATATATATGTATTTTATATGAAAAAATAAAGACATATATAAAAGACTATTTGGGACTGAGGTGTCAAACCAAGGAGTACATGCATAATCATTGGAGTTTTTATTTTAAAAATGTGAATCGACCCTCTATTCATCCAGGAATAAGAAATTTTATATCTTAATATACCATTGAATGATGAGAGTAACAATTCTCAACATCTTAATCAAAGGAATATTGAAAATAAATTATTATATCTATATAAAATGATATGAAATGTCATGTCCAACATCCTACGTCTGGGAAGCATGGAGAATCAGGTCTAACACACTCTTTGACCATGTCATGGTGACCAAAGTCTATGGTTGAATAATAATAGTAATAGAAATGAATATAAAAAATTAACATAATCTATTAAATTTTATTAGAACATTTCAAATTCCATTGAATCTCATTAACCAAGAGCATATTCAATATTTAATATTGGAGTCACATGATGTGGTTGTGCCCCTAACTTTTCATTTAATTCCTTCAACCCATTTCAATTTAGTATGTTACAACAAAATATTTTTAAAGGGGAAAATCATGTTTGATAGAATGTATGACATAAAACACCGTTATTATAATAAAATATTACACTCCAATTATTACTGGTATATTTATAAAAATTAAATATCATTGACAACTTTTGATGTTCACAACATTGAGTTTAAACAAAATGTGATACTGTATTAAAATAATATTATTTCTTCAAAACCATTATAATCTAGAGGTTATGATTAAGGGTAATAATATTAATAAATAAATTATAAAATTTACATGTTTCATAAATGATAAAGCTAAATTTAGTATACTAATATTTATTATAAATAAAATTATAACCCTTTAAAATATAAACAAATGTTTATTAAAAACACAATTTTTCTAAAACTACGATTAGTTATGCCTTGCATACATTTTTTAAAAATAAATTTTAAAAATTCAAGAAAATTAATTTGAAGAAATAAAATAATTTTTTTTATTCATACATGTAAATGTTATCCTTTTGGTGAATATTTTTGGAATCATAGAAAAATAATTATTATTATTTAATTAAATCTGAAAATAATGATTTTTATCGAAAACATTCATTTCATTTATATTATTAAAAAAATTAAATTATAGTTTTTTAAAAATAAATTTAGAACAATTTTATTAATATTCAATTTATTTAGGTAATTTGAATCAATTTCATATTGAGTATTGAAATTAAAATTTTCTATAATTATGACAATATTCTCTTTGAAAAAGAAGTCTTTCGTCACATCTTCAGGTTAATAATAAATTCACTTCTATAAAATATGTAAATTGAAATCAAAAATTTGATTCCAAATTTGAATCGAAACATTTTATATTAACCTATAGATAAAATTAATTTTTTTACCAAAATTCATATTGAAAATTTTATAAAATAATTTTAGTGGTCTTTTTGAATATGTGTTTACCAAGGGTTAAACATTGACGATAACATATTTTAATGAAATAATACTTGTCCAAAACCCATTGTATTGACATATTCTGAAATTATCACCTATAAGGTTCATGAATTACCCATTTCTGTAGCATTTTGTATGATTAAAACGTGGTGATTACTTTAACATTTAAAAAATTACATGTGTGTTTTCTCTGCCACATATAAAATGTCACCCCTTATCATCATTTTTTATAATTTAAAAAACCCATTAGATCATCAAATGTCTTAATAAATAACTTCACCAATTATGTCCTCACATCCTAAATAAATTATTTTTATTATGAATCAAACATATGATGGCATAATGTATAAATCTAAAAAGGCTCTCTAAAGAATAGGAAAACATTTAAAATATGTTTTTTTATTAAATATTACACATATTTAAAACATTATTGAACTATGATAATTTATTAATAAAAGTATATGAAATTTTTGTAGGTGTCATTAATTTAATGTCACAACCCATATCCATATCCACATTCTTCAAATGGGAAAATAAATCATCAATCGTGTGTTCATAAGAGTAACGCCTCACAAACAGATGAGTTTCGTTTTCCATCGCCACATTTACGTGACTTATATAATTAATGATTTAACATATTTAATTTATATATATAGATTTATTATACATATATAATTATTATATCATAAAAATATTCTTAATTTAGTTCATATGGGGAATAAGATAATGTCACTCTTCTATAGAGAAGACTACCGTATCACGAAATAATGTGATTAATTTTTTTATTACCCTTTACATGAAAGGTATTATTGTTGAAAATATTGAATATATGTGTTATTTAAAACATATAGAAACTTATGGAAGTAAAATATAACATATTACTACTTACATTAAATCCATTGCAAGATAATAACATCCCTTATGTGTACGGGTGGACTACCACCATCATAGACTGATGTGAAATGTTTTTCATTTTATTTTTATGTGGATAATAACAAGGATGTATTTGAATAATTAAATTATATATATTACATAATAATTATTCTAC
Organism: Viscum album; assembly: GCA_963277665.1. NCBI lineage: Eukaryota > Viridiplantae > Streptophyta > Magnoliopsida > Santalales > Viscaceae > Viscum > Viscum album. Next base: position 815,689,405 of record OY728126.1, on the reverse strand, counting down.
AAAGATAAATTTATATATATATTCCCTTCATTCCATCAAGAGAATAAAATCGAATAAATGTTCATGTGTTAGTACAACCTACCATATTTTTGAATGATGTAATCCATTTTCTATCTAAAAAATTAATAAACTATTACTAAAACACATATAATGAATATATATGATACTTATATAATAGTTAAAATTCATTAAATTATAAAACAAAATGTCATATTAGATGTACCAAAATTACCAAACTAGATTATATATGAAAAATGGAGCAATTATCCAAAGAAACAAATATTTTAATAAATAATCATTAATAAATAGATGATAAATTACATTAATTAAATCATATATGGTATAATAAATGTGACTGTGGTTATATAAAATATTTTTAATATACCAATACCTATTATAACGGATTTTTATCACATATTAATGAATTTTATAGTGATGTAAGGGTTTCTCATCTCACTATTACTCTCTTGAGGCATAATCAATATTCACCTCTAATTACATTATGTGGTATAAAAAATGACCAGTTTATATGCTATATAATTTATATATTTCTATACATGATATATAAAATTAAATTTTATGTTATTTATTTGATGGGTATAATGATTTAGATGTTACCAAAGTGGAAATGGTTTATTTCGAAATCCTATAATTGTTCGGGATTTTTTAGTTTAAGTCTCCCTTGAGGTAATTATTCTGTATTTCAATCATGAAACTATTATATTTACTTATCATCTTTCAATACATTATCTTTTCATGTAATATTACATTTTTACTCTATTTAGTCCTTAAAATGATAGAGATACATTTTTATGAAAAACTGACTTCATTACTCTCATTAGTTGAAAATAATTTTCTACTAGAACCATATTTTCATAAAATGTTTCCAAAAATATTCATAATTTTAATGATAATATTTTCAATAATTTGTTTTTTCATTTTTTTAATTTTTAGAAAAAAATTGAAAGGATTCTTCCATCCATTTACATAATAATAATATTTTTTATTTTATCAAAATTGTGAAAAGAACCATTATTTTAACAGGTATAAAATGACTGGAATTTCCCACTATCATTAGCGGTAAATTATTCAAAACATATTTTCTAAATTTCAATGGTTATTTTAAATTGAAATTATTATAAAATATTTTTTGGTCTTTTTATTAATAGTATTTTTAAATAGAAAAGTGTATATTTTATATAAAATGATTTAAATATCAATTTTACATTTTTAAATTCATTAGTGACATCAAAACATTATTTTTAATTATGATCCAATAGAGATATTTTATTTTGAAATAATCATTACTTTTTATGGTTTACTATTACTTTTAAATAAGATTTATAGTTTAATAACCATTCATTATATTACATTGGGTGTTTTTTAATTATGTTTGTTTGATTTGGGTAAGTATTAACACATCAGATGTTGGTTTTTAAATTTTAATGTTTCTGTTGAATATATTTAAAAATTTAATATTAATAATTCATTGAACATAATAAGTGATGGGTGTTTCCAGGTTATAGATAGCCCTTCCATACATTTTCATGTATCACAAGAAATATTTTTTGGCCAAAGTATACAAATTTATAACCGCATATTTAAATATATTTTTAAAGGAGTGGAAAATATATTTTATATGAATTTAATAATTAATTACCTCATTGTCAGTTGAGTTATTGATGACCATGGGGTTATTTGGTTATCTAGAATATCCATGGATAAATTTCCAGCTTCTGTGATTATTTATATTTATTTTCTAGATCATCATTTTTTCTTAAAATATTATGGTCAATTTATGGAATAAATGTAATGTGTTCGATTAGTTTTCCATTCCTTAATTATTATTTCTATTTATTCATGATATATTATGTTGTGTTATTACCCTTACTGATATTTTGATCTCACCTATTTACTATGTTTTATTTTCCCTGGGATATTATAATTTTTTTAATTAATATTCATGGATACATTATGGATAATGAAGATGTTCTGAAAGAGGAATATTAATGTACATTATTATATTAATTTTTATGTTAATTTAAATTATAAATGATGTTTACCAATTCAACTAAACTAAATTGTCCTTTAGAAAGTCATTCTTTATAACTTATATCAATTAAATAATGTAAAAAATTGCTATGGGAAGTTGTGGTTGGTGTCTTTATAGTTGGTACTAGAGGAAGTTCAGTAAATACAATGAGAATTAGATTTATGAAAATGTAAATTTTGAAATTTAACCCTATCATAAACACATAGGATGTGTATATACTAAGTTATTAACGTTTTAACAAGGTATAGTTTATGTGGTTTGTATGATAAATATATCCTTATCTTGATACTGCAAGTGGACGTGGTTCTAGAATAGATGTAACTATGGGTAATAACTATGAAAAACCAATATTTAACTTTACTTTGGTGTTACATGGTACACAAATATAGGACATATTAGACACCAATTTTTACACTCCATTGAGATATTCTTTTGATAATTAATTATTTATTCATAAACCATTATGAATTCTTTGAAAATATTTTTATGCTTTAGAGACACTACCAAAGAAGACCTAAATACGATTAAGAGTTTAATCATGCTTAAAATTTTAATTTCATGTTATGATATCTTTTAGTATTTGGATTATAAATTATGTTTCATAATGTTATGATCTAATATACTGTATTACATTCATTATAAATGGAGACAGGTTGAAGGACTGGGAACCATATTAATAAATGTATACCATGTAGAAATTTTCCTCATCGGAATTATAATGAAGCTAGAGATGGATCATTAGATATAACAAATGAAATTATAAACATATTGGAGTAGCTAACCTAGGCAATGAGTAAAATCCATTCTTACATAGAGTATCCTACTGATCCACCTAATTGTGTAACAATGTTAATCCAATTTATGAATCAAAAACCTTCATTGTTCAATTGGTCGATAAATACATTTGTATCAGATAAATACATATATTCCGTAGAGAATATTTTACTCACTTTGAGAGTAATTAAATGGATAATGTTTTCATGCGATTTTATCATCTATTAAGAGATATAAATCAATGGAGGTCAATGAATCAAATAACAAAGGATTATGTGGAAATAAAAAACATTTCATTGAGGGATTTTATGTTAATTTTCTTGGAAAATTATTTTCCTCATGAGCTATGAGTGTATATGAATAGTATTTTCAGGATTTTACGAAAAAAAAGATGTCGATATTGATTCTATCTATGAATAAAACATTATAATATTATAGACTCATTCTATAGGCTATATATTTATTACAAATATTAATATAGATTATTTATTTAATGGGTTAAATACATTACTTTTAGGAGAATTATTCTCCCAAAACATCTCATCATAAGAGGAAATAGTATCATATTCTATCAAGATATTGAAATAATTTCCCAATATTATGAATTCTAAGTTAATAATTAAAATAGGTTCACGTAAGATAATAAAAGGTTGAATTGATCAAGGTAATGAAGTATTACTCCACATGCGATAATTGTTTAAAGAAATGCCCTTATACTCTCTTGAAGGGAATGAGATTTTGTTGCGTGTATAGACAAAAAGGACACCATGATCGTTATTTCAATTGAATGAATGAAGTTTCCATAGTTCAATACTTCAACATTAAAATATGGGCCAATAGGAAAATGAATTTCCCCAGAAATAAGGGAATATACCCAAAATGAATCATAGGGATCAAGGTTAGTCTAATGAAATTGATATAACTAAAGTGGAGTGATTAAAGTTTATTCATTGGTATTAATAAAATATACTATAGAATTATATTATTAATTATTTTACCTTTATTAAACTCATTATATGTATAAGGATTCTACTGTAGTACCTAATCATAAAGGATCTAAAAATCATTTTATGAATAGTACTGGTAAACAACAAAAGTGATTTTGTGCAAGGTGATATTTTTGGAAAACATGTTAATGAGGGTATATAACCCTTACTATTTCACCAATATTGAAATAATAATGATATAGTGATTTTTATGGGATATTATTGGTAAAATATAAATTGGATAGTGATTTATGTTATCATTGTTTTAGATTAATGCATGTTTGGATTTATTGAATATATTCGACATCCAGATATTTTTTTTGAAGCATGTATGTATTCATTAAAATTTTATGGTTATCATTGCAATTAAATATTTATAATTTGACATTTAGATTCAATTTATATTTTAATTGGTATATTATTTTTATTTAGGGACCTCCAATAGAAAATTTTAAACATTGAATTTGGATAGAAATATTTTGAATGTGTCTTAATGTTAACCATTTATCGAATGGATAAATAATTTTTTTTTATTTGATAACTTATTCAAACCATTTCTATCATTGGATACATCTATATGTAAGAGAAATTAAATTTCATTATTTTAATGAGTTAATAATCAATTAAATGTCAATTTTTGTGCCTCTGAAATACAAATTACTATTTTATATTAATTACATGTTGTAAGAGATGGTTTTGGAATTTATTTAATCATAACAAGAGGTTGATATTGTAAGTATATATTCTGGGGTACTATATCATAAACATAACAGAATCCCTCAACATTAGGAAAAAGATCTTAAGTAAAAAAAGTGTGGGCTTATTTATTTCATTTGTATTGAATCAATTATCTTTTATCTTATAAAACATTTATTGTTATTTTTTTAATTTATAATTAATTTGTTCTCTATCACTCATTATTAATCTTTGTGTGTTAGTATTCCCATCAACACCCATTTTTCCTTTCACACCAATGTTCTCGTACTTGGAATCCTAATAATGTGTTCTTATGGATGAAATTTGTACATCCAATTATCTCTTATCAATTAAAAGATATATTATCCCCTATTATGATGATGGTTTCCAAAAAAGTTATATTTAAATGTGATACCATAGATTGTTTAGAAAAAGATAAAATTCTGTGGATCGAATTTTTTTAAAGGGGTAGAATGGTAGCCCACAATATTTTAAAATGAAAAAACATGTTATATAACATGTATAAAAAACCAAACCATGAAAATAATAAAATAAATTACCTAATTATTTGTATAAAAATCCATTACGTTTATTCTCTATGATACATTGTGAACCATTGAATGATGGTTTTTAATTAAATGCAACTATATATCTACATTTTATTATATAAATGTGACCATTGTAACCTGGATATTAATATGGGGGTATGAAAAATAAATAAAATCATTAAAATATTATGGTTAATAGATGTAAAAAACAAACACAACTATTAAATTTTTATTATAAAAAAATAATATACATTTTTAATAGTTTTTTTTTGGAAATTATATTTTTCAAAAAGGTTTATTTGTAACACCCCTGGTAAATAAAGAATATGAAATTTTTATATTTCTCCATATTTTTGAATAAAATATTAATATTACTTTAAATGGGGACGCTATGCTTGATGGCGTAGACAATACGCAACAATGAGTTTCTTGGGAATCTTACGTTGCACTCTAATAATAAAATAATACTATTTTAAATGGTAGTTAATGCCTAACCGTTGTATTGGCCAGAATGAACAGAACTAACTACAAAATGATTAAATATGTTTTTAAAATATTTTTACTTTTTACAATAAATGATAGAGGATTAAAAATGTGAATGAATTCAATTTTAAGCGTAAACATTCTAATATTCTTTAAAAGGTCGATTAACAGCTTTTTGATGGCGAACCTCTTTTAAATCCACTTTTTGATAATTTTATGTGTTATATTTGACAAAATGAAATTCTTCTTTAGAATCAGTACATCAAAATTTACATTGTGTTAATTTTTGGTATTTTTCCGATAAAGTACTTTTTAATGAATAGTGAAAAATGTTGTATTTTAATTCAAAAACTCTTTTTAATATAATTTATTTATATGATTAGATTATCTTTCAAATTTGTTTTAAAGTGAAATTAGAATATATTTTTTCTATTAAATCCAATTTTGGTCATTGAAATTATTTTCACATTGAAATTGGACTTAAACTACTGTCAATCTTTTAATAGATATTGTTTCTTAAAAACACGCTATTTGTTTTGACAGCGGGAATTAATTATTAAATTAATTAATGCAACTTATCTGTTTTGAATTTTGTAAAATAGACATCATTTTTGAATTCAGAATATCAAATATATCCTAGGGTGATTTTTTTGGAAATTTTCTGAAAAACATCAATTTTTGATGAATAGTGAAACCACTAAGTGGTACTTATAAAAACCGATTTTCCGTTTAAATAGAATTTTTCCACCTTTGAGTTTTGAATTTCAAAAATCCGACATACAAGGTTGTCATTAATAAGTAAAATGTGATTCAATGGGATTACAATAATTTTTTTGGTGAATAGTAACTTATTAATTTTTTAATCGCGATTAGAGGTAATTAGTGTAGTTTAAGGTAAAAATAATGTTTTAATAATATGAAATGACCTAGAAACACGTCCTACCCTCATTGGATGGGTCATGGCCGACCCAGACAATCCATGGGTCATCTTGGAGACTCCATGGAGCCACTTTGGTTGGAAAATTACTAAAATACCTTTTTATTTAATGTTAAAATTAAAATGACACAAACATGAGTTGTTTTACTAAAATAAATTAAATGGGGTTTTACAAGTCAGATTTTTGACTATAAATAGTCATTGGAAAGTTAAATAGATTTCCTACATCATATTATTTTTTTATAATTTTTAGACGTTAAATATATTAAATTATTTATGACATCATGATGATGCAGCGATTACCTCATTAATAAAGGATTTAAATAAAATGGAAGATAATGTAAAATCTAAGACCTACACATGTCCAAAACCTATTGGATGGGTTTATTTCGAACCCTTATCACCTCATCCTCGAAACAAATCAATGTGGGACCATTAAAATCCGAAACACATTCTAAAATAAAGTAACATTTCTTTACTTTCCAAGAGTGTCCCTCCTCTTCTCTTATAAAAGACCCCCACATCTACCTCTTTACCCACACATCCAAAGCCTTTGGCTCAGCCAAAACCTGATCATTTTTCCTCTCCACATCCCTATCTTACTCTTAGAAGCCTCACTTTGGGCATAAGTCTTCCCAAGTAAGCCTTTGAGCTCAAATCAAAAAGAGTTACCTGATTTTAAGGTAATGTCTTCACTTGTGTTCTTTTGTTTTATTTTTCTTCTCCAACCCCCTAAACTCTTTTTATTCATTTGTTTTGTGAAAAATACAGTATATTAAATATACTAGGATGTTTTTATAAGAATCCATCGAGCTACACTTACACACACCAACATCAAATGGTTAATGAACATACTGTTTCATTGGATGGCGAATTTCTGCCTCACGAAACGATGATTGATCAACACTGATATAACACCTTAAAAGGTGGCCATTAAGATGTCACTATATTTGTATATGATATATAATATGTTTATGTTTCAGTTAATCTTATTTATTTTTCTTTTTTGGCATAACATTATGGTTTCCAATGTGGGTAAACACGATAATTTCATTTTAGGAAGTGCGGACTACCGCCCCCTCAAAGTGATTTGATTCATTAATGCCATATGTGGGATGTATAAAGGATGTATTTAAAGTTATTATATATGATTTATGATATGTATAAATGATGAATATAATTATGGAATTAAAATATACATACTTCTCATTTGGTTTTAATTCCATTAATATTACATAGAAATGAAAGTAGCGTTCATGCGTACGTACGGCTTACCGTCTCCATGAACGGTGCTTTTCATTTGTTACCTCTAAATGATTATGTAATATTATAAATACAAGTATATTCTGGATATATACGAAATATATGATATCCAAATCATGAATATAACTCTGGATATAATTAACCTTTGACCACACAAACAATATGTAATTGTAAGAAGTCCACTTTCAACTTAAGAACCAAATATCGACAAAACAAACATTATTAACATAAATAATTACATAATGTTTATAACATGGAATTAAGTGATATAATATGAATAATGAACTTTAAAATGGTTCTTAAGCAATTATGAATTAACTCAATTTTATTATTCAGGATGTTAAAGAACGATCGAGTCAAGTCGGACCCGAGGTAAGGGATCCTAATCCTCTCTTTCTTTTTAAGTACACTCTTTTATGTCATTCCTTTTAAGCTCTTCTTTCTTGTAATTGGGATGTTATTTTATATTAATCTTACTATAATTTTTATGTTCATATGATGAGAGAACCTATTGTCTCTCATCAATCCATTTTGGAAGTTTTGAGTTGCGCCGTTAGGCTGCCGAATTTTCGTAAGAGATCTAACCTCTCTCTTTCTTTTTATGTACTCTCCTTTATGTCACTTATTTTAAGATCCTATTTGTTATGATGGGGTATGTTCTTTTTTATTCCTCTTGCTATTTTATTGTAATATGATGATAGACCCTACATGATCTCATCAATCCATTTTTGGATGTTTTAAGTGGTGTCGTTAGGCTGCCAAGTTTTCGTAAGGGATTTTTCTTCTCACATTTATTCCCGTGAGATTCATGCTACATTTGCCACAATTTCCTTTTATTTGTGTATGTAATGACCCTTATTTTACACATTGTGTAATATAATTTCATTTACGATTATTTACATCAATTTTGTATTGTCCTTCTTTCACGGGTTGTATGTTTCGAAAGATACCCATGTCGGTAAGGGAACCTTTCCCCCTCCTCTTTTTAAAAGACTTCTTTTGTTATGTCTTTTAATTCAGATAAGATTATGTTGGGATATGTTGTTCTATATCCTTAGAGATTTAAATTTTATGTCCAAGTGATGAGATACCCTTTTTATCTCTCATCAACTCTTTTTCTGAATATTGAGGTGACGTCGTTAGGCTGTCGAATTTTTACAAGGGAACTTCATAACCCAATTTTGATTCATTGTGATAAACTTGTACTCCTTGAATATATCGTTCTATGAATATGTGTGAATGTCCTCTGATTTTTAACACTTAATATCCACTAATATTTGGTTTATTCGTTTGTCACACATAATTATGTAATTGATTTATCCTTAATCCAAGGATACCGTCTTTTTATGGGACTTCATCTCAATCTCCATTCATTGAGGCATATTTTGTTTTATACACAACCTTCTTTTATACGGTGTATAAACCCCTTTAAACATTTACGTTTATCCAAAAGGAATATTTTTTTTTACGAAGTGTTTTAGAAAATGACAAAAGGGAATGTTTTTTTCGTACATTTTCCGCGACAACGACTTTTCTGCCACCGTGACCATTATTTGAGTTTCGGCTCCCTCTAGAAGCCATACTGTTTTTTTAAAGAAAAATAAATACCATGTTTTAAATTTCTTTTATTTTGGTATTGAGAATGGTTTTCATAATGTTTTTATATCAATGTGTTGTATTGAACTCTTGTGATTCAAAGGTGGAAATGTTATGTTTCCTTTATGCATGTTTTATGTGATATGATTATGTTATGGTTTTTGGGCATTGTTATGAAGAAGAGTGGTTCTGTGATAAACTAAGGGCAGGTGAGACCGATATATCTCTTCAATGCATTAGGTAACGTGAAGGAGTGAAACTTTAAGGTTTCTCCGAAAAGATTTAGGGAATATACTGTGATGGGTATTCCAAACGTAACCAAGAGGGTTTCTCCCTACATAAGAATGTTATGAATGCCTCAAGTTACCTTTATGTTATATGAATTCTATGGTTTATTCATGATTTTATGATTTATGTTAATGTTCTTATGTTTTATGGGTAAAGTATGATTTCATTCTTATGTATTCATGTACTCATGTTTCCTTTCCATATTTTTATATCCCTTACTGAGCTTTTTATGCTCATCCCAGGTTTTTGAAAAGTTTTTCACAGGTCAAGGGAAGGGTACAAGATATGATGATAAGGTCAAGGAAGTGTCAAGAAAGAATCCATGTTTTATTTTAAATATGGTTCCATTGATGGGAGAAATGAATACTATCTTTTATGTAACCACTTTGTTTAAATGTGGAATGTAATGCAAGTTTTATGATCTAATTCTCTAAAACTCTAAACCTGAAAAGATCCTCAATGTGTAATCTTTTAATAACTCAAGATTAAGTAAGGTTTAAGGTTGGGGCCTTATAGTTGGTATCAAAGGTCGGTTTAGATAACTTTTGAGGTTAGGGTATTCTCTAAGCACAAGTGACATTACCATAATGGTTAGGATTTCAGAAAGAGTCCTAGTTTTAGATAAAGTAAGTGAGTAAGTATATCTTAGTGTTTACCTTCCTCATTAGTACATGATGGTTTTGTTGATATACTCACACTGAAATTTCTGTTTTTAGTGAATGGATGGATCTAGCAGGCACCAAAGAGACAACGGGTTTGAATGAAACTATGGAGGTTCTCTGATTAAGATACTAGATAAAATGGGGGATTCAATGAGGAAACTCATGGTTGTTCCAAACCAACTATCCAAGAGTCATGATCAACCAATTGAACCTTGGTATGATCTGTAATGCATCATGTAAAAGATGACCAATCGGTGTGGAAGTTTAGGTAATAATTATAAAGGTAACCATTAGAGTTATATGATCCTTACTTTTGAGGTAATTATGGGTTAAAATATGTTATGTTGGAAAATTAAAGGCATGAGATAAACTTGATGTTACAATATTTTATGATTATTTTTAAATATTTTATCTCGTTTTGGAAAAAGGACAACACGCAGACCGTGTGACAACCCGTCACGTCGGACAAAGCTGCGGGAATCAAACCCACAACCAAAGTGCAACTGGTATTTATCGCCTACCACTGGACTAGGTGAAGTCCCTGGTTAGTTTTACAAATTATTTTGAGTTATATGATTTTAGGAATCAAGGGTAAGTTTATTTTGGGTTATCTATGGAAATTATTAACCTATCATGGAGGATATGTGATTAGGTTAATTACTTTTCAATATGAGAATTTAAGAGCATCTGATGTTATTTGGATATAAAAGTTAATTTGTACCTTGGAAGACTATGTGATTAAATCCATCAAGTATTTGGGATTCAATCTTAGTTTGGTCTACTTTGAAGAATTTTATGGACAAATTGTTTATCAAATGGTCCTATTTGAACTCTGGGTTTTGTTGGAAAAATTTTGGAGATTAAGAATAGATTTTCTTTTTATAAAGGGTTATCCTTTTCTGGATTATTTGATCTTGTACTAAACTTTTTGGTTTTGGTTTTGGTTAATTTCTATAGACATTGTAAGTATATAGTTCTCTCTTTTGGATTAGGTGATTTCTAGAAGTTGATTATAGTGAACAAGTCTTCTTAAATGCTCGTCTTTTAAAGAAAATATGTGTTTGTGTATGAAATATAATAAAAGACGAAAGTCAACATGATAAGTAATTATGTTTCCTTATGAATAAATTCCTCAATAAAAAAATTTTTGTCTATTAAATTTTCTTACTGGGGAATCGAATACCGTTTAACCCATCACAAGATTGTGATTTTCTAGTGGTTAACTTTCTCCTAAACATGTTTTCTATCACTCTCCATCAAAACATGGCCCTATGTTTTATCCTCCATGTCCATGTTTTCCTACATGGAATCCTAATTTGGGGTAACTTGGGTGACCTCTGTACTTCTCATTAATTATTTTAAAGTGATTGTTTTACTGACTCTTGTTCTGATGTGGGACTTTCAAGGATGGTTCCGAGCACAATTTTAAAATTGTGAGGAAGCAATTCTTAAAAGGGGGGAATGATGTAACACCCCATGTAAATAAAGAATATGACATTTTTATATTTATCCATATTTGTGAATAAAATATTAATATTACTTTAAAAGGGACTATATGCTCGATGGCGTACCCAATACTCAACAATGAGTTTCTTGGAAATCTTACGTTGCACTCTAATAATAAAATAATATTATTTTAAATGGTAGTTAACGCCTAGCCATTGTAATGGTGTGAATGAAAAGAACTAAATAAAAAATGATTATATATGTTTGTCAAATATTATTACTTTTTATAATAAATGTTAGAGGATTAAAAATGTGAATGAATACAATTTTAAGCGTAAACATTCTAATATTCTTTAAAAGGTCGATTAACCGCCTTTTGATGGCGAACCTCTTTTATATACACAAATTTTTATAATTTTCTGTGTTATATTTGACAAAATAAAATTCTTCTTTATAATTAGGACATCAAAATTTTCTTTCTGTAAATTTTTGGTATTTTTCAGATAAAGTACTTTTTTTAATGAATAGTAAAAAATGTTGTATTTTAATTCAAAACCTATTTTTAATATAATTAATTTATATGATTAGATTGTCTTTCAATTTTTTTTATGTGGAATTATAATATATTTTTACCATTAAAGCCAATGGTGGTAATTGGAATTAATTTCACTTTGAAATTGGACTTAAATAGTGTCAATCTTTTAATAGATATTGTTTCTTAAAAACACGCTATTTATTTTGACAGTGGGAATTAATTATTAAATTAATTAATGAAAGTTATCTGTTCTAAATTTTGTAAAATAGACATCATTTTTGAATTCTTAATATTAAATATTTCCTAGGGTGAATTTTTGGTAATTTTCTGAAAAACATCAATTTTTGATGAATAGTGAAACCACTAAGTGGTACTTATAAAAATTGATTTTCTGTTTAAATAAAAATTTTCCACCATTGTGTTTTTAATTTCAAAAATCCGACATACATTATTGTCATTAAGAAGTAAAATGTGGTTGAATGGGATTAAAATAATTTTTTGGTGAATAGTAACTTATTAATTTTTTAATCACGATTAGAGGTATTTAGTGTAGTTTAAGGTAAAAATAATGTTTTAATAATATTAAATAACCTATACACATGTTTTACCCTGATTGGATGAGTCATGTCCGACCAAGACAATCCATGGGTCAACTTGGGGACCCCATGGAGCCACTTTGGTTGAAAAATGAGATAAATACCTTTTTATTTAATGTTAAAATTAAAATGACACAAACATGAGTTGTTTTACAAAAACAATTTTTAAATGGGGTTATACAAGTCATATTTTGACTATAAATAGTCATTGGAAAGCTAAAAAAATTTCTTAAATCATAGTATTTGTTTTATAATTTTATACATTTAATAGATTAAATTATTTATGACATCATGATGATGAAGCAATTACCTAATTTATAAAAGAATTAAAATAAAATGGAAGGATAATGTAAAATATAAGACCTACACATGTCCATAACCTATTGGATTGGTGTATTTCAAACCCTTATCACCTTATCATTGAAACACAAAAATGTGGGACCATTAAAATCCTAAACTCATTCTAAAATAAAGTAACATTTCGTTACATTCAAAGAGTGCCCCTCCTCTCCTATTATAAAAGGCCCCCAACTCTACCTCCTTACCCACACTTCCAAAGCCTTTGGATCGGCCAAACCCTGCTCATATTTCCTCTCCACATCCCTCTCTTACTCCTATAATCCTCACTCTGGGGAGTAGTATTCCCAAGGAAGCCTTTGAGATCAAATCCAAAAGAGTTAACCGATTTTAAGGTAATGTCTTCACTTGTGTTCTTTTGTTTTATTTTTCTTTTCCATCCCCCTAAAATCTTTTTATTAATTTCTTTTGTAACAACTCCAGTATCTTAAATATAATAGTATGTTTTTATAAAAATCATTCGAGCTACACTTACACACACCTACATCAAATGGTTAAAGAACATACTGTTTATGTGGATGAAGAATTTCTACCTCACGAAACGATGATTGTTCAACACTCATATAACACATTAAAAGGTGGACATTAAGATGTAACTATATTTATATATGATATATAATATGTTTATTTTTTACTTAATCTTATGTATTTTTCTTTTGTGGCATACCTTTATGGTTTTCATTGTGGGTAAACACGATAATTTCATTTTAGGAAGTGCGGACTACCGCCCCCTCAAAGTGATTTGATTCGTTAATGCCATATGTGGGATGTATAAAGGATGTAGTTAAAGTTATTATATATGATTTATGATACATATAAATGATGAATATAATTCTGGAATTTAAATATACATACTTCTCATTTGGTTTTAATTTCATTAATATGACATAGAAATGAAAGTAGCGTTCATGCGTACGTACGACTTAGCGTCTCCATGAACGGTGCATTTCATTTCTTACCTCTAAATGATTATGTAATATAATAAATACATGTATATTCTGGATATATATGATATATATGATATCCAAATCATAAATATCATTCTGGATATAATGAACCTTTGAACACACGGACAATTTGTAATTGTAAGAAGTCCACTTTCGACATAAGAACCAAATATCGACAAAACAAACATTATTAACTTAAATGATTACATAATGTTTATAACATGGAAATAAGTGATATAAAAGGAATAATGAACTTTAAAAATGTTCTTAAGCAATTATAAATTAACTCATGTTTATTATTCATGACGTTAAAGAATGATCGAGTCAAGTCGGACCCGAGGTAAGGGATCCTACTCCTCTCTTTCTTTTTAAGTAGAATATTTTATTTCATTATTTTTAAGATAATATTTATTGTGATTGGGATGTTATTTTATGTTAATATTACTGTAATTTTTATGTTCATATGATGAGAGACCCTATTCTCTCTCATCAATCCATTTTGGAAGTTTTGAGTGGCGCTGTTAGGCTGCCAAATTTTCATAAGAGATCTAACCTCTCTCTTTCTTTTTAAGTACTCTCCTTTATGTCACTTATTTTAAGATCCTCTTTGTTATGATGGGGGATGTTCTTTTATATACCTCTTGATATTTTATTGTAATATTCGTAGAGACCCTACTTGATCTCATCAATCCATTTTTGGATGTTTTAAGTGGCACCGTTAGGATGCCGAGTTTTCGTAAGGGATTTTTCATCTCACTTTTATTCCCGTGTGATTTATGATACATTTGACACAATTTCATTTAAATGGTGTATGTACTGACCCTTATTTTACTCATTGTGTAATATAATTTCATTTATGAGTATTTACATTAATGTTTTATTTTCCTTCTTTCACGTGGTGTATGTTTCGAAAGATACCCATATCGGTAAGGAACCTTTCACCCTCCTCTTTTTAAAAGACATCTTTTTTTATGTCTTTTAATTCACATAAAATTATGTTGGGATATGTTCTTATATATCCTTAGAGATTTAAATTTTATGTCCAAGTGATGAGATACTCTTTTTATCTCTCATCAACTCTTTCTCTGAATTTTGAAGTGACGCCATTAGGATGTCGAATTTTTGCAAGGGAATTTCTTAACCCAATTTTGATTCTTTGGGATAAACTTATACTCCTTGAATATGTCGTTCTATGAATATGTGTGAATGTCCTATGATTGTTTTACACTTAATATCCACTTATATTTGGTGTATTCATTTTTCACACATAATTATGTAATTGATTTATCCTTAATCAAAGGATACCATCTTTGTAAGGGATTTCGTCTCAATCTCAATTCATTGAGGCATATTTTGTTTTATACACAACCTTCTTTTATACGGTGCATAAACCCCGTTGACTTTTACGTTTATCCAAAAGGAATATTTTTTTATATGAAGCGTTTTACAAAACAACAAAAGGGAATGTTTTTCTTGTACATATGCGGCGACAACGACTTCTCCACCACCGTGACCATTATTTGAGTTTCCGCTTCTTCTAAAAGCCATACCTTTTTTATGAAAAATTAATATCATGTTTTACTTTTCTTTTATTTTTGTATTGAAAATAGTTTTCATAATGTTTTTATATCAATGTGTTGTATTGATATCTTGTGATTGAAAGGTGTAAATGTTATGTTTCCTTTATGCATGTTTTATGTGATACGATTATGTTATGGTTCTTGGGAATTGTTATGAAGAAGGGAGGTTCCCTGATAAAATAAGGGAGGGTGAGCCCGATATAGCTCTCCAATGAACTGGGTAATGCGAAGGATTGAAATGTTAAGGGTTATGCGAAGAGATTTAGGGAATATACTATGATGGGTATTCCAAATGTAACCAAGAGGGTTACTCCCTACGTTAGAATGTTATGAATTCCTCATGTTACCTTTATGTATTATGATTTCTATGATTTATTCATGATTTTATGAGGTATGTTAATGTGCTTACGTTTTATGGGTAATGTATGATTTCATTTTTATGTATACATGTACTCATGTTTCCTTTCCATATTTTTATATCCCTTACTGAGGTTTTTATGCTCATCCCAAGTTTTGAAATGTTTTTCACATGTTAAAGGAAGGGTACATGATTTGATGATAGTGTCAAGGAAGTGTCAATAAAGAATCCATGTTTTATTTTAAATATGTTTCTATTGATGGGAAAAATTAATACTATCGTTTATCAAACCACTTTGTTTAAATGTGGAATGTAATGCATGTTTTATAATCTAATTCTCTAAAACTCTAAACCTGAAAGGATCCTCAATGTGTAATATTGTAATAACTCAAGATTAAGTAAGGATTAAGGTTGGGGCCTTATAGTATTAGTCTCACATTATCCACATAATTTAAATTTAATTTATACTAATTTTATATAATTCATATAGAAAAAATATAATTAGTCCATCAAATATTTATTTCAAAATTACATGAGGGTGAGTATTTCAAAATCATCAAAAAAATATTACTTTTTTTTAAAAAATGAAAAATACTAATTTTTACTGAAAACAACATTTCCATTTAAATTATATAGAAAGATAGTTTATTTTTAAAATTATTTATATTGAAACATTATTTAAATTATATTAACTTTTAAATATTGTAGTTTATTTTATTAAAATTAATATTTAATATTTATATTAAAGAAATTTGTAATTAATATAATTTTATTATTGGGAAACAACTCTTTGGTAGTGGTTGTGGTATATATTTAAATTTAATTATTCCACTATTATTCATTAAATTTTAAAAAAATGCATTCGATATATTTAATCATATTTATTTATGTTATCTTATAATATTAACATAAATTTTTTCATTAGTGAATATTGTATACCGACAAAAATTATTACAGCACCACTATTTGAAAATTAACCTTTACAATCTGTTTGGAACTGTGTGTATAGCCCATAAAACCATTAGTATAGAGAATACCCTAGGTTTAGAGAATCATGATATCTTCATCAATCGGTATAAAACTGAGTTATACCAATGTGTTGAAAAATATTTTTCCATAGTTATGAACCAAAACAATATATTAGTCCACAATGTCAACAACCCAATACCAATGGTTCTAAAACTCTGGCTATATGATTAAAAAAATTTATACCAATAGATTTAAATCCGGGACCACCACTATAGAATCTAAATTCCAACCAACTGCTACCCATAAAATTATTAGTATAAAAATATATATTTACACATATATATTATTCTAATCCTTAGATACAGCTTGAAAATTGTGGCAATAGGTATTCCCATAAGAATTTATCCCATACTTACACTGGAAAAGCTATTGCCAAAATTTAGGAAAATGATTGCTATAGTGATGCCTTATACCCATAGTTCTTGGATAACCACGTGTATTGGTTTAACCAATACCCCGGTTTTTTTAGAAAATATTGGAATAAGGGTAACCTATACCCATATATTTTGGATAAAACATTGGTATATATCATGAAATAGTCCCAATGACCATGGATATTACAAAACCATAGGAATAGATCTGAAGTAAACCCTATAACCATGGTTATTTCCTAAATCGTGGTCATAACCCTATTATCTAGTAGTTCATAGGTGAGGTAAAAATGGGTTTATTGGGGGATGAAAATTAGAAGATAAGTGTTAAAAATAACATAAAATATGTTCAAAACCCATTTTTGGACATATTTATTCCATATCGCCTATATTGTTCAAGATTGTTCCTTTTATGTGGATTTAAGAATAAATACATATTTGAATAAATTTATGACTTCAGAAATTCCATCTATGTCCTCTCCACCACTTTTTAAATTCCACCCCCTCACCGCCCCACTTCACAAATTCAACACCATTTGTTTTAACCAATACCTACTCAAATACCATACCTACTTCTCCCAAAACATTGTATAGTTATTATTTTTTACTAATACCTAAAATTAATGCTTTAGGTATCAATCTAAAGAGGCTATATAAAGAAGATATTAAATTCTCAAAGGTATGTATTTGTTTCAATTATTCTACCACCACATTAAAACCTTCATAAAAAATTAAAATAACAACACAAGTTGTTAATATATACTTATATGTTATTTTATTAATTCCATAACCTATATCTATATCTACTTCTATTAAATGGTCAACAAAACCATCGATCTTGTGTACGGAGGACCACTTACTTGAAAAAAAATTAAATTTGGTTCACATAACCACCATTAAAGGATGGATTTAATGATGGATTTAATATAATTATTTTATTTTAGGAAATAATTTTACTTATTTAATTATTATATCACATATTCATTATCACATTAAATTCAATGGGGGATACGATAACGTCGCTGGCGTGTATATCAAACTACCACCACATGAAGAGATGAGATTTTATTTACACATACCCTTTATATGGAAGGTAGTTGGAATAAAATTAATAAATATATGTGATATTAATGAGGAATAAATAAATATGGAAATATAATATCACATATTTTATTATAATTATTTCTTTTGTAAAATAATAATGTTGCTTGTGCGTACATGTGGACAACTTCATCCACATAGAAATGTGAAACATTGTTCATTTTATTTTTACATGAATGCTAATATGGTTGAATTTGATTAATATACATGATATAAATTACCTAATAGTGAATCTATAAATTTTAATTGATACTTATTTTACTTTCATTATATCCATCATGAAAAATGAAAATAGTGTTTATTTATATGTATGGGTTATCATCTCTATGAATGGTTGAATAAATTTTCTAACTCTAAAATTAATATATTACTACAAATGAATATAAATTGAATATATATGATATCTATATCAAGGTTTGGATACTAAAATTGATTTATCCATGATCAAATTAAAAATACAAATATTTCTGAACTAATCATACCTGAAAAATTGAGCAACGATAACCCGAAACAGTGATTTGAACAAAACATCATTGATTAACAGGTGATAATAGACAATATGTAAATCATATAAGGTATTAAATATTTGACTATTATTCTATAATATATTAATTTTGATCCTATTTTATTATACATGATGTTAAAACACATATGAAGGAACTAGAACCAAAGGTAATGGTTTATCTTCTCTCTATTACTTCTGTGAGACATATTCCATATTCACCACTTTTCCCTTTTAGTGGTGTATATAAAACGCCAATGATATGATATATTGGTATTAAATAAAACTTTAGGGTGATTAAATATTGATTTTAAATTGTTTCATTCATGGGGAGAATGATTTAAAATATACTAATGCTGTAATGGTTTATTTTACAATATCATCATTATTTGGGATTTCATTTTTTTATGTGTCCCTCGGAAGAATAATATTGTATTATAATCAAAAAAACTAATCTTTTTAATCATCATATGATTATTAATGATATATTCTAGTAATATTAAAATTTCTCTCTATCTGGTGATGAAAATCACTGAGAGTTTTTTTAAACAAATCTAACATTATTTACCTCATAGATTGAAAATTCGTTTAATTCAAAAACCATGCTTCTTAATAAACGTATAAAAAATATTAAACATTTTAGAAATTATTTATTTAATTAATTTTTTCCCTTGATTCAATTATTACAATAATTTTTTAAAGGACTCTCTGGGTCATTTTCTAGAGACGACTTGTTTGGCAGTTTTTAAATATAAGAAATGGATATTTGTTTTTATATACAGGGAATGAATATAATTACCCACGGTCATGATCACACTATGTTTTAAATATTATGTTATAGTTATCAAATTTTTTTCATAAAAAATTCTATTCAAAATATTTTTTGACCATTTCATATGAAAATTACATTTACTGTGAGATGTTTATTGTCCTTAAAATTATTGTAATTGATATGTTTATAGTATTTATATTTATTAATTAAATCATAATTTTATTATTCTAATGATCCATTAGGTATATTTTTTTTATATGACCCTTATTTTTTCATTGAATTGTTTTATATCAGTTTGACAGAGGATCTAATATTTTATTACAAATTACCATATTACATTGGATGGATTTTAATTAAATATTTTTGATTCAAGGATTCATTAATATTTTATATAATAGATTTTCAAGGTGAATGTTTTTGTCCATTATCTTTCAAACATTGAATGTAATCAATTCATTAGGATTATTATGCTATGAGTGGGTCATGATTATAGATAGGTCCTTGATTCATTTACAGTCATCATGAGGAAAATATGTCTGCCAAATTAGATGTGTTACTACTAATAGATTAAAGTTATCATGTGAAAGGTCATGAAATTATCTAATATATTTATCATATTATATATGAAATCAATATGATATCAGCTATTGATTTCCATCTGATTAGTTTTTTTAATGATAATGTCCTTGGATGTATTTCATATTCAAGTGATTATTTATATGGAATTTTTTGATCATCAATTATTTCATTAATGTTATGCTCACTCTATTAATTCAATGTCATTTGTTTTCATTATTTACATTTCTATATTTATTATAAATATTTATTCAGAATATACCTAATTGTATTCTTACCCTAACTAAAAATTTGATCTAATCCCTTTCTTCAGATTTATTTTCCCTATGATTCCAAGATATTTCTTTTGATATTGATATATTGGTATAATCAATAAATAATGATTAGATTTTCCAAGAATACACATTACATATTTTATGTTTTCAATTTTAATGTTAATTTAATGTAAATATATATTTCAAAAAAACTACTAAACTATTATGTCCTTTTAGTCTGAAATTTCTTGTAACGAATGACAATGAAATAATTTGTCCATTGGATCTGAGTTATGGGTGTTGGAGTCATTACAATGTAAACATGCCAACTATATAGATGATGGTTTAGTAACATATAAATCCTTATAGTTGTGGAAAATTAATTATTCTATCTTATGAATTTAGAACTAAATGATAGAGATAACCTATAAAAATTACATGGTATTTTTTTCCTCCATCAAGGGGTTAGAATTTAAAAATAATTTAAAATTTTAAGGGAATTCAATAAAAGCATGCATGTCTCACTCTGACTAAATATATAAAACAACTAAAATTTTAGTGAAATTGAATTACCAAATACAATATGTAGGTATATGACTCCACATCAATTACATATAGTGTATTTGATATAGAAAGAGATAAATCAATGAAATAAATATATACCCTAAAAATAGTGCATATTAGCCATCCCAGATTTAGCATTCCGGATACATTGAAAAATGAAGAAAGTAAGAAAAATGAATGAAGATATTACTCATACACTTCCAAAGAGAAAAATAGTTAGTGATCCTGAAAATGTATGAGGTAGGTGACTTAAATCCCATGAATGTTGAGAATGATTAGTTCGAGTATTTAATGGATTGGTTGAACGTGGAAGTGGAAGATTAATAAACTTTTATTATTATAAGGAATTATTGGAGAATTGGTAATTTTACCCACCTTTTATGATCATTGATATATTAATTGAATAAAATTGGAATGTATTCTATAAATAATTACTTTATAGGTACTTTATGATCCATTTATAGTTTAATATGGTTTTACATTATAAATAATATATTTACATAGTAAATCACTAATTTACATCATAAATTGTTCTACATTTATACTTTTACTAAAACATCAACTTCAAGATAAAAGAATTCCAAAGTACATTAAGGATATATAAATAGGTTCAAAAAAAAACAAAACTATACCCAAATACATATTGTCTGAAATTAAAAGAATCTGGGAATCTATGAAAATTGAGAATGTCACAACATCACCTTCTTAAAAAACTGATCAATGAGTTTCTCTTCTAAGGGTGGTTAACCATCATAAGAAAATAAATCAACAGGTGAGTCTTTAAACCATCATTTATCTCAAATATATTTCCCTATACAAATTAATTCTCAAATATAACCCAAACTAGAGGAAATGAATTACCTTACATAGAGTCCATGCCATAGTCGGATGTATGAAATAGATATTCCTCAATATAAGAATTAGCTCATAAAAAATGAAATATTAAAATAATGAGATGGTTTGGAATTATAATATGTATTATTTGGTTTATGGAATATATCTTTCATGACCCTATATAATTGAGGAAGTACTAATCAATAATATATTGGTATGACCAACTCCAAAACCATAAATGGTTTGATTAAACTCAACAATATCTTACCATGACTCAGGATTTTTTGAAGCCCCAGTCTAATCGAAATAGGAAAGATTACCCAATACCTCACCTGGTAGTATTATAGTCATCAACAATGATATAAATAATAATTATTCTAAGACTGACTAGTAGTCATTAAATTCCTTATAATCTACAACTTCTATGAAGTATCTTGAATAAGATAAGGTCATAGTCAAACTTACCCTCCTTCTATTTACTAGCATATGGAATGAAAAAAATGTTCTATTGTATGTTATCGTGGGAGATATTATTATAAGCTAAATAATAAAAATTTATTTCTTTCTCCTAATAAACTCCAACATCAAGGTTGAATGCTTTAATCATCCTCACAAACACCCATATCATATTATCTGGTTGTCTATCAGTCTCTAAAAGATATCTAGTACTCATAAGTTCCTATTAATGAAAATCCTTCTATAAAACCTATAAGAGAAATTATGTGAATCAATAATCATTTTTTGACATAATATAATTTGTAACTATATAGTGATATAAAATCTCTCTAAAATAAACCATCATTTGATCATCCACTAAAATTCTATCTTCAATATTATAGAACTGGGAATTCGTTTTTATCTGATCAATAATTATAAATACTACATCACAACATCAAGGATACCCAGTTAAACCCATAAAAAATCCATAGTGTAATTGTATAATTTACACATAGGTATGCGTAAATGATCTATTTTTTTGAAATATTTAGTTCTCTTATTTCACCTACTTACAAATTGAATTCATAGTAAAAAATACATCTATATCTCTACTCCTCCTTGTCCACCTATACTATAAGAGGTTTTCATAGTACATCATTGTATGATTGTGATTTACTGCATAAGAGGATGCATGAAACAATCAGATCAATTAATATTAGATGTATATAGATACACATACACAAAAATGAATGCACAATAGAAAACCCTGATCAAAAACCAATCTGGGAGGTGGTTCCTCACATGAAACACTCTTCCGTGAGGAAAAGCCCTCAGAATTAGAGAGATAACATATATTCAACCTTCACAAAAGTGAAAATATCCCTGATTAACATGTGTTTACATGTTTTCTAGTATTGTCATGATACTTCAAATAAATCTTATAATATAATTACAATAACTTTTATTTTTGACTAGCATTATCAACTGCTTATGCCTATGTCTTCCGAATTAGAGTGATATCCATATTTTTTCAATTCCAAAATATATATAAATACATAAAATTAAAATAATTCTGGTATTCCACCTAGTTTAATTTTATGAGATTCATTTAATTCTACTTAAATATATATTTGGGTCTTTTTTCATCATTTATAAAAAAATTATCTCATAGAATATAGTCCACCCATCAACAAATTTTAACAACTATAAATGTTTTCTCGATATAATTAATCATTTAGTTTATCTCGTGAAATCTTATCTAATGTGAATCATATGCCAAAACTCGATATCCCTATATGAGAACTATTATAAAACATTATCCGAACACATAAAAAAATTGTAAAACTTATGAATTAATAAATAATAATCTGGATCAGTGTTAATGTAAATCTTCTTTTAAACCCTTGGATAGATCCATTACATGCTTTTTAGCATACAAACATCACACCCTTTTTAGTCCACGTCATATGAGATGCAGTTGGACATGAAAATTATGGAAGATAGAACATATAATAACCTATTATCCCCAATAATCATTATATGACAAAATTATTCTTCGGATACACCAAAGAAACCATGGATCTCACATTCTATATATCCAAATACACTTCTCCCCTTGAGATAATTGACCAATGAAGTGAGCCCTACGAATCCCATTGTGGAATTTAATGAAGTTAGGATACAATATTTCCTCCCATAATTTACTCAAAATGATATCAATATTTTTATATACTCATGTTGATTATGTAAGAATAATAAGATTTCATCTATTAATATTTTGACAAATGAATATCTATACTAATGGAATACCAAATTCAAAATAACCATGAAAATTTACATTTTTTGTGAGATCGTAGTTCATTACCAAATATTTATACAATACATATCTATTATAGATATTTTGTATATTGTATAACATATTGTCTCACCAAAACCTAATTGTGGCCCAACACCAAGTAAATCTTGCAGAAATTCCTTGATCCTTTGAGTTTTTCTATGTGTTTATATATATGAGGTAATGAATTCCATTTCTTCACTATAATATGATTGAATATTTAGTAATATAAATGAATCATAAGGTAACAATGTACCTTCTTCTTTAAAAAGATAGGATAACCCCAAAGTAAAGTAATAGCTTATATAAAAACTATATCTTAATGGATTTTTTTACTATATCATTTTTTCCATACTCTTAGATGGTTTTTTATTATAATGAGAAATTAGTACTGGTGAAACTCTTGGAACTATACCAATACTATGTGCCACCTTTCTCATTGGAGGTAACCAAATTTTTTTTCAGTGAATAAGTCCCTAAAATATTCCACTACTAGTGGGTAATTATAATATTATTTTTCCTTAGTCACTCCTTAAAAATAAAATCAATCTGGGTTGTCACTATGCTCAGATAGTGATGTTCCATTCCATCTTGACTCTCCTAGATATCCCATTATCCCTTATGAAGATTTCATCATCTAATTGGTGACTTAAACAAAAACCATTTGGAATAACATTAATCATATGGAAGATACAATACTAACTAGTATATCATATTCTTCTCATCAAGTTATTCATTTCAAGGGAAAAAAGACACAATTAAAGAAATATAACCACATATCTCAATAGGAAATTCCTTACACTAGAATATAACTTCATATTGGATCCCCAATGGTGTATCGACTATCATCACAACACATCTGTACTCAATATATATGTATATAATTTCAAGATTTCAATAGATATGAAATAATTTGAAAGGACAATACCAAATTAGAAACAACATAATGTAAACTTTACTAGAATATTACCTCAAAAATTTTAAGGATGAACACATTACATTAGGTATCAACTGTAGTAGAAATATAATTTTTAAACTACATCCCTCATATATAGACTGAATTCCTCGGATAAGAAAGATCTATTTGTTCAATGTGACTTGTTTCTATCTACCTCGACCATGACCACATTATTGGATGATCAATTTTTAGTAATCAAGTGTCCTACCTGATGTATATCTATTAATATATCTCATGAAAACTATCTCAGTGTAGATCCCTTGACTTTAATCACTAGAGGAAAATATATGAAGAATATCTAATAATAAACATTCATTCCACAACCTCATCATTTAATTGGGTCTCTCTACGATGGGTTTTGAGTGTCCCAATTTCCCACACTAATGGTAGACCACAAAATTTATTGTGTGTGTTGTTTTAATACCACTACCACCATGATATGTCACCAATTATTACTTCATTCCACTAGAATAACTACTCCCTATTATAGTTTTTGAACCACCATATCCCACACCTCCATATTCCCTCAAATTCAGCTAAATGATTATAGATTGGTTTATTGTCTTTTAATAATTAGTCAACTCAACCACATTTACCCAATATTGTCTGAAATTAACAATTTCATACTCAAAACACCTAATTATCTTTATATTTTAACAATAAAGAGTCAATTTGAAATGTTATATCTTATATGATTATGTTCTATACTCTATAATAGACATATCTCCCTATAACAAATTCATAAACTCTGTAGATCAGTCATCCTTATCATATGCAGAAAAAACTAGACCTGAATGGTCCTATGAATATCCTAGTAGAACATACCCAAATATATATCTTATTGGTTAATAAAATACCCCAAATTATTCACATAATCACAGAATATAGAAGTTTCATGCTTGCACCTGAACTCTATATTCATCTAAAAATGCTCAAATATAGATAAAATGGCTTCTATTAATGGCTTGGTAGCATGGGTACCATCATCCCCTAATAAATTATGATTATTCTTCTATTGAAACCATTATTTAAAATCATCCACAAAATGGTCTTGTCATGATGATCCTTATATGGAATAAATAATTCCTATAAAACCCCCTAAAAATGATCATCATTACCCATATTAGTAATAGAATGAGGTGCCTCAAGTGGCACTATAGAAGTTCATTATAGTTTCTCAGTGACCTCCACATCTAGAGAATGGTTTTCACCAACATCAATGTGTCCTACTCGAGGCCTTTAACATTTAATTTTTCTAAATATTCATAAAATATGACTCAGAATAAGATTATAAAAATAATTGATCCCAAATAAATGATTTAGAAGTGTATAATACATCATATATTAAATTCACACTTCTCTGTGTTCTCCTAATGTTTTTAATGTGATAAGGAAGATCATTAAGGATTATTAGAGACACTCCCTATGGCCCACTATAATGTTTAGGTCATTTCCAATGTCACATATATCACTTTGGAACTCCTGTTATATGGGGTATTGGATGAATTTTATATAACAAGACACTCTTTATGTTTCAATAGACATCCCTAATTAACTGAAAAATTTTATTAATGAGTTATTTCTCCAAATTTATGTTTATATATATCGTTTTCTTTTAAAAGCATCACCATTCAAGTGGTATAAATTTTTGCACATTATGAGATATAGTTTGAATGTTTTGTAACTACAATTATTTTTATGATAATTCAATTATACGTATCGAAATTCCCAATTTATTAAGGAACACACAATCTTTATATTGTAATTATAACCCATTTATTGAAAATATTATTTTTTTCCAAAAAAATCCAATGGTCCATGGATCAAAGGTGATTTAATTTGATCAATTAAGGTTCAACCATTAAGTCAACAGGAAAATCACTATAATGTTTAGGAGGAAACATACATTAACACAATTAAATAATCCCTACAAAACAGTTAATCACATTTCTATAGAAACATCAAGGATCTATAATAAGTTATTGGAATTATATTTAGTAAAATAAATATATCATGTAATATGCATTCCAAGATAGTCTTCAAGTGCATATAATGATTCATGATACAACACAACCATGTGTCACTTTCCATGGGTAAAACATATCATCACAGTAATATTATATTATAATACACTTATGTGTCACTCAATAGTGAAATCATGAAAATTGTAGTAGGCCAAAACAAAAACTCAAGGTCCCTTACTAGGTAATTTGTCTTTTCCCAATATTTTGTTTTCTAATCCAAGGAATAAGATCATGACAAAACACCAAAAAAATTCATAGTCACCATTAAACCAACTAGAAATTTTAAAAAAGAAAAAAGAAGCTTAGATATAACTATATTACATCCACATCCCAATTCATAATTAATTGGATGGTTTATTAGTCCAATGGAGTTCATTAATATATCCATATATGATATAGTCTTCTATCATGTAGAAATGGAATATGGGATTATTGTGGAGATACTATACCATCATTATCATAGCGGAAAAAATCGTTTAAAAAATGGATAAGTGTAAACACCTTTTTTGTGGCCTACTATGTTTTACTCTCACTATGTTCGGGACGATGTTTGGTACCTGAATATACCTTTTTGATGCATATAGAAAGAAAGGGTATTTTCTAGAATTGGATTCCATATTTTCAATAATATGATTGAGTTTGGTAGAAGAGGATTGATCTTTTTATCATGATATATTTGGATTTTAATTTTGGACTTTTTGTATTTTATTATTGCATGTTTTATATTCTTATTATTCCATTCCCATATACTCCCTTTTTTTAAAGAATAAATCATCACATAATTTTTAATATAGATTGGGTTATTTATATTATCAGTTCAGTATTATTTGGATTTTCAATTTTCTAATACTACATATTATGTTCTTCCACTATTATATTTATTAATGTTTATATAAGTTGATAAGTGCTAACATAGAATTAAATTAAAGTAATAATTTATGTAATAAACATGATATATGAGGTTTGTTGAGGACACTCTTATAACACGACCTTCTTCGACCTACGTCGGAATGGATCGAGACATATAAAACAATGTTTATGTTTTTAAATATAAATATATATTTACTAGTATGTATGTATATATATAATACTAAGTTGTAATATATATATATATATATATCTGTGGGTTTTTGTCTAATACTTTCCCGGTAAAATGGGATTAATACAATGTTTCCATGAAAAATCAAAAGAAATAATATTATAATAAGGTTAATCAAATCTATATTCATTTGGGGATAAAAAAATAATCTCTGAAAATTATAATCAGTGATATGAGTCACCATGATAATTATCCTTCACAATGTAAAATTAAATTACATTTCAAACATACTAATAAGTGAGTCGAAAAATCATTTCCAACATCACACATTTGGGATGCATGAAATATCATTCCCAACACTCTCTGTAACCATGTCATGTTGAACAGCATACATGTTGGAATAATAATAATATTATTATTATTATGTATACCACATTGATAAAATATAATAATTTTCTTCAACCATCTCACATTATATTTTAGGTAATTGTCTATAATTTATAGGATATTCACATGACATGGTCATCATAATCACTTTTTATTTAATTCCTTCAAGACATTTAAACTAGAAAAATATGCCAAATCCCCATAAATGATGGCTTAGTCATGTAATAATTCTTATATTCATGGTCATTTGATAATTCCATCTCAGGGAGTTGGCACTTATAAAGGTGGTTGACCTAAGAGAATGTAAATTTAAAAGGGAATTCTTCTAAAAATGGGTAACAAGTTGAATAAGAATTTATATTTTAAGGAAATGCGTAGATATATCAATGTATAAGGCAATAGTTACTAATAGAAAAAAGATAAATTTCATGAAAAAAATAGAGAACCAATATTTGGGGGTGAGATGACTAATTGTCCAACATTTTCCTCATATTCGAGCTATAATGGTAGAAATCAATGCAAAATAAACATACCCAGAAAATAGGTCATATTATCACAAATATATTAAACATTATATATAGAATATTAAATGAATAAAGTAATTAATATAAATATAGATATTTTTTTGTTACCTTTCCAATGAGATGAATGACGAGTGATTTTGACACCACATGGTAGGGGGGCTCAAAGAATATGGAAGTGGATAAGTTGGGGCCGATGTAGCAGGTGGATGTGCTCTATATGAATGGGGGAGAATAAGAAATGATTTAGGATATAAGGTATTATGGGATAAAAGTTAACTTCCCCCAATATTTATGAAATGTGTAATATTTTTTCTTTAAATAGAATATTAATGTCATAAATCATCTCTTTATAGGTTATTCTTAATCCATTTAGAGTTTCAGAATAGTTTAGACCATCAATTTTCAATTTATGACATAAATAAATAATTTTCATCATAAAATTTTCAACAGTCAGACCTATATTTTATATTTAACAACCTTTCATAAGAACCCATAAATCTTTTTAAGGATCAATTAGTAGGGTCCCATCCAAAAAAACTGATCCCAAAAAAGGATTATCAAAAATTAATAGAAATATTACCTCTCTAAAAAGTTGGGACATTCTTCTTGTCACAAATAGTCTAAAATTATTATGGTTGTGCTATATTACAATGTTGTTTATCAAGATATTAAAAATTATCGAATTCATTTTGATTCGATGAGGTTCCATGTTTTTAAAATTTATTGTTATTTTTAATGCATTATATACTTTAATGTCATGTTAAATTGTTTTTTTATTATTTGGTGGTATTTTAATCCATTTAATAACTTTTATACATCTATAATGACGTTTTTATAATAATATGTTATTGTAACATTTTTTTGATTAATATTTAATAATATATGATCTCTTAATAATATTTTTTTTAATTCATCATTTTCTTTACCTGGTTTATGACCTGATAGATTATGATATCTATGTCCCTTACTGAGTATCTGAGCTCACAAACATACTATATTTTCCAATCCATAAGTTATGAAGCATATTAAATCAACTGAGATATTAGGAAAATGTAATAAATTAGAAAGAAAATGGAATAATTCTCACAATGTTTTTTAATATTTTATCATTAAGTGGTTAATCTACAAGATATTAAATCTTTCTATCCTTAGTTTATGTGAATTTTTTAATGAAGTGTTATAAAAATCATGAAATTAATGTATTATTTAATAATTTTTTATCTTATGTCACTTTATTTGGTATCATAGTAAGGATTATGTTTTTATATACATTATATTATTTACATTATAGACTATTTATGAAAATTTTATTGAAATCCCACAGAATAATTATAAGGGATAAGTATAATACATGATAACATCATTATTTGTTTTTTAAATTATATATTCAGTGGTCATCCAAGAAATTTCATCTCTCTATATATAAAATCAGTATATTTTGTCATTGTCACAGATGTACCTATGGTTAATAACACAAATATATATTGAATATGTATTAATTTTATTATCACATAGTGAATGAAAAATAGACCAAAAAATAAACATAGATTGAGATTCCTGAGGGATATTTATTAGTAAATTACTAATATCATTTTTAACAATTTTGAGGATGTTAATGTATAAATTGTTAATTTAAAAAAATAATTATGGATAACATAGATAGAAAAAAAATATATTCTTTAGATACTATAAAAACATCATTTTTACAATCCCCTTTCTATGCTTATAGAATATTCCTTTGGGA
The DNA here is from genome assembly GCA_963277665.1 of Viscum album. Taxonomy (NCBI): domain Eukaryota; kingdom Viridiplantae; phylum Streptophyta; class Magnoliopsida; order Santalales; family Viscaceae; genus Viscum; species Viscum album. Next base: position 815,658,349 of record OY728126.1, on the reverse strand, counting down.
ATTCATTAATATTTGTATATTCACTTCCTATTTTCCTATGGTATATTTAATGGATGGATATTGTGATTACAAATTTATTAATGAGTGTAATGGAAAATTTGTATATTATCTTAATCGGAAACTGATTGCGGTTATATATAGAATGAATACCCATAGGGAAATAATCATGGAACGTTTTCATGATTCTTGGAACAAAAAAAATTATCTCCCAAATTAAATAAGGAGAAACTCGATATTGACTGATTTTTTAGGGAATATCCAACCTCTTTTATTAGGTCTTCTAATGCACTAGTTACTAATTAATGGTTCAGCTCAATGAAGAAAATTTGTGTCACTCTCCATTTTTAGGACAATGGGATGGCCATTTTTTCTGTCAATCATTAATAATGTGATTCTAACTAGTGGTAGACTCTAAATAAAAATACTAAAAAAGTAAAGATGTGGATTTTATTGGTTGGAGATATTTTTAGAAAATATTTTTTTAAATGTATTTTACATGGAATCTTCACTAAAAATTAGAGTAATAATTAATATAATTGATGATACAAGGGGATGAATCTACAATATCATATAAATAAATTTTTACAATAGTCAAGTGTTATTACACTAGTTTCATATCTGATGCTTAATGAAAAATTGAATGCTTATATTCTCGATAAAATTATTTTCTTCAAATGTAGGTAGAAAACATTTTCTTCGGTAGAAATGAAGTGATTGTTATATTTCCTCTTGTATTTAAGATGGAATGTAAAAGCTCTCAATATTGTGGGGAAATTGAAATTACAATGAATTTGTTAAGTAATCTTTGATGATGTGAATAATTATGATCAGAAGGTATAATTTTATATAGGAAATAAATGTTGTGGAAATATCCTAGAAAATATAATTTTGAGATAATAGTAGTGTTATAGGTTTGGTAACATAAGATATTAATACCAAAATTGTTTGAATAAGGACAAGAGACCATTTAACAAAAAATATTATAATATGGTCACATATAATGATCCATCTAAACTAAAATATTCTATATTAATGGGTTAAAACACTATGGTGATCAAGTTTCTTGTATTTTTTATATGAAAAAAATATTCCCTAGAAAAATCCATTAACTGAATAAATTTATCTATAGTAGGGCCTTGTCACAGTACTGTAGTGGAGAAAAAAATTTAGCAGCAACGAAACTATTGTGGCGTAGGCACTGTAGCAAGAACTGTGGCAGTGTTGGTACTACAGTAGAGCATGTACTATAGTAGTAATGTTCACCGCAGAGTCCTTTGGGACATCAAATGGGATTACAAGCGTTGTTTAAAGGACCCTTGTCCTTGGTCCTTCAGGTTGTGGAATGGGTCTCCCTCAACCCTATCTAAAAGAGGTCATTGCTTTAAATAATATATCATGGCTTCAGCCCCAACCGTTAAAAAAACCATTCACCTAGATATCATTAGTTAAGGATAAAAATGGTTTTATTTTCCATGTAAATTATCAATTTGTAGGTTTTACACTATAAATTTAATTTGCTGCAGTTTATACATACAAATTATCTTCTTATCATCATAGATCAAATTTATAGGGACATTTGAGAATACGCTGATCAATTGTTTATCATATTTATGTATTATTTTCCTATATATTAGAATTTTGAGGAAGATAATGAAGTTTATTTATAGATTAGGTCAATGATATTCATAAAATAGAAAATTCTGACATCTTTCGAAACCATAAATTATAGGTGAATAATGTATCATTCTTAGGGATTTTCATTAAATGCAGGGGAATATAAGTAGATCCATCAAATATGAAATTTATTGAGAAACAACCTTGAAGAACAATATAATTGTTTTCAATAGAATTATTTTGTTAAGAAAGATAATTTTGATTAATGGTTCTATATTTCTCAAAGATATAAAATCCACAATTCATTTAACATAGAAGGGTGTAAAGTTCCTTCTGATATGTTAAATTGAAGAATGTTTTATGGATCCAAAAAATTGGATGTTTTTTACCCTTGTACATATATTGCCCTATATTATAGAAGGGATTATTATATATATCTATTCATCATAAAAGGTATTTTTGTACATCCTTGTGTAGAATAATAAGTTATTGTCTAATGGCCCACAAAAATTAAAGACTCTTTAGAATAATTACGCAATACATGATTTGGAGTTAGTAGTAGAAATCATTGTATTAACTATTTTTTTGATTTAACCCTATGGGAAAAATTGTAAAATATGTAATGATAATAAATTATTGAAAAATATATTCACATGGAATATTTTATTACGTTCCAAAAGATATGTTTGGAATTGACAATAGATTATGACTTCACAATACATTACCACTTGGGGAAGGAAAATGGTTATACAGATTCTCATTTAAAATAACATGATACTATATCCATTATGAGGATATATAAAACTCATTATATATGTATTTTTATAGGATGAACCTTGAAGTCATTATGGAAGGAGAAAATTATTTTATTTCCTGATTACATTATCAACCTTCTATTCAGTTAATGATAAATGATGCTCTAAAAGATGATGTAGATTAAAAAAAATGGTAGTGAATTTTATAGAGATGTTCATTGATAATAATTGATATATAAGGTATAGCATTTTGATATCATTATTGTAAAAAAAATAATTTCAAAGGAACATTTGGATGATGCACAAACATGTTCAATATAAATTAATCCAATAAGTAAAAAAATTATAGAGGTCTAAAACAAAACATATAGTAGGAGAAATTGAAAAGAAAAATTTTCTAACATGTATCTTTACTATTGGTAACCCATAAAGATAAGGATGAGTGAAAAATTTCTATGGTCATTTGAGAACTATTAACAATGCAAGTACCACCATGGGAAAACATCACCATTGATTTCATCATAGGATACCTAAAAACATATAAAATATGTAATACTATTTTTGTGCCAGTTGGTATTTTAACCTTGTGAGATAATATTGTTATGATAAATAAAGAATTATATATTGATAAAATGAGAAATATATACAAAATTTATGTTTTAATGATACTGTATTACCACTATCCATTATATTTGATCGTGATGTATGGTTTACCTAATGTTTTTAGAGAAGTTAATAGAAATCATTGGGGACATATTAGTGTTTCAACTCAACTTATCATCCATAGAGATATGTTCAATTTAATAATAACCTTCAAACTCTATAGGATATGTTGAGATTTTTTAAGTATTTCCAATGATGGGATACACACCCCATGGTAGTGATATATTATATATTTAGAATCTATTCAATAATTTATATGGAACCAATGAGTCTCTTTATGAGAAGATATATATAACTCCAACATTGTTAGAAGAATTTTGAGAGATGGGGGTGGTAGGTCATTACGTTATCCATGATATGATAGAGAAGCTTCATACCATTCATGAAGGTACCTGTCATGCAGTGGAAGGCCCAAAAGGTGGGATGTTAAAAAAATCCACTGATGATCATCAAGACTTCATTTTCATTGATGGATCGCTACCTGATTACATCCTGGGGGTTATAGATTATTAATTTTGTCCATAAAAATAAAACCATATATAACTAGTTAGATTCGAAGACATTTATGATGAATGATCATTTTTTGGGGTCTCTTCTCGAAGAATCAGAAGATTAATTTCCCTAGATCATCCTCCTATGCATAATGAAAATACAAGATCCCCAATCATCAAATTTTAGGTGCTAGCACGGAGATCTGACGAGGCCTTCGATGCTCTAATGAGCACTGCATCACCTTGTGTGCGATTCTTGGGAGGGAACATCATTCAAAAACATGGATCCAGATCCTATCTCTAGAATACAGTAGAGAGAAGAAATAGATAGAGTAAGTGAATATTAATTAGTATGAGATCTCTCTCCAATATTTATATTGAAACAATAAATATGTATAACAATATCCTGATACCTGAATACTTATTTCTCAAAAAATAAATGGTATGTTATGAATTCCATATGGAGTCACAAGAAGAATTTATTTTTTTATAACAGTAATGAAATAAAAATAAATATATTACATGATAATAACCGATTCATTAACATGACTCATTTTTTCCATAAATATTAAATAGACCATGAAAATTTAAAATTAATATTATTTCAATTATTATTTCAATGTATTTAATTTAAAAAAAATTAATAAATACATGCAGTTATAGTTTTTATTAACTAGAATAATATGAATTTTTATTCCTCTTTTGATCGCTTATCCTTTGAAAAACACATACCACAATGGTGGGGCATGCCATGTACTATATAAATATCCAAATAAATAGGTCGTATTCTTGAATATTATTTTATTGGTGTCCCTCTAGTAATATATCTCGATAGTTGTGAAAACCAATCATTTACCAATATTGGGATCTATCAACCCATCATGAACCCTAGAACGTTAATGATATTAATAGAAATTAAAACCTACCTATGAACATGCCTGGTGATATATAAAATATTTTCCATTAAATATATCATAATTCATGACACAAACATGTGTCATCATCCTTTTATTGCTTTATTATATGATGGTCTAAATGGATGTATTTACTATTGATTTACATTTTCATGGTCATATTGAAGGTTCTATCATATAGATCAACTACGAATGAGATATATTACATCCACAACAAGGAAGGGAAAATACATAACTTGGTCATTCAACAAATTTCATACCACCAATAATGCACCAAACACTAGATACCTTTCCAAGATTTCATTATCGTGGGGTTTTCCTTTAATAAATATAAATTATCAAATGCCACACATTGGTAATGTTTTCTAGACAGGATAGAAGTATACATTTCTATAGATTAGAATATCTGACGACATCCAATATATGTGGTGTTCCAATTTGTGGGTATGTCCTCATGATCTCACTTCTATAAATCAATAACTGAGAAATTCATGACAAAAAATCTCAATGCTTATGATCCCCCAACACCAAATATTCAAACATCTACTTGGTTTAATTAGTAATATGTATCTAGATAATTTGACCTTTGTTTAAGATTAATTTCATAGTACTCAACACTCTCATTATAGTCTGGGATCTCATGTAAACATTAAAAATGAAATTTGATCTGTGGAAATTACCATTAAGTAGTGGTTGCAGAAATATCAACACTATAATGGTAATAATACATCATGTATATCTTACTATACATAAGATATAGTAATAAAAATTACTATTCTAGTTGAGTCTAGGGAACCCACTATTACAACACTCCCAATTGAAATGTATCCAACATTCCAACTAATATTGTTCGGTCTCACATGATCCAAATCATATTTCAACTAAGTCATAGCTTTATTTTATATGTCTACCACATTTCTTCATTGTGGATACTCTGACATATGATAATATATACACATGAGTAAAGAATCTGAAGGGATGGTTTCCCCACGTATAACCATTTTCCACTATCATAACATGGCATCTTATCTATTAGGAACATACTAAAATACATTTTCATAGTACATTACAAATAATGGGTGGTTCCATGAACTAGAATAAATCATTATGTCTATCTACATCATAAATACCATAGAAACTATTACATAATATTTTTTGGTAAGGATAACTCTGGAGTATATGGCCTTATCTCTCTCAATAACTTATCCTTAATATGCTTCGAGATTACAAGGATCTAAGGACGAATATTTTGTGTCCCATGAAAACCAGTATCCTTACATACCCACTTACCAAGTACATAATCTTTAAACTTTCATTAGTACAACTAGATATTTCTTACTTCTTAAATTGCAAAGCTCCTAGATATAACTGATGTTTTCCATATTTATATTATATATGGGTAATATTAATTTTTTTACATATCATTTTCATACGCGATTGATCTGTCACTAAAGTGTATAGAAGTAAACACTCCACATTAATCTCCACTCATGTCCTGAACATGTCTACTTAGAGAGATATATGTCTGGTTACACTAGTAACATTCATCTCACTCATTTTCCCAACTAGTATTTTTCAATACCATGTTAGTATATGTTTGATTTATTAGGTCTGAGATGTTTTTGTATCTACCCCAATAGATATAATTCCTTATAACATACATTGATACTTTATGTTAAACCTTGGAGAACAATATTCATTCTAATATTAACTAACTAAGAGAACAATATCTAATTTCCATATTTTTCAAGCATATCTTACTTGAAAATCAATAGAGCTCCAACTAACCTCTGGTTGAAACATGAAAAACATTCATTCCAAATGAATATTCAATGATCTAGTTTCTTACTTCAATGTTTAACTATATTTCAGTAACATGTATCCATTATTATCTTTCCCTAACATGACCATCCATTTTATGTTGTATCATATAAACTCATTCCATGGTTGGTGGTCATGAAATCCAGAAATCAATGAAATTATAATATATATTCTTTATGATAAGTAAAATTTTCATGGATTTAGTCCTATGTTCTTGGTATTACAAAACGAGCGGTATTGGTCCTATGATTATACCATCCATGTATAATTTTATTTGAATACCAACCACAATATTCAAAATGATAATCCCATTTATAGTTTGATACGTGGTATCAATTATTTAATTTAATTAGACCATAGAAATCGTATATTATTTCCATATACTACCTAATTGTTGGAATAATTATTCTTACAAAATAATTTATCACTGAATGTGGTGAATAAACAACAATAACTATGCTTTAAACCATCCTACACAATATGCGTCTCTATAGAGTTCTTGTTCCACATGACTAGTGGAACTCTTTCTTATTCCTACTACATGAGTTCCATTATAGATTACTAAACAAAATACAATATGAATCATTCTATATTAAGTAAATAAAAATACCCTTTTACAAATATTTATTTATCTACTTTAATAAGACTTTTTTATCTTAGGGATTTATGAAATATCATATAAAAACCATTATGATTATATCCTTATATGCAGTTTGTGTTTTTCATGAAGAAATTTTGTTAATTCCTAATAAAATATTTTAATATAAATACTTTTTTTTAATGATATAATGTATTTTCATCATACTATAACTCATATGATATATATTTGTAATTATATTTAGTATATGGTAATGGGATATCTCATTTATTTGTGAATCACATCATTAAATTTAATTGAGGTTTATACAAGCTCTAATATTGATACTTCTTACATAACAGATCTGATATATAAAGTGTGCATTTAGGAATTGGTCCATGTTATATTGTGTTGATCAATGTAAACATGAAACACTTAATCATCTATCACTACCGCAAAATGTGGATTTAGAGGCGGATTTTTTTCATGTCGCAGCCGTTTTGAAAAACCGCCGCTAAATCGTGTGTCGGGAAACTATTTGCGACGGTTTTCAAAACCGCGGTAGAATTTTTTGCGGTTGTTGTCTAGCGGCGATATTTTTATTTTTATTATTATTTATTATTTTTTGAATTTATTAATTATTTAATTAATTAATTTACTTATTTATTTACATGTTTATTTATTTATTTATTTTTTGATTGATTGATTTATTTAATTATTTATTTTATTTATTTCGTATTTATTTTATTTGTTTTGTATTTATTTCATTTATTTCATTTTTATTTTATTTTTTTTGTTCGTATTTATTTTATTTATTTATTCGTATTTATTTTATTTATTTATTTATTATTTTATTTATTTATTTCGTAATTCACTTATTTATTTCGTATTTTATTTATTCATTTCGTATTTTATTTATTTATTTCATATTTATTTTATTTATTTCATATTTATTTTATTTATTTCATTTAATTTGTATTACTTTATATTCCTTATCCATGCATGCATGCTCATGCCCATGCACATGCCAATGAAAATGCCCATGCACATGCCCATGAAATATAAAGAAATACTGTGTTTGGTGAGAATTGAACTCCTAACCTCTTGCATATTTTCAAAAAACTCTACCACTCTAGCGAGCTCGTCATGTGGTTAATAAAGATAATTTAATATACTAATATATACTAATTGAGAAAACAAATAATACATAACTAATAATTATAATTCATTAAATAATAAATAATAAATAATAAATAATAAACAACAATTAATAATATATAATTAATAATAAATAATAATAAAAATTAATAATAGATAATAAATAATAATAAATAAATAATAAATAATAAATAATAATAAATAATAAATAATAAATAATAATCATAAACAAATAATAAATAATAAATAATAAATAATAAATAATAACTAATAACTAATAACTAATAACTAATAACTAATAAATAATAAATAATAAATAAATAATAAATAATAAAAAATAATAAATAATAATAATAAATAATAATAAATAGTAATAAATAATATCAAAAATCATAAATCATCATAAATAATGATAAATAATAATAGATAATGATATATAATAACAAATAATAATAAATAATAATAAATAATAATAAATAATAATAAATAATAATAATTTAATAAATAATAATAAATAATAAATAACAAACTATAAATAATAATAAATAACATATAACAAATAATAATAAATAATAAATCAGAAATAATATATAATAATAATAAATAATAAATAATAAATAATAAACAATAAACAATAATAAATAATAATAAATAATAAATAACAAAAAATAAATAATAATAAATAACATATAAAAAATAATAATAAATAATAAATAATAAACAATAAATAGTAGACAATAATACATATATAATAAATAATAAATAATAATAATAAATAAATACTAATAAATAATAATAATAAATAATAGATTAGAAATAAGAATAATAATAAATAACACATAATTAATAATTATAATTACTTAAATAATAAATAATAAATAATAAATAATAAATAATAATATTAATAATAATAAATAATAATAAACAATAAACAATAAAAAATAAATAATAATATTAAGTAACACATAATTAATAGTCATAAATAAATAATTAATAATTAATAATAAATAAATAAATAAATAATATATAATATATAATATAGAATATAGAATATATAATATATAATAAATAATAAATAACAGTAACAAATATTTTTATTAATAACAATAAATAATAAATAATAAATAATAAATAATAAATAATAAATAATAAATAATAAACAATAAATAATTATAAATATTAAATAAATATAAATAAAAAACAAATATAAATAATAAATAATAAATAACCAGTAACAAATAATATATAACAAATAAATTATATTATATTATAAATAATAAATAATAAATGAAACACAAGATATATTATGAAAAGGCGTGGAAAGGGATGAAAAATTATGAAAACGTAAGAAAACAGATGGAGAAGCATGAAGTAAGAAGCATTAGAAAGCCCGAGAATGCATGAGAACTCATGAAAACTCTAGAAAACCCCTTATGAATTCAACATAATCATCATAATAAACCACAAAAAACAATTGATAAAGATAAAAAGTCACGGAAACCCAAATAAATAGTAATAAAAGGAGAAAATGTTAAAACTCATCAAAATGGTCATAATGTGACAAAAACATTGGACTCACATTAATGGGGATAACATATGATCCGAGAGTCTGTTATAGATCAACGACCAGTCAAATAAATGACCCTAAAACGATCATCGAGCTGATAGGTGGAAGTGATAGAATGGACCTCTGGATCAGAAGTTACAACCATTTAAAAAAACTGACGGGGAACGGGTGCTAGAAACGAGGAATCGAAAAACACAAAAAAAAAACTAATACCCACTAAAAGGCCATAAAATATGATCCATGAGTTTATATGGGCGCCACGACCATTCAAACTGAATCTCATGGAACAAACTAGGATCTGGAAGGTGGACGAGTCCAAACTGACATGCAGATAGAATATTAGGTTTGTTTGAAGACAAGTTTGATAGGACACCGGTGAGGGAAACTGGGTTTCACAGGACTTCATAGGGGGTTGTGGGGTCGAAAAACAAGACAAGAGCTTGCTACTTTCAGACTGGTGCGTAGCTCTCTTCGCTAGCATCGATTGGATATGTGGTAGAGTCTAAACGGAAACCTGGAGCGAAAGTTATTGTCGTTTGAAGTCGAAGAACATTTTTCAACATGCATATAACTCTCATATCTTCCGCAACTTAGACATTCTCATGATTTTGATTACATGTGCCTCTAGATCTCTTAATGTGCTTTGATTTGACTTGTCGTGGTTCTCCAACGGACGCTCGGATCAAAAGTTACTGTCATTTTAGTGATTTTGGGGTTTCACATGTTTGTTTATTTTTTTATTTTCATTTCGCGGCGGTTTTACCCAAACTGCCGTTATTTCACGACGGTTTTTTAAAAAACAACCACTAATCCTCGAAAAAAAAATGCTCACATTTTGCGGCTGTTTTTTCGAGGCGGTTTTAAAAACCGCTGCGAAAAAACCACCTCGAAATGCCCGTTTTCTTGTAGTGTATCTTTCTCATTAACATCAATGTCGTTATATTGGTAAGGTAATGTGCTTTTAGGAATTACTCCACACTACGATATTTCATCAATGATTTCTTGGTAAATATATTATTCTATATGTCGACCGGAAGAAACTCATATATTCTGAAAAATATATATATTATATTATAATTCCATATTCCTTAATCACTAAAAGGAATCATAATGATAAATATTTACCACTAACATTCCCTTGAAATATTTTAAGGTCTCATATTGAACTAATTCTGAAATATTTGTGTCTTACCATTATTTTTAATGTTTCTTTTTCCCACAACTAAATCTATAAGTTGATGTAACCTATTGTTTTTAGATCAAATTAGACTAAATACAATACTAGGTATATTCAAGATGCCCACATTTAGCTTATCTTTACAATGAATTATCTTTACAAAATAGGGTAATTGAGTATTACATTATATAGTCATCATGTTTTGCTAATGATTCGTGTATAATAGATCTATTACATTAGTATTTGATAAAAAAACAACATTTATTACAAAACATCGAATAATTTATCATCGTTTCTAAAAACACGTGAGATAAATATTTTCTCATACTCAATAAAATATCTACATGAATATTTCCTGGGTCAATAAAGATGTCATCTACTTATAACTACTGACTTAGTAATCACCCTTTCTGAACTGCATGGAGAATTCTCTTTACATCTAGAAATGTTTCTATGTATACATGGTTACTGTATTTAAATTATAATCTGCAAAAGGCATGTTTTATTTAATACCAAATATATAAGATTAAAATATTACATTTATATGGATAAATATATCTGATGAAGAAGAAGAAGGTTCTATCCTCCATGAATTAGCATATTTCATGTAAACTTCCATTAAATTATTTCATGATATGAAATTAAAGTTTCATCTTATTTATTTAAAACCAAATTTCATTACAAGATGTTTAAAATGTGCTTTTACAGTTACATTCAATTGTACTTTTGGAATTGTTTTACAATTTCATCACCATAATAATAAATATTAAACTACATTTTATATTCTTATTTACATAAAGATCCTTACCTATATAGGTTATAATGTATTTACACAATAACATTTGTTTTGTAACCTAAAAAATACTTGATTAAATTTTTGAAACTGATATTAGAAAGAGGTCCATTAAAATATTCTGATCCATCTTTCAACATATACATGTCTAGTGTAATCATAAACATAATAATATATTGATTCGCTATCTCTATGTAGACTTCTGGGAGATGAGACTACATGTTATATCATCTTTTTTCCTTGTGTTGTAATCATAATTAGCATAAGATGTTGGTGAGATCATTATGACTTAACCATGAAATCCTTTACACGTGATTCCCCAGTAAAAATATATCTCACACTCATTTCTTAAGTTATCATAACATGTATTGGGAGCAATAGAACCTCGAATTTTTTATAATGTAGTGTTGTGTGTAAGAACCTGTAATACACTTGGAAACTCATGTTGATGAGGAAATTTAATTTTTTCATTACTTATATATGTTTATATTGTGGTATCAATTTCCATTTACTATGAAAATCAAATTATAGTATATTGAAACTTTTTTATCCTGATTACCATTTTAGAAATTTTGATTAATTAATTAATTAATTAATTCGGTGAATGTATCACCCTATTTTATCAAATTATTAGAACCCTTGATAAAAGAATTAGAATAATATATAGCCTTAGTATTCTAGTTGAAAGGATCCGTGAATCTCTCCATATTAAATACAATATTTTTCTATGCCACTACTCAGAGTTTCATTATCTATTAAGTGAAGTCCCATCTTCTAAAATTATAACATGATTTAATCAACCATTTCCTCTAAAATAAATGAATTATGGATTTGGATAATCCTTAATATTTCATTAGTTATGTTAACCCCCCAATATTATAAAAAAATTGGTTGTAAGATGACCCATCTTCTTTGGTTGGAGAGCACCCCAAACACCCTGTTATGTTCACATTCTTATGATAGAAGGTGGTTACCACATAATACTTATTCAGATTATTTTATGTGATGAAATGGAATAATTTTATATTTGAAAATCATGTTCTATGTGATCACACTCACAAATGACTATGACATAAATTGGAAAATATTCATCATGTTTGATTTTCATTTTATCCTTTCAATCTTGTTTATTAGTCTATGTGATTGCATGCAAATTAAACAATCAAAAAATAATAAACAATAAAAAATTATAATGTGATCATGATCTGCTACAAATGTTTGGTCTATATAATGAATAATGGATCCACCTAGACCATATGTGTAATACCGTGATCCATGTTTCTAGAGACTCAAATAGTTGTGTCTTTCCATCCAATGTGCCTAACTTATGTTTTGTGAGTCTCTATAAATTGGTGAGAAGTTCATCACTGCTCATTTATAAATTATACAATGATACTCAAACACCAATGAGGGAGTCTCTAGAGTATAAAATATAACTCACTAATAAACTCATGGGCCACTATACATATAATGAAATATATGACGTGAATATTTAAAAATAATTATATAATTTTTACAACCCACCATTGCAATAATCGAATAAATTAATTAATAAGAAACCAAACAGGCATAAGTCAGTCTTTGGATCATGATCTCTCAAAACTCTTAAAACACGTGTAATAAAAAAATGTAGTTATAAAATTAAAGTTCTATTAAAGTATTTATTAAGGTTATTTTATTGATATAATGTTGAAAAACATTTTAATTCTAATTTTATTTCATTCGGTTCCATTAATTATTTTGATTTTGAAACAAAAAATAAATTTCAATAACGCATAATACAAATTTTAAACCACAAATTAATATATCATTAATATAATGTAACCCCTTAATTAAATTAATTTCTTAAATAATGTTTTAAATATAGAAACTGTTAGTGCCTCAAAATTCCCGATCAAGGACTATGATGGTTAGGATGACCTTGCACAAAACCATTGAATGCATTGTAGACCTCATAAAATGGTATTCTGGGATAAACAGGTTAACCTAAATCCATTTTAGATTGGATTGAACATCCATATGCTATTTTGGTGTGAACAAGGTCTTTTCTTGTGAGTACCTCACACCTAGTTCATCAATTAGAATATTTTATAGGGAAGAAAGCTGGAATGGGAGGATTTCGCATCCCAGTAAGGTTTTTATCCGACCAACAGTGTTAGATCTGGCCTCGAGAGTGGAAGCATAGTTTTTTAATAGATTTTATGAAAAGAAATTAAAAAAACATAGGTTATATTATTTTTAAGAAAATGTTCCCTTAATGGGCCATCACTGATGCTGTATTCCATTCCCCATGCCACATTTGGCCTGGATTGATGGCATGACAAAGGGGGGTGGGGTGCCTCCTTTATCCATTGGGTGAGGCAAAAGGTGACACCACCATTCCTGCTTTTGGCCTCACGCAAAGGCGCAAGGCAGTGACAATGATGTAAGCTTTCTCTCGGCTCCATAAAAAGGGTAGTCCCCATTCTCCTCACATTAATTTTACCCTATATCCCTTAAATCCATTGCTTATCTCTTTTAAAAAATTACTTTTTTGTGCGATGGTGTCAGCAGTCCAAAAGAAGGTTGTTTTTTGCAGAATTTAATTTAGATGTAATTTTTATTTAATTTAATTCTTTGTTATTTATATAATTGAATTATGTTTACTTCTAAATAATTTATTTTTTAGGAAGTTATTTATTTATAAATATTTGTTTATTAGTTTTTTAAATTTGTTATATATAGTTTGGAATAATAAATATAATTACTAATTATATGGTATAGATTATGTATATATTTAGTATTTAATTACACAAGATTAATTATTGTGAAATTTTGTAGCATAATGATTAGGGGGTTATCTAATAAATCAAATCTCAATCTAGATAAAAATAAGTGGTTGTGGATCTGGAATTGATGTACCTATGGGTAAAACCCAGAAACACCACTTTGAGAAAAATTCAACCGTGAACTGATGCATGACGATGGGTCTTTCTGATTTCCTGGTTTCACACTCCTGTGGATTTGCGTAATATGTTTCATATTTTATTTATAAACTAATAAAATACCTTAGAAAAGAAAAATCCAATAAATATATTTCTCAATGACAAAATGATAATTATGATGATACAGAAGGAAATGGTCAATGACAAATGAATTAATGAATGAAATTTATTATTAGTAATTTAAATCTTTTTCAGTCTGTTTTAAAGATGTTGTTTGTTAAATATTTTAATTAGACATATATATTTTATAAATAATACTTATTATTAGTAATGATTAATTGTATATTAATTAATGATAACTTATGATTAAACATGAATGCATATAATTAGTTAATTATAATTAACTAATGATTATCATATGATTAAGGATTAAATAATAAATAAATAATTAAAGAATAACATAATAATGATTAAATAGTTTTTAGCGAATGATTGATTAGTTAAAAACTGTACTTAGAAACATTAATATCATTTTTTTAGATATAAAAATATTTTCTAATATTTATGTATCATAAAGATTATATAGTTTAGATATAATAGTTTTTTTTAGTAATGATTAATTTTAGATTAATTACTGAATAAAATAGGATTAAAAGATGAATACATGTAATAATTAGATAATAATATATATCATTGATAAAAGGATAATTTTGATTATATAAAATGAAATGGAGACGAACAAACACATTAAATTTCACATGAATTCATTATCGCCTACAAGAAATATATTGACTATTTTCAATTAAAAATGGTTTAGATGAGATGAGTGTGACTTCAGAATTGAGGTAAAATATAGTTTTTTATTTTTTAGGTTAATGACATAATCTAAAAATATTTACTTTATATGTTTTGTACATACCTTTAGAATATGTTATTAAGGTATCAAATAAAAATCAGTTGAGTTTTACCTCACTTACGAAGATAGGATCATATCATCCAAACCATGTTTTTTTAAAAATGTTGCAATTTATTATATGATGTAAAACATTAATGTGTTACTTTATGTGTTTGTTCTTCTATATTATAGAGTGATTGAAGAATTATTAACAAATGATTAACATAATAATGATTAAATAATGATTAATGAATGATTAACTTAGTAAAAACTGTAATAATAAACATTAGTATCATATTTTATGATATAAAAATAATTTTATGATTTCAGTATCCTAAATATTATATAGATTAGAAATAATAGTTAATATTTTCTATTATTAATTATATATTAATTAAAGAATAATATAGGATTAAAAATGAATCCATATAATGATTATCTAACGATACATATGATTATATATATGGAAATGAATAAGAACTGACATTTTATCAATGATAATTAATCTAATTAGTTATTTCCTCTTCTATTCACCTCAGTTTCTAAAACATTTTTTGACATATATTTTAATAAACATTTATATAAAGAACCATTACTAACATATATTATGGTATAAAAAGAAATCCTAAAATTACATTCTAATAAATATTATATAGTCAACCAACATTGATAATATTTGTTATACTATCATAATTTTGATCAATGAAACATTTTTGAAGTAGAGAGTTGTGTTTTCCTATGTTCACTACTATGGGGAGGTTATTAAAACTGATAAAATGGATCCTTATGTTATAAAACCAATAACAGTGGTTAGTATAACTGATTGGGTAACCCTAAGTGACCTTCAACACAAAATTGTTGGATCCTTGAATCTTTGACCCCATCCAGAGATCAAGTCTATGATCTTTAGACATTTGTAATTCCTAGTAATACTATGGTATCTCGATTGTCCATTGGTTGCTATTTCATAGTGGGTCCAAGTAATAAATTATTTCTTAAATGCTTAGATGGTACCATGATGGAGTTATATTTTTATGTTTATATTGTACAAAAAATGTATTTGTACAATGATTTAGGCTTACAAGAGTGGTTGAATATTGCATGCCCCATGAAGTTCAGCCTATTCCAAATGATGCATAAGATGAAAAACTAGATGGCATCCTAGTTATACATGTCAATACGACTTCTGATGTGGAGTTTTGTAATGATACAGTAGATTTTGAAAACAGTGTTGGTGAAGAAGGAAAAGCATATGTTAGGGAGGAGGTTTCAAGAAATGAATTAGTTGTACAACAGCCTTAACCTACAATAAATCATTCACCCCTTTTTTAATCATGGTTATAAGTAGTGACACATATGACTTAATCCAACAACAATGTTCTCACACCGGTAATTGAGTTTCTTGAATATGTACCAGATATGTTTAGTGAGTGGGAAAAAACCTTATATGTTGGAAAAAAAATTCCATGTAAATATGCATTAAAAATCACGATAAAGAGATTTCACATGAAGAGGAACTACAACTATATAGTTCAATAATTAATCTATAATAAATATGAAATATGGTGTGAGAAATATGGGGATGATTGTATATTTCTCATGATGAAAATTTCAGTCATTCCATTTGGAGGTTGGAGAATATTAAGGATTTAGGTAGCTCATACATGAATTCAAACAACCCTGAAAGAAGATCATACGTAATTAGATATATAATTTATGTCACCCATTTTTGATGAAATTATTTGTAATCTCCATGATGTGTTGATATCCCTTGTGCAAGAGAAGACAAAATAGACATTAGGTTATAATATTTCCAATAATATGGCATGGAAGGAAAAATAAAAGGCAATTTTGTAGGTTTATAGGGATTGGGATAACTCATATCAGGTGTTTCCAGAATTTCTATCTATAATGATGCATCATAACTAATTTTTCTTCCATCATGATAAAAAAACATGTGTCTCACATTAACCTGCTCAATCCATCTCATGTTCAATATCATCGGTTTTCTAGGCATTTCACCACTATATCTCTTCATTTAATTTTAGAAAATAGTTCATTTAGAATGATGGAATGATTCTATACAGAAAATACAATGGAATATTGTTAATTTCACCAACCCAAGATTGAAACTGTTCACCTCTTTCACTATCCATTTCCAATGTAGAGATAAAAAAATATGAATCAAGGAGTTGGTTTTTGGAATGTATCAGTAACCATTTCACCTCCATTTGGGGTGTTTGTTTGATATCAGATCGGCTTTAGGTATCTAATGATTCAATCAATGCAGATCCTGATACATGGAGATACCCAAATTCACATCATCAGTTCTGTATTAGACAAATTTCTATAAATTTTCAAAAAAATATCCATAACGAACCGATGAAGAAGACAATCACAAGGGTTGATACACATTGTATTTGTTATTTTTTTAATATTTAAATGTAAATATAAAATCAAATTATTTTAAATATTATCTATTTTATGTAGCGTATGATTCAAACAAATGGAGGTTTGAAGAAATTTTTGAAAAAAATCCTCCAGGCTAATCGAGAAGATTATTAATATATGATGTTTATTCCAAAATAAAAATGGAAAATGTTATATAATGAGGGTAATAAGTACAAACACATGACCAAAAAAATTGTGGAGTGAAAAAATGATGTTTTCAAAGTGCATCACAAGTTACATATAACTTCCCTAGTTCAGGAGACATTATATGGTTGCGTGAAGTATTTTTTTGATAGAAAAAAACTAGTACTATAAAGAATACATCAAAGGATAAGGAAAAAAAGAGACATTCAATGAGATATTGAAAAGAATATTTAAAAATATTATGGTTATCATGTCTTCCTTTTCAATGAGAAGACTCTCAATTTGATGTTCAACATCATTAAGACCCCATCAAAAATAGAATCGGTGAAAAATAGTGGTTTTATTGGATATGAGGCAACGTAAATGTGGAATATTTTAGGACTTATAGTTTCCATGAACACATTCCATTGCATAATGTTCCTATATGAACATATCCTTGAAGAATATGTTGTTCCAGCATACCCGATGGACACCATTGCAAACTGTTACGTTTCACCATAGACTTCAATTGGGGAGTTTCATTATTTCTCAATGCCCAAAGGCCTGCTGATAGTGTTACCTAACATCAATTAGTTGCATCCCCATGGGAAAATAAAGGCCAGAAGGATGCAGAATGAGATGGAATATACATGAGAACAAGGGAAGATATTGAGATGCACCATATCTCATAAATAATGTCATAAATGGAAATGATGCCCTGAAATTGTTGGGATGAGTTCACAATGTCTGCCAAAATGATGTCTTGTCTTCATTATGAGACTCTCATATTGTAAATTATATGTTGTGGTTACTTCTTTTTTAACATGGTTTTCTAAACCAAATAACATAAAAAAAGAACTCTAAACCCAAAAACATATTCCCTATACCTTAATCTCAAAATTGTAAACCCTAAAAATTAGAACCTAAAAAGTAACCTATAAATCATAAACCTAAACCCTAAAACCTAATTAAATATCCAAAAATATAGATCCAAAACACAGTATCTAAAACCATAATCTCTAAATCCTATTACCTAAAAGATGAACCATTATCCCAAAACGTCTTCCCTTTAACTTGGTTTTCAAAACATTATTTGACAGATATTCTAATAGTTGTTTATATAAGAAAAATAATAGTATCATAAATTACTGGACGAAAATATGGTATAAAATTTCAAAATAACAAATATTATATGATCATCCATCTTCAAAAATATTAGTAAAACTATCAGAATCATGATCATAAAATATTTTTGACTTATAGTGTTATGTTTTATCGCTGTGTACTACTATGGGGAGGTTATACAAACTGATAAAGGATATTTTTATAGTACAAAAACAACATTAGAAGTTAGTAATGATGATTTTTTAACACTAAATGAACTTTGAGAAATAATTTGTGGTTAACCAACCATGAAACCTGAGGAATAGTGATAACGATTACTGTGATGGAATGAGTTTACGTCCTCACCATCTTCATTGTCACCATTCCTCCTACATCATGGTTCTTTTCTGAGAAATTATTTCTTCATGACCATTTATCATTACATAATCACCATTACATGTGATAAAATAATCACAAAACATATCATCATGTGGGAAGTCATAGAAATAATTACAAAGCAGAACATTTTCTAATAAATGCCTATATAATAAAGGTAAATTGTTTTTATGTATAAATATATAAAACCATATCTTACAAAATACCGTTTTCTAGGTAAAATAATTTCTTAACAACTTGTTAGTAATATGATTTGAAAAACATTAATACATGACCCTTTCGTTTTGTGAATATAACTTTTTAAAAAAATGTGAAAAAATGGAATGTCTTACATTATACAAGTCCTAACATTCTGCTGACCATAATATTGTATTTACATTTTACACATATGACACATTTAATTTGATTATATGTAAATGGATGGTACCATACTACTCACTCAATAGGATACCTATATTTCCCAGGTCGGGCTAGAGGGTGGTGAAGATCAATCCATCAGGGTGTTTCGAGCACACCATTCTCATCATAGAGATCTTCCACATGCCATCAGATAATACTTTCACCATGCTGGATTTTATAGAATTACCATATCCTCTTTTACATTTTTCATACCTCTCCTGCTTACTGCCCTCATGAGAGGTGGAGACCAGATACACACACATTCCACCTACATGAGGGAGAGATATCCATAACCTTTCAGGATTTGGTAGTGCTTTTCATTCTTCATATCCAGGGTAGTGATGTTATCGGAACCACTCGGGCATCTTTGCCTGACCATGCTCAGTGATTATGAGGCATAATCATTTTGTCCGCCTGTAGGGCTATAGATAGATCTTCGATATCTATACCTTGGTTGGAGGTTTAGATTCCCCATTTACCCGATGATGCTGATGAGCATACTATCATGTATTATGCTCGTGCATATATATTATGGCTCATTTGAGGGACCATGTGTATTGATCACCTACTTACTGCCCTCATGAGAGGTGGAGACAATATACATACACATTCCACCTACATGAGGGAGAGATATCCACAACCTTCCATAATTTGGTAGTGCTTATCATTCTTCATATCCATGGGAGTGCCATTATTTGTCAGCCATCACCTACTTACTACCCTCATGAAAGGTGGATACCAGATACACACACATTCCACCTACATGAGGGAGAGATACCCATAAACTTCCAAGATTTGGTAGTGCATATCATTATTCCTATCTATGGGAGTGCCGTTATTGGAACCACTCGATCATCATGGCCTGACCTTGCTCAGTGATTATTAGGCATCATCATTTTGTACGAACGTAGGGCTACAGATAGATCATCAATATCTATACTTTGTTTAGAGGTTTAGATTCCATATTTACCCGGTGATGCTGATGAGCAGACTATCATGTTTTATGCTCGTGCATATATATTACGGCTCATTTGAGGGACCATGTGTACCGATCACTCAGGTATGCATGTGAACATGATGTATCCACCCCAACTAGTATACTTTTTTTGGGCCAGGATGTACAGATATGGATCATACTACTTGGAATACTTTTATAGAGAAATATCCAAGCTATCCCACATGGACCGCATAGGACATGGGGGATGCGTCCTCCGTATTCCTAGGTGGGCATGAAAGTGAATCCCCACATTCCACCCAGATCATGCTGGTATGTTGATCGATATGTAGGTGTTACATGATGCTCTGCATGGAAGTTATTGTGATCAATAATTTATATTGGTTCCATATACTACTAAGAGATATTGAATTTAATTTCTCATTGTTTATAACTTTTGATGTTGTATTGTATAGGTGGTGTGAGAGACACAATTTCTACATGGTTCTGAGACACCATTTGGGATTATATCATCTCCAATTGTAATTTATCTTACCTGACTAGGTATGTATATATAATATATCACTTTCTAAAAATTTAATAACAACATCAATTTTGGTTTTTAGTCATTGGTTTTTTTTAAAAGGTCACATGTCATTTCAAATTTCATGGTATCCATACTGGACTATTATAGATCAGTTTCAATAATAATATGTTTTGACCTTGAGGTTGATATGGATGTAGTGCCCCACATTCACTTCCATATAATTGAGTGGTCGTATCCTGATAGTTTCATCCACCATTTTTATTGAGCTTAGTTGATTCCATTTACGCCGAGATAGACAGAGAAGCTTCATGGGGTGAAGATTGCAGAGTGGCAGGATAAGGACTAGTGCAATGTACATGTTCACTTTCACAATTGCTAGCACAGACGTGTAGAGTTTCATATCTAGGGTGTATCTATGAAACAATTCTTTCATTCGGAATAACTTGAGTATGAGCCATAGTAGTGACTGAATTCTATAATATATCTTACCCAACACAAAATAGATATTCCTTGGATTGCAAGTCAATAAATTTCCATTAGTTTTTTTATTGAACTATTTTCTAATTCATTTTTAATATTTTTATAGGGAGGTCACTCAGAGAATCTTGTTCGTATGAGTGATAAAGGGGAGGAGGGGGTCTTTAGCTGGGATGTCATCCATGCTGAGGTTCTAGACCTAAGTTTGTATAATCATTAATTTTTGATAGAATCTTCGAGCGTCCAGCTCGGAGAGAGGAGGTTCCTTCCCTAGAGGAACATCCTACAATAGATTCTTTTGATGAGGAGCCACACCGATGATGATGTAGATTGTGTCATGCTTCATGTGAGGACTCACCTGTTCCACAGGTAGAGGTTAGCCATCTAGTAGTCCAACCTCAGCCGATTCAGGATATGCCTCATGTGGCATGGGATCCGTCTTTCTTGACTGGATATCCATAGTTCTCTCCATCTTAGGGTCCAGATCTATTAGATCATCGTGGTCTAGATCTATCACAACCTTGGGGTCTTGATCCATCATAGCCTTTGGGATCAGATCGATCGCAGCATTGGGCTATAGCTCCATCACCGGATTTGTTCCCCACTATGATGATGGTTGGTCCTTCTACCACCGTAATCATAGAAGGATCACAAGGGAAGTACAAGATGTAGGTGAAAGATCCCCCCACTAGCACACCGGTGGAGGATGTGACAATCGATGTTCAAGTGCTTGAGGATCATCCCTATTCATGTCATCATACTCCACAACGAACCCAACGCAGACATCCTATTCGCAGACCACCATGTGGGATAGAATATATTCACCATAGACATATAAATTGATTGTACATGTTAATTTATATGTTTTATGTCTATTAAAAGGAATATATTATTTCTTCTATGAACCAATCTTATATCTTTATGTAGTGATTCATTTTTCAATAATATTTTTCGCAAATTATATATTTCACTACTTTCAAAGTATATTACTTGAAACATAAGAATAATTATAAATTTATTGTAGATAACATTAAAGGCATATAAATTATACTGTATAAAAAAATCTAAATAAAATATAAAATATATCCTAAACAACTAAGAATTTGTTTAAAATCAATAATTTCAAAAAAATGAAAATAATGTAATTAAAGTTACTCGAAAGTGAGAGCCAAAAGAAGGAATGTTGAAGAGGACCTAAATCCCATACTTTACATTGAAATCCTATATAATATAAACTATATTACCCATATATAAAAAATTAAAACATTGACTAATTTTTATATGTTTAATAAATGTATGAAATTTCATTTATATTGGTCTTATAGTTTATATTTTATAGTCTAAAAAAGTATCCTACTTGAAAAAAATTTATGTTTCAAGTAGGTGGAATAGAAATATTATTAAGTATTTTTTATCAATATTTTTAAGATATTATTATTATTTTCTAATACTTCTTATATAAATAATCAGTTTTTAAAATTTAATTTATATTTCTTCTATATTTTATACTTTATAGGAACGAAAAGACACACAGATGAATCATTTTTATGTTTCAGTTAGGTGGATTAGAATTCTTATAAATTATTTTTCATGATCATTTTTATGAAATTAGTGTTATTATCAACTAATTGTTATATTTTTAATCAGTGCTTAAAATTTCTTTTCTTTCTCTCATATAGTTTATATTTTATAGGATATAAAATTCATGTACATGAAACATTTATATGTTTCATGTATGTGGATTAGAAAGCTTATAAATTATTTTTCATCAAATTTATGAAGAAATTAATATTCTTTTAAAATAATTATTATATGTTTAATCAATGTTTAAAATTTCATTAATATTTGTCTTATAGTGTATATTTAATAGGATATCAAAGTCGAGTACTTGAAACATTTTTATGTTTCATGTTGGTGGATTAAAAAGCTTATATATTATTTTTCATCATTATTTTTAAGAAATTATTTATTATTTTTGACTAATTATTATATTTTTAATCCATGTTTTAGTTTTTATTTACATTTCAATTATACTATATATTTTATATGCTAGAAAAATAATGTACTTGAATAAAAGTTAAATTTTTCTCAAACACACACACACACACATATATATAATCCTATCAAAATAATAATAAAATTTTAAAATTTTATAAATAAAAAAAAATTATAATAGAAATAAATTATTGTATAAGGGAAAAGGGGGTGTCAATGATACCTCAATTAAAAAATATTATCTTAAAAAAATTAACCTACTATTTTAATTTTTTTAGAAAACCTATTAAAAAACATGTGTAAGCATGTTAACCAGTCAACCATATCTTCCAAAGGCCATATGGCATGTCTTTTGTTAATACAAATAGGACATGATGGTTTATGATTTTGGTGGTAGAGGGAGGAAGCAACACGGTGACCTAAAGTTTCTAGTTTGAAGAAGAGGCGTCATACCATAGGGAAGAGCTGGTGTTGAAGAGGATGGGCAGCTCTGCAGGGGGGGTATCCAAGTGAAGATAGTGCAAAGAAAAGATGTCATGGTAGAAAAAGCGGTCTTATTTATATATTTACCTAGAGGCACATAATGACAAGGGAGGTAGAAACTCCAAGTGGTTCAGCCTATGGTGAAATGATTGGAGGGTGCATCTAATGAAGGGATGTGGGGAATGGGTCTATCCATGGTGAGAGGGAGGAGGTGGTTGAGAGTTTTCTCTCTGTTCTACTTGAGGAGGAACCGAATTCGAGTAATAGGAGGAGTGCACAACATTCTGAGGTGACATGTCGAGGATAAAAGATGGGAGGAGACATGTAATGGGGGTTCTCTCAAAGAATAATGTATTCATTTTCTTCATTTAAAAACTTACGATTTTTATTATTTATTTTAATAAACAAAGACCACCAACCAATAACATTGTTTCCATATCTATTTCCAAAATAATAAAAAATAGGCTATAAAAAAATTATAATTAATTAAATACTCAAAGATGAAAGAAATCTGGTGGCTTGGATTCACTATTCTTATGATAAAAATATTATTAAAATATATCTAGTGATCTGGTTCAATATTGAAAACTATGCAACTAAATTTATGTATAAAATCATCACATAAAACATATATGTCACATTAATTCTAATACCTAAAAATCGTGTTTTTTGATCTTTATTTAAAACATTATATGAACATAAATTGACCGTCCTATGATGGAGAGAAACGACATCTATAACGTTGGGATCAAAACAACGCCCTTTGTGAAATTTAATTCAAATTTATTTTCCCATTGGATTAAATTAATCATGTGTACCTATGATACCAAATGAAGTTACTATGTACACAGTAGAATCCCCAAAATGTGATATTAAAATAAATCAACTGTCTACTGACATGAATTCGTCGGCGATAGTGGATCGCTGCATGATTACCAATGAAGGATCTCACATGAATAATTTTAGGCACAAAAATTAAACCATAAATAACTGTTTAGATGTGTTTTCATCAATAATGATTGGTCATAGTTGATTATTTTTTTCTGTAGAATATGAAATTGAACTATTCTTGATTTTCCACATGAACTATAAGGAATTTTGAGAGTGCTGATCATTGAATTATGGTTTCTAGTGTGGCGATATAACAATGCCTTTAATGATCCAATGATCACTACATAAATTTTCTTGCGATGAATGGGATAGTGCTTGATCCCACCTATTGTATTCAGATACTCTATATAGAATGTGGGTGGGATAATAATAGAGAGAAATAGGCTACGAATAGTCATTTCCATGTGATATCTCTCTTCTATATATAGTGAAACAATAAATATCTCGAAAAATATATTGATACCTGAAAAATTATTTCTCACTCAATAAATGATATATTACGACTACTATACTGATTCATATAATAATTTACATTGTTATCACATTATTGAGATACAAATAAATGTATTATCTGATAATAAATAAATAATTAAAATTATTAAATGTTCCGGTAAATATCATATAAACAATGTTTTTTAAACTAATAATCGTTCAAACAATATTTCTATGTATTTACATTAAAAATGAAAATATCTTAATAAAAAAATTCAAAGGAAATTATCCATAACATGAATAATATGTAATTATTTATTTATTTAGTGATTATATATCCTTGGATTCCAGCCTAGGTCCTAGTGTGGGGGCCCACCTTGTCTTATGTACCTATCCAATGAATAGGGAAGATTCTTAAATATGATATTTTTTGTGACCATGTAGGCCCTTATATTCCAAGTAGTGAATTCTTTTCACAAACCAATGGTAAAATCGTCCACCCCATTATGGACCCAAAAGAGACAAGGATATTTATAATAATGAAAACCAACCTAAGAACACATAATTTGTAATATAATCTCATTGTCTTTGAATATATCATAAACTAGGATTCATACCCATGTAATTAACATATTCATACATTATTATTTATTGATCTAACTAGATGGATTTACCCTTGACTACCATCTCCATGGTCTAATGAAGGTACTACCATCTTGATCAACCATGCCTGAGATATATTATTTTCTTAACATGGAAGTGAAAAAATTTATCTTGATAATTTAACCAATGTCAAACCCCCAAAGATGCACCAAACATAATCTACCTCACCACAATTTCATTATCATGTTTTATTACTTGATTTAAAGTACATGATCAAATTGAACACGTTGGTAATATTATCAAGTCCAAAGGCCAATACACATGTTCATAGATAAGAATATCCAATGACACCGATAACATGTGGTTTTTCTATTAGTGATTTTGTCCTCTTGATCTCACTACAAAAGATCACTAATTATAAACATGAAGAAAAGAAGTATCAATGATTATGATCCCCCAACAATTGATATAAAAACATTGATGACATCCAATTTTAAAGATGTATCGAGAAAATTATACCTTTATTTATGATTAATTTCATAAAATCCGAATGTTATCATTGTAGTTTGGGATATTCTATAACATTTTGGAAACATTTAATCTATGGAAATTGAAATTACAAAAAGGATGCAGAAATATCAACACTGCAATGGTAATAAAAAATCACATATATCAAACGGTACTCAAGATATGTTAATCAAAATAACTATTCATGTTGGGTATAGGGAAACCACTGTTATAACTATTCAGTGGCCTCCAAATATAGAATAATATTGATTGAAGTAAAATGAAGATAATTATCAATGATATAAAGGGCTAAAATCAGTGACAAGATGTTCCATAATATTTAACTATAGAAGATGGTTATGTGGTTTTTTATATATGATATGGTTATCCAAATATATATCATTATATACAATTTCCACAATCACATCAATTTTATAGCCTATTTATCTTTCTCCCTCCATACCTCTAATAAGTTCATAATGGTATCTATGTATCTCATTTTAAGATTTACATACTATATCCTTCACAAGTAAATGTTAAATTTTATAAAATTTTATCACCATCATTTACATGAATAATAGTCTTTGGAAATCATGGGTCAAAGAGACTAGGTATCGAGGAAAAATTTCCCACATCTAGTCATGTTTCTATAAAGGAATCATATTTTTGTGCATGAAAAATGAGAAGGCATGGATTTGTTGAGGGAGAAGTACCCAACATTTGTTCTTTTGTGTAATATAAAATATAATAAATAATTGTTTTTAAGGGGGTATTAATTTAACGACAGATGAATTTAGCAATTAATTTTCCTTAATTAAACACTGTGGGAGTAGGTTAAATTTCACACAAAACAGGACTAAAATAAATACCCAGATTACCATAATAAAATTACATAATATTAAGGTTTTAATATATCCATAAAATATATCTATATGAATTTTAGTATACACTTTATAAAATTTATATAAAAGGTTACTATAAAAAACGCCAGTTTCATCTTTTAAGATATATATATTTCTTCAAATTTTTTTATGGGTTATTCATGATTATATTAAACTTAAATTTTAAAAATTTTAGATATTGAATTAGGTAAAAAAGTTTATAATTATAATCACAATTTTACAATTATGTAATGGGGTCAATTTTATTTTTAGTCATAAAATCATCTTACGAAGGTAAATATTAGTCCCCGCTCAAAACTAGTAAATTTTTAATGAAAGATACTTTTGAAAATATTTTTTATTTTGAAATATTAAATAGATAAATTTAAAAATAAAACTATTATAATTTTATTAAAAATTTCTAAAATTAATTAATAATCATTTAATTGGTAATCATTTTCAAATAAAATTAGGAAAACTTAATGACTAAAAAATCATTTTATATAAAAATATTTTGCAACCATATTATATGTTATACATTAATAGTTTATTTTCTCACATTTAGACACTGAGTTTGATAAAATATATTTTCAATTCATTATAACCCTACAAAAAATTATAATGAAGGGTCATATAATATTTTTAGTTATTAAATAGTTACCACATATAAATTTTTATCAATATTAATAAGTGTTAAAATGAGAATTATAATGTCGTTCAAATTTTAATAAATCAATTTTACAAATAAATATTTTATAATTCCTTTTCTAGTCTAGAAATTCATACTTAAATTTATTAAAAAAATACCTCCAAACTCATCTAACTACCATCCAATTCTATTTTTATCCCTTACCTAATATTATTTTCCAAATATTTTTCCCCTTTTCCCAATTAAATTATTCTCACTTACACCAATTTTAAGATATGCCTATAGTTAACTATTACAAATAAAAACTCCCTAGCTTAATTCCCATCGAAACCCTATACAGATTTATTATTACCTGGCTTCAATGAAGAGATTGAATTCCTTAATCTGCAAAGGATACATTTGGAGAAGATATAAATCTTGAACAAAAGTATTAGTCACCCTTTTACTTATTTTCTCTATCCTTCACATCCAACCTAACCCAAAACCTTTATATGTATATTTATACAATGAAATAAATTTAAATATAAAATGTAATAATATTTTAGTATATTTATGGAATAACCATTATTTATTCAACTATCATTCAAAAAAATTAAAATGTAGTCCATGTGCATGTGCGGACTATCGCATCCCAGAAGGAAATGTTTCATTTTTTATCCACACCCTTATAAATGTGGTAATATAAATGGGATTGGTGAATTTATATATATTATTTATTTCATTATTTATAATATATAAAAATTAATTTCGCACACTCTACGAAATATTACTAATAATAGATTTTTGTAAATTTAACCTCCCAAAATAAAAATACCAATAGGAACGATGGATTATTTATAAGTGAAAAAATATTTTTTATTTAAAATTTATTCTATGTATTCAATTTTTATGTTAATAACCACAAAATATACTAAATAATTTAACTATATTTTATGATAGTGATGTTATAAAAAAATAATCTATTCTATATCCATATTCACACATAGATTTATGAATATTCTTATTAAGGTAGTTTAATAACCAACATTGGATGTTAAATAAATTTATATCATCTATGTTGATTGAAAATAAATATTTTTTTAATATAGACTAATATTTGGGTTATATATTGGTGATAAAAATATTAAAATAATAAAATAAAAAACATTATCTCATTTCTTGAAAATCATTGAAATATACATGAATAAACTTTCATCTTGCCAACGAGCTCGTACCTAAGTGGTAAGGACACCTGCTTCGCATCCAAGAGACCCATGTTTAAAATTTGGGGGTAGTGAAATTTTGGGGTACTATAGTAGGGAATCTAGTAGGTACTATTCAATGTTGTTCGGTAATGTTCGGTACTGTATCATAAGGAACTATTCACCAGATTTGGGCCTTCAGGCCAGAAGTTTGGGCCTACGGGTCTATAGGGCCTTTGGATCATCAAATGGCATTCAGGCCTCAGGGCCTTCGGGGCACAGAGACCATGTATTAGCCTAGTTCACACAGAGCAGGCCCCATAAGAGGATCATAACAATAAGAGTAGAAGTCACCAAAAGTATAGCTTACCAGATTGGAAAAATGAGAGGGTATGGAAATAGCCATCGGGACCAGGCACCATGCGACATTGTATGGGGAAATGATAACAGATCAAAAATTCAATGTGGAGAGTTAGGCCATCAGTTATGTAGAAGCTGGGGAGGGGATGTTGTAGTAGGTTGGGCCTACGAATCATGTATTGGGCAAGGTATGCCAATGGGCCTTCGGGTCATGTATTGCGGTTCATGTCAGGCCTTGTGCCTTGGGATACGGGTCATTTACAGGTACCCCTCATCCCTTAAAAGGGGTATTATTCATAATAAAATAAAAAATGCTTACGTGCCATTCGGGATAAAATTTCATCATTTTGATTCATAACTAAAACTCCAAATATAATTAAACTACAACAATAAAAACTATATGAAATTATAAATTATTGTATCATTTAAAACTTATGAATGATTAAATTTTAGGAAAATAATTAATTAGAAAAATCCTAATTATTAATCGAATACAAAATGATCAAGATTACTCACAATAGATATTGAAAACAAACACAACCCGAAAAATATAAATTTAGAGATAAAATTTATTGATGCCTATAAAATGTTATTAATATTAATAAGATTCTAAAGTAGTATATTAGGATAGATATTTTTTATACCCTAGGTTATGGTGTGGTCAACCAATAAATAATTCAATGTATGATTTTCATGTCTCGTATTTTCAACACCTAGGATATATTAATATTTATTCACAATTTTTTAATTAAAATAATGTGACAATTTCCCCTTTAGTATTTTATATGATTATTCCATTTTATTTTATATTAATCATTTTTTATTCCATGTTATTTCCCACATGGTATTTTGAATATAAATTTATAAAATACTTAAGGGTTTCATCAAATCATGTTATACATCATTGGGTCATTGTCTTTCCTACTTAAATATACTTTTACATGAATTGATTTTCCTTTAAAATCCCATATTTTATATGTTATTATATTTTATTTTTATGGTAAATTACTTCTAATCAATAATAAAACTACAATTGAAAAATAAAATAATTATATTAATGTTCATCAGAAAAATTCTCAATCTTACCTATGAATCTTTTTCATCCACATAGGATTTTTACTATAAAAATTATTTCATTTAATGAGATCAATTTATATTATCTTGTTTATATTATTCATATTTTCAAATTTATATTATATGAAAATAAATAATTTTAATTTTTCTCTAATGTTATTTTAAAAAAACTATAAACAAACTAATTTCATTTATTTTCACTGCCTACCACTACATATTAATTATCTTATTTAGGTGTAAATAAATGTATATAATATTAAGAAATTTCTAAAAAAAGGTTTTAAAATGAATTCAATTTCCATTATTATAAAAAATGTAAAATGAAATTTTCACGTCATATTTTATTATGACTATTAAAACATTTGGGGAAAACATATATATTTTCACATATAATTTCACTATAATTTTTTATATATTATGATGTTATTTTTTGACGACATTCTATATTTAATAACAATACGATTCATTTTTTAAAATTTTAGTATTTTATATCTTATGATTTAATATGTTTATTTTGTATGTTATTTTTTAAAATATTATGAACCCATTTCTCATTCCATTTATTCATTATGATATGATGAGGATGGGTTTTATATGGAAGAAATATGTATGGATGATAAAAGGTGGATTCATATATCAACATCAAATAAATTATAATTTGTTTATTTCTGAAGATATCATTCGGAGTGGCCCTTATGAGTTGGTTCACTAATGTGAGATCAGGAAGGATTTTCTCACATTTTCATGTGTAGATATAATGAGTTCGATCACATTGGAATATAATAATGATTTTTTAAAAAAATTACTTCATTTTAAAATTATTTTGACTCATTGTTTGGTTGTTTATCACATTATTCCACATTACATATATACATTTCATTTCCTGTAATTTATTTTAATTTGAGGATTACTCCTTATTTCTATTGTATATAACACTTTTTTTTCATTATAACATTTTTAGTATTATTAAGCTATTTCTTGATCCATATAATAACTATAATTATTAGTAAAAGAATTTTTTTTATTATTTATATCTATTACATGTTTTTTACTATCATATTTATCATATGATCGCTAAATAACATCTTTATCCTCTTAAAAACGTTCTCCTTCATTTTTATGAATTAATTCATTATTACACGTATTCCAATTACTAAGAATCATACCTCAACCTTCTCTTATGTTTCCAATATCTAGGTTATGAATATTATTATTCCTTTTTAGATGTACTGAAAATGGTTTAGTGTAGAAGAATATATTGTAATGTTTTAGAGTGTTGTAAAATTAGATGATTATGTAGGTAATATTGAAGACCCTAAACCATTCATTCCTCATGATTTGTGACTATTTTATAGATATACTTTTTTCATATTAAAAATAATATATTATTTTTGTTTTGTTTACTATGGTACAATTTAATGTCCAAGGGGAGGGTTGTATCAACAATGCATTATTCATAAGGCACAGTATCTAAAAGGTCTTACAAGGGTACTCACATTCCCTTATTGAGTTATTCATCTCAAATATTCCCATAACCCATCCAAGATTTTTTCATGAACTCATATATAAGGGCTACTATTTCATTATAAATTAATATTAGTAACGGAATTTCCCTAATTGGGGCGGGGGTTTAAGTGTTAAGAAATACTATTTAGGGCATATCCAATAATCACATTGGCCATTATGAATAATATATATATGAAGTTCCAATATGTAATTAGAACCCTATTTGGTCACTCATGATCTTCGGTATAAATTAAAAATTTACATGGATTTATAGATGCCTGTTAATCAGTCAAATAGTAAATGCCATCAGTGGTGAGACCACACATTCAAAATCAATTAAATGCAATACATCAATTCCAATGGGATAGTACAGGGTGAACCTATCATTTTTAGATGTCTTACCATTTTTTCACAACCTTACAACTCCCCTATAGTCTCTCACAAATTCATCCATGTATGCCCTAGCAAAACCTACCACTTCATTAATTCCGTGGAAGCAAACTCATTTTAAAAAACAAAAAATAATTAATTAAAACTAATTAAAATTATTTATATCATATAATCTAAAATGGACTATATGATGAAAAATCAATGGGTGTAGATGATCTATGGTACATTGAGAACTGGGTTCCCCCCTTCCCCGACACTCTCCCGAAACAACACTATGATAAATACCAAACACATTACACCATTATATCTATATATTAATTATATTTATAAATAAAAGACAAGTATAATTTATGGAATGATGTATCCTCATAAAATTAACCAATAGTGACACACTGGAAATTGATTTCATTGTCGATCATGCCAAATTATATGTTTATTTTTAAATAGAATTTCTATAGCATAGTAGGAACCCTAAGTAATCTCTCGATGGAGACTTAGATAATTTATTCAAAAAGAGTATTTTAATTATAAAAATAAAATGGAAATGTGATTATGGAAGATTAAGAATTTATCATTTTAAACAAAAAAAATCAACTATATTACTAATTGAGATAAATTAGTTTGAGAAACCACGATAAACTAGAGTGAGTGTCCTTTGATGCTAAATCCATAATTTCTCCCAAGTAAATGAGAAGGCTCAATGATCCCTATATTTATACACAATAATAATATTATTGTATGTGATTTCATACAAGTTTACCACCTAGTATTTCATCTATCAACGATATTGATTATAGGCGATGGATCAAAATCAAAAAAGATGAATCAATGTAAAAAACGAATCTCAATCAAGGAATCACATCCAAAACATGATGGGATGACCAAATTTATTTAAATGATAATATTTAGACAAAGAAAGATCTTGTATATTAATTGGTTATGGATTCATAATTTAATTAACTGACTAAATCCGTTCGCACAATAATGTATTGGAAAGAGGATAAAAGAGGAAACCACACTCAAATCATTAGATGACCAGATTTATTCTTATAAGTATAGGGATTTTTATGACATTTATTTGTATTATATAAATCCATAATAAGAATAAAATACAATATCAGAAATGAAGACGAATAGACTAAAAAACTGGATATTCAATTACCTTCCAAAGGTTATAAGAAAGGATCTAGTGATTATAGTGAATAACACACACCAAATTGATCACTAATGGGCTTAGTATTACATGGAAAAAATAATGATTAATTGGAAATAAAAGATCTCTCTAATTCAACCGCCCCTACCCATGTTTATTCAAAAACATAAAATGAGGGTGTCGTGTGGTTTATGGACAAATACTTCAAGCTTTCCACAAAAAAATTATTCATGTATCTATGGGACTAGATGACTATTCATTGAAGCATTTTAACTCATTTTTAAGATTGGTTGAAAGTATGAAATGTGTGTAAATGACGTCAAATTTGGTGGAGTGGTGGGTTTTTGAGATATATGTATAATGATGTGGAATCATCTCAATTGGTTTCATAATCCTCGAGTTATGGCCAAGATACAGTAGGGTGGTCTAATATGTCCTGCCCCAAATTTCATCACTTGTAGTCCAAATTTGGGATCCAAATTATCAAATTTATCCATTGGACCATTTATATGAATTTAATACCTTATGGCCATAGAATCATAAAAAATTGAATTTTAAAATTTTGATAATGTATTTAATGATATGATAAAATAGTGAACTGCTGTGAAATTGGTCCATTGTGAAGTTACAAATATTAAGAATGTTTTCAACAAATAAATTCAAAAAAATTATTGAGTGTTAATGGATTTAATAATTGGATTATTAAACCAATTAAAAAATTAATAAATAAGTGTAAGGTTCATAGCATATGTTATATCGATGTGCGATCAAACCCCCACACCTAAATCATTTTACTCCTAGGAAATTTCTAATATCCTAATCATGTCCCATTCACGAATCAATGTTTATACAACGTCCAAGATTCTTATGAAATGGAATTCATCATTTTTTTAAATCAATTTTTCGATCATTTTTGTTCTCTCACATTCAAATTTTTTCAACTTAATTTTTTATCCCATGAAAAATATCGCAACCTACCTCACAAAGAAATTTCCCTCCTCACTGAAGGAACATATGAATGTAGTGTTTTTCTCTCTAAATAGAGTTCATGTGATCTTAAAATATGAATGAAAATATTATAGTTTCTCTACTAGAGGAAAATAGTGTGCAACTGAAGAGAACTTCCAATAGGTTTTTTATGAGGTTGATGGTTTGGTAGGACATAATGTTTAAAAATTCTATCCAAGAGAGGAGCGATTAATATATTATGTAAAAAACATGTCAAAAATAATAAATTTTTTACAATGAAGGTATACACTAAACCCTTACAATATTTATCACTATCATGACATGTCCCCCAAGTCCTGTGTTGTGACTACCCCATGCCCGCCTTCTATAGGCCACAGGTTGGGGACTAGCACAAGAAAAGAATATCCCTAAAATAAGAAGGAATTTCTTCAAAACCTGTACACACACAGACATGGCACACTATGCATAGAAAAGAATAATCGAAGAATAATATTACAACAACAAATGAAAACCACCAATGAGTGTAAAAGTACTTACTGGATGTAATGGGCCAAAATACAACCCTAACTGAAATGGAAATACAAAAAAAAGGAAAAAATATCTCTTGAGGCCATCTACAGAGGATCTTACATAAAGGGTAGGTATGACTCATCACTGAGGGTCTGCACATAAACCGACAATCAATGTACATCATCTGTCAATCACTTCCAAGCACTATCTATCCATGACTCCTCAAGACAAGGTCAAGTCATCTGTTTTCTGAACAAGACACAACAAGGTGTGGGTGAAGCCCATGTTGGGGTGTGTATAACAATACTCAGTATGGACCCCAAGACCCCCAAAAGACATTGAGAATTCCATAAAATTAAAACCAAAAATCATGATCTAAATGAAAAAGTACAATGAAAAATATATTTCACACTAGGTATAACTTAAGTACATAAGTATAGATGATTAGTTGTAAAACATGTTCGTATTTTTCTATCAAGGGGCTCTACTACTGACCCACGCAGGATCAAAACCATAGGGGATTAGTATGGTCTGACCCACACAGGATTGGTGAGCGCTGACCAACACAAGATATGAACCACACTCGATCAGTATACGTTGACCCACACATCATCACTGATTGTGGAAACACACATGATCAGTATCCGCTGAACCAGTCAGGATCACTGAGAGCTGAACCACAAATGATCTGACCCACATCGGATCGGTATGCGCTGAACCACTCAAGATCATTGAGCACTGAACCACACTAGATCTGACTCACAATGAATCAATAAGTACTAGCACCCACATTATCACCCCTCATTCACAACCTGACAGCCAACTGCTGGATTCTCGCACTTAGCATGCTTGATTCCTGGAGGATCCTCTCCTTAGGCCATCGATCACATATCAAATGGAACAAAGTCCCAAGAAAACGTAACTCAATGAACTGTGATGTAATAAGGATTCTAATGCAACTGATGGCTCGTCAATCAGATGACCAGTCTGTATGTTATAGTCATTATAGTATTTCGGGCCAAGTACGATTCAGGTCCGATCCAACCCGATCATACCCCAACATTCTCCAAAACCCATGTGATGTACCTTTAAAGGGCCACTGAATCCTAAGGGTACTCACACCACTAACGACGCATCAAATGGACACCTTATATGCAAGATATGCCCGTTTCAGTGAAACACGGTTGGTCGGGTCCCGATCCCATAAGGGTTCAGCACAGATAGACTGTGGGGCCCACATGCCTATCCCGCTTAGCAAATCTAGTCCTGCTGGTGCATTTGGCCCAGCTGGAAGGTTCGGCCCGGTCGGAGGGTCTGACCCGCCTGGGAGAACCCCACCCGCATGCGGGACGGTTGATGGCACACCGAACGGATGTGGAGCGTCCAATTTGGTAACTTGTGGTGCCAGCGGGTGCCACCCCCTCTTCTGAAATAGTTGGATTAGCTTGTTGTTTTGTCTAGCTAATATTCTTAAGCGGGTTTCTCATACCTTTCCGTGCGGTGCATCAGTGTCGTTCCCTTCCACCACCGCAACCCCTTTGGTCATGGTTCCTATAGCAATGGTGCCTACGGGTTCCACTCCTCCACGTGACTGGAACAGCCGGCTGCCACACTGACGGTTGCCTCCTCTAGCCATCAGAGATGCTCTGGTGGTCCGTTATTCTTCTTATCTACACCTTATGACCACCCGGGTTTCCACATTTAATACACAACACTCAAATAGGTTTTGTTGCCATGTTCATTGTTCCACCACGAAGAATAAACCAAGGAATAGTTTATAGTTGGGTCCGAGCCTTGTTGGGTTTGGCATGCGCCATCCGCACTAGCATTTTAAACAATGTGGAATTATGATAATAATTTGAAGAACATTCCCCAACTTGAGACCCCAAAATAACAACCCGCATGGACATATGAGACGCGGATGAACTCATTAGTTGGATGGTCTGTGTTCATTATATTTTCAAAGAATAGAATGAGAGGGAACAACAAATCACATAAACCTCCTACATCGAATAATTTGGTAGATTTTGCAGATGTGGAAGATGAGTCTGTGTTCGAAGCGTGTTCATTGGCATTCTTTTTGTCTTAGTTGAATCAAATAAATCATTGAAGCTCTGTTCTATGTTGGAGGATGTCTTTGTTGACACTTTGTCATAGGATCCTCTTGTGAGTGCACAAGAACCATCCCACAAATTGTTTAAACAGATGTGAGGAACCAACCACATTTCATAAAATTATTGTGGTTCATTGATGAAACATATTTAGTGTTACATTGAAAAAACCAACGTTGATGTTACACAACCCAAGCGTCAAGTCATTGAATGACCTATTAACTCTGTGGTTCCACCACGTCACTCAACGGTTACCAAAAGACATAAAATATCTAATAATTTTTTTTATATATTTTTAAAGACAAAAAATTAATTTTTATCTTTTAATCCTTTTCGTTTGATGTTACGCTTCGCCTAAGCGAGCCAGGGAGTTGTGAATTAAATAGTTCCCTCAGATTTTTATTTTGTACCCTGATTCAAAAAAAATAAATAATAGCTCGCACATCTACTGAAAGTACCTGAAGAATAGTTCAATAAATTATTAACAGTCACCCTCGACCTATGATCGATGAGGATAGGCTCTGTTTAGGAGGAACAATCCCTCACGAGCTCAAATATACTCTCAGATATCCTATCAGAGTTACTATTTAGGAATTATAGAAAATAAAAATAAAATAATTGTTAATTAATTATTTTCAATATGGAAAAAAACTAACATTCACTATTGGCTGGTGCTGACCAATGTTAGGATCTACCTAAAAAAGAATACTCTCACGAGCTCAGTGTTGGTCTTAGATTTTTAACATGAATCACTATTCCTGAGTTATAATCATTTGAAAAATAAAATAATGTTATTTAATTATTTTATTTCGGTTATTACATTTTTGGATTTTCCCACTAGAGGCCTACGCCAACTAAAATTAAGTAACTCTTTGGGTAAACCCATTATCCTGAATGGAAAAAAGCTCTTAGATTTCTAATATGGAAAACTGTTTAATAGTTATTTAACATTTCATGAAAACTACTCATGCACACTTTTTAAAGCTGAACATTTTTCAACGGATCAGTCCTGGCACTCCGGGCCTCGGAATCATTTGTCATCAATTTTCATAGTATCATAATAATTCCATACAATTTAAAAAATTATATAGAAATTATGGGGAATTATATTCTCTCTACATAAGGGATTTACTTACCCAAATCCAAAGATAAAGCAAGTAAAAAAAATGATGGTACTGAGCACGAATCTGAGACTCATACTCCCATGTTCTCTTCTAGAGGTTCC
Organism: Viscum album; assembly: GCA_963277665.1. Lineage (NCBI taxonomy): Eukaryota > Viridiplantae > Streptophyta > Magnoliopsida > Santalales > Viscaceae > Viscum > Viscum album. The sequence continues at coordinate 815,619,649 of OY728126.1, read as the reverse complement.
CATGCTACCACTGTACTCACATTGATGGATCAACCATCCATGAAACAATTTATCTTTTTGTTTCACTATCTTCACCAAGAACACCGTAATAGCCGCCCCATTTTCAAAGTCCAACTCGCCCTATTCGATAATGTGTGATGGATCAAGCTTGTGTCTCCTCATATGCGAAAAATGGAAACAATTATGCTCCCAATGATTCTGTGGGGGAAGATCCCTATGATACTCCACCTCACCAACTCTACTAAGAATCTGGAAAGGTCTTATTACCCATTGTGATAGCTTTCCACCCTAGTTGAATTTATGATATCTTCATTGGGGGGAGACTTCTAGGAAGGCTTAGTCTCTATCATCTAACTATAAGGGAATCCTTCTCCAATCTACATAAGTCTTTAGCCTACTCACATATTTTTCATCCTCTCTTGAATGATTTTCACTGTCTCTATGGTAGCCCATACCAACTCTCCACCCATATGTGGTGACTCCCTGGGCTTTCTCTTGCATAGAGGTGATCTGTCTTGTCACTCGTACAAGGCCTAAAACAGTGCCATGCCATTGGTGGAATGATAATTTTTGTTTTATGAGATCTCCACCAGTGGTAGGAGATCCTCCCAACTATGACCAAAATCCATGTCCAAAGAATGAAGCATTTCCTCCAAGTTCATTATGGTTCTCTCTGTCGGACCATTTTTCTTGGGCTAACAAGTCGTGCTCAAGTGTTATGGAACCTGATGCTCATCCTTCACTTACTGACATGTTGGACATTGTGATAGGAACTCCACCACTAATTTAATCATATCTAGCCACTAATACTGATGTCGGAGGTCCTGGTACATCTTTTCCACAACCAGATGTACTGCGAAAGGGGATGATTGGAATTCCCTCAATACCTCCTCTCTTAGGGTCACTAGTACCATGGTGCATCCTTTAAAAAAGATGAATATCTTCCCACCTATAAAAAATAATTCTCTAGATTTCCATAAAGAAATATAATCATGTCACTTCTCGTAGTACACATCCCAAAGTTGTGCCTCCCAAACTCGCTGAAGGAGTGGGGGAGTGACAATCATTTACTGGCGGTAAGCTTCTTTATCACTATACATGAATGATATCTACAACATCGCTAACGGCTCTATTACCTCAATCATCAACTATAATCTAATCCTAATGTTGATTAAATTTGCAACCACTTTCCCTTCCCTGTAGTATGTACTATCTCAATGTCATAGTACTGGTGGAACTCAAACCATCATCATTGTCTCAACTGCTGAAAAGCCTATGGGGACCTTTCCATCCACTCGAAAGGCTACCCTTTTTAAATGATTTGTTTTCCATCTACCCACTAGTATTGGGTACTCATTCTCCATGATCAAATGGTTAATATGATGGTATTCTAAATGTAACCTCAAACATTGGGTCTTACTAAGCCCTTCCTCTGTAAGTTTCCCAACTAAACTCTTAGCTCCCAAAGCATAGTGGGAGCCATACGATATACAGATGAAGATATCAATGCCATCCCTAGGTATAATCCAATACAGACATCCTTCTCCAGGCATGGAGGTAATCCTAGAAAAATATTTGAGAAATATTTTCCCGCACGCAGTCACTACTGTTTGGAACTACAAACTCAATAATCATGCTTCAATGAGGGTCAGGCTGGCCAACTCTGGAGTGAATGGTTTTAATGTCCTATGCATGAGTTTATACCGTTCTTCTTGTGTTTACATTTTCACCGAACAAGGAAAATCTCATTCCATTGTTGTATATATACCACATCCTTTTGTTTAAAAAAGTTAATCTTCGCATGATTTGTGGATGTCCAGTCCAAACCCAAATTAACGTTGTAAGGCCTTCAAACTGCCACCAAGATGTTCAAACTGAAACACTCACCTCAAGGGGATGATAACACCATCAGCATAAGTGTGATATTGAGTCTCCTCACATAGGTATCTCCATACATAAGGGTCAAGTCAATGGTTTAACTTGAAACTCTGGGTCTTGGAAAAGATTCGTGACAAGAAGGAATGATTAGTACATATTTCTATTAAAACTAAAAAAAGTAGTAGACACAGACCATACCTTGAATCATTCTTGGATCCCCTAGGTCACACTCCTTAACCACATGTAGCTACTTACATCCCTTATCATCCATCTCTCTTAGCCTAGTGGAAAACACATTGAGGTTGTGGTTGCAACATGTCAAAATATATACAACCTCTTGCTGGTCTCCTAGCTCATCCTCCACATATGCTGCAATGCATATTCATCTGTCCCTATAACTTCCTCTTCCTGAAACATTTTGCATGCCCTTGTCTCTGTGACAGTCATCAATTTCAGGCTTTCCCACTGCTATCATTCACTGGATGAATCTGCTAATCCAATAAACATTCAACCAGAAAGGTTCTCTTTACTACCCTAATATTTGTAAGAATATACAGAGTAATAGTGCCAACTCGAATGTCCCTAAACACATCTATCACGTAGGTCTGATCCCTGAATCACTTGTGTATCATATTTATAGAGTACGTGGAATGGTCGGTACACCTCGACAAATACTTAACTACCGAAATGTCGTCCTGCCGAAGTTGTATAATATATTTGGAACAAATACCCCCCTTTACTTTTTTTGCAAAGATTACCCTTCTTTTAGGAAGGTTCTCAAGATATATCCATGGAAAAGTTTATTCTACATAAGATCAGTGTAATCTAAACCCTATTATCACCCTTATGAGCCATATATAAGTCTTACTATCAGGACTCCCATCAGATCGAATGGTACCCTAGATTGATGGAGAATTGATCACCACCTCATGTCAGTCCTTAACCGCTTGTGAGTAGGGATCACATCGAAACCTGATGGGTTTATATTGTTGAAACTCATGTAATTCCCTGATCCTACATGTGTCATATACTAGAAGTGCCTATAATAACTGTTGACCAATGTGAACTGTTATTATTGGGACACCGCCTGAAGTTACAATATCGGGAAATGGTCCTTGTACCGAAGCATCATCACTCTGCGGACCATACACATGGTCCTGAATGGAAATATTGGTCGAATGTCTTTATGGAAGAATATTTATAGAGAATAGATATGAACCATGGTCAAAAAGTCACACCAAGTGAGCGGACTCAAAAGATATCAATAGGGAAAAAAAAATCAAAAACACATGCAACTAATGTTTTTGTGTACCGAGTCGGAAAACAAAATTCAGGGTCCTAGAGTATGGATACGTCGGCTACCGCCCCAAGACTGGACTCCCTAAACTGATACGCGAACTAAATGCACATAACACTATTACTCCATTGAAAACATACACTCTTAGTTATTCTGGTAGAATCGAACCCTTTGATATCACTTTTTCATGGCCCGTCCCCCCAGACCTGTGCCATGACTTCCCCAAGCCCACGTTTTATAGGCCCGAGGTTAGCAACTATCACCAGAAATGTATACCCCTAAAATGGAAAACCACTACCTCAAAACAAGTACACACAGAGATATGGAACACTGCACACAATAAAAAAACAATTTAACAAGAATTGTACAACCACAACTAAAAACCATCACTGAGTGTAAAAGTAAGTACTGAAAGTAATGGGGGTAGAATAAAATCCCAACTAAAATGGATGTACAGAAAAAAGGAAAAAAATCTATTGAGGTCGTCCTCCAAATATCCTACCTAGAGGGTAGGTACAACTCAACACTGTGTCTTTCTGTGTCTAATGATCACCTCTGTGCACCGTCTGTCAATCACCTACGACCAGCGTTTAGCCCTATATCATCAAGACTCAGTCAAGCTGTCCATCATATGTACATGACATAATAACGTATAGGATAATCCCATGCAGGAGTGAGTATAAAAATATATATTAGGGACCGCGAGACCCCCAATGGACTCTCATAATTCTACACGGGAAAAACTATAATGCATGATATCAATCAAAAAGCACAACGAAAAATACATCTCACACCAGGTATAACTTATGTATTGAAGTACATATGAATAGTTGTAAAAAAAGTTCATATTATTTAGTCAAGTGGATATGATGATGTACAACACAAGATATGACCCACACATGATCGATATGCACTGATCCACATCACATCGGTGAGCGATGACCCACACATGATCTAACCTACATAGGACCAGTATGCATAGACCCACATAGGATTGTTGAGCACTGACCCACATAGGATTAGACGCATATATGATTGGTATGTGCTGAACCACACAAGATCGTAGAGCATGGACCCACAAAGGATCTAACCCCCACAAGATCGATAGGTACTAACCCTTACAAGATCACCCTTCATTATCCACCTGAAATCCATCCATTAGTTTCATGCACTTAGCATGCTTAATTCTGGAAGGATCCGCTGCTCAAGGCATCCGTTTTACTTCAACTATCATGAAGTCCAATGAAAAAGTAACTCGATGAACCTCTATGTCATAGTAGATCCAACTCAACTGACTACACATCAATCGAACACCCAGTCATTATGATATAGAAATTATAGTTTCGGGGGCCCTGTTGGATTCAAGTCTAATCCAACCCGGTCATAATCCATCATTCTATAAAATCCATGTGGATTACCTCTAGAGGAACTACTTTTCTTAAGGGTCCTCACGCCACTGAATTTGCATCAAACATATGCCTGATATGAGAGATATGCCTGTTTCACTGAAACAGGGCAGGTTGTGTCCCAGTCTAGTAGAGGTCTGGCCCGACAGGCAGTCCCAGCCAGTGGACACAGCCTGCAGACCTGGCCCAGATCATCAGTCTGGCTCAACCGGCTAGTCTGGCCTGACTGGCAGGTCCATCCCACCTAGAAGAATTTGACCTGCATGCATGCCCGTTGATGGTGTAGTGACCAGTTGCAGAGCATTCAGTGCGGCCTTCTGGCGGCGCCAGTAGGCACCCTCCCCCCACACTTCCAAAATGGCCAGGACATGCCGTCTTTTTTTCAGCCAATCGGACCGAGAATGGAACTCCTTTTTCTCTATAAAACACGTTGGCACCGTGGCCTTCAGCCTCTACAGCTTGATTGGCCACGGTTCCGACAGATGTAGTGCCTGCAGGTGCTACTCCTACACGAGGCCAGCTCGGTTGGCCGCCACTCCGCCAGTGGTGTCGCACTGGAGGTTTTCTTCGCAATGCATCAGAGATTCTCTATTGGTCTGTTCGTCTTCCTATCTCTGCCAATGGGCCTCTTGGTATCCCGCATTCACTGTGAGACCCTCAAATACACCTTGTTTCCACGTTCATTATTCTGCCAATATGAACGCACCAAGGACAAGTTTAGTAAAGGGTATGAGCCTTGTTGGGTTCACCTCGTGCCCTCCGCGATATTGTTTAAAACAATAGGGAAGTATAATAATAAAAAATAATGAATAATCCCCAATATAAGAACCCATAACAACATCCCGCATGGACAGAGGAGACGTGGATCAACCAGTTAGTCGGTTGGATCACGTTTGTTGAATTTTTCAAGAATGGAATGAGAGTGAACAACAAAGCCCATAAACCACCTATGTCAAATACAAAGGTAGATGAAGCGGATGGGGAAGATTGGACCATGTTCAAAGTGTGTATGTTGGCATTCTCCATTGTACGGTTGGAATCCTATAAGGTGACGAAGTTTCATTCTACTTTGGAGGAAGTCGTCACCAACACTTCTTCAGCTGTTTCTCTTATGAGTACACAAGAATAATGTCCAAGCATTGTTTAAATAGATGTGAGTAACCAACCACGTTTCATAACATTAATGTGTTTCATTAATGAACCACATTTTATGTCACATTAAAAGAACCATCATCGAGGTTATGCAACCCAAGGGTCATGTCATTAAATGGCCTATTTATTACACGGTTCCCCCATGTCACTCAATGATTTCAAAAAGAGATTAAATAACTCATGGAGTTATTTTATTATTTTTTGTAAATTCCAAATATTATCTTTTTATTCCGATCCATACCGGTTGATGTTATGCTTTACCAAAGAGAATCAGGGTGCTATGAATTCAACTGTGCCCTCATATTTTTAATCTGACCACCACATCAAAAGATAAAAGTCACTGCTTTCATGTTTAATAAATGTACCGTAAAAAATATTAAAAATTATTAATAGTCACCTTAAACCTTTACCAGTCGATTTTATGGTCTGCCTAGGTGGAACAGAACCTTACGATGTCAAAGGTACACTCTGATTTCTATTCTGAGTTACCGTTTTGGATTTAATGAATTTAACTATAAAATAATTTTTACTAAATTATTTTATTTATGGATAAAAACTAACATACACTATTGGACCACACTAACCAATTTTAGGATCATTATAAGGAAATAATAACCTTACATGTTGAGTAGTGATCTCAAAATTTTAATTCGATTCAAAATAAGTGACTAATAGGTATTTATAAAATAAAACACTTTTATGTATGGTTATTCTATTTTTGGGATTTCTCACTAGAGGCATGCGCCGACTAAACTTAAGATGCAACTAGGGTAAAAATGACATCATGAATGTAATGGTGCCCTCATATTTCTAATCTGAGAACTTGTTTTAGAGTTATTACAATTTTTTAGGGAAACTACTCATGCATGCTATTTAAATCTTAACATTTTTTTACGGATCATTCTGGGAACTTCGGAGCTTGGAATCATGTGTCCTCAATTTTAAATGTCTCGTAATAATCCAATATATTAAAAAAAATTAATGGAAATTCAAGAACATTATAATCAATTCCAACTAACAATCCCCATTTTCCATTTTTGTATTTCACAACCATGAAGTGAATAATAATGAAAAAACTTACTCTTTTATCCATTTCCCCCTTTTTTTATTTTTCAATGTACATACCTATATTTTTTATATAATTTATTTTGGATATAAAGTGGAAAACATGTGTATCGAAATGATATAGTTTGGTTTATAGACCTACATCCCAAAAAAATGTAGGCACCTTTTTTATTAATCCATAACATTGATTATTTCCCAATAATCTGCATGGAAACGTGCTCTCCCCAAACATGCTAAAAGTAAAATTAGAATGTAAAAAATATTTTGGTATGTGTGGATAAATTATCTAGTAATTTATGTACCTAACAATAATTTAATGGTCTATAAGGATTAAAAAGAGAAAAATACAGAGGTGTCCGAAAATAAATGTTAATTGTACGAAGGTCCTTTCAATGAATGACGGTCTCTGTCATGAATTTAGGACACATGAATCATATGGGTTCAAATAAAATCATATCATGTTCTAGATTATCTACATGAATATATAATATCAAAATACTAATTAAAAAAAGAACATGCAGTAAATGTATTATAATGTCTCTCGGGTAAGGGATTTAAATATTGGTATGTTCTAATGAGGCATTGTTTTCAAAAACCCATTAAAACACCTAACAATGATTTGAAAATAGAATACTCTAGAAAATTATTCCATATTAACATTCATTTGAAAATAATTTTCCAAAAAACAATGTAATTTTCCACACAATCGAATCAGGAATGAAAAATGATTTGGGATAATATTTTTAAGATCAAACATTATATGAAAACACAAAATTATTAAAAATAAATCAAAACTGAAAACATATTTTTTTTGTTTGTTTTATTTTTTGTAACTAACTATGAAATGTCTCCCACCACACCTAAAACTTACATTATAAATAATAATATAATTTTAAATTAATTGGGAAATAAATAATGGTTGGGAGAAGGGAAAAACTACTAAGAAGTGTCATATAAGGATTCTATTAGCTAGATTGTTTTTTCCATAGGATTCTTTGGAAAATCCTCATAGATTTTTTTGATCCACTGCACATTAACGTTAAACCTCTGTCCACTCTCCTGATACAAAACATGTTTAACAACAAAAGGATAAACATTTTAAAAAATATTATGACTAATCCATTGGGAATGAATCTTACTTAGGTGAAGCTTTAGCCTAGAATTATACATGAGGAACTCCTCAATAATATGAATCTTCATTTAAAGATTAATACCATCATGTATATACATTCTCATTTCATTATAGATTCATGAGTTCTAATATGAATCACATCTAATTTCATCCAACTATTAAATTTACATCATCATATACTCACTTGTATATGAAAGATTCATATTACGTTGTTTAACTTCCCAATATGCATGTTGTTTAACCTCTATTTGGAGGTGAACATTTATTCCAAATATGATTATATGTGGTAAAATTCTGAACAGGGGATTAAAAGTAGTATTGTACACCCAATGTTCATCATCCAAGCACAAACTCCAATATTTTCTCTTGTTTGAACCATTTTTTCCAAGAATAACATAACATCCAGATTAGAGATTTATTATTTTCCATTTGTTTGTGGGTGATATGCTGTAGAGACATTATGAACAACACCATACTTACAAAGATTTTTTTTAATGTTACGATTGATTACATCTGAATCATGGTCACTTAATATGAATCTTGTAAAACCAATCATATTGAAAATTTGGGACCTCACAAAATGAAAATCCACTCGAGAGTCATCATTCCTAGTAGAATTTTCTTCCACCCATTTCAAGAGATAGTTAAAAACTAATAATATGTACACAAATCCAAATGAATTTGTAAAAGGGTCCATAAATTCGATTCCCCATTCATCGAATATCTTACAAAATAACATGGGATGTTTGGGAATTTCAATCCTCTTGGAAATATTCATGATTAATTTAAATCATGTATTTTAATTCATCATAATTTTAATTAGTGGGGGCCCAATATGTCACTATAAAATTCATAATTTCATTGAATATACCTTGTGTCCCCCTTAACCATCAAAGGGGAAATACACCACCAATGAAATATAACCCTTTTATATTATGTTTTCCTTGGAAGGATGTTGTTCTCATATTATAGAGTTCAAAATAAATGTATTTTTAGATCGTTCTTCGATTACTTTTCTCATAATGAAACTTGAAGCTATGCCCCAACTCATAAAGTGAAAGATCCTCCTCGAGAATTTGACATTGAGATTCATGATAATATTGGAGTGGAAAATGTTATAGATGACCACATTAGTAGTATTTCCCAACTACTGTACTACCATGTTGACTCACAACTCCCTACTAGAATTAGTTTCTCTTGAGAAACTTTGTTTTATTGTCTACATTACCCCTGGTATGTAAAAAATGTTAATTTTCTAGTGACCATATAATGGAATTTATCATAATTTTTTATAAAATCATTTTCATTGCAATGATAGGGGAAAAAACCTAGGTGTGAATGTAGACTCCAAGAAATGTGTTCCAGGGATTTTTTGCAAAATGTCTTCAACCGAGCTCATAGAGTTTTTTGTGAGACTCTACAATTTTCATGGGGTTCAGTGATGGTAGGGAAGATACATTCCTAAAGGTCAGGGACTGAAGGCTAACACTGAACCCAAGAAGGGGTGCAAGGGACCAACCACCGTGGTTTGGAGATATTATTTTGGATATGTCCCCAAAGAGGCGCCCAAGATACCCATGAAAAAATAGATATGTGCCCCTTGTTAGAGATGATTGAAGTGTTTTTTTTGATAACTCCTCAAATTGTATCTTTAGTCTAGCAAAAACAGCTTCGACACGTAAAGGCACTTGTGCACCACATTCTGGAATGCATGTCACTTGACTTAAGTCTTTCTGTATTTGAAATCCACAAAACATTCCCACCTAAAGAACCCAACCTCCCTAATTTATAAATACTTTTACTCCACGTATTCCATTCAAATGATATTGACCACTAATTTTATGGGAATACTTGTGAATTTTCTTGAAGTCTTGAGTCAATTCTCTCCCAAGTATTATCATCCAGGTTGTTTGTCACTAAAGGGAAAATGAGGTCGCACAAGCCTACATGCACGCACATTCTTGCGCTCCAGTACCAACATGGGTGACCTTATTGGATTATCTTACTCACTTTAGTTTACAATACAATTATCCCTCTTCCAATCCAATCATTGAAATGATTTTTCTTAACGGGATCCCTTTTATGAAATGGATTCTATTGAGACCTTCTCCAAAACCACCCAGCATATCAAACCTGTGGGAAAGGCTCATCAATGTTTCTTCAATTTTGATTTGAATATCTGCAGTCAGAAGTTTACCACATTTTTTTACAATGATGTTAAGATTCATGGAGTGACAATGGGTTTTTATATCTACAGTCACATAGACCTTTATCCCAAGAATAGTGTTTTGACGTTCATGGTTTTGAAGATTAGGGTTTAGTTTCTGATCTCCCCTTCTCATCTCTAAGACCCAAAACATCAGGTCTCTTGTAGGGAAGGTATGATTCACACATACATTTCCTGTTGAACAATGAATAAGTCTCCCTACAATACTAGTATAAAATTTAGGGAAGCCATCGTAGTGAAATCCCTTAACCATTCAAGTAGTAGGATGTATTATTTCTCCTCTCTACTTACATTACCTTCACCCCTTCCTTACATTGGTCTTTTTTCCACTGTAATGTTAATTGAGGCAAGGCTCCTCACCTCACCCTCTTCTTGGGTTTCCTCGCCCACATCCAACATCACCGCCGTAGGTGCACCCTATTCCACCAGTGGAGGAGAAAATGTGTGGGTGCCTTTGTTAAATCTGTGACATCCTCTTATTTCTCACACCGAGCATGACTCACGTGGGCGTAGAGATTTGTCATGTTCGCAACATTTTCACATGCACTCGAACTATGAGAAATATGATTCCAATTAAAACTAGGATACGTAGGAGGCCTTCCCAGGGCCCGATCTCATTTGATATCATCTTCAGGAATCCAATCCTAACTCTCTTAATATGGGAATCTCTTGTAAGAGTAAGCCCTAAATTAAACCCCCAAATATTCCATGAATCCTTTTCAGGGAGTAATTCCAAACTCATTTATATCAAAGGATGATACTCTCTTACGAGACTTATCGAACTACATGGGATTTGATTCCCATCCACATGGGATAAATAGGAAGCCTATTTTAGGTTCAATCCAAACACTTAAAATCACCCCTATTCTAATTGTTTAATATTCAAAACATGGTCTAATCTTATATTGAAACCCATATCCATGCAATTTTCCTTGGGATTCTTTGTCATAAGTTCCACACAAAACATTTTCTAAGAACGTTTCTCATATATTTCCTTACCACATCACATTAAACTATATATTTTGGTCCTTATCACATGACCTTAAAGGGTATGATGTATCACATAAAGAGGCACCAAACAATGAGGGTTCTAATTCCTTTCACAAGGATATGTAGGTATCCCATTTTATGGGTACAATCAAAATATCCAAACAAACCTTCTTCTCCCTATATAAAAATAAATTCAAGAGTGCCCCACATAGTGGATTAAAAACTAGTATAATTATAACGATTATTAAAAGAATCTATAAATAGTATATGACAGGACACCATTGATGGAGAACTGAATATACATATAGATATATCCATTAATGAATAACCTTCAATATATATGGATCATTCTAAATTTCACACATGTTAAAAAGTAATGGAAAATTCTAAGAGAATATTATGTTATACTTGGTAAATTAATAAGGATTCATGAGAATATTTTAAATTTATAAATAGTCCTAAATTAGAACATAATTCCCCTCAAAAGAGTCTGATGAGTCCAACCTCACATCCTTTCAACCAATGCATGTTCTTGAGTATCGTAAAGGTAAAATTTAACGAATTCCTACATTTGGAAAGTAGGTCCCTTTTGGATAAATAACAGTTGGGTGTTTCCTATTCCATGAATAAATCTAATGGAAACTACTAGGAAGAAATTATTCTTAAAACATGATCACATGTTTCAAGGAAAAATGAAACAAAAATGGTGAACCCAACATGAATATTTAAGCAACTTAAAAATGCTACCCACTGGGGAGGCCCTTATCAATTGATAAACAAAATCTAGAAAAAAGAACAAATCACACATTTATCCAAATAAAATATTTCACTTTAATGGAGTTTATTGTTGTATTCATGTGATTTCTAAAAACTCCCTTTAGTACAAAATGGATTTCTTCAAGACGACATATGTAAAAATCCTAACTACTACTCAATCCGGATCCCCATCTATGGGAATGACGCCATCATCCACCCAAAATATTGAACACTGGGTCTCCGACATACTGTAAAGGGAGTACTGTCATCACGGTAAAATTCCATCATTGGAGGCTTCCAAACATTCTTTCCAGGTAAATAAAAACACTCAATCTTCTAGCCAACGAGGTCTGATTATCAAGAAGCAGATGATAGCAACCACCATCTTCAACCATTTCTAGTCCTTATCCCTGGAACCCAATAACCAGTCCCTCCCATTCTACAAGAATATTGATCAAGAAGTCACTCAGTGCCTCAATTCAAAGATACAGTGGTCCTTCCCAAGGACTCCTTCCAACAATCACCGCAAGCAGAATTGTGTGACAGTGAACCCCCAATATGATGGGGGTGTTGCCTATGGACGTTCAAATCAGGTCCCTCAGACCCAGGCATGCATGATGAACCACCAGGCATAATATCCGTTGAACAAGGATAATGTTCTTACCTCTGACCCTTATGGAGATGTCCATTAACCTAACTTCATGGTGAACAACGAGTATGAACATACACCCGTCCATCCAAATTTTGCATCCCAGAAGACTCGTCAAGTAGAAACCCACCAATACTAGCTGAAAACTTGTTGGATTACATTGAACAGTCACATACACCTTTTTACAAATAATCATTCAATCAAAAGTCATGTCCGACTACATTTAAAGACGCCCTCCAATCAAATGTGGTGGAAAATGGTATACAAGAACATATACCTAATTATAATGACCAATTATTCTAGATTTTTCATCTATCAGTGTTGAATGAATTTCATCAACCATTATTGAAGGAAAACAACCATCAGGCACATACATGTGACAATGTTCCTCATTCCTTCCAACTGTCTCATTTGGCAGCACCCGAAGATGTTAGTCAGAAATCTCTATTGAAAAATTTGTGGCAGACCCAACTCTTTTCCCCAAACATGAGTAATGTAAATATCCATTGATAGGAAAAGAATTATTGGAGTAGGCACATACACATACTCCAGATAAATAATGGACATATATTCTTATTATGGCTACTAAAGACACCAAACATATCATTGCAATGGTGAAAGGGAAAACAAAAATTCCTTCCCATATTCTAGAAGCATGAAAGAATATCATAATAACAACTTCAAATATACCAGGGGAACAAACACATAAATATGTCCCCACACCTAGGATGACACATCGACATGCCATCCCAGAGAAGATACAAACCTCTAATCTAGTTCAGGAGGGTAATGGTGTATACTCCCCCATATCATACAAACAATTGGATTGAGAACATAAACCATTCCAATTGGTGGTAATCAGACCATTTTTATAATCACTCCAAGGTAGGAACATACACCTACCAATGATAACTACTTTTCCTTACAAGTGGCCCCTACTAAGGGTAAGAGAGTATCTATGAATATGTCTCATCGAAAACAGTGGGGAAATCAAGAGACAAGCTGCTATATGGCTCCCCTTTATGATGGAGTTCTTGAATACCTCATACATTTATCTCTTGTAGCTCATGATCCGTCCCTCTAAATACCAAATTATGGGAGTAGTAGTAGTAATTATGACGTTCCCTATCAGAAACATCATCATTAAAGATTTCTTTATGAAAATTCGGTAAATATAGAGATCCTATCTCTGAATGAGATCCACAACAACCCTCCATGTGGTCAGAATACCAATGAAAAAGAGGACTTATCCCTTGCTATAATCCTTCATGGCTGTCCTCCCCATGATGGAATTCACTTCCAAATTTCTCTCCATAGTAGTATTTCACATTTTTTAGATAATTATATAATTGACAATGTAGTAATGAGAAATCCCTCTTATCTCGAGTCACATTCCAACACAAGGCCAGTCATGTCTAATGCCTTGTCATTAATGAGTGAAATTATTTATTAACTAGAAGACATCTTATGGGAATAGTCATTCTCAGAACCTACCTTGTTTCATTTTTCATCCAACACAAGAAAAGAGAATGTGACTGATCCCATTATTTTAATATAAAAATCAAGAACTTTGCACTTTTGTCAGACCATGTGGAAAATCATTTATTGAAAGATGTTGAAGATATGTTAAACATGAGAAAATAATTCGCTAATGGAGAAATACCTATCTTGTTTTGGCCTTTGAAAAACTCTCAATATTCTATTCCTTAATTTATGAAAAAATATTGCATTAATGATTTCCACATCATCTTATGAAATACTATTAGTCATATCAAAAACAATGTTTTTCTATATGATGAATATCAAAATCATGAAAACGTAATAGAATGTTTGCAACCACAAATTGACTTTTCATCTCTCTTACTTTTCAGACATTTGAAGGATGAAAATAAGTAGAGAGACATTCAGCTTGCATGCCTCAATGCTCTAAAGATGCTACACAAGTTAATTTGTAACACCCCATCTAGTTTTAGTATCCGAGGGAGGGGTTCACGTGGAGAATTTCATTTCACCACACTCTAGAATCATTAAATCCCTCCAATAGTGGTCATAATATATGTTATTTCCCATGGCTGGCTAAAATCAATAGATTTTGTTTGTAATCAAATGTATGCTCAAGAATAGGCCACCAATATCTCTCATCAGAGCCAATACCAAAGAAAGTGATCCATTAAGATACCTTTGCATCAAGAATCTATGAATTTTATGTGGGACCCCATTAATAGTATGTATTCCATAGGATAATGTAAATGCATGAAATATCACAAAAAATATTCTAAAATATGTGATTTGTGTGTTTGTCGGATAAAGCACCAAGCTATTTTCTAATCCAAAACACCCTAAATCAGAAGAGCAGATGCACAATTCTTAACTATAGTAGTTCAAGATCCACCCCAACCTATAGAGCAATGAGAATGTTTAATTATACCTGTGAATTCAATAAACAATGTTCAATGGTTTGAAAAAAAAATAGGAATAACCCCATGCTAAAGGGATAGGTTATTTTTCACATATTAAATCCTCTTTTCAATGGAAGTCAGTTTTCTCCCAATTAGTGAAGAAGCCACAAAAGAGCACACAACTGAACTATCCAAGGATTTCCATCTGGTAACTTTCCATTAAAAAATTCTCAGGAAATCAATATATAAGAGAACAAAGTCTCATGCAAGATATAGAAGGAGATGATCTTACAAAGATACTGACAGAATTCCATCAATTCATTATGCATCAATAAATGTTATTACAACCATTTCTGAAGATCTTCCAGAATATGATTTAGGTTCAGGGTAATCAATATATAATGTTCTTATCTGTAATATTGTACACACAAAATAAAAATAAGGAGGTGTGCACACCCGAAATCATAGGCTTACCCAAAATATAGGTATGCATTAATATAACCAACTCCCACCCCTATAGAAGTCATTTAACAAAGGTAAAGGTAAAAGTCAAATAACATATCTCATTTCCAATGGAGATGGATAATATCCTTTTCTTGAAGAAAGACATTCATTGTAATATAAGGAGAAGAAATAGTTGAAAAGACGCAATAAAGAGTTATTTCAAAGAAACATTTTTTTCTAGAAATACTCCCCAGGAAGATCCTCAACTTGCACATCCTGTAGGATATCATCTTGAAAGATGATTTGTGGTAACTAAGAAGGTAGATAATAAATTCAATCCATTGGGTACACAACCAGGGCATGATTAAACACATACTTATAGGCTTGTTCCTATGGATTATCCAAGGCGAATACCAGCACCACTCCTAGTGGATTTTGCAGTCATTGTACTAGTTCAAGCTCCTTCTACTATACTTGTATAGGTCCGAGATCATCCAAATATTCTCCTATTTCTTATAATCACAATTGAGGTATTAAAACCCCGACTAAAAGCTATCAAAGAATGGTGTGCACTAGTATAACCAAAAAAGAGAGCTTACCTAGAATGGGTGGATCTGATCCCTCCCCCAAATTTTTTTTTTAAATACTAAATTCCCAATCATTAATGGTTTGGGGGATCGATAAAAACACTTAATACATTTTTTTTCTCATTTTGATCCACTAATGGGACCTCCTTAACAAAAATATGCAATGATCATTAGGTGTTTTGTGAAGTCATTACATAGACCAACTTTTGTACAATATAAAAGATTCAAATATCAGTCAATTACAGGATGGAAAGATCTCTATTAGAAGTTACATCTTCACTTTAGCTCAACACTACCAACGAATATAGTATTTGATCTTACAAATTGAATAAAATGGGATAATTAAGGAGTTTCTGATATCATAGCTCGATGGAAAAGATTAACATATTCTTTAAATTTGGAACTCCCTCAAGAAGATTTTCTATAAATTTGTTTGGGAAATTTACATGATGATGTATGCACACCACTGATCCCTATGAAATACACAGGAGTGTTTCGAGACCTTGCATCGATTTCTCCAAAGATAGAAGATTATATTATAGATAGTTAAGCTAAAACTCATGAAATTACTTCATCACTTGGAAGGAGAAAAGATAAATCATAGGCTACTACAATTAGAATTATGCAATAACCATTACATGCTTCCACTTCAAAACCATCATCATTTCAAAGGGATCCACCACTCGAGCTTCAACAGCAATGAACACTTTGTCCTGATGATCAAAGATATACAAGGAAGAAATAATTTTAGGAATTAAATAACAATGTTTTTTATTTTTCTAGAATGAATAAGCTACCAGTTATATCATCTCATCTCTAAAAAATTATTTAGATTCGTTTCCAAGTTCAAAGAAACCAAACAAAGAAGAATATGAAGATCTTTTGAATTATTATCATATTCTATCGATGTTGGGGAATCCCATTCAGGAGTGTTTTTTTTTCAAAGACCTCCTAGAAAAATGGTAGACTATGGATATGTAAAACTGAATGGTTCTTCAGCCCATGTATCATGTGTTACTACTACTGATCTAGATTAAGAAGGTTAATGGCAGGAAGTCAAAAGTAAAAAATGAGAAGAAATATGACAATTGGATGATCAGGAAAATGATCAACTGAACTTATGACATTTTATGAACACAGTTGAATAAGTGGATTGAGTCTTATGATACATCCTATATAGAAAAACCATCTTAATCAAAAGGTTAGTAAACAAATAATCGACATGATCATATGGACATAGAGTAGTTAGAAGTCGACAAGCTTGTGACAAGGCCAAAGTTGTCCTTGACTCTGGAAAAATTCATGCCATCTGCTTCAAAAGCATGGGAACTGCCCTACCAAACTACACAAACAGAACTGAACTTTCATGAATAAACTTCATTAGATGAAGAATTGATCTATAGTGCCATCAATGTGATTCACAAAACAGATCACTATGCCAATAATGATTTTGATTATAATTTGACAAATATCACTATACCTAACTGGGGAACTATAGGAAAATTTTTTGGTCAAGGATATATGGGAAGACGTGGGTATAATAGAAGCCACTATTTTAACCCTACCCCTGATCAAACAATATATGTGGTAGAAACTTTTGGGAGAGCCACTCCCCATGCTCAATAAGAATAATGAGATTTTTTATGCATGAATGGTTCATTCCTGAAATGATTATTTTGTTATACCAATTAGAGGTCATACTGTAACACCCTGAGATTTTATGAAAAATATTCTTTTAATTTCATTAATGTCTTGTGTTTAATGCTACACCAAGATTACCTTGCGCTATACGCAACACCGTATTAGCTTGCAGTATACGCAACACTATTCTTGGATCATGTTACACACAATTTTGATAATAGTTATTATACACAACATTGTGTATATATATATATATATATATTAAATTTATAAATGAAATATGATTGGATTATATTATAAGAAACAACGAAGGATTGTTGCACAACACGCAACCCTTAGTTGGATTGCATTACACACAATCACGACCTTCCTTGATAGCGTGTGTTGTACGCAATACCTGGTTTTACTAAACAACGATATATTATTATAATATTATTATGAACTAGCCATTGTGAATAGTATTAACTAAATTTTGAATTTTATAACATTATTATTCATCTTACACATTTTCTAGAACATGGTATAAGAACAAAATAAATTTTTCGGGTAAAATAAGTATTTTTATAAAAATGAAGTTTTGCTGCCATTTGATGGTGCACCCACTTTAAATCTAGTTTTTGACATGTTTATAAGTTAAATTTGACAAAATAAAATTATTCTTTGGAATCATGAAATAAAAATTTACTTTGGTAAATTTTTTCATATTATTCTGGTAACTTTCATATTTTGATGAATAGTAAAAACATGCTATATTTAAATTAAAAACAACTTTCTTCATCCCAATAATTTATATTGTTAAATTATAATATTGAATGGTTTTAAAGTATAAATATAATATATTTTTAACATTTAATTTAATTTATTTCATTAGCATTTATTTCACATTGAATTCGTAGGTTAAATAAATTCAATCTTTTGCAATATTTTAATCAAAAACCCATTTTCATTCGACAACTAGATTAATTTTAATTTAATTTGTGCAACTTCTGTGTATTGAATTTAAAAAAATGGATTCCATATTTTAAATCAGTGGGTAAAATTATGTTATTTGGTTACTTTGTATTTTTGGGAATTATGAATAGTAACTACGGTAAATTTTATTTACAATAGTTAAAGGTAAATCAGGTAATTAAGGGTAAATATAATATTATAAAATTACCCTAACACATGCCAAAATTCTATTGGATGGATAAAGGTAGAACCATATCACCTAAGGGTTGGATTAGATTCATTTTATGGGCTTTTGACCATGAAAATAATTTAATTAGTATTAAAACCAAAGAAAGTGACAACATGTCACTCTCTTAAATATTATAAGTATAATAATTTTAATTTAGTGATAAACATAATAAAACTTCGAAAATGAATAGTCTCCAGAAATCTAATAAAATTATCTACATCATGATAATTTATTTAGAATTTTTAGGGATTAAATAATTGTCATTAATGGTGATACATTAATGATACATAAATTATTTATTAAGTGGAAAATAAGTAATATTGTTTTTATTGAAATAATAATACCCATTAAAAGGCCCAATAACCTAACCAAATCTTATTGGTAGTGTATATCTACACCTTAATAATCCAATGACCTCATATATAACCGTTTGGTTCCTTATATAAGTGATTATGTCACTTATATTTTGTTATTTTAAATGATGCCAATGTTGTCACCTTCATAATTTAATAAATATAACAATTTACATATTGTGATTTTAAGATGATAAATTTTAGTAAAATTATTATTGTGAAAGGTAATAGATTTATATTCATCATAAGATTTTAGTTTTAATTTTAATGAAACAAATCAGTATATTATATAATTATATAAAAATGTTGTAGTAATTATTTTATTAAGAGATAAACCAAATAAATTGTTTTAAAAATAATAAAATAAATATTATATGAACTATTTAATGTGATACACTAATTTTATAGAAACATATGACCTTTTATAAATCTATTAAATCTTTTATTTTGAACATATCTTCTTTATATATTTTATTTAAATTCAAATAAATGAATAATGTCAAAATTAACACTATTGTTATTTTATAAAAATAACATATTATAATTTTTTTTAAAAATCACAAAAATATTTAAAAATAATAAATTTATATTTATATGATCTATAATTTTATAATGTAAACAATTATGGAAAATTCACAACATATAAGTAATTATTTGTTATAATTTAAAATTTAGAATTTTATTACCAAAAATAAACTTAAATAGAATAAATAAGGATAAATCAAAATGATAAGTTTTAAAATAAGATCCAAACATGTCTAAATTTGATTGGTTGATGATATTAAAACCCTATCTCATCTAATAATCGAATATGAGTAATTTTTGGAGGTTTTTAAGTGGGGTTATATTTATTATAAATTAATATTTTTAAGAATTCCAAAGGTACCCCTCTCCTCCCTTATAAAAAGGCACCTCATCCCTCTCTTCCTCACACCACATTGAGCATTCAAGCTCGGCCAACCCCTGCCAAATTCTCTTCTTCACTTCTCTAGAAACATCCTAGAGGTCCTGGTCTTCTTCAAAGACCAATTTTAGTGCCCTAAGATGAGGTGTCAAAGAGGCGCTTCAAAGAAGAGGTAATTTCCGTTACCGATTCTTTCACCTTTATTTCTTCTTCCACTTCTTCATCTTAGGCTTTTTCATTATGAAGAAATAAAATCAGTATCACTCATATACTGATATGTTATTATAAGTATGAAACAACCCTATTTCACCGTCTATCCATCCTACGGAAAACGAAATCACCGCGCGTGCGTATGTACGGAATACCATCTCCACGCCGTGGTGTAATCTATTTTCCACCAACACCTTAATTGGATGGGAATAATGGTGTAAATAATAACTATGTATGATTATTATAAATTGATATTTATTCTATAATATTATACATACACTCCAATAACATTCCACGATCATGGGAACGATATCATCACTCGTGCGTATGTACGGAATACCGTCTCCACGACGCGATGAGATTCATTATCAATGATTAACCAGTCATAAATGATTATAAAGTATATATAAAAAGTAATAATGAAATATATGACATATTAATGATACTGGATTTATGTATATATATATATATGTATGTCATCTAATTAATTCCATTCAATTCAACGAGGAAATGGAAACAACGTTCATGCGTACGTACGGCCTACCGTCTCCATTAACGGTGTATTTCTTTCCATTTATCGATCTAATATATATATGTATATTCTGAATATAAATTATATATAAATCATGTTTTGCATTATGGATTTAATTAATCATGATCTATGTAATCATATGAATTATTACAAGTCAAAACACAGACGACAAATGAAACGATTTTACCCAAAACACTCTTTAACATGGAATTTACAAAAGAACGGGTAATATAAAGTCATAAGTGAACCCTATATGATATAATATTAATTAATATGATTCTTCAATAAGTCAATAACATTATTTAAATAATTATACAGGAGGTTCAGATACGTCCAAGCATATCGGACCTAAGGAATGGGATAATTTTTCAAATCGCATTTTTATCCGAGATTGCTTATTCGTAAGTATTTACTGTTGTTATTTATATCATCCATGTCCATGTTTTATAAAAGTGTTTTCTTGTATTATAAAATTACTTTTTACCCATTTTTATCTTTTACTACATGGTATGTAAGGAATCTTTCTTTTTTTTACGTTATAAGGTACTTTTTTGAATTTTCCGACAAAAGTTCGAGGAAAATGTTATTTTTAACTTATACGGTGTGAACAGATTTTTACGGTTTAATAATTCCTCATTTTCATGAATATTACTCTACAAGATTTTATGACTATTTTCAACATAATACTTTTATTTTAAAACTTCATGGCATTACTTGAAAAGAAAATGATTTTGACGAAGAAAGGATATTTTCCTCAAGAATTCATTTCAAATGTTTTATCAAAACCATTTTCCATCTAAGATGACATTATTTGATATGTTTATGTTTCATGTTTAATGTATCCATTATTTACATGGTTCACTTTTTATGATGAAATGTCCATTTGTTTTATATCGATTATGAAATGATGGGATGACGATTATGAAACCCATTTTATTCCTTGGGTTATGATGAATGTTTTACGTTTATTTTGTGGCACAAGTAAGAATGATTTCACTATGAGATGGGTGGGACCTATATCCCCCTCCAATAAATTGGGTAAAGTTTTTATATCTCATGAGATAGACATGGCTGGAATAGTATGTTAAACTTGTTCAGTAATACAGGACTGGAACAAGGAGTGAACTCGATTCAGAAAGGGACTTTGTCCACTAAGATGGTCTTGGAAGCAATGCCTTGGCTAATTTGGTAATCATATCATGTGCTTAATGGTTGCCACAATTACATTTTTCATGTTATTTTATCATTCTTAATGTTTCTTTATGATCTATGACTTACGTACTTCAATGTTTTATGTCATTGCTCAAGATTTTGATGTTTAAACATTATGTTCATGTTTTTAAGTTAAAATGTATATGGTATGTTTTATTTTATCCATGCTTACCCTTACTGAGAATTTGAGCTCACCATTTTTATGTTTTCTTTTCCCCCAGGATTAAAAGAATGATTTTAGGTACGTAAACTAAAAGGGGAAGATCGTTATAGGATATGTTAAAATCTTTCAACATGATTAGTGGTTTATATTCCGAGTTTCCAAAGACACTAAACTATTACGATCCTTGTGTGTCTTTTTTGTTATGTATTAAGTATTCCGAAAAAGTAATGTAATGTTCATGTACGTCAAGCTTCGGGTCTCTATAGTTGGTATCAAAGGAATGGTTTAGTCAACCTTTGGAAACTAGGATGCGAGAACTTTAGTGAGATCCCTAGAGATATTTCTAAGGTATGTCTAGGGATGTCCATAAGGTTAAGTATACGTATTGGATATAGTCCTAAACTACGGTAACAATCATAGAATTTAACCTAAGATATTAGATATTGAGGGTGCTCCGCCTTTACTATATTGTTTTCCCTAGCATGATTTTTGCCTCTCACACTATTCTTTTTGGATTTTAGAAAATGGCTGGAAACAGGAAGATTAATGATAATGGAGGATATGACGGACAATGGAATGATATTCTTCATGAGAAACCAAATGAAACGGGATTTGGAAGTCCAAACATCGTCATTATGCCTAATCAGAAATCTCATAATATGATCAATAATATCAACTTTGGTACGTTTCCTTAATCAGATAATAAGAGAAAGATGGAGTTTCATGATGACCATAGAGGAATGAAAGTTCAATTTCCCTCATGTAAATCATGTGGGAAGAGGCATCGGGGAGATTGTTTCAAGGGAACTGGAAGATGATATGGGTGTGGAAAAGAAGGACACAAAGCCAGTAAGTGCAAATGAAAAGGTTCAGTTAACACCATGGACAAGGATAATGGTATTGGTATGACATAAACAATGATTAGATGTTTTAAATGTGGAATGTACGGGCATTATGCAAACCAATTCCCTAATGTAAACTATCATGAAGAGAATCAGCATGGTTATATGGGTAGTATTTATGTGGATGATGATGAGGAGACTACAAATGATATATGAGCTGAAAGAAGTGTTGAAGCTCAGTCGGTTGTTTTAGAAGGTAGTGGAATAATTGTATGTTTATTGAGATTTATGTTGTATAGTTAATGGTACTATGGAATAAAGAATCATCTAAGGATTGTTACACTATTGTTTTTCCTAAATGTACTTGAATGTATATGTTGAATGGTACCAGTAACCATGGAAGTTTATTCAGATATTTATGTAAAGTAGATGATATGCGCATAATGATGGAATAAGAAGATAATGAGATGTTTGATTGTA
Organism: Viscum album; assembly: GCA_963277665.1. Classification (NCBI taxonomy): domain Eukaryota; kingdom Viridiplantae; phylum Streptophyta; class Magnoliopsida; order Santalales; family Viscaceae; genus Viscum; species Viscum album. The sequence goes on along the minus strand of OY728126.1, from coordinate 815,596,150 downwards.
TTCATGAGCTCATTATTGATATAAGGACTAAGTGATATCATTGTTTGAGTATATATAATTTTGAGGATTTTGGTATGTGGAATGTGTTAACTTTTAACTGCATTCATGCTTTCACTAAGGTTCAATGGGTATTCAATTTTCAAGAGAATGCATGATTAAGGCTTTCGAATGTTTGGAATGTGACCAACACAACATATATTATGATATATGGGGATCAACGATAGTATTAAAACTTTGGTAATCATTTTCACTATATGATGAGAGTGGACTGCAGTATTATGGATAAGCCTAAATATTGGAATGGATTATGTTGGTCATAAGATCGTATTGTTTAAGGATAGAAGTTTTTTCGATATTATTGATGGGATTTTATAGTAATATAGTTTTAGAAAAAGGACAACCTGCAAGACGGGCGACAGCCCATTGCGTCGGACAAGGCTGTGGGAATCAAACCCTCAACCAAAGTGTGAATGGCCTTTATCCCCTACCACTGTCCTACAGGAAGTCCCTGGTTAGAAGAAACTAGTTTTATTTTTTTAAGCGGTATGATATATGAAGTATAAGTTCATTTTTGGAACCAAATAAGATTAATCTAACCATAAGATGGACTTATATATTTTGCAAACCTTTTGTTTGAAAGAGATGGAATGACCCATCATTCTATCACATGATCTTCTAACACATCACGAATAACAAATTCAACTTCATTTCTTGAAGGGATGAAGTGGAAATTGTTCAATTCACGAACAAGTGTGAGATTGTACCAAAATCAGGCAAATATTTATTTTAATTCATCAACTTTAGGGAAATGATCTTGAAATCCAAAAATGTTGTCCTAGTTCTATTATATCCGATGAATCAGATGGTACATTAGATCATCACAAATCAATAGCTTTGTGATTGTTGGATTTTTCATAGCCATGTTCTCTACCACTCTCTATCAAAACTTGATGGTTAGATTTTTCATCCATATCCATATTTTCACCTATGTTCTCCTACGTGGAAACCTAGTGATGAGTTAATTTGGGTAACTGTTACATTTCATACTTTAGTTTTTAAAGCCATGTTTTGGTATTCCTTTTTACGATGTGGGTTTCTATAAAACAATCTTTCGAGTAGTAAACCATTTATAACCTCGACGAATTTCGAGGCGAAATTCATTTTAAGGGGGGTAGAATATAACACCCCGAGATTTTATGAAAAATATTTTTTTTAATTACATTAATGTCTTTTGTTGTATGCTACACCAAGATTACCTTGTGCTATACGCAACACCGTATTAGCTTGCAGTATAAGAAACACTATTCTTGGATCGTGTTACACATAATTATGATAATAGTTATTCTATGCAACATTGAGTATATATATATATATATATATATTCAATGTATAAATGAAATATGGTTGGATTCTGTTATATGAAACACCGAAGGATTCTTGCACAACATGCAACCCTGGCTTGGCTTGCATTACACACAATCACGACCTTCCTCGATAGCGTGTGTTGTACGCAATACTTAGTTTTACTAAACACCGATATATTATTATAATATTTTTATGAACTAGCCGTTATGAATAGTATTAACTAAATATTGAATTTTATAACATTATTATTCATCTTACACATTTTCTAGAACATGGTATAAGAACAAAATAAATGTTTTGGGTAAAATAAGTATTTTTTAAAAAATGCAGTTTTGCCGCCTTTTGATGGCGCACCCACATTAAATCTAGTTTTTGACATTTTTATAAGTTATAATAGACAAATTAAAATTCTTCTTTGTAATAAGGAAATAAAAATTTACTTTGGATAATTTTTTCATATTATTCTGGTAACTTTCATATTTTGATGAATAGTAAAAACACGCTATATTTAAATTAAAAACAACTTTTTTCATCGCAATAATTTACATGGTTAAATTATAATATTTAATGGTTTTAAAGTATAAATAGAATATATTTTTACCATTTAATATAATTTAGGTCATTATCGTTGATTTTACATTGAATTCGTAAGTTAAATCAATTCAATCTTTTGCAATGTTTTAATCAAAAACCCGTTTTCATTCGACAACGGGATTAATTTTAATTTAATTTCTGCAACTTCTGTGTATTGAATTTGAAAAAAAGGATTCCATATTTGGAATCAATGGGTCCAAATTATGTTAATAGGCTACTATTTTTTTTTGGGAATTATGAATAGTAACTACGGTAAAATTTATTTACCATAGTTAAAGGTAAATCAGGTAATTAAGGGTAAATATAATATTATAATATCACCCTAACACATGAAAAAATTCTATTGGATGGATAAAAGTATACCCATATCACCTAAGGGTCGGAATAGATTCATTTTATGGGTTTTTTACCATGAAAATAATTTAATTATTATTAAAACCAAAGAATGTGACAACATGTCAGTCTCTTAAATATTATAAGTATAATAATTTTAATTTAGTGATAAACATCATAAAACATCAAAAATGAATAGTCTCCATAAAGATAATAAAATTATCTACATCATGAAGATTTATTTATAATTTTTAGGGATTAAATAATTGTCATTAATGGTGATACATTAATGATACATAAATTATTTATTAAGTGGAAAATAAGTAATATAGTTTTTATTGAAATAATAATACCCATTAAAAGGCCCAAAAACCTGACCAATACTTATATTTAGTGTGTATCTACACCATAATCATCCAGTGACCTAATATATATCCGTTTGGAGCCTGATAAAAGTGATTATGACACTTATATTATGTTATTTTAAATGATGCCAAAGTTGTCTCCTTCATAATTTAAAAAATATAACAATTTAAATATTGTGATTTTAAGATGATAAATTCTATTAAAAGTATTATTGTGAAAGGAAATATATTTATCTTAATCATAGGATTTTATTTTTAATTTTTATGCAACAAATAAGTATATTATATAATTATACAAAAATGTTGTAGTAATTATTTTATTAAGAGATAAACCAAATAAATGGATTTAAAAATAATAAAATAAATATTATATGAACTATTTAATGTGATCCACTAATTTTATATATACATATGACCTTTTATGATTCTATTAAAGCTTTTAGTTCGAACATATTTTTTGTATATATTTTATTTAAATTCAAATAAATGAATAGTGTCAAAATTGACACTATTGTTATTTTATAAAAATAACATATTATAAAATTGTTTACAAATAACAAAAATATTTAAAAATTATAAATTTAAATTTATATGGTCTTTAATGTTATAAAGTAAACAATTATGGAAAATTCACAACAAATAAGTAATTATTTTTTATAATTTAAAATTTATAATTTTATTACCACAAATAAACTAAAATAGATTAAATAAGTATAAATCAAAATGATAAGGTTTAAAATAAGTTCCAAACATGTCTAAATTTGATTGGATGTTGCTATTACAACCCTATATCATCTAATATTCGAATATGAGTCATTTTCGGAGGTTTTTATGTGGGGTTATATTTATTATAAATTAATATTTTTAAGAATTCCAAAGGTTCCCCTCTCCTCCGTTAAAAAAGGGCACCTCCTCCCTCTCTTCGTCACACCACATTGAGCCTTCAAGATCGGCCAACCCCTGACAAATTCTCTTCTCCACTTCCCTAGAAACATCCTAGAGGTCCTGGTCTTATTAAAAGACTAATTTTAGTGCCCTAAGAGGAGGTCTCAAAGTGGCGCTTCAAAGAAGAGTTAATTTCCGTTACCGATTCTTTCACCTTTATTTATTCTTCCAATTCTTCATCTTAGGTTGTTTCATTATGAATTAAAAACATAAGTATTACTAATATAATTATATGTTATTATAATTATGAAACAACCCTATTTCATCATTTATCCATCCTACGGAAAACGAAATCACCGTGCGTGCGTACGTAGGGAATACCGTCTCCACGCCGTGGTGTAATCTATTTTCCACCACCACCTTACTTGGATGGGTAATATGGTGTAAATAATAACAATTAATGATTATTTTAAAGTGATATTGATTCTGTAATAGTATACATACACTCCAATAAAATTCCATGATTATGGGAACTATATCATCGCTCGTGCGTACGTACGGAATACCATCTCCAAGACGCGATGAGATTTATTCTCAATGATTAACCATTCATAAATGATTAAAAAGTATATATAATAAGTAATAATTAAATATATGACATAATAATGATACTGTATTTATGTATATATATATATATGTGTATGTCATCCAATTAATTCCATTCAATTCAATGAGGAAAGGAAAACAACGTTAATGCGTACGTACGACCTACCGTCTCCATGAACTGTGTATTTCTTTCCATTTATCGATCTATTATATACATGTATATTATGAATATATATTATATATAAATAATGTTTTACATTCTGTATGTATGTAATCATGATCTAAGTAATCATATGAATAATTACAAGTCAAAACACGGACGACAAATGAAACGATTTTACCCAAAACGCTCTTTAACATGGAATTTACAAAAGAACGGGTAATATAAAGATATAAGTGAACACTATATGATATCATAACAATTAATATGATTTTTAAATATGTCAATAACATCATTTAAATCATTATACATGAGGTTCAGATACGTACGAAGCATATCGGACCAACGGTAAGGGATAATTTTGGAAATCTCATTTTTATCCGAGATTGCTTATTCGTAAGTATTTACTGAGGTTATTTATATCATCCTTTTCCATGTTTTATAAAAGTGTTTTAATATATTATTAAAGTCCTCTTTACCCATTTTTGACATTTACTACATGGTATGTAATGAATATTTCTTTTGTTTACGTTACGAGTTACTTTTTTGACATTTTTGACAAAAGTACGAGGAAAATGTTATTTCTAACTTATATGGCATGAACGGATTTTTACGGTTTCATAATGCCTCATTTTAATGAATCTTAATCTACATGATTTTATGACTATTTTCAACAAAATACTTTTATTTTAAAAGTTCATGGCATTTTTTGAGAAGAAAATGATTTTGACGAAGAAATGATATTTTCCTCAAGAATTCATTTCAAATGTTTTATCAAAACCATTTTCCATCTAAGATGACATTATTTGATATGTGTATGTTTCAATTTTAATGTCTCTATGATTAACATGGTTCAATTTTTATGATGAAATGTCCATTTGTTTTATATGGATTATGAAATGATGGGATGGTATTTATGAAACCCATTTTATTCTTTGTGTTATGATGAATGTTTTAAGTTTTGTTTGTGGCACAAGTAAGAATGATTTCACTATGAGATGGGTGGGACCTATATCTCCCTCCAATGAATTGGGTAAAAATTTTATATATCATGAGATAGACATGGCTGGAACGGCAAGTTAAACTGGTTCAGTAATACAGGACTGGAACGAGGAGTGAACTCGATTCAGAAAGAGACATTGTCCACTAAGATGGTCTTGGCAGCAATTCCTTGGCTAATATGGAAATCATATCATGTGCTTAATGGTTGCCACAATTACATGTTTCATTCTACTTTATCATTCTTAATGTTTCCTTATGATCTATGCCTTACGTACTTCAATGTTTTATGTCATTGCTCAAGATTTTGATGTTTAAACATTATGTTCATGTTTTTAAGTTCAAATGTATATGGTATGCTTTATTTTATTCATTCTTACCCTTACTGAGCATTTGAGATCACCCATTTTATGTTTTCTTTTCCCCCATGATTAAAATAAAGATTTTAGGTAAGGAAACAAAAAGGGGAAGATCTTTATGGGAGATGTTGAAGATCTTTCAACATGATTAGTGGTTTATATTACGAGTTTCCAAAGACACTAAACTATTACGATCCTTGTGTGTCTTTTTTGTTATGTATTAAGTATTCTGCAAAAGAAATGTAATGTTCATGTACGTCAAGCTTCAGGTCTCTACACACACCATCTTCCTCTTAGTAAAAAGATAGACCTAGTCAGTCTAATATTCCAAATCCAAGAGTATTTCCAGTTTCTTATCTAACATAGGGTACATCTACATCAGATGCATCAATATCCAAGGAACCTATAAAACAACATCTCCATGGTTGTAAACATAGATATCTCGACCAAATGTATGATGTTTTGAAACATCTATCCCAAGTACTGGAAATGCTTTATATTTTTCCTTGAATATGTCAAAAGATATTCGAGAATAACTTATTGAGGCTTTGTCTAGTCCTCAAGAGTTTGAAACCAATGTTTTTAATACTGTGGTTTATCGTATAGAGAATGATCCTACATATGGTCATGAATATATATCTTTTATAGTTGAAGAAGATGATTATGTTGTACATGGACATATTAGGAACTTGTATCTATCTAGAAGAGTTAATGACATAGATATCTGACGAGCCATTATTGATAATGTCTTAAGATTCAATCTCATTCATACTCAGACACTTCATCGATTGTTCCTCACTAAAAATAAATTATATCTTAATAATTTAATATTGTAATGATATGGAAAGAATTAGAAAGAACCTATGGGAATGTTTACAATCAGAACTCAGTTTTGGGAACATGTGACTAATTCAGATTTCATGGTTGTTCATCAGGACACAACCTTCAACATGCTACTTGGAAGACCTTGGCTACATCAACAAGTTGTCATACCTTCATCATACCACCAATGTATTAAGTACTATATAAATAGTGAAATTGGGACATTGAATTGTGATAAGGCTCTGTTCAAAATGTGTGAATCTCAATACATTGAGGACAAATTTTATCAAATGAAGGGAACAATATCCATGGAAAAGGAGGTCACCAGAATCAATTCTAAAAAAGTCATTGAAAATATACCAGAAAACCCATTCATACATTTGGGTACATATTATGTGTTACCTATCATTAAAATTGAAAGATAATAACCAAATCCAGGCATTTTTCCAGTAACATCCATAATTTCAATTGTGGTAACTGACCCTAAATGCATGGGGGAAATTTTTGACTCACCACGTAGTTGTGAGAGCTTAAATGGAGATGTATTCATTTCATCCACTGAACTTCTGCAAGCCTCTACATAGATAGTCATATTATAAGGAGTTTTAGAAATAATAAAGGAAGACAAGGATGTTGATTCCCAATCCATAATCTCCTATTTATTACCATAGAAATACCCTTCATTATCTGTCGATTCAGAAATGGTGGCATCTTTTTCAGGATGATCATAAAATGACTCCTCCCCTAACTCTGAAATCTTTCCTTTGTCATCTACAATGCGAGTATAAACCTAATAAGTAACAAATAATGACGATGAAGAGGAAAATATCAGGGATGATCCTCCATAATTTCATTATGGAGTATCTACCACTTTGGATGAGATGGGAGAAAAAAATATAGGTACATAAGAAGATCCACACCTCAAATTTATTTGTGTGGCCCTGGATTCTAAGGAGAGAGAGATGTATACTTCATTTAGAAAGAAACATCAAAATATATTGCCTTATAATTATATATAAATTCTAAAACATAATCCTTATGAAGCTACTCATCAATTGGGTTTTCCAAAAGAATATCGTGGATTCAAGAAGGCATCATGAAGAACACACCCATCTCATGACTCTAAAAGTAAATAAGAAGTTGATAATCTTAAAAATGATAACATTATCAGGGAGGTTAAATATCCAAAATGGATGGACAACATTTTCCAAGTGAAAATTAATAATTGGAAAATCATTGTTTTCATTGATTTTAGAGATCATAGCTTGAATTTTCCCAATGATTACTTTCCAGTTTCGACAACATAGAATTTAATTGATAATACCGATAGCTATGAAGCTGTTTCTTTTATGTATGGTGTAACACCCCGAGATTTTATTAAAATTATTATTTTTAATTAATGTCTTGTGTTGTACGCTACACCAAATGGAGCTTTCACAACATGCATCTCTAACTTGCCTTGCATTACACGCAATCACGACCTTCCTCAATAGCGTGTGTTGTACGCAATACCGGGTTTTACTAAACAACGATATATTATTATAATATTATTATGAACTATCCGTAATGAACAGTATTAACTAAATTTTGAATTTTATAAAATTACTATTCATCTTACACATTTTCTAGAACATGGTATAAGAACAAAATAATTTTTTTGGGTAAAATAAGTATTCTTCAAAAAAATGCAGTTTTGCCTCCTTTTGATGGCGCACCCACATTAAATATATTTTTTACATGTTTATAAGTTCAATTTGACACAATAAAATTCTTCTTTGTAATCAAGAAATAAAAATTTACTTTGGATAAAATTTTCATATTATTCTGGTTACTTTCATATTCTGATGAATGGTAAAAACACGCTATATTTTAATTTAAAAAAAAAAATCAATGCAATAATTTATATGGATAAATTATAATATTTAAACGTAATAAAGTATAAATAGAATATATTTTTTCCATTTAAAATAATGTATGTCATTAGCATTGATTTTACATTAAATTCGTCGGTTAAATCAATTCAATATTTTGCAATGTTTTAAAGAAGAACCCGTTTTCTTTCGACAACGGGATTAATTTTGAATTAATTTCTACAACTTTTTTGTATTCAATTTGGAAAAATGGATTCCATATTTGGAATCAGTGGGTCCAAATTATGTAAATAAGCTACTTTTTATTATAGTAACTACGGTAAATTTTATTTACCATAGTTAAAGGTAAATCAGGTAATGAAGGCTAAATATAATATTATAAAATTACCCTAACACATGCCAAAATTCTATTGGATGGCTAAAAGTAGAGCCATATAACCTAAGGGTCGGATTAGATTCATTTTATGGACTTTTTACCATGAAGATAATTTAATTATTATTAAAACCAAAGATTGTGACAACATGTCACTCTCTTAAATCTTATAAGTATAATAATTTTAATTTAGTGATAAACATCATAAAACTTAGAAAATGAATATTCTCCCAAAATCTAATACAATTATATACATCATGATAATTTATTTAGAATATTTAGGGATTAAATAATTGTCATTAATGGTGATGCACTAATGATACATAAATTATTTATTAAGTGGAAAATAAGTAATATAGTTATTATTGAAATAATAATACCCATTTAAAGTCCAAAAACCTGACAAAAAATTATTGGTAGTGTATATATACACCTTAATCATCCAATTACCTAATATATAACCGTTTGGAGCCTTATAAAAGTGATTATGACACTTATGTTATTTTATTTTAAATGATGCCAAAGTTATCACCTTCATAATATAATAAATCTAACAATTTAAATATTGTGATTTTAAGATGATAAATTCGATTAAAAGTATTCTTGTGAATGTTAGTAGATTTAACTTCATCATAGAATTGTATTTTTAATTTTTATGCAAAAAATCAGTATATTAAATAATTATACAAAGATGTTGTAGTAATTATTTTATTAAGAGATAAACCAAATAAATGGTTTTAAAATAATAAAATAAATATTATATGAACTATTTAATGTGATCCAATAATTTTATAGATACATATGATCTTTTATGAATCTATTTAAGCTTTTAGTTTGAACATATCTTCTGTATATATTTAATTTAAATTCAAATAAATGAATAGTGTCAAAATTTACACTATTGTTATTTTATAAAAATAACATATTATAAAATTGTTTATAAATCACAAAAATATTTAAAAATTATAAATTTAATTTAAATGGTCTATAATATTATAAAGTAAAAAATTATGGAAAATTCACAACAAATAAGTAATTATTTGTTATAATTTAAAATTTATTATTTTATTACCACAAATAAACTTAAATAGATTAAATAAGGATAATTCAAAATGATAAGGTTTAAAAAAAGATCCAAACTTGTTTAAATTTTATTGGTTGATGAGATTACAACCCTATCTCAGCTAAGCTTCAAATATGAGTCATTTTTGGAGGTTTTTAAGTGGGGTTATATTTATTATAAATTAATATTTTTAAGAATTCCAAAGGTTCCCCTCTCCTCCTTTATAAAAGGGCACCTCCTCCCTCTCTTCCACACACAACATTGAGCCTTCAAGCTCGGACAACCCCTACCCAATTATCTTCTACACTTCTATAGAAACATCCTAGAGGTCCTGGTATTCTTGAATGACCAAGTTTAGTGCCCCAAGAGGAGCTCTCAAAGAGGCGCTTCAAAGAAGAGGTAATTTCTGTTACCGATACTTTCACCTTTATTTCTTCTTACACATCTTCTTCTTAGGTTGTTTCACTATGAAGTAATAAAATCAGTATCACTCATGTACTGATATGTTATTATAAGCATGAAACAACCCTATTTCACCATATATCCATCCTACTGAAAATGAAATCACCGCGCGTGCGTACGTACGGAATACCGTCTCCACGCCGTGGTGTAATCTATTTTTCCACCACCACCTTACTTGGATGGGTATAATGGTGTAAATAATTACTATATATGATTATTTTAAATTGATATTGATTCTTTAATAGTATACAGAAACTCCAATAAAATTTCACGATCACGGGAACGATATCATTGCTCGTGCGTACGTACGGAATACGGTCTCCACGACGCGATGAGATTCATTCTCAATGATTAACCATTCATAAATGATTATAAAGTATATAGAATAAGTAATCATGAAATATATGACATAATAATGATACTGGATTTAAGTATATATATATATATATATATGTATGTCATCCAATTAATTCCATTCAATTCAATGAGGAAACGAAAACAACGTTCTTGCGTACGTACGGCCTACCGTCTCCATGAACGGTGTATTTCTTTCCATTTATCGATATATTATATATATGTATATTCTGAATATATATTATATATAAACCATGTTTTACATTTTGGATGTATGTAATCATGATCTGAGTAATCATATGAATAAATAAAAGTCAAAACATGGACGACAAATGAAACGATTTTACCCAAAACGCTCTTTAACATGGAATTTACAAAAGAACGGGTAATATAAAGTCATAAGTGAACCCTATAAGATATCATAAAAATTAATATGATTCTGTAATAAGTCAATAAAATTATTTAAATCATTATACAGGAGGTTCAGAATACATACGAAACATATCAGATCTAAGGTATGGGATAATTTTTCAAATCTCATTTTTTATCCCATATTTCTTATTCATAAGTATTTACTAGGGATATTTCTATCATCCATTTCAATGTTATATAAAAGTGTATTCATGTATGTTAAAAGTCATTTTTACACATTTTTGACTTTTTACTACATGGTATGTATGGAATCTTTCTTTTGTTTACATTACGAGGTACCTTTTTGACTTTCCGGCAAAAGCATGAGAAGAATGTTTTTTTAACTTATACGGAACGAATTTATTTTTACAATTTTATAAAGAATTATTTTCATGAAGCTTACTCCAAAAGATTTCATGACTATTTTCAACAAAATCCTTTTCTTTTAAAATTGCAGGATGTTTTGTGAAAAGAAATTGATTTTTGAAGAAGAAAGGATATTTTCCTCAAGAATTAATTTCAAGTGTTTTATCAAAACCATTTTCTATCTAAGATGAGATTATTTCATATGTGTATGTTTCAATTATAATGTATCTATGATTTACATGGTTTTAATTTTCTTGTGATGAAATATCGATTTGTTTTATATGGATTGTGTGATGATGGAATGATGTTTATGAAACCAAGTTTATTCATTGGGTTATGATGAGTGTTTTAAGTTTATTTTGTGGAACAAGTAAGAAATATTTCACTATGAGATGGGTGGGACCTATATCTCCCTCCAATGAATTGGGTAAAGATTTATATCTCATGAGATAGACATGGCTGGAACGGCAAGTTAAACCGGTTCAGTAATACAGGACTGGAACGAGGAGTGAACTCGATTCAGAAAGGGACTTTTTCTAATAATATGGTCTTGGAAGCAATGCCTTGGCAACTATAGAAATCATATCATGTGCTTAATGGTTTCCACAATTACATGTTTTATTCCCATTCTATTTTACCATTCATAATGTTTCTTTATGATCTATGCCTTATGTACTACCATGTTTTATGTCATTTCTCAAGATTTTGATGTTTAAACATTATGTTCTTGTTTTTAAGTTCACATTTATATGATATGATTTATTTTATCCACGCTTACCCTTACTGAGAATTTGAGCTCACCCTTTTTATGTTTTTTTTCCCCAGGATAAAAAGAAAGGTTTTACGTAAGAAAAAAAAGAGGAAGATCTTTTTGGGAGATGTTGAAGATCCTTCACCGCGATTAGAACATTATGTTCCAAGTTTCCAAAGACACTAAAATATTACGGTCCTTGTGTGTCTGTTTTTGTTATGTATTATGTATTCCGCTAAAGTAATGTAATGTCCATGTATGTCAAGCTTAGGGTCTCTACAGTTGGTATCAGAGGAAAGGTTTAGTCAACCTTTGGAAACTAGGATGCGAGAACTTTAGTGAGATCCCTAGAGATATTTCTAAGGTATGTCTAGGGATGTCCCTAAGGTTAAGTATAAGTATAGTTTATAGTACTAGAATTACGGTAACTCAAGATGTTAGATATTGAAGGTACTCCCCCTTTATTATATTGTATTCCCTAGCGTGATTTTTTCCTCTCACGCTATTCTTTTTGGGTTTTAGAAAATGGCTGGAAACAAGATTATTCATGATAATGGAGGATATGATGGACAATGGAATGATGTTTTTCATGAGCAACCAAATAAAATGGGATTTGGAAGTCCAAACATCTTTATTATGCCGAATCAGCAATCTCCTAATATGATCAATATACTCAAATTTGGTAAGTTTCCTGACTCAGATAATAAGAGAAAGATGGAGTTTCATGATGATCATTGAGGAAAGAAAGAGCAATTCCCCTCATGTAAATCATGTGGGAAGAGGCATCAAGGAGAATGTTTCAATGGAACTGGAAGATTCTTTGGTTGTGGAAAAGAAGGACACAAAGCCAGTAAGTGCAAAGGAAAATGTTCAGTTAATACCAGGGATGAGGATAATGGTATTGCTATGACATCAACAATGGTTAATTGTTTTAAATGTGGAATGTACGGGCATTATGCAAACAAATTCCCTAAGGGAAAGTCTTATGAAGAGAATCAGTATGGTCGTATGGGTAGTATTTATGTTGATGATGATGAAGAGACTACAAATGATTTGAGTGTTGAAATAATTGTTGAAGCTCGATCAATGGTTTAAGAAGGTAGTGGAATGATTACATGTTTATCAAGTGTAATGTTGTATAAGTAATCTCATGGTACTACGGAATAAAGAGACATCTAAGGATTGTTACACTGTTATCTTTCCTTACATTTTGAATGTGTATGATGAATGGTACCAGTAACCATGAAAGGTTATTCAGATATTTTTGGAAAGTATATGATATGCGCATAATGAAAATATAAGGAGAAAATTAAATGTTTGATAGTATTCATGTTCTCATGACTGATATAAGGAAATATTTATATCATGGTTTGAGTATATAGAATTTTGGGTTTTTGGTATGTGGAAAGAGTTAACTTTTTACAGCACTCATGTTTTCACTAAGGTTCAATGGGTATTCAATTTTTCAAGAGAATACAAGATTAAGGCCTTTGAACGTTTGCAATGTGACCAACAAGAAATATCTTATGATATATGGGGATCAACGATGGTATTAACATGCTTGTTATATGAAATCTCTGGTAATTGTTTTCACTATAATATGTCAATGGACTGCAATATTATGGATAAGCCAAAAGATTGGGATGGAATATGTTGGACATAAGTTAGTATTGTTTAAGGATAGAACATTTTTTGATATTATTTATGGGATGTTATAGTAATGTAGTTTTAGAAAAAGGACATCCTGCAGGATGGGCGACAGCCCATCGCGTTGGACATGGCTGTGGGAATCGAACCCACAACCGAAGTGCGACTGGCCTTTATCGCCTACCACTGGCCTACAAGAAATTCATAGTTAGTAGAAACTAGTTTTATTCTATTAAGCGGTGTGATATATGAAGTACAAGTTCATTTTTGGAACCATATACGATTAATCTAACCATAAGATGGTCTTATAAATCTTGCTAACCTTTTATTTGACAGAGATGGAATGACCCATCATTATATCACCTGATCTGCTAACACATCACGAATAACAAATTCAACTTCATTTCTTTAAGGGATGAAGTGGAAATTGTCCAATTCACGAACAACAGTGAGATTGTACCAAAATCATGCAAGTATTTCTGTTAATTGATCAACTTTAGGGAAATGATCTTGAAAACCAAAAAATGTTGTCCTAGTGCTCTTATATCCAATGAATCAGATGGTACCTTAGGTCATGACAAATTTATGGCTTTGTGATTGTTGGATTTTTCGTATCCATGTTCTCTACCACTCTCCATCAGAACGTGATGGTTAGATTTTTCTTTCATATCCATATTTTCATCTATGTTCCACTACGTGGAAACCCAGGGATTAGTTAATTTGTGTAAACGTTACATTTCATACTTTAGTTTTTAAATTCAAATTTTGGTATTCCTTTTTACGATGTGGGTTTCTATTAAAAAAAAATTTCGAGTAGTAAACCATTTATAACCCCGGCGAATTTCGAGGGCGAAATTCATTTTAAAGGGGGGTAGAATGTAACACCTAGAGATTTTATGAAAATTATTATTTTTAATTAATGTCTTGTGTTTTACGCTACACCAAAAGGAGCTTGCACAACACGCATCCCTGACTTGCCTTTCGTTACATGCAATCGCGTGTGTTGTACGCAATACCAGGTTTTACTAAATAACTATATATTATTATAATATTATTATGAACTAGCCATAATGAATAGTATTAACTAAATTTTGAATTTTATAAACATACTATTCATCTTACACATTTTCTAGAACATGGTATAAGAACAAAATAAATTTTTTGGTTAAAATAAGTATTTTTAAAAAAATGTAGTTTTGCCACCTTTTGATGGAGCACCCACTTTAAATCTAGTTTTTGACATGTTTATAAGTTCAATTTGACAAAATAATATTCTTCTTTGTATTCAAGAAATAAAAATTTATTTTGGATAAATTTTTCATATTATTCTGGTAACTTTCATATTTTGATGAATAGTAAAAACACGCTATATTTTAATTAAAAACCACTTTTTTCATCGCAATAATTTATATGGTTAAATTATAATATTTAATGGTTTTAAAGTATTAATATAATTTATTTTTAACATTTAAAATAATGTATGCCATTAGCATTTATTTTACATTAAATTCAGAAGTTAAATCAATTCAATATTTTGCAATGTTTTAAAGAAAAACCCATTTTCATTCGACAATGGGATTAATTTTGATTTAATTTCTGCAACTTTTGTGTATTGAATTTGGAAAAATGGATTCCATATTTGGAATCAGTGGGTCCAAATTATGTTAATATGATACTTTTTTTTATAGTAACTACGGTAAATTATATTTACCATAGTTAAATGTAAATCGGGTAATTAAGGGTAAATATAATATTATAAAATTACCCTAACACATGAAAAAATTCTATTGGATGTCTAAAAGTAGACCCATATATCCTAACGGTCGGATTAAATTCATTTTATGGACTTTTGACCATGAAAATAATTTAATTATTATTAAAACAAAAGAAAGTGACAACATGTCACTCTCTTAAATCTTATAAGTATAATAATTTTAATTTAGTGATAAACATCATAAAACATCGAAAATTAATCGTATCCAAAAAGCTAATAAAATTATCTACATCATTATAAATTATTTATAATTTTTAGGGATTAAATAATTTTTATTAATTGTGATACATTAATGATACCGAAGTTATTTATTAAGTGGGAAATAAGTAATATAGTTTTTATTGAAATAATAATACCCATTAAAAGGCCCACAAACCTGACCAAAACGTATTGGTAGTGTATATCTACACCCTAATCATCCAATTACCTAATATATAACCGTTTGGAGCCTTATAAAAGGAATTATAACTCTTATATTATATTATTTTAAATGATGCCAATGTTGTCACCTTCATAATTTAATAAATATAAAAATTTAAATATTGTGAGTTTAAGATGATAAATTCGAGTAAAAGTCTTATTGTGAAAGTTAATAGATTTATCTTCATCATAAAATTTTATTTTTAATTTTTATGCAACAAATCAGTATATTAAATAATTATACAAAAATGTTGTATCAATTAGTTTATTAAGAGATAAAACAAAAAAATGGTTCTAAAAATAATAAAATAAATTTTATATGAACTATTTAATTTTATCCACTAATTTTATAGATACATATGACCTTTTATGAATCTATTAAAGCTTTTACTTCGAACATATCTTCTGTATATATTTTATTTAAATTCAAATAAATGAATAGTGTCAAAATTGACACTATTGTTATTTTATAAAAATAACATATTATAAAATTGTTTAAAATTCACAAAAATATTTATAAATTATAAATTTAATTTATATGGTATATAATATTATAAAGTAATAAATTATGGAAAATTCACAAAAAATATGTAATTATTTTTTATAATTTAAAATTTAGAATTTTATTACCACAAATAAACTTAAATAGATTAAATAAGGATAAATCAAAATGATAAGGTTTAAAATAAGATCCAAACATGTCTAAATTTGATTAGTTGATTAGATTACAACCCTATCTCATCTAATCTTAGAATATGAGTCATTTTTTAGGTGTTTAAGTTGGTTTAGATTTATTATAAATTAATATTTTTTAGAATTCCAAAGGTGCCCCTCTCCTCCCTTATAAAAGGGCACCTCCTCGCTCTCTTCCACACACAACATTGAGCCTTCAAGCTCGTCCAACCCCTGCCCATATCTATTCTCCACTTCCCTAGAAGCATTATAGAGGACCTGGTCTTCTTCAAAGACCAATTTTAGTGCCCTAAGAGGAGGTCTTAGAGACGCGTTTCAAAGAAGAGGTAATTTCCGTTACCGATTTTTTCACCTTTATTTCTTCTTCCACTTATTCTTATTAGGTTGTTTCATTATGAAGTAATAACATCAGTATCACTAATATAATGATATGTTATTATACGTATGAAAAAACCCTATTTCACCATTTATCCATCCTACAGAAAATGAAATCACCGGGCGTGCGTACGTATGGAATATCGTCTCCACGCCGTGGTGTAATCTATTTTACACCACCACCCTACTTGGATGGTTATAATGGTGTAAATAATAACTATATATGATTATTTTAAATTGATATTGATTCTGTAATAGTGTACATACACTACAATAAAATTCCATGATCATGGGAACGATATCATCGCTCGTGCGTATGTACGAAATACCATCTCCACGACGCGATGAGATTCATTCTCAATTATTAACCATTCATAAATGATTATAAAGTATATAGAAGAAGTAATCATGAAATATATGACATAATAATGATACTGGATTTATGTATATATATATATAAGTATGTCATCCAATTAATTCCATTCAATTCATTGAGGAAACGAAAACAACGTTCATGCGTACGTACGGCCTACCATCTCCATGAACGATGTATTTCGTTCCATTTATCGATCTATTATATATATGTATAATCTGAATATATATTATATATAAACCATGTTTTAAATTCAGGATGTAAGTAATCATGATCTAAGTAATCATATGAATAATTACTAGTCAAAACACGGACGACAAATGAAATGATTTTACCCAAAACGCTTTTTAACATGGAATTTAAAAAAGAAAGTGTAATATTAAGTCATAAGTGAACCCTATAGGATATCATAACAATTAATATTATTCTTTAATAAGTAAATAACATTATTTAAATCATTATACATGAGGTTCAGAATACGTACGAAGCATATCAGATCTAAGGTAAGGGATAATTTTGCAAATCTCATTTTTTATCCGAGATTGCTTATTCGTAAGTATTTACTGGGGCTATTTCTATCATCCATGTCCATGTTTTATAAAAGTGTATTCATGTATGTTAAAAGTACTTTTTACCCATTTTTGACTTTTTACTACATGGTATGTAAGGAATATTTCTTTTGTTTATGTTACGAGGTACCTTTTTGACTTTCCAGCAAAAGTATGAGAAAAATGTTTTTTTAACTTATACGACACGAATAGATTTTTATGGTTTTATAAAGACTTATTTTCATGAAGCATACTCCAAAATATTTCATGACTATTTTCAACAAAATCCGTTTCTTTTAAAATTTCATGATGTTTTGTGAAAAGAAATTCATTTTTGAAGAAGAAAGGATATTTTCCTCAAAAATTCATTTCAAGTGTTTTATCAAAACCATTTTCTATCAAAGATGAAATTATTTCATATCTATATGTTTCAAGTATAACGTCTATATGATTTACATGGTTTCAATTTTATTATGGTGAAATATCCATTTGTTTTATATGGATTATGTGATGACGGAATTAAGTTTATGAAACCCATTTTATTCTTTGGGTTATGATGAATGTTTTAATTTTATTTTGTGGCACAAGTATGAATGATTTAACTATGAGATGGGTGGGACCTATATCTACCTCCAATGTATTGGGTAAAGATTTATATCTTATGAGATAAACATGGCTGGAACGGCACGTTAAACTGGTTTAGTAATACAGGACTGGAACGAGGAGTGAACTCAATTCAGAAAGGGACTTTGTCCACTAAGATGGTCTTGGCAGAAATGCCTTGGATACTATGGAAATCATATCATGTGCTTAATGGTTGCCACAATTACATGTTTTATTCCCATGCTATTTTATAATTCTTAATGTTTCTTTATGATCTATGCCTTACGTACTTCCATGTTTTATGTCATTTCTCATGATTTTGATGTTTAAACATTATGTTCAAGTTTTTAAGTTCAAATGTATATGGTATGTTTTATTTTATCCATGCTTACCCTTAGTGAGCATTTGAGCTCACCCTTTTTATGTTTTCTTTTCCCCAGGATATAAATAAAGGTTTTAGGTAAGTAAAAAAAGAGGAAGATCTTTATGGGAGATGTTGAAGATCTTTCACCACGATTAGAAGATTATGTTCCAAGTTTTCAAAGACACTAAACTATTACATGTCTTGTGTGTCTGGTTTTGTTATGTATTAAGTATTCCGCTAAAGTAATGTAATGTCCATGTTTGTCAAGCTTCGGGTCTCTACATATGGTTACTCTGGGTATACTCAATTCTACGTGGCACTATAGGATGAAGAATATACATCCTTCAGAGTCCCTGAAGGTGTATTTTTCTCTCGGGTGATGCCCTTTAGCTTAAAGAATGTAGGTGCAACATATCAACATTCCATGAACCATGTCTTCAAACAATTCATAGTGAAATTTTTCATATATTATGAGGATGATTTGGTGGTTAAATGATGAAATAATTCTGCTCACTTGGATTATCTAAAGACTATATTTAATAATCATTAGTAATATAGTTTGAATATGAACCCCCTAAAATGTTCTTTCAGGGTAACCTCCAGAAAATTACTCATCTTTGTTGTACACCATTGTGGAAATGATGCTGATAGTGAGAAAAAAATCAATCCATGGTATGTTAGCTCCTTGAAAATTGAATGATTTAAAAGTTCTCTAAGGACACTTGTCCTATATTTGGCACTTTATCTCCAATTTGGTCTGAAATTGTTTTACATTTAGTAGATTAATGAATAATGGAGTCACTTATCAATAGACTAAAGACTCCCAAGAGGCATTTCATATCCATAAAAAATATATTTTTATTACACTGATATTAATGCTACCTGTTGAAGGAAGACCAATTATTCACTATGTCATAGCATTAGAGCGATCACTGGGTTTTTTCCTTTCCCAAATGAATGATGTTATGAATGAAAACTACCTTTATTATCTATGTCGAACTATTACTAATGCAGAAACTCAATATTAAAATATTTAAATGTGCTTCCTGGTATTCATTTAAGAATTTCAAAAATTAAGGCACTACCTACAACATCATGAAGTCCAATTTGTGTCTCGAAATAACCGGATAAAATTTATCCTCTGTCTTTCTATGCTTACAGGGCGTCTAACATAGTGAGATATTTTGTAACATTTTGATATATAGTTTGTGCCTCAGAAGGAAATAATGGGACAATATCTAGCTGAATTCCTTATTGAACACCCATCTACAGAAGATACATCATTAAATATATAACTTCTTGATGAATAGGTCATCTCTATTCAAGATAATTCCCAATCAAGGAAAATTTACGTTGATATTTCTTCCTGAAGTATAATAGTGAAGAGAATGGAAAACCTGAAACTCAAAAAATATTGGTTAGGAATTGGACTTATGTCCCACGAAAAGGTAGTGTTTTTCCTTCTTGTTGTTGGAAGGAGAAACCAACAATGATTCATAATATCAAGCTCTCATTGGAGGTCTTGAATTAGATCATTAGGTACAAGTAAACCCCATGAAAGTGAAAGGTGATTCAGATTTGTTAATAAAAAAATCAATGGGGATTATTTCATTAGAAAACAAGAGTTAATCTCTTTGTGTGATTATGTCAGATGGTTAATGGATGAATTTCCGCTAGAGAAGACATTGTCTTATGTACCAATATCAAAAAATTCCCAAGCTTATGCAGTGGATTATGCAGCTACAACCTTACAATGATCCAAATCAGGAAGTGATAATCACCATTATAGCCCATAGTCTTGTGGTATCACATTTTATCAAACTAGATTTGAGGAAATTAATGAAATTGGACTATTTATTGAGCCATGTGGTCATACTACTGGATGAATAACACACATCATGGAATACCTTTAAAATGCAGTACTTCCACTAGATAGGGCTGAAAATGAAAAGATTCGAGGACGAGTGGCCAATTTTACTCTTTATGAATGTCATGATCATCAGAATATCCACAACAAATGAGGATTCGATGGAATACTATTTAGTTGTATCGATGGAGTTGAAACTGTAGCGATCATGAAAGAAGGGCATTCAAGAGCATGTGGTTCTCACAAGTCTGGGCATAGGATTTCTGATCAAATCCGAAGGCTTATATACTTTTGGACACCAATGAAACAAGATTTCACACAATTTACTAAAAAATTTCATCCCTGCCTAGTGTAGGCCCACTTCATCCATCTACCCCCAAATTTTTTACATACAACTAAATACTCATGGACATTGGACACATGGTGAATGGATGTAGTAAGGCCTTATTCCCCAGCTACGAATAATCATTTCCAGTATATTATAACTGCTATAGACTTCTTCGCCAAATGGACTGAGGTAATACCTCTCAAATAAATAAAATCCAAAAGCACTGTTAGTTTTGTCAAAACTAACATCATCACTAGATTGTGTGTCCCTTACAATATATTGACAAAAAATGGCACCAATTTCTATTCTGTTGAGATATATAAGTTATATCATGAGAAAAATAACAAATCCAACCATTCATCTTTCTATCGTGTGACAACCAATGGAAAAATAGAGGCCTTAATCAAGATTGAATCATATATACTCTAGAATATGGTGGATAAGGATAATTAATAATATCCTGATAAGATTGTTCATGATTTATGGGATTATCATAATACCACCCTTACTGCCACCCTGGGAACACCTTTTTCATTTGTGTATGGAATATAAGCATTTTTTTCAATTGTGATTCAATTTCCATCACTCATGATTGAAATATATGATCAGTTGCCTACAGATGAGAAGTCAAAGAAATTGTTTAATGAGATAGAATGATTAGAAAAAAAGATATTTCATATATTGCATCATTTGATGTCTAATAGAAAATAATAGTGCAAGACATTAACATGAATGTTCACCTTTGTTCATTTCTTCAAATTGAATTGGTATTGGTCCTCAGGACTCTAATGATACCCAGAAATAAAACACTAATTCTTTATCCAAAAAGGGAAGGACCTTATTATATATATACGGTCTACTCAAATAGATCTTATGCCTTAATCTTAATGGACAGTGATATTATTACAACGCCAACCAATGCGAGATTCATGAAGAAATACTTTGGGTGATTGCATAATTTCCTAGCCGCATGACTCTAAATTTCATAGCACATGGTCTTTAGTCACAAGAAATTATACTGCATATCAACCCTAAGGGTTTATGTTGCAAGATGATAAAATTCATAGCATCCTTTTCTTTATCGCACAACGTTAATGTGCATGACATCATTTGTCATTGTTACACGAAATTAAACTCTATAGAAAATGTGTTTTCTACATAATGTTATGATCTTCCAAATGAACGCATCATTGACACCATTGATGATCCTCAGTGGCACATGAGTATAACCTCCCATCCTCTCAATCATTGCACGTTATTATGTATCATAAATTTTAAACATAATGAACACCTACCTTTGTAAATAAGGCCCCTTTTGGTAATGAACAAATTTCTGTTTTTGGATCCATGAATAAATACAATATATTCCTCCTGGAAGCACTGATTCATAAAATTAGGAGACACGTTTCAAGGAAATATGAAACAGTGATAAACAATCATCAATAGAAGTTCTATAAACTATAAAATCATTCATAAAATCTTCCATAAATTTATCAAGGTACACAAAATAATACTCAAAATACATCATTGAAAAGTACTGGGACCATTAAATATAACAAGATGCATAATTCTGTATAAAAATGTAGATAATGGAAAGAAAAAGGTTTTATTTTCTTGATCCTAGGGTGATATATGGACTTGAAAATAACCAGAAGATCCATATATGAAACAATAATGGGAATTAGTCTTAGTATTTATTACATTTTCTTAATGAAATGTAGAGTAAATTGGTTCTATTTTCGAGGCTTGATTCATTCGATGGAATTCAATATAGACATGCCAACCGTTTTGTACATTTTTTGCAACCAATTCATTCCTTTCATTTGAAAATATTGTTATTATAGTTTTCTTAGGTAAAATTTTCACTAGGATAACCCATTAACTATCATATATATGATAAATGGTCCCAGTAGCATGTAATTTACTAAATTCTAATTTTATAACATCAAGGAAAGTGGGATTAAGCCATTATTATACATTCTTTATAGGAATAAAAACATCATATATATGTATATGGGGTGTACAAATAAATTGGCTAATCTTGGTAATATCAAACAATGCAGTTCATATAGCTTTTTTAAACTATTGGAAAAGATCAGATTATTTTGATTCCTACTTTAGAGAGATGTTTTTGAAAATAATGATTGGAAATTTTTCTATACACTCAAGATACAAATATTTTAAATTATATGGAATTGGTTTCAATTCCAACACAGTTAGTTCGTAGTTAAAGGGATGGAATTTTGGGGGAGTTGGGTACATAAAACATTCTATTTTATCATTTTTATTCAATAATGAAATAGAATCTATGGAAATGAGATTAAAAAAATCATTTATGGTCATGGGTATGTTAGAATGAACACATTCATCAATTAAAGAACAAAATTTACAAAAATGTTTACCAATAAACACTGAAAACAAGAATCAAAACAGAAATCATCAATAGTTTATAAAGAGGAAAATGAATCAAAGTGTGGACCGATGAGATAATTTTGTGTCTGTGTGTCATTAGATAATACACCCATTGAATGGACAAGAAGAGTAGAGTGTTCTTATATTAGATGTTTTATGTAATTAAGGATATTAAAACATAACTTGTATCCCACAAAATACATGGAAAATGTACCATTATGATCATTAATTATCGTTCTTCTATTTTGATAAATTGAATTGAGGGTATGAGAGGGGAATGTCCTTGGGTTCAGGTATATTCTATCTCAGGAATGTATAACATTGTTGGGAAATTGAGATTCTTCCCTCTAATAAGGAATACCTCAATCAGTCCATATGGGTGTGTTTTGTTCTAATTGGAAAGTCTAATGATGATGAACATGGGTTCAATCTCTCCAACATATATATAAGTGTACATTTAGTAAGGCATTACATTAACTAAAGCACCGAAATCTTGCATTGAATTAGAAAAAACGGTATCCCCTACAGTGAATTGTATCGTGAAAGTAAACTGATCCTTCCTTTGGATGGATTTTCTAGTTTTATCAATGCTGGGAGATTCTTTCAGGGATTTACTCTTTCATTACCCCTTTATTTTATTCTTTGGGTGAAAATATCCTTAATAAATTTTCCATAAATATAGATTTTTTTAACTATATTGAATAATGTAATGTTAACTTGAACATTTTTAAATGTATCAATTATATCTGAGTCAATATCATTATCAATTAGTATATTATATTTAGAGAGCCTTTAGGGTAAATTAAGAGTGATTTATTATTTAAGAAAATACTCTATGATAATTGGGTTACCCTTTTTCTCTTGTTTTTCGTCAGATGAAACTATTTTGGGAAGGGAAAGAATTCTTCCAAGAGGGTACGTAAGTGTTGGATAGAATCAATGGTAGAGAAAATAATTTAAGACAATTATGTTTGATTGTGCATAAATTACATGTATCCTTTGTATTATTAATAGGTTGGGATGTTAGTTCTAATTAACCTGGAATATTTATCTAACAGATAGAATTTTCCCATTATCACACTTGAGTACGTAGGTCTTGAATAGCCTATTGTATGATCTATTGGAAACAGAGGTTTTGGGTATCTATTTTATTCACAATGTCCTTGAGTCATAGTTCATATTTGGTAATAGGAGGATTGTTTTTGAATGTTTATGGATAATAAGGTTTCATAACATGGCCCTATTAACATGAGTTCTGTTTGGGGTAGCTTAAGTTGTCACATTATTGGTACTGTGGTTGTGATTCCACCTAGGGTTTAGAAGTTACCTGAACGGTTCCTACTTGAAGGTTGGTTCTTACTTAAAATGATTCAAAAGTAATACTACTGCATAAGACTAAGAATAATCGTGAAGTTGAAGTCACTACTACAAAAAGGTAGTATTGTCGAGACAAATTGCACAATGCAATGGAACACGAGTGGAGTGTGAATTACCTTGGTATTGAGATAATTAATTTACAAGGGAATCAATGTCATCTTGTTTAATATATATCTATTGTTATAGGAATGAATAAAATACCGCATAATCTCTTGGAGTGGGTGAAATGTATCGTGTACCAATTTTTTTGGGAATTTTGATCTATATTGGCTATTAAGTCACGAGCAGCAGAATGAGTTTTATCTAAAAGGGCACCACTTTCTACAACATATATCATTCCATGATCCATAGGGTAAAGTACTTTATAGAAGTATTTATTTATAAATTGTTCAATAATTTGGGGGTGGGAGATTCTTGAACAATGTATATTTAATCTATACAAATATTCATGAAGGGTATTTCCTTGTGATTTATTAAAGCCAAATATTTATATTCTAATTGATGTATTTTGGAAGATGGTGAAAACATCTCTAGAAATTTTTGTTTAAGGTCATTACATCACCTAATTATGGTATAAATATAGTGTATTATGCCTTTGTCTACACCATCATGAGATAAAGTTACTAACATTATTATAATGAGGTCCTCAAACACATTTTTGGGTTTCATGGGGGAGAACACTATGTAAAACTCATTGATATTATTGTGAGGGTGCTCATCAGGAAGACCATGTAATTTCAGAGATAGGTAGAGGAGGCCCAATCTCATCTCAATGTTGGATTCTACTTCTATATATTGGATTTATGTGGGTTGATACTCCAAATCTGAGGTGGTCAGTTCTTTAAAGGTTAGATTGTTTGAAACCATTATTTTTTGGTTTTGATTTGGTAAATTTTTTGACTTTTTTGGGATCACTTAAGGTTAAACATGGGGTTCCTCTATGTTAGATGAATTTCCTAATCTATATGAATTAATTTTTTAGTAATGTGACTTTATAATTTCATGGTCAAATTAAAGTTGTTTTTATTTTCCATATCGTTTCATGAAACAATGACGCCCACTATAAATGTTTGTTTTTTATTGTTGTATTTTAATATTTTTTTAAATGGAAGATGAATAAAATGAAAAAAATTATGAATATTTAACAAAGATAATAAAGGATAATTTTATACTATATAATTATATATAGAGAGAGAAAAATAGACAGAGAAGAAGAAAAACACAAAAACACACATAACAAAGAAAAAAACAAACAAAAGGGAATGGTAAAACATTGAAATGAGTATAAAAAACTTAAATAAAAGGGGAAAATAATATTTTCTCCTTGTAAATTTTACCAAAATTTTATAATTTTATTGAGTGCTCATCATAGTAGATATTTATTTTTAAGTATAGTTTCTACAGTATAGCAGGAACCTTTGGTCTTCTCTTGATGGAGATTTGGATAATAAATTCAAAAATAGGATTATAATTATGAAAATAAAATGGTAATGGGATTATGTAAAGCATGGGTATTTTATAATTTTAAAGTTTAAATATAAAGTATATTATTAATTGAGAATAAATGATTAGAGAAATCATGATAATCCCGAGAAATTGTCCCTTAATTCTCAATCCAACATCGCTTATACGGGAATGTTAAGGATCATGGATTCCTAGATTTATAAACATTGATCCAAGTATGGTATGTGAGTTGTTACCTGTATTCCAACTAGGATTTGATTGATATATGATATTGATTATCAGTTACTGATGCAAATTAACAAACTTGAATCGATGTGAAATAGAACTCAATCACGACATCACATCAAAAACATGATTAGATGACCGTATATGTGTCAATGATAATATTTACACATGAAAATAAACATCATTTTCATGGGTTTATAATTCTAGATTTAATCAACTTGTATAATCCATAAGCCTATTCATGAGAGGAAATAGTGAGAAAAGAGGAAATCACACCCAAATAATCACAACATCTGATTAATTTATAGAAGCATGAGAATTTATATTCCATTTATTTTTATTATAACACAACATAATAATAATAAAATAAAAATGATGAAATGAAAAAAAATAGAGTAAATAACTGGAAATTCAATTATCATCCAATGGTTATAAGAATGGAGCTCGAGATTTCAATAAGGAAATCTCCCTAAATTGATTAATAAGAGGCATTGAAGTACAAGATGGAGAAGATGAAAATATTAATAAGAGAGATCTTAAATTCAAGTCCCCTTACCCTTGTTCGTGAAACAACATAAAATGAGGTTATGGGTTGGTTTTATGGAAGAATACAAAAGTATTTTCACAAAAATATGTCAACTATCTATGGGATTATGTTACTATTCATGGATGAATTTTTACACATTTATTTCCCATGTTGACTAAAAAAATTCCAGAAATGACTTTCAAATTCTTGGATAGGTGGGATGTCGAGTTATATGACCAATGGAGGTGTAATAATACCAATTGAATGTCTGAGCCCCGATTTATGACACAAATATAGAATGATGGTTTAATATGAACAACTAATAATGTCTACACTTGTATGTCACATTTGGGACTCTTCTACTCACATAAAGCCTTTGGAATAGATAGATGAATTTAATTGAAATGAACATAGAATCCAATTATATATATATATATATATATATTTGACATTTGGATCATTTTATTTAATCATATGGTTGGAAATAGTGATCTCCAATCAAATTGGTCCATTGTGAAATTGCATATTTTAAGGATGTTTTCATCAAATGAATTTAAGAAAAATATCGAGTGAAAAAGGATTTAATAATTAAATTCAAAAAACCATAAAAATAAAATGCGTATGTATATGGGTGATAATATTTTGGAATATCAATGTGATATAAATATCATCTTCAGATTTCCGCTATAATGGTATAACAAAATCCCCATAATGAATCTGTAATTTCACTATTTTCTAAGAAATTTTCAAATATAATCCTATATCCAAAAAAAACACTAATCCATAGTGTTAAATGAATTGTAATAGAGGAAGGAGGAGACACCCATTCCAAGATATATCAATGAATAAAACCAAGAATATTACCCAAAATCAATGGGAAGAAGATAGGGAAATGAGAAGAGGATGTAAGGCCATTAATGCAAGAGGAAGTACAGAGAGGGGTTTCACCCTCTAAAAACTAGAGTTACTAAAATAGAATTTTTCCGAAATTTTAAAAAATAGGATATCCAGAACAATTCAACTAGATAGGTGGTGAGCCTAGGTAGAAAATCATACCTCATTATTGTCCCCTAAATATCCAATGGCTAGTCGGTGGAATCATGTTGCATCCACCCATCAAACTAACTACCATGTATTTCATCTGATTCTCCCACAAAACTCTAAATAAAAATATATACTGCATTACCCATCATAAATTAATTTTTAATTTTCCAAATCATTAAAAATTATATTCTATAACCTAGTTTAAAATCTATCACATGCCAGTAATTGAAAATAATAATTTAAATGGAAATTCAAACAATAGTACACATATAAGAATCTATAATATCCAAATCATAACACTTATAATCCTTTATAAGTTTTAGTGGACATCTAATTATCCATCAAAACCTTTATCATTCTCCAATTTCTATTCCAACAACCATATTATATTATTGGATACTTATTATTCATCAGAAGTATATTACCAACCTAATGAAATTAAACAAAAAATTTGAGTAATACCTAAAATTCATTAATTAAAACGCAAGATGAAGCTTAAAAACAATCTTATATCATTATACAAAAAATAATCTTTACATCAATGTTCATTATGTCCATGTTTCTTCCAAACATATGGCCAAGATAAAAGAGTAAAAATCTTGACAATGAGTCCCTCTACCATTGGAATTTCATTTCGAAATATTATACTATAATTCTAATTTCACCGTTGATGTGGTATCTCATACTTGTACGCAATCATACATGATATTTTCAATTATACAATCATGTCAATTTCCATTTTTTCTTTTTTAACTAAAATTCAAGAGTTCCCATTACGATAGTATATGGCCGAACCATATTATATCTTTCATTAAAGAGTCTATTGTGTCATCAAAACCCACTAATTATACCTAATATTATTTTCCTGATGTTTTTCATGACACAAAATCCAATTAAATGTTATAATTTTAGTTGATACCCATTTGGTTGAATTTTCAAGAAAATGGTCAACTATCCATCTAATTCACTATTTGAACCACTCGAATAGAAAGTGTTAATCCCAAATGAATAAAGTTATTTTTTAATATAAGAAGTTAATAAAATTAACATCTCTAGGTTAAATACAATAGATAAAATACCAAGATGACAAAAAACTTCATCATCCTCCAACCTATGAATCTATATATATTTGTTTGACTGAACATGGATAATCATAAAACATCCTGATCCCAACACCCTTGACTAGAATCCATCCATTATTAAATCTATCTCATACTTTTTATTAAAAATGAAATCATATTGAATTATGATTTATACACTTACCATAATTCAATTCTATAAAAATCATTAACTGACCGGTCACACAAATCCATGAAATGACTTGAATGAGGAAGGTGATGTATCATAGATGCCTGATAGGATACTCTACAACATAAGAGTTTCATTATCATCACTCCCATGGGTAAAAACCTATATCATTGTAGCTTTAATCCCATCTGTAATGAAGAACAATGATCTTATATGGCCAATCAATCTCATTGAAGATCATAAAATGATTTCAAAAACACTCCAATTCCATGATCTAGAGAACGTAACCCATAGAATAAACTGAAAAATAATTAATAATCCATGTCTCAGCCTATAAAATTTTACGGTTCACTACACATCATATAATTTCCCTCATACCACTCCTGAGCACTGACCCTAAATGAGTCAAATTATCAATACACATTTATCTCTTATCCAGATCCAAGAACATCTCCCTTATCCCCTATCATAACATAATTCAAATGTTCATTATCCATCAAAAATAAAAATATATATTCTTATATAATTACAATGAAATTTGGAACATAATAATCTCATGGGATTTACTTATCTGTTTCCCTCCCATGACCATTACTAATTCACAATTCATTAGAAACACATGTACCCAGAGTGTACTACATGATTTCATTAAGGTAATAGACTACTCTATTGTACAACCCAATAAAAAACTAATGATCTCTTACGTTTGGTCGCATAAAAACTAGGATCACACACCAAAACCACAAATTATGCATCTCGATATGCCAATATCATTTATCTAGGTGTACCCTCATTACTCTGCATCAAAATTAGGCTCCAAATTATGTAAATGTCTCAAAAAATTATCCCCCATCAAGGTAATAATTAATAAATAATAATAATCCAACCAAGATCTACAATTGTATCATTTAAAAATGCATGAAAAACAAATATGTTTAGATATCTCACTAATCCATCACTTGATTAAAAACATGATTATGTGAAGTGGATCCTAAGGTTATTCCATATTTGATAAAATCAATGGAATAAACCTAAAAAATTGATAAACCTTGTTGTTCCCCCTAAAAATTTCTCCATTAATCAAGGATCCAATATATCCTCATAATCATGATGGAGGGCCCAGACCTGGGCTAACCCCACACTCGGGTTACCCTCTCCCATCACTAATCCCCTACACCATACATTCGTGGTCTTTCCTCAATAATCACTATGTATCTCAACTATCCCTATACATTAAATATCATGGAATTTTATATCCCATGAGATGGTAATCACTCCAATTCCAACCATCATATAGTTCCAATTTTCCCAAATACCCACTCAAGGTTCCATATACATATTAATCCTAGGAATCACATTAAAAAATAAACTCCCTCATAAGGAACAAATACTCAACCAACTATGTAGATGATTCTCACAGGCAACCCACAATCAATATTGCACACTCAAAATCAATATATTGGGATACTCCTCATCATTTCTTGAAATGCATGATCAACCATCATAATAATAAAAACTTATTCACGTATAAACATATATAATTTCATTATCCTAACCACAACCATGCAATGAAACCCATATTCAATAGGATCTGTTATGTATAATTTAATTCTATGTTATATATAAAAAATATATATAGGTTTTTAGTAACACCTTAAATAATGAAACCAAAATTTTTCCCAGCGTAATTGGTTTATCACTAATGAATCACAAGCATCTATCAACATAAATGGGTCCCTATAGGTCCATTTCCCTTAGGTATTGTATCACCATCATCACCATAAGTAAAGCCATCATAGAGTCCAAAAAACCTATCATATAAAATGAATGAATATACATATTTTTCCATAAAATTATCATGACACTAAGATCATATAAGGTAAAATTTAATATAATTTGTTGTTAACACTTTAAAAAGTTTTACATATTCCAACAATGAATAGAATCGCACTAATAAATCTATATTCCATGTGAATTATTCTTGACTAACATGATACTTGATATACCCCTTTATTCTATGATTAAAGATAAAAAATCCAATAACTTTATTCTTTCCAATAGACCATGATCAAATTTAT
This sequence comes from Viscum album, assembly GCA_963277665.1. Taxonomy (NCBI): domain Eukaryota; kingdom Viridiplantae; phylum Streptophyta; class Magnoliopsida; order Santalales; family Viscaceae; genus Viscum; species Viscum album. Next base: position 815,564,645 of record OY728126.1, on the reverse strand, counting down.
TTTTAAGAAAGCATAAATCTCAAATAACATGTCAATCATTCTAGATAAAAATCATAAAACAACCTAATATAATTAGATAAAATAATCAATCACATACCCATGGTAACCTAAACATTTATAAGAAATGTTTTTTCAGAAACACCAGAATATTTTCAATCAAATGCTTCATCACATTAAAATATAACATGTCTACCATCTCACCAAATAGTAAAAATATTTAAAAAACTCTGATACCACTTTGAAATATCTCGAAATAGATCAATCTAAATAATAACTGGAAAATACTACCAAATAAGCTCAATTGTGCACTTTCACATGCCAATGGATTCTAATATTCCATAGGGTTATAACATTGTTATATGAGGATACTATACCTACTATATTAGATTGTAAAATAATAAATGAATAACCAAAATTATTTTACAATATAAAAAATTAATAAAAAGAAAAAATAAACATCTCTAACAATATTAAAAGAATGAAGTAGAAATAATTACTCAAATGGTTGTAATGTTATAAAAGATAGATCTCCCACAATTATGACTAAATATACAATTGAATAAACAAATCATGTAAAATTATGTGAGGCTCGTCTTCCACTTTGACAAATACCTTATCCAAACACTTAACATAATTTGAATTATTCTTCCTCACAATGAAGATATTAGGCCTCGGTCCAACCTTTTACTATAAAATGTTTAGAGATTTTAAAATACCTATGGTCAAAGGACAATCAAGTAACATACAATTCTGAAACACAATAGTTAAAATCAAATTTTCTAACATACAAAACTTAAATTGGTGTGATATGTAATTGTATCATGCCTTGATAAGGCAATAAACTAATGTGAATAAATAGATAAAACACACAAAAAAATTTATTATTGAAATCAATACAATAATATATCTATGAAAATCATGGTGACTATATTTAACATAGTATCACAACCACAATGATGGTGTATTCATAAAACATAGAAAAAACCCCAATATCCATCGTTAATTTGCAGGCCTGTGACCCTATGTGACAATAATTTCATCATCTGGTGTCATGATTTAATTAATAATGTCAGGATTACCATGACACCCATTATAATTGTCCTAGTTCTCTATTGTGTACATATCATGTATTACAAACCACAACTATCAAAATATTCTTTTATAGGGTATATTCATTTAGGTAATACAGAACTCCCATATGAATGTTTTCTCTTATAGAAACAAGTCCATATGTAACATGAGAATCCCGTATGGGATTTTTCTTTAAAAATGTATATTCCAATAAGTAATTAAAATATCTCCAACACAATTTTTCTAATTCTTAAAAAACAACTTCCCCTAAAATTTTTTTTATACACAATAAAAATATTTTTCCCAATGAATTGTTTTAGAAAAATATTAATTCCAATAAGTGATTTTTCTAATCCAAGACACCAACACCATCAATTAAGAATTTTTCCATGTGAAAAATAAAAAATATATTTTATAATTACAGGACATATTCAAAAACAACCAATATTAATGGGATCCTACTCTAGTCCACCATATAAATGCACAAACTGAGGATCCTTAAGAGTATCCTTAATACCATCCCAAATCAGTCAATTCACAACATGCATCATGATGGATTTCAGGGTCCTCAACAACATTGAAGAGAATTTAAAATTGGATTTTCCTTAGAGAGAGGATAAAAAATTAATTGTTTATAGAGTTGTCAAAAAACCCATATCTATTTAATTGGTTATCATAAGTTATACCCATCATAGAACCATATTTCATTCCACCAAAGGTATATCCACCTAGAGAAACCAAAAATTATTGGAGAGGGATATCTCAACCATGATTTTTTCAATGATACCATTATCTATGATATGTTACAAGTGTCCCAACATTGAATTATATGTCCTTTCATCTCTAGTCATCTAAAAACCCCTATTACTGTAATCCAATATCTCACATATTAAGGACACTATGTTATAATCATTTAATTTTAAATAAGGAACACACCTCATAGGGTTCCACATTTTAAGGAATAATATTTTGGTCATATTGAGTTACCTTGGAAACCGAGGTGACTAATAATATTCACAATTGAAATCATGGCATATGAATATAACATGGCCACTTAAGGGATTTAACATAGACTAAACATTTATAATTTTATATAAGAATGAAAATTAATGAACCAAAGTGGAAATTTAACAAATAGAGAGTCTTCACATCCACATGAATATAAATTGATTTCAAAAATTAATAACAGTGGTACTGAAACATGAAATCAATTAGAATCATTATAATTTATTTAATACCTGAATAATCCCACTTATGCTCTTCCATGATTTTTCTTGGTCAACACATATACAATTTCCACTTCCATCATTTATGAAACATAAATCATTATAAATCACCCCAATTAATTAATTTTAACCAATTATTGAAAATTATATCCTTTATTTAAAAATTTTCTTACATGTTGAAAACTCACTAGTCTTCAAATTATCATTGTTTCATTCAGAATTTGGTGTCATCCATCGACGTAAAAATACAAAACCTCTGATGAGATAAATCCTAAAATGTTTTTCCATTACGATATTCAATTTAATTAAACATTAAGGAAAACACATATAAATTTAATGGAATGATCTAACTTCATAAAATCAACTAAAAAACAACAATTTTTCATCATATGGAACCCCAATGAGATAAGAAAAAAATACCACTAAAATTAGGATACTTTACTGAAATCCAATTTAATCACAAAAAAACCATCACTGAAACATCTTCAAACAATAGTTGATTAAGGTAGTATAATATTGGATGAATGAGGAGGAACGTGAATCTATAAAAACTCAATTAAATTACCAAAAACGTCACTACAAATCAATGAATATAAGGTAAAAATGTAACACCCTGAGATTTTGAGAATTATTTTTTTCCTCAAATTAATTTATCTATAAAAATATTCATTTCAAATGACACTAGAAATTGATATATATATATATATATTAAAACATAATGAGAAACATTTATTTCACACTTAATACCAAATTGGCTTGCGCTATATGCAATACCAACTTGGCTTGCACTACAAGCAACACCAACATGGCGTACGATGCATGAAACACTGATTTGGAAGGTGATACATGTGACACTGAGTTTCTATGAAACATATTTATGTATATATATATATATATAATTAAATGATTAAATTATAACCTAATAATTAAACATAGCTATAGGAATAATAAAATATATTTTCAAAATATTTTTTATAATTTTTCTAAATAAATAAATCATATTTATAATGAAAGGTGATATTTGTGTTAAAGTATTTTATGATAAAAATATTGTTTTCATTAATAGAAAATTTATTAATAATACATTAAATTTTAGACACATTTAGAAAATTTATTTGATAAAATAAACTTAGTTTTTATATTAAAATTGAATAAATTATCCTAGGGTAAATTTTTTTGATTTTTCTAAGAAACATTATTTTTGGTGAATTGTGTAAAATACATCTTTTTAGTTAAAAAATTCATTTCTTATAATTAAATATCAATAAAAAATGAAATTATAAATATTTTTTATCATAAATTAAGATAAATATTACATTTATTAATAAAATGTAACTCATTATATACAACTTCACTAGGAAACTGATTATCAAATACTAACAAATATTTGTACATTTTCTTAATTTAAAAACCCTTTATTTCGACCCTTCTGTAGGATTAGCACTAATATTAATTTATCCACTTCTGTAATTTTAATTTTAAAAATCCTAAATAAACCATTTTATTCACTATAATTTTCATAGTCTAATGAGGCCATGTTATTGTTTGACCAAAATGATTAGTAAAAGTGATTAAAAGTAATCACAACAGTTAGAGCCAAATTAAATATAATAAGAGAGTAAACCTTAAATTTAATTTCCCAAACGTCAAATAAACATGTCCAAAAACCATATTAATTGTATATTTCGTTCATAAAGATTCAATTTTTTGAGTTTTCTAATTGATTTTTTAGGTAAGAACGTGTGCACACCTAACTTGTTTGTAGACATTCCATTTGAGTGATTTTCCTTCCCTATAAAAGGGAAACACCTCTACCCATTTCTCAGGAATATAAAAAACATTATATTAAAAAAACATATGACCAATAAGAATCCAAAAAATCATCCATTTGATCTTGAATCGTAACATTGGGCATAAATCCTATCATGGAATCCTTTTAGTATAAACAAAACGGAGTTACTCGATTAAGAGGTAACATCTTCTACCTTGCTCCCTTCCATTATTTTCCTTATTCACCCCATCCAATATATTAATAAAATTTATTGTGAGAAAACACTAGCATCATTGATATATTCGTATGTTGTTCTGAAATTGTAATTTCCTAAAATATAATAAATTTCCATCTAATGGAAATCAAACATAATGTTTCTCGGTTTAGCGAATTACTACATCACACAAAGTTGATTTGTCACTTTTCATCTACCACCAATACTAGTGGAAATAATAATGGAAACTATATATTTTTTTGTAATATATTATATTTACGACGTATTTAAATTTATTTATTCCTTTTAAAACACACATATCTTCATTTTTCAATTGGTGTTAATAAAATAATCGTTATTAAGGATATGTGGACTATGGTCCCCTCAATGAGAAATGATTCATTCACACACCACATGGGAAGTATTAAAGATAGTATTCATGAAATTATATGATATATAAGATATATTAATGATACTCATATAATGATATATATATATGTACCATTTACATACCTTCTTTCATTACGACAAAATAAGGATGGAAACAACATTCAATCATGCGTACAACTTACTATCTCTAGGAATGGTGTATTCCATTTCAAAATAATATCTTATAAAATTATTATAATACAAATATAATGGATATAAATAATATTTATATTATTTTTTACATGTTGTAATCATGATATAAGTATAAGGGAAAAAAATATAACAAATTAAGAGACATATGAAGAACAAAGTGAATATTACCCAAAGAGAAACTTTAACACCAGATCTTTAAAAAATGGTAATATAAGGAAATAAAAAAAATATGGTAATAAACATAATAATATGATTTTTTTAAATATTTTAATAAAATTATATTTATTATATAGGAATCTTGTACGAATATCAAAAGAGTCAAGACACAAGGTTAGAGGATTTCATCTCAATTTTAATTTCTATGACATACATGTTATGTTCATCAATCCATCCATTTGTGTGGTGTATTATTTTATAATATTTATACTATAATTAAATTTATGTGTATTCACATTACCATTTTTTTATTTTTCATTCTAGGGGATTATGTATAAAAAGATACCAAATCGATAAAAAAGTTTTGCCTCCATTTTTCCTCTTTGGGACTCCTGTCTTTTTATGCACCTAAACTCTATTTAGAGGTGTATATATATATATATATATCCATTTTACCATTTTTATAATGAATATAATTCTTTTAATGATATATTCATGTTAATTTAACTTTATATTCTTATATAAAGAGTATGATTTAATGTCACCAAGTTATAAAAGTTTATATATACAGTCTCTTCACTTTTTGATATTGTTTATGTTTATGCTTCCATAGATGAAATATAATGATACAGATCTCAACAATTTTCATGATTTTATTTACCCTATGTTATTTCCGGATTTAATTGTGTAGTGGTACCATTCAATACTCTTTGGAACATAAGATTGTTGATAATGTGTTATTAGGAAATCCTGACTTTACCCTCTATTTGGTTGGAAATAAATGATTTATAAAAAGAGTTTCCAAGAATATTATTCCATTACCCTATAATTTATATATAAAAAATTTGACCCTTTTTTGTTTTACCAATATCTTTAAGGGAATATTCGGGTCTCTTTAGGACCAATGCACTTTTATATCCTTTTAACCATGTAAATAATTGTTCTTTTGACCTCGTACGACATGTAGAGATTTATGCACCACTATTTCTTTAAAGATCCCATTTCAGTAATAAAAGGCTAATATTTATGAAAATTTTATTAAAATCAATTTTCAAGGAAAATAGTTTTCAAAATGGTTTCAAAATTTATTTATATGTTTTCATGGGAAACTTTTTTTTTAAATATTTTCAAGTCTTATTTACATGTTTTCAAAGTGATTTCATAATAAAAGTTTTCAATAAATTTATAACCATTATTTATGAGTTAATAATGTTTTTCAATTAAAAGGGATTTTAAATGTTTTATATATACATTTATAAGTTTTCAATATTTTTTATTTTCAAATTATTTTTGAATAAATGGGTTTTAAAACATTTTAAATATTTTATTAAATGTTTTCATGTGTTTAAAAAAAATTAAATTGTTTTGAATATTATTTTAAATTTTTTTAGGGAAAACTGTTTTCAAAATTATTTCATATCTTCTTTTTACATTTTCATGGTATTTTCTATAAAAATGATTTTCAAATGGTTTTATTTATTTAAAAACATTTTTCAAACAAGAATGTATATTATCCCAAGGAATCGTTTTTAGAGTATATTTCAAAATAATTTTCTAACTAATATTCCATTTATTGATGTTACTAATGCCTTTCTAGGAAATGATATAATTGATCCTTTCACATGCTTTCTATGAATGTGTGATTTGTAATTCCGTAGTCATTATGAAACCAATTTCAATTTTATGGGTAATATATTTATGATACACATTTCTTTTTCATGGTTTATATAATATAAAAAACAACTTCTTTTCATGGGATATGTTTATAATGAAATAATTATCTGTCTCTTTCCATAGGTTATGATATGTTTACATGTTAAGGATACCCATTTAATTTCATGGGTTATGATATGTTTATTTATGATCTTATGGAACATGTATGTATGATTTCATTATGTGAAGTGTTGGACCTATATTTCCCTCCAATTAATTTTGTAATGATTTATATCTCCTGAGATATACAGAGATAGAAGAACAAGGGTTCACATAGTTTAGTAATACATGAATAGAATGAGGGTTTTCTCTATTCAGTAATATAAGGATGTAATGAGTGTTTACTTAGTTCAGTAATACATGGAAAGAATGAGGGTTTGCTTGGTTCAGTAAAACAGGGATTTAATGATGGTTCAACCCATTTAATAAATGAATTTTTACACTAATATCATCTTGGAAATGATGACTTGGATACTATGTAACTTATTATGTGCTTATGTGTTTCCATAATTCTATGTATTATTTTTGTGTTATTCTATCATGGATTTTTTTTATTTCATTATGATTCTTGTATTATGAACATCCAATATTTATACATGATCTTTAATATTAAGGGTATTATCTCCTATTTTCAAGATCAAGTTATCATACTCTTATGCCCACATTTATACTTACATGTATCCCTTATTTACCCTTATTGAGAATTTTAGATCATGTCTTTTTTATGTTTCCTTTCCCCCATGTTATGAGGATATGTGCTATGTTTAATATGTATAAGAAGTGTTATAGTCAAGAAAACCTAGTGAGGGATGTTATAGCTCACTTATATAACAGTTTTATGTTTCAATATTTCTGAAGTCACAATACCAACTACCGTATTTGGTCATCTGTTTGTATGATTTTTAAGTAATCCAAAAAAGTTATGTACTGTTAGTGTTTTTATGAGTGGGCCATTATAGTTGGTATCAGGTTAATGTTAATGTTAACCTTTGGAGAATAGGATGAGAAAACATTAGTGTGATCCCCATTTATATTTCTAAATATATTTATAGGGATGTATCTAAGGATAAGTATAAGTACGATCTAGCTTTTAGAAAAATATCTAGGAATTTTGGTAAAGGAGAGAGTGAGTGGATTCCAAACAATACATCCATGTCTGGATACTACAAGTGGAAGTGGCTCCAGAACATATGTACCTAGGGGTAGTAAATTTTCCTATATGTTCTAGGCCTGGCTCAGAGAAATATGGTACATGAAAATGGGCCTTGATGCACACCTCCTTTACCACTCCGAGGTGATATTCTTTTGAAATTCACAAACTCATCACAACCCATCATGAAGGTTTAATATATAATATAGATATAAATAACTGAGGATAAACCTGTGTTGTCATATATTATATAAGGGTTCATGATTTATAAATTCTATATGTATTTTTTTATGTACATATTGTTTTATTCTATGATAAGTAATTCTCAAACTAATCGTCTAGTTTATGATAATGGAATGAACCATAAGAACCTAAATTAATGTTGAATGTGATGGAAGATTTTTTTATAAGAAATCAATTGGAATTATCACTGTAGTGATAGATGTCATGATCATGTCCGATATGTTTTCAAGAAACATGATAAACATTTTTTACATTAAATAACACTCAAACTCACCATTCAAGAGAAAAAATGAGTTCATCAAGTGTTCAGCTAATGGGGACCATCGAAGAAAAAATATTCAATTTACGTTTTTCCAATAATGTGGAAGGAGTGACCATGGTGAATGTATTAGAGGAACATAAAGGTGTTTTCACTTTGTAAAATAACGACACAAATCAAGTGACTTTAAGGGAAAAATTAATAGTTTAGTTAATGAAATGGATTGGAATTTTGGACTCCCTAAGTCTTCATCAAAGGATAGGTGTTTTTTGTGTGAAAAAAATGGTCATTAAGAAACCCAATGTCTCAAAAAGGAAATTCAGGAAGATAATAATCAAGGTGATGTGATTAATGGTTACATTGGGGATGATGACGAGATTTTGGATGAAATGTCAATGGAAAGAGGTATTGTTGTAAATGTATTAATGTTGATGCTATTGAAATATTTAGGTCTTCGGATTCAAAGGTTTTGAATGATTAAATATACACATATTGTTCAACATATGTTTTCACTTAGTATTTAGAAGTATATATTGAAATTTTCCAATGTACTAGTAATTTAATTTAATGAATAGGAAATATTTTGTCTGAGGGAAGGTAACCCTTAGTATTTTCTTCTTGAGAAGATAATGATGTATGAATAAAGATATATGGAATATGAATGAGTAAATTGGATAGTATTGATTTCCTTCAAACCATGTATGTACTTTTCTATAGGATGGTTATTCTTACACTAGTAAAGTTTACAACATTATTTTGATTTAGAGAATATAACCAATACACTTTGGAATGAGGAAACACTTGTTTTTTCCAAAAGGATTTATTGTAATTTAGGTTGTTACAATGTTTCAAGTGAATATATAATGAGGGTATTCACATTTTTGGAATATTTTAACCATGATTTAATTTTGATTATATAGGGGAATAAATTTTAAGATAATGTAGTGATAATATATATAATTTTTTGGATTTTCACCATTGAGAAGGGTTATAAGGTTAAAAATACATAAAAAGATTAAGTTAAGCTTAAAAGAAGGTATTTGTGCACTAGGTTTTTGTTGAAAACCATACTTAAAAGGGTATTTAATGATTAACAATTTTTCAAGGATTTCTATATTCTATATTTTATTAGTCTTATTTTTAACAAATGACATCTTGTATGCAAGGTTACAAACAATCAAGTCCATCATGGCTGCATTTCATGAACCCATGAACGAAGGATGATAATGGTTTCACACCTACCACAGACATATTTGATGTTCAAGTTAAAGTATATATATTTGTATTGAATAAATATTTATGATGATCTATAAGGGGTACTTTTTATTTTTAAAGATTAATGCATGTTTTTTAAGAGACAAATAGTAAAACTTTTTAATCATTTATGGTCCTTAAGATCAATTAAAAGAATATTTATTACATTGTTCATCATAGTTAATTTATAGACATTTATTATATGATATAATTGATGAATTAAACAATTTTCAAAGAACAAACCAATATTGAAATTATATATATATATCCTGAATTAATCTTCATTCTAATAGTCATCAATTTTTTTGTCCCATTACATTAATTTTTGTGGAGATGATGGCCTTTTATATCATGAATGATTTATAACTATGAGGCCCTAAAAAATTGACTGATAGTTATATTTTTTATTGATGACTTTAATCAATCCCTATAAATATTTACATTTTCATCTACGTCTAATATTTACACCTAATCTATGTTCTCTTATGTAGAAATCAAGTTATATGTTATAGTGGGTAACCATTATGGTTCCAAAATTTACATTTTATGGGAAATATTTGTATCCATTTTAATGAAGTTGGTTTTAATGATTGAAACATTCATGTATTAATAATTTTATAATACATGTTAATTTTGAGGGAAAAAATTCTTTGAGGGGGGGGGGAGAATGTAGCACCCTGAGATTGTAAGAAATTTTTTTTCTTCTAATAAATTTATCACTTAAAATATTTTTTATTTCACATGACACTAGATATAGTTCATTATATATATATATATATTAAAACAATAATTCAAACATTCCTTTCACAAGAAATACCAAATTAGCTGTGCAACACTAAATACCAACTTTGGATTACACAACAATTAACAACGACTTGTTCTACGATGGGCACAACACTTGGTTAGGGTACGATACATACAACACTATGTATATATGAAACCCACACAAACACACACACACATGTAGATATGAAATTAATTAAATGAGAGAATCATAACCTAAATATTGAACATAGTTATAGGACTAGTAAATACTTCTTTTCAAATATTTTTTTATATTTTATTATAAAAATAGATAATATTGATAATGAGATATGAGATTTTTGGTAAAGTCACATTATATTAAAAACAATGATTTCATGAATAGACCAATTTTTAATAATAATATAAATATTAGAAATAATTTTAAATTTAATTTTAAAAAATAAACATAATTTTTGAATTTATAATGTTTAAATTAACCTATTGTAAATATTTGGGATTTTTGTTGAGAAACTTAATTTTTAATGAATACTGAATGATGCTACTTTTTAGTTAAAAATTTCCTTATTGAATAATTATTTAATGATGATAAATGTTATTTTTAATATTTCCAATGATCAAATTAGAAAAATATTATATCAATTAATACAATATAATTCATTTTATTCAATTTCACATTGAAAATAAATATAAAAACATAATAATCTTTTGAACATTTTCCAACATTAAAACACTATTATTTTATCCAATCTGCAAGATTAGCAATAATCATAAATTTTACAGTTATGTGATCTGAATTTAAAAAATCCTACATAAACCATTGTATTAAGTCAAATATTTAGATTCTAATAGTATTATGTATATTTTTGACCAACTGTTTTTGTAAAAGTGTTTAAAATTAATCATAGTTGTTTAGGACAAATTAAGCTTAATTAGGGACTAACACTTAATATTAACATTAAAATGACCTAGAAACATGTATAATCCCCATTTATGTTCATAGTGTGGCCATACATAATCCATTATTGATTTTTTTGTTTTTGTGACATATTCTTGTTTATAACATGTGCACACCTAACTTGTTTCAAGAAATTCTAAGTGAGGACTTTTCCTTCTCTATAAAAGGACACCACGTATGCCCATTACTAAAACCTCTCAAACCTTTTATATTCATCAAATATCATCCCATTTATCCTCCAAAAAATCCTACCTTCGAAATTGAATCCTCCATTTTGGAATAAATCTTCTCAAGGAAACATTTCGTATAAACTAAAAGGAGTTACCCGATTAGGAGGAAATGTATTCTCCAAAACTCATTTCCATTATTTTCATTCTTGACCCCCTCCACTCTATTTTTTCCATCTTTATGTGACAAAAACAAAATAATACATATAATAATATGTTGTTATGAAATTGTTATGACTTAAACATACTCACACATCCGTAAAATGGATATCAAATATAATGTTTCTTTGTGTATCGAATTACTGCCCCACAGAACGATGATTGTTCATTTTTTATTTTCCTCCAATAATGGAGGCCATTATGATGGAAACTCTATTTATAAATTTAATATATAATATTTATTATGTATTTAAATTTCATTATTCATTTTAAGAAAAACATATCTTTAATCTACATTTGATGTTAATCTGAAAATCTCGTTTGATGAAATATGGACTATCGCCCCTCAAAGTTATGTGATTCATTCACACAATACATGGAATGTATTAAGGAATGTTTTAATAAAATTATAGGATATATATTATATATTAATTATACTGGAATAATTATATATATATATATATATTTAATTTATATACATTATTTTAATAAGACAATAAAGAGAGAAACACCATTCATGCGTATGTACGACTTAATGTCTCCATGAATATTGTATTTTATTTCGTACGCATATATTATATAGTTTATTATAATAAAATTATAACGTATATAACTGATATTTATATTATTATTTATATTCTGGAATCACAATATATGTTTAAAGAACACCAATATAACTAATTAAGAAACATGCGAAGAACAAATCCAATATTACCCGAAGTGAAACAATAACATCAGATTGTTATGTAGAGGGTAATATAAGGTCATAAAACCACATATATGGACTTATATAAAAAAATATTACTCATTAAAATATGTATAATAAAATTATATTTATTATATAGGATTATCGTATGAGTACGAAGATAGTTAACATAAAAGTTGTGTGAATTTTATATCACTTTTAATTTTTGTGTGATCCATGTTATGTTTACGATTATTTTTAATTTAGTATATGATTGTATTTTATGTATCCTATAAATAACTTTATGGGTATTAAAAAATAAATTTTATTATCCTTCATTAATAGGGTTTAATTTTCAAAATTTACCAAATTTATATAGCATATTTCAATAAATTTTCTTTATTTGAGACTTGTGTTTTGTCAGGAAACTAAACTCTTTTTCAATATGTATATAAATACACTTAAAATTTTATTTCATTAATCTAATTATTTTTATGATATATTATGATTCATTTAGTTTTATTTTCATACATGGAGAGTGTGATCCCCAATCAACAAGTTATAAGACATTATTCAGAGAATCTCATTGTTTTTTGATATTGTTTGTTTTTATGATTTATTTCATGAAATCTAATGATCAATGACTAAAAAATACTCTTGAGTCTACTTATCCTATGTTATTTCATGATATACTTATTAATTGGTACCATTCACTAATCATTGGTAAATAATATAATTAGGAATGTTTTATTAGGAAAGCCCAACTTTACCCTATCTTTGGGTGGAAATCTATGTTTTCTAAAAAGGGATTCCAAGAATATTTTAGCATTCCCCTATAATATCTAACAGAAAACTTACCCTTTTTTTAATTAAAAATATCATTAAGGGAATATTATTTTTTATTTTTATGAAATACATTTTTTTATTTTTTTTACCATTCAAAAGGAACGTTCTTTTGATATCATGCGACAAGTAAAATTTTTACTACTTCCATTTATGCAAAGATATCGTTGCATTATTAAATATGTAAATAAAGACTAAAAAATTTATTAAATTAATTTTCATGTAAAATTGTTTTCAAAATGTTTGAAAACTTATTTTATATGATTTCATGTTATTTTTTTCTATATTTTTTGAAGTCTTATTTACTTGTTTTCAAAGTTCATTCAAAGATATGTTTCTCAAATAGTTTTCAATCATTCATTATAATCATTGAAATTATTTTCAATGAAATGTGGTTCAAAGAATTTTCAAGATTATTTTATAAGTTTTCTAGAAAAATGGTATTCAAAATGCTTTTAATATTTCTTATAAGTTTTCAAAGTATTTTCTAATAAATGGTTTTCAAAACATTTTCAGGATTTCTTTACTATATTTTGTGTTTTTTCAAATAAAATATTTTTTGAAATATTTTTTAGATAATTTTAAAAGTTTTAAAGGAATAAGTTTTTCCAAATTATTTTATTCCTACTTTATTAGTTTTCAAGGTATTTTCTAGGAAAATGATTTTAAAATGGCATTGTGAATAAAAAAAATCCTTTTTCAAACAATAAAGTTTATTTTCCTCAAGAAACCATTTTATTGTTTATTTCAAAATTATTTTCCATATAAGATGGAATATATTGTTTTACACATTCCATTAATGGATATTACCAAAAGGTTACATTCATATCATTTCAATGAATGTGTCATGCCTAACGACATAGTCTTTATTAAACACATTTCTCTTTCCTCGGTAATATTTTAATAAATCTCATTTCCCTTTCCGAGGTTATATACTTTTGAAACCCAATCCTTTTCAAAAATTATGTTTATGATGAAATAATTATGAAACCAATATTTTTTTATAGGTTATAATATGTTTAAATGTTTATGATACTGATTTCATTTCATTGGTTATGATATGTCTATTTGTGATCTTGTGGAAAATGTTTGTATGGTTTTATGTTGTGAAGTGTGGGACCTATATCTTCCTCTAATTCCATGGGCAAATATTTATATCTCATGTGATATAAAGGGCTTGAATAAGGGTTCACTCGGTTCAGTAATACAGGACTAGAATGACGGTTTACTCTGTTGAGTAATATAGGGCTATAACGAGGGTTTACTCAATTCAGTAATATAGGGGAGGAATGATGGCTTACTTAGTTCAGTGAAACAGGGCTAGAACATGGGTTCAACTAGTTTATTAAGGGAATTTTTCCACAATGACGGTCTTTTCAATCACACCGTGGCTACTCTAGAAATAAGTACATGCTAATTTGTTACCACAATTCCATTTCTTATTCAAATGTTATGCTTTCAAATCATATACTATTTTATGTCATTATGATTCATGACTTATAAACTTCCAATTATTTTGTTATGATCTTTTATATGAAGGGTATGATCTTCTATTTTCATGATCACATTATCATACACTTATGCTCATGTTTGTGATTACATGACTCCCTTGTTTACCCTCACTGAGCAATTTAGATCACCCTATTTAAGATTCGTTTCCCCTAGTTTAGGAGTATATGTACTCTTTTTGATATATTTAGTAAGGGTTCTAGTCAATAAAAACCTACTGGGAGTTGTTTTAACTCACTTATGTACAGATATTATGTTTCAATGTTTTCAATGTCAATATACCAACAATAGTATTTGGGCGTCTGTTTGTATAATGTATAAGTATTACACAAAAGTTATATAATGTCAATGTTTGTAAAGTGAGAGTCATTATAAAAAATATATAGGTGGACCACCAGATGTGTGCACAAGATTATGGGGAGATGATGGTTTGGGTCCTATAAAATCTTAAGGGGGATGTAGATGTTTTCCCGATTTGAAGGTCATCAGCTTGCCGATATTGAACCACTACCTAGACAGTGAGCCCATGAAGAATTCTAGACCCCTAGCTATACAAAAATATGACAACCTTGCTTTTTATTACAACTTAAGCATGCTTTATTACATAAAACATCACTTGATACAACAAAGAAGATCGAGAGGTTTAGTGTCTTTGGGGATTAGGATCATTACATAAAAACATTAAACTTGAATTACAACATCTTTATTGAAAACTTCCTTTACATGACCACTACATTCCTTCGTACTTAGCATTGCATGGGATAACCTGAGGACATGCATAAGAAAAGGGTGAGCTCTAATGCCCAGTATGGGAGTACACAATGAATAACATGAGGAGTAAAATAAATGTTAGGAAATAGGCATATCAATAGAGCATAAGAGAAACATGAACATAAAGGCATGATAAAGCATGATAATCATAACATGGAAATGTGGCAACAACACTTAACATTGAATTAGCATGAGCCAAGGCTCATTGCACATGGAGCATGAGTAAACCCTCATTGCACTTGAAGAACGTGTAAACCCTCGTTTCACTTGAATTAGAATGAGTAAAAACTCATTGCACATGATGTATCATGATAATATACTTTACCCAATGCATTGGAGCGCTATAAATGGTGCACCCTTCTTAAACATTTCATTTCATGCATAAGTGTGCCACATGGATCATAAAAAATGGATTCATAAAACATAATCATTTCTTCAAAGATAAAGGAATGCGGAATTCATACATGAAACTTTATAATCAACATGTAAATGTGCATAAAGGTGAATACCCTTGATGGAGAAATGGGCATGGTATTCACTACACAAAGACATTGGCTTAGAAAATCGGTGCGATTTCGGCAGCGTAACGGCGTGACATAAGAATTCATAAAAAAGACTAATGAGAGAGAAAGGGGTTCCTCATCATATTTACATGTAATGGACAGTAAGGAGATCATATATATACATTTCCCAACAATAGAAATGGAATTTATATTCATGATACAAAAGTATTTCTTGAATGTAAAAGAAGAGAGAGAAGTTCCTTTCGGAATTTCGGCATAGTAACGGGTGTACATGGGAGGCATTTAATGAGAGAGAAAGGGTTATCCCGTCATTCAAACAATAAGAGGGAAATATGGGGGAGGTGATAAACCATACCCCAATATTCATAATTTAAATAAAAAGGGAAATACAACTTAAAGAAAAATTGATAAAAACGAGAAAGGAGGAAAAAACCCTTACTTGGAAGTGTGCTTCCAAAGGCTAGAGAGAGGCTTGTGAGAGGCTTCTTGGGAGCTTGGGGCACCTTTGGAGGATTCTAGAGAAAGTAGGGCAGAGGTTGGACGAACTTCAAGGGATTTTAGTGAGGAGGAAGTGGGAGCTTTGGTGGGTTTATATAGGAAAGGTGAGGGAATTCTTTATTATTTAGGTTTGGGACCCCTTATATTAAAATAATCCAAACCACAAACCATCCCATGGTATTTGCCCATGGTTTCTAGAAATGGAAAGAGGGAAAAAATATTTTACAAGTCCAAGGTCCGAACTTATTAATAAATTAGGGTTGCTTATGTGGAGGTGAGTCACACTCCCATGGAAATTAATTTAAAAAGGCAAAGTGTTGAATAAGTTTTGAGGGTTCCATTAATGCTTTGAAAAGTATGTCAAACATACCCAAAACCAAATTATTTTAATGTTAAAACACATATTTTCCGAACATAAGGATTATTTTATTTTATTACATCACCATTGGGTCATTATGATGTCATAAACACATTATATATTTAAATGGTATTTAATTTTTACCCAAAAATTTGACTGTCTCAGAAAATTATGAAAAATTCACCGTTGGATAATTTCGACGTCCTGATTCCAAAAATAATATTTATTTTATCTAAATAAATTTCTTAAATATGTGAATTTTCACTTTTAAAATAAAAACCGACATTTATAAAAAATTTACGGGTTTTGACAGAAACGACTTTCAAACCTTAATAAAAATTTTAATTACATTCATAAAATTATAAGATCATTTATATTTAATAAAAAATTATTTTAATATTAATAATAATATTTTATTAAAATATTATTTAATTCAAAAATCCTGTAATTTAATAAAATATAATTCTTAATAAAATAATAATTAAAACACCATTTGTACTTTAAAAACTAATTACAATGTATCAAAAATGACTAGAAATTATATTCATTATTATATACAAAAATAATGTACATGAACATGGTGATACTTATTTGTTACATAACCCCTTAAAATAGCCGCATAAGACCTAAGGGTAAGGTGTGTAATGGTGACAGACTCTTGGGGCGGCTCAGATAACATCGCTCGAGTGGTAATTTCAATCAACTTCCACTTTTCCCGTAGACGATCACGTTCGATCTTGACTTGATGAAGCTCAGCTTGGGCTTGGTCAAGGGCAAAGCCCAAAGACGCCACCTCTTTTCCGAGCTCTGACAAATGGGCTTCGTAAGGTGAAATTCTACTGGATGAGGCCATCGCTTCCTTTTTCTGAGTAGAAATGGGTTCGTTAAAGCCTTATATTTATACTACTCAGATGATCACTGCTCAATGGCTAAAAAGTAACGGTCACAAATCATAACGTAAAACTAAAGAAGTTGACATCTTATAAAAACATTTTTCATAAAGAAACATTTAACTGGATCAAGAGGGATTTTCCATTAATGAAACTTTGGTTCGTTACAACATTTCCCCCTTAAGAAATTTCTCCCTCGAAATTTTTCTTTTTCCCACTCTAAAACAAATGGGGGTAACATAGCTTCATCATATCCTCCGACTCCCAAGTTGCATCTTCAAACTTGTGGTTTCTCCAAAACACCTTGACGATGGGCATTGTCTTATTTCGTAGATCATTTTCTCTACGATCTATGATCTTCACTGGTTGCTCCTCATAAGAAAGATCGTCTTATAATTGTACCACCTCAGAAGAGAGTACATGTGAATGGTCTGGTATGTACATCCTTAAGAGGGATACATGGAAGACATCGTGCACCTTGGCCATAGTAGGTGGAAGTGCTAGTCGATAGGCCACAGCCCCAACACGGTCAAGAATCTCGAAGGGGCCGATGTACCTTGGACTTAACCTCCCTTTCTTTCCAAACCTCATGACCTTCTTCCACGGAGATATGCGTAAAAACACCATGTCTCCGAATTTAAACTCAAGGTCCCATCGACGATTATCTGCATAAAACTTCTGTCGACTTTGGGCTGCCTTGATATGCTGTTGAATGGTTTTCACCTTCTCCACCATTTCTTCGACCATTTCTGGTCCAAGCAGCTTACGTTCACCGACCTCATCCCAACATGGTTGTGTTCTACACCTTTTCCCATACAGGGCTTCATATGGTGCCATTTTGATGCTCGAGTGGAAACTATTATTATAAGAGAACTCAACTAGAGGAAGATGTTGATCCCATCCTCCTTTAAAGTCCATTGAGCATGCTCTCAACATATCCTCAAGTGTTTGGATAGTCTGCTCGGATTGTCCATCTGTTTGAGGATGATATGCCGTACTGAAGTTCAGTTCAGTATTTAGAGCATGTTGAAGAGTCTTCCAAAACTTAGAGGTAAATCTTGGATCTCGGTCAGACACAATAGATAGTGGTACTCCATGCAACCGTACCACTTCCCTGATATATATCTATGCCAGTTGATCCAAAGAGAAATCCTCTCGAATAGCAATGATGTGTGCAGTCTTTGTACGACAGTCCACAATAACCCAGATTGCATTGTTTCTTTTGGATTTCCTTGGAAGTCCAGTGATGAAGTCCATGGTGATGTTCTCCCATTTCCATTCTGGTATGGTCAATGGTTGCATCCTCCCCTTAGACTTCTGCCTCTCTGCCTTCACATGCTGACACACCAGGCACTTTGATGTATATTCAGCGATCTCCTTCTTCATATTATCCCACCAAAAGTTTTCTCGGAGATCTCGATACATCATTGTGCTCCCTAGGTGAATAGAGAAATTTGAACTATGTGCATCATCCAAAAGTTCCTTCTTCAGCTCCGAACATGATGGAACACATAGTCTTTTCTCAAACCGCACAATTCCTTCTTCATTAACATTAAACTTTGAGGATTTTCCCTTTTTGATAGCTTCCACTTTTTCTTGATAGAATCGCTGGATCCTTTCTACTTAGGGTATCCGCCACCTTGTTCGCCATCCCATGGTGGTAATGTATGGAACAGTCATAATCCTTGATGATCTCTATCCATCTTCTCTGGCGCATATTAAGCTCTTTCTGTGTAAATATATATTTAAGACTCTTGTGGTCAATATATATCTCACATTTCTCTCCATATAGATAATGCCGCCAGATTTTCAAGGCAAAGATCACCGCTGCCAACTCCAGATCATGCGTTGGATAGTTTCGCTCATGGATTTTCAACTGCCTTGATGCATAGGATATCACTTTATCATTCTACATCAGCACACATCCTAATACCTTCTTCGAAGCATCACTGAATACCACAAAAGCTCCCCACTTGTGGGTAAAGTGAGAACGGGTGTAGTGATAAGCCTCATTTTCAACTCTTTAAAGCTTTCTTCGCATTCATCATTCTAAGAAAACTTTACTCCCTTTCGAGTTAGCTAGGTAAGAGGGTTGGACAATCATGAGAAATTTCTCACAAATCATCGATAATATCCATCTAACCCCATGAAGCTACGGATATCAGTTACCGATGTTGGCCTTGGCCATCCCTCAATTGCATCTGTTTTGGAGGGGTCCACGGATATCCCATTGCTTGTGATGATATGGCCCTATAATGAGACCTCCTTCAACCAGAACTCACACTTGATGTACTTGTCATAGAGCTTCTCCTTGCGCAAAGTCTCTAGTACAGTTCGTAAATCCTCCTCATGGTCCTCCTTGGTTTTGGACTATATTAGAATATCATCTATAAAGACTACCACAAATTTGTCTAGTTAATCTCTAAAGACTCTATTCATCAAGTCCATGAATATTGTTGGAGAATTGGTGATTCTGAAAGGAATTACTATGAATTCATAGTGCCCGTACCTTGTACGAAAAGCAGTCTTGGGGATATCTTCCTTCTTCACCCTTACTTGATAATATCCCGACCGCAAGTCGACCTTGGAGAAGTATTGTGCTCCACGCAGTTGATCAAACAAGTCATCGATTCTTGGGAGAGGATACTTGTTCTTTATCGTGATTTTGTTAAGTTCACGATAATTGATGCAAAGCCGCATTGACCCATCCTTCTTCTTGACGAAGAGGACTGGTGCACCCCATGGTGATGCACTTGGGCGTATAAACCCTTTATCCAGATTCTCATGTAGTTGTTTCTTCAGCTCTTCACGCTCAACAATAGACATTCTATATGGAGTCTTGGATATTGGTAGCACCCCAGGTATAAGTTTAATTGAGAACTCAACATCTCTTCTTGGAGGATGACCATGAAGTTCCTCGGGAAATACTTCAGCGAATCCCCTCACAATATGCATTTCTTCAAGGGTGGTTTCTTCCTTGGACTCAATCATCTGAGCCAGATATGTGTGCTCATAAGGCAGTAATATCCATGCTTGAGATGATGAAGCTAAAGGAGATTCATCTTCCTCCTGACACTTGTAAATAATCGGGGGTCGATTCTCCATATGGAGTGTGATTTCCCTCTCCCGACAATTTATGTTGGCTCTATATAAGGAATGCCAATCCATGCCAAGAATTGCAACAAATTCCACCAAATGGAGTATGATGGGGTTCGCCGGGAAATTCAATCCACATATTATAACAGGGGAGGAGTTATATTCATGGTATGTAATGATTTCCCCATTTTCCATACTCACCGACATCTTTACTTCCATGATTTGTGGTGGTGTAGGGATTGTTCTACTAAACTTTTGAGATATAAAAGAATGCGTAGAACCTGAATCAAAAAGTACGTTCGCTATTCTTGAATGAATAACTAGCGTACCTGTCACCACTTCATTGTCGGGGTTCACTTCGGCAGAAGTGATGGAAAAAGCTCTTCCTTGATGTCTTGGAGGTTGTTGATTTCCTCTAATAACCCTTGGATTAGGGAACTAATTTGCAAAATGACCCGGTTCTTTGCATTTGAAGCATTGAACAACGCGTTGAGCATCGAATGGAGCGTTCCTCTCCTCTGTCGCAACTGCGGGTCCTTCTTGCTGACAGTTAACAGCTAGGTGCCCTTCTCTTCCATAGTTGAAGCATTTTCTTGTCCCCCTAAGGCAATTTCCAGGGTGCTTCTTTCCACATTTTTGGCAAGTGGGGTTTAGTAATTTCTTAGCGTCGTTAGATTTATCCATCGGACCACCAGCATTGATTTCCACCTTACGCTCCTTGTCCCCATGATACCCCTGTGATTCACCGATCTCCATTTCAACCTTGAGGTCACATCAGACAATTTCCTCATAGCTGTCGAAGTCACAGATCGCTAATGCTTTCCGCAAGCTAGGCTTCAGCCCACCAAAGAAGCGGTCAACCATGCATTCAGGGGTAACGACAAAGCCCGAAGTGTATCCTGCAAGCCTTGTGAAGTTTTCCTCGTACGCTCCCAAAGATTCTTCATCTTTCTGTTTGAGGGAAAGGAAGTCCCTTTCCATCTTAAGATGGAGGGTGCGTGGAAAATATTTATTGAAAAACATCTTCCGGAATTCCTTCCATTCCAAAGCCTCGATCTCCTCCTCAGGCTTCGTATTTTTGATCAATGTCCACCATTGATCAGCTTCACCCTCCATACGATAAGCCGCCAAGAGAACCTTCTCTTTTTCAGAGCATTGGAGGATGGAGAATATCTTTTCAATGGAGTTGATCCATTGTTCAGCGATCATGGGATCAGATGATCCACTAAAAGTAGGAGGCCTTTGTCTCGTGAAGCTTTCAATAGCGACTTGTTCTTTCTTAGGGGGGGGGTTGAACGTTCCTCTTGACCAGTGTTTCTATTAAAAACTTGAGTTAAATGAGAGAGAAGCGTGACAAAGTTCGCGATTCCCGCTCCCATTGGATTGGGCATCTCATAAGTACAATCATCAAACTGATCTTCACAACAGTTGTTAGCCCGAGTTCTCCTATTACTGGCCATTGGCTGGAATAAAAGGAAAGTTAGGGGTAATACATAAAGGTTAATCCAAATACAAAAGTTGATGACTTATAAATAAACTTTAATCTCTTTAACTCATGAGTCTATAGGATTCAATCCAGGCTTTTCATGATCTTCCTTCTAACGTATATTCTTAGAGGCATTTTTTCCATTAATAAGGGTTCATACTAAGATTGTGAATTAATCAAAACATATCCCCCGGGAGTGTCGTAACCAAGAGTGCATCAAGGCCCGTTGTCGTGCACCAGTTCCCGTTCGAGTATAGCTCAAAGCGGTGTTTTCGGGTTTTACCCCTAGGATACATCTGTGCCAGAGCCGCCTCTACCTGCTCGTATCCAGACAGTGATGTATTTGTTTGATAAACCACATACTTAGTATTTACCAAAACATAGGGATGTTTTTATTATACTTAGTCTTGTATCTATGGATTTACTAGGGTTTCCTAATCCCAAAAATAACTAAACCTATCCTCTGATACCAACTATGACAACCCTGCTTTTTATTACAAATTAAGCATGCTTTATTACATAAAACTTCACTTGATACAACAAAGAAGATCGAGAGGTTTAGTGTCTTTGGGGCTTAGGATCATTACATAAAATCATTAAACATGAATTACAACATATTTATTGAAAACTTCTTTTACATGACCACTACATTCCTTTGTACTTAGCATTGCATGGGATAACCTGAGGACATGCATAAGAAAAGGGTGATCTATAAAGCATAGTAAGGGAGTACACAATGAATAACATGAGGAGTAAAATACATGTTAGGAAATAGGCATATCAATAGAGCATAAGAGAAACATTAACATAAAGGCATGATAAATCATGATAATCATAACATGGAAATGTGGCAACAACACTTAACATTGAATTAGCATGAGCCAAGGCTCATTGCACATGTAGCATGAGTAAACCCTCATTGCACTTGAAGCATGAGTAAACCCTCGTTGCACTTGAATTATCATGAGTAAAAACTCATTGCACATGACGTATCATGATACTATACTTTACCCAATGCATTGGAGCGCTATAAAGGGCGCACCCTTCTTAAATATTTCATTTCATGCATATGTGTGCCACATGCATCATAAAACATGGATTCATAAAACATAATCATTTCTTCCACGATAAAGGAATGTGGAATTCATACATGAAAATTTATAATAAATATGTAAATGTGCATAAAGGTGAATACCCTTGATGGAGAAATGGGCATGGTATTCACTACACAAAGACATTGGCTTAGAAAATCGGTGCGATTTCGGCAGCGTAACGTCGTGACATAAGAATTCATAAAAAAAGGTTGATGAGAGAGAAAGGGGTTCCTCATAATATTTACATGTAATGGACAGTAAGGAGATCATATATATACATGTCCCAACAATATAAATGGAATTTAGATCATGATACAAAAGTATTGCTTGAATGTAAAAGAAGAGAGAGAAGTTCCTTTTGGAAATTCGGCATAGTAACGGGTGTACATGGGAGGAATTTAATGAGAGAGAAAGGGTTCTCCCATTATTAAAACAATAAGAGGGCAGTATGGGGGAGGTGAGAAACCATACCCCAATATTCTTAATTGAAATAAAAAGTGCCATACAACTTAAAGAAAAATTGACAAAAATGAGAAAGGAAGAAAAAACCCTTACTTGGAAGTGTGCTTCCAAAGGCTAGAGATAGGATTGTGAGAGGCTTCTTGGGAGCTTGGGGAACCTTGGGAGGATTATAGAGAGAGTAGGGCAGAGGTTGGACGAACTCCAAGGGATTTTAGTGAGGAGGAAGCGGGAGCATGGGTGGGTTTATATAGGAAAGGTGAGGGAATTCTTTATTATTTAGTTTTGGGACCCCTTATATTATAATAATCCAAACCACAAACCATCCAATGGTATTTGCCCATGGTTTATGGAAAAGGAAAGAGGGAAACAATATTTTACAAGGCCAAGGTCCTAAATTATAAAAAAATTAGGGTTCCTTATGTGGAGGTGAGTCACACTCCCACGAAAATTAATTTAAAAAGGCAAAGTGTTGAATAAGTCTTGAGGGCTCCATTAATGCTTTGAAAAGTAAGTCAAACAGACCCAAAACCTCATTATTTTAATGATAAAACACATATTGGCCGAACATAAGGATTATGTTATTTTATTACATCACCATTGGGTCATTATGATGTCATAAAACACATTATATATTTAAATGGTATTTAATTTTTACCCAAAAATTTGATTGTCTCAGAAAATTATGAAAAATTCACCGTTGGATAATTTCGACGTCCTGATTCCAAAAATAATATTTATTTTATCTAAATAATTTTCTAAATATGTGAATTTTCACTTTTAAAATAAAAACCGACATTTATAAAAAATTTACGAGTTTTGACAGAAAAGGCTTTCAAACCTTAATAAAAATTTTAATTGCATTCATAAAATTATAAGATCATTTATATTTAATAAAAAATTAATTTAATATTAATAATAATATTTTATTAATATATTATTTAATTCAAAAATCCTTTAATTTAATAAAATATAATTCTTAATTAAATAATAACTAAAAACACCATTTGTACTTTAAAAACTAATTACAATGTATCAAAAATTACTAGGAATTATATTCATTATTATATACAAAAATAATGTACATGAACATGGTGCTACTTATTTGTTACATAACCCCTTATAATAGCCACATAAGACCTAAGGGTAAGGTGTGCGATGGTGAAAGACTCTTGGGGCGGCTTGGATAACATCGCTCGAGTTGTAATTTCAATCAACTTCCACTTTTACCGTAGACGAACACTTTCGAGCTTGACTTGATGAAGCTCAGCTTGGTCTTGGTCAAGGGCAAAGCCCAAAGACGCCACCTCTTTTCCGAGCTCTGACAAATGGGCTTCGTAAGGTGCAATTCTACTGGATGAGGCCATCGCTTCCTTTGTCTGAGTAGAAATGGGTTCGTTAAAGCCTTATATTTATACTACTCAGATAATCACTGCTCAACGGCTAAAAAGTAACGGTCAAAAATCTTAACGTAAAACTAAAGAAGTTGACATCTTATAAAAACATTTTTTATAAAGAAACATTTAACTGGATCAAGAGGGATTTTCCATTAATGAAACTTTGGGTCGTTACAAAAAATGTAGTCGGTGACTGGTCTAAAATCATAAGTGTTTGTTGATTATAGCCACACTAAATCCAATTGGTAACATTGATACTCTATGAATCCTCCATGTAAATAATTGGACATAATTTCATGTCAACAATAAATCTCTTACGGTTCAAAAACATTGTCAATTATATTGTGAATACTGATTAAAAAAGTTTCCAATACACTAGCAGAAAATAAAAAAACCTAAAATGATAAAACTCATATATATATATATATGAGATTTTATAGGAACTAAAATATCAAATTATGTGAATGGAAATGATGTTGATCATAAATTATTTAGAAACATTATTCAAAGTTTACATTGTTTCACAACTTTAAGGATGAAAATTTTATTTGAAGAAAAAATTAAGTATATCATATCAATATAAAATAATGGCTCATTCTATGTTTGGATGGTGAAATCAAAGATATATAAATGTAAAATAAAATTAATTATTAAAAATTATCAATAATGGAAATAAATATTTTATTTTATATACATATGATGATTCATAAATAAAGGTTGATGAATGCAGTTTAACATAAGGTGTAATTTTATTTTTTGGAAAATATGTGTTTATTAAAACACAATAATTTAAATATATATATTTCCTTGAGTTCTAATAAATATAAATGTATAGTTTAAACTCAATATATAATCTAATTTACATGGATGATATCTCAATTCATAAATACCAATGTAGAAGTGAATATATCACTACTTGTGCATTGTGACTGTAAAAGTGTGATCCATTTTTCATGAAATAATACAATAAATTCAAAAACAAATCAAATATCAAAAAAATATCACTCTATAAATGATATTTTGTTGAAAATTTTCTTAAGTTTCATTTTTTCCATCATAAATAATATAGTTGATATTTTCACTAAACAACTAGAAATGATAATAATTCAAATATTGAGTTTGATTATGGGATTTCATCCTCACTCCTCATAGAGCTATGGTATTTTTAATTTTTCCTCTCTCTATCTTATTTTTTATAAATTATTGGCAACAAGGGCTAATGAAAATATATATCACATTATGTTTACTAAATAATTGATTCAAAAATGTATTTAAAAAGTAGTATAAATTTTTTTAGAGAAATATTTTTTAAATGTGTATTTAAAACATCATTTATATAGCTCTATTTTATTGGGAAAATGTATTATTATAAATTTATTAAAAGTTTAATGTTCTGAGAAAATCATGTGGATGTATGATTTTAGTATTTTCCATCAATTTTGAAAATAATGGATGGAGGAACATGTTATTTACATGTTTTATGAATAAAATATAAAAAGAAAAAATTGTTCATTCCCAACTGATTCTGAAGTGTTTTTAATGGGATTTTTTAAGTGGATTAAAATTGTTATTTGGGACTATATAATATTATTTATCATTATTTCTATTTCCTTCATCAAGTTACCTCTTATTGGATAGTAATTTTTTAACGATGATTCATTAATAAAAAATAATTTTAAACTTTATTTATATTCCTTGGATGAAAATAACATCTGATAATGGGATTGTTGATACTATTATTGTATTTAGAGGATATGTTTATACATTGAATATAATATTTAGTACCAAATAATAGAGATGAATTATTTAATTAAAATAGATGTAGTTGATATGTTTATTTTGTTTTTTTATTCAATATATATATCATAATAAATATAAAATAATATATTTTTCTGAAAGTGAGTAGATTTATATTAAAAAGTGAAGAGGTGTTATTTTGTGAAATGTATTTTCATGATATTATTCTAATTAAAAATGGGGTCAAAAAATCATTCATCGAATTTGGTCATTGCATTAATTCGTATAATAGTTTTCCAAGATTGTGGAGATTTTGCAAAGTTAGGTAGTACATATAATGGTTTAGAGAATACATAAGGTGATGTTTCCTCATTGAATACATAAAATTAAAAAACGGATTGTATATTTATGTAGATGATATTGTACATATAATATTTGTATGTGGAACTATGAAGAAAAATTACAATGTAGTAGATGCATAAGAATTTTTCATAAAGATGTAATAAGTTAAAAATTATATATATATATATATATATATATATATATATATATCAATTTCAGATATGGGATTATATCTCTATGAAATGTTATATGGTTTATATATTTTAACTATAAAAATAAATAGAAAAAAATTTATTTGATAAAACATAAATATTTTGGTTTTACATAATATGTTAACGTAATATGCGTAGTATGCTTCTGATGATCTATGTTTTCGGGTTGAAAATAATAAATTTTATTGAATAGAAACGAATTTAATTTTTATAATTATGAAAATTGCTCTTATTCTATTGATATGTATGAATTTACACTTTTCCAAAATATTTTTGATCTTAGAATAAATATGGAGTTTAATAATTTCATGGGAATTATTGTAGGATAATTTTTAATAAAAATCAATGAAAATTTAGTTTTTTTAAATCAGATGATGTGTTATCTGTACTTTTTTTATATTAATGATTAAAATAATTTTTTAGGTTTTTAAAAGATAATTATATTATATTATGAAGGTTATTTTTATAAAGTGAATCAAAGTTTACATTATGAAAAATTTCGTCATTAGAATAAAATTTATTTATTTTCAACAGAATAACTGAAAAATGAAATTAAATGATGTAAAAAAATAATTAATATGATAATAAGTGAGGTAATTATTTGTTTTAATGTTAATTTTATATTAAATTTTTAACAAACTATTATCATAGATTTATAGATTTAAATATATGTATATTTCATGAATTTTGAAATTTGATTTCTATTCAGAGAAAATAAAAATAAAATATTCAAGTGTATTATAAAATAGAGAGTGATCATATATATTATTTGATAGACAGAGAAAAATATAGATATTTGTAAAGTGTGAACAAATTTATGGAACATGTGGAAGTTCCTGTAAATGATTATGAAAATAAGATACAATGTGATGACATGAAATAAATTTTATTCGGTTGATTAATTTCTTATTATTAAAATATTATTTCAATAATTGTATCTCTGTGGGAGGACTTAGAAATATTTGATAAGTTGGTGTGAAATGAGTTCAAGGATATATCCATCTTGTTTGTAATTCTCATATTGATGCTAGTTGACTAAACAGTCATTGGTAAATCTATATCAGACAAATGATATTGATACTTGGGTTGTGTAGTGAACAATATAAAAAAATTATTCCAACATTGTATTATTTTTTAATAGATAAAATAATATTTTTAATCAATTTAATATGTGGATAAGGTTTTTTCTATAAGAATCTTAAATGGGATTTTAAATCACTAACTGCCCCCAATAGTGATATCCACTAATCCAATTGTTTCTCGTTATAATACATATGGATTCTATAATATAAAAACTTATCAAAATATTATAATTTTAAATATAATTTACGTTTTAATATTTAATTTACAATGATTTCACATTTTTATCAAAAAAATATACCATTTAGTTTTCAATAATTTATTCAATAAATTTAGAAGAAAATATAAATCAAATAACATACAAATACAATTCATTAACTTCAAAAAAATTATTCTCATTTTCAATATATCATGAATTATGCATATTTAATTTTTTGAAATTGTATGTATGTTTTATCCAAAAAACACATCCCTAAAATAAAATTTTAAATCATTATTCCATGAAATTTTATTTCAACAAATAAATAGTATAATTCATCAAAATAAATTTATATCAATATTCCACTATTATTTTTAAAATAATTTTAACATGTCAACTCATTTACACATTATAAAATTAATCCCAAAATCCATTGATACCTAATGTCAATAAAAATACTATTTTATGTAAAAATAATTAATTATCATTAACTAACATAAAATTAAAAAATTTACCAACCTCTATATCAACAATATTAAATAAATTAACTTATTTAAACAAATAGAAATATACTGATATCCTACGTAGTCATGTTTTAGAATCCATAAATAAAGAACATTCATAGATCATCTTATTCAAAAAATAAAATCCATATTCATGAGAGATTAATATAATTACACATCAGCTAAAAAAATTTATACTTATATTTTTATATATAAATAGAGATACATGGAAGTTAATTGAGCCCTAATAAAAAATAAAATTTTAGATATAATATACAATCTATACGAGGCCTAATATGACCAATCCTGTGAATAAATAAATTTTTATAAACTGTGTATTTAAAAATATTAGTAACTATGAATTTCAATCTACCTAAAAAATAAAAAATGATTGTTTTTATATAAATATGCATCATATTATACAATTAACCAAAAAAATTACAACCTACACTAATATTATAGATTCCTGCCAATGTTTTACCAAATAGTAAAAACAACATTCTAGGAAAATAATTTTTTTAATTTCACCACATATAAATAAATATTTAAAAAATATCTATATCAAAATATCTATTAAAATCATAAAATAAATAAAATGAAATTTAAATTCAATATTAATTTATAAAATATCCAAAAATATTATTCATGAAAAATATAATCTGATTAATTTCATTTATCACAAGTTGTATGAAGTGAATACTAAAATAATTTTATAAAATTAAATATAATTTTCAATAATAAAACAAATTATATTAATATTATTTGGGGTATATAGTTTTACCATTATATAAATGTTATAAAATATAAATTATCATAAATTATATTTTCTTAAAAAAATTAAAATATACTATAAAAATATTCAAACTTCCATTAAGATCATCAGACATTCATATATTGAAATAAATAGACTCCAAAAAATATAAAATATTAATTAAT
The DNA here is from genome assembly GCA_963277665.1 of Viscum album. NCBI lineage: Eukaryota > Viridiplantae > Streptophyta > Magnoliopsida > Santalales > Viscaceae > Viscum > Viscum album. The sequence goes on along the minus strand of OY728126.1, from coordinate 815,534,281 downwards.
CAGAAATGAAAAGACTACACTATTTTTAATAAATATATTAAATAGATAAATATTATTAAGTTAAAATAAAGGTTATGGGTCAAATATTATATATATAAATTATTTAAATGTATCCTATATATAAATATATATCAATAATGAAGCTTCCTAAAAACTCATTTCAATAGTTTCGTATATATTATCCATCAAATCATGTTATGGTTTTAAATTATTCCTTATTAAGATAATTTCAATTTTTTTCATTCTAATACCTTGTTGTTTTTCAATTGTTTATTTTCATTATTACACTCTTATTTTTATTATCCTTTTTCCAAGATTCATAAAAACATAATCAAGATCATAAAACACAAGAATGATGATGATTTTTAAAGAGTTCCACCTACCTTATTATAAATATTTCATCATTGGTTTATTATAATAATCCTAAAAATGAAAATACAATCTAATTATTAAAAAGAAATCAGAAGGTGTTTCATATTAAACTCATTATGGGAGTGTTGATAATGTATAATGTAAGAATATCCTAACTTATCTAAACACATAATATTATATTTGATTCAACAAACTCATATCAATTAATATTAGTAATTAAATCCCTATGTCTATAATGGGTAGTGTGTGTGATCATATTCCTTAGCCATAGTAATCTGGCCGGCTGAATGAAAACCCCTTAGACAAATATAGTAAATGACATTAGATTGGATCTCCTTGTATCTTTTATTAGATACAATCATCTCATTAAAAACTGAACACACACTAATCCATTATTATTCTCTAGTGCACATGGTCTGATATTTTTTATAACATCACTCCAACTCTCTCTTGTTCTACACTCTTAATAGACTAATATATTTTCAATAGTGTTTTTCCCTATTTTCAGTTTCACCAAAATTGAATTCCATAAAATAGTATGAGAACTCTAGAACTTATTATTTTCCTTCAATGAATATATATTTCTAAAATAGTGTTTATATTATATCAATGATATTTGGTATAATTTAACATATGAGAATATTTAATTTCAATTGTAAAATCATGAAATTTAAAAATGAAATAATAAACTTGATAGAGTAAAAGATACGCCACATCGAGTATAAACCAATAAGGTAATATTTTGTTACTGTTATAACCAAAACATTAAATTATCGGTTAGGAATAGTATTAACCACATTATTACGTATACAATGGTTATATTAATTTCCAATATATTATCCATTTTTTTAAAAAAAGTAAAAAAAAATTTTTAATGTCGTTTGATTCATCAAAAAAAACTTCATCAAAAATGAATTATATTTATTTATATATGTGATTAATATGATAGTTTTTCAAAAAATATATGTGAAAAAAATAATTTAATTTTCCAACTCACAAATTAAAAAATATCTTAGAATTAATTTTTTTGAAATCTATGGAATTATTCATTTTTTCAAAATATATAGAACATTAATAATTTTTTTGCAACCAGTATTTTATTTTAATGATTTTTAAATTAAAAATTATATTTGGGATTATTTATAAATTTTTATTCATTTAATTTTATTTATAATAATTCAATAATGTTTTTTGAAATTTATTTTATACTAATATAAATGTTTTTTAAATTTAAATAAGAAATCTTTTCAATTATTTTTGTTATTTCGTTTTTCTAGTTTGATTTTAAATTAAATTAAAAAAATATATTGTTTTTAATTTTTAAAAATTTATTCCAATTTTTTAATATGACAGTAAATATTTATTAAATATATCCTTTCTTATTTTTTTCAATATGAACTGTAGCATTTGTAATTTTTGTTACCATGGTAATGGGTAAATGGGGTGACCAATAGAAAAAATAATAATATAATGATTATAAAATGACCCTTTCACTTGCACCAATTATATTGGATGAGTAATTTTCATCAGTAATCATTATGGATTTTAATTTTGGGCCTGTTTTATTTTTAAGTGATTATGATATTTTTAATATCATATTTTAAAAAAAAATTAATGATGTCACACTCATATTTTTATTAACTATAACTTTTATGATAAGTGGTTATCTATAGAATTTATTCAGCTATAGATATTATTTTTAAATATAAATTATTTTTCTTCATCAAGTTAATTTAATTTCAATTATTATTAAAAATTTATTTACCTTAAATTCCTGCACAATTTTGATGTAGTAATTAATCAATTAATCGGATAATCAAATAAATGGTATTATTAATATTTTAAAAAATATAATTTTAGATAGATAGTGTAATGAGTTTTTTTATATTTTTTAAAATGTTGAGGATCATATGTTTTATCATTATATTATTAAATATAATGTAATTAATAATTACAAAAAATTTAATTATTGATATTTTATAATAAATAATATAGTATTGAATGATATAAAATTATTATAAATCATAAATTTTTCAACACGATTTATATATGTTTTAAAATTAATTCACTATAAAATTTATTGATATTTTTTCATTTTATATTTACTACATTGACCTTGAGGGATTAAAATAAAATGTTGTCATTATTAGAGTTAAAGTGGTTAAATAATGATTTAAATTAAAATAAAAAAGTATAAATTTAGTCAAAAAAGTAACTAATTAATATTTGATGAGGGTATATCTAAAAAAAGTCATATTTGGTTCAAAATGACACACATTTGATCCATTTTAATATGAAAATTAATTTATAGTAATTTAATATTTTGAGAAATGAAAATAGTTCCTCTCCCCATTACTATAAAAATTAGCCTCATGTTATCATTTCATCACAATTCAAAACATATTGTTTTTGGAAGATAACTAAAAATATATAATTAAAATATCTCACACTACATTATAGTGGTATTAGTATTTTAAAAACACTATCCTTAGTGGTATTATGTTATTATAAAATGGGATTTTTCTAAATAAGAGGTATTGTTTTTTATCAAGCATTTTTTTGTTTATTTGTCCACATCCGTCAAATATTACTAAACCATACCAAAATAATAAATATAGTATCATAAAAATACTTATATGTTAATATGTTCATTTAATTATCCATTTACATCTCTTATTCCAAGAAATGGGAAAATAATTCATCCTCTGAGTTTATGGTGGACATCCTCCTCGATAACTAATGTAAATCGTTTTCGATCCCCAACATTCAAGATTAGTTATAATGATGGAATTAATATTTATATAAGACATTCATTATATATTTATAATTATGAAAAATTAATATATATAATTTACATTCTTACTTCACAATGCATAAAATTTTGATAAAGTTGTTTGTGCGTACAAGATGACTTCCACCTCCACCAAGAGATGTTATTCGTTTTTTCATAAAAAGATCATAGTAACAATATATATAAGTATTTATAATAATCTCATAAGATATTTCTTATATTATTATAATTATTGAAAGATTACATAACAATTATATTTTTTCCATGATGAAATCTGGAAAATATACACTTTAGTCTTGTGTATTTAAATCCTACCATCTCAATGATAATAAAGTACTTAATTTTACAAATCCATATTCACTGGATGGATTTAATTAATAAATTATGTATAAAAGATAATATTATATCATTAATATTATTATTTAGAATATTTAATTATATGTTCATTGACCAAATTCATTTTGAACATAAATACTTAATATCATAAAAACAACATATGTGAATTTAACTCATTAAGTAATTAACAAACTAATAATTTATATAAAAGAAATAATTAATTTTAAAAATTTATTATAATAGTAATTAATTATCCAATTCTATTATTCTAGATTATAAATATTGTATGTCATGATTCATACTTACGGTAAATTATTTCATAAATTAATTGCAATTATTTTTGTTGTACTTTTGCTTCAAGGATAATGTCCTTATAAGATTATGTGTGAAATAAAATTTGATAATATTATGTTTTATTAAAAAAAATTATGCTCATTTACATTTTCTAAACATTATTGATAAAATTTATTAATTCTAACATCAATTATACCATATTTTTATGTTTCTTTATTTTAAAAATCATCTTATGAAGTTACTTATTCACCCCTTTCTGAAAATGTGCAAAGGAATGTTTTCCTAACTTATATGACATCAAAATATTTTCCAAACATAATTACACTATTATTATTTAATTTTTCATTATTAAATTATTCATTGAATTTTTACTTACAATATTTTTTATATGTGTGTATTTTTTAGATTATTAATGTTTTTTTTCTGAAAAATGGGTATTTTGATATCTATGGTTGATTTTATCAGGGGTTTGAATGTTTTTTCATGAGATGTATTTGTCATATGTTCAGTGGATATTATATATTATGGGTGTTACCATAATACAATTATTGACCTCATTATTTCTTTTGTGATATTTTCACTCAGATAGAACTCCAATTCAAAGCGTAATGATTTCTCTCTCTAGATAATTATATTGGAAGTCACCCGTACATTTTTTCAAATTTGTTAGGGTTTTTTTAAGGGTCATGTAATGGTTCTTAGATAATGATGTTACAAGTCACAAATATGAAATTTATATAATTAATAATGAGTTATCATTGAAACCATTTTTAAAAAAGGTATGATAAGAATGTTTTTGAAAAAGATGATGTCTTTTTATTTAAATATGTATTTATTAAGAAATTTTTTTTGAGGATTTTATTGGAATAAATGTTTTGTTTTTTTATTGCCCACAATTAATATTTTTTTCTCATACCACATTTAAAAAATCATGGTTTTCATATAATATTAGGTACAAGGATGAGATCATATGAAAATTTTGATGACTTATTTTGAATATAAATATCTTTTTTGAAATCGTTTGTTTGTTGGGGAGAATGGAAATTTTTTATATGCAGAAACTTTTAAATATGGATTTACTATGTCATGGTTTCTCACAAAACTCTAAAACTATAAACCAAAATGATGTTGGAAATTATAGGAATGATAATACTACTTAAATGTTACTATAACATGTAATGTTTTAGACCGAGTCCTAACATCGATTGTCCTTTATTATCAATATTCCTAATTTATTCGTATTTCTCTCATTATCTAAGATATTTGGAAAGAAATTATATAAATAAAACTCAATAAATACACATATTAATAATTAGTCTTTATATGCAGGACAACTCGAATAGTATATGTTTGTTTTCATGGATTCTATTCATTAGTGAAAAATTCTTTCAATGAGTCACATTATACTATATATCATTATAGAAATGACAATGGTTTATTTTATTGTACATATTTTTCATTGATAGTTTTTAATAATTCCATGAAAATCATACAGACCTATTAATAATTATCTCATCATATGAAATTGGTGGTTATTCTGTACACCATGGTTACTAATTTGGTGTGATATCAACTAAATCTCAATTTTTTATATGATACGACTTGAATGATTCATTTTTTAACAATTTAATACTTATCAAATGAAATTATCACTTATTATGACATGACCAATATCTTTTTATAATTTTCTAGTTATAATGGATTCTATTTATACTCCACTATGTTATAATATCACCAAATTCCATTACGTGGTTCAATTATGATTTCTCCATTTAATTTATTTATTTTTCAGGAATTATGATTATCTCATCTAAATCATGATAGTTTTTATTTGAGTAAAATAAAATGATCATCTTGTTTCATTCTCTTTTATTCTTGGTAAAATTTTATGGAGTTTCTCATATTTTTTTTAGTTTTCCATTTGACTTTAATCATATTTTAATATATAATGAACAAAGTTACTCAGTTCAGATCAATCAAATATGTTCCCCCTGCAATTGTTTACGTGACACTGGTTATTATAAAAATTATGAGGGACTATCTCCAAGTCACATGAGTAGAATCATAAATGCATATGTTGTATAATCAAATTCATAAGAATATCCTCCCGTAAAATTAATATGTGGTGTTATATCACAAAAATTTAATAAATTAATGATCTTTTTGATTGTTCAAATCATACTTATAGGGTTTGGTATGTTTTTTACATATCCTTTAAAATCATCCTTATTCATACTTCAGAAACATTCTTATATATATTTTTTCAGGCCTTTGGAAATGAGAATTAATGTATTAAAGGTATTATAAATGAATCATATTCACCCTAAAATTAATATAGAATCCATTTAATAACTCAGATACAACTCCACACATTACCCTTATGATTATTAAATTTTTTTAAAAAAAATATGTTCCTAAGGATAAAAATTGATCGTCACATTTTTTTTATTTTATAATATCCAATAAGAAAATTGTCATTCCAGAATATAGTAAAACTAAATTATAACTTATTTAAAAAATTTCATCCTTATAAATTTCTCTAAATAATAATTAATCATCATCGAAATGTATTTTATTAATACAAATCATCAAAATTATCTATTATATATATTATCCATTATTAAATCCTAGTCAAAACATTTTACCGAGTTCATGAAAAATGGGAAAAGATCCACATACATTAGATAGAGTAGATTGAACTTACACATATTTTAATGGTATATTATGATATTAAATAACTAAAAATAATAAACACATTTCCAAATTTAATGTTCCATTCTAGAATCTCATTCATTTTTTCAAAACATAATATATATATAATCATAGTGATCAGAAATCCTCTTATCGAAACAAAATTTTTCTTGAACCTCATCTAACATCCAATATTATATTCATTGCTATAAATAATCATTATTAATATATTTAAATAATAAAAGGACTATTAAACCTTAATAAAAAAATTCTACAAAAAAAGTAATTTTAATAATCTACCACTTTTTATTTTTGTTAAAAATATATATTGAAACAAATAAAAAACCATAATAATATACCCGTGTAAAATTATGTATTTTAAATCCTTATTCAATATTCATAGATCAGTTAATATAGGCACCTAGACTATGAAACCCCACTTCTCCTATCAGAATGCTTTGTCACTCCATCTAACTTCAATGATCTTCTTTTTTAAACTAATACTTTTTACAAAAAAAATTATAATTATACAATAAAAAATAATCCTTAATTTATAAAATTACAATATGAAAAAACTAGTCTCAATAGTATCTGGTATTGTATTTTTTTAATACTCATTCCATAAATTGAGTCTCAATACATACTTTCACTTTTTCTGATTTTCTTTTAATTCTCTCATATGTCAAATATTTCTTCCTACATATTCTTCTCATCAACTTATAAATAATAAATACAAGGAATTATATAGGGACGGGATAAATAAAATTCAATGTTAAAAATGTTTCATTAATCATTACACTCTAAGTATCCAGTATTGTTTATTATTGTAGAAAACATTACAGTAAATTTTAGATAACAAAAATACCTATTAATAAATTAAATATGATACCATATTTCGAGAACTCATTAATGATATTTTCATAACTTACTCATATTATGTCTAAAAATCAAATATTTAGTGTAGGATTTTAATTTTATTAATAATACTTGAAATATATTCAAATTTAATAAATTTTATAAAATTTATGAAATAAATTTCTACCCCATTACATTATAATTTATTTATCCAAGTATTATAAAGTATCAAGAAATGGTATTCGATGATGGTCTTTCAATAAATTATGGTAGTTTATATTTCTTTGTGATACAAATATGAATGCTTCTCATGAATAGACCCCCCCCATCTTGTGATCATTTCCATATTTACTTCATTAAGATAATTTTTTATATATTTCATTTTGAATTCTATTTGATGGATCATAAAATGATGTTGAATTCTTCATATGTGTAATTTTTATACTATATTATATCCAATTACTTTTTTCTATTCATAATAACTAGATTCACCATTCCTTCCATACTCTAGGAGCACACAAATACCAAAAAATAATATATATAAATAATGAGGTACATCTTTATCTCTATATAGTGTGTAAAAAGGTTAAGAATAATTTTACAACCATAGTGCTCTTTTATTTTTGGATGAAACAATCAATGATTTATTCATTAATACAATTATTGATTTTTAACTATTTATTATTTGTAGGATCATGGGTACTTATCATTTCTCCTTGCATGGGTTATATTTTAATCATGAACCATCAAGGTGTCATCATACCTTAGTGAAGACGTAATATTCATGAATATTTATTCGTGGTTTGTTATGGCTGTTAAACAGATATTTCTATTGTTTATATGTAGATATAACCTCTAAAAAACATCTATGAATGCATCTGGTAATCATTTTTTTGAATAACTATCGAAATATAGATTTATTTGTTCTATTTTCCCTTGAAATGTATATTATTACTTCCTATAAAATTATTCAATTATTCCTACATTTTATAATTAGGTTTTACAAGTTACCAAATATTCTTGAGGAACGTGTTAATGATTCATAGTTCTTCTACCTACTTTATTAGGAGTTCTATTTATCAATTAATTCATTCAATTTTCACTAGGAATATACTTCCAATTTTTTTTTTTGGAATATTTTTTCAGTATTAATTTCAAAATATTTTTCACCCTAACCCATGATGTAGAATTATTTTTCCATAAATGAAAGAACATATTTTATATTTTATTGTACTCATATTTTTTTGATAATAATTCTTTCAACTCAATAATAATTTTAAATACTACATTAATATGACTTAATTATCATTTGATACTTCATGGGAGAATTATAGTTTTCGCAGTCATTTGGATTATTTCCCAATGTTTTCTCTCCATACATCATAAACAATTATGGATTATTATTTCAACTTTTTATACATTTTTTGATATATTTTATTCACTAATCTGATCTCTTCTATTTCACATCCCATATATATTTTTCATTCTCATAAAATATATTTTGAGAATACTAACTATTACTTTTCACTTATTGTTTTTTCGTCAGAGTAGGTATTAATCCATATATAGAGACCATTCTTTTCTTTCTTGGAATAAAACATTATGAAAATATTTCAATATTATATGTCCAAATCTATTAGAAAATAAAAATAAATATAAGAACATGTTTTCCTAATATGGAAAACATATTGACCATATTTTCAAAAACATATAGCTTACTATATTTAGTATTTCATTAGATGTTGGTTCTTGTTTTTTGGAACCATTTTTCAAAAAAACACTATTGAAAACCTTTACATGATTGTAACCTTCTCATCACATTTTTCATCTATATTATTTAATTTAAAATTTCAATTAAAAAACATTATTAGAAAATACCTAGCCCAAAAATTGACTTATGAAAAAGATTATACCTTTTAATATATTAGTTTGAGATATTTTTATTTAAAATGATTGATATATATATATTCTTTCAACCATATACATGTTTTTTAGTAATAAACCTCTTTACAATTTCATGTTTCCTCATCTTATTTTAATAACCTTTTAATACATATAAATGTTTATCTCTAGATTCAATTTTCTGTTGATATTGTTTTAATCATTATCCATTTTTTCATTTTTACATTGAATTTCATTATCATATATTTTTCATGAAATTTATTAATTTTTATATTTATTATAGGATGCATAAAACCATTGATAGAGAATATCCTTTTCTTTAATGGGATAAAACATTCTGGAAATTTTATAATAAAATATGACCAAATCTATTAGATAAAAATAATAACCATAAGAATATTTTTTCCTTACATGATAAACATCTTGTCTATAATTTAAAAAACATATCACTTAATATATTTATTATTTACATTAGATAGTTGTTATTGTTTTTTTGAACCACATTTCATAAAAAAACTCTTGTAATCCCTTTACATGATGGTAACTTTCTCTTCAATTTTTTTATCTATATAATATTCATTTTAAACTTCTAATAAAACACATTATAAGATAATACTAGAACAAATATTGACACATGATAAATATTATAACATTTAATTTAGTTCATTGATAAATTTATCTTTAAAATGATATATATATTATTTCTACCATATATATTTTTTTTAGTAACCAAACTCTTTAAAATTTCATGTTTCCTCATATTCTTTTAATAATTTTTTGTGAATACATATAAAGGTTTTTCTATAGACTCCTCAATTTAACTTCAATTTCCCCGAATTTTATATTGAGAATGTGTTAATAATTATTCATTTCTCATTTTGACTTTGAATTTCATTATCATATATTTTTTAATGATATTTATTCACTTTTATATTTTATTCTAGGAGGTGGTAATTAACATTAATACACTTTAAATTGACCTCTACTTGGGAATATGTAATAGTAGTAACATAATTAAATTAAAGTGAAATAATCTTTTTGAATTATTTTGGATACTTAATTCTTCATGGTTCTATTTAGTAATACAATTTACAATATATATAATCATTATTTATAGTCAAAATTCAATTCACCTATGAAATCCAAATTTTTGTATAGTGTTGTATAGGGTTTTATTTTATCTTCAAAACCATATCCATCTTACAAAACTCATCCTCATGGTGGATGACCTCCTCCTGTACATTTATAAAAATTCTAAATAAATATAATAATATTAATTTGGGATAATGATGCAAACTATTAATTAATGTATATAGAAATTCATGATTAAAATCATTAGATTCATGATCAGCCACACTAGATCCAAGTTCTTCCGTATAAAGATCATGGAATGGACCTTCATCATATTCATATTAATATATAGATAATGAATTTCATGGGTAATAATGATTTTTCTATATCTTTATTGATTAGTTTACCTCCCATATCATTATCTTCATCAAAAGATATTCCAAGATTGATATCATATATATATATATATTAAATAGGTCTATACAATTATTCACTTCCTTTTTTAGATATTAATTCGTTTATTTTTCAATATATAAGGCCTTTATAAACTTCATTAAGTATTCCTTAATTTTGTTTGTGAATGTTTTTATAGAGGGTAATATTTTTAAAAAATATAGATTTCTTTTACATATATATTTTTAAAATTTAATTTATAAATAATGTATAGAAAAAATAAAATTAGAGATTATTTATATTATCCCCCGAAGACTGATACTGTAGAGATCCGATGCAAATTAACAAATTCTTTACATAACAAATAATAAATTAATGAAAAAAACCAATTGTTTCCATTAATAACTATAATATAACCAACAAAATTTTTATCACATATATTTAATGTACATTTGAGGTCATGAGTTTTTTAGTGTTATGAATAAATTCTAAACAACATATCCAATTTATGTCTCTTAAAATGGGAAATTTTTCTAATATATATGATAATACACATTCTATAATAATTCATCAAATTCTTTAATAATATTTTCCAAAAAATAAGTTCTTTTATATATAAAATATTAAATACATTTCAAAATATCTAAGGGTCCAGGACACATAATAATGGGTTACATAAATAGATTTGTAAATGTTAAATATATGTGATTGTAATCAAGTATCATAAGTGAACACAAGATGAGAATAATTAATAATGAAACAATTCATAATAAAAATAATACCTTAATCAAAAAAATTGAACATAATATTTTCGAAGTTATTATATTATAAAAAAAATCATTGATAACAATAATTGGTTATTGAGGCATGGAATTCCTAATGTAGGAAAAAAATTGATTTAGCTATGCTAGGATACTGTAATATTATACAATATGATTATAAAATAGACATAATATATTTAGGAAATAATTTTTTCTTGGTATGAATAATAAAAAATTCACTCGTTAGTTTTCTAATGACACATTTTCATGCATTTAAGGGATATCTTTATTGGTACCCACCCATTTCTAATTAAGTCTGATTAAATTTTCATGTGATATAGTGAATAATTTATAGAATACATAGCTAAAAATTCACGTTATTCTATAATATTCTATTTTAGAATAGAAATTATATTTATTTATTAAAATTCTCCAACAAGGAAATGATTTAAATTTTTATGTAGGAATCCCCCAGTCTAACAACTTTTAGAGTAAGCGGTATATGATTAAGTCAATTATTTCACCAATAAGTAAATGGAATAAATTTATATGTAATATTCCCAAATATTAACACTATATAGGGATAGAGTTATACTGTTCAGTAACCAATATCACTAATGAATATAAATATTTCATTTAGGTGTAAACATTTCAATCAAATGAAATTATTATTGTTTGTTCCCAAATGAAAGATTTTGGAAGATAAATTATTTCTATAATAGATTTTGGTATGGAATGAAAACGGATGTTATGGATATTCACAATGTTAATCCTCCAAAAGAAATTATTATGATGGTATTTATAAGGTAATACAAGAATAATAGATACACAACAAAAAGAAATCATGTTGTGAATATGAATAACATCTAAATGAAGAAAAATTACGATATAAAAAATATTATGGAAATAGTTACCTAATAATAAAACATAATATTAATACCATCAAATTAGAAATATTATAAACTTAATGATATTAATTATAAATGATGTAAATATGAAATTATAATCTCTACATAAAATAATTTTTTTTTTCAAATATCCTTAATTTCTCATGGAATTAAAAATATAGGGAAATAAAACTTATGACTTTTGAAATATTTGAATAAAAACCACTTTTCATGATACAATATCAAAAAATAATAAAATACCATGATAAATAATAGAATTAATATATAAAATATAAATGGGTTAGTATTTATGCTATATAATAAACAATATTTTTTATAATATAAAAATTTCTCATGAAATTTAAATTTGAGACAACAAAACCTTACATGTAACATAATCATTGTGGTAAGTGTAATTTCCAAATAATGTATTAAAGATAAAGTGTAGAAGATTTTAAATTAATAATGGAATAAAATAAAAATTCATTATTATATATATTAAATCAATATTGTCAAAAGAGATTTTAATAAAAGGCTGATCAATCAATATAATAAAATTGAGATTCCAGAAACTATTACCATACTTCCAACTTTCTCTAAATTTCACCTAACATTCAATATTAAAAAATTAATTTCATAATGAAATATTTAAAACCATATTCATATATTTATATATATGGTTTTATAAACTACATTTCTTTTTGTATTCTACATTTATATATGTTAGTTTTTAGGTATTTTAAAAATCAATTTTGAGTATTCCTGACAAATTTAACCTAGTTTTTTTATAGTGTAATTATTTTTCATTATTCCACAAATGATCTCGATTCCTAGTTAAAAAAAGATAATTCAATTTATTTATTATATTATACCATATTTTTATAAGTACATTCTATGGGAATTCAGTTTATGATTCTTAAGGATGAAATAAAAATTATCTAGTTTTTTGTGATTTTACATGAATATAGGTATTTCTCATAACTAATGAGTTATATATTAATTTTTCAATTAATGAAATAAATTAAGAAATTTATTTATTTATATATATCATATAGTATCTAAATTTATATTTACATTATCATCAATGATATAATTTTATAGCATTGATCATAGTAGTGGTTGAATTTAATAGAGCAAGAACATACCATATTTAATTTCTGATTATAAATTTATTTCATCGTAATATCATTTTAGAAAAATAATAATTAACATCTATAGAGTTAATTAGATTAAATTATAACTAATATAATCATTTAGAATAATAATATAAAAAATAAATATTTATTATATAGTATGAATGGATAATGTTTTGGTTTTAAAATACTCTTTTGGATGGTTGAATTTACTACAGCTGTTTATAGTAAATATTTTTTAGAGGTTATCCAATTTTTCATAATAGAAAAATAATAATTTATTGAAAATAATATGTTTTTAACCCACTATCAAGAGTATCCATGAATGGTGATGATGAGAATAAAATAATGGAAATCAATCATTCAATGATAGTGATACTCTACACATTGTAAGGTTGATGATTTCATTTTCCCTAGAACATTAGATTATAATAATTTTATTTTCATAATATATTATAAAATACGCAACATATATCATAATTATTTATTATATTAATGATAAGTACCATCTATGTAAGGTGTGAGACGAATAAAAAATTATATTTCATTGAGGTGATAGTCCACAGACATGCACGAATGTTTTTTTAATTTTCTATAATGGAAACGGGGAAAGGTTGATAATTTTTTTTGATAGAATAATAATATTCAGTATGAAAACAACATTGATGTAATTGTTTTAGAATAGAAAAATGGGTTATAGAAATAAATATGAGAAATAAATGTTTTTTGTGAAATTTAACATTCATTTTGAGGATTGGGTAATTCCCTTGGGGCATCAATAAATGGGGAGACCATATGATAATATTTTGTTAAAAGAATACATATAGAGGTAAATAGTATTCTCATTTAGGTAATTATGGTAGAGACACAATATGTGACAATATTTTTCTATAGAATTTAAGGTGTGGTGAGAGGTCACTTTTATATGTTATGAGAATAGATTTTTTTAATTATTTCAAATTAATATAAGGAGAGAAAATTTTTAACATGTTAACCAGGTCCTAGAATTTTAAATACATAGGTGGTGAATTTTCATAACCCAACCCATCAGCACCTACCTGGCTGGTGATAAGACGAGTGTAGTGGCCCATGCCTACCTCAAATAGGCTAGGGGTTTGTGACAATCGATGAGTAGAAAAACATTGATATGGGAGGCCATATCCTTTTCTCTTGTATGCTCACACACACAAATGTATATTTGAAATAGTTTATGGATATAAAGAAATAATAAAAATATAGAGTGTAATATGAATATTCTAAAACATATTTGAAATAAATCAATGTAACTTAATTTAATGTAAAAATAACAAATTGGATGATTACATATTCTACCAAATATCATATCCCAACCTAAAAAATTAGAAAAATTGGAAAGGGAACTACTCCCAACTTATAATATCAATTAATAACCTCCATTAATGGCCTATAACACCAAGTAACCCTACTCCCCTCTGATATCAGAGGCACTAATATCACCTATGATTTTCTTTTCATAGATATAAGACACATCATATGTGAGATACTCCCATATAGAGGTGTGTATACACATGCGTAGTATGATTCCAACAAAACATATAATGGGAAGAAATAAAAATGAAAAATAATCAAATAAACTCATATATAAAGGGGTAATAAACACCCAACATTAAAAATTGTAAGGACCCAACCTTAAACATTACACAATTTAGTGATTTTAAACTGAAATTCAAAATTATTAAATTTTCAAGGATAATTTTGGTTCAGAGTTCTAGTGATTTAGGACATTAATCATATATAACAACTCAAATATTAAAATGTAGACACTTATACTCAATGTATTCTTTTTTTCAAAAAAAAAACATTTTTAATATTAATGAATGGTTTCCTTTCTTGCTAAATATTCATAATTTTACCACTGATGACTACCAAGTCTCTATTATCCCTTAATATTGTGAAGAACATTTTAAAATATGGGGTGATAAAAAAACTCAAAAAAGGGGAATAAAATAATGAAAAATGTTATTACAGTGTAAATATATAGGTTCATTATCCAAAAAACATGCATTTATTCAAAAAAAGGAGTCATCTTTTAAAAAAAGGATATTATTTAAATGTTTCAAAGTAAATCTATTTTATTTAGAAATAATTATAAGAAATAAAAAATATAATTATGGGACTTTGTATATCATCATAAATATTAGTCTTATAGACACTCTATCCCTCTCATCTATGATCACAGTAACCATTGTAGATACCTTTGGAATAATCAATGCAGCATTATTCCTAAAAACTCTTAGAGGTATCCAATCAGGTTAACTTTGTCCCATTACCCAATGCATTGGAGAGAAATAGTGTTCTCTCACAAAATTATTCTATCATATAAATATAAATTCCTGTAAAATATTTCCAAGAACAATAACATAATAATAACACCAAAATCATCCATAAATGATACATTTTTAAGGAAAATAACTACTGCATTTGGAAATCATTTCCCCTTTTTCTAAAATATTCTCAATTATAAATAAAATAATAATATTGGAAAATAATATTTGTAAATGTTTAAATAATTATAAAAAACATTATTGTTACATGATGGAGTAAATAAATTCTATTTCTATATATGTTAAAAAACATTCCTTACATATTTCTATTGGAAAAGTCAGAATGTGATTTTTTTTAAAAAACATGAATAATTCAAAAAAATATTTATAAAATATAACATGAGTATAAATTAATTAAAAATTCATAGGATAATAGTAAATATATTTATAGATATAATTTATAAAACAAGTATATGGATGAAAAAAGTGTTTTTAGGATAACATTAAAAAGATAAATTTTAAGAGAAAATACCTTATAAATATCTTGTTGTTGATGTGGAAATTAATGTAATGAAAAAAAATGACAATATAATTTAAATCCACATAAAAATTTGTAAATAAAATAACTGATATAAAAAATTAAATTAATACAAAAACATATTATTATATGATAAATAAGATTAAGTTTAACCCAATGAATTGATATTGTGTCAATAAACCCCTTACCACACAATCGAATTCCATATAAACTATTAAAAAATCTATTATAATGATTTAAATAATGTTATTAACTCATTAAATAACTATATTAAAATATATAATACCTTATTTAATGATTTTATGGAATCTTATAACCCATTCACTAATAACATTTCATTATTTTCATAGTTTCGGGGGTGTTTGTTTCATGGTTTCGTGATAGGTACATTTGCGAAAAATTATGGATGTTCTGGTAAAATGGAATTAAAAATCCATATGTTCAACTGAATAGTGTTAATAATCATAAATAATTTTTAGTGGTCCCATATATCATTTTAACTTCTTAAATTATTATGATTCTTTTGATAATATATTAATGACAAATGTTTAATTTCTTTTTGCAGTGTTTTCAAACATTACTTACTAGTTAAATATTATATAATATTATGTTAACATATTAGTTCCAGAACATGAAATAGGATATATACTAACTATTTTAATTTTATATAATCATAATGAAATATTTATGATCTTCCATGATGGGGGTAATGGAAAACAAATTGTCATTAGCCACTAAGATGTTGATCCTACATAACTTGGTAAATAATTTTATTTCATTTAATAAAACTATATGAGATCTAAAATTGTTATGAGATATTAATTTATAAACATAATAATATAGTATATAAATGATAAAATATATATTTTTCCCTTTACTAATGATATATGTGAGGATAATGTAAAATAATTAAACAAAATAAGAGAGGTACATTGAGAAAATTGCAACACGGATATCACCTCCTTGAGTGAACATTGGCCATATTTCATTTGGTCATTTGGCATCAAAATAAGTACATAGATATTGTTATAGTGAGGAGGATTATTTTTTGAATATATTTTAGGGTCTATATCTCTTGTGATTCGAAATGAGACGGTGAGGTGTGGTATTTATACCAAATGACAGGTGGGGTTTATGTGCTTAAACAATGATTATTTTATATTTAACACCAACCACATTGAGGTGGAATTAAATGACAAGAATTTTTCTGAAAATTATTATTTTATTGGATGTTTAGGGACAATAAATATAACTAAAATTCCTTAAATATTTTATTTTTTATGTATTTTATTACATTACACTTTTAACATAAATCAGTTTTATTTTACTAACCATACAACGGTAATTTTTTTTTACCACGATGCTTTTTTCATTAAAAAAATTAAATTCACCTAAAAAAATATTTGAACCATCAAATTCTAAATATGGAATCAATTTTTCATAATTAAAATTTTATAATTGGAAAAATTAGATTTCAAAATAATCCCACGGAAAAAACAAACAAACGGGGTTTTAATGTGAAAACATACAGTGTTTGAAATATTTTTTTATAGAATATATTTTTTAAATTGATTAAAAATAACTAAATTGGTCTAATTGATCTATAATTTTACTAATTATAAATTAATACAAAGATAAAATATAATTTTACTATATGAATTATTTAAATGAAAAGGAATTGTTTATTAAATTTGAAGTATTTTTCAATATTGATCAAAAATGAAACCTGACATAATAATACAAATAATTTACCCTACTCTAAATTATATATTCCCATTTCAAAAATGATGTTTACTTTTTCATATAAAAGTTATTAAAGTTCAGAAATATTGATTTAAAATATGTCTTCGATCAAAAGGTGGAAAAACTTTCATTTATGAATATTTAGCTTTTTATGATCAAAATTGATATTATTCAAATCATATGCTTGTACAAACTATTGGATGATATTAAAAACATTTTATTACATATAAAAGATATAAATATCATTAATATATTTCACTGATTATGATTAATTTTTTTTATTAAGATAAAATGTCATTATGTGTACAAATTGTTTTTTAATAAAAAAACCACTTTTCTTCAATTGGTTTTTATTTTCATTTATAATTAATTAGAACCTGTTGAATATATTTTTTTAATATTTTTAATATATATTTTTATAATTTAATTAATCTTAGTCATTCCCTATATTCCTAATGAATGTGATAACTATTGCATTTAAATAATAATGTTTTTTATTTGTTTAAAATTGATGTGGCATATATTTTATGATATTGACCATAGTGTTTACTTTTAAAATATCAGGATGTTAATTTCACCCCTCCAATTTTTAAAAATTTATCCTTGATATATGTACTCAAGATTAAAAAACTAGGTTTTTGACTTTTCAAAATACCTTTTCTTAATTCCCACATCAAAAAAAGGACTAATAAAACTTCCACTTTAACATAAAGTGAAATATTAAGGTCAACTAAAATAACACATATAGGGGTTCCATGTAGAAAAAACATATAAAAGGAATAGAAGACTAACTATAATGTTATTAAGAATAGTTATAGAGTACATTGTCATGATAATGTTGAAAATAAATAAAACCTATAAATGTGTGATAGGTTAAAAAGCCATTGATTTCATAGTAAGAAAAGTAAGTAGATAATGTTTTTGTTTTCAGATAATTTTTATCGAGTTGAAAAATCATATTACTAAATAGGCTTGGATGATAATGAAATATACATACCATAAACCTAGAGTTTCATCCATTAATGAAATTACAACATAAACTAGACTTTTATCCAAACAATGAGTTTTAAGATGAAATTTTCAAGCCAAGAACATTAGAATAAACATATAATGATGAAAAAATCCATAAAAGTATAGATATATATTCCCAATATATTAATTAACTAACTAAAACCAAAAATATTTTTATAATATAATACAATTTCCCAAAAATAATAAACCATTTTTTGTTGAAAAACTACATAAATCTGCAAAATTCAATAGTAATACTAATAGTTCAATAGTAATCATTAAGAAAATAAATATAGTTAACCAAAAATATTCTAGACTAAGATAAAAACACAATAATTATATATATCTGATCACAAATCCTTCCATGATAAATTTAATATTTATCTTAAGATAATTTCATTCACTTATACAGTCTCATATCAAAGTAAAATATCCCTAATAACATAGTCATTGCGATATTCTAGTCATTACCATAATAACCTTATTCAAGGATTATATGTTTTTAATGTTTAACCCATAATTTATTTAATTAATATAATCCTCTATAATTCTATTTACATTATTCGGATAAGGTTGGAAAATAGTGAAAACTTTATCAAAAAACATGAATCACAGAATCACGAAATCATTTCCTAATCACATGGTTATCAATATGATAAAATTATGATCCCAAAATAAACATAGCCTTTATCAATTATATATATTAAAGAAAATTTATTTGATACAATCCAAGACATCATGTAGGGTAGTGGTATGTGATGGAACCTTTTCTACCTTCGGTTGTGGGTTCAATCCACATTCCCCTACTGGATGCGATATGTTGTCATGCATTATGCGGGTTGTCATATTTCTAAATATATATTAATATAATACATATAAAATTATAAAAAAAATTAAAACATCCTCAAAATAATATTAGTATATTTTAATATCAAAGGTTTTCTCATACCATTCTTTTTTCATTCTAAAAAGATTGAGCCCATAATTTCGTCAAAATACAGGATCATATTAACCCTAAATGATATCCATACCTTTAATATTATATACAAAAAAAATATTATTCAGAATTTATTAACATATATTTCAAACACAGGTTAATAATAAGGGTTACATATAACTCATTGTTTTATTAAGAAACAACAAAATGTCTCTAATTTACTCCCATGAGAAAAAAAGTGTTGATACATTTAACCATTTTCTGATCCTTAAATCAACACATACTCATTAATACCTTATATATAAACATATTCATTGTTTATTGATCTTTTTAATCCCACAATGAAGTCGTTCCTTATTATTTCTCTAAAACTATTTCATATAAACAAAAACATGAATCGTTCCCAATGATTCAACATGTTGGAAACACGAGCATGGAAATAATTCATACATTTCTTATGACATTTTTAGATTCATCATATCCAATAATAATGGAAATATGGAATAATAAATACTTATATGTATCATCATTTTGATCGAATTTGTGATAATTTTTCTAAATCAATCAATGATAATAATGGCCATATTAACCAAATTGAAAACATGCAATTGGTAACTCGGGAAGATCCTCTTTCCCCTTCATGGAGTTAACAGAACACTTCCTTTTTCTTAATAAGTTTATTTCATTATTAAATTCATTACCCCATATATAACTTCCTCAAATACTTTTAATACATTTTCTTATCTGATTCATTATGTATTTTTGAGAAATATGTCATTTAATATTTTTACGTATATAGATTTTTTCACCTGTACATCCTCATTGTGTAATTTCAATCATATTTGATGCATTAGGAAACTCACAAATGTTTAAGTGTTTAATAATTACTCTTGATATTTGGTATCGAATAACTAAAATATTTTTCATTACATC
The DNA here is from genome assembly GCA_963277665.1 of Viscum album. Lineage (NCBI taxonomy): Eukaryota > Viridiplantae > Streptophyta > Magnoliopsida > Santalales > Viscaceae > Viscum > Viscum album. The sequence goes on along the minus strand of OY728126.1, from coordinate 815,513,330 downwards.
ATTCATTTAGATAGTTTTCTTATTCATATAATAACTACTTCTTTCCTTCAAATCCATTGTTACATTGTTTCCCGATGGATCTCAACATTTTAAAAAAAAATTAGAGAAGATAAATCCAATTATAGTACACCATCATATGGGAAGTATGAACTCTAATATATTCTTATTAATTACATATAAAAACAATTAAACATATCCACATTGGCATTAAATTTTCATACCAATCTAACCATTTTGTTTATATAAAACATGAAACTTATGCATAGAAAATATCTAAACCTCTAATGCTATGTAAACTATTATATGATACAAACTATAAGTAACATTCATTAATAATTTCATATTATAGTTATTTTATACATGAATTCATATTTTTTTACATATTCAAAGATTTTTTTAGTTTAAAGTTTTAGAACACTAAGACATAAATCATAAATAGAAACTCAAATATTACAAAGGATAAACTTTTCCTCAAAATTTATTTTTCACAAAACCAAAATTTTTAATATTATTACATGGATTGTTTTCATGAACAATTTTCAAAAATTGTCCCTTGTTCTCATACATGTCTCCATTCTCCCATAATAATATGAATTTTTTTAAACATGGGGTGTATAGAAATGTTTGGTTAGGGAAATAAATGAAGGTAAAACCATTGAAAAAATTTAAATCCATTTAAATTTTTTTTAAACAAACTTTTTTATTTATAAAAAAATTAATCTTTTAAAAATTTTCGTTATCTTACCTTTTGAAAATAAATCAATTTTCATTATAACTCATTAGAAAGAATAACAACTATATTTTGGTAACATGGTACAGAATCATACATATCACCCATAAAAACATTTTATTTCAATGTTCAATGTTTGGTGTAACCAGGATAGTTACATTTGGAATAATATCTATAACACTATTCCTATAATGTATTCGAATAATCCTAACAAGTTAACTCTATCCCACTATCCACTGCATTGGAGAGTTATAACGGAATCACACACTCATAGTTTATCATGAAAAGATCATTCCTCATAAAAATGTCACATAAACCTTAACATAACCATAACATATAATTCTTTTATAAAATAAACATTATTTAGGAAAATAACAATTATATTTTTGAAATCACATTTAATTCTACAAAAAAAACATAAACTCATAATTGGAAAAATATTATTATAAAAAAAATATAAAATTGTTGAGGAAGATTAAAAAAATAATGAAACATGAACACATAAAACAATTATCAACTTATAAAAGTCAATAAAATCATTCCTTCAGTATTTTTGTTAGAAAATCCACAAAGAACGTTCTTTTATAAAAGACAAAAAATAATAATTTAAAAAATGTAAAATATGTATATAAATTAATATAAAATATCATAGGATAATATTTAATATATTTTTTATAATACATTATAAAACATGGGAATAAAAGAAAATAGTGTTTAAAGGATAACATTGAAAACATTATTTTTAAAATAAAATAATTTATATATATCATATTTTAAAATTAGAAATTAATAAAAAGAATTAAGTTATAATAAATACTATAAATATATATAAAAATAGTGAATATAAAATAAATTATATTCAAAATAATTTTCACACAAAAACATAGTACGACATAATCAAGAAATAAAAGTTTAACCTAAAGAATGTAAATAATGTTATGAAACCCCATTATCTGGCAGTAAACTTATTAACAAATATTTCAAACTTAATTTATAATGTTTTATAGAATTTTATTAACTCATCAGATAACTATATTGATATTTATAAAATATTAACTAATGATTTTATATCATCTTATGACCCATTCATTAATAATACTTTAATTTACTCATGGCTTCAGGGGCGTTTGTTTCTAGGCTTCTGGATCAGTTGATTTGTGTATAATAATTGATGTTCTTGAGAATTTGTATTAAAACTATAAAAGTAGAATTTTATAGAATAAAATAACAAAAATATGTTTTAATTGTCACATTTATCATTTTAATTTCCTACATGAGGATGATTCATTAAATAAAACGTTAATGAGTAATGTCTTTTTTATTATGATGGGTTTTCAGAACATCATGAACTAGTATCATCTTGTTTAATATGATGATATTATATATCAAATAATTAATATTAAATAGGTTATAGTATACAAATTTAGATTTGAGTTATATAGAATGTAGATTTTATGACTTTTCATGAAGGATGTAATGGAAAAGAAGAAATCATTATTCACAAAGATGGTAAAGCGATATAACATGGACAATAGTTTCATTTATATAAATAAGAGGAGATGATAATAGAAATGGTTATCAAATATTCAATTAGAAACAAAAAAAATTAAATTCATGATTCTGATTTTATTATTCCTCGATGTATGAAAGATGCGAGGAGAAAGTAGAAGAAGTAAAGAAATTAATTGAGGTATATTATGAAAATTAATTTTTGAATATCACCTTCTTGAGATACCATTGAGGGCATTGGATTTTTTATTTTGGATGGACATTATACAAATAGTTGTAGGGAGAGTGAAGATGATAACCTATTTAGAGTTTTTATGGATACTATGCTTTAGGGTAGAAATGTGGTGGTGAGGGGTGGACATTATATTTTAGCGGAGGTGGTCTTTAAGCGATAAAAAAAGGATTATTTTATACTCAAAGCCAACCTAATTTAGGTGGAATTAAATTACACTCCATCTCTATAAAATTAATATTTATGAATCTTTTAGAGTCTATAAATACCTCAAAAAAACATTAATTTTTTTTAGTTTTTAGGTATTTTATTAATTTACCCTTTTAACATTAACAAGTTTCATATTGTTTATCAATGCCATATTAAATAGTTTTCTTACCACACTAAATTTATTATAACTAAAAATAAAAATATTCTTAAAACATAATTTTCACCTTATTTTTCAATATATAGATTCCATTTTTCCTAATTAAATTCATATAATTAAAAAAACATTATTTAACAATAATCCAATAAACAAAATGAAAAAAGCGAGATTTTAAGGTGAAAACATCAAATGTCTCAAATGTCTTATATAAAATTTCATTATGAAATTTATTCCACAAATATAAATTTGTTTCATTGATGTAAAATATAACTAATTATACTTTAATCCCAATTTAAATTACATGTTATCTTCATAAAATATGTAAATGAAAAATTGGTTTCAAATAAAAATGTATTATTCTCCACTATTCGTCAAAAAAGGAAACATGTCATAAAAATAGAAAAAATTATCCCTAAGATAATTATTATATTCCAACAAGAAAAATTATATTATTTAATCATAAAAAAATATTTAAATATTCAAATAAATTTATTTAATACAGGTGATCCATCAAATGGTGTCAAAATTTTCTTTTTCAAAAATATAAATTTTCTTCTCGAAATTTAATTTTTCTTATAATAATCCTATAAAAACAATTGGATTAATTAAAATACAAATTAATGGATATATAAAACAGAAGATTTATTAATAAATTTCACTAATACTGATTAATATAATTTATTATGAAAAAATTTCATTCTCGACAAAAAATTAGTTTTTAATAATAAAAAAAATATATTTAAATTTTTTATATATACAATTATATTTATTTGGTAACAAATAAATTAGATAGATAAATTTTTATAAACTATATTTTCATTATTTAATTAATCAAATTCATTCCTTTCATTCAAACTGTTTGGTGTTAACTATCATATTTAAATAATGTTTTTAGTCATTTCATTAAGCTTTATGTGTCGTATCTTTTATGAAATTGAGAATTGTGTTTCCTTTAAAAATATCAGGTTTTTACATTAATTCTCATATAACCCCAATTTAATAAAGATATATAGATCTACATCCTCTAAACTAATAATGAATGAATAATATACCGACTACTCCAAGGTTCCCATCTATTTTCCTAGGACTACACATAACCTAATGATAAATAGGGTGGATGTATCCCCACGATGAATTTTATATCACAGTTGAGGTGGAAATATCTCCTCAAAAAGAATCTTATATATTATCTAATGTAATGTGTATGTATTTCTCAAACCTTAATACTCTATATCCCAATCATGGGAGAACTAATTTAATAGAGATATGACATGCTTCAAAATATTAATGATAGGGAGTCCACTAATGATATAGATGAACTTCTCCCTATATACTATGGGGGAGTTATTTTTCAACATATATTAATTATATAGAGGATATATACCATTGATAGAGATTGGGGTTCTAATCATGTTCACACTCAGATGATTAAACATAAAGAGTATCACTAGCTAAGAATCACTGAAAGAAAACTCATACTGGAATAGTAATCAGTCATCTCTATACATTCAAAATGAAATCCATAAACATGTTTTATGTTGAAAACTACTCAATATGGGATACAAACAAGCCCAAATTTATGTTTAAAATAGAAGTACATGATATAGTAGTCTCTGAGTGGAGTTGAGGGAATTTTTTCATTAGGTAGACGACATGTCTCATCTTGGAAAACTCATGTTATGTACCATATCTTCACTCATCTACAAAACATAAATTAAATCGATTATATTTATGTTCATATGTCATTTTACGTCACTTGGACACCTATAAATATTCTTTATCCCATTTGTGTGAACTATTATTGTGTCTGCATAATAAATTCATGATTGTATACTTTTTGCATTCTCAATTACATTATTCTTGTTCACATGAATCATATATTTTTTAGACATTATCATCTACATGGTGTGTCCCTTGGTGTACATGATATGACACGAATACATGCACCAGGTACAGGGCGTGTTCCTTTTCAACTAATATTTTCCACCTGAGTAGGATAACATGTGATGCGAGTTTTTCTACATGGAATGTGATATTTATCTTAGATAAAAACTCAGATTCCATATAAACATAGAATATATGCAACATTATTCTCTAGGATACATTAAATGTAGTCAAAATTTTGATTGGTAGATAATTCTTCCTTTACAAGGATGTAGATATTCATTCTTTTCTACATCCTCCCTCTTTTGACAGGCCTAAAATGGATGATTTTTTTGTGAATGATCTTAGATTTTTAAAATTTGGCATCAAATTAGGAAAATTGTTTCACTGATCCTATGTATTCTTATCAATATACCTCATAATCAACATTGAGGCATCTTGATCCATTTTTTCATCAATTGTATCCGACAATACAACTAGTTCCATTAGGAAAACCCTGATTTCAATCACAATGACAGGCCTTCCAACAATATAGGGGTTCAATCAAACATGAATCAATCTGGAAAATTTCAAACAACAACCTCAAGGGACAATAGTGAAGAATATGAACACCGGTTGGGAAAAATTACCAAAACGAAACTAAAAATATACTTTAATGGTGTGATCCCATTTAATGATTACATAAATTATAACCAAGGAAAATTAAATGCAGCTACAATTACATATAGATTTGATCAAAATTATTTATCATATTTGGGGAAAGGTGAATTATTTAAATAATATTGGGAATAATAAGATATTAAATATACAATTAGAAAAATAAATAATGGGAGGAAATGAAAAAAATTCACTTCCTTCAATTTGGATCGATCGCTAAAAAAAAATGGTCATATACCGTTTTTGTTGGGGATATTTAGGGACACTATTGGTGAAAAAAATCCCATGTAAAAGTGTATTATTATCCATGGTCCACTATAATTCATAAAAGACATTCCCCCTTTTCTACTATAATATCCAACGATAATGTGGATAACTGGATGTTATTTTCCTATCAATAATTATATAAGGAGTAAAAAATGATTATAAAATTAAATATATAAAAAATATAAAATTATTTATTTTTCATAACACACCTACCAATGGTATCCAGTAAACAAATGCTGAAAAATATCTAACATTATTTATTTCCTAGGGGAAAATCATTCTTTTTTATACAACTATTTTCTCGTCTTTCACAACTAAAGACCTGATCAATGCGAAAACATTTATTCAAAAAATACTAATGTATGTGCATTAATAAATATTTAAAAAATTATTACATTAATTTTTTGGTATTATAATACCAAATAAAATGATATTAATATGAGGAAAAATACACACACACACAAATATATATATATATATATATATATATTAATAGGACCAAACCATTGAAACTGTAGATATTACATTCTTCCATCCTTCTAGTATTTCTTCAAAAAATGTAAAATCCAAAAACATGGGGGTGGGGATGAGCCTCTATTTGGATCTCATGTTTGAAGGATCTCTCTTTAACACTTTAATTCTAGGAAAAAACTAAATCCTTAGTAATGTTTTGACATTTCAGTATCCTCTCAAGAAATTCCTTGATTGCCACTGAGTACTTTGAGAAGGGGGATCTATCATCAATTTTTATCTTTCCAAATTCATTAATATACTATGGATATATCACATATAAACTCATATGTGATTATTGGAATACATACTACACTTATTCTCACTTTGGGGGTATGTTGAAGGAGTAAAAAACCACACTGAACCTAAGAAGACACTTTTAATTCTAGGAGGACATTGGGGAAAAGTTTAAACTCTCACTATAACTCCAAATACCATAATATTGGGAGACTCTAAATAATTCATGATATCCATAATCATGTCCCAAATATATTTAATGTTATAAATAGTAATATTTTTTTCGATACTAAACATTCATCTCTTTCTCATGGATCACGTTTAACCTTCATCAATGTTGAATTCACTATATTTATCCAAACAAAGAGGTTTCTCCAAACCCATTCCATAATAGGAGAAACTAGTAGGGTGTCTCCTATTGTTCCTTTAATTGTTCCATGATAACAGTGGGGTGATGTCTATAATTTCAATAAAACTCAACTAATATAAAGGATATTAACATAATATTAGTAAAAAATACAAATATACTTGTTTATAGAAAAATATGCAAAACATTGATAGTTCGCTCAAAATGAAATTTTTTTTTAGGTGTGGAACGTTGTGTTTATCTACAACAATGTCCTTAAATCCTCATTTAAACACCACTCTATCCACTATTGACACTAATAATCATGGTTGGAGATAAACATCATGGTTGGAAATGAAGTCATATGATATCATACATGTATAACTAACCCAAAATTTAAAGACAATCTATGTACTAGAATGTATAGGAAGTGTGATGAATTTGTAAGTTAGTCTATAATAAGACGAAGAGAACCATGGACTCTCAATAAACATTGAATAACCATCATGATAACTATGGTTATTTCATCCCACTTCTATTTAGAAAACTCAATAGTTTGAGACGGTCCAATTTGAACATAACATTCATCCTTTACCTACAGATACATGATTCACCAAGAGACAAACTCCAAAATTATATACCTCATTTCCATCTCCCAAAAACAAATATCTATGATTACATTATAATATATACAAACACATATTTGTATCCAAGGGATAAGATTTAAATTATCGTAATATCTTCTTATACCACAATACCAAATCTACTATCCATTTCTTATAAATGAATAATGTGCACTATTTCAATATAAAATACATTTTGTGTATATATTGAAGATATTTGTTCATAAAAAACCTCAAAATTGACATCTCCAAACAAATAACCTCTCTCATCATAATGATGTGTTAATCTTACTAAAATTTATTACTGATAAGTCTCACCCCTCTCCTATACTACGACCATCTTCGATGAGGGAACTACCTAGTCCCCTTTTTCCAAAAAGCTAGAATTGGTTATACCACTAATGAAATCAACCTTGATCTTATGATATATTCTTGTTTGGTTACCATGACACCACTTTGCCAAACATAAATGTATCCACAACTACACCATAATTAGAGATGACTTAACCCATAATGCCAATCTCTCAGATCACAACGTAAACATTAAGTTATTAATTTAAAACTTCTTACCTCAATGTAAGATTGGGTTTAATCAATAAAGGACACACATTATTCTCATATATCACATAATATATGAAAATAACATTTATAATTATAGCTACACATCATTCCAATGATGATTATAAGATCTAGTTTTTGAGGGACATAAAGACAAATGTCTATCCGTCAAATTTAATGGTATCACTAAAAACTCATAATTTCCCTTGTGAAATTACAATTTCAACGTCATAATGAAATCCTTGTGCAACATATTATAATGGTTATAAGGCCTATGATAGATATTTTAAAAATATCTCAGTCATTTTTCTGTTCAAAATAGTATTCAATCACCAGTAAGGGTAAGTTATTCTTGATTGTTACCTGATTCAGGTGAAAATATACAACACCAATCCTTAAAATATATTATACCTTACTCAAGAAAAATATTATAGCCAACGAGATAAATATTGTAGGTTTGATAAATATATTATTCTGAATATATTCAATTTTCATGATACATATTCCAGATGTTATTAGGAGCCAAAAATTATTCCCCCAAAGATATCAGTTTGGTCCCATGGTGAAAGTCAATTTAGAAGTCAATCTTCCACCTCAAATGCAGTAATGGATAATCTTCAGAAATATTTCCTTATAATCCTACTATTTCGATAGAATCTGTATAAAAGATTAAGTCACTAAACCAAGGGCTAAACACAACAACATATGGGTTATGGGTTGTTGACTATTTCACACAAGCCCCACTCACTTAGAAATAAAATATTTATTCAACATGAAGGAGAATCTATTCGCATATATAAGGTTCTATCTAAATCTCCTATCATGATCAATATGGTCACAAACTATGAACAACTAGTCCATATCAACAATGATATCATTGGGTTTCATCTTGAAAACCATGAGTCTTTAAAATATTCTTTCCACCATATTGACTTTTATAAAATCACCTCAATCATACAATCAAGGGATCATAACCAACATAGAATGAAAATTTCAACTTTTGGTAGCACAATATATCCTAGAATGCTTTAAATATCATAACAAGAGAAGGGAACTTGGTTGGAGGAGGTAACCCATCTTCCTTCTACACTCAAGCATTTTTTCAAAAAAAACACAACATAGGTATAAAAAATAGATCTTGGAAATTGTGATAAGGTAAAATAAAACTTATGAAAAAGGAGAAATGGATATATATCATACCACACAATAAGGCCAGAGTCCCTAAATTGTATGTCAATAAGGTATTTCATTCTACTACATCATGATAGGTTAGAAAATCATATTAAATATTACCTTTCTCATTACAATAATAGAATCTCCCATATTGAGATGTGTATATCTTCATGAGAAACATTGAGCCAAAGAACCTTTAATATGAACGTGTCTACCAATCCTTTACTAGGTTGTAGGTCCCAAAATCATATTATATCCATTACTATAACCCCTTCACCATGACACAAATGACTAGTAACACCAAGAATCTATAGGCCTATCAACTACTTGATATCCATATCCAAATCATGCTACCCAAGACTCACATTCCATGAATATTATCATATCCCAAGCCTTTATTAAAATATAATGTCACTAAACTGGTTGTCTAGTAGAGGGATACAACTCATTGTTAAATATATTCTCACTCTCTTCCTAATAGAGTGTCACATTACCAAATTATTAGGTGAAAAATCCCCCACAAAATCTCTATTATATGATGAAAGTTCCTGGTTACATGCTTGAGAATCACTTTGGGTAGCATTTACATAAGATAGAAAACATAGACAACAGACTCTATAAAAGGATCTACCACCTAAAGTTATATCTCATGCTAGAATTTGTGCGGCCCCATATCCTATAACACTGAAAAATTCTTCTTTCTATGAGCATAGTCATCCTCAACTACTAGAAATAAATTTTTCTACATCTAATGTGAAGTATCAAACTATCCCACAAGTTATGGGTCCTATTGTTGGATGGTAGAATGAAAAGATACACAAAAACTATCTTGAAAGACAAACTTATGAACTAGATCCTAAAATAGTGTGTCAATACTATTCTTACTATAATTGTGACACTATACTGGGGCGTCAATAATAAACTTGTCATCATCACAAACATGTCTCAATTTCATTTCTAGATGTTATTAGGAAAAAATAAATAATTTTAGGAATATTCACCATGGTTATATGATCATATACGTGGAGATAATTTTGGAATGAAATGAAATTGAAAATACCAAATTATATATGAATCATAAACCCTTTTTTCTTTATAACTGATTCCTTTCAATTCTGAGTCAATAAGAAAGTAGTTAGAGTCCTCATGCAAGGGTATATCAATCGTCACACCTTAAATGAATTCCAATGTACTAAAACCAAAATCTAAACACATTGACATCATTACCTGATGTTCCCAATCAAAACCATACCACATGACTACCTCCAGACACTAAACTGGGGAAAAATCTACAATAATACAACTCAGTTGTAACCTAGCCCATCAGGGACCACATGAATAACAATGAGTTGAGTGTGACACCCCAATAAAATTTATAATAATATAGGGGAATTTGAAAATCTTCATGGTAGGTCTTTGAAAATATAGCATGTCACGACCGGTCCCCCGGGGACTTTATTGTGACAACCCCAAGCCCACCATCTATAGGCCAAGGGCTGACGACTAGCACCAATGGCGTAAATCCCTAAACTGGGACGAAATTGCCTTTATAACTATAAACAAGCACATCAGAGTACAAAATTGGAAGAAAAACACGAAGTAAAAATGTATAAAAAAGAATTAAAGGAAAGAAAACGGGAAAGAAATACAATCCCAACAGGAGAGTACATGTACAACTAAAATAAAGTACAATTGAAGAAAGGTAAAGTAGCTACTAGGTCATCATCTGGGGTTCCTACCTGAAGGGTAGGTACATATAGCCTCCTCAGCACTCCACGTCCATCAGTCTCCTATGTGTACAGTCACACCGAGTGGTCCACCTCTGGGTACCGTCTAGTCCTGCTTCTCTCCACCTCAGTCAGCATTGTATGTTGTCTGCAACCAACAAAATGAGGTGTGGGCATAGCCTGTGCATGGGTGAGTATAACGATACTCATTAGGGAGCTCGATAACATCAAGGTCTCACAAAATAAAACAAGGTTAAACAAAAATGTAGGAAATCAACGGATAACCATTACTTATCTATATGCCCATACATATTCCTAAGTTATCTAGTAACCCATCTCAATCAATAGAAAAACACAAAAGTCATTGACACAACTCAACCATGACTTTTATTCATGTTGTCGAAACCACGACTACTAGAGAACTCCTCCTATGTCATGTAAAGTGGGCATGATGCTACAACCATGCACTTCCCACAATCCTTGGACTGTTGAGGTACTCCACCTGTCGAGTACTATGTGTCTTTCACGCTCACACAGAGGTTCTCCCCACCCTGATTCTGCTGCTACAACCAAGTGATCCCCCTCATATCCTACAGAGGTACTCTTTCTGTCGAGTACCGCAGGTCTGCCGCTACAACCAAGTGCTCCTCTGCCGTGGGTCTGCTGCTACAACCAAAAACTCCCCACTGGGGCATCCGAATCACTCTGAGTCGATCAGTCAGCAGTCATCAAGTCTCAGCCAGCTACTAGGTCTCTATAATTTGATTTCTCTTCACCATGAGGGTATTCTCCATGATCTATAAGGAAATACTTCAAATATTGTAACGTTCCATGAAAAATTATCTCTAATGACCACAACGTCATAGGGGTCTCAATGCAATAGACGACACGTTAATCAGATGCCTGGTCTGTTAGTTATTAGATATTTAGTCCTGGGGGCCCGGTTGGATTATTGTGCGATCCAACCTGACTGTAACTCAAATATACACTGAACACCAATGGGGTATTCTCAAAGGGATGGATTCGTTCCACGAATTCCAGTGTCACTGGCAGTTCGTCATGCGGATGTCTGATGCCAAAGATATAGCCAAATAAAGCAAAGGGTCAGTAGTGGGCCCAGGTCTAGTCCGACCCTGTCGGACCGACTCGGTCCAACCTCGTTTGGGCCGACTCAGTATGGATCAACCCGAAATGACCCGAAGGGTCTGACCCAGACCGTTTGGCGGGTCAGCGCTCTATGTTAGGGTCGGTCCGCTGGGTCGGGCCCAACGAACTGTGATGGGTATTCGGCATGAAGGCCACCGGACAAGAGGCTTGGCTCGAAGGCCGGGGGTGGCTCGGCCAGTGCCGCGAGGGAAGAGTCTTGGGAGGACGGCATCCAGGAGACAAGCGGGCAGGCCGCGCGGGGTGCGGGTAGGCCTGTTGGACACCGGACAGGTCGCGGGTGCACCGGGCAGGGTGCAGTAGGTAGCAGGGAAGGCCGCAGGGGCACCGTGCAGGGCACATGGGTGTTAGGTAGGCCGCCGATAGGGCGCAGAGGCGCCTGGAGGGCCAGCGGCAGGGTGCGGGGGTGCTCGGCCGGCCTCCCATAGGGCGCGCGTGCACCAGGCAGCGCGCGGGCATGCGGGCAGGTGGCTCAGGGTGCGGCGGCCTGTGGTCAAGCTGGCGAGGGGCGCGGTGGCACACAAGCGGGCCGACACGAGGCGCATAAGGGTTCGGCCAGAAGCACCGGTGCACCGCTTCGACGGCGCGATTCAGAGACGTGACGTGTAACGCGTCCTTTTTTCATCGTCTTCATCATCGTTTCTTCATCGCCTTGCCGTAGAAAATCACCACAAGATAGAAAACCGATGGAGGGTGTCGGGCCATGTTAGGTTTTCCCACACCCCTTGCGTTTAGTGAGGTATCCTTTGGCTCATCAAGAAATTAGATGATCAATAACCCATCCTCAACACTCTCTTTTTATTCGATGAAGAAGATAAGAAGAGGGTATAATAATATCAAGCAAATAAACCCCCTACATTGCTCGTAGTTGATTGTCGTTGGCGCGAAAAGGCATATGTCATTCTTTGATGGAGTCGCAGAAGAAGAGGTAAAGGATCATCATTCGCCACGTCCTCTAGTCCCATCCAAACCCGAGTTGCGTCGACTCGTTTTCGACGCTCCACATCGGTAGGTGTCCGAGTTAGAAGTCGAAGATGGTTAGCGTACTTCATTCTTCATAGGAGAAGGCGTAATCCTATATATGTTGGGTGTCGCATCACATTGCCAGCGTTTCATTGCATGGTGAAGCCGTCCCAAAACCTCCTCCCAAGCCCCCTATTTATAAGAGAGGGGGAGAGGTATGTAGCCATCATGGAATTTATGACTGCTCATTTATTAAGAACCTTCATAAATTCCAAAGATGCAGTTACTAAATTTAAAAAGGGGGTCAAGCGAATTAAAAAACATTGGCACAATTTAATAGGTTAGTTGGATTAATTATTGGGAGGATTATAAGAGGGTTCCCCCATATAGTCTGCATGAAATCAAAATATAATATTTAATATTATGTTGACACATTAAATTAATTTCATAGAAATTAATTTAACGTTGACACATAAAATTAATTGGAAGCTTTTAATTTCATGTTGACACATAAAATTAATTTGACAGTAATTAATTTTATGTTGACATGTAATATTAAATTATAAGAAATTAATTTTACATTGACACATAAAATTAATTGAGGCGGTTGTGAGATTTCCTCTCCCTCCACATTAATTGGGGGTTTAAGTGTCATGTGGTCCCCATGTCATAACCTCTCACAGGAGGTTATGCTCGGGTGGTCCCCACCACCATAACCATTAATGGGAGGTTAGGGTGTGGGGGTCCAATCTCCAACTCCCAAGTGGAGGTTCTAAGAAACAAAAACACAACATGATGGCTAAAAATAAAATAAAGTGTTAACTCACATTATTTTATTAATTTTTTTATAAAAACCCAAAATCTAAATTTTACTCTCGACCAAATACCATCATGGTGAAATCATCCTTAAGCGAATATCGGGGCTACGGGTTCAACAGTGCCCTCAGATTTCAATTTCGAGCTCCGATACAAAAGTTAAAAAACGTTGCTCACGTGTTTACTAAACGTACTTGAAAAAAAGTTTGGATAATTATTATGAGTCACCCTCGACTCGCACCTGCCAAGGATAGTCTCTTCCTAGGTCAAACACACCCCAATGAACCCAATGGTACTCTCATATTTTCAATCCGAGTTACCGTTTAGAAGTCATTAATTTTAAAATAAACTAATTGTCACTTAATTATTATTTTTTACGGCCCAAAAATTAACTTTCTCTGCTGGCCCACGCTGGCCAAAGTTAGTATCTGTTTAAAGAGAGAATACACTCATGAGTTCAGTGGTGGTCTTGTATTTGTAATCCTAGTTACCTTTTGAGAGTTATAAGCATTTGGAAAAAAATTATTTAATTTATTTATTTACGATTATACCATTATTGGGTTTCCTCACAGGAAGCTCATGTCGACTAATCTTAAGTCACACCAAAGGTAAACCCACCATTCGGAGCGCAACGGTGCCCTCAGATTTCTGATCTGATTTACCATTTAAGAGTTATTCAACTTTTTCAGTAAAACTACTTACACGCATTAACTTAAGATGAACAAAAACTTCAACGGATCATTCAGGGAACTCCAGGCCTCAAAATTGCGCGCCGTCTGAATTTGAAGACTCGTAAAATTCTCATTTAATTAAAGAAAATTACATTGGAATTACAAGTATTTATATTCTCCCCACCTCAGGGCTCTACGTCCCCGTAATCCACAACTCACAACTAAGGGTACATGTGGTCGTACTGAGTATACACCTGAGCCTCCCGCTCCCCATGTGCACTCCTGGAGGTTATGATGCTGCCAACAAACGCACACCAGAGGTATCAACCATCCACAAAGGACCCACTCTTTCCAATCCATAATCTATAATGGAACCTTCTTAAATGTTTCTCAATCCTCAATGTAATGCTCACCATGGTCAATGATATGGGAAGGGTCGTGCACGTATCTCCTCATATGGGATATGTGGAAGACGTCGTGCACCCAGTGAAAATGAGGTGGAAGATCTAATCATTATTCCACCTCACCAGCTCTGTTGAAGAACTGAAAAGGTCCCATGAACCATATAGATAACTTTCCTCCTCGGCCAAATCTCTGTAGACCACATCGAAGTGAGACCCATAGAAAGACATGGTCACCATCCTCAAACTCCGGAGGCCTCTGTCTCTTGTCAGAATATGACTTATTTCTACTCTGTATAATCTTCATCTACTCCTGGATGACCTGCACCTTCTCTATGGTAGCTCGTACCATCTCTGGTTAGTAGGAAGTGGGCCGACATGGTGAGTCAGTCGAAGATCACCCAAATTGAGTCATGTCCCCTAGATGTACGTGGAAGACCCATCACGAAGTCCAGAGATATCTTAACCCTATTCCACTTTTGGATCTCTGAAGGATGAACCAAAAATTCTTGTGCCTGATGCTATGCCTTCACTTTCTAACAAGTCAGGAATCGAGAGACAAACTCTACTACCACCTTCTTTATACCTAGCCACCAGTGCTGTCATCGAAGGTCCTGGTAAATATTCGCCTCACCTTGATGTACCGATAGAGGGGATGTGTGGAACTCCATCAACACTTCCTCATGAAAGGCTACTTGTACCATGGTATGTCCTATGAAGAGAATGTTGTGCTCCCCACCTTTTTAAAATCCATCAGGTACATGCCTTGTGGATATCTGAGCACGTCGTGTCTCGCAGTCAGCGTCCCCATGTCATGTCTCCCTGACTCACTGAAGAAGTGGGGGAGTGACCATAAGAGACTGCATGAATCCTAATCCATCACTATCCACAAAGTATAACTATAAGGCATACATCTACATTTTCTCCTTTCCTAGAAGTTGTATACCAGTCCTCCTACTGAGTGCATCTGCAACAACGTTTCCACTCCCAAGATTATAGTCTATCTCGAAGTCATAGTCCTGGAGGACCTGAATCCAATGTCGTTGTCTCAGGTTCAGGTCCTTCTTTGAAAATATATACATGATACTCTTGTGATCAGAGTACATTGTAAAATGTTCACCCATCAGATAGTGTCACCCCATATTCATGGTGAAGACAACAACTGCTAACTCCCGGTCATGGGTAGAGTAGTTCTGCTCGTGCTATGTCAGATACCAAGAACCATACGCGATCACAGCTCGCTCCTGCATCAGGACACACTAGAGTCATGTCCCAGATGTAATTTAGTAAACTATGTACCCTACGCCTTCCTCTATAATCCTCAATATGGGTGCAGTAGTCAGCCTCCACCTCAACTTCTGAAAGCTTTGATGGTATCTCTTTGAACACAAGTAGGGTCGCCCCGTCTTCTTCAAAACTGATAGTGGTGCTTCCACCCTGGAGAAGTTTCGTACGAATCTCCGATTATATTCCAAAAAATAAGACGTCCCTCCCCCTTTGGGGGTAATCCTAGAAACATCTGTTGAAAATATGTCCCCATGTTGTGTCACCCCTGTTTGGAAATGAAAACTCAAAACTCATGCTGCTACGAGGTTATGGCTGTCCGAATCAAGAGTGATCGGCTGCACCCTACTATGCATGAGTTTAATATGTCCTACATAGGTTTCCTTTTTCACAGACTAAGGAAAACATCATCCCAATGATGTAGATAAAATAAAACCTTTTTCGTAATACAGTTAATCTGTGTAATAATTTTGGTTTCCTAATCTTTACCCAAACTAACATCGTAAGGCCTCGACGCTGCCACCAAGATGTTTCAACCATAACTCTCACATCAAGGGTCATATCACACCTTTGGAATAAGTGTGACTGTTGAGTCTCCTCCCAAAGGTATCTCCAGACGTGAGGGTCAAGTAAACGGTTTAACCGGAAACTCTAGGTCTGGGAAAAGATTTGAGGAATGATGGAATGATTAGTACCTATGCCAATTGATACGACATCAATTAGTAGACACATACTATACCTCGAATCATTCCTAGATCCCTTGGGTCACACTCCTTGACCGTAGGTAGCTACTCTCTTCCCCCACCCTCCAGATCACTAAGCCTGGAATGGAGTACAATGAAAGGTGGTTGGAACCTGTCGAAAAGTACAAAAACTCAAGCTACACCCATAGCTCTACTTCCACTTCTATTGCCCTACAGATTCATCTATCCATTAAACTTCCTTTTCTCGAAAAATTTTACATGCTCAAGTCTCTGAGACTAGTTCCAATTTAATGCTTTCCCACTGGTAACATTCAATGGATGTACCCTCTCAGCTAAATAAGATTAAAACACAAAGGTTCTATTTAGAATCTAGTGAAAAGGTGTTGGATCGAATGTCTTAAAACACACCACTCTCGGTAGTCCCCACCCCAAATCACTGATCATATTGTATTATTTGAGTAATTCGAATGATCAGTATGCCTCGATGAATATTCAGCAACCGACATGTCATCCTGACGAAGCTGTACAAGCTCTAGAGAACTATCAACCACCTCCTTAGGCCAGTCCTCAACTGCCTGTGAGTCGGGCTTGCCTCGAAACCTGAGGGGTATCAGATGCTGAAACACATGTACGACACTACGCCTACAAGTGCCACATACCGGGACTGCCAGTTGTAACTTCTATCCAATAGGAAGTGATATAGATGAAACACTAACTAAAGATAAAAACTCAGTAAATGGTCAATGTACCGAAGCCTGATCACTATGAACTAAAACCTCATGGTCACTCACTGGAAAAAACTAGTATCTAAGATAACTATCTACTCTACGGGTGTCTCAATTTGGCCGAAAACTCTATCAATATCCTCCATCCAGTCCTCTGCTGGCTGTGAATCTTTCTATCCTTGTAACATTAGAGGCCTCTGCCGCTGGAACTCATGAAACATGCTCAGTAGGTGTGCACTGTCCGCCTGTGCGGCTGGTGGCATCTACTTCCCAACGAGTGGTGGTGCTGCTAGTACACCACCTGAAGGGCCAACATAGTAAGAGGGCTCTGTACTGGATCCTCCTCTCTCGGTGGACCTTCATCGTGTACTCTCTCAGAACTCTAACTAGCTGCATGCGTGGAGGAATCATTGAACAGATGAGACACGGTCAAAAGTTATATCTGGTGAGCAGACCTGTTTGAGTTGAATTAAATAAAACTTTTGAAAAAACACAGGCAATTAGTGTTTTTGTGCACTGAGTTGGAGATTAGTATTCAGGGTCCTGGTGTTTGGATACATCAGCCGCCACACAAACACTGGACTCCCTGAACTAAAAACAACACTTGGTACCCTTAACACTATTGTATCGCAGAAAATAATGATCATAGTCCTTAGTTTTGCAGTAGAATAGACTCCACTGGGGTTAGTATCGTGACTAACCCAAGCTTTCCTTCCATGGGTTACGGGCTGGAAACTTCAACCAAAGTCATAAATCCATAAACTGGGAGTGCATGGCCTTTATAACTATAAATAAACACATCAGAGTACACAACTGGAATCAAAACACTAAGAAAAATTGTATATAAAAGAACTCCTATAATGAAAAATGGGCTTGAAATACGTGCCCAAAATGAGAGTACAAGTAACACTAAAAGCATGTACAACTGAAGAAAGGTAAAGAAACTACGTGTTCATCCTCTAGGGATCCTACTTAAATGTTAGGTACATATGGCCTCCTCAGCACTCCACGTCTGGTCGTCTCCTCCATGTATCTTCACGCCGAGTGGTCCACCTCTGGGTAACGTCCAGTCCTGCAACTATCTACCTCAGCCAGCATTGTCTGTCATCTGCAACCAACACAATGACGTGCATTCATTCCCTGTGCAGGGGTGATTATAATGATACAGATTAGGGACCCCAATACCCTCAAGGTCTCACAAAATCCAATGAAGATAAAACAAAAAGTATGAAATCAAAGGATAACCATTACTTAGTACATTCCCATACAAATACCTATGTATTATATTAAACCATCTCAATCATGAGGAAAACACAAAAGTCATTGACACAGCTCAACTTGGATTTTTATTCACGTTTTCGAAACCACGGCTACTGGAGAACTCCTCCTCGGTCAAGTATAGTGGGTCTGCCGCTATAACAAAGCACTTACCAATAAACATGGACTGATGAGTTACTCCACCTGTTGAGTATTGTGGGTCTGCTGCACTCACATAGAGGCTCTCCCCGCCATGAGTCTGCAACTAAAACCAAGCACTCCCCCTTATAGCCTACAAATATACTATTTCTGTCGAGTACCACGGGTCATCCACTACAAACAAGCTCTCCTCCGTCGTGGGTGTTCTGCTATAGCCACGACCTCCCCATCGGGCCATCCGAATCACACCGAGTCGATCAGTCAGTAGTCGTCAAGTCTCAGCTAGCTACAAGGTATCTGTAATCTACTCGCTCATCACCAGGAGGGTCTGATCCACGATCTACAAGGAAATACTCCAACTATATCTAAGTGCCACGAAGAAGTATCTCAATGGTCCGACACGTCATAGTGGTCTCAAGGCAACATGAGATGTGTCAATCAGATGCCCAGTCTGTTAGTTATTTGATTTCTAGTCCTGGGGGCCCGGTTGGATTCGTGTGCGATCCAACCTGACCGTAACTAAAATATACCCCGAAATCCAGTGTTGAATTTTCAAAGGGATGGATTTGTTCCAAGAAAGAAAGCACCACTGATGGTTCATAAAACGGATGTCTGATTCCAATTATATGGCCAAAGAAAGTAATGGGTCGGTAGTGGGCCCGGGTCCTGTTTGACCAAGTTAGACCGACTCGGCCCAACCCAGTCGGGGCCGACCTATTCTTGGTCAACTCAGAAAGACCTGATGTGTCTGACCGATCCTGTTGGCCGAGTC
This sequence comes from Viscum album, assembly GCA_963277665.1. Lineage (NCBI taxonomy): Eukaryota > Viridiplantae > Streptophyta > Magnoliopsida > Santalales > Viscaceae > Viscum > Viscum album. The sequence goes on along the minus strand of OY728126.1, from coordinate 815,493,594 downwards.
AGTCCGATATGTTAGGCCTAGACCACTAGGCATGTCCTAGCAGACTGTGAGGGAAGTTCGGGCCTAATGCCGCTGTATAGGTGGCTCGGCCCGAAGGTCTGGGCGGTTTGGCCAGCGCCGTGAGGGATGCGGCACGGGAGGTCGGAATCCAAAAGACAAGAGGGAAGGCTGCGCGGGGCGCGGGTAGGACGGCTGGACACGAGGCAGGTCACAGGTGCACTGGGCAGGGCGAGACAGTCCGCTGGGGCACCGGGAAGGGTGTGTAAGGGCGCAGGGGCGCCAGGTAGGCCGCAGTAGGGGCCAGGAAAGCGGGTCGCATTCCGGGAAGGCCTCCAGTAGGGTGCGGAGGCACCCGGCGTGCCGCCGTCACAGTGCGGGGGCACCGGGTGGGCAGCTGGCAGGGCACGGGGGTGCCTGTCATCGAACGGGACCCGCGTGCAGGCCGCGCACGGGCAGGCCGGCGCGTGGGCAAGCCTGTGCGGGGCTCAGTGGTGTTTGGCCTGAACCACCAGTGCCCCGCATGGGCGGCACGATTCATGGAGGCCATGGGTTGCGTGGCCTTTGTTCACCCTCTTCGTCGCCTTTTCTTCATCGTCTTACCGTAGAACGTCACCACAAGGACGAAAACCAATGAAGGGTGTTTGGCCATGTTAGGTAGGCCCACACACTCCGCATTTAGGGATGTATCATTTGAAACATCAAGAAAGTAGATGATCAATAACACATCCTCAACCATCTCTTTTTATCCAATGAAGAAGATAAGAATAGGGTATAATAATATCAAGCACTAACCCCCTACCATGCTCGTAGTTGTTTGTTGTTGGAGCAAAAAGGAAGACGTCATTCATTGATGGAATCGCGGAAGAAGACGTAGAGGATCGTCGTTCGTCGCGTCCGCCAAGCACTTCCAATCCCGAGTTGCGTCGGCTCATAGACAAAGCTCCACATCTGTAGGTGTCTGAGGATGAAGTCGAAGAAGGTCGGTGTTCTTCGTTCTTCGTTGGAGATGGTGTAATACTCCATGTATTGGGCGTCACATCACTTTTCCAGCGTTTTGTCACTTGGTGAAGCTGTCCCAAAACCTCCTCCCAAGATCCCTATATATAGGAGAAGGGGAGAGGTATGTAACCATCATGGAATTTATGATAGTTAATTTCTTAGGAACCTTCTTAAATTCCAATGATTCAGTTACTTAATTTAAAAAGGAGTTCAAGATAATTAAAAAGCATTAGCACAATTTAATAGGGGTGTTGGATTAATTATTGGGAAGATTCCAAGAGGCTTCCCCCACATAGCCTACATCAAAACAAATGATAGGATTTAATTTTATGTTGAAACAAAAAATTAATTTGACCGCAATTAATTTTAATTTGACACATAAAATTAATTGGAAACAATTAATTTCATGTTGACACAAAAAACTTAATTTGACTACAATTAATTTTATGTGCACACTTAAAATTAAATTGGAAGTAATTAATTTTACGTCGACACATAAAATTAATTAAGGGGGTTGAGTGGTTACCTCTCCCTCACCATTAATTGGGGGGTTATGTGTCGTGTTATCCCCACATCATAACATCTCATAGGGGGTTATGCTCGAGTGGGTCCCACCACCATAACCTCTCATGGGAGGTAAGGGTGTGGCGTTCCCACCTCCAACTCCCAAGTGGAGGTTCTAACCAAATAACACTCCTCATGACGTATAAAAATAAAATAAAGTGTTGTCTCTCTTTATTTAAATATTATTATTTTATAAAAGCCCAAAATATAACTTTTACTCTCGACTAACTTCCGTCGAGGTGAATGTCTCCTTATGTGAATACCGGAGCAGCGAGTTCAACGGTGCCCTCAGATTTTAATTCCAAGAAATGGTTCATATGATATAAAATGCCACCACTATGTTTACTAAACCTACACTAAAAAAAGTTTGGAAAATTATTATCAGTCACCCTCGAATCGCGATGGTCGAGGTTAGGCTTTTCCTAGGTGAAACACGCCACAATGAACCCAACTGTACTCTCAGATATTCAATCCGAGTTACCGTTTAGAAGTTATGAATTTTATAATAAAATAATTTCCACTTAATTATTTTATTTACCGCCAAAAACTAATTTTCTCTAGTGGCCCGAGCAGGCCAATGTTTGTAACTTCTTAATGTAATAATACATTAAAGAGTTCAGTGGTGGTCTAGGATTATTAATCTGAGTTACTGTTTCTGATTTATAAGCATTTGGAAAATAAAATAATTTATTTAATTATTTCATTTACGATTATGCCATTATTGGGTTTCATCACAGGAGGCTAGCGCTGAATAATATTAAGTCACACCAAGGGTAAACCCGCCATCCTTGCCGCAATGGTCCCCTCAGATTTTTGATCCTAGTTACAGCTTCATAGTTATTCCACTTTTCAAGAAAACTGCTTACGCGTGTTAACCTAAGCTTAACAAAAATTTCCACTTATCATTTCGGGCACTCTGGGCCTTAGAATTGTGCGCCGTCAGATTTCAAGGACTCGTAAAATTTCCATTTTATTAAAAAATATATTACAAAAAAATTCCATGTCTTTAAATACCTAATATATATACACATAACCACATCGATTGAATAGTATGGAGATTATAAGAAATATTGAAAATAAAGATTGTAACCCATCCATGTAACAACATCTTGAAATCACATAATTGAATGTAAATGTAATTTAAAAGTATGAAAATTTCATATTATAAATGTGGTCCCATCCTGAGAAAAATGAAAAAAGGAAAAACGAAGAGAGATTGACTCACAATATCTGAGATTTAGCATAAAAAATGAACAAAAATACCAAGTAGCACTATTATTCTATAAGACCAATCCCATAAATATCACAATTACTATCACAATAATCATTATTAGACACATAATCTGCTGCAAATCCCTTATAGGATTGAGAATATAAATTAATATAAAGATAAAAACAAACTACAAAGGGAAATAAAAAGAATTAATCAATATTGATATCATTTAATAAATAAATATTTTAATGAAAAATAACATCAAATATACTCATAGAAAACCAATCAATGGGATTAAAGGGAATCTCAATGTTTCAAGAAAATAATGAATGAAGATTCTACCTACATCGTTAATTTCCACTTCTATAATCCAACCACGATGTCAAAAAATAAGATAAATATAACGAAGGAACCACTCCCTCCATTGTGTTTCATATATGATGGGGAACTATCTCTATGAAAATAATCTCACATAACCTTTCATGAATGAGTATGGATGTCTATAACCTCACCCCTATGAAATCAAAATTGAGGTATCACATCACTAATAGAGGACATGTATGATATAAGAGGTTGATAATGAGGATTCTACTCTATAGATAGTGGAATTTATACCTAAACAATATAGTGGACCAATCTCTCTACAAATATTGTTGATATAGAAGTCCCACACGTAAGAGATAGATAGTGGTACTAAACCCAAAAATAATCCATTGATAATGAATTCTTTATGTCACTTGACATATATTATTAAAATAATCGTCCCATTGGAATCAACTCATCTCATATCTATATTTTCAAAATGGAGGCCACCATTACATTAAAGGTTGAAAATTTCCCATGATGGGATACTTTTTTTTCAATGTAATTCTCTAAGAACGATATAGTTGTGGTATTAGTCACTAAGGTGACTACATGAAATGTCCTCATAGGGTATACAATGTTTATCATGAGTATAATCCTCAGTTTTGTGTCATCCCTCTACATGGAAAGTGAATGTAATTTACAAACCATTTATGTTGGGCCATATGACATGAGAACTCACTTGGTCACATGGGCATGTCCTTCAACGTTTTACCATGTACTATGATAGTAATCACATATCCAGGCCTTACCCATTCACTCCTTTCATGCATGAGTAATTAGTTTTTGTACACATGGTTTAAGAATTGGATAATCATGTACAACTACAAGGTATTTTACATAGGATACCTATTGTGTATTCTTACATGGTTTACTTTGTCTGTTTCAATGTCATATTACTTGGATGCATGACTATAGTCACACAGTTTATGGGCTTGGGCTAACATGTGATATATTCTTAGTTGAAACCATAGATGATGTAGAAATCCAAAATACATAGCACATGTTCCTATATGTTTCACTACATGAATTCTTGAATTTTATGGTATGTGAATTCTTTCTTTCCATAGATTTCATCTCATCCATTTCATCCATAACCTTCACTACTTGAATTTTCTGAAAACTAAATATCTATGGGGTTAGGTCTCTAATATTTTATTTTTGGCCTTTGGTAGCAATAAATCTGATCTATTGTCATTTGAACCTTTGACTGATCACCTCAATACTACTTTTCGGGTATCCCAATCCCATATACCATTAATCAGATCCAACAACGTGTCATGATATATCTACAAAACAAATATTTTAATCATGTTTACACATACTCCATTATTACCAAAGATTAATGTCACCTAAATTTAGCCTGACAATGTTGAACAGATACCTTATTGGGTAATCGTGAAGAATGTAAAGACTAATGTGGATAAATGCAAAGGAAAAAGTGAAAACCATCATTTTATGGTGAGATACTATTGAATAATTTTAAAAATATATCTCTGGGTGATGAATGATAAAAATCATTACAAATAAACAATATTAGGAGTATTTTTAAAAATTGGGATCATGAAAAGTTTGAAAATACAATGCATAATAAAAATATGTAGAATCAAGGGTTTAAAATATTAATCATGTGGATAAATATGAAAATCAAATTCCCTACCTAGAGTTTGGATCCATCATTGATTATGAATAGGTCTATATCATTATTGAAGGCAGTATCTGGGAACATCCATGGTAATCAAAATACCTTTTCAATGTGATCCATGATCCGTGATCTTTTTTCCTTCACTAATAGCACCCATACATGGATCTATGAATATCTTAATATTGTGGGGTTGACCATAAGTGACTTCCAAAATGAAAATTTTATAGAGATAATTTTTTTTATAAAATTTAATTAAATAAATAAATTTAATTGTTATTTTTACTTAACACCCTTACCTTTAATATGTTTTAACTAAAATTACAAAACAAACCACCATTATGACACATCTAGTTTTATCCCCTTGTTCTAGAAATAATCCATGGTATCAGATTTCACTTATGAGGTCCCAATGAATTGGAAAAAATGTATTCTAAAAATATTATTTTACATTTTCTAATATATATTAAAATTTATAATATAATAATTTCAGGTCTACGTGACAACCAAAAATAGCAATGACTCTAAAGAAGAAAAAAAATATATATATATAGTAACATTAAATAAACCAATAAATTGAATAAATATTTATTAAAAGGATTATGTTTGGTCAATTATACGAAGACCATTCATTTTCAAACTTTATTTAATAATTTTTTTAATTCTTCTTCTGTTATAATTTTAACCTCAATCAATTGTTTTAGTATGTAACTAGTTTTTACCAAGCTATATTTATTTTTATTCATTAAAATAAAATGCACTTCATTAAATAATTTTTAACTAATTATACCAATGATTAAAAAAAATTATCTAATAAAATTTATATGTGTAAGAAAAGTGGATTTTAACATAAGTACATGTAATGGGTAAAAAAAGTTTTTAAGAAATGTGTATTTTTAACCATAAAATTTATGTGTTGGTTATAATTATTTATTTATTTATTTTTTATGATAAAAACATGTTTTCTAGGATTCATAAGGTACACTTTTGATAAATATGTTATTTTAATAAAAAATTTACTAATGTAAAATAATAGAAATCAATGTTAAGCGAACATTGAGATTTTGGAGAAAATTTTTTTTTTTTCAATTTTAATTATTAATTATTAAAATTAATATTTTAATTAAATACATTAAAATATAACAACAATTATTTTTATTGGAAAACAATAGTTTTTTGAAAATAATATCTATTCTTATTTTTATTTCAAAGAAATTACAAATGATATTTGGGTTAAAATATTTTCAATATGAATAATGTAATATATATTAATTTTGTTAAAAAAAGGAAAATAATATTAAATTTAAGAGGAAAAAAATTATAAATATAACGTTATTGTAATTTTTATAAATTAATTAATAATTTTATTTTCTTTTAAACTAAAATAGAGAATGGTGTACTATATATATGATATATAAGCTATTATATTATTAATTACCTTATTTTATATTCTAAATTTCTAGTTACATATCTCACCATGATCTCTATGTATGATCTATGTATTACATATGTTATAGAGGGAACCGAGATGTGTGCTTTCTGTAGAAAATATCTTATGACAATTTCTAGGAGATTTATTTTAACTATGGTATTATCTCTCTCATACCATAGGTTCTCGACTTAGTCATGGATTTAGTCTAGTGAAACCCCTAAAGAAAACAACCCAGAATATAAACATTGTAATTTTTCTTCTTATTATGCTATTACATTTAGTTATGTTTTATAAATCCCAAGAACCTCATAATGAAACCAACGTCATTTTAATATAATAATTTGAAAATTAAATTTAGATAATAATTAAGGCCACAATAATTGAATTTATTAAAATTAGAAAGTATAGAAATAAGATAAAATAAATAAGAAAATGTGGATTCGCTCTATCCCGCATAATAATCAAACTCACTAATAACACCTTACAAATAAAATATAATTTATAAATGAAATATGAATTTTTAAAATTAAACAAAATGGGACCATAAGTGAAATGGAAATAATTTAATAATAAATAAATTAGGTTTGGTTTATAGAATGTAGGGTTTATTTATATATGTTAGAGGTCAAACCATTGAAATAGAAATATGACCTTCAGAATACTAATCTGTCCATTATGAATAATCACATAACTATTGGAATTTTAACCACACCTGTGGATGTGTTGAGTAATATTTTTGAATATTATAAAATGGAAATATGTCATATATATATCATGATAAAAGTAAATAATTTTTTTAATAATGATAAATTAAGTTTTTTTGTTTTATAAAACATGGATGTTTTAACTACTTATTAAAAATCAATATATTTCTTTAAAAGAATGTTTATTTTCATAACATTGATTTATGAATACCTATTATGTTCTATTAGAATTCTAATATAATTTTATGACACTCTAACTAGTTTTTAAATGTATCAAAATATTGATCATAATATAAAAATTGGTATATTCAAAATAAATGAGGGTAATATTTAAAATTTTAGATTTTAATTTTTAGAAAAATATTTTCATAAAATGCATATTATTTTTTACTCTAAAAATTTAAAAACAGTTAGGGTTATTTTTTTATAAAAAAGCTAAATTGTTTTAATAGTGAAATATGGTAAACAACAATATTTAACATAATAAACAAAAATTCATAAAATTATTTTTCTTGTATTATTTATAGATCTATTATTTTGAACTCAAATACACTCTATATTGTATTTATTTCAATTAATCAAAACTATTTAATTTTTTGATCCAAAATAATAAACTAATGATTATAATATTAAAAAACGCACCTTTCCTCCAATTATAAACACCATACCATACAAACACTTCTCCTCACACTTTCTTTGAATTGGTGAATTATATGTTTTTAACAATTACTGTCCAAATTATCTCCATTATTTCACAATTCTCCTGGTATTATCAAAATACCATTTGAATGAGATTTAAGGGGTAGTCTAAGAGGTGACATCAACTTTAAGAGGCTAGATTCTCAACTAAGCTATTTCAATTTTAATTTTCTTCAACCACCCCTAATTTTTTCCTTTCAATTATAAATAGAAACATAAGGATCTTAAATAAATTGATATATTATTATTATGGTGTAATATATATATTATACCATTATTTGTTTCATTCATAAATTGAATATGTTGTTTATAATATGGACTAGGTCAACTCATACAAGAAAAACATAATTAATTTTTTATTACCACCATCAAGGCTATACATAATAGAAAATTATTTTTGAATAATTTTATAATATATATATAATAACTTATTTCATGTAATGGTATTAAAATAAGGAATATTATTAAATAATACAAAACTATTTTCTAATGGTTTGTAAAATCATCTAACAAAACATGCTAGGCATGTTTACATCTTTATTAAGTGAACCATACATATTTTTAAATATAAAAGTATATATTGGTACCATTATTATTTGTGTGAAAAACTTAATATCATGTAATTTCACTATTGGAGTTGTATTCCTATTTGAAAAGAACATTTATAATTATACACACGTGATATGACTGTGGAACAATGAAAAAAGATCTCAGAATAAAGAAATAAAACATTTATATTGCACATTAATTGTTTTAAAGGATTGTAATAACCTTATTCAAAAAAAAATTGTATGAAATAGGTTCTGAGTTATGTAATTAATGAATTTAATCAGATTATTATAGAAATTATTTTTAAGCGTAGATGATTTTTGAAAGACAATTTATTTTATATCTTCAAACAATCCTTTTTCATTGGATTGTAAATTATATCTATCAAAAAACATTATCTCTCTCTTTTATAGGATTTAATTATTATATATTCGGTATGTATCTCTTAGTTATTTATACCTATTTTATTCCCCCAATTCATTTATTGGGAAAAAAATCAAAAATTAATTTCTTAAATTCCTTCGTTAAAATAAAACCATATTGAAGATAACTTTTTTACACCCTATCCATTTTTAGACTCATTTAAAGTATTTATTCTTATTGATGGTTTCATTAAAAATGGACTATTGTATTCATAACCATTTTTTACCTATGGGTTTCATTTCAAATTACATACATAACATTTCTCCAAATGTCATTATCCAATTTTATAAAACCAAATTTTGGAAATTCATTTATATACCAAATTATAAATCCAAAATCATGTAATTCACTCCAAATAAACATCATATTAATACTCCTATAATTTTTTAATCCAATAAGCACATCTAAAATATTTATTTCGATCTTCTCTGTATGCTCAATAAAATCTCAATTGATTATTGTATTATATAAAATCATGCACCCAAATTCTTTCCATGAGTAATTTTTATGTTCATACCCTATGATTGAATTTGTTTTATGGAAGACATAACCTTATAAATTCTATGATGGGAATTACTATATACCAATCCACTATATATGGAAATGTTTTTATCTCTTTAGATTGTATGTATACGATTAATTATTAAACCTAATCCACAAAGATACTATGTATTCAATTGGATTTTTTCATTGTGGTTATCCAAGATGTATCTTTATGTCATGTTTCTTACTACATCCATTATCCTACATTTCCATGATCATAAGATATAATGTTTTCTATGTTATTCTACCATTTTATTATTCATGATCCATCTCCCTGATGATATAATTTTAGGTAATTTGATAGATATGATATTCCACATTACCATGAATATTACCATATTATGCCTTACAGATCACCCCATCTTATTAAGATTTCCCTATGTTATTAAATGATGATTTTGGAGGTCAAAGGGAGTTAATAGAACATTATCAAGACATAAATAATGTAGTTTTTTAGTTTTTTTAATATATTATGCAACTAGTCTTTCATATTCACTTGGCCTCATGATCTTTTGGTTGTTATTATTAGATGTTTGCATATATAAAGTTTAACATCATGTATCAAATATAAGTGTTTCTATATTTGTTATGATATAAAGGTCTTGTTATTTTTTGGTATTGGGACTGGAAAACTTAATAATAACCCTGTAGATTTTTCATAGTATAGAAAAAATTAAATTATTTTGATTATTTATAGAGTGATTAGTATCAAAATGTTATATCTCTGTCTATATACTTATATTTTATGTGGATGTAGCCCAGTTATACCAGGGCTAATAACACTAAAAAGGATCAATCTTGTATTAAATCTATTTTAACCTCATATGTGTCAAAGATTTATTGTTTTAAACATGGTTTTATACTCTCATGTCATATGCTTTGGAAAATTCACCAAATATATAGAAACCATTATGTAGTTCTAGAATATAATATTAAGTTAGAAAACATAATAGGAAACATTATTATACATTACCTATATTTAAACATATAAACTCATATGATAGGGTTTACGAGTAATTTATATGTTATTCCTCTTATGATAATTGTTTTACATTTAATCACTTATTAGTAATGTATTCTTATTATTTCATTTTAATTTTTCTTAATGTTGAGAAATGTAATGAACTGTGAAAAAATCCAATGTGACATGTATTTAGAACATTTAACTAATTTGATTCTAAAATTTATGGGAGTTGAAGTTGAGTAATTTAGGGTAGTACTAGATCAGCAGTCTCCTACTATGAATAATAACATGAATCATGTCCAACTCCCTCATTCTCTTAAGAAAAGTAAAATTGTAGTCAACTATTTTATGTGACAATATCCTATTACCATTAGTATATCTTCTAATATATTCAACAAGGAATAATGGATTAACTCCATTAAGATGATATTCTCTATACACCAATAATTATAACAATTGAAATTCATAATGTTTGTTTATTATATTAATGGTATGATAACAAGTGGAATACATTTATCTATAAGAAAATGTCTGAAGATGAATTTCGATTCCTTATTCTGGGATAAATTCTGAAAAATAATTTCAAATAAAAATTTTCATTAAACTCCCTTTCATAAAATAGTGATAGAGTTCCTCTATCAAAAGGAAAATGAATTTTAGTCTATTGGGGTTTGTGAGGAAAACATCACATGTATTTCATGTCATGGCTCTGTCGTTTTCATCAACACCAAAATTATGTTTGAACATTTATTTATTTGGTTAAATAAAAAAATTTAAAAAAATAGTGATTAAAGAATTTGATAGCTATAAAGACATTAATTTTTTGACCTTAAGGTCAGGATGGATATTAGTGACTCTTAATGATCTCATTAAACAAGCTATAAAAAATGTAATTTGGTTTATAGTTCATTTTATCAATGGATAAATACGATTTAGTAATTTAAAGGCAGCATCCCACACGCCAAATAAATTGAAACAATTAACTTGGAAACTATCTTAAGGGAACCAATAGATGCTTTAAATGAAATGATGGGAATCATAATTTTTATTTCCAAATAGTGATGAAGAAACCCCACGAATGAAATAAATAAAAAAAATTTCATATCAACACTCACATAAAAATAATGTGTTTCAATTTCAAGGAATATTGGAATTATATACGTCAATTACCTATCCCAAGCATTTCTTGATACAATCATCGACAATAACCACCAATGGATAGAGAGAAAGGAAGAGAATATGCTACCACTACTATTAGTGTGTTTCAAAAAAGTTATTTTTCTAGGTATGATAGTTTTCAATTCCATAATATAAAACATATACCTTAATTATAGTTCTATACATTAATTTCATATCATGCATGTTTTGTATAATTATTCGAATACCACTATAAACCACATGACTTTTAATATCTGTTAGAGGAGAAAAAATAAAACATATTAAATATGAATTATATAAATCATCCCCAATTAATGAATCTAGAATGAACTTCCTAAAAACTATTTTCATTCAAAATTAAGTGTAGTTTTATATTATATAGGTCATGGACTAGTTTTCCTAATATAAGTTCAACATCATCTATTTAGAGAGAGAGATATCACTCTCGACATCTCGAGACATCTTTATTTTTTTTAAAGTGTAATGAGAAGAATGAATGTATACATTAATACTATTCTAATGTATAGATACTATATCTTCATATCTAACAAATATTATTGAGAAAAAGTATGTGATCATGATTTAAAATAATACCATTGTGAATTATTATACTAAGATATTATACAGAGAGTTTCTTGTTGATTATTTTGATAGAGTGGTGTAGTTTTGACCTAAAAATTTGAAATATTATTGTTGAAGAATCTTTTTTATGGAAATTGGGAACAAAAAAAACAATACGCAATGTAAAAAATTTCAAACTGCATAAGAAATTACCTAGATATAATAGAAAATAATTAAAAGTTTTGATTTCTTCACACAATATAATCTCAATATGATAGAGGATTCCTTAGTGTCTAGATCATCTTTTATTAAATCGTGAAAGTGGTATACAACATTTCCCATGAATAAATATCTACTCCATGATTTATATTCATCTAATTTCTTAAATGAGTTATTATATGATCTTTTTTGTATCCAATAACTTTTATAAACATTATGATAAACTCAAATTGATATCTTGTACATTATATCAGCATATGAATTTGAAATTATCATCTCAACATCCTTCTATAACATCACATCCTTAGAATGTAAAAGTAGCTTCAGTGAGGTATCATACTTCCACGCCCCATTTTAAACCCCAAAAATGCCTCCATTTCAAAAAACTAGCTAAACAATTTTTACCTTCCACCTTTAATCACTTCGTACATGTAACTACCTAACTCGACATCATCTCCATGAGGTATTTTATATACCCCCAGAATTATACATTCATGAACCACCACTAGAATGATTCTTCCCACTTCCTTAATTTTATATAGTTTTCTAGTGGATTTGGTGACCATGGTCTTCAAATGTTTGGATTAGTCTTTATGTTGTTTATTATTTTTTTTAGTTGACTAGAAAATTTATTGGAAAAAAATTTCATTGGTTAACATTACTCAAGAATAACCGGCAATCATAATTGTTAGATGATCTTACTCACACTCTGAAACTGACTAAGATTTTTTTTATCACTCAATTCATTATTTCCATTGGTCTTAGAACTGTACAGATTCATATTACATCTTCTAATAAAATACTACCACACATGTAGATCTATATCCATTCCATTTGTTCCTTATTAGTACAAATATTTAATTTCCAAAATACCAAATTATTTCTTGTGTTAATAATTAGAGTGGTCCTTTTAAGACTCATTATATTCACAGTATCCCCTCCCCTTCACTTGATGCCCCTGTTACCGAGTTTGATCTTTCAGGGGACACATGGCCCACATATACATCATCACCAACTCACAAAACCACTTCACTTTTTTAAATTTTGTATTAAATATTTTAATTCTCTCATTATTTTGAAATATTAAATCTAAATAATATTTAATGAAATTATTTTAAAAATATATATCTTTAACATGTATTCAATTTTTGTTTTATTGTTTTTCAGTTATTGTTTTTATGTTTTTCCTTCTAAAAAATAAATATGTGTGGAAGAATAATCGGTGAGCCTAAAATATCTTCAAGGGGACCCACATGGGTATAAAGACATTGGAGGTTCAACACTTGTGCATAACATAGAGACAAAATGAATATATCCTTTAGGAATTATATAAGCATGTGGGCCCGTGTGTAAGGCTTGAGTAGTCTACACACATGGGGTTTGATATACTGGCATACATGACATAGAAGATGATTATGTGCCATGTTTTTTTGTTATATCCAATATATACCGACATTTTACTTATATAATACTCAACTATCACATGTTGTATTTGATGCGGTACAATGATTTTACAATAATATCCATTCTAGACTGTCACATCTCATTTTTTTCTTTCTTAGCTATGATACTCCCATATTATGATGATTCAATTTTTGAAAACCTATGTTACAATTCAACTATAATAAATTATTTTTTATTCCCCCAACCATCTTCTCTAAATAAAATAGTCCATACACAATATTCCTCTATGGCATCCATGTATCTTCTAACCTTAGATTTGACCACATTTGTTTCTAGTGTATCATGCTTCTACACGTCTGATTTTGTAATTAATCTCCATCTTATTATTCAAGGACCTATATACTCAAATTTTACTGCTGTTTAGAATTTGGTTTCATTCATTCTATATTTTCTCATATATATTGTTTTTTATTCATTTTATTTCTGTTGTTTTTTATAATTGAATTTCTTTCTTGTTAAAAGTTTTTCATTTTTTCGGTTTACAATTATTCTCCACTGATCATTCTCCATGTATTATTTGTTTTAGATTGTTTAAACTATTTATTGTTCTCCTCTTACTGGTTACTCATTTATGATGATTCACTATTCAAAAAAACTAATGGTTATTAATTTATCACCATTCGTAAAAAACAAATGATGATTAACTTGTTACTGTTGGAAAAAACCAACCGTGGGTATCTTGTCATAGCTATAAAAACTCCTTTTGTGTGTGAATTATTTATCAATTAGAACCCAATGGTGAGTCACTCAATCACCAATATGATATAAATGGTTAATAAATTTACTCACTATTTCATCTAAATGGTATGGAACTTTACCCACCACAGAAATGTCAATGGTGGTATTTTTCCACCCTAACTTTCTTAATATTTTCTACTCTAGGTTATCAATTATTCACTAACATGTTCCCAAACAAAGACATGGATAATTTATAATATTGAAATGATCTATTTCATATTTACTTGTAATGTTTTATACTTACTTATATAATTTATCACATAATTATTCTTCAAATTTCCATCATATTTTTTCAAAAGATTATTCTTCATTTTTTATTTGTTACAAGGAATGAATGTGTCTTCCTATGGATTTCAGTTTTTTAATTTTATTATTCTAAGCCTCATTGATAATTATTATATCTATTTTGATCATAAGTTGTGTCATATTATTTTGTGTTAATATTGTTCAAATATTCAATATTATAACCAATTGGTAGGTAGAATAACTCCCTTGGACCACCAACTATATGTAATTATTTTTTGTTTTCATAAATCTATTTGATATTTTGTTTCATAGAAGTGATCTTAGTTATTTTTAATTCAATTTAAATTTTCTAAATAATTAAAATTAGGTAATAATATGATTTTTCAATATTGATGATTTCCACTTGTGAGTAATGTCTCACCGCTCTCAATTCTCAATAGTGAATCATGACTTGATGTTAGTTAATATTTGTTCCCAAAATTTTTCATTCTTATTTTTATTTGTTTTGTAAAAATAATTTTTTTTAAAATGTTTTATTATATTATATTGAGTTATATTTATAATATTATTTAAATCATTTTTGTATCATTTTTTAGTCACATAATCTCATGAATATTTTTTATATGATGCACTATATTTCATACATTCAACTGAATGTAAAAATATAGTGAATATTATTATTATTATAATTAATGTTTAATTGTGGTTTTATTAAAATTTACTATTCGTAATATATTAAATATTCCTTTCATTATTTAATGAATAAAATTTAGTCTCACTATATATTGATTTCAGAACTAATACATTAAATTTAGGTAACAATAAAATTATTTTATTATTAAACACTAAAAAATTTCATGAATGTACTAAATACGAACATGTTGTCAAATACCTCTATTTTAATGTTTAAACATATTTCTTAAGGATAAAAAAATAGTACCTATGCAGATGATGAATTAGAAAAGGTCACAATATTACCATTCTTGCTACCCTATTATTGATCAAGATACTAATTCAAATTTTTCTGTTCTATTATGATAACTGATGATCCTCAACATCATTATCATCCTCCATTAAGGAAATTATAGAACTAGAGTTGCACACAATTTCTACATTATCTTTTCAATTTTTATTTCATTGGTTTTCTGTTATTCATATATTTTAATTATTCTAATAACATTTTGTTTCTCTAAAGTTATGGTTTTATCTTTTACCATCCATGTGTTTTTATTATATTATTCATTCTATCTAAAGGGACGGTTAGGTTATTCCTCCCAAAAAAAGGAAGGTTTGTTGTGATTCTATCAAATGTAAGAGGTTATACAACTAGGTCTGAAAAAGGTATGTCTATAGATGTATGTAAATGGGTTTTCACTCCATTAAACAAGTGATAATATAATTTATACCAATCCCCTCTAGGGGTATAGTATAAGGGGAAGTGTACTAGGATCATGGTGATTTGAACCACTAAAAAAATATCATGTTTCTTCTTTTTTCATTCTACTAAAAAAATTAACATTGTTTTATTTAACTATGATAAATTCTAGTTTTATTAACAATCAAAAATTACTATTCATACCTCTATAATCACTACTTCTATACTAAGGGACCAAAGAAATGATTTCAAATGGTGGTTCCTTTTTAAGGAATATTTTTCAATTATTTAAATATCGATTTTTAAAATAACAATTAACCTAGATTTTTTATTATGAGGAAAATATCCATTTCTTTTTCATGAATAAAATTATTGCAATATGTTGAATCATGTAATATTACCACAAAACATTTTAATTGATTATTTATATTAGAATTATAGAGTTTATGTATTTTATCGAAATATAGTTTTATATTATTGATCTATAATTTCAAAACAATATAAAAATGATACTGGAAAATGTGTTTTATATTATAATGATATGAATTTCTTATACATATATTTAATTATAAATATGTATAGTCGTATTTTATAATGTGAAACTGATTATCACATTTTTTAGGACATAAAAAGCCACTCATTAAGGAACAAATTATTTTTATACTATTAAACATGGTATAAGTCATGCTGAGTTTCAATAATTTTGGATGTCTGGTTAAGAATTCATAAATGAGGTATACAATAGATTCACCAATATTCTCAACAGCATGATTTATCTTAGAGATACTATTATGAATAAAGATCTCATTGAAATACTTCTTAGTGATCAACCCAAGAAATAAAATTCAAATAATGTTTCTATTGAAGAGAGGATGGAATTTAATGCATATTTTATGGATGAGTTGATATGATCACTTCATTAATAAAATCTATAAATGGAGAATGAAAAAGATATTAAAATTTTAAAATAGGAATGTTATAGGATTTAAAAAAAATATAAATGTTATTTCTAATTAGTTTGACACTGAGTTATTGTAAAGTGAGAGGGATGAAATTGAAAATATCCAAATAGGTGTTTAGAAGTACTTGAAGGATGAGTGAGGTTTTAGAAGCATTCAAGAATATAATATTAAAATGATGATATAAAGAGTTAAAAGAGAGGTATGGCTAGTGAAAACGATGCTTTATAATTAATTTATTGTGATTGTAGAAAACAGGGAGCACAAAATCATAATCATCCGATATAAAACAGGAATCAAATGTCTCGAAATAGAAGAGGGAACAATTAATGGATTTTCATGATGGATGTAGTTGTATAGAAAAGTCTGAATCATGTGATGTTGGTTCTATGAGATAAAATGAATCTTCCAATCAATGTTTGAAGGATAATTCAATAAATGATGTACAATCTTACTATAATTATTGTTATTGTTAAGAAAATAATATTAAAAATGATACTACAAAATTCAATTCTCAAACTGAAAAATATAAATATAATATATTAAGAGTGGATGAATTATATAAGGAACTATAATGAGAAAATAAGAATATTAAATTGGAAAATAAAAAAATTAATATTTCTATTTTAGGTAATATATAGAAGAAAAATGTCGTAGATGATGGATTTTTAAAATTTAAAAAATAAAAAATATGAATTAATGATTTTTTGTATAAAACTAATGAATATCAATTCATAATATTTAAAAATATTTTATGATTTAGCTAAAATTGAAAAATAATGCAAGAATATTAATGAATAAAATAAGAAATAGAAAAATTCTAGATCATGTTCAAAAAATAAATTATGTGATGACATTGATGATATTTAGAAATATAATGAAAACCATAAAAGTAAAATTTCTTTATTAAATGAAACGATGTATATTTTTTTTAGATCAAGATAAATTTTAAAAAATATTATCAATGAAAAAACCAAAAATGATGAAAAGGGTTATGGATATAACACTCACCTTCCCAATATGTATAAACCTATTTTCATTAAAGGCATAAAATAGAAATAATTGAAATATTACATGTGTAAAATATAAATTGAAATGGAATTATGAAAAATAATGGTCTTTGAAGAATACTTCATCTTTAGTCCATTCTAATACATTCATTTATAAATATTTATCTTCAATATTATCCTATAATACTTCTATAAAATCTATATGGGTAGCTAAATATTTTTATTGTAATCTAGATTGATCCAAACTAGCATGGTTACCAAAAAAACCATATTCTTGATTTGATATGTTGGGAACATTTTTGAAGAGTTATAATGTCACATGGTACGTTGAAAATGGTTTCTCGAAAAACATGAATGGTGAAATTTATAAATAATTATCTTTTATCTCTTGTTATATATGTACTGTCACATTCAATGATAACTCTAAAGGTATCGATAAAGGTTTTATAGATGTAGGAATATTAAATTCTATTATAATTTCTAATATAGTTTTTCTATAATGATCATAAATAATGTTAATTATCGTATCCAAACATTGTGATGATGGAATGTATGTAAACTCTGAATCCAATAACATTTTTTATATAATGAGAATTATGTTTTTTTATGATAATAAAAAACAAAATATCTATTATATTTATTTTTTATAACTACAAAAGATGAATGTAAAAGGCTAAAATTCTATGGATACAGATTACATTTTGTAGTACAATAGGTAGAGAAATGTTCATATTATACAATTAAATAAGTTACCCAAACATAAAAACGTTCTGGACCATCCAAAATTCAATTAATTTTAGTACTATGTAGGTGATTCTTGTTTAAACAGTAAGCATCCTAGATAATATTTTAGATCTGTAAATATGTTTAATACTATGAGATTCATAGACAGGTTACACATTGATATTTTAGTCATATGGGATCATCTTGTTTAGTTTTTAATAGATATTTTTTAATATTTTATGAGTATAGTATATTTACATAGAATTTTTTCTAATCATATTACTATGAAATTTAAAAAACATACTTATTTTAAGCTAATTGAAGATCAGAAAGGTCACTTAATTTCATTTTATAGAATTGATAAAGGAGGAGGGATTATAAAGTTTGAATTAAAAAATTTAAATGAATCTAATTGATGTTTTCATAATTATCACGCCCTTATAACACCATATAATACATTTGTTGGATTGATAAAAAATCAAACTATTGAAGAAATGAAAAGAACAATGCTTATGAATTCAACCTTCCAAAACATTTTTTGGATGAATCTATTTATAAATCTTATATGTATTAAATGGATAATAAATCATGCCATTATTAAAGAAATGTACTTATGAATAATTTTAAAATGAAAAACCCAAAATTGGATATTTTAATGTTTCTGGATATACTATCTATATTTTAAATACTAAAGATAATCTAGAAAATATTGATTTCCAGTGTAATGAAGGTATCTTACTGAGATACTCTAATAATATTATGAATTATAGGGCATACAATTAAGGGACTATGAAAATGAGAGACAATATGAATGTTAAATTTCTTGAAAACAATGATAAAAAATATAATGATTCTAATGATAATGATGATGATTTTAAATAATTAAATAATGATGAAGATAAATCTAAATTTATTGATTATTCTATTTAGGGGGAGAATGTCTCATCCAAATTAGATCATTTAATTTGGTAAATTCATAAATATCATTATTTGTATAATGTTATAGGAGATATTAAATATGGAATTAGAACTATAAAGTTTGTTTTAAATTTTTGTTCAGGTTATTCCTTTGTAGTTGGATTGGTTCTTATTAATATTAAAAAAGATTTGAAGGATTATAATTGGTTTAATTATATGCCAGAAGAACATGACAATTTTGAAACAAATAATGTGTGAAATATATTTAAATGGCCTAAACGCATAATTTCTATAAGAACCAAATGAATTTTTTAAAATAAACTAAATGAATCTGATAATATAGTTATAAATAATCAACAATTAGTTTCCCAAACACAATGAATATTAGAAAGGACTCTTCATATGCTTGGAGACGTACTAAGAGAATTGTGAATGGTATTAAAAGGTGTATAAGAAAATAATCTCCCTTAAGTTGAATTACAATATAAAAATATCCTCCATTCGAGTATTTAGATGGCACTATATGAAGCTATATATGGAAAGTGATGTTGAAATCCATCTTATTTGGATGATGTTAGAGAACAAATTACACATAGACTAGATCTTATACAATAGATGACAGAGAAGGTTCATTCCCTCCAAAAACCCATAAAATTTTCTCCCATTTGGAAAAATAACTATGTTGACAATCATTGATGGTATTTGGGGATCGATGTTGGAGATAGTGTCTTCCTTCGAATATCCATACGGTTGACATCCATGTGATTTTGAAATAATGGTAAGATAAGTCCAATGTATGTTGGCCCCTTTGATAACATTTTTCTAATAAGATATTTTTCATATTATCTTTTACTTCCACCAAAAACGGATCAAGTTCATAACCTATTACACATATCACTCGTCGGGATGCACATACCTTATCCCTCACATGTATTGAATCATGAGGTGGTAAAACTATTGAAGATTCTCTCATTTGAAGTTAATCCACTAATTATCATTGACCGAAGATAAAATTTCTAATGAAACAAGACAATATATACTATCAAAAGTGTCGTGGAGGAACTATATGTATGATGAAGCAACTTGGATACCAAATGAAACAATGGAGGAGAAATACAATCTCCTATTTATGTAAAACAAACTTTCGAGGGATAAATTTTCAAAAGGGGGAAGAATATAATAACATGAATATTTATTGATGTTATTTTACCATTCTTATAATTAGATATTATAGTATGAAACACAAATATATCATAAGGACCCCAAAAAAACATTATTATCGTAAATTAATAAAGAAAAAAGGGATATTCATATAGATTTAGGAACTAATACTGATGGAATAGTGACATGACCATTGAATACTAACATGACCATTTGAATACTAACATGAACATTGGGAATAGGAATTCATTCAATATAATATTATCCTCACCTATAAAAGTGTAAATAAATTTAGGTATCTTATAACTAAAAATATGATAAAATCATATCACAGTAAAAGTAAATAAATATCATAAATATTAAATTAAGTGTTCGTATTGTTCTAAAAAACAAATATATTTTAGAATTTCATATTTAATATAATTATTTAAAAAGAAATTTATTTTCATATAAATTAATATTTGGTTTTCTGGTGATTATAAGATAATTTATTGAGACCATAATTAATATTACTAAGTGCAATAAAATAGATTACAATATCAAAATCAGTATTATTCAAATAAATGATGTATTTATTTTAAATTTTTTATCAAATAATGAAAATTAGTTTCAATAAATTGAGTCTATTTTTAATTTATACATGTTGAGAATTCTTTAGGGTGAATTATTGGGATTTTTCTAAAATAGTTAAATTTTTGTAAATAGTGAAATATTATAATTTAAAATATTTAACAAAAAAATGAATTATTGAGTCATGGATAATGATTGGCTAATTATAGCAAATAATAATTAAATATAATTCAATATTAACTATACTATGTGTTAATATTCAACATAATTTATATTATTCATCCAAAATAATAAAATAATGATTATGATAATCAAAAAACACCTCTCTCATCCTTTTTAAATATGACCCCACCACATATTCCCCTCACACCTCTAATGTCATGGATAATGTCCAAATTTACCCAAATCCTCTTCAAAATTATTCTACCCACGTCTAGGATCCTTTTTTATTTACATAATACCATAAACAATTTACCTATGGAGGTTTTCAAGGAGAATATGTTCAAGGTGTAAAATTCTCATTTTTTTCTTTTAATTTCACAACATTCATTTTTTTTCATATCCTATCCTTACCTCATATATCCAAACATACACAATAAATACAACACATTATTTA
This sequence comes from Viscum album, assembly GCA_963277665.1. NCBI lineage: Eukaryota > Viridiplantae > Streptophyta > Magnoliopsida > Santalales > Viscaceae > Viscum > Viscum album. The sequence continues at coordinate 815,471,781 of OY728126.1, read as the reverse complement.
TAAAATAATTTTATTATGTGAATGGAATATCCATCATCAAACCAGTTCTTCACTCATTTTTATTCTAGAAATGAAAACATCGTCTGTGGTGTGTCAATTTATCACCAACATGGATGATGCGTTTTAATTTTCTATTACATCCTTATATTATTTTCATAAAACACTTATTATGGATAAATAAGGTTTTATTAGACCTATTATATCTTACATAATTATTTTGACCAAGATATATTAACATGATATTAAATAAAATGACACATGTTCTTGATGGTCGTAAAAGCTACAAAAAATAATAAAATAATTTTCATGAATGTCTTATCTAATGAAAAATATTCAAAACATATAAAAATTTATATATAAGACATTTTAAAAAAATCTAGATTCATTAATAACATATAATTTAGAATTTTGTGAACTATTCCCATTTTACATGAACATCCATACTTGAATACATGTTTCCCGATAATTAAAAATGAGAAAATGTACACTCCCGGAATGATAAAATTGTACTATATATCTCACCAAAATTGACATAAATGAAATTGATAAATTTTAATAAAAAAATTAAATATATATGTGTTTTTATATTTGGTAATTAATTAATCTAATGTTATTATCTTGGATACTAATGCGATGAAAGCATTCATTCATTTAAGGGATTTCTCGAACCCAACTCCTTTTCTTTGGGTTATTCCTCTTTCCTTCAAAATTTATGTGGGGATGTTTTTATAATATTTCTAAGAAATAATTTCATTTTTCTTACCTTTTATTTTCTAGGATATAAAATTTTCTAATCTTATTTCTTCACAAATACAATAATTTTAAAAACAAACTACTCCTTCCAAAACCCATTTGGACTAATCTTGAGTTGTTTCTTCATAGCTCAGGAATGATGAATATATTACCAAATATGTTATTCTTTTTTAATTTAGGAACACCATTTTTATCCATTATTCATTAGATACTTATAAAATATATTCTTTTATATGTATTAATTCACTACATTGATTGATATCCATTTTTTGTTTCGTGAATGATTATGTAACTTCTATGATGTGATGGTTGCACACTGAATTATATAGTTCTCCAATGCATTGAAAAATGTTATGTACTGCATGATATTATGTGAAATATTCAGAAAAATTATTCTATGATTTTTCACAATTATGAACATATGTTATTCATGGACATGATGCTACCTATGTTCACTACAACATGGGGTTTTGACCACTATAACATAATGACTCATTTTTATAATTTTCCATATTCCCTGAATTTATCTAATTATTCTATTCATGACTATAATGTTAATAATATTCTTATGATATTATGATAATAATTTTTGACACCCATGTTATATTCATTATTTTCTTCATTTATCATCTTAATGGGCTTTTAGATCACACCTTCTATTGGTGTATATCCTAAAGTGGATTCTTGTACTAAGAATTAAAGGGAGAATAAGAAGATATAAAAGAAATAATTAAATAATATCTATTTTATATTATGTAAAATTTCTATATAATATTATTTTACCAAAACAAATAATCAGTTGATCCCTGATATGTAATGTTATTATTATGTTAATCATTAAAATGATGAACTATCTATGTGAGAAAAAAGTAATGTCATTATAATTTATCAGAAAACATGAAGATGATATAATTTAATATACGTAAAAATACCAGGTATGTCTATAGGTAATGCGTAAAAGTAAATATTTATGGGGGATGATGTAACCATTAATCATACCTACCAGAAAATTGGAAAACAACACCATTAACTCGATCACTAGTCATCTAAATATATCAAGAGTAAATAATTTCATATGATTTTTAGTGATATTTTATTTTAAAAGTAATAATTATATTTCAATTTGGAGGAATTATTACTCAATCAGTTTGTGAGGATATACAATTGAAGATGAACAGAACAAAACTATTTATTATATCTAATCAATATCTATGTTTTCCTTTTATGTTATATATAAGTAACCAACATGATTTACACACTGAGATGAACATTAGTATGAATTATCAACCAAAAACTAATTGTAAATCTAAGAAGACTATGAATAAACTTGGGAGAATTTTCTATGGACATCAAATGAGGATATGATTAGAATCTTTAACTTTTTGAGTTATCTAACAATAATTGATTACAATCATGCGTTCAAATTACTCTATATTATTTCCTTTATGATCAGTAATTTAGAACACCTAAGTACAAGTATTATGGTGTAAAATTTATGTTTCTGGAACATAAATGGTCAATTAAATAGTAGACATAGTTAGGGAAATTCAACAACACATCATGGATAATAAATTTTAATGTAATATCTATGAAATAATTAAGTGACAAGACATAAATTTTGTATTATGAGGAATAATATTCTTATATATATATCCATGGAAGACAGTTATGATATTTCTGATGAATGGAATGTTATATCCTTTGTATGTCAACCACCTTTGAGATTCCTAATTAGATATGAGATGTGGCCTATCCACTAGAACTCCTATAATCCCATTCTCATATATAAAATGTATTTTATGTATCCCTATTGAGAAACTACATACCAATTCACTCACATGTACTGAATTTATAGGTCGTATAGTTGGTGAATTACCTCTTTTATGAGGATAAGCTACTAAAGATCTTGTACTGTATAGATAAAGGTGTCAATAATGAAATAAACACCTCATCATGGTACTATGGTGAAACTATAAGCATAATAAGAAAACTTGGTAACTAAAGGAAGCCATGAATATAAAATTTTGTTTTGAAAAATAAATTTTTAATGGGGAGAATGTTACAACCTATATTTTTGGAAATCGAATTTTTCTACTTAGAAACAATTAATAATAATTTATTTTTGTATGAAACAAATACAACACATGATTAATCTAATTTTTTTAAATAATTTTAACATTAAAATTAGATTTTAATATGGTCATAATATTTGGATGTATGATAATGAGATAATACTAGAAAATAAGATAACAATTATAGAAAAATTTGGATTTACTCACACCCAAATATAATCGCACTCATGAAAAGGGAAATTGAAATGACTTAGAATATTAGTAATGAAACATAAAATTTGAGACACAAAATATATATAACAATGAGAAAATGTGTATGTGAAAAATTAATCCTATTATTTTTTGGTATATATAGAATTTAGGCATCACTGATGGCTATAAAAATCAGGCCACTAAAATAGTAATATGAAAATATAGAATAGTAATATGAATATTTCAATAGAAAACTTTCATATTTAAGTGTAAAATAATATTTAGTTTTCTCATAATATAAAAATATTAAACGTTTATATGATGATATAAGTAAATGAATGTTATTAAAATAAGAAATTACGTTTTTGTATATTTGTAAAACATAATTATTTAAATTTTACTTTTTCAATTAATATAATGATTTAAAAGAAATAAATTTTTCAAAAAATTTATTAAAAATATAATTTTATGTTTTATATAATTGATAAAACAACTTTATGAGGTTATAATTTTTTTTAAAAGGGTCAGAAAATTGATCACACTGTTAAAATTATTATTTCTCAAATAAATGAGGATTTTATTTAAAAATCAAATTTCTCGTATTTTTTGAATTATATTCATAAAATTTAATTCATTTTTGGAATCTATATTTCCATAAACTATTATTGTAAATGTTTTTCTTCTAAAATGGTTATATTTTATGAGAGTAGTGAAATACAAAAAAAATACATTACTTTTCAATATAAGCTAAATATATAATATTTTGGGTCCTTGATGAGGTAAGAACCCATTAGTTTAAAATCACATGAAACATTCACTACATGTATTCAAAATAACATATATAATTTGATATTATAGAGCTGAAATAAAAAAATTAATATAATATTAAAAAACACAGTCCCCTAAAAAAATTACAACCCCTTATCCTCACAACATTGATGCATGAGATACTTTAAAAATTATTCCCAATTAAATTCCAAATAATCTCCCCCATTTAATAGTGGTTATTCTCTAAAATTAACATTATTTGAGGGATCCATTAGGGTAGATTACAAAGAGATACCCAATGGGATATGTGGGATTCTCAACTAACCTATTTTTGTTTTATTCTTATTATACCACCCCATCATGTTTTCCATTCGTATATAAATAGGAAAATCAGTATCTTAAATATAATTATATGTTATTATTATAGTGGAATATCAATATTATAACCACCCTAATTTGGATCCTAAAATTAAACATTATTTAAAATATGTATCGGTTCATTTCTTTTTTGAGCAACATATTTCCTCTTTATTTACCACAATCCAGTATGTTGAAAAAAATATTATTATTACTAAACATATTTTTAATAATATTATTATAACATATTTAATTTTATCATGTTAATATATAGAAACAAAATTTTATATTTCAAAACTTATTTTTCATTGTCAGAAAATACTCAATAAATATACTAACTATTAAAAATTAACAATTTTGTTGAAGGAATCATCCCTATGTTAGAACACAAAAGAATATTTAGCTCTATTGAAATTTATGTATAGATATTATTACCATTTAATTTCCCTTCTATGGTTTAAATACCATTTTTCCATAATAATCTATAATGATATACATGTGATTCGACCATGAAACCATGAAAAAAACTATCTTGGAATAACAAAATTAAAATTTATATCTAATGTTAATGGTTGAAAATGAAAAAAATTAAATTTTATTAAGATAAAAATATATGGAATTTTTTATAAATTAATTAATTAGTAAATTTAATTTGTTTATTAAGGAAATTATATTAATGTTTAGTATGATTCTAGAATATATATTTACAGATCTTATCAACCAACACTTTGGTAGTGAATTTTATCTATATTACACAATTTATCTATTTCATATAAAATTTTTTTTCTCATAAATTTTGTATATATGTATCTTACATATATAACTATCTTATTATACCTTCCATTTATGTTGAAATACATTCCTCATGTTTATTTATTAAATCACATTGTCATGACCCAACCCACGAGGACCGTGTTGTGACTACCCCAAGCCTGCCTTCCATAGTCCAGCGGTTGTCCACTAACATCGGAAATAAATATCACTAAAATTGGAAGGCATTTCATTAAAAACTTATACACAAACAGACATCGCATAGTTCATAAAAGTAGACACAATGGAAAAGAAGGTACAACCACAACTAAAAAACAGCAATCAGTGTAAAAGTGAGTAATGTAAGTAAAGGGGGCCAAAATACAAGCCCAACTAAAAATAAAGTACAATAAAAAGGGAAAAAATATTGAGGTTTTCTGAAAAGTTTCTTACCTGAAGGGTAGGTAAATCTAATCACTACATCTCTACATGTCTATTAGTCACCTCTGTACACTATCATTCAAATACTTCTGAGCACCGTCAACCCTTAACTCCTCAAGTCTCAGTCTAGATTTATGTCATCTACAGAAGACATAACAAGGTGTGGGTGAAGCCAGTGTAGGTGTTGAGTATAACAATATCCCGTAGGGACCCTGAAACCCTTGATGGTCTACCCTAATTAAAAAAAGGAAAATCTACAATGAAAGGTCTCAATCTCAAAGGACAAATCTAAAGATATCTCCCACCCGGTTTAACATAAGTAATGAAGTAAAAATGTTTAGTCATAAAGAAATATTATCTTTTTTCTCATGAGGATCTACTGTTAACCCACAGAAGATCACACAGTGCAGATCCACATAGGATTTCTCGGTGATAACCACAATGGATTGCTCGGTGCTGATCCACACCTGATCCCTTAGTGATAATCTAGATAGGATGACTCGATGTTGATCCACACACAATGTCTTGGGGATGATCTACTTAGGATTGCTTGGTGCTGATCAACATTGGATCGCTAGGTGATGATCCACACATGATAACTCAGTGTTGATCCACACATGATCATTATTCATCCTTCACGTCTCAGCCAAACATACAATTCCCGTAAAATGAACTCATGATTTCAAGAGGATATGATCCTCAAGCCATCAGTAAATTTTTAACTGGAATGAAGTCCAATGAATATGTAACCCAATGAACCACTATGTCATAAGTGTTCTCATGCATCAAAAATTGTGTCAACCGAATGCCCGGTCTATGATTTATAGGTATTTTAGTGCCGATGGACCAATTTGATTCGGGGTCGTTCCAACCATGCCATTCTCCAACATCCTACAAAACTCAAGTGGAGTATCACAAAAGGAATGCCTCATCATATGGGTCTTGGTGCAGTAAATATTTCATTAAACGAAAAATTGGTTTAGGAGATATGCCCATTTAAGCGTAACTAGGCTGAAATAGGGTCTGGTTCCGGCCCGATGTGGTCAGACCGAACCGACCCGACGTGGTTAGACCGACCCAACCCAACCCACTAGTCCCAGTCCGAAGGGGTTGGGATCAGCCCAGTACGTTTGTGCCTGGACTGGCCTGTTGTGTCATGGACTCGGACTGTAGGGTTGGGGGCTCAACCCGCCTCACCCGGAAGGGCCCGGCCTATGGGGCCACAAAAATACCGGGCTGGCAAGCCAAGTGTGGGGTTCAATCCCCTCTGGAAAAGACATATGTTTCTTCGGTATCAATGTAGTTGTGCCCCTAATTCTAGTCATTCTGCTTGGACTGGTCACTCGTGGGACCCACGGGAGCGGGTCCTCCCTTCGCCGCAGCTAGAAGCCACAACCTTCATCTGTGGCGCGCTGCCCGGCATCACTGCGGCCGGCGATGCCCACCATCTTCTGTGGCTCGGAGCCAATGGTCTCCTCCACGACGCACCACTTTCGTTAATGCCGATGGAATTGGCTATCCACACTTGTCCATCGTGTAACCTTCAGGATGAACCTCCTCTTCATGGCTGGTGGTTTCTGGATGTCGCCTCCCTTGGTCGCCGGTGTACCCACGTCAGCGAAGCTACAGCAGGCCACAGGTGAAGCTCCGGGGGCCTGATTTTTTTATTCTCTATGTCTATGGGTCACCCAGGACTATTCCTATGCTGCACGGCCCTTAGATCCACCTTTCTGCCACATCTTTCAATCTCCCACATATAGTGAGACCAAGACCGAGATTGGCGGAGGGTCCAAACGTTGTTCATTCGGCCCATGCCCTATGCGTTAGCATTATAACATGGGAAGAGTTCAACATCATCAATGAAGATGGAACAATTTCAGTCATAAAATAAAACCCCTGCCCCATGCTCGTTAGAAATTGTTGTAGATGAGGAAGGTGTGTCAACATTTGAGGGTGTTATGGAAGAAGAATAAGGTTTATGTCCTTTTTTGCTCATTATCGATTCATCCATTGGTCATCGAAGCCTCGTTCTAGGTTAGTGGAAGATGCCATGACACATCGTCAGAGGTTCCTCTATTGAGTTCCAAACACACAATCCCGAGATTTGTTTTAATAGACAAATGATAGGATCAACACACCACATAATTAAAGTGGATCATCAATAAATTGAATTAATGAACCTATTAATTATTCTAACAGTGCGGTTAAACAGCCATGTTTAACCACAAATATTTTGGTTTGAAAATCATGTGGTCCCACCACAACCTTTCAATAGTTACAAAAAGGAAGTAAAATAAATTTTTTTTTGAATTTTTTTTATTTTTTTGTAAAGTCACATAAATAAATGTTTTGTCTGAACCTTGTTGGTCGAATTTAAGCTCCTCTTAATCGAATCCTGGTGCTGCAGATTCAACAGTGCCCTTGTATTTTTAATACAATCCCCGATTCAAAAGATAGAAATCACCGCTCGCACGTTTATTGAACGTACCTTAAAGAGTTTCAAAAATTATTAACAGTCACCCACAACCTGTGTTGTTCAGTGTTTGGCTCTACCATAGGGAAATATTCCCTCACGAGCTCAACTATACTCTCATATTTCCAATTCGATATACCATTTATGAGTTAATGAATTTAACAATAAAATAATTAATACCTAATTATTATTTTTATGGACAAAAACAAGCATCCACTATTGGCCAGCACCGGCCAAGGCTAAGATCTGACTAAAGAAAACATACCCTCACAAGCTATGTGGTGGTCTCAAATTTTCAATCCAATCCACGCTTTGTGATTCATAAACCTTTTTAAAATAAAATAATGTTATTTAATTATTTAATTTATGGTTATACCATTTTTTTATTATCACCCTAGAGGCCAGAACCGACTAAACTCAAGTCATTCCAAAGTTAAACCATCCATCCTGAACACAAGAGTTATCTCATATTTTTGATCTAGGAACCCATTTTAGAGTTATTCCACTTTTTCAGGAAACATATCAATCACGCTATTTAATGCTTAACATTTTTTGACGGATCATTTTGGGTACTCTGAGACTCAAAATCACGTGACGTCAATTTTTTTAGTATTTTATTAATACCATTTAACTAAATAAACATTATACGTAAATTGTGGGTAATTACAACCTCCCCACCATAGGGATTTACATCACTGAATACCACAATAATGATAGGGAAACAAATGGGGGGTAATGAGAACGTATATATGCATCTCTCTCACATGTTCTCTCCTGGAGGTTCCATTACTACCATCGAACTCACACATGTGGGATTGAACATCCATAGAGGACTCTCTCCCGTAGATCATCTATCTCCACTAGGAACATCGAAAAAGCCACCCCATCGTTAAATCCTATCTCACCCTAGTCGATAACATGTGATCCATCATGAATGCATATCCTCAGCTAATACACATGGAAAACATTATACACATCGTGTATCTATGGGGGTAGGGGTAGTCGGTTCTCCACCTTGCAAACACTACTGAGAATCAAGTCTGGTCTGATGAACCTCAGAGATAGCTTTCTGCCACGGAAGATTCTATGCATTCCTCATCAGGGTGAGACCCGTAAGAAGACATGGTCTCCCTCATCATACTCTAATTGTCTCTATCTCTTATTGGCATAATACTTATGCCTACTCTAGGCCTTCTTCATTCCCTCCTAGATGATGTTCACCTTCTCATTGGTAGACCATTCCAACTCTGGACCTATAAGTGATGAATCCCATGGGTTTTTCCACCATTGAGGTGATCTGCGTGGTTGACTGTAAAAGACCTAAAACAGTGCCATGCCAATGGTGGAGTAATAACTATTATTGTTTGCAAACTCCACCTAGGGTAGTTAATCCACCCATCTACGACCGGAAATCCAGGAAACAAGCATGAATCATGAACACCCAGGTCAATATGGTCCACTCTATCTGAAGATCAATCTAGTTCTAAAAAATTGTTCTAATGTGTGATGTAACATGATGCTCATATTTCACTTATTGAAAAGTGAGGCATCATGAGATGAAGTATTCTACTACTTTCTTCATCACTAGCCACTAGAACCGATATTGGATTCCTTGGTACTTTTTCGCCACACTAGGATATACAGCCAAAGGGGATAGGTGGAACTCCATCAACACCTAATCTCGTAGTGTCACTAGTGCCATGGTGCATCCTATGAAGAGTATGTGGTGCTTCCCACCCTCATAAAATCTTTATGAAGCCTGTCCTGAGAATATCTCAGCACGCCAAGTCTTGCAGTCAACATCCCCAAGATATGCCTCTCGAACTCGCTGATGATGTGGGAGAGTGAGTGTCATAGAATGGAGGTAAGCAGCTCAATAATTATCCACAATGTTTAGCTGTAACTCAGCTAGCTCCTCTATCGCATCACCCAATAACTATAAACATGACTTCATATTGAACATGTATTCTACTACAATTCCCATCCTAGCAGTGTATACCATCTCAATTTCATAATCTTGGAGGAACTCCATCTATCTCCATTGTCTCAGGTTATGGTCTTTCAAGGAGAATATATTCCTGGGACTCTTTTGATCTGAGTAGATAGTCAACCATTCACGAAACTATACTATTAGCTCTCAGATATCTGCGCGATCCATCTGATAAACAGTTTTAGATATTGGTGCCATCCTTGAGTACAAGAAAATGAAAAATTCCATCTCTTTATGGAGTGTTAATCCCAGAAACATTCTTTTAATGGATTTTCCCGAGCTCTACCCCATCTGTTGGAAACTGAAATCACAAAAAACCTTCTTCCACAAGAGTAAGGTTTGCCAACTAACGTGTGATCGGTTGCACCCTCCTATATATGAGTTTTTCCTTTGCCTCTTCAGTTTCTATTTTTTCTATCCAATGAAAACCCCTTTCCAATGATGTTGATATAACACAACCTATTTTTCTAAAACAGTAAATCTGAGCATGTAATGTGGATGACCAGTCCATACTCAAACTACCATCGTAGGGCCTCGACGCTAACATATGGTGGTTGCAACCGAAAATCTCACCACAATGGTCAAAGAATACTGCTGACATAAGTGTGATTAATGAGTCTCCTCTCATAGTTATCTCTAGACATAAGGGTTAAGTCAGAGGTTAAATCATAAACTCTAGGTCTTGAAAAAGATTCATGAAAAGAATGAATGATTAGTACCTATGTAAATTATTTACCACATTTATTAGTATACACTAACTATATGTTGAATCATTCTTAGAGACATTTGGTCACACTCTTTGAAACCATGCATCATCTCCCTTCCACTATCCCTAGCTCCCTAATCCTTGTGGGGGACAAATTGGGGTGGTGGTTATAACATGTCGAAAAGTACACAACCACCAGATTCTCTTCTAGCTCCCCTTCCACATATGTTTCCCAGCAGATTCATTTGTCCATATCACTCCGTCTTCCTGAAACATTTTACACGTCTAAGTCCTTGATATTGACATCAGTTTCCTACATTCACACTACTCACATTTACCGGATGCATCTACACAACCAATGAATTTTCAACCACAAAGGTTTTCTCTAGCACCCTAACATAATTAGGAATTTACTGAGGAATAGTATTATCTTGGATATCTCTAAATGCATCTCTCTAAGTGTTCTATGACCTGATGCACTGGTCGTATCATATTAACTGAGTTCCTGGAATAGTCGGTACAGCTTATTGCATACTCAATTGATGACATGACATCTTATAAAAATTGTATAAGCTCTAGGGAACACAACCACCTTATCTTTTCATGGTAAGAGACCCCCTTTTAAAGGGAAAGTTCTCAAGATATTTCCATAGAAAAAGTCACCTCATCATAATATAGGTTTAATATAAACCCTATCATTTGCTTTCTAAGCCACATGGAATTCTCACTGCCTAGAACACTATCTGATTTAATAGTGTCCTAGCTAGATGGAAACTCATTCACCACCTGAAGACAATACCTAGATTATTGTGAGTCCAGATCGCCTCAGAATATGAGGGGTATCTTTCATAGAAACATGGGTAAGGAAACGATCCTATATGTTCCTTCTATTGGTAACGATGGTTGTAACTGTTAACCAAAAGGTAGTTGTATCACATGGACACCACCCAAAAGTACTATATGAGGAATCATTACTTGTATTAATGCCTCATCACACTGTGGGCCATCCTCATGGTCACACATTGGAATCCTAGATGGATATTTTCATGGAGGCATCTTGAAAGAGAATCAAGATGAACCACAATAAATAAGTTATACCTACTGAGCTGACACAAAATATATCAAAAGGAAAAATATTTTAATAACACAGTCTATAATTGTATTCCAATACCGATTCAGATAACAGAATTTAGGGTCCTGGTGTATGGATACATCAGCCACCATACCAACAACTAGCACCCTAGACTGAAACCTGAACTCAAGACACGTATCGCTATTCCTCCATTGAAAAAAATAAACACTTAGTTCATCTGGTAGAACTGACGCCTTTGATACCACTTTTTCAGGACCGGCCCCTCGAGGCCCATGTCGTGACTCCCCCAAGCCCGCCATCCATAGGATATTGGTTGGCGACTTGCACCAGAACGACATATCCCTAAAATGATAAGTCATTACCTCAAAAACATGTACACACATAGATAGGGCCCACTTTTCATAAGTATAATCAACAGAAAAGAATGGCACATCCATAACTAAAGTGAGCTAGAATACAATCCCAATAGAGAATGAAGTACACCAAAAAAGAGAAAAAAAACTCATGAGGTCCTATGCTACATTTTTTACCTGATGGGTAGGTACAACTCATCACCAAAACTCTCCACATATACCGGTCACATCCATAAACATTCCTTAAATAACCTCTAAGCATCGTCATGCCTTGACTCATCAAGATTTAGTATAGCAGTTTGTTGTCTGCACATGACACAACAAGGTGCAAGAGAAGCCAATGTAAGGGTGATTATAACAATTCCCAGTAGGGACCTGGATACCCTAGATGGTCTCCCAAATATACTTAAATAAAAATCCATAATTAATGATCTCAATTAAAAAGAACAAATCCAAATACATCTCACACTCGGTTTATCTTAAGTACAGAGGTAAAAATGTTCATTCATAAAGCTAGATCATATTATTATGTCATGAGGCTTTGCTGCTGACCCACACTAGATCAATCAGTGCTGATCCACATAGGATCGCTCAGTGCTAATTCACACAAGATCACTCGGTTCTGATATACACAGTATCGCTCAGTTTTGATCCACATAAGATCATTGTTCATTCTTCATCTCTCAACAATCCACTAGATTCCTACACAATGTATGCGTGATTCCAATATGATCTACTCCTCAATCCCTAGCTCATATTTTAACTAGCCACAGTTCCAAAAAGATGTAACCCAACGTTACCTTCTTGTCATAACGGTTCCCACGCCTTAGACGGTGCCTCAATCGGACACATGGTTTTGGAGTTATAGGCATTTTCGTACTGAGGACCCAGTAGATTCGAGGTAGTTCTAATCCATCCATTCCCAACATCCTCTAAAACTCAATTAGAGTATCTAAAAAGGTAAACATCCCCTTAAGGGTCCTTGCTCCGTAGACGGTTCTTCAAAAGGACATCTAGTTTAGGAGATACATCTATTTAAGCGTAGTATGGCTAAAAAAGGGTCTGGGTCCGGTCCAATCGACATGACAAGGCCCACTGGGACCGGTATAAAGGGTTTATGCCCATCTTGATTAGGTTGGACTTAGTTTGACTAGATGGGGCTCAGGCTCGACCCGTTGGGCCATGGGATCGCCTCACTAGCCGCTGGATGGGCCTGTTGGGTGATGGGATTGGTTCAACTCACCCAACTGGGTGTGGTATTCCAGGTTATGAAACCACTCAGACCACTGGCCAGGAGTAGGTTCCACTCCCCTCCCAAATAAAAAGAAGTATGTTTGGTCTCAATGCAGTGGTTTCAGTTGGCACCGCTCCAGGTGGCTGGTCCAGTCAGGCTGGTTACTCGCGGGACCAGCAGAGTGAGGGTCCACCCTCTGCTCTTTCTTGAATCTGCGGCCTTCCTCAGGGGAGTGCTACCACAAAACACCTCATGGCATCAACAAGGCCATTGATGTCCCCCCCCTTTGTCAGATGTGTCTCGGAGCCATGACCCACCTTCATGGCGTGCTGTCATCGTCAACGCGGTTGTGGTCGGCTACCCGCCGTTGTCTTTGGCGGTACCTTTGGGCACCACATCCTCTTTGAAGTCGATAGTTGCTGGCCACTGCCTCCTTTGGTTGCCTTTTCTTGTCACACCGGAGAAGATTTTGAGGGCCACCGGTGAATCTCCAGTGGTCCTATTTTTTTCCTGTCTAAGCCTATGGGCAACCTAGAATGGTTCCCACACTGTACAGCTTTCGGTTCCACCTTTCCCCCACATATTTCAGTCACCCATATAGAGAGAAACCATCACCGAGATAGATAGAGGTTCCAGGCCTTGTTTGTACGTCCCGCGCTCTCCGAATTAGCCTTATAAAATGGGAAGTGTCCAGCATCATCAATAGAGATGGAACAATTTAACTCTTAAAGAAAAATCCCTACATTGAGCTCATTGGATGTCATTGTGGATGAGGAAGGTGTGTCAATGTCCGAGGGTGTTGTTGATTAAGGATAAAGTTCACATCCATTTTCACTTGTCATAGAATACTTCATCCGTCATAGAAGCCTCGTTCTAGGTTGGTGGAAGACACCACAACACTTCATCTAAGGTTCCTCTACTGAGTGCCAAAAACCCATCCCCGAGGTTCATTTAAATAGATGAAAGAGATGATCAATGCACTGCCCAATTAATGTTGTTCATTAATAAATTGAATTAATGAATCTATTAATTATACCAATGGTGCAGTTACACAACCAAGTGTAAATGGTCATATAATAGCCTGACAACCCAGATGTCCCACCACTGCCACTCAAAAGTTATAATAATGAAATAAAATAACTCATTGAATTTTTTTTTGTAATGTCCAAAAATCAACTTTTAAATATGACCCTTGTCGGTCGAAGTTAAGGTCTTTCTTAGAGAATCATGGTAAAATGTATTCAATGGTGCCCTCATATATTTAATTCGAACACTCTTTCTAAAGATAGAAATCATAGACTGCGTGTTTATTAAACGTACCTTAAAAAAAATTTAAAATTATTAATAGTCACCGTCGACCTGCGTTGGTCAAGGTTAGGATCTGCCTTAGGGAAACACACCCTCAAAATCCCAAAAATACTCATAGATTAGCAATTTGAGTTACCATTTAGGAGTTAAATAATTAAATAATAAAATATTTATTACTTAATTATTTTATTTACTGCAAAAATTAACTTCCACTATTGGCCCACGCTAGCCAAGGGTAGAATTTTCCAAAGGAAAACATATGCTCATGAGCTCAGTGGTGGTCTTTGATATTTAATTAGAGTCACTGTTCATTAGTTATAATCATTTTTAAAGTAAAATATCTTTATTTAATTATATTATTTACAGTTATTCCAATTTGGGTTTTAACACTAGAGGCCTACACCAACAAAACTTAAGTCATTCCTAGGGTAAAACCATAATATGAAATGCAACGGTTCCATCATATTTCAAATCTAGGCACCAATTTAAGAGTTATTCCACTTCTTCGGGAAAACTTATCACACACACTATTTTAATCATAACATTTTTCAATGGAACATTTTGGGCACTCTCAGCCTTGGAATCATGTGCTGACAATTTTCTCAGTCTTGTAATATTCCCATATAATTAAAAAATATGTGGAAATTCTGGGTCTTTACATCAATCTCTTAAACAAAACCTGGTTAAGTGCAAATTTTTTGTCCCTTAATCGTTTTATGAAATTTACACTAAAATTATTCATTTTAATAAATTATTTATTCATATAAATGATTATTTTTTGTATAGCCATTATTGTTTAAATTTTTTTAGTTAATATTTCATTATTACTATTAATTTATATTTCATTAAAATATTTTTTAAAACATAAAATTAATATTCATTTCTATACCCAATTCTTTACCCACCCTGAAGAAGTTCCTTCCAAATGGACTACATATTTTTTGACTAATGAAGATGTACTCAAATATGAATGTAAAAAATATTTAATTCATTTTTTACTTTATAATATTCATGGATTCTTATTTGAATATGATAAGATTAATTACTATAAAACCTATTACATTCCATGTTTAAAAAAAATTTATGCCTTATGATTGATTTCTTTTTGTGTTACACTTATGAATGTGCATATTATAAAGGATGTCCCTAGATAATACTCAAATTAATTATATTTTTTTTGTCTCATAATAAAGAATTTATGAAATTAGTGAGACAACCAAATCAACACTAGGACTCTGTCCACCATGAGATATTATCTGGGTTATTTTCCATGAATAATTATTATGTCATGTTTTATTTTTCTGTCACATTTTCTAACACCCAGAGCTTTTATGAACCTTTTTTCATTCGAATATAATAATTTTCATTTATGTACATTATTTAACTAATTCAAACATTACTTATACAACTAACCTAATTTTTGTGTGCTATACTCAACATCAAATTTTCTTTCTCTACAGTCAACAACTATTTGGTGTGCATTACACGCTACACTGAGTTTCTATGAAACATTATTTTATTATTAAAATTATTTAAATGGTTTAATGATAAAATAGTAATTAAATTTAGTAAAACATATTGTAATAAATACATTTCATATGTTATTTAAAATAAACTTATATAAATAAATCATAATAATAATTAAAAATAGAATTTTTTATATTGCCTTTTTATGTTTAAAAATAATATTTTCTCAATTAAACTATATTTCATGTCATTCTAGAAAAAATAATAATATTTATTTTAGACACTTACCGTTTTCATTTGATAAAATAAAAATTATTTTGGTATTTATAATTCATAAATTATCTTAGGGAGAAATTTTGGGAATTTTTTGACAATGATCATATTTAGCTGAATATTGAAATATAATGAATTATAATAAAAAATGATTTTTTGTATAAATTAATATTATAGTTGAATTTTATTTAAATTTTATTTGAAAGTTACATTTCATCAATTATAAAAATATTAATCCAATTTTTTCATTGTAATTATTTATATTTAATTTAGATATAAAATCCTACTGAAATTTTGAACATTCTCATTCTAAAAACATTCTTTATGACCATGGCTACGGGATTAGAATTAAAATTAACATTTCATCCTCTATAAATTGAACTTAAAATGTGGATTAATAAGGTTGTAATCATTATGATACTTATAGTCTAATAATATCAATATTTTTTATAAATTATTAATAATAACTTTAGTAATTTGTAAATACCATGGTTATGGATAAATTAGGTAATTAAATGTAATGAAATTTTATAAATATTATAAAATTAAACTAAAACCTGTCCAAATATCATTGATTAGTGATTTTATAGAAAAAATAAACTTATTTCTGAGATTATAACCATCCAAATGGATGAGAGTAAAACATTTATTATATTTTATTAAAAGAAAAGTTCAAATGTTATACAAATATGTTTTAAAACTATATAATTTTTAATATATGGTTATATGGAAAATAAATTCTATAATAAATATATATTTTAAATATAAAATTATTATATTCAACATGGAAATTTATTTTAACATTTTTGTAAATAAATAATTACAACTACAGTTTAAACAACGTTGAGGTAGTTATTGTTTAATTATTAGAAATATAATATAAATTTTATTAAAAATCATAAAATGTATATAATTTGATATAATTAATGTCATAACCAAATTCTTTAGACGAATTTCTCATGTTATTGACGATTTAATGGTGTTTTTTAGAATATGTCATTCATTTATCATATATTTAAAAATTCATAAAATGTATAGTGTCAAAATTGAAATTAAAGATATTATAAAAAAACAAATATTTCATTAATTAATATAAAATTCATAATAATATAAAATTATTCAAACTGATTGGGATAATTTTTAAAATTTCATTAATAATTGATTTATTGTTCTTTTTAAATTTAATAGAAACTATATTAACCCTTAATAAGTAAAAAACACATGTTATCATAGTAAGATATATAACAGTTAAATAAGGATTAAAGATAGAAGACAAGGATTTAAAAAAGGTAAAACCTAACTAATTATCATTCGATGATATTAATTAAACTCATACCTATCTTATATTTTATATAATTAAATTTGGATACTTTTTTATTTAAAAACATATTATATTAACTTAATATTTTAAGTGTTCTCTATTGTGCCCCACAGCCCAATTATAAAAGGTTTCCTCCTATCTCACATCATAACAATATATTTGGAATTCTACATCATCCAAACCCTATCCGAATAATCTCCCAATGAAACTACCTTACTTTTTGAAGCCTCTCTTTTGGCCAAAAGTCATCCAAGTAATCCCTTTCCTGAAAACCAAAATGAGTTACCCAATGAATAAGTAACATCCATCCTCAATCTTCATTATTTTATTTTCATTTTCCACCAATTAAATTATTCTTATTTCAAGAAGTATATTCAACTTAGTATCTTATATATAATAGTATTTCTTTTTGATAAGGATTAAAATTTTACTTAAACACAATTTAATATCATGGGTAACAAGATTACTATTTTTGTGTACCGAAAACCACCACCTCACGAAATGATAATGTAAATTTTACCATCACAACTTTTTAGGGTAATGAATTTTGATCGACAAAAATTTTCTATATGATTTATATTATATTTATGATTTATTTGTACTTATATTATTTTTATATAAAACATATCTTCATTCATTCCAATTTTGGTAAATATGATAAATTCGTTTGTGGAAGTGTGGACTTTCGCCTCCTCAATGGGATGTGATTTGTTCACACATTAAATGTAATATATTTAGGATTTATTTCGAAAAACAATTAAATATATATAATACTTAAAAATTATAATTTAATTATATTATATAAATATATACATATATTCCATTTAGCTTCTTTCTTTTAATAATCCATGAAAATGGAAACACCATTCATTCATATGTAGAACCTACCATATCTATGAACGATGTATTCAATTTCATATATCTATCATCTATAGATTATAATAAATGTTAATATAATTAATATATATTATATATAAGTGATTTTTTCCATTGATAAATTTATTAAATCATGATTTATTTCAGATGATCATGAATGAGATGTCAAAAGACATACGGTAAACAAAGAGGTTATTACATGAACTATTACTTTTACAACGAATTGTTAATAAACGGGTAATTAAAGGTCATTAGAAAACAATATATGGAATTATATATATATATATGGTATTTTTATAAATTAATAATAAAATTATACATAATATAAAGGAGGCTAGTACATGTATGAGGAAGGTGGAGAATTTCATCTCACGTTTTGTTTTTGTGATGTACATTCCTTATTCACCACATGTTTATTTGGTTTGGTATATATATTTAACATGAATATATTATATGAATTTTATAATTACATATAACGGTATTTAAATATCAATATTATGATCACTATTTCATTGGTTTTATGGATCAATAGTTACCAAATCGATAATGTAATTTTGTCTACATTTGTTTCTTTGATACACAAGTTTTATTGAAAAAATAAGTTTTTATTAGTAGAACATTATTAAAATTGAAATATTATAACATTAATAAACATATTTTTCATTACATATAAGTACACATGAAATTACATTTTCTTTCATGACTAATATGATTCGAATTTACCAAATGGTAATATTTTATTGAAACAATCTCATCATTTATCGAGATTAATTATGATTATTCATTATGTGTTGAAATATTATGATCTATATCTCAATAATACTAATAATGTTTTATATCATATGGTTATTAATGTTTATTAATGTAGTGGTGCCATTTTTTTACAATCCCTGGTATGTGAATTAATTAAAAAAATTAATAAAATTTGATCACATTTCTCATTTCGATCAAAAATCAGTTTTATTTGAAAAATAATGTTTCAAAAAATATAATTTTATATGTTATTTTATGATTATTTTCATGAATAATGGTTTTCAAAAATGTTATATGATTTTTATTGATTCCTTTATATATTTTCAAATCTATTTTCAATGGAATTTTTTTTCAAAAATGTATTAAATCATTAAAATAAATATTCAACAATGAATAAATATTTTCATGAGATGTTTTTCATTAAAATATCTCTTTAAATTATTTCCCTTATAAGATAACATTATTTGGTATTAATGACACCATATTCATAAAATGATCCAAATTCCCATTTAATTGCTTTCCTTAAATGGTTTATGTTTTTATGGATTAATATTAATGAAGGCCATTTATATTTAAGATGACATATGTTTATGAAATCTGTTTCTCTTTTATGGGTTATATATCTATGAAACTTGATTCTTTTCAAAGGTTATGCTTTGATGAAATTATTATCAAATCTATCTACTTTTCATAGGTTTGGATAATATTATATGTTTATGATACCAATTTCATTTCATGGGATATGTTCTGAATAATGGTTATGATCTTATGCCACACATATGTTTAATTTCATTATGGGATGGGAGGTAACTATATCTCCCACCAATGAATTAATAAATGAATTATATCTCAGGAGATATACATAAAGGAACTTTTCCTATAAGATGTTATTAGGAGAGAACATTGACATCCAATATAGATATGGTAGTGAACCATGCCTACCATGATGGTTATGGGAGTGAACAATGACTTCTAAGATGGTATGGGGAGTGAACCCATACTATTAAGTTAGACATGGCAGTGAATCACTGACTATTATGAAAATAAACATTATATTATTTTTTGTATGCAACATTTATATGACTTATTTATATGTTATTAATTAATGTATTATGTTTTTTATTTTCAAATGATTCATGTCCTATTAACTACCATTATTTTTTCTATGATTCATTTTTCTGATCATTGATATATGGGGTATGTTCTTCTTGTTTAATGAATACATTCCCATACCATTATTCTTATGATTATGCTTATATAACTCATTTTTTACCCTTAGTAAGGATATTATGTCGACCATTTTTATGTTTCTATCCCAGTTTATGATGATATTTATTGTTTTTTTTCATAATAAGTATTGTAGTCAATAATAACCTTGTGGGAGATAATGTAGTTCATTTATATACTAGTTTTTATGCTTTCAAGGTTCCAAAGTAACTATTCTATTATTTTATTTGGGTGTTTGTTTATATAATGTATTAATTATTATAAAAAAATAATGTAATTTCCATGTATGAAAGATTGGGTATTTATAGTTTGTATTAGATTAACGGTTTAGATGACTAGTTGGAGTCTATGATGAGATAACATTAATGAGAACCCTAAGGGAATGTCTAAGGATATGTTTAAGGATAATTATAAGTATAGGAAAAATTCATGAAATCTAGGTAAATGATAGATCCAGTGGTTCCTTATAAATATATCAATGTCTCAAAACAATAAGTGGATGTGGATATGGTAGAGATGTACTTAGGAGTATAAACTCTGACAAAGATCATCAGACTTGACTTGGGTGTAACCTAGTACGTGTTAACAAGCCTTGCTTCACACCTAGTTTGACACTCCCTAAGTATATTAATTCGAAATTTGAAACCACTTAATGAACCATCATAATTTATTTAAATAGAATCTTCCTTTGAATAACCTAGTATATGCCTAAGGTGTCATATATTATGGAATGTGTCCTAATTTATACATATTAGACATTAATTTTTAGGATTATATGGTTCCTCATTATGTTAATTATTTCTTACTCAATGTGTTTAGTTTTAATAAATGTTTCGAATACAAAGGAACAATGTAAATAATGAATGCAATGGGATATCCAATGATTTTCCTCCAGATCCACCAATTGATATGTGAGAAGGATGAAAAAAACCACTTTTTATTCTCACACAAGCTATGATTCATGTTATAAATCCAAATTATAAAAAGACAGAAATAATTTCCTATTATTTGATCACGAGGAAAAATCAACATTATATTAGTGGGCCTTAAAATCCATTTTTTGAATATGGGATAAATTCGACTTGATAGTTATTTTCTTCACCATAGTGTTTGGAACACAAAAAAACACATTTTGGTAGTTTTTCGTTTGGAAGGTGATGTTGAACTTTGGTGGAATCTTATTATGAACATGTAGTAAGAAGAAAAAAAATTAATTTATGGAATGAAAATAGTTTAACAGGAAATTTTTAACAAAGTAAATACCTTATAATATACGACGGATGATGGTGAATGTGTTCAATGTGATTGAGAAAAATGGTGATACTATCTCTGTTAACCTGGAAGAAAATTTTACAAGACATTCATGGTATACATCTAGCATTATCATCCAAGGTAAAATTTATGTTGATAGTTTTATCAATGTCCAAATGAATTGTCATAGAATAACATTATCCAAAAGATATTTTAGTAACATTAATGATATTGTTTGTTGTGAAATAAATGTTATAATGTATTTTAGACTTCTGTATCAATCTCATGGTATTTATAAGATGAAGAAGACCGATTTTAATAAAAATCAAAGCCATGGGGAAAATAATATGATAACTACTTTATTTACTATGTGGGGGAAGAGTCATGGAAGAAATTTCTCATGTGTTCTAAAAAATGTTTTATGTGTCGAAAGGATGTTCATCATGCATTTTATTGATGATGTGATTGGAAAATGTTTGGTGACAATGTGAATGAAGATAATGATTCCAAAAAATTAAACTCTTCCACTTCAGTGCTATAAGTGTAAGGGGAATGGGAGTTATATTAACTAGTTCCCAAACCAAATAGCTGGTGATGATGATAAATGTTATGGACATCTTATGTGTAATGAAAAAACCTGTATTACCATCAAACCTAATAGTTGATCTAATCCATCACATACCCAAAGGGAATTCTTGAACACCATGTGCTGGTGACTAGTACCCGGACATCGAACAAAAAATAGGATGGAACAATTTCTCCCAACAAAAAAATACACATGGAAAATATATAAAAATATACTTATATTCCTCGAATGAAAGGAACAATATAATAAAATTTTTATATATTCCATAACTATATGAAAATCGTGGAAACAAACAACTAAAAATGATGTTGCCAAAAATCCTAAAAAGACAATCCCAACTGCAAGGGACCAAAACCAAAAAGGTAATCCAAGTGAAGGTGCAAAAAAAATACCACAATGTTTCCAATAACTACCAATCCTATATAACATGAAACCTCACAACCTCACTATGGCTCCTTGAATTTCCCTATTATAGGGAACATTGAATGATTTATGCACCATTGAAGGGGTGCACATGGAGTGAGCTAGTAAGATTAGTAGGATCCCACCCAAGTGTTACATATAATGTCTCTATATAATAATTCTTGTATACTTATATTAAATAAAACATGTATTGATAATAAGTAAATTAGTATGATTGTAAACATGATAAACATATACCTTTTTCATAATACCAAACAAATGCAGTACAACATGCATAAATAGGATAACTCAAAAAGCTAGGCTATAAAAATATAAGTATAAAAATAAGTGTCAATACTAAGGATCCCTATAGGTCTTACTAGTAGACTACTCATACCATAATAAGTCACATTCACAATCCAATTCCTATATCAATGGCCTAAGGTGCATAGGAATACAAATGAGTAATCACCCCAATATTGTCAATATTTTTCCACTATGACAATAGGCCTATAAAATAGAAGAAATACCCATGAGCGAGCCTCATGATAATAAAAAAACATGGATGATGGCCTTAATATAAAATATACACCTATGTACCTAAGGTAAACCATGTTCTCATTTCCAAATTTCAATTTCTCTATTTAAAAATTACCCATTCCATTTATCAAAAACATAGAAAACCCCATTTATCATTAAAACCCCTTTTAATACACACACAAACAGTCATGAAAATTTGATAGATAAATTTATAATTGAAGGTGAATTAGGTTATGTATCATAGGCTAGATATTGAAACTCCCACCTGAAATCTCGGTTCACAGACGCCCACAATAGAATCCACCAACTACAAAACCAAAAAACACTAGGGGAGACCATAGAATCTAATCCTCAACACAAGATTGATAGAATTTGGAAATAATGGGGTTTTTTTGGAAAGGGAAAACACCACATACCTCCAAATTGGATGGCCGACACACCACAACTAACATAGGAATGACCTCTGGAATGAGATCTCCCAAAGGATATGGAAGAAGACATCAATAATCAACAACTTTGTCCACCATATTTAATAATGAAACCCTAGGGAACTATCGCTATCAATAATAATGAGGAAGTGGAAATATCACTTACCAAGAGAGATGATCCACAACAATAATGAAGATCCAATGTCGAATAGATTGATCTAGATTAAGAATTGACTCCCAAAATCTCTGAGGAATAGATATAGGTTGAGATCCAAGGTCCTGCAAAAATGAACCGAAACCAAAAAAACTAGTCCACTTTTTGAAAAAATTATATGTGGTTTATTTCATGATCTTCAATATAGTTACACGCTAGGAAATCCCTAGTGTTCAAGTACACTGAAAAATTATTCACCTCAGAAAAAAAATCTTTAATTTTAATAATTCACAAATTGAAACCGATCTTCATGGCATGTAAACATTCAAACGATGAATTCATTTTCATATCATGTACCTATAGATAGTTACATGACATCTAAGTAAGTTACATAAAATTTAAGCCTTTTGTATCCTGTACGAAAAGTATTTTAATGTTTTCATTCCAAAAAATATCTAACTTCACCAATTTAGGTCTCATCGCAATTCCTTCTCATTCCATTATTGACAGTGAAAAAAGGGTAACCATGATGAGATCAAGAACGTACCTTATAGATCAGTAATGGGATGTTACAAAATTTCCATAATAAATAAATTCATTCCCCAGGAAGACATGTGGAAGATGTAATCCTTGTAAAATGATGAGGTCATAGCACCCACATAAACAATTAATGTTCCCCAGATTCATGATAATATGATCCTTGTTTCCATAGAGCATTGAACAATAGAATTGACTTCCCACAAAAAGAATTGTAATTCAGTGTCAACAATCCAAACTAGATTCACCAAAACAGAATCATCTAGATCTAACTCAATTTCTTCCCAACATAGAATGTGAGTATGATCAGGATAGTATTTCCTGATCTATGAAATATGGAAAACATCATGAATACCAATCCATTGAACTAGTAATGAAAACCAGTAAGAAATGTTTTATAACATATCAATGACCTCAAAAGGACTAACATATGTCAGAGACAACATTCCCTGAAATCTATGTCAATGGCGACCCAATAGAGTAGAATAATTCATTAAAACCCAATCACCTACATAAAACACCAAAGATCAATAATGTGGACACACATACAATTTTTGTTTACTCAATGCTATAATCAGACATCAATGTACATCTTGAATCTTCATGGATGTATCCTAATCCAAAATTGACCCAACTAAAGAGACTTTAACCACTCCAACTGAAAAATAGGTGATCTACATGGGATACCATACAATACCTCTAAGGGAGAAATTTTTATTGAAAACTAAAAAATGTTATTATAAAACACTCATCCTATCGCAGATGGTTATCCAGTGATCCCCTAAATCCGAGACACATTCGAAGACCATATCATCCAATATCTAAATCAAATGCTCCATATGGTTTTCTATATGAAGATGGTATGTTGTTATCAACATGACCGGATTTTACAATTCCTCTTATAGAATCATCTAAAACCTTGAGGTGAACCTAAGATCCCTATTTAAGGCAATGGTAGAAGGAATCCCATTTTTCCTCACAATATCATGCATTTACAACTTACCCATATCTGTAACATTAGTTTTGTATTTGATAGATATGAAATGATCCATCTTCATCATCCAATCAATGAACACATAGATATTATTCCGCCCTTGGGGATTCCATTGTAATCCAATAAAAAAATCCATCATTACATTGTCCCATTTTTGAATTATCACGGAAGAGGTTGATGTAATCCATAAGGATTCAAGTTCTCTACCATTATCTGTTGGTATGTTTAATAGAGAGACACAAACATCATGATTTCATGCTTCATACCTGGCCACATGAATCACTACTTCATGTCATAATACATATTTATAGTTCCTGGATGAATGACCAATAAAGAGTTGTGGAAATAATGAAAGACTAAAATTATTCCATATGTTTGTATGGAAACCTATTTTCCAAGGTAGATCATACCATCTATAGAAAGATTCCATTCAGAAATATTCTCATCACTATAATGTATTTCTCAAGACTTATAAAACTCACCATCCTACTATAAACACTGCAAAATAAACAACATGAGAGATTATGACAACTAAACATTGGTCAGAACAATTCATGAAACACCATTCTAAGAATCTATGTTATACATATCAATAATCCCAATAATGATATACTCCTCTGATTGTTAAACATCATGTGATAGTATATTCTTTATAAGATCATATATAATAACATTCCCCTTTGCTGGGTTGTATTCGATATCGATCTCAAATGTTTGGATGTATTCTACCTATCAACTTTTTATTGAGATTCAAGTCATTATGAGAAAAGTTATATCTCATAATTTTATGACCAAAAAACACAAAGACCTTTTCCCCAAAATGATAGTGCCCACAAAATTTGAGTTCATGGACATATGTGGAAGGCTCTAAATAGAGAGTGGGTTAATTATTCTCATCTGGTTGAAGATGACTAGTAATGTAAGCTACCACATGGTCTCCCTATATAATCACACATCCAAAACCATCAGTAGAAGCACCACAAAATCACATCTACCACTTATAGGGATCATTTAAGATTAGAATCATATGCGATTTCGGATGTTGTTTTAGTTCATTGAAATAAGTCTGACATTTCACATTCCATGTGAATTTATAACTTTCTTGTAAGATATAACAATGGGGAAACTATTTTATAGAAATCCTTAACAACTAATTAGTAATATCTAATAAGATAATGTATACTTTTTATCTCAACGAAATTTTGTGGTTCCCTTTATGAAAAAATATCCTTGACCGTCTCTCGATAAACTGGAAACCCATTTTAAGAAATCATGTTCACTAAGAACATCACATCATGAATCTAGAAACTACTCTTTTAATGGATCCCATACAAATGGTGATTTCCAATATTTATAGAACCTAACATATATAGTGCTCATGCTTATTCTAAAATTTCTAATGAACCAAAATATCATCTATGAACACTACCAAAAAATTGTCCAAGTATTTATGTAATATCAAATTCATCAAATACATAAAAATTTTAGGAGTGTTAGTCACTCAAAATGGAATAAGGAGTTATTAATAATGGACATACATTATATTAATTTTTGTCTTCAATATGTCATACTCCCAAACTCTAAGATGATGATAACCTGACAGAATATTAATTTTATAAATCAACATTTCCCCCATTAACTGATAAAAAATATCATCCACATAAGGAAAAATAATTTTTTTAACCATAATCTGGTTCAACTTTTGAATTTCCACACATAACCAACCTGAACCATCTACGTGCTTTGAATATAGAACATTGGTTACCCAAGGAGAAATTAAAGGAAGAACAAAATATTTTACCAATCTGTCTTCCAACTGATTGGTGAGATATTTCATCTCTACTGGTGCCATACTATATGAAGGTATCGATATAGGCTATATACATGGTACCATGTCAACTATAAACACTACCATTATCTCATGATGATGACTAGAGAAGTCATATATGAATACACTGAAAATGTTCCAAATGATGATGGGGTGATCAATGATAGGAGAGATGTCATCAGTATCAAACAAAACAGTAGACTTCATACTCTTAAGTTCTAGGAGAGAAGGCTCTGCACAACCTAACCTCGAGTCCCACTACCCATAAAACACATAAAATATCCCATCAGAAACATGAAATGAGACACACAGATGATAAAAACAATCATTAGATTTATGAGCGACAAGTGAACCCATGCTGATGATGATGTAAACAAAATCCATATAGAGAACAAAAAATTCCAAAACATACTCTGTATCATTAATTGTTAACGAATAAGGACACTGAAACCCCTTATCCTTCCTCTTACAGAGTGTTTTTTCTATCACAATTTTACAAGAACATAAGTTCCATTGGATTCTTAATAATATAAAAAAATAATGCATATATAGAAGAGTTGGAGGAACCAATATTGAATAATGAAATTAGTAAAAAAAATACGTAAAAAGGATATTCCTCTCACTATTTATAGACATGCATAGAAATCTGACGGACACACATGTACTGGATGAAAATGCTTCACTCCTGAGGCCTGCTAATGGATCCCTAAAGTCCATGAATATTCTGACTATAACCGATTAGGCATAGGATCTGGTGAGCTGTGACCAAAACGAGGCACAATAATTGCCTGAAAAAATAATTGTATGTCACCAATACATCTATAGTTATTGTATATAATCAAATTCATAAGACAAAAACATCTTCTGTTTCCTCATATGCCTCATTGATAGCATGTGTGAGGAACAATTTCAGCTGCAACGGACTATAATGAGGAGAGTCACTACTAAAACCCATCTCCACCACTCCTATGATGGACTTTCCACTTCCTTTCTCCACCATGTACACCACTAAAACTACCAAAAAATGTAAAATAAAGGTTGGGAAAACCAAACGTTCCATCCATATTCATATCTACCAACATAAATATGTCTACCCTCTATTCTTATGTAGAATGTTTCTATATAAACACCTGTGATATGATATCTAGTCTCAAACCTTATAGGTACGTGAATTTAGGTAAATTATCATATTTTATAGATTGAACAACCCATCTCAATTCCCAGGTATCACACTCCCCTAAAAGAATCCACCACCAACAAAACCTTAAAACACCCAAGGATACCCTTTAATGAAATCCTAATAATAAGATTGAACCAACATTTACTATAAGGGGTTAATGGAAAGGGTAAACACCACATACCTCACGAACAGACATCCATCGCACCACAACTAACCATGGAATGGCGTGCAGAACAGGATCTACTAAATAATATAGAAGAATAGATGAAGATTAACTAAATTAGGCCACAAGATCTAACAATAAAACCATAGGGATCCCCTATGATCAATATCAATGATGAAGTGATAAGATAACATACTATAAGTGATGTACCACCACAACAATGACGATCCAATGTCAAATAGATCAATCTAGGTAGAGAACTATCTTTCCAAAAATCCTAGGAAGAGATCTAGGTAGAGATCTAAGGACCACGAGAAAATATCCAAAACAAAAATAGATGATCATCGTTTTTAAAAAAGTGAATGCGGGCCATTTCCTAATGTGTAATAAAATTAAATTCCAAGAAATCCTCAGTGTTCAAGTGTGCCAAAAAATCCACCACCTCAGATTAAAAATAAATTATTTAAATAATTCACAATGTGAAACCACACCACATTACATGTAACCTTTCACAAAATGAATTCTCTTTCATAGCTTATACTAAAAAATAATTACGCAGTGTGTAACCCAGTTACACTACATGAAATCCTTCTTAATCCTATATAAAAAGATTATTAAATATGAAATTCCAACAAATATATGACATCACCATTATTGTTATACTAAAAATTCATCCTCATTCTATTATAGATAGTGTAAAAAAGAGAACCCTTGTGAGGTCAATATCATAGTTGACATATCACTAATGGGATGTTTCATTATGCTAAAGGTCATAGGAAAATCCTAAAATATCACTTATGATGATGTGCAGAATGAAAAAATAAGTAGTGAAATGATTGATAAATTTTTTAATGGAATTCAATAATAATTTCTTATAAGTAATTTTATGGTATTATGAATAAGTAATCATTTATGTATTGGTCCAATGTAGTTTTTCAATAAGGATTTATGTGTATATGTTGAATAGTAATCATAACCCTAAAAATTTAATGAGGTAATGATGTGATAATTTTGGAATATGCCTGATTAATGGATGGGTAACCCTAAATATGTGCATGTTGTTGGGAAACTGATATTTGGATAAAGATATGTCGGTTATGAAAAAGTAAATTTCATGTTACTTTTTTATTTGGAACTGATTATGGTTTTGTTAAAAATTTGATTATGAAATCATGGATGGGATTTACAATTTCTTGACTTAAAGAATAGATCCAAAAGACTTTGGAATAAAGAAAAATGAATGTTTTTTCATTAAGGATGTATGGTAATTTTGGATATTACCATGATTCAAAGAATATATAATGAAGGTAGTCACATGTTTTGAATGTGACAACCAAGAGGTACATAATGATATATGGGAGGTGAAAATTAAATCAATTTATTAAACCTCATTATAAGGTATTTTAATTTTATCCTTCATAAGGATTAAAATGTTATTTATGGAATATATAATTTATGCTTCAGATTATTTTGTGAGATTGATATATTATCTCACCATTGTTTTATTCATGCATATTTTATAACTTGCGGTTACCTTTCCGTTGTGATAGAGATAGATGAAAATAACTATCATTCTATCTATAGATCTCATGGTCTGATAACAATTATAGAATTAAAAATTCATATTAATTTCTTGGAATATGATGTGAATTGAATGTTTATGAAGGAAAAAAAGGGTTAAGTAGTCTTAATATAAAGTAAGTATATCTTCAAATGAAAATTATTCAACTCTAGGGAAAGGATCAGGAAATGAAAAATGTTTTGCATGTACCTTATTTTTGATGAATCAAATGGTCCCTCAGATCATAACAGATTAATAAATTTTTTACTGTTAACTTTATCTTGACTATGTTCTATATCACTCTCCATCAGAACATGATACCTATATTTCTCTTCCATGACCCTGTTTTCACTTACCACCTTTATTCTCTTATCTTAAAAAAAGATCAGAGTTACTTTGTGTAACCATAATGTTTTATAATTTTTTTAAAAGGATGTGTTAGTTTCATTTTTATTATGTGGGTTTATCTGAATTGATTTTTTTCACGATTAATAAATTTGGTAACCTGATGAATTTCGAGGGTGAAATTCATTTTATAGGGGTAAATGTAACACCAGGTGTTTTTATGTTCCTTTTTTTGAATAACTTTGTTTTAATTATTGTATTGTATTTAACTATGTAATAAATTAATAAAACATATAATTGACTTCTCTTTCGCTATATGCAACACATACTTGGATTGTGCTACTCACAAAATTGACTTGGCGTGCGTTATATGACATATTGTGTTTCTACGAAACATAATTATATATAAATAATTATTTAAAATATATAATAATAAATATTTGTTAAAATTAGCCATATGAACAGCAATTACTACTTTTGAAATATTATTTATAAATTAGTTATATAAATAAAGAATTATTATAATGAAAAATATAATTTTTGGTAAATAATTTATTTGTTTAAAAATACTATTTTCTAAAATAAAATTCTTTTGATATTGTTTTATGAAAAACAATAATATTAATTATATATTCTTCTATAAATTTAATTTGATAAAATAATCATAAATTTTGAATTAAAAATGTGAAAATAATCTTATGGTGAGTTTTTGGTATTTTTTTAACAAACTTCACTTTTGGATAAATAGCACAAAATAATGAATTTTAATTCAAAATTAATTTTTTATAATTTATTTATATAGATAAATAACATTTAATATCGGTCTTAATGTTGAATTAGATAAATTATAAATCTATTTATCAAATTTATTTAATTGAAGTCAGGTATATTAAATTTAGATATAAAATCCAAATGAACTATTTAACATTCTTACATTAAAACCCTATTTAATATCCATGTCTATATGATTGTCATAAAAATCAATTTTTTCACTTCTATGAATTGAATTAAGAAATATTGATATAAAATATTATAATTAGTATGATATTTATAGTTTAATAGGATAATGTTATTTTTGAGAAATTATAAATATTGGCATTAGTAATTGTTAATTACCACTGTTAAGGGTAAAACAGATAATTAAACCAAAATATAATATAACAAATCTTATAAAATGTCACTAATTTTTTTTAAAAAATTTTATTGGATGAGAGGGTTTAAACCAGAATATATTTGTTCCCAGAATATAAACATTTTATGCAACTTGAATGAGAGTATGGCATTTATTATATTTTATTTAATAAAAATATAAAAATATTATAATCATATTTTTAATAAAAATAACATTTTTAATATTGGACTATACATAATAGAAATATGACTATAAATTGTAGTTTTAAGGATGAAGTTATTATCATAAAAATGTTAATTAATTATTAATTTTTAATAAATAATTATCATTATGGCTTATACAGTGATTATGCACTCATTGTTTAATTAAAGAAAATATAAAATAAATATTTTTAAAAATGTGAAAATAAATATAATTTCATATATTTACTGACATTAATTAATTTTATATATGACTTTTATCATTTATTGGTGACTTCATTTTTTTGGAATATATGAAGTTAATATTATATTTATAATATGCTAAATAATGAATAATGTAAAAATTGAAATTAATGATATATTAAAATAAATAATATTTTATTAAATGATATAAAATTCCCAAAAATTAATAATTTTTTATAATTATTATAATAATGATTTAAATGATATATGTGATCCATTTTTTGTTCTTCTTCTAATTTTAGTAACTATATTGACCCTTAAGTGTAAACAAATAAGTTGTTATGGTAAGAGATAATGAGGTTAAATAATGTTTAAAAATAAAATATAAGGAATAAACAATAGTCAAAACATATCTAATATTCATTTGGTGAGAGTATTTATAATCATACACATTTTATCACATAAATAACTGACCTTGAATTATTTTTAATTGAAAATTAATTTATATTAATTTAATATTGTAAGAGTTTTCTAAAGTGCCCCTCACCTAAATTAAAAAAGGAAACGTCCTCCCAGACATACACACACCACATTGATCCATCTATATAATCCAAAACCTATCAAAATAAGCTCCAGATTAGCTACCTCTACTCTCTATGCTAATATTTGGGCATCAATCCATCTAATTAATCCCTTCTTTGAAAACCAAATAGACTTACCCAAAGAAGAGGTAACATGCATCCTCAAGCCCCTTTCTTATATTTTATTTATCCACACAACCAATAATTCTTATTCCATGGACACATAATATCCTCAGTATGATAAGTATACTTTATATTTTTATTTTAATATTTTCACCTAAAATTACACATAGTTCCATATAAATGGAATCAATGTTTCCATTCATATGTATGGTGAAAAACTACCTCACGATACAATGTTGTTCATTTTACCATTACCACCTATTTTTCTTGGATATTATTATGGAAACACTATTTTTATAGGATATATATGATATTAATAAATTATTTATCCGTATTTATTTATAATATAAATCCTACCTTTGTGTTTTCCCTTTTGTTTAAATACGAAAAGTTTGTTTCTTGAAGTGCGGACTACCGCCTCCTCAAAGCAATGTGATCCATTCACAGATTAAATAGAAAATATTAAGAATGTATTTTTCCAAAATATATGAGATATGTAATAAAAGAAGAATAATTTAATATTATATATATATATATGATTATATATGTTATTTACTATCATTCTATCAATACACTATGAAAATCAAAACAACAGTCATGTGTACATATGGCATGCCGTCTCCATGAACCTTGTTTCCATTTCATATATCAATATTTTATAGATGATTATAAATGTTTATATTATAAATATATATTATTTATAGTTAAGTCTTGAAATTATTTGAAAATTTAAATCATGATTTTTTTAATATGATCAATAATTAAAAGTCAAAACGTACACGATAAACTAAACAATTTTTACCTGAAGCATTACATTAAAATCAAATTGTTAATAAACATGAACTATAAGGTCATAATAAAAAATGATATGGTATTATATATCAGAATACTCTTCTGTGTAATATTTATAATAAACTTATATTTGTTATACCTATGTCTTTTACCTATATAATAAAAATGATGACACATAGCAATAGAATTTGAGGTCACATTTTATTTCTATTTGATACATGACTTCTTCACTAACAATTTTATTTTGAGGTTTATAATATTTCCATGAATGTATTCAATTATTATTATAAATAAATTTATTGACATTTTTATATCCATTTTATTATCTTTCTTTTATGGGTTTTATGGTTTAAAAGTTACCAAACCTGTAAAGTAATTTTGTCTCAATTTTCCCACTTTAAGACACGTGTTTGGTTATATAGATATGTTCTTTTACAAGGTGTATAAGATTACAATTCACATGTTTTAATATTAATATCCTTATAATTATTTATATTTTAGGCTCAATGTAATATAATTATCATTCAAAGGGAGTATTATTCAATGTCACCAAGTGGTAAGATTTTTTTGAAATAATATCATCAATTATCATGACTATTTTTTATAATTATTTAATTGATAAAATATTATTAAATATATTAAAATAATACAAGTTATTTTTCTTCTCCTCCGGTTTTCCTTGATATCAGAATTTTTTTTGTAAAATTTTCCATCTATTTGGTACATGAGGTAATTTATAAAATTCCATCTCAAATCACTTTATGAATAAAACATACTTTTATTTAAAACCACATTTTCAAAAAATGTTTTTAAAATAAATTTATTTGATAGTTTTAAATGAAGAGGGTTTTAAATTTTATTATTGTAATGACCCGTAAATTTCAAGGCAATTTTTTTTAATTTTCTTTGAAATTTTACAAGAACAAAATTTCTAACGGCACCTGATTCCGAGGACCAGTGTGCCCGGAATCATTTTTCGAAGTTGGCTCGGGTAGGTTCAGTGAACGAACGAGTGGGTTTTTCTAACTTTTAAACCGGTGCTCGGAATCGAATTCTGAGGGCACCGATGGAATCGCAGCG
Source organism: Viscum album (assembly GCA_963277665.1). Taxonomy (NCBI): domain Eukaryota; kingdom Viridiplantae; phylum Streptophyta; class Magnoliopsida; order Santalales; family Viscaceae; genus Viscum; species Viscum album. Next base: position 815,437,314 of record OY728126.1, on the reverse strand, counting down.
TCTGTATTTTCTTAGAAACGCCTCTTCCGGAGTTGTGTTTTCTCGGGTGTGGTTTTAAATTTTTGGGCTTTAAGTTATGAAATAAAATAATGTGGTGCGACAACCTTATTTTTATTTCACTTAAAGCCACTAAAAATCCACTTAATGCTTCTTAAGCTAAGTTAAATCGGATTTGGTAAAATTCAAAATATCCTACCCTCTTGTTAGGATATTTGTGAGGTGGGGCCCGCACGAGCCCCAATATTTCTTTTTTGATAATTAACACACCCACAAAAACCCCTTTTAATGAAAGTCAACTAGGGCATTTCTTAAAAATTAAAAAGTCCTACTAATTGGGCAGTTAAATCGTTAGAATTAATTCAACGAATTAATTGTTCGTTTCTTATCTATTGAATTTCAAAATCTTAGGTCAATAATAAAATAAGGGATGAACTTATTTTATTTAGTTGTACTGGTGGAGTGGAGAGAATTTGGAGGAAAGTGTTCTTCTTCGACGAAAAACATGAAGAACGTGAAGAACACGAAGAACGCTCTGACCTCCAACGAAGAACGCCAAACCCTCAGAGATCGACGGCGCGACGCCTTGTACCACGACTTCAACGACGCTTCTTCCGCAACGCTCCTTCCGCGATGATTTCTTCTGCAATGAGAAAATCCGCAACGAACCCTCGCTCGACGACGCTTGAGGTAGGGGTTTGATTCTTTAAATCTTTGTGACTAAATCCCCGGTCATTTAAATATTGTTTGGTGAATATCTTTAAGACCGCTAACGCGGTGGGTGCGGACTAACGAACAAGTCCGAACCCACCGTACCTTTTCGTTCTTGGTGCATGAAACGGTGGTCGATGACAAATGGGGCCGCAAGGGCGATTTGAGGGCCTGGCAGTGAAGATCGTGTCCCGAGAGGACCACTGGCGAAGACCGCACGCAAAACAGGCCACTAGAGCGCGTCCGGTGACCCGCGGAATCTCCCGCTGGCGCCGGGCGTGCCACCGAAAAAACCTGTCGCGGCGGCGGGCCGGTTCCGCTGCCGTGCGGAACCGGGAGGAGGGACGCGGGCTGGCCTACGCATCCGCTGGCGAGGCGGCCCCACCAGGGGCCACGACGTTTCTTCACGCGGGGGCAGCAAGCCCCTCGCGACTTCCCCTCACTCGGCCGCTCGGCCGAGCTAAGCTGGGCCAACCCACCGGGCCGGGAAGACCCGGGTCGGGTCGACCCGGTACGGGCTGACACAGGGGGGGTCGGGCCGGGTCGCAACGGGCCCATGCCCCCGTTTCCGGACCTTTTCGGTCTTTTTATCATAACATGAGCTCTGGTCCCCCGAACGACGCGCCGTCAACGGCGATACAATCCTTGGATCGAGACGGTCGTTTCGGTATATATCACTCAAGGTTTCAGAATACTTTGAGTTCGGCCAGGTTGGTTCGTACATGAAACCAACCGGGCCCTTGGAGCGGAAACGCTCATATCTTGAATTTCAGACGTCCGTTTGACGTGTCGTCTACTTTGTTGTTTTCCTCTAAGTGAGACGAATCTTTTGGCTTATCCGCTTGAGGTTTTGATGCCGTCGGAGTGTGGTCGAGTTGGTTCGCTCACGAAACCAACCGGGCTCCTGGAACGAAAAAGCCAATAACTCACAGACCGGGCGTCCGATTGACGCGCCGTCTGTCTCGTTGAATTCCACTTGATGAGATGGTACTTTTGGAATACTTCGCCTGAGTTTTGGGTGTCGTTGTATAGTGGATGGGTTGGATTATAACTGAAATCCAACCGGGCCCCCAGAACGGAAAAGCTGATATCTTTCAGACCAAACATCCGTTTGACGAACCGTCAGCGACGTTGGTGATCACATTGAGAAATGGCCCCTATGAGTATACCCTATGAGAGTTCAGGGTACAGTTGAGATACGGCCGGGTTGGTTCGCTCACAAAACCAACTGGGACCCTGGAACGAAAAAGGCTAATGACTCAAAGACCGGGCGCCCGATTGACGCATTGTCTGTTGCATTGAGACCCCTATGACGAGGCGGTCCATTGAGATATACTTTCGTGGGACTTTGAGATACTTGGAGTATCAACCTGTAGCTCGTGGATCGGACCCTCCCGGAGACGAGCGTACGGAGTACGAAGACCGTGTGGACGACGGATACCTGATGACTGATTGGCCGACTCGACTTGGAGTGAGTCGACTAGCCGAGTGGACGGAACGCCCGGTATTTGGCGGCAGACCCACGACGGACGGAGTGCCTGGTAGTTGGCAGTAGACCCGCAGTACTCGACTGGAGGAGTACCTCTGTAGGCTATTAGGGGGGAGCGCCCGATATTTGGTAGCAGACCCACAGCAGACGGAGCGCCTGGTATTTGGAAAGAGACCCACAGTACTCGACAGGAGGAGTACCTCAGCAGTCTTAGGTTAGTGAGCAGTACCTCGGAGTCGTGATAGGACCACTGTACACTCCAGATACGGATCTCTTCAGCAGTTACGATTTTGATAATGAAAATCTTGGGTTGAGCTGAGTCTATGTCCTTTGTGTTTCCTCATGACTGAGATGGGTTACTTGATAACTTAGGTATATGTATGTGCATATAACTGGGTAGTGGTTATCCATTGATTTCATAATCCTTGTGTTTCCTCGTGATTGAGATGGGTTACTTGATAACATAGGTATATGTATGGGAATATACCTACGTAGAGGTTATCTGATGAGTTCTTCATTGTGGTTATCCTTGTTGGTTTTAGTGAGACTTTAAGGGTCTCGGGGTCTCTACTGAGTTTCATTATAATCAACCCTACATGGGTTATGCTCGCACCTCGTTGTGTTGGTTGCAGACGATGGGAAGTGCTGATGGAGGACGAGTGTTCGAGGACTGGATGGTACACAGAGGTGGACTACACGACGAGTCAGTACCCGAAGGTGGGATACACGACGAGTCAGCATCCGGAGGTGGACTTCACGGCGAGACGACACTCGGAGGAGGATGAAGGGTGGGAGCGTTGTGGAGGCTATCTGTACCTACCGTTCAGGTAGGATCTCTGGTGGATGATCCAGGAGCTGCGCCATCTGTACCTAACCATCAGGTAGGATCCGCAGAGGACGACCCTAGAGCTGCTTCCATCCTTCCAACTGTTGTATTTTTTTATTGTACATGTTTAGTTGTAGTTATACTTTTTTTGGGTTTGTATTCTGGCCCATTTACTTCTTAGCACTTTTTTTTGTGTTTTACTTCTGCTTGTACTCTGTGGTGTCTTGTTTACTTTTATAATGGAAATGCCTTCCCAGTTATCAGGACGTACGCCTTTGGTGCTAGTCGCCAGACCCTGGCCTATGGAAGTCGGGCTTGGGGTAGTCACGACACGGGCCCCGAGGACGGGTCGTGACAAATTGGTATCAGAGGAGTTCGGTTCTACAGTAGAACTCAGGACTCTGATCTTTTTCTATGTGAAGAAATAGTGTTAAGGGTACCGAGTGTGGTCTTTAGTTTAGGGAGTCCATTGTTGGTGCGGCGGCCGATGTATCCGTACACCAGGACCCTTACTACTGATTTCTGACTTTGTACACGAAAACACTGATTGTGTGTTTGTTTCCAGAAGTCTTTAAATGTTAGCTCAAACCAGGTCAGCTAGCTAGGTATAAATATTTTGACCGTGTCATGTTTGTTTCTTTCAGGATGCCTCCCCGCGGATGACCAGCTAGAGCCCAGAGAGTTGTTTGTACTGACATCCCGCCGAGCGACGTGGCCTCAGTACAAGGCCCTATCCCCGTTGATGCACCAGCAGGTGCACCAGCGGTACTACTACCCGTTGGGCCACCGATGCCACCAGCCCCGGCAACAGAGGGTGCACGTCGCTTGAGCGCACTACATGAGTTCCAGCGCTAGAGGCCACCCAGATTCCGGGGAGAGACGGACCCGCAGGCGGCTGAGGATTGGCTGGAGGCTCTGGTGAGAGACTTCAGGCTAGTGGGGACGCCAGCAGACTTCATGATGATCCTTGCTGCCAGCCTTCTTCAGGAAGGAGCAAGCAGAGGGTGGAGCCTGATTCTCCAGATTCATGATGAGGTGACACTCCTTTGGGAAGACTTCGAGAGCCTATTCCAGGCAGAGTGTGTATCAGCCACCCTTCGAGCGGTGCGTAGACAGAAGCTACTTCAGCTGCGGCAGGGGCAGCATGACAGTGGCACAGTATTCAGCGAGGTTCACAGACCACTTGCGCTACTCCACAGATATGGTACGAGACCCGTTCTTTAGGGCCCGAACCTTCGAGCACGGGCTCATGCGGGAGATTAGATCTTCTTTTGTTTTTCACAGCATTCTGACCCAGACAGGGGTGTTAGAGAGAGCCCTCTTATTGGCGAGTTTCCTTGCTGAGCAGTCTCCAGTAGCACGACCCACCACTAGCCGGCTTGCTGCATAGTCATCGGCAGCAGACAGTAGATAGATGAACCAGATGTCTAAGAGGACCAGACCTACCAGTGGCCGACCGCACGACTTAGGTTCAGTTGTGTGGGGGAACCGAGGTGGAGTCAGAGCTAGACGTGATGAGAGTGGACAATGTTACTCCTGTGGCGGGATTGGTCACATGGCATGTGATTGTCCGACCCGCCATACAGATTACCAACAGTTAAATGAAGAACCTTCTAGATAGAGGGAGAGGTTCAATCAGGGCAGACCGCAAGGAGTAGGCGTCCTTGGAAGAGGAGCTGGTCGTGCATCTGGAGGTGGACGATGCTTCGGGGTGTTACCACCACCACAACCAGGAGGTCCACCTCGACCGTAGGGTACAGGAGGGCATGAGAGAGCTCAGCATCAGGCAGCTGAGGTCTATGGTCATGGAGCTCCGGATGCAGATGGATAGGAGTGGGACTAGTTCTAGGAAAGGAGGCTATTTATCATGTTGCTTCTAGTTTTGTTGTTGTTACATTTGTGTCTTTGTACTATGAGATGAAATAATGAAAAGACGCTTATCTTGTGAATTTTTATTTCCTATCCTTTTGTTTGGTTGATACTGAGTGATCCGGGTTATGACTATTGAATTGACCCTCACTTTCGAGATTTCTACTGGAGGAGACCTAGTGACCTCATGCTGATTCCGATAGTGTGACTCGACCCTTGGAGGCGAGAGTGACATTTGGATCTCTTGGTAGTTACGTCGAGGCCTTACGATGTCATCCATGGCATGAATGCATCATTAATGTCAGGATTGAATGTATTAGGCAATGAATGTGGTTCATCCAGCGGATGAAACCCGAGTTTCTCTTTTCGAAAAAGAAGAAATTTTAGCATCCCCTTTAGATCATCCAGATGCAGATGAAGATTGCACAGTGCAGTAAGAAACAGGAAACCGGTTCCAGTCTTAGAGACTGGAGCGTGTTAAATATTTAAAGAAGAAGAATCTTTAAGGAGAGATGAGTCTGCGAAGAAGAAGACATGGAGGCAGATCTAGGAGAGCAGCATGAGGTGGTGTACATCTTAACATGCTACAACCACCCACCTTAGTTATCCCTGCCAGGCTCAGGGAGCTGGAGGTCGGAGGAAGAGTGCGGCTGCAGGCGGTCAAGGAGTGTGACCCAATGGCTCCAAAAATTAATCAAGGGACAGTCTATGTCCACTACTAGCTGCTGTAGTAACAGACGTCAATATAAATCATTCCTCGCTTTCACAAATCTTTTCCCCGACATAGAGTTTCCGGTAATCCATGGACTTGAACCTCACGTCTGTAGATGCCTTGGGAGGAGACTCGATAATAACACATATGCCAACGGTGTGGTCAGACCCTCGAGGCGAGAGTTTCAGTTGGAATCTCTTGGTGGCAGCGTCGAGGCCTTACGATGTTGGTTTGAGTATGGACTGGGAAATCACGGATCATACACAAATTTACGGTATCAGGAAATAAGGTTGTGGTTTAACTACGACAACGGGATGGGTTTTCCTTGGTCGGAGAAAAGGAAACCCCAGGCATCACAGGATAAACTCATGCTCAGGAAGGTGTGACCGATCACTCTCGAGTCGATCAACCTTACCCTCATGGCAGCAGTCGTTTTGGGTTTCAGTTCTAACAAGAATTGGAGGCCTCATGAGTTCGAGGACGATGATCACGTCCTTATACGGGTCTCACCTCGACGAGGTTTACGGAGATGTGGCCAAGGAGGATAGTTATCTCTGAGGTTCAACGGACTTTTCTTGGTCCTCAGCTAGGTAGGCGGGGTTGTTTACCACTTGAACCATCCACCTCATTTGCACCAGCTGCACGACGACATCCACGTATCTCAACTGAGGAGATACGTGCTCGACCCTTCGCATATCATAGACCATGGGGAGCTAGGCGATGGCGATGAGGTGTCTTTCACGGAGGTTCCAGTGGGGATCGAGGATCGAAATGAGCGGATCCTTTGAGGACGGCCTATTCCTCGGGTGCGCTTTCACGGGAAGTATAAGAACCTCCAGGAGAGCACTTGGGAGCGGGAGGCTCAGATGCGTGCTCAGTACCCACATTTGTTTCCCTAGCTTATGATGTATCTTTACAGGGACGTAAAGCCCTGAGGTGGGAGTGATGTAAAGACTCGTAAATTTCATGGAAAATTTTTTTTCTTTATTTTCTTTGGAATTTTACAAGAACGCAGTTGCTGACGGCACCTGATTCCGAGGCCCGGTGTGCCCAAAATCATTTTTCGATGTTTGGCTTGGGTACGTTCAATGAATGAACGAGCGGGTTTTTCTAACTTTTAAACCGGTGCTCGTAATTGAATTCTGAGGGCACCGATAGAATCACAGTGCCGGTATTTGCTTAGAAACACCTCTTCCGGAGTTGCGTATTCTTGGGTGTGGTTTTTAATTTTTGGGCTTTAAGTTAAGAAATAAAATAAAGTGGGGCGGCAAGATTATTTTTATTTTACATAAAGCCACTTAAAAGCCACTTAAATATTCTTAAGCTATGTTAAAGTGGATAGGGTAAAATTCAAAATATCCTACCCACTTGGTAGGATATTTGTGAGGAAGGGCCTGCACGAGCCCCACCGTTTCTTTTTCGCTAAGTAACGCACCAGCGAAAACCCTATTTAATGAAAGTCAACTGGGGAGTTTCTTAAACAATTAAACCCTCCTATTAATTGGGCAGTTAAATCTTTACAATTAATTCAACGAGTTAATTGTTCGTTTCTTATCTTTTCAATTTCAAAAGCTTAGGTCAATAATAAAATAAGGGTTGAAATTATTTTATTTAGTTGGACTGGTGGCGGGGAGAAAATTTGGAGGAAAGCGTTCTTCTTGGATGAAGAACGCAGAGAACGCGAAGAACACGAAGAACGCTCCGACCTCCAACGAAGAACACCAAACCATCGGAGATCGACGGTGCAACGCCGTGTACCGCGACGTCAATGACGCTTCTTCTGAGATGCTCCTTCCGCGATGCTTTCTTCCGCAACAAGAAAATCCGCGACAAACCCTCGCTCGACAATGCTTGAGGTAGGGGTTTGATTCTTTAAATATTTGTGATTAAATCCCCGATCGTTTAAATAATTTTGGGTGAATATATTAAAGACCGCTAACACGGTGGGTGTGGACTAATGAACAAGTCAGAATCCACCGCTCCTTTTCATTCATGGTGCGTGAAACGGCGGTCGATGACAAACGGGGCCGCAAGGGCGATTCGAGGGCCTGGAAGTGAAGATAGAGTCCCGGGAGGACCACTGGCGAAGACTGCACGCAAAACGGACCATCGGAGCGCGTCCCGTGGCCCGCGGATGCTCCAGCCGGCACGCCACACCGGCGCGGCGGCGATGCCCACCGCGCCGCCGGCAAAACCCGCTGCGACTTCAGCAGCGCGGAACCGGGAGGAGGGACGCGGCCCGGCCGCCACGTCCGCTGGAGAGGCGGCCCCACCCGAGGCCGCGGCGTTTCTTCACGCGGGGGCAGCAAGCCCCCCGTGGCTTCCCCTGGCACGGCCGCTCTGCCGAGCCGAGCCGGGCGGTCCCAGGTCGGGTCGACCCGGTTTGGGCTGACCCAAGGGGGGTCGGGTCAGGTCGTTCCAGGCCCAGACCCCCCGTTTCCGTTCCTTTTCGGTCATTTTATCATAACATGAGCTCCGGGCCCCAAAAGGATGCACCGTCACCGGCGATTCGATCCTTGGATCGAGATGGTCGTTTCGGTATATCACACTCAAGGTTTCAGAATACTTTGAGTTCGGCCGGGTTGGTTCGTACATGAAACCAACCGGGCCCTTGGAGCAGAAACGCTCATATCTTGAGTTTCGGAAGTCCGTTTGACGTGTCGTTGACTTTGTTGTTTTCCCCTAAGTGAGACGGATCTTTTGGATTACTCCACTCGAGTTTGGGATGTTGTGGGAGTGCGGTCGAGTTGGTTCGCTCACAAAACCAACCGAGCTCCTGGAACGAAAAAGACAATAACTCACAGACCGGGCGTCCGATTGGCGCGCCGTCTGTCTCGTTGAATTCCTCTTGATGAGACAGAAATTTTGGAATACTTCTCCTGAGTTTTGGATTCTGTTGGATAGTGGCCGAGTTGGATTGTACCCGAAATCCAACCGGGCCCCTGGAACGGTAAAGCTGATATCTTTCAGACCGGACGTCCGTTTGACGAACCGTCAGCGGTGTTGGTGATCACATTGAGAAATGGCCCCTATGAGTATACCCTATGAGATTTCGGGGTACAGTTGAGATACGGCCAGGTTGGTTCCCTGACAAAACAATCCGGGCCCCTGGGACGAAAAAGGCTAAAAACTCACAGACCGGGCATCCGATTGACGCGCTGTATATTGCATTGAGACCCCTATGATGAGGCGGTCCATTGAGATATACTTTCGTGGGACTTTGAAATACTTGGAGTATCGACCTGTAGCTCGTGGAGCAGACCCTCCCGGAGATGAGCGTACGGAGTACGGAGACCGTGTGGACGACTAAGACCTGACGACTGCTTGACCGACTCGACTTGGAGTGAGTCGACATTCCCAGTGGACGAAACACCTGGTATTTGGCGGCAGACCCACGGCGGACAGAGTGCCTGGTAGTTGGCAGCAGACCCGTTGTACTCGACTGGAGGAGTACCTCTGTAGGCTATTAGGGGGTGCGCCTGGTATTTGGAGGCAGACCCACAGCGGACGGAGCGCCCGGTATTTGGCAGCAGACCCGCAGTACTCGACAAGAGGAGTACCTCAACAGTCTTAGGTTAGTGAGCAGTACCTCGGAGTCGTGACAGGACCACAATACACTCAAGAGACGGAGCTCTTCAGCAGTTACGGTTTCTATAATGAAAATCCTTGTTTGAGCTGAGTCTATGACCTTAGTGTTTCCTCATGACTGATATGGGTTACTTGATAACTTAGGTATATGTATGGGCATATACCTGGGTAGTGGTTATCCGTTGATTTCATAATCCTTGTGTTTCCTCATGATTGAGATGAGTTACTTGATAACATAAAGAATATGTATGGGCATATACCTAAGTTGATTTTATCTGTTGAGTTCTTCATTGTGGTTATCCTTGTTGGTTTTAGTGAGACCTTAAGGGTCTCGGGGTCCCTACTGAGTTTCGTTATACTCACCCCTGCACGGGCTATGCCCGCACCTCGTTGTGTTGGTTGCAGACGACGGGCAGTGCTGACGGAGGTCGAGTGTTCAACGACTGGACGGTACCCAGAGGTGGACTACACGACGAGTCAGTACCCGGAGGTGGGCTACACGATGAGTCAGTATCCAGAGGTGGACTTCACGGCGAGATGACACTCGGAGGAGGTTGACGGGTGAGAGCGTTGTGGGGGCTATCAGTACCTACCCTTCAGGTAGGATCCGTGGTGGATAATCCAGGAGTTGCGGCATCTGTACCTACCCTTCAGGTAGGATCCGAGGAGGACGACCCAGGATCCGCTTTCATCCTTCCAGTTGTTTTCTTTTTCTGGTGTACTTGTTTAGTTATAGTTGTACTTTCTTTTGGGTTTGAATTCTGGCCCATTTAATTCTCAACACTTTCTTTTGTGTTTTACTTCCGCTTGTACACTGTGGTGTCTTTTTTACTTTTATAAAGGCAATGCCTTCTCAGTTATCAGGACTTATGCCTTTGGTGCTAGTCGCCAGCCCCTGGCCTATGGAATGCGGGTTTGGGGTAGTCACGACACGGGCCCCGAGGACGGGTTGTTGTTTCATGTGTTTTTATTTTATGTTTTCCAAGATATTTTCAATGAAAAATGTTTTACAAAATTTATTATGTTTTTAAAGTAATTTTTCAAATAAGACATGATATTTACATCATGATTTTTTAAAAATATATCCCACAAGTATTTACCATATAAGATGACATATTTTTTTAGTATTCATTACTTACTGGGAATAAACTCTAATGTTCCATTCATTTTATTTCTCTAAATTGATTATATCTTTATGGAATAAAATCAGTGAAAACTATTTTTTTAAGGTATATATGTTTACGAAATGTGTTTTGTTTTCATGGGTTATTTTTCTATGAAAGCCTTATCGTTTCATAGGCTATTCAATGATGAACTAATTATGAAACTGGTTGATTTTCCATAGTATATTGTAATATTACATTTTTGTGATACCCATTTCAGTTCATAGGTTATTTTTGGAATATTTTTTATGATCTTTTGGATCCTGTATGAATGATTTAATTCTGAGATGGGTGGGGTCTATACCTCCTTCGAAAAGATTCGGTAAAGATTTATATATAATGAGATAGACACAAATGTCATTGTCTACTAATATGGTATTGGGAATGATCTATTAATACTAATATGGTGATGGGAATGAACCATCACTATCCATATGGTTGTGGGAGTAAAAAATGACTACCTAGATGATTTGGGATGTGAACACATACTACTAAGATTTCCTAGTTATAAATTCATTCACTATGATGGAACATATTTTTATATGATTATATATCTACCAAAACATTATGGCATATTCTAATTTTATTATTTTATAGATTTTTTTATTTCAATATGATTCATGTGTTTGTAAGTGACAATATTTATTCCATGATTCATGTTTATTATGTTTGATATGAAGGGTATGATTTCTATTTTTATTATCATTTTCACATACAGTTATGCTCATTATTATGCTAACATACCTTGTTTTCCTTTACTGAGCAAATCAACCCACCCCTTTTTATGTTTCTATCCATGTTTATGAAGATATGAATTATATTTTATGTTTCAAAGAAGGGTCTTAGTAAAGAATAATCTACTTTCAGAAAATGTATCTCACTTATGTTCAAGTGTTTATGTTACCTTCTATCCCAAGGAACTAGACTAGTACAATCTTTCAAAATGTATTTGAATATTGTATTGTGTATTTTTCAGAAGTGATATAATGTACACATATGAAAAAATAGGTCATTATACATTCTTATATTATCATGATCTTATGATGAATGGTTTTTATTTTATTATTCCATAATATTATTCAGATTACTTGTTTGTTTTGATATGAAGTTTTTCTATTTAACTAAAATTCCATTCCTTGGTACAATTTCAATTCACTTAAAGGGCATTAAACATCAAAAACAATTTTTTTCTATTCCCCATGTAATTATATTTAGGTTTACAAGAATATAGGGAGTAGTTATATAATTATATAGGCTAAAATAAATTAATTTTATTTTTTTCTTTTTGATGTACTATGAACATTATTTTCTAAAAAAAGAAGACCTCACGATCTTTGATTTTTTACTTAATGATTATGCTATAAATCATATAATAATATTAATGAAAGAATTGAGTCACTATATAATGAATGAAACATCCTTCCCAATATTTTATAAATTAAATTATTATGTTTGAATTGTGATAGATTTTTACTCTTTATTCCTTTATAGTTTTCAAAATATAGTCACATTGATTTCGACCCACTAATTTGATGGTTGTAGTTTAATTGCCAAATATTATTTTAATTTAACACATCTGTGTTTACATTGGTATCCTGTATAAAAAATATATAAACATAATACTTATTTATGTAAAATCCATGGGGAAATATTTTATTTTTTCATTCTATTCACTTAATGAATTATTTTACTTATAATATAAATTATTACATACTAATGAAAGTAGGTGTGATTATTCTTAACTAACCTATCATTTAGTATATAACTCCAAATATAAAATCTACCATTCATACAATGGATATACTGTGTTTAATTAAAATCCTAAAATAATTGTAATCACTCATAAAATCATTTACCTAACTATGTATATACCCTAATCTTATATTCTAAAAAATATACATTTTTGAAAACCATTTGACTCTTATAGACACTAAAATATGATGATATCATTCATTCCTACTAAATTTAAATATCTCATTAAGACTATAATGTATTAAAAGCTTTTTTATAGAGTCACATACTCATATGTATATACCATAATCCAATAAATAAGATAAACTACTCAAAAAAATATCATGATTCACTTTTTCATTAAATAAATAATCACTTTTTGGTCTATCAATAAAATATGAACCACATTTATCCAAATTAATAAACCATTTATTAAATTAAAATTAAGTATAATTTAAACATATCGTCTCTCCATACTCCAATCATTTGTTCTGCAATAATTATCATCCAATATAAAACATTTCTTAAAAAAACATTTCATAAATATGGATCCCATTTTATATTTTTTCCAAACTATTAAAATAAAAATAATGAATAATAATCCTTAAATTTATAAATAATCCAAAAAACATTGCGAATATACCTAAATTTCATTATTAATAATCACTCTCTATGTCCAAATGACATTATTAATGTTATCATACCCAAGGGTATTCACTAATGTTCTCTTATCACTGTCAATAAAATATTCAATATCACCTCAACTAACTAAAAGGTTAATTTATATATTTGAAATTATCTACATCTTTATCTTATAATAAAATTAATAATCCTTATAAATATCATAACCTCTAATTTTTAAAAAACATTTTATAACAACTATGAATCTCTGGAACTCTAATTACATAAATTATATAAATTATTTGAAAGGAACCAAAGTGAATTAGTTCTACCCATCATTAATTATAGTATCACAAAATAATATTCAATAAAAAAAATTTAGAAAACCATTTTTGTTTTGATAGTTAGAGGAATATGGAATGATTTTAACTAAAAAGTACAACATATATATCATCTAAAAGACAATTCCTATACTATATAAGAAAATAATAAATGTATTATAACACTTTAACATCTCTTAGAAAATCATAAATGCAATCTATTTTGTTAGTCATATTATATGTATTGTATTTACTTATTTTATAAGGAAATATAAACATCCTAATTTGTGAACTAAAAAGATAAATAAGGGTAAATATAAGAGTTAACAATCAAAGATCATAATTTATCCTAATATTATAATAGATAATATGGAATTAATATATGATAATAAAAATTCCATAAAAAATGATATTGTCCCCATACATATCAAAGGTCCACATATCATTAATTAAAGATATGGATTATAGAAACTAGTCTCTATACTGATAAAATTAATAATACCTTATCTAATTCTCTACCTTAATACAATATATCATGAAATTGGAAAACATGATCTCATATTCAATGCCTTCTATTTTGGTAAAATATTTTGTGATAGAATTCAAGAAAATACCTAGTCATGTTTGAATCATGATTCATATATATTAATCAAAGGGATATTTATACCATGCCCAACCCACTGAAAATTATGTTAAATACATTAATCATTTGACGAAATGAATAATACAAAAAAATATATAACTAACATTCCATAGTAGTCAGGTAACACACATACTAAAAATACCATTGTAAATTCTTTTAAATTTTTTATAATAAATAAATGAGTTGTATTATTTTAACCACCACATTAAATAATAATAAATATAGAAAGGGTATATAGTTAAATAAATAATTTCCCAAATAATAAAATGAAATATATTTCTACATAAGCATACCTCAAAATAACACCATATAGAGAATGTTCTATATGGTAAAACCAATAAATTCCCAAATATTTGAAATCATGGAGTCTGGGTTCATATAAACTATTTAATGTAATAAATTATATTTTTTTAGAATGAAAATATATCAAACAAATTTTTTTAAATATGTTAGTTTATGACATCAAAAGATAGCCATAGTTATAGAAAACCACATTCTTAATCCACCAAGGTGAAATTGATGATTATGTGTGACCATTATATACACTACAACAAACAAACAATTGTTTTATATAAACCACCTATTAATAAAGAAAAAATAAGATACAAAAAATTGGAATGCACTGCTGAAATACGAATAAATCATAAGGGAATTGAATCAAATTAAAATATTTTGAAATTAATGATATTCCTTTCACATGGAGTAAATTATGAATTTAATTCTCTATATTAATGAATAATTTTTTGCAATATCATGTATTTCTCATGGAAATGAAATAAATATAAAAGAAATCATTTTTATTTGAAACTATTAAACCAAAATAACATAAAGGATACAAATTTAAAAAAAATAAATTCCACTAATAAATAAAAAACACTGATATATAATATAAAATATTTATTTTATACATCATAAAATAGAAAAAAAAATAATATAAAAATGATCACGGAAATGGAATTTAGGATAAATATTATTTTTAATTAATAAATAAAATGTTTAAGGAAACATTTGATAATGATGTCATAAGGAAGAATTGTGGAGCCCATAAAAGGAATGAAGAAAAATAATTTACATTAAACATTTTGGTAGAATTAAATTACATATGAATGAGGAAATATAATAATATTGTTTTTTACTCAAAATGAGAAAATTGAGATGGCAAAAACTACCACCTTAATTGTATCATAGTGGAAATAATCAATAACATAATGTTTAAAAAATATATACATTTATCAACTATTTAAAACCTTATTCATATATATAACTTTATATAATCATCATTAAAAATTTTCCTCTACAATTTTTCGATTTGTTATTATCAACTATTAATGTCGAATGTGAGTAATATTGATTGTTCTAAACTAGTTTTATAATAGAGGTGTTGTTATTAATTATTCCCACAAATTTGTACATTCATAGATCATAAAATGTTTTGTAATTAATTTTATATAATATGATGTCATAATTTTATTCTTATGTAATTTTTGGGTACCATCATTTAAAATGAAATTGGTGTTGAGCATATTTATATGATTGGGATGAATAAAGAATAATATCTTAAAAAATTATGTTAATGTTAATATTAAAATTAAATAAGAAAATAAAATAAATATTTTCTTATTTATACAATATATTTTATTAAATTAAATTCTCATAGATATTGATGATAAAAATTTATACCATTGTTAATATTACTGTTTAAACCGACCAAAGAAAAAACATATCATAATTAATGGATGATAATGAAGTTATTTAGTTGTAATATAAATAAATCAGATCCCTAATGACTATATTTTGTTATAATTAATATAAGATATCAGATTATGAATTAATTATAAGAATAATATATCATATAAATTTGTTTACATAGTATAATGAAATCATTTTTTTCTCTAAGAATGCTCATTTTGATGGTTGAGTTTATCATGACCGTTTGTTGTCCATATTATTAATTGGTTGTCAAATTGTTCTTATAGAGAACTGAAAAATATTATAAAAATAATATTTATCCATTAAAGTTATTCTTCTGACCATCCATGAAATGTGATGATGAAAAAATATAAAATAATCATTTCCTATAGGTTGTACTTCGTATTTACGCATTGTTATTAATTTCATTTCCTGTGTAGTTGAAAAAAATGTGTAATGTGAATTATCATATATTATTTTAAAATATGTTGTAAATTACATATTACAAGTTAAAAATTATAATTATTACCAACTATTTATTGTGTATAAGTACAAATATATCATCCATTTTTAGAAATGGTATTCCACATATATACATGTACATTGTCTTTGTTTTCTATAATGGATAAGGGGAACATTGATTAATATAAATTACCTATAATAATTAAACTTATTGTTAAGAATATATTTATTTCATTATAGATGATTCATAAATATATATTATGAAAATTAATATAGAATATAAAATAAATTATTGAAACATTGTACTCACGTTGGGGATCTAGGTAATCCCATATTATTTAAAGGGTGGTGTAAGGCCAATTTTATAAGTGGTGTGAAAGGAATTTTTTTAACTATTAAAACATAAAATGATTTTTGAAAAATTTTCACATTTCATGTGGCTATAAGAAAAAGTAATTTTTTTTATTATGTATAATATATGGTAGATAATCCCTCAATATTTAATTTTTCTGCATTCTTTAAATAAGTTTTTATGTATTTTTCAATTGGGATTTTAATTTTAAAAAATATTGGTTTTATAATGGTAACTAAGTATCCCTAGGTAATTTAAATTTAATATATAAAAAAAATTGTAATTTATTCTTAATTTAAACCCAATTATTGCAAAAAATTATCAATTTAATTAGATAAAATTTCTATAAGTAAGAAATATCAACTTTATCAGTTTCACATGTAACACCAAAAAAAACTATTTTAAAAAAGATTTATTTTTAAACACAAATAATTTGTAGAAAAAATTATAAAATCATTTGGTTCTCTTGATAAAATTGTTTTCATTTTTTAACATAAATATTATATGTATTTAGAATTTTGATAAAATTAAATTTTAACAAAATAATATTTATATAAAAGAAGAGACCAAAATGAATTTTATTAACTTGAAAATTTACTTACGTTCATAAAATTTTAAACATAGGTTTTATAAATATATAGTAATATTTAAACAAGTATAGTTTTACTATATAATTATGTATTTTATAAATTGAATGGTTTTATAAATTTATATGTCTTGATCATATAATGATAATTTCATAATTGTTATAGTTTTGAAAGAAACATCATTTTCACTAAAAACATTTATTTTAAAAAATATAATTATAACATTAATATATTAAATATAAAATGATTTTTTATTTTTTATTTAATGGTGTATAATTTTTATAATTTATCATCTAAATAAAAACCATTATATATATAAAAAATGTTTTTATAAAAAATTAATAAATATTAAAAATAAAATATTTACTTTTTCAATTATTATTTCAAATAAATTACTAAATAATGTGGTATTAATATATTTTTAATATCATTAATATATAATATATTTTTTTAATAAATCACATAAAATCCACTGTTATAAAAAATAAATTTATTTTATTAAGATTATTTCGTTATTTTATCAAAGAAATAATAAACAATAATTTATTTTCATTAAAAGTGAAAAAAAATTAAACAAATGGGATAATTAACATATTAAATTTATAATTATAGGAATATATCATAAAAATTTATTTTTAAATTTACCCTCAAAATATTTCCATAAGATCATTAAAATTTTTAGATCCAGTGTTAAATGGGTGTGGTGATTTTCCTAAAGGAGATCCCTTTTTAATTTCCACAAGCATTAATTTTTATCACATATGATTTCTCTCATAAAATTTTAATTTGAGTTAAGTTTGTGATTATTCCAGCTGAACCCTTATTTAATCTAAATGTATAAAAATCTGGAATAAGTGATATTTCCTATGGATAATTTCACTACTTTTTATTATTTGTTTCGTTCATATATTTCATAATGTGTACATAATTATTTTATACCAACTAATTTATTTGTTATATTATAATATTAAACATTTATTTTAACAAATCATAGTTTTATTTTGGTTTGGTTTTAAACATATAATAACCTATTAACATAATATTTATTTCTGTAATGTACATAGTGAAATCCCAGGTTAATAAATATATTCAAAAAAAATTTATCATAGCTATGATACCTATTGATATGATCAATTTTGGATTTTAAAAAATATTATATAGGTTCAATCCATATTGGATTAATTTTAATCCAAATTATCTTTTATCCATTGTTACCTCTTCACCTGTTCAGTGAATAGGATTCTCTCCTCCTTTAACTAACCTTTTTTCTATGTGTTGAAACATATATACTTGGAAGAAACCCATAGTACCCTATAAAAATTATTATTTATTTTCACCCCTATACGATGACTAAATCGAAGGCGTTTCATGGTCATTATTCAATTTTCACACAAGAATTATTATAGTAAAAATAAAATTTCCCAATAATATGACCCCAATGTAGTTATCTGGGCATCAAATATGATAAAATAATTTAGTGAATTCTTATTCTATAAACATTATAAAATATTGGTTTTTTTCAACATCTCATTATGTTGATCAGTAATGAAATTAATGCATTCCACCTTGAAATTATGTGTGATCCACTTCCTCTTTCATAATAACCATGTTTTTTTCCTCAATATACCTCAAAAGAATATGGATTGTCATGTTAGCATGGATGTATCAATGTCTTAATGTAGATTTAATCTTCTAAATTATAGACGATCATAAAATTCAACAATTTTGATCTGTAAATCACATGTTCATATTCACAATATCATCGAGTATCTCAGTTATGTGTATATCAAAATAAATATATGAATATTCTATCAGTTTTTTTCAATTTTATTCATTACCTAAATGATATTCTTGATCATACTATCATAACTCTATCAGCTTAGATTTTCCTTCACTCTATATAAATTTCTATATCTGTGTGCCTCATATTTCAATGATATTTAATATATTTTAATAATTTTAAATATATAACATTATTTATCATTATTCATTTGTCTTATCAAATACCCAATATCACATTATTCTATTCCTCATGATATTATTAAACACCTATATTTAAAAAAATCTCTCTATATCATGCTTAAAAAATACAACTGAGTACACATGAATAATTATGTAGTATATTTTTTCAGTAATTTATTCCTTTATTCATGGATGTAGGATCTCTAAAAATATCATTCATCTAGAAATCGTAACAATTTTTACTATTGTTGGTTGAGTCTCACATCTTCTCAAAGGTAGTTTTTAAGTTCTCCTTGATCAACAACATAATTTAGTCATCATTTTATCATGGTTTTTTAATAGTGTATTAGAAAAACTTCATGGTTACCATTTTAAAATGTTCTCCTTTAAATAATATTTTTTAGAGTCTTTGACTTGAATATTTCTCAAAGAAACACCTAAATAATCATCTTTAATACATTTACCACATATGATGAAATGATCTGTATATTATTTTCATTTTCTAGTTACAGTGACGTAGTTTACTTCTCAACTATATTGAAAAAACATATAAGTATAGTGCCCAATTCAAATATGGTCTCTTTATTAATATCATTTTACATATTATAATAATTTTTATCTCATTCAAATCACGATTTTTATTTTTATTTTGAGCAACAAATGAACATTATGTTTATTTTATTTTTTCAGGTGTATATGTTAATTCATTTTATATAATATATATTTATTTCTCGTTAGATTTGTATTCTATTACGGACATCTCATCACAAAGTCATATTATTGAGCATAAATATATACACACCACCATAAATTTAACATCATTAACTAGCTATTATTAATTTTTTTCACACAACCCTCTCAATGTAATACACTCTCACATTTAATCCTATACAATGCTTTATCATCATTATATATATATTATAATGTCTCATATTTTTGGACTGGGATAAAATATTATTACTTTTTAACATTTTTCTTATATGCATCGTATAGTTATAAAACCAATATTTAGAAATTTTTGCGGGTTGTGTTCTTTTAAAGTGTTGATAATAAAATTTTCTAAATACTTAAGGAGTTTCTAGGATTATAGGATGATTTTGGGAGAATCAGACCAGGTGGTGATATTTACAGGGGTTGCGCACAGTTAGTCAAAACTGTATAGGTCAGCCGTGTATAAAAATTAAGGTTTCCAGTTGGGGACACATACTATGCGCATAGTCTATCAGACCATGAAGGTCAAACAATATAGTCTTCCATGTTTTGAGTTTCACATTAATTTAATTTAATTTAATTCATTCTTGAATGTATTTTCATTAAATGAGAGGTTTGGTGTTTATTTTAATTAAATTAATGTTCAGAAATTTAATGAAATGGTGTTGATATGAAGAAGTCAATTAATTAAATTGATATGAAAAGAATTAATTTTTTTTAAATGATGATGAGATGATGTCCTTATTAAATTAAATCATGAAGTGGGGAATTTAATTAAATGACTAGTAAATGAAGAGTTTGGAATTATCAAATAAGGGAAATATTACAATGTAAAAATTAAATGAATTGTAAATTAGGATGTTAGGTTTCATTTAATTAAATTCAATGAAAAGAGGAATTAAATTAATTAATTCTAAATAGTGGTTTATTTAAATAAATTTAAGGATTAAAGGAATTTAATTAGTCATTATGAAGTGGGGGATTATTATTTAATAAAATTAATATTGATATAATTTAATAAAATAATGTTGAGAAGTTGGATTTTTTTATTTAATTAAATTGTATTCATAGAATTTAATTAAATAACATGAAATTGAAAAATTATTTTACAATATTCAGTAGGAATGAATTTAATTTAATGATTATTAATGAGGTTTCAAGGTTTTTTAATTATATTATGTTGATAGAATTTAATTAAATAATAACAAGTTGGAA
Organism: Viscum album; assembly: GCA_963277665.1. Lineage (NCBI taxonomy): Eukaryota > Viridiplantae > Streptophyta > Magnoliopsida > Santalales > Viscaceae > Viscum > Viscum album. The sequence goes on along the minus strand of OY728126.1, from coordinate 815,416,666 downwards.
ATTTTATTTAATTAAATTCAGTTGGAATGGAATTTAATTAAATGATATGTTTAATTCCAAATTGGGGTTTTATCTACTTTAATTCAAGGTTAAGATGAATTTATTTATTTGATTAAAAAATGGTGGTTTTATTTTATAAAATTATATTGAAAGAATTTCATTAAATAATGATGTGTTGTAGAATTTATTTAATTAAATTCTTTGGAGATGAATTTAATTAAACGATTTTTAATTGGGGAACTTTGTGATTTATCAAAGATGAATTTTATTAAATGATATTAATAATAATGATTATTATTATAATAGTCTTTTAATTAAATTGGTTTTGAGTAATTCAATTAAGTTAGGTGATTTTGAGAATTTTATTTAATTAAATTATTTTAAAGGGAATTTTATTAATTTATATGTAGTGGTGGTTTTATTTAATTAAAATTATTGATAGAAATTTAATTAATTGATGTTTAACGGGGAAATTTTCAGTTTCATCACTAATGGGTTTTACTAAATGATTATAATATTAATAGTTTCTATTATGGAAAGTTTATTTGATTAAATTGAGGATAATGAATTGAATTAAATTAGGTAAGATGAAGAGTTTTATTTAATTAAATTATGTGAAATGAAATTTCAATAAGTGATGTCAAATTGGGGATTTATTAAATTAAATTATAGTTTAAAAAATTTATGTAATTGATGCAAATTGATGTTTTGATTTATTTAAATTCAATGTTGAGAAAATATAATTACATTTCATGTGGTAGAGAATTCATTTAAATACATTTTGTTGAGGATAATTTAATTAAATACTATGTAAATGGGAGTTTAGAGTTTATGAAAGGGGTATAATATTAAATAGCAATAATAATAATATGACGAGTATTATTATAAAAATAAAAAATATTATTATTATTATAATAAAAATAATCATTATAATATTTATTATTATATTTTAAATTAGCATGTTAAATTTTTAATGGAGAAAAGAAGAGGGAGGCACGCCTATCCCTCCTCCTAAAGGTGCAGCGACACTCCCATGGGTGGCGCACCACACTCCTCTCCTGCTCCCTTTTCCCTTGGTTATATCCTCTCAGAGTTCTCATAGATGTTGTATATCTCATCAAGGTAAGTCCTTGTCCACATGTTTTGTTATTCAAATCGGTAATCTCCACTCTCCTTCTCCAGAGTTCTGTTAGGTTGAATCCATATGTACGAGATCTACTTATATATCTTGTTTCATCTGATCCTAGGTGGTGCAGAAGATGTATCAGGACCTTTTGGGATGTATTTCGAAAACCTTCACAGAAGGTGTGGTGGTTCAAAATGAGTTGGTTCAGCACCATCATTTACAGGTAAGGCTATATCAAATTAATTTGTTTCCCACTCTTTAAATTAGATATTTATGGTGTTTTTGATTTGTATTGAATTAACTAGAGGTACATTGGTCCTCACCACAGTAATTTCCAGTTCCGCTTATAGTTTTAGGGTAATGAGACCAATTCATAGTATGGGAACACAATATTTTGGTGGTGCATGTGCATGATCACATTTCAGTTTCAGTTAGAAAGTATTTAGATGACCAATAACTTGAGGTAGGGTCCTCAACATTGATTTTATTATGAAAATTTTTGTTTTTTTAATCCATTTATTTTTATATTTTTGACTAAAATATTGAAAAAAATTGATTATTGTTATAAAAAGTTTTGTTAGATTAAGAAATCAGATATTGGTAATAAAAACCCTCCAATAATGGGGCTCTAACTTCATGCTAATAAAATAATGTTTAGATTGATATGTTCATTTAGCTTGTTGTTATTTATTTTGTTATATCCTACCTTACATGTTGATGCACTTGTGTTAACTGGTAATTATGAGTATTAGGCTGGATAAGTTGTGATAATAAATTGTGAATTAATTATGTGCATTGAAATTGTAATTGAGATAATAATAATTGGAAGATTAATTATGAGATATTTAATTTCTTATGTTGAGATATTTAATTATGAACTAATAATGTTATTTGAGATTATAATTAATTAGAAGATTACTTTTGCGACACTAAATTAGAGAAGATGAGATAATATATTATGAATTTATTTTGTGCATTGATATAATAATTAATTTGAAATTATCTATGAGATGTCAAATTGGTTAAGATGAGAGAATTAATTATGAATTAATTTATTTCTTTGAGATAATAATTATCAGGGGATTAATTATGAGATATTAAATTGTTTAGTTGACATAATTAATTATGAATAATTATGTGCATTGAGATGATAATTTATTAAAATAATATATATGAGATATCGAATGGGTTAAGTTGAGATAATTAATTTCGAATTAATTATGGACTTTGAGATGATAAGTAATCCGAAGATTAATTGTGAGATATTTAATTGGTTTTGTTTATATTATTAATTATGAATTAATTATGTGTTATGAGATTGTAATATAGAAAATTAATTGGGGGATTAATTACGAGAAATTGATTTGTGGCTAAGCAGATATAATTAATTTGAAAATTATGTACATGATATTGAAATGGTGTATTTAAAGATAAATAATGTTCAAATTAATTATGTGATACTGGGATGGTTTCCTTGAGATAATTATTATTTGAATTAATTATGTAATACTAATATGGTTGTTCTGTAAGTATTAGTTGTAGAATTAATTATGTGATATTGAGATGGTTTCCTTTTGATTAGTTAATTGTTAAATTAACAATAGAAATTGGTGATATTTATTAATGGTTTAATTAATTAAAGTTATAGTAATTATTAGTAAATTATTGACTTAACTAATTGAATTGTTGTGTTTTACTTTTAGTTGACTTAGTAGTTAATGAAATGTTGTTAATGAGTTATTGAATTAATTAACCCTCTTATTTAATTAATTTTTTAATTATTTAATGGATGTGATCTTGTGGTGCTAGACATGAAATTCTACAATGATTATATATATATATATATGTATGTATGTATGTATGTATGATTGATAAACGGGTTGTGAGACAATGACTAATTCTCCAAATACATAGGGGGTGATAAACATGGAGTTCTACACCTAGCATGCATGTAAATTTTCTATTATGGGATATGGACTAGTGCTCCAAATACCCATTGGTTGTGAGACAAGTAATGATGTTACAAATACAAATGAGGGTTCTAGACATGAAGTTATACATCGATTAATTAACAGTGGATTGTGGGTCCAATTGGTCATACATTTATTCAATTAGATGGATAATGAATGCTGATGTGATGTAATGATTTGTGAATTCAAAATGAGAAATGGTTCAGACTCAGGAACGACAAAGATTGTTATAGTGATACATGTATCTAGGTGAACCTAGGCATTTTATGTAGTTAATTAACGAATATCAAATAATGGGTTAAACTATTTGTTTACGCATTATATATATATAGTTATTGTTTAGATAGTTATTTCTGTCTATGATCCAAAGAAATACTATGAGAAAAAGTGGGTTTTGCGACGGGTTATTTGCAATGGGAATAAATCCTGTCAAAAATAGTCCATTGAAGAGGTTATTTGTGACCGGAACATCCTCTAGTCACAAATAACTAATTATTTGTGTGGGACCTAGGCACCCCGTCACAAAAACGTTCATGTGGGTTTTCGCGGTTTTCGCGCCAAACCGCGTGAATGTTTATTTGCGACGTGTATGTGCCGCACGTCATAAATACTGGGAGGCGGTAAATACTAGTTGTGATAGGGAATCGCCTGTCGCAACTAGTTTGATGCCCAGAGGGTATTTGCGATGGGACTTGTTGCAAATAACTGGTGGCGGTAAAAACCAATTTGAAATGGGATGTTGTCCCATCACAAATAGTGTGTCGGTTGGTTACCTTTTGTGATGGGACCTGTCGCAATTAAATTTTAACCGCCGTCAAAAATTAATGTTGGAAAAGGTATTTACAACGGGTGCCATCGCAAAAAATGCTATTTGTGATAGGCTTCCTGTCGCAAATACTCTATCCCCAACTAATATGGCATATATATCCCCGTCCATTTTTTCTTTCCTCCTCAATTATTTCTCCATCCTTCTCTAAACTCTAATTTTAGAGTAAAAATTGATTAGAGTTAGTTTTTTTACAAAGAATATGTGAAGCCGTCTACAATTATAAGAGATCACGTTTAAAGTTATTTGTGTTTTATTTAATTTATTATTTCTTTTTTTATTAATTTTAATTGTTGTTGATTAGATGTAATTAAGTTAGATTTGAATTGTTTTTCATCAGTATTTATTTGTAGTAATAAAATTAAATTATTAGTACCAATTCCTAGTAATTAGTAATAATTAAAAATTATTAAAGATAATTAGTAATGTATAATAATAATTTGTGGTAATTAGTAATTAGTAGTTGTTTTTTGCAGTAATTAATAGTATTTAAAACAAATTAGTAATAATTGAAAAATATTTATAATTAGGAAAAAATAGTTATAAATATTTAAAATTAATAATAAATACTAAGAATAAGTAATAAATACAAATAATTATAAATAAATACTAATTATTAGTAATCAATACTAATTAATAGTATTTCTTACTAATAAATATTAATGAATAATAATAAATAGTAACAAACAATAATAAATAATAATAAATTGTAATAAATAGTAATAATTACAAATAATTAATAATAATTTGTAAAAATTAGTCATAATTAGTAATAAATAGACATAAATAGTAATAATTAGTAATAATTAGTAATAATTAGGTATCATTAGTGATAATTATTAATAATTAGTAATAAGTACTAATAAATACTAATAATTTGTAATAAACACTAATAATTAGTAATAAATAATAATAATTTGTAATAAATATCTATAATTAGTAATAAATACAAATATTTAGTAAAAAACAATAATTAGTAATAAATACTTATAAATAGTAATAATTAGTAATAATTAGTAATAAATACTAATAAATAGTAATAAATAGAAATAAATAGTAATAATTAGTAATAAATAATATTAAATAGAAATAATTAGTAATAAATAGTACTAAATAGCAATAAATACTTATAATTAGTAATAATTAGTAATAATAAATAATAATTAGTAATAATTAGTAACAATTTGTAAAAATTAGTAATAATTTGAAATAATTAGTAATAATTAGTAATAATTAGTAATAATTAGTAATAATTAGTAATAAATAGTACTAAATAGTAATAAATAGTAATAAATAGTAATAAATAGTAACAAATAGTAACAAATAGTAATATATAGTAATATATAGTATGGTAATAATTAGTAATAATTAGTAATAATTAGTAATAATAAGTAATAAATAGTAATAAAGTGTAATAAATAGTAATAACTAGTAATTATTAGTAATAATTAGTAATAATTAGTTAAAATTAGTAATAATTAGTAATAATTAGTGATAATTAGTCATAATTAGAAATAAATATTAATAAATAAATATAAATAGATATAAATAGTAATAAATATATATATAGAAATATAAATATTAATAAATAGTTATAAGTTTTAATTAATAGTAATAAACAATAATAAATAGTAATAAATACTAATAAATACTAATAAATAGTAACAGAAGTTAATAAATAATAATAAATATTAAATAATAGTAATAAATACTAATAAATACTAATAAAAATTTATAAATAGTAATTAATAGTCATCAATATGAATAAATAATAATTACTAATAATTAGAAATAAATAATAATAATTAGAAATAATTTGAAATAATTAACAATAATTGACAATAATTGGCATTAATTTGCAATAATTATAAATAATTAGAAATAATTAGAAATAATTAGCTATAAATAGAAATAATGAGGAATAAATAGCAATAAATAAAAATAAATAGCAACAATTACAAAAAATTAGAAATATTTCCCAATAATTCAGATTTAATAGCAATAATTAGGATTAATTATTTAAAATTCGGATTAATTAAAAATAATTAAGATTAATTAGGAATAATTATGAGATATTATGAATAATTAGAAATACTTAAGAATAAATATGAATAATTATGAATATTTAAGAATATTTAAGAATAATTATAAATAATTAGGAATAATTAGGAATAATTAGGAATAATTAGGAATAATAAAAAATAATTTAGAATAATTTGGAATAAAATCAATTGTAATAATCTGTAATAACTTGGCACAATTTCTAGTGGATTGAAGACACTCCATTTACTCGATGACTGTTCTCGTTTCAACTCTCACTAACTCAAAACATTATAAAATGTACACTACTACTTTTTCATTTCCAATATCATATACACTATTTTGAATATGCATTTATCGGACATCATTTTTCATAATGTTTTCAAGTGGTGAAAGTTGCAAGAAGATGAATCATCAATGAAAAGTGGGATCTTTTGTGTGACACCGCATTTACATGCATCTTTCTCATAGTGAAATCAGAATGACGAATCTTCTCAGAGGTATTCTTATACATTCTCGTATGCTAGAGAATGGATATACATACCTCCATGCAGATTCTTTATTGTCATTTCTGTGTGAGAAAGTTTCAAGTCATTAATCCGTTAGATAAAATATTAGTCGTCAATCCCATCGAAATAATGTCACCTAAAATTAATGGTAATTATTAAAAAGAAGCTGTATTTATTTATCTTATTTTTTTGGATAGTTTTTTTACAATTTTAAATTATTCAAAAAATGAAATGATTTTAAATTTTATAGAAAAATATAGAACAAATAAGTTTACAATAGTCATTATTAGATTATCTTAATTGGATAAATCATCACAAAAATCCCAACGGTTCTGGTTTAAATCCAGTATATATTTAGGGTGTTGAAGCTTTCTTATAATTTGCATCATCAAAGTCTGAATTTATTATCATTTATATGATAACCTGTGTGGTTTAGTAATCTTTCATTGATTTATATATATACTATTTATTTGATTATTCGATATTTTTTTCACAGTTTGGTGCATGTTTTTCATAGACAGGGGAGTGCTATCTAGAACAATTATATCTCTAAGCCATTGATCACATGAGAAATGATTCTCGTTGATGTGCAGCTTGGAATGTTAAATCATTGGTTGGAACATAAATAAATAACATTTATTTATAAATTTATATCATTAATAACTTGATATTATAAATTATATGTAGGGTTTATTTTATCAAATCGATGATAGAATGAATGATGCTATCCATGAGGAATGGAAGGTGTTTATGCGTGAGCATTTCTATCAGTTTTTTTCGCAATTTGAGAAGAAACCCAATTAAGAAAGCAGGAGTGACAATATTTGATGAGTCATATAGAGCCCACTAACCGGATTATTTTTGATCTCACGTTTGGGATGGATTATGTTGACAATAGTTGAGTGGTGGATTTAAGAGGAGATATTCATTGAGCGGATAGAATCGGTGGAGATATGAGGTGACACATCGACCCGGTAGCCGTATATTTATAACACATAGAGATAATCTGGTATGTTACTTTTCTAAAAATTTTAAACAACAATAAATATAAAAAATATATTTTATATTCATATAGGTAGTCGAGCATCTAAATTTTATTGAGTATGATTTCTATCAGTGAATGTATAGTGATTCAACCACTAGAGAGATTATAGATGATCACCATCGTCAGATTGTGTTCAGTATTATTTCATTTTATGTTTCAAAATTAACAGCATGTAATATTTTAAATATTTAAATTTCAAATTGTAATGGAAGGAGTAATATGAGGTCGCACACTCTTAAACATGGGCTAATAGTCAAGCTAAGATGGTTTATCAGACTAGTGCACACTATTTCGATGAGGCGGCATGGATGCAGGTGACATAGTATGCCTTCAACAAGGGCCGAGTAGTTGGTATTGACTCTCATATGACTCCTGGGAGTTATTATAGTACTAGTGCGATGTTTCCATCAAGCATGAGAGGAACTCGTGGAGAGGTATCATATTTTGGCTCATAGTATCATGATTAGTTGCGAGATCAAATTGAGTTTATAGAGAGTTTTCAGAATCATCATGAAGATATACACTAACAGACGAAGCTAAAGCAACACGAGGAGGACATGAATCAATTGCAGCAGTAACAACACAAGTAGATGCAGTACATCTACTATCTCACATGTAGTTTAGGGATGGATTTTTCTCCACCATCTCCTCCAACTCCTCCAGAAGACTATCCCCCTAGTGATTTTTTTGTTCTGTTAAAAACATTTGAATTCAAAATTTGTTGTATTTTCAACTATTTACATTTTTTGTAATTTATATTGGTGTAAATATTGGATATTTTTTTTAATATTTTAAAATTTTAATACATTATATTAGCATTATATTTTTTGATGATTTTTTATTTTTTTAATAATAATAATAAAATATTTTACGAATTTTTTATAATTTTTTTTAAAATATTGATAATTTTAATATTTTTTATTTTTTTATTATATTAATAATATAAATATTATTTTTGCTTTAATCATAATTTTATAATTTTTTTATTTTTTTACTTATATGTGATGGGCTCTCGTCCTAAATGGATTATATATATATATTTATTTATTTAAAAAATATTTGTGATGAGTTACATTACTATAACAAATAATTTTTTCTCACAGGCTAGTCACAAAAGATTTAGGTATATATAACATATATAAGCATAAAATTATTTGCGATGAGACCACATGCCAGTCACAACATGTAGTTGATAAGGGCCCGCCACAATAGGTTCTTGTATATATAATGTGTTTAATTGGAAATCTATTTGTGATACCATTTTCTGCAACAAGCTATTTACGACTGGACCCTGTCGCAAAAGTGTTTTTATGAAGGGATCCCATCACAAATAGCCCATTGCAAAAAGACAAAATTCCATAAGTGTAGGTATCTCTGTTTGGTGTCCCTTAGGAACCTAGATGTGTTGTATTAAATTTATTCTATTATGTTGTTACATACTTATACCGAAAAAATATTGATTTATATTGAATTGTCTAGATTGTGCTAGACATCAGTGGTCCCGGCCTACTGAGACTTATATCTCACACCCTCTTCAGGTCGCCATTACTCAATGTTACCTGAGTATAATTTCTTTTTTGTAGGACGGTTGGTTCTTTCCTGTGGATGATTACTTATACTTGGGAGTTAGGAGAAAAGGACCGAGCATGAGCTCAAGATTCTAGTTGAGATCACCCTTGATGCTTTGAGTATTTTCTTTTTTTATGTATTGAAATGTAATGAATGTTTTTTTGTTTACCACATTAATATATGTATCACCATGAAAAAAAATAAATTTTATTAAAAGGTATAGGGCTATTTTTTATATAGTTCATTGTTTCTTATATCTTCTTCTACTATTATCCAAGTAAACTATTTGTTATCGTTGTTGTAATGACCCACTAAATCTCATTGGATTGGGAGTAAAAAAAGTCATTACATGGACTTGAGTGACATATTTAAAATGCCAAAGGATGGATATAAGTGATGAAGGGTTTCAAATAAATGTTGGGGATAATTTACCGTTTAATAAATAATCTAATAATCCTACAAACCATAATCAAACCATTAACTAAATGATGCATGAACCATAGAAGGCAACTAAAAAACATCATGTTCCGTAAAACTACATCAATGTGTGAAATAGAGGAATACCAAACTAGTATCAATGTAAATAGATAATAAATATCTAAATACATTCAAGAGACCACAAGAATCCATGCTCCATGAGCTCCATGCCCCATAATCACAAAACAAGACAAGTATCAGGAGGTAGTTCTAAAAACATGGGAAACATAATCTTTGTCCCTATATTGAAAGAGAACATCTAAAAAATCACCAACGAGCCAAATAATGGGTAAATATACAATTTAGTAGGTATTCCCCAGTGAATTCCTACTCATGCCACTAGGATAAAATGTTTAGAAAATTATACAAAAAAGTTTATATAAATCGATTTACCAAAACATTTTATAACCAACTATAAACAAGTTTTAAGACCAATTATAGCAAATTAAAAACAAAAGTAAATGAAACAAATTTATCTCGAAAGTTATTTTTCACGAATAATAATTAATCAAAACCTAAAACCAATACTTATTACAAATTGGTAGAACCACTTCATCATTCCCAACACACCCACACATGCTTGATTTGTCTGATAGTTCCATACTCATGACTGGTCTCCCGTATAATTACCTTGGGTCCCAATGATACAAACCCCCTATCCAGGGTCACAAAACTTTTACCGCATTGTTACTCGTCCCTTATTAAGGTCATGTTTAGCATGAAGTCATAAAAAACTATTTTTGCCAAATATTTCTATTACCAAAATAAACCACTTCTATAAAACTAATATTTTATAGTAAACCAAAGAACAACCAATATCAAAGAAAAATTTCAATTCAATAAGACTTTTACCTTTTATTTAAAATATCTAAATCTAATTATGTGCCAACAATCAAGAAAAATCCTATTTTTAAAACCCATGTTTTAAAACAAAGAACTAAAGCACTCATTTAAAATCCCCAATTTTCAAGATTTCCCAACTATCAATCAAGAAGGTTTCCAACATTTGGTCAACAACCAAATCATAATCAATTCATAAAAAATTCATTGAATTTTAAATCACTAAAATTGGTTTTACTAAGAGGAGTTGAGAGTGAATAGTCCTTCCTTCAAGGTTTTGAAGAAAACCACAAAGAACGAAGGAAACACAAGAAAACTAAGTCAATTATCCAAGAACCCACCATAAATCTCTTCTCTGGGAAAAATAATGAAAAATTTTCATCATAATTTTCATCCAACAACCTATATGTACTCATAACAGGAGAATATATGAGATACCAAGAGAAGTGGAGAAGTATATATTAGTATATCTATGAAACTGATCAAGAATGAAGAAGAATTATAACATACCTCAAGAATCGGACTTCGATTCACCATGGGAAGAATTTAGATCACCTTTGGACCAATGGTAGAACCATATTTGGACTTATGAGAATAAAAATTATGAATTTGTCATGTCTTATGTTGGAAACAAGGGATTTATTGCAAAAACGAGTGAGATACTATTTTTAAGCATCTCATTCTTACTTTGTGCATGGTTTTACCACACGATTAGGAAAACCTCACGCTAACCAAGTAGTATAGAATAAAAGAACGGCCTCCCCTTCCACTATCTCTAGAACCATGCTCCAATTGTTCTAGATCAACTACCTTAGGAGGACTATTGTGCATGGCTTGTCTGTATGGTTAGACAAACCATATGCCACCCTTGCAACGTCCAATTAGCCCCAAAACACATCCAAAGTTCTCCCAACACTCCCGTTGACCACCCATACACTTTATAAACACAAAAATAATTAATTAAGGGTTACATACTTGAAAATAGAAGTAAAAAATTCTCCCACCATTGGTATTTCCATCCTCAAATAGCTTAAAACCCTCACTGATCTGAAAGAGTTCCAACCATTTCTCTTTCAACATCTTCTCGCGTTCTAATGTATCTTCCTAAATCTAACCATGCTTATATAAAACCCACACTAGATAGATGCTATTTCCATTAAAGACTACTTTTTTACTATTCATATATTGTACTGGGATATGTATCAATGAATCATCTGACTCTAGATCAACATGATCACATCTGATCACATTGTCCGGATCGGGATGATACTTTTTCAACTCAGAGACATTGAAAACATTATGCACCAAACTAAACCGTGGTGGTAATTCTAACTAATATGTGACCTCTACAACACATTCTGATATATCTAAAGGTATAGTGTGTCTTGGATATAAATTTCCTTACTTCCCAAAAAGATTTTGTCCCAGACATAATGATATTCTCAAGAAGACATGATCACCCACAGTGAATGAAAAAGGTCATCCATGGTCATATGTATATAATTTCTAACAAAACTATGTCGTCTCCATATTAGTCATAATAAACTCGATATTCTCCATTATTTCTTGAAAATTTATTGTCCAACCTAGTGAATTCTCACCCATTTCCACCCAACAAAGTATGTAATGACGAGGACACCCATATAGTGCATCAAATAGAGCCATATATATCGAGGACAAATAATTGTTTTCGTATGAGAACTCCACAAAGGGAATATTCTCCTAACATGAGCCAAAATAAATAATTACAAAATTCTAGAACATATCTTACATCATTTGTATCATCCACTCATACTGCCCATCTGTATAAGGATGTTACGTCGTGATCATAGTCAACCGGGTACCTAGGGCATGCTGTGAGGATTTCCAGAAATGAGAAGTGAACCTTGGATATCTGTCTGAGACTATTAAAACTATTACTCCATTACTATTTACCACCTATTTAATATTGATTTTGGAAAAATCCTCTACCATTAGAGTATCACAAATAGGAATGAAATGGGTGACTTGGTAAGAAGATCCACTATCTCCCATATGTAAATGTGTTTCTAAACCATTTTGGAGGACCTCTAATAAAATCTTTCACTACCTAGTCTCATTGCCACACTCTAATATGTAACGAATACAATATACCTTAAAGTATCTAATTATCTTCCTTAAAATACTAACCAGTTTGCATACTGAGACAAACTCGACCACTTTCCTTTTCATGCCCCTCCTAAAAAACTATGTATTCAATACCTTATACATATTTAATGTACATGGATTTACATCCCACCTTGAATGGTGGTATTAATGAAGGTGATGTTCATGAAAATCCAAAGTTAAAACCATCCGATGACTAAATAAAAAAAATTAACTCCCATCAAGTTTCCAGCACTCAATGGTCTCCCCACTACTGAGTTTTTCACCCGTAACCAGACATTCTGCATGAGATGTTTGTGCATATTTTACCATTTTTACCAAATTAGGAACAAGCATAGCTAAAAACAAAACCACAAAATCAACTCAATATTCACATTCCACAAGAATGTCAGTTGGACCAACATCAATTGTTAATCATTTGAAGCTTATTTCACCAAATGAGCATATGAATTTCTACTCAATTTTTTCACCACCAAATTTCCTTTCCCTAGTGTATTCATAACATAAAATTAAAACATCAGGATGTACTCCATCAATATCCTTATCTTGAGATTCAATTATCTCTTTGAGAAAATGTGTTTCAATATTTTATGATATGTAAACACAGTGAATTTCTCACCAAAGAGAGAGTGTTTCCAAGTCATCATGGCTTGTATGACTACAACTAACTCTAAATCGTTTGTTTGGTAATTATTCTTATTCACTCTCAAATACCATGATCCATAATCCATGCCATGACCTCCTTCAATGAGAACACAATCCAACCTTGAGCCCAAAGCATCACAGTACCCCACATACCCCCATCCTGATTCTAGAGAAATCATGAATGGTGTCAATGTACGATGAACTTTTAATTGTTGGAAATACTTTTAGTATTCCTATACCCATTGGAATGGATAATTCTTCTTTGTAAGAGCTATAATTGGCAAATATAGTTAGCAAAAACCATGCAAAAAGCATCAGTAGTAACCTGAAAGACCAAGAAGCATTCAAATATCAAAGACATTCTTCAGTGGCTTCCACATGATAATATCATCTATCTCTTAATGATAAATAGAAAATCATTTTTCAAAAATGAAATGTGAAGGAAATAATACATCATGTATCCAAAAATAAAACTTTTATAGTTTGGTATACAAATGGTGATCTCTCATGATTTTCGACATTGTTTCTAGGTGTTCCTCATGGTCTTCCCATGTCATTGAATACATGCAGATTTCATCAACAAACACTAAATAAATCAGTCTAGATATCTCTGAAATATAAAATTCATCAAAGCCATAATGAATATTGGTGCATTAATTATACTAATAGGTATGATTACATATTCATAGTGGCCATATCTTCTTCTAAAATATTCCCTTGGAATATCTTATTTATGAACTCACAATTGGTGATATCCTAATCACATGTACATCATGGAGAACCACTGAGCACCGATTAATTGATCGAACAGAGAATCAATGTGTGGGAGTGGATATCTGTTTTTTATTGTAACATGGTTTAGCTTACGATAATCAATGCACTATCAAAGGGTTAAATTTTTTTCTTCACAAAAAAATGGTGTTTCCCATGGAGATGTACTTTAATGAATGAAAAACATGATTTCTAGCTCCTCCAATTTTAAATTCAATTCTTTTAACTCTATTGATTCTATCCTATAAAAATTGAAGGGAAAAATGACTTTTCCCTAGAATGAGATCAATCATAAACTACACCTCAATTATAGATGGTAACCAATAGAAGTTCTCCGGAAAAATGACTGGAAATTGATTTACAGGTACTAGAAAACTATATTCCTTGATCTCTTATATTGATGCCAATGTTAGCACCACAAACTGGTATGATATTGTTTCCACAATTGGTGCCAAAAATCACTTTCACATTTTTATCAATCCACTATCCTCTGAAGAGATTATCTATGTTATCCTCAATCATGAATATAACTGTTATCTTATAACCATCTACGTAAACCCTGAACGTTTTAAACCAATCCATTACTATGATTTCATCATAAACATCCATGGAAAACATCTCGAAGTTAAATATCAACTCATATCTATAAATAGTTATAGAACATGCTCTAAAAACAACATAATGACATTCTCTTACCCCGAGAGGAGTTTGCAGTTTTAAAATAGAAGGCATCATTTCTAACATTAAAAATAAATAATAAACAATAGAAGAAGCAATGAAATAATGCAATGCTCCAGTATCAATGAGTAATTACACAAGGGTAGAGTTTAAAAAATCATACATCTCACTGTAGATGGTCCATCCTGATCATCGACAATCATCTAATAAGCTCCAGACAACTGCTTCTTGACTGCACTGTTCTCCTTGATGTTTAGTTGAGATTTCCTTGATTGAGGATTCTTGGTATTAATATAATCTATATGGCTATCTCTACTATGATTACATGAATTATTATAATTTCATTTCCCTTTATAAGAATACTATACTTGTGACGCTTGAGAAGTGTCTCGAGCACCTGACCTTGGAGTGTTGTGACAATAGAACAGAAGATTCCCCATCTGTCTGCAGTTATGTAATTCTATAGGTTGTTTTGTACACTCTCACCATAAGTTTTCATGAAAACCACATTGAAAAGAACCTTCTTTTCCCTTGGTTCATGGAGGAAGGTTCACATATCCAACTATCTGATTCTGATTTCTACTTCCACCTTGGAAATAGGTGTCCCTTTTCCACTTTCTCCTAGAATTTGAGTTCCGACCATTTATTATAGGTATCATCATACCTCATTCGATAGATCCTAAGATATCATGTTCACTCACAATAACTATGTTCACTATCTCTGTATAATCCATATATAAGGCCCAATAAGTTTTGATCAAACTTCCTACCATAGCCCTGATTCGAATGTGTGTGTATTCAAGCCCATTCTTGCAGAAAATTATGATGAGAAGTTCACTATAATCATGAACATAGCTGCATAATCTATGGAAGACATATTATCTTCTTTTTAGATGATGAAGTGCATCTTTTTCTAGATAATGAATGTTTGAGGATATAATATTTTTAGAAAAAATTCTTTAAAATCCTCCCACATACGACATTCGTCCAATTTATCCCGCACCAAAAAATCCCACCACTGGCGGGTAAGATCGTAGACTATATGTTTCCGGCTTTAATTTGAGCTCCAATAGTGGGCCGATGAAATCAAAGATATTATTCATCCAAAATAGCCAAACCTCCACTTTTTTGCGTTCATCAGAACCTGGGAAGTTATGTGGATTTTTCTTTATGAACTTGAAGGTATGATCCACACGCCATGGTTAATTCCTTCAGTTCCAGATATCCACCTCTTACAAATCATGTCAAATACTCCGAACTGGAACTTGGTTCACCCGTGGTTTATGGGCAACCACATTCTCCAAAACTTCTTCGAGTTGGGTTCGACGATGCAAACCATGTGCCATTTTCTAGACCAACAAAAAATCGATCATTCTCACGCTCTAGCAACTGAAGGCTTAGCATTTCAAATTCTATCACATCAACTATCACAAAATTGTTTCCAAAACAACCATTTTCCATGTCCAACCATTTTTTAAAACATTCAGCATACTTTTAAAAAATATTCCATTTTAAAAATATCATAAGAATTTTTTTTTTTAAATCACATATTTCAAAAAAAATGTATTATTTTTAAAAAATAAACAAATTTTTACAACATGAATCAATAATTTAAATGATGTATGCACTCCTAGTGGGAAGTCATTCATATACAATGCATGTCAGAGTTTTCTCATTGACTAAACCCCTGAAATTGATATTCCAAAATTCTGGAAGTGTTCCAAAAGACTTATGTACCCAAATCCCTAGTATCATGAAGTTTAGTATAAAAGTTTTAGCTATACCTTTTTATGCTATACATTTCATGTTCTGATAGTACAAATACTTAATAATATTCCATGAAAAGGAATAGAAAATAATGAATTTCAACTCAAAGACCAAGAAAATTAATGAATACTTGTTTGGAATGGACTGAACAAGAAGATAACATTTGTACCATAAAACAAGGACTAGTCTGATACAATTCATAATGAACAGCTAAATCTCATTGACATGGGAGTAAAACGAGGCATTACATGTCCTTAACTGACATCCCCAAGATTCCAATGAATGGAAATAAATGTTGAAGGGTTTCATGTACAAGTGGGGGATGATTTATCCTTTAATAAATAACCCAATAAACCAACAATCCCAAACCAAACCATTCACTAAATGATTCGTGAACAAAATAAAGAAACTAAAAAACATCATGGATCATTAAACCACATCAAAGTGTGCGAAAATGGAAAACCAAACCTGTATCAATGTAAACAGAGGATAAAAAACTAAGAGTCTCTCAATAGGCCACAAAAAACCATGATCCACGTGCCCAATGTTCCACATTCACCAAATAAACCATGTATCATGATGTAGTGATAAAAACGTGGGAAACATTACCTATCCCCTTGTTCCAGAATATAGTATCTAAAAAAGAACCAATGTTCCAAAGTATGGGTGAGTATAAAACATAATAGTTTTTCCCCAATTACTTCCCTACTCACACCACTAGGATAGAATAGTTAGCACATTACATAAAATAGTTTATATAAAGATATTTACAAAAATTGTTTATAGCCAAATATAAACATGTTTGACAACTAATTATAACCAAGTGAAAATAAAAGTAAATGAAACCTACATTTTTGCATGTTAATTTTTAGAAAAATAAATAATCAAAGCATAAAACTAATTATTATTATCATTTGGAATAACCATTCAATAGTTCCAACAACCCACACATGCATGCTTCGATTGATAGTTTTGTACTCACAGGAGGTCCCTTTTACAATTACCTTGTGTTAAAATGACTCACGCCCTTGATCCAAGGTTATGCACCTTGAACACCAATGGTACAATTATTTTATTAAGATTACTTTAAGCATGAACTCACACCAACAACATTTATTCCAAACATTCATATCACCAATATAAACAACTTCAATAAAAGTGATCATTTTTTGAAAACCAATGCAAAACCAATTTCAATGAAAATTTTAATTTCAATAAATAATTTACCATTTTTTGAAAACATATAATCCTATTTATGTACTAATAATAAATAAAAATTCTCTTTTTTTAACCAATGAATTAAAACCAAGAACCAAATAACACATTTAAAATCCCCAATTTTCAATATTTCACAACTGTTGCTCGAAAAGGTTTCAATAAAGTGTTAAAAAAACCAAATCACAATAAATTAAGAACAATAAATTCAATTGGAAAGCATGAAAATCAATTCTACTAAGATGAGTCAAATGTGAATCCTCTTACCTCGATGGTTTTGATGAAAACCACAATGAAAAAAGAATGAAAAGGAAAACAGATTTGATTCTCCAATAGAATCCTTAGATCTCATATCATAGTAATATGAAGATAAATTCTCATCATAATTGACATCCACAAACCTAGATCTACCCATAATAGTCATAGATCTAGGAAACCAAGAGAGGAAGAGATGTATATCTATGTAGATCAAGGGAATTGATCAAGAACCAAGAAAAATGATATCATACTTCAATAATCCTGCTTCGATTCACCAAGGAAAGCCTATCGATCACCTTCAGATCGAAGTGAGAACCCTATATAGCCTTATGAGAATAAAAATATCAGTTAGGGCTGCTTTGGGTAAATATCGGGGGATTTATGGAAAAAACCATTGAGATCCGAATAGTAAAGATCTCATTATGATTCTTTGCACGCGTTGACTTCACGGTTAGGCAAGCCATGTGCTAACCGTGCGGTAGACACATACCACATGACCTCCCCTTGAACGATCCCCCAAAACGTGCTCCATGCATGCTAGTGTTGCTTCCTCAAGAGGAACACTATGCATTGTTTGGCTGCATGGTTAGAAAAATTTTGCGACACCCATGTTACTTCCATGTTTCCCCAAAACACTTTCAATGCTCTCCCAACTCTCCCATTCATCACCCTTAGACAAAATAACCATAAAAAGTTTCAAGTAAAGGTTAAATACTATAAACTAGGGTAAAATAGTTATAAAATTTGAATATGATCGTATAGTATCCACCCTAACAATCCATAGACCATCACTGCTAGTCGAAAACCTCTGGCGTATGTAGAGACCAGCTTAAGGTCATATGGTGACCGGTTCAGCTACCTGTACGAGGGTAAGCCTAGTCGGGACGTTACATATATCCTATAATAAAATTAATTAGAGGCCTAATAGAATTCCTTTATATTAAATTAATAATAACTATTATAATTTATATAATATTAATGATGTCTGACTTGATTTTTATATAGCCCCAATAATAAGTCAAACACAAACAGAAAAAAAATTCTAATACTGGTTCATTTCAAGAATACATAGATAAGACTTCTAGTATACACCACCGAAAGAATAAATATTACACATCCTATATTGACTAAAATACGTGTTATAATAAATCATATTTTGTTTTATAAATGACACATTTTGTTCCTTCCATTTCCACAAACTCAGTTCATGAGGAAAAAATGGTTATTGTGATTATTTCATATGTCAATTTTGGTCATAAAATATATAATTCTATAAAAATTAAATTAAATAAAAACCAATGTATTTCTACTCAGGGGTTACATAATCACATTAAATAATATTTAAGCAACATCTAAAAGTATTTAAGTACTTCAAAATTGTAATCATTCTCTAATAGTAATCATATCAATCTTGAAAAACAATTCCATCATTTCTATTATGTTATTCACTACAATAAATCCTCCCAATTTCAAAAAACATTCTTGATACCACTTATTTATATAGTTATTGTTTTTGAAAATAAAAACAAGTCACCTATAATAATCATATTCCCATGTTAAAAGCTTCATCCCCATACAATGTTCCCATCTCAATAAATTGAGAATCCTTACCATGTAAAATCATATTATATTAATCCAATTTATTTATAACTACTTGTAACTTCCCATTTCATCTAATTTTCTCCAATAAAACCATTTAACAAATTTATATCATGCAATAAACATTAAAACATATTGAAAATTATAAACCAAAAATAAAAAGATGGATCACAATGTTCTCCAAATATGATGAAATAGTGTTGCCATCATTGAAGAGTATTGTTACACGAACATGTAATATCACTATGTCTATAACATTCATAGGTATAGAAATATAATGGTCCCACGTCATCTTATGTTTAATATAATTTGATCATTTGGATTTCATTAATGTTGTTTTTTTATTTTACATTAAATCATTACATATAAAATTATCGATATTTTAATCCATTATAAAATATATTAAATATAATATAAGTTGTAAATTATAACACAATTAGATATAATATATCTCCATATTGTTGTTGAAACAATATGTATTTTTTCAATAGAATAATCTACGATTTTTATACTAATTCCAAATAAGGCCCAAAACATCATAATAGGGGATGAATTAGCAGATCAATTATTTTTTATTGAATAGATATTAATTTTTCATTAGAATAAACTACCATAACACTCCCACACCATTAAATGAAACAGAAAATCCTAATACAAGAATTAAATGTGATAAAATTTCAATATTAGATTGTTCAAAAAATGGATATGTCCCATATGAATACACATATGATGTGTCTAAGTACCAATAAAATCTCAATTATATTATTTATGGATCTCTTACATTCAAAGTGTAACTCCCCCAATATTCATACCAATATATAACATTGTGGTAGTGTTTTAAAAAAACTAACACAGTTTACCCTAACACATAATATAAAAATAATATTAAGAACATCATGAAAATAAAGAATATTCTACCTATTATATCTCAATGAGAAAAAAGAAATAATGAATGATGTTTCCTGTAACCACTGTCTCCCAAAACTAGATTTTCATTATTTATTAAATAATATGTTATATTATCATCCTCAATTCAATTCATTTGATATTTAACATTAATTTTTTTAATTTCTCTTTATTAAATATAACACTAATGAATGAAATATATCACATTATTATGGTCCTGTAAAACAACCCACCAAGGTTGAATTAAATAGCCTAACTTCTATAAACTCTATTTTTATTTGATACAAAATCATACATACAAAGTTTCCATTATTAAAAAAATAATAGTGTAAATCCATCTATCTATTAAAAATGGTGAGTTATTATCGATCCCTATATCAAATCACGACATGATGTAAAGTTGAAACTCAAAAATCATAGAGCTGATATATATAG
The DNA here is from genome assembly GCA_963277665.1 of Viscum album. Lineage (NCBI taxonomy): Eukaryota > Viridiplantae > Streptophyta > Magnoliopsida > Santalales > Viscaceae > Viscum > Viscum album. Next base: position 815,395,845 of record OY728126.1, on the reverse strand, counting down.
ATATATATTATAAAACCATACATATTCTTATATTATAATAAGTGTTCTCAAATAATATTCATACATTAAATATATTATAATATTCCATTATTGTATATCCATTAATACATAATATACATTTTTTAATAGTAATTTATTACTAGCTAATCCATCACACATTGTGAGGTCATATTATTGAATTATAACTAATTATAACCAAATACCTTTTATTTTAACACAAAATTATGTTTTCAGAATTATGTAGTAATGTATATACATGAACCACCATATTATCGCTCCATGATACAAACACATTGTACATAAATTTTAGGAATATTTTTTATTAAAAAAGAAAAATTCATCATTGTATCCAGATTTTTTTATATCTGATTTCATTTATAATTACTAAAAGTACACCAACATTTCATCATCACAACCTCATCATAGTGAATTATTTACTCATCATGATGTGATATTTAATGACTCAAAATATAGTTTTCATTTTCCAATATCATTATGGTTTGATTTTTTAGTCATTAAAATTATATTTTTAAAGCATCTCCAATACTCTTATATTTGATAAAATATTCACCAATGTGTAAATCATTAGAAAAAATAATTCTTACAATTAAAATGAATTTTTTCATGCATAATAAATATCATCTTTTAAATCATTATTCATCCATGGATTAATATAGGTCTAATATTCGTCCCCTTTTGTGTTATTGAAGGTATAATATAAAATTACAGAAAATTAATACACAAAAAATCCAAAAAATCAATAAATAACTATCACACAAAGACAATAAAACCAATTCTTAGTGTAAAAAACCAGTTTTTCAGATATTAATATTTTTCAATTGTTATTAATGATATATTATACCAAATATTAACTAATAATTCCACACATCCCCATCTAGTTTATTCATCTTTGATCATCATTCCATTGGATTATATAATAACTTTCTCTTTATTCCAATAAATTTTCCACAAGAGTATCTTTCTCCACCAAGATAAGTGATTTATACAAAAATTATCCTTCAAATATTTAAAAAATGTGATTTCACTCCACAAATATGAAACAATAACTATATATCTAACTTTTTCATCACAACATATCAACAATTTATCTCCCTTTGAGAATACAAAAATTTTAATGTTAATCAAAATAAAATATCCAAGTCTTTAATTACATAAACATGTGGCTAGTGGGAATACAAAACTAATATAATCATTTCGATGTGGTTAAAATTAGAAACTCAATCAATGATTCACAAAAATTTGTGTGTAATATGGTTTTTGATTATATCTTTCTCTTTTTTTGCGTTTTAGTGTGTATCATCTTTAAAATTTAATGCTCTAATGTTTCATTGATAAAATTATTTCAAATATCAATATCCATTATATGTGATTCTTTAATCAAAACATTTTTAATCTTAATAACACTTTTATTTTCACAAAATATCACACAATAAATACTCACAAATCCTCCAAGTCATTCTAAATTTTTTAATCTATATAAATTTTTTGAATTCATTTTTTAATTATACATACTATTATTCCACCATAAAATGAAATATTCCATATTGATTCTTGATAATTTATCAATAAATTTTTTCTAATAAATAATATTATACTACTTTTGGTTTTTAGCAACAATATATCAATCAAAATACATATTCAAATTTTAAGTTAAATTTCACCAATTTCATTAACCAAATAATAAAGAAATATATACGGATCCTTAAAAATATGTTAATATTTATTTTTATATATTGTGATGTAATTATATTAAATATAATTTAAACCAAACAACCAAATACACTTCATAGAAAATGTACACCACCATCACAATAAAATAAATTGTAATTCCTATCAATATCTCATATAATTTTTGGTCAAATATAATTAAACATTCATTCAATACACGACTAGTTATAAACATGAATGATATTGAGAATTATTTATGAAAAAGTAGCTTTAATAAATTTTAAAAACTCATTTAAAATTTTTTTTTTTGTAAATGAACATACTAATAAGAATTTAATTGACTTATATCACCTAAAAATATGTAATAAAACCTTTCATGGTCAAATTAAACACTAATTTTGTTTATTTCGTAAATTATTCAATAAATAAATTTTTTGATGCATTGTAAAGATATCTTTAATATATAAAACTTGAATGAAATTTTCATCAAGGGTTTCTTGAAATGGTTATAATTTACACAACCTATAATTAATTATATATTCCAAAAATAAGTATTTAAATTTGTTTACCATGATTATAGTTCTTTATTTAATCAGGAAAAATAATTATTTTTAAAGGAAATACCATTTCTATATAATTATTATGTTTAAATCCTATTTTTGTTCAATGTAAAAAATGTACCTAATAAATAAATTAAATATGTTTTCCTTCATATATATTTTATATAACAACAAACTCAAATGAATATCAGTCACTATGAATATATTTATCGACTCAGGCCCAATGAATTGTTTAATTTTTTATATAAATTATTTATATTTTTGTATACCCTCTATATAAAAAAATTTTTCTTTCTCCTAATTATTCTCATGATTGTCCTATTTATTTATCCAAATACATTTTATTTTTATAACATGAATATCATTAAATATTTTCACATATTTACATGTTTTGTTTTTAAATATTACATTTATATTCACATTAATAAACAAAAATCATAACTCATATAATGTTTTTATAAAAATGATACTAATAGAACTTGTGTTAATTGAGAAATGTTATCCACACTCCTTAATTTGCACGTTTTTTTCTTGAGAACTATTATGCCTAATCATTTTCAAATCATAAATTTCATCTCTTATATTACATATTTGAGTCTGTGGTTAACCCTTTATAGAACCATACTTCTCATCTAATATAATATATGATTATTATATTTGAGATAAGGATTTATATTCTCTCGTAATTCCATCTTAAATACCCCTTCAAAAAATGTCATCGTGATTTAAACATCAATACTAATTTTATGTTTTTCCTTAAACTAGAGTGAAATCATTATATTCTATGACATTATAAATTCTTTTATTAAATAACATATAAGAAATTATCTTTGTATAATACATAATTATTAGTTCATAATCTTCACCACCTATCTATTAACCTTTATTTCAATTATTATTGTGAATATACCAATGCCAACTAAATATAATAAATTATTTCAACATTGGATTTATCCAATGGAACTTATCATTTATTCTTCCACTTCCTCATTGAGTAATCAAATCCATGGTATGATTTTAGATAACATATTTTACCACATTCATATAATAGTTCCATTAAATACACACATTGAATTTGTATTTTATTTTTATTTTTTCTACAACATGGATTAAAATTTTACTAATTTCAATTTCATTTAGAGTTATTATCAATGAATCATTATAATTAAGATAAATTTTCCCATGTTCATTTTATCCTGAAATAATTTTTTTTCCATTATCCAATAATAAGTTTTTGACTGACATCCCAATTTTATTTTTATCTCCCTCTAAAAAATATTATGAAATTTATAATGACCTTTTTCTATAAATAAATATAATTTATATAACGCAATTATATTCATAAAAAATATCAATCAATTATTTTCTCAAATGTTATTATAAGATAAACTGGACCAAAATTTTATGTGTGGCCCAAATAAAGTATGTTTTTATCCCAATTCCTATTTTTACATATGGGATTTTAATTTTCACACTCGTACATGCATCAAATTTGTTCCATGTATCATTCATTAAATATTTAATATTAATAACTATCTTATGATTTAAGATATTTTTGATGATATTTTAATGAACATTATATGTCCCCTCATTCCAAAAAATAATCTCCACTTACACTATGACTGAAAAATTAATAAAATTTTTATCTACTTGATATAATCATTCATTGATCTTATAATCATGAATTAAGGATTTTAAACATTTTTTATTGATTTTATTTCCATTATTATTAAAATTTATATTGAATTTTTAGTACCAAATAAACTCATGGTCAAATTATTTCGATAATCTTAAATTTATATAGTAAACCTATTTTTTTGAATTAATTTTTATAAATAACCAATATTGAAATTTCCCATAATTTATAAGGTTTTCCTTTGGAAATTGAAATTTTCCGATCTAATTGGTCAATCACATTTCTCAATAAATTCATTTTTTCATACATGTTGTTAAAATGATCTATATAACGAACGATTTTCGAATATTAACTATTACAATACATGTAATTTTTTAAAAGATAGAATTATTTTTTTATTAATTTTATTCTATTACAATGAGTTTAGTTAAGATATAATAAGATCACTCTAGATCGTTTTCAACTTGATTTTAGAAGTATGTCACCTTTTCTTCAAATAGGGAAAATTTACTCAATAAGGAAATTGAATGTACCTATATCAAAACCATTTCCCTTCATAATTTATTGAGTTTATATAAACTAATTATTTGTAAATTATTACTGTATTTGTCACTAATGTGATATTAAATAAAAACTATCCATAAAATAACATTCTCTTTGGAGGTGTATATTTTCTCTAATACACCATTATTAATATAAAGGGGATTAAAATATTATGTAACTTTAAGATTTATCACAATATTTCATTTTAAATCCCAAATTATTTTGGAAGAACATTCATCACTATCAGTCAATGTATGTAATTCTAGTAAATAGATCAATTAAAACCTATGTATTTGATGGTTGTATCCAAAAACATTCTATACATTGTCTTTTGTGATTATAGTATTATACTAGGATATTTAATTATAAAAAAACAATTAAGATATTTATAATATTATTGATCTTTGATCATTTTGGATCATATAAACCAAGATATTTAAAATTTACATCTTTCCATGACTTCTACATTTGAGAAAATCAGAAATTTTTTTCATTATTTTAATAAAGAGTATTGTTTTATTTTTAAAATTTAATTTTTAAATGCAACAACCACCCCAAAATGATATAAAAAAACATTATCTCTCATAAATTCAATCATTGAGGTCATTAATCACATTATTTACCTCAAAAAAATACTTAAAATTAACAATATCTCTTAATAGTATCTGAGAATTAGCTCAATAATCTATAAAATTTTCTTGATAAATGGTTTATTCTATAAGTTTTATGAAACACTTTTTATACTCTTTTAAAAAAAATATTATTAATTTTCATTCAGTTAATGTCCAAGTACACTAGAGAACATTAATGTAATAAATATAGGTCTAACTCTTATTCTAATTTGTTTATTTTTTCATATTTTGAATATTAATTTATGACTACATAAATATTAGAATATAATATATCTAATTTAAAATATATTTCTCACATTGAAATAGAAACTTTCTATCTTAATCTCTTTAAATAACTACACACAATAATTTTATTTTTTTTCCTAATGTGTGTCTATATTTTTTATTTATATTTCTAGAGAATCCATTAACCAATTATTTGAAGAATATATCTCACTATAATTTCTTTGAATCATCCTTGGTAGATCATAGAAACATCTTAAACCATTATACACTTGATGTATGTTAATGTTAACATTCCTTTGAATCATAAATTTCGTGAATTTATCTTTTTATAAATGTATTATATACACTCATCAATCTCATCATATTATGTATTTTATAATATATTTATAAAAATAATATATACATCCACTGATTTAAAATCATTGAATGGATGTATATATATCCCTTTTAGTTTTACATAAATCTCATAATCAACTATGATGTGTAATAAGTCATCTAGCGAGAGCAACACCATATTTCATTCTTCATGGGATGATACATTTGGGTTGCACAATGTTGTAAAAAATTGTATAATCTTATTATCTATATCAAAATCGCATATCTCATATTATATTATATGTATGTATCCCACTTCTAAATTATTTATTTTCATTAAAAATAAACGTTTTTTCTTAAAATTCATTAATCCATCGGTATTATTATATAAAACAGGCTAAATTTCATCCTCAACACTTATGTCCTCATCTAAAATATTGCTTAATTTTTACAACTATATTTATAGAATATGATACCCATAATTTTTATATATTTGATTTGATAAAAATTCAGATAAGGAATTCTGTGCCCTTCTATTAGTACTAAGGATTTTCATGTTCATTTCATTAATTGAATATTCATTAAAAAATTAATTTTAATTTCATGCACTGTATTGGAGAAAAAATCATGTATTATAGATTTTAGATTAGTATACCGATAGTACTCAAAAAACATATAGTTTTATCCATAAAATAAAGAGAAATGTTTTGAATTTTTTGTTTTATCCATGTTATGAAAATAAATGTTGAAATTTCACTATCCAAATATATGTTAGGGTTTGAATATACTTATTTCCTGTATAAAGCATAATTTAGATTATGATAGGGTAAATTAGGGGATAAATTATTTCATTTGGATAAATATATTTCTAGAATTAATAATAACCACTTGATCCTTTATATAATATAATAGAAAAAAACATTTCCAAATATATACGGTAAATGTGATGGAATGACTATTTTAATTGGTTGACCAAAGGGTTCAATATCCATTGGGAATACACCAATGATATTTCAATTAAATATGTATATAACTAAGAACTATTTTGTTTATAATTTTTAGGTAAGGAGCACTTTTGAACAAAGTCTAACTCATTCCTTTTACCTATATACTCTTTAAAGAGTTAGTTTTTTTATGAAAACTATAAATCTAGGTTTTCTACATAAAATAACAAAATAATATTTTAACCCACATGAAAATAATTTTTATTCTCTATGCTGTAACATCTTAACTAATATAGGATTTTCAAATAATTCATTTCTATATACACACTCCCTAAACAATATGTAAATATATATTTATCATTATGTTTTATCATCCCACTCTATTTAATTCCTATATGTTTCCACATTAATATCATAATGTTTTATTTTAATTTTTATATTTTTAAAAAACAAATGTCACCACATCATAATCCTAAAAAACTATCTATTAATAATCAAATAAATCATCTAAATTCAAAAAAAAAGTTTTTATATTATAGATATATTCAAATTCTAATATTTCCACCTATTGTGTTGTCATTAAACTCATCAAAAGTTCCCATAAAAAGCATGTTTAGATTTAAATTTTAATTTGAAAAAATTTTACAGTGAACATTATTAAATATTTTCAAACCAAAACATTATTGATTTAATAATAAAAAAGTAGTATATCCTTTATATTGTATTATACAGATTTAAACATATTTTGATGAAAATATCCTCTATTATAATTTATAGGGTATTTTTTATTCATGATAATAACTATAGAATAATACAAATTATTCAAAATTACCAATCCATCTTGACTATTTGGGTTTAACACACAACCTTTCACCTCCATATATGATAAAAATATCAGAGCATACTACACATTTAATTATGACATAATGTTTTCTAATACAATGATTATTCTATAATTGGGGTTAATTTTATTGTATTATATATAATCTTTAATTACATGTGATGTATAACATATCTCCTTACTAATACAATTAATGTATTATTTATTCTATCATAATTATATGTTCTATAAAGACATTAAAAAATGAAAAATAATTAAAATAATTATCTCAAATAATATGAATCCACTAATATAGTATATGTCTAAAATATAAACCCAGAATCGGTAAATTATAAACAATATCCACCATTCATCCATATTTCCAATACTTAATAGCCTATATTACAAAATATATTGTTATCATAAACAGAAACTAGAAACCTAACTCTTATATTTTATCCTACATATATCAAAACAATAACATGATCTTATATTACTTATTATATATGAGGTCAGAAAGTATAAAAATTTTGGACCATATATTTATCATTGACTATGTCATAGTTAAGGATATATATAAATGAAAATAAATTTACCCTAAATTTTTGGAAAAATTATTACTAATATAAATATATATATATATATATGTTCTCTTTAAAATATTATAAAATGTGAGGAATAAATGATTGTTATTGGTGGATCGTGAAAATAGGGGGTATAATTTTGAAAATGGGGGCCAAAACGCTATTTATTTTGGTTATTTGTGAATTGTTTATCACTAATTTATAATAATATATATTATATTTGTTAAATATTTTTTCCATCAAATAAATTAAATCTGTGAATTTACATTCCCCTCCAAGGTTGGTATTGTTATATTTAATTCAGTAATTTTTAATGACATTTTATCATATTCCCAAATTGGTCTTTTAGTGTGGATCTAAAACCATATATTCTAACAAGTAAAAAGTGTTTTGGATTTCTAATGCCTCTATAAATAGTTTCTCTTCTCCAATTTACATGGAACATATTATCCTTAATATAGAAAATAAGAAGATACATTTATTATTATATTTTACAATGTTAATTAAAAATAAATATATTTTTTCTCATAAATAATTTTATTTATCATATTTTTCAATATTTTTTCTACATGTTTTCTATTTTTATTTTAATTATCCCCATTTAATTTCAGATGACATGGAATGGAGGTAGTAGAAAAATATTATTCTACAATATTTTTATCAACATTGAAAAATAAATAATTTTTTTACATCACAATAATTTTCAACTAAAAATTTACATGACACCACTTTAATTTTTAATGATAAACATACTCCTATAATAACATTATAATATTTTTTTATTGGATATCATAATTTTTATATTATATGAATATAACTTTATTAAAATAAATTTATATTTTTTTGTTTAATATGATTTATATTTCATTTCATATAAATTATATTCATTTATGATTTACCATATCTCACAAATTTATGTTAAGATAAAAATAATTTATATATTATTGTTTTTTTATTGATTCAATATATAGATGTTGGGTGAGAATTGACATTCTCATAAGAATGTATATTATATTTTATAAATTAATTAATTAATAATGGAAAATGATTCATTCAACAAACCCCTATAATTCCCTATAAAATAATTTACCTTCAATTACGTGATTTATAACTATAGTTTTTTTATCACATGTTAATTATATTTTGGTTTATATTTTTTTATAATTTGGATTATACTTATGTACAGTTGTTGACACTTGAACACCGTGTCAATTTATTTCACAAAAACATGTTTTTATGATTTCACTCTTACCTTACTGAAGACACATTTTCTTTTTTTAATATGAAACATCATAGATGTAACCAATACCATCATATAGTTCTTAATAATCCATGATACATATAAAATAAAATTTAAATATATTATATGAACATAAGAATCTTACTAAATGGTATATAAGGAAAAGAAATCTATAGTCAATTTTAAATATTAAAAATGTAACAGAATGCTTTTCATTATCAAAATAACATTGAACATATACACTCGTTTAATTATATGAGATTTTTTTATTTCCCAAAGTTTTATATATAAAATATCATAATAAATCATAAATTAAAAATCACAACCAATAGTGTGTCTTGAAAAAGAAAAAAATGTTTCATTTAAACCATACCTTATATCTAAAATGATCATAATGTTTATTGAATTCATTTATATACCTTCTAAAAAATCATTCCATATAAATACATTTACAAAATTAGAATAATAATCTGAATTCCATGCGAAATTATCCTCATATAACTTTTATAGTCACTCTTAAAAATAACCCTTATAAATGGATTATCTAAATTAGTTCATTCCCACATATATTCCATGGTGACCAAATCATCACACTATATTATTATGGGAAATAAAATATCCACTCGTCATCAAAAAAAGTTCCCACAAATTAGTGTCTGAATTAATCAAATTAAGTCATAAATTTCTACTATTCCACTAATAAGAAATAAAATTTTAGACCATAAGAAAATTCACACTAACTTATCTCATTAAAATGATAACATATATCATTTTATTATAATAAATTGGAAAACCCATTAACATAATACAAAAATAAAATAACATATTCTATAATAACACTATGAAACGTTTAAGGGAATATTTATATTGAATAAATGTTTTAATGGGAGAGATGGTTTCCATGCGTTAATTAAAAATACATGTTCTATTCTCTTTTGTAAAGAAATCCAGAGGTTTCCCATATAGAATAATTTGAAATTTATTATTTTTTACCAATTAAAAAGATAAATAAAGATATTTAAAAAAAATACAATAGTATTTTATGTATATATATGTATTTTTTTTATAAAAATTAAATAACTTTCGTATGGATGAAAAATGTTTTACAATATTTAAAACACGGTTTTAAAGAAAACTCTCATTCATCAGGTTTCAAAACTCAATGTATGACATTTATATTCCTAAATAATAAAATAAAATAAATTATTTATTTGATAAATAAAAATATCTATGTTCATTCTGCAGTTCATTATAATCCTATTTCATTTATAATCATGTTTTATTTAGGTAAAAAATAAGCCATGTTCACATCATTCATTTTAGGGTTGTTCAATATGAAAATATATATTTTTAACTATGATGACCTTGAGCCTAGTATACAAGATTCTGATTTCACTTAAATGAATTTCAACTGTATACAATTGGTCAAATAATAAATGAAAAAATATTTTAGTAATCTTGGAGATCTGGACTCAATCATGAATCCGATATTACAATTCAAAACATAATATATAATATATTGTTTTATTTGAGAATATAATTGGTACCTATAGCATTTCCAAAGATATAAATCATAATACACATCCAATAATCCGAAAAAAAATAAAACCTAGGAAATGTTTGATATATGATTCTTAGTAAGGCTATGTGTATAAAATATGATAATAAAACATGAATGATATTATAAGAATGGATTATGATTAGATAATTACATATAAATAATTACATGAGATGGAATCTTATCAATATATATCATAACAATTCAAACTATAAGATGAAAATTATTAACACATTCTATAATGATGTAATTCATAATGTCGGGCATCTTAAAAACACCATTAAGGTCTCATGGTAAGAAATCTATTAAAAAAGGAAAATACTCATCCAAATAAAAAAGTTGTACAGTCTCATGGTACTTACCATTATATCAAATTAAATTTAATTCTAGTCACCATACATCATTTAATAAGTCCAATTATTCAATAATTTGAATAAACAATACATCTAAATCAAAATTCATTAAAACTCGTTAACTTTTTTTAATTGAAGAACTAGAATAAGGATCATAAATAATTTCATCAAAATAATTCATCCTTAAAAATTAATAGAAATATACCAGATAGAATAATTATAACAATTCATTATTAAATTGTACAATTTAATAATGTATATTGTCCTAGATGAAAATAAATGTAAAACATTACTTTAAAATTTCATGGGAAAACACAATTTTCATGTTGAAATTTCTTGTTTAAAATGAATAAATTTTTTCAATATATTATGAAAAAATATTTTTTATATGGAAACATTGATATCTAGTAGGAAATATTCAAAGCTATTTTTTTCCAAATTATGGTAAATTTCAATCATGTAGTGTATGTTAATATAAAAATTCCATTCATGTATTTAGGTAAACATCAAAAGTATGTTATTTGTAAAATGGAAATATGATTCCATTTAAAACCTTTAAAAATCACAAACATTGGAAAACATTTCATTAATAAATCATTCAAAATATTAAAAAATTATGTAATCATCTTATGTAAAATATATACATGGAAGAATAATATTCCTGGTCATGTAGAAAAATAAAGTCAACTTTCTATAAAAACATTATTTTGGATTCTTATGTACATAAATTGAATAAAATGAAAAACAAAATCATTTACATATATAAGAATAAAATTTAAAATATATTATTTTTATAATGGGGAGATAAAATAAATCCCTTAAACATGAATTAAGCATAAAATATCTTGAATAATGGTAAGATTGTGAAATAAACCCTTACCTTTGGGCAGACATTAATTATTTGTTTTTGAACCCAATATAAAATAAGAAAATATTTATTATAAATATTTTTATAAAATAAAAATAATTTATTTCATACTATTTAATATTTACCAATATCCTTTTGGTACATATTTATTGAAAATATATAATTAAAATCACTATTCTGGGTGATAACTATTTCATTTTTTATGTATTTTTTTCATTAAATGTTTTGACACTTATATTTTTATCAAGGTTCCAACATATAAATAATTTTAATAATTATTTAAATATCATAAATATTAATTTTATAAAATTTTAATTCATCCATTAAACATATAGGAAAAAAATTAATTACTATAGTCATAGATTTGGTAGGTCGTTTTTACTCATGAACGCTTCACTCAATTTATGGTTGATGGAATGAAAGAAAGGTAGTTAAAAATTCACCTTTATGAAAAAATTATTATATATTATATATTATATTTTTTATTTTTTATTAAATCTATCTTTATCACTATGAAAGTAGGGATGAAACAAAAAATGAATCATGTCGCTTTGTGGAGGTGGCAGTGAATATATACGCATGGGAGATGAAATCATTCATTATTTAAAGGAAACGAGGGTGTATTATTAAATTTAGATAATAATAATTTATTTAAATTATTTTTTTGATTAAAAATTTATTATTTTTGGAGTCGTTATATAGTTTCATAGGAGTTAAAATAATATTCAATAAAATATTGTTAACGATTAAAGCAATTACCTCTTTATTGAGAAAAATCCTTTATATATCCACTAATGCACCATATGGTTGGTATATTTTTGGGAAAGAATAAAATGTATAATATCTCTAAAGATGTTGTGGAGGATATATTTGTAGGTTTTGGTCAACCTAGATTTCTAAATTTTGTGTACTAAAAATATATAATGGGATACCTTCTAAAATAGATGAAAATGAAACTCTCGGTATTGCTAAACAAAAACAAATATAATTACGTAATTTTAATGGAAAATGATTTAAAATGGTAATATATTCAATATATCTGTGTTTATGGTATATATATAATATTAAAATTTAATTTATATAGTTTTTGGTGTTATTTTGAACCTTATCATTCGGTTTAACCCCTTGGTTTTAAAGTTCAAATCTAAAACATGGTATTGTATTTCGAATATTAAATGTTTAGAATTTCATTTAAATGTAGATTTATTTCTAAAAACGACCAATAGATGATTTTTTTACCATTTATACCCCTACATCTCATATTTAATTAATGTAATGATTTTAAAATAATTCAATAAAATATTATTTTACAAAAAATATCATTCATGTCATTTTTACACAATTAAATTTGTTTAACATTAAAAACAATTAGAAATAAGTGGAATTAGAATATAAACCATTAAAAAAATTTAAATATCGTATTTTTTTTAAAAAAATCATGGATAATAATAATTTGAGAAAATTATATTAAATAAAAATAAATAAAATCAATTTTTTTGTTAATTCCATAAATATTATATCACCATTGCTTAATCATTTAAGGTAAATATTTAATCTCATCAAATATAAATACACTACCATAAGAAATCAAGATTTCAAATAATAATTCGCAATTGATTTTATCCCCATTTATCATAAAGTAATAGTTTTATATATATTAATTTCAAGAGAGTGGAATTTTCTAATTATTATATCATTATATTAATATATGTTCCTAATAAAAGAAAAATGGTACTATGGGGACATATATTAAAAACATGGTATATAATGTCTTATGTCCTCTAATAACATTACATAAATTCATGTTTTTGGGTAATTTTATTCCTTATCTCTTTAGTTTAACCCTCCCCCAAGAAAACATCTTTAATTCTTAATAATAGTAACATATTTTTACTTTTTAGATATTCATTACGAAAAAAATAATGTTATTGTTGAATAATTATTATTATTAATCAAAATATTTGATCCATTTTATAAAATTTAACTAATAGATGTGGTAGTATATAATTTACAACTAAAACCACAGAATTTGAAGAAAACACGCTCTTTAAAAAAATGAATTTTTTATGTATAAAAATATTTTCATACCATGTTAAAAAAAATTTATATTCCAATAACAATTATTATAATATTCTTAATTTAAATTAAATATATAAAAAATAAAAACTATACCAAAATAGAATGTGAGTTTGTAGAAACATGAGAAAACTACGATTTCCGATAAAAATCTATAAGTGTAACTATTCATTAAATGATTAATCATTTAAGAAAATTTTTAAAATTTCACCTAGGATTACATGAACATGATTATTTGAAAAATGATAATATTTTTATCAAATAAAATTTTAGAAAATTTCTGAAAATAATTATTATATTCTTTCATAAAATGTAATAAAAACTATTTTAAAAAAATGTATCAGTGAAGAAAAAACTAATATCAAAAATTGCATACTTAGATATCAATATATTTTAAAAAATTAAATAAATATATTAAAAAATGATTATATTCTTATTAATATCACGAATTTTAATGGCTATCTCATAACAACCGTGACTAAATGTTAATATTTAAATAGCATATCGTGGATCATTTAAACATAATGTTACATATAAAAGAAGATATCAATGAAATATTCTATGACAAAATATAATGTTTCACTCCCTAAAACCTTACCACTTATTTATTTTATATTCTTGAAAGTTGATTAATAGGAAAATCTTCTTTTATAACAATTAATTATGATAACATCGTATGTAGATTGACTACAACACAAATAGTTTTATTTTATTTTTCATTATTTGGTATTATAATGAAAAAATCCATGGTTATCATTTCCAATTTCTATTCTGGTATTGGTAATAGTTGTAACATCCCTATATATATCGTTATCTCAAACTTAATTTGTAGGAATAATAGGCATTATGAAACATAATATGCAATACCCATTTTATATTATCCCTCTAAAATACCCTTTCAAATCCTTTTACAAATTCATAATACTCATACGAATATAATATTATGAATTATAATGTTCATACAATATATCCTTCTTTAATTTTATTATTGTAAAAAAATCGATTCATGATCCTTATCTTTCGAGCATGAATAGGGTTAAACTCTGGATCATTCGGAAACTTGTCATGTTATTCCATATTTTCTTATATTCCTACTTTTTATTCTAAAAGGTGGATGGTTTAATATTCACCTGAGAAAGATAATATCATTCCTTATTACTCTATATTTTAAAATTCATCTTCTATAGGTCTATATATATTTTATCCCATTCAATCCCCATCATAGAAGATCTAGCATGGCCTTTTTGACATAGGGAATTAGTCACCTAGTTTTAATTTATATGGTGGTAATGTATTGAGAAATCATAATTGTTGAATGAACCCAAATATCTTATTTGAAAGATATTAAAATATATCTATGTTAATATATACTTCATGGTTTTATGATCAATATATATATCTCATCATTCACTATATAGATAATCCATCAATATCTTTAATGAAAATATTACCAATTCCAACTCCAATCCATGATTTGGGTAATTTTCATCTAGGGTTTTGTTAATTTTATAGGTTCATATTCCATTACTATATAATTATAATTAAGGATTCATCTAAATCCCATGGTTTATGTCGCACTATATATCACAAAATATTCTTCTTTGTAGGGTACTATAATCATATTGACACTGACCATCCTAGTCATGATTTCTATAAAAAGTATTTACATTCGTATATAAAAAATAACATTACAGCCTTCATAGTTAAAATTTGGAATATATTGGATATTCAGGAGAAATATCTCAATAATATATAGTAGTATCCATCCAAACTGAGAATACTACAGATTGTGGTTACCATGGTTAGTCTAGTCCATTTTCTAATAACATCAATATTTGTTGGATTCATCTATATACACTCAAAAGAGATTATATAACCCAAGAATGATGACATGTTAATCCAAAAACCCAAACATGTTAAATTTATCATATCATTTTTCCTTCCACATGATCTTTAACACAATTGTAAAATGTTTTTCATGGACATCGTAGTTCCTTAAATATGTAAAAATCTAATCAATAAATACAACCTCAAATTGATCATTGTAATCTATAAAAAAAATATTCAATAAATTAATGAAATATTAAGGAGTATGGGTAATCCCAAAAGACATTAGTAAAAATTCATAATGTTCATACCTCATACAAAAGGTTTTCTTAGGAATATCATCTTTTCTCCATATCTGATGATATCAATATCAATGATAAATGTTGGATATATATATATATAAGCACATAATTTATAAATCATTTCATTGATATAGTGTATAGTTTAATTTTTATCAATACTGATCTTGTTTTTATCTTGATAATAAATTCATATCCACATTGTTTCAACATTCTACATAACCAAAAGAACAAGAGTGGCCCTTTTATCTACACTAAGATGAATTAATACAATATCATGAATCTCCTATAGTATTTATTCTATTATTATAACCCAATTGAATCAATTTTATTTTTATTATTTGAAAATAGAGTAGAATCAAGTACAAGTTCTATTGAAAAATAAAATTCAGGATTTAAGGGAATACTATTATTATTTTCAAGAAACACATCATCATATTACATGAAAATAAGCCAATTTGAAATGTTAAATTTCCTCCTAACAAATATAGATGAATATCTATCTTAAAAAGCTAAAAACCAATATTATGGAAATACATTCCATTGGAAGTTAAGTATGATACTTTCATAAATAAATGATTAATGATTGCTTCAGAATATAAAATATAAATTTCATTCGTTGATAAAAAATATTTGTTATATATTAAAAAATCAAATAAATATCCAAAATTACACCCAATTCAACTCTAGGATGAATAACAGGATTCAAAGGAGGTATATTCAAAAAAAATTAGATTTGTTTTATAGACTTGTGATTTTATCATTCTACCATTAGTTGTTTTAACCAAAAATTAAATATATTGTTTTCTGGGTGGTGTTGTAATACCATTATAAATTCATCATATTTAATAAAGTCGGTAGAAACAGATTCACATAAAACATTTTGAATATTGGTGTGGATTATTTGTGTATCCATTACAATTAAAATGTTTTTGAAACAAGGTCCCATTAATGGATTGTCTTTGGCATAGTAATTAAATGAAAAATAAAGACATTTGGATTTCATATGTATTTTACAACAAGCATTGAAAACCCTATATTGTTAGATTCATACTAAGAAACATTTATATCTTCATTTTCTCTTATAATCATTAATTGTCTCACAAAATAAACTTGTTATTCACCATGAAAATATTTATAGGGGATCAAAAACATAATATCCATTCACCCTATTCTATTTATTTATTCATTATCTTTTGTGCAATTAATAAATAACCAAAAATTACCTTCATCCCTTGTGAGACAATAAACATCCATTATAACATTATCCCATTAATTAATTCAGAAATTAATAAATATATTTTCTAAATAACATACCCATTTCTCAGATATAAATAGATTTATGGTTTTAGAAAATGATAATGGTTTTTGTATCATTAAAAAATATAATATTGTTACAATATTGTATGGATTAGTATACCGGTCTATAAGAGAAAGGTTATTTATTCTAACCTAATTCATATTCCCCTATAAAGTTATAATATTATAGAATCCAAACCGAGAGTCACATAGAATGGTTCCCGAGTTTGTTTTCCATTAGGCATCAAGGAAGACATCCCATATCACAGAAGCTACTAACCAACAGTAACGATCTAATGATGGTATGGTGGGGGGATGATACCCTCATGATCAAAGAAGAAAATCGGTATAAAAATAAGTACATCAACTAAAATGGTATCATTATAAATATAATAAAGATAATCGTATGATAAAAATAACTAATCAGACATAATGTAAGAAAAATATAAAACTATTAATTGATTTATGGATGAAGATAAATAAACTAAATAATTAAACCTAAAATATGTGGTATTGTATAAAAAAATTTAATAAAATGAGTAAAATACCCAAGGTCATCTCAATGAGCATCTTGTGATCTACCTCAATAATATTCTCTTATCTCCTCAGTATAAGCACAACAACACAAGAATAATCCAACAAACTTGTTCTTGTAACCATGAGTTCTATTCATGTACAATAATGGAGTGAGGGCCGGAACAATATGGGAGATATAATCTGTAGTCCCCCACTAAAGGTGCCTAATTCAATCTAGAACTTGTGTATATAATATGGAAATGTGTAGGCATAATAAATAATGAAATAAATTAAGTATGATGGGATTAGGTTCCTAAAGGAATCCTGGTCGACCATACATGCTTCAACCTAATCTAGAATGTCTATGATCACCTTCCACCAAGTATATATATATATATATATATATGCATATGTTAGATAATAATTTTTAATAATATTCATGCACCAGTATAGAACTATGTATTATTTCCCATGTGTGTAGATAATATTAAGGTGACAGTGATAATATAGTCCTAGGGCCCATATATTTTAGCCAAAGCTTCTGTAAAAGAGTTCCTCTAGAAACCATTGTGGAAAATACAATTATCCACATAAATTTAGACCATGACCATTTTTTGTTTAGATACCCAAGTTACATCGCTAAGGCTTCCTAGAAAAAAAACCATCACTAAAAAACTTTCTATCTGTAATAAAAATATATGGACGACATAATTCATTAGTCATATTATCCATCCTAATTAACCCCATAATGTGGATCCCAATTTTCTCCTAAGCATTTACATAGTTTTATATATTAAATGATATTGTATTTGGATATCTGTAATGTTGAAACCCAATTATCACTTATAAATTCCTACAGCCCAATGATTTTGGAAAATGAATTCCATATAAAGAAAACACATATATCACTCATGTTGTTGGAAATATGATTTACATAATAATAATTTCCAAGGAATTTTATAGAATGGATTCCCATGTATCACTCATGTATCAACACATATCATTGGACATATAACTCCATTCCTGATATTCTGCAATGGGGAAACTAATATATCTCATTATAAAAATAATATATAACAACCTTTGAGCTTGTCCAAGTCATTCTATAGAAGGCAAATAGACTATCACTGAGGGAATACATAAGTCATAAAACCATTTATGTATACGAAATGAGGAAGGAAATGATAGAAATAAAAATATTACACAATTCTTGTATAAATAATTATGTTTCTATGTCCATAAGTATTCCATCCATAATTCCATTATAAAATAATAATGCTAATGTTTTAATCATGAAATGTTAAAATTATTATTCTAATAAAGATGGTGATTCCATTTTATAGTTTAAATGATTACATATAGTTTTCCCTTTTTTATTAAATAATAATGTGCACCACATGGGTGGTTTAATAACAAAATGGGTAAATCTAGAAATACCAATTCATTTGATACAATTATACAACACATACATGAGTTTTAATTAATAACAATTCAAGGTGACTAAAATTAATGTAAGTAATTTTAAATTATAAAATTAGACTAACACCTATATGTAGTGATTAGATTTCCTAATTACTAAATAGGTTATGAAATAATAACGATACACCCAAAAAAGTGGTGGTTTGAGATGAGGTGGATGTGCCCCAACTATTCCAACTAAATCACTATTACTATCTGATGCGAGGATTTATAATATTATTGTTATATTTAACATTTAAGGTAAAACACATAGATATTATAATGTATAGAACATTTGATTAATTTATAAACTACATATTTATTAAGTGAAAATCAATAGACCACTGTACTTATATGTATAATTCTTCCGTAATTCAATATTGAGATTTTATTATATTCAATTCAAGATAAATCAAATAAATTGATAAATCACATAATAATATGGAAACTAATCTCAAATTTATATAGAATTTATGATTGAAAATGAAATATCAAAAGGGGAAGGGTGAGTTATAGGATCACTGATTCACTTCCAATGTGTTGAACAGAAATCCAAACAGAGGTTGGATGGTGAAGGTATCACATCTATTATAAGAGGATAGGATAAGGTCCATGAGAAAGATACTATGGATGGAATGGAGAAGAATATAATATGGGTAGAGGCTTAAAATTATGTAGTGAAAATAATTATTTCCCCTATTTTCAAAGCCTCATGGTTTGGATGCATGCTTTTGACAAGTTTGATCCCACTATGTACACTTATTTCTGAAGGGATGTTGTTGAACCAGAAGTTTCATGTATGTAACCATTTTTTATATATTTTTTCTATGACATGTTTTGGGGATGTTTTCGTTATTATGGAGGTCTTTTGGTATTTTTTGTGGCTTTTTTAAAGGTGCATGGTTTGAGCATGTTTTGTGTAATCCATGAAACACATACATGAAAATACTTATAGAAAGATAGGGTAATATAGGAAGGTGAACATTTAATGTGTATGGTTGGACTAAACCATGTAACCCCTCTAGGAAATTCGTGCAATGTGGGACAGATGGATTCTGGACAGTTGTTGGACGTTTTGTTTAACCGTGTGGGACAACCATGCATGGGGCTCTATAAGGTAGATTGTTTCACATGATTAGAACATGGTTTACCTAACCATGAGTCTAAACATGGACAGTTTAAAAGTGAGATTCTATGAAATTATATTTCACTCAAATTCACCAGGAAGACTCTTGTTTTCCTCCGTTTTATCCCTAACTAAATATTTCATCCAACCAATGGTTATTAAGTCTCCCCCCTTTGATATAGAAGTGGTATGAAGGCCTTAATTATTGTTTTGAAGCCAAATTAACATGGTAAATAATTGTTGGTGGTATTTTTCTTTTGAGATAATCATATTCCCAATCTTGGAATCTTATATCTATTCTACAGTGGATAGATATATGATTTTTTCTAATAATGATGATATATGGTTGTTTCGAAAACATGAGAAGAGATCTATGTTTGGATTTTGGAGATTCTACATTTATTTATTGAAAAATTCATGTTTTTATTCATTTTCATCATAATTATTGAGGTTGGTGTATTCAATCTTGTGTCCTCATCTTATAAAATGATGTAATAGTTTCAAATTTTTAAAATTGATTGAAATTTTTTGAGTTATTAATGTGAAAATCATGGCAGAAGCCTTTTTTAATGATGTTGTGTGTATATGTGGATTTATGGAAATTAGTTATCCAAGGATCATGTTATTATTTATTTTAAATTATTAAAATTAAAATACAACATTGTTGGATTTGTGAATTGTTTTGTATGTTTTTTAATAAAATAATGGTTTTATTGAAATGTCATGTAATTGTTGAATTGAAATCATTTTTCAATATGTGGGTTGTGTGAGATCATGTTTTCAACGTGACCCTAAATGATAGGTATGTACCATTAGGTTAAAAAGGGATGTGACTCAAGATAAGAGACATATATAATTATGACATGAAGAGTTGGACCACTTTTTAAGGACTTAGTGGATGGAAGTAAAACTGCACATAAAAATGGATCCATCAGAGAAATAGGGATGTGTGGGTGTGTGTGTGAATCATGGAATGGGTATGAAAAAATATAATGTAAACTTTTTAAGGAATATTTAGTTTTCTATCCATGAAACTATTTTCATATTTACTGTTTTGTATTTATAATAGATGTTTAATCTGTTCAATGTTATTTAAATATAATTTTTTATATAAATGATTATCTTGTTCTATCCTAGTGGAGTGATTATGGAAGTCATTTGGGGAAAGCCTAATAAGTTTAATTACTCAATCATTCTTTGGGTCTTTGTTGTTTTGGAATATATTGTTTATCAAGACATAGAAAAAGGGAATCTATCGCATTTATTTAGTAGCGCCTTATGATACATGGGCTATTTTGCGGAGTTGGGACATCGTGCATGATTGGAGCTATGGATTTCTCTATTCAGAATCCTAGGGTTTGTTTGGTTTTTTCTTCTACTTTTTTACTCTGATTTCAGTAGTATTATCCTCTAGTACTCATTTTTAGTTTGGTTTTGATACCAATGGTAATAAATTGATTTTTTCTACATGGTTTCAAGCATTATTTATTGGTTATTTTGTTATGGATGGTTTTGATTTAGAATTTTATTTCAAAAAGTAGAAACCATCCCACAACTGTATTAATGCCCTTGGCATTTACTTCCACCCAATGGTGCATTGGGGAGGTAAATTATGGTCATAAAAAAACTCCACCTCAAATGAAGAAAGTGAAGAGGGGAATAAAGTAATAGGTGGTATTATTCTAGGTCAGTCCAAACCTTATGGGACATGTGGTATTATTCGTGGTCGTTCCAAATAATTTGGGATAAGTGGTATCATCTTATTCAGTCAATGGCTTGAAATGGTATTGTTTCTTTGATTCTTGGTGATCGTCCATGTCTATCATAGAGTTTAAAATAATTCTGATTAATCCTTAGAGATGGGATAATATAAAAGGGTATGATTTTCAGAATAAGAAATGTAGAGAATAAAAATATGTAACTTACCATTTTATGTTGAACATCATGTTACCATGGATTTGTGTACAAAAGTGTTTTGGATACAATTATATAAATTTTAATCTCATTATCATGGGTTTAGACAATGAGATGTTTATGAAATGAATTGATAGAAATTAATTTCCACAAGGCTTCAATGTTTTATTATATGTAATGATTTATGATTTTGGTGCAAAAAAATTGTTAATTTCTGAAAAATTATGGATTTTTTTCCAAATGTATCATTTTGAATGGATATGATATAGGTATTTTGAAATTGAGTTGACCTTCTAAAGAATGGTGTAATTTTTAAAAAATATTGAATGTGCAAAATTGTTATTTTCATAATGCATGGTGGTGATAGACGATGTTGTACTGTTCCAAATTATCAAGAATTCAATTGCTAAAGAGTGATACTTATGGAGTTTTTTGTGCTTATAAAAAATGGAACCTAGTGGAAATCCTAGTGTAAAATAGAAATAATTTGTTTAGAATGTGGTTGCAACTAATCCATTGGTGAACCAACAATTGGTTCATAGTATTACCCTGTTTTTTTAAGATGTGGATAGAAGGAAATAAAGGGATGATCCAAGGAATGTAAGTCATTATTTTTAGTTCTAAAAGAATATTCCTTTAATCATTTGGGGTGATTTAGAACCAGATAATAAGGAGGTGTGGCTACATAGGTTAAATCGAATCATTGATTTCATTTTAAAAATGGTGGAGATGAAACTCATGATGTGATATAAATTTTATAGGATAATTCATGAAAAGGTATCATTTAGTAGTTCAAGATAAATTAGACCAAGTCATTGCTATGGGTGGAGGCTGAAATTTTTTTAAATAATTGATTCTATCCTCATATTTTTATGATTTCATGTACAAAAAAATCCTCAATTTTAAGATGGAAAACCACTCAGTGATAGAGTATTTGTATAAAATTATGACTTTAGTCCACATGGAACATGAAGTTGCTGGTAGTGTATCCTTGAATTGGGATTGAGTCGAGAGATCCTCTAAAATATATTTATGAACCGTATAATGGATAATATATATATATGGTCAATAGATAAATGGTAATAGAAATGGAAATCTCAAGAGATTTAGGTGGAGGGATTATATTAATAGCCATATGAAATGGTGGGAACTCTACTATTGAGAAAATGATAATGTGGGACACTGATTTCCAATGTAGGAAAATTAATGAGAATTAGATGGCTCAATTGGAGAAACTTCTTTAAAGAACCAAAATAAAAATTTTTGATTCCAATGTGGTTAATTAAACCACATGAAGATGGTTTTTACAAAACAACCTAGAGGATGTAACAATTTCAATCATATGGGGCATCTTTAGAGCTATTATCACCGTGTTCCTGGATTGGGTGCTCGGGAAACATCACAGGTGTTACAGATGTCATTTTCTTCGACAATACAAGGATAATAGAATAACTCTCATCAATATAACAAATATAAACATTGTGATTAGAGGAAAACCATAACACCTCAACCATGGAAATTTCAATAGAAAAAATAAAGAACAAATTGTATTGATTAATTAGTTATATAGAGAAATCTAATGATTGTGGATGATCAGTCTGAACCATTGATGGTGAAAGGTATGAATCATTTTAATTCTACTGGAATAGAAAACCGTTTTTTACATGTGCATCCCATTAAATCATTTCTTCTCATGATTTTTATTTACATGGTTTAAATGTTTAAATGATGTCTTCTGTAAGTCAACATCAATGCCCTATAGGTCAATGTGACTGTAATGCCTTCACATGTTTATAATATTATATAATTGTATATCGAGATGAGTTTATATTGGATTGTTATATTCTTAAAATGAATTTCTATATCATAATATTGGTTATTAATTTGTTGAAAATTTCAAGGCTCACATCGATTATTATTCCTAAAAGAATTTTTTATAACTAATGATGGTGTCAAGAATCTCTTTGGAGGTTACAAGAATTTATTGTCAAGTGAAACAAGAATTTATTCACCAGTATCTTGAAGAATATCATATGATTTGGTTGTGTTTACATTGGCATCGATGGAAGCAATAAATAGAATCATATTTCCATCGAATTTTGATCAGTTTTTGGATGCCATTCCAGATAATTTCTCATGGCTTCCACCAATAAGAAATGTGGAGCATATGACTGATACCATTTTGGGAACCATTATTATTTTCCATCCATCTTATTGGATAGAACCAATATATGTATGGGAATTAAACGTGTAATTTGATGAGCTCTAAATATTAGGGATCATTCTTCATATCACATATATTTGGGAAACACAATTTCTTTCAAAAATGAAGATAGAACACATTGAATTTTCATGGATTATTGTAATCATAACCAATTTATAAAGATAAATCTCTAAAAACATATAGTAATTGATTACATGTTTGATAAATATGGGGGATCTCAATGGTTCTCTTAAATTTACATTAAATCATGATATCACCAATTATAGGTTCAAAACTAGGATATTCCAAAAAATGTTTTCAAAAGTATATATGGACATTATGAATTTGTTTTTATTCATTTCAGACTCATTAATTAAATAGTGATATTTATGGAATTTATAATTTATATATTTTTATATATCTAGATTCTTTATTAGTGGTGTTATTGGACGACATATTTTTGTATTCATGGAAAAGGGAAGACCATGAGAAACACTTGTTGACAGTGGTGGTAATTTTGAATGTTCATCATCTGTATGACAAATTATCATAAAGTGATTTTTATAAAACATGTGTATTTATATGGCCATGTAATCTATGAATTTTTTTTATAGATCCAAAAAAATATAAAATGTTATCTCATCGAAACAACCAAATAATGTCTTCAATGTATGCACTTTTCTTGGCCTATATAGTTATTAATGACATTTTGGTCACAGTTTCTCATGAAAAGCTCCACCCATGACATATTTGATAAAGAATAATTTTATATTCTAATGGAATGAGTATTTTAAACATTCATTTCATGATATTAATGTTTTTTTACATCACCAACAATATGGATTTTTTGGAATCTTGACAAGGGTACATCATATATGTGTGATGCCCCGGGGTCTAGTTTGACATATGTTGTCATGTTGGGATACAACATTGTTACCAATGGCTCAAGGGGGTTAAAAGTTCCTTATAATAAATACCAATTACAATATTTTCATAGTCCATGATTTAAATACATGGCATCATTAAATCTTTGGTAATAAATTTATAATTTTTACAAGTCAAATAGACTAAATAATATTTTCTCACAAAAAGATTTAAATCTAATACATAGAAGTTAGATGATGTTTCAACAAATGTTTGAATTTTACATGATATATAAACCGAGTAGTGTAAATATGGTGGATTATGTATTAAGTAGAATTTCACATGCTCAATTGGAAAAAGATAATTCAAATCAGAGGAGAATTATTTTAGTGATAGTAGATATGAACATGGATTGTAAAGAACAAGGTCATGTTACAGTTTATATTCTATATATATTTGTTCCTAATTTTTTAACTATATTTAAAGAGGTACATACATAATATTCAGAATTAGTTGATGTGAGAACAAAACTCAACAGTGGGGAGACCATTGATTCCTTGAAACTGGATGGGAGTTCAGTTTTTTGGTTTTGAGATGGATGATCATACCGATAGCTTGTCAGAAATGACTTAATCATTCTTACCAACATTCTAGAATGTATATTCATCATAGAATAAAAAAATATAATATTTTTAAGATATTGTTTTTGTGTGTTTGTATGAAACAAAATTTCTCTATGTTTATTTTGTGATGGTTTAATTGTCAGTATGTTAAGGAAGAGAATAAAAAACTAGTTGGTATGTTGTCATATATATCTATTTTTTTTTGAAAATGGGAACAAATAGGCTTCTATTTTGAGACATGTATCCAATGAATGGTTTGGAAATATGATGATATATGGGTGATAGTGTATCATCACACAAAGTCAACCCATTTCATTCATATTTACTAATCTCATATGATGGAGGACATGTACAATATATAATTTTGTGAAGTGGTAAAGAGGCATGGTATACCAATTTTGATTATTTTAGACAGATATCTGAGGTCTATATTTCCTTTTTGGAAATCCTTATGAAAATTTATTGGGACTCATTTAACTATTCGTATAGTGAATAATATTCAAATGGATAGACAATCTGAATGGATGATACAAATATTGGAAGATATGTTTTGGGATTCTATAATGGATACTGGTGGATCATGGGAAGATTATGTACCATTAGTGGAGTTCTCATATAATAACAGTTATAAGGACTCAGTACATAAGGATCCCCTAAAGCATTTTATGGGAAACCTCTTCATTATCTATATTGTTGGTTGGAAATATTTGAGACTTATATGGTTGGGATGATCCTTGTCCAAGAAAAAAAATTTAACTTTTAGTTGATTTGAAAAGCTTATAGATACGACATAAAGTCATTATAAATCATATGTGGATCATCATCAAAAACATTTTTCATCCATGGATTCTTATCAAGTGATCTTGAGGATCCCTCCAACGAATAGACATCATCATTTTTGTATGTATGGAATGTTATCTCATAGATCTATATGCCATTTTGATATACTCGAATGAGTTTGAGAGGGGGAATATCGATTGTCATTTCCATTATGGTTTAGGGTAGTGTATAATTTGTTTTATGTATCTTAGTTTAAAAAGTTGTAGATAAATTATCACCATAGGATTTTATGGGATCCTGTTAACCAAGAATTTGATGCTTTATTGGTTCATATCTCAGTATGGATTATGGATAGTCAAGATAGAGTATTTCATGAAAAAAAAATCGTTCAAGTGTGGGGTTTATGGTAACATTTTCATATCCAAGATGAATCATGAGAAAGGTAAAATTAAATGGTGGATAGATAGCCAAAAATATTTTGGGACAAAAGTGGTTTTCAACATTCTTGAGAAAAAAAAGTCCAATGGTGGGGTGAATTTAGCACACTCATTTTCAAGTAACTAATGCATTATTTATTCTTTTTTAAGTATTATATGTTTTTTATTGATGTTTGGGTGTGTTTTTTAGGACATTTGGAAATTTGTTTTGGAATTTATAAAGGTTAATAGTTTGTTATAAAATAGTAGAAACCATGAAAATCCTATAAGAAACTATCCATAGTGAGGTAGTTGGCTCCGGGTTGGTGCAATGTTAAACTGCATGGTTTGGAAAAACCATGGGTCCACCCATGAGAAACCCTACAATGCATGAAGAATGTATTTTTCATGGTTGGTGAATGATTTTTCTATTTTTATTGTCCAATCATTCTAGTTGTCCCATTATATAGAGCCAGGTGCATAGTAAGAATATTTTTTACCTAAATGTGAAACTAATTGTGGACAGTTTAAAAGTGAGATCCTAAAAAAGTAGATCTCACCCCTTTTCAAACATAAGACTATATTTTTAACCATTTTGACCCTATGTTGACATTTCTTCCTCACCTGTGATTTGGTGTCTTTCCCCTTTGACATAAATGTGATCAAATCGATTTTCTTGGTGTGTTGAATACTGTTTCCCTTGGAAAGTCTTTCTTGGTGGTAGTTTTCCATAGAAATACTCATCTTCCCTCTTATAGGATCATAGAGATAGTATGACACAGATATATATTTGGTTTTTATGGAAAATGATGATGATAAATGGTTGTGTTGATGTTAGTATAATATATCTATGGTGATTTTTTGGAGATTCAACCCAGTTTTGTTAAATAATTTGTGTTGTAATTAATTTTATCTATAACTCCTATCGTATCTGCTCTCACTATTGACTTCCCATAATTGTAAATGAAGTTTTAATTTAAATTTTTTTATTTTTTTTTTACAATTTTTTGTGAAATTGATCTTGAAATCATGGTAAAAACTTTTTTAAGTGATGGTTTTTGGTATTTTTTTATTTTTGTGAGTTGGTTGTGTAATGTTCTTGTTTTTTACGATTTTATAATGTATATTTTAAAATAAGGATTTTTTCTATTTATGAGAATGTTTTCTTTTAATGGAATTCATTAAAATAATGTTATTTATTGAAATTTATTAGAATGGTAGGTTTGAAATGATTTTTTCAATACATGGGTTTGTGACCACAAGCATTCGACGTGACCCTGAATAAGGAGTGTGCACCATTGGGGTATAAAGTGACAAGACCATGGATAAGGGGAATATGTTATTGGGACAAAAGAATATTGGAAAAAAATTTATTACATAGTGGATTTATGAGAAACTACTCATTAGTATGGAATAGTCATTGAAGAAAGAAAGTGTTAGTGTGTGTGTGTATGTGTGTGAATCATGTAATGGGTATTCCAAAAAGATATGCTAAATGGTTTAAATTATATTATGGTTTCATAACATAGAAACTATTTTGGGATGAAATAATTAACCTTATTTATAAATTTTCAAACTATATAATGTGGTTTTTATGTAATTCCTTTATGTAAATGTGATAACCTATTCTATACTAGTGGATTGTGTAGGGAATTATATTGGGAAACCCATACTAAAATTAATTACTCTCCCCTTCCTTGGCACTTTAGTAATTTTTTTGATATTATTTATTGAGAAATAAGTAAAGCGAATGTATCCCATTTATTTAATAGTGCTTAATGATACTTGGGATCTTTTGTGGAGGTGGATCATTGAGCATGTTTGGAGCTATAGAGTTATGTCTTCTAAGTCTTTTGATTTTTTGGTTTTGAATTCATCTTTTTAATTTTATATTGGTAGACATATTCTATGGTATTCTATTGTAGTTTGGTTTTGTTATCAATTGTCGTAATTAATGTTTCCTTAATTTTTATGAATTATTTAATTTTTTTTGTATGGTGTGGTTGATTGTGTTGATATATTTCTGAAAAGAAAAATTGTCCTGCAATTATATTGAAGCCATTGGCATTTATTTCCAGCCATTGGAGCATTGGGGATGTCTCTTAAGGACAAGTATCAATTAAACATTGACTAATACTGATAAGGATGGGAAAGATTTTATAGGTAGACACCTATCATAGAAATCCACATGGTTTGAAATGATGTTCATCCAATGATATGTCCCCAATCCTCCTAAGAACACCACGCACTGTCATATACATGGTATAGTAAATTTTTACAACAGTCATGCCTTGTCTGTTGCCGCTCCCAAAATATGTTTCTCAAATTGTGATGCTACTGAATCTCATCTTGAATTTGGCTACACCTTTCTGTCCTTAAATAACATATTTAAACAACATATTTATGTGTTCCCACACATATAATTTAATTTGAAATTTTATTTTAAGTATTGTCCCTTCCACCAATTGAAATTTTAAATTCTACATGGAAAATTCCCTCAATAATTAACATGTGATGTTATAACCTATAAACCTTATAACATATCATAATTGAGGAGCCTGGTGGAATAAATAATGAATACAACACCTGACCTACTTGGGGCATTATGTTTCATTAAAAAGGCACATTTTTTCCAAATTCTCAACATAACTAGAAATATCACTATAATAATATGGTAAGAAATACATATAATCATTAGTGAATACCAGAACTCAAAACTAATACACTGATACAATTCATACCATATCCAATCGAACTACATACATGATCACATAGTCATCCTTTTAATCATTAGGCCTACGGATCTTCCCACCACACGTTCCAACATTGAAAGTCCAATCAAAATAATTCTATCTTCATCATCAGAATACATAATTTTAAAATTAAACTATTACTTTAATTATTCTCTTGGAATAATCTGTAGCTTAAACAAATTAATATCCCCCAATTGAACTCAATTAGTTTGGTTGATTTTTATTTTCATGAATTATTTTTACAACATGAAATGCACTTTCCCCATCATGATGATGTTCTAGGAATAGTCCATTATAAAATGATTGAAACAAAATATAGACTTCCAAACAATCCACCTCAGTTTAATTTAATTCCAAAAATTCATGGATGACACAATAGATGAATTTTAAAATTTAACTCAATTTATTCAAAATATAGTACAAAGGAATTTTTTGTGAGCATGTCCAATGATTCATATAGTTGTCATATAGATAAATATCTATAAAAAATCCATTAATGTTATCATTCCTTAGAACGAATAGGGGTGTATACCTGATCAAATAAACATGGATCTCCACCATTAAATATGACATTTGAGCCCAACTAATTTTGTGGTTATTCTCAAAATCAGTAATAGGAGTCCAAGAATCACTTTCAAGTTAGTCTATTCTTTGACCTTTACAAGTGATATTTCAGTACCAAAATAGAAACATCCACATATTAAGACAAATGACTAATCCTAAATTTATATCCTCATAGTATTTAAATGAAACATAATTTCTTAGTTCCACTAATTCATTCCAAGGTACTCTTATATATGAATCCATGTATAACTCATTACATGCACACCTCTTAACTTATCGTGTTTCAGAAGAAAGGTTTTCATGGAATTTATTTATAAATTCAACACAATTTATTTATCATGGTTTAGATACAATGATCTCTTAGTGTATCATGGAAGATATCAAGATAGGGGACATGGGAATCACTAAATCAAATGTACACTATATCGATATTAATAATTAAAATGATGACTTGAGACACTCACATCATGTCCATTATGATGTTCTAGGCATGGTTTTTAACCATGAATAATACAACTACACACATAAATAATATATGGTCAATCTATTAGACAATATTTGTAAAAAATTGTTGTTGATCAAGCCTTCCCTATAGTGAAACATTTTCAAAACTCCCCAGATTTCATGAATTCAAAAGAAGACCCAACCATTTACTAGGGGTATCATCATGGTTTTTCTATAGATACATGTAAAGACATGAAAAACAGTTACACATGACACTTCTGACATTTGGAGTGTCTTATATGTCAGTAATTGAAAAGATATACCAATCTAGTGGAAATTCTCTATTGACCACTAGTCTATGACATTGCCAACAACATTTTAACAATCATAAAAATGAATGTAGAGATTGAGTTTCCAATTTTATGGGTGCTAGGATACATTTACCCTAGATGTATTTTTGGATCTCTTAAAATCCACACACATTCACTTCAATACCATCAAGCATAATACTAAAACAAACAGATCGACTTTTCAAAAAAAAACATGATCCAATTTAGAATTTCCTCTGATGCATTGCGATGATTCAAATTTTCATTAACTCCAAGGACACTCAACCTCAGAGATGAAAAGTAATCTATGCACATAATCTCGTGGATTAAACAAATATAAATAAACTCTTGTGGTTTTCAATAACATTTTTATTAACCATGTGGTGGTTACCTGTTGAATAATCATATACAACCCCATGGTTTTTATAAACACAAAATCATGACCATTAATTGATGTCCATAGTCATATAATCCCTATGAATTCTATTATCCTATGGCTCATACAGAAGATTTATCCCAGATTAGAAATATTCAGAATGACTATTAATCCAGTTGACGATCTACTGAATAATCCAATACAGAAGAATAACTAGGGTCACAAGACATAATAAGTGGCCAACTGGGCTTTTTGATTATAAAATCTATTGAAACTAAGAATTAAATGAGTCTCATGACCTTAACCAAGGGTTAAATTACATCACACCACCCATCCAAACTAGGATTCATTTTATAACTAAGATCCCTAATATAAAAAATCAACCCACAAATAACACCTCATGGAAAAAACACAACACAATCTTTAAATGAGATTTTAATTCCTAAGGGAGAAACCCACCACTGGATATCTCAATACTCAAACCAAAAGCATTGACCCTATAACTAGGTCCCACCAAAAATAATAACTATGACCTACCACTTATGCATTAGGTTAAACCTAACCTTCTAAATGTCAAAACAGATCCAAATGAATCCTCCATGTTCCCAATCCAAATGTTCAACAAGTAATGAGGTAAGTATAACCCTTTCATGGGGTTTCAAACAATGAATTCCATTATGGGTTTCATTTTTAGTGGTTACCAAAAATTAATCAATATTTTAATCATTTCTTATCTCTTTTTAATACATAAAGTAATAGTGAAAAGAAAAAATTTAGTTTTTACTTCATTTATATAACTCCACGATACACATAGTTATGTCATATTAATCATCCATTTAAACAACAATATTTAGTCATTATCGTATCATTTTAGTTTTTTTATCTTATAAATTCCATTTTAATCACGATTTAATTATCAATACATCATAATTGGATTTGATAAAAAAATTTAAATTCCAATATATATAGAAAAACCCTGACGGTTTTAATTTTACATTGAATTATTTAATTCCTCATATCATTAAAAATAAAAAACATATAATATATTTTTTAAAAATATTTGTGGATTTGGTCTTGTATGATTCCACCTTAAATCAATATGATAACCAGTATAAGTGGTTGTGGAGATTTTATTTATCACCATGTATAAGATATCTGTAACACCCCAATCTTCCATGATACGCTTCTCTTTCAATAATGCAATAGCTTGCATTGTACGCAAGTTCGAGATTCTAACACATTGCGACCAATCAAAGTAGTTGTTATGAATAGTAATATCCACTTTTTGAAATTAAATAAATTTTATATTTCAAAATGGACTTCATTTTTGTATTCTGAATATCGAAATTATCCTAAGTTGAATTTTTTGTAATTTTCTGAGAACTTCCTATTTTTTTGAATAGTGATAAATACTTAAAAACAAATTTTTTAATCAAAAAAATTATAGTGATAAATTATACTATTGTGTGGTTTTAATTTATAATTAGAATATATATTTAACATTTTATCCAATGGTGTTCATTATAATTAATTTCACTTTGAAATTGGACATAAACAATTGTCAATCTTTTGATATATAATGTTTCTTAAAAAATGCTATTTGTTGTGACAGTGGGAATTAATTATAAAATTAATTAAAGAAACATGTATGTTTGGAATTTTGTAAAATAGAAATCATTTGTGAATTCGGAATATCAATTATATCTTAGGGTGAATATTTGGCATTGTTCTGAAAAACATCAATTTTTGATGAATAGTGAAACCACTAAGTGGTAGTTAAAAAACTGATTTTACATTTAAATGAAATTTTACCACCTCTCTGATTTGAATTTCAAAAATAAAACATACATCATTGTCATTAGAAAGTAAAATGTGGATCAATGGGATTAAAATAATTTTTTATGAATAGTAACTTTTATGTTCTATTAATCGCGATTAAAGATAATTAGTGTAACTTAAGGTAAATAAAATGTTATAATAATATGAAATTACCATTACACATGACCTACACTTATTGGGTGAGTCATGGAAGACCACTAAAATACATGGGTCAACTTGGGGACCCCATGGAGCCACTTGGGTAAGAAAATGAAATTAACAACTTTTTATTTAAAGTAAAAATCAAATCGACACAAACATGTGGTGTTTTTCTAAAACAATTATTACATGGGGTTTTATAAGCTAACATTTCGACTATAAATATTCATTGGAAATAAAAAAAGATTTCCTACATCATAGTATTTTTTTATAATTTTTATACATTAAATAAATTAAATTTTTTATGACACCATGATGATTCAGTGATTAGCTCATTAATTAACGATTTAAATAAAATGAATAGATAATGTAAAATATAGGTATTAAACTTGTAAAAAACAAATTGGATGAGTATATTTAGAACTATTATCACCTTATCCTAGAAATATATAATTTTGCGACCTTTAAAATCTGAAAATCACTTCATATTAATGTAACATTTCATTACTTTTCAAAAGAGCTCCTCTTCTCCTCTTATAAACTGCCCCCACCACTACCTCCATACTCACACCATAAAAGCCATTTGGCTCGGCCAAACTCTACCCAAATAATCTCTCAACTTCAATCTCTTACTCCTAGATGCTTCACTTTGGGATGAATTATTCCCAAGGAAGCCTTTGGCTCAAATCAAAAAGAGTTACCTGATTTTGAGGTAATGTCTTCTCTTATGTTCTTTTGTTTTATTTTGCTTCTCCAACCTATTAAACTATTTTTATTAGTTTCTTTTGTACCAAAACCAGTATATTCACTATAAAAGGATTTTTTTTATGTGATTTATTTTATTTACACTTACACACACCTTCGTCTAATGGTTCAAGAACATACTGTTTTTGTGGGTGGCGGATTACTGCCTCACGAAACGACGATTGTTCAATATTCTGTTAACACCTCTCATGGTGGCCATTATGATGACAATATTATTAAATATGATATACATTATGTTTTTTTCTTATGATTCTTTATTTTTAATTTATTTCATACCTTTATTATTTCCATTATGGGTAAACGTGATAATTTCATTTTAGGAAGTGCGGACTGCAGCCCCCTAAAAGTGATTTGAATCATTAAGGCCATATGTGGATGTATAAAGGATGGAGTAAATGATATTATAAATTTATTATACTGGAATTATAGTATACCGTTATATTATTATGATTTCATTCCATTAAATAGAAAATATAAATGAAAGTAGCGTTCATGCGTATGTACGGCTTACTGTCTCCATGAACGTTGCATTTCATTTCTTATATCTAAATGTTAAGTAATATTATGAATGAATATATATACTGGATATATATGATATATATGATATTTACATCATGAATATAATTCTGGAGATATTGGAAATTCTACCACATAAACAACTTGTAATTATAAGAAGTTTATTTTTGACTCAAGTACCAAAGATCGACAAAATGA
Organism: Viscum album; assembly: GCA_963277665.1. Classification (NCBI taxonomy): domain Eukaryota; kingdom Viridiplantae; phylum Streptophyta; class Magnoliopsida; order Santalales; family Viscaceae; genus Viscum; species Viscum album. The sequence goes on along the minus strand of OY728126.1, from coordinate 815,360,555 downwards.
CTATTATTAACATATGTAATTACATAATGTTCATAACTTGGTAATAAGTAATATAAAAGGAATAATAAACTTTAAAAATGTCCTTAACCAATTACAAATTATCTCTAGTTTATTATTTATGAGGTCAAAGAACGATCGATTCAAGTCGGACACGAGGTATGGGAACTTCTTGACCCAATTTCTATTCTTTGTGTTAATCTCCTACTTTCAAATTATGTCATGATATTATTATTTCATATCTTGTATTTTTACATTCATTATGTGTATTTATAGTGAATACACATAATAAATCTATTTTATTAAAAAAATATCTTTGTAAGGGACTTTTTCTCAATATCTTTCATTGAGTCATATTTTGTTTTATACACAACTTTATTTTATGTGGTGTATAAACCCCTTTGACTTTTACGTTTATTCAAAATTAATCTCTTTTATACGAAGAAGTTTACTAAAAGGCAAAAGTGGATGTTTTTTTGTCTTACATATGTGGTGACAACAACTTCTCCGCCGCCGTGACAATTATCTGAGTTTAGGCTTCCTCTACAAGCCATAACTTTTTTTGAATGAAAAATAAATACCAAGTTTTAATTTTTTTTATTTTGTTATTGAAAATGGTTTTGATAATGTTTTTATTTTATCAAAGGTATGTATTGATATCTTGTGATTGAAATGTGGAAATGTTATGTTTCCTTTATGTATGTTTTATGTGATACGATTATGTTATGTTTTATGATATATTTAAACCAATTCATATAAGGAATGAATTTGAATTAATAAGTGATGGGTAGAGCCCGCTATAGCTCCTTGATGCATAGGTAGTTCTCATGAGACAAACTAGGTTCTTGGCACGAGGCCTTGACAAAATATTATTTGTAGTCTTGGCACGAGGCCTTGGCTACGTGGTTATGATAGTCTGACATTATGCATTCCATCATTATGAAAGTAGTTATTGATATTGGATGTGATTATTCGACTAGTAGAATATCCATATGAATAAGTAAATGGTATTATTTCATTTTACTTTTTCCATATTTCACTGATGATCAAGTTTAAAAAGCTTTTTTTAGTTATTCATTGCCTTAACTGTTTTTGTTTATAAATGAATGCTTCCGCAATATTGTTATCTTTCCTGAGCATCTGAACTCACCCCTTTCAATGTTTTAATATTTCCAAAATGTGAAGAAGTATATTATGAATGACATGCATGGATAATATGAGGGGATATGAAGGAAATATGTTGTTGTAGTTTTGTTTTAATTTATGATGTAATGTAAGACTTATGAATGTATCTAGTTTTTCCAAGGCTACTAAAATAATCCGTCATTCGAGACATGATCTTTTGTGATCATGCTGATGTTACACAATAATGCACCGACTCTGGGTAACTGGGGTCGGGGCATTACAGTTGTTATCGGTGGAAGTTTAGTATTAACCTTGGAAGCTAGATTTAAATAAACATTGATTAGGGAACATAGATCTAAGATAAACATTTAGGATTAGTATAGAATAACTTCATAGAATTTTGGTATTATAGAGATTTTGTGAGTTTTTTGAGAAATACATCCCTGTCTGGATACGAGCAAGTAGAGGCGGCTCTGGCACAGATGTACCTAGGGGTAAATCCTGAAAACACAGCTTTGAGCTAGACTCGAATGGGAACTGGTGCACGACAACAGGCCTTGCTGCACTCATGGTTACGACACTCCTGGAGGATATGCTTAGGTTAATTATCATTTTCTTTACAATCCATTATGAATGGTTATGAGTGTATACTTCTTCAATGAATTTTTTTATGATTATAGTTCAATTTATGTTAAGTCTTTTACAAGTATGGAATTATGTATTTTGATTCGTAAACTAAACTAGTTTATGCTATTGATTAGAAATGGCGCATACTGGGAGGAATGGAAACCGTATCAATCCACGCACTCCATGTAGGTTTTTCCCTCCTGCTCTAGATGATTATAATGGAGTTGGTGAAACAATTGGTGCTGATCAGCTTATCACCACACTAGGGAAACTCACTCACGTTATGAATAATAACCTTACTCATATGAAGCACCCTGATCTACAACATGGAGGATCAATGTTAGACCGCTTCATGAGGCAACAACCGCCAACATTTAATGGGGGTAGAAATCTATTAGTAGCTGAGCAATGGATAAACACCTTATAGAAAACATTCCATGACTTGGGTAGTAGCGAAAGGTAGAAAGTTGTCATGGTAGTTTACCGCCTCATTGGATATTCCGATCAATGGTGGTCGCATATTCAGAACACAAGGTAAGATGAAGAAGTATCAAGTATGGAATAGAGGGATTTGAAGGAAATTTTCTTAGAAAAAATACTTTCTTCGTGACCATCAAGAATATATGGAAAGACAATTTATGAGTCTGAGACAAAAGGAGGATGAGAATCTCGCAATGTATGAGGATAACATTACAAGGTTAACGGGGCATGTTGCAGATTATATATGTAACCCAAGAAGTAAGATTGATTATTTCATTAATGGGTTAAAACCATTTCTCCGTAGAGTTTTAGTATCACAATATTTCTCAACATACGATGATATTTTCTCATGTTCTATCAAGACAGAAAATGAATTCTCTAAATATGATGACAATAAATTAAAGAAATAGAGGAAGAGAACGGTGGAACAAGAGACAGATAAAGGGGAAAAGGGAAAGAAGTGCTTTCCATTATGTGATAATTTTGGGGAGAATCACCCTAGTACATGCCTAAAAGGAATGGGAGATTGTTATAAATGTGGATAAAAAGGTCACTAAGCTCGTGATTTCAAGGGAAAGAAAGAGGCTATCAAGGTTGAAGGCCACAATTTTAGGGAAATGGGGCATTATGCAAATGAATGTCCTAATCTTCAGGGGAACATACCTCAGAAAAGGCCAAGGGATCAAGGCCAATATTTTGCTGTTACTACAGTTGAAGTGGAATAATTAATGTATCGGTGCTTTTGGACTCAAGGATTATATTTTGGTTATAAGAATAATGTGATATATATAAGGATTGTACTGCAGTACTTGTTGATTTCATTAAGGTTGTAATATGATGAAGGTAATCATATTTTTAGTTTGTGACAATAATATAAAATTTACTTTGTTTGGGGAATCTGATGTTACAATTGATTTTGGAATTTAGAGACCTTTTAGAGATAGTATGGATAGAGGTACTTTGGATAAATATAAAGGTTAGAATGGAATAAGTTGAACTTTGGATAGTATTGTTCAAGGTTAAAACATTTCTGAAGATTATTTTTGAAATATTATAATACTATATTTTGGAAAATGAAAACCTACAGGTTGGGGGATAACCCGTCGCGTCGGACAAAGTTGTAGGAATAGAACCCACAAACATAGTGCGACATGCCTTTACTACCTACCACTAGCCTACAGGAAGTCCCTGGTTATTACAAAAAAAAATTCCTAATCTAAATGCTATGTGTTAATATTTGGAAACTTATACAATTATGAGAAATAGAATATTTTTGAGTTTTATTACCTTTTGGAGTGAAATATGGGTTTGTGGTAAAAAATTATTAAAGAATGAAAGTCTACATGATAAGTAAGTATATTTCCTTACGTTCTTAGTAAATCTCTTAAACAAATTCATCAACTTTATGAAAGGTAACAGAAAACAAAAATGTTGTCGGTTAACTTTTCCAATTGGGGAATCAATGACCGTTTAACCAATCACAAGTTTATGATTTTCTTGTAGTTAAATTTCTCCTAATCCTGTTTTATACAACTCTCCATCAGACCTTGATGGTTTTTTTCTCCATATCCATATTTTCATAGAATCCTATTATGGGCTATCTTGGGTGACCTTTGTACTTCTATTTCATTCTTTTAAAGTTATTAACCCTATTTCTGATGTGGGTTTTCCCCAAAGGTATTTTCTATTTTCAACCTTTTATTTTCAAAGAAAAAATTCAAATTGTGATGACACAATTTATTAAAGGAGGGGATAATGTAACACCCCAAACTTCCGCGATACGCTTCTCTTTCAATAATGCAATAGCTTGCATTGTATGCAAGTTCGAGATTCTAACACACTGCGACCAATCAAAGTAGTCGTTATGAATAGTAATACCCACTTTTTGAAATTAAATAAATTTCATATTTCAAAAATGGACTTCATTTTTGTATTTGGACTATCGAAATTATCATAAGTTGAATGTTTTGTAATTTTCAAAGAACTTCCAATTGTTTATGACTACTGAAAAATACTTAAAAATCAATTTTTTAATCAAAATAAATTATAGTGATAAATTATACTATTGAGTTGTTTTAAATTATAATTAGAATATATTTTTTCCATTTTATCCAATGGTGATCATTAGAATTAATTTCACTTTGAAATTGGACATAAACAATTTTCAGTCTTTTGATATATATTGTTTCTTAAAAAATGCTATTTGTTGGGACAGCGGGAATTAATTATTAAATTAATTAATTCAAATTATATGTTTGGAATTTTTTAAAATAGACATCATTTTTTAATTTGGAATATCAATTATATCTTAGGGTGAATTTTTTCCATTGTTCTGAAAAACTTCAATTTTTGATGAATAGTGAAACCACTAAGTGGTAGTTAAAAAACTGATTTTTCATTTAAATGAAATTTTACCACCTCTGTGATTTGAATTTTCAAAATACGACATAAATCTTTGTCACTAGGAATTAAAATGTGGATCAATGGGTTTAAAATACTTTTTGGTGAATATTAAATTTTATGTTCTATTAATCGTGATTAAAGGTAATTAGTGTAACTTTAGGTAAATATAATGTTATAATAATATGAAATTACATTTACACTTGTCCTACCCTTATTGGGTGAGTCATGGACGACCAAGAAAATCCATGCATCAACTTGGGGACCCCATGGAGCCACTTGGGTAACAAAATGACATTAATAACTTTCTTATTTAAAGTAACAAAAAAATCAACACAAACATGTGTTGTTTTACTAAATAATTATTACATGGGGTTATATAAGTTAAAATTTCGACTATAAATATTAATTGGAAATATAAAACGATTTCCAACATCATTGTAATTTTTTTATAATTTTTAGACATTAAATAAATTAATTTTTGTATGACACCATGATGATGCAACGATTACCTCATTAATTAATGATTTAAATAAAGTGAAAAGATAATTTAAAATATAAGACATACACTTGCCAAAAACCAATTGGATGAGAATGTAACACCCCGAGATTTTATGAAAAATATTCTTTTAATTTCATTGATGTCTTGTGTTGTAAGATAAAAAAATATTGTCTTGCGCTATACACAACACCGTATGAGCTTGCAGTATACACAACACTATTCTTGGATCATGTTACACACAATTTTGATAGTAGTTATTCTACGAAACATTGAGTGTATATATATATATTGAACGTATAAATGAAATATTGTTGGATTCTGTTATACGATACAACGGAGGAGTCTTTCACAACACGCAACCCTGACTTGGCTTGCATTACACGCAATCACGACCTTCCTCGATAGCGTGTGTTGTACACAATACCAGGTTTTTCTAAGCAACGATATATTGTTATAATATTATTATGGACTAGACATTATGAATATTATTAATTACATTTTGAATTTTATAACATTATTATTCATATTAAAAATGTTCTACAATATGGTATGAGAACAAAATAAATTTTTCATGTAAAATATGTATTTTTAAAAAATTGGAGTTTTCCCACCTTTTGATGATGCACCCACCTTAAATATTGTTTTTGAAATGTCTATAAGTTCAATTTTTCAAAGTAAAATTCTTCTTTGGAATAAGGATATAAAAATTTACTTTGGATAAATTTTTCATATTATTCTGATAACTTTCATATTTTAAAGAATAGTAAAAACCTGCAATATTTTAATTAAAAACAACTTATTTCATCACAATAATTTATATGGTTAGATTATCTTTTTAATTGGTTTTAAAGTGTAATAATAATATATTTTTACCATTTAATCCAATGTTGTTCATTGGAATTAATTTCACATTGAAATTGAATATAAACAAGTATCAATCTTTTGATTCTTTTTATTTCTTAAAAACACGCTCTTTGTTATGATAACGGGAATTAAATATAAAATTATTTAATGACACTTATATGTTATGAATTTTGAAAAATATACATCAATTTTGAATTCAGAATATAAAATAATTGTTAGGCTGAATTTTTGATATTTTTCTGAAAAACTTCAATTTTTGATTAATAGTGCAACCACTTAGTAGTAGTTAAAAAACTGACTTTTTTTAATTTAAACATAATTTTACCGCTTCTGTGAGTGGAATTTCGAAAATCCGTTAGACATGGTTAATATCAAGGAATAAAATATGGTTCAATGAGATGAAAATATTTTTTGATGAATAGTAATTTTTACTTTTTTTACCAGGGTTAAAAGTAAATAAGGCAATTAAGGGTAAAATTGATATTATTATTACCCGAACACATGTCCTAATTCAATTGGATAAATTTAATTCAACCAAAAAAACCCTAGGAATAAAATATGACCAATTAGTCCCACTTGGATTAGATTAGGACATTTAATATTAATTTATTTAAAGAATTGTTAAAATAGTTAAAATCAAAGTTTCATACGTAAATATTTTTTAATATATGGTTATTCTTAAGATAAATTCGACTATAAAAATTAATTAGAATTATAAAAATATTTCCAACATAATAGTATTTTATATATAATTTTTATACATTAAATAGTTTAATTTATTAATGACACAATGATGATGCAGTAATAATCTTATTAATGAAATATTGACATAATTGATGTTATAAATACCCAAATAAATGTAATTTGAGACTTTTTAATAATTAAAAGAATTTTCTAGGTTAATATGACATGTTTCTAATGATTTAATTAATTTGTTTAGAACTAATCATTCTGTTATTATTTTTACAAAAATAAATTACCAAATAGTGTCAAAATGGACATAAAATAGTTTTTAAAACAAATATTATATTATTAATTGTTATTATATTCCTAAAAATCTAAGGTTCGGCCAAATGACTTTTATTTGGTTATATATACTAATAATAAACAACTTGGGGTTAATTTGTCTTGTTATAGTATGTTTATTAACCTTATAGTATAAGAAAACAAGAATACACGGTAAAAGTAAAATTATTTAACTTAAGGTTAAATCTAAATGATAAGGTTAAAATAGAAACCTAAACTTGTATAAATTCTATTATATTATATAATGTCGACCCATACCCACATTAGCTTTGAAATAAATCAATTTGGAGCTATAAAAACCCAAATATGACTTTATAATAAAATAATAGTTTTTTTTTCAAAGGTGCCCCTCTCCTCCCTTATAAAAGGGAACCTCCTCCCTCTCTTCCTCTCACCACATTGATCTTTCATTCTCAAACAACCCCTGACAATTTATCTTCTACACATCCCTAGAAACATCCTAGAGGTTCTGTTCTTCTTCAAAGACCAATTGTAGTGCCCTAAGAGGAGGTCTCAAAGAGCCGCTTCAAAGAAGAGGTAATGTCTGTTACCGATTCATTCAACTTTATTTCCTCTTCCACTTCTTCTTCTTTATTTGTTTCATTATGCAGTTATAACATCAGTATAACTAATACACTTATATGTTATTATAAGTATGAAACAACCCTATTTAACCATCTATCCATCCTACGAAAAATGAAATCACCACGCGTGCATACGTACGGAATACAGTCTCCACGCCGTGGTGAAATCTGTTTTTCCACCAACACCTTACATGGATGGGTATAATGGTGTAAAGAACAACTATATATGGTTATTATAACATTATACTGATTCTGATATATTATACCATCCACTCCAATTCTATTAAATAATTATGGGAACGATATCATCACTCGTGCGTATATACGGACTACCGTCTCCATGACCCAATGAGATTCACTCTCCATGTTAACCCTACATGAATGATCATAAAGTTTATATAATGAATAATAATGAAATATATGAAATAATATTTCTAATGGATTTATGTATATATATATATATGTATGTCATCTATTTAGGTTCATTCAATTCAATAAGGAAACGAAAACAGTGTTCATGCGTACGTACGGCCTACCGTCTCTATGAACGGTGTATTTCATTCCTTTTATCGATCTATAATATATTTATATGTATATGATTAATATATATTATATATAAATCATGTTTTACATTCATGAATTATTTAAATCAGTATATAAGTAATAATATCAAGAACGACAAGTCGAAACACATACGATAAATGAAATGATTTTACCCAAAACACTGCTTTAACATGGAATTTACAAAAGAACGGGTAATATAAAGTCATAAGTGAAACATATATGATATCATTACAATGAATATGATTATTTAATAAGTCAATTACATTATTTAAATCATTATACATGAGGTTCAGATACGTACGAAGCATATCGGACCTATGGTACGGGATAATTGTGCAAATATCATTTTTATCCGAGATTGCTTATTCATAAGTATTTACTGGGGTTATTTCTATCATCCATGTCCATGTTTTATAAAAGTGTATTCATGTATGTTTAAATTCTTTCTTACCCATTTGACTTTTATCACATGGTATGGAAGGAATCTTTCTTTTATTTACCCTACAAGGTACTTTTTTGACTTTTCCGACAAAAGTACGAGAATAATGTTTTTTTAATGTTTATGGCATGAAAGGACATTTACGGTTTTATAAAGCCTTATTTTCATGAGGCTTCCTCCAAAATATTTCATGACTATTTTCAACAAAATATTTTTCTTTTAAAATTGAATGATATTATTTGAAAAGGAAATGATTTTGAAGAAAAAAGGATAGTTTCTTCAAGAATTCCTTTCATGTGTTTTATCAAAACCATTTTCATCTAAGATGACATTATTTCACATGTGTATGTTTCAAGTATCATGTCTCTATGATTTAAATCGTTTCACTTTTGTAATGATGAAATGATATCCAATTTTTTTTTGTATGGATTTCGTTGTGATGGTATGATGTTTATGAAACCCATTTTATTCTTGGGTTACGATGAAGGATTTATGTTTATATTGTGGCACATGAAATAATGATTTCAATATGAGATGGTTGGGACCTATATCTTCATCCAATGCATTGGGTAAATATTTATATATCATGAGATAGACATGGCTGGAACGACAAGTTATACCGGTTCAGTAATAAAGGACTGGAATAAGGAGCGAACTCGATTCAGAAAGGGACTTTGTCCTGTAAGATGGTCTTGGTAGCAATGCCATGGATACTATGGAAATAATATCATGGGCTTAATGGTTTCCACAATTACCAGTTTTATTCCCATGATAATTTATCATGATTAATGTTTCTTCATGATCTATGCCTTATGTACTGCCATGTTTTATGTCATTGCTCAAGATTTTGATGTTTAGATTTTATGCTCAAGTTTTTTTATATTCAAATGTATAAGGATTGTTTTATGTTCTCTATGATTACCCATACTGAGAATTTTATCTCACCCCTTTTATGTTTTCTTTTCCCCAGGATATAAAGAAAGGTTTTATGTAAGAAAAAAAATAGGGAAGAACTTTATGGGAGATGTTGAAGATATTTCACCACGATTAGAAGATAATATTCCGAGTTTCCAAAGATACTAAACGATTACGGTCCTTGTGTATCTATTTTTTATGTAATAATTATTCCGCAAAATTAATGTAATGTCCATGTATGTCATTATTTGGGTCTCTACAGTTGGTATCAGAGGAAAGGTTTTGTCAACTTTTGGAAACTAGGATGTAAAAACGTTAGTGAGATCCCTAGAGATATTTCTAAGGTATATCTTGGGATGTCCCTAAGGATAAGTATACATATAGGATATAGTCCTAGAATTACGGTAACGATCTTATAATTAAACCTAAGATGTTAGATATTGAATGTACTCCCCCTTTATTATGTTGTTTTCCCTAACATGATTTTTGCCTCTCACAAAATTCTTTTTGTGTTTCATACAATGGCTGGAACCCGAAGGAACCGTGTTGATCAATGAAATGGACAATGCAATGACTGTCCTCCTGAACAAACAAATGTTATGGGAGATGGAGTGAAAACTATTATTGCTATACTTAGACAAGCCATGAATCATTCTGGACATCCAAATGAACAGAGAAGGGAACAATATTCTATTGAGTCCTTCATGAGGCAATGTCCACCATCTTTCAGTGAGTCTTCTAATCCACTTGTTGTTGAACAATGGATCAGTACCACTGAAAAGATATATTCAGGTTTTCAATGTTTTGAACATGATAAATTCATCTTAACTGTATATCATTTGGAAGGTGAAGCTGATCAATGGTTAAATCTTATCAAGAATACGAGGCCAAGAGATGAAATTGAGTCCAAGGAATGGGACGAGTTCAAGAACTTATTTTTCAATAAGTACTTCCCTCATATACTTTGAACAAAGATGGAGACTGAGTTTCTTGAACTAATGCAAAAGGATGACGAATCTGTTGGTGTATACGAAGTGAATTTTACAAGGATTGCAAGGTATGCATCTGGCTTTATCATCCAACCTGAAAGTAAATTTGATTGATTCTTCAGTGGCTTAAAACCAACTCATCAAAGGGGATTAGCTATAAGAGACTTTAGTAGTTATTATGAAATTGTGCGTTGTGATATCAAGGTAGAAATGGAATTTGGTATTATTTATCCATCTCATGGGTTTGACAAGAAAAGAAATATGGAGTTCAAGGAGAAATCTCAGAATAATGGTGAAAAGAAGATGAATGTTTACTTATGCTCAAAGTGAGGAAAGAAGCATGGTGGAGATTGTCTTAAAGGGACTAGATAATTTTTTATGTGTGGAAAAGAAGGTCATCGAGCTACTGAGTGTCGAAGTAATGGAAAAAGGGTTTCTAATGATGTGATTAAAGAAAACACTACAGAGAACGCACCACCAACACTTCAATGCTTCAATTGTAAGGAAATGGGGCATTATGATAATAAATTCCCTAATCCAAGGGTTAGTGATGATCTACATGAGCAACCACTTAATGAAAAGGACAAAGGGAAGTCACATGTGATCACTATTGGTGATGTTAAATATGACAAAGATGTGGTGGAATGATTAACTGTTTATGTAATGGGATTCCAAAATAATGTTGAATATAGTATAGTGGAATATTGGAATATTTATGTATTGGTCTATTGTGGTTTTCAATAATATTATGGTACCGGTAACCATGGAATGTTGTTGAGATATTTTTGGAAAGAAGATGATATGCGCATAATGAAGGTATAAAGAGAAAATAAAATGATTGACAGTATTCATAAGCTCATGATTGATATAAGGACTAAGTGATATCATGGTTTGAGTATATAAAATTATGGGGTTTTCGTATGTGGAAAGAGTTAACTTTTGACAGCATTCATGTTTTCACTATGATTAAATGGGTATTCATTTTTCAAGAGAATACACGATTAATGCCTTCGAATGTTTGGAATGTGACCAACAAGAAATATCTTATGATATATGGGGATCAAAGATGGTATTAACATGCTTGTAATATTAATATCTAGTAATAGTTTTCACTATAATATGAGAGTGGACTACAGTATTATGGATAAGCCTAAAGATTGGAATGGACTATGTTGGACATAAGTTAGTATTGTTTAAGGATAAAAGTTTTTTCAATATTATTGATGTGATGTTATAGTAATGTAGTTTTAGAAAAAGGACAACCTGCTGGATAGGCGACAGCCCATCACGCTGGACAAGGCTGTGGGAATCGAACCCACAACCAAAGTGTGACTGGCCTTTATCGCCTACCACTGGCCTATAGGAATTCCCTGGTTAGTAGAAACTAGTTTTATTTTATTAAGCGGTATGATATATTAAGTATAAGTTCATTTTTGGAATCGTATATGATTAACCTCACCGTAGATGGACTTATATATATATGATAACTTTTGCAAACCTTTTTTTTTTTGAAACATATGGAATGAACTAGCATTCTATCACATGATCTGTTAACACTTCACGATTAAAAAATACAACTTCATTTCATGAAGAGATGAAGTGGAAATTGTTCAAAGCATGAATAATAGTGAGATTGTACCAAAATCAAGAAAGTATTTCATCTAATTCAAAATTTTCAACTTTAGGGAAATGATATTGAAAACCATAAATGTTGTCCTAGTGCTCTTATATCCAATTAATCAGATGGTACCATAGATCATCAGAAATTTGTGGCTTTGTGATTGATGGATTTTTCATAGCCATGTTCTCTACCACTTTCCATCAGAACTTTATGTTTATATTTTTCTTCTATATCCATATTTTCACCTACATTATCTTATTTGGAAACACAGTATGAGCTTGCAGTATACACAACACTATTCTTGGATCATGTTACACACAATTTTGATAGTAGTTATTATACGAAACATTGAGTGTATATATATATTTTCAATGTATAAATGAAATATTGTTGGATTTTGTTATACGAAACAATGGAGGAGTCTTTCACAACACGCAACCCTGACTTGGCTTGCATTACACGCAATCACGACCTTCCTTGATAGCGTGTGTTGTACGCAATACCAGGTTTTACTAAACAACGATATATTGTTTTAATATTTATATGGACTAGCCGTTATGAATAGTATTAACGAAAGTTGGAATATTATAACATTATTATTCATCTCACACATTTTCTAGAATATGGTATGAGAACAAAATAAATTTGTCGAGTAAAATATGTATTTTTAAAAAATTGTAGTTTTCCCTCCTTTTGATGATGAAGCCACCTTAAATCATGTTTTTGACATGTCTATAAGTTCAATTTCAAAAAATAAAATTCTACTTTGGAATCAAGATATAAAAATGTACTTTGGATAAAATTTTCATATTATTCTGATAACTTTCATATTTTAATGAATAGTAAAAACCCGCTATATTTTAATTTAAAAAATCTTTTTTCATCGCAATAATTTATATGATTATATTATCTTATTAATTGGTTTTAATGTGTAATTATAATATATTTCTACCATTTAATCCAATGTTGTTCATTGGAATTAATTTCACTTTGAAATTGGATATAAACAAGTATCAATCTTTTGATTGTTTTTGTTTCTTAAAAACACGCTATTTGTTTTGATAATGGGAATTAAATTTAAAATTAATTAATGAAACTTATATGTTATGAATTTTGAAAAATAGACATCAATTTTGAATTTGAAATATCAAATAATTCTTAGGATGAATTTTTTGTATATTTCTGAAATACTTCAATTTTCGATGAATAGTGCAACCACTTAGTGGTAGTTAAAAAAATGACTTTTTTAATTTAAACTTAATTTTACCTCTTCTGGGAGTGGCATTTCGAAAATCCGAGAGAAACGGTTAATATAAAGGACTAAAATGTTGTTCAATGAGATGAAAATAATTTTTGGTGAATAGTAACTTTTTTCTTTTTTTTACCACAGTTAAAAGTAAATAGGGTAATTCAGGGTAAAATAGATATTATTATTACCCAAACACATGTCCTAATTCTATTGGATAAGTGTAATTCGACCAAAAACAACCTTATGAATAAAATATGACCATTTAGTCCCACTTGGATTAGATTAGGACATTTAATATTAATTTATTTAAAGAAGGGGTAAAATAGTTAAAATCAAAGTTTAATAAGTAAATAATTTTTAATATAGGGTTATACATAAGATAAATTAGACTATTAATATTCATTAGAAAACTAAAAATATTTCCTGAATAATGGTAGTTTATTTATAAATTTTAGACATTAAATAAGTTTATTTATTTATGACACAAAGATGATGCAGTAATAATCTTATTAATGAAATATTAACATAATTGATGTTATAAACACCCAAATAAATGTAATTTGAGACTTTTTATGAATTAAAATAATTTTATAGGTTAATATGACATTTTATTATTTATTTAATTAACATTTTTCGAAATAATAATTCTGTTATTATTTTCAAAAAAATTAATTACCAAATAGTGTCAAAATTGACATAAAATTGTTTTTAAAACAAATATTATATTATTAATTGTAATTTTATTCCTAAAAATCTAAGGTTCCTCAAAATGACTTATATAATGTTATATATATTAATAATAAACAACTTGGGGTTCTTTTGGCTTGTAATAATATGATTATTATCCTTATAGTGTAAGAAAACAAGAAGACACGGTAAAAGTAAAATTATTTAACTTAAGGATAAATCTAAATGATAAGGTTAAAATAGAAACCTAAACTTGTCTAAATTATATTTTGTGAGAGGCTTGCGACCCATCCCCACATTATCTTCAAAATAAATCAATTTGGAGCTATTAATAACCGAATATGACTTTATAATAAAATAATATTTTTAGTTTTTCCAAAGGTGCCCCTCTCCTCCCTTATAAAAGGGCAAATCCTCCCTCTCTTCCTCACACCACATTGAGCCTTCAATCTCGTCCAAACCCTTCCAATTTCTCTTATACACTTCCCTAGAAACATTATAGAGGTTCATGTCTTCTTCAAAGACAAATTTTAGTGCCCTAAGAGGAGGTCTTAAAGAGGCGCTTCAAAGAAGAGGTAATATCCGTTACCGATTCTTTCATCTTTATTTTTATTCCACTTATTCTTCTTTAGTTGTTTCATTATGACGTAATAACATCCGTAGAAATAATATAATGATATGTTATTATAAGTATGAAACAACCCTATTTCACCATCTATCCATCCTACAGAAAAATAAATCACCACGCGTGCGTACGTACGGAATACCGTCTCCACGCCGTGGTGTAATCTGTTTTTCCACCAACACCTTACATGGATGGGTATAATGGTGTAAATAATAACTATATATGGTTATTATAACATAATAATTAATCTGATATATTATACCATCCACACCAATTCTATTAAATAATTATGGGAATGATATCATCGCTTGTGCGTACGTACGGACTACCGTCTCCACGACGCGATGTGATTCATTCTCCATGTTAACCGTACAAGAATGATCATAATATTTATATAATTAATAATAATGAAATATATGAAATAATAAGTCTACTGTATTTATGTATATATATATTTATGTCATCTATTTAGTTTCATTCAATTCAATAAGGAAACGAAAAAAGTGTTCATGCGTACTTACGACCTACCGTCTCCATGAACGGTGTTTTTTATTCCTTTTATCGATCTATAATATATATATGTATATGATGAATATATATTATATAGAAATCATTTTTTCCATTATGGAATTATGTAAATCAGGAAATATGTATGAATATCCATAATGACAAGTTGAAACACATACGATAAATGAAATGTTTTTACCCAAAACGTTGCTTTAACAAGGAATTTACAAAAGAAAGGGTAATATAATGTCATAAGTGAAACATATATGATATCATAACAATGAATAAGATTCTTCAATAAGTCAATGACATTATTTAAATCATTATAAAGGATGTTCCAATACATATGAAGCATATCAGACTTAAGGTAAGGGATAATTGTGCAGAGCTCATTTTTATCTGAGATTGCTTATTCGTAAGTATTTACTGGGGTTATTGCTATCATCCATGTCCATGTTTTATAAAAGTTTATCCATGCATGTTTAATGTCCTTTTTGCCCATTTGACTTTTACCCCATGGTATGGAAGGAATCTTTCTTTTATTTACACTACAATGTACTTTTTGACTTTTCTGGCAAAAGTACGAGAATAATGTTTTTTAACATATACGGTATGAAAGGATTTTTACGGTTTTGTAAAGCCTTATTTTAATGAAGCTTAGTCCAAAAGGTTTCATGACAATTTTCAACAAAATAATTTTCTTTTAAAATTGCAGGACATTTTGTGAAAAGAAAATTATTTTGAAGAAAAAATGATATTTTCCTCAAGAATTAATTTCAAGTGTTTTATCAAAACCATTTTCGTCTAAGATGACATTATTTCACATATGCATGTTTCAGGTATCATTTCTCTATGATTTACATGGTTTAACTTTTCTAATTATTAAATGATATCGAGTTTTATTTTGTATGGATTACGTTATGATGGAATTATGTTTTTGAATCCCATTTTATTCTTGGGTTACGATGAATGAATAATGTTTATATTGTGGAACACGAAAAAATTATTTCAATATGAGATGTGTGGGACCTATATCTCCCTCTAATTCATTGGGAAAAGATTTATATCTCATGAGATAGACATGGATGGAATGGAAAGTTAAACCGGTTCAGTAATACAGGACTGGAATGCGGAGGAACTCGATTCAGAAAGGGTCTTTCTCCACTAAGATGGTCTTGGCAGCAATGCCTTGGCTAATATGGAAATCATATCATGTGCTTAATGGTTTCCACAATTAGATGTTTTATTCCCCTGATAATTTATCATTATTAATGTTTCTTCATGATCTATGCCTTAAGTACTTCCATGGTTTATGTCATTTCTCAAGATTTTGATGTTTATATTTTATGCTCATGTTTTTTTACATTCAAATGTCTAAAGATTGTTTTATGTTCTCTATGCTTACCCTTACTGTGAATTTGAGATAACCCCTTTTATGTTTTCTTTTCCCCAGGATATAAAGATAGGTTTTAGGTAAGAAAAAAAGTGAAGATCTTTATGGGAGATGTTGAAGATCTTTCCCCACGACTAGAAGATTATATTTCGAGTTTCCAAAGACACACAACTATTACAGTACTTGCGTGTCTGTTTTTGTTATGTAATAATTATTCTGAAAATGAAATATAATGTCCATGTACGTCATGTTTTGGGTCTCTACACTTACACTTGTAAGAAACCAATTGGATGAGTATATTTCGAAACCTTATAACCTTATCCTAGAAATATATAATTGTGGTACCATTGAAATCCGAAAAGCACTTTATAATAATGTAACATTTCATTAATTTCCAAGAGTTCCCCTCTTATCCTCTTATAAAAGGCCCCCACCACTACTACCTTATTCACACCATAAAAGCCATTTGGCTCGGCCAAACATTGCCCAAATACTCTATCAACTTCCCTCTCTTACACCTAGAGGCCTCTCTTTGGGAATAATTCTTCCCAAGGAAGCCTTTGGCTTAAATCCAAAAGAGTTACCCGATTTTAAGGTAATGTCTTCTCTTATGTTATTTAGTTTTATTTTTCTTCTCCAACCCCTTAAACGCTTTCTATTCCTTTATTTTGTAAAAACTCCATTATCTTTATTATACCAGGATGTTTTTACGAGAATTATTTTATTTACACTTACACACACCTTCGTTTAATGGTCAAATAACATACTATTTCTGTGGATGGTGAATTAATGTATCACTAAATGACTATTGTTCAATATTTTTTTAACACCTCTCATGGTGGCCATTATGATGAAACTATTTTTATATACGATATATATTATGCTTTTTTCTTATGATTCTGTATTTTTCATTTATGGAAAACCTTTATTATTTCCATTATGGGTAAACACAATAATTTCATTTTTGGAAGTGCGGACTACCACCCCCTCAAAGTGATGTGAATCGTTAATGCCATATGTGGGATGTATAGAGGATGGAGTAAATGGTATTATAAATTATATTATACTGGAATTATAGTATACCTTTATATTATTATGATTTCATTCCATTAAATACGAAATAGAAATAAATGTAGTGTTCATGCGTACGTTCGGCTTACCGTCTCCATGAACGGTGCATTTCATTTCATACCTCTAAATGTTACGTACTATTATGAATTAATATATATATTGGATATATATTATATATATGATATCTACATCATGAATATAATTCTGGATGTAATGGATATTCTACCACATAAACAACTTGTAATTATAAGAAGTTTATTTTTGACTCAAGTACCAAAGGTCGACAAAATGACCGTTATTAACAAAAATAATTACATAATGTTCATAACATGGTAATAAGTGATATAAAGGGAATAATAAACATTAAAAATTTTCTAAAGCAATTATAAATTAACTCTATTTTATTATTCAGGAGGTTAAAGAATGGTCGAGTCAGGTTGGACACGAGGTATGGGAACTTCTAAACCCAATTTCTATTCTTTGTGTTATTCTCATACTTTCAAATTATTTCATGATATTATTATGTATTATCTTGTATTTTTACTTTTTTATGTTTAATTATAGTGAATACACATAATAGATCTATTTTATTTAAAAAAAATCTTTGTAAGGGAATTTGTCTCAATATCCTTTCATTGAGTCATATTTTGTTTTATACACGGCTTTCTTTTATACAGTTTATAAACACCTTTGACTTTTACATTTATTCAAAAGTAATCTCTTTTATATGAAGCATTTTACTAAATGACAAAACAGATTTTTTTTGGCGTACGTATGCGTCGACATCGACTTCTCCGCCACCGTGATCATTATTTGAGTTTCGGCTTCCTCTACAAGCCATAACATTTTTTGAGTGAAAAATAAATACCAAGTTTTAATTTCTTTAATTTTTTTTATTGAAAATGGTTTTGATAATGTTTTTATTATATCAATGTGTTGTATTGATATATTGTGATTGAAATGTGGAAATTTTAGGTTTCCTTTATGCATGTTTTATATGATATGATTATGTTATTGTCTATGATATGTTTAAAAATATTCATATGAAGAATGAATTGGACTTAATAATTGACGGGTGGAGCCCACTATAGCTCCTCAATGCATTGGTAGGTCTCATGAAACAAACTAGTGTCTTGTCAAGATGCCTTGACAAAATCTTATTTGTAGTCTTGGCACGAGGCCTTGGCTACATCGTTATGATAGTCTGGCATTATGCATTCAATCATTATGAAAGTGGTTATTGATATTGAATGTAATTATTCGACTAGTAGAATATCCCTGTGAATAAGTAAATGGCATTATTTTATTTTACTTTTTCCATATTATGCAGAATTTGATGTTTAAAAGGCTTTTGTTCTAGTTATACATTTCCTTAAATGTTTTGTTTTTGAAAGCTTCCGTAATATTGTTATCCTTACTAAGCATCTGAGCTCACCCCTTTCGATGTTTTAATTTTTCCAGGATGTGAAAAAGTATATTATGAATGACCTGTAGGGATATTATGAGGGGATTTGGAGACTAGATGTTGTTTTAGTTTTGTTTTACTTTATGATGTAAAATAAGACTTATGAATGTATCTAGTGTTTCCAAAGATACTAAACAAATCAGTCTTTTGAGACTTGATCTTTTGTGATCATACAGATGTTACACAATTATGCACCGACTCTGGGTAACTGGGGTCGTGGCATTACAATATTAACATACCCCCTTGGGGTTAATATATAAGGAATATGAGATAAGGAAACCTATGAGGGTCCCATTAAACCATTATGGGATCATATAAATGAATCCCAAATAATTTTGATTGTTAATTTTTTGAAACACACATAGTGGGAGTATTTTTCAATAATTTAGCACCACGACAATCAAAAAATGTTTGAGTCAATTTTATTCCTTAACCATAATAGTTCATAAATGACCTACTTGGCTTGATTCATGTAAATGATCAACAAAAAACAAAATTATTTAAAGAAAACAAATTTATATATTTTACATTTATTCAATTGTGTCAAGGTAAATCTATAACATATATGTTGGTATAATAATTGGATTGGTAAGATGATATCCTTTCTAGGGTTTCCAATGCCTAGAATTACATTTATAGAGGAATCTTACTTCAATATATAGATATATTACACCATTTATAGTCAAGAGTGATTTTTTATTATAATATCTTGTTGAATTAAAAACCATATATATTAGTTTATGCTTGATTCTCCACAAGGATTTTAAACATCCAAGTATAATTTAATATGATGATTGAATACAGTGAGAAAGCCATGTGGGATTTAATATTACAGTTCGGGGATATTTTGATTAAAATTATCATCTTAGTGTGGTGGATGTGGAACTTCTCATTATACACCTATTATGATATTCAAATTAGCGGAGTTTATCTTGTGTGGAGGTGTATATGTTTTATTACACCAAATTTGGAAACATTATCTAATTAATTATGTGTCAGTGACTGAGCGATATGTGTTTGGAGATTCATAATATGTGAGATTTTTAACTATGGTGGATGGGATTCAATATCACTATTCATATTGAGCCGGTTTTATATGGTGGACAAGTGAGGGGAGGGAACCATAGTACACAATTTGATCTTCTATGTGGTTATGAATTATAAACAGTTTGTTGGAAGATAATATGATATCTCATATATTATTTTTGGTTCATGTTAAGGCATGTTTTGTGGAGAATAAAAATATCATTACTAGTGGAGGGTTCTCTATGTTTCGAGAAAAATGATTCAATGTTTTTTCACTGATATAGAAGGTTGGGGTCATCGAAGCACTCAGAGATGGGTAAAGTTGATACGTCCTCTTATGAGGATAAAAATAAATATTTACGGACTATGTGTAAGAGGGTACATTAGTGGGGAGGTCTCTTATGAGACAATATAGTATACTGTCTTTTATGTTTGAGCACATTATATAGACATGAAACTTCTGTTCGGTCTAAATTTAGAGAAATGGACTGATGCTTTTCCTTTTGTAGGATTTCCAAAATTAATGTTGTGGAGGTTTAGTCAAACTCCAGTGTTTTGGTAGGGATTCTCCAAAGTATGTTTATATGGTCGTGAGATCTAGATTAATTTATCTAAACTATTATGGAGCTCATCAATCAAGGAATCATCATTTGTCATATCTAGAGGGATGAGAATATTGTTCGGGATTCTTTGGCCAGTAAGGGTTACATGGATGATTGAATAAATTCTTATTTCTGTTTTAGTTATTTACCAAATGACTTCCACCTATTTTTTTAGGATGGTTCCCTTGGTATTAATCATTTTTCCTTCCATATTTTGATATTATGTATTTATACATATTGAAAATATAAAAATGTTATGGATGAATGGATTAATGTAAAAAAAAGTTTTATCCCATGAAATGAATTGTTTATTTATAAAACCATTCATGGTTTGTTAGTTAAAGATACACCATCAAGATATATAAGAAAACCCCATTTAATTAGATAATGAAACATAATAACCAATTTCATATCAAACTTATAAATAGGCATGCTATCATAAGTAGTAAATAAAAGTAAACATAGAAATTATTTACAAATTCAAGTTAGGAACCTAAACATGCTAAAAAATAGTTCATCATGGTTAAAGAATTACATAAACATGTTTAATATGAATGAATTCAAAAAAAATCAATTAATCATGGAATAGAACACAACAAAAAATTCAATATATTAGTTATTCTATGAATGAAATGTACATGGAATGTCATATGCATGAAATGTGAATCTTTATGTGTATATATGGATATAGAAATGCTACTTCCCTACCATAATATGATGATGGTAAAATATTATTAATATCGAAAATAAGTACGAGTAGAAAGTGCATCATTCACTCACGGTGAGGTCATAATCAACAATCATAATGAATGGAATATACAATAATACTATCCCTAGAAACATGGTTTCTTCTCCATGCATGAGTTGATCACTCCCCCAAAAATCTTTTTAAAACATGTAAATACCTTCATAGTATCATTTATACTAACTAATAAATGATAAAATTAATGAAAAGAATGATTTACTACCACTTGTAGTGTCTAGACTTAAGTTTCTATTAGAATGGTGCCCCAAGAAATTTTCACCCTTCACATCAAGGGACCTCTTATTACACTAGATGTAGAGACCTGAAGCCTGATGTACATGGACATTAAATTACTTTTGCAGAATACTTAGTACATAACAAAAACACACACACAAGGACTGTAATAGTTTACTGTCTTTGGAAACTCGGAATATAATCTTCTAATCGTGGTGAAAGATCTTTAACATCTCCCATAAAGGTCTTCTTTTTTTTAAACCTAAATCCTTTCACTATATCATGGGCAAAAGAAAACATAAAAGGGTGAGCTCAAATGCTCAGTAAGGGTAAACAAAAGAAATATCAATCACGTCATATTCATAAGAACATATATTTTGGAAATCTTAACCTGCAACAGAGATCATAATTTCATAACATGGGATAAATCATAGTAGTGAAATGTAATCCCAATAATAATAACATAAAACATGAAACTTTGTGGAATACACACATAATCATAGATAATCATTTCTGGTTAGTCAAGACTCATTGCCAAGACTATCTTAGTGGACAAAGTCCCTTTCTGAACCGAGTTCATTCCTCGTTTCAGTCCTGTTTCACAGAACCGGTATAACCTACCGTTCCAGCCATGTATATCTCATGATATATAAATTCTTTACCCAATGCATTGCATGGTGATATAGGTCCCACCCATCTCATAATGATACCATTCTTATGTGTTCCACAAAATCATAAACCATACATCATTGCATAACCCATGTAATAAAAATGGGAATCTTATACATCATGACATCATAAAACAATTCATATACGATAAAGGAATTCATAAAAATAATTCCATCACAACATAATCAAATCAATTTAATAATAGGGATAAAAATAGAACCCTTTATTATCTTAGATGGAAAATATTTTTGATAAAACACTTGAACTTCATTCTTGAGGAAAATATCCTTTCTACTTCAAAAATACTTTTCCTTTCTTAACATGTCATACAATTTTAAACTAAAATAAGTTGATTAAAAATAAACATGAAAACGTGTAAAGGAAGCTTCTTAGAAATAATTTTTTAAAATTCCATTCATGCCGTATAAGTTAAAAAAAACATTCATCTCGTACTTTTGTCGGAAAAATAAAAAAGTACCTCGTACGTAAAATGATACAAGATTCCTTTCATATCTTTTACTAAAAACTCACCGAAGGGTAAAATTGAATATAAACTATTTTAGAAGGATATAAATATTACATATTGAGGGAACATTTATGTGGATGATAAAATACACCCCAGTAAATACCAAAGTATAAACAATCTAGGATAAAAATGAGATTGTGATATTTCCTTACCTTAGTCTGATTTGCTTCGTAAGTGTCCGAACCTCCTGTATAATGATTTAGATAATGTCATTAACTTATTACAGATTCATATTTATTTTTATGATATCATATATAATTCACTTATGACTTTATATTACCCGTTCTTTTGTAAATTCCATGTTAAAGAAGCGTTTTGGGTAAAATCGTTTCATTTATCATAGGTGTTTAGAATTGTTGTTCTTGACATTATTATTACTTATATCATGATTTAATTACTTCTAGAATATAAAATATGATTTATATATCATATATATTCAGTATATATATATATATATATAATATATAGATAAATGAAATTAAACACACCGTTCATGGAGACGGTAGTCCGTACGTACGCATGAACGATGTTTTCCTTTCCTTATTGTCTTGAATGGAAGTAATTAGATGACATATATATATACATAAATCCAGTAGATTTACCATTTCATATATTTCATTATTATTCATTATATATACTTTATAATCATTCATGAATGGTTAATGTGGAGAATGAATCTCATCGCGTCGTGGAGACGGTAGTCCATATGTACGCACGAGCGATGTTATCGTTCTCATGATCGTGAACTTGTGTTGAAGTGTATTTATACTATTTCAGTATCAATATATCATTATAATAATCATATATAGTTACTCATTACACCATTATACCCATCCAATTAAGGTGGTGGTGGAAAATAGATTACACCACGGCGTGGAGGCGGTATTCCATACGTACGCATGCGCGGTGATTTCCTTTTTCCGTAGGATGGATAGAACGTTAATTAGAGTTGTTTCATATTTATAATAACATATCAGTATATAATAAATACTGATGTTATTACATTATCCTGAAACAACCAAAGAAGAAGAAGTTGAAGAAAGAAATAAATTGAAAAAGATCGGTAATGGATATTACCTCTTTTTGACGCACCTTTTCTTAACCTCCACTTAAAGAATTAAGGATGGTCTTTGAAGAAGAACAGGACCTCTAGGATGATACTAGGGAAGTGGAGAAGAGATTTTGGCAGGGTCTGGACGAGCTTGAATGCTCAAATTGGTGTGAGGAGGAGAGGGAGGAGGTTCCATTTTATAAGGGAGGAGAGGGGCACCTTAGGAAAATCTCAAAATATTATTTTATATTGAGGTCAAATTCGGTTTATAATGGTTCCAAAGGGTCTTATTTCGAAGATAAAGTGGGGATGGGTCGAAATCCTCTCATCCAATAGGATTTAGACAAGTTTAGGTTATTATTTTTACCTTATCAATTAGATTTAACTCTAAGTTAAATAATTTATCTTTTACAATGTCTTTTTGTTTTCTTACACTATATGGTTAATAAACTTACTATATCAAGCCAAAATAACCCCAAGTTGTTTATTATTAATATATCGATCCTTATCTATGTCATTTGGCCGATCCTTAGATTTTTATGAATTAAATAACAATTAATAATATAATATTTGTTTTAAAAGCAATTTATGTCAATTTTGACACTATTTGGTACATGATTTTTATGAAATTCATAACAGAATGATAAGTTCAAAACAAGTTACTTATATCAACAATAACATGTAATATTAACCTAGAAAATTAATGCAAGTCATAAAAAGTCTCAAATTACAATTATTTGGATATTTGTAACATCAATTATGTCAATATTTCATTAATAAGATAATTACTGAATCATCGTTGTGTCATAAATAAATTAAATTATTTAATGTCTGTAAATTACAAATAAAATATCATTGTGTAGGAAATATTATTAAATTTCTAATTAATATTTATAGTCGAATTTATCTTATGTATAACCCTATATTAAAAATGATTTACTTATTAAACTTTGATTTTAAATATTTTAACCCTTTTTTAAATAAATTAATAATAAATGTCCAAATCTAATCCAAGTGGGCATAAATGGTAATATATTATTCCTAATGTTGTTTTTGGTCGAATTACACTTATCAAATAGAATCATGACATGTGTTAGGGTAATAATAATATAATTTTTACCCATAATTACCCTATTTACTTTTAACCATGGGAAAAAAAGTAAAAAGTTACTATTCGCCAAAAATTATTTTCATCTCATTGAATCACATTTTAGTCCTTGATATTAATAGTGTCTCTCATATTTTCGAAATTCCACTCACAGAAGTGGTAAAATTAAGTTTTATGAAAAAATTCAATTTTTTAACTACCACTTAGTGGTTTCACTATTCGTCATAAAATGAAAGTTTCCAGAAAAATATCAAAAATTAGGCCTAAGATATATTTGATATTATGAATTCAAAAATGATGCCTATTTTATCAAATTCAAAACATATCAGTTACATTAACTAATTTAAAAATTAATTCCCGTCGTCCAAACAAATAGCGTGTTTTTAAGAGATAATAACTATCAAAAGATTGACACTTTTCTATAACTGGTTTAATTGTGAAATTACATCCAATGACCAACATTGTATTAAATTGTAAAAATATATTCTAAATATACTTTAAAACCACTCAAATTAATAATCTATCACTATTAATTATTTCTATTAAAAAAGTTGTTTTTAATTAAAATTTAGTAATTTGAACTATTCATCAGAATATGAATGTTATCCGAAAAGTACCAAAATTTCACCCTAAGCCAATTTCGATATTCCGAGTCCAAAAATAAAGTCCATTTTGTAAAATAAAATTTACAAAATTCCAAAAAGTGGTTATTACTATTCATAACGGCTAGTTTTAATAATATTTTAATAGCATATCGTTGTTTAGTAAAACTCGGTATTGCGTACTACACACGCTATCGAGGAAGGATGAGATTGAGTGAAATGAAAGGCAAGTCAAGGGTGCGTGTTGTGCAAGCTCCTTTTGGTGTAGCTTACAAAATGAGACATTAATGAAAAGAATATTTTTCATCAAATCTCGGGGTGTTACATTCTACCCCCCTTAAAATAAATTTCGCCCTCGAAATTCATCAGGGTTATAAATGGTTTAATATTCGAAAGTTTCTTTGATAGAAACCCACATCGTAAAAAGGAATACCAAAACCAATATTTAAAAACAAAAGTATGAAACGTAACGGTTACCCAAATAAACAAATCACTGGGTTTCCACATAGGTGAAAATATGGATATGGAAGAGAAATCTAACCATCATGTTCTGATGGAGAGTCGTAGAGAACATGGCATTGGAAAAGCCAGCAATCACAAAGCCATAAATTTGATACGATCTAAGGTACCATATGATTCATCAGATATTAGATCACTAGGACATCATTTTTGGTTTTCAAGATCGTTTCCCAAATGTTGATGAAATTGGAATTAGAAGAAATACTTTCGTGATTTTGGTATAGTTTCACCGTTGGTCGTTCTTTGGACAATTTCAACTTCATCTCTTAAATAAATGAAGTTGAATTTGTAATTCGTGATGTGATAGCTGATCATGTGATAGAATGATGGGTCATTCCATCAGTCTCAAACAAAAGGTTAGAAAAGTTATCAAAAAATACATAAGTCCATCTATAGTGAGATTAATCATATATGGTTCCTAAAATGGACTTATACTTCATATATCATACTACTTAATATAATAAAACTAGTTTCTACTAAACATGGACTTTCTGTAGGCCAGTGGTAGGCGATAAAGGCCAGTCGCACTTCGGTTGTGGGTTCGATTCCCACGGCCTTGTCTGACGCGATGGGTTGTCGCCCGTCCTGCAGGTTATCCTTTTTCTAAAACTATATTACTATAACATCCCATCAATAATATCAAAAAAACCTCTATCCTTAAACTATACTAACTTATGTCCAACATAATCCATTCCAATCTTTAGGCTTATCCATAATACTGCAGTCCACTCTCATAATATAGTGAAAACGATTACCAGAGATTTAATACCATCGTTGATCCCCATATATCATAAGAAATGTCGTGTTGGTCACATTCAAAACATTGGAAGGCCTTAATCATGTATTCTCTTGAAAAATTAATACCCATTAAACCTTAGTGAAAACATGAATGCTGTAAAAAGTTAACTCTTTCAACATACCAAAATCCAAAAATTCTATATACTCAAACAATGATATAACCTTCTCCTTATATCAGTCATGAGCTCATGAATACTATCAAACATTTAATTTTATCCTTATCCCATCATTATGCGCATATCATCTACATTCCAAAAATATTTCAATCAATTTTTTTTCCTGGTTACCAGTATCATATAATTATTGAAAACCAATACATAGATATTTCAAAATTCCACAATACCATAAATGAGATTCCATGATACTATTTTGAAATCCCATTACATAAACACTTAATCATTCCACCAAATTGTTGTCATATTCAACATCGCCAATAGTGATTGAATATGACTTCCCTTTGTCCTTTGTCTTAAGCAGTTTCTCATGTCGATCATTAGTAACCCTTGGATTCGGTCATTTATTAGCATAATGCCTCATTTCCTTGCACTTGAAGCATTGAAGTGTTGGTGGTGCGTTATCGGCAGTGTTTTCTTTATTCACATCATTAGAAACCCTTTTTACATTACTTCGACACTCATATGCTTTGATGACCTTCTTTTCCACACTTAAAACATTTTCTAGTCCCTTTAAGACAATCTCCACCATTCTTCTTTCCACACTTTGTGCATAAGAAAACATTCATCTTCTTTTCACCATTATTCAGAGATTTCTCCTTGAACTCCATCTTTCGTTTCTTATCAAAACCATGAGATTGATATGTAACACCAAATTCCATTTCTACCTTGATAGCACAATGCACAATTTCTTCATAGCTAGTGAAGTCTCTTATAGCTAATTCCCTTCGATGACTTAGTTTAAAGCCACTGAAAAATCGATCAACTTTACTTTCAGGTTGGATGATAATGATAGATGCATACCTCGCAAGTCTTGTAAAATTTGCTTCGTATATACCAACAGATTCATCATCCTTCTGCTTCAGCTCAAGAAACACCTTTTCCATGTTCGAAGAATACGAGGGAAATAATTACTGAAAAACAAGTTCTTAAACTCGTGCCATTCCATGGACTCAAATTCATCTATTGGCCTCGTATTCTTGATAAGATTCCACCATTGATCAGCTTCACCATCCAAACAATATACTGCTAAGATGACTTTATCATGTTCAGAACATTGAAGAACTGAAAATATCTTTTCAGTGGTACTAATCCATTGTTCAGCAACAAGTGGATCAGATGACCCACTAAAAGAAGGTGAATGTTTCCTCATGAAGGAATCAATAGAATATTGTTCCCTTCTCTGCTCATTTGGATGTCCAGAATGATTCCTAGCTTGTGTAAGTATAGAACTAATATTTTGCACTCCATCTCCCATAACACTTGTTTATTCAGGAGGAAAATCGTTTCATTGTCCATTACAGTGATCAACACGGTTCCTTCGGGATCCAGCCATCGTCTAAAACCCAAAAAGAATAGTGTGAGAGGCAAAAATCATAATAAAGGGGGAGTAACTTCAATATGTAACATCTTTGGTTTAATCTAATATAGTTACCATAGTTCTAGTACTATATCTTATACGTATACTTATCTTTAAGGACATCCCTAGTCATACCTTAGAAATATCTCTAGGGATCTCACTAACGTTTCCGCATCCTAGTTTCCAAAGGTTGACTAAACCTTTCCTCTGATACCAATTGTAGAGACACGAAGCCTGACGTCTGTGGACATTACATTACTTTTGCAGAATACTTAGTACATAACAAAAACACACAAACAAGGACCGTAATAGTTTAGTGTCTTTGGAAACTCGGAATATAATCTTCCAATCGTGGTGAAAGATCTTCAACATCTCCCATAAAGGTCTTCTTTTTTTTGTAAACCTAAATCCTTTCATTATATAATGGGGAAAAGAAAACATAAAAGGGTGAGCTCAAATGCTCAGTAAGGGCAATCAAAAGAAATATCAATCACGTCATATTCATAATAACATATCTTTTGGAAATTGTAACCTGCAAAAGAGATCATAATTTCATAACATGGGATAAATCATAGTAGTGAAATGTAATCCCAATAATCATAACTTAAAACATTAAACTTTGTGTAATACACACATAATCATAGAGAGTCATTTCTTGTTAGTCAAGACTCATTGCCAAGACTATCTTAGTGGACAAAGTTCCTTTCTGAACTGAGCTCATTCCTCGTTTTAGTCATGTTTCACTAAACCGGTATAAACTACCATTCCATCCATGTCTATCTCATGAGATATAAAATATTTACCCAATGCATTGGTGGGAGAAATAGGTCTCACCCATCCTATAATGATACCATTTTTATGTGTGCCACAAAATCATAAACCATACATCATTGCATAACCCATGTAATAAAAATGGGAATCTTAAACATCATGACATCATAAAACAATTCATATACGATAAAGGAATTCATAAAAATAATTCCATCACAACATAATCAAATCAATATAATAATAGGGATAAAAATATAACCCTTTATTATATTAGATGGAAAATAATTTTGATAAAACACTTGAACTTCATTCTTGAGGAAAATATCCTTTCTACTTCAAAAACACTTTTCCTTTCTTTACATGTCATACAGTTTTAAACTAAAAGAAGTTGATTAAAAATAAACTTGAAAAATTGTAAAGGAAGCTTTTTCGAAATAATTTTTTAAAAATCCATTCATGCCGTATAAGTTAAAAAAACATTCTTCTCGTACTTTTGTCGGAAAAATCAAAAAGTACCTCGTACGTAAAATGATAAAAGATTCCTTTCATATCTTTTACTATAAACTCACCGAAGGGTAAAATTGAATATAAACTATTGTTGAAGGATATAAATATTACATATTGTTGAAAAATTTATGTGGATGATAAAATACACCCAAGTAAATACCAATGTATAAATAATCTCAGATAAAAATGAGATTGTGATATTTCCTTACCTTAAGTCGGATTTGCTTCGTAAGTGTCCGAACCTCCTGTATAATGATTTAAATAATGTCATTAACTTACTAAAGAATCATATTAATTGTTATGATATCATATATGGTTAACTTATGACTTTATAATCCCCGTTCCTTTGTAAATTCTATTTCAAAGAAGCGTTTTGGGTAAAATCGTTTCATTTATCGTAGGTGTTTGGAATTGTTGTTCTTGACATTATTATTACTTATATCATGATTTACTTACTTCCAGAATATAAAATATGATTTATATATCATATAAATTCAGTATATATATATATATATATAATAGATAGATAAATTAAATGAAACACATCGTTCATGGAGACGGTAGTCCGTACGTACGCATGAACGATGTTTTCCTTTCCTTATTTTCTTGAATGGAAGTAATTAGATGACATATATATATATATATACATAAATCCAGTAGATTTACCATGTCATATATTTCATTATTATTCATTATATATACTTTATAATCATTCATGAATGGTTAATGTGGAGATTGAATCTCATCGCATCGTGGAGACGGTAGTCTGTACGTACGCACGAGCGATGATATCGTTCTCATGATCGTGTACTTGTGTTGAAGTGTTTTTATACTATTTCAGTATCAATATCACTTTATAATAATCATATATAGTTACTCATTACACCATTATACCCATCCAATTATGGTGGTGGTAGAAAATAGATTACACCACAGCGTGGAGATGGTATTCCGTACGTACGCACGTGCGGTGATTTCCTTTTTCCGTAGGATGGATAGAAGGTTAATTAGAGTTGTTTCATATTTATAATAACATATCAGTATATAATAAATACTGATGTTATTACTTTATCCTGAAACAACTAATGATGAAGCTGTTGAAGAAGAAAGAAATTGAAAAAGATCGGTAATGGATATTACCTATTTTTGACGCGCCTTTTCTTAACCTCCACTTAAAGAACTAAGGATGGTCTTTGAAGAAGACCAGGACATCTAGGATGATACTAGGGAAGTGGAGAAGAGATTTTTTCAGGGGTTGTCCGAGCTTGAATGCTCAAATTGGTGTGAGGAGGAGAGGGAGGAGGTGCCCTTTTATAAGGGAGGAGAGGGGCACCTTAGGAAAATCTCAAAATATTATTTTATATTAAGGTCAAATTCGGTTTATAATGGTTCCAAAGGGTATTATTTTGAAGCTAAAGTGGGGATGGGTCAAACTCATCTCATCCAATATGATTTAGACATGTTTAGGTTATTATTTTAACCTTATCAATTAGATTTAACTCTAAGATAAATAATTTAACTTTTACCATGTCTTTTTGTTTTCTTACACTATATGGTTAATAAACATCTATATCAAGCCAAAAGAACCACAAGTTGTTTATTATTAATATATATATCCTTATTGAAGTCATTTGGCCGATCCTTAGATTTTTAGGAATTAAATAACAATTAATAATATAATATTTGTTTTAAAAACTAATTTATGTCAATTTTGACACTATTTGGTACATGATTTTTATGAAATTCATAAAAGAATGATAAGTTGGAACCAAGTTACATATATCAACAATAACATGTAATATTAACCTAGAAAATTAATTTAAGTCATAAAAAGTATAAAATTACATTTATTTGGGTATTTATAACATCAATTATGTCAATATTTCATTAATAAGATAATTACTGCATCATCGTTGTGTCAATAATAAATTAAATTATATAATGTCTAAAAATTAAAAATAAAATATCATTATGTAGGAAATATTTTTATCTTTCTAATTAATATTTATAGTCGAATTTATCGTATGTATAACCCTATATGAAGAATGATTTACTTATTAAACTTTGATTTTAACTATTTTAACCCTTTTTTAAATAAATTAATATTAAATGTCCTAATCTAATCCATGTGGGATTAAATGGTCATATTTTATTCCTAAGGTTGTTTTTGGTCGAATTAAACTTATCCAATAGAATTAGGACATGTTCTAGGGTAATAATAATATCATTTTTACCCTTAATTACCCTATTTACTTTTAACAGTGGTAGAAAAAGTAAAAAGTTACTATTCACCAAAAAATATTTTCATCTCAATGAACCACATTTTAGTCCTTGATATTAACCGTGTCTCTCGGATTTTCGAAATTCCACTCACAGAAGCGGTAAAATTATGTTTTATGAAAAAAAATCAGTTTTTTAACTACCACTTAGTGGTTTCACTATTCATCAAAAAATGAAAGTTTCCAGAAAAATACAAAAAATTAGGCCTAAGCTATATTTGATATTATAAATTCAAAAGTGATGTCTATTTTATCAAATTCAAAACATATCAGTTACATTAACTAATTTAAAAATTAATTCCAATCGTCAAAACAAATAGCGTGTTTTTAAGATATAATAACTATCAAAAGATTGACACTTGTTTATAACTAGTTTAAATGAGAAATTAAATCCAATGACCATCATTGTATTAAATTGTAAAAATTTATTCTAAATATTCTTTAAAACCACTCAAATTATTAATTTATCACTATTAATTATTTCTATTAAAAATGTTGTTTTTAATTAAAATTTATTAATTTTCACTATTCATCAGAATATGAAAGTTATCCGAAAAGTACCAAAATTTTACACTAAGCTAATTTTGATATTCCGAGTCCAAAAATGAAGTCCATTTTGAAAAATATAATTTAAAAAATTTCAAAAAGTGTTTATTACTTTTCATAATGGCTAGTTTTAATAATATTTTAATAGCATATCGTTGTTTAGTGAAACTCGGTATTGCGTACTACACACGCTATAGAGGAAGGATGCCATTGTGTGTAATGCAAGGCAAGTCAAGGATTCGTGTTGTGAAAGCTCCTTTTGTTGTACCGTACAACAAAAGACATTAATGAAAAGAATATTTTTCATAAAATATCGGGGTGTTACACTAGAGCCTTCTTGAATAACATTGATTGTCAAACAAAAGTAATATTAGAAGATTATTACAAAATTATCATAGTACAATAGTAGTATAAAAAAATACAACAAATAATAGCGAATGCATTATTTAACAAATTATAGGGTATCAGAAGATAATAATAACTCATAATAATGGCAATCAAAAAATACAGAACCATCCATAGATATCCAGATGAGGATAAATAATCTAATCAAGTAAATATACATATAGTGATACAATACAATATATATGTATAACATGAATAAATTCCTCAAGGCCTTATCCAGGAGCTTCTTGAACTCTGAATCATTCTTGTTTTGTTATGGCCTTCATACAGACACAACTCCACAAGAATTATCAAATGTACCTCATTATACAACCATGTGGTATGTTTGGGAACCCATGATTAATGGAGCTCCAAAGTGGGTGTGAGATATAATCATTAATTCAACAAAAATAGTGTCTACTTCTCTTTAGTAGTTGTGTATAAAATATGGCACTGTGTACAAATAAAAAATAATATAATACAAAAATAACAAAGTAAGAAAGTTTATTTTAGGTTTCTTAATGATACAAAGATAATCATACGCGAATTTTTAAATGAAATAAAGTCTCTTGACCCCATTCAACATGTATTTATATTTATAACTATGAAAATAATATTCAGTGATATACAAACACCGGTGAGGACCCATGTCTTAGAACACATAAATCAACATATTATTATGGTGATATTAATAATATAGTTCTAGGAGTGATGGTTATAATCGCTTGTGTCCATAAAATAAAATATCTAATAAAATTCAGGAAAATATTAGTAGTAACACAATTATATACTAAGGCCCTTTGTTTTTCTAGGACCCAAGGTACATATCCAAGGCATCCTATCATTATATCTATCATTAAATTATATCACTATGCATTTGTAAAAAAATATAAATTCATGATATAATTTGATTATCTTATGATCTTATACAAGGAACCATCTAAATATGAACCCCTGTATATACCAATGAGTGATGTAATTCTACTTATTCAATGATCCAATCAATATAATTCTATAATGTGGAAACAAAAGTATTGCTCACAATTTTTTACGGTCCCCTGATTCCATTAATGGTGTTCCATATAAAAAAATTCACGTAGAGAGTAAGGAATATTATGTAGCCAAGGATCACATCTAATGACTTTAATAAAAAGGAAACACAAGAATCATTCAATGAGTAACACAATTCAAGTAACCTATGAGCCCATCCAAGGTATGCTGAAATGTGGAGGCCAATATTGCTCATGCTACCAATAATCTCTAATAGTCGATGTGCTCGTACAAGGATTTTTGTAAAATGGAACCCTAGTATCACTCTAGGTGTACATAATTCATTTATCCATTTTAATCCATGAAATGATAAATTAATTTGTAGTAATACTTCCATATCATAATTCATGTATGAATAGTTAAGAGTCCATTTTAATAAACACGTCAATCATCATTTAAATTATAAAATAATTAAGGTCATTTCAAAATCATTCTCTATTTACATTCATATATAAATATTTAGGGCCATTTCCATATAGAATTTCAATGATTTAATTTTGTATCCTTCTTATTAAAAAACACATAACACCTTATAGTGGTTTTATTAAAAAAACAGATCATTGAAGAAATGAAAATTCATTTGATACAATTATACAACCATTACTTGAGAGTTAGCTCAATAAACACAAATGTGACTAAAATTTAGGTAAGTAATTATAAATCACATATTTAAACTAAAACAAATAAGGGTTGGGTATATTTCATAATAAATTCATATTACACAAAATATGATCGATACAACCAAAAAGGAGTGGTTCATGTTATGGTGGATAACCTAAAAAGGTTTCAACTAAATCACTACATCTAGTTGAATGTAAGAATTAGCATATATATATATTAAATCTCATATTTAAAGGGAAAAACGTAAATAATCCATCAAAAAGTAATGTAGAATAATTTATAAACCAGATATACCTTAATGGGTTAGTCCTAGACCACTTAACTTATAACAAGTATGCTTCACTCATCCCATATCAACATTGTATTTGATTTAGTTTGATAGAAATCCATTAAACAATCAAACAACTACAAATGTGGTGAATTAGATTAAAAAAATCTAGAATTTTAGGTGTAAAAGTGTTGGCAACGAATTCTACATGAGGCCCCATATAGTCATATTTGAGAAACTGAATGACAAAATTTGACTCAGTGAATGATCTTGAGAATCCCAAGGGAGATGCACAAAAGATTATAAGCTTAAACGATAGAACAAATTCTACAAGAAAGCCTCTTCCACAACCAATGAAATTTCAATGGTCATGTTGCTTTTTTGCCTCCTGAAAACTGACATGTCAGATACGCGATAGAATATTCCACATCATACAAAATGGTTGTATCATGTTGAAGACTCTTGCATGCCCAATTCGGTAAAAATAACCACTTTCTCATCGTCGTTATTGTGAGACCCGCTGAGTTTTTTCATATATATCTAGGGTTACCCCCACGCCCCGTAGATAAAATTATCCAAACATCAATCTTTCCCTCCCATGTACATAATATGACCCCATCCATGATTTCATGAAAGTCAGGGCATAAATGTAATGAACCTTACGTGACATTTCCTCCCCTGGGTCACCCTTCATATGGGCCCACATGGGCTAGACCTTCTCTTCTTTCATTTTTCCCTAAGGGATGTTCCTGAAAAAAACACCTCTTGCAATCAATACATGTCCTTTTATAGTGTCACATTCATCAAGATGCCCTCATATTGCAAGAAAGTCCCTAATCATTCTTGCTCCACTTCCTCTAGAATCCATGGGTCATCTTTATCCAAAGTAATCATGTTAAAGCTACTTTTAGTAAAACATCTCTATCTTTCATGAACCTCCTCTGTGTAGCATTGCAGGAATGAACATAGTGATTTCCTAGTTCTCCAAGTGGTGCTTTATATTGTGTTTCCCTACTTAATTATTTTTTTAATAGGTATGCTAACAACTTATTCTTCTTCTCATATTTACACTAATGTAAACCCCTCTATCAACTTCTCATCCACCTCACTCCCATCAGGAATTGCATATTACTTCCCTTCCCCATGTGTTGATTGGTACACATTACATAATTACAAGGGATGAGGAGTGAGTTCTCATTTTCCATGATATAGGACATTAAACTGGAATGAATCCTAATCTTCATCACATTTTGTTATACTATGATTGTTTCATGTGTGGGAAGTATAATAGGACCTGAAAGGGGATTGGAGTTAGATTCCTCTCTCTCTCCCTTTGGTATTTTTTCCATTCATGCCTTAGGTAGTCTCCATGTAAGCCCCAAACTTCTTCCTCAGGATTCCTTCCTATAGTAAGCCTCAATCTCTATCTCCCTAAGTAGCGAGCCATGTATAAATCCCACACCATACCTTATGGATCCAGCTTTGACGATGCAACTATCTTCTATTCTATTAGTTATTGTTTCAAACACCGAGAATGAATCACATTGTCTTAGAGTAAAATGTGACCATGACTTATTCATTGTCCCAATATCCATGTGTAATCCCCATTTCCCGATACTGAACTATGTGGAATTTAATTCTCAGCCACTGGGATACGTTGTATGCCACAATGAGGCACATGCCCCTCTTTCCACACAATCCATTTGTCTTGACTATTTCATGTCAGTACATTCATCCTTCATGATGTTAAACTATATCCTCTTCAAAACTATATGTGGTTTTATCCCATTTAGGTAATTATGAAGCTTATTTGATGTTCAATACCAACCTATGGTAATATTTTGTGCTCCCTTCTCAGGATGTAACCTCTTGATGTGAAATAATCCATTTTGGGATGCATCTCCTAGATCTACCCCATCGAGGTTTCAGATCCACCTGGGTATCTAACCATTCATAAGACCAACACATCACAATTGTCCTCCATCATATATTGATATTCTTATAAAATGAATCTAACCAGACATAATCCAATGACAAGTCTTTGGGTCATTTTCCATTGTTCAGTACCTAATTATATACCCAATCCTGAGCTACGTGGTCTTTTATATATATATATAAAATCTGGTATATAGGAAGCCTCCAAGAAGTTAAATCCCCAAATTTTCATGTTGGTCTTTCCATCAAGACTTTGTGTTTTGGTAAGATCTTTCCAAAACCGAGAGGATCAACTTCTTTTGGGACCTTATAATGCCCTCCTTTTATTACGATCTACCTCCATAGGTTTATCATCACCTCGTCCCGAAATATATGGGATTTGTTTCCCAACAATTATGATACATAGGAGTCATCCATAATGTATGAGTCTAACACTGTAATATTCATGTCTGTTACATACTATCCATCTCATTCACTCCATTAAACTCCTCCATCATCCACCCGATTCTTAATTAGGACACCACATCCCAATGATATCATTCCTCCTAAAACCTCACTGCATCTAGAAGCCCTCTAATAACTAACCATGAAAAAGCCATATATAATCCATTTTCATCCATCCAAGAGTACCCCTCTTCAAATGATCATCTAACCATGGGTTACCCCAAACAACCCCTTAAAACTACATGGGATTTGATCCATTTATTCTAAAAAGATTTAGAAGAAATCCACCTTAATGATCATTCCAATCCAATGGTAAACCTTGGTGTTCCCCTCTTTTGGGTGCATCTCCATGGTCCATCCTTTTGGATGTATAAATTAGCCTTCATTGTGTGAAACCATCCCTTTTAAAGACACGACATCCTAGGTATATCCATATTGGGAATTATAATCCATCAATTAGTGAACATTCCTGGTGATCCATCACAGGTATGTACATATACGGTCAACTATCATCAGTGTTATAATCATTCAAATCCATCAATGCCTATCGTTAAACTCACGAAATACCCTGTTTTAAACATGGTATGATGAGGAAAACTTCATGTAAATGCCTCCAACATAAGTACCCCACAATCTACATTGGATTCCTTGGGCATCCTCACCCTTGAGAAGCCCCTTAATAAGGTAGAATTTGAGTATACCAATGTTCCAGTGTCCAGACATTCCATCAATTCCCTTTGTGACTACTCTCCCAACTAAAGGTTTTTTTCTCTATCATAAACCTTTGAAACTTCCTAAAATAAGAATCATAATTAACTGACATCCCAAATAGATGGTACATGTAAGAGTTTCATGAACAATGCCTTAATCTCTAAGAGGGGTCTGCACTAGGAAAATAATTTTCAGGAGGAATCCATGGAAAGAGACACTGATATCCCATTATCACTTCTAGATCAAATATAAAACACCATTGAAGAATTAATGAATACCAACCACCATTAGAATGTTGTAATGAGGGGGACAATGAAGCTGTCACCATCGAAAAAATGCATGTGTGGTGCACCCCAGTGGAATGTGTTGGAAACAGAAAATCATGAACCCAAAATGAATATTTTCTCTTACAACCATGGAGATTAGTAGTATTCAAGACATTTTTAGATAACCAGGTCTTGAGATAAAGCTATCTAGAACCATGTACCACCATTAATGTAGTGGGAATGGAGTAGAACACACCAGAATTTGGGTCTGTTAATTGTTGGGAAATGTTGTTTGCAACATCGTCAGTGTGGATCTCTCTATCCATTCATCGAAGACTAAACAATGTTTTGGCACTGGGAACTACATTCCTACTATCCATAGTGAAGACTAAATCATACCACATTGTTAAAATCAAGCTAGAAGAAACTAGTTACCTCCATCCCATAGAAGTAGATTCAGGGGAAATTCTAATGTGGAAATCACGTATGGATCCACCTCTTCCATGATATCATCCACAAACACAACTATGAAGAATTAATGCCCCATATTTCCCTCATATTTTATCAAAATATGGCTGATCAACACTCTAGTACAATATTATTAACATGATGGGTTCATCCCAATGATGGATATAGACCTCAAGTATTTGGAGGCTTCTATTCCTTGTTGTCCCTGCTTCCCTATTGGCCGCACATGGAGCCACTGATCCCACCAATGTCTGAGTCATCCTGACTATGACCATTTCATGCGGTCTACCATAGAGGGCTCCTAATAGGTCATGTCAATGAAACAATCTGGTCCCTCAGGATGATGAATAAGTAGCACATACCAATACACAACTAGCCATAGTTCGGTTGACCCGACACAAATATCATTTTCATGTTCATGAGGATTCTCGTTAGGGGGTGTTATCTTCCAAATCATTAGTGTCCCATGCTACCACAGTTCTTTCTATTAAGAACATACTACATTATATCAGGGAATAACCATTTCCCTACTAGGATTGAGACCCCATCAACCTCGTGAGTAGGTTGGTTTGGTTTTTTTGTCACCTTCATGATCAGTAGTCTCCATGGGCCAAACTATGACATCGAGATCCAGTGTGCAGGTCCTCCCTTTTCCATCACCAACCCATATAGAGGCCCTCCCCGTCATGTTGACACCCGAATTGGAGTTCCTCACCATGTGTTCACTATCTATAGTATATGCGATCCTCACCTTAGCAATCCCAACCATGGAGGTCCTCCCCACAAATTCAGTGACCAGTATGAAGGTCCCCCCTTACCCAATATTCTCAACACATTTCTCCACCTAAAGTTCCATTCTACATTTTCCCAAGTTTTCCTCACACTACAACTCACCATAGGGGATATCCTACCTACTCATGTCCCCATCAGTGAGGTCCTCCCCATGTTCTTATCATCATCCATAGTGGATGTCCTCCCCAATCTCATCACAATCCTAGTGGAATTCCCCCTTGAACTGATGAAAATATGTATGGAGGTCCCTTTATAGCCCATCCAACTCTAATAGAGGTCCTCCCCAATCAAATACCAACCCACTTGATGGTTACCCCAATGTCGAATATCTACCTTTTCCAAAAGAACCATCCTCAGGAAAGAGAGAGAACTATCACCACCAAAAGAATAATCCTGTGAAGTGCCAGGTCATAGTCCATCCCATATACTTTTCATTTTCTGAATTGAAGTTTGACTTGATGATATGTCCT
The DNA here is from genome assembly GCA_963277665.1 of Viscum album. Taxonomy (NCBI): domain Eukaryota; kingdom Viridiplantae; phylum Streptophyta; class Magnoliopsida; order Santalales; family Viscaceae; genus Viscum; species Viscum album. The sequence continues at coordinate 815,320,500 of OY728126.1, read as the reverse complement.
TCAACCTGATCCATAGAATTATGGTATAGGGATGGAATGTAGGGTGTGTGTTTCATCCTTTCATACTGTGAAATTCCCTAGATCCCTGAAACCCTTCATAGGCATGTGATATAAGAGAAATGTTTGGCTCATTTCCAGGGTCTCACCATGCAGTCATCACTTTATTCACCAAGATAATTATATACCATAACAAAACATCACATATATTTGTTTTGGGGAATGATAAATGATGATAAATAGCCAAATAAACCACCATGGACCATTTCCCTCACACAAGAGGTAGTGTCCAAAACTCTATATTTCAATGAAGTTATTGTGCAGTCTATATCATCCCCTAGAGAAGACCCAGTGAGAATCAACCTATCATCTCGCATGTTGTTCTTTCCACCAGTCAATCTACTACCACAACAGTCTAATTTAGTTCAATTTTTTCCCTCAACCAAACCTTGTTATTGAGTGGGGAAACCAGAGGTTAGATCCTTCTTTTGAATGGATAATCATTAGGGACAATCTCATGACAAACCACTTACCCAAAATTTTATTGCTGCTCTTGACTCTAGACTTTTTCATACCTATGTCCATCACCCATGATGAGGTCATGTGTTAACTATAAACTCTCTTGGATATTCATTACTACCTCATTTATCATTGTATGGTTTATCCGAATATCCCTAGGTATCATGAGGACAACATCTAGTAGTGTTAAATGGTCGACAGTTATGGGTTTCCCATTCTCAGCATCCTACATCTCCAGGTTATCATCAGACCCTCCATCAACAATTACTTCATATATTTATTGTGCCCTAGATAATTATTTTCAAGTATGCACACATTCCTATATATGTGGATAGGGATAGTAGGCAACTCTTTACGTTATTCTACTCCTACACCAACCCGAATTGTCAAGTGATATGGATGATATGCCACCAGTTGTAGTCCAAATGAATATGGAAAAAATAAATCTTAATAAGGATAAGGGCATCAAGATAGGGATTATTGAAGATAACCTTCCCCTGGTAACAATGTAACATTTGTTATATCCCACCAGATGTTGTCACTTTCCTGTAATGACACTTTCTTGGCCATGCTAAACCAGTCGAGTCATTTCCTGTCTATTGGGACCCTGGCAAGGTAAAAGGATTGGTTGGGACCATGAATCCTTAGGACATGCCTAGCTTGATACATAATACAAGAATATGTTCTCAAGATGGAAACACTATTTCAACAACTCATGTAATAGAAGTATATCATCAATGATATCCTCCCTTGGTGCCTTACAAAATGGCATACAGACTATAGTGATCCTCGATATGATCCCATCGACCCTCCACTGGGGATATAAATGAAACCATAGTTTATTCACATAAAATGACCTCTCATTTATCCCAACAACCATACACATCCCGATAGGGCATATGCTGATGTTTATAGAAAATGGACATGATATACATCACCGAATCTACCAGCATTGTGAGAGTATAATATCTTAGAACTATATGTACATGATATTACTCCACTATCTCCTCAAACCGCTCTATAAGAAATTACTCCAGCAATTCCATGGGTTTTACCTCTAGCCACTCCATGAGCCACTGAGTTATCTTATCTTGTTGAATAATGATACATCGAAATAGAGGCTAGGTATCCACACTATGTCATGAATCTCCACTAGGTGGATCTAATGATACTTTCATCACTCAAATATATGTCCTTGAAATTGAGAAGGTGGCTATCCCACCGGATAGAAATCCATATCTATAATGGGTAAATGATATGTCAAAACCCTTGTATTTAAGGAACCCCACTTTCTCCCCCTTCAACAGGATGTGAATCCCACTGTAGCATCAGGCCCACATCATCTCAAGATTTGGACCCTTGGTAGGAACTCCAATGCAGAAAAAAGTATCCAAGATCTAGTGTTTCAAAGAAACACTATAAGTGACCAAATTTTTAGGTTACATTCAGTTACCCATCATGTCTATACCATGTTGGGAGGATCTTCACATGAAATTTCTTTATCAGTTCATCTCCACCAAATGAAGGACTAGTACTACTGGCTTATTCATGTGAAAAAAGGTAGATGAGTGTGTCCTAGAATTTTTCACAATGTTGAAGGGGCTAATGTATTCAATCGATATTCTACTTACTTTTGAACATATGTAGAAAATGTTCGTGGAAATTAGGAATAATAAACTAGTCCTAGCCCTCGTCACTCAAATTTTCTCTAGTATATTTTGGGATTTATCAGGAAAGGATCAACAAATATAAGAATCCATACAAGAGGCCAAATAGAAAAATATTTTTTCTACCACATATCATATAAGAAGATTATTCTAAGCCGATATTATTTCCATTTCATATGTAGAGTCCCCTGTGCCGCTAGAGTTGTTTTTGGTAGAGTCGTATCCGCAGCCTCAACCCTATAAACATTATCAACATTTCCCACACTTGAATTAGTAGGTGCCTCAATATGAAGTACCACCACTACTGATATGAGATAACCTAGTTCCACCTCCTCTAGAGTCTACAGGACCTCATCCGATCTACACTCACAGGACCTATTCCTTTATATGAGAAATTGGAAAAACACATTTTAAAAATATTAGGTCCCTATTTATTTTCAGAGCACCATGGATAAAGGGATTTTGAGCTATCCATACAGTTGAAGACCCAAATAATTAGATCTAACCGATCTCCCCAACTACTCCAACTTTCACATATTCCATAGACAAACTCTCATGAAGGTATATTTTTTCAAGAACCTTCTCTAGGACCATGCCGATAATAATGTAGTAATGTTGGGTCCTGTCCTTGTATATTTGGAATGTATCTCTATATATTTGTATAGAGGTAATGATGTTGAATGGAAACAGACTCTAGTCACAGGTCTCAAAAGTATAACAATGGGTTAGCCCGTAGTGCAGTAACCTTCCCCAATGGTATTATTTGTGATCGTTTGAATCTTACCGAGAATTCCAAAGTCATAATGCTTTCTATGACTACTGATTATACATCTACATATCTTACTTATATTTTTTATAAGATCAGGTACCATTGGTGATAGGGAATGAAAATACACCATCATTATTGAATCCATCTCGCACTCTTAGTGAATTTAAGCCTCCAGTGATGGGAGTCACATAAGGATCAACCTAGTATTAGAGGATATATCAAGTGAATATCATAAGTATGCCTCAGTGAATACTGTTGAACTAGTGGACCCTTACATGGTTCATAATGACAAGGAGCTCTAGGTTGGTCTGCCTAATGTCCCAAGTCAGAGCCATCATTGACATAGTCATGGCTATGTGAACCTTCAAAATTCCATGTTAAGTGTTTCTAGACATGTCATGCGTGATACTGAGTATAGACAGTAATCCTTGCACAAATCACAACATTCACCACTCTCTTACCATATCTTGTTGGGTTTCCTCCCCCCACCATTTGTGTTACTCAATCATGTGGAGCCGTTGTGATTATATCATGATCACCCACATCCAGTCACGACCAGACCTCATTTGTCTTACAATCATCTCATAGTAATTATTTTTGATTAATCTAGTGAATAGTAGGATATCGCCAACACCAGATAGAATATCCCAGTTTGACCAATAATGCTCGTCATAACATCTGTCGTGGAAAATAAATATGATGGATGGAATGTGTTCCTATCACATAGGTATTATGGGATAAAACACCATTCCACCATTCCTACTAATATATAAATCGTTGATGATATATTCATATATTAGTATATGTGTGATAATCTATTAGGGATCTGAAAATACCACCTATATTGGATTATATTTAGCAACCTCAGATGCCTTCCATGCTGAGGAAGTTAATAAGGAAGAATGCCAAGTCATCATCTCATTCTTTAGTGAAGATGAATGTTATCCCGTACAAGGTCACATTAGTCTATTTTACATCATTTAATAGTGAAATGGAATGGAATTCAGATACTATGTTGTCTATATAGGTTCAAGGATCAATATAATCTCGACTATGATGTTCTACAATCTAAGACAAACTATATCAGATCTGAGACCTTCTAACCTGAAAAATAAAAGTGTTGATAAAAGATAGAAAATAACACATTGAAGGAATATCTTAATGACCTTATTTGGAGGATGTATTTCTAGCACTGAGTTCATGGTTTTGTCTCAAGACACCACCTTCAATGTGTTGATCGGTTGGGCTTGGCACCATCTGCAGATATAAATTCCCTACTCATATCACAAATGCCTCATGTAATCCATCAATGATCTAGTGGGAATGATACAAGGTTATTCAAATACCTTTTCCTCTTGTTAATACCACTATTTAGATGCTGACTATTGAAAGAGAAAATAAAAGAAAGTTCAAACCAATGATATTGATCACACAACTCCTTCAAACGACTCGCAGGTAGACGTGGATAATTAATTCATCCTCCCAATTCAAAGGTTGGAATCCAAAACCCATCACTTGGAACACTTCTTATTGTTTATAATAAAATGGATAATCATGTTTCCATATATAGGGAATTCCAAAATATGAAATCACACTTCTACATGAATCATGATCGAGTGATTCTAGATCCCCTTATCCATGTATGTTCTCAGCATGTCCACACCATGGAAATAGCAATACACTATACTTTCTTGTTTTGTTGGTACAGGTTTAACCGACTCTAGACAATGTTCCACAAATATTTTTCTATTATCATGGGTGGGCCATTGGGTTGAAGGCCTAATGGAATAGAGTTTACATCTTTCATTGCCAAGGTATCAATAGTTTAGAATTATCCTAGTAAAGATTACACCACTGATCGGGCTGGTACAATTATTCCTCAAGGGTCAACTAACTTAGAATAATTTCCACTTACTGATGATACTATCACATAAGATGATGAAAAAGTCTTGGTAGATGGTCCTCCTACATTTAATGAATGTGTCCCTATCACCATCATTGTCATGGTACAAGTAATTCATGGTATCGAGAAGAAAAGGGACTGACACATATCTACACAACTATGCATGCCAAAGGACACTAGCAGTGCATGGATTTTCCCAAGAAACATCATGATTTAGTTTCATAGAGTTTGAAAATATTTTAGGAATATATCCTCATCTCATAGTCCACCACCTTGGTCTCCTAGTAAGACTTCATGTGTTTAATCATCCTCCCAAGAATATTCGCCCTTCTCATAGTGTCGTGGTCAAGGATGAAGTTGATAACCTCATCAGATACATCTTCATCAAGGAATTCCAGTACCCTAGATGGTTGGAAATTATCATCCTGGTCAAGATAATGATTGGGAAATCATATTCTATATAAACATCAAGGATCACAACCATCACTATCAAAAATGACGATTTCCCCTTCCTTGGACAGATTTGTTGATCAATGCCAATTCTGGGTTACAAGTCCTATACTTCATGGATGATATTCTAGGTACAATCAAATCTGGATGTCCACTGAGGATGAGTATTCCACATCCTTCCATGCACTGCAAGCTACATTTTTTTAGTATGAAATTACTTTCGGTCTGGGGAATGTAATAGATACTTGTCGGTGCAATATGAACTAAATATTCAAGTTGATCCTCGAGACATTGGTGGAATTATAAATGGATGATATATTGGTCATATCCTGCCAGCATCATGACCATCAAAGAGATCTTAAGAATTTGTTTGGATTCCTCTATGCCTTCCATATGAAGATAGTTCCTTTGATGTGTTCCTTCAGTGTTACCATTGGAATGTTCCTAAGATTTGTCATTAGATACGGAGGCATTGAGATCGATTGGGAGAAGATCAAGGCCATCAGCCAGCTGCCCTCTCAGAGAAACCTTTGGGAGTTAAGAGGTTTTCATGTCCACATATCATACATATTCCATTCCATTGAGAATCTAAATGGAAAATGTAATCCCTTTTCCAAACACATGATGAAAGGTGTCATATATCATTGAGATGAAGTGTTCTAGACCCCTTTTGAGAAATCAAGTAGCATCTTTTATAGCCTCCGGTTCGGTTGCCACCCATCTCCAAAAATCCATTGGTCCTTTATGTGACCTCCTTAGAATGATCCCTCAGGGAATTTATTTCTGATAAGAATAATGGAGGGAAAGAGAACATTTTGTAGTATCTTAGATTCATGCTCCTCGACACAGAGACCAGTTATTCCTCTATCAAGAAGAGCCACATCATACTAATTTTCAATGGGAAATTGATTTTTCATTATCTATAGAATAATGATATACATTTGGTTTCTAGTGTTGATCTACTAATGTACATTCGGAAACACCCTATGTTGACATTCCATCTAACCCAATGGGCAGTGATCCTTCAACAGTTTGACATATGGATTGTCCTGTAGAAAGATATCAATGGTCATGAACATTTCTTTTTTCCAGCCACCCATCGATCCCCTGTAGATTAGTCTCTGGATATTGATTTTCCAAAAAAAAACCCATCATATCATTGGATTAGACTATGATGTGTTGGAATATTTACATAGATTGAATGTCAAAGTTCCCCACTAGTAGGATACTCAATGTTCTAAGGATGAAAAGAGTAGGCATGGGCATCGTTTTAATCATGCCCACAAAATTTATTTATTCTTATTCAGTCCTATTGTTAACAGGTTTCACCAAAACATTGTAGAGTATAAGCCTTTAATCTCTAGTTTCATGATGAACAACGATATTTATGTACCCATCTTATATGTGAAGGGGAACATTGAACTTTTCCTTAAGTTGATCAACGCTAACTATGTCATAAAAAATATGGAACTTGTGCCCCTATTAGAGTGCACTCACAATCAAATGTCACAGTTCTGTTCTTGTCCAGAAATCACTCTTGTTACTCGATGACATAATTTTTGAGAAGATTCCTTGTCAAGTCATGTCCTGTCTCTTGTTGACCATGACTAGGATGATTCGATTATACATGTGCCACTTTAAAGGTTTATCGCTCTTGTCACTCTAGACTATGATGTCAACTAGCATGTAAACCATTTTAATTCGTATGCTTCGACACCAGGACCCATAACTATTACAGAAGATACCCTTGCTTGGAAACCCCCTTTTATTTAGTATTTTTAAAATGGAATTCTCCTTATAGATAGGTCTGAATGTGATAAAATCTGTTTCTGGGTAGTGTAGTTCACCCACTATAGAGGTCCCATCCTTGAGAATATCCTCTATATACATGGGTTTGATGGAGTTATCATTTTTTGTATTCATGGAGATTATATTTACCAGGAAATATGAGAAGTCCATGAATGTTTTTGTGGGGGTCATTTGTTCTGGTCTATAATCTCTCACCATAAATGATGTTAGGGATACTTCTATCCCCCATGGTTTATGAATATATCATGTTCACCATGGTGTGTCATGCATGATAGATCCATGCCAATCTTGTGCATTATCAACCATAACCCCTCCATACTACCATGTATTCTGAGAACTTTGATGTATGTGAACTCAATGACGTGGGACCATCTCCACTAGAAATAGACCACTACTTCAAGACCATTCAGATAACCAAAAATTTCTGCTCTTTGTGGGAAAAAGTGATTCTTGTCAAGGAGATCATCAAATTTTATATCATTGAGTTTGTGAGCTCAAACATCATTATCTAATTCTATGTCCTGCTAGTTTTCCTCATCGATAAATACACCATATTGTGAGAATGTGAATTGATGATATTTTATTCGAAGTAAATAATCTAGTCTAACCAAATATATCAATGTCTATCACGTGCGAAGGGACATGTTACGGTGTTCCAAAAAATAATCTCTAATTTTTTCATGAATATTGTTAGTCAGAACAAGAATACATGGCTAGATAATCTCCCCAACACTCTCTGGGATTATAGGAATATAAATTATAATTATACCCACATTATATCATATTCTATAGTTTATTGAACTGAGGTGGTCTTTCCCATTTATATTCAGTTTCCATCACTCTAAATAGAATTCTATGATCATTATAAGTAAAAGAAGTTGTAGAATTCCATTTGGATAAACTGGAATACCTCAATGAGAATAGGCTCTTAGACTAGTAAAATCTGGAGAGGTGACACAATAATATAGACAAGGATTTAAAAAATATATTTGGTCTCCACTCATTCATCTCTAGTGACTTGGTATTAGTTCATAGGAAATTGATGATTCCATTTATAAAACCTCCATTGTTGGATCCCAAATGGGAATAACCTTACATAATTCCCATTATTTACACTAATTCTACATACTCTTTGATCTCCATTGATGGAGATATAATCACTCCTCCCAACAATGCTATGTTACTCAAGTAGTAATTTGTGTAATGAACATTAATTTCATCATGTGTTATGTTAAACTAATTAATCACATTTGATATGCATTATGTTAAACTACCCATCAACTTTTTAGTGTAGGACATTAAACAACCCCATCACATATGATGATAAAATCCCGATACATCCTTAACATATGGAATTTAAATACATGAAAATTAAGGACTGCATATTGCCTGATTTTCGACCTGGTAGTATACAGAGGAACACCTGACCATTTTTTCTTCAGTTCAAGCCTCAGGTTCCACAATTAATTTTATCACATCGGCCCCCTTGACCATAGTTATCTTTGAGTACTTCACATGTTCTTTTTGGGACCACTTTTTTCATTATTAACGGTAGTTTTATAACAGTTACATCGTGCTCCCCCTTTAGAGCATTCATACCATTCCCTTGCCTTACCGCATGATGTTAAATTGTATGGAATTCAAGAACTATGCATGGATTGATTCATACCCTCATTGGATACCTATGAATGACCAATCATTTTTCTTATGGTCTGGCCACATGTTCCCCAACCATTCTATTTTTTGTCCTTCTATTATGTTCTGTGTTCTATGAAATTAAAACTAATATGTCTCCCATCCCACACAATGTTAAAATATTGTGTCTTGACTTAATGAAATTAAACTGCGTATTATTTATGGTATTTTCTAAATGAACTTCAAAATAATGTTCCCCATTTTCCTTCAAGACACCAAAACAATTAGGTCCCATATGATGTTAAATTGTTTCATCATTTGTACCGTATGATGTTTAACTGTAAAGAATAACTTGAACTATGTCTGGATTCATTCCCATCTTTATGGGATACATAAGAATTCCTAAAAATGTTAAATTTTGGTCCATCCCCATGTGAATCAAAAATTTCTGGCCCAATGACCTAATTTCTCTCTTGGGAGTGTGTGGTGTGATATGATACCTCCATGGTTCTCATTCATGTCAGATTTATTTTTTCCCTCCACACACATCCCCATCGGGATACCACACCCTCCCAATGTCTTAGCTACATGATGATAAACAATGTTATAACCCTTTTCGTTACTACAGGGAGTTAAAAGGCATGGAACACCAATAACTATGTATGAATTGATTCTGATTCTTATGGGATAGATAGTAACACCCATACATTATTTTTTCGGTTCTATCCCATGTTCATCAAGATATATTTATCTTTCCTCCAGTCATCTTCTCATGTCACCAAAACATATGGTATGCCACATTAACATGCAAAAATATGTTCTGGTTTAGATAGTTGAGTTTTGGAATGTGTAATGGTATTATCTCATTCAATTTCCATGGTTCATATACCCCTTTGTATGGGTCTCTATTATCCTTAATGTCTAAAGGGAAACCCTAACGATACGGATGGTCAACCTCATGGCTCACTAAGCATCCAGGGACAACATCCAAGATGATATGGAAATTCATTCTGAGATAGGTTTTGTGTTCAAATATATTCATTGGCCGACCCTTAGGTGTATTTCCCTTCCTATCTTACAAAATATTGATACCATGTCTCGTATATGGTCATCAATTATCCATAATATTTATTCTATCCCCATTGTATCTCAAAAATTAAGCACCGTGATTCACATAATTTTCTACATCCTCTTATCTAGGCGTAACTTTTACACACTATGTGTTATCCCTTACAGAACCCTTGCACGTTGAGCAAACAATGAAGCATCATGGGGGAATCCTTGACTCCACACCCCCATTCCCATTCTGTGTTCTTCCATATTCCATAAAGATCTTCTCCTATACATGTTTCCTTCACTGATCATGTATCACGTGGGATTACAGATATTTTTATGGTTTATTCCTACAAAGAATAATCATCCCACCTTATGGTTCTTCACTAAAAGTTTCTACTTAAAAAGCCCCACCCAATGTCCAATATCTATGACCATAAACTAGGATCCCCAATATCCATATCATAAAATGTTAAACTATGCATTTCTCATCCAACCTACCTGATGATAAACTAACCAAAACTATGATTTCTCAACATGAGAAGATGTTGTCCCTTTTTGGCATTGTCCATTTTCCACGCCGTCCTTCAAGAACTACATTTTCCTTTATTATCACCCTTGTATGAAAGGTAGTGATGATAAAACATTTTTTCCTCAAGTCCATATGAATAATAAGGAACAATTTTCTTACTCTCTCCTACCCTATCTATATCTTTGTGTTCTCTCAAGAGTGTATCGTGTGGTGCTGAGACATATTTTTTCCTCATTAACATTAGGTTACTTCATGGAACCTCACTAAAAATTTCCCCTTTGGAATCTCCATTACCTTATGGTCCGAACTCTATGACTTTAAAATGATATTTCTGTGTCCAATAATTCATGATGTTAAACTACATAAAAAATAAGAATTCTCACATTTTATATGATTTCCCCCCCTTATTTCATTGTCCATTTGTCCTTATATCTCCAAGAACTATGAATTTATTGATTCCCATCACTAAGGGATATATAAGAACACCAAAACCATTCATCTATAGTCCATATCTAAAGCATATTTCCTTTACAGTCTCTTAGAATAGATTCTTATTATCAGTACATATTGTGGTTGTGGGATTTTTGGTCCTTATTGACGTCATGTTTACTATGGAAAAACCATGTACCTCCATTGACACCAGACCATGTACAGCTTTTGAATACATTTTTTTCTCATCTACATGCTTCAAATATACCTTAATTTGGGTTATCGTTATCATACACATCGAAAAGGATACGATGATGTTATGGATTCTTGTCCTCCAGGCTCACCCACCATCCTAGGCTAATATCCTGTAAGATTTTGGAAAAATCATTTAGATATGTGTTATCATTCGAATACGGTCAATGGTTGAACCTATGTATTTCTTCCCATCCTAGGTTACATGATATAGATATAGTGATTCAAATACGATAACCAGTTATCCTCCATCATTACACGATCTCAATTGTGTCCCAAAAATTGGACGATGTGAAAAATGTTTTCCTACCCTTATGTTATTATGGTTTCACAAAAACCTTGTTGTTTTTCCTCCTAGAATCCATGTTCTTCAAGAAGATAAATTGTCAGAGATGGGGTTTCGAAACAATTATTTATATTTCACTATTTTACACTTACATGTGATAGGGAATGCTCGAAATCTATCCTAGTTTTCGACACCAATCATGAATCATGTTGAATTAGAAGTTTTTTAAGGTTCACAAACAAATTAAAATTTGTTCAAACATATGGTCTAAGTTCTAAGAGCTTAAACTAAGATCTCTATCATTCAATTTTTATGATGTTAAACTATGCTGACCTGTCCCACATGACTTTAAACTGTTACGTCCAGATTTGATGATGTTAAAATGCATGATATAATCATATCATACGAACTTAAAGTGGTACCCCATCTTCTTGGATGCATATAGAAAATCACATAGTATTTTGGTGTTCACACATTATAGGGAATCACCTTTGGCACTTGTCACCCCTATTACAGTTTTTAAGACCTATACAGGGTTTGATTCATGTAGTGACACACGGAATTTTATTCATGATCCTGTAATTACAAAAAAACAACACATGTCGGAAGTAAAAGAACAAATAAGAAATATCAAATGTATTATATTTACTCATGACATTTATGTGGAATCATTCTCATTATTATGGGATATGTAGTGACACCTGTATTGTTGATTTAGGGCCTATACATAATATTATTTCCCACTTTTATGTTGAATAATCTTCATCTTTACCACACGACGTTATACTACACTGCCTTCAAGAACTACATGTGTCTTGATTACCACATTTATGGGGTACGTCGTGATTCCAGGGGATCTCCACTCAAACATAGCCATAAGTTCACTATCCATCTTTTCTCATTGGCCCTAATCATGTTCAAAACCCTATGAACATAAAATAGGATTCATAGTCCATGTAACATTACATTAATCAGTTTTCCAGGGTCTAAGAAGTATGAACTTAATCTTTATGCGAATTCTAGGTTATATATTGTTAAACTATTCCATGTATCTTCATCCTCACAGTACAATGTTAAAATACATGTGCATCATCCACTACTGTATGATGTGAAACTAAAAAGGATTTTATATCACATTGTTGGTTCATCCAATTAATTCATCATCTTATTTGATTTTATTTAAACATATTACATGATGTTGCCTCTAGAATAATGGTTTGATCATCAATAATTCTTATGCACTCACACCAATGCACTTTCCTCGTGGTGCCATAATTTCAAGAGTAATGGAAACCTTTCAAAGATTCCATCACCCCACCTCCACACATTGTGTTAACTTTATTTGGATCAGTATCATATATCACATCCAAATTAACCCCCTAACAATATAGTATCATTCCTCTATACCTTACCTATAGTTCTCGGCCAACATCCTAGAAGTCATAGGATGACAGTTTGAGTATGGCCCCATATTTTTAAATTTGGACAGCAGTTGGTCCCCTTTTTTTTCCCATTTCAGGATACTATTATAGATAATATATTATAAATATAGTCATTAGTCATCCCTTATCATGATGATAAAACAAATGTGTTCCCAATATTTGGTATTGTGATTCTATCAATTCATTCCCCTTTGTTCGGATAGATCCCAATTTTCCAGTGATTATCCCGCTTGTGCACTAGATCACATTGGGAAAGGAAATTTGGTATAATTTTTAACCTTATCCTTCATTACTATCCTTTATCATCCCAATCACCTTGGGTGGTCAGTAAACATTAGTAGACCTCATGTATTCAATGGTTAGATGGAACTATCATATACAAAGTGCATAATTATGTGATCCTCGCTTGTTTCCCACACCGAGTATGATCCATAAGAGCACATGGATTTATTGTTAGTTATTTCATAGTTATGATTGATATTAAATGTTTAAAATAAAATTTATATGTCAATGTATGTATTTTAGAAGAATAAAACAAGAAGGGAAAAAATGTTACATGAGTTTGGACAAAACACATCCCTCACGGATCAGCTCCTTCAATCAACTACATCAGTACCAAAACCCTTCAACATGTATCCTCCATATTCCCTTGTCACTCCATGTTATACCTTTTATTATTGATAGTTATAGAGTGATGCTCATTATCCTTGGTTTTCATTAACTCTAACTTGACTAATATTTCACCCATTAAATGGCTCACCAGCATTAGATGCTCATGTGATTCTACCGGCAAGATTATAAATAGTTTAATGAACCTAGATTGATGGATTATGAATGTGTAATGTTCTTCTATATCATCTTTATGTTTTTAGATTCACTGGTCATCCTCATAAAACTTAATGATGGATTCAGAATTTTTTTGGAAGTAGTTTTTATCTATGTGTTTAATTCTCTCCAAAATAATCTTATCATGATAGTTGAATATCGTCATACGGAGATGGAGAGGTTCCAACCCTTTGGCAAGGAGAAAAAAATATCCATGTTCAATGATTCCTTATACGACACATCCATTTTTAATATAGGATATTGATGATGTTCTTGATACACTTCCATTATACGAAACATCACATACAGATCTCCTCGGCTACATCAGGTTCAATATTTTCTAGTTCTATAGGATCTTCATGTGTATATCCAGGGAATATGGCTAGGAGTTTAGCTACAGGGAATTAAACCATCATCATTTCGAAGTTTAAAGGCTCTATGATATGTGGTAAACCCACCTAAAAGATAACTTATTCAGAATATTATTCCCTTCTACTTTCATGAACTATTCTGACATTAACATTACATGTGACCAAAACATTCTAGCCACTGGTTTCTAAGGAAAAATCTGCTTGAATAGGAAGTTCATTATAGATAGGAACAACAAACAATGGATCTCCTATATATGTATAGGATTTTCTAATTTCTTGTCCTTCTAGTATTCAGATAACCGCATGAAGAGTGGATAACTTGGTCTGCCAGATTATTGAATAATAATTGTGGTTCTAAAAAATAGAGGTTTATAATAGCTATGTGTAGTAGGGTCAATTGCATGAGCCATGGAAGGAGGTTACACCATATGAGATCCCTCAGTGATTGTTAACTTAACGATTGGTGATGGTGCCTTTAGAATAACGGGGAATTCCTAGGATGCTGAGGTCGTAATTCGGTCCCCTTATTCTGGTCCACATCTAGAAGTTTCTACTACAATTGATTCTCCGCCTTTCTCATCAATAGAAATGAGCTAAATGAGATTCGTGACCTCATACATAGATACATCTTAATCCCATACAACAGGATATCCCTAACAATCATAACAAATATGTTCCTAATGAATATAATTTTTTTAGTTGATCTTGGTTATGAAAAAAATAATAATGAGTCGGATAAGAGTTGAGAATTACCTTGATACGTTCAAAAAGTTCCTCATCATATCTTTAAATTTCTCCACTCTCACATGGGACCCTCTGATTATCCAATTTTCCTTAAGACTCCTCACCAATATGTTCTTCTTCCCAAGCCTCTTCTCCTCCTCTTCTTCTACTTTCTCCTCCTATACTTCTTCTTCATATTCTTCATCATCCACTTCATCCTTAGGTGGAATTTATTTAGGAACATGTTCTTCATCGAGAATTACTTTTTCTTGGAAATTTTGTTTTTCATACAACCATTGTTGGAAGGAATATGATTATATTTCCATTAGGTGTGCGAGTCAGCAAAGAAAATGCATCATGTCCACCAATTGAATGCTCCCAAAATTCTGAGGATGAAGCCTAACGTTCACATGTTTTCCCCACACCTCTTCAGTTTATATCTATTGTTGTAGTGTTCTTTAATAATACCATAGGAATTTAAATATATAATTAGTAGTCATGTCTAGGAGATATATCATCATCTTTCCAGGGGTTACTGAGATAGCCTGTGAGGTCTCATATGGGACCTATCCTCTTCAGAGTGTGGAGGTGTAGCTACACCTTGTGATGATACTACTTCTGAGGTTCATGATTTTGTCACCTCAGTAATCTTTCATTCCTCTAGTATTTCGTACACAGCTACACCTCAAAATCTATCTCTCCAACATGAATATATAGTTGCCTCCTGGATTTTTTGAATTATCTTCTGTAGATTCGATTGTGGATATGATACCACACAATGGTCAACATATTATATCAATAGGAAGGTGTCTACATTTGTGTGTGTCAACATGATTGTTTCCCCAAAATTTGAAGCTTTTAGTATAAAGAAAAAACTAGAAAAGAATGTGAGGGTGTCACTCTTCACTGAGCACTATTAATACATTCTTAATCATCCATTATAGGTGACAAAACTATCTGGTGATCCATGATGGCCCGTAGAGTTCACAAAAGATTTCTTAATCGATTCAAGCTACTAGAACACCACAACTGATGATCTGCATATACACCCTACCCACTAGTGGGCCTTCTAAAGAAATGTACTATTCGACAAACTAGGATATGAAATAGGTGAGTGTTGAAGTTCTCATGGTTTCCAGTATGGATCTTAATCCCATTTTCATTGAGAATTAGGGGTCAAACACCAGTGATTTTGAGTAAATATGGTTGTAGATCGTCACCCATAGGATGTATCACATTAGAGAAAATGTACCCACTACATTGAGTGGTGACCCTTCCCTGAGGGATTTAGAAGGGTCATTAGATCCCCATGGGGTGTCCCACCTATTGAAATGAACCCCAGGATGTTGTATTTCTTAGAGAATATAGCTACTCGGAGATGCACCATGTGGTGTGCTGTCATGATCCCGACCATCTCTTAAGACCTCGGACGGACCCCGATCCATGTGTACCTAACCGAAAACAATCACTCTCTTAAGATGTAATAAAGGAAATAGGGGTATCACACATGTGGATTATGACTTTCTTTGAGGCATAATCCTCATGACA
Organism: Viscum album; assembly: GCA_963277665.1. Classification (NCBI taxonomy): domain Eukaryota; kingdom Viridiplantae; phylum Streptophyta; class Magnoliopsida; order Santalales; family Viscaceae; genus Viscum; species Viscum album. The sequence goes on along the minus strand of OY728126.1, from coordinate 815,304,290 downwards.
TGTATTTTTGTGCCTCTTGGACCACCCAATGTGATCTTTCCTGGCCCTTTTGTGGTGCGTTCAGGAACTATTTTCCTCAGTATGGAATCCCCACCATGTTGTCCATCTTTAGGAGTTGAAGGATAAATATTTCGAATGAGATTTACTTTTGGATGTATTTGATCCCCTGCCTCCCCTAGGCCAAGTCTAGTAGAATTCATAAGAGAATAGGGGTTCATTCCCTATCTCCTCAAATTTTCTCTGTTTGTATGAATCCATCATATTAGAGCCCTAACATCAGAATTATTGTATTGGATTATATGTCACAAAGGCTGATACCTAACTCTCCATGGTTGATTTAGACAGTGTTGGTGATAGGGGACCGTCTACTGAAAAAATTTGGCACCAGGTCCTGCTGGTGGTAGAAGTGGAATTGTGATATCGACACAACATCAAATAGACTCCTATATCAAATATCTACCATGATTTTAATATAAGATTTATGTACTCAGTACTCCCATTACCACTCCCTTTTTAAATTATTCAGGGACCTCAATTTCCTATCCTGCTTCCCTCTAATTCTCTTGTCAGTGATGTTACTCCTAAAGGATTTTTGTAATGGGTAGGAAATTCTTCTACAACTAGTATTCCTTCAATGACTATTCTAGCTTAAATATTCAGGTTGAAATTTTCCCTATCTCATGTCTCCCTGGTGGTGTATCTATTTTTTGTTATTTTGTACCATGAATGGTTATCCTCACTCTTGACCCACTAGCATGGCAAGATAGCCCTGGTGCTCGACATGTCAACTACCTCATTATAATGCGAGGTTACCACCTAGAACATATTCCTTTTTTATCCTACATAAACTTACTTAAAATAATATAATTATTTTGATAGAATCCTTATCTTATGATGAATTTGAGGGTTTTAGATCATCTCGTCACACTATAGAGCAAGCACAGCCCCCCCCCCCCCCGAAAATTTTCTGTTCATTAAGAATCATGGGTAATTTTCAATTGCGTAAATTTATTACCCTAATATATTGATATTTTATATGTAAGACAGATATCATCACGAAATATTAGAAGACAATCAAGGAACAATTCAAATATATCCAAAGCGCGCAATATCTAGAGGTTGAGCATTAGGTACTGACTAGATTTGAGTTATTTCACACAAAAGGTTGAAATATACATGCATGAGAGTATGTAGTGTATTATATAGGAAGAACAGGAACTATGTATTGGTCCCCCATGCCAATTTATAGGTGTGAACTAGGAATTACTTAGGCATAAATGCTACTTTACATGTCTTATGTGATATTTTTGTGTGCACCGACTTAAGATCATTAGTCTCTTCAGTGTTTCCCTTAGAAGACGGCCTCATAGTCCCCTTTCATCCCCAATTCAATGGGGTAATTTATTGGGGCTTAATTACAATTTAAAATCCATATATATTAATTTTATAAACTGAACTACATAATTTTAGTCATTAGATGATATGGAGAATCTCAAGGGAGACACACAAAATATTGGAAGCCTACATGCAATACTGAATTCCATGAACAAGTCTTTTTCCTTCCAAATGTGACTACAAATACCATATTCCACTCTAGAAACCTCAAAACATCCATGTAAGATGTGTGAAAGAAGATATGATGTTGCACAAAAGGGTATCTCACATTCAATCCTCTTGAGCACCCAATGCGACAATAAATGTCTACATTTTCATCGACCTTCTTGCACGATGCCTCTTAGATTTATGCCTATATAATAAGGGGTACCACCTCTCGTGGAGATAACTCTACAAAATTCAAACCATCACTCTCATGAATGTAAGTTGACCCCTTCTGTGATAGTACACAAGCCATGAATTCATGGTACTCGGTCTTGCTCAATAGGTCTGCCATGGGTCCCCCATTTGGTGGGCACATAATGTTCTAACCATCACCCATTTACTTTTACGCCTAAGGAAGTTGTATGAAAAATACCACTCTAAAACATAATAAATTCCCTTATGCAGTGCATCATTTTGCTGTAACTACTCATATTGGATGTAACATTCCAATCTTGCATGCACCTCATTCGTACGACCTTCCAGGATTGCATGCAGCGATTTTATGATTCACTGAGTTGTGCTTCAATTTTTGTTTCCCTACATAATGATACATTTTATATGTATGATAAATTATGTTTCTTATTTTCATGGATAAAATGACATGATCCCCTTTATCGACCATTCCTTTACCTCACTCCCATTGGGAATTTATTTTGAATTACCTTACATAAGTGTGGGTTGGTATAAGGTAAGTTAGTATAAGGGATGAGGAGTGAGTCATCATCCTCTAGGCTATATGAAATTAAACATACAAGAATCCATGTACTCAACCCATGAAGTTAAACTGTGATCACCGCATGCATGTAAATTTTGAGAGGACCAAAAAGGGAATTTGTACTAGTTACCTTCAGATCTCTCTCTCCCATTGGTTTTTTTCAGTGTGGGTAGTCTCAAAATATTCCCCTTACAACTTTCTCAGACTACCCTCCTCATGTATGTCCCAGTTTCCATATCCATGGGCAACTACCTATGTGTAATCCCCATGCCATCCTTCATGGCTCTACCTTTCATGACACAACTATTTGGTTTACTATTATCTCTTATATCTCACACCAAGCATGAATCATGTTGTCTTAGAGTAAATCGTGACCATGACATTCTCTTTGGCCTTCTAACCATGTGTAAGCCTCATGCCCCAACCTGAATATTTGTACATTGATTCCTAGACAATGAGATACATAGAAAGCCTTTTCGGGGTTCAGGCACCTCATTACCCATATTCAATTTGTCCTGAAAATTTCATGGTGTTTTATTCATCCAACATGATGTTCAATGATATCCACTTTTGATCTATAAAAGTTTTGATCCCTTTATGGTATGTAAGAAGCCTATACGAGGTTCAATCTCTACCAATAGTAAGCTTTGTTTCTCCAATCCAAGGATGTACCCACTTTATGTGATGTATTCTATTTTTTGGGATTCATCCCATGAATCCACATCCCCGAGGTGGTCAGATCCCCCTGGGAAGCTAACCATGCACAATCCCCACACTTTCCCATACTCATACAACTACTTCACCATATTCCTCTGACCAAGATTGATCCTATTAAAAATAGTTGATAGCCAATTATAGGCACATGACACATCTCTAGGTTATTATCCCTTGTGTAAAACCTGATTCTATCCCCCATCCTATATTACATGTAATTTTGTCACTATAATTCAAAAAAGGTACATTGGAAGCCTTTTTGATGTTCAATCCCAGCTTCCATTTCCCATCCAAGTATTTCCTTCAATCCTTTATATTTTTGGATGTTCGTTCCCATCTTGTAGGTTCTAATTCCTTTGGGTCCTTCTCCATGTGCACCATTCCTCATGAGCCATCTCCCTAGGTGTCTCATTACCCTATTTTGAAATATATGTAATTTTATTTCCAGACATTAGGATACATAAGAAGTTTCCCTGAGGATCAATACCAATATCTATATATTTATGTCAGTTCAATCCTATTAATCTCATTCACTCAATTCAAATCCTCCATCATACATCCCGACTCTTACCTAAGCTTCCACATCCCCATGGGATCATGACACCCACATCCTCTCTTCTTATAGAAACTATCGAGAAGCTAACCATTCATAAGACACACACAATCCATATTCACTCAACCAAGAGTTCCCATATTGTGATGGGCAACTAACCATGTGTAAAATCAAAATTACCCATTCGATCTATGTGTGATTTGATCCTTATCGTCTAAACAAAGTATGTGGGAATCCTTCATAAGAATAATTCCCAGCAAATGGCAAAACTTGGTGTTCTTCTTTTAGGATAAACGCTTTGATTTTTTCTTTGTGATGTCCATATTAGCCTTCACGGTGTGAAAACTACCCTATTATGGACACACCATTTGGCATTCTGATCAATCCATCCGTCTAGTAAACCATAAATGTGCTCCCTTTTACGGATATACCTGTATGATCAAATATCATAAGTGTTCCAATTAGTTTGAGGAAAATCCTATAGATTTTAAACATACACCATACCCCATTTTAAACATGATTAATTGAGAAATACCTTAGACGCATGGCTACTTTATATGTACCATGAAATTGATGTGGAATACCATGGGCTTCCATTTTCTCCTGGACCCTATTATAAAAAATAATTCATGTGTTCCAATGTTTTAATGTCCAAACATGCCAGAGAGGACTAAAATGACTACTCTTATTACTGAAGTTTGTAGCTGTGATATGAACATTTGGATTGTCCTGACAGAAGTCGTGTAGTTAACAAAAATCCACAATGAGATTTCATCGACAAGAGTTTCAGAAACAATGTATTCATCTCTAATGGAAACTTTTACTAGGTGTCGAATTCTGAGGAGGAATCCAGGGATGGAGTGACCGGAATCCCTTAATCCAGTTTCAATCAAGGAGTAAACATCTCTCAAGTAGTGGAGAATGTCACTCACCATTGGAAAGAACGAATGTGGGGTAAAATGCATCATCGGTCGTAGATAGTACGAGTTAGTGGAAAGACTCAGTGGAATGAATCGGAAATTAATATTATATTAAAAATTTAGGAAGGTGGAATCATAATCTAAACAATTCTATTCCAACATGATGAAATGCAGTTGAAGAGGAGGAAGGATGGTGAAGATAACCTCAAGCATAGTTAAAGAGAGGGTTTCTCCATTATAGGTTTATTGCACACAGATGGGAGGAGAAGAAAAAGGTGGTTAGTAAATTAAAAAAGTAATATAAAAACATTTTTATCTTATATTTTAAATGATGTAATGTTTTTAGGTAAAGTTTAGTAAATTGTGTTCAAATAATGGGAACCAATATCTGTTGGGATATGCATCTAATTCAGCTAACCTCAAGGTTTATGAAACTGTGAGTATATCATTTTGTAGCTACTATCTACCCTAGAACACCCATAAGGACATATTTAAGGTTTAATGATACTACATTGCACACATGATCCTACTGTTGCATCTCCTAAAAGTGGGTTCTTAAGTCTTAATGCTCCTAAAAATCATCTGGGCCTATGATACACCTTTTTGGCCTTAAAACACATATAAAAACAATACATTTATATGTTCTCATACACTTAATTTCGTTCTGAATTTTATTTTCTGTATCTCTATATCAACCAATTGAAATTTTAAATTCTCATAGAAATTTCACCAATTATAAAATAAGGGATTTTATAAATTTTCTATGTTCCATCTCTGGGATCATTATCTTTATAATGCATGCCTCTCATAGGGAATGTAAAAAAATATAAATTTCTAATATAAAACATAGGATTCCCATGGTCATCTCACCTGGGGAGTTCATATTTGTTCAGATACTAAATCTAATTCACCAAAAAAAATCTTTTTTATTTTTCTTATTTTTATATATGGAAGGAATAAATTTTGATAAAATTAATGAAATGATAAAATTTATAATTACACACAATGATAGAATGTTTATATAAAATAATTAATATGGCCTTTATGGTTTGGTTTATGGGTTCCATCATTCTTCGTGCTAGTTTCTCAATTTATTTTGATAGTTTAATTTTGAAATCTCATTCTCAAAATAAAATTAATTTTTAGTGGTGTAAAAAATTGAGTACTTTTAGTAATATTAATTCCACATCATCATGTTTTAATGGTTGATAATACACCTCAATTGTGAATTTGGAACCTAACATAACCAGAGCCATCTTTTATCATTACATATACTAAACAGATCAATATTATCACATGAAGATATTATATTTAATACATGTAGTGAAAAATATTTTCTCAATGAATAAAAATGAGTTTGAAATCATTAAAATAGTAAAAAACTTAGAAAATCATTCACTTTACTCTTTCTAAATGCAAAAATTTAAAATAACATTACAATCGAGGTACATATTTAATGAAAATACCACTTACCTAACATATGATAATCATTGGATTAACCACTCATTTTTAGCATAAAAGGGCCCTATCGAAATAAAGGGTGGTGAAGAAGATAAAACTATTAAAAATAATATAACATATAGCGAATGAGAATTATAAATATAATAAAATAATAATAATTTGAAATAATAAAATAAAATAAATAAATGGTAATTCATAAGAAAATATGAATAAGATGAAGAAGAAGAAATGAGGAGGAACAAAAAAAGAATAAGAATGATTGAGAAGATGAAGAAAAGAGGGGGTGTGGTGGATAAAAATGGAACAATGCTTGAAATATGATAATTAAGAAACTAAATTAAAAATAACATTAAAAATAAAGAAAAAAATATAATAAAAAAATACTAAGAAATAAATTTCGCGAAGCATCTCATCAAGGGTACTATGCCTTATCTAGGGGTGGAACTAAATCATTTAGGTGTAAAAATGCATCCTCTATTTATAGAGAATTATTTACTTCGTCCTTCAATGGTCAAGGATTGGTTAATACCTTAGAACATGGTTTGTATTAGGAATTGAGATATCCATTAAGTTATTATGAGACACACGGTTGAATCTTGAAAACACCCATTAGATCCAAATGTTTCCTTCTATGTTGGTGACCAACTCTCACAGATAATCTCCTTCCGTTTATCATGGAATGCATGGAGTTTTGGGGACATTGATTTTGATAGGTAGAATGATAGTGGTGTATCAGACTATAGTGGTGAGCAATGGGCCAACCTCATTTATCCAGCATTCATGGTGGATGGATAAACCTTGAAATGATCTTAATGAAGGTTACAATAGGATTAATTGATGATCCAAGGTTAAACGAGGCTTCATTGGGGGGATGTGGAGCTCATGAGTGATCTCACATTGGGTCAAAATGGTTGTTCTTCAGTGAGCGTAGTGGAGAATGGTGGTTCTTAAAGGTAGAAATTCGTTAGAGATGGTGGTGTATGGTGGTGATTGGGTGTCCAAGGGAGAGTGTGCACGAGGTGTGAGTGAAATGATTTCATTTTTATAAACAATGAAATGTAATAGGGACATATTATCCCACATCATAATGGTGGTAGTATGAGTAGATCATTTAACTATCAGAACATGGTGGTAACTAGACATTGAACTTGAGTAAGGGGACTCCTAACACCACTATGTGATTGATAATTAGGTGTCATTTTACTCCAACCACATCATGGGATTTACCACCATGGGTTGGTCAGAATATGATTGAAACCACTTATAAATTCTCTTATGTTTTATCCATGATTACCCTCTATGGGATTCATCCCCCATGTATCATGTCGGCTCAGGGTATTCCTATCATGGGCATTTATGGTCAGGTGTCCTGTTGAGGGCTCTATATATGAAATAATGGCCCTAGTAAATGGGATGGCCGGAGTTGTCTTCTTTCAATGATAAATTAATAATAATAACACATTGAATATGTAAAAATAAATTAACAAAAATTCGAATCTGAAATCATAAATAAATTTCAAATTCAAAACTCACCATTATTAAACATAATTAAAAAAATTCAATTTTTTATTAAATAATTACCACTTTTGAATAATTAATTGAATATAATTAAAAGAAACATTAATTAGTTTTGAAATAACTATATTATGTTTACAAATATGCCTGATATCTGGTTGTGTGAAATAACCTAACACTTAAACGATGATTTTCCTCAAGCATAAAATATCGTCACTAAAAATTAGAGGAAACCAAGGGTATAATTATATAAATTTCAAAATAATTATAAACATTAAATCATATTTAAAAAAACATAATGTATCATTTTAATCTATAAATTTTTAAGGACATAATAAACTCAATTATTTTGATTATTTATATTCAGAAATGGTTAGACTTATCCTTTTAGTAATTCAAGTTCAAAAATTAATTGTTTTAAAAGTTTCCAAATCAAGGATTACCTCACTTTTAAATAATCTATCTCATCACTCATGATAAAATTTCCTGTAGATTTATACTCATTACATGAGAGATTATCCATATCCAATGTTTAATGGAATTATCTTCTCAAATTTTTTATGAAAAAAATCCAAACAAATCATGAGTATTTTTTAATCAAGGTTGATATGATTCTATGGCATAAGATGGGTGGGGATTGATATTTAAACATTTAGGATACAATTATTGGATCCTCTCTAAAATATAATGAATGATATAAATAATTAAATCTTAATGAAATTATCCCGCCAAAATAATGGAAACTCCCACATTCCCCAAAACATTAATTGAATGTTATGATGAAAATAAATCACAACTAATGATTTCTTCACCCTATTGAATATTTTCTCTAATTTTATACATATTTAAGAAAATTTTTTAATTTTTAAAATTTTCAAATGTAATAAATAGAATTAACCTCACACCCACCACCTAACCACAAATGATAAAAATAAATGTTCCAATGATGTTGATTTTTTATTCTTCTATGTGATAACCCATGAAAATTTTTTTATTTCGTAAATGATGAAATAACAATACTAGTTCAAGGAAAGATTAAAAAAAATTATATATACCCATAATAGGAACAACAAATACTTTCTTTAGTGTTTTTTAATACTTTCCACAATGATCGTCCCAACCCCATACTTTAACTTTAAAATATCTAGAATATACTATGAGGATGGTAGGAATAGATAAAAAATGGCTCAAAACATCACTCACCCCTAAAAAGTCATTAATGGTCTCAATGGGATAAAAAATGATTGATATAAAAGTTGAATCAAGAATAAGGGATTTTCAAAATAGTCCTCTATAATTTAAAATGGGTTTTTTCATATTGATATATTTGAAAAGTTTAAATGAAATTTTTATTAGGTGTAATGTCCCAAGATCACTCAAAAAATATTTATAAGTTAAAATGATAAATTTTTGGTCTGTAAATCCTTTTTGGAATGGGAATTTTTATTTGGGAAAAGAACTATTGGGATGAATAATTAATACACATTAATTCACATATATTTTAGAAAACCAATGTATGGAAAAAAAATGTCAATGAAATTTCATTTATATGAATCAATTAATTTCCTAAAACATTGAGTTTTAATTTTCATATTCATTCTTCAATTCAATTATTAAAATATCCATTGAAATCATTAAATTTAAATAAATGTTTAATAAAAAAATGAAAAAAAAATTCTAAGAAACCGATGTCTCAAATATATGTCATTTAAATAAATATTTCAAAAAATGGGAATGAATTTTTTTGTTTTATGATCAAAATAGGTATTGAAAATAAATACATAGAGTTTGAACATAAATAATTTATGGATGAATCCCCTATTATAATTAAGCTCCAATCCTCTTCTTCCACTATTTAGTGCCTTCTTTATGCCATTAGGAACCTAAAAAATTAATCAATTAAACAAGAGGATAACTCAATTTATGCTCAAAAATAATATATGTAGTAGGAAATATGTTGTACTAATTCCAAATACTGAAATTGAAATGTATAAAAGAATGTATATAGAAAAATCACTATGTGATCCACCAATTAGGCCCTATATTTATATTACCTCAAGATGGAAGTACTCGATTTTATCTATTGATTAATAGTGGATGTATATTACTTTACTTAAACCATGACATGTTTCATTTAACATTTTTCACTTCATCCTTATTGGAGAGGAATGATCATTGGATAGATTTTACCAAACCCACCCACTTCAAAATTAAGTACAACTTTCATGGTGGGGGTAGCTTGATGTATGAACCATACTCATCCTTGGTTTCTACTTGTGCTACAACTTCATTTTTATTTTCCAGTGGTGTTTCAACATTGGCTGCAAGAATAGAACGATTAATTGGAATTTAATGAGGCATTTTTACATGAATAAAATATTAAATTTAATTATTCATAAAATATTTATCCATTTCAATATGAGAATATTTTTCCTTTGTTTCCTTGGAATCGTCATGTTGGACTTCTTTATGGGATCCCTCAAATGCATGTTCCTCAATATTATGGACCTCCTTATATTCCTAAATATAAGAATGTGTTTTTTCTTCATACTTTTATATGTTATTGAATTTATTGTTGAAATATGAAAATTCAAATATTATTTGAGTGATACTAAAATCACATTGAATAAAAAAAAGTAAAAAGTTTAAACTAATTTTTTTGGGTTCATTCAATTCCTTAGTGGTGAGTTTCTCTTGAAATTTTGTTTTATTAGATATTATTAGGAAGTAAGTATCGTCCATAATTTATTCAAATTCCACTAATTGATGGAATCTTCATCAATAACAGATAACAATATTTGAAATGGTGTTGTATCTTCTACTATATAATTAATTGGGAGATAAAGTTATACCACATACTGTTTCTGAAATACATTCATATATTAGTGATCTCCCAAACATATCTCAATATTCAAGTCTTACTCATTGGGATCCATTTATATAATCATTTTCATCATGTATATGGTTCTTTAAATGGTTGGTCTATATATATGCCTTGAGTTTGGCCTCATCTACTTGGATGCATTCAGTGAAATTGGGGAAAACTGAATGAACATTCTTTTTGTATTTGAATCTGTACAAGTTATATTAGAGTTTATTGACTAATCCCATAAATTCATGAGCTGAGAGGCCTATCTATATGAATTTTTTACTTATCCTTTACAATTATCATAAGAGCATCAACCATTCATTTTAGGTCCCGCCTAGTATTGTTTGTTTCTAATTTGTACACCAGTGATTAATTGTTTAATGAATTGAAAAATAATTATTTCAAAACATCATTATGGTATTTATTTATTGAACAACAATAAAAATATATCTATAATGTTAAAAACAGAAAAAAAAATAATTAGAACTACGTTAATGGTGATAGTTTTGACACCTAGCTACTATAACGCATAGGAAAAACATATTTAATTTCATAATTAAACACATAGGATGACAAGGGTATTCTATCAGGAAAAGATTTAAAAAATTTCACCAACATAATATAATTTACCTAGACTACTAATTTTTATTGTTTTTATTTATTATCTAAATTAAAATTATTTGAAGTAGATAAATGAAATGAATAAATTTATAATAACACAGTGAAAAAATGTGATTATAAGGAAATGAATATGGCCATTCTCGTTTCATATAAGGGTTTCATCATTTTCCCTGGTGGTGTTACAATTTAGTTTGATAGTTTAATTTTTATGTCTAATTCTTAAACTACGATTATTTTATTTAGTGTGATGAAAAACCGAATTCATTTACCAATATTCATTCCTACTCATCCTGTAATCATGGTTAATGACACACCTCAATCGAGAATATTGAACATTCTATTACCCAAATCTATCATATGTCATTTCATCTACATTGTGTATCAACAGAATCACATTAATATAATGTGTTATGCGGAATGAAGGAAAATGATTTAGAAAAAATATATAAATTAGTTTGAGTTCATTGTTGTATTGTACATCCACAACACTCATTCACTTCACTCTTCTATAAAAAATCCATAAAGAAAACTGTTGAATTAATGTGTAGAATGAATGGATACACCAATTACGTCCCTAAGTCCAACACATGGGTTATACCCCCATTTTTTCGGATAAATGATCATTATGGAAAAAAGATAGAAGAATAAGTGAAAATAAATAAAAAATATAAGAGTGAGATAGAAAGGGAATGTGAAGGAGATAACAAAATCTAAAATTATATGTTAAAATAAAAGTAAATAATTTTTTAAGAATAAGAAAATTAAAATAAAATGATGAAGAAATGAAGTTGAAAAAACATTATAAGAAATAGAGAAGAATATTATAATAAGGGGTGTGGTGGGACATAATTGAAAAAAAATAATGAAACGTTTTAATTATGAAACTAAAAAATACATCAAGATTAATTAAAAATAAAATAAAATATAAAATTAAAGATTAAAATTAAATGTAAATTCTTGGATTGGGAAGGAGGAATTCAGTAAAGGTTGATATAACTCCTTTATAAGTGTAAATAACTCCTCTATTTATAGAGGAAGATATAATTTTCCAATACCTATTGAAGGATTAGTTAATCCACTGGATCTAGATTAAAATTTTCAATAGATATATCCTTCAAAATCCATTAATACACATTGGTGAATCGTGATTAAACTATTGAGATCCAGAAGTTTTTTTTTGAAGAGTTACTAGACTAGCGGGGCAGCTCATTTGGTGGAGCATGGAATGAATGGAGGTTTATTGCAGTCGAAGTGGGTAGGTGGAATGGATGTGGAGAAGTGGACATCGATGGTGGGAAACATGATAGCATCCACAATCCGACCCTAAAATTAAAACGATGAACCACAAAACGATCTTAATAGAGGTAAAATAAATGTATAGATATGATCCAAGATGGGATGGGTATTTTGTGGGGTGAAATGGATCTTATGACTGAGCTCCCATGGTAGAATAATAGTGGTTCATGGTGAGAGCAGCGACTGTCCATGATTCATGAAGGCATCAGTGAGGCGGAGAGGATTTTGTAGGGAAGTTATAAAGTGTCTAAGGTAACGTTTTTGTGACATTGGAGATAAAAACATCCATTTATATAATAAATTAATACTAAAAAGAATATATTTTGCCACATTTGAACAAAGGATGCACGCGGTCCTCCATTAAATATATGAGTGTTGTAGTAACAATTCATAACATCCACAATGGAGTCAGAGGACTCAAAATTATATTGTGGGATTGATGACCTAACAAGACTCTCCTCCCAAAGCCTCATGGGATTTACCACCATGGCCCGATGTACACAAGCTTTTCCCACCTATAAATACTCATGGATTTCAACTTTGCATGACATGTATGGGCTTCACCCAGCCTGCAACCTTCTATATTATGCTAGCCATCCCAAGAATCTAAATGGATTGGCGAGACTAAATATGTTTTATGCCTTCTCTTTGGTAGTATTTCCCATTATGGTTTTTTTAGAAATGAAAAATAATCACACTTAGAAATATTTCACTTTACTTAAATTAAATGAAAATCCAAAAATCAAAAAAAATATCAAATATAAAATTAAAAATTGTTATAATATATTAAATAATGAATAATTATTTATTATAGAATAATTTTTTTTGATGAAATTATTTTGTTTTAATAAATCACACATTAAAATCCTTTGAATATAAGTATAATTTATTTACAAATAAGCATGAAATGTGAGTGTATCACATACCTAGGAGGGAAATCTAAAGATAGATTACATAATTTGATATGGTTTAAATTACATCCACTAAGTTGAATATACAAATAATGGAATTCATTAAATTAAATCAAAATATTATGAATAACAATATATTATTATGAATATTCTATAATAATTTACATAAATTAATAGTTTAAGGATAAATATTTCCAAAATAAAAAGAAGTTTCATTGAGAATATTTCCAAATAATAACCATAATTCAAAATATTTTATAATGTTTTTAAATATAATATTATTTAACACTAAACTATCACCTGAGGGTGTCAAACCTAGTGCTTTATAAGGTCATAATCTTCATTAACCAGAATAATGGTTGATATATACTAATATAACTATTTTTATTATTAACCCTTAATGCATCTATTCCAAACCCTCATCCACTAGTAGTATCTAGTTAGGTATGTATTTATTGTAATAAAACATACTCTTTATATCAAAAAAACATCAATATATTAATATATACTAATAATTATCCTCAAAGTTAGTTATATGATTATGTTCATTTACCTATGTTTTTCTAAATCAAGTTCTCATGGTTTCTACTAAACCTTATTATCTTACCAAATTTAAAGACACTGACCCTAGTGGACCACATCCATTGGTTAAATTTTTATAATGGTACTAGGTACAATATATTGAAACCCAAATGAACGAATCATTTAGTAGTCTTGGAAAATATGATACATACTTGAATGGAACATTACATTTGAAAAAGTTATATAAAACATGATGTTTTTTATGATAACACAATAATTACGTATATAATATCTATTTATATAAATCATAATAAACTTATCAGTATCTTGGGGAAAGGAGGCATAAATAAATGTGTGATCATAGATACATAGTAACTGTATGAATACTAGGGAAGATAATAGTACATGAATAATATTTTTGTAATAAATAATGATGAAATAATTTCATAAATATAACAAAAATATCATGAAAATTTTACATTGATATCAAAAAAATTATAAAAATAATATATATTTTTAACTGATTTCACTCTGAATGAATGAATAATGACAGCTATCTCAAACTTAACATTGAGTCTTTATTCCATGAAATCAATATAAATGTTTAAGGAATAAAATGGATGACCAACCAATGTTTTATCCTAATTCATACAGATTAATTGAGTATATATAAAATTCTAAGACATGTCTATCAGATAACAAGTACATTTAATTCATCATATTAATTACAATACAATGTAAAAAACAATCCTTAAAAATCAATTAGTTGTATGTATTAAAAAACTATTCTATGGAATGTAAAATTTTTCAGGAACTAAATATTAATAAACCATTGATATTAATATGGTGGATGGTATTTGTATAATATTTCCATATTTAATTATCTGATTCAATAATAGATGTTTAAAAATATAAATATAGAATAAAAACTACTATAAAATGCAATGATGAAAATACCAGTTTGACATTGAAAAAAATTATATTAAATAAATTTATATTTCAAATATTAATGAATAATTTTTATTAGAATTAACCTTTGGTTGTTTTAAATGAATATTAAATGTACTAAGTATTCAGGATGGAATAAATTTTCATTCATGTTATGTAATTTGTTACCAATATTTCTTTTACATTTTCAGTTAATAGTAAAAAGTATATTATTTAGAAAAAGAAAAAATAATCTATTTAATCTAATTTATAAAAATAAAATAATGGGTGAAAATATATTTTATAAATAATTTTATAACATTAAAAACCCTCATTAAAATCAGTCAAGGAATGTCTGGTCATTGAACACCAATATTTCCAACTGAGTAGACAAATGATGTCTGTTTTCCTTACAAATATTATTTCGACATCATGATTACTTAAGGATAGGAAATTAAAATGACAACATTTATTTTACAAATATAAAAATAGGTGTATAAAATATACTATGATTATTAAGTAATGATCATATAATTCTCCCAGTGGATACATAAATATAATCAATCCAGATTAATGTTGTGATTTTGAAATAAGCTATTACCCTAGGTGTGACTACATTTTCTATGTTCAAAAATCATGTATAATAAATATAATTTTTTCATAAACATATTAAAAAACAATAATAATATATATCAAACCATATAACTTTTACATATAAACTTTTATCACATGTTTATCTATAATTATTTAAAAAATAATTGTCTTCAGTAATACATGTTTCACTTTTAATGTAGTTTTTGGTTCAACAGTTTTGGTACTTGTTCATTGACCATGATTACATAATATTTAAAATGATAATAATGATTTAATTTTCATATATATTTATTATATATATATATATTCATCCATTAAATTTAGTGATATTAAAATTAATTACATTGTTCATGGAGATAATATGTCATACATTTGCATGAAAGTTATTTCCACTTTTCGACAGCTGGAATCAAATTAAGGTAAATAATTATTCAAGATTATAGAATAATTCTTAAATAATAAATATCATATATATTTATAAAATATATCTTTATTACTTCCCATTTAATGTGTAAATGAGAGAAAAATCACGTCAATTCACTTATATGGTAGTCCATAGATAAACACAAGAAATATTATCATTTTTCATTGGATGTAAAAGTGAGTGGATAATAATGAATTCATAATAAGAAAAACATTTTAGTATATTGAGTTCACTGATGTAATTAATTTATGATAAATACCATATATTTATAAAATTGTAAAGAATAATAATAAAAATTAATAATTTTATCGCATAAGAAGATTACCTCTTCATTGAAATAACTCATTTATATCTCATATTAATGAACCTGTTTTTTTTATTTTGGAATGTCTGAAACCTCTAGATCAGGGATAGAGAAGATTTTAATTGATTTTTACTATTTTTGAATGATATATAGAGTCATTGTGGTGTAAGTAATAGAAATTGGGGATATCCTTTTATAAGGGAATGAGAAAACCCGAAATTTAGAGAAAGATTTAAATATAACTAAAATATTATCACTAAAAATTCATAAAATTGTTTATATTAAATACAAAAGTAATCAAAGTATAAAAATCACCTTCTAATAAAATTTTGATATGTTTTGGTGTCATTTTAAACATTATATTTTGGTTTAACCCATTGGTTAACCGAATTTAATCTTAACCATGTCAATGGATTTATAAAATTTGAGGGTTATAATTTTAATTATTGACAAATTTAGAAAATAAATGACCATGGGATTAAATTTTAGACCATTTCTCAATATACATATCCTATTTCAATGTTTTAATGGGTTTTTGTTAATTTTATATAGTATTATTCAAAATATTATATGAATAATGTCATTATTTACACTATTAAATTAACATGTTTTTAAAGAAAACATGACAAAAAATGAAATTGAATATAAAACATTAACTGATTCTAGATATTTTGTTGGTAAAAAATATTTCTTTATAATGATTTACCCAAATTATATTACTTTTATTATTTTTTAAATAATTTATTATTTTAATATTAATTGAATAAATTAAATACTAATGTTGTGTAGCATATATATTAATTATATAAAGAATAAAAATTATAAATAAATCACCATGAAAAATAATTAATTTATATTTATGATAAACATGTATAATAAAACTTTCCTTCTTTTTTATAATTATGTAAAAAAATTATAGATTCTAATATGAAGAGAGTTTTTTTATATATTTGTCATTTTTAATATTAATATAATCATAACAAACTATATCAAATTTTACAATATGTACAATAGAATTATATGTACATATCCGAAAGCCACCCATGAGATATGAAAAATACATGATTTTTTTGTGATTCTAAACCCTATCTCTTTTGTTTAATCCCTAAGTAGACATGTTTTAACCTTAATTGATGTAACATATTTTTAATAATTTAACTAATAATTTTGGCCAAAAATTCACTTTGATATTTTAAATAATATTTAATTTTGTGATTAAAAATATTTAATAAATTTTACCAATTTAAATTCTAATATTTCAATGAACACAATTTAAAATTAAACTTGGAGTATGGATGAAGATGAGGTTTAAAAAGAATCCCTTTTGAGTATAAATATATTTTTATACCAATTTGAAGTATAATTTTGGGTAAAATAAATTTTAATGGATTATTTTTATCCAAAATTAAATAAATAAATTTTAAAAATAATATATAATGTAATTTTTTATTGTAAATAATTTAACATAGAATTGAGTTTTCAGAGTAAATCCATATTTTTCATTATTTATTTCAAAATAAATCATTTTATAAAATTACCAAAAAGATATTCCTAAGTTAATTTATACATTTTAATTTCGTAAATTACATATTTTTGGTAAAATAAATTTTCAAAATGTGTATAAGTTAGTTATAATATTCTCTTGTGGAAATAAATAAATTTTTTTTAAGGAATTTGTTTTGAAGCATAAAATGTTTTTACTGAAATATGATTACTTAAATGTAAATAATATTTCTAAATCCACTATAAAAAAATTTAAAATGTGGTTGTTCTTGTAAATAATATCAATTATAATGTCTATATTATAGTTGTATTGTTAAAATATTAAAATTTTAGTAGTATACCATGTATCTTTTAAACTCGATGTTGTTTGTAAAGAAACCTATCTATGAAGTATAATTTATTTATATATGACTATATCAGATAATCATAGGGTGTTACACTGACTATTGTTAAAGGGATCATATTTAAAATGTATAAAAAATCTGTGAAATTTTATAGTTATGATTTTTATATAATTAATATATTTTAAAATCCATCCATATAAGCTGGTGATGAAAAATAATTTTCATCATTCATGGAAAATCTATTGTGTAGGTTCTTGTGAACTAAGATTCAATTTTTATAATGGATGGAATGAAAATATATTAAATATATTTATACCATTATATAATAGAAGTGTTACTATAAACAAATTATTTAGTTATTAAATCCACTCATGTGACCCTCGAACTAAGACAATGATGAATAATGAATTACATCACTATGTGTAGAATGTCATCTTCATGTACACATGAGTAATGTTTGTATTTTCCATATTATTTACATGTGGTTGAAAATATTTTTTAAATTAACATAAAAATATTTTGGTATGTTAAATATACTTTTGTAATTATACTTATATGCTTAAAATATATTTTATTGGGGTGGATGGACAAATAGATATGAAATTATTAAATTATAAATTATACCTCCACATTAGATATCTTCCTTTAGAATACACTTTAATATTTTTATGACTGGTTATTTTTTTAAGAAAAAAACCAAGAAAACGTGGTGTATATTGGGGTAGTAATTTTTGTAGTTATTGGATTATCCATGGTTATCAATGTGATTTAATAAGGGAGGAGGGGGATCCAATATATTAGCAATGGGAATGAAACCCTTATATATATTAATATTTTAAAATATTATTTTTATCTTTTATATATATTATTTTTTGTAATTTAGAAAAATTTAAAATATAGGATACATTTGGATAAAAATTAACTCAACCAATATAATTGAAAAAAAAGTACATATTTTTTTATTCCTTATATCTTAGTTTAATCCCATCTCCATCCCTTTTAGAAAATACCATGGTGGCTACATTTTACAATAAGAAATTAATTATATGAAAAATAAAATAAAAATGAAGGATTTAAAATATTATAATAATATAATTATATTAATGGAATTATTTTAATATTATTTAATAACTTGAAGTATCAAAAATTAGTTTTAATATAATATTGAAAAACATAGAATAAAAGTGTTTTTATGGAAATTACATTTTTAAGCATACAAAATATTTTAAAAAAATAAATTTTTTACAATTTATCTTAATAAAATACAACGATTTATGAAAATAAAATTTATATATATTTACATTAAAAAAATTCAAACTAAAATAGACCATATGAATAATTAATTAAATGAATAGTTCACTTTTTTGAGAAGACTATATTTTTCACAATTTACATAAAAATTATATATTTCTAAGAATTATATAAAAAACCCTACGATTTATTTTCACATTAAAATATAAAATTTATTCATATTTATCATTTGAAATTAATTAAAAATTGAAAATTATCGTTTATATGAAACCATATAAATCATAGAAAACAATTAGATTTTAATAAACGTGTTTCTTTCCTCTTAAAATTTACATAATATTAATATAGTGTGTATGAATCCAAAGAATATAATAATGAATGATAATAATAAATTATATTTATTTATTACTAATATTAATAAGGTAATCATAATCTTTCCCCTTAATTAACTTTCAGAAAATAATATATTTTTTTTGTAAACATGTGGGAATGATTTTCTCTCATACAATTTCTAGACCCCCATATTGTATCAACAATCATTTAGTTAATCTATAATACTATAAGTATGTGAGTCTACATATTCAATAAGAACATCTATTTATGAATAAAAAGCTTAAAGTTATTTTCCTTCAATAATATATTCTTCTCTAACTAAACCACTTTTGGGATCAAAACTTGAGATGTATTGGGTAGATATTTACTCAACAACAAATCATGAAACACATCACATAAATGATATGTAATCAAATTTTATGCTATCAGCAATGAATAAATCCCACATTCTATATAATTCC
The DNA here is from genome assembly GCA_963277665.1 of Viscum album. Lineage (NCBI taxonomy): Eukaryota > Viridiplantae > Streptophyta > Magnoliopsida > Santalales > Viscaceae > Viscum > Viscum album. The sequence continues at coordinate 815,284,453 of OY728126.1, read as the reverse complement.
ATACAACCCAATAAATATCTAAGTACAGTTTTCTTTTCTTCCAAAATTCATAAAACATTTCCTTGGATTTAGATAAAAAAATAAAGTCCTATGGACAAAATGAAGAATCATTCCTCTGTTTATCTGGTTAAATTTCATCCATACCATGGGAAACCCTTTATAATTTTAAACCATTTTATCTTTCATAACAATCTTATCTGCATGTCCTTGACCCACCAAATTTATCCCCCCCCATGTCATTCCAGTACACTGGAGTCTGAAACCACCTTCTAAATAATATATTAAATAGATCAATAAACTTACTCTAATAAAAACTATTATTATTATAATATTTAACTATTGCATAATGATAGTACAATATTACAGGAAAATAAAATGAGCTTTAGTGACTCTATTTTTTTCATGTAAGGCCTCTTGAATACTTCTACTAATATTTTTGAGGCTAGGTACTGATATGGCACATGTTTCATAGTCCTAGTGAGCCAAGAATTGATGTTATAAAAATAAAAAAAATATTTATATCATGCATGTTTTTATTGGATGTTTTAAAAACTCTGGTAATTATCCTTCGACCAGATATCCAAGACCACAATTTTTTTTTGAATATGGGTTTTACTCTAGACATGGAATAAGGTGTTTCGGCACCAGACATATGGTTCATGCATCCATTAGTGGTGTGTTTAATTGAAATAAATAATTAAATAAAAATCTATTTTTTTTAATTTACCTTACAAAATATTTTATTTCCCTAACCCCAGAATCCTAGATCCAATGAATTACATTATTATATTAGCATCATTACAACATATCAAATCCCAAAGGACCAATCAGTTTAGTAGTCTTGATGAAATTAGATGTATACCTGGAAGTCATATTACATTTGTAAAGGAAAAAATGATAACTAATAAAAAATAATAAACTACATCCTTGAAAACAAAATAAATTATCTCTGCTTTATAACCTTGGAAATAAAAACAAATAAAAGGGGTGAGCTCAAATTCTCATAAAGAGTTTTAAATAACAGAAGCATTAATCCACAATAATTGAATCATAATAAAATAGGAATAGTCAACATGACAGGTTGAATAAATGAGAAACACACACCAGTGATAAAATGAGAATGAAACTGCTTCCATATATTTTGTCATAGTGCAAACACCATGGATAGTAATAACAAAAAATGACTAAATATAATTCATATTAATTGGACGTCATTTATCTGGCACAAGATACCACTATACCGTAAAAATGGAATAATTATGTCGGTAGAAACCCGAATAATTTTTGAAAAAAAACCATGATGGAATTTTGAAAAAAGATTTGTCTCATGAGACCTGTCATTGCAATGAGGTGATATAGTGGGGCCCACCTGTCACTACATGTCCAAAACATTCTTTATACATAGATATATTTCAAGTAAAATATTACCCAAAATTAAAAATCATAAATGATACATTTATAATCATGAAAAGAAATACATTCATGATATGAAACATCATCTTCAATAGAAATACACCATATAGAAGTAGTAGTTGTGAATATGTAATATCTTACAAAAATGGGAGTGATATGAAGATACCTAGTACCTTAAGTCTGATGATGTTCTTATCTTGTTATTAGTTTCTAGGATAACCAAACTAAATTAATTAATTAATATTTAAAAACCTATTATTTAGGGAATTTATTCATTATACACATATTAGGATCAATCATTTCATTTTTGATTGGTTTAAGAGGTTCACTTTTATTTTTTGGAAGCATTATCTTCCTTGGATTTCATGATCGTCTTACTTTTATTCCGGAATAAAAGTCCATTAGAAATGTGGATAAACATCCAGAAATATCAATATATATATATATTAGTTAAATTATAGATATATTATTATCTCATAATGATTTTGGGTCACATTCCAGGATGAGGACTTGTTTGATAAAATATAATGATAAATGTGTGGATTAACTTGGTGGGTTTGTGTATAATGCACATGTTTTTTTATTTTATATTATAGGTTTGAAAGGATTCAAAAACATCAAATAAGATGAAATAAATATATTATAACCTATTTAAACAATAAAACTGGTTTAATGAATACAATTTAATATGGTAATAAAAATTGAGATCACTAAGTCTTTGAATGTGATAAGATAACACATCTCGGTTGGTTTTGTAATTTTACAATAAGAGTAGGGGGAAAGAGAGATGATGATGAAATATTTCATTAGAATAATTAAATTCTAGTTCATGTAAGGTACTATAATTATCATAGAATTTGTAGTAGTGGATATAAGGAATGAAAAAAGAATATAAAGGAACTTGAAAAAAAAGAAATGTTGATAAATCCCCCATGAAAATTCGACAACCTATGGACGTCGCTTAAAATATCATAAAATGTTTTGACAAGAGAGAGATGGTATCTCGTAATTACTAAAAAATACAGAAATTAAGGGGGATATGTAGTTACATATTTTAACATAATACAATTAAAATTAAAAGTTTATAACATAATAGAGTGCGTGAAAAGGAGAGATATTTTGAGGCGAAAATTCTACTATTTAGCGGCTATGCAACAAGGTTTTAAAAGACATTAAAATAGAGGGTACGTGGTAAAAAAATTCAAAAAAGACTCATAAGAATATTATAGGGATAATATAATATTTAAATAAGAACATGGTATGAAATATTGAAATACAAACCATATAAAAGAGAATTTGAATGGAAAAGAGAAGTTGATAATTCTGTTACCATGTAGAGTAACTCCTACGAAATGTTTGTTGGGATACTGGGGGCTAGATAACACTTTGGGATAACTACTAGAGAGGTAAAAATACTCAATATTTGATGATAGAGAGTTTGGAATTAATGAAAATTAAGGAATTAGTGGGTATTTATTGCAAATGAGATGGATTTTTTATTAATTTAAAGGGACACCTCATTGTTGGTTTTGAAAAAACCATTATATTTCCGATGGTAGTTTAACTTGGTATTAGCCACATGGGACACCTCACATCATATTTTATTGTATAAATGTCTACCAGTATTTTAGATCAATTATTAAATCAATATGATATCATTAAACATACCGGATACAAAAAATTTTATTTTTAATATTAATGAAAAAATAATGTATTTTAGAAAAATCCCAAAAATTAACCCCTTCCATTTTTTGACGATTATAATCTACAAATTAAATCCATTTTCTGTAAATAATTTTTTTAATATTTTTACATTATATTTTAAATAAAATCAAAATTTACTCCAAAAAAACTGTAAAACTAAAACTTGTTTTATAAAATATTAAGAAATAAATCATGGTCCCATAAAATTATATAATAACCATAATAAAGTAATGAATAAATTTATGGTTACATTTTATGAAAATAAATTTCAATTTGAAATTATTAAATTAACCATAAAATCATAATTAAAATATTTATTAAATACAGAACTACCAATACTTATATATTGATCATTTCTTCACTTATGTGATTAATAAATTCTATTTAAACACTATTGGGTGATGTTTCTATTTTTTGGTCAATTTAATATTAATTACTATGCATAGTGGTATGTTACTATTCATCAAGAAATAACATTGACTTATCAGACTCTATATATCTTACTGAAAGCAACCGTGTATGACAATTTTTCAAAATTCATATTGTAAAAGAAGAGAAATTATGCTTACTGGTTTGGTTATAATAATGTTTTGTTTTTTTTAGAATGTGTGTTTCGTGAATTATATATTAAATCTTCTTATAAATTATTCGGGTGTTACATTATTCCCACATAAATAGAATTGCATCCTCACAATTCGTAACTGCACTTCGAATGATAATGATTGATGCTTGAAATTTCCATTATGGGAAAGCCACATCAAAAATAGGGTTAATTAAAAATCCTCATAAACTCGGGCTAATGGAAATGAGGTGTTCACCACAAAAATTATTCTTTCTAATGGGGGGACATTTGTGGGAAGTAAAAACCTGGAGATGGAAGAAAAATATTACTATGATGTTATGATGGAACATGATAGAGAAAATGATTAGATGAAAGTTTATTTCTATAAAACTATAATATACAATAAAAATTCATAAATATTATCAATGATTATGATAATAGGAAAAAATTCATCTAAGACTCTTTTAAACGAGTTCTGTAATTCTTTAATTCTATAGGTGTATCTCCCCAACCATAGAAGCCTAGAGTTAGTGCATTATTATGTATCATTAGCATGATAACAAAAGATCAAGTCTTGAATGACCGATTAGTTTAGTATCCTTGGATGTAATAGATACATTCATAAGGATTAGATATATCATAAAATAGAAAACATTAACAACATTATTTCCATATATAACACTGAGATCCCATATACTATCCCTGCAGGTCAGTCATAATATACTTCTTTGCATCCTGAGAAAAATAAAACATAGAAAGGAGTGAGATCAGATGCTCAGTAAGGATAACAATATAGTAGAAACTATCACAAATAATCATAAACATTTTAGGAAATGTATAGAAATAAAAGAAAATACTTTTCATAATATACTTGATCATAATATGTAAAATATAAATCAAAATAATTCCATGTACATACTCACACTGATATTCTACTAGTCGAATAATCACATGCAATATCAATACCCACATTCATAATGTTGGAATGCATAATTCCAGACATTCATAACCACATAGTCACGTCATTGTGCCAAGACTACAAATAATATTTTTTTAAGGCCTTGTTCCAAGACAATAATATTTCTCATGAGTCCTACTAATGCATCGAGGATCTATAGCAGGCTCCACCCGTCACTTACTAAGTCCACTGCATTCCCCATATGAAAAGGATTAAATATAACATAAACATTTGTATTAAAACTACCATATGAAATGTAAATACATTATCCATAAACCATGAATGGAATGTAATAAAACATCCATATTCAAATATATCACAAAAACATAAATACAATATGGATGGTTTTTATTATAATAAATCAACTTCAAACAAACATAAAATCCATCAAAAGATGTTGACATAGATGAAATAAAAACCTTTTTATAGAAATATCTATTTCTATTTTAAAATCATTTAATGGTCACATAATTATAATATAAAACATTTATATTTGAAAATATTCTTATAAGATTGTATGGGAAGCTTTGATGATGTTATAATAGCATAAAATAGATGCACCTGCCGTATAAGTTAAAAAACATTCTTACCTTATTTTTTTGGAAAATTTCATAAAGAACCATATTTAGAAAACAACATAAAGATTACTTTCAAACCAATTTATAAAATGTAAAAAAAGGGTATAAATGAAATTAACCCACAGTCTAGTAAATAGTCAAAATGTTTTGGAATATTTTTTATAAAACATGGATGTGGATGCTAACACTACAACAAAACCGCCGTTTAGTGGCGGTTTTGTAGAGGTGATTTATAATAAACCGCCGCAAAATATATTTTTTTACACAGCCCCGACCCTTCCCCCACCCCGAACCTCATTCTCACCCCGTGCTCCCCCGGCCCACTGCTTTCCCTGCAACCCCGGCCCCCCGCAACACCGGCGACACCGGAAACCCCGCAACCCGGCGACCCTGCTTCTCCAGTGACCCCGCGACCTCGGCGACCCCGACCCCCCGCGACCCCGGTGACCCGGCTTCCACGGCGACCTATACAAACCCTAGGGTTTGATTTCTAATTATTTACTTATTTTAATTTTAGTTTTTTTTATTATTGTTTCTTGGATAACTGGTACTCTTTGTTTGTGTGAGGAGTTGATTTATTTATGAGACTAGTCACTGTATTTATAGTGGCAAATTAAAAATTGAAACATTGAAACAAAAAATTAAACTCACCAAAGGACATGTGGCATTACTCAGACCAGGTAATAAAATTTCAATTATGTGTTAGGATGGTCAAATAGGTTCTGATTCTCGGGATGTTTTCCACACACTTGATATAGTACCCCGCCAAGACATGAAAACTCTTTAACTATGAAACATCCTTGGATGGATCCCACGAATGAGATTATTTGATATCTTATGGATTAATGGGTAAAAATCATTCAGAAATGACATTCCCTAGAGAGTGAACATCACTTATCTAGAACATTCACTTCGAGAGATTTATGTAAATCTAGTTGTCTCGATAAAAATAAATAACCGTCCTCTAGTTCTCTACATGCTCTTACAATAAAGTAGAGTAAAAACGTTTGTCGTCGATAAATAAATCATAGAAGTGGTCCATGTATGGATATAGAAAATGGTTCATCAAATACATAAACATATATTGGTAATTCGTTACAGAAAATAGAATCATTGGAACTTAAAGTGTTGGTAGTGACATCATAATTCAAACTTTGGAATATCAGACATGAAAACCATCTACTAGTGATAGATGTTACTGAAATTAATATTCTAGAACCATATCATGCTTCAAAACTGGTGAAAAAATCTATCAATCCTTGAATAGGGGTAATTCATGTTTATCATTTTCGGGTTCTGGAAACGACAATACACATAAAGCCATATGATCTCTTCAAACATTTTCCTGAACATGAATGGATTTGGCTAGGGGGGAACACTCGGTCTGATGAAACAATTTCCACAAAGGTCTTTAAAATTCAACCATTGATCATGAAGCACAGTAGGTACCATCTGATATGACACAAAAAATATTATGGAAATACCATGATACAATAAATTGAAAATCTCCATCTCCCATCTTGGAGGTATTCCTGGAATGACATCAGAAACAAATTTCAAATAATCAACCAGAATTGAAGGAACCCAGATGCCTGAATTTCTTATGGATCCAAGGGATGCCCCTTCCAACTGATGGGTGATCGGTTGAAACATCTTATCCACAACATCCACCAAAACCTCCTTGATATATCTATCACATGAAAGGATAGCCTCATCCAATTAGTTTATAGGCATCTGACTAGTCTATAGTGAAAGTAGATCAATTCCTGGACCATGAAAATCCAATATGTTCCCATGATGACATCATAGGGAGCCATTGTGATGACTAAATCATCTCACATTAACCATTATGGGATAATTTATACCTCTCACTACAAGTAAATGAAATTTCAAATGAAGTGTTCCCGGTAGGAACCTCAAGACGACATTATTTTGATAATGTCTCAAATTTGATCTCTAACTATCACACAAGGAGTCGAGGGATAAAATAATGGGTAGAACCTATGTTTCATAATACTAAGGAAAGATAATAATAAACACAAATAATAAATCAAATAATCTCGTGTGCCATTGGATTGTAGACATCCAAAGCATGAAGTTGTCCATTGCCCTGGCCCCCAGCTCTTTATGCCTGACGTGGGCCTCCTAGGGGTTGTGGTTAAAGGACCTCATAGTACCATCCATTAACTGAAACTCCTCCTATTACTCTACCATCTCTACCTCTTTTGGATTTAAAAAAAAGACATAATTATTTCTGTAGATCTTACTTAATTGATTTCCACTGAGGAAGTGTCGAAATCATAATTTCCATCATAAGTACATTCAAAGACTTCAACCATTATTAAAGATGACATCAAAAAATTATTCTAGTTTACTATTGTTGGAAACATATTGTTATTATCACCAAAATTAAATACAACTGCTTTATAGAAATATCATAGATCTTTATGGTAAATTATGCTATTGATTGACAATTATACAATGTTCAAGCCACGATTCAGCCTCCTTAATGTCATCATCCAACATGGAGAAGGATCATCTACTTCATTCCCTCTTATGGGCATTAATGCACTTGAGCATAGATGTGACAGTGAAAAAGGGACAGCCATGAATGACACTATTACATCCACTAATGACAATTTTCCTACATCCATGAATGGTAGGCCATGCATTATTACACTTTAATGGTAAAGCAGAAGACCTTGTGGGGCCTTCTAGAATCTCGATGACAAAGGGATTTTGATCTGAGTGGAACATTTCAAGTGTATGTTTGGAAATTTCAGCGATAGCGTAATGATAATTAATCTAGAAGAAGCACCTGTAAATCCTACTTTCTTGTCTTTTGTTTCCTGTAATCCATCCCCATGTGAATTTATCCCCTGCAATATGGACTGTTATTAGGCTGCAATTATCTAAGAAGCTTTCAAATTCCTCTGCAGAATTATGAGAAAAATGAGGACCCAACCTTTCATGCGACCTTAGGACAGTATGAAAATCCCCAACAATATCCCAATTACTTTTTGTTTGGTCATTAATTTTTTTTAGATCCCTCCAAAGATCTCTTCTCCTGGTGTAGGCTTAGGATGAATATAAAAATGAAAATTTGGTGACAACGCCACCTAGAACGGTATAAATAGTGATGACTTGGGAACAAATATCATAAAAAGTAATCTGAATAACATCATGCTTGAGAAGGTTGATTACTGACCACCTGCATGCCCTTCTCTGCCAAGTGTGTAGTGGTGTTTGAAAACCTTACATCATGCAGGGCAGAAGCAGGTTCCGGAGCCGCAACAGCCTGTTATAAATCCCCCTCCTACTTCCTATCAATACCCTATCCACCTCCACAGAAGGCAAGCGCCGAGTCAAATGTAGGTGCAACCTGAGAATTTGCCTGGAGGGCTGGTGCCTTCGGTGACTTGGGGGAGCCAAGGATCATTATAATGCTTCCATAGCAATGAGAAATTCTAGCCCCTCAACAACCTGTACATTAATAGTTATAGCAGGAACAGGTAAGAGAAATTTGGGGCCACCAGCATCTGATGTTGATCCATCCCTGTTAGCCTCCAAGAGATTGGCCTGGCCTGGACAGGGCTAACAATTAAGTCAAGATTTGTTCCCCCTGAGGTAGAGCCTAATGTACGAGTAGTTCTTGACTCATGACCTTAGTGGTCATCCTGGGGGGATGTGGTGGCCACCCCATTATGAGTTTTCATAGCAGGGGAAAGTATCAGCTCAGTGATGAGTGACTTGACAGAGGGATGCTTCTCAGAGGGTGGATCAAATTCTGTTTTCCCTTCCCCCTCATCTTCTGGAAGACTCCATCATGATGGCCTCATTGATTACACCTGTCATAGATTGTTAATATTCTACATTCATAAATCAAATAATCAATAATGTTACAATTCCTACCAAACCCGGGCCTTCTCTCAAACATAATTTATAGATTCAAAGTATCATCAAAGGTGGTGAGGACCACCACCTCATCCAGAGTTCTTGCTAGGTCAATCTTGAAGAGGACTCTTACATAGTTCCCATACTTTGGGTTATTAGTTTCTCTGTCAATTCAAATAGGGGAACCCGCTGCATAAGCAATATCCCACTGTATTCTAGGATTCTAGTAAATCCAATTCATCTTTAAAATGTGAATCCACACCTTTATAAATGTGTTTCTCACAATTATTGGGGTTATTCCAAATTAACAATGTGTTTTGGTTTTCATGTTAAAGTAGCTACCATGTTGTTAGCACACTATTTCTCTTTACCAAAGAAACTTCCCCTATCCCAAACACTAAGGGTTAATATCTATCTCAGGGGATTGTCTTTATTATATTATGTTTCTGTAATCTTAAACTATCGTATATATGAATCTCTTTCTCTATTTAGTAGTAACTATGTGTTCTAATTTTTTTATTATTGTGTAGGCACATTGTGATATACATGGATAAAAGTTGGATCACATTACCGAGGAACACACCTCAGTATGTTAAGGTTTTGAATGAGTTTTTAGATTTTTCAATTTTTAATCGATACGTTGAAGGGAGAATAAAATGTCCATGTCCTAAATGTAAATTTAGAATATGGTTGAAGAGATATGAGGTTAATGAACATTTAATACTGAAGTAATTCCCTGATCAATATTTTTGTTGGATTTGGCATGGAGAATAGAACGTTACATAAAGATTGAGCACTGATGTTAATCCACAGAATGAGATCCCATGTTCATCGACAATGGAAAATGAAATGCAGAAACTAATAAATGATGCATTCGACACTGCAAGGCACCACTATCAGCATCAAAACATATCAGAACAACCAGAAGAGGCTGCTTCAAATTGCAACGTGACAAGTGATGTTTTTGAGATTGTAACACAGGAAGATCAAGATTTTTACATATAAATGGATCCTCCTCTTGATTTTGTGGAGCCAAGTGTAAGAGAAAACTTCACTGAAGAAAATGTGTTTCACGATTTAGTTGACGATGGAAATCAAGAGTTGTATTGTGGGTGTTTGAAATATTCAAAACATGCATTTCTGATGATGTTGTATCACATCAAATGTCTTTGTGGAATTACAAATAAGGCAATGTCCATGATATTGGAATTGATACGTGATGCATTTCCTGAAGCAAAAATACCAGAATCATTTTATGATATGAAAAAAGTTGTTAACATGCTTGGTCTGAATTATACAGAAATACATGTGTGTCCCAATGACAGTATCCTTTATTGGGGAGATGATTCAAGTAGACAGAATATCAAGAAATGATCTTCTTCTAGATGGCAGGAAAAGAGTGATGTTGGAAGTCTGAATAAACATAATTTCATGGAGAAGAAGAAGAAAAGGATAACTCCTGTAAAGTTTTTGTGTTACTTTTCTTTGAATCCTCAATTACAATGATTATTCATGTTATCCCAAACCGCCGAACACATGAAGTGGCATTCTGTAGATAATAAAAATGATGTGTTAATGAGACATCCACGAGATTCTCAATCGTGGAAGACAATTTATTAATTACATCTCGATTTCTCAGCTGATCCTAGGAATGTTCGATTGGGATTGGCTGCCGATGGATTCAACCCATTTGGGACTTTGAGTAACAATTATAGAATTTGGCCAGTTATTTTGATCCCCTATAATTTCCCTCTTTGTATGTGTATGCAACAAACATATTTTATCCTTTCGATGATTATTCCTGGTAAAAAAATGCCTGGAAATGATATTGATGTATACTTGTAGCCTTTGATTGACGAATTGCATGAGTTATGGAGCAACGGTGTTGAGACATTTGATGCTTCTTCTAAAACAATGTTCACAATGCATGCTGCTTTAATGTGGACCATTAGTGACTTCCATGGGCTTGGGAATTTATCTGGTTTAAACACATACACGGTTTTGGCTTGTCCCATTTATAACTTTGATTATGATCCCAAACGGCTACCTCACAGTAGAAAATGGTTCTTCTTGTGTCATCAAGGATTTCTTGATGCATCTCATAGATTTCGGCTGAACAGATCAAAATTTAATGGTTCCATTGATCATAGACCACCTCTAAAGTTGTTAAATTGTTTTGAAAAATTGAAACAACTTGAAAATGTTGAAACAAAATTTGTGAAGGTTCATCATTTGAATGATAGCGGAAAACGGGTCCGAAGTGCATCTTCAAGAGAAACCGGAACTCAACAATGGAAGAAGAAAATTATATTCTTCAAACTTCCGTATTGGAAATTTAATTTGTTGCGGCATAATCTTGATGTGATGCACATTGAGAAGAATGTCTGTGACAATTTGATTTTCACATTGCTTAATGAGGATGGAAAGTCGAAAGATCATCTCAATGCTCGCAGAGACTTACAAGAAATGAACATAAAACGCGATCTTTGGCCAGATGAGAATGAAAAGTATCCTCCGGGAATTTTTTCAATGAAAAATAGTGATAAAGATACATTCCTTCGAATGTTAAAGAATGTTAAGCTATCTAATGGGTATTCAAGTAACATCTCGAGGTGTGTTGAATTGAAGAATTGTAAGTTACATGGATTGAGAAGTCACGATTCACATATTTTGATACAACAGTTACTACCATTGGCATTGGGTACATTATTACCTGAAAAAATTACTGCTTTTGTACTACAGTTCGGCACATTTTTCAGACAACTATGTGAGAAATTTCTATATCCATTTCAGCTTGAGAACCTCCAGAAGAGGTTTGTATTGACCCTCTTCGTAATGGAGATGATCTTTCCTCCGTCCTTTTTTACTGTAATGATGCATTTAACTGTGCATTTGGTTGAGGAAGCTAAATTAGGAGGCCATGTTCATTATCGATGGATGTATCTGATTGAGATGTAATTTATTTATATGTTTTGTAGTTACGTAAACAATTTTTGGTACTTAATTAAATTCATAATTATGTTTATTTTATTTCACAGATATCTTGGACATTTGAAATCATACGTGCGAAATAAATCTCAACCATAAGGCTCAATTGTTGAAGTCTATTTGGCTGAGGAGTGTCTTACCTTTTCTTCTCGATACTTGGATGATATTGAGACAAGATTTAATCGAGCTGGACGTGTTGACGACAAATCGAATCAATCTCAAATACATTAGAAATCCAAAATATTTCCGGCTATTGGCCAATCAGTTGGGAGGACCTCAAATGCGACACTGACTGAATTGGAATTATTACAGGAACATAGATATGTGCTGCTGAATAGTGACATTTCAGATCCATTTATTGAAGAGTTTAGGATACAAACAAAGAGACGAATGAGAGGCCGAACATGAAATGAGAACGATACAATGAAAGCTGTTAATAAAGAGCTTGTAAAATGGTTTTCACGACGTGTAAGTTCATAAATATTAAAATAAATATGAATATTAGTTTGACACATACATTTTGTTTATATAATAAAGTATATTTGTTTTTTCAGATCATGAATACTGATACTCGAGCAGAGGTGTCCGATGATTTGAAGTTTCTTGCTAGAGGTACTCTAAAAGAAGTTAGAAAGTTCAACGCTTATAATGAGAATGGCTTTAGATTTCGTACAGTCGATCGAGAAGTGGGTTTGAAAACACAGAACAGTGGTATATTTACATTTTCTGAAGTGGAATACTATGGAAAGCTATATGATATTTTTGAATTAAACTACCACAACCATTTTCGGTTGTTTTATTGAAATGAAAATTGGTCGATATTATCAGAGGTGTTAAAAGAGATTCCTTGCAATTTACTTCTGTGAACTTCTCTCGCTTGATGGATGTTGGTGATCGTGAACTGCATGGTTCATATATCTTAGAATCAAAAGCAAAAATGGTATATTATGTGAATGATGTTGTCGATGAAGGGTGGAGTGTAGTTTCTCATTTAATACAAAGAGATTTGTATGATATGGGTGATGAAGTGGAAAATTTGACCTCTGAAATTGAATTTAATCAGCAACAGGAAGCAGAATTAGTTGTTGATCATGATATTGAAAATATTAGTCTAGCAAGGATGAATGAAGTGGATGAGGTAATGGAGCTAGAAACTGACATGATTGATGGAGAAAATGATTTTATGTACAATTATTTATTTATTCAGCAACCACTTGTTTCATTTCTGCAGTCATTCATTATCATTGGTATATATATTTTGTTTGTTAGTACTGGGCAACTATTATCATTTTTAATTTTTTTTCTGCATAATTTTTTTGAAATATATATTTTGAACTTAATTTTATTTGATGAAATGACATGAATGCCATGGAAGAAGCGGTATATTATTTCATCTAGTTCCGCGACAGATGGCGATCCATTTGTCTCCCTCCCCACGACATCTGAGATGCCAGGTGCCGACACCCCTGCACCATCCCCCCCCTGCACCATCTCTCACACCTTCCATGGATGTCCCAGTAGAGGGTGATTCTTCGACTCCCCTTTCAGGAGGCTCAGCAGTGGGGCAGCGTCGTGCCCCTTCCAGTTCATCCCGGACACACTGGAGTGTCACTATCATAGGTACACATTTTAGTTAAATAAATTTATTGCATTTTGTTTATACTAATTGTTTTCTCATTGAAGATGACAAAAATTCAACTGTGAAGAAAAATATAAAAAGTTCAGATGTTTGGAATCTGAATGGCGAGAAGATTGTTGTGCCATTTGATTCTTTCGGGGTCCCTATGGATGATGACGCGGGGTTACATGGCCTGATTATAGGCCAGCTGGCAGCGGAGCCCATTTCCCATCCCATTTCATATGACGATTGGAGACATATTCCTTCAAGCTGGAAAAATGAAGTGTTTGATTCACAAATAAAGGTAAATTTATTACATTATGGTTTAATTGAATTTCATGTTACTAATATGTTCAAAATGATTTTCTGTATACAGATGTTCTTTCATTTTACCGTTGCTGATGTGATAGCATGGAAGTGGACATTGAAAAATCTAGGTAAGAAGTGGAAAGATTTTAAATGGAGATTATGGTGTGATGTAAACGATACTTCATTGACCACACAGTAAATGTATGAGAAGCTACCCAGTGGGGTACCGAAAGAGCAGTGGAAAGTGTTTGTTGACAGACATCGTGATCAGAAGCGGATGGTATTGAAATATATATTATTATATTATCCTCATTTTACATTTATACATGTATATGAAAAGGACATGACATTCAATACATCAGTATTAAATTTCCTTTTATTTATTTCAGGATCTTTCAAGACAAATTGCATCCAACCGGGCAAAGAAATTCATCCTGCACACTTGGGCTCAAATTTTTTTTCTAGAAGCCGAACGTCATTGGTAATCTTTTAATTAGTTTAAATATTTATATGAAAATATTATCTGTTTAATATATTGAATTGTTGATTTATCTTTTTTTAATGCAGTCACAGAGTTTAGGGCATGAAGCATCCAGGACTGAACTATGGTTGGATGTTCATAAGAAATCAGATGGATGTTTTGTTAACGAGCCTGCTAAAGAATTTCGGGAATGAAGGCAGTTTTTCATCATAATAACTTATTATCAGTTTTTACTATGTTAATACATTTTGATATTTGATTTATAGGTAAAAATTAAAGAGCTATGGGATTCCAATCCTGTAGAGTCCTACTCAGTCTCCAAGGATGACCCGGTTTCTAAGGTCCTTGGGAAGGAGCATGCTGGGAGAGTGCACAGGATGGGTTTGGGACCCGTACCATCTGACATTTTTAGCAGTCCATCAGGGATAGCAGCTGCATGGACTCCTGAGTTTAGTCAGCCCATATCCGGAGATGATAAGAGAGATATTGTTTCTTTACGAAACATAGTTCACCAGCAGGGGGATCAGATATCTGTATTGTAGAAAGAGTTTATTGAAATACATCAGCAGATGAGCAGATATGCCCCTGGTGGTAGTGCATCGACTGGTGGTATGCAGGTAAATCACAAAAAATCAAAATCATTTAGTTTTCTAACTTTCATTGGTTTAAAGTTTTAATATAAATATGAAATCGTATTTAATTTTCAATATAATGTTCTTACAGGTGACAGCACAAAGTGATGATGAATGTGGAGAGGGTGATGATGCATCATCAGACCCTGAGCAGTTGTATTGTTGATTTGTAATATGAAAACAATTGGTTTGTATATGTAACATTTGTGGCACATAGTTGCCGCCACACACTTTCATGTCCTAAAATTTCCTTGATTTCTCATTTTCCTTTTATGCATTTTATTGATTTCTGATGTTTCTTTTTTTGTCTTGATTTATCGAGTGTCATATACATCATTTAGGAATAAATCGTTTTATTAGCCTACTAAGAAATTTTACAAGGGTTCTATATTATTATTTTTATGTGTTTGGTTTTGACTACATTATAAATCATGGTTATGAGCATTTTTATGAATTGTATGTGCCTTGCGGATTTTTTTTCTTCTTTCTATGATTTGGTTATGGTGTAAATTAAATTGAGCTTTTATATTATTGTCTGTGAAGTGGAAACATTTTTGTGATTATGCTTGGGCAATCATATTGCTTTGGCTGAATAATATTATATTGCATGAGGCATTGAAATACATGTAGATTTTGTCTAACTATGTTTATAAGAGTTTGATAATATTATATTGCATGAGGCTGAATAATATTATATTGCATGAGGCTGAATAATATTATATTGCTCTAGATTTATAGCATGCACCAGACTGTTGTTTTATTTTCATGAGATAAGGATTTTTTGGTTGGGGGTGGGGGGATGTTGAAGGGGGGGTCTGATGCAAGGGGGGGGGGGGTACCATGGATACATATTAATATTTAAAGTGTATGTGAGACATTCCCATTTAACGTGTATGTGAGACATGCCCATTTCACACATATAAGATTTACCTACTATTAATGTCTCACAAGTCATGTGCACATAGGATAGTTATACATAGAGGAGAAGGATGTACATAAAGATGATTACCGATTTGATCTGGATTGAAGCTGTCATCCTATTCTATATCTTCCTGGATTATAGTCAGTTGAGTTTTCAGTTGGCATGTTTATTGTTTGAACATTTTTGACTGTTTTGGGTTTCCTCTATTTGGATGGTTTTGCAGCCTCATTTCTCATTGAATCTACTATATTCATGGCTGTCCGGGTTTGCTGAGGATCCTATGTGCTTCAAGGATGGATCAAATCCATCTCAAATGATGCTTTCGGACTGCTACCTATTCGGCTTTGATTGATACACAGATCTAGATTTACAGCATGCACCTGACTACTCTGTTTTACAATTGAAGTTTAGGACTCTCTTATACACAAGTGAGAATATTTGAAGTGTGTTTGATCTTTGAATTAAGGTGTTCATTGTTCTTTTTTCTCTTTCTTCTATACTGATGTTGTAAATTTGATATGTAGCAAGATTACTCAGAGACCAAAAGTAAATGCATAATATGATGCCCCCTTTTGCAAGGATGATGTCAACGTATGAACAACATTCAGGTTATACATGTATTCAGATTAAATAATCAATTCAATTAGGGTATTAATCAGATTTCATGTATTTTAATGGTGTTCATATTTTATCCACTTATATTCCCTTTTTATGCATCAATATTTTGTTTCAATGTGATTTCAGGTTGTCGTAACATGGTTGCATGGAGAAACCAGATGATAGAAGACCGAATATTTATGGAAATAGGAGTACACAGATGCAAATGGTAAGCCTCCCAGTAGATTTCTATCCCTTTATTCATGACTCTATATTTTCAAATTCCTTAGAAATGGATTTCAAGATAGATTGATATGTCTTGATGTTTATAAATAGATGGAAAATTTAAAAACTGTGTTGTCATTACCCAAAAAATACAGCACTGTATAGAAGAGTTTCCACGAATCCCTGCTACACGATGAAAAATAACTGGTGCCTTTCAACAAGTGAAAAGCACACAATTCGGGTCCATGCATAAAAGGATTGATTTACACCTTCTGTAGGAAAGACAACGATGCTTATGGTGTGCGTTAAAAGAAGATGAACATACTATACTGTTTCTGTTTGTAGGGGTACATCAGTTGGAAAAAACAGAATAAGAAGTTCTCATTCTTAATGGGGTACATCAATCCGGAAATGGTAATTTAATGCAACATACATGCATGATTATGGAACGATTTATGCTATTAACTATGGCCTATACATTTTTTTCATTCAAAATTATGAGTTTCATGCTATGTTTTGTTTTTTCAATCTGATCTGCTCATTTCTGTGTCCTGATAGTCAGTTTTGTTATCATTTTTTTAATTATAATGACAATTATTCTTTCAACAGCTTTTTCCAATCCTTGATAAGGTATTCTTCCATTGCATTCTCATACGGTATGTGGTTAGTATCCACACCCTAAACACAGTTCAACTGGTGCTTAATGGAATTTATGATCTTTATATTTTTACATATTAAAAAAATTTCATCAACATATAATAAAAGGTAAAAAGACTCATGTTTAACAGTTTTAAAATACACACATGAATCAAATCTACTTATAGAAAACCGATTCTCACTCATAAAGGAATCAAACCTTTTATACGATTGTCTTGAAGACTATTTAATCCCATGAAAGGACTTATGTGACATAAAAACATGGTTTGGTTTGAACAATTTTGAAAATTGTTCTAGAGGATTCATATAAATGCTTTCATCAAGACTACCATGTAAAAAAAGTGGTTTTTACATTGAGTTGTTCAACATGCAAATCAAGTTTGGCAGAAAATGCAAGCATAATTCTAATGGATGAATGATTAAAAAGGAGATAATATTTCACTATAATCAATGACTTCAAATTTTAGAAAACCATTAGATACCATGCATGCTTTGAATTTGATTTTAGACATTCCTACATTGCTTTATTTCTTCTAATAAATCCATATTGAACCTATAACATTCTGGTTATTGGGTTTCGGAACAACAACCCAGGTGTTGTTCTTAAGAAGGGAATTCATTTCTTTTTGTATTGATATCAGCCAATTTCTATATTCTTTGGACTTAAAATCTTACTTAAAAGTTTTAGGCTCATCATTAAATAATTACTAAGCTACATTGAAAGCATAGGCAGCAATGTATGACTAGTTGATGTGGGCTAGAGGTTTAATAACTCTCCTTTCTTTATCTCAAGTAAGAAGATTGTTGATCAGGCCAACAGGTTCTTGGTCCTCAGGTTCAGATTTCAAATTGGGATCTGATTTAGACTGGGCTTGGGTAACCAAAGGAGCAGGACCAACACTGAACTGAGGTTGGTCACCTGATCTTAAAGGAACATCAACACCTAAAGGTGTTGGGACCTCTAAGGGTGCTGCAGCTTCATCAGGAGCTACAACAGGTTCAGGTACTTTGTCGCTGGTCACACCAGATTCATGGAAGACCACATCGCAACTAACGATGCATTTCTAGTAACCTGATTTATCTACCGATAAATAATACCCTTTAACACCCTCTAGATATCTCACGAATATTCATTCAATAGCCCTATCAGCTAGATTATCATTACATGAATTCACGTAAGCTATAGATCCAAATATCATAAGGTGAGCTATAATGGGGGGTGTGACCTTCGAAATTTATTCAGGTGTCATAAAGGAGTTAGCAGAATATGGACAACAGCTAATGAGGTGCACTACTGTTGATTCATCCTCAGCCTAGAAGGACCTAGAGAGTTTTGAGTGGGATAACATACACATTTCCCTCTCAAGAACAGTCATATTCATTCTCTCTACTAACACATTCTATTATGGAGTTTCCAAAACAGTCTGATATATCTTAATTGCTTCGGATTCAAAATATTCAATGAATTCATTGGATATATATTCTAAACCATTATTAGTTATTAAGGCCTTAAGTTTCTTATTAGTCTCACTCTCTACCGCAAATTTCCATTTCATAAAAGTCAGAAAGGCATCTGAATCATGCTTAATAATATAAATCCACACTCTCCTAGAGAAATCATCAATAATGGTTAAAAAGTATAAACCACCACCATGGTAGGTAACCCTAGAAGGACCCCACAAGTTAGAATATACACATTCAAGAGATTCCTTAGCCTTAAACTTGGATCTACTGAAGCTGATTCTCCTAGAATTCCCATATACACAGTCTTCACAAAAAGGTAAACTGTTAGGAGTGATATTACATAGAAGGCACTGTTTCTTAAGCTCACTAAGACCCATGGCACTAACATGCCCTATTATCCTATGCCAAAAGGTGGTGGAATCACATTAAGAACCAGAATAACTATTCAACTGATTTCTATACACTTTTCCATCTAACACAAATAGACCATTGCGAAGGGTTCCCTTTATTACAGTGAGGGATCCTTGGGAAACTCTAAGGATTCCAGATCTTGACGTGATGTCGTGACCTTTCTGGTCAAGGGTTCCTAGGAATATTAGGTTTATTTTTAATTTAGGTGCCCACCTCAATTATTCAAGAGTTTTAACAGACACATCATGAAGCTCTAGTAAAATTGAGCCTATTCCCATGATGTAACTGCTCATATTATTCCCTACAAATACCTCACCATTATTCAATTCCCTTAATTCAGTAAATAATTCCTTATTTGGGCACATGTGGAATGAGCATCATGAATCCTGGATCTATTCATATAAGATGGATATATCAGTGACATTTAAAACATTAGTAGTGTTGAAGTCTTGTTCAACTAATAGGGAATGGTCCTTATTTATAAATTTAAAGTCACCCTTGTACAGGTTGTTTACATTTAAAACATTTGATTACCTTGTTTCTAGATTAAATTCTATATTTCTTGAACTATCCCTTATCTTTTATCCTACCCATTGACTCACTTAATCCTCTAGATTCACCTCTTTCCCTAACATTGTTTTCATGTATTATACTTGTTCTCTCTGTTATATGTGTTTTGGTTTGGTTTTCAGGCTGTGGGGTAGCAGAATCAGGTAATTTATTTTATAGGCAACTTTTTAGCGTTGGTTTAAACCGCCGCTAAATGAATGTTGGCGGCTATTTCGTGGCGGTTTAAACCGCCGCTATACGTTCAAAACCACTGCTAAACGTAAAATAAAATATATTTTTAGCAGAGGTTATAACCGCCGAAAAATAGTCGCATCATGGCAGTCTCGTCTTGCGGCGGTTCTTTTGGATTTAGCAGAGGTTTTACAGCACTGTATTTGAATTTATTACCGCCGCTAAAACTACCGCGAAATGAGTCAGGTGCGATGCTTCCCTAAAACCATCGCTAAATGAAAATAACCACCGTGAAAAGATTGGCGACACCTTATTAGGAGGTGGTTTCTGGAAATCGTTGCCACACCATTGAGCGGTAGTTATAACCGCCGCTAAACGAAAAAAAACCGCTGCTAGATGCTTATTCTGCTGTAGTGTAAAGAGGTCCCAGTATATACTTACATAAAAACAATCTCGGATAATAAAAAGATTGTGAAATTAACCATTACATTGAAATTTTCCTCGGTCGATGGTAGATAAAACTCTTGTATAATGGTAAAATAATTGTTATTAAATTATACAATAATCACATACATTAATAAGATATCATATATGATCTTTTAACATTTCTTTGTTAATAATATCTTAGTATTATTGTCGTTTCGTGTATTAACTGATTCATTTTCCTTTGTATGCATTATTACATAAGTAATGTTTGATATGGATAGGAAGTATCTTATTCATATTAATAATAATATTATATCTTTAATCATTATTTTTAATCATCTAATCAAAATCAGTATTGAATGGATACGATGGGGAATGAATCTCATCGCGTTCATGGAGACTGTAATCCGTACGTACGCATGAGTGACAATATCATTCTTTTGATATTAAAATAATAAATAAATGGATGGTATATAATATATAATAAATCATTATCATGTTATATTTATTATTTACATCCATTATAAATCATTATTATACCCATCTGAATAATAATGTATTGAATAACAATTACACCATGACGTGGAGACGGTAAGCCTTACGTAGGCACGTATGTTTACATATCATTCAAAGGATGGATAGAATAATTAATTTTGATGTACCATAATTATAATATAATCATATTATAATGAATATACTGGAGTTATTATTTTATAATGGAAATAAAAAAAGGAATAGGAAAAGGAAGAAGAAAGGAACTTGAAAGAGGTGATGAAATATTTACCTCTTCTTCAGGTTCGTACTTTTGATTTGATAAAAAAGGATCTATAGGTTGGCATTATGACTAATGAAAGGCATATATGAGGATGGGAGGACATTTTATAGGGTATTTGGGAAGGAATTTTCTAATCCAAAAGGTATTGAAGGTGTGAATTTGAGATAACGGGGAGTGCCCATTTATTAGAGGGGTGGAGGGAACCTTAGAAAAAACTATAAAAATTATTTTATAATAAAATAATTTTTGGTTTTTAATGGCTAAAAAATACATTATTTAACGGATAAGGTGGTTATGGGTCGAAAACGACTCAACCAATAGGTTTTAGATAGGTTTGGGTCATTAGATTAACCTTATCTTTTAGATTTAACTCTTAGTTAAATAGTTTGACATTTACCATTCCTCTTTATATTTTTATATTATATGGTTAATAAACATACTATATACTTTTAAGGGGATTCCAAGTAGTTCATTAACGATACAACTATCATTATATAAGTCTTTTGGCCGAACATTGTATTTTTAGGAATAGAAAATCAATTAATAATATAATATTTGTTTTAAAAACACTTTTATGTCAATTTTGACACTATTTGGTATTATGTTTATTCGAAATTCATAATAGAAATATTTGTAACATCCCAGGTAAATAAATAATAATAAATTTCCATATTTATTAACATTTTTGAATTAAACATTATTTTTACTTTGAAGAGGTTTCTATGTTCGATAGCGTACCCGATACGCAACAATAAGTTTCTTTGAAATATTATGTGGCACACTAAAAATATAATAATATTATTTCAAATGGTAGTTAACACATAGTCATTGTATTGGCGGGAATGAATAGTAATAATTAAAATATGAATATATATGTTTGTTAAATGTTTTTACATTTATCCAATAAAAGATAAAGGCTTAAAATAAGAAAAGAATTCAATTTTAAGCATAAATACTATAATATTCACTAAAAGGTTGATTTATGCCCTTTTGATGGAGAAAACTCTTTAAAAATAGTTTTTGTCACTCTTTTACATTTTATTGGACCAAATAAAATCTTTCTTTACAATCGGGACATCAAAATTAACTTTGTGTATGTTTTTTTATTTATCCAATAAAGTTCATTTTTGATGAATAAGTGAGAAATGTTGTATTTTATTTCCAAAACTCTTTTCAAACTAATTTATTTATATGACTAGAATATAATTTTAATTGCATTTAATTTGCAATTAGAATATATTTTTACCATTTAATCCAATGATGTTCCTTGGAATAAATTTCACTTTGAAATTGGACTTAAACTACAGTAAATCTTTTGATATATTTTGTTTTTTAAAAACACGCTATTTGTTTCGACAATGGGAATTAATTATTAAATTGATTAATTCAAATAATCTGTTTTGAATTTTGTGAAATAGACATCATTTTTGAATTCGAAATATCAAATATATCTTAGGGTGAATTTTTGGTATTTTTCTGAAAAACGTCAATTTTTTATAAACAGTGAAACCACTAAGTGGTAGATTTTTCATTTAAATGAAATTTTACCACATCTGTGAATTGAATTTAAAAAATACGACATACATGGTTTTCAATAGGAAGTAAAATGTGGTTCAGTGGGATTAAAATAATTTTTTGGTGAATAGTTACTTTTACGTTTTATTAATTACAATTAAAAGTAATTAGTTTAATTTAAGGTAAAAATAATGTTATAATAATATGAAATTACCTTGAAACATGTCCTACCCTTATTGGATGTGTCATGGCCGACCAATATAATCCATGGGTCATCTTGGGGACCCCATGGAGCCACTTGGGTAAGAAAATTACATTAATAACTTTTTATTTAATGTTGAAATTAAAATGTACCAAACACGTATTGTTTTACTAAAACATTTATTACATGGGGTTATACAAGTCATCTTTTTGACTATAATATTCATTAGAAAGAAAAAACGATTTCATACACCATATTAGTTTTTTTTAATTTTTAGACATTATATAAATAAATTTATTTATGACACCATGATGATGCAGCGATTACCTCATTAATGAATGATTTAAATAAAATGAAAAGATAAGGTAAAATCTAAGACTTACACTTGTCCAAAATCTATTGGATGGGTGTATTTCTATCCCTTATCAACTTATCCTAGAAATATATATTTTTGGGACATTTAAAATTCTAAAATCATTTTATAATAAGGTAACATTTTATAACATTCCAAGAGTGCCCCTCCCCCCTCTTATAAAAGGCCCGCACCTCTACCCCCTTACCCACACCTCTAAATCATTTGGATATACCAAAATCTTCTCATTTAGACTCTCCACATCCCTATCCTAATCCTATAAGCCTTACCTTAGGTAGAATGCTCTTCAAGAAACCCTTTTGGTTCAATCCAAATGGAGTTATCTGATTTAAAGGTAATGTCTTCTCTTATATCATATTGTTTTGTTTTGATTCTCCAACCCCCTAAACTCTTTTTATTCATTACTTTTATAATAAACCAGTATCATCAATATACTAGGATGGTTTAGTGAGAAGTATTTGATTTAAACATACACACACCTCCATCTAATGGTTAAAGAACGTACTGTTTTTATGGATGGAGAATTCATGCATCACGAAACGATGATTGTTCATTATTCTTATAACACCTTTCTTGGTGGCCATTAAGATGTCACTATATTTATATATAACATATATTATGTTTATTTTTTCCGTATTCTTATGTATTTTTCTTTTTTGGCATACCTTTATGGTTTCCATTATGGGTAAACACGATATCTTCATTTTAGGAAGTGTAGACTACCGCCCCTCAAAGGGATTTGATTCATTAATGACATATGTGGGACGTATAAAGGATGGACATATGATGTTAAATATGATATTATATTGGAATTATAATATCCCTTTATATCATTATTATTTCATTCCATTATATACAAAATAAAATTGAAAGTAGCGTTCATGAATACGTACGGCTTACCATCTCCATGAATGGT
This sequence comes from Viscum album, assembly GCA_963277665.1. NCBI lineage: Eukaryota > Viridiplantae > Streptophyta > Magnoliopsida > Santalales > Viscaceae > Viscum > Viscum album. Next base: position 815,260,092 of record OY728126.1, on the reverse strand, counting down.
GCATTTCAGTTCTTACCTCTAATGTTATGTAATATTATAAATGCATGTATATACTCGATATATATGATATATATGATATCTACATCATAAATATAATTCTGTATATAATTTATATTTTACCACATGAACAACTTGTAATTATAAGAAGTTTATTTTTGACTCAAGTACCAATGATCGAAAAAATGACCGTTATTAACATAAATGATTACATAATGTTTATAACATGTCAATAAGTGATATAAAAGGAATGATAAACTTGAAAAAGGTTCTTACGAATGTATAAATTAACACTACTTTATTATTAAAGAGATTAATGAGCGATTGAGTCAAGTCGGACACGAGGTAAGGGACTTCGTCTCAATTTCCTTTCATTGAGTCATATTTTGTTCTAATACAAGACTTTATTTTATATGATTTATAAAACCCTTTGAATTATACTTTTATTCAAAAGGAATCTTTTCTATATGAATCTTTTTTCTAAATGACAAAAATTATGTTTCTTTTTAACCTACGTGGTGACAACGACCTCTCCACCGTCGCGAGTATTATTTGATCATTGGATTCCTCAACAAGCAGTAATATTTTTAAAAAGTAAATAAATACCATATACACTTTTATGTATTTTGGTATTGAAAATTGTTTTGATAATGTATTTGTGATGTCAATATATTTAAGTGATACATTGTGATCGAAATGTGGAAATGTTTTCTTTCCATTATATTTGTTTTATGACTTATGATATTATATTGGTACAAGGAAATTTGACGGGTGGTTACATGATTAACCATATGACGGGTTGTGCCGTGAATACCAAGATGGGTGGTTACCTTATAAGCTCCAATGAATTGGGTATAGAAGTCGCCTGTATGGCAATTCCATGTAGTGATATGTGTGGAAGTCGACCGTATGGTTATTCCATTTATGTATGTTTATGTCCCAAGTTACCTTTATATGTTATGTATTCTTTATATGGGATTTATGGTAATATTTTGGTTACAAAAGGGTAAGTAATGATCTATTATTCAATGAAGAGTATTAACTAATTCTTAAAGGTGAAAAGTGCTACTTGAATAAATTATTCCTGGTTTATGTGATGTTTTGGAAAAATAAAAGTTTTCCTTATTTGTGTATCCCTTACTGAGATTTTTATGCTCATCCCAAGTTTTTTTGAAATTTTTTTCACCGGACATAATGTCGAATAGGTTCAAGGATGAGATCAAGGAAAAGTCATGTTGTCCTAAACATGGAACTAGAAATGACTCTTTTTTTCAAGAGTTCATGTTTTGAAAAAAAGGAAACTATGTAGAAGTGTCTACTTTGTAATCCATTGAGATGTAATAATTATGACATAATTCTATAAAACTATAAACCTGAAAATATCCTCAATGTGAATTATTCATTTAATTCAATATTAAGTAATGTTTAAGGTCTGGGCCTTATAGTTGGCATTAGAGGTCAATTTAGACAACTTTAGGAGTTATAAAAATTGTTAAATTTTATGTCCCTAAATTAATTTATGGTATGATCGGAATGATAAAGAATTTATAGATTACCACGTTTCTTCGCCTAATATATTTCTCTGTTCGGAATGGTTTTCCATAGAGGAAACATGGTAGCTATGTTGGGACGTCATCAAGAGGAAGACAACCTCCCAAATCAGCAACCTGAGACGGTCGGAATTGGAACTGAATAGTTTGTTGTAGTTATGGCACAATTCACTCAGGCTATAAATAGTGGTGGTATCCATGCATGAGATCAGCCAGATCAACCACAGATGAACATGTCTAAGGTGGAACATTTCATGAGGCAACATCCCCCATCATTCAGGGGATCATCTGACCATGTGCTTGCAGAAGGGTGGATTAATGCACTGAAGAATATTTTGGATGTCATGGGGTGTTCAGAACATCAAAAAGTTAGTCTTGATATTTAATGTTTTGAAGGTGAAGCTGATCAGTGTTGGTCAATGGTGAAAATTTTTAGGGATAATGATGAGATTGATGATCTTCACTACGATGAATTAAAAGGTATGTTGCTTGAAAAATATTTTCCTAAGGTGGTTCGTATTAGGATGGAAAAACAAATCTTGGAATTGAGGAAAGAGGAAAACTCAGTGGATTCTTATGAAGCAAAGTTCACTCTACTGGAAAGGTATGCTCCAAATTTCATACAAGATCTTGATAGTAAAATCAACTGTTTGTACTCAGGGTTAAAGCCAAATTTTCGAAGGGATTTAGCTTCTCATGAGTTCAATAGTTTTGAAATAATTGTTCGATGTGCGATGAAGGTGGAAATTGAGTATTCCGATGATTAGGTGTTCTTTGACAAACAACATAATAAGAGGTCCAGTTGGCAGGAAAAGGGAACGAATTCATCAAAAAAGCCAGATGGTAAGAAAACCAAATATCCATCCTGTGAGAAGTGTTGTAAAATGCATCCTGGAGAATGTTTATCCAAGTCTGGAAAGTGCTTTCGGTGTGGTAAGTCTGGTCATATTTCTCGTAACTGTATGGAATATAAACAATTAGGCAATGATAACCCAACAGTAAGATGTTTTAAGTGTAATAAAATCGGTCATTCTGCAAATGAGTGTCTAAAGAAGAACTAAACTGAGGGAAAGCATCCATACTACAAGCATAAAGGGGTGGTGAAATCTTTTGCAACTACATCAGCATATGTTGGGCCATCGAATGTAGTAGTATCAGGTACACTGTTTGTTTGTTCAGATTATGCCAATGTTTTTTTTGATTCAGGGTCTACACATTCTTTCATTTCTGAGAAGTTTTCTAGTAAATTGAGAATTCCATCTCAAGATATGAATTTTGAAAATATGGTGAAAACACCCAGAGGAAACGTAGAGACAAAAAAGAAATTATTAGAACCTTATTATCCTTGTGAACAGAAAGAATCTACATGAAAACCGTATTGTTTTTCCTCTAGTAGAGTTTCATGTTATTTTGGTTATGGATTGGATTTCCGTTTATCATGCTAAGATTTACTGCAGATCTAAAATTGTTTCTTTTTAGAAAAATTTCCAATTTGTGTACAAGAATGAACCCTTGCGTTTGGTAACATATCAGGAAGTTGAGAAACTAATAAATGATGGAAATGAATGTTACCATGAACATATTGTTGAAAACAAAGGAACTATTCATATTAATGATGTCATAGTGGTAAATGAGTATCTTGATGTTTTTCCTAATGAGTTTTCTGGTATTATAAATGTTCAGGATGTTGAATTTGTTGTTGACTTTGTTCCTGATTCTAAGCCAATTTCAAAACCCCCTTATTTAATGGCTCAAGTTGAACTTTTAGAGTTAAAGAAGAAATTGCAGGAGTTATTAGAAAAATGTTTCATTCGTCCTAGCACATCTCTATGGGTTCTCCTATCCTATTTGTTAAAAATATAGATGGTTTAATGAGACTTTTCATTGATTATAGAGCATTGAATAACATCACTATTAAGAACATGTATCATTTGCCTAATATCGATAATTTGTTTGATCAGCTCCAGGGAGCTCAGTATTTTTCGAAGATTGACTTGAGGTCGGGGTACCATCAGTTGAAAGTAAAAGAAGAAGGTGTTCTGACGACTGCGTTTTGTACTAGATATGGCCATTATGAATTTGTAGGTATGCCTTTTGGGTTAACCAATGCACCTATTGTTTTCATGGACCTTATGAATAGAATTTTCCATTAGTTCTTGGATATGTTTGTGGTTGTTTTCATTGATGATATTTTGTTTTTTTCTAAAAGTAAAGAGGAGCATGAAATTCATTTAAGGGTTATCTTGAAAACCTTAAAAGAAAAGAAACTGTATGGAAAATTCAGCAAGTGTGGGTTTCAGTTACAAAAAATTTATTTCCTTGGTCAGATTGAGTCAAAAAATGGCATAACTGTTGATCCTACTAAAACAAAAGTTTTTGAAGAATGGCCAAGACCTAAAAATATAATCGAGATCTGTAGTTTTATTGGATTGGCAGGTTACTACAAGAGGTTTTTTGAAAATTTTTAACAGTTATCTAGTCCAATGACTAAGTTAACTCGGAAAGGTGTTAAGTTAATCTGGACAAAAGAATGTGATGATTGTTTTCTAGAATTCAAAAGAAGATTGGTGAATACTCCAGTTTTTGAACATCTATCCAGGAATGGTGAGTTTGTTATCTACAGTGATGCTTCATTGAAAGGACTTGGTTGCGTCCAAATGAAAAATGATTAGGTAATTGCTTATGATTCACATCAGTTGAAAACTCAAGAGGGAAATTACCCTACACATGATTTGGAAGTAGCTGCTGTTGTTTTTTTTCTAAAAATTTGGAGGCATCATTTGTATGGAGTAATGTGTGAAATATATATCGATCACAAAAGTTTAAAGTATATATTCACTCGGAAATAATTGAACATGAGACAGAAGATATGGATGCAATTAATCAAGGATTATGAATGTACAATTCATTACTATCCGAGAAAGGAAAATAAAGTGGCTGATGCTTTGAGTCGAAAAAGTAATTCATAATTAACCATCCTATGTTTGGAATGAGATCCCTTTGTTTTTGATTTGATGAACTTTTGCATAGAAGTTGTTGGTGCAGGATGTTCTTCTGTTTTTTTTTCTGGTGTTAGTGAGATCATCTCTATCAGACAGAATTAAGAAAGCGCAGAAGAAAGACAGTGGGTTCCAGAAAAAGGTAGAGCTGGTTCAGAAGTGTAATTTTCATGAACTTAACATTGATAGTGATTGTGTTTTGAGGTTTGGGAAGAGATTATGTGTTCCTTGTTTTTCACAGTTGAAGAATGAGTTGTTATGTGAGGCTCATAGTTTTCCGTTTTCAATTCAACCTGGAAGTACTAAGATGTACAGAGATCTGCAGTAGTATTACTAGTTGGATGGAATGAAAAGATATATTTCTGATTTTACTGTGAAGTGTTTGAATTTTCATCAGGTCAAAGCAGAGCAACAGTTACCGAAAGGGATTCTTCATTCATTACCGGTGCCAGAATGAAAATGGGAAAATATATCCATGGACTTCATTGTGGGATTACCAAAGACGTATCGAGGTAGTAATACAATTTGGGTTATTGTTTATCGATTAAATAAATCTAATCATTTCCTTTCTATTCGAGATACATTATCTCTAGATCAAATTTCTCGAGTATATCTTAAAGAGATTGTCAGGTTGCATAGAGTTACCCTATCCATTGTATCTGATCGTGATCCCAGTTTTACTTCTATCTTTTGTAAGGGCCTTTAGAAATCGTTGGGTACTGAATTAAATTTTAGTACATCTTTTCATCTGCAATCAGATGGGCAGTCAGAACGAACTATTCTTACCATGGAGGATATGTTATGTTCTAGAATGATGGATTACCAGGGATGTTGGGACCAACATCTTTCTTTGGTTGAATTTTATTATAATAACATCTTTCATTCCAGTAAACAGATGGCTCCATTTGAGGCATTATATGGAAAACGGTGTCAAACTCCAGATTTTTGGGACGAAGTAGGGGAAAGGAAGCTGATGGGACCATAATTGGTAGAAGAGATGGCAGAAAAGTTTAGTTGATTTATAAACACATGAGAACAGCTCAGAGTTGTAAAAAAGTTATGCGGATAACCGGAGGGAGGATCTATCTTTCGAGGTTGGTGATCATGTCTTTCTCAAAGTTTCTCCATGGAAAAGTGTGATGCGTTTTTGTAAGAAGGGAAAGTTGAGTTTGAGGTTCATTGGACCTTATAAAATCCTGGATAATGTTGGATCAGTTGTATACAGACTGGCATTACCTCGATTTTTGTACTAGGTACCCAATGTTTTTCATGATTCGATGTTGATAATGTATATGCCAGATCCATCTCATGTTTTGATCCCAGAGGTAGTTCAGTTGGAGGAGAATCTCTTTTATGAAGAACTACCAGTCCAAATTTTTGACTGAAGAGAGAAAGTGTTGTGAAATAAGGTAATTTATCAGGTAAAGTATTTATGGAAAAACTATATGGTTTATGAGGCAACGTGGGAATCTGAAAATTCTATGAGGGATAAAAACCCCCACTTATTTTGATAAGTGAATAATATTGTAAGGACGCAATTCCCAAAAGGGGGGAAGGATGTAACATCCCAGGTTAATAAAGAATAATACATTTTCATATTTATTAATATTTGTGAAATAAATTATAATTTTACTTTAAAGGGGTTTCTAGGTTCGATAGCGTACCCGATAGACAACAACAAATTTCTTTGAAATCTAACGTGGCACACTAATAATATAATAATATTATTCCAAATGTTAGTAAACACGTAGCTGTTGTATTGGCGGGAATGAATTGGAAGAACAAAAATAATATTATATATGTTTGTTAAATGTTTTTACATTTATCCAATAAGAGATAAAGGCATAAAATTAGAAAAGAATTCAATTTTAAGCATAAATACTCTAATATTCACTAAAAGGTCGATTTATCACTTTTTGATGGAGAACCCCATTTAAAAATAGTTTTGGTCACTATTATACATTCTATTGGACCAAATAAAATCTTTCTTCTGAATCGGGAAATCAAAATTAACTTTGTGTATGTTTTTGTTATTTTTCCGATAATGTTCATTTTTAATGAATATGTGAGAAATGCTTTATTTTATTTCAAAACCTCTTTTTAATATAATTTTTTTATATGACTAGATTATCTTTTTAATTGGTTTTAATGTGAAATTAGAATATATTTTCACCATTTAATTCAGTAATGGTCATTGGAATTGATTTCACTTTGAAATCGGACTTAAACTATAGTCAATCTTTTGATATATTTTGTTTCATAAAAATATGCTATTTGTTTTGACAACGGGAATAAATTATTAAATTTATTAATGCAACCTATATGTTTTGAATTTTTTAAAAATAGATATCATTTTTGAATTCGAAATATCAAATATAGCTTAGGGTGAATTTTTGGTATTTTTCTGAAAAACTTCTATTTTTTATGAATAGTGAAACCACTAAGTGGTAGTAAAAAACAGATTTTTCATTTAAATGAAACATTAATACTTCTGTGAATTGAATTTAAGAAATCCGACATAAATGGTTTTCATTAGGGAGTAAAATGTAGTTCCATGGGATTAAAATATTTTTTTGGTGATTTGTGACTTTTATGTTTTATTAATCGCGATTAAAGGTAATTATTGTAATTTAAGGAAAAAATAATGTGATAATAATATGAAATTACCTTGAAACATGTACTACCATTATTGGATGTGTTATGGCCGACCAAGAAAATCCATGGGTCAACATGGGGACCCCATGGATCCAATTGTGTAAGAAAATGACATTAATAACCTTTTATTTAAAGTTGAAATTAAAAGGTCACAAACTTGTATTATTTTACTAAAAAAACATTACATGGGGTTATAAAAGTAATATTTTTGACTATAAATATTTATTGGAATGATAAAACGATTTCCTACATCATTGTATTTTTTATATAATTTTTAGACATTATATAAATAATGTTATTTATGACACCATGATGATGTAGCGATTACCTTATTAATGAATGATTTAAATAAAATGAAGAGATAAGGTAAAATAAAATACTTACACTTGTACAAAACCTATTAGATGGGTGGATTTTAAACCCTTATCATCTTATCCCCGAAATATATCTTTTTGGGACCTTTATAATCATAAAATAATATTATAATAAATTAACATTTTATAACATTCCAAGAGTGCCCCTCATCCCTCTTATAAAAGGCCCCCACCTCTACCCCCTTACCCACACCACTCAAGCCTTTGGATAGACCAAACTGTGCTCATTTTATCTCTCCACATTTTTATCCTAATCCAAGAAGCCTTACCTTAGGCAGAAAGCTCTTCGAGAATCCATTTTTGTTCAATCCAAAGGGATTTATCCGATTTAAAGGTAATGTCTTCCCTTATATCCTTTTGTTTTATTTTGCTTCTCCAACCCCCTAAACTCTACTTATTCCATCCTTTTATAAATAAAATAGTATTTTAAATATACTAGGATGTTTTTATGCGATGTATTTGATTTACACTTACACACACCTCTGTTTAATGGTTAATGAACATACTATTTTTGTGGTTGGTGAATTTCTGCCTCACGAAATGATGATTGTTCAATATTGTTCTAACACATTTCATGGTGGCCATTAACATGTCACTATATTTATATATGATATATATTATTTTTATGTTTCCCATATTATTCTGTATTTTTCTTTTGTGGAATACCTTTATCCTTTCAATTATGGTTAAACGTGATATCTTTATTTTAGGAAGTGCGGACTACCGCCCCCTCAAAGTGATTTGATTCGTTAATGCCATATGTGGGATGTATAAAGGATGGATTTTATGATGTTAAATATGATATTATACTTAAATTATAATATACTTTTATATCATTATGATTTCATTCCATTAAATATGAAATAGAAATGAAAGTAGCGTTCATGCATACATATAGCTTACCGTCTCCATGAATGGTGCATTTCATTTCTTACCTCTAAATGTTATATAATATTATAAATGAAAGTATATACTGGATATATATGATATATATGATATCTAAATAATGAATATAATTCTGGTTATAATGTATGTTTTACCACATGAACAACTTGTAATTATAAGATGTTTATCTTTGACTCAAGTACAAATGATCGAAAAAATGACCGTTATTAACTTAAATGATTACAAAATGATTATAACATCGCAATAAGTGATATAAAAGGAATAATAATATTTATAAATGTTCTTAACCAAGTATAAATTAACACTAGTTTATTATTCATGAGATTAAATAGTGATCAAGTCATGTCGGACACGAGGTAAGGGACTTCATCTCAATCGCCCTTCATTGAGTCATATTTTGTTCTAATACAAGAATTTGTTTTATACGTTGTATAAAACACTTTTACTTTTACTTTTATTCAAAATTAATCTTTTCTATATGAAGCATTTAACTAAATTACAAAAATTATGTTTCTTTTTAACGTACGCGGTGACAACGACCTCTCCGCCGCTGCGCGTATTATTTGATCTTTGGCTTCCTCAACAAGTTGTACTATTTTTTAAAATTAAATAAATACCATATACTATTTTATGTATTTTGTAATTGAAAATGGTTTTGATAATGGATTTGTTATTTCAATATATTTAAGTGATATAATTTGATCGAAATGTAGAAATGTTTCCTTTCCATTATATTTGTTATATGTATTATGATTTTATATTGGTACTTGGACATTTGACGGGTGGTTAAGTGATAAACCATATAATGGGTGGTGCCATGAATACCAGGACTGGTGGTTATATTATAAACTCCAATGCATTGGGTATGGAATTCGGCTGTATGGATATTCCATGTAGCAATATGTGTGGAAGTCGACAGTATGGTTATTCCATTTAAGTATGTTTATGTCCCAAGTTACCTTTATATGTTATGTTATCTTTATATGGGTTTTATGGTAAACATTTTGTTACAAAAGGGTAAGTAATGATCTTTTATTCAGTGAAGAGTATTTACTACTTCTTAAAGGTGAAAAGTGTTACATGAATAATGTATTCATGGTTTACTTGATGTTTTGATAAATTAACAGTTTTCCTTCTTTGTGTATCCCTTACCGAGCTTTTTATGCTCATCCCAAGTATTTTTTAAATGTCTTTCATAGGACATAATGTGGACTAGGGTCAAGGATGGGATTAAGGAAAAGTCATGATGTCATAAACATGGAACTAATCATGAATCTTTTTCTTCAAGAGTTCATGTTTTGTAAAAAAAAGAAACTATGTAGAAGTGTCTACTTTGTAATCTTGTGAGATGTAATAGTTATGTCCTAATTCTATGAAACTCTAAACCTGAAAAGATCTTCAATGTGAATTATTCATTTAAATCAATATAATGTAATGTTTAAGGTTGGGGCCTTATATTATTACCTAGAACAACATTTATCTAACCAACCCTTACATGTCATATTAACCTATAAAAATAGTGGAATTTTTAAAAAAAGTCTCAAATTACATTTATTTGGATATTTATAATATCAATTGTTTTAATATTTCATTAATTATATTATTATTGCATCATCATTGTGTCATAAATTAACTTTATTATTTAATGTTTAAAAAATATAAATAAAATACCATTTTGTAGGAAATATTTTTATGTTTCTAATGAATATTTGTAGTCAAATTTAACTTATGTATAACGTTATATTATAAATGTTTGAGTTATTAAACATTGATTTTAACTCTTTTAACTATTCTTGAAATAAAAAAAATAAATTCCTAATCTAATCCAAGTGGACCAAAGAGGTTCATATTTTATTTCTATGGATGTATTTGGTCTATTTATACTTATACAATAGAATTAGGACATGTGTTAGGGTAATAATAATATCATTTTTACCCTTAATTACCCTATTTACTTTCAACCGCGGTAAATAAAAGTAAAAAATTACTATTCACCAAAAATTATTTTTATCCCATTGAACCACATTTTACATAAATATATCAACCATGTCTCTCATATTTTTGAAATTCAACTCAACAAAGCGGTACAATTATGTTTTCTATAAATTTGTCAATGCTCTTAGGAGGTGGGTAAGAGGCAGTGAACAGTTCAATAAAATTTTATATATCTAATATTATTACAAAATGACATTAATGAATTAAATTGAAAATATAAAGGTATTATGTATCTATTTTTACATAAATAAATTTTTAAAAAAATTAATTATTTAATAAAAATTGGTTTTAAACTATAACTTAGTGTTTTTCACTATTCATCAAAAATTGAAAGTTTTCATGAAAATACCATAAATTCACCCTAAGCTAATTTCGATATTCTAAATCCAAAAAAGAAGTACATTTTGAAAATTAAAATTTATAAAATTTTAAAAAGTGGGTATTACATTCTACCCTCCTTCAAGTAATTTTGTCCTTGAAATTTTTAGTTTTTTACTGTGTAAAAAGACTCAGATGGTTCTTCATCATAAGTTCCCTAGGTTCCCACGTTGCAACTTCCATCTTATGGTTTCTCCATAGAAAATTTACTAGACAAGTCTTCTAGTTCATCACTTGTTCTCTTGTATCAAGAACCTTTAAAGGCTCTACACAATAAGATAGATCGAGTTTCAGTTTTAATTATTCATAGGTGAGTACATGCATTGGGTCATGCATGTATCTTCTCAATAGGGGTACGTGGAACACATCGTGAACTTTGGAGAGACTTGGTGGCATTTCCAAATGGTAATCTACAGCCCCAATTCATCCTAGAATTTTGAAAGGTCTGGTGTACATGGGACTCAAAATTCCTATCTTACCAAAATGTAAAACACCCTTCCTTTGTGATACCTTCAAGAAAAAAAGATCTCCTACATGAAATTACAAATCCTTCATTCGATTATCGCCATAACTCTTCTGCCAACTTTGACCTGCTATGATGTGGGTTTGGATTACCTTCACCTTTTCCATCATTTACTCCACAAGTTCTGGACCTATGAGTTTTCTTTCACCAACATCATCCCAACACGTTGGTGTGCAAAATCGCTTTCCATATAACGCTTCATATGGTGCCATATGAATACTTGAATGGATGCTATTGTTATAGGAAAATTCTACCAGAGGTAAATATTTATCCCACATACCTTTAAAGTCAAGTGAGAAAGATCTCATCATGTTATCTACGGTAAGAAAAGTCCGTTCTGATTGTCCATCATTTTGAGGGTGGTAGGCATTGCTCAAACAAAGTTCTGTATCTAGGGCTTTCTGAGGGCTTCTCAAGAATCGTGATGTAAAATGGGGATCACGATAAAAAAAATGGATAGTGGTACTCAATTAAGTCTTAAAACTTCCTTAATATATAGTATTTCTAATCGTTCAAGTGTTAAATCTTCTCTTATAGTAATAAAATGTACTGAATTTGTATGATGATCAACAATGCCCTATATTTCATTGTTTCTTCTAGGAGTCTTTGGAATTCCCATGAAAAATGTCCTTCGTGATATAATCCCATTTCCATTCAGGTATGGGAAGAGGTTGCATGACTCATCCAGGCAGTTTCCTTCCAACATTCATTTGTTGACAAACCATACATCTTGTCACAAAATCAGCAATCTCCATTTTCATGTTCTCCTACAAAAAATGTTCCTTCAAATATCTATATATTTCGGTGCTCCCAAGGTGTATAGAGAAATTGGAACTATGAGTATCATCCCACAATTCCCATTTTAGATCAGGTATATTGGGGAAACAAGGTCTCTTCCCAAATTTCAAAATTCCATCTTCATAAACGAAGTCACTCAATCTCCCATTATTCACAACTTTAATATTCTTTTGAAAAACATCATCACCAGTCTGAGAACTCTTTATCCTCTCTAGTAATGTTAATTTGGAAACATTTTGAAATAGTATTAATGATCCACATTCCATAGTTATTCCCATATCCATCTTTACTAGATCTATGAGAATAGGATCCCTTTAAATTATCATCTTGTTCAAAACTCCATGATCTTTTCTACTCAAAGCATCCTCCACTTTATTTGCCTTCTCCTGGTGGTAGTGTGTTGTGAAATCGTAATCCTTGAGTAGTTCAATCCATCTCAATTGCCTCATTTTGAGTTATTTCTGTGAGAAAATATACTTCAAACTGTTGTGATAGTTATATATATATATATATCACATTTTTCACCATAGAGATAATGTATCTATATCATCAAATAAAATATTAAAGCTGATAACTCAAGATCATGAGTAGGATAGTTTTCTCATGAATTTTTAGTTTTCGTGGTGTTTAGGCAATAAAACAATCATTCTATATAAGGACACAACGATTTTATTTCTTTGATGCATCATTATAAACAAAAAACCCATCTTTCCTAGATGGTAGAGTCAATATATGAGAATTGACTAATATACTCTTCAGTTCTTCAAAAAATTCGTCACACTCTTTTGTCCAAATAAATTTAACCCCTTTACATGTGAGCTTGGTTAATGGGTAAGCCAATCGGACAAAATTCTGAACGAAACGCCGATAATAACCTTCTAAACCAATAAAACCTTGTACCTCAGTTATACTTTTTGGTGATGGCCATTCTTGGATTACCTTGGTATCAGAAGGATCAATAGAGATTCCATCCTTAGAGACAATATTTTCAAGAAAATATATCTCTTGTAACTAGAATTCACACTTTCTAAACATCACATAGAATTCTTGTCTTCTAAGAGTATTCAGAATATTGCTCAAGTGATTTTCATAATCTTTGTAGCATTTGGGGTATACCATGATATCATCAATAAATACCACAAAAAATTCATCATAATATTCCTTGAAAACATTATTCATTATATCCATGAAGACAGAGGGTGAATTAGTCAATCCAAAATGCATTACTTTAAACACGTATTTCCCATACCAGGTTCGAAATGCTGTTTTCGGAATGTGTTCCTTCATCACATACAATTGATGATATCTAGATCGAAGTTCAATCTTTGAAAAGTTTTTAGATCCATGAAGTTAGTCAATTAAATCATCAATGCAAGGTATGTGATACTTGTTCTTTATTTTTATATCATTGATATCACTATAGTCAATTCACAACCTCATTGATCCATCTTTCTTATTAAAAAAAGGATAGGGCATCCCCACGGAAAAACACTAGGGATAATGAATCTCTTATTACCCAATTCTTCTAGTTGTTTCATTAGTTCCAAGAATTCCATAGTGGCCATTATATAAGGGGTCATTTATATGGGCCTTGATCTAGGAATTAAATCAATGGAAAACACAATTTCTCATTCTGGAGGATGTCTAGATAAATCTTCTTGAAACTCATCAATATATTCTTTCACAATATGTACATCCTCTATTTCAACATTCCTTTCCTCACCCACATTTATTTGATTCTATTACTCCCTTATAATTGAATTTAATTGAGCTACTGGGGTGGATCTAGATAATAATTATGTGGTGATGATTCTACCCTAATGATACAGTGTTCTTTATCATCATCATCAAAAATAATAACCTCTTTCATCTTACAGTAATTTTTCGCAGCATGGTCCAAAAGCCAATCCATACCGAGGATTATATCAAATCTAATAATTTGTATGAGGATGATATCAGAGGATAAAGATAATTTATATTCCCTAATGGGGCCTTATTCACAAAACATTTTTGCAATGATACTTCCCCTAAGAGTTTTGACTGGAAGCTCCCTTTTTAAATAAAATTGGAAATATCTAATTTTCATAGAAAACTGGGAAGATTTGAAACAATTTGATGATCAAGAATAAAATAAAGCATTTGCTAAACTTGAGGAAACCATTAAAATATCTACCACTGCGTCATTCAGAGCTTCAAACTCAGCAGTAGTTATAACATAATCTTGGCATTGATCTCTTGGCCTTTTCTGAGGTAAGATCCCCTGATGATGAAGACATTCATTTTCATAAAGGCCCATTTATCTATAATTGAATCATTAAACAATGAAAGCCTATTTATTCCGTTAGAAATCATGAGCATGGTGGCCTTTTCACCACAATTGTAATAGACACCCATTCCCTTTTAAAACGTACTAGGGTATTTCTTTCCACATTTACTATAGTATGGTTATTCAAATGTTCCCTTATTCACCTCATTTCCATTTCAAGAGTGTTCAACAGATCTCTTATTCTCTTACATTGCTTTAAAGTCGTAAGACATAGAGAATTATTTTTCTATCTTGATAGCACAAGAGACAATATCTTCGTTTGATGAGAAAGATTGTGAGATTAATGCTCGATGGAGAAATTGTTTTAACACATAAAATAAATTATCAATATTACTTCTTTGGATACATATATAATTTGCAGGATGCCTTGATAACCTTGTAATGTTAGCTTCATACTTTGTGAAATTCTCATCATTCTTTTTCCTCAGACTTAGAAATTGCCTTTCTATATCTACTCAATGGTCATGAGGAATGTATTTTCCTTTAAAATTTCATTAAAATCTATCAATTCTATATATGATCATTCATCATCTTCCTTTGTTTTTTTGAATCAATGACCACCATTGATCAGCACCACCAGTGAGGCGGTAAACTTCTATGACATGTTTATCCCTTTCGCTACTCCCCATGGCATGAAATATTTCTATAAGGTATTTATCCATTTCTCGCCTACTTGTGGATTTGTAAGCCCATTGAATGATGTTACATTTTTTCTTCATGGATAAATCTAACATTGATCCTCCACATATTGGATAAGGGTGATCCATATAGGTAAGATTATTATTTATAACCTGAGTGAGTTTTCATAGTATGGTGATTAGCTAATCATCACCAGTTGCATCAGCAGCTCAACTATAATTATCTTGAGCAGGAAGGGAATTTTTACATGGAGTGAATGCATTTATACAGTATCCATTCCTTCCATTAGGCTACATTTCTAAAGAATGGCATAAACTAGATTAGTTTATGAATAGAAATACATAATTCCAAACTTGTAAAATACTTAACATAAATTGAACAATATATAGATATAATCCATGATAATAAAAGAGTTTTCTTTGTGGAAGTATATACTAAAAAACCCATCATAATGGTTTTTAATGAAAATGAGAATTATCCTAAGCATATCACGTGAGAGTGTCGTAACCAAGAGTGCATGAAGGCTCTTTGTCGTGCAGTAGTTCCCGTTCAAGTCTAGCTCAAAGTGGTGTTTTCTGGAATTACCCCTAGGTACATCAGTGCCAGAGTTTCCATACATGGATGTATTGCTTTGAAATATCACAAAATCTCTAAAATACCAAAATTATAGGAAGTACTTCTATACTAATCGTCAAAGTATATCATAGGGATATGTGATATAATCAGAGTTTATATAAATCTAGTTTCCAAGGCTTGTACTAAACTTCCTCTAATACCAACTATAACGCACCGACCACAGAATCCTATAGTCGGTTAATTTTTATGTATATTTTGCATGAAAAAAAAGATAAAGTCTCAAAAGACCAATTATTTTAGTAGCCTTGGAAGTACTAGATACATTCATAAGGTGTACATTACATCATAAAATAGAATACTACAACAATATTATTTCCATACACAACACTGAGATCCCACAGACTATCCCAGCAGGTCTGTCATAATATACTTAATATCATCCTGGGAAAATTAAAACATAGAAATGGGTGATCTCAGATGCTAATAAAGGATAACTAAATAGCAGAACATTTCATAAATAAGCATAAACATTTAAGGAAATGTATAGAACTGAAACAAAAGCATTTTTGACATAACTTCATCATAATATGGAAAATATAAATCAAAATAATTCAATTTACTTACTCACATGGATATTCTACGAGTCAAATTATCACATGCAATATCAATTGCCACTTTCATAATGATGGAATTCATAATGCCAGACTTTCATAACCACATAGTCAAGGCCTTGTGCCAAGACTAAAAATAATATTTTTTCAAGGCCTTTTTAAAATACACTAGATTGTCCCACGAGACCTACCGATGTATCGAGGAACTATAGTGGGCTCTACCAGTCACATACTAAGTCCAATGTATTCCCCAAATGAAAAGGTTTAAACATAACATAAACATTCGTATTAAAACTGGTATATGAAATGTCAATAATTTTTCCATAAACCATGAATAGTATTAAATAACACATCCATATAAAAACATATCACAAAACCTTTAATAAAATATGGATGTTTTGTATCATAATAAATCAACTTCAAACAAAATTAAAATCTATCAAAGGATGTTGACGTAGATGAAATCAAAACCCTTTTAGAGAAATATATATTTCTATTTTGAAATCATTTAAAGGCCACATAATTATAAAATAAAAAAATTATTTTTGAAAATATTCTAATAATCTTGTGAGGGAAGATTCGACGATGTTATAATGGCAGAAAAAAGCCGCACCTGTTGTATAAGTTAAAAGAACATTTTTTCCTTTATTTTTTGGAAAATTTCATAAAGTAACTTGTTTGGAAAACAATGGAAAGATTCCTTTCAATTTTTTTTATAAAAAGTCAAACAAGGGTATAAATAACATTATCCCATAGTCTAGTAAATAGTAAATACTTATTGGAATGCATTTTTAAGAAACACAGATGTGGATGATAAAGAGGTCCCAGTATATACTTATGTAAAAACAACCATGGATAATAGAGAGATTTTAAATTTAACACTTACCTTATACATTTTCTTGGTCTAGGGTAGGTTAACCTCTAGTATAATGGTGAGACAATTGTTAATAAATTATACAAGAATAATATACATTAATATTATATCATATATGATCTTTTACCATTTCTTTGTTAATAATATCTTAGTATTATCGTCATTTCAGGTGTTAACTTATTCATTTTACTTTGTATGATTTTTTATGTAAGTAAGGTTTGTTATGGATAGGTTTTATCATATTCATATTCAGAATGATATAATGTCTCTAAACATTATTTTTAATCATCTATTGAAAAGTAGTTCGGAAGGGATACGATGGGGAATGAATCTCATCGCGTTCATGGAGACGGTAATCCGTACAGACGCACGAGTGATAATACCATTATTTTGATATTAAAATAATATATAATTGGATGTTATATAATTTATAAAGAATAATTATCATATTATATTTATTATTTATATCAATTACACATTCTTATTATACCCATCCAAATAATAATGTATTGAATAACAATTACACCAGGATGTGGAGACGGTAATCCGTACGTACGCATGTATGATGACATGTCTTTCAAAGGATGGAATGAATAATGAACATAGTTGTACCATATTTATAATAAAATTATAGTTTATATAAGATACTAGAGTTATTATTTTATAGTGGAAATAAAAAAGTAAGAAGAAGTGGAAGAAAAAATGAACTTGAAAGTGGTGATGAAATATTTACCTCTTATTCTGTTCTTCTTTTTGATTTGATCAAAAGAGCTCATAAGGTTGGGCTTCTGACTAAAGGAAGGTCTCTAAGATGAATGTAGGATAGTTTAGATGGTATTTGGGCAGGGATTGTCCGAGCCAAAAATGCTATGAAGGTGTGAATTATATAGAAGGGGGAGTGCGCTTTTATAAGATGGGTGAGGGGAACCTTAGGAAAAGATAGAAATATTATTCTACAATAAAATCCTTTTAGTTTCATAATGGAATGTGGGTATTTTTCAATAAACACACAACTAATAGGGTTTAGACAGTTTTGGGTCTCTATATTAACTTCATCTTTTAGATTTATGACTTAGTTAAATAGTTTGACATTTACCACGTCTCTTTATATTTTTATTTTAGATGGTTAATAAACATACTATATACTTCCAAAATAACCCCAAGTGGTTCATTAATGATACACTTATCATTATATAAGTGTTATATCTAAACATTTTCTTTTTAGGAATTGAATATCAATTAATAATATAATATTTGTTTTAAAATCTAATTTATGTCAATTTTGACACTATTTGGTATTTGGTTTTTTCTAAATTCATAACAACATTATTACATAGAAAAAAAATTCATGTTACCAATCTTAAAATGTCATATAAACCTATAAAATCAGTATAATTCAGTAAAATTCTCAAATTACATTTATTTGGATATTTATAATATCAATTATTTTAATATTTTTTTAATTAGGTAATTACTGCATCATCATTGTGTCATAAATAAATTCAATTATATAATGTCTAAAAAATATAAATAAAATTCCATTAAATAGGAAACATATTTATCTTTCTAATTAATATTTATAGTCTAATTTATCTTATGTAATACCCTATATTAAAAATGTTTTAGTTGTTAAACTTTTATTTAAACTCTTTAAACTCTTCTTTAAATAAAATAATAATAAATGTTCTAATCTAATCCATGTAGACCAAAAAGGTTCATATTTGATTCCTAAGGTAGTTTTTCGTTGAATTATACTTATCCAATAAAATTAGGATACATGTTAGAGTAATAATAATATCATTTTTTCCCTTAATTACCCTATTTACTTTTAACCGTGGTAAATAAAAGTAAAAAGGTACTATTCACAAAAATTATTTTCATCTAATTGAACCAAATTTTACTTACGGATATCAACTATGTCTCTAAGATTTTTTAAATTCAACTCACAGAAGCTGTAAAATTATGTTTTATATAAATTTACAAATGCTCCAAGGAGGTGGGTAAAAGAAGGTGAAAAGTTCAATAAAATTTTATATATCTAATCTTATTACAAAATAACTCCAATGAATTACATTATACATATACATGTATTTTTTATATATTTTTAACTAAAATAAATTTAAATAAAATAATTAATTATTTAATTAAATATTCGTTTTTAAACGATAACTTAGTGTTTTTCACTATTCATCAAAAATTGAATGTTTTTATAAAAATTACAAAAATTCACCCTAAGCTAATTTTGATATTCGGAATCCAAAAATGATGTCGATTTTGAAAGATAAAATTTATAAAATTTCAAAAAGTGGGTATTACTATTCATAATGGCTATTTTGATTGGTTGTGGTGTGGTAGAACTCAAAATAGCGTACAACACACATTATTGTATTATTCAAAGAGAAGTGTACCATCAAAGATTGGGGTGTTACAATAAGAGTATATATATATGTTTTTTAGTTATAGGCCTTTTCTTTTAATTGCACATTGAACTATCTATACTTCGTCACTTATTACAAGTTACTCCATAGAGTGAATTATACATTATCTTATAAAATCTCACTCATTGATAAACTTATAACAGTTCATAAATGGTTAAACATTCCAAAATATAAAGATTCAACACTTTTGAATGAAGGTCTCTAAATTTATAATTTTAACATATCATTATCCCATAATCAAGATGATGGTTCTCTAAATTTTCACATTCTAAACATGTGACCAATTTCATCATGTAACCTTTTGAGATATGTTAATAACTAGAATTACCATAAAACCCATGCATTTTTATATATTTCTTAAGTACGATTCAGATAATTGGATATATCCCTTAAATCCAAAAGTGTTTTATACTTTATCGATGATAGCATAGACCACTTATCAACATGTAAATAATTATTTCCAAGGTAGTCAGTATATATTGGAATCAATCATTTCGTCATTATTATCTCTGTATCAGATACATGTAAAGGGTTGTATTCCCCTAGACCATATACTTTACCAAGATATAAAATTTCAACCCAGTCATGTATCATTGGTACAATTCATCATATAACATCAAATACAAAATGAAATAGTACAATCCTAATATATTCCATAATAATTATAACCAATATATTACGGAAAAAATATTTAAATTAACCGATTCATAATGAGGAATATTAATCCTTGAACCTCATCTGATGTAGTATCATTACATGATCATTGTTTAATAACATCAATTGGGCCATATTCCTTTGATTCTTAGGAAATTTATTCACACAGTGTCCCATCACCTTACTGCTGAAGCATTGTACAATGAAAAGCTTTTTCGGACCCTTTAAATAATGCAATTATTGTCCTTTTTCCACACTTATAACAAACTATCATTCCCTTCATGAATTTACCAGGGTGATTCTTTATGTAGTTATTATATATCGGAAAAGACTTTTTCCCTTCTTCCCTTTATCCCCATATTTATCTTCCTTCCTCTTATTCATTTTATTCCCATCAAATCCACAGGACTCAGAGAATCCTTTACATGCCCTGTCAACAAATTATATTATTTCTTCATATGATGAGGAAAACTTTGTAGACAATATTCCTTTGATAATATGGTTTAAGTCCATTAATGATATGATCCTTTTTACTCTTCTCATCACATGTATTAGTGAAGTTCTCATTCATACTACTAAGAACAATTTCTATTCAATTCCATATTATTTATTAGCTCATAAAATTATGAACTCTCTGTAACTATAAATATGGTATATCACATAGCATAAATCTATGCATCTTACATCCATGAACCTTATTTTTTGGTTACATTGGGAGCATAATTCAATTATAATTGTGGGAAAATAAATTCTAAATTGTCTTAAGAATATCCCCCAAGAGTGTAAAACTAGGTGCACATTAAGGCATGTTGTGTATCAGGATACCCCAAGTCATGTGAAAGAATCCTTTTTGGATTTTCACTACTAGGTACACCTGTTCTAGGAAAATTTCCACTTGATTTATCTTGAATGGGATGTATTTTCTAGAAAGATGCACATTTTATATTCCTTACAAAAATACCAGGATGTTATTATATGTTTGACCTCATAGTCTATCATAGTGGTTTGTTCCCAAATCTAATTTTTCTAAATATATTTTTCATGTTTTCTAGTATACTTATTTTCATACAAATTATAACACCCTGAACCTAGAAGCCCCGATCCAGTTCATTACATTTTTTCATTTTCATGATTCCACGTTATCAAATCCAGAAACGCAAATAATATTAGTTGATTTGAAGAAAATATATACAGACATGGACCATTTAACATTTTTAATGGAATTATAAAATGATACGTAACAAAATATAATAAGATACATCCTTCAAAACTCAACAAATGATCTATTTTCATAACATTTGTAAGGAAAACAAATTAATGGGGTGAGAAAAATTCTTAATAAGGGTTACAACTAGCATATGAATGAATCAATAATAATTGTATCATAATGAAATATACATAGTATACATTACATGTTGAATAAATGAAAAACAAACACCATTAATAAACTGATAATGACACTAAATCCCTATATTTTTTATAGTGAAAACCTCATGGATACTAATAAATGAAAATGAATAAAAAAATTATTATTAATTGTACATCATGTATCTGGAACATTATACTAATATTCCTTCGAAACAGATTATTTATATGGGTATAAATTCATTTGATTTTTGGTACCAAAATAGAAGGGTTTTTTGCCAATTGATTTGTCTCATGAGACATATCAATGAATTGAGGGGCTATAGGATGCCCCACCTATTGCTGCAAGTCCAAAAAATTATTTATACATAGATATAATACAAGTAAAATATTAACCAAATTTAAAACAATCAATGATACATTTATTATCATGAAAATAAATAGATTCATGATATGAAACCTTTTTTTAATATACATACACCATACACAAGTAGTAGTTGTGAATACAAAATATATAAAAAATGGGATTGAGATGAAGAAACCCATTACCTTATGTCTGATGGTGTTCTCCATTTGTTCTTAGTGTCCAGGATAACAAAATTAAATTCATTAATTAATATTTCCAGAACCTTTTCTTTATGAAATTTATTTATTATAAAATTTCTAAAATAATTCATATCCTTTTTTTTTTGTTTAAGAGGCTCACTTTAATATTTTGGGAAGCATTTCCTTCCATGGTTTTCATTAATGGTTTACATATATTCTGGAATGGAACATCGATTAAAAACTAGTTAAACAACCAGAATTTGTATTATATATATATATATATTTAGTGACATTACATAGATATAAATAATCTTATTATTATTCTGGGATTCATTCCATGTGGATGACGTGTTTGATTAAAGATAATGATAAACGCTTGGATTAACATGGCAGTTTTGAGTATAATGGAATTGATTGGTATTATTATTTTATATTATGAGTGTGAAATGATTCCAGAACATCACATAAGATGAAATAAATATATTTTCATGTGTTTCAACAATTAAAATGGATTCATGACCATAATCAAAGGCAATAATAAAAAATTTAAACTCGTCTTCCTTGAATGTGATAAATTAACACATATCAGACAGTTTTAAAATTTTAGTATAAGTGGAGGAGGAAAGAGAGATGATTATGAAATATTACATTTGAATAATAAAACTAACTTTAATGTATGTTTATAAAATTATCATATCATTTGGATGAGTAGATATGAGGTAAGAAAATAAAAAGGAAGAAATCAAAATAAAAGAAAACTTGAGAAATCCCTCTGGAAAATTCAGCAGCCCAACATCGTTGAATAATATTTCGATAAATATTTTGAAAATGGATAAAGAGTATATCGTCTTTATTACATCATATGGACAATTTGGGGGATAGGTAATTACATATGGCAACATAATCCATCTTAAATTAAATGAAAATAACATAATAAGACAACCTGAAAAAGAGTGTTACATTTAGACGAAAATTATACTTCCTAGCGACAATGAAAAATAGTATTAAAAATATTATAATATACTGTAAAGAGGTCAAAAATTCATAAAAGTCTCAAAAAATAGTATAGGGATAGAATAATATCTAAATATGAACATTGTATGAAATCTTGAAAGACATTCCACTTAAAAGAGAACAAGAATGTAAAAGAGAAGTTGAGAATTCTCTTACCATGTAGAGTAACTCCTATGAATTGAAGGATGGGACCTCGGGGGCTTGAGGACACCTTGGGTGGACTAATATGGAAGTAAAACAGCCAAATATTCATGTATGAAGTGTTTTTAATGAATTAAAATGATTGAATGAGTTGGTATTTATAGAAAATGAGAGGGAGTTTTATATTAATTTAAAGTGACACCTCATTTCTGGTTTTGAAATAACCATGGGCCTGCCCATGGTATTTTCCCATGGTATTAACCACATGGGAAACCTCACATCATATTTTATTGTTAATAATTAAACCATAATTTTATATTAATTATTACATCACTATGATGTCATAAATCATACAGAAAACAGAAAACTATATTTTAATTATTCAAGAAAAATTCAGGTATTTTAGAAAAATCCAAAAAATTCACCCCAACATTATTTTGACATGTAAAATTAAAAAATGAAATCCATTTTTTTTAAATATTTTTCTAAATATTTTTAATTTATGTTTTAAATAAAATCATAATTTATTCCAAAAAAACAACATTAAAACTATAACTCATTTGATAAAATTTGATAAATTAATCAAGATCCTGTAAAATTATCTTATTAAAATAAGAAAATAAAGTAAAAATTTATGATTACATTTTATGAAAATAAATTTCAATTTTAAATTATTAAATTAATCATTAAATTTTAATTAAAATGCTTACGACATACAAAACACATATACTTATACTATGATTATTTTGTCACTTATAAGATGTATGACTTCTATTTACACACTCAAGGGTAAAGTTTCTATTTTGTGGACAATTTACTATTAATTACTATTTATTATTATTCATAAGGGTATGTTACTATTCATCAAAAATTATGTTTGTCTTATCTGTCCCTAAATATATTACTGAACACAACCGTGTATGTCAGTTTTTCGAAATTAAAACTACAAAAGTAGAAAAATTATGTATATTGAATAGGTTATAATAAATGGTTGTTTTATAGAAAATAAGTGTTTCATGCATTCTATATTAAATATATTTTTAAATTCTTGGGGTGTTGAATTATTCCCTCCATAATATAATTGCGTCCCCACAATTCAAAACTGAACATCAAAAGTTAAAGATTGATTTCTGAATATTCCCTTGTGGGAACCCCACTTTGAAAATAGGGTTAATAAAATATCCTCTTAAAATGGGGTTAATTGAAATGTGGTGGTCACCAAAAAAATTAAACTTTTGAATTGGGTGACATTAGTTAGATGTAAATAACATGTAGATAGAGGAAAAATATAAATATAAAGTTTTTATGGAACATGATAGAGAACAAGTTTAGATGAAATTTGATTTCTAAAATTCTATAAACTACTATAAAAATCATCCATATTATCAATGATTATGATTGTATAAAATGATTTTAACTAAGAGCCTTTTCTATAAGTTATGGAATTATTCCAATAAATAAGATTATATATATATGTTTCTATTTATAAAATTATCCTTTGATTTCATATTGAACTATCTATACTTTATCACTTAGCATAGGTCATTCCATATAGTGAAATTATAAATTAACCTATAAAATATCATAGAATGATCAAATTATACCATTTTATAAATGGTTAAACATTAAAAAATATGAATACTGAACACTTTAGAATGATGGTTTCTGAATTTACAGGATGAACTTATCATTAAACCTTCATCAACATGAATGTGATCTAAATTTTCTCATTCCAAACATGTGAATAACTTCATCATGTATTCTATTGAAATATGGTAATAAAATTAATTTATTTAAAAACCATGCATTATTATATAGTCCTTATGTAAGATTAATGCTACCATATATCTACCGTAAATCCAAAAGTTTTGTAAACTCTATCGATGATAGCATAGAGCACTTCTCGACAAGTAAATAATCAGTTCCAAGGAAGTCAGTGCATAGCTGAATCAATAATTTCATCATCATTATATCAACTTAATATACACATTAAGGGTTGTATTTCCCTCAACCATATACTTTCCTACGATATTAACATTTTACTCAATCACTTTTCATTTTTGCAATTCATCATATGACCTCAAATACATAATAAAATATTACAATCATCATATATTACATAATTATTATAACCAATACATTACTAAAAAATATTCAAATGAAATGATTCTTAATTAGGAATATTAACCCTTGATCTATATCTATGATAGTATCATAACATGATCATTGTCCATTAACATCTTTTGGAAAATATTCTGTTGATGCTTATGACATTTATTCACACACTATCCCATCTCCTTCCAATCGACCCATTGTACATCGAAAACCTTTTTCTTAACCCCTGTAATCATGAATTTGGTGTCCCTTTTTCCACACATGTAATAAACTCTCATTCCCTTCAAAAATTTACAAGAGTGATTCTTTCCACATTTATTACATATGGGAAAACCATTTTTACCTTATTCCCTTTATCCTCATATCTATCTTCCACCCTCTTATTATTTTTCTTCTATTCAGATATGTAGAACATAGAGAAGTATTTACATTACTGGTTAACAAATTATATTATTCCCTCATATTATTAGGATACTTGGGAGACAATATTTCTTTACAAATATGGCTTAATACTATAAGAGATACGATCATTCTAAATCTCCGCATCACGTACATTAGTGAAGTTATCATTCCTTCTATTAGGAACCATTTACAATGAATTACATATTATATATTAGCTCATAAAATTATGAACACTCTATAACTGTAAAAATGTTTCAGCACGTAACATAAATTTATTCATCTTACATCTTGGAACCAAATTATTTGGTTACATTGGGGCATAATCCTTTAATAATAGTGGGTAAATTAAATGTGAATTATTATAATAATATCCTCCGAGAGTGTTAAACCAGGTGTGTAGTGAGGCCCATTGGTATGTACCAGGAAACCGCATTTCATGCCCAAGAATCCTCGTAGGTTTTTTCACTACATCATACATTTGTTCTAGAACTATGTCCACTTGAAGTATCCAGACATGTATGTATTTTCTAGAAAGATCCACATAATCTATTACTTATTTAAATACATGGATGTTATTGTAGGTTTATGCTCATAGAAAATCATAGGGGTTTCACACTTATCTATATTTTAAAATATAGTTTCCATGTTATCTATTAAACTTCCTCTAACAACAACTGTAATTCAATGAACCTAGAAGACTAGAGTGGGTGCATTACGTTAATACATTGGCCTAATTACATGGGATCAAATCTCGAATGACCAATCAGTTTTGTAGTCATAAAGAAACTAGATACATATATGGAACCTATTTTTCATTTGTAAAGGAAAAAATGACACAAAACAAAAACTAAAAAACTAAATCCTTGAAAACTCAATAAATGATCACTTTTTCGTAACCTAAAAAATGAAAAAAAATGAAAGGGGTGAGCTTAAATGATCTTGAAGGGATAAAAATAGCAGAAGAATTATTCTACAATAATTGAATAATAATAAAATAAGCATATTCAACATGAAATGTTGATTAAATAAAATACAAAAACCAATAATAAACTGATATTGAAACTACATCCATAGATTTTGTCATAGTGAAAAACTCAGGGATAGTAATAACTAAAAACGAATTAAGAAAATGCTTATTAATTTATATTCATGTACCTATCACAAGATACCACTATACCATCAAAAATATTTATGTATGGGCATATAAACTCATATTATTTTTCGAAAAAACACAAAGGATTTGTCACCAAATAATTTTTCTCATGAGACCTATCCATGCATCGATAGGATATAGCAGGCCCGACCCATTACTAAAAGTCAAGAAAATTCTTTATACATTGATCCAATAAATGTAAAATATTACCAAAAATTAAAAAAACATCCATGATACATTTATTATAAAAAATATATAGAGATTCATTATTTGAAACATTATTTTTCAGTATACATACACCACACACATGTAGTAGTATTGAATACTAAATATCTCACATAAATTGGATTGAGATGAATAAACCCCTTACCTTATGTCTGATGGTGTTCATCACTTGTTCGTAGTGTCACTGATAACCATATTAATTTAATTAATTAATATTTCCATAACATCTCATTTAGATAATTCATTTATTATAAACTTATTAGGATATTTCTTTTTCCTTTTTATTGGTTTTAGAGGTTCACTAATA
Source organism: Viscum album (assembly GCA_963277665.1). Classification (NCBI taxonomy): domain Eukaryota; kingdom Viridiplantae; phylum Streptophyta; class Magnoliopsida; order Santalales; family Viscaceae; genus Viscum; species Viscum album. Next base: position 815,232,531 of record OY728126.1, on the reverse strand, counting down.
TTTTTTGGAAGCATTTTCTTCCATGGTTTTCATGATTGATTTAATTGTATTTATGAAAGGAACTTCATTTGAAATGTGTTTTAACATCCATAATTTTCAATATATATATACATATTAGTAAAACTAAGAAGATATAAATGATCATATATTTATTTTGGGTTACATACCCTAAGGATGACATTTTTGATAAATGATCATGATAAATGTAAGGATTAATATGGGAATTTTGCTCCTAATGAACTTTTTTTGTATTATTATTTTATATTATGTGTGTTTATGGATTAAATTCAATCACATAATATGAAATAAATATTCTATGATCTAGTTCAAGAATAAAAATGGTTTCATGAGCAGAATTTAATATTGTAAAAAAATTGAGAACTCTTCGTCCTTGAATGTGAAAAATAAACACATCTCGGACGATATATTCAATTTTCATATAAGTTGATTAGGAAAAGGGAAATGATGATGAAATAATAAATTAGAATAATAAAATTAATGTTTATTTATGTTATCTGAATTATAAAATTATTTTTATTCGGATAGATGTGGAAAGAAAAAGAAAAGAAAAGAACTCAAAATAAAAGAAAATTTGATAAATCCCTCACGCAAATTCCGCAGCCTAACGAAGTCTCTTAATAATTCATAAAAAAATATTTATGAGGGGGAAAGGGTATATCATGATTATTATAAAAATTATATACTATAGGGGGTATGGAATGACATATCTGAACATAATCCAATTTAAATTACAAGATAAAAACATAATAAGAGTGCTTGAAAAAGAGAGATTTTGAGATGAACATTCTACCACATAACAGCTATGCAACATAGTTTTAGAAAACGTTAAAAGAGACGGTACATGGGTAAAAAATTAAAATAATACTCATAAAATATTATAGTTATATAATAATATGGAAATAAGAACATGGTATGTAAACTTGAAATACATACAATATAAAAGAGAACCTGAATGGGAAAGAGATGTTGATAATTCTCAAAACTTGTAGAGTAACTTCTATGACATGATTTTTGGGAGATTAGGGGCTTTAGGAAACCATAAGAGGACCACTAGGGAGGTAAAAATATAATAGATTTGAGGATGACGAGTCTGGAATGAATAAAAATTGAGGAATGAGTGGTTATTTTAAGTAAATGAGAGGGAGTTTTTTATTAACTTAAAGGGACACCAGATTAGTGGTTTTAGAAAAACAAAGGGATTGATCATGATATTTCCCCATGGTATTTTCCACTTGGGACACCTCAAATAATATTTTACCGTATAAAATTTGAACAGTATTTTATATTAATCCTTACATCATTATGACGTCATAAACATACCGAAAACACAAAACTATATTTTTACAATTCATAAAAAAAATCATGTATTTTAGAAAAATTCCAAAAATCCAGCCCAACATTTTTCAAAGTGTAAAATTCAAAAGTGAAATCCATTTTTTGAAAATAATTTTATAAATATTTTTATTTTGATTTTTAAATGAAATCATTATTTATTCCCAAAAAACATCTTTAATACTATAACTCATTTTACAACACATTGAAAAATTAATCAATGTCCCATATAAATATATTGTAAACTCATGAAAATAAAATACCAATTTTTTATTACATTTTATGAAAATAAATTTCAATTTTAAATTATTAAATTAATCTAATATTTGTAATTAAAATATTTACAACATAAAAAATACCAATACATATACAATGATCATTTTTTCAATTATAAGATCTTTAAATTGTATTTATACAATCATGGGTGGATTTTCTATTTTTTAGACCAATTTACTATTCATTAATATTTATAAGGGTATGTTACTATTTATCAAAAATTTGGTTTGTATTATCTGAATGTAAATATCCTACTGAACAGAACTGTGTTTTTAATCTTTTTAAAATTCAAATAATGAAAGTGGGAAAATTATGTTTATTGGTTATGTTATAATAATGTATTGTTTTTTAGGGAATCAAAGTTTCATGGTTTATATATTAAATATATTTGTGAATTCATGCGATGTTACACATATTCTTTATAAATAACCTCTTTTAGTGACTTAAATGGTTTATCTAGGTAATACTAATTACATATAAGAGGTGGAGAAGAGAATTTATCATTGGTAGATTGACATCGAATGAAAAATGATGATCGAAGTAAGGTGGATCGATGGGTAGTGGACACTATGTGTCTTCCATATAAATAGTTAAAAAATTCCTCATAAAAAAACTGATCAAACACAGAGGTAGGTATAATCAATTATGGTTTCTAGACTATATTAAAATGTTGGGAATAAAAATATATTTATTTTATTTTGATCCGTCTTTTAGAAATGATCACATGAGTATATTTAATAATTTAAAATTTTAAATCAAATTTTCTTGTTATGATAACAACCATGAATCTTCACATGTCGATAATTATTCTGGATTGAATCAACCAAAAATAGTAATCACCTTTCCTTTTTCTATTTTTACCAACTTATATATTCATTTTTCATTGTTGGAATATGGGGTCAATGTTCAACATTGTTGGAGTGGGTTCGAGTTCGATGAAACACCCAGAATCATGGTGGTTATGAAAATAATGAGTATGATTGTGTTTTTTGTATGAATTGGATTGGTACCATAGGTGTGAGTTCACAATCAAGTCATACTTAGTTTGGGGGATGATCATTGGTTTTTTGGGATTTAATTGGTGATCCTCTATTTCTAGGTTGATCAAAAGTGAGAAAATTTTGTTCAAATGTTTTAGTTCTGAGAGAAGGTTCTTTACGGGGTTTTATTGTGGTGGATTATGGTATGATGATATATATATATGATTAATTCAACTATAATTTGGGTTTGTGTGATGGTCTTGCATCCTTAAATGAGGTTAGTATGATAAATAATTTAATATATTAACTTTCTTGAATTAGTGGGGTTCCTGATGGTTATATAACTGGGGAAATAGGATGAAATATCTATTCCATGAATTTTTTAATTTTATTCTAAAATGACATCTAGAAAATTAATATTTTAATTTGTTAATTTATCTTTGGTGGTACTCTATATTATAAGGGAGAAATATTTACGTGTATGGAAGTAAGGAATTATGAAAACTACTTACCCCATTATCCATTATTATTATTGTTATTATAATATCTACAATTTTATAATTTTTAGATTTAAAAATATGTGAAATCGATATAAGGGGTGGTGTTTATGCACTCTCTTCTTGAAAAATGTTTTCATGGAAATTCCTTTTAGAAATGGTTTTATAAAAAAATTTAAAAAATTATTATTATTATATTTAATTATTATGAACTTTTGTTTCTTTCATAACTCATACATGTGATGTTGGATTGATGATTCATATATAGCGTCGTGAACGTGAAATTTAGGATGATAATTCAACGCCAATGATGGTTACCTTTTTAAGACTCATAACCAAGGCCATGATGGGATGTATGTGTATGTTATTGAGAAGTGTTTTTCTATACATTGTGTCTAATTTTCACATGAAAATAGCATATCCAAATTTTGTTGCATGGGGATAGAAAAATATGAACAGTTTGGCCCTCTATTTCCATTTATGTCAAAAAAACATTTAATTAATGTTTTACCATTATGTACTGGTGAAGAGCCCCTTACACTCATAACGTTATTTTCCATGCTAATATATTGTCTGTCAAGTATAAAATCATATGTATTACTACAATTAGAACATGATAGTAGCCTCTATAGTTTATTTATGGATATTTCTTATAATTTTATAATTTTGAAACATCATTAGGAAATTCTCGATAATGGATATAATAAAGAAGCACCAGAAGATAGAGTTTGGGTTTAGAAACCCCATCCCATCAATCTTACCATTTTCTGCTCCCCCATACTCCTTGCAATCGTTCGTGATGCACCCTCATGATGCACTAATGATTGGGTCCTCTACCTTTTGTGTAGAACACCACTAATGAACTATTAAATGGGTCCTCTATATATCTTCTATGTATATCCCCACAGATTCACATGGGTGTGAGTCCTAAACCATTTTAGTGTTACCCCCATGAGGTACTAGGGTATTCTTCTAATACCTTTTGAGTGGAACCCCCTAACTCACTAGGGATTGTGTACTACTCCATTAGAGTGTCATCCTTAACTCACTAGGGAGTGGGTCCTATACCTTTTGAGTGAACCCCCACTGATGATGTGGGGTGTGTTTCTTCTATTTTTTTAGTGGATCCCACTGCCTCACTAGATATAATGTTATATACATTGAGATTTTCCACCTCAATTGTGCATGTTTTTGGAGAGTTTCAGGCCCCTCTACGTGTTTGTTTTTGAAGTTTAACATTATCATAGGCATTGATGATGAGCATTTTGAGATGCAGGTAGACTCATTATTATAATATATGTTGTTGATATAAATATTTAAATTATAGCTCATTTGGGATTCTTATTATTAATATATGGGTTTGGATTTTGTTATTGATTAATATAATGTTTGACCTACCTTCATTGAGATTAAATTAATACTTGTATTAAGTCTTATATTTCTCCCTCTTAAGTATTTAGGGTATCTTAAAAGGTATTTATATACCCACCCCAATATAGTATTTGGAAAATCATGTCGTATAATAAGCAGATGCCTAACAGATCAGTTTTGATTTCATAGGATCATATGGATACATAGGTTCCTAAGTAGCATACAGTGCTCGATCAGAAATATAAAGTGTTTGGATATCATATAATTACTTTATACCAATTTTTGTTAATAAGTGACATATTTTCTGGTTGGGATTATATTTTTTCCCAATTACATTTTTTGTACACTATCGTAAACATTTATATATTTCAATAGGTTTTTACATGCATGTTATTCACTATAGATGATACTGTCTTTTTTAATTATTCATATACACTTATACATGTATAATGTTCATTTCATATGTGAAATTAAATTAGGAAATTACCTCTAATATTCATTATTCGTTCTCACATATTATTATCAACAATTACAGTAGATGTGGACTTAGAAATGTGGAGGTCTGTTAATCCATCGACTGTGAGATTCCAAATTGGTCGGGTCATCATATTAGCCATACCGATGCATATCCTCTTATATCAAAATTATGTACTTTTATAGTCCATTATATTGAGTTTGAAAAATAATATTAAAACATAATTATGTGACCATTTTATTTTGAATCTCTTTATAATAATTGGATAAAATTCTAGGATCATAATTAGATATAATTAAGAGGGGAACTCCCTATAATTAAAAATTATACTTTTTATTGAGTCTGGAAACATGATCTAATGAAAAAATATCTCAAAGTAAAATAAAATGCCCTGATTTAGTCCCATGGTCAACAATAACCCAAATCACATTTTTACCTTGAGATGAATTTTTTAATACAACAATAAAAATCCATTGATATACTCTTCCATATTAATTTTGGAATTAAAAATGGACAAAGAATCCCCACTGTTATTTTTCACATAGATTTAATTCGTTTACGAATCAAATATTTCATAGAAATAACAGTAATATATTTATTTATTTCTTACCAAAAATAATATTTTATATGGACTATTTAAATTTTAATAATTTGAGGATGAATATAAAATAATATTCCATGGGATTCATGCAATAAATCATTTTTCCAATATAAATCATTATGTGAACACAACCTCTATTCAAATCAAACAAAAAATTCATTATAAAAGATCAACTCGGGAAATTTACCATTCTTAAAAAATTTTATTGGATCTCATAAACCACAATTTTCATCCCAAACCATCATAATTATTATTTTCAAAGATGATTATCCTATACCTACTAGATAATACATTATAAAGTGATATTATACATGAATGTTTTTTAATTCAAGCTTCATTAAATATTCTACCAAATGACTGTGATTAAAATTTATTGTGGTTAATGATGCATAATATTTTTTTCTCAAAGAATCATCTAATTTTTCATTATCACCAATATGATAGTGAATCATGAAATTTTAAACCTTTTTAGTTACAAAAATCTTCTCTACCTCATATTCATCTATTTTATTATGAATATATATCACAATATTTCATGATCCATTTTAATTTTACAATTCCACCCAGATAAAATATAAATTTAAAATTTTAATGTAAAAAATATTACATCTAGTTTAATTTCATGTATACGTTAATTTTTATCATGATAGTTCATGTGGTAGAATTAATAAACAATTATCCATTCATTCTATATCAAATTAAATCAATATATATTTAATTAATTATAACTGCTAAAAAAACTAGAAATTTTTTTATTGAACATAAAACATCGGATCATTAACAAAAAAATATAATTCATGATTTTTTTTTCAAATTCCTTTATCTTAATGAATATGACTTATTTTGGAGTAAAAGTGTTTAATATATTGACAACCGATAATGGATTCTATGAAGTTATCATTAAAAATCTTATACTCTAAAAAATGTATTTTGGTAACACTAGTATTTTTTTACTATTCTTCCACTACTTTATCTTTAGTTGGATGATCTGTTAGACCATCATTAGTCACAATATTCCTAGGAAGTGACATATGTTCATACCAAAAAACATTACTAATAATTTTATAAAAGTAATTTTATTTTATGTTTTTTCAAACAATCCTTATATTTTCCCATTATCTTCATATATTTTAAGACATAATAAAATATCATCCCTAAAAACCACAAAACAATTATCCAAATTTTATTGGAAAACAATATACATCATATCCATAAATATAATTGGTATATTTTATAACCCATGAAGAATTGCCACAAACTCATTGTCGACATAAATAGTATAAAATGTTTTTCCTGGAATAATTTTCTATTTTCATTCAATAGATGGTATCAGAACATTATATCAATTTTATAACATACTTACCATCTTGGTTCTAGTAAAACATTTCATAAATATGATTAATAATAAACATGTTCCTAATATTATTATAATAATTTTCTATATAATTAATTAAATTCATCATAAAACCATTATAATTTTTAATAAATAATGGAAGTGCTCCCCATGGTGAAGTGATATGTCAGATAAAACCAATAACAAGTAAATGTTTAATTTTTTTATAGTTCCAATAGCTCCCATAGATACATTCAATAAGGTGGTTCTAAAATTAGAATAATATCGAGAACTATGGGAACTATGAGTTCATTTCCTCAATTACCAATAACATCAGATATATCATTAAGAACTAAATAAAAAAAATCATTTACCAGGGATTCAACACAAATCTTAACAACTCTAATTTTTTCAAAACATTCAACTCCAACAGTAATCAATCCTGATTATTTTTTTATGTTACAAAATTTATTAAATAATTCATATATCAGTATTGAAAGACACAATAAATATTGAATATTAATTTTTTTCCCTTACATCTATCTTATCACGATTAATTAAAAGCTAATCTATAACAATATTAACATAAAACAACTCTATGAGTAATCAAAAAATATTTTATTGAAAAAAAATAATATATATTATAGAAGGAACATTTGGAAAAATATATATTTCATCATTAGTTTTTTATGAGATACTACATAATTTGAATAATTATTTTATCACATTAGTTTTCTATTTTACTAGAAAATATCTAGGAAATAAAATTATGCATAGACTATGAACCAAACAGAACCTTTATATTATCATAAATAACAAGTAAAATGCCTATAAATATATAATTTTATTGACTATAATTTATTGAAAAAATATAAAATTAACTTTTCACTACCCTCTTATTATAGACTTGTTTATTTACATCCACATTGATTTTTATAGAATGAAATCATATTGATAGATAATATAATTACAAATAAAAAATTATGGATGGATTATCATAATATCTATAACCATTAACATTGATATTTTTTTTACTAATGATCTAAATTTAGCTATGTAATACCCAAACACCCAAGTCAGAGATGATGTGACACATGAACTCATGCAATTGTGCCCATATTAAAGAGGATTAAAACTAATAAAATTTCCCTAAGTATATTAGTGTTTATACTAGTCCCTCTACAGCATGTATTATAAATAATAATAAATGATAAAAAACAAATAAATAATTAATAATTAATTATATTAATCATGAAAAAATATAAAGGATGGATCACATGTCATAAATTAAAATTAACTCCCCAAATTGTAATTTTATGTAGAGTATATTTATAATATAAATAAATAAACAAATAAATAAATATTAGTGGGGTTCTATAATCACTGTAATGTTCCTCTATAACACTATCCTCAATTTACCAAATGTCCACCATATGACCCATTCCATTTACCAGATCTCGAGATAGTAAATCGAATAGTGAATCTAAATACCATTGTAAGGATCTATTAAGATACATAATAGAACACCATCAATGGGTCCGAAACCTAGTGTGATCAATAAAAACATGTGTATTCCATAACAAATATAAATATGTTTCTAGAATAATCACACTCCAAAATATAGTGGTTTCATGCTTAGCATCTCTCGACAAATCCATGTCAATTAATAAATTATCTCCATTCCGGATGGATAATAGTATATTTCCACTATAAACCAACTAGAGAAAATATAGTGAATCAAGATCATTTTTATGATATGGTGAACCATGAATATAGAAAACCTTACATCCACTAGAAATCAAGAGAATCAAGGTATCCTTTTTCCACTTTTAATCCATTATGTAACCTCGATAATATTATATGTTATGTATTTGAGGATTCCTTGAGTTAATACATTGCATGATCACCAGAGAGAACACATAACACAACCATGTAGAGTGGTCCCTTATTTACAACATTGAAAATGAAGTAGACTCATTTTCTTAGGTATTCACATCACACAATGGTCCACCTATCTCAAGTACCTACATTACTCTAAGGAAATGGTTACACAACACACAAGTCAATGCATGCTAAAAAATGAGAAATAATGAGATAAATAATAGAATACGAAAAACATGTGAATCAATATCAAACATAGAATCTGGATACTCTAATAAATCTCATGGAACCAACATATTAATGACTCTGAAGGAATAGACACAGACATATATGGGTACTCAATCAGAAATAGTTACGCATATTGGAAAAATTATATTATGGGAAAATGTTTAGAGGAGATCTCAATAGGTTAACGAACATAATACCCCAAGTCTATCCATACTATCATGAAGGTGAATCAAATATGTCATTACCCCAACTATGTTTCCACCCCAAATGAAATATGACATCACGCCATGGGATATTGAGGTCAATTGTCATCCGAAAAGACCCACTAGATCAGTCCAAGAAGGGATGAGGGAATGATTTATTCAAATTTTATTTTCATAACATCAAAATACGATTCTAAAACATGGAGGTTTACTAGAAATAACATATATGGTGAATAGTATAACACCACAGTGAAGAGGGTGCACTTAGAGAATACCCCCACAACATATGGGCTTTCTACAATAGTTAAAATATTCACCTGAAAAATGAAGAACAACGCAAGTAAACAACATATATATATGGGATAGTTGGATGTTGACACTTATGGTTTAATGTGAGGAATTAATTGTAGAGTCGTGACTTCAGACCATCATCACATTATAATGATAAATAATATGATGGATGTGTTTGTTTTTTAAGGGATTTATCTTATAAGATCACCCTCATTAAATTTCAATGAATTCATATTAAAAATTCTAAAACATAAGATTAAATAAATTCAAAAATATTACTTGAATAAAAATCCTTACATCCAAAACATCATATTTAAATCCTAATGATTGAGGATAGGAACTATCATTTATAACTAATATAGAGAAAGTTCGGGGGCATGGTCTCTCCCTCCATGGTGTAGCCTCCTAATACATCCCTCTAAAGATATGGATGGGGCCCAAAATCCATCCCATCACACCACTATTGTGTTGTTGGAATCCTCAAGGCACAACTTTATCCTTTTTTCCGTGGTTTTGTTTGAAAGATTGAAGCTATATTTTTTTGGAAGCAATATTTCCAAAGCACACCATTAGTGATAATTTATCTTCTCTAATCCCAAAAATTATTTTCTAAATAATGGATCAACTCAAAAAATGAGAGAAAATAATTTTATTAATGAGTAATAATTTTAATGACAATAGTCTTAACATTTCATTAGCACATTACATACAGAATTATATATCCCTCTAAATTTTCCTTCCACAACTATAAAAAAAGTAAGTTTAATTTTCATAGACTCATATTTCCACAATGTATTCATCTATATTTTTGGAAACATAATATTAATCTTATATATTTGATTATAAAAATAAAAGGACTTCATCTCGACTATCTCATCACATTGAAAAATTTATCCATAACTTCTAGACCCAAGAAAAACCAAATTCCAACCCAAAAGTGGTTTCAATGTTGAATAAAATGAGTAAATTTATCTATCATGATTAATAATAATATTTTTCCACACATGGACAATCCGTGAAAATTTTCTTTATAAGAGGTAATGGTGTCCTCCCCATTTTATTCAATTTGAATGATTTATTTTACATTCTATATCAAATAAATTAATGAATACAATTATTAGTGAAATTATCCATTAGTGTTTTTCACTCCATTGAATCAATTTCATATTTTACTTTTTTATTCTTAACTAATGATTACCATAATCAAGATTTACCTAGAAAATGGGAAATTCATTGAATTATCCTATGATATTATAAACAAAAACAATTAATATAATATATAAATTGTGAATTCATCCATCCACTACTTCCTGGTCAAAATGACCACCAAATGTTAGTTCGTTTTCATTCAAAAATTGATATACTATAGAAATATTCCTCTATATAGAATTCAATCACATACTTTAATTTTTTCCTCCAATATAATCTATTTCTAATTATGTTAACACTATCATAAACTACTAAATTTCAATTCAATCCATTCTATGTTATTAATTCAGAAACATAACATTTTATTGTTTCATTCTAACTTGATTGTTATTATTTAATCTATGGAAGACTAGTCTAAATAGACACATATTAGATGAATCAACATTGTAATATTAAAAATCCACCTCGAGAAAATATGATATTAAATTTAAATTTCATAAGAATATATTTAATCATTATCCTAACCACTATAGTAATATGATCATTTTCTCTGATACCAACTATAATTTCCCTTAAAAAAATAATCCCATGATTACATGACTTATTATAAGGGTCAAACATTATTACTTGTATTTGATATTTTCTTTTAAAAGTATTAGATAATAATAAAAACTATTACATAATAGTTTGGAAACTTCTATAAAGAGTACATTTTTTTCTAAAAAAATTATGTCTTTTGATCTCAACCCTTTCCATTCATAAAATGTTTTATTCATTTAAAAATAATCGTCGTGGTGGAAGGATTGGAATTTCAATCATTACTACTAATAAATAATTCCAATAAAAACATTTGAAAATGTTACATGAGTACAAAATAAATTTTATGTGATAAATAGTCAATAAACCTGTTAGAACATTTGAAAATCATGAAAACCGTTAATAATATTTTATCTATAAATTAAATAAATATTGTCCCAAAATAATTATTTAAAAACACATTAAATAAATGTATTATAGAAAATTTTTAATTAAACATCTCAGAATCAATCAAAAAATAAAAATAAAAATTAGGATATTTTATTATAAAACATGATACAATTTCTTTAACAACAATACATTTACATAAAATGATCATAAACATTATTTAGATCACTTTTTACTTTGTGAAAACATAATATTTCCTAAAAAATATTTTTAGGCATAAAATAATCATGTAGTTTCCTTTGGATATTATATTCAAAACACTCTTTAATAACCCTTAATATTTCACCTAAAAATGTAATTTCCTTATATGTTAATCCATACATATATATCCCTAGAGAAGAAGTCGATACTAAATGAACTAAACTTCTATAACAGACCCAAATGTCTTCTGAAATATTTTTAAATTAAAATATCAAAAAATAGACACCTAAAATATTATACTTAATTTGTTACACTCATATAAATTGTTATTGAAGATAAATTTTTTTAACATTCAGTTCTATTATAAAAATTAGATAAATCATATTTTTTTCTAAAAAACTGAAAACAAATAACCAAATTAAATTACCAATACGATATTAATTATTAAATTATATAGTGTTTTCAAAGAATCATGATAACACATTCTAGGTATGACATCCAAAAAATATAGTTTTGATATAAAATATGAATGAAAATAATTTTGAACTTTTAGAAATAAAACTCATAAATCATATTAGGGAAACACTGAAATGAATTTCTTAAAAAAACATTAAAAAATGAAAAAGATTATATAAAATCCAATTTTTCAGTTTTATAATGAAAATTTAATATAACAAGTAACTGTAAGATTAATTTATTAAAACCTTTCTGATAAAGTATTATTGAAAATATCTAACACATATTCATTACTATCCACATATGTCTTTTATATTTCACTGAAAGAAAATAATATTATAGATTTTATTCTTCATAATAATATTTAATATTATTTCTATATAACGATTTACTTTACTTCATTTAATTTTATGTTCTGGTTACATAAAAAATTGGTTAGATTCTGATAGGATGTTTCAGGATTATTCAGTCCAAAACAGCTTTTGTGTGTTAACCATGGTCAAAGGGTTCATGGTTATTTCATGTTAAGAATAAATAATTTTATATAACATAGATTTATAAATAAAATATAATTTTAAAACTATTCATTAATGGTGCTGATGAAAAATGAGAAATTTCATTCATGTAGTTGGTAGATCAAATATATGAAAAAATGACATTTTTCATTTTTATAATAGATGAAAGGGATAAATTGTTCAATTTTTTATCATTTCCATAATTATAAAAATATTAAAAACATCATATATGATTCTTAAATGTGTTCTTATTATTATCCATATGATTTTGTGTTGAAAACCAAATTGCATCATTTTGATGAGGTTGAAGACCACACGTATGCATGAGTGACATTTTCATTCTCTATAGGATGTAAATGAGGTAGAAAAATGGTTGTAATTTAATATTATAACATATATTCACATTAAATATATATATTTATGTATACTAGGAGGATATAATTAATTTGAAGGTGGTATAGGGTGAAATATACATCAATGAATTTGGATAATTATTAAACGTAATCATTAAAAATATACTTTTCTATTACACCTAACGAATTCTTGGATTCATATTTTAATGAAATGATGTGTTTTGTGACATAGTGAGGCGAGTTAGGTGGTGATTTTTTCAGATACTATTGGATATATATAGCTCAATTTGTGCATGTAATTGAGTACATGATACTAATTTTAATAAGATTGTTGAGTGGAACCCTTTTAAACATTAACAAATTTAAAATATAATAGATTTATTCTTCAAGAGAAGTGTCTCAATTCAATTCAAATTTTAAATAAATTTTATTTTATGGTCAACATACACTCATCGAATAATATTTAGACATGTTTTTGATATATTTTTATCATTGTATCTTAGTTTAATATCCTAACCCTCTTAACCCTTAATGTGGTGACAATCATTTACATTGGAAAATTAATTTTATGGAATAATATGAAATGGTACTTATTAAAAGATTTGAATAGGATAATTAAAAATATAAAATCAAATTTCTAATATTAAATTTAAAAAGTTGTTGATATCACTATGAATATAATTTTTCAAAATCTAATGAAACATATATTTAAAAAAATATATTTTCATGTATATAAATTATTTAATTGATACATACGATGTAAAATTCATCCATAAGATATTTTTAGATTTAATACCAAAAAAGTAATTTATGATTTATATTTAAATCCAATTAAAATAAAAAACATTCAGTTTGAATAAGTAATCAGACGAAAATATATGGTATTTCAGACTACCATATTTTTAATAATTAACTTAAAAAATATTTTTTAGAAAACCCAAATATTATCCATATGATAATTTTAAAAATATAATAAAATTTCATTTTTATCGAATATAAATTATTAAAATTTTGAAATTTACTTTTAAATGAAACTATATATTTCATTTTAATCAATATTATTACAATAGATCATTTTTCCTTTCTACTAAAATATACCTAATACTATTATAGTGACTGTGAATATAACAACCATTTCTTTATTTCACATTTAAACAAGATTCATTATATAAAATTTCCCATAATACAACTTCAATGATTCATTTGTGTAATGAAAATGGGGCTTATGAACATTACATAATAACAAAAAACATAAAATAAAATATCTTTATTGAAAACTTATTTGATAAGACCGAATCATTTTTTTTACTTAACACTTCATGGGATAACCCGAGTACATACATAAAAAATTTTGTGAGATATAAATCCCCAAAAGGGATTGAGAATGGAAAAAATGAGGAATAAAATACATGTCATAAAATAGATATATCCAAATATCGGAAAAGGAAAATTATTATAAATTCACGATTTAGCATGATAGTCATAATATATGAAATGTGGAAACAATATACAACATGATATTAGCATGATTCATATCTCATTGAAAATAGAGGGGCATGATTCAAATATCCATGCACATGGAGGATAATGAGTCAATAATCAGTTCACATAAATGATAATGTATCATGAAACATTTCACATCATATATCATAACACAGTACATTACCCAATGCATTGGAGATCCATCAATGTTCAACCTTCATAAACATTTAAATCTCATGCTTATGTTTGAGGCATAGATCATATAACCTGGATTCATTAAACATTAATTTATTCAAAGATCCAGAAATGTTCAATACATACATTTTTGTAACAAATAAATAGGATTATGTTCATAAGAGTGAATCCCCTTTATAAAGAAATGGGTAGGGTATTCACTATACAATTATTTAGGCATGGTAAATCATTGTTCAATTTCGGCAGTATATAGACATCGTATTGAAATTCATAGAATGGGTTAGAGAGGAAAGTATGGGCATCTCATCATTTATAGTTGAAATGGATAGTAATAGGGACATGTATGGAAATTCCATAAATTATTTAATTGGAAATAAAAATAGTATCCTAATAAATAGACTTGAAGAAAGTGGAGAAAGGAAAAGAACTCTTACAAAATCTCGGCAGTGTAACGAGTGTATACAATGGTCATTAGGATGGTTAAATGAGATTGAGGTGGGTAAATGATCCTTCATAAAATTATTATAAATTTTAAATTATTTAAATGATTTTAAATGAATGGAAATATAATCAATTTAAATTAAATTACTAATACCAAAGAAGGTGATTGAATTCAACGGAGATGAGAGAAATCTCTTACAGGTATGTGTGACTCCAAATGATTAGAAGAGTTTTTTTGAGAGCTTTTGGTCATCTTGGGATGACAATATGGTGTATTGGGGAGAGTTTTAAAGATCATAGAGGATATTTAGGGAAGATAAATGGGATCATAGTGGGTTTATATAGGAATAGAGGTGAATTTAATTATTATTTAGGTTTTGGACACTACATAATAAAATATTCAAAACCAAATATCATCACTTATATTTGAACCATTGTTTTTGGAAAAGCGATGTGGTCTAAATTTTTTATATATTATGGTCAAAATATAAAAAAATATTTCCCTTTCTTATATGTAGGTGAGTCATACATTAAAATAAATTAATTTAAAATAATAAAATGTATTATATTTCATGGAGGATTTATAATGGATTTAAATATAACATAAAACCAAGATATTTTAATTAGAAAACATATATATTTTTTGGTGATAAATTTTATTTTTTTTAATAAATCAGTATTGGGCCATTAAGATTCCATAAAAAACACAATATCTCTATACTATATTTAAATTTTACCCTAAAATTCAACAATATAAGAAAATTATAAAAAATAAACCATTTTATAAATTTGAAATCCTAATTAAAAATATAATATATTTTTTAACTAAATAATTTCCCAAATATTTTAATTTAAACATTTATAAAAAAAACCAATATTTAGTGAAAACAGTCAGGTTTTGATAATAACAATTTTCGAGCAATAAAAAACTTACATTATGCTTCATAAAATTTATTTGATAATTTATATCCAATAAATGTTATTTAATAATAATATTTCATTAAAATATTATTTCTTACAAAAATCCATTAACTAATCAAAAAATATTTCTTAATTGGATTTTAATTTGAACCAAAAATACAACAAGTACTTTAAAAATCATTTAGAGAGAAATAACAATAGGAAGAAAATATATTCAATATTATATACCCCAAAATAGTGTACATGATCTTATTGATAGGATAAAGGTGCATATCTATTTAGTACACCATAATGTTCCCTAAGAGTACGGTGTGCAATGGTTGGAATTCCATGGGGCCATTTCGTGAACATGGTTTTGGCCATGATCTCGATGAGCTTGAACATCCCCCATAAATGGTTTCTCTCATAATTTTCATATTGGATTTCAGCTTCAGATTGGTCTAGGTAAAATCACAGAAATACTATCTCCCGTGATTGCTCTAAAAAGTTGGTATCATAGTAAACGATCCGACTTGTGGAGGACATCACTTCCATTTTCAATGTAAAAATGATTCATTAAAACCTTATATTTATACTATTCTTCTAATCACTATTAAATAGTAATATTATCAAGGGTAAAAATACGTAATGGTCATTTAAATCTAATTGGATACAATAATGAAAAAGTGAATTTTTTCATTAAACATTGGAAATTTAATTAAGTCAAAAAGTAGAATTTTATTTATAACATTTTGGGTCATTACAACCTTCCCCCTTATGAAATTTCTCCAATGAAATTTCCTTTTCCCCCATAATAATAGATGTGGGTAACACTACTTCATCACATAATCTAGCTCTCATAAATAATATTCAAACTTGTGGTTTCTCAATAACAACATGATGAGGGGTATCTTCTTATTTTGAATTACATTTTCTATATGATCTACGATCATCTCAACTAATCCAAATTGGAAAATCCATTCTCTTATGATACCACCTTTGGAATGAGTACATGATATGGGTCTAGTTTATACATTCTTATGAGTGATACATGGAATATATCATGTACCAGAGATAGTTTTTGTGAGAGTTCTAGTCAATAGAAAAGTGCTCTAATGAGATTAATGATCTCAAAAGGGATGGTGTACCTTGGAAAACGATTTCCCTTATTCCCAAATATCATATCTCTCTTCCTTGGAGATATTCAGAAGATTATTATGTCTCCATTATAAAAATCTATGTCTCATCGATGATTTTCAGCATAACTCTTTTTTCGACTCTGAGCATATTTGATGTGATACTAGATGGTTTTATCCTTCCCTGCTATTTCTCAAACCATTTCAAGACCTAGAAGTTTTTGTTACCAAAATATATCAAATCTTGGTAGTGTTCTATACCAATTTCTATAAAGGGATTCATAAGGTGCCATTTGGATTCTCGAATGGAAATTGTTATTGTACAAGAACATAACCAAAATAAGGTGTTGGTACCACCCAACATTGATGTAAATTAAGAAATATCATAAAATTTTCTCATGTGTCTAGATATTTTGTTCATATTGGATTTTAGTTTGTGGGTGATAACCCATAGTGAAGATTAACTTGTGTTTTAGAGAATATTGGAGACTTTTACAAAACATAGAGGTGGTTATTGACTCCTAATCGGATATAATTGATCATATAACTACATGAATTATTTCCACCTATTTAATATATATTTTCACTATTGAACCAATGATAAATCCTTTCAAATCACAGTGAAGTGTGAATTCATTGTATGACAATCCATAACAACCCATATAGATTTTTAACTTTTGAATGTGTCCATAAGACCGGTGATAAAGTCCATGGTGATGTTTTCCCATTTCCATGTTGGAACAGGTAATGGTTACATCATCCCCTTAGACTTATTACATTAATCCTTCACATTCCAAAATACTTGGATCTTTGATGTATGTTCATCGATCTCTTTCTTCAGGTTATCACACTAATAGTTCTCTTGGAGATCATGGTAAAACATTGTGTTTCCATGATGAATGGAGAAATTCAAACTATACACATCATCCAAATTTCCATTCATTAACCAAGGATTTCATGGAACACATATTCTTTACCCAAATATCAAAATTCTTAATACATTAACATTGAACTCAACCGATTTCCCTATTTTGATAGTTTCCACTTTATTTTGAATACCCACATCATCTATTTGGGAATCCTTTAACCTTTAAAAAATTATATTTAAGAAATTATTTGTGAATGGATTTATGATGTTCAGTTATTTAGGATTCCCATGTATATATCCTTCAAATATAAGAATATCTGACCCATCATGATTCTCATCAATGATAGAACTGATGGGTCCTTTCTACTTAGAGCATCATACACTGTAATTTATTTCTCGATTTGGTTGTGGACTCAGTTGTCTTAATAATTGATGGGCTCTAACCAATTTCTTCGGGGTAAATTCATCTCTTTTATTATGAATATATATTTTAGGTTTTTAAGAACTGAATATATTTCACAATTCTCCCAAAGAGATATTGCCACCATATTTTAATGCTAAGATCACACCTCCTAACATCAGATCATGTGTGGAATAGTTTTTCACATGAAATTTAAACAACCTTGAGTAGTAGAAAACCAATTTTTCAATTTTCCTCAACACAGATCTCAATCCCTCCACTGATGCATAACTATAAATAATGTATATTTCCCCACTTATAGGTAGTGTGAGCACAGGGGTAGTCATAGGCCTCCATTTATATATAATGAATCATTCTCCACATTTAACATTCTAAAAAAAGACTCCCTTTAAATTTAGATTACTAATAGGATATTAAAATCACAAGAATGTTCTCACAAATCTGGTATAATATCCATCTTTCCCATGAATGCTATGGATATCTATCATAGATGTTAGCCTCTACCATCCCTTAATTTCTTTTGACCTAGAAGGGTCCATATATAACCTATTTCATGAAATGTTATTCTCTAATAATGATATTTCTTTCAAATATGACTCAAAATTTCTATATATTCCATTGAGTTTCTCCTTTTTTTAAGGACTTTAGCACTGGTCTAGGATAGTCTTCATAATCCTCATTATTTTTAGAGTATATTAGAATATCGTCTATAAAGACTAACACAATATTGTTGTAGTAATCGTTAAATACTATATTAGTCAATTCCCTGAACATTGATGGATAATTTATGAGTCTGAATGGCCTCACTATGAATTATTAGTTAATGTACTTTTTATGAAAAGAATTATTGGGGATATCATCCTTCTTCACCCTTATATTGTAATATCTCAACTGTAGAGCCACCTTGGAGGTGAATTGTTCTCTATATAGCTAATCAAACAAGTAATAAATTTTTTTGAAATGATAAATGTTTTTTGTGTTGATTTTTTTGAGATCATGAGAATCAATGCATTAGAACATTGAACCATACTTGTTAAAGAATAAGAGGAATGGTGCACCCCATGTGGAAGCATATGGTTGTCTAATCCAATTATCCAGATACTACAATACTTTTTTCTTCAGTTCCTAAGGTTAAAAAAATCCATTTTATATAGAGTCTTGGATATTGATAATTCCCCTGGTATAAGCTTGATCAAAAATTAGACCACTCGGCTTGGAGGGAGACTAGAAAATTCCTTGGGAAAAACATCAATTAATTCCCTCTCAAAATCCATTTCTTCATGAATGGTTCGTTACTTAGAATCATTCAATTGAGAAAGATATGATTTCTCAAAGGGAAATAATATCCCTACATGAGATGATGGTGATAAATAATATTCATCATATTCATTAACTTTGTATATAATCTTGCGTCGATTCACCATATAGAAAATGATTTCCCAATCATGACAGTTTATATTGGATCTATATAGGTAAATCCAATCCATGCCCATGATTTAATCAAATTCCACCAAGGTAAGTATAAAAATGTTATCTGTGAAGTTCAATCAACAAATACTGATTGGAGAGGGGTTGTGTACTTAGGATGAAAAAATTCCCCCATTTTTCATGGTTCCCGACATCTCTAATTCCATTCATTGTGGTGGTGTTTCAACAGTCCTATTAAATTATCATGATATAATGGAATGCATAGAACTATAAATTATAACCCTGAAATTTAGTTTTTGAGTCTATTTTTACTTTTATCAAATATAGTCTGAGGGATGAGTATTTTTAAACTATTACACACATGAATGTGGAATCCAAATTCATTAATGTGATAAATTATAAATTACATTTATCTCCATAACATATAGGTTTATGTGCTTTAGTCTATTTAATCCATGATCTATTTCCTAACTAATATTCATATGGGATTTTTTGTGGCCTTAATAACTGTTGGTATTGAGATTATGAATTTACAAAGGCATATACCCTATGGACTGTCAAACCAAGTGTGTAGTAGGGCCCAGTGTCATGTACTAGGTTACCCCGAGTTATGCTCGGAACACCTTTTCATGGTATTTACTCCAAGGTATATCTTTTCTAGAACCAAATCCACATATAGTTTCCTAAAAGGGATGAATTTTAATTATTAACATCATACACTATACCTACCAAATTTTAGTGATTTTTTCATAAAACTAATGTTATAACTAAGGGCTTCACTAGGGATTTCTATTAGAAATAAAAAAAATAACTAACCCTATCCTATAATACCGACTAAAAAAACATGTAACTTTATTTCATATTTAATCATGATTTATTTCATAAAATATAACTTCGTATAATTCAGATGATCGGGGGGGTATAGTGTCTTGGTGTATAGAAACATTAAATAAAAACATAAAAAATTAAATAAAACATCTTTATTGATAAATTATTTGGAAAGATAAAATTATTCCTTCATATTGATAGTGAATGGGACCACCCGAGGACATACATAAGAAATGGGTGAGCTATAACACCTAGAAAGGGAATACACATTGAATAAAATGAGTATGATAATACATGTTAGTAAATATACATATCAAAGGATAATAAAAGTAATATGAATATAAAATAATGATTTAGTAGGATAATCAATACATAATAAATGTGTAAACAATATACAACATGAAATCAGCATGGGTCAAGGCTCATTCTACATTGAGGAGCACGAATCAAAGATCATTTCCCGTGGAGGATCATGAGTTAAATCTCATGTAAAATGAAGGATAATGTGTCAAATCTAATTTCACATGATGTATCAGGATATTATATTCTACCCAATTCATTGTAGAAATATCAGGGTTCACACTTCATAAACATTTCAATCTTGTGCTTATGTGTGCCACATATATCATATATAATTGATTCATTCAACATAATTTTAATGTAGTATAAATAAATGTGGAATAAATATATGTACTTCCCCAAAAAATAGGAGTATGTTCCTAATGGTGAAGACACTTAATAAGTAAATCTATATGGTATTCTCTACATAATTATTAATAGAATGGTAAATCGTGGAACAATTTTGGCAGCATAATGATATCATATAGAAATTCAAAAAACCAGGTAATGAGAGAAGAAGATGTATCTCAACATTTATACATGAAATTGACCTTAATAGGAACATAGAAGGACATTTTCCAATATATTTTATTAAAAATAGAATCCATAACAAATTAAATAATATTGAATAAAGAGGAGAAAGCAAAAGTGCCCTTAAATAATTTTAGCTTGGTAATATGTGTACATAAATGTTCTTATAATGGTTAAATGAGATTGAAAGTGGATCTAATAATTTATACAAGTCGAATGTAAGTGGTATAGGTAATAATGTATCCCAGTATAATCAAACGGAAATTAAAACACCATATCATTAATGAAGATCATGGTTAAATGATGTGGAAGAGAATTCCTTATAAAATTATGTCATAGTAAAAAATTGTGTATTATTTAAAAATAGAGGGATAAATGATCCCTCCAACAAATAATGTCAATTGAAATGTAAGGTAATGATTATAAACTATTTTTAATCTAATTTATTTAATTTAAAATAATTAATGTCAAAGATGGTGCTTGAATTCAATGGAGATGGGAGAAATCCACTACATGGATGTGTGACATCAAAGCCTTAGGGGAGGGTTTTTAGGATCTTTGGGGAACCGTATGAGGACACTAGGGATTATGTGAAAGCTATTGTACATGCTATAATAAGATTAACTTAATATAAATCAGAGCATGGGTGTGTTTATATAGGAAATGAGAGGGATTTCATTATTATTTTGTTTTTTGATAGTAAATAATAAAATATTCAAAACCACAAACCATACCATAGATTAGTCAAATGGTTTTTGGAATATGGTAGTGTTATAAATTATCTTATAAGGCGAAGGGTAGAATATAACAAAAGATTTCTCTTTCTTAAGTAAAGTTGAATCACACATTCAATGAAATAAATTTAAAATCATAAAATATATTATTTATCTTAGTAGATATATAATGGATTATGAAATTTAATAAAATAAAATTAACCATATTATTTTAAATTTAAACAATATATTTTCCCTATGATACCTTCTATAGAATTTAATACATCATCATTGGGCTATTATTATGTAATAAAACATACAATATATTCACACAGTATTTATTTTTGACCCAAAAATTTTACCCTCAGAAAATTAAAAAGAAATTAACATTAAATAATTTCGAAATCCTGATTAAAAAATAATATTCATTTTAACTAAATAATTTTCAAAATATTTAAATAAAAAATTTTAATATAAAAACTTTTATTTACTCAAAATTTATGGGTTTTGATAGTAATAGTTTTCGAGCCATAATTGAAATTACATTTCAATTAATAAAAACCATATGTTAATTTATATTCAATACATGTTTTTTAATAATAATGTTTTTAAAAAATTATTTATTTAAAAAAATCAATTAATTAAATGAAATATATTTCTTAATTGAATTTTAATATTAACAAAAAATACTAGTTGGGCTTTCAGAATAATTTACAATGTAAAAATAATAGAGAGAAAATATATTCATTATTTAATTCAAAAAATAATGTATAAAATATTTTTTCTAGGTTCTTGATACATATTCCTTTATAGAACTAGCATATTCCTAAGTATAGTGTGTGTGATGATGGGGTATTTATTGGACAGTTCAGTAATCATGGTCTGGGGTGTGATCTCAATGAGCTTGAAAATCTAGAGTAGAAGGTTTTTCTCATGATTATGTTGTTGGATATATGCATTTTCTTGGTCTAGAGAAAATCCAAAATATTTTATCTCCCTTTAAAGCTATGATAAATGGGATTCAGAGGGATCGACCATATGGATTGAGGTAATCAGTTCCTTATTCCGTTCCAATTTTTTTAAACCTTATATTTATACATGTCATGTGATCATTGTTCAACAGTTATATTATCAATGGTAATGATACATAATGGTAATTTAAATAAAATTGGTTATAATAAACCAATAATGGTCCTTGTGTTTTCTATATCAATAATTCATTTCATTAAATTGGTATGTTGAATTCTATTCATAATAGTTTTGTTCATTACAATAAATTCATAAAATATAATCATTAATATTTATAAGACATGAAATTGAGTTATTATAATCAATTTATGGATTTTCACACCAATAATCCATAATTCATTATAAAACCACGTGTTTTAAATATACTAATCAATTAAATGTTAATCAATCAATGATTCATTATTTATCATTATATAAAATATTAATAGTATAATAACAATTACCAAAATATCTTCCCAGAAAATATAAATTATTTATAGAACAATATTATTCCAACAATACATGTTAATTGACAAGTGAATTCATATACTAACCCCAATATATATAATATAAATATTTCTTTGGATAATAATGTAGAATATGTGAATTACGTCTTTTATCAAACTATTGGTCTCTATTTCTTTATTAGTATGTTAGTTAAACATTTTTATAAGATGATTTCACTTCCTACCTAATTTTTATCACATTTTTTATGATACAAAACTACATAATTATTCTTATGATTCCCCTTTATGTGTATACTATTTAAGGGAAAACAAGCCATTTTTTACACCACATGCATAAAAAATTAATTATAATTCATAAAATATATATATTAAAAAAGTTATTTTAATGAACATATAATGTACTTTAAAACAACTCACAGACAACTAACCAAGTTATATTAATTTTTATTTATTTAAATTAATATTTTTCTCCCATATATTTATTATCCAATTACACTTTCTATAGTCACATTTGATATATAAGACACCATTCCTATTAGTATCACCATTAAATTGGAATGCTTCTACAATAATATGATTTTTTCAAAAGAATTATAATTTTATTTTTTATATTTATTAGTTTCAAATTATTTTCTGGAATCTCATTATTTTTAATAATCTATTGCATAAAATACATTTAGTTCCTTTCATTATATTTTAAATGGATCATATATGTACCATTATTTACAAAAATTACCATTTTAGAATCATAATTAATTATCATTTATTTCAATACTAATATCAATAAGTTTTCAATATATAAAAAATACATCAAATATATTCTAACTCCCATATTTTATTAATGATCATATTGTAATATGTAATTTAAAAAATGGGATCTTCATTCATGAAACCATATACAAGAAATGATTTATCCAAAATAATAAATCAAATATTAATCACAATTAAACATTCATGAATTTAATTTATATAAAATTAATAATTTTTAATTTCATTCCCATTGATAGACAATATATGAATATTATATTCTTTTACTAACTATGGTTCTCTTCTATAAATTTTTTAAGGATTTATAAATAACCCCTTAATAAAATACTCTCAAAACTAAATAGTAAATTTTTTATATTTTTTATATATCTTATCATATATTCAATTATTTTTAGATTCAAATACATAAAAATGTACTTTTTGGTTTCAATATATGGTTAATCCTCTATATTTTTTTTATAAATCTTAACGATGCTATTTTTTCAAATATGTAATGGGTACTGTAATAACATTTCTTCCTAAAATAACATTTCCCTTGATGTAGTTGGTGTGATGTGATTTTGAGATCTTAATGACATTCATTTTATGTAGGTTTATTGAATAGAAATCAATGGATTCCTTATAAATATAGCTCTCTCAATGTAAAACTGTCTAGTTTGATTTATTTTTTTCATATAATTTTGAATATATTTTCATAGTATTCATTGGGGTATGACAATATGAATTATATGGGAGGAAATATCTGAATCCCTGTCATCAGGTGATTCATTAAGTAAACTATAATATTAATTTTTTTGGGAAATAACATATCTAAATTATATAATATTATTGTCAATTTTTTTTACATTTAAACATCATTTGGTTAATAAAAATGTCATATATTGATTCAGTGAATAGTAAATTTTTGGTTTATGTGTATAGAAATATTTTTATTAAACTAATATGTGTAAATAAGACAATTAAATATTTCAAAAAAATAAAATAGACATGTGATATTAAATAATTTTTTACATCTAAATTTATCTAAATCGCATTCTTGAAGTTTGATAATTAACCTTTAATGATTTTAAAACTACATAGAATTATTTTAAAATGTAATATATATTTACTGAAAAATAATATTCTATAAATGTTATAAAATATAAATATTCATTCCATTGTTGATGAAAAATATTCCATTTTACTCATTTAAGGCATTTATATCATTTGTCTTAGTCATATGTTGTCTATTATTATGAATTTAAAAATATTATAATGATAATATCAAATTCATTTGTGATAATTAATATTTCTAAAAAACCACTACCAAAATAATGAATGAGGTAGCTCAGTTAAAAGTAGTCTCATTTTCCTATCCATGTTAATATTATTCTTTTAGAATGATTTCAAAAAATAGGATAAATAACCTTAAATACATATAATTGTTCATCACATAGAAATAGAGAGTGAATATAAAAATTCTTTTTACGTCCCATGGAATATTTTTTCTTCTATTGAAAGTAATTTTTTCTATTTTAAAATATATTATATGTAAGAAACATAGTCTTAAAATAATATTTTATCCAAACATAGAATATAACATTTTCATAAATAGGATACCATATTCATCCATTAATGGTATATCCTAAAAATTCATCAAAATACGGAAGTTAGTATATAATTCCTATAAATATGGATATCATTGTTTATACATAAATTAAATTATTTCAATAAAATGAAAATAATGTATCTATCAAAACATGTCCCATGTGTCCCATACAAGACTACCCCGATCCCTCCTTCTATATGCTAGGGGTTGGTGACTATCACCTAGAGGCTCTAACCAAATAAGGAAGGCATTTCCATCAAGATCTATAAACACTAAAAAAGGGAAAGTGAAGAAAAAAACAAACAAAATTAATTTATAACCATGAAAGCAATGTACAACCACAAGTACAATTGTGTAATGAAAATAGTGGTCTAGAATACCAGCCCTAAAAACTGAAATGATGGTAAACAGTTATCGCATCTTCCCTGGAGCTCTACATGGAGGCTATTAGTTATAAGTAAAAGTTGATGAAGAGGATTGTGACTGCTCATATCACACTAAGCTTTACCAAGTCCAGAACCATCAAAGACTACCTCAGAGCATCAGCAGTCTGCACCAAACACACACCAGCTGGTAGAGCCCGTGCAGGGGTATGTATAACAATGCATAAGGGGACCCAGATACACCCGAAGGTCTCTCAGTAATCCACAAAGAAAAAAACACAAGAAATACAACAAAGGTAATATCACATGTCTGATGTAAATCATGAAGTACAAAGAAAAATAGATATCTCACTCTAATAGTATAACATCAAGGTTATTGGGATATTGTTGACTAGTTGTAAATCTAGATGATCCTATTTGTAGTAACTCTACTACTTACCCGTATATGTCACTGTATGCTGACCCATATTGTTTGCTTGATGCTAAACCGTATTGGTCTTTGGTGCTGACCCAAATTGGTCACTTGGGCTTACCCATATTTGACGCTGGTGCTGACCTGTATTGTTCGATAGTGCTGACATGTCTTGGTTTCTGATGTTGTGGTTAGGATGATTAGTCATACAGCTAGATCATTCCACTTTGGTGTTTTTGATGCTGACCCTCAATGGTCCCTCTTATTCCTCATGTCACAGCCAACCACTGGATTCCTGCACGATGCACACTTGATTTCAAGAAGAATCTCCTCCTCGATCCATCATCCCTTTTTCAACCGGTACAAATTCCCGAAAAATGAATTCCTAAGGGACTGTCCCATCATAGAGGTCCCAATGTGACAGAAGGTAGGTCGATCAGATACCCGATCGGTGAGATGTGGGAACTTTTGTAATATACCCAGTTGGATTCATGTATGATCCAGCCCAAGTCATGTCTCAAAAATCCATTAGAGTGTCTCGAAAGGACTGCCTTATTATAAGGGTTCATAATCCACGGATGGCATGTCGATTCGACGCTCCGTCTGTTAGTTACACCCATATCCACGAAATGGGTGTGATCACACCTCGGTCCAACCCGGCTCTATTAGGCCTGCTAGAATATGGTAAACTGACCACTTCCCAAAAGGGGTCCCAGATCCACTGAAAATGTATCAAAAATAAACATAGATTATATGTTACGTGTGTTTATTTATTCGGGGAAAGGTTGGGTCTGAGCCTGGCGCGACACGGTCAGGCCGGCCAAACGCAATGGGACCCGGGGTCTACCTGACCGTAGTCGGGTCTACCTGATCCTACCCATGTCACCCTAACCATTCTCGAGTCTGACTAATTATGGGTGGCCTATCTGGTTCACATGCCTGGGCTGTAGTGGGCCCAGCCCGTTGGGTGGGTCTCGACCCACCTGCACTGGCATGCTTGGCCACGGGTTTGGCCCATTCAGCCAGCCCGTTCCTGGAACAGTCCGCCTGAAGGCAAAACACTTCATCCAGTAGGCCCAACTGACGCAAGGCTGTTTTTTCTGGCACGGCACGGTGAGGGGACGAGATGCCCCCTCCTACAAGGGATTCGGTTATTGACAGCGCCTGTGGGTGTCCCCCTTCTACATTTTTCCGTCTCTAGTTGGCCCCCTCTAGATACTGTGAGGCACAATGGTGCACCATCATCCCAATTCCCATGTCTGTTTTCCGCGAGACTCCTCCACCCACCACCGGAATGGTGCCCAGGTGGCTATTTCTGCAGGCCACTGGACATGCTCCGATGGTCTGTTCATGGTGACATCTTCACCAATGGGCCTTCTAGATTTCCACCACCACAACATGAACTTTTTTCTTGTGTTTCCGTTGAATTGGAAAAACTATTCGTGAAGAACGCAACAAAAAAACAAGTGGTGGAGGGTCCGAGCATTTTTCGTTTTCCAGCACCCTTCACATTATCGCTAAAACAAGAGTAAGGTAATTATTCATCACATTTCAATAATAATGAACCCCATTAAAATCCACTACAACAACCTACTACTAATTCATGAGAGAGGAATATAATATACTAAAAATATTGAATTTAATGACCACCTCTACCTCATGATTTGTTGGGGAATATCATAGCCATTGGCATTCATCATCGGTCGACCTTCGGATATATCATACAACAGGAATCATCAATCCTCTGTTATCCATCGGTGGAAGGCGTTTCATTACATCATCAGGGGTTCCTCACTTGATGATGTAATCCCAAAACCCCACCTCGAGCTCTATTTAAATAGGAGGGGAAAGGAAAAATTTCCTTGAGGAATTAATGTGGTTCATTATTGACATAATTAATGTGCCTTATTAATTGACATAATTAAAGTTTCATATTAATTACGCATTTGGTGGGTACACAACCAAAGAGTAATAGTGAAATTTGCACTCCATAATTAAATTTCATACCACCTATATGGTCCCCACCCCCTTCTCTGAACAAGTGGTAGAAAAAAAAGAAAAAAAATAAAAATTTATGTTATTTAATTATTTCATTAAAATGTTCAAAAAGTAAATTTTTCTCCTTACCTACAACTATTTATGTAATCCTTTATTTAAGTGGATTATTACATTACATATTCAATGGTGCTCTATGATTTCAATTCTGAACACCAGTTCAAATGATAGAAAATGTCTCTCATGCATTTACTAATCGTACCCAGAAAAACTCCGGAAATTCTTTCTGGGCACACTAGGCCTCAAAATTATGTGCCATCAATTTTCACATACTTGCAAAAAAGAAAAACAAAAAAATATCATAGAATTTTAGGGGTTTTAAATTCTCCCTAACATAGGGCTTTACGTCCCTGAAAGGTAAACAAGGATACAAAAACAAAGTGTGGTACTGGGAATATATATGAGCCTCTCGCATCCATGTTCTCTCTTAGTTATTCTCATGCTTCCAACAAACGCATAGTAGAGGAATTGACATCCCATGAAATATGCGCTCATGTTGATTCTCTATCCCCTCCATGAATTATGAAAACGTTTTCCCATCATCAATCTCTAGCTCGCCATGGTTGATGATGCGAGATGGGTCATGCACGTATCTCCTCAGCTGGGATGCATAGAAGACTTCGTTCACTCTCTCCAACAACGGTGGAAGCGCAAAGTGGTATACCACCTTTCCAATCCTCTAAAGAATCAGTAATGGACCAATAACCCTCTTTGAGAGTTTTCCAACTCATCATAATCTTCATAGTCTCCATCGAGGGGAGACTGACAAGAATACATGGTCCCCATCCTTGAACACCAGGTGTGTCCATCACCAATCAGCATCTGACTTCTTTCAGCTTAGTGTGGTATTAATTTGCTCTCGGTTGACCTAAAACTTATCAGTTATAGTCTATACCATCTCGAGGCCAAATAATGTTAGCTCTAATGGATTTATCCAGCACAAGGGTGATCCTCACAGTCATCCATACAATGCCTCAAAAAGGGGAATACCAATGTTGGAGTGATAGATGTTGTTGTACATGATATCCACCAAGGGTAGATGGTCCTCCCAATTGTGACCAAAATCATGGACACATACACAAAGTGTGCCCTCCATGGACTGTTTGTTCCACTATGTCTGACCATTTGTCTGTGAGTGAAAAGTTGTGCTCAAGTGAAGATGAGTCCTAAATTCGTCCATTAAACCTTTCCACAACTAGGATGTGAAGTGTGTGTCACGATCTAAGACTATCTTCAAAGGAACCCCGTAAAGTCACAAAATCTCAAGAATGTAGAGATGTCCCAAGATTTCTACCAAACCCTTCCCTTGAAATGTAAGGATGTGGTTCAAATTGTTGTGTCGGTCAATGATAATCTAGATCGTATCATTCCCAATGGACATACGTGGTAACCCCATCATGAAGTCAATGAATATCCCTTCCCACTTCTACTCTGGTATATTGAGGGGTTGGGTCAAAAATACTAGTACCTTGTGATCGTCCATAACTTGCAGGAATGTGAGGCATCTTGAAAAAACCATTGTCACAACTTACTTCAACCATGACCAGCAGTACTGATGCTGGA
The DNA here is from genome assembly GCA_963277665.1 of Viscum album. Taxonomy (NCBI): domain Eukaryota; kingdom Viridiplantae; phylum Streptophyta; class Magnoliopsida; order Santalales; family Viscaceae; genus Viscum; species Viscum album. Next base: position 815,201,918 of record OY728126.1, on the reverse strand, counting down.
GGTCTTGATATATCTTCATCATGCCTGGATGTACTTCCAAGGGGGGTTATGAGACTCCCTCATAAACTCCTATCATTGTTCCACTGGTACAACACTATATCCTCTGTAAATGATAGTGTTCTCTCCACCTTTAGAAAATCCTTCAGGTGCGTGGCCTGAGGATATCTGAGCACGTGTAGTCTTGCAGCTTCTGCCCTCAAGTTGTACCTCCCTAACTCACTAATGGAGTGGAGGGGAAACTACCATTGACTGGAGGTAGAGTATTTCATCTCTATCCATGTAGGACATCTAAAGCGAGGATAACATCTTGGAAGCCTCTTTCAGTATCTACAAACTCTATCTTCGACTAAGTGCATCTTCCAAAAAATTCCCCTTCCTAGAAGTATAGACTATCTCAAAGTCATTGTCTTGGTAGAAATATAGGCAAGGACATTGTCTAATATTCAAATAGTTTTGTGTGAGGATGTATCTGAGACTCTTGTGGTATGAGTAAACAATGAACCACTCACCCATCATATACTGTTGCCATATCTTCTATATGAATAGTACTCCTACCAACTCCAGGTCATGAGTAACCAAATCCTACTCATGATGCCTCTTCTTTCGTTATTCATAAGATATCACTATATCATCATTCACCAATATGCAATTGATTTCTATCCCTGATGCATCATAGTAAAACACATATCCAGTTCCCTCCTCCGGTAACCTCAAGGTGAGAGCACTGGTAAAGCACTACCTAATCTATTGAAAGCTCTGCAGGAATGTATCTAATCATAGGAAGGGTTTCATCTTCATCATCAAGGCAGTCATAGGTACTGCTACTCTGAAGAAATCATGTATGAATATCCGACAGTAGCCTGCTAATATATGTAGTCTCCACACCTCAGTAACACTCTTGGGTGGCTCTGAAGAAAGTACTGCCTCAATCTTGGCTTTATCCAGCGCAACTTCAGCCTCTGAGATAACATGTCCTATGAAGTGGACCTTCTATATCCAGAACTCGCACATCAAGATCTTACCTTATAACTAGTTCTCCTGGAGTGTGTCCACAACAATACTCAAATGTACATCATACTCTTCCTCAGATGTTGAGTACACTAATATGTCTGCTATGAAGACAACCACAATGCGATCAAGGTATGGCAAGAAGATCATGTTCATGAGCCCCATGAACAATACTCGAGCATTGGTCACACCGAAAGGCATCACCATGAACTCATAATGGTCATACAAACACTTGATGGCTGTATTGGGTATGCCCTCATCTCGTACCCTGAGCTAATGATATAATGATCTTAGGTCATTTTTTGAAAACCAATGAGTTCCCTTCAATAGGTCGAAGAGTTAATCAATCCTTGGTAGAGGATACTTGTTTTTCACAGTCACCTGGTTTAGGCGCTGGATGTCCATGAATAGCCTCAAACTTCTGTCTACCATCATGGAAAATAACACTGAGGATGTCCATAGGGAGACACTGAGACTTATTAATCTCTTCCTCTGTATGTCTTCCAACTATACACTCATCTCCCAGAGCTCCATAGGGGCCATCTCATATGCTAGTGTAGATATCAGTGCTATTACTGGGTAAATGTGTATGAGGAAGTCTACCAATATTTGAGGAGGCAGTACTATGACATCTTCTCGAAAGACATAATCGTACTCATCCACCAATACTAGGAAATGTGGAATTGCCTCATCCACCATGTTGATGGTCATGCAAGCAAGATAATATGTAATCAACTACACCCTCTGAAGTGCAAATCCATCTTGTGATACCTTGTTTTTCTTTCTCACCACTAAAGGGAAACTGGCTTCCATCTCTATGAATACATCACCCTGTACGTCTTAGGTAGTCAATATGTGCATGAACTGTAGATAGTGAGTCCATTCCCAGAATGATATCATTGGGCTTCAACACCACTACTACAAGATCCCATCTGAAACTCTCTCCTCTGAGAGTAATATAACACTGTTGGCACTAGTCTATCACTTCTGAATCTCCACCTGTAGGTGTATCCAAATTCAGAGGTTGAGCAAAAGGCTCAGTAAGAATCTCTGAGCACCAAATTAAGTCTGTGGAAAGGAATGAATGACTAGAAACAATGTCTATAAGAACAAATTATATAGTAGAGAATGTATATATAATACCATGTATCATCTTAGGGACGTTCAAATCATGAGGCTCTGCTGCGTCTAGCTGGGCTTGTCCTTGTGCACCAACTCCCTGAGCATGTGGTGGACTTCCTAGAGGTAGTGGTGGTAGTACCTGGTGACCCCGACCACCTACCCATGCATGTCCTGCTACCCTGAATCATCCACCACTTGGATAATGCTGATTCTCATGCTACTGCCACAGCATTGGTGGCCCCTCCCCCATCTTCTGATCATTTGCATTGGTATTCGGAGAGTCACAAGCTCTATGACCCTGTAACCTATAGGAAAAATATATCATGGCTTGCTGGTGGCTCCTACGACCTCTCAAGACTCGCACATCTGACCCAGCATCATGGGGTCACCCTCTAGAAGGTCTAGCCCACTTGGGATTCTGCATCGTCTTTCTACTGCCACCTGTAGATGAATCTTCTACCTGTCATCTGGTTGAAGGTCTCAATGTCAGTTCCTTCGTGGAAAGGTAGCTCTCCATTAGCTAATCTCTCTCTAGCACCCTATTCTACGTTGGGATGCTGAGAGAAACTTGTGCACCTATAATCTATCATTAGAGACCCTTCTCAGAAGATTGGTCCCTGATGTAAGGGCCTCATACTGTATCAGTGGTGTATTGGGAGACAACAGTAAATGTTGCAGAGTACAGAGCCACATTCTGGCTTCCCTATGGTAGATGAAGCAGCTGTTGAATATGAAAAGGGCATAGTGAAACTTATACGAACTCTGACCTAAAAAGATCTCAATATCCGAAAATGTGAGGGTCGTCTCCTCATTCAACTGGAGCATAGAGCTCCACCATCATCCTTCCAACCCATAAATAAGGCCAGCGGCCAAAATATTCATCTATTAATCGGGTGTCTCTTCTAAGAGAAGGACTTGAAAATTTGCCTCGTGCGAGTCCATTGTTGCGTAGGGGTTCATCTCGCCTCAAAACTTTGGAGGCCTTTATCGCTGTAACTCATGCAACATGCTCAGCCAGCATGAATGATCCACTGGAATCATATGTAGCACAACGTGTGGTTTTGATGATGGTACCACACCTGATGGTTCCATCACTGTCTGTGGTCCGTATATCATTGCCTTGTCACTCGGTGGGCCACTTTCATGATCTTTTACCGGAATCCTGGATAACTGTCTTCATGGAGGCCTCCTGTAAGAAACAGATGTTCCATAGTCAATGTGTTATAACAAGTGAGCTGACTCAATAAAGTCCAAGAAAACATTTAAAAACACTAGAAACATGTGTATTCATGTTCTGAGCCAGAAAATAGAGTTAGGGGTGCTGGTGTATGGATACATCGGCCACCACACCATCACTGGACTCCCCGAACTGAAAAAAACTCAAGAAACATTACACCATTTACTCATTAAAAGCAGACTCGCAGTTCTTCTGGTATAACTGACTGCCCATTGATACCACTTTGTCACGTCCCATCCCATAGGGCCCGAACATGACTACCCCTTACCCACCTACCATAGGCCAGGGCTTGGTGAATAGAACCTAATTTATTTTTCCAAACAGAGAAGGCATGACCTTATAGATATTTACACACTAAAAAGGGAAACAGAAGTAAACAACCATCATAAGTAGGCTATATCCACAAAATTAAAGTACAACCTCAACTATAGCTATAATCTGAAAACAATGGGATGAAATACGAGCCATTGAAACAAAAAACGAAGTAAACAACTATCGCATATACCTTGGAGATCTGCATAGAGGGTAGTAGCTATAAGTCTGATGTCGAAGAATATGATATTGACTTCTCCCATCACACCAATCTCCACCATGTCCCAAACCTCCAAATTCTTCTTCGACGCATCAGAAGACTGCACTAGACACACACATGTGGGAGAGGCCTGTGCAGGGGTGAGTATACCAACTCCGCTGGGCACCCTGAAACCCCAATGGTCTATCAGTATTAAAAAAAGGAAAACATCACAAGAAATACCACAAAGGTGTTATCACAATAATGATCTAAATCATGAATCACATAGCTAAAGAGATATCTCACTCTAATAGTATAACTTCATGGTTACTAGGAGTGTGATGAATAGTCATAAATCTAGATCATCCTCTCTATAGTAACTCAACTTCTGACCCGTATAGGTCACTAGATGTTGAGCCGTATTGGTCCCTGGTGCTGACCCGTATTGGTCACTGGTGCTGACCCGTATTGGTCGTCGGTGCTGACCCATATTTGTCGCAAGGGCTGACCCGTATTAGTCACTGGTGCTGACCAGTCTTGGTCACTGATACAGAGGTAGGGATTATTATTCATACAACTAGATCATCCCACTCAGGAGTTTCTGATCCTGACCCGTAACGGTTTCTCTTCATCCTCGTGTCACTGTGAGCCACTTGAATCCCTCACACAGTATGCCTGATCTCTATAAGACACTAATCCTCAATACAGCAGTTCTTTTTGTACCGGTACATTGACCCAAAAAAAATCCTAGCCAATGAACCGTCCCTTCATTGGGGTCCCATCGTGATAGACGTCGCATCGGTCGGACGCCCAGTTTGTGAGATATGGGAACCTTTGTAAAAAGTGCCAAGTTGGATTCATTTATGATCTGGACTAGGTCTCATGATAAACCCTCTCAAAAATAATATATAGTGTCTCCAAATTACTGACTTTTCACAAGGGTACTTATGTAATAGACGTCACGTCGATCGGACGCTCGGTCTGTTAATTACACCCCTTTTATGAAATGGGTGTGATTGCACCATGGTCCAGCCTAGCTTGGTCAGGCCTGCCAGAATATTCCAAAGGGACCTCTTCCCAAATGGGGTCCCAACACCACTAACATCACTTCAAAAAACCACATGGTTTTTCAGTTTCGATCCTTTCATTATTCAGGGACCCGTTGGGTAAGGACTCAGTGTGACTCGGTCAGGCTGACCCGACGCAATGGGTCTCAGGGTGTACCTGACCCCACAAATTTCCAGTCCATTAAAGGTCGTACTGGTTCACTAGGTCTAGTCCATTAGGGTCAGAACATCGGGTTTGTGGGCCTAGGTTGTCGTGGGACCGGACAGCCGGGTGGGGCTCGGACCACGTGCGTTGGCCCGCTGGGCCGCAGGTCCATTCGGGCCAACTGGGCCAATGTCTGGCATGCTCAACCGGCCCTCATCTGTCTTGGTCCACATGTTGGTGGACTGATTCACCCATCTATCCACACAGATGTGGGGCTATTTTGTTCGGTGTGACCTGGCGCGATGCTCGACGGCGCCACCCCCTCCCTCCATGGTTGTTGCCACTGACGATGCCTATGGGAATCACTATTCTCTTGTGTAGTAACTCGGGCTGGCCACCCTTGGCCACTATTGTGTGCCACATTACCGTCTCCTCTAGCAGGTTATCGCAGTCCTCCTATTGCCACTGCCGACATGGCATGCATGCGGTTGTTTCCAGGGGCCACGAGACGTGCTCCGATGGTCCGTTCTTGGTGTTCTCTGTACCTATGGGCCACCCAGATTACCGCTGCTACATCATGACCTTTTGTATTACATTTCCATCAAATTGGGAAATCTTCACTCAAGAACACACAAAAAACAAGTGGTGGAGGGTCCGGGCCTTGTTCCTTGGCCCCACGCCCTCTATTTTAGCGTTAAAACAAGAGAGATTTAATTATTCATCACATTTCAATATTTATGAATCTTGTTCAAATCCCCCGAAACAACCATCTACAAATAAAAGAGAGATAACTATAATTGATGGAAAATCATGAATTATACGAAAAACCCCAACATCATGATTCTTTTGGGATATAGCAGCCATTGGCATTCTTCGTCCATAAACCAACGGATGGATCCTAAAATGGGCGTCTTCAATACTCTGTTCTCCGTTGGTGGAAGGCATGGTGTCACTTTATTAAGGGTTCCTTGATGGATGATGTCATGCCAAAACTTCACCTTGAGCTCCATTTATATAGGATGGTGAAATGCAAGCAGTGCCATGAGGAACTAATGAGGTTCATTAATTGACTTAATTTATGCGCCTCATTAATTGACGTAATTAAAGTTTCTTATTAATTATGTGATGGGTGGTTATGCAACCAAAGGGTCTCTATGAAATTCAACCCCAATAATTAAAGGTTTGACCGCATCTATTTTCCCCACCACCGCCTCTCAATGGGTTGTAGAGAAGAAATTAAATAAAATAACAATTTAAGTAATTTTGTTATTTCTTTAAAATTCGGAAAAACTATCTTTTTCTACCGACCTACTATAGTCGAAGAGAAGATTACATTAAGAGAATCATAGTGCTGTATATTTAACAGTTCTCTCATATTTCATTTCTGAACGTCGGTCCAAAAGATAGAAAATGTCACCAGTGTGTTTACTTAACGTTAATGTAAAAACGTTCAGAAATTCATTTCGAGAACATCAGGCCTCAGAATTACACTTCATCAATTTTTGCAGACTTGTAAAAAAATACCAAATGATTTTAAAAAAAATCATTCCATTTTTAGGTTTTTACAGCATCCTTCCCCAATTTATTATATTAAATTAATGGAACAATGTTAATATTAATATCATTATATAGTTTTTTAATATGTAATATATGTAGATAAAATATAATGTACTTCCTATTCATGTATAAATATAGCAGCATGTTATAATTTATAGATATATTTCTAGGTACTATAAGTGCTTAATTTAAAAATTAAAGTTCTAATTCCAACCATATATAATCCAATAAGTGTATTTTCTGAATTGTTCACAAATTTATAATACTAATGATTGTCCTTCTTAAAGTACAAGTACTGTATTTGTACTTAATTTTCCTAGTATTAATTTTCTTATTTCAATTCGAGGCCTTCCAACATGTTATCTCAACATATACTTGTAGTAATCTAAATCATGGAATAATTTAAAAGAACCAAATAACACCAATAATAATTGATCCATTTATCGTGTTTCAATCAAAGTCACATTGAGGGACATTACTAAAAGCTCAAACTCATTTCAAAATTATATTCGGATATTAGGGATACATTTATTATTCGTACATCATAACCATGGATTATGGTGACCACCTCTCCCTCATTAGTCTTATTGTGTTTCATGAGTTTCCATATAGAGGAGTCAGTGATTTCTTTTACCCCTCTCATGATGGTCATTTCACTCATTCAACAGTTTAGTTATTTTCTCCATTTCTACACTACTAATTTCCCATCACATAAATCCTTCATAATGAGAGTCATTTTATTTTTTCCCATGGATTTATTTCTATCAATGAATGATTTTTTAGACCCTCGTTTCTTTTTAAATTGTTTTAGAGTCATACTCAAAAAGAGTTTCTATTTCAGGTTGACTAGACCCCCTCTATTGTAATTTATATTTATTTACTTTTTAATGTACTATTCTTCAGTGGTGTTAAAAAATATTTGATTTCATTGTGTGTTCATATATATAATATGTATACATATTGGAATAATGTTTTTATGGTATCATTTTTTAGAATACCCACTAATGATTGAGGCACTTGAATATGGAATTTGTATTTTGTGCCTTAGGAATCATTCTTTTCTATGTTCCTATTATTATTATGTTTATTTGTACTTTAATTTTTCTTCTTTTTCCATTTAGAATATTTTTTCATCTCTTTAATCCCTTTCAAAACACAATCCTTGCCCATTGGTATGTATTTCCATTGATGGTTTTGCCTATGATAGAATCGAAAATATAGTTAATCCCAATATAATTATATTTTGAATTCATTGGCTTTAGTATTTCTATCAGTTTTTTTGGATTCATATCAAATTATTCATTCATTAATGGTTTATTCAAATATTTGTATCACAATGATATTATAGTGGAGTCCTCTAGTTGATATAACATGATTTTTATTGACATTGGGAAGGGTTTTATAGAAGTTTTATTGATGTGTGGTGGTTTACTTTTGATCTTTATTAATATTCCATATATAAATATCAGGTGTATGATTTTCATATAGATTTATTTTACAGCCCCCTAATTTTTTTCATAGTGGTGTTGGTGACATTTTTTTGTCAATATGTGTTATAATTTTTTTTGCTGATTTTTATTGGATAATAGAGGCTTCTTATCATCAAGAGTGGATGTTGGATGATAGAATTGGGGAAAAAATAAAGGGCATAGATCCATGATGAATGGAGAAATAGATTCATTTACTTGGCCATTTCGTATTTATGAGTTATGTTGAGTTTGAAGAATAAATGTGATGATGTAATACAATGGTTTATTTCTCTAATGTGTCCTAACATCATGTTTCTCTATTTCTTCACTTGTTGATATAAATATTGTTTTTCATTTCTTATTTATTATATTCTGTTTTAGAATTTGATTCAAGGAATGGTTGGCATTTCAGGGCTACACCGGCCTTGGAATCCAATAGATGATTCTTATCCATAATGGTAAACATAATTATGTGGTATAGTTAAATATAAATTGATTCAAAATGTACCCATGAAATATATAATTCATTTAACCTCACATGTTAAGAAAGGATGGTCATTATTTTCCAATCACATATTATTTAATAGTGAAAGTAATTCATTGAAATTGGGATCAACCTGATTAGTATGTGATTCCAAATTATTTTTTTATTGTGTTTTTAATAATCATTTAATTTAGGAAGAACATTCATGTAATTCTAATTTTTATAGTTATTTTACATGTTAATCATTTTTATTTAACCTTGAAATTCAGTTTCAATAACTATTTTCAATTATATGAAATAGTATACATCATTTTATACACATATAGTTACACAATGTGATCTGGAAAAGATATTATTTTCCAACTAACTATACATATTTTTCTGTTATTTGATTTAGTTCACTATTTACAACACTGATCAATTCTGCAATACAACCATTATTCATCTAACTCATCTAGAAGAATTCACATAGAGTAGAAACTATGTAAACCTAAAACCATAATAACAGAGGTGTAATTTTTTATTTCTATTAATGATATGATGGGCTATTTACCATTTCATCATGATCAATCATCAAAAAAATAAAAAAATAAATACCCATCTATTTTTTTATATATGTCTTAACTAGTTAAATAATATTCATGTTTCACATAATAAAATCATAAAAATAAATTAATACATGCAATTAATTACAGAGACACACACACACACATTAGATATATTAACATATATATATATATATATCAACACACACATTAACACATATATATATATATACATAAAATTATATATATTATTTATATAAGTGTAATTAGTTAATGTGTGTGTATATTTATATAAAGGGAAAATATTCATATATATATATATATATATATTTAAATAAATTTAATATGTATATATTCCTAGACACATACATATATATAAATTATACATAATATATCAATATGTATATATAAATACATGTATATATATATATTATATATAATACATATAATTATTACACATAATACACAAAGTGTTCATGATGATTATAGTTGACCATAAAAATGACCCATCATGAATTATTCATATGTGTTTATGACTTCATTTCCCAAGGTGAATTGATCTTGTTGATTTTGTAATATAATTTCAATATTATATAATTGATGGAATTTAAAATTTTTTGACTTAATATAATTATGATATAAATTTAGCTATTTAGTGGAATGATTCAATTATTTGTAGGTCATTTGATATATGTTATAGTGTCTCCAAGGATTAATATAATATTGGGTAAATTATAGCGTATATTGAATATAGTCATTGATATTATCGTTAAATATTTAAGAGGTTACTAAACTATACAATTTAACAAAAATTCTAATTGTAAAAAAAACAATTATATTTAAAAACAAGATTTAAATTGAATAAATACAGTTTTATAAAACTAGTTTCTATTTTTATATATACGTTGCTGAATAATAATTAGAATCCATTTTTTATATGTAATGACAATGCTATACTACATTACATGGGAATTTATTATGGAATAATATATTTATTTGATTTAGAATGTAAATTTTATTCAAAAAATACTTCAGTAAAAAAAAATTCATTATGTGAATTGGCTCTCAGCCTAAGAAAAATGAATCATATTATCCCAAATATCTATGGTTTTTCAAATAATTCTTATAATTAAATTAATACATGGATTTATGGTGTCTAAAACTAAGTATATCTAGGTTATATATAATCTAATTCATGATAAGAAACATCATATAAACTTGTTCTCTGTAGTATAGAAAACCCAATAAAAAGAATCCCATACTGATAATGTTAACATAGAGAATTATTAATTATTATCATGAAATTTAATTAATTTATTAGTTATAATTTGAATAAAAAAACATTATCTGGTTTACCAGGTATATAAATCGTCCTCGAGAAAATACATGACCTCATGTTCACCACATAAAATTCTTGAGGATACCGCTATGAAGTAAAGGTCTTCTAAAACTATAAATAAAATATACCCTCTATTAAATAAATGTTAATATTTTTGGAAGCTAATAAAATCCATAAATAATAACAAAAATCACTTTATTAATTTTAAAACTATTCATGAATAATAAAAAAAATCAATAGTTGGATTATTTGGTGTGAATTTACAATTATTTGAATCAACATAAGTAGTTGAAATCCAAAGACAAGAGCATCATGCATAAGAATATTAAATAAATGAAATATTGGATAAAAATTAAAATGGTGTGCCTTAGAATATATATAATCTCTTATATTTATCTTCACACTTTTACATGACAAGGATAATAATATATCCAACCATATAACTCATATGTGGTGTATCCATAGGGAATCCCTTAATCATCTGTCAAATATGATGAAATCCTCTATCCATAATAGTTTATAAAACATTACATGAGCAATTATGATAATTGATATTCAGGTTCTAGGGAGGCTCAATAAAAAATATTGAAAATAATAACCACTACCATATCATGGTATTTGGAACTTATAAAACCCTTGTGGATTCTCTTTGAGTGTTCAAGAATTAACTCATGAAATATAATGAATGATTTAATGTCCTGACCACTAATTCATTCAATGAAAGAATGATTTATCTCCCCCACATTATAAATCATTTAATTTTTCATTGTTTTTATTAAAAAATATAGAAGGATTATATGATATGTTTTGACAATTGGCTACTTTTGATTTTTCAATATATAGATAAATTAAACATGCCATATTATTTATTGATCTATAATACCACTATTTCATTTAATATTATTTGTTATGAAATGTTAATGATACCCTCGTGAAATATTATAAAAACTACCATAAATCTCATGCAATTCATTGATCAAATGATTTTATCACACCCATTAATTGAATAATATTGTCTAAATAAGACCAAGAACATGAAAAATCTTTTCATACCACGCCTTATGAAACAATTCAATCACATGATACAATATATATTATAGATTCATGGTTTTATAAACCCTGAACTATGATACAATCCTATCATATTATATTATTTCCCCAAAAAATATTATGATAATTTCATTTTTGGAATATAATCCCACTACATATCCAACATAATCAAAACCCCAAAAGATATTGTACCATTTCACATTCTAATGTATATTATATAATACCATCATAAATAAAATACAAAAAAACATTTGGATATCATTAAAAATATATTTGAAAATCCATCATCATATCATTTTCATATATTACATCATATGAACTACCTAGTGTAAATCCAAACAAAAATATATTATATTAACACTAACAAACATTTATAGTATCAATATGAGTCAATAAAAATACCTATTTATCCAAACCTAAAATGTTCTCCATGGGAATTTATAGGGTTGAAAACAATTAAGAATCAGTGGTTCCATAATTGTATGTAAATTTTGGCCTCTAGTAAAGAATTAATGCTACCAAATATACAATGGGGTCTTGTGTGATCAACATCAAACAAATGTATCTATATACTTTATTCCACCAACCAAATATAATTCTAGTACACATTATCATGAATTCCATTTTTCTAATTAATCAAATTGACATGACATATGAAATATGTCAATATCATATGGAAACACATAATTTATCAACTATCTTACTATATGACAACTTATTGTAATAATATATAACATGTCACTACCCATTATGGATGTATGAATCACATATCACTCATTTAAATAGATAATCCCATAATATGTACTAGTTACACATAGTCAGATACTCCTTATTTTATCTTAATGGAGTGCTAAAATTTCAAACACACAATATTAGGCAAAACAATACTATCATGGCTGATCTCCAACAAATAGCACTATTAATAGCATACCCAACCACACCTTGATCATCTAAACCACTAAAAATTATATAATAAAAGAATAAATTTTTTACGGTTATCATTTTACATTTCTCACCACCATTTGTTAATGAGAAATATTATTTGATTACACCCTGAGTACACCAAATTCAATGTTTATGATATATAATATTGGATAATTAATGGCTCATACAGAGCATAAAAATTCATTTTTCACCTCATTAGAATATTCTATTGATCATTAATGAATTGTAAACAAATCATCCTTAATTTTTCATCATATCCTGTTATACTCTAGTACAATTATGAGTAAGGGATATATCAAAATTATATTTTTAGAAATCAGTTAACATTACACTTCAAAAAATGAATAATGATATATATATATATATATATAAATAATTCCAATGTGAAATAATGATAAAATAGATACTTACTTTTATAAGATATATTTTATAAGGTTATGTACTTATATATAATATTTTTCAAAACATAAAATAAAAATCTACTTACCAAATTTTAAGATAAAATCATTTCCAAGTACATTTATCTTTGGGAATTAAATATACTTCTTTCGTTGGTATTTCCTTTGTCTTTAAAGATTAGTGGTTGAGTCTTTTTCAATGTAAAAGATACCGTTTTGGGTAAAATAATTTTATTTTAAGTTATTTATATTAATTTCAATTAATGGAGTCTAGTTATAAATGTTTTAAAAGGTCTTACAAGGGTTTCACATGATTTTGGAAGGCTTTAGATTTTTTAATTGAATTAATGTTATGTAAATATCGATTGGGATAATTATTATACAATGTTGATGAGTTTTCACACATAACTGGAAAGAGTGTAAATACATATTGTGAAAGTGTTAAATGTTTTTTATTACCCTGACCCAGTGGTTTTATATAGGTATCATATATAATTTATTTTATTCCATTTTTATAACCATCCTTTTTCGACCCTATGTTGATTTCTAGTAGATATTGGACTATCATCATATGTGCTAAGAATTTTGATTACACATTTTATTCCTAGTAATTTTATTTCCTTAGGATTACCTCTACTCTTTTATTTATCTCCAACGTTGCGGTGTAAATCTATTTACCTCGTTTTTTGGATTTTTATATTAGTCCAGTGTGATCTAGGTTTCTTATAGGGATCTTTCTCACCTCTATTCTGTTTTATGAATCTATTTGGATGTGTTCGCTAATCAATTGATTAAGCATTGGTGTCTATACCTAAACATATGATATCTTTAATTGTGTAGTATATGTATCATTGCTTATTATTCTTGAGTAACATGAACTGTAATTAATTCATTCTATGATTGATGGAACATAATTGATTGAAAAATTGGCTTGATCCATTTATATTCAATTATTTATATGACATATATTATAGATGAATGTTCTGTAGGAAAACCCTTTGATTAATGAGGACATGGATAATGTTTTAATGTTTTTATAGGGTGACATGAGATCATTGGTTATTTATTGATATCGAATTATAATGGTAATAGATTATCAGATATTGATATGGATATTGAAAAATTAATATATCAATGAATGATATTGAATTTTTTTTAATTTTTATAGTTAACCATTAAGCCCAGTGATGTGATATAATGATATCGTTCCTATTATCGATTATTGAGTTGATGATAAAATGATTATGTACAACGATTTTCATAGAGGCCTAAATGATTACATATCAGTCATGTCCTAGTGATACAAGCTGACATAATTATGTAATAGGATTAGCCGAGTGATACATGCTGAATTTTATATATAGAGGGATTGACATAATGAAACTTGCTAAAATAACAATATAAAAGATTTCACACAAATATACATTCTAAAATTAATACATAGAGGACTATATATAGTTCTCTAAGATTAAATTAGTAAATATAAGGCTTTACACAAAGGATGAAATTATTATATGGGGGCTCTGCTAAGTTGGATGATTATACCATAGTTTATGGTTATGGTTTGAATGGTTATGAAACATTCTCAGAGATATTATGGAAGTATTTCAATGGAAATTTATTTATTTATTGTATTAATTTATTAATTAGTACACATGTTGTTTTTTTCACTTTATAAACATATTATTATACAAGTTTTATTATGGAATAGAGGAGTCGGCCTACTACATTTTAATCACCCCCTACTAGGGGGTCATTTAGTACCTAAGAAGATTACATGGGTATAGGTTTAGATAAGGGAAATTGAAATTGGTACTTTTTTCATTCTAGATGTGATGGAGTTTGTATATGGTTCATATATGGTGTTCTGGAATAGGTTTTTTGGGATTATTTTTTATCAGCTGATTCTTTTATATGTATTTTTCAGTTACACATTTAGACACTTATGATCATATCTTTACATGATTCATCATTATTGGATTATTGGTTAGTCCATTAGATTTAATTTTTATGATATATATATTTTTTATTCTTCATAACTATGATGTCTATTAGTGTTGATTATAATATTGTATTTTACTCCCTACTATGGGGTATAGTCTCATAAATATACATATCCCACCCCCACTGCTATTCAGTAACCATTGGTGTATAGGGAGGCCCACTAGAGGTCCTATAAGTTACCCATTTTGGAAAAGTGATAGAGTGTTGAAATAGTGAACATTACAAATCGGTATCAATGAGGGGATTTATTTTCATTTTCCATACTATTTATGTTTTGTATAAAATAGATTAAGATGTGTCTATACATTGTGATGTGCTTTTTCATGGGAGAAGACAACCCATGTACTAGGGACAATCTAAGTTCCAAGATAAGTAATTGATATTCATGATGTTAGATTATTGTAGTGGAATTTTTTTTCTCTTAGATTGATTTTGTCTAAAGTTATTATTTCATGAGATTTACACTCATGGATGGTATTTCATTAGAAGACTATTAATTTTTCATGATAAGCACCTAGTTATTTATATTGACATACATTTTTTTGATAAGTTCATAATTATTTCATTTCTAATATATTCTCTTATATGAACATTGATATGAGTTATCTGTTATATATGATAAATGAAATCGTATGCAATATTACATTTTTCTAAAAAACATGATAGTCACATTTATATAGACTTTAAGTTGTGATTATCAATAGTTATCAGCTCATAAGAATGAACATGATGTTATAGATAGAGTGATGTTGACTGTGTTTATCTGGTATAGATAAGGAATCATAGTAATCATTGTGTTGTGCACTAAGAGAGTGGAAATTAGTTAGCTTATAATGTTGTTTATCCTGGACATTCAATAGAACCAATGGATCAGATCAATTTTCTTATCCACTATAGATTCTTGAGGTTCATGTGATCCATGGAAAGAGAGACCATTCATTTCATGCCATTTATGTCTAAAATGAACAGAGAGTTTAAATTTCACAACATACTAATATTCACGAGGGTGTGTGTCCCTGATAGCCATGTTCTGGAGTAAGTTAGTCCATGTTATCTTCATGAACATTGATATATGTACAGATAAATGTAATTAATTTTGTGAATATTCTATGATGGCCTACCCAATATAGGTGACATATTTTTGAACATGATGGGTTGAAGGAGGAGTTATTGTGGTAGTACATTGAGGTGAATTTATTGATCCACTTCTATCCAAATATATTAATGGATAATAAGGATCATGAGTTTATTCTTATGAAACATTAGGCAATTTATCAGATGGACTATGATGAATGATTCACTAACATACACTGATTTTCACCATCTTTACCTTCAGAAGAGATATCCATGGTGAGGAATTTTTAGAATGAGATTCACTATGATATCAGACAACATGTGATTTTTTATGTATCTTTTCATACATGATGAATTAGTCACTCATCACAGGATGAAATATGATAGATCCATACTTAGTGGAGAAGCTATTTTATTAGGGAGAACTGTTATATTTTATTGTAGGGAAAATAAGAGTCATGATGACTGTTTTCATTGAGGCAACAATTGGAAGAGTAGTTAGCGTAGTTGAAATCCATCTTAGGATGTTATTCCATTGATTTTATTTTATTGTGGATAGTTGGGACACATGTGGTCATAGATTCCATAAAGAACATTAGAGTTCTATGAAAATGGAAGGTTGGGTCACCTCCCAATGAGTTTTAGGAACATATCAAAATTATTCTGTGGAAGGGTATTATAAAAATTACTACATTAACTATGGGACTTAACTAAACCTGTGAAGACATGTATCTAGAGTTCCACAGGGTTATATGGTCGATGCATGGGATGTGGTACCCCAATGTTTGGGTGGAAGTACAAGATATAGAGCATATATCAAGGGAGCTAGGCTAGTGCCTAGTTCAAAGTGGATAGTCAGCTACACACTGTCCAGAATACTCTAACAATTTTGGATGTAGGACCTTCTACTAACAGAGTAAATATTTTTTATACCATTTACAATTTTTTTGTTTTTTATACATGATCTATAATTCTATTTTATCTTCCAATTGTGAAAATTGTTTGAGCATGTATTTGAAAATATTAGTTGTTCTTTTGGACATCAATATGCTATTGTGAGTATGGTTAGATAATATCAATCATTTCAGTGAGTTTTATCTAGATTGTTGTGTTTACATTTTTTTTAACAGAACCATTTGTGCTTCAAATGATAGGTTTCATTTTTATTATTGGAATAGATTTTCTAGCCATATAAAAGGCTCATATTAAATATTTTTGGAGGTAATTAACATTTATATCCCCATAAGTATGTGATATTCTAACCATGGTGAGTGGTATATCATGTATGGTTTTGCATGAAATATTTAGTAATGATTTTATTGTCTTGTGGATAAGACCGAAATCCTTAATCATGATGATGATTGAATACAGTAGGATTATATTCCTCTATTTGTGAACCATTTTTTGGGTTGTCTTCTTGACAGTTTATATATATTACCTTCATACTGTGATATCATCGTCACAATTCAGTTGGTGCTAGTTGAAGATGCTGTTTCTTTCCAACGATATAGAATGACATTACCCAAGCATAGAGAGTTTAATGTTTTGTAGGAAGATCAAAAAGATAAATTTTTTATATGGGCTAGTATGCCTCTAGATATCCCTCTAGTTATTTTTTCTATGATGGTTGATGGTACCTTGTACATATGTTTGTATTCTTAGATATTGAACCAGATTATAGTCAAGAACTGATATCCCCTTACAGACATTGGTGATGTCCTTGAATATATGAGTTGTTTTATGATGTTACCTATGAATTATTTGGGATCTATATATCACCAACTAAGTTTGAGATCATTGGTCAAACCAAAAACATGTTTTAGGTATAATTATGGATTGTATGAGTTCATAGTGATTCCATTTGGATTAAAAAATTCACCGATAATATTGATGAACTTAATGAATCAGATATTTCATCCTTTTCTAGAATAGTTTGTGGTGGTTTTTTAAAAACATCTTAGTATACTCCCAGATAGCATGTAATCATTCCAAAAAATTGTTGCCTAAATTTTTTTATATTAAAAGAGAATCATATTTACACTATTATAAACAAATGTTGTTTTTGAATTGATAAATGTCACTTTACATGGCATGTTATCTCAGACCAAGGAGTTTCATTAGACCCTGAGAAGGTTGTAGTCCTAGTATCATGGTAGAGGCCAAATAATAGACTCATGATCTAGGAGTTTCTATGTTTATAATGTTAGTATATGTTCTTTGATTATGACATCTCCCATTGGGAAGTATCAATATCTAGGATAACCATGAAAAGTGTGATGTTTATTTGTTTTTACACATGTGAATGAAATTTTAAGGAGGATAAAATTAGTATAACCTTAGAACCAATCCATAATTTACATATTATACGTAAATACTATACCTTGTATAATGATCACATATAGATGGAATCGGAGTAGTTTAGATGTAGGATGATCGAGATGTTTTTTTGACTCCTAACAGATGAGACCACATGAGAGGAATTAAAGAAACACATGATCTATAGTAATATATGGGGGGTACAATCCATGATATTTTTGAAACAATATATTTTGGGGGAGAGGATTTTGGGATTAATAGACCAAACATTATTCAAATATATATCTTTTAGAGTCACATGAACATTTGGAAGGAGAGCTGGATCAACATACTACATTCATTCAACATTAATATAGATTATGTGGAATTAATGGGAAACATCATTGTTGTTGATTTTATCCATAATATAAAGAAATATGTTGTGTGTGATATTTATGCAGACAGGGATATGATGGAACTCTTTACATATATTAATATAGATGCTCAAGAGTGTTATGGATGGGTAGCGTTGATTATGAAATACATTATATCCATGCTTTTCGACCAAATCATTTCAAAGTAATTATCATATATATAGGGCGTAGTTCTGACATAATGCATATACATTTGGGGGAAACCATCCGGATGGTATCATAAAATTGGGAATTTATTTATTTCTTATTGATGAGTATGGGTTCATGTGGTCTTGTGTGAGGAGATTATGATAGAATTTCATGCTTCTATATGGGAGTTACATCATTGTATAAAAAAGACATATCATGATTTTATATAGATGGTGTTGGGGTTAGGAATGAAGAATGAGGTAGTAGGATTTAAGGAATGTGGTTTCATCTATCAAGAAGTGAGTGTCAAGCATTAGAGGACACATGGGTAGTTTTAACCTCATCTAATTTGTGAGTGGAAATGTGATGATTTAAATATGGATATTGTGACAGGATTACCCAGGACCCCTATGAGAACATTTTAATATTGGTGATCATGGACCGACTGATGAAGGAATCACACTACTTTCCTATCAGGTATACCATCAATATTAATGATCTGGGTAGTCTCAATGTGAAAACGAAACATCATTTTCATGTTGTTCTGATCTATATTTTTTTTGATATAGATTCTCGTATCATGTCATGGTTTGGATAAGGTCCTTTTCATGACCTAGGATTGCTGTTTCTTATGAGAATAACCTATTATCCTTACCCCCATGACCAATCGAAGCATACAATTTCAGTTCTGGAGCATATGTTATGACCTTATGTATTAGATTTTGAAGATTGATGTGAGAATCATATTGATCTCATGGATTTTTCATATTTTTACAACATTGAGGTATTGATCCATTTGTAACCATTCAATGAATTGTATATAAGACCATGTTGTTCACTTTTTTGGGTTGGATGTATTTGAGTTAGTTCTTGTTGGACAAAGTCCCCTGTATGAGACTACGATGAATGTTTCGTAGGTCATAAGGTAGTTGGTTACAACATAGATTGGCCATAAATTTTATGTTGTTCATTAGAGATGACCTATGGTGTTGGAGGTTGGTTATACTATTTTCAGTTGTGTTTTTACTAGGATGGGGAAACACAATATTATTAAAACGGAATTCAAGAAAAAAAATATATCAGGGTCATTGAGATAGTGGATAGGGTAGGAACCCTAGACTACCAATTTGGCCTTCCATGGATATATAATTCTATGAATGACATGTTTCATGTGTTATAACATATAAAATATTACCATAATGCTTATCATGTTGTACTCACTCCGAGCATTGATCCTCGTGTTGATTTAATCTTTATAGAGCATCTGATAAGGATTTTGGACCATAGCAATAAGTGTCTCTTGGGTATTATTATAAATTTGGTTCAAGTGTTGTGGCAGCATGTGCATCTTTAGGCGGACACATTAGAGAGGGGGTCTGATATGTGATCATAGTGGTGATACTTATTCACCGAGACCCCACAATTATGCTTAGAGTAACTCATGTATGACTTATTCTGTGTTGGGGATGTTATATTTTTTTTCTTTTTTTTGGTAATTTCCTCTTCAATTTTTTCATTGAATAAATTTGGTTGGGTTTTCCTATTTCTTCAAACCTTGGTTAATATATCTTATTTTGAGAGGGTGAGCCTTTATTAGGGAAAATAACCTAATGGTGAAAGATAGATGCTAATTTGTATTAATATTGTCTTGGTATTTAAGTGTTAAAAAACATACTAGTGTTTCCTGTGGGTTTGGAAGGATTCAAATGTGATTTGGTCATATTCACTGAAACTAGGCTGGGAACTGTTCATTGGAAAAACACAAACTATGTATATGTTGCACGATGTGTAATTTCTTCTATAAATAGATCCTTAACTGGTTCATTACATGAATTGTTTACGTAGTGTGTACCTAATTCACATCATGTAATTTTATATCAAGAAAAATCATTACCTGAGGTTATAGGTTTTCAGCATAACTCAAAAAATGATGAAATACACAATGTGAAAGGATTAAAAATAGTGTCTTCATCAAACCTGAGGGTTATCAATGGGAAGCATATATGATTCACTTCATTCCTTTATTTCATTAAACCTATCTCATACCTTGGATGATTTTGAAATGATTTTGGATTATCTTCCTATATTCTATACATCCTAAATATACATCTAATCCCTAATGTGTTTCTTTTCATCAGTTTTACTCTCTATTATCATTGGTCTCCATCATTGTGGAATAAATATCTAGACCACATTTTTTGGGGTTTGATCATCATTTAATGTGATCTACGTTCATTCCTATGATCCTCTTAACCTCTTGTATTATTGGAGATTCCAGTTGGATGAATTTTATAATCATTGAATAAAGATAGGGGATCTTAACCTAATACATTGGACTGTTTAATTGTGAACTTTATGTAATATTGTGGAATGAACTGTCATAAATTTCTCTACATTTACATTATTACATGATTAATGGTATTTCATGGATTTTAATATTGGTTGGATCCCTTGGGATTCAATCATCAATGTGAAATGGATTATGTCTACACATGGGGTTAGTGAACCATTTGAATAATAAGATCATTGTTAATTATTTAAATTTAGATTATCATTACATAGAATTGTAGGTGATTTATTGATATAGAATCACAACGGTAACAACTTATGGTTTATTGATATGGATGCTGAGAAATTGATATATATATATGATTGTGTAATTGAAATAAATCATTTAATTAGAAAAATTATCCATTGAGGATTATGATGTGATATTGTGATAACCTTTCTATTATGACATGCATAATTAATGATGAAATGATTATATATAGGGATTTTCTTGGAGGATGAAGTTATTATATAATCGTCATGGCCCATTTAAACATGTTGAATTTCATATGTAATGAGCATGGTTCAGTGATACATTCTGAAATCATTATATTGATGAATTAACTAAGTGATACCTGTTGTAATGATTATATAGTGATATAAGACTTGTGATACAAGTGGAAATGCTAATATAGTGTTCTATTCATAGTCAACCATGATGAAATAAATCTAGTTATGTCTTTTCATGGAGGTTGAAATTCTTATATAGTGGGTTCTACATTGTTTTTTGTTTATAGATTAATCTAGGGTTATGGTTAGAATTATTTTTAGAAATTTTCAAAAACAATACAGTATGGTTCAAAACCAGGTTTTTTATATATTGTATTAATTTATTAATTAATACACCTTTTATTAACTTTATTGCATTCAGTTATTATTGAACCATTTTCATTTAGACATGGTGGTGTCAACCAACTCAGTTTTACTCACACCAAATTTGGGACACCATTTGGTATCTTTATAGATTATAGGAATACCATTACATTTAATTGAAATGGACCTTGTTACAAATTTTTTTTCATATTGGATGGGATGGAGCGGGATGGGTCCGACATGGTGTACATGATTATGGATTTTGGGATTTTTTTCATCATAATATTTTATTTTTATTGTTTTCATTTTTAGATTTAGAAACATCCCAACATGTCACTACATGGTTATCATTATTGTTTTATGGGGTTATCATTTACTTTATTGTTAAATGATATATTGTTTTTTTGTTCTTCACTACCCTAAAAATTATTATTATTTATAATTAAAATGTCTTGTACACTATTCTAGGGGGTATAGTCTCCAAAATATTCATAACAAACCCCTATTATGTGTTGGTTTCATCTGGCGTATGGGGAGGCACACTCAATGTTTTATAACCACCCTAATTTTTCCACAAGATATGCCTCAATATTGGGTTATATTACACACATCATTATGATATACATACATATCACTATTATGTTTACTAAACATTTTTAATTGGTCAGATCTTCATGGTCTAATAACATTCTTAATCCTAATGTTTGAGGCATCTTAGGGGACATCAGGGACTCAGTGAGGCATTTTCCAAATTTTTGGTCAAAAGAATGCTGGCACTTATCGGCATCGGTGGCACCAATGAGCGCCGTTGGCAACGATGGGCAAGGGGAGAACTGGTCGACATCGGTGGCACTGATGGGAATCAGTGGCACTAATGGGAATCAGTAGAGTTGATGGGAATCAGTGGCACTAATGGGCCATTAGTGAAAATGATCGACATCAGTGCCATGTCATTAGTGTTCGGGTGATGGTGCTAGTGTGATAGTGCTAGGGAAACTGTGTCAGGGAAACGTTGCCACGACGATGGTGAGTCACCCATGGTTATTTCATGTCCAGATCTCTAGTATTTTTCTAATTTTTCTCTAGTCAGATATCTTATGATGTAAAAGTGTTTTAATAAACCTTTCAAAGAAAATCATGGCCCATAAAGGACGTTTTAAACCATCACGATTTGAGTGACCCTTGAGTTACCAAAATGTGTGTCCTTTCAAATCCTTTTCCCACATTTTCTAGCTTCATGTGTCTTCCAATTTTACTCAAATTATGTGTTCTTTTCTCCGTTTAAAGGAAATTTATTAACTCAAAACCATTATCTACACCATCTCTAAGCAGAATTATAAGATCTCAATTAATCCCAATGTTTGAAGCTGCACAGTCTTGTGGTCTATTCACAATCCATATTTGAAGTACTTAAAGATCGTCTCCCTGATTTTAAGATCTAGAGTCTTCATAAGATGAGATCCTCTATTCTATATTCCATTTTCTTCTCATAGTGCGCCTCAAAACATCCTCTAGAGTCTAATCGTGTGCTCGTGTGGGAGAGCTTCCCACTCTGGCTTGGAGTTTTCATTTTCTACATGTCATTCCATCCCTAGTTTATTAAAAAATAGAAATCTTATATCCTTGATAATCAATGTAGGGGTTTTAAATTTATCTCTCTTTAATGTTCATCATGTGGGGTTGGTATGATTATGTTCCTTCAGGACATAGACGAAATCATCTATAACAAAGATAATACGAGGACTGTTAAAGAATGAAGGGGTGGGTAATTTGATGAGGTTTCTGTGTTATACCATTGAGTATATGTTTTGAATTATCCAGGACTATGACCACAAAAAATCATTGTCATTGGTGGTCCTTTCTGGCGCACTAATGAATCTCTATTTTTCTGCAACACCTAGTGATTGAATGGAAGTAATTTGGAAACTACTTAATCACATAAAAATAGATAATTATATAGATTATCAATGAATATTAACCCTTGTGTGATCAACCCAGTTAGCCAAACCAAAATAAGGAACATAATGAATGGTGTTAGATAAATCTGAAAACTACTTTTCCCAGTTCTGGGGATATGTATGGTTTCTTTGTTTGATGCCTTGTGAGGTGACGTATAGGGGGATGAAACCTATAATTGAGGCGTTATTATTTTTTTCAATCAGATTCCATGTGTAGCTAGTTTGTTAGGGATTTGTTTGATTCTAGTACTTTGGTCCATATCCCAGATCCCTTTTGATCCTATTAATTTACAT
Organism: Viscum album; assembly: GCA_963277665.1. NCBI lineage: Eukaryota > Viridiplantae > Streptophyta > Magnoliopsida > Santalales > Viscaceae > Viscum > Viscum album. The sequence continues at coordinate 815,177,712 of OY728126.1, read as the reverse complement.
GAGAATTAGGTGTGAATGATTAATTGTATACTTGGTCATTTTACTACAGTTTTTCCTTAGGATTGTGGTTATACTTATTAGTTTCCCGATAGTGGAAGAATATTTTAAATTAAATCACTTGAACATGAAAACAAGAATGGGTAGGATGGGGAATAGTTTTCCAGAAACGGGTTTGGTTGTGTCTATTTAGAACTTGTGCATGTAGGGAAGAAAGAAAGAGTGGTTGTTTATGGTCCAGTTGTCTATTTCAAGACCCTTAAGATGGGATGAGTTATAGTTTACCTATATGAATAAAATTTATTATTTTTTCATACTTACGCCACCCATGTTGAGAAATTCTTACCGAAAACCCCCATTTCACGAGGGAGGGAGTTTTCCCAAAATTTATATGATTGGATGGTTAATAGATTCTTTTTTGTTCCCTCTCACAAGTAGCACTTGATTCTTCAGGTAGGATTTGATGTCCTGAGGTTCATTATGCCACATGACTATTTGGGAATGGTGTGTTGTGGTGGTAGGCCATGTGTGTGCAGGAATGTTTGTTTCCCAAGTGTCATCTAAATGAGGCACATGTGTTTTTGACTTGGCAGTGGTTTTCATTGACTAGGTTTCTAGGGGCGTAGAAATGTGGGGTTGTGGTGGCCTAGGTGTTTTCGGGAGGGATGAATGATTTTGTTCACTCGTAAGGTTCTTTTTGGGAGACAGTGGAACTATAGTGGAACCTATGGAGGAGTTCTTACACCTAAATGTTCTAAATAACAATCGGGGAAGTGTTGTAGGGTACCCAAATATTGATGTGTTATTAATATTTATTTACCTGACATGCGTTATATGGGGAGTGTTCCATGGTGAGGTTGGGTGGATAGATTCCTTGGTAGTTGTTTTGGTTACCTCTTTTCCCATGAGGAATTATAATTCCCCCCCCCATGCATGATAGATATTGGTTTTCCCAATTTAGTATACATGAATACTCTTCCTACTTATTGAAAACTACATTCAGGTTTCTAGGAGGACATTGAGGACTGTGTCAGACCTAACTAGCTTGGGATTTGGAAGTTTTCGTTACTGATTTTATTTATTTTAGTACTTTAAAGTGAGTTTGTATTTAACTTGTATAAGGTTATTTTTAACATGCATATGGGAATGGATTTTTGGATTTAATTTTACTTTCATTTTTTAGAGTTGTTTGGGATTTACCGTCATATCTCTTGATATGTTTCTATAAAGGGTAATTTCTTCCATATTACATGATATTACATACCCTTGGTGGAATTCACAACTCTGGGGCCTATTAAAGGCGAGACTTGGGGCTTATTATTTCTCCTTAAACATGATGAAGGAAGGGACTATTAATTTGATGTCCCTTCCCCCATATATGTAATGGCGGGTCATGGAAACATTATAGTGGTTTGTTTTGTTATTACACATATTTGTAATTCTTTCCATAAATCTATGTGACCATTTGATAAACCCATCCATCAAAACCCATTATTCAATAACATCATTGCTGAAATCCATATTAAATAATATTATTGTTTAGGAATCATATTCCTCATTTTGGTTGTTGAATATATCCACAAAACCTAACCCCGTGACTTAAAATTGTATTATGTAATCATTTATTGTTTACATTTAAATATTGAAAATATTTAAGTAATCATAATTGGTTCTTCCCCAAAAAAACAATTCCCCTCAAATCTAATATAATTAATTACATTAATATTTGGTGACACATCTTAATTTATACATCAGATAAAGTGACATTCACAGTTTTTTTGTAGATAAATATTACACCATAAATTTTTCATTACCGATATTCTATAAAATAATTTTAAGATATAATATTAAATTCAATTTTTTTTTATTAGAATAATATAGTAGTGAATAGTTATGATAAATATATCAAGGTATCTAAATGTAAACACAACAATTTTACATTCACATATCCTAAAATATTTAGGATATCTTGTGGAAATAACTTTACCTTTATAGTGTTATAATATTTAATTTGTTATTTTCTATATGATAATACAATCTCCCTCTGTCCACCAAGATGTTATATTATCCGTAGAATATTATTATTGGATACACAAACCATTATGTAAATTAGGAAATAACCCTCCATTCAATTTAATGGGAATATGTGAAAAATTAAATATCATTTCCAAATAATATATTATATTATAATACTTTTAGTGTATTTACTTTTAAAATAGGAGTATTAATGAAATATTTCACTAATGTACTATAAGTACATCTTCACTAATATTTTAACAAACATCTACCTAAACAATCATTCCATGATAAAAACATTTTTATCTATGTCTCATTTACAATCAGGAGGTACGGTCCTATAATTCATAGACCATGTGAATGAAATTAATTGTCTAATTTTATTTTAAAATACTATTTATTAATGAATAAATTCCCTTTCCCTATTTGATAAATGATTGGAATATAAAAATATTCTTCCATTAATCCTTCATTTGTTAATAAATTCATTGACATTAAAAAATATATGATATAATAGATGTATGACTTATTTTTGGAGAAAAAATAAATGTTATATCAATCTTCCCATTGTTATGAATTCTTATATATTGGGAACACATTAAAATTATAATATTGATATCACAAAACTATAAAAAGGATGAATTTATTCTTATAACGCTAATACTTGAAATGGATATTTCATAGATAATTCAACACTTCTTCAGGTTTTCAGAGTAATTCAGTCTTATGTAATTTCTACTACATTCATATTACTCTATTAGTTTTTCGTGACCATAACTAGATATATATTGAATAGTTATTTAACTATCTAAATACTTCTTCTTCTTATAGTTTAGGATGTTATTATCTACTTTTTTCAGAAGTGAACTATAACATAAACATCACATACCCATATCATCTATTCCCTACACATAAAAAAATCAAGTATATTATAATTATACTCATTAATATTTTTAGAATATATTCATAAATGTTAACTTAATGAATTATTAACCATAAAAATATTTATCGAATATTACAATCTCACCATGTAATTATGTACTCAGTTGTATTTATTATAATTTACAGAAGTAATCATATTGAACATGTGAGATAGAAATTAATTATTGTAATTTTGCATCTAATATATTTGAAAAATTAATATTATCATTTTTTTACTCCCATAAGCATCCAAATTAACCTATGAATCAAATTTGACATATGGATATTCTATAATAAGTTTATATAATGCACATAATTTCTATTACTTATGAACACTTCCAATTTTACTACTCTCAAGAGTCACTTATATTAAGCTTTCACTTTTTTATAATTAATCTCAATGTTGAAATTAGGTTTTACAATAATATTATATATAATATTACATTTTATAAGATGAGTATCATGTTTTATCATATTCTATTAAATGTTATTATTATGTTTTTTCCTAGTTAAATAATGATCCCTTAAAATTAATCATTTCCATTATTGGGAAATGATAAATATTTTATTATGATATATGATGATTAACCATTTCTACCATAATTTATCTAATTTAAAATGTAATATACAATCATATCATATATTTCTCATTGATATTTGAGTAGAAAAATTATTGTCCAATACATCTCATGAATAAACCCAATACTATTCATCTAGTATCATACTAATGTTTGGGCCTACCTACCTGTGTAAGATAAGGGAACCTCTATTAATGTGGACCTAATAATTCTAAATTCACTCATTACATGATTTCCTAAAATAGTGATATCCATGGGAATTAAAATTTAACATGACCTACCCAGATGGATGATCGAGGCCTTCACAAGTGTTGTTTTGGATGGAATTTAGCAGAAAAAAGTTTAAAGGGAATTTAATCTCCCAATATAATAATATGTTATTACCTCTTAGTGGACATTCTTATAATTATTTATTTTTAGAATATTATCCAGTTATCCAAAGCAATACAATCAATCCATATTGATGTGTAACTCTATACATAACCCATGGGTATTTATTAAACACCCCAAAATTAAATCAAAACATATTTAGAAATATAAAATTCATCTCATTAATATGATAAATGAAATCATATAGTAATTTTTTTCAGGAATATAAAATTGAAAACCTCTATTTGATTTATCCCAAATTGATAGATATAAACCACCACCTTTCATGAAATAAGAATAATAAAATAGGAATGTGGGTAGTCAAAACCATTGTACTTTATTCAATGATACCATATCAATAGATAATACAATTAATGATAAATCATAATCCTTATATGTATATACTATGTTTATGAAATTAATACAATCTCATTACATAAAAAATAAACTATGTTTATAGTCGATGAAATATAAATCTTATGTAATCATACATAGCATTTAATGAAGGGATTGGTATTTTTTTAAGAACCATGTTAACACAATTAAACTAATTAATGCGCATCTAAACTATATTAACAATTTGTATCCATGTATAAATAATAAGGTAATGATTTTTAAATAAATGTCAAATTTATAGATTAAAACATGAGATGATCATTTATTAATACTTATTAAATAAAATCAAATTATAAATGATTTATTAATTTGATTTTCTTCATGCTCATTCTATAATCATGTGTATAAAAACATCATACTAAATCAACTATGAACTCTTACACATTAATTATATAGAATTTTTATTAAATATATGATTTTTATGGAAATATGAAAAAAAATCAATTATCAATTATTTAATCATTTTAAATTATCTAAATATTTCATATTAAATAAATTTATAATTATGATCATATAAATAATAAAAAATCATTTGACAATGTTAAAATAACTTCCAAATAAGGCATGTATAATTTTCACATTTCAAATTAATCATTATAATCGTAAATAAATTCATTTAAATTTAAAAATATTACATTACTTCTTATTTTGAAATTTATATTATATTTATAAATTATTATTATAATTTTTCATTTAATAACTTTTTATATATATATTATATATGTTTTCATATAAAAATTTAAAATATTTTTTTAATATTAATAGTTAATATTAACGAAATATTTAATATAAATATCATAAAATAGTTAATTCATTAATCATATAGGCTTCAAAATTATTTCATTTGAAAAAACATTATCACTAATTTAATATAAAAAAATATCCATTTATAATATTTATCATCAATCTATTAATAATTAAATTTAATTCATAATTAAGGATGAATAAAAGTAATTTTTTTATTCGATCATATATTATGATTCAAGTTAATAAGTGTTTTGTGTTTTCTATAATAATTTATGATAGAAAAAAAGTGTCATAAATCTATCCCCTCATCATTTGGATATCACATTTTTATGATATTCAATTTATTTTTCTTATGGTAAGATTCTTTATTTTTCAAACATGCGGTAATGTTATCACCTTATACGATATTCCCAATCGGGTGCTACGATATTTGAAAAATTGAAGTATTTATACAATGTTTCAATCTATTATATCCCTTATCATAGGGTATGGTTGTATCATGGTTTGTAGGATCACATATTGTAAGATTATCCATAGTTTAAAAATCCATCCATATTTTATCACAAGGATTATGATATGAAATTCAGAAGAGATGAACTTATTTTTTTAACATTTTTTAAAAATAAAAAAACATTGAAACATTTAATACCAATGCAATTATTAATAGGTATTATTGAAACTTTATAGGATTGGAAAAACAATTTAAATATAATGATCAATATCTACATGTATAGAAATAAAAAATACATGAAAAATTGTAATTGAAGAATGATTTTGTACCTTTTAGGGAAGATCAATTGAGATATAAAACTTAACTCTTTCATAAATGAAAGATAATAATAGAGGAAATAGTATACCACCTTAAATTAATATCCTTGGTATTCACTAGAATCATCTATCATTTTTATGGAAATATTCTTCTAAACATAATTTTATGGCTCCTCATTTTTGTGGAAAGAATATGAGATACCTCCATGATCCAAGGAGTCTCAATCACACATTAAGAAATAACACACCACTATAAACATAATTTCAAGGTATCTAATATAAATTTACCATACTGACCCAGGTTTCCCTTAAACCCAGCACCCGACCCAATCCGTCACATACTCGAGGGGAATTTCTCGATCCCCACGGGTTGGCGACATGCACCTAGGCATCGAATGACATAACAAATGGAATTATTTCTACCTTGTTCACCAAAAAATTTAATAAATATCTATATATAAATATAAAGAAACATATAATGAACAAAAAATATATACTCCCTAACTATTAGAAAAACAAAGAAACAAGAAAAATGGTAATAGTAGCTAAAACCCCGAAAGAATAGTCAGAATATAAAGGACTACAACCAAATGGTACCTCAAGAAATTGTAAATCAAAACTACCACAATCGAACAACCAGCTACCCAACCAACATACATGACCCTCGTCACCTCGTTGTGATGCATTTACATTCCATCCACTGGATGACAAAAAAATGTCTATGTACCACCGGAGAGGTGTGAGGGCTATCGACTAAGAGGCTTAATAGATCCCCCCTAAGGTGTTCCATAACAGGTATTTGTATATAAATCTGTAATTCTTATTTTATAATAAAACATGGCATAATAATCTGTAAATTTTTTTTTAAGAAATACATTTTAAACATTTTCATTTTCCACAGTTCTAAACAAAATATTGTTTTTTAATTTTGATGCACACATTCCAAATCATTTTCCACAAGAATAAAGAAGTATGTCAATTATAATTTAGAAATAAAAGAAATACAAAATAGAATCATGGGTATCACAACACATATGAATGATATAGGTTCCGATCACAGGCTATGTATACCACAATAATAATTTGGACCAATATGATTATAGAACATAGGACAATGATGTGTGGGAATACCCGATGATAAAACCCAACAAAATGTAAAAATATTTCCCCTAGAAAAATTTTCCTAATAATTAAAAGAATGCCCCAAGTCAAACCACTTTTATAATCATAAAACAATTGATGATGGCCAAAGAAAATTCTTACACCTATATACCCAAGGTATCCCATGTGTGCTTTCCTAGAAATTATTTCAATTCATTGAACACCATTTCAAAATTTCAATTTCAATGTTTTAAAATATCCATTTTCTCAAAGTTTATCAATAACCAGTGAAAACCCACATTTCCCTAAAATCAATTTTCAAACTCACATAGAACAAAAATTCTATTTTCAATATAAAAATGTGTTTATAATGAAAAAAATAAAGTTCATAAAAATAGACAAGAGATGGAACCACCTACCTCAAAGCTCGAGTAACACACACTTGTAACAGAATCCAAAATCAACAAAACCCATCAACATCAACATTGGCCCAAGAATATAATAAACATAAATATTGATTCAATTTAGAATAAAAGGGGTCAGAGGAAGAGAAAAAACCCACATAACTCAAAGAAAAACAATCACTACACCGTGAACAATTGAATAAAAGGACACCTTAATGAGATCACACATCAGATCTAGAAGAAAACAAAAAGAATCACCAACCATAGACCAATATACCGAAATATGTCAACCAATAGTGACACCTTGTCCATATTTAGTGAAAAATGTAAAGATAAATTACCTAGATAAATTCACCATGATTCCAATGGAGATTAGACATCGAATGGATCAACCATGAAGGGTTTTAACCTATCAAAAATGTGAGAGAACTGTCTTGGATTAAGAGCCATAGAGAACCAGAGAAAGAACATCGAAAAAACAGTTGAGTGAATTTTTTGAAAATGGTAGTGGTCCATGTCACTACATGTAACCCCTAGTCACATCATAAAGTCAATTCTAGATTATTACACTGAAAAACCCATCACAATTACTAAAAAAATGGCCTTTTAGAAAGTCACATCATGTATGCCTCGGTCCCGACATGTAACCCTTCACAGTGTGATCTTCCCTGTCGCGACATGTACTTAGAAACTACAACATGGTGTGTAACATAGCCACATAGAGTTTCAATATTTACCGTCCTATATGAAATCAAGAAAACAACTTTTAAAGACTATGATCCTAAATGTTATTTGTAGATAGGATAAATCTTCCTGATCAAGGTAAGAGGATGTCACAAACTCACCACCATACAGATTTTACATCTCTAGGAAGTCATGTAGAAGATGTAATCCTCTGAAAAATATGATGCCACTAATTCTTCATCAATGTCTCATGTTACCAAGTCTCATGAAAATCTAATCCTTGTTTTCATAGGACTCTGCCCAAAAAAAATGGCATTCCACGCAAGACATTAACTTTAGAGTCAATGATCTCATATAGATCTTCCAAAATTGAAGCATATGGATCTAACTCAATTTCATCCTAGCTCAAAATGCCAATGGGATTTGGGTGATACTTCCTAAGTTAACATATGTGGAAAACATCATGAATACTTTTCAACTGAATCTACAATGCTAACCGATAAGTAACCTTTTCGATCCATTCAATGATATCAGACTGTCCAACATATCTCTGAGCCAACATTCCATTTCTTCCAATTCTACGGTGACCCAAAAGAGTATAAACATTCATGAATACCTAGTCACATATGGAAAACTCCAAATGATGATGTAATCGATCTATATACAATTTCTATCGATTCTAGGCTGTTACCCGACGTCGATGTACATCTTGAATCTTTGCAGACATTTCCCAATACAAACATATCCCAACAACAGATTCTTCACCCACCTCTTCCAAATGAAGTATCAATGATCATATGTGATCATATAATGACTCCAATGAATCCATTTTGATCGACAACTGATAAATTTTATTATAAAAAAACTCAACCAGCCACATATGGTTATCCCATGATACACCAAAATCCATGATGCATTTGTGAAGCATATCCTACAAGATCTGAATTACCCACTACGTATGATTGTCTATCTGTATATAGTAAGGTGTTATCAATATGATCTGAGTTTCCAATGCCTCTTTAGGACTCATCTAGAACCTTGAGGTAAATATATGATCCATGTGTAAAACAATTTCAATGGAGTCCCATGTAATCTCGCAATATCTTATACATACAACATACCCATATCTTCAACAATAGTGGTGTATCTGATCAGAATGAAGTGAGAATACATCATTAAATAACAAAAAACCACCTATATAAGAATCTTCCCATATTGTTTGAGTGGATATCTAACAAAAAATCCATATATATCTCATCCCATTTGCAAACTGGGATTGGAAGAGGCTGAAGAAAACTATAGGGTTTCAAGTGACCTTCTATTATCTATTTTTAGGTGTAATAATGAGGCATAAAATTATTAATGTCAGGTTTCATACATGACCACAATAATATTCTTATCATGTGAAAATATTTCTTTATAGTGCCCAAATGTATGTAAATAAATAATTTGTGACAAAAATACAAGACTTAACACCTCACATATTTTTGGATGACAATCATTTTCCCAAAGTAAAGCATACCATATGAAGAAATAGACAAAATTGAATTGATCTCCTCACCATAAACTAATTCTAGAGTCTTATGAAACTCAACATCCTATAACTAAATCTGTGAGATAGACTTTTAGAGAGATGATAATAACTGAAAAACATCCAGAACGATGGCTGAAACATTCTCTTGAGTATCTACATGCAGCTGAGTTTAAATCCCAATATGTTTTCATTCATCCATCGATTCCAGAACAGACAGATATGGTAGTTTTCTATTAAGATCATATAAAATGGCATTTCCCATTTCAATGGTGTATGTGATGTCTAAGTCAAATTTTTGAAGGTATTCTACCCATCGTATCAGCTTTATATTTAGGCCATTCTGAGAAAAGATATAACTTATAATCTGAGGATCAGACAAGACCATGAACCATTCCCCAAAAAGAGAGTTCCACAAACACTTAAGTGCATGAATGACTACAAAATGAAATAAATCATGACTGTGGTAAATCTTCTCATGTGTTTGGTGTAGAAGAGAGCTATAATCCACCACATGGTCATCATGCATAAGCATGTATCCCAAACTAGCAGCTGCAGCATCATAAAACACCATGTATCCTCTACCGGTATCCAAAAAGATCAGAATAGGAGTGGATATCAGAAGCCTTTTATGTCCATCCAACGATGTCTCACACTTTGTATCCCACATGAATTTTTAGAATTTCCTTATGAGGGAAATAAATGGTGATGCCAACATAGAGAAATACTTGACAACCTATTGGTAGTATCCCCCAAGACCAAGGAAGCTCTTGATTTCAAAAACAAATTGTGGTTCCATCCATGATAAAAAAACATTTAACTTCTTCAAATCAACCAATAAGTCATGATCAGTAGTTATGTGTCCCAATAACATTACTACATAAATCCAAAAAAACTATATTTTTAAGGATTTCAAAATAGATGTCGATTTTTCCGAATTTTTATAACTAAACTCTCATGGTGCTCATGCTCACTCTTAGATTTTGAATAATCCCAAAAAATAATCTATAGACACCACCAAAATGTTTCATGATATTTATGGAATATCTGATTCATCAAAGACATAAAAAATTATTGTGTTAATCAGAAAAAGTTCATCATAAGATATTCATAATGGCCATGCGGAATTTTGATGCCTATCTTTAGTATATCATACTCTATAACTCTAAGATTATGATAACCCGACTAAATATCATTCTTCGATAACCACAGTTCCCCTTCAAATAATCAAAACAATCATTGACACAATGAAAAGTATATTTTTTCATAACCATTTACCATTTCAACTTTTGATAATCCACACATAAATGCAGTGGACCATCTTCTTTTTTGGTAAATAGAACTGGGGTTCCACAATGTTAAATGCTAGGGACAACAAATTTTTTTCTAACTGGGCATCTAACTAATTCTTGAACATTCTATCTCTATTGGTTTTATATGATAAGGAGTTATTGATGTCATATTACTACATTAAATGAGATGAATCAAAAACTACAACTATCTCTCCAGATAAAGAATAGAGAAATTATTCAAGAAAACATCAGGAAAATATCAACCAACAATTAGAAAATAATCAACTGTTGAATCCACACTGGGTTCAAATGCAAAAGAATTAATCTAAATCTTGAGCTCTGGGAAGTAAGGTACATCATGTCTAGACTTGATGTCCCACTTCCCATAAAACACATGAGTTCTCCCATTGGAAGTAACAAATGTAACATGATGATGATTAGAATCAACCTCAACTTGATGAGTGACAAGCCAATCCATTCATATTATTAAATCAAATAGATCTAAATCAATAATAAGAAAATACAAGGCCAACACCATATTGGCTATCTCCAATGAAAAATAACACCAAAATCCATTCTCTTTCATTATGAAGAGTGGTGTCCCTAACTCTACTGTAAATGAAATATGTTCCATTAGAATTTGAATAAAATCAATAAAATTTTAAGATATAAACGAATAGGATGCACCAATATCAAATAAAACAATTTATACTGATTATGAAAAATGGATAGACCCTTTAACTGTTGAATGAATTGAATCAACATCCACTGGATCCTCATCTACTACGTGAAAATGCATCACACTGAAGACATTTGGCTAGATCCCTATAGTTTTTTATGCTTATGACTTCACTATAGAGGCCTTTGGAGTGGGTGAACCCTAACCGTAATGAGGTGTATTTATAGCCAGATAGAGGCGTAGTAAATGACCATAATGTCCCTATTTATTGTATTATTTCATGGGCATTATACCATAAGGTTTGGTGTGTCCTCTATTGATGTAATGATTGTAAGTCAGAGGAAATATTTATGTAGTGAAGGATGGTTCATAGGAGGCTCGCTACCGAGAGACACCTCCCCCACTTCTGCGATGATATTTCCACTTCCTTTTCTTCCCATGCATGCCACTAAATCCCCCCCCCATGGAAGATAAGAGGTATGAAATCCAAAAATTCCTTCCATATTCATTTCTACCATCATAGATATGTCTACCATATTCTCATATGTATAATGTTTCATTATAAACACCAGTGATACGATATCTGGTCACATACCCTATAGGTAATTTTGCGCCTTCTATTGGTCGTTCATTAACATGTCCTGAGAAAAAAGGAAATGCTCAGAAAACCAGTTGGTGTATGTCAACATTGAACACTCTCTCTATTGTAATGACAGAAACAATATATACATTTCCAACATCGGAGACTCTTGGGAAAACTTTTAAAAGAAAGGGGGTTCAAAACCCTTTCAATCCAAGGCCACATGTCTATCTACCTAGACCATAGAAACTCACCAACACTGGCTGAAATTTTCTAGTATGATTGCTACACACTTTAACATGATATTATCCGGTGTATCAAGGAAGTAGAAGGTTTTATTGATGCAGTCTATCGAATCCTCCGCCACATGAGTTTCAGTCCTTCCCTTAATGGACGATGGATTCTCACACATAGACTCTCACGATCTATCTATATCATCCAATTATTTACTGTGAATTAATAATATTTTTCATAACATGTATTTCATTCGAATAAACATTATGGACATACCCTATGATATTATCAATGTGGTTAGGATCTATATATGGGTTCCCTTAAAGAGCATCAGTTGCACCCCCCTGAGGAACGTGTGGAAGATGTCTTAGAGGAAAACTACTACACATTGAAACATAAGAATGATTAGGCAATATAACAAATCTCTATCAAAACTATAAAAACTAGAATGAAAAATCATGATTTTTAAATGAAAACTCGATACTAGAGACACATATCCCGAAATCCCAAGTGAATTTGAGTCTCGTTATGATAACAGCTGGACAAGCACTCATCGCAACATACCTCTCAAGTCCCAACAATCCTATATCCAATAAAATAGATTCCATAAAAAAAGTATTATTGAAATTAGACCTCTTATAATACTAAACCATATTTAACCAACCCTAGTTTCCTTCAAACATATCACCCATCCCGATCCACCATATACCCGAAGTGCGTTCTAGATCACCATGGGCTAGTGAAAAGCCCCCAGGCATCAAACTACAAAACTGAAGGAACAATCTCATCCAACCGAAACAACGACATGGAATATATATATATATATATATATTACATGGATGAACCAATGGAAGAACAAGAAATTTATATTCTATTACTTTGGGATAAACAGAATAACTCGAAAAAATGTAATTATAGATAAAACACAAAAAAAAATCCAACTCCAAAGGAAACCAACCGACAACTACATCATGAAATAGTGTGGATAAACTCCCACCGTCTCACCACCGTCTACCCATCTTGAAGACTCGAGCCTCACCACCTCTAGATAGTTTTGTTCCTTTCCTTGCATTGAAAGATACACAAAGGCCTACGCACCACTGGAGTGGTGCGTTGGGTTTGAGCTAACAGGCTTTGTAGGATCCCACCAAGGTGTTCCATAAAAAGTGTCAATATAAAGAATCAGGTATTCTTATTTTAAATTAAATCATGGTATGATTATAAGTAAATAAGTTTTATAGAAAAAATCGTAAACATATCCCTTTATACAATGTTATAAAAACTTGGTTTATCAATTTCAATGCACAATTTTCATGTCATTTTCCACAATAATAAACCTGCATATCACGTATAACTCTAAAATACAAGTAATAAAAAATAGAATAATAGGTATCAAAACATCAAATAATAATAAAGGTATCAGTGATAAATACCCGTACCATAATAATCAAGATCACACGTAAGATCCTAGAAAAGAGGACTGTGATATAGAGGAATGCTCCATGACTAAAACCCCCAAAATGTCAATATCATTCCCCTAGAATAGTGGACCTAGAAAGCAATGGAAATCCCCAATACAAACCTTCTTGATAATCACAAAAAATAAAAGATGGCCCCAATCTAAAACTTCCACCAAAGTATGAAAGGATACAAATGTTATCTTTTACAAAAATCATTTTAATACTCTGAAAACCATTTCAAAACCATTTAACAATTTCAATTTTAATGCATGAAAATACCCATTTTCTCTCCATTTATCAATTACCATGTAAAAACCATTTTCCCTTAAAAAAATGTTTTCATCATAAAGAAAATAATCATTCCAATTTCAATAAAAAATAGTTTACAAAGAAAAACAATCAGGTTCATCAATGTAGGCAATAGATAGAACCACCTACCTCAAAACATGGGTCGTACATGCCCGCAATCTAAATATAAAATAAATGAAACCTAAAAAGGTCAATGAAGGCTCTAGAATTAAATAATCATAAAGATTAATTCAATATAGAATACAAGGGGTTGAAAGAAGAGTAGAAACCCAAATTCATTTGAGAAAAATGCCCACCGCACCCCAAACAATGGAAGAAAAAGACTCAAGAAGGAGACCACACAACAGATCAAGAAGAAACAAAATAGAATCACCTAACATAGAACAACGTATCCCAATATATCACCAAATGATGATGTAGTGATCAAAGATAATAAAGAGAATGAATGAAAACATACCTGAAGAGATCCACTGTGATCACAATGTATATTGGACATAAAATGGATCGATCCAGAAGGGGTTGAGTCTCTCAAAAATGATTCAGAATCGTCTTAGGTCGAGAGTAATATAGAACCAGTGAATGTATTGAGACAAAACACCTAAGCAATTTTTTTTAAATAGGTGTGGGACGAGTGAGGACGTGTAAGCCCTGGTCATTTCATGAAGTTTGTGCTGGACTAATACACCAAAAAACCCATTACTTTGTCTTAAAAATGACCTTTTAGTAAGTCACCTCATTTATTCCCCAGTCATGACATGTAATCCTTTACAACATGATCTACCCTTTCATGAAATGTACCCATCAACCACTACATTGTTTTTAACATTGATACATGATGTGTAACTATTATGATTCCTGAAAAAATCATAAAATCAACATTTATGGACTTTATCCAAAAGGTCACTTTGAGAGTGGTAAAAACATACCATATCAATGTAAACTAATTCTGTAATAACCCTATAGAATGTTTCATTGTAATTCAAGCATTAACCCATCAATTATAATGAATGAGTTAATATCTCCTCCACCAACTCATGAAACACATTCATGAAATATCTCCATTTCATTAAAATCTTGCTGTAATTATTTAATGAATATCAGACATATACGAGGATTATGTGATAATATTAAATAGTTATCTACATTAGTTATATCTATGTTTTTTATAAATATTCATACTATATGACTCATGTAACTAAAATACTCATTATTATTAAATTATGAATGTATAAGAAGTGTTTACTATTTGAATATACCAACATCCATATATTTATAGATTAAAAATCATGTTCATAATGTAATTAATGATTATATTATGTTTCATCCCATAATTATTTTATACCAAAACACACTAAATTGGCTATTTCTATAAAAAATTGTGACAACCCCCACATGTGAAAATGAATTATAATTTTTAGAAATTGTAAATAATTTTGAATTTAAAGTTTCTATGAGAATCCTATAACATGATTTACTCCAACTAGACACATGAAAATATATACCCAATGTGTCCAGATGAAAAAATTCAATCAATTAAATTTACTTAATCAGAATTCATTATTAATTGAACCTTTATTAAAAATCAACTTACCGTAAGAATAATAAACCTACTATGTGACAGGTAAGATGAATTTTTATATATCATGTTATAACTGTGTCTCTTTGTTTTTATTGTAACTTAATAAAAAAATACCAACTTTTTAAAGATATTTACCTACAATATGATGTAATTAGGATACTATGCGATAGAATCAATGGACCTCATAAAGAAATGAATCATTGTGATATTGTTTCTTTATAATGGAATATACCAACCAACTCTAAGATAAAATATTTGTATCATATACGTATACATAATTCCATATCTGTATTAGCAATGGAGAATTTTAAAATCTCTAATGGATAATTTTTTAGCATTAATTGAATCCTAAGATTAATTAAGACATTTTTGATTGTTCATAACCAGTTTCCTTTGGATAGTGTTCTAATTAAGATAAATAAATAATCGTATTTATAAAAAAGTGATTTGTGTAAAACATAATGATAATAAGAATAGAATACATAAAAAAGTATGCTACACATCATACCAATTATTAAATATACATGACACTCTATTTTCATGAACATTCTATTGATCATTTATGATCAACTTTCAAGGAAATGTTCAATAAATTTTTCACACCTAAAGATATTTCGATTGAGCAACACCAAATTTTCATATCTATAATCTCTTTAACTTTTTTTAATAACATTTTATTTGTGTTTTACTATAATTTATTTATTAACAACCAAAATATCATAAACTAGATTGTATAGTTATTCACACTCACATTCAAATACTCTATTTTTTACTCCCTTGTATAAATATGTAATTTTTACTATGTGTCGAAGTATATTTATCACACATAAATAACTATAGAAGAATCTGTCTACCTAGATTTCCTTATGTGTTGTGTTCTAAAAACCGTATTCTATTAAATGATCAATTTGTTTATAAATTAGATGCTTTGAAATGGTTTGTTGTAATGCTGAAGGGAATAGTTCTTTTCATATGATTGAACCCATTATTTAAAATTTATTACGATTCATCAATTTTATTCCTTTTTGATGTAATAGATTAGTATTTATTTGTAAAAATGTTAAAAACCCATTACTTTGTCAGTTTAATATATATATTTTTATAATAATTTGTTTCTTTTAAGGAAATTAATTTACATTGTGGGAAATAGTATCCATAATTTTTTTAACCAAGTTCAAATCAAATGCTTTAGAGAAATATTTAAATAAAAAAATATATTAATACACTGTTTTAGATAAAATTGATTATATTAAAAATATATAATATATTATTAAAAAAAATTAAAAAATATTTGGAAACTCAATTCACCACTCCCTATTGATTTTTCAATAATGACCCCATAAGGTGTGAGAGCTACATCAAATTTCTTTTGATTGTGATGATTTTTTTAATGTTCATATACATATATTTGTTCTAAAATTATGTATATTTGGATAATCATATGAAAAATGAACTACCACTAATTGGACACCATATTTGAATACAATAAAAATACATAATGGAATATTAAAATGAAAATTCATTTAGAAATTATGGGATTTTATATGAAGAATATTATTGAAGATATAAATGAAAACCCTATAACTGATAGACATGATTCTATTGAATCCTACAAGTCAGTATATGATCAATATTTTTTGACATTAAATTCATAGTGTAATGTTATATGTGCAGATTAATATTATCTAATATATTTCTATTCTAATTCTATTAAAATTTGAGATAATATTTGTATATCTTATGAGGGAACCAAAACATATTAAAAAAAGATATATTTTAATAATTATAGTACTAAATATGGATCTATAAAAATGAATAATAATGAATACATTAATTAAATGTATCCTAGGATCAATGGAATAGTTAGTACGATGAATACATATGGAATGAAAATTGCTGATAATGATCAACTAATGTAAATTATAATATGATTATCAAATAAATGCATAAGAACATTAGTTTTCATAAGAGAATACTATGAAATTAGTGAAAATAGTAATGTAAAACATATAAATATCAATACGATTGAGGATAAATTACGTGTAAACAAATAAGTTGATGAACAAAATAGGAATTCACTAGTTTTACTGACTTTTAATTCAATGAAAAAAATAAAAATATCAAACATGATAGTTGAAATGATGATAATTCACATGATAAAAATGATGAGGAGATATCTAACCAAGCCAGATTATTCAAAACATTATACAAACATAATAAATTATATAATAAATCCAATTACCAAGGGAATTATGCTAATAAAGTAAATTTGGGAGAGGTGTGTAAAATATATGATTCAAAAAATCTAATAATACATTATGAGTATAAGAGAATAGGATATATATAAAGGTATACCATACAATGATTAAGTATTTGAATAAGTATTTTTACAAAGGAAAAATTAATATAAGATAAAAATGATAATTCCAACATATGTTTCATGAAAAAAACATAGAGGTATACAATTATCTTTTTTACATCTCACGTTCATATATCTATTCCTTTAATGAATAAAATTAGTTATGTAAATATGGATTTTTAATATTTATAAAAAATTATAATATGATGGAGGAATAATTTAATGAACTTATGGAGAATTTTTTTTAAATAAGTGGTACTCTTTTTTTAATAAATTCAAAATAAATTATTATATTGTTATGTATTTGAATGATAAAAAATAAAAATGGAACAATGATGATAAATTTTATAATTTTATACGATTGTATTATCTAGACTGATTTTTGGATTGTATAAAAACTCTATGTCAAATTAATGGTAAATAAAATTACCCAAAATATAATACAAGAATTTGTTAACAACTTTTATAGAGAAAAATGTAGGATAATAAATTTTTACTCAATTCATGTTCTATAAGTTCATTAGAAAATCATATTCTTCTTGAAAAAAAAATTATTTCACGATGATTATAATACTTTTATAGAAAACCATTTATACAATTTTGTATTCCAAAAGCACTTATTACTGAAATTTCTCATCCCAATAAAATATTTCTAAAAATTTATTTATGGTTTAAATATTAGTCGTAGGAAACATTCATGAAGAGTAAAATTATTTACCAATGGAATTTTGACATTGGATATTCCACACACACTATTTTGGTATACTCAACTACAAAGATCCTTATCAAAATTGATATAGGTAATGTAACATTATGTAGAAATTCTATTGGAAAAATAAATATAATCAAGAAAAATTGGTATCCCCAATAATTTCATATGTATTATGTTTTATTTGAAGATGAATTAAAATAAAATATTTTTAGAATATCAAAGTTACGTGTGGATTCTTACCGTGTAATTTTTTAAAATAATTCTTTTATAATTTATAATTCCATGAAATATTTACTTTTTTACTTATATTTTAAATGATAATGTTTATACTGTGGATTTAAATTAATTATTTTATAAAAATATATTTTATTTAATTTCCCTTCATAAATAAATATTTTTTGGAATATGATAATATTTCATTCAAATCGTTACTCACATATAAATCATTCTAGGAAAAGATTAGTTAATGATATACCTAAACAAGAATTCAAAACACAATTATTTAAAACCAAGTCAAAAAGGTGAGAAACACAAAATATATTTCAAACAAAATAAATAAATTTCCACATCACATTAACTAGGGTTGGTTCATAATGATTTTGATTCGACCTTGTAGAGTTTCTATATTATATGTGATGAACTATTATTATGTCCTAGTACATGAATATTCTTGATGCACATATATATTATTTCCACTTAATAAAAGTGAGCGAGGTCCTTATTTATTCAATTTTGAATAATCTATAATGAATATTTATGGAAATAAAAATAATACATTCAAAATTGATCATGTTCCCGAGTTTTAAACATAATATTTTGAATAATAATTCTCAAATTGTAGATATAGTGACAATTTTTCTTCTATTTAAACCGCATAACAGAATATTAATGTAGAATGAACAAATAGAACACATCACGAAATGTATAGGACCATGCTCAATGAGTATGATTTACATATTTATTTTTGGGGAGATACTCTTAAAAATCGTGATATATTATAAATAGAGATCAAATTAGATCTCTTTTACATAAAACCCTATATGAGTTGTGGAATTGTATAAAACAAAATTTTAATTACATTATAGTTTTTTTGAAATGTATATATTCTTAATAAAGGAGAAATTAAATACAATTTTAAATCCAAAAGTGATGAAGGAATTTTCTATGGATAATATATATATAGTAATTCATACAGGGTATTTAATAAAATGACCAAGAGTGTTTATGATTATATATATATCATATTTGATTTAACATACCAACATGATCTTATAATTCTTTTTAGAATCTTAATTATGATCCTTAAAAATTGGATATAAATGGTATTAATTTTTAAAATTATGTGAATCATATAGATAAATCATTATTTATATAGTGTTTGAACTAGAATATGTAGATAACAATGGAGAACAAAAAAATTCAATTGCTTGAGATATTAAGAATCGTAGATAAAAACCCTTATATACTATTATAGAGGCCTAAATAGAGTAACCCAAACATTAGATTCTATTAGAAATAATTTTTTACAATAATCATTTAAGACACAGGTTGAACCAAAGAACATCAAAAAAGTAGTTGATGATGTATTCTAGGTAATGTAAATATAATAAGAACACAACTATTTTGAAGGAAATAGTTTCTATGAACTTATTGAGTGAACCTAATACTACATTACTATTTTCACTGAATTAGTGTTTGGAACAATGTTGATGATTCAACCCCAAAAAATAGAAAAAGAAATATTGGATGGACAAGGTCAAATTCAATTAGAATATATTAACTATGATGAAACCATCAGACCAAAAGGTATACTTGAATCCATAAGATTATTTCTCTCAAAAGGATGAAATTTGGATTTAAAATTATATCCAATGGATGCTAAGGGATAATTCCAAAATGGATTTATAATGGAGGATGTTTTATGTGAAAAACTCATGTATTTTAAAATAATCACAAACCAAATTATGTTTCTAAATAAAAAAAATTATTTATACTATTTAAAACTAGATCTTAGAGCTTAGTATGATACTATTATCTATGTTATGATTTCAAACAGTTTCTAAAAAAGAATATATGATCCTACTATACTTGTTAAAATAATTTAGAAATATTTTTTAGTTATACAAGTCGATTATGATGATATCCTTAAATTCATTGTGTAGTTAATTTTAAAAAATTAAACAAAATACATTTTTAATGAATTTATTTGGTGGACATTAATTCTCTATTTTATTATAGATATTTAGAAATAATGAATTAATTATTTTAAATCTTCATTAGTGCATGATTGTTCTCATAACACATTTTTTATGGATATTACTAACGGTATTGATTATCCCAGAAGTACATGATATAAATTTGATCTTGGGTAAACTAGAAATCATTTTACCAAACCTAAAATAGATATATTAATTTATGTCTACTATATAAATCTACTAAATAATTATATATAACAATTTTTTATGCATGTGTTTCTATTTTTAATTAAATCCAAAGAAATGAAATTTTCACACTATGAAAATAAATTTCATGAATATAAAACATGAAGGAATCTAAATTTTTTTTTATTATAAAGGACATAAATTTTATTTATTAAGTTATTTTGATATTTATTTTGATGGATATAAGTTAAATGGAAAATCCACTGATGTATGATGCCAATTTTTCGGAAAGGCATTAGTTTTTTGTAATATTAAAAAAGTAGAACTTGATGTAATTATACAATATGAGTGTAGAATATGTATACCTATTGGAAATTTCTATACAAAAATTATATTGATAAAATGTACATTACTGAACTTTTTTTATCAATTAAGACATGTCCCTATAAATTATGATAATATATGTGAAATAAATAGTTATTAAAATACTTTATCACCTTCTAGAATAAAACATACTAGTAGTAGACATCAATTTTTGAGAGATCATTTTTAAAATGGTGATATAACTCTTAGAATAAGTGGTATTAAACATCATATTGGAAATATATTTAAAACCCCCTTAAATATGTAGAGAAAACTTCTTCTCAAACATTAATGTGGTGTGATAAATTATTAATATTTATTTCAATTCAGTTGCTTAATGTTGATTTTTTTGAAACTTTCTCATAGGGTCATTAATTTTTTTTACATGGTCAGTAAAACAATCTTAATTTTCTGTTCATATGGTCTATATATCTAAAACATCTATTTTTTCTTATAATTTTCACATAATTATATTTATGAGATTTTAGGATTATAATTATTTTTATCATTAATGGTTTATTTTAAAAAATAAAATAAAATCCTAATTAAACACATGTTTTAAATAAAACCCGATTTTTTCATCTCAACAATATACATAATACCTAGACATTATATCTCATGAAACCCATTTTCAACCTGAACCCTCAAATTTTTTCTTTCACTATTTCTCTCGAATCTGAGCCCTCAAAATCTGATTTTAATCATCTATGTCAATGATGAAATGATCTAGTATTTTGGATCCTCGTGTAAAATCTCTTTCGAATATAAAATCAACTGAATTAAAATAAAAATTGTGTTTTATATATAATACGACATTACTACATGATTGTCTAGACTCTTCAAAAGTGGAATTTTATGCACAGTGGTTGAAAAAGTGTAAATCATGTGTTTGGAATGTGTTTAAAAATAAATTTTATAATTTTTTATTTTATAATAATGGTATGAAATTAAAAAAAAATAAATATAATGAACTATATGTACACATGTATTTTTAAAATAGAGAAAAAAGAGACATTCGTAGGAAGATGATTAGTGGTTATATTTTGGAGTTCTCCTTGAATTGTCTTGAATGTTTTTGGTTGTGCCACCTTAAATATAATATAACGATTAATAAAAATCATACCTGGTTAGTCATGAATTTTTTTTGTTCCAAATTACCTTATGTTGTCTCACTAGGAATTTACCTTCGAAAATAATCACTTATGTCGAGTTTTTTAGGGAATTTTGGCTAATGGTAAGGTTTATCCAAAACCTTACATCACAAAAAAAATGAGATTTCAGAATCCTGAAGCATCAGGATCAATATTTCATATTTTTAATGACAATTGGTTTTTATATTAATAATTTTAGATATATAATGAGACATAGGTTTTATTTGGGTAATTCATATATAATTATTTGTTACAAACCTAATATGAATCTTATTTCGACCATGTAATATTATAAAGGCTTAGTTCATCAAGGGGATGAAATAATTAACAAATAATATTTCCTTTTTATTTATCACAAAATTTTTAAGTAAATGACAGTAAAATGTAATATATGCATTAAATGGAATTGTTGGATAACCTAGAAATGTTATTTGAAATGTTTTATCCACTAAAGTACCTTATTCAACTAATGGGTATTTGAGATTTAGGCCTCAAAACTGATGAGATTGTATTTTATTTTGACGATGATGTGATTTTTAATATGGAAGAAGGAAAATTTGAAAGAGTCCATGATGAATAATATATTTTAGTAGAATCTTATGTTGTTAATATTGATGTGGAATTCATGTTGAATCATGAGAATGGTAGGCCAATAAATGTTTTCATATCTAATGGACAACCACAACCTATGTTAGCATTTCCATCCTGTAAAAAATAATATAATTTTGAAGATATTGTTAACAATGAGGTTTTTATTTTTGGTAATAAAGATTAACCTGAATGGTATGAATCATGAAAATATAAATAATATAGATTTAGTTCGAATGTATCGCATATTATTTTAATTACATCAATAGAACATCTTCCAAATTCACTAGATAAGGGAGAGAAGTCTCGAAGATCTTTTATTTTGGGATTGTATAATCCAATAACTGATGAAGATGATGGGGGATGACTACCTTGGAATGGAGGAACATCCATCCCTTTTTTCTCTGAGAGTATTATATGGATATCTCATTACAACTAAATATCCTATTGATTGGATTTATGTATCTCATGTGGGACCTTTGGTTGACCAAAATTCCAAATGAGTGTTTTGTTTTACTCCTACTAATGCTGGTGACGATGTCGATAAAGGTATTGTACATTGTGAAGTGTTTTATGTAGGTTATACTATTGTTCATAATGAATATGTTTATTCTGATTTTAGTGGTAAATATCAGTTTTAGAGGGTTGTATAAATGTAGGATGTATTTGAATTATATTTTAGGCTTCAAGATTATGATAAATCTAATTTTGTTCCTCATACGTTATATTTTATCAATTATAATTTCAATGAATTCAAATTTAATCTAATTGTTGTTTCAATGAAGCATTTATTGGTTTTTGTAAATTCCTTGGATCCTTCAACCAAAAAATACATTAGAAGGACAGTCATGATTGTGATTGTTCATATTCAGAATAATTTTTATTGTGGGTTGAATTTATTGAAAATTGAGATTGACGATATAAATGCATAATTGGGTTCTTTCATATTGATCTATTAGATATGGTGTTATAATTAGTTAAGTGGTATATGAATTTACTATTTCATCTTTCCCCCGTTGTTGTTCGTGTAACTCCTTTAACTCTTCTAGTGCATATATATTTTAGGACAGATGATAGTAAACATTATAATGGATGCATTTATGTTTTTTTAATTATTTTAATCAATCTATTTATGTTATGTTTTATGATTTTCTAAAAAATTATGCAAATAGATTAGTTTTAGTTAGGGGATATGCGAAACAAGATGGGGAAGACATAGTAACCATAAATAGGTATAATTATTTATTTCCTAGAAGAATAATTACTTAAAATAATTTAAATTGTATTTTTATAACTCCATCCTTGGACAACAATATCAATCTCTTGAATCATGAATTTACGTCACAATTTGAGAAGATCAAGGCTCTAACTGTAGTTTTAGAAGCAATGATGTAAAAATAAGATGTCTTTATTCAGGTTTTGGATCACATTTGTCAAAAAGTAATTTAAATTCCTATATCTATCAATCCATGCCTTTAAAATACACATATGAATTTTCAATCCCCACAATCCATTCATATTTTATACCTTCTACCACTAATCTATAATACAAAAATTCTTTTTGCCACTCTCCTAGACATGAAGCTGAGTAATTGTGATTTTTTTGAGATTTTCAGTCATTGGTGATTCTAAATTCTCCCATGGTTCTCAGACTACTTGTCTTCCCTGCCATCAATATACAATTTTATATATAATTTCCTTAATTAATCTATCATAGATTATCCAGTTCAATATTGCCACTGGAATTTTTGATAGGGACTCCTTGAAACTCTCTTTGTAATCTTTTTTAACACATTAATAATATACATATTATATTGTTATTTGTTAGTATATTTTTTCATATATATTTTTTATTTTAGTATCCCATTAATAAAAAATTTTATGATCCCAAAAGCTGGACAAGAATATTGAACATAAATTGATTTTATTGGAAGTATTTTAATAATTTGATGTACTTGTTAAAAAATTGGGATATAACTATTTTAACGTAATTTGTTTTATTAAAATGATTTCAATTTATAATTTCATGAATTGATATCATCAAAATGGGGAGATTTTTTCCTTATAATAGACTCTCTTTATTTTAAATTCCCCAGATCATATTTATAATTTTATTATGTAATTTCATATTTTCTACTAGTGAAGAGTTTTTCATAAAACATGAAAAATTGGCTAATTCTGGAACATACTGTGACAACCTAATTCATGTGAAATTAACTTACCATATGAGGGAATTTGGAAAGACCATAATATTCAGGAGACTATGTAGAACCAACAACACATTATACTCCAACAAACCGCATGAAAAATATATCCACCATGAATTAGATGAGAAAATTCAGTCCAATTAGTGTACATAATATTCATTGATTATGAAATGAGTAGGTTTTGATGATCCTACAGAGAATTTAAAATAAATATACTACATAAATAATCAACAAATAATGTTATATGTAAGTCAAATTTCAATAATTCATGTCTTGAACTTCTTTTTCTATTTTTTTATGTAACCATAATAGAAAATACCTACTATATAAAGATATTGTCCTACTAAGAAAAGTAATAAATCATCCATGAGAATGAATAAATTGACCATATGAAGGAATAAACTCATAATAAAATTTTTTTATTGAAAATAATGATTCCAACAAACTGTGAACATAGAAAAATGATTCATTAGTGAATAAATACAATATTGTTTAACTTAAATGTTGAGATTTTTTAAAACATCAAAGGCTATTTCTCAAAAATAAATTTAAGATTTGGTGAAATTAAGTATTTAATGATTATTATCCAATGGAAACATTTGGAGTGAATCAATTTTAGTTAGGAGAACCGATAATGTTCATATGTGTTTGTGGAGGGTGGAATATATAGAGGAAAATTGATGAATACTCAAAAAAATATTATATAAAGAGGACTTGTGAATATGTATATATGAAACTCAATTTCCCTAAACCGTATATGAAACCTATCCAAGATCTTTTCAATGATAAATTCAAGGAATCATGGTCAACTAAAGCTATTTATATTGAGCTACAAGACATTTTCATATATCTATCATATATCTATTTTTTTATTAACGTTAAATATGTTTTTTATTATAATCTGTGTATATATAAAAAAAATTTCTCCATCTAACTAAAGATTTATTTATAGTATCTTTCAAAATATTTATTTTTTACTCCACCATATAACTATAGAAGAGTTCATATCTGATCAGATATATATATGTTTAATGTAGAGCTATGGAATATGATATATTACAACATAGAGATATGTGTGATTATTTAAAAACCATATCTATGTTGTGGATTAATTATTAAATAAAAATTGGAGTAGTGGGTTATTTTTCTTTGTAAGTGATTAGGTTATGTCTTAAGACTCAATCCCTTGTTTAAATTTTTGATGTCTATTATCTATTAATATTTTACATGTTTCTATGAAACAAAACACAATATGTTTATAAAACTAATAACAAAACATTACACATTTAGTTTGGTTTTACTTGTGTTCTATAAATTTTTTTCATGTTAAATAGTTTTAAAAGATAAAAAGAGTTACCAAGTTTTTTTTATCTGATTTCTGACGAACTGTAGAGAATCATTTTGAAAGAAAAAAATTATCTAATTCAACTATTTTTTTTTAAATATTCTTATTTTTCAAACATTGGGATTTATTTTTAAAATATTTTAAATAAATTGTTTTATATGGAAAATCAATTCAATAACCCCATATTTATATTTACAATGGGAAAATGTTTTTTATTCCGAATTTCATTTGATATGACACAACCATGCATCCAATGCATGAACTAGCTCACATTAGGTTACAAGTCATGAACCAAATTAGTTTGACACTCAACATGTCACCCAAGACAATCTGCATCATGGCTCAATGGTCATTCCCAATCCCCATGTGCTGGAAACTTCTATTGGGCATCAAAATAGACCATTGGGAATGATTTGTATAATGAAAAATAGATAATAAAATAAATGGAAATAAAATTGAAAAAAATAGATCGTAGAGTAAATAAATTGTCAACTACATACACCACCATGTGACCTCATGGTAAACCCCCAATTGAAAAATAAATATCATCATTATAGTGATGTAAATCATGGTGAACCAAAAATTGAATTGATAATGTAGGAGTTTGAAATGAATTCCATAGTTGGAAATCAACAAGGAATCCATGTATTTTAAATTCTTGAAAACATTCCATCACACTAGTTTGAAAATACTGTTCCAAAAATAGGGTTTTCAAATTTTACATAGAAAACATAGACATTATCGTTGTCAAAATAATCACACATCACATTTCATTTTCAAAATATATATTCCGTTGGATTCCCAAAACTAGACCAAAGACCTAATCCATGCTATACAAGGATATGTTGAAAATGAATCACTAAATAAATAAACAATTCATACCAAAAACTGAAAGCAACAGAAACTAAACAATAAGTTAAAAATAGTAACCATGGGTGATCCTAATCATCCATACAACACCCCTAGATGTACTTGGTTCAAAACCCCCTATTCGCATATGGTGCAGCCGCTATGTCTATAACAAACTTGTCAATATTGGTAAATAGTTTTAAAATTTTTTTCAATATAAGTCAATAGTTTTCATATAGATTTTCAAAAATCCATTTTCAAAAATCCATTATCATTTTCATTTCCATTTACACACCAGAATCCATTTTCATTTCCATATCTGTCAATAGTTCTCAAATAACCCCACATACAATTTCACACAACTCACAATGACAAAATTTCGGATTTAGAAATAAATGAACCCACCAAAATAACACCAAAAACCTACTTTATAATTCAACACATCCAACTCATAAGGCCCAGACCACAATCCCCCATTAAAAATAGACATTTCAAATGGGAAAAGAACACCCAACTACCTAATTTTACCCTTAATGCTTAATTGATATTTAATCATAAACATTTGGAATAAACACACATAAAAATAAATCAACAATGAAATGAAAACCCATGTTTAAAAAAATATACTAACATTACAATAACATAATTAACTGACTAAATACAATATTGTGGTTCAAATCATGTTAAAAATTGATCGAAAAAATTGGATTTTTATCAACACATTAAGCTTATATACACATTGTAATAAACATGAAAACTCTTCAAAATATATTTTTAAAAAATTATAATCACATTATAAAACAATTACAAACTATATTAGTTCCTTAATAAAATTTGTTTCAAATTCCATCATTAATATAAGCATAAAAAATTAAGGGATTTATTTAGAAAGAAAAAAATATTGAAATGCATATCTAAATGGTGATTAGGATGTTTAAAACTTCATGGGATGGGACAATAATTCCTCAAAAACCCTTCACTCACACTAGATTTAAAAGAAACACAAACATGACTTAAACACCAATCTCTAAAGGTTGACAAATCCCTATGCACACAAAGATATAAAAATAAAACATATAAGAAATCTCACCAGGGGGAGACGCTGGCAGTGGAGGAGGTCACTGACGGGGTCACGCAACAGATATGAGGTAAGCTTCTACATGGTCAAATTCCGTAGAGGATGTCGACACCAGTGAAGTGGTGCACACATAGAGGTGTAATGTGTGGGGTGGGGGCATCACGTGTCAGGAGGAACTTCCCAAAGGAGGAGGAGGTTGCTTGGGTGAGCATCAGATGAAACGAGGACTAGCTGGGGGTGGTGCACACTTGGATAGGGTAGGGGAGATAGTGGCAGAAGATGGATATGGGAAAAGGAATGAGAGGATTGTGATTTGGTTCTAGAAGAATAAAAACTTAAATAAAATATAAATAATATAAATAATATTAATAATCTTAATAATAATAAAAAAATAACTAACATTTCATTAATATTAATAATAATTCCAATAATAATAATAGTGATATTATTATTATTTTCTTTATTAATATTATTAATAATATTATATTTGTCATCATTATTATTATTCATAATAATATCATTATTATCATTAAAAAATAACTTCAATTTTATATTGATTTATTTAATTTGATTCACATAATTATATATATATATATATTTTTTAATGTTGTTAAACTGCATGGTCATTTAGGCCGACTACACAGTCACCACTAACCTTGCAGTGTCCGTGCATTGGCACGAAACACACAAAATATTACAAACATAAAAAATTTTAAAGTGTACTCAATCTGAAACCTCAACTCAATGGCCTGAGAATATGAAAAGGATAAAAATAAAAGAGTATATGATGACAGGGTGTAATAATTCTCTCCCCCAATGAAACTTTCTACCGCCATTATGTCACAAATCCAAAGAGAAATCAAAACTCAATTCCATGCCCAAAAAACTGAGAAATGGAAATCAAGAACCTTAGGGTGACTATCCAGTACACAAGTCACACCTGAATGATAATTAATAAACCATGAAATAAAAACATGGGAGAATATGGGATGGTTCTACTAACCAAAAGAACTCGACTAGCACAAATTGTTCAAAACCTAAACACACTGCCCTAGAGAAGAGGGTCAACGTGTGAACCCTTATTTGAAAACCAACCCACATAATGTTTAAAAAGGATCAAAGGTGAATGAAAAATTAAAAAACAAACATTTAAATGGGTTTAATAACTTCGATTATAGTATAACATTCTTATCAAAATCTCCCATGGAAATGGGAAACTTATATTGATGAAAAAACTTCAACAGTAGAAAAACAAGATTGAGAAGACATTAAATGTAACAATACTAACAAGGAACAAAAAACTAGATTATAGTTTCAGACCCTTGAAACTATTGACTCGGTATGAGCTTCACCCAGAGACCCATGGCTCAGGCGGTGATGGATGAACTATGTTTTTTACCATAACCAGGCACTAGAATCCTTCAGTCTCAATATCTTCTTCATGAAACAGTTCTTTTAAAATAAATCCAGATAACCCAAGATAGACGCAATAATGGAACATCATTGGAAGGATACAACAAGATGGATTTGAATTCTCTGTCCATCCACACTGACAGAACACCAAAAGGAGGTCTGATGAACTCGATTCCAGAACAAATTAGGAAGAATCGTTATCAAAAGGTTCCTCTCATGTGAATATCTCTCCAAATGTGGATCCTTCCCAATAAACTAGATACACTAGATTTCCAACCACCTATGCTTTGGAAACTAATTCAACTAGATACGTTCCATTTACAAGATTCTAAAAACAATGCTCTATTGAAAAGATTACACACACCTTGATCTCTAGGAAATGACCCCCTTGATAAAGAGATAAGTCTTCATCAAATCCTGTGATGATACCTTTGGAGAAAAGGAAACCACCTCCATGAAATGGTCATCATATACCTTTACCCACCACTGGAAATGTTGAATACTCATGAAATATTTCATTTTCATTGTCTTCACCTCGTTAGGTATTTACCATCATATGAATACATACTTAAAAACATCCCATATTATTCGTTCTTCCAATGATGGCTGGGAAAACATATCAGATTCATCTAAAGCTAAACCCTCAAACATACACAATACAACACACAATCTAACATCATTTGGAGTTACCAACATTCTAATGACACACTAGTCTTCCTCAAGTAACATTGTTTCTAATAACTGACCCTAATCACCTCGCCTGATAGTTAGCACTCAAGAAGAATAAAAAATTGGGCATGACTCATCAGAATCATTAGGGATCATTCTAGGATGAACTTTTTAAATTAAAAAAGATAAAAAAATTACTATAACCAAGATAAAATAAATGAACAATTAGAAATATACATCCAAATCCAATGAGATAGGATAGAAAAATTAAAACACACCAACATAAACAAAAATTCCCCCCTTTAAAATTACCATTTACATTTTAATTTTCAAGAAAAAATACATTCAAATATAAATTCAAAAACTAAAATTTTTTTTACAAAAACAAACCTCAATTAAAAAAAAAGTTTAAAAATCCATTCATCTTTTCAAGAATCAATTTCCAAAACAAGGCTAAGATTTAACTTAAAAAACACATCCATATCATCTCACAAATCATCACATTTCTGTCCATCTAAATTGACTTACATCGTCAATGGAATTGTTCACCCACACTCATTCTTTACAAGCTCCACCTACTTGTGACCATCCATTGATAGTACCATGGGTCACACATCTCTCTTCCTTATCAAATCGAAATATGCACATAATTTTCTAAACCAAAAAAAATTCCTTTAAAACCCTAATTTACCCGTCATCAATCCACCGAGAAGAATGAATTTTCCATTTTAAAATCCACATTTGTTTTCAAATTCACCTTACATGTTTTAAACCACTCAAAAGAAATAATTCTTGTTGAAAAAATTATTTCCATCTTTTGAACACACTCACTCGAGCTGAAACCAAATGAAACACAACTTACCACAAACTCCCTGAATGAGGAACTAGCAGTTATGCTTATCTTAGAACATGGTACTGATTTATGACATAAATATCAATAACATTGAGTAAATTAAATCATTTACTCAATCTCCATATTGGTCCCTACACTATGTGAAATCACGACGCAACATTGTCTTTCCTCCACTGTCATCCCTCAATCCAATATAAGGATGAAAACTCAAAACCCATACTACCATTTGTAACTACGATTTCATCATGAGTGGTGGTGATGAGGTAGTGACCAAACATATTCTTCCTAAGCCTCGAAAATCATAATATCAATCTATTAGACACCCTAAATAGAAATGGGATCATCTAATACCATATTTTTATGAAGACCCTGAATTGGTAACACGCTCTGGTCCATGTCATGGACTTAAGAGAATTCCCCATCCCCACAGGCATGAAACTAGTGTGGAGAATCTAGATAAACCATTGGTAATGATTTGTCCCATAAAAAAATAACAATTAAATGAAAAATAAATTGAACAATAAAAATAAGCACTCATAGAGGAAATAAATATTATGCTACATGCACATCCATGTGACATCATGGGTCACTTCCAATCACTTAACAAAGATCACACTGAGTGTTATTTAAATTGGGAGATCATAAAACTGAACATATAAATCTGGTGTGGGAACAGAAATACTTTTTAGGAAATCACCAATGAATCCATGTGTTTTACTTTCATGAAAACAGTCCCTTAACACTACATTGAAAATAAAATTAAAATACAAGTGTTTTCACATTTAACATAGGAAAAAGTTCTTTACCATTTTATAATCAAATAAATAACACATTTCATTTTCAAATCACATAATTATTTTTATTACAAAACTATACCAAATTCCTAATCAATACAATACAGGGTTCTGTGGGAAATAAATAAATAAATAAATAAATAGTGAATGCTGAAAACTAAACGTAATGGAAAATAAACAATAAAATAAAAATTATAATTAGGGGGGATCATAAACATCTTTAAAAGTACCCTAGATGTACTCAGTTCATATCTAAATATAGGTATATTGTGAATCCCTTAAGTCTATAACCAAATGGATTCCCTCAACTAGCCAATCGAGTGGCATATCCCACAAAGACTATCCACAATCTAGGGGCACCACCCCATCTAATTGGGGTTGATTAGAAACCATCACTCTAGCCTCTAAAAGATACACATGAACTAATCATGAATATACATAAAATGTGAATGTAAGAGGCCCTCACGTGTGTGACTCAACTTACCGACAATCACGACACTTTCCTACCCCAAACACATACACTCTATATGATAACCTATATTGGGATTTCCCTCAAATAGTGGTTCCCAATATATATATATATATATATATGTATGTATCACATCATAAAAAGTCCCAATCGACCTTTCACATCATATAAATATAAATAAAATCTCATAAAACACTATGAAATTCCCAATAGGACATAACATCATAAAAATATAAATAACATTTCATAAAAAATTATTAATTTCCAACATAGAATTCATAAAATCCAAACCTCTCACTTTTCTAAAATAAAAAAAACCACTTATAAATTTACAATTTCAAAGAAGCCCTTCAGCTTCACACACCCAAAATACATTTACTAATGGCTTTTCCAAATCATTTCTAAAACTGGTTGGAGCCCCAAATTCCTAATATCATTCCAAAAAAAATTTCTAAACATTAGTAAAAACATGCTAGTTTATAAAATATCCAAAACATGTTGTTTTTTCCATTCGCACACCCATCAAAATTTCATTTTTGAATCGTCCACTTGTTTTCAAATAACCCCAAATCCAATATCCCACAACTCACAATGTTGTAATTCAGGATTTATAAATCAATGTACATACCAAAACAATACACAAACCACACATTAAAAATCAGCACATCCTACACGTAATCATTAGAACAAAATCCACCCATTTTAAAAATAAATTTTCTATTGGAAAAAACTATCCAATCCACCAATTTTACCATTAATGATTAATTGATATTTATCCATATATATTTTGAATGAACAAAAGAAAAACATTAATAAAGTATTATATCAAACCCCATTTTTGAAAAAATATACTAACACGAAAAAGAAATAATTAACTAATTAAATGCATCATCATGGTGTGAATCATATTAAAAAATTATCAAAAAATTTGGCATTTTAGCAACACAATGGGAATATATACACACATGCATAAATAAGAAAATACATCAAAAGATATTTTTATTAAATTATGATAACTTATATAATGATATAAGTATGAAGGGTTTGCTTTAGATATTAAAAAGATTGATACACCTAACTCAAAGGCCCGAAGATTGAGTAAAACATCAAGAGAAGGGATAATCGAGCCTTTCAGATACTTCCCACACCATAGACTCAAAGGGAACACACGACTAACATAAACACCAACCATTATGTTTTTAACAAACCCTATGCACCCTAATAAATCAAAAGGAAACATCAACGAATACTCACTTGGGGTTCCACCACTAGAGGAGGAGGGTGTCGTAGGGGATGCATGCTGGACGGGAGGTCATCATCGATGGGGTGGTGTGCATAGGGAGGGGTCCATTGAAGGGTGCCACTTGAGCATAGAGGCACCATGAGAGGTAGGAGGAAGATGCTGGTGGGAGCACCAGAGGAGATGAGGGCATGTAGGGGGTGGTTCACACATGGATAGGGTAGGGGGATGGTGGTGCACAATAGAGAAGGGAAAGGGAGAGAAAGGGAGAGAGAATTTGGTTTTAGAAAAAAATTAAAATAATATAGAACTTTTATTGATAAAAATAATAATAATAATAATTTTAACAATAACAAAAACAATAATTTAAATAATATTGAAAATAATAAAAATAATAATAATAATTTTATTATTATTAATATTATTATTATAAATCATACTAATAATTAATATAATTATTATCATTAAAGATTCACTTCCAGTTAATTTTATTTTATTTTATTCTATTTCTATCTTAAATATATATAATTTAAATTTCAGGCTACCACACTATCCCATAGGTCAACTGCACAGTTACCGCTAACTATGTGGTTCCCACGCACCAGTCCAAAACCCACTAAAAACTCCCAACATCAAACATTTTAAACCAGTCCCTGACCCAAACCTCAACCAAAATTCTTGAGAAAAGTAAAAGGATAAAAATAAAAGAGTATCTGATGTAAGGGTGTGACATCACAAAACCCTATAGTCATGTTTTATTATATATATATATATATGATATAAATGATATTAAATATCATTAAAATTAATTTCTTATGAGACTATACTAATGTAAGATATGATATATATGGTATATGCATATTTTCCTAACCTATGCAAATTAATATGACCATATAATATTATCATATTTCCATAAATTCATCATGTAAAAAAATGTATTTTAGTACTATTATCTATATCAATAAAATCATCTTATATAACTAAATATGGATCTATTTTAATATTATTTATGCATTTAATATGTAAAAACTCAACCATTGCGGTAATCAATTAATAAATTGATGCATATTTTTTAAAATAATTGATAATGTGTTAAAAATATAACATTGAGGTTCCGCATGGACCCATAGACAAAATCTAGTTGACATATATTTCAATGATCAAGTTTAGGGTATTTACCCATACATGCATAGATGATCATGAAATTTACACTCCCACCAATGTACATGTATAGGGTGTGGACAACAATACTTAGTTGGCCAACACAAATATTTCTACTAGATAATACTAGTAATGTTATGAACTAGACAATGTACTCAAGTAACACAATAACAAATCCATATCATATATAACTAATAGGGAATTACCAATCGCCATTGGTCAGCAACGTGCACCTTCCATCATAAAATATTACTGTGAGAACTAATTTTTCATAAAACATAGTGAAAAAAAGAAACAATATAGTATTCATAATATATAAGCTCCATTGAGAGTAGTGTACCAAAATAAAACAAATCTTAAAATACCAATGTACTGCAACCCATATAAAAAAAATATTAAAAATATCCCCAAGGACCCTAAGGACACAACTCACCAAGTCCATGCATGTATGATGGGTCCACCTTTAAAGAATCCCTTCCCATTGCTCGAACCTGGAAGGAGAAAGCCTACAAACACCCGACAAAATTGAAGGTTGTATACCGATTCCAAGTAGGATACCACCAAATATACCATAAGAGATTCCATATATAGATTATCCAAAGAAAAACATCCCTTTTTTAAAATAAATGGGTTTGGAAATTCAAAAACATATCTTAAAAAAAGCATGCTATACATTTTCAAATTATGGAAGAATTCATTAAATATGTCTTTACAAATGATCGAATATTTCTAAAGCAAAGGCATATATAAAATATCTTTTTAAAATCTATCATAAGAATTTAAAGATATTTTACAAGATTGGAATACATTTATATCTCATATAAAAATAAATAAGTGATAAACATGGTCATATAACAAATGGTATAATAGTACTGACTAGCCATAGGGTTCCTTACTCTCTAAGTGTTATCAGATATATGTGTATCCTCATGTCCCCTGACACTTGATAAAGGTAACTCGTCTCCCTCCCATCGAGTATGATACCCACCATAGGTATGTTTTAGAAATTTATAATCACATTGATTATATATAAATAACTCACCAACTACCTAATTCTTGCATGAGTTCTTATCTGATGAGAAATTTAATTTATTACTACTTATAAGCCAATTAAATCACATTATTTGATTTCTAAAATCCATTTTCCTTTTAAAACAAAATTTATTTAAAAAACATTTCCTCTTCACATGATAAAACAACACGATTTATATCAAATCATTTTCAGTTATTTTCATAAGATTGAAATTCATTATAAACCAATTACATCCTTTGCACAATTCATTTTCAATAATTATATTGAAAATATTATTAAAATAATTTCTATCAAATCCTTAATTTCAATTACAGAATTTATATATTCCAATTTACAAAAAAGACACACCAATTCAATGGAATTTGGGGGTTTTCAAATTTCTATGCCATAAACATTTCAAATCTATTGATTCACAGGAATCAGGTTTTTAACAATTAAATTGAAATCATATTTGAGAAATTGAATTTAAATGAAAAATTGACACAAATTATGAAATTTAAAACTAATAAATTTGGTAATTCTTGATGGAGTCACCTACCTCTTCCTAAAGCTCAATACTCACAACCGCACATGTCAATGAGAACATTGATGTAAAAGACCTTGAAACTCAATGAAATAAGAAATATACAACACCATATTGAATAGATCCATCAATTCCAAGATGATATACGTAAAAAACAAGATAGGAGAATGAGATAAACATGAAAAACTGGAGACGACTCCTACCCAGGAATCACACCACAATCGAAAATGATGATATAATACAAAATGAATGGATCTAGATGGGTTGGGAAGATCTGAGATCACCTGGTAAATTCATTGGTTGAGGGAGAAGGAAATGAAGAATATCCAAAAATAATTAAACAACCATACTGCTTGTTTTCAAAAATGAGGTCAAATTATTACACAACATGTAATCCAAATACACATCGTCGCCACTTTAATTTTATTAACTGGCGAAAATGCATCAACTCATCTTAAATGTTGATGTTATGATTTAAAACCAAACATTAAAATATTCATGATATGAATTGTAACTCACAAAGTGTACCCATCACAACATGAAGCTGCTCATGACCTATTTCCAGGACCATTACATGATGTGTAATCCTGTTACGTGACATGTAACCCTATGACAGTCTATATGAATTTTTTTTGAAGGCGATAATCTAAAAAATCCAAGACTTCACCCTTATAGGTACCCTCCAAAATAAAACTCACCCTTAATCGATCAAATAAAAGGAAAAAAGGAAAGTTTTAAGGCATACCTATTAGAATATAAGTGGGATTTTACTACCTCCCTACCATAAAACCTTTCTGACCCAAGAAACCAATGAAGAATCTTACATTCCAAGATAATGAGGACACTTATCTCTCATATGTACATCACAATTGAACATCTCATGATTATTATAACTGTCGTTCCAACGCACAAAAACCTAGGGTATTGTACTCTGATTATGTATAATGGAATTAGAATCTTTTATCCCGATTGGCCACTCAATGAAAAATAAATAAGGATTAATATAAAGAACAACATGTCTCAAAATGTGAGATGGATTCGATAGATACATTATCACCTACAATACACAGATCATTATATGTATTGAAATCAGCTATGGTGGTTGTTATAAGTGGTAAAATCATTTCCCACTATATAAATAACCTAGAAGGGTCCCAAAAAATGAGAAGCAAACATCCATTGCCACCCAAGTTGTCAATGACCCAAACAGGGTGAAATTTTTAAGAACACCGGATTACAAATTAAAACTCCAACGGTCTATGGTGTCATTCAACATATGAATTATATTATGCTGATGTTTTTATCATTATCTAATGAATTAGATGAATCTTAGTTTTTGTCTCCAACACCATGATTGTTCCATCCAAGGAACTTTCTGCAACCTCTGGCCAGCTTAATATATATTTACAAGGACGTCCATACAAGTCATAAAAAATAGATATCCTAATCAATAACTAAAAACAATTGTTATAAAAGAACTCAATTATACCTATGTGATCATACCAAGCCCCTATGAAGTCTATAAAACAATCATGATCCATATACTGAAGAATTTGTATAGCTCTCTATGTCTGGACATCCAACTGTGGATGATATTCCATGAAAAAATGGATCTGAAGTCCTTGTTCCCCATTATGTACTCATGAAAAGAGATAAGTAAACTGAGGATCCCTATCAAAAATAATATCAGATATAACTCAATTCAAACACACAATCTCTTTCATGTGGAGACATAACAACTCGTCATCTTTGGATGTATTACAAATAGGTAATAATTAACCCACTTGGTCATCCTGTTGATGACAACCAATATCAAATTCATATTTACTTACGAATGAGTCAACACAAACCCAAATTCCATAGGGATATCATCCCACTTACGAATTTTGATTTAATGTGTTTTATGTTGACCCAATGATTTTTGGTTCTCGATTTAAACCTTCTAGAACATATAGTGGCAAGAAAAAACACAGTAATGTCTCACATCATCCCTTGACACCAAAACTTCTTTATATGTCATATTTTTTTCCTTTGTGAAATTCACACTAATAAATAAGGAAATACCCAATTACAACCATCATTTCCCCTAATGACTCAATTCAACAATTTTGATAGCAATGAACACCCATCCTAGAGAATTACCAGTGGGCCACTATTTCATGACCAAAAAGTAAGTCTCTAATGCAATCGAATTCATAATCAATTTGTTGATATTGAAACATTATCTTGAGAAGAGATGATATAAACTGAATTCTAGATAAATAAGCATCATCCCCTATCTCATGAACCCTAATGTGGATATTTGAAAAGTGATCCATAAAATTACACCCTTCTGAAGATTGTTTCACTACCTTTGGCTGAAACATTCCTTTTAAACTCATCTACGATGACATTCCCTTTCACAGAGGTATAGTTAATGTCAATATTAAATGAATATAGGTACACAACCCAATGGCTATTTTGAAGATATAATTATTTTTGAGAGAAGATATAACTCATATTTTTTTGGACTAAAAAAATTGTTAACCATTCTTCACAATAGTAATGCCTATAACTTTTATTTATGTGATTTAAAAGTATATTTTATATTTATTTTATGGGTTAGATAATTCATCTAATGTGGCCTAAGATTAGGTGATCTATAAGAAACTACATGGTTTCCAAGCATACGAACATAATCCAAGTTGGATCCCGATGCATAAAAAAAGACCACATTGCCCTGCCCTTGATTTGGAAGTGTCTACATCAGCATATTAGTCAAATTTATTTTAGAAACAACAGAATAACTCTATCAATTATCATAAAAAATAAACATCACCCCCTTCAGACTCAGATAGGTAATTGGAGAACCTAACTTTGAGAAGACCTTCATGAACAAGTGATAGTATCCGAGTAATCCCAAGATAATTTTAATCCCTAAGACATATTTCAGTTGCTCCCATGTCATAACTTCCATCACCTTCTCAGTATATACTGATATACCATGTTCAGACACAAAATTTCCCACGAATTTCACTTCCCAAAACCAGGAACCACACATCAAAAGCTTGTCATAGAGTTCATGATTTCTCAACAGGCTCAAAAACATTCCATGATTATGCTAATGATCCTCCACATACATATAGTAAAATAAGATGTCTTCTATAAAGACAACAAAAAATGTATCCATATATACATGGAAAGTATTGTTCCTCATAGCCATGAAATCTGAAGGAACATTTTTCAGAACAAAGGGCATAAAATGTAATCATAATGGATGTACCTTCTAAAAAAGGAGGGTTTTTGAATGTCAAATTCTTCTTATTCTCAACTAAGGGTAACCATACCAAAGTTTGATATTTGAAAACAACTTCAGACATTTCAACTGATCATATAGATCATCAATCCATGGAAATAGATACTTATTCAATGTTGTAACTCGATTGATATTTTGATAGTCTACACATATGAAATGAGAAACATCATCTTACTGGGTGAAGTGAACAAGTGCCTCCCAAGGTGATACACTAGGGTGTATAAATAATCTATCAAGAAGATCATCCAATTGAGAGTTCATCTCTTTTAGTTTAGCTTGAGATATTATGTAAGAGGGAATAAAGATTGGGTTAGTATGATAAATTATGTCAATGGGAATCTCATACTCTCTCACTGGTGGTATACTAGAAAACATTGATGGGAACATGTTATGAAACTCAACAAAAACTATATGGATATCACCAATCATGGAATCCCACTCCTAATCAAAAGAATGCACTGATGCCACATTCCATAATTCTAGAGATGAATTCCGGGCTTTCCTCGACCTTGGGACCCAATCTTTTTGAAAGAAAACAGATGCCCGAAAGTGTTATATAAGGTAGAACAAATATATATACCAATAAATAAGGGATTTATTGTTAATAAGAAAAAATATACCAAAAAAGATGTTGAAATATTTCATAACGAGGAATAGACAACTCCATGATCACTCAACATCTGATAGATAAAAGACAAATATTGGACTATGAAGACCATGTTCTCTCTTTTTACCATGTTGTGTAGTAATATCATATTTATAATATTAAATATCCATAGAAAGATTAAAAAAATTTACAATATGGGTTGAAATAAAGGATTAATATAAATATATATCAAAAAGGGAAGTCACTAATGATTATTATATAGTAATTTTACCTCTAACTATTTTTAGACCCATGTATTCTTCCTCTAGACAGTCATCCATTTTGTGATGTATTTTCATTTCAGATGTTATGGCTGGAACATATTTTTTATAGAT
The DNA here is from genome assembly GCA_963277665.1 of Viscum album. Taxonomy (NCBI): domain Eukaryota; kingdom Viridiplantae; phylum Streptophyta; class Magnoliopsida; order Santalales; family Viscaceae; genus Viscum; species Viscum album. The sequence goes on along the minus strand of OY728126.1, from coordinate 815,136,603 downwards.
GAATCATCTGATTTCCCCATTGTTTTAGGAGGACATGATGATCCTGTTACACTATGTAGAGTAGATAAGTGATGCAAGACTCTCTATAAGATCCCTAAACATCTGTATAATCTACAATACTTGGTTTCCTTAGTGAAAGACCTCTTATAATGTCCAAGCTTTTGACACCAATATTAGATCAAATAACATCCTCTAGGAGATAATGGAGGTCTTGAATTACTCTTCCTTAGATAACTTCCACACGAATTATCACACATTCATTTTCAATTGAATGAACCAATACAAACACATGATGAAAAAGGAAATCCTATCAACCCTGAAATTATTTCCAGGTCCATTTAAAACATCATCACCCTATCTATAACATCAATATATGTGGGAATAATTAGATAGAAAACTGACAAAAGAATATCCTACCAATTTCCCATATAAAGACATAGTTCCTGCATCCTTCATTAGATTTTATCTGAGGAGATATCATGATTAAATCAGAAAACCAATTTAAATACTAAATCATGGTTTTTATATCATGCACATGCTTGAAAGACACCGTAGGATTAGCCACCACCATTGAATATGGATATAATTTATTAGTGAAAATAAATTTGAAGTCTTTCTACTCTGAGCCGCATATTTCTTTTTCATCACCATCATGACCCAACATCTCTTAATTGGTTCTTCCAGTATGAAGGTGGCACACGTCACCTTGGTCACATCTGGTGTCTCTAAGAACTAAAAAATATGGTCAATAATTCCAAACCATTCCTCATTATGTTGAGGATCAGTGGAGCCAATAAAAAGTATTGGTTTCTGGTGAAGGAAATCCTGAAAATAATTTTAAAGAACCTCCCCTTGAGGATCACAAGGTAGAGCCTAAGGAGGAACTGTTGCTAGGGCCTATCTAAGAGCATGGATAGTGTCCACAATCAAATCAACTAGATTCAGATAAACAAAAGGTTTTTCTTATTGAGGGTCACTAGAAAATCATTCCAGTTTTTTGATTCATTTGTCTACTCAGAGGCATGATTCTACACAACATATGCAGATAAAAGGAAGAAATTAGGTTTACAATTAGACAGAGTAACAAATGAAATTATTCCATATAGATAGTGTGACCTGTATTATAATTTCACTCTATCCAAATCACAGTTTGGAGAAGACAATAACCCATTAAGAACACTACTTTCCCTATCCACCCTTAGTGGATTATGGTTAATTGCGGTGAGAGAAACCCATGAACTCAATAAAAACTAACTCCAAAGCCCTGAAAAGTTTTCAAAAATGCATACTAACATCAATAACCAAAGCTAATCAACCTCCCCTAGAAACCACATTATCGTGAACTTAACCGGGTACCCCGGTAACCCAATAACAGAGTCAACCACATCATAGCCAAAATGGAGTTCTCGATCCTCATGATTCAGTGACGAGAATCTAACATCGTACAACATGCTAGTGGGAATTAATTTTCCAAAAAACATAGAATAAAAATATATAAAATTATTAACAATTAAGCTTCAATTTGAGTAATGTTCCAAAATAAAACAATGATGAAATATCCAAATTACTTTATCTCGAGTGATAAAATAGGGAAAACACCCCCAATGTCCCTAAAGGCACAAATCACCATGTCTAATCTCAGACGCTAAATCCACCTACAAAATATGCCTTCCCTTTAATCGATCTAAGAAAGGGAAAGATTAAAAACAACTAAAGAAAAAATTTGGGTGTGATCATAAGCCCAGTAGGATAAAATCAAAGATTCAAAAACAGATTCCCAATATATATTATCCAATGAAATCATTAAATTTTAAAAATAAATGGGGTTTGAAATTACAAAGAATATTTCCACAAAACATGCTATATATTTTCATGTGATGGAATGATACTACAAGATAAGGCATTACAAATGATGTAATTTTTCTATAACAATGTCTTGAATAAAAAAGTTACATAAAAATGTTTATATAAATCCCTAAAATGCATTAAAATAATTTTTCTAGCATTGGAATCCATTAATATCTCATATATAAATAAACAACCTACCAACATAGTCATTAAACAAAAGGTACAATATTATTGATCAACCATAGTTTTCGTCACACCCTATGTGATCTTAGTAAAATGAGTATACACACATCTCATTAATACTTTTAATATGTGACTTATCACACACCCATCAGGGATTCGACCCATATAAGGTTTGTTTTTGAATCCTATAATAGGGTAGAGTCTATTCAAATAACCCACTAAATTTGTAAGGATTTTATGTGCTCTTACAAAATGGTAAATATATTTTAAGACTGCTTAAATAACAATTTAATACCATTATTCCATTTCTAAAAAAAATTCCACTTAATACCAATATGTGTTTTAATAAAAAATATTCCCTTTTCATAAGATAAACCCACTAGGTTCTTATAAAATCATTTAATTCTATTTTCAATAGATTAAATTCCATTAAAAATTAATTCCAACCTTTTCACAATTTATTTTCATCAATTAAATTCTACAAATTTATTGAAATCATTTCCATCAAATCCAAAAATTAAATTCAACAATTTAAATCAGCCAATTTCCATAAACTCACCACAATTAAATTTAAATGGGGTTATTGAAATTTCAATTCCAACCCTATTTCAAATATCCCAATTCACTAGAATTAGAGTTTTATCAATTTAAATGAAAAATTGTTTTTGATATTTTATTTAATTCAATAAATTTATTATATCACGAAATTTATGAACAATAAATTTGGAAATTAATGATGGAATTACATACATATTCTTGAAACTCACAACTGACATCATCACCCATCAATGAGAGAATAGGTGTAGATGAACTTGAAAAACAACTTAAAACCAAGTTCGGACACCATATAGAATAGATCCATGATTTCCAAGATGATCTGTTGGAAAACCACGAGAGGATAATTAATGAATCATGAAGAAAGAGGGAAAAACCTACATGGGATTCACACCATAAGAGAAATGATGATCGAATGAAAAAGGAATGGACCAGGAAGGGTTGGACAGAGTCAAGATCACATAGAAAAGCCTATGGTCGTGGTAGAAGGAACTGCAGAGGAGGGAAAAAATATTAACCATCTATAGTTCCTATTTTTAAAAATGTAGTTAGGGTTTTACACTATATGTAATCCCAATACATGTCATGAACCATTTAATTTATGTAACTGTTGAAAAACATGTTGTCTCGACATAAATTTCAATAATCCAAATGAAAACTAAACATTATCTCCTTTTTGATGAGAAATGGTGAATCATGTTGCGTACCCATCACAGCTTGCTGTCAATCACAACCTATTTATAAGACCATTGCATGACATGTAAGCCTACTGCATTGCGTGCGACCCTCTAGTAGTCCATGTAAAAAATCGATTTTAAGCTACAAATAAAAAACATCTATTACATCACCAATATATGTATCACCCCATACCAAACACTACCCTACCCCATCAATGAAACACAAAAACTAAGACAAGGTCTATGGAATACCTGTTTGTATTGTAACACGGTGTTACAAGTAATATATGAGAGCGTGCACAGTATTATATGATTACAAAAAAATCATGAATATTACCTCATTTTTATCAAGAAATACATAGTTTCTAGTACGATTGTAAGGTCCCGATATTTTTATGGGGTATATATTTTTTTAAATAGTTGATTTATTGTGTTGTGCGATACACCAAGATAACATTGTGCTATACGAAACACCAACATAGCTTATAGTATATGAAATAATATTCTTTGATTGTGTCTTTTCTAATTTCATGTTCGTTTTATGGATTTTATTTCATGGATGATGGATATAATGTGAACAACTAAATATTATTATGTTACCTTATAACCTAGTCATTATAAGGGCATGTATGATAAATATTTACAGTCTTATTAAAAACTATTTAAATGAGAATAAGTGTGTTTAAATATTATAAAATCACTCATGATAGATTTTATTAGGTATATATATATTTTATATATTCAATACAATCTTTAAAATTCATATTATATTTTTTCTATATGTGATATCAGAACAAATGCAATTTTTCGGGTAAAAAAATTATTTTTCAAAAAAATGCATTTTCCACCTTTTGATGGAGAAATCATTTAAAATCATGTTTTTAAAACATTTTTATATTATTTTTAATTAAATTAAAATCATTATTTGAAGTTCTATATAAAAATTTTCATTGGATTTTTTATTCGAAATTTTTCAAATATGTTATATGTTTTGATGAAAAGAAAAAAACCTACTAAATTTTATTTGAAGAAAAAAAATTATTTAAATATTTTATATGAATAAGTTATATTATAAAATTTATCTAAAATATATATAGAGTTTATTTTTTTATTTTAATATAAGGTAGGTTATTGAAATTAATTTTATAATGAATTTTGATAAAAATATTTTTCAATCTTTTACAATGCTTTTACTTTTAAAACATGTTTTCTAATTCGGACAAAATGATTATTTTTAAATTAATTACTTTTAATTATATGTTTATAATTTAGAAAAAGAATCCATATTTGGATTCATTTCTTCCAAATTATTTAAATACATTTCTTTTATTTTTGGGCATTATGAATAGTAACATTGGTGAATTTTTATATGGTAGAAGTGTAAATATGGTAACTATGGTGAGACTTACTATTTTAAAATTAACACAACACTTTTCATAATTTCATTGGATGAGTGGTTTTGGACTAAAATAATCCTTGGATTGAAATTGTATCATTTGAAAGCAACTTGGAAGAAATTAGTACATTTAATATATTTTATTTAATTAAAATTTTAAAGTCTAACTCAAATTTTAATAACATTATTATTTTTAGAAAAGTTTATACAAAAGATAAATTATACAATAAAAAACGAATTTTAAAAATAATTTTTTTATTTATCATTGTAATTTTTTTATTTTTAGGATATAAATAATTACTTTATATGATTATAAATTGATTATGAAAAAATATTTAATTGATGACAAATCAATTTAATATTTTTTAACAAAATAACAATGACCATTAAAATATTAAAAAATGAAGGAAACCCTTTTGTTAAAATATATCTAAACCATAATCATCTAATTTTTGAGTTATTCATAAATTGGATTCACAAAAAAAATGTTGTGAAATATATAATATCTTATTTAAAGTGATGTAAACGTTTCCAAATTCGATTTTTGTTAGAAAAATATTTTTAATGTAGGATTATTAAAGAGATAAATTCTAATATAGGTATTATTATGAAATATATTGGAATTATATTTGATTTTATTTTTATTTTTAACTTTTACCACACAAATAATTATATTAAATAATTAAAGAAAACAAAGGTAGAAAAATTTTAATAATGAAAATATAAAATTCATGGTATTAAAAATATTACAGTATAATTTTGGATAATTAATATGTCAAAAAAAATTAATTGTTGACATTGACCCCTTAATAATATAAAAAATTAATTTTTGAGGATAACATCTTATCTTGATATTTTTAAAAATCAATAAATAGAATAGTTGGAAAATTGATACTATAGATTGCTTATTAAAATAATGTCTTTTTAAAATATTTAAAATTCATAATTTTTTTTAAAGTTAAATAATTATTATATGGTGTTAAATATTCAAAAAAATTTATTTATGGTCTAATAAACATCAATAAAGATAATATATCATCCTTTTAATATTGAAATAATTGTTACTTTAGTTAAAAATTAAATAAACTATCTACATGTTAATCAAATGGAATTGGATAAATTTATAGAAAAACATATCAAAAATTTACTGGTTGATGATATGACAACCATATCTCATTATTTTTTCTATACTATAAAATTTTTGAGGGTTTTTATGTGTTTGAATTCTATTATAAATTTGTATTTTTGGAGATTCTAAATGTGCCCCTCACCTCAATTATAATAGGGTGCATCCTACCTCACAACATCACTACAAATTGAGCCTTCATGATCGGCCAAGACCTAACCATTTTCCTTTCTCAACATCATGATTTACACTCTATTGGTTCTATTATTCTAAAAATACCAACTCTGGTTTCTTTAAGAGGACATCCAGAGAGAACTCATCGGAGAAAATTTATTCTCATCTACCGATTCATTCAAACTTATTTCTTGTTCTATATAATGTTAATGAGTTTTTAACATTATAAATTAATAAAAATAGTGAAACCAGTATTATTATAAGTTATTATGATTATGTAAAAAATCATATTCCACTTTCCATCTATCCTATGAAAAATCAAATCCCTACACATGCATACGAATGGGTTACCATCTACACGTCGTGGTGTAAACTTTTTTTCATGTTAAATTGGATGGTTTAATGATTGAAATAATAACTATATATTATTATTATAACAATATTTTGATTCTTTAATAGTATATATACTATCCACTTCCATTCCATTCCATAATTAAGGTAATGATATTGTCACTCATGCGTACTTAATGATTACTATCTTCATGATGTGATGTGATTCATTCAACATTATATTTATTAATGAATGATTATGTAAATGATTATAATAAATAAATATTATATATATTAAATTAATTTCATTCTGAAAATTTTATAACTTTAAACCAAATTTATTAATAGGTACAAATCCGATAAAACATGCATATGAAAATAAAGATGTTATTACCCGAAGGACAAGTGATAACATTATTTAAAACTGGGTTACAATATGATCATTAATGATATCATAAAAATGAATATAATTATTGAATAATTTAATGAAATTTTTAAAACCCTTACACAGTATATTCTATCATGTATAAAGGAACACAATCCTAAGGTACATAATAATTTTTCAATATCATTAGTATATGAGATTGTTTGTACGTCTATTTTTAATGGGGTTTATTAGTCATCCATGTCCATGTTTTCTAAAAAATGATATCATAAAATATTTTGATATTATCTTATGGATTTGTAATGTCATGTTTACACATATTTGACTTTTACTGCATGGTTTTAATGAAATATTTCTTTTGTTTTCTATACGTGGTATTTTTGGTTTTTTTTGAAAAAGTACAATAAGAATGTTTTTTAACATATAAATAATGAAATAATTTTTTTTTTGTTTTTATAATACCTTATTTTCATGAAGAATACCTTACAAAATTTAAAGGTTATTTTCTAGGAAATTCTTTTCTTTTAAAAGATCGTGGGTTTTTATGAAAAAAACCATTTTTTAAAGGGAAAAGAATATTTTCCTGAAGAAATAATTTCAATTTTCTGCAAAAATTATTTTCCATCTAATATGTAATTATTTAATAGGGTTGTGTTTAAAGTATACTATCTTCATTATTTAAATGGATTGATTGTTTTTATTATGTAATGTTATTAATGAAATATATTTGTTTTAAAATTATTATTCTATCCTGGTATTTCATTTAAGATAATAATTTTATTCATTTTTTATGCAATGATGAATGAATTATATATTTGTTGAACATGTAAGAATTATTTTATTAGTTTATTAGTGGGACCTATATGTCCATCTGATACATTGGATAATTATGTATAACTCATGAGGAATATATGTTATGTGTGAACTTGATCTAATGTTCACCATTATATGCATGGACCTGGTTTTCATGTCCATAATTTAAAGTGTGGACCTGGTTTTACAAGTCCATATATTTAAAAAGAACATGATTTTTTCCCTTAATTTAATGAATAAACCTATTACTATTTATACAAGGTCACAAAGTCACATGTTTATGTGTATTCCCAAATTTCATGTCTTATGTTAAAGATATGTAATAATGGATTATGTTCTTTGACTTCATTATTACTTACGTCTTATGAACTGTCAAAACAGAACCAATGATTTTTGATATGTAGGTAATGATATTTTTCTATCAACATCAATTTATCATACACTTATTTTCATAATATACTTACATATTTCCTTTTTATACCTTTAATAAGCAACTGATTCCACCAGTTTTATTTTTTTTCTTTTCCTCAGGTTATAAATAATGGTTTTAGGTAGTGGTACTAAAGGTGATGATATTTGTTTGAGATATTGAAGATATTTCACCAAATTGAATAATGTTTTCTATGTTTCCCAAGGCAATAATCTAATATGGTCGTTGAAAATATCTTTTTAAAATGTATTATGTCTTACAAAAAAGATACTTAAAATCTATATAATTCGATCATGGGTTGTAAATTGGTGAATGAGAATACTTCATTTGGATAATATAAAAAATAGATAGAAACTCAATTTTTTTGAATATTTTTGGGAATTTTGAATACATTATCTTCTCTTACAATATCAAATGTATGAAAATTTCATCAATAAAAATTACTAGTACTCATATGTGAATGATCCATCATAATTGTTAATATTTTATTGGTGAATTTGGATATTAATAATCTGATCCCAAAATATATGTTTTCATCATCATAACATAACCTAGGTGGAGGGTTCTTCATGATAAAAAAAATTATGATGATGGTAATCACCAAAGAATATCCCAGGTGAATGTTACATCATCATAAACTCTAATGATGTGTATGAGTTAACACTATATTCGGAACCATCATAAATAATTCGTTATCAAAATAAAATCCATCATGTTTTCAAATAGTGAATCGTCACTACATAAATGAGTATTAGTGAACATGTGATTTTTTCTCAAAGTGATTGTTTGGGAATGGTTTCTCACAATGAAAATATACAATATTAAAGATATATCGCCATAATTACTCACATAGAAAAAATTTTAATACAATTAATACAAAATGTTGTCAATGGGAATCCATGTTATCTATAATTTATAACACATGGAATAATTTATCACTTTGATTATAATAAGGATCACGGTGAATGAGAAATACCTATAGGCATGTACAAAATTTTATAAAACATGTCCATAGTGTTTGGGTTCTACCTTGGACATAGTTCTATAAACCCTAAACTATTTTCCACTTTACCAATTCCAATGACATAATATACTAAATGTTCCTAAATAGAATCTTGTCCTTTCTATTGAAGTTCATAGAGACAATACCCTCACCTCTCATTTTAGGATAAAAAAAATGATGGAATTAATAATACCATAATATATTATAAAAGATTTTAAATCACAATTCAATCCTTCTTCTAAAAATCATGTTATCATTTAAGACTATGTGTGAACAACAAAGATCTATAAATCAATTGATATGAATTTGAAACCCTACCCATTACATTATTACAATATCTCATTTGTTTTAAAAGGAACCACAACAATTGGTAACATTGTTTTAGATTAATAGGCTATTGTGGACATATATTAAGATATATATTCTATGTATATAACCCAATAATAAGATAAACCTATATTTTAATCAATACAAGTCAGTGATAATCACCCTCATAATTTCAAAAATCATACAAGTAATTGAACTTATATAAATGAGTAGATTATAATAGGACCACCATCCTTATACTTTTACAAAAGTACTCATTGATTGCGATATGTCTATTTTTCATCTATAATGTAAACCTTAAAATAATATTAAAATCCACTATATTTTCCTTTAACAGTGAATGAAAGTGAAAAAAGTGAAGAAAAAATCAATATAAGGAAGCCGATGAATACTTATTGAAAAGGTATGTGATTATAACTAACAACACTTTAATAAAAGAAAAAAAAGAAAGAATGGAAGCCAAATTCACCAATGAACTATGAGTAGGGTAATCTATTAATATCTACTATGGATGAGAGATGTTTGATAATTTAATAAACTTTTTATCCATATAATTGAAAAAATTCCCCACTCAAAATAGTTGGTTGACACTCTCACCAAAACTATAGTAGGCTCTCATCAGGTTTTTCTAGGCCACCAGTGTTTTGGGGAACACCTAATAGGCACCTAATGTTTTGGGAAGTTATCCATTATTTTTGAAATAATGGTTTATTCATCATATACTAGGAATACAATATGAAATATACTTCTTGACATATAATTATGACCAATATTTTTCTTTTTTTATGCTCAAAATTGAGAATCCCCAAAGACATTACTAATCGAAAATAATAAAAAATAAAAATTGTTAAAAAAATTATATATACACCTCTATACATGTGAGTAACTAAAATCCATACAATATAAAATTATCTCCCAAGTATTACTCCCTATGCATCACTAGTGAATTTCTTCATTATCGTTGTTTTTAATGGCATCTTACTAGTATGTCTAAGGATGGATATATTCATTCAAATATAACACATGTACAAGAGCTGCAACTTTTTAATAATAGATATTATCCTATCAATCCAATATATATATATATATATATATATTACACCCAAATATTTTACTATGTCTTATTATTTGATTAAATATTATTTGGAATAACTATTTTCTTATGAAACAATAAACCAAAAAAATGTGATATGTTTTATTTAGATAAAATTATTAAATTGAACCATTATAACGTGTCTATTATAGTGGAGGGTAAAATAGGGGTTCAATCATTTTAAAATATAAATAATAATAAAATATATATTTATTAATAATTAATTTATAAAATTATAAAATTATATCTAAATAAGTAATCTTAACTATTTATGTATGAAAATAAATTTTACTTAATATTGTTTTTATGACTTAATAAAATTTATATTAAAAATAGTATTTATCACATCTATAAGTGAAATATAAAAAAAATTAATATTTAGAAATATTTTGATTAGATTATGTAATAAGTTAACATTTTTTAAGAATAAAAATTGGATTCGTGTTTCACAGTTAATTTCTAAGATAATGTTAAAATGGTTAATTATGAATATTTTTTTTTATAAACTTTTATATAATTAAATTAAACATATTATTTTTTAATAAATACATAAATTTATTTTATATATATATAAAAATTTATACTCATTAAATTATCAATTTACATGAAATTAGGTGAAGCACGCTTAATTATTAAAAATATAATGTTATACAAAAATATTTTTCCTCCATAATGTATGATGAAATGTTAATGATTATTTCCAAAAATATTAAAGAATTATTATTTTTAAAGGATTCAAAATTAAAATTTAATATATTAATATTTTATAGGAGGGGTGATATAACAATTTATTAAAAAAATTATTACAATAGAAAGTATTTAATGTATGTTGATTATGTTAAAAATGAGTGACTTTTGGTGGCATGAATTTTATTTATTTAAAAATCAAATTATAAATTATAGATGAACCTAATTATATTTTAAAATAATACCTATATATCACACAAAACATTAATCACCTAACAACAATGTGATTTCAGGGTTACTCATAACCCACCATTTAATTCCCAAGAAAAGACCCTCTCTTCACTGGTAGAAAGAGTAAATATCCTTCAAATTCATGAAATAAATAGACATTGAATTATTGTAGAAACATTACCCATTTTAAATATAATATATTTTTTTCAATATTATTAAACCTCTATTCCAAATAACTTATCATAATCCTTCAACATCCAAGAGAAGGTGCAGTCTCTCAACGTGCGTACTAATCACTCCCAATATTTTATTAATCCTTATATTCCACCTAAAAACCTATTTTATGAATTAAAATATAAATAAAATATTATAATTATTATAATAAAATTTCATTATATTAATTAATGATCATTTTCTTCATTCCTCCCAACCATTTTGAAACTCATGACATCATATATGCATAAGTGCAGACTATCTCCACCAACGTTTTTTTCTATTTTTATCATATCTTTATGTGGATAGTTCAAAAAATAATTTATTTTATAAATAATGTTTTTATGACATAAATATGATTATATATTGATAAATTATTCATTCTAATCCTATTATCATCTATTAGAAAAAAAATAATTCGCTTCTAACTTGTGTACTACCACCTATAAAGACAACATGTTTTGTTTTTCATCACAACTATCATGGATGGTTATATAAATAGGATTATAATTAAATATATTGATAATAATTATATTAAAAATTATTACATATTATTTAATAAGACATATGTATGATTAGTCATTACAATGTAATATGTCGATATTAGTAAATTACCAAAGACATGCTCTTCGCTGATTTCAATATCATCAACCATATCAAAAAAAATTAAGGAAAGATTTTGGGGGAATATAATAAATTTAATAAATTTAATTATATAATGTTTAAAATTGTTTCAATGGTGAAAATTTTCAAAATATATTCTATCCAAAATAACATTACAAAATTAATATAAAATAATCAATTTTAGTTGCATCTGATGATGGAAATAAAAAAATGATTATTTGATTGATCAAAATAAAAATCAATGAAATTTAATTATTCATTATTTTTAATCGATGATGAATGATTAAATTCAATAATGTAATGGATGTGATAACACTACTAATGAGGAGTTCATAATATCTAGATTTCATCACATATGTCTCTATCCATAGACTTTATAAATAAATAATTTATATCATTAGATTATAGTGGTAAAAAATTAACATTCCACTTATAAATAATTTTTTAGATAACCCTATTTAACTTCGTCAGTAGCCATAAAAATCAACCCTTTCATTTGTGGAGTGAGAACTCAATTCAAAATGTTGATTTGATGAGAGTGGTTTTATTTTTCAAAAAAGTTATAGTAATGATCTCAAATAAATTGAAATGATGATTAAAATTTTGGATTAATGATTTTTGAGATAGGTAGATACCCTTAAGATATTGTGAAAAGTAAATTTTCTATTTTTATGGATTGAATGAGATAGTGATTCTCTGTCAGATTGAGGGAAAATAAATTTTCATAGAAATATGATATCTTCTATGATGAAAGAATAATCTATTTATAAGTTCAAATAGGACCATAAAATTTATATATTTCAATTAGAGTAAGTAATTTAGATTAAAATTCCTTAGATTCATAATTCAACATATTAAATGAAATCATGAAGTAGTAGGATGGACACCGCCTAATGACTGATTTCCTACACCGAGTATCCGTTGGGATTTCTTGAACTATGATATCTTCTAGTACTGGTACCGACTAAGAAGTTCACATCCACTGGTGGGATATTAGAATATTGTTGGACTTTATTGGATCATACTTCAACATTTATTTTTAAATGTATCATTCTTATAGATAATATATTTACTAAATGGTACTTGATAGTCAGTTCCCTGTACTTGCGAGCCAGTGTAGGATGCAATTCCCTATCTTTTTGTGGATCCTCCACGGCATCATTATGATGAATTATAGGGATCTTATACAATAATTCCATGGAATTTAAACATGAAAATATATAAATTTCTTATATTTTAATAACAATATAAAACATAATCTAGACATTATTGAATTCCATCACAAGGTCTTTATAATAATCACTGAAACTCATGTAAATTAAATTGGAAGGAACTAGGGTTAAAAATTTTGATCCTAAAATCATCATTATAATTAGATTTAGACCAATATCCCCCTTTTTTAATGATCACAAATACATAACATACAGTAATATATTAAATTTAAATAAAGAGTAATATATATAATATTTTAATTCAAATTTTCAATAATTTATCATGGTATTAAACAGAATTCCTAAAATAAATTAACAGATATCCATGATGCCTTAATAGATTATTTAAATCTATAAATACATTAATAGGATAATATAAATCAACATTAAATAAAAAACGAACTTCTTAAAACAAATTTCATGTTACAAATATCAAGAGAGTACTCTCTATTTTGTAGTAAAAAAATAATTTTTTTGGAAACATTCTACTACATTGATGTATAGTAAATTCAAAATAAACACCACACCATTAAGATAAATAAATTATTATCACATATGAGATTATATTTTATTTTAAAAAAATAACATAATATTTAACATGAATATGATATTTTGTAGGAAACTCAATGGGTATTTTGATAAACAAAAACAAATATTTTTGAAATTATATTTTAAAAGATAAAATTTTATCAAAATAATTTTAAAACAAATCTTACAACTTACAAAATCATACGTAATAGGTAGAAATAGCTATATATAATAATAAAGGAAAAAGGATAAAAGAAATAATAAAAATATGTAAAATGTAGGAGGGAAAAAATAATGTAAATAAAAATGGGGCATAAAATTTCAAGGAAAAACATTTAATCTTGAAATATTTTTATATATTATAATTAATTAATTAATTAAAAATAAAATAAAAATGGTACTTTGAGGAGAATAATACATATAAATAATCCATCGATATCCATTTCATTAATGAAAAATTATTAATATATTTAATGATAAAAGTATGAATGTAGTTTTACAAATCATTAATAATCTGTTAAGAGAGGTTAAAACCAAAAAACCCAAACTTATTAAATCATATACATAATATATCATATAATTTTTAAAATTTTATAAAATTAAAAACAAAATATTTTGAATAAATATTCTAATATATTTATAAAGTTTAATTGTAATTCATTGTAAATTTTTATATTGTTTATTTTTAATATTTTAAAAAATATTAGAAACAAATTGAAAGAAAATATTTCTCTTAATAAAATTTTATAATTAAAGTGATAGTGAACACACATTTTTTTTAATATGAAAGATAAATAGATAGTAGCTTATATTTACCCTTAAAATTAAATCATAAAAAATATTTCCAAATTACAAATTATTTTGAATAAATTTAGAATTATAAATCAATATATACATGGATAAAATGAAAAATGGGATTATATACCCATTCCTAAATAACCATTAATGAATTCAAACTGATATTGGGATAGTGGTTTTGTGAAAATGTCTATGATTTGATTTTCCTTCCAAAAAATTTCAAATAATAGCTTACCTTTTTGGTAGTGACTTCTTGAGAAATGTTCCCTAAACTCAATTTAATTAGTGTCATAGAACATGATAGGTTATTTAGAGATATTCATGGAACTCATGTTATGTCACATAATAGGGATTTTTTCAAATGTATGACTGGTGGAAAAAATTGTCTTTTTAATCCATATTTTGTTTTGTAATAACAAAAATTGGCTATTTTCTATCCATTATGTTTAGGAATATTAATTCATCTCATATTCTTACTTCTCCAAGAGTTGAGGTATCTACCACATTGGTGGAATTTTATACATTATCTTTTCTTATCATGTTATCATATTATAAAATTCCAGTCAAAAAAAAGTTCATTAAAAATATTACTTGTTTTGATGATTGAAATACACATTTTTATATCTTTTTAAAAGTTGAAAAGTAAATTTAAGAGATTTGATATATGATTCATTTATATTTTATTGAAAAAGTGTATAAAGAGAAACACTACACATGATATCAGGTCATGTGATAATTAGGTAATGTAGACTATAAATCATATTCCTATTAGTACTTTTTTTATAGAATCACTTTCATTTTTGAAAAAAACACAAATATTATGGTCATGGGGGTATTAATATCAAATAATTATCCATGATGAATTATTTTTCAAAGATTATTATTTTATTTTACTGATTTTATATAAATAATATTATCTATTTAAAAATTTCTAAATTTGAGAATGAATTTGAGTTATTGATAATGGTTAACTCAAATAAATATCCATTAAATTGGAAAATAATTTTGAAATATATTAATTATGGAAGGCAAAATAATATCTCTGATGTAAATTGGAAAATGTAATAAATGATTAGATATGTATTCTAATGAATGTGTTGAATCATATTTTTCAATTTTAAAAAAAAATAATGGAAAATTTTAAAGGTGATTATACCAATTCAAATAAGATTTTTGGTAAAAAATAATGAGTTTTTCATCAATATAAAAATAAAATTTTGTAAAAAATACTATATTCAAACCTGGGTGGTTTTATTATGGAAAAAATTATGATAATAAAATAACATAAAAAACTATTTTGACATCCATTTGAATGATTTTAAAACAGATATGAGAATTAATTTCATAAATATTTTTCGGGATTCTAACCAAGAAACTTGTGAAATGGTCTCACCATAGTCGATTCCATCTTCTTGGTTATAAAATCAGTCTAATAAGTGGGTATTATTTCATGTAATATTACCGGTCTCATATAAAATACTTCTAAATCCCAGTTAGATCATAAAATGGGATGATCATTAGGTGATTTTATGAATGATTCCAAATCATTTCAATAGAATTGATTTACCAACTCATGCATGGAATGAACCCAATATTCATTATCTGAAAAATCATTCTGTTTTCGGGGATATATGTGAGGTACAAATGGAATATTATTCAACCTCTTTCAATATTGATCATTTAGTGTGAGTTCCCTCCTATAGATCAATAATTAAGCTTCCATGGGTATATTCGTTACATTTGTATTAAACATTAAGAACATTTTTTAAAAAAATATAATATTATTCTTATTAAACATATTCATATTCAATTAAAATTTCATTTTTTAAAACAATTTTGAAATAGATTTTTTTGGATTATCATTAATATAAAAACTTATTGATTCATCCACTATATTAATCATTTTATTTAACACAAAAATTAATTTCTTGAATTATAGTAAGAGAGAAAGATACATTTATTGGATTTATAATCATGTTTTCAATGATTTTATATGGGGTTTAATTTGAATCATTTGAAACAAAAATTTATAAATACCAATTTTTTTTTTGTTTTTTTAATGTTTATAATATGTAATTTTTCGAAAATTATAATTAGAAAATGATTAATGATATAGAATATGGATTTTCAAACCTCAACCTAAATATAATTTTTAAATATATTTTATTAAAATAGTTCAATTGATTACTTGGATTGATATATTTTACCTCTCTACAATGCTATTTTTGAGGGGTTTGAAGATAAAAATATGATTATAACCGTAAAAATAACATAAATAATCAAATTCTATATTATCAAAATCTACACTATTCTCAATCTAAATATAAATAAATTCAAAATTATTTTCATTTTATAGTATATGTAAAACATGATAAAGGTTTTGAAAGATTAACTTCAATGATATAATATATAATCCCAATTGAATATTTTCATATAATCTTAAATTATATAATTATAATATATTCCAGTAAGAAATTTAATTTTATAGGACTAAAAAAATTAGATACGGTAAATCAATTTTTTTAATACTTATACAATTTGGAAAAATATAATATTTTTGTTATTTAAAAAATTTACATTCACTAAACATGTCATCCTTAAAATTTTTTTGGGGTGGGTCTTGTACTAGTTGATATCAGTTGAGTTTGAAAAGTTAGTGTGTACTAAAATAAACAATAAATATATTCTGAATCCGTGAATCAAGAACTTGATAACTCAAATAATTCACAGTTCTACTAGAATGTGATTTTAAATTAATTGTATAAATTTCTTTATAAACGTAAAATGGTCAATGAATATTTTTTATTTGTATCAAAAAATCATATATCATTTTCCAAAGAAAATTTAAAAAAAACCTATCACAAAAATAACTAATTTTTAGTAAATAATTTTTAAATCCACCAAAAAAATATTTTCATTAAATGTTTATTAAGAGAAACTAATAGAACAATCAAAAAGTTTTAAACCCTTAGGAATATCACTAAAAGTGACATTCCCCTTATCATAATGTATTTATTTAATTTATTTTATAGAGAATTACACATATGTGTATTTAGAAGAATATGTATAGGTTCTACAATGCATCTTGGGTTTTCCTTAAAAAAATTCCAACTATGTTAAATTTTTGTAGGTTTTGGATCCCCAAGGAATATAGGTCCACTTATGGTATCCAATAATGATTTTATAAAAATATATTATTATAATAATGATTTATTTCCATAAAAATTTAAGAAACATGATTTTTTTGGTATCACATTTCAGCCATTAGTTCAATCTCATTCATAGATTAAGATTCACATAATTGTTTAGTAATTAATAAAATCCTAAGATAAATCTTTAACAAAATTAGATTTTGAAGGATTTATTGAGTTGCATTACCATTGAGATAAACTATGAGAAACCCATTCCTTTCCATGTCATTGATATCTTAAAATATTATATATATTACCTTCAGATTCATTGAATTTATAAATAAATATGGTTATATTATTAATGGTTGATTTTATATTCTCGACATCTTGACTATTATTCATATTCATGGATAAATTTATTTTTGTTGAACGGATGTTAATATAAATTTTTTGGATGATATTTTTCATGAAAAAAGTTCTATTATTTCTCCTCATGTTCATTACTTAATTAATAAAATTTGTCAATTTGTTTTAGCATATATCTATTGTGATTTGGGCCTTTATAATTAATGTGACATGATGACCTTGATGAAAAATAAAGGTCTAATAATAATTATTATATGAGGAGGAAGTAGTAATAGGATTAAAAACATATATTCTTTATCAATATGATAAAAAATTCACTATGTTCTTGATTTACATGAATTAACTGATGAATTTGTGTCCATGAAGTAATTTTTTGAACTCCATTTTGTGAATTTGAAGGAATTATTATATTGCTTGTCTGCATTTATATTTTCCTTATTGAAAACCTTGTATTTTTGTGACCTTTATTTTTTAAATAAATAGCATGTCACATTTCATCATGCCTTTCAATATACCATTTTTATGAGTTAGAGAAATAAATTTTCCATTACGAATTAATCATGTTAATAGAAAGTGAAGAATTCTGCAAAAACTCTCTTATATATTATTTTTCATTTTTTATATTCATTGAAACAGTTTCCTTGATGTATCTTTATTCATTTTCCTCCCCTTCTAGTATTTTTATTATAATTTTTTATGTCATTATGGATATTATAATTTCCTTGAACATTATTATCTTAATAGCTTTTTCATCTTGAATAGAGTTGACTTTTTGATCATAGAGTGGTGTAAAACCCATTGTATTTTATTTATCGATGATTATATAGATAAATAATAACTAAAGGGCCTACAAACAAAAATAATTTTCATAATCCTCATAAACACGATAGTAATAGATTCATCAAGATTCATAATATATAAATTAAAATAATAAAAATACATATCCAAACAACTATAATTTACACTTTTTGTTAATCTATATGTTACATATAATAATTTAAATATTTGACGTATTAATTTTAATGTATAAAAATTATTGATCTCATTATAATTAATACGATAATGTATGAATTTTATATATTTTCTACTATATTCAAAAAAAATTTAACAGCATCAAGAATCCATTTGTTATTAGATTATTTAATAATAACATACTCAAGTATTACTATTTTCCAAGCAACACATCTAAAAATTCTAAAAAATAATGAAATTTAATTTTATAAAAATGAATTATCAGTTAAATAATAAATTAGGTTATTTTAATAAGTGTAATATTCTATAATAAAAATAAGCATTAACAATGATTACTATTTATAAAAATTGAATCTGACAACTATATGGAGATTAATAAATTATTTTGAAAACAATAATCACTCTTTTGATACTAATTATATTTTGGACTAATATGGATGGAGGGTGTGTATTTTCATTTAAAAAATATTATGAATGGAAAAGGTAAATTAAAATTTATACAATATTGAAAAAATAATTTTATAAATGTATTGGAATATATAAGGTGATAAATGTGAAATTGTTTTCGTGGTAAAAATTTTAAACCAAATAAAATTAAATAATTGACAAAAAACTAATGAATTTAATTTATGTAACAATATGAATCGATGATAAATTAAATGATTTATAATGTAAAGAGAGATGAAAAAAATTGATAAGGACATCACAATAGCTCTTTTTGAGTCCCTAGGTCTCCACACCATGAAACAAGAGGATAATTTAATAAATATATTGATATTATTAGTGACCAAGAAACCCATATCTAAAAATTATTGTTTTTTAGAACTCTCTAGATATTTTCCAATACCCAATGATCTAGTTACACATGTTTGGGGTGTATGAATCCAGGGAGAAATTTTATTTTGAAAATTTGTTACAATTACACTCACAAATTTCATAATAAATTTATTACAATTTGGTTTGATAGATTTTATATGAAGGATAATCTCCCTGATTAATTGATAATATGAAATTTTCTCATTGATAGGTTTTGATCAAGCTAAATATTCTATGGAAAATTAAACCAAACAAATTATTGGGAACATGATGTTATCTTATAAATGTCCAGTATACTTCTTTTAATGAATTTTTGTGGAAGAGGTATATTCAATAAATCATCAAGTGTAATAAACCCAAATAAAACCCACCTAAATTCCGAATACTTCATATTAAATTTATTCTTGAGGTACTAAATTTGACGCCATCAGATACATGGTCGGCACCCCCGAGTAGCCAGTTCGAAACCCGAAACTAGTTATTCTACTATAATTATCACTATCTATCAAGTAAACCACCATTTCTTAATGGGTCTACTATGATTTTATCTACATGGTTTTACCTTCCCCTTTGGTAGGATGGTGGATCATCTATTCAACTAGGATGTTTTCATCATGTTACCAAATGGAAGATTCATAACACATGTGATCCAGTTCCCTCTATAGTTATCCATATTCAATTAGGGCCTCCTCTGAATCCTTTTAACATGTTATAATCATATTTCATCATGATGACAAGGACATCAATTTTAAATGGGATATATGTATAGGACCCAAAAAATTCTTCAAAATGACTTTAACATGTAACTGGATTTTATCAATAGGCAATCAAAAAAGATTGAAATACATGAAAAAAGGCCTTTTGAAACATAAGTTACTATTTTCCATCATTAAAACATGATAACAGATAGGGAGAGATAGAGTCGTGCAATATGTTCTTCTCCGATATTCATATTCACTCCTTACACATAATTTTTCCTTTATTGTTTCGAAACCCTAGTATGTTTTATACCATGCAATCTTATCATATCTATTTACATACTTTTAAAATAATATTTTTTCATCCTTTTTATGATGAGGAATTAAATATAGTTATTTTTAAATTTTAAAAATCCTTTCATTTTGATGTTAATATATTTTATCTTCTACTCAACATTTTTTTAAATATAATTTATCACTTTTTATAATTCAATTTTCAATTATTTTTTCGATATAATTTGTTAAATTTTATTATGGCCATATTAATTAAAATAAACATTAAAATATTTTTTTTTCATACTTTTTATTAATATTGAATTTCTTTTGGGACTATGAACGAAAATAAATTAATCCTTTTATGTACAAATTTATTTCTCTCTAGCACTTTATAAGTTTTACTTATAAAATTACCCCATCTATATTTTTGTTATAACGTCCTAAAACATCCCAATGTATATTTGAAAAATAAATAAAAAATTCAGAGCTATTTCCAAGTAAAAAACTAAACTACAATGAAACAATGACATGTAAAAATAATATTTGAAAATTATCAAATAGATAAATAATTATAAAGTGTAAAATTAAGTAACGATTTTTTGGAAATCTCTCATGGATTGAAATTGCATCGAGTTGAAGTAGTATTCAATATGAAGTTATTTTTTTATCTCCAAAATGATGTATCTTTTCTATGGTTTACTCATGATGAAGAAAAATCATAAATTGAAAAATTATGGTATAAGATAAATATTATGTTAGATAAAATCATGCAGTAGAAAATTTCTATGATATCTATGCTAGTGAATTCAACACTATAAACTATCACTATAGCATACATTATGCTTAAATAAAAGAGAAATATCCTAAGGGGACAAATAAAATGAAATTTGGATGATATAAACATGTAATTATTAATATCATAATTTATTTACCAAATTTTATTTTCACAGTTCTAATTTTATTTCATTTTTAAATGAATTTTATTTTATATAATCTTCATTTTCAATATAATTTAAATTTTTTTAAAAAAATTACAAGTTTTAAAAAAATAATTAGATAAGATCAATTTTAATTATTTATTTAATATATTGAATCTATAAAACTGAATGTATTTTAATAAATAATATATTAATTTATGAAAAGTTAAAAAATATAGTATTTCATAAAATGCCGAATTTTGTTTTATTATAAGTAAATAAGAGGGACATGGAATTTTAAAAAAAATACCAATTTATATAAGTGTATTTTATATACTTATTCTATTAAATATAATGATATTTTTGTAAATTATAAAACATATGTTTAACTTTATAAAATGTAATATTTTTTTCTATTAAAAAATGTGTTCTCTATAATTTATTTTAATTAAACATTCCTTGGGCATGATTCTGTTTTGAATTCATTTGAAATTAAAAAATAGTTATTTTTTAATAAAAAATAATGTTTTTTCATGGAAATAAAAACATTTTATAATATAGTCCGAAAAATAAATTCGAATAAAAATAAAATAGTTTTTATAAAAATTTTCCTTATATATTATTAGAGTTTATTTTATAATTAATGCTTTACACAATCAAACATTTCTTTACATAAATTGATTATAAATTCTTATTAATATGTTTTAAATTAATTGAAAATTGAAATTATAAATTTTCATTTACATTTAATTACAAATGTATAAAATTTATTACTCTATTTAAAGTAAAAATATAAACAATTGACTTCATAAATAATTACCAAAAAAAGTATCTACTTGGACGTTTGATGTATGACATCTTAAACCCCCTTCCCTTCCACTTATTTCACTTTTTCATTCTTTTAAATCTAAAAAAAAAATTATTTATTATAAATGTAATGGGTGTTTCTAAGATATCCCACATTTCCAATGATAAAAATTGTTATTTTCCCACTTGATGTAAAAAATTTACCATCAAATTATTTCCCTAAACAAATACCATTTTATTCCTCTTAAAACCCTTTCACACTTCATAAATCTTGTCAACTCCATTTGTTTGATTATACCCTGTATTTAGAAGTAAATTTCTAATAGAAAAAATAAATATCTCTATATAATAACAACTTGATTCATAGTCATTTCATCTTTATCTTACTCAGTATACAATAAGAATGATAAAATAATTCTTTCTGCGTATGTGAAAACAACTACACACACAAACAGATTCTTTCCATATCTCATAACCACCTCACATGGTGTGTGTTAATAATGAGATTTATATTTAATTGTGATATATATATAATAATTATTATTATAAAATGTTAAATTATCACATACAATCAGTTTTTCTCATTCATTGAGAAATGTTGATGTTAATTACACATATGTGTGGACTATCACCACAATTAGAGATGATTATCATATTTATTCACCACAAAACAAGGATGGATTTAAAAATATATATAATAATTATGTCAATTAAACTATCTAACTTCATGATATTATGAATCAATTTTACAACACTTTTGACACTATTTATCATGTATATATTGTCATAGGGGAATTAATCGAACAACCCCATGTAACCACTAAAACAATTATATTAAAAATCATTTAGATATATAGTATTTTCACCTAATTAAACTAAATATAGAAGAATAATTTTCTTGTGTATGTATCAAATATTCATAATTGGATTATTCCAGAACATAAGATATTGTAAAAAACAAATCAAACATAGTGTTAGGGTATGTGTTATCCAAATTTTATTCTATTTAGTTACATACATTCATATTGACCTATATTATTCCATATTTTATTCATTAAACCTAATGGAATTTTTTATTTTAATTACTCATTATTTAATTGGTTTTTAAATTTCATCTTTATAAAATTATAATTAAATTATTCCTACTTCAATAATTATGGTACATATAAGGGTCTCTTGTAAAATTTTAACTGCATAATACATATTTTTTATTATAGACAATTTTTATATGGAATGGTTTATCAATAGGTTGGTTAATATTTGAGAATTATGATTCGCTTCTATCTATTTATTTTATTTTTTTCTCTTAAATGTACATTCAGTCATGTGTTTTTCTTAAAATTTCAAAAAATCTATAAGTGTTTTGTTTAATACATTCCCAATTCCATTGTGTTATTATTTTTCATCTTGATCTATATAATTATCTGTTTCTATTATTTTACCCTCAAATATTTTATTGAATATTATCTTCCTCTCTAAAAATAATTAACTTATAAATTTAATGATTTTACCTTTGTCAATTTATACCTTAAAAATTATATCATTACTGAGTACATTTATCATCCACTTTAACAATTTTTTCCCCTCAAAATTCAAAATTTCATATACCACATATGTAATCATTTTTTATTGGAATAACAATTATGTGTTATATCATATGAATTAATATTTTCAATTTTTTCTTTTTAAAATAAAAATTATTCATCTCTTTTTATGATGTTGTATTTTAAAAAAAGAAATTTAAAAACAAAAAATGGAAACCTTTAAAATTCTTATTTTATAATTTTTTTAATTTTCAAAATTTAATTTTAACTATTAGATTTTTTTAAAACAAAATTTATTTTATTAAAAACTATACTAGTTAATTTATCATTAAAAGGGACATTATTATCTATATTCATACTTAAATTGGCATATTATCATTTCAAATATCATCAAATATGAAATTAATTTTTATTCTAACACAATCTTCATCGTTCAAAACAATGTTTCTTTGTTGGAATTCTATTTTCAGGTCCTTTTTTATTTGATAAAATATGAATATAAAAAGTTACATTAATACATAATTTCATATAAATACTTATAATTTATCCTTTATTTTTTCTATGAGATAAGATCATTTTTTACCCAAAAGGGGGGTGAGGAATTTAGGTTTTTTGAAGTGCTAAAAAGGCATGAATAATCCTCAAATAAGGTTACTACTCCTATATATAATATTTTTAAATGTGTTTCATTTATAGAAATTGAATCACCCAATCATTTCCACATCCATAATGAGGCTTGGTACTACTATAAAAAGGTACGTGGTAAATATAGTTCTTTATCAATGACTCCTATAATGTTAATTTATTCAAGAGTATACGATGTTAGGATCACTACACCATATTAGAAAGAATTATTTATTAAAATGAGATAATTTTACCATTTAAAGTCACATTAAAGAATATTTCCTAGATCAATATATGGTAGAAGTAATGCTAATAGTTATAAACAATTATTGGATTATTTTGATAAAATTTTCTATCTGTATCATAGGTATCACCTCTATGTGAAGATCTTTATCATTAAGAGTTTTCCATCATTAATACCATCTAGATGTATCATTTTTTCCCATATAGTTACCTATTATTTATTTTTTATGTTATATTTTTGATCATTATGCTTTAAAGCATTACATGTGGGAACTCTAAAGTTATTAAATTGCAAAAAAGGATACATGTTATTTTTATGTCGTGATCATGAAATTGAAGGGTGACATATGTATACACGTAAAAGGAATTATAATCTAGTTAGTATCTTTCCACATTAGATAATATTTTATACCTCTTATGGTAATGTAATGAAGACTAATAATTATTGTTTAACATCATGTGATAAGGAATCCAAGGTGGGATTTACATGTCAATGTTGGTGTGTTAATTATGTACCTACATCTTTGTATGGTTATCCTCATTATTAATATCACCCCTAAGGATGGTTTTATGTCATGAATATTATTTTATTTTAAATATATATCTTGTTGGGTGTATGGAATAATTATGATTATATAGTTGGGTTCACATTGAATATTTCTCTCACTGTGGGGAAATTATTCCCTCAATAATACAGCTTATTGTAGGATGCTTCATTGTTATTGTGGACCTAAAGGAGGGGAAATTTACACTCTATGGGGTAAGGCCTAGTGAAAATATGATATGCATGATTATTATGTTAGGATTGATCCTTAAGGACCTATTATATATATCCTATTGGGAGATAAAATAAATCTCTTTAAGTTTAAATAAGCCATTGTAAGGTCTTATTGAAGGCTGCATACCATTCCGTTTACTATTATGTAATAAGGACTATGTAAACCAATTTAAAATTGATAAAAAATGATTAATGTTGGAGAATTTGAAAATTATATATGTGGTAGTGATCATTAATGAAGATGCATATGTATCGTTTGATGAATAGGATCACATTCTTATAAGTTTTGATTTTGATGACTCTTGTATTATAAGTGGTGTGAAGATAAAAGGTTTTGTGGTGGTAATGCATATAATTTTTAATAGAAATTATCCATTGTGAGTTTTTACAATTAATTTAAAGGAATATGTAGTTCTTTATTAATACAAAAAAAATTTCCAATGAAGGAGTCATTTCTATTATGTTTTTGAAATGATCATTACAAATATCAAAGCTTATGTGAGTTGTAGTCTGAGTGAGAAACAAGTGGTAGAATAATATCAAACACATTTATTGTGATTATATGATGAAATTTTTAAAGGGATTATAAACTAATGATTCCATAAGAGAAATGAAATTATGATTATTATAAAGAATATATCATTATAAGATATTGCCTGATTTTTAGAAGGCATATATTGATATGAACTACATATGGGTGAATTTTTATCATAATAGGATATATGAATTCATTTGGATAATGACGTAAATATATTTGATATAGAGATAAATTCTCAAAAAGGTATATTACATACCCTAATAACAACAATCATTTTATTTATAAAAGATAATATGTTCCTGGCCCGCTAATGGGTAAGGAATGATAACTAAAATCATCGGATTATGTCATCAGATGGTAGTAAACAACGTAATATCAATGACACAAACCATGGTGGAATATCGTGTCATATATTGATTCTTTTTCCATGG
The DNA here is from genome assembly GCA_963277665.1 of Viscum album. NCBI lineage: Eukaryota > Viridiplantae > Streptophyta > Magnoliopsida > Santalales > Viscaceae > Viscum > Viscum album. Next base: position 815,109,830 of record OY728126.1, on the reverse strand, counting down.
ATAAAAGGAAAAAAATACATTTGAATTATCTATTTTCATTTTATTGGGGCCCTTTGAGGGAACAAAGAAAAAATGTAATTTCGTTATTTATTCACTAGTGCTTGGTAATTTATTAACCACATATATTTCCAAGAATAAAGCATCCACAAGGATTTCAGTGCCTTAAAAGTGTAGGGATGAACTATGGTGCATAATAGAGGTTTCATGAACATCTAACACATAACTAAGCGTACATAAACCCTACATTATTCACTTGGTCTCATAAAAGGACCATAAGAAGTTTTGTATGTGCTACTGCATATATATTTAAACATAAATTATTTTCATAATCAATGGATTAAAAAACATATGGTGTATAATCTAGGATACATATATGAATCAAAAAATCAAGGCCACATAATCAGGAGAAACTGCATGAATGACCCATCTTCAATATCATTTTTAACCCATAGATTGACTAGAATATCACGAGTTAGGATATATGACAGAGTCGTATAATTAAAAATAGATTATGATCACATAAGGGATAAGGGGTTATGTGGATGGTATCTTGCAGTTAACTACATAGTTTATCTTAGAGAAGTATCCATGACGTCACACATCCTGGCTAGCATATATTAGCTATGATACATGATAATATAGTTTTTTGGGGATCATTGCACCCAAGGGTTCTATTTGAATACAAAAATAATTAGTTCCTTATACTATAGACATCATGTTCATTGTATATCATAAGATATAAATGGATACATCACAATCAGTATACCAATTATTGTCATGTGAAAAAGTGTGATTGTGAATCTCCTCCTACATAAAAAGTCTTTTAATGTTCCTTGGTAATATTTCCTTGAAATCCTAGGATAATTTATCTCTATTGAATTCATGCTCTTCATATTTCATTCATTTAAAAAACTCATAATTGAAAAAAAAACATTCATGGGATATGTACATTCAATGGATGGTGGTTTTTCAATCAGTTATATCCCAGCCACTAGGAATGTACAACATAGACATCGTAGTTTCATTATACTAAGCATGCTTCATGTGACAAGGGGTGGCGTTTGTGTGGTTGAAGATGAGAAAGTATGATTGGATAATCTGGGATAAGATGATAGCATAACTAGTTTTTTTGATATTTTTATCAAAGGAGAAATAGTGTTGCGACTCCCGTGAGTCCTACAATGAAGTGATAATTAGAATTATTGATGATTAATTAAAAAATAAGCCATGTATACTATATAGAACTAAGAATTTGGCTCTATTAGAGGCATCTACTAGCACCTCTCTATTCCAAAACCTCTATTGTGATATTAACATACAATTTTCTATACATCCTTTATGCATGCGTAAGTGTGAAAATCACAATGTACTTCTATGAATAGTCATCCATGACAGTTCCCTAAATGTTTGAGGAAAATCCCATATTTTGGGTAGATCTAGATATTTGTCTTACATCATTTGAAGACGTTTTTGTTAAGTCCCACTCACAATCGATAGAAAAAAAATTCTATGTCAAATGTGTGATAACATTTTTACATAAAACAATTTTATTAAATATGAAAATGAAAATTTCCAATCATCTACTAATATTCTGAAAACTATTCATGAAAAAATCATTATTTGTATGAAAATCAAAAAAATATTTTATGGAATATTTTATGAATATTTGTATGAAAAAATTTATGAGTTCCAATTAATTCCAACCGTCAATAATTTGATTCATATTGAATGAAATGAATTTAAATTTATGGTTAATTTAGGTCACATTGACATAATATTAGAAATATAATGTGAAATTTCAATGGACCCAATGACAATAATTTCTAATAGAAATTTATTAACTCAATATTTTAGTGTCACAAAGGGTAGAATCATGAGCCATGGTGTTTGGGTTGACAATATGAATAATCTGAGATGAAAAAAATGAGTAATCACTGAATTTCCAAGAAGTCTAATATTTGGATTGAAAAGGATGAATAATCCTCCTCATGAAATAATATCACAAATTTTTAATGATACCAATCATCAGATTAAAAGTGGATTGGAATAGAATGGAATTTTAGAGTGATCCATGAAAAGTGGTCAGGATGTATCTATGAAATGATTGAGAGTGGGAACCATGCTACACACAGTTCTATGAAAAGGACTCCAATACATATCAAACTCATGTATAAGGATAAAGAATAACCAATATCGGTTCATATATAAATATATATATATATGATTAAATATCCCTTTTAGATCTAGATCATTTGTAGTAGTTTTTACGTCATTACATTACAAAGGAAACTCATGTTTTTGTGGGGGATCTAATATGGATCTATATCTCATGACCCAATTTATAGCCATGTGGGGAAGGTAAATATAATAATTTTAAGGTGATATATGATAAACCATGTGTTAAATAGATTTGGATCATGAGAGGAAAAGGTACCCTCAGATGGGTCCTTGAGAATAAACATGTGCTCTAATTTTTTAATTGGTCAGTGGCCTAACTAGTATAGATAGATTATTGTAGAGACCATTTTCAGTCCCAAAAATCAGAATGTCCCTTTATTCTATTTATCATTACTCAATATAAAAAACCTGTTAGGAACTAATTATTTTTGAAACTTTTCTTTTTCTAAGGAATTTATTTTTGTGTTTTTTACCTAACAAGTATTATTAATTTTCATTTCAATATTTCAGACAGTTATATTTTCCTAGATCATATAAGGTCTATATCACAAGTATTGAGAAGAAATTTTTCCCCATACTTCATTTTGATGGTTTTTAGAGATTATCTTATATCATTTGATATTAAATTTAGTTTCATCTATGTCATAATAAAATATCATATGTTTAAGGTTGACCTCCATTGACCAAATAATTCTCTTATTAATGGTCATACAGATTGAGCCCATTTTTTATAGTTTAAATTCATATAAATAAGACCATGTGTTATTTTAGTTTATGGTCTTATAGTGGACCATATGTTTTGGTAGATTATGATAAAATAATATAGAATATATGTTGAGAGTAAAAAAAATATATATTAATTGATTGACTCATGGGAAAAACGAATCATAGCTTGAAGACTGTGAATTAGTGTTGTGATATGGGATATAAATGATAAGGATGAGCATGAATTTCATTGTTGTGAAAACTTATAGTTCAATGTTTTCGAGGAATATATGGAAAAAAGACAATTATCAAGGTAAAGACTCGTATGGTTAATAAGATATAGTCATTTATGCTGGAGCTAGGAAAATTCATGCATAGTCAAGGAGAGAGTCCCTCGAAGTTGGAAACACTTATTATATATATAATAGGACCATTTTCATAATGGTTATACCATTAGTTGAAAGGTTAGTGGATCATATTTAGTAGCTAGTAAAATGAAAAAATAGTCATTTATAGAAAACCTTAAACCTATACATTCTTTTTATCGATATCCAAATTATATTATTGTTATTTAAATGCTCAATAGAATGAGTGGGTTATGGAAAATGAGTATTTAAGATAGTTTTTAAAAAATTTCATTCTTTCTACAAGAATGGACATGGATTATTGTGATGTAATAAGTAGGATGATGAATAAAAATTAATATTTTGATTATATGATGTGAATTTCATGCCCCTAAGAGATTTAAATAGGGATGATGAGATATGACATACATGTTGAGGATAATAATGTATCTTAATTTGGTGAAAAATTTGGCTACAATGTTATTTGGAATCACTGGTATATAAGGATTTCTTATAAGATAAATATTCCTCAAGTTGAAAAAAGGGGGATTGTTTGTTGGATCCATGGAAATTCATGAATAGTCAAATTGAAATCCCTTTGATGTCAAATATGATCTCATAATGATATGTGAATGTATTGAAAATATTCATACAACAAATTCATGATGTTGGATAGAAGAAATTTTTTTCCAAGGAAGGTTCATGAACATGGAAACACCTAATAGATCCAACATATCTAATGATCCATGGACTTATTTTCAAAATATATGTGGTCACTAGGGTTCCATACCAATTGTTCATAGTAACTCACATTGTTTTAGAGGACAGAAGAACGATCCCATCACACACTTTTGGAGGTTTCTATGATGTATTCTGAGAATATTTTAAATAATTATGACTTATTTTTAAATCATTTATAAAATAAAAATATTTTATTTGATCCTATCCCATTTATAATTGTTTGATTGTCCACACGAAATTTTGTTTTTATCCATATCAGAGGTATCTCATCGATTTGAACATCCATATCTTTCAAAGGTTCTCGATCAATGACATTGTATGTGTGTATCAGAGGTTCTCACTCCGGTTTCCCATTATTACCTAGATATTTTTTTATTATAAAATCTTATTCATTAAATAAATATAGTTTGCTGATCTATGATTTATTTTTTTCTAGGAAGTCAGGGGTTGATTATGGTGTTGGGGCCAATACCATTGAAGGGGAATCCCACATATATTTGTTAAATGAATCTGAACTTATGTAGTTTGAATCCATATAAAGGGTTGTGACATAGAACATAGGTTCATGTTAAAAGGACCTATCTATTTTTTTAATTTCATTTAAAAAGGATTCATATTAGAATGATTCATAGAAATGAATGTTGTGCGAATAAAACATGAGAAGCATTGTCTAGTAAACATCTGGGGGAATATCACCCAATGAGTATCAGATGATGTAACAGAGAATATTTTCCAATATGAATGGATCCCATTATTAATATGTACCATTAATGATGATATATAGGGAAAAAAATTAAATTTTTCCCAAATAGGGGGCACGATTTAATCAATAATATACAATAATATTGGATGGTATATATAGAATATGGGGATGATGGATGTGATGTCCAGTCTTACTCTAGTTTTTCTAGGTGAGTGGAAAATATAGATGATTTTGATGTTGGGTTTGAAACTCAGGAAGGACTCATATTTATTCTATTGAGGCAATATTCAATGTATATATAGTTTTAAATATATATTTTATGTTTATATTAATTGTACCATATCATGATGTTTATCATCATATGGTATGTATGTTTTCTTGAAGATTACTGGAGTGTGACCAAGATGTATATATATAAATTTTAACATTATATATGGTGGATAAATAATTCCCTATTTATCTTAAGTATCCTATGAATACATTAATCAATTTTGTGTAATTCTAATGTTGATGACTTTTTTAAATGGTTCAAAAAATGGAGGAATGATCAATGAATATGCATTCAAGGTTTCCCTAAAATTATTTACCAAGTGTATGTCCCTTTGAATGAAAGTAATATATAATGAAGGATAAAATATAAAAGTGAGTCCCATGATTATTGTATATAATTTTTTCATAGTGAATTATCTATGAAGATCTCTTATCTAGAATCATTCATGCATAATTTTGGTAATAGGGGAAATCAGATGATCAAACACATTGCATGTCATTTTATAATTGAATGTTTGTTTGTTAATTTTAACTTAGTATAGCCTTGATAAATATTTTTATGAATATAATGGATAATTTAGATCTATAATAAATTGTGTGATCATTCATATTGAATATTATGATGTAAAACATATATGGGGGAATTATAATATTTATAGAAAATTTGACCAAATGTACTGATTGATAAAAATATAATAGATCTAGAGCTCAACCCTCAAAACATTATCCCTTGTATCCATATAATAATAATATTATTATTAATAATAGTTTATATGTTGATGAACTACTAATAGGTAAAGAAAGATAAGTAAACTCAAGGGGATTGGTTTCTCAAAGGCTTGGAATCATTAGATTATTCTGTCCATATTGTAGGGTGTATTCCCCTATCATATATTAATCCATTTTTATCTGATAGGTAATTAAATTTTACTAAGAAAGGTCTATCTATATGGAATGATGTTTTTTTAGGAAAATGAACGAGAGAACACACAATTTACTCATAAGGGTTAGGTGATCCCATGACTTTGGGTTATGTGATTGATTGACCATAAGAGGGTCATGTGCACATAATTGAGGTCATAAAATGAGGTTATGATAGATATAATAAGGTAAAGGTTGTAACATCATGACCCTAATCATTGGATTTCATCAAGGTGGAATTGTTATATAGACTTATGTTACATCCTCAAGATTCCAAAGGATGGAAATAAATGCCAATGGATTCAATAAATTTTGGTGTGATTTTTTCCTTTTGATAATGAAATAACCACAATAAAAATAACCATTAACAACAATGAATACACGATTAATTATAATAAGGTGAGGAAAATAAATTAATAAAAAAACAATGTAAGAGTACCATGAATAAACCAAGATCAACATCACCTTGAATGTAGAAGGAAAACTATCATATATCAAAAACACCCATGAAAACAAATTTAAAATTCCCAAGAAGATCCATGTCCCGATTAGAAAACACATGTATATGATTCATGAATCACCACTAAATAAATGAGATAATTTACCATTACCCATGTCCAGATAAATGATATCTGAAAAACAACCAAAATGAACAAGCATAGGGTGACTATTTAAACTCATTTGGTTTTCCACAAATTATTTCCCCTCTCATGAAACTATGATAGAACATGTCATTACATTAATATTTTTTTTATAAAACACTTTAAATAATTTTAACATATTGTATCCAAATAAATTAGTTCTCACCAAAAACATTTTCAACCAAAACATTTTTCATGGAATGATTCCAAATAAAGCTATTATCAAATTCTCAACTAATTTAGCATATCCAATTATATTTCACGCAACCATACACACACACTAAACTAAAAAGCATGGTGTTAACCATTGATGGTGAACTTAAAATCCATACTCATTAACATTGAAAATGGTACTTTATGACCAATTTCCATCCTATTTAACTCACGCATAACAATTTTACAAAGAAACCATGAAAACAGAATATTTTTCAAACCCTTTCAATAATAATATCCCATTAATTAATTTTTTCCATACATCAAAACAAGATAACCATTTTAAATTTTCATTTTGAAATCATGTTACCACATTCACATTCAACCAAAATACCTCAATTTTAAAATTCCATAAACTATCATCAATGATGTTTTCTATAAAGCACTGTAAAAAAATATTACAATGAATTAAATGAAAAATTAAATTTGAAATTAATTCTATAGTTATAACAATACTAATCAATGTTGAAGCTACCTACCTCAAAAAAATTGTAGAAATTAACAATGACATGATTTCTTTAAAAAACCATGTTGAGTATTCAAAAATATGGCTTAGATCACATTCCCTATCAATAAAATTTCTAAATATCATCATTATTTACATATAATATCATATATCAACCACAAAAAAAATGGGTCTATTAATCCATGAGATGGAATAAGAGTATATCTAATAAAAAACACAATTAATGGAGACTTTACAACAAATATATCATACAACAACCTAGTATTTACCAATAGTCCACTCATGGATCAAAGTGGAGAGTCTCTAAAACCATTGGGAGGTGATAATACTTAGTTGTGGTTTGAATAAGTGAAATATGAGATTTTTAGGAGTAAATACATGAGATAAAATCTTTTTTGGAATATAATTTTAAACCATGCATGGTTGGATAATAGGGTGAGGAAAACTATTCAAAAAACATGTGCCATACAATACCTCTAAACACCCTCTGCACGGTTAGGTAACATGGTTAAAAAAATCATTCACCAACTATTTTTTAATATATTCCACATTTATCCGATACTTTTAGATGGATACATAGTTTTTCCAAGCCATTCACCCACCTACAGCCTACTTTCTACCTTTTTCACGATTTCTTAATGGGGTATCTTGGTTTCCACAAACCATGATCTTACCGTGAAACTCTAGAAAGCCTGAAAAAACCCAAAAGACCTTGAAACCCTCAAAATATTCCACCAAATACATAAAATACATAAAATACATAAATAAAAAGTTACATAACAAGAACTTATGGTTCTACATTCTTTCCACAAATGGAATTTACTTCCTCAAATATTGGAAAGCTATTGACTTCCTGAAAGAGTTCGGGTCATTGCTCGACCATTTATTTCTCTCATTCACATGTCTCGTCTTATTTCTCACCATGTTTCCACATTTCTGTAACTAGACAAATCATTTACCGACACCATATATTCTATTTCTTATTCACAATCTATACTATATCTAATTTAATTGAATCATACTACTCTAGGTCAACATGATTCAATCAAATCAAATGGTCAGGATCAAGTTCATTCTTTTTTAAGAGAGACACATGATACACATTGTGTGTTTCACTGAACAAAGGTGGGAAACCAATTGATTTTTCACCTCACTATCACATTAATGTATCTCAAGAGGGCATATGTATCTGGGATAAAACATTCCCTAATTCCCAAAACAATAATTCCCAAGCATTGGATTAATTCTTAAACATAATATCACTCATCTCTCAAAAAAATGACCATTGATGTTTAGCTTCAGATGATTTTTCATGTCATAGAGAAATATCAATTTGTTTCCTAATCAAATTAATCCTCTCTATTTCCCCTTAGAAAAGGCTTTGACCAATAAGAAAACTATCACATGTTTCTTCCCAATAAAGTGGATAATGATAATTATTCTAATATAGTACTCCCAAATGATCCATATGTATCAATTTTTGATAAATGTTGTTTTATAATGACTCTAAAATAGGTATATGCTTCACCCATGAGCCATCAAAATCCATTAAACTAGGTTGAACCATGTATTTAAATGATTGTATCATAATTTTTTATTTTCCATCAGTATTTTAATGATAATTAATACTCATGGTCAAATGAGTCATAAGTTATTTTATTAGTATTTTTAGAAGTGAGAAAAAATCCTCAAATATCAATCTGATACCTTCAAAATTGGAAAGTCATGACTCTTCACCACTACTGAGAGATAATTTTCGGACAATTCAGATGTTGTATGAGATTCATTAATAAGGATGAAATGGGACGACCTTGTGATCAGATCCACTATCACCAATTTGGAATTGTACATAAAAATAGTTCTTGGGAGACCTGTCACAAAATCTAATGCTATCTACTCATATTTACATATAATAATAGGTAAATACCCTAACCAACTCACCATCTTCTAGTTCATTTCCTTATCCTGCTAAAAAGCTACGCATCACAAAAACATACTCAGCCACCATCATATTATTATCAACCCACCAATACTATTCTTTTAGTGACTTATACATCATCTTTATTCCATGATGAAAATATCATCTCAAATGGTCGTAAAAATTAAGGAGTTATTCTAGATAGGGAAAAGGTATGAGCATCTGATTTAGAAATATCAAAACCAAACTCACATCTATCTTCCATCCCTAACTGTTCTCCCCAACATTGAGTTTAAACCTCATCAGAACAGATTCTTAATCATATTTCAATGCCCCTTTAATTATCACCACTAATTCAAAAATAAGAAAATATAATGAAAACTACCACATTACCTTGGTCTCTATAATCAATGTTCATAATGGATATCACTGACATCAATGTCCAATGATCTAAACCCTCTTTTTTCAACTAAGCATAAGAATTTCATCTTAATGAATCTTCAACAGTATTTCCCTTAACTATTGTATGGATCAAGAAGAACTCAAATATTTGGTGATACTTCATATATATTCATTATATTAGACTTAAATACATTTTTGAATAAATATTTTTCAATAACCAATGATACATAAACCCAATAAATTTTTCACCAAATAGGTAATGATGCAAATTCATTAAAAAATGGACTATGATAGCTAACTTGAAATCATGTGTTGGGTAATTTTCCCTATAAATTCCAAACTATCCAAATCAACAATCTATTACATGATCTCCATGCATATGAAAACACCCCAACCCATATCCTAGAGAATCACAATACGCCACATAACCATGTCTTGATTATGAAAATATCAAGATCGATGTTGATGTAAGGAATCCCATTATCTACTGAAAACACTTCTAAAGTTCATCATTCCATTTTACTTGAACATTTTCCATTTTAAACATTTTTATAAGTGAAGTCAGTCATGAAATATATTTAACAAGATGTTAGTAATAACAACTAAACCAATGAAACTATCTATCTAAAAGAAATTATTTTTAATTTTCCAAGTAATAACAACCTATGTATTTTATACATCCACAGAAATAGCTATTTCATATATTACATGAATAAGGAAATGTTCCAAATGTATCAAAAAATCCCAATATGATAATCATTCTTAAAAGAAAATAATCCCTCAAAATTCCCAACACCCTTTACATGTGTTTCTCATGATCAACCCTTGTCCTTGAATACACCAATATGTTATCCACAAGCACCACCATAAATAAATACGGATATCTTTGAAATGTATAATTCATAGATTCTATAAATTCTAATGGTGATTTTGAATGAATCAAAGGCATAACCACATAATTCTAATGTACATGTCTACTCTTGAATGGTTTCAGTGGAATATCACCCTTCTGAACTAGTATTTTGTTATATCATGATCAAAAATCAATTTTAGGGAACAATGGTTATCCCTTAAATAGATCTATTATATCATAAAACTATTAAGGTGTATAAAAATTCATTATAGTTACATGTTTAAGATTATGAAAATAAACACATAACTATAGAGTTACACCCACATTTTTGACAAATTATATCAGTTCTACCGATAGACATATTCTTGGACTAATAAACACATTACCCTGTAATCATTATAAATTTACATTAAATGACATTAATTTTTTGGGTTCTATATGATTATAATGATAAAAAATAGGGATCATCCCTAAAATGATATCAATAGTAAACTGCACTTATCTTGTGGGTGGAAACCCTGAAAAACAATTTGTGAAAACATGAGTAAACTGATCTAAAACAGATGGAAAATAGGTATTCTCTATCTATTTATTTGATGAAATTTTCAACATTTCTAGTTAATAAGATTCCATTAAAACTACCAGTTTTACCATCCATATTTCACCTTTAATTACATTCTATTGTCTTATAAAGTGATGTTTGATTCCATCATCAATTGTAAAACTAACAGTTAGCATATAACAATAAATGTGAGCCTTGAACATTTTTATCCAAAACCAACACAACGTTATATCATAGAAATCCATCTATTTAATGGATAAATAACATATCAAATCGCCTATATGAATAGTTTTAGAATAGAATGTACACATAAGGTGTAATTAATAATATTGACCAAGAAGAGTATGAAGTGTCAAAACATATGGAATCATCTTAACATCCAAAACTGGCAAACCGATAGCTTGAGAATAACTAAATGAATGGGATGCACCTATAAAAGAACATTCATAAGGGTATAATTGTAAATAATATTACCTCTCACCATTTATGGTTCATATTAATCATCCAAATCCATTTTTCTCAACCGCATACAACCACTTACTTGCTATACCTTATTATTTTTCAATATTGAGTTTGCACTACCTGAGGAGTCATGGTATTCCTAGAATAACCATGGCCAGACTGTTTATTCTAACATCATCTTTTGGAATCATATAATGTCTATAATGCATGTAAATTTTCCACATAACATGATCTTAGAGAACTGTGTAAAGAGATCTAAATATTCCTTCTATGGTTGAAATTTTTGCATTCTCTAGGTGGTGTTGCACACTACAACTTCATGTGGCCAAAAGAACACATTGAAAAAATTTATATATTTTTTAATGTTTTGGAGGATGATTCACCAATCCATTCCTATAGTTTTGAGCCATTACAATTCAATAGAATGATTTTTCTCTTGTCCTGTTGTTTCTATAGCATTAGAGTTCCCACAATTTCTAAAAGGTATCAACATCCTACCTCCACCCTTAGATAATATGAATTCCCTTTCTTCTACCATTTCTCTATTAACCATCTCCATATAAATCATTATAAAAATTAGCATAATCATTGATTGAATATCATTCCTTAATCTCAATAAATAAATGTGTGCCTTTAGGGACACACTAGAAGAAACGTCAGGTGAATAACATTCGAAATTCTTAAATTTAGACACATACGCTGTCATAGTGAAATTCACTTAGTTCATTAGGAAATGTTACTTCATCCATTCAATCCTGAAAGTATGAGGATATAATTTTTTTTGATCAATTCTCCAAAAACCACCCATTAATTTCCTTCAACTAATTTAGCACAAAATGCTAAATCCATCCAATATAATGAACGAACATTCATTATACGCATTTTCAACAACACATTCAATGTTATTAGTGTTCCTTGGAAATTGATGATTCAATTCAGCCTATTAATCCACATATCTTCCTTTGCTGGTTCCAAATCACAAAAAAATATGGGTGGATTCTGCTTCTGGGAATAAACATAATTATCTAATATCCTTGGTTCATCCATCTTATTTACTATATCCACAAACATAAAGTCATGGATTGTACTCTAAACATTATTTTCCTTCACATGTGGCTTAGGTACAACCACATTCTCAATAGACTCTTCCAATGATTTTATATGATCCCTACAAAGTTCAAGTTTCTATAAACAAAAATAATTCATATGTCTCTCTATCTAGAAACAACTGTCATAAAAATTTAAATTCAACAACATAACACAAGTCACAATAATGTTTTCCAAAACATGTATAGTCTCTATTTTCATCACATTATTTAAAATCCACAATGGATTTGAAAATGAATGAATTTAAAAATGCCATCATCATTACAATTTTAGTATCTCGTAAAAGAAAAAAATATCCAATATAGTTTCAAAATAAAGATTATTTCAGTAAAATCAAAAAAAAATTAAAATAAAAATATACATTCTTAGTAGAAAATTATTTCTTTAAATCCATGTCAAGATATTCTCCTTGTCTATGCCCATGAAAATAACATAACAACTCATATATGTTTCTCCAAAATGCTTATCTACCCAACCAACATGTAACATGAAATTCAGTAAACAAAATGTTAGATTTGACTTTTCACTATCAAAATTTAATGTCATGAAAATCCTACTATTTTCTATTATCCCAACTAAAAGACAAAAACATAATTAATTTAAAATCCAATACTAAAATAAGATACCATTTTAAAGTCATGGAAAGAACAAGTGAATACCATTTGTGACGTCATCTACCTCATTATATTGTGATGAGGGATAATTTATACATGTTCTTAGGCGACAACCCAAGGTTACGAATGGCTTGAAATAAATACAAAGTAATTAAATATTGTTAGTGGATAATTTTCCCTTTCAAAATAGAACAGCCACCATCAAAATATTTGTTACCAAAAATATCTACATGATGCATGATAATAAGGTAGGAAATTAAATTCATATAAAATCTATCCAAACAATATCATAGTATCAAAAAGAAACCAATATAAACATCAATTAAAAATTAAATAAAAAAATCAATAATGATCAAAGAATCCAAATACACCAACTATGTAAATGACAACATGTTCCTAGAACTAACTCTACAATCTATGACCATCAATCACAAAGAACCACTAAATAAATATAAAAAATAACTTTATCTATGTTGTAGAAAATTATATCTGCAAATGAACCAATGTTCTCAAGCAGAATGTTGAGTAATGCAACTCATTAGGTTTCCCAAAAATGAATTCCCTACTCAATCCATTACTATAGACCTTAGTGCATTTATAAAAAATAATTTATATTAAACACTTTAAAACAATTGAACAGTTCGTATAAAAAAATAATTTCAGACCAAAAACTTTTTCCAACAAAAATAGTATTCAATAAATGAAATAACAGTCATTAAATAATTTCTCAAAAATCATTTGGAATAACCCATTATAATTTACACAACTATGTGAAAACACTCAACAACACAAGCTCAGTGCTTTCCATTAATGGTGGAACATCACATCCATAATTCGTCCCTTGGATGTTAGAACATCCCCACTATTATATATCATATTTAGGTAATTTGTAAACATTTAAGAAAACAATCATGAAAACAAAATCATTTCAAAAAAAAATTGAATATAAAAATCCATTTTCTTGAAAACAGTTTTCCAAACATAAAAACCAAATAATAATTTTAAAATTTTCATTTAAAAATAATGTTACCACTTTTATATTCCACAAAAAATAAACAATTTTTTAAATTCCATTAGCCATCACAAGAAATGGTTTTCATCAAGAAATGCACAAAAATTTCACATTCAATTACAAGAAAAATTGAACATTCATAATCAATCATTCTTCTTCTAGAAAGATGAGTTGTGAGTGAAGCCACGTACCTAGGTAAAAATGGTGGAAATAATGAATTAAAAAAATTCTTCAGAAAAAGCAGTTTGTATATCAGAAAATATTCCTTAATTATCATTACCTATCACCAAAATAGACAAATATATCAGCTATATTATGATACCTTGTAACCTATGTGTGTCATATATTGAATATAGAATCTGAATCCATTTTTTCATAGATATCATTTTCAATGTCGGTTGTGTGATCCAAACAAAATATATTACAATCACACAGTTTGGGAGTATAAAAAAATATCATCTATGAATATATGATGTCATAGAAATCCTTTCATAATTCCTTCATCAGAAAATTTTTTCCTCTCATGATTTCTAATTTATATTCTATTGAAAAGGGTTATATGTTTCTCATATTAATAACTCATTCATTAGTCAAACCCATGTATTCGTGATTTATATTTCATGTATAGTGGTTCTTCAATCGATCATGGATTTCTTTCTCAACAACATTAATGAGAAGACTAGATTTTTCTCTACATTGGAGCCTTCATATGTCAACTGGTATGGTTTATGTGGACAAATATAGTCATGTTTTATTATATGTAAATGAATAATTTGATTTAGTGGATGAAATTCTATATATGATTTTAGGATGGTTGATGATTATTACAGCTCTCTTGGTTTCCACTTTGAACTAACAATTGGACTATGTGATACATTAAGTCCTAACACATAGATCAGAACATCGAGAATTGAGAAACCATGACTGCTATAGGATTAAAATATCACAACCCCATGTCTACACATCTTTAATGTTTTTGACTAGTGGGGCAGTTCATCTTCCTCTCTACATGAACATATCTGCACACTACACCATACATCCATGACTAGCTAACCATGACATTTCCCTTTCATCATCAATGCAACTCTCATATGTGGGGATGACATGGATATAAATTCATGGCAGTTTGACCCAATATTTATTAAAACACACTAACAATAAATAATAAAATTCTAATTACTATTTTTGATAAAATTATAACCTAAAACAAAGGAATTAAATCTAAAAATTTCCATTTCAAAACAACAGAAAATATTATCAAATTTATTCTTAACAAAATTCATATCATTCACATTAAATCTTCTAAAATAATCTTTAAAAAAGATAATGGAATACATTTATGAGTGACCATAATTATTAAAACCACTTATTTCTCATGGGTCTTATAATGCTTAAGCTTTACAAATATATTATTTTCCTCAAATAGTATATTTATAAATGTTAATATTATCATTCTAATAATGTCATGTGTGGGATAATAATTATATATCCATCCAATTAATTGATTAAGTCATTATATCTCATGATATGTTATGTCACAGATTAGGTAATTGACCTAATACATAGTAATACTTATTCTTATAAGTATATGGTATTGATGAGAGTTCTCAATCCACTATGGAACTCTATTTGATATGATGTCATTGGATGTAATCATGGAATTGTTTTTATAATATATTTAATTTTTTGGAACTATTTCATGATCTCATTATATAATCTATGTTTTTCATGTTTCCATTATATTGAACATCTTATGGGATTACATGGATTTTATATCACTATGTCATGTTCATATTCAATTAAAACTTTAACATTAGAATATTTTTATCATAATCTTACATTATCCCGTTGATTTTTATCTCTTATTCTTTCATAGTATGAGAATTTAAGCTCATCCCTTCGTCTATTCCCTTTTCCCTGGTTAATGAAGGAATGTAACACATGTGTTATATGAAAATGATTATCTTATGTATATAATTTTTGGTTTCTAATGAATGTTTTTTCTATATTAGTAATTTTTTATATATTGGGAGATAAATATTTTATTGAAAATGATTTGGGAATTTTAATTATTATTTTTATACTAATTATCATAAAATATAATCAAAAAACGTTGTAGGTATATATTGAGATGAATTGTTTTCATTCTTTCATAATTTGAGCGCTACATCATTAGGGTATTAGAGTTTTTAAAATATGAGTTAGATAACATAAGAGGCTAGGATTTTTATTAATGATAATTTAAGGGCTTATATGATAAGATTGAATATTTTTTGAATTATTATGAAAACACATTAGTTATAATCCTATTGATAAGCATAAGTATATAATAAAATTATCAAATTTTGTAATGTTTTGAGTATGTAAATTTTTCACCAATTATATATTTTTCTAGATATTACAAGTGGATGTTGGATACAGTAAAAATGTTCCTACATTTAATAACCCTAAAAATGTTGGATTGTTAATTATCTTAATCATATACTGGTGAATGAAAATAGAATATAGTGTACATCATGTTTGACACACCTAAATGATACCCTATTGTAAATAAAATGCTCTTTAAGAACCACCCAGGAGGAATAATTCCAAATTATTTATAAGGGATTTGGTTACAAAGTAATAGAAAAATAAAATTAATGTATTCTAAGATAAATATTTAGTGATATAGGTGGACATAAGAGTTGAATAGGATGAAATAAATGAATTTTATATTAAAAGGATTTTATTATAAAAAATGAATCTTTTCATTAAGTATTCTAATTGTTTTTTATGATAATACTTTTATAATTGAAATTATGCATCATTCATATTAACCACATTTTGTTTTAGTAAGGGATAGAACATTAAGGAACTATTTATGTGAGGGAAATTGCATTGTTTACATCAATGAAACCCCCGTCATTATTTGTGATGGAGTGAAAATCCTTTTGATTATACAATACAGATATCATGAAATTTGATTAAAAATATGAGTATAGTCAATGTTATAAACATACCAATGAATTGAATGATAGAGTATTTTGGATGATCATTTGAACGGTGTAGTGAAAGAAATAACATTGAAACAACTACATGTCATAAATATAGTATGAAACATGGGACAATATTTCTTAAAGGGATGAGTAGATTGTATAATTATGGAGATTAAGACAATAAAACTCAATAGTGTTATGGAAGGAGAGGAAAAAACATAACATTAATTAAATTGAAATTGGATAGTATATAAATAAATTCCCCAATCCATGTGATAAGGATGAAAATAGGCACTGACAACCACTTTTACCAAGGGAATAATGAAAACTCTATTCAATTACATCTTCTAATGTAGAAAGTGATTTTTAACACTATATTTGAGTATCACGTATATGTTTTATTTAGTAAAATTGAATCTATTATCATATATGAAAAATTATTTAGTGGTATATTTACTATATCTATAGTAGAAGAATATTCTTTAAGGTTTTATATGATTATTTGTTATGGACTCTATTTGGATTTGATTAATTATTTTTAAAAATAGATAAGATTACGATTATTGTGGGGAAATATTAGTTCATATCCTAAATCAAATCATTTTTTGCTACCATTGAATGGTTAATTAAAACCATCCAATAGATGTTACTACCATCATATGTGTTTTAAAATTGAGTGGGAGCTACTTATTTAAGGGAGAGAAATTAACATCTTGACATTTTAGTAAGTATTTTCCTTAAATAAAAATTATTTTAGTAGATTATTTCATATTTATCTATGAAATTAACTAAGGTATTATATTTCTAAAATTAAATTTGACACCGATAATATATTCCAAAAAATAGTTTGTATAAAATAAATAAACCATAATTGATAATCTATTAAGGAAATAAATATAATCTCGTAGAAAAAAACTTCCATATAAAGCTCATTTGTTGGGGATAATTTTCGTAGTAGGTTTAGTAGGGTCTCATCTCCACCAAGATGATTCAGAAATTGAAATATTACAATATTAAAAAAATCATATGCAATTGAAACTCAAGTACAATGGAATTTCTGTATGGTAAATAATAGTGGAATCACCACTCTTGACTAGAAACAAATAAATCCTTATTCTATGATCATATTAATTTATATTTTTGGGATTCATTATTAAAAATTAGTATTATATAAGTAGAAAAGTATTATTTTTATAATATATTTATGAAACATATTTTAAATATTTTTTATTTCACATTTAAAGAAAATTAATGATTATTTTATATAAAAACATTTTTAATTATATTTTTTATTTTAAAAATATATTTATAAATTTTAAAAGTTTTATTTGATAAAATAAATTTCATTTTGGGATTTAAATTTTTAAATTTCAATTAGAATTATCTTTATAATTTTTTTAAATAATTAACTTTTATATGAATAGAGAGAATAAAATTTTCTCAGAAACAATGATTTATTTACATTATCAGCATTTAAGAGTGACATATCATTTTATTAAATATATTAATTGATTATTAATTTATTTAAATAAATAATTTATGAATTTTAAATATAGAATTTTAAATTTATAAACCCTTTGATTAAACTTATAAAATAGAAATAGTTTTAAATTTAAAATAAAAAAAATTTCAACATTTTCATTTAGTTAAATAATATATTTTTGTTAAAAAAATTGAATTTTTTAAAACACTCATATAGAAACCAATAAAAAATTATTTCAATATAATCAATAGAAGTGATTATTATATAATAATTAAAATTATTAATATTAAACAAAATCCTAAAACTATTTTTATGTATTATGTTGTTTTATTTTAAAATAAATAATTTACTCAATTATAAATTTCATTTGATAATTTCATTTTAAATTTTATATTAATATGGTTAAAATCAAATATTTTCCCATTTTTAAATTTTTACATAAAAAATCTATAGCTTTAGTGAAAAATTAATTACTATTGTAATAGTAAAGTTATAAAAAATTAATTACCAAGAAGAAATAAACTAAATGTGATAAAAAATATGTTTTAAAATGGATTTCTAAGACAATTATCAAAAAAATCTCCCATACAATTATTATTTTCTACCTATTAATCATTCTACCCTTGTATAGTAAAATTTCATTATTGAAAATGTAAAGGGTGTTTCTAAAATATCATTATAATGCTATTATAAAAGGGGATCCTTTTTACACATCCTATAACAAATTTACCATATAATTTATCTTTGAAACATAGGCATTGGAATCCTTATATATACCTTAACCAATTCATTAATCCTCTAATAAATTTGTTTAATCTTAATCTATTTATTTTGAATTATATTTATAAGAGAACACTAAAGAGCTAGACTTAAGTACTATGTATTTCAAAATATTTTCATCATAATCATCCCTTTACTAAAATATTATTTCTATTTATATATTATGAAATATGTACCATTATAAAAAAAAATATTTTAATATATTTATGTAATTTACATTATTAATACAACATATATAAACTAATTAAAAAATGGCATTATTGCATGCATGCGTACTACCACCTCCACGAATCATCATCTTATGTTTTTCAAAACCAACTCTCATACATTGTTTCAATGAGGTGATTAATTAATAACTTTGATATATATTATATAAAAAATATTTATAAATTTAATATTATCATCTAGCTTCACTGTCTTTTTTTTATGTTAAATGGAAACATTAATTGGGTGTATTTGCAAAATATCACTTCCATGAGGGACAAATTTCACATAGCATGCCCACCCAACATAGAACATTTTATATTTTATTTAATATATATATATATATAATTTATTTTAATTAAATAGTTAATATATTAGACATTATGATTATATTTTATAAGAATTTTTCCCTAATCAACAAACAATATGGAATTATTGGGAAATTAACTGAAAACCCCTAAGTGACTGATATATGATGATGTTATATTAAAAATAAAAACCAAATTGGAAGAAATGGGGAATAGAATATATAATATATATTTTAAGGTTAAGAATATTTTTTATAACAAACAAAATTATAATATTCATGAATTTAGGGGCATGATTAGAACAAATTAGGAGCATGCAAGGGGTTGTGCTAACACAATTGTCTTTTATTAATATAAAAACCATTTTATTGAACTATATTGTTCAAAATATGATTTTTTATACATAATAAATAAATTATATTCTATTTAACCATTGTATTATATGGTTTTACATTTCTACCTTTTATCAACTATATGTAATTATCCTTAACTCACATATTATGTTACTTGTGGTATTCTCTTATCTCAATTTTCTCCCCCAAGACATATTTTCAATTATAAAAATTATTTTATATAAATTAATATATCATCATACCATTTATAATTGTTAATATTTAACCCCTTATATTTCATGATTTTAAATCATTAATTCAAATTACATTCCCTCATGTGATTTTGATGTAGTTATTAAAAAAATAATTTTTTTTTGTTTAACATAGTTCCTCTTTCATTGTGTTATTTTTTTAGTCTTGGAATATATAATCCTATGATAGGTTTCTTGCACCATATTGTTTTAAATATAATTTTCACTTATTATCAAGGGATTTTTTATAATTCAAATATATTACCCTGACAAATTTATTCCTAAAAAATTATAGCATTGTCGATAATTTTTCGCATCCTCTTTAATGATGGTTTCCCCTCCATGTTCTTAGTTTACCATCCCTAAAATATTTTAATATTTATTTTGAATACTAATTATTTATGATCTCTTGATACTTTCATATTGACCATATTATATTTTTTAATGAAATTTTTATTATCATTATTTATTTTGTGAGATTTAAGTAATTAATTTTAAAACGAACATGCACTATAATCATTTTGATTTATTTTTTCATGAAACGTGTCACCTTAATAAATTTTTTTAATATATAAATATATTCATGATGAAAATATTATTTTATATAAAACCATCATAGTTTAGAAACTTTCCAATGTGAAATTATAATATATTTCCTTCCTTAAAATATCAATTTTTTATTTGTAAAATCACCACCTATGTGGTTAATTTTTATTCTTAATTAACTTTTATAATTATCACAAATTTATTTATTAAAACTTATTATTATAGAATTTTTTTCATTATTTTTATGTGAACATCGAAAGTGGTTTAATTATTTTTCTCCTTCTGAATCCTTATAATATATTGTTTGGTGATTCTCTGAGAAAATGTTTTAAACCCACTATATCCCATGGATTTTATAATTATTTTGATATGATTATGAAGTATTTACATAATTTAGAAAAAAACTTAAAATTACACATTATGATTTCTATTTTACAATAAGAATTCCTATAATTATATATCCATAAAATACATTTGGTAAAACATTATATCTAATGAGTTCTTATTTTATGAATTTTGGAGTTAACCTAATACACCATAGTACTATTTCCCATAAGTTCCTGGGAAGTGGTAGTGATCCCAATACACAATGGGTCATATTATACTATAAAAAACATAGAAAATTTCGTTCACATTTTCCTATTTTTTAATGTGTTATGATGTTTCCAAATATTCCACGATTACATAATTTTATGATATCATATCTTTATATCACGTTTTCATGATTATGAATATATCCTGGTTTTATTAAGTATTCATTATATATTTTATGCTCATGTTCATTACCTATACTCTCATACCCATATTATAATCACCTATAACATATGATTATAATCAGTTATGATTACCCAAATAGATTATTCTATCTCAAAACTTTTTATGATTCATATTCCCCTAAAAATTATTTAAATAAATAGGAATTGTCTTCCTAGAAAATTATCATGTATATGTAATTTATGTCACATATTAAAGATATATTAAGGATTAATTTATTTATTAATATAGGGAGACATTATTTTAATTAAAAAATTAATGTGTTTTTTTAGTTAATATTTTTACATAATTCTCTTAAACTAAAAACCTTAAATATCATGGGAAATTATTTTAATAAAATGATTTCATAAAGTCATTTAAATTGAGGGTTACATTGTTATGGTGATATATTCATTTTTTTCTAATTAACGTTTTATTCAAATTGGATTGTAATTTTTTTATTTAATGTCTCTCAAAAATATAAGTGGATTTTGTTATTCCTTCTAGAATAATATTTTGTATTTTCCTATAAAACATTTTCTATGAATATAATCACCCTTTAATGTTTTTTATGCTCTACCCTGAATTTAATGTAATTATATCATCCATATTATTTCTATTAATTTTTTTTTCTATATCTACTAGGGAATATGTTGTACTCACATATGTTACATATTATAATATGTATGTTTATTGATTTATAATGAAATTTGATTATGTAAAATATTGTTTTTTCAATATATCAGACAATCATTGGAAATGTGTAAGTGATGTGTTTGGTTAAAATTTTTATAACCCCCTGATTTATCAACATGACTCATGAGACAATATAATTTGGCTATTTAGTTTAATTCTAAGCATTTTTAATGATATTTTAGTCACATTTATGATGATAATATTTATTTCTTAGATTATCCACTAATAGTAATAATAATATATTATCTGCATTCATGAATGTAAGAATATTTTCATCAATGTTGTGATGATGATAAAAATAATTTCTTTCAATGGTCATGGTAGGAAAAATAATATATTTTCTATGGTCATGAAGTTATTATTAATGAATTAATTATAGTCATCATAGTAATATTTATTTCTTGGATATGGTCAAAATAATATAAATAATGTATTGTATGTAGTAATTATTTTAAAGATGATTCCTAAGTTGTGTTCCTGAGGTTAAGAATGATTTTATGGTTGTGATAATGATGGTAATAATGATAACATGGATTTGGGGCTGATGGTAAGAATGATTTCTTGTTTTTGATCTTGATTCTATGTATGTTTTATTGGATGATCTAATTAGAGTATGAAAAATATACATGGAATTATTAATTCCATATCCATGAAAGTTGATATTGTTATTCATTTTATTATTTAGATTCCCATGTCTTCCATGGATTTATTTTATACTATAATGACAAGTTATATTGAATTATTCAATTTATGTATTATTCAAATATATATCATTTCTTATTTATTCAATGATAAATTCTAAAATACACTACCCACAATTGAGAATTCATTCCTACCCTTCATATGTGTTCATTTTCCTATGTTAAGAAGATGATTGATATGAATTATATCTATAGAATGATACCATTTGTGTAGAATTATGTTGGAGATGGTAAAGAGTTATTATAGAATAAGGAATTCTTAGTAAAATGAAAAAATATCATTTGGATGGGAACGTTATGGGGTTTCCAAGATAAATATATTCCTAACAATCATAATCTCTTAACCTAAGAAGTGTTTTTTATGTACGAGAACAAATATTTTTTTGATATTATAATGATGAATTTTTAATAATGGGTCACATATGTTTGTTTCAAGAATGATATATAAAGAAATATGTGTATTCACACCAATTTCCAAGAGAGTGGTCTTGTGGCGTCACTGTATCATTTATTCCTTGAATAAAGAAACCATTCTCTTAATCACTATAATTTATATAGATCGTGTCTAATAGATATAGATAAAATTTTAATATAATAGATATCATGAATACATAAATCCTCATACTAGAAATTTGATAAATTTTTATTTTAAATTTTATTTCATTGATCCTCTTGACGAAATTAAATATCTCAATAAACCTAGGTCTTTCATTCCCTTACTCTCAATAATCATTTTCACACTAACGGTGACACACTAAAAAATACCTAATTTATGACCATGAACTCTAGCTGATGGAATATTAAATTATTATACAATCAATTCATACTCAAGGGGGTCATTAATTACCAATAAATAAAAAAATACTAACTAAATAATCATGTATGATATTCAATAAAAATATAAAAGATTTCCCAGCATTTTGATTGTATAGAGGTGACTAAAAAGGGTTATCATACATTTACTATGATATATCCATCTATATTTATTTTTTAACTACTTCTTATAGGTGATTTTAACTAATGGGTGTAACACTTAAAAACGTTTGGCCTTTATCTAGTGTTGAACCGGTGGTTTCAATGTCACTTCAGGGATATCTCCTCATACGCCTAATGTTTCATACTACAAAAAAGGGTATATAGAGATATAATGGGAATATTATACACTCTTGTCCGAGTATAAATAGGATTACATGTAAAGGAATACATAATACCCATTCCAAATAAACTTCTTAAATAATATAAGTAATGTTCCAATAAATTAAACCAAACATCACAATGCTATGAAGAATATAGTTTCAATATATGCCCCAATGTATCCCCCATGGGAGGATAATATAAAAACGTTAACGAAAAAATACAACTAAAATAAGGTTCCCAAATAGGTATCATGTCTAACCTAGTCCCATCAACCATACTTCACTATATAATGTTAAGAAAGACCTCATATGATGGTCACATTCCCTAAAAATATATTAAGAGACAAAATAACAGTTTATATTGGGGTACCTATTTTCCAAGGAAGCCTAATAATTGCTTTATTATAACTAATTAGGGCGTAAACAATGGAATAATAAAATAAATAGTGTGAAAGAAAAGTGATTCTAGTATTTCTCAAACTAAAAAATTATTAAAAAAGAACAATTTAAACTATAAAATTTATTGTAAAAAGAAATGTAAAACTCATACTCTTTGATGACACCCAAAAAAATTATATTTTTACTAGGCCCAGTCTCTTGGTGTCACTGAGGATGTTGTTGTATTTTTACAACCCATCTACCTAGGGGGGGTATAAAACCATCCAAGGTCCATTAAATGAAACCCGGGGTTATATACCCATACCCAGGCCCTTAAAAATCCACATAGGTTCTTTATCCACCATAGTCTAAATAGTCACATCAATATCCATCTAGGTTACATGTTTACACAAAGTATAATCTTCATAAATCATATCCACTTGGTTTTTTCGTTTTATTTTTGTTTAATGAGAATAACCTAGAATAATTTAATTATATTTAAAAGGAAAAAGTATACATATATTCATTTACATATAAAAATAAAACTCAATAAATCATAGTTTTCATAACAGAAATAAGAGATTACAAATCAAGTATTTTCATATAAAATTTTAATACCAAAAAGAATATTAATTTTGAAACCCAAAACAATTTCCAATATAATTTTTAATTTAAATGACAATTAATCTTTAACTTCTAATTCAATATCCAATAACAAAATAAAATTTACGATAACTATTTCAATGATACCATTTTTTTAATATTTCTAAATATTATTTCCCAATGTAACCATTCTATGTTAATAAAAATATGACATAAATACAATTTGAATATAAATACAAATCCAAATTTGCATTCCCATAAAGTCATCTCATAGATTTTTTCAATGCTACTCAATTTTTATTAAATATCTATTTAATTTTATAATGACATAGAATAACTATTTATTTCAATTGAAAAGACATATTTTAAGAAACACCATTCCATTAACTTAATTCTAATACATCGTAAAATTAATCCTTTTCATAAAAAAATATCTTCTAAATCCTAAAAGAAATTTATATTGTATTTATCATTGATCAATGGTTATAAAGTTCAATTTCCAAATCCTTGTTTCCAAAGCATAATTCCCAAAATGGTTTAGTTGAAAACATAGAATAACCATTTTGAAATCTAAAGTAAACTCAGGCACAATTATCTAAATTTAAAGAATTTTGATGAAGGAAACTCTCAATTTAAAACCTCCAATTAATTTCAATATCATCACATGTAAATCTTATAAGACCACACAAAATATGAATCGAAATCTAAATCAATAGCATATATTAGAAATAGGAACCGCCTACCTTATGGTTAAGATATTATACACAATTAGTAACATCCTTTAGATCATCCTAAATTAGAATATATTTAAAAAGATAAAATCTCCATTGAAATAGTAAATGTAAGACAAAACTCAAGATACACCTATTGAAAGATAAATGGGTGATGATTCAAAAAATGATCGTGTGTATCCTTACCTCTAGATCGAAATTTCAAAAGATAGGAACCCAAATGGATAATAACCAAGGGAATCCCAAATTGGGATGATAAGAGATGATTTAGGGGCATATGAAACTAATACTCGGTGAAATGGGGGTGAAAATAAGATGGGGTCTAAATTTAATGGGAATAAAATTTAACATTCACCCATTTAAATAATAAACCCTTCATTTCAATGACTATTTGGTGAGCCCAATATCCTAATTTTGATACTTCTCTTTCCACGAGCTTGTTAGTGGGACTGAAATTGCATGATGTAGTTCCATATCTTACCCTATGATCCTATTTTCTTCCCATGACACCTTTATCAACACATCAATCAGCATTTCACATCTAAAACGAAATATTTAACATTTTCAGCCTCTCTAAACATTACCTCAAATAATGGTATAAAATTAAGGCCGTATATCATGGAAAAATTTAGGGTTATTGACATAATTTCAACTTCTTTCATGGTTATGGAATTACATACTACCACCCATAACACTACTCTTCCCTAAAAAGTCTTGGTGATTATTCAATTATGTCATCTGACCAATTTTGTTTATCGTATTGAGGAAATTTAAGCACATTTAATTCTAAAATGCCCAACATTATTCCATGCAACAACTCAACAAATAAATCACTCTATTTATTGAAACACATCACACTACTATCATTCAGTTCCAAACTATTTAGATGGGGCATACCCAACCCTATCTTACACAATTCAAAAATATGTTTCTATCTAATAAAACATTTATCATATGTTTCCACACACCATTGGACATTACAATAAAAAAACTCTTATTTATAGTTCCATAAAATTGAATAATTTTTTATTCAAACCTGAATCTATTTTTTGACAATTATCATAGGATATTTTCTTATGCACCCCACCTAATCACATACCAGAATTCCAATCAACAACTGGTTATCATCATCAATTTCATCCCAATGTTGGCACACATACACCATCCAAGTAAACCTAAGAAAGAATAAAAATCCTAAAAAATACCTAGCCAACTCTAAAAATAACACCATCAAACCCAATATGTCATAGTCAACACATTTATTCACTCACTAAAACACAACTCACATGTATGGTTATTCCTATCTAGTCTAATAGTCCCCTCCAACCATATTTAATCACCCATACCACTACTAGGGTGAATCCAGAACAATTTTTAATCCCATGGTATGTGGGATTCTCTATAAAAACATCTATCATATATTAAAAACTAATACCTCGATTTATCTTGGATCATTATTCATTACCATAAGGACATCAAAAAATTTACCAAAAATTTCCAAGTCATCAATAAAAATGAAATCACCAATTTTTAGTTACCATGCTCTAAATGATCCAATAATTATTACCTTCAATGGACCAATAAATATCTTCCAAGTATTCATGAAAAAAAATCAAGATTATTCTTCCATTATGTGTCTTGAAATTTTTAAAATTGTAAGAAATTTCCAAAAAAACACATATAACTCACTCTACCGATTTATGTACAAGTAGTCTCTGGTGAAAATTTCAATTTCCATTATAAAAAGTTGGTTTCCCACTCTAACACCAACAAATATTATAAAATAGAATGTGTATAATTATCATCTGTGTCACATTTATAGATCATTAATCATTACCCTGTTAGTCTAGAGTTACCAAATCCTAGGCTCACTCATCTAATAAAGTAACATTATATTAACTAGTGTTATTGATATAACTAACTTTCATTATCATGTATGCCTCTATAAAAAATTCTTGACACCTTGAACACAACAAGGATAATAATATAAACACATATCACCATAAACATCCTTTTAATAACCCAATGTGTTTCACTATGTGACTAAAATATACAAAAATCATTCTACAACGAATACAGTCAAGAATTTGAATGATCATTCCCTTCCAAACTAGACAATAAATAATTCAATAACTATCCAGCTAGAAAACCATAACAGTATCAAAATTGAATAGAACCAAACACTCACTAATAAAAAATTTATAGAATTTACCCACACATCAAAAATATAAATGCATCCCATATGTTCATGTTAACCCCTTGAGGATTACCCTTTTGTATCTCAAGGATATGACTAACAAAAAATCCATGGTCACAACCAAAAGTTCACAACATACTCCCACATAGTCCATCGACCTATTCCTAACTATACCAAATTCCACATAATGAAACATTGTCACATAACAATAAAACAAGGAATACAATGTTCCAAGACACCACTCTAGGGACCTCACACATATTGGACTAAATCTAAAATTTTCTTCCAACTCACAGGTATAAAATAAACTATGTGCATCTCAATCATCCACTACTCACCACAACCTATCTTAAACCAAAAGTTCATAACTCAAACCAAACAATATGTCACCCATAGTATTCCTGATTGAATAAAAAACACAATATTAATGTTTTGAAATCCATTCTCTCTCTATATTTCTATCCCCATACAACCTTACTTGGTTAAACATCATATACCCAACGTCAACCAGAACCAAAGGTCTCTCTCCACACACAATATCACAACTCAAAACTCATCCTCTTCAGACCACCACAATAGAAAAAACTCTTGGTTAATATATTTATACAAAATATATAATCACTATAACAATGGGGTTAACATAAACATTTTCTTTCCAATATTCTTATCAATATTTTAAACCATAATGGCCAATTTTTAAATGATATTTACACTTTTTCATCCAAAATAAGAACCATTAAAACATTATAATTACAAAAGGGGTTATCAAAAACACTAATGAGTAAAACATTCCTTCCAAATGATAATAATAAATATTACTACCATTCCATCATTTTTTTAAAGCTCATAATATTCACAACAAAGAACCCACTAATTAAAGTGTTATATTTAAAAACTTTTTATAAAATTTTCTGATAATAAAATTCTAAATTTATTAATTAAATAGAGTATGATTCACCTTTTATGAGGGTAAACACATTATAGTTTTCTTATTATAGATCTATTTATGCAGGACCACAATTTTAAATTTTTTTGTATATATATTTTCATAATGGTATTATCATGGAAAATTTCCAAGAAAGATGCCACCATAGACATATATGGAAGAGAACAATATATGACACTGCCGACTATTTAAATGCCATACCTCTTCTATAAAAAAAATCACAACCAAAGGGAGATATAAATTAGATAGACACAGTCAAATGCTCATATAGACCATAAGAATCATGTGATGGACATATAAATCCCACATCCATAAAACAATGGAGGTAATGTGAATCATTGTAGCCCATAAAAGATTCACTAGTTAAACAAAACCATCTACCCATACTAGGTCGTGATTAAAAAATGTGTTAACTAGTAGTATTATCATACATGTGTCTCATGCAAGGTGCAAGGAAAATATATCTATATCAAATGAAATATAATAAAATCAAACCCCATCCCTAGATAATTTCGTATTCCCTCATTCATGGGTGGATAACCCCTAGGAATGAGATTATTACTATTCTATAATGAACTCTTAATTTCTTATCAACATAGAATAAATGTTAAGATTAGATAAAATTTCTTTCATACCACTTTCTATCATCATGAAACACTAGACCACTAACTACTGTTAAACCATCCATTTCAACATCACCTATAACATTCCTCCCCATGCACCATAGGTTTTCAACTAGCATCAAGGGTCTATAAGAATACTATTGGGAAACTATGTCGACAGGTTAGAGTAATAATATCCATATAAGTAAATTAAAACAGGAAATTTAGGTCAAATCAGAATCACATATAAGATATGGAATGTTCCAAAAAAATAAACCAAGTATCACAACGTTATAACAAATAATTTACTTTATATATGTATCAATGGATCCCCAATGGTAGGTACATATAATAAAATAAATAAATAATAACAAATAAATCTAAACTAAATGATAATCTCCAAAATAGTCAAGATTTTCTCCTAGTATTATCGCACATACATAACATATCAATTCATGAAAAACATTGTGGGATTGTATCTTTCCATAAACATGTATCGTATTTTAAAATAATATTGTCTTATTTGGAACCCATGTTTCATGGCGTCCCACACAAGGTGCAAGTATAACTAAGTAGGAAACCATCCATAATATCCAAAAAAGAACCTAACTATTATAGGAAAATGTAGTAGTTCTCAAGATAAAAAATTATAAAAAATAACTCTATATACATTAGAATATGAATGAATAAAACAATGTGAAAAACCATACTTTGTGAAGGGCCTCCAGAATGGTATAAACCATTTTCAGGCTGTTTCATTGTGTCTATAAGCATGATGTGGTAAACATCCAATTCTAGATCCTTCCCTGGGTAATATACTCATATCTATTAGAATAATTTATAATTTTGGTGATATTATCATTAATGGTGCCCTAAAAAATCCACTATAGGACCTAATTTTCCATTTATTTAATGAGAACAACAAATTCTACCCTATTTATGTGTCCACCTTGGGTTTAACAAGCACAATAAAATTCCACACGGGTTCATCTTCTCCTTAATAGTAATGAACAGAACAAATAATACATATATTCTCTATAAAATAACGGTATTCACATTTCATCATTTCTATATAAAAACAAAACAATACATCACCACTATAACACAAATAAACAACTCTAATTCATACGGGTTAACATGACATTTAAATAGTGAAAAATATCAATTCTTATTACCCTAAATAATTTAAAATACCATTTCAAATTGAAAATATAATTCTTATTAAACATCTATTTCAATAACAAAATTCAAATTGCAATTTCTAATTCTCCTTCTCAAGATACAATTTATGATTAAAATTTTATAATAACCTTTCCAAAATTAACAATTAAAATTTTCCAAAGTCAATCCATCACTACCATCATGTTTTAAATCTAAAGGACCCAACATAATTTATCATTTTCACATTTTCAACACATATTATTTTTCAATGAGATTCCATTTTTTAAAACATACATTCAATTTTAGAAGGAAAAACGTTGTATATTAATATAAATTTCCTAAACATATTTAGTAGAAAAAATGTTACATTTCATTTATTCCAAGAAAATCTAGAAGTAAGAAATTTTTAAAACACATAACATTTACAAAAATCTAAAACCAACAGAAATTTCCATTACACATTAACTAATTGTTTTTAAATTTCATTTCATATTCATATATTAAAAATCAAAATCAACACATTTGAAATATTATAACATGTCTTACCCATTTAGATATATCAATGAAAATTGACTAAAATTAACTAAAATTGGTGTATTCTAAACATGGAATTCTCCAATTTAAGAACAAAAATTAAATAATTGATCTTCTCACTAAAAATAAGTGATAATCCACAATAAATTCAATGAAAACGAAAGGGATACTATTGGATAGGTATATAGATCACAAATATTAGGGATAAAATGATTTACACATTGATTATATCCTTCCAGTTCAATATGATGTTGAAAAAATTAAAAAATTATAATCACACCTTCATAATAATGTAAATTTGACTAATAAAGAACTAAAAAAAATTAAATTATATAAAATAAATATTATATGTAAAATGGATTGTATCCTTAA
Organism: Viscum album; assembly: GCA_963277665.1. NCBI lineage: Eukaryota > Viridiplantae > Streptophyta > Magnoliopsida > Santalales > Viscaceae > Viscum > Viscum album. The sequence continues at coordinate 815,078,029 of OY728126.1, read as the reverse complement.
CTATTCATCTTATTGAGAAGTGACAACCCACAAAATTTCCATGTATAATGGTTATCCCACCATGGAATGGAAATAATAGAGGAATGGTCTTAAGGAACTACTTCAAGGATAAATAAAGGCTAAAATAATATACGGTTCTTAACTTATAATGTTAAAAACTCTATTTTAGCATTATCTGTAAAATAGAAATAATGACTATCAGTTTTTTATTGGGGTAACAAAGGCTAGTATGTAGTACTATAGAATGATGTTGTAGTCTCATCTCCAGCCTTCCACCCTTGGTTCACTCTTGTGACTCCTTTAACCACACTACATGCTATATTATATGTTAAAACGAAATATTTTTAGTTCCCACCTTCTCAAAACATTTTCCCAAACCACATTTTAAAGCCCATACCTTCCCAAATATCTAAAATAATAATAATTCTCTAAATTTAATATTCCTATATATTCATGTCATTATGTTGCGGGATAAATCAACCAAGGTCGCATAAAATCTACGAAACATGGATTAATAATACCATGTAACTTCAGATTTATATTCCAAGGAAACCCTTCCATCTTGGTATAATACATCATTCTCAAATAAAACTATAAAACCAAAGGATTTCTATAATTCTTACTAAGTAATAGATTTTAGTAGGTTATCCGAGTCTGATATGACACTACATAGTGCATTAACTAACTATATTCTCTATTATAAAAATTTTAAACCCGTTTTTTAAAGTGACTAGTTGTCCCTTATCTATGTGAATGAGACACATTGTTCAAATAATCTAATACAGCCCATACCAAATTTACACCTTATTGAAAACATAGTATCTCAAATAAAAATTCCATGATAAAATATTTAAATTTCACATTGATAAATGATAATAGTAAAAATAAATAGTCAATATTTGATGTTGGATCTTTGTAAAATCCCATATTTTGGACTACATAGAAAATCCGAAGAGAATTTTAATTTTTCATTCCTAGTATAGGATTAAATCTATATTTTTTTTAAAAAAAAATTTAGAGTTGAAATGATTTAATGTGATTTTTATAATCTTGAATCTAGAGAGGTTTACCTAGTGTTTGGATTATTTTCAAAATCATCAAGATTTGAAGTCATGGTTTCTTAAAGCAAGGGGTAGCACAAAAGTTACGCACGTTTAGGAAAAACCATGCCCCTCTAACGATGCATAATATTTTAAATGAAAATTGTTAACATAAAGTGTGAGGGACATGACACATGGTCATGTGGTTTTTTCTATATAAAAATGTATAGGGGACACACAAGGGATGTGTACTATTAGTCAAACCAAGAGATGAGCTGTGTAAGGGGAAACATGCCATCATATATAGTTTGGCCACACAGTTATCACATTTTTTCCAAACTATGAAGCTCATTAAACAAATATAAGATACCTTTATTCCAATTCTAATTCATAACCTTTCCCTTTATTATTCCATTCACACACATCATTCCTAATATAGGGGTTTTCCCTTTGGTTCTCCAACTAGTTTTTTGGAGATCTCCTAATTTTGCGCCAGAAATAAATAAGAAGTAGTTTCATAGAATCCTCGCATTTTAGTATTGAATTACTTATACCACATTCCTATTATTATCTATCCGTATAGAATTCGTAATAAATGTTACCTCATTTCCCACATTTTTATGTCCTTTTTCTATTCTTTATTTTCATCTTCTTCAATCATGAATAAAATCCCAATAATTGATGGGTTAAGTGTCCAAATCATGGGTAGGGCTTCAATGGATTACACCTTAAAGTATCATCATTTAATAAAATGTTATTATTGTGATTTTGGGTTGGATTCTATAAGAGTCTCACTTAAATTGTATATCTATTAAGCTTATTTCCCTGGGCCAAAGTAGAGAGACCTTTTGAGGCCCAATGACATTATTTGAGCTTAATAACTAAATTAGGACCACCCATTGGGTGTTTAACTCATATTACCTTCAGAACAAATGTTAGTAATTGTCAAAAACATTCCTAAATATTTTTGGCTGGTAAATTATAACAGAAATCATATATTGATGTCTAATGAATTTAATTTGTTATTATAGCGGATATATCCATTCTAGGAACATGTTAAATTATGATTCATTTCTTTGGTAAAAAAAGGGTTTTAATGAGTTGGAAAAATCACATAATTAAATACTAATTATGTGCATGTTTCTTATGTAACCAAATAACCTTCTAGGTTTTGCTGAATTTATTAATTATAAGGAACAAATACACGAATATGATAATGGTAGGTGTTATGTCTATTCAATCTTTCCCCCTATTATTTATGACTAATGTAATTATAGTTGGAACATAAATTTGTGTATTAAATTGTGAATTAGATTTTAATTTATATGTACCACCTTAATTATTAAATGGAATGAATTAATTAAATGAATATAAAAAGATTTTTTGATTGATTTCATACTAGAATGTCTATTTTTCAAAAATATGAGTGATTTGAATAAATTGTAGGATTGAAAAGAATTGAGATATGACTTAGAAAATATAATGGCATAACTATAATAATTGAATAATGTTAACATGTTTATTTTAAATATGACATGAGTGATACTTTGGTACCTTATGTGGGTCAATATGGATGATATCATATGAAAATCAAGATTATGATAACCTTAGGGGATTTTTGGGATGTGGGTATTGAATGTATTGGATAGGATTATATGTTAAATGATCTTAAATATTCATTGAGTGATACCTAGATTTCTATTATTGAATGTCTTGTATGTGATCATTGGGTGAATGAGATTATACATATATAAATACCATTATTGTTAGATATTTTTATGATATACAATTCCATGGATGGTCTAGGTGGCTAAATGAATTATGACATGGTTGGACTAATACTAGGACACTGATATGAATGGTCAAGGATGGACTCATAGGTTCCATATTTTCGTATTTTCATTGGAGAGATATGTGGACTCCTGAGGAATAATTCTATTGATGAAAATCATATCATAAAGAAAATAATATTACATTGTTGGATACACATGGATTCTAATGTGGAATGCCTTGGATGAACTCACATGTCATATGATAATACTTTATTCTTACGTTCTTATTGGTTTACACTTATCAGATAAAAATTTATTGTAATTTATTATGTAAGGAATTTTGTGATAAATGTTTAATAGGGATACCGTTGGTTATTCTTGGGTCTTTAATGACTATTATTATGTAGGTATGTCAGAGATACACCGGAGGCCCTTGCTTGTACGACATATCTATATATATGACCATATATTTTATCTCATATATAGTAAATAAATGTTCATACATGCACATATATGTATACTAATATATTGTGTTTCATGTATTCAGTGGAATATAATCTTATACTGAAGTAGGTATGGTCGGCCGGGTGTCCATAGAGTTACATGATCTCAACAAAATTACTTTTATTATTTACTAATTATTCATTATAGATGAACAATTACTATGTTTTACTCACATAAAAGATTTCCTTGTACATAATTTTTTAAGGGATGATATTATATATCTCACACAATGTTTTTTTCACCACTTGGTACCTGAATGGACCTCAGGGGTACAGGATTGGGATCCATGATTTTGTTATTTTCTATTACTCATGTAAATGGGAGATTATGAGCACATAATTATGCAATTTATTATGATTCTCATGGATATAACCTTTAGTTATTTTATTCATTTATTTATATATGATATATATTACATGATTTATGTCTATTTATTTACATCGTTTCATGATAATGCGTGATTACTTATAAATTTATTATTGATATTCAGTCATTATTTTCTTCTAGTTCTCTATTGTCCATCTATTTCCACTAATAATTATTTATGATACCGATTTATTTTGTACTAACATGGAGTGTATATTATCCCCATTTCACTACAATTATACCCTCACTTCTAGTTATTATACATCGATGAATGGGGATTTTCACTTGACTACTTTTGTCCAAATGGATCGAGGCACCGTTTGAGTGGATCCTAGGAAACGATTCTGCAAGTTATATCAGACAATTATTTTATTTATTTTTTCTATTTTGGTTAGAAATTTTTTTAACAAAAAGCATTAAATGACTTGGAAAATATATTTTTCTAGGTGCAACCAACCCACAAATGTGGTAAAGGTCAAGTTTCATAGGATGTGATTATTGTTCATAATGATATGTTATTACAATTGATTATTATTTTACCTTGGGTAATTATTGTGCATGGATTGGTTATTGATTTTTGAATTATGGAGATTTATTTTTACCTTGATATGGACATATATGATATTTAATGCTTCAGTATAAGAAAATAGATATTCATATTCCATGAATATGACATTCCATGTTGGCTGTATTGTTAAACCATTGATGATTTTCTATATATCATACTTTTATGACTATTTAGAACACTTCCTTGTATACCAAACAGATAAATAGGACTTCCCCAAATATTTTCAATTATGATATATTAGTGTTTCATTATGTATATACATAAAATGATATTTTTAACTGCATAATTTGATGGAGGATAAAAGTTAACCAATTATGTAATGTATGACTCATGGACCATTGGCTACACAGGTATAAATATTTTGATTTGTGGGTAAATGGGTTCCTCTAAAAATATTATAAATTTTATGGGAAAATATAAATTAAGAAGGGTTATCGTATAGTAAAACCATTAAATATTAACTTATTATATTATATTCCTAAATATAAATACTTGGTCTTAGTAACATGATGTTTAAATTGTAACTTATAAAGGCATGTATCATAATAATTTTTGGAATAGAGACTCATCTAAATGAACTATGGTATATATATTTACATGTAGTTACCTCTATGATTATGGAATTATAGCTCATATGTCAAAATTATTTAATGCACAATTGGACCCATGTAGGTTACATGGGTAATTATTCTTATGAGAAAAAACCCACCAATGGTTTAAATAATATTGAATAAAATAAATGGACCCTCATATGTCACCTTATTCCTTATATTCCTTGGCAATTAACCCGATAGATATGTGATAGTGTAAAATGGGATGGAAATTTATGATTTTATCATTATGTTATACAGTATTACATATAAATGTATGTTGGAATATTTCTAAATTTTTCCCTTAAAATATTAAAATTACATTTATCAACTTCTGATCTTTATTATTATGATGTTTTTGTAAATTAAAATTACAATTATAAGTGATTTTTTTTTCTGATATATTTTGGAAATATAAATTTTCTTTAAATAATCATATATAATAGAACATATAGATTAATAATGTGGATAAATAATGATTTAAGTGATGTTGGAGTTAACATACCAATCTGCCTTATAAAAGTAGATAAACAAAGTACCAAACAATTTCTCCTATAAAGATAGTGCATGAAATTATATAAAATGGTATATTATAATAATTAAAAATATAATAAAATTTTACGTAATGGCAGAAAAATACATTCTATGGTGTTTATTGTTTCAAACATTGAGTAAGAGTAATTAATTTTATTTACCTTTGATGGGAATGATGATGTTTCTTATTGCTTTGATTTGGAATTTTTTTGTAGTCAGCTTATAGGTTAGGATAGTAATCCAAGTGAACTTCTCTATATATCCTATTTATAAGTTAGATGGTTTTTCATTTATTATGGTTCTAGCTCAATTGAGGTAGCGCCCTAGTAGTTAATCATCATTGTAAAATTCTTGCTATAATTTTTCAGAGGAGTGGTGTCGTTCTTATGCATGATGTCTAATGTAGGAAACATTATGATTAAAAACAACATGAGTATAAATGAGTATGTTTTTTTAATATAATATATGTGATGGAGGGGATAATAATTTAATGGTCAAATTTAGTGTTATGGACATGCCTACAGAATTTTTATCAATTTTATAGTCAAGAGTAATTTTATTTTGTCTAAGGGGGTACACATCAAGAGTCATCATCCTTATAGTATTCATACAGATAACATGACTCTGACTTTATACATGGATTTTCTATCACATTCTAGGGATTTATAATTTGTGTAATGTCATTCTGATGTCACTATATCATGCATTTTCATGGGTGGTTCCCCTCAAGTAAGGCAACTAATGTGTTAAACTAAATGTTGTTTGAGAGAAAATGTATCCTAATACCCAAAACTGTGAGTTTTAAAAATTGTATGGAAAGTGTATTGTGTAAATAAAATGATCTTTAAAAGGATATATTTGTAGTATAATGATTGGGGTGTTCATATCTCTTTGAGAGTGTTGAAGCATCTAGTGGATAATTAGAATAAGAGTTCTCCCAGTGATTCAGGAAGATGTTTTAAAAAGAATCAAGTGTGATAAAACTATCAATCAGTGCTAGTTTGGACTATACGAATAATGATGATTACATTCATGAATGTTACAAAGGATGAGTGTCATTCTTGTATCTAACATGTAACTTGTTTGATCATTAATTTAATTTTTTTTATTTTATTCTAATATTTTAAATTTCATTAAGAACATTCGAAACATCCATAACATATTTTCTGTGGTTAAAGGATTTTATGATGTGAGATGAGTTCTTGTTTTTATTAAAATAATCCTATGAAACTCATATGGTGGGTTTTGTCTTGAAAATCATCAAAATCATGTCATTCTAAGTAGTGGTAATTACACCATGAAGGGCTAATTATAAATAGTCAGAACATTTTCCCGAAGCCAAAGAATTTTCAAATTCAATATTACAAGTGTCAATAATGGAGGAGAGTTTTAATAAATTGTGTGAGTTTAATCTAAGTCTGGATTCCTTATTAATAATTGGGAGTAATAATTAATTCTAGTTTTTTACATGTCAGTAACTTATTTATGCATTCATTTAAACGCGAGGGTAATGTGGTTGGTTGAGTACCAAACCATTGAAAAATTTTACGAGTCGGGATGAGGTCTTGGTCTTTATTTAGAATGATCTAGAATAAATGTTGATTTAAGGTAATGTGATTAAACCATGAATTCATGTATTGTTTTTTATGATAGGCCTTTTATAATTGGTTAGTTTAGAGTGTATCAACTAACACCTTGATAATTAAATCTCAATATATGGATAACGCCACGATTTTTTTTTCATTTAGTATAATGGGAATTATTCAAGCCATGGCCCTTAAAGATGTACTATAAGTGTTACCACCACAATTCAAGGGTACCATGAAATTATTGAAATATAGTTGGATCTAGTCACAACAAATCGAGACATATGGTATTGGGGTCCTTTCTCAGTATGTTAATCCTGTTTTTATAGTGAACAATTTTGGATAGATATACATGCTTATCGATGATAATCCTTGACAACATATTGGTGTATTTCTAGTTTAGATATGATCCTTCCACCTATATTGAAATCATCCTGTTTATATTAGAATAATATTTCCTATAACTTGTATAATTAAATGAATTTTGTGTTTGATAGATGGATGAACATGTGAGAAGACTCTATCTTGGACAGGTCATCGGATTGTCATTTAAATATCGAGATCCATGATAAATTGGAAAAATACTACTAGAAATCTTGGAAAATAACGTGTAATGTACTATTTGTTTAATCATTAAATTTTTTATGTACTTAAATCCTTATATAAGCATTAATTTCCAATGTTACACATGTATTCCTGAGTATGGATACCTTGGATGAACTCATAGACATTTTTTTACTCATGGAAGTGACCACAAGAAGTGATACAACAGTCAAGTTTCATTTGTAGTTCAATAATGTAGAAATATCATCTATATACCAATATTTCACTCATAAACATCAGAATAAAGATATCCTAGGATGAATGACATGGTATCCATTTGTGGATACTGAGGACTAATTCAGACTTAGTAACAAACTAGGTTAATAGTTATATTATAAATATAATCTTATTATTTATAAATAAATTGTTAATGTTTGTTCTATAACATAACTATGGTTCTAAATAATTATTGGTTTTACCAGGAGGCATCCCCAGATATCGTGTATGATCCTTAGAGATCATTCTTGGTGGTGGATAACATATGAATCATAGTTGGATGTATGAAATATAACCCATAGTGAAGATAACCATAGGCCATATGTTTAAATAAAAGATGACATGGTCATATCTCAAGTTTTATAGTCTCAATTAAGAATCACCATGATATATTAGTTTTTAATACAGAATTTTTCGTAGGTTTTTGCATTTATCTATCATATATACAATGTAGTGCTTGTAGTTATGTTGGGAATAAGAAATTAAACATGGCTATTTCAGTGATAATTCCTGACCAAAGTATGATGGTTTTTATCTTCATGGTTTCACAAGGTTTTTGATGGATGAAAATATCAATGGTGGAGAGATTTTAATGTCCCATGTTTTTTCCTAGATAAAAATAACATGAGAATTTGTATTTTTCATTTGGTGGGAAGGATTAATTCCAAATTGAGAATCGAAACTTAATTCTAAGTGTCAGAAAATTATATAGTGTTTTTTGAGATATATTTTAAGTACCAATATGCATCTGGGTTATTTTATTGAGTTTTGGAAGCATCGTGATTTAAATTATACATATTTTAAAAAGTAAGAGGTGGAATTAATTTTGTGAATGGTTAGGTGAAAACAATGCAAACCTAACAATGTGGCTTGTTGTGTTGGCATAAGGATTTTCTAAACAATCTGGGATGGCTTCTTGATCATATGTTTTTTCATAGAACATTTTAGAGGGGACCTGCATGGAACATGTAAGGTTAGCAAAAGTGTGTTCCTATCCATGCGAAGGGAAAGCACCAAGATATTGAGCCAACGTGATTATTTCATGGTTTACGATACCATGTTGCTAAACCATGCATCATTATTAATTATCTATAAATTTAATTCATCCTCGTCAATGTTTTATCCTTTCATTCTCATATTTATCCTCCATTAGCATATTTTATCCCAACCATGGGATATCCCCATTGACGATCCTCCTTGTAAATGTCATATATCCTTCATTCATCCTCAGAATCAATCACCATCAATTGGGTTGGATCACCATTATATAGTATTATATTTTATCATCCTACTTCCATAATTTGTCACACTATGTTGAATGATAAATTTGTGCAATCCCATATACCCCATTTTCATTTCATTTTTAAATTATTCTATTTTATCATATTCAAACATGAATATAATATTCATAATAGTTGAGTAAAGAATCCTAATCTTGAGGTATGTGGTCTATTAATTTTCAATTAACAACAGTTTTATTTTATACAAACTTGTCATTGTTCTAAAAACCAGATTCAACGAGTGACACTCCTAAATTATATAAATCTTAAACATAATTTCCAAGACCAATATATATTTCCCTTATAAGGCCCCATAGAATTTTTAATGGTTAATTCCTAAATTCAAACCACCACATAGAGATTTCACTCACAAAAAATTAATGTTTTCTTGTAATTATATAAAACTCTGATAGTTATGTCTTCAATTTAAATTAAAATGAAATTCCACTAATGATGTTTAATTAATTAATTGAGTTATTCTTAGACATGTAACAATACTTATCCCAATCCAAATTATGAATTATTCCCTTCAAATTAAAAGGGTTGATATGTCATGAAAGGCTCAAATTTATAAATTCATATTATAACCATGTTTATTATAAAACAAATTTTATCACGTGTTGGATAAATTATATAGAAGGAATGACTAGGTAAACAAGATAAAGATGGAGTGTTATATCTATTCATACTTTTACCCTTATTATTTGTATGAAAATTAATTGTTGGAGAAATCTAATTTTATATATAAATTTCTAAACGACATGTCCATTTTTGATGGATTGCATACCTTTCAGTCCCTTTTCAATATTTAGGAGTGATTAGGTTAAAAAATAGGATAGATATGACTTTATGTTACTTAGAATATTAAATGGACTAATTATTAAATGATGTGAGCCAGTTTATTTTAAAAATTACTTGATCGGTACTTGGTATCATCATACGGATCTAAATGGATATGATCATATGCTATGTGTGGTTATATTAATACTTGGGATATAACTGGTTTTTTGAAATGAAATTCCATGGATGGGATCATGGGATGAATGATAATAAATATTACTTGATCATTACCTAGATTCCTATTATGGAAGGAATTTGATATGATCATACAATGATTAATAATATATATATGTATATAAATATACCATGATATATAGAAGGATTCCTATTAAATAATACCTTGTACGGGAGATGAGGTTAAATGAATCATGATTTTTAATGAGTGAAATTGGGATCCTGTAGGAATACAAAATATGGAATCATAGTTTTCATGTAGTGATATATTCATTGAGTGATACATGAACTCTTGATGTGGAAATCAATTATTTAGATCATATGGTAAATGAAATTATGTTAGGTTATAGGCAAAACATGAATTCTGATGTTAAATTCCAATGATAGGCTCACAGATCTTATGACATTAATTTATTTATGGGTGATAATTATTTTAACCATGGTTGTTAAACCATTAATGTCATGAAACATATGGATACTTTTATGATCACTATTAAATATGGATTCCTTGAGTTCTACTTTGGACCCACATGGCTAGTATTATTCATGGATGTTTAAGTTATGCCTTGGGTCTCAGATAATACCACATGTGTATGTGTGTATATATATACAACAATATATGTTATATCATATATTATAAATATAAACATGGAGAAGATTATTCAATGAAAATCATTCTTAGGTTGAAGCTCGTATAGTAAGACATGTGTCCTTTGAGGAACATTTGTCTAATTTGATTAAATTTATTATTTACTTCTTATTCATTATAAATGCACAGTACTTATTTTATTCCCACACAATTGATTTCATTATATACCATTATGGGTGGACGATTAAGTATATCTCACAACCTATTTTAGTGTCTATTTGTTACTCGAATGATATCGGCTGTAGCAAGTTCTTCGTCGGGGGTGGTCGGAGCTTGGCCTGCGAATGGTGAAGGTTCTCGTTCGGGGAAGGCGGTTCTTGACAAGGTAGGATCCAAGGGACTCTCTTTCAAGGAGGCCGTCTGCGAGGGAGGTATGAATGGTGGGACTGCTTCTATCCCCCGTTTCTACTTGAGCATTTCTAATCAGAATTTCTTGATGGGAATCTAGTGGTGGTCTTATCCGACAAGGATATGGAGAGGGCTATGGAGGTGAATTGCCTCACCATGGTGGCCCGCTTCAGGCCGGTGAAACCATCAGTGGAGGAGTTTAGGTTTTTCATTCAATCACGGGGTTTACAACATCTGGCAGTGGTCTCGGAGTTATCGAAATTTACCTTCTTTATTCATCTCCCGGAAAAGGTGGACTTCGTGCACGCCTGGTCAAGGGAGGGATGATGTTGCAGTTCTCTCTGATTCACTCTATCGCAGGGGGCCTGGGAGTGCCACTTTGGGAGATAATATTGAATGGGAGCGGTGTGGTTCAAGCTACCAGGTCTTCCCATTCATTTCCACAATCCCTCCATTCTGGAGGTGGTGGATGATGCTACAGGGATGTTTTTATGTGTCGAAGAGATGATGAAGGGCTTGATGGATGCTGCTAATCCTATGATCTGTGTGGAAATGGATTTTTCAGTGAAGTTACTGCCCACATTTTAGATCCGTTCTTAGGGAGGGTTTATGTGGTGGCAGAGATATGATTTTTTTTGCTGACCAGGTTCTGCTCCTCCTGCAGCTTTCAAGGTCATTTGGTGTAATTCTGTAGAAGTAGTATCAAGAACGCCAGTAATCTTTTGAAAGAATCATATAAGGGAAATCATTCATCACTGAATTCTCTTAGGCTATATCCTATTTTGCGGGCTAAGAGGGGAGATAGATCTGGAGCAGGAGAAGAGGGGAGGATAAGAGGTTGTGATTCTTATTCCTCGACGGGGTAGATCCTGGTCAACTCTAAAGGTTCCCTTAACCATGAGCCCATTTCTGATAAATATCTGACATCTATCATGCTTCCAAGGACCACCAAGATAACCCCTTCATATCTGTCAGGGTCACGCTCGACATCGCGGAGGAATGTGGATGGCCTCTCGTTGGATTTGGACGGACAATTGGTTTCCTTTATGCTTGCTAAAGGGAGAACTTTGACTCTCTCTTCAATTTTTTCAGGCTTCCCAAAAGGATTGGTGCCGCCTGCTCGGGAGGTTCTGGATTCTTCTTTGCTAGATACTGGAGATTTGAATCTTTCCGTGCTGGCCTTGGTGGGATGTGCTTCCAATTCCTATTTGAAGGATTCCCTGAAGAGCTTCCCGAAGGGAGTGGCAAAGGAATTATCTTCAGACCGCAATTCCCCTCCTCGATTGATGTTGTCCTCCTTTAGCCAGGAGAAGACTCCCACAAAACACTCCTCTGCAGTGATGTTGATCGGATTATCCTTGGAGGAATCTGACAGTCCCTTGATGAAAAATATTCTTCTCCCATAGAATGTGGGTTCAGCGGAAGGTTCTTCAAGACCGGTAACCCGTTCTATGGCTATAGAGGATTGTTATAGGTACCTTTTTATCCCTATATCAGGATACATTGACCGGAAGGTCACGTCCTCCTTGGTGTAATGGCTTCTCTGATTATTTGGAATGCTCGAGGTCTCAGGGGGAAAGGAAAATGTTCCTTCTCGGATTCCGAGTGTAAGAAACTCGGGTCTTCCATTGGTTTCTTTTTAGAGATCAAACAGGACCCAGGGAAAATCAGCTTCTTTAACGGGATGTTGGGGTTTGTTAATTATTTTTATGGCCATCCGGAAAACAAACAGATCTGGATTTTCTGGAAGTGATCCATTCAGGTTGAACCGTTGTAGGTTTTGGATCAGTGTATCTTGGTCAAGCTCGTTTTCAGAGGTATGGGGATTCTATTTTTGTTCATTTATGCCAGAACGAATGTTCTGGAGAGGAAGAACATGTGGGAGTACCTTGCTTCCTTTGATCTGGAGGGATTACCTTGGTTTTTTGGTGGGGATTTTAATGCCATTGTGGACAAATTCAAGAAGAAGGGAGGCTCTGCGAATTCCAATAATGGTATGTTGGATTTCAATGAAGGCATCTCAAATAAGGGTCTCTTGGATTTGGGTTTCTTGGGGATAAAATTCACCTAGTGTAATAATAGTCGCGGGAACAATTGAATATGGTTTAGGTTGGACAGATTCTTGTCAAACTTTCAAGGTATCGAAGACTTTCCCAGGACCATGGTCACTCATCTTTCGTGCGCCCTATCAGACCACTCATTGTTGCTTATCGACCGTAAGTAGGGTAATCGAGAGATCCAATTATTTCTATATTCATCAGATAGGCATCGCCTGGAAGGATTAATACAACTGATGGAGAACCCCTAGGTTCAAGAGAATAAATGAAGAGCTTGGGTTGCACTGTCCAGTCGCCTGAAGTGCCTCATGTTTGATATCGGCAGGTTGTTCGCTTCTAATCAAACAGTGAATGTATATTTGGAGTTGTTGCAATTGGAGATCGGCAACTTAGAATAAATTCGTGAACACATATGGAATGAATCCTCCTTCATTCTTATTTGTGATAAAAAATCCTTACTGGTGCAGAGGCTTCTGGAAGTGGAGAGTAGCATAAGAGATAGACTGAGAGTCAGGTGGCTTAATGAAGGGTACAATAACAACGTTTTTTTCCACCTATGCTTGAGGGAACGTAAAATTTCCATAGTGAACATAAGACTAGAGGATGGGTCTTATTCTTCTAACATGAATGTGGCTGGAAGGAGTGCTTTGGAACACGTTGAACAACTTTTGGGGGCGACATGAACCTTTTGGAGGGGATATTGTATAGAGTGATCCAGAGTTATTTTTGGGAAGTATTCCACAGAGTATTAACTCGGTTGAGAATGTGTCTTTAAGGTCTCTGCCGTTAGAGGAAAAGATCTAGGAGACAGTTAGCTCAATGTCTTTGGAGAGTGATCCTAGTTCGAACGGGTTTCCGGGCTCTGTCTATGTGACAGTGTGGGTCATTGTAAGGTCTCAGGTCATCGAGGTGATTCAGGACTTTTTTAGGGGAGGTTCTGTTAGTATGGGATTGTGTGCCTCTAGGGTGGTGTTGGTACAGAAAATAAAAGACCCATATGATGTTAATCACTATAGACCTATCTACTTGTGCAATGTTTCATATAAGATTCTGGGCAGTCTCCTGGCTAGATGACTAAATAAGGTGATGCCAAAAATTATTTCCCAATAGCCGCATGGGATTATTCAGGGTAGAGGCATTCAAGGGGCTGTGGGAGTTTCCCAAGAACTGGCGGCAGATTTGAATAAGAATGTGACTGGTTCTAACTTGATTATCCAAGTGGATATGGATATGGATTATGAAAAACTTGAGTAGAGCTTTCTAATCCGAGTGATGAGAAGAATGGGTTTCCACGAATGGTTTTGCGACTTATGCATTAAATGCTTCTCTTCCACGTTGTTGACTATGTAATTGTTGGGGAAGGGCATTGGTTTTTTCAAGAGTGTATGTGGGGTGAGCCAAGGGGACCCCCTATCTTCTTCCATGTTCCTTATTTCTCAAGAGGCTCTTTCCTGTAATATCCAAAGATACTTGAAGGATAGGAAGATTTGGCCATATCGGGCCCTTTTCTCGGATGGTACCTGCTCACATATTATGTTCGCGGATGATATCATTATTTTTATTTATGGCAGGAGGTCATACCTTACCAATTTTATTTTCTTGATGCTGATATATGGAGGCCTCATCAGTCAAGAAATAAATTCTAGTAAGAGAAGCGTTTTTATCTCCAACAAATGTTCAAATCGGAGGGTCCGGAACATTCAATCCATCATGGGTATTCAAAGAAAACAACTACTTATGACATACCTCAGGACTCCAATTTCAAATGGAAGAGTTAAAAATGTATTCTTTTAAGACATTTTAAAAAAAATGATGGGTAGAATTTTAAATTGGAAATCCAGATTCATGTCTTTTGGAGGTTGGGTGACCTTGATTAACAGTGTGGTCTCATCTATTCCAATGCACGTTTTTTCGGTCATCACCCCTCCTAAAGGAACCATTGATGTTATGGAGACGATGATGAACAAATTTATCTGGGACAACAACTGCTTATGAATATCCCACTAGGCTTCTTGCTCTAGTTTAGCAATAGTAGTGGAGGAATGTGGGGTTAGTCTCAGGGATATTTCAGCCTCAATGCACTACTTTCAAGCGAGGTTAGCATGGGATTTTCTGTAAGGGCATTCATTATGGGCCAAAACTCTAAGGACTAAATGCGGTCTGTATTGGGAGGAGTGGGAGGTTAGGAAGCTGTCCAGACTAGGGAAAACAGTTAGACCCCACTTGTAAATTCTTCAAAAATCTTCTTTCTGGGTAGTGGGTCGTGGGGACATTATCATGTGGCAGGCTAATTGGACTGGGTAGAAACTCTTCTTCCCTCATTTCCTAGTTTCAGAACTCAGTGTCAAAGAAGCCTACCGCCACCCCAGATATATTCATGCAATTATTAGCCCGGGAAAGATGGATGTCTATAATAAGATAACGTTTATAGAGTATGCCGACAGAATTTGTTTTACAGAATCCAGCTCCAGGGTATTCATGACGAAGGAATACCGGCATATGCTCAGCCAGGGGAGCACTCGTGATGAGTGGGGGACACGTCATTGGTTCAAGTAACTTCCATCCATAATGTCTTTTCTGGTATTGAGGGAAAGGAAACAATATCTGGCAACATATTACAACATCTGGAAGAATGGAATTAATCAAGCGTCAAGATGTCTCTCCTGCTATCATCCTCAGCTGGAGGCTGTTCTCCACCATTTCAGTAAGGTTGACTAGGATGTTTATTTATGGACCTGTTTGGATGTTAGGGGCTGGTACAACTCGATGTGTTCCTCCATGCAGGAGTTTCTTGCAAGATGGTTTTCAGGTATGGGGATGGATGAGTTGGAGTCTAAAATCTACGGCGTGGTGCTGACTGCAATATTCTGGACGATCTGGGAGGCGCGGAATAAGGCGTCTGTTGAGAGCCGGTGGTCCCTCTCCTTAATGATGGTGAAGATGAATGGAATGGTGCATGAGTTATGCAATCTGTGGAAAGGATGTCTGAATTCCCAGACGCTGTGTGAATTCATACACAGGCCGAAGGTATGCTATAGGTCGCGAGGCTGGTGGGTAAGGTGGACGGCTCCTCTAGTGGGGCTCAAACTTAATGTTGGAAGCTCCTTCGTGGATGGATAGATGCGAGTAGGTGGTTTGGTTCGTGATGAAAAGAGTTCTGTTATCAGGGAATTCAGCAGCTTCCATGTCCCCTGTGATTATTTAGGGGCGGAAATTCATGCGCTGCTCACAGGTGTGGAAATTTATACCAGTCTTTTCCTGGTTCTCTCTGAAGTAGAATCAGATTCTGAGATCCCTATTTGGGTCCTACATGGGAAAGTGAAGGTGTCGTGGGCCAATACTTACACTGTTTGTAGATGTTCTGCTATGATTCCTCAGGATTTTACTACTCTCCATATTCTGAGAGAAGCTAATTTATCGGCAGATGCTTTATCCATAGAGAGCGGTCTGGAGGATCCTCAAAGTGTGTTTCTGAATGTGGGTTCCTTACCCCAGGTATGTACAAACTTTGTCTAGGGGGTGACCTTGGACTACATCACTATAGGCCTTACTGAACGCTTCAGAGAGGGAGCTTGTTCCCTTTTTTACCATTAAATAAATTAATATTCAATTCTCAGTCAGTCAGAGTCTATTTGTTACTCGGAGATATACCATTGTTTCAGGTTCGAGATCATGAATTGTGCTACGCGATGATAATAATTTACATGGGAGCTTATGAGCACATGACTTAGTTGATCCCTAGTATGCTCATTGATATAATTTTTTGGGATATTATTCACTTTTTTTTGTTAGTTATTTATTACATATTACATATATATTATTATTCAATATACCATTTCATGCGTGACTATTTATTAATTTATTATTGCTTGTAAGTAATTGTAATATTCTATAGCCCAGTTGATCATTTTCTTACATTGTTATTTATCTATGATATCACTACATTATTTTATAATACATATGGTATATTATCCAAATAGTTTCCATTATTATTCCTTCACATATAGTAACAATCACCTTGAATGTGGGGAGGTGCACTAGAGGATGATTGGCTAACTCACATGGTGCACCATTTTAGTGTCACCCATGATGGAACACTATAATATTCTCCTAGTGATTAGTGTTTAATACTTTAATAAACTATGAAATTTAATTTATTATCTTATGATACTAGTATTTATTATGGATATCATGAAACAATTTTCTCAATCATATGTGAAAACCAATCTTGAATAATGAGACTCTCATAAAAACTCATTTTTCATGCTCATTTGGAAAAAATTTAAAATAAAACGAATAAAATATTATTATCATCCTAGATAAAATATATTTTCCTCATATTGTAGTATATTTTATCAATTTTAATCTAGAAACATCAGTGTAAATACTAAAGCTATAATGAACTATCAAATACTGAGGATGTAATTTTTAGTTATATAAGTACATATCTCCGGTAATTCCCATGCAAATCAAGATACATTTCAATAAATAGGCTCATAAACTTCCACTTTCTAAAAGACTCCCTCACTAACTATGTTTGATTCTTCCTACTTAGAACATCATCTAGTGTATTACCTTTCAAGTGGGTATATACAATATTTATGTCAATTGATATGTGGTACTCCCCAAACCATTTCTCTTGAAAAATTTGTATTTAATTTTAAAATAAATAACTATGAAACTTTTTTTAATATATACTAAAAATATATCCTCCTTAATTAAGTGAATCCTACATCTCACTCCATTAACCATCACTTCCAAATCTATATTATGCATGATGTAGATTTTCGCATTCATCCATAGTTTGTTAATCCCATAAGGATATACTCACCCATTATGAATAAATATTTCTTAATACTGAATCCTAATACATAAAAATATAGTTAAAAATCCTTACCTCTAACTTGTAAGGTTGTTATTTTCATAGTTTTAAACCTATATTGAAAATCATGAAGATCTATACATAATAAAATATATTTCAGAAACATTCTTCATTTATTCCTAGGAAACTAAAACATCAACTTTTTTATGGTCTAATAATATAACTTCCAATCATATCACATGGCTTAAAATATTTTATATAATAATCCAAAAACAAACCATTGATATCATAGAACAATTTTTATGATCTCTTAGTGTCCCTAGTACAACCTCTAGATATCAACCATTATCCCAAATTTTTTGTATTACAAATGGATTTAATAAATGAATACCTCAAAAAACAAATATGGATAAAATGACATTTTTAAAAGGGTTATGAGTATTTTAATTGTGTTTGATAACCTGAAACACAACATGAATAACATAGATAGGATATTGAAACACCAGAAAATTGTATAAATAATGATTTCATTAACAATAATAGCTGTTGATTTCTTAACATCATATTAATCTTGGATAACCATATATTTTCTCTCAGTTATTTAAAGAAGTCATTTATACTAGAGGATATAATTTCTTGATTATCACATGGTCTATCCTCTGGTAATCCACATAAATCCTTAAAATTTTATCACAATTCATAGAGAATAAAAACTATAACCACTTTAATATTTGCTCAAATGAATAAAAAAAATTTCATCTAATTAATCTAGATGAAATGTAGACTCTATTATCATCATAGGATCAAACATGTACAGAGTAATAATAATCATCAATGTTCATACTTTATGCTCAATGGTTATCTCAGCCACTCTCTCATGCGACATGACCAAAAATATTTCATGAGGAACATCTCAAACTAATCAACGATAAGATGAAATACTATTTATTTCGTATCTCCCATTCACCACAAGTATTTTCTTGAATGTGGGGTTATTATAGTACTAAAATAATTTATAGAATATAACATAGTATAATAATTGGTCCCAATAGAAAATAAAAGTATAAAAATAACATGTAAGGGGTGTGAAAAAAACATTCCACTTATAATAATTAATGTGTACATGGTAATGAGTCAACTAATCCATCAATATGATAAAATTAAATGTTATTATATCCAATACAAATAAATTCCATATATCTCTATAGGAATTCATCTTAGTAGAACATCTCCAATGATATAAGGCACCCATGGATCTCACCCAAAATATCATATTAATTCTCATCACCCCAAGAAATACTCCATTACCAATCACAAATCACTAATGAAATAAGAAAAAACTAATAAGTGAGATTGAGTTATATCAAATTAAACAAATTAAAAGATGTATTTCACAAGAATTATAAAATAAAAAGTTTATGGAACCTTCTCATGTTCAGAAGTAGTTTTCTAGAAAACACTCGACTGGTCTAATCAAAATCCTATTCCATGTAACCTAATTTAATTACATAATGAAATAGATCATCCATAATACCTATGTAACTAGAAACCACGTTATCTTCCATATCATGAACACCATGATGAAAAAAATTATCATTCAATTGTATTTTTTCACAATTCTATATCCATATTTCTATCTAAAATTGTAGCCACTATTCATGAATGGAGTCCTCCTATAAAAGTTCTGCATTTTATATTTTATTAGATATATATCTTACACTTTTGATGGAATGTCATAATTGGGCTGATGGTTATTTTATAATTAACACTCATAATACATTAGATAATTTGTCCTTATAGTGGAATATTTAATCTTAAATCTTACTGACATGTCTCTCTACTCCCGGGTATGATCCATCAAAACACGTCTCACCACCGTCAAAAAATTCAACACTAGATCATATAGAGAAACTCAATATCTCATTAACAAAACTACCTTTTTTTATCCTCTTGATGATAAAAACATGTTTCACCACCTCAGTAATGTATATCACAAAATAATACATTCACTTGAAATCATAAAATATACCGCCATAAATCATTAAATAATAAGACCATGGTTGTCACAAAAGCCACCAAAAATGATGAAAAATGATGTAAATTAGAAAAGTATTTGGTGTAATACATACCTGAAATTTCACCCTATAAAATAGTTATGAACTCTTTGGGAATATATACTATTAGCACCTCAATAAATTATTAATTACGGAACTGATCTCTATGAAATTTTTTGTTTGACCCCACAAATTAGTCTAAATGTATCAATATGTGTAACTATTAATTAATATTTCTTACTAAAACATACATAATATGACTCGAACACCTTTTAGGGGTGTCTAAACCAAATTAAAAATAATCCATAGAGACATTAGCTAGTACATGATAGCTTATGTTTCACCCCCATGAATAATATTGGGTGGAAGATTATATGAAATTTTCTAGTGAAATAATACATCGATGTATAATCTATCATAGCCCCAAGACCCATAGACTTTAAAAAAATTAAAGACCATTTTAGTTGTAAATCTATTACATTTTTTTATAAAATTTGTATTTTGTGTAACTTCTGGTTGGAATAGTTCATGCCCACCTTTAATTCTCAAAATCAAGGGGTCACCGTGTTTCTATGTCACTATTATAACAACAAACGACTCAATAAGTTCCTATCACATTTTTTTATGTCATAGTTCATGGATGAAATTATAGTCAACATGTATCTTTACAATATACATACTCTATATTATATACGGGGTCGTAAAAATTAGGAATGGCACTATCTAAATAGTTTTATTATAGGTAATGGTATAATGTATAGATTAGTTACACATAACTAATAATCATGTAATTAAAATTAATCAATTAATAAATATAGCTCAATCAAGTGGCGTACTATAACAAAAATACATAATAAATCATTTTGGAACTTTTTATTAACAACAAAAATAAATATATTATAACTCACAACTAATGGTCAATAACACATAAACACTTGAATGTTATTTTTTCTTACATGTTAAATATTTCATGTTAATTATTTTCAGATTTATATCCTAGGCAATTAGAAAAAAACATAATTCTGACATCAGATATATTATAATATCAAAAATATAAAATATGAAAATAATAAATAATGCTCTTATACAATCCGACCATGGAATTTACTTATATCATTGTGAGTTATTCCCAATCATAATGTTAATACAATTAATTGAAAAATATATTCAATAAATACAATCCCAAATATCATGAAAAATTACAATGACCTATTTTATCATTTTAATTACCTATATTATTCCCCAATCAATAACTGTATTAGAGATTATAAATGACATTGGTAGCACATCCCCATTGTTCATTTTCTAATAACTAACTGTGAAGGTATACAGATACTATGGGGAGATTATAGAATAAATTGGATAACCTTAAATAATAGTGGAAATAATTATAAAATGTCATGAATATTCAATCTTATATTGTATGAATTACATCTATGTATCAACCATAGAATATCACAATCAATGTTATAAAAAACAATTGATCAATTGTTATTTTATATTGGTCTACAACATGTATAGAATTTCCTAAGAGAGTAATCATATAAATAATAGATTGTAAGAACCTGGGTTTTTGTACGAGGTACAAATCCTTTTATTTTCAGTATTAATGCCTTGTTATGGACTTATATGAACTCTTTTCTTATTCATGAATGTTTTTGAGGTGTCCGGGGCTTTTTTGGAGGATGGAACTATGTTTTGGGATGATAATGACCTGGGGCATGGTTTGTGCATGATTTTCACATGGTTTGTATAAACTGTGCAAGAGGTCTGATAAAATGAATGTTTTGGACATAGTGATTGTACACAGTTACCACACTATTAGTCAAACCGCACATAGTAATAGTGAGAAGTGCCCCTCATAGAAAAAGAGTTTTTCATGGTTTCAGCATGGTTTCAGAAACTATGCTGGTAAAACATACTACCCTTTGGTGTGTTATTTCTAAATGTTAATTTTAAAAAAAATTAAAAACAATGATCGGTTTCTTCTACAATGCAAAGAGGACCTCCGAAGCTCCCCTTTTTGGAACCTAGACTTGGAATTGAGCACTACTCTCTATTTTATCTTAGTTTTGATTGTTGATCATCTCTGCATGTTAGCATCAATATGGCCCACATACCTTTTTTGTCATTCTTGATTCTTCATGAAAACGGGTGCACTATTTGGATTTAGGTTCAAATTCCCTAATATCTCAATTTTCATATGTTCTTCATATTTCTTCCAAACAATGTCGAATGGAGATTTGATACTAGATGGCTTGTCTACTACTGAGGCGAGTTAGGTGTTCTAAACCTTGTTTTGGATTTTCTTTTTGTTTTTAGGTGTTTGGAAATTTCGTTATACGTCTGACTTTCCAATGAGGTTTCAGTTTTGATCAAGTAGTTTTTTGTTGCTGTAGTTGGACCATGTGATGTTTACCTTGGGTATTGTTAATGTGTGTTAGCACCCGTTGCATGTATCAAGGTCACTCATAGTGGGTGCCTGTTGTTTTTTACCTATTTATTCATGTTAAAACCACCTAATGGGTGTGTTCTTGTGATTTACTAGGTATATGAATCCCATTAATGACTTGATTGCTTGAGAATATTTTTTAGGAGATGTAATGCCTCCTTGATTAATGAATATCATGTTATACATTAACTGTTTTGAAATTTTGGAATGTTAAATTAATAATATGAGTGGTTATACATATATTTAAATGTATACGGGCTTGTTAAATGGATTATATGGGATGGTGGGCCCATATGCTTTAGGTAAATGGATTACATTAGTGGGTAAAATCATGTATTATGATTTGGATGTGAGTGGGTATAATCACAAGTTTATGAATGTTTAATTTGAATTCATAAATTCCTTATTGAATGGGTTTATGGATTCTGTGGACTGATCTTGTAATGACCCAACATTAAACATTATTGAATCTTGAATTATGTTAATAATTCAAATTGAGGAACTTTTCAGATTTAGATATTTAGAGAATTAGGTACTATCTTTTACAAAACGTCATGAATATTACATTTAGAATTTTATCATTCAGTCTCCATTTTTTTATAAAATAAAAACTCATATAAAAGTAACATGTTTTGTTCCATGTATTCAAAAGCATTACATTTCCATGATCCCATACTATTCCATATTATAATTTAATTCATGTGAAAAATATTTATAAAACATGGACTGTGTATAGAATGCTCAATAATGGGTACATAAAGAAGGAAAAAAACTAGTTTTCAAAACAACATTTAAACTGTGAATACATAATAATAAATTAATACTTTTAACATTAAAGAATTTGAAAAAAACACTTCACTCAATATATGATCATTGCTTAACCATATTTTGCAACCAAATGATTACCATAAATCCCATAGAATGAAACATATATCATATTATGGTAATTTGGGACATAAAAATAATTAAATTTAATAACCATATGGTCGACATACACACATATCACCAAATGGAATATCCTTATTGCCGACTTCCAAACCCAATTCATAGGAGGAAATAACATAACCACCCATCCTTAGTTTATCAGGGAACCACCCGTCATTTGGTTTATCACATAACCACTTGTCAAATGTCAAAGATGCATTATATAATCAAAATAAATTAAATATTTTAAATATCAACATTTCACAGGTAACATTTCATTAAAAATCACAAGAATTAATTTAAATATATTGAAATACCCAATGAATTTAAAAAAAAATTCAATACCAAAAAAACCAAAACTAAATAAGGGGTTTCTTTTTCTATTTCAAAAACTTTAATTATTACAGAGAAATCCAAATAATGATTACGACGGTGGAGAGGTCATTGTTGCCGAAAACATTAAAAACGTTCATTTTTTCATTTACTAAAAATCTCCATAGATAAAATTTTCCCTCTAAATGAATTTAAAAGTAAATGGGTTTTATTAAACACTACGTATAATATAGAGGTGTATATTATGATAACATGCCCCCATGAAAGGATATTGAGATGAAGTCCATTGCCTCATAAACGATATCACTCATTCATTCTTTTGTTTCATGAATAATAAACTAAAGATAATTTAAACATTATTCAGAACATTTTTTCCTATTTATTAGACCATTCATATCACTTATCACCTTTCTATAAAAATCCTATAATTATTCATGTTAATATTGGTTGTTTTGTTAATGCTTAGTACTTGAGTCAAAAATAAACTTGTTATAATTACAAGTTTTCCATGACTTCAAAAGTACATTATATCCAGAATGATATTCATGATTTAAAAATCATATATATCTTACATATCCAGTTTATATGTATTTAAAATAGTCTATATCAATTGGAGATAATAAATTAAACACACCGTTCACAGAGACAGTAAGCCGTACGTACGGATGAACTCAACATTCATTTCTATTTCTTATTTAAAGGAATGAAAAATTGATGATAAATAGGTATATTAAGAATCTATTGTAATATTTTATTTTAAATATGTTAAATAATTTCATTAAATCCTTCTTTTATACGTTCAATATATGATATGAACGAGTCATATCACTTTGAGGGAGCAATAGTCCACACTTCCTCAAATGAAATTACCATATTTATACAACATTAGAAGAATTAAGGTATGTTCTAAATGAGAATCAAAAAATATTGAGATAAAGTAATTATCATATACAATCACAGTGTCTTCATAATGGATACCATGAGTGGTGGTAGGGAAAAATCAAACAATCATCGTTTCGTGAGGCAGTAGTTCACCGTACAGAAAAACAATATGTTTGTATCCAGAAGATGAAGGTGTGTGTAAGCGCAGTTCAAATACATATCATAACAACAACCTAGTATAATTATGATACTATTTTTGTTATATAAACAAATATTAATAAGGTCACAGAGAGTGGAGAAGGAAAAATAATGTAATGAAACATTAGAGAAGATGTTACCTCAAATCAGGTAACTTCTTTTGATTTGAGCCAAAGGGGACTCTTGAATTGCCTTCTGCCTAATAGAAGGATATTAAAAGGAAGAGAGGGATGTTGGATGATTATTTATAAAGATCATGGTTACGTCAAATGGATTGAGAGCTGTGGGTAATGGGTTATAGTTGGATCCCTTTTATAAGAGGGGGGAGGGGCACTTAAAGAATATCATGAATTATTATTTTATTATAAACTCTATATTCATTATAAATGAGTCAAATTCAGATAATTCGAATATAAGAAGAATATATATAGAAATAAAATCATCCAATAATAATTATACAGGTTTTTTATATTTTTTATTCCTTATCTTATTTTATTTGACCCTTTTTTACTAGTACAGTTTTATCAAGCATTTAACACATTGAGAATCAAAATATTTACCAAAACATAAAAAACACCCTATTAAGAAGTCATTAATATAATTTTAGACTTATGAAAAATATGTTGACAAATCATATCTTTTTTTTTTGTAATTTTATAAAATTTAATAAAATATTTTATATTTTAAAATATGAATTATGTAAATTTTGATACTATTCATATCATGACATTTTTAAAAATCTATATCAGCATGAATAATTCAAAAAAAAATTCATTAATATAAATATACCACGTAACTATCATCAATGATATTCTTGGATTATATAAAAATAACTATATTAAATTTATTTTAACTTTTATAACGCCATTTATTTGTATACATTATTAATGAAGCAAACAATTCATTATCATTATTTCATCATTAGATTTATTTATTTAATCTCTAAATTAAGAAAAATACAATGAATTATGAAATATTTATATCTTTATAATGAATATTTACAGTAGAAAATATCATTTATTTTAACCCATATAAAAAAAATTCCAAAAGATTAATGTTTAGGTTTTATTTTCCATAACATTAAATAAAAAGTAATTATATTTCCTTTTCACGCACAAGTGGATCTATGGGGTCCTAAAATAGACTCATGTATGAAAATTTTAGGATATATCTCCCGCAATTGGATTGAGGGATGTGTTAGGTAAATAAATATTATTATAATATTATTTGTTACCCTTATTTACCATATTTACCCTTTAAACAAGGAAAATAAAATGTATACTCAAATTACTATTCATAATGTCTAAAAATAAAATTTACATATTTAAACAATTTGGACTTCCTGATTCTAAATATAAAATAAATGTTCCAAAATTCAAAACAAATATGTTTCAAAAATTTATTTTAAATTAATTCCCGTTGTCAAAACAAAAAAGATTGTTTTTATGAAGTAAAAAACTAACAAAATATTGACATGAATTTGTATCCAATTCCAAAGAGAAGTTACATAAAGTGAAATTTTTTTTATTAAATTATAATATTATAATCCAATTACACTTCAATGAGAATTAAATTTATAACATTACTAAATAAAAGTTTATATTAAAAGGTGTTTTCGAATTAAAATGCATTATTTTTCACCATTTATTATAAAATGAACTTTTTTCTGAAAAATACCAAAATTTCATACAAAGTAAATTTTAGTTTTCTGATTCTAAATAAAGATTTTATTTTTTAAAATAAAACATATAAAGGTTTCAAAACTATATTTAAAAAGCGTTCACCATCAAAATGCAGTAAAACTACATTTTTGGAAAACTATTTCTTTTATCTGAAAAAATGAATTTATTCATATATCATATCTAGAAAACAAATAATATGAATATATAACCTTAATATTAATATATATCATATACTTTCCATTAAATTTTCATCTATAAAGAGTGATACCAAAACACAATTATTCTCTTTTAAATAGTTTTTAATAAAAAAACAATCGTTATATTCAATTTGGTTTTATATCCATTTCTAATAAATTTGGTAATCAATGATTCAAAATTTAGACATGCATAATCCATATTTAAAAATATATTTGATACTATTCATTACCTCTATTCCAACGGCTAGGTGTTATCTATAATAAAAATAAAATTATTGTATTATATTTCAGTATAACTCCATGTTGTGTGCAATTTATGATTTTGAAGAAGCTCGTTGTCGCATGTCAAGTACAATATCAGATAAATAATCCCCTTTGACATAGAATTAATAAATTATTCATAAGTATTTATAGAAATTAAAAATTATTATTCTATAAATACCTGGGTCATTAAAGCACTCCTTGGATCTGGAACGCAGTAGTGGATGCCTTGGGTTGACTCAACCCCTTGGTTCTTTATTCTGTGGGATGCATCGTGCCTTGCTACCCTGTGGATCCAAATTGTTGGGGCTATCTTAGAACATGTAATTTTCATTCTACTTGGACCCCAACTAGTTCCTAAACGTTTTTTCCATAGGGATTCCCATGGGAATCGATGGGGATCCATTGACACGATCCATGGATTCGGACCTCAAGGTATAGAATTAATTACATGAATGAATTTCTTTGCTGACACAATAGATCTGGCTGATACGGTAAATACTTCAGTATATGGAAATGTCAACGGATATTTGACATCACTAAATGGATTTGCCATGGGATAATTGATCCTTCTATAAAACATGAATTTGGTTGCTTGATACTGATGGATGCACGATGTGGATGTCTACCATGATTGTTACTTATTATATCTTACGTGTTAGGTGATGAATCTATTTTTCAGGTATCCATGAGAGATAATTAGTTTCAGATGATATAGTAGAGTTATTACATTGGAATACATGCTTACATTCCAGTTTTTTTACAATTTCTAGCACATGTTAGAATAGAAGTTAGAATTTTATAGAAATGGGTGGTTTTCTGCTGGGATGTTTATCTCACACATTATTTGGGCCTCCATGGGAACCCAAATAGATTATATGGGTGAAGGTGATGTTAGTGGAAAGCACCAAAGTACATTTTGTTGATTGTGTATTTGGAGTAGTAGAGAATATGACCAAGTTGAGGCTTGCGATGCTGGAAAAACATTTTGTTCTTTTTTTCTTTTGGTGTAATTGTGTTGTGCATTATTTCTATGTATTGTTTTTCATTATTTATAGATACTTGTACCTTCTACATCATTTTTTTATGTGAGAAAATTCTGGTTATTGGTATTTATTCAGGTCTAGTCTTATATTCAGTTGTTGATAGGTTATTTTTCTCAAGATATTTTCTGTATGTTTGACTTTTACTATGATAATCTACTAATTTGGGAATAGTCTCCCCACTGACTCGCCTAGTCCATCACAGCTAGACGACTCTATATTTTGGGTGATTCTCTTGAGGCCATGTGACTTACTGGGCCTGGGGAAATGATTCTGATTTCATTAAATTTCAGGACGTTACAAAGTGGTATCAGAGGATTTTTTTCTAGTTTTACTTACTGATTGGAGACATTAGGTAGGGATATATAGGAAATAGAGTTTGGTAATAAAATGTTCATGGGAGTAGCTACCCTACATACAGGTAATATCCAAATTACGTCGAATTTAATTTTTATTTTATTGATTATGACTAATACAGTTGATTTGATTTCACCATTGGGTGACACACTTGATTTTTCTATTACTGTTGATGCAATTGTGGGTTCTATTCCAGTTTAAACCTGATGATATGAGGGAGTAACATCTCATGCATCATATAAAACCTTGTTATAATCACATTTCATGAATTAATCCTTGCCATTATGTTTGAATTAGATATTTCTTGCTAATGTGATAGTTCATGTGATAGTTTATCCCGCTGTTGTGTTAGTTGGGTGCAGTATAAAAAGGCGTGACATAATATTTCTATCCATAAGGAGTATGGGCCCTTATGAATTCAAAAATGACGAACCAATCAAATGTACATTTTGAATGAACTTGTTATATTTATGGTTTGAATGGGGACCATGTTTTTGGTTCATGAGGTGTTATGGGCACTCATGGATTCAAAATTTGGTAAACCCATTTTGGAATTTATTGGATAACTAAATTTGAAGTCAAACTGAATTGGAACCACTAATATAAAAGAGAGACATGACATAGACTCAAATTTTGAGTGGCTATAGTCATATTTTTTAGTGGTTTGATGGCTATGCCTAATATAATCCTCAAATTAGGAAGACAATGTGGGTTTGACATGGTTTCAAGGATGGTTTTGACCGTTCCTATGCTATTGATCTTTTTTCGTCAATGTTGATCATTAATGAGGTGTGTGTTTGGAATTTTAGAGACATTCCCCCATGAAAACATCAAATGGTATGTCTCTATAGAGGTGAAGACCATACATTTGAGGTGGAGTGACATGGGCTACCGCATGGTCCAATTATAGTGCTCGTTGGAGAACCCGATGCTATTATAGACATAGGTGGTGAGGAACAGTTCTGCAAGGGTTTCTTTCGGTATATAAATATGATACACGGAGCACCGCATCTAGCCTTAACTATAGCTGTGTTGACATAGGTGTTCCAGCTGTAGAATCCTACTATGTTCACTAGGGTATGACGAACCACTTGATGCATATATGTGGCTATAGACCAAATTAACAATTCATTATAATTTGAAGACATCTCTATAGTAATAGTTTAAGATTAGGAATTACATGCTATGTGTAGCGGAAAAGCGCCGGTGTGATGTTTTGAACTAGGATGATGGGTGACTAAATATAGTTTCTGATGAATTCCAAACCATCATTTATGGATACATTTACCCTGCAACTCGGCGAGTAGATTAGTCTAGTGAGATTATGTGTCTGGAGTGGGGCATGATGATAGTTATATAATACTCGACATGCTTTACATAACTGCTAAATTTTTCATCAAAAGATCGTAATGATTATTTTTCAATAAAGATGCACATAAAATAAGGTCTCAAACATGTTATCTGGTCTTAGGTCAAGGTTTTCAGGTTGGATATTATAATTGAAACTATAAAACAGATGCATATTATAAAGTGGAACCTGAGGGAATCTGGGGGTAAAGAACATGGGAGTTTTATTTTCTCACCTGATTGGATCTATGTATTCAGGAAGGATGATCCAATTTGAGGATTCACATGATCTGAGTGTTAGTTAGGGTATGGCTGCATGTAGCTTTGTATATTTTAATCAGTGTGGTAGGAGAGGACACATGAAAAATCAGTGAGCTTGTGACCTAGTCGAGTGCCGAGCATACGACAGGATGGTCTACATGCATTGGTTTTTCAAGGCAGTCCATCCAACATCATGTGGTAAGTGGTCATCTCTAATGTTAGGATCATAATCTAGGTCATCAACTCCACGTCATGTTGGTATATAAAGTATTTCATGATGGTCAGGCTTGGGTCGTGGTGGTAGTAGTTGTGGTAGCTAGACACCGTGTTCTCTTAGACAGAAAGGAATATCTACTCAAGGTAGCCAGGAAGGGTCATAGGGCCATGGTACATGTTAGACTTATACAGTGAAACAGACCCAACATGATTAGGATCTCGGACCATCTATGGTGAGAGGTATGATATTAGCAGCTTCTACTATTTCATATACACTTTTTTATATAAGTTCCTTTCATAGTTTTATCTCGAAACATGTGTTAAAAATCATTAATCTTTTATTTTCTCATTATAATGAAATTTTGATGCTAGAAACTACATTGGTAGTTAGAAAGGGTGATGTGACCCAGTGTGTGGAGTGTCCACATAATTTTGGAGGGTTTCATTTCATATAGAATCTTTTTTTACCCTAGATTACAGTGTTTGATGTTATTTTAGAAAATGGACTTATCAGTTTCTTATCAAGCGTACGTTGACTAATATCACAGGAGGATGGATTTCACATCACCAGAGGGTGAGATGTTTATTCACAGGGGGGAATGGTATTTTCAAACAAGTAGAGCTTGACCTGAGCATTGTGGTCTTGGTTGGATGAGAACCCAGATATCTAGTTTGTTTCTGGATGATCAGAGAGTGGGTCAAGATTACATTCCTCTAGTGGTTAAGAGCTTCAACAACATCTTTCTTGATTATTTTTATAGTCTACCTCTTGCGAGAGTGGTGGATATCTCCATCGAGATACTGCAATGATCTTCACCACATCCATTCCTCCATACAGTATAGCTATGTTGGAGTCATAGGAAATCAAGAGGTTTCTAGATGATTTGGAGGCATAGGGGATTATTAGAGCCATAACATCTCTATAGGGTTCTCCCTTGATTTTTTAGAAATGTTGGATGTAAATCTTAGGACTTGTGTTGATTATTGGAAACTGAACCATAATATTGTTAAAATCCGATATCCCATGACACATATAGCTGAATATTTTGATCAGCTTCGAGGAGATCAAGTGTTCTCGAATATCAAATTAAGGTCAGGATATCACCAGGTGCATATTCATCCTGCAGAAAAACCACTTACATACTTTAATTGTAGGTAATGGTTATAAGATTATGTATTTATGTCGTTCAGTATCACGATCATGCCATCAGTTTTCATGGTACTGATCTGCCATGTCTTAAATCCTTACCTATATTTTTTTGGTGGTTTTTAGGGACAATATCTTTGTGTATTCTGACAATCAACATGACCATTCCAAATATATTGATATCATTCTGAATACAATTAGAGATCATCTGTTATATGCTATGATAAAAAATTTATCTTTTTGATAGATCATATTTACTTCTTGTTTCAAATTATCTTATAGATAAAAGAGTTAGTGGACCTAGAGAAGGCGATGTCTACGATTTCTTAAGAACAACCCAATAATGCTTTTGACATATGATGTTTTTGGGGATATAGGGTTAATAGAGGAATTTTATACCTGACTTCTCACACATAGAAACACTGTTTATGGGATTGAATAAGAATAGTGTGACGTTTGTGTGGTTGGAATCTTATGGGATAGACTTCCAGGAGCTTATAGGGAGGTTGGCATTAGAACCTGTCCTGTTACTACTAGAGCAAGGCTAGAGTTACACAGTGTGCTGTGACGCTTCATGTATTAGTTTGGGGGCAGTGCGGATGCAGGGGGATCGAGTCGTGGTGTACAGGTCTTTCCAGCTGTGGCCCTATGAGAGGAATTACCCAATGCAAGATCATGAGTTAGATGTAGCTGTTCAGGAATTGTGATTTTGTGGAAAATATTTACTGGGGGAGCATTTTGTGGTGTACACAGACAAAAAATGCCTCATGTATATATTTACGTAGTGTGATCTAAATTTAAGGCAGCAAAGTAGGGGGGAGTATCTACAGTATTTTTACTTCGATCATGCCTACACACCTGGTAAGGGAAATGTAGTAGTCGATGCACTGAGCAGTTGGACATAGATACAGGTAGTGGAATAGGATAGTATTGAGTGGAAGCTTATGGAATTTTTCATTGTGATGCATATGTAGCTGTATGAAAGAAAATGACATACATTTCATTCATCCATAGTTGTTACCTCTACCATACTAGACAAATTATAGTGGAGGCATCTAGTGTATTATTATGACCTACTTTTATAGGAAGGTTGGGAAGGTGAGTGTCATCCCTTTATTTAGATGGTAGGTGATGACGACATCTTGTGTATCCTTGGACATTTTTGTGTTCCAAAGGAATGTGGTAGTTTCATGCTCCTGCATGGGCAGTTCACTCCCAAGTCACCATGATGTACCAGGACTCTCTACATTAGTATGGGTGGCTAGGAACGAAGAGTGAGGTGGCTAGTTTTGTTACTAGGTGTTCCACCTATCAATAGGTGAAGGTGTAACAACAATGACCAGCTGGGATTATATAGTAGTTACCTACCCCTGAGTGGAAATTGGATGATGTTGCAATGGATTTGGTAATGGGTTTTCCGCAGTCTCCCCGAGGTAACGATGATGTGTGGGTTGTGGTTGGAAGGATTACGAAGGTCACACACTTCATACTGATTATGGAGACCTTTAATGTTGATGATACTAGAATTTTGTACATCAGAGAGGTTTTATGACTACATGTTGTTTTTCACACAATCGTTTCAGAGAAGGATCCCCAAATTTAATCCCATTTCTGGAAGAGTTTTTCGATGGATATGAGTACACAGGTGATTCTGATCACAACATACAACCCTTAGAATCATGTCCACTCAGATCGTGTGATACATGTGATAGAGGAAAATATATGGGTATGAATCGTAGATTTTGTGGGATCTTGGGAGTGTAAAATTACCCAGGTCTAGTTCAACTAAAATAATAGTAATCTGGAGACAATATAGATGGATCCTTATGAGGATTTATATGCATTTATATACTATTCTTCCTTGTGCTAGCTAGACGGAAGAGAGGTAGCTTTACCATGACCATGTCTCATGAAAGAGACATCTGAGCAGGTCCAATTTATTCAAAATTGGATGGTTATGGCACAGTCTTGTCAGAAATTATAAACTGATCACCGCAGAGGACCTTTCTAGTATGAGGATGGGGATCAGTTTTTTCTTTTTAGTTTCACTATGGATGGGACACAAGAAAATCAAGAGATAGGGTGATCTTTTATCAAGATATGTTGGGCAGATTACGATTCGGGATAGAGTCAGGTCGGTTGAATATCAGTTGTAGTTACCTCAAAGGTACTGATCCATGCATGACATCTTCAATGTATCTCTGTTGCCCCATTTTCACTAAGACCATATCAATTTTTTTCCACCCTTGGTGGTTGAAATTTAGGTTGATGCATCATTTGAGGAAAATATGATTCATATAATTGAAAAGAGCATGAATGTTCTTTGAGGATAGTCAGTTCTTCTAGTACAGGTTCTAGAGAATCATGATAATTTATAGGACAAGACATGGGAGAGATAGGCTGATATACGTGCTCAGTGGCCCGAGTTTTTCTCAGAAAAATATTGACCACCCTTCAGAGATCAATTTAGGTAAACATTTCTATAAGGGAGATGATTATAAGAACCCGACTTTTTGTATGAGGTAAGAATCATTTTTATTTCAGTTTAAATGACTTTTTATGGCCTTATGTATATTATTTTCATAATCAATGATGTTTTGGATGTTTTGGGGGCTTTTTCAGGTGTCAGAACCATGTTTTGGGCTAAAATTGAACTGACACAGAGATTTCACACGGCCTACGCATGGTTTGTATAAACCATGCGAGAGGTCTGAAAATTTTGTGTTTTTGGACACTCTAGTTTCACACTATTACGGTACAGTTATTCAAATCATGTGGGGTAACCGTGCGAAGCGCCCCTCGTAGGCAGAGAGGTGCATGCAGTTTCCACACGTTTTTGGAAACCATGTTGGTAAACCATGAGACCCTACTATGTTTTTTTAATTTTAATTTAATAATAATTTTGTATATTTAAACCCCAAGATGGTTTTATTCTCTCACACACATAGGACCTTAAGAGCCACCATTTTTTGCACCTTGTCATAGAATCGATCCCTACTCTCCGTTTGATCTCAGTTATGATTGTCGATCATCTCTACAAATCCACATCAATAAAGCCAATGTTCCTTTTTTTATCCATTCATGTTTTTGCAGAACAATAGATGATCTATTTGGATTTAGGGTCATATTCTCTAATATCTCATTCTTCTTCCGTTCTTCAAATTTCATCCAATCTCAGATGAATCAGGACTATATACTTCACTAGGTGTCTACTACCTAGGCTAGGTTGGTAGTCTATACCCTCTTTTAGATATTCTTTGGGTTTTCACGTGTTTTTCCATTTCATCATCCATTATACATTCTGGTGATGTCTCATTTTTGAGAGAGTACCTTTTAGTAGTATAAGATAGACATAGTGTGGATGACCAAGGGTTCCGTTTAGCTGTGTTGGCAACTATTGCTCATTTCAAGGTCACCCATGGGGTGTGCCTTTTGGGTTTTAAATTTTTATGCCTATATAATCCACCAAGTGGTGTGTTCTCATGCATTCCTATTTATAGGATTCTTGTTAATGCCTTGATATCTATAATAGCCTATTTAAGAGATGTACTTCCTCCTTGATTATTGAATATCATGTTATGACTTCACTATTTTGATAGTATGGCATGGTAAATGGGTAATATGGTTGTTTATACCTATTGTAAATGGATAATGGAATGTTAAATGGATTATATGAGAGGTTATCCCCATAAGATTTTGGTAACTGGTTTTCATGAGTGGGTATACTCATGGATAATGATTTTGATGTGAGTGGGTATACACACATGTGAATATTTAATTTGAATGCTTTAATTATAGATTGATTGGTTTGATAGATTCATTAGACACCTCCCCTTGGATCTGGATCAAGTTAGTGGATATATTGGGTTGACTCTTCCCTTGGGTATTGATTCTGTTGGATTCCTCGAGCCTTACTACCTTGTGGATCTGGCCTCCTTGGGCTCGCCTAAGACTTTCTATTACCAGGATTCTGGGACCCCAACTAGTTCTTAAGTGTGTTTCTTCTAGGGATTCTCATGGGACCTAATGGGATTCCTTGGACACAGTCATTGGATACGACCCTCTTTGGTCTATAATTAATTAATGGGATGCCTTGGGAAACAGACACATTGGATCTAGTCTTTTCGGTCTACACTACACTATATAGAGAGGTTGTGGAATATTTGACTTTACTATACGACATGGCTATAGGATACTTGATTTCTATATATAGTGTGGTTGTGGTTTCTTAATACCGATGGATGTACGACGTGCCCATCAGACATTATTATAACTTTTTATAGTTGTATCATTAGGAGATGACAATCTTTTGTAGGTATCCTTGGGGTATATTTGGTTTAACTTGTTATAATAGTCTTATTCCATGGCTATACATGTTTAGTTACCATTTTTGAATTTTTGGAAGAACTTTATAGAATTGTTGATAGAATTGTATATACCTAGGTGGTTGCCTTCTTGGATGTTTATCTCACACCATGTTTGGGCATCCTTAGGGACCCAAATAGATTATATGGTTGCAAGTGATGATAGGGTAAAGCTCCCTAGTATAGGTTGTTGATTGTGGATTTGGAGAATGGGATCATAGGACCATGCTGATGCTTGCGATTCCAGAATAACTTTTGGGTATTTTAATCTATAGGGATACTTGTAATGTACTATATTTCCATGTTCTGGTTTGGATAATTTTTAGATACTTTTACTATATGAATTATTTTGTGTATGAGACACTTCTGGTTATTGATATGTATTCCTTTATTATCTTACATTCAATAGATGACTTGTTATTTTTTTCTGCTATTTATTGTATGTTTCACTTCCACTGTGATAATCTGGTAATGATGAAAAAGTTGTCCCACTAACTCACCTTTTCCCTCACTTCTAATCTGCAACCTTTGGTGTTTGGGGTGATGCACTTTAGACCATGTGACCAATCGAGCTCGAGGTACCATTTTTGGTGGCATCCTGATCTAGTAGGTTACATAGATGATGACCGTAAAAAATAGAAATTGAATACAAAAATTAAGTACATGACTCAATCATTTTCTATAAGCAATATAAAGATATATTTTATCTAATCCATCGATAATGTGGCCCATTATCTTACAAATATCCTTGATCCTTAAATAGGCATGACCACAAGAGTGGATGTACATGGTGTTTGGTTAATATATAAAATATTATCATCCAGGGTCCCCCAAGATAAATACTATAATATGTGATTATACATTGAATAATATAATGAATAAATATTCATATATATAACATATATTGTAACATCCCCAACCCAGAATCCCCTAAACCAGTGTGCTGAGTTGGGTCACCCCAAGAACTCAAGAAGGCCTCCCCGTATGCCATATTTTTTCAACAAATATTGAAAGTATAAGGAAACACATGATGTGACTATTACCTATATATGATATTAATATATTACATATATCCAAATAAATAAGAAACAATATCAACTGATCTAGAAACATGCATTACTAATCAATTCCCAAACATGGTACCAATACCAACAAAAAATATTCCATGTCATGCTAACAATTCCAAATGTAATGGAAACACAAAACAAAGGAAAAAACAAAATCCAAAAAATGGGTCTTCTCACTAACTCCAGATCCACATCCATTCACATCCCTAGACCAAATCAACTCCCAATCATATGGACATTCCGATTTCTTGAACCACAACCAAGAAATTGTCCTGAGTAGGCCATGGAGGCCCAGGAAGGGTGTGAGTATAACTCAGTAGACCACCAAAAATGGTTTCAAAAAAATATCCATTCTAAATAGATAGTTCATGAATGTTCCAAATAATATATGATGTAAAACAAAAAACTATGTTTCCACTATTTAACAGTATTCACTCTAGCCAATTTATTATCATAAATCCATTTTCATCATTTTTTAAATGGGTTATCCATTTGCATCATTCACAGAAAGGCCTAAACCATTTAATTTATATGCGTAAGATAATAATTACTGTTATATATTTCACTAGGGATAAAATTTCATAACAAATACTTAACACTATCCTCTTATCCTCATCCTTGGTTTCATCATTAAATGAAACCATTAGAAACCTAGAGCCTCAGTCACCATCCTTATCCCATGCATTATGGTGTGGCGTATAGGGCCTCAATCAGACCCGTCTCATGGGAGCAGATGCTCATGATGAATAAAAAAACTACCAAACCATTTGAATATACTTTTTCATCCATTAACAGCATATACCATATCAAAATGAATTCATAATCAATCAATATAACATTTATAATTCACATTTAATTCCACACAGGAAACATCATCAAGACTTAACTAAATATAAAACTTATCATTTATATAGATACTACTTTTTAACCTGATAATTTTTTTATACCATAACCTATTCATCATATTCAATTGTTTACATACATTAATATATCTCACAAAATTCATAAATTCAAAAACAATTGCCCATTATTTAATACCATTACAAACTACAAATTCATTTTCCACAACCACTTTATTACAATTTACCCTTTTCAAAATTTTCCTGAAAATACCTTATGTCATTTAAAAAAAGTAGACACAACTAATATTTGTACCTCTTTATTATTTGAACCAACATTAAACACATTTATCATGGGATCTATTTTAGTACAAGAGAAAATTATGATTAACATTAAAATTTTCTAGGATCTGGAATATTAGCACACCCCATGGGTGGCCCCATATAGTCCACTAAATATCAATGAATCCCATAAGGATCACTAAGGGTTTAACTAAACCATTTCCTACCATTTTACCAAATAATACTAAAGGAATCAAATACACGTCAAGAGGGAAGCAATATAACAACCACACATGAAGAATTCAATAATATAACAATGAGATAGAAATTATATACCACCTACCTCAAATATGAAGAATAATGATCCCTCGAACAATGCCTTAGATGTATAGTCATGAACCCTTTGATGTGGCAACAAAATATCCAATGAAAAAAGAGGGGTTTTGGGATTGAGATTTAGAATAAATAAACAATAATACCTTATCTATATAAGATAAGTACGAGGGGAGTTAGACATACTCGAAGCATCGATCTGCAAAAAACAACACTCCAAATTTCCAAGAATCAAAATAGGAATCCCCCTAAAAAGATTTGGTGGTTTGGAATCTCAACTATATATAGAGAAGAAATAAATGCAGATACAATCAGGTGATGAAAATAAAATCTAGAGGGCTAAACCAATAATTTTCATCTTATAATGGGGTAAACAGTTTGGATGAATAGTTTTCCAAAATGTTCTCAAAACGTGGGAAACCTATATGTATTCGGGGGATTGGTCTCAGGATTACCCATAGATATATTTTTGTTTAAAGAAACCATGTTCCAATCATATTGGATACCACAATCCATGTCAACATTGTTGGGCCTTAACCCCTCTATGGTTTAATTAACTGTGTGCCACTCCTCCTTGCTTGCATAGATTGGGGGAATTGTTTCTTCTAACAATACACCATCCAATGAACATGCAATAGATAACCACTTCCCCTTTTTATTTTTTGTTATGAACCCCTAGAATTCCCTCGATCATCCACATGCACTTAGTAAACATTAAATTATTCAACCTTATGGGATTTAAATATTGATTTAAACAAGAGTATATCACCATGATGTTTGAGATATTATAACCTCCCCACATTATAAAACAATTTCGTTGAGCCACCCTTACCATGCATCACTGAACCTCCAGATAAAACAAACTAGGCCATTGGGACCTCATATCAAACATTATCCAACTTTTCTTCTTGAACATTATGATGCTACCATAGAACTCGGTCCAAGGGAATAAACTTTACTTGAACATCATTATCACTATGATATATAATAGGGACTAGATGATCCTCAAAGGATGCGTCCAACTCAAGAAGATCATCCTAAACTTCAAACAATTATATTTTTCAGTTTTATTCCTTGAAATCAATGACACGTGGACATATTCCTACATACAAATATAACTCTATAGAAGAGTGAATCCATATGCCACATGTCCGACCCTCTCCACAATATCAAACAGTTCAACATACTTTGGAACCAACATACATGTTTTCTGAATACTACAGTGACCCAACCTTAGTGACACCCAAAGAAACACGTGATCTCCTACCACAAACTCAAGAGGTCAATGACATCAAACTTCATACGAATTTTTCCTACTATATATCATCTCCATTCTTTTCTAATCAACTGGACACATTTTATAGTCTAATACATGATACTTTGTCCTAGTAATTCTGATTCCCTAGATTCAATACAACACAATATATATATTCACATTATAATATAGACCTCCTCAAACAATTCCATCTAAATCATAGCATTGTAACTATTATTGTAGGAAACCTCAACCAATGGTATATTACATTCCCGGGCTCCTCTAATGTATAAAACACAATTCCTCAACATGTCTTGAATTCCCTAAATGGTATGCTCTAAATTCCCATCTATCTTCTATCAAAAGGTAGTACTGACAATCAAACGGGTACTAGTTCATTCTATTAACCCTAAAAGAAGCGCACTGTAAATTTATTACCGTAATGAAAAAATACTAGTCTATGGTAATCCAAAAAATATCCCTACTTCTTAATCCTACAACTCACCCAACTGATCTTTGTTGAATGTCTCTCCAATAGTAAGAAATGACCCTCCTTAGTCATATGATTTACTACCACCCAGATCATATCATTCTTCTGAGGCATCCTCAGAAGAATAGTGAAAAAATCCATGATCTCATCATCCCACATCTATTAAGGAATGGGAAATGGCAGCAAAAAACCACCCGACCAATAATACTCGTTCCTCAAATGCTGGAAGGTAAGGAATCATGCCATAAAACCTCCAAACTGTTTTTCATCCCTTTCCTCCAATACATACTACAATATATTATGATGTATTTAGTTCAAAACAAGATTCATTTTCCACTTTGATGCATGAAACTACCATATGAACTCTTCTTGCATAAAAGTTCACACACCCAAACTTCCCCAAACATAGATGATCTCATCATCTCTATCGGTCCAACCAAAGTGAAAATCACCACCTATAAGACTTTTCCTTAAATACATACATTTTGGATCCTTAAACAACCTTTTTAAATTCAGGATCAAATTCATGTTCTAATATACCATGTTGGAATGTTCCATACTCTCTTAGCCATCTTGCACCACATGATGTATCTCAGAAAACAATGCCATCATTTTCCACTCTAAACCAAATTCCCGAACCTTATAATTTTTATTTTTCCAATTCAAAGAATCTATAATGTTATTTCTATTTTTCTAGGTGTAAAACAACTCAATGTATGAGGATTTAATGTATTCAACCCATCTCTACTGACATAGATTCATATCATGCTAGAAGAATATGAACGTCATGATTCTATGATTGGAATATACCATAACACATTCCCCCAAAATGTAATTTCATGAAAATATTAAGGAATAAACTGTCATAGCCAATCTAATTAATGGATTAGGATAACTACTTTCCACATGAATAAATTATCACAACCCTTATACCATAACGTAGAATCCTTTATTAACACATACCCAATACTAACACTAGATAGATCACAAAACAAGGTATCATACATACCTGAAATATGTATGATAAAAATAGATGCAGTTTTCTACTACCGCTTTAATTCTTGAATGGAATTATAACATTCTGGAAACACCTCATACTTGACTTCATTCTTGATCAGGCCTAATAGTGGTGCAAGAAAACGAGTTTTTTTTAACGATCCTTCAGTAATTTTAAGCCCAACAAAAAAACCGCAGACTTTATAATCAATGTTGGGATGCTCCAAAGGTGAAACAACCTTCACCATATATAGGTAAACTAAAACACCTTCTTCAGAGATGTAATTTCAAAATAAATGCTTCTTTTAATCCAAAATTTATATTTATATATCATAGAAAATAACATATTCTCTATTATTGTTCATATGATGATTTCAAGATGTTTGTCCTATTCATCATGGGTCATATAGTACACTAAGATGTCAACAACAAAGGAAATTATTAACTAATATTATAAGAATGAATGATTCCATTCATAAGGGAAGAAACACTATTTTCATAGTGGTCAAACAAGACGAAATTACAAAAAACTTATACATCCTAAACCTTCTCTTCAAGGAAGAATGTGGTAAATCAGAAGGTCTCAACCTTAACTGATGATTCCACAAACTCAAAAAAATATTCATGAACATTAAATCACCTCTCATATTTTTTAAAATACCATTGATTCGGGGTAGACGGTATAAGTTCTAATCAATCATTTAATTAGTCTTCATATAATTGACACATAATCCTAATTATATATCTTTTTTTGTGTAATACAACACAGGTGATCACCTAGTTGATGTACATGGATGAATAAAAAGAATGTTCTTCATTTCTTCTTACAAATTTATAGTATCTAGAGCTCCATTAGTTCCATTCTATATGGCGGAATGAAATATTTTTCTACCACAGGTAGAAAAAATATCATGAACTCAAAAAACCTCTCAAGTGGACACCCTGAGATTTCACCATGAAACAAATATTGGAATAGATCCACTGTATGTGGGAATAAAAGTTTTTATACTCCTCCATCATCAACAATATGACAATCCAATTGAGTTTTGATTTCATAAAACTACTCACATATGATCCGTATATGGCCAATTTGAACATCCCATTATCAACAATAGACATAAGTGTCTCCTTCAAGAGATGTAAATGCTACCATATGATTATAATAGTCAATATGGTCTTGGTATAATATTAACCAATCCATGCCCAAAATTATATCTAAACCCAACATCTAAAGAAAAAAAGACCAACAGAAAATGGTACCCACCAACCTCAATAGATAACCCTTTACATTGCCTAGTATCATCTACATTAACCACTAATGATGTACTAATCTATATAATCCAACACATAAATTCCACTACAAGAACCAACATAACCAAAAAATGCGATGATACCAAATATTTTTTTGGTACCTATGACAAATAAAGTTATAAAAAGAGTAGATGCTACCTGTATCATTCCACGAATAGTCTATGGTCCATCCTCACCTCTTCATATTTTATATTGAAGTACATGAAGCTAACATACCCCTATACCATGGGATATATTCATAATCCCAAGTGAAACACTAATATTTTGATATGAACACCCTCACCCCACTATAACATGCCAAAAAAACTCTATTAGTGTGGATGTTAGATAACAAACTACCTAACATATATGGCGTATTCAACACCCTTTATACACTCGGGATATTCCTCGATCCTCAATATATTTCTATCTCTTTGGGGATCATGTAGAACATCTAAAAATGCACCACTATATCACATGACTGAAACTAAACTCGTGTCTCGGGGAACTAACCACGCATGTGTAAAAACCTTGCAAACTGTTAGAAAAAACAGCTTTTCACCAACCTGAGAGTTTGATCCTCTCTTCTATCTACCCTTCACATTACCGCCCTATTGAACATCTCTAGAATTAATCTTCATTCCCGAAGAATTCATAC
Source organism: Viscum album (assembly GCA_963277665.1). Classification (NCBI taxonomy): domain Eukaryota; kingdom Viridiplantae; phylum Streptophyta; class Magnoliopsida; order Santalales; family Viscaceae; genus Viscum; species Viscum album. The sequence goes on along the minus strand of OY728126.1, from coordinate 815,035,152 downwards.
CAGAAGTCCATAAAAATCTAAGCACATGTCTATAACTTGAATCCTCCAAAAATATCCCTTATAAATTAAGGGCCTACTCCACCCCTTCCACCATCCTATTAAAATGGAATATGTATACCCAAGGCTTAATTAATGGTACATTTAAATCATCAAATTATCTTTTTATAGCGTCCTCATCCCATAACATCAATCAAAAAAGCCTTCAAAGTCCATGCAATATCCCACATAATCCCTCACATACATATTTTCCTATGTACACGTTATAATCTATACATCCTTCTCCTATCTCAAGTTAGCAAAATAGAAGTGTTCCAGAAACTTTTCCAAGAATTCCTTCAATAGATTACAATTATCTTAATGAGTGTTCACCATGATATCCCACCAACACTTTACCGGTCCCCAAAAAAATATTCTATTCTACCTTGAATATCATTTATAGAGGTGTCTCCAACTGATAAAATTTTTTCAGAATGGTCTATATCTAGAACACTGCATTATTAGGTTTACCCTCACTATAAAATATTGGATGGTGTTGAAAATTAAATTCTATAGTCATATTAGGAATATTATGCATGGCCTACCTTGGGTCACATTCTATCACTGCATAAAATGACTAAAGTTCTCATAGAACTACTCATCCCCTCAGATACCCCAATCCACTAGCATTTCTTGACTAACCTATTGGGTATAATTCATAATTAGATTCAATTTTCTCCCAACCAGAACTTGACTTCATGTGGTAATATTCCTACAATTCTATGGATGAGTCTTAAAACACATAACATAAATATTCAATGTTTTATATAAAAGAATGAACTGTACTAGACATAGGAAATCCATTTTTGACACACTATCCAGAAAGAAACCATCAATCATAGAACACTACCCTAAACCATAATTACATTGAATCATGGTCAACATGGGGTAAACTACCAAACATTGTCTCATTTTTATCATTTGACACTTTTTGGAATCCATTTTCACACTCACATTGTAAATATTTCATTAAAGAACATTTCTCTCTCCACAACATGATACAAAAAAACATTTTAACACATTTAGAACACTTCATAAGAATAGTTATTTATGAATTAAATAATACTCATTCCATTTTACCCCTTTTCATTATCTATATTATAAATCATTTCCTTCATAGTTCAAATAATTTGAAATGAATCCAACCATTTATGTCCCACACACTAATCCTATATGTGGATATCATAATACACGACTCATAGATACCTTTGTGACTATAATGATGCATGGATTCATTACTCATTCTGTTTCTTTCCTGAGTGAAATATCATAAAATAGTCTCATCACACCATAATTTCATCACTCTGTGGTGAAATATCATTCAACCATAAAAACAAAAACCAATAACAACGATCCCACCCTGGGAACATGGGTTTTCCAATATACATGGGCTAAATAATCATAATCAAGAGCTCAATTACATTAATCAACATGTATTAATCTCCAATATACCATACCCAAATAATAAACCCTAGAAAATACCTCTACGATACAACTTTTTAACATCCCCAACCCAATAGACACTAAACGGGTGCCCCATGCTGGGTCACCACATTAGCTCATGGGCACCTCCCCATACACCATATGATAGAGACTAGTTGTGATGGTTTAATGTAATAAATGGGGATACTTTACCCTATTTATTATATTAATCCACATAAAATTAAAAAATTAAAATTGAACAATAAAAAATGACCTTGAAACATTCATTACAAACCATTTCCCAAACATGTTACAAACCACAACAAAAATATACCATTCCCTGATAATAGTTCCACATGTAAAAGAAGATAAAAATGAATTAAAACATACAAATACCTAAAAAATCTCATGAAACCATGTCTAGATACTAATTTATGAACATTCCAATCCCAACTCAACTTTCTAACATAGGGATTTTTTCTTTCAATTCCATATAACAAAGGGATCTTATCATGTAAACAGTGACAACTCAAGGTGGGTGTGATTAAAACTGAATAGGCCACCACCAATGGTGTCTAATAAATATCCAATCTAAAAAATAGTTCCTAAATGTACCAAATAAATGAAATAAAAAAATTCAGGGTCTATTAGTTAACAACACTAATTTTAACCAATTTAGCCACTTAAATCAATTTTAATCAATTGTTCCTTGTGTTACGCATTTACGACATTCGCCCAATGACCAAAGCTAGTAAATCACTATTAATTAATTAATATATCAATTTCCCTCTCTCACTAGGGAAAATTTTTTATAAAAAATACATCACACATAAATTTTAGTCGGTGTCGAGTAAGTTTCATCTAATGAAATTGTTAGTTCCATATAGGCTCAGTTCCCTTCCATAACTAATGAATTATAGGGTGGGGTTTAGAGCCTCAGTCTAAAATAACCACTGTCAATAGATCCTTAATTCTAATAACCCAAAAATACCAAGTCATTTTTTAATTCTTAATTACCCATTAAACTCATATACCATATCACAACCCATTCAAAATTAATACACATAACATTTACAATTCACATTTAATTCAACACATGAAACGTCATCATTACTTAACCCATTAGCACATTTACTAATTAATTAGCTTATCCCATTTTATACATTTTCCTTTTTATACCTTATCCAATTAATAATTTTCAATAAATTCTATTCATTAACTCATTTTAGATAATTCATATTTTCACATATTTTATCGCATTGTTTAATTCCATCAGAAACTCATGGGTCATTTGACACAACCACTTTATTCCATTTAACCCGATTTCAACTTTTTCCATACAATTCCTTATTAAATTTCCAATAAATATATAGAACAACTATTATGGAATCTTTGTTATTTGATCAATCATTTCAAAACATGAATCATGATCTCAATTTTAATATATGTGAAAAATAGTCCAAACATTAAAATTTTCCATATTCTAGAATAATGGCAGTCCCCCTGGGTTTCCATATATGGTCTACTCCATCTTAATGTGTCCCATCAGGATCACAATGGTTTTAAATAATAATTTATCCAACCATTTTACAAAACATTACAAAATCCATCAGGTGATCATGAAGTGGGAAGAAATATCATAACCAAACTTTCACAAATCGACATCAAAACTATGAGATATAACTTATAGACCACCTACCTCAAACATATATACGGACACATCCTTAACCTCAGATGTATATCCAAATTCAATCCCCTATTGATTCCAAGACCATAGATATGTCAGAAAAGGTGTTTTTAGGGTATTATAATAAATAAAATGAAAATACATTCCCTATGCAAGAATAGATAACCAAGATGATCATTAGACAAAACCAGATATTCAATCCACACCCAATGACACTCTAAACACCGTAGAATAAATCAGATCAACTATTGGGAAGATTTGGGGGGATTGATTCTTTAATATTGAAGGTGTGTGAATAAATGTGGATAAAATATAGTGGGAAACTTAAAATCCACAGGTTAATATTTAGTAACATACCACATTTTAATTGGATGAAGGGTGTGGCCTCATGGTTTGGAAAACCATGTTATAACTAGGTTCCAACCTCTGTCCGACATGGGTTGGGTCAAATGTTTACCTAGGGTTCTGAAACGGTTTACAAAACCATGAACCAATCATGTTGGATGCCTGTGTACAATACCACAAGGTTTGAAATCCCCCCATTAAGGGTTTACATAACTTGGAACCACTCATACTATATTTCATGTTTTGGGTGCATAGATTCCCCAACCCATGCACCATCAATGTAACATGAACTGGTTGTCCATTTCCCCAATTTTTACAGTCTCTCATTCATTAGGAACTCCCTAGAGACTTCTAACTATCCTAGTAAACATTTCATTATCCATAAGTAAGGAATTTAAATATGAACATAACTTCTAAAAGTATGTTATTTTACGAATATCTTATTATGGATTTCTTAGTAGCCATGTTGATTAATGAACCTACTTATTAAGGCCAGTGAACAATTTTATAGATACTCCAATAGTTTATAAATATTAATGTAGAGTTAGTGGATGATAAAATTAGAAGTTTTTTAATTTATTATGGATATTTATTTCAAAACCACCCCATATGTTCATTATTTAATAGAAATAATCACATTTATGGTAGTTATGAATAAATATGAAATTTATTATAAACAAGATATAACATGTGGTTTTAATTGATTTATACATTTATGAATATATTTTTATATTGGTTAAATATAACTTAGAATTTATGGTTGAATATTTGGTACTGAATAAAATAAATTAATAATGATTTTTTATTGAATTGATATGGTTTGGGGAATTATTTGTATGTTACTATATTGGGTGAAGATATATAGTAAAATAATGGACTATACATATCAAAATTTGAAGGATATTAAACTGATATATAATAAATTCTATGGTTATAAAAATATTATGGGTGTAGTTATATATATATATGATAAATTTGCATACAAAATAAGTGAAACCCCTTGTGTAAAATATACTACTGATACATAAGATGTATTTACAACATATAATTTATTTTCTCAATGTGTAAGAAATAAAAATTGATTTGTACGAATAATTTTTTTTATAATGTTTTATGTAATATTTACCTAGGTTTCCATTGTGACATAAAAAATAATTTATTTTTCTTTTGATGGGATAATTCCATCCAAAATGATTTGAATGATTTTTCTTTATAGAAGAAGTAGAAGTGACTCATTAGAGATCCACCATTTTTTAATTTTTAACCTTTTAATCCAAGTGTCCACCATTCTTGAAACCCAAAAATATAAAAAAATATTTTACATCATTATACATGTATAAATTAGGAAAATGTATGATGGTGATCACCACAGGGTTCTCATCGATTCACTCAAAGACTAGTAGATGTCCATCAAAATTATTTCCATGATTAAAACATTTAAGAAGTTATGCAACAAAAAAAATAGGAATTACATGTTAAAATAATCCCTGATAGACTTACAATTTTTATTATTGGTGAAAATTGGGGAATGATGGGTATAATTAATATATATTAGGGAGATCCAATTGTATAGGTGGTTACCCTATGAGGTATTACTTTATAAATTTTGATTCCATTCCATTTACTTTTTTAAAATAATGGTGTTTTAATTTTCTTAATATCTTCAATTTCAATAGGTTTTTTATATTACATCCATGGTTATATAATATTTATTTAATTTTTGGACCTTATGTTATATTTTAAGGGTTTTTAAATCACCACTCATAAATTATGTTATGTATTCTTCTATTCCTTGAAGGAGCAGAGGGTTTTTGGAAATGTGGACTGATGATTTTCATCATCTATTATGAATACCCATGACCTTGTTCATCTTTATAGACCATTACATTCTTTATCCATTATAAATTTATTACAATCATACTATAAACATCGGTATATAGGTAACAAACATGATTGATTGGGGTGTGTGGGTGGTGTGGAACCATTGATCATGGAACATTTACTTCCAATCACCGTAGAGGTGGTGACCATTATTCTTATGATGATGGATTAAATGTGGAAAAATATATACAACTTTAATTATAGTGATTGGTTATTGAGGCTATTTTATCATGCCACATGGTATGTTTGGAATAGATTAGGTGGATTATGAGGGTACACATATAAGTTATCCTTAGTACTATTACATTTCTTTCTCATATTAATTTATTATCCCACAATATATTTATATTTAAAACAAATTTTATGATTATCCTAATTTATATTTTCAAACAACTGAAAATCATAATATGGAGGTAAGATGTGTATTTGGGCTTCAATACCTAATTAAATAACTCTACAGCTCCCAAACTTATCATAAGTGGATTTAAATTTCTATTTGATTGCCCCAAGAGAATGAACCAATGCAATATAGTGTCATTACTCGCGATTCAAAAATAATTCTATAATATTAGTAACATTTTTAACTTATCGTTTATGCCATTAAGAATGAAACATTCAATAATAAAATAAAATGGTTGTTCATCATCCTCACCAATAAATGAAATTTATATATTTCAGTCTAGATTGGAGATGGTAAATAAAATCTATCCTTGATCAAGGGATGTGTTTGGGGATGTGATAATTGACCATGTGACATAATTAGAGTAGCCAATGTTAGAATCCCTTGACTAAGAACAACTATATAAATACGGGTACTTATTGGAGGTCCATCAATAAGAATTCAAGGAACAAGAATAGACTCTCCTATTCCCTCCAATTTTTATAAAGGATATAAAGGAGAAAGTATCCCAATATTAAAATCACTACCCCCTTGGGCTAAAAATTCATTCATATAGGCACTCCATGAAGTGCAATAAAAATAATCTAAAACACTTAAGGGATATGGAATAACTATGAAATCATTTTTTACCTCAAAACATTATTTGTGAATTTATACTCCAACTATTAAATTCAAAATGTTTGAAACCTATACTTTTTCCCTAGATGAAGTTCAAGATAAAAAGTATGTTCAATTTGAAGGAATGTAGTGTCTACCTATATTCCCATTAAATTTTAATCTAGTAAAACTATGAATAGAAGATTAATTAAATTCAAACACATACGAGTATGATTTATATATTATGGTTTCATTTAATTGATATTTTACTAAAAATTAATTATAAAATAATCTCCCTAGTAGAATTAATTTTGAATAATCCATGTTATTAAATTCCCTTAATGAGGATAATTTTTATATATCATATACCTAAAATGATGGATAAAATTAAATAGTGTAAATAGAGTTTTAACCCACCAAAAAATATCAAAATTACAAATACACCACCATTAAAGATATAGATGTAGGGAAATCCCCAAAAAAACTACCTCCCCTAAACTATCATATAATTTTATTAGGATATGGGATGAACATTAAACAAAAAAATCATTACGTCTATCTTGTGATGAAGTTCATAAGAAACACTAGGAAAACAAATATCTGTTTGTTTAAATTATATAAACCAAAACCTCCATCTCATGGAGGATAATAACATCAACTGCCAAACAATAGGTAATAGAAACCTATTCAACCATATGGGTTCGAAAAAACATTATATAATATTAAAAAGATTATCTTTCATTTTTTTATTAGCAAAACTATCTTTTTAAGTTTTTTAATTATATGTTTTTCATGGAGAGAAGTATTTATGGATTGAATTTAAGACTATTTTAATGATAATAATTGTTTTTTCAGTCGTTATAACAAGGTTCTATTCACCCATGTCATTAATTTAACTACTACCTTATTCAAATTTTATGAACAATACAAAATTCTATATTGAGTTATTATGATTGTACTATTATATTAGTATGGGATTTGGAAACATTTATTTTGGCCGAATATGTCATGTTTTTTTTGTTTTTTTATATTTTTCCTTAAAATTGTCTCACTATTTGGAACATTCATCTTTTTTACAACAGAGTTGATTTAATTTGTATTATTAAATTAGATATATAAAAAATTACATGTTTAATGATATTATTTTAATCCCTAAATAATTTTGAAAAATAAAAAAAAATCTGGTCCGATTTGAGTAATCTTGCCATTAAAATATTGTCCACTAAAAAAGATTCTTAAGTAGAGTGTTTTTATATATTTTAACATTTAATTATTTTTCTACATTTTATATGATTTTGGTACTTGTTTGAAAATCATAGACATTTTTTTAACTTATTCAAAATTATGTGACTTTTTTGTTCTTGAAATGATAAATAATATTTTTGATATAAAGGGGATTTTTTCATTCATTCCACACATAACTTATAGATAACCTTAAATTTAATAATATTTTGGTATTATGAATCAATATATTAGTTATATATTATATAAAAAATCACTTCTCTCCAATATATTTATGTTTTGATTCCTGATATAAAAATTATAACATTTTTGTGGGGGGACATTCATGTAAATCCCTTTTGAAGGTATTTAATGCTTGGAAGTATTTTAATTTGGCATTATCAATTGTTCGGTAAAATAACCACACATTTCCATAGGTATATTCTCACATATTTTTCTCCATAAAATGATATAATAAGTTTATATTAAATTTTTGGAATATATTGGAGATGAGATTGATAACATTCAGTATACCTTCTTTAGTGGCCCCTAACCATGGTCAAAATTATATGGAATGAATTTTCAGACACCCATTGTATTTAATTATCATTCCCATTAACTGGTATAAAAGGATAAAATATTAGAAATTGTAAAATGGGACGTTATATGTCACTATTTTTTTATATGTGACTCACATTCAATGAGGATTGAAGTACTATTTTAAGGAATTTTTTTGAGTGAGGTAGATAAGTAGTAGAGATCATCACTATATTTTTATTTCCATTAATGTATTTAACCTGAGGAGACTTAATAACTGCTTTGAATCCTTTTTTTTACATCAATCCACTAACATAAATTCCCAATATATCTGGAAGAAATTTCATTGTATTCAGAACTTTCATTTTTATTATATTAGATTTAGTTACATTTAAATATTATATAAAGTCATTATAATTTTTACAAATGAAAAAAAATAGACATATTCTTGAGAGTGAGAGAAAAATGTACCAAGTGATGTAAGTGTATAAGCTCATGGATTGATCAATGGGATTTAATGAAATTTCTTGAGCATAATGAAAATGTAATAGTAATTTTAAAAGAGATAAAATAAGAAAAAGATTAATAATGAACATCCATTATCTATCATGATTTAATTTAATTTAGTTTATATTATGTCTACATATTTATTGGACTAGATTGTATTCAGTGTAATGTAGTGATCATATGTTAATATTTTATTTTTATATTTATTTTAATTTCCAATTTTCCCCAAATTTTTTTAGGGAAATTATTATTTTTATTGGTTAAGAATAAATTGAGAATTTAGTTTACCTAGGATAAAAATTAATATTTTTGTATATTTAATAATAATTAGAGAATATTTCGATATTTAGTATATTGAAAATTTATTTTTTCTAAAATATCATATTATAGATAAATATTTTTAGTAAAATGTGGTTTTGTTATGTGAAAAAAGTTATGGAAATTCATTACCTAATTTTTTTGGATGAAGAGGTCAATTATTTGAATGTGTTCTATGAAATATTCCTTTCATGTTATTAAATTTTTACATGAATATTTTTTATGATGTGTATGAAATCTCACATGGATTTATTGATATTTAATATTAATGAATTTACCATGGAAGAGAAAAATATACATAAGATATATTTTAGTTTGAATTGTTATATTATTGATCTATAAGATATTTTTTAAATAAAAATTAAATCCCAATAATAATATATGTAATTATAAATAGTTGAATAGATATATGATATTTAACTCTAATTACATTGTAAATAATATTCCCTATTTTATGGATTAAAAAATTCACTGGTTGTACAAAACTATGATTTTGGGTTGGATAAAAAATATAATATGATTCAGGAAGATATAAAAATAAAAAATTCACATTAATTTATGTAAACATTGAACATATATAGATTATGCAAGTAGTTTTCATGCTACAAACTACGTGAGGAAAGAGGGAAACCATGTGTAAATTATTTTGGAATCCCATTGTGTTGAAGGTTCCCATTTATGGGATAAGAATATTATTTTTTATATTTTTTCACTCATTATATTAAAATTATTCTCATTTATATTTTTTTATGTTTCAAAAACACTCTTATCTCAATGATGTAATATATTTCATATATAGTTATGGAATAATGTCCTATTGTTTGTCCTTCAAGGGAGATTCTTAGGTTTTATGAATCCAAAATAATCAATTATGTATCCTTTTATTCTTATTTATGACATTGAAATATGTGTGTTGGAATATAGAAAAATTGTTTTCATATTCTATTTTTTACTTCTACATTTTCTCTTACTTTTATCCCAATAACATCTCATTATCTATTAATTACATAACCATTTCAAAGTAGAGTTGGGTGTGTTTGGGGATGAGAAAATTAAACCTGATTTCGGTGTTTTGGTTGTAAACAGAATTCTTCTATGGAAGATTCAATACCCAACAATAAGGTGGAGATTATTTTTTGTTCCAAGGAGGGATCAATGGTGCACAATTCTCTTTTACATTCATTTCAGGGAGTAGATGGTGATTTGTTTTGATCTTGACTTAGGTTACTTATACAATATCATAAGTGGGTATTAAATGTACATATATAATTTTATAATGGAACCATCACTTTTCATTCAATCTCATTCATTCTTTTATCATATATTTTATTTTAATTTATAAATCCTTTCATTCAACATCTCCATTGTATCTTAAAACCAAGAAAAAATTAAAAAAATATCCACACAGTGCATGTATAGGCCTTTCTCTATAAGAATAAAAACAATTCATCAACTGATCGACTCATATATAATTTCTTAATTTCTATATGATAGCCCTAGAATATTTTACTTGTATATGGGTTATCTCTTCTTAAAATAAAAAAATGGTTAATAAATCATTTCCAATAATAACATGATCTCTTAGGTTATTCATCCATAACCAATATCTATTCAATATTAATGAATAATATATCACTACTCCAATCCCACATCATTGGTGAACCAGTAATCACACTAGATATTATATTTGAAAGGGTAATAACTATAATCATTAATTAAGTAAATGAGTCTGAATAAACCCAAGTAAATACAAAAGAATGAAAATTGATATATTTAAACTTTTGGGTAAGAATTTTTTTTAAAAATAGTTATAGAATTCCCCATCCTATATTCATACATGGATCCTATGTTAATTGATTAATACATAATTATAGAATCAAAAATGTTAAATTGAAATGGTGCTTCATTTGATTTAGATTGAAATAATGTTTCACTCATTGTCATGAATCATCGCATGATAGAACCAATCATGGAACACCCTAGATTGAACACACATGTTCCAAATAAATTATTGAGTGTCTCCCTTCACAATTCAGGAACCACTATAGATGATCAAAAGATACTTAACATATTATAGATAATAAGAGATCAAAAGTTTCATTCTCACACATTGAACAAATGATTCTTGATTGTACCTTAACATTATCTCTCTAATATTTGAGAGATATGTGTAGGGGAGGATTAATTCATGAAAAAGTTCATCCCCAAACATTAGTTCATCAATAAATTTAAATAGATAGAATATCACTTCCACAAATTTTATTTATCTTAGTGTAGAATTTTACTATTCAAATGGTCCCAAAATTGACACCAACGACACCTAAAATAAACAAAAATGGCACAATATTTTTACAACATTTTTTTAAGATATTATAATTAATACATGATAAAATATTAATAATTAAAATATCTAAAATATCTCATAAATATTAAACTATCCATGAAATTCTATATTTTATTATTCATTTCAAAAATATTATATATTAATATCACTGAATAAATAATGAAAAAAATAAATGAAATTAATAAATATAAATATAATCATATATTATTATTTGTTTATATTTTTACTTTAAAATTTTATGGACTCATACATCACTCAAAACCTTCATGGAGTCCCAACATATCATAAACTCTAATCCATTAGAATTATACAAGATTATATATGTGGATTATGTATTACCCTCTAGGACTTTACGCTGACAGGCATGCGTAATAGTCAAATATCAAGAGTGGATTTTAGTGACCTATTAGGGCCCATATATTTAAGGATTAGTTATAGAAATATCAATATCTATAAAAATGACATTTTTAAAATCAATATCATATTTTTTTATATCTCAAAAAATATGATCCACACATATTTCCATTATCAACTCATATATAATTTTTTCATGACCATACTATATAAGATTACCTTCATTCACTACAGACATAGAATTAATAAATTGAATATTATCCTAGCCAATAGGTCAATAGATATATCTACTTTTCAAATATGAAAAAATATTTCTTGAACATTCAACCAATGGAATACAATTAATGTTGCTCATAATGAAATATTTGTCACCACAATATAAATTTCAAGGTATTCTTCTAGAATCATGAAATATATACATAGTATTCATTGATATTGATATCAAGCCATAATGAAAAATAGACATGTTTTTTAATTGGAAAAACCAATGAAACCATAAACATGAGGTATTTTTAATTGATGTCTTGTCCTCAGACTCTCCATTACATGAGATCACTTTTTAAAAGATTCATAAGAACAAGTCTCAATGCTTATGAGCCCCTATCACCTGATACCATACTTCATTTGTCTTCATATTTAGAAAATTATCTTAACTATAGGAAATATTAATAATATTACTTTCATAATATCATTGTGTTTTAATTATATAGGGGGACTATTATAATGTATTTATATGAAACATTATACAATGAAATAAATATGCAGATAGTGAATACTAAATTATAACCATTATAATTGTAGTATATCATCATGAATAACTAGATGTATACATGATATATAAATCTAAAAGTAATTTTTGTGTCTGGTCTATGGAACTCACATTCATAACACTCCGAACTCCACTATACAAAATATTCTAACAATATATATTAGGTCTCAAATAATAAGATCATATATATATTATGCTATGGATTTACTAATTAGAAATTCACTGTATCTTATATGGATACATTTTTTTCTATGAATTCATCTCCTTGATTAAAACTCTACAATATATTATATCCTAATGTATGTTCCTTTTTCCTCTATAATAATCATGATATTTTTAATATTACCTAGGTTTGGGATCCAAAAAGTGAATAAATTATTGTGTATATAGTTTTATAAAAATTCCCAATGTACATGCTATTTTTTTAATATGGATTCATCTAGATTGAATTATTTTCTCTCACTCATTATATATGAAAACTATATCATTAGATAAATTTTTTCTATAGGGTAAATATTTTTTATCCCCTTTTTAACTAGTATTACATACACTTTAAGTATATGGTACATATCCTTTATACAATCTAAATTACTATGGGACATATTTGAAAATTTCTTATGTAATTATCCTAAATTTACATTCTATTTTCTCTCATAATTATTTTTTATAAATATGATATCTGGTAAATTACATGGAATATTTTATAAATCTATTATAGTATCTTATTGATATCTCCTCACCATGATAATAACCCCTATGTCTTGTATTTTGAATTCATTTTCCATTTTACATTTTCAATAATTATTTCATGAACTGTTAAAATAAATTTTTAGTATGGGTAATTTGTATTGGTCCATCTGACCCACTAAATCTACCTCAATGTATCTTGTTTCGAAGAACAAGTGTGGATAAATTATTTCAATCATTAGAGATTTACAATCAATATAGTCATAAATAAATTGATACTAAAAACTATTTCCCATATCTTATTGTCATTGTTTTACTAAAAATACAAAGGTTCTACTTATAACAAATCATAGAAACCTTTAATACATTTAATACAAATTATTATTCTATGATTTGATTATTGGATTATCAATAAATGGATATCGGTAACTTGATTTATTTATTGATATTATTTGGTGTCACCAAACAATAATAATTTGGTCATACAAACACCTTCTACAAAAGGGGATCTTGAATTCAAATTCTTGAATATTATGTTCACAAAATATTATTATGAAATTTATAATTCTAATGTATTAAATCATGAAGATAAGGTATAATCAAACAATTATTTTTAGTAAAACTTTTGTACCATACATGTATAGTTTTTGATGAATTCCCACCAATTGATTTATATCAATTATAGAAATCACTAGAATACTAAATTTTTTATCATGTATTGAATCTAGTATTATGAACATATATGATATTTTCAAAAATTATTATTCTCATTTATATGAATTTATAAAAAAATAATGGAAATATCAAGGCATGACTTCATAGTAATAAAATGTAATGATGAGAACAGGGTTGTATATCCTTTTCAAAATGTGAAACAGATTACACTGATAAATGATTATTTATTGGGATCACCACATTTTTTTAATTGGAGGATTAATTTAGTTTTCCAAATGATTTATTCTGTGAGGATTGATGTTTTTCAGAAACCCTAAAGTGGGGTTCACCATTTTTTATTTCATTGAAATACCAAATAGTTTGTACAAACATAACCAATACCAACTCTTCATTTTAATTGTAGGCCATCCTTCATGGTTTTATAAAAAATGAATCTTAGGAACTCGCATTGGTTGAGAGGATGGGTAATCCTCCTCATCATAAACTTTTATGCTGAATTTTTTTCATACACTGAGACTTTCTTATAAGATAAATCTTGAAACTCTCAAAGGATTATTTTTAGTGATCATCCCAACAATTAGAAATTCCATTATTCAGTAGTTTGGTTAAAGGAGTATATTTTTAATCATGGTTTTCATTAAAATTATAAATTCCGGAGAGGTTCACTTAGAGTCCCCTCATATCATTAGCATTTCTATAGTGTGACCTCATGAAAATAGAACTGTCCTTTTCTAGGTAAACCAAAAATCCGCAATGGTTTACAATAAAGATATAGAAATTTACTAATGCTACCCAAAAATCATATTTCTATGGATACATCTCTAGACTCTGTTGTTACAGTGTGTCGAAGATTGTGTGAATAACTCTGAATTGATCTCATCACTTTTAGGATTCTACCACCAGGTCATCAATATATCATTATCCTATATCACCTAATATGGGTTTGCAGATATTATTCAAGATGTGTTAGTATGTATATTTTTCATTTTTAATCAAAAATTAATGACAAGATATAAAAATTCCCTTGAGGTTTTCTGAAGGTATTGGTTTCCTCAACGTTAGGGTACATTGTAATCTGATTGTACACTTAATACCCATGGAGAATTTAAAGGTCTTAGAAGCTAGTAGATTATTTGATCAATAATTCTATGATCAATTATTGGAATTCATCCTTTTGTAAGTGTCTATTTAGTATTTTACATCCCATTAAAACTTTTCATTGATCAATTTTTCATCTTACAAATCTACATTTATAAAATGAGATGGTTTTATCATTTTGGATTCCCGATTAAGGCATTTATTTTCAACAAGTATGATGATCTACTGTTTAGTTGCATCTAGATTAAGTTCGGGAATTTTTTATAGTTCAAAGAAAACACATACCATTGATTCCTTTGTTATTTAATCCACTATCACTATATGTTATGTTATACATTCTATAAATGGGATATTTCAAACACTGGTTAAATTTTTAAGGTACCTCCATGTTGATATTGATCATGGGCCGTTTAAGTAGGAAATTATATTTCGCGTCATGCTGGATAACCATAATCATATCCTTAGAGGTAAGATCCCCAAAAAACATTGTGGATGATATTTCCAATATGTCTTTTATAAATCTTATCATATCCCTAAATGGTCAAATTTTTGGTGCTAGGTCCCATTAAATATATCCCAAAAATCGAATGGATTTAATCGGGGTGATGGAGATCCTAGAACCATTGTCAATCAAATCCCTTCCAATTTTTTTTGAGACTACCCATGAAATATAGAGTCCTCATGTAACCGTAGTTTAACTCTTCCTAATACCATTCTTTTACAGTGATAGATGCATGTACCTATGATTTAATGGTCTCCTCATGATAAACCTTGGATGCAACAACTTCAATCATAAACATCTGTGGGCTCTAGTGGGATTCAAAAAGTATCTCACTTATCTATTCTGAAGTATGGAGTACATCCATGATTTGCATCTTGCCTAGAAAAATCACTCTCTATTTTACAATTTCATAGTTTTTGGCCAGAGTTCATTGCTTCTTGTGGTGGGGTTGATGATTATTTTGTGGTTCAAGATATGAGGCATTTGAGGTGGTTGGGCAGGGTGTTTGTAAAGAGGTTGAGGGTATAAATTATTCTAGTGTCATAGGTTATGCTGACTTTCTCCGTCATTTTTCCTAATCAGATAATTCCACCGCCATGAGGTGGTCGGGTAAGATAACTAGGAATGGGAGACCACTGTATGGTTCTTTTTCACACTCACATCTCTATTGTTATTTATAGATTTTTTTCTCTTAGTTGTAATATTAATATATTTACTATATGGGGAAGTGACAAAAATTCTATGTCATACCACACCCATGTTGTCTTATGTATCCTCATCTCCTATTTCCTTAGCATCTAGATCTCCAGTCATATATGGTAAAATAATACATGGAGGAACAATAATCATCCTATAAGAGGTCCACCATGTGTGTCATGATAGCATAGCCAAATACAATCTCTTAATTTGATAAATGTTTCATTTTATGGGTTGTTTCCCATGAATCAGTTAATATAGGAATTGAATCTGCAAGACTTAGATCATGTGTTTGATATGAATACGACTCTTACTCCTTTTTGTATTATTTATTCTAATGGTTTTTTCAACCATTGATAGCTTTATTTAATGTCATATCCCTTGGTGATGAGTCATTTATGGGTCTTTAGAGATGTTCTATGGGGATTTCATGAGCTCAGTTAAATATTTTTTTGATTCATCCTGTTTAATATCTTCTATCATTTCATATACTAAATTTTATTCAAATACCTTTATTATTAGGATTAGGAAATGGTTATGCAGGTTTCCTACACTGAATATTTTTCCAACATTACATGTTCGGAATCAACTTTGCTTTGTAGGACTCATTTGATGATAATGAAATCCTAGATATTATATCACAACCTTCAAGGGAAATGTAAGTATTCAGGGAGAGTGGTGACGTTGAACACATTGGGTTTCAATAGATATAGTATCACGTAGAGGTCATTGTCCATGAATGTATATAAATAACCTGGGGTATTTCTTGTTTTGGATGTTGAATGATTTGTTCATATATTACTCCAATATTTGGAGACCATGCTCTATTTTTTTCTCTGGATTGAGGGATATTTTGTGGTTATTTCTACTTAATAAGAACTTTTACTACATTTTTTGACCAGTGTAACTGTTGGGATGGGCAGCTATACTACTTTGAGAGTAACAATGGTAGTCGTTCCCATTAAAATACTTTTACCCTATGATTAAGACAACTATATACATCCTTGCGGTGAGAGGATTTTTAACCTCATTCAGGATATTTTCATCACATATGTGCAGAAATGTCACCTATAAGAGAGATATTTTGAGTTAGTAGGTTAAACCTTTCAATCTAAATTTGAATTCATACACGAAATCAATTTTTCCCATTTTTTACAGTTTGTTGGATCGAAAATTTTCATCATCCTAAGTGTAGAAATGAATTGATATTATAATTGATGAAAAATGTCTTCCCATCAAATAACCAATAATATTGGAATACTAATATACTAAATAATTGATATCTCTATCATAGTCTGTAAAAAACAACACGACATAGTCAAATCATTCAAATCTCAAGGTCCCATCATTGGACCACATCAGGATACAAAGTGTGTGGGATGTTGTTCTAGGTATCTCGCACCATTAAAGGGGGATATAATTGAGTTTTATAAATTAGTTGGAGGAAAAGTAACATCCGACCATTCAGGATATGGATTTCTTTATGTCTTATGAAGTTCTTATCTCCCATTCATGGATTCCATTCAAGTGGATTAGGACTTAATGCCAATGAATAATTCCAAACGTGTTTCTATTTGTGAAGCCACCAATATATAGGGAATGGATGGTGTTTGATGATGTATGACTATTATTATATCTCATTTATTCCCAATACATAAAATTATTGAATGCTTTTCCTTTTAAGGGAGAGGTAGTTTATATAATGGAGGAAAATAATGATCATTTTCATCTTCCTCAATTAGTTATACTAGGATTTTTGATCCACATCCATTCTTATGCTTACATTATTCAATTTTAGGTCAATTATCTCTTTCCATACCAATGGGATGAGAAATATTTTTATCATCCTATATATGGTACCGAGTGGTAATATTTCACATGAATAGTTTTCCACTTAGTTTTCTAGTAGTTTTTATATATATCTCATATTATGCCAACTACTCCTCTGTGGTAGATATTCTAGTACTCATGGTTAGTGAATTGGATGTATCTACACATTTTCAATTTATCTTTGATAGTGTTCCTCTATAGAGGAGGAAACATATTAATTGGTGGTTTCGTATTTTTGGTCCTCCTCTAGTTACATTTCCACACAGCCGTAGTTGGTTAATATAAATCACCTACCACAAGTTTTATAATTTTATGATTTCATCCTTTTTTATCTATTTCCTCATCCACATTATCATTACTTTTTATAGTTAGTACATTTAAAGAGAGGTCTTGGGAAATGGTAGTTTTCCCATTAATTTTAGTGCAATAAGATAAATCCATACCACTTTCATTAGAGAATTTTCTTTAAACCTTCTCCATATTTATCCTTTTTGGTTTGTGACACTAGTAGGGTTTGATTTCCTCTTCTACACACTCCTCCCATCTCTTCCGATGATTTGTGACCTTTAGATATTTTTGGGTTGTAACCACATAAGGGGCCCCAAATTTCATATATTTTTGTTGACGAATAAGGAATATATTAGATGCCAAACATTAATATTTACCTCACATATTGAAGAAGAATATTTCCCTATGTTGTGATGTTGATAATGATGAAAACAACCCCATCCATTTAGTGTGGGGGTTATTTGATGTCTTAATTGGAATTGGAAGATCCTATTGTTGAGGATTCCAGTACTTTATTTAAGGACTTGATGATTCGTAGGATGAACATTGAGATATAAATCCCCCCAACCCTATAGTCTTGGGTTGATTTTGATCCATCATTGATTTTTGATAGGACCTTCTCCGTGAATGATGAACCTGGTGATAGTTATTGAGATATAATTTCATCCAGGCCTATGGGACTTGGTTTATCTATAGTTTTTTACAATATATCTTCAATCCTATCAAGAATTGATGATATGAAAGGCGGAGGTAATTATATATATACCCTAGATTATTAGGGATGGGGGATAGGGTTTCTCTTGAATGATTCTTATGGAAACTTATATTGCAATGTTTTTTCACATGGAACAGTTGCTCTCATAAAAGTGATATGTGAAATGGGAGCCCAAGATAGGAATCATTCTTTTTGACAATCATATTTTCTCATTAAAACATTGGATTTTTTGTTTCAAGGGAATTAATTTGTTATGGACTTATTTCAAGGATCTATTTCTTATCCTCTTCCTCTATTCATGGTGTCTCAAAACCATGGATGTAGTGATATTTCCTTGTCTTGACCAACTGTCTCACGTAATACCTAATAATATGATTTATTCGGATGATATGACATTAAAAAGGGATATATCTAGTGATTAATTCTATTCTAGAGTCATAGTAATGTGAAATTATCTATATTTCCCTAATCCTCTGAAACATACATCTAGAGGTTCTTTTGAAATATGTCGGTGGATAGTCTTGGTTATGTAGATAAAAACAAAAAAATTTTGTTTTTCATGATACTCCTATCCTATGTTCCAAGATTTAAAAAAGGTGGGAATATCCAACTAACAACAGGTTGTATTGAAAGTATAAAAGAGAAAATTCTTTCTAGGTTAAGGGATATGTTTATCCATCATCTCCAGATTAACATCCCCCATTTTTTCTGCAAAAATAAGGAATGGAATCCTTCTATAACACTATTAAGATATCATAATCAGAAGTATTGTGGGTATAGAACATGGTGGGGTGATTTCGTCGTGCTAACAAGCTCTATATTTCAATATCAGGATCATCTTAATCACACTACCATACCACCATCTAGTTAAACCAAAAAAGGTTCCTCTCAGGGTCACATGATGACAGGACAATAGTTTTTCTATAATTTAATAGGTGAACTATATATGGTTAACCCTCATGTTTTCTTTGAACCTCTCTATATGATGTAGTTGGAGTTTTGAACACCTCTCTAAATGGAGGTGTTTGGGAAAGGGAATTATTTTCTTTTTCATGGAAGATATCACCAGGTGGAGGTTAACCATAGTGGATGTGATGAGTATAGTTTCTCTAATCCATCTCTAAACTACAATTATGAGGACTATAATGGTAAGAATTCCCTTTCTATTTTTTTGAAGAGTCGCTAAAACATTGGGGTGTTGATCATGTTTCTTGAAAAAAAAACATGGACACATAAATGAGAGGTTTAGAAATATGAGCTTCATCATGCATCATGGCCAGAACGTGCTAACATAACTTTTTTAAATTTGGAAGGGATATGATCTAGTTGTGTGATGGTTTATAGTCTATGTTGATATCTTTGATGTGTTGTTGTAATACGATCCAGCTACTAGGTAGAAGTTTGAGAATTCCATTGAACGTCTTACTTATCGGACTGAATATGAGTCAACAATAATTCTTGTGCCACTATCACAAGGTGAACCTAGGTTATAACAAAGATATGAGCCTGATCTTGTGATATTTTTGTATCTCGGATGTCTTTTTTGATAGAAATATGTGCTTCTCATGAGGCTTGTGTAGCTCTCAGATGGTGAGCCTTGGTTGGAACAAGAATATGAGATGGGTCTGAATGTGTATTCCCCATAATAATATAATAAAGAGAGTTTATAATCATATAAGTGATATGAGACCCCAAATGTATTGTCTCATAAAGATTTTGATGCAATCGTTCATTGGTGGAAGTCGTTATATGAGTTTGAAATCCATGATCTTTTGGAATATTATATGTATATTCACTGATATGGATATAAGCCTACCTCGAGACTTGTTCCCCTCTCACATGGTGATCCTCCGCTAGAATATATATATGATCTTGATTCTATACCTTTGAAATTTACCACTTATCATCTTCGACTAGAATAAAAGGTTGTCCTAAGGCATGTGCCTATCTAACATGGTGATTCCTCTCTATAATAGGGATATTAGTATCACCATGGGCCTTTGGAAGATGAATTTAGTTTTTTTAATGGCCATGTACCCATTTTACAAGGCATGTGCTTCTCCCACTTTGTAAGCCTCGGTTGGAGAAGGAATATAAACCAATTCCAATTATTCGTTCGTTACATTCAATTGCAGATAGACCTCTAGTACTAGAGAAAAAATAAACAATCACTTTAGAAAAAGTAGTTAATCATATGTATCAATGTGTTATGTTTACCTGGTTGTGTGGAGAGGAATATGTGGTTCAAACTGTATTTGTACCAGTCCTAGAATATCTCAGTGGAATTTTGTAGTAGTTCTTAAGATGTAAGGACCCTTTAGACAAATGTGAGAAGTAATGTAAGATTGAACATTTTCTATCACCAAATTATAATAGAAGATAAATTCTACTGAAGTAGGAATATAATACTACTAATGTCTTTTATAGTCTACTGGAATATGATGATGTAATTCTTGCACATACGTTGGGAAATGTAGCTCCCACTTGCCTATTCCATGAATATGCCTCTAGAATTTTATTGAGTGACAAATGATATGAGAGAATAAACTAGTAACATATAAAATACCTTGGAATTATTTGTCATAAAATGTTGAGTATGTTCCACTAATGAATACCCTAATCCGTTTGTTCATGATGTTTCATCCTTGTTTCTCATACGTGGGAATTAGAGATGGTAGTTTGTTTGGTTGTACCCTCAATAAGAATATGAAAGGAGCTAGTGAGATGGTGCTATGGGAGATGGTTAAGAAGGTCCCTCCTCGATGGACCCCGAACCATAAGTGAACTATAACTGACTCTATGGTGGAAATTATTCATATACTGAAGGTGGATATTATTTTTCTCAAGGGATAACCTCTCAAACCTGTTGTTGCTGGCTATGAGTTTCACTAGATTTTGTGTAGATTTATTTGGATGATGCAGACACATTTATTTCAGTACTTTAGGCCCCTCATGGTAATCTTCAAGGGACATAATCATTATATGTACATGGTATTGTCAGACCATTAAATTCACCACCCTACAGTAATGATTTCTTGTGGGTGAGGTCATTCTAATACCCACTAGGGTTTCATCCATAATTTGTTTTTCTATAATGTTTCTTGGATGAAGACATGTTAGTTAAGTGTTTTTTATGGGATCAGTATCTATGACCAAAATGACTACAAGGAATAAGGTCTCTAATCCATACATCGTTACTGACATGGTATGTTTTCAATCAGAGAATTATGTGTAACACAATTTTAGTTTTATCCCTATTTTAGACATTCTATAAATGTACACTTGTCAAATAAAGGATTGAATTATTTTATAATTACCCATACTATAGAGGATCAACCATTAATTTTAAATATTAATGTTAGCTTAACCAGTTCTATTTGTATAGGATATACACACATGATAGATTGACACACGACAAACCGATCATTATCTTATTTGAAGGATTCATGTTAGTATCACTATTTTTGATTCATTATAAGAAAAATGGATTTCATTGGGAGGATCAAAATTTCATGATGAGAATTTTGAAGTCCATAACTTTATACATGTGAAGGATATGTCATAGTTAAATGAATGTATTGCTGGGATCAACACATTTGTTTCATTAGATGTTTCTTTAGGTTTTCCAAATAATTTATTATGGTGGGTTGAATGTGTTTCACATTCACTCATTTTGGTTTATATTATTTTTTATTTTTCATTGAATAATCCCAATAGTTATCTCATCCATAATTGAGATCATGCCTATATTCCAAAGGAACGTTAAGCTTTAATGTTCAGAACGAACGATGCTTCTGATATCGCATTAGAAGAGAGGACGGAAGGTAGACACATCATAATTTTTTTAGGGGATTTTTTTATTACAATAGGATAGTCATAGATATTTATGATATATTCATGAATATTTTCTTAATCCAAATATGTGACTATTCACTTAAACAATATTATGATGTTCAGAATCTACCTATATGAAACGAGAGATCTATTAGTGAGTCTATATATTTTTATTGAATTTATTTAATCCATTTATATTTAATGGGGAGATAAATATATATTAATGTTGTATACCCACACATATTATAATTTTCTAACAACATGGGAGGTGATTAATATGTCAATGTTGGGATTATCCATTATGATGTGTTCTATGTATCGTTTTCATATGAGGAATAAAAGAAAATTAGTTCATTAAGACTATCAAATTTAACTATATGTATATTATAAATATATAAGGGACCTTAATAAATATGTATTTGAGAAGGATATTTGAATAGGTGGCCTATGCATCTTGGTTATAGAAAAAATCATAGTAATCATAATTTTATCATAATATTGGGACACAACCTAAGGTGGATTCCATTTTATGAGAGTAGTCTTATGATAGCACTGATTATGTATGCACACTATGGATTCTATAACTGGTGGAGATTTTAGATGGAAATGATATAATAGTTCCAACATCCTAAGCCCGTCTGAACTAAGCTCGATGCGAGAAATAAGGGGTAGAAACTAATCAGTCTCACTACTTATGAATTTGGGACATATGTGATCTGATATCCTTTTAGATGACTACTGTGTATCATAGTCCTAAGATAGACTACAATATATCCTATATATTTCATGAATGAATGTCCTAATAGTTAATTTCACAACTCAGTCCATTAGTGAATGAGGGATAATGATTATCCCATAGTAAATATTGGTTCTCAATGGTTGGAATGTTAGAGACATGGTGAAAATTTCACTGAAGTGTATTTTTATTTGATATAGGGACTTATAATTGTATCCTACATATAATTGTTATTTCATGTATCAGAGTCAACATAGTGCATTCTGCTGCTCATTCCACTGGTGGACATGGGAGTAAGATTAGCCTCTGAATGATATTTGGTCCACATGGTTGAAATGTTAGAGACATGTGGAAAAATTCAATAAAGAAGCTGTTTATTTGAATTAACTCATTAGTAATGCTTCTTACATATCCTATTTGTATCATGAATCATATTTATCTTAGTTTAGATTAGTGCTCAGGCTACTGGTGGATGTGGGAGAATGATTATCCCATGGGAAGGATTGGGTCTCAATGTTTGAAATTTTAACTATATGGGAAAACATCAAACAAATTTGTTGTTAATTTGATATCAGGCATTATAAAAGAATATTATATATCATTGTTGCTATAAGAGTCAAATTCATTTTAGTTTGGTTTGTTTTGGGGAATACACACTAGGGATTCCATTATATGGAGGTAGTTATATTATGCCACTCATTGGGGATTACACATTGAGGTTTCCCTAGTATGTGGGAATTTCCATGTCATTCCACTGATCAATTCTTATACTATGTGGTGTCCCATGTATGTGGGACATATCATATTATGTCTCTGATCAGGTAATACACACCAAGGATGACCTAGGATTGTGGTTGAACAAGGTTATCATGTCAGGGGGCATCTTCGAGACCATACACGGTTGTCTTCTTGAACTTCTTTATTGTGTTCCTAAAATACCTTGATTATCCACAAGACATATTGGAGGATGTCCGTACATGATTGATTGTATCGAAGAAAAATCCAAGGAATTTTTTTTCATTCATTTAACAGCCAGAGGGATATTACTCAATCTGAATGGACTGTATAAAAACAATTCCACGATCAAGGATGGCTTTTGTATAGGACATCCTAGGACCTGGGTGAATTTTTCTGGTGTGCTTTGAATGATCTAGGTTTACATTCTCGAAGGTTCCCTTGATATCAGCTAACTCATCCTAGATGCCATAAGTTGATAAAATATTCGGAGGGTATCACATGAACTGGATAACATGTCAGCGAGTCCATATATTGATCCTAGACGGTGTCACGAAACATTCATGGCATGTATGGGGGGAATTTCATTATCAGAACGACATGTTGAGGGGACGTCACATGGCTTGGGTGAAATCTCCAAGTGTTGTTGTATATGGAAGATACATCCTGTGAGGTGAATTAGGATCACCATATATGTTCTTCAACTAAGTCTTGAATCATTAGACAATATTATAGTTTCTATTACATATGTTCCTTATATTTGTTCATTGTCATTTTTTAACAGTATCATGTGATGCAACAGATTTGTTGGAACTCCTTTGCATAGCCTAAATGACACACCCTACTTCGTTATCATGATCCCAAGTGATAATGTGAGGTTACTATGCAAACATCTTAATTCTCATATTTTTAATAAGATTTTACCTAGTGAAAATCCCTTGGATTCATGGGACTAGCCTCTCCCAGAAGTTATTGAATGTTCCATGTGATGAAAAATCATGCAATTGGTGCTACCCAACATGGATTATTTTCATTATCTATGATGAATAATATATCTAAGTGGTGAGTAATATCATGATAAATGGAATTGAATAAGGGAAATAAAAAATTTGTAATTACAAAAAAATTGTGAGAGAGGATCATCACATATTATTTACAATTATATTAATTAAATAAAGAATTACATTTGTTGGAATTATTTCATAATTGATGAATATGATGAATGATATGTGGTCCTCCATTGTTATTATGTATAAACAAAGGATAAATTTCCTCTATCAGTGATACATATGTGTTCTATGAATCTCTAGAAATTTTCAAAGGAATCTTCAGGTGTTATCACAACAGATCCTTGTGTTTCTGTCATCCACCGTTGTTGTATTATATAACCAATTCTAATCAGTTCTTCGAGATTCAGTGGATGATGATTGCACTCCGTTCTTAGCAACGTTCTTGGAAAAGGGAGATAGTTGGGCTTTAAAGGAATCACTAAATCCATTGTAAACAACCATGACAAATGAATATCCTCTATTAAGAAAATAATATAGTTGTTTATTTATATTTCCTGGGATAAAATAAAATAATTTTAAAAATTTATATCATTGTTTATTTAATCCAAGACAAACCCCATATCAAATAAAAATAATTATATTATCATTTCTAGACATTCTCTTAACCTATGAATTAAAATAAAATATTATTTAATTTAATAAAATCCAATATTTATTATTTCTCTCTACAACATTAATCTATGTCCTCTATTCCTCTACAATAATTACCAGGCCTTGAATAATGTCTATTTATTTATTAAATAAATCTCACTGCATTATTCGATAATTAATAAATAAATATTATATTCACTAAATAAGAAAAAAAAATTAATAAATATTCCACTAACATTATATTATATTGAATAATTGGTGACAAAATATATGTGATCAAGAATAAAACGATTGTTACTAAACCATGACTACGAATAACATTGATTCATCTTGATAAATTATAATATATTATTTAATTGAAATTATTGATACACATAGCGTGTAACCCTATAGGATTGTATCTTAGTTTCATTAATGAAGTCATACTAATGTAAAATGTTAGTGTCTCACAACATTCCAAGGCACCCATAGAGAATAAATTTAATTCCATAATGACATGTCACCTCATATGAAATCATACTGTGTAATATAATCCCTTCATCTCAATATATATAATCAAAAAGTTTTCATGGAGGTGTCAAAAACCTATGTGCTCGAAGTCTCCTTCATTGAATTCATGAAAAATGAACTTCCATTCAGAACACCATGGCCCTAGATTTATTTTTTCAAAAGAAATTTCACCACAGGTTCTATGTTATCAAATTTTTTTAATAAATAGAAGGGAAAAATACTTTCTCACGTTATTAATTAATACAATACTACTCATGACACACCCAACATATCCCACTTCTCTGTGAACTTCTTTCAACACAATTTTAGTTAATATATCTATGTGTATGACTCATAAAACACATTAATGATAATCTAAAAGTCTAGGAAAAAATACACACATGCGCATATTGGAACATCCAATGACACATCTAGATGCATATTTCTTTCTGGCTGGTCTCATTATCATAACATCTTAATAAATACATACATGGGAGTATATCATGAGAATGTTCATCAACGTCGTATGAGTCTTCACCCCTGATAGTCTATATAATTTGTCTCCCTAAAATGATATCATCTGGATATAGAACATATATTCACGAATAGTTTCATTCCAGATCTCAGTTCTCGTCATATAGGGAAACTAAAAAGACCTTTTAGTGTGATAGCTACTCTTATGAAATTTTCACATAATGCACTACACATAAGAACAATCATGATGTGTTGAGGAATATATAAAAATATTCAAAACCATGAATACAGGTTAACATAAATTTAATAGAAGTTGGGTATGGGGAACCAACTCTAACAAACTCAAACATGAATTCGATCCAACTCATATTAAACTCCAATTCACTAGTATTCACATGATAATCATGGTTCTACTAAGATATGCCTTTATTCAAGGGGTCATCCACATTATATTTTGTGGGCAATATATCTTCTATAACTTCACCCCTCTAATAGAAATCCATTAATATGTGATTATTCTAGAGTATGTGATTTGTCAATTGATGTGACAGGGGATATTTTTTAATATACTTTGTTGCAGTATTATCACAATAAAATCGGTTAGGGTCTTTACTTCTAGGTAACACATCGAGTTCCTATAAAATGTTTCAAATACAAACAGCTTCCTTTGAAACACCAGAATCATATATATACTCGGACTCTGCAATAGAATCTGCAACAACCAGTTTCTTTGAACTCTTAGAGCTCACAACTCCTTCGCCAAGATATAAAACCTATATTAATTGCCACTACATGTTATTATGGTCTCTCAAAAAAACATCATTAAAATAAACCATGATGACCAGATCTTCATATACTTCAAACACAAGGATCATATCCTTAGTTTTTCTCATATAAATAAGGATAACCTTAACAGAATTCCAATGATGTTCTCTTGGATTTTCATAATATATTCCAACCATTATCAGTGCATAGGAAACATAAATTTAATTAACTAATAATGTATACATGATTGAACCTTTAACCGGATTCTATGGGATCTTAGTCATTCTGCCTTTCTCATGTTTTGACTGAGGAATCATTTTATTGGAATGAAGTTAACCATGTGACACATCAACCAACCTCTTCATTTGTTATTCCATACTAAATCAATTTATAATCTCCTCAACATATGCACATTTACTTATTCCATGAATCCTCTTATATATATCTTCAATGATTGTGATCCCTAGAATATATGATTATTCACCCATGTCTTTTATAGAAAAACGATTGTTTACCAAGTCATTAACTAACTATATAATTTGTATTTCATTTCTAAGAAATACAATGTCATCAACATGTACTAAAAGGATTGCAAATGAATTTCCACTAACCCTATTTTAAACACATGGATCACATTTATTCATAATGAAAATAAATTATATTATGTCTTCATCAAATCATATTTTCTATGACAGGGATTCTTCATTCAATCCATAAGTGGGTCTATGAATCATGAAAATACCATTCACAAAACCTGGTGTCACAAACCCATCTAGTTGTTCAATATAGAAATCTTCCTAATGGATCCCATTAAAAATTATGTTCTAACACCCATCTTCTATGTCTCACAATCATGGTAATCCATTATAGAAAGTAGAATTCTAATGGGTTTAAACATGGAAACATTTTAAAGGTTTCATCATACTCAATTTTTTGACACTATTTAAACCCTTTTCACATATCCATGATTTATATGTATTTAAATTAGATTCCCTTTCCATTTTCCTCTTATATACCAATTTCAATAAAACATGATTTACATTAATTAACTCATCCCCCAGAACTATTCCTTTTTTGATACAAGGAATCCATTTTAGAATTCATTGATTTTTGGAATCATTTTTCTTTTTAGGTCTATAATACCACCTTATATGAGTGTGGAAAATCATTTTCATCTAATAATGAGTACCCATCTTCAGTGACTATAAATCCAATTCACAGTGGTTCTCTTACATCTCTTAAATGAATACAGAGTACTTGTATTTGAAGAATAAATTCTTCAAAAAGGACATTTGGAATCTATTCTAATTACAAATCATGTGTATCTTCATCATAAACTTCATCAAAGTTAATCTCCAGTAAACTATCTTTTTTGAGTATTTGATCCCTCTCAATAAATATTGCATATCGACTGGCATTCACTTTCTTATCTTAGAGGTTTTATATGTAGTGTCCCCTTTATCCATTGGGATACCAAATTAAGATACACCTCATTCCGTAGTGTGATATTTTTTTCCTTGATAAGGTCGTAACAAATGAATCGTAACCCCATATACATGTATACGACAAAAAAATGTTTTTTCCTCCCCATACATCACAGGTAATTCCATTTTTTGATTAATTTGGATCTCAATTTATTGTATATATCGTATATCTAAATACATATTACCAAAAGTATAGTGGAAGATAATTATGAATCATCATTGACCTTACCATGTATAAAAGTTATGTTTCTTCAATTCATTAAAACCATTCCATTTTGGTCTATAAGGTGGACTGATAAGAGAAATAATCTCAAAATCTCATAAATGTTGATGGAATCATGGTTAATATATTCACCACCTTGATCTGATCAAAGCTTTTTTATCATCATACTATGTGGATTCTCTAATTAATTATTCATTTCCTTGAATTTCATAATGGATTGGGATTTATACATCATTATTTAGACATATCCATATCTACACAAGTATTCAGAAAAATTTATGAAGTAAAAATATACACCTCTTGCCTCAATGGGAAATGGTCCACAGACATCAATGTGTACCAGTCCTAGAAGTTCTGTAACCATTTCATCTTATCAACCAAATAGTGGTTTTCTCATTTTTCCATATAAACATGCATGAAATCTATAATGTAGTTTAAGAAGAAAAGAATCTAAATGACCATATTGGTAGAATTTTATCAAACACTTATCATTTACATGACAAAGATGATGATTACAAATATCAGTGTCATAAGAATCAAGGGAACATGATTTATTATCAATTTCCAACAATTTGGGTATTTTAATTTAATACATAATGAAATTTATTTAAATGTTCCATTCTATATCATAGGTTGTCTATATAGAAAAACAACTTCTATTTTTAAACATGGAAGTAAACATATGAGTAACTATGCATGATATATAAAATACATTTTTTCGTAACAATAGCTACATAATAAAAATGTTTCAAAACCCAAAAAAACATGTTTTCAATGAGAGGTGATAGTCAACAATATTTAGGGAATCATGCCTCACTCATGTATAAGGTCTCATATCTTCCTATTTTTTATGAAATATTTTGAAAGTTACTTGGTTTCAACTTTTTAATACATATGTGTGTACCACAAGATTTATATAATACCCAATTTGTAAGTATGAAAGAATTTTACATGTTAATTAATTCACCATCATCTTCCCCTTTCTTTATGTTGATGTTCCCTTCTAGTTTCCTGATTGACCCATGAAAAAAATAGTACCTTTTTTTCCTTGCTCTGCCATTGGATCATCCCTTTCTTGGAAGGATGGTTCTTTGGAGATTTATAGTTTTTTATAATTCTTTGGCCCATATGGCTTCCTATTCCTTTTTTTTATTTACCATATGGACTACATGTTTATCACCCCCCATTTCTTTATCCACTTGGTGAATCATATTCAGTAGTTTCGAATGAATCCCTTCATTATTGCGCATATTATAATTAATAATAAAGATGGAGAATGTCTTGGGTAGTGATGAATGTAAGATATTTGTAAGAAAATGAATCATGAATTTAATATCTATGATTTTCATATGTTCAATGTCGCTAATAATATTGAATACATGAGTTATAATTGGCACAGAATTTCCAACCTTAGTTATGGAAAATGAATTGGAGATCTCATACCTCTCATGTCTGACCTTCTCCTGAAAGAGTTTATGAATGTGATATATCATGGTATATGTTTCCATGTCTTCATGATGATTCAAAAGATCATTGGAAATGGATGATAAAATGAACCCCTAAACATTTGTAGAATCATTCATAATTTTACCACAAAGATATAACAATTCAAAACATGATTCATTACTAGGCTCAATAGGAATTGGTTCTTTCTGTACATATACTTTTATATCATGGTGATGATGACACATTGAAACCATTTCCAGTCATGAAATTTTTTGTTTCTGACAAGTTTTCCCATCTAATGTATGGATCATAATTATAAGATTCAAGAGATGTTAAAGGGATTTGACAATATATGATAAGAATAATTTTAGAACATTATCTCGTATGATTTAGGAAAATAAATAAATATTATATTTGTTAATCAATCTAAATTTTATGGAAACTCAATAGCCCAGACTATGGGCATGGAAATATCCTATATCTTAAAGAACCTAGTGCCAAGAATCCATATTCCACTTCCCATTGCCCAAAAATTGGTTAGTCAATAAAAATGAATGGTTTTAGGTAGGCGTTCGAAATGCCAATATCAATGGCTCACTATTCCTTGATATGTTGAGTGGACTACCTAATCATGAATTCCTGATATTTCCTTTCCTAAACCTTTTATTCTCAATTATATAGAGTCCTTATTTGGAATTAAACCATTGATGTAATCTATTTTAATTCAAAACAAAACCTCAATTTAAAATACCCAATAATTCAAAACACCCCAACATGGGTTGGTCATGATCATTGGATTATTGTTCGATTTCAACCAATGTAATGTAAGGGTATGGTAACATAATATATATAATTCATGTATTTTATATTTTATGCATAAATTTTCATATATTATCTTTATGACAGTCTTGTTAATATTATGTGGATTTACGTAGTTGAGTATCCATGACATAGATAATATTTACACATAATCCAATTAATATTAGTTTTATATTGGATGCTCATTAATTTTGTTAGATTATGTGATCATGAAAAATCATCCATAATTAAATATTCATAAAATGTGACATAAATAAAATAATAAAGCATTAGTATCTTGAGAATTTAATAATTATTATTTCTTCCAGTATTTGATAAACTAACCATTTCCCTAAAGTAAAAAACATCCAACAAATTAAGGATCATGTCATAGCCTTCCACCCATCCACATATGTATCTCCATGGATCAGTTTTCCATCAGCTCCAGACATGAGCTACCTCCACTAGATTGGGAGATCTTTCATTTAAATATTCTTTTTTAATCACATGACGGTTAGTGGAAATGCAGTTTATATAAAAGAAAACATGGAAACACAATCCCTAAATAATAATAGGAGAGAATAAATGCATGCCAACAATTAAATTAAATAATAAATTAAATGAAATGAATCACATACAAAAGACCGGTACAACACATTATCACCCTTATTCATGAAATGAATTTTTCATTTAATAATCCTAGCATTCAATTCATAATCTTTATTATTTAACCAAATACACAATCAAATAAATTAATTATTATCTTCCATTAATAAATGATTTTTTCTTAATTATCATCCATATTTCCTTGAGATTCTCATCCATTATAATGTTAAATGAATTTAATAAATGTATTTTGAAATAACTTTTTACAGAAATTCATCTTGGAGGAAACATGGGGAATACACTTCACATTCTTCCAAACATGTATTATACTCATATACTATTTTACTTTTGAGACATATAGAATACACGATGTATCATAAACTTTCAAAATATGTATCTAATGGATTATTGTATGAATTAAATGGTTTTTTCTATAACATGTTGTGACTAAATGAGAGTAGAGTAACAACATGTAATACGATTCAGACATGATATGAATATATCAACATTACATAGATATTAATTGAGCATTTATCTATTTATGTCCACTAAAACCTATTAAATGGTGGGTCATATCATTATGACCACAAACTAGTACATTTCTCAAGGATTACATATTAAAATAAGAAAATTGAGAACTATGTAACTTGTTATAAGTACATGGCATGTACATCTCTCACTGCCTATCCAGGGAACATTCCTACAGTCTCAAACTTTGAATCATTCCTCAAATACTAGAATACACAACATTTCAAATGGGATACACATCATTTTATCTTAAAATTACATTTTCACTATTCAGGTGGGCCATCTATTGAAATACACACCCCATATTTGACTCAAAGGGAATACACACCATGTACATGGGCAACACGACTTGTAATCTGGCTGACTGACATCATTATATTCTTGTTAAAAACAATGCAATTAAAGTGTGTAATTAATGCATAATCTTAAATTGGTTTTTGAACCAATTCTGATGAATTTGTCAGGGCTACATGATATGTATCTCCAATTACATATCATTTAGACCTATATACATGGAACGATAATTTGGGACCTCCATATGAGTTAATATATTTTATTTTAATCATAAAGATAATTTTTTCGATTATATATGTCAGATCAGAAGTAGAAAAATAAGATCTGACTATTCAGATTAAAATAATTTTAAATGTTAATTGAAAAAGTAAATTACAAATTCATAAATGACTATTTTTTTTAAATAATTTGTAATAATCAAAGAAATGGACAAATATATGAATATTTTGATCTAAGGAATTGAATCAAAGAAATGGAAAAATATTAATTACTCCAAAAATGGCAGAGGGTATCATCAGTATTTATTTTTAATTAATTTATGTATAGAATGAATTACATTTTTTGGAATTCATTCTTTATTGACGAATCCAGAGATAAATTTGCAGTCCACAATAATTTTTTTGTAAAGACCAAATTTATATTTTCTCTAACGGTGATCCACATGTGTTCCATTGATCTCCAGACATCATTGAATGAATATATGAGTGCTAGTACAGAAGATCATAGTTTTTTTGCATCGGCCTCCATTGATTTATTCAAGAACCACTTCCAAAGTGTTCT
This sequence comes from Viscum album, assembly GCA_963277665.1. Lineage (NCBI taxonomy): Eukaryota > Viridiplantae > Streptophyta > Magnoliopsida > Santalales > Viscaceae > Viscum > Viscum album. The sequence continues at coordinate 815,001,390 of OY728126.1, read as the reverse complement.
CCTTGATCCAATGGAAGAATATTTCTATCTATTCAATAGAGTGTTCATGGAGGAGGGATCTATCTTAGATTAAGAGGATTATCCAAATATATGGTTCACAACTAAGAAAAATTAATTTACTCTATTGAGAAAATAAAATAATAGGGTATGTAAATTTCATGGGTCAAAATAAAATAATTGTGAAAGTGCCCTAATTTATTTATTTAATCCTATGAAAATCCATTTCCTAATAATAATAATATTATAATAATTTCTTGACATGTTCTTCAGTTGGGAATTAAAATTTTCTATTATTTAATAAAATAATCTTCATTTCTCACTATTTCCTTCTAGGCCATTAAATTCGATTTACAGTTCCTCCACTATATTTATCGAGTTTTCAAACATTATATTTATATATCTAATAAATTTCACTCCATTATTCTCAAATAAATATATAAATATTAAATTCAATAAATAAAAAACAAATATTTATTAAACATTACACTTACATTATATTCTCTTCAATAACATGTGACTGAATATATGTGTCCAATCATATAAGAATAATTATTAAACCACAACATGAATAACAATTATTAGTCTTGTTAAATAATAATATATAATTTAACTACAATTTTGTATACACTTAGTGTGTTACCCTATATGACTCTTTCTAAGTGGCATTATGCGAAGCATCCAAAATTCCAATGACAGAATTTAGAAACACACCAAGGAACCCATGTGGAAACAAGATAACACTAGAATGATACACCACATCATAGAGTTCCTTATTGTGTAACATAATCAATTTATCTTTATATATCTAATCAAGAAGGTTTCATGAATGTTCCATAATCCTATGTGCTCAATGTGTCCTTATTTAACTTCAAAAAAAATGATATTTCATTTAGAACACCATAGACATGTGTTTATTTACGCTATATCATTTCCATAAAATTGCATGAGATATCATCTTCAATTGATAAATAGACGTAAAAATCCTTTCTTATAATTTTCATTAATGAAATATTACTCTTTACTCACCCAACCTATCTGATATTTTCATGAACATATGTACTCATAGTTTTTGTCACATCTAAGTGCACGCCTCATGATAGTAATTAATAATAATCATATTAACAAAGGAAACACACACATGTCTATAGATAGTAACATTCAATGACACATATAAATGTGGATTACTTACTGGATGGTCATGTTCTCAAAATATCATACTGAATATTACTAACACCGTATATGATGATAAGGTTCCACAAATTCATATGAGTCTCCATACATAGTATCTTGTATCATTTGTCTCCCTCAAATGATATCATTTGGATATAAAACATATATTAATGAGTAGTGTCATAGAACATTCAGGTTCTCATCATAGTGTGAATCTACTATGACCTTTTTTTATGAATGTTACTCATAGGACATTGGCACATACAAAATTATCCATAATAAAAATCTTGATGTGATAGGGATTTTATATTAATATTAAAATCCATGAATAAAAGTTATCCTTATATACATAAATGTTGGGTTTAGGGCACTAACTCTAATAGTTCACTCTGATGTATGGATTAATTAGACAATTTTTCCCAAGATAGATATTTTTGAGATGATATGGAGGTGTTAGTAAGAATATCGACCATGGTTATACGACACCATGTTTTTTGCATGTCTCACATATTATGGATGGATTTATTTGGATGGATTTGATGTTATTTACTATTCAATATCCATCTATGAGTGTTATATGATTTTTAGTGACCTCTATACCATCATTTCATCACTCAATCTATTGGATTTTTGATAATTAAATTGGTATTCCATAATCTCGAGGATATGAAAAGGGTACTGTAAAAGGTAGTATTGATATGTTTAGGGACCTTTATGAGATAAATACACACATTTAAAGGCCTTCACAAGATATAAGATGCTTTTACCAAGAATCTACACAATAAATGAAGCTTTCTAGGGGTCTTCACAAGATCAAGTTATCAAACAAGGGGTTCTTATAGGGATATTCTATCATGTCAAAGGGGTTTTAGTTGATCAATGTTTGTATCATGGGGAATACAACTCTATTAACTTTAAATAGTCACATATTACCCGTATAAGAATCACCCATAATTTACCTTTTTATTTCCTTGTGTATTTTATAATGGATGGGGATACTGTGAGTTTTTTTTGATTTTTAGGAAAGAAAATCACTCTCCCTACCACTGATGCATCACGTGACCAATAATAGGTATTATTTGGATGCATGGGCACAATAATGTCAACCATACTATTTTTATTTGAAGATAAAGGGGGAGAGTAGGACTTCTTGGACATGTTTGATAACCTTTTAATTACAAGGGTGATAATCTAGATATCTCTTCAGTGAAAAGGAAGATATGTATCCATGGATTTTGTGGTGTATTATGAACCATATGGACATAACTCTTGATGATTCTTGACCCAAAATGGATTACATAATTTAATTACTCTTCTAGTTATTTTAAAATTATTTTCAGATATTTTTTCATGTGCCAACTTACTTTACAGGGCGCATGTTATGAATGAACTCATATAGAAGTAGCTACATGACTAGTGAATATCACATACAGCTTCTCAAGAAAATAATGGCATGAAAAAGTGTCTCATTATGAACTCCTGGAGGTCATGAATTTATCATGAACTTCATTTTCAATGGAGGTTCACAAGATCTATGAGTTCTGTCAGCATTAATATTCATTTACATTATGGAGAAAATAATACCCCTATTTTTTGGTATTTTTTCATTTATATTTTAGGGTACTCATTTGGTGGTTATCAAAAACCCCAACTACCTCGGTGTATGTACCTGAAATTGTCACCAAATTGCCTCAAGCATTCCTCCACATACAAATATGAATTTTAACTTGTAGTGTGGGTCTGATAATAGACAATTGGGGAATCATTACACACACGATATGAGTGGGTCAAATTAGAATCATAATTGAAATAAACAGTGGAATCATAATAAATAAATATTAATAATAGTTTAAATCTTACATCTAGATACCATAAAAAAACTAGTAAAAACCACATCCAATGTAATATAAAAAATTCTTCAGTTTATGTCATGTTGTGCAAAATGTGAATACAAGGAAAACTGATAAATTGAATTAAAAAAATAAAATGAAAATGATAAAACATTCAAAATATATCTCCCAAAGTATTATTATATTAATCTTAGTACTATATTCATGTATTCCATAATATCATAGAATAATAAACATCCATACTATGCAACATTCCCTTATCCATGCATGCATCAGTGAATTATGTCTTGGTACTTATTGATGTCTCAAATAGGGTGTGAGATATAAAAAGTAAGACAAAAATAATGGTGTCTAATTATATCTAGTATATGAATGTATAAATATGTTGTGAGAATGTAGTAATATAATATATGAACAGAATACATAAATCAAATCTCATAATGTGTTCTGAATAGGTTACCTTCTGATACCACATGTGTTTGCATAAGATAAAATATTTATACTAAATAAAAATTATGATTTTATTTATTGAAATATCTCGAGAACCAGATCATAACTAGGTAATCCTTCATGGATCATATCTATATAATGATGAACATTTAAAATTGATTTAATAAATTTTAAAATGATTAAATAATTTCATCATGCAAGAAAATATTGACCGAAACCAAGAATTTTATCCATCTTAGAAGATATATAATTTAGATTACTTAATTAGTTAACTCTTCAAATACTTGGTCTCATCAAAGGTGTTATGTGTGAGAAACCCTTGTGTCACTCTAAGTGCACAATAAACACATCATCTTACAATCCTACACATAGAATTCATTATAGAGACATAGATTATTCTTTTGAAGTTGTATAATGACACTTCCATCGAAGTTATTCAACCATGTTATAAGTACGAAACCCATGTTTCCCAAATTAAACTATACAATATGAATTTTAAATAGACTTTACATAGAACACAAGTGTCAATTATGGGATACTGTAATCCATGTGACCAATAGTGATCGTCCATGAAATTAATATGAGAACCTATGTATCTCTCATAGTCTAATTTAAATCATTTAATAATACATTTAAAATAAATAAGACCAATGGATATCTATATGGTGTTTCTTTTCAGAACCCTTGTTTCACCCTTGGAAAGGAATACCAAATGCCCATAGTCTCTATGTCAATATATACCCGTGAACATTACTTTTAAATCGTTGTGATCTATATAATTTATAAAGGATATGACTAACACACCTCATGTGGTACCTTAATTTCAGATACTAACATTATAATTCCTTGAGAAGACTAAATATTTTCATTGAGTTAAATTAATTATAACCCCCAATTGGAAGAGGAAAGAACACACCACATAAAGAAAAAAGATTTCTACAAAATACATAGTTATTTTATCAAGCCAAGAAACAAGCCCTGAGGGGTTGTTTTAGTAGGTTTTCATAACCATTATCATATATTATGGGTCACATGGGTTATATAAAAATTGGACCATAAATTTAATTTTAAAAATCATTTATAAGGTGACGTTTGTATTGTTTGATGCATGGAGTAATGAAAAAATATATAAACAACATGTATTTAAGGGGAAAACCTGAGACCAACTACCTTATCACGTTAGTAGAATCCCCTTTAGACATCAGCGTTTGATTCGACATAGAATGGGATAAATCAAAAAATATGTGAATGAAAAGAAAATAGGGAACATTATACGAATTGGATTTATCCTTCCATTCTATATGATAAATGTGAAAATGAAGAAAAAATATTGAACATCATATCAGTATGGATCCAAAATAACCAATAGAGATCAAAATGGATGTCATATGATGTGGAAATCTCAAAAACATGCTAATAGATAGGTGAATCACTCCATATTCGACTACTTCTATTCATGAAAAGAAGAGGATGAAATAATTTTTTTTTTATTATATATAAAGTTAAAGAGGGTATATTTGGGCTTTAATGAAAGGGACTATGGTATTTCCACTGTAAATGGGAAACCAAATCTATTTATATATCCTTTTATGGATATTTCTATAGGAAATATGACATAAATTTACATTTTATTCACTATGATATCCATTTACATTGTAATCTCTCCATTATGGGGTCCTCTCTTAAATACATATAACAATATTATGGTTTATTCCATACCTCCATAGTTTATAGTGTAAAATATCTATAGAACAAAACATAAAGAAGATAAATAACCATTCTAAAGCTATATCACAAATACCATGGTCATAAATAAAGGCTTAAAAAATTAAGTTTTTATACCTCTCAATAGATAGGATCTTACAATCTTCCCTCCTATGAAAACACACCTATGAGTTTCCCTTTATAATGTATATGATAATTTTCTATGAACATTTCTTTCCAATAAGCACATAAATTGGATTATTGTTCAAAATTATCATTTTGTACAAGATCGTGCTTCCATGTAACCTATGGTAGAAAAAATGAACAACTTCATAGTTCCTTTATGTTGTGGTCAACAATAAAAATTGGTTTCTCCTCAATTGACATATACACATCAAACTTGGCCTCACCATACTAAATAGTGTAAGAAAAATTTAAATAATAAAGTTGATAATAATATATATGGTGGATATCATGCATATATTAGTACATCTAAGGGATCTGTAACTATATGGATGGTAGGATGACTTTATCCAAAATCTTGATTGTCCCTATATAATGATGTCATATCTTCCTTGGTTTTTGAATCCATCTATTATCTTGGTGAGGAAAAAAATTCTAGAATAGGAGATCCCTTGAAAAAAAATCAAGAGTAATTCTATAGAAATCACATTAATACCTACTCTTATACAAAAATATATCCATAAAATTCTTGATAAGTTGTATATACTCTAAAGACTCTCGAATGAGGTGTGGTCCTAGTAGTATCTAATATCCCACATATAACTTCAAAACAGTTGAATAGAATGACCTACTATTTAAATCATCATGAGGATCCATCAATACAGTCACATGAAAGATGTTATTATAATTAAAATTTTCAATTGATAGGTGTTTCACCCCAAAAACACCAAAATCATGGATGAATGCTCGAAGAATGTCCTATAAATCCTATATCCTATACTCATATTGTTTATTAGAATGTAGGTAATATGTTATACGATTCATTACCTACTACCCTTTTCACTTTTCAACCCCTTCTACAACTATGAAATAATAAGAGCATCTCTAGCCAATGTGAAGATACATCGAACTCTATGAAGGAATATGATCTCTCTGTTATATTTCCTTCCTAGATCATCCACTAAAAATGTCTCCATAATATGCCAGAATTGGGAATAAATTTGCAACCAATATACAATAAAATATTTTACATCAAATCCTTGAGGTGATATTGGTAATCCCATGCAAAAAACCATTATGAAGTAATACCATTTCATCTCAGTAATGCCCCATGACTATAAAATCCCTTAAGGCCATCGGTGTCACACCTTCACCTATAGAAATGTGGAAAACCATGTGATGAAAATAGTTCTCTCCTTTTTTCATACAAGTCTACCAATACTGGTGACATAAATCATTGTATATATTTATATGGATAGGATACACCAATAAATTATATTATTGATAGTCTCTCATCAATTCCACTCTCATGTCTTTTAGAACTCAAACATTCATTTGAATGAGCATGATATCCTCCTCTTCAACAACTTAACCAGGCGCTGGGTCCTCAACTGAAACCCTCTGTCATAAGAACAAGACATTGGATCATAAAACTGCATCATCATAACTCTATATACTAGTGAATATGTCACCAATAATGATGTGAGTATTTTCTATCCACCATCTTCTTGTACCCCCATATAAATCTCAATGAATATTTATATTAACAGCCACTCATTACTGGCCTTCGGGACAACATATTTCTATGTATTTTGGCCCATAGAATTTGGAATAAAATTTTCATTACCATGTGTATAGGTATTTAAAAAAAATGAATATTGGTTTTTAAAAAAATATTTGTTTCCTTGTTTTTACTTCACAATATGTAAATATATACTTCAGCCTTATATGGTATTTGTACACCGAAAAACTATCTTACAGTAAGTAATTCCTTTTAAAAATGTATGTCATGAACCACAAATGATAACTCAATATCATGTGTCTAGTAGTTATACTCATTAGGTATCAATTAATGATTCCTAAATGCAATGATTAAATCTCCCTATATCACATTGTGTCTCATGTCAAGCCATATTATAAGACAATGTTCCTTATAGACTTTTATTCACAGAGCTAAAATCTAGAATGGCATTGTAGTCAATCTCTAATTCAGAACATTCTAGGACTTCTAACATTATTCATAACATGTAAACATGACAACATTCATGGAAAATAATTTTATTGGAGAAAAAATACATGAGAAATGATTTATTATGTTCTTGAAAATTCCATACAACCCCAATAAACATTTTATTTCATCTATGTTATTGGTATTATACGAGTAAGAAAAAAATATAACCTTCTCTAAGTCAACTAATACTCATATTTATGAGATAAAATGACCAATTATGTGGATCTTAATGATCCAAAAGTATAATTTTGTTGTCTGATAATATATGTGGTGGTATCTAAGTGTACTCACAATGGTATCAAAATGGTGGGCATGTTCATTTTGTGTATTTTAGTACAAAATGATTTATTTCATGTAGACTACAAAACATGAAACTAGATATGATTAGAAAAAAATTATTCATCAAATCAAAGAATACTTCTGGCTCATTTTTAAGGTATGAAATCATTACCAAATACATGGAAAAACCATATCTATTGTGGAGTGTTCTACATGATATATCTTTTAGTCTAAAAAGCTAATGATGAAATTCTAATATCAAATTGGTGTAAACCTTCACTCTTAAAAGATGGTAAAAAAGATCATTTATACATAAACGTGGATAACAGTGTTTATTCATAATCTAGTTTGATGGACAAAAATATGCACAAATCCAGAGGGTACTATCTACATTCACAGATATGAAAATAGAAAAACCATATGTGGAAATACTAGTTTGTATAACACCCTTATCTTACTAGTCCTCCATATGCCACATGAGGCCCCACAACTCAGTATTATCCATATGATAAGGAGGAATTGATATCATTGATTTCATGGAACGTTATCAAAATATAACACTACCACTCTCTGAAGAGGTAATCAAGAAAATTCCTCACTGAAACACCACTAAAAGTATCCATTACATGAGGTTAATCATTCTATTTCATTACCTTATTATATATATAAATAATATCAATTTGGGTTGTCACTCCACCTATACCCTAATGATAGGGTTCATATCGACATTCCTCATCATTCTTTTAACCTATATATATATATATATATATATCTACGACCCTATGGATTTGGAATTCCATACAGAATGTTAAAAAAAGTGAATAATCAAGAATATTTAAGGTATTACCATAATGGATTTAATGTGACTATTGTATATATAATAAAACAATGTTTGTAGGATCAATAAGAAATCCTATGCGAGTGAGAGGAGATTCTATCTATGGGTGGCTATTGCAGTGTATGAAAGGAAGGAGTTGAAGGATTTTTAGATTATAATTTATCAAAGAAATGGAGTTAATTAACCTATTAATTAATGGAACCTAGTTATTTTCTATGCCCATGGGAAAGGTACACTATAAATATCTATTTTTTAGTAGATGTATCTTGGGGTTTATATTTTAAATTCACATTTTACACCATATGATAGAAATTTAGAGCATATTCTCCCCTAAATGTAAAATAATTTGAAATACATTTTAAAAAGGATCTTTTAGGACATTAATACATAGATTACTATATAAAATTTCTATAGTCCAAAACCATAAGAAGTTATAGAAACATTTTATATCCATAAAACCAATACCATTGTCACAAAACAAGGCTGAAAAAGTAATGGAATCATAACACACAAAATATTTGATCTTAGTGTTTACTAATTCCCTATATGATGAAAATTAACTATTACAATTATATAAAATACTATATAAAATTGGTCAAAATATAACCATCTAGCCATAATTTTACTTTTTTCTAAATAGTACGGGTCTTCAGAATATTATTTTTCCATGATGTCTTAAAGATATTCTTCAATTACCAATTATTTGATTATATAAAGTGTTGAATTCTCCGGTTAAATATTATTTCTATTAAAAAAAAATTTATATTTACTATTTTTATATAAATATAGTCTTTTTCATGACCATAATTATTCAATAATAATGATTTATGTAATATTCTTCAAACCTGTTAGTATTGTTTATTTTGATTCACATTATTATATTCTTAATTCATGTTATTTTACTAAAATTACAATAGAAACTTCTTTGTATCCAAACACTAGATATATAACATTATGGAATCAATTATTTATATAACTCAGAGTATTAATTAGTCATTATAGTTTAAATCTAGTTATGGTTTAATTCCATTATTTAATAAGATTATAATGAAATGAAAAAAGGATCATTTTCATGACATATATGATTTATAATTGATTCTCCTTCTATTAACATAATGAATCTAATGTGTATAAAGAACTATTCCTATATATGTTATTACACAATAAATTTGTTTTATCATTGAACAATTTTATTTCTCATCATCGATCAAATTTTTCTATCATCATTGTTCCTTTATAAAGAAATGAAATATGATTTTTTTAATAATTAAAATATATCTGTTTAATTATTTAAGAATACTCAGTTCTGATATTCTCAAGTATGATCGACCATATAATATAATATCATTTCCAATCGTATTATTATTTTTTCTTATAAATAAATTAATTATCATAAATAAATATCACTAATTATATGAATTTTCCTATATCTTTTTACGAAATAGTTAACACTTTCATGAAAAAAATTACAATGCTTTGTGGAATTATTTTACTCCTATGTGATTATTTGTCTAAAACATGAAAAATAGGTGTATTGATAATACCTATGGTAATATATAAAATGTGTAACTAATATTTAGGGTATATCCTTAAAAAAAATTGTTTTACTTAAAAAATATTTTTATATTTATAAATATATATGATTGATAACTTTAATTAATTATTTATCAGTAATTAATCGTGTATTACTAAACTATTGGTTCAGAATAAATATCATAAACAATATTCAATAATTATTTAACAAGAATTATGGACATGGTATTAAAATATCATTTTCTTCTTTATATTGATGTGGGTATCATTATTTATCAGTATCTTAGAAAATGAACCATGAGATCATGTATTATATATTGAATTCCTCGTTTCATATATTTTGACAACAATATGATGCTGATATATTGTATCTAATACTAAATAACTATAACTAATATTAGTCATTTAATAATAGATATACTTGAAGTAGAATATCATAATTATGTTTCCCCATTTCATTTTTTTCTTTTATATTGACCAATATTTCCACATGTGAACCGAATGGCCTCATTTTCAATTATATCCCTCATTAACATTGGTTTCATGGAAGGTTGTTGGATGGTTTCTTTGGAAGTGTTCTGTTATATGACCTATACATATTTTGTTTACTATTTTTTATTATAATAATATTTTATATAAAATTACTTATATTTTTATCATCATAGAAAACCTTTCCTAAATGATATCCATGTCAGGTTCCCATAGTTTTGGTTCTCTAAATATTTATAAAAAATGAGAAGTAGTGTAGTATGGAAGATAAAATTGGATGAAATGAATGTTGTCAACTATATATGAATCCAAAATTCTTTTACTTTATTAATATACATTATCATCCTATATATTTGAGGACCAAAATATATTATATATTTTAATCAATAATTTATTAGTGTGATGAATATTTCATTAATATCTTTTAGTAATTTCTCCTAACATGTTTCTCAAAGATGTGACATCATTCTATAACCATCCACGTCAATGATTATTTTTCGTCTTTAAGGACATCAATTACTGTACTATGATATAGTTAATAAATTCACCATCCACTAATCTCTTATAATAATACTTCTAAAATATACACTCTCACTAAGGTGGCTAATCTTGTAGTGGGGAATCTAACACATATAATTTCCTTTCATATTTTAGTATTATGGGCATGGTCTTATACCACTCTTGGAAGTTTTTATCAATAATGAAATGTTCTTTTTCTAGTATATATTTAATTATGTATATGGTATTAATTTCTATTTTCTAAAAAATTACTTAAGTATATTAGTACTTTTATCTTGATTACTGACTATTATAGATATTAATGACATTTTTTCTCTAAATGTATCCCAATATTTTATCAAATTATATTACCAATCAATGAATATATTTAGAATTCTTTGTAATATGATTATTCTATTTAAAAAGATCTTTAAAACCTATCATAATACTCTATTATATATATGTGACACTACTCAGAAAATATTAGGATATTATTTTGTCTAGCCACCATATAATATCATTGCCCCTTGATCTGTTGAGTGGAGTGTTATCTTCTTCAAAGGGTAATTTTATATTTCTCAACACTTTACCTCTAAAGATGAAACAATATTGTTGTATATGTTTCTACACATCCAAAATTAGGAACGTCCTCCCAATGCTCTCCAATGATTTTTATCATTCAAAGGGACACCATCAACCAGGGATAACGATCGCCTTATCCACTCAGTTTTATCCAAATTTGTGTGATATAAGGGGTTATTGATGCAATATTTTCATTAATGGTTGTTAGTATTTCTCATAAAAAGTAATCTGTTTCTTTTATCACATTTTTTATATGACTTCACTAAGATATTTACAAATATATATGTTTCAAAACAGTAATTTTTCATGTTAATATTTATCTATGAATTATTATTTATTACAATATGTGATCATACATTTAATCCCACACAATAAAATTTAGACCATAAATAATTAAATAAATTAATGATGTGATCATGAGAAAATTATAGTGGTTGATTCATTGAGTGAGTAATTGATCAAATTATTCTATTGGTATTACTCCTCAAGTCATTTCACATCTGACTAGAGTTGTCTTCCTCACCCAATCCAATACATTAATTACTTTCCCAGTGACTCACAAAGTCTCGAAATGGAATGTATCTCTTTTAACCATCATAGTTATACTAAAAAACCCATTTATGATAGGGTGACATTGGAATAAATCGTTTATATAAAAAAAATTTGACTATGTTTTTGGAAATTATATATCTAATGATGATAAATATTATATGAAAATAATAATTTATTAAAAAATTAATATGAATAAAAAAATTATAATAATTATTTATAGAAATAAATTAATTAAGAAATTAATTAGTTATTATATGACTCCTGATCAATATGTATGAACTAAAATCATATAAATAAATTAAACATGTGGAGAATTATACTCAACAAAAAATTTATATATTAAAAAATATTTTTAAACTTACAAAAAATTAAGTTACACAGCCCAGTAATTTATTTTATTAGATTCCAAAAACAATTAAATCATTTTTATAATTCATTAAGAATATTTGAGAGTACATAATTGTTTTTTAATCCCAAGGGATAGGATGATGGTTCAAAAAAATTTAACATAGACATGTCGATCATTGATCGAAATAATTTTCATGTTAAATTAGTTGTGCCTTCCATGTATGTGGGCTGTAGGGAGGATCACTTTATAAGGTACTACTTATCTAAAAATAAAAAAAATTAAGACCATTTTTAAAATAATTAGGAACTAACCCTACCCAACAACCCACATATATGGGGCCTTGATTTCACATAATGGGGATATTTTTTTCAACCCAAAAGGATAAAATAATTTTAAAAAATCTAAATTCTATTTAATATGTCATAATTTGTTTAATGTATTAACTGGTTTATGAGGTAGTACCCTCCACAACACCATTATTACTATGTATATATAATCTTTGTCTATGTGTTATTATTAATTTGTAATTAACTCCCTCTTTATTTGACATTCCTTGTAATTATACCTCAATCCAAAATATCTCACAGTATGAGGGTTGTAGCCATCAAATCAAAATTGATGTCATTAGTAATAGGATAAATAATATTTCACCATAAATATAAATATATATTAAAGGATTTTATATTCATTCTAATTTTTAATAATGTTTAATTATAATTTCTATCTTTGGATGAAAACTAATCAGACATATTATATCTGATTGTTGCACTATTTATTGTATTAGAACACTGATTAATCCCTATTCTCAAAAAATGAAAATTTAATTTTCAATTTTTCTTAGATAATTGGATGTTTTTTATGATAACAGTTAAAAGAACCGATTGATTTAAGGAATAAATAAGATTCTAGATGAAATTTTTTGAGTTATGATTTTTTTGAAACATCAAATCAGGTATACCCTAGCCTAGATTAAACTACGGATCACAAGAAATTAAATTAAATGATATATATAAATTTATATCAAATTAGAGACTCATTAGATAATGATAGTACATGTTTCACTCATTTTCTTCAATCATCACTCAAAGGAACCAAACCATGGACCCACTAACTCAATTACATGAATTTTAGAATCTTGATAAAATATGATCCCGTGATATTTTGGTTTTTAAATTTTGAATCAACGTCTCTTTGAAAAAATAATTATCACGAGAGATTTATCAGTTGGTCCGAAAATTTGGATTAATACATTCCTAGTCTTCCCTTTTTATTTTATATCCATGACCTGAGGGAGATCTATATAGTAGATAAAATTCAATCAAAAAATTCGCCACATAATTTTATGTACTATAAATATTAGAATACATAGGTTATAACATCTATAATTATCATTTATATCTTTATGAAAGGTAACATATTAATCAAACCAAAAAAATAAAAAAACATTAAACCATGATTTTTTGGATAAATATTGTATCCAATGTTGTAACATATAAATTGTGTTAAATGATAAAATATGATTAATTAAGATGAATCCAAATTCTAATTAATGTCAAATGATCCTTTAATATTAATTATTTTTTATTCAATTATAAATGTTTGTTATTACAATCACCAAATAACCTGTAAATATAGTATGTAAATGAATTGAATATTTATTATTCTAAAATATTAAAATATTGAATTTATTATTATTATTTTCTGATAATATTGACTCATACATAACATGACCCCCTCTATAGCCTAGAAAATTGTAAATTTAAATTATTTTGAATTTTATATGCTTATAATTATTCAATGTGTATGACAGTCTAAGTCCTTATCTCAATATAAATGAGTAATAATCATAGAACAGGTTGGAATTCTAGTAATGATCAAGGAACCTAAGAAAAAAACAAGTAGTTATATTAATGAAAATCCCCTTCGAACACATATCGTGTAATATAATATATTTGTCTCATATGGTCTTATACGGATGGATTAACATTTCATGTCATCATCCTTCCATGAATTATTTATTAATGACCTTCCATGATCTGATTACCTTCAATGACAATGTACATGGATTTAATAATGAAACTACCATCCTAGTATATAACATAGGTTTTGGGCATAGTAGAATCACTTGTATGTCAACTAGAACTCTAATTTTTATTCTAATTTAAAGAATAAAAATTATTATATAAAAGTAATTATGTCATGGAAAAGGAAATTCATAGATTACATAGCTATATTAGATTTAATAGTACCTTCATATGCAAATTATAACTGATTTATATTGAGTTCAAGAATAAACTAAAAGGGTAAATCTTCCTTCATTGATTATATGCTTGAAATGGTATCATCATACCATCATTACGTTTTAGGTTCAAAGTGTATAGTCTCCCATGGATTGATCTACATGTGAACCATAATATCTAAACATTCTCATGGAATCATTGAGTGCAAGAACAATTCACCTTATTTACATTCTTCATTCTCAGTTGATCTTATTATAGTTCTTCTACGATTGTGAATAACTATTGGTTTTCTCTCAATATATTGATATAATAAGAGGAAAGAGAAAACTTAATATTGATTTTAATGTCTCTAGGGTTTGATAAAAATTATTTATATCATTTTTTTCAACAAATATCTTTTTATAAGTTTATATAAATATATTTTTAATGGATTTTAATGGGTTATATGTATTCAGACAAGCCCTGTTAAAATCACTTTATTCTCTGTGAACCCCATGTATAAATAATAATATAATTAATATTCACATGAACTACGAATCACCAATAAATAATTAAATATCATTTTAATTATTTCCAATCATAAAATTAAATTTAGTCTACTAAAAAACCTCATTTACCTTAATTTGAATAAATATTTTTTTAACAAATATATATCAATGAAATATTCATAATTAAATATATTAAAATAATTATTTCTCAAAACATAAAAAAATAGTTATTATAATAATTTAACTCAAATATTATTCTAAAAATTTGGCGATTAAATCATGTGGTTTAGCTAAATGTAATAAAATAGAAAACTTAAAAATTAATAATAATATTAATTATATCTTGTTATATTCAACTTAGAATTTAAAAAGGATTACATATACACTTATTCAATAAGATTCAATGCCACTTTTTGGTAGCATTAAGATGAACCATATATGGTGAATTGTTATCATCTAGGATCATTTCACAGAAAACATAGTGAATATAGTTAATTTCAATATGATATAAAACTAAAAATAAATTATTATTGTGTAATATAATCCCCTTACTACGATATTTATAATCATGTAGGTTACAAAATTTTCCCTCAACATATGTAAATGATGTATCTTCATTTGAAATTCCAAAAATGTACTAATCTATTAACCACCACAGTCATTGATTAAGACAATAATTTTCATTTATTTCAAAGGGAATAAGATATATACAATCATTTATAAACAGAGTGGATAACTCCTTTTACGTATTATCCACTAATGTCATATCACTAGTGACACACCCATCATGTCCAACTTGACAACGAACATATGTCTGTATGGTTTTCATCTACACATCATGGTAAATGAATTTTGATATTACTTAATGATAATATTTTTTATGAGGATCAATACAAATATACATAGAAAGAAACATCCAATGGCCGGAAATATGGATTTTCAAATTGTGGGCCTATTCTCATAACCTCTCTTTTAGAGATTACTATTGTAGAAAAATTTGAGAAGGTTTTTGAATTTATTATCATAATATTACTCATAATACCATGTTTCTTTTGTTTCATGTTAGATAATATCATGAATATTTAGAATATTTCTAAAATAATATTTTCATGGAACCTTCATGATAACATCAAAGTAGGGAATTGATATGACCTTTATGTGTGGAATATATTCTAAAGGCATTGACACATACTATCGCATGGAGATTAACAATCATGTTGTGATTCGAATGTTTATTAATATTCAAAAAAATGAGGACATGTAATAATTAAGAAAATATAATTTTGGGAATGATCTACAAAAGGCTCTCATTCAACTAGATCCAATTGTTTCCAACCATTAGTCTATTGGGACTCACATGATGTTTATGCCTCTAAAAACATACATTATTTATCAAAGGTTGCTCAATGTATTATTTTATGAATATTATATATTCTATAAAATCCCTAAATTGACAAAATCCTTCATGAGATGAAATAATTTTATGTATATACCTTTTCTATTGATGTGACCTTTTATCGTTTGAAGGAGTCACTAAAATGTTATTTTCATAATAAAATATTATAGGGAATTGAATAATAGGCACTACATTATAATATTTTAGAATATTTTAATATAAACTATTTCATTATATAAATATAAATAAAAATTTAATCATACACTAATTTATAATCATCGGTAACTGACAAATTTGAACACTTTGAGATCACAACCCCTTTTTTTGACTGAAGATATACAAATACCTTCAATTCAGATCATTCCAATTTATCTGCAATATATTTTATGTATAATCTCAGATTTATATCTCTATATTTCCACTATACATCATGAAAATATCTTCAATTTTCCTCACATGCATAAGGATATGATTCATTGATATCCAGTTTTGTTCCCCTCAATCTGAAAAATATTTACTCTACACTCAAAAAATCATAGGGATCATCAATACTCATACTTACCATAGAATAGATGATAGGTATTATCCTAGAATACTATAGTGTCTTACTCATTATCTCCCTTACCTATTGTTTCTGAGGAAACATGTTATTCGAATGTCACATACCATGTTACATAGAAACCAATCCCATGTTATATTGTATCATTCTAAACCTATTCAATATTTGGTTAATGTATATTCATTGAATTTATCCAAGAATAATCTTTGATGTATAATGCTTTTTCATGAACCCTAGAATGTAAGATTCATCACCTAACTCTTTTATAGAGAAGAGCATTCTTAACCTCTCTGTAACCTTTTATAAGGTTGGTATGTCATTTTTAATTAGTTATATTTCATCAATATACAATATATTGCAAATGACCATGAACTAGCTAAATTTATTATAAGAACAAGGATTATATTAATTAAAAATGAAACCAAATTATTTTATATCTTCATTGAATAGAATATTCCGTGTCCTGGATTATTTCTATAATCCGTAAATAACTCCAAAAAAACATCATACCATATAATCAATTCCTTTACTAATAAAACCATTTGGTTGTTTAATATAAGCATCATACCCATGGTTCCAATTAAAGAATTCAGTTTTTACCTCTATCTTCAAATCACATAGTCAAAGAAAAACTCTTTTTTCAAGTATAATTATATTGGATTTTAACATGGAAGTATGATAAAAGTTGTTATAACTCTCAGTGACTAGATATTTAAGAAAACTTTTGGGAACTAGTTGTGAATTACAGGTCCTAACATGAACTCAGATGTCAATATTTCTCATAGAGACCCATTTACACCAAATGATATTTACCTCAACTGGAATATTGATTAGAGATCAAACATTTATCTCATACATTGAATCCATCTCAAAATACATGGTTTATTTCTATAATATATATTATAATATTTATACTTCCTCTTTATCGGATATAGGGTCATTAGTCCCAATGAATAAAGAATCTAAATCTTGTATAAGAAAAAAACAATATCCTTCTTGTTATATCACCTATATAGTTCTCTAGTGATGTAATTCCATTTTATGAACAACATCATTCATAAGAACCTCAATAATATATTATTTTACAATGTCATTTGTATGTTGGGCATCAAATTCATTGAATTAATTCTTTCTCCCACAATTCTCTTTGAGAATGTGTTCCACATCAAGGTATACAACCTTCTTAGCAACTACAAACTTATTATCTAAGAGATCATAGAGGTAGTATCCCCACATTTTAATAAGGTAGCCTATAAAGATACTCATCATTCCCATGAGTTATAGTTTATAACATAACCAATACCTGAAAAACACCACATACCCCCATATATGGATATATGACAAAACTGGTTTCATTACACTTCATAACTCAAAGGTGATATCTTTTTCACATTATATGGTACAATGTTTAGTATATATGTTGTCATGTTTAATTTATATCAATTAAAGGATAATAGAAGGATTTTATGACGCATCGTCACCAATACAATTTCCAAAAAGGAATGTATGCTCCTTTTTCCAATATTAATGCAATGTAGTTTATAGGCCACATTGATTTCTTATAAAATATCATACTAAAAAAATTGATTCATAGATAATATATTCAACAACTTGGTATGATAAATGTTTCGTTATATTCATTCTAACACGATCATTAACATCATACGTTATTATATTAGACTAATTAATGAATTCATAATTATAACTAATCAAATATATATAACCACCCAAAAAAAATTCATCAGTAAAAGTAATAATGTATGAGCATCCACCTCTAACATCTACTTGAAAATTATTAAAGTAGTTTTTGTGTACCTATTATAAAAGATTCGTGTATCTTTAACCAAGACTACAAAATAGTGTTTTGGTCATATTTCCTTGTAAATATGTATGATATTTTTCATTCGATTTAAGATCAAAGGATTTTAATTAACTATATTTATAGAGCTTTATCAAATTATTCCTATTTATAGGTTTAAGTTAGTGATTCAACAATTTTGTGTCAAATGAGTCATGTTAATTTGATTCCTTGTCAATTTCCAATATTTGTCATTGTTAATTTAATATATATATATAAAAACTATTATTCTATATTTTCATAACATAACATATTCAATCATTATAAAAGTTGAAGCTATTATTTCTAAATATGAAAATAAATCCACCCACATCTAAACAAAGGATGTTTTAGTGACACAAGGAACCTAATAACATTTTTTAAAAACCAAATTAATTAAAATTATAGACTAATGGTGTTAGAATAAAATACATATAGTAGAAATTCGTACACTTTTTGAATCCATTATATCAACATTACCATTTTATACCATCCAAAATCTCTATGGGTTTTGAAATAGGATTCAAATGTGAGAACTTCATGAAGTATCTAGTACCAAACATATAGAAAAGGAATGATTAATCATAATTACAAAAAATACTAAATATTCTCTATTATTATTTTAATGGGTGAGGTTACACAACTAGTTTCCTTACTTTTCACAATAAAAACACTTCACATTATATATATTTTCATTTAACATGACCATCTTCTTTGTGAAAGAATGGTTCTTGGGATCCTTTGACATGGAGTAAGCCTATAATCCCTTTTTATTTATATTTTTTTCTCTTATTTATATTAAGGATTGTGGTTTTATCATACCACATTTCATAATCACTTTAGATAACAATATTCAAGACTTATTAAACTGTCTTCTCTCTATTTCTGTTATTATCAGTCACATTAAAATAAGAGAAGGTTTTAGGAAGTGTGAACCTACTGAGTTCTGAGAATTAATGATCAAAAATCCTAAAATCTAATACCTTTACAAATTTTATGATTCTAATCAAATTAACCAAATGTGGGTGATTTATTATTGAATATCCTAGGTTTCACATGAATAGGGCATTCGATATCCCATATCTATCTTATCTCACATTATCCTGATAAGGATCATCATGGTCAAAATGATATTATACAAATTCATATCCCCATATTCCATTAAAATTTTACTAGACCGATAAGATATAAACAATGATTTTGGGTCTAGTGTTTCATACACATATTTTTGGTATAGGGATAATTATCCCTCATTATACACATTCACAAGTGTCCTAAGAAGTGACATATCAATAATGTATAATTTTGATTTTGGGTATAGTATACCACATAATCACCTATATCATTATTGAAAATTACTACACGTGATAATGTTATCATTTTAAGTTATGAATAAAAGTTATTTATATCTAATTAATTTCTTTTTCCATTATTACAAATTAATATAATATTATTAGTATTTTTTTAACAAATAATATTAATAAAAAAATTATTTAATATATTTAGTCATTAACTATTTTTTCAAATCCAAATATCCCTCACTGTTAGTTTCATAATATCATGTTATTAGTATATTATATAGGTAAGGACCCATGATCTCTTATTATAATAACATAATTGGACAAACTAGTTAATTAAAGGGGTTTTGGTAGACCTAACTCCTCAACTATATAAACGCACAATTACTTAATCTATTAAGTAGACTCCCCCAACAAGAAATAATAGATAAATATTTTCTTATCCTTTGCCTCTTAGTTAAACCAAGTCCTAGTTTGGTGTTCAACCCTATATGTGAGCCATGATATGTCGACCCAATACATGAATCTATTGTTCCATGATAATTTATAGTACCCTCAAATGGGTTAGTCATTGTCATTGAATTGTGGGTTCGACTCAAATTATTTAATTGAATGTTATACAGACTAAATATTTTGGTTGACATATTTTTATCATTATCTATAGATATATATTTTTATCTTATCACATGACTTGTTAATAATAACATCATTATATGTAAGTGGATAACTATGATAAATAAATTTATGCATATATAGTTGTATTTTAATCCCTCTTATCAAAATTCCAATTCATTTATTTAGTGATCATGGATTATAAAAAAAAATAAATGATCAAACTTGTAACTGATATAGAATAAATATAATTGGAATGATCAGAAGATTCCTAAAACAGTTAGTTTACCTAGTAGTTGATAAAAAACCCTCAACCATGGGAATACCACATGAATCATAGATGGGTTCTTGTGGCCTCATTCTACCTCGGCTCCTATGTACTACCTTGATTGGTTTTTTCCTTGATCAAGAACTCATACCACATTATTTTATATAGTACCTCTATCATTACAGAACCTTTTATTCACACACAATTATGTGTTTTTAATGGATTAGATAAAAATAGATTTATATTAGAAAACGGGAATCACACTAGCCATTATATAATAAGGAATATGGGAATAATTTCAATGGTCATTTAAATAGAAAAAATAATAAGTTGATTGAACCCAATAACATAAAAATTTCTTTTATAATCTCATGATCATCCACATAGAATTAAATGAACATATATTTAAAATGTATCCATCATTTTAATCATTTAATTGTTTAATTAAAATAAAAAACATGGATTAATATAATTAATTCATTTTATCTTTTTACCATCAGATCATCCTTGTAATTTCATCGTTTATAATTGTAAATAAATTTACAAAATAAATATTCTGAAAAAATCAATAGCTAAGATAACTATACTTGGAGGGAGTGATATAAACTCTCTTATACTACCTTGATCGATCCTTAAAATTGGGAATTCCATTTTTATCTAGAACACATTTTATGATGGGTAATTACATATAGTGTACTATCAGAAAAAAGAAACATTGAAAAAATCTGAATTACATGTCATATCATGCACATGAAGTGTGTAGAGTTCACAATAAGAAAATAACATACCCTACATATATTTTTCTGAATTTAATACCAAAATTAATTCAATATATAATTAACATGTTTTTGATATTCCATGTTCAATCATATAAATGATTCCTATATAACATTTTAATGGGTTTTATTAAAAAGATAATTTTTCTATTAATGTCAAACTAATGACACTATTTACAATATGATATATGATATGTACATGTTTACTAATTTTTGGTCTCTTTTATCTATTTATATTCTAGACACCTTGTGAGTAGCCTTTTTCCACTACAATGGACATGCATAAGTTGAAAGATGTGTAATTTTGTTCGATAATGTGTGGCATTGAGGTTTCACAGTTTTTAGATCTCTGGTTGTGTTTTAGATACATTAAATTCCTAGACCACCCATATTCTCTATTATAAATACACGAGTATAACCAATCATACATGTGGGTTACATGATGTGTCGTTCGTTAAAAAGTATAATATCATCTCAAGCTATTCACACCGATTATACATTACAATATCAATAGTTTGAATTAATCACTAAAATTTGATATTATTAAAATATTAATGAAATATAAAGTGGAACACATTTTTTGGATTTGGGTACACATTGAGTATTAAAATCATTCCATGAAAAAATCATTATCATCTTATATGTTTTTTCTGATATCTTTTTTACCATTACATACTCATCATTTATGTAGGTGTGAATGAAAAAGAAATAAGAATGAATGAAATTCTAATTTAAAAAATTAATTTATATTCTATAAATGAAATTGAAATTAAATATATTTATATAAATTATTAATAAATAATTCAATATTAATCATAATAAAACATTAATAAATCCTATAGATTTTGGGTGTTGTATTACCCCTTTAACTTTTTGCAATGTATGTTTTAATCTATTATTTTTTGTTTCCTTTCTTGTTGAGTTTTTATTTCCAACCATGAATAGGGAGAATACCTCTAATAATGAAGTCAAGTATTTATTTGAATTTTTAGCATAAACAAGTTGTGTCTACTACTCACTAGGTAGATACATGATGTGTAATGGGATTCCATGATGATTAATTTCATCTGGACATATTCTATGAGTTCAATACATCATGTTGAAATTTGATACATCATATAAGGGTTACTTATTTTGTAATGTGAATAATGAAAATGGGACATGTTTTCTATCATATAGTAAAATTAAATGGATTCATGACATGTAAAATATTACACACCCTGTAATTCCCCATTTTTTATATTTCAATATGTCGTGAGGTTTACATAGGCTTCATAACATTTTTAATAATTCTCCTCACTAATATATCTCTTACTCTATGATTTTTTGGGAGATTTATTTCCCTCCAGATTACATAAATCACTGATCGATCAGTATGGCTTTTTTTCTTCTTGTATTCATCTATTTGTTATACATTTTTTTTAAAGAAAATATTTTTTTCCTTACCCATTTTCTAATGTGGGTTGACAATATATTTCATTGAAAATGGTGGATCAGTTCAAGTGTGGTGATTTCATTAATTTCATGTAGTTCTTATTGATTCTGTGAGATTCAAAATGGAATTAATTTTTCTAATACTAACTAAGGAATGAATTATTGTTTTTAAATGGGGTTAATATTTTGAAATACAATGTACATGATTTAAAATGGAATTATAATTTAAAACCTTAAAGGATATTGAATACGATTGAATAATATTTTATAAAAAATGTCGGAAGGATTTTTAAAATATCAATTTACAAAATTTTCATAGGGGGTACCTTAGGGGAATTGAGAAAGATTCCTGGGTAGATTTAGTGTGAGTTACCACACTAGGAGGTAACCTATTTCTTTTGGATGGTCTATGGTAGGCCTATATGATAGTTTTATCAATCCATATTCCTTGTTAGTCTCTTGAGTGTGTTGTAAGTATTGTTCCATATGTTACAGCCCACCTGGAAGGTCCATTATTGTTTCTTATTTTTTCTTTTTTATTATCAAATGATATATTATTTCATGTATTTTAGATACATGTATTTATACATTCATTATTTTCAACCAATTTGTCTTATATTTTGCATCTTTCGGGTTTTATAAAACCTGGTATGAAACTTTTCTCAACACATGTAATGTTATATATATTTTTTGTATTGGTTTATTAATGAATTTATTGTGAAGTTATTTTTTTAAATTCAAAACATGTACATTATTGTTATTATAGATTGTATATATTTTATAGTGGTATACTATTAGAATCTATTTCTCACACATTAATTCTACTACTGGGAATATATATACTTTTTACTTTGATACAGATCAAGGGAATAAAATTTTTTGACTTTTGGTTTCTCATAATGTCATTATTTCTTATTTGGGATGCTTTAGAATATAAATTTCATAAAATAGTGATTTTTGGTGTTGAACATGTCATGCACTCTAGTTTAGAATATTTCTCTCAATTATATCTCATTTTTTATTCTCCATACTCTTTTTGTATTTCATATTTTTTTAATATACAAGATTTGGTTAGTTATCATTGTTATAACACACCCCATAACAGGCAAACTTGGGGGACTATTCTGGATGACCTGGGTTTGTATATTAAAATTAGGTATCAGTGGAGTTGCACTAACTGATGTTTTTTAGAAAATCCTAAATTGGTTCCCTTTATTTGGTAGGTAGGATTTGGATGTTCATAATCTGGAAAGTAGTTGTGGAAAAGGGAAATGGATAACTTACTATTGTGACTGAATCATTGTTTCTGAGGGTGGTTTGAAATTCCTTGCTATGTTAAATTCCAATTATCTATGTTCATTTTAATATATTTTATGTGAAATAAGGTTAAATTTACTTATCTATAATATTTGTGGACTTGGTGTGTGTATGGTCATTAAAATAAACTATGTGGGGTGACTATTTAGATGGAATCATTAATTTAAAAATGTTTTTTTGTTTTTTCTTATAATTAATTACTTAATTAATAAAATTTCTAAAGAACTATTTTGGTTTTTTATTATCAGTTCAATGGTTTTAGAGTTGATCATGAATAATTGTTTATTATATTATGTTTAAAAGAAAATTCATCCTAAAAGTCCTCTACCAAATAAAATAGGGGTATCCACGATAAAATTTCCACTGATGGAGCATCCCATGGAACCTTCTTTGCTTGAAGAAGTTATTCATACAATTAAGACTCTAGGGTAAGTGGGAATAGTTATCCTAGGATGAACAATATATCATCACTCAGAATTTACAAAGAATTATCCACCATTCGTAAGTGGTGGTAATGGAACACACGAGTCATAGGAGTTGATTGAATGGATTGCATGTATTTCAAACATTATGATGACTTTTGAAAACAATTAGGTGGGTTTTCCATATATATTCATAAAGTGTTGGGGGAGATGATGGGACCCTATAGTGATATATATGTTCGATGAATATCTTATATGAATTTCGTTCAAGAATATCTGTAATATACATTTTTGTCCAAATGCATTAAATATGGTAACGACCCCATAACTTATGACATTGGAATAAGGAGAGAATACATTTTTTTACTACTCCACATATTATTCTAATTTATTGCATCTATAACTTGATCTTCTCCCCAATGATTACATGACATATCAAAGGGTCATGATGGCGGTGATGTTAGATATTCAATCAATGCTAGTTATTTTCATCCATCTGACTTTTGTGGTGGTTGGGGATATAATATATATGGCTAAGGTAGATATAGCTAGAAGTATAGGTGTGGGAGGAGCTTCAGTGGACCTATTTTTTCCTTGGGAACTTCTTCCAGTGTGAAAAGGATGTAAAAGAATTTTGGTTTTCTATAGGACCAATTTCAAGGGATTCTACATGGTAGAAAATGGATATTTTCTTCGAGTGTGGGAGGTATTTTCATTCCTGGCCTCACTGTATAGAGCCTCCTAGAAATATTTATATTTCTAAGGGATTAACCCTCAGAATATATATCTTTTATAAGATTTCTGAATGATGTAAGAAAAGATCCACTATCAATATGGCATCACAGGTTCTTGTTGACACGTCCCAAGATGGTGTTTCCAATTCTCGGGTGAAAGGGGTTGTCTAGGTTGCTGATTCTAGATGACCTTGTGAGGATGAGTGTGTACAAGAATAATATTAAGTAGGTTCTGCTACAATTATATGTATGTGTTTTATTTATTATCCTAGGGTGAATTATTTTTTTGATAATGTTTTTATATATTGTTTTATATCATTAAATTTCGTTGAAAATTTCGGGTTTTATTAAGAGAATAAGTCATACATATTTTATCATTAATTTCTTTTAAGAAATAGGTCCAAACAAGGTTTCATGTTCTGTACATGTAGGGCGGTGATAAGTAATTTTTAGGTGGTTTTGAACATTTAATGCTTGATCATGAAATATTAGACTTGGTTATTGGTATTGATTGTATGATCTATGTAATGAACCAAATAAGTGATTATCACTATAGGGTAAAATTTATATCATTCAATGCAGTTAATCATGATTTCCATGGTGAGTGGGTCTCTAGATCAAGGGGATTGTATACTATTCCTTATTCCTATATAATCTCATGTTATTTTTCAAAAATGTTTCTTAATGAAATTAATCCTTTTTTGGTGGGAGGATACCTTTCATTTCATGTGCGTACCCCATAGTATTTTCGAGAGATTTTTTTGGTTTACCTCTTTATAGATAGGTTACGTTTACTATTAAATTGTTTCCATAAATGATTCCCATTTTTTTGTTAACCTATCTAATGTCACCTACAGATTTAGTGGAACATAATGATAAGTATGGGACCTAGAGGTAAAATGAATTATTCATCCAAGAATGTCACCCTGGGATTCTAAGGCACTACTTTTCTATCATGGAATTTAAGAGGTTTATATTTTTCATCAATTGTCAAAATTTGAATACGGGGACCATTAAGAACTAGTATATTTTACTCAGAATTCTTGATATCTTTGATCAGGTTATTAGGGATCGTTAGTTTTCTAAGGTTAACCTATTATTGGGGTACCTCCAGTTTTGAATCTGAGACGATGATATACCCATCATTGTTTTTTAGATTCGATATAGGATTTTCATGTTTTTAGTTATACAAATTGAACTCACTAAAAATTTAGTGGTATTTATGGATTTAATGAACCAAAACATTCATCAAATTTTGGATCCTTTTTTGTTTTCATCATAGATGATATCATGGAGAACTGACAGACAAAGGAGGACCACATAAACAATTTAGATATCATTCTTCCATCCTTGGGGGGATGTAATTTGTATGGTATGCTTTCCATGATTGTGTTTTGGAAATTTGATGTTATTTTTATGGGAAATATGATATTTGACAGGGGCATCTTAGTTATTCCTTAAAAAGTACTGAGAATTATGTATTGATATTAGTATATAATTGTATTGAATATCTAGAGATTCTTTGTTTTGGTATGTTATGATAGATGGATTGATTGGTAATTATCTATGTGTTCATATTTGATAACATCTTTAGCCCATAAGCACGTAATATTTTAATGTAATGACAAGTATTGGTGATTTTTTGAGGAGCTAAAGATGAGGATAACTTCAGCACCATTTTTGATTCTTCTAGAATCATGGTTATGTTATGATGTTTTTTTATTATTGTATTACAAGTTTGAATTTTATCTTGATGTATGGGAAATTGGTGTTGGATTATTGATCTCACAAGTAACTCGATCATCAGATGAACTGCTCAACCCATGATCTTGAGTTGGCAGCTATTGTGGAGGAACTCAAAATATGACATCACTATCTATTTTGGTAATTATTTACTGTATACTCTGTTAAAAAAAGTCCTTACATATATTTTTACTCAAGAAGATCTAAACATGTGACAGAGAAGCTGAGATGAGTTTATTCAGATAGTTAAATGATATTATAAATAACCTAAGTAAAGGAAATGTGGTGGATGATGCATTGAGTAGAAAAATTCAGAAACAATCTGTGAAGGAATCATTTGAGAAGTGGTCTCTGATGAATTTGTTCATTAAGATGAGCATGGAAGTAATTTAGGTTACAGAGATGTTCATTTTTTTAATAAAGGATGAATCAAATTTTGATGTGAATGTTTGACATAATATGATTATTGACACCGAGATTTTATGCTCATGATGTATCCTAAATGGTGGGGAGAACTACAAATAGTTGTCTCTATCACTATGTCGTTCTTTATTCTTCCATAACAATTTTTATCTTCTGTTTTACTTTAGGAAGGGGTTTATAGATGGTGGGCATAGGTCATGTAGGTCTGTGCACCTTTGGTCTACAAAGATGTTCCATGCATTGAGATGTTTATACTGGTGTGTGGGGATGAGGTGGTTATTTTTGAATTTTATATCATGGTGTTTGACTTGTCAAAGAGTTAAAGAGAAAGATCAATGAATTATATGTTTTTTCATCCTTTACCCTTTTTGGTATAGAAGTGGAATGATATTTCAAGGGATTTCATTATATTTTTACCATGGAATTCTAGTTGGAAATATATTATTTTTTGTGATTATTGAAAAAATAAATAAATTAGTTTATTTCGTGCCAATTAGTAAATGGTGAAAGTGGAATATCTTGGGAACATGTATGTATGAGAGATTGTGAGGATTCTTGGGATTCCCACTATAGTTGTTTCTTATAGGGAATTCGGGTTTAAATATAGATTTCGGAAGGCTTTTAGGAAAAAAACGAGTTCCTAATTGAAATTATAAAAGGATTATCATGCACATATGGAGGCATGGGTAGAGAGAACTATCATGCACATATCGACCTCTCTTATTATAGGCAGTATTGGGAGTGTGGTAATTTTTTGGGACATGAGTTTTTAAGCTGATGATATAGGTTGTTCAGTTGATCTAGAGTCATTTTATCACAACATAGATTCATTAAATAAACATATTCTGACCCTCGTCGTTTTCCACTAGAGTTTTAGGTTGATGATTTGGTATTTCTTAGAGTTTGAAATCATATGGAAAATTTTTTCTTGGATAAGATCTATTTTTTGGAACAATGTTTTCAGGGTCCATTTGAGATCACTGAGAAACTAGAGAGGGGTTCCTATTGGTTGATTTTACATTCTTTCTTGACTTTTATACATGACTTGTTTCATGTATCTCATTTTAGGAGGTATGTCTTAGATCCTTCCCTTATGATTAGATGGAAGGATATTCACCTAAATCCCAATAAATCATTGATGAGTAGCCATTACAGATTATGGATCACTGGGATAAGTTGTAGTGTGGAAAAACGAACCCCCCAGTCTGGGTATTGTGGAAGTACAAACATAATCACCAAGAGACATGGGATCAGATTCATTGATGAGTTAATTGTGGCCTTCACTTTTTTAGATCTAGGTCCTTGATTTCATTCTATGGATACAATGATTTTATGATTTGGATATTTTAATTCCTTGTGAAATTTATATATATAATGTTTTAATGTCTTTATTTTTTTTCCATTATTGTGAAACATGTATTTAAAAAATTGCATTGGGAGGATACCAATAATGGTGAAGTCAATATTTTTTAAAATTTTCATCACATACCTAATGTTTAAATTGTTCATTGGGTAGTTACTCGGTGTGTAATGGGATTCTATAATGTGTAATTATATCTAGATAGTTATTGTGATTTCAATAAACAATGTGATAATTTGAGGAGGGTGGATATATCTAAGTGTTCTAATTTATTGAATTCCATGTAGTAATAATTTTTTTCTTTAGATTTTAAATGGTATTAAATGTATTTAAATTAAGAAGGTAATTGATTCGTGTTTAAAAAGGGGTTTTATATTTTGAGATATAATTTCATTGATTTGAAAAGGAAAGTGTATTTTCAAACCCTGATGTAGATTGTGTTGGATTTGAAATTGTTGTATAAAAATGGGATTGTGGTTTTTGAAATATAAATTAAAAAAAATTCAATATTGAGAACCTTGGGTTCATTGATAATGGGTATCCTTAGTGCCAGTGACACAACTAAGAGTTAACTTCAAACATGTCTAGGGTATATTCTAGGAATTTATGTTTTTTAGATTACACATTAAGACTTGCCTGGTTTTTCAGCGTCTAGTACATATTGTCACAATGGATAGAGCATATTAGGAATCTATTTGTAGTTTCTTATTTTTTTGTAGTTTGATGTCACATAATAGATTATTTCATGGATATTGGGAAACATATATTTCTAATTTTAATATGTTTACCATCATTATCATATTTCTAGATAGATTCTATATTTAGAAGACATGATATGAATCTTTTGAAAACTCATGGATAATTTGATAAAAGATTCCAATTGGTTTTTTATTAAATTCCAGTAAAAATAATTTTATATTCTAGAATTTTTTATTTCTGATTATAAGAAAATATATAGAATTTTTGGTGGTGTCCTACCGGGATATTTTTCTAACATTCTACTTTCCTATAGGTAACTGTAGACCTTATATTAATGGTTTATCGTAAAGGCTTTAGAATTGTGTTGAATGATGGCTTCTCCTTACGTTGATATTTTTGAATGGGTATGGTTTTAAGGTGTTGATTGGTCACATGGAGACTAGTTTTTCTAGACATTTCATACTCTCTATTTTTTCAGGTTCGGCTCGGTTTTATCTTTCTAATTTTGGCTTCACACTCTAGCTATATTTCTTATTTTCCATATATTAAAGACTTGTTTTGTTATCATAGTTAACCCCCACCCTGTAATGGGATTACATGGCTAACTAGCCTAGTTGGCCCATGCTAGTCTGTTTTGGGAACATCAGAAGCTCATATTTGGTATGGAAAACTCAGATTTAGTATTTTTACTTAAATTTTCATTATTGTACACAATTAATGAAATCATGACTTGTGAAATTCATATAATACCTGAATTTATTAAATTCTAGACCCATTTGAGTAGGATCATCACATGTTATTTTTAATTAATTTATGTGTGCATTTATAATTACATAACCATTAATTCATTCTTCATTGATGAAACAGTTGAATCAATCTCATCATACCATCACATCAGTGAATGATACAATTTTTAAATACTGATATTAATGAACCACACATCCATTACAATCTCTAAAAATCATCTTCAAATCATAGGGTGTTATCAATGTCGATCTATATCGCTTGCATCGTTCATGGACGATAACAATATAACTCTTTAATGAGGATGACTAATCTATACTTTTTTATCGATGGATTAAGAATGGGGGAGGAGAGAGAACACATTCGATATCATGAATAATATCTATGTATTAAGATAGATTATCACTATCTATTTTTAGAAAAAAAATGTTTTTTTGGAATGAGATATAATTTTTTATTTATTATTTCATGTTTATAGTTGGAAACATGCACACAAGCCCTTGACTAGTCATGTTATTCATAGTGAACACACTCTCTTAACATTATCAAAATTATTATTCAAATTTCTTGTCAATTAAATAAAAATAAATTTATATCATTATATCATTTCAACTAGACTATTATACAAGATTTTATAATCCTCCTTGGCATTTACAGAACATTGAATAATTATTATTTATTTTAATAAATAAATACACCATCATTAATAATTGATAAATATAATAAATATTGTATTCACCAAACATAAAAACTTGATATTTATTATAATTTTTCAACACACATATTATTTTGAATAACATGTGATTAAATATTACTCATCAACCAATCTCTAATATTTAGTTAATCACAATCTGTGAATAATATTTATTCTGACTTGTTATATTCAACATTGAATTTATCGAAGACTATGGGTACTCTATGTGTGTAAAACTATAGGCCTATTCATTATGACATTAAGAATAAATTCATAATATCAAATTTAGTAAATTAAAAAATCCAAGTATCTTATAAATAAAGAAGTTAATCCCATAGTGACATACAAACTCATATCAATTCTTATTGTGTAACATATTAACTTTAATGTAATATATATAGTTGAGAAGGCTTCATAACGCAGTCATCATCTTATCTAATATATGTGTCTTTCATTGACCTTATGTAAATGGAATTTACAATAAAACACTATGATCATGGATTTCTCCCAATAGTATTGTTTCTATCAAAAATAATGAGATATCAACATCTGTTAATAGACAGAACATATAAATACTTTCTCATATTATCCATTAATTAAATTTCAATCATTCCACACCCAATTTTTCCTAATTCATTGAGAATATATGTCATCATGATATTCATAAATATATAAAATTATATGAAATATGATATACATTAATGTTAATAATAATTTAAAATGTTAATTACACACGTTCACATATTGGAACATCTGATAAAAAATGAAATATAAATTTCCTATTGGACTGTCCATTATCATAACTCCAATTCATGAAGATTACCATGGGAGGAAAACATAGTAAGGTGTCTCAATATTATGTGCCTCTTATACTTGAAATCCTATATCTTTTATTCCTCTACAAAAAATATCATCCTATTATATAATATTTTTTTCAAGAATATGATCATGGAACCTCTAGGTTCTAATCATATCTGGGAACTACTATGACCTTTAAGTGTGAAATATATTATGAGGATATTATCACATAACTTTTCATTACAATTAACAATTGTGGTATACAAAGAAAAGTTATAAATGTATAAAACATTTAATATATATATAATGTACTTTTGTGTTGGTTCTTGGGAACCAACTCTAATAGATAGGTTCCAATATTTACCTTATTTTTTTAGAAAAAAATATCTTTAAAACATTTTTTCAATGTCATAATTTTTATAAAGCACACAAAACAAGCGATATCACCAAAAAATAAACATTATACTTTTAATATATATTCATAATAATTATTAAATGGAACACATTGAAAATGATTTCATGTTGATAGACCCAAACATTTTATCACATATAGGAATAACCAAGGAAACTTGAATCATTTGGGGTTCAAAGTAGTGATCCAGTGCTCATGTTCTCTATTACTTGAGATCACTACGAGAGAACATCATAGGATGAATGATCAATATTTATAGAACAAAAATAAATAAATATAGACATCAACTAGGTCCAATCAAGCTGTATAATCTATACTTCATGAAATCTGATTACGATTAATTTCATAGTACCATGAGGTTATCATTATAGTTTTGAAAAACTATTACATATTGATATAATAAATAATATACGGAAATTACTATATATATAATGGATGAGTAAGTGAATTTTTTTAAATATAACATCATCAGTAATTCTATGTATACATGATATGGTAATCAGAATTGTCTATTTATGTTTATTGTAGTGCCCTAATTTCAAAAACAATTATTCACCATTTCATGCCTATTGTGAACATTCAATAATAAAAATTAATAATTAATTTAATGGGTCATTTCCATAGTAAAGCACCGTAAATTTTACTGGATAATCTCTAAAATATATTTCATGATGGTAAATAGATTATCATATATTAATATATGACTATGGATGAATAGATAATTATTAGTCACACCTAAAATCATGGAATATCAAATCACAAAAATCACTTACAATGTGAATGAGTAATAAATATATTTTTCTCAAAGTATGAAAAAAGGGTATCACCATAAATATATAATAATTTAGTGTGTGTGATTTCAAATAAATAATATTAAATAATGTTATCAACTATGAATGAATTAAGGAATAATAATGATTAAGGAAAATGAAAACTCATCATAAGCATGTGGAAAATATAAGAAAACACCATCATATAGAATGGGTTATCATCGATCCTTATTTCATCCACACCTAAAAAACCTCATATTCATTGAATTATCCTGAAATAGTATTCCTAGAAAGCATTTAGTGAATATTTTTCATCGTTTATAAAGTACTATATTGAATATTGTCTCCCATAATACAAGGGTTATAAAAAATATTAAATTAGTTGGGTAAATTTCCATATCAATACTATTCGTCCACTAGATTACTAAATACTATAAGTTTCTATAATTAGGATTCACTATAGGTAACCATAAGAGGTTCTATAAATCAAATAATAGCAATAGAAACCTCTATGAATTTCTTCAACTCTATTACTCACAACATTTCAAAAACATCATTCTCACAGAAAACCATTAGTTTTATTCACTATGTGTAGAGTTCTTATATCAGCCTAGAGAGTCCATATAAATCACTAAATTGGAATGGAAATAGAAATTTGTATCATCATGGGTCAATCACCCTCACCCACCTATAAATAAATATTACATATTACATTTAACTCATATAAATTGGTCAGAGAATTGAAGTACCACATAACACATATTGATAGATTTTTATTCAATTATTATTGAACCTTTATTCAGTTTGAAACATAATAAGTACCTAATGTATATATATACTATCTATTTTATATATTTTTTGGGAAATAAATTAAATTTTTTACGAAAACATTAAATGGAATAAGAGGATGTTTAATCATACCAATTTCATTTAATTATGACTATGGACACTTGAGTCGGTAAAAAATATATGATATGGAATCGAAAATCACCGATAAGACAAATAAGAAATGGGTTAGTATTTTATTCTCTAAAAGAGAAAATTATGGGAATTTATTAACAATTTTGGATTCATAATTAAAAAAATAACCCATTCAAAATGGGTATTTGACACTCTCACCCAAAATCTATAGTTCCTCCAATAGAGTTTCGATGGTGCACCTTGGTTCCAATTCTCCCCCGACTAACACCTGTGATAAGGGAAGTATTCCCTACCTAGTACACTAAAACTTTTATGATCTTTTACAAAGCTTATTATGAGATAGATTTTTCTCATATAAAGTTCATCACCTCACTTATTTCACCTTGTTTTGATCCCAAGACTCCTCTAACCCATTACACATCTAAAATATGAGAAAAAACACATGGTTTGAAAAAATTTAAATCAAATTCATAACTTTTAATGCGAGGATCATTACAAAAAACATTGACCATATAATAATATTAATAATTTTTAATTTTAACTTACCACTATTCTTAAGTATGAATTTTTTGGTATATTATGTTTTTTATACTTTTTTAAGGCAAAAAACATCTATGTAATGATATTGATTTTTTTGGATTCACTAATTAATTATCTATATTTATATGTGACTTGGGAATTGTGTTATATGATTATTAAAAAATAAAAATATCACATCCAGATCCTTGTATTCAAAATTAAATGATAATTGACTAAATATGATAACTTTTTGACTAAAAGATTAAAGTATGTTTATTATATCATATATATCAAATGGTACATAATCAGTTTGTTGTAAACAATATATGAAGGCCCCCAATCATGAATATAAATGTTTTCACCACAACTATCTAATTATTAATTACAAAGAAATTCATTTAATGGGAAATTAAAATATGTTACTACACCTAACTTATTTACTAGTGATGATCATTTCGATTTGGTAAATGATATTATCCATATCTTTCCTAAAGCATTATATAGATTAATTATGATATAAAAATGGAAAATAGAGATATTTTAATGAAATAACTTATTGGAATTGTTTGTGTGTAATACATTCTCAAATATTCATACATATAAATTTTTATATATATTTATATTAGTTTTATTCAAAACATATTAATTATAAATGTAAACACAATTAATAAAATGAAGAAAATGTTATATATTATTTACCTGGGGATTAGGGGAGGGTTATCAACAATGAAAAATGGAAGATGATCATTTCTTCTTCTAGTAACTAATATAATATATCGGAAACCAATATTTTTGTTTTGGAACATCATAAACTTTGTGAGAGTTTAATAGGGGAATTAATAAAATGTTAGGTATATTATATGGATGAATGACATAGATAAAAATCGTTTTAAATAAAACTATTTTCATGTCATGGTGAAATATTCAGTTCCTATATTTTTGTATTTTACTTTTCTAAAACATCTTCACCTAATAACTATATATTTATTATATTTTAATGAAATAACTAAAACTGAAATTATTCAAGTGATATTTAAAAATATGATAGAATAAAATATTTTCAAATAATGTGATCTACTGATATTCATCATACCATAAATATTTAATACATTGGTTCAATAAATAATTTACTTTACAAGAGAGAATTTATTTTTTTTCATGTACATTTTAGATTGATAAACTAAATTAAATGATATAAAATAATATTAAAATGATGCGTAAAATATCATATCCAACCAGAATTTTGTACATTTTTGTGGAATATAATTAATGATGATATTTTATTTTTTAATTAATACATAAATTATGTGGATAATAGTGGTCTCTAAAAATATCATCACATGGGGAGTTTCCTATGTAAATGAATTTCACAATGATCTATTATCACAATAACCATAATGTATTTGGAAAAATATCACTTTTATAATTTATATAATAGACTAGATGATGAAAAAATCTTCAAATTTATAAGGATATTATTTTCAATTTTGATAAATATTTAATGAAACTTGGATATCAAATACATATATATAATGAATTATATGTAGGATTATAGAAGAAATTATTGCTGTATTTTTAGAATATCATAAATCAATTTCAAATAGAGCATGATGCTTAACCAAAATGTTATTCACACATGAATAATATTAAAATTGATATATAATTAATAGCTTTACATTCAATATGAAGGAAAATGATGAATTTTGTATGATGAAAAATATTGAAGTAACTCCTACAAAAAAATTATTCATGTTTCTTGTTTAAATGATATAAATCCAATTTATATAGAAGTTTCATAATTTTATATCATTTAAAATAATAAGGAGTTGAATTATATGATATTTTTAGTTGATGATTTTTCAATAAAAATTTGTTAATAACTCAATTGATGTTACAGATGATTTTAGATTCAATAAATTGAATTTCAAAAAAAAAATTAAATATAATCCCTTCTAAGTGTAATAAAAAGTGATAAATTTATATTATAAATTTTATCTAAAAATTTTAAATTGGACCATTCTCATGACGGTGACTAACATTTTCATTGTATTGAATGGTAATTCTTTATAGAGGGGTCTATTTTAATTGGAATAACATTAATTTCTTGGTGTCTCTTATATTGATATTATATATCATATTGGATGTGGCCATATATATGGTATTTTTATTGCCAATATGAGACAAAATAATTCATTCATTAAAGAACAAAGTATTATTTAAATATGGTTTAAAAGTTATGATTTATTTTTTGAATAATTTTGTTTTATCTATATACTATATATTTTTTACATTTTGTATGATTTTTTATACATATATTTACCTTTTTCTGTAGATAATTAGTTACCCTCTTATAAATGATACAAATATCAACGAGTGGTATAATAATTATATCAAAAGTGAACAATAATGAAATGGTGGTTGTGAAAAATTAAAAAGAATGTTATTATAGGACAATGTAAAAAAATATTTAAATGAAATAAGAATAGGGTTAGAAATTAAGGTTAGGTGGAATTTAAATTTTCAACATATTGAACAATAAAAATTTATTAAATATGTTATATTGCAGTTAGTACTAAAATTATTATGATAATTGATGGTGAGTGTTTTCATAATAACGTAATAACAATGAAGAAAGTGATTAAGAAAAAAATTACAAATAATAATTAAACAGTCTAGATTAACCATAATGATATTTTATAAAATATTAATTGATTATATTTTTATTTATTACTAAATTTATACTAAAGGAATGTTATAATACTCTTATATTTATGGTTTCCAGAATGATACATAGAGAATATTGAATGATTTTTTCCTTTATATAACTTCAAAATATTAATTGTGATCTCAATCCTCAACCGAAAAATAAAAATATGAGGATCATTACCCAAGAATATTAGAATTTCTTCATTTCAATCATGTTGAGGTGATATTTACGGTAAATTTTATGTAATTAAAATTAATCAAAAATGATATCTTTGTGTATAAATAACTATAAATATTAATTATCAAAATTAAAAAATGACTTCACAGAATGAATGAAATGAAACACAACTATCGAATCCCTAATTTAAATCAATGATTCGGTAAGAATAAATTGATAAACATATGGTATGAATATTTAAATTATTGTTTATTATATATGGGGTATAAAATAAAAAATGATTAATATTTTTGGGTATATTTATATATTGATTAATTAATGTATTTCTTTAATATTCTCAATTGTTTATTTTACATGAAAACCCACATTGGAATTAATTAATTAGTACATGAATTTAAAAATACTTTTCCTAATAAAATTAAACATTAAAAATGTTTTTATGATGTTTTATGAAGGTAATAATGGATTTATAAGGGTTATGTATGGGCTGGATGAGTTTTCATGGCTTTTGTAAAAGAATGGTGGTGTTTCCATGATTTATCTAATGGTAATTCCAATTATCCATATCTTGTGTAGGGGAATATTTCCTTTTCCATGCACTACATAAGGGTAATATGCCACTATATAATGGAATATCGATTGTTCATGCATTGTGTATTGGTAATCAGCCACTAGGTAAGTGTAACTCCATTTCACAACTGTTGTTTAAGGATAGAGAGCCACCGTGTAATTGTAAATTCCTTTTTCCATGTGTTTTGTAGGTGTACCGAGTTATTGTGTAAGGGTAACTCTCTTTTCTAGGTGATGTGTAAGGGTATCGTTATGCTGTGTAAAGTTAAGACCTCACTGTTTAGGGTTTCATGGCCTGTGTGTAATGTTTTCTTCTATTTTTTTAAGGTTATATAAGGGTAGTGTAACAAACCTTCCCAGGTTAACCCCAAATGGGCCACTTGAGTCAGCATGTGACAAGGCTTTATTGGTGTTCCTGATACTCCCTTGCTAGTAACTCATGTATGAAATCAAGATAATCCATTTTTAATGATTTATACGAATAAAATATAAGACAAAAACCAAATACAAATAGAATAATAAAAAACACATATAGGAAGAATAAATAAAATTGCACATATATCCTCGTGACACTATGGGTTGCCTCAAACCTCAAAACCAACATTTACCATGGTGACCAAATCCAAGTTGAAAGAATCAACATAAGCTAAAAAATATAAAGCAATAACCATCACTATTAAAACACTATAACCATGCCAAATATCAATTATCATTTTCATTTACTTTAAATAAAATATCCATAATTTTCATGTTCTAAATACATTATATAATGATAAATTTTTTATAAATTTATATTTAAGAAAATCATGTTCCATTTCCCTTTTCATTTAAAAATGGATTCTTTTCCAAGAATGTAGACTTATCATTTTATAGAAATATGTGACATTTAAAGGATGGAATTTTATTTTTTTAAATGGTTATAGAAACTATAAAAAATTATCAATAAAATATCTATAAAAATGTCAAAATAAAACATACAATTTTAGCAAGATGTTACACCTCACATGGAAGCAGGAATAAGACACATATAAAATATGAAAATTGAAAATACCACACAATAGTAACTATAACGATAAAAAACTAAAACATTGAACTATGATTACTATGTATCAATGTATACGGGGGAACACCGGAGATTAGTGGATAATCTTGGACTTATTAATACATGATGCATCCCATACACATGGCTCTCCCGATGACATCAATTCACATACATGATTGGTCTTACCCAACCTCGACTAACTAATAGGCACAATCCCGAAGGAGAGAAAAGTCCATACTAAGGGCTTCTATATTTCATGTATTCTAAACTATTTCCACAATAATTATTTGAAAATCCACTTGACATTCTAGGTTCCCATTCCAGTACTAAATAGGTCGGGTTCCAAACCCAATCAAATGTTCAACCAACCATGCATATATATATACATTACACAACAAGACACACATGAACTAATCCTCAAATCACTCCATGGAACAATACCTTTCCTTGTAACCATTAGATAAAACAGACTCCTATAAAAAAGACCTCACATTCCATTCAATGAAACGAAGGAAGTATGATCATTCACAAGTCACAATAATCCAGCCCTAGAGGGAAAAAAGAAAGAGGAATAACATAAAAATAGGTGGGTTCTACCCCATAAACGAACCCAATTAGCTTTGCTAAATTTTAAAATACCAGCATGGGCCAACTCTATAAATACACACATGAACCAAATTGAGAACCCTCAACACGGACTAGCCTAGGAATTCCCCACATAGACCAGTCCCTGCCACAAGCGGGACTTGATGAAGAACCCCAAATCTTGTATAAAAACAAATTCTGATTCTTTATGTCTATAAGATGAAAGAATATAAAAAATTTATACAAACGAAAACTAAACCCACTCCCAAAAGATTCCACCCTTCAAGGGTTCGCATATATAAGGCACAATCACAACTATTTGTGTATACAATGATACAGGGCCACAAAAATATTCCAAAAATAATAATATGATTAAAAAAGAAGGATACAACATGTAAACTATGTCTTTATTCCTTCTACAACTAAAATAATACTTTAATGAATATATATAGAAACAGGGAAAATAAACTGCCCCTATTCTAGATGTGGAAATAGAATATAGAACAAGGTTATCTACAACCATTTTATATTTTAGAGCACAAAATCATCACTCTAGGGACAATGGATAGAGACCTTATGTATTTAATCATCCTCTACCTCAATGACATGAGAAGAAAATATTCAACTAAAACTCCCCCTTTCAACAGTGCACCTTACGTAACCCCTTTAGGTGACCCAAGTGACCATGCATTAAAAAACATATTTTCAATATTTTATATGAACAAGATAATATTATGTTTTAGATAATTAATTTGGGAAAAACCATGAAGACTCAGGCGTGACCCAAGGTTTGGAAATTCTCTAGCTTCCGTAAACAATTTTGAGTCTATGTAGAGTCATCAATGGGAATAATCAGATAAAAATTTATTCTAAATTTTCTCAAAAACCCTAACCACCATAGTTTTTACTCGTTTAAACACCAAAATAATGAAAAAAATAATTCCCAAAACCAAAAATACACAAAAAAAAATGTTGGAATACATCATAGATTCTAACCTTCCACTCTCAACTAGGAATTTTCTATGGAATACTCAAAAATAAGAATCACAAATGTTAATAAAAATGAACCCTAATCCCAAATTATGCACTTCAAACATTGACTAAAACTTAAATGTAAATAACCATTCCAACATCATATTCATCATGTATAAATGATGATCCCAAAAAAAAGGGAATTCCAAACATGTAATGAAATCACTATACAAATTCCCACTCACTTTTCAAAAATTGAAATCCACTTTTTTGAAATGAATTTTCCAGGAATCAAAACAACTAAAATACCCCCCATTGGTATTCCATCAAGTTTAGAAAGTATAATTACTTATTATAAAATATTAACGTATCCAATCATACCCCGAATTCACTACATTAAACATGTGTACATCCATATATGTGGAAGTTAATAAAAATATCAATGGTAAATTCAAGAGATTTATTATTTTAAAAATAGATCGTTCAGCCTAAATCCAATATTACAAAAAAATTTATGTCATCCCTTATCATTAAACTGAATAATTTTAAAATTCCTAGTAGAAAATCATTTAAAATTCAAAAAAATAGTTCCCAGAAGCAAGAAACCATTTCCAAAATGCATTCCACATTTCCCTTTGAAAACACTCATTCTATTAAAATTAAACATTCTCTATGTATAATTTTCATTTCAAAAACCATTTTCCAACTTGAAAGACAATTTTTCTTAGAAAACTCACTCAAAAGAACCAAAAACAAACTAAAACAACAGTCACACTGAAGCACCTAGATGAGAAACTAGTATTTATTCATAATCCCACGAAATGTTTTAGCAGATCGTGCCCCCAATAAAGCACCATCCATTAATAGTGTCTCGATAAATTAACCATAGATCCATATGGATCCCAACATCATGAAATCCACCCCCCCCCCCTCTAGAGATACACTGTCTTACACACTTTCTCACCCCCTATCCACAGAAACCAAAAATAGATACTCAAATCATAGACTATCATTGTCAACATGGGGATAAGAAAATAAAATAGTTTTTAATGATCTTTTAATACCTATATATAAATTCCCAACAGTCACATATCTAATCTACATGGGACCCCCAAAATAATGAGGTCTTACATTCATACAATTTCATCATTATCCTACCTTGGTCAACCCTGAACTGGCCACCTAATCCTACCCTTGGCAAGACCCAAGAAGCATTATGGATCCTCCTAGTTTGGAAACTAGTTTCTGGCACCATTGTAAACCATTAAGAATGATATATACCTATAAAATAGTAAAAAAAACATTGAAATAGAAATATAAAAACAAACATATGAAGTGTAAATAAATAAAACTACATATACCATCATGTGATCATATAGCTAACCACGACCTCTAAACCAACATCTATAATTGAAACCAAATTCTTGTATGAAGTAGAACTAGAAGCTAAAAAATATATATTAATTTATAGGTGTTATTATAAAAACTAAGTATTATTAAAAAAATATGTTACTATTATAATTTCTATCAAATCAAAGATCCATAAATTTCATGTTTGAAATATAATATATAAATATAATTTTTTCATACATTTATTATTCAAATAAATCATTGGCCACTTCCCTTTTCATTTAAAATTGGTATTTTTCCAAGAAAGTGGCCTTATCATTTGAGATAAAAAGCGTGATAATATAAAGGATGATATTTTATTTTCATAAAAAGGAAAAAATGTAGTGTAAACATTTTCAAAATATTTTCCATAAAAATTTAAATATAAAACATCCACTTTTAGAAAGATGTTACACAACTAAAGGAAGGTGGATCAATAATCACACAACATGGGAAGTGGAAAATATCATATAGATATAACTAAATAAGAAAGGGAAATAAATCACACACTATAAAAAACTAATTATGTAAGATCATGGGAGAACCTATGATAAGGTGATAATATAAAATATAAAACCACATAACTCATCCCATTTCCTTTCCTTACCTGATGGCATCAATTCTTTTATCCACTCATCATTACCCTACCAGGCCAAATTAAGGGTCACAATCCGAAAGAAGTTAAAGGTGCATACTAGGGCCCACTATCAAAATCATAATCTATTCTTGTGGAGAAAATATTACTATAAAATCTAATATCTATT
This sequence comes from Viscum album, assembly GCA_963277665.1. Classification (NCBI taxonomy): domain Eukaryota; kingdom Viridiplantae; phylum Streptophyta; class Magnoliopsida; order Santalales; family Viscaceae; genus Viscum; species Viscum album. The sequence continues at coordinate 814,958,232 of OY728126.1, read as the reverse complement.
CAAGGTTCTCATCTCATGTATAAATAGGTCGTGTGTTAAACCAAATCAAGCATGAAACTACCCATGCATTTAAATATACCACATGAAAACAAAAAATCACCATATCATGAATAACTTCAATGAAAAATCACATTCCTAAAACACCTTAGATCATAGGGGACTCCAATAAGAAGGACATCCCATATTATTAAACACAACCAAGGAATGAGGATCATCAAAAGATAATTTTTAAATGGGGACCAACACATAAAATTACCAAACTAGCCTCATGTAATCTATGATAAATCAACAGTTTCTAAAGGATTATATACACCATTTAGAAATAAATTTGAATAAAAAATCACCATATTGAATCCAAATCTCATTTGACGAATCATAGATTTAATTTTAACAGATACATAGTTTGAGAAGTTATGTAAAACAATTTCATAAAATTCCCAACTCATTTCACATAAAACATTACATCTAAAAATAACACTTCATTATTTTGTACTAAAAATAGGAGTAAAGAGAATAAAATTAATGATTCTTATATTTTAAAGCCAAATGCAAATGAAATCCTACCTCAAACCCCTAGTTACATCATGATAAAGATTTAGAACCATTATTTACTCCAACATAAAGATTCATTTATTCAAACATATATATACCCATATCTTTATTGAACATATTTCCCTTGCCATGAGGTAATATGTACAAAGAGGAAACATATATATTTTCAATACTCATGAATGCACATGTACGCTCCCTCAACTCTCGTGCCCACAACCAGCACAATGAGATCTAATGCCCTCTTGAAAAATATCATGAACTCAAAATAGAAGAAAATAAATAATTTTAAATCAATAAAACATTATGGAACACAATTACCCATACAAAAAACAAAAGAAAAAAATAATTGCCTTCACATGTCAGGACATGAACTGTCTTCAATGGGACTATCACACCCTAATCATTGTGAATCAACCATAACAAAAAAACCCACAATGTAATAGGGTTTGGGCATGTGATATTCCCTAGAAAGAAGAGAGGAAGAACAATAAAATATGTAAATAGAGGAAATAATTGACTTAACGAGAGTTGACAACACTAATACATGGGAGGGTAAACATCCAAAAACTCAAGATTGATGGGGATGGAGTTGTGTGCTAGAGACATCCCATTCAACTAGGTTGTGTAAGAGGAAGAAGGGGGTGGGGTGGTACATAAGGGAAATCCTGATCCACTGGTCAGTCTGCATGGTGTAACCACACAACCTTCTAAACCGTGTTCCAACCAAGTGGAACCTTTTTAAGATACGGGACCTTTTAATAGGCTAAAAAATTGTTTTAAAATAAATTCACTAACCGTGAAACTTAGATATTTGATTTGATAGATTCATTTTTCACACTTGTCTCATAACATCATATAACCATTTGTAATTAATGCTCTACCTTGGTAATGGTTCACAATCATAGATGATGCTTTCAGAGTTTGATCCAAACTATGATAAAACCATGCACAAGTAAAAACCATCAAAAGACTCTATATCTTAAATTTAAATTGGTAAAATGACATGAACCATCACCAAAGGACCCTACATCATGAAAATGATTAAAAAAATTGAAACCATGGTTGGAGTGTGATATGCAGTCTATTTTTCTGTAAGGGTAATACTATATCCAGCCATCGTGTAATGGTAGTGATACATACTCACACATAATAATATAATAGAAACATATTGGGTAAAACAACCATTCCCTTATGATGTTCTATTTTTGGGAGAAATATTTTAAAATCTCTTTTTTTGTTCCATCATCCCCAATACACACCTATTTTCTATTTTAACAATTTTATGAACACTAAATCATCATTTCTATTTATATTTAATGGTTAATGGTTTTAATATATTTATGAAATATATTATTCACTAATATTTAATGTTCCAATAAATGGAAAATTTAATAGGTAATTTTATTTGGTTATTTTTGATATTGTAAATAAAAACATGGTATTGTTGTTATAAAATACTTGAAAAGTTACAAAATAGAGTAATGGGGAATTCCCTTGTCTATGGATATCCTTATTTTTTGTAATAAATGTCCTCTTAATACTTATTTTAGTCATTCTAGTAACCGGGTGTGGTAGAGACACATCCTCTCTCCTATATTATATTGTGAATCTTATTAAAAGGAATCAGTTTTAGGAAAACATGGGGAATAATTTGGGACAAAATCACATTTATTTGGTTTAAGTGACAATTCAATATTCCAAATAAAACATTTACATGTAAAAAATATGATATTAACAACTTGGGATATGTTTTATTACCTATAGGTGTTTCCAATATAGCTTTCGAACCACACGTGGAGGTATATCCTTAACTTTGATCTTGACAACCCTAAGGTTGTATGTTTTTTACTGTTTTTTTCATTTAGAATAACATTTTCATAAAACGTTTTTTCATGATTAATGACAACATACTGTTATATGCTTTCATATGTTGTATGGGTGGCACTATGATCGTTTTTGTTGTGATCATGTTTCTTTTTTTCTATACTCTTGCTATTTGATATTTGTATTCATTGTTGTTCCTTTATATGACATGTATTTATTAATTTGTTTTATTACCTTTAGAACCATTATTCATTCATCAATATGTCATTAATATCATGGAGGTTGGGTTTATATAGTCTATGATTCATTAAAATAAATAAAGTCCATCTCTATATAGGAATACACATAGATGGATAATAAACCAGTGTAACAAAATCCAATCTACAATGAACGTAGGAATGGATATCCCTATAAGGGGATTCATATAAGTTATTGGATAAACAACTGATTAATATTGTGGTATATACATATGTAAAGGTGTTTGTGGGTATCTCTATAGAGAGATTTAAAAAATTGACTATAATTCTGATTAATAGTTGGTGCAATTTTCGAAATAATAACCACCATATATGTGGAGCATATGGTTTTTACATTATATAAGATATATGGTCGATAGAAATTATTTTCATTATAGGAAATATGAATAAGCTTGTGGGGAAAGGGTTTATATGGACATGGATATCACATGATATCCCATCACATGTGAAATATTATGTATATTTTAATATTTATGTATTTCACATAATAGAATCTTCTATATTATATATAATTATTGTAAATACACATTGGTTTTGTCCTATTGTGTGAATTTCGTACACCTCACCTTTAAATCTTGATGTATTTGATATTTTCTTGATCAAGGATCTTATGTTGGGAAAGGGCCCTATGATAAGGAGTTAAGGATTTTGATCTTGGAGTCAGAGGTGAATTTTTGGCACACTCTAAAATATTTTTTTTTATTTATTACTCCTTCTATAATTGATATTATTTAGTCTTTAATTCAACTTTAAGAACCCAATTTTAATTTATTGTTTTATAGGTCTTCCATCATACGTTGTTATTATGTTCTTCCAATAATTTTACATCAATATTTTATTCAAATATATTTTGATAGGATATGACTTAGAGGGTATAGTCTCTCCAATGATGGAATTATACCCTCACTGTTAGTCAAAAACCCCTTATATTTGGGGAGATTTTCCTACGGTCACGTGGGGCTCCATGTCAAAATCAATGGTTTGAGTTGAGGATTTAAAAATGGTATCAGACAACTTTATCTTGTTTAAATTTTAGAATAATATCATACATAGTAGAAAGAAGATAATTTTGTTGGACTAAAATAGGGATGTTTCATTGAGCCTAGGTGGCACATGTGTAATGGACCTCAAAGTTACCATGGGTGGGATTACTGTAACAGTTTTAAAAGTCTTTTACGTATATTCATGCATCATTTTTGAGCACATAAGTTCTCATTTAATATATTTACATTTTTTAATAATTTTATTTCATTAAATTAATTCATTAAATTGTTATTTTGGTCTTGAATATTTTATCTATATTGTGAAATATATTTAATGGAATTAATAAGTATAATTTGATTATGTTTTGGGATTTTATATATTAAATACTAACTAACACATTGGGATTGAGACATTTGGAGGGGTTTAACGTTGGTTTAGGGTAGAGTCCAATTGGAACATTCATGTGATCCCATAGAATGGTTTAGATATTTTTATATTCTTAATGGATCCTTGTAACACCCAAAAATTTTAAAGTAATACTTTGTATTCAATAATGTGTATGACACGGAACACCACGTGTAATAATTGAATATATTAACTATTTATATTATAATATTTTTAGTATCTAAAATATTTATAAAATATTCATTTGCCTGTAATGCATGCAACACTATGTTAGCTTGTGTTTCCCATAAGACTGACCATACTCGGTATCTTTTGTTACATGAAATAGGGACCTTCTATGATTTCATGTGTCAGATGTAAGTCCTAGTTTCCCAAATTATTAAGGAATTATTAAAAAAAATTAATTTATTGTAATGTAATATAACATAGTGGTTATGTTAGAGATTATGAATAGCATTATCTATCATGTGAAACATTATGGTTTATATAAATTAAAATTTAATTCATGGGATACTAATTACTGAGAAATGAAAATAAGAACCAATTTGATATAAAATCTATATTATTATTTTTATGCATCCAAGAGAATTTTATCATAATAAAAATAATTATTTATTCTTATTTATTTATTTTGATGAAATATATATGTTATATATTCAATTAATATTTTTTTATATTCATTCATTTTGTTTTATAGGCATATTATAAGTACGACCCCTATTTTACATATAAAATCAAATATTTTTATATTCCAATTTTAACATTATTTAATGGAGAACTCAATCTTGTACTAAATTTCGAAAATTTTCATATTTTCATATGAATGAAAATAAATCAGTTTTTGAAATATAAGCATCTAAAAAAATTAGGATGAATTCTTCATATTTATTTAAAAACATTTTAATTTTTTTAATGATTAGTAAAAATGAATTTAAATCCAAATTTATTTTTCTTCGAATTTATTTTGAAATATAAATTATTATTTTATTTAGTTTAAAAGTTAAATAAGAAATTATTTTTAATTAAAAATAAAATTTAGGTTATTAAAATCAATTTCACATTGAAATTTAATATAAAAGTTTTTCAAACATTTGGATGTTTTTACATTAAAACCCTACATTGTGGTTCTCCTTGGATGATTAAGTTTTAATCAATTTATGCCACTTATATGATTTGAATTTGGAAAATTTTATTCCATATTTGGAATATTCATAATTTATAAATTATATTAAGACCAAATTTTTTTTTGACCAAAAATATTTGTGAAATTGATTAAAATTAATTACAGTAACTAAGGTTAAATTAAGTATAATAAGGGACTAAGACATAACCTTGAGGCCCAAAACAACCTATACACTTGTCCAAAATCTATTTTGTGAATTTATTTCTAAAAAATATTAACTTTTATCAAATTTTCTCTTTTATTTGGTTCCCTTGAAATGTAAAATACGGAGTAGGAAATTCTTTTTCAATATATTACAAAAGTGCCACTTATCAACAATAAAAGCCACAAATTCTCCCAATTACTCATAGCTATAAAAATAGTTATGTTAATCAGTTATATTACCAAATACCTTCACAACATACATCAGAAAGTTTTTGATACCTCACTTTGGTATTAATTTATTCCAAGGAATCACTAATGTATAATTTTAAAAAAAGAGTTCTCTTCTTTTTCTGGTAACACATTCCATAGATCTATTTTCATTCATTTTCTTTTCCAGCACCTAAAATATTATTCCAGCATGTTTACATAATACCAAAAATATCAAAAATATACTGATATTTTTTAATATTTATATTTATAGCGAAACAGACAAACAGTTTCATCTAATGGTTAATGAATATGATGTTTATGTGAATGGTGAACTACCACATCATGAAATGATGATTGGTTGTTCTTCCTTTACCACCCCTCTTGGTCTTCATTATGATGTAAAATCTAATTATATAAGTTATATAAGATATTTATAAGTTATTTATACATATTTAATTATTTTATGCCAAATACACTTATGAACTACATTTTTTGGGAATATGATAACTTATTTGGAAGAAGTTTGCACTACAACCCAAACAATGTGATGTGATTTGTTGAAATTATACATGGAATGTATACTGGATGGTTTTAATTAAAATTATATAAAATAAAAAACATATATATATATATATATATAATATTAATGAAATAATTAAATTTATATTTATATTATAATATATATATATATCATTTTATTTATTACCATTTTAAAAACACTTAAAAATGATAACATAGTTCGTCGACGTGTGGACGACTGCCTCTACAAAATGATGTGTTTACTTTTAAATAAAAATAATTATATATACATATAATTATATACGATTAAATAGTAATTTATTTATTATATAAGGATAATTATAGGTTTATATAGTGTTACATACAAAATTTATATAAATATAATTGAAAAATGAGAACGTTATTCATGCATATATACAGTATCTTGTATCCACGATTGTAACATTTTTTTCTTTTTTGATAAACATATTTAATGAAATATTTTAAAAGTATAATTAATTTAAAAAAATTATATTCATGTCATTACTATTATTTTAGATATGTTATTTAATGACCCCTTTGACCATTTTAGACATAAAAATATTGTTTTTTACACATAACTCATATTGGCTCAAAACACCCAATGTTGACATAGTTGTTTAAGTAGTTTTACTCAACATGGTAATATGTGAAATTAAATTAATCATAAAAACAAAAAAAATTCGTATTCAAGTACAAAATTAAGATATTTTTATTGTAAATATATTTAAAGGACATTCACCCAAAGGAACCCCAAGGTAAGGGATTCAAATATGACTTTTTAAATACATAAGATAAAATTCTAGATCACTACTTACATATTTTTTTCTGGTTTTATACTTCCCCTTTTGTTATATTATATCATTAATAAATTTATTTTAATGTTATTTTATTCTTTTATTTAGTCCTATTTCTTCATTAGGATTATGTTTTAAAATGTTTAAAATTTATATGGGAAACATTAATATATGGAATCATTTTTTCCTCAAAAATGGAATTAATGACATTTAAATGGTATTTAGATTGAAAGACATTATATGATCATTGTTAAATAAAACATTATTTATTCTATCCTCTTTTTATTCATGACCATTTTCAATTATTATTACAGTTTTTTCATTCTTTGGTAGTCAAAATGTTTAGAAATTTTAATTAAGAAAACCCGAATTGTTTTCACTCATTAGTCGGAGAGGTATCATTCTTCAAATTTTTTTTATAAAAATGTATTGAAAATTATTTAAAAATTATTTGTTAATGTCATTTTAGCCTTTTTGTCTTTTACCAATGTATTCAAAGTATTCTTCTTGTCTCTTTCTAAACAAGGCACTTTTCATGCTTTTTCATAGTAAAAAATTAATACTATTCAATCCCAAACAACAAGTATATATTTACTCACAAAAATTTCATTAATGTTTCCATTTCATATATAAAAGGTTTCATTTTAATGAAATTATTTTCAAATGTTAATTTCCACGAAAATATTTTTCATAATATAAGTATATTTTTCTCAATAATTTCTTTTAATATATCATTTTTTAGTATTTCTATTAATCAATGAACCCAACCCATATTTCTCCTCCACATAGGATATGTTGTATTAAAACTAATATTAATATTCTGCCATATGGTCTAGGATTTATTTTTACAAGGATATTTCTACATTTACTTCTTTAATTAATTTGTTAGACCCCATGAAATATTTTATTTCTTATGACCAATGAATTTCACCTCATAACCCATATAATTTATCATGGATATTAATATTTCCTAAACTACATACCATTATACATATGGTGTTTTCATTGAAATTTATTTGATTATTTGTGGAAATACTGATAGTTTTATATGAATTATTAAATATTGTTATTTGATAAAGATTATTATATATTTTTATTATTCAATATAAATAATTCTTTGAACTGAAAATGAATGGTGGGGACCATAATTTTGGTTTTCCCTTTAGAAATTTATAGGTTTTCATTTGGAAAATAACTTCCACAAATTAAATGGGTTACCATATGTACTTTTAAACCATATTGTGAAAGGTATTGATGATATGAGTTTTCATTTTCGTAATACATGATGTCCATTAAGAATGAATTTCCTTAATTTATATTCAAATATTATCCATGAATGATATTTTTCATTACCATGTAGATGGATACATTTCATTATAATTTTATTGATTAAATGGAATGTGTTTCAATTTCTTAACATTCCATAAATATTTTTCAATATACAGTTATTTAAATGGAATGTCGTTCTGTTTATTACCTTGACGTGTTTTTTAATCACTTATTTTTTCAATTTTTTGATCATATGTTATTGGTGTTATCATGTTAACTATTGAATAATAATTATCCACATTATCTCATTATTTATACAATTATATGTTTTCCATACTGAGTATTTGATATCACCTATATTAGGTTTCATTACCTAAGAATCCAAGAAGTGTAATACTAATGATATACAAGTATATTCTAGATGGATTAAATTTAGACACAATTTTATTTTAAAAAATTTGGTTGTAATTAATCTATTGATTTTTAATACATGAATCATGCATGTATATAATTTTTCATGTCTACTAAACTCTCCACATTTCAGTATTTTATTCTCTATAATCATGCCAATGTAATTAGCAGTAGACAACTACTCTGGGCTTCTGGGGTTAGGGAACTATAGTTGGTATCAAAATAAGTTTAGTAGCAACAATGGGAACTAAAGTTATGTAAAAATAACCCTATTAAATAATTTGAAGATAATTATATATGAGAAAAAACATTATATTGGTAAGTTAAGGATTTTTTGGGTTTCCTTGCAATACCTCTCTTGAAGGATACTACAAGTTGACGCGGTTCTAGAATGAATGTACTAATGTGTAATATCTCTAATAAGGTACTCTAATCATGACTCGGGGTGACCTGGAAGATGACAACATACCTTAATGCTCACCATTTTTTGTCACTCTTGATGAATATTCATAAGATAATCATCATTTCATTACAATACATTATGAATTATTTGGATATATGACTAGTAACCTATGTTTATCCAAAGGTGTTTTAGATTGAAGATAAGGTGTCATGATTTATAAATCCAACATATGATATTATATTTAAACCTAGGACTATGGGAAGACCAATTTTGACAATTTAATTTTAGGATATAATAATTAAACTGTATAGGTATATTACAAGTTAAATTTTAGTTATAAGAATCATTAAACGTCTAAATAATATTCTTTATTTCAGAAGCATATATTTTAGAGGGAAAATATTATCTTGGGAATAATTGATTTACATTTTTATTTAGGTAATTGTAATGGTATGGATAACCATTAGGGTTCATATAACCTGATATGACATTATAATAATTATGATGTAAGATTATGGGACTTTATAAAAAAATTGTTGTATGGATGACCTTAGTTAAGAGTATATATAATGATTAATTTTCATGGATTTACATTATATTTATTTTGAAAATTATATTAATATGATTTTTGAAAAAGAAATCATGTACGTCGGGTGAAATCCTATTATGTCCAGAAGGCCTGCGGGTCTTATACCCTTGACCGAAGGATGATAAGGGTTTCATGACATCCATTGTACTATACAATATCATAATTAATGTTTCATTGTCTTTAGTTAAACAATTTGATAAATAAAACCTAATAATGATCCAATATAATCAATTTTTGGAATTTTAGATTACTCAATTAACCATATTGTTTTTGGAAGATATTTAGAGACAACTAGTTAGACTAATCACTCTTTTATAGCCCCTTGCGGTCCGTTAAAAGTTACATTCAGTTCTTTTGGAATAAAGATATTTATGGGTAATTATTTTCTAAGTGTAAATAGATGAATTATAATTTTTTCGAAGTATATCCAAAAATTATGATTGTTCGTATGAAATTTAATCCATTAAATTAATAATATTTCATTATATTCTAGATTAATAAATAAATTACCAATCATTATAGAAATTAATTTGTATGACAACGATTTAATAATACCTTAATTTAGGTTGAACTATTATTCTATTAAATCATCAATGATATTTTTATTTGAGGCCCTAAAAATTCCATTGATCCTTTACATGTTTTTGATTGATGACCTCATTCACTCTCTATCAATTTTTACACATTTGATTTATATATGTATTTTCACTTACCACTAATATTCTCCTACATATAAACTAAGTAACATGTAATATTATGTATCCTTTATACTTCACATTCCCTCTTTTCTAAATTTTTTTTACTTAACCTTCTTGCAATATGGGAGATCATCATAAGACCCTCATCATTTATTTATTTATTAATTAAAGAATAAGGGATAAAGGAAGATATATAGTTGTTTATATGAAGGGATGTCTATAGTAGTGACATCTGAAGGCATACCATCTAACAATGTTAACCCCCTAAAGAATTAATAATTTAATGTTTTTAAAACAAATGATATTGGAATTATCGACCACCATGTATTCTAGGTGATCTACAACAATATTTTCGTCATTCCAAATGTCATTCACATGAATTTTATTGTATAGGAGGCCTCTTCACTTTTTGTTAATATATGAAATGGAAAATGTGATCATAACTATTCCATGAAGAGAGTTGCATATACTAATATAATCTATTTATACTACTGTAATTTTAATGTCCCTTCAGCAATATAGATTGAAAATGTTAAGCATATCCATGCCTTCCGCCTAAAGGGATTTTTTCACAACAAATGTTGGCGGTAAAGGCATGATAATCATTCCACTAGGATCGTGAAAAACCCCGCCCCCACCTTTCATGTCACCTAATTTTTAGGAGATATTAATCTATAATTTGAGGCCCTAAAGGGGTAAAATACATCAAACCTAGCGCGACTCAGAGACATTGTTTAAGGGTTGGTCTCGGGGATTACTCACTTACTATGGACTTAGGAATGGGGAAATATTCTAATTGTTGAGAAGTCAAACAATATCAATGACCCTATTATTCATATAATGAGAATCTCCCCTCTAGTTCTGGTTCCCTCATAATGAGACCTACTTCTTGATTTCCATATGCACCAACACCCATCACTTATAACGATAGCCCGAGCATTCTTTTTCATCCCTGAAACTTTTTCTCCATGGAACCAATGTTCCAATAAAGAAGCATAAAAAATCACATTAAAAGAAATGGTTGTAAACTCTCCAACGAAGGTCCAAAAATCACACACCTTGTCTCCTTCATATAATATGTGATACGACCTATCATCCTTTTTAAATTTCACGAAATTTCAAATCGAGACAACAAGGATGAAAAATCTCTCAATATTCTCATATGTAGGGATAGAACAGTTCCCTATTCTCTAGGAAAGATGGTTATTTTGGGAAGGTATTATTTTACACAAAAGTATATTGTTCTTACTATAATTAAGGTCTCCAGTGATCATTAACATGTTGAAGACTCTTGTAGAGAAGGCCCATGTGGTAGATAGTGTAAACAAACACTTATCATGGTTATAATTTATCATATTAAACGTCATAAAATATATTACCATAATCATCTTTAAATTTAAAGGATGTAATTTATCTAAGATGTAGATAATTTAATACCCTTAAAATATAATGTATAACATTGTATTTAATAAAGATTATGACATGTAACACCAAGCTTGAAAAAAGATTATGTTAAACCCATACATTACTATATAATTTCTATATTATATAAATATAATATATTGAAATGATTTTAAAGAATAATACATAAATTAACCTTGTGCTCTACGTAAGAGTGAACCTTCTCTATATCTTGTTCTACATGTAATAACAACCTTCTATGATAGATTTTTTTACATGCATGATCGAGTTTCACCAAATAACATTGTATTATTAAAATATTATTTTTTAATATAATATTATATATCCCAGCTATTATGTTAGAGATTATGAGTATTATAAATAACTTATTTAAATATACGGTTTGTATAAATTTAAATGATTTCATGTGTTACAAATTAATGAGACAATAAAATAACAACCAATTGGATATGAAAAAATATTATTATTTTTATGCATTAAAAGGAATTTTTTTCTTAATAGAAATAATTAATTTTAATTATTTAATTATTTTAATGAAATATATAATTCAGATATTTAATAAAATAATTTTTATATTCATATTTATGTTTCTATAGTCATAATATAAGAACGAATCCAATTTTATACATGAATAACTATACTTTTATAAAGGTAATTTAAACTCCGTTTAACAGGGAACCCAATTTAAATTTTAATTTTCACACTATTTTCGATTTAATATGTCAATATGAACACTATTTTCGAAATAGTAATATAAAAATATGGAATGGGTGAATTTTTTATTTTTTGGAAACATATTAATTTTTAATGAATAGTTAAATGTACTGAATTTTAATTTAAAACTACTTTTTATTCGAATTTATTTATATAGATAACTTATACATTATATTAGTTTTAAATTTTAATTAAACCATTTTTTTATCATGTAATTTTTTTAATAAAATAAATTTCAAATTGCAATTGAATACAAAAATTTATTAAATTGTTTTATGTTTTTACTTTAAAACCCTACATTATCATTTTTCCAGCGAGATTAAATTTAAATCAATTTATATCACATATATGAATAGAAAATTGGAAAAATGATTCCTTTTAGAATCATCATAATTTATAATTTATAGAAATAAATTTTTTTACAATAAATATTATTGAAAGTGATTAAAATTAATTACAATAATTACTGTAAAATTCAGGTAAATAAGAAACAAACCCTTAACATTATGTCCCAAAATGTCGTATAAAGTAGTCCAAAATCTATTATGATGGACATAATTCAACCATAAAATCCCAAATATTAAATTATTTTCCCTATTTCAGGAACATTAAATTTGAAAAATGAAGTAGGAATTCCATTGTTAAAATATAAATGAGTGCCACTCCTCCTCTGGTACAAAAAATGCCACCAATTCTACAAATTCCTCACACCTCTCAAAACACATAAGTTCAGACAATATCATCCAAAATTGAATTAAAAAATCCATCCCATTGACCATTAATCACCTAATTAGTTATAATTCTTCTAATGGAATTTCTTTGATATTAACTAAAAAGATTTTCCCAGTTTTTAAGGAATCACTTTTTAGTGATCTTTTGTCCTTAATTTACATTTCCTCCACTTAAAATTTTCCTATACCATGTTCAAATAAAAATAGTCTCCTCCAAAATTTACTGATATGTTTTCATATTTATATTTTTATCTACCCTCACACACATATCAATCTAATTGGTAACAAAAATACTATCTATGGGAATGGCAAACTAACACCTAATGAAAGGATGATTATTTCTTATTTCTTTACATCCTCTTGTTGTCATTATGATGGGAACACTAATTATATATATTATATATTATATTTATGATTAATTTTTACATTTTAAATTATTTTATAACACATACTGTTTTGAAGTCCATTTTGTTGGAATACGACAACAATTTTTGAGGAAGTGTGGACTACCACCCCCTCAATGTGATGTGATTCATCACTAAATTCATTGAACATATAAAAAATATTTTTATTTAAAAATATTTCAAATAAATTAACTCTATATTTTAATCATGAAATAATTATCATTCAATATATATATATACCAATTTGTTTATTACCCTTCCATAGACACTTAAAAAGTGATAACATCATTCGTGGAAGTGTGGAAACCTTTTTATTGACAAGATCTGACACATTTTACATGACTGAAATTATATATATATAATTATATATTAATAAATAATAATCAATCTATTATATAATTATCATTATTCAAGTATATAATGTTACTTAGTTTCTTTCAACAACAATCATTGAAAATATGAGAACGTTAATCATGCGTACATACGACCTACCATTTCTTTGATTGTAATGTTGATTAATTTTTCATAACCATATTTAGTGACCAAATTTAAAAATATAAATAATGTATAAATACGATAATTATATCATAATTATTATTCATTATATGTTATAAAATGACCCCTTAAACCATAGTTGATTAACCAATGTCATTTTTGACTCATAAATCAAACCTGGTAAAAAACCTGATGTAAACATAATATTATATGTATTTTTAAAAAACATAAAAATAAGTGAAATAAGATAACATTAAATATAAAAAGTTTTCATAAGAAATAATAAAATTAATATAAGTATATTATATGAAAATTAAAGGATGTTCACGCAAAAGAAATCTCATGGTAATGGATTCTCATATCAATTTTTACATTTGTATGATTAATTCCATTTTCACCAAATACATATTTTTTTACCATATCTACATCCCCTTTGGATATATTTTATCATTAAACCTTTTATCTTCATGGTATTTTAAACATTCTTTTAATTTTATTCCTTCATGAGGTTTATGATTCTAATTTTTTCAATGTGGTATGAAAATGTTTTGAAATTTATAATGAATATTTTTATCAATATAAATTTAATAATATTTCTTTGGTATTTTTATTTGAGGAACGTATTTAAAAAAATTCAATAATTCATTTCATTTTCCTCTCCTTTAGTTGATCAGTATCATTTTCATGTATTAGTACTAATTTTCCACTAATTAGAACTCAAAACGTTTTAGAAAATGTTTTTAGAAAAAGATAACATTATTTTCCTCTTAATTTATTAAACCTTTTTTCATCTAAAAACTATTTTTTTTAAAATTTTAACAAAAATTCATTTAAAATTATTTTAAAATAATCTTTTTTAAATATATTTTTTCACTTTTTTTCTTTGAAAAAATTTGTTAAAGGAATATTATTATCGCATTCTAGACATGGCTATTTCTAAATCATTTTACCAGGAAAAAGGAATATTCTTTTACATCGTATTGAATTTAATGATTTTCCCAACATAATTTCATTGATAATTCCATTTCATGTATAATAGTGAACTTTTAAAAGAAACAATTTTTAAATGATAATTTCAATGATTGATTTTTTCATAATAAAATCATATTTTCTAGATTAATGATTTATAGATGATCATGTTATGCTCTTTTTGTTAATTAATGCCAACAAAATGTATTTTTACTCCACTTTCAATATGTTTTACTAATAGCATCATTAATATTCTTCTTAATGATTTAAGATTAATTTTTCAAAAGATAGTATTCATATTCACATCATTGATTTATTTGTTAGTCCCATTGAAATATTTAATTTTCTATAATCATTTAATTCCCCCATATTATACATATCATTAATCATGTATATTACTATTTCATTAACTATAGACCATTTTACATATTGTGTCTAAATAGATATTAATTTGATTATTTTGGGAAATAGATATCATTTTATATTCTTTATAATATATGATTATTTGATAAGGAATATTATTTATTTTGGTTATTCAATATGAGGAATGATTTGGATTGAAAATGACTGTTAGGGCCCCAAAATTATATAGCCTCTCAATTCATCGACATGTTCTTATTAAACATTCCTGTGAAATGTCTTTCTGTTATATTTTTCATTTTACTTAGACATGATGTCTATTAAGAAATCATTACCTTCATTTAGTTTTATTTATAATTAAAGCATGAGATTTTGTGTCCACATATCTATGGATACATGTCATTTTACATTCATTGATTAAGTTATATGTGTATCAGTTTTTTTACCTTTCCATATTTATTTTCCCTAATCTAATTTATTTTAATAGACGATGTTTCCATTTTATTACCTTCCCATATTTTTTATGAACTTACTTATTAGTTTTTTGATTATATTATTTATGTGTTCTAGTATTTACCACTTGAAAATTATTATTCTCATTGGTTCTATATTTATTCAGTAATACTTTACCCTTACTAAGCATTTGAGCTCACCCTTATTCTGTTTCATACCCCATGAAACCAAAATGTGTACTAAGAATGATATTAAAGGATATTCTAGATTTAATCCTTGAAGTTAGTTATAAAAAATTATGTTATAATTATTTTATTTATATATAATACAAGAATCATGTATCTGTCTTGTTTCCCAAGACTACTAAACTATCCAACCATTAGAATTATATTTCTTTTAATCATGCCAATGTAATTACTAGAATACATCAACTCGGGGTCTCTAGGGTCGGCGTAATACATTCTTCCTGTTATGAAATTTTCTAACTCAGAGATGTTTTACAGTGTTACTAACTGAGGTAGACTATGATGATATTATTCTACCTCCCACATTGTAAGAGGACATAACCCATAATTCTCATATACTAGCATATGTGATTTAGGTTGTAGATCAATATCAGTTTGGGTTCTATCAGATAGTATACATCCAATTTGAAACCATTTCGGAGACCATAATCGATAATTCATAGGATTTTAACATCTATTATTCACTATAATTATAGTGTACTACTGTTTCACAAGATATAGAATACTTCTTTTACTTCCTAAATAGAATTTTCAGTCTTATCTAGACTCTTGAGGAGGGATATGTAATTCTAGAGAAATTCATGTTCTAATGAACCACAATAGTTCTTGGAATACCATGATTCAAGACTTGATATGAGAAAGTACTACTTAAAAAACCTAAAGATAGTTGTTTATGATTAATTTAGTTCCTAAAAAAATTTATTTGGACTATTACCATGAGTTAATAGTTATATATCAGGTTTCAATGATTTTTTATAAATATTCTACTCAGTTTATAGAGTTATATAATTTTTCTCAATTTTTTATAAAAACAAGGTGAAGAAGGATTGAATGATTATGATACCACATTTACCTGATCATAAACATTAGTATAGGATTTTTTATCTATGTACATACAGATGGGTACATTTCATGTCCCTGGCCATTTAGATGGGTCTTTAAAATGGTATTGTGACATTTTTTCTTTTGACCTATAGTGATCTAGGGACTGCTCTTTCCCTCCCAACTATGGTGGGTTCTTATGGATGAAGTAAGATGAAGGAAATTCGTGTCTATTAATGAATTAGATAATAAGGTAACTATTTCAATTAGTCAGTATGTTCTGTAGGAGGTGATTACATCATGTAATTTAATTAAAGGAAATGGTTTCATTATAGAAGACCTTATATGAATTCAGCTATGGAATTCAACTATTTTGGAAGGGTCTATCATCTATATTATTCTTCATGAATTTTATTTATTGTTAATAGAATATTAGGGATTGCTGGTAGTGGAATTAATAAATATATGATGAATACATACATGACAATGGTGACTACAAGATAGGGTTATGGAGCTGAGATAACATGGGTTTATGTTTAAGACCATACTCTAGAATATGGTAGTGAGGGAAAATATGTTATATTATTAATAGCCACAATAGCTTCTAATATATATATATATATATAATATTTTTAAAAATCATTTCTTCACATTTCACCATATCTATATAAGTATTCACATGGAGTGAATTATTGGTCATGTTCCCCCCATGTAACTATCCCTCGATAAGCTATTATAAAGGAAAGTTGATCATCATCATTGATAATAAGATTGTGATTTAGTCATCATAATCTATGGAAATATGTCGGAATGTTGGGGGATTTTCCAAGAGTAAAGGCTCTAAGTGATCCTATATCATACTTCGGTTCTAATTCAGAGGGGATTGAATTTATATAGGCAGGTAGTGACACAGGTAATATGATGCATGCATGAAGCTGTGTTTTGCCTTCAAGCTTGTTTTTTTTCCCTTGGGTCACGTAATGGTATTAATCATCACTGCTACATAGGTCCATGTAATAAATAAATTAGGTTTTATGGTGAGTTATATATTGTGGGGGGGGGGGGGGTTATGGTGTATCTTTCCAGCCACTGGCTATGGTGTGTGTGTGTCTAATGTAATTATACCCCCGTGAACATCATCCATATATATATATATTGAAATATATGTCACATATTGTTATTAGATATGATTAACTTCAATGTTATTTTCAATTTTTATGGGCTAACTACCTTCTGAGATTGCATTTTTTTCTTAGGGAAAAGGTTGTTCTTTACTTTTCTTGAAGGGCAGAGGTATATAATGAATAACTAATCAGAACTGGGAGTTTCTAGAGTTGGTCTTGGAAAATTTTAACTCTACATGATTATGGAAAATATTTCTGGATTGGCTCTATTATTAGGATCAGTAACAACCCCCATGAACTTTTCTATAGCCATAGATCATTATTATGATTTAATTTCAAATTACGAAAGAAGCCCTCCTCATAATAGGTTAGTTAGATTTGAGATAGGTATAATTTTTGGGGAATAATCCATTTATATATCCCCTTATTATATTTTTCCATATGAGATTATCTATCTAATGGTAAATATTGAGGACTTATAGGATAAGGCTGTTATCAGTTCAGGTACATCAACAATAGTTTCACAATTCTTGTTCTCCAAAATGATAGATAGTACCCTTAAAACCTATAACAATTACCATAAGATGAACGAGGTTATGGTGAAAGATAGATATCATTTTCCTAGGATTTATGAATTTTTTCAATTAGTTATATATAGCCTAGTGGTCAGATTTGATCGATCACTGATTAGGCTACCCATATCCTCTTATTAAAAAAGATACATCTCAATGATAATGTTTTAGAGTAAGTATGGGTTGTATGAGTACCTGGTGACATCATTTGGATTAAAAAATATAACTAACGAGTTCATGTATATCCTAAAATATCTCTTTACCATATTTAGATCCATTCATCATGGTGTTCATTAATGATATTCCCATCCATTTTTTGGAACAAGAGAAACATGTGAGACATCTTTAAATCATCCTAAGAATTCTTAGAGGAAATAATAATTATGAATTTTTTTTGAAGTGTGACATCTGTATTAATGAGGTTATGTTATTTATAATGTGGTGTTAGTGAAATTTTTATATGTGGACCTAGAAAAATTATATGCGTTGATTCCATCGACACCTACTAAGAACATGTTTCTGATTAGAATATTTTTGGGATTAATAGGAAATTATCGATTTTTTTTCTTGGAATTATCCTGATTATCGGCACACCTGACTATACTATGGAATAAGGTTGTACAGTTCTCGTGGATAAATCAATATGAATATGTGTTTCTTATGATAAAGATAATAAGGACTATAGCATATGTGATGATATTTTTCGGTCCTTCGAATGGACATACATTAAACTATGATGCATCTATAATTTCATTGGAAGAAGAAATTATGAATAGAAAGTATGTGGAAGATTATAGGTCGTAAATATTGTAACACTATAAGAGGAACTAAAATAGTAATGACTTTGAGATTTGATTTTTTCTCTTTATTCTAATTTTTTGGAAATAAAATATACTTTGTGATTGATTTTTTTCAACATTGGTCATAAGAACCTATAGAATATCATCACAATGTGGGACCTAATACTGAGCTAAAGAAAATGAGTTGTTTTTCTTAATATTTATTAATTTGAGATATATTATTCATTAGGTAAATGATACATGATTTGCTATTATTTTATACATTATATTAATGTTGAGAATCATCTTGGGGAGCATGATTTTGAGGATAAGTGTCACTTGATGATCCTGTAAGCTGATTTGTGGACATATGTTTTACAGACTGAAGGAAATGTTTCCCTTTCTTCCGAACTGGTCATATATTATCATGTAGAATAGGTAAATGATTGGATGAGTACTATCCTAGTGTTTTTTAGAGGTGTAAATATCTTTCTAGATGTAAGTAGATACCTTTCTGGTCATTGGATGAGGATGATATGTTCATGTACATGGGAGTGTACACTTCCTTATGTCCATCATAGATGTGTAAATGTGGGATTCTGAAAAACCTAGATCTATAATACGTAAAAGTTTAGAAATGATTTACAAGACCTTCTGATAATAGTTCTGGTGGCCTCAGATTAATATTTACAATTATGATTTGGTTTCCTAATGCCATAAATCATATATGTTGAAGGTTTATCCCAAGTTTCATGTTTTTTTGAACCAAAAACTTCTATTTACCATGTTGAAGTGATAATTCTTCATGATGTACTTTATAAAGGTTCTATCTATTACCATATAGATTCATTACACTATTTATGTTTTTTTGAATCAGATAATGATGTTTTCTTACTTTTTTCCAAATTGAGAGACACACAGAGAGGTTAATCTAGGAGCATTATATTCTAGTGAGCTTTTATTATTACTTGGTTTCCCTTCATAGTTGTATTAGGCATAGAATTGTGATTTCTAATTCCCCTTCAGGATGTCTTGTACAAGGTCCTTTGGAATCATTTTTAGTTGATAAAAATTTTATATCCTTAGACAGATGCATAGTATGAGAGAACGACTCACAAACTCAAATATATATTTAGGATTTTAGTCTAAAAATCAGTAAATATTGGGATGAGAATCTACTATTTTTTGATTTCTCTTAAAAAAATATTTTTCAAGATTCCATTTAGATAGAAGATTTTTAGGATCTCGAAGGATACACATTCTACTCATAGCCATGGTTCCACACTACAAATGATCCCGTACTTATTGGGAATATTATGGAAAAGGAGTTCATAGATAGGGAAATGTTGATAATAACGTGGTAGGTGATCTCTAATAGAAAATATCAGTCATATTCATACTAAAGGAGATGACCATTTTATATCACTACTATTGAAGGTATTTTTGGGAAATTTTCACCTAAGTTAGTTCATCATATTTTTCATAAATAAGGAAAATTAACACCATTGTTTATTGGATCCTTCGAGATCACTGATTATGTCTGGACAAGGGTGTACATTCTGCAATGTCCTCTACATTAATGAGGAATGAATAATGAGTTACCTACTTTTTAACATCATATGTATATCTCTAATCCTCAACATTTTATTTTATACGAGGATGATTAATTGTATCTAGATATTTCTTATAAGGATAATATGGTGTGGGTTATAGATCATAAAACGAATGGTAAGTGGGGAATGTTAGTGCCACTCATATAGATCCTATAGAAATACGAAAGGATTTAGAATTAGGTATGGGAGTGTGAGTCTGATGTTCAGTATCAGTAACCTATTTTGTTTGAGCATAAATAACTAACGTCACTTCTCAGTGATGAGAAGTCATTAGAGTGGTATAATTTTTTTATTCGTCTTAGAAATAAAATTTTATAATTTTTTTTATAATTCTTGTCAGGTGATTTTTAAATTATAGTCACCATTATACAGGCTTTATGAGGCCGAATAAAGTAAATAAAAATTTTTATGGGTTATATATGGGTAAGGTAACTTTTCAATACATTCATAGGGGTATGGTGGTATTTCCATGAATTTTGTAAGGTTATATCCAATTTTCTATAAGCTGTGTAATGGTAGAGCCACTTTTCCATGCACTACGTAACATTATCGAGCCACTCTGTAAGGTTAACACCATTTTTTCATGCTCTACATTAGGGTACTGAGATTATATGTAAGGTAAAATCCCTTTTACATGTACTATGTAATGGTATCAATCCACTATGTATAGTTAAATCCATTTTCCTACTGCTGAGTAAAGGTACCAAGATGATACACAATGGAAGATGATATTTCCATACACTATATAACTGCACTGAGGTGCAGTGTAATTGTAAACCCATTCTATGTAAGTGTACCATGGCCAATGCATTAATTTAACATCAATATTTCATAATTTCTGTATGAATAATATGGTTTTTATAAGGGTATTATTGTATGAAGACTGAATGTAAGGGTAAATATCATTATCCTTATTCAAAATATAAGATATTTGTAAGGGTAAAACCAAGTTAACCGTATGCGTAAATATTTTTAGGACAATTTTTTAAATCCCAATTTTTTTCCTTTTCTAATACTCAATGGATTCCTAGTTTTATAATTTTAAAATTATTAAGACACTTGAATATATTATTTATATCCATTAATGTTGTTAATCAAATTTCATTTGATTTTATTCACTCTACATTCATAGTTTGTTTAAAGTAAAATTATACATGATATTAAATATGTTGATTTCCAATCCTATAAATTAGAACATGGTATTGTTTTTTTTAAATACCTTAGCCTATGTAACATTCATTTTTTGGTCTTACCATTTTGTACAAGAATCATATACTTTTTTATATGATATTTGACGTCTTCTCCAAGTATTTCTTTCAGTTACCATGCTTGGAGGACCCTCACCATCTCTCCTCCTTTCGTGGGTGTTAGAACATCCTTATCATTTTTTTCCATCATGTATGATCTTTTTTTAGTATATATATTTACTCATAAAAACTGATATAGTTTATATGATGTAATATGAGTGTATGAGTGTCCTTGAGGTGTTTTTTGGGATCATAAGGTTGTGTGTGGGCTCTTAAATTTTTTCCGTGGTATGCTTACTATTAATTTTGATGATATTAACAACATAGTATGTTTCATAAATTATAGAACTATGATTAATGTATCAAGATAATCTTGTAGAGCCTCGAGGATGCATCGACATGTTCTAAAAATCCCTAGAGGTTGGTGTGGCTATCCCAGTTAAGTTATGTGTATTGATGGATATTGAACCAATCTAACACAGTCCAAACATTATTAAAGGAGGGTATGGTATCCCAATAGAGGTATATGGATAAGTTACTAGTTATCCAACTGATGGATGATATGTTCAAAATTATCTAATAGTGGGAATGGAAATACCCATAGAAATTGTTTAATATGTTACTAGTAGGCCGATTGACTATTGGTGTAGTGTTCTCGATAGTAAACACCATCATGTTTGGGCCTATGTGTTTTAATATCTATTTGATATGGGGTTTATAGAAATCATTTTCCATATCAACATTATACCATAGAATGTAGGTTGGGGGTTCATGGTATATTGGTTATCATAAGATAACCTAGAAAATATGATCATGTTTCTTATTAGATCATTAATAATATCATTTAATACACAATTATAAATTAGGTTAACATATGTAATGGATGCATTGGTGGTGTCCTATATGGTTTATCACTCAAACCCTAAATTCAAATGTTGTGGAAAATGGAAATTTCATAAACAAGGATCTAGTTAATGGAAAAAAACCATTGAAAGGGGTTTTATGAAGACATAGGATTGGATTTAGAAGTGATATTGGGACACAATACATACTATTTCTATATATTTAATTATTATTCCATCTATGGTATATATTATTTTTTCACACCACTTTGAGATTCCATTAATTTATTGTAAGACATTTAGGACATTTGAGGTTGTTATTTTTTAGTTTTTGTAAATACTCTAATTATATATTAATTTATTTACAACATTTTTTAAAGATATATTTCTAAGGGTGTAGTGTCACCACTTATGGAATTATAACCCCACTATTAGTTGGTGGTCTGTTCTGTATAGTGAGACTCACATAATGTCATGTTAATATTTTCCTTCAACCATGTATATTAGGTTATGGTGTTACAATATTGTCTTATTAGACAATTTTTTATTTTTTCTTTTAGACAAACCTGGTATGTAGTAGAAAATAGATATCTTTGTTATATTGGGTTATGGTGGTTTCCATGTCTCTGGATGTCACACTTGTAAAAGACCTCAGAGTTGTCATTGACATGATTTATATTCATGTTTTTTTAAAATTTTATTTTTGTTCAGGAATCATAATTAGGGACATAAGATCACATTAAAAATATATACCTGTTTATACAAAACATTTAACATTATTGATTTAATTCCATTAATTTATTAATTTTTCCATATATGTTATTGATTTTTTAATATATATTTTATTCCAATAATACATATAAATTATGTATGTTGTTGTGTTTGTGTATATTCTTGTGTGATAACATGCAGGGATCGATATATTTTGAGGGGAATAACATGGGATGATGATAAACTCTTATAACGGAATTTTTCATGTCCCATTAAATGGTCAATATCTATTTATCTTCCTTTTCGTTTTTTGTTATATAGGATTCCATCAGAATGACGATTGATGGGACCTCCAGGTAACGAATCTCATTATACTCTAATAATACCACTTATATTTTTTGAATATGTACTTATATAAATGTCATGTACAATCGTAGTGTATTCAATATATAGATATCGTTCATCTAAGAAACATTTTCAGGGTTATTGTTTGATAACGAACCATTATGATGACCATGAACAACCATTATTTGAATTTTCATATATATAATCCTCTAGAATTCCAAGGTAATTTTGACCCCTTGATGTAGAAGTATGGTTGGACATTATGTAGAGTATTTATAAGCTTGTTCAGAATCAATAAGATGGGATAGTAATTCTGGGGACATTAATGGTCCATGGACATGCCATGAGATGGTGGAATACCTTGATTGTTTATGGGAGAAGAAAGTTTCATACTTAAGAGACTATCTTGGAGATATTTCAAGAATATTATTTCTTGGAATAATTAATTTAGAATGTCAATTAGAGTTCATGGACTTATGATAAGGTTATATAACTCCCTCCACATATTCTTCTAAATTTATAGTGTGAAATAAATTTAGTCTATTGTTTTATGGCATGAGGCACAAAATTGTTTGATGTTTAGGGTAGGACTTTGACTATATATTGGATTTAATGTTGGGGGATTTAATTTTATGCAATTCACTTATGTTCTTTATAAGTCCCTGGTTTTTAAGAAGGGGCTTGAAGAGGACTAGATATAAAATTTACTTTGGGATCATAGTTTTCCAGTGACTGATATTTCTCTCTTAATTATTACTATTTCATCTAGTATTATAAATAGAGAGTCATGTCAGGAGAATTAGGGTAGTGAAAATTCACCTCTGAGTAATTATTCTTTGGTATTATGTTTGGAGAATAATTACCTAAGGTATATCAATAAGGGGATATGTGTGAATTATATAATTGTTTAATGTAATATATATGTGGAGTTCTATTTTAGTGGAAAGGTTGGTCATGTTCTATGTTTTGTATAAATATTTTCTCAAATAAATATTAGAATATCAATGAACTATTGTAGTGGAGGGCCTCATTAGAGGAATAAAACATTATAGAATTCATAGAATTATTGAAAAGTAAATGCATCTATGATAGAATGGGTTTATTTGGTAGATAATACTACAACATATGGTGGTCATAGTCATCTACTATATGAGGTACAATCCATCTCATTTATATACACTAAAGTTTATCATTCCTAGGATTTTCATTCCTCCATAATGGCATAATTGATATAAGGCCCCAGCCTTAAACCTTACTTGATATTGAATTAAATGAATAATTCACGTTGAGGATCTTTTCAGGTTTAGAGTTTTAGAGAATTAGAACATAACTATTACATCTCAAAAGATTACAAAGTAGTCACTTCTACTAAGTTTCCATAATAAAAAAACTCTTAAAAGAAACAAGTCTAGTTCCATGTTTTATATAGCATGACATTCCCTTGATTCCATCCTTGACCATATTCCACATTAAGTCCTGTGAAAAACATTTCAAAAAAACTTGGGGTGAGCATAAAAAGCTCAGTAAGGGATACAGAAAGAATGAAAACTGTTAGTTTTTCAAACATCAAATAAACCATATATACTCTATCAAAGTAATACTTTCACCTTCATGAAGTAGTAAAAACTCTTTACTGAATAAAGTATCATTACATACCTTTTTGTAACCAAAGGATTACCATAAAATCCATAAAAAGAACACATAACATTTATAAAGGTAACTTGGGACATAAACATACTTAAGTGGAATAACCATACGGTTGACTTCCACACATATCACTTAATGGAAGAGCCATACGGCCAATTTCCATACATACTTAATGGAATAGCCATACGGCCGACTTCCATACCCAATGAATTGGAGGTTATAACGTAACCACACGTCATGGTATTCACGGCACCACCCGTCATATGGTTTATAACGTAACCACCCGTTAAAATGTCCAAGTACCAGTATAAAATCATAAAACATAAAACCAATATAAAGGAATGATAACATTTCCACATTTCAATCACAATATATCATAAATATATTGACATAATAGAATCCTTTTTCAAAACCATTTTCAATACCAAAATACATAAAAGAGTATATGGTATTTATTTTATTCTAAAAACATTTCGGCTTGTTGAGAAAGCCAAAGATCAAATAATACTCGCGGCGGCGGAAAAGGTCATTGTCACCGCGTATGTTTAAAAAACATTCCTTTTTGTCGTTTAGTAAAACGCTTCGTAGAAAAATATTCCTTTTGTATAAAAGTAAAAGTCAAAGGAGTTTATACACTGTATAAAAGAAATTTGTGTATAAAACGAAATATGCCTGAATGAAAGGAGATTGAGACGAAGTCCCTTACCTCGGGTCTGACTTGACTCGATCGTTCTTTAACGTCCGGAATAATAAACTTGAGTTAATTTATACTTGATTAAGAATCTTTTTAAAGTTCATTATTCCTTTTATATAACTTATTTCCATGTTATAAACATTATGTAACCATTTAAGTTAATAATGTTTGTTTTGTCAATATTTGGTTCTTAAGTCGAAAGTGGACTTCTTACAATTACATGTTGTTCGTGTGGTCAAAAGTTCGTTATATCCAGAATGAAATTCCCTATTTGGATATCATATATATCATATATATCCATCATATACATGTATTTATAATATTACATAATCATTTATAGGTAATAAATGAAATGCACCGTTCATGGAGACGGTAAGCCGTACGTACGCATGAACGCTACTTCCATTTCTTTGACATATTAGTGGAATTAAAACTAAATGAGAGGTATGTATATTTTAATTCCAGAATTATATTCATCATTTAGATATATCATTAATTATATATATACATTATATACTTGTAATTTTAATAGTACATTACATTTGGGGATAAGAAATGAAATGCACCGTTCATGGAGACGGTAAGTCGTACGTACGCATGAACGCTACTTTCATTTATATCTCATACTTTAATGGAAAGAAATAATAATGATATAGTTGTATATTATAATTCCAGTATAAAATCATATATAATAACTTTAAATCCATCTTTTACACGTCCCACATATGGCATTAACGAATCACATCACTTTTAGGGGGCGGTAGTCCGCACTTCCTTAAATGAAGATATCGTGTTTACCCATAATGGAAACCATAAAGTTATGCCAAAAATGAAAAATACAGAAGCTTAAATAAAACCTAAACATATTATATATCATATATAAAAATAGTGACATCATAATGTCCACCCATGAAGGTGTTAAATGAGTATTGAACAATCATCGTTTCGGGAGGCAGAATTTCACCATGCACAGAAACCATATGTTCTTTAACCATTTTAAATAGTTGTGTGAGAGTGTAGATCAAATAAATATTATAACAACATCCTAGTATATTTAAGATAATGGGGTTGTTACAAAATAAGTAAATAAAAAGAGTTTAGAGGGTTGGAGAAGCAAAATAAAACAAATGACCAAGAGAGAATGAATTACCTTTAAAAGTGTAACTCCCTTTTGATTTGACCCTAAAGGCTTACTTTGAAAGGATTCTGCCCAAATGAAATACTCTAGGATGAGGAGAGGGATGTGGAGAGAGTAATTGGGCAGGGTTTGGCCGATCCAAAGGCTTGATAAGTGTGTGAAATGGGGTAGAGGTGGGGGCCTTTTATAAGAGGAGAGGAGGGGCACTTTTGGAAAGTAAAGAAATATTATGTTATTTGAAAATGTGTTTCGGTTTTAAAAGGTCCCACATTGATATAATTAGTGGATAAGGTGATAAGGGTTCGAAATACACTTATACAATTGGTTTTGGACATGTGTAGGTTTTATATTTTTCATTATCTTTCAATTTTCTTTAAATCGTCAAATAATGATGTCATTGCTGCATCATTATTATGTCATAAATAATTTAATTTATTTAATGTCTAAAAACTACAAAAAAATACTATGATGTAGGAAATCTTTTTATATTTCCAATGACTATTTATAATCAACATTTGGACTTGTATAACCCCACTCAAAAATTATTTTAGTAAAACAATTTATGTTAGTGTCATTTTCACTTTAACATTAAATAAAAATATATTAATGTCATTTTCCAACTAAAGTGGCTCCATGGGGTCCCCAAGTTGGCCCATGGCTTGTCTTGGTCGGCCATGACTCACCCAATAGGTGTAGGACAAGTTTCATGGTGTTTTCACATTTTTATAATATCATTTTTACATTAAATTACACAAATTACCTCTAATCGCGATTAATGAAAAAAGTTACTATTCACCAAAAAATTATTTTCATCTCATTGAACCACATTTTACTTCTTAATGACAACCATTTATGTCGGATTTTCAAAATTCAATACACATTAGTGGTAAACTTTCATTTAACTGAAAAATCAGTTTGCCTGATTACCACTTAGTGGTTTCACTATTCATCAAAAATTGAAGTTTTTCAGAAAATTACCAAAAATTCACCCTAAGCTATATTTGATATTCCGAATTTAAAAATGAAGTCCATTTTACAAAATTCAAAACATATAAGTCAAGTTAATTAATTTAATAATTAATTCCCGCTGTCATGACAAATAGCGTGTTTTTGTGAAACAATAAGTATCAAAAGATTGACACCAGTTTAAGTCCAATTTCAAAGTTAAATTGATTCCAATGACCACCATTGGATTAACTGGTAAAAATATTTTCTAATTTCACTTTGAAACCAATTAAAATAGTAATCTAATCATATAAATAAATTATATTAAAAAGTTGTTTTGAATTAAAATACAACATTTTACACTATTCATAAAAAAATGAACTTTAACAGAAAGGTACCAAAAATTTTCACAAAGTAAATTCTGATGTCCCGATTCTATAGAAGAGTTATATTTGGTCCAAAATAAAGTATAAGAGTGATCAAAACTATATTTAATGACGGTTCACCATTAAAAGATGATAAGTGAACCTTTAGTGAAAATTAGAGTATATATGCCCTAAAATTGAACTCTTTCCATATTTTAATCATTTATCTTTTATTGGGTAAATGTATAAACATTTAAAAACATATATAATCATATTTTAGTTATTTCTATCCATTCCCGCCAATACAATGGCTACTTGTTAACTAACATTTAAAATAATATTATTTTTTTACTAGTGTTCTACATAAGTTTCAAAGAAACTCATCATTGCGTATCGGGTACGCTATCGAACATAGCAACCCCTTTAAAATAAAATTAATATTTAATTCGTAAATATTAATATATATGAAAATTCATTTATTCATTATTTACCTGGGATGTTACATCCTTCCCCCCTTTTGGGAATTGCTTCCTCGCAATTTTATTCACTTATCAAAATATGTGGGGGTATTTATCCCTCATAGCATTTTCAGATTCCCACGTTGCCTCTTAAATCACATGGGTTTTCCAAAAAACCTTTACCTGATGAATCACCTTATTCCGTAACACTTGCTCCCTGTGGTCAAGAATCTGGACCGGTTGTCCCTCATAAGATAGGTTCTCTTCCAGCTGAACTACCTCTGGAATCAAAACATGAGATGGATCTGGCATATACTTTCTCAACATTGAAACATGAAAAACATTGTGTACCTGAGATAAACTCGGAGGTAAAGCCACTCGGTATGCAACTGATCGAACTCTTTCCCAAATTTCGTATGGTCCACCCAACCATGGACTCAACTTTCCTTTCTTACCAAATCTCATCACACTTTTCCAAGGAGAAACCTTGAGAAAAGCATGATCACCTACCTCAAAAGATAAATCCTTCCTCCGGTTATCCGGATAACTCTTATGTCTACTCTGAGCTGTTCTCATGTGTTTTCTGAATCAACTGAACTTTTTCTGCCATCTCTTCTACCAATTCTGGTCCCATCAGCTTCCTTTCACCAACTTCATTCCAAAATGCTGGAGTTCGACACCGCTTCCCATATAATGCCTCAAATGGTTCCATCTGTATACTGGAATGAAAACTGTTATTATAAGAAAACTCAACCAAAGAAAGATGTTGGTCCCAACTTCCCTGATAATCCATCGAACAAACTCGTAGCATATCCTCCAATTTCTGAATTGTTCGTTCTGACTGCCCATCTGATTGAGGATGAAAAGCTGTACTAAAATTTAATTCATTACCCAACGACTTCTGAAGGCCTTTCCAAAATTTAAAAGTAAACCTGGGATCACGATCTGATACAATGGAGAGAGGAACTCCATGTAACTTGACTATCTCTTTAAAATACAAACGGGAAAGTTGATCTAGGGAAAAAGTATCTCGTATAGAAAGGAAATGAGAAGATTTAGTCAAGCGATCAACAATAATCCAGATTGAATTATTACCTCAAGATGTCTTCGGTAATCCCACAACAAAGTCCATGGATATATTCTCCCATTTCCACTCTGGCACTGGTAAAGGCTGAAGCATCCCTTTCGGTAACTGATGATCTGCTTTAACCTGTTGACATGTCAAACACTTCACAGTAAAAATCAGCAATGTCTCTTTTCATTCCATCCCACCAGTAATACTCCCGCAGATCTCTATACATCTTAGTACTGCCCGGAAGAACTGAAAACGGAGAACTATGAGCTTCACATAACAACTCTCTCTTCAACTGTGAATCACAAGGAATACATAACCTCTTCACAAACCTCAAAACACAAACACAAACTTATCCAAGAACTCATGGAAAATCATATTCATAAGGTCCATGAATACAGCAGGTGCATTGGTTAACCCAAAAGGCATAACTACAAATTCATAATGCTCATATCTAGTACGGAACGCAGTCTTCGGAACGTCTGCTTCTTTTACTTTCAACTGATGGTACCCCGACCTCATGTCAATCTTCGAAAAAAACTGAGCTCCCTGGAGCTGATACCACTTCATTCGATGGCCCAACATCTGCTGAAGTTGTTGCAAAGGATTTTACCACCCCTTTCTGCTTGTAGTCTAACTGCTTCCCATCACTCAAGCTCCTTGTCGGACACTCGTCTGCATAATGACCCACTTCATTACACTTAAAACATCTTACCGTTGTCTTTTCATTTCCTGCTTGATCATCTTCCTTACAGTTACGAGCAATATGACCAGACTTACCACACCGAAAGCACTTACCAGACTTGGATAAACATTCTCCAGGATGCATTTTACCACACTACTCACAGGATGGATATTTGGTTTTCTTACCTCCTTGCTTCTTTGATGAATTATTCCCCTTTGCCTGCCAACTAGACCTCTTATTCTGTTGTTTTTCATAGAACACCTGATCATCGGCAAACTCCATTACCACCTTCTCAGCACATCGAACAAGCTTTTCATAACTTTTTAACTCACGAGAAGCTAAAGACCTTCGATACATTGGCTTTAACCCTGAGTAAAAAACAGTTTATTTTACTATCAAGATCTCGTATGAAGTTTGGAGCATACCTTGCCAATCGAGTGAACTTTTCTTCATAAGCAGCCACTGAATCATCCTCCTGCCTCAATTCTAGGAACTATTTTTCCATCCTAAGACGAACCACCTTAGGAAAATATTTCTCGAGAAACATACCTTTGAATTCGTCCCAGTGAAGATCCTAAATCTCATCACTATCCCTTATATTATTCACCATCGACCACCACTGATCAGCTTCACCTTCAAAACGGTAAACAACAAGACTAACCTTTTGATGTTCTGAACACCCCATGACATCAAAAATCTTATCCAGTTCTTTAATCCACCATTCAGCTTGCATAGGGTCAGATGATCCTCTGAATGATGGGGGATGTTGCCTCATGAAATGTTCCACCGCTGACATGTTCCTCTACGGTTGATCTGGCTGATCTCGTGCATGGATACCACCACCATTTATAGCCTGAGTCAACTATGCCATCACTGTAACAAACTGTTCAGTTCTGATTCCGACCATCTCAGGTTGCTGATTTGGAAGGTTATCTTCTTCTTGATGTCGTCCCAACATAGCTGCTTTGTTTCCTCTGCGGAAAACCATTCTGAACACAGAAATATCTTAGGCGAAGCAACATGGTAATCCGTAAATGCTACATCATTTCAATCATATTATAATTTAACACTTTTCTAACTCCTGAAGTTGTCTAAACCGTCCTCTGATACCAACTATAAGGCCCCAACCATAAACCTTACTTAATATTGAATTAAATGAATAATTCACGTTCAGGATCTTTTCAGGTATAGAGTTTTAGAGAATTAGAACATAACTATTACATCTCAAAAGATTACAAAGTAGTCACTTCTACTAAGTTTCCATAATAAAAAAAAACTCTTAAAAGAAACATGTCTAGTTCCATGTTTTATATAGCATGAAATTCCCTTGATTCCATCCTTGTCCTTATTCCACATTAAGTCCTGTGAAAAACATTTCAAAAAAACTTGGGGTGAGCATAAAAAGCTCAGTAAGGGATACAGAAAGAATGAAAATTGTTAGTTTTTCAAACATCAAATAAACCATATATACTCTATCAAAGTAATACCTTCACCTTCATGAAGTAGTAAAAACTCTTTACTGAATAAAGTATCATTACTTACCTTTTTGTAACCAAAGGATTACCATAAAATCCATAAAAAGAACACATAACATTTATAAAGGTAACTTGGGACATAAACATACTTAAGTGGAATAACCATACGGTTGACTTCCACACATATCACTTAATGGAATAGCCATACGGCCAATTTCCATACATACTTAATGGAATAGCCATACGACCGACTTCCATACCCAATGCATTGGAGGTTATAACGTAACCACCCATCCTGGTATTCACGGCACCACCCGTCATAGGGTTTATAACGTAACCACCCATTAAAATGTCCAAGTACCAGTATAAAATCATAAAACATAAAACCAATATAAAGGAATGATAAAATTTCCACATTTCAATCACAATATATCATAAATATATTGACATAATAGAATCCTTTTACAAAACCATTTTCAATACCAAAATACATAAAAGAGTATATGGTATTTATTTTTTTCTAAAGACATTACGGCTTGTTGAGAAAGCCAAAGATCAAATAATACTCGCGGCGGCGGAAAGGTCGTTGTCACCGCGTACGTTAAAAAACATTACTTTTTGTTGTTTAGTAAAACGCTTCGTAGAAAAAGATTCCTTTTGTATAAAAGTAAAAGTCAAAGGATTTTATACACCGTATAAAAGAATGTTGTGTATAAAACGAAATATGCCTCAATGAAAGGAGATTGAGACGAAGTCCCTTACCTCGGGTCCGACTTGACTCGATCGTTCTTTAACGTCCTGAATAATAAACATGAGTTAATTTATACTTGATTAAGAACCTTTTTAAAGTTCATTATTCCTTTTATATCACTTATTGCCATGTTATAAACATTATGTAACCATTTAAGTAAATGATGTTTGTTTTGTCAATATTTGGTTCTTAAGTCGAAAGTGGACTTCTTACAATTACATGTTGTTCATGTTGTCAAAAGTTCTTTATATCCAGAATGAAATTTCTGATTTGGATATCATATATGTCATATATATCCAGCATATACATGTATTTATAATATTACATAATCATTTAGAGTTAAGAAATGAAATGCACCGTTCATGGAGATGGTAAGCCGTACGTACGCATGAACGCTACTTCCATTTCATTGTCATATTAGTGGAATTAAAACTAAATGAGAGGTATGTATATTTTAATTCCAGAATTATATTCATCATTTAGATATATCATTAATTATATATATACATTATATACATGTAATTTTAATAGTACATTACATTTGGGGATAAGAAATGAAATGCACCGTTCATGGAGACGGTAAGCCGTACGTACGCATGAACGCTACTTTCATTTCTATCTCATACTTTAATGGAAAGAAATAATAATGATATAGAGGTATATTATAATTTCAGCATAACATCATATATAATAACTTTAAATCCATCCTTTACACGTCCCACATATGGCATTAATGAATGACATCACTTTTAGGGGGCGGTAGTCCGCACTTCCTTAAATGAAGATATCGTGTTTACACATAATGGAAACCATAAAGGTATTGTTGTACCCCACACTCTTTGATTTTCATGATCACAATCACTTTAATATGTGTTTAACATTGTGTTTAAGTGTTGTGGATGATAGGCACAAGGTTGCCAAGAAGTTGGCCCAAGAATGGACTTCAAGTGGACTGAAATTCAGTCCACCGGTCAGCCGGTGGCTTGACCACCGGCCAGCCGGTGGCACCCTGACTCAAGGCTGAGCCACTGCCTCCCCACCGGTCGACCGGTGGCTCTGCCACCGGTCGACCTGTGGCACCCAGCACAAATAGTGAGACCTACTGTCTTTCCACCGGCCAGCCGGTGGCTCCTCCACCGGTCGACCGGTGGGGCCTGGACCAACCTCCTTCTCAACATCCAAGGCACCGGCCAACCGGTGGCCCATCCACCGGTCAGCCGGTGGAGCCAAGTCTCGAAATCTCCAAATTTCCTCAAGCACCGGCCAGCCGGTGGGACTGTACCGGCCAGCCGGTGGAGCCAGTCAAACTAGCCGTTGCAGTTTGACCAGGCTGGCCCACTTGGCTCCCAACGGCTCTTTTAGCCTCTCCAACGGCTCCGAAGCCTCCCCAAGGGTTCCTAGCCTATAAATAAAGGCTGAGGAAGCCCCGGACACCTACCGGAACATAAACAAAGCCAACGGACATATTTTGGATCATTTGGCGTACCTCCGGCGAGCCACCTCAAGGAACCCCAAGGGCTCCATCCAATTCCACATCCAAGGAGCACCTCCAAAGAAGCTTGGAAGCGGCCTTCAACATCTCCATCCAATCAAAGGCGCCCAAGACTTCCTCATATACGGTTTTTATTGTTTTATTCTTTTTGAGCATAACTTTTAGTTTGTGCCTACAAACTCCCAATTTTCTCATCCCCTCTTTTCTTTGGGTTTCACATCACCACTAAGGTGTGAAAAGGTTGCCAAGCTTTCCTTTAAATAGCTTGAGAAAAAGGTGAGCTATCCTTCACCTGTAAGAAGGATAGTGGGTTCTTGCTAAACCATCAAAAGCAAGTGGGTTCTTGCTAAACCACAAAAGCAAGCTGTAATAGGTCCTAGTGCTACCTCAAAGCCTAGTGGGTTTCTTGCTAAAACCATTGAAAAGCAAGCGGTAGGAATCTCTCAACGGTTGAGTTGGGAGCGG
This sequence comes from Viscum album, assembly GCA_963277665.1. NCBI lineage: Eukaryota > Viridiplantae > Streptophyta > Magnoliopsida > Santalales > Viscaceae > Viscum > Viscum album. Next base: position 814,922,934 of record OY728126.1, on the reverse strand, counting down.
AGACGTAGGCCGGGTTTTGGCCGAACTCCGTTATCAAGTTTTGTGTTTTGCCTTCTTTATTTCCGCTGCATTTTTTACTTTGATTTTAATTTGTTTATCAATTTTTTAAAAGGCAATTCACCCCCCCTCTTGCCATCTTTTCCTCGCTTTTCTTCCGACCCAATAATTGGTATCAGAGGGACCTTTGAGTAATTCCTTAACCCAGTTTCAAAGTTAAGATCTTTTTTTGATGGCATCAACTTCTTTCGCCCCCGAGGGCTACTCATTGGGTCGGGCTCCATTTTTTGATGGGACCGACTATAATTATTGGAAAACCCGCATGACCACCTTTTTGAGAAGTATAGGATATCCCATTTTTAAAATAGTCATGCAAGGTTACACTCTCTCTTCCACCGACGAATCCAAATGGACCCCCGCCGATATTAAAAATTTTGAGCTTGATGGCAAAGCCATGAATGCTCTTCATTGCGGGTTAGATAGAAATGAATTTAATCGTGTATCCACTTGCACCTCCGCACATGAAATTTGGAAGCTTTTAGAAGTGACCCATGAAGGCACTAATAAAGTCAAGGATACTAGATTAGATATGTATAGACAGGATTTTGAATCTTTTTCAATGCATCCAAATGAGTCTATTTCTGAAATGTTTACACGATTTACTGACGTGTGCAATGGGAGAAAGTCCCTTGGTGATGATGTTTCAGCTGAAACTATGGTGAAGAAGATCCTATGGATCCTACCAAGCAAATGGGCACCGAAGGTCACGGCGATTCAAGAAGCAAAAGACATCAAAAATATGCCGGTAGAGGAGCTCATCGGATCTCTCATGACTTATGAGATCACGATGAGGAGGCAAGCTCAAAAGGAGGGCACACCAATCAAGACCCCAAAGAACATCGCCCTCAAGGTACAAAAGGAAGTAAGCTCCTCCTCATCTTCTTCCTCATCTCCTTCCTCATCATCAAGCGGCGACTCAGAAATGGAGAATCTTGCCCGCCAAATGCAAAAATTCATGAAGATGCACAAGAAGAAGAAGAAATCCCGCAAGCATCGAAAGCAAGAACCCACCGCAAGACCCGAGCCCAAGGTGAAATGCTACGGGTGCGGCGAAAAGGGCCATTACAAGCCCGATTGCCCACTCAACAAGAAACGGGCCACGCCAAAGGAGAAAGGAAAGAAAAAGGTCCTCAAGGCGACATGGAGTGACACCTCCTCATCCTCCTCCTCCTCCTCCTCAAGCGACAACGGTACAAAATGCCTAATGGCATTCCATGAGGTAATATCTTCCAACTCCTCCTCTTGTTCTTCAAATTCCAATTCTTTAAATCATCTTTCTTATGAAGAACTCTCATTTGCTAGAGATCAATTGGAAAAAGGTTTTCATGAACTCTCTTCTAAATTTGTCGCGTTGAAAAAGAATTTCAAAAAACTCTCCTCCGAAAAAGAACAACTTCTCAAAGAGAAGGAGGAGATGTCCCTTAAAATCCAAAATTTTCCAAATGTTGATTCCATGGAATCAACCATCAAAGACCTTAGGGAGACCCTTGCTAAGTTCACCCAAGGGGAACAAAATTTGAACAATTTGCTTGGTTCCCAACGTATATCTAGAACCACCCAAGGGTTAGGATATACCAACCGAGCTTCCTCCTCCCATGCTCAACTGTTTTTGTAAGGGGGAGCTCCGATTATAAATTTTGTAATTATTGCAAGAAAACCGGGCACCTAATTTATGAATGTAATTGTAAAAACGCCCGGTATGGTCAACCCAAAAGTATTTTCTTTTCCGATGAGTTTTATAGGAGAAGACCCGCCATGAAACAAATTTGGATTGAAAAATCCCTTTTGGCGAGTCTCACGGGACCAAAATTTGTCACGGTTTCAAAAACCGCTCCCCGGTGATTAGTTGTTTTTATTTAGGGGGAGTTAGGTTCTTTTAAGCCTTTTTGTGAATTAAAAATTTTCTTTCAAAATTAAGCTTTTAAATTTCAAATTTTTTTTTTCAATCTTTCAATTTCAACACTTGGTATCAAATTTTTCATTTCAAAATATTCAATTCGAATTTTTAATTCAAAAATCTCTTTCAATTGGTTTTTGATTCAAAACTTTCAATTCAAACTGATATTCAAATTTTCATTTCAATTTCAAAAATCTCAATTGATTTTCAAATCTCTTTTTGTTTTTCAAAGTGTTCCCTCAATCAAGTTTTATGCCCCGTGCTATTTTGATAATCACAAAGGGGGAGAAATTTCTTGATTGATTGGGGGAGAATCTTTTTTATCACGCTTAGTATTTATTTTCAATTTATCATTTAGGCATGCATTTCATTTAAGTTTTTACATTGCTTGATAAGTGATTGTGATCATCAAAATAGGGGGAGATTGTTGTACCCCACACTCTTTGATTTTCATGATCACAATCACTTTAATATGTGTTTAACATTGTGTTTAAGTGTTGTGGATGATAGGCACAAGGTTGCCAAGAAGTTGGCCCAAGAATGGACTTCAAGTGGACTGAAATTCAGTCCACCGGTCAGCCGGTGGCTTGACCACCGGCCAGCCGGTGGCACCCTGACTCAAGGCTGAGCCACTGCCTCCCAACCGGTCGACCGGTGGCTCTGCCACCGGTCGACCTCTGGCACCCAGCACAAATAGTGAGACCTACTGTCTTTCCACCGGCCAGCCGGTGGCTCCTCCACCGGTCGACCGGTGGGGCCTGGACCAACCTCCTTCTCAACATCCAAGGCACCGGCCAACCGGTGGCCCATCCACCGGTCAGCCGGTGGAGCCAAGTCTCGAAATCTCCAAATTTCCTCAAGCACCGGCCAGCCGGTGGGACTGTACCGGCCAGCCGGTGGAGCCAGTCAAACTAGCCGTTGCAGTTTGACCAGGCTGGCCCACTTGGCTCCCAACGGCTCTTTTAGCCTCTCCAACGGCTCCGAAGCCTCCCCAAGGGTTCCTAGCCTATAAATAAAGGCTGAGGAAGCCCCGGACACCTACCGGAACATAAACAAAGCCAACGGACATATTTTGGATCATTTGGCGTACCTCCGGCGAGCCACCTCAAGGAACCCCAAGTGCTCCATCCAATTCCACATCCAAGGAGCACCTCCAAAGAAGCTTGGAAGCGGCCTTCAACATCTCCATCCAATCAAAGGCTCCCAAGACTTCCTCATATACGGTTTTTATTGTTTTATTCTTTTTGAGCTTAACTTTGAGTTTGTGCCTACAAACTCCCAATTTTCTCATCCCCTCTTTTCTTTGGGTTTCACATCACCACTAAGGTGTGAAAAGGTTGCCAAGCTTTCCTTTAAATAGCTTGAGAAAAAGGTGAGCTATCCTTCACCTGTAAGAAGGATAGTGGGTTCTTGCTAAACCATCAAAAGCAAGTGGGTTCTTGCTAAACCACAAAAGCAAGCTGTAATAGGTCCTAGTGCTACCTCAAAGCCTAGTGGGTTTCTTGCTAAAACCATTGAAAAGCAAGCGGTAGGAATCTCTCAACGGTTGAGTTGGGAGCGGAGACGTAGGCCGGGTTTTGGCCGAACTCCGTTATCAAGTTTTGTGTTTTGCCTTCTTTATTTCCGCTGCATTTTTTACTTTGATTTTAATTTGTTTATCAATTTTTTAAAAGGCAATTCACCCCCCCTCTTGCCATCTTTTCCTCGCTTTTCTTCCGACCCAATAGGTATGCCAAAAATGAAAAATACAGAATCTTAAAGAAAACATAAACATATTATATATCATATATAAAAATATTGACATCATAATGGCCACCCTTGAAGGTGTTAAATGAGTATTGAACAATCATCGTTTCGGGAGGCAGAATTTCGCCATCCACGGAAACCGTATGTTCTTTAACCATTTGATGTAGTTGTGTGAGAGTGTAGCTCAAATAAATATTATAACAACATCCTAGTATATTTAAGATACTGGGGTTGTTAAAAAAGAAGTAAATAAAAATATTTTAGAGGGTTGGAGAAGCAAAATAAAACAAATGAACAAGAGAGAATGAATTAACTTTAAAAGTGTAACTCCCTTTTGATTTGAGCCTAAAGGCTTCCATTGAAAGGATTATGCCCAAAGGGAATCCTCTAGGATGAGAAGAGGGATGTGGAGAGAGTAATTGGGCAGGGATTGGACGAGCCAAAGGCTTGAGATTTGTGTGAAATGGGGTAGAGGTGGGGGCCTTTTATAAGAGGAGAGGAGGGGCACTTTTGGAAAGTAAAGAAATATTACTTTATTTGAAAATGTGTTTCGGTTTTAAAAGGTCACACATTAATATAATTCGTGGATAAGGTGATAAGGGTTTGAAATCCACTCATCCAATTGGTTTTCTACATGTTTAGGTTTTAGATATTTCATTATCTTTCCATTTTATTTAAATCGTCAAATAATGATGTCATTGCTGCATCATTATTATGTCATAAATAATTTAATTTATTTAATGTCTAAAAATTATACAAAAAATACTATGATGTAGGAAATCTTTTTATAATTACAATTACTATTTATAATCAAAATTTGGACTTGTATAACCCTACCCAAAAATTATTTTAGTAAAACAATTTATGTTAGTGTCATTTTCACTTTAACATTAAATAAAAATATATTAATGTCATTTTCCAACTAATGTGGCTCCATGGGGTCCCCAAGTTGACCCATTGCTTGTCTTGGTCGGCCATGACTCACCCAATAGGTGTAGGACAAGTGTCATGGTGTTTTCACATTTTTATAATATCATGTTTACATTAAATTACACTAATTACCTCTAATCGCGATTAATGAAAAAAAGTTACTATTCAGCAAAAAATTATTTTAATCTCATTGAACCACATTTTACTTATTAATAACAACCATGTATGTAGGATTTTCAAAATTCAATACACATTAGTGGTAAACTTTCATTTAACTGAAAAATCAGTTTTCTTGATTACCACTTAGTGGTTTCACTATTCATCAAAAATTGAAGTTTTTCAGAAAATTACCAAAAATTCACCCTAAGATATATTTGATATTCTGAATTCAAAAATGAAGTCCATTTTACAAAATTCAAAACATATAAGTCAAATTAATTAATTTAATAATTAATTCCCGATGTCATGACAAATAGCGTGTTTTTGTGAAACAATAAGTATCAAAAGATTGACACCAGTTTAAGTCCAATTTCAAAGTGAAATTGATTCCAATGACCACCATTGGATTAAATGGTAAAAATATTTTCTAATTTCACTTTAAAACCAATTAAAATAATAATCTAATAATATAAATAAATTAGATTAAAAAGTTTTTTTGAATTAAAATACAACATTTTACACTATTCATAGAAAAATGAACTTTAACAGAAAGGTACCAAAAATTTACACAAAGTAAATTTTGATGTCCCGAATCTAAAGAAGAGTTATATTTGGTCCAAAATAAAGTATAAGGGTGATCAAAACTATATTTAATGACGGTTCACCATTAAAAGATGATAAGTGAACCTTTAGTGAAAATTAGAGTATATATGCCCTAAAATTGAACTCTTTCCGTATTTTAAGCCTTTATCTTTTATTGGGTAAGTGTATAAACATTTAAAAACATATATAATCATATTTTAGTTATTTCTATCCATTCCCGCCAGTACAACGGCTACTTGTTAACTAACATTTAAAATAATATTATTTTATTACTAGTGTGCTACGTAAGTGTAAATGAAACACATCGTTGCGTATCGGGTACGCTATCGAACATAGAAACCCCTATAAAATAAAATTAATATTTAATTCGTAAATATTAATAAATATGAAAATTCTTTATTCTTTATTTACCTGGGATGTTACAATTGATCACTCGACATGACAAACAAATAAAGATTTTCCTTGAGTTATAATCTATTGGGACACCATTATGAATGAATTTATAAAAACTTCAAAAAATACAAAAATTTTCATATATTCATAACCAATATTACATGTCTACGGGGATTCATGATACTATAGATATTGAGGCTGGATGCATTCGCAGTATGTATTACTTGACCAGCTTCCGAGATAACATTAATTTCTATTAGAGATGAGTTTCATTTACATCTCATAAGGTGAGAGGTATATAATCACCATAAAATTTTAACTAGGAGTAGGTAAATATATTTTAATTTTGTGTCATCCTAGGATTATAAAGGAATAGATGATGGGTATGTCTTTTTTAGTGGGGTTGTTACCCCCCCCCCCACCATTGTTTCTTCTTATAGTGAATCTTAGCCCTGAGGACATTAGAGGACTTCTTCCTAATAAAAGAAGTATGATTTCAAATATATCCCATGATCAGTGTATATCCCATTTTGGTAACCCTTTATCATATGGTGTCAACCAAGATGAAGGATATCAATTTAAAACATGAGGAATTTGAGAAAAATATCAATATCAGGACTAGTAATTCAATATGGGGCGAAATTTGTTTTTTTTTTTCACGATGAAAACTAGTAATCTTTAACTCATAATTGATGAATAAAAGTGAAACCATGTGAGGGTGAAGAAAAAATATATTTTTTCTATTCTTGGAGATATTTTTGATTAGTTATGGGGATCTATTGGAAATTAATTAGACTACCACAAGATGTGAGTTATAGAGGGGGACATCCCAAAGACAGCTGTATAGAGTATGTATAGGTTTAAAAATTACTAGTGTTTCCATTTTGTATTAAAAATGAACTAGAAGTGTTCACGGATAACCCAAATAATATTTTTCACACTTATCTAGAATATATCATCATGGTGTACATCAATGAAATCCTCATCTACTTGTCATCACTAGAGAAGTATCTCAGTTAATATGAGATAATATTTAGTATGATTTGATCACATCAGATTTAGATGATGATATAAAATGTGAATTTTTGATATTTTTGGTGATGTTATTGGGATTTGTGGTGATGGATAATGGTATATCCAAAGACCCATAAAATGTGGAGGTATAAATGTACAGTACATTTCCATTTATCTTGATTCAGATCAATAGATTTTTGGGTATAATAGGATAATGCTTTCATTTTATCAATGATTTATCCTGATTATCAACTCCTATAAATGTGATGAAAAAAAGAAGTGATGATTTAGTGGTTTAGTCAATGTGAAAATGATTTTCATTGGACTAATAAGAGGTTTAATATAGACCTAGTACTGATACGTCCAATGTGTGGGATTTAATATTTAGAATACTATAATTCATCAAGTATTGGTTTATGAGTAGTTGTAATGCAATGGGAGAAAGTAGTATCTTACGAGTAATGAAAAATTATGATCTAATGAATTAAACTACCATAATCACAACATTTATCTATAATAAATAGTCATTGATATGAATTATTGGTGACACTAACACATCATAAATAAAATTATTACTAATCACTAAAATTAAGATCTATTATTGTATAAAAAAATAGTGGTACCTAAACCTCAGATAAAGGTACTGGGTGGAATATTTTTATAAATTTGACAACAATATGAATTATAGATCAAGGAAAGGTAACATTATTGCAGATTCTATTATCTACATGCTATAATTTGAGTGGTGGCATGGTGACTGACATTCTTAGGAATAATTGTGCTTGATAATATTTTTGGATGATTATAGGATTGATTTTTTATAGATTATTGGATTAAAAACATGGTATACCCTTATGGTACCATCATCTCAATTATAATGGATAAATACAATATAGGGAACTGGTCGTTAGTGTGTCGTGATGTAGTAACAACTAGGGGGATGTGGCCTAATATCCATATGGCCATTTGGTGAAGAAGATGTGATTATTGTGTATTGGAGAATAGTAGTCCCAAAATTCATTACGGAGAAGATAATAAGGGACTTCCAAACCAATACATGTGTGGTTTCCTTGTGTATAGATTATTTACCCAAACATTAGGAGGTAGTTCTCGTGGTTAGGGATAAAGAAGGGCATCTCTAGGATTATTTCTCGATGCCTTACCTATTAGAGGGGAAAGGACAAGAACCAGTGTCCTTGGTATCTACTCCTCCCACATTCGGTGACCATGTAGATTTTTTAATATATCATGGTGTTCTTTTTATGTGATTTCCTTAGATCATATATATTCTTGATGTTTTATTATGGATTTTTAATTAGAGGATGAAGGTTTATTATTTTTTATTGATATGAGAGACTCAAATTTTATATGGGATGAGAATTTTGTATGTCTTTGTGATCATACACATACATGGTTATCCATAAATAGTTTTATTAAATATAGATTCAGTATTTATTTCATAATTTTTTTGTCTTTTATATGGTCATATAGAGCCATTTGAGGTTGAGATCAATTTTTCATCCATAGATATATTGAATGTCTAAGTGAACAATTCACATAATAGAAAATATGATTCAATAAAGTGTCCTAAAATTCACTGGATCTTGGGATGATCATCAGTAATTAATGGAGTTCACATGAAACAATAGTTCACTTGCTAGAATTTTGATGGATGTATTTTAGGCTCTCTGTTGATGGTCATGCTTCATGCCACTATGTCAATATTATCTATGTGAGGTGGTAGTTGATGAGTCTAGTCTAGTGTAGCAGAACTTATAGAGTGTTCCATTGATCTGGAAGTGGTTGGGGACCACATATATCCGGTAGGGATTGTATATGTGCTAGAGGATATGACATTTTAAGTTTTGTTTTGGTTTCCTGATTCTCTCGTGAGTGTCACCTTGGTTAGGGATTCATCTTTTTGTGGATGCAGATTAAATTGGATGTCTGATTTATTCGAAAATTAATGATAAATGAATGTTTTGGGATATTTCAATAATAACTATACCTTATTCGATTTTATTGATGAATTAATAATGGGTTCTATATTTTTTTTCTTTGGATTTTCTCACACAACCGTTCCCATGCTATAGTCTATGAGGAAACTATGTTTGAACTATATGTTTATTACAAGAAGTATATGTGACATATTATATAATAGGGTTAGAAGGATTTATAGGGGAAGTTGGTGTCACATTATTGGACCCAATTATAATATGGATATATCCAGGAGGATAAAAGGAAGTATGAGTCTAATGTTCGATATCAGTGGCTTGAGTTGTTTGAGAAACACAACTAGGGATACTTATTGGGGAAGAGAAGCTGTTGGGGGAGATTTTATATTTTATTAATTTTCATTACAATTAAAACACCCCTTTTTTTAGTGATTGATTATTTCTGAAATATTATTTCTATAATATTCACCCTTAAACAAGTTTATATGAGCTTGTTTAATAGTGAATGTTAATTTGTAATTGTTAAATTAGAGTATTGTGAATTATTAATACATGTGTAAGGGTGGTGCGTCATTTACTTATGATTTTTATGGGTAAATCCATTTTCTTTAGGATTTATAATGGTATATCCACCATTCTATGTTCAATGTATGGGGGTTCCAATATTTTGTTTAAGTGTAACTCTCATTTTCATGAACATTGTATGTTTAACAAGCCACTGAATAATGGTAGCTCACTTTTTCCAGTGTTTCATAAAGCTACCCTATTGTTGGGTAAAGATAACTCATTTTCCCATAATCGTTGTAATTGAACCATTCCATTATTTATATCTACTTTTTATGTGCTACACAGGGGTAAGGAGGAACTATATAAACGGAAACACACAATGTGTATCGGTAACAAGGACTATGTGTAATGGTAACATCTATTTTCCTATAGTTTTATACGGATAGTCTGGATATGTGTAATGGTAATCATGCTTCCATCCACTATATAAAAGTAAAGCTCCTTACCCTCACACGAGGCATATGACCTATATAATAGTAAAACCAAGTTACCCAAAAGTAAAAATTTTATGAGAAATGTTTTCATTTAATCCATGGTTTCATTCAATCATTACTATAATTAAAGTGTAACCTATTTTTGCTAATTTTAAAACATTTAAATCATTATAATAGATTATGTTGACTCCTGAACTGTCAGAATCCCTTTATGAATTAATTTCCTCACTATTCGTTCATGATCTCTAAAAAGAAAAAATAAATACTGAATTTATTTTTTGGTTTTCTAGAACTGTTATCTGAAATGAATTGTTGATATTTAAAACATACAAGAGTATTTTATTCATTTATTTATTTGTTTTTCCTAATTTTTGGTGATCCAGGATCTTCCTTATCTAATATTTGTGATACCTTCTTCAAGTCGTTGTCCCAGTTAACATGCATGGAATAACCACACTATCTCCCATCTATTATAGACTATAACCTTAAAAAAGGAAACAATTCTAGTAATCCTTATCATGAAGTTTTGGGAAAATTATTTTGATGAGATTCTAGTGAATATTACCAGTAATACCTCCAATTTTAGTATGTTGACAACTATAATAATGAGGCCTAAGAAATACTTTTCCTGTTGTCTAGGTTTCCACAATATAATTTCAACTAATAACATGTTGTTTTCTCTTAACACAAAAATCAATATCCCAAAGGTTGGTGTTCCTTACTATTTTGGGGGCTTATATATGATGTAGTAATGAAATATTTTTTTAATCATTAATACATATGGTTTTTTTTTTCAAATGGGTATATGAGTGTCCATTAGACCTTATAGATTTTTATCATATGGTTATGTTTAGACTTATGAAATTTATTATTAAAATTAATCTATGTTATTATCTATGAATTAAATTTCGTGTTTAATTGTTTAGACTATGGAACTATGATGAAACAATAAAGATGACCAAGTGGGGCCTTGAGGTTAGTTCGATCCGATCTAATCGTCCTTAAATGTGGTACTATTTATACATGTAATGGGATGTGCATAGATGACCATTGAAAAAATATGACATAGTCCAAACATCGTTAATAGAGGGCATGACCATCCTTATACAAGAATGTGCATAATGGATTGTGAGGCTGACTGGTGGTTAACAATATTAAAATTTTCAAAAACATGACATTGCTATACCTATTGAGAATTTTAATATGTTAGTGGTTAGCAAATTTATAGATGTAGTATCATTCCTAATAAATATGATTGTCAATGTGGGATTGTGTGGTTTACCTTAAGGGATATACCTAGTTGACATACATTATTTCAAACATCAAAATTGTTCTAAATCTATGGGTATCGGGTTTGTGGTGGTTGTTTAGTGCATGAAAACTCGACACATGGGTAATTTTTATTTATTTTTTTTCAACTGGAATTCAGTATAATATATTATGGTTACATATGTTACATTCATATTGGTGGTATCATACTTGTTTTACTACTCACACCAGTCATAATAATCTTGATGCATGTGTTGAATTCAAGATAAGGGGTCCAATAGAGGGAAAGGGACTGTGATTTGTAGTTTAGGATAGGTAGGATTAGAGTTTGAAGCAATGTTAGGACACACTTTGGTCTATTCTTGTGGGTTTATTTATATTTCCTTCCATAATTGATATACTTATGTTTGGATTTTCACATATGGAGCCTGTATGTTTATTTATGTTATTACATGCATGCCATCTAGTGTTGATGTTATTTAGTTTTTATATAATTTGATAATTATTTAATTTAAATTATTATGAACTGATATGATACTGATGGTATTGTGTCATTACTAATGGATTTGGACCCTCATTACAATTTGGTATCCTCTTGCATATGGGTATATTCTCATGTGGTCAAGTGGCACTCCAAAACAAACAATGTGGTTCGGGTTGGGACTTTTACTTCTTCTGTCACATATCATGTATTATGGGCGAAGCGTTATATAAAAAATGAGATAAATTGTAGAAATAAATATGAAAATTTCATAAATCTTGAGTAATTAGGAAATTAATAATATTTTTTTAAAATATTTAATAAATAAAATATAAATTTTCTATTTTCTTATATCTTTAATCAAAAATTGTTTCATCAATAATAGTTAAAAAAGAACAACTTCTAAATGCTTCAAGTGTCAAAAATAATACAGTCGCATTGGAGAATTTAGTTTTACAGTATAACAAAAAGAGTAGTTCATAAATAAATATGACTACATCCATTTTAGGTGGAATTTAATTGATTAAATTTTAATTCAAAAACACTAGGTAAAAAATTTATTGAATAAATTTAATTGATAATGAGGAAAGTAGAGTATTTAAATTGATTTATTTAAAATAATAAATAATAAATGAATATTAACCCACAACCACAATATACGAAGGCATAGACCCTTGGTTACAAGGGTAGTTAATCCCCTAAAATTCTTATCCTATTAGAGTTATTTATTTTATTATAAATTTTTCAATATTCATAATGGAAAAATTATAAAATATTTACTTATTTTATACAATTAAAAGGAGAAAATTGTTTGTGATATATATCTATCGATTCCGATAAACTACCATGATAAATTAAGAAGTTTTTATAATATTTAAGTGATTCCCAACACCACACACTATTAATATCAGGTTAGGTGAGATTCTGGATTCATTTTACTAATGATCCAAGTCTAACAATACATTATCCCATTAATAATGTTGATACTCAAAATGTGTATCACGATATTGGAAAATTCATGGAATCGCTTTTATTTTTACATTTTCATAATAAATAAGAGGTATAGTTTTTTAACTTATATTATTTTAATATCTCTAATAATGAATAAAAACATTTGGTTATTGAATGAAAAGATAGAAATTAAAAACAATTAAGCCTGGATAATATAATATATTTATTAATAGAAAATAGAAGATGACTAATGACCCTTTATTTTCCCCTTTAGCTGATATGACACATTTTGGATTTTTAAATGAACTTAAAATTTTATATTATATGATGGTAATAATTGTGAAATTGTATAAAGAATATTTATATATGTATGTGTGTGATATCAAGACACACTAGAATATTATTCATTGGAGAATAATTAAATCCTAAAACATGAATGGTTGTGATTCATTATCTTCAATGCATATATTCTGTATATTACCAAAATTATTGATGCATGGTATTTATTATAATTTAAAAACAATATTTTTTTTGTATATTTATATGACTATTACAAATTCCTATAACATATTTACTTTTAAGTACTATTTCCAATGTATCCTATATAAAATTAATTTAAAATAAACTCATATAAATTTCTAAAAATATAAAAAAAAGATTAAAATAATATTAAATATAAAAATAATGGATGTAAATTTTTTTAATTCATATTATGTAAAGATTAGAATATATAAAATTATTACTATTTTTTTTATTTTTATTAACTAAAATTAATTACCTGTTAAGGTCTAATTTTGATTAAAATACAAAATTCTCATTCTAAAATATCTATCTTTTTTAGTGATTTATTTTATGAATTTATTTCATGGATTGTTACCATATATATCATTAAATATGTCATCTTTTAATTACAAATAATCTATCTTTAACATTTTATATTCAATCTATTTGGTTTTTTAGGATGTATATTGAGAATGACTTTTTTATATTGTAATATGCTCCAAATTTATCATAAACACACTATATAAAAAATTAAAAAAAATACCTAAATCTATTATATAGAGAGAGAGAGATATTTATTATCTTATATATAGTATAATTTCATTATTGCATATATATCATAATAATTTTATTATTCATCCTTTTTTTTAATTTAAAAAACAATTAAAGGGATAGGATTGCGAAGACTACATTTTGAAATTTATGAAACATGTTATATTTCATCATAGTAATGACATATCCAAAGTGTTATTTATTATATTTGACTATTTATTAATATAATAATTTTAATATAAAATATTTAAAAATAATTTATTTATTTATATATTTTTCTTAAAATGAGTATACCTATGAGAATTCATAATCAATAGATGAATTAAATTATTTCTATGTTGATTCATCACAGTCCATGGTGTTAGAATATTTTCATCCATCAATATGTTTTTATCTCTTCATTAACAATATTTCTTTTAAACATTAACATAATGTAATTTTTCATGAAACGTATTTTTTACAAATTTAAGTTCCTTTTATGTTCTACAAACATGTGTTCAATCTTTAAAATAATTTAAAAAATTGTTTAATTGAAATGTTTTTCAACAACAATCTTTTATTTTTTTATTCCAAGTAAAATATACATCAATCTGATAAATGATTTTTCTAGAAAAGTAAAAAGTAAAAATTTAAATTTATATGTGATTTTAATGTTTTCTAAAATAAAATTAGTGGAAAAACTAATAAATAAGTGCATATAATCATGGAATGTTATTAAAAAAAATTTAATAGTTTCTAAATAATAAGAAGAATTCAAAAACCAATCCAATGTTTTATTGAAAGGGAATAAAATGAAATATATTTCTCAAAATTATACATATTTTTTATGTTTATATTATTTTTTATGTTTTATTATTATCAATATTAAAGTCCAAATAATTTTACATTTGATATAACCAACAAAATTTAACAGTATTTTTTACACATGAAAAATTTATATTCTACAAGGATTCATCAAAAAATCAAAATCAATGAAATAAACATATCATTTTCTAATAATTTTTGGGTTTCAGGAATTTATTTATTTTTCACAAGAATATATAAACCACTCGTACATATGAAACATTAGTTTTTCATAATTATGTAAAGTTTATTTTAAAAAAAAATTATGTTTTCATATTGCAGGGATATTGTCACGCCCAGACTTCGCCTTGAGGTATGACCTTACTTTTAAATTTTTATTTCATAAGATGAATCACTCACTTATTTAATTACTGGTATTAAGTGCGGGCTGAACCTGAAATGAGACCTTTGTTGTGGCACTGATGAATGCGTATTTGCTCTACACCGCTCGGTGCGCGGGTAGAGCACGAGCGTAGCCGCGTGACCTTACCCTTTTAGTGTGCGGCGCTCGTTACGCGAATGTTCTATTGTCGGGCGATTAACATCAGCTTCAGAGTATTATTATTATTATTATTATTATTGTATTTCTATTATTATTAATTTTTTTTATGATTATGTTGTTATTATTATTATTATTATTATATTTATTATGATATCATTATTATTATTATTGTAAATAATAATGATCATATTATTAGTATTATTATTATTATTACTATTATTATAATTATGATTATAATAGTAATATCATTAAATAATTTTAACTATATTTATCTATCTTTTCCCCAAAGAAAACCCTGGCCGTCACCGCCACCCCCCACTCCCATTTTTTTATTTATATTCTTTTTCCTTTTTTTCTTCTTTATTCTCTTTTCCTTCCTCCCCACATTTTCATTCTTCTCGTTTTCTCCTACATCCGCGACACACCCCTCCCCACGCCTTCTTCCTCCTCCGACTGTGCTGCTCCCCAACTACACCCACGCCGGACCCGCATCGACCACGCCTTCTTCCTCCTCCGACCCCACCGCTCCACTGCTGCACCCACACCGGACCCGCATCACCACACCTCCGCCTCGGAATGACCTTGCTGCGCCCCTGTTGCACCCGCAACGGACCACCCACACAACACCGCCCCTCCGCCACACCTTCGCGTCGGACCACCTCCACTTTCTTGCCATGTCGCGCCCCTCCTTCTTGTTCTCTTCTTCTTCTTCTCCTCTTATTCTTCTCTCCTTCTTCTTCTTCTTCTTCTTCTTCTTCTTCTCTTCTTCTTCTTCTTTTTCTTTCTCCTTCCTCCACTCCGCCGCACAAGTCAGTTTTTTTTATTTTATTCTGCTATTTCATTTTATTTAATATGTTATTAACATTTTATTATAAAATTATGATTTATGTGATCATTATTATTATTATAGCATTGATATTATTAATATGTTAATATTATTATTATATCATTACTATAATCATTATTATGTTATTATTATTAAGTCAATAACAATTTTATTATTATATTATTATTGTTACTCTTATTACATTATTCTTATGTTATTTTTCTTACTATATCAATGTTATTATTATTATTATTATCATGATAATGTTATTATGTTATTATTTTTATTATTATGTTTTTATCATTATTATTATGATTATGTTATTATTATTATTATTATATTATTTTATTTTTATTATTTTTATTAAAATATTATTATTATTAAAATTACTATGATTATTATTATTATGCTATTATTATTATTATGTTATTGATATAACTACTATTATTTTTGTTATTATTATTAATATTACTATTATGTTTACATTATTATTGAACCTGTTTAACGATCTGCTGTTTTAGGACCTGTTTGACAGCTCGATACGGTGTAATCATTGCTCAACTAGAGTCTTTCACCGTGTCATTTTTTCGTTCCTATTTGAGGTAGAAGGTTCCATGTCTTTACATCATTTAGATAATTTAATTTTTTTTGTTTATTTTAACTTAATATGATCTATGGTTTAGTTGCAAGATGCGAATTATCTTTATAATGTTTTGGTAGTACTGTAGAGGTTTTGCGAAATGCGTTTTAAAAATGGCGTAACATGTGTGCGTGATGAAAATTGCACTTGTCTTTAGAAATTGTCATGTTTTTCCTTTAGATTTGGTTGTGGTAAATTTTAGAAGTGTTTAATAATTGTTTATAGAGTGCCAAAGTGGTTTTGAAAGGGTTGATTTGTGAAATTGATTTCGTAATGGTTTCTTTTGAAAGGTGTTTTCAAGTCAATTTAGGTGTTTGTATATTTAAATATACATTTTCAAAGTATATGAAACACTTTTGGTGTGTTTTACTTGTTGGGTACCTTTGAAGTTGAAATGAAAAATTGTTTGAATAATGGAAAACAAGTTTTTACAAGGTTACCCCGTGTATCATGTTTTGAAGTGACGCCTCTGTATAAAATCAAGCTGTTTTTGGTGTAAGGTCTTCTTGTCTATTATGTAAATGATTACAATAATAAATCAAATGATTTGTTGTTGTATTTATATGACGCTAAAATGGTTCTTTATAGGAGTTGAATATGATTACACTTTTAATGTTTTTTTTATAAAATGAGACATGTCGTGTTTGTGTGTCTTTGAAATAGTGATCTAGTGAACCAGATGAGTATCGTCCCTGTTTCACTTAGCTGGATTGACGATTGCAACACTAACTAAACATGATATCCGAGGGTCGTGTACTTCTAAGCCACATGTTCTGAGGGTCTTGGCCTTCTAAGCCACGTTTTTTGAGGGTCGTGGCCTTCTATGCCACGTTTCACCGAGACATGAGGTTCTAGGGTCCCACTCGAGCGAGATGAACCTTAGGGGATTTAGCTATAGTGCTCTACCATCGATGGCGTGGTTCCTTCCATCGGCATATGGGGGACCACTTGTGTGTGTGTGTCTGTGTGTGTGTGTGAGTATGTGTGTGTGTGTGTGTGTGCCCGTAATGAACCTTGATCTTCCTCTATTAAAATCGGGTTTGTGAAATGAGTTTTTTTAGTGTTTTCATTAGCAGTTAGCCTGTAAATATTTTCTTTAAAAGTTGTTTGAAAGTATAATTTTTGAATAAGCACTTTGAATTGTCTTTTGATGTTGTGGCATGGATCCTTTTTCTCAGTGTCATCCTACTGGGCTTTTAGCTCACACCCTACATACACCCTTGGGTGTATATAGTTTCTTGTTTCTTGTATATCTCAGGTTGTGCGTCGTGCTCAGCAATGGTGGCTCTGGTTGCTGTTGTTCTTCATGTGCAGGTTGGTGTTGGTAGCTTGGGGATGCATCTTATCGTGTCGCATGAGGTTTGTATTGGAGCATAGTTATCTATTTTTGTTGTTGTTCATTTTGGGTTTTTGGTTGCAGTTGTAGACTTTAAACCTTTTCGTAGTTTAAGGGCGTGTTTGGTTGCCTATTTCTAGTTTCAGTTATTTATATGGTTAGTTGTTTTTCTGTCTTTTATTTCATGTAAACTCATTCCCACATGCTACTCTTGGAACCCGGGCACTTGTGCCATCCCGTGGGGATCGGGAACGCCCTTCGGGAATTGTCGCGGACCGGGTCGGGCGCCGGGTCGGATGGCGACCCGGCCTGGTTCGTGACAAAATGGTATCAGAGGGAGGTTTTCTCTCGTGGGTCGTTGTATTTTGGGAAAGAGTCACGGTGGACTTGAGTTAAGGTTGTCGGAACTCGACGTCCTAGCTACGAGTAAGGTGTCTGGACAGCACACCTCGTGGCCGGACTCAAGTTACCAAAGTATGTTGAGGATTGTCAGATTTTTTGGTCCTTGCGGTTAATTGTGTCTAAGGGAAATGAAAAAGGGGTAAGTTCAGTGGTCCTAGTGAGCTCTCAGGGTCTGGCAAGCCGTACGGAGCTGGGGACGCTGTCCTAAAATACCCTCCATGGCAGTGGTGTGATTGTCGTATGGCCGCCAACCATATGTTCCAGTCACCCGCTGACACAAGTTATCTCTTTCGTCATTTCTTGTATCTCTGTTTTGGATTCGTGGAAATTTGGTTTTTAAGTAAAAATGTTTTCGTCTTGGAAAATGTTTTCAAATGAAGCGTTTTAAAAATGAAATAGTCTGTGAGGTTTGAAAATTGTGGGTTGGATGTTTTGGTTTTGAAAGTAGAATGGTTTGATTTTGACCCTTAGTGTTCTCGTGGGTAACAACATGCATGAGCGTATATGGTAAAAGGAAATGGTTAATGGCACGAGCGGATGAGTGCCTGGATGGACATGAGGTGGGTGTCGGTGTGGCATGAGAACATGCATGTGTGAGGCTCATGGGACACCATTGTTGTTTTTGAAACCCACTGGGTTTTATCATTTTCAAAATGTTTTGTTAAAGAAAAAAAATGGTGTTTTCGTAAATGGTGTTTGTGTGGCGTGTCCTTGTGTTTTTTAGATGTTGGATTTGTTGCGTTTTGAGATGAGTATTCTTTCTAAATGGTTTGTGTCCCAAGATTGAGTTCTTATTTGTGAGTTGGTATGCAAGCGTGTGGTTAGTAAATTCCTTTGAAGAGTACATCGGGTAGCCCTTGTAGTGGTTTCCCCTGCACGTTTGGTGTTTTCTTGTTGTATGTATTGACCGTTGGACCAGTTTGGTTGGGTCCATAGTTTTCTTCCCTAACTAGTGTACGCACCCCCATAAAGCATTGACATGTGATTGAAGTATGACTACAGGGAATTCCCTATTGGGCGGCACTCCAGTTGATCGAATGACTCTCTTTCTGAATTCTAGAATGGAACCCACCTCTCCTTTTTACAACAAGGTGGATTCTCCCGCATCGGGATGACCGATGTGAGGGGAGTTGAACGGGGCTTTGGTTTCTTTATGTTGTCTGAGTTGTTGGATATGAAATTTGACGTCATTGCATTTGAAGGTTCCCCCTGGAAATGAAGAAAGGAATTCCAGCGGGGAAGGGTGAGGGCGGTTTGGAATTTTTAGTGTTGACCAGTGTCTTGAAGGGCCTTGTAGTTTTTTTACATTGGCTACAAGGGTCATGTTTGGTGACATCTTGCAGCGGAAGGTCCCATTGGTAGTCAACGATGGTTTGGAAGTGGTAGAGGAGACTCCAGTGGGAAAAAGGTGGAAGGGACCCTAAGTTGTTGGTGCGGCCTATCATTCTGAAAAACCTCTGGTCTTGGGTTGTTTCGTTTAAGAAAAGGTTTGTGTTAGGCTACTAGTTGGCATACCTAGTCGTATGAGGCTCCTATGGTTGTTTGTAGGGATCACGTTTTGTTCAAGACGCGGTTTAATGTATTTCATAGTGTAATGCCTCTCTCGACGGTAAGGATCATGCTCTGTGATGATTTGTGGTGTCGTATTCTCACCCAGTGTGACAAAGGGTGATGCACATGCGCAATTCAGCTCTTTTGTTGGTGAATCTTCTGTGTATGATCAATGAGATTTTGTAGTGTGCTGTGTTTGCTGGTGTTGTCTCGGGTGTAGTGTGGTTGCATGTGACACCTAAAGGAGAAGCTTCGTTCGAGAGTCTTCCATGCGAGACCGCGAGGCAGAAGATGCTTCAAACATCAGGGCTCCAGCCGTAGGCCTCGGAGTGAAGCTAGCGCATGGTTAGGAACCTCGGGAGTGTAGAGGACCCCAACTTTATTTCTGTCATTGGTGTTGAAAGTAGAGGCAGTTTAAATTTTTCTTTCTGTGTTTGTTTCGTTTCGAACGAACCATCTAGCTGCGTAAGGTTTCAGTGACTATGTGGAGGCATGTCCTCCTCGACGCCTTTAATCTTGAGGGTTGCGTCCCACTGGATTCCATCACTTTAGTGGTTCTTATGGGATTCTTTTGGGTAAATCTATCTCAAATTTGAATAATGCTCATCCATGAATGTGGAAATGCTGGTTTGTCTTGGGCCATGCTTTGGACGCCCCGGTAGTCGGGCCCCTCCCTCCCCGCCCCTTGTGGTGGGGTGTGTGGTCACCATCAGAAATTTTTCAAAGTTATATATCCTCTGTTAGTTCTAGTGGCGGCGAGACCCACGACGGGTCTAGCGCAAAGGTCTCTAGAATAAATCGGGTTGACCTTTCCTTAATGGCAGGGAGTTCGCTCGGACCTCCCCATGTTGGTTTTATAGTCTCGCCTTGTGCGTTGGTAGGTTCTTAATGGTGGGGAGACCCACATTGGGCCTCGCACGAATGTCTCTAGAATGAATTAGTGTTGTACTTTTCGTTAATGGTGGGGAGTCCGCTCGAACCACCCCGTGTCGGTTTTCTAGTCTCGCCTCAAGCGTCGGAATGTTTTTAATAGTGGAGGGCCCCATCAGGATTTTCCATGGTGGGCCATTCAGTTTCGTTCCCAGAGATGGTTTAGTGGTAGGTTAATGAATTATTCCTTGGATGTGGGTTGGTCTTGTATCTTCGTTCCAGTAAAGTGGTGTGTTTTTCGTTCAATGATGCTTGTGGTGTTTTAGTTTGTGAGGTGGTTTCCGAAGGTACGAGAGTTACTTTCCTGAATCAATCAACTGGAGGTGTTATAACTTTTTGGGGGTGGGCACCTCATATCAAAAAGACTTTTTTACTTGATTCTTGAGGTTTTCATTTGAGTCACTTCTTCTGAGCACGTTACTTTTGCTGCTTTTCGATTGTTGGTTGTAGAGATCCTTTTTGAACTTTAGTGGGAAATCCGTTTCCTCTTTGTGCCTCAACCCTATTTGTGGATTTCCAGGGACGGAATGTTTTCATGCTGGGGAGAATTGTCATGCCCGGACTTCGCCTTGAGGTATAACCTTAAGTTTAAATTTTTATGTCATAAGTTGAATCACTCACTTATTTAATTACTGGTGTTAAGTTCGGGCTGAACCTGAAATGAGACCTTTGATGTGGCGCTGATAAATGCGTATTTTCTCTACACCGCTCGGTATGCGGGCAGAGCAAGAGCGTATCCGCGTGACCTTGCCCTTTTAGCATGCGGCGCTCGCTACACGAATGTTCTTTTGTCGTGCGATTAACTTCAGCTTCAGTGTATTATTATTATTATTATTATTATTATTATTCTATTGCTATTATTATTAATTTTTATTATGATTATGTTGTTGTTATAATTTTTATTATTATTGTTATTATTATGATATCATTATTATTATTATTTCTAATAATAATGATCATATTATTAGTATTATTATTATTATTATTATTCTGATTATGATATGAATATTATTAAATAATTTTAACTATCTTTATCTATCTTTCCCCCCTAGAAAACCCTAGCTGCCGCCACCACCCCCCACTACCATTTTATTTATTTATTTTCTTTTTCCTTTTTTTCTTCTTTTTTCGCTTTTCCTTCCTCCCTGCATTTTCATTCTTCTCGTTTTCTCCTCCATCAGAGGCACACCCCTCCCCATGCCTTCTTCCTCCTCCGACTGCGCCGCTCCCCTGCTGCACCCACGCAGGACCCACATCGGCCACGCCTTTTTCCTCCTCTGACCCCGCCGCTCCCCTGCTGCACCCACGCTAGACCCGCGTCGCCACACCTCTGCCTCGAGCCGACCTTGTTGTTCCCCTGTTGCACCCACAGTGGACCACCAACACTGCACCACGCCTCCGCCACGCCTCCGCGTCGGACCCCCCTCCACTTTCTTGTCGTGTCTCCCCCCTTCTTCTCTTCTTCTTCTTCTCTTATTCTTCTTCTCTCCTTCTTCTTCTTCTTCTTCTTCTCTTCTTCTTCTTCGTTTTCATTCTCCTTCCTCCGCTCCACCGCACATGTCAGTTTTTTAATTTATTCTACTATTTCATTTTATTTAATATATTATTAACATTTTATTATAAAATTATGATTTCTGTGATCATTATTATTATTATAGAATTTTTAATATTAATATGTTAATATTATTATTATATCATTACTATAATCATTATTATGTTATTATTATTATGTTAATAATAGTTTTATTATTATATTAATATTGTTACTCTTATTACATTATTCTTATGTTATTTTTGTTACTATATCAATGTTATTATTATTATTATTGTTATCATGATAATATTAATATGTTATTATTTTTATTATTATGTTATTATCATTATTATTATGATTATGTTATTATTATTATTATTATATTATTGTATTGTTATTATTATTATGAAAATATCATTATTATTAAGATTACTATGATAAATATTATTATGCTATTATTATTATTATGTTATTGATATAACTACTATTATTTTTGTTATTATTATTAATATTACTATTATGTTAACATTATTATTGAACCTGTTTAATGGTCTTCTGTTTTAGGACCTGTTTGACAGCTCGATACGGTGTAATCGTTACACAACTGGAGTATTGCGCCGTGTCATTTTTCCATTCATATTTGAGGTAGGTGGTTCTATGTCTTTACAAAATTTAGATAATTTAATTTGTTTGTTTAGTTTAACTTAATATTTTCTATGGTTTAGTTGCAAGATGCGAATTATGTTTATAATGTTTTCGTAGTGCTATAGAGGTTTTGCGAAATGCGTTTTAAAAATGGTGTACCATGCGTGCGTGATGAAAATTGCACCTGTATTTAGAAATTGTCATGTTTTTCCTTTAGATTTGGTTTTGGTAAATTTTAGAAGTGTTTAATAATTGTTTATAGAGTGCAAAAAGGGTTTTGAAAGGGTTGATTTGGAAATTTATTTTTGTAATGGTTTCTTTTGAAAGGTGTTTTCAAGTCACTTTAGGTGTTTGTATATTTAAATAGACATTTTCAAAGTATATGAATCACTTTTGGGGTGTTTTCCTTGTTGTTTACCTTTAAAGATGAAATGAAAAATTGTTTGAATAATGGAAAAAAAGTTTTTACATGGTTACCTCGTGTATCAAGTTTTAATGTGACTCCTCTGTATAAAATCAATTTCGTTTTGGTGTAAGGTCTTCTTGTCTTTTCTGGAAATGATTACAATAATAACTCAAATGATTTTTTGGTGTATTTATATGACTCTAAAATGGTTCTTTATAGGAGTTGAATATGCTTACACTTTTAAAGTGTTTTTTTATAAAATGAGACATGTCGTGTGCGTGTGTCTTTGAAATAGTGCTTTGGTATGCAAATGGTGACTTTTGTGTGCAATATCCTGTTTGGTCTGCGAAATGAGAATGAAATATACTATGTAAATTTAAAACTTGTTTGAGCACATGTGAAAAGCCTGGGTATCTAGGTGGGCAAACTAGAACTAGTGCGCTAGTGAACCAGATGAGTATCGTCCCTATTTCACTTAGCTGGATTGACGATTGCAACACAAACTAAACATGATATCTGAGGGTCGTGGCCTTCTAAGCCACGTGTTTTGAGGGTCCTGGACTTCTAAGCCACGTTTTCTGAGGGTCGTGGCCTTCTAAGACATGTTTCACCGAGACACGAGGTTCTAGGCTCCCACTCGAGCGAGATGAACCTTAGGGGATTTACCTATAGTGCTCTACCATCGATGGCATGGTGCCTTCCATCGGCATATGGAGGAACACCTGTGTGTGTGTGTCTGTGTGTGTGTGTGAGTATGTGTGTGTGTGTGTGTGCCCATAATGAACCTTCCTCTTCCACTTTAAAAATCGGGTTTGCGAAATGAGTTTTTTTAGTGTTTTCTTTAGCAGTTATCCTGTAAATTTTTTCTTTAAAAGCAGTTTGAAAGTATAATTTTTTAATAAGAACATTGAATTGTCTTTTGATGTTGTGGCATGGAACATTTTTCTCGGTGGCATCCTACTGGGCTTTTAGCTCACACCCTACATAAACCCTTGGGTATATGTAGTTTCTTGTTTCTTGTGTATCCCAGGTTGTGCGTCGTGCTCAGCGATGGTGGCTCTGGTTTTTGTTGGTCTTCGTGTGCAGGTTGGTGTTGGTAGCTTGGGGATGCAACTTCTCGTGTCGCATGAGGTTGGTATTGGAGCTCAGTTCTCTATTTCTGTTATTGTTCATTTTGGGTTTTTGGTTGAAGTTGTAGACTTTAAACATGTTCGTAGTTTAAGGGCGTGTTTGGTTGTCTATTTCTAGTTTCAGTTATATATATTCTTAGTTGTTTTTCTGTCTTTTATTTCGGGTAAAATCGTTCCCACTTGATACTCTTGGTACCCGAGCACTTATGCCAGCCCGTGGGGATCGGGAACACCCTTCGGGCCTTGTCGCGGACCGGGTCAGGCACCGGGTCGGATGGCGACCTGGCCTGGTTCGTTACATATATAAGTTAAATTATATATAATTATTGTGAATAACTATGAAAATGGACATTGGATTATTTTTGAGTAATATTGAAAAATGAATGATTATGTGGGGTGTAATGAAAATTTATTGACTCAAAATGTATCTTTTTATAAATTATAATATATTCTACAAACCTATATTAAATAATCAATACTAAAAATATGATATAATATTTTCTAAAATATTTAAATCAATGATCGTAAATTCACTTGTGCAGTGTAAAAACTAACAACATATAAATTTGATATATTATTGTCATAGAATTATGTAATGATGATTTTATAATTATTAGTGTTTTATATGTTGTATAAATGTGTTTCAAATATTAAAAATATAGAAAAAATCAGATTGTCAAAAAATAAGTCAATGGGAACTAACTCATTTATATACATTTTTAAGAAAAATCAATTAAATAAAGTGTGTAGTGTTAGATGAATTTTATAAATTGGGTTTCTAAAATGATAATTGTTTTTTATGTTTTATTAACATGATTTAAATGATGAAAACTGAAAAATTGTGTTCACATAGATAAAAATTATTATGAAAATGATTATCGACTCATTTGCAACCATTAAAAACAATTAAAATATTAATATGATGTGTAATCTGTATAGAATAAAATAATGAATATTTTTATGATTAATTTTTCTATAAATATTATAGTCATTAAAAATTTGATACAAACATTTAAAAAGTCAGAAATTTTCATAAAAATTTAAATAAATGATTGTATATTCATTTATGACATGTAGAAATAAAAAACTCATCAATAAGGCATATGAATTCCCTAGAAATACATGTACACTCATTTTAAAATAATTATTTTTTATATTCTTTAAATGAAATAAAAAAATCCAAACCAAAAAAATTAGCAGTGTTGTTATTTTATTTGGTCAATCGTAAACTATTCATCATTGATATTTACAAATGAAACAGACTGAAATCCAATATTTTATGTGTCCAAAATCACTAAAAAAATATTCAATTTAATTCATTTTAAATTAATTATATATGTGGAAGAATGTTTTTTGGGAAAACAACAATAAATTGTAATGATCACATGTACAACGATTGTAATTTCATATTTGAACTATTGATAAATCTATATTTATAACCAGTAAAAATTTTCTCTTGAATAAAAAAAGTGATTTATTATAATTATAAGTTTTTTAGGTTAAATAAAAAAATTCTTAAATTTACAAAACAATACAAACTAAATAAAATTTTCTATAAAACTAAACTAAGAATACATTACACATTGTTTAATAATACAAAAATTCCTTCCATCAATATAAAGTGATTTATTAGAAAAATTATTTAATGTTAATTTTTTCAATAAAATCTATCTGAAGGAATATAATTGTGAATTAAATGATCAATTATAATCAAATGATCCAGTATGTGATTTACCTAGAATGAAAAAATTCATATTGTTTCCTTATTTTTTTTACAATTGTAAATAGTCATAAAATTAGCATATCAAATACATGACTTTCTATTGTAAGTAAATATTATTTAAATGAAAATTGACACATTTTTTATCTATAAGACCCATTTTTTAGGTAACTAGACAGTTCAACGGGCCTACTATTTTTGTTACCTCATGCATTCCTCTTTATAATCTAGTGGATATTGACATATAGTTATGTTCTAAAAAATGCATTTATGGATAAAATACCCCCATATAATAGTACTAAACATGTTGAAATAATAAAAAAATTTATAAAAACCATCACCTAAGGGTACACAAAAAAATAAAATAAAATATAATGATTTATGAAATCAAAAAAAATATAAATTAACAATCCACTGGGATGAAACCATATACATTGTATAAAAAACATTAAAATACCCACACAAGATCTACTTCTATCCTTAGTACACACTACACTCACAACATCCAAACACACCTGGGTTGATCCAACTCAAACCACTATATTTTATTTCCACATCTTGAAAAAAAATTATGTTTTTTCAAAGTCACTGGAGTTACCATAAAATTTTCATAAATTAATATATGTAAAATCTCCTCAATTAGGATAATATATATCATCAAATGTTTTTGTATAGATGATGAATAGAAATAACTAAATAAAAAGGTAATAATGTTTTAATGGGAAAACCCATAATCTATGACATCTGATGTCGTACACATTATTATTAGGTCACCATGTTCTAAAAATCCACTATAGTTCTTGTCCATATTGTTTTGAGAGTTGTTCTAGATTATATTCATCACCTCAAACCACTATACCTATAAATAAAACTATGCATGAAAACATTGGGGTGGGTTTCATCCAAGTTTCAACTAATACTCGATAAGGGTAGGGTACTATATTCTCAAACAATGTCTTCTTCCCCAACACTATAATAGATCCCAATGTGGGGGTCTATACATCAAATCTTGAAACACATCCAAACCAGATCATCAAACTCAGCGGTTTCCCAAAATCATGTCCAACATTAAATCACTAAATGGATACATTTTACCTCATGGTGGTCCAACTTCGTCCTTTATACTCATGGTAGATCACTCAATCACATCATGGTCTCAAAACAAATATTATAGCCGAATTAAAAAACAACAACAACCCATTCTCACAGATGTTGAAACCAATAGGTCCAAATACACATCATTTCACCTAACTATAGAAAGGAATTAAAAGAATTTAATTTTTATATCTATTTCTAGGAAGCCTAACTATTTCCATCTCACTCATGGGGGGATTAGACTAAGGGTCATATATACCAATCAATAATTGACCATCTATTAGAACATCATAATTAATCACATTCATGAAACAACAAACAAGGCATGTAGTTAATCACACATACCACTATCGCATCAATATAATGCTAGTTAATTGGGTCTGAGCCCCTCATATCAAATCATCAACATCAACACACATCCGTTACCCCTTTTTGATCTCACCACCTGCAAGACCTATTCAGCAATGAAATTATTAATAGTGTTCCAATTTCTCTTGGAATCCCCATACCATGCCATTAATATATTCACATGACCCATGAATTTATCACATATAGTATCCCCAAATTGATACCACTAAACATGTCAATATACGGTAACCCCTCTCCATTATTCATGTCAAGTACTATAGGAAATATCAAACTCGCCTCACACAACAAGACTTTCCTTCAACCTTTATAGTGTGTTACTCACAAGACGTACATCCTTCTTACCCATCATCTCTTGAATAGATTATCATATTACTTCTTTCTATCACTAATATCTCACATTATTCCATTACATATCACCACTCAAGTTCAATGACCAATCCAAGGCCCCACATTAGAAATAATTACAATGTCCCACCTTCGAAATATTATCTTTATGTGATTCAAACTTACCTAAGTAATAAAGGTAAATTATTCCATTCATATAATGACCAATTCTAAACAATCTCTTATATATGAACTATTAATCCCCAGTCCCTATATATGATCCCCTGAATATTGATATCATTTATTCCAGTGAACAATACCATATATTTAATTATATTTTAGGGTCTACATAACTCTAATATAATGTTAAAAACTCACCACCTTTGTCCATGACCTCACATGAACCCTCTATTTCTTCTTTTATTAATATACTAACACTAAATATATTATCTCATGTTATATGAAACATGTAATTAATTGTTAAAAAATAATTTATAATTTAATTTAAAGAAATTATAAGAATTTTCAAATGAATCAATAAGATTATCTATCTCACCAAAATTACATGCAACACAAGTTTTCATCCATCATGTTTAACCTCTGGCCTTGTTAGAGAAAATATTCATTGAACTAGAAAAATTTCTCCATCCACTTGTGAAACAATCACAAACATCTTTCTCGGATAACCCCAAAATCTGTAGGATATAAAATGTAAGAAGAAAAAAAATAAATAAATGAGGATCATACATGGAATCCATGAAAGAATGTCTCAAAAATCACCCCCATATTGGAAGGATTGAAGAGGTATTGAAGAGGGGTAGTTATAATTGAAATGAGACAATCCAATCATATGTTCGACCTACATACTAATGGGACCATCCCTAAAAATGTGGTTATACAGTAAATTTAAAAAATATAGACATCAGTCGCTGCATGCCCGGAAAAACCATGGAGTGATGTGCCCCTTCAACCAAAAATTCATTCTGTGACCATGAGTTATAGTGAAATACTCTCTGCATAGAGGGCTTATCCAGATGATAAACATCATGGATATGGGGCCTATTACTCACAGTGTGACCTCCCATTTTAATGTTAATTATCCTAAATTGTATGTTTATTTTTTGGCCTAACTACTCCTTCATTGGGTGACTATACATTGTAAGGTTACACAACCAAAACAATAAAACTCATCATGTCAATAAGATCTTTGTTAGAGGATAACCTACGTCGCTACTGATAGCCATGCATGAATAACTGTTCATAAAAAAATGATGAAAAATAATTTATAGAAGTAATTTTTTCATTTCCTCAGTGACCACCAAAGAATCCAACAATCCAATATAGTATCATTCTACATATAATTTTTTTTCTTAAGTTGTTCCAATGCTCAAATTCAAAATATGAATCCAAAATCACTAAATAACCCCTTTTTTTTAGAAATCTATCCATATTTTCCTTGTAATGTAAAAACCATAGAAATAACATGTCATGATAAACTACCTTGTATAATAATTTTAAACCTTGAAATGTTTTGGTAGTCTTCCAATAATCATTAATATCATACATTAGTGATCAATTTATCCAAAACATTCTTTATCGTATTTTCAAACCCCAAACACACTTTTACTACACACCTCTAAAAATTGATGATCATTATTCACCAAGGGATGAGCCACCCAATTACCATAAATATTAACACAAATACATTGCAAAAACACACACATATACCCTCAAAAACTATAATGTCTTAAACTAATTATTCATAAATCGTATGGTTCTCCTCAACATGAATATTATTCTCACAATGGCCAATTTTAAACCATAGTGATCACCACTTTGAGAATTTCATATTCATTTATCTATTAGTGGTCCAATTACATGAAAAATGTTGCTTCCACATCATTTAATCTAATTACTCACAATAACACTCATAGATAATTATTTATATGATCATTATTATAAACACTCTACCTCAATGGATGACACATAACAACACTATCTCACCTGGTCATGATTCCTTAACTCTAAGAGGAATAATTTAAAATTCTTGATCAATTAAATAAATATCTAAACCTCACTCTTAGTTTAATTCCAGCCATTATTCTCTACCATGGAGCCATATAATATCCAATCTGACTCACCTATATACCACAAAACTCCACCACAAACCCAATTCCAATGCATAATATTCGATTTAGACCAGATCAAAATTATTATCATCGTATTTAAAAAAATACAAAACATAATTAACAATACAAAATAAACAAACCATACAAAAATAAATATTGGAAAAATATAATAAGTAACCATAAAAATCAATATATTCACCAATTTTATTAGGAAATCAGAAAGGAATTTTTCTGTTACACACTAGTTTGAGTCCCGTCACAAACAATCAATTATTTGTTTACCGCCTATCTATCATCCCTCCAAATTTAAAATTAAAAAAAGTCATTCTGATACCAATTTTTAATTCCCTAGTCCAGGGCTACTCAATAGTGTCCCGGTCTGAGGTTCTATGTGAAATTAGATACTCATCACCATACAGAAGCGGCAACCGACTATAGACTATAGAAAAAAAAATATAATTGGGGAGACTATTACATCCTATTGTAGTACAATAACATTTAAAATAACATATAAATTTCCCAAAACCATCAAATCAGAGATTACATACTAATAAATAAAAAAATCCAATAGATTATATGTTGAAAACATATAATACATACACTGATCATCAACTGGGAAACTCTTGAATAAAAAATTTACAAAATAAAAAAAATTACTCCATAGAGAAATTTCAATAATAAGGCCATAACATAATCCTATCCTCTAGATAACCATTAACAACTCCATGATAAAAAACTAAAAATCATGGGATCAATAAAAAATTGACATATGGTATCCAAGAACATCGGGGTTCCCATATAGGTTTTGAGAAATGCATGTCAATATAGTCACACCACGAACCCATAGTATAATTTTTTATATACTTGTGTATATATAAGGAAAGGAATTACATAGATAAACATAATCATTGGATCTATGTATACTAATAAACTCACCCATGACTCTTGATGAGGAACACACACTTTTCATTCCACTATGTACAACTAGGAAATTATGCTTCTTAAATATTCCAACAATGGTTCTATTCTACAATCCTGTCATCCAATCATACCACCATACCCATAACCATGACCATGCCCAAAATGATTTGGGCAGTGTTTTATTCATGTCATAAATAATAATCCCTCCATGTATTATTTTCCACCCACATCTCACATCAACATCTCAACCTCCAACTTATCACTTCATATAGGGATTGTCCATCTAATCAAAAATCTCGTACAATCCTGGAATTATCACTCAAGGTTTTCAAACCATTCAATCCAATATAACATTAAAACCCTAAATGCCTATTACATTAGGAGTTATAACTAATACCACCTCTATCATGGTACATGACTTCAAAATATAACATTATAAAATAATTTCTTCTCACTCAATGAAGGTTCCATAGAAGCACCTTCCCACTCATGGTGAAGTGAACTTGTTTCTAGAAACACCGTCTAAATCTAACATTGTATACAATTATTACACTGAAATAAATACATCTAATTTAACAATATTTAGTAAGTGTCATCTCACACATGAGGGGAGTTATACCTAACAATCTACAACACTCACACTGGACTCCATCACAAATCCCATTAACATCAGTAAGAATAAATTTTAAGCAATATTAAGGTAGAGTATATGACCACATAACTACCCATGTCTTAAATAATCTATTAGTAAATCCAAACCTATCCCTTCAATACCAATCATTATCATTAAATCATTTATTAACCCATATTATTACTTACCACTATTGGCTCTACACTACCCTATCTATAATAGGTGAGGTTGAATTCCTCACCCAAACCCCCTTGGCATCCCAATACCTTGTCTTTATGCTTTTCCCATGACCCATGCATGTGTATCAACTAATTTATTCTTAGATTGGCCAATCAAAATATACCCAAGAAGGATACACTCTATCATACATGTCATGTTTCAAAGGATAGTACCCAATCACCTCACACACTAAGACTATATTCTGGCCTCTTGAGGTACATTCAACTCACTCATGATATGTAGTACAATTACATCAGTGATCTCTCAACTACAAGCCCATCATAACTTCCCACTATCCCTATGAAACCACCCTAGGACATCATGAATCACCACTTATATCTCATGACCAACCAATGGCATGTAATCATTTTAATTGATACATTGTCCCCTTAGATACATATTTATTGAGAAATACCAATTTATCTATGTGAAAAAGGGAACTTATTCAAAGAATAAAATTCCCAATGTCATTGTATCACTTATTTAAGTAACTATAAGACCCTAATCCATTTAAATTGACCCATAAAATTTTTATTTCAATTTTTCTTATGAAAAAATAGTTACATAAAATTATTTCACTTGGGACACTTACCATAAAATAAGAGTTAAAACCACATCAAACCTACACAACACCTCCGATAAGACCATCATTCCCTATCCAATCTTATACTGCCAACTGGGATCCTATACCAAATATTATTCCATAAATTATTAATTATATCAATTTATAATTATTTATTAATTTTTATTAATGGTGTATAAAAGACTAAAAACAAATTTGGAATTTCTTTTACTAAAAAATTAATGGAACCTCATGTATTAATCCTCTTGGTTCCTCCACTTCTTATTTTGAGAAAACAAAATCTGGGAATATGATTGATTTCACAATGTTAAAAGGTATTTGTCACTTAAAACACATCCCTAAAACAACAAATATTAGTGGAATACAAATAATAAGAAGAACTTAGGAGGAAATGGAGATGATTCATTAGGTCATTCTCATAACACTGCAAAATTATACCCTCAGGGGGGACCAGACGAGAAAATAAGAGGGGTTTTATTATCCAAAATATTTCACTCCCATTACTAGAACATACTAAAACCTAATTTTTAAAACCCCAAAAAATATGTGTCTTCTTTAAATTATAAAATTCATCCAACCATAAGTAATTTCTTGAGTTTCCCCTTCACCCATTAAATTCAAGTTGTGGTGATGGGTTGTGGTGTGATACTCCACAAGTAGAGGAATTGAATCCCTTATAGATACCATCATGGTGTGACCAATAACTCATGATGTTCTCACACTTCATATTCCTTACCAACCTACTTCGTAATGATCCTTTTCTTAGGGTGACTATTCTATTCCTTGAAAAACCCACCATTGTAAAGATTTTCATTTCAAAAACTCATAAAACTCTTAATGTAGTGAAACCCATATTTTGGGTGTAAACCTCCTTGTTAAAGGAAATTATCATGTGAACATTGGATAATGGCATAACCTAATATAAATATATTATTTCAAGATAGAAAATGAAACTCTCTTCGACACCCACCCAAACACCCTACCCGCTAATAGTTCCTCATTCTATATCCAAACACATCTTTGTTGATATATTCAAACATAATGATTCCTCATATGCATCCCCATTCCCTGAATGGGTCCTACATTTGGCTAAAAATTAAATTTCCTATAAAAATAAATGAATCTAAAATTACTAGGATAGTACATGACCTTTAATAATAACCCTCAAATCGATCTAACATGATAATTTTTCCGAATGAACCCAAGTAAATTTTTTCAATTATAAATATTTATCATGTTTGTGAAGATTATATATATTTATAAAATTTTAAAAAATATATCCTATTTTTAAATGAAAATATATAAAAATAAAACTCTTTAAAAATGATGTTCCTAGTAATAAGGAACAAAAAAATATGTTGTGTGTGTTTCCCTCAAATGTTTCAAATTATATTTTAATTATTATATTTAAATTTATAATAATTTTTATTCATTAATTATTTTTTTTATTAGTTTGAAGCCACTTTTAAATTTTTTATTGTTTACTTCTAATAAGATCATATTTATTTTTCAAAAAAAGACATGACTGTCCATATAGTCTATTTCTTTTACATTATTTTTACTTTATAATTAATACGATAAGTTTCAATAAATATGATTCAATTAAAATTTATCCATTAAAAATTGATGGATTCCTAATCTATATAGGTTAATTAGAAAATTTATAATAACCCACAAATCAATACAGCCTATTACATTTTCATAATTTTCAAAAAACATTATAAATAATAATCATTTTGTGGTGAAAATGTTTCCCAAAATCAATCAAGAAATCTTGAAATGTTATTTAATTTTTTAATAATTTCAAAAATGTATAATGGAATTGTACATAAATATAAATTATGAATAGATATAATAGCTACAATGTTGGTGTATGTTTCGGGAAACCATGCTTACATCATGTAAAACATACTGATATGTATTGGGGTACCTTCTAGAGTGAAATTCATAGTTTTCATTTGGTTTCCAAACTCACGTGATCGAATCATATATCATACCAAGTATATTAATGTATTATTTAATATATAAACCCCAGAATGATTTAAATTTATTTATAATTACATTCCTTCTAAAATCCAATTTTCAAATAATAGGAATCTTGAATAATTTATCACATTTATTCTACTAGATTCTTAATCCCTGTCATCATTGGTTTAAAAAATATTTGGAAGGATCCATACACATTCTCTCATTTTTATCCTTACTTCTTCAATATTCACATGGATATTCTTATTCAATGAATATTTAGGTATATGGTGTTCATAACATGTATTTTTATTGTTTTAATATTTTATAATTTATTATATATGAATAATAGTGGTAAATATCTTATGTGGTTTATATTTTTCGAATAAGTTTTTATTGGTTTTGAAAATTATTATAGGTGTTTACATTTAAATACATCTATTGAGAATGTCATAAAAATAATTGTTTCAAAAAATTTATTTTCCATAAAATTATACCTATTTATATGGTACCATTTATGTGTTACAAAAGGATTCTAATTTTTATAGACTTTTCATAGAGGATTTCCATTAAATTTTTAATATTAATTTTCAGTTAAAATGTTTATTTTTTTCAATTTCATTAATATATTAATAATAGGTTATTTTAAATAAATATACAGATAAATGAATAGTTTTTCCATATTTTAATTTTTTTAAAAATGTAAACTATATTTTCAAGGGATTAGATACTACAAAACAAATGTTTTATTTTTAACCATGTCTTTAGGGAAGGAAGTGTTTTTCTAAAAATATTGATAATTCTTTAGTTTATAAATGATTATAATTTTGACCTCCATGGATTATTTTAAAGGTCTTGTTTGAATAATATAAATTTATTTTTCAAGAATACATTAAACCCCTTTTTTATCTCTTTTTAAGTATGAATTTGGTAGAAATTTATCTCATGATGATTGAATTAAATTATTAGGAGAAGATTTTTTAAAACATTCATGATGATGTTTATTGAGAGGGTTTTCAAAGTAATATATGTTTTTTAATGATTTATTAATGATATATATGAAAATAATATGGTTTTTTATCTCATTCACTTCCATAATTTAAGAGATATTTAGGTAACTTAGTGAGAGTTATGAGTTTATGGTACACAATTATAAATCAAATAACAAGGTAGTTTCTTCTTGTATAGATTGTGTCTTTACTAGAGGTGTTCCCTTGTGATTTTATTAGAGTTACATAAGATCTTATATCTTTTATATTTGAGAAATATGATGAATTTTTAATCCACTTATGTCAATTTAAAATTATTTTAGCTTATGATATTGGGTTTTCCCTTGATGACTAATTTTTCTTATGGTGATATCTTCTTGTGGATTCATCCTTTATAAATTATTGAATCACCCAATAATAATATTTTATTTTTAGAAAAAGTTCATTGATTATTTTATTGATTCATGTTAGATGATATTACCTTGCCTTTCTAAATTTATACCCACATTATATAATGATTAAGAATATTTTTCAATTTGTTTTGAAATTAGTGTTTGTTAAAATATTAAAATGGGGAAAATGGATCAGTTTGGCCTTCATGAATATGAAAGTATATATATTTTATGTTTTATTATGTTTTCTATTAATTAAATATAATTTCAAACCATAAGATAATAAATAGTAATTGTAATAATATATTTTAATGAGAATTTGGATATTTAAGCATGTTAAAAAATGATTTCAAGATCCAATGCGACTTTGTTTGGAAGAACAATTTTACCTTCATGTATTAGAATGATTATGATTATTAGATACCTTTTATATAATATGTTTCCATTTTGAAAAAAAAATCAAATGGATTTAATAAAATGGTTTATGAAATTATTTATAAGTGTATTTATATATAAAAATTCATTACATTCTACTAGGAGTGTTAATATCACACCCTAAAATAACACTTATGGATTTATGTAGATCTTATGGTTTCATACGGGTTCCCAATATGTGAAATCATTTGGTGTGCTATCTTTGTGTTCAACTAATAAATGTTTCAAATTTGGTGATTGATCAACAGTCACATAGATATTTTTTATAGTGTATAATGATTTATAGTTCATTATGGGAAATTATTATATCATCATATTCATCAAGTATTATTTTTATATTTGGCCTCTAGGATTTTTTTTAGGTGACGTATTTCAATAATTTCGGGATTGGATTAAAATTTCTTGATGATTTTAATTACATTTATTAAAGTTTTTTTTACTTCATTACTATTATATACACTCAGTTTGGTTGAGATAATTGTTTAAAATGATTTATTTTAAATTCATGGATAGAACACCCTGACAGATTGTTGACCAGATTCTAATTAATTTTAATGGTTATTCATTAGTGAATATATTCCAAATGGTTGTTTTATTTTATTCCCCAAAGAATGTTTCCATCTAGAGGAGATCTAAATAGGATTTGAGGTTTAATGTATACTTTCCCAGTTTCATTGTAGGTTATTACATGCTGGATGGTGAAACAATTATATCAAATTTTCCCCTTTTAATTTGGGTGGCTCATTTTATTGTGAATATAGGACTATAAAATCATAGGGTGTAGATCAAATAAGAATCACTATCACCTCCATTCATGATGAAACCTGTATTTCAAGGGTATTTGGGATTTTTTTATTTAAGTGAATTGGTTTATTGTTATTTTGTTATTTCGTATTGTTGAATTTTATATTGAAGAAAATTGAGTTATATCAGATACCATAGGGGGTTCATTTTTTGGTGAAATTGAAAAATGACAAGATACTCATAGTTAACTAACATACTATGGAAAACAATGTTGATCTCATAT
Organism: Viscum album; assembly: GCA_963277665.1. NCBI lineage: Eukaryota > Viridiplantae > Streptophyta > Magnoliopsida > Santalales > Viscaceae > Viscum > Viscum album. Next base: position 814,885,881 of record OY728126.1, on the reverse strand, counting down.
GAATGGTTATGAACAAAAATTAAAAAATATCACACGACAAACATACATTCATCCAAAACATTTATAGATCTACATCCTATTGTGATTTTATAATATAAACCAATTTTGATTCCACATTACTCGTAAACCAGTTCCTATTTATTTTATATTAACCAAAGGGAGTTTTATGATATATTTATTTTGTTTGGTTCTTTGATTAAATGATTTTTTTGATAAAAAATTGAACTTCATGCATGTTTTTGATTTTCAAGACTAGTTTTGTTGGTTTATTTAATGGAAAAAATTTTATTTACATGACATTTATTTAAAATTGAATTTTTTATTTGATGAAAATAAAGTACAATAATTTAAAGAGTATTTTATCTAGATTTTTGGAATCCCTCTATAGGGATGTTTTAACTTGAACTCGTCAAATAATTTTGGTATTTATTTTCACTAATTATAAAGATAATGTGGAATGGTTTTAGAGTTTTAAGTATTTATATCATTTTAATACAATAGTAAAATGATTTTCAAGATTATTAATCAATATTTTTTGATAAAAAAGGGAGAAATGATCCATTTTTATTTTATTGGAATTCATACATTTGGGATTGAACCTTTAATTATATTAGAATCATATGATTTTATATCGGAAGAATAAACTAATTGAGTACTTTTTTCATGAAATTAATAATATTCATCCCTGAAAGAGATTAATAGAGTGTTAAAATTTAGTCTACAAGGATGACTATAATGGTGATTTCACTTATTATCTAGGTGTAAATATTTTTTATATTTTACTATACTGAGAATCATAATGTAGTGGTGGAGTTAAAACATTTATAAATCTTAGAGCTCATCTAACATTTTTTAAATAGAATACCTGAGGTGATGGAGTAGTTTGAAAGAATTATGTAAAACTGTATTTCTCTAAAAAATTATGAATCATTAATGATCTATGCTATAGTAGGATTTATTATTTTCCAAGACGAATATGTTGGGAATGAATTTTCCCTTTTCAATTACAGATTGGTATATCGTATGAATTTCTTATGACCATGTTATTTTAATGGTATGTATGAAGATACATAAATCCATTTATTTCAAGAGTCTACATTAAGGTGTAAAAAGAGTGAAATAATATTACCATCATTTTTTTGATTTTGAATTCTTTTCACTAGAAGTAGTCATTAATTACTATCTGAATCTTAAAATATTTTATGGAGGTCAAAATATTAGTTATTTTGATTGTTTTCTTGAAATATTTTAGGTATGATTTTTGGAAGGTATTTTTTGTTGGAGATAGGTAGTTATGAAAACAAATTACTAGTGGTGACTCAATTCCACTTAGTTTAGTTTTAGAGGGAAATATTCTCAAAATATTACTACATCCTTTAACAAGAGATCACCCAAAGTGATTCATGTGTGTGACCCTTAGGTACTCTAATGTCTCTTTATTTCATTATATAACTCAATTATACTTACATTTATTGTTTTATCTATTTCATCTTTAATTTTTTTTGTCAAAATATTTAGTGAATTATGATGGAATGTTTATTACAACCCATATATAGACTATTATTTGTCTACATATTGATTGATGATGACTTCAGATTTGAAAGAGTTTTAAGGTAATTCATTATTGGTATATTCTATGGGTATCTATTATTCCCTTATTTTAGTATTTTTTAGTTATTTGTTATTATTATGATGCCTTTTTTTATTTATTCTCAATTAGGTTTATATTACTTAATGCTCAGTTTGGTATATTCTCATGTTCACAATGGGATGGTGTTTCACAATAAAGGCTTTTTATTACTTTCCCTTCATCTTCATTACATGTTATTATATATCATTTTTTAAATTTTCAGGCATGTATTTGTTTTTTTATCTATCCCATTTTTATATTATAGTATATTGATGGATTGATTGAACTTTTCATATCATCTATTTGGTGTGAATGTTCTTTACATCCTTAAATGAAATTTGTGGATTTTTGGTTGAGTGGTTATCAATAATGGACAACTATCATCTTCCTTGGTGATATGTGGATACATTTCATTTTATAAACCTTTATGATATGTTATTTAAAATTTCTAGAACTATTTTTGATGAATTATAAAGTTTGATGAGAATTTTAGAAGGTCCCCATGAATTTTAGGCTTTATTTATCGTGATAGTCATTTTTTATACTAGACATTTTAATTTTATGTTTTATGATATTATATTTTTATTTTGATATTTTATGTAATTTATAGTAGTATTTTATCACATGACCCTTTTATGAGTTTTCCTATCCTTTCATCCTCGTATATTGAGAAAGTGTGTTGGTGATATTGTGGGTTTTTAGTTTTATAATATGGTATATATAAAAAAAATGGAATGTTCTTATATGAAAAAAATCATTTATATCCACATATTTTTCTGATTTTTATAAAAATTATTTAAACCCATGATTGAGTGAGGTGTTATTGTCCTTATAATATTTTTTATTTCCCAATAACATTTTTTGTAAAAAAATTTGCATTTTTTGAAGAGTTTTGGGAACCCATAGTCATTGATATACATTAATTTTCAATTTTCAATTTAGGAAATTCATATTTATGAATTCTCAGGATTCATAAGTTTGAGATATGAAAGATTTCTTTTATTGAATGGGATTCATAGTAGGAATTTAATTATTTATGACAATGAATCAATGATATTGAGAGTAGGGAGGAGTTTTATAATAGCATATACATGTCTGTTTCATTATTACCTATAACATTTGGTGAAAAAGTGTAGAATACCCATATATATCAGATGAACATGCACAGTTGGAGCATATTCTAGGAACCCATTTGGTGAAATATTCAAACACACCCTTATGTATGAGGGGTTTCATCTATTGATAACCAAATTGTTTGTACATGGATTCAAAACTATGAGTAAAAATAAGGTAGTTATTATAGAAATTTAATGTATTAATTTACATATCTCCCCTTTATTTATTTAACAATGTTTTTACTTTCATTCATCCTAAAAATGTTTCCCCTTCTAAAAGGGATCCCTAAATATCTCTTTTTTTCATCAACCAGCTTCTCATGCCCTCATTTATTTGTGTTTCAATCATTTTTTAAATTTATAGTTCACATTTAATCTTTTTTAACTTCCATTATTAAACATTAACTTGGATTATTTTTCTATCAGGAACCATAATGGCTATAGTGGTCAAAATATATTTTAAAAAATGCATATTTTTCGGTATAGTTGTAATAGATGTCTTCTTCTTCAATACCTTCTCAATAAACATTATAGATTAATTGATTATAGGAATTGATGTATGTAATTTTATGAAATTACATGTTTTTCTAGTTGTTAAATGATTATGTTTAACAGATTCAATTTACATCATCTTATACCGATTTATGGTAACTATAATGGCTTATAAAAGGTTTCAAATGTTTTTTACATTCAAAATAACCGATTATATATAAATTTAAACTATTTTTATTAAAGTATATTAGTATTTATTTCTTGGATATAATATAAAAACAAAAGGAGACCCATTTAAATAAACTAAAGATAAAATAGTGATTTTCAATCAATTTTAATTGACCGGTGTTTTCATGGGTTTGTTTTGTGTTTTAATTATAGTATACTACTTAATGAAGAAGGAATTTGTTTCAAAATGATTATTTTTTTTCAAATGATCTTCATAACTAAGTATCTTAGTATGTGTTTAATGTATTCGATGACATCTTATTAAAAACGATTTATTGATGGTTATAAATCCCTTAATGCAAGCCCCGTTAAAAAATATCTTATTATGAATTTTTTTTGTGGGTTGAAATGTATTATTATGCCATTTATATGAAAATGTTATGGGGAATATTTCTTAAAAGGGTGTTATGGGTGAGATGAGCTTTATTTGATAAGTTTTAATTTTGACATACATGTTTATTATATGGTTTATTGTTTCCCCACATCCACTTTGACTTTGTTATAGGAACCCTAGGTATCTAAGTGAGAGTTACTTGTTTGTTATAAATCATCTGATATTAATACACATTGTTAGTTTTTATGATCATATAAGGTTTGTACCTAGGGAGATACCCTATATGACTAATTCATTTGAGGGTGATTTTTTTATAGAAATTCATGACATATATTTTAAATCCACGTATAATAATCTTGGATTTATGAATCTATTTATTTGAGTATCGTTGAGTTTATTTATTCTTGATATTAGGTTTCCTCTTTGATTTTATTCCTTCTTTATTTTATGATTTACCTTACTTTTCACCTTGATTTGAAATTGGTGATTTAGAAAAATATTTTAATTCAGAAAATTGTTTTATTTGTTTCCAAGAACATCTATGTCTTCTATTGGTGATTTTATTTTTATCTTAGATTTTATGGGGTGGTTCAACCCCTTGGTTTATAAAAATGGGAATTAATAAATGGATTTCAATGAAATATTATTTTTAAAACTTAATATTAACATAATTATTTCAATGATCGTATGTTAAATTTTTTTCCAAAAAAATTCCACATTCTGGGTTTTAAAAATTATAAATATATTGTAATTGTATTCCATACACATTTTCATATGGAAAAATAAATTTTTAAATGATGATCAAACTAGTATTTATGAAATTTTCTATAAGAGTAATTATATATACACTTTTATGAAATCCATGTAGACCTATTTATATCACAACCTCCACACACACCATTTTTTTGATGTGTGTGCAATATGTTTTCATACAAGTTAAAGAGTTTTGATCTATGTTTGGATGTAGTTCATTTGGTTTAATAATAGATATTTAGTATTTACATAGTGATCATGGGTTATATGGACATGTTTTTTTGATGAATTTGTATATTTTTAGTACACATTAGATGTTTTTATTTTTTCTATGTTATCTTGATTTATTTTTATCCTTGGTATCTCTTATTTTGATTCCTATGAGGTATTTTTCTTTTTGTATACATTATATTGATACCTAATTATTTATTGAGGATTATATTTTTCATATGTCTCAAATAGAGTTTTAGTTTTTCAATAATAAAAATGACTTTTTTGGAAATATTATGATAAATAATTTATTAAATATTTATAAAATTACAATTTAATGTTGAATTAATAAAAATATTACTTAGATTATACTACATTTACAATAATTAAGGGGTGAAACTATTCACACCAATTTCATCATTAAACGCCACAACACTAGCTTAGAATATATGGTGATTTGGAATGTTCTTGAGGAGTTATTGATGATTTACTCATGTGACATGGTAAGATGTGTGAGGTTGATTGATGACATGGTAAATTCACAGTATTTAGATTTCTTGGATTCATGATAGTTTGGAAGAACCCTATGCAATTTAGGATCCTTTGTTTTCAATTCTAAGAGCTGGCCTTGATATTGTTCCTTGTGCTACAAGAGAAATTATTGATATCAATTAAAATATAGGTGAGTATTTTCTTATTTTTGTATCATTTATTAATATTTTTACAGATATTTTATTATGAGAAAAAATAAAAACATTCTAAGTATTTTTTGATATTGGATTTATAAAAACAATGTTATTAAAAATAGAAAATTATGAAATAGGTATGAGACCATTTTCTTCCCATAAACTATATTATATGATAAATGTCATTGCATTGTATGTTATTATTAAAATAAATTAATTAAATTGAGTTCAAATGTAATTATAACGTGTCCAATATATTTATAATATTGTCCTTTTTTGGTTTTATTAAGTATAGAAAAATAAATATATACTTCTTTGTTATGTGAGTGATTTCTAGAAATGACATTATTTGGGAAATTACAATTAATATATTGTATAATTGTGTCTTGATGAATATTATATGGATTTTTTTACTGATTTTTATTTGAAAAGTTTTTATGGTTTTATGTGATTTTTTATCAGATTAGACATAATTGTGAAAATCCATTTAAAAATATATTCCAAAATAGTATTGGATTGGTTTTTTATGAAATTACATAGTACCATGGGAACCTCATCATGTTATGTTAAGTAGGTTTTGGAAACTCAAAATAAATGTGGGGACCTCACATGGTTTGGAGAAGTCAGTTTTAGAAACCCCACTTGAGTTTTGTGGCCTTTCCCGGTAAGGTGACATTAGTTTTCAACCCCCACATAACTATGGGTGCCTCATGTATGGTTATGAAACACCACTTATGTGTGGGGTTTTGAGATATACACTAATATTTTCACTTGGTTTTATAGTTTCTATAGCTTTGGGGAGTAATGGTATTTATGACATGGTTAGAATGTACATTACATTGTTATTATCTATTGGGATTTTAGAATGAATATATCTTAAAATTTAATATGAAATTCCAAATATGGTTAGTTATAATAATTTCCAAGTGTGGGGTATTTTTTTATAAAAATGATTTGAGATATATTATTTTCCTTTGAATTTTTTTCATTAGGTTTTCTTGGGGATGTGTGGCTTACTTTCCATACTCACCTACAATATGTGTATCAAGGAGTACATAAAAATTATGATTCATTAGTTCTTCATTTTCAATGTATTGCATCATTAAATGGGATATAGTAGATAAAGATTACCACATAAGACTAATAGATGTTATGTTATTCTTTTTTTTACTTTGGGTTATTAGTAAGATTATTTTTAGGAGTATGAGTTTATTTGTATTATTGATATATGAAAATTATTTGGAAAATTTTATTTTGGGGATTATATGTTGTTCTTTTATATAAATATGTGGTTTTAACATTAGTTGGGATTTTATATTGTTCCATATGATATTTGTTGTAAGTTGTTAAATTTTTTTGTAAACTGTATAAATATTGCGGATAAAACTAAGGGTTAATTTATATTAAAATTCAAATTTTGATTGGGTTGAGCACTAGAAAAACAATTTGATTTTACAAATGGTATTATTTTAGTTCAATTGGGGTATTGGAGATGTGGATATATAATGTTTTAGGATATAGGGTGTATACTAAAAATTAATGATAAAATTATTCACTGTGTGATCTTGTTTCAATGGATGCTTGTGATATATATGTTTTAAATTAAACAGAAATGAGTCGATTTACTTTTCATTCTACCGTGTGATGTTTTTTAGCCAAGGTTGACTAAGATTGTATTTTTATGTAGTACATCAAGTTGTACCATAATCTGGGTTTCCTAGAATAAATTTTTTTACATGTCAACATTGATATGAATTATTATTATTTAAGTGAATGTATTTTCCATAATATTCTATATAATTTAATTATGTTCTTTTAAATTAATTTTTATATTTTTATAACAAATTTTAGAGTTATCATAAAATTTTTGTGTATTAGGAAATTTTAAAAACCATAATGGGATTATATATCTATGATTGAATGAATTATTTAGTTTCTATTAAATTATATTTATATCAAAAAATTTATTTGTTGGTTGAGTATTCCTATTTTTTAAAAAATAAATTTTTTAGTTTTTACAAATAAATTTTAAGGATTCTATAATATTTTCTTTCTCAAATTTTATTTTTTAGTTTCATTCTCCGTTTGGATTTAATATAATTTCGTGTTGGTTTTTTTTACATTATAACATATATGTTTATTTTCAAATTATGATTAATTTCACAGTCACTTTTTAGAGTGGAAAGGATATTTTTATAATTATTTTTTTGTTTGACTAATTTTTTTATGGGAAATAAGTGGTGGAAGTTAATATATGTTTTTCATTTTTTTTTGTTTTTAAGGGTTATTTTTCATATTTATTATATTGGGAAAAATTATATTTAAATGTTATTGCCACACATATCCATTATTAGAGGAAATTAGATTTTTTTATTTTTTAATATGTTATGTAATATTTAAAAATATTAGTGGGAGAAAATTTTATATTAAAGAAATTAATGTTTATCCTAAAGTGGTTTTGATAAACATGTATTTCTGAAGCTAATTATATTGTGATATAGTTTTACAAAAAAGTATAGCATGGTATAAATGCTGAAAAAATTATATTTTCCTGATAAACTAAATCATTGTATCCTAGGTAGTGTTTTTTATACAAATTTAACATAATGATTTTTATTAGGATTCATTATGACAATCACTATTTTGAGATTTCATTTTGTGGTTTTTATGTTAAATTTTTTGTTCAAAAAAACATGTAATGGGTATGTATAATCATGAAATGATTTTTACATGATGTGATTTGAAATTAGCCAATTAGAAATGGTTTGAGATAGGTGTAATGGAATTATGAATAGTATTACATGGAGTTGTAAAAAAATTATTTTACAATGATGAGAAAAATAATATGTTTAAATGTGATCTTAGTATACTTGGAATTTTATTATACATATGGTTTATATTTATAACATTCATTTATTCTTAAATGGTATGTATTTAGTTAAGTAGTTTTACTTGTATATAATATTGATATTCCATAATTTATGGTAGGTTACCCTAAGGGGGAGTGGGAGTTATGCATAGATTAAATGTTTTAAGCATGTGGGTTGACCTAGTGTGGTGCGCATTCCCTCCTTGGACTCGATGTTACTAATGAGCATGTTTACCAAAAATATAGTATATTTTCATCTTGGATTGAATTTTTATAATATAATTTTTATGAACCATTTCTGGGGCTCATATCCCATGACCAAAACTAGATCACCACATTTAAATATTCATGTTCTTTATTTTTTATAGTTTTGAAACTACTATTGAGGTGTAAAAAATCATTAGGAAAATGACATAACCTCAATAAAAGAAATTTGTATAAAAACAAAAATTATAATTCATATTAAAAAGATAAAATTATTAAATATTTATATATATATATAATAGATAACCAAGATTTATTTTGAAAATAATTTACCTAATATGAAAAATCCACAATAAGAAATTTATGGGAAACTATACATCCACATTAACAAACACCTCTAATGATGTGTGAATGGACACCAAGACCTCCCATAACAATCCTAACATATAGAATCCATTTTTATAGAATAATAAGGAATTTCCATTTCTTATATATTGAACCATAACATAAATATAAACACTAATATGTATGGGTATATGTGAGTAACACATTACATATTTGGATTTGGAAAAATCACCCTCAAGATTTCTGATGCTTGATCTATTCCAATCCATGCTACTAATTATACATGAAAAAAAATAAAATATGTTATTTTAATACGTTTTTTAACCATTAAATGAATAAAAAATCCATTGAATTATTTTTATGTAATACATAATTGCTAACATACACAAATTTTTTATGTTAATTAAATAACCCATTATTTCACAATTTAACAAATTAAGAACAATGTAAAAGAAATAAAGCATACAACTATATATAAATAATCCCAATTATTATCATTTTCTACATATATTGAATCATTTCCCACCAATATTAATATAAATCAGACTTCATACTATTGAGATGGATATTTCTAACTATTCCACATATATATTTCCATCTATAGTGTTTTTATACTAATTAAACAAAAACAGTTTCAAAGATAAATCATTTTCTTTCTGAAATGATTTCCCTTTACATAAATTCTATAATAAAATTATATTATTTTAAAAACCAAATTATGACAAAAAATACTGAAATCAAATAAACACCATATTTTGAAAAATCATTTTTCATTATTTTTATTACACACCATGTTTTCCAATTTTCATGATTTTAAAAAATTAAATATTTTATCAAACCATTTTAATATAAATTAGATCATAAAATATTAATTAAAATCAATGGTTTACAATTAAAATAAATCATTGTTAATAGAATGAAAATAAATTATGTAATGAATATAATCTAGTTACCAGAGATGATTTCCTATTTTTTTATTCATGAGTTTTCATATGGATGATCATAAAATGGAAAAACTAGTGTTCATATTATTTAAATTATAAATGAACAATTTTTTATAATACCAGTGGAATGAATTTTTTTTAAGAATGTTTTTTGATGTTTTTATAAATTAATAATGACCTAATTTTATATTTTCAAATCTTTTTCCATAATAACATACCCACGTGTGGCTGTTGGGTTTATAGTACACTACCACCAATCAGTTTCATAGTCCATGATTCCATTTGGTATGAAATTGTGTAACTCACATTCCCTAAGTGGTAGAATGGAAATTTTTAGAAGATATATCCTTTAAAGTGGAACTACCTTATGCTAATTTACCTCAATCCTCCCACATTAACATTTAAGAAGAAGAATAGTATAAATATTTTGTTTATGGAATATGGATGTAATATACAATAAATGAAACCATGTTATTATCAAGAGAACATCTCATAAGATAGTATATTAACCATATAGTAATAATATTCTCTCCATAACATCCTTCAATCACTATTTTAAATATTTAATTATCATCAATAGAAAATTAAATAAATATCAAAGGGGGGGGGGAATAAATTACTCTCACATTTTAATAATTTTCCTCCATCTATTTATCATAATTAATCCTCCATGACAAAATTTATATATAATTTATTTTATTTCCTCTAATTTCACTACATAAAATCTTATATCCCAATCCAATATATTTACTAATTCAATTGGAACATAATGATTTCATTATATATCATATCAATTCAGTGGGTAATATTATTAATCTAGTTTTGTGACCTAATAAAAAAAGTCCACCATTGAATCCATGTAAAAAATTACATTATTTATTGCCCAATAATTGATTCCATGTGTTCATATCTATTATAATTAAGAAATTAATTTCCTATGTATATATTTACGATTATTAACTCCTTTAATTAATTCCACTATGAAAACCATAACAACCATATCTATACATAACCTCGCATTTAATATTCTATAAAATGAATATGACAAATTTCACTTAACAATATCTACATTTTAAAAAAAATGATCAATTAAAAGTGAAAATATTATTGTTTTCAATTTAAATTAAAATAATAACTGAAATAATTATTATTTCCACATTAAATAATTAAAATCCAAAATAGTTGTTAAATTATCACAACCATAGGAAATTTTATCCTTGAAAATTTACATCTCTATCTTTCTCTTCAAAAAATATATCAACTCTTATCCCACACTAACTTTAATATCTTAGGTTTTTATTTGAACATCTTACTCTGTACATAACAATCAAACTAAAAGAATATATTTTCCTTAAAATACATTTATGTGTTTTTAAATAATTTTTTCTATCCTTTAACTAAATATTATATTGGGTTCTGAAAAAATATATTCCCACAAAAGAACATGTTATTCTTTATATTGATATTATCTTAATTATGAAAAAAAATCATGTAATTAAAAAATATTTTTGAGGAAACTCTACTAAATAATCAAAATTTTCAATCTTCATTGTGATTTTATAATATATCATATTTTTAGATACCCAAATTCATTAAATCATATTTCTATATATACAATCAAAAAAGGAATGATTACTAATTATAAATTAAATCAGTCATCATAAAAAGTCAATATAATACCTTTTTGAGATTACTCCATCATTAGTCAATTTGGAATTAGTTGAAGACAATTTATCATCACTATAACCATGTCCAAAGGGACACTGATCTCACATTTCCTCATGATAAAGATGTGATTGACATAGTATTCAATACAGATCACCAAAATTATACATCTTATCTGATATTGAATATTATTATTTTTTGAATATTTAAAAAAATTAATTTAATCCACCCATGTTATTATAAAATCGATAACCCAAACTAAAAAAATATCCTCTAAAATATTTATGTTTGATTATTATATATCTCATATACTAGTTTGATCTTATGTAAGCTTATTAAAAAATTTAACACCTTCATCTTTCAAACTGATATGAAATTTCAAACTAAATTTGGTTTTCTATTTATTAAAAAAGATTAATAAAATCCATGATTCATAATTATTTCTTCTAATAATTACTCATATAAGTGTAACACTAATAACATATTATAAATGGATAATAGTGATATTCACTTTATATGTAATTCCATAATCACCCAAATAGAATTATGACTATAAATTAACATTTGTAAACTAATTTCATAATATATTAATATATACTAATGTTTTAATGTTTGAAAGGGAAATTTTTTTGAAAGTAATTAAATAATCTTGTTCTTGATAATTTTTTTATTAAAAATTTTAAAAAAAATATATAAACTCAATTACATAATTCTTTTTCATGCACCCCAAATAATATTTTATATCATGGAATGGATTTTTTATCCTAAATCGAACCACCCAATAATATTTTATAAATTATTTCAAAAAATATTCACTAAAACTCAAGGGATACACTATCATTTCATTTAAATAACGTAATAAATCAATTACAAAATACCACCTCTAAATGGTCTCATTGAGATTTAGGGTTCTTTATCATCTTATATTGAAAATTTGTTACTTGTACCTTCTTTACATGATTCATATTTTTAGAAGTGATATAAATATGATATATCAATTTATGATCTACTAGTTTATAAGCCTCTAGAAGCATAATGATCATAAATATCATTATCTAACAGTAATCTTCAGAATCCATTAATTTATGATTCATTCCACTAAAGGAATAAACCACCAATTACCATTCGAGGAAATGTTATATAACTCAAAGTAAATATTATGAAGACACTTAACACATTTCCATTACAACATGTGTAAGCCCATTTAAGAGGAAATAGAGTTTATAATTTTGTAAATATAATTTACAATATAATTATTTTCAAATAAGAAATTCCTATAAACATTTCAAGGAAGAAAATATAATATGAGTACTAATAAATGAAATGGATAAATTTTCTCACATGTACATAATTTTCTTGACCTATTCACTGCCACATTTTACACTTACCTATGAAAACCTAAAAAACTAACTCCTGAAGAATCAAAATACACGTAATATCCTTTTATATATCTATGAATGATTAAAACCAAAGATGAAGATACTGTTCAATTATACTCACAAAATTGTTTACGTAACCAATAACTCTATTCTATCTTCACATATTTCTAATATGATTACATCATTAATCATTCTAGTTTTAATAATTTTCAATATACCATATTTAAAATATAGCCATAACTAGATAACACACTATTTGAATGAAATTATTGTTAATCATCACCAATAATACCGATTCCACCCTCTCTACCTCAATTTAAATTTTGTTTTCTAAAATTTACATGTCCCAAGATCTTTTCTTCATAAATCCAACACTATAATTTGTATAAATTTCATATATTTTATATTTCTATGAAATTTATATGATTTTCTTAAAATGTTTTCCAAAAAATTACATTAAACCATTATAATGCATGATATAGTCCATTAACACCACTATGTTGGAGTTATGGTATTTTTTAAAAATTATGAATCGTTAAGGTCCTGAAATTAGAAGTATAATTAATAGCTTTTATTACTATTACTGTGGAAAAATAATGTTAAGGCATGTACTAAAAAGTTTTTTTATAATTTCATTAGGCGTCACCCATAACATGTGAATATCAAACTGTATGTATGTTTTTTAAAATTAATTATATAAATTTATATTTTTAAAAATATAATAAATGTGAGGTATATGATATTTGTTCTTCATTTCTACATAGTATAATTTTTTAATTAGTTTATAATGATAATATACCATTATCTCTCAATGGAAGAATAATTTAATGATCATTAGGTGATACAAATGGAAAAATAAATCCATCCACATAGAAATAATAATGTTGATACTTAAACTCTCATATATCAATAGGTTCCATGTAATATAATGGTCAGGATATTATAATCTTTCATTCTAAAATGTCCTTCAAAAATTATATTCCTCTCTATACTGATTGTCTAAAAAAACATATTCAATAAACACATCAATGAAATATTTCAACACCACCAGAACATAAGGGATTTCACTTGAAACTATTAATACAAGAAGAAGATCAGCTCTATCTAAAATTATAGGTCAAATTTTCTACAAAAAATTTCCCACTTGACTCATATTGATTATTTATTCTCATGGAAAATATTGAACACACCAACTAGATAAGGTAATAGAGATAATATGACAATATAATTTAAAAGGATAATTGGACTTAGAATATCAAATAATTCCAAATAATGGTAACATTCTTGGTATTCTATTGAACCTATTAAGCCCAAAATATTTCCATGTCCATAAAAATAGTGAGACAAAAAGTAAAATTAAATCCTTATTTTATCCTCAATAAAAGTGGTTCCCTAATATTTTTGAAAGAAAGAATTTATTCCATAAGAATATTTAGTTGATCTATAACTCTTGCTGAATCGAATAAACGGGTTACACCAATAAGATACATTGTAGAAATAAGTGTATAATAATTATGAAATATATCATGTTCTATAATAGGATCCTCTCTATTTTCCTCAGGAATGCATTTAATATAATAAATTACCTCTTATTTTTCTATGACTTATATTATCAAAGATTACCCCACTTAATAATTGATACATGAATATAACATGATTCTATATCATCTACAGAATACTTTTTCATTATATTATATAAGATCCCCCAATAATAGATTCTCAACAATATTCTTTAAGGAATCCTAGTTTCCCGTACTGATGACACTTATTAGGCTCATCATGACCATACAACATACAATGCATCATGCTCTCACATTAGAAACACATATGTTATCTCCTCCCTATAGCCAAAAATAATGTTACTTGTTTCATATAAATATTAAAATTTGAGTTTTTATTTTCTATTATATTTTATGCATTAGATAAAACATTTCTACTATTATGTTAAAGAATAAAATCATTGGTTCTTTTATAATGCAACATTTGTAGTTTTTCCAAAACCATCCTATTAATGACTATTGAACTGTAGGGTAAATCGAAAAATATAATATGTGAAATAATTTAGGTCATATAAATATCTCATATATCTATATGATTTCAATTTATAATAAAAAATTGTGAAAATGAAACATGTTATGTAATGTAACATACTAATTCCAAAATGGTAAACTTACCATGTTTAATATCTATAAAATCCATAGCTTTCCTCAACATCGTGAACACTATGTGAAATTTATGATATAATTTTTTCTATAATTTAACGCATTTCAAATATATTTGAAATTTCACTTATATAATTGTCTCTCTCCTCTTACAAGCTACGATTATTAGTAAGAATTTATCATGATCCACCTTTCATGTATTCTGTGTTTGATGGAACAAAAAGATTCATTTCATAAACTTCAAAAAGACGTTAACATTAAATTCACTACCATATCCTCTAAGAATTGGAGGATTATACATCTTAAATTTAAAATTATAACTCGGTTATTTTAGTCTCCATTAATTTTTTCCATCTCTAAGTTTCAGGATGACATGGAAAAATGAATTTTATTGTTCTAAAAAACATTCTATACCCCTAGTGTCTTATTCATTAAAGCGATTAAAAAATTTCAACAACCTTCACATGAATAATCTCTCAATCTGGATGCATTTCCAAAATTATATAAAACTAAATTAAAGGCATTAAATAAAAAATAAATCCAATATTAATTCATCAAAATACATTTACCACCCAAAACAATGATTTTTATCTTCATATTAGTTGATCTAATTACATTACTATAATTTTTGTCATTGAATTTCACACAAAGTTCCCATAATCGATTTCAAAAATATTATTTAAGGACAGAATAATTATTTTCAAAATCATTTAAAACCCGTTAAAAAATATATTCTATGTTATGAAATTATATTAAAATAACACACCTATAAATTTAATTTTTATCTACTATATCATGCATCAGGATCCCACCAACTATCTTAAACTATCATGGTTGTTAACTCCTATAGTTAAAAATTTTATACAAGTGATCCTCTTATCATTTTCTATACCCAAATGTTATATAATCTCTTCTATCCCCACAAATGGGGTAGTTATAAATTTTTATGGTTATCTCAAAAAAATTTACCATCTTAAACTCCACACAAACCAGACTTCCCAATACTTATCATTAAATCCATGATTTCATATGAATGTTATTAAATCAGTTATAATATGGGAATCTTCATACCTAAATGGACATTATTGAAGGATATAGGTGTATTCCTCAAATATTGGAGACTAGAAATTTATTCCATGGTATATTTGAAAAAAATGTGGAATTATTTTACATAAATATATAAAAAATAAAAATATAGATTTTATTATATTTTAAAACAAAAAAAATTAAAAATGGACTCTAATGAAATGATTTTTAATAATGAAACCAAAAATAAGTTGACCCGAAAAACATAATCACCACAAATAAATGTCTGACACTCATAAATCCATGATAAATTAATTCACCAATAATGAATAATTAAACCTTGACATGTCACACCATGAGAAAATCTTTTTGGTTCCAATGTAAATGAATTGGGTATATTATCCTTTTAATATATAATTAATGAAAACATCTATATAGATAATTATGCAATGGAACTGGTATGTAACCTTAATGAATGTATTATTTTAATAAATCATTACCTTGTTTTTAAATGAATGATATATTCCAAACCATGTAACCAATACCATTTGTAAAACATTTAAATAATTAATAGTTTAAAATTTAACTATTACTCACAATTAATCATAGTATATTATAAGTATTCTAACCTGAGAATCTGTAATTCTAATGGTGCTAAAATATAGTATTCAAATAAAATAACAAATTTTTTATAATTAATTAAATCATAAAAAACAGAAAACTAATAAAATTTCAATCCACAAATAAATATTCTCAACTATGATAATTATTAACATATATTGAATCATAACCCACCCATATGAATTCATATTGGTCATTTCAATCATTTTATGGTTATTTACCGCCACACCACTTCGTTATTTTACACAATATTTGTTTTTATTATCACAGATATAAATCAGTTTACAACGTTATTTCAAAAAAAATATCTATGAAATAATTTTTGTAAATTAAAATCTAATTTATGATAAAAATATCTCAAAATAAAATATTTGGAAACAAATTTTTCATGTTTTAATTATAAAGACCATTTTATATTTGGTATTATTCTCTATAATTTCCTATTTTTTAAAATATATAACATTTAAATTATTTTAAAAAATATTATATTAAATAGATAATTTTATAAGTACCTAAAACAAAAGTGGAGGAATAAAAAAACTAAGTAATAAATAAAGTTATACTACCATAAATGAATCATTTTTTAGATCATCAATAGTTCAAAAGATGATTATATTTAAAACGAAAACAACATATTAAAAAATTAAAATTTTCTATGAACTATATCATTTAAACCAAAAAGACAAAACATCAAATTGAAAAATGGTTGGTGAATCTTTTTCACATTTGGATTAGAATTGTACTGAATTATCATGTCCAATCCCATAATTACATGTCCCTCATATAAAAATCATATATATGGTACATTTCCTCTCATGAGTGGCATGGGACACATTAAATTTATAAAAAATCCTTTAACATGCCTCATTTAAGGTGTATAAAATAATGTGTAGATGGTAATTTATCAATATTGGTAAGGCACATGGTCTATTTGAAATATACCAATTCAAAACTATAAAAATCCATCAATAATTCCTTCTATAGATAGAGAAATGATTTTTATGGTTTAGAGCATAAATTGGGATTTTATAATCAATATAACCATGAATTAGTCAATGAAAAGTTTCTAAATGAAATACATTGAATTTATAATTAATATACCTACCTAATAATTCTCTTATAAATTAATGATAATATTCTATAATAACTAATGGATAATTAAAAAATAGATGGAAAAATAAAATAACTCTATCACATTTAAAAATGATTTTTATATATATTACAAACTAAATCCATCATGTTTTACTAAATCAAAATATCGTCAATTTCCCAAAAATTGTATTTATAATAACATATCTCAAACTAAATTGACTACAAATTCAAGCCTCAAATATTAAATTCAATATAAAAAAAATATTTCAATAATACCAAAGTGTTAATATGGCAACCCTGCTTTTTTTAAAAACATAAACATGATTTATTACATAAAACATCACTTGATACAAAAAATAAGATCGAGAGGTTTAGTGTCTTTAGGGATTAGGATAATTACATAAAAACATGAAACATTAAATACAACATATTTATTTACAACTTCCTTTACATGACCACTACATTCCTTCATACTTAGCATTTCATGGGATAACCTAATGACATACATAAGAAAAGGGTGAGCTATAAAGCCCAGTAAGGGAGTACACATGGAATAACATGAGGAGTACAATACATGTTAGACAACAGGGATATCAATAGAGCATAAGAAAATAATAGAGGCATGATAAATCATGATAATCATAACATTGAAATGTGGCAACAACACTTAACATGGAATTAGCATGAGCCAAGGCTCATTGCACATAGAGCATGAGTAAATCATCATTGCACATAAATCACGAGTAAACTGTCATTGCACTTGAATTATCATGATTCAACACTCATTTCACATGACATATCATGATACTATACTTTACCCAATTCATTGGAGCTCTATAAGGGTGCACCCTTCTTAAACATTTCATTTCATTCCTATGTGTGCCACATGGATCATAAAACATAGATTCATAAAACAAAATCATTTCTTCCACGATAAAGGAATGTGGAATTCATACATTACAGTGTATAATCAATAAGTAAATGTGCATAAATTTGAATACCCTTTATGGATAAATGGTCATGGTATTCACTACACAATGGCATTGGCTTAGAAAATCGGTGCGATTTCGGCAGCGTAACGGCGTGACATAAGAATTCATAAAAATGGTTGATTAGAGAGAAAGGGATTTCTCATCATATTTACATGTAATGGAAAGTATGGAGGTCATATAGATACATGTCCCAACAATTTTTATGGAATTTAGAATCATGATACAAAAGTATTTCATGAATGTAAATGAGGAGAGAGAATTTGCTTTCGGAATTTCGGCATAGTAACAGGTGTACATGGGAGGAATTTAATGAGAGATAAATGGGTCTCCAATCATTCCAAAATAAATAGGTAAGTATGAGGGAGGTTCAAAACAATACGAAAACATTCATAATTGAAATTAAATGGGAAAAACAACTTAAATAAAATTGGACAAAATTGAGAAAGGAAGAAAAAAACCCTTACATGGAAGTGTGCTTCCAATGGCTAGAGGGAGGCTTGTGAGAGGCTTCTTGGGATATTGGGGCACCTTGGGAGGATTCTATACATTGTAGGGAAGAGGTTGGACGAACTAAAAGGGATTTGAGTGAGGAGAAAGTGGGATCTTGGGTGGGTTTATATAGGAAAGGTGAGGGATTCTTTATTTTTTAGGTTTGGGTCCCCTTATATTAAATTAACCCAAACCACAAACCATCCCAAGATTTTTCCCATGATTTTTTGAAAAGGTAAGAGGAAAAAAATATTTGATAATTCCAAAGCCCAAACTTCTTAAAATATTAGGGTTGCTTATGTGGAGGTCAGTCATAGTCCCATCGAAATTAATTTAAAATGGCAAGGTGTTGAATAAGTCTTGAGGGGTCCATTAATGCTTTGAAAAGTAACTAAAACAAACCCAAAATCACATAATATTAATGGTAAAACATATATTCTCCGAACATAAGGATTATAGTATTTTATTACACCACTATTGTGTCATTATGATATCATAAAACACATTATATATTTAAAAGGTATTTAATTTTTACCCAAAAAATTGACTGTCTCGGAAAATTATGGAAGATTCACCATTGGGTAATTTAGATGTCCTGATTCCAAGAAATAACATTTCTTTTATCTAAATAATTTTATAAATATGTTAATTTACTATTTTAAAATAAAAACTGACATTTATCAAAAATTATCGTGTTTTGACAAAAATGCTTTCAAACCTTAATAAAAATTTTAATTTCATTCATAAAATTATAAGATCATTTATATTTAATCAAAATTAAAATAATAATATCATTATTATTTTAATAAAATGTTATTTCATTCAAAACTATCTTAATTTAATAAAATATATTTTTAATTGAATATTAACTAAAAACACCATTTGTACTTTAAAAACTATTTACAATGTATCAGAAATTACTAGAAATTATATTCATTATTATATACAAAAATAATGTACATGAACATTGTACTACATATTTGTTACATAACCCCTTAAAACAGCCACATAAGACCTAAGGGTAAGGTGTGCGACGGTGATAGACTCTTGGGGTGGCTCGGATAACATCGCTCGAGTGATAATCTCTA
Source organism: Viscum album (assembly GCA_963277665.1). Lineage (NCBI taxonomy): Eukaryota > Viridiplantae > Streptophyta > Magnoliopsida > Santalales > Viscaceae > Viscum > Viscum album. The sequence goes on along the minus strand of OY728126.1, from coordinate 814,865,557 downwards.
TCAACATCCACTTTTCAAGTAGACAGTCTCGTTCGAGCTTGACATGGTGAAGCTCAGCTTGGTCTTGGTGAAGAGCGAAGCCCAAGGATGCCACCTCTTTTCCAAGCTCTGACAAATGGGCTTATTATGGGTCAATTCTACTGGATGAGGACATCTCTTCTTTTTTATGAGTAAATTGGATTTGTTAAAGACCTATATTTAAACTAATCACGTGATCACTGTTCAACATCTATAAAAGTAACGGTCACAATTCTTATCATAAAACCAATGAAGTTGAAATTTTATAAAAACATTTTATCTAAAGAGATATTTAATAAGATCAAGAGGTCTTTTCCATTAATGAAACTTTGGTTCGTTAAAATATTCCCCCCTTAATAAATTTCTCCCTCAAAATTTCCCTTTTCCCACACTAAAAAAATTGTGGGTAACTTAGCTTCATCATATCCTCCGATTCCCAAGTTGCTTCTTCAAACTTGTGGTTTCTCCAAAATACCTTGATGAGGGGAATTTTCTTATTTCATATAACTTTTTCTTTAGGATATGAAATCTTCACTAGTATCTCCTCATAAAAAAGATCATCTTCCAATTGTACCACCTCAGAAGAGAGTACATGTGAAGGGCCAGGTATGTACTTTTTTAAGTGGGATACATGAAAGAAATCATGTACTTTGGCCATAGTAGGTTGAAGTTCTAGTCGATAGGCCACAACCCCGACACGATCAAGAATATAGAAGGGGTCGATGTACCTTGTACATTACTTCCCTTTCTTTCCAAACTTCACGACCTTCTTCCACAATGATATGCGTTGAAAACCCATGTCTCCAACATTAAACTCAAGGTCTCATCGACGATTATCAGCATAAATCTTCTCTCGAATCTGAGCTGCCTTGAAATGCTGCTGAATGGGTTTTACCTTCTCCACCATTTCCTCGAACATTTCTGGTCCAAGCATATTACGTTCACCGACCTCATCCCATCATGTCGGTGTTCTGCACCTTTTCCCATACAAGGCTTCATATGGTTCCATTTGGATGCTCGAGTGGAAACTATTATTATAAGAGAACTCAACCAGTGGAATATGTTGATCTCATCCTCCTTTATAGACCATGGTGCACTATCTCAACATATCCTCAATTGTTTGGATAGTCTGCTTGGATTTTCCATCATTTTAAGGATGATAGGTCGTACTGAAGATCAGTTTAGTATTCATAGCATGTTGAAGACTCTTACAAAACATAGAGGTGAATCTTGGATCTCGGTCAGACACAATAGATAGTAGTACTCCATGCAACCTTACCACCTCCCTGATATAAATCCGAGCCAGTTGATCCAATGAAAAGTCATCCCAAATAGCAATGAAGTGTGCAGTCTTTGTAATACGATCCACAATAACCCAGATTGCATTGTTTCCTTTGGATGACCTCGGAAGTCCGGTGACATAGTCCATGGTGATGTTATCCCATTTCCATTCTGGTATGGGAAATGATTGCATCATCCCCTTAGACTTCAACCTCTCTTCCTTCACATGCTGACAAACTAGGCACTTTGATGTATATTCAGAAATCTCCTTCTACATTTTATCCCTCCAAATGTTTTCTCGGAGATCTCAATACATCTCTGTGCTCCCTGGGTGAATAGAGAAATTCGAACTATGTGCATCATCCAAAAGTACCTACTTCAGCTCTGGACATGATGGAACACATAGTATTTTCCCAAACCACACAATACCTTCTTCATTAAAATTAAACTCTGAGGATTTCCCCTTTTTGATAGCTTCCACTTTTTCTTGAATTCTCGCATCATCCTTTTGAGCATCCTTTAACCTTTCCAAAAGAGACGGTAGAGCAATAATTTGTGAAAGTATTGATGATTTTCCCTTCTCTATGATTCCCATGTCCATCTTCATCATGTCTAAGTATTGAACAGTCATAATCCTTGAAGAGATCTATCCATCTTCTCTGGCTCATATTAAGCTCTTTATGTGTGAATGTATATTTAAGACTCTTGTGGTCAGTATATATCTCACATTTCTCTCTATAGAGATCATGCCGCTATATTTTCAAGGCAATGATAACTACTACCAACTCCAGATCATGCATTGGATAGTTTTCCTCATGGATTTTCAACTGCCTTGAGGCATAGGATATCACTTTATCATTCTGCATCAGCACACATCCTAATCCCTTCTTCGAAGCATCACTAAATACCACAAAAAGTTCCCCACTTGTGGGTAAAGTGAGCATGGGCGCAGTGATAAGCCCCCTTTTCAACTCCTTGATGCTTTTTTTCGCATTCATCACTCTAATAAAACTTTACTCCCTTTTGAGTTATCTTGGTAAGAGGGTTGGACAATCATGAAAATTTCTCACAAATCATCGATAATATCCAACTAACCCCAAGAAGCTATGGATATGCGTTACCGATGTTGGACTCGACCGTCCCTCAATTGCATCTGTTTTGGAGGGGTACACAGATATCCCATGGATTGTGATGATATGGCCCAAGAATGAGACCTCCTTCAACCATAACTCATACTTGTTGTACTTTGCATAGAGCTTCTCCTTGCGTAATGTCTCTAGTACAGTTTTTAAATACTCCTTATAATCCTCTTGGTTTTTGAGTAAATTAGAATATCATCTATAAAGACTACCACAAATTTGTCAAGGTAATCTCTAAAGACTCTATTCATCAAGTCCATGAATATTTATGGAGCATTGGTGAGTCTTAAAGGCATTAATATGAATTCATAGTGCTGGTATCTTGTACGAAAAGTAATCTTGGGGACATCTTCCTTCATCACCCTTACTTGATAATATCCCGAACGCAAATCCACCTTGGAGAATTATTGTGATCCACACAGCTGATCAAACAAGTCATCAATTCTTGGGATAGGATACTTGTTCTTTATCATGATTTTGTTATGTTCATGATAATCGATGCAAAAATCGCATAGACCCATCATTCTTCTTGATGAAGAGGACTGGTGCACACCATGATGAAGCACTTGGGCGTATAAACCCTTTATCCAGATTCTCCAGTAGTTATTTCTTCAGCTCATCAAGCTCAACAACGACCACTCTATATGGATTCTAGGATATTTGTAGCTCCCCAGGTATATGTTCAATTGAGAACTCAACATCTCTTCTTGGAGGAAGACCAGGAAATTCCTCGGGAAACACTTCAGTTAATTCCCTCACAATAGGCATTTCTTCAAGGATGGTTTCTTCCTTCGACTCAATCATCTGAGCCAGATACGCGTGCTCATAAGGCAGTAATATCCATTCTTGAGATGATGGATCTAAAGGAGATTTATCTTCCTCCTGACACTTGTAATGAATCGGGGGTCGATTCTCTATATATAGTGTGATTTCCCTCTCTCGACAATTTATGTTGGCTCTATATAAAGAAGGCCAATCCATGCCAATAATTGCATCAAATTCCACCAGAGGGAGTATGATGAGGTTCTCCAGGAAATTAAATCTACAGACTATAACAGGGGAGGACTTATATGCATGGGATTCAATGATTTCCCCATTTTCCATACTCACCGATATCGTTACTTCCATGATTTTTGGTGGTGCTGGGATTGTTCTACTAAACATTCGAGATATAAAAGAATGAGTAGAACCTAAATAAAAAAGTATGTTCTATATTCTTGATTGAATAACTAGCATACCTGTCACCACTTCATTTTCAGGGTTCACTTCGGAAGAAGTGATGGAAAAATATCTTCCTTGTTGCCTTGGATGTTGTTGGTTGTCTTAGAAAACCCTTGGATTAGGGAACTGATTTGAAAAATGACCTGGTTCTTTGCATTTTTAGCATTGAACAACGTCTTGAGGTTTGAAAGGAGCACTCTTCTCCTCTATCGCAGTCGTGGGTCTTTCTTGCCGACAGTTAACAACTAGGTTCCCTTCTCTTCCACACCTGATGAATTTTCTCATCCCCTTAAAGAAATTTCCATACTGATTCTTTCCGCACTATTGGAATGTGGGGTGCTGGATTTTCATAGCACCGTTGGATTTATCCATCGGACCACCAACATTGAAGTCCACATTACGCTTCTTGTCCCCATGATACCCCTGTGATTCCCTGTTCTCCATTTCGACCTTGAGGGCACATCGGACAATCTCCTCATAGCTGTCGAAGTCACTGATCAGTAATGCTTTCCGTAGGCTAGGCTTCCGCCCACCAACGAAGCGGTCAACTTTGCATTCGGGGGTAACAACAATGCCAGAAGCGTATCTTGCAAGCCTTGTGATGTTTGCCTCATATGCTCCAAAAGATTATTCATATTTTTTCTTGAGGGAAAGGAAGTCCCTCTCCATCTTAAGACGGAGGGTACACAGAAAAAATTTATCGAAAAACATCTTCCAGAAATCCTTCCATTCCAACACCTCGATCTCCTCCTGAGGCTTTATATTTTTTTATCAAAGTCCACCATAGATCAGCTTCACCCTCCCTACGATAAGCATCCAGGAGAACCTTCTCTTGTTCAAATCATTGAAGGATGGAGAATATATTTTCAATGGAGTTGATCCATTGTTCAGAAATCGTGGGATCGGATGATCCACTAATAGTTGGAGGGATTTTCCTCATGAATCTCTCGATAGAGACTTGTTCTTTCTTAGGGGTTTTGGAAGTTCCTCTTGACCCGTGATTCTATTCAAAACTTGAGTTATCTAAGAGAGAAGTGTGACAAAGTTCACGTTTCCCGCTCCCATTCGATTGGGCATCTCATTAGTACAGTCATTACATTGATCTTCACAATGGTTATTAGCCCGAGTCCTCCTATTACCGGCCATTAGCTAGAATAAAAGTAAAGATAGGGGTAACACAAAATGGGTAATCCAAATACAAAAGTTGATAAATTATAAATAAACTTTTATTTCCTTACTCATGAGTCTATAGGCTTTATTCTTGGATTTTCATGATGTACTTTCTAACATATATTCGTAGGGGAAATTTTTTTCATTCCCTTAATAAGGGTTCATACTAAGATTTTTAATTTATCAAAACATATCCCCCGGGAGTGTTGTAACCAAGAGTGCAGGAAGGCCCATTTTCATGCACCAGTTCCCGTTCGATTCTAGCTCAAAGCGGTGTTTTCGGGTTTTACCCCTAGGATACATCTATGCCAGAGACGCCTCTACCTGCTCGTATCCAGACAAGGATGTATTTTTTTTGATAAACCGCTTACTCAGTACATAAAAAAACATTGGGATGTTTTTATTATACTTATTTTTTTATCTAAGGCTTTACAAGGGGTTCATAATCCCAAAAATAACTAAACCTATCCTCTAATACCCACTATGACAACCGTACTTTTTATTACAACTTAAACTTGATTTATTACATAGAACTTCACTTGATACAACAAAGAAGACTGAGAGGTTTAGTGTCCTTGGAGCTTATGATCGTTACATAAAAACTTGAAACATGAAATACAACATCTTTATTTAAAACTTCCTTTATATGACCACTACATTCCTTCGTACTTAGCATTGCATGGGATAACCTGAGGGCATACATAAGAAAAGGGTGATCTATAAAGCCCAGTAAGGGAGTACACATGGAATAACATGAGGAGTACACTACATGTTAGAAAATAGGCATATCAATAGAGCATAAGAAAAGAATAAGGGCATGATAAAACATGATAATCATAACATGGAAATGTGGAAACAACACTTAACATGAAATTAGCATGAGCCAAGGCTCATTGCACATGGAGCATGAGTAAATACTCATTGCACATAATGCACGAGTAAACCCCCGTTGCACTTGAATTAGCATTATTCAACAGTCATTTCAAATGACATATCATGATACTATACTTTACCCAATGCATTGGAGCGCTGTAAGGGTGCACCCTTCTTAAACATTTTATTTCATGCCTAAGTGTGCCACATGGATCATAAAACATTGATTCATAAACCATAATCATTTATTGCATGATAAAGGAATGTGGAATTCATACATGAAACTTTATAATAAATATGTAAATGTTCATAAAGTTGAATACACTTGATGGAGAAATGGGCATGGTATTCACTGCACAATGGCATTGTCTTAGAAAATCGGTGCGATTTCGGCAGTGTAACGGCGTGACATAAGATTTCATAAAAATGGTTGATGAGAGAGAAATGGGTTATTAATTGTATTTACATTTAATTTAAATAAAGGAGGTAATATAGATACATGACCCAACAATTTTAATGTAATTTATATTCATGATACAAAATTTTTTCTTGAATGTAAATGAGGATAGAGAATTTCCTTTCAGAATTTCGGCATAGTAACAGGTGTACATGGGAGGCATTTAATGAGAGGGAAAGGGATATCCCATCATTCCAAAATAAAAAAGGGAAGTATGAGGGAGGTGAGAAACCATAACCCAACATTCATAATTGAAATTAAATGGGAAAAACAAATTAAAAAAAATTGGACAAAAATGAGAAAGGAAGAAAAAACCCTTACTTGGAAGTGTGCTTCCAAAGGCTAGAGAGAGGATTGTGAGAGGCTTCTTGGGAGCTTGGGGCACATTGGGAGGATTATAGAGAGATTAGGGCAGAGGTTGGACAAACTCCAAGGGCTTTGAGTGAGGAGGAAGTGGGAGCATGGGTGGGTTTATATAGGAAAGGTGATGGAATTCTTTATTATTTAGGTTTGGGTATCCTTACATTAAATTAACCCAAACCACAAACCATATCATGGTTTTTGCCCATGTTTTTTGGAAAAGGGAAGAGGAAAACAATATTTTATAAGGCCAAAGTCCTAACTTCTTAAAATATTAGGGATGATTATGTGGAGGTGAGTCACACTCCCATGGAAATTAATTTAAAAAGTCAAGGTGTTGAATAAGTCTTGAGGGGTCCATTAATGCTTTGAAAAGTAAGTCAAACAAACCCAAAATCACATTATATTAATGCTAAAACATATATTGGCCGAAAATAAGGATTATAGTATTTTAATACATCACTATTGGGTCATTATGATGTCATAAAACACATTATATATTTAAACGGTATTTAATTTTTACCCAAAAAATATGACTGTCTCAGAAAATTTTGAAAAATTCACTATTGGATAATTTCGATGTCCTGATTCTAGAAATAAAATTTATATTATCTAAATAATTTTATAAATATATTAATTTTAACTTTTAAAATAAAAGCCGACATTTATCTAAAATTCACGGGTTTTGACAAAAATGCCTTTCAAACCTTAATAAAAATTTTAATTGCATTCATAAAATTATAAGATCATTTATATTTAATAAAAATTAATTAAATAATATTATTACTATTTTATTAAAATATTATTTAATTCAAAAATCCCTTAATTTAATTAAATATATTCCTTAATTAATTAATAACTAAAAACACCAATTGTACTTAAAAAACTATTCACAATGTATCAAAAATGACTAAAAATTATATTCATTATTATATAAGAAAATAATTTACATGAAACTAGTACTAATTATTTGTTACATAACCCCTTAAAACAACCACATAAGACTTAAGGGTAAGGTGTACGATGGTGACAGACTCTTGGGGTGGCTCGGATAACATCGCTTGAGTGGTAATCTCTATTAACTTCCACTTTTCCCGTAGACAGTCTTGTTTGAGCTTGACATGGTGAACCTCACCTTGGGCATGGTCAAGAGTGGATCCCAAGGACGCCACCACTTTTCCGAGCTCTAAAAAATGGTATTCTTATGGGGAAATTCTACTGGATGAGGCCATCGGTTCTTTTATCTGAGTAAATTGGATTTGATAAAGTCCTATATTTATACTAATCATGTGATCACTATTCAACAGCTATAAAAGTAACTGTCACAATTCTTATCATAAAACCAATGAAGTTTACATTTTATAAATACACTTTATATAAAGATATATTTAATAAGATCAAGAGGGATTTTCCATTAATGAAACTTTTGTTTGTTACAGTTAATCAACATTAATGATCTAATAAAATATTAATATTATTAAATTCATGATTATTTTTCCTATAATTATGTGTCGCTACTACATTCCATGTCATTATGTTCATTAGAAAACCATAAATAATTCTATTCTATCAAATTCTTCACATAAAATCCCACTAATCTCAAAAAAAATTAAAACCATGAAAAACATAATGGGTCTAGTTTTATAAATGCTTTATAAATGTATCAATTACAATTTGTAGGTGTTTTTTGGGTATGTTCCCTTTCATGGAGGTTTTATGAAATTAAATCAATAATATTTGAAATTTTATTTACATGAATTACTTAGGAGTTTAATGTTTTATTATTGTGACTTATTGATGTCTGGTGTAGTATTTATTTATTTATGATTGTTTTTTCAAATAATGTTACATTTGTAAAGGTATATTTTGAAGGAATAAAATTTGTTCTATTTGATTCTTGTCAAATTGTTTCCAGTAAGAGAATGAAATTTTTTATTGTTTTATTACATTTTCCTTAGGTGGAATGTAATTTAATTTTAATATATTACATCTCCAAATTTTGTTTATTTCCATGTAGAGTTATGTGGGAGGAATATAATTACATGGTGATTCGATTTATATATATATAAACTAGAATTTTATAGTTTATGATCCATGTACAATAGGATTCCTTGGTAAATCAGGGTATGAATATTAATAGATTTTTTTACTTTTAGGAACATGGAAATAAGTTAAATATGGTATTTAATTTTTTGGGGATTTATTAGATTTTATAGTCATGTTGGGTTTCAAGGATGGTTTTTGAAAAAAAAACCTTATATGGATTGGGTGTGGTTATTATATGATTAAATAAAATTAATTATGTGGTGTACCTAATGGTTTTGAGGTAATTATCCTTAGAAAAAGTATGAAATAGTGTTATAAGAAGCGTAGATAGTAAAATATAAATAAATTTATTATACTAATGATTCATTTTACATACAAATTATGTTTCTAAATCTCATATTTAATAAGAGTATGTGGTTCTTTGGTATCATAATATTTAAGTCATTTCATGGTTATTTTTTGTATCATTTGATAATTTTAAAGATAAGGAAGTAAAGACAAGTGGTATGATTAACATATTTTAATTTTGATAGATTCATGGTATGGAGAATGTCTTTCTAAGGTTGTTAAAAATGATATAAAATTCATCCAACGGTTTGATATAACAATTTAGAAGCCTACAAAACTCCCTCTAATATTATTTATTGGTATTTCAAATAAATAAATTAGGTATTTGTGCATGTGTAAAAGTTTTCAGACTATATATATCTTGGAGGAATAAATTAATAACCAATTCTAGATTTTCCACTTTTATATAATAAAGAACACACAAAACCATGAAAAATTACTAACTACCATTCCATACAAAAAACATCCAATAGATCTATATATTTTCTTGATATCCAAAATATTTCATGTATCACCTATTTTGATACTCATTTAGTGATTGATCACGAATACAAACTGATTAATAATTATAACTCCCCACATTATCTGACAATAAGTTCTAAATAAAACTATAATATACAATATTTAAAACTATATCACTAATAGGTCACATCATATAAGGTATTACATAATTTTATATAGTACCAAATCTATCTATACCATAAAGTAATCTAAGAAACAAAAAAAACTAACTGTAAAACATACAATTAGACACCATCAACTATAATCCCAAATAGACACTCACAGAGAAATAAGAGAACATTCACCAATACTACATCATGAGAGTAACCATTAAGGATACCAAACTTACACTGATTTATCAGAAAGATTTATCTCTATCTAATGAAGAATTTGGTTTTTTTTCAAAACCAAAATCATTCTCAACTATGTGTCAACTCTGATATAAAATAAAACTTTGAAAAATGTTACTCATTGAAATGTTAAAACTGTTATTGTTATTCCAAATATCAGTTTCTCTAAAATTATTTCATAATTATAGATATAAATGAAATTATAATGTGATATAAAGGTGTTAAAAACATTAAAAACCAATTGTAAATGGTTAACAGACATATATATCCAACAAGGAATTGTGTAGATGTAAATAATATGAAATAATTATCCAATCCAAGAAATAGAAGATATATCAAAAGTCATTATCCACTTTCGGCCAATGAGTCATCCTACATTATGCAAACAAACTCCATCACCATCCACATTCATACATTTACAATGATAAATATATCCACAATAGTACCTTATGAATTATAAAAAATATACATGTTACATTTAAAGAATATCTCACTAAATAACTATATAAATGATTGAGAAAATAGTCAAGTAAATATCATTTAATGATTGAGACAAAGTAGATAAATGATTAACTAGTTGGTATAAAGGGATAAAAATAACCCCTTTATAAGAATAATGTAAAACATAATATTTAACTTTCCCCAAGAGTAATTTCCTCCAAGGAATATAAAATAGAAATGAAAAATAGAAAAAACATTAACAACACCTTTTCCAGCAGCATAGTTTCAAAAAATAACTTGAAACATATATAAAAATCCCCACACCATCATTTCAATGTATCCTTGTTTATATTTTATATATTTATTCTTAGTGTAGTCATATATCACAAAAATCCATTCGAAATGGGATTAAATTGGAAAACATTCTCCCCAAAGGTGGAAGTAAATTCTTAATCATCATATAAATGATTCCAATAAATAAATATGGAACTAGTAAACCTATAGATATACACCACTAAAGGTAATGTGAAACAATGAGAACTAATGTTTTCATAATGGTAGAAGATAATACAAACAATGTAGTGAATTGAGTTATTGTAGATCGTGATTAGTGAAATAAATGTATGATATTAAAAATCCATGAAAAATAATCGCTTAAAATAAATTAAAAGAACCAAATTCCAAGAAAATATGAAACACTGACTCAATGAAATGGTGACTCAAAATTTGAGAGAGTTGTAGAGGAATTTTGAATATCCCAGAGATGGGTGAACCATTACTACAAGTGGTATTGGCAAAAAGAATATAAGGGAAGAAAACAAACATTATCACTTAGAGAGGTAAAATTGAGAATTAAGGGATGTATATAATAATTTTTGAAATATGTGTAACTTATATTTTAATATTGAATTGAATATTGTTTTGAAGAGGTGGGTGAGTGATAAATACAAGAAAATATACATTGATATGTTGACCAAAATCTAAAACCATAGTGATTGTAAGAAAATTTTTAACACTAGAGAAAATGCTCATCGAATACAATATTGTCTATAAATTGAAGTATTTTTTGAAATGTAATGTTACAGATTTGGAATCATTCTTGATTTTTCTTATAAATGGTCACACTAGGGAACATTTTTGGTTTGATATTAAATTATTGTTTTAATGAATACATAATATTGGATTTGGTGTTATAATATAACTTTTATCAGTTTGAGTCCCTCTCATCCCCCAATAAGGTAGAGGTGAATATGATGGTAAAATAACATGACATAATATTAATTGAAATATTTTATATAAGTCTGGAATTTTTCAGAATGGGTTTTTCATGAAATTATTTCTCATATTTGTAGTAATGCATATCCTTAATGTTTTAGAGGAATATGGTTGGTAGTTTTCTAAAGAGATATATTTCATTATATTTTACCATTTAATATCTTTTTGGATCTGAAAAGTGTGAGAACTGGGAGAGTTTCCATAGCCAATTTTTGAGTATTTTATTAAATTGGCTTGTATTTTTATTTTTATTTATATAAAACAAATAATAAACATATAATATTGATTCATGGATCTTGTTATGAAACTAAATAGTTATTTTCATTAGTTTGTACATTATGGATGATTTTTTGAAGTATTGGAATATTTTTGCTCGTTTTAGTGGAGTTTGGTGGGATATTTGGGGTTATTTAATTGTGTTTTTAGGATATGTATGGTTTAAATAAGGATCAAAGTGTAAAAAATTATAACATGTTTGTAATATACTACTATACAGTTATTATGGGTATGAATGATATGATAAATCATTATAATTAGATTTTGGGATATGGGGTACTGATTTCATTAGTTTATAGTTGAATAGATGTGAAATAGAAGAATGTGGGAAATATAATATCTCATACATTGTCTCAAAGAAAAAAATGGATTCACAATTCTGATTATATGAAAGTAAAAAATTATTTCTCTAATATAAATATTATGAGAATGTTGGGTGCTATGATGTAAATATAATGAGACATAAGAAAATAAGGATTTTATAGTAACATAGATCGTATGGATTCTATGTATACTCCTCACACCATAAAAATTAGTAGTATAGGAATATTATATGATGAATATAAATTTAAATAGTGCGTGAACACTCTTTGAGTTATAACATATGTATAAAATAAGTAATAACCCACACCAGGATTTTTTCACACCTTGAGGCATAACCTAACCACATCATTTTCCTATGATAATACACTACCTATTTCATCAAGTTTTATTCTTGGGATATTATAATTGACCAACATCTTTTAAATGGAAACACAGCCATGTGTCTATTAAGTGATTATAATTTGATGAATACTTTATAATATACATATGAATATATTACAATTAATTATGAAAAACATAAACCAATAAAAGGTTTAGATGACATTGTTTAGTAAAAAAATTTATCCTTATCCCTTCAGTTTTGATTTTGAATAATGATGATTTCAGTAATCCCATAATGTCTCAACAAATTAGAGTACAAGTATATAAAATAACTAAACATATAAACATTGTAAAAAAGAACAAATAACTATAGTAGTGTTTGAATCTTATAAAACAATGCACGTTTTCATATGCTTATTTTTTGATATAGTTCAATAAATAATTCCTTTAATTTTATCCTTATGTGCTTTCTTCCATAATTCATCCATTGATTAATTCATGTGGGTGTTTTCTTAATTATCTCTATGATCCTGTAATTAAATGGTTTGAAAAATTAATGTATGATAATATTAGGATTACATGTATATTAAATTTGATGTTTCAATTAATTTTACATTTTTTCATCTCAAGTATTTAATATATGTTCCCATTAAATAATAATTTGTAATCAAAACATAACATAGTATTCTCCCAAATATATTCAAATATAAATATATATCATGGTATTATACATGTAATATATACTTTGGATACTTTTAAAAATTCATCAAATCATGAAACATATCCTAAAACAAAATTACATGATAAAACATAAGAACCATGTCATATTTTTCATTAACACTCAGCATTAATTTTTATTTAAATTATTATCATATTTTCTCAAAAAAACATTTATCCCATGAAACAAAGTATTAGACTTCAAAAAATATATTGTTAAAAAATAGTGAAAATAATGAAATAAATATTTCATCCATTACATAATGTTTTTTTATTACTCCTCTAGATGCCATTGGAACCAAAGAAAACATTGTGTCAACCTTAGAGTATATCAATGGATGTATCCAAACCTAATATATTATTTTTATAGTCTTTTTTTAAATATCATAATTAAACAATTTCACATTACATCACTTATTCTAATATCATAATATAAACTATATTAATGGATTCTCTCTCCCCTTACACTGCGTCATCTAATATGACGTATTCCATCAAATATATCTACTAGTATGTATGAAACAATTCACCACATGTAGTGATAAAATTATTAGAATGCATATTAATACTTCATAATCTCTCATTACATATATATTAATATATTATTCATTTCTAGTTTTAACTTAGTTGAAACTATTAAAATGTTTAAATTTATTTATTGTACACAATATAATTCATACATGATTTTCAGTTATATAAGAAATCTTAATTTGTAAAAAAATATAAAGGAATAAAATCATAAAAAATATAATATATAATTAAAAATTATAAGAATTATTAATAAAAAATTCAAAAAAATTAATGAGAGTTGATTTGTGTTTATTGAAACACAAAAAGAAAAAGTGGCATGTCCAACTTAATGAAGACCATACTAGATGGTATTCTATTTTATTATATCCCAAAAATATGATTTTAACACCAAATTCCCTTAGCACTCCTCTAGTTGAATTATAACACGAGGGAGGGAGTCATTGGATTATTTTCAATTGTTCATATGAAATTTTATTTACTTATAATACCTCGGTACCATATGTGAGTCCAATATTTCTCTATATCATCTTTATATTCTCCATTACCTCCAATGTCATACTCAAATATTAGTATTTATGTGTGGGGGGTTTTTAGAAAAGATTAATGATACTCAAATAATTATTATATAGTCTAGATGGCTAAGATGATGCCTTGATTTATAAATTCAATTTCATTAAAACGTGTATTTTTATTGATTAAAATTTGGGTTATTTATTATTTAATATTTTCCTTAAAGGGTGTTTTTTCATAAATATTTGATTTGTGGGTTTTTTGAGTTCTCCTTTTGTAATGTCGTAATTTTATTACAATTCATGGGATTCATATAAAAAATAATGGAATCAATATAATGAAATATTATTATCATATTATATATATTTTTATAAATTTTTATGACAATTTTGTTGATAGAGTGAGTTAATTGGAATTATGAACTCTAGAGTACCCTTCAGCCAAATATGTTAAGTGGTAGTATAACTCAATGGTGTGTCGATGTGTTGTTTGGAAGAAGAAGAAGTTATTTTGATGAATTCTCATCCATTGGTCATCTCACTTGAATATTATTATATGTTCCAATTACGGAATGGTAGCACTGAAAATTGCAATCACTATATATTAGAAACTTTAAAAGAAAAGAGTGTGGCTTTAGGAACACTATTTTCATACTGTTGACTGGATGTCATATTTTGAAAATCTATATAGGATCGATGATTAAATAATGTGATTAATGGACTTTAGTGGATAAAGGAATTTAGAGTTACCAAATGACCTATATGGATCCTATATAAAACTAGGTGGGACAACTTTACTATGGTTTAAAATATTTACTTTTGATTGTGTTCTATGTGGATTCTTATTCACAAGATTGATAATGTTTTATAACATCAATGTAATGAAAGAATGTGATGCTTTACTCATATATGTAAGATGAATTTTATTACCAAAAAAACTATTTTTTATCCATTATATGATTTTATACAATTTTATAATTTCATATAAATGTATTTTTGGAGTTTGGATTAAATGAAAACGATTAAAAAATTCTGTGTGTTGATTTTAGTAAATTTTTTCTTCCATGAACTGTTATTCTAATATTCAAATGATTTCGTATGGGGTACCATTTTTTCTAATTTATTCTTCCTATGATGGAATTATATTGTGTAAACATGTTTAATTATCTATAATTGGTATCATAGTGGAAGGTTTTTGAAGGCTGGGTAGTCTACTCTGTAATAGAACATGTATCATTCTTACATGCTCATTCATTTTTTAATTTTGTGGGATTCGTTTTTTGTGATGTTTTATTCTAATATAAAATTGATATCAACATATAGGATAGGAAGAATATGAAAAATATTAAGTAATAACAAGAAAAAAAGTATTATAATCCTACATCACTCAGTAAGGTGTACTTAATGTGATATCTATTCATCATAAGAAAATCTAAAGGGAGGCCCCTATTGGATCATGTAAAAGATATTAACATGATTATAAGTTAGCTTATAAATATGTATTTGAAATTAATTTTTAATTTATAGGATATACTATTTTTATGCTCATCACCAAACTCTTAGGATGTAATTGAATAAATATTCAGAAACTCGTGTGGAAATAAATTATTACAGGATCTTTGAAACCTGATTTCATACTAAGGGATCATGGGGATGGATAATGTGGAATCATCTACTGATGAATTGAATAAAAAATAAATAGGTAACTAACCTCATATAATAAATAAATGGGTATTGGAAATAATTACTAGAGAATTGAGTAAACGAAAATATACTAAACCAATGATTGGCACATAGAACAATTCCAAAAGTGGTTATCTCAAGAAATACTTTAATTAGAGTAAAATAAATTATAGAAAATATAAGTATATATCACTAATTTATTTCGGATTAACATAATTTATTATTTATAAACTACATAGAAGATTTAATAGAATGGTATAATATTGTATCACAATTTCCAGTGGATCATTCCACGAAATTGGTGAATGGGGTTATATAATGAAAAATATGTCTAGAAGCCTTTGAAGATTGCATCTATACAATGAAAAATATATTGAAATCATGGTATATGGTATGTGAGAATATAATAAAATAATTGTATCATAATTTAGTTGAAACTAGTTTATTATATTTTAGGCCTTCATAATATATTTTCGTAGTTGGATAGTTCGGTGAAGATGGATATGGAACAAATTGAAAATGGAGTAAGAGGAGTCACTAATGGTTTATTTTTTAAAGATGGTGCAATAAAGGTTTAAATTTAATACTTTTCAATAAGGGGAGTGGAATCTACTCTATCCTAAAAATATTCATCTACAAGTAAATTTTTTTTTCACTTCTATCTTATGTATATTAGTAATCATAATATGAATGTACTAGTGGAAAAAAGAATGAAAAATATTTATCATTTTGAATTCCTAATATATATGATTTTTATAATCATAATAAAATGTTGGGAAAGATTTATGTTGGGTGGATGAAAATTTAGACGTATGAGGATATAGATAATACATATAGATTACATAGGACCATCTCCACTTAAATCTCATGAAAATTCAAAATACATTATTTCACACATTAATGAATCCATAAATAATGTACAAGAATACTTCAAAATACCTAAATAATAAGTGTTAGGTGTAATCATGTAATAAAAATTTATGGACAAAAGGGAATCACAATATAATATAACATGATTTAAATAAGTCAATAGAGGTGGCTACACTAGAAAATGTTTCTGAAACATAGGAAAATACAAGGAATTTGGAAAGAAAATATTATAACTAGAACACATCAAAAAAAATACATAGTTTTAAAGATGAATTAGACCCTAATGGAAATTACATGATTTATTAATTTTTACTCAGTCATTTCAAAAGTATTTTTAGTTGAGACAATTAATAACATAGTATATCTAATACATTATATCCCCTCAAACACAATGGGATAATTTTTTTATGTTTGTTAGACATGAAGGACACTAAATTTAGATAACATTAATGGTATATTATGTATAATGTACAGATTGTTGAAACAAAATATAGATATAATCTGAAGAAAAATTATGCGCACAGTAATTTATAGGATTTGGATACAAAAAATATTGTTTCAAACATTTATATTATAAGAATAAATAAGTCATCATATATAATTATGTAAATTTTGATTAGAAATATCTTTAAAAAGATAAGAACACAAAGGAATAATATCATGAATGGAATAAATCAAATTCATTTTTTATTGATCTTAACAGATAGCTGATAATCTCAAAAATTCTATTGATTTATGTTGGATATTAGACTATTAGAAATTAAAAAATTAGTGGAATGTTCATAGGTAAATAGATTTGTTTCACATATGGGAACATCAGAATATTCAAATAAAATAATGGAAACTAGTGAGGTACAACCTATGTTTTCCTATTATGAAATTCACAATATTTTATAATCGTAATGAGATCTATTGTTGGTAGATTTATAGGGATATACATAGGTTATATGGATAGTATAAATTTATATATTATAATTTAATTTTGTACTTTTATTATATGGGAAAGAAATAAAAATCCTTGAAGAATAACATAACCTCATAGAACTCGCTAAGTGGTATTTTTATCTAAATATTGATTAGGATTAATTGGTTTGGAAGAACACTTAAGTGTAAGATAATATTCAATTTTGATCTAGGAAACATGAAAATATGTAATATTGTTTTAATGGATAATGTTGACAGAAGTACTAAGTATAAGTAACTATTGGTGGTTAAGAAATTTCAATATAAATAAAAAAATAAATCTTCTGAAATATTCTCTATATTTGTTAAACATACTACAACAAAATTAATTATCAATACGGTTGTATTTGTGGGACTCAATTTGAAACAATTGATTCCGAAATAGATTTTATTTACGGTGATGTAGAGGAGGATATATATATATATATATAAAAATTCACTAACAAATTTTATGGATCAAAAAAATTTGAGCATAGTGTGTAAAAATGAAATGCTTGTGTAGGTTTAAACAAGAACCGTGGTATTGGAAGTTGGGGATTCGATCATTCATGGTAGTGTAAGGATTAGGGAAAAGAAACTCATGCCAATTTTTTTCTATAATGAGTAAAAAAATTCAGAATTCATCATTCTGTTATTGTTTGTAAATAACATTCCTCTAATACATCTATGAATCTAATTAAATTCTAGAGATATTGAAATACTTTTCAAAGATGATTGAGTAATCAAAATATCACTGAACTTAATATTATCTGATACTTGAGGATCGATCAAAATAAAAAGACTAAAATTTTTCATTAATGTAGAAAAACGTGGAAAATATAATCATATAATAAATTTAACTGAAAAGATGCAAAACTATGTCAAATACACCTTCACGTTACATCCTTTTCTCAACCAAACAATAAATATACAATAAATATTAGTCTATTTATATATAAAAAATACCATATCCATGAATTTAATGAAGCAACGTGTATTCCAGAATGAGAACATGACCAACTAGTGTCCATGTAGATGGAGTTCTCAGTAATTTCATGTCAAATACAAGGGTGAAAATTTTAGAATATATGGCTTGGATTATGGGATATTTTAAATGAATAAAGGATAATTATATTTTAATTGGAGAAGATAAATAATTTATTAGTTATTTTGATGATAAATTTTGGAGAGATACACATTAATAGAAATGAATAGACATGTTTTTATTTAGCATTGGTGGAACTATAGTCCACAAGATGTTATGTCTATAACCATTGATTGTACTCTCTACAAAGGATGCTTATTTTTTGGTATAAATAGATGTAAAAAATAGATAGTGTATTTAGAATATCTATTTGAGCTGCTTGTGAGGGTCTAAGAATGTAAATTAATCTCTACTGATAGTTAGAGAAAAAAACACCTCCAAAAATTTGGTTTTCTATGCGATAATTATGAATATCGACCATAAGTACTATTTTATATGAATGTTTCTTGAATATGGTGTGCTAAGGTCATGGAAGATTGATGGATGTTATGAACCCAATAGATATTTTCACAACGGAATTAATATGGGATATTTTAATATATCATAGAACCACAGTTAGACTTTGTTTAATTTAAGGGACAATGAATAAGTGTTACATATTGAAATAGTATAAAGGAATATGGTTCCAAAAGTGTTAGATGATGACCTTAAATCCTTGAAAAGACATCTAATGGGAGATTATTTTGATTCTAGAGCATCACTAACATCTATATTAAGCTCATCAGAATTAATAAACAATTATTACCCTTTAACATTGTTAGTTAAGTGATTATTTCCCTTAGTGCTAGGGTGTCATTTTTTCAGAAAATAAAAAAAAATTGGTTGATGTTATGGTGATGGTCATCTCACTAGATGTTCATCTAGTGTCACAATTAATGTGAAGAGTAAATTCATTTTTGAAGTATCCTATCTAAAGGAAATTAAAAAAATGAGTGAGGTGATAGGAAAATTTTTATCATGGCAAAGAATCGTGGCCAGAGTATGTAAATACATAGAGAATCAGTGGTTGGACCATAAAATAGATAAAAACCTGATAATGTAGGAGTTCATTACTACTAGATGACCTTAAATAACACCCAATAAAAGGGAGCGAAACATTTTTCTATGTTTTCTAGGATTTAATTATCTTATGGATCTATGTTGATTCCCATTCGCAATTTATTTTAATAATATGTAATTATGAATTAAAAAATTACTAAGATTCTTCTCTCCATAGTCATATGATTGAATTCTAAACCACATAAAGTATTTTCAAGTCCTTGACTAGAATTTATTTTATTTTATAATTATGGTTGAATGTTTTATTTTAGTATATATTAAATATAATTTTATAATGAATTCAGTGATATTTTGGGTGATATTTTTCATCAATGATTTGATTAATTTTTTTCATGAACTATTTACACAAGTGTGGTCAAATGAGGACAGACATATTATGGGTGAAATTTATATAAAATCTAGTAAAATATTGTGATAAATCTTTTTATTATTCTTTCTTAATTTATAATGAATTTATAAAATTGATTTTTTTTTAAAAAAAATTAAAAGATTTCATAGTATTTGATTATTTTTGGAGTGTATGGGTTTACAAAAACATGTATAATTTTATTATGTGTGACATATTTATGAAAATAAAAAAATTAGAAATTTAGTGGTTATAGATCAATGAATTATGGTTTGGTATATTATAATAAAATTTACATGAATTTTATTATCATATTTTTTTATGGTTGAGGGTTATTTTTAATTGGAATTGATAAGTGAGGGAAACTCCTCATGATTGTGGAGGATTAACTAAGTTTGGTGAGGTTTATTTCTGAAACTCCACTTTATTATAGGGGAATGAATAAGATGTTTTAGGTTAGATTAAGAAACATCATGTGAGTTTCTAGGCACTTTCGCTTATGGTGATGTCATTTTAGTTTATTGTTGATCATTTGAAATCATAATTTGAGTGATAAAGAGTCTATTTTGATTATACATTCCTACACTCTCTGGTAGTTTCCAACAATTCAATTGTAAATGTATCATGTTTTATTATTTCATTAGTTTTTTGTTTTAATGGTTTGTGTTAATTGGTGGGATAAAATTTAAGGCGTTAATACATGTTGGGTTTTTTGTTAATAAATTTTTTTATATTGATTTTAAATTAATCATGTTGATTTAATTATACCAATTTTCATTGGTGGGATTTTTATAAAAAAATCAATTATGGAAAATGGTTTCAATAATAATGGGATCTTGGTAAATTATTACAGGAAAATTTAATTAGATTACAAAATCAATGTATATATGTGCATATTAGCTTCAATGAAAATAATGTTTCATATGTTCCAGGTTGTAGGGATCACAACTTCATAGGATGGGATGGAGTAGTTGAGGTCAGATGGTGTAGACTATTGATATTTATGTAATCTATTTTAATATAGTTCATTAGTGGGATTGTATATTTTATAAAGATATTATTTTATGTGTTTTTATGTATTAATGTTTTATACATTGACATTCATTGGATTATACTATGTACCATTTTAGAGGGATGTATTTCTCATGACAGTTCAGTTTTCAAATATTTTCCAATTTTCTATTGGTAATGTTGCACATTTATTGTTGAGCCTTTAGTATTCCTGTGATAAATAAAAGGGGTAAGTAACATTTGAATATTCCTTGAGGACACTCTAAGTACCTTATCATGTTTAGGATGTCATAAAATTTGTCTTATATTTAAAATATTAGTTTCATATAATCAAAACTAGTAGAAATAGATTTAATTATCCTAAAATAAAAAGTAAAATGGATGTTGATTAATGAATTACATTTATAATCAAAAATCAAAATTATTTTCATTATTATTAAGATGAATAAACCATAGACACATATATGTTAAATCATTATCCTAATTAAATAGCAACATTTCATTATATATCTTACCGCTAAAAACATATATGTTTAGTGTTTTGAGATACTCTCAAATTGAACTTTTCATTTTACAATATATATTCAACATCAAAAAATAAAAATCATGAACCCTATCCTTATATTTATATAATACAAAATACACCACATAATTACCTAGTAAAGGAAATTTAATAAATGTTTGAGTTAGGACCCTCCTTGCATGTTTAGATTTAAGAGGTATATATATACACAATATAGGTACTCATAAAAAGCATCATAAATGGGTTACCATCCAATATGTAAGCATCAGAATAAAATCATAATGTAATCCCCTAAGGTATATTTTTAATAAAATGGATGGCTTGAATAAGTCACCTGATTCATTCCCTATGAAATTTAGTAAAAGAAAAACCAAGAGAACAATAATGAGGTGTAAATAAATTACATCATCATGGAGTAATGGGAGATAGAATTAGATAATATAATTGTTGATATGCTTAGAATTATCATCTATAAATCTCCATGGCCATCATACCATCAGCAAGTGCCATCAAGAATTTATAGGTAGGCCTAAACATCGAAATATTGATATAAAATATGATATCTCAGCATGTAGCAATAGTGAGAACCAACAGACCAAGGCCATCATAACCAAAATCTTCATGACCATAAGCATATTATATTCCTTCGAATGAATTAAGAAAAAATAGAAACTTTCATCAGTACATCATTAATCAAACACATATAATATCGAATGAGACCATTATAATCAACATGTATACACAAAAAACCCACAAAATCAAAATAATGAAAGTCCAACAAAGATAGTGACTTCAACCAGCATTAATAATGAGAAAAAAATAGCTATAATAAAATTATTAGATCAGCATCTTGCAAAAATCAAAGAACAAACATGTTTGGAGTCTCAACACTGAAAATACTGGGAAATCCACATCATGTCATAAATGAAAAAAATGTGCATATGGAACCAGGGGGCAAAAATCTATCCCCATACACACCCAATCCTTATGCCTGAGGTAAAAAATCTATATTTATTCAAGAACTATATATCAATTAAATATTCTCTATAATTAGAACCTTCCATTCAAAGAGTTTCACGGAAAAACAAACAAGTACACCAAAACGAAACCAGATACCATGAAGCAATAGATCAATCTGAACAAATAAATCCATGGTTATTTCACTAATGTTTAAATTTTTATTATTCATGTATTCATTAACCATCCTTTTGAACATATGTTTTTATGATTTCAAGGTATGATTTAGCCCAAATCCGATGATGGACACATTTGTTATGTGTTATTTCATTTGTTCATCCATACAAACACTAAATTCATTACTCACATCGTCCTCGATCAAATATGAGTCTCTGTACACAGGATCTTTTCCCCTTTCATATCCCCCCTCATCGGATATTTCAATAGTTTTAGCGGGCTGTTTGGGAAGATCATCATCATTCCTAAAGTCATCAAGGGTTCTTATGACTATTATTATTTCAATATCTGAATAGTCTGTACAGTTCTTAGTTTTCATCGGATTTATGGAAATGAATCCATCTTTATCCATTATCAATTTTTTCATTTCATAACACTTGATTTGAGATAATATTCAACAATTATATCTGATGGATCCACTTATTCATGAAGAGAATCATCAGAGTGATCTCCTTGTTCCTTTTCCTTTGAGCCATGTGAATCGACCTGATTCCCGTGAACCACCACACCTGAAACATGGAATGTATTTTTACTAGTGATTCAATGAACATCAAACACAAAGCCTGAAACTTCTTTGTACTACATGGGGTTTAAAATTTTGATAAAATTATCCTTATTGAACACATTATTTTTTCAATAATTAGATGATCTAGATGGTCCATAGTTACTCTTATGACTAACATTATCCCCATCTAGTCTAGGAATCTGTTTTAATTTTTCAATCATAGTGGCTCTCCATTCCACAGAACCATCATTTTTCTACCCACAGACATTGGAGGATGTCAATTATTAATGAAATGGTTAAAATAAAATATAATACTTTCATAATGTAACTACTGATAGAATCCATATTCACCTTTCTGGGTTTAAATGTGAGAGGTTAGATCTTTAGATACATCAATTTCCACACAAATTCTGTCAAAAAATCTCCTTGAAAGAGATCTCATTGCCTAATCCAGTTTCAAAGTATTATAAATGAGTTTATAAATTAGAAGAAAATCATATTTTTTAAATAGATGTAACAGAAACCTGTGAAAAACAACCCATATAGGCACTATATGAAATTCAAAGAATTTATCAAAATCTAGTGTTTGTTTGAGAACATCATTGGAAGAACCCACATAATACAGTGTAAGTATTACGAAAAGTCCATAATAATAATCCTTAGAGGATAAGGAAAACAAATTAGAGGAGTTAATGAGGAGGATATGAAACCCCAAAAAATCAATGGCGTCAACTGATGACCATCAATATTTAAATCTGGTTATATGTATAATGAATTCAATATCCAAAACAATATGAAGATCAGCAGCAAAAATGTTGACTTCGTCTATTCATAAATAGACCACCAATTGACTAAAGATTTGAAAATACATAGGATTGACATGAATTTCATAGTTTATGACATCATTTGGGGGGAGGGGGTCTCATGCTCTCATGTATTCTCCAAGAGAACAGAGTCGCGAAGGTTCGAAGATTTGAAGTAGGGTTACCATCGCACTAAGTCGAGAGGACCACATGTTCATCAAGATTTGGCCTCTCCATAAACCATAAGTTATATGAACATATATTATATAAATATTCTTTAACATAAAATTAGATTTTGGAATCATAAGACAATAATCATGATCCATTGATATATAATTGATTAATATAGCACATATATATACATTGAGAATCATAACTTATTTAATGTATAAGCACTATAAAATTCATATCATAATGGACTAGGTTAACCACCAATGTCAAATAACATAATGTATTTTGATAACCACCTGATTCTCATAACATAAAATATAATGTGATATAAATCATAACCAATGTATAAGAAGGATATATAAATCTTGTCCTTCCAATTACTTAATTAAAAAATATACATATGCTCCACATATGAACAAGACTACATTTATAAATTGGCCATGTAATAAATATTCCAATGAAAAGATTAAAAATTTTAAATATAATTTCATAATAAATTAAT
The DNA here is from genome assembly GCA_963277665.1 of Viscum album. NCBI lineage: Eukaryota > Viridiplantae > Streptophyta > Magnoliopsida > Santalales > Viscaceae > Viscum > Viscum album. The sequence continues at coordinate 814,840,745 of OY728126.1, read as the reverse complement.
ATATAATCTATGGAATGAAATTGGATGATTTCAATAAAAACATATCCCCAATCAAAAATAATATAAATTGAAGGTTATATAAATAGTTGGAAATGTTTATAAAATTATTCTATAATATCATTAGGAAAACAAGATTAAATTGAATATAAATTTCTATAAAATCTCTTTTAACGGTAGACAACTTTTAAATAGATAGCTATAGAAAATAGTTGGAAAAAGTAACTACAAATTAATTTGAGGAACCATGAAAAGAAAGAAAAGAATCTATGTAATGACGTGTAGAAAATCATGGGAGAATGTAAACCATTGTGAAAAAAGTGTATTGAGTTAATGATTCAATTCAAAATTTTTGAAAAGATATTAAATTTAATTGTAATGTTACTTTACATGAACATGAAAATACGGATAAATACATCCAAAAAATAATATATTGGCATGTACATGGTAGTAAAATATTCCTAATCTGATATATGTGATAAGGATGGTTCCACTTAAATAAATAATTCCAGGTGCAGTATAACAAATGGGAGGAGAAATTATATGAATTTAATTCAACCACAAAATTCACTAGAGGAATCAAATATATGGGGTTATAGAAAAAATGATTATAGAATATACCCTAAATGATATATTCGTAAAGACAAAATCAATTTCAATAGATTATAGTAAAAAGACCATTATATTTACACCCAACTCCAGTGAAAGTGATTCATCTTCTTGTATAATAAATATTAACATATAAATAAATTATTTTAGAACATTACTCATATTTATTAACTTCTATAGTATTAAATTATACTTATGTATATTACATATGTTACTTAGTTATAGAAAATTTTCATCAGTGAATGTTAGTAATTTTAACTATTATAGAAAATTTTCATTACAGAAATGTTCATCTTCATCATTTGATTATATGTTAACAACTTATATATTAGACATTATTGTAGAATAATCTTATTACAATGATTTATATGTTCCATAGTTAATTTAACTGATGATACCATTATTCTTTATAAGAACAGAATTCAAAACCAACATGTTTAACATAATATCATCTATAATAATTAGTTATTTTATAATTATCATCCATTTTTTGTTACCCTTGAAAAAACTTTGCATAAAAGTAGTTACTATTTAATATAATATATTATTATCACTTTACATTTAATCATTCATGTTGGAATTTTGAATATGATATTACATTATTCAGGTGGATAATTAAATCAAACCAAACAACAATATGTTATACAAATGAACTTGTAAGAATATTGGGTTGTATTGTAGAAATATCATTTTGTACATAATAATACTTATTTTTATATAACATCATTAGTGTTTTTAATTGTATTAAAAAATATTGGATATGATAAAATAATTAAAAACAATATAGAATAACTACATACTTATAAAGATGGAATCTCTTTTTCTCATAGTAGGTTCATTCATAATGACGTATTTAGGCCCCTTAAATGTGACTAAAAGATAAAAAAATGTAAGTATACTTTAGTAGATCCAATTAGGGTAGTTATTGAAGGGGGAACACAATGAAATGCCAAATTTATCATTTTTGTAGTTGGGTCTTTTATATGAGTTTCTGAGTAGAACTTCTTTAAATATGCATTCCTTAAGGTGTATGTAGTTTTATTTTACCTAGAAATTTGATCCAAAGTAGATATATAATAGATTTATTTCAATAATACCCTTATCTAATAAAATTAAAAAAAACTAGATATTGGAAAGAAATTTAGTCATTAATTTAAATCATTTTTCCTCAATCTACCATTTCTGTGGTAATGTAAATTTATACAATGGTGATGTAATTTTTACCAAAAAGTTATTTACCATATTATATAATTTAAATGACTTGATTCAAGAAAAATAATCTATTTTAATTAATTGATTTTATAAAATGTATTAATATTAAAATTACGTAAAACAAAAAAAAATTAATTATATCAAACTATATTTTAATCATAAAATTGATTTTATTATTCTCCCATAAAAAGTAATACGAACTAAATGGTTATTATTTGTTTTTAAAATTATAAAAATAATGTGTTTGATTAAATTTTATAGAAAAAATATAATAAAATTTACTTTTTATAAAAAATATATGATATATAAGAAGAAAAATGTTTTTAATTAATATATTTTTCATTCAATAATAATTATTCAACTCTAATTTCATATTAATATTTTTATTTTTTGGATATTATTTAATTATATTTCCTATTATTCTATTAATTTTTTTAATTTTCTTTAATAAAATTATTACTTAAATGTTTTAAATTAAATTTGAAATAAAATATATGAAAAAACTGTTTCCTTAAAATAAAAGATATTTTCAAAAACATATTAGTATCATTTTATTTTATTACCAAATTATTTATTTAATATTAAATAAATGTAAAAAAAATTATTTGTTACACATTATTTACTTGAAACTCTAAAATACCTAATTTTCATATTAGATATATGTATACTCGATCAACTACATATGAAATAAATATATTTCCAACTATAATATATCCAATGAATAAATATATATATATGATGGTCATATTACACCACTCTATATGTCCTTAAATTTTTCAATAAATTAAATTTATTCTTTTTATTTATTTCTATCTCAATATTTGAATTATTTTTTAACTATATATTTATTAAATAGTTTCACTTTGCTAGATAATTTCTATAGTAAATGATGAGGTTGAAAAATTCAATTTCATTATCCTTTTATTAACAATTGGTTTTATTAATAATTATTTTCATATTTATGATTCATAATTATTTATGATAGTGTATAAATGTATCCATTGTATTTTTATATTTCATGTTAATAAAATATTTTATTTTTCATTTTAGTTTGGTGTCTCTAGTAAAACAAGTTATCCAAATGGTTCCAAAAATAAAAATGTCGGGTTTTACATTCAACCCCCATCAAAAAACATCTCCCTCAATGTTTTATTACATAGATGAAAAATAGAATTGTACTTATATAAAATTAAATATTTAATTACCAATATATATTCCTTAATAATATTATTTAACATCATAACATTTACCAAGTGAAGAGTGTTGTTTCGAATAACATTATCTATACAGTACACAATATTTATCAGTTTTTCTCAAAAGAGGAGGCATTTTCCAATTTTAATAAATCGTTGTTCATTAAATTTGATGGATTGGATTATAAATCATTAAATTTGAAACATGAAACACATCAAGTAGATTAATATGATTCTTATAAATAATGGTGACAAGCTATTATACCCATTTGTTTGAGTATTTTTATGGTTTTTATGTTTTTAAATTATAACTTTCCATTCTAATATAATAAAACTTCCCTATTCCTTGAATATTTACAATGTAATATAGTTAAAAAAAGTAAAACTACAAATAATTTTGATGGTAATCAGGGATTCCATTATACTAATTCTATTCTTATTTAATGTGACATAGAATAGTTTCAATAATGTTGTATATATTATTCGTAACATATAATCATTATAAATAGTTTTCTCTATCTTCATCCCATCATGTTGGAGTTATACAACCATTCCCATTAATTTCAAAAAAAATATTTTAATCATATAATGGTAAATATTATTGAATGATAACTCTATGAGAAGAATATGTTGATCCTCATCCTTTTAAATCCATTTTATAGAATCTTAAAATACTTTATATAATTTGAATGGTTATTTTTGATTAACAATTGGTTTGGATATAATAATATATGTTAAATATTACTTATGAATACCATTCTAATTAAATACTTGACAAATGAATCAAGGTAAATCATATATCCCTACCAAATATAATTTAATGTTATAATCTAGGTAGCTTTTCAACTTCCTATGTATATTATATTGCTTATTGATTGAGTGATAAATACAATTTGATAAAAATAGAGTGTAATAACTTATTAACTCAAGGAACTATAAACCAAATGGCATTATGCCCTTTATAAATCACATGAACTCCAATAATGAAATCTATTGTGGTGTTCTCCCATTTCCATATAAGTATTCCAAATGGTTGAAAATCCCCATATACTTTTATTGTGTATATGAAACATTCTTGAAAACCATGATTTATTATGTGCACTATAAAATCTCACACATTAATTTTTCACACCGATAATACTACTTAATATCTCTGTACTTTTTTCATTCAAAATTGGATAATGAATAACCCAATACACCTATATTACAAGAGCTTATTCTTATGTTATATATTTACAGAAACATATACATTTAATAAGTCTCACAGTTCCTTCATTTTCATTTTGGAACTCATGAATAATACTAAATTTATTCTATTTCCCCATGTCATCATTCAATTCCTCCTAGATTATTATTTCGATGAATAGAAATAAATAACACTGGAAGGATAGGTTTTAACCCTCTATTTATAATTTCTAGATATATCCTAGTAAAATACATAAATGTTAGCTCTATTTGAATCCTCACCATTGATACTGTATCACGGTCCATTCTTTTTATATTATCCTACACCTTTTTCACCTTCCATGTGTGATAATATCTTATGAAATAACAGTCCATGATCAATTTCAACCATCTACATTGGTACTTGTTCCAAAAATTAAGTGTCTACATATACATTTAAGAATTGTGAAAAGTATATATATCACACTATTCACCATATATATATAGTTTATCCATGTCATAATTGAAAATATTACCATTTTTAGCACCCAATAATGTATCTGGTAATTTTTCCCACAAATAATTCGTTGATGCGGGGGGAATTCTATCCCTGTGTAATTTTTATAAGGTAGACCATAATCACTTCTTTAATGCATCGTTGTATATCACAAATTGATATCCATTTTATCGTAGTGTGAATAAACGTTAATTGGACTACCTTATAATAACATATCTAATACTAACTTAATATTATTTAATACAAAGAAACATGACACCCTTTTGACTTAACATAGTTAGTAGATTTAACTATCTGTAGAAATTACTCACAAAATAGTAATAGTATGTAAAGAATCCTGGAAAACTAAGAGTCTTTGTTATTGATTTTCATTTATATATTTATTCATTCACCACTTTATTTTTTCGATCCAAATATATAACATAACTTGTGATTTAATTTCCAAATACAGACTTATCATGTTTCTAGAATTCATACTCGCTGAATATGGAATACACCTTCTCTTTTTTCAATATCTTCATTATAGTCCCCAAACACTATTCATTCAGTAATGTTATCAAGGAATATTTGCGAATTTAATTTATCCAAACTATAATAAATTTATCAATGTAATATATAAATACCTTATTCATTAAATACATGCTGATTGTGTGATAATTTGAATTTTTATAATGAATAATTATGAATTTTAATCTTCATATATTTTAAGAATGGTTCTTTTTGTTTTATTCTCTCTTACCAACCCTAGTTGATGGTATATAGATAAAATTAAATCATTTAAATTATTTATCACCTCAAAGTTGAGAGAAAAGTTTTCAATATAGGGTACATATTTCTTATTCTTAACCATCAACTTGTTATGTTGATGATAATAAATGAAAACGTGCATTAAATCATTCTAATTAATAACGATGAGGACATATTCACCCCATACAAAATCGCATGGGAGTACAAAATATTTTTCTATATTCACATATTTTTTCATCAAATAATTGAATACAATAGGGTTCATTCTATATTGGAACATAAATATAAGTATAATATATTGTAAGAGTTCAATTGAATATTCAACCACATGGTATAGGTGAATATTCTGAAATCACATAAAAATATGTTAACATATTGATGATAAATTCAAATATATTAAATATTGAGATTTTCCTCGACCATTTGATCTAAATACACCTCATGATTTGTTATTAACACAAATTTAAGGTAATTTATTTACATATGGAGTTTATAATGAATATTTCACTAATAGAAGGGTTTGGTCTAATTTTTTATATGAAATATTATTTCACTATCCAAATAATTGTTATGATAACTATTTATAGAGAGCCAGTAAATTCAAAAAAATACCGAATGGAGAATAAAATTAGTTTTCGGAATCACATTCCAATAAACCTTAATAGGGGAAGATTTGTAGACTTGTTTTGTAATCATTACCACCACAATATATTTTAAAATATATTTATATTTAAATAATTTGGGTTTATAATTAATGATTCTAGAAAACATACCAAATATGATGGAGTCTATATATCTATATTCAAATATGATGTCTATATTTTTGAATGAATAATGATTGCACATTGTACCACCTTTTTATTGCGATTAACCTAGGTGGTAGTGATAACATTCTATTTTACTTTATTCCTTACACTTTGATGTATCTGACATCATTTTACCTTATTAATACTTATTTTGATGAATTTATTTACATATTGAAAATATTTAACATAGTAGAAACAATAAAAATTAGTAGGTTCATCAATTGTAACATTAATATATTATATATTTTTTTAACACTTCATATATCTTATAAATATATGTCCTTGATGTATTTTTTTACCGTACATAAATTATTTTCATATTTCGTTGAGAAAATTTCCCACATGATTCATCCAACATTATTTATCATATAAGAAGTTGAATCTTCTATTTATCATTTATGATTCCATGAAACTACATTCTAATTTTTTACCCAAGAAAAGTATAAGGGTATTCAATTTATATTTCAACCTTACAAGAACATAAAAAAATCAATCAAAAATAAAAAATTTACTTATAGATAAAAAAATTTAAATACTTATAGTTAAACAACAAAATAAATTATTTAAATTTTTATTGGGGTTAATGATAAAATTTGAAACATACCTTGTCACTATGATAAAGATTAATCCATAAGTATTAATAGATTCATCCGCATATTATTTCATCACTAAGAGTTCTCTCATTATTTTAAAATAAGGATTTTAAGGACAATATTTATTTAAAAACATCTAATTAAACTACTCTCACTCCAGGGAGTCAATTTCATCAATTTTTCTTGTCTTGTTTATGAGATTCCACAAATAATTTCTCCACTTTCAAAATTACAAACAACTACAATAATATTTATTTACATTGAGAACATATTAATAAAAAATATTTTTTCTATTTCATTGATGTATTTTCCAGTAATTATAAGACAATAATAATCATTATAGGATGGTGGATGATGTCCCCAGAGTGAACCAATGGAGAGTTAGTCCTTTCTGGGTATAAAAGATCAACATCCATCATATTATTCATAATAATATAAAAGAGTTAGACTATCATGTCTATTTTGTTTTTTACACTATATCTCATCCATTTTTGTCTATTTGGGACAATTATTACAATGTCCATTACACACATTATTTATTTAGTTAATCATGATTCTAAACACTAAATTAATCTAAAAAGGTTTGTGTGAGTGTAAAAAAGTAATATCCATTGTAATTAATCATATGAAAATGATAATAAATCCTAATTTTATTTAAATATGTCATCATTTATTCACCTAATGACATATTTCTAAAATCATAGGAAATCTCTATTTATCCAAAATCACTTATGGTGCATTCTATATTTTATTATGTTTTAGGAAATTATTATTTATAACTAAATCTTGATAATTAATTAAATTGTTCTCTAATACCAATTGCGTTTACCAATCTATAAACATATATATGTTACAATATTTCTAGGATGAAACTTTAAATTATCAATATAATTGACACCCCGATAAACTGGAGGCCTATTTTATTTTATGATTATCAACAAACACATATTATTTTATAACAAATCCTCAATGCCTCCAAAAAAATTCACTACACATGATGTGATTCTAGTAAAATTATAAATAATATATCTCATTATTACCTATATGATGGAAATATTTTTAAATAGTGATTTGGATAAAAAATGGTTATAATATATGAGATATCAAGGGTTTTAGAAAAGGAAATAAAAAATATTATCATAAACAGTGATTAATAATAATGACATGTAGTCATAAGGAAATTATCATAAATTAATCCCCTAAGTAGTAATAACATAACAATAATGATAAAGAATTGGAATAACATGGGTGTGGAGAGAATTAATAAGAATAATGAGGCAATGATACAAAACAGAGTACTATGACATTAACATAATAGATGAAAACCATAACTTATATCAAGTATAACTACCAATATATACATATCATAGTGGAAAAGGATAATAATCAATTTCCTATAACATATTTTACTATACTAACCTATTATTCCCGATAATATTAAATCTAATACAATTGAATGATTTACCCAAAACATATATGTATGTCTGTAACAACTCATGATTTTACAATATATTTTTTCATTAAATAAATTGTCTTTTGATATCTTATTTCACAAAAAAAAGAACTAAAATGATCCAAGACATATTATATGTATATTATTAATAATATTTAATAGTAGTAAAATATATTATAAATTAAAATATTGTAACCAATTTTAAATTTATAAAAAATAGTATTAAAAAACTTAATGATTTAAAATGCCTTTATTCAATAAAAATAGTTTTATTCATATTTTTTATTATCAATTAAATGTTTATTTTCTTTGTTTGATAACTCTATTTTTGTAAAATAAACAAATGTTTTTAATTCATCATGTAAAATTTTTGTTAGGTAGAAGTGTTTTTCTCAGTAAATTTAATTTTTAGTTGGATAATGACAATAAATTTTTTTAAACTGTTACACTTATGACTATGTCATGAAGTATATAAACCTTATAAATTTAATAAAAAAATTCTTAATAAAAACTTTATTTAAATATTTCAAGTATTAAGTTGAAAATACAATATAAAATCCAAAAATCCTATAGATCATATATTAATAACATATGAAATATTTTCAAAAAAAATTTGGTTTTTTCATTCAAGTAAATATTATTCAAGTAAAATACATTTTTTCATTTTATTGTAATTTATAAAACATTTATTTTTTTATATGAAAAAAATTTATGTCATAAAAAAAATAAAATTTATAATTTTATCCAACACATTATTGTTATGAGTAAAAAAATGCACTTCTTTAAAAAAAATTACCTACCATGTATGATTATTTTGAAATTAAAATTCATATAGTATATTTTTTTAAAAAAAATATTTAAATATAATATATCATAATATTCTATTTTTTAAATAATTTAAATTTCAATTATAGTTGTTAATATTAATTATCAGGGATAAATATTAACTTCCATTATAAATGATAATTATAGTAAATGTTTAAAAATGAAATGGGAACCATATTCAAACAATGTTACCTCCAATGTATACATATGAGAGGTTTATAAACATTATTTTTATAAACTTTATTATTTCCTATGTTATGGGGATTTTACTATTGAATAGTGGTATACATTTTATGGAAATGTAATGAGTTCTTATTAAATTACCATTTTCATAAAATATAAAAGGGGATCACTTACACCACATTATTACACACTTATTACTTATAATATCATCCTTATACTCATACATTTTTATACTATAAGAATAATATCTCATTTTAATAATCTTATAGTCTTAATTAGTTAGCATATATCATCCATTTCCTAGAGATTTTCAATTGAAATATAAAGTTATCTATTAGTATTTTGGTCTCTTTTATCTTCTATTCATAATATCCCTATAATAAAATTTTTAAAGATACGATAATATATATAAATAGGTATTATTAATATAATAATTTAATAATATTAATATATATATGATTATTCATTCCTTTACATGAACTAATAAAAACAAAACCAAATCAATAATGTGTACATGAAAACTAAAACCTCCACAAAGTGATTTGGTTAATTTTTTTCACCACCTATCATTAATGGAAAAAATAGATGGATTTAAAATAATATAATTTTTATTATGATAAAATTATAATTCAAGAATTAAAATTTTTATTCTATATTAATTCCATCCCATTCAATAATTAATGTAAAAATAAATCCTATTTTTTTGCAGACAACTACCTCAAAGAATGTAACACAGTTCATTTTTCGCTGTATTATTTTATTAGGTATCGAAATCTATTAAAATATGGTTCAAAAAATTAAAATATATATTTTATATTTATTCTTTTATTATAATTATTTTATGCCAAAATAAAAACAATCTTAACCATACATGCCCATTTATTGAAGCCTGTTTTTCTCCGAGTTAGTTTAACACTTACATAAACAATGTTATAATTTTCCATTATGGTTAAAAATGGAATCATTAATAATGGTGGTTTCAAAAATGAATGGTAAAATATTTTTTCACTTCTTGTTATGGAATGGTTAACTTAGTTTTATCTTATTATTAAGATATCACAATTAATTCATTAAAAATTACTGAAATAAGCTCTTCACTTGATTCAACATAAAAGATTATAACCACAATATATAATTAATATTTTATAAAATAATAAATAATTATACACCATCTGATAATATAACTTTATTTATATCATAAATTTGAAATTTAAATATACAATAAAAATTTATTGCTTCATTATAAAACTAGAACTAAACAAAAAATGGAATCTTCTAACATATGATTATGAATATAAAATATAATATACTAATATATTTGAAATAAATTGTTAAAAATGAATGTTATAAATTTTTATTTTTTTAAATAAGGCTCTGAAATTTGAAATTTATATAGTTATTTTTCTATATATGATGATATATTGTTTACCAACATACCTGGATTTAGTTATTGATTCCTTTTTCTATATTTTAACTTCCATGAGACATGATTAATATTAATCACCATAATTTCATTTATGTTGTGAACTAAATACCCTATTTCCTTAAATTAAAGTTATTTTCATAATTTATCATATTTTTATGTCTACTACATGGTATCTCCTTTATGTTATTTTAATCTTACATTACTATTACTGTAACGGTTTTTTGCTCAAAACTTTTTCATTATAAATATATTTTTTCCACTTGATTCTTTTTTTGGTGTATATATTGGACATGAATTTCATTTTTTTCATAATTTCCACTTAATTTATTCGATTTTAACAAACATTTCACATTCATTTTTTTATTTAATTTCATTCAATAGATATATAATATGTAAAGGACTTTGTTAACTCAATAACCTTCATTGATTTATACTGTTTCTAGTTAACAACAATTCATTTAATAAGGATATCATTCATGATAAGATTATATTTCATGGTAAATTATATACCTATGTAGGGACAATGAAATTTTATTTCAAATATTTTACATTAATTTATTCCTTCCTCCAAAAGTGTTTCATTGTTTACTATGATTCACATCATCTTTAATGATGGTTCCCCTGTACATATTTTCATTTCCCCTAAAAGATGTCCTTTCTATTTGGGATCCAAATAATATTTTATCTTATGTGGCTTTTATATTTCACATTTCCTCATTTCCAATCTTTGATTTATCATCCCTTTAGTCTCTGTGTACTATTAAAAAATATATTTAAATTTATTAAAAAAAATTCTTTTCATGATTGTATTCTTAAACATAAAATACATATATCCTGAAAACCCATTAATTAATTTTTAAAGCCCCATTTCTAAATATAATTTTAAATAAATAATGTTTTCTATATTAGTCACGGCCCTTTTTTTTAAATTAAAAAATAATGTTATCCATTAATAAATGTACATAATGTATGTGTATGATAATTTTTTTATTAAAACATCGTTTTGGTTTCTCTAATTTTGTGAATATTTTTCATTAAGAAATATACTTTTATAACTAAGAATGTAATTATAAATTATTTTAAAATATAATTATTTTCAGAATAATTGAAAATGAAATTATAGTTTTTAAAAGATTATTTTTGATTTTGGAAAATAAATCATGATATTTAATGAGATTTAATGGGAAATATTTTTGATAAAAAATTCATCAATGTTCCCATTTTTTTTAAAATAATATAAAATAATATTTCTCTAATAACTTTTTTATAAAATCTTTCTTTTAGATTATTTTTTAATTCTCAAATTAATTACTTTTAATGAAAATAAATAAATTTTTTCAATCTTTTCTAAAAGGATGTTTTTATATTTGTTTTACTTTTTATCTCTAAACGTTATATCATTTGATGTTATTTATAATGAATCAACCACTAAAATCTCTTATTAAATATATATTTCAGTGATATTATTTTTTAGTCAACCAATTGTACTGGCCTAAGAATTTTTTAAAAACATGTAACATATTTTTCGATGATTATTTAATACATAATAATATTTTCAACATCGTAATAGTAAAGGTTTAGAGTTCTTTTTTATTAAATATAAAATTTATTAATTTATGACAAGTATTGAATATATCCAATAAAGATCATCCCAAACATTACCCTTCATAGAAGTACCCTACTAAACACATTCTTTATTTCCTAAAAAAGGAAACATAAGAGAAGGTTGAGCTCATACAATTAGTAAAGGTAAACATGGGAGATAAAAATTGAGGATCACATAAAATCATCACATAAGAATATGACCATGATAAATTAACCATAACATTCAATGTTTAAACCTAATCTAACAATGAAAAAAATATGATTTATGTAATAAAAATTTATCATTTCAAAACACATGAATCATAATAATGAGAGTTCATTGTAAGTCAATCAGGAACCATAATTTCAGGTCATTAATTTTTTTGGAACTATCATAAGTACTGAAAACATCTTTTAATTCATGGATAACTACTAATACACATATATTAGTAATAAAAAACCGTTACTATATTTGATCAATCAAATCAACTTGTTTATATTAATAGATCCATAAAATCGACTTGTTTTTCATAATAGATCAAGCACTTCTACTTTTTTCCAATAACTATATCAGAAGATATAATAAATTTCCAAATTCATTAGACATAAATATAGGTCCAAACATATCACATAATATAAAACATATTTACATGTGCTATAGGGTCATAAATAATTCATAATATTAGGTCCCATAAAATGAAATGGTTTTTGCTGACATTTAATTAGAGCATAACACATAGAAAAATTAAGATTTATAAATTTTTTATATTTTCACCATAAATATAAAAAATATATAGAATGAATAATTATCTTATCCTTATATCAAAGCCCATTTAAATCTTAAATAACATCAAATTATGTCATCGTGTATGTAATTTTTTCAGAAAGATAGCTTCTAATAATTATTTAGGAAAATAAATATTCATTTTTAAAATAAATTCACTTAATAAAAAAGTGATACAATAATAAATGAAAATATCTGATTTATAATAAATATTTAGAATTCAAAAAGAGTATAATATTCATCATGGATTAATTATAAATTGATTATATGATCATCTATTATAAGATAAAAAATTACTTTCACTTTTTTTGAGAAATATCCCAAAGTACCTAATTTTGAAATGAACAAAAATATTCATTTAGAAACATGTTATATCATGTCAAACAATAGAAATTACTTTAAAAAAATTGGAGAAAATGTATTTTTATAAAACATGTACATGAAATAGATTTTTCCTCCTATGGATACATGAACATAATAAATCTCCAATAATGATGAGATTATTAAATAAACACTTAAAAATTTAGAAACATTTGATTCATTATCCCTCTAAAACAATAACATCATATGAAGCAATAAATATCCTAATTTTTGATATTTTTTTAATTAAATTGTAAAAGATTAATTATATACACCTCATGAACATAAATAGGTGTATAACATGAACTATATATCAATTAAACAAAATTGATATGAACAACCATTACCTCTAGTCTCCTCGTTACATATTCAAATTCAAACCTTCAATATAAAATATATGGATTTGTTAGAAAATTATTAGATTAAATTATCTATATTAATCATTCCATTTATGATTAATTTATAACATATGAATATCCATTTATGAATAAATTTTCATTAAAATAAGTATTTTTTTATAACTGCTTCATTATCCAAGCATGTTTTGTTTCGACAGTCACGGTCTTTATATATTTATCATGGAAAAATAATTTTTCAAATTATAGTCATTTTATAAAAATCATATATATTCATTATATAATTATTTATAATTATTAATACAGCTTATAGAGAGAAAATTTATTTACAAAATTCATAGAGACGATAGGCCGTATATATACATGAACTCAATTTTTATTTTTTGAATGATGGATTGAGATAAAGGTAAATAGAAATTAACCATTACAGAATTATTATTATATCATATAAATCATATATATTCATAAAATTCATCTTTATTATTATCCAATGTGAACTATATATTAAATACTAATAATGTCATTTTGTGGTGATGATAGACCATACATATGCACGAGTGATATTGTTGTTTTCCCAAAATATTGGATGTTACGAAGTTTAAAATGGTTTTATCATTAAATTATTATAATTATTTCTTATATATCTTATATAAACATTAAATACATAATTATACAAATCCATAAAATATTGTGATGAAAAATGACTTGTATCTCCACTTCGAGAATGTGAGACACAAATACGCACGATTGTTACATTCACATATTATTTAATGGAAAATAGATTTTATAATGATGTTGTAAAAATTATAATAAAATTAAATAATATATATTATAATTAAATAAATTTTTTATGATAAATATAATAGATTTATATGAGTTAAATAAGAGTATAAAAATTGAGTGATTAGTAAAGGTGATTGTATCATCTTCAAAATGAATCTGTCAGATCTCTTTTAAAGGGATATGGGGTTGGTATTTTGTAAGGAAAAATGTCTATTAATATTTTATGAAAGTAGATGATAGAATTTATTATAGTATAGTTATGATAGATGTGAATAAAGTGGTGTTATTCAGCGAGGGAGGAGGTTTAATTTTATAATTGAGGCGTGGGGAACTTTTTGAATTCCTCAAAAGATTTAATTACAATAAATTCATTATCATGGTAAATAATTAAAAATGGAAATGTAATAAAAGATAAGTAACGATGTGTTTTTTATCTCATAATGCAATATCCTTTATATATATTTTGGTGTAATTTTAGGGATAAAACTTTTGATTAACCCTTTTTAACCATTTTAAAATTTTCACCATGATAAATGTGATTGAACATTAAAATATTGAAATTTATTCATACATGGTGAAAATTTGGAAATAAATGGACAATTTATGACATTTTTGAAAATATCATAAATAATTTTTATTATTTCAATATTTTTATGTTTTTTAAAAAAAATTATAAAAATTTTTTTACATAAAATATCATTATTGTCAATTTATACTATATTTATTTTATTTAACATTAATTACAATATGAGAAATTTATATTTGAATTTTATTATTTCACACATCATTAATATTTTAGATAGATCAAAAAAATTCTTTGAAGAATATAAATCAACAAATTTATATCCATTTAAATAATTTTAAAATCATATATTTTTATTAATTAGGTAATATTACAAAGGTGTTTCTTATGAAATTATGGGTTCTATAATTACTTAAATAAAAATATAAATTTTTGTCATGATAATTATTTTTTTGAGATCATTATATAAGCACACATTCATTCATAATTTTTTTTCACTATGTAGACATAAAAGAGAAAATTCCAGAACAGTTTGAACCTGAATTTGTTAACTCGATCCATGACCACAATTTTCTTAAATTAAAATCAAACAAAAAAAACTTGGACAGAGGGCCCGCATTTTTCAAATCCATAAAAGGAAGCACCATAAGTCCACAATCCCCTTAAACCTAACAATTTCTAGCATGCCTCATCCAAACAAATGTCACCACCCAAAGAGTCACCATCTGAATCCATCATGTTTATAGACATACCCATGACTAGTCTTCCACCCCACATCCTGAGGACATCTAATATAATATCTGAGATCATCTCAATCACCCACGACATCATCGGTAATCTCAAAGTCATAATCATGCCTCATTGTCATAAAGACATAGCCACTAAGGGCCCACCAGGATACCAAACTGAATATCTCAAGTCGTCATCTGTGAATTATCATTGCACACATACAAAAGATGAAAAAATGTGGATCCCAACCAAAAATCATCATTGTCATCACCATTATCCCTGATTTCATTACCAGGAACCCATCTTAAGCCCCTGAATCCTGATACATGTTCCACCAGGTTCCCAAAACCTCAGTATCATCACAATCTTCTCATCAGAACCCCCTCCTGATATCTATAGAATCCAAGAACTCTACGATCTCATCAGTAGTTTAGATCAAACTGCTGCTTTCATAATAAGTACATAACACCATAACCCACCACCATACCACACGCAAGGACCATTACCACACCAGATCGGGCCATAATGGATGA
Source organism: Viscum album (assembly GCA_963277665.1). NCBI lineage: Eukaryota > Viridiplantae > Streptophyta > Magnoliopsida > Santalales > Viscaceae > Viscum > Viscum album. The sequence goes on along the minus strand of OY728126.1, from coordinate 814,824,368 downwards.
TTTCATCTCTAGTTTTCAACAATGTACTACACCCTAGAACCAACTATAACTGACCGCACATGAAATCTCTAACATGGATGTCGTATTTCTCAATCCATCCCGACCAATGTTTATATATAAACTCCCTTCAATTGGAGATTAAATAAATTTTTTCCTTCCATATGTAATATAGAATATATATTAGAGTCGATTTCACCTCCATCCATAAATCTAACAATAACAATAGTCCAAGGATCATATTTCCAACAAATAATTTTTTTTGATAAAAAATATATCATCATCTCCCCTTGATTTCAGATAATGGCCACGATCATGAAATGATAGATTCCCACTTTTATTGTAATAATGTATATATAATTTTCATGGAATATTTTTCATTAAATAATTCAATTTAAAACCATAGGGGTTATGGATAAAATTTATTCTATCCAAAAATAATAGTGTAAATAATTATGGACTTTTCGAGCATTTTTAATCCACATTAACATAATTTACCCATTAAAAAGGTGATAAATTTCACCATAATTCCTATTACTATTTATAAAAAAGTAAATGTGGCCTAATTATCATAAATGGAATACCAAATTCTAATTATTATATTATTTTTATCTATTTAGACACATATAAATGGATGAAATTAAATTTAACATATCTGTGAAAATTCTGATAGAAATATATTTAAAAACAATTAAGCATACATCTAGATTTATTCTCATCCTATCTGTTGAAAAAAAAAATTGATGATCAAAAAAAAATTTTCAACTAAATAATATATAGATATCAAAAAAATAATTCAAAAATTTATATTATGTTAATTTATGAAAATAAAATACATTTCATGGATAAAAATATTTCATTAAAAAACCACATTAATTTTAATTTTTTTTCATGATTATAATTTGATTACTGTTTAGTTAATTTTAGAATTTTATAGACCAAATATTTTTCGCTATTTGTTTTTTTATATTTATGCGTTCCAACCCAATTTTTAGGATAAAATAGAATTATTATATTTACAAAAAATGGTTCATCTAAATTCTATATTTCATCTCACATAATCTATCAATGATATAAAATTATTTAATGAAAAATATTTCATCAAATATAGGGGCGTTACAATCTAACCCCATTAAAATGAATTCATCCATTAAAAATATTAACTCTGATATAATTGGTTTGTGATAATTTAAATACATTTCATCCTAGGTTCCCGTATAGCTTCTTTAAGTTAGTTGATTCCCCAGAAAACATTGACCAGGTCAGTGGTCTTGTTTTGTATAAATTTCTCTTTATAAGTTTGAATCTTTACTAGTTTTTCTTCATAATAAAATATCTTTCTCCAATGTTATGAACACATAGTTTAGTACATGATAATGATTACGTATGTACTTCCTCATGAAATATAACTGGAAAACATCATGATATTGAGAATGATTCGTTTGAAGCACCAATAAAATATCTAGATTCCCTATAAGATCATGAATTTAAAAGGGAATGATATACTGAGAGTTTGGATTTATTTATTTCCCAAAAACATCACTCTCTTCTAGAACTATATTCATATGAATATTCTTTCACCCTCTACAAAACACTATATATTTTTGAATATTTTTAGCATAATATTTTTTTACTATGATATTCTCTTATGTGTTGTTTAATGGATCTAAAATTTAGTTAAATTTCTTAAAATATGTCAGATCTAAATAGATATATTTCTTTAACTTCATTATATAATGTTGGATTTCTACACTTCTTACCAAAGAAGGATTAATAATAGGTATATAAATACATGAGTGAAAGAAATTATTTTATGAAAAATATACCAAAGGGTGGTGCTGATCCAAACCACATTAGAAATCCATAGAGAAATATACCAACATGCATTATATAGTTTGAATGGACCAATAAGATTGACCATCTTTCTATGGATGATATGAAATTATAAAAACTAGCTCTTTATCTAGATTATTCTTAATACATCTCCATATCTTCAAGGTAAATGTCATATCCTGATCAGATATATTTTTTAGTGGTGCTCCATGATATATTGATAATTCATTAATATATATTCTTGAAATCCAATCAAGGGACAAATATTTCATACTATCAATGAAATTTTATAACATTATATGGTGATCAACTATAACCCATATATGATTTTGGAATTTATATGTTTTTGGGAGTCTGATGAATGAATCCATGGTGATATATTCATATTTCCATTCAGGTTTGTTTTACGGTTTCAATATCACATTAAAATTTTTCATATCAACCATAAACTGTAGAAAAACCAAGCACAAAGAAACATTCTCTAAAACATATCTCTTCATTCCATCCCACCAGAAATACTATTGTCGGTATCTATATATCATGTTGACATATAGGATAAATAGGGAATGATGGAAAATGATACTCAACCAATAACTCTTTTTTCAAATATGGTATGGGTGGGACACATACATGATAATGCTACTTATTATTCTATCAAAATCAAGGTTAAACTGAGAAATAGTTCTCAGCAAATTTTGTAGCTCTATTTCTTTTTTTGGATTATTTAATCATTACTGGGATATAAGGTTGAACATTTATTTAATTTAGATAATTTTTCTCACCATCCTCTACGTTTTCAATATCCATCCTTTACAAATCCATAATTAGTTAATTGTTTTTGTTCCACATTATAGATAAGATGGCATGATCCTTTTCACACAAATAATCATCAACTATTTTCACATTCCCAAGTGGACAATGTATTGTGTTTCAAAAATATCTATTTATCTCAAAGCATCGTATTTGGTGGATATTGATCACTATTTAATTGAAAATTTACTTTACAATTTTTTAAATAGTATATTTATTACACATTTTTCTAACCATATAATTCCTCTTTATAATTAATTCAAAAATTACCGTAACTAAATATCAATCATGTGTTGTAAAATTTTTCTAAAGGACCTTCAAATAGAATGAAAAATTATCTCTCACCATATAATTTCAAATAAGAAAAAAAATATGAGTCTCGTCTCTATTACACCACAATAGATCACAAACATTTTCACACAAAAAGGTACTGTGAGAATTGGTGTGTTGGATATCCTTATTTTCATCTCCTTGAAATTATATTAAAATTATACTATACATATTAACCTAAGTCCGTTTAAATTTAATTATGTTATTTGATTAAATAATAATTAGATATATGTCATTGGAAGTCTATAATATCATGGAAACCCAGAAAACTATGTATTTTAATCACCGAAGTCATTTAAATAAATTTTTAAATAACTTTTATTTCAAAAGAATCTATGGATAAAAACTCACTCAATATTTTAAGAAACATAAATGAATCATTATAAACCTGAAATTCATATTTGTAAAATTTTTCTTAAATATTATCCTTCTTTAGGTTATTCAGCACAATCCTCAAGTGATCTTCATGCCTTTCCTTTAACATTGAATATGAAATTATATAATCATTAAATTCTACCAAATAATGATCATGGTAATATGTAAATTATCTATATATTAAATCTATGATTTTGTTATGGTAATTAGTAAGTCTAAAATGAATCACTCTAAATACAATTTTCCCAAACCTTGTATAAGATGTATTCTTGTGTATATACTCCTTCTTAACCCTGAATTGATGATATCATGAATTAAGATAATTCCTATAAAATTATTGATATTTATGTGGTTGATCAAATATATCATTAATAAGGGAGAGAGGAAAAATATTTCTGATATTTATCATGTTAAGTTATCAATAATCAATTAAGATACTCATTGATCCAAATTTCTTCTTAACAAATATAACAGGTTCACCCAATTGTGAGGAACAAATCCAAATGAATCGCTTTTCAATATTCTCTAAGAGTTTATTCATTAATTCCTAAAACTAAATTAGGACCATTGTGTGTAGAGTAATTTAAAATTACAAAGAACATAGTTTGAGTTAATTTGAAAACTAAATATTATTATTTAGTGGGAGATCAGGTAACTCATTTTCAAAGACATCAATAAACTCTCACATAATATAAATATAATTGATGTTGAGTTCTACCCCTACTATATAAGATAAACACTCTTTTATTAACAGTAATCATAAACAATATGATCGATGTAATTTCCATTTAACGTTCGTATTTTTCCTTGCGTTAAGAAATGAAAATTTGTTAATTCAAAATATGAAATGTGACATCCCTTCATACTAAATTGATATGGGATCAAAATAGAGAAATCATATCCATGAAAATAATCACATAAAATTCTTCTAAATAAATAATCAGAAGAACTATATTAGGAACATTCAAAAAAAATCATTCAGAGAAGAACTATACACTTAAGATATGACCATTGTGCCATTAGTATTTTTCAAAGCTAATTGAACATATAATTTTTGAATTGATATAGATATGTTCTTATAAAATTAATTAGAAATAAAAGAGTCTCTAAATATATAATGATGAAAGAAACTAGTAGTTATAGGGATGATTATAAGTGTTCTATTTACTATGTCATTCTCGTAACCCACTTCGACAGACATGACTGTCACGACACGTCCCCCGGGGCCCGTATCGTGACTACCCCAAGCCCGCCTTCCATAGGACAAGGGCTGGTGACTAGCACGAATGGCGTAATTCCCTAATACTGGGAAGACATTGCCTTTATAAAAGGTAAACACACACTACCTGAGTACAAGAGGAAGAAAAAATTATGTAAAATCTGTATAACAAGTGTGGTGAACGTAATGGGGGGCCATAATAAAATCCCAAATGTAAAGTACAAATACATCTGAAAGAAATTAAAACTGAAAAGAGACAAACAACTGAAAGGTGAAAGCATCATCTGGATTGGACTATTGGGTTCCTACCAAAAGGGTAGGTACATATGGCCTCCACATCACTCCATGTCTTTCAGACTCCACCGTGTACAGATATGTCTTAAGGTCCTCCTCCGGCACTATCTAGTCCTAGCACTCTCGACCTCTGTCTGCATTTTCAATTGTCTGCATCCAAAACAATGAGGTGTAGGAATAGTTTGTGCGGGGTTGAGTATAATGATACTCAATAGGGACCCCGAGACCCTCAAGGTCTCACATAATTCAACAAGGAGAAACCACAAAGTTTGAAATCAACAGATAACCATTACATAGATATATGACCTTACATATAGCTAAGTTTTCAAGTAACCCATCTCAATCATGAGGAAAACACAAATGTCATTCACTCATCTCAAACTATGATTTTCATTATCAAAACCATGACTGCTAGAGAACTCCTCCTCTATCGTGTATAGTGGGCTGGTCGCGACACTGAGGCGCTTCTCACTAACCTTGGTTTGCTGAGGTACACATCATATCGAGTACTGTGGTTCTTCTGCCAACTACCAGGTGCTCCGTCTGCTGTGGGTCTGCTGCCAAATACCGGGTTCTCCCTGTAACACCCCAAGCTTCCATGGTACGCTCCTCTTTGAATAATAGAGCAGCGTGTGTTGTACACAACTTCGAGTTCTAACACACCGCACCCAATAAAAGTATAAGTTATGAATAGTAATAACCACTTTTTGAAATTATATAAATTTTATATTTCAAAATGGACTTCATTTTTGGATTCAGAATATCAAAACTAACCTATGTTGAATTTTTGGTATTTTTCTGAGAACTTCCAATTTTTGATGAATAGTGAAAAATACTTAAAAACAACTTTTTTAATCAAAATAGTTTATAGTGATAAATTATACAATAGAGTGGTTCTAAAGTTTAATTAGAATATATTTTTACCATTTTATCCAATGGTGGTCATTATAATTAATTTCACTTTGAAATTGGACATAAACAATTATCAATCTTTTGATTGATATTCCTTCTAAAAAACACGATATTTCTTGTAACAGCGTGAATTAATTATTAAATTAATTAATTCAACATATATGTTTTAATTTTGTAAAATAGACATCATTTTTGAATTAGGAATATCAAATATAGCTTAGGGTTAATTTTTGGTGTTGTTCGGAAAAACATCAATTTTTTATGAATAGTGAACCCACTAAGTGGTAGTTAAAAAACTGGTTTTTTATTTAAATGAAACTTTACCACTTCTGTGATTTTATTTTCAAAAATCCGACATACATAATTTCCATTTTGAAGTAAAATTTGGTTCAATGGGATTAAAATAATTTTTGGTGAATAGTAACTTTTAAGTTTTATTAATCGCGATGAAAGGTAATTAGTGTAATTTAAGGTAAAAATAATGTTATAATAATATGAAATTAACTTTACACATGTCCTACCCATACTGGATGATTCATTTCCGACAAAGAAAATCCATGGGTCAACTTGGGGTCCCCATGGAGCCACATGGGTAAGAAAATGACATTAATAACTTTTTATTTAAAGTAAAAATAAAATTGTCACAAACATGTGTTGTTTTACTAAAACAATTATTACATGGGTTATAAAAGTTAAATTTTCGACTATAAATATTCATTGGAAATATAAAATGATTTCCTACATCGTGATATTTTTTTTAAAATTTTTAGACATTAAATAAATTAAATTTTTTATGACACCCTGATGATGCATCGATTACCTCATTAATTAAAAATTTAAATAAAATGAGAAGATAATGTAAAATCTAAGACATACACTTGTCAAAAAACTATTGGATGAGTATATTTAGAACCCTTATCACCTTATCCTAGAAATATATAATTTTTGGACCTTTGAAATCCGAAAAGCACTTCATAATAATGGAACATTTCATGACTTTCCAAGAGTGCCCCTCCTCTCCTCTTATAAAAGGACCCCACCTATACCATTTTATTCACACCATCAAATCCATTTGGCTCCGACATCATCTACCCAAATACTCTCTAAACATCCCTCTCTTACTCCTATAATCCTCAATTTGGTTACAAGTCTTCCCAAGGAAGACTTTGGCTCAAATCAAAAAGAGTTACCCGATTTTAAGGTAATGTCTTCTCTTATGTTCTTTTGTTTTATTTTGCTTATCTGACACTATAATCTCTCTTTATTACATTTTTTTATAACAACACCAGTATCTAAAATATACTATTATGTTTTCATGATAATGATTTTATTTACACTTACACATACCTTCGTCTAATGGTTAAAGAACATACTATTTCTGTGGGTGGCGAATTACTACCTCACGAAACGATGATTGTTCAATCATCTTTTAACACCTCTCATGGTGGCCATTATGATGAAAATATTTCTATATATGATATATATTATGTTTATGTTTTCCTTATACTTTTTTATTTTTCTTTTATGGAATACCTTTATGATTTACATTATGGGTTAATGCGATAATTTCATTTTATGAAGTGTGGACTACCGCCCCTCAAAGTCATTTGAATCGTTAATAACATATGTGGGATGTATAAAGGATGGAGTAAATGATATTATATATGATATTATAATGGAATTATAATATAAATTTATATCATTATAATTTTAGGAGATTAATGAATGATCGAGTCAAGTCGGACCTGATGTAAGGGAACTTCATAACCCAATTTCGGTTCTTTGCGTTAATCTCCTACATTCAAATTATGTCATGTTATTATTATGTCTTATATTGTATTTGTACATTATTTATGTGTACGTTTAGTGAATACACATAATATATCTATTTTATTTAAAAAATGATCTTTGAAAGGGACTTCGTCTCAATCTTCTTTCATTGTGGCATATTTTGGTTTATACACAACATTCTTTTATACAGTGTATAAAAACCTTTGACATTTATGTTTATTAAAAAGGGATATTTTTATATGAATACTTTTAATAAATGAGAAAGGGGAATGTTTTTTTTCATACGTATGTGGCGATAATGACATCTTCACCGTCGTGACCATTATTTGAGTTTCGGCTTCCTCTACAAGTCATAACTTTTTTTAGATGAAAAATAAATACCAAGTTTTAATTTTTTTTATTTTGGTATTGAAAATGGTTTTGAAAGTGTTTTTATTATATCAATGTGTTGTATTGATATCTTATGATTGAAATTTGGAAATTCTATGTTTCCTATATGCATGTTTTATGTGATACGATTATGTTTTGGTTAATGATATGTTTAAACCTGTTCATATGAGGAGTGCATTGGACTTAATAAGTGACAGGTGGAGTCCACTATAGCTTCTCAATGCATCGGTAGGTCTCATTAGACAAACTAGTGTCTTGGCACAAGGCCTTGAAAAAATCATATTTGTAGTCTTGGCATGAGGCCTTGGCAACGTGGTTTTGATTGTCTGGAATTATGCACTCCCTCATTATGAAAGTGGTTATTGATATTGAATGTGACCATTCGACTAGTATAATATCCATGTGAATAAGTAAATGGCATTATTTAATTTTATTTTTCCATATTATGCTGAAGTTCATGATTAAAAGTCTTTTGTTTCAGTTATACAGTGCCTTAAATGTTTATGTTTATTTATGAAAGATTCCACTATATTGTTATCCTTACTGAGCATCTGAGCTCACCCATTTCAATGTTTTAATTTTTCCATGATGTGAAATTTTTTGTATGAATGACCTAAAGGGATAATATGAGGGGATACGAAGACAAGATTTTTTTGTAGTTTTGTATTACTTTATGATGTAATGTAAAACTTATGAATGTATCTAGTGTTTCAAGGATACTAAACTAATCGGTCCTTCGAGACTTGATCTTTGTGATCATGAAAATGTTATGTAATAATGCACCGACTCTGGGTAACTGGGGTCAGGGCATTACAGTTGGTATCAGAGGATGTTTAGTACTAACCTTGGAATCTAGATTTAGATAAACTCTGATTAGAGCACATATCCCTAAGATAGACATTGTGGATTAGTATAGAAGAGCTTCCTGGAATTTTGGTATTATAGAGATTTTGTGAGTTTTCTGAGCAATACATCCCTATCTGGAATCGAGAAGGTAGAGGCGGCTTTGGAAAAGATGTACCTAGGGGAAAAACCCGAAAACACCGCTTTGAGCTACACTCGAACGGGAACTGGAGCACGAAAACGGGCCTTGCTGCACTCTTGGTTACGACACTCCCGAGGGATATGCTTAGGATAATTATCATTTTCTTTACAAACCATTAAGAAGGTTTTATGAGTGTATACATCCACAATGAAAACATTTTTTATGATTATGGATTATGTCCATAAATAGTATAATTTATGTTAAATGTTTTACAAGTATGGAATTATGTATTTTGATTCATAAACTAATCTACTTTATGCCATTGTTTAAAAATGGCGCCTAGTGGAAGGAATGGAAACCGTATCAATGCACACACTCTATGTAAAGATTACCCTTCTGCTCAAGATAATTATAATGGAGATGGTGATACAACTAGTACTGATCAACTTGTCACCATACTGGGAAAACTCACTCAGGTTATGAATAATAACCTTACTCGTATGGAGCACCCGGATCCGCAACGTGGAATATCAATGTTAGACCGCTTCATGAGGTAACAACCGAAAATATTTAATAGTGGTAAAAATCCATTAGTAGCTGAGAAGTGGATAAAATCCTCAGAGAAAATATTTCACATCGTGGGGAGTAGCGAAAGGAAGAAGTTTTTCATGAATGTTTACCACCTCACTAGAGATGTCGATCAATGGTGGACACTGATTCAAAACACAATGGAAGATGAAGAAGTATAAAGTATGGAATGGATGGAGTTTAAAGAAATTTTCATAGAAAAATATATTCCACTTGACCATCAATCAGATATTGAAAGGCAATTTCTGAGTCTAAGGGAGAAGGAGGATGAGAATGTCACAAAGTATGAGGCCAACATTACAAGGTTAGCAAGACATGATGCAGATTATATATGTAACCCAACAAGTAAGATTGATCGTTTCTTTGATGGGTTAAAACCATTTCTCCACTGAGCATTAGTATCACAATCTTTCTCAACATACGAAGATATAGTCTCATTTTCTATCAAGACAAAAAAGGATTTCTCTAAGTCTTATGACAACAAAGTAAAGCAAGAGAAGAAGAGAATGGTGTAACAAGAGACAAATAAAGGGAAAAGGGAAAGAAGGATTTTCCATTATGTGATAATTATGGGAAGAATCACCCCGGTATTTTCCTAAATGGAATGGGAGTTTGTTATAAATGTGGATAAAAAGGTCACCAGGCTCGTGATTTCAAGGGAAAGAAAGAGGGTATCAATGTTGAATGCTAAAATTGTAGGGAAATGGGGCATTATGCAAATTAATGTCCTAAGAGCCAAGTAAACTTACCTCAGAAAAGGCCAAGGGAGCAAGTCCAAGCTTATGTTGTCACTGCAAATGAAGTTGAATAATTATTGTATTTGTGTTTTTGGACTCAAGAACTATATTATGGTTATAAGAATAATGTGGTATATATAAGATTTTTACTATAGTACATTTGTTGTCATTATGTTTTTAATTTGATGAAGGTAAACATATTTTTAGTATGTGAAAATAAGAGAAACATTATTTTGTATGAGGAGTCTAATTATACAATTGATTTTGGAATTTAGAGACTTTTTAGAGAATGTTTGTACTGAGGTATTTTGGATAACTATAATGGTTGGAATTGATTAAGATGAACTTTGGATAGTATTCTTTAAGATTAAAACAATTATGAAGTTTATTTTTGGAATATTATAATACTATAGTTTTAGGAAAATGACAACCTGCCGGATGGGGGATAACCTGTCGCGTCGGACAAAGCTGTAGGAATCGAACCCACAACCATAGTGTGATAGGCCTTTATTACCTACCAGTAGCCAACAGGAAGGCCCTGGTTATTACAAAATATTTTTCCTAATCTAAATGGTATGTGTTAATATTTTGAACCTTGTACGATTAGGATTAATATAATATTTTTGAGTTTTATTGCCTTTTGCAGTGAAAGATGCATTTGTGGTAAAAATTTATTAAAGAATGAAAGTCTACATGACAAGTAAGTATATTTCGTTACATTCTTTGTAAATCTCCTAAATAAATTCTTCAACTTTATGAAAGGTAACTTAAAACAACAATGATGTCGGTTAACTTTTACAATTGAAGAATCAATGACCGTTTAACCAATCACAAGTTTGTGATTTTCTTGTAGTTAACATTCTCCTAATCATGTTTTCTACAACTATCCATCATACCTTGATGGTTTTTTTCTCCTCCATATCCATATTTTCATAGAAACCTAGTATGGGCTATCTTGGGTGACCTTTGTACTTCTCCTTCATTCTTTGAAAGTTATATTTTTATTAACCCTATTTTCGATGTGGTTTTCCACAATTGTATTTTCTATTTTTATCTTTTATTTTCATAGTAAAATTTTAAATTTTGAGGACGTAATTTATTGAATGAGGGGAGAATGTAACACCCCATGCTTCCATGGTATGCTCCTCTTTGAATAATAGAGCAGCGTGTGTTGTACGCAACTATGAGTTATAACACACCGCGACCAATAAAAGTAGCAGTTATGAATAGTAACAAACACTTCTTGAAATTATATAAATTTTATATTTTAAAATGGACTTCATTTTTGGATTCGGATCATTGAAATTAGCCTTTGTTGAATTTTTTGTGTTTTTCTGAGAACTTCCAATTTTTGCTGAATAGTGAATAATACTTAAAAATAACTTTTTTAATAAAAATAATTTATAGTGATAAATTATACAATTTAGTGGCTATAAAGTGTAATTAGAATATATTTTTACCATTTTATCTAATGGTGGTCATTATAATTAATTTCACTTTGAAATTGGACATAAATAATTATCAATCTTTTGATTGATATTCGTTCTTAAGAACATGCAATTTGTTGTGACAACATGAATTAATTATTAAATTAATTAATTCAACTTATATGTTTTTAATTTTGTAAAATAGATATCATTTTTGAATTTGGAATATTAACTATAGCTTAGGATTAATTTTTGTTTTTGTTCTGAAAAACATCGATTTTTGATGAATAGTGAAACCACTAAGTGTTAGTTAAAAACTGATTTTTCATTTAAATGAAACATTACCACTTTTGTGATTTGATTTTAAAAAATCTGACATACATAATTTTCATTATGAAGTAAAATGTGGTTCTATGGGATTAAAATAATTTTTAGTGAATAGTCACTTTTGAATTTTATTAATCACGATTAAAGGTAATTTATGTAATTTAAGGAAAAAAATGGTATAATAATATGAAATTATGTTTACAGTTGTACTAACCTTATTGGATAAGTCATGTCCGACCAATACAATCCATGGGTCAACTTTGGGACCCCATGGAGCCACTTGGGTAAGAAAATGAAATTAATTACTTTTTTATTTAAAGTACAAATAAAATTGTCACAAACATGTGTTGTTTTACTAAAACAATTATTACATGGGGTTTTATAAACTATATATTTTTGGCTATAAATATTAATTGGAAAGATAAAAATATTTCCTACTTCATGATATTATTTTTATAATTTTTAGACATTAAATAAATTAAATATTTTATGACACCATGATGATGCATCGATTACTTCATTAATTAACAATTTAAATAAAATGAAAAGATAATGTAGAATATAAAAAATACACTTGTCAAAAACCTATTTTATGAGCATAGTTCGAACCCTTATTACCTTAGCGTAGATATATATAATTTTGGGACCTTCGAAATCCGATAAACACTTCATAATAATGTAACATTCCATGAATTTCCAAGAGTGTCCCTCCTCTCCTCATATAAAAGGCCCCCACATCTACCACCTTATTCAGACCATCAAAGCCATTTGGCTCAGCCAACCTCAGCACAAATACTCTCTCAACTTCCCACTCTTAATCCTATAAGACTCACATTGGTTATAAGTCTTCCCAAGGAAGCGTTTGGCTTAAATAAAAAATAGTTACCCGATTTTAAGGTAATATCATCTCTTATGTTCTTTGTTTTATTTTGCTTATCCAACCCTTTAAACTATTTTTATTCCATTATTTTTTAACACCAAATGTATCAAAAATATACTACGATGTTTTCATGAGAATTATTTTATTTACACTTACAAATACCTTCGTCTAATGGTTAAAGAACATACTGTTTCTGTGTGTGGAAAATTACTGCCTCATGAAACGATGATTGTTCAATCTTCTTTTAACACATATCTTGGTGGACATTATGATGGCACTATTTCTATATATGATATATATTATGTTTATGTTTTCCTTATGCTTCTATATTTTTCATTTATGGAATACCATTATGATTTCCATTAGGGTTAAACGCGATAATTTCATTTTAGAATGTACGGACTACCGCCCCCTCAAAGTGATTTTATTCGTTAATGACATATGTGGGATGTATAAAGGATAGAGTAAATGATATTATATATGATATTATAATGGAATTATAATATACATTTATATAATTATGATTTCATTCCATTAAATATGAAATAGAAATGAAAGTAGCGTTCATGCGTACGTACAGCTTACCATCTCCATGAATGGTGCATTTCATTTCTTATCTCTAAATGTTATATAACATTATAAATTCATGTATCTACTAGATATATATGATATATATGATATCTAAGTCATGAATATTATATTGAAGATAATGGATATTCTACCACATAAATAACTAGTAATTATAAGATGTTTATTGTTGAATCAAGTACCAAAGATCGACAAAACGACCATTATTAAAATAAATAATTACATAATGTTCATAACATGGTAATAAGTGATATAAAAGGAATAATGAACTTGAAAAAGTTTCTTAATAAAGTATAAATTTACTCTAGTTTATTTTTCAGGAGATTAAATAATGATCGAGTCATGTCGGACACGAGGTAAGGGAACTTCATAACCCAATTTCTGTTCTTTGGGTTAATCTCCTGCTTTCAAATTATGTCATGATATTATTATGTCAAATATTGTATTTGTACTTTCTATATGTGTACTTATAGTTAATACACATAATAGATCTATTTTATTTAAAAAATCATCTTTTTAAGGGACTTCGTCTCAATATTCTTTCATTGAGGCATATTTTGTTTTATACACAACATTATTTTATATAGTGTATAAACCCCTTCGACTTTCACATTTATTAAAAAGGAATATTTTTATACGATGCCTTTTACTAAATGACAAAAAGAATGTTTTTTTTCTGTCGTACGTATGCGGCGACAAATACATCTCTGCTGTCGTGACCATTATTTGAGTTTCGGCTTCCTCTACAAGCCATTACTTTTTTTAGATGAAAAATAAATACCAAGATTTAATTTTATTTTATTTTGGCATTGAAAATGGTTTTGAAAGTGTTTTTATTATATCAATGTGTTATACTGATATCTTGTGATTGAAATGTTGAAATGGTTTTATTCTTTTATGCGTGTTTTATGTGATACTATTATGTTTTGGATTATGATATGTTTAAACCTATTCATGTGAAAAATTCATTGGACTTAATAAGTGACAGGTGGAGCCAGCTATAGCTCCTCCATGCATCGATAGGTCTCATGAGACAAACTAGTGTCTTGGCACGAGTCCTTGACAAAATCTTATTTGTATTCTTGCCACGAGGCTTTGGCTATGTGGTTATGATAGTTTGGCATTATGCATTCCATCATTATGAAAGTGGTTATTGATATTGCATGTGATCATTCAACTAGTATAATATCCATGTGAATAATTAAATGACATTATTTCATTTTATTTTTCCATATTATGCTGATGTTCAAGATTAAAAGGCTTTTGTTTCAGTTATACAATGCCTTAAATGTTTATGTTTATTAGTGAATGCATTCTATATATTGTTATCCTTACTGAGATTCTGAGGTCACCCCTTTCAATGTTTTAATTTTTCCAGGATATGAAGAAGTATTTTATGAATGACCTGAAGGGATAATATGAGGGGATATGAAGAAAATATTTTGTTGTAGTTTTTTATTACCTTATGATGTAATGTAAAAATTATGAATGTATCTACTGTTTCAAGGATACTAAACTAATCGGTCTTTCGAGACTTGATATTTGTGATCATGCCAATGTTACGTAATAATGAACCAACTCTGGGTAACTGGGGTCGGAGCGTTACACTCCCCCTAACGGCCTACAGACGTACTTCTCCTGTCGAGTACCATGGGTCTACAGAAAACTACCAGGCGCTCCGTCCTCCATAGTTATACCGCCAAATACTGGGTGCTATCCACTGGGCTAATTGAATCACTCCGAGTCGAATTGGTCAAGCAGTCGTCAGTTCTGTCAGCTACTACATCTTTTTACTCTTCCTACTCATATGTTGGAGGATCCTCTCCGAGATCTAATGGTTGATACTACATGTTTCAAAAAGTATCACGTGGAAGTATCTCAAGGGACGACCATATCAAAGGGTTCTCAACACAACAGACAACGCAACAATCGGATGCCCGGTGTATGAGGTATTTAGCCATTTAGTCCCGGGGGCCCGGTATGCTTCGTGTACGAACCAACCTGACCATATCTCAAATATAACCCAAATACCAATGTGGTATTCTCGAAGGGATATCTTCATTCCATGAATATTGGCTCCACTGATGGTTCGTCAAATGGATGCTCGTAGCCCACGATATTGGTGATAAGGTGTAAAAGGGTCTGATGGGTTCAGGTCCAATCCGACCAAGTTGGACTGACCTGACCCATTACGTGAATCTGACCCGACCCGAAGGGGTGTCCCACCCCGAAGGGGCATCCCGGCAAAATGGACGGCTCGGCCCCTGGGGCCAGCCCGACCCGAAGGCGGCCTGCCCCAAAGGGAGGCCCGGCCCAAAAGTGCGGCCTGGCCCAGCGGCCCGTGTGGCACGGTGGCAGCCCACATGGCCAGGTGGGGGCCCATGTTTCCTAGCCAGCTAGCCTCCCACATGGCCTGGCCGGCCAGCCTTCATGGCATGACTGGCCGGCCCACGTGGCATGGTTGGTCGGCTCGTGTGGCCTGGCTGGCCACACGTGCATCGGGGGTGTCACGACCCCCTTTGTCTGAAATGGCCGGTGTGAGGCACTGACCCCTAGTAACTGTAGGACCCGAAGGGTCCCGCCTGTAGCACGCACTGGTTTCCGGAATAGCTGGACACCCTCTCTTATCTGTCACGGCCTATGGTCGTGGTCCTACACCACCGGCACGACGCAACGACGCCGCACACCTCTACCACGGCCCAACCTGGTTGTGGTCTCCTTCTGGTCTCATCACGGCACGACGGCACCATGCTCCTCATCTGACCACCATGGACCTTCCATTCGGTGCGGTACGACGACACCATGCCCCTCCGGAACTGTCAGGGCCTGCCTGGTCGCGGCTCGGTTCTTTGTGCTGCACGGCGATGCCACGCCCTTGTGGCGAACCGGTGGCCTTCTCCTGCCGGTTTCATCGCGGTCGGATCATAACCGGCTGTCGCGTCTACTGCCTCCATCATCAATGAACAAGAAAAAATGGGGAGGTTCGGGCCGTGTTTGTGTGGTCCAAACCCTCCTCGTTATGGTGATATCATTTGGTTCTCATGTGAAAAATTTGTATGACGAGGAATGAGTACAAAACAAATCAAACCCCCTACCATGATTGTCGCTTGTTGAAGAAGTCGTGGGAGGTGAACATCGTTCCTTTGACATCAGGTAGAAGATGAAGAAGTCGAGGAGGAAGGATTTCAAGAAGATGAATCGAGATGAAATAATCATCATTCTTCATGGGCGGCAGTGTTTCCTCTACTTACTCCAGTTGAAGAGGGATAAGACAGTGCTCATTGTTCTTCGGTGTTGATAGGTGTTCTTCATATTCTTCATTGAGAGGATGCAGTCCTCTCAATTCTCCCAAAGTCTCTTCCTCTCCTTAATTCTCCCTACAATGATTATCCAAACACCCCCAACTAATAATATATCACATATAAAAATGTTGGCATAATGAATTAAAAAAAATCAAAATGATTCCAAATTAATTGTGTTACATTTCTTAATTAAATTGGAGGAGTTGGCTCATTATATGAAGGGGGAAGTTTAAGCTTTTTACCAATTTAATTTCAGGTTTAGAGGAGGTTTAAAGATAATGTGGGCCCCACCTAATAATCGTCCCAAGGGAGGTTATGTGCAGGTGTGCCCCACCACCATAACATCCTTTCAATGGAGGTTATGTGAGGGTGGGCCCCACCACCATTACATCTTCCCAAGGGAGATTATGGTGTGGTGGCCCCCACCACTAACCTCCCCTTAGAGGATTCAACCACTAAAACAAAATAATGTTATAATATTAACATTATTCAATTTAATTAAAAACCCCCCAAAAACTGTCTTCCACTCTCGATAAAAGGCAACTGCTGTGAAGGACTCAATAAGCAATCACTGATGCTATGTGTTAAAAAGTGCCCTTATATTTCAATTCCGAGCACCGGTTCCAAAGTTTTAAAATTCTGAACGTACGTTTATTGAACGTACCTGAACAAAAATTCCAAAATTGATTCCGGGCACACCGGGCCTCAGAATAAAGCACCGTCCGAAACTACGGACTCATAAAATTCCAATTTATTTATGAAAAAAAATCAACAGAAATTTAGGGTCTTCACATTCTCCCCACCTCAGGGCTTTACATCCTCGTAAGCTACACCTCACACAATTGGAACAAATGAGGGTACTGAGCATGCATCTCAGCCTCCCGGTCCCATGTGCTCTTCTGGAGGTTCCCATACTGCCAATGAATGCACACCGGAGGTATCGATCATCCATGCAGGAACCAATCCTGTCAATCCTCAATATCCATTGGAACCTCTATGAAATTCTTACTGTCATCGATGTCCATCTCACTATGGTCAATGATTTGGGATTGTTCGTGGACGTATCTCCTCGGCTGAGATACGTGGAAGACATCATGCACCTGGTGCAACTGAGGTGGAAGAGCTAATCGAAAAGCCACCTCTCCTACTCTGCTAAGGACCTAGAATGGTCCTATGAACTGCGGAGATAACTTTCCACCTCGGCCAAATCACTGCAAACCTTCTCTAGGTGAGACCCATATAAAGACATAGTTGCTGTCCTCGAACTCCAGATGTCTTCGTCTCCTATCAGCATAAGAATTTTGTCTGCACTATGCAATCTTCATCCTCTCTTGGATGATCTTCATCTTCTCCATGGTAGCATTTACCATCTCTGGTCCCACTTGTGCTGACTCTCCTATGTTTGTCCATAAAAGTGGTGATCTTCAAGGTCACCTGTACAAGGCCTCAAAACGTTTCATACCTATAGTGGAATGATAGATTTTGTTGTAAGAAATCTACACAAAAAAAGGGATCCGCCCAACTACGACCGATGTCGAGAACACATGCACGAAGCATGTCCTCAAGGTTTTGAATGGTCCTCTCTGTCTGACCATCAATCTAAGGATGGAAGGTGGTGCTTAAATGAAGCTATGTCCTGAAATCTTCCTACAACCCCATCCATAGCCGGAAAGTAAACCGTGAGTCACAGTCGGAGATGATAGAAGAAGATAATCCATGAAAATGCAGTACCTCATCCACATAGATGCGTCCCAAGCTCTCTACTAATCCCTTCTCTCTGATCGGTAGGAAGTGGGCCTACTTGGTGAGTTGGTCAATGATCACCCAAACTGAGTCATCGCCCTTGGATGTACAAGGAAGACCCATCACGAAGTCAATGGATATCCTATCCCACTTCCACTCTGGGACCTCTAAGGGTTGAACCAATACTGCTAGTACCTGGTGCTCTGCCTTCAATTGTTGACAAGTGATGCATCATGAGACAAACTCTGCTACTTCCATCTTCAAACCTAGACACCAGTGCTATCGTCTGAGGTCTTGATACATCTTTTCCACTCCCTGATGTACTGCTAAAGGAGATGTGTGGGACTCCCTTAACACTTCCTCCCGAAGTGAAACTGGTACCAGGGAACACCCTCTGGAAAGGATGAAGTGCTCTCCACCATCATAAAATCCATCATGTGTCTACCCTATTGATATATGAGCACGCCGTATATCATAGGCAATGTCTCCATGTTGTGCCTCCCTGACTCACAAAAGAAGTAGAGGAGTGACTGTGAGAGACTGAAGAAAGGCTTCCCCACCTCTATCAAGAAAGGATATCTGTAAACTAGCCAACTGCTCTGTCACCTCTCCTAGAAGCTGAATTCCAGTCCTCCAGCTAAGCTCATCTGCAAAAATTTTCCCCTTTCTAGGAGTATAGACTATCTCAAAGTCGTAGTCCGGGAGGAACTCAAGTCATCGCCGCTACCTCAGGTTCAGTTCCTTCTGAGATAAGATATACCTGAGACTATTGTGATCAGAGTACATGGTAAAATTTTCCCCAATTAGATAGTGACACCATATATTCAAGAAGAACACCATTGTTGATAACTCTAGGTCATGGGTTGCATAGTTCTGGTCATGCTGTCTCAATTGTCGACCACCATACGTGATCACGACTTCCTCCAACATCAGGACACACCTGAGTCAGGTCTCTGAAAAATTGCTGTAAAATACGTACCCTATGACTTCCTCAGTACGCCTCAAGATGGGGTCACTAGTCTGCCTCTGCCTTAGCTCTTGAAAGCTCTGCTAGAATCCCTCCAACCACAAGAAGTGTTTCCCCTTATTTTTCAAGGCTAACAGTGGCACTGCAACTCCGGAAAAGTCTGTAACGAATCTTCGGTAGTATCCACCGATGCCCAGGAAACTCTGAACCTCTGTCAAACTCTTGGGTGGCTCCCAAGGAAGTACCACTTCAATCTTTACTATATCTACTACAACTCCAGCCTCTGAGATGACCCGTCCTAAGAAGTGTTCCTCACGAATCCAAAACAGTCACTTTGAGAGATTACCATAAATCTGGTTCTCTCAGAGTGTGTCCAGTACTAGTGGAAAATGGTAGGCATGCTCCTCCTTAGTAGTCGAGTAGATCCGAATGTCATCGTTGAAGACCACAACAAATCGATCGAGGTAAGGCTGGAAGATCTTGTCCATGAGACACATGAACACTGTTTGAGCATTGCTTACACTGAAGGGCATAACAAAGAACATGTAATGGCTGTAACGACACATTAAGTTCATCTTCTGCACATCCTCGACTCGAACTCTGAGCTGGTTATAGCCTGATATGAGGTCTTTCGTCGAGAACCAACGTGCTCCCATGAGATGATCAAAGAGGACATGAATCCTTAAGAGTTTGTACTTGTTCTTCGTGGTCACCTGTTTTAGGAAATGATAGTTGACACTGAGACTCAAGATCTCGTCTGCCTTCATGGATATAGAATCAGGGTTTCCTAGGGAGAAACACTAGAATGGATGAACGCCTTTCCCTACAAGTCCTCTAACTATACCCACAACTCACAAATCTCCGTCGGAGCCATCCAATATGATGGAGTAGATATCACTGTCGTTCCGGGGTACATATAAATGTATAAGTCCACCTCTCTGTGAAGAGGTAGTCTTAGAACATCATCCGGGAAAACATCTGAGTACTTTTCCACCACTAAAGGATATGTCAGACTCTCCACATCAACTGCTCTAAGGGTAAGGCAAGCCAACTGGTGAATGATCAGTTTCACCCTCCTCCGAGTAAGTCCGTTCTGTGCTGCAAAGGTTCCCTTCTCGCCGGTGAAGTTGAACCTGGTCCTATCTGTGCGGACACAAAGCACTTTTCACCTAATACATTCGATCTAAGCATGGACTGTAGATAACCAGTCCATACCCAAGATCACGTCATAAGGCCTCGACGCTGCTAGTAGGATATCTCAACTGATGCTCTCTCCTCCTAGAGTAAGCTCACACTACAGGCACCAGTGCGTAATCGTCGAATCAGATCTCGTGGGAGTCTCTAGTCATAAGGATCGAACTAACGTCTCCTTTGGAATCTCTGAGCACCGAACAAGGGAAGTGGCAATGAAAGAGTGAATTTCACCTGTGTATATAAGAACTGCAGCTAAGGAGGAATATACATAGATCATACCTCAAATCATCTCTTGAGTGCAGTGATCGTAGGCCTCAACGGCCTGATGTTGTGCTCTACCCTGCCCACTCGCTCCCTATGGTCGGGGTGGACCTCCTGGGGGTGGTGGCGGTAGCACCTCGTATAGTCATCCATCAGCAACTGTACGTCCAGCTCCTCTACCATGTCTGCATTTCCCTTGCGGACCACCTTGATCAAAACTCTGCCTCTTCCTGGGAGGTCTCTCAACTATCTACTGATCATCAGTACAGCGTGTCGGACAGTCACGGGCCATGTGACCAAGCCTGCCGCAGGAGTAAAATTGTCCTCTATTAGCATGAATGGCTCTTTCTCCACTCTAGGTGCCCCGTACAACTGATCATGAGTCATGCAGTAAACCGCCTATGGGTTTGGTCCTCTTGGACCTCTGGTTCATCGGTCTACTTCCAGCTGTAGACGACTCCGATGCAAGTCGACTAGTGGTGGGTCTTGCTTCTAGAGGTTGCTCAACATGGAAACTCTACATGAGGAGGGATCTCTCAATCACCCCAATCTGTGTTGGGATGCTGCGGGAGATAACTGAAGCTCTGATCTCTCACCTGTGTCCCTTCTCAAAGTTCCAAGCCCTGAAGAATGGGTCCCATACCATATATGTGGAGTGGCGTGAGAGGCAATGAACCTTTATAAGTACTGAGATACACTCATGCTTCCCTACTATAGATGTAGTAGCTTCTGTTTCTGCACCACTCGAAGGGTGGCTGGTAAAAACTCCACCCAGAACATGCCCTCGAAGTCGGCCCATAGAAGTGTCTCCTCCTCATGCATCTGGAGAATCAGGCTCCACCATCTGCCTACTGCTTCCAGAAAGAGGCGGGCATCAAGGATCTCCCTGATGTCGGATGGTGTCCCTACCAGTCGGAATACTCTCACCATAGCCTCCCGCCAATCCTCAACCGCATGCGGGTATGTCTTTATCTTGATCCTGGGTGGCCTCTGCCACAGGAACATGTGCATCGTGCTGAAGAGGCACACACTCTCTACTATTGTGGCTGGTGGCATCGGTGGCCCAACGGAATGTAGTACCGCTGGGGCCTCCGCTGGTGCCGCAACAAGAAGAGGTCCATGTACTGAGGCATCATCACTCGGCGGGCTGTCAGTACGTACAACTCATGGGGCTGTAACTGGTCTTCTGTGTGAAGGCATAATGAAAGAAACTGATTTGACGTGGTCAATAGACTATACCTGGTGAGCTGACCTAGTTTGAGATGACTAATTTTTTTTTGAAAAAATATACGCAATCACTGTTTTTATGCACTTAGTCAGAAATCAGATGTCAGGGTCCTGGTGTACGGATACGTTAGTCGCTACACGGACACTTGACTCCCTGAACTAAAAACCACACATGGTACCCTTAACACTATTGATTCATAGAAACGAATGATCTGAGTCCTGAGTTATGTGGTAGAACTGACTCCTTGGATACTAATTTGACACGACCCATCCCCTGAGGCCTGTATCGTGACTACCCCAAGCCCGACTCCATAGTTCATGGGATGGGGACTAGCACCAAAGTCATAATTCCCTAAAGTTGGGAAGTCATTGCCTTTATAAAATGTAAACACACTAAACCAGAGTACAAGTATAAGAAAACACTATGTAAAAGATTTATAACAAGTGTATTGAAAGTAAAGGGGGCCAGAATACAAGAAATACCGTAAAGTAAAAATACAATTGAAAGAACGTACAACTGAAAAGAGGAAAACAACCGAAAGTTGAAAGCATCTTTTGGATCGTCCTCTGGGGTTCCTACCAGAAGGGTATGTTCAGATTGCCTCCACATCACTCCACATCCATTATAATCCACCTTGTACTGATACGTCGCATGGTACTCCTCTGGTATAATCCAGTCCTAGCGGTCTCGGCCTCCGTTGGTGTTGTCCATTGTCTTCATCCAACCCTATGAGGTGCATGTGTAGCCCATGCAGGGGTGAGTATAACGATACTAATTAGGGTCCCCGAGACCCTCAAGGTCTCAAATAGTCCAACATGTATAAACAACAACGTATGAAATCAACAGATAACCATTACATAGGTATATTCCCATACATATACCAATGTTATCAAGTAACCCGTCTCAATCATGAGAAAATACAAAGTTCATTGACGCAGCTCAAACTAGGATTTTCATTATTGAAACCACGGCTGCTAGAGAACTCCTCCTATATCATGTAAATTGTGCATGTTGTGACACTGAGGTGCTTCTCACTAACCTTGGACTGCTGAAGTACTCCTCCTATCGACTACCACCGGTCTGCTGCCAATTAATAGGTGCTCCATCGGCTGTGGGTCTGCCGCCTAATACCGGGCACTCCCCCTAATAGCCTAGGGAGGTAATCCTCCTGTCGAGTACTGCGGGTCTGATACCAACTCTCAGGTGCTCCGTCCACAATGGAACTACATCCAAATACCAGGCGCTCCCCACATGGCTAATCGAATCACTCCGAGACGAATTGGTCAAGAAGTTGTCAGGTCTGTCAGCTACTAGGTCTCCAAACTCTGCCTACTCATCTCATGGAGGATTCACTCCATGAGGTACTAGTAGATACTAAAAGTTTCATAAATTCTGAAGTGGAAGTATCTCAAGGTACTGACACGTCATAGGGGTCTAAACGCAATAGACGACGCGTCAATCAGACACATGGTCTGTGAGTTATTAGCCTTTTTGTCCTGGTGTCCTGGTTGGTTTCATGTATGAAACAACATGATTGTATCTCAACTAAACCCCGAACTCTTATGGAATATTCTTAAAGGGTTGTCTTCATTCCAAAAATATCGGCACCACTGAAGGTTCATCAAACAGATGCCCATAGCCCATGATATGGGCGAAAAGGTGTAAATGGGTCTAACGGGTTCGGGTCTGGTCCGACCCAGTTAGACCAACCCGACCCGGTCCGTGAATCTGACCCGACCCAAAAGGGAGGTCTAGCCCGAAGGGGATGCCCTGCCCAAATCTGAGGCCCTGCCCATGGTGGCGGCCCTTCCAGAAGGGTGGACCTGCCCCAAGGGTTGGCCTAGCCCGTCGGCCCGCGTGGCCTGGCGGCGGCCCGTATGGCCAGGTGGTGGCCCGCATAGCCTAGCTGGCCGGCGGCCTGCACAGCTTGGCTGGTCTGCATGCATGGCCTGGCTGGCCAAGTATGGGTGGGGGGTTCTACTCCCCCCTTTGTCTGAAACAGCTGGCGCGGGGCGCCGACCCCTGGTAACCGCTGGACCCGAACGGTCCCACATGTAGTACGCACCGGCTGCAGACTCAACCGGCAACCCTCTCTTATCTGTCGTGGCCTATGGCCATGGTCTAGCACCACCGGAATGGTGAGACGGCACCGCACCCCTCCCCACAGCTCAGTCTGGCCACGACCTCCTGCTGATCTCCGCGCTGCGCGATGGCCCCACGCTCCTCATCCAAACGTCGCATCCCATCCTTCCGGCATGGTACGACGGCACCGCGCCCCTCCGGTACCACCGCGGATTCCTAGCCACGACTCATTTCATTGCACGGCACGACAGTACCACACCCTTTTGGAGACCTGACGCCCTTGAGCCGCTGACATCTTCGTGGTCGGCTCATTTTTGGTTGCTGCGTGTACCGCCTCCATCGTTAATAAACAATAAAAAACAAAAAGGGGAGGGCCGAGCCGTGTTCGTTCGGTATGAACCCTCCTCATTATGGTGATATAATTAGGTTCTCATACCAGAAATTCGTACGATGAAGAACGAGTACAAAACAAATCAAGCCCCTAACTTGATTGTCACTCTTTGACAGAGTCACGGGAAGAGAAATTCGTTCTGTTGACGTCGGGTAGAAGAAGAAGAAGTCGAGGAGGACATATTTCGGGAATCGAGTCGAGATGACATCCTTGGCATTCTTCATGGGCAGTGTTGTTTCCTCTACTTTCCCCGGTTGAAGAGGGATAAGATGGTATGTGTCATTCTTCGGTGGTGACGGGCGTTCTTTGCATTCTTCATTAACAGGATGAAGTCCTCTCAATTATCCCAAATGTTCTTCCTCTCCTTAATTTCATAACAATGATTAGGTGAACCACCTCACCATTATAATACATCACATATTATAATGTTGGTATAATGAATTCAAAGAATTCAAAATGATTCCAAATTAATTAAGTTACTTTACTTAATTAAATATGATGAGTTGGCTCATAAAATGATGGGGAAAGGTGAAGAGTTTCACCAATTTAATTGGGGGTTTAGAGGAGGTTTAAAGCTTGTGTGGGATGACATAATTATCCTCCCAAGGGAGGTTATGTGCAGGTGGGCCCCACCACCAAAACATCCTCTCAAGAGAGGTTATGTGCGGGTGGGACCCACAACAATTACATCCTCCCAAGGGAGGTTATGGTGTGGTGGACCCCACCAATAACCTCACCTTGGAGGTTTCAACCACCAAACCAAAATAAAGTTAAAACTTTAGCTTTATACAATTAAATTAGAAAAACCCCCAAAACTATCTTCCACTCTCGTTAAAACAGAACTATGGTGAAGGTCTCAAAAAGATATCACTAACGCTGCAAGTTCATTAGTGACTTTAGATTTCAATTCCAAGCACCGGTTCAAAAGTTATAAAATTCTGAATGTATTTTTACTGAACGTACCCAAAAAAACATCACAAATTCATTCTGGGCACACTAGGCCTGGGAATCAAGAACCATCAGAAATGGAAGAGTCGTAAAATTCCCATGTATTTAGGAAGAAAAAAATCCACAGAAATTTCAGTTCATTACATGGACTGAAAGAGATTTCATATTTCTTATGGCCAAAGGAGGTTCTTTAATATGGCTATAAAAAATCATTGGATTCATGCTATAGTTTTCATAATTCCCAAACAACATCAATTTGAGTCATTATAGCATTGGTTATGTATTAATTGGAATCTTCATTTCCTCTATATCATTAATTATCCTATTCATCACAGTTCAAAAATGATAGGCTTTATGACCCACTTTTCCACATTTAAAACACAAATAAGTTACATTAAAACACTCCCTTTATGTTTCTTACCTGATTTTATTTAGATCACTTGAATCTATTTCCAACATTTTATTTATTTTAGTTTCAATGAGACGTGATCATTTGTTTATTTTAAAAACCATGGGAACTATTGAAATCTCTAATTTCCATATCAACATTGAGTGAAAAATAAATAAATTATTTATTGGAAACGAATTATATTATTGATAATAAAAGTTGGGTACTCAGTTTTAAGCCAAAAAAACAAAAAAGTATTCTTTTTTTGATAATATTTATACTAGATTCTTTCATTTGAAGCATTGTAAAATTTTCCTAATAGGTACCAAGGGATTCATCTTCCATTTTCCATATCTTGTGAAATTTATTCGGTATATTTATATGTAGAACATGAAGAAATTACTTACTAAATTATATCCTATTAAACCCATATCATTCCATGGATTCAATTTCATCCTCTTAACTCATATTCTTGTTTAGATTACGCCCCTTATCACCTTATCTTCCTAATGATGAATAAATTGGAAAACATTTTCAGGTCCTTTGAATTCAATAACATATAATTCTTTCATAACTGGGTTTATCTATAAAGTATTCTTTATTGGATCATAATATCCACTAAAATAATTTGGATATAGTATCATGATAGATTCAATAATACATTATTACCACCTTTTATCATCTTCAAACTCATCGTTTTTCTTATCCCGATAAATTTGATTGATTATAAAAGAAAGATTCTGAATCTAGATAACAAAAAATTTCGTTCATAGGTGAAAAATAATTTAATTTTTCTTAAAACTTAGAATCAACACAATTCCTTCATGTTATAAAAATTTAATAACACCATGAATCGTACTGTGAGAATCAAAAGTTAAAGTGGGAAAACACAAAATTTTGAAAAATCATTTTTGTAAAATCTATATCATGACACATTAGTTTAGTAACATTAATTTAAACCTAGTTCATTAATGATCATTGTCAAAAAAATTAAGATTTTATGTCATAAATAGACATATCCCTATGGTTTTCAGACATAGTTTCTAAACAATATCTAAAAATATTTAATAAACCATGCTCTGATACCAACTGTAATAGTCTAATATTTATATACAAAATTATTACTTATCTTTAGTTAAATATTTATTATATAACAATTCGATCCATGAAAGATCAAAAAAATATTAGTCTTAGGAGATTATATATACATTATATTTATTTTAGGAATGATCTTAAATATTTTCTATAATGATCATCCCACATAGTAATTATAATTGGCATACCATATAAAAGAAATTAATTATAACATGGGGAAATCAAACATATGAGAATAATGATATCATATTCTTAGTATCACTTATTTTGAGAGATATCAATTGATGATTATATGAAAGGGTGAGATAAGAATACAGACATTATATCATGATTATAACTTACAAATTTCATACCCACTCTAACTAATATCATAAACATTGGTTATGGAATAAATTATTAATATTTCACAATATGTGAATCACATGAACGAGAAGTCATCATAACTCAATCAAGAACAATAAGTTCATGTGCCAAATGAGTGCATCACTATCATAGGTATATAAACTATTTCACATGTCAATGATAACTACCCAGACCATCAGATTAGGGAATAAAAATTTCTTTCTATAGTGTATCAAGAACATTGGCATGTTTCTCATATTATATCAAGCACATTAACTTATTTCTTACAATAGATGAAGAAATTTGATGAGTTTACCATTACTATATTATGAGATATAATAATTTACACAATGCATTAGAATACGATTTAGTTCCCACTAATAATAAAATTAATAAATTACATATGTGTGACATAATATCATAAATCGTTCTTTATATTCGAAAACATAAAATAAAATGGGTGTCATAAACATTTCATCATTGCATAACCCATGGAAAATAAATAGTTTTCACTATAATATAAACATATCAGAATAAATATAAACCAACTACAAAATGAATAAGGATAGTATTCATGGATGATATACCAATATATTATTATGTAAAATCCAACGATTCCATCATAAATGGAAAATGTTTTTAAAATATCACTTAGAATAATTCTGGAATAAAATAATCATTCTATATTAAAATCACTTTTCTTTTGGAAAATTTATTCACATATAAATGAAATATTTTTCCTCAAAAAAACATGAAAAAGAAGCATTAATTAATCAAGGATTCATGATGGAAAAAAATTATCTCCTATCATAAGTGTAGAAAAATCCTTCAATATACTTTTTGGAAAAGTCACAAAGTACCTCATTTGGAAAACGATAAAAATAATAATTTCAAACAATTTTTTTAAAATTAAAATATGGGTAAAACATATTTTATAAAATTATAATTGAATAGAAATAAAATTGAAACCATTTCTAAATAAACTGGTCATGTATGAGAAATATTCTCTTACGACGTCTTAAATACATATAGACTTCAATAATACTGAGATTGTGAAACAAACCCTTTCCACTTTGGTAAATTTTTAATCAAAATAACCATGAAATAATTATATAAAATAAAAATAAAAAAATATGTAAAAAACTATTTTCATTATTTAATATGTAATATATTCTTTATCTACACATCAAACACCTAAAATGATGTATAACATAAATTTTTTCTCAATGAAACAAAAAAATGATGAAAACCCCTTACCTTAAGACAAAACATTACTTGTTCACATGAAAAACACCAGTATAATAAATATGGATTTATTTTAAATTTATTACATTACCATACTCATATTTATCATACAATTTATGAATTTTATATTGTTCCATCACCTCTTTATTAATATTTTGTTTATCAAAATCACTATTTTGGTTCATTACAACATTATTTCTTAAGAATGTTTATGTTTGGTGGTCCTGATATGTATACTTTCAACATGGACATTAATTTATAAAATTCTAATCATGTTATAAAAATATTATATATTCATTATATACATATTTATATTAATTAATAAAAATTATGAAAAAAAATAATAACATCATTCATTGCGACAACATGCTATATATATGCATGAACATTTTTTCCTATTTTGACTTATGGAATTAAGGAACCGTTAATAAAAATTGAACATTTAAAAATAATTGTACATTAAAAAAATTATCATTTATATGATATATATTCAAAAAATTAATCCTTATTTCCATCCATATCATAGAATTATCCATGTCCCATTCCAGAGATGGTAGTCCGTATGTACACAAGAGTTGTGTTACCATTTTTCAAATTATTGGATGGTAAGAATGTATGAAATATATTATCATTATTGGAGTAAAAATGTTTAATAAATATCATATATAAACATTAAAAATTCCACATTACCCATCCATAAAATAATGTGTGGAAAATGAATTTTATCATTCTCTATAGACCGTAATTCATACGTACACACGAGCGATACTTTAACTTCTTATTTTATGGGAATGAGAGTTTATAATTGTGTATTAGTATTCTTAAGAAAATTTCATCAAATTTAGAATAAATAATTTATGATTTTATGATATATATGAAATACCTATAATTTTTTAATCATTGTATAAAAGAAATTGTTGGCTAAGGTGGATTTTTTATTCATCAAAATAACCCCCTTAGATATCCTCTAAAGGGCTCTAGTGGTGGAATTTTGAGAAGAAAAAAACCTATATGATATGATAAGGGATAAGATTAATATAATTTATACAACTATATTTATGGTATATGGATAAATTTATTTTAATTAATTATGTGAAGATATTCCCTTATGTATTTGATGTGATTGTCACTTTTAGAATTTTCCCGAATAATAAATTATTTTAAATATGTTATAAAAAATATCTCAAATTAAAAAGATATTATAAGATAAGGTGTGAATTGATTTTAATACTATAAACCCATTTATACATGTTTTTATAGTTAAATACCACATCATTTTGATTAACCAATAGATGACATATTTTAGAAAATAACTATGAGTATAAATTTTTTAATATTAAAAACTTTTAATTATTACTTATAATGTGTAATTTAGACCATAAATAGATTATTAATAACCTTTTAGACCATATAAAAAAAATTTAGTATTTCAGTATTTAATTATTTTTGAATAATTTAATAAAATTTTATTTTGAAGAATTATCATTTCTACCCATTTTTACACTATTCTTTTAATTTAGCTTTAAATACATCAAAAAATGGGAAATTCAAATATAATGGATAAAAATCTAAATTATATGTCATGTACATCTATAAAATTCAATTTCCACCTTAGATCAATCAAATTATACGACTTTTAATATTTTTAAAATCATAAATATTGTTACTAAATAAAGAAATATTGCATCATTGTTTCTTATGAAATTTAGCCCATTATATAATTTCAAAAAATTAAATATAAATATTTATCATTAATATCAATTTTTTATGTCCAAAATAAAAACTTATATTCATTCATAACATGATTTTTCTCACATGTGAACACATAATAATATTTAAAAATAGAGAGAGTGACATTTTGTAACATTTATTAATTTTAATAATACATAAGTTGTTTTCATTAACATATGTAAATATAAAAAATAATTTTTAAATCCTATGTGGTTTGAGATAAATTAAATTAATCTTAAAATGATTTTATTGATATATTATGGTCATATAAATTATTATTTGTCCAGCGTAACAAAATTTTACCTTTATCATGGTGATAAATATTAACATGGTTAATAATCATATTGTCCAAAAAATTAAATGATCCAATTAACCAAATATAAACCTCCTGATTATAAATATAAAATTAATTATATAAAATTAAACACTTATAAATAGAATAAATTAATTTCAAATTGTTTTTAGAAAATTAGATAAAAATAAATCTTTATAAAGAAACATATTCACTATAATGCCTAATTTATTCTTATCATGTTTTATAAAAATATTTGAAATATTAGTTATTGTATTAATTTATTTAAAATAATTAAACAAAATATTGATTATTTTAATTTTTTAATATAAAATACAATTCAACTGTAGAAACAATTTATCAAAATAAAACAAATCAATTTTATATTGAAATAATTTTTTCTGTTTTTAATCATAACCATTTGATAAATACTGAAATAATTTTTCTAAATGTAAAAACAAAATATATTTTATAACTCAAATATTATTATTCAAACCCCTAAATCCATTATCTAGAAGATAATAGAAATATAATATTTTTGTAATTTTTTATTCTTCCTCTTAACTCGCCAATTCATGTACTGAAAGATTTCGAATAAAAATATTTCAGAAAAATATTACGTCGTTACTATATATAAATCCATCTATTCAACTCGATTGATTATAATGAGAAGTGTTTTGAATCCCATTTTTCATTTTATGGGTTCTTTGTGATATTATGAATAAAACCAATTTTTTCAGGGGTTTATTAATATAATGAATGATCAAAATATTATAGCACACATATGTAAATATAATCATGGGTGGGTCATTTATCACCCCCAATGAATTTTTTATGGTTTTATATCTCATGGG
Organism: Viscum album; assembly: GCA_963277665.1. Classification (NCBI taxonomy): domain Eukaryota; kingdom Viridiplantae; phylum Streptophyta; class Magnoliopsida; order Santalales; family Viscaceae; genus Viscum; species Viscum album. The sequence continues at coordinate 814,792,822 of OY728126.1, read as the reverse complement.
ATAAGGAAATGTTGATATGCATATATTTGATCACAACTCAACGAATCATTGATATATTTTATTTGTTCCCAACAAAATGAATTTGTAGGGTTGGATATTTTCACACAAAAGATTCTTGAACATTCCGTAATTTGATCATAACATTAATTATGAAAATATTTATATTTTCTTATATAAAAAATAACAAGGATAATTGGATTTTTTCACTACATATGTTGTTGAAGTTCTTGGACTTGTTCATAATATACTTTATGGATATTTATTCATTATTTCACAATATAAAGTGTGGAAATTATGAAACTTTTTCACAACATGAATACCAAACAAACATTTTTTCACAAAATAATATTTTTATATGCTTATACATGGGGAGTAATTCCGTTATATTATATAATTCAAAAAGTTTCCATGTATCATTTTTTTATTCCTATGATTAAGATCTATGGACCATGTTTATTATCCCACACTAATGTTCCATGGTATGTTTTTGATCATTTTATATTACATATCTTTCTATATAGACTTATGCATAATTATTATTATTCACTGTTCTTTTTAGTATGATATTTATTTTCTAGTAGTGTTTTACATATTGTTATTATCAAATCCTTGTTGAGTAGTTAATGATATTATTACATTTATAGTGTTCTTGAGCACAAACATTTATTATGATTCCATTACTGGGGTTGTGAAGTTGAATTTAACAAATGAAAAGGCTGAAATGGTGTTTTGTCTGGCTCATTGATAGATGATTGTTCACATGTATCAAAAAATAAGTAGATAATATCAATTACCCTCAGAGAAATTATATCTTAAAATATTTTATAATGTTATTATAAGTAGATTTAATATTTAACTTGTATAAATTATTTAAAATATAGATTGTTTCATCTCAATTTGTATCAAATATAGTGTTTAAATATTTTTTTTTACCACCCGTCCTAGAAGTGTGCATCCGGGGTTCCATATTTAGAATCAGAGAAGTAATTTTTAATTTCTTAGAAATAATATTTTTTCAATTTTCAATGACTATTTTTGATTATATAAAGGAATGGGAATATTGATAATTTTTTAAAAAAAACTAGTAATAATTATAAAGTATAATTATTCATATATGATAACATCTTTTCATTTTGGTAAAGTGTAGATTGTGTGTTTATCATAGTCATTGCATCCCTTTAATGACGCCGACTAGTGGATGCTATTATAAAATAGATATATGTAGGGTTAATCACAATTAAAACTACTGGTTGTTTATTAACATGATCATATACTGGGGAACGATGAGTGGGCCTAAGAATACTCACCTAGATTGACACTCCGTGGGGAAATGATTTATTTTATTTATATTCTATATACGATCCATTATAAAGTATTTAAATGGAATTTTCAGAATTTAATATATAACTAGTATGTTAGGATGACCTAATAAAAAAATTATCATGGATATGCAAGGAAAAACATATACAATTATACAATGAACTGAGAGTGACATAGTTGAACTGAATAATTTCTATATTGAAATAATTTTCATGTAGAAGAATATTTAGTAGAATTGATCATTTAAATTCAAGTGATAAATTACTAGTATTTTATTAGATATTATCCTAATAAGGTTTGTCTTAATATTTTGATGGAAATATGATCCTAAAAATGAATAAGTGGAATGTGTGTCTCTAGAAACAAGAAAGACTTATCAACTTATAAATATTAATAATAAATGGTTAAGAATATTAATTTATACCTATTATGAGGGATAATATATTTTTCCAAGACTCCTATAAGATCGTATTGCTTTTATCTACTACGAAGATATATCTAGAGTCACGATTATATTTTAGGTACCATTAAGTATTATTATTAGTAAATGATGAACAAAAATTTTCAGCATGTGATTTATTTAGTTGGGAGATTGTAGTGCCACATGATTTTGATATAAAAATTTACTTTATTTTAAAATAGTGGCATTGTCTTTTTTTTTCAAGAATCGCCACTCTAAAATTATCCATGATATATTAGATGAATATTATTTAAAACATTATGAAAAATAAATCCAGTGGTAAATATAAATATTGTAATTAATTAAAAATTTATGTAAAACAGAATTAGGACTAGTTAATTTCTAAATAAAAATCAATTAAATGAGATTATCTTTATATATAATTTTTACATATAAAATAAATAAATTATAAATTCTAGAATTCAAATATGTTGAAATAAAAATAATTTTATGATTTATATTTTAAAAAAAATAATCAGGTTAATTTTTTATATTTTACTAAAATAATTTCTTATTAGTTTAATAGAAAAAAATATTCCCATTATTAAACTGTAGATTTTCATATTTTACTAATAAAAAATTATAAAATAAAAACCTATTAAAATAAATTTAGGATAAAAAAATTTATGCAATAAAATTATTTTTTTGAAAAAAACTATGTTAATCATAGAAAACCTATGATTATCATTTTAAGGACCAATGTAATAATTTCAAAGGAAAAACATAGTATCCCCAACGTTTTTAATAAATAATGGATGTTGGTAAAAAAAATATGAGTGATTTAGATGCCATATAAATTATAATTATTTTATAAAAACATTAATTTTTTTAACAAAATAAATATTAAAATTTTATTCAAATAGACAGTTCTTTTCATAAGAATAAATATTTCATATAAACTATTTTTCTTTGATATTTTCATTTATTTTGAAATAATACATTCTCAACTATAGAAATTTTCTTTGAAAACATTAATTTTAGATTAAATACTTGACTTATAAAATAAGATAAAAAATTTAATATCAAATTTCGAAAATAATATTAATTACGAAGGTTAAAAATTAGTTACCAATATAAGTGATAATTACTGAAAAAGATATTAACTAATGGGGAAGACTAAAATAATTAATTTTGAAAAATATATATATATTTCAAAGAGTTTTATAGAAAATAACTTGTCACGCACTTTATTATTTCCTATATTTGGATCTTTGAAACCTCGAATAAGGACATACCATTGTTGAAATGAATTTTGTATTTCCAAATATTCTACTCATTTCACTTATAAAATGGGATGACTTTCATAACAAAAAGACACTACTAAAATATCAAATATAATCCTAAAAATAAAAAAAAAATTCCATAAAAATATCTTCTATCCATTATATAATCCTCCAATTTCAATTTTTTATCATAGATATTCCATTTTAAAGTTTATTTCTTTTTGAACTAGAAAACTCTCAACATGGGTGTTTCATAATGCTTAGTCATTTCTTCTAAATATTAATCTTATAAATTTTAATTAGACAAACTAATATAATTGAATAATTATTTTAAATATAAATATATTATATTATATTAATTGATTAACCATTATTCAGTTCTTTCCATCCAATGAAAAAAAGTAAACAATATCAAACACTTCAACATGCATACTACCACCTCCACATAGTGCTGTGGTTCATTTTTCATCACCACCTATAATGGATTGGAATAAGTATGAAGTTTATGTGTTAATATGTTTGATATGTTAAAATAATTATGGAAATGTTTTTTTATCTTATTCATCTACTATGTCTCCTCTAGTGAGGAATTAAATCATTAATCACTTGTACATGTGGGCTACCACCACCCTAAAACTAGTGTATTTTTTGTTTATTTTTTATTATGTACCAAAATTTTATATAGTAAAGTTAAAAATATTAATAACATATAAATAATAATTTTATTGTTTTGATGGAATTATTCCAAAATAATCACTTTTATAACAATACTCAACCATATATTAATCCTAATTCTTGTACTAGTTAGTTTAACAACCTACTTGTAAAATGGTATAGTTCGATGTCATATGTGAAAAAAAAAACATAAATATTGGTGTTAATATAAATTAGTGAGATCGTTTCAGTGATTTCATGGGTGGCAAAGTCTCCTCATAATCTTGTATCTGGTCAGAGTTTAAATCTGTGTTGGAGCGAATTTCTGCAGGAAAGTGATGACACTGACATAATGTAGTCATGATGCAGTCCTGATGATGAAGGATGTATAATGTAGGAATCAAGCCATCCAGATGATACAGGAAGTATGATATAGGCATGAGGGTGAATTGTTCTTTCAGAATAGATTGTGGGCATTTGTTCCTTGTAATGGTCTTCATTCCTCTAGTATATGGGGTAATGTACTAAATAATAAGTCTTTAGGGGAGGGTTATCCCTTTGGGAGGATATAGAATTCTCTTTTTGGTTATGTGGGTGGTGTGTGTGTGTTTAATGTAATTATACCCCCAAGAATCTAATTTATATATAAAATTAAGATATAATAATTTTTTATTTGTTGATATGGATATCCTATGTCAATATTTATCTTCTTATTAACATACCACCTTTTTTTCCTTAAAAATTACTAATACGAGATCATCATTTACGTCATAGTCAAAAATGAAAAATGATAATACATATTCATTGAAATTATAACATTTTAAACAATCATAAAAACAATAATGTTATATTAATGATCTTAGTTTAAGATAAATATATTATTGGAAACTACCCTTATAAAACCAGCATTAAACAAATTTTTCACGATAATAACATCTGATAATTAAAGTCAAATATAACTAACTAAAATATTTTGATTAAAAGATAAAAAATAATTTTTTAAGGTAATAGGTATCAGTAAGGTCTTAATACAGGTTATTAATATGGCTATTTTTCTATTTAATAAAATGTAGTGTGTTTGGACAAATTTTGACTTCAAAAAAGTGTTATTTGTCCTTATTTTCAATTCCATGATACATGTTTCATAATACACACCATTATTTAATTTATATGTTTTATTAACTAACCAATCAATTTATGTTATATATAAGTCATTTTATTTTATTATATTTCATCATTCACATCATGGTGACTATTTTATATTCTTTTGATTCTTATCCTACTATTTTCATAAAGTCTATTTCATCTCATTTTTTCTTTATTAAAATGTGATTCATTTTTACCACATGTACTATTTTGTGATGTATATATTTTAAATGGATCTATTTTTTCATAAGTATCATTAAATATAAGGAATATAAAATTTATATTGTATTATTCCTTTCATATTGATTTGATTCCAAGGATACCAAATTTTTAGGAGTCATTTTTTACAAAATATTCTTTCACAATGTTTCAATGCTTCTTAATAAACTTCATTATTCTATGTGCGGTAACTTCAACCCAGATCGTTCATTAAATTCCCCTATAGATAGAATGAATTTTTAATTCAATAATTTTACCATGTATAATTTATTCCCAAAAATGTGTATATTTTTTTAGAATAATTTCATCCCCTAAAATAATTGTTACCCATTGTAAACATTATTTTCATTTCCCTCCAATGTTTACCATAATATTTTGAAACAAAATATTGTGTTTTATCTTTTGAAACTTAAATTTCATAATTCCTATTTTAAAACTGAAATTATTTTGTCCATTTTTCCTATGTGGGTTTTCAAACAAAAGTATTTTAATGTATTAAAAATGGTTTTCATTTCAAGATATCTTTTATAAAAATTTAGTAAAAATATACTCTAAAATATTATATGCATTTCAATAATCCATTATTAAATATATATTTTAAAAAAACATTTCAATGGATTTCACCTCTCCATTTTTAAATTTTCTTTTCAATACTACCAATAACTTCTTATGTTATATGTGTAGTACGAATGTTTCTTAAAACTGTTTTAAATTTTATCTTACTATATTAGAATTTTAATTTTTGAACATTTAATTATATATTTATAAATGGATTTACAAATTAGTTTCAGTCATAAATATTTTAGAAATAAAAGAAACCAATTTTATATTCTACAAAAAATAAAAACATCAATTTTGAAAATAAATTATATTATTTTAAAATTATAATAATGGATTTTTTTTGTAAGAAATATTTAATAAATGATTTTATAAATTCTAAAAATTATTATAAATCATCGTTATCTTATCAATTAATTCTACAATCAATTTTTTTTGTTTTAAATGATTTTTTACAAAATTTATTTCATTATAAAAAAAATTAAGCAGTTTTAAAGAATTAAAAAAATGTAGTTTAATAATAGGTTTCATCTTTACTTTTAATGGATTTATATCCCTGGATGTTATTTCTCACGAATCCCCTTGTAAATGTACCTATGAAATCTAGTTTTTGGATGAATTAATTTTTTGTTTCACTATTTATATTTTTTTCAATTTTGGTGATATGAATAAGAAATTTTGTACAATGATTTTTATATCCATGGGTTCTTTATAATGTGGAGAATCAAACAAATTTTACTAACCTAGGTTTTCATTAAATTTTGAATATTCAATCCCTTATTGAATAGATACTTATATATGATAATGGGTTGGGTCCTCTAGAAATTCCCAACTCATTTTGTTTTGGATTTATTTATCATGGTATAATGAACTGGCTATATTCATTGATTTATATGGAACATAATGAAGTGTGAACCTAATAATATTTTTCAGAACATAAAGAATAAAAAAATCCTGTATTTTTTCATGACATGAAGTTTGTATATTAATTTATTTGTTCACAACATAAATATTATTCAATGACAAATTTACTAAGAATATAATGTGTATAAATTACTCAATTTTCTCTCAACATAATTCCTCAATATTTTTTGAATTTCAAAACACAATGTATGAACATTATCATATTTGATCTATACATAAATAGTTGACTTAATTGGTATTTTAATAACTTAAAGGGCATACATTGTTCATTATTTCACAATAGGATTTTTTAATGTAATATTTGTTTAATAATTCCATGTTATATAATGATTCAATGACATTACATGTTTCTATGTCATATGCATGTAACAATGATCAACACATCATACATATTATCTTTTACTCTTATTCCATGGAACATCATTGTTCATTTGAAATTTAAATTCCTTCTATTAGGATATATAGAGAGCTCTTATTATTCTATGTTACTTTTACTAAAATATTTCTCACATGGTCATTTTTTCAAATGCCTTATGATCTAATCCTTAATGACATATTGAAGAGATTTTTCTTTAATATTGTGTTTGAGCTCAACCCTTTTTTATGTTTCCATTCCATATATAGTGATGATGATTATAACATATGAGAAGTCTAGAAAATTGTCTTATGTGGATCAATTATATATAATTGTATACCAGTATAAAAATATAAGTATCTTGTGTTTCTGGTCATCAAATATGTTAATCCTTCCACTAATGGGAATATATTATTATTATGATATGTAATTATTGTCTTATGAAATTTATGGAAAATAAATATAGGTTCATATAAATTTTTCTCAAATCCAATCATTAATTAATGTTCTGTTGACACCAAACATGGGAGTGTGGGATTAAAAAGCCATAATTGGAACTGGATCACGGTTTAGTTATTTTTTATTATTATTTAGTTATTTATATTATTAGTTATGTTTGTTTTTAAGACTATTATGAGATAATTTTTTTTGCAAACTCATTGAAATAATGAGAAGGAATAATTATAATTTTATAATTACATCCAAATATTTTTTGAAGTAGATATTATGTTTCATTCCATGAAATTACATCCCAAATACGATTCATGAAAGTTTATGTGATTATATGAAATATTAACCATAGGTTAATCAATTTGAAACATTCTAGTTGAGTTATATCTCTATATTATCTTTATGTAAGATGAGTGGGTCTACCACAACACACCTGAATACACACACTGTATGGAATTGATTTGATTAATTCACATTCTATTTACATAAAAATTATGTAGAATATAAATGTAGTTAGATGATTTAATATATATGTTGTAATTTTGAAGAACCTAATAGGAATATTATTGTTGATAACCTACGATAAATAGTCAGAATTAAAAGATTACCCATGTGTGGAAAAATTTAACTAGAAGTGTCATAGTTTCAAATGAATTATTCATATGGGAAGACTTCTTTTCATTGATCATTCATATTCATATAATAAACTAAATTGATTTTATTAGATGTTATAAAAATATTTTTTGTTTTAATATTGTCTTTGAAATAGGATCCTGAAAATGAATCTGGCATATATATATCTCTAGAAACTATTAAGACTTTACTATACCGAGTAATATTTGGAATAAATGGTCTAGAATATTAATATATGTGTATTTTTAGGGAAAATACATGTTTTCTATTTTTATTTAATATTTTTTGATTTCTATATCTTTAAATGATATATATTTATTAATGATTATCTTTTAGAATCATTAAAAGTATTTTTATTAGAATTTGATGATTAAAAATTTTAGAATTCAATTTATTTAATGTTGGACTATAATAGCAAATGATTTTAATATATAATTATACATTTGAATAATAAATATCTTAATATCCTTTTTCACTCACAATGACAAACTAAAATGTTTCGTGGAAAATTAGACTAATAATATCAATTAAATTAATGAATAATATATTTTCTCATAAATAATTACACATTAATAAATTATAGATTAATTAAAAGTTGGATTATGAAAACATAATATCTTAAATGTGTATTTTTTAATAAATGTTTCATTCCTTTATATATTAAATTTTAAATTAAAAAAATTAAAATTTTATTATTTTATTTATTAGAAATTAACGTAATTTCTGAACTCATCATGTGGAATTTAAATTAAGATGAATTTTTCATATTTTTATTAAATAATTTATTTTTATGTAAATAGTAAAGAATAAAATGTTTACTAATACAATAGAGTTTAAGAATATATCAAGAATTTTTTATAACTCAAAATCATATTAAAATATATTGATCCACAAAAAACTATTTACGTAGTAGAATTGTTTGTTTAAAAATACAATGCTTAAATTAGAAAAACAATTACTAAAATTTTAAGTACATAAGTAATATTTTAAAATTAAAAGATTGTATTTATCGTTTCATTAAATTATTTAATATTTTTTATAATATATTTTTGGATTGATTTTGAAATAATAATTTTTTTTCATTGAAAATCAATTTGTCATGGAGAAAAAATTGATAATTTTATCAAATATACAAATTTTAAGATTTTGAAATAAAAAATTATTTAAAACTTTTCTTATACACTATGTGAGCTTATCCCAAAATTAATGTTCCTAACCCAAATATTTTTTATATAAAATTAATTGTATATTAAATATTTTAATTTTAAAAATCGGTAATAATTTCAATTTTTTAGTGATATTTATTTTTGAGGATAAGAATTTGTTACCTCGATAAATGTTAATATCAATAAAAATAAAAACAATGATGGGATGCCTAAAATCAATTATTTATTGTCTAAAAATGTATTTTTGTCGGGTTTCCATACATAAAAATTTCACATAATTCATTATTTCTAACTTTTGGATCTATTTATCTTTTAGTAGTGACATAATAGTATTCAAATGTATTTTTTACATCTAAAATTACACATCTCTTCACTTATAAAATGGGACCATTTTCCCATTTCATGCTACACCTATACCATCATAATTAATCCTAAAACTCTGTACTTTATTACCAAATAAAATTATATATTACTTTTTTAATCGTTTATTCTCAATTATTTTTCATAATACCTCTATTTCCATGGATATTTCCAATTAAAATATGATTCTCTCAATGCGATTCATTCATAATTTTTATTCTTTTCATCATAATATTAATCTTCAAAAATTTAAAAGAAACTAACAAAATAACACTAATAATATTAATATATTAATATATTATTAATTTAAATTATATTTATGAACCTAAAACTAAATGATAAATATTCTTGTATTTTTATACATGAATTCATTCTCTTTTACTCCAAAATATATTATAGGTTTACAATTTAAAAGAATTAGTTCATCACCCTTACAGTAATATATATTACATTAAAAACTCGAAGTTCCACTTGGAAAATATTATATCAATCATATAATACTTTAAAAAAACATGTTTACTTTTGAAGACATGTATTCACCATTTTGAAATGTACATCATCATTTTATTAATGAATCCTTAAAACCCAATGTAAAACATTTTAAAACATGGGATGTGCACAAAATAAATAGTAAGGGATAAAAAATCCATTAGTCTAATGAAAAATATTCACTATGAGTAAAATTATTATAGTTATCTCAAATTTATTTTAGATAATGACATAAATCATTCCAACCTAAAAAACACAATCATTTTTTCTCAAATAAAACAATTAAAACTCTTTAAAGTGAAATAAAACCACTTTTGATTCATAAATACTCATTTCAATAACCCATTTCAAAATCATGTCAAAATAACAAGATCCTAGTTCAATCTATAGGAGACACACTCTGGTAACTCCTTCCTTATTTCTTATTAATATAAGGAACATCACCAAATTCATTGCAGTGCTATTTGGGTGCACCCATTGTATAATATTTTTTGGGATAACCAATTTTCTCAAGATATTATGGTTCTCAACTACTCTTATAAACTATATCATTCTCATTAATTTTTCATATATTACTCTTAAGTACCACATAATTTATAAAAAAATTATTCCTACACTTTTCACCATAAAATCATTGAAAAATCATTTCAATATGTATGCAAAACACTTTTGAATATGAATATAATTTTCTCTTTTAAATTAATATTCAAAAATACACAAAAATATGTAAATTTGTTTTAATTTTAATAAATAATGAAATATTTTAATATAATTCAACCATAAAATATTGGTTTTCAATGGTGGGAAAATTCATTGTCATTATATATGTTAAAATAGAATATTAATTTTATTATTTTATAGTGAAATTCAAAAAATATCCATAAAAATATTCGTTTTGAAAATATTGAATGAAATAAAAAATAAAAAAAATATTGTAAAATTTATTTATGTGTATATAAATGGATTTATAGGAATTGTTTGAAAATATGTACACTGAATAAAATTATGTATTAATAAGAATTTTAAAATATACCTTTTTAATGAAACTCCCTTACCTTACGTTTGATTGGTCACATAACTTACTTATCTTCCTAAATATTAAACATGGGAAAGTTATTTAACTTATAGATATACTTTTTCATGTTTATTATTTCTTTTATGTCAATTATCACCATTATAAGTAAAATTACTTAATTAATGAAGTACACATTGGATGTTTTGATGATATTCGGCTCATGTGTCTAAAGTGAATTCAATTGATTGACTTTGGTCAAAGAGGTTATTATTCCACCATCTCCAAAATAATAATAATTATTTAATATTAATTCTTATACATTAATTTTTATTTTAAAACCAACCAATATTTATGGTTATGTTATATGAACAATATTTTAATCATGAAGATGGTAGGTCATACATACACATAATAACATTTCTATTAAAGAGTGATCTTTATTGAAAAAAGTAAGTATTATTTTACCTTTCTCGAATAATCATAATGTCATGAGTAAATTATTATTTCCTTATATATATATATATATAATTCTTGTTATTTGGTGATGAATAACGAATCACATCACATCATTGAGGTGGCAGTCCACATGTATACACCAAAAATGATAGCATTTGTCATAGAATATACAGATAATAAAATAAATAATATATTGTATTTTATAAATGATAAATGTTTCATTAATATAATATATAAAAACCTATACTATCATTATAACCGTCCTAAAGAGGTAGTGGTGAAAAATAAATTACAATAGTCCAAGAGATGGTACTCCATTACACATACATATGCTGAATTTCTTTCAGATTTTTGGAAGTAAAAAATGGTTATATATTGTTACATTAATATTAAAAATATAATTATATTTAGTATACTAATGTTAATATTTCAACATGGTATAATAATATTTCAAGGTGTTTGGAGAAGAAATAATCCAAAGACACACGATTGAGAACAATACATCTTCATCAGACAATATTCATTACATTACACATTAATACCTTTAAGGTTTTTATTATTCTAAATATAAGGATTATAGGATGTGGTGTGATATTTGAGAAGATATTTGTGGTGGTATTTTCTGAAATATAAGGTTTTTGAAGAGAAAAAAAGGAGAAGAAGATGTTCACTTTTATAAGATAGGGGAGGGAACTCTGGAATGTTATAGAAAATATTAAATATATATTAATTAATTTTTATGTGTAAATGGAATCATATTTAAAATATTCTATTATATGGATGAGTCAAAATAATCTCATCCAACCAAACATTGATGAGTTTTTTATCACATCTATACCCTTTTATTTTTGTTTTAACCCTTTTATCAATTATAGTGATATCAGTGCTTTTCAGTATTAAGTTGTTAATATAGTTACCCGGATGGGAAAAATGTCGGTAATTAATGTTATTCTAATAAATATTATTAGTTATCTTGCTAATTTTAATAAATACTAAAATTATTTATTTTATCATTACCTATGTAATTAAATTACTACCCCCATTTCTAAATAGTTTCCTTTCATTTTTATTTACATGACAAATACGTGAGGATACCATTCCCTTATAACATTTTCATATTCCCATGGTATTTCATCAACAATACGGTTTTCCCACAAAATCATAACTTGAAGAATTACCTTATTTCAAAAAAAAATCTTTATTTCTTCAAGAATATTAAATTATTATTCCTCATAATAAAGGTTATATTTTAACTGAACTACCTTAGGGATCAAAACATGATATGAATCTGGAATATATTTATAATAACATTACAACATGAAATTAATTGTCTTTTTGGATAAACTTGTGTGAAAGGCTAATCATTAAGAAACTAATCCAACGTTGCCTGGGATTTCTTCTTTTCCAATGAACCATAGACATAGATTTTCCTTTATAACAAACCACACAAAATTATTACCAAAATATACTTTAAGAAAAACAAGATCACATTCCTTAATAGAAATATATGTCTATCAATTATATATATACATATATATATTATTCCTAATTTGAGACATCCTCATATTCTGTTGATTCATCTACGCCTTCTAAATCATATATTTCACTGAATCTATTCCTATAAACTTCCTTAATCCTTCTCCATCCAAAAAACTATTGTTGATATTGCTTTCCATATAAAACATAAAAATATTTCATCTGTATACAATAATTAAAATTAATATTATGAGAAAAAAACCAAATAATGATTTTAAACCCAATTTCCTTGAAAATACATTAAAATAGAATGAATAATATATTATACACTCTGAATCATTCACTTATACCATCCTTTAGATTGAGGATGAAAAGCTGTGATGAAATTTAATCCACTAGAAAAAATATTTTAAAGCCCTTTCCAAATATTATATGTCAAAATGATATCATGGTAATATATAAAAGATAATGGAACTCTATGCGACTTAAAAAACTCTATGATATACATTTGATAAATTTGATCTATAAATAGAAAATCATTACTGGGAAGGAAATTAGAATATTTAGTTAGTTTATTAACAAATAATCAAATCACAATATTACATTATGGCTAATTTTGTAATCATATTATGAAATACTTTAATATATTTTCCTATTTCAACTCTTGTACTGGAAAAGGATGAATAATCTATTTAAGTAATTTTCACTCTACTATAACCTTTTTTTAAGAAGTGTGGAGACATGAACTGGTTTCTTAGTTCATGACCCCCAAGGAATTTATTAAAACAAACAAGAAGTATAGTACAATCATGAGGTGTATAGTGATACACCAATAGGGGATAAGAGGGGGTACAAATCACAACCCTATAACATGATTTTCCAATGAAAACACCATAAAAAATCAAAACAAAATCAAAACAGAAGTTACATACTCATTACCATCCTTTATGGAAATGCATTGCCTCATGCACTATCCAAGGAATGTAAAATCAAGGACGTCTGGATAGGTATCATGTCAATATTACCCATGCTTCACCAGGAAGGCTACCCATATGGTCCTCCATTCCAGACCAACACTTTATTAAAAACTAAAAACCCATGTAATGTGTCCTTAAAAGTAATATATTAAGGAGCTTCAATATGCTACAATGACAATCAGATCAGTAAACCCATCATCCAATTAAAAATACTGGTCTAGTTCCCTCAATTGAACACACCATATGAAAGGAACCATCCAAAAAGAACAGCAATAGTCCAATGAAATATGGAAGAAAATACTAGGATAACACTAAGGGTGAATAAGTAGACTAGATGTCTGAAATTCAGAGCAGGATGAAAACCCATTCTTCAGAGAAAACAAACTGCTAAAATTTTCATGTGTAAACACTTCTTATACAAGCCATTGAGGAACCGCAGATCACCAATCTCATGATTCTTGGCATGATTCCCAGGGGATCCAGAGATATGCGGCAAGTGTAAATGCATGATAAGAAGCAGGATAATAGAAATAAACCAGAAATGATCAATGGCATGTAAACCACATATAGGTAAATAGCTCCATCCAAACAAGGACAGATAGATTGAGCGATAAAGGTAGGATCCTTCAAGACTCATGAATTCATTAGGAATTCCAAAATAAAATAGCTCAAAATAATGCAATAAAAGCCAAACAAAAAATGATCATCTTCAAAATAGTCCAAAATAAATATCAGATAAGTCTTCAACATCAAGAGGAATCTCAGAGGTAGCAATATGCCAGAAGTCATTGCCAAAGTATTTCCTCCAAATTAATGCTTGGATATTTCTTGAATTCCTTCAAAAATATAAAAGGTAACATAATCATGTATCTTTTATTTTTTCACACCAGAAATAAAAAATATGTTCTTTAAACATCTGACTACTTCAAGGGTGAATGAAAAATTGGGAACTGTGAACATTACTCAAAATTTCATCTTCAACTAAGAGTCACATGGAAAAAATAATCTCTTCCTAAAATTCAAAACACCATATTTATCAATGTTAAATTCTGGAAACTCTCCAATATTATCCATTTTTACTTTTTCATAGAATTCACAATATTTATTTAGATTATGAGTATTTATTTTTGGTGGTGGTGATTACAATGAAACCCAAAAAAAGAGGATGTTCCTACATCAAAAAATTTAAAAAAAATCATCATATAATTCACCAAAGTTTCATGTTTCAAATGAAACATTATTTTCCATATTATTCCATATACTACATTGTTTTCTAGTCCATGATGGTATTTAATAATATAATCATAATCCATAATCAATGTTATCATTCTTTTAAGTCACGTATTCAACACATTTTGAGTAAATATGTACTTCAACCATTTTTCATTAGTATATATTTTACATTTTACCCCATATAAATTATAAATCTAGATTATAAATGTAATAACCACATCTGCTAATTATTGAACATTTATAAAATAATTTGACTCATGTTGTTTCAATTTCTGTGATGTATTAGAAATTTTCTTATCATTCTATATTATAACACGACCATTCCTTTAAATGAGTCATCATTATAGATGAAAAAATAACCATATCAAGGGGTAATGACAAAAACAAATAATTAACTAATAGTATCATTAGTTCCTAAAAATATTCATATGTTTCTTTCATTTAGATTAATTTAACATCATTTCAAGTTAAAATTCCATGTCGGCTATACAATAGAATAAAGAAGTCAAAAACTCCAGATAATAACCTAAAAAATGAAATGGTGAATCACTGTGATTTTTTTTACTATTTTCCATTCCTATAAATATTTTTCTTTAGTGAGTTGCAGAAATCATGTCTTCATTGAAAAAATATACCTTAAAAAGGATCAATTTTGCACTAAAAAATCACACATAAATAAAATACATATGTAATATATTTTATTTTATGTTTTCAAAAACAATCCTTAGATATATTTCATGTTCTTCATAGCATTTAGAATATACCAACATATCATCAATAAAAATAACCAAAAAATACCTCAAAAATCCTGGAAATGTCAATTCATATGATTCATGAATTCATATGGTTCATTAAACAACCCAAAGGGCATAACTACAAACGTGTAATGACCATATCAAGTTTGAAATGTATTATTTAGGATATATTTAATCATTACTATAAATTTATAGTACCCCATATATAGATTAATCTTTGAAAATTAATACTCTATATATAGATGATCAAACAAACCAATGATGTGAGGAAATTGGTACTTGATTATAATAGTAATGTTTTTCAAATCTCTATAATGAATGGAAAGTATCATTGAACAATCACTCTTTTTAACAAATAAGACTAAGGAACCACAATTTAATGTGCACGGATTAATGAAACCTCTATCTAGAAGCTTATGTTATTGATTTTTCTATTAAAAAATGTATAATTACTCCACTATAAAAAAGGGTTTATTTTTTCAACATGAACTAAGTCAATATTAAAATCAACCAATTGATCAAAAATTGCATAGATATATTCATTTGAAAAAACCAACCATATATATATTCACTAATTTCATATCAATAATTTTTACAAGTTCATTATTTTCAATAACATTACCAACATAACGTTCACTACAACACCTAATAATGTTTTTATCTTCTTTGTATGTTATCAAATTTATTAAATATTCGAACAAAAATTTGTATCTTTTTAAATATATCATATTCGGATGAAATAAAATCCAATACATACCCAAAATAAAATATAACTATACCATAGGTAGTTCAACTATATTTTCATATATGACCATCCCATTAATAACAATAGGAAGATTTGTATAAAATATGGATTATTCAGATTTTCTATATGGGTTTTTAACAAATAGTGCTCTATCACATTCATGACGTGATATTCCCCATTAACATGTATATTTCACTGAAATAAAGGAATGTAAATAAATTGAGTTAAAAAGATCATTGGAATTATTTTAATAATAAAGTATCATACTAGAAACAGAATCATTTGACTGACCAACATCAATTATAGTAGTAGAAAATGATTTTATAAAACATTTTTATTTTTGATGTTGATGAATTTCATTATGATAAACTAACATAATGAACATGTTATAAAAATTACCCAACTCATTGTATATAAAACATTTCACTATCTGAGGGTCATTAGTTAAACCATTATTTTATTATTCAATACACATTATTTATAGTTATAGGACATGAAACTAATTGACCAAACTGGTATCACTTTCTAGATCCTACACACATTCTTTGAAATTTTTTACAACACTTGGAACTTTTTGGGAGGATTACGTCATGAATTATTATATAGATTCTTACCCATTTTCATTAAACATGAACTTTTCATACTCTATTCATATCAAGGATAATGAATTTTGATATAAATCATATCATAAATCATGGAATAGTGAAAAAAATTTATCACAACTTTTAAATTCCCATGTGGATAATGATATATATAACAATAGTTTCAATCAATAATAAAATCTATTAATTGTACTATCAATTTTCTAAATCAAAATTTGTTATGTTACTAGATATTCTGGAAAATTTGTCTTCATATGTTGTTAATGAATCTTCATTTTTTTCCCCAGTTCCTAGAATTGTTTCTCTATCCTGAGCTAAACAACCATAGGTAAGTATTTCCAAAAAACTTATTAATGAATACTTTTCACTCAATGGAATCATGCTCAGCTCTATTTTGTTTTCTTAACAAAATACATACATCAACTAGTTTCACATTCAAAATGATAAACATTAATAGTTAATAATCAATGTTCTGAACACCCATGAATTCAAATATTATTTCAATTCCATTGATACATCCTTCTACTACCATTGGGGTTGTAAATTCACTAAAGTATTGGGGATTTTGTCTCATTAAAAGATCCACTATAATAAAATTCATATATGGTATATCTGCATTCTATCTATCATAGATAATGCCTCCATTTATATCATCTGTCCACCGAGATATTATTACAAAAAATTAATCAGTTCCAATTCAATCCTTTTCAATATTCTGATTTGAAATGGAATTTTCCACTCTATTCATTGCTACTTTGACTTACATGTTTCTTATATGGAAAATTGTTTTTAAGTAACATAGTTTAGATAAATTAACATGGAAATCCACAAATTCTAAATCATTTCAATATAAATATTAATTAAATCCCTTTGACGGTATTTTATTGATATTAACATATCCCCTAATATTATATAATCCTTTTCAAGGATACCAACTACAAGAACATGTCCTTATATAAGAAAAATTATTCTATATTTAAATAAGAATTAATTTTCTTTTATTTCTGGAGAACATTGAGGTATATTGTATTAAAAAAATTAGATCGTGACCCTTAAGAAAATGAATATTACATTACTGAGTGGAAACATAAAATTTGTATCCTTTTTTAAATAAAATAAATCCTTTAAAATTTAAAACATTTTATTTTTTGGAAATATATTAATAATTTTTATCTTGAACTCATCATTGTCTATAATAATCCTTCATATCCTTTGAAAAAAATTTAACGTGGGATGTAAAAAAATATCTATGGGACACAAAAAATGACAAAAACCATTAGTCAAATGAAAAACATGAAAACCCATAAATTTTTAACATTTATCTTAAAAAAATTTATGTGGGTGAAATAAATTATTTCTATAGAAAAATACACACGCTTTTTCTCAAAGAATATTTTTTAATCCCATAACAATAAAATAAAACCCATTTTTTGGGTACATATTACATCATAGTCATAACCCATATTAGACCAATGAAAAAAATAATTAGAACCCAATTAAATACATAGGTGAAACTCTAACATAACCCAACCCCTCCATTATT
This sequence comes from Viscum album, assembly GCA_963277665.1. NCBI lineage: Eukaryota > Viridiplantae > Streptophyta > Magnoliopsida > Santalales > Viscaceae > Viscum > Viscum album. Next base: position 814,774,063 of record OY728126.1, on the reverse strand, counting down.
TCTTAATAATATAAGAAAAATACCCAATGTGTTGGTGCACTATCTGGGAACACCAATCATATAAGCTATATCAGGATCACCCATTTTCCATAGGTTATAATATGGATCAACACATCATATAAACTATATTGGGATCACATATTTCTAATATATAATTATTAGTACTATATCATGATTAAATTATTTTATTCATTCACTTTGAATTAAAAAATTTGATAAACTAATGTATACCAATATGAAAAACACTTTCAGATATCAAAATACCTTTTTATTTTCAAAACTGACTTTAAATAACAAAATAACCTGCACAAGTGAAAGAATATTTTTCTTTGAATAAAATATGAACTTATTTTAATGAAATAAAATATTCAAATATTTTATTTATAATGGTGAAAAAATATTTTTTAACTATACATATTAAAATATAACATTAATTAATGTATTTTGTAAATAATGTGATAAAATTCCATAAAAATATTATTTATGGAATCCATTGACTGAAAGTAAAAATAATCATAAATTTACATTTTATATTATTTTACATCCGTATAAACTAAATAATAAGATATTTATAAAAATATTAACATGAAAAATAAGAGTTCAAAAAGAGACTCTAAAATATGATTATTTAAAAATAAAGTATATTTCTTTGCACTTGATGTATCACATTCATTACATATATTACATAATAATAAAATTATGTAAATGTTTTAGTTTCATGAGAATTTTTTTAATGTTATTATTCCTTTTATTTATTTTATTCCAATGTTATATGAAATTACTTAATAAATCATGTTCACATGTGATATTTTGGTGCAATTCGGCAGATATGTCAAAAATGACATTGGTATGTTAACTATGTTCAATGGGGTCATTATTTAATAAAATATGCATTAATAATATTGAAATGATTTTAATTTTTATACACCAATTATACATTAAAAACTCACCATGAATGATTTTTGTGAAAAAAACAATCTATATTACAATCATGGGGATGGAAGGTCTTGTATACACATGAGTAATGTTTTCATTATTTAACGATCATTATGGAAAGAATATATGTATTGTTTTATAGTTATAGATTTATAATAATATCATAAATAAAATTTTATTTCATTATATATATATACACCTAATCAATGTGATGTGGTGATGATGAATGAGTTACATTTCTTTATGTATGTGGTAATCCACATGTAACGAACATCACTATCATTTTTAGAGAATGGAAATGTATGAAAATAAATAATATATTAATAATTTTAATAATTTTAAATATTTTATGAATATTTTATATTAAAATTAATTACTACATAATAACCAAATATGAGATGTAGTGATGGAAAATGAATTACATCGATCTGCGAGGTAGTAGTCTGTTGTATAAACAAATAATTATTTCAATTACAATTTGATGGAAGAGGAGATGGATAGAGAATATGAAATTAACATAAAAACTCATAATAATATTTAATATACTGTTTTTATCATTAAATCATTATCTAATAATATTTCATGGTGATAAAAGAAGAAATAAAAAAATATGTGGTAAATAACTATACATTTTTATTTCAAAACCTCTATTTATTTACACATTAACACATATAAGGTTGCTATTATTCACTAAATAAAGAATATATTATGCATATGTAGATTTTATTATGATATATTATTATGAATTGGCTGAACCAAAATGTTTTTTACTAACAATAAATGATATAAAGAATGGATCTTTTATAAGAGAGAGGAAGGGCACATAGAAAATTTAATAACGTATTAAATTAATATAAATTAATTTTTTTGTAAAAACGGATTAAAATTGATAATATTATAAAATATTAATAATATAATTCTAAATAATCACATATAATAAAATTTTGAGGTGTTTGTATCCCATTTTGAATCTTATCATTCTTTTCCCTATAATAATCCTCTGGAAAATTACTTTAATATCTATATTTTTTAAACATGTGGAGTTGAAATTGTATATATTAAAGTAAAATCGTACCATAAATGGACCATGACCAAGTTAATAAAGCATATAAATTTCACTGGGATATCGATAATATTTTTTTAAAATTTTAAATCATTTAATAAAATATTATTTTCATTAAATATCTATAATGTAAATTTTAAAACTATTCATTTTCTTAGATATTAATAACATCAAGTCAAATAATTAAATTGAAATAAAATTCTAAAATGTTTCCCTAGAGTGTTTTACCTATTCTTAAAATTAATTTATATCATTTATTACTTCGAATTATGTCACTTTTAATATTTTTTTGTATCATTTATTTTATTCCTCCACTAATTGAATAATTACTGAATCAACATTCCGTAAGAATTTAAGTTACTCAATTATTCACTAAATTTTTTTAAATAATTTCCATGATGAAGATATTTAATTTATAGTTCCAAATAATTTTTAAAACATAATATATACACTTTTTATTCTCTTGATAAAAATATTATAGTAATGAAAAAGAGTATGGAAATTTTTACATTAATAAACATAAATTGTTTCAAAGGTAATAATCCCATAAAAATAGAAAAGGTCATATATAAAATTAAAACTTAGCATGGAATAAATTTTATTATAAAATGGAATTAGTTGAACTGTTGTGTTAATTTTCTATTTCTTATCATATTACTTTTAATCCTTCATTACATGATTTACACTTTACCATGGTAATTAAAATTTAAATGATCTATATTCATGATGAATAAAACTAGAAGGGAAATATATAATAGATTATTTACTTATTATTACAAATATAGAATCTATTTTTCTTAATCTGAAACAATAAAATTTCATAATTATAGTTAAAATTAATCATGAAAAATTCTATGATTAATTATTTTTCTGATAAATGGATATTTTAATTGTAAAACGTGTTTATACCAAATTGAATTCTAAATTTTATTTAAAAATCCATTATAATCCTTTTAGAAATAAAAAATAACTATTTAAATATTAAAAATGTTATAAAATAAATTTTAGTTTTAAAATTTTTTAAATGATAATACAATTTTGAGTAAAAATTTCAATTTTTCATTTTTCTTTAAAAATATTAATTTACATAAAATTATTAAAAATTTAAATCCAACGTTATTTTTAATTTAAAAATTCTAAAATGAAATTAATTTCCGAAAATTAAAAATATATAGTTTTAAAATTATACTTATAAATAAAAAATTATAAAAAATAGATTAATTATAATATTTGCCTTTTTATTTAAATAAGTACTTATTATTTCCAAAGTGAATATAAATATTTTTCTAATGAATAATAATGAATATGAAAATTATTTAATATAAAACTAAATAGAGTTTTTTAGGGTAAACCATTATTCAATCCTTTCAATCTGTAATTAAAACAATACAACATCGACCATTTCTATATGTGAACCCCCATCTTCACGATGTAATGTGGTTTTTTCATCAACATCATCTATCATAAATGTATAAAAAATGATTTATATGTATTAAATATATTTAATATTTAATAATTTTGATTAATAATTGATAATTTAACATATAAATCTGTTCAATAATAGGCATTGATAAATGGAAAAGAATATCGAGAGCATCTGTAGAATACCAACTCCAAGAAACTAATGTAATTTACTTTTGAAAATATTTTATATTGTGTATAAATATATCTTATAAATTGGTTATATATTTTAATAAAGTATAAATAATATCAATATTCTTATATTGTGATGAAATTAGGCTAAAAACACTATTTCTTAACCAAAATTGTCATATACTAATGCTTGTTCTTATATTTTCTTGTTTAACAACCTACTACAACAATGCATTAATTTTTATAGTTTATTTGTATGGAAACATAAATAATTATTTTATTATAAATTATTCATAAAATGAAAATAAATTATACTTCTATAACTATTATATGAATATTTATCTTACTATTAAGATATAACCTCTCATTTTTTAAAAATAATTAATCAATCTCATAAAAACTTTCACCATAAAAAATCATTATCAAATATTAAATGAAATTAGATTAATATAAGTCATTATAAAACATCTTTCTCAGTAACATTAATGATATATTAATGTTTAAATTTTATTTTATAAACATGGATTGTCATCACCATTATGAAACTAGTCATAAACAAAAAAATACAAGATAATAACATTGGATTGTAAAAATAAAAAAAATAACTAATATAACTGTAATAAATTTAAAATAATAATTATTATAAATTTTTATAGTTATTAATACAGCAATAAATATTTAATTATTGTTGTAATTTAGTAAGCATAATGTTAGAACATGTTTCAACTACTCTGGATTTAATGTTACGATTATTTGTCTCTATTTCCAATTTAATGAGACAAGTTCGATATTTCACTCCACAATTTCTATTATATTGTGCATTCAAATCCTTATTTCATTAAAATATATTATATATTTCACCTCATGATATTATAATATCTATTTTTATCCTTCTTATTTCATTTTGACTATTACCTTACCATTATGATAAGTGTTTTTGCATATCAATTTATTTCATTATAATATGTTTTCCCACCCTTTTCCTTTGTTGATTTATAAATTATAAATGTATTCATTTTTATAGTATTGATGATATTTAATGGATTTAAAAATAATTCAAACATTCTATCATTCATATAAATTTTATGATAATGTTAACAATTTTATAAGGGCCTTTGTTAACTCAACACCAATTATAGTGTTACTCAAATTTTTCTTGTATATCATTCATACTATATTGGTTTCTTCCAAAAAAAATTTATTTCATAGTAATTTATATTTATATCTAGAGATAATTACATTTTACATTAAATAATTTATCTTAATGAATTTATTCATCGAAACTTTTATCATAATTTATAATAATTCCCTTCCCCATTAATGATGTTTTCTCTTCCATGTCCATATTTTAAATTCTTTTACAATTTTCCAAAATATTTTGAAACCAAATTATTCTATATCACTTTTGACCCTTAAATTTTCATTTTCATTTTTTCATAATTATGTTATCTGATTCCATATTATGATTTATATTTCAATTAATATATTTAAAATTATTAATGTTTTTGTCCATTTATGGTCATAGTTTCTATATTCCACAACAAATTTCTTCTAAAACCATTAATATAAATTTCAAGGATAAATTTTAATGTCCTTTTTAAAATTAATGGTTTTGAAAATTTTCCACTTCACCTTTTTGAAAGTGATTTTTAATTTGGAATGAAACTTCTTATTTTAAGAGTATGGAATAAAAAACAAAAAAAATACTGTTTATCTCTCAGAAAGAGAATTTTTCTTCATAACACTTACATTTATTGACTATGAATACTTTTTAAAAAAATTATATAAAAATGGTTTTGATGAGAAAATCAATTTTATTAAGTTTTCTAAAATAAATTTTTTGATATTTACAATGAATTCATGATTTTTAAAGAGATTTAAATGGATTTTGTTTTTAGGAAACAATTATTAAATGTTTCTATGTCATAAAACATATTATAAAAAATATTCTTATTTAAAAATTTATTAATGTTTTTAAATATATTGTTGGTAATTATTATTAATATAAATATATTTCATTTAAACATAATATTTTAAATGAATTTTCAAACCACTCGAAAAATGGTGTTTTGATACTATTTTTTCACTTTTTATAAAGGCTTTATATGGTCAACAGTTATTCCTCATGAATTACCCACTATATTTTATAATAAAATCCATTTTTGGGTGATTAAATTTTGAGTAAAAACTGTATAAAATCTTGATGTCAATTTTTATTAAAATATTTGGAAATATTTTGAATCCCACTTTTAATTTCATGTGTTATTTATTATGTGATGAATGAAACTAAATTTCTTCCCATGTGTTTTTATGAAATATTGAATGAATAGTTTCTTATGGAACACATATATAGGGATGATTATGGTTTAGGTCTTACATCCCTGTCCAATTAATTGTGTTATAGTGTCATGTTGGATTTTCTAATAATGTATGGATATGTTTAGATTGGGAAACAATATAATGAAGCATGTATATGGTAGGAAATTTTAATAACATAGAATTGAAATTACATAATTTCAATAGTATATAAATAATTTATATTATTATATTTTTTCAAAACATAAATAATTTATATTCATTCATTTTTTAAGAACATAAGGAGTAAACAATATTGTATTTTCTTGAAACTAAAATTATAGACATGTTTTGAATAGATCACAATATAATGTGTGGACATGTTAGTATTTTATCACTTATTAATGGGAAAACATTCTTAGAATTTTTTAAAACATAATGAGTGGTCGTAATTATATAATTTTTTTTCAATATGTTGTTTTTCTATGGTAATTATTACTTTATAATTATTTTTTATGTTATGATTCAATGACCTTATATCTTTCTATGTCTATATTCTAATATTATGCTTCATGGATCATGTTTATTATCTAAAAATTTGTTCCATATTACAGGTGAGTCCATTTGTGATTATATTTTCTTCTATTGTGACTTATGGAGAACTTTTATTATTCAATTTTATTTTTAACAATATATTTCTCACCAACTAGTGTTTTATAATATGAATATGATATAACCCGTGACGGAATGTTGATAAAATTTTGCTGTTTCCTATATCTTTTACACCAACCATTTCTTATTTTTAAATTCTTTAGTTTTTGAAGATGAATATAACTTATGATTAGTATAGTAGTGATTTAGGTGTTTTTCAATTAAAAAATTTTAAAAAGTATCGTAAATTAATTTTTATATGTATTTGATCCTAAAATAAACAAAATTTTCAATTGTTAGGATTGTGTGATTATTTTGATATGTAATGTTTAATGTTTGGAAATGTTGTTAGTGGATATAATTTAATATCATATTATATCAAATCCAGTGTTTAAAAATGTGTTTTTTCAATGGAATATATAATTTAGGTCTATGGAAAATAAATATTTTGATATATTCTAACACCTTACTTAATAAGAAACCCCATATATATTTTACATGACCGTGTTCGGGTTCATAAATCGATAATAGAAATGTGAGTTCATGAGAAAGAAAAAAAATCAGGTAAAATTACATGAATAATGAAAAAATAGACTCAATAAAGATGGTGGATAACTTAAGGAAATTATATACCAATTTAATCATAAGAAACTTTAAAGGTTATTTTCGTAGATGAGAAATATTTTAAAATATCATTATAATTTTTTTTACAAAAGGAAAATAAATTTCAATTATATTTTATATAACATATATTATTAAAGAAAAAAATTTATAAATAAATGGTTTCAGAAAAGGGATTGAAAATTTAAAAAATTACAATAAAGAAATATAAAAACTTGGAAATTAATATTTGTAATGAAAAGTAACGAAATAGTAAGGACAATCCAATCAGGTGGAAATTTCAAAGAAGATTGTTCCAAGATTAAATTCATGCTTTTATATAAGATATTCATATTAAATACATTTTTTTCTTTAATAAGAAATAATACAAGGTATAATTACAAATGAAAAAAATTGAAAGACATGTGAATGGATGAAGAAGATTCAGTATCGAAAACAACAAATAAGGTCTGTTTCACTAATAATCAGCATTCCAAGTGAAATATAAACCAATAATTGGGAATATCATTACAAATATAGTGATGAAATAAAATATCAAGATGATAATTAAAAAGATGAGGTTTTATAACGAATGAACTTATGATTTACCCAATGAAATTTATATAGTGAAAATTTTTATTTCTGTGATAAAATTGAAATAAAATGTTTACCTTTACTACTAGATGAAAAAATAACATTAAACCCCTATAGTTTAAAATTAACTATATAAATAACTAATTACAAATTGTATTCTTATATTTTACATTTTATACAACAAAATTATATAAATTTTTCTATAAATAGTCGTTATATATTATTTGTTTTCATCATTTGATGATTGTAATTTTTAATTTTCTATAATAGTTTATGTATTGTGATGTTAATCTTCATCCTTTAAATACATGATACCCAATCATATATTATGGAAGTTAGTTGAATCACTATTTTGAATTTATTTTAGGAGACCAAGTTCAATTTTATTAACTGCACATGTTTGGTTTGTATGAGTGGAATACATGGTGCACATGTTACAATTATTTTTATCAAAAATAATGAATTACTTATAATGATCACCCATTTTTAACAACCTATTCTAAAGAATATTAAAAAATATAAATTAATTTTAAATATATTATATTAATAGTACTATATTCTTGATAGTTATTAATTTTTTTATTTGGATGGTATTATAACATCCTTAATGTTGATAGTTGGAAAGACCTAAATAAGAACATGTCATACAAATTAATGAGTAAAATTATATAGCTATATTAATGTAATATTTTTTCCATAGATGAATAATTTTTTTTAACATAAAACCATAATAATGGTGAATGGGTTTTATAAAGTGTTTATTAGAATATATATTTAAAAAATATGGAGAAAAACATGAAACTTAGTTATATGGAATATCTTTTTCTTGTGACATTTCTATTATAATGAATGAATTAGTTCTCCAACCTGATACTAGAAGATACCAAAAATATAATAACTATTTTTAATATGTAATTTAGTCATATATGAGAGATATATCTAAAAGAATGTATTATTCGAATTTATTGGAGGATAAGTCATTTTATATCATTTCTTCAGTAGAACCTCTACAAATACACACTCCTTGACGCATAAACAATGTAATTTGTAATGAAAATTGGACACAAAGTGGAGACATAATGAATATGACATTTGAATACCCACATACACATAATTTAAATATATTGTCAGATATATTTGAGACATTATCTCATTAATTCAATATATGTGTCCCTCATTTTACCTGTATTATGGTAATTTAATTATTTCCCTGGTAATATTTTTTACCCAAATGTAAAAATGAAACTCTTAGCTAATTCGAATAAATTATTTCCAAAAAAAGCAGTCTATTAAATTTAGTTTATAAAAGTGATAAAAAATGATTTTAAACAAAAAATTAAATACAAATAAAAATAAATAGAAAATCTTTTTAAGAATATAAATAATATTATTATTATCACTAATAAGTAAAAATATCTATATAAATGTTAATTTACATTTCAGGTTATATGAATAATGCATTTACCTAAATTTTACAATAAAATATTCTTTTAATTAAAATCCTATGTAATATATATGAAAATTAAAAAAATATAACATTTATATTTAAAAATGTGTATTTAAATTTTTATTCCTTATAACTCCATAAATATTTATTTGATATTATTTACTTATTTTACAATACATTAAATGATTTTTTACAATCTATTTATTTAAAATGATTCTTTAAATGTAATAAATGTAACTACTTATCAAATATATTATTGATAACAAATATTTAATTAAGAATATAAAATAATGAATATATTTATTGGATAAATCTATTCCCAATCAACAACATATCAAATGAGCATATATCAGAAAACCATATATATAATAGTCATATTAAAATCATCTGTATAACCCTACATGTTTTAATATGATTCATTTATAACATTTCATTATTAATCTCTCAAAATATCTCTTATATTTCTATTGTTTTTCTTCTCATTTCTTTAATTGGTGGGATGGTCTTAAAAAATCATGGGGATACTTATTTTACGTTCATTGTATTTATAATTACACTTGGTTTTATAACCCATAATATTATAATAATGTTTTTTTCATAGTTCTTTATCATACTTTATTAATTATTATCTGGTTTTTTATATTCCATATTACTGAAATAGAGCATTTATTCATTTTAGTTTGGTGATTCATGTGTAATATATTATTTAGTGTATTCATGGAAGAAAAATCTGTGTTTTTTATTTAATAAAAAATAAATAGTTTTTGTTCAACTAAAAATATTAAAAGTGTTTTTTATAATTTAAAGTGTTTTATGAGTTAAAAACATTCAGCAAAGGATCAAAATGATATAAAATAATATATTTTTAGTAAATTATCATGAATTAAAATATTCAAAATTTTAAAAAATAATTATTGTACCACATATATATATAGAGTATATAGTATATAGAATTACCAAAAGTATATTTTGAGATTAATATTTATTTGTAAGTTTAAAATGTGTGTGAAATGATTAAAACCAAATAAAATGCATGTGTGTATATAATTTTTGGACATTCTCCACCATTATGTTCTATTTTATGGAGTATTGGAGGTGATGAGAGGGAGATTGGAAATATTCTAGAGGCTTAGAGAGGAAATGTTTCCATTCTAGAGGATACAATTCCCTGGTTGTTATTTAGGTGGTGGGGAGTTTGTTTGTTTATTTGGTGTATGATGTAACACGACCATCATAATGGATTATTAAGGTTTTTTCGAGGATGTTTGGGACATAATACAGTCTTTCTATTTGAAGCATGAAATTTTAAATGGATTTTGATGACATGGAATTGGGTTTGGTTCCATGATCATTCCCACATATGAAATAACCAGCCTGAAAATAACTTCTCTTGATGTTTTTGGAATCCATGGGAGTGAAAAACATATTGAATTTTTGAATCACTCTATAGAATGATTCTATTTTTAGGCTTTAATGACCTTGAACAAACATGAATATTTCTAATCCATGGTATATGTCTTGGTGGAATTTTTGGATCAATTTAAAATTTCTAAAACATACTGCGAAACCATTAATATTGGCACTAATTCACAAATAGAAATTTATATACTGTAAAGAGTATTATTAAATACACTTTTCAGTCAAGTATTTCCCCCTAATACATGATAATCATAAATTGCCTCAAACTCCATAAGTTTCCAAATGATTTAATAAAATATAATTTGTGCCTACTGATTTTCATTCATAGATGATTCCACTGATAGAATTGTTATTTTTTAGTTTTGATTCTACCTCCCTTTGGCACCCATTGATCGATTCCTTGTGATTTTAATCTCTAGTGCATGGATATTTGAATGAATTTTGATAAAGGTACACATATTCGTCCACTTTTATATCACCTTTATTCAATCATTTTATTTGGATAAAAATGGATTCTAAGCTCTCATTTTTTGGTGTTGTTGAGTGTGGTTTTATGTTGGTTTTCCGATATAGTGACCAATGATTTTACACCTATTAATACATTATTATTATCATGTAAATCCAATAAAAACCCAAAAAAATTATTCCTACTATCTTTACAATTATAGGATCAAAAAAATAAATAATAAAATAAGGAACAACATCTTTTTTTCAGTATCCTTAATGATATCTTAAATAAATTTGATCCCTAAAACTAGAATTGGATAACCATTGGAATACAAAAAAGAAATGTGTGAGCAATAATGAACAGTATGAGAATAAACATGATAATCAATATTAACATGTTAGTAAATTGGAATAGCATGATATAATAAAATCGAAGGCAAATAAATAATCACATAGGATCATAATGTAAATAACTTTGAATAATATAATCATGAAAACTGAATATTCTGAAAAAAAACATAAAACATGACTTAAATATGTGTCAAGGATAACTATCAAGACAATATCACATGGTGTACAATGTCCCATCATATATCGGGTTAAATACTGCATCCCATAAATAAACTCTCATGAGAAACACATATTACCTAATTAATTGGACTGATATATTGATGTACTCGTCATTATATGTACATTCTTATTTGTTCTGTAAAAGGAAGTCAACTGTAAAGAATAAACATAAGGCATTTTATAAATGAACTCAATGAATTTATTACACTAAAAAAAGGGAGAATAAGATAAGTATATATATTAGATAATTATATATAATATTTATAAAAATTTTATAAACATAATGAGTGTAAAATTGGGTTAGATTGTGATGTTTCATTACTAAAAAAAATAGATTTAGAGAGATAAATTACCTTATCTCCTAGGTTCTCAATTCTATTACACATAAGTCATAGATAATAATATATTACTTATTTATTTTAAAATTTATGAACATTTATGACTGTATTTTATCTACTTTAATTTTAATATATTTATTAGTTTCCATTTTTAGACGATATTATATTAAATTTTGTTGTTATGAGAGCATTTGTTTCATAGTTTCAATGTCAAATATCTTATGGATAATTATTTATGATCTTTAAAAATAGAAATAAAACACCAAATTATTAATTACATCATATGTACTCCTATATAGATTTCTTAATGGTCCAAAATATCTAATTTTTTTTTTTTGAATAAGGGATTATTCACTAAGAACTAACATTAATTTTATGTGATTAGTTCATTTATGTGTTTTTATCGACCATCGTGTACTTGTTTTGTATTAACGAATACTAAGTATAAATATTGATTCTATAAAATTATATATTTTATAATATACATATAATAATATTATCAACCCTAAAAATATTTTTACATTCATCCTTGAAGGCAGTAAAAATAATCACAGAATGATAGCCATGGAGACGTTGACCCAACCACAATGTAAGAAAATGTTTTTTGAATAAAATAAAGTAGGTTTTAATATAGGTATTACAATATAACAATAACATATTAGTATATTTAAGATTCATATAATAATATTTTCAAGTCTACGGGATCCTTTGGGGTGGTAAAAAAATAATAAAATTGAAACATATTAGTCATGAATCTCACCTCTTCATTTGTTTTTCCTTTCATAGGATACTCTTTATGGCTCCCTGAAATGTTATTTTGGTGAGTCAAAATTCCCTAATATGTGGGGTAGAGTCATGGGAAGGTAATTGTACATATATTTGATAATATTGAAATTATAAAACATGGGAGGAGAAGTGGTTGTGGGGGGAGGTATTAATAATGGAAAAGGAGGGTTATTTTTTAATATTGTATTCGTTTGATTATTATTTTCTCTCAAAACTACATATATTGTTGTTTCATGTGACATTATGGATTATATTTGAAATATTATTTTAATTTAATTATTGTTTACAACATACATGACTTAAAAATTCATCTATTTATCATATAATGTTAAATATCATATTTTATCGTATTTCTTTGTTCATAAAAAAATCAGTTACATTAGAAACACACCAGAAAAATTATCACTAACCATTTTTTAACAGGTATATTCAAAAAATTGATTTCCATTTCATGAAAATAATTTTTAAAATATGATATTTTTAATTTTTTTAAAACATCCCCATTGATCGAAAAATAAAAAATTTAATATTATTAAAAAATATCTCACACAATGAAAAATTACATCTGGTCTCATAAAATCATGTCATCATTATAATAAAATATAATCTGAAGTTATAAAAACATTTTATGTTAATAAATGTTATTTAAAATAACTAAATTTTGTATAATAATAAAAAAACATATATGTTTTAAAAAAAATATAAACAAATGATTTATCATTACAAACAAGTATTTATTTATATCCTGATATAAATATTCCATATATTCAGTCAATAAGATTAAAAAATATTATTTTACAATAAAATGGTTAAGGAATCTATAATAATGCTTATATTACAATTCTTAATGGTCATATTACTATTATAATGCTCTGATTACAATGTCAAAGTTTAGATTATAATTTTAAATGTCAGATTTTCAATTTTTGTATGAGTTACCTACTTCTTATAAACATATCATATTTCATTATTTATTCATTAACATATTTTTTATCTCCAATATTTATATATTATTTCATTTTCTATATGCATATTAAATTAATAATTTTTTTCTTCTTTTATACAATGTTATTCAGGACTGTTATTATTTCGTTGGATCATGAAGATCAAAATTTTAATATTATTATTATCTAATATTTTATTTTTTATCCCACTATAATACATTCAATTTATATTTCCATTTTATTCTCAAAATGTGTTTCTTAAATTAATATATTTAAATATAGTTATTTTTATCACGAGGAACTTATGCATTATATAGATTTATATTACTAAGTATGAAACAATTAAATATTTCGAAAGGAAATTAAATTGATAAAATTATGGGTTGTTAAATTTATCTCCTTAACAAATCTCACCCTAAAATTTTCATTTTAAATACTAAGGTAAAATAGGTTATGATACTTATACTTCCTTTCTTCTTCAATTTCTTATTTTACATCCTCATAATTATGGTTTTGCAATAGTGTTATGAATAGGCGGGTTGTCTTGTTTCCTAGAACATTATCTATATAGTTTAATATATTAATTCGTTGCACATTATAAGATAGATCATTTTATATCCACACTAACATTTCATTTATAACATTTTAGGCGTTTTTATGTACTTCCAAAAGTGGGATACATATAATAAGATATGTACTTGATAATGGGTTTGTGGGAGTATTAGAGGATACAATACAGCTCCAGTACAATTGAGAATCTGAATTGGGCTAATGTACCTAAGACATAGCTTTCTCCTTATTACCAAATATCATTAATATCATATATATCAATGTTTAGAGGAATAATTTATCTCTAACCTCATACTCTTTGTATAATTGATGTTTCTAAAAATAGATATTTTATTGAGTTTGAGTAGCCTGATGTGATAATGAATACACTTGACATTTTCTACCATTTAATCCATAATTGTATTCTTCAACATCTTCTGTTCTCTAACCTTATCCTAACACATTAGTTATCTAAATTTATTCCCATAAAAATATTCATATAGATTCATTTGGGTTTTTGAGTGGAAGCTATTATTGTATAAGAACTTTCCAAATGGAAGATTCCAATCCCATCCTCCTTTTAAGTCCACTAAAAATGGATTTAATATGTCTTCGAGTGTGAGAATAGTCGGGTCATATTTTCCATCAGTTTAGTGAAGATAATACATACTGATGATTAATTTTTTGTCTATATAATATGATATAAATTCCCATAACTTCTATTTAACTATCACATCTATATTAGATATGATCAACAGTGGTGTTCGATGAAACCGCACCACTTCTCTAATATATATCCATATAAGTTTGTCATGTGAGAAGTAATATTGAATTACAATGAAATGATCAGAATTTTTATGATTTCCCACCACAATCCATAAAGTATTATTTTCTCTATACATCATTTATAAACCAATGAAAACGCCCATGGTGAGGTTTATCCTTTTCTATGTAGGTGTGGATAATTTTTCTTCATACCTTTAGACTCATACCTTTTATTATTTACATTCTCACATACCATCCACATTGATTTATAGTTTTATATCTCCTTCATTATATTTTCAAACCAATAGTTCTGTTGGATATCTTAATACTTTTTTATGGTCTAGGGATGGATGGGGAAGTTCGTGCTATGTGTTTCATTCAACAGTCTCCTTTTTTATAACACGGTTTGATGGTACACATAGTCTTGAATGAAATATTAAAACAACATTATAAATTTTTAAATAGGAGTATTTATGGTTTTATATAGCTTCCTTATTATTTTTGGTTTCCATATCATCTCTTTCAGAATACTTTATCTTCAATATAAGGGATGGTTTTACAATCATTAGAGAATGAATTTATAAGGTTTCAATTTTTTTCTGATCCCCATGTCCATCCTTTAAAACTGTATCAATATTATATCCTTATCAATTATTATCATTGATATGGTTTTTAGATCCTTTCTACATAAATCATCTTTTATAATGTTTTTATTCCCAAGATGGTAGTGGATTGACTAGTGATAGTCCTTGGTCAACTCTAATAATCTTAACGAGCGTATATTCATCTCTTAATGCGTGAATATATACTTCACGAACTTATTTAAATATTTCAAAATTGTACCAATAAAAATAAATCCACTCTGTTTTCAATGTGATTATCACTACATCCAACTCTCTATCAGGTGTTTAATAGTTATACTCAAGATTAATCATTTGACAAAATAAATAACCTTTCACTGTATGATTCTATATTAGTACAAAACCCAAGACTTTTGTTGATGCATTTCAGTATATGATGAAATGTTACTGACATGAGGGAAGTTTGGGGAAAGGGATAATGATTAGCATTTTTTCAATTACATAAATACTTCTCCAAATTCATTATCAAAGAAAAAAAAATTAATCCCTTCTGATTTAGATTGGTTAGAGGGTCATGCAATTTAGAGATGTTTCTCAAAAATGAATAATAATAACCATATAATCTATAGAAACTATAGTAATCCAATTTAGTTGTGGACCTAGAACACTCTTCAATTCCCTTGGTCCTAATAAGGTCTAATGATATCCATTTTCATATGATAACATGCTATAATAATGATACTTCTCTATCCAGAACTCATATTTTCATTACATTACAAATTGTTTCACCTTTTCACAAAGTCTTCAACATTGTATTCTAAATATCTACATACACCTCAGGTCCTTTGAAATATTATAGAATATCGTCAACATATACAACCCAAAACAGTCCATGTTAATATATAAATACTATATTTGTTAGGTACATAGTGATTTTCAGAGAAAAACTCGGTCAAAATGGAATCACTATGAACACATATTTTCTATACCTTATTTCAAATCAACCATGAGAAAAATCTCCATTATTCATCATTAATTAGTGATAACCTAACTCAAGGTCCAACTAAGAGAAATAATGGGACTCAGATATTTGATTGATCAATTCATCTATCCATGATATCTAATACATATTCACTATCATGGTTTTTTTGAGTTAATGATAATCAATACAAAGGCACATTGACCCATCCATACTTTTAACAAATTGAAAAGGCCCACCCCACAATAAACCAAAATGGTTTATAAAACCCATTTGTATATACTATTATAACTTTTTATTCATTTCATCAAACTAAATTATTTTTATTTTATAATGCGTCTTCGATATAGTTATATATCTAGATACAAGTTCAGTTGACACCTCATCCACTCGATCAAGAGAAGACGAAGAAACTCTTCAGGAAATACATCAGTATAATCCCTCAAAATATGAATGTATTAAATAATTATTACCTCAATTGAATCAGTATTTTCATAAATATATGATTTATTATTAAGAAATAGTATCCAATTTTATGAATAATATTCCACAGGCTATATATTATAGTCCTTGAATTTGAACAGAATCAGGGGATGACTCGTGATGTGAAGAGTGATCTCTCTATGTCCTCATAATTTATCTATTATTTATATAATTCCATACAGTCCCTAGCCAATATATCATAAAACATCAATAATGATTATTTAAATGAATTTTAGTGAGTTTCATTCCAAGAACATTGACCAGGGAGAAGTTATATAGTTTGGATGCAATAGATTTTCCATTTGTTATTCTCACAGACAGATCAACTCTAATCATTTGACATGGTGTCTAAATAGTTCTACTAAAATGTCATGATATTAATGAATTTGAAATAATAAAATAATATAGTACATTTTATATACCTAAATAGATGGGAATAACACCATTCATTAATTGATTCTGGTTCTAGTCATTTATGATATCGAGAATAATTTTATCAACGTGGAAGCCTAAACTAATAAGAATATAAAAGGGAAACTATTAAGACATAAGGAATAAGTTTTAAATGAAACAAAATTAATAATATATGATTATCTAGGATTTAAACTAGTTTATCAAGAGTAATAATTTCTATTAGGTTTTCTAACATAACACTCTATTCAAATCCTTCATAATGGATCATAAAAAGTTTTTGATTATTCAAAAACATAACCCAGAGAACTATAAAATAAGGTGTGAAATACAGACTCACTATCATGAACTAGGTTATTATTTATTTAATACCCAATGTGGAATTTCAGGTTTAATACCCATATGTATAACTATTCCATATCCATATCCACTTTTAGTATCCAGAAATGGATCTAATTTCATGGAAACCACTCACTCTATACTTCAAAAAAAATTCCGAATATTCTCCTATACGTAGACAAATTCATATGGTTCTAAATAATTATTCTATTACAAATAAAAAATAATAATTGGATGTCCCTATAACAAAAACTATAGAAAAAAATGACTTTTACATGTATTATTATATTATTTTTATCATAACCATAAACTAAACACAACACGAAGATCATGATTCTTATTTTATTTGGAAGACTAGGGTCATAATACCTAAAAAAACTGATATAAAAAATATTTTTCTTATTCAAAAACATTTTCTCATTATTTCCATTGAATTTCTACAATTCTATAGGATAAACTGGGCAATACATAAACAAAATGGGATTCCTATAAAAACTAGTAAGGGAATAAATATGATAACAAAGCATAGAATCTCAGTCAAAAGGAATAACATGATACAATAATAGAGAAATATCATGAATAATCATGTGGTAGTATTCTATAATAATCATAGAATAATATGATCACGAAAGAATAAAACATTTTAGTAATATAAAACACAACTTTATCACAACTCAAGATTAACCACCATAACAACATAACATAGTATAAAATTTCCCTGGTCTAGAGTGGCCTCTGAGTAGCAGTGTCTTCTCTTCTCTCTCGCGCTAGGTCATCTCCTTAGTAGCAATTCTATAGGTGGAGGAATATGCATGGCCCCAACACTATCTCCCCCATCCTTCTTATCATCTTTCTTCTCTGCTAGCATTGTTATTCCTCATCATGTTTTTTATTGATCGGGATTTTCCTTCCTCTCTAATTTTTTCCCTCTAGGGATCGCTGTGAGGGGATTTCTCCTGCTATTTCTTCGATCATCCTAGAATTTTCTATTGGCTTCAGAATTCTTCATCTGCTCAAAACCCACTCTTACCCCATGTTACCCCATTCCTCTCCATTTCGGAGTTGAAGCTTCGGTTCAATAGGGTTTTGGGTCATGTGTTGTTCTGGAAGTCGATGGGTTCCCTGGTGCTCCTGGCACTGGCCTGCCCTAGTTGTGCCTTCTTCGACTTTTCTGTTCCACATTGGAATTGTATTAAACCCCCATCCACTCAACCCTGCAATGAAATTTAGTTCCTCGGTGACTCTCCCTGTCAGATTTGGAGTGGTGGATTCTTTGAGGTTCTGGGAAGTGTGGTTTGGCGGCTTTAGGTCCAGAAGCTTCATGACTTGGTCTTATCCTATGAATTTGGTTTCTTTTTTTCATATTTTATTTTTTTTCTTATTCAATGAATTCGGTGATGATTTTGATGTTTGGAGTTAGTCTTCTTGTGTCGTTTATTGTTCTTGGTGGTGTTGGCTTCTTGTATTGATGGTGACTGTGAAGGTGGAGCGATGGGGATATAGGTTTTTTGAATGGTTTTGGGACTCAGATAAAGGATGGGATATAGAGAATTTGATTTAGAGATATAAATTTCAAATCCCAAAGAAAAGGTGGTTTAGAGAGATATCTTTTTTTATGTTATAGAATAATTCATTACATTCAATTAACATCATAGATAATAAAAATATATTAAATAAATTAACAATATAGAACTTTTTTATCTATATTTTATTTAATATGATTTTATTTATCTTATTTATAAATGTTTCAATTAAATTTAAAGTTAAAAAATTGAGAGGATTTGATTCATGGTTCTATGCTCATATAACTTGTAGATATTATTGATGTTTATGTCATTTGGGAACAAAATTATAGATGTGAAACAAAATGATACTAAATTCCATCAAAAAACCCTATTTTTGGAAAATATATATTTTTGTTCGGGAAAAGTGTTGATTTCATTAATAAAAACAATAATATTATTTTGTTAGATCATTTGGGTGATTTAACTGACCCTCATGAATTAGTTTTATTGTAATTAACATAATGTATATATGTTAATTCAAAATAAAATAAATAATTTAGAATATAATTTTTATCATAATATTTAACCATAATAATATTGTTATTACCATCCATTTATGTGATAAAAAATTTAAGCACATTGTTCAGAGAGAATCTGAACAAACTCTATTACAATAAATATTTATTTTAAGGGAAAAATTAGTGACTGAAAAAGATATATATTCCCGCATTATAAAAACATATAATTATATTTATGACATATTAATTAATATAATTAAGTGTGTGGGGGTCATATAATACCTTGGGGTGTCACATTCATAGAAGTAATATTGTGGTTGTCTTTCCATTAAGTCCAATGTGTATTATGTTCAATTTTTTATGTTCAAAATACATTTTTGTGTTTTCAAAGTTAAGAATAATTGTTTTGAAAACATGAAGTTGAAGACATAAACCATGTGATGTGAGATGAAGGGTGTGATTAAATCTTTGCATTTTTATGGAAATCATGTGTCCCATAAGGGGTTTTGGGATTGAGGAATAGGAATTAACTACACAAGGTTTAGAAAACAATGTGAGATAGCCATGTTTTCATCATAGTTTTGTTTAATTTTAATTTCATCTTATTTTTTATTTTTGTATTCCACCCCAATACACCCCCATTAAACCATCTCTAATGACATTCTTCACATGGTGTTCTTTATCTTTCTTTAAGATTCATTATATGGACTGAACGTGGTTTCCTGTTGAGTATTCACCTACATCAAGATGAATGAGATCATGAATTATTTATCTCTTTTTTTATCTTTTTTATCACCTAATATAACATATGTGGTCATTATTATATTATTTTCTTGGATATATAAGGTACAAATTGGGGATTTTGGTATAAAAGTTTTGGGATTTAATATTGGAGTTCCTTTTTGGGATATTTTGTTGAAGGTGTCAAGGATCCAAAATTTATATTCAGTATTTCAACATCATATTATTTCATTTTATATTTACATTGATTCATGGGATTTATATATCTATTTTTAACTTAGCTGATTTTTGTTTGGGTTATATTTGATTGTTTCGTAAAATTAATACTTAACATGGATTGGTTTAATATAGAAAATGGTTGAAATTTAAAATTCAAAATAATGATTTACTGAAAATTGTTGCCTTATTAATTCTCCATAATTGATAAATTACAATATTGGATTTCATTGAAAAATGGGCATTTTCATTTTTTAAGACCAATTGGGTTTTCAAATAGATTTTCCACTTTTTATTAAAATGGTTTCCATTATTTTCCAGTAGTGGTGTAGATATGTATACTAAAGTGGGGTTCCCTTGGATTGTTTGATTATGATTATTGATTATTGTGATATTATTTTGGATTGTTCCTAGATTAAGAACATTTTAATGGATATTAATAAAATTATATTATACTATATATATATATAAATTGTGAAGGCCTATTTGGAACATTTTAAAATGATGTTGGTTGATTGATTCTTGCGACCTTATTAATCTCCTTGGTTGTTGAAGAGGATTTTTATATCCATGAGATGGACTTTTCATACTTTATTCGTGTATTTATTTGGTATTGGTTCTCATTATAAAGGTATTTAATTAGAGATGCGAATAATTTTATTTCATTTTTAGTTGTTGGATCAAATTATATTCTTGTTATGACATTATTTGTGAGTGTATTATCTCATTTTGTCATTAGAAGTTGGTTAAAAGGATACCGAGTTGAGAGTCAAGGGATGTTTCTATGATAGTTTAAATAACATGATGAAGATTCACTCATCGTTATATGTAATACATTTCTAGTGGGGTGTCACTTATGGAAATAGGTGAGGGATATTCAGTTAACCGATGTAGATGATTAACATTCTAGAAGAATGTCTACTTTTCACATTGTGAACATCCAATTAGACATTGTAATGTTTCCTAATGATATGTAAAAAATGTTCTACAATTTTTTTTATTACATTGTTGGTATCATTAATTTTATTGACTTACTTGATGGGTTGATTAATTTTTCATTTTAGTCATTATGATGACTAGTCTTGTTCCATCCAGTTATCATCATTTCTTGTATCATAATATAGTTGTGTTTCATTACCATTTTCCCCAATATCCTTATCTACAATTTAATGGTTGTGGAAAGGTTACTAAAGAAAAAAGGTTGAAATTATTTTCAATGGGTTTTACATAATTTTGATATATTACATATATGAATGAAGTGGGAGTTTATTTGTATATTTCAAACATAAATGTTTTTTTCCACTAGAATAGGTATTATTCTAAAATAGTACCTTAATTTCTAAATGGATATAAAAATAGAAAACTGGGAGGAAGTGAATTTTTCATGATTGTTTTACATCCATGTTTTGTAAACAAAATGAAACCCATATTATAAGGACCTGAACTTAAACATTACATAATCATGAGTTATGCCAATAATTCACATTGAGTATCTTTTCTGGTATAGAGTTTTATAGAATTAGGCCATATCTATTACATTATATTTCAAAAATTACAATGTAGACACATCTGCTGAGTATCAATTTTTTCATAAAATAAAATACTAAGAAACATGTTTATTTACATGTTTTAGATAGAATGACTTTACCTTGATCTGATCCATGAACTTATTCATATTTAAGTTCTGGGAAAACATTTCAAAACATGGTGTGAAAATTAACATATAAGTAAGGGTTATGAAATAAATAATGAATCATTATCCCCTCAATAAATACAAATCAAAGAATCCATAGTTTTCGATCATAATAAACCTCATGAAATCATTATATTTAAAAATAACACATAGAAAAACATAAATCATAAAGGTAACTTTTGGCATCCATATCATACATAAATTATAGTTATCATAGCTACATAGAGAGTTGCGTTGGAATACTCATCACAGTATATTCCATAATTATCTTAGGGTAATCATTAATGATTACCTCTTTCTTCTTATCAAATGCATTGGAGAGCTATATCGGGCTCACCCACCTTAGGATTATCACAGAACCACCGGTATACGTAAAAAATACCTAGTAACCATAAAATATTTATAATACATAACAAAAAAATAATGTAATGTTAGCATTTCCACATTCCTATCACAATATATCAAATCAAGATATTTAAATATACAATGACTTATCAAACCATTTTCAAAACAATTTATAACATTCGATTAAGATATTATTGAAAAAAAGTGTCACATACCTATTTTAAACTTATATACGAATCATCGTTTGAAAACTTTTATTTTCATATAAGTAAATCTTAAAAACAATTTTAAAAACATGGACATAAAGGAGAAATATTTAGAAGTATAAATATTTATATCATTTTAAATGATATTTTAGTTAATGATTTTTTAACAAAATGAGAGACACTTGAATAAAAATTATTGTGGAATAAAATTTGATCAGAACATTATAATATCATGAGAATAAAGGGAGTCATGATATAATATTCCCAAGGACAGTATATACAATATATAATAGTGAATTGGTTCATAACATAAAGTAATCCTCAATGGAATGTACATTGAGATGAAATCCCTTATAAAAATGGTATACTTAGATTAAGGATAAATCAATTTCTTAATTACGTGTGAAAAATATGAATATTCTCAATATGATTGGATATTATGTTTAAAACAAACATAGTTGATTCACACATATTCATAGAACGACATAATCAACAAGTAGAAGTTTAACCCCAATGAATTGAAACTGGGTTATGATGTTATCTTATAAAATACATGAAATGAGATGATGAGAGAGAAAAGGTTATCTCATCACTTGGACATAAAATTTAATGAAATAAGGATATATAAGAACTGATCCCACCTACGAAGATGTAAATTATAAGACATAACAAAAAGATATCTTTTAAAAATAGGAGGGTGAAAGGTTTACTTACCGATTTGGTAAAATACAAAACATAAACTCCATGAAAGGAGGATCATAAAATGAAGATGTAAATACCCATAAACTAATGTATATTATTGAAAGAATATTATCATGGGCATTACATACACCACACAAAAGGAAATAGTGTAAAATATAGCGTGAATCTCGCAGGAATTAATAGTGAGATGAAAATATATTACCATATTATACCCAATAGATTTATATAAAAGGTTAATAACTACCCAATTAATCAAAAAATACCATGAATAGAAATAGAATCGTGATAATATATATAAAATTGAAGTATACAATACACCACATGCAATAAATAAGTGGTGAACAATGGAAATCTCACAGAATTAAAAGTGAGATAAGAAACCCCTTACCTCGTGTCCGACATGACACATTTGTTACTTATTCTTTTAAAATAATAAACTAATGGTAATTTATACTTTCTTAAGAACCTTTTTATTTTTTATTATAAATTTTATATATGTTATTACCATGATATAACAATTAATTAATTATTTTTTTTCGTATCGGACATTTTTTTGTTGTTCGGAACATGAGTTAAAAATGAACTTAGTATAATTATAAATTTCCCACATGGTAAAAATTAAATTGACCTTATAATAATATTCATGATTTTAGATATCATATATATCATATATATATAGTACATATATATATATTGATAATAGTTCATAACATTGGGAGATAAGAAATAAGATGGATCGTTCATGGAGATGGTAAGCCATACGTATGCTTGAATGCTACTTTCATTTCTACTTCATATTTAATGGAATGGTAATGTAATAATAAATAGTTATATTATTATTATATTATAAGATAATATATATAATTTAATTATCTTCACCCTTAATACATTCCATGTATGGTATCAAAAAGTCATATCACTTTGATGGGGCGGTAGTCCGCACTTCCCTAAATGAAATTATCGCATTTACCCACTATGGAAAACAAAAATGTATTCTATAAATGAAAAATACATAAGCATAGAAACAAATTAAATATAATATATATCACATATAAATATAGTTCCATTTTAATGGCCACCATAAGATGTGGGAGGAGAAGAATGAATAATCATCGTTTTGTGAGGTAGTAGTTCGCCATCCATAGAAACAGTATGTCATTTAACCATTAGATGGCAGTGTGTGTAATTGTAGTTAAAATAATTCTCATAATAACAACATAGTATATTCATTATACTGGTTATTTTATAAAATAAGGGAATAAAAATAGTTTAGTGGGTTGGAGGATTATAATAAAACAAAAGAAGATAAGAGAAGATGTGACCTTTAAATAGAGTATCTCCATTTGGTTTGAACAAAAAGGTATAATTGAATTTCCTTATTCCAAGGGTAAGGAATCTAGAAGGAGGATTGGGATCTAGGTAGCTTAATTATTAAGAGGTTGTATGAGACAAGGGGCTTGAGAAGTGTGAGAAATGGGTCAGAATTGATGGATTTTTATAAAGGGGAGGTGGGGCTCTTTAAGAATATTTAAACATATTATTTTATTATATAATTATTTACGGTTTCTAAATGGCAAAACATGTTAATGTCTAAGATATGATCACTCCTATTCAAAATAAAATCATATAATAAGAATTTTAAAGGTTTTGGATATTATTTTAATCAATATAATCTTATTTATTTAAATCATACATTAATGAGGTAAACACTGCATCATTATTGTGTCATAAATATTTCTATTTATTTGATGTATAAAATTTTAAAAAATTATCCAAATGTAGGAATTATTTTCATATTTAAAATTAATATTTATATTCTAATATATAACTTATACAACACAAATTAATAATTTATTTACTAAAAGATATATGTTTGTGTCATTTTCCCTTACATAAAATTAATTAATATAAAGTGTCATTATCACTACCATGTGGCTTCATGGGGTTCCAAAATAGACGCATGGATGAACATGGTCGTAAATGTATCAACAATTAGGATTAAGAAACATGTTAGTGTAATTTAACATAATTATAATAATTTTTTGTTACCCTAATATACCAGATTTACCCTTTACCTGTGGTAAATAAAATTTTTATTGATGTAAATATTCATATTGCCTATAAATAAAAGATACATATTTACACAATTTGGACCACCTAATTCCAATTATGGAATAATTTTTTCCATATTATAAACACAGAAGCTATAGAAATTAATTTAAAATTATTTCTTACTGTCAAAACAAAAAATTGTGTTTTTAAGAAATAATAACTATCAAAAGATTGACACTTATTTATGTCCAATTTCAAAGTGAAATTACTTGAATTTACAAAAAATTTATATAATGGTAAAAACATAAAATAATTACACTTTAAAAACAATTAAAATGATAATCTATAATTGTAAGTAATTTAGAACAAAAGGCATATTTGAATTAAAATACAGTATTTTTCACAATTCATTAAAAATGATCATTTTTAGAAAAATACCAAAAATTTAACCAAAATAAGTTCTGATGTCCGGAATCTAATTTATTATATTACTTAGTAAAATATAACATATATAAGTGAACAAAACTAGATTTAATGAGGGTTCACCATCAAAGGGTTTTAAATCGACCTTTTAATGAATATTAGAGTATTTATGCATAAAATCAGATTCTTTCATATTTTAAGACTCTAAAATTTATTGGAAGAATGTAAAAACATTTTACAAACATGTATATTCATATTTTAGTTTGTTCTATCCATTCACACCAATAAAATGTCCAGGTGTTATCTACCATTTAAAATAATATTATATTTTTATTATTTAATAGGACTCAACATTTTGTGTAACAGAAGATTTACATGAAACCCGTTTTTGCGTATCAGGTATTCCATCAAATATAACATCCCCATTAATGTAATATTAATATTTAATTCTCAAATTTTAATTAATGTGAAAATATTATATTCTTTATTTACCTAGGATGTCACATCCTCCTCCTTTTTGATAATTTCATCATCGTAGTTTAAAAATTGGGCCTGGAATCCTCATTGAAAGTCCCATATCAAAAAGAGTCAATAAAACATCACATTAAAAGATTGAATGTGAAATAAAAATGTGACCCAAGTAATCCCATACTAGATTACATGTATGAAAACATGGATATGGAAGAGAAAAAATCCATCAAGGTTTGATGCAGACTGATAGAAAACAATATTAGAAGAAAGTTTACCACAAAAAAATCACAAACATGTGATTGGTTAAATGGTCATTGATTACCCAGTAGGAAAATTTAACAGACAATGTTTATATTTGAAGATACTTTTCATAAATTTGAGGAAATGTTTTAAGAGAATGAATAATAATATAAGAAAAAATACTTACTTTTCATCTAAACATTCATCCATTACTAGATTTCTACCACAAACCCATATTTTCTCCAAATGATTAGTATTCAAGATGACTAATTGACATTGAAAGCACTATAATCAACTAATGGATAATCACATAGTCCAAAGAAGATAAACTATATTATTTCCATTTTTTTACACATTAACCAAAACCAAAATGGTTAGTACAAGATCTGATAATCCACATAAAAGATAATCTTCTACAAAAATAAAAACTACTCTTAATATACAAAATTTATCAAAAAATACCCAATAATCATCATAGAGAATTAAATAAACAATTGTCCATAATATTATTCAATGTAATCCAATATAATATTGGATCCCATATCCTAGAAGGATTTAATCATAGTCTTCTAAGATAAATATTAACATTTATCTCCAAATAACATCAGTTACTCTTAAAGTCTCATACTGAGAAGTAATTAACCTAATCACATATTCTCTATGATAGGTTAATGATTTCCCTAAATAAACCAAATCGCCATATTTCTAAAATAAATACATAGATTATTCAAAATTAAAATTTCAACCATCACTACACAAATGAGATCTTATAGTATACAATTTCCATTAAGCTTATAATGTTTCCAAAAGAGAAATAATCATCCAAAATAAATTTATCACTTAAGCACCAAATCATTTCCTATATTAAGGATATACATTTGATAAAACATAATTTCCCAAAATCAACTTATTCTTGATCCATAAAATCATTTAACTTAAATGAATAAGTAATACTAACCAGGGACTTCACATAGGATAGTGGTAGGAAATACACCCTTGACGCCCTTCAATTGTGGGATTATTTCATGAAACCATTCTGGAAACGACCGATTGTCAACAATTTTTTGGGTAGTCATTTTATAAAAATAAAAAATATCCCAAAGGTGTTTTCACCTCAAACATTTTATTGTACCTTTATTTTTCATACCAAATCATTAAGACCTCAACATATTATATATTTTCATTTTTATCTACCATATGATAAAATAAAACTATTCCTAATATAAAGAACATCATACCTTGATCATGGTTTCCATATGGTTTCATCATCATCTTGTTCACGTTGGTAGAAGGTCCATGAATTGAACCAATGATTTAGAGATCCTTCAAAATCATTTTCTTCCTTCATATAAATACAACTTTTGCAAAATTGGACATATGGGTTTTTTTAGAAAAACATTTGTGTAAAATAATCATGTAAGACATATAATTTCAAAACATTTGATAAAACATTATTTTTATAAAACAGTTGGACTTAATTTGAGTTGAAAAGTTTAATAAATGGTCCTTTTAAAATACCAGAAGTATGTGTTGTGAGACTATATTTTAAAATCTAATATAAATAGGTTTTCCAAGAGTCTCCTTCTTCAAAACCTTTTTCAAAATCATAATATTCTTCAAAATCTTGAGAAAAGAAAAAATATTTAAAAAATCCTTGATAATATTTACCTTTCATTAAAATATGAAAAATAGAGAAAATATTATTTGAATAAATATAAACCATGATCCATGATGATATTGAGGTATAGTAGAGATGTTTGAAATCTCAAACAACTGCTTGCAAGTGACTTGTATACTAGGAAGAGTTTCACAATCATCTAAACATGACATTCGAATAATTACAGCCAGCATGTCATCATAAAGAGAAAAGAATGTCGTTTGAGATCCTCCTCCTTCAATTTTTAACTGAATTTCCTTGATCTAAAAAATTTATAAAACAAGGATTTAACTTAAATAATAGACATTGGGACAAACAATGTGTTTAACTAAAACTCATAATCGATAAAGTTTTCTAAACCGGCCTCTAATACCATCTATAAAGACATGGCCTTATAAATTACATAATCTTGAGTTAATTAAATAATTAACATTACGAATCTTTTTAGTCTTAGAGTTTTAGATAATTAGGTCATATCTATTAAAATTAATTTCAAAAATTAAAAAGCAGAAACTTCTAATCAGTATCCATTTTTTCATAAAATAAAAAACTCAAGAAAAACATTTCTAGTTCCATGTTTCAGACATCATGAATTTTACTTGATCCCATCCTTGACCCAATTCATCTTTATGTCCTGTGAAATTTTTTTCAAAAATTGGAGTCAGCATAAATAGATCAATAAGGTTTATAAAATAATGAAAAGAAATATTAACCCATCAATAAATACAAACCAATGAAACAATTCTTTTTGATCATAACGTACCTAATGAAATAATAAGACTTATGAATAACACATAGAAAATCATAAATAATAAATGGAACATGTGGTATCTATATCATAATTACATTTTAGCTACCACAACTACAGAGGTAGTTACGTTGGAATACCCATCACAGTATATTCCCTACCACTATTAGGAGAAACATTAACGTTTACCTCCGTCAAGTTACCCAATGCATTAGAGTGTTATCTCCTGCTCTCTAGCCCTTAGTTTATAACAGAACCACTCATATATGTAAAAAATTCCTAATAACCATAAAATAATCATAACACATAACACAATAATAAAGTAAAGATAAAATTTCCACATTCCAATCACAATATATCAAATCAAGATATTGAAAAAAATGATTTATCAAAACATTTTCAAAACAATTTAAAACATTCAATAATTTTTTTTGACACAAAGTGTCCCATAAAAATTTTAAAATATAAAACGAATCATCATTTAAAAACATTAATGTTCATGTAAATAAGTCATAAAATTTTTTTAAAACATGGAAATTATTGATATATATTTAGAAGAATAAATATTTTAAAAAAATTAACTGATATTTTAGTTAAAATGTTTTAAGAAAAATGATAGACGCTCGAATATAAATAATTGAGGAACAAAATTTAATCAAAAAATTATAATATGATGAGAATAAAGGGATTAATGATATAATATTATGAAGGATACTATATACACCATATAATAGTGAATTGGTTCATAACAACAATGACGTCTCAATGGAATGTAAATTGAGACGAAATACCTTATTAACACAATATCAATAGATTAAGGGTAAATAAATTACATAATTATGTGTGAAAAATATAAATACACTCAATATTATTGGATATTTAGTGTAAAAAAATCATAGTTCATTCTCACATATTCATTGAACCACATAATCAATAAGTATCTGTTTGACCCCAATGAATTGAATTTGGGTTATAAGTTCTCATATTGAAATTTGGTAGCCTAATGACATCACATTAAAATTCATAAAATAATTTGATGAGATAGAAAAGGTTATCTCATAAATTGGACATATAATTTATATAAATAAGGGTATAGAATAACATATACCCATATGAGATGATGTAATTTAAATGACCTGACAAAAAAATATTTTAATAAGAGGAGGGTGAAAGGTTCTCTAAGAGATTTGGTAACTTAAGAAACATACACTCCATTAAAGGAGGATCTTATAATGAAGATATAAATACCCATAAAATAAATTATATTACTCAAATAAAGAAATCATGGGCAGTACATACACAAGAAAAACGAAAATAGTGGCAAATATACCATGAATCTCACGGGAATACAAAGTGAGATGAAAACCTCTTACCACACTATAATCAATAGTTTCGTATGAAAAAAAGATAATAACGAAAATATTAATCAAATAATACCAAGAATATAATGGGAATAATGATAATATATATCAAATGGCAGTACACAATACACCACATGCAATAAATAAGTGGTGAACATTGGAAATCTCACCGAATTAAAAGTAAGATAAGAAACCCCTTACATCGTGTCCGACTTGACTCGTTTGTTCCTTGTTATTCTTGAAAAATAAACTAAAGATAATTTATCTTTCATAAGAACATTTTTAAAATTTATTATTCCTTA
The DNA here is from genome assembly GCA_963277665.1 of Viscum album. NCBI lineage: Eukaryota > Viridiplantae > Streptophyta > Magnoliopsida > Santalales > Viscaceae > Viscum > Viscum album. The sequence continues at coordinate 814,743,093 of OY728126.1, read as the reverse complement.
TATATCAATTATTACCTTTCTATAAATATTATATAATTATTTGAGTTCATATTGGACATTTTTCGATGTTCGGAACTTGAGTTACAAATAAACTTTTTATAATTCTAAATTGTAAATGTGGTAGAAATTACATTATCATACAAATAATATTCAAGATTCAGATATTACATGTATCATATATATATCTAGTATATATATATATATATGTATTTATAAAAGTACATAACATTTAGAGATAAGAAATAAAATGCACCGTCCATGGAGACAATATATCGTACGTACGCATTAACGCTACTTCTATTTCTGTTTCATATTTAATAGAATGAAAATGTAATGATAAATAGTTATATTTTAATTCCAGTATAATATCATATATAATTTAATTATCTCAATCCTTTATACATTCCACATATGGTATGAACGAGTCATATCACTTTGAGGGGGTTGTTGTCTGCACTTCCTCAAATGAAATTATTTCATTTAACCATTATGGAAACCATAGAAGTTTAATATTTATGTAAAATAAATAAGCATAGAAACAAATTAAATATAATATATATCACATATAAATATAATTCCATCTTAATGTCAACTGTAAGAGGTGGAAGGAGATGTTGGAAGAATCATCATTTCATGAGGTAGTAGTTCGCCGTCCCGAGAAACAATATGTTCTTTTACCATTAGAATGAGGTGTTTGTAAGTGTAGTTTGAATAATTATCATAAAAAAACTTAGTATATTTCTCATACAGTTTTTGTTATAAAATAAATAAATAAAATGATTTTAGTGCGTTGGAGAAGTAAAATATTTCAAAATTACTTAAGAGAAGACGTTACCTTTAAATCAGGTATCTCCCTTTGGTTTGAAACAAAAGGTTTAATTGAATTGCCTTATGCCTAGAAGAAGGCTTGTAAAAATGTAGAGTGATGTAGGTAACTTAATTGGGTAGATTTGGGATGACCCAAGGGGATAGAGAGGTGTGAGGAATGGGTGAGAAGTGATGTATTTTTATAATGGGGAGGAGGGGCTCTTTTGGAATTTTTAAATATATTATTTTAATATTAAATGATTTTCAGTTTATAAAGGTCCAAAACATATTAATGTCATGGATAATATGACTAATTTTAGAAATAAAATCATTCAATAATAATTGAACTGGTTTTTCATATTTTTTTAATCTTTATAATCTTATTTATTTAAATCATTCATTAATGATGTAAACACTGTGTCATTATTGTGTCATAAATATTTTTATTTATTTGATGTAAAAAAATTATAAAAAATATCATGATGTAGAAAATATTTTTAGATTAAGAATAAATATTTATAGTACAAGAGATTATTTATACAACCCCATGTAATAATGTATTAAATAAAAGATATATCTTTGTGGCGTTATTGTCATTACTTTAAATTAATTAACATAAAGTGTCATTATCACTCCGAAGTGGCTCTATGGTGTCCCCAAATAGATCCAGGGATGCCCATGGTCAGAAAAGTGTCGATCAATAGAACCATGACACATTTTAGGGTAATTTAATATTTTTATAAGAATATTTCGGTACACTTATTTAACTGATTTACCCTTTATCCATGGTAAATAAAATTTTCACGGAAGTAAATATTCATATATATAAAAATAGAAGTTACCTATTAACCCAATTTGGATAGTGTAATTACAAATATGGAATAAAATTTTCCAAATTCAAAACACAAAAGTGGAAGAAATTATTTTAAAATTAATTTCTGATGTCATAACAAAATGTGTGTATTTATGAAATTATAACTATCAAAATAATGACACATATTTATGTCCAATTTCATAGTGAAATTATTTCCAATGACCAACATTGGATGTAATGGTTAAAACATTATACAATTAAACTTAAAAACCAATTAAAATATAATCTATACTTATAAATAAAATATATTAAAAGTATGTTTGGAATTAAAATACAATATTTTTTACTATTCATTAAAAGATGAATTTTATCAGAAAAATAAAAAAAATACCAAATGTAAATTTTTTATGTCCATATTTTAAAGAAGAATATTATGTTTTCAAATATAACATATAAAGTTGAAAAAAAACCAGATTTAAATAGGGTTTTCCATCAAAAGGCGGTAAATCAACCTTGTAGTGAATATTTGAGTATTGATGCTTAAAATCAGATTTTTTTTATTTTAAGCCTCTAAAATTAACTACTGGAAACTACGGATTTAACAACAGTTTTAAACCATTAGGAATGGCTGAAAAACCGTTGGTATACTGTATACCAAGGTTTTGGAAAACTATTGGCAAGTAAGGTGTAAGGATATCCCATTACCAATAGTTTTAGTACAACCGTTGGGAATGTAGCGTATTCCTAGTGTTTCCCAATGGTTTAAATAACCATTTGTATATGAGATTATTCCCAATGGTTTGAAAACCATTGGCAGTACTGGAAGTGTAATCTTAGTTTCCCAAGGGTATAAATAGCTATTGGTATATAGGATTTTTCTATCATTTTCATATTTTACCAAAGGTTTAATAAAATCGTGGTAAAAATATGTACAACACAATACAAACGGTTTTAGTAAACCGTTGGTATAGTATAATACCAGAATATGGAAAACCAACCACCTAAAATATCCTCCACTCCTGCATACACACATAGCACCAAAAAAACCACTACGCAGTCACCTATATACACCTTCATAAAATATTAACAGAAACAAAAACCCGTTATATCACACAAAAGAACATAAAAATAGGACACACTTATAACCATGGAATGTACCAGAATAATAAGAATGTATATGAACCAAATTACCCTATGAAATACAGAATATATAATTGAATTCTCAATTGAATACATGAAGAATGAATTATGTAATGTATTCTGAATTATAAATTAATAACACATACAAAATGAATTATGTTGCATAAAAATTTCAGAATACGTTTGGTCAGTATTCCGTATACGAGTTGTTTTTACATAATGTGATGTCCGTTTTAAACAAAGGACATACACATGGAGTGATACCAGCTACACTGTGCCCTATATTGAGGTGATGTTGACTCGTACACATCACAGATGACTCATGAATCATTTTCATTGAGTATTAATAGAATCTGAATGCGTTTTGTTGGTTTTCCGTATGTCAGTTGTTGTTTTCACTTAAAATGCATTCCATTTTAAATAATGGTGAGACACATTGAGTGCTTTCGGACACATTGCACCTCTAATTGAGGTGGGGTTGACTCGTACACGTCACATATGACCCATGGATCATTGTGCTAATGTATCAACACAATCCAAATATGTTTGGTCAGTTTTCTATATACCAGTTGATTTTTTAAGAATGAAATATTATATTAATGGTGAATATCAGTAGTCGTACATATGAAGATCCATGAAGGGAAATTGTCCAGCCATAGTTGGTTGACATCAAAGGGGCCTGAGGCTTCCAGCTTATGGGTCGCATTGTTTCCTTCCCTTTTGGTAAAGGAGAAGGTGCAGCAAGAGAAGCCTTGACGCAGCGAGCGGATCCTTCTGACGATAAAGCCAAAGGCCTGGAGTCCGGCGTCATCGTGGTTAATAGCATTGGTAACCGAATGGTAGTCGGACTCGATGATGATATCAGACCATCCACATTCCACAATGAGCATCATTCCTGCCATAATGGCATAGGCTTCAGCATCTACAGGTTCCCATAAGGCATGATGTGGTTCATATTTTTCTGCAATGATCTCCCCAGATGATTTCGAGCCAGGAGGCCGAGAGCAACATGCCCATCCTTGGGGAGAGAAGATTTCACATTGAACTTAAGACTCCCTTCCATTGGTGGTCCAGTGAGGGGAACAAGAGGGGAAACTCCTGGAAGAATGTGTCCTTTGTGGTCTTTCTAGCCATCAAACCATGAAGTGGCTTGTTCAATCCAAAACTCGGGAGGCTGATGAGCATGGGGGAAAACTAAATCGTTACACTGAACCCAAATGATCTAGGCCAAGGTGAAATAGGAGCTTGCATCAGATGATGAAAGAGAGGAACACCACCGCATCAGAAGATCAGGGAGGTCATAGGCAATGTCCATTGAAGCATCCGAAGCCGAGTCCTATTTATTCTAAATTTCCATGGCTCCCGGGTAGTGAAAGATGGCGTGCCAAGGGGTTTCAAGAATATTCAGGCAAAAATGGCAGGATTCAGCATTGGCCATATGCCGGTAAACAAGGAATCACATGGTAGGGAGTGTGCCCGTCAACACCTGCAACCAAAACTGGACAATTTTTTGGGGGACGTTGAGCTTCCAAAGAGCTTTCCATGGTCCCTCATCTTGGTCGCGAGAGTGAATTCCAAGAGCTAGTCTGTACCCAGATATCACCGTGAACTCGCATGAAAAATCATTGGTCTATAAAGGATGGTCGGGGCCGGCATCGGGGACCTAGGGGAGGCTCAGAATAGTTCTTTTGTCTCTTTCATTAAAACATTCCTGGTTCTTTTCCACACACCATCTCATGCCCTAGTCTGAAAAGAGGTAGTTGACAGCGGTGTCTTCAAGACCTGGTTGAGTGGGGGATGTGGCCCGCACACCATCCTTATCGAAAATCCAGGGATCGTTCCAGATGTTTACAGATGAGCCATTTCCAGTCCTCCATCCCAGTCATTTTTCCAAGAGATTTCGCCCCCCCCCCCCAAATTCATTTACAGTGGAAGCTAGGGCGGGGGCCAAGAAAGGAGCCCTGGAAGTATGTGTAGGGAATGTACATGACACTAAGTACCTGCGCACATAAATATGATGTATGGTTAAGAAGGATCCATCCTTTCTTGGCCAATAGTGCTTCATTGAACAGTAGAAGATTCCGGAATCCCATCCCTCCCTCTGACCTGGGTTAGCAGAGTTTCTCTCATGCCAACCAGTGGGGTCGATTTCTACCATCATTTTTTCCCCACCAGAAGATGGGAGTAAGAGAATAGATCAGGTTGACGATGGCCTCCGAGAGCTTAAACATCAACATAAAGTGGTTGGGGACAGAGTGAATGAAATCTTTAATGGGGTTCCTTTTCCAACTTTGGAGATGATTTTTGGGGTCCATCTTTGAATTTTTATCTCAATCCTATCCACCAGAGCATCAAATATTACTTTTTTGGACCTTTCAATCACCGTAGGTTGTCCCAGATACTTCTAGTGTTTATATACCAAATGGTTTCATGCGGATGCACAAAGCTCAGCTCTCTTGGCAGAGGGAACCCCTGCAATGAATGAGATTTCTGATTTTCCGTGGTTAACAGACTGTCCAGACGCTCTCTCATATTACTAGATTTCTTAGATGATCACCCGACATTCATTAATAGTGGCTCTGGATAAAAGGAGGCAGTCATCATCGAAGAAGAGATGTAAAATTTGTGGGATCTCACGGCAGACATTTTCACCATGAATAGACTTAGAGGATGCAGCCCTGGAAATAAGGTTAGAGATAACATCAACCACAAAAATGAAGATAAAAGGGGAGAGAGGGTGTCCCCGGCACATGCCTCGGGTTGGGGTGAATCCTTTGGTGAGCTCCACATTGACCTTGATTCTGAAAGAGACAGTCAAGATGAAGTGCATGAAAATTTCTATCCATTTAGTGTAGAAACACATTCTCAGCATCACAGCTCTAAGGAACATCCATTCCACATTATCATAGGCTTTGTTCATATCCATTTTCCTGGCCATGGTTCCTCTTTTCGTAGTGGAGCGTGTTTTCATAGTGTGGAACACTTCATGGGCCACAATTGCATTATCAGTAATCTACCGCATGGCCATGAAGGCACTCTAGTTTTCAGTGATAATATCTGGAAGCCAAGGATGCAGCTGATTCACAAGGATTTTTGGAAAATATCTTATAAGATACATTGTATAGGATAATAGGTCTAAAATCTGGGATCGAATATGGTTTTTTGATTTTGGGGATGAGGAAGAGGACCGTTTCATTAATGGTGGAAATGTTTTTATTCCCCACCCAGACATTTTTTATCATTTTGAAGATGTCGGGACCAATGTTGTGCCAGTATTGTTTAAAAAAGTGGGCATGAAAACCATTCAGTCCAGGGGCTTTAGTCAGGTGGATATGATTCAAAATTAGGTGTATCTCATCATTCTTCACATCTTTTGTAAGCTTCCAGTTAATCTCCTCAGTGATCACAGGTTTGATACATTCTTTCACTTCAGCGGACATGAAAGGGGTCCCCATGGAGAAGAGGTTCTCGAAATAGCCTATCAAAGCTTCATGAATTCCACATGAGTCAGAAAATTTGCTTCCATCAGTTTGTGATAGGCTCCTGATTAAGTTTTTTCGTCAACTAGAAGACACTTTCTATTTGAAATACCTTGTATTAGCGTCGCCGGCTTTAATATGGGTATCACGCGCCCGCATAGCCCAAAATCATTCTTTAACACGAATGGCCCCATCCATTTCTCTTTGAGTGGCACCAATCCTAGAAATGTTGCCACTAGAAGGGGGTTTCCTAAGTAAGTTTTGCAACATCTTTTCAAGGACATCACAATGCCTATCAGGTTGGTGGAATTTCATGGTGCTCCAATATCTCTCGCCAGAAGCAACCTATTGGATATTGAGGCCAACATCTTCCTGGGAACCCATCCCACTTGATCAGACAACCTCTTCGCATTCCTAGACTTTTACCAAGAAGCTCTCAAATCTGAAGGGTCTGTTGGGTTGTCGATTTCGCTTACCTTTCAAATAGTAAATGAGAATTGGGTAGTTATCTGAATAGTTAAGGTCCATGTGGCCAACATGAAACATATTAAACAAGTAGATCTAATCAGTAGAACCCAGAAATCTATCTAGATGCTCAGCAATGCAACTACCTTTAGTATTTCGAGGAACCAACTAAAAGGATTACTTGTGAACCCCAGATCAACCAGGTTCACCTTAGTGACTGCATATTTGAAGTTAGACATCGAGGCTGGGAGTTGGAAACATTCTCCTCTTTTTTCCTTAGGGAACATGATCTCATTGAAATCACCTCCGAGGAGAATAGGGCGAGGTAGATCATGTCACAGCTTGCATAGAAGTTCCCATGACTTTTGCTTATCAGAATGGGATGGCCAACCATAGAATCCAACAAAGGTCCAAGGTGGGTGCAAGTCAGATTGAATAGTCACAGCCACGTTGTGCATGGAGAAGGGAAAAAATTTTACGTCAATATTTTCCTTCCAGAGGAGATAGAGGCCCCCAGAATGTCCTTGTCTAGGCACCAGAAAACAACCTAGGAAGCCACACTTCTGTGAAATAACATTGATGTCCTTGTTTTCCAGTATGGTTTCAGATAGGAAAACCGTATTGAGGAAACTTTGAGCGCAATTACGCTAATGAATTTGAACTATTCGTGGGTTTCCAAGCCCACAACAGTTCCATCATAACACAATCATTGCTCTAGGCAGGGCTGGGTCTCGCCCGCCCCAACCTTTGGATCCTCCAGACTCAATTCACCACTTGTCATTTTCCATCTTTTGGTGGCATTCCTCCCCGATTGGCATGTTTCAGTTTGTCGTTTCCTGACCCCGAGGTTAGGGTCTTCCGTGTGACCATCACTTCCTCCCCATTGCACCCTTTTCCATGTGCGATGGGTGATTGGCCCCGAAATTGGGGTTCCTATCCATCCATGGGCCTCCATTGGGGTTTTATCAATTACAGACGATTTTGGATCTGGATCTGGATCTGGTGGCTCGAAGATCATCTGCATTGGTGTTGAGCATTGCCTTGGTGGTTCTTTTTTCCTCATCGCCGACCTTGTGGATGGTTCAATTTTTTCCTTAAATTGATAAGTTGAACTCCAGCTCCTCTCTATGTGGGATAGACAGTGTTGGAGAAATCTGGAGGTCCTAGTATAATGGCCTGTCCAAGTGGAAGTTCAATCTAACTAGTATGAGCCAACGTGAGACGATCACGTTCCTTTTTTTTTCCGCCTCATGGATGAAATACTATTTATTCGTTTTTTTTTCACAGAGCCAAGGGACATATTGGAGGGGGATTTCACGTGATCCACTATTGGGTTTTGTGGAACACGTTCTTTCCTGGTGGCCAAGATAGCCACAAAAAAGCAAGAAAATTGGGAGTTTCTCAAATTCAAAGGATAGCCAAGTGTTGGGGTATTCGATTTTCAGGAACATTCCCCTCATCATGGGATCTGATACCTCGATTTCCGCCTTGATCTGATCCTCGTGGCCCCATTTTATTGGCTCTGATCTGTCCCATTGAAGAAAGTGGCTTAGACTGTCCCTAATTGCCCTCATTATGTGATATATTCTAACAAGGTGGGGGATTCCATTAACTTGTATCTAGAAGGGGGAGCGTGTTAAATTCACTCGTTGGATATCATCTCCCCCTTTGAATACCTCTATGAAGAGTATTTGATTATCGAAGGACCACGTTCTACCATGCACGATCTTATCTCTATCGCTTTCGTTAAAAAACTTGAAGACAATGCGATTATTCCCCGACACCCAAATAGCCACACCTGTATCAAGTTTACAAATGGACTGGATAGTGTTTTTGAGAGCCCCCAGATTAATCGAAATGTTTTCAATGAAGCTTCCAAAAATGATCAGAGACATGTGTTTTTCCAATAGTGGGTCTTCATTTCTCAATGCTCCAATCACCGATTTTTCATTGTCTATTACGGACAACCCCTTACCCTGCGTAACTAAATCGGCTTCCATAGCACAATTCAAGGGATGAGTGGTCAATCCACCTAAGGGGCCATCACCCTTGCAGATCCCAAACCACCATCACTTCAAAAGACCACGTCCAACAAAATGGTCTTTGGACATGATCCTTTTTCGTGTCCCATTACATGGTCCACCCACCTGAGACCACCTCCCTAGCCTTTGCAATCAAAATAAACAAAAAACCGGTCCCGTCCAAGACCCGCGTCGTGCACCCCCGTCTTTGTGGAGAAACTCCCCACAGGAGGCCTTGGCAGCCTCACCACATCTCAGTACTTCATGGGTAAACAACCTCAGAGCCTCTCGGTAAGAACGTTATGGACCAGCCACCGTGAGAACACGCGGCTCCCCCGGCCTTCGCAAAAGATTTTTTGTGAACTGGAAACCTCGGTACCTCGCTTCATGAAACAGAAACCCAGCGCCACAGCCATTCGTGGAAGGTGCTTCACGGAACAAACACAACGCAAGCACCCAAACACCTCGAAACAATGCAGTCGATGCTTCACGACTCGAGTTCTTCGCGAACCGACCCCTTCGCAGCAGGTGCTTCACGAGTCCTCCTCTTCACAAGCGCTCAAATCTGGGAAACCAACACAGAGTGTGCATCATGGATCAAACCCCAAATAGAAAAAACTTCACACCAGCGTAGAATTTCAACCCATGCCCAATTCATCCCATGTCTTCATGAAGCTGTAATGAAGGCCAAAATTGAGAGGGAAGCGAAGAACAAATCTGGCCCGACGGGGATGACGGCGTCCGAAATTATTGCTAGGTTCTCTAGAGGGCCAGATCTGTGTTTGGGGGTGAGAGAGAACAAAGAGAGAAGTCTGACTCCCTTCGAGCCCTAGGGATGGCTCTGGTAACTAGCGGAGACACACGGAGGCAGACAGAGTAGTGACTTCACCGTGGGGGTTTAGTTGCGGAGCAGAAGAAGGGTAACAAAAACGAGCTTCCAAAAACATCGTAGATCAACCGCACTAGCGCGTGCATAGATGAGGAAGAATACGTCACTGCAGATCCGGATCTCCAAGGAAGGATACGCCGGCCCTAGGAAAACCCTTGGAGGGAAACTCTCAGCCGTGGGTGAGAGACTCAACTCTCATGAGGCCTGAGTCTGTATACAAGTTATTTTTACTTTAAATGATGTCCATTTTAAACAAAAGAGAGACAGTTAGATTGATACCAGCCACACTGCGCCACTGATTGAGGTAGGTTTGACCCGTACATGTCACATATGACTAGTGGATAGTTGTCCTAATGTTTCAACAGAATTCTGAATCCTTTTGGTCAGTTATCCGTATGCTAGTTGTTGTTTTCACTTAAAATGATGTCCATTTTATACACAAGAGACACACTTTGAGTGGTGTCGGCCAAACTGTTCCACATATTGTAGCGGGATTGACTCATACATGTCACATATAACCCATGGATAATTGTCCTAAATTTTCAACAGTATCCGAATGCATTTGTTTAGCTTTTCGTATGTCAGTTGTTGTTTTCACTTAAATTTATGTTCATTATAAATAAAAGAGAGACACATTGAGTGGTTCCATCCACACTACACTTTGGATTGAAGAGGGTTGACTTATATATGTCAAATATGACCCATGGATTATTTTCTTAATGTTTCAACATAATCCAAATGTGTTTGTTCGGTTATACGTATGTCAGTTGTTGTTTTCATTTTAAATGTTGTCCATTTTAAACAAATGACATACACATCGAGTGATATCGGCCACACTGTGCCCACGATTAAGGTATGGATGACTTGTAAATGTCACAGATGACTCATAAATCATTTTCATAATGTATCAACATAATCTAAAAGTGTTTGGTGTGTTTTCTGTATGCCATTTGTTTTCACTAAAAAAAATTTCCATTTCAAATAAAGGTGAGAAACTTTGGGTGGTGTCGGCCACACAGTGTGTCGTATTGAGGAGGAATTGACTCATACATGTCACATATGACCCATGGATCATTGTTCTAAATATCAACACAATCCGAATACATTTTGTTGTGTTTCCATATGCCAGTTTTTTTACATAAAATGACGTCAATTTTAAACAAAAGAGAGACAGTTAGACTGATACCGGCCACACCGTGCCTTGGATTGAGGTGGGGTTGACACGTACACATCAAATATGACCCATATATTGTTTTACTAATGTTTCAAAATAATACGAATGTGTTTGGTCAATTTTTCATATGCCAGTTGTTGTTTTCACTGAAATGATGTCCGTTTTTAAAAAAAGAGACACACTTTTAGTGGTGTTGTCCACACCGTGCCTCTTATTGAGTCGGGGTTGACTCGTACATAACAAAAATTACCCATGGATCGTTGTACTAAATTTTCTAAAGAATTCGAAAGCATTTGGTTGGTTTTCTGTATGTCAATTGTTTTTTTCAATGAAAATGATGTTCATTACAAACAAAAGAGAGACACATTGAGGGGTGTTGGCTACACCGCGCTTCCGATTGAAGCAGTGTTGACTCGTACATCTCACATATGACCCATGTATTGTTTCCAAATGTTTCAACAGATTCCGAATGCATTTGGTCAGTTTTCTGTATGTCAGTTGTTGTTTTCACCTAAAATGATGTACATTTTAAATAGAAGACATACACTTGGAGTGATATTGGCCACACCGTGCCATAGATTGAAGCGGGGTTCACTCATGCACATCACAAATGGAAAATGGACATTTTTTCTAAAGTATCAACACAATCCACATGAATTTTTTCTGTTTTATGTATGCCAATTGTTTTTTTCACTTAAAATCTTGTCCATTTCAAATATAAGTGAGATAGTTTGAGTGGTTCCAACCACACCAGCCCTCAGATTGAGGCATACACATCAAATATAACCATGGATCATTTTACTGATGTTTCAATAGAATATGAATTCCTTTGGATGGTTTTCCGTATGTCAGTTCTTGTATTCACTTAAAATGATGTCCTTTTAAAACAAAAGAGAGACACTTTGAGTGGTTACAGGCACACTATGCCTCAGATTGAGGCGTGGTTGACTCGTACATTTCAAAAATGACCCATGGATCATTTTACTAAAGTATCAACACAATATGAAGGCGTTTGTTTAGTTTTCTATATGCCAGTTGTTTTTACATAAAAGTGTATGAATTTTAAACAAAAGAAAGACACATTTAGCTGTACCGGCCACACTGTGCTTCAGATTGAGGTGTTGTTGACTTATACACGTCAAAAATGACCAATGTATCCTTTTATTAAATTATCAATAGAATCCAAATTTGTTTGGTCAGTTTTCCGTATGGTAGTTGTTGTTTCCACTTAAAATGATGTTCATTTAAAACAATAGAGAGAAACTTTTGGTGGTGTCGTCCACACCGCACATCATATTGAGGTGGTGTTGAATCGTAAACGTAAAAAATGACCCATGAATCGTTTTCCTAATGTTTCAACAGAATCCAAATGCCTTTGATCGGTTTTCTGTATGTCAGTTGTTGTTTTCACTTAAAATGATGTCCATTTCATACAAAAGATATACACTTGAAGTGATAGCGGTCGAACTCTGTTCCGGATTGAGGTGAGGTTGACTCGTACACATCTCAAATGACCCATGGATCATTTTCCTAAAGTATCAACACAATACGAATGTGTTTGGTCAGTTTTTCATATGCAAGTTGTTGTTTTCACTTAATATTCGGTCCATTTAAAATTAATGTGATACGGTTTGACTGTTTTCAACCACACAGAACCTCGGATTGTGGTGGGGTTAACTCGTACATGTCACATATGACCCGTGGATTGTTTTCAAAATGTTTCAAATGAATCTGAATTCCTTTGGTATGTTTTTTGTATGTCAGTTGTGTATTTACTTAAAATGATGTCCTTTTGAAACATAAGAGAGATGCTTTGAGTGGTTTCGGCCACACCACACATTGGATTGAGGCGTCGATGAATCGAAAACGTCAAAAATTACCCATGGATCGTTTTCCTAAAGTATCAACACAATATGAATGAGTTTGGACTGTTTTATGTATGTTAATTGTTGTTTTCCCTTAAAATGATGTTCATTTTAAACAAAAGAGAGACACTTTGAGTGGTTCCTTCCACACATCACTTTGGATTGATTCGGGGTTGACTCGTAAACATCATATATTACCCATGTATAGTTTTCCAAAATTTTCAACAGATTTTGAATGAATTTGGTCGGTTTTCTGTATGTAAATTGTTGTTTTCACTTTAAATGATGTCCATTTTAACCAAAAGAGAGACACATTAAGTGGTTTCGGCCACACCGCACTTCGGATTGTGGTAGGGTTGACACGTACATGTCACATATGACCCATGGATCATTTTTCGAAAGTTCAAACAGAATCCTAATGCGTTTAGTTGGTTTTCTGTATGTCGATTTTTGTTTTAACATAAAATGATGTCCATTTTAAACAAAAGACATAAACTTGGTGTGATACCGGCCACACCGTGCCCCGGATGGAGGCAGGGTTGACTCGTACTCATCAAAAATGACCCACGGATCATTGTTCTAATGTATCAATAGAATCTGAATGCATTTGGTCAGTTATCTGTACGGCAGTTGATGTGTTCACTTAAAAGCATGTCCATTACAAATAAAAGTGAGACACTTTTAGTGGTGCCAACCACACCAACTTTCCGATTGAGGTAGGGTTGACTCGTACACGTCACATATGACCCATGGATGGTTGTAATAATGTTTAAATAGAATCTGAATGCCTTTTGTTGGTTTTCAATATGTTAGCTGTTCTGTTCACTTAAAATGATGTCCTTTTGAAATAAAAGAGAGACACTTTGAGTGGTTCCAACCATGCCATGCCTCAGATTGAGTTGGGGTTGACTCATACACACCACAAATGACCCATGAATAATTTTCCTAAAGTATCAATACAATCCGAATGCATTTGGTCCGTTTTCCATATGCCAGTTTTTTTTCATAAAAGCGTATCCATTTTAAACAAAAGAACGACACTTTGAGTGGTACCGGCCACCCCGTGCCTCGTATTGAGGCGAGGTTGACTCCTAAACGTCAAAAATGACCAATGGACGATTTTCTCAAAGTATCAACAGAATCATAATGAGTTTTGTTTGGTTTTCCATATGGAAAATGTTGTTTTCACTTAAAATGATGTTCATTTAAAACAAAAGAGGGACACTTTGAGTGGTTCCGGCCACACTGCGCTTCGGATTGAGGCGGAGTTGATTCGTACAAATCCAAAATGAACCATGGATCATTGTCCAAACATTTCACAAGAATATTAATGTGTTTGGTTGGATTTTCATATGTCAGTTATTGTTTTAACTTAAAATGATGTCTATTTTAAACAAAATACATACACATGATGTGATACCGGCCACACTGTGCCCTAGATTGAGGTGTTGTTGACACTTTCAAATCTCAAATTACCCATGTATTGTTTTCCTAACGTATCAACTCAATCCAGATGAGTTTGATTGGATTTCCGTATGCCAGTTGTTGTTTTCAATTAAAATCTTGTCCATTTTAAATAATAGTGAGACAGTGTGTGTGGTGCTAGCCACACTGGCCCTTGGATTGAGGCAGGGTTTACTTTTACATGTCACATATGATCCATGGATCGTTTTCCTAAAGTGTAATGAGAATCCTAAGGCATTTGGTTGGTTTTTCGTATGTCAGTTGTTGTATTCACTTAAAATGATGTTCTTTTGAAACAAATGAGAGACACTTTCAGTGGTGTTGGCCACACCGCACCTCGGATTGAGGCGGGGCTAACTCTTAAATGTCACAAATGACCCATGTATCATTTTCCTAATGTATCAATAGAGTTCAAATGTGCTAGGTCAGTTTTCCGTATGCCAGTTCTTTTTACTTAAAAGAGTATCCATTTAAAAAAATACACATTGAGTGGTACTGGACACACCGTACTACTTATTAAGGTGGGGTTGACTCGTACACATCCCAAATGATTCATGGATCCTTTTCCTAAAGTATCAACAAAATCTGAATGCATTTGGTCGGTATTCTGTATGCCAATTTTTATTTTCACTAAAAATTAAGTATGTTTCAATGAAAATTGCGACACATTGAGTGGTGTCGGCCACACCATGCCTCAGATTGAGCCAGGGTTGACTTTTACACATCAAAAATTACCTTTGAATATTTTTTTGAAGTATCAATAGAATCCGAATGTGTTTTGTCATGTTTTATGTTTGCTAGTTGTTGTTTTCACTTAAAATGTTGTCCTTTTCCATGAAAAGTGAGACACTCTGAGTGGTACTGGCCATACAATGCCTCGGATTGAGGAAAGGTTGACTCGTACACGTCAAAAGTAACCCATAGATCGTTTTTTAAAAGTATCAATAGAATCCAAATTCATTTGGTCAGTTTTTCGTATGCCAGTTGTTGTTTTCACATAAAATGTTGTCCATTTCAAATAAAAGTGAGACACTTCGAGTGATACCGGCCACACTGTGCATCAGATTGAGGTGGGTTTGACTCGTACACATCACAAATGTCACATGGATCGTTTTACTAAAGTAACAATAGAATCTTAATGCATTTGGTCAGTCTTCTATATGCTAGTTTTTTTCACTTAAAATGTTGTCCATTTAAAAAAAAGTGAAACACTTTGAGTGGTATCGGTTACACCGTGACTCGGATTATGGCGAGGTTGACTCGTACATGTCAAAAATGACTCATGGATCTATTTGCTAAAGTATCATCAAAATCCAAATCTGTTTGAATGGCATTCTATATGTCAGTGGTTGTTTTTATTAAAATGATGTCTATTTCAAATAAAAGTGGGACACTTTGAGTGGTACCGGACACACTATGAATTAGTTTGAGGCGGGGATGACTCATACATGTCAAATGGGTATTTTGAGTGCCGTCAAGTGCAGATTGATGATCCGAGCGAGTATAATCATCTCATTGATTCCTATTTTCGAATAGGGTTTGCACTCTTCTCAAATCTTCTTATGAAGCTCTAAAACCCTCTTTTCCATTAGGATTTAGGGTGAATCTTGAAGAGAGCTTATATTGGGATCAAGGTCCTGGGGGGAGATTTGGGGGGGCTATCTGGGGGTTGTATATGGTCCAGGGGGGGTGGTGGGGGGCTGTCCGGGGGTGGGGGGCTGTCCGAGGTCCAGGGAAGAGGGTGGGGGGCTGTTCGGTGGGTTATTTAGGGTCCAGGGAGGACGGTGGGGGGGGGGCTATCCAGGGTCCAGGAAGGAGGGTGGGTAATGTATCTAAAACTCTATCTAGGTATCTTACATCAAATTCCTATAGGACTGCAAACCGCCGCGGGGTGTCGTCCGGGTGCTGGGCCAAATCACGGCATTACTGCTACGTGATCGCGACGTGACCATGGCATGACTGCAGCATGTTGGCCCGGTCTGGCGACATTTTCCTGGCAGCATCGTCCAGCCAGGATAAAAGGGAGAGGGGAGGGGGTGGGGACACATTCTGTCCATCGCCTCCCTCCCCATTAGCTATGGGTGGTTAATGTATCTGAAACGCTTTCTAGGTATCATACATTGAATTCCAACAAGACTGTGAACCGTTGTGGGGTGTTGTCCTGAAGTAGGGAGAAATCACGGCATGACCGCGGTGTGATCGTGGTGTGACCGCGACATGACCTTAGTGTGACCATAGTGTGACTGCGACGTGACTGAGGTGTGACAGCAATGTGACCGTGGTGTGACCATGGAATTAATGGGGCATGACCACGTTGTGACCGCGGCGTGTTGGCCTGGTCCAGCGACATCCATTGGGCAGTATCTCTTGGTCAGGATTGAAGGGAGAGGGAGGAGGCGGGGAAATATTCGGGTTGTCACCTTCCTCCCCATTATCTATGGGTGTGTAATGTTTCTAAAACTATATCTAGTTTTCATACATCAAATTCTGACAGGACTACAAACCGCTGCGGGGTTTTGTCCTGAAATGGGGACAAATCATTTAATTAATGTGGTGTGATCGTGGTGTTACCACGACCTGACCACGGTGTGATCGTAGCGTGACCGTTGCATGACTGCAGCATGACTGTGGAGTGTTGGCCTGGTCCAGCGACATCTATGGGGCAGCATTGTCCGGCCAGGAGCGAAGGGATCAGGAGGAGGTGGGGAAACATTCTGGTTGTCGCCTCCCTCCACATTAAATATGGGTGAGTAATTTATCTAAAACTCTATCTAGGTATCATACATCAAATTCTGTCATGACTACGAACCACCTAGTGCTATAATCCTAAAGTAGGGCCAAATCACGTCATTCCCACGCAGTGACCGTGGGGTGATTACGGGGTGATGTCGGCGTGACTGCGGCGTGTTGTCCTGGTCCAGCGACATCCCATGGGCAGCATCTTTCGGCCAGGAGTGAAGGTAGAAGGAGAATATTCTAGTCGTTTCCTCCCTCCCCCATTAACTATGGGGGGTAATGTATCTAAAACTCTATCTATTAATCATAAAAAGAATTCAGACGGGACTTCAAACTTCCACGTGGTGTTGTCCTGGAGGAGGGTCAAATCATAGAATTACAATGAAGTGACCATGGTGTGACCGCAACATGACCACTGTGCGACCACGGCATGGCCATGGTTTGATGACGGTGTGTTGGCCCAGTCCAGTGACATCTGCAAGGTAGCATCTTCCAACCAGGATTCCAAATAATTCCTATATAGATGTCCTTCAAGATATTCAATTCAATATAATTAAGTATAATTAAGAATGAAGATAAATTCAATTTAAAGAATTCTAAAATTAAAGAGGCTATGAGAGGGACTCAACCTCATGGTGGAACCAAGCTGTCCACTTCGGCTCTTGGAGATTTCTATCTAAAAGATGCTCCTCCTCCACTGGGTATATGCACCTTCACACACATGCAAGGACACCTAGACCCAATGCACACACCTGCATAGCCATGAGCATGTTCAAGGAGATCCTTTCACATATTTTTATATGCATATATCAGTCTCCACTCACCTGAGTATGAATTTATATATATATATATATATATATACATGGGCACACCTAGCCCCATACATGCATAATCACTGTCATCAGTGACTATACATGTAACGGGGGAACCCACATATATATACTTACTTACCTATGCAGACGCATGCGAGTTGCCGTTGACATGGAGACTGAATTCAAATGATCATGGATCCATGCACTACAAAAAGGATATAAAGAACTTAAAAACACTTGATGTACACTACATAACCAGTGAGAAACCAACCAATGGCATTAAAATCTTAACTAGATTTCCAAAGGGGTACCAAATACATCCGAACCAACAAAAAATTACCCAACGCCTTACCAAATACATAATATGGAGTAAAAACATTAAATCCCCAAATACATGATCTACGAGACAAGGAGTGACCATATAATCTTACCTCGGATCAAAGCCGGTGGACTGAATCAATCTGAACACTTTCTAGAACCATTCACAGAATATAACTACCCACTATCCATAAAAAGAAGTCAAATATCTAATTGACCAATGAGATAAGGAAAATAAAATAAAAACTAAACTAAAACATACATGTCTTCTGTGACTATACCTATCACCGCCCAACATATAAGTACAATTGTGCCACATGGTTCAAATCATGTTTTTGAAATCAAAGTGGAAATAGAGGAATGGTTTAAAATGATACTAAATAATAATACATTCCGATTAATTAAAAATTACTCTTCCTATTAATAGTATATAATCAATATGGATGGAGTTTCAACTTAGTTAGGTTTTGTTCGATACAAGGGATGAGGTCTTATTATTCTTGGTTTTTACTTTTAGATATGAGATATTTATTTAAAAATGGTACGTGTATTTGGATATTTATTTATGTTTTTATTTCATAGCCTGTTTCTATGGGGACTATCCATAAGAATACTTTTTGTTATTTAGGGTTAAGTTCACATTTTTGCACATTAATGTGATTAATGTCACTAACGATGAGGATTTAGGTCATGTAAAATATTCCTAAAAGGAATGGGCCTTGTAGTGATAGGTGTATAAATTGTACATCTAGCGTTCGATGAGGAAATACTTATGAGGATGGATTGGAATATTTGATGGTTATTAGATTGGGATAGTCCCTTTGAGTATATAAAATGTATTATGAAAGGTTTTACTACATTTAATAATTCAAGAGTTCAACTAAAGAGATGAAGTATGAGATTCTAGTGGGGGTATTTGGTATTGTCGGATAGATTAGAATTATAATTCCAAGAGGCTTGGTGTGATTTATCCTAGGATAGAAACCGATTAGTGGGGTTGGGTTATAATATATGATTTTGATTAGGTTCATGATCGGATTATTGAGAATATAATGTTGATGGGTATGACATGGAGTGATTTTATGGATAGGACATTCATAAGGTGAATAATCATGATTTCTAGTTGGATGATGAGATGTGCTTCGAGGCATGGGATAATCCTCGAGAGATGAGTCTTGACTATGTGACTGAGAGGATATACTAGGATAGGTTTGATAGGATTGGGTGAGTGGCCAACCCTTGTGATGATGATATGATGTATGGAGATATTTGGAGACACTTGGGGTTATTTATGCTATCTCATGGACACACTTGGGGTTATATTATGATGCCATCATACTCCAGAAATGTTCCCACACAATGATTTATAAAAACAATTCCATCTCATGGAAGACCCCAAGGCACCTCTATCTTCCAATGTTTCGTCAGACTCACACCTCTTTGTATTACAGTATACAAGTGATCTACGTCAACTAGTCAGGATATCATCACTACCATTCATCTGTAGAAAGAAGAAAAATACCAATGTGGACAATGTGATAAACAAAATAAAATTAAATCTAAACAAAAACCTACCTGTATCCTGTGACTATACATGTCACCGACCAATATATAAGAACCACACTACCCCATGGGTCAAATCATCTTCCTACATGAAAGGGGAAAACTGTTCCATTTAATAATCTCTTTATTATTCATTATGTTCATTATATAGCACATTGTTGGAAACACCAAACTTGTACATATATCCATTGAATATGCACCTATGCTACATTAGTTGAGTTAAATATTTTTCACATAACCCTGCTAGAACCCCGCCATGTCGCACTGTGATCTGATATTGACTACTATATTGAATAATAACTGATGCATCATAAAATGAATTTCGTCATAGATTGCACTTGTGTATTAAATAGATCTCCTGCTAGCATCAACAATTCCCCGATTAATTGTGAACTCGGTCTATAATGCATTCAAACAAAATTAATAAATATATCAATCCAAACATTATCACTCTCAACACCCAATCTTACTAGCCTGTTGAGTGGATATAATGTAAAATAATTGCAGAGAATGTGGTTGTTGTGATGGGTATAAAAAACTGTAACATCTTAATGTTTATTTAAGTAAAAGTTATATTTAAAGTAACATGAATGTAGTAATGCAATGTTTAGAGTCCAAAAATACTCTTGAATGTAAAAAAAATCACATAATAACTTAGTTGTTAAACTCAATAGGGGTAAAAATGGAACGATTCCTGGCGTCGACGTGGACAGTATGTGAGACATATTTCTTACAATGGGCCCAACCCAAGTAGTGTTTAGGTCATGACTAGAACTAGTGAACTCCCAATAATGTCAGACCAAACCCAATCCCAAAACAAGCCTTGCCCAGACCAATTGATAATTTTTTTCAATCTTATTTTAGAATGATGAATTGTATGTTTACTATATTTATTTATGTTATTTTATGTTATTTTTTACATTTTATATTTTTTTAAAGACTTGGACTGACACCCAGCCAAAACTATTGATATGTACCATGCCTCATTACATACCGATTCAGAAATTTGTATAACACCAGATTTCACAACCAACCCCTTTCCATTTATGTCTGCAATTGGGTTGAAGTCATTGGAATTTCAACCCCCCCCCCTCTCTCACCCCACCAAACTATCAAATTTCATACTTATTCCCATTAATGAGTGACAATGATTAGTTTTCCATGCCTTTGGATTTATGTTCTATAAAACATAACCAAACTACTAAAATTTCTATTTTCTATAACCAATAAAATTCTAAAAAAGGCCACTCAAAACTCATTATGTTGATTTTCGAACCAAATTTTTTCACATTTCCAAAGGCCTACTGAACATAAAAGGACATTTTTCTCCATTTACAGTCTAATAGATTCCCTTAATCCTATACATATCCTCACATGAAGTATCCATGATCCAACTATTTCAATTACAAGAATCATGGGAACAACTAAACCATTAATTGCACATTTGAACAAACAACAAAATAACATGGTTGAGCTAGACCTATGAAGAATTAACAGATGAAGAATTTTGGCCATCCGGACTGTACAAAACAATACCAAAATGGAAATTTTGGACTGCAACTAAAAGATAAGAAAATCATCAACCAAATATCCACAAACACATAAACCAAGATATTAGACATCATGAGAGGTCAGGTGTACCTCATATGGGTAGTCCAACACATTGATTTGGAAAAGATTTACCTCTAGCTATTGGGGGGTAGGGGTCGTCCCCGAAAAAATTATTTCCCAGGAGGGAGGAGATGGAGATGAGAGATGGGGATGTCCCGCGGGGTGTTCGTCCATGGGGTGACTTCCACGCGACTGGAGATGGGGTTGGGGGATGTCGTAGGAAGATATTGAGCCAAGAGGCAAGGGGGATGTCTAAAAAAGCGGGAGATGAGAGGGGAGTATAGAACGTCGCCAGTAGCCGAGAGGGTAGGGGGATGTTGTCATCAGAGAAGGAGCCGATAAGGGATGGGGAACGTCATAGGAGGAGAGGCAGGGGAGGGAGGTAGAGGCAGAGGATGGGAGGAGGTCAAGGTCTGGGAGGGGAGGAGTGCGTGGGGATGAAATATCGCGAGGGAGGGAGGCATAAATTGTGTTTAATTTTTTACAACGGTTAATAAAAACCATGGGTAATAGTTCTCTTTCCCAATGGATTTTATAAACTGTTGGAAAAACCCAACATAAAATATCCTATGCCAATAGTTTATAAAAACTGTTGATGTAGGTTCTTTTTTCCGGCGGGTTTTCTAAGCCGTTGGGAACAAAGTGTTTCTATAGACTAAATTTACAGTAGTTATTTATTGGATAAATGTAAAAACATTTAACAAACATGTATATTCATATTTTAGTTAGATCTTCCCATAAATGCCAATACAATGGAAAGGCTTTAACTAAGATTTAAAATAATATTATATTTTTATTTTTTAGTGTGCCTCACAAATGAGTACAACAGAATATTTTAATGAAACATATTATTGCATATCACCTTTGCCATTGAACATAGCATTACTTTTAATGTAAAAATAATATTTAATTCACAAATTTTAATAAATATAAAAAAATTATATTATTTATTTACTTGGGATGTTACATCCTTCCCCATTTTGTTAAATTGTGTTGTCTCAATTTTAAAATTGGGCATGGAAACTTCATTGAAAGTCCCTCATCAAAAAAAGAGTCAATAAAAATATCACGTTAAAAGAAATAAATAGAATACAAAGGTCACCCAAGACAACCCATACAATGATTCCAACTAGGAAAACATGGATATGGATGAGAAACAATCCATCAAGGTATGATGGGGAGTGTTAGGAGTAATTTAACCACAATAAAATCACAAACATTTGATGGGTTAAACAGTCTTTGATTCCCTAGTAGGAAATGTAAAAAGGAAATGTTTTTTAAGTTACCTTTCATAAATTTGAGTAATTTATTTAATAGATTTAATAAGTACATAAGGAAACATAATTACTTTTCATGTAAGATTTCAGCCATTACATTATTTCTGCCACAAACTCATCTTTTTCCAAACAATGAGTATTCAAGATAACATGTTCACATTGAAAGTGATATGATCAAATTCTAGAGAATAACATAATCCACAAAAAATGAACAATCTTTTTCCCATTTCTTTAGGCATTACACAAAACCAAAATGTTTAGTACAAGATAAGAGAATCCCAAAAAAGGATAATCTTTTACAAAAAGAAAAACTACTCTTGATATCTAAAATAGGTCAAACAATACCCAAAGATCAACAAATCCCCTTCAATAAACAATTGTCTATAAAATTCATCAAACTATTCCAAACTATGATTGAAACCAAAATCTCAAGTGGATTTAATCACATAGTCTTCTGATGGTAGGGAATTTCAGTCACTTTACCCAATTTAATTAAATTCTTATTATCCTATGAATGCACCATAGTGGTACACCCTAGGGTCGATCACAAGGAGGCCGCTTATACACACTGTATTTTGAATTGTCACTTTTTAATTTAACTAATATAAAACTAACATATATAATATATATGGGGGATTTTTATTATGAAAATGAAATCAAAATGAAATATTAAATCTAAATTATCAATTAAAATACCAATGAAAATCTAGCTGGAAAGAACATGTTAAAGGTAGGAGTGGTGGACAAACATTGATTGTTGGACACTCCCTTTATCATTGTTTACGAATATATTTTAATTAAATTATCCAATGTATACCTTAAGACCTCATGGTATACACATAAATTATCTATATAACATATTGAAACCTCATACATGTGTGGCGATCTTCTAATGAAAGTGTTCTATTTACCCGAAAACCTCCGAGTAACCAAAACAGGATGAACTCATCATTCTCAAAAGAAAGACCTCGCCAAAAAAATTTAAACCATGAGTAAAACCACTATATATTCATTAGAATATAATAAATCTAGAAAAATTTATAAGAAATTGAAAACATCAGTGAAAAAAGACCTCCTTCATTCATGCCAATAAGTTCGAGGATAGTTTAAAAGAAAATATTTTACAATTAAAGCACAAACTCAAAAGGAGAAATATCTTTGGATCTCCGTTGCCCACCACCACTTGGAGATAGCCCTTCATGGCTTGAATACATCATGGAATACTCATATCCTCTTTCTCTCTCAATCCAACCCCATTTTTGATGGATGGTGAGGTGATGAATGGAATAATTTTGAGAGGTAGGGGCGCCTCTCCTTTTATAGGCATGTTTAATCATCATAAAGTTGTCGCGTTTTAGGCCCATTAATTGGCCGATTCACGCGTGTACCTCTTCATAAATATTGTTCATAAATGAGTTTTCCATCCACCCTCGAAATTTATGATTTATTGGATGTGTATTGAAGGAGTTATGATTTTCTATTGAACATCGCTTTCTCTGGATGAAGCTTCCTGGAAGTTTCCTTCAAATTTCAATCACTCAACTACCATCATAAAGGCTTCAAACACCATTAAATTCATTGTGGAGATGCGTTTTCTATTCATCTTTCATATCCAGGTAAAAACCCATCATTTGGAGATTTTTAGTCCGAAATAGGGTTCTATTACTAATGTGGGGTCCACATAGTCCGCCCGACAAAATCTTTCACTTCATTGATTTTTTACGGCCTCTAGAATATCGATTCATCAACTGCTCCTGAAGACACAATTGAAGTAAATAAAATAATGGTTAAAAAAATTCTAATCACAAAATTTGGAAATATATTTTAAAAGCAATGACCACAATACCCCTGTGATAAAAATCCGTTAAAAATACAGAATTAGGTCATTTCTGATTTTAGGCTCAAAATAACACCAAAACCTAAATATGTAACAATTTCCCATTAAATAACACTATTGTGGGTTTATAAACATTAAATTAAAGTATAAAATATGATAAAATATTAGCTTCATCAATCCCCCACACATAAGAATTGCACTCCTGATAAATTATCATATATTCAAATCATAATTCACACAAAAATCAAAAATGAGAAAACATCCCTGATCTTATAAAAAACCGAATTTCATCATGTCTCTTCTATGAAAAACAATTTCCTTTTATTTTCATTCAAAAAAATTAAATTTGTTAAACCTCATAAATCCATCCATGGCTCAATCACAACCTAACTCGCATTGAATTTTGTGTCACTCTTCACTCAAGAGAAATAAATTCTGGAGTTATGCTCATACCTGGAAATTGCATGTATCACCATAGGCTTGTGGCAATTCTCATTTCTCCACTGTGTGAAACCTAAAAATGAATTCAATCATGAGGGATATCATCAATGGTTAAAATGACTCTGTGGCTTTTGTTTGGTGGTTAAATGATTTAAAATTTCAAGGCTATAAAGAGAAGGTTTGACTCCTAGCTAAAATGCATGAATAATCAAGTGAAAACCCAGAAAATTCTTCCCTAAATCCACCTTGAGAATGTGAAACAAAACACCACCCCAATTTATTTTACATGGTACATGGGCCAATCAATTATTTCAAGGTATTATATCATCCAAGTTCTCCCCCCTTTTTTGTAAAGCTCTAGAAAGGCACAGCTTTATTTTCCTTTATTTTATATATTTTTTTAATCTCTAGAAAGGCACAACTTTTGTTTTATTATTAATATTTCTGAAGGATAGCCGAATGAAATAAATGAAGAATAATGAGATTATGAATCATTACCAATTATTACGTTGCCCAACATGTTGACGCATACCACACAATACCCATAAATGAGACAAATCCCAATGAACACACACGAAAGGCCCTTCCCCCACACTCAAACTTGAAATATCCATGCAACAATGCCAATAGAATGGGTAGGTAAGGATAAATTAGCTTGTATTATGGCTTAAACCTATAAGGAAATTCATGGAATCTAAGGGCTAATTATGGATAAATGTAAAGGTAGGTCTCAGGATAATATGTGGCTAGCCAAAGTAGTGCCTCAATCATATTAAAAACATTCAATGAAATCCAAATCTTTGAAAGAGAAAAATCACAAATTCTGGTTCTCACAAAAAAATCCAAGTTTCCCTCAAGAATGTGTGGGTATTAGAAATAATATGTAAAAGTGTTTTAAAATCCCTAACAGTACGAGAAAAATATTTTGAGTCAGTGTTTCATGGCCATGGATTTCAAAAATCACTTAAACTCAAAAAAATGATTGAAAATCCAATTTAAGGAAAAAAAGTTCAAATCAACAATCATTTAAAATCCTTTTAAAAAAATCATTTCAATTTTATCAAAATCAATTAATGTGTGAAATGTGATCAGAATTATCATTAATGCTCAAGGATCCTAAAAAATGAAAAAAATGAAAGCACACAAAAACAACTATGCAGGTCGACACTCCCCCACACTTAAATTTCACTACCCTTCATTTTAGCTTGATAAAATATAAATAAGGGAAGAAAAAACTAAATAGAAGGAAATAAACGACCTGACTTTATTTTATTAGCAGCACCATTGAGATAACCTCCTAGTTGGAACCACTTCTTCCTATAAAGCAATAAATAAATAAATGAATTAGAAAAAAATCGAAAGGCGAAATGGAAGGGATAATGCTTGGTTTGACCCCCAAGCGGGTGCTAGGTTTTTACTTCCCCTAGTCAGGCAGTTGCAGTAGGTTAACCCCAACCCGAAGGTGGATGGGGTTTCATACTTAGAAACCACCACAAATTATTTCTCTCGATATCCATATGTGGATGCCAGAAGTGAGAACCCCCAAAGAAAATAAAAATTTCCCCAACCCCTAGAAGAGATGGAAAATAGAATTTGAGATTAAGAGGGGGAGGGAAATGGATGTAGGGGTGCTCCCTGTTTTTGTAATCTGGAGGAGTGGTGTCTATCGGTGTTGAAAATAGAAGAATAAGAAGTGTCTTCTCTTCTGGTTCAAGTTTGTAAATTGGTTCTTTAATTATTTCTTCTTTTGTGCCATCATCCTCAAATTCACCAATGCATAACTCAACAGGCACCTCAATTCTCTCCTCAACAAGAGGACCATCTTCATCTTCATTATCCAGATCCTGCAGTAGTGACACTGAATCTACAAATTCAGAATAAGGGATATTAGATTGAAATTCAGAATTAATGAAATTTGAATAAAATGAATGCTCAGAATTTATAACTCCCTCAGAAATTTCAGCTTTAAAACCCTTTTCCTCAAGCAAGGCAGCTCAGAACTCATTTGTTGGTGAGGGAAGTGGGTCCTCAGGTTTTCTTCAACCTCATAAACATATTCATTAAATGTAGGTGGAACAATTATTTCATTCTCCTAATATTTTCTTTTTTGTCGTTCCATCCATATGACTTTAACATCTTCAACTTGGGCGGCCAACGATGATATCATCTTGCTTGCCTTTTCAATCTTTCTGCAATTCTCTTGAATTATCAAGGCATTTTCTTTCAATTGTTGGGAATTTTCAAGAATTTGAATATTCAATGTATCTTCCTTACTTGGATCATCATAAAAGTTATCCACATGCCAATAATTATAATAATTTCCAAAAAAATTCCATATTGGCTGAATAAATGAATGATATGTAACAAGGATCTTTTTATTGTTTTTTTTATTTTTTTCTTTGAAAAATAGTGTCTGTAAGCACTTGGCCTCCCCGGAAACGGCGCAAAATTGATGGTAGGGAATTTCAGTTTTTTTACCCTATTCAATTAAATTCTTATTATCCATTGAATGCACCATAGTGGTACACCCTATGGTCGATCACAAGGAGGCCGCTTATACACACTGTATTTTCAATTGCCACTTTTTAATTTAACTAATATAAAACTAATATATATAATCTATATGGGGGATTTTTATTATGAAAATGAAATCAAAATGAAATATTAAATCTACATTATCAATTAATATAGCAAATAAAATCGAGCTGGAAATAATAAGTTAAAGGTAGCAGCAGTGGACAAATGTTGATCGTTGGACACTCCCTTTATCATTGTTTACGAATATATTTTAATTAAATTATCCAATGTATACCATAAGACCTCAAGGTATACACCTAAATTATCTAGATAACATATTTAAACCTCATATATGGGTACCGATCATCTAATGAAAGTGTTCTAATTACCCGAAAACCTCTGAGTAACCAAAATAGGATGAACTCATCGTGCTCAAATGCGAGACCTCGCCAAAGAAATTTAAACCATGAGTAAAACCACTTTAAATTCATTAGAATATTAGAAATCTAGAATAATTTATAATAAATTGAAAACATGAGATAAAAAAGACCTCCTTCATTCATGCAAACAAGTTCTAGGATAGTTTAAAAGAAAATATTTTACAATGAATGCACAAACTCAAAAGGGGAAATGTCTTCGGTTCTCCGTTTCCCACCAACACTTGGAGTTTTCCCTTAATGGCTTGATTAAATCATGGAATACTATTATACTCTTTCTCTCTCAATCCAACCCCCTTTGTGATGGATGGTGAGGTAATGAATGGAATAATTTTGAGAGGTAGGAGCCCCTCTCCTTTTATAGGCAGATTTAATCATCATCAAGTTGTCACGTTTTAGACCCATTAATTGGCCGATTCACGCGTGGACATCTTCTTAAATATTGTTCATAAATGAGTTTTCCACCCAGCCTCCAAATTTCATATTAATTGGACGTGTATTGAAGGAGTTATGATTTTCTATTGAACATCGCTTTCTCTGGATGAATCTTCCTGAACGTTTCCTTCAAATTTCAATCACTCAACGACCATTAGAAAGGCTTCCAAACGCCTTTAAATTCATTGTGGAGATGCCTTTTGGAGTAATCTATCATATACAGGTTAAACCCCATCATTTGGAGGTTTTTAGGCCGAAATAGGGTTCTATTACTAAAGTGGGGTCCACGCAGTCTGCCCGACAAAATCTTTCACTTCATTGATTTTTTACGGCCTTTAGAATAGCGATTCAGCCCCTAGTCCTGAAGACACATTTGATGTAAATAAATTAAAGGTTCAAAAAAATTAGAATCACAAAATTTGGAAATATATTTTATAAGGAATGACCAAAATACCCATGTGATAAAAATATGTTAAAAATACAGAATTAGGCCATTTCTGCATTTAGGCTCAAAATAACACCAAAACCTAAATATGTAACAATTTCCCATTAAATAACACTATTGTGGGTTTATAAACATTAAATTACAGTATAAAATATGTGAAAATATTAGATTCATCAACTTCCAAGATAAATCTTAATATTTATCTCCAAATAATATTAGTTACTCTTAATTTCTCATACAAAAAAGTAATTAACCTAATCAGATATTCTCCATGATAGTTTAATTGATTCCTTAAATAAACCAATTCCTCATATTTATACAATAAAAAAATGAATCATCCAAAATAAAATTTCAACTACTACTCCACAAACGAGATACCATAGTATTCTACTTCCCTTAAGCATATAATGATTCAAAAATAACAAACATATTCTTAAGTATCCTTTATCGATTAATCACCAAATAATTTTCCTATTTTAATAATATCTATTTGATAATAAATAAGTTTCTAAAATGATCTTATTATTGATCTATAAAATTGTTATCTTAAAATAATAACTCAAACTAACTAAGGAATTCACATAGGATAGTGGTGGGTGATTCACCCTTGTCACCCTTCAGTTCTGAAAATAATTCATGCGACCTTTTGGGACGTGACAGGTTGTCATCAATATTACGGGATGTCATTATTATAAAACTAAAAAATAACCCTAATGTGTTTTAACAAAAAAAGGTTTTCTTATACATTTCATTTTCATCCTAATACATTAATACCTCATTATCTTATATTTTGTCTTTTTTTCCACCATATGATAAAATAAAAATAAAACCATTAGAAAGAACATCATACCTTGATTATGGTGACCATATGGTTTCATCATGATTTTTTTCACATAAAAAGAAGGTCCATGCATTGAAACAATTATTTAGAGATCCCCTAAAATAATTCTCTTCTTTAATCTAAATACACCTTGAACAACATGGGTCATATGGGTGTTCTCAGAAAAATAGTTTCATAAAATAATCCTCTATGACATATAATTTCTCATATATGATAAAGCATGATTTTTATAAAATAGTCAGACCAAATTTGAGTTGAAAATTTCAATCAATTGTCCATTTAAAATACCATAATTATATGTCGAGAGTCTATATTGTAAATGAAAATATAAATAGGTTGCGCAAGGTTCTACTTAATTAGCACCATTTCAAAATTATAATACGTTTCCAAATCATATGATAATTTACAATATTTAAAAATGCCATTATAATATTTTCCTTTCTTGAAAATATGAGAATATTGAGAAAATATGATTAAATTAAATTCATCCCATGATCCAAAATGATATTGAGGTATAGTTAAGGTGTTTTATATCTTAAACAACTACTTTCAAGAGAGTTGTATGCTAGGAAAAGTTTCACAACCATCTGAACATGACATTGCAATAATAATTTCAAGCATGTCATTAGGAAGAGATAAGAATTTCATTTCAGATACTTCTCATTCCATTTATAGCCAACATTCCTTGATCTGAAAAATCTATGAATCATGGATATAATTGAAATAGTATACATAGGGACTAACCATTGGTTTAACTAAAACACTTAATCCCTAAATTAGTCTAAACTGACCTCTGATAGCAACTATAAGGACCCGACCTTAAACATTACATAATCTTGAGTTAAATCAATAATTTACATTGAGGATCTTTTCAGGTTTAGTGTTTTAAAGAATTAATCCATATAAATTTCTTTACATTTCAAAAATTACAAAGTAGACACTTCTACTGAGTATCTATTTTTTTCATAAAATAATAATGTCAAAAAAACATTTCTACTTCCATGTTTTAGACATCATTAATTTTCTTTGATCCCATCCTTGACACTATTCATCTTTAAGTCCTGTGAAAAACATTTCAAAATTTGGGGTGAGCATAAAAATATCAGTAAGGGTAATAAAATAAGAAAAATAAACATTAACCCATAAATAAATACAAATAAATGAAACCATACTTTTTGATCATAACATACCTCATGAAATCATAAGATTTATGAACAAAACATAGAAACTCATAAATAATAAAGGTATCTTATGGAATCTATGTCATACCAAAATTGTAGCTATCACAACTAAATAGGGAGTTACATTGAAATACTCATCAGTGTATATTCCTTAAATCTCTTAGGAGAAATATTAACATTTACCTTCGTCACATTACCCAATGCATTGGAGAGATATTTCAGGATCACCGCCCTAGGTTTATCAATGAAACTCCCATATACGTAATTAATGCACAATAACCATAACATAACAACAATAAAAAACACAAGAATACAGGATAGATAACATTTCCACATTCCAATAACAACATATCAAATCATGAAATTGAAATAAACAATACTTAATCAAACCATTTTCAATAACATTTTAAACATTAAATAAATATATTTTTTAATAAATTATTCCCATAACACTTTGAATCATTTAAATGAATATTCATTTTAAAACATTAATGTCCATGTAAATGAATAATAAATCTAATTTCAAAACAAGTACATTAATGAGAAATATTTAAAAGATCAAATATTTAAAACATTTTAACTGAAATATTTGTTAAATTGTATTTCACAAAATGATAGAACATAAATAAAAATAATTGAGGAAAAAAATTTAATAAGAACATTATAATATCATGAGATTAAATATATTAATGATATAATATTCCAAAGTATTATTTATACACCATATAATAGTTAATACGGTGCATAACAATAATGATGTCTCAATGGAATGAAAATTTAGACGGAATCCCTTATAAAAATGTTATCCTTAAATTAAGGATAAATATATTACATAATAATGTGTGAAAAATATAAATAAACTCAATATTATTGGATATTCAGTGTAAAACAATCATAGTTCCTTCACACATATTCATAGCATGCCATAATCAACAACCACATGTTTACCCTCAAAGAATAGAAATTGGGTAGAGAAGTTCTCTTGTAGAAATTCGACAGCCAAACGACGTCACTTTAAAATTCATAAAATGAGTAGATGGGAGAGAAATTTTTATCTTATAATTTGGAAATAAAATTTACATCAATAAGGATATAGAAGAATATATCCAAACATTAGAATATGTAAATTAAAAGGTATAAAAATATTTTAAAAAGGGGTGGGTGAAAGGTTACCTTACCGATTTGGTAACATATGATACACAAAATCCATGAAATGAATATAATAGATTGAATATTTAAATACGCATAATATAATGTATATTACACAAATAATAAGTTCATGGGAAGTACATACACCACACAAAAGGAACTAGTGTAAAATAAAGCATTATTCTCATGGGAATAAAAAGTGTTTTGAAAATATCTTTCCACATTGTAATCAATCAATTTGTATGACCAAAACATAATAACCACAAAATTATTCACACAATACCATGAATATAAATATAAACATGATAATATATATCATATGGAAGTACACAATACACAACATGCAATAAATAAGTGGGGAACAATGGAAATATCACAGAATTAAAAGTGAGGTAAGAAACCCCTTACCACATGTCTGACATTACTCATTTTTTCCTTATTCATCATAAAAAATAAAATAATTTCATTTTATACTTAATTAAGAACCTTTTTCATGTTTATTATTTCTTTTTATATCATTTATTACCGTTCTATATCAATTGGTTAATTATTTAAGTTCATATCAGACATTTTGTTGATGTTCGGAACGTGAGTTAAAAATGAACTTGTTATAATTATGAATTGTCCACGTGGTTGAAATTACATTATCATAATAATTATATTAATTATATAGATATCATATATATCATATATAACTGGTATATATATGTATATATAATAGTATATTATATTATAAGATAAGAAATAAAATGCACCTTTCATGGAGACGGTAAGCTGTACTCACGCTTGAATGCTACTTTTATTTATAATTAATATCTAATGGAATAAATAGGTAATGATAAATTTTTATATTATAATTTCAGTATAATATAATATATAATTTAATTATCTCCATCCTTTATATGTTCCGTGTATGGTATGAACAAGTCATATCACTTTGAGGGGCGGTAGTCCGAACATCCTCAAATCAAATTATCATGTTTACCCACTATGGAAGCTAAAATGGTATTCTATAAATGAAAAATAAATAATAATAGAAACAATTTAAATATAATATAAATCACATATAAATAAATTTATATCTTAATTTCCACCATAAGACGTGGTAGTAAAATATTGAAGAATCGTCGTTTCGTGAGGTAGTAGTTCACTGTCAATAGAAACAATATGTTATTTAACCATTATATGGAGGTGTATGTAAGTGTAGTTTGAATTATTCTCATTAAAACAACCCATTATATTCTTTATAATATAATTTTAATAAAATAATAGAATAAAAAGAGTCTAGGGGGGTTGCGGAGTAAAATAAAACCAAAGAACTTCAGAGATGATGTTAACCTGAAATCGAGTATCTTCCTTTGGTTTAGACAAAAATGTTTAATTTAAGTTCTGTATTCCAAGGTTAAGGATTCTAGGAGGAGTGTAGGGATTTAGGTAAATTAATTTGGTACTGTTTTAATGATCCATGAGTCTTAAGAATTGTGATTAATGGGTCAGAAGTGATGTATTTTTATAAGGGGGAGGGGCTCTTTAAGAATGTTTAAAAATATTATTTTATTATATAATGATTTTTGGTTTCTAAAGGTACAATATGTTTTAAAGTGAAATATAATGTTACTAATGATTTAAATAATATGATTCAATAATAATTGTACAGGTTTTGGATGTTTTTTAATCTTTATAATATTATTTATTTAAATCATTCATTAATGAGGTAAACACCGCCTCATTATTATTTCATAAATAATTTTATTTTTTGGATGTCTAAATTTTTTTAATAATATCATGATGTAAGAAATTTTCTTAGAATTAAAATGAATAGTAATACTTGAAGAGATTAAATACATAACCCCATGTAATAGTTGATTTTATAAAAAATATATATGTTTGTGTTATTTTTTGTCCTTACTTTAAATTAATTAATATTACGTGTCATTGTCACTCCCATGTGGCTACATGGGATCCCAAAATAGACCCAAGGATGACCATGTTTAGAAATGTATCAAAAAATAGTATTGTGACACATGTTATGGTAATTTAATATTATTATAATAATATTTCGATACCCTTATTTACTTGATTTACCCTTTAACCATGGTAAATAAAATTTTTACTAATGTAAATATTTATATTTTCTAAAAATAAAAGTTACATATTTATACAATTTGGACTTCCTGACTTCAAATATGGAATACATTTTTCTTAATTAAAAACACATAATTGGCATGAATTAATTTATAAACAACTCTTTATGTCAAAACAAAAATCATGTTTTTATGAAATAATAACTATCAAATGATAGACATTTGTTTATGTTCAATTTCAAAGTGAAATTACATCCAATGACAAAAATTGGATTAAATGGTAAAAACATAATATAATTTTACATTAAAATCAATAAAAATGATAATCTAAAATTTCAAAAAAATTCTAAAAAAATGTTGAGTTGAAATAAAAAACAGTGTTTTTTACTATTCATTAAAAAATGAAATCTGTCACAAAAATACCAATGATTTTCCCAATGTTAATTTTTATTTCCAAATTCTAATGAAGAGTATTATACATTATAATTGAACATATAAAAGAGAAAAAAAACTATTTTTAATGATGGTTGACCCCAAAAAGGTGGAAAATCACACATTTAATGAATATTAGAGTATTTATGCTTAAAATTGGATTCTTTCTTATTTAAAGCCTCTTAATTTTGATTGATAAATATAAATTGACTTAACAAACATTTATATTGATATTTTAGTTAGTTATGTCTATTCCCCCCAATATAACGTATAGTTGTTAACTACAATTTAAAATAAAATTATGTTATTATTTTCCATTATGACTCAGCATTTTGAGTAACACAAGATTTATAAGAAACCCATTGTTATGTATTAGGTATGCCCTCGAAAATAGCATCCCAATTAAAGAAAAATTAATATTTAATTCACAAATTTTATGAAATATAAAAAATTTATATTCTTTATTATCCATGGACGTTACACTACTTTTTAATTACTTGTTTTCCATGTAGTATAATTGGTTTCTATAATAAAATTAATGAAACATACTCATAGTGGTGTACTACTAGATTTTTCTCACACCCTATATAGTTATGATAGTGGGTATGTAGTCTTCATGTCTAGTATAGTTTTCTCTAGGTCATGGTTTTCATGTTGAATGATGTTGTATATTCCTTGGGTAGTGTATGATTGTTGGAATCGTGGTGGTGACATGAGTGTCACATGATGATGGTGATTGTTCTATCGGTTTTAGGAATATTAATGGATTGAGTTTTGTTTCATCCCATCTTGACTTATGTTTTATTTAATTTGAATTTTTTTATTAGCGACTCTATATTAAATATTTATTTATTAAATGTGTGTTTATAATTTATTATTGTCTTTCTACCGTTATATCATGTTTGGATATTTGTGCTTGACTTATTAAGGGAGAAACTATCCCAATCAATTATTCATGAAACCCATGTCACTTTTTTATCCCAAGGGTATTGGGGATTCTACTTATGTAGGTGGGGGGCCTCTTCGGGTTCTAGTTTAGAACAAAAGCTGGGGATTTTTTTACAGATCATATGGGGTTGATAAAACAAGAATAAAATTGAGGTAGATTAGTCGATAATCTTACATAATAATAGTGTTGTCTCATCCTAGGATTCCCCTCAAAGATATTTTAAATATCTTTTTTGTGAGATTAGAAGAACTTTAATGTGGGGGTGATGATTAGGAATTGAATTTGGTAGACATTTGGATATATCCTAGGATTATAATTTTAGAGCAGAAGGGGTTGTGGGAGGGGGGGGGTAATATATATATGTGGAGGGGATTTGATTATTAAGAATTATATTGATTAGTTTATTATTTTTTCTCAAGATAATAAATAGTGACTATATAAAGTAAATAGTGAATGTGAGTTTGATCTAATGTGTTATTACATCATCTATGACTCAAAAATTCATGTATTTGGCATGTCATCTTATATATCATATTTTGGAAAAATTTAATATTCACCAAAATATCAACTACCTTATAAAAATACCAATGAACTTCCCCTAACCATTTTTTATGTGTATATTCCAAAAAATGAAGTCCATTTCATGAAAATAATTTTTTAAAGATGAAAAAAAATAATTTTTTCATAAAATCTTTATTTATTTGAAATATATCATTTTGGATATTACGATCAGATTTCACACCTATTAAAAGTAACATAATGTATCATATGATTATATAATCATTATATGTCAAAATAATATTATAATATAAAATTATTTTATGAAAAAATATATTTAAAGAAAGATATTCGTTATTAAAATTAAAATTAATCTTGTAAGTTTTAAAAAATTAAAAAAAAAATTTATCATTTTTTAAACATATATTTACTAGTATAATTATTTAAATATAACATATTTTTAATTTATATGATACCTGAATATTATATTACACTTCCATTGGTGAGGATTCAATTATCACAGTTAGACTTCTATTCCCAAAAATAAGACTATCATTACAATGGCCAGATTATTATTCCAATGGTCTGATTATTATTACAATGGTCATATTTGTTATGGTCATATGAGTTCCTTGATTTATATAGATAAAACAATTTTATTAATTTTTCATTAAATTATATTTTCTCTAAAACATATGTAAATGCATTCATTTTCAAATCTATAGTGAATTACTAATAAATCTACATCATTTCTACACTGTTATATATGAGTATAATTATTCCTAGGGATCGAGAAAATTAAATTTAAATATTATTCACATCTAATTTTCTATTTTTTTCTATCACTGTAATAATAATTATTATTATTGTGAGAATTCTTATTCTCTAAATTAAAATTTTATATTAATATAATTAAATATATATTTTTAAACTTGTCATTTTTTTCATTTTATAATATTATATTACTAATTATGATATAATTATATGTTAGAACAAGGAAATTCCATGGTTTTTTCCTTATTATGAAAGATGATAGGTTCCCTCAAGTTTTACTTTAGTTTGGAGGTGCTTCATCAACTGGTGGTTGAACCTCATTGCAACATAATTTTTTATAATAAAAATCAATAATAAGAAATTATGGTAATATTTTTATTTAAAGGGTTAAAGATGAATTTCTAAATAAACTATTTTTTATACTTTTGTGGGATTTAAATGGTGTTTAATACATCATTAAATAAAAACATTGATCCTTATCTTTTGTAAGAAAATTTAGGAACAGGAATATGGTGTTCTTGGTGATGAAATAATAATGTTTCATGATTAATAAAAATTATCTACCTTTGTTTGATGAAACATTAATTAATACAAGGAATAATGTTTCAAACAACCATTTAATTTTAATTGGTGTTGCCTTATGATTCTATTAATTCTAACCTATCATAAATGAATCAATGGACACATTTTGGTAATAATCTAGTTTTTTGATAAAAATAATTGAACCGGGATTAATCAGCAATTTTATTATGAATGACGAACTACTTGGTTTAATGGCCTATTTTTTTGTTGAATTTTTATTGATTCTATGCCACCTTGTATGAACTTTCGCAATGTGATACTTTTTATGATATGTGACTTATTCCTGGTATTGATGAAATATAAAACAACCTGGGAAGGGAGACACCATTTTTGGGGCAGTAATTGGCACCAGTGGTAAAGGATAGATTCCCAATGATATTCTTAGTGGTGTCTGGGAGAATATCTAGACAGATGGAACTAGTTAAATCGAGCCTTTCTCTTTTTTTCTTAAATCAGTATTCCTTATTGATAATAAAAATACATTAAAATATAGTTGAACATGTTCCTCTTTTAAGTATTATTTTACCCACAACATGAGGTAGTTAGTTTTTCATGGTTATTAACCTATTTTATTGTAACTAAATATGATCCATACAGAATTTAGAATTATGGAATAATTTTTTATAATAAATTTTTTTACTCATGGTGTTATTTCCATTATTTAAATGATATATATTATGATCTTGGGAAACTCTGGGAACAGTTGATTGTTCCAAGAGAGAATTAAAATTGCTTTAAAATATTATTAAAGTAAAGATAAATAAATTTTAATGGTAATTGAAAGAATTGATTTTTATTTGAAATGTTTAAAGGAATATATGATATTTTTCTTGAAATGTGGTGGTGGGGTGCCTTTTTTTATATTAAATTATATAATAACTTTTTTTTATACTTGGTGAAAGATAACCATAATGAGGTTGTGGAATTTTTATATCTGATTAGGTGATGAGGAAAATTTAGTTGTTGATTAGTGGGATTTAGTAGGTTTTATTTGTATTTAGAAAAAGAATATCCTAGTAGGATCCTACTGATTATATACGTTTTTCTCACTCTATGTATATAAAAACTTCTTTTCAGGATCATAGGAGGTGGTTAGTGATCATGTTGTACATTACAAGCTCGTAGAGTTTTTTAGAATATTTTTTCACTTCAAATTCACTTTCAAGGAATTATTTTTATGATGTTGAACTTTTCTTTACAAATTTTCAACAATATGACATTATATACACATACTTGGGATAATTTATTTCATTAATTAGTATGTGATTTTTATTGATTTTATATTATCTCTCATTTTACAATCCTAGTGGGAAATTTCTACAATTTTTGTTTATGATATACCATCCGTGATTATCTCCAACACATAGCATATTGGAGGTAGGCTACATGCGTCATTATTTTCCTTCTGTCATTTTTTGGACCAGGAGTTGTGCCGTTTGAGATAAGGGGTCTTGATAGAGATGAATCAAAGAGTCTCTTTAAGAGATAAGATATATTTTGGAGGCATGGATGTGGAAAAAATGGGTTCGATAGAAAATGATTTCATATGATTTTAGAATGTCATATAAACAATGTATACAAGTTAAGACATATGTATTTATTTCCCCATGTGATCTATTGTATGGAAGACAATGTCTACTGAGCCTACTAAGAGAAACGATTCTAGTTGTGGGGAAGAGAACTAGGAAAGTATCATTCATCATTCTTTTTTCACCTATGATCAAATAGGGAATACCTTGGGATTAACTTAAACATTAAATTAATAATTCAACAATCTTAAATATTAATTATTCTAGGTTCATGGGTCCTAAAATGTATTTTTGAACATCTAGATCAATGTAGATGTCTCCATAAATTTTTCATAGAGTATTTTTAGAAGTATGTGACTAAAATTTTCCATATGATCAATGTTGAAGATGACAACATTTTGAGTGGGACATTGTGAGTGTTTCAAATCCATAGTTTGTATAAGATAGAGGGTTAGATTTCAGACATAGTTACATGGTACTGGTTTGAAAATTATGATTTGGACTTTAGTTTGATATGTTCTCATAAAGAGAAAAAGGATTCCTATATGGTGATGATATTTTGTGATGTAGTGAATAAGGGGTGGTTATTTTCCCTCAAAATTTGTAAGAAGTCATCGATCATTTTGGAAAAGATTCAACAAAGATTTCGTGTAGAGTTTCTTTCTTTAGTCAGGAAGTTTAGTGACCCATAGTATCATATTACACTTCAAAAGGGGAGATCCAATGTGTAGGACTATATGATATATTTTAGGACCATTCTATGATATGATTTATACCTAATTTTAGATGAGGAGTCCAGATTAAAGAAGATTTAAGATTACTCTCATCCATATATCCTTCCTTTACTCACCCTCTTTTTGTTACACATAGATCATGAGGTGTTATACTGAAAAGTGTCTGTTGAGTGGATGTTTTCCAAGACCAAATTTTCATAATAGGTATGTTGTTAGTGTTCCATGTGTAACGGAGCTATAGTATGAAGTTCCTAGTTTCATGGATATAAATTACTTCAATTGGCCATAGGTCAGTCACATCCATCGTCGTCCATATTATCTGGGGTTGGATGATCTTAAGAACCTAACAATGTATAATATTCATGATTTTATTAGAAATATCAATTTTGTTAGTTGCTAGAGTGCATGAAATTATTTTAGTTGTAATATTGTTGTCTTTCCACTTCAATTTCCTCTATTATTGTAGTTCTAATTGGTTAATCAATAGATGGGTTCTCCAATATTAGATCAGTTGATAAGATATTAGGATGTTTTGTAAGATATGTTTTGTACTATTATTCCTCATAGATAAGATAGAATTGAAGGATGTGTTCATAATTATGGTTAGAGAGGTTATCGAGCAAGACATGAATAATTGAATTATTTTCTTTTTTTCACTAGTTGATCCATATATAAATTGAGGAACCCATTTATAGTTTTTTAGTAGTGTGCATATTGTTTACACATACTAGTTATTAAATCCTTCATATAACTTTCCCTATACTTTTATTTAAAACATTAGGTGTTGATACATCGATTTCCATTGAAATTGACTATTTTAATTATAGTACATGCTAATATATCTTATAATTGTTTTGTGAAAATTAGAGAGTTTTGTGGTAGAATATCTCATATAATAAATTCATATGTTTATGGACATATCTCTACACCATCATCCTTAGAATGAATTGGCCATATTATATTTAGGATATCATGGATTTATAATGAATTAGAATCTTGTTCGATGTTGTTGTTGAAGATCTTGTAGTGTTATTTGAAAATATAGAACCACGTATGGAACATACGTATTGTATTTCCATTCCTTCATTGATGTTCAAGATGACGATGAGTTCATCAGAGGCTCAACATGTGATGTCTCATATCATCGTGGAAGAGTCCCATGATGTCTTTCTGATGAATGATGTGGAATTAACCCCTTGATCGAAGATCGAGATTGTGATAGACTTACATCCAAGTAATTCTTTGAACCTGATTTTTTCATATAGGATGGTTCCTTTTGAGTTAAAACACTTATTTATATAGATCAATGATATTTTGTGATATTTTTTACATCTTATCATGTCACCTTTATGTGAACCAGTTTTTTTTGTAATGAAGGTATATGGATGTATATTTATTTGTATTGATTTTCACGACTAGAATTAAGTGAAACTGAATAATTACTATCTTTTTCCATGTTTTGAGGATTTATATGATCAGTTAAAGGATCTACCTAGTTCTCAATGGATTATCAATTTTTGGGATATCATCATAAGCATAGGAATGATGGGGATATACCACATATATTTTTTCGATA
Organism: Viscum album; assembly: GCA_963277665.1. Lineage (NCBI taxonomy): Eukaryota > Viridiplantae > Streptophyta > Magnoliopsida > Santalales > Viscaceae > Viscum > Viscum album. Next base: position 814,702,217 of record OY728126.1, on the reverse strand, counting down.
TAGTTAATGTCAATATTTTTTTTTGTGATATAGATCAGTGTAACATAAATTCCAATAGTGTTGACGAGTTTGATGAATGTATTATTTTGGAATTTCCATGACTAGTTCAAATATGGTTTTCATCAACCACATTCTTGTGTACTCTACATCTGAGGAGGATAATTTTGAGAATCTGTGTGCTGTTTTGGGAAATATTTATTATTAATAACTATTCAAGAATCACTAAGATTATGATTTATGGGATTATGAATTTATTTCATGGTTCATGTCATGTCCTAGTATGTAGTAGTTTTACATCCTTTAAATATCAAGGCATTGTTTTTTTGAATCCCCCATTACTATTGTAGTATTATGGTGTTTCTTTAGTCTAGAAAACTATTATAAAAGGTTAAAATTTGATTTATCTTGGCTTTAGACTCTTATTACGTCCTTTACCATAAATTACTAGGCATTATATTGGTTAGATCAATGTTATGAATCATTCGAGTATATACGTTTGAAGTAGGTTTGCTCCGCATTCCATTTTTTCATAAGGGGTAGTTTTGTTCGTGGTTTTCAATGATAATTTTAATCTTATATTTGGTAGAATCATGATGTAGAATATATTTATTATTTATTATGGGTATCAGTATTTATTTCACTATGAGTGTAACTATTCCACTCATGATTTCAAGTTTGAAGCATTTTTCCCCTCAAGTTGTGTTGAAATTGCCTCATAGGTGGTTTCTTTATGGTTTTCACTTATCATAAGAGCATGATGTATGTCTTCTCCCAACATTACATAATAATTAAAAATCGATTTTATATGGATTTATTACCATATTATAACTTCAATATTTCATATACACTAGAAATGGATAATGTTTTAGTACATATACTATGTTGAATGTCATATAGTCATTTCCTATGTGAATCTGGAGATTCATAGGCAGATACTGAAGAGTTCTCATATATGAATCTGGATGTTGGTGAGGTTGGTGGAAAATGATTACTTTTTATATGACAATATAGTTTCTTTCTATATTGTGGTTAGAGGAGTCTTAACTGGGAAATTATTATGTGGTTGTCTAGAGAGACTGAGTTATCTACAGTAAATCCCCAGATGGTTAGTATAAGGATGATTAGTCAAGGGTTTTATTCTAGGAGAGGATATTTGTGCCTTTTTTGATGTTTTAGCTGGCTTTCTATGAGTTCCACATCTTATCATTAGTATTATCACCTCGTGTGATGAAGATTATCCATTTTAAGGGAGGTCATATTATGTATCCTGGGTTGAATCATTCTATTCTGGAGTTTTTTACTCAATATATACTCTTACGGAATGTGAATTCTAAACATCATGTTCTTATTGGGTTTCTATAGCTATTAGATATTCATCATTGGAAGGGTTGGAAATTTTTGTGTACTTCATTACTAGTTTACCTTGACCATGGGGAGGATTTGATCCTATTTTTGTTATAGTGGAACATTCACTAATGTTAGTTCACTAATTAGTGATCAATGAGTCGATATGTGTTGATATTTTGTTGAGGTTGTACCTGGAGGAGGAGGTAAGTCTCGTTGGAGTCTTTAGGATAATAATCTCTGACCAAAAATAGTTATTTTACCTCCATGTTTAGAAATTTTCCCCAAATTTTTTTTCATCCTGTTTATCCCTTAGAACGTATTTTCATCCACATGTGGATGGTAATAAATATCAGATCATATAGAATATTTCAGATATTTTGTGCTACTATGTCATAAGTTTTTGAGGTTCTTGGATGTTGCACCATTCTTTTATCTGGTTTTATAATAATGAAAATTTTTAAGCCTCCAATGGTATATAACCATTTGAATTTTTAAATAGTTGAAACTAACATTCTTCATCATGCTTGATAGGGGTCAAAAGTGTTATCAATTGTCAGGTCAGAAGTCATGTAGAGCATTGGAGATATAATTCAGGATATTTGATTGAGGAAAATTGCATCATAGGATCTCTAGAAACTATATGATGTCTATAGAATGAAACAAATATAGTTTCAATATAATGTTCATGTTTACATAAAAGTGACTCTTCATCATTGATTGTGAAGGTTTAGGAATGGGTTTAATATTTATCCCCTATATTTTATTTAATTCAAGGAGTTAATTTTTTTGGATATACTATGTATTGTATACCTATTTCCACATGTATGATCTAAATTAATTGTTTCATTCATGTTCCACAATATCACTTCTATCCTCATAATGATTATCATGTTTTTTATTGGAACAAGATCAATATTGATGATGATATGTCCTTCTAGTAGGGGCCTATATAGATATATACCTTTAATGAGATTGTATTACATAGATTTTATATTCCGTTTGATTGGTTCTTATAAAAACATGGTTTTATAGTGGGGTGCACAATGGACCATTATTTATAGATTGTTTAAGAGATAGTTTTTTATTCCTTGATACCTTTTATTATTTTTAGGAAATTAAATTATCTGGTTTAAGTGATGGTTTTCTATTCTTCGATGCCTTTCTTATGTTTATGCTTATATTTGATAGGTATCTCCTATGAGAGAGAGATAAAAAGAGATATATATTTTTCTATAATTTTTTTGGTGTAATGTTGATTTTTACCTTATTTTTAAAGGATGAATATTTTTCTTCTATGATTGATAGACTCATTACATGTATCTCACATTGTGTCTGGTCAGATGACAACTTTACTTTTTTCTCTCTAGAATTTTTTATTTCTTATTGATGATAATTGTTAATAGGTATCTAATGATATGGTATGGACCATAATGGCCACTTTTCTATGATTTACCAAGGCTCTATGGTGTTTAGAGGGAGTTCGAAGGTGTTTTTGAATTCTTATTGATTGAATTGGTCCTTTCTAATGGTCTCTTCACCCAGGTAGTTGGTTTGTGGTGAGTGTTTTGGATCTTCATGTGTTTCATGGTGCACCATGGCCAATAGCATGGATTTTTATGTTTTAGAGGTTATTTTTGTCCTCAAGTGTTTCTTATATCTGTAGGGGGGGTGGTGAAAATGGAATTTGATGGTGTGGTGTTGTGCGTTATTCTACAAGGCTTCTCCTTTCTGAAATGGACATCTTGGAAATGGATTTTTGGGTATTTTGGAATCCATTATCGTGGAAATGGCATGGGTTTGAGAAGAACTCTATAGGTGGACGTAATTTTGAGGCCAAACTACTCTAGATCCATTGTGTTCATGCCAAGGATATGGTGGAAGTCACGAGGAATTCAAGGACATCTTGTAATAGATAAATTTTCCATTAAAACATATGGATCATGAATGTTTTGAAAATGGAAATTAATGGAGATTCAGTAGGGTACAAAATTGTAATTTGATTTTCATTATTTCCCACTAATACTAAATCTACATGTCTTATCCAAAACACCTCTAATTTGAAAATAGTTTTGATGTTCATAAGAAATAGTTTATCATATTCTTTCATGGAGAATTCCATCAAAGTATTTTCTACTGGGTAGCCTTTTTTATAAATACCATTAGGGAACCTCAATCGTTTTCGTATGATTTAAAACTCTGGTTTATTGATATTCGAATGGATTTGGTTCAAGAAACTCTTTTACTCTAACTTCTTTTCACTATTCATTCATCTTTTTATTTAGAATATCATGGAGGATAAAACATTTGTTTAAGGTGATGCTGAGTTTGGTTTTTTAATGTTTTGAAAATACTTGGATGTGTCTATTTTTCTATCAGCTTGGTGGTTCTTCTTCTAGTGGTGATTGAACCATAATGTTTAATTCTTGTGTTAAGAATGTTAAACGTCTTAATAAAGTTAGGGGATTTATTACATATCATATTATTTTTTATATAATTACAACCTTACAATACTATATTCCTGAGGATGATGGTGTAGTAAACCATAATAAATAATAAAATATAATAATGGTCATATTTTTATATGGTTTTAGTGATCACATGTTTCTCCACTGTGATTATAACACGCCTCTTTTTAAATAGATAGTGTTCAATATAATCCAATCTAATTAATTATAATCTTTTTTTAAAATTTAAATGGTAACAAAATGTAATTTTTGTATCATTTTTTTTCTAAAGAAACCCTGATGAATGTTTAAACTAATCATTTATCTTATTATTTTAGGAATAATGTGATGCTTGATGCTTGGTTAAATAAAACAGTTCTCTCTTATGTTAATGAAAAATTCCTTAGAATGTCAATATGGTGTGTTTATTGATGAAATATTAAAAATTCATGTTTAATTAAAATGGTATTTCTTAGTTTTATTAAGCGTGATGTCATGATTTAAATAAAATTATATTTGATCCACCGATTTTAATAGTTTATGACTTGGTTACCCTAGATTATAACATAGGGTAAATGAACCAGTTAATACAAGGTGGAAAGAACTGGTAGTATAATAAATGTAATTTTTTGAGTTTACTAAGCCAATTTTTTTATGAAGGATAGATTACTTGGAATTAGTGATTAGTTTCCTGGTTGGCTAATTGTTATTTCCTTAGATCCTTATGTAATTTTTCTATATGTGAACCTTTCTATGTGACTTGATGTGAGACTCAGATGGTTGGTGGTTGATCAAATATGGGTGGGGAGGAATGGGATTATGGTTGTAGTTAGAATAAGTGATGGTGGGATAGATGTATGCTAATATGCATATTGGTGTTAGGGGTGGCACTGGGACTTATGGAACAAGTTAAATATTTTTTTTCCTGATGTTGATATGAAAACTATATGCTTTAATTAAAACAATTATACTATAAATTCTTGATAGCCGAGTTACTTATTTCATCCTTCTTTCCCCCACCCCCATTGATTTAGGTATTTTGTTATGTTGTTTATGAATAAATTTAATCATAAAATTGTAAATTTCCTAGATCACCTAGAATTATGGAATGATGATAAATAATAAATTTTATAACCCATTTTGGTTGGGAGCTTATTGGAATTATAAATATGATAATCCTGAAAAACCATCAGATCTGTTGTTTATTCCTAGATGGAATTCAAATCAATTGATTATAATATATGTGTAACCATAAAGTGACATTGATGGTTAAATTTAAATAATTTACATAATGTGAAATGTTTAGATGATTAAATAAATTTCTTTTGAATTATTGTGTGCTTATATGATATCTATTCCATATTAATGGCAGTTTGGATTTTTAGTGACTATTGTTGCAGTTAATCCAATGAGTAGGTCGTTCTCCATATTGTTGTTGTGAGATATATTTTATCATGTATGATTTCTGATGTTATATGGTACCTCACCCATGATATTATGGAGACTAACACATAATGGACTCTCGAATGGTGTTTTCCCCAATATCCAAGTTGGTGAAGAAAGGATTGCTGACTACCAGATTTTAACCATCTCATTTCTTATAGTAATATTATATCTTGGTATATATGGTGGTTACTGTTATCATGTATGTGTATAGAGATATATAATGTATTATGGTTAATTAACACATGCTTATATCCAGATATAGTATCATATAGATTATTAAAGGTATTATGTTAATGAGATAATATGGATTGAGGTTTAATAAATGACATACAGGTTACGGTGGCTCATAGAACATACATTGTTACTATCCAGATATGTAGAATGGGAATTTGAGATGAGGTGATTCACTGCGTGCATGGCTTGTGATGAGATATTGTGATCAAAGGTATATATTAGATGATACATTCTCCTTGGTGTCATTAGACTACTTTACTTTTGGAGATAGATAACTCATATTGTGAAATATTGGGGAAAAGTGAAAAAATATCAGGGGAGTGGTACCAGGGTACCTTTTAGGGATATTATATTATATTCTCACATTAATATAATACATGGTGATTGATAGACATGGTGTGGTTGGAGACTTAATATAATTAATTGTGTTATGAGTTTGCTTCAGTTTTTTTGTGATTTAGAATACATTATTTTCATTTCTCATTGGAGGATCTTAGGATAATACTATTAGGTATACCTATTATGACCACCCTACATATATACAATCCATTTAATTTCAAAAATATCATTTTAGTGATTCAGTTGGACTTTACTATCTTATGGTGCTGTTAAAGAGATTGTTTTGGCAGCATGGTCACTATCGACACTATAGTTTTTGGTACATCTAGTTTTGTTAACGTTTAATAAGTCTTATGAAACTACACACATGTACATGGAATATTTTATTTATTTTTTAATAATGTTTTTTGTTGTTTATATATTATCTCCCATTTATCAAACCCAGAAGAGTAATGCCTTTAATTTTTTTATCATATACCCTTGGATCTTATCACCAGCCTATGGCCTATTGGAGTTGGGCTCCAGGCGTCATTATATACCTTCTCTCACTGTTGACCTATGATGGGTTACATTAAGGGTTGGGGTCATGATAAGATATCCTAGAATTCTAACAAAAAAATTATTAACTAATTTTTAATTGGATTTAATGAACTATACATAAATTTTGAATATTATCTAGTTGAAAAAATTATAGGTTCAATTTTTAACATTAAAAAATACATATTAAAAACATGTTAATCAAATATTCAACATTTTTAAAATGAGTTAGGTTTTTTCAAAATTTTAAAACTATTATTAGTAATTAGTTTATAACATGTAGAAACATACAACAAAACCATTGTTGACTACCCCAAACGTTTTCCACCCCTCATCCCTTCATCATTACCACCCACCCTCCATACCTCATTCCCTTACCTCATCTTAATCCACTCCTCTACCCACTTCTTGAATATATTTTTAGACACCCGACTCACATGTATCACTTTTCATTCACCCTACCCCATCTCTCTACTAAACTAAAAGAAACATGGTATCACTCTCCCTCCAACCACAGCGTCACACTCCAGAATATAGTGTGTAAAACCATATCCTGAAATCAATAAATGTTATCATTTTTTAACATTACCATAGTCAATAACTTCATCTCTCCCATGGAATGTCTTAGGCATTAAAATTTCATCATACATATAAATCCTCAAAATCAAATAGTTCAATCATCATCATGACATCCTCTCAACATCGCATGAGGATATTATGGAAGCCTTTTATCAGACATCAATCTATATTATCATGAAATAATAGGTGGATAACCCATTATTATTTCCATATCACCATTACACATAACAGATAGCCACATTTAGTAATTATTTTTTTCAACCATAAATTTATCCACATGTGTATCAAAGGTAAAGGGACTCATGTTTCCCAAGGTTCAAATGTGTGTCATATGGTTGATTTTATTATTTATTATACCTACCCATTATTTTATTTTAAAGACATTATTTTTTATTATTTTGTCATTAGGTTTTTATATAGTATGGTTTGAGGTTGAATAATAAATTGTAAAGCTCATGGGCCTACTCGACCCAAATTAAAAAAGGGTTAGGTTTATGATTTTTGATCCTTACAAAAAAATCCAAAACAGCTATATATAAATGAAACTATTCTGATACAACCCTGGAGTTTTAGTTTGGATTACCAATTTAAAAACCATAGGTATAGTAAACATGTAACATTGGATGTATTGTTTTTATGAAATGTCAATAGTTAAATTCATTTGACAATTCCTATTGAGTGCCATTTAGTGATGATAGAAAATATGTAGAAAATTATTCTATATCCGAAGAAACCATACTACCAATTTAACATCACTATGTGGTCATTGAAGACATTTTTATATCAATTATGATTGCTGATAAAGTGAGTTTTTCTTATAGTGGTAGTTGACAATAAGGTAAACATCAGTGAAAATACAATAGGGTTTCTTGAATTGTGGATTGATTCTGGTTTAAATGATGAAGTGTAACAATAATTTATTTTTAGGTATAAACTAGACTATGATTCATTTTCTAAAATATACACATATTTTATATTTAAAAATTATATCTAAAAAATATTCCTAAATATCCTCATTTATTTTTTCGGATAAATTTTTAAAAAGACATGATATTCTTTCTAAACATATATATTTTATTTTTTGAAGACAAAATATCACCATATATTTTTTTTTAATTTTAAATTCACAATAAAATATAGATGGTCAAAAATTTCAACTATCATATATAATATGATCTAAATATTATAGGGAATTTTTAACTGTTGTAGAAAAGAATATAATTTTTTAAATAAAGTACTTATCGATGGAGATATTTTTAAAATAATCAAATTTAAAATAATTTAATTTTTTCCTTATGATGTTTTAATATTTGTTCGGGATGTGTTTGACGGTTTCTGGAGTGTTTAGGATGATATTGGGAATTATTAGGTACACTATGGGTAAGACCATGTCATTGTTGAAGTTGTGTTGTTTCTAGAGCTTGTTAGTGTGAAATGGGGAGGAAAACATGACTAATTAAATGATTTGGTCTCAATAATGATGCACTAGTGACTTCATATGGACCGAATCTATAATGGCCTCACAAACATGTGGTAAAATGTTTTGTTGGGTCAAAACATCCATGGAATTTATCCTATATCATATTGTTCTTCAACATGTACCTCTTAAGAATAGTGTGATCAAATTCACCATGTTCATGGTGTCAATAACCACATTGTGGTGTTGATTGTTCAAATGTTTATTGAAATGGTTTAATTGGATATCGAACATTATGGTATTTTTAAATTTAAAAATGGAAATAATGTTATACAAATTAGTGATGTTATTGATGTCGTTTTGATGTGAACTATAACTTGATTTCCATTTTTCTTACACTTCTCATGAGGTTTGAAGATTTCAATTAATCCAAGAAGATATTTTGGGATGATTCCCACCCATCTGAAGGGTGTGAAAATTTGGCTATTTGGGAAATGTATCCTAGGAAACCACTCTCCATTTGAACATCTTTTAGGATAATCCTTCTTTTCATCTATTGTATATTATTTGATTTAGTTATTGTATGACCAAGATAATGGTTATGAATTTCTTACAATATTATTCCCTTTATATAAATTTATGTTCCCTGAATTTCATATTTTTCCCCTGTGTCGTGAAACCATTACATGATATTATATAAATATGGGTGTGATTATGGACCATGACACCATTTCATGGTTTTATTCACATGTGGGTTTGGTTGTATTCTTGATACCATTTATATATAATATATTCTTGTAACTAAATATATTGTGTCTTGTTTATGGATGCATGTATGGTTTCTTTATGACATGTTTCATGGAATCCGGTTAGTCTTGCTCGACTAGTTGTCCCATTAAAGGTATATTGCAATTATTTTGATTGGAAGGTTATGTTCTCACCTTCAGTGATGACTTGTAATGATCTTTATTTTCGTATATCAAGATATTGGGAAAATATGTGTTATAGTGGCTTAACCTAGAGCAATGAATTGGTTCAACATTTTGACACACTGAATTTCTTTTAAAGGAAGGAGTAGATTTGTTCATTAATGTGTATATGAATATTATATAGCCAGTTGTGTTGTTCAATATGATGTGTTGACAATTTATCCTGATCCAATTCATGTAATGATTACTTATGATATTTCTTCTAGTATGGTATTGAATTAGGTTTATTCCGGGTTCATGGAATCATAGTTAGGACACAATGACGTGAAACACGATTTGTTATTTTTGAATATACCTTATTTTAATGTAATAAAGATTCATATATGGTGTCACATATGTAAAAGATGCATTAGTAGTGTCATGCTATGTTTGTAATTGCACCCCGTAAGGGAATATTGTTGTGCATGCAGTTTTTATAGTTAAGGGTCCAACTAAGGACATTTTCCATATGTTAATTAAAAAATAAGTGGACCATGGAGGATAAGGTAAATGTTAGGATGCAAACAATAATATTAATTCTGTGTCATAGTTTCATTTCATTAACTTCTCTACCCACAACATTGGGGGTCCTTGGGGTTTTTTATGAATTGTATGATATTTATTACCATATTGGTTTTTTGATTTACATTCATTTGTGTTGTTTTATGATTATTTATTATGTTTACTATATTACATATTTAAGGATTTATTATATAGTCCATAGTCTACCAATATAAGAATTTAGTCTCCCACTACTAGTTGGCAGCCTCTACTGTATGAGGAGGTGTGTATGAGGTCATGTTGAACTCCCATTAGGACCTTGTTATTTGGGTTAATGTGCTACATGATTATATAATATTTAGTTTTCAAATAAATTCCTATTGATTTTTTTGGTGAATTTTATAGAGGTGATAGGATATGTGTATCTATAGTTGGTGAATCTTGTGAGTTCCTAGAAAGAACGCATATAGAAGACCCATGAGTAATTATTGATGAGATTGTTGTTATCAGTTATGCTTATATAGCTTTAGAATGACCAAGAGTGTTATTATAAAATTATAGTTTATGGGATTTGTATGAGTTAATTCATCACGAGTAAGAAAATAGGTTCACATATCGTATTCATATTTTCATATAATGCATAATTGTTCAATTAATTAATTTTCATTGGAAATATTTTTTTTGATTTTATGATTCAGTTTAACTAACATTTTAATTACATGATCCAAGAATATTATTTTTTTGTATTTCATTGTGAATATGACTATTTTTTATGGTAGTAAGACTCATCATAGGACCTTTGAAGTGTTACGGTGGTTATTCCATTTAGTTCTTGATATCGCAAGTGTTTGACTCTTTCCATTGTATTATTTTGATATTTTATAAAAAACAACTTGACTAGTCATATTAGAATTATATTATTGGATTGTATAATTTTTTTTCTTTTGGATAATTTTTATATTGAGGAAATATTATGGTACTGCCTTATGAAATAGTCCATAACACCACCATAAGTGATGAATCTCTTACTATGTTACTGAAAATATAGAAGAATGCAGTTGATAATTCTCTCTTGGATCTCTAGAGGTCCACACAGTGGAACAACTTCCACCAGGATACTTCACGGTAGTTCTTATTTGTGAAGTAGGAGATCAAAGGGTGATGGATGATTATTCTTGAAATTTACAACATAATCATCCCCCGTCCTTCTAGGGAACTATATACAACCATTATGATGTGGTTTTTATTGACATAACTCATGAAATCATTGATATAAACTACCACAAAACAAGGAAATGGATGCGCTACCCTTTTTCAGCGCTAAACAGAAATCGTTGATAAAGGGGTAAGCCTTTATCAACACTATCTAAAAGCGTTGATAAATGAATTTTTTGTCATCGCTTTTATTTTAGTGCTTATAAAACAAACCATTATCATCGCTTTTAACGAGCGCTGATAAAGGTTCGGTCGGTTTTTATTTAATAACCGTAATAGGACATCCTCGCTCGCACGCAGTCAAGATCTTGCGGAAGCTGTACCAGGCCCCTCGCTGCCACAACCTCTTCCACCTCCTCCTCATCCTCTTCATCCTCATCGTCCTCCACATCCTCCTCGTCTTCCTCCTTCTTCCTCCTCTTCCTCCTCCTTCTCCGCCGCCACCGACACCTCTGCCCCCGCCCCTGCTGTCGCAACCCCCGCTGCCTCTGTCCCCTCCACCCCTGCTACCGTGACTTTCGCCGCCTCCACCTCTACCGCTGACTCCGCCTCCACCTCTTCTGCCACCACTACCTTTGACATCGCCTCCGTCGCTGCCTCCACCGCCGCCGCCGTTGCTACCATTATTGTTATTCATTTTCAGGTAAAATTTTTTATATACCGCTTGAATTTAACGTGTGAAATCCGGATTTAAGGTGTTATTGCAAGAGTTAATGGATTATTGATATTATTGAGTTCTTTATTTAATCCTCACACCTCAATAAACACATATTGAATCTTGTTTCCTAGTTTATATGTTATTGAACTCTTTTATGGACATCACTTGAGTGTGACATGTATAATTATCCCTTTAATCTCAAATTATTAATTTCCATGAACACCTATTTAGCTTATGTTAAAGCTTTTAAATGAAGTCTCCCTTGATTCAAGGGTATATAAATGGAATTGAGGACACATTATATGTGTTTGTCCTAGATTATTAATGGAATTTACCATGTAAAAAATTTCCATGTTGATTATGGCCCATTTTTAAGACACTTTGAGGCTTATTAGTGAATTTCCATTCATGTTAAAATTGAATGTGTAATAATCATGAGGAATGAATTTTACATGATGGATTTATTTTAATTTAATGAATTAATTAAATGAATTTAAATGATCTATAATGGGTTGAAATGGAACACCATCTACTACATGTTATATGGAATGATAATTGTGTATTTCATTTCATTGAATAAAATTGTACATGGATAATGGGACATATGAGATGTTTCTCTTCTTGTTTTGTAATATAAATATGAATGTGAATAATGCCTTACTTATACAAATGGTCCTAATTAAATAGATGTATGGGAGGTAATTCCCCATTCTAGTTAAAATTAAAATACACCTTTATAGAGGATAACATAAGATGGTATGGTAATTGTTGAGAATATAGGAAAATCACACACCCTTACATCGGGTGTTGAGTATAACATATCGTACCACAAATACTAATAAGATGTTGGGATGTTTTTCACCACACCAATTTCTTAGAGTTATTACATGATTTCTTACTCCCCATCCTGAGTTCCATATAGTTCACATTGTACTATGCTTGATCACTATTATGGTTGGATTTATTTTCTCGAGTTATGTGATCCTTCTGGTTCCTATTTGGATTTGTTTGCACCTTTTGTTTGGATAAAAATTTGTGATTAGATAGTGATTTCTATCAATAAATTTAAATCTATTTTCATGCATTGTCTTTTTGGGTTTGTGGGATGTGTAAAATTGTGTAGTCAGTTATAGATTATTTTATTCTCACAGGTTTCCCCTATTTTATGTTTTCTTTTCAGTTGGAAATATTCTTTGCTGTGCGCCTCTCCTCTTCCACGTACACACCTGTACCGTGTGCTTAATGACACCTTCTTGGTGATTTTTATCTTGTTACTCATTGGTTTCCTCTGGGTCACATGTTATTACTATTTGATATTTATGGTTATAATTTGAAATGTACGGGAAAAACGCCCCACTGAAAATCATGGCTGTTGGTGATCCTTGTTTGCGCACTAAAGGAATTGAATGTTGGTTGGTTCTTGTTGAACATTTGAATATATAATTTGGTAATTTACATATACTTGACTTATGAATGAACACCCCAGGATGATAAAACTTCTATTATAAAACCTGAATTAACAAACAAAATTGAATAAGGTATGCTTTGTAAAATCTAAAATTTTGACTGTTTGGTTGGTATGGTGTAGCGATTAGGATCATGATTGTGTTTTTGTTTGGTGTTTCGGTTGTTGGCATGATTGATATGTCAATTGTTTTCAATGTTGTATTTTTTCCACCATTAAATATCAATCCAAACATTACCCATTTGAATGGATCCACCACTTTGTTACTAGTGCAATTCCACTAAATCCTAGAAAACCACTTCTAGAGGGCTCGATGATACACTTTAAAATACATGGAACATGCTTCACCACACATGTATTTCATATAGATTTTAATTCCACACCCCATTTATCTCCAAAATTTACACCACATGACTAATATTCTGACTCAAACTTGGAATAAGTTTCATTTTAAATTTTACATGTCATGTGAACCTAGGTCACACACAATGTATCTCCATGACAAATACTTTCGCATGAAAGCATTTACATGGCATTAAATAATTGTAGAACCATATGACATGTTTTTTACTTCACTAACACCATGTATATATACCATAGAGACTTGATGTGTATAGACTATACACCCCAAGTAGTCATGTAAGTACTACACACCGTGTATTCCACAAAAATGTGATGCATAACTGGTGAGGCGACTCAATATTTTTCTAAAGTACACGGCTTTAGATCAAGTTGTTCTAAATGTCATGTATTTTCAAAGGAATCATTCAGTCTTTGTAAGACTAACATGGAATAAATATGATATATGTCAGATTAAATCAGATATCTTATACATACACGATGTTCACCCTACTGGACACACCATGCATATGGATTTCACATGTGTTTAAAGGCATTTTTACCAGGATTTATTTTTATAAAACCCAAAAAATGCTTCCTGATTAATTAAAACATAATATTATGAATGGCTGAGATCAGACCCATAAAGATGATTAATATTAATAAAGAATGTATGAATGCCAATAAGTTGACAAACGAGTATGAAGAGGGCTTGAAATAGTTTATCATGTTTGAATAAGATCATGCATGTGACCCTTCTCAAATCCGTTGTTCGTGTTTACGATGTTTTTATTCAAGACAAATTAGTCCAGAGGAGTTGGAAGAATACCTGATCTGTCACGGAATATATCAAAGTTATACATGTTGGAATAAACACGAGAAAAACGAATGTAGGTAGTGACTCAGAGAACACGACATTTTATAGATCATCTGATATGATTAGAAGCGTGAATAGTGAAGAAAATTGTATGGAGGGTGTGATTACAGATGTTAATGATGATGAATATCGTATTGAGGAAATTACAAGGGAAATTGAAGATGAACATCGTGATTGCCCAAAATTGCTTGAAAAGATAAAGAGTTGTGAAAAAACGCTATTCTTTGCTGGTTGCACTAAATATACAGCATTGTCATCCATATTGAAGTTGTATAATTTGAAAGCCGGCAACGGGTGGAGTGACGCCAATTTTACGGAACTACTTACTCTCTTGAATTATATGCTCCTAGAAGATAATGAAATCCCAAGCTGAACATACGATGCCAAACGAATGATATGATCGATGGGTATGATCTCTGTAAGAACACATGCCTTCCCTAATGACTGTATATTGTTTCGCAAGGACCACAAATTAAATAAAAAATTCCCCAAGTGTGGTGCTTCCCAATACAAGAAAGATGATTCTAGTCCTACAATAGTTGTATAGTACTTTCCAATCATTCCAAGGTTTAGACGCCTATATAGAAGTGAGGAGACTGCAAGACAATTGACATGGCATGCAGATACAAGAATTAAAGATGGGAAACTACATCACCTGGTAGACTCTCCTCAGTGGAAGAGAACTGATCACGAGTATCCTGAATTTGGGAACGAGCCGATAAACCTTCGTCTGGTGTTATCTACAAATGGGGTGAATCCTTTTGGTTTTCAAATCAGCATTCATAGTACATGGCAGGTTATGTTGGTAAACTATAACTTACAACCATTATTAAGCATGAAACAAAAATACATCAGGTTATCTATGCTTATATCAGGACCAAAACAACTGTGTAATGATATTGATGTTTATTTGGCCCCATTGATCGAGGATTTGATAATATTGTGGGATTCAGGTGTTATGCTCTATGATGCTTATAAGAATGAACATTTCACTTTGAAAGTCAAGTTGTACGGGATGATAAATAACTTTCCATCTTATGGAAATTTTTCAAGATATAGCATTAAAGGAACTCAAGGGTGTCCCATTTTCTATCAATGTACACAATAAATTAGGTTGAAACATTAATCGAAAAACGTTTTTCTAGGACATCGTAGATTTCTACCCCGATGACATAGGTACCGATATTGGAAAAAATCAATTGATAGATGTTCAGAAGAATGTACATCACCGTCTCCACTAACAGGTGATCAATTATTTGAGAAATTAAAATATTTGGAAACTACTTTTGGTAAACCATTTTCGAAAAACCATACAGAAAACGGTTGGAAAAAGAGATCAATTTTTTTTAATTACCATACTAGAATTGTCTGTATGTCAGACATTTTCTTGATGTTATTTATATTGACAAAAATGTATGTTATAGTGTCCTCGGCACGTTGGTTAATGCACCCGGCAAAACAATGGATGGAATTATGGCTAGATTGGACATGGTTTAGATGGGAATACGAGAAGAGTTGGCACCAGAGAAGGGTAAAAAATGAACATTTCTTCCTCCTGCTGGTTAGACTCCTTCCAGGTAGGAGAGATATCAGTTTTGCAACTTCTTGACTAACGTAAAGGTTCCAGATGGTTATTCATCAAATATCTAGAACATCGTGTCAATGAGAGATTTAAAATTAAAGGGTCTGAAATCACATGACTGTCATGTTTTTATGCAAGATCTAATTCCTATAGATTTACGTTGAATTTTTCCCAAGAAAGTCCGCCATACATTAACGAAGATTTGTTTCTTCTTCAACGATATATGCAGCAAAGTTATAGACCTAGAGAAATTTCCAACTATGGAAAGAGAAATTTCTGTCATATTATGTGAATTGGAAATGTTCTTCCTACCGACATTTTTTGATATGATGGTTCATTTGATGGTTCATGTGGTGAGAGAGATTCGACAATGTGGTCTTGTACATTATAGATGGATGTACCCCATTGAACAGTATATGAATATTTTGAAAGGGTATGTCAAAAACTGAAGTCGGCCAGAGCTTCGTATTATAGAGAAATATATTGTTGAGGAAGTTGTTGAATTTTTTAAAGAATACCTGTATGGTGTGGAAATTGTTGGCCTACCAAAATCTTGTCACACTGAGCATCTTGAGGGTGAACGAATTTCTAGAAGAGAGGTTATCACAATGAATATTACAGATCGGGAGTAGGCCCACCTTTTCGTTTTGCATGACAGTTTCAACATTGACCCATATGTTCAAACACACAAAGAAATTCTTAGGCGTTTGAATCCTTCTAGGGATGAAAAATGGATATCAGATACACATAATTGACAGTTTATCAGATGGTTTAGAGACCATATTTTTAAGTAGTTAGATAAAAATCTAGACTCAATTTCAGAAAGACTTCGATGGCTAGCCTGAGGAGCAAGTGTGTACGTATTATCTTACAATGCTTATGCAGTTAATGGCTACAAATTCTATACTAATGAAAATGACGAAGACAGTACCATGAAGAATAGTGGGGTTACACTTGTGGCTAAGGCGATGCATGTTTCTGGTGCTAAGGACAAAAATCCAATTTATGCGAATATGTCATACTTTGGCATCATCAAATGAATATGGGAGTTGGATTATACGAAATTAAGTGCCGATTTTTCAATGAAAGAGGGTTGATAATAGGAGTTCTGTTAAAATAGATGAATTAGAATTAGTGAAAGTTGATTTCAGTAAGGAATGAGAGAAAGAAGAACCATTTATAATGGTATCACAAGATGTACAAGTATATTATGATCCAGACCCCGCAAACCGAAATTGGTCAATTGTTCTATTATAGATAAAAACAACAGAAGGGTTAGATGAAAGTTCCCCAGAGGTTGACCCTTTTATAGGAACATCACAATCATTTCGCAGCGGTCCCAATGTAGACGGTGTTTTGTATGTCAGAGGAGACCACAATGAAGGTATTTACATAGTCGATAGAGGAGTCAAATATCTTCAGCCTTTAAAGAAATAAAGAGTGTACAATAATCAGGATATTTGTTTATTGTATCATACATTGTGTTACGTTATGTTATTATCTGCTTTCCAGGGATAACGACATTGGTCGCTAGTGAAGACGACGTCAGGAACCGGTGAACCGTGCCGGTGGTTCGAGAATGTGCGGAGCGTGAGGGTGGTCGGGCTGTCGTGTGGCCATCGATTGGCATGCGGGTGGTTGAAGGGTTGATGTGCGGACTGAATGGTGCACGGCTCAAGGCTGTCAGCGCTGTCACGGGATATGCTGGCAGGTGTGAAAAGATTATGGGCATGTGAAGTTGGCGCTACTCGTGGCTCGAGGCGGTTTATGGGGAATTTTAATTTGATAAGGAAATCTGAAATTTGTATTTCGCATAATTATGGTGATCGGTTTAACGAATGTGGTGTTTTGGTGTAATGGGTACTGGAAACCCCTTAAACCGTCTTTAGAAAATGGGAAAAAATGATTGATGGCTAAATTAAATATTTATTCACTTCTGCAGATAATGACTTCTGCACCTGCTAATGCGCCCAATCCCAAGACACAAAAGGTCTCTTAACCAGCAGCCGGTGGTCCTACTACAGGGAAACAACTGGTTTCTCAAACAGATGGTGGTAGTCCTAGTGAAGAACAACAAGAGGTTTCTCAACCTGTTTTTGCTGGTCCCTGTGATGAGGTACAACATGTTTCTCAACCTGATGCTGCTGGTCCATTGTCGATGCAAGCTCTCCGGGGGAAGATATTGATGCTACTTCTGAGGAAATGGTATGAAATGAATCCATGAAAGGACTAATAAAACAAGAGCATCATAGTTTGACAGTGTTAGCCAAAATCCTTAAGGCCAAAGAAAATGGCATAAAATTTGAGGTGGGATGGAATAAGCGAGGCCAACATGTTAACCCCAACAGAGCCATCATTAGTAGCTACATTAGAATCATCACTCGGCAACGCATGCCGATTGATGTATACTCGTGGAACCATGTTGTCACCGGGCTGAAGACGCTAATGTGGGAAGAGATTACGGTAACATTATGATATAATTTTTTAATTTATTAAAATAAAATAAAATACCAAAACATTGACTTAATCATCATCATCAATTGCAGAGTGCATTTATAATAGATGCCTCGCACAAAGAATATGTATTAAGATTTGTAGGAAGGATTCATAGAGGTTTCAGCACATTTTTAATGAAATATAATCTTAAAGATGCAGAAGGGAAAATCAAGCTGCACCCACCTCCTCTTTACACACACTTGATATCCCAAGGAGCGTGGGATGCGTTTAGAAACCATCATGGGGAGAAGACTTTTCAGGTACATTGTGTGGGGTAATACATTGTTTGATGGTTTCTTGTATTCACCACTATGATTGATAGTTTTTTATTTATGAAACAACTACTGAGTGTTGAAAATAAAAAAACGTGCAACAGAATCAGCATACACTTACCGTAAAGCAAGGATGGGGTACGCTGAACTTGAGAAAAAATTGGTACGTCTTTTAAATCTACCCTACTACTAGTATGTGACATAAAACAACACCATAAACAAGTTTCTATATTTATATGTAGATTGATGAATCGAAATCAAAATCCATATCCATCACATGCCATGTGCTATGGAAGGAGGCTCGTGTAAATAAAGAGGGGATACTGATAGATGAAAACACACAAAAAGTGTGGGAAACATGTGTAAGTAAGACATAATGTAAATTTAATTTTCTTTAAATCGCTATAAAATTACAATAACTACTTATTTTTCTATATTTTATATCTGACATAGTCACAAGAATCAACAACAAACACAACAGATGGAGACATACTTTCAGTAGCAATGGAGAATCCAGAACAGTATGGCCGCGTCAGAGGTGCGGGTTTTGGGGTGACACCCCAAACATATTTTCAAAATAAAAAATAAGAAGAGGATCAAAATGAAAAAATGGAAAATATGCAAGAACAATTATCTATTTTTTAATAAGATTTAAAATACCAGAGAGAGATGATAGAAAAATTGATGGTGGAGAGGCAATGTGAAGAAACAACTCAACAATAACCCGTGCATGACGATCCCGCCCCACCCCCACCAGCTTTGAGGCGAGCCATTCCCCTAAAAACCCTGTCTTAGATAAGGTAATCAATGTTTTAATAATAGTTTCTGTGAAATTTGATTTACATAGACACTGATACCTTTCCTATTCTAATATTCCACAGGGTGAAAATGACTGTGATTTATATTTATCAGCTTCCACCTATCGCCTTGTAGCGAGGGCTATGGTGTTCAACACGCAAAACGACATAATACACAACAGAGAGCTTCCAAAATATCATCTTAGAGTGTCAATTAACATATCTAATGAGCCGAGTGCTGAGATACCTTTTCCAAATGATGATGAAGACATTCCTTCGGTTGAACAAGCTGTTGGAACATTCATCACATGGCCAACAGTTCTTGTAAAAAAACATGTCGACAAAAATGTATCCATTTCCAGATTATTTTTAAAGCTGGAACTTTAAAATTTAATTAAAAACGGTCTGAACCGATGAATGTAATTACAGAATGTCAAAGACTGGGGGGGTGAAACGAAATATCTGCTCAAAACCATCTCAAGGATCAACTAACCGATTGAAACGGTCTACTGAGAGCACCTTCACCCCGTCCGTTCTATATCCACAGTTAATATCATTGGAGGCTCATGTGGATACAATGTTGAAAGAAGTAGATACAGACATAGTTGATTTTGAAAAAGATATGTATGGAGAGAAAACATCAGATTTCATTAGTGATGAAAATGTAAATGAACTCCCGAAGTATGAATGGCTAGGAGACTCAGTTGTAAATGTATACATGAGGTAAGTTTTCGTGATTTGATTTTACAAAAGCTGATATACTCTAATAATTATGACTAAATACATTTTATAATTGTCTTATACGTATATATGAAAAACAATTGAAGGGATTTCTCAATGAAAAAAAATTTGGACTCGTTAGTCCTCACACCACCTCTTCAAAAGACGAAATAGATTTTGACAAAGATGTTGCAATAATGTTATCCCTGCTCATATCATTTGAAAACAAAATTACATATGATAGACTCTTTTTAATACCAATGATGTAGGGGTAAAATTCTACAATTTAATCATATAAAATATATTTTCATTTTTTTCTTTACTTAGTCCTGTTTGTATTTTTAGGGACAATTAGATGTTGATTGCAGTCAATTTGGATACTCCAAAGATTTATTTTCTAGATTCAATGCATGGATATCCAAAAAAATGACCACACATGATGGGGTTTGTTAATTTTTAATACACTAGATCCAATATTTTAAAACTAATCATCTAGTTAGATAATTTATGTTATCTTATAATGAGGATTCTGTTATGATAGGGTGGTGCATCAATATCATATAATGCATGGAATGAATCCAAGCCATAAGGATGAGAAAGCCTACATGATCTACAACTCGAAAATTATTCAGGTATATATAATAACATTTCACAATACATACACATTTCAGAAAAAATTACTTATTTTTGTCGATGTTTATGTAGTGTCCAAAACAAACAAACGGAAAGGACTGTGGTTATTATGTTTGTAAATTTAAGAAAGAGATCATATTTCATCAACAAACTAGCATCTGTGATGAGGTATTTTCAAAAATAATTATGATTTCATTTAAAATATTTATTAATCCTTTCTGTATTTATATTTTTTCAGTTCTACCATGACTGTCGCAAAAACTCATATTCAGAAGATGATATACATGTGTTTAGAAACGAATGGGAAATATACCTGATGGAAGATTGTACACAATTAGGATAATGGTGAATTCATACTACTTATTTTATCTATATAAGAACATTGATTATCCTCCAACCTTCTTTGTTGAATTGAGAATTCTCCGATGTATTGAAATCTTAATTTATTACTCAATGTTTTCTATCCCCGGATTCATATTATTGATCTTTGAAAAAATCAATATTTAAGTAAGGAATGATGGGGTGCAGTGGGTATGGGGTGAATGTCGAAACCACCGAGGATCAAAAAAATCCATTTTCCAAAAAACGATGGATGGAAACAACAAATATCGTCTATATCCACCATTTTAAGTTAGATATAGGTCCTAAATATAAATATAGCTGAAATTAAAGTAGAGGGATCAGATTCAATATGCAGAGATAGTATTTGAGCACATGTGTACCTCTTGCTTCATTTTTATGAAATTTCAATGTTTTGTATCTCGTTTGATTGAACTTGTATTTGAGCACATGTGTTGTTGTTTGACTTTCTCAATTATATCTAGGTAGATGCATGAGATAATCAGTATCGTTGATGGATTATTTGGAACCAAAATATGTGGTCCATGATAATTCAAGTAAGGGAAAGGCTGGTTGAGATGAAATCCAAGCTCAAATGACCAGTACATCCTCAAAAGAATCAACCCTGTGATGCACCATCATGTAGAATCTGGTCCTCGTTTGGGCACCAAGTTCTTAGGGGGTGGCCAAACCCCATTTCCCTCTTTCATTCCCCTTAGACCTGAGTGGATTATCGGTTGTTCGTCATTTCAAATCAATGTGGTATATTCTCCTACATCATCCATGCTTCACTAACTTCTTGATCAATGATTTGAATTGAGTGTTGGGGTTCTAGGTGTAATTATTATACCATAGTTTTGATAAATCATTGTTCTTCATGGGACTTTTATATATGACTTTTAGATTATGTCTCAACATTTCATAAACTAGTAATCAACCATTATTTGATGCAGATTATATTTTGTGGAAGATTTACTTATGGTTTTTCATAAATTTAGGCTTAATTTGTCATAAATTTATTAATATATATTGGTGATTTAGTGTTTTCTATGCTTAGGGGTGCGTCAGGAGTGGATCACACCTAGTTTCTCCGCATTTTGGATTTTTTGGATTACACGATGAGTTTGGCACCTATTATACCATGCTAGATTTATGGTTAAAATTAACTAATTATGTAATTTAAGGTTGTTGGACATTAATACATGTGATCATGGACTCAGTTTTGGTTGGTATCAACTGAAGATAGTTTATTAGACTTCTAGTTGAGGTAAGGGCATTAACCTAATTGTGTCTCTTCTTTAATTGGTTATTTTATGTTTTGGGCCTCACTAGTATAATTCCATTTAGAAACACCATTATTTATTTCATTATTGTATTACTAACATAATATTTTTTTTATTATGTAGGTGAAATCTTCTTCCTCAGTTCGAATGCTTTGTTCGGAAATCGCAGCCATGGACGACAATTTGTTAGAGCGGATGGATGCAAAAAGGATGGAACATTATTTTTTTAACGGTTTGTTGGATAAATTTAATTGTAACCAAATTAAACATTATTTGAAATGAATATAGTAGTGTGTTGTTTTGTATTCATGATTTCAAGTAAATGTATTTACGATTTTTGTTCTTCTACACTTTGTGTGTGGGTGTTGTTTGTGATGTGTGCAGGTGTTGTTTGTGCTCTGTTCAGGTGTTGTAATGTGTGCAGGTGCTGGCCAGGTTCTATGTAGGTTCTGGTTTTGCACAGGATCTTTGGCCTTTATCATCGCTAGTTAAGAACTGATATATGGATAATACATCAGTACTAATTTGAGCGCTAATAAAGGTAGTTTTCTTCAGCGCTCAAAATGGAGCTGATAAATGTATAATATATCAGCGCTAAAAATAGCATTGATAAAGACTACCTTTATCAGCGATTTCTTAGCGCTGATAAAGCGGACCATCTCTATCTTTTCTGTGATAAACAGTTCTTTTTTAGCACTGTTAAAGGCGGTTTTTAGCGTTATTATAAGCTATATTTTTAGTAGTGCTAGTGTAGAATCAGGATGAAATATGGGTAATTGGTTGTGTATACACTCCAAGGACCAACTAGGAGATAGTGGAGGATTATAACAATGATAAAAGGCATGTGGGTCTATCTTGGATAATCTTCAATGACCACTTAATTGGAGATTCTACTCCCAGATACACTAAATTCATACATCATCCAAGAATTTATAGAGATTGGGTAAGGATCGATATCTGTGTATACGTTCTCATCTTGTTTTACAGTCTCAATTCATTTTTATACTTTTTTCAATAGGAATGAGGTGAAAAATGCCTATTTTTTTATTTTCCATTAACCAGAACAGTTACCTCATATTAGAAACATCAACATAAAAACATATCATTGTGATCTTCAAAGTCCCATGATTATTAAAAAGGGCATGGAGGAGTAAAAATATAATAGTTTCTTCTTATCATCAGTTGAATAATGAGTGGGATTCATAGGAATACAGTGGGTTCCTCATCCAATAATTAGTCGGGAAAAGTGGAGGATATGATCCGGGGGGTCATTAGGTATCCATATCAATGAAAAGGTTCCCCATATCAATCCAAATAATGGGGTTCTGAAAGATTTTATAAATATGTACTGAAATGAAACCATCTCATGTTCTATCCTAATACATATAGATATTGACTTTGATGTACAAACGATGTTCATATATAGTGAATTTTTGTGAGGTAATCATGGTTGGAATTAAAGATATCAGGTCATGGAGTAGCTATGGTGCCTCTTTTACAGATGTGCACTCAATGGAATTTTGTTCGTAGATGATTCATCGGCCTTAGTGACAACATTATGGGTATGATGTAGAAAAATTTTATCTTCTGTAATTGAACCATAATGATTGTGGAGTGGGACCTTTGAATGTTTGATGTCTAATTTTTCTATAAATATACATTCATTTTATTTATTTGATACGTGAACATTTTATTCCTTATAATCTCATTAAATTTTTATGAGTTTATACTTACAACATAAATTGAATTTATAGTTTCATTCTCATGACTTACCCTTTGTAAAAACATGTAGATTATCTTTATAGATGCTTATAATTTCCCATATTGGTTGATTATTGTGGAAAATTACAAGCATTTAAAGATTATATAGATGAATATATTTGATATAATCCTCTAAATGGATTGGTTGACTAGTTATCTATATCAAATTGGTATTCAACCGATATGAGAGAATTCTACCAATCCTAATGGAAAAAACAAGTCTTGATCAGAAAATGGAAATTATAATTTTGTATACTTGGACATTCCCATGGGATTGATAGATCGATTATAGTGTCATTAGGGACGGTGGTTCTTGGGGTAGATCAGGTTGAAATTTTATCATATCTTTCTCATATTGTGAATCATTATCATGATGTTTTCCAGATAAATTCTCTTGTGTTAATCTTGATAAGGAAATTGATTTTCTGATTAAACCCATGCCAGTTGGGTAACCAATATTAATCCATCAATACCATATTTCATCAGTTTATATCAAATAAGTAAATGTTCATCTTGAGGAATTATAACCAAAATGACTTATTTGACTAAGAACTTCTTCTAGGGGTTATAATATTTTGGTTTCAAATAAGGAAGAAGAAATCCTTCCATTTTTCAATGATTATAGAAAGATAAATTAGGTCATAATGAATAAGATAAGTCAATTTCAAAGGACTGATGATTTATTCAACCAGATGATGGGATCCTAGTGGTTCCCCATTATTGAATTTTGTTATGGTCACCACCATGATTGAGTGAGGGAAGAGGACATATCATAGGAATTTTTTAGAAATATGTACGTGGTATATGAGTATCTCAGGATTCCTTTGCATTAAATTATTCTCCATTAGTTTCAATCTCTCTAAATAATAAGATCTTTTACTCAAAACATGAATCCTACGTCATTGTTTTCATTTATGATTTTATGATACATTCACAATCATCATAATTACAAGATTTCATTTTGGATATCATGTTGAGTATATCTTAAGCGCACCATTTTAAAAGAAACATTGAAAATAGATCTTTTTGGATCCAAGAAGTATGTTTCATTATAAGTGTTATTTCTAGGATTGGTATTTACGTTGATCCATAGAAATTGGAGGCACATACATCATGAGTATGGAATAGTAATGTGTTATTTATATGGAACTTATTTAGTTTGATGATATACTGTAGAAAATTCATCAATGACTTCTCACACTACTTAGTTCCCATGATGGGACTTTCCAAAAAGGGAGTGTTGTTTGAATAGAAATACCTATAAGAAAAAAATTTCCTAGAGATAAAGAGAAGTATAATGTCTACATTGATTATAATTTTATTTTTCTAATCCTAGGTTTCCGTATTCAGTTTACTAGGATTCTTTATGTGTTGAATTCAGAAATATTTTCATAAAAATTGATCAAGTAGTTTCTTATGGGAGTCATATTCTATGATACAAAATGGAAAACTAATATACTCATTACATGTATTTATCTAATATGGTTCATTCCATGTAACTTATATGATACTATAATTTTTTCAAGACATTGTTCATTTATATAGATCACAAGAAATTATGATATATTATCTCTTAACAAGATATGAACATTCTGTGGATGAATTGGGTTGACTATATGAATTAATTTATATTCAAGTTGTATTATACTCCATGTAATTTTAATGCTATTGAGGATTGTCTCTATATTATAAACACATTATTATATACATAAAACATCATAATAAAAGATTAGTATTATGATCTTATTGGAATACTATTTGAAGTGATCCTCTAAGAATCTAGTGGTGATGGCCTATCGTATCTCAATCGTCACATATACCATGGTGAAATGAGTAAATGCAATCCAAAAGTCAAATTATGAATGATTAGAGATGTAGTAATGTTTATAAACTAATTACCTACTTTTTTGAAGGACATTGGTTCTAGATAGGGTGATATACATTAAAAATATCATAGTAGTCCATACATATATGATAAAAGAGGCAATGTGAAACTATTATATGTTTTAGTGGAATGTGTAACTTGTATTAATGATGTTTTATGATGACATTATATAAAATTCCATGTATTAGAGTATAAAAATGAATATTATATTGTTATTATACCATTTTACTACTTATTAGTGGATTAAGTTCATGAAATAATGACTAGGTATATTTTGTCATCTTATTCTTGTGCTAGTGTGAATGTGGGGTGAGGAGATGATGTACTTTGTTACAAGGTTACCTAGCACCCTAATATTTCATGTTGTGGTATGGAATGTAGTTGATTACCTGATGAGGGTGGGAAATTTCATATCAGTTCATTAGAGTCATTTTATGGATGTGTTAGGAAATATCTACATATGAGATATAGTAGAGTTGTATGGAGTTTATATGAGAATAGTATGTGACTGAGATGCATGATTCACATCAGAAGTTTAGAAGGGCATGAAAAATGTTATATGGAATCAGTTGAAGTTGAATTAATATATTCATAAACAACCATATGGAAATCCTCATAGAATTATATACATTTTTTATGATGTAATTAGGGAATTTTTTCTATATTTTGGTGGAATATTGGATAATAATATATCATTACAAGAGTTCTTGTATAAAAAAATATGATCATTGATCCAGGTGGCTCATTTTGAATCTCTATTTGTATGGATTTATCTGTAAATACTATGTTGAAATGAGATAGTTTATATAGATATTATTGGTCCATGTTTGGTATAACATACCTATTAATTTGGTGTAGTTAATTCAAAAATGGATGTAGACCACTCAAGGAAATAATTAGTCTCATATATACTGAAAAAGGGGGTCCATGGGAATTTCCATGGATGTGGGGGTATTCTTCAAGTGCCACCTCGATTTTTTATCAATGGTTATAGAAGTAAGGATTGTTATCACCAATGTTTTTGGTACAATTTTAGATTATTGATAATACAAGGAAAATGACTTATTGAATAGACCAACATCCATGATATTTAATTAAACATAACTTATTCCATTTGTGTCAAATTCATTAATAATATCATTATTGTGTGCATGTGATTGATATTGATAATATTGAGTTGAAACCTGAGGCATAATTTGTGTGATTCCAGTCTGAATTATGGAATATATTGAGATTATTTTACATGGTAATGTGGAACTATTGTTTTAGGTTTTGTGGCAGTATGAATATATTCAGGATGAGTCACCAGAGTTGGAATTAGATGTGTGAGATTAGATTCATTAGTTCTTTGAGTAGAACATTAGTGATATTCTTTGAGGGAGAAAATTTATTATTGGAGGATCTTTAGAATATCCTCAAATTTAGAGAAATATTTTTTATTCCTTAGGATGGTTTAATTTTTGTTTTGTGTGTTTTTTATGGTTCTTCATGGAATTGTGTGTAATTTGGTAATTTTTTATGCACCATGGTCATGGATAAATTATGGTGGATGTTGTGTTGCTTCAACCATCCAAATTTGTGAAATAGGTATATCAATACTCTTAATCGGTAGGTATAATCTCATGATTAAGACACTAGGAGTCTCTCTATTGATCTTGGCCATAATAGACATTCTATTCCATAGTATAAATCTTTTTAGGGTTAAAACATGCTATTTATTTCTCATATTTGATAGTGGGTCATTATTGTGGATCTCTTGGAATTAGTGTAAAGACCTGAAAATTTCAATGTATTTTTTTAATTATATGCTAATTTTACGAGTCTGCGAAAATTGATGGTGCGTGATTCTGAGGCCCGGTGTGCTCGGAACAAATTTCTGAACATTATTTTAGGTGTGTTCATTAACTGTACAAGTGAGTTTTTGTAACTTTTGAACTGGTGATTCGAATTTAAATCTGAGGGCACTGTTGAACTCACAGCACCGGTATTTACTTAAGGATACCTTCACCTAGACCACAGTAGGTCGAGGGTGAAAGTTAGTTTCTGTTTTTTTCATGGAAATAAAAATAAAATAAACTTTTATTTTATATTTATAAGATCCTTTTTGAATGCTCGATGGTGGGGACCAACCGATCTAGAAAACCCCCAATTTAAATCTATGGTCGTGGGGACCACTCGAACCCCTCTTAATGGGTGGTAAACCTATCAACTCTCGATTTATTGATTCTTCCCATTTAATTAAGCCAAATTAATTGATAAAATTAATTATTCCAACTCTATTAGTTCCAACCAATTAAATTTATAAACATAATTTCTTGTGTTGGCTCCTCACTGGTTTTTGTTGGGGGAAATCATTGGCGAATGGGAGCACTTTGCAGGATCATTCTGTTCCAATGTTGAACATGTCATCTTCTCTAACAAAGAATGTGCCACCTCCAAAGAGGGATGTCTACAATGATGATGACCCGATGTTTGTCCTTTCCTCCTCATTAACGTCAATAATTCTCCGAGGTAGGGGTGTTTTTTCGATTGATCATCATTAATTTTACGCTCATGTTGAATCACCTTCGTTGAGCCGCTTGCTACCGATCTAATGAAGAGGGTACGAGTCAAAAGTACATGGCCTTACCCCTCCAAAAAACATGTAGTTCTTTATGTGTTTTTTGAGATAGAGGAGGATGGAAACCGTCACTGGTGGGGATCAAGAGTGGTGTTCAACACCATGGCTGTCCACGAAAATGGCGGCAGCGCAACCACACCGCCAGAGAAGAGTTGCGGCCCGTCGATCACAGTGGAGCAAGGGTGGTGTCCAGTGGAGGCTGGTCACATGACAGGGGAGGCAACCCATGTCTGCACTGCCCAGTGAGCCAGGGCTGGGGCTTGTGCCACGATGGTGAAGGGAGGCCAACCAGCATTAGACTGGCCATAGAGGGGCGGTGCATGACACACCACTAGGAGGCAAGGGGGATGAACCTTTCGGTCGAGCGAGTTGAACCGAGCGGGACTCATGGGTCCCGCGTGCTCCTGGCGACCTAACGACTTCAGTGGTTCAGTGATTGGAGGCGGGGGTGCACGCCTCCCCCCCCCCACATATGGCTAGGCCAGGCTGGACCCAACGGGCCTGGTCAACCCGAACAGGGTCAGGTCGAGCAAGGCCGGTTCGGGCCTGGTCAGACCGGACATGTACCAGCTTCAACCCATTTCCTATCTTTTGGCCATAACATTGGAACCGAGCGTCCATTTCACAAACCATATGAGGTTCCAAAAACCATGGAGAGAGACGTTACTATTAGTATAACCCACTTGATATTTGGATAAAGTTGGGGTATGGTCGGGTTGGATCGAGCACAAATCCGACTGGGCCCTCGACACGAAAAGGTTATTAACTCACAGGGTGGGCGTATGATTGACGCAGCGTGTGTTGCGTAGAAACCCCTATTACATGGAGGTACATTGGGATATATTTTCATCAAACTTATTTGTTGTTCATGTATCGAACTATGGATATAGGAGCGGAACCTCCATGAATCAAGCGAGCATAGTGCGGGAACCCAGTAGCTAGATGTAACATGAGAAAGGGGTCATTCGTGGGTCTGCATTTTAGGATCCCGCAAGGATCCACTCTATGAATCCATGTGGGACTACTCTTGGATCATGTGTGGGTCTAATGATGTAAAAGGATCCTATGTGGGTCATCTATACTAGGATTCGATGTGGGTATGATGATGTACTATGATAATGTTTGGGTCTATTATACTAGGATATTATGTCGGTCTGATGATGTACAAGGATCTTACGTGGGTTTTCCTCTTAATAGAGTAATATTATTCAATTGTTACATCTAATCATGTATAATTATGTACATATGTTATACCTTGTGTGAGCTGAGCCTTTACCTTTGTGGTATTCTTCTCTGTGGAAACCTTGTGTGTTACATACCTTCATGGTGATACCTTTTTGTATTCTTCTGTGTCATGTTCCTGTGTGGTGCTTACTTTTATGGTAATAATTCGTTCGAGGAATAATTTTACTTTGTCTAAGGAGTTGGGCCTTGTGTTTCCTCATGAATGAGATGCGTAATATTTGAAAACATAGGGATATGTATGGGAATATACCTAAGTAGGTTTGTCACTGGTTTACATGCTTTGTGGTTTATCCATTGTGGATTTTGTGATACCTTGAGGGTCTCAGGGTCCCTACTAAGTATCATTATACACAATTCTTCATGGGTTTCACCCACACCTTGTTGTGTTTGGTTCATACGATGGTCAGTGTTGATCGAGGTTGAGTGTACCGGGACTAGGTTCTTCCCTAAGGTGGACCATACAGTGTGTCGGTACGCAGATGAGACAGGCGGACGTGGAGTGGTGAGGATCCGATCTATACCTAACCATTAGGTAGGAACCTTAGATGACAACCAAATATTTGTCTTTCTCTTTCATCATTTTTATTTTATTTTCAGTTGAACTTTTACCTTTACTGTTGGACTTGTATTCTGGCCCCTATTATTTTAAGAACAGTTTTTAGTATACAAAATAATTGTGTTCGTATCTTTTTGTGTTCTTGGTTTAGTGTGTTTATTGGATATAAAGCAATGTCTACTCAGTTTTGGTGGATATGTCTTTCGGTGCTAGTCACCAGCCCCAGGCCTATGGAAGGTGGGCTTGGGGTAATCACGGAATGGGCCCTGGGGGATAGGTCATGACAAATTGGAATGAGAGGATACTGTTTTACAATATAACATTGTACTCTGATATTTTAACTAAAATATTGTTAAGTTTAGTGAATGTGTTTGTCATTTTAAGGAATTCTGTGTTGGTGCAGCGGCTGACATACCCGTACACTGGGACCCTGATATCTGATTTCTGACTTAGTGCACGAAAACACTGATTATGTGTGTGTTTATGAGTGGTTTCTCTGGGGTCTCATTTAGTTAGATCACCAGGTATAAATTATTGGCCAATCCACAACTATTTATTTTTTAGGATTCCTCCACACATATTGCCAACTAGGTATCTGGGTATAGTATGTAATGATAGCCCACTGAGAAACGAGGACTTGGTGTAGCGACCTATTATATTAGAGGCACCAGCGGAGGCACCAACAGTACCATAACCCGTTAGGGACACAAATCCCACCATCCCTAACAATAGAGGGTGCACGCCTCTTGAGTACATTTCACAAGTTATAGTGCCTGAGGCCACACAGGTTCAGGGGAGAGACAGACCCACAGGTGGCTGAGGATTGGCTGGAGGTTGTGGTGAGAGTCTTCCGACTTATTGGGACACCAAATGATCTTATGGTGATCCTTGCCACCAGTCATCTATAGGAAGCAACATGAATATGGTCGAACATGACGCTCCAGGTTCATGATGAGGGGAACCCTTCTCTAGGTAGACATTGAGAGCCTATTTCATGCATATTTGTGCCAACGACCCTTCGCTTAGTGCTCATTCAAGAGAATCTTCATCTTACGTGGGGAAGTATGACTGTGGCTCAGTACCCAGCGGGGATCACTGGCCTATCTTGCTACTCCACTGATATGGTGTGGGACTCATTCCTCAGGTCCCAGACCTTCGAGCAGGGACTCAGGTGGGAGATCTGGGCTTCGTTGTTTTCTCTTAGTATCCCAACGCAGGCTGGACTGTTAGAGAAAGCCCTCGTAGTGGAGTGTTTTTTTGTTGAGTAGTTACTAGTAGTGAGACCCACCACTGGGAATCAGATAGAGTAATATTCTAGTGCTGGAAGAAGGCATATATCTTTGGTTTTCATGAGGACCAGACCAATGGGTGGATGACCATAGGATTCTGGTTCAGTTGTGCGGGTCATAGAAGACAGAGCAATACATATAAGGAGCATATAGTATTTCATATGCGGCGGGCAGGGACACATGGCCTGTGACTATCCGACCTGCCATACAAATGATCAGTAGACGGTCATAGGACTGCCGAATAAGAGACTGACGTTTGACTGAGGAGTTCTGCAGGGAGTAGGCGGACATGGAAGAGGATCTAGATGTGCAGCTTGTAGTGCACGACGATTCGATATGTTACCGCCACCACCACCAGGAGGTCCACCCCGACCACAGGGAGTAGGTGGATAGGGGTGAGCTCAGATCTAGGAAGCTGAGTCCTATGACCATGGCTCTCCATAGATGATATGATGTACGATCTTTGTCTGCTTCACCATAGCTGCAGTACATATAGACACAGGTGCCAATCATTCTTTAATTTCCACTTCCCTCATTCAGAGCTCAGAGATTTCGATGGAGTCACTGGCTCGATCCATATGGCTAGAGACTTCTATAGGAGAGGATTTGATGATTAAAAACTATTGTTGTTAGTTTGAAATTACTCTAGGAGGCGAGAGCTTCGGCGGAGATCTTTTATTAGCATCGTTGAGGCCTTACGACGTCATCATGGGTATGGACATCTTATCTATAGTCCATGATCAGATTGAATGTATTAGGAACAATGTGCGGTGTAGCACATGGATGGGATTGAGTATATCTTCATCGGTGAGAAGGGAGCCTTTGCAACACATGATGGACTTACTCTGATAAGTGTTCACCCGATTACACATTAGATGGCTAACCTTACCATCGGAGCGGTTGACGTGGAGAATCTGAGCTATCCTGTATTGGGTGACCGATACACGGATGTCTTCCCTAATGATGTCATGGGTCTACCTCCTCATAGAGAGGCGGAATTTTACATTGAGCTATACCATGGGATAGCACCGATATCGACACCAGAAAATCGGATAGCTCCTGTGGAGCATCGTGAGCAACAGGTACATCTGGAGGACTTATAGGGGACAAGATTCATCCAGCCTAGTGTTTCTCCTTGGAAGCCCTGATTTTGTTCACCAAGAAGGCGGATGGGATCTTGAGATGTTGGGGTGACTATCAGTGCCTGAACTAGGTGACCGTGAAGAACAAATACCCACTCTCAATGATTGATATCCTCTTTGATCAGTTGAAGGGAGCCTGGTGGTTTTCAAAGATAGAACTTAGATAAGGCTATCATCAGCTCAGATTACAATACAAGGATGTGCAGAAAATGAATTTCAGAAGTCAGTACGACCACTACATGTTCTTGGTTTTTCCATTCTTTGTGAACTACACCCCATCAGTGTTCATGGGACTCATGAACAAGATCATTCAGTTATACCATGTATTCTTTGTAGTAGTCTTCATTAACGACATTCTGATATACTCGGCTACTGAGGAGGAGCGTGCCTATCATTTACAGATAGTCTTGGACACACTCTGAGAGCACCAGATTTATGATACGCTATTGAATTTCCAGTTCTGGATATGAGAGGTTCACTTTCTGGGACACATCATATCAAAGGCTAGAGTTGTAGTGGATACAACGAAGATTGAGGTGGTACTTGCTTTTGAGCCACCCAAGATTGTGACAGATGTACGAAGTTGTATAGGTTTGGATGGATACTACCAGAGGTTTGTTCCAGATTTATCCAGAGTTATATCACCTTTATATGGGTTGATGAAAAAGGGGAAACCCTTTTGTGTGGATAGAGATATGCCATCGGAGTTTTAGGATATTAGGCAGAGGCTGACTAGTTCCCTCATCTTGAGGCTTCCAGAGGAGGGAGTTGGGTACATATTCCACTATGATGCATCAGGGTCCAGACTCAGATATGTCCTAATGTAGGAGAGATCAGTTATCTCATATGGTTCTTGACACTTGAGACAACATGATCATAACTACACTACCCAAGACTTGGAGTTAGCAGCAGTGGTCTTCTCCTTGAAGATGTGGTGACATTACTTGTTGGGTGGGAATTTTACGGTTTACACTAATCACAAGAGTCATAGTTATATCTTCTGTCGGATGGACCTGATCCTGATATAATAACATTGGATTGAGTTCCGTCATGACTATGACTTTTATATAGTCTATACTTCTGGGAAGGGGAATGTAGTTGGATATTCACTCAGTAGGAGATCTGGTATACAACTGCTAGGTGTGGTTAAAGTGCTACTGGCCGCTTTGAATATATCCATTTTTGATCGATATGGAGCATCTTTTCTTTAGTCTCTTATATTCACTCTCCCACTTCTTCACCGAGTTAGGGAGGCACGGTGTGGGGACACTGACTGTGAGTATCAACGTGATCAGTTATACACAGGACATGAACCTGAAAGATTTTTTGTAGGTGGAGAGTACGCCATCCTTTTCAGAGGATGTACCATGGTACCAGTGTCACTTCGGGAGGAAGTGATGAGGGAGTTCCAAACATCCCCTCTAGCGGTACAACCAGGAGTTGTGAAGATGTACCAGGATCTCCAATGACAACACTAGTGGTGGAGAATGAAAAAAGCGGTAGCATAATTTGTCTCTTTGTGCCTCACATGTCAGCAAGTGAAGGTGGAGCATGAGATACCCCATAGGCTTTGTTCACACTTTAGAGGTCCCAATGGGGAAGTGGGATGGGATATCCACGGACTTCGTGATAATAATTCAACTTATAACATGATGTCATGATTCTATCTGGGTGATTGTCGACCGACTCACCAAGTCGTCCCACTTCATACCAATCAAAGAGAAGGGTTCAGTGGAGATCTTGGGATTCCCTTATGTGAAAGAGATTGTGCGGATACATGGAGTACCCTCATCAATTGTCTACTATCAAGTTTCTAATTCTCTTTCCCCTCTATGGAATGGGTTGTAAGAGGATTTCGGGATGCAGCTTCATTTGAGAACTACCTTCCATCACAAGACTGATTGCCAGACTGAGTGGGCTATTCAGACCCTCGAGGACATTCTATATGCTTGTGTCCTCGACTTCGGTCACAGTTTTAGGATCCCTTTCCTTTGGTGAAGTTTTTATACAAAAACAGCTATCACTCCACCATTAGGATGGAACCTTTTGAGGCATTGTACGGGCGACCTTATAGATCACCATTATGCTGGACTAACCTAGGGGTGTCAGCACTCATAGGACCACAGATGGTACGGGATACCACAAAGAAAGTGTAGATCATCCAAGAGTGGATGAATACTATACAGAGTAGGAATATGTCTTATGTCGATAGGAGATGGAGACCTCTAGATTCCAAGTATGTAAACCATGTCTTTCTATGGGT
This sequence comes from Viscum album, assembly GCA_963277665.1. Classification (NCBI taxonomy): domain Eukaryota; kingdom Viridiplantae; phylum Streptophyta; class Magnoliopsida; order Santalales; family Viscaceae; genus Viscum; species Viscum album. The sequence goes on along the minus strand of OY728126.1, from coordinate 814,666,968 downwards.
CTCACCCCGACGGGGTTTGCAGAGATTTGTTTGGGGTAGCAAGTTATCTATAAGGATCATTGGACCCTTCCAAGTCCTCAGCAGAGATGGCGAGGTGGAATTAAACTAAGAACTTCCCCCTCAGTTGCACCAGGTGCATGATGTCTTCCACGTATCACAACTGAGGATATGCTTTCATGACCCTTCCCCCACCATCGACCATTATGAGCTGGACGTCCACGATGGGCCAACGTTTACGGAGGTTCTAGTAGAGATTAAGGATACACATGAGCAAGTCCTTCATGGGCAGTCGATAACTCTGGTATTCATTTGATGGAAGCACAAGAACCTCTTGGAGAGCACATAGGAAAGGGAGGCTCAGATTCTAGCTCAGTACCCCCACTTATTTTCCTAATTTTTGTGGTGTGGATTTCCGGGACGCAAATCTCTAAGGTAGGGATAATGAAACGACCCAGAAACTTCCATGTAATTTTATTAATTATATGGGAATATTACGAGTCTGCAAAAATTGACAGCATGTAATTGTGAGGCCTGGTGTTCCCAAAACGAATTTCTAAACATTTATTAGGTACGTTCAGTAATCATACGAGCGCGTTTTTATAACATTTGAACTGGTGCTTGGAATTGAAATACAAGGGCACCGTTGAACTTGCAGCACTGGTATTTGATTAAGGATACCTTCACCTTGACTGTAGTGGGTCAAGTGTGAAATTTAGTTTTTTTTATCAAATAAAAATAAAATAAACTTTTTTTTATTTTTACAATATCCTTTTTGAATACTCAGTGGTGGTGACCACCTGAGCTAGAAAACCCCCCAATTTAAATCTATAGTGGTGAGGACCACCCGCACCCCTCATAATAAGGGGGAGCAAACATCTAAACTCACCATTAATTTATTCTTATCATTTAATTGAGCAAAATTTATTGAGACAATTAATTATGCCAACTACATTTGTGCCAAAAATATTAAATTGATAAAAATAATATTTGTGTTGTATCCTCACTGGTTTTTGTTGGGGAAAATCATTGGAAAAAGGGAGCACTATGGAGGATCATTATCTTACATTGAAGAATACACCATCTAATCTAATGAAGAATGTGCCACTTCAAATGTGGGAAGTCTTCAACGATAACGAACTGACGTCCATCCTTTCCACCTTGTCAACTTCAATAAATCTCTTAGGTAGGGGTGTGTTTCTGATTGATCATCGTTAATTTTCCTCTCATGTTAAATCACCTACCTTGATACACTTGATAATTCTCTAATGCGGAGGGTACGGCCCAAATTAACATGGACCAAACCCCTGAAAATCATGTGGTTTTTTTGTGTTCTTCGCGATGCAGGAGGATGGAAACTGTCACCAGTGGGGCTTTGGAAAGGTGGTCGGCACCACTGCTAGTCGTGAAGTATGTTGTGGCACAACTGCACTTCTAGAGAAGGGTTGTAGCCCATCGACCGTGGGGGTGAAAGGGTGGTAGTCAGCGGGGGCCTTCTGCATGATGGGGTGGTGGCACGCGTCCACACCACCTGGCGACCAAGGGCCATGACTGCGAAGGGAGGGAAGCCATATTTCGGCCGGTCGTGGAGGGGCTGTGCACGTCACTCTGGTGGGAGGAAAATGGGCTAACCATTATAGTCGGTCGGGTTGGGCCGAGCAGGACCTGCGGGTCCCGCGTGATGCTGGCGACTAAAGGGCTTCAACCGTTTAGTGAGTGGAGGCAGGGGTGGATGAATGCCCCCCCCCCCACATGTGGCCAGGTCGATCAGGACCCAGCGAGCTGGGTCAACCCGAATCAGGTTCTGTCGACCGAGGCTAGGTCATTCCGAGTCGGTCCGACTGGGTCGGACCAGACCTGGACAAACTTCTACCCATTTCTATTCTTCTGGCCATAACATTGGCACCAGGTGTCCATTGGAAGATTCGTCTGTGGTGCCAGAAACTTTGGAGTGAGGCGGTCCTTTTTGTATACCCCACATGAGATTTGGATAATGTTGGGTGTGTGGTTAGGATGGATTGATCATGAATCTAACCAGGCCCTCAGGACTAAAAGGCTAATAACATACAGACCAGACGTTTGATTGACGCACCATCTATTGCGTTGAGACCCCTATTACATAGCTTTACATTGGGATACATCTTCATGGGACATAGTTGAAGTTGGAGTATCAACCTATGGCTTGAGGAGAGGAACCTCCCAGAATGAAGTGATCATAGTGCTGGAACCCATTAGATGGTTGTAACATGAGAAAGGGATCCTTCATGGGTCTGAATTTTAGGATCACACATGGATCATCTCTAGGAATCCATGTGGTACTACTCTTGGATCTGGTGTGGGTCTGATGATGTACTAGGATCCTGTGTGGTTCTTCTATACTAGGATCCTTTGTGGGTCTGGTGATGTACTAGGATCCTGTGTGGGTCTGCTGTACTAGGATCTTGTGTGGGTCTGATGATGTACTAGAATCCTAAGTGGGTATTCCTCTTAATAGAGTATGATGATTCAGTAGTTACATCAAATCATCTATACATATGTAAATAAGTTTTACCTCGGGTGAGTTAAGTCTTTACCTTTTTGTTATTATTTTGTGTGGCATACCAATGTGTTACATACCTTCATGGTGAAACCTTTGTTGTATTTTTTTGTGTGTCATACCTAACTGTTATTTACCGTTGTGGTATTATTTTATTCATGAAAAAGTTTTACTTTAGAAAATGATTTGGGCCTTTTTTTTCTCATGAATGAGATAGGTCATATTTGATAACTTAATTATATGTCTGGGAATATACCTAAGTAGGGTTGTCACTGGTTTACATGATTTGTGGTTTATCCTTTGTGGATTTTGTGAGACCTTGAGGGTCTCAGGGTCCCTAATGAGTATCATTATATTCACCACTGCACAGGCTTCACCTGCACCATGTTGTGTTTGGTGTAGACGACGGTTAGTATAGGCCGAAGCTAAGGGTACCGGGACTAGACGGTGCATGGAAGTGGACCATACAGCATGTCGGTAACCAGAGGAGAAGGACGGGTGTGGAGTGCTGAGGAGGCGATCTGTAACTACCCTTCATGTAGGAACCTCAGAGGATAACCCAATAGATGTATTTCTCTTTCATAAGTTGTATTGTATTTTTAGTTGTACATGTACCTTTACTGTTAGTCTTATATTCCAGCCCCTCATGCATTCAAAACTCTTTTTTATATAGTTTACCTGTGTTCGTATCTTGTTGTGTTCTTAGTTTAGTGTGTTTATAGGATATAAAGGATATTCCATCTCTGTTTTAGGGGATACGCCATTCGGTGCTAGTCGCTATCCCCTGACCTCTAGAAGGTGGGCTTGGGGTAGTCACGACATAGGTCCTGGGGGATGGGTCGTGAAAATTAGTGTGATTGAATACACTACATTCATGATGGGAATAAACATATTGTGGTGGCTGTTGTTCGAATTGTTTTCAAACAACTAAATTATCAATAAACAATCATGGGATTTTTATGTTTAAAAAAGAAAATCATGAGTGATTAATTGAAATATTTATTTATTTTGTTTTGACTTTTCCTCCTACATGATAATCCTTGTTGTTTTTCTTCTCATAAAGGATGACTGTCCAGAAGAATCTATGGATTTGATTGGGAAATTCTTCCTCTCCTCTCCAAGTAGTTCAAGTTAGTTGATTTTTAATATGCATCATAGTTGTCATCACTTCATTTGCATGGATTTTATGATGACATTTCTCTCATTCTTTCAATTATATAGCCCTATTTGATTATAGTACTCTTATGATAATTATTGGAACTACTTCACATTTGATATCCTTTATATTAATATATATACCTTTATTGGAATACATATGCATGGTTATAATGTGACCCTTTCATGATATGATTCACATGGGGGTGTGTGTATGAATTATAATTCCGTTTATTTATATGATTCACTTGTGGGTGTGTGGGTGTAGTCATGAGGAACTTTAATGATATGTAATTCTTATTAATTTCTATTTTAGAACTTGTTCTTGGATGAAAGATATATTTTTATGTGACCGGTATCATGATACCATGTTATACTATCCCAAATAATTGGCCTGTTAGAGGTGGAGTGACACTGTTGTTATTTTAATGTTATGATTTATCCATGAGACATGGGTTGTGATTGTGTGGTTTTCCCAATATCTAGATATTTTTTCCACATTAAGTAGTGTGGCCTACCCCAAAAACATGAATTGGTTTACATGTGTCCATGGGGACTTTCCCATAATAGTTGGTATAAATTACTTCCATAAAGGTGTTAAATGAATATTAGACATTTGGTTGTGTCTCTAAAGACAACATTTTGATAACAAGGTCTTATCTAATATTGAGAGAACATTGTTTATATCTTTTACATTCATTTTGTTTTATAAAACACATGTTTTTTTCTAAATACTTAATTTATAAATACTTCATGCATAATTTATTTTATAAATTTTTCATAAGGAAACCTAATCAATTTATTATAACCAGAATTAGATTTTAATAATTATGAAAAAAAATCAGGACTATCATATTGAGATTATGTACAATACATTTATCATAACAATAATGGTTGTGAAAATAATCATACTCAGCTTTATTATACTAAAACTTGTCATATATGATATGAAATATCCTATGTTTTGTTTTGTACTGACAAAATAATTTTATTCATATTGGAAAAGGATTCAAGTAAAATCATAATCAGATTAAAAAAATATATCATAATGACTTTGTCATAACCAAAAAATCTTATCTCTAATATATGAAATGTGTGTTACACTTCACATGATGTATATTAAAATAGTGTTGTATATTCTATTATATAATGATCGCTGAAGTGACTAGTGTCCTGGTACTTGAGAAAATATCTGAATAAATTTGAGCATTGGATGATCAAGACGACTGTTGGAATATTTCATATGAATAATTGGTCATTTATAGAGTTCTTAAGTCGATGATGTCTCACATAGATACAATATTTTGATTTTACTATTGTGGGAGTGCTCAAAATATTACATGAGTGAACTTCTTGTTCCCCATTTTTACAATTTATTGTTTTGTTTTTAATTTCTTTATGTGTGACATTTTGAATATGATGGAGGGATTATTAATATATCAATATAGAGATATATTCTATTTGATCGAGGTCTTATGGGTATAGAAATATAGTATCCGATCCATCAGATCATTGGTTTCATGGGATAAAAATATAGAGAAAATAAGATCATCATATCGAGGGCTCGAGGGTATGGAGAGATATACCAATCTTCATATTGAGTGTTTTCCCTTGTATGGGAAATATAAACATTCTTGAATTTATTATACATGGGAGAATTATATTTTAATTGGATACACTTTTATATTAGGGATAAAATAATTCTATACATTTACTTGTTTTATTACAAGTCCCTTTTTCCACTATAATTTTAATAAGAAGTGAATTATTTCTCATTCATCTTTCTACTTGTCTTCTGTTTATCATAATAAGATTAATTATGATATTTTTTTTAATTTTATTGTAATTATATGGTCTTTTAGATAAAATATACTCTTTTGTATTACTCTGATTCATCATAAACATTGTTATTATGATTCTCGTTATATGCTTGGATTTAATTACTTTATTCTATGAATATGACTAATCTCTGAATACGTTACAGCAACTTAGTAGATTATGATTATATAACATGTTATAAAATAATCTCATTAATACTATGGAAATCATAATATAATCTACATGATTATGATAAATTGTTCATCAGTTTCAATGGATAAGTATGATCGCCGTTAAAAAACATAGTAGGTATTGGGAATATTATTAGTTTAACATTGTTAAATTATGTTTTAAGGTGAAAAACAATAGTTTTTAAACATGAAATTATCACTATCATGTATTTATCCATCTTCATATACATTTCCATCCCAAAATTGGTTTTAGAGTCGAGTATCTATTATACTAAAACATTCATTTTGTAATAGAGAAGGTTTCCACATGTCATACGTGTTACATTTATATTAATAAATTTTTCAGGTTTGTTTAAATTTTATAAAATTTATTTTTTAAAATATTATCTACACAGCCATGTATTATAGAATAATTTTTTTTTATTTTTTTATGCATTGTAGGAATATTTTGTTTCAACAGATAACCTCAATCCAAATAGACCAACTTTTTTTATAGTACTGATTAGGAATATTTTATAGATATAATGAAGGAATTATACATAAATATAGGAGTCAAAAATTTCATCATGTTAACTAAAGATTAAAAGATTCCACACAAAAAAGTGAATACATTTACATATTAGAAAAAACAATACAATCAATTTAATTATAGAGTTAGAAACAATTAATTAAGTTTTTTGACCAAGAGAATTTACAGGTAGATTTCTTCTTGGGAATATGCTAATAGTACTTGGAAAAAGCTAAATATTCCAGATTTTTGAACATCAATTGTTTTTGAAACTAGAATAGATATTATTATTAATGAATATCATGTGTTTAAATTTAATTTGGGTAAACAACTATCAATGGTATAATAAAATTTTAGGCCAATAGTCAATAATCTACAATCTATGGGAGAAAATTTATTAGAAGATGAAATTTTTGTTGGAAAGAAAATTGATATCATGCCTAATGAGAGATAATATAAGATAATAGTAGTTGATGAATAAAGTAAGATAAAAATATTATTGTTGATGATATATTTTTAACTCTTCTAAAATATGGTTGTGTATTGAAAAGATATATATAGAAATTAAAAAATTAATAATTGTGGATTTTACATTAATATTACTTCAAATATGATAATATCTTAGAATATTAGTAATGTTTTTTAGAATATAGAGAGAAATAATGTTATCATTAAATCCAATTCATGTTATTGTGAACAATCTGATAAAGTATTATCCAATATTTTTTATGAATGAACAAGACCACCATGAAAAATTATTTTTAATATTTTTACATGAATAGTAACAAAGACATGAATGAAAATAATGATTTTGAAGATAAATTTTATGATTGTAGAAGAGCGACATATATTCAACCTGATTATCCCAACATAAAAAAGAAAATAATAGGAGAGACATTCTTATAGAAATTTGAATATGTTTATAAAGTCAAAATAAAATAATTTTCTAATAGAAACTAACAGATGGAGTATTGTTGGAGGTGATTCCTAAGATAATTCGAATGATAATAAAATTACATATCAGAGGAATATTGGTCTTCATTCTAAAATACTTAATAAAAATCAATGTTTTATGGGTAAGGTACACACTACCAATTCATTAACCAATAATTATTTAAATTATAATTTTCACGATGAGAATAAATCGACAGATTCAAATGAATAATTCACCTCAGCTAGTAATGATAATAATTTAACTTCTCTTGAAGAATATTCTCACATTACAAAACTTCTGGAAAATAAAAATTATAAATTGTGTAAAAAGAATGATAAGTCTAATATAAAATATTAAAATTATAATTCTATAATTGATATTTAATAAATTAATTATCATATATTTCGACATATATAAAAAAATTCTAATAAATATTTTATTTCTAATGATTTATAAAAAAATTCTGAAAAGGATAGTTTTAAAACTTGTATCGAGAATTTTGATTCCAAAGATAATACATATGTAGATAAAAAATTAGTTATATAACTAATATCTAAAATTTTCACTAAAGAAACTTTTATCTAACATTAATTTTTTATGAATGTTTCTAAAAAAATGTATAGAAAAACACATCCATATGTTACTGGTTTAGAATAATGATATACTTATGAGAAAATATATTTTTTAAAATAACCAATTTATTCCTAATAATTTCCCATTTGTATTAAATTTTAATGAATATGACATTAGGAATACAATTTAATTTTAAATAAAACACAATACTTTTGATTTCTGAAACCCCAATTTTTAAAAAACATGGATTGCAAACATTTTGATTTCTAACATTTCCAGAAAAAAAAAATTTGGATAAAAAACTCTATTTGTTTTGTTTCTAGGAAAAAAAGAATAATGAAAAAAAAATACATGGTACATGGGTTGTGGGTGTTCCGAACATATGACTGGAAATATTGATTTCATTGAAAATGTTATATAAATGAATTGTGGGACGGATACCTTATAAGATAATGATCAATGAGAGATTATTGGTATAGATAATATTGTTCTTCTTTGAAAAGAAATAATTTAAATAGTTTTATTCATTAATCGTATTAAGAAAAACCTTTTAATAATAATCAAATTATGTGAATATATTTTCCTTTTGAATTTTTTGAATGATTAATGTGTAGCACAGAATTCCATGGAATAATTCATTCTTTCTTCCCATCGACATGATACTGCTTTCACTCTTAACATAGAAGTCCTTAGCAGTGAGGACATACCATTACGTAGTTAAATATAATATCAATCATGTATATGGAATGAAAGGTTAAGACATTGTATCCTTAGAGACATATATAAGATGAATCAGAATATACTTCTTAAGGATTTTCCAGAACATCGATTTGATTCTTCAAAAGACAGTGACCATTGTAAATTCAGTGAGAGACATAATTTGGGATATAAATATATTAGTTAATTATACAATTTATATTCTTTGTAGTTAGTTCACATTTATTTATTTGTTCATACACATAGTATAGGTAATGGGGGAAAGAATGATGTATTTTTTCTAGATGACGATTTCACAAGATATATATGATATTATTTTATATAAAATAAATATGAAACCTTTTTATAAAAAAAATAAAATGAAATGTAAAAAATGAGAAAAAATGTTCCTTGATAAATATTCCTAGTGATCATAGTGTTGATTTCGAAAATTCTGGTTTTGAAACTTTTTAGATTAAGAATGTTATTACACATAACCTATTTACTCCAAGAACTCCACAGAATAAATGGTGTTATTGAAAAAAGATATTGTATTCTTCAAGAAATCACAAGAACCTTGTTGATTGAATACTTATTTTATATATATATTATGGATGATGAAGTTAGTATTTCTTTTTATTCGATAAATTTTGGTTTAATTTGACCTTTTATTAACAAAACACTTTATGTTTTGTAAGCTAACTGGAAACCAAATGTTTCATACTTAAGAGTATTTTGATGTAAAGAATTCGTACTGAATATAAATGATATATTACACAGATTTTCACCCAAATATAATGATGGTATAATTTTATTTAATTCCTATACTTCTAAGTCATATTCAGTATTTAATAAATATTATTGTACTATTGAAGAACCAGTCCATGTTAAATTTGATGATACTGTTCCTTTTGTTTTAAAAAAAACTCAACCAACACCCACGGTTGTGATTTTCAAAAATAATCCTCAAACATTGTTAAAATATTCTTCTTATAAATAAAATACTCAACAAATTCCTTTTTATGTATTTAATCAAAAAAAATCTTCATTATATTGAAAAACATACCGTATAAATCTATGTTAGTTATTTCATAGGAATCATCCTAGTGATAGTATCATTAGTGATGTTAGTCAACTAGTTAGGACTATAAGATCATTTGAGAATTGGAAAATAACATCATGGGTTTCTTTCCAAAGTTACCACAAGAATCTTAATGAGGCTTTATGTGAGGATTAAAGGATAAAAGACATACAAGATCAGATAAATTAATTTGAAAGGAATAATGTGCATACCTTGGATGAAAGGCCTAAAGAAACATCAGTAATTGGAGTAAAATTGTTTTCTATAAAAAATTTAATGAGAATGGAATTATAATTTGAAATAAATCAATACTTTTTGGTAATGTTTATAATCAACAAAAGGGTATAAATTATGAAGAAACATATTCCTCAATATCTAGAGTTGAATCAATTTATATTCTATTATCCATTGTAGAATTAATTAATTTCAAAAAAAAAATGTTGTAATAGACACATTAGATAATTGATATGTATAGGATTAATTTTTGGTTGAACAACCCCCTAGAATAAAAAATTCTATATATGATGAATATTTTTTAAAACTTACCAAATCATTATATAGATAAAAAAATTTCCCCATGAATTGGTTATAATAGAGTACTTTTATTTTTTATACAAAACAATAAGTTTTAGAGAACTACTGATCCAACTCTATTTAAAAATAACAGTAAAAATTTTATTTTCGTTCAAAAATAAGTTTTTGATATTATATTTGAATCATCTCAAACAATCATCAACAGATTTTATTGTGAATCTTATGAAATATGAATGTTAAATAAATATGATTAGTGAGTTAACATTTTTCATTATTTTCAAATTTATCATAAAAACTAAAAGAGATATATATATATATATATATATATCAAAATATGTATATCAAACATATTTTTAAATAGTAGGTATATGAAAAAATTAATATTATTATTACTTTAATAGAAAAAACAATTAAACATTATCCTGATGGGGATGAGAAACCAATTCATCCAACAATTTTAATAGGTATGATAATAAGATTACTATACATAAGTTATATTCAACCAGAAACAATATTTTCTATATTTTTATTTTCAATATATAAATCCAATAAAAATGAATCCCATTTAAAAGTAGTTAAATGAAATTTTCATTATCTAAAAGAAACTATGATTCTAGGAAATTTCTATTCTTATGAAAATAATTTTGAATTAAAAATAATTTCATTTACTGAATTTGTTGGTTATAGAATGGATAAGAAATGTACTTTAGGAAATTTTCATCTATTAAGAGATACATTATTTTCATTGCCTTGTAAAAAACAACACTCAGTAGAACATTCCACTACTGAAGCTGAATATGATGCCGCTAGAAGTTGTTGTGGTCAAGTACTGTGGATGGAACACACACACAGTAATTGCGACATGATTTTTACTAAAATTAAAATATTATGTGATAAAACAAGTTCAATTTATTTAATTAAAAAACATGAACTTTACTCATATTCTAAACATATAGATATTTGGTATAACATTCTTAGGTATCATACACATAAAGGAGATATCATTTCACAATTCATCAGAATGCAATAACCACATGTTAATATTTATTCAAAACCATTACCCTTTGATAGATTTGAATAAATTAAATAGAATATTTGAATGATCATTGTAAATTAATCATTCATGTCCATTTATTTTTCAAACTATCCCATTACGTATTGAAACTCCATTTTATATGGTGATACATACGATTTATGTTTTAAAAATAATTGATATTTCTAACATTTAGTGTTTACTAAAAAGTTATGTAAAAAATTTTATGGAATTTAGATTCATTGAAATCATATTTGAATATATATTTCATCATAATATTCTCATAATCAATTTATTATTCATAATAAAATTTTTGGATTTCGGTTTCTCTTTTAATTTTTTTTCAACCAAAACATTCATATCCAACTATTTAACATTATCTAAAGATTTGGTATTTCAATAATCATAATATGTTAATAAAATAATGAAAAAATATCATTTTTATTATTCCACTTAAAAAGATATTCTTACTAATTTTATATTTTAACATTAATCCATAATAATTAGATTCAATTTGTTTTTTTTATAATAAATTTTTTCATTCTTTTACTTTTCAAATTATTTTTAATAATATTCCCCCCAGACAATACTTTTTTTTCAATTTTATCATATTCACCCAATATGATAATTTTCCTAAACAACAATAGTTTATATTTTAAAAAAACATTAATAAATATCACAACTATTATATCATAAGAGATCAAATATCAACCATCAGATCTGTTAGGAATCTGAAGGGTCATATTCCATCGCCTATATAATGGGGACCCAACCCACACCCAACCCCCGCTCCATCATGTGCCCCACATTATATATTAAATATTTATTTCATAAAGCACTACTTCCTTTAAATACCTCATTCAATTTCTTTCATCATGTCTAAATCCTCATTTTCTTCAAAAAAATATGATATATCAAATGAATGATTACATGAAATGTTTTTTTTATGAAGGGTTATTCACAATATTGATATCAGAAAAGTATAATTCATCTTTGAGAACGATGATAGGATTTCATGGATTGGAATTTTTATGTGTAGAACAATCTAATCCCAATTATGATTTTATTTATTTGGATTTGGGCAAAAATATTTTGGTCACTGTAACTTTTTTAAAGAATTGTTTTCTAAATATAAATATAGGGAACATTACATAATGAAACCAAGATAAGAACCCATTTATTTGGGTATTTCTAATAATAATATTAATTATTATAATCCATAAATTATAATATTAAAAGAGTATATTTGAAACAAATAGAGATAAAAATTATTTTTTTAAGAATGTATCAGATGATGAAATGAGCAGGGGTACTAATCTAATTACAGATCGAGTATTAGCTGTTTGGATGCATGATTCATTATTTTGATAATTGGTGATCATAATAATTTAAAAATATTTGATATTTTCATTCTATATTACTTGGTTAATATGAGAAAAATAAATTTTACAAGGTTAATTCTTTTGAATATTAATAATATAAAATACAATATTAGCATGTCGTGGATTATAATGATTTTCGGATTGATCAGTATGATTGTTTAAAAAATCATGGGACATTTTAATAATTCAATCAAGTACAAACCAATCATGGAAAATATTTTTATATTAATTGATGATACAATTGGACATATTTAGTATTTATTTTATTCAGAAATAAATATGTATTTCAAGTGTATTATGGTCTTTTCTTCAGAGGTAAAACCTTCTTCGACATGAAAATTTGAGAATGTAATTATGTATTGAAAGGTTTATTCACTTCACCCAACAAAGAAATAATGGAAATAGAATAATGTTTTTTAATTTAATATCTCATGAATAGAATATAAAAAAGGTTAAATGAGAAGAATGAGCACCATTTTTTGGACCTGACCTAGCTGAAGCACTTACTAAAATATTACATGGTGAATAAATTATTGAAAAAAAAAGAATGAGAAATAAAAGAAAAAACATCAATACAAATCTTTAGTTAATTTATTGATGAAAGGTGGTTAGGATTCTTCTACAAATTCTGTTTTACCAACTGATGCTGGTTTTGAATTTGATGATTTTAAATATGTCATTGATGATGTTATAATTGATAAAGATTAGGTAAAAGGAGTTGTGGTTGATAAAGAATCTGTTCCAACTGAGAAAGAATATTTGAGATTAGAGTCACATATTTTTGAGTTGATTGAAGAAGTAGCATCCATTTTTAATTGAATAAGAAGGTAGGAACAAATAAATAGAATGATATATAGATTAATAATGAGATGGTGAATTATAGGAGAATGAAAATACAACTATTGATAAGTATGAGACCCATTCCGATATTGTTTCTTTAAGAAAATTTTTATCCTTGTCAAAATAATTATCTTCTTTGGGAAATCAGCACGAGAATTCATTTATTCAAGAAGAAAAATATCAATCATTTCATGAATTTTTATCTACATCCAAGAGTCCTGAACAAACTCAAAACCAAAAAGGTGAAGGATGTAAAAGATTCATTTTTTATGCAATGGAAATATCAGATGGAAAAAAGTCATCATATTTAAATAAGGAGAAGTGAAAATATGCTCAAGAATATATTACAATCAATTTCAAAAACAATACATCAGAATGAGATTCTCCAAATTTGATAATATCTTAGGACCATGATTATGATTTTTATACATTATGTTGGTTATATAAAACATTTCCATAATTTCCTAGGATATAGTGCATGGTAGATTTATTTGTAAAAATTAATTTTATAAATTCTGATTCATTTAAATACTTAACAGACTAGTTATTTCTATTGTAATGAGGTTTCATGATTTTAAAATAATGTCTTGAATATCATCGGAAAAGTTATAACAAGATAGTTAAATAGTGTAATGGTGTTGAAAATTATATCATGCCTCATGAAGATAATTTTGAAAAGTTTATTATGTATTTTAATAAAAATGATCCATATTTTCTTATCCCTTATAGGGATATATCCACCAAGGTTAAATATATTAACAAATTTATGAGAAGATTTGCGAAAAAATTAAATATGTCACTGATTTGAAGACATTTTTAAATTTTATGCATCATTTTATTTCAAAATTCAAGGGCTATAAAAATAAAATTGTTAATTTGAGGAATAATAATGAAGTCTTCTTAACAATGCAACATATATCAATTAGAAAAATATAAATTTTTGTTTGAAAATAATAAGTAACAAGATGAAAATATTCATATTCATAAAGAGGGAATACGAGATCATAAAAAGATTAGAAAGTGTCTGGAATAGTTTATGGAAAATTTTGAAGAAGATGGAAATGAGTCCAATAACATGAAAAATATTTTAAGATATTTAATATTAAATATACAATAAATTTTTTAAAACATTTTGTAATTTTTTGTTAGGACTATCAAAAAAATTCTTTTCCATCTACTTATAATTAGATAGAATTTCTTTAAGTTCATTATTGGTTAAATGTTGTTATATTTAATTAATATGATCAAGCACTCTATTATTGTGTTTTGAATATTCATTTCACTATCATTTTTAGGTATTACAATACTTTTTCCAGTTACTTATTGATAAACACAAAGGGAGATTATTTCTAGACAAAGGCGTAGAATGTTTAAAATAAGGGAATATTCATTAATAAATCGGGGAATGTACTTATAAAAAAGAGAATATAATACTTTGTAATATTTTTATCCTATGTAGACATTCATTATATTCATCCATTGAATTATAATGAGTATTAAACTCAGGGAGAGATAATTATTAATGTTTATTTTTGAATAATATTTTTTAAGAAAAATAATAGACATCAGTTTGCCATTTTTTTTCAGTTTATGTCTTGTTTTTTGTGCTTTCCAAAAAAGGTGGAGATTGTTGATTCAATTTTTTATTAATTAATTTTCCATTAATTTGGTTTTTGAAATCACAAACTCTTTATTAAAAACCTAATTTCTACCTATTTCTTGAATGAATAATTTTATAATGTTTTAATTTTGAAACAAAATACTTTTATCATAATTGGAATAAGATTAAAATAATTACAAATTTTCTTTTCATTCTTAACATAATGAAACTAGATATGATAATTTTATCATAATGAGATTAGATACAATAACAATCATACACTACATTATACTACTCATATTTATCAAGTAAAATATAAAATCACTTGTTTAGTCTTTCATACTGAAAATTGATTTATTCGGATTGATAATGGTTTCAATAAAAATTATACTTAGACTCCAAGAATTTATCATAACGACCTTGGTGTAACCAGAAAATATTATCCCTAATATATGAGATATTTCTGACACATCACATGATGTATCATAAAATGATTTTGTACATTCTGTTACAATATGATCATTGATGTGTCAGATGCTCTAGTCCTTTATAAATTCTCAGAGAAAGTATAACCACTAAAGGATCAATATGGGTCAAGGGAAGCATTCCTCTAAATAAATATTCATTTTAAGAGTTCAAAATTAGATAGAGATTCATATAGATACACTCTACTGATTTTATGTTTGTATAACAGATCTGAAAATTACAATAGTGAACTAATTGTTCCTTGTATTTGTAATATTTTTTAGTTCATGATTATTGTATGCATCTTATTGTGAATAAAATCATGGGTTTATAAATATAGTATAATTGATATCTAATCTTATTGATCAAGGTATTGTTGGGATATCCAGATATAATCCAATCCATCAGATCGATGGATGACTGGGATAGGCAGATAGAGCCAATCCGATCGTCGTATCTAGGGATTGTTGAGATAGTGAGATAGCCTGATCGTCGTATCAATAGATTTTCCTATTAAACTAACGACATAATTTCATATAAGTATAAAATAGGGGACCAATATCCTAGTTTATTATATATCATTCTATTTTTGTTAAAATAAGTTTATTTATTTACTTATTTTATTAAATAACCTTTATTTCTGTTGAAATTGTAATAAGAAGTTTATTATTTTATATTCAAATATCTATAAGTATTTTATTTATCATAATAACATTATTTATGATACATTGTTTAAAATCTGATTATGATTATATATGCATTAATATCAATTCTTTAAATTTTTATTACTCTGATTCATCGTAAACATTGTGATTACGATTCTTGTTATAAGAATTTATTTAGTCTTTTTCCTCTATGAATATGATTAATCTCTAAATAAATTTCCACTGCTTTACTAATTATGATTCTACAAGCTATTAAGATAGAATATTATTATGACATGTGAAATTCATTTCAGAATCTATTTGATTATGATACTTTGTTCTTCGGACCCAGGGGCCATGTCCAATCATCTTTTAAATTCATAAGAGGTATCGTGAATACGATTAGTTTAACCTTGTTAAACTAAGTTTCTTTTAAAGTTATAGATGAAAATTTTTAAACAGACAAGTCACCCCTTGTACTTATCCATATTCATATACATTTGGACCCAACATCTAATTTATACAATGATTATCAATCCACATTCTTTTTTATTGGTGCGACATATGTAGACATGGGTTTCATGGAATCTTGGTAAGTGAATAATAAAACATCACATGATTATTTATTTATGAATTTACCTCATTTTTATGAAATAGACATATATATATTGTTTTTCTTATGTTAAATATGAATCAGTAGTGTCCTGTAATGTTTAATATCACAATCTAAATTAGAATCTTAATGTGTGTTTATATTTTATAGTTAGGCGTACAACTAAGGGTTCGAGAAATGTGTTTTAAAGCATGCACATTGATATTTGAATACATTATAAGTACATTAAGATAATTTAGACTATTTTTTAGTTCAATTTTTATGTTATTTTATCTCCATATATTTATTTTCCAACCAAATTAAGGGTCATGATTTTATTTTTATGACTTTTATACCATTTTATTGTTTGACTTTGTTTCTTCCATTTCAACTGTGTAGTTATATTGTAATTTATTATCGTTTTACTAATTTTTTTGATATATAGTTTTTTTTACAATGTTTATAGACTACCAATGGAACCATTCAGGCCCTCCCCACTAGTCGTCAACCTCTTATATACATGATGATGTGCATGAGATCATGTCTCACTCTATCTTCGACATGGTGATTCCTATAATGGTGTTACACTTTTTTAGAAAATTTAATTCTCATAAAAGTAGAATAAACTCAATTAAATTCCCAATCTATATCATAAAATAATCTTGAATATTATGGAAATAAAAAATATGGGTATACCTAATTTCCAGTATACTCCAAGTCACAGGATCCTAATGAATTATTTTTTTGATTGATCAATATGAAATAACTGAAAGACTCTTACGTCCACTTATAGTATGTCTTCAACCTTAATACATATACTCTAAAGGATGATATATATAATATCCACATTTTTTATAATCTTATCCTAAAAGATAATTAGATAATATGGAATAATATAGATCATATGATTCATCTTGAAAAAATCACAATAGTACAATTATAATGGGTTGGACACTTTAATTGTAATATATAATCTACAAATACATCAATAATCAATCTAAATGAATAATAAATAAAATTAATTAATCTAAAAAATTTGTAAATAACTATCCACACCATATCGGATATCAATTTTTGAGTTATATAGTTTTCTATAAGACAAATAATTTTTTAACGATATAATGGTAAAATTATTTAAGAATTACATCATATTCATATTATATTATATGATATAGATAAATTTTATATTATTATTAATCTATTTTTCATTGAATATCCCTCCATCCCTAACTTGTAATAAAACCCTATATTGAATTTATCTAAAAATACACAAAAACACAATGTGAATCCACCCAAACCACATTAGAAACTATTTATAAAACCCTCTTTATTATTGAATTTTTGATTTGTAAAAATATTATGTTCAAGTTATAAGGACATAATATAATACCTTGGGGTAATATTCCATAATAATATTAAATATTAATTCCTAATCCATATATGAAAGCAATGATGGGATTGAAGAAAAAAAGATGTGGTAATCAAGATAAACAGTGGCATGGCACAATCTCAATAATACACAAAATTTTTATATATGAATAACTCTCATAGATGATGTATCATATACATCATACATAAACTTTTATATTCCCTTTCCTATGACATTGAGTATCCACTAGTCATTGAATAAGTCAATCTATAAAAGTTTATTTCAAACTTTCAAGATTCTATAAAATATACTGACTAGTTTGAATGAGTATATCACATGTCATTCATCCAAGTATACAATATCATCACATGTCACTGAAAAAACTAAAATGTATTTCCAATGTAAAATTAAAACATTTTCACGGATTCCTTTTAAACTCATACATGTTGTAAAATCCAATTTTATTTGAACTCAACCAACAACATGATATGAAACATCCCCAAACACCCTTTTTTAACTCACCCTCATGGATTTTAGGAGAATTGTATCAATTTATAATGGTTCACATGGTAAATATCTTTCAAAAATTAGGTAATGAGGTTACATAATATGTATAAACCCCTATGTCTATCAATTACTATATAACATTCCATCGTGATACACTTTCTTGGGACTTTGTAGATAATATGTATCTACTTATTGTCTCTTATGTCAATGATTTTTATTAATTATGACACTTTTTATCTCATTCAAGGTTAAAATTTGGATAATCATAGCAAGTTATCAAACACCATAATTATTTGTGATGATAATCAATTAGAGACAACTAAATTTCATTTTTTTAGATGATATTTTCATTACAATGTTCATGTAATATAAGTAGCACACATGAATAAATGATAAATGTATATTGGATTTAATTAAAATATGATAAAAATACAGTAAATATAATAATTATATCATTTTCCTCTTATATCTAATAAATAGATACATCATAAGAACTTCATGATTCTATTTTTTAACATTCATTGTCAAATGAGCTACCACATTATCATCTATTTCTATATAAAATTACATTATATCACCCCACTCAATGATATTCCAAAAGAGAAGGTATTTTTAAAGGATGTATTTTGTCATTGGTGAGAATGGGGTTCCTTTACATATGAAATAATTCCATTATGGTCATATAAAAGCTCAATTTATCCATAATAAAAGTAATTATCCTGATTTTAGTGATGAAATTACTATTGAAAATAGTGTCCTTTATAAAATCTTATGTTGGGATGTACTCTACTATCATTGTTGAGTCAGTTAAGTTAGCCTTTTATAACTCTATTAACGAAAAACACCCCCATTTTGGAATAATAAAAACCCACCTTGAGGTCCCATGTCTTCTTTCTCTAATTGGAAGCATAAAAAATTTTAACCATTAACAATGTGATTCTCTACTCCTCCAAAACCAAGAACCCATAATCAATTTTTTCTATAGTACATAGAGATATTAATTATAGCAACCCGTTGACTTTTTAGATGATCATATTTTAATATAATTTTTATATACATATAATAATAAACATTTGGTTGACTACATTATGTGTAATGCAAGATAGATCCCACATGGTACACATAAGGAATCCTAATGTTCTTTTTTAACACAATAGAAGTATATAAAGTGTTTCAAAAATTCTTTTCATTAAGCACTAGTAAAAGTCCATTATCATAGTACCATATGATATATTTTTTCATCACATTAACTATATATTTTTTGTAAGTCAATCCAAGAAATCTATTTGATTTATCTCTCTAGATACGAATAACCAGTATATAGGTTTCTTTACAAATTTTTTTTTCGAGAATCATTTTACCAATAAAATCCTTTATAAAAAGTCATTTCAAGATTTAAATTCTAATGAATAGTATGTCATCTATTTAAAATAACAAAAATATTACATGACCAACAATAGACTTATTCTTTATAAATGAATCTCCCATAGTTTTTATTAAACCAAAAGTCTTTGATTTCATCACCAAATCGAATGGTAGACCCTTTAAGAACATACATTAATCCATTCAAAAAACATTTCACATTTAAAACAATAAAATGACTATAATGTACCTCAAAAACTCTATGTAGTATCATATATACATCATTGACTAGATCTCGATTAAAGAAATTGGTTTTCAAATCCATATCACTTACATTTCTTCAATAAAATTCCTTTTTAATTTCATTTCCACGATAAACCTCCATTTTACGGGTAGATATGTATCCTTTACATACCCAATGGGTCCCTACGTTATATGAACAGAAGGATTAGTAACCCAATATCTATACATAGGTCTCAAATCATCACTATATTTTTGCCAGTAACACCATTATGTGGTTACCCAAATCTACACTATGTTTCCTTGGATATCACACATAAAAAACTCATATGTGTTTTGGATGACTTAATTGCATTTTGTTTCCCTCTATCTACTCATCCACTCTCATGTTTTTTCATATATTTATGCTCTTGGAGCCTCCATGACCAAAACCACACCATAGTGCCCCTACTCCAGACATACTGAAGTCATTTCCCTACTCATTGGTCGTCCAAAGTCTATTCTCATTTTCACACTATCTCAGGGAATCAAACTTATATAATGATAATGGTTCTCTTTATAATTAACTCTAAATGGGGCTACTAGGATTTGAACCATGTTATGATGTAGAAATATGGGATGATAATACCACTTAAGTAATTCCCAAATAACCCATTTCATATATCTCATTACTATAATGACCTACTATATAAATAGACTGACCAAAGTAGCCTATATTCAATGGATACATCATTAAATTGGTAATAGATACAAGTGAATACATTCAAATAACCTAATAGTTTTCAGTCTTAGAAAACTCTATTCATTGTTGAATCTCACATTGCATTTGGAAACATAAATGAAAACATAATATTTTACATGAAAACACCAGTATTCCCCCCTTAATAACCATACATATCAATTATAATACACTTAATAACATCTCGGTGAAAGGAATCATTGGGAATGGCTGGTCATTGATGGTTATAAAGGGAATCATGTAGAGAAAGCTAAACAAGGAATGAATAATATGGTATGAATAATATATAGTCAAATAATTCTATAAAAATAATCATATGATATTATGATATATCAATGTGTATCATAAATATTAAAACAATCACATATAAATAAATAACATGTTTCATAAAGATATAATACATAATGAAAAACCACTTTATCTTACCATCGAGGCCCAAGTCCTAGACATCTAAATATATAGGTATGGACTATACCCAATACACAATATATTGGGTCTCATGACACATATCTATGAATCAAGGGGATAAGTACGTTTTTGATCCACTGGAAAATTAATAATTACTATGTATAAATAATATGAATAAATAATACAACTTAATAAATATTCCATAATAGTAAAAAATATTCCTTGTAGAAAGAACTGGCATATGGAATGTGAATTAATTCCCCAATCAGAAAGATCATAAACCTTGAAAATAAAGAAAAATTATGGTATAAAGATAATATATACCCATGGGATCATAAGTTTATTAAATTTTTATTATCATGGATGAATAAATATAAATTATAAATATCATTAACACATTCTTAAAGAAAATATCACTTTCTATTACAAAATCACTATTGAAAACTAGAAAATTATAAAATATTAGTAAAATAATTTTTCCAAAATATAATAATTGATAATTATATAATAATATTCAATTGTTTTAGTGTTTATGATGGCGTGAATTTTTTTCAATTTCATTTATGTTAAAAAAATGATTTTTTTCATTTTTTGATAAAAAGTAAAAAAAGTATCATGGTTAGGTTATAGAATAAATATTCATTTAAAATAATTTTTAAATAATTAAATCATTGGTAAAGATGAATTTAAATATTAATAGGATGCTATTATTTATATTATTATAATCATTTTTAAAAAAATTGTATTTGGAAAGAAATTTTCTTTTCAAAGAGAGATAGAACGTTGGTTCTCCTTAAAAAAAGAAATCTTTCAAAATTATCAATATATAATGAGAGGAAGATGAAAAAAATATTAATTTATTGAAATAAAAAGAGTTGAAAAATATATTGGTTTTATGATATAAATATAAAATATTTCCCCAATTGTATACTTAAATATATAAAACTGTTGAATAATGATGAGATTTCGAAATTAACCCTTACCAATTTTGTAGACATTAAATCAAAACCCATTCGATGAAGTAATTTGATTTTTGATTTTAATTATTGTTTATTTATAATGACATATGATATAAAGTTTAATTTGTTGATTATATATTTATCGTTATGATAAGTAGTTCCGAAATGTTAAATATATCTCAACAAAACAATATTGAGAAGAATAACTCTTACCTCAGGTCTAACATCATCCGTACATGTTTGAAGATCATGTATAATAACTATATAATTTTTAGACATAAATTAAAAAAAATATTCATTTATATCATACCATATATTATTTACTTATAACATTTTATCACCCAGACGTTAGCAATTATTTATTTACATAACTGTTTTGGGTGATAACTGCTTCATTTTTCATGTATGTTTTGGTTCTGTATTTTTGGTACTTATATTTTGTTAACAGTTACATCATTTATAGAATTTTACTAAATATATAAAAATCATATATATTAATTATATAATTATATACTCATCTAAAAATGGTGCATATTGAAAAAAATTGAATATATCATTCATTAAGATGGAATTTCGTACCTTTGCATGAATGATGTACTTACTTTTCAATGGATATAGTTAAATAAATGTAAATAATAATTAATATATCTTATATACCACATATATTTATTAAATCTATCCATATCATGATCCATGTAAATTTTACATCAAAAAATGATCAGATCGCTACGTGGGGGTGGTAGTCCACAAATACACATTTGAAATGTTGCTGTTTAAAAAAGCATTGGAAGATAAAATGTTAGACATGATATTATAATATAAAAATCATAAAATTTTTATTTATATAATATTTATTAATTATATACATTTTTTAATCATTTGTAATATTTATATATAGAAAATTATTTATATCGTTTTTGGTAGAAGGCAGACCGCACAAATGCACGAGCGTTATATTCACCACCCATTTGATGGAATGGAGGGTGAATAATGGTTTTTATATAATAAAAATATCAATAAATTATAACTAGGATATTTAATTTTTTATTACATAACAAATATCAATAATTTAATAGAGTTATAATAATAAATAAATTATAAGTGGTCATGTTAGATTATTACCCATTACTCAATAGGCCTCCTTGAGGCCCCTTCTACAGACCATAAGAATTGTCATTGAAGAATAATAAAACCTATAACTAAAGGATAGGTAATAAAAGAATATAATTTCATATGTTTAGGTCAATATTAATGGATGATAGTGGTTTAAATAAAATATATAATGTTTTTCCATTTATAATGGAAGGAAAGGACACACATTGAATTATAAAAAAATGAATAAAATATTACAAATAATTTCACATTTCAATTGCTTCCAAATATCTATAGATTCAATGAAAAATATTATAAAATTTAAATATAACTATTTTTTTAAATTTATATATGTTATTTTGTCATTTGAATCCCTATAATTAGGTTTGACCACTTATTTATTCAACATTAATCTTAACTATGGTAATGGGGATTTTAATATAAAAAGAGAATAATTTTAAAAATAATGTAAGAATTTTCTCATAAGTGACCTATTTATGATAATTTCCATAATTTCACTTCATTATTGTCCTAGATAAGTATTTTTATGATTTTTAATTAATTCAATAGAATATTTTTAACATATAATTCTATTAGTATCTTTTTACGAAATATTCACATAATTTGACTTCAAAAAAAACTTGACAATGCTGGAATTGAAATATAAACCTATCAATCATCCCTAAATGTTTTACTAAAAAATCATTTGAAACAAAAATTTCTCCATATTTTATACAATTAAATAATTTTAAATTCATTAATTTTTTATTTCTATAAAATGAATAAATATTGTGCCGGGTTTGTGTAATCATTTCAGGTCATTATTAAATCGCTAAAATTAAAATTAATTTCATTAAAAAAATAAATTTTTATTTAATACAAACATTTATGACCTATATAATCCTTGTTTTAAATTTATTTTTAAAATTTAGTGTCATTAAAGTCAATAGAGTGACATTTTGTATATATTATTTTCTAAAATTAATATAACGGTCATAATCAATGAAAAATGATAAAATGTGTCAATATATTGTCAAATTAGATGAAAATGGAAAATTGTCACCCATAAAATAGAATAAATGAAATTTTTAGGTTGATTTTTTGACCTCTTCACTGGGTTTTAACTCTATTTTGTCTCATTTTCCCTTTTTCATGGTTGCATATATTTACCATGATTACTACTCATAATGAAAAAAGTTAAAAGGAAATATTTACAAAATTTTAACCTACCAATTCCTAATATTACATCAATTTCTTGTGGTCCAATAGATATAAGTTTCAATGTTCCTTTTTAATATAAATATGTAACAGAAAATAAAAATATATTTTCAATGTGTTCTAACACATATCATTTTTCTTATTTCAAAATAATGAATATTACAGATTAAAATGGGATTAATTGTTTTAATATAAATAAATGGATAATATGTAAAATTAAGATCAAATAAAAATAATATGGGACATTTAGTTTTATTATTTAATGAAAATATATGATGCTATTTTAAAAATCAGTATATTTCCCCTTTCAATAAGAAAAAATAATTCATTAAAATCATATAATTTCATTCCTCATTAATTTAAATATGATGTTTAAAATATTAATTTTTTTAAATAAATAATCTAAAATTATAAAAATTTATATTAATTTTTTCTTTTCAAAATCAATAAAAATAGTTTTGAATGAAATTTATTTCTTTAAAAATAATATTTCATTACTAAAAATTCAATACATATTTCATAATAATTTTGCAATAAATCTTTTTTGAGTTGGACCTCTATATATTTTATGTTATGGATATATTCATATTTTTATCCACGTATTCAAAAAATAAGTTATAATGGTCTTATTTTCATTAGAATGTTTTATGGATCATTTAATCTTGGTGTTCTATGTATAATAAACTATCGAACACAAAATTCTTTGTCTAAAATCCTGGCGTGTAACATTCTACATGTAATGACCCATATTTTTATCAATGGAATTTATCCCTTATTATAATTATGTCGTATAATATAAATCACATAAAATCACATAGAGACCACAATACTAACTTTATAAATAAATAATTAATGAAATATGATGATTATTCAAAAATTAAAGAACCTATAAGAATGGAATAGTAACACAATCTATTGAATAGTTACATGAAAATTTGGAATAATAATTATTCCACTAGAATAGAAACATCACCTTTCATATCATAAATAGAATTAGGGTATCTTATGAATGAAAATATAATATACTTGTTTCATGAAATAAGTAAATATATATTTTATTAATGATAAATTAATTATTGATATTTTTATAAGCCATAATTTATAATTTAGAATTTGATTTTTAATATAATGGGTTAAAATAAACATTATTTTCATAAAATAGATATATAAATTAATATTTTGTTTTCATATGATTATAAAATAATTTTTTGAGACCTTAGTTAAATTTTAATGTGTCACATAAGCAGTTATAATTTAAAAATTTATATTTTTTTGAATAAAACATGACACAAATAAAATATAAAATATTAAAAATTTGAAAATTTATTTTACTAAATTTAGTTCATTTCATAATTATATAATTTATAAAAATTGTGTGCATTTTTGATATTTTTATAAAATACATGATTTTTTTGAATTGTGATATTTGATAATTTATGATAAAATCTAAATATATGAATTATTGATTCATAGATAGTTTAAAAATATTTTAATACCATAATCATGAACCGCCAAGAAATATTTTAATATATTTAGTAATATAGTTTAATCTATTCATATTTTTAATCCAAAATAATAAACTAATTAATAAAATATTGAGATAACAACCCTGTTTTTTATATGAATATTACCCTTCACCACCTCTTCTCATCACACATCTAGAGCCTTTAATATTTTCCATATTCTACCCAAACACCTTCTAAACCCCTTACCCAATTTCTCGAATTATTTGGTCTCATCAATTGACTAAACCCTTATCACTAAGAAGGATATGAAGGAGTAGAGATTAATGAGGGAAAATCATCTTTCTTTTTATTTTAATTTCCTTTAATTTATTTTATTTTCTTATTATATCCCCACATTACCTTATGAAAATTTAACGGTAACTCAATTATATTTTATATACATGATTTTTATGATTTTTATGGAAGAACCATAATCATATATATTCTCTTCTCTCTTTTATTATAAAAATAGATGCATTATCTATGAGGTGTTGATTTATATCCTTCAAGGAAGAAATGGTTTATATTTCACTTTACACCTTTATGTTTTGTCATAAAATCTTCTTAATGGTCAAAAATATATAAATTTTATGATATAACCTTTTTATTATTTTGGAACAAGAATATATACACAATATTAAATTGAAAAACAAAAGTTGTTTGTGGTGTTCAAAAACATCCAAATTAAGCTAAACAATCAACATTAACGTTTTCTCTAAGGATTCATCCACATGAAATAATAACAAAGATATATATAATAATTTAAAATTATATAATTTTAATAATAAAATATAATATTAATTATGGAGAATTTTCGTATTTTACATGTTCTCCCATACATGAATAAAAATTAACCAATCATTAAAACCATGAAAATAAACACTGATAAATGATGAAATTTATTACTATAACCCATCAAAAAGGATATAAATGAACTTAAAAAAATTATAATGAATCAAATTCATGTAGAAGAGGTTCTGAATTTTTTATTTAATTAATTTAATTTTATTATAAAAGATATTAAAGAGAAGGAATTTTTCTTTTATAAGGGAAGGGGATTCCCAAAGACAACTGTATTTAATTGGGTTTTCCCTTTTCACTATATTTTTTGTATTGATGTATTTGTTGTTCCATAATTATAATTAATTTTTACATCCATTTTATTTTCTAGAAATATATATTTCCAATATTATTCCATGTCAAATGAAATGATTTTTCCAAAATAACAATTCTTTTCCGAAATAAATCCTTTACATGTTGTGATATTTTTTCTTCTTCACTCAATACTGATAACTATTCTACCAATTGTGATATTAACTATTAATTTTGGTAACCCAAAAGTTTATTCATAATTTTTTTTATTAAATGGAACTCATTCCTTTTGACAGGTTATTTTATTTCCAAGATTTATATATGTTCTACGTAGTATACTTGATTATGTAAATGTTATGATGCGATGGTTGAACCTAAAATTATATAGAAATCCAAATAATTTTTAATGTGAGGAACCTCCTAGATAAATTGAATTATGAATGAACTTGATTCGATTTTTGTTCACAAAAAATTATGGTATTTGACCAAAAAGGTATAATGTTTCATTTTTATACATTTTCACATTCCATGCCTCTATATAATGCATCATATCATGATTATTATTATGATCCCATGATTATATTATGATGATAATTATGGTCCATATTCATATATTTCTTGTAATGTTCTTTTATCCCACACCATTCATTGATTTATATTATCTGGTGATTATTATACTAATCATAACACAAGGACTACTATGAAGCTATAGAAGAATAAATTAAATAATAAACTATTTTTTACATCTAAAAGTCATGTATAGTCCATGTTTTCATAAGATAATACTCCTTTTGGACCTGTTTGTGGTACTGTTTCTTGGTTTTTATCTTTATAATGATGTAATAATCATGTAAGAAAAGTAGTGTTGTGATAGTTGGTTTCACCACATGGTTTAGTTAATTTGGAAATGATTATTAGTGAACCTTAATGAAAACCTTTAGTTTGAGACTAAGAATATGTAATCATAGACAAATATTTTATAATAAGTCTTATCCCATAAGATAATACATTATAATTAATTTCACAAATTGATAAATTTATCATGATTTTTTTATTTTTGATTTCTATAGCCTTTTAAATTTTATAAAATTGTTGGAACTAGGATAAACTAGGCCAACAACCCATGTGAGGGACAATTCAGTGATCTCCCAAAGGACATCCAAAATTCTATTAGATGTGGAGTTAAAAAATTAATAGTGATTCTTACCCAGTAGTCTCATGCTATGAACAATAATTTGGTCAATGTGGAACGTCCACCTTTACATATGAAAGACAAAATGGCTATCGTTTTCTTTATATGGTAATGACCCTTGACATTTAGTAGATATTTTGATCCACTATTCACCGAGTAGTGGGTCAACTAAATGGATACGATTTTTCGTTTATCTGTTCTGAGATGATGAATGGTATGATGGTCTTTTATTATCTAGATGTGGGAGGGTAAACAATGTTTGGAGTTGATTAAGAACAACAAGAAGAAAGAAGAAATTGAAGAGATGGATTGGGTATAATTTAAAATTATTTTTCATAACAATTATTCTCCTCAAACTCTTTGTACAAATATTGAGGTAAAATTCTTCGAGATGAGGAAAAATGAAAGTTAATATTTCATGTCCTATGATGAAAATTTCATAAGGCTTAGATGGTATACTTCAGGATTTTTTCCCAATAATGATACCAAAATTGATATATTTCTTAGTGGGTTAAAAAACAAATTCTAAAGTCTTAATAAATTTGAGACTTTGGGAGTTTGGAAAATGTTTCTCAATGTTCTCCCAAGGTGATATGGATTTTGGAGAATAGTACCATGTTAATTGTGATAAGAAAAAAAATATGGAGTTTCAAGATGGAGGATCTCATGACAAATTTGGGAAGAAATATGAAAATATCACATGTCAAAAACATGGGAAGAATAATCATAGGAACCACCTCAAAGGGATGAGGAAAGTTTGTATGTGTAGGAGAGAAAGATAACAAGCTCATGAATATTTAATAACATCAAAGAAGATATCTGATATAATGGAAAAATATAGAGAACCACCCATTGTCCAATGATATAGCTATAGGGAGAAAGGGAACTATGAAAGTTAGTGCACTAAAACTAGATTCTTTAAGGGTAAATAGCATCCCCATCCACCAATTCAAAGGGATTAAAAAATGTCTTGTTCCTTCACTATAATTTATGTAGGGTATGAAAATAGATTCATACAACGTATACTTTCTATACAATCAAGAATTGAAAAGGTCTTATTTGATTCCCATTCTATGAATTATAGTATATCTAGTATGTTTTCTAGAACATTTGAATCAAATTCCAAAAAAATGAAGAAGTGATATCCATAAAAACAAATATTGGTGTAATCATTACAACCAAAGTGTTGGACTCTTCTCTTATTGGAATATGTGCGAATATTCTACCAGAAAATATTTTGATACATCCCTCAGTGGAAATATTCTATACTCTCTATGAATCTTCTATCCATATATAGAACACACATCAACTATTGAGAAAATGAAATAACATATAATATTCAAAAACATCACATGAACCTTTAGAAATTAATGGAATAACATGGTTATTTTTGTAAAATTTTTCAACATTGTTGGTGTTGATTCTCTATAAGGAAGCATACCTTGCCCAAATCGGTGAGTCCAAGGAAGGTGTCAACCTAGGGGAAATTACAATTATGAGTGAATGTTGTGATATATTTTCCGAAGAGTTAACAAAGCTTCTCCCGAATTTTTTTGGTTGATTTATCAATAGAACGCATACACGGAGCTACTCCTATCTCAAAATTCCCCTATAGCATGGACTCAATAAAACAGGATGAGTTAAATAAGAATCTGTAAGAGAATTTGGAAAAAGGGTTCATACGCCTTAGGTCATAACCTTGGGGTGTGATAACTTACTTTACCATGAATGATGGATTTATATAACTATATATAAATTATCAAGAACTCAATAAGATATATATATATATAAAGAAAAAGTGTCATGTTTCAAGTGTTTTGGTCTTTTTCGAGAGAATAAATAAATTAGAACTTATCAAAGATGAATCATCATTTTGGATATCATCATTTAAAAGTGAAGAAATAATATATTAAAAAGACTTCCTTCGGTAGATGGTAAATGCACTATGAGTTTCTATTAATTCCCTATGGAAATAATAATTCTTTTATGATCATTATTTATTTGATTAATAGTGTATTCAGAAACTACTCCAGATTTTTTTTGGAAGTGTTTATAAAAGAAAATAAAATTTACTCTATGAGTAATGATAAACATTAATAACATATATGTATTGTAACAGAGAAATTAAGGATGGAGAAATTTTATACAAAGTTCTACAAGTGTGACTTTTGAATGTAGACAGTCACATTCTCGGGACACGTGATCACATGTGATGGAATTTCTATGGGCCCCTCAAAAACAATGGGGATTGAGGAATGTCTCAGGCCTATTCGTGTCTCAAAACTATGTTGTTTTCTGGGCATTGTAGTGAAATATTTAGGTTTTGTGATAAATTTCTCAATATATTTTATCCCACTAAATAAATTAACATGAATGAGGATGAAGTATGTCTGGATGGATGAATGTGAGGACAAATTTAAGGATCTAAAGAAGAGGCTGATCACTATGCATTTACTCATATGGATGACAAGTGGATAAGGAATAATGAAATACAAGGATTATTCATAGAAGATATAGGCTTGTGTACTTATAAATAATAAAAAAAGTGACAAAATATTCTTCATGAATGTTTAATATCCATGAGCAGAACTATCTGATGCATGATTTGGAGCTAGCACCTGTGATTTTTTTCATTGAGAATATGAAATAACTACCACTATGGTGAGAAGTATTTATATGTACAGATCAGAAGAGCATAAATTATATATTCACACAATAGTAGATCACATGAATCAACAAAGATTTTAATAGTTAATCAAGGACTATGATTTCTGAATACACTATAACAAATGGAAGTAAAGCAAGGTAGATAGTTATCTTAGTAGGAATAATCTTGCTAATATATCCATGTTATTGAATAAGAAAGGCCCGATCCATATGGATATGAGAATGATGGATTTGGAAATTATTATAGTAAGGAATAAATTGTACCATTACCAAATTATTTACCAACCATATATCCATTAAATGATTAATGAGGCATAAAGGGAAGATATGGGTTTATAAAATATGGTGAATGAGGTAATCAAATACATGATTCAAGACTTCTATATCGATAATGATGGTGTGATTTGATTTATAATAATGATTTGTGTGACTTAATAATATAGGATAAAGATATGTATACAATATAATTAAAAAAATCAACTTTCTATATCCATATTGGGAGTACCAAGATGTATCGTGATCTTAGAGAACACTTCTGGTGGGATAGTGTGAGGAATGTGATTGTGGAATATATTTCAAGGTGTATGATATGTAAAAAAGAGAAAGAATTGTGATAGAAGTAAAATTATCTGATTCAAAAATTTCAGATATCCCTATGGAAATGGGATAATGTCAGTATAATCTTTTACTCTGGTCTCTCATGACATCCAAAAGAAACACTAGAATATGGGTTGTGGTAGACAGACTCACCAAGACCTCCCACTTTTGCTCTATTCATGAACTTATTCACTTGAACATATTGCTAATATATATGCGAATAATGTGGTGAGACTTAATGGGGATCCACTTTTAATGGAATATAATCATGATTCAAGGTTCGAATGTAAATTTTGTAGGAGTTTTCAACATGCACAATATTCTAAATTGAATTCCAGCATCTCATATCACTCCCAATCTGATAGAAAAACATAATGGAAATTTCATGAACTTCAGAATTTGATAAGATCATTATAAATGGATTTTAATGGTGGATGGGATCAGTATCTCCCATTGTTTGAGTTATCATACAACAAAAACTCCCAATTGATTATTTAGATTAGTCTGTATGAATCATTATATGGAAGGTGTTGTAGAACTCCAATCTATTGGGATGATGGTTTAGAGTAAAATAAATTTGGACCTATTATTTTTCAAGGGATTATAGAGAAGTTTAAATCTATCTAAAAACATCTTACGGCAGCTCAGAGTTGAAAAAATGTAATTCTTACAACTGTAAAATGGACATGGATTTTGACATTTGGGATAAGTTCTTCCTTCAAATATCACCATATAATAATGTCATGAGGTTTTGAAACAAAAAGGAATCTTTTCCCATGGTACATTGGATCCTAGGAGCAGTTTCCTGTCAATTTTTAAATTCACCATGTATGTCTGAAATTCAGGACGTGTTCCATGAATCTCTCCTAAGAAAATTCATACTAGATCACACACATGTATTTAACTCAGAGGTGGTATAACTGCAATATGATCTCTCCTATGAGGAGAAGCTGATATATATACAAGATTAAAGAGATATGGTCTTACGCAAACAAGACAACCCAACTTTTCAAGGTATTTTAGAGGAACCCTGAGTATGAATATGTGACCTAGGAACTATAGGAGGTAGTGATAGAGAAGTACCGTCACCTATTTATGTAAAAAAAATTCAATGGAATATTTTCAAAAGGGGGAAGAATCTAAAGAACCAAACATTTATCAATGGAATTTGTCCCTTATTATAATTATATAATATAGTATTAATCAAATAAAATCCTATTTATTTCATATTAAAAAGTTTATTAATGAAGAATGAATGAAATAAAAATATTTTTATAGAAATTATAGACCCTATATTGACTGAATTATAATGTGACCATTTGAATAGTAACATAACACTTTTGAATAGTAATTAGTTCAATATAATAGTAACTTCACCTTTGAAAGTATAAATAAAATTTTTTATCTTATGAATGAAAATATAGCATATTTATATCATGAAATAAGTAAATAAATATTTTGAAAATCAGAAATTAAGTATATGAATATATATAAATCATAAATATTTATTTAAAATTTTATAACTAACACAATTATTTAAAAATAAAATTTATTTTCATAAAATATATAGATAAATAAATATTTTTTTTAATTGTTACAAAAAAAATTTATACCTTAGTTAATTTTTAAAGTTTCATAAAATAAGTTATAATTTAAATTTTTTAATTTTTAAATAAATGATGATTTCCATTAAGAATTAAAACAATCAAATTTAGAAAATTATTTTCATAAATATATTTTACATTTATATTCGACATGATGAAAAAATTGTTTGGGTGAAATTTTTAGTATTTTTATAAAATATTGATTTATTTATGAATAATGAATTTTGATAGTTTATGATATAATCTAAATACAAGAACCATAAAATTAATTATATTAATATATTTAGGGACAAGGATAAAACAATTCATTGTTTTGAGCCAAAATAATAAACTAAGGAATAATATAGTGAAAAAACAACCCTCTCCTCACATATAGATACCATCCCACACCACCTCTTCTTATCATTCCTCAAAATACATTAAAAATGTACATATTCTATGAAAAACTCTTCCAAAGTGCACACCACACTTCCAATATCATTTTTTCATCAAAATACAAAATACTTTTTTGAATGGAATTTTTTATGCAGGAAAAATTCAAGATGTATAATCCTATTAATTGTTCATTTAACTTCTTTTAAATTTATTTTCTTTTATTATTCTATCCACTACCCTTATCCATGTTTTGTGATAAGTATATTTTAATTTATATAATATATTCTTATTATGTATATTGAAGAACCATAATCAAACACCTTTTCCACTCCCTTTTATTCTCAAAAAGAAAACATCAACTGTGAGGTGTTGATTTATCACCTTCAAAGATGACATGTTTTCATTTTCCCTTTCTACCTTCATGTTTGGTGATAAAACCATTTTATTGGTTGAAAAAGATTATAAATTGTATGTTAAATCCATTTTTATAATGTAACAAACATATAAAAATAATATTAAATAATAAAATAAATCTAGTTTGTGATGAATGAAAAACTACCATATTAATCATAATGGTCATCATTACCATTTAATCGAATGATTCAACCTCATACCAAAAAACCAAATGATATATATAATCATTTAAACTTCTAAAACATTATAATTAAATTATAATTTTAATTATAGATAATTTATATCATTTTACATGATCTCCCATACATGAATATAAAAGACTCAATAATGAAAACCAGGAAAATTAACACTCTCAGACAGTGAAATTAACCACTATAACCCATCAAAATTGTAATAAATGATCAAAATAAAATAATAATTGATACAATACATGTATAATAAGTTCTATATTTTTTAATTAATTAATTTTATTTTATTTCCCAAAATATTAAAGGGAAGAAAACTTTCAAAAAGAGGGTAAGGGAATTCTCAAACCCAACTATATTTTTTAGGTTTTCCCTATTTCACACCATTTTCCGTAGGGATGTTCCTTTATTTTTAGATAAATATCATGTCATTTTTTTTTATTCCATTTTCCTTCTTGGATATACTTTTTTCTAATCTAATTTTATGTGAAAGGCAATGATATTTTCAAAATAATTCTTTTTTCCAAAAACACGTATTTTACTTCTCATGAGATTGTTTCATCTTCACTCAAGATTGATTATTATTATACCAATTATATTATTCACTATTTATTTTGGGAACCCAGATGTTTATTCACAATAGTATTATTTGTGAAATGAAACCCATTACTTTACATGGGTTATTTTTTATCCAAAATTGACAAACATTCTATATGGAATGCATGATTATGTAAATGTTATGGTGTGGTTGGTGAACCCATAATTATATAGCGTGTGAAAATGTTATGATTTGATGGATAGACCAAGAATTATATAGTTCTCAAATTATTTGGTTAATGTTATTAATCGCATTATATTAATTGAAGTAGGTATAAACCAGATACTTTCTGTGTTCACAACTATGTGTGTTAGTAGACCACTGAGATATGATGTTTCATTTTTATGAATTTCCACAATATTATATTTTATTTAATGATTCATCTCATTATTATGTTTATGATTACATCCTTGTGTTTTGATGATGATTATTGTAACCACCATATGTTATGTTGATCATTGTTCTTATGTATCCTCTTACTGGGCTTTTAGCTCACCCATTTATTTCATGTATTTCCTTAAGCGATTATGTGTGATATGGAGAATAAAAGGACCGCTAATAATATAGGTAATATATATTTAAAAAATGATTATTTTTTATTATATAATATCCATTTATGGTCCTATTTTTCGAAAGATACTATACATTTCGATCCTGACTGTGTAAGTCTTTTATATTTCTTATATTTAAAAATATGTAATAATCATGTAAGTATGGTATCTATATTATCCCCATTAATAAATCATTTTATCACAATTTTAATTCATTCTCATTAATAATGGGTCTGATATTGGAATTTTTTTTTCTAAAAATTACATCATGTAAAGGGACAATAAAATTACTCCTTAAAATATGGATGTGATAATATGAATTTCGTTTTGAATAACACATAACTTGGGTTCCAAATTGGATAACTTTAGTGGGAAGTAAAAATATTGGCATGGGGGATTTTTTAATGTCTAAATAATAAAGGATAGTTATCGAGAACATTTATAAAAATAAAGTGAATGATCATGATAAAGTTAAATGGCACAAATCTGTAAATCAAAAGAATTAGAAAAATTACAACGACTCATTAGAAAAGTTATTATTCGGTTAATTTTTTTTATCAGGATCATTTTCATATAGTTTAGGAATCACTTTACATATATAATAAAAACATAAGGAAATATACTTGTATGGATAATATAATTTAATCCATTAATGGATCTCCACTATGATTTAATCTTTTTATCTGAATGATTTGTATTCAAGATTATTTTTTAAATCATAAATCTCTAAATTCAATTTCAAAATCCATATATATTAATTTATACATCCCTTCATTAAATATTAATAAAAAATAATTTATGACAATGTATGATAATATTAATAGTGTATAAACTATCTTATATAATTCCAAAATATCAAAAATAAAAAAATTATTCCACATTGATATTTTCCTAAATAACTCTATATATAAAATAACCGTAATATCCATAATACTAAATAATTTTTTGACCTCAATGCTGATCTCATATGTTTCATATTATATCCTTTAAATTATAAATTCATTATTCCCTAATATTTTTTTATTATAACACACCTGTTAAACCTAAGGGTTACATGTTTCTACAACAAAATAATCATCTCCAAAAATAATTTTAATCAACATGATAATTCTTAAAATAGAGTTAATATAAAACAATTATCAAGAATAAAATTTAGATATTAACCTTAAATTTATTTAGAATATTGATTATAAATTCCTCTAAAAAATATTTCCTTATCAACAAATAAATTTTCAACCCTAAATTTATATATATCTTCCTATCAAATCCACCCTAATTAATATAACATGGTATCACATACTAATATAATGGGTTATTGAAACATTAATATAGTATTCATCCTAAATCCATATGAATGATTCAAATGATGTAAAAATTTAATCACCCAGAACATAAAAAGGTGAATCAATTCTTTTGAACATATGATCAACCATAAGTATAAAATCTTACGTCATTATCCCTAACTATTAAGTTAACCCCACATTAAATAATATATGATTCAAAAAATTCAATCATTTTTTATTCATAAAATTAAATCACAAAATATTTTCATAAATCCAAAAATGTAATCAACTTCATTATAAATGTCCTATTTTACTTTTTCATCAAATCATTAACCATTTTCAAGGTCATGAAAACTACTTTATTCACTTCATTAAATAAATTAATATCTTTATCATGACAAAAAATTATCACATTACCACTAATGAAAATTTCTAAGTTATACTTTACTTTCAACACATGTTTTAAAATCATCAAATAAAATCTATTTTTCTAACAATAAATAGATTTCTCAATATTATTATCTACATAATATCACTAATATAACAATTTAACAACATAATTATCAAATTAAAGGATATAAACACATCAATACTTACACGTTAGGAATTGTAATAGCATAGGTCCTTCATTGGTCTAAGAGTTAACAATTGGATTCGGTAATTTTCATTATTATTTTTTTTATTACCCACAAATAAAAAAATGAACAATAAATGGTTCTTTTTGTTGAATGTAATTTCCATTAGTTGGATTATTAATTTTTTCCTTGATAGTCACATGATCTATTCCCATGGTTTCCATATAAAAAACATCTTCTCATTCCTACTAGGGATTCACTTAAGTGGATTTTCCCATATTAATTAAATGTAGTAAGTTAAATATTCTTTTTCCTGTGGTCTTCAAGAATCGTCGATTATTTCATATTTGGTTTGTTAGGAAAATTCCCCAATTTTATATTGTTAATCATATAATGAGATAGCATATTATACATAATCACATGTTTTTTCCTTCTGTAACCATTTCATTTTGTTTCTCAAGAGGAAAATCATTCTATTTTCTATCTCATTTCATTATAACATGATAATATTGGTTCTATCCATTGAATATAACCAAAATATATAGTGTGATAAATAATAATCATAGTGAGAAACCATATAATCATGAAAATTGATTTATCATATGTCTAAATCATGAAACCTACTTTTAAAACTATAAAATCTTAGGTTTGACCTATGTCATATATGATAATCATCAATATAAATTATTTATAATGATTCTTAATAAAATTATGAATTATCCCAATCGTATTCCCTAGGAGTGTCAAACAAAGTGAATAGTATGTTCACACTCATAGTGCACTTGAATGATGGTAAATATATACTCGACCAAATCTTTTTAGAGTTATTACCCCTAGATTCATATGTGTCGAAACAATATCCCCAAATAATGTCTAGATAGGGTAGTTTCTCTAGAAACAATACCTAATTAATACCTTTTTAAAACATTATATTTTTACCCTATACATGGACATGTCCCCAAATTCAATCATAGGGTTCTGTTCCCTAATATATATTTTTTAAAGATAGTTACCAAGGATTCCACTAAAATTTATTTTTTACTTAAAATAAAGAACATAAAACAAGTAACCTAGAATGATTATTTAAGTTATTATATTTGTTTTATATATTAATGATCACATACCAAATGAGAAAATATTTTTTTGTCTTGGAAAAGTAGATAAATATTTAAAACTCATATTATATTTGAAAACAATGAATACAGTATAATATTTTCTTTTGAAACACCATTAGTCCCTATAGAATATCCTAACATATACATTTTAATACCATTAAAATACTTAAATGAAAAGGAATACTAATAATGGTTTGAGCATATATGCTTAGTAAGGGAATTAATACTCCAGAAGCAAGATAATGCGTGAGTAATATATTATGAATAATTGATAGTAAAATAATTTCACTTAAATAATCACATAATATTGAAACAAATCCATTTGTATGATAATAATTCAAATAACCACATTCAAATAAATAAATGATTTCTTAGTTATAGAATGGATAATTCAATAAATCATAAACATACACTTAAGGCCTCATGAAAATACTTATAAAAAATGGGTAAGGTCTCATCCAAAAACCAAACCTATTTTTATGAAATTGTTTATTGATGCATCATGGGTATATTTAGTTTTGATACCAATCCATCAATTAATAATTCTAATATATTTTTAAATTTAGTATAACATAAAACATTATCAACATGCCATAATAATCAAAATCTATTTGTATAGGAAGAACTAGCATATGGAAGGTCAACAGATTCCACAGTCAAAAAAATTAGAAACCATCCAAGAGAATAATTAGGATGGTATAATTACAAAATATCCCAAATAAAGAATATATAAAATAATGGTTTTTTTCATTTATGAATATAAATATAATTTATATACTATTACATCATTCTTATGGAAAATATTATTTTTGCATTAAAAATATCTTTTAATAATCAAATACATCAAACTTATTATGATTTTTAATGATTCACAAAAAAAATTAATTTAAGATTCATTGTATTGATCATTAGTGATGGTGGGAAATCCCACAAACCCCATTTATGTTAAGAATATGATTCATTTTATATTTTCGATACAAATCAAAATGTTTCAAATTTATAAAATTACAAAAAAAACTCATCCTAATTTTTTTGGAAATATTAAATCATGGGAAAATATTACATTAAAATAAATATAAAAATTCTAATACCATTTTTGAATAAATATATTAAAAAACATGAATATATATAAAAAATTATTTTTATCCATAGATGAAAATTATGTTGGTTCTCCATGAATATATTATTTCATCCTCATGAGTATATAAAGAATGGAAGATGAAACAAAATCATTTACTTTATAGAAATAAATAGAGACGAAGAAATAGATTTTTTTATGAAATAATTTTCACATAATTCCTTAAATGGATACATAAACAATAAATTTTTTGAATAAGGATGATATTCTGAAATAAACCCTTACCGCTTTGGAAATATTAAAATTAAAACCCCTTGGATGAAACCATTAGAGTTATAACTCTAAATACAATTAAATAATAATGATACCTGATATAATATGTCTAATAAAAATAATAAAGTCCCCATAAACAAAAATATGATACTAGAATCGATCATGTATCAATGAAACAATATTGATATGAATAATCCTTACCCTAGGGCCAACATCATTCGTGCTTGTTTGAAACTCAGGTATCTGAAATATATATTTATTATACATATATATTCCATAAATATACTAATATATATCTTACCATAGAGGATTTACATATAAACATTTATCCACTATTTATTGATATTTATTTGTTGAAATAAAATCTTATTGTGATAACTGCTTCATTTTTCATATATATATTGGTTTGATAGTTTTGGTCTATGTAAATTTATCATTGTTTAATAATATAATGAATATAAATCATAATATAAATATAATATGTCTTTATTATATATATATGTATAATAATGCATAAAAATTTCATATTGAAAATTTAATTACACAGTTCATAGAGATTGTAGGTTGTATGTAAACATGAACATTATTTTTTTACTTTTTGATCGATGGAAATAAATAAAGATAAATAACATTACACCATTATAGAATCACTATTATATCACATATATATAATATTTATTAAATATCTCATTGATATATTTTTTTAAAATTATAAATGAAAAATATATCATATTACTTCATGGATGTGGTAGCCCACACATATGCATGAGCAGCATTATCATTTTCTATTAGATTAGAAGATAATAATGTAAATAAGAAATTATAATTCCAAAGAAATAATTATGTTACAAATATAATATATATTCCTTATATAAATTATTATAACAATTATATAAATGAGATTTTTGAAAATGAATCTCATCACATCCAAGATAATATCAGTTGTACATGCATAGGAGCGATACATTAGCTTCCCATTTGATGGGATGGAGGTTGAATAATGGTAGTTACATAATCATTATAAAATTTTTTCATATTGAGGATAATGGATGTATTATTTTTTTTATGAATTCTAATAATTTATATTATTTTTTAGAATAAATTAATTGAATGAGTTCAGGTAAGAAGATGACATCTTCTTGGGTAGGCCACATTCAGATAAATATTTACACCTACTTGGAGTGGCGTTTCAAGAATAAAATAAAATATAATTCATGTCTAGGTAATTTTATAAGATAAATTTATGGGTGTTGTATGATATATATATAGATAAATGTGGTTCAAATAAAATGGATAATATTTATCTAATTATATGGGGGAGATATAACACACATCGAATTAGAAAAAAAATAATAAAGTATAACTACGTAATTATAAAGAAAAATAACTACATGTGGATATATATTGAAAAAAATAAGATAAGACAAAAATCCCATCATACAATTAAATTTTTACATGTTTTTCTTTTATTTTAATCCTTTTCTTTTATTTTAGCCCCTCGTTTGACTAAATATAATCTTAACCTTAGTAATGACCTTTTTAAATTTAAATGGTTATAATTATACATATAAGGTTAGAATTGGATCCAAAATGAACTATTGAATTAATATTAGATCATATCTCATCATTTTTGTGCACTTTTAAAATTGTTAAAAAATTTAAATGATTTAATAAAATATAATAATCCTAATTTTATTTTCATTTCATTTTAAGAACTATCCATAAAATTTGACATCGAAAACTCTAAAAAATAAATGCAATGGGAATATACACCTATCACAGAACCCTAATTTGTCATATAAATTTAAAAAAATTATATAACACACTTTTTAACTAAGATTTATTACATTTAGTAATTTTAATATCTTTTATTTTATTATTATATTATTCAATAAATACAATATCCTTTTTGTATAAGAATTTATAGTAATTATAATTTAATAAAAATTAAAAATAAATTATTAGTATAAATTTTTTTATTTTTTTATAAATAAATATTTAGAAATTTAATTATCCTCTTTCTATCCTTTTGTAATAAATTTTGAGATATTAAATTCCAGAGAGTGATATTATGTATTTTTTCACTTCATAAATTAAAATAAGGAGCATAAAACAATATAAATGGAATCATGTGATCATATATTTGAGAAATGTTTTAAATGGATGAATTACTCCAAAAAATAGGATAAATCAATGTGTTGGGTTGATTTTGAGACCCCAAATCAAGGTTTTATCACTATTTTACCCATTTTACCGTTTTCAAGGTTGCAAATATTTATCAATTTTACTATTCATAATGTCAAAAAAAGAGAACAATTTACTATATTTTAACCTTATGAATCCAAATGTGCTATAAATTTTTAAATATTAAATATCTATTTTTTTTATAAATAAATTTAATAAAAAAATTTCAAAAAAAATAGAAAATATTTCAAAGAACATTAATCATAATAATTAACTTATTTTAATATAATTAATATTTTTGACTCTAATGGTATCAATTATATTATTATAAATCATATGGATCATATTAAAATTTATTACAACATCCAAAATACAATTTTACTTGAAAATTACATGACTTAATGAAACTAAATGAAAGTATTTCTATATTCTATATTTTGTACTATTCACTGCAAAATCAATCCTTTCAGAAAACCAAAAAATACTCACCATATGTTAAATTTAAAATGATTCTTTATAAATAAAATATTATTTTTTCAAATTAATTTTATAATTTTTTCAATAATTAAATATATTTTTTTCTCACAAAAAATCAAAAATCATTTTTGAAGGAAATTGATTTTATCATTTCTAATATGAATAATCTAATTATTTAATGATTATTTCCTACTATTTATAAATAAATTGGTTTTCATTATGACACTTATACATATTTTGTAATGTTTTTATTCCAATTTATCCCACAAATTTAACTTCTTTTTTATAACAGTTATATTTAAAAATTGGTATTTTTTGGTTCATTTAGAATCAGTGTTTCATGTCATATATGTTATCAAACATAATGTTTATCTTATAAAATAGAAAGGTGTTGGAATATAAAAAATGGACTATTTGAAACAAAAATATCCTAGAAAGAGGATATAATGTTTCTTCATATTCAATACCATGAATTTATATGTAACCCTTTCTATTATGAAAGATTTATAGTTAGACACACTACTCTACAAGAAAATTCTATTTTGGGAAAAATAATCATTTTCTTATCAACCATTTTGTTAAAAAATTTGAGTTATAAACATGAT
Source organism: Viscum album (assembly GCA_963277665.1). NCBI lineage: Eukaryota > Viridiplantae > Streptophyta > Magnoliopsida > Santalales > Viscaceae > Viscum > Viscum album. Next base: position 814,624,125 of record OY728126.1, on the reverse strand, counting down.
TATGGTTCATGGATAATATTTCATATTTAACGGGGTTCAAACATTTCTCAAAATAAAAATTACCAATAGCCTCTAAGTATGTTGTCGTTTTATCAATTTATGAATATAAATTCATTATCATTAGACATGTGAAATAAATATCCAATACAAATTTTAAGAATCTTATAAAACATATGAGGTTCTAGTCTAACCTAATACATTTTTACTACTATAACTCTTTGGGGTACCATCTCTTCCTTCATCTGTGGATCAATCCTTATCTATTGTTCTTGAACATCCCCATGGTCAAAATTCCACCGACAAGCACTTTGATTCCTGTGATTATTCTTAATGAAGAATACATAGTAAAAAACAATTTTTCATTAATATCAATATATAGAAATGTACCCCAATTTCATTGAAATGACCATAAAATAATCATTTTCACAATTTGAGGGTATGATTTTTAGAGTATGAAATTTGTATAAAATATTCACAAACATAAATCTTCACAATATAAATATTTTTAATTTTCCCAATATAGATAGAATATTTTGTATTTAGAAATATTTTAGAAGGAATATAGTTCAGTAGGAATGTATTAGTTCCAATGGAATATTCATGTAATGAAATTGGAATGTTGTAGTTACTAATAATCAATCAAAACGTACCAAATAGGGTTGGATCCCAACTCAAATACATTCCATTATGTTGTGTTATTATAGGAAAAGTGATTTGTGAAATAATTGTAAAATATATCAAATAATTAGTGAATATTTGGATTGTGTATTATCTACCCTTTTATGATTAGATGATCTCGATCCTTTTAACTAGTTAATTTTTTATATTTATTTGATTCTCTTTAAATATTTAAAATATTTTAGACTCATGTATCATAAGAAACACGTAAATATATAATTTTAAATCATCCCAAAAGGATTCAAAATAATAATGGGAACCACTTTACAGGTCAATAATTGATCTATTTTCATAATTATGTATGAGATATAATAGTCTACTTTCTCTCTATTATTTTACAAAGAATGTTTCTTTGGTCACTTTTTCTAATAAAAAATTTTATCACGTATAAAATAATTCATAATCTGATGAATTCAATAATCCATATACATAAATGCTTTTAATGTGTTTCATTGTTATATTTACTAGGAGACAATACCAATGGTATGTGGTTCTTAAATCAATATATAACATCTTACTGTTATTGTTATAAATTAGATTAGAAATTTCCAAAATCTATAAACCATTCCCCATAAACCCAATATAACAAAAAATCATATATGAATTTAGAATGGTTTTTATTCTTAATAATGAATAGAAATATATTATATTAAAAAAAATTAGAAATAGAATTTATCTAAATAATATGAGAATAAAATATATTTTCAAATTATTTAATTAATCCACTATGTAGACTTATAACAAATGTTTTCGCTTCCAGTCCTGCAACTCTTTCCCCATTTCTAACACATTGATATATTTCACAATTAATCAATTATATCTATTTTTTTATGCATTAATCTACAAATTTATTTTATACCCACCATATATCCAATATAAATGAGTATGAATTATTGAAAATTAATTCAATGATATTTATATTCATATGCTCAGAATGATTCTATTTGAGAACACATCAAAACATTAGATACCAATAAATTATTATTTTATATGAAATACCTATAGGATACCTAAAAATGATATTCATAACATGTTAAAATATCTATATATATATATTTATTGGTAAGTAGCATTATTATATCATTTCAATAAAGAATTCTAAAGAATGTTCATCCACATAAATGATAACCTCATACGTCAATATCATTAGGGGTCTAAAGACTACATTTCACTAGGATTTGAGTTGACTTTATTATTCATCTCAAATATATCTATTGATTTTTATCACCATTGTAATAATTTTAAAACATTGTTATTTTGAAAGACATACATTTTTTTGATCGTGTATATGACACATAACACCATGCATAAATGAACCATGAAATATTATTTTTAAAATTTAACATTTATAACAAAGTCATTGAATTGGACGGTATTAATAGGATGAACCCATTTAATATATATATATATATATATATATTTCATACTTAATAAAAAATATATTTATTAACTCTTATTAAATAAACACCCACTTTTAATTAAAGTCATTTTATTATTTAATAATTTGGTTCATTCAAATATGATTTTTTGTCAGATAATATTATATTTGATTTCTTCAATATTATGATGTAATTTTCTGAAATCATTATATCAAAATTATCTAATTTTAATATTTTAGTATTTTTCATAAACGATTGATTTTTTGTGAATAGTGAAAATTACATATTTTTGTAAAATAATCATTTTATTCACTATATAAACAACATAAAATTTAAAATTTGATTTTAATTTAAAATTATACAACTTAAATTATAAATAATATTAATAATTCCATATGAATTATCATTATACATACTGTTGGGATATATTCATTTTTGCGGTAAAAATGATTTTTTTTTATTTTTTTCTTTTTAATATTAAAATATTTTATCATATAATAGAAAAAATATTATGAAAAATAAAATCATATTTAAAATTTGGGGCTCAAATTTTTTTAAATATGTCTGTTTTATTTTTTTTATTTTGAATACTAACCTTTCAAAATATGTATCTCCAAGGAATGGGTAAAAGAGATAAAATTACATTAAAACTGTGGGATAGTTCTTTAAATTACGTATAACTCTTTAATTTTTCTTATTTTACTAGTTCTTAATCACCAAATAAATTTATATGGTTTTAAATAATGTATTTTAAATATTATATTGAATTTGGGGACCCTAGAAATACTTTTTTAAAAATATGATATATTTTATACAAATCGAAAACTGGGTTTTGGGTCATTGAATTTAATGTCATGGTTTAAATATTCCATTTGGTTTTGGATTGATCAATAATTATAAAAACCATAAATTTTTTTATTTAACTAAAAATTTCTAAAAATGTATTTTTTAATTGATTTCATGTTAAAAATATTTTCACAGTAAAATATGGTATTTCCCACAAAAAAATTTCAAGAATTTTTAGTTCTTATATTAAACAAATTTGGTACACCTTTATAATTTAGACCTAAAAAAATCTATTCCAAATTTTTAATTTTCAGTTACAAATTTTGTTATAAGCCCCATTTTTTATTCATATAATTAAGTTTTCATGGTAAAATGTTTTGATGTCACATGTAATTTACAAATGAGTTCAAAGTGGTTTAACTCGATCATAAAGTCATGAAATGTATAAAAACATTTATTTATTTTATTTGAAATTTGTGGTTCATATATTACCATAAAATGTTATAAAATTTCCTAATTTATTTCCACTAGTCTTTTATAATGGCATTAATATTTTTCTAAATAATGAATAAAAACAAAATGTCACCCTCGTTGTTGTAATTTATTTAAATTTTTTCATTTAGATAAAAGGGCTTATTTTTAGTAATAAATTGTTATTTTAAATATTAATTATTAATTTTACTCACGAAAATCTAATTTTAGACCTTAAATAATATCTTTCAATTCACACTCAATGTTGACATAGTGCATGTGAAACTACTAGAAAAATCATGTAAATTGTTTTATAGACACTAAAAGTAAAAAAAATTATGAGATTTGTTATTTAGATTAAAATTTATTGATAAATGATTCATATTTTTTCTGTACTAATTGCTTATATTTTAATTCAAGTTTTATCTTGAATACTTTAATTTCAAATTAAATGAATACGTCCAAAAATGATAAATGTGATATTATAGAATAATTAATATTTTATTAAAATATTTAAAATTAATAAATTTATAATATTCATCTATATGAAATAAATATGGTTTTGGTTTCAACAATGGTCCATTTATTGGTAAATATTTCTCTGATAGTAATTTTCTGGGCCCCTAAAGAGTAAAAACCTTTGATATCGTGGTATTTCATGAAAGTGTTTACAATGGGTTAAAACCAAGTTATAAGAGTGATGAAAACATCTAAACATATCACTATATTATTTTATTATAGGATTTTAAATAATAATTATAATATAATATAAATATATCGATTTGGATCCATTATATCATGATATTTAATTTATATTAATTTCATAGTTTATATAATTCTTAGAGTTCTCCTCCCATCGCTTATAAAAAGCAACATTATCTCCACAATTCATCACAAAATTTGATAAAACTATATTGAAAAATAACTACCCAAAATCCCTTCCTAAAAAACCTTCCCATCTTCTAGAGGTCATAGTTTTTCCAGTATACAAAACATAGAGATGTTATGGTGTAAAAAAGAAGGATTTTTGAAGAAAATGTAAAGATTTTAACGAAATGTTTTTGTTTTAGTTTTCATTATACCACATTCAAATATTATTTAAACAAGATGAAGTAATATAATATATATATTCCATATAACTATATGTTATTATTTTAATGTCATTACTTATATCCATCTCCACTTCCCTCAAATAAGAAACGAAAAAACTGTTTTTGTGTTGGGAGACTACCACATCATGAACCGATGTAATTCATTTTCAATCTCCACCTATCATGGATGGTCGTAATAAAATATTTTAAGTATACAAAACATATAAATAAAATATTAATCATTATTTAAATAAAATATATAATCCATTTCTTACCATTAAATTCATGGAAGAATGATAATGGTGTTTGTGTGTACGCATGGATTACCCCTTCCACGAAGCGATGTGATTTTTTTATAATCACATCACATAGATGGTTTAAATACTTTTATTTTAATTAGTAATAATATATTTATGATTTAATACTATGTTTTTAAATATAAATAAAACTTTCCATATTCCCATCATTTTTTTTTGAAAAACAAAAACATTACTTATACGTGAATATGGCATACCGTCTCTATGACTGAAACATTGATTTGTTTTCCATAACCATATTTCAATATTTATTTTAAAAGTATATTTTTTATATTAAAAGTATAATTATTACATAATTATTTTTATTATGGTGATGAAATAATTATAACTCTTACCATATCATATTTACCAAAGTTATTGGGGACATATGAGTTGAATTTCACAAAACATCAAGTGTAAACTTATTGGATAAATTAATTGTATATAACATGATAATAAATATAATAAAAACAATAATAAACATAAAAAATTATTATAAATCAAAATAATTAACGTTTATCAATTATTCAGTAACATTAAGAATGTATGTAAAGATTTGGAATAGTCCTAACGAACACCTACCTTAAAAACCTTATTATTAAATGTCTTAAGTATTTATTTTATATATATACTTCTCCCATTAACATATTATTAAAATTATATTATGGATATATTATTAGCATAATAAATGAATTAAAAAAGAATTTTTTAGCTTCATAAATTCATTTAATACAATTCAAAATAAAAAGTTTTATGTATTTTATATGAATGTTTCATTAATTTATTTATAGAAGGAAAAGAATAATACATTATTTTAATATATATGATTTAATTCTATTTTACCAACACCACACAAAATTATGTTTTATTTTCTTAATAATCTTCCATGTTTTCTTCAAAGAAGTTTCCTCTATTATTATCGATGTTTTTATTTTGAAAATATTGTTTCAAAGTATATGGATATATATGCATCTAAATTTTTCTTACATATGGATTAAAGAATATATTTTTTAGTATTACTATATAAGTCATTATCTTATATGTCTCATTATTTTTAGGGTTCATGGACACTCTTTAGGATGATAGGGTATCTTAATATTGATCATTAACTATGGTTATCTTGAAATGCCTCTTCATCACATAGGTAATTATTATGTTATATAAATAATTATATTGGAAGTTGACTGTAATGGATATTCTAATAATAAGTGTTTTTGTCGAGGTTATTGTAAGGATTCTATGAATATGGTGTCCCAAGGAACTTGAATTAATTCTCAGTACATTCTAATGATTTTTATTTTTAATATTTTATTTTCAAATGGTAATATAATGATATTTTGTGTTAATGAAATTTTGTATCCTTTTATGGAAAAAATGAATGTTTTTATAAAAAATGTTATTCTCGGGGATTCTCAATATTTATAAACCCTCATGATTATCCTTTTTAATTTATGATTTTCTATAAATCTTGTTATGAAAATATTTAATCAATAAATATAATTTCATGATAATGATAATGATTATTTGGTATATAAGTTTTTTATATTAAAGGAACCCCCTAGTTTGTGATATCCTTATTTCTAAATGGACTAATAAGTTCATTTAATTATTTTTATTATAATTTCATTAAGATTTTATTTAACATCATGTATTTTATAATTATTTTCATAGGGTTTAAGGATGAATGTGATAAATTAATAAGTTAAGTATATAGTCAGAAAGATTTGTAATATAAAGAAAATGTGCTTCAATATAAGATTTTTATATTGATAAATGAAAGAACATTGAGAGTACTGGTTTGATAATAAATGTTTTCTATAGAGAAAATTGGCTCATGTTTATTGGTATAAAACCATGAAATGTAAAGATTATTTTTTTATTACTATGTTTGAGATTACTGGTTTTGGGATATTGTAGTAGTAATTATTGTGAAAGTAGGAATCTATTTTGATATTAGGATCTCCTCAGGTGAGGATAACTTAACATTTCTTTCTCCCATCTGGGGTTTATAATTTTATGGTGGATCATAATTTTAAATGAATAAATGGGAATTTTTATGTCTATTATAATGGGAATACATTTGGAGATATCTATTCTATTTTGATAGATGTTTGAGGTTTATGTAATCCTTCAGTTTGACATTTTAAATATTTATTTGATAAAGGATGCCTCATGATTTTATTGAAATATGTTTAATGGTATTGATATCCTTTATGATTTATGAGATCATTGATGTGGAGGTAATTATAGGTTTTAAAAATATAGGATCATATGTTTATTTCAGAAAGATTTACCTGGGATTGAAGATGATTGTTTTTAATTTATTGATTTTTATTTAGAAGAATATCAATATCTTTTTTTCCTTAAATGATAAAATTTTAAAAAATTATTATTGGAAAGTAATAAACATTTTTAGTATAGGTAGAGTTATATTTCACAAGAATATATGATTTTTTTGTGGTTTTGTAGTGGATTGGGTTATTTAATGAAATTATTATCATAATTTAGAGATTATTTGATTTGGGAAAATAAATTTTTGTTATATGACATTATTAGCGGCTATTGATTATTAGAGATAAATTATTAACTAATTTTGTAATAATATGTTATCAAAACCTTTTTATTTATTCAGTTTTATACTTGTCTAGGTATATTATAAAAAAATTTTATTATGTAATTTATCATATAATTTATGTTTAACATTTAGCCTTATTATTGATCCCTTGGTGACTAATGTTATATTTTTTATATTAATGATTATTCATTTTTTTAATTACATTACCTTGTTCTTATCATTTTTTTCATTAATTGTTAACGAAAATATGAATGACATATTATCCATATAGTTTATTATATGATGCATTGTATGTTGATTTTATTTCTTCATGCATGAAAACATAACATATAATACTCATAATTTATCATAAAATATGTGGTTTTGGTAGAATATGATTAGAGGATGACATTCGACATTTTATGTATGTATAATTATTTATATTTTAAGTCATGATGGTAAATTAATTCCTAAAATCTAGGAAAATAATCTTAATATAGAAATATTATCCTATTATATTTATTTATATTGATTTTTTTATTTCACAATAATTTATATTATGATATTTTTGTCACTACCATACTCATGATCATTCACACTCTTTCGATCAATGATCTCAATTACCCTTAAATTATTATTTTGGAAATTATTTTTACTCCATGTCTATATTTTCACATCCCACTAATGTTATTATATTTTTAATCTTAGTATTGTATTATTCTTGAAGGCATTTTCATTTAACTTTCCTTCATTTCAAATGAAATATTTATTAATCAGTTTTATCCCATGGGTTTCCAATAATGGTATTTTAACATATAAAACCCTTGATTTATGGGATCAGGTTATAATTATGATGAAGAAATTTATTAAAAGGGTGGGGTAAAATTAATTCCAAGATATTTTAAAATAATAACATTATGTTTCATATTGTATAAGACACACAACATAGATCTTAAATGAACAATGAAATAATATTATTTAAATGAGAACAATACTGCATAACCTTTGAATTAGAGGGTGTGAATAGGAATAATCAATTTATAATATATAAATATAAATAACATACTAAATGCAATTTTTTATTAATTCATATGAAATAAACTACTAATTATTGTAATTTCATGTTATTCTAAAATATTTGTTTCATTAAAAATGGTTTTTATTATTCTTCAGGAGAAAATTTTCTATTTTATTACTTACAATTTAAGAAAATTTAATCTATAAAAGTAAAATAGTTTTTCAAATAAACATATCAAAATTATCTTAGGTTGAATGTTTAGGAGTTTTCTAAAATGGTAATAATTTAGTGTATATTGAAGAATAAAAATTTTATCAAACTATCATTTATTTTCATTCTATATAATAATTTAAAATTATAATTTTAAAATAAAATTAATTAGGTATTATTTTATTCCAAATAATAAAACTAATTACATATCAAACATCATTATTACTGGTTCTTATATAAGTTTATTTTTATGACTAAGAACACATATTTGAAAAAAAAAACATTTCCATTGTGTTTTTGGTTGTATTCTTAAATTAGCTGATACCAATTATTGAAATTAAATCATGAAAAATGAATAGATATGTTTAATTATGAGGTCTAAATTAATTAAATAGTTCTTTTTTAATTTTGATTCTTATTAATACTGATTGGGGTAAATATTTTTTATTGTGGTAAGAGTATAAGGGGTAAAAGTGTGTTATAATAGTGGGTTCTAACATTAAAATCACACTAAAACTTTCTATAATTCTATTTTATGTGTTTTTTAACATAATTTAGGTATAATGTGTCAAATAAATTATTTTAAAACATTTTTTTAAATTTTGGAACCAAAATATTACATTTATGAATATAGTCTATATTTTATTCATATTCAAAACTCTTTATGGGTATTTTCAATAAATTTAATGCTTGGATGATTAAATTATTTTATTTATTGATAAAAAAGTATATTAACATTCAATTTTTATTATCTACACAAAAAAATTGGAATCTAATTTGTTGCATTATTTCAAGGTAAATTTTTTTTACACTTACTATTTTTATTTCACCAAAAAATATTGTTCAGGCATTTTTTGTTCTTATATGAAAAGAAATTTAATCCACCATTAAAATATTAACTTAATAGAGAAGTTTCTAAATTTATAATTAGAATTTAAAATTTTATTCAAAAGTAATATTTTAAATTTTTGTTTCTCTAATTATTTTATCTTGGAAAAATTAAAATTATCATGTTTACGGTTAAAATTTGTTTAAGATGGTTTAACTAGGTTATAAAGGGAAAAATGTTTCTAAAACAAATCTTTATTTTATTTTATATGTCAGTTTCTACCGTTACATATAATATTTTCACAATGTGGAAGTTTATTATGTAATATCCTAACATTTTCTGAGATTCCACATGCCCTTTTTAGACACATTTTCAACATTTTGTTGATACACCTTATTTGGTATTTTAGGGTTGTTTTAGGTGATGTTTGAGAAACATTAATGATTATGGGGAAGTGTATGGTAGACGCTTAGTTATAGAGAACTATTTGGATTTCACTAAGTAATCATGTACCCTATTTTGAGGAAATGTGAGGTGGATCATGGTTGGCATACGGTTTGGGAAAATCATGTGGCCTCTCTCCACAAATCATGCACCCCCAAACAGAGAGTATTTCCATTATTGGTGAACGGTTTTTCAAAATTTTCACCACATAGGATAAATTGTGAACCCTATAAGTAGAGGAAAACTATTAAGGTGATAAGTTTAGAAAATTTTTCGCCTCTTCCCAGGAAACCATGCAGCATATTTTAAATCCTCTAAATATTTTATAAAAATTACCATACCCACCAGTTTTACACCAAATGACCTCATCTTGTCCCTAAATTGTTTTCTTTGAATTGGTAATTTTCAATGAGGATTACAAGACTCCTCAAACCCCATATGAATAAAATTAATTATTAATTTAATGTATTCAACATTTCTTCTAGTATGTAAACTATTCTAATTATATATGTCTTAAAAATTTCCCTCAATCCTAATGAATAGGGGTGATTTTTTACCTATTGGTTATGGGTTAGATAAAGGATTTAATGGATGTTCTTCAACTGGATCTTGGACATATTTATTAGTCCTAGATCATTTACACTATTTCAATCCAGATCCTTCCACATCAAATTGGGTATTTTGATTTAGGGAATGTCCATTATTTTTCTTGATGTAGTTTGTTTGATTTTTAACTCCACAATATTTATTTTATTTGGGAGTATTAAGTTGTCAATTTTAATTTTACGTGATAGAAAAAATATTTGTGAATTTTATTAATTACTTGGTTTCTTAATGGAATTCTGAAATTTATGGAATAATGGGATTAGGGAATTGATAGAAACCCATTTGGTGTGTTGATTTGATTGAAATTATTATTTATAAATTAGGAATGATTTATAAATGAATTTATGAAATTTGGTTGGATAATGAATTATAGAGGTGGTTGGTAAATGTTTTTAGAATGTAGATACATGAGGTGTGATATTAATGTCTATTTTGTGGGAAATGGACTACTACTCCAAATCCAAATGGGGATAAATAATGTTGCTCTATTCCACTAATATATATATGTATTTAATATGATCGTTGATTTTTGGGGTAGTATTTTCTTTTCAAAATACACACTAGGTTTTAGACTAATAATCTAGGACCCAAATATTGGAATGTGAGATTGTAATTGTATGAATAATAAAAACTCTTGATTGAATGAAATGTGATATCCCATTGGTGATGGGTTCAAACATAAAAATAGATGAAAGTAGGTATTTATGGATTGGGAGTTATAACAAACCTAAGGATCGTTGTTCATAATTAAAAAATAATTTAAAGTGATAATATATTACTTTTCCTTCTGTAGTTTATTATTTATAAAACTAAATAAGATTTTATATAATGTATATTCTTTTATATCATAAGTGGTGTTTTAATGAGTTTTAATCACACCCTACTAGGGTTTATAGATCGACACCAAAATAGAAATCATGTTATAAATATATAATAATGGTAGGGGCCTTATGTTAGATGCATGAGTTAGGATAAAGGGTGGATCATAGATGATGGAAATGTACATGATTTTGGGACCCTCCAGGGAGTTTTTGGTGTATCATTTATTTGGGTGTTCATTTTATACCTGAAAATTATTATGTAATGACATTCCTGTGTTTTTTATTTTTCATTTATTCATGTTATAGAATTATTATGTGATTTTGATCTTTATTAAATATGGTATTATTTAACTTATTTTTTATTATCATTTGGATTTCATTTATTGATTTATAATGTTTTTATAATTTCATAATGTGGGTATAGTTTTCCCAAGATATATATTAGACCATCTCTACTATTCAACAGCCTCTGGAAAACGAGGAGCCAGACCTGATGTCATGTAACTAATCGTCATGGGGAACAAGCATGTGGAACCCGGTCTGGAAGAAAAAAAGAAATACCAATAGTGTTTCTATTCATTTTAAATGTTTTACTAATTGGTAAAGGTATCTGGTAGACTTGAATGAGTCTATCCATTTTCATGATCACATTCATAGGATTAGCTAAACCATGTGTATGGGAAACCCCATGTACCCGAACTATGATTGTTGTTGATGATGTTTTCTCTTACATTTGAATGTTAATTCACCTTGGGTGTTTTACTTATTGTAGGATATTGTTTTTTTCATATATTTTTATTTATATAATGATAAGAAAATATATATGTGTAAACATTCTTTATTCTAGGAACTTTCGATTTATTGTGACATGCATCATTTAGACACGAATGGAAAATAAGTTTTTGGATGAGTTGTTTATAGTATATTTATTTTCATTAGTTATGTTATTTAAATTAATATGTTTCTAATGATATATTTACATGTGTAAAATAATGGTAAATGAGAAAATTTAAATGTTTAAAATGGGTTTTTAATGAGAATGTTGACATGTGTATGTGTTTAATTTTTTTAGCCATGACCTAGGTTATCAATGGTTATGTGTAGTGATAGTTCCTCGGTTACGGACATGTTTCAGGTTAGGGGTTTTTCATTTTTATGTATTTATGTAAATCCCACATATATAAATGCGTTAATAATATATTATGTCTCAAAATAACTGTGTTCTAATTTTTATAGATACACCTCTACAATGACGCTTATCGATATGATTACAGGAGCACATATTTAAAAATTTTCCTTTCATATTGGTGCCAGAGGATCCAATAGTTCTGAGTGATGGATCCAGAGTAAAGTATCATCGTAAATTATCTTTATTTAGGTATCTTATGTAGATATACCCATGGTGGGATGTACGAAATATGTTTATCTTGACAAGGGTGTTCAACTTGTAAAACCTTTTTACCTTTACCAAAGATGGTAGACCAGATGTAGCTAAGATCTAGACTGATTCTATCAAGATGAGCCATGACCATTTATAGAATCCAATAAAGAGGAGGGTAAATTTTTATGATTACATGATTTGAGGATTATTTTAACATTGGTGGGATATTCATATTTGGAATGAGTAGCTGGAGAACATGGTATGGAAAAAATATGGGAGATGTTTCCAGAACACTTTTTCGAGGAGACACTCAGGAATGAGAATGGAGTAGAATTTATAAAGTTTAACAAAGGGATTATGTATGTAATAGACTATGTTTCTCACTTTTCTATGTTGAAGCTAATTGTCCTAGCATTGTTTGGAGTTGAAGATACAACATCAATGAATTTTTGTGATGGGATTAAATGTGACATTAATTCAGAGGTTAAAATATTTTGGCTCAAGAAGTTTTCTAAAGTAGTGAATTATGATCTCATATTTTATGGTATCCTAAAGGAGTCATCCAATGTATTTAGAGTGATTTCCATTGGTCGATCAGGAGGTATGTATTCTTAGGGTCAGAAGCATCACTTTGAGAATGAAAATGAGGTATATGGGAAACATATTGGCTTGGGAGAAGGGTTAGTTACTCAGAGTATTAATTGAATATATTTCCACCAATATGTTTGGTCAAGTAACATTTATAGATACTGTAACTAACCACTGGTAGAGTGTTTAGACTTTTTAATTAAGTGTTATTAATATCATGTTGTTTGAGGTAGTGGATTTAGTACATCAAAATAAGATCCTATTTCTAAATAGTAGTGTATCTTAGGGGAATCAAACTATATCATAAGGAAGAGGGTAATAACATTTCTGTGTAGTTCATCAAACACATGGGGATTTAATGGCTGGTCAATAAAAAGTCAATGGTACTATTCTTACAGCTTCTATGCATTATAGTCCCTTGTTTAATATAAGATCCTCTTAATATATTATTTTTGTACATGTTAGGAATGGTTTGAATAAGATGGTGGAGTTTTTTAGTGGGGTTATGATGATTCACACACCATTAGGGGTATATATAAGAGGAAACTATTATTTAAGGGGTGTTGTCTTGCAGTTGGGGAGTACCATTTTTTTTTGGATATCAATGTACTTGATATGTCATATTTTGAAAAGATTTTTTTATGGATTCATTGGAATCATACATATCTAATATATTTTTTACAATAGGATAATACCCTCTACATATCGTATGGGTTATATTTATGTTCATCATGGATACAGGGATATCTATGTAGGCTGTGAAGGGCCAGTTCATCAACAACTAGGTGATCTCACTGCTCAAGATTAAATTATTCTACTAGATTAAGGGGGTGTCAAATATGATACGTTTCTGTCTATAGAGGACCAGTTACAAGATGTGTTTCTTCAGAACATATTAGGGCTTCCACCTGATAGGGATGTTGAGTTTAAAATTGAGATCATGCATGGATCTGGACTAGTTTTTATTATAGCTTATAGAATGGAATAAACATAGATTCCAGAACATAATAATGCTATATAAGAGTTGATGGATAATGGATTTATACTTCTAGTTACATCAACATGGTGCTCTCTAGTATTGTTTACTAATATTGGTTATGGCACACTGCATTTATGGTTTTATGACCAAAATATGTACCTGATGACAGTGAATAAGAAATATCCTATTTTTTGTATTGATGATCTTTATGACTAGTAATGTTATTCATGTGTATTATAATTTATTGAATTGTTATTGGGGAATAATAAATTTAGAGTTACAACTTTTTTTATAATTTGAACTAATTTTAGAATCCATTATTTGTTATATAGTTTATTGTGATACCATTCAGGATGACATACACTCCAGCTATATATATGGACATAAGGTAATAAATCATCCACTCATACGTGGATCAGTTTGTGGGTTATATTTGTGTATGAAATCATGGTGTAATCTAAGACTCATTATGATCACGTCCACCATCTTGTCATCATACTAAGTACACAGAGAGATCATAATCTATACACCAAGATATCAGAGTTTCAATTTTGGACATTCATAGTTAATTTCATGGGTCATATCATCTTTGAATAATTTTTGTCACTTGACCAATAATAGTTATAGGTAGCGGTTACTTGGGACTATCCCAAGAAGGTTTTAGATATCCATATATTTTTAGGATTAATAAGTTACTGTAGAATTTTTATCCAGAAATATTTTTATTTATAAGATCCTACTCTGTGATTGACCAATAGGGGATACATGTTTCCATTGTATTTGGAATTTTATAATTAGTTTTTGATGTTGAAGAATAATTTTTCTACAACACAGATCATTAACATAACTGAGTCGGTTGAAAAGTATATCATTTTTAATGAATCTAGGATTGGAATTGGAGTAGTGTTGATGTAGGGAGATCAAGTTGTGGTCTATTGGTCATGAATGTTGAGGCCAAATGAATGAAACTACCCTATACAGAATATCGAGTTAGTGGTGGCGGTTTATGCCATGAATTATTGATGGAATTATCCATTGGATGAAAATTGTACTATGTGTACAGATCATAAGTTTTTAAAGTAAAACTTTTGTCATTGATATTTAAATCTCCAATAATAGAGTTCAATTGATTCTATTAAATATTTTTATTTTTAGCCAAAATTTACAAACAACAATAGAAATATTGTTGCTAGATATTTGAGAAAGAAGACAAAGACTCTGGTAGTTTATGAGTGCAGTTCATAGTTGATGATGATCAACTTGATGGATGATATACATATCAAGGATCAATGGGGATAGAAGAAGATGAATCATATATCCTTATATGTTGAGTCAATTACTTTTATCCATATCTGGGATTAGAATTATGATGATATGAAGTATTCAAAATAGATGGAAATCAATGAATTTGGAGAGTAACCTTTCGATTTTATTATATATCACGATAAGATCATCTATATCTGGAACTATTTTTTTGTGCCTATGCATATGTGAGAATAACTAATGTCTGATTCCATGCCACTAAGTGTGATGTGTAACTAGGTTTGACTAAAACGTACCATGACAAACGTCAATGGTATTAGTGATTGCTCATGAAAAGGGAGATTGCAGGGTTTGTGACATTATTGAACATCTATCCGTATTTAAAGGCTGAACATCAATGACCTGGTGGTTTACTATATCCATTTCCCATTATATAATTAAAGTTGGATGATGTCACCATGTACATCATGTAAGGCCTTCCATGGTACCTCATGAAAATGACACTATTTCGAGTGATTTTGTACATATTGGTAATGGTATACCATTTCTTATACCTCTATGATTCTTTTACAATGGATTAGTTGGGGGAAATATATGTTCATGATATTGTTCCATTATATGGGGTACCTTGTATTATTATTTCATACAATAATCCATGATTTACACCACACTTATGATAGGGATTTATAAAATAATTGGTTCTCCAAGTATTTCTGAGTACATATTTTTACATGCGGACAGATGTGTATGTAGAACATGCAATATAGGAATTTTTGGATATCCTATGGGAGTGCATCCTAGAATTTAGTGAGTCTTGGTAGAAGCACATAGTTCTCATTGATTGCTCCTATAACAATCTTAATCATATGACTATTCAGATGGAATAATATGAGGAACTCTATGTTAGTATATAAAGATTACCTTTCTATTTTATAGAGGAGGGAGGGTAAATGTTGTTAGGACTATGTCTTGTGGATGATACATCGAAGTAGATTCAATTGATTTTGAAACATATTGCTATGGATCAGAGTATGAAGAATTTATATATTGATCTACATAGATGACACCTTTATATTATATTGGGTGATCATGTTCTTCATTAGGTTTCACATATATTCAGTCAGTGTATGATTCAGAGGAAGGTATTGTTAGTGTCAAAGAACATTTAACCATATGAGATTATAGATAGAATTCGGCTAGTGGAATACCGAGTATATCTTAGATAGAAGTATTGTGTTATTCACATTGTTTTTAATGTGTCACAACATTGATAGTTCCACCCTGACCCTTATCATGTGATTGATGTATATAATGTTGTTTTTGAGATTGATACATCCATTGAGGAGCATCTGATTAGTGCTATGGATCATAGTGAGTGTAATTTCATGGAATGATCATGCTGATAATCTGATTTTTGTGGAAAAAAGGTCATATCTAGGAGAGAAAATTGGATGTGGATGGAGATATGTGGGGTTAGTGGCATAAACATTTTACATAAAAACATAGAGATTCATGGGAGTACATATCATGTACGAGCAGTTATGAGGTGGGAATATTGTAAGGTTGTGATCTTTCTGGTGATGCCTCCTGCTCATTTTTATGTAAACATTTAACCCTGTTTCAGTTATACCTTACATGAGTTTTATTTAGGGTTTTTTTTGTGAAATTATAAAAATGTGGAATCTTGTGGGGCTATATATGTTCAACACATGATTAGGGAAAACCCTATCGATTTCCCTAGGAATCTGTGAACCCAATTTTTGAGACACGGGTGGTGGAACATGATTGGTGCATAGTTTTTCCCAAATGTTATTCTTCCATTCCCTAACCATGATCCCTAAAAATGTTATTTTCGTGATGGTCTCATGGTTTGTCAATCATTTCACCCCAAAAGTAGAGGCACATGGTTAAGGTGTACAGTTTTGAATACTATTCAACTATGCCCGAAAAAAAGTGTATGTGGGGTTTAAACCCCAAAATTGTTTTATTAATATTTACAAACACCCCAGTTTTACTCAAAATCAATTTGGTTCATCCATAAATTATTTCCATAGATTTTAAAATCAATCATGAGGATTTCATGGATCCTAAAATCCCTTGCAGTGTGAATCAAATATTTTGTGTAGAATTTTTCCTCACATCTCATCTGTAATCTAATCACATTGGTTTTCCCTCCCTCTCATCTCTCTATCCATACACAGAGGGATTATTTTTTTCAATATTTATAAATTATTTGATCTAGGTTTTAAGAGGTAGTTTTTTTTATATATTAATCTTCTTTATTTGGTTTAGAAATTCTACTTTGTTGAGATTTTGATTTTTCTACATCAAATTTTGGATTTTAGTTTGTTTAATATAAGTGACCCTAATCTAGGTGGTCTAATTATAAATTCCTACAGTATTGATTTTCCATGGGTGTATTTATTTGTGATATTTAATCTGATACATTGGGAGAACCCATTTTTAATTGATTTAATTAATTGTTTGATTAATGGTATTTTAAAAATTTATCGGATAATGGGGTAATGAAATTAATGAATAACTATGGGGTGTGTGGATTTTAATGAAATTTTTATATATAAATTATTAGTGGTTGATAAATTAATTAACAAATGGTTTGAATAATATATTGTAAAAATAGTTGTTAAATGGGATATAATTGTTGAACCATGAGATGTGATATTTGATACTGTGTAGTAAGATAGTGACTGCTACTCCAAATACCCATGGGGGGCCACACAACCACTATAGGCCTATAATACATATATATATATATATATATATATATATATCTATGTGTGTGTGTCTGTGTGTGTGTGTGTGTGTGTGTGTATCTATGTGAGTGTGTATTTCTTGTGATCACTGAGTTGTGGGATTGGGATAACTTCTCCAAATTCAAACGAGGTTCCAGACTACTTCGCAAGGCATCCATTGTAAGAATGTGAAATTATTATTATATTATTAAGAAAAACCCTTGAATCAATGGAATACGAAAAACAATTGGTAGATGTTTTAGACTCTTGAAAGGGATGAAGCATGTATTTTTTTCTAGTGTTTTCATGAACCCAAGGACCTTTGTAGTCAATTTCTGGATAATTTAATGTGAAAAATATTCAATCAATTTTTTATAAATTATTAATTATTCAATGTCATACACTGTTATATATTGGATATTGTTTTAGATATTTTTGGTGGTGGCCTAATAAGTTGTACTACCCAAATCAGACCACCTATTTAGTACCTAAATAGACATCATGTTTATAGGAAAATATTTTTGTAAGATCTCTATGTTATATGACTTTGTTGTGATATAGGACTGATCATGGATAATGGAACACGACATGATTTCTAGACCAGCCTAGGAGCTGTCAGTGTGTATTTACATTGGGATAGCGATTTACATTTGACACTTATTATGGAATGGAATACTTAATGTTTGGTTTATTATGATTAATTCATGTTTTTGGAATATAAATTTAAGTTATTATTCATTGGAAAAGGTAATATTTTGTTTATTATTTACTATAGTTTTATTATTTTTTATTTATTTTTGCAATTGCATTGCTTTGATAATGAGGGAATACTCTTCCATTGATACATAATTAACCCTTGGTACTAGTCAGAACCCTCTACTATACAGGGAGGCATTAATTAGGTTATGTGATTAACTGTGTCTAGGAAGTAATATGTGGAACATGATTTGAGAGATTAAAAAATTTACATTTCCTTTGATAAATACCGTAATATAATTTTATGTAATTAATAAAATCAAAATTTTACCCCCTTTTGTTTTAATATCTCTCAATTTTCTCTATAGATATAACAAGAAGTCACTATAAGTTATAAATAAATATTTTAATTTATAATTAATTTATTTTCTTATGGTGTTTTATTTTTATTTTTGACATAACAGCCCTAAATGATTACATAATACCGACATAGTGTTTGTGAAAATTGTAATAAGATCATGTAAATGATTTTAGAAACTCTAAATGTAATATACATTAGGTCAGTTATATTTCTCTATAAATTTTATAGATAAATATGAATAATTAGGGATGATTTAATGGTTTGAATTTAAATTCCATTTTTCCATGATTCCATTGAAGTCAAATAAAATAAGTAGTTCGAAAAAGAGTATTAATGATGTTTTTTAAGAAATAATATTTTATTAAATGACTTAAAATTCAAAAAAATAATTAAAAACTTTAGAGGAATATAATTTAAAATATCCACTATATTTATTTTACTATACGATTTTTGTCTTATAATAAATTTATTGACCCATGAATTCTGAAAAAACATTGATATAATGAAAATTACCTAAAGGATTAAAGGGAAGTTAAGATAATGGGATGTGAGTGAAAACATCATCTAATATTTTCAAAATTGTATTTCATTATATTTTCTCAACTCAAACTCATCATATATTATAAATATATCAATTTTGATACATTTTTTTATTAAAATTATTCTATATTAATTTAATGCCTTATGTAATTTAAAGAGAGTCCCTCCCCACACATATAAAAGGGAACCTACTCTTCTCCCTTATTCACACTTTTTTAGAACTCTATTTTTTGTAATATATACTCAATTCGCTTCCCTAAAACCATACCGATGTTTTAATGTTCTTAATTTTGAAGAATAAAAACCTTAAAGGGCAAATGGTTAAAATAAATTTTGGTATTTTGAAGAATATGTATAGTATTTAACTGAATGTTCAAGATTTATTTATAATTATATCTCAATAATATAATATTCAACCATGATAATATAATAAAAAATAGTATATTATATATAATAATATGTTATTATGTTAATTTGATAACCTATATCGATATTCTCTTCCATAAAATAGAAAACAATACTATCATTTCTGTGTACATTGGATTGTTGTCCCGAGAGCCAATGCAATTCATATTACATCACCATATCTCATGAATGGTTCTGATGATTAATTTTATGTATATATTTAAATATTATATTCATGAAATATTTATAATTTAGGATATATAATATATCATATACATTATTATCATTCCATCCATAGAAATATGATTGCTTTGTTTGTTTGTACATGTGGATTTCCACCACTATGAAGTGATGTGACTCATTTTTTCACCACTACATAGCATGAATGGTATACATATTTGTATTGATAGAAATAATAAGATATCTATGATTTAATAATTATTATCTAATAAAAAATATCACTTATCTTATTTCCATCATACTCATTGCAAAATGGAAAATTTTCTCTTATATTCATTTAACCTACCAACTCTATAGTGTAATGTAATTCATTTTTCATAATCATATTTGATCGATAATATTAAAAAAATATTTTATGAATCAAAATAATTATTATTTCATCATAATTATTTTATATTTGATATAATTGTGAAATCATTGACCATAGTAAACTTACCAAATACATTTTAGACATATGTGTCGAATATAGTCCAAACATCTGATGTGATATTAATTGATAATTAAATTGTATAAAACATGGTAGTAATTAAAATAATATAAATAATACAAATGAAAAGTGTTCTTAATGTAATAAACAACTAATGTAATTTTATAATTAATGATGATAAATAATGTATGTGATGATACGAATTTGAGACTACAAAAAATTTTACTTATCCCAACAGTTCAAAAATAATGAAATAGCCCCTCAAACCATTGGGATAGGATATCTCAATGGTTTCAGGAGCCATTGGAATGATAGTTATTTCTATATCCCTATACCAATTGTTCTATCTAGAGTATAATCTATTACAATGGTTTCATTTAAACCATTAGGATAAATGGATACCAATGGATCTGGACCTATGTGCATACATTTTCCAGTATATAATATTTGCCAATGTTTTCTGAAACTGTTGGAATAGATATATACCAACGATTATTAAACCGTTGGTATACATAATGAGATTCCTAACTATATACCAATGGTTCTGTGTACTGTTGTTATATCCTCTTCACCCAAAAACTAGAAGTTTATCCATCATCCTCTTGCAGACATCCAGAACTTGTAAACATGACTTCTAGAACCTATAAACATGACAAGTTCTCCTCTAGTCTTTTCGAACCTTTAAACATGAACACAACAGTAAACATGTCATCTTTGAATCAAAGTGCCTACTGGAATTGCATGAAATTTAAGGGAAAGAATATTTTTTTTGTCAGTGAAACCAACCATCAAAATTTAATGCCTTTACATTATTGGTATATTCATGAATGATGGTTTTTTGTCCATTTATGTGTGGAATTAAGTAATGAGGATGGGTTCATACATTTTACCAATGTTATAATGTATGTTTAGGATGGGTTCTTGCATTTAACTTGTTTACTAGTTTATGTTTAGGTTAGCTGAGTTAGAAACCATGTTAATCATGTCATTATGACATGGGACAAATGATTAAATATGAATTTTCAAATGAGTAGGCACTGCAACAAATGAATTATTGGTGGTAAGATGAAGCTTACGGTGGGGATCACCATAAGCATAAAATTTGTTGATCAATGAAACGATCAATGTTTTCATATATATGGTATCAGGTAATCAACATCTTGGTGTAACAATTATGAAAACTGGCCTTGGATCTAGTTTTCCAATCATAGAATCTTCAATTAATGGATATTCCTAGGATATGTTTTGAGAATTTGTGAGTGGAATGAGGTTCTTCAACCTTGAATTATTGACAAAAAAAGTTCAGGATGTGGTGATGGATTTACCACTGAGACTTATTTTGGATGCTAATAATTATAGTGGGGATATTAAGAAACCATGTGTTCATACAAGCATTCAGAATTTGAGGAAAATATTGAATTTTCAAATACTGGAGGTGTCATTTTTTCAACAGTTGTTTTATTTCTATTTATGAGGGTTTGATGAAGTCTAAAATGAATTTTGGGAATCAAAATGGGGCTCTAGATATAGCTTAATATCTTTCTGGAGAGTATAGGGGTGAATGTTGCTACTGAAAACAGCAATAGACCACTTGTCTTCCTTTTTAGGAAAAAATTTACAAAAAATCCCCCTCGGTTTTTGGAAGTGGGAGGTCACCGTTTCCTCATTCATTTTTGAAACTCAAGGGAATTCATCCCTCACACCTCCCCCAAAAGAATCCATTAATCTAGGTTGGTTTTCTGAATTTTTTAGATATTAGAGGTTAGTTTCTCCCTCTGATATACTTTTTCAATATAATGACCACAATTGTGTCATTAGTATTGTCACATATATGTATTTTGGTCATGTTATTTATATCTAGTAGTTCATTTTTTTATTATATTATATTTGGGAACTATTGCAATTACCATACCCACAGGAACATAGTAATCAGACCTCTCACTCTCATACTAGCTTGGGATCTAATTTGAAAACAAGTTCTGGCCCCCACAACATTTTATTACATTCTCATATTTGCCTTATTTACCATTATTCCCTCTTCATTAATGTACCTGATGGCATTTAACCTTTTCAAAGGTCCTCCCAATATTTTTCTTACCAATTCTGATTTATCAGATGCATCATCACTCTTTCTCTTCTTTAATATATTGTTTTGTATTGCACCACCCCTCAATCAAAAATTTTAAAAAGGCCATTAATGGATTTAGAGGGAGTTAGTTTCCACAAAATGGTGTTACTAATTAACTCATGGAAAATTGTCATCAATTTGTTCAAAGATGAAAACATGATTACTTCTATGTCTTCCAACCATCATTTTTTCAATTAAATGCATTTCTAATATCATATATGTCCTTCTGACTATCTTTTTATGTGTGATTATCCATCTTAATGGTTTCAGTACGTCTTCATATCCCAAACCCCCCATTTAAAACTTTTTCTATCAATACAGTGACTCTAAAAAATATTTTGAATTATCTATGATTAGAACTGAGAACTAAAAATTTATGTCATCATATAACTATGTGTACTTTCATGGTGGTTGACATATTGAAACCCCCTTTGAATAATACATCTGAAGAAATTGAAGGCTATTAAATGTATAAATAAGATATTCACTTCTAGTCTTCATCAAATTGAAACCCCCCCCCCCACCCCCAACTGCACATCCCCCACATGCACAACCCCCTACCCACCTCACCCCCATAAGCCTCCCCCTACAAATCCCCTCTTCCCCATACACACACACATTCCAACCTATACACCCCCTGCACAGCTTCACATCCCCCCACCAGTACAGACCCACCCCCCCCCCCCCATATCCCTACCTCTTCACCCTACCTACCTCAGCCTCCCACTACAATGACCCCCTCCACACATGCACACACCTCCCCACCTATACACCCCCTCCCCAACTCACCCCCAAACAGTCTCTCCATGCACATCCCCCCTCCCCACCTCTCCCCCAAGTGCCTCCCCCTACACTACCCCCTCCCCACCTACACAGCACCCCCACTCCCACCCACATGCACACCCCCTCCCAACCTTCACTGCTCCCAACTGCACA
The DNA here is from genome assembly GCA_963277665.1 of Viscum album. Taxonomy (NCBI): domain Eukaryota; kingdom Viridiplantae; phylum Streptophyta; class Magnoliopsida; order Santalales; family Viscaceae; genus Viscum; species Viscum album. Next base: position 814,600,245 of record OY728126.1, on the reverse strand, counting down.
CCCCCTACCCACCTGCACATCACCCCACAAATATCTCAAAAAACTGGGTTTTACGTGGAAAGGTATTATAGTACCCTCATATATTCTCTAAACTGATTTCATTTGAGGCTTTATCAAATTTAAATTCAAATATTAAAAAATTAACCACGTAGTAACAATCATAATTATTTTATAATTTAATTGGAATGTACTAAATGGTGATATATTCTTTAAATAACATAAAAATTCATTATAATGAAATAATATTTTATACATCATTTAAAAGATCATAAGGATTTTTACACTAAGTCAAGGAAAATTGAACCGATGAAATCATAGATTTATGGTCTTAATGAGACATGAACTGAGTGGAATGGAAGATCTATCAAAGAAGGATCAAAAGAAATATTGGGCATGAAAATCCCTATAATAAAAAAATATTCATTGTGAGCCCATACATAAAGAAATGAAGGTATTTCAAACCTTACATAGAAGAATTTGATATACTATAAATTCACATTACTACATTTAATTTTTCTAAGAAGACAACAAAAATTAATATAATTATTGATGAACCATTATTTCATGTACATATAAATTTTCAATCATATCATGTGGTACAAAACTTCGCCCGTCCAATTAACCATTTATAAAATATGAAATTTCATTCACACTTTATTCCTTATAATGATTTTTTAAGGAATCGTAAAATGTTAATAAATATGGACATAAAAGAATATGTTGAATGACCACACTAGTATATGAGAACTATAGTTTAGTCCAATTCAAAACAAATAAAAAAATAGATGAATATCATTAAAACTAAGTTTTCACTTACAGATTTTAAGTGGTAGAATAAAAAAATGGATTCATTAAATATGGATCAATCGGTCGGGTGAAGTTCTATGGGTTGGAATTTTGGAACCTAGAATATATATGTGTGACTAAGAAACCACAATAAGCCACCACCCACTAATGTTACTCCATTTGTTTTATAATGAAATTAAAAAATTCTTGTTAAATTATGTAACTAAAAAAGTATTTTCACCAAATGTGTTTAGGAGATGAAAACTAACCAGTATAAAAATACATTTCTAAATGTTCCATTGTGATTAGATAATTGAAAGACACACACTATGAAAATATTCTCATCTACCTAAGAAATATAGAATTCACAAACTAATTAACATTTCTAAAAAATCATGTTCTTTTATTTAATGATAATTTCCACATTAATAATATTTTATTTTCCAATTCCTTCATTAAATCAAAATAGCCATTTTAAAATTCAATTATTAATATGATAGAAGTTTCATTAAATTCAAAACTTGTCTCTTATAAATCTCAGTAAACTATTTTATAATAGAACCAAACCAAAAAAACATGTGTCAACCATAACAAATCTAGAACCACTATGTCATAATCTATTAACTATATACAAATAATATTGGTGATCTACAATAAAATTATAAATAGTGGATGAAAAATTCTAACAATATATTAAAATCCTTTTTAACCATAAATCAAATAATATAATATTTTATGGGTTCTTCCATGGGATCCCCAATGACAGACACAAATAATTATATATTCTTTTCCTCTAAATAATCAATTGGTGGAATAGGTTATATGAATTCCACAATTCATTTGACTACCTCATTGTTATGACCCACCGCACCATACCATTGTTCCTAGATTGATTGTAGTTCCCCTGGTTTCAAGTGAACCTTATAGAAAAATATAAATATATAACCCCAACATAGTACTATGTTTCCAATGACCAAAAAATAATTGATAATGATGAATAAGTAAGTATTAACACCAAGACATAAGAAATGACTCTCCCTCACTAGTAACACATTCAAACTGAATAATCTCAAATATCATAATCGTTTATGGTGTAGAGAATCATATTACCACTTCAGTTTAAAAACAAGCATCATGTATTCACAAAAACCAACACAATCAGAAAAAAAATAAATGGGATAATTAAAATGTTATTTCACAACCAAACATTTATAAACATATACAAAAACATGGTTTAGAATCCCATGTGATTTATCCTTTTATAAAATATGACTTAAAAACTTCTTTATAAACTGATATACTTTTCACATTAAATTTAAAACATTTCAATGACACAACAAAAAATGGGAATATTCATCTTTGAAATCATTACCATTTCCCAATTAATTAATTTTCCATCAAACCAATTTTCATATATAAATCTATTCTTTGTCTTAAGGGGAGAACCACCCACTGATTTCAATCAATGTTTTTTCTAATTCATTAGAAAAAACATTTTAAAACATTTCCATTTTAAAAGTTCTCAATTTTATTTAACAAATTCTTAAAAAAATATACAACTTCAAACATGGAAATTAGAAATTCAAATGATATTCCCTTTATTTTAATCTCAAACCACATTTAAATGTTTTCAAATCATTATATGAATATTACATATATCTATTGATTCAATAAAAATCAATTTAAAATGAAATAAGAAAAATATTTAATTCAAAATTAATTAATTTATTTGAAATTCACACCGTAAAAGGGTGTAAATTGTCTTATACCATTTCAAAACATATTACCTTGAAGGAAGAGGAACCAAATAATATTAACATCATCATTTATAAAAAATAGGTAGAAAAATAACAAGCATTAAATATTCACAATACATGAATGTCATAAATCAGTGGTTGTGGTTCATGAGGATCGAAATTCAATTGAAAATTTTATTGAGAAACCCCGAATAATGTGTGACATATTTCTAAATCTCCAAGATTGAGCCCTCTACATGTGATCTATGTTATCACTCCTAACTATGTGGGTAAACCATGAAACATTGAAAAAACTCCAAAACTATAATATTCCAATCCAAATATATCTAGTTCTTGGAAAGTCCAGACATATTCTAAAATAAATCAAGATAATAAAAATAATGATTCTAAGCAAATAATAGAATTTAATCAATGGAGAGACTTGAATCAAGATTGCAAAAAGACTATACTTAAAAAGACAAAATTAACAGTGTAGAAATATATAACTCGGTTACAACATACTAATTTGATGTCAAATAATAAAATAATGAAAATAAAGGATGTATCTCGGGTTCAGAAGATATGTTCACTAGCTAGAAACAACAGACAACTTTTGTTTTCTGTAATAATATAGGAAGACTCCTTCTAGAAGTAGGAGCTTGTATTTGTGGTTTTATATCCTAATAGTTTTTAAAAACCATTTGTATAATCTATTTCAAATGAACTATCCCAAAAAAATTATGAAACCTTTGGGAAAATCATGAACAGTCTCAACGGTTCTGTGAAACTATAGGGAAAATCATCTATTCAAATCCTTATACAAATGGATCTATGAAATTGTTTTTATAGGGAACTTATCCCAATGGTTTTTGAAAATCTTTGGATAGGGGATTTGGTATAGCTATATTATCTAGTAGTGAGTTAATGGAAACTATTATTTAAAAACCATGTTTTTAAAAGTTTTACAAATTTATTTTAAAAACATTTTTCATCCATGTCCATGTTTACAATGATATTTTAGGGATATATTTATATGGATATAAATGAATCATAATATCAAGTTTTTTTCCTATTTTGAAATCATTTAAAAATATTCAACATAAAGCTTTCTTTATATTTTATATGAATGTTATTTAAATTCATTTCAAATGATAAAGGAATGTTATATTTTAACATATACAACATTAATTAATTTTTAACCAAAAAAACATTATTTGATTTTTTGGAATATTTATATGATTATAATTTTTGTTCAAATAAAATTAATCCTTTATTTTTTCTAGTTATTTTAATATTGAAAATTGGATTTTGAATTAAATAGATATATTTATATCCAAAGAAATTACATTGGATTCAAAGGGATATTTAATCACTTTATTGGTGGAAGTAAAAAGTTTTATATGTTTAGTAAAAGTTATGGTGCTTGTAATTTATTTATAATGATAGATGATTCTGATATAGCTCATGATTATGGGTGAGGCTGATATATTCCATGATATGGGGTTACCCCAAAATAGTCATCTAATGTATTAAGTAATGATTATGTTCTATGAAATAATATATGGTAAGTCAAACGTAATAGTTGTTAAAATTGTAATAGTTATATTATGGTTTATTTTTATGTTTCTATAAAAATGATTATAGAAGTATATAATATTAATTTACAATATTTTATATTCATTTTTCATTCAAAATATTTTTTTTCAAAATCTACGTTAATGATATATTATATTAAATTAATAGTTATGAAATTTTATGGTAAAAAATTTGTGTTTTTCATAAAATTGTTTTTTCAAGGTTCTCTTATTTTTTAGAAACTCCCATGATAAATATTTTTCCTTCAGGGTTTCCTATAATAGAATTTATGAAAAATTTTGAGAAGTAAATATGAGTTCTTAAGTTAGTAAATGATTGTTTGAGCTCATTGTTCATAATATTAAAAGAGAATTTTCTTTTATGTTCTCATGGATTTAAAAAGGACCAATTATTATAGTTATTTATTTTTATATGTCACATACAATGATTTTTTCCCATCCCACGTTATAAAAAATCATTTGTATTAAGGATGAGTATGAATAAATAATAATTCAACACAAAATTACTGATGATTTTTTATGAAAAAAATATTGTTATTCTATAAGATTTTAATATTGTGAAAATTATGGATATTGTGGTTAAATTTCCATGTAATATGAGTTTTTACATATTATAAAAAAAATGAAAAGTTCAGCTGGTATGTAAGTCTTCCATTATTTAAATTTGATATTATATGTTTTTATGGCCAAAATTCAGTTACAGATATCAACATCAAATCTATAAATGTAATGAATAAGTTCTTAGTATTGTATCTAGGAGTATGGATCCAGGGATGTTATACTTGGTATTAGAAAAAAAATTTAAACGAATTTGTAGATTATTATATTTTCATGTGAGGTTAACTTAAGAGTTATCGATATTGTCCTGGGTTTATATTCTTAAGGTTGATCATAATTATGATGGAATAAATACACCTTTTTGATTTTTATGTGATGGGAATCCATTAGTATATAATTATTGAGTTTTGATATATATTTTTCATATATGTAATGCTTATTATTAACACGTGAAAATGTTATGTGAGAAATAATACCTTTACATTTTTTAAATATTAATTTAAATATATTGATGACATTTATGGTTTATATAAAATTTGATGTTGAAGTTATTGTGGGTCATTAAAATTTAGGAGGATTTGCGTTATCGTATAGATAACCATGGTATTTAAATGTATACTAGTAATTTAGTGGTAGATATTATTTTTTTAGTAATAACATTATGCTATTTTGGAACATTATAATATTAAGGTAAACAAGATATTATTAGATAATATGAGATTTTATTTGACAAATAAAGGTAGAATTATATTTTTAACGAGTATATAATCATAATGTGTCTTTATGGTGATTCATAAAATATATAGAAATAATTAAAATATTTTTGAAATTGTATGATTATAGAAAATTCCTTTTTTTTATATGTCTATATGAGTGACTACTGTTCATTGGAGATTAAAGTTAAATTAATATCAAAAGAATATGTTATCAGAAACATATTTCTTGGGTTAAAAACACATTCTATAACATTTTGAAGAATACTAAAGATATTTATTTATCAAATTATATTAGTTAATATTTTGGTTTTATTGTTGAGGAATTGGAGATTATTATTGTATTTCATTATATGTTGTTATATTCATATATTGAAATTATCTTACCATTAGTTAACTATTTTAAATTTGAATAATTTATAAAAATATGACATAATGTTTGTTATCTGATTTTAGAATTATTTAATCAATTAGAAGTTGATTTCATTTCTTCAAAAATTAATAATTCATCTTGAATACACATCATTTGGATGAAAATATGTGATTATTGAGAAAATTGATTAATGAATGAAACTCTAATTGTCACATAAGTATATTTCCCTATGTTCATAGTATAAATGGAAAAGTAATTTTTCCAAAGTATTATAGGAATATTAAAATAAAATATTTAGCATATTGGATTTATTTCCAATGAATTTATCATCATTTTTCATTATTTGGTTTATTATTTTGTGGTGATTAACTTTCTCAAGATATTATACTTTATTTTGATTAGAGTTCTCTATGAAATTACATCATTTTATAGAAAATAATTTTTCCCCCATGTATATATTTTCACTTCCCCAAAATTTTCCACTATTTGGAAACCTAGTTATGTGTTATTCTAGAAAAGATTTCTATTTCAATTTCCTTCATTAAAAAATAATTTTTACAAAAAAAAATTAATGATGTGGGTTTTAAATAAATTATCTTAAAATTGAAAAATCTATATTACGAAGATGATGTTCATTTCAAATTTAATAATTTATTAAATAGGTGTCGAATATAATATCATGATATTTTAGAAGAAAAACATTAATTTTGATAGTTTTTACAATCTGAAACACTAAGATAAAACAAAATAATTGATGTTCTTATCAAAATTTTATATTTATAACCTAAAAATCAAATAAAAAGGTATGATTATGATTAACCCAATTATGAAATTTTTATATAAATATCCTATATAAAAAATGTATTCATTAATTATTAATTAATAAGTACTCCATTTTTAGTTATTGTTTTATTTATCAAAAATATATTTCATTCAAAAATTGATTTTTATTAATATTTATGAAAAAATATTATATTTCACTTCTAAAAATATTATGAAATATATTCCAAAAATTTAATTCATTTTTTAAATCCAAATATAAATATTTTTTTGGGTTAGAGTTTTATAATTTTCTAAAGATGTTTATTGTTAATAAATAGAATTTTTTTTAAACATCCATTTCATTTCATTATATAATGTTATTTAAATGTATGAATTTACCTAAAATAAAATTAAATATCCTTTAATTATAAAATAATATAAATATATTTAAAGTAATCATCATTATGAATTATTTTAGTATAACTTCATTTTTTGTCTTAAAAACAGATTGACTAAAAAATGTTTTTCATCTTGTTTTCATTTTAATCTTAAATAAATTTTAATGAGTTATAGAAAATTTACCCCAGAAAATGGATTCCATATTTTAAACCATGATATCTATATTTTGATAATATTTTCCTTTTATTTTAATCATTTTGAATAGTAAATTTGGTAAATAGTTGTCATCGTATAAAGGGTTAAAGAGGTAAAAATGGGATAAAATTATAAGGTAAAGCTTTAAAATCACACTAAAAATTTCACTTATCCAATTAAATGAATTTTTAGACCAAATATTTGAATAACGACTAAAATAATATATTATAAAACACTATTTTGAATTTTGGATCTTAATATTGAATTTTATACATATAAGTTATATTTTATTCAAATTAAAAAAAATTTGTTGGGTCTAAATATTTAATTAAATAGTTGGAAGTTTCATTTCAATATTTGGTTCATAAAACATTCATGAAAACAAAATTGTTAATCTATTTAAATGTAAAAATATTTTCACACTAAAATCTAGTATTTTTACTAAAATAATTTATCTGTTTTCTGTTCATATATTAAATTAATTTTCTCCACATTTATAATTTCAACCTGATAAAATTTATTTCTATTATTTTATCAATATTTCTAAATTTGGTTAGGATTACCCATTTAATTTTTTCTTATACATAACTTCTCATTAAAGAGAGGTAAATTTTCACGATTAATTTTAAAATGAGTTTAAACTCGTTTAACAAGGACATAAAGAATAAAATTTTTCTAGAACATGTATTTATTTTATTTTATTTATTTTTTCCATTTATATAAAAGTTTAGAAATGTGTAAATTTTTCCCACTTCTATTTTATAGTGACCTTAAATTAATTTTAATTAATGAATTAAAATAAAATATCTCACAATTTTATTAATATTACTAATTTTATTCATATGGATAAAAAGTTGTTATGATATTTTATAAATAGTTACATGAAATAGTAATGATTATTTATGATGATAATTTTTCTAATTATAAAATAATTACCATAAATTATAACGTAACGTCCACATAGTTAATCTAAAATCAATAGAAAAATCATGTAAATAATTTCTAAAAATATTAGATTACTATTTTTTTAGAGATTTATAGTGTCTCATTAATTATATAGATAATGTACTATATTTGGAATGTGTTAAAGGTATATAATATAGTTAAATTTTTATCATAATGACTTTATATTTTAATTAAACAAAAATTTCCAAAAATGACTTTAATGATATTTTATAATAATAAAATATATTATTAAAATGTTTTAAACTCATAAAAATGGTTCCTCAACCAAGTGAATGTATTATGGTTCTAAAAATCATCTATTTTCCATTTTTGATTAAATTTTGTTCTTATAGTGACTTTCATGGCCCCTTATTAATAAAGAAACTTTTATATCACAGAAAGCTTCAAAAGTGTTTACATGGGGTTAAAATAAAGTAATATGGGTTATAATATCACCTAAACATATGTAATTATATAGATATGATTTTTTATAATGTATCTCATCATATACTATAAATATATTAGTTTATAACCATTTATTCTTGAAGATACATTTATATTAATTTAATAAATTCAATTATTTCAAGACTACCCCTACCCTCCCCTCACTTAAAAAATGTTCACCTCCAAAAGTACCCCTGGTTTCTAGAAAATTACTCGTTATTCATTTATTTTGAGTTTATATAATTCTTGGGTTGACTTTTGGGAGGTTTATAGAAGATTTTTATTGTTATTTAAGATTCACAGTTTGAGCACATTTAGTATAAATCATGCACCATCTCTACAAAACAATGTAAGGGAAGTCATGGGACAATAAGAAGACATGAAATTGGAACGGAATTTGTTAAAAATAGTTCATGTTACTTGAGGAGTTTATAATTTTAGAAATAGTGTTAAAATGAAATTTTGAACTGGGGTTTTCTAACAATGTGAGCCTACTATATGATGGGATGGATTTATATATTATCACTACATGGTTGGAACATAGTTTTCCAAAAAAATTAGTTTAACTTTAAGAAATATAGATGACACACCACCAAATTTTGATTTAATAGGAATTAAATAATTTATGACTTTTTAATCCAATATTCTCTCAATAACCTGATTTCAGTTTTCTACCAAAACTTGAGAGACTTTTTCATCTGATTTAAAATAGATTCTTAGGTGAAACAGAATGTGTTTGTGGGTCAAATTCAATAGTTAGTCATATTTATACAACAATATTCTTAGATATGGTCTTACCTTCTCCCCATTAATGATAAATAAAATCCTTCTTGGTTATATTAATGTTCTATGATGATAATATTTATGATATATCCATGAAACTATTAAAGGATAAAACATCCAATGTTGGATCTATAGTTTAATTTTCTCATTATTTGTTTTCACCAACTGTTTTGATGTAGGTTTATTATATATTATATATAGTTTACGTATATAATAAATAATTAGTTTTAATTATATTATTTTGTTGAATGTGTGTTAAAATACTTTTCTGATTCCTAATGGAATTTACCTTTTTTTGGTTATATATATGAAATTTTGGAAATTTATTATTTTTGATAAAATATTTGTTATAAATTAAAAATGATTTTTTGAAATTAAGGATTAGTTCTTGCCACATGTAAAGTTGTTTTTGAAATGCATTAAAATAAAGATATATATTAAAGTTAAATTTTATTCATGTAAATTGTTTTTAGTATATTGATTGTCAGTATATTTCATAATCTGTTTGGTGTGTGTTGTATGGGTTGGATTATTTTCATGAACTACCAACATAAAAGTGGTATTCATTATAGATATCATGTTCCAGCATGAATAGTAAAAAAAGTATTGAGTGTGTGTAGATGGTTGTATGTGTGGACAGATAATAGGTATGAAAAATATATTTAGAAAATTTTTAAATTCATTTTTTATTTCCTTCAATGGAAAATTGTTTATGTGTTTTAAATAAACATTTTTTAACATTAAAATATTTTATATAAATTTTTCAAACAAGTTTTTTCATAGTGGTGTGGGATGGGAAGCCTTTGGGAAGACACTACTAATATTATACCCATCCCCGGGATGGGATCTATTATGTGTTTGTAAATAAGAATTATAAAGAAACAGTTAGAAGAAAGGTATCTCAGTTATTTATTGATGCTTCTGGATACTGTGGGTATGGCATGTGGGGTTCGATCTTAGAGAAGTATGTAGGTTTCTGGTTGATTCACAAGGGGGTAATGAGTTTTTTGGTTATTTTATAGTTGGTATTTTAGTTTCTTATTGTAAAATATTTGTTTTATTGGTATGGTTATGTTTTGAGATTTATTATATAGTCATGCATCATTTAATGGATATGTTGGTTATTATTTATATAATTGAGATGTTTTATCTTTTCAAGGGAAATTCTTCCCCCAAATTTTCTTAAGAACCTGGAATTTCATTCCATCATTCAGTGTCTTAGGGATTCTACCTATGGATTAGTTTCACTCCCATCACATATCAATCCATTTGTGGGTTTTGTTGTAACAAATGGAATCAAAAAAATTTAGTAATTTAGTTGGAAATTGTATTAGCTTCTATCAACCAATCGATTTTCTATTCATAAAAAATGGTGTCACTTATATTTAGTCTGAGAGTTAGAAATTTTATTAGGATAACAATTATGAGGGTATGAATGATATAATATTAACTAAACTAAAAATATAGATCTCAAAAACTCGGAAATAACATCATTTTATTGAATATCATGTTACAAAGTTGTTTTGGTATATTAGTGTTCTAAGAAACTTCTCTTTCAGTTTTCACCTCATCATTATGGGTTTAGGTGATTAGGGCTTCATTAAATGAATTGTTAATATGTATTCCCACTATGACCCAAATTTTCTTTGTGAATTTAATGGTTTATCAAATGTAAAAATCAATTGTTTTTTTGAAAATAATGAAAATGGTTGTTTTGACAATAATGGATGTAGTATATTCAATAAAGGATGAAATGTTGATAATTATTATTTTATTATAATATATTTTTTCATGTGTTTTGATGTAGTAAATTCGAATTTTAAGCCTTTGGTTTTAATGAGTGATACAAAATAAAGTTTTGTTCTTTTTAGGGTGAATGTAAATGGGTAGGCATCATAGAAATCAACCATAGGATTCTTCGGAATATGTGGTTGCACCTAAGCCACAGGTGAATGAAAAACTGCTCCAATGAATATTACATGATTTTCAAGATGTGTATATAGGTAATATGAACAATTATCATGATAATTTGGACCACTCATTTCAGTTCCAATAGTGTAATCTTCCTATATTTTGTGGGGATTATAAGGCGAAATGAAAGTCTTGTTAAATTGGATTAATTTAGACATAGATTTAATTGGGACACTATCATAGTAAAAAGTACATTTTTAAATTTATATACTATAGGATTTCATATTTTTGTGGTGGGAATTATAAATTTAGGAAAAATTGTACCATATAATTACATGGGGGGATTTTCAATAATTATTATTAAGAAAAACTATCATGCACCTTTTAAATTGAAATAATATGTAAATTCATCAATTTGAAGTAAAGTAATATCTCAGTAAAAATATATGTGGCTAAATATATTAATTTAGTCCTCTTTTTCCCAAAAGTAACTACATATATGTCTTTAATGTAACATAGTTTTTATTTGGGATTATGACCAAATATCCAGTCAAAGATTATCTTTATTTGTATATGAATTATACAAAGATGTTCAATAGAGTGAACATGTAATAATGGAATGTCATAAGAAATACGGTTTAGGGGATCATGTTTATTCTTAAAAGAATATGTTGGAACTCTAATTATCAGATCAAGTTGAAGAGTGACACCTAAATCCATAATGTTAGGAAACCTCAAAATATAACTATGGGATTGGTGAATCTTCTTCCATGACCCAAAGGTATGTCCTGATGTTTTTAGTGTTGTTCAATTGATCAAATGATGAAATATTTTATAGAACAACATATAATATATCACAACAAAAATAATATGGGACATATATAGTTCTATTGTCATAGTTCTCTTGGGTCAGATGCTGGAGACACATCTCATGTTTCCAAGACAACAAATTCTTAGATAGTACTAGTTTAATAGAGTAAATCTCTTCATGTAAATTTAGTGATCCATGGTTATTCTAGAAACACCATGGCTCCTCAACCTATGAAATCTCAATTGGGTAACAAAGTGAAAATTATAATGAGTAATAAATTGTACAAATATGAGTAAGTGATCATGGATGATAAATCTATTCCTTCATTAGTGAGAGGTATAATTATATTGAATTCTAATCTTATACTAGTTTTGTATACTATCATATCACACTCATATATTTCTTCTCATGTTTTTGATCAAATGGGTTTAAATGTTGAGAAAATGATCTCTATGTTAAAGCTTTAAATCCTCTTGTCCAAATAGAATGGTTAGAATTTATGTGTAAATATTTTTCAATAACTAATAGATAAGGATTAGTTGAGTTAGGGTTTATATATGTTTGATATGGATTCCTATGAATTAATTATGGGAATGTATTTCTTTAAATTGTTTAAATCCAACGTCAATTATCATGCCTAAAAGGTTATATTCACATCTCAGGATGGCATCGAGAATCTATTTAGATGATATTGCGTTGTTAGGAAAATTAGAGCAAGAATTTTGGAATTGTTATTTAGAAATAAATCATATTATATTTGTAATATTGACATTGGAATTAGTCGTTGGGATTAATAATATAGATATTATAACTATTGGTGATGAATTTTATGATTTTCTCTAGAAAAATTATTTTGACATAAATAGAAATAGAAGATAGTTTTCTCATTTATCTATTACTAGGGACTAGTTCGATCTTAAATATTTTTTAAAGGATTAAACAAACAGAATTGATGGAATCAAAAGTCCTTTCAGAAGATATAGAAATTAAATATTTCACTCATCTATGTGCATCTTTATGGTAAGCATAAGGTTTTTTTGTAAAGGTATAATTTTTAACTCTTATTCTTTTGTAGATTTTCATAAGCTTAAACAAGTTATAATAAATAATTTCTATCCTTTGACAATAATAAGTGTTATATTTGATCAATTGAGGTGACCCCTGTGTTTCACTAAGATTGAATCATGTTCGGAATATCACCAAATGTCTATTAGAAAGGTGGATACTCCAAAAATAACTTTTTGATAAAGATACAGCCATTATGTATTTTTCTTTATTTTTTTTGTCTTAATAATTCACCATACATATTTATGAAATTGATTAATTTATTCATTAATAGGTATATATATTTTTTGTGGTGATTTTCTTTTATATTTTGATGTTGTCTATGGAAAAAGTGGATCATGAGAAACACATAGCTATAGTGTTGGGTATGTTTTGGGAGAATTGTTTGTATAACAAGTTTTAAAATTATAATTTCCATATGAAATATGTGTGTTTCTATGTCAATGTTTATTGTGAAAAATTTGTTCTTATATATCCTGATAAGATTAAAGTTGTTATCTCTTGAAAAAAACCCATTATTGTTTAAGATGAATATTTTACTTTTCATAGAGGAAAACTTTAGATGTGTTTAATGTTATTTTTCACATTTGGATTTTCTAATGACATATTTGATGAGAAAAGGTGTTCCCTTATAATGGAATGAGATATACAAGAAATATATTAAAGAACTAAATTTTGTACTTACATCAGCACTTATCCTCAGGCTTCTATAGTTAGGACGAGGCTATGTAGTCTACTATGATGCATCAGGAGTGGTGATGGGATGTTTTCTCATAAGGTGAGATCATTTTGTTGCATTTGGATCATGATAGTGATGGTTTAATGATTAATAGTACACGACACATGATTTAGATTTACCTATTTTGTTCTATGATTTAAATCATCTGTTTCATTACATCATTAATGAGAAATTCCTAGATTTTACAGATCATAAGAGTTTGAAAACAATATAACACAGATATTTGAATTTAATGTGCCCTGGATATATGAGGTATCTAAGAATGATTTACATTTAATTGATGTATACATAGGGTAAAAAAACTATGTTTAAGATACATTCAGCGAAAATTGATATGATCAATATTTTAATGTGGATTCGAACCAATGAAACCTACAGTCCTCCATAAAGGATTAAGATATGGATTATATAAAATAAGTTCATATTTTATTTTTATATTCAGTATCATTTGTTCTAGAAATTTTTCTATGTGTCATATCTACTCAAAAATAAAACCTTGCCTATGTCACTATATGGTCAGAACTGATGGTGGGTTGATTATTGAGGGGTGTAATATTGATGGGAATTCAATCTTATAATTGAGATATATAATGGTAATATAATTGACTTATTAGGATAATATTCTTAGTTACTACAAAAACATTAGTTGGTTTGTATATTCGGGAATATGTATGTTGTATAAAGAATTGAAAGCACAATTTTGGTGGGTTGCAATGAAAATAGTTGTAGTTGAGTATTTCTCAAGATGAATCACTTATTAGCAGGGAACGTAAAAGCATCAATTATCATTTTCTATTCTGTATTAATGACTGATTTTTGGGTAGAAATGGGAGAATCTATTAATGTATTTCATATCATGTCTACCAAGGAGGGTTAGAAAACATGATTTTATTTTTATCGCAATAGATAATCTTCTAATGATAGTGTATTTATTCCCTATTCATGTAACTAATATGTTGAAATAATTTTTCAAACTCTATATTAAAGAAATTGAAAATATAAGAAACATTCCAATATTTATTATATTAATAAAAAACCCCACATTTCATTATTTTTTTAAAATCCTTACAACATGATCTTGGAACATAGTTGACTATGATTATGGATTATCATCCTCAAATAGATAGATAGTTTGAATTGACAATACAAACATAAGAGGACATGCTTATGGATTGTATGAATAATTTTTGTATCTCTTTGGAGGAACAAATATTATTACTCTAGTTATCATAATATAATTGTTATCATCCATCTATACATATCCATCTCTTTGAAGTATTGTATGGGTGTCCTAGTCATTATCTACTTTTTTTGGTTGAAACAAGAGATTCTTTTCTTATTGGACCTAGCTTTATAAATGAAGATAGTAAAAAAATATTTGATCAAATAGATGATGGAAATTTATCAGTGCCATGAGAAACTATATGTGGATCATCATCAGTGAATGATGTAATTTGTGTTGAGATGCCATGAGTTCTTGAGAATCTCTCCAAGGCTAAGTTATCATCGTTTTATTAAGAATAAAAAGTCCTATATTTTGTAATAATATCTATTTTTGATACTCGAATTAGTTGGTGATTTAGAGAATATATTTTCATTTCCACCATGGATCAATTATATGAACAACTTTTTTTATATATATAACTTAAATATGTATCAAACTGATCTAGACCATGTGATTTGATGAGATCATGTTGACCTAGATCCATATGCTACATTGATTCATGTGCTCGTTTTGATTTTGTATAGGTATGAGAAGGTATTTTAGGGGAAAATAATCAGTCTACTGTGGGTTTTCGGAAACATTTTTAGATTCATGAAAAATATTGGTGTGTGAAAGATAAATTATATAGAAATTTTCTAAACTCTTCCAAGATAGTTTATTTATGTTTTGGAGGATTTTCTAGTCATACGTATTTTGATCACGGTTAGTTGAAAACACGATCCATCTATAAGATACCATTTAGGGTGAAGAGAGTGAAAAAACATGATATTTTAAAAGAACAATTTTTATTACATATCATATGTGACCCACAACAATGATATTAAACATTCCATGAAATATATTTCTTTTAATTTAATCTTATTTATAGATTATAGAACACACAACATTGATCCTAAATGAATTATAATACAGTATATTTTTATAACATAGTAATTAAATTTCATGGTATGAATTTTAATGAATAAATTATGGAAATCAAGATTATTTTTAGATTATAAGTACATAAAGATTCATTTAAAAGAAATTTTTTTTTTGCTAGAACACTATATTTAAAAAGAAGATAACTATAATTTTCCAAACATAATTTCAAATTAATTTTAACCACTTATACAGAAGTTGTTTTTTAAAAAATTATATTAATTTTTTAAGTCATCATTCTGAAATTATCCTTAGGTGAACTTTTGGGATTTTTAAAAAATGTTACATTTCTCGATGAATAGGGAAAATACTAAATTTCATTTAAAATGTATTGTATTTTAAATTTTTAACATTGTAAAATAATTTATTAAATTTCTATTAATGTAAAATTAGTTCAATTATATTTAATTTTATCTTATTTATGTCGTTTAAAAAAATTTCACATTAAATTTTGATATTAAAGTATTCTATATTTATGATAATTTTCTCTTTGGAAACCTACTTTTTCCTCGCCCTCATGGGTATATTTTTAAATTGGATTATATCACATAAATGAATTTATTTTTAAAAAATGTATTCTATATTTGTTATAATAATCCGTTATATTATCTTATATGCTGGGCTTATTTTTTTACTATAATGAATAGTGAAAATAATATACAATAATTGTTGTGGTTAATGTAAAAATACTAATTCATAATGGGTTAATCTAAGACAATAATTGTTTAAAAGTACTAAGAACTTGTACAAAATCCTTTTTAAGGCCATAATTAGACCTTATAATTAATAAGGGTCAATAATGACCCATTTTAAAGCATTTTTTCAGGATGAAAATGTTAGTTTAATTGAATCTTCTCAAATATTCTATGTGTGTACACTCCCCCACTTATAAAAGGCCACCAAATATCTTCCCCAATTCACAATTCAAAGTCAATTTATTTTTGAAAAAAACTTACAAGAATAACTTCCTTACTCATAAAAAAACATACTATAGCCCTTGGTTTGATAAAAAATTTATCCAAGTCAGTATTTTTATGCAAACCTAATGATGTTTTCTGAAAAAGTGGTAAGGTTTTTAAACAAGTTTTATATTATATTACTTATTACAACTCCTTAAAATATTATTAAACTATTAATATACCGTATTATAGGTATCTTCCCTGTAATTATATGTTATTATGTAATAGTAATAACTTATATTCATCTCCTCCTCTATCTAATCATAAATATAAACGTTGATTGTGTGTACGGTGTACTACCACCTCATGAACCAATGTAATTTGTTTTGCATCACCACCTTTTAATGATGGGTATATTTATGGATTTGTAACTTGTATATATTTGTATGAAATTATTATAATTATTATATTTTAATATCATATATATATTTTTATGTTCAATTCAATTTAAAAATAATAATTTCCTTTGTGTGTACATTAAACTGATACCTCATGAAGCTATATGATTTTTATACTTGCACATTACACAGATGCTAGTTAATATAAATTTTATGACTATATGTGATATTTATAACATTAAATTTATTGTAGAAAATTAATATATCACACTCTTCCTTTCCCTTTCAACCATTAAGGAATAGAAATTTTTTTTGCGAATGGAAGGCCAATCATCTCCATGAAGCAATATGATTCATTCTACATGTTCAAATTTAAATAATTATTCTGAAAATATATATATTAAAAAAAATGCATGATAATAAATGTAAATTAACAACCAAAACATTGAAAATACTGAAATATTATTATTAAAAAGTGGTAATATGTTATGATACGATTATATATATAATTATAAATATGAATATAGTTCTAGTAAAAATTAACAACCTGATCAAAACAATTATACAAGAGGTTAAATCATATTTATATAAAAGTAAGAGTGAGGTAAGGGAATTTTTATCAATTTTTATTCATTGAGGAATATTCTAATTTTATGTGTCATATTTCTTTTATATGGGGTATATACTTCAAATCGTGAACCCCTACCCACATGGGGTAACCCTCTTAGGCTAGAAATGTGAGAAAAGAGATAATGACCCCCCGATTCCTGCTTCCAGTGGGCCTCATGTATGCAATTACCACATAGGGTCTTGTAAACACACAAATGGGAGGCACTAACCTTTAAGAGAACACATTAAAAAGAGAGAGATAACACATAAACTGACCAACTCCAAATGAAAAAACAATATAAAAAAATACCACATACACATATGTAATTTCATGCAAAACTACTACATCAAAAAGTGAAAAATATGAAAATACTGAAGGAAAGTAAAAATAGTTGCAACCATAAGCCCGAATAGCTCCTACAACCCCATGATAGTAAAACCCAACTTGATCCCCAACCAACTCCATGTGACCTGAAAAATAGTTTATATATTCAAAGGGTGTATTTACCAGTATACTCAGTAGGGTCATCCCCAGAGACTCTCATGAAAATGTAAAGAAAGCATGCTAAATCATAGTGAACAATAAGTCAAATTAACTCATCAGCTAAACCAGTATTCTATGTTCCAAGCCTCACCATGGATACTCTCACAATGAACACATACAAGAGTATATAATATAATAAATAATATCATGGGTACCCTACTACTACTTCCCCACTGGTTTTCCACGTTTCCCCAATGTCGCACATCCTAAGCCATCTCTCTCCAAAAAGGATTTCCCATAGACACATGGGTGATGCACCACAACATGCACCTCATTCAAAATGACCCACATTTCCACATATAAAACGTAACTGGTTAGTTTTGGGGAACCACCAAAGCTTGCATAACATGTATCATACATTGGGAATTATACCTCAATACATTATAGCTCAGACACCAAGTAAGGATCCCCAAGCCATCACAGCCTATACACGTTACGCCTATAGTAGACCATAATAAACTATCTCCAAAATACATTTTTCTTAATAACCACAAGCCACTACAGCCCTCTACACACATATATATGGAGAAATCCCATTGTTCCAACCAGCACAAGTAACTACCAAGAGAAACGAGTGGGGTCAAAGGGTGTAGTCAGCCATCCATCCTCCCAACAGAATGTTAGGGAAAACACACCACCAGGGCTCATAATCCTTGGGGTGTCAGTTTCCCTAACTTATGGGGTAGAGTATCATATAGAAACACAAAACATTATAGAATATATTATTTCTCACAACAACACTATGGGCGTAACCTATTCTTGGGCTCAATAGCAGCTAACATCTCTCGGACTCTCAACTGCCACTTATAAGACTATGAATCCTATAAGAAGACAACCATTTAAAGAGATTGATTACATTAATTCATTAAATTTTAATCAGTTTCTATTTATGTTTATTAATTCTTTAAACATTAATAAATTACTAACAAATTCCACATTATATTTCATTATAATCACACCCATAGTCCAATTTTCATTTAAATTGCAACCTCATCATTGTTCCCCAGTAAGCTCCAACCCCATGGGTTTACATGATTTTTTCTATAAATTATTAACAAATTTATTAATTTCCCTTATTCCCAATCATTCTAGAAAAAAATTCAATGCTATTAGTCCCTAGGGGTTCAATACTGTGAGTAGGTGAACTACCCATCGAGTTTTTTCCACCTATAGCAAGAGCATAGACCCATCATCTCTTGATAAGCTAAACACGTAAAGTACATGGCATCCCTCCCACCCCCCATGTCTTTTCCCACTTTGGATGTAGGGTATTTAAGACTAGATGCCTTGAAAAGTGGGTAAATTAAAGCAAATAAACATCCAACCAGAAATGGAAAGAAACCAAACATTCACATCCAACCTGTTCTATCATCTCTGATGTCCAACCTGACAACCACATGCATAAACCGATTCATATCACTACTCTAGGTGTCAACTTCTTCCAAAACCAATAAGCATCCTTTCCCCCACATATCACAATATCCCTCTAGGCTCACATCACAACACAAGCTGTAGGAAAAAAACATCAAATCTATTAGGATCTTGGCCCTTTAACAAATAAGAGGGTAACTCAGAACCCTAAAAGATATTATCTGTAATCAAACAACCAGTTCTCTAATCCATCTTGAAATAACTAATTAATTATTCTTGGATCCCAAATTCTGGAAGCTAAAATATTATGCAAACAAAAAAAATTTAAACAAACTTGTTGTATCAATTTTATTAACACAAAATTACAACAACAACTAAATTTATTTACATGCCTCTTTATCTTTTGCCAAACAATGATAAATTAATTACATCATTATGTTCATTAATAATTTCTATCAAGAACTAAAATCTAAAAAACGTAAGTATAGATATCAAACTATCTAGAAAAAATGAGATGAAATAACATACAATCGATATCAATTTTTTTATCCAGATAAAATATTTAATATGTCAATTTCATTGTGATCTAGTATGATAAAACCTGAAAACTTTACATTTTCACATAAAATAATAGAGAAGCAATGAATCCCCTACCTCAAACGATTATTGCCCTTATTTATACAAGATTGATCCACAAAAAGGATCATGATTTCCTCTTCCCGTGAAAACGTCATCCACCCAAGGATTCCAAAGTATGACTGAACCAATCAAAACCAAAAGAAAATCCATTAGAAGCATGGAGATCACATAAAATTTCAGTTCAAGGATAAAAAAGAGAGTAATAACCCAACCAAACGAAGATAAAACATACCTTATATTGATGAAGGATCGATGCTTGCTACTAGCACCAAAACCGGGGGTGTGCTTGCAGTAGTAAAAAATATCAAGGGGAAACAATTTGAGGGTCATGGTTTGATCACACTGCTCTTATGGTAAGAATGAAAGATTCTAGAATCTCACACCAAGTAGAACATGGTGGGAATATATCGTGTCCCTTTAGACGATTTATAAGGCATATGTTTAAATACACTATATTTTCTATTAAAATCACTTCACATTAAACCATACGGTTTGACTTTGTAAATGCATCCTGAGACTTAGGAAAATCAATATAGGAGTAATGGGATTTCATTGGGAATTGAATGCCTTTTACATCACAGAAAAAGTCATCAGGGATATGCTGTAATAAAATAGAAAAACTTTTCATGATTCTGGAAACCCAGTTCACAGAATGACTCACCAATCCCAGACTCATTGATCCAGGACTCACTTATCCTGGAAACACTGATCTCAAAAAAACTCACTGATCCTAGACTAACTAATCCTAGTAAATCTTTTCACAGAATGACTCATTGATCCTGGAATCACCCATCCTAGGAACATTATTAACAGAATGACTCACTGATCTTGATCTCATCGATCCCTGACTCACTAATATGTGAAACACTATTCATAGAATGACATGTTGATCTTGGACTCACCGATCTTAGAATCATCAATCCTGGAAGAATTGTTCACAGAATGACCCACCAATATTGGACTCACAGATCCTAGAAACATTTTTCACATAATAACTCACTGATCCAATTGTACTGTACACAGAAGGACTCACTGATGCTGATGGTATTGTTCACATAATGACACACTGATATTGATTGTACAATTAACAGAACGACTCACCCATCTGATGGTATTGTTCATAGAAGGACACACCGATGCTAATGATACTATTCACAGAATGACTCACTGGTCTGATGGTACTATTCACAGAACAACACACTGATCCAATGGTATTATTCACAGAATGACTCGTCAATCTTCTGGTAATGTTCACATAATCACACACTGATCTGATGGAAGTATTCATAGAATGAATCGCTGATGGAACTATTCACAACAGTCTCACCGATGGAACTGTTCACATTGGTCTCACCAATGGATCTATTTATAGAAATGGAAATTTGATAATGTGTTGAGGATAAGTTACATTGACCACCTAGAACACCTCATAAACTAGATTTCCACACGGTATGACCTAGAGACATCCGAGCCATTACATTAGATACCTCTCAAAACATTCTCGTTCTCAAGAATTCAAAATCAACCTAGAAAGTAAGGGGTCTGAATAACCACCCATTGAAGTACATATCAAATGAGAGCAAGCCACAAGAAGCAACCGATGAAAACAATATCATAAGCATGAAAGGTCTACAATCACAAAGAGAACATCATCACATGAAAAGAGTTAAACATCAAACAAATCAGGGTACTAAGAATGTGTCTTTGATTCATGTTTCTATGTACTCTCTTCCACCCCATCATGTCAACACAAGACATGATCCAAGGGAATTGAATACCCTCACAACACCATCTCTTCCCGGTCATGGATTTTCATAGGGAGCTCCTCAAAGGTTGAATAATCATCAACATTGATCTCTCATAAATCGAAGATTTGGGAGACATCATTAAGATAATGACATAGCTATGACACATGAAAAACATCGTGTATGTAGCTCATATGTGGGGGAAGTACAACTTGATATGCCATGACTCCAACATGACCCAACATGTCGAAAGGCCCAATAAACTAAGGATAATTCTCACTCCCATGACTAAATGTTCACTGCTCACGATGGGGATTCACCTTCAGGAACATGTGATCCCCAGTATCAAACTGCTATGGTCTCCTCCATTGATTGGAATATGATTTTTAACGATCTTGCACTATCTTAATCCACTCATAAATCACCTGAACCATCTATGTTGTATTCTACACATGTTCTAGTTTGAGAATTTATAACTCTCTGATCCCAGTCCAGCACAAAGGATAATGGATTGGTCATCCATATAATACAGTAAATGGTGACATACCTATGGTGGATTGAAAATAGTAGTTGTAAGAGAGATCCACCAAGTGTATGTGCCACATCCATGAACCTCCAAATCTAGGACACAAGATCTCAACATATTTTCAAGTGTCTAGATGGTTTGCTCTATATAATCATCCGTTTGTGGATGAAAATTAGTTCAATGGAATATATGAGAATTGAAAGCATGTTGAAGACCTCTCCATACCCTGGAGGTAAAATGATGACGTCGATCAAAAATCATTATCCTTGGGACTCCATGAAGTCTCACCACATCCTCTACATACTTCCTCGACAAAACATCCCCTGAGCTTGACTCCTTGATCACTATGAATGGAGATGATTTTGTTAAACAACACACTACCACCCAAATAGAGTCATGTAATCCCTTATATCGAGGTAAATCGATAACAAAGTCCATTGAGATGTCCTTCCAATTCCACAAAAGAACATAAAATGGCCGGATTAGACCACCGGGAACAGATTATTCAGCCTTCACCTTCTGATAGACAAAACATCAAGACACAAACGTCGAAACAACACGCATTAGCCCAGGCCACCAAAACTGACTCCTCAAGGATCGGTACATCTTTTTCATGCCATGATGCACTAATAAAAGATAAATATGGAACGCTTTGAGAAACCTCTCAGGCATCACCAAAGTAACCAATATAATCATGTGATAAAACACTTAGTGTTGTTCATCCTCAGACCAACCATCTGAGGCCTCACCAAAAACAAATTGGTCTTTCAAAACATGCACCTCAAGATCCCCCAACTAGGACTCTTAAACCTACTACACCAGATATGACTACAGCATCATCTGAAAAATAAAACCTCTACCCCCAAATTCTCCAATATTGAGATGTAGTGCTTAATGTTTTTTTGTTACCCTCCATGAATCACCGGATTCACACACTACATCACTACGTGACTTTTTGCTCAGTGCATCAACACATACATTCTCGTATCTATGGGTATACGATATTTTGAAGTCATATTCTTATAAGAACTGCATCCACCAATGATTTCACAAGCTTAATTCACATTGGGAGAAAGCATACCTCATGGTCTTATTATTGGTGAAACCCAAAAAGCGCTCACCAATGAGGTAATGTCTCAAAAACATCAGAGAAAACAATATGACTGCCAATTAAAGATCATGGGTGGAATAGTTATGTTAATGGGGACACAACTCCCAAGACCCATAAGAAACACGTGATATTTGTTACATAAATACACAACCTAACACCAAATGTGAAGCATCATATAAAACATCATATTGAACCCCATCTACTGGAAGACATATAACTAGAGAACTTACCAACTTCACCTTTAGATACTAGAAATCTTCCAGACATTGATCAGTCCACATGAATTCTTGATCCTTCCTTGTCAAATATGTCATAGGAGTCTCAATCTGATAGAAATTATCTATGAACCTCAGAGAGTTGCCTGCAAGACCAAAGAAACTTCGCTACTATAAGAATTTCTTAAGGGTCTCCCAAGACACAACTTCTTTTAAATTCGATGGATCTACAACTACTACATGGTGGGGCACAACATACCCCAGAAAAAGACTTCACTTGCCCAAAAAAGCACATCAACAACATCTCAAATATCTGATGTTGTCGAAGAACTCCCAAAATTCCGTATAGATACTCGGCATGCTCCTCCTCATATGTGGGGTACATAAGGATGTCATCAATGAAAACCACCGCGATCTTATCCTGGAACTCACGGGATAATGCATTCATAAATCCCATGAACATAGCTAGGGAATTCATCACACTGAATGACATTACAAAGAATAAAAAATTATCTCTGATGAAAATGGAAATTAGTCTTTAGGATATCATCATCCTTCACATGCAACAAATGATATCCAAACCGCAAGTTGATATTTGAAACCCATCTTTCACCAATCATTTTATCGAATAAATCAACAATCCACTAAAGAGGATAGTTATTCAACATTTTCACATTGTTTAAGTGATGATAATATATACACAACCCCAAATTTTCCTATTCATTCTTCATGAACAAAAACGGCACACCCCATGGTGACACACTCGGCCGAACAAAACTGCACGTTATCAATCCATCAAGATGTATACATAGCTCTCGTAACACATAAGGGGACATCCTATATGGAGAGATTGATATATGATATGCTCCTAGTTGTATCTCGATCTCTCATTAATGGGGAAATGAAACAACCACTATTGGAAAAATATCAGGGTAATCTTCTACGACCCTAGGAAACGCCAACTAATGAACTTCTAAAGAACTCAGAATCAGCTCAGCCATCAAGGATGATAAGCAAGGAATAAGCCTCTGATATATCTGAGTGCCTCAGTCACCAACAAACATTGATGGCTCTCCAACTGCATCAAATAACACCACCTGCCTTATGAAGAAAATCCCTAATATCTTTCACCAAATACAACTAATCCATTCTATGGAGGACATAATTTGATTGTTTATATAAACATAGTATATTTTCCCATGAGAGGTGCTACCACAGAACTTACTCACAGTCTATTAATACTTCAAAAAATCCATCTCGACCCTTAATTATCGTAGTCCGCACCAATGTAACTAAAAGCCTCTCTACCACAAGTCCTAAAGTATGGAAAAGGGTTGGTGATATAAAGGAGTGTGTCTCTCCTGAATTAGACAAGGCATACACCAATGATGAAAATTATAAAATATTACCTTGAATGATTTTTGGTTTGCCTAGATCTGAAAAAATTAAAGCATGAATCTTACCATGACCTCTTCCATGGTTTGAATGACCCTGATAATGACCACCACCAAGTTTGAGCTCTACTCTATGAGGATGAGGAACATCATGGGGTTGTCCTCTACCTGTCTCTTCCGCCCTCTGTTGATCTAAAGTTGGTGCATCTTGCTGTCGGTGGCTCAGCTGGAACTGCATCAATGGAAGAACCTGGAGGAGAACACCTGGTGCATGATGACTGCTCTGAATGGTCGGTCTCTCTCGTGCCTAATTACCTCGACCACCACAAGAAAAAAAAGTGTCTGATACCTTGGAATAGGATTAAGATCTACTACCCCCGAATAAATAAGATTTTTGGGGATGGGTAATTCCCCCTGTCAAACATAAACCCTTCTACAATGGAAACTAAAAACCATAGACCATAGCACTGCATTGTGAGGAATCATGATGACTCTCTTCTCATTATGATCTGGTTCTAGACAATGTCCTCTCGATGACTTATTCCCTTAAAAGTACCTCAATATATGTATTCAGTGTAAATGGGGTTACCTAGTGCTTGATATCTGGATGAAAAGCCTTCACGAAATGCCTCTCTCTGGCCTCCTTATCTATTAATAGGTCTGAAGAATATCATCAAATGTTCCTAAAATGGATTCCAAACTCTCGCACACTAGATCTCCCTTATTGAAGGGTAAGAAGCTCATGGATACTGGATGCCTTCACGGTCGAAGAAAGAAACATGACTCTAAACATGTCTCGGAACTCCTCCAAGGAGAATGTCACCTCCTTGCGATCCCTGAGGAATAAGAATCATAACTGACTCTTTACTCCACACAGCATCTTCACAACCAAGGACACATATTTCTCCATTCAAGCATGGATCGAATTGAAGCCTATCTTTACCTACACCCACCAGTCATTCAGGATTGCATCTGAAATGGATCCCTCATACTTATATAGACTCTGGTGATGAAACTCTCGGAGTGTCCTCTTCTAAGATTAATCTTTGTCGACTTATAACCTAGGGTGATATTCTGTCACAACCTTCTGGATATCTTCTATGTGATCCAGACAAGGACGTCGACCTAGAGACATACCTACAAAATAAAAAATATTTAGACCTCTTAAACCTAGAATATGGAAGACTCAGCATTAATTAAGTAATTTTATTTTTTTATTAATTTTAGGCTAACCTATACCAAGGTATACCCATTCAAAAACAAGCATAAAGAAGAATGATGTATGATCATGTTCAAGGTCTCTACCCTAAAGCTAGTATAAAATAAATTTGGTATCCATTGTAAACATAAATTTCCATGCACTAGATCACATGGGGCACTAAATGCCCATGTCCGAGATGGTCTCTAGTGTTTACATCACTATCTAAACTTTGCTGACATTTTTTGTTACCAAACCATTCAACCTCACATGTTCCTAACACCAGCCTCCATCTTATCCCTCCATCAGAGCTTTGATACCACTATTTCACAACCCCTCCACAAAAGGTGTACCTCTTCTAGGTTGGAAATGTGATAAGGGGTATAATGAACCCCCTGAGTCCCTCCTATAGTATGCCACATGTTGGAGACTATCACCGAGGGTATAATAAACACACAAATGAGAGGCATTACCCTCTAATAGAACACATGCGAAAGAGAGAGATAAGATAGACACCGACCAACTCTAACTAAGACATCAATATAGAATAAATCCCATTTACACATATATATAATGTCAATAAAACTACTACAACTAAAAGGGGAAAACTACAAATACCAAATGAATGGAAAAACAGTCGTAACCACATGCTCGAACAGCTCCTGAAACCCCATGCTAGTTGAAACCAGCTTGATCTCCAACCTGCTCCAGGTGACCTGAAAACTAGTTTATTTATTCATAGTGGGAGTATAACAGTATACTCAGAAGGATTCTCCCTAGAGCCTCTCATGCAAAATTAATGATAGCATGCTTAAACACAGTGAAAAACAACTGAAACTAACTCATCTCATAAATAGGTATTCTAAGTTCCTAGCATCACCATGGATACTCTCTTCAACTATTGCATACAATAGTACATAATATAATAAAAATATCAAGGGTACCACGCTAATAATTCCCCATTAGTTTGCCGCTTTTCCCCACTATCGCATGTCCAAATCCATCTATCTCCAAAAGGCATGCCTGTAGACACCTAGGTGAAGCACCACAACATGCACCTCATGCAACAAAACCCCCATGTCCACGTAATAAAAGTGACCAGGTTGTTTTCGGGAGCCACCACATCTCACATAATGTGTATCATATGTCGAGCATTATACCTCAATCCATTACATCCCACACATTGAGTAAGGATACTCAAGACATTACAGCATATACATGTTACACCTATAGTATCCCATATAAAACTATTTCCAGAATATGTGTTTGTGAATAACCACAATACATTAAAAATCTCTAAACATCTATATATGGGAAAATAACCATTGTGCATACCAGCACAAGTAACTACCAAGAGAAGAGATTTAGGCCTTAGGGGGTAGTCATCCATCCATACTCCCATAATGAATGTTGGTAAAAGCACCCCCTAGGTATCAGAATCATTGTAGTGTAAGTTGACCTAACAGATTGGGTCGAGTAGAGTATCGAAACAGAAAAATGTACATAATATACTATATCTCACAACCACATTATGAACATAACCTAGTCTTAGACTTAACTGCAACTAACTTCTCACGGACTCCCGTCTACCACTTCTGAGACTATGAATACTATAAGCGCACAACCATTTAAATAGATTAATTAAATTCCATCATTGCATTTTTATCAGTTTCACTTTTTTTCCTTAATTATCTAAACATTAATTAACTATTAATAATCACCACATTATATTTCATTAACATTACACCCAAAGTCCATTGTCTCTTTAAATTGTAACCTCAGCATTATGACACAGTAAGCTCTAACTCCAAGGGTCAACATCATATATTTAATCATTTTTTTATCAAAATTATTACATTCCCATATTAACTAGAATACAAGAAAAACATTCCAAGCTACTAAACACCCGGGCCTCAGTATAGTGAGTAGGTGAACTTCTCATTGAGTTTTTTCCACCTATTGCAAGATTTTAGTCCCATCCTCCGTCGATTAATTGAACACGGAAAGCACATGGCATACCCAGCTTGTCTTCACCCCTTTTGGTAGTAGGGTAAGCAAGATTAGGTACCTAGAAGAGTGGATTAAGTAAATAAGATAACCATCCAATAAGAAAAAGAAAGCATCCAAACATTCACACCCAATCGATTCCATCATCTCAGGTTTCCTCCACGAATCCCACATGCATAAATAGATGCATCTTGCCACACTAGGAGTCAATTTATACCATATACAAAAGTCCTCCCTGCCCCTATGTATCACAACATACTTCTAGGCTCACATCACAACAAAATTAGTTGGAAAAGAAACATGTAATCAATTCGGATCATGGACCTTAAACAAGAATGTGGGTAACTCAAAACCCTACAAGGAATTATCTTTTCTCAAACAACTAGTTTATCAATACATCTTGAATTAACTAATTTATAATTTTTAGGTCTAAACATCAGGGAATATATATAGTTATCTATCACAAATTGATTAAACATGCTTTCTATATCAATTTGATTAACACCAAATTAAAACAACAACAACCAGGTTCAATTACATGCCTCTTTATCTATATCCAAACAATTATCAATTAATTACTGCTTCGTGTTCATTACCAATTTCTATTAGGAAATAATATATAATCAATATAGGCATATTTATCACACTATATATAAAAATAATAGGCAATAACATATGATTGATTTCAATTTATATATCTAGTTCAAAAATTTAATATGCCAATTCCATTATGATCTGGTGGGCTAAATCATGAAAACTCTATAGTTTCACATATTTGAAAAGAAAACCAATGAATCCCCTAACTCAAACTGTTTTTGTCGTTATTTATACAAGAAAGATCCACACAAAAGATCACGATCGCCTTCTCCAGCGACAACTACTTCCACCCGAGAATTCTGCAGTACGACCGCACTATCCAAAACACAAGAAAAATCCATTAGAATCATGGAGATCACATAAGATAACCTAGAAAGTAACAAAAAAAGAGAATATGAACCCAAAAAATAATCACAAAACATACCTCATATCGATGAAGGATCGACACTTGCTGCTTGCACAAAAACAGGGGGTGCATATGCAATAGTAAGAAACTTCAACGGGAAACGATCCTTGGATTAAGGTTCGATCACACCACTCCTATCTCAATAATTAAAGGATAGAGAATCTCGCACAAGGTAGAACAAGGGAGGAAGATATATTGTCCCTTTATAATATTTACAGAGCATTGGTTTATGATACACTGAATTTTACTTTAAAATATGATCACATTATACAACATGGTTTAACCAAGTAAAGATATACAAGGCATTAGGAAAATTAATTTAGTAGTTATGGGATTATATTCGGCCTTAAATCCCTTAAAATATTCCTATAATACATTTTACATCAATGAAAACATCAAAGGGGTGAAACTGTTGGAAGCTGGAAACACTGTTCACGAACCTGGAAACACTGTTCAGAGAATGACTCTGATCCTAGACTCACCGATCTTGGAAACACTATTCACATAATGATTCATTGATCCTAGACTCATCGTTCCTGGAAACATTATTCATAGAAGGACTCACTGATCCTAGAAACACTATTCACAAAATGACTCACTGATCTGATGTTTCTGTTTATAGAATGAATCATCGATGTCGATGGTACTGTTCACAGAACGACCCACCAGTAATGATGGTTCTATTCACATGAAGACTGATCGATCTGATGGTAATGTTCACAGAAGAACACACCTATGCTGAAGATATTGTTCATAGAATGACTCGCTGAACTATAGGTACTGTTCACAGAACGACACACCGATCTGATGGTACTATTCACAGAACGACTCACTAATCAAATGGTACGGTTCACAGAATGACACACCAATTTATTTGTGGTATTCACAGAATGAATCATTGATGGAACTATTCACATATGTTCCACAGATGAAACAATTCACATCGGTCTCTCCGATTGAACTATTTTCAAAAATTGAAATCTGGAAAAGTGTTGGGGATAAGTCATCTTGACATCCCAGAACAACTCAAACACCAGATTTCCTAATAAGGATGGTCTAGAGTGGTCTGTTCCATTACCATTACCCTTTAAAATTTAAATTCTTGATTCATTATTAATTAATGGTATTTTAAGTTTCTATTTGAATTATTTAATCCAAGTGGATTCGAATTTAAAATTAAAAAGTGGTAATGAATTTCATAACCTACTTTGTTTTCATTGGGATATATTACCTTTTCATTGCCCTTGATATTCTATAATAATGTGTGTATTTATTTTTACTATGTTATGTTTTATAAAAACTTATCATATATATATTTATATTTGATACACATTATTTCTACATTTTAATAATTCTCAATTCAATGTTCCGATCTTTGTAAGGGTTTATCTCAAAATATCATTTTAATCCGGGTTATTTATGCTCGGATTTTCATTGAATAAATTATTTTATCCCTCAAAAATAAATCCACTTAATTTTTTTATAATATGGCCATTCATTATTTTTTCAACTAATAGTACCATTGTTTCCTCTCATTATTAATTAAAATTGTTGAGAAATTTTTTTGAACAATATCCATCTGCATTTCTCTCATTGGACGATAATCAGTTTTTTATCCAAACCCATGATTTCTAAAAAAGTGTTTTCAAAACTATTTTAAGAATTATAATAATGGTTTTTAAATAAATTTTTACCTATTAATATTTTTTTTACAAAAAAATGGAAATATTATTCTTGTCATTTTCCAAAAAGATTCATTTTGGATTTTGTAAAAAATGTGAAAGGAATATTTGTTTTAACATTAACAACATGTGTGAAATTTATCTCATTCATGAAAACATAATGTTTTAAAACATATTTTATATTTTTCAAAGGTTATTTTAATTGAAAATTATTTTCAAATATTTTATGAACTTTTATAATTAAAAATATTTTCTATGAAAAAAACATATTTTGCTCATCTATTTTTTAAAATATCATTTTATGGTATTTCTATTCATAAACAACAACAACACTTTTTTTACATAGTATACACAAGGTATATGTTGTATTGATACCATATTTAATATTTATATGGTTTTTTTGACCATTTTGGTTCATAAAAGTTTTTTCATTAACTTTCTTGATTAGTATTTGTACTCAGTAACATTCAATTGAAATATTCACCTTCATATGATCATAAGTAATTATGTTTCCCATTAATATCCATATAATTTATAATTAATATTATTAATACTTAAACCATATATCATTTCCATATATTGTGTTTTATATTGAATTTTATTTCACTAACTGTGGAAATATTGATAAATCTATATACTTTACTCAATATGAATATTTGATGATAAGGCACACTGTTCAAGATTTAAAATGATTATTCATTTTATGGGGAATACATTTATCATAAAATGGAAGGTAAGACCTTGAAGTATATATCCCCTTGATTCATTTTTAGTCATATAAGAAGATTTTGTATGTATAAATTAAATGGGTTTCTAAATTTACTTTTAAACCAACTTGTTAAATATATTGATTGTTGAGGTATCATGTTTCCAGAGATCATGACATCCAATAATTAAAAATCACATTCATTGAAAATTTATTTATTATTAAAATCTAATACATTTTCACAATGATATTATCTCTCAATTCATTTAGTTATCAATATATTTTTTTAATGTCAGATAGGTTCATTTATTTACCTTTTCGTATTGATTATTCCTTATCTATTCATGATAGTCACAATATTGATTATAAAAAATTTGTTTTCATTGGTTTATGTTTTTATATTGATTATTAAATATCAAAAAATTAAATTAAAATTATTTAAATTACATGTTCATTTATTTATTTAACAATATATATGGATTATGTTTACTTATTCATGATAACTTATGTTGTACATAACCCTTAAACACCATTTGAGATAACCTTTATTTTGTTTCCTTTACAAAAAATCAAAAATATTATAGTGAATGAAATTCAAGGATATTCTATTGGGAACAATTATATTCTGAAAAAATTATTTATTTTTTAATTTCAATATTAAATTTTAATATGAGAATTATGTATGTATCATGTTACCAAAACTAATATATTATATGTTCTATTGTGATGTGATTTGTTTTGTCTTATGTCATTTTAATAAATTATACATTGTCTCTAAGTTACTCTAGTTTTTTTGTTATAGTTTATATCATAGGGAGGTTTAATAATACCCTTGGAAAGTTGATTTAGGATAACCAAGATTAGGGGACATAACCCTGTGATAGACCTTGATGATAAGTATAGAATATTGTCCTAAAAATTTTGTATGGAAGAGATTTTTTTTCATAAATACATTCCTATCTATATTATACCAGAGGAAAGGGTTCCATCACAACTGTACCTATGGATAATAAATATAAAAATGATGTATTGTGACTGACCCGATCATCAACCGGTGCATGAAAACATGCCTCACTCCACACCTAGTTTAAACTCTTAGGGGATATGCGATAGATAATTCAATTTCTATAAGAATATATTATGAAGTATTTTAATGGATAATGAAAATAAATAACATAGGTTTATCCTATGGTGTCTAAGATTGAAAATTTGGTATCATTATGTAGAAATTAAATAAATTATTCTTTGGTTTTCCAAATGTGATTGTTTTTCTCACACAATGATTTTTGATTTTATTAAATGGTTATAGCATGAATAAACCATGTAAATATTGAATATAGAGCAAACTTTAGTGACTATACGAAACCAAATGGGTTTATTATAGGATTCAAATATATCGTGATTATTCCTAATAACTTATCCCTAAATATTACTAACAACTTATAGCTTAACTATCTCTATGAATAACTAAAGATGATAATGACTGTGTTTGATAAGAGATCAAGGGTTGGAAACTATGCATGAGTGAAGGATTGATTTATTTTATGTTATAAATGTGGAATGAGACAACTTTTATACATTCTAAGAGAAATGTAAAAATGTTATATGTGACTAAAAAAAGGTAATAAATTAATGAATTTATGTGAAAGATTTAATAGTATGATGGAAGAAGTGAAATTTCATCAAAACAACTGATTTATAGTTCATTTTCATAAATTT
Source organism: Viscum album (assembly GCA_963277665.1). Taxonomy (NCBI): domain Eukaryota; kingdom Viridiplantae; phylum Streptophyta; class Magnoliopsida; order Santalales; family Viscaceae; genus Viscum; species Viscum album. The sequence goes on along the minus strand of OY728126.1, from coordinate 814,566,521 downwards.
AGATAATCTTGGAATTATTCGAGCCCTTGATATATTCTAATGGTTTACCCATATACTAATAGAGAATCAATGATGAAATAAAATCGTTTAAATGCTTATGTATTGGGATTCCATAATTATATTTCAGAGGAATTTTTTGCAATGGATTTTTTTATGAAACATCTAAGGATTTTGATATATTTTAAAAACATGTATGTCTTAATAAAATTAATATTTATTGATACCATCAGGGTTTTATGAGTATAAGATTGATCATATGTTCAAATTCATATATAAACATTTTTAGGTTTTGTGGGATGTGATAATAATGTGATTAAGAATATTTTTGAGACATTACTACAATACAACCCATTGATTTATAATATGTTATTTATGGAAGGACTCCCTTACAGTTTTATGAATGATATTAAGGATTTTTTTAACATTTAGGGTTTATATTAACCATTATGTTCATGTATTTATGGGTTATTGCAAATTAAGAATGTTATATAAATTATTAGAATATTGTTTTAAAAAAGGACAATTCACATTATTGGTGACAATCGTTCACATCTAGTAAGGTCGTAAGGCTTAAACCCATAACTAAATAGTGAAACATGTATAATTCCTACCATTAACCTAAGTGATATTCTATTAAATTTGTCATTAATTTTAATTAAATGATTTTATAATTAAATATTAATGATGAACCAATAGTGTCAGTGTTGATGATTAGTGATTAATGTATTATATTTTATTAAATATTCTATCCATTTAAGTTTTAAAAAATAATTAGAGACATTCGTTAAGACATTTTAGTATTCTATAGATCTTATTATACATTTAAAGTTATTTTTAGTCATTTGGACATAAAAATTCTATTTTTTTGATATTCATTTAATGGGGTAATGAATTATTTGGAATTTGATTGAGGTGCAACCAAATGATGAAATTGCACTTATGATGTAGAAATATTTCAAGTAATTATATTTACATATATTTAAAGATAGTAAAAGGTTCCTCCAATTTAGGGAATGGATATTATATTTTTTAACTATTACATTCATATTTTATGCATCAAATATTTTAAATAAATCATCATAGATTTCTAGTTTTGTGGTCCTTAATATTATATTGATCATTCACATTCCTTTGATTAGTGAACTTTTTCACTCAATTTTATTATTTTCACATTAATTCCACGTATATATATTTAAGTTTCACTAATACTCTCGAACCTGGAAATCTGATTATTTTTTATTCTATAAGATCTTCATATTTTCCTTTTTATCTTATTAATAAAAAGTTTTATTAATGTTTTTATAGTGTACTTTTTCATCAATGTTATTTCCAAATGTAAAACCTATTATGACTGATATCAGTTTTAAATTTAAATGAAATAATTTACCCAATTTGGGGAGAATTAACACCCTGATATTATAAATAAGTAATGTTGTATTTTATAGTGTATATGACATGAAATACCAGGCTTAAAAATCCCATGAAATATATTTATTTAAATTTAATCTATTTGATTGCTTGTGGAACACACAATGCCGAGATGAAATGAACATTAAATTAGAGGGTATGAATATTAATAGATAGATTATTATTATTATGGTTATATTTTTTTCAGAAATAAAATAATAATCATCTAAATAAAAAATAAATATATTTTAACAAACATTATTATCTGAAAATATGCTTTAGTCCCTATTTTCACTCATAATGTAATATTCTTTTTTCAGTAATTTTAGAATATTTTTTTAAGAAAATGAACAAAAAATTTTAAATTATAATTTTAAATTCATATTATGCTTTATTTTTTGTATTATTCTAAGATGTTTCATTTTTTAATGTATAGTAAAAAATATTGAATTTTATTGAATGTCGAATTATCACATAAATTATTTACATAGTTAAAATGGATTATAAATTTTTTTAAATGTAAAATTAGTTCATTTATATTACTGTTTTACTAAATATGTCGTTTTAATAAATTTCACATTAAATTTTTATATTGAATCCTTATATACTTATGAGAATCATATCATTGGAAACCCACTTTCGTCATTTCTACATGTATAATTTAAAATTAAATTATACCAAATCTGGGAATTTAATTATGAACAATAATTTAAATATTTGGAATAAAATTAAAATATTTTATTGAATAAATTGGTCTTATTTTTTATCACAAATAATAGTGAAAAAGTAATATTCAATTACCACTTTTATGATAAAAAGAGATTTACTAAGGGCCAAACTAGGAAGACAAGATTTAAAATGACTTACCAAATTTTCCAAAACCAAATTTATGGTCATATATAGTCTTTATTACATCTAATTTTATATAATTTCTCATTTTTTTCTTTTATCATGATAAAATTGTCTTCTTAATTAAATCTTTTAAAAAAATTCATGTTTTTCTTCTCCCCTCTTATAAAAGGACACCCTATCTCCTTCTATCTTTACAATTCCAAATAGATTCTTTTCATCGAAAAACTACATAAATAAATTTCTTAATCATATAAAAACATATTGTATCCCTTGGTTTCATCATAACTCTATTATATCATCGATTTTTGGGCAATCTAATAAATTTTTTCTAAGAAAGAGGTAACATTCTTAGTTGAACATTTTTATTTTATTTCTAATTCAACCACCATAAAATCCTATAATTACATGTATATATAATAACTCGGTATCGTAAATATAATTATATATCAATATGTTAATTTAATGACTTGTATCCATATCCTCTTTAATCAAATGTGAAATGAAATCATCGATTATGTGTTTGGTAGACTAGAGTCTCATGAACTGATGCAACTTTTTCCATCACAACCATTTAAGGATGGATATAATAATGGATTTAAATAATGCATGTTATATTTATTCTAGTATAAAATTATATAATTTTAATTTTACATATTCATTATTACATTCAGTTCCATTTAAAATATGATAATTCATCTTTTGTGTACTATGTATTATTGCCTTGTGAAGCATTGTGACTAGTTTTTCACTTACACATTACATGAAATGTATAAGGATGAACTTATTAAATACATGTGATATATATGATATTATATTTTTTAAATTTTATATATCACAAAAATATCTTACCTTTATCCTTTTAAGGAAATAATAACGTCACTCATGTATACATATATCCTACCATCTCCATGAAGTGATATGATCCATTCTCCACGGTAAAATATAAATAATGATTTAAAAATTTATATAATGGAAAAAATTATATTTATAACCATTATATAAACCTATAGAATATATGACTGTATACTATATTCTATAATCATAACTTTCATGAAAAAACGAATTTGATAGAATAAAGAAATTAACACAAAATACCCTGAAAACAATGAAATATTATAAACCAATGGGTGGTAAGGGATGTCATCTAAATTTCCCTCCAATGGGGAATTTTGTAATTTTATGAACCTAATTTATTTTATCTAGTGTATATACTACCCCTTTGACATGTAATATCTTTATTTATTAATAATTCATGTTATTCTATATTTATATTTTAATTTTACAATCCAATGAGATTTTGCATGAAAATTATCAAGTAGTAATTAATTTTAGGACTCAATTTCATTTCATTGGGTTATATTACAACTTTGTTTCTTTCATATTCAAGGATACTTTTTTATTTAATTTTTAATATATTATGTTTTTTATCCACTTATTATATTTTTATATACATTGGTTGCACATAATATATGACTTGGCTAATTCTCATGTCAATGTTGTGATCTTCATGAGGTTCAATTTCACAATCTAATTTTAATTAGGTTTTTTTTAAAAAATTAACATTAAAGTAAATTTTTTGATAATTAGTTAATAAACCACTTTAATTTTATTACTTAATAGATATTCATCAATTTAATAACTAGTAGTCCTTTTTCACTAATTGGTTCTCAAAATATTTGTGAAAATATTTTTTTTTGAAATATAACATCATTTATTTATTCATAAAAATTACATTTTCCTTGAAAACTATATTTTCTCAAAAAAATTTTAAAAAATATTACATTCTCCAAATTTTCATTTAACAAACTTTTTCCCATATTTTTTTTTATAGAAAATTTTGAAACGAATATTCATATCGTTTTCCAAAAAATATCTATTTAAATTTTACCGAACAAGTAAAATAAACCTTTTTTTAAAATGTACAAAGTGTTTGGAATTTCACACCATCATGAAAAATAGATGTTTTAAAATAGATTTTTTATGTTTCAAGGGTTATTTTTGAAGAATACTATTTTCAAGATATTTTATAAAATTTTAGTTTTATAAATATTTTAAATATTTAACAGGTATTTTCCTAAAGAATGTTTTTAATGATATTTGTATTGTAATTATATTCATTAATGATAAAATCCCATTATTTTAATTACATTACATTAAGGATATGTTGTATTGAGTCCATAATTATTATTTCTATTGATGGTTTTTGATCATTCTGAATGTGAATAATATGTACATTCACTTTATTGATTCATTTTTTACTCATTTACTATCCCTTGAAAAATTCACATTCTTGTAATAATTAGACAATAAATTTCCCATGAACATAAATGTTATTTGTAAAGGGTATTCTTATTACATAAATTTTATATCATTTCTACAACCGATGTTTTAAAAATATAATTTTTTGACTGACTAGGGAAATATTGATAAATTTGTGTCCTTTACCCAATATAGATATTTTATGACAAGGAATATTGTTCAAGAATTAAATTTTTAATTTGATATAAGATGAATTAATTAAATATGTAATTATGTGTGGAGCATGGAATTATAAATAACTTCTATGACTCGGTAATCACAATGGAATAATCAATTAGATATCATTAAAAGGGTTTCTTTTTATAGCTTTAAAGCATCTTTTTAATGGTCAATGTCGTAAAGGTATCAAGATGCATGAGATCGTGACATAAAAAAATAGAATTTAGTTCATTGAGAAGTAAGTTGTTATTATTATCCATAATATTTAAAAATTATATATTATCTATGTATTCATTTCATTATTAGAATATTGATTAAATTTCATGGGTGTTAAATTATCTAACAACCTATATTAATTATTACCTATATATTAATGATTGTAAAGTTATGGATTAAATTTATTTTTTTCCCTTCCATATTTATTATTCCTTATATAACCATGATAGTAAAATTTTTAAAATAGAATTCTTTTTCAGTTATTTACCTTTCAATTTGGATAATACTTATTGATTTAAGATAACATCAATTTTAATTAACCATTAATGATTATTTTATCTCACCAATATTATTTTTCCATTCACAAGAGTGTAGAAAGATTACTATAAATGAAATGAAATGAAATGATAGATGGAATAATGATATTCCTCCAAAAAATAATGTTCTAACTTGTATATTCAAATATAATCTAGGAATAATGTATGTATGCATCATTAAAAGAGTACTAAACTATTTATTCCTTTGGGAGGTGATGGTTTTTATATTATTTCAATGTAATAATGTATACATTGCGTTCAGGTTATAGTAGTTGGGGTCATTACATAGTGGAAACTATGGAGGTGCACCCATGGAGCACGGTCAGGAAAACCTATGTGAGTGCATATGGAAAATTGTGAATCATTAAGATTTGGTAAAATCACATTTGGATCATGGTTTGTCAAATTTTACAATTCAATCAGTTTAAGGGTTGGATTTAGATAGTAGTATTTCATGGGTAGAGAATGGTTTTACAGACTATGCTTCTTTACCGTGTGGCACAGAGATGGAACACCATAAAATGTTGATCTAATCCATGTTACCCATTTTAAAACATGTTAATCCCATACTCTATAAATAATATTAATTCCATTCTCTTTTATGGATTGAGATACCTTTTCTTTTTGATCCATATGTTAATCGTCGGTCAATTTATGTCTGTTGGAGGCTTGGATTCATCATTAAGTCACGAGTCTTCATTGTTATTCATATATATAGTCTTAGGTTATCTCCAATGATGATAAATCTAATCCATAAAGTATATATAAATGCTTTTCTGAAAATACTGATGAAAAATGATATAATCAATTAATGGAAAGGAGATTGATGTTCATATCTATAGTTTCATTATTTCATTCTTTATTTTCACTAACCGTTGTGAGGTGGGTGTCGGCTCTCTTATCTCCACGTAGCTAAAAACATGAAGGAACTATTTTAATTTAATTTTTTAATTTAAATGTTTTTAAATATTTGTGTTTTTTTAAATAACTTTTTGGTTGAGGATTTTAAATTATAAAAATTAAAAGCTTTTTATAAAACTTATTGTTTATAATTTTATAATGTTGTATTAAAATTTTTGTTTTTATTTTGACACATGTAAATAATTTTTTTAAATTAATTAATATATTTACATAAATTTTTTTTAAAAGGTTTGGAATGGATATTTATTTCAGGTAAATTTGTTGTTATGATTTTAGAATAATCGATTCAGTAGGTGATTTGGGCGATGGATTATGGTCTTGAAGAACCACAATAAAATTAGGATTGAGTATGGATTTGATGTTCCACAAACAATAGTAAAAACTATATTGAGTTTTTTTGGATGATTTTTTGTGGGGACAGAGAATGTATATGAAAAATAAATTTATGAATGGTTTAAAAGATCGGTGTAATTTATTTTAATGGAGATATTATTTTGAATTTGAAATAAACTATTTTTATAGCTTAAATGTTTTTATATGAATTTTAATTTAAAAAAATATTCCTAGTTCAATGAGTTGAGAAGTCATTGTAGAAATCAAACTATGAATCTACTCACCCACTTTTTTGGCATTGTTGTGCATTTTTACATGTAATCTTTCGAGACATGGGTAAAGGAAATGCTTCACAATTATTTAGTTATGCATCTTTAATCCATAAAAATTTCATGTTGAATAGTATCTTGGAGTATGTTTTTACTTATTAATGTCAGATGGGATTTTGGATTTTTTTGGTCTATTTATTCTCGTTCATTAATTCTTTCAGTGTTCTATAACACTCTATTATGTTTTATTAGTTTTGTTATGTAATGAGTTTTATTTTATAGTCATGAATCATATAGAAGTTTGGTTGGTTAATGGTTATGTATTTTGGATGTTTCATCATTCAAAAATAAAATCATCCCCCATATTTTCATGATCACTTTGTAGTTTATTTTGAAACTTCTATGTATTAGAAGTTTCATTTATTGCATAGTAGCATGCTCGTCACTTCTCGGGCTAATGAGGAGGGGTCAAATGTTACACCTCATACCCTCTCTTACACACACTTTTTTAGTACTATAGTTCGGAAAACACTTACCGAAATCATTACCCAACACCAATAACCAAGTTATAGTGGTCTTATTTTGGGTACAATACTCACCATAAGGGGCATAAAAAGGTTTCAAAATGCGTTTGTTTAAGAAATTGGTATAGATTTTAACAGAATGTTTTAGTTTTATTTATTTTTTTATATCCTTCAAATAATATTCAACCTTGATGAAATAAGAACATTAAATGATTGTAAATCTAATGATGTTATTATTTTAATGGAATAACCTATATCCATGTCCTATTCCATCAAATAAGAAATGAACTGATTGTTCATTGTAGTGCATGCTACTTCCTCATGAACCGATTTAATTTGTTTTACATAAACACCTATCATAGATTGTTATAATGATTAAATTTATGTATATATTTATTATATATTTCAAATATTTATAATTATTGAAAGGTAATATATCATCACATTTATTACCGTTCATCCCTTGAAAAATTTTAATGCCAATTGTGTTCACATGTCCATTACCAACTCAACAGAGCAATTAAATTAAGTTTTCACCACTGCATCACATGGAAGGTATATTTTTTTACCTGATGTAATAGTGAGATATTTGTGATATCATATTCATTTTATAATGATAAAATAATATTTATCTTTTTTCTATCATTCTTATTGAATAATGGAAATTTTACTCATGAATATGTACTTACAACTAACACATTTATTATAATGTAGATAAATTTTCATTAAAATTTATGAAGGCTGGATTTTAAATTATTATTTATATATTAAAATTATTATTATTTCATTGTTATTATTATTATTATGGTTATTATGGAATAATTATGACATTGATTACAGTCTACTTACCAAATCATTTGGACATATGAGTGGAATATCGTCAAACATATGACAAAAGGTTAATTGATTATGAAATTATATATAAAAATGTAATAAATAAAAAATTATAAATAAAATTAAAAATGGTTGTTAATATGTTAAGTAATTGTTATATTTTTACTATTAAAAATGATAATTATTGTGTTTCTTGAGTCAGACTCGATGTAAGGGACAATTTACGATATAAACATTATTTAAAATGTTTCAAATTTTCTTTTATAAATCATTTTATTCCATATTTGTATTTTAAAAAATATTTTTTATTTATTTGTAAATAAAATAATTATAAATGAAATTTTATGTATCATTTATAATTCATTCAAATGTTTTCAAAACAGAATCTTTTTTTATTTTATATGAATAAAATTAACACTCTTTAAAAATAAAATATAGAAGATTATATTTTAACATATTGGATGTCATAGGATATTACCACAACCAAAAACAATTTTTTATGATAGAAATCCATTATAATTTTACATGTTATATTCAATTAAAACCCTCCTACATTTTTTCTGTTTTTTTTATATTGGTTTTAAAGGAAAGAATATATTGAAATAAAGATATGTTCTACTTATGGATTTAAAATATTTTATAATTTGTTTAATGATTTAAATTCACAATATTATATTTTTCAGGGATTTTATTATCCATTTAAATTTTTTATTATGATGGGTGAGACTCATGTGTCTCTCGATGACGGGTGATCCCGTTATAAATTATTATGATGAGTGAGCTAGATGTTGCACTCTAATGAATTGGGTAATGATTATATTATATTCATAATTAGTTTTATAGTCAACCATAAGGGTTATTCCAACTAAAAAAATTCTTTTAATTATTGTTGGGATATTATCCCTGATGGAACCTATAATACATTTCTATAATTTATAGTGAGTTATCAAGTAAATAATTTGATTTAAAAAGTTAATAAAATGGTGTTCTATTTTACTGGAATGATTATGACCATTTTGCGAGAAATTTATTATAAGACAAAACATATTCATTTGGTTTTTATATTATTCTTTACCCACAAAATTTTATTTTTTACTTTATTTAAATATATAATATTTATTATGAAAAACATAACATCGTAAAGATGATTTCATGAGTAAGAAACTAATTATTTGAGATCAATGTTTATAATATTAGTGGGAAATTTTATTTTATGGTCTCATGGTTTTAAAATAGACTTATAGTTTTTTATTTATTTGTATATATCCTATATTGAGTTTCTTTTGCTCATCCAATGTTTTAAAATCTGTTCAAAGGGATTAAGTACGGGTAAGAACAAAGAATACGTAAATATTATATTCATGAATATTTTCATTAAAAATAAAATATTTTTAATTATAAGAGTTTTATAGTGGAAAAAGAGTGGAAAAAGAATTCAAGAGTCCATGTTGAAATATATTTTCCTAAGTATCTAAAATTATAATCTCAAATGTTCATTGGTTATGAATATGATCCTTTAAATTAATTTGATATTATCAGTTTTTATGAATAAAACGAAGTCATATTTATCAGTATGAAATCCAATAATGTAAATATAAAGTTTGTAACAATATATTTGGTAGTTTGGGTTTTGTGATATTATAATAACATATCAATTGAATCCAAAATAGATTACTGGACAACCCAATTCTATATCCTTATAATGGATGAACTCGGATCCCTTCCATTGATAACATATCTCATATGGTTTTCTAGCTAACTTTCACCCATATACCACAACATGATTTGATCACCCAACTCTTTGGGTTGTCTATTTCTACAATTCCTTACAAAATTTAATCCATGGACACATATCTTTATCCTGTAACAATCCTTTTGGATAATCGAATTCATAACATGGGATCACATTGAGATATATCTCAATATAGAATTTTAAGTGTTTTATTTCAATTACATTCTATTTTAATACACATCACATGCATATTAAATTTTTGACAAAATATTCAAATATAATAAATATTATATCAATATTTATTTCATTATATATTCATTCATATTTACAATTCATTTTCTAAAATTATATTCCATAATCCAAATCTATATGTTCAAACCATATTAATGTGTAACCCTTTACCTATCTGAAATTTTTTTATTAACTCAATAATTGAATATGCGCATATTTAATCATAAAAAAATGAATCTTAGGGCCGAGTTTCATTAACTCATTGATGTAAAGGTTTATAATTATATGAAATTAATAGTGTCCACAATAGTAAGATTGGATCAATAGTTATAGAAACACTAATTATATAGATAATTTATAAGAATCTAGTTTTGTGAGTACTCCAAAAAAAAGAACCACTACCCATGGATATTTTTCATAATTCATGTTTTATTTATTTTATATCTATAATTTCTAATATGAACAATCTATACCAAACCACTAAATTCAATTTTATAAATCCAATGCCAACGTCAAGGTAGGTGAAAATTTAATCTTATATTGTCACACCTATCATGTGAGGCATAACATTGAAATATTATAAGAAATAATTTATCAAATAAATTTAAGCATCTCTAATATTTATATTATATAAATATTTTAAATAAATGAATATTTAATGGAATAAATAAATAAATTTTTTTCTTCAAACATGGGATATAAATATGAACATTTCATATTTTATTTATGATAAAAAATTCTATTTATAATTTTTAACGCTTATATTTTATAATAAAATTATATACTAAAATAAGGTTAATAAAAAATAAAAAATATCTAATTTTTTTATTATACCATATTTATGATTGTTGGAGTTTTTATCTACCATAATTTAGGATCCTATCGTTTTTTCTAATTAGCATTATCATATATTTCCAAACACTTTTTATGGTATAAGTTATCATATATAAAGGTGAACTAAATTGTATTCATAGATATCACTGATATCAAAATTACTATTAGACACCCAATTTTGGAAAACACAAATTATCAATCATCACTTTTGAAAAATCATATCATAGCCTCTGATAAAGTATAAAATTATTGGATTTGATGAATCTTACAATATGATTCAACCAGCCAAACCCTATAACCATGTAAAACACCAAACCATATATTATGATATACCATATCATAGATAATGAATGAAATATCAATAGGATAATTATTTTCAATGTAATATCATATCTTGCAATATAGCCATCAATATATTATGATAAACATGTTCATTAAAAAATAAATATAAAAATATTTTGTTTAGTTGGTGAAATTTTATCTGATACCACTAATGGGGATTTGTAACAATATACCATTCTCAAAATGTAATGACCCAAAGTTTTTTATATTCAATTTTCTATCAGAATAATCGAATCTATCATATTTAGGAATATATTATAATATCAATTCATATGCCATGTAATAAAAAACAAGACATTATTAAATTAATTTAGATCATCTCATTTAGATAACAAATATACCCAATAATAAAAAAACTATTATAGTGGCGTAATAATTAAAATAAACATGAATATAAAAATAGAGATCATATAGATCTCTATGAAATATCACAGTAACAAAAAATTCTATAAAGTTGGAAAAACATTAGTAATGTAACAAAAATTTAAAAGAAATTGAATGTAGAACCTTGAGAGGAATTTATGTGAATGAATAATTCATGTAAATATATGTTATTTATAAGAATCATAAAACAATTTAACCCGTGGATTAGTGACATACATATTAAAAATAGTAATATGGAAATCAATATTATAACGTATGCAGTAAAATATTTTAAGGAAATTTAAATAATATTTAAAAAAATCAAATAAATATTAATGAAAAGGATCCAAAATATATATATTAATATTAGAAACTAAAATAATTTTTAGTACAATTTTGATAGAGAATATTTTTATGTATTTTATAAATATAATAACTTTTATTTTAATAATTAAAAGCACCAAATTTGGTAAATTATTTTTAAAAAATGAATATCAATTTTTCAATCATTAAGTTGATGATATTTGAGATTTAATTTTTGATAATTTCAAGAGAGTTTTTTTTCTATGTGAAAATTAAAAATAATTTTTTTTAAATAAAAATTGTCTTACAACATAGTATTTTTTTAAAAATGACCTAATAAATCTAAAATTGGTAATATAAACTGAAAATTAATTTAATATGTTAAATGAGTCAACAGAAATAGTAAAAATAAATTATAAATGTAAAAAAAACTATTTTTAAAGTATATAAATGTAACATATTTCATTTAAATAGAATTTTTTATTTTTCCCATTTTAATTTATTTAAATTATTAAATCCAACGTAAATAGGGTTTTATAGACTAGAAATAAGATATATTTTTTGAAATGTGAATCATAGGGTAAAAAATATCACTATTTAATGTTTCATCTTGAAAATAAAAATTTAATCAATATTTTATCCCAAAAATACCCTTCCACTCAACTATAAATTGTCTCTCTCCATTCCCATAAAAAATCACATAACATAAATTTTTCATTGTAGAACCCACATATTTTACAATATATATTTTTCATTAAATTATTCTAATTTGTCTAATATATTTCTCCACATGATGTATGAAACTAAAATGGACTTTTACATACATTATTAAAATAAAGAAATATTATAGGAAATATAAATAATAAAATTACAGTGAACATAATTCCTCAAGTAAATAAAAATATGATAAATTTATTTATTATAAAACATTTTTTTAATTCACTATATATTTTTTTATTATTAAATAATGATTTATTTGTTAATTAAATTTTAGGTAATAAAGACAGATAAAAATGAAATTGATAAAAATTATTAAACATTAAGTAGTATATAAACATTAGAATTTTTTTTTAAATTTATGTCTTTTTATATAATAAATTACATTGATCACTTGTAAACTGTGATTCTTATATTAAATAAAATATCAGAAAAAATATTAACGCACTTTTTATATAAATTAATATGAAATATAATTAATATTAATTAATGTTAAAATTATTGTTTTCAAAAAAATATTTATATATATTTTGTATTATCATTAAAATATATATTTTTAATTTTTATTATTTGAATTTGATGAAATGAACATAATTTTTTGAATTAATTAGGTAAAAATAATCTTAGAGTGAATTTTTTGGATTTCTTCAATAATATTAACATTAGTGAAATTAAGAAACTATTTGATTTATTAATACAAGAGATATTTTGAACATTATAATGACATTAGTGTAACATAGCACATTAATGAAATATTATTCAGGATGCTGATTTTTTTATGTAGAAAATAATTAATTTAAAAATATATTGTTGAATTTGTAAAACCTATGTTTACCGTCTTGAAACAAAAAGATTCTTTTATTTAAATAAATTTAATTTTTCACCTTTATCATTCAATATTTATTTCACAAGATGTAAATATAATTTTTATTTATTTTTAAGCCATATAACAATTATATAATTCATAATAAAAAAATTTATTTCATGAAGATAAAAAATATTAAAAAAATTTAGGACAAAATTATATTTTGTGATTAAAAATACACTTTTTCTCAAATCAGTTGTTTACGTATAGAGTGTTCTAATACAAAAATTAATTTCTATCACACATATAAATTCTATTTCGTAATACTGCATCAATATTTAATATTGTCATTTCAAAAAATTTATAAAAATATTCTTAAAATTTTGTCCTAAATATTAGCTACTGAAGTTAAAAATGTAGTTACCACGGTTAGGTTAATTAATGTTAAAAGATTTTAACCAATTATATGATCTAAAATAGGTTAAAATCAATTAATAAAATTTATTTTTAGGTGTATATTTTAATAAAATTTTCTGTAATACATTATTTTTGGCATTGGATTACATATTTAATATGAAACATGTGTTTCTTTTATATTTAGAATTTATATTTACAAAAAAGTGACACTATCACCTTATAAAAGGGTTCATCGTACACACCTTCAAGGATGATCTAAAATTATATTTCCTTGATAAAATATTCCCTTATTATTTCAAATAGATCACTATCATAATTTTTTAGCCCCTTGATCCATAAAATATCCCTAGATCTTCCATTTCCAAGAGGTACTCTATGATTATGTTCAAACACTCAACATAAGTAGCAAGGAATCCAAATCCTACCTTCATTTCCACCATTAAAATCCATTTTTAATTTTCACATTATTATATTAATATACTAATTTCATCAATATAGTTAATATTATAATTTTTAATAATTAATATTGATTTATCTTTCCTAGTTTTCATTATAAACCACAAAATGTTATTCGTGTGTACAAGTGAACTATCACCACCACAAAGTGACGTGTATTTTTTCCTTCCAAGACATACATTGGTGGTTCGAAGGGGGTATTAATGACAAAATTTTACTTTTAAATTTTTTAATACTTTTAAAATATAAAACATTTTCTGTCCTTATCACATTCAACATAAATTGAAAACATCAATTCTGTGAACATGCATACTACCACCAACTCAAAGTCACGTATTTTTTCCATCTATATAGTTTTTTATTCTTTATGTAACTATAATATAATCTAATTCAAAACAATAATAATATATAAATAATATTTTTATTTTCCTCAGAAAAAAATATTATTCCTAAAGAATAACATTCTAAACCATATTCATTCATTGATTATAAAAAGTTATTTTTTGGTCAGTTTAACCAACTATAACAATTATGTTAAAATTATAAATCACAGATGATTATTGAAACATAAATAATAATATTATTTTAAATTAATGAGAAAATTTGTTTTTTTGTTCAGGAATATTTATATTAATATTTAACCTATTATTTATATACCACCTTTTTTTCATGAAATATATCTAAAACAAACAATCCATAAATTTTATCTTGACTGACCATAAATTAAAATCTCAAGGAATGAAATTATGAAATTATAAATAACTATAAAACATTTATTCTTGAACCTTAAATAATCTATCAATGATGAACATGGTATTAAACAATGAATATCGCATCGACAATACAATACTTGGGAATAAAATTAAAACTATATATATTCAATGATAATAATGAAAATTGACTAAATAATAATTATATAAAAAATAAATATAACCTAAATTTATAAAAGGTAATAGATAATAATAATTTTTCAAAATAATTTATTATAAGAGTAATTTTTGTTATATAGTATTTTATAATGTGTTCGACTAAGTATGAATACAAGCTAAGAGTGTTTCTTATCTAAATATCATTTCATTGAGGTATAAATTTTTTTATTGATCATCATTATTATAAATTGATTAAAATATAATATGTGGTTATATAGTGATGTATTTATACTTTTTTATAGGTATTTATATTTATATATTATAAAATCCATTTAAAGTAACTCTAAATTCCGAATAATTTCATTTTTAAGGTTTTTATCTTGTCTTAACTTATTTTCTTACTTGATAATTATTCCCCTTTAACTATGATTAAATAAAATTAACTTATTATGTTCTATTTTAAAATTAATATTTTATTATTAATTATTTTAGATGAAATAACATTGAAGGATTTATTTATTTCTAAATGTTGAGGATGTTATAAATAATTATCAACCTCTCCAAATAATATAACATTCATATATGTCCCTATTCACTCTTCCCATAAATGATATGCATTATTATTTTTGAAAACAATATATTTTTTATTTCGGGTGATCAAAAAATTCACATCACCAATTTTTGAAAGCCAGATTTATCACTATTGTTTAGATAATGATTTTTAATAAATGTATTTTATAATATTAAAAATGATTTTCCTTTTTTTCATATTTTTTAATTCCATTTAACATTTCCTATTAAAAAATGTTGTTACCTTTTCAGGTATACATTATTTTTATTTTTTAATTTTTTTTGAAAAATCATGTTACATTTTTTAAATGAAATTGTGAAAGTGGTTTTTAATTCAATATTTTCATTATAATGTTAATAAAGTTTTTTTAGAAACACCTTCTATGGTTTTACTTACATTTTTATCTTGATCTATATATATATATATATATATATATACCTCAGAATTATGATTCATAAATAACCGTCATGATTCCCCTATGAAATACATCTTTTGGGTGATTAAATGTTTCTGTAAAATGATCTAATTTTGATATAATGTTATGCAATGTCATTTTTTAATGATATGAAACTCAATTTTATTCATTGTATTCATTATAATATAATGAATTATTGACTTCATATGAAAAACATTCCAATATATTATTAAGGGTGGGGTCATATATCACCCTCAAATTAATTGATTAAGTTTTACATCTCTTGAGATAAAGAAGTGGGCATATCATGGGTTTGTTCCCAATACAAGGCATCAGAATTGTGGGTTTAATCTCAACATAAATCATGGACATCATGTGATTTTTTACAACATATGGTGTGGTAATCAGATGTTTGTTCACAAAATATGTCATGGGTACCATTTTTTTTCTCACAACATATTAATTTACATGATCCATTTTATTAAAACGTAATTCATTAAAATCCTTTAATTGTTCACAACATAATACATGTGAATCATGAGTATTCTCAAAAAATAAATTATGGACATCATGGGTCCTTCCAA
Organism: Viscum album; assembly: GCA_963277665.1. NCBI lineage: Eukaryota > Viridiplantae > Streptophyta > Magnoliopsida > Santalales > Viscaceae > Viscum > Viscum album. The sequence continues at coordinate 814,549,731 of OY728126.1, read as the reverse complement.
AACATATTGTGTGGGGATAATGGGTATTATCAATTCATAAATACTAGAAATCTTGTTTTTTTTTGCGTTGTTTTAAATCCCTAAGATTATGATTATTCCATAATTCATTAAAAATATTGGTATTAATGAATATCCAAAATTAATTTTTTAAGTTTATATGATTATTCCCTATGGGTCATGTTTATTATCTCACACTCTTATGTTATAGTATGTGTTTTCTTATTTTAAATCACAAGTTCCAATATCTTGAATTTTAGACAAATATTTTTATTCTATGTTCTTTTTTCTAAAATATATCTTCTATCCTCGTGCTTTCTCATGTTCTTATGATATATTCTTTGAATAAATTTTGAAAACATTTCTTGTACTAATAATTTCATCTTTCACCTTTCTTATGTTTCCATTCTACATGTTATAATGATGTTTATAGCCAATGAGAATCCTAAAATGGGGTCTATTGTGGATTGATTACGGAGAAATGTTCACAAGTATTAGGAAATAAGTTGCATACACAACTACTTTTTAATCATCTTAAGCCTTTGTTTATTGGGATTGTGTATAATTTTTTATATTAAATATGTATCATATTTAAATAATACAAAATAATGATATATATCTTAGACCATATCACTTTTCATGAATGACTATGTTTATTATATGTTTTTATACTACTTGTCTTGGTAGTGTGGGTCTAGGGCACCTCAGATTGTATCAAATAAGGGATTAGTTATTTTTGGGTATTTGATTTACTATTTGGGTGAATAATAATGAGATAACATGTACGAAAGTTATTTTACCATGTATTACTTTAGAATAGTATATGTATTATTTTTGGACTCTGTAACTGAGATGTCCTGAGATTCCGAGGCCTGGTGAGCCCAAAATTTACATTTGAAATGTATTAAAAATATTGTTATCATACATGTGAAATTTTCATTAAAATTTTGAATAAATATTCAATAAAGTCTCAAAATATAATTCTAAGTCGTTTTGGAGTATACATAATAGTATTTACCTTTCATATAACATATTATTTATCAGCGTCAGGTGTTTTGGAAAATTATATATGTTGGTAAAATTAATAAAATAAATAAACAAATTTATTTATTTAATTATATAAACATAGAGACCCATTTATTATATAAATAGATATTTATAACACACTATTATGGGATATTCATATAAAATGGAGATTGAGAGGAGATATTAGGGAGAATCTACTAGAGTATAATTAGAAAATCACATTAGATAAAGATCATATTATTGATCATGTGCCAAAGAAGTACATAGATTTCGCCAATTAAGTTAACATATTACAATTCTTTAGTTGTGATTAATCCACACTCCAGGTAAGATGTTTGATTTATGTGATTTCATCAAATTATTTTACCTCATTCGAATTAAGATCATTATTATGAACCAGAATTCATTCATTCATCGATGGTGGATTTAATCAAGGTGTATTAATATTTTAATATTTTATTTCCCTATTCATTAATATATTTATTCAACAACTAGTTGTGTCTGTATGAATATAGGATGAGGTTAATTCCTCACATATTATTTTAATGGTTTTATACCCCATTTCCTCTCCAACTAATCGTTGGTATTTTCTTAAGCCAATAGATTGATGGATACTTGGTATTATATCATTTTATGACCATTAATTGGCACAACAGATCGTTACTTCTTGTATGACATGTGATTGGGGATCTTATTTTAGGATCAATGATGATAGAAGTTAAGTTACGGAGGAAGGAGACCAAATTTATTTCTCATTATTTAATAGTGATTTGAGATACGAATGATGTAGGTTGGTTCAAAATCCATTTTGTTGGATGAAACCAATTAGATGGGCTAAGATGAGGTTATTCAACACAAAATATGATATTTTTTAGCACAATAGATAGTGATGGTGGTGGCTCTAGGATACACATGATTTAGAAACATGTTTCTGGGAGATCCTAAATTTTATGGAATCTAATCTAGACTATATGTAGTGTGGTACCTATTTTTAGAACTATGTATTATAGGAAGAAAAAGAAATCATAGTTTGTATAACAACTTTGACACATCTTGTGACTTGTTATAGCAACTCAATGTGTATCTCTAAGGTTACACGAGCATAAAAAGGTCGAGATACAGGCACACATACATGTGTACATGGGAATTCTCAGATGTACTTTTGTTAGTACATAGGAAATGAAATCACTAGACAATAAAAGAAAGAAGGAAATGGAAGGGTCCTGTAAGAACTCCACGTGTTGAATAAATATAATTATATTTTTTATTTGGATTTGTAAATCCCATGTGAGGTATAACCACAACAGAAGACCAGGGGTTTGATGGACACTCCATGTACCCTTATTACATTCCATTAACCCCCTTTGAGGTTATTTAGAACACTTTGTTTCATCCCTTATGGACCAATATCATTTCTTCTTGTACCTTATGTGGGGTTTGTGGAATTTGAGTTATATCAATGCATGGGGAACTCTTCCTCAATTTATTAGGTTATTTTAATAAGTTTCACAATAACATTAGGATGTGATCCCCTATTTAGTGGGAAGTTCAACATTGGTTTTGTAGTTTCCCCCATTGGTCCAATGTGTGATCCCTTTTCAAAGTGACAAGGTCTTCATATAACAGTGACTACTCTTGGGTGGTGCCTAATGATCATGACCTCTTTAATTATTGTATTTGATAATATCATGTCTTTTGGAGTGCACTGTCCGAGAATGATTATTTATTATAATATTTGGTAAAAATCCTGTGGCTGAATGTTTTTCTTGAGGCCTCATAGTGGAACAGTGTCCTTCCTAAGTATATCTGGTCTTTTTCTTCAAATTCTATATCTATTTTATTAACTGACCATTATTTATGCTTCATATTTAGTGTTTTTGAAGGGTCCTACTTGGTATTGTTATACTCACCCCTACCTGGTATCTTCCCATACATGTTGTGAACTATGAAAATTATAACACATTTTATAATGCCCTGGGATTAAAGGGATATGGTGGTGCATTGCTTGAGATAAAAAGGACAAGGTGTTTTCTGGGTGGTTTTACTTCATTGTAGTCCTCACTATCTAAGTAGGTTGGATACTCTTTAGTTTTTTATTGGGATTGTATATGGAACTTTTATCACTTTTAGTACTTTACAATCATACTTTTTTAGGGTATCATAGATTAATGTATACATTGATTACATTTTTTTATATTTTAACATTTTATGGGATTTGGGTAATCGTAGTTAGTGACCCATTGAGTGGGGTCATTAGAAAAAATTATTGAAAATACTTGATATGATAATATGTATAGGAAAACATCTTGTGGTTTGGACAAACTAGAGATTATGCAGATTCAATAAAATGAAATCATTTTCTAGATTTTATAAGTTGATAATGTCTTCCAAGAAAAAAAACATTGAGGTAACAACCCTAAAAAATTTGGCCTGGTATTAACTCAATCTGTACCATGTGCATAATAGTGATTCCTAATTGTAATCCTAGTATCACACTCCTAAGAAAATTATTTGGAAATTCACACACTATTCAAAAACTACTATGTAGGATTTGAATGTATATGTGTTATAAACCCTAATGGGAAAATGAGTAATAATAGCCTCAACTAAAACCATGAGATTACTAAATGTGTCTATATGTGTCATTTATCAGTTATTTCTTCTAATAATATACATTATTAAATTAATATTTATTTGTTTAAGTGTTCCCATACCCTAAATTTCTTTTAGATGGTGTAATTGATGAATCCCATGTGAACCATGATTACAATTGATATAATGGACACTTTTTTATGCTTCTAATGAGAAATTAAATTGGATGAAAGATAGTATTGAAACTATGATGGTTATAATTACCCAACTATCTCGAGTTGTGGTTAAAACATCATTCATTTTAAAATTATGAACACAACAATAGAGATAATGATAGAGATTCATTGACGATCAGTTGATAAAGATAGTGTAGGAATGAAGATTAAATTACTTATATATCAAAATCATTAGAAGTGGTACCCAGGAGAATGTCTCAAAAAAACTATAGAGCATTTAAATTATGGTAAAAAGGAAATCAAACAACATGCATCCCTAGAAAAATAAAGAATTTAGTTATCATGATTGATTGAAATAATTTTCTACTTAATGATCAACTAGAAATGTTTTTTGGGATGTACGGAATTCCGGTACTATGTAATATAGTGCATAAATCCATGGGATTAAGATAAATATAAACACAAAAAAACTCATAATTTAATTTAAGAATGATAAATAAATTGAATCTACTTCTATTAAATTGGATAGTTACCATTATTTTCTTCTTGGTTCACTTATTATTCACACTTTCTTGGTATTTGTCTTATTTCAAATAATATTCCACAATCAATTTGATATTAATTTATAAACCAAAATCTAGGTGATACCATTATTGTATCAAATTTATATGAATCTCCTTCTAAGTGTGTGGGATACAGATTCATCAAAATATTATTATCCTTCCTTTTTAAGAATTTGATGTGATATGGAAAAAATATTGTATATCTCCACATATGTGCAATATTAATCAATCAAATATTGAAATAAAATTTAATATTTCAAACCAAAATATCATTATATATCAATAAAAGGATAACATTGATCTATCATTGATAACTAACTCTATTATATGAATTATGATACAAAATCATGAAGGATATCAAGCTCAAATGATTGGATAAATAATCAATATAATGATAGACCTATTAGAAGTGACAAATATATAGTATTTATGTTTTTAAGGTATATATATCATTAGAAATTATATCTTAAGTGATGTCAATAATTTAGATAGCTTTATATTTTTTTAATATTAAGTGATAGTTAAAATTAAATGGAAAAATTATATTTAAGGGGGAAAATGAAATGCCCATACATTTTACAATATATATCTACATTAAATAAATATAATGATTTCAATAAATATTATTACACACAACAAGAAATTAAAATATAATATTATACATAAAATTAAAATATTAAAAAATGATTGAAAACATTATCAAAATAAAAATGTCTCACATAAAAAAAATTAAAAAATTACTTTATTATGACATCATAGAATTAAATTCATTTTATATTGTTATTATTTTTAAGCAATGATGGATTTTCTTATTAAATTTTCGGGTTAAATGTTAAATAATTCCTGATATGTGACTATTGCAATTAAACCATTAAAACGGACATTTTTCAAAGAAATTTTTTTTAATTATATATATTTTTTACATAATAAATTAAATTGGTCAATATTAAATTATGATTCTAAAATAAATTAATATTTTAAATGAATATATTAAAAACTATTTATTAATGAATTCGTACAAAAAAATACTAACAAGATGTAATATATAAAGTTTGTTTTCTATAAATTTAGTTTTCATTATATTTTTTATTTTAATTTAAAACATAAATTTATTAATTTTTAAAATTTTGTTTTCTGAAATAAAAATAAATTATGATTTCAATGTTCCAAAATTTCCTTGGGGTGAATCTTCGAGATTTCTCTAAACAAATAGATTTATATGTGAATTGTGTAAATGAATTTTTTATTAATTTCATTTTATTTTAAACAGTATCATGATCTAGTAATGAATTATGAATTTTTTAAATCATTTTTCATGATAAGTAATGTTTTTTGGTAGAAAATGTTTTCATTTAAAAATACTTGTTGAGTTTAAAAAACCAACTTTTAACATCTTTAAACATAAGTAATCATTTATGATAAAAAACTATTCGTCATCTTTTTATTCTAATTATGATTTCATAAGTTATAATTCACAAAAAATTTAATCCATTTAATAATTTTATTATTAATAATAAAATAATAAATTTTATTTAAATAAAAAAATTAGTTTTATGGTAAAAATAAATTTTATTCTTCAAAATACACATTCTCTAAAAACATATGTCTAAACCTTTTGAAGGTTAATATTAAAATTAAAAAAATTAACCTGAGAAATATTATTTGATAATAAGTTTACCTCATTCTAGAACATAATTTCAAAATTAGGGGATAATATTTTTTCATTTATTATCACACAAATTTGTTAGTCTTGTTCAAAATTTCATTACATGTTTAATGTAAATTATGGTAAAAAGAGTATACAATGTGTAAAAGAGATAAAACATGTTAAAATCATATTTTATAATAAATATTTGAGGTTTGGATAAAAAAATATATCATATACATTATTTATGATATTTAATTCCACAATCCTTGTGAACTACAAATTCATTTTATATTAAGAAGTTATATTTAATAAAATATCATTCTCTCCAATTAAGAAATATGCATGCCACCACTGCTTCCAGGATACTCTAAAATATGACTTCCTCTTCTACCACTACCCTTTTCAATTTATATATATCCATATCACATGTTTTAAATCCCATTGATCCTGTATAAATCCACGAATCCTCTAGTTGCAAGAGGTACTCCAGATGGAGGTTCAAACTCCCAACTTGAGTCCTAATAAGCCCTTAAGATAATTAATATTTCAAATTTCACTTCTTGAATATGATTTTCTAATTATTATATAATTAAATATTTATTCATCATATACTTAATGTTATTGTTTGTAGGTAATAATAATAATTTGCCTTTCTAATTTTCCTATAGAAAAAACAATATTCTCATTTATGTACGGACTACTGCCTCTATAGAGATACATATTTCTTTTTCCCTTACCAAATTACATAGATTGTTAAAAATTTATAATTAATGAAAAATTATTAAAATACTGAAATTATTAATATTTTTAATTTTTAATCCATTTCATACCCTTCTCTATTTCTATTGAAATTGAAAACACCATTTGTATGTACATATAAACTTTCACCTATAGATAGTTACTTATTTCATTTTCCATGTTTCTAGTATTTTATGTAGTATCTATATCACTTAATCTCATATTAAAAATCCTGAAAATATCTAACTAATTTAATTTTACAAATATACTAATGATTTAATTCTAAAAACATTATTTCATATACATACTCATACATCGATTATGGCGTGTTCTTATGGGTCGGTTTCACGGCCTATAAAAATAACACCATAAATTTCAATCATGGACTTATATGGAAACCTAAATATCAGTATTATTAGACCATAATGATTAAATAATGTTTTTTCTATAGTCTTAGAAATATTATATTTATATTTATATTTTTTTATTAATATACCACCATTTATTCGTTAAAATTACCGAAACAAAAACACCACAAATTTCAACCCCAAGAATCATAACTAAAAATCTCATGGAATGAAATTGGAACATTATAAATCATTATTAAAAATATATTTTAGTAAATTAAATAATATTTTCGTGATTAATTTGTTATCAATGAATTTATATTGACATCAACATTAGAAATAATGTGCAGAAAAAATAAAAATAAAAACATAATATACTGAAAATAAACTATATCTAACATGTAAATATATAATAAATAAATATAATAGTATAGTATAGAATTTAATAGCATTAATAGTCTTTTAATAAGATAATAATTTTTTATTTATTTTACATGAATTTTGAGTGTGTTCGTCTAAGATGGAATATTATGTAAGGATGTTTCTTACCTCAATATCCATTCATTGAGTTATAATGATTCATCTTGAATGTCATTATTATATGTTGGATAATTTATTTGAATTTCATTATATTGTGATATATTTTCACTTTTGTTCTCCATATTTACATTTATCAATTATAAACTACATGTACAATTATTATTCCTTCCAAAAATGTAAGTATTGTAATGGTTTTTTCTTGAGCCAAATTCTTCTCTTAAGTCATAATAAATAGTATTTGATTATTTCTTTACAATATTTATTTATTATTTTCTATAGTGACATTATAATTTATTTATTCATTTTTCTATGTTTTAATATTTATGGAATTATTTCTTTATAATTTTATAAAATGTTATTAATAATTATCATCCTCTTTAAATGAGATCTTTTCCTTCCATATCCACACCCACTCATCTCATCAATGTTTTCATCTATTATATAGGAAAAATATATATTTTTTATTTTTTTTATCATCCAAATTATATTTCAATATTCTAAAAGTATTAGTTTTCACTATTATTACAATGTGGGTTTGTAATAATATTATATTAAAATATTAAAAAGGATTTCCTTTTAATGTTATTATTTTTATCTTCTGATCCACAGTTCCTCTAGAAACACATTATGTAATTTTCAATGAACAATTATTTTAATGTATTTTAAAATAGTTTTTAAAATTTAAATTTATATTAGCTTATTGAAATTGATTTTAAATTGATTATTAATTTATTCATTTAATTACATTGTTATGAAATGTTTTCTAAGGCCAAATTTTATTAGTTCACTTCAATTTTTTTGATCTATAAAAATATTAATATACCTTATAATAATATCTCAATAATCTCCCTTTAATTTCCCTTATGAATTAATTGTTTTTTATGAATAAATAATTTTAATCATTTTATATATTTTTGACATCATGCTGTGTTATACCATTTTATAATTATATGAAAAAAAATAATTTAAATTGTTTTTTTATAATTTTTAGAATGATTTATTTCATATGAAACACATGTTTATATTTGATGATCTGTGGGGTCCTAAATAAGCATCCAATGCATTGGATATTTTTATATCTATATATATAATGAAGTGTGGAAAGTATTTGTTTGTTTAATCTTAATTCATGGGAATCAGAGTTTTAGTCTCAACATTATGTTTGGAAATCATAGATTTTTTATAATATAATTCATGGGGATAATGGGTTTTCTCATAAAATAAAGCATGGGATTCATGGGATTCATTAAAACATAGTTTATTGGTTTGAGGAGTTTTCTAACAAAATAAACCATCGGTATAATGGGTTTATTCATATATTATGGTGTGGTAATCAATGGTTTTATCCCAACATAAATAATAGATATCATTTATTTATTCACCCCGTGAAAAATGGTTATTAGCGATATTCCCATTATATAAATCATGGGAATAATTGGTTTTATCATAATTTTATTTTTTTATATTAATTTATTGTTCTCGTAATTCCTTATCATGATATAATTCAATGGAATTCTAAATTTTAATGTTATATGCCTACGATTATGCTCTATGCCTCATGTTTTTTACATCATAATCTTATTTCATAGAATGTGTTTTTTAATTTGAAATTACATGTCCAAATATCCTGAATTATAAACAAATATTTTTTTCATGCTCCTTTTAATAAGATATTTCTCATATGATCATGTTTTCTCATATCAATATAATCCAACCCTAGATAAAATATTGATATGTTTTACATTACAGATCATTTTGTCTCACCAAAATTTATATTTCAATTCCATGGTTTACAAATATTATTATATCCTATGAGAAGTCTAGAATGTGGTTTACTATGGTTCAATTATAGAGAAACAATCACAACTATTGTGAAATAATATACTTATATAACTAGTTCTAAAATATAATAAAGCTTCAGTTATTGGGATTAAATTTTATTTTTTATATTTAATTTTTAACTTATAAAAATGATGTAAAGTAATATTTTTATATCTTGGATCATCCTCCATGATATAAAATACTATGTGTAAATTATGTGTTTACAGAACTGACCTAGGAGTGCGGGTTTGGGGAGCCTCTGTGAAATCCCAAAATTTTCTAATTCCTTCATCTTATGTCCCATTATAACCTTAGGGACACTATATTATCACCCAACCAAAATCCTTCCAGGAATTATAAATGGAGTAAATCATTAGTGATATTGTAATACTGTGATCCACTATTCATCTTTATCTCACGACTTTTTTATTCTATAAATATCATTTTTCATGATACATTCTTAAACAGATTAATTAACATGTATATAAAATATTTTTGTTATTATTAAATGTTTTTAATATTCTAAACCATTTATAGTATATATACCAAATCATCATCATTTTTTGACATTGACCTTTAATGATCGACTTCATCCTCTTATGGGGAAATTTTAAATGATTTATTTGTCACTACCTTAATTGATTCTTAATGTAAGTTATATATTATTTACATAAATATATATTAATATATTCTAAAAATCTAGAACTAACATGAAAAAATGATAAATTGAAAATAATAAAAATAAAGAAACCAAAATGAAACTAGTTAATTTTATAAAACATATCAATTAATACATTTAATATTATTCTAAAAATATATTCAAATTGGTATATCTATAAAACAATAAAAAATTAATTTAATAAAAATCTATATTATTAATTTAATAAGAAAATTTTCATTATATATGTGGTGTTAATGTGATGAATCAAAACAATAATTTTGTTAAGTGTAACCTCAAACCTAAATAATTCATTTTGGGTTTATTATCTCTTTCTCTTCATTTTTGAATATGATTATTCTAAATTTAATAAAAATTGATTTTAAAAATTCTTTTAATTTGTTAAAATTTGGGTATTCATTTATTTACATTTTTCATTGGAATTCTATAACACCTTTATTTTTTTTATCAAAAACATTTCAAAAAATCATTCTCCAACTCTTAATATTATTATACTTATTCTCTATAAGAATTATGATTTCTTTCATGATAATACAACTGTTTCATGAAAAAAAAATTCCTTTTATTTTTTGGTAATATTTTTTATTATTATTTTACATATGATTTATAACATCAATATTGAAATTTTTCTTTTCTCATGGATTCATATAATGATTTCTATTACTTTATGTTCTATATTACACATTGTCTTCATGATTATTGTCATATCGTTAATTAATGGGTGATAAAAAATTATATATCCCTAAAATTAATTAGTTAATGTGATACTTATCTTTATATTATGTGTATTATGCACTAACATGATGTTGTATTTGTCATAATATTAAAATATGGGTTTTTTTTACATATTTTATGCATAGACATAATTTTAGATTTGTTCACAATTTATCTGTGGGTTTTGACTATAATGTTTTGAAGATTCATTATTGTTAATAAAAAATATTTGATGTATTTTTCATATTATACAATCATATTTATGATTATTATCTTTTTCTTATTATATGGTGATAATGATTATGCTCATCTATGTATGATTTTGATTTATATCTCTAATTTTATTCTTATTATTTCTTCTATTTATTGTATATTATCTTGACCTTTACTTGATGTATATCTTTAGGTGATTACATGTAATAAGGATAATATGATAGTTAAAATTAATAATATGATAAAAGAGTTATATAAGGTTTAATTTTTCTGTATGATTATGTAGTAAAAACATAATTTTTAAATGATACAGAACATTTTTTTTCTATATTGTATTATTTATATATTTTTTTCTTAAATATTATTTAATAATAATTTATAACATTTATTGTTCGTTATAGTTGGTATAAAAAAATTGGGAATTAGGTTAATAAAATATAACAAAGGCTAAACATAGAGATCCCTTATGTGCTGAATTTAGAATTTATATATACATGTGAAAAAATTAATTATTCCTTCCATTACGGACATGTACATTTTTATAACCTTTTAAATTTTTTAAAATCATTCAACCCAGGATAAAAATTACTAGAAAACCTATTGGGTATAAAAGAAATTATTTTCTAAATAAAATTTCTAATGAAATAGGGGGATGAATTCAAAAAAACATAAGAATACTAGACCAAATTTCTCAATATATAAATAATAACCTAAATCAATCGAATGACCATCATTACCTAATAAGAAAAAATTATTCCTTTAGTTAATTTAAACCAATTGAAATATATTTGTTTATTATATACTTTGATCCACTTCATACGGAATAATTTCCAATACTATGGAAAAAATATTTTCTGCTATTAACTATTTTGTGAGGGAAAATGATACACAATTTTCTTTTTATTTAGCAGGTTAATTTGATCAATTGTGTGAATTGATCAAGAATAAAAAAACCCAATGACGAAATTGAAGCAATGGTCTTGGAATATTTAATGAAAATATTTCATAATAAATATTTATCTTGAACTTATTATACCAATTTTAATATAGAATTTATGGAAAATAATTAAGAGATTTAATATCTCAAAACTAATGTGATGAATATCAAAACACTAGAAAGTTATTCCTTTTTTTTGTAATCTATATTGATATAAAAATTGATATACTATTTGGTGATTTAAAATCTTATTTCTAAAAGACTCAAGATATCTGAGAAATTATGAATCCTGATGAATTGGTTTGGTGTACTCTAAAAGTGAAGATTTAGTTTTGATAATAATATCATGGGCATGGATCCTTGAAAAGAAGGATAATGTTTCAAGATTTATGATAAAATGATGAAGGTTGTAAGATGATGCACACTCCAACATTTCAATGATATATAATGAATAACCATGGAAATTTATTCAAAGTAATGAAGAAAATCTACAATTACTAATGATAAGGGAATCAAAAACATGAATATCCATGAATTGTGAATAAATATATCAATATGATGAAGAAACTGAATGCACTACCCAATACACTAATTATAGTTCAATGATTCAACTATTTTGAGTATTAGAATTATGTAATCCAATGCACCAAACCATGGGTCATAAAGGGGAATAAATTTCATCAACAACCTTTGTCAATGGAGTAAGGTATTGAATAAAATATCACCACCATAGATGTGGATCTAGAAAAAAATAGTACAACATAAACTTACTATTCAATCTCAAATTGTGAATGTTTTATTTGATTTTGGTTCTAATAATTCCGTAATATCTTGAATGTTTACTAGAGAAAATTAATATCATCTGTAATCCATAGATGTGGAGTTATATATAAAAATATTATTGGTGAAATCATTATAACCCATGTATTAGTAATTTTTATAGTTAACATATTTGGGGATATATAATTATATAATATCATAATATTTAATTTGGAATAAATTTACTATATAATTTTCATGTATTCACTACTACAAAATAATGGTATAGACACAGTTAAAAACCATCACTATTGGTCCAATAATCGTGGCAATAAGTTATAGCCACGGTTTATTGAACCATGGCTAGTATTGTCGTGGCTATAGGGTATACCCTACAACCATGGTTTAGAACCATGGTTGAAGCCCTACAGCCACGATTATGAACCGTGGCTGGAGCTGAAATCAGGTTTCCCTACTTCCACAGTTCTGAACCGTGGCTGAAGCCCTACTGCCACAGTTCAGAATCGTGGTTTTATTCCTTCACAATCAGTAAAAAACCAGCACCATATGGTTCTATCCCCTCGTACGATCAAGTCGTCCATACCGTGGAGTTGCTGGTCCAGTTGCCTGTAAAAGTATGACAGCTCAATCCGAACCATCCAACCTCAATATTCACTTTTCACATGAGGTAACCTTCATACAATGTTAAATAACATGGTTTTTCAAGAACTTTAGGCGACATAATTCTTCTCATCACATGATGTGCAGTGATGCCTAACTCTCTAATAATGGGTCTACTTAAAATATGGGAGTAATTCCTAACTCTCTATATGGGTCAAACTTACATGGAGCATTTTCTGTTTAGGAACTAGGTTTGATCTTGATTCTTTTCAATATAAGAAACATATTAATGACCAGATATCCAATCCTGTGTCGAGCTACAACAATCAATAAGAAAAAGTCTCCCTCTACGTCTAGGCCAGAACTATGTGGAGGGATTTCTATTCAATAATTATGTGTGTTTTGGTTCCTATTACCATTATATACGTAGTGATGCTTATAAATACAAATCATGCATCCATCCATGATAATAAAATATATGCATTCCCCTGCACATGAGTCAAAACTATACTGGTATATTTCTATCAAGAACTATGTATGGCTTGATTATCTATGTTTGGATTTCTTATATGTTTGATAAATCTATGCAAGAATAACAATGTCAAATGGATACTCAACAATAATATTATTCTTGAATAAATGACATTTCCTGGAAAAAATTACCACAACTTGTGAAATGAGTCCCCAGGGACATACTGAAAAATATTCATGGTGGTTCCAACATCCTTACCACATGTATTTAAACTGCATGGAAAGGAAAACATCCTAGTCACACACCAACAAAACTGCACTAAAAATATGTCCCCACATAATGATGTTAAAATGTGAAAGATAACATCCATAATAATTCCTTTTATAGGACCACAACATCTGGACCTTGGTCAATCAATGTATGATGTTCTTTTATAATCTTTTAGGCCCCTCAACCCATAAATCAAAAATTATGTCACGAGTGCTTCTGGTTTTAGAAAAAACGTTCATGACCATTATAAAAGGACACAATATCATTATGAGACCCATTATTTTTCTTTACATGAATGAATATGGATCCTGAATATTTTTTTAGAAGAATGTCGTGACATGAATTGGTATCCCAATTCATGCCCCCAATGGAATTTATTAATATCAAAAGGTGAACAGTAAAACCGTGAGCTGTAAATAGCTTACACCAACAGGTAAATCAAAGACATTCAAAAAAATCTCAATAAAACCATACCAAAAACTTGAATTCAGCCATCAAGAGCATGCCCGAAGGAATCATTTCGCCTCATACTTCACGAACTACGAATCTGGAATTTCAGTTTTACAAAGAATCTGACAGAGGAAGCAGGCACCATAATGATGGAATCATGACCAGTCCAAGCCTGCCATGTCTTCCCCTACTGTGATCTTTGAACTGGCATAAAACAGATAAAAAATAGAGATCAGACCTTGTAGATGAAAAGACATTCTGTAGGCTTTATTCTTAATAGTTCCAGCCAGATATTGAATAATGGACGGTAGCAACATTAAAAACCAGGTCAGTGTGAAAGCATTCTAGTCCATCAAAAAATCATAGAGAATTCCATAAGGGCCTTATCTTGAATCAGAATAGCTGAGATTCCACAAATCCACTTCAATGACATAATAATAAAAGATTATAAAATCAAAACAGAAGATACTTCTAGATGCAGAAAAACCAAGACAAGACTAGGTAGAAGACCATTCTGTCATCAAGACATCTTAAGCAAAGAAGGTCCTTCAATAGATATAAGTTGAACTATCAAGTAGATACCAATCAGATCACCCAAAAACTTCAATAGGTGAAATATGAACCTTGAAATACAACCCTCATGTGGAGGAAAATAGGACTCATGTAGTCATCTTATCCCATTAGATCAAATGAAAAATAGGGAAGTGAGTTCCAGACCTACACATTCTTCAAAGCATTCCTCAACGGGAAGAAATCATTCTGTATTCCATCATAAATTCAACACAGTAAAGCCTCAGTTCTTTGTTTAATACCTGAAGTCAATAATGAGACTCATGCACGCAGTGTAGAGTCCATGTACAGAGAGAATGAAATGCCCACATTCAGTCTGTAAAGAACCAATCTAGACCAGTAGAGAACCAAATCACCAAACCAGAAACTTTCAGAAAAACAATCTAACTGAACAGAAATGTATACATCATGAAAAGGCCTTTAACCTAGATAAAATTAGACAAAATCAAACTGAAGAAGCAGAAGTAAAGTCACATAAAATAGACAACCATGGGCCATGTAAGGATAACAGTGATAAATCAAAATTCAGGCATCTATAGAAGTTAATGATAAACTGACCCTCCTTTTAAATATACCTTGTTTAACCTTAAGGTAGGTCTCCACAGATATTTCCCCACATTGGAATTTCAGGTGAGCAATTTTCCTTTGTCATTCATTGTGAGAATCAAATTCTTGAAGCACTAGTTCCATGAAGTGTTGGGTTTCCTTCTCCTTAGGGACATCAACAGTAAGATTTCTTACAGTTTCAGTGTTTTCCTTAGGCGTATTGATCGAGCATGTGACAATATTTCATTCTACCTATGAGTAGTCCCTTCTTTTCCTAGTTTTTTTTGGGTTTGGTGTGATGAAGCCATCGGCTTAAACCATAGGTTTTTTCCATTCCTATCCAATGATTTCATATATGTCTCCTCAATATGAACTCATTGTATTGAACCAAATGTGTCATTTCTTTAAAAAAAGGGATTTATAATACTTTTAATCCCTAATGTCATCGATATAATTCTAGGGTGGAGGAGGTTCATATGAAAAGAATAGGAGGACTAGAAAAAGGATAAGAGGGTATTTGGTATCTTCGGTTATCCTTCTCGACCATCTTCTTTTGAGGCTCCAGATGTAGGATCAATCCTATGCCATCATCTTGGAATGTTTGAGAATTTGTGATAAGAATTTCCAACCCCACCTAAACCATTCCATCATTTTTAACTAATGGGGAATTTTTTGTGGTTATATAATGTTAAAGACTCATACGATAGTGATTTGGGTTCCACAATCTCTAGGGGAATGATTACCCAGTCAGAACCATCAGGGGAAGAATCTTATCGATTGAGAAGTCTTGGCGGTGGGGCTATATCTAATACTAGACATAGTTAGCTTAAGGTAGATCTACAGGTTAGCAGAAATTCTCATTCCATATAAGATATGGTAAATTTTAATGATATTGATCAAAAAAGTAGTGTAATAAGATGCATGGAATATGATAGTTTTATGTAATACTCTTAAGGTATAATCTATTATTGCAGGATTGTTTGATACTAGTGAATCTAACTCCGTTATATCTAACTTTCTTCTGGATTTTTTGAAATTTATGATTGATATCATCCCTTATGATATGTAGTTACTAATCATACTCAATAAGGAGAAGGATCAGGGTTTCAGGTGTCCTCCCTACACTCTCACTCATTCAAGGGTCAATCTAGAATGGGATTTCCTAGTTCTGGAAATAAACGTTTTTGATGTAATCCTCAATATGGATTGGAGGATATGTTCTAATAAGTAAGACCTTCAAATAAAATATATGAATGGTCATTTTTTCAAGACATTATAATATCTAAATAAAAAATACACCATTCCCACTAGGTTGAAAATTTAACGAGGTAATAATGGGAAAAAATGAATTCTCTTCATTATGGGAATGAAATTTTCATTCCCCATTCTATATCAACTATTCATAAATAGAAAAGGAGAAAAAATAACCAAGTCATATATTATATAACTGGGAGGCCAGAGAAAAACCCAAATTCATATCCTTATCACATGAAAACTGTAGCAGATACATTAGTATAGAATATCTTGTCAGTGATAATTCATTAAGGTTTCTCAATAAAAATATAATGAGATTTAAGCATTCAAATACAAAAATTCAGTTTCAATTTCTATCATCTGCATGACATCTCATATTCTTTTCCATTTATTCTGACATAAATTTTTCTTTGAAGCCTGGGAATTAAAGGGAAGTGCCACATCACTTTCTATGGTATGCAAGATTGAGATCCGTATTTATTAGAATTCAACCTTAATGTGCCACACTGTGTTCACAAACTCAAGTCTTCATTCACCTTCTAGAACAAACAACAGTCTTTGAGACAAGAATGAATCTTACTAGATGAAAATCAATATTTTTAAACCAACTTTGATGCAGTGTAATCATTTTCTGAAATATATACATCATCATGCAGTTAATCCTTAATAAATGAATGGAGATAGTCGACCGTAGCATTACTAAATCCTGACATTGTTTTCTTATGATATAATATCATTAAAAACTCACGTTTCCTCATTTTTTCACAAGATTGATATACTTGGGTATTTGAATCTTCCATCAGATTTCTAACACTCTCAATGTCATCATACTAATTATTAGATGAGAACTATGTTCTAGTATTCATTTACTCTTGCATTGGTCTATATGAGGGGCTAGCTTCAGAAAAAAACAGAAACCGATCAAAAATCAGATTTTTCATACCAATATTTTTCCCTGAATTGATGTCTTATAACACTTGATATTTTTTTCCATTGTAATACCACACATGATAATTTTTTGGAAACCACTTTCAGTGATATGGTAACTCACTTCCTCACAATTTAACCATGGTCTTCCAACACAATCAAAACACGGGCATCGAATCAATCCGCCATTTGAATCATTAGTGAATGCAAAGTCCAAAAAATATGGTAACTCCTTATAAAACTCATCAGTGATCCGATTAGTGTTTTACATCCAGTATCTATCCATTCTGAGGCAGATAAACATATATTAAATAAATAATCTAGAAAATGACTTAACATTATATGTATTGTTTCATTTTATATTAAGTAATCATCAATAACAAGTTATTAAAAAATTATAACAAATATATTAAAATTATGGTATAGGGAATTCATAAATGTTTTAAATTATAAAAATTCACAAATAGTCATACATAAGATCCAAGATTAAGGATTGATTATAGTAAAAGGAGTTTATATGAAATCTAAGTGATAATAATAAGCAATTCCAAAAGGTGTTTGGGTTAATTCATAATGAGTTGTGATGTTTTTTATTAAATCTACAAAGATTTATTGAAATTTAGATACATTTTGAAAATATAAACCATATCATATACCGAGAATTAATATTAAATAATTGGATGAGAAATACAATGGGATGAAGATGAGAATAATAACTAGAAGAATGAAGATAATTCTACATTATTGTTAGAATATTAATATTATATAATTGGAAGGATGATTAATTATATGAAGATGAGATACAACAATGGACTATATTAACTTGTGCGTGTTCCCCTTGGTCATCCCCATGAGGGTAAATTTTGGTATTACATCATAATAATAGGTCTGTGATCTCCCCTGTGGGATTAGTTTCAAATAGTGTTTGGTAATACCTCTGTGTGACTCGGGGTGTGATCCTCTATAATGTCTTCTATTTCCCTAGGAGGGTTTTGTGGAATCATTATTACCAACTTATCTATGTGTAAAATCCCATACTTAGTGGGATATTCTAGGTATGTCCGGTATACCCCATATTCCCTTAGAGAGATCCCCTATTTATGTATCGAGATCTTTATAGTGACATTGAGTACATCTTTCCTGAGGTCTGATGAGTATGACCTCTTGGGAATGCACCATCAGTGAAAGCATTGATCATGTTGTGAGTGCAACCAGAAGAGTGTTAAATTGTATACTTGAGTAGAATCTTATAGATAAAATAATGGTTAATATTCCATTGAGGCATGTTTTATGTAATGTGTATATCAAGTATATTTTTCCTATTGTTATATGTCATATTTTTAATGATGTGTATATGTGATGATGAAATAAATACTCTCCAAATGACCATTTTTTAGTGATTTTGGAGTGTCTTATTGAGCATTGTTATACTAAACACTGCATGAGATCAACCCATATTATTTATGTCTTATGTAGACAATTTTACTTTTGAAGGAATCCTAGGAGGACCAAGAGAAGATATAAGATAGTGATCTAGATAGACCATGGTTCATGCTTGGTTGTGGCATATGTCAGTAGTCCCATCCCTCATAACAATTTAGTCATTTTTATCTATTTTGTAGGATTTTATTTTCCCCTTTATTCTTTTCATGTGTACAGGTACCACAGGCTAAGGACAATCTTGTGTGTCTTATGCCTACTCAGGGATGGTCACTAACCCCTAACCAATTAGAGGTGGGCTTGTGGTGTCACACTCAGCTTACCACTATCCAAGTGGGCCCTAGTGAGTCAGTTCATAAAAAAAGTCCACCCTAATGATAATGAATTAAAAAATAATATTTTACTTGAATGATTAAAAATTCAAATTCATGGAATAGTTATTTTACAAGTTTTTAAAATTTGGTATCACCTTCTTTGGTCATTCCCTATTTTTCCAAACTAATGAAAAAATAGTACCACTTCCTTAAAACTAGCTGACTCAAAAAATTTGTGTTACTATTTTTGAGATCTCCAAGATATTTTCTCTAATAAAATAATTTAATAACTCATTAACATTTTAGTCATTGTCCAACAAAATAATGAATTTAAAATGAATAACATTTATCAAATTAAAACCAATCAATAGATTGTTAAAATTATTATTATCTAAATACCTCTAATGATTCCACATATCGATGGTGAAAACAACATGTAAGTCCCAAAAAGAAATTATGAAATAATAAAAGCTCTAGTAAAATAGTGAGTTATATTTCTCAAGAAAACTTCATGGAAATTTTGGAAAAGTTGGAGTTTGAAACAGGGAATAATTTGTGAGCTATAATAAAATTAAAATAATTAATATAATAAATTTTAAAATGGGTGAACTGATGATAGTTTATTTGATATAAAAATTCAAAACTCTAGTTTGTCATTTTAAATATGAATAATAGAGTGGAAAATAATGAAAATTATGGAAGGATTCCAATTTAAGATACAAAGGATGAAATCGTGTAATTTAATTGAAGGATAAATTTAACACCTAAAAATTCTATAAAAGCATCATATGTTATGTTCCCTAATCATGATATTGTAGATCCCTCTCTAAAAGTAATGGTGGGGTGGGAATGAACCTTTATTCTTGAAGGAAATAATTATGTGCGGCTGATGATCTGGAACACTCATAGTCCATGGAAAGAAAATACAAATCACCATAGGATTTATCAACTACATTAAGAATGCCATTCATGCTTTGAAAAAAATTATGATGGTCTATAATCACTTTCCATGAGTTATTATTGGTGTTTCCACTATATAACTACAATTATATTCTCTAAAGAATCTAACATGTTAATTACAAGGTATACAATTCACAAATTTAGTTGACTCACGTGATTAATAATTAAGGATAAAAAATATACTAAATTTGAAGATGTTAATAGTGCTAATATGGCATGTATATTCATATTTCCAAATATATGTGTTCAAGGTGAAAATTAGCAGACATTGAGTAAAAGATAACATGAAGCCAAAATAAAATAATACAGATAATTATCAAATTGAAAACTAATATCAAAGGAATAATTTAAAAGAGGTAAAACCTATAGAAACGAAAAAAATAGAGACTTCTAGAATGTTCTTCTCACTCCCTTCTTCCCATGTTCTCTATCTTCATCCTCCTACAATTCCAATTCTTCACAGTTGCTGTATAAAAATATACAATGTTGCAATTATATATTTTATAACTTAATCATGACAATTCATGTTGGTTTTGTGTTATTTTTTATATAACCTCACACATAGCCCACTGAAGTTGGAGAATCTAAAGAGAAGATCATTTTCAAAACTCTGCACTAGTCACATCATAGGAGGTTGATGTGGTCAAGTCCCAAATTAGTGGTTACTGTGTGGTAAATTGAGGGGTTATAGCAGTGCATATTAGTGTGGAAATGGGAGTAAGTGCAGAATAATATTAAAAATACTTAATGTTTAACCAACTAAACAAGAATAGTGGATGGGGATGAAAGAAGAGATAGGGTATTACCCCTGGTTTTGAGGGTTGTGGGGTAGAACCATTGAGAATGGAGGAGGAGGGGAGGCAGCTTGGTGCAGCTTCGCTGGAGGAGGGTTGGGGTGAGGAGGGTCACGGCGAGGAGGGTTCAAGGGTTTTGAGGGTTTCTGGTGAAAAGGTGTCAGGGAGGGCGATGGGGGTGTCGACCACAACTTCGGGAGAGAGGCATCGGGGAGGAGGGTCGTGGTGAGGTGGAGGGTTGTAGTGAGGAGGCGTCAGAAGAGCGGCGTCATGGAGGAGGGTCGTCGCGAGGAGGCGTCAGGGAGGAGGGTCGCAGTGATGAGGAGGGAGTGACGAGGAGGCGTCGGGAAGGACGGTCGCAGTGATGAGGAGGGCACAGAGAGGAGGCGTTGGGGAGGAGGAGGGTGCGATGTGGAGGAGGTTGTGGCAAGGAGGAGGGCACGAAGAGGAGGGGATCGCGGGGGAGGAGGAATCGTGAGGGTAGGAGGGGTTCATCGGAGAATGAGAGGGATTGAGGATCGGTTAGAATGAAGGGTTTCTAACAAATATCCAAGATCATCTTTTTAAACTGTGTCTATAAACAAGCTATTTCCACGGATCGATAGAACCATTGCTATATGTCCGTGGCTATAGACTGAATTTCTAGTAGTGATTATCTCTTATTATATATATCTCCCATAAAATTCTAGGAAATGTATATCTCTTTTAATATGTTGAAACATCCTAATCTCATATATAGATTCATGTAATATTGTAAATTAATTTTAAAAAACACATTGGCATTGTGTATTCTGATACCAAATGAATAAATATATTAATCTAAAGGGGTAGAGTCATAAGAAAGAATAAAATATGAAGAAATTACCAGGTTCAGGGACTATACTAATTTATTTCCTATATAACTGTCTTTCCATCCCCTAGATTATGAGGTAGAGTTCTCAATAAAATATATTCCAGAATATACACCTATATCAAAGGTAAAATATTGGATGGACACAAAAGAATTATAAAAATTAAATAATAAACAATAAGTGAATTTTAAAAACCATTTTCACACCCTAATCTATCACCTTGGATTACACGAATATTCGTTGTCAATTAAAAGGATATATCAATGTCGTTTTGAATCATTTACATAGAGCTAAAAATGATCACCATAAAGAACACAAATCCAATACCAAGGATTTATGACATGTTTTATCAGCTTCAATTGTCTCAATAATTATAAAAAGTTTTTATTTATTTTGTATGTCATCAAATAAAGGTGATCTGGGAATATATTCAAAGGAAAACTTTTTATTTGAGATTTAGATAATATGAGTTTTAGTTTACCATTTTGACTTAATAATTCCCTTGTAATATTTATACATGTGATGAATACAGTCTTTAGAGACTACATTGAAAATTATTCATTGGTCATTATAGATTATATTATCATATACTCCTAGAGAATGGAAGAGCATAGATAATTTATAATAATTATTTGGGTGACAATAAAAATGAAAATTTTCATGCTATGTTCAGATAGTGTGACTTTTTGATTAAACAAGTGAGTTCCTCAGGATATACGTTTAAGAGTGATGGAATCATGGTATTCCCTTCATATAAAAAAATTATAGAATGAACTTCACCAAAAAGATTCAATAAATCCATATTTTTATTAGATTTGATAGGGATTATTAATCCTTTATATGGGACTTCTCATGAATTTATATACCATGAATAATGTTATCATATATGGGGCTAAAAAATATCTGGATGGAAGAATGGTGGGGATTTTGTAAGAATCTCTACAAGTTAATATGTTTTAAACCATTTTTCACACTACCCAATATTGTAGAGAAGAATGTGATAACATGTAAAGCCTTAATGAAGTGTTTTTCTTTAATACACTTGGAAAAGGACAATGTTATATCCTATACCCCTTTAAAATTAACTATCCATTAAAAATAACTAACTAACACAGTTCATGAACATAAAAAATAGGATAATTTTATTGAAAATTTGGTGTTATAAACTCACATGTGAAATGTTTGTAAAATATATTGATTATAAGACATTTATGTATATTTACAAATAGTAGGAGTAGAATATGAATCAATAATGATTGATAGGGTGTATAAAATACTATGATTTATCAATTCACTACCATCCTAGAAACGGGGACATGTAAATTGGTGTCTATAGAAGAAATGAAACTAATAGCCTATCGATGATGAGTATTGAGAAATACCATATCATTAAGAATATAAAATGAATAGATTTTGAAATTATAAGGGTAGGAATTGAATCCTAATGATCCCAAATTATTTAACAACTATCTATATGAGGGATGGTAAAGGAGGAATAAAGGGATGATTTAAAGCTTCAAATATGTGGGTTAAGAATAATAAGATAATCTTTCTAAATTAATCATCCGAAAAGGAGGTTTTATTATATTTGGATAAATACTCTACGTACAATCATCACCTCATATAATGAAATAACTATTTGATGATGCATATATATCATATTTCTCTATCTGTCCTTGAAGTACTATGATGTATTGAGATAATTGATAACACATTTGGTAGAAAAAAAGGAATACATAGTATTATGAGTAAACCTATAATTTTTAGGATTGTTATTATGTTAAAGTAATGAATAATTATTATAACGTGATAATTAATTAATTACCCACACCAACATGGAAATAGGGGAATAACACTATACAATATTTTATATACCTTTTGAATAAATCTAAATAAAAAAATTCCATCTGGGGTGTATAATATTGAATCACCCAAAATTATAACTTCATCATTACTTGGGATGATTAATCACATGATAAATATTAATCAATTTTCATAAATAATGTGTTTAGGTTTCATAGATCATCTTTAAAAAACCAACCCAAGTTACCCTCTATCTTGGAACTGGTCCAACTCCATCACATACCCGAAGGGCATTCCCGATCCCCACAAGCTGGTGACAAGAACCTGGGAATCAAACAAAAAACAAGAGGGAATGATTTTCCAAACATGAATAAATATATGGAATATATATACATGAATTATGAAAGAATAGTAGAAATCTAATAAGTATATTACATAACTATAAGAAAATATATGAAACAAAACAACTGTAAAATTATCCAAAATCTCCAAGAGTAAAATCCAACAAAAAAGGAGAAAACCAATCAGCTACACTATGTGGTATCATGGATTAACACCAAACATATCACCATCAGTTACCTAACTCAATTAACACGGATCTTCACCACCTCACATTGGTGACTTGTCTCTCCGTGCACTAGAATACATAAAGCGGTTTCGACACCACCGAATATGTACACATGGTGTGGGAGAACAGTATCGATGGGATCCCACCCATGTGTTCCATAACAAGTCTCTATATGAAAATTATTGTATGGTCAATTCAAATAAAACATTTCATAATAAATAGTAATTCAATTTTACATAAAACATGGTAAACATTTTTATTTTTCATAGATCTAAAACAAAATTAGGTATATCAATTTCAAATCACAATTTCAATTTAATTTATCAGAAGCATAAACATATAAAATAGGTCTAAAACAAAAATTCCAAGAAACTCAAATAGAAGAATATATATCTACCCCTTAGAAGAGCATAGATTAGAATATAAGAATACTCATACTAAATTAAGTCAAGTGCACAATATGGTTACTAGATCATATGCCTTCGAATCAAAGAAATACCCAAGGAGTAACCCCCTAAGGATATCAATATTAGTTCCCTAAAACCACAGGCCTAGGAAACAATGGGAATTCCCCTGAGAAAACCTCTCGTTAATCACAAAAAAAAGGATGATGTAATCAAGTTAAATCTTTCACCTTAGTACCTTAGGTAACCCATGATTCTTCCTTGTTCTTAAAATAAGTTCCATATATAGATAATTTTTGGCAAACCAATTCTAATTGATTCGTTCTCCATTCGATCATCATTGTGGTTGTGGTGCGTCTCTTCGGGTGACTGACATTTCAGGTTATTCATTTCCATTGATTATTGTAGCACCCTTGAGTTGCATTATTTGATTCAATATTCTCAACTCATGTTTCATCATTTCTTCATCAATATCCATTTAACATGTTGAACTTATTTTTATTAAACTTATTTTTATTAACTCGGGGAAACTGTATGTAAAATTTTTATTAGTCTATTTTAAATAGTTTTTTAAAAATAGTTTTTTTTAAGAAATAAAATTAACTATGGTATAATTTTATTTTAAATAAATGACATTAAATTTTAGAATCATCACATCGAAATTATCTAGGGATAAATTTATGATAATTTTCCAAGAAACGTCAATTTTTTAGAGAATTGTAAAAAAATGGGTTTTCAAATATAGACAAATTTAAAAAATACTAATGATGTAATAATGACTTAATAAATCATAGATTAAATATATAAAACCAAAATTAATTTAATGAGATAATTTATCCATTAAAAATTAATTTTAAAACAATAAGGTAATTTCCAAAGTGAAATTTTATTAATATACCATTTAAAAAGATATTTTTAAATTTTCATCATTCCATTTGTTTAAAATAATAAATTCTGTGTATGAATGGTTTTAATGTAATTTAAAGTTACTTATTAATTATATATGATTTATAAAGTCAAAATATATATATTTAACACTTTAACCTGGAAATATAAAATTATTCAATATTTTATCACAGAAATGATCATCCCCTAATGTATAAATACTTCATATCCCTTACCTTGAGAAATAAAATACCACAAAGTTTTTAAAGACAAATATAATCCCAATTACATACACATGGTTATATTTAAAACCTATGGTATATTTTGTTGTAACTCAACTACAAGCCATTTCTGTCTTAGGAAAGGATTAAATATCAAAGGAAGATGTAATCTCACGATCATTTACATTCATCTTTTTTCAAATATTGCATCTACTCTACCAAAATGATTTAATTTTCTATCATTAAAAATAAATAAATTCATATGTATATTATATATTAATATTATTATGATATATCCAGAATATTTAAATAAATTTAAATTATATACTCTCTCTCTCTCTCTATATTCCCTCTTTTGGCATTACCCATTAACAGTTGGTTTCATCCACCTATAAGGAAATTTTCAATAATTTACTTATCACCACATTCATTAATGGTTATTATACACTAAATATGATATATATAAATTTATATTAAATTTTTATAATCTTATATAACTAATTTTGATAAATTTATAAATTTCAATGAATAAAAATAATTAAACTCAAATGAAAACATGACAATTTTAAGAAACATATCAATCAAAAAATTTAAATTTAACAAAAAAAACATATTTTTAAAATTTATAATTAATCACTGAATACATAAATGAATATAATACACATTTTTCGTTAATTAATAATCAAAAAATTATCCTAATTGATGTGTAAACATGTCATAAAATAGGACCTAAAGTAAGGGGAATCTAAAACCTAACTCATTATTTTAGTGTTTACAACTTATTTCACTTTATTCTCAAAATTATTGTTCTAAATAAATTAATATGTTCTTTTTCGTTAATTTTTTCACATAAATGTATTTTAATGTTCTTATATCATTGAGGAAAATTTTAATTCACCTTCATTATTTTTTATTAAAACAATTTCTAAACAACTCTCTTTAACTCTTCATATATTGATTCATCTCCTCTCCAAGAAGCACACATTATTATTTGAGCATACTTCCATTTAAAGAATTATTTTTTGAATACCGACAAGTTTTTGTAATATCCATGTGTATTATCTTGCATATGTTTTGTGAAATAACTTTTGAATCCATTCTTTTTTCATAGGTTCATACCATTATTATGTCTAATGTATATTTCTCATTCAATGTTGAATATAATATTATTAGCATATTACAACATAATAGGAGGGACTATAATTATAATATCAAAAAATGAAAAAGGCAATGTGATATATCACCCAAAATAATGTGTACTATGTTTTAACATGGGGATATTTCTACACATTTTATAATATAATGATTTCTGAACATATATGAGGTGTGATAATTATTATATATTTGTTTAAAATTTATGTGTCGAATTTGACAATAATATTATGATCTTTAAATTTTATTCATATTCCAAATTTTTTGCCTATTTCAAATTATTTCTTCAAGTTTATGATGATTTTATTTCTCTTTTGATAAAGTGATGATTATTATGCTCACCCTTGTACTATTTTGATTTATGTCTCATGTTAATTTTATATCCTTCCTTACATTATTGGGATTTAAGATCACCTTTTGTTCGATGTATATACTATAGTTATTATATGTACTAAGTGTAATATGAAATTTAATGAGATTAATATTCTTATGGAATTAAATAATGTTTATTTTTTTATATAAGATTATATTATATGATCCTAATTTCACAAAAATACAAAACATTTTTATTATGGGTTGTATTATTATAATTGTTTTCCTAAAAAATATTTAATAGTCATGTATGAAAGATACATCTCAACAAACATAATATCAAAGAAAACAAATAAAATTCTCATTATATAATCATCGAAAAAGCATGAAAATTCTAAATATAATATAAACAGGTATACCTCATTTCTAGTTTGATAAAATGAAATGTATCTCATTGGAGTATTTTTTTGGAAGATGAAATAGTGATATCAATGATAGTTTTCTATTTGATAACTTTTTTTTGGAAAATGATTTTACTTAAAAAAAGATATCTAGAATCACACTTGGTGGAATGAGATAAAGGCATTACCAACCTCACTAAGAAGGTACTGAATATAAAGATGAATGATAATAATATATAATATTAAGAACAACTACATGCTATAATATTGAAGGGACTTGGTTCTATATTAATGAAAATAAGGAGTATCTATGTTTATAAGGAAGTGATATCAGTGGATAATGTCTGAAAGATTAACTGAATATCTTGAAGAATTTATAGAGTTGCAAGAAAGCTAATTTAATTGACTATACTCTTGTTGTGGGGAATGTTATATATATTATCATGGTAGTGTAGATTCTAGGGGAATGTATTTCAAAATTAATTAATGTGAATGAGGGAAAATTTGATGAAAATTTAATGCTAGTAGATCATCAGAGTTTTGTATTTTAGTTAATGAAGTCAATGTGATGTTATATATATCCTTGAAAAAGTGATGGTTTGATCATAAATTTATTATGGTGTTAAAATCAGAATTCCCTTATATTATTTATGAAATATCTCTACTAATAAATGGGTAATAATTATTTGAGGTTTATTTTAATGACAAAACAATAGGATGACATTGTGTCGATTTCAGTTGGGAATTTATGTGGGAAATTTACAGTCCAAGGGGTTATTGGAAGCATTATTGTTTAATTTTATAGTAGAATTTTATCAAAAATATTCATTTATAACTCATTTTTTATCTCTTAATAAATGGAATATGTGTTGATTACCTAATGTATTAAGACTATTCTTAAAAAACATAATTATTTTGTGTTTTTCAAGTCCATATTTGTGTGATTTTTTCTATCAAATTCATTGTGTTTTTCATATGATATTATATAAATAAATCCTATGAATTAGGAAATGTGGGTATCAGATTAGGGTAGTGGTAGGTGTGTTTTTCATCTTAGTTATGAGCCCTATGTTTATATTACTGGTGACAGTTAAAAACTTCTAGATTCATTATTGTTCATGGGATGATCTTGAAGTATTACTAAGATCCTATAATGGTATATTCTAAAATGATATTTCTTGGAATAAAATTTGGTATCGTATTATTTTTTATATAATCCTATGGTGTTATGTTTACTTAATTGAATATTTTTATCTTGTACGAAATACTACTGTATCTTGAATTAAATTTTTCTTAATTATAGAATAACTATTTTCTAGAATTTTTCAGCATTGTTTGACACTACATAAGTATTTAGAACCTATCTAGGTGTATTGATCCTCGGTCAGTGGAATCATTTTTTACATTTCCTTGAATAATAATTCATGAAAATAATAATAGTACCTTTAATTTTTTTTCATTCATTTGGAGATCATTATTATTTTAAGGATGGAGATTTTTTAGGTTTTGTTCTTGGTTGATAATTATATAGTTGAAAGATAAAAATTTTTAAAGAAGGTTTGATTTTTATCTCTAATATATTCCATAATATTCATTTATGGGTGTCTCATAGAAGCAAAAAGGGTTATAGAATTGAATTCCATGATAGTAAAAACATAATTTCAATTCTAAAATATTTATCTATATTATATTATATATTATTTATAAGGTATATATAAAACATTGTTATCTATTTATGGAGACAAATGCTTGAGTCAATGTGATTCTCTCAGTTCAGGAATTCGTATCTAGAATTAGGGAGGAATTTGGTGGATGGAGACTACTATGATGGAACTATCCATTCTAGATGATTGTTTTAGATTCTTTGAAATTTTTCAAAGAAAACATGGAATTGTGGATTTATTATTGAGTTTTTTTTTCATTATTACCCTCATTTTGTTATCTTTAGGGATTCATTAGATAATTTCTAGGATTTGAAACATGAAATTATGGTTTTGGACTCTTTGTTTGGGTGAGTTCATGGTTATTGAAAAATGTGGTCGTTCTATTAATTTTTAAAAATCATTATTTCATGTATAAAAGGAGTGAAGTATAATCCAAGTCATTCATAAGGTGATTATTATGATAATTTGGAAATGTATGTGATGTTTTCATATGGCGTGGTATTTCACATTGTTGGGATCCGTTATTTTGGAAAAATAACATAAAGAAACCATTATATAAGATTTAGTTGGGAGAGATTGTGGTTATTAAAAGGTTTTTTTGTTCTAATCACATTTAAAAAAGATACTTAGAGTGATGTAAGGAGTGTGATATGATCCCGAATATTTAGTAGCTGATTCCAATGGTTGGATGGAGATATAAGTTACGTTTGTAAATGGTGTTAGATTTCTCATGGTTGGTCTCCATGGTTGCAAAAAAATTATGATGGGTAGGGATTTTATTCTAATAATTGTTCTCATATGGGGATCTCATTCGTGGGTAAATATACTTATAGAACTAGAAATATGATCCATGTGTGTCATGATCACTGAAAAAACATATGCAGTGAAAGTATTAGTTATTGAAAATATTTTTGGAACTTAAATGTTATGAGTACCAAACATTTGGGGAGTTGGATCTTGGTTATAGCTAATAGGGTCTTTCATTTTATAATTAAAATGGTATTTTAAT
This sequence comes from Viscum album, assembly GCA_963277665.1. Lineage (NCBI taxonomy): Eukaryota > Viridiplantae > Streptophyta > Magnoliopsida > Santalales > Viscaceae > Viscum > Viscum album. The sequence continues at coordinate 814,519,093 of OY728126.1, read as the reverse complement.
CATAATAAATGCTATATATATTTACTTTCATAAGTCTATTTTTACTTTATAACATCAAAGATTACAAAACATGAGAATGTATGTGGTTACTGCTCTTGATCAAGTCATATGTGGTGTATAAACCATAATTAAACAATAACCATGATTGAAGGTCAAAAACAAGTAGAAGAAAAATGGCTTCAGTTATAAATATTTTTGGTGATGATTTCAAATGTGTTTTGTTTATTAGAATATCTACTAGTGGTTTGTATATAATTTTGAGCATAGAACACCTAGAACACCATGATTTAGTTCCATAAAGATGATGTTCAAGAGTTTGAATAAGAATATTTAAAATCATAGTAATAATCCAAGGATATGTATTATTCTATAAGTAATTATGTTATTTATAGTCAGATAACATATCCTGAATATGTAATCATAAGATGTTTTCTGTATAGGAAAGAATGAAACTCTTCTTTGGGAATCAATGTCCTTGTATTTAATTTGGGGTAGGATCATCGAGAGGTTCTCTAGAATATATGGCATATTTTTCTTATTCTATCAACTATAAATTTTATTAGATGTCCATTGTGAAATTATAGATTCAAGGATGAATATGGACATGCTAATATATGGTGTCTATATTTGTTAAGGTTTTGTGATGGCTTTTATTATTATTATTTTTGTGATAATTAATTGTAGAATCTAGTCAGTATTCTATAATTTTATTAGTGATGTATGGGAACCTTATATTGTTTTGAACTTATCTGAGATATAGTGGGAGTAAAGGATAAAATACCAATGCTATGGTTTCTCCACTATGTGATGGGGAAAAATCTTTGGATGCTACATTATATAATTTATTTTCATAAAAAGTAAAACCTTATAACATGTTAAATTTCACTCAAATATGAATTTATAGCCTCAATCTAGCATATATAAAATATAATAGAAATAAATTCAAGATGTTACAATATGATTGGATATATCTTGAAAGGTCTATTCCTTTTCGAGGTTGGTCAGTCTCTCTAAACATTGATTCTACACTAAAAATAAAGGAGAATTATAAATAAATATATATGAAAAGAAACATATTATCCATTTCCAAAGTAACATGGGACCGTACAGCCTCAGAGTAATGATACATTGTAATTATCCACAAATGTGAATGATCTATTTAATAGTCTGATTTTTGATAACAGTATTTGATGATATTACTCAATAATTCTATAGGATATTCATTAACCACTTTATCACTCTATTACATGTCACATTTTTCTTTTCTCCTCTATTCATAAAACTCATATGCAATTTTATTAATTCATAATATCTAACAACCATAAATAAATGATAATGATATTTAAACCATAGAATATCTTCATTTATCACCAATTATTTTTATTCATAACTGTTCAATAACATTTTTTAACAAAGTAGGGAAAGATGATTTTATAGAATTAAAATAATTTATTAAATTTAATTTCCAACTCAACATTAACTATTATTCTCTTAATAAAATCATATCAATTGATCCAATCATTTTTCATCGTTTGGGTAAGATCTCAACTAATAACTACAATATTATTATATGTTTATCTTTTATTAACTCCTTATATCCATAGTAATTCCACATGTACCTATAAATATGTCATTAAATATTTGTAGACGCCGGAAAAGTCCGTTGTTCCCAAACAAAGCTCCAGATGCGGAAAGCGAGGTCATATTTGGAATCGGAAGCATGTTTCGGAGGGCCCGAGGGGCTTGTGCGGAATTTTGGAGGCCCGCGCGCAAAGTTGATGAGCCGCGCGCAAACCTCCCGGGATGCGTGCAAAGCGCTGGGACGGCGCGCAATTTTGCGCGACAGTGGCCCGCGCGACTCCCCTTGCGCGCCGGGCCCGATTCCGCGCCCGCGAAGAGAATTTTGCGCCCGCGAACCGGATTCCGCGCCCGGGGTTGCCTATAAATATAAGGTGACCCCCGACGTTTTGAAGGTTGCCAGAATTCAAAAGGTCTCTCGTGCGCGCAATCCAACCCCTTCCGCGCGCAATGCCGATCTTCAGGTAACCTCTTTTCTTTCGCGCAAGAAAGCCTCGGGGTTCGCCTTCGCGCGCAATCCCTTTGCCTCCTTTCCTTTGAATAACCCTTCACTCAAAGGCATTTGCGTGCAAAAGAAGCCTCTTGTGCGCAATTGCCCCCGGGTACGCGCAATCCAGCCCGATTGCGCGCACCCCCCATTTTCAAAGTGGCCATTCATTAAAGAATGAGCCGGTGCCCCCGTGCGATATCCGAAGCCCGGTGCGCGCAATCTCTACCATTCGCGCGCAAAGTGCTGGCCCAATTGCGCGCCAGCCCGCCCATTTGCGCGCCGACCCGCGGTATTGCGCGCAAAGATCCTCTTTTGATCGCAAACCGCCAGGGTCGCCCCCTTTGACCCCCTGAGGGTACCCGCCTGCGTGGCTCCCGATGACCCTCATCCCGGGTGCCCGCACCGTGCGTCGTCTTCCCGTGCGGCCCCCTTTGGCTTGCGCGAAGTGACACGGACCTATCGGCGGCTTCAACGTCCTGCACGATGTTAAACTGCATACGTCCTGCACGACGTTGAACTGCATACGTCCCGCACGACGTTAAACTGCATTCGTCCCAGCTACAAGATGTTAAACTGTACGCTATTCGTCCTGCACGACGTTAAACTGTAATACATCCTGCATGACGCTAAACTGCACCACGTCCTGCACGACGTTAAACTGCATACGTCCAAGCTGCATGACGTTAAACTACCTAGCCCCCATCGTCCGCGCTGCAAGACGTTAAACTGCCAAGCGTCTTCGTCTTCAACACACGACGTTAAACTGTACTTCGTCCGGCAAGACGTTAAACCATCTGCTTCGTCCTCAACACACAACGTTAAACTGTACTTCGTCCAGCATGACGTTAAACCGTCCGCATCACCCGATCCCGTGCCCCGCACGCAGGGTCCTCCCGGTTTGGATGTGGCCCCCACCCGCTCGTCTCTGCAGGGATGTCGGGATTGGAGTGGCCTTCACCCACGGGGGTAGAGTGTTACAAACAGAACGAACTACGTGGACTTTGATCCCTGTCTTCTAAACAGGGTACGTAGGAAGCCTCTCCAAGGTTCAAGCCCACCACCTGGTCGTCCCGGTCGTATTTACGTCGGTTCGTCCATCAGTGAACCCCTCCCGGGTTCACACTTGCGTTGATTCACCTATGAATCCGCCTCTGTGGGGGACTGCACGTGTGTATCTCCATTGTGCTTCCCCGCCGCCTCGATCTCTTCGTGAGTCGGCTTGCCAACGTCCACCATGACGTGAAACTGTGGTTCACCCGGCCGTTCCATCCCCCTCTGTGCGTGGTGGTTTGGTTCAATCCTTCTCCAGGTAGCCTCGATCTCTTCGTGAGTCGGCTTGCCAACGTCCAGCATGACGTAAAACTGTGATCCACCCGGCCGTTCCATCCCCCTCTGTGCGAGGTGGTTTGGTTCAATCCTCCGCCCGGCGGCCTCGACCTCTTCGTGAGTCGGCTTGCCGACGTCCAGCATGACGTTAAACTGTATATCCGAACTACGCTGACTTTGATCCGCGCTACCGCGCGGTACGTAGGAAGCCCCTATGGGGTCCAAGCTCTCCACTCCATCATCCACCCTGATCCTTACCCGGGCCACCACATCCCGGTGGGGTCATGCCATTTCACTCTACTTCACTCGGGAAGCCGCCCATGTGATGGCCCCGGCGTCGGAGGTTCCCGCAAGGGGTTCTGTCATCTGATCCACTTCTCATGTTGATCAGTCCGATGCCGTCCCCGTTGGACGTTAAACTCGCGGCATACCCCGTGTTAAACATGGGAAGCTGAGGAAAACCTCAGGTAACACAGTTCCCTGCACCCAGTGCGGGATGCCTCAGGCCATCATGCCTTCGAGAAGCCCTATTAGGGACAGAAGGCAGACATGCAGAGGTGCAGTGTCAAGACACGCCCCCAGCACCCAGAGCTACCCGGTCTCCACACCGCAAGTTGCTGCCCCGACCAGACTCCTTGGAGCGTCCGGGCGGAAGCAGCGTAATTAACTGGTGTCCATGGAGACATGGCGCCGGGAACGAGATTCACGAACATTCTTAAATCTATGAGGGAGACCCGGATTAGGCGACGAGTTCCAAGGAGACGTCCACGGAAGGAGGAGCCGACATCCCATAATCCCGATTTCGATCAAGGAGAAGACACCCCTGAATAAGGGATGGATGCCGCCTGCCCATGGAAAGCGGGACTGCGGGGCCACAAGCCGCGCGCGCCCATCCCCTCGGGTCGACGGGTGCACGCGCGAACGCGTCCTTGCGGAACAGCGTAACCCGACGCACATCCGCACCGAAATAGAAAAATGGTGAACCCGACGTGAATCTCTTCTCCTCAATACGAAGACCGATGGCTTTCAGAGGTGTTGGAAGACCAGCATGCTGCTCGACCGAGCGTTCAGTTTTACCCGCCAGGGGCTGGGGAAGGGAAATCGGGCACTCCGTCTCGTGACGTCGAGGGCCTGGGTTCCCCCCCATGGAAGGCGTTGTGGCACTAATGGTTGGTTGTCGATTCCTTTTCCTGTCAGTGTTAATGGGTTTTTCTCCCTGCTTTCAGAAATCAAGTCGCCCGATCCAGTGCCCGATCGCCACCTGCCCACTGGCGCAGGGGTAGGGGAAACACCGACGCGGCTACTCCGCGCGGTCCCGCCTGTTCCACAGCCGTCCCAGCAGCCGCAGCTGCGGGGCAACCACGCCCTCTCTCCCCCTCGGAGGTCATCCAAAGAAGGGTGATCAACAACTTGGTGTGGAGATATGTGGAAGAGGGAGTCATCCCCACCAGGGACATGGCTCGCCTAGACCTCGAGGGAGCTGCACCTCGCCACCAACGCCGCCCCCGAGGGCCGCGCAGGGAGGCACCGCTACCTACCTCGACGTCCAACCGTTTCGGGAGTTTATCCCCGGAACGCTCCGACAGTTCCTTCCCCTATGCAGATGAGGTGGAAGATGCCCGGGACTACCCTATCTGAGATTCGCTCCAGGGATCCGCGGTAAGGGCTCCTGTCAGGTCATGGCGACATCGTCGCCAGGCCTCTCAAGTCGAAGAATGGGCTCTCCACCTGCCCGCGCCGCTCGTCCCGACTCGTCTGTCCCGACGCCAACGTCGGGCACGAGCGGAAGAGGATGCCCACCTTGGGGCCCTAGCAACAGCGGCCGCGTTGGCTCAAGCCAATGCTGGCTCCAGTCACCAGGCCCCTGCGCATCCTGAGCAGGGGCACTTCTATGCCTGACCCGGATCGAGGCCCCGACCGCCCCAAAGGCAGGTTGGGTTGACTCTCCCGGTTGATGGTACAGACAATAGCCACCGCGAACCACCTCGCGGTAGCGCTATTCGCCAACAGGGGCTACTCCGTGTGGCCGATCCAAGAGGCATGGGTCATCCCACCTTCCGATCTCGGCCTGGAGGCCCGCCCGGAATCATCTCTTCCCGCGCCCCCTTTGATATCTGTCCCGGTGCTCCTCGCACCTTGGTTTCCAGTCCTCTTGGCCCCAGCACCAGTGCGGCCGGAGGACGCCAGGATAGAGATCAGCCATGCCCCGAAGAACCACCCAGGGGAAGGAGGGCGAGGCGTCGACGCCGAGGGAATAATGTTACGGAATTCCGGACAGAGATCTGACCGGTTCGTTTCTCTGATACAGAGGCGGAGTATGATTCGGCGACAGATCCCTCCCCCCAATGCCGCCAGTCAGGGGCAGGGGTAGGAATGCGGCACGTCAGCCTCGTACATCCCGAGAGCGAGATCGATATGATCCCCGCTTCTCTCCGAAGGTATATCCGGAGTAGCGAGGGCCTGGTAGACCCCCAAGGATCAAGCTTGCGGTTGGTACCGGCCCCTCTGTAAGCGCCTTCTGCCTCGATCGGAGAAGTCGGAGACCTTTTCTGGGGACCGACGGTCGAACCCTGATCTAGTGCAACCTCGGCGAGCACCGACGCTACGGCAGGATGTTCGCTCGCCGGCCCGTCCTATTGTGATGTGGTAGCTGGGGCACCACCACCCTCAGAGGGCGGCCCGAGATATGGAGGCCAATCGGCCTGCTCGCCGTATTCACCGCCGGCCAGCCCGTCGGCCCGGCGGCCCGCCTCGGCACCACTGCCGGTTCCCCGTCCATTCCCACTCGTTGAAGAGGACCAAGGAGACCTGGGTCCCGAGTTTGAGTCGTGGAGCTTCTGGTCCGTCCTTGCAGAGGGCCACTTCCCAGAGAAGTTTTGGCCAGTCGTAGGACCGGACTTTGATGCACCCGAATCGCTCACCCCGGATGAGTTCGAATGCTTCCGCCGAACTCTCCGGGAGACTCACTCCCGTCTTCACCGCTTACAAATGCCATATCCCGGGAGTCAAGTGCACTTGGAGGATATTGGTGAGCAGTGCCGTCAAATTGACCTGGCCACGCTCCCCGCGGTTCGGCACCCTGGGTCATTTGGGCACCACGAGGCCCTCCAACAATGATGCGTTGAGTGTTTTAAAGTACTCCGCAAGGTTATCGAGGTAGCCACTCCCCACGTGTGTATCCGTGGATGGGGGCAGTACGCTGCCCTACGCTTCAGTGCGATTCGCCGACAGCCCGATTCACTGGGCGGCCCTGAGGGTACATCCCCAGGGACGGAAACAGTCAACATGGATGACCTGTCGGGGGAGGGGAACGGTTTGGAACTTCTCGACGGGGGCTCTCCCCCGGAAGACAAGCCGTTGTTGGATCCATCGGTGAGAGTTACTCATCATCAGAGGAACCTCCTGGGACTCCCCGCACCCACTGAAGCACTGATGTTGAGCCGAAACATCAGTAAAGGTAAAGAGCACGGCGAGGCTATAAAGCCCGCCGACCCATCTGCCTCCACGCAGAGGGCGGATGAGGATCCCGAGAAGGCTATGCTACGTCAACAGCTCGTCGAGCAGAAGAAGCTAGTTGACCATCTCCTCGCCGAGCGCGCTGCAGAGCAGCGGCCTGACTACGGTGATCCTAGGCCAGGACAGCAGGGACAGGAACAACCACCCCTCGATGAGGCTCTCCCGGGCAACCGTGATTATGCCGTGTTCACCGACAGGAGAGAGGCCATCGACTATGGAAAGAGGGCGCGGTATGTTTCACCACACCCTCCCGAGCGGCGTGACTACCTGAGAGACCCCGCTCGGATTCCTCCCGCTGCCCCGAGGGCCGCTCCGCCCGCCATCCCACGAGCTGCCGAGTTCGACGACCCGGTCGACGACCCGATTGAAGGGCCATGCAATGCGCTCGTGGTTAGAGATCCTCGCCAGGACTGGAACCCATGTCTGGACGATCCGATGGCGGCACTCATCGCCCGCTTGGAAGCCTTGGAGACTCGGTAAGTGACAATCCCACCGGACGGCAAGCCATACCCAGCATGGGTGGATGACATGCCGGTGCCTCCGGGATTCGGGAATCCCACTTTTGCCCCCTTCAACGGGACTGGAGATCCGCCACAGCATTTGCCCATTTCAACTCGAGGTGCGGGCCTATGTTGGGGACTCCGGCACAACAAGAGGCCGCTAAGATTCGCTGCTTTGTCCAGACACTGGAAGGGCCAGCATTTGTCTGGTACAGCCAGCTCCCCGTCGGGTCGGTAACTAGCTGGGAGGACCTTCGTAGACAATTCCTCTACCAGTTCAGTTCCACGACCCGGAAGACGAGTATCGCAGACCTCTTCAAGTGCAAGCAGAGGCCTGACGAGCGAGTCGCGGACTTCGTCGCCCGATGGAAGGGTCTCACGTATTCCCTTGACATGCCATTGACTCAGGAGCATTTGCTGACAATGTGTGTCGGGAACGTCAAGACCGAGCTGGTCCCTTCCCTGATCACTCAGAATTACCCCGGAGGGTTCAGGGACTTCTCAGACAAAGCTCAACATCTTGAGGAAGCCCTGCAACAGGCCATCCAGGCACACCCGCTGCCCCCTATGATTCCTGCAAGAAGAGCCAGCAGGGCTGAGCCCGCTGCTATTGCCCAGATAGAGGCTCCCAGGCCGTTGGAGCTGCTGCCGGTGAGGCCAGCTCCACAGCCTCACAGGAATCCGCCTCCACGGGCCAAGTTCCCGGCCCAGCAGCGGCAGCCCCAGAACCGGTCGGCCCCTCCGCGTAATGTACCGCCGCAACCCAGGCGAGATAATCAGGGTCCACCTCCTCGGCAGGCACTTCCAGCCCCTCATCAAGACCATGCTCCCAGGGGCCCGCGATACCTGACTTACTCATTTCACGAGGATCAGGTTCCCGGTTATTTCCGGAGCGCCCTGGAGCAGAGGATTGTGCGACTGCCTGAGTGTTGGAGGCCAGAGGAGGCACATCTCACGGATAACCCCCGCTACTGCCCCTACCATCGGGCCCTGGGACACACCATCCAGCGGTGCTATGTGTTTAAGGATTGGCTCCAAGACCAGATTAACAACAATTTAATCAGGTTGGGCCCAGCTCCAGCTCAAGTGGCGGGCGTGTTCGTGGGATCAGATGACGATAGCGGCAATGAGGACGAATGGCAGCTGGTCTCCGACCGCGGGTCCCAGAAGTACAAAAACTGGATGGCCCGCAAGATGATCATTCGTGCCCATGGAATCATCCGTGCGCGCTTGAATCAGCCTGAGCCCCCAGAATCTACGGGTGCTGCTTCGGCATCGTCATCCCAGCCTGCCTCTTCTGGGAAGAGCAAACGGCGGCGGCACAAGAAGGAAGAGCGCGCCCCGCCAGTTCCGCCACTATCCCGCACTCTTGGCGATTTCATGCCCCCGGAGATGGGGATCCCTCCTCGGATCCGCCCAGTGGTGAATGATTTGTACGATGACAGTGTTGGGTACGCTTCGGTTAATACCGTCGAGATGGTAAATCCCTTTTCGGTTCCCAACGTTGAAGAACACCAGGTGGACCTCCCTAGTGTCCCCGGTCGTCGCCACCGTCGGAGGAGCCTCAAAAACAGGAGTCGTCGGGGCATAGTAGTTGGTACCTCTAGCCAAGCCGTGCACGCCACTGAGACCAGGCAATAGGCTCAAAACCGAGCTCAGCGTGCGCAGCCCCCCCATCCGGGGATGACGGATTCGCCTCTGCCACTGTTTGTGGTATGGGACCAGGCAGAACCGCCTCAGCCGCGTCGCGATCAGCTCTGCCCTGTCACGAGACCATCCCAGCCTCCTGACCCCAGTACGGTGACCATTTCCCGGGCTTCAACCAATGAACAGCGAGATGCGCCATGTACCAGTCGGCCGCCAGTTCAACCGGCAAGGCCCGTCATGCCTCCAACCGCAGAGCAACCTCCTGCAACCAGGGGCTCGCGCTTGGCCAAAAAGTATGATGTCCTGAAGCACTTGGCCGACATCCCGACGAGACTCTCCATCCTTGAGGCTCTGCGCATGTCATCTGAGATGCGCGAGGCACTCGCTGAAGCCCTGAAGAGCCCCCTCCGGTTTGAGACAGAGGTTGCGGCTGCAGAGGCCTTTCATGCCGAAACGATTGAGGACGCCGAATGTCAGGCAGTTATCTCGTTTTCTGGTAAGGATGAAGACCCTCCTATATAGGGACACATTCGTCCGCTGTATGTTACCGGCCAGTTCAATGGCCTTGATGTCCGACGCTGTCTTGTCGACACGGGGTCCGGGATTTACCTGATTCCAACTCGGACGCTCCGGAGATTGGGGTTGTCTGAGGATGACTTGATCCCCTCCGACCTCAGGATCCAGGGGTACGACCGCACTGAGCAAACTCCGGTCGGCAAGATACGTTTGAAGACCCAGTTCGGTGACTTGGTTTCCAACACCGAATTCATGGTAGTCTCTCAAGACACTGCGTACAACGCATTGATGGGCAGGCCATGGCCCCACCTTCATGCGGCGGTTCCCTCGTCATACCACCAATGCCTCAAATACTCTCTTAACGGTCGAGTAGGCGTGCTTCAAGGAGATGCCTCTCCTTTTGCCTCATGTGAAGCCCGCTATCTGGACGCGGACTATTACAACAGTAAGGATAAGCAGATCCTGGCAGGTGAGGTCGAGCCTGTCACTGTTGCAAGTGATCTCTGGGAAAGTTGGGATGACGCTTACATCCTCCCAATTCAACGGTTGGACGTAGCCATGGTCTCGACGGCCTGTGAATCTCCTGATGAGATGACCGAGACCGGCCATGCCAACAACAGCGGCCCAGCAGGATCTGGTAGCCCCAATGCAGTTTCCAACGCAGTCTCTCCCGTGGACGATCCCTCCCCGAGTGGAGAGGACGTGGAAGATGCACCCCCAGCCTTTGAGGAGGGTGTCTCCGCCACGGTCGATGAGTTAGTACAAGTGAACCTTGGAACCGAAGCAGATCCAAGACCCACATTGGTCAGTGCCACCATTCCCTCTGAGGAGCGGCAGCAGTACGTGGATTTTCTCAGGCAGCACCGTGATGTGTTCGCTTGGGGCTATGACGAGATGCCAGGGCTAGATCCTCAGGTAGCCATCCACCGCCTTGGTCTCCCAGCGAACCATCGCGGGTTCAAGCAGCCTCCCAGGAAGATTCACCCATTCCACGGTGCCATGGTTGAGGCCGAAGTTGACAAGCTTATCAAAGCCAACTTCGTGAGGGAAGTACAGTACCCCAAATGGATGGCCAACATTGTGCCGGTCAGGAAGAAGAACGGGCAGATTAGAGTCTGCATCGACTTCCGCGATCTCAACCGCCACTGTCCGAAGGATGATTTTCCCCTTCCAGTGACAGAGCTGTTGATTGACGCCACGGCAGGGTTCCAAGCCCTCTCCTTTATGGATGGATACTCCGGATACAACCAAATTCGGATGGCCCCTGAGGATGAGGAGTTCACTGCCTTTAGGGCCCCCCAAGGTACCTTTTGTTATCGGGTCATGCCTTTCAGCCTGAAGAATGCAGGTGCCACCTATCAACGTGCGATGCACCGCATATTCAAGCCAATCCTCGGCACACTGGTGGAATGCTACGTCGACGACTTGGTGGTCAAATCGCGCAGGCGTCAAGACCATCTCAAAGATCTTGAGAAAGTGTTCGGCTTCCTCCGGTCTCGCTGCCTGAAGATGAACCCGTTGAAGTGTGCCTTCGGGGTCACCTCCAGAAAGTTCCTTGGATTTGTGGTAAGATACCGGGGTATTGAGATCGACCCAGAGAAGATCAGGGCGATTAGCCAGATGCCTCTCCCAGGTAACATCCGGGAACTGCAAGGGTTCCAAGGCCACTTAGCCTATATACGCCGATTCATCGCGAATCTGGCCGGCAAGTGTAAGCCCTTTTCTCGGCTCATGAAGAAAGGTGCCACCTATGTATGGGATAAAGAGTGTCAGACCGCTATCGAGGAAATCAAGCAGTACCTGCTGCAACCTCCGGTTCTGATGCCGCCTGTATCTGGGAAGCCACTGGTCCTTTATGTGACCGCCCTGGAACGGTCCCTATGTGCCCTTCTCGCCCAGAAGAACAATGAGGGAACAGAGAATAGCCTCTATTACCTCAGTCGCATGCTCCTCGATGTGGAAGTTAGGAATTCCCTAATCGAGAAGAGCTGCCTGGCGCTCGTATTTGCCGTACAGAAATTACATCACTACTTGCAGTACCATGAGGTACAGTTGGTTTCTCGGGTAGACCCGTTGAAATATATCATGAGCCAGCCTATGTTGACTGGTCTTCTAGCGCGGTGGGCTGTGATTCTCCAGCAGTTCGACATCAGGTATGTGTCTCAGAAGGCCATCAAAGGGCAAGCATTGGCAGACTTTCTGGCTGCTCACCCAACCTCTGCAGATCAGCCGCTGGATCTAGGTTTTTCTGATGAGGCCATCCTCTCGGTCGATCGAGCCGGTCCATGCTGGCAGATGCACTTTGACGGTGCCTCCCGGAGCCCCACCGGTAGAAGACTCGATAATCCTAAGCTCAACAGAGTGGGCTTGGGTATCGTCTTCATTACCCCGGAGCAGGCCGTACTGCCATACTCTTTCCTGTTGTCAGAGGGCTGTACCAACAATGAGGCGGAATACCATGCCCTCATCACCGGCCTCGAGTTAGCTCTCGAAATCGACGTGCCCCATCTGTGCGTGAAAGGGGACTCCGAGCTAGTTGTTAAGCAGATCAATGGCGACTATGTTGTCAGGAAGCCGGAACATGTGCCATTACTGGAGTGCACCCTCCTTCTGATGGCCCGGTTCCCTTCTCGGCCAGAAATTGTCCATATTCCCCGGTCGCAGAACGGTCGAGCAGATGCTTTGGCCAGCCGTGCTGCGTCACTTGCGGAGCCTGAACAGGATAACCTGACCGTCTGCGTGACGCACCGCAGGCTCATCGCTCCCGTTATCCCGGAGGTAGATCGCGGCCCGTCGGTAAGTAATCTCACCACGGTTTCCCCTATGCCCGGAGCCCCGAGTACCCCAGATATGGCAGTCGAACCAGCCCCTGATTGGAGGGCGCCTTTGGTTGAGTACCTCCAACATGGCATTCTCCTGCCGGATCGGGCCGAGCGCGAGCGAGTTCGACGCCGCGCATTGCAGTTTTTCCTCCAGAGCAGTCCCGGCCTGGAGCAGATCCTCTATAGACGTGGATTTGATGGTGTTCTCCTCCGTTTCCTTCAGGGAGTTTAGATCCCACGAGTCATGCAAGAGGTTCATGCTGGTTCATGCGGTGCCCATCAGACTAGGCCGAAGCTGTCCCACCAGATCCGGAGGTTGGGATACTTCTGGCCCTCCATGATCCATGACTGCATCGAGTATGCCAGGAGGTGCCATGCGTGCCAGGTTCAAGCGAACTTTGTGCATTGGCCGCCGGAGCCTCTCCATACCACCAGGTATTCTTGGCCCTTTGCAGTCTGGGGGATGGACGTTGTGGGACCTTACCCGCCGGCGACGGCTCGCCAGTGCCGGTTCATTCTGACCGCCACAGACTTCTTCTCCAAATGGGCAGAGGCGATTCCGCTCAGAGAGGTCAAATCCTGTTCGATCGCTGACTTCGTGACCTCCAACATCATTTATCGATTTGGAGTGCCTCACGCTATCCTCACGGATAACGGAACCAATTTCCGAGCAGCCGAGTTGAAGAAGTTGTACGCCAAGTACAACATTCGCTCGAACCATACATCTCGCTATCATGCGCAGGCGAATGGACAGATCGAGGCGTTTAACAAGACCCTCTCTAACATTCTTCAAAAATTGGTTGGTCATAACAAGAAGAGTTGGCCGGACAAGCTCCCCAACGCCCTCTGGGCTTATCGGACGACGACTCGCAATTCCACCCAGATGACCCCTTATTCCCTGGTGTATGGAGCTGAGGCCATCCTGCCCATCGAGATCCAGTTACCATCCTTGCGCACTGCGGTGTACGACAAGCAAGCGCCGGACAGAGCTGCTGAAGCCTGTCTAGTCGAGTTGGAAGCACTGGATGAGAATAGACTTCGCGCCTTGCACAACATGGAGAGGCATCAAAGCAGAATGGCTCGAGCTTTCAATAAGAAGGTTCGCCTACGCTCCTTCCTGCAGGGTGACCTAGTGCTAGCCCTAAGAGCGCCAATGATCCCCGGTAGGAAGCCACCCAAGTTGGAGCCCAAGTGGGAGGGACTTCTTGTCGTCCACAATGTTTATCCCAATGGCGCGTACTCCCTAGCGACTATGGATGGTGATCGTGTCACTCCTCCCACCAACGCTAGGTTCCTCAAGCAGTACTTTGTCTGAGTGTACCACGTCCTGCACGACGTTAAACTGCATACATCCAAGCTGCACGACGTTAAACTGCCCAGCATATCGTCCACGCGGCAAGACGTTAAACTGCCAAGCATCTTCGTCCAAGCTACAAGACATTAAACTGTTTAGCATTCATCCAACACGACGTTAAACTGTACGACGTCCGAGCTACAAGACGTTAAACTGTTCAGCATTCTTCCTGCATGACGTTAAACTGCCTCTCAAGAACTACGTGCGGCTTTATTCCCATCCTTATGGGATACGTAAGACCGCCTGAACATTCATGTTTCAGGCCCAGCCCCATCCTTCGGGAATTTCCATCCCACCTTGGGCCCTTGGCCCAGTTGCCTCTGGGTATGTGGCGTATGGTGTGAACGTGGGGCTATGCCCTCATTCACGTCGGTTTTCCCGCCACGCTGTACGCCACCCACATTTGGGGATGCCTTCTGCTCCCCCCTTTTTCTCTCTTTTCATCCTGCATGACGTTAAACTGCCTCTTAGGAACTACGTACGGCTTGATTCCCGTCCTTATGGGATACGTAGGACCGCCTGGACGCTTGTGTTTCAGGTCCAGCCTCGTCTCTTGGTTGATCACGGGGATCTACCGTCTTTTGGTTGCTCTCAGGATGAGTCCTCCGACCCTTTCTGGTGATCTGTTAACATGTTTTGGGTACTTTGGTCTATGACCCGTAGTGTCAGATGCAATCCCGGCAAGTCCTGTGTTGCTTTTCGGGCCGCGCGCTTCCTCTTGTTCGAGCCTTCACTCAAAGGGATCCTCGTTAGCGGTTTGGGTACGATGCCTCAGTGCTCTCCTACCGCTCCGGGTCGATTTACCGACGGGTCCTGGGCCGCAAATCGATATGAATCCTGCGATTGAGCGGTTGATGCTCGTTTTCTTGCCCAGTTCTAGGCTGACGCGATCGGATGTTGTGTTGCGAATATGGTCAGCGACATCCTTGATCGCCATGTCGGCTCTTTTAGGCTCCGAACATTGGTTGCACGGTCCTCATCACACTCCGCCTTTGTGCGTTGTAGTGGAATCTCGACACTCTCTTCATACTGACCTTCAGTACACCTTTACACGTTAGGCAGGCCAACCAGGGTAATGATGTCTGTCGAGGCTCCCACGATCTGAGCACCAAGGATATATGCTGATGTCCTCCCTAAGGGCCATGTGTGGCTGGACCCTCATCCCCATAAGGAGGAAGGAGTCACCCGAACAATCTCATTTTGGGCCCAGTATATCTGGAGGCTAGCATCTCTGCCCCTTGGGTGATGGACATACGCAGGACCCTACCCCAGGGTCCTTCTCCTGGAATCGTGCGTGACCGCTGGGCTGGGTATGTTCCCACCTCTGCTGAGTCCGCCGTATCGCGATAAGCGGATTCCTCCATGGTCCGAACCACACGACCTTAAACTGTGTTGTCTGGTCCTACCACACGACCGTAAAATGTGATCGTCTTGGCCGCCCGACGAGAAACGGCAATGCATCGTGATGTTCTCCTCAGGGGACACTCACGTTGGGCACTGGTTAATAACCACGCCATTCATCAATGCCTTTCATGGCTTGATTATTGTGGCGACGCCAGGGATTCCTTAATCACAGGCATGTCGCTGCACAAAGAAAAACCATCCATCTTTAAGGACAAACAAGAAATATCAAATACCTCTTATTCTATGTGCGAGGGTCAGACCCGCACCCTTCCCCGCGCTGGTGCCCGATTGTGTTGCGCCGCGCTTCAAGAACTACGTGTGGCTTGATTCCCATCCTCATGGGATACGTAGGAACGCCCGGATGTTTGAAACTTCAGGTCCAGCCCCCCACCTCTTAAAGATTCCCCCCTTCTCTGGGGAATCCGCCGCCTTCAGGCCACCCTCAAGGAGTGTTCCTCGGTCCCTTGCAGTGGTCCACTGGTGTCAAGAGTACTCTGGTTTATTTCCAGGAGGGTCAGGTTCAGCTTGGTCAGGTTCCTCCCATTTTTCAGGCTTCGTGCTCCCTTTCATTCGGACCCATCGCCTACGCCCTGGGTGGAGCCCCCGTGAACGGTTTGGACACAATGCCTCAGTGCTCTCCCACCGACTCGGGCTGTTGCCCCCAATGGCCTCGGGAAGCAAATCAATACGAATCCTGCGATTGAGTGGTCGATGCTCGTTTGCTGCCTCATTCCATCAACGGTTAGTGCGATATTGATGCTGCTTTTCCGCCACGGTCGGCAGTACTCCCATATCGTTACGCCGGTGCCCCCAGTCCTTGAGTGAATGGCCGCATGATTCACATCACATTTTCCACCTCCCATTCTGACCAGGCGAAATCTCGACACACTTGACACTATCCCTGAGTGCATCTTCGCATATCCAGGGGATAGGACCACGATGCGGCGTACTTTGAGGTTCTTATGGTCCGAGCTCTAAGACCTTAAACTAAGATCTACCCCTATGGTCCAAGCTCTACGACCTTAAACTAAGATCTCCCCAAATGGGATTCTACGTCCTGCATGACGTTCAACTGCACTCGCAGAACTACGTATGGCTTGATCTCCAGCCTGATGGAGTACGTAGGAACGCCCGGGCATTTCAACTCGGGTCCAGCCTCAGGGATCTCTATGTCCCGCCCCTCCTCGTCGTCGGCCGTCTGGCTTGACTTCGGGTAGATTGGTGCAGTTGTGATATTCTCCCCGATTCAGCTCGGGATGCCCCATTGCAATGATGGGAAGTGACAGTTTCCTCATTAAAAAGGTTCTGTATGAGAATTGGGGTGATTCACGGCCAGGTTAGTGCATCCGCCTAATACGCATTCCCCACGGTGGCGCAATTTTGAGAGCGTTGGATTCTATCCGAAAAAATCGTCACTTCGCCCCATGCTTCGCATGCCCTGTTGATCTGGATTTCCACCCTTGTGCCTGAAGGAACCCCCAAAGCGGCATTGATGATGACATGTGATCCGCCTACTGCAATATGGATGATGACCTTCGGTCCGTCTATCGCAGTAGTATGGTCGATTGATCCATTGTCCGCTTGCCGTCTTGGACATTTCCTGGAAGGCCAACCGTTGTGGATTTCTGAATTCGGGACACGCGATTCACCCTTTCTCATTTCCCTATGTTCGGATAAAATCTCAACGCCCCTAGCATTGTCCCGCTCGTGTGTCGGAACAAGTTGGGGGGATGATACATTGATTAGGCTTGAGGTCTCCTTTCCTATGAATGACCTCCCTCTTTTCTCTAGAAATCCAGGCCCAATTGTGGATGCCTGAAGCTTGGTTAACGCTCCCGCGAGACAATGGATTGTGGTTGATCATGTTAAGCCAAAAGATGCAGATAAATATGGTGATTCATACAAATGGATCGAAATATTGAGTAGCGGAAGCAAATGTTCTGGGAGTGGCAAAAACAAATCCCCTAGGGATTAGCGTGCTGGATAAGTCTTTCTAACGCCGCTACCCTTTGGCTGGCGGCCTCCAGAGCTGCTTCTCGCTCTCTGCGTGCCCCCTCCTCGTCGGCGGTCGTAGCACGCAGTTCGTCGATTCTGGCCTGTGCACGCTCCCGCTCGACTTGAATTGTGACCATCTGTTGGCCCGCCTCCGTCAGCTGTACCTGGGCGTCAACCAGCTGGGCTGCTAGTTGCTCCACAAGCTCGGTGCACGTTGCGACGAAGGCCTCCTTCTATGCCGCCTGCTCTTCGAGATGCCGGACTTCTTGCTCCGCCACGAGGAGCGCCCGCGTGCTCTCCGACATGTCCCGAAATTGTGCGACGTCGGCACGCCGGCAGCTCTCGCGCATCTTTTCGGCCATGAAATCACGGACCGTCAGATGGAGGCGTTGAGCATCAGCTCCCCCGGCACACAGGAAGCGCAGCCAGGTTTGGAGTGACCCCATGCGCCCCAGCCACTCCGATGGGTCTCGCTTGAGGAAGCGCTGGATGCACTTCCACCCCCTTCGGCGCGCTATCCGGCTCTCCTCGACCGCCTCCGCGTCTGAGTCGTCCATCTCCTCGGGGTCGGCAGGCCGGTAGGCAGGGAAGGCAGCCAGCAGGTCTGCTGCAGGGTCCGCCCCTGGGATGTCCTCATGGGGAATAGCTTCCCCAACATCTGGGCGACCTTCTTCTCTCTCCCCAGCGGCGTTGACACCCTCGTCAGCCCCCGACCTCTCTCCAATGTCAGCACCGCCGACGTCCGTAGCCCCTTGATCAGCAGTTGGTGGGGCAGGCTCGGTGTGGGAAGTCTGTTCCGGAGCAGGCGGCATGTCTGCCACCGGTCCACTCGTGGATGGCCCGGGTTCGGCAACCCGACGAGCCTCCAGTGTTGAGATCACTGCGCAGGGCATGCCGTGGTTAGTCACGGATCGTCAATGGCAAGCACCAGCAGTAAAGTAGGGAGACTTACGGGAGTTCAGAGCGTCATCTTCCGCTGCCCCGGCCACCGCAGGAACAATTGCAGCAGGGGACCCCTTAGAGCTTGTCAGTTCAATGATGGGTGCCTGGCCCCCGCCTTGTCCTGCTGGCGCCTCTCCTACTCCTGCTGAGGACGCCTGACCAACATCCGTGTGCTCCTGAGAAAGTTGGAAAAATGGGTTAGAAGCTGCATAAGCAGGTTGAGTAGGGATAGAAGCGGACCTCGAGGAGCTCAGTGACATCAACATTGTCAGAGCCGGCCACCTCGCCGCTCTCCCGCAGGCTCCCCTGATGGGATCTTCCCTCGGAGCCTTCATCCTCCCCCATCTCCTCCTCTTCCTCGGAGTCGTTGCTACTGTCATCTTCCGCTGGCGGCATCTGTTCTGGAGCGGGCTCTAGACCAAGCATCACCTTCACCAGAAGGGATGGCTCCGCACGCTGACCACGTTGGCGCGCGTACTCGTCCATGGCTGTCAGATACGCATACTGCCAGTTGAAGTCCACCCTGTCGGCGATATGGAGGTGCCCGACCTCTGGCAGATGGATTTCTTCTCTAAGTATCTTTCGCCAGATGGCGTCGGTCCCCAGTGACTGTCGCAGGGTCATCCAGGCCGACCACAGCGCCGGGAAGACTGCATCATGGGAGGGTTCGAGCAGGCGCCTTACCTGCTTCCTGGGCCGCTCCCCGACCGCCGCATGTGCCCCCTCTCTCGGCGCTGAAGTCGTGGCGGAATCTTGCGATGTGCCCGCCGCCGAAGTTCCTGCCCGCGCCGGCTCCGCTGCTTGGCGCGCCTCCGTTCTCCCCCGTGTGGCGGCGCCTCGCCTCCTTCCTTGACGCCCGGTCTCCGCACGGGTGACCTCGAGCCGCCGAACTGGCTTCCGTAGAAGCCCCTCGGGGTACGCAATGGCCCAGTGTTCGACGTACTCGGTTGCCAAGCCTGCGTCGACCCCGGTAGGAGGGAGAGTGATGACGTCGCCAGAGCCAAAGGCGACGAACATCAGCCACATCTGGAGAAGGATGCCACGGTTCGTCTCCTCCCGGAAAGCAGTGAATACCCTCTTCGGAATCCGTTGAAGGCACCCGAACTGCCTGGCGAACCGGGTTGGCACGTAGGGCTCGCAGATCACCTTCCCGTTGATCCGAGCCACGAGCACCCCGCCCCACATGTTCAGGAAGTACTCGTGCTGCTCCAGCGGACCCTGCCCGTTGTCGATCATCTGGCCAATGGGAGCGGGGAACGGGCTGAAGTTGAAATTGCCATGATTTCCAATCCGAATCCTCACGCCCTCCTCACTTAGGGTCATCGGAGCGACCCCCGCAATGTTCAGCAGGGAGGGTCGCAGGCCGTTGCCCGGAGGAATGATGGCGTTCGGAAACGTGTACCCACCAAGGTGAGCAGCCACCCAGCCGTGGAAGAATTGGAAGGGCCCACAGATCCTTCGTGGCGATCCCCCTCGTGAGATGCGTCCCAGGATGGCGTACAGCTTATCCAACACTGGGACCCCGAGGTTGTATCTTTTGTTAGCGGCCATAGCGCCCACCATCGCCAGTGTCGCCGGGGGAACGCCCATCCTCGCGTCCCGCACTGGCAGGAGCCACCCACTCAGAAAGGCGGCCAGGAACGCCGCGTACTGGACATTTGGGTCCCGGGCCTCGATGACGCGGTACCCCCATGAGCGGTAGTCGCCCGTCTCCAGGACCCGCCAGTACGACCCGTTCCGGCTCCTCTGAGCCGCGGTCGGGCACCGCTTCCCCCTGCCTGGCATCTTGACCGCCGGGTCATGCTCCAAGAACTGGCCGAACCACTCCTTGTAGGCTATGCCCTTCTGGAAGTCCTTGATCCCGAGCCGCTGCGTAGCCAGGTCAAGCAGATGCCAGGTCATAATGGGAGTCTGTGACATGTCTTCCCAGGTGTTCTTCGGAGGCAGGAACTCATCGTACTGGTAACCCTCTAGCGGGATACCTCCGATGCAGTGGATATCCTAGAGACCGATGGCGACCTCCCCATGGTGAAGATGGAAGGTGTTGGTATCCGGGGACCAACGGGTGAATAGCTCCGGCCCGAGCTCGGACTGCTGGTAGAAGTGGAACTGCGACGTCCACACCGCCTCAAACAGGCCGATGTACCGCAGCTCCTCCGCGAAGTGATCGCAGGTGTGACGTACCCAGAACGCCCAGGCCCACTCACTGGTGAAGTTGCCCCCAGACCGCAAGTCCCAGTCCTTCAGCCAGCCCTTTGTGTCGTCGGTGACACTCCGGCAATATATGCTCGAGTAGAGGGCTGGAGAGTTCTCCGCAGTAGGCTCACTTCCGACGATGGTTCGCGTCCTCGGGTTTAGGACATAGACATCTAAGTGTCTGGTCTCCCTGGCAGGATGCCCATTGTTGGTGATGTTATAGCGGGGAAGCTCGTCCTCCCGAGTCACCCAGGTCCTTGGCGCATCAACCTCGAACCCTGGCACCAGAACCTCATCTAGGATGCCGAAGTTCCAGAGCGACAGGTTGTCCGACAGTGGATATTTCTTCTGGGCCGGCGTCAGCAAGTCGAACAAGGATTGATTGTTGGAAACAATCTCCTTGGCTCCGTAGACCTCCTCGTTCGTCGCCATCTCAGCTCTGCGAGTGGCGGCATTTCCCTCATTTCCTTGATTCGCGGCCATCTCAGAATCTCCGGGAGTCGTGCTGGTAAAGGGATGAAGCGTGCGGGATCGGACGAGGCTGGTAGAGAAGTTTGAGAGTTGGCGCGCAATCCTAGTGGACGGCGCGCAATCGGGAAGTCCGTCGCGTAAAACCCCGGGTGTTCGCGTAAAAGCAGGCCGAATTCCGGACAGGTTTGCGCGACGAGCAGGTGAATTCCGCGCCGGAAAGGGCAATTTCGCGCATGAGAGCTCGAATGCTTATCGCGCGGAAGGCCAGTGTACGGTGCGGGGGACCCAGGGCCCCTATTTATAGGCAAGGCTGGGGTCCGCGCTGCGCGGAAAGCGCTTTGCGCGACTGCAGCGGCGAATTTCGCGCCCGACGCCCTTTTTTGCGCGCCACAGTCCCGCGCCACCCAGGACTTCGGCAATCCGGCGTCTCCCTCGGATCCCGATCGTTGCGCCCCCTCGCCGATCAGATTCCGAGGGGGGGCTTTTGTAGACGCCGGAAAAGTCCGTTGTTCCCAAACAAAGCTCCGGATGCGGAAAGCGAGGTCATATTTGGAATCGGAAGCATGTTTCGGAGTGCCCGGAGGGCCTGGGCGGAATTTTGGAGGCCCGCGCGCAAAGTTGATGAGCCGCGCGCAAACCTCCCGGGATGCGCGCAAAGCGCTGGGATGGCACGCAATTTTGCGTGACAGTGGCCCGCGCGACTCCCCTTGCGCGCCGGGCCCGATTCCGCGCCAGCGAAGAGAATTCCGCGCCCGCGAACCGGATTCCGCGCCCGGGGTTTCCTATAAATATAAGGCGACCCCCGACGTTTTGAAGGTTGCCAGAATTCGAAAGGTCTCTCGTGCGCGCAATTCAACCCCTTCCGCGCGCAATGCTGATCTTCAGGTAACCTCTTTTCTTTCGCGCAAGAAAGCCTCGGGGTTCGCCTTCGCGCGCAATCCCTTTGGCTCCTCTCCTTTGAATAACCCTTCACTCAAAGGCATTTGTGCGCAAAAGAAGCCTCTTGCGCGCAATTTCCCCCGGGTGCGCGCAATCCAGCCCGATTGCGCGCACCCCCCATTTTCAAAGTGGCCATTCATTAAAGAATGAGCTGTTGCCCCCGTGCACTATCCGAAGCCCGGTGCGCACAATCTCTATCATTCGCGCGCAAAGTGCTGGCCCAATTGCGCGCCAGCTCGCCCATTTGCGCGCCGACCCGCGGTATTGCGCGCAAAGCTCCTCTTTTGCGCGCAAACCGCCAGGGTCGCCCCCTTTGACCCCCTGAGGGTACCCGCCTGCGTGGCGCCCGATGACCCTCATCCCGGGTGCCCGCACCGTGCGTCATCTTCCCGTGCGGCCCCCTTTGGCTTGCGCAACGTGACACGGACCTATCGGCGGCTTCAACATCCTGCACGACGTTAAACTGCATACGTCTTGCACGACGTTCAGCTGCATACGTCCTGCACGACGTTAAACTGCATTCGTCCCAGCTACAAGACGTTAAACTGTACGCTATTCGTTCTGCACGACGTTAAACTGTAATACGTCCTGCATGACGCTAAACTGCACCACGTCCTGCACGACGTTAAACTGCATACGTCCATGCTGCATGACGTTAAACTGCCTAGCCCCCATCGTCCGCGCTGCAAGACGTTAAACTGCCAAGCGTCTTCGTCTTCAACACACGACGTTAAACTGTACTTCGTCCGGCAAGACGTTAAACCGTCCGCTTCGTTCTCAACACACGACGTTAAACTGTACTTCGTCCGGCAAGACGTTAAACCGTCCGCATCACCCGATCTCGTGCCCCGCACGCAGGGTCCTCCCGGTTTGGATGTGGCCCCCACCCGCTCGTCTCTGCAGGGATGTCGGGATTGGAGTGGCCTTCACCCACGGGGGTAGAGTGTTACAAACAGAACGAACTACGTGGACTTTGATCCCTGTCTTCTAAACAGGGTACGTAGGAAGCCTCTCCGAGGTTCAAGCCCGCCACCTGGTCGTCCCTGTCGTATTTACGTCGGTTCGTCCATCAGTGAACCCCTCCCGGGTTCACACTTGCGTTGATTCACCTATGAATCCGCCTATGTGGGGGACTGCACGTGTGTATCTCCATTGTGCTTCCCCACCGCCTCGATATATTCGTGAGTCGGCTTGCCAACATCCACCATGACGTGAAACTGTGGTTCACCCGGCCGTTCCATCCCCCTCTGTGCGAGGTGGTTCGGTTCAATCCTTCTCCAGGTAGCCTCGATCTCTTCGTGAGTCGGCTTGCCAACGTCCAGCATGACGTAAAACTGTGATCCACCCGGCCGTTCCATCCCCCTCTATGCGAGGTGGTTCGGTTCAATCCTCCGCCCGGTGGCCTCGACCTCTTCGTCAGTCGGCTTGCCGACGTCCAGCATGACGTTAAACTGTATATCCGAACTACGCTGACTTTGATCCGCGCTACCGCGCGGTACGTAGGAAGCCCCTACGGGGTCCAAGCTCTCCACTCCATCATCCACCCTGATCCTTACCCGGGCCGCCACATCCCGGGGGGTCATGCCATTTCACTCCACTTCACTCGGGAAGCCGCCCATGTGATGGCCCCAGTGTCGGAGGTTCCCCGCAAGGGGTTCTGTCATCTAATCCACTTCTCGTGTTGATCAGTCTGATGCCGTCCCCGTTGGACGTTAAACTCGCGGCATACCCCGTGTTAAACATGGGAAGCTGAGGAAAACCTCAGGTAACACAGTTCCCCGCACCCAGCGCGGGATGCCTCAGGCCATCATGCCTTCGAGAAGCCCTATTAGGGACAGAAGGCAGACATGCAGAGGCGCAGTGTCAAGACACGCCCCCAGCACCCAGAGCTACCCGGTCTCCTCACCGCAGGTTGCTGCCCCGACCAGACTCCTTGGAGCGTCCGGGCGGAAGCAGCGTAATTAACCGGTGTCCATGGAGACATGGCGCCGGGAACGAGATTCACGAACATTCTTAAATCTATGAGGGAGACCCGGATTAGGTGACGAGTTCCGAGGAGACGTCCACGGAAGGAGGAGCCGACATCCCATCATCCCGGTTTCGATCAAGGAGCAGATGCCCCTGAATAAGGGACGGATGTCGCCCGCCCTTGGAAAGCGGGACTGCGGGGCCACAAGCCGCGCGCGCCCATCCCCTCGGGTCGACGGGTGCACGCGCGAACGCGTCCTGGCGGAACAGCGTAACCCGACGCACATCCTCACCGAAACAATATTAATTATAAATAAAAATTCTATTAAATTCCCCTACTAGTTTGGAATAAAATATGATAATTCACAAATAATATATTTTTCAAATCTAATAATATCAATATTATCTATTATATTGAACCATCTTGAACTCATCCTTTCCAATAAGCACAAACACATAAATGATCCTCAAAGAAAGATATAGTATATGGAATATCAAAACATTACACTTTAGTTTTAATCACTTAAAAATATGTTACAAGTGACTATATGAGCATCGAACAATCAAAGGATCATCATGCTAAAATACCAAAATAGTATTATAGAAATTCCCCTTTAAAAAACTCATATTTTAATTCTATAAAAATAACATAGAAAAATATGCTTATATATTTCAATAAATTAAAGACATAGTCAACTATTTCAATATATCTTATAAAATAGGAATAATAGAACCAGATATTTTATGGTTAAGTAATTTAATATCACATTTAGAATCATCGAGCGTAGTATTATGAAAATACGAAGATCATTAAACACTCAATTTTCTACTATACAAGCACCTCAATAATATTTTAAGTGAATATGGTAACATAATTTAAATGATTCTTATACTAGGGGATTTATGTTTAAAAATAGTAGGTGATGTTTACACAGATCTTTATTATAGTGTTTGGATAATTCAAAGGCATAGTAAATTTATTATATAGTTATGCCTATAAATATGATAGTAATGTAAAAACCAAAAAAACCATATTAAGATAGGATTCATATTTATGATTAGGAATATATTGTTTTAAAAAATTATTCACAAATTAACAGATCCAAAAATTATATAATTTCTAAAAATAGAAACCTAATTACTTTAAAATGTCTCAAGAGCAATTAAAATACACTGAAACACATTTTCCATAACTTCAAATAATACCTTAGTAACCTCAAATGACCCTTAATCAAAATTAAAAATGAATTCAAATCATAAAAAAATCCATGATCACATCAATATAACCCTTTAGTATTTGTTGGTAATAATACTCAACTCTTATAAAAAAATTAAATCTATTAAAGAATCCATAAAAACCATTGGGAATTGTTTAATCACACAACACTACATAATATAGAAATTTTCATGTGGTAAATTATTCTTTCTGTTATAATAAATTATGACCATGTGACTTAAATGGACTCTTAGTCAATGTATACATCCTGATATCACACACATCACTAAACATCAAATATATCCCCCATTAATATTTATCCATTGTATCAAACTCATAATGCAGTGAACACTGCCCATATTATCAAGGATTATATACCTCTTAGGAAAAGAGGTGTGTCTCTATTTCTCTTAATTTTTAAACCTAATACAAAACCTTTTAGGGTTTTTTTTAGAATTAATTATGTGAGAGGATAGTGAAAAACATTGAATTTATACCTTAACATAGAGATCCTCTCTTATAGAATATAGTTTTTGGAGATATCTATAATATATTACTATGATGAAATATATTGAATCTTTATATCACAATTATTCACTCTTTCCATAAGAAAGTGATATATGATGTCTATGTATTTTCATCTATAAAGAATCATAGGGTTCTTTAATAGATTGATTGTACTCAAATTGTCACATCAAATCTTCAATTCCCCCTCAAAATAAACTCTAAAATATTATAACTACACATTATTCCAAAGAAACTATGAACATGCATTATTAGTATCCATATACTCTTCTTTTATTGTACCATGTGTCACTAAATTTTTCATCTTACTATACTACTCACATATCCCTCGCTAATAAAGAAATCCCTACATGGAGTGGATCTTATGTTAATAATTTCTCGTTCCCAATATACATAAGTTAATCTATGAAATTTCCATTTTATATTACATATTTATAGTGCTACATGGTTCATTGTTCACTTCACATATCTCAGAACTCTATTTGCTGTAGTCTTGTGTAACTCATTTTTTCACAATAAAACATTTCACAATGTGTCACTGTATAGGATATGTTAATTCAAAATATTTTCAAATGAAAAAAAATTCTAAGGACTCTTTTTACAACTTTTTAATAAATAGTGATTTCATATTCATCCTTACATTGTTTTTTATAACATAATTTAGTGTTGAATCTTCTATTAATTGTTTCATTACAAACATTTTAAATATCTCTCTAGAATTTTTTCCTAAGGATAAAAATATATATTCAGATTAATACTAAAAATATATCAATAGAATGTGTTTCTATTATACTAATAAGGAAATCAAAAATTTCATTTGAATTTTCTCACGAAATACCTCACAAGTATACACATGTTCACTAGTAATGATTTAATAATCCATATAAATTATCACAGGTAGTATACATATTGATAACTCTCAAAATTATATATTTTTTACAATTTTCCATTTATAATTCCTTATTTTTCATTGGCATCCATAATTTTGTGAATAATACAAACTTGTATCCTTTTTAAATCAATAAAAATCATTTTTGATTTAAAATTCCATGTTTCCATCCAATTCAGGAAGCTAAAAATTTCGTAACTCAATAAACACATCTTCATCCAATTTACCATTTATAAAATATAATTTCCAACCCAATTGATAAAATTTATAATGTTTTTTTCACCCATTACAAAGAACATTATTATGGATTCACACCTTACTATGAGGAAACAATTTATTTATGATTTATGCCTACTAATTGAGATTACCACTTTTAGACAATTCATGCCCTATCTATTATAACATCACACTTTTAATTAATTTTATTCATAGACACCCACATGGTGCCAATGAAATTTTTTAATTTTATCCATGTTATATGCTCCCAATTGGATTATTCTCTCAATTTTATTTATCTCACCATTCATTTTTTATAGATTCTTTTCATGAATGATACCTTCATCCAATGTTAATGGTTAACCTTAAGATACAATATCTATTTCCTTTATGATTCCTAATCTTGTTCTAGTTTTTAATTATGTATCCACTTTTACCATAATATTCTCTATATCAATATACTTTTGACTTCCTTTATTTGAGAAACTGTAATTCACAATATCCTCATCAATAAAATTCCAATCAGATTTAATATAGAGAACGTTCTACTCTAACTATGATTATTTAATAAATATTTTTTCAAAATTGTATTTGCTTCTATCTTGTAGAAAATCTTATTTATCCTTAATAGGAAACACTAATTTATTCTCATTATTATTTTTTTAACAACTTAACATTTAAAAAATCCTTAGTATTCTCTTATTATATGACTTTTACCCACAACCACAACATATGTATTCTATAACCAGAGCTTTATTAGATTTCTCCTCAATCATTCCCAGTTTGTTTTCTTTGATCATTATAAAGCACGGAATACCAAATACATTGAATTAAATAATAATTGGATTATTCTTATAACCCATAATAAATGGAGTATAACGATTATTGAGTCTTAAAGGAATTAAATTATTATTTTTATAGAAATATGCATATCATCTATTCAAAAAATATTTCAATATTTTATTACCATTTAAAAATGGTTAGTATGTCTCTATAATACATCTAAACATTATTTTTCTACATCATTATATTTTAGAGTATATAGTGTACAGAAAAAAAAAATATTCCATGTTTGGACATATATCTTCCAAATTCATCACATTAATATTCGTTTCTACTATCAAATCTCAATTTCATCGTATAGAGTCCTAATTATTTTTCAAATTGTAACTAGAAAATGTAAACCATATTAGTGGATTATAACTTTTACATGATGAAAATAAAAATTGTAATTTAGGTGTTATTATTAATGAATACAACTAAATATAGATTACCAGATTTTTAATTTTTCCACATGGGACTATATAAATCCATTTGAATTATTTCTAGTAGAAAGGAATATAGAAAAGAAACATTTTTCTAAGATTTATGAGCCTTGTTCCCTTTATATCTTCTTCAAAAAAGTACTTTCTATCATTATTTTGGAGAAATCTCTTAAGAATTAATGTATTAATATTTTTTATTCTAATTTGGACAAAATTACTAAGACCCTTATAGCATATCATACTCTCAACTTTTTTCCTCATGTAATAAAATGAAGACTATTCAAATATTAAAAATATATTCTCATTAATTTTTTATTACATTTGTAATGATCTATTCTCTTATTAATATTTTATTGATACATTATTTATTTTTTTAAAATACTCTTTCATATCGATTTATATTTCCTTGATACTCGGTATATTTTTCTTCATCCCTTTTACTTATAAAACATCATTTAATTTAATATTTTTAAATGTAATTTAAATCTATAAAATTGCATATATTTTTATAAAAAATCCTTACCAGGTGTGATTGATCCTCCTTCATGTTTCATTATATTTTTTATAATATTTATATATCCTATAAGATGGAAAGGTTTCCAACTATCAATATCCCTTTACAATGTTTTTTTGATAACGATCAATGAAATTTATATTATACATGTTTTCATTCATGATATTTTGATTATCCCTTCACTTCTTAGTATATGAAACCATTTTGAGAATGATTTTCATAAAAATTACTAAAATATATTCATGGTTCCCCACCTATTATACAAATCCTCAAATCACTCAAATCTATTTTGAGTTGGAGAATTGGAATTAACTTTTTTTATATCATGTCACATCTCATAACTGTAGGTCCTATAATCTAATTGAATCCTTTAACTTCATGGATTATTCTATGCGGATACATTTTTGACTTTAATGTATTGATTTTGAGCCAAAAAAATATATAAGAACAATAGAATATGTAAAATATGAATATTTTTGGATAAAAAAACTTCCTGAAAGATTATAAATATTTTTGTTCTTAGTGTATTATTTGGGTATATATTTTATTATACTAGAGAGTCTTATGGGTTCTTGATATATTCATTTCATCTATTGAAATAAGTGAATTCATCTACTCATGTTTCTTGGTCTATACTTTCACCATATTTTAATTTTCGAAATTTATTTTTAATAAAAACAATATTATAATAAAATTCATTTGTTAAATATTTAATGTTGTATTTTTTGTATATTTCGTACAGGTATTGTATGATTAATCAATGTCTTCGGTAGTAATTTTTGAGGTAATCCTATAATAGATTTATTATATTATTATTATATTCAAGAAACTAAAACTACATATTTGTTAATTATTCATTTTTAATGGAAATTATATATTAAAAATCCTTTATCGCCTTCCTAAATATTTAATCATTCAATCTGAAATTTTTTATTTCCTAAATATTTTATTCTTCTTGAATTTCAAAATCATTATTCTCTTCTATCATCCTGTAATTTTATATTACCCATTTCTCCTTCTCCTTCTTAATTTTAGTATTTTTTTAGCATATGATTCATTTTCATCCTTCAACCTTAGTTTTAGATCAATTAGTTTTTAATCATTGAATTCTCTACATTATTTTTCAAAGTATTCTACAACATTATCTAATAAAAAATCTTATATTTCTCACCAAATTGACTTTTAGATTCTCAAATAGAAGATTGATCAAATTCATCTTATTTTATCATTATATTTATTATCATGTTTCAATAAATAATCTTTATTATTTTTTTAAATATGGATGATTCAGTTGATCTTTTATCCCAATTTTTTCCATGATCTTTATAATATTTTTCAGATTCAAAATCAATTCACATATTCATAGGAAAGTTAGTGGATAATCTCACAACATCATTACATGTGTATATTAGATGTAGGAAATTTTTTCCCATTAACATATACTTTCTAAGCATAGTAAAATTAATATAAATTATTCATTGATAATATTCATCATACTCTTCAGTAATAGAATCAATTGAATCTAAATCATCAATATTATTTTTGATTTTTCACAAAAACATTAATACAATTGTGTCTCATTATAAAAATATTCTTGAAGGATATAGTTTTTATCATCACATGGAACATGAGAATATTAGGAAATTAATAATGTGATAGTTATTATCTATATTAAACAGCTAAGATCTTAAGTCCAAACCTGTTCGAAACTGTTCTGATATAATTTTTAATTATTTTGTCATCTTCAATATTTCTACATAATTGTTATATATTTCATACAGTTTCATTGATCCTCAAAAAATAATAATCAATGGTATACTCATCAGTAATATTGATGGCTAAAAATTATCTTCTCTAAATTGATAATTTATCTTCATTAAATTTCACCATTACATTATAGTTATTTTCCAACATGTCTAAATTTTATTTGGATGATTTAAGTCACATAAAGTTTATGTTGAGCTTCTATAAAAAATATATTTGAATTTCTTTTATTCCCCTATAGTCATACTCTATATTAATATTATCTATTTACTTCATTAGATAATTCTTTTTAATCAGTGGAAAAAAACAAAAAACCATATCATCTATAACATCCAATTCGTGGTATAGAAGACATAAAACATCAAAATTTTTCAACTACGATTGTGCATTCCATGAAAACTAGAAACATAAATTTTTTAAATAGAATATATATTTTCAAAAAAATAACATAAACAAAATAAATATAGGGGGCCTAGTTTAGATACTGTATTATCTTTCTATTAATGAGTTAGGCCATGAGGAAGGGGATAAATTAGTGGATACTATTTTATACAATTTATTTTTACTTAAAATAAACCTTAAAAATTATCTTTTTTATAAACATGGTTATGGATTATAATTCCCACTATAATTTGAAAACAATATACCCTGAAAATAAAGGTTTTTATAAAGTTTATCTCTATATTTCCATTCATTTGTTAGTAACTCCTCCCGACCATGGATTCTTTAATATATGAATAATTTAATTATAATTACACGTATAGGAATAGTATAATAACATCCCTTTATAAAGTTATAATACATAGTAGATTGTTACACTACATATACATTATTATAGAACTATAATGAAAAATATCTGTTCGAAAAATTTTATTTCTAAAGAAACGAAATATAATAATCTTCTTATACAATCTGTGAGAATATTCAAGAACTAGTTTATAAACCATTGAAAATTAAGATGTTGATATAATATTATATAATGAAAACATAAAGTCCATTTACAAAAAAATATAACTCAGACAGATATAAGTATTAACTACAAAACATTGGTCCTCATACTCTCTTCTTCGACCACAACATATTTTTGTTCAGTAATTCCCTATCACAATTTTTTCTCTTGAAAATATAAAATATTTGGAAACCAGGTTTCTCAAAATATAAAATAATTCAGGAAATATTATTTTCAACATATCATTCTCAATTCACCCCTTAATATAATCATACCATGTTATCCTTTCCATTTTATCATTTTGTTAGGCTATAATTATTGTACCATTATCTTAAAATCATATTTCTTTAATTACCTACTTATCTCTAGAACAATTTTACTTTTACCATATATCAAATATATCCAAATTAAAAATATATAAAAATACTTCTATGATGATCCAAAAAAATTTACGACATTATATAATTCATAAACCATAAATATTTTAATCCTAACGACACTCGTCTCCTTCGTCACATTAAACTAGCTCAAACTAATATTTTCCAATACCTATAATCACACAAAATCAACTCAAGTCACAACACAATCTCATGAATATCAAAACTAAAAATATCATATTAGATCACTTTAATACAAGTTTCAAGTTATTATATAAACTATAAACCACCAAATCATCATCACACTAATATTAGAGAATACTTTTATTATAATTATTTTTATCTAACCCCATATTAAATTTCTATAAAAATATCTCAAAAAACTAAAATCACTATATAAATAAAATAACATTAATCTCCATTTAAATAATCTTGAAAAATATTTAATAAAAATATGAAAGTTATGTTTTATGCATTGAAGATCCTATATAGAATTATAATGTTTAGTTTCCCTAGAATATATAAATACTTGAACACTATATTTTTTTGTCTGTAGATACCATACAATTCTTATAAATGCTAATCATTAATAACAAAATGGAATAAATGGGCACACCGATAATCAATCAAGAATATACAAGACAAATAGAGTGTTACCAATCCATGCATGTTTTGACCAAGTACCTTGGTATCATAAAAAATTAGAGGGAACTAATTCTCCAAAAAAACAAAAAATAATTATATATAACAATGGATGATAAAACAGAAAATAATAGGTATTCAAAACTGTAATTCCATGGCCCTAGAAGCCTAGAGTTGGTGCATTATTATGTATCATTGTCATGATCACAAAAGATCATGTCTCGAAAGACTGATTAGTTTAGTAGCCTTGGAAGTACTAGATAAATTCATAAGGTTTGCATTATATTATAAAATATAAAAATACAACAACATTGTTTCAATAGATAACACTGAGATCCCATAGACTATCCATGCAGGTCATTCATAATATAATTCTTCACATCCTAGTAAAAAACTTTGAAAGGGGTGAGCTCAGATGCTCAGTAAGGATAACAATATACAGGAAACCTTTATAAATAAGCCTAAAAATTTAAGGAAATTTATAGAACTAAACAAAACTCATTTTCAACATAAAATTAATCATAATATGGAAAATATTAATCAAAATAATTCGATTTTATTACTCACATGTATATTCTACTAGTATAATAATCATATGTAATATCAATAACCACTTTCATATTGATGGAATACATAATGCCCGCCTCTTATAACCACATAGTCAAGGACTTGTTCCAAGACTACAAATAAGATTTTTTCAAGGACTTGTGCCAAGACATTAGATTGGCTCATGATACCTACCAATGCATCGAGGAGCTATAGTGGGATCCACCCTTCACTTACTAAGTCCAATGAATTCTCCATATGAAAACGTTTAAACATAACATAAACAATCTTATTAAAACTGGCATATGAAATGTCAATAAATTATCCATAAACCATGAATGGTATGAATTAACACATCCACAGTCAAACATACCACAAAACCTTCAATACAATATGAATGTTTAGTATCATAATTAATCAACGTCAGTAAAACATAAAATCCATCAAAGAATGTTCACATAGATGAAATCAAAACCTTTTTAGAGAAATATCTCTTTCTATTTTGAAATCATTTAAAAGTCATGTAATTATAAAATAAAAAATATATATTTTAAAATATTCTTATAAGCTTATATGGGACGCTTGGACTATGTTATAACAGGGAAAAATAGTTTCACCTTCCATATAAGTTAAAAAAACAGGCATACCTTAATTTTTTGGAAAATGTCATAAATTATCATGTTTAGAATATGACGGAAAGATTCATTTCAAACAATTTTATAGAAAGTAAATCAACTGTATAAATTAATTTAACCTGTATTCTATTAAATATTAATAAAAATTGGAATCCATTTTTTTGAAAGATGTATAAGGATGATAAAGACGTCCTAGTAGATACTTACGTAGAAACAATCTTGGATAATAAAAAGATTGTAAAATTAACCCTTAACTTTTACATTTCCTTGGTCATGGGTAGGTTAACCTCCTATATAATGGTGAAATAATTGTTATTAAATTATAAAAGAATCATATACAATAATATGATATCATATATGATCTTTTAAAATTTCTTTGTTATTAATATCTTAGTAATTTTGTCGTTTCGGGTGTTAACTGATTCATTTTCCTTTGTATGATTTGTTACGTAAATAATGATTTTTAGGGATAGAATGTATATTATTCCTATTTAGAATGATATTAAATAATTAAACATTATTTTTAATAATCAAATAAAAATTAGTCTTGAATGGATACGATGGGGAATAAATCTCATTGTGTTCGTGGAGACGGTAATCTGTACGTACATACGAGTGACAATATCAATATTTTGATATTATAATAATATATAATTGGATGGTATATCATATATACTGAATAAGTATCTTGTAATATTTATTATTTACATCAATTAAACATCATTATTATACCCATGCAAATAATAATGGATTGAATAACTACTACACCACGACATCGAGACGGTATGTCATACGTACGCATGTATGGTGACATGTCTTTCAAAGGATGGATAGAATAATGAATATGGTTGTAACATATTTATAATAACATCACATTATATATAAGTTACTGGAGTGGTTATTTTATAATGTAAATAACAATGAAATAAGAAGTGGAAGAAGAAAGGAACTTGAAATAGTTGATGAAATATTTACCTCTTCTTTGGGTTCTTCCTTTAGATTTGATCAAAAGGGCTCCTTTGGTTGGCTTTATGACGAAAGGAAGGCCAATAATATGAATTGGGGACCATTTATAGGGTATTTGGGCAGGGTTTGTCTGAGAAAAAAGGCTTTTAATTTGTGAATTAGAGAGAAGGGGTAGTTCCCTTTTATAAGAGGGGTGAGGGGCACCTTTGGAAAATCTGGAACTATTATTTTATATTAAAATAATTTTCTATTTCTATTAACTCAAAAATGAATTAGTTAAAGTATAATGTGGGGATGGGTCGAAAACCACTAAAAAATATGTTTTATTCAGGTTTGTGTCACTATATTAACCTTATCTGTTAGATTTAACTCTTAGTTAAGTAGTTTGATATTTACCATGTCTCTTTTTATTTTTATATTATATGGTTAATAAACATACTCTATACTTCCAGGAGAACCCCAAGTGGTTCATTAGTGATACAACTATCATTATATAAGTCATTTGGATGAAATTTATATTTTGAGGAATATAATATCAATTAATAATATAATATTTTTTAAAAACTCTTTTATTTCAATTTTGACACTATTTGGTATTTTTTTTTGCTAAATTCATAACAACATTATTACTTCGAAAAATATTCATAAAACCAACCCAAAAATGACATATTAACCTATAAAATTAGTATAATTGAAAAAAATATATTCATATTACATTTATTTTCATATTTATAAAATCAGTTAGTTTAATATTTCAATAATTAGGTAATTAATGCATCATCATTGTGTCATAAATAAATTAAATTATTTAATGTCTAAAAAATATAAATAAAATACCATTTTGTATGGAATATTATTTGCTTTATAGTTTATATTTATAGTCAAATGTATCTAATGTGTAACCCAATATAAAAATTGATTTTGTTATTAAACATTGATTTTAACTATTTTAACTCTTCTTTAAATAAAATAATAATAAATGTCCAAATCTAATCCAAGTGGACCAAAGAGGACCATATTTTATTCCTAAGGTTGTTTTTGGTCAAATAATACTTATCCAATAGAATTAGGAAATGTTTTACGGTAATAATAATATCATTTCTACCCTTAATTAAGCTATTTACTTTTAATCGTGTTAAATAAAAGTAAAAAAGTTACTATTCACCAAAACATATTTTCATCCATTGAACCAGATTTTACTTACTAATATCCGTGTCTCTCAAGTTTTTGAAATTCAACTCACATAAGCGATAAAATGAAGTTTAATGTAAATTTGCAAATGCTCCTAGGAGGTGGGTAAAAGATGGTGAAATGTTCAATAAAATTTTATATATCTAACATTATTACAAAATGAATCTATTGAATTACATGTAACATATATAGTTATTATGTATCTTTTTTGATATAAAATAAATTTAAATAAAATAATTTATTATTTAAATAAAATTTATTTAAACTATAACTTAGTGTTTTCACTATTCATCAAAATTGAATGTTTTTAGAAAAATACCAAAAATTCACCCTAAGATAATTTTGATATTCCGAATCCAAAAATTAAGTCCATTTACAAAGATAAAATTTAGTGAAATTCAAAACATATGTATTACTATTCATAATGACTAGTTTGATTGGTTGTAGTGTATTAGAACTTGATGTCGTGTACAACACAAACTATTGTATTACTCAAAGAGAAGCGTACAGTGGAAGCTTGGGGCGATACATTCTCCCCTCCTTCAAATAATTTCATCCTAGAAATTTCTAGATCATTACTGTGTAAAAAACATGGGTGGTTCTTCATCATATGTTCCTCGGGTTCCCACGTTGCAACTTCCATCTTATGGTTTCTCCACAGAACTTTTACCAGACGAGTTATCCGGTTTCTATGCACATGATCCCATGTATCAAGAACCTTGATAGGATCTTCGCAATAAGACATATTGAGTTCCGATTATAATTCCTTATAGGTGAGTACATGCATTGGCTCAGGAATGTATTTTCTCAATAGTGATATGTGGAAAGCATCGTGAACTTTGGAGAGACTTGGTGTCATTTCCAAACAGTAAGCTGCATCCCCAATTCATTCTAGAATTTCGAAAGGTCTGATGTACCTGGGACTCAATTTTCCCTTCTTACGGAAACATATAACACCCTTCCATGGATATACCTTCCAGAAAACAAGATCTCCTACCTAAAATTCCAAATCATTCATTTGATTATCGGCATAGATCTTCTGCCTACTTTGAGCTGATTTAATGTGGGTTTGGATTAACTTTGCCTTTTCTATCGTTTCCTCAACAAGTTATGGTCCTACGAGTTTTCTTTCACAAAATCATCCCAACGGATTGGTGTGCGACATCTCTTTCCGTATAATTCTTCATATGGTGCCATCTGAATACTTGAATAGAAAGCTATTCTTCTAATAATATTATACTAGAGGTAAATATTGATCCCATATACCTTGAATGTCATGTGAGAAAGATCTCAACATGTCTTATAAGGTTTTAATAGTCTATTCTGATTGTCCATCAGTTTGAGGGTGGTAGGCAGTGCTCAAATGAAGTTTAGTATCCAAGGATTTTTGAAAAGTTTTCTAGAATCTTGATATAAAACGGGTATCATGATCAAAAACAATCGATAGTGGTACTCTATGAATTCTTAAAACTTCATTAATATACAGTCTTGTTAATTATTCTTGTGGTAAATATTCTCTTATATAAATAAAATGTACTGACTTGGTAAAATGATCAACAATGAACCATATTTCATTGTTACTTCTAGGTTCCTTTGGTAGTCCCATACCAAATTCCATCATGATATCATATCATTTCCATTCATGTATGGTAAGTGGTTTCATGACTCCTCCTGGTTGTTGTCTTCCAGCTTTTACTTGTTGAAAAACCATACATCTTGACACAAAATCAGCAATCTCCCTTTTCATGTTGTCCCACAAAAAATTTTCCATCAAATCTCTATAAATTTTGGTGCTCCTAGAGTGTATAGAGAAATTGGAACTGTGAGAATCATCTCCCAATTCCCTTTTCCGATCAGGTATATCGTTAACACAAAGTGTCTTCCCAATTTCAAAATTCCATCATCATATACGAGGTAAATCTATCACCTGTTATTCACAGATTTAATCTTCCTTTGAAACTCATTATCACCAGTCTAAGAACTATTTATCCTTTCTAGTAAAGATGTTTTTCCAACCATTTTATAATGTATTAATGATCCCCCATCCATATTTATTCCCATATCCATCATTATTAGATCAATGAGAATAGGATCCCTTTAAACTCTCATCTTGTTCAAAACACCATGATCATTTCTGCCCAAAAAATCTATTACCTTATTTTCCTTCCCCGGGTAATATTGTATCGTGCAATCATAATCCTTGAGTAGTTCAAGCCATCTACTTTTCTCATCATGAGTTCATTCTATGAGAAAATATACTTCAAACTCCTGTAATCGGTATATATCTAACATTTTTCACCATAGAGATAATGTCTCGATATATTCCAAGAAAATATTACAACTGCTAACTCAATAACATGAGTAGGATAGTTTTTCTCATGATTTTTTAGCTGTCGTGATGCACAGAAAATAACACTATCATTCTACATAATGACACAACCAATTCCTTTCTTTGATGCATCACTGTAAATAACAAAACCATCATTCCCCGATGATAGAGTCAATATAGTAAAATTGACTAATCTTCTCTTCAGTTACAAAAAAACATTCTTCACACTCTTTTGTCCAAATAAATTTAACCCATTTACATGTGGTCTTGGTTAATGGGTTAGCCAATCAGGAAAAATTCTAGACGAAACACCAATAATTACCTGCTAAACCAATAATACTGCATACCTCAGTTATACTCGTTGGTGCTAGCCATTCCTGGATTTCTATGGTCTTAGAAGTATCAATAGAGATTCCATCCTTAGAGACAATATAGCCAAGAAATGATATCTCCTGAAGCCAGAATTTACACTTTCCAAACATCCCATATAATTCATGTCTTCTAGGAGTCTTCAAGTTAATTCATAAGTGATTTTCATGATCTTCATAGCTTTTGGTGTATACCAAGGAATTTTAAATAAATACCACTACAATTTCATCAATAAATGACTTGAAAACTCTATTCATTATATCCATGAAGAGAGAGGCTGCATTAGTCAATCCAAAAGGCATTACTGTAAAATCGTAATTCCTGTACTTGGTTCAAAATGTGGTTTTGGGAATTCTATCCTTCTTCACACATAACTGATGACATCATGATCTAAGGTCAATCTTTGAAAATTATTGAGCTCCATGAAGTTGGAAAAATAAATCAGTAATGAGAGGTAGGGGAAGCTTTTTCTTTATTGTTATATCATTGATATCTCGGTAGTAAATGTACAACCTCATAGATCTATCATTTTTCTTAACAAAAAGGAAAAGGGATCCCCATGGAGAAACACTTGGGAGAATAAATCCCTTATTACACAATTCCTCTAGTTGTTTATTTAGTTCCACTAATTCTATAGTGTCTATTCTATAAGGGGTCTTGATATGGGCCATGATCCATGAATTAAATCAATTGAAAACTCAATTTCTTATTCTGTAGGGTGTCCAGGTAAATCCTCTTGAAACAAATCAACATATTCTCTCACAAAATTTACATATTCTATTTGAACATTCATTTCCACAACCATGGTTATTTCATTATCCTCCTCCCCAATAATTTTATTTAGATGAGCTACTAGGGGTGGATCTAGATAAGAATTAAGTAGTGACGATTATGCCCTAAAGATAAGGTGTTCTTTATCATCGTCATCAAAAATAGAAGCCTCCTTCTTCTTACAATAAATATTTTCATCATGGTATGAAAGCAAATCCATACTGAGGATTGTATCAAATTAAATCATGGGTATGATGATGAGATCAGCAGATAAAGAACATTTATAATCTCTAATAGGGACCGATTCAAAAATAATTTTTGCAATGATACTTACCTTAAGAGTTATGAATGACAACACCCTTGTTAAATCATATTGTAAAGATCTAATTTTCATAGAAAACTTAGAAGATATGAAACAATGCGATGATCCAGAATCAAATAATGTATTGGAAGAAACTGGGGAAACCATTAAATTACATGCCACTACGTCTTTCGGAGCTTGAACCTTAGCAGTAGTGATATCATAAGCATATCTTTGATCCATTGTCCTTTTCTGAGGTAAGTTCCCCTAATGATTATGACATTCATTTGCATAATGGCCCCTTTATCTACTATTTTATCATTCAACATAGACAGCCTCTTTCATCCCCATGCAATCATGAGCATGGTGGCGTTTTTCACTACACTTGTAATAGACTAACATTCCCTTTCAGAATGTACCAGGGTGTTTCTTTCCACATTTACTGCATGATTGATATTCAAATTTTCCCTTTTCCCTTTATTTCCATTTCTAGAGTGTTTAACAGATCTCTTCTTCTCTTTCTTTTCATTAATGTCGTAAGACTTATAGAATTCTTTTCCTGTCTTGATAGCACAAGAGACAATATCTTCATACGACGAGAAGGATTGTGACACATATGCTCGACGGATAAATGGTTTTAACCCATCAATTAAACGATCGATATTACTTCTTGGGTTACGTATATAATCTGCAACATGCCTCGCTAAACTTTTATAGTTAGATTCATACTTTGCGACATTCTCATACTCCTTTTTCCTCAGACTCAGAAATTTCCTTTCCATATTTGCTCGATGGTCATGAGGAAAGTATTTTTCTATGAATTTTTTTAAAAATTCATCCATTCCATATTTGATACTTCATCATCTCCCTTTGTGTTATGAATCAATGACCACCATTGATCAACATCTCCAGTGATGCAGTAAATGGCCTTGACAACTTCTTCCCTTTCTCTATTCCCCAAATCCTGGAATATTTTCTCTAAGGAATTTATATATTCCTCAGATACTAGTGTATTTTTACCCCCATTGAATGTTGGTGGTTGTTTCCACATTAATTGATCTAACACTGATCCTCTATGCTATGGATCAGGGTGCTTTATTTGGGTAATGTTATTATTCGGAACCCGAGTGAATTTTCCCAGTATGGTGATTAGCTGATCAGCTCTAGTTGCATCTCCAGCCCCACTATAATTATCTTGAGAAGGAGGTAAATCACTACATGGACTGTGTTCATTGATATAGTTCCCATTCCTTCCACTAGGCTCCATTTCTAAACAATGTCATAAAATAGATTAGTTTATGAATCTAAATGAAAAATTCCGAACTTGTAAAATACATAACATAAATTGAATAGTTTATGGATATAATCTATAAAAAAATTCATTGAGGAAGTATATACCAACAAACCCTTAATAATATTTTGTTATGAAAATGAGAATTATCCTTACCATATCCCTCAGGAGTTTCCTAACCAAGAGTGAAGCACAGCCCATCGTCATGTACCAGTTCTCATTCGAGTCTAGATCTATGCTATGTTTTCTGATTTTACCCCTAGGTATATTTGTACCAGAGCCATATATACCTACTCGTATCCAGACATGGATGTATTTCTTGGAAAACACAGAAAATCTCTAAAATACCAAAATTATAGGATGTTCTTTTATACTAATCCTCAAAGTCTATCTTCAGGCTATGTTCTCTAATCAGAGATTATATAAATCTAGTTTCCAAGGTTTGTACTAAACTTATTCTGATAACAACTATAATTCCCTTACCCCATAAGCCTAGAGTCGGTTCATTATTACATATCATTTGCATGATCACAAAATATCATGTCTCGAAAGACCGATTAGTTTAGTATCCTTGGAAGTACTAGATACATTTATAAGGGTTACATTACATCATAAAATAGAAAACTACAACAACATTGATTCCATAGACAACACTGAGATCCCATAGACTATCCCTACAGGTTATTCTTAATATACATATTCACATCTTGGAAAAAATAAAACATATAAATGGGAGATCTCAGATGCAGAGTAAGGATAACAATATACCGAAAACTTTAATAAATAAGAATAAACATTTTAGGCAATGTATAGAACTAAAAAAATCCTTTTCAACATAAAATTTATCATAATATGGAAAATATAAATAAAAATTATTGCATTTACCTACTCACACTGATATTATACATGTCTAATAATCACATATAATATCAATAGCCACTTTTATAATGATGGAATGCATAATGCCAGACTTTCATAACCACATTGTCAAGGCCTTATACCAATATTAAAATAATATTCTGTCAAGGCCTTGTTCCAAGACGCTAGTTTGTCGCATGAGACCTACCGATTAATCTAGGAGCTATAGAGGGATCCACCAGTCACTTACTAATTCAAATGAATTCCCAATATGAAAAGTTTTAAACATAACATAAACATTCGTATTAAAACTGGCATTGGAAATGTCAATACTTTATCCCTAAACCATGAATGGTATGAAATAACACATCCACAGTCAAACATATCACAAAACCTTAAATACAATATGGATGTTATGTATCATAATAAATCCACATCAAACAAACTTAAACTCCATCAAATGATGTTGACATAGATGAAATCAAAACCTTTTTAGAGAAATATCTTGTTCTATTTTCAAATCATTTAATGGTCATTTAATTATAAAAGAAAAAATTTATATTTTAAAATATTATAATATGATTGTAAGGGAATATTCTATGCTGTTATAACGGATGAAAATAGCCACACCCGTCATATAAGTAAAAAAAATTATTACCTTAATTTTTTGTAAAATGTCATAAAGTACCTTGTATGGAAAACAACAGACAAAATCCTTTGAAACCATTTAACAAAAATTTAAAAAATGGCATAAATGACATTAACCCATAGTCCATTAAATAGAAAAAATGTTTTGGAATACATTTTTAATAAACATGGATGTGGATGATAAAGAGGTCCCAGTAGATACTTACGTAAAAACAGTCTCGGATAATAAAGAGATTGTGAAATTAACCCTTACCTTGTACTTTTACATTTTCATGGGCAGGTTAACCTCCTTTATAATGGTTAAATAATTGATATTAAATTATATGAGAATAATATACATTAATATGATATCATATATGATCTTTTAACATTTCTTTGATAATAATATCTTAATATTATAATCATTTCGGGTGATAACTGATTCATTTTCCTTTGTATGATTTGTTACCTAAGTAATGTTTGTTAGTAATAGGATGTATCTTACTCATATTCAGAATGATATTACGTCTTTAAATATTTTTTAATCATCTAATGAAAATTATTCTTGAATGGATATAATAGGGAATGAATCTCATCGCGTTCGTGGAGACGGTAATCCGTACATATGCACGAGTGACAAT
The DNA here is from genome assembly GCA_963277665.1 of Viscum album. Lineage (NCBI taxonomy): Eukaryota > Viridiplantae > Streptophyta > Magnoliopsida > Santalales > Viscaceae > Viscum > Viscum album. The sequence goes on along the minus strand of OY728126.1, from coordinate 814,476,547 downwards.
ATCATTCTTTTGATATTAAAATAATATATAATTAGATATTTATCATATATAAAGAATCATTATCAAGTTATATTTATTATTTACATCAATTACACATCATTATTATACCCATCCAAATAATAATGTATTGAATAACAATTACACCACGACGTGGAGACGTTAAGTCGTACGTACGCACGTATGGTGACAAGTCTTTAAAAGGATGGACAGAATAATGAATATGGGTGTACCATATTTATAATAACATCATAGTATATAGAAGATACAATATTTATTATTTTATAATGGAAATAACAAAGAAAGAGGAGGTGTAAGAATAAAATAACTTGAAAGAGGTGATGAAATATATACCTCTTATTCAGGTTCTTCATTTTGATTTGATCAAAAGGGATCCATAGGATTGATTTATGACTAAAAAATGCCTCTAGGATAAAGGTAGGATAGTTGGGAAGTTATTTTGGCAGGGGTTGGCCGATCCAAAAGGCTTTGACGGTGTGAATTAGATAGAAGGGGGAGTTCCCTTTTATAAGAGGGGTGAGAGGCAGCTTTGGAAAAGATAGAAATATTATATTATAATAAAATTATTTTTGTTTTCTAATGGATCAAAAATTAATTATTTAAAGTATAAGGTGGGGATGGGTCTAAAACCACTCAAAAGGTAGATTGTATCCAGGTTTGGGTCACTATATTAACCTTATATTTTATATTTAACTCTTAGTTAAATAGTTTGACATTTACCATGTCTCTTTGTATTTTTATATTATATGGTTAATAAACATACTTTATACTTCCAAGATAACCCCAAGTGGTTAATTAATTATAATCCTATCATTATATATGCCTTTTGGCTGATCCTTATATTTTTAGATATATAATATAAATTAATAGTATAATATTTGTTTTAAAAACTTTTTTATGTCAATTTGGACACTATTTGGTATTTTGTTTTTTCTAAATTCATAACAGCATTATTACTTCGAAATAAAATTTATCTAACCAAACCTAACATGTAATATTAACCTATAATATTATTGGAATTCATAAAACGTCTCCAATTTAATTTATTTGAATATTTATAATATTAGTTATTTTTAAATTTCATTAATTAGGTAATTACTGAATCATCATTGTGTCATAAAAAATTAAATTATTTAATTTATAGAAAATATAAATAAAATACCATTATGTAGAAATTATTTTTATATTTCTAATCAATTTTTATAGTTGAATTGAAATTATATATAACCCAATATTTAAAATGTTTTATTTATTAAACATTGATTTTAAAACTTTTATCTCTTCTTTAAATAAAATAATAATAAATGTCCTAATCTAATCTAAGTGGACCAAATAGGTTCATATTTTATTCCTAAGTTTGTTTTTGGACAAATTATACTTATCCAATTAAATTATGACATGTGTTAGGGAAATAATAATATCATTTTTACCATTAATTACCCTACTTACAATAAACCGTGGTAAATAAAAGTAAAAGGTTACTATTCACCAAAACATATTTTCCTCTCATTGAACCACAATTTTCATAATAATATAACCTATGTCTCTTGGAATTTTGAGATTCAACTCATAGAAGCAGAAAAATATTGTTTTATGTAAATTTGTAAATGCTCATAAAAGGTTGGTAAAAGACGGTAAAATGTTCAATAAACTTTTATATATCTAATGTTATTACAAAACGACTCCAATGAATTACATTGAACATATATAGGTATTATGTATCTATTTTAACCTAAAATAAATTTAAATATAATATTAAATTATTTAAAAAAAAATACTGTTTAAAACTGTAACTCAGTGTTTTTCACTATTCATCAAAAAAATTGAAGTTTTCCGAAAATTACTACAAATTCACCCTAAGATAATTCCAATATTCCGAATCCAAAAATTATCCCATTTAGAAAGATAAAAATTGTAAAATTTCAAAAATTGAGTATTAATATTCATAAAAGCTAGTTTGATTGGTTGTGGTATGTTAGAACTCAAAGTTGTGTACAACACATGCTATTGTATTATTCAAAGAGAAGCACTCCGTGGAAGCGTGGGGTGTTACAAAAATTCTCTAAGAATAAAGAAAAAAAGTATAATGACATCCCAAATTAAAACATTACCAAAGAAGGTCCAGGACTAGGCAGAGTGCCCAGTCCCCCAAAAAATTATTAAGAAAAAAGACAGTACATAGTACAAAGGAAAGAAATAAAATAAAAAGAATACCTCACAAAATCATATATCAAAAGACATCAAAGCCCTCACCACCACCACCGACTAAGAAATCATCCAGATCCACCGACTCTAATTTAGATTGTGGGGCATATTGACATATAATTTGGATGTATTTCTCCCTCAGACATAACTTCACTAGGGACATAGGCTCATTAGGATTTCTTTGTCCCCTCTTTTAGTTAGTGTCTTTCAATTTTTCAATCTTGGTATATGACCATGTGGATATGGTATTTGGCATTTTGGAGTAATATTTACTTGGTTTCCTCTTTAGTGGAGCAGTGGATGCTCCCCTACATTCATTTCTTTTCACCCCATTAATGATAATGTCGCTATAGTATTCCTTCAAGTGACACTTATAACTGCATTGTTGGTTCTCATTCCCCACATGGGAAGCATCTCTCCACTTATCTAAAAGGATGACAGTTTCAATCGCCATTTGAGATCCCTCATGCACTAAGGAGGTTGTGGCCTATGAATATTCCTCATTACCATCTATACGTGTCAAACATATAGAATGATCCCCATTATATTGATCCCTACAACATTCCTCTTAGTGTTCTTGCCAATCCAAAGACATCTCTCTGAAATCTTGTTGCTCCATGGTAACAATTTGATTAATCGCTTTCCCAAAAAAAATTCCAACTTTAGTTACAAGAAACCCCTTCACCAGATTCAGAACTTCATTCTTCTATGACCCACCACATCCCTCACTAGGTCCATCCAGCATTGGGACAATAGGATCCCCAAAAACCTCTCCCATTCCCCCATTCCCACCAAAACCAGACTTATCATAGCCAGCAACAGCCATGTCCTGATTTGGGTATTGTGTTTCAAGTTCATTAGTATCCAAATCAGACAAACATTCAAATCAGTTACCAAGAGATATGACACTAATTTCCTTCAGACCAGTATCATAGCTCCCATTAATCAACAGCCCATTGTCACATTCAGCATCTCAACCCTCCTTAAACCTGCTTGACTCAACTGCGACATAATAGTTGAGATATTGCTTCAGTCTGTCAAAAATTTCTCTAACTCATGGATTGACACACCCATTGTTCTCCTTCATCTGGATAGGAGAATCACCACTTGAGGTCTCAATGATGGCATCCCCAGAATCTACAGCAATGGAAGAATCCTTTGATCCACATGTCTCTGGTGCATTATGTCGACCAGAAGCATCAGGATGCTACACAATAACATCCTCTCTACGGTGAGCTTTGCGGCGACAGAGGAGATCCAAGTGACCAAGGTGAAAACAGTTCCCACATTAGGGTGTCCATGACTCGAAGAGGACACGCTGATGCCACATAATCTCACCCTCAACCTCAATGTACAAATATTCAACTAGTTGTTTTGAAACATCAACTTGAACACAAATTCGCGGAGCATCCAGATGGCAAGCAACACGGGTCCGCAAGACCATACACAAGAAGCGTCCGATCAGATTACCAATATCACGTAGAATTTCATGGATCTAGAAAGGTAAATAAAGTCCCAGAAGCGTGACCCATAACGCAGTGGTTGAAGGATCATGATGGATATGGAAATCAATGGACCAGTGAAAAATGGAGAATCTAGACCCATCAACCACTCTCGGAGAAAAATACCAGGTTAAAGTTAAGTCATCCTCACAAGAGAAACGGAATTGAAAATGTCTTGAATCTAAAATCCCTACTTTCACAAGTGCATGAAGCTTCTAAGAGGAGGAAACTAACCTATGAAAGCTATCAACTGAGGGACGATTCTTGATAAATCTTGAAACAATGATTAGATCTATCCACGACACTACCTTTGCAAACTCCAAAGAACAAATCGGGACTGAGAGCTCACCATTCACCTGATTCAGAATCTTAGGGCATACCTCAATCTCAGGGAAGTCAAGGGTTCCAGAAGGATTGAGTCTCTGAGGATGAGAAGAGTCATTTCCCCCTCCTAACTAAGGCGCAGAAGGGGCTTGTCATGATGAGTACGTGACCTCTCCTTTCTGTACTATCCCAAAATAAAACATTATCTTAAAGGAAACACAACATATATAATGATAATATCTGAAAATCTCTTTGTTGTGAGTTAATCACATCCCCACTTACCATTACCACCATCCAAACTCCCATGAAACAAGCACACCCACCACCTCAAAGTAATTATTTCCCATTATCTAGACCTATCATAACATAATATATAAATACCTCAAGGTAAATTTATTGTGTGAGAAAAGATTATTTTTGTATTTTACCATATGTGTGATAAGTAATTACATAACAAATAAACAATATATGCCTCAATTTTTAATAAAAAAGGCATGGATATTTGTTTCAAATTTCATATAAAGGAATTATTTTATATAATTTAAATTGTAAATATATTAAAAACAAGCATAAATTCATATTTCAATAAAAATTGGGGATGAATGATAATATTATTGTAAATATATTCATGTAATAATCAACTAAAAATAACATTAGTTATAATCCTTGTGGTTAATTAGTTTCTATCTATAAGATTATTACCTTACAAAATCAGTACATTTGGTATTTTTATGTGTGCACATGTCCCTAAAGATCAGTCCATTGGGATATAATAAATTAATTCTTTTTCAGGTAAAATCATATTTAATTTAGTTTATATAGGTATTTCATCATCAACACATTTCTAGGGAGTCTGATTTCTACTGTGTATATCATAATCACAAACAAACTACATGGGTTAACATGTTCTTGTAATGAAAAAATTAATTAAGGGAGATTAATTTTCTATTAAATTCATAGTTCCAATTCCCATTTTCAAGTTTTCTATATGCCATTTCAAATTCAAAACCAAATCATTATTTTTCATTTAAAAATCATCTTTCATTTAAGGCCATTTTTTAAAAGAGTCAACATCAATTTATTTCCTCACATTAACATTTTTTAATCCAAATTTAATAACAAATACAGCCAAAAAATTTCTAAACTCATTCAAAATTATTTTATTACGCAATTACATTATAGTTGAAATCAAACATAGAATATAATCAATTCATGGAAATAAACTCTAAATACATTCCAAATAAATAACTAAATTGGGGTTTTAAATGTTAGAAAATTCTTAAGGAAACTCCTATATTTAATCACGTAATAAGATCGCCAATCAATTAGAACAGAACCCTTCAGAAGATATTTGAATATGAGGACGATTACATAAGAATACATATAATAACATATATTCAAAAGAATGTATATATTCATCAAAAAATCAGGATCCATCATTCTCATAGAAGGATAAATGGATATAATAGGGAATTCTGAGACCAAGATATTACACTTACTAGTGTAATAACAATGGTATCCATCAACACTTGAATCCAATAGGAAAGGTATTTGAGAATAAAAAATATATTCTATAGAGCTTACAAAATCCAAAGGGTTCTACTAGTTTTGATTTGGATGTAATTAGAATACATAATAGAGGGTTTTATAATTTTATTAATGTTTTAATGGGATTGAAACCTATTCTTTCTATTTTATCGGTTTTTTCTCACTGTTAGAACTAATCATGTTCTTATCTATGCACCCTTTATGAGATTATATAGTGTTTGTCATAGTTTTTCCACATGGTTAGACAAATGATTCTCCAACTCTGTGTTACCACATGGGCCACCAATAAAGGATGAATGGTTTGCACCCAGGGTTTGGAAACTGTGTTCCAACCATTTTGTCCCCCACATTCCAAATATTCATTCTTTTAGAGAGAGTCCACATGGTTTTTAATAACCATTCCCCCTATACCCTCAATACATTGTGCATGATTTCTTAGTCTAAACTATATCATTTTCTCTAACTGTGTGCTGGAACTAAATGATAAATAAATTTATAAATTCCCTAAAAATATCCTAGAATAAGATCTGAACACTGTGAGATAAAAAGGATCATGTTTTCTTTATTTATTATAATGGGATATTAAAATTTCAAACCATAAGTTATGTTTACCCCCCAAAAATAATCAATTTAAATGATATTTGTATTGAACTATGGCTAATATACAATGATATTACAACATTTTAGATGAATATTCAGCACATTGAAAAAGTATATTCTTGAGGACCCTAGTAGTATAGAGTCTTATGAAATGTTGAAACATAATCTTCTATCTCAGTTAATGATTTTAAGTATCTACCTAAAATATATTTCCATTTAGTTCGACTACATAAAACCTTTATTTAAAACATAAGAAAAATAAACATTAGAAAAGTGTGATCTTAGATTCTAAATAAGGGTAAATAAAGTAGATGCATAAAAATAAAATTACCATAAGTGTATGAGAGAATGATCATAACATTATAATATTATAAATTTAAATTCAGTTATAATAATCAAGATTCATGGAATAATGATTTCTAGTTTATAATACATGATTCATAAGGTAATCAAGACCATAATCTATAAAATTAAAACTAAAGAGTAAGACATAGATTTTTTCATAGACACATAAACATAAAAATTCAATTTATAAGTCATTTATCATTGAAAAAACATATCGTGGAACTTCATGGGAAAAATAACTATTGGTCGAGATACAACACAATCACCAGTCACAACCCTTTCCTAATAATAGATTAGGTTACATCTTATTCCTACAATCGATTAAAACGGTCGACTTTTTCCCATCATTATCCATTGTGATGAGAATATTAACCAAATACATTGGATATTTATATCAAGATCACCCAGTGCTATCTAGGCTTCCCCATCGTATAATATATAATAGGCTTACCCAATGCTATCTGAGCCACCCCATCGTATAAACATTAATGGAAATACCAGAATCTATTAGTGCCACCCCATTGTATAACCTATATTGGGATTACATAGCGCTACTATGGGACACACCCATCGTTTAATCCATATCCATGAACTACAAAATTAATAAATTAAAAATATCTTTCATACCATTATAATAACTCATAAAAACAAGTATTCATTCATATCATTATTAACCCATTGAAAATAAATGGATCTCTTGTCAATGTATATGAAATATGATTATCCCATGTAAAAGAAAAGTTTTTCATAAAATTATATATGAAAAATGATTAAATTTTGGAAAAGAAATAGGTTTCATAAAAATTATTCCATCAAAAAAACCATTCATATAAATAATATAAATTGTATCCATATATTAAATCCCAATTAAATAATTACTATATCAAACAATTTTATACTATATGGAGAAATATTTTTAATGGTCTAGTTAAAAAAATCATGAGGAAAATATTCATTCATGTTTGAAACCATTTTTAAAATCATAAGAAATTTTGAAAAAAAAATCATTGAAAATAACCTTTAATACTTAAAATGGAATCTTCAAAATTTTCAAAAAAAATTTCTTCAAAAATAACATTGAAAATTTATAATGGAAGGTTAATATCATTTCGAAAACTTTTTCTTTTAAAATAACATTGAAAACATATAAAGGAATATTTGGAAATAATTTTAATAATTTTTTTTGAAAATAATATTAAAATATTTATTTAAAAACTTTTTGACAACATCTATTGAGGACATTTTTAGAAAACATGGTTTTTGGAGAAAAAAATTCCTAACTGAATACATAAATAAGGTAAGATATTATTAAGAAAATTGTTTTAGTAAAATTTTGTAACAAATAGTTAAATAATGATACTATTACGTGATGATAAAATTAATAATAGTAGTATAAGAAAAATTATTAGATTTATGGATAAAATGATCAAAATATTTTCTCAATGGAGGCATAATTGAAAAAATTCCTGATAAATGTTGAGATTTCAGCAATAAACTTGTACCACTTTGGTAACCATGAACCATAATACCCATTAAATATTAAAATTACATGAAGAATATAAAATCATTAAAATAATGATATGCATTGTTTAAAATTTTATTTGGTATTATGTATTCCTCATAAAAGAATATAGGTTCATAACATGACATGTGTCTAAAAGAAAGAAAAATTGAGACAAAACTACTTCATAGATTTGAGAAATTTTAAACCATAAGTCAGATGAAATGGGGATCATCAAATAGATTTGAAATTAAAAATAAATTTAAGGATAATTGTAATAAAATAAATTCATTTTTGGAATATACTCCTCATAAAATAAAGGAGTTGTGAATATGGAATAAGTCTCGGATAAAGAAAATTGACACTAGAAAATCCCATTACAACATGAGCAACTTTTGAATCATGATCCCCATGAAAGATTAACACAATTTAAAACTTTTAATTTCATGAAATAAATTAAATTCCTGATATAAATTTTCATAGTACATTATATACAGAACATGAAACAAATTACTGGTTAATATATCCTATATCTCACATAAATAAAACTGAGAAGACAAACCCCTTACTACATGAGTAACTTTTGAATCATGATCCCTATGAAACAATAAGAAAAATATAAAACATTAAATATAATTACATAAATTAAATTCATGATATATCATGTCATATGTTAGTATATACACCACCAAATAAGAATAAGTTCTGAATATAGCATATATCTCACATAAAGAAATGTGAGGCCAGAAATCCATTACCTTAAGTCTTGAATTTCATCAAACACGGTAAAAATTATTGTATATTAAATATATGTTTATTATAAAACTAAAAAGGAATTGTATTCTTATATATAATAATATATATGATTTTATAATGACTTAATATTCCTCATCTGTTAGAAACATCATGTTAAAGTTTCGATATAGGTAATAACAACTTTACTTTTCGTATATGTTTTGACATGTTATTATTAATCCTATTACATAGATCATAATTTACATATTTTAAGAATGTAAATCATGATATAAAAATCTTATATATTTCTTATATATGTATTTAATATAATCTGTAAAATATTTAAATATGAAATGGAATACACCATTCATGGAGACTACATGTCGTACATACACATTAGCACTGTATCTGTTTTCCTGTCATGAAGAAACAAATAAATAAAAATTAATATATGTATATTTATTTATAATATAATTTTAGTATCATTATTATGTCATATATACCATATAATTTAATGAAACAATCCCTTAATACATTCCAAATAAAGTGTGAATGAATAAATCAGTTTGAGGAGGTGGTAGTCCTCATGTCAACAAGAGACATTATTGTATTCTCACAAACTGGAAATCATTAATTTATGTTTTATACAATAATTAAAAAAGAATATATAAATCCATAATTTCATATATATCATATTAAAACAGTATAATCACCATTCGTTACATATTTTAAAGGACGTAAATGAAGAACGAACAACATTAGTCAGTGAGGCGGTAGTCCACCATACACACCAATGATGATTGTGTATCCCATTTGATAGAAGTGTGTGTGAGTGTTGGTAGAAAACTAAATGAAAAAAATAAAACTTTATTTATTATACTTAAGTTATTATATAATATTTATAAATTAATAATTTATCGGTTATATTAATAAATAAATCAAATGATCTTGTTGAAGGATGTTACCTCTTCTTTGGGTAACTCTTCTTGGTTTTCTCCAAAGGGTTTTATTAAATGGATTTATACTCAAATTTATGCCTACAAGATTAAGGTATTGAAGTTGGGTGGATATTTTAGATTTTTTTGGAAAATAAAAAGTTTTGGAGATATGTGAAAACGTAATGGGTTGAGTTCCCTTTTACAGTGGAGGAGGAGTGGAATTCTTGTAAATATAAAAAGGAAAACGCTATTGAGAGGTATTCCTTACATAATGTGCCACCATTAATATTATTTATTCTATAAAATAGAGTTTATAGTATAAATATGGATATAAAATTAATTTTTTTAAGTATTTATGGGTTTTTTGATAGGTAAGTTAATGTTTAACCACTATGTTAACTCCTTTTTACCTTAATCGTTGTCATTAATTTTAATTAATTTCACTAATTTTATTGGGAAAAAATTATTTTAAATTACAAAGAACTATAATTTATTCTGATTAAAAATATAGCATCCATTTTTCTAAATTCTTCACGTAGAAGTGGCAGAATATAATTTAAAATTAATTCTTGGGACGGGATGAAAGGACGTTTTTTTAAAGTGAAAACATTCAAATGTTTGAAATGTTTTTATATTAACATTCATGGTGAAATTGATTAAAGTGACCTAAATTATATTAATATATTTCTAATTTATCTAAATATACTTTATAAAATTAAATTATAACATTAATATATTAATAAATATTAGGAAAATGTTGTTTTTGATAAAAATCAATTACTCTCACTATTCATAAAAAAAATGAATCTTCTGAGAAAAATACCAAAAAGTCTCCCCAAAATAATTATGACATTATTATTAAAAAAAATTATTTTATAAAATATAATTTATAAAATTTCCAAAAATTAAATTTAAAATTGTTTCAACATTAAAAGGTGATCAATTTTCCTTTTAAAAAAATGTATACCAATATGAGTGAAATTTGTTTTATTCTTTTCTCATGTCTATAAAAACACATAAGATTAACCTTAAATTGTTGATTGAATATATTATAGGTAAATATATAATAAAAATAATTCATCAAAAGTCTTTAAAATAATTTTCATAATTAAAACTTGTATTATTTCATAATTATATATTTCTAGCACAAGTTTTACTATATTTTCAAAAGGGTTACATTTTCAATTCTATTTAATTGTTCACTAAATAATTCCTCTTATATAAATTTGTAAACTATATTATTATAATTTAATTAATCTTATTCATATCCTCTATTCAAACAGTTATGTGACTACTATAATAATATTTTAATATATATATTAAAAGTGCACTGTAGTTTGGTAAAATAAGGTCTTGCATGTAACGTAAGCTATCAAAATAACTCAGTATTGTGTGTAACACAAGCCAAAAATCATGTTACATGTATTTAAATAAAATAAAATATTTTCATATAGTAAAATATTTACATTGTGTTGCGTACACTGGACAAGTACCGTAGTTCATTCATATAACATAATCTATATTTAGTGTGTCATAAAATATAAAATATGAAAAAGTTTAAATTAATTCGAAAAAATCACAAATTATCAGGTTGTTACATTCGACCCCCATTAAAAATAAATTTTCAATAAAAATTATTCTTGGTTATCATAATAATATTACTTAAAAGATCATTTCACTGAAACCAACATCAAAAAAAATACTAAAACTTCCATTAAAAAAGGAAATATGGAAACATAACGGTTACCCAAACTCATAATTATGTTTCAATATTAGAAAACATAGTTGGAAAGTGAAAATATGGGCATGGAATAAAAATATAACTTTCAATTTATTATGGATAGTGATATAGAATATTTATTAGTACAAGTGGTTGATCCATATAATGATAATGATACAGAACCATAAATTTGAAATGATCTAAGGGAACATTTGATTCATAAAAAATGAAGGTACGAGGATAAATTTTTTTGTCCCAAGATCCTTTTCTTGTAGTTGAAAAAAAATCACTATGATATATACTTACATGACTTCATTCCATTTCATATTCACAATATCACCCATTTGTTGTGTCTTGACCAATTTCCACTTCATCTCTTACTCAAAAAAATGAAGATGGTTTTTTTCTTCCTGAAGCATAGTCAGATCATTACATCCAAAGAATAATTATTGTTCATTCATTTTTCGATAGTTAATATCATAAAACATTATTATCATAGGTTATAAAATATTAATAAATCCTGATATGGTGAGATAATGCATTAATCCATAAAACCTCATTCAAATCATAACATAAACCATTCCATAAATAGTCAAAAGTGTAACCCTTTCAGATGATTAAAATAAAAAAAATAATAAGGCCACTAAATTACATAAAATTAATTTAACATTGATCCCCCATATATTAAAAATTAGATCTTGTTATTCTCATTCAAATCGTGTGAATAACATCATCATGTATGCACTTTTAACATCATACTAACCCAAATTACAATAAATACTTGTTGTAGGCATTCAGGAATTATTATTCCAAAAAATACTTGTTATATTACTTAAATCCAATTAATGTTTTGAACATCATCCATGGTAACATATTCCACTTTTTCAACAAATCTATAATTAGTACAATCCAATATAATTTGTCCATATCAATCGTCTCTTGATCTGGTATCGACAAACTTTTCTCAACATCAGAAACTCATTAGTGTTACCTAACCTAAATAAAAATATCACATTTACATCAAATTTCATTTCTATTTCATCATCACAATTCACGATGTCCTTTTAAATCCTAAATTATTAACTTACTCAAGAATACTTGTATATTCAATGATTTGTATAACATAATCATTGACTTCCAAAACCTATACACATCAGTAATCCATCATTATTCTGAAACCATTACTCAGGATTCATCAACTTATTACATAATTTCACTTTCATAAAATATTAAATATAAATCATGTATTAAGGTTACTCAACATCAATTTAATAATTCTTCTTACATATAATGTAAACAAATTTGTTAAAACACCACATACCATTCTCATATCAATTTTGATCTCTTTATCTTTCTCAATATAACCAATACTCATACTACCTTCATAATTCTCTTCGTGATATTTTGACCTAGAAAATCAATTTTTATTTTTCCCATAATTTAGCCATCTAAAACATTTAATGTTAATAAGATCTTTATAGTTTTATTAATTATTCTACAAATCATTTTTTGGGAGCCACTCATCGTATAAAAAACCCACAATATCAAGACAAATTACATATTAGATTCTTAAATCACGGAACCTGATTTTAAATATATTACACCATATTATTATCCTTAGTAACATATATATACATATCCTCATAAATATACCTCAACATCTTACTAAATTTATCTCATCTTATTTTCCAAATAATGAATAAACCCTTAATTTTATAACAAATATAATGATTCACACCTAACATATATGGATATTACATCAGTTTAGATAAATATTCATCAAATTAAAAAAGTGTGTTCATGAGAACCATAATAGCATAGTGTGTTTTATACATGGAAACATAATCTTCAATCCTAGAAAAGGATCTTAAATATCCCCTGTAAAATTTCCACATTAGTGTTCTGAATTCAGACCATTCTGTATAACCTGGGGAAGGAAAACATAAGAAATGGGAGACATAATATCACCTATAAGGGTATGGAAAAGAGATATATAATAATTACATGATCATAAGGGTATTATAACATTATCATACAATTATATGATCATACCCTTCATATCAACGATAAAAATCAATGGTCATGGAATAATGATTGGTAGTACATAAAATATGAATCATATTGTAATAAAAAAAATAAGGCATTAAGACATAAAATAGGATTAATTAAAAGAATATTTTGTAGACACATTAACATGTAAAAACATTCCCTAAATCAAGTCTCTTTTACGATAAAATATTTGGGCACTTCATATGGACTACTCCCACTTGATGGGTCAAAACACTATTCCTTATCGTAGCCTATTCCTTATAATGGATCATGTTATTCCTTATTTCCATAGTTTATTAATCCTATTGACTGGTTCTCATAGTTATATTATGAGATATGAATATATATCTAATGTACTTGATAGTTATAATGGGATCACCCAACCCTATCTGGGTCACCCTATAGTATAAGATGTAACTGGATCACCTAGCACTATCAAGTCCACCCCATAATACAAAATATAATGGGATTATCTGGTAGAATATGGGCCACTTCATCATATAATATATAATGGGTGTAAGTAGTTCTATTTGATACACCCCATCATATAATCTATAATGGGATAAAAAATGATATTATGTACCTCACCATTATATAATTTATGTCAATGATCCAAAACATGAATAAAGTATAAATATCAGTCATATCATCAAAAAAACAAATCAAAAAATTATTCATTTATAACTTGATTAACCTCTGGAAAATAAATGGTTTTTATTTCAATCTATTTGAAATGAGATTAGCCCACTGAAATCAAATTTATTTCATAAAAATATATTTGAAAATTTTTTTACTCATGGAAAAGTAATGGGTTCTATAAATATAATTCCATAAATACAAAAATACATTCAGATATAGAATATTAATGGAATACTTTGACAATATCTCGAGTAAATCATAAATATATCAATGGAAGAAATCTTATATAATGAATTATTTGGAAAGAACTATTAAAAATTAATTCATAAGATAAATATTATTTCTTGTTTGTAATTTTTTTTTTAAATTTTTAAACATTTTTAAGACATTTTTCTTTTAAAATATCATTGAAAACATATAATGGAAGCTAGAAAACATTTTGAAAACTTTTTCTTTGAAAATATATTTTAAGTATTATAAAGGAACCATGAAAAAAATTTGAAATTGTTTTTAAAAAAAATTGAAATATAATATGAGAATATTTGAAAATTATTGAAATAATTTTATTTCAAAACAATCTTAAATTTTTATTTTAAAAAATTTTTGGAAGAAATTTTTAGAAAATTGTTTTATTGGATAAAACATATTTCTGATATAAGAGAGAAATAAATTCATATTTTGATAAAAAATATTCTTAATTATCTTATAGACTAAAGAGTGAAGAAATAGTACTAGTATAATAATATATCATGAATAATGAAAATATAAAGAAAATTCCTTATTCTATTCAGATATGGATTGAAATATTTCGTCGGTGGAATTATAATCATAACCATTCATGATCAATGATGAGATTGTAGCAATAAACTCTTACAAATATAGTAACATTGAAACACAATCCCCACGAATGAAAAATATTAAATGAATCATATAATATCATGAAACAAATTATATTCAAAAAACTTGTCAAATTTAATTATATATTCCACGTAAAATAATATAGATGAAGAACATGACATCTGTCTCAATGATGGAAAATTGAGGCAAATTACATTACCGATTTTGTAGCTTTTCAATAGTAAACTGCATGAAAGAGAGATCATTAAATGGATATGTTAATGCCAATATATTAAAGGATAATAATAGTATAATAAATTCATGGCTGGTTTATAAATCACAAAAAATAAAGTGGTTAATATGGAATAAGTCTCGCTAAAATGAAGTGAGACTACAAATCTGCTTACTACATCAAGATCTTTTGAATCATGATCCCCATGAAAGAGTATCATAAATTAAAAATTTTAATATAATAATATAATTAAAATTTAAGGAAATAATATTTAATATGTCATTATATACACAAAATGACAAAAATAATTGGTTAATATAAGATATATGTCATATAAAGATATGTTAGATGAGAAATCACTTACTATATGAGTAACTTTTGAATTCTGATACCCATGAAAGAATAGATTCAATTAAAACATTGGATGTCATTAAATAATAGAAATTCATGATATAACTTGTCATAGTTAATTACATACACCACACAACATGATTAATTAGTGAATATATAATATATCTCAAAATAATAAAAGTGAGATGATAAATCCCTTACCTTAATTCATGAATTTTTTGGTACACATTCAAACATCCTATATAATAAATATAAGTTTATTATAAATCTACCAAATAATAATATTCTTATATATCTTTTCATATTTTATTTTATTATGAATTTATACTCCATTTTACTAATACACTCATGCTAAAAATTCATTTTTGGTGACAACCATTTTGTTATTTGTATTTGATTATTACATAATATTACCCATTTCATAAAATTTTCATATGTACGCATAAATATTGTTTCAATTTTCTTGTTGTATTGAAAAAAATAAAGATAATTTTATATATGTATATATATATATTATCATTATATTAAAATTATATTCTCATATATAACATATATATTTACTAAACCCACCATTAATGAATTTCAGGTGAAGTGTGAATGGATCACTGTGCTTTGAGGAGGTGGTAGTCCACTCATCCACTAACGACGTTATCCTATTCCCAAAATAATTAAATAAAGATTATATGTGTTATATAATAATTCTAGTAGCATACATACATAATATATATCATATATATCATATAAAAATAGAAATTACATCATTATTCACAACCTTGGCATGTGGTAATGGACAAATGAACGACGTCGGTTCACAAGGCGTTAGTCCACCATATATACAAATGATGATTTTTATCCCATTTGGTAGAAGTGTCCATGAGTGTAGGTAAAACCCATAACATAAAAGAATATATGTATATTTATGACGATGAGTTTATTATAAAATCCTTATATAATAAACATTATGGGGGTGATGAAAAAAATAATACAAAATTGCTTATAGAAGGTTATTACCACTTCTTTGGGAAACTCATTTTGGTTTGCACCAAATGGATTCTTTGGATGAATTTATGCACAATTTGAGTCCTATATTATGAATTTAGGGATGTTTTAAGAAGTTTTTTTAAATCTTTGGCTGACCCAAATACCTTTATAGGTGTCCAAAACTGGGGGTTAGTGACATTTTATGTTGTGGGAGGATTGGAATTCTTATAAATATAAAAAGGAAATCACAATTGAGATGTCTCCCTTAAAAAATTAGACCTATAATAATTTTAAATATTCAAAACAACGTTGAATTATTTCAAAATATTTCCAGAAAAGTTCTTGTGTACATGTGTCTAGGTTATTTAGATCATTAATATAAATTTTAACAACTAAGTAAACCAGTAGGTACTTTAATCGTTGAAATTAATTTTAATTAATTTCACAAATATTTATTTTTCAAACCCTACTTTAAATTAATAAAAATTATAAATTATTTTGAATCCAAAAATTGAATAAAATTTCCCAAATTCTACTCATAGAAGTGGTGGAAATTAAATTAAAATTAACCACGTAGTAGGGACGAAACAATGGGGTTATAAAGTGAAATGGGTGAAATGTTTAAAATGTTTTTATATTTAATTTCAAATTCAAATTAATTTTGATGAGCTAAAATATATGAATATATGTCTAATTAATCTAAATATAATTTATATCCTAATGAAAATAAATTTTAACAATATAAATAAATTATAATAAAAATGTAGTTTTCAATTGAAATTCAATATTTTTCACAATTAATCAACAAATGAATCTTCTAGGAAAAATAAAAAAAATTCACCCAAAGATAATTTTAAAATATAGACTTCAAAAATGAAGTATAATTTATCATATAGAATTTGTAAGTGTTTCAAAATATACAATTAAAAAATGTGCCTCGTTAAAAGGTGGTAGAATTCCCTTTTAAAATAATATATATCCTTATGCGTAAAATTTGTTTTATTCATATCTATTATCTAGAAAACACATAGGATGCTGATTAAATATTTTATTTAAAATAATATATATATATATATATAATTAAAACCACTTATTATAAGAGTTTTAATTATTTTATTGAGGTGAAATGTGTTTGATAGCATAAATATTGTTTTCCAGCAAAATATTGCCTACAGTTTCAGAAGGAATTCATTTTAATTTCTAGTTAATTGGTTACCAAATAAATATACTTATATATATGTGTAAAAAAAATTAATAATTTAATTAATATTATTCATAAATTTCTTTATAATGTAATGGTGAATACTATAGTAGTAATTTAATAATATTATTGATGGTGTATTTTAGTTTGGGAAAACATGGTATTATGTGTAATAGAAGCTATCGAATGAACTCAACATGGGGTATAACACAATTTAAAAAAAATTGTGTGTATAGAAAGAGAATATATGTTTTTTGTAGTGAAATTTTGAAATTTTGTTTCATATAGAGGGAGAATATCTTGATTCTTTTATATAAAACAATCTATAATCAGTGTGGTGTGAAATGATAAATATCAAAATGATTTATTAATTTGTAAAAAATCTTGAAGACTACAAGGTTTTACCATATGATTCCACTTCTCTCTTATCAATGCCTCAGGGGTCCCATATCTCATGATAATTAGTATGATGCTTTTAAATTGCCTAAACGAAATGTATATAATTTCTATTATGAACATTTTCATTATAGTAAACAATACAAACATGCTTCAGAGTCATCGATAAATCTGGTTCCACGTCATGGTCCTTCAAAATCAAGAGATGGGATGGGTCAAAGTTATACTCTATGAGATGAGATATATGAAATTAAAGATGAGACATTGAAAACTGATCTTTAAAATACAAATTTTAACCCACTTTTCTAATCTTCTCAATAAAATCCAATGCTCTTGTGTATCATTGTTCATGATTTCCCAATTTTCATGAAATTGGTGAACCAACTAAGGTGAAACTATCAAAACCCCTAGTGACAAATAGCAAATTTTGTTTTTAATCAATGATGATCATCACAAGATTATTATTTACATTGATATATCTCTATTCTCTAAAAATAAACTAAATATTTTTCATCATCTCTTGAACCATACTATAACATAATAATAAATCTTCACCAATCTCTAACCAAAAAATTAAAGATTCACATGGTTGGCCATAAAATATCTAAAAGTTTGTCATTTGGTGAAAAAATGGTAACTATTATTTTAGGAAAACTCAACCGTCCCCAATTTCCTATACGACACTCCAACATTGTCGATAATGTAAGAATGAAGCATGTATTTGATAATCTATATATCTATTTTTTTTAGTCATCCATTTAAAAATGGTATGTCATTATCGTGTTAATGTGAGAACATATTGCCTCTTGGAGTCCTCAAAAAACAATAACTGATACCTGGATATCAATTTGAGATTACATAATGAATTAGGATTTTGAACTTCACATATAGGGATCCCAAGTACTCCAATTTAGTTATAATGTGAATAGGGGTAAATTGATCCAATATGTCCAGTTGATCAATCACTACCCTTATCACATTATTCCTTCAATTGGTATGTCTTAACCCAACAATGAAGTACATAAAAATCTCATTCCTCTTCTATGTTAATACAAAAGTGGGGCAAAGAAAATCCAAAGGCCACAGCTGTTGTCCTTGACCTGATAAGAAGGTATAACAATGAGGAACAAAAGCAGAAATGTTTCTTGCCATACCTAGCCACCATTATCATCACTATATGACATTAAACATTTCCATATATCATGTTATATGCACAATATAAAAACTATAGTAGTTCCCCATTATAGATATTTTCATGGTAGAAGGTATTACATAATTATTATGAAAACATTGGATTCCCCCATAAGAGAAAGGCCACTCGCCAATGGTCTCACCACCAAAAAGAGAGACCTTAATGGTATAAAACTCATCATTGATCTGCATACCAAATAGAATAATATCGATATGATTAGATTTCGTCTTAAATATTGACAAAACAAACTCATTCTGATCCCCCCACACACCCAAAAAATTTGTGAGAAACCAGAACCATCAAGTTATGCTCTTCTAATTATCCTTTCATAGCATGTGTCATAAGCATTCTAATCAAGGACTCTCCAATGACATTTACCTTACCAAAGGTGTATAAAATGTTAAAATAAAAATATTTCAGATATTCTACCCATATTATTTGATGGAAATGTAAATATTTTTGAGAAAAGATATAACAGTAGATTTTTTAATCAAAATAAATGATAAGCCATTCTCAAAATGGTAATATTTTGTACACTTAAGACCACGCATCACATCTCTGAGTTATAGATCATGAGTGAAAATTTTCATCTAATGTTCAATAACAATTTGGGAACAATATGAAACCTTGTGATAAACCTATATTGTAATGCACTCCAATCAAAAACCTCATGCATCAAAAAATACAATATAGACCTTTTGAGCATCTAGAAGAGACAAAATTAACATTGAAGTCAATAAAAGATTCAAATAATCAAAACTACTAAAAAAAATTAATTCTCATATGAACATTAGTTCTTTATGAGTGATAATGGTCATCAAAGTAGCCAAATATAGTTAATATTTAACTAAACATTAAAAAATCCACTTTAGGACCAGGAAGATACAAATTAAAAAGACATGGTTCTTCCATATCATAATTGTTTTCACCTTATTAGGATCAAATACAATACCATGTTCCAAGAAAATATGTCCAAATAAATTTTCTTCCCAAATCCCAAAATTATTTCACTAACGTTTTGTAAAGTTCGCGATCTATTTAATCTCCCATTACTTCTCTTAGATAATTTATATGGTCTTCTTCAGTTTTAGAGTAATCCAATATGGAGTCCCCAAAAATGTCCATGAATGATTTATGATACTCATAGAATATCATATACCATAGTTCCATAATACAATTATATTATATTTTAGGATAAAGGGTATAATGAGGTAATCTTAATTTCCCTAAAAAATCATGATTGTGGTCTTTAGAATTTCATGATCTTTGATTATTTTTTAATGGTGACCGGAATGAAGATCAAATATTAAAACCACTTCTCCCCTTTCATTGATCAAATAGATCCTCAATATTAGGCTACATATACTAATTAATTTCCTTAACTCGATTAGTTTTTTGAAAATTAAAAAATGTGATTTTTTCTATCATCATTATTTTTAAAAATAAAAGCCACCGACTGTAACACCCATGAGTTTTAATGAACATTTGTTCAATATCATATGTGACAAGTAACCCTGAGACTAAATGTACTGTATTATAGAATACCATTATAATATATCCATTAAATTGGTGGGTATGAATAGTAATCATTATATATTTTATATTATTGTTATTTATTTATTATAAATAAAATTATAATCATTTAAAAGAAAAATAAATGTTTTCTAAAACTTTTTTTTTCTAATAGAAGGTTTAGTTCATCATTATAGACATAATTTAAAATTATTTTTTACCAATTTTATAAAATATATTTGAAAAAATTATCATTATTTTTCAAATTAGAATATAAAAATTATCTTAGGATTATATTTTGGTATTTTTTGAATTATTCCATTTTTTGATGAAATGTTAAAATACAAAATTTTAATTAAAAATTAATTTTCATTTAAATTTTTTAAAAAGATAAATTGTATTTAATTTTTTTAATGTAATTTTAGTATATTTATAAATCAATTAATGAAATAATGTTAAATGGAATCATTTTTATATTTAATTTTTATATAAAACCTTTGTAAATTTTTGAATATTTCCTCTTAGAAAACCTATTTTGTCATCATTTCTACTTGATCAATTTTAAATTATATATTTCACTTCAATAAATGGAATTTGAAAATACGATTCCATATTTTGAATAAAAATAATTTATATTATATATTAAGTCAAATATAATATTTTACTAAAATGAATATTTAAAAAGTTAAAATTATTTTTCACAGTGAAACTAAAATAAAGCTTTATCGTGGGTTAAAATCTGATGATAAGTGTTAAATTGACATAGAAAATTTCTAAAATAGGTTCTATATAAATATTTAGACCCAATAATTTATACTTCTAGACAAAACATCATTATATACTCTATTTCATGGGGAAATGTTTGTAAACCTTTTTCATTCCAAAAATTACAAGTTCTGCACAAACATAACTTATAAAAGGCCATCCCACTCCTCTTCATCGCACCATCACACCCTTCTAGTTTAGAAAAGGCATGACCAAATCACATCCCTAATTACATAATGTCATTTTAGAGGCCTTATTTTTTTAATAAATAAAACATAAGAAGGAAATATATGATGACCTAATAATGATACCAGATGATGAAGAAATGTTCTTCAATGATAATTTTTTAATTTCATCATATAACTCAATATATTATTGTTAAAAATGAATATATAATAACCTAAGTTCCTTATATATATAATGATATGTTTTTATGTTTTTTTCATTACCTACACCAATCTCCACTTCCATCAAACTGGTTAGAAAGTCATCACTCATGTGTATCGCTGACTACAACCTCACAAACTGATGTCACTCATTTTTTCATTACCACATATCAAAATTGAGAATAGTGGTGTATAAAAATAATATATATGATATTTATATCATAATTATAAAAATTTGGTATTTATATCATATATAACATTTTTACATTCCATTCTATATAGGATACAATAATGTGACCTGTATGTACCGCAAACTAACATCTCATGAAACAATGTGACTCGTTTCTCACTAATGCTTTAAATAGAACTTAATAATGATATATTAAATAAATATTTTGGAATCATCCTATTTTAATCTTGTTTTAATGTTCAAAAATCATAAAGATATTGAAAATATTTTTAATCCAATTTATTATGTTTCCAGTCTTCTGTAGAGACGGTTGGTTTCTTTATGCTTTAAATAAATTTTCTCATGATCTTGATTTGTATAAATCAGGACTAATTTTTGATAACTACAATTAATTTGATTTATAGTGAAATTATTTTATGAATTATTAAGTACAATTAATTATCTTAATATTATTACTTATGTCAATATACAGATATTTGGCTATGTATGAGAAACTGTCAGTCTACCACCGGTTTTGGTTTTCTAGAAAAGGACACATACACCGTGACCCAGACATTGTGATCGGACATCATGACCAGACACAGTTACCTACACTCCGTGACCCGAACACAGTGACTAGACACAATAACCATTTTCAGATCTGTTGAAGTCTGTGCCAACGGTTAATTGCAAAGACACTGTTCGAAGTTTGTAAAAGGACCAGACATTGTGATCCTAACACTGCATTTGTTCTACCAGTTCCTAATCCTTATATAACTATGACATCATAATTGTCTCACCTATCAAAGAAAAAAAGAAGAAATCATTTCATTGTGACACCATTCCCAAGTGACACCATTTCCAGACAGTCTATGAAACCATTTTTAATCATTTTTGTCGTTTTTAATTTAATTTATAACGGTCTTATTTTGTGTCTTCTGAATACACTGACATAATTAATATTTCTTTGTAGACATGTCACCTAATAGTATGAGGTATGAGGTGTGGAATAAATTCATCTTCTCATCTTCAACACATACACTACAAGAATTAAAATAAAGGCAACGCCCTAAAACAAAGTGTTGTAGATCAGTATAAGTGCGATCATTATTTAAAAAATAATAGACACATGAAACAAGAAACTTCTAAAGAACATGATAATCAATCACAAATCCAAAATCTATTACACCATTGTTCAAATACAATAACATCTTCACAATAAAAACTCTACAGTGAACACAATTTAGATTTAACTGGAAACTAGAGCACTGGACTTGTGATACATGTTTTCCTGCAAGAGGACCCAATACTTAAATATGCTTCATCATAGAAGTCCAGAACTGCATTGAATAACAATCAAATCACTTTTAACCTTATCTCATCTTTTTTCTCTTTTTGTACTGTTATAATTTTTTGAGAAGTGTGTGTGTTTCTGTATTAAAAAACACATTTTATACTTCACTAAACTAATGGATAAAATATATCATCCCTATCAAATATTTTTAAACTTTTTTACACCCAAGGATATGTGTGGAAGAGGTCCATGTGGTACCTAGTAGAGTAAGCCCATGTAGAATTGTTGTAAGGGTCATGTGATCTAGACAGTCTTGTGCACTGTTGTTTACCACAATCCTGGGTGTGGATTAAGTTTATTTATATAATATTCTTGGTGGAAGTTGATCACCAATTGAAGTTTATTAGGTCTCATCTTAGGACTGAACCACTTGTTTTATATTCGCTATGTTTTTTAATTTAATCTCCTATGTTTTACTGTATAATTCAGAAATCACTAGATTTAATTTGATATTTAATATTGGAATGAATTTATAATTGTATGTCCTTATTAAGGTATCTTAAAAATAAATATAAATAACTGATATTGAGATTACTGAGAATTAATCAATTTTCTACGATGTTATTGGAACATTAAAACTTTTATAACTGTATTACCTTGATAAAATGGGTTGTATTTATTTTTACTAGGGAACCTTCTAAGAAAAATTTCCAAACAAAATTTTTTATAGATGCTCATTTCACCCCTCCCCCCCCCCCCCCCGCCATACTCTTTATTACTCTACACAGACCATCATTCTCTATCAATGGAGTTTGTTGTTCCTGTTAATACTCTGTTTTTCAAACTATTCAACTATGATTTTAGTTGTACTTTAATGATCTATCGATTTTTTTAATTCTAAACTTCTATCTCTTTAAAAGTATTTATTTTTTATAGATAATATACTTGAATGTGTTGCAAAAAACAGACCCCCATTCTGAATTGTAACCAATTATACCCAATGGAATATTAAAATAAAAATTAATATAGAAAGTATGGGGTTGAAATTTGGTCTTCAATTATAGAAGAGTATAAGATTCCTGCTACTAATAGAAACACATGGGATGACCCAACCAAGACTTCATGCAATAAAAATCGAAAATCCATTAATGATTTATATTGTACTTTAGAATATAATGAATTTAATACAATTAATTCTTGTAAAACTACCCATAAAATTTGGATATTGTGTCTGTTTCACATGATGTAATATCTAGTGTAAAATAAATGAGACTTAATAATTATAATATTAAATATGATGACATTAAAATGAAACCTGATGAGCCTATTTTTGACATTTATCTCAAGTTCAATGAAATTTTCAACACAATGATTTCTCTTTTATGACATGTTACTAAAAAATAACAAATCATTAAGATTCTCATATGACAACCAAATTGATTGAGAGGAAACTCTATCTCTAGTAGAGAGTCATGCGACATCAACCTGTTACCTATAAAAGAACTAATTGGGAAATAAATGATGAATGAAGAGGAGGTAAAAGTCACCAAGGAAGATGAGGGTGAACCCAAGAGAAAATATAATGAATTTAAGACCACCACCTATAAACACAAAAAAAATTGAAATTTTAAGTCTCTGTAGAATGTTCCAGCATTGAACAATCACCACCTGATAGTGATTAGGTGATATATCAAATAGATATAAGGTTAAAGATATTTTAAAACAATAAGAAATTTTTCAGAAATCCTAACTTTATAGGAATATATGGTCAAAAGGGATGTTGAAAGAAAATTTGAAAAATAAGTGAAAAGACTGATGAAATAGTATGCTATGAATGTAAGAGAAAGGGAAATGTAAATGATGCCTATATCAAACTCATGTACAAAAAGAAATATGAGCACAAAGATAGAACATATAAAAAGGCAATAAAATTAATGTGGAGTTCTTTAGAATAAATTTCAAGTGACTCGGAATCTTCACATGATGAACTGGTAACAAAGCCAATACGTGTTTTATGACAAACACGTCTGAGGTAACACGAAAATCTCATGTACACAATTCCTAGTATTCCAGAGATGAAAGTGATTCAGAGAATATATCTAAAGAATAATTGTTTGATGACTGTAAGATTATGAAGAATACATGTAATGAACAGAAAGATAAATACAAGTCATTAAAAAATAGTATACTCTTACCTCAACTGTTAAATCTGTACTTACTGTAGAAAGGGAGAAAATTGTTCAATTACTCAATGAAAACAATGATCTAATTTTTTCAAATGAGCAATTGAAAAATTACCTTGAAAGGTTTACTAATTTTAAGGATACATTGGTAAAAATTTTAGGTAATGATATTGGTTCAAAATATACTACTGGTATTGGCTATCAGCCTGGTAATTGTTTTTTTGAAAAAACCAATTTTCTTTCTAAATCAAGTACACACATCTTTACTCTTAGTTCAAGAAAACATTCTACTAGTTCAAGTTAATATACACTCTCTACTATTTCACTCTTTTCTGGAACAAATAGAGTTTATTTTTCAAGAACTTTACATAATTCTTATTGGAAACCTGTGAGGAAATTTTGTGTTCTTAAAGCACTTGTACTAATATTATTGGACCCAAACAAATATGGGTACTTAAGTCTATTTTTGTTTGAAATTTTTTTAGGAATATTTATTAATTAGATCCTATAAAATCTGATGGTCCATAGATAGTGGGTGGTCAAGACACATTATAGGAAACTATTCAAACTTTATGAACTTAATAAAAATTAATGGTGTACATATCACCTTTGGTGAAAATGCCAAAGGAAATATCATTGGACTTGGCCAAATCGATAACTCTAACTCAGTTTTTATTTCAAAATTACTTTTTTGTTCATGGATTGAAATATAATCTGTGTAGTATTTCACAACTATGTAATGAGGGATTTCATTTTGAATTTGAAAATTATGCTTTTAATTTTTTTAATTAAAAAAATGAATTAGTGTTTTCTGCATTGAGAAATTATAATATATACTCCATGAACTTAGAGTCTTTAGTTACACAAAATTTTTAATATTTAAGTTTATTTCACATAGTCTCTTGGATTTGTCATTGGAGACTAGGATACATTAATAATCCATCACTTAGAAATTTAACTATAAAATTCATAGTGAAATATCTACCCACACATATGTTTCCAAATGATAGAGCATGTAATCCTTATTAAAAGGGAAAGAAACAAAAAATTTCCTTCAAACCAAAGAAAATAGTGTCAATTTCTCAACCTCTCAAACTAGTTCACATGTATTTGTTTGTACCATATAGAGGTTCTAGTTTAAATGTAAATCATTAGGTTTAAGTTCTTTTATATGAATTTTCAAGTTACACTTGGACTTTTTTTGGATTAGAAAAGTTAAGCCTTATCTAATTTCATAAAATATGATAAAACTATTGAAAAACATAGTGTATATAGAATTAAATCCTTAAGAAGTGATCATAGCCCTGATTTTGAAAATAATGGGTTTGAATCCATTTTCTCACAAGATGAATATAGTAATTATTTCTCTACCCCTAGAACACTTCCACAAAATAGAGTTGTAGAAAGAATAAATAGAACCTTGAAATAGATTGCCAGAACCAAGCTTAGTGAATATGACTTTCCTTTTCATTTTTGGGATGAAGTTACAAATACATAATGATATATTAATAATATAGGTTTTATTATACCCATTCTTAAAATAACTCCATATGTGTTATGGAAAAATATAAAACCCAAAGTAAGCTACTTCAATGTTTTTGGTTGCAATGTCTATCTCCTTAATACTAAGGACAATCTTGAAAATATTTCTTACAAGAGTGATGAAGGAACCTTTCAAGGATATTCAATATCTAGTAAATCCAATATAATGATTAAAAAAGAACTAAATGTGTGGAAGAGTTTGTCCATGTCAAATTTAATGAGATAGATCCACATGAGCCTAATACCACTCTTGAGAACATGGAAGATGATGTGTCAAATATAGAAATCAATTACAAATCCTCTAACCATCATATAGATAAATTTGTGTAAACTTCCAATTATGGAAATTCTTCAGATTCAAGTCATAATGAACTCAAACCTATTGAAGAACCTGAAGTAACTATTCCATATTTTTTTAGAAATGTTTAAACACTTAAGAACCATACATTAGATGTTTTTGTAGGATATTTAGATAAAAGAACTCAAACTATGTATTTTATTTAAAATCAGGTTGGACATAAAGTCTTCATGTCACAACATGAACCTAAAAAAATTAATGAATCAATCATTGATGAGTTTTTGGTGATGGATATGCATGAATAACATAATCAATTTGAAAGGAAAAATGTTTGAAAACATATTTATAGACCAAGATACACATTTACCATAGGCACCTAGTGGGTGTTTATAAATAAAGTAGATAAAGAAGGTAACATAGTTAGAAACAATGCTATATTGGAAGGACAAGGCTATTGTTAAGAATATGTAATTGACTGTGAAGATACATTTTCACCTGTTTCTAGACATTAAATCCATCAGAATCCTTCTTTATTATGATGCACATCAAAATTTCAAACTATATCAAAGGGATGTTAAGAGTTCTTTCATAAATTTGTATATAGTTTATGATTTCATTTTTGAGAAACCCTGTAGTTTTACAAATATTCACATTCCAAATCATGTTTTTAAATTATCAAAAGATTTATATGGTTCAAAATAATATCCAGGAGCTAGGTATTATTGATTAAGTACATTTATTATTTCAAAATGTTTTCATAATGGTATAGTTAATCCAACCATTTTTATAAAATGAATTTCCAATTATGTTTTAGTAGTTCAAATTTATGTAGATGATATTATCTGTGGATCTTCAAAAAAGTCTTGTCTTTTAAATTTTCTAAAAATATGCAAAAATAATTTTAAATGATTTTAATGGGTGAACTAAAATTCATTCTTGGATTTTAAATATTTTAAAATAATTATGGTATTATTTTAAATCAAATATAATATACTATCGATCTTATAAAACTTTTTCTCTTGGATAGCTCTAAATGTAGTGACACTCCAATGAGTACTACTTTTATGATGGATCTTGATGAAAATAAAAAATCTACAGATCAAACCACTTATAGAGGAATGATTATAATCTTACTCTACTTAAATGCTAGTTGACCTGACATTATGTTTTGTGTATGTATGCGAGATTATTTTCAAGAAAAACCTTAGCAATATCATTTAAATGTGGTTAAAATGATATTCAAATATCTCAAACATACACACAATATGGGACAGTTCAATCCCATAGGACCATCATTTGTGTTAATTAGTTATTCTGATGCTTATTAAGATGGGTGTAAATTAGATATAAAAAGAACCTTTGGAACATTTCACTTTTGAGGCAAGTCACTAGTATCATAGTGTAGTAAGAAACAAAACATTTTTTCATTATCTATTACTGTAGCTAAGCACATAGTTTCTGATAGTTGTTGTGCAAAAATTCTGATGATGAAACACAAATTTCTAGATTATGGATATTAATTCAAGAATGTACCAATACATATTGACAATACAAGTGCTATTAATATGTCAAAAATTCCTATTTCACAATCTAGGACAAAACATATTGATGTAAGAAATCACTTTTTGAGAGACCATTATCAAAAAGTTTATATCACTTTGGAATTCATTGGAACTGAATATCAGCATGCTGATATATTCACCAAACCATTAAATTCATAAAGAATATATTAAATTGTGCATGAATTGGGAATGAAAAATCATAAGAAGTAAGTGTAATGTTTCCCAACTTATTGCTTCATAATTTATGGTTTCACAAGTCATTGTCTAAAGATTACTATCTAACTCTTATAGTTCTATAGTTTACTATCTTAAAATTTGTTGTTTCATGTTTAAAGTCTCATAGTTACTATCTTTCGGTTACTATCTGGAACATACTATTTCAAACAATACGGTATCACCTCTTTAATGTCACATAGTAAAGATGATACCATGAGAACCTGTTATGGTCTCACTATGAAAGTATGTTTCAGTCTTACCGTGATGACACATTTTTGTTTTATTTAAATTTTATAACCCGTATATCTATGATTGATTATTTTATTCTTTTACTTCATGATATTTTGAATTTATACCACCTGATATCCCTAAATGATAAAAAAGAAATAGGTTTTCACTTTTCATCACCCGAGTTCTCTTCTCTCAAACCATAAGCCCTCCTTCAACCCTTCAGTTATCACTCTCTCCCTCTATCTCTCTTTCTCAATCCTTTGTATAATGCCTAGGATGAAGCACCCATATTCTTCGACTCCTGAGAAGCAAAGATCTCAAAAAAATGAAAAGATCACTGAAGATAGTTCCCGAAGGTCCTCTGAATTCAAACCTTGTTGACAGAATAGTGGTACTAGAAAAGGAAATCTTCCCTAAGTGGTTGCTGTCAAGTCAGTCTCTATTGTTTAGAGTACAAAAACAGCCGGATTGGTTGGATTGGTTCACAAAAGAGACAAGGCCAATTTACCCAAAGCTAGTTTCTTAGTTTTATCAGTTCATTCAATTCTCATTTGACCCATAATATGGTTTTGTTGTAGGAAGTCATACCAATGGCCAAAGTTGTACCTTTTATTAGAGGTTATGGGCTGCATTCCAAAGGATACCTCGTGAGGAAATTTTTGAGGACTGCCATATAGGTCCTCCTCTTCCATGTGATATCATTGTTTTAGAAGAAGCCTAAGAAATCGTGACTAGAAATAAAACAAAAGAAGAGCTATTACTACTGAGTTAGATATTGAAACAAGAATATTCATTAAGTATGTTTAGAATATGATTATTCCAAGAAAATTATATTTTTCTCCACTCAATTATCATGATGTATTTTGGATACATATTATGAAGAATGTACACAAGAATAACCTATGTAAGTTTTTTATACTTCATGTTAGTGAGTTGAAAAAGTGAACCTCAAAGTCGGCCTCCCTGTTCTACACAAGGATAATATCTGTTATGATTCATGCTAAAGGGTTGGTTGATCTGAATGAATAATTAATTAAGGACTTTGAATTTTTTATCTCAAATGTTACTGTATAAACAATAAAAATCTGTTTGAATCCTTAGATAAAATCAAGGGTGGAGGATAATGACAGGTTTTATTAAAAGTTCTAATCAGTTGAGAATTATTCAAGACCAAAGAACATTTCTGGTCCTGGTCTAGAACTAGATGTAATTGTTGACTATCTAGTTGAGGATGATTAATAAGAGGTTGTTGCACTTATAGTGGAAACTCTCCTATGTAAAGAAGATAGTGGACTTGTTCCTCAAGTCATAGATGAGAAGGAAGTACATGTTCCTAAAAAATATTGTTTTGGAAGAAGAACCTACATCTGGAGAGGTTTCTATTATTACTGTAAAGGAAAAGGCTATTCATGAAGAGAATATAGAAGAATATATTTCTTTTGAGAAAGAATCTGGTTTTTAGGAACACTTATAGGAATAATTTATTCCTTATATTGTCACATCTTCTAAGGAAAAATGGAGCAAGCTTTTCAGTTGGCTAGAAAAGACATGGGTGAAGCTATTGGGGATGAAATGTTGGAAATAGATCAAATAAATAAATCTCTTAGTCCTGTGAGAGATGCACTTTTTTAGGGGGAGCATCACCCTAATATATAAAGTGTTGAAATTACTAATCCATTTTATCAAAGCACTAGGGATACATGTTATAAATTCTCTAGATAAATTAATGTGAATTCCTTTAAAGACACATTATTGGATGTAGATAAAATGATCATGAACCCTTAGAACGCTCCAATATCAATCCTAAGTGAAAGATTATAAAGACCTGGAAATTTCAAGGAAAACTTTTTCTTCAATACTTTGGAATTTTACGAGTCGGTGGCTTCTGAAGGAACCTGATTCCGAGGCCCAGAGTGCCCGGAATCAATTTCTGAAGTTTAGCATGGGTACGTTTAGTGAACGAACGAGCGGGTTTTTCTATCTTTTGAACCAGTTCCCAAAATTGAAATCTGATGGCACCGATGAACTCACAGCACTGGTAATTGCTTAGGGGGGCCTTTACTATAATTCCATTTGCAAGGGAGGGGAAGTTTTATTTTTTGTGGATTAAGTGAGAAGTGAATAAAATTGTTGAAAAATATTTTTTTAAATCTAAAGGTGGTTTTATCCTTATTGGGGGAGTTAGAGTGGGACCCACTTGAACCTAACTACCCATGTGCGGATAAATTTGAGGTGGGGCCCACACGAGCCCCAACCCTTCACATTCCCTAAAACTTCTTAAACCCCCTCTTAATTTTTTTAAACATCTCATTACTTGAGAAACCATTCCACCTTCTCTCTATCCCTCTTAACTCTTTTCGACGCACTTTAATCAATTAATTGAACCACTTCAATTTATTAATTAAGTGTCTCGAAATTTAAATATTGAATGCATGGCGTGATTAAATAAAATTAGGAGAAGCCTTATTTTATTTTTCTGGGCTTGTTGTGTTGAGATATTGGGGAGAGAGCTCTTGAGTTTCGAAGAATTCTTTATCTCCTTCATTGAAGAACGCCAACTCTCCGACCTGGAACATCGCCTTGGCGACACTGGATTCTTCATCCCCTTCATCCTCTACGACAAGGGAGGAGACACCGACATGGGATCTCGCCAACGACGTATCGCCTTATAATCTTCTCTCTGTGACAAAAGGGGAGATGTTGCTTCCTCCTCGGGTGCACTCCGTCGTCTCTTATGGAACCTCACCCCGTAATGTCGTCTTCCATGACGTCCTACGTTAGATAACTTTTGTTGAGGTAGGGGTGTGTTTTTATTTAGAAAGGATGGTTTTTCCTTCCATGTTTGATTCTCTTGAACCGCTTGCTACAAAGCTAACATGGAAGGACGGGGCCAAACAGACATGGCATGATCCCTCCACCAATTTTGTGAATGTTTGGTGTGTTCTTTATGTTCTTCATGGGTGATAAACATCATATCGTTGCGAGTTCATTGTGAAACACAATGATCCCAATTTGAAGACCCAACATCACAAAATCCTAGAGGAGGTGCGACGATGATAGCGGGTGATAGATCAAATCGGAACGGGAAGGACCGTCCCTCAACCGTTCTTCGAGCGGGTCAATCAAATCGTGTTTTTAGAGCCGATAGAAGGCCTGAAAACACCGAAGATGATTACAGGACATTGTGGCGACCTAGTGTCCAATGTTTTGTGATGAACGGACCATCAGAATGATGAATGGACAAAACAGGTGGCACACTGGCTGGAGGCGTCGTTTCTAGAAAATTGCAGAATACATGGCATGTACCTCTATCGAACACGCTGTGTAGTGTGGGAATACTATGGCTTCAGTTTTGGGTTTTGACAAGTAACACATGGCGTGTGACCCCGGCCACACGGCATGTAATCCCTACGTAGAATGGCAGAAGCATCTTCGCGAGACATGGTGTGTATTCTAGGAAATACACAGACATAGGCAGCAATACACGGCCAAGAGGCATGGCGTGTATTCTCTTCACAAAAGGGCATAAGTGGCTTCGTGGGACTCGACATGTATCCTGGGGATACACGGACACACGATGGAGTACACGGGCATATACTCCACCACAAGCCCAGGCGTGGTCAGTGGCACAGGCTACCCCATGTACCAGTTACACGGTTTGGAGAACACGGGTTGAGGTCGGGTACGGGCTCATGGCCAGCATACACGGAGCCGACCTAGATGCATGGACACGGCGTGTAACCATACCACACACCATGTATGTACTTCCTACATGACCATCCTTTCGACACAGACTGTTGGAGGCAGGCATTACCTGAGAACTGACTACACGGCGTGTACCGTATACCTACACACCATGTAATTTTTGGTAAAAGGCTTGCTCATTTTGTACAAAGTAACTTGGATAAGTTTTGTTTGGATTAGCCCCTATGACATGGCAGATCTTCAGAATACATCAACTTGAGACTTTGTGGTAGTTGATGTATCGATCCCTTGACTTGAGGAGTAGACCCTCCCGGAATCAAGCATGTTGTGTGCAGAAACCCTAGAGTTGGTTGCGACTACTACGACGATGAAGACTATTCTGGGACCCTACATGGGTTCGGTAGTAATGACAGTTGTACTTGGGCCTTCGTGGGTTCTACAGTGATGACGAATGAACTTGGATCATACGTGGGTTCGGTAGCGAAGGTTACTAAACTTGGATCCTATGTGGGTTCGACAGCGACGAATTTTGTACTTGGATCCTACGTGGGTTCGGTAGAGGAGATGATTCAGAGGCTAAATCTAATCATCTTTACCCCTCTTCATGAGTATTATAACTGTGTGAGCTGATTCTTGACTTTAAATCATTATATTTGGTATGATTGACTTCTTTCCTGTATGGACTGGTTCTGCTTGGGCTTGGAAGTTGGAGTCGTACTGAGATTGTTGACTTAGGAATGTGTATGGGAATATACCTAAGTAGAGTTGGTTGATAATTTTTGTTTGTATATTTCCATTGTGGATTACCCTTTGTGGTTTCTGAGATACCTTCAGGGGTATCGGGGTCCTTACTGAGTATCGTATACTCATGCCTGCACGAGCATCGCCCGCACTACGTTGTGTTGGTTTTAGAAGACAAACAACACTGATCACGGTCAAGGCTTGTAGAGCTGGATGGTATCCAGAGGTGGACCACCTAACGGGACGTACACAGAGCGGACGGACAGACCCGAGGTACCTACGAGACTATCTGTACCCACCCTATAGGTGCGATTACCGGAGGACGACCCGGTGGTTGTTGTTTTACTTTTTAACTGTTGTACTTTCTTTATCAGTTGTACTATACATTCAGTTGTGTTTGTATACCGGTCCATTTACATACAAGCACTTACTTTTGTACTCATTTTAATTTGTGTTTACTCCAACTTGTGTACTCTACTGTGTTTGTTTACTTATATAAAGGAAATGCTTTCCCTTTTATCGGTATTTAGGACTTTGGTGCCAGTTGCCAACCCGTGGCCTATGGAAGGTGGGCTTGGGGTAGTCATGGTATGGGCCTTGAGGACGGGTCATGACAAATTGGTTTCAAATGGAGGTTCTACCGCAGAACATAGTACTCTGATAATTTATTCTGTGAAGCAATAGTGTTAAGATTATTGAGTGTGGTTTTCAGTCTAGGGAGTCCAGTGTTGGTGTGGCGGCCAACAGATCCATACACTAGGACCTTGACTTCTGATTTCTGACTCAGTGCCCGAAAACACTGATTGAATTTGTCTTTCAAAAGTTTTCTTTGTGATTAATTTGTCTCTGATCACCAGGTATATTGTATTAACCGTGGTGAACCTGTTACTTTTTAGGATGGTCCCATGAAGGCATCCAGATAGGGTTCAGAGCTTTGTGTGAGATGGTAGCCCATTGAGCGACAAGGTCTCGGTGTAGGGCCCCATTACAGCGAAAGCACCGGCAGTACCTCTACCCACTAAGCCACTGATACTACCCGCCCCAGTAGTGGAGAAGGAACGCCGCCTAAGTGTGTTGCAAAAGTTTCAGAGAAATAGGCCGCCCAGGTTCCGTGGAGAGACGGATCCTCAAGCAGCCGAGGATTGGCTAGAGGCTATCGTCAGAGTCTTCAGATTAGTATGGAAAATATCTGACCTTATGGTGATCCTTGCGGAGAGTCTCCTGCATGCAGCAGCGGGTAGATGGTGGAGCCTGATGCTCCATGTGCACGATGAGGAATCACTACTTTGGAAAGACTTTGAGAGCCTCTTCTTCTCGGAGTTTGTCCCAGCCACCCTCAGTGTGGTGCGCATCCAAGAGTTACGAGAGTTTCGGAAGGGTAGCGTGATAGTATCCCAATTGTCGGTGAGGTTTACCGACCTCTCACGCTACTCGACGGACATGGTATGGGGCCCATTCATCCGGGCCCGGACCTTTGAGTATGGACTGTGGCATGAGATCTGGGCTTCGATGATCTCCCTCAGCATTCCGACGCAGGCAGGAGTACTGCAGCGAGCCCTTCTTGTGGAGAGCTTCCTTACTGAGCCTACGCCAGCAGTGAGGCCTTCCGTAGGGCGACACATAGTGGATTCTTCCACATCTGGATGTAGACAGATGTTGCAGAGGTCCAAGCAGACCAGGCCATCAGGTGGGCGACCTCATGATACTGGTTCGGAGGTGTTGGGCACACGTAGCAGATCCAGTCATACGAGAGGCAGGTTATTCTATGCATGCGGTGGGCAGGACCACATGGCTCATTACATCCCTACCCACCTTGCAGAGGAGTAGCAGACGGTTGAGGGACCACCCAGGCAGAGGTAGAGGTTTGACCGTGGTGGTCCTCTTGGAGCTGGCGGACGAGGCAGAGGAGCTAGAAGAGCAGCAGGTGGTGGACGATGCTTCGAGACTCTACCACCACCACCACTAGGAGGTCCACCCCCACCACAGGGAGCTGGCAGACAGGGGCAGGCTCAGCTCCAGGGAGTCGAGGCCTATGACCACGGCACACTAGAGACGATTTGAGGTACTATCTATGTCTACTCCACCCTTGATGCAGTTCTTATAGACATAAGAGCGAGTCATTCTTTTATTATCGCTGCCCTTGTTCGGAGATCGGAGATTTCGATGGAGCTGTTGGCTCTATCCTTATGACTAGAGACTCTTGTGGGAGCATACTCGACGATTACGCACTCGTGTCGGCAGTGTGATCTTACACTAGGAGGCTAGAGCTTCATCTGGGATCTTCTCATAGCGGCATCGAGGCCTTACGACTTCATCTTGGGTATGGATTGGTTATCTATAGTCCATGCCCATATTGAATGTTTTAGGTGCAATGTGCGGTGTGTCAGCATAGCTGGGAGTAGGTTCACCTTCATCGGCAAGAATGGATCCTTTGTAGTGCAGGATGGACTTACGCAGAGGAGATGACAGTGGATCACCCATCTGTTGGCTAGTCTCATCCTAGGAGCAGTTGATGTGTGGAGTCTGAGTTTTCCTGTTGTGGTGGATCAGTATGTGGATGGTTTTCCTAGCAACGTTCCAGGACTACCTCCTCGCAGAGAGGTAGACTTTTACATTGACTTGTACCCCGAGACAACACTAATATCTACTCTAGCATATTGAATAGCTCTCACCGATCTTCGTGAGATGCGTGTATGGCTGGGGGATTTCCAGGGAAAGGAATTCATCTGACCCACTATTTCACCCTAGGCTTCTCTGATTTTATTCACCAAGAAGGTGGATGGGAGCTTACGACTATGTGTCGACTACCGTCGCTTGAATAAGGTGACCGTAAAGAACAAGTATCCACTCCCGAGGATTGATGACCTCTTTGATCAGCTCAAGGGAGCATGATGGTTCTCGAAGATATACCTCAGGTCAGGCTATCATCAACTCAGAGTTTGAGATGAGGATGTGCAGAAGAAGGCCGTTAGATGTCGGTATAGCCACTATGATTTATTGGTTATGCCTTTCGGCGTAACCAACTCACCAGAAGTGTTCATGAGTCTCATGAACAGGATATTCCATCCTTCCCTCAATCGGTTTGTCATAGACTTCATCGACGACATACTGATTTACTCGACTACTAAGGAGGAGCACGCTTACCACTTGTGGGTTGTTCTGGACACACTCCGAGAGCACCATCTTTATGATAAGCTCTCAAAGTGATAGTTATGGATTCAAGAGGTTCTCTTCGTGGGGTACATCATCTCAGAGGCGGGAGTTGCTGAATAACAATCCATAATTTACATACATTTTTATTACTTCAAAATTGAAGCACACTTGTTACAATATATAAAATAACCTGGAAAGGATCGTATATGTATAGTGTCTTTGGAAACTAGGAAACATAAACAACTTGTTCATAAAGCATCTATATTGTCTCCCATTTATTTCATCATATCTAGAGTCCCTTTTGGCATATCATACTTAATAACATTCTTCCTACCCTGGGGAAAGAAAAAATACAAAAGGGTGTTCTCAAATGCTCAGTAAGGGTAAACAAAAGAAATATCAATCACATCATATTCTTAAGAACATAACATTTTGGAAATCATAACCTACAAAAGAGATCATAATTTCATAACATGGGATAAATCATAGTAGTGAAATTTAATCCCAATAATCATAACATAAAACATAAAACATTGTGGAATACACACATAATCATAGAGAATCATTGCTTAGTAGTCAAGACTCATTTCCAAGACTATCTTAGTGGAAAAATTCCATTTCTGAACCGAGTTCACTCCTTGTTTTAGTCATGTTTCACTGAACCGGTTTAACCTGCCGTTCCAGTCATATCTATCTCATGAGATATAAATCATTACCCAATTAATTGGAGGGAGATATAGGTCCCACCCATCTCAAAATGATACCATTATTATGTGTGCCACAAAATCATAAATCATACATCATTGCATAACCCATGTAATAAAAATGGAATTCTTAAACATCGTGACATCATAAAACAATTCATATAAGATAAAGAAATTAATAAAAATAATTCGATCACAACATAATAAAATCAATGTAATAATAGGGATATAAATAGAAACCTATTTTATCTTACATGGAAAATAATTTTGATAAAACACTTGAACTCCAATCTTGGGGAAAATATCCTTTCTACTTCAAAAACATTTTTCCTTTCTTAACATGTCATAAAATTTTAAACTAAAAGAAGTTTAATAAAAATAAACTTTAAAACTTGTAAAGGAAGCTTCTTGGAAATAATGTTTAAAAAATCCATTAATGCCGTATAAGTTAAAAAAACATTCTTCTCGTACTTTTGTTGGAAAAGTCAAAAAGTACCTCGTACGAAAAACGACAAAAGATTCCTTTCATATCTTTTACTAAAAACTCACCGAAGGGTAAAATTGGATTTGAACAATTGTAGGTGGATGGAAATAATATTACATATTGAGTAAATATGGATGTGGATGATAAAATACACCCCAGTAAATACCAATGTATAAACAATCTTGGATAAAAATGAGATTGTGATATTTTCCCTTACATTAGGTCTGATTTTCTTCATAAGTGTCCGAACATCCTGTATAATGATGTAAATAATGTCATTGACTTATTCCATAATCATACTCATTGTTATGATATCATATATGGCCATATTCTTAGCTTCTTATTAGTAATATTTCATTGTTACTTGTTATTCGGGTGTTTATTACATTTTGTTCATATGCGTGTTTTGTTGAATAAATTCTTATTCTTCTCTTTAGGTTATATATTCCTCATTTCCAGAATGGTATTAGTGTAATATATATCATATTCATTCATTCAATTAATTTATATAATCATTATGCAATGAAGATCATGTATAACGAGTTGCATCACATCGTGGAGATGGTATTCCGTACGTACGTACGAGTGATGATATCGTTCCCATGATCATGGAATTGTATTGGAGTGTATGTATACTATTTCAGAATCAATATAACTTTACAATAATCATATATAGTTATTATTTACACCATTATATCCATCCAAGTAAGGTGGTGGTGGAAAATAGATTACCCCACGGCGTGGAGACGGTATTCTGTACGTACGCACGCGTAGTGATTTTGTTTCCCGTAGGATGGATAGATGGTGAAATAGGGTAGTTTCATACATATAATAACATATCATTATATGAGTGATACTGATTTTATTACTTCATAATGAAACAACTAAAGAAGAAGAAGAAGTGGAAGAAGAAATAAAGGTGAATGAATCGGTAACGGACATTACCTCTTCTTTGAAGCGCCTCTTTGAGACCACCTCTTAGGGTACTAAAATTGGTCTTTGAAGAATACCAGGACCTCCAAGATGTTTCTAGGGAAGTGGAGAAGTGAATTTGGCATGGGTTGGCCGAGCCTGAAGGCTCAAAGTGGTGTGAGGAAGAGAGGGAGGAGGTTCTCTTTTATAAGGGAGGAGAGGGGCACCTTAGGAAAAACTAAAAATATTATTTTATTATAAAGTCATATTCGGTTTTTAATAGCTCCAAATTAATTTATTTAGAATATAAGTTGGGGATGGGTCGAAATCCTCTCATAAAATAGAATTTAGACAAGTTTAGGTATCTATTTTAACCTTATCATTTAGATTTAACTTTAATTTTGATAATTTTAACTTTTACCGTGTCTTCTTGTTTTCTTACACTATAAGGTTAATAAACTTACAATAACAAGATAAAAGAACCCCAAGTTGTTTATTATTAATATATATATCCGTATCTAAGTCATTTTTCCGAACCTTAGATTTTTAGGATTATAATTATAATTAATAATATAATATTTGTTTTATAAACTATTTTATGTCAATTTTGACACTACTTGGTAATTGATTTTTTTGAAAATTATAACAGAAAGATTAGTTCAAAAAAAGTTAATTAAATCCATACTAACATGTCCTACTAACCTATAATATTATTTTAATTCATAAAAAGTCTCAAATTACATTTATTTGTGTATTTATAACATCAATTATGTCAATATATCATTAATAAGATAATTACTGCATCATCATTGTGTCATAAATAAATTAAATTATTTATTGTCTAAAAATTAA
Source organism: Viscum album (assembly GCA_963277665.1). NCBI lineage: Eukaryota > Viridiplantae > Streptophyta > Magnoliopsida > Santalales > Viscaceae > Viscum > Viscum album. Next base: position 814,436,524 of record OY728126.1, on the reverse strand, counting down.
AAATAAAATACCATTATGTAGGAAATAGTTTTATCTTTTTAATGAATATTTATAGTAGAATATATCTTATGTATAACCCTATATTAAAAATCATTTAGTTATTAAACTTTGATTTTAACTATTTTAACCCTTTTTTAAATAAAATAATAATAAATGTCCTAATCTAATCCAAGTGGGCGTAAATGATCATATTTTATTCATAATGTTTTTTTTATCGAATTACACTTATCCAATATAATTAGGAAATGTTTTAGGGTAATAATAATAACATTTTTACCCTTATTTTCCCTATTTAATTTTAAATGTAATACAAAAAGTAAAAAGTTACTAGTCACCAAAAATTATTTTCATCTCATTGAACCACATTTTAGTCCATGATATTAACCGTGCCTCTCGGATTTTCGAAATTCCACTCACAGAAGTGGTAAAATTATGTTTTATATAAATTTTCAAATTCTCCTAAGAGGTGGGAAAAAGACGGTGAAAAGTTCAATATAATTTTTATAGATCTAAAATTCTTATAAAATGACTCCAATGAATTTAATTGAACCTATATAGGTATTATGTATCAATTTTGACCTAAAATAAATTTAAATAAAATAAATAATTATTTAAATAAAAAGTCGGTTTTTAAATAGTAACCCAGTGTTTTCACTATTCATCAAAAATTGAATGTTTTAGAAAAATACCAAAATTTCACCCTAGGCTAATTTAGATATTCTGAATCCAAAAATGAAGTAAATTTTGAAAAATAAAATTTAAAAAATTTCAAAAAGTGGGTATTACTATTCATAACAGCTAATTTAGTAATATTTTAATAGCATATCGTTGTTTAGTGAAACTCGGTATTGCGTACGACGCAAGCAATCGAGTAAGGTTGTGATTGCGTGTAAAGCAAGTCAAGGTAGTGTTGTGTGTAGTAAAAGATTCCTTTGATGATTTATAAAACATAAAAACAAAATATTTCTCATAAAATTCTTGGGTGTTACATTCTAGCCCCCTAAAAATGAATTTCTCCCTCGAAATTCATAACTTTGTAACAAACAGATGAGGATACCCATCCCTCATCATATCCTCAAGCTCCCATGTAGCTTATTATAATTGGTGGTTCCTCAATAAAACATTCACCATGCGAGTGGTCTTGTTCCATAGAACTTTTTCACTATGATCCAGAATCTCTATCGGCTGTTCTTCATAAGAAAGATCTTGATCCAGCGGTACAACTTCTGAGATGAGTACATGTGAAAGATCAGGTATGTACTTCCTTAGGATAGATACATGGAACACATCGTGAACTTGGGAGAGATTCGGTGGAAGCGCCAATCGGCAAGCTACCTTCCCAACACGATCCAGTATTTCAAAAGGACCGATATACCTAGGGCTCAGCTTTTCATTCCTTCAAAATCTCGTTACTCTCTTCCAAGGAGATATTCGTAAGAACACTTTACTACCCACTTCAAACTCTAGGTCTTTTCTTCTGTTATCGGCATAACATTTTTGTCGACTCTGAGCTGCTCTTATGTTTTGTTGAATAGATCTGACCTTTTCTGCCACCTCATCAACAAGATCAGTTCCTAATAGCTTTCTTTCCCCAACTTCATCCCAGTAAGTTGGAGTCCTTCATTTCTTTCCATAGAGAGCTTCATAAGGAGCCATCTGAATACTGGAGTGAAAGCTATTATTATAAGAAAATTCCACCAATGGTAGGTGTTGATCCCAACCACCTTTGAAATCTATATAGCAATCCCTCGACATATCTTTTACAGTTTTAATTGTTCTATCAAACTGACCGTCTGTCTGAGGATGATAAGTAGTGCTGAAAATCAACTCTGTATCCAGAGTATGCTGAAGACTTCGCCATAACATAGAGGTAAATCTCGAATCCCGATCAGATATAATAGAAAGTTGTAGTCCATGCAATCTTACCACTTCCTTCACATATATCCTGGCAAGTTGATCTAGATAATAATCTTCTCTAATAGCAATAATGTGTGCTGACTTTGTAAGACGATCAACTATGACCCAGATAGCATTATTGCCCTTTGATGTTTTAGGAAGTCCGGTGAGAAAGTCTATAGTGTTGTTTTCCCATTTCCATTAGGTATGGGTAATGGTTGTAACATCCCCTTAGACTTCTGTCTCTCAACTTTAACTTCCTGACAAACCAAGCATCGAGAGTCATATTCAGCAACATCTCTTTTCATGCCATCCCACCAAAAGTACCCCTTCAGGTCCTTATACATCTTCGTGCTTCCAGGATGAATATAGAATGAAGAACTATGAGCCTCATCCAACAGCTCCTTCTTTAATTCTGGGATGGGAGGAACACAAACCCGGTTTTTGAATTTTATTATCCCATCACAATCAAGGTTGAATTCAGGAACATTTCGCGCCTTCTTTTGTAACTCTACAACTTCGTTCTGTGCCTCTTTAATCGTCACATGTCTAGATGGTTGAACATTCATTTGAGAACGATACAATTTTCCCACTTCCATTATAATTCCATGATCCATCCTTTGTAAAACCATAAATATTGGATCTTTTGTGATCCTCATTTTGGATAAGCTAGCATGGTCTTGTCGAATTAGTGCATCTTCCAACTTGTTTTCTTTCCCATGGTGGTAATGAATTGAGCAGTCATAATCCTTAATCAGCTCCAACCATCTTTTTTGGCGCATATTCAGCTCCTTTTGTGTGAAAATATACTTTAAACTTTTATGATCAGTATAAATATCACACCTTTATCCATAAAGATAATGCCTCCAAATATTTAATGCAAATATTACCATAGCTAACTCCAAATCATGAGTTGGGTAATTTTCCTCATGGATTTTCAATTTTCGTGAGGCATACGCTATCACTATATCGTTTTTCACAAGAACACACCCCATCCCCTTCTTGGATGCATCACTATAGATCACAAACCTTTCTCCACTACATGGAAGTGTGAGTACAGGTGTACTGGATAACCTTCTTTTCAACTCCTTGAAATTCTCTTCACATTCCATCATCCACACGAACTTAACTCCTTTTTTATTCAACTTGGTGAGTGGATTAGATAATCGTGAAAAATCTTTCACAAAACATCTATAATATCCAGCCAAACCAAGATAACTTCGAATCTCGGTTAATGTTGTTGGTCTCGACCATCTTTTTATAACCTTTGTTTTTGTTGGATCCACATATTTCCCCTCATTTGAGATTATGTGACCCAAAAATGAAACTTTTTGAAGCCAAAAGTCACACTTGGTAAATTTGGCAAAAAGATTCTCCTTTCTCAGGGTCTTCAATATAATTCTCAAGTGATCTTCCTGATCTTCCTTTATCTCTGAATAGACAAGAATATCGTCTATAAAGACTTCCCCAACCTGATCAAGATTGTCTCTAAAGACTCTATTCATCAGATCCATGAAGATAGCAGGGGAATTAGTAAGACCAAATGGAATCACTAAAAATTCATAGTGTCCATACCTTGTACGGAAAGCTGTCTTTGGTATATCCTCCCTTTTGACCCTTAATTGATGATACCCTAAATGAAGATCAATCTTGGAAAAGTATTGAGCTCCGCGTAGTTGGTCAAAAAAGTCATCAATGCGCGGGAGAGGATATTTTTTCTTGATCGTGATCTTGTTAAGTTGTCGATAATCAATGCAGAGTCTCATTGATCCATCTTTCTTCTTAACAAACAGAATAGGTGCTCCCCAAGCTGACGCACTAGGGCTTATGAATCCTTTATCAAGATTCCCTTGGAGTTGCTTCTTCAATTCCTGCAACTCAATTAGGTCCATTCTATAAGGTGTATTTGAAATAGGAAAATCACCTGGTACGAGTTCTATTGAAAACTCAACTTCACGATTTGGTGGAAGACCAGGAAATTCCTCCGGAAAGACATCATCAAACTCCCGTACAATAGGGATTTCTTAATTGTGATTTTCTCACCAACCATTTGAGATAAATAACCTTAATTTAGTGGAATCAAAACCCATAATATGGAAGAAATTTCCACTGGAAGGTTCTGTTCATCCTTGCATCGATAGACGATCATAGATTAATCTGGAATACAAAATGTGACTTCCCTTATTTGGAAATTGATATGAGCTCCATATAAAAAAAGCCAATCCATGCAAAGAATCAAATCAAATTCCACTATAGGAAGGATCACAAGATTTTTAGGAAGCACTTTCACACAAACTTCAGTAGGAGAAGAATTATAAACTTTTGATGCGACAGTTGTGCCATTAGGGGTTGTCACAGATAACTCAACATCTAATTGTTGAGGTAATACGGTGATACCCTTAGAAAATTCTTTAGAAATAAAAGAGTGGGTGGATCCAGAATCAAATAAAACATTTTCTACTTTAGAGTGGATGGTAAGTGTACCTTTCACCACTTCGTTATCATACTCCACATCGCTGATAGAAATTTCATGTGACTTTCCTTTTTCTTTGGCCTTAAGAGTATATTGACGTCGATCATCATCATCAACCCTTGGCTTTGGGAAATTATTGGCATAATGCCCCATCTCCTTGAAATTGAAAAATTTAAGGGTATAAGGTTCATTCTGCATATCCCTTCCTTTGATTGAATCATTATACATCTTATTCCCATTATTTCGGCATTCAATTGCCCGATGACATTCTATTCCACACGTATAACATTTTCTTGTCCCCTTAAGACAATTTTCTCCATGTTTCTTTCCACATATTGAGCATAAGAGAAAACTCATCTTCTTTTCATTGTGCTCTTTAGATTTTCCTTTGAATTCCATTTTCCTCTTCTTATCAAACCCATATGACTGATGGGTTACTCCAGTCTCCATATCAACCTTGAGAGAACATCGAACGAGTTCCTCATAGCTATTGAAATCCCCTATGGATAACGCCCTTCGAAAACTTGGTTTTAAGCCAGTAAAGAATCGATCAATCTTACTCCCAGGTTGGATAATAATACCATAAGCGTACCTTGAAAGTCTGGTAAAATATTCTTCGTAGGTACCAACAGATTCATCATCCTTTTCCTTTAGTTCATGAAATTACTTCTCCATCATTGTTTGAAGAATACGAGGGAAGTACTTGTTGAAAAATAAGTTCTTGAACTCATCCCATTCCATGGACTCAATTTCATCCCTTTGCCTCATATTCTTAATAAGATTCTGTAACGCCCCGACCCTAGTTACCCAGAGTCGGTGCATTACTTCGTAACATTGGCATGATCACAAGAAAGATCAAATCTCGAATGACCGATTGGTTTAGTAGCCTTGGAAACACTAGATATATTCATAAGTTTTACATTACATCATAAAATGAAAAACTACTACAACAACATAATGTTTCCACAATCCACACTATTAACCCCTCATAAAATCCCTGCAGGTCATTCATAACTTACTTCTTCACATCCTGGGAAAAATAAAACATAGAAAAGGGGTGAGCTCAAATTCCCAGTAAGGATAATAATATAGCGGAAACTTTCATAAATAAGAATAACCATTTAAGGCAATGCATTAATAAAACAAAATCCTTTTAAACTTTAACTTCAACATAGTATGGCAAAAGTAAAATGAAATAATGCCATTTACTTATTCACATGGATATTCTACTAATCGAATAATCACATGCAAAAATCAATAACCACTTTCATAATGTTGGAATGCATAATGCAAGACTATCATAACCACATAGCCAAGGCCTCGTGCCAAGACTACAAATAAGATTTTGTCAAGGCCTTGTGCCAAGACACTAGTTTGTCTCATGAGACCTACTGATGCATCGAGGAGCTATAGCGGGCTCCACCCGTCACATATTAAGTCCAATGCATTCCCATATGAAAAGGTTTAAACATAAAATAAACATTCGTATTAAACTAGCATACGAAATGTCAATACTTTCACCATAAACCATGAATGGTATATAAAAAAATAGCACATCCACAGTCAAACATATCACAAAACCTTCAATACAATATAAAAGTTTTGTATCATATTATATCATCCTCAAATAAGCATAAAATCCATTAAAGGATGTTGACATAGATGAAATCAAAACTCTTTTTAAAGAAATATCTCTTTCTATTTTGAAATCATTTAAGAGACATATATTTATAAAATAAAACATTTTCTTCAAAAATATTCTTATAAGCTTGTAAGGGATGCTTTGACGATTTTATAATGGCGGAAAATAACCGCACCCGCCGTATAAGTTAAAAAAACATTCTTATCTTAATTCTGTCGAAAAGGTTAAAAAGCACCTTGTTTGGAAAACGACGGAAATATTCCTCTTATAAAAAGTCAAAAAAAGGTATAAATGACTTTAACCCATATTCTTGTAAAAATGTTTTGAAATACATTTTGAAGAAACATGGATGTGGATGATAACGAGATCCCAGTAGATTATTACGTATAAACAACCTCGGATAATGAAGAGATTGTGAAATAACCCTTACCTTGTACTTTTCCTTGGTTGGGGTAGGTTAACCTCCTGTATAATGGTGAAATAATTGTTATTAAATTATACAAGAATCATATACATTAATATGATATCATATATGATCTTTTAATATTGATTTGATAATAATATCTTAGTATTATCATTATATCGGGTGTTAACTTACTTGTTTTCTTTTATATGTTTTGTTACGTAAGACATGTTTGTAAAGAATAGGTTGTATATTATTAATATCCATAATGATATCAAGTCCTTAAAGATCATTTTTAAATCATCAAATGATAATTATACTTGAATGGATACGATGGAGAATGAATCTCATGGCGTTCGGGGAGACGGTAGTCCGTACGTACGCACGAGCGACAATATCATTCTTTTGATATTAAAATAATATATAAATGGATGTTATATCATATATACAGAATCATTAACATGTTATATTTATTATTTACATGAGTTACACATCATTATTATACCCATCCAAATAATAATATATTGAATAACAATTACACCACGACGTGGAGACGGTAAGCCGTACGTACGCACGTATGGTGACATGTTATTCAAAGGGTGGATAGAATACTGAATATGGTTGTACCATATTTATAATAACATCACAGTATATGTAAGATACTGGAGTTATTATTTTAGAATGGTAAGAACAAAGAAAGAGGAAGTGGAAGAAGAAAGGAACTTAGAAAAGGGTGGTGAAATCATTACCTCTTCTTCAGGTTCTTCCTTTTGATTTGATCAAAAGGGCTCCTTAGATTGGCTTTCTGATCAAACTAAGGCCTCTAGGTTGTATTGAGGGATGTTGGGAGAGTATTTGGGCAGAGTTTGGCCGAACCAAAAGGCTTTTAAGGTGTGAAGAAATGAGAAGGAGGAGTGCCCTTTTATAAGAGGGGTGAGGGGCACCTTTGGAAAAGCTAGAAATATTAATTTATAATAAATTCATATTCGGTTTCTAATGGATCCAAAGTTGATTATTCAAAGGTTAATGTGGGGATAGGTCGAAAACAACTCAACCAATAGAATTTAGACAGGTTTGGGTACTTATATTAACCTTATCTTTAAGTATTAACACTAAGTTAATTAGTTTCACTTTTACAATGTCTCTTTGTATTTTTATATAATATGGTTAATAAACTTACTATATACATCCAAGCGACCCTCAAGTGGTACATTAATGATGAACCTATCATGATATAAGTCTCTTGGCCGAACCTTAGATTTTTAGGAATTTAATATCAATTAATAATATAATATTTGTTTTAAGAACTCTTTTATGTCAATTTTGACACTATTCAATAGTTGATTTTTTTGAAACTCATAAAAGATTTATTACTTCCAAAAAAGTAAATTAAATCGATCCTAATATATCATATTATCCTAGAAAATTAGTTTAATTCATTAATAGTTTCATATTATATTTATTTGGGTATTTATAATATCAATTATTTTAATTTTTCACTATTATAGTAATTACTACATCATCATTGTGTCATATATAAAATAAATTATTTAATGTATAAAAATTATAAATAAAATATCATTATGTAGGAAATCTTTTTAGCTTTCTAATGAATATTTATAATCTAAAATCCAACATATATAACCCTATGTAACAATTGTTGTTCTAAAAGATATATGCTTGTGTCATTTTTGTATTCATTTTAACTAAATTAAAATAAAGTGTCATTATCACTTACAAGTGGATCCATGGGGTCCCAAAATCGACCCAAAGATGACCATGGTCGACCATGTATCAACCAATAGGGTTAAGACACGTTTTAGGGTAATTTAGTATTATTATAATATTATTTTTTAACCCTTATTTACCGGATTTACCCTTAACCATGGTAAATAAAATATTTACCACAGTAATTATTCAAAATGTCTAAAAATAAAAGTTACCTATTTACACAATTTGGACATCCTGATTCCAAATATGGAATCCATTTTTCTAAATTCAAAACACATAAGTGGCAGAAATTAATTTAAAATTAATTCCCGCTGTCAAAACAAAAAGCGTGTTTTTAAGAGATAATAACTATCAAAAGATTGACACTTGTTTATGTTCGGTTTAATTGTAAAATTATGTCCAATGACCAACATTATATTAAATGGTAAAAATATATTCTAAATATACTTTAAAACCACTCAAATTCATAATTTATCACTATTAATTATTTTGATTAAAAAAGTTGTTTTTAATTAAAATTTAGTAATTTTCACTATTAATCAAAATATGAATGTTATCCGAAATGTACCAAAATTTCACCTTAGGCTAAATTCGATATTCCGAATCCAAAAATGAAGTCCATTTTCAAATATAAAATTTCAAAAAGTAGGTATTACTATTCAAAGTGGCTAGTTTGATTGGTTACGGTGTGTTAGAACTCGGTGTTGCGTACAACACACGCTAGCGTACCGTGGAAGCTTGGGAGGTTTCATTTTAAATTTTTGATGTCCCCATTTAGTCAAAAAGTTTAAAATATAGTATCTAAAAAGGGTTCACTATTAAAATTTGGTAAAAGTGAAATACTGAAAATGAATTTGTTCTTACATTATGTCTAAGAAACTCATAATATGGATTCTAAAATTATAAGGATTATATAAAGTTTAAAATTTAGTTGACACTATTCATAACCTCTTTTGAACAGCTTGTTTGGTAAGTCATGGTGCGATTGAACTTGGTGTTGTGTGTAGTAAAAGTTATTGAATTATTTTGAAGAAATAACACACTATAAAATCTTGGGGTGTTACATTCTCCCCTCCTTCAATAAATTGCGTCCTCGCAATTTGAAATTGTTCTTCGAAAATAAAAGGTTGAAAATAGAAAATATCTTTGGGGGAAAACCCACATCGGAAAATGAATTAATGATGCCTCTATTTAAAATAAATAGTGGAAAGTATGAAGATTACCGAAAATAACACATACTAGGGTTCCATGTAGGAAAATATGGATATGGAGGAGAAATCTAACCATCAATTATCTGATGGAGAGTGGTAGAGAACATGGATATGAAAAGGCCAACAATCCCAAAGCCATAAATTAGTGATGATTTAAGGTACCATCTAGGAAAACATTTTTGTTCTAAGTTCCTTTTATTAATGTTGAGGAATTTATTTATGAGATTGGCTAAGATCATAAGGAGATATACTTATTTTATAATTAGAGTTTTATCCATTAATAAGTTTCTACCACAAACTCATCTATCACTCTAAAAGATAATAGAATGTAATTTTTTTTATTTATACTATTCGTACAGGGTTCCAAAATAAATGAATTTATAATTCATCTACCAGATCTTTAAAAAAAACAACATTATTTAATCCAGGACATCTTGTGGGCCAGTGGTAGGTGATACACCCTTGTCGCCCTTCGTTTGCAGGTTCAAGTCTCGCAGCCTTGCCGGACGCGACGGGTTGCCGCCCGACCTCCGGGTTTTCCTTTTATGGTAATCCAAAATAATCCAAACTAGAACTATCAAAAATACTTCTGTCCAAACTCACAGTCCAACATTTATAAGGAAGGTAAACATAATATAGATCCTTTTTACCCCGCAATAGCATATGAATACCTTCATCTTGTATTCTTTTAATAAACTGAAACATCTTGAATTACCATATTCCTTATTGATTACATTCATGCTCCCCTATTCCATATAGAATGCTGGATATACTTCATTAATCCAAAAATGTTTTAAACCCCAACAATTATGGAATATACAAATCATTAATTAGTTCCAAGGTAGTCAAGAATATCCAATATAATTTATCCAAAACAATCACATATTATTCCAAAATCACTACCTCAGTATCAGAACTATATTATGATTTATCATTCTCTCAACCATATATTTTCCAAAAAATTTATCCTGCTATTGAGTCACTTTTCTTTGTTCCACATAATCTCAAGTCCTTAATGAAATAGTACTGCAGTACAATCCTTATATACTCCATAATTATTATAATAAGTACATTGTTGATACAACACTCAATTGACATAATCAACATAAGAACTCTAATCATTCCTCTTCATCTGTGGTAGTATCATAACTTGGTTATTATCCAATAACATCATTTGCGGCATAGTCTGATGACTGGGACATAGGTTCGCGTAGTGTCCAAACTCCTTGCAAATGAAGCATTGTACATTTAAAACCATTTTCTTACCCTTGCAGTCACGTACTTTGTGCCCTTTTCCTCCACACTTATAACAAACTCCCATTCCTTTCAGGCAAGTTCCAGGGTGTTTCTTTCCACAGTTACCACATATGGGAAAATTCTTCTTTTCCCTCTTCCCTTTATCCATCTTTCTCTCTTCCATCCTTTTCTTCTCTTGCTTCCCTTCAAAGCCATAGGACTCAGTAAACTCTTTACATATCTTATCAACACATGATATTATTTCTTCATATGATGATAATACATGGGAGACTATTTCTCTTATAAATTCTAGCTTAAGACCATGAAAGATATGATCCTTCCTTCTCTTTGAATCATGTGTATTTCTGGAGTTCTCATTCCTTCTACTGGGTGCCATTTCTATACCATGGCATAAACTAGATCAGTTTATGAATCAAAACACATAATCCCATACTTATAAAACACTTAACATAAATTGAACTATTTGTGGATATAATCCATAATCATAAAAATGTTTTCTTTGAGGAAGTATATACTCATAAACCCTTCATAATGATTTGTAAAGAAAATGAGAGTTATCCTAAGCATATCCCCCGGGAGTGTCGTAACCAAGAGTACAGCAAGGCCCGTTGTCGTGCACCAGTTCTCGTTCGAGTCTAGCTCAAAGCGGTGTTTTTGGGTTTTACCCCTAGGTACATCTGTGCCAGAGCCGCCTCTACCTTCTCGTATCCAGACAGGGATGTATTGCTCGGAAAACTCACAAAATCTCTACAATACCAAAATTCTAGGAAGTTCTTCTATACTAATCCTCAAAGTTCATCTTAGGTTTACGTGCTCTAATCAGAGTTTATCTAAATCTAGCTTCCAAGGTTTGTACTAAACTTCCTCTAATACCAACTGTAACACCCCGACCCTAGTTACCCAGAGTCAGTGCATTACTTCGTAACATTGGCATGATCACAAGAAAGATCAAATCTCGAAAGACCGATTGGTTTAGTAGCCTTGGAAACACTAGATATATTCATAAGTTTTACATTACATCATAAAATGAAAAACTACTACAACAACATAATGTTTCCACAATCCACACTATTAACCCCTCATAAAATCCCTGCAGGTCATTCATAACTTACTTCTTCACATCCTGGGAAAAATAAAACATAGAAAAGGGGTGAGCTCAAATGCCCAGTAAGGATAACAATATAGCAGAAACTTTCATAAATAAGAATAAACATTTAAGGCAATGCATTACTAAAACAAAAGCCTTTTAAACTTTAACTACAACATAGTATGGCAAAAGTAAAATGAAATAATTCCATTTACTTATTCACATGGATATTCTACTAATCGAATAATCACATGCAAAAATCAATAACCACTTTCATAATGTTGGAATGCATAATTCCAGACTATCATAACCACATAGCCAAGGCCTCGTGCCAAGACTACAAATAAGATTTTGTCAAGGCCTTGTGCCAAGACACTAGTTTGTCTCATGAGACCTACCGATGCATCGAGGACCTATAGCGGGCTCCACCCGTCACATATTAAGTCCAATGCATTCCCATATGAAAAGGTTTAAACATAACATAAACATTCGTATTAATCTAGCATACGAAATGTCAATACTTTCACCATAAACCATGAATGGTATATAAAAAAATAGCACATCCACAGTCAAACATATCACAAAACCTTCAATACAATATAAAAGTTTTGTATCATATTATATCATCCTCAAATAAGCATAAAATCCATTAAAGGATGTTGACATAGATGAAATCAAAACTATTTTTAAAGAAATATCTCTTTCTATTTTGAAATCATTTAAGAGACATATATTTATAAAATAAAACATTTTCTTTGAAAATATTCTTATAAGCTTGTAAGGGAAGCTTTGACGATTTTATAACGGCGGAAAATAACCGCACCCGCCGTATAAGTTAAAAAAACATTCTTATCTTAATTCTGTCGAAAAGGTTAAAAAGCACCTTGTTTGGAAAACGACGGAAAGATTCCTCTTATAAAAAGTCAAAAAAAGGTATAAATGACTTTAACCCATATTCTTGTAAAAATGTTTTGAAATACATTTTGAAGAAACATGGATGTGGATGATAACGAGATCCCAGTAGATTATTACGTATAAACAACCTCGGATAATGAAGAGATTGTGAAATAACCCTTACCTTGTACTTTTCCTTGGTTGCGGTAGGTTAACCTCCTGTATAATGGTGAAATAATTGTTATTAAATTATACAAGAATCATATAAATTAATATGATATCATATATGATCTTTTAATATTGATTTGATAATAATATCTTAGTATTATCATTATATCGGGTGTTAACTTACTTGTTTTCTTTTATATGTTTTGTTACGTAAGACATGTTTTTAAAGGATAGGTTGTATATTATTAATATCCAGAATGATATCAAGTCCTTAAAAATCATTTTTAAATCATCAAATGATAATTATACTTGAATGGATACGATGGAGAATGAATCTCATCGCGTTCGTGGAGACGGTAGTCCGTACGTACGCACGAGCGAAAATATCATTCTTTTGATATTAAAATAATATATAAATGGATGGTATATCATATATACAGAATCATTAACATGTTATATTTATTATTTTCATGAGTTACACATCATTATTATACCCATCCAAATATTAATACATTGAATAACAGTTACACCACGACGTGGAGACGGTAAGCCGTACGTACGCACGTATGGTGACATGTTATTCAAAGGGTGGATAGAATACTGAATATGGTTGTACCATATTTATAATAACATCACAGTATATTTAAGATACTGGAGTTATTATTTTAGAATGGTAAGAACAAAGAAAGAGGAAGTGGAAGAAGAAAGGAACTTAGAAAAGGGTGGTGAAATCATTACCTCTTCTTCGGGTTCTTCCTTTTGATTTGATCAAAAGGGCTCCTTAGGTTGGATTTCTGATCAAACTAAGGCCTCTAGGTTGTAGTGAGGGGTGTTGGGAGAGTATTTGGGCAGAGTTTGGCCGAACCAAAAGGCTTTTAAGGTGTGAAGAAATGAGAAGGAGGAGTGCCCTTTTATAAGAGGGGTGAGGGGCACCTTTGGAAAAGCTAGAAATATTAATTTATAATAAATTCATATTCGGTTTCTAATGGCTCCAAAGTTGATTATTCAAAGGTTAAGGTGGAGATAGGTCGCAAAAAACTCAAACAATAGAATTTAGACAGGTTTGGGTACTTATATTAACCTTATCTTTAAGTATTAACTCTAAGTTAATTAGTTTCACTTTTACAATGTCTCTTTGTATTTTTATATAATATGGTTAATAAACATACTATATACATCCAAGAGACCCTCAAGTGGTACATTAATGATGAACCTATCATGATATAAGTATCTTGGCCGAACCTTAGATTTTTAGGAATTTAATATCAATTAATAATATAATATTTGTTTTAAGGACTCTTTTATGTCAATTTTGACACTATTCAATAGTTGATTTTTGTGAAACTCATAACAGATTGATTACTTATAAAAAAGTCAATTAACTCAATACTAATATATCATATTATCCTATAAAATTAGTTTAATTCATTAAAAGTTTCATATTATATTTATTTGGGTATTTATAATATCAATTATTTTAATTTTTCACTATTATAGTAATTACTGCATCATCATTGTGTCATATATAAAATAACTTATTTAATGTCTAAAAATTTTAAATAAAATATCCTTATGTATGAAATATTTTTATCTTTCTAATTAATATTTATAATCTAAAATCCAACATATATAACCCTATGTAACAATTGTTGTTCTAAAAGATATATGCTTGTGTCATTTTTGTATTCATTTTAACTAAATTAAAATAAAGTGTCATTATCACTTACAAGTGGATCCATGGGGTCCCAAAATCTACCCAAAGATGCCCATGGTCGACCATGTATCAAACAATAGGGTTAAGACACGTTTTAGGGTAATTTAGTATTATTATAATATTATTTTTTAACCCTTATTTACCGGATTTACCCTTATCCATGGTAAATAAAATATTTACCACAGTAATTATTCAAAATGTCTAAAAATAAAAGTTACCTATTTACACAATTTGGACATCCTGATTCCAAATATGGAATCCATTTTTCTAAATTCAAAACACAGAAGTGGCAGAAATTAATTTAAAATTAATTCCTGCTGTCAAAACAAAAAGCGTGTTTTTAAGAGATAATAACTATCAAAAGATTGACACTTGTTTATGTTCGGTTTAATTGTAAAATTATGTCCAATGACCAACATTATATTAAATGGTAAAAATATATTCTAAATGTACTTTAAAACCACTCAAATTCATAATTTATCACTATTAATTATTTTGATTAAAAAAGTTGTTTTTAATTAAAATTTAGTAATTTTCACTATTCATCAAAATATGAAAGTTATCCGAAATGTACCAAAATTTCACGTTAGGCTAAATTTGATATTCCGAATCCAAAAATGAAGTCCATTTTCAAATATAAAATTTCAAAAAGTAGGTATTACTATTCATAGCGGCTAGTTTGATTGGTTACGGTGTGTTAGAACTCGGTGTTGCGTACAACACACGCTAGCGTACTGTGGAAGCTTGGGAGGTTTCATTTTAAATTTTTGATGTCCCCATTTAGTCAAAAAGTTTAAAATATAGTATCTAAAAAGGGTTCACTAATAAAATTTAGTTAAAGTGAAATACTGAAAATGAATTTGTTTTTACATTATGTCTAAGAAACTCATAATATGGATTCTAAAATTATAAGGATTATATAAAGTTTAAAATTTAGTTGACACTATTCAAAACCTCTTTGGAACAGCTTGTTTGGTATGTCATGGTGCGATTGAACTTGGTGTTTTGTGTAGTAAAAGTTATTGAATTATTTTGAAGAAATAACACACTATAAAATCTTGGGGTGTTACATTCTCCCCTCCTTCAATAAATTGCGTCCTCGCAATTTAAAATTGTTCTTCGAAAATAAAAGGTTGAAAATAGAAAATATCTTTGTGGGAAAACCCACATCGGAAAATGAATTAATGATGCCTCTATTTAAAATAAAGAGTGGAAAGTATGAATATTAACGAAAATAACACATACTAGGGTTCCATGTAGGAAAATATGGATATGGAGGAGAAATCTAACCATCAATTATCTGATGGAGAGTGGTAGAGAACATGGCTATGAAAAGGCCAACAATCCCAAAGCCATAAATTAGTGATGATTAAAGGTACCATCTAGGAAAACATTTTTGTTCTAAGTTACTTTTATTAATGTTGAGGAATTTATTTATGAGATTGGCTAAGATCATAAGGAGATATACTTATTTTATAATTAGAGTTTTATCCATTAATAAGTTTCTACCACAAACTCATCTATCACTCTAAAAGATAATAGAATGTAATTTTTTTTTATTTATACTATTCGTACAGGGTTCCAAAATAAATGAATTTATAATTCATCTACCAGATCTTTAAAAAAAACAACATTATTTAATCCAGGACATCTTGTGGGCCAATGGTAGGTGATACACCCTTGTCTCCCTTCGGTTGCAGGTTCAAGTCTCGCAGCCTTGCCGGACGCGACGGGTTGCCTCCTGACCTCCGGGTTTTCCTTTTATGGTAATCCAAAATAATCCAAACTAGAACTATCCAAAATACTTCTGTCCAAACTCACAGTCCAACATTTATAAGGAAGGTAAACATAATATAGATCCTTTTTACCCCGCAATAGCATATGAATACCTTCATCTTGTATTCTTTTAATAAACTGAAACATCTTGAATTACCATATTCCTTATTGATTACATTCATGCTCCCCTATTCCATATAGAATGCTGGATATACTTCATTAATCCAAAAATGTTTTAAACCCCAACAATGATGGAATATACAAATCATTAATTAGTTCCAAGGTAGTCAAGAATATCCAATATAATTTATCCAAAACAATCACATATTATTCCAAAATCACTACCTCAGTATCAGAACTATATTATGATTTATCATTCTCTCAACCATATATTTTCCAAAAATTTATCCTGCTATTGAGTCACTTTTCTTTGTTCCACATAATCTCAAGTCCTTAATGAAATAGTACTGCAGTACAATCCTTATATACTCCATAATTATTATAATAAGTACATTGTTGATACAACACTCAATTGACATAATCAACATAAGAACTCTAATCATTCCTCTTCATCTGTGGTAGTATCATAACTTGGTTATTATCCAATAACATCATTTGCGACATAGTCTGATGACTGGGACATAGGTTCGCGTAGTGTCCAAACTCCTTGCAAATGAAGCATTGTACATTTAAAAACATTTTCTTACCCTTGCAGTCATGTACTTTGTGCCCTTTTCCTCCACACTTATAACAAACTCCCATTCCTTTCAGGAAAGTTCCAGGGTGTTTCTTTCCACAGTTACCACATATGGGAAAATTCTTCTTTTCCCTCTTCCCTTTATCCATCTTTCTCTCTTCCATCCTTTTCTTCTCTTGCTTCCCTTCAAAGCCACAGGACTTAGAAAACTCTTTACATATCTTATCAACACATGATATTATTTCTTCATATGATGATAATACATGGGAGACTATTTCTCTTATAAATTCTAGCTTAAGACCATGAAAGATATGATCCTTCCTTCTCTTTGAATCATGTGTATTTCTGGAGTTCTCATTCCTTCTACTGGGCGCCATTTCTATACCATGGCATAAACTAGATCAGTTTATGAATCAAAACACATAATCCCATACTTATAAAACACTAAACATAAATTGAACTATTTATGGATATAATCCATAATCATAAAAATGTTTTCTTTGAGGAAGTATATACTCATAAACCCTTCATAATGATTTGTAAAGAAAATGAGAGTTATCCTATGCATATCCCCCGGGAGTGTCGTAACCAAGAGTGCAGCAAGGCCCGTTGTCGTGCACCAGTTCCCGTTCGAGTCTAGCTCAAAGCGGTGTTTTTGGGTTTTACCCCTTGGTACATCTGTGCCAGAGCCGCCTCTACCTGCTCGTATCTAGACAGGGATGTATTGCTCGGAAAACTCACAAAATCTCTACAATACCAAAATTCTAGGAAGTTCTTCTATACTAATCCTCAAAGTTCATCTTAGGTTTACGTGCTCTAATCAGAGTTTATCTAAATCTATCTTCCAAGGTTTGTACTAAACTTCCTCTGATACCAACTGTAACGCCCCGACCCTAGTTACCCAGAGTCGGTGCATTACTTCGTAACATTGGCATGATCAAAAGAAAGATCAAATCTCGAAAGACCGATTGGTTTAGTAGCCTTGGAAACACTAGATATATTCATAAGTTTTACATTATATCATAAAATGAAAAACTACTACAACAACATAATGTTTCCACAATCCACACTATTAACCCCTCATAAAATCCCTGCAGGTCATTCATAACTTACTTCTTCACATCCTGGGAAAAATAAAACATAGAAAAGGGGTGAGCTCAAATGCCCAGTAAGGATAACAATATAGAGGAAACTTTCATAAATAAGAATAAACATTTAAGACAATGCATTACTAAAACAAAAGCCTTTTAAACTTTAACTTCAACATAGTATGGCAAAAGTAAAATGAAATAATGTCATTTACTTATTCACATGGATATTCTACTAATCGAATAATCACATGCAAAAATCAATAACCACTTTCATAATGTTGGAATGCATAATGCCAGACTATCATAACCACATAGCCAAGGCCTCGTGCCAAGACTACAAATAAGATTTTGTCAAGGCCTTGTGCCAAGACACTAGTTTGTCTCATGAGACCTACTGATGCATCTAGGAGCTATAGCGGGCTCCACCCGTCACATATTAAGTCCAATGCATTCCCATATGAAAAGGTTTAAACATAACATAAACATTCGTATTAAACTAGCATACGAAATGTCAATACTTTCACCATAAACCATGAATGGTATATAAAAAAATAGCACATCCACAGTCAAACATATCACAAAACCTTCAATACAATATAAAAGTTTTGTATCATATTATATCATCCTCAAATAAGCATAAAATCCATTAAAGGATGTTGACATAGATGAAATCAAAACTCTTTTTAAAGAAATATCTCTTCCTATTTTGAAATCATTTAAGAGACATATATTTATAAAATAAAACATTTTCTTTGAAAATATTCTTATAAGCTTGTATGGGAAGCTTTGACGATTTTATAACGGCGGAAAATAACCGCACCCGCCGTATAAGTTAAAAAAACATTCTTATCTTAATTCTGTCGAAAAGGTTAAAAAGCACCTTGTTTGGAAAACGACGGAAAGATTCCTCTTATAAAAAGTCAAAAAAAGGTATAAAGGACTTTAACCCATATTCTTGTAAAAATGTTTTGAAATACATTTTGAAGAAACATGGATGTGGATGATAACGAGATCCCAGTAGATTATTACGTATAAACAACCTCGGATAATGAAGAGATTGTGAAATAACCCTTACCTTGTACTTTTCCTTGGTTGGGGTAGGTTAACCTCCTGTATAATGGTGAAATAATTGTTATTAAATTATACAAGAATCATAAACATTAATATGATATCATATATGATCTTTTAATATTGATTTGATAATAATAGCTTAGTATTAACATTATAGCGGGTGTTAACATACTTGTTTTCTTTTATATGTTTTGTTACGTAAGACATGTTTGTAAAGGATAGGTTGTATATTATTAATATCCTGAATAATATCAAGTCCTTAAACATCATTTTTAAATCATCAAATGATAATTATACTTGAATGGATACGATGGAGAATTAATCTCATCGCGTTCGTGGAGACGGTAGTCCGTACGTACGCACGAGCGACAATATCATTATTTTGATATTAAAATAATATATAAATGGATGGTATATCATATATACAGAATCATTAACATGTTATATTTATTATTTACATGAGTTACACATCATTATTATACCCATCCAAATAATAGTATATTGAATAACAATTACACCACGACGTGGAGACGGTAAGCCGTACGTACGCACGTATGGTGACATGTTATTCAAAGGGTGGATAGAATACTGAATATGGTTGTACCATATTTATAATAACATCACAGTATATGTAAGATACTGGAGATATTATTTTAGAATGGTAAGAACAAAGAAAGAGGAAGTGGAAGAAGAAAGGAACTTAGAAAAGGGTGGTGAAATCATTACCTCTTCTTCGGGTTCTTCCTTTTGATTTGATCAAAAGGGCTCTTTAGGTTGGCTTTCTGATCAAACTAAGGCCTCTAGGTTGTAGTGAGGGATGTTGGGAGAGTATTTGGGCAGAGTTTGGCCGAACCAAAAGGCTTTTAAGGTGTGAAGAAATGAGAAGGAGGAGTGCCCTATTATAAGAGGGGTGAGGGGCACCTTTGGAAAAGCTAGAAATATTAATTTATAATAAATTCATATTCGGTTTCTAATGGCTCCAAAGTTGATTATTAAAAGGTTAAGGTGGGGATAGGTCGAAAACAACTCAACCAATATAATTTAGACAGGTTTGGGTACTTATATTAACCTTATCTTTAAGTATTAACTCTAAGTTAATTAGTTTCACTTTTACAATGTCTCTTTGTATTTTTATATAATATGGTTAATAAACTTACTATATACATCCAAGCGACCCTCAAGTGGTACATTAATGATGAACCTATCATGATATAAGTCTCTTGGCCGAACCTTAGATTTTTAGGAATTTAATATCAATTAATAATATAATATTTTTTTAAGAACTCTTTTATGTCAATTTTGACACTATTCAATAGTTGATTTTTTTGAAACTCATAACAGATTGATTACTTCGAAAAAAGTCTATTAAATCAATCCTAATATATCATATTATCCTATAAAATTAGTTTAATTCATTAAAAGTTTCATATTATATTTATTTGGGTATTTATAATATCAATTATTTTAATTTTTCACTATTATAGTAATTACTGCATCATCATTTTGTCATATATAAAATAAATTATTTAATGTCTAAAATTATAAATAAAATATCATTATGTAGGAAATCTTTTTACCATTCTAATGAATATTTATAATCTAAAATCCAACATATATAACCCTATGTAACAATTGTTGTTCTAAAAGATATATGCTTGTGTCATTTTTGTATTCATTTTAACTAAATTAAAATAAAGTGTCATTATCACTTACATGTGGATCTATGGGGTCCCAAAATCGACCCAAAGATGCCCATGGTCGACCATGTATCAACCAATAGGGTTAAGACACGTTTTAGGGTAATTTAGTATTATTATAATATTATTTTTTAACCCTTATTTACCGGATTTACCCTTAACCATGGTAAATAAAATATTTACCACAGTAATTATTCAAAATGTCTAAAAATAAAAGTTACCTATTTACACAATTTGGACATACTGATTCCAAATATGGAATCCATTTTTCTAAATTCAAAACACAGAAGTGGCAGAAATTAATTTAAAATTAATTCCCGCTGTCAAAACAAAAAGCGTGTTTTTAAGAGATAATAACTATCAAAAGATTGACACTTGTTTATGTTCGGTTTAATTGTAAATTTATGTCCAATGACCAACATTATATTAAATGGTAAAAATATATTCTAAATATACTTTAAAACCACTCAAATTCATAATTTATCACTATTAATTATTTTGATTAAAAAAGTTGTTTTTAATTAAAATTTAGTAATTTTCACTATTCATCAAAATATGAAAGTTATCCG
This sequence comes from Viscum album, assembly GCA_963277665.1. Taxonomy (NCBI): domain Eukaryota; kingdom Viridiplantae; phylum Streptophyta; class Magnoliopsida; order Santalales; family Viscaceae; genus Viscum; species Viscum album. Next base: position 814,415,147 of record OY728126.1, on the reverse strand, counting down.
AAATGTACCAAAATTTAACCTTAGGCTAAATTCGATATTCCGAATCCAAAAATGAAGTCCATTTTCAAATATAAAATTTCAAAAAGTAGGTATTACTATTCATAGCGGCTAGTTTGATTGGTTACGGTGTGTTAGAACTCGGTGTTGCGTACAACACACGCTAGCGTACCGTGGAAGCTTGGGAGGTTTCATTTTAAATTTTTGATGTCCCCATTTAGTCAAAAAGTTTAAAATATAGTATCTAAAAAGGGATCACTATTAAAATTTGGTAAAAGTGAAATACTGAAAATGAATTTGTTCTTACATTATGTCTAAGAAACTCATAATATGGATTCTAAAATTATAAGGATTATATAAAGTTTAAAATTTAGTTGACACTATTCATAACCTCTTTTGAATAGCTTGTTTGGTAAGTCATGGTGCGATTGAACTTGGTGTTGTGTGTAGTAAAAGTTATTGAATTATTTTGAAGAAATAACACACTATAAAATCTTGGGGTGTTACAGATTCCACCATTGATTAGCATGTCCTTCCAAATGATACATTACTAAGATGACTTTGTCACGTTCAGAACATTGATGAAATGAAAATATCTTTTCAGTGGTACTGATCCATTGTGAAGCCACTAATGGATCAGAAGACCCACTGAATGAAGGTGGATTCTGCCTCATGAAAGATTCAACAGAATTTTCCTCCTTCCTTTTCTCGTTTGGAAGTAATGCACGATTCATATCTTGAGAAAGTTGTGTGAGCATGGCTATAAGATTTTGCATTCCAGCTCCCATGACGTTTGGTTTCTCAGGGGTACAATCATTGCATTTCCCGTCGCATTCTGCATTAACACGATTCCTTCGGGTTCTAGCCATTGACTAAAACCAAGAAGATTAGTGTGGGAAACACTAATTATAATAGGAGAAACACATAATCAAGAATAAAATTTTACACTCAAGGTCTTATCATAGGTTATTCATGGCCATTTCTAAAACACTAAGATTGTGTTTTATGCTTAGACATATCTTTAGGGTTCTTACAAAGGCTTTCACATCCTAGTTACCAAAGGTTGACTATACCTTTCCTCTGATACGAACTATAACGACCCATACTTTACATACATTATTATTTCTTCAGAATTGAAGCACACATGTTACAACATATAACAAAACCAGTAAAGGACCGTATAAGTATAGTGTTTTTGGAAACTGGGAAACATAAACAACTGGTTCATAATGCATCTACATTGTCTTCCATTTATTTCATCATATCTAGAGTCCCTTTTGTCATATCCTACTTAATAACATTCTTCCTGACCTGGGGAAAGAAAACATTCAAAATGGTGTGCTCAAATGCTCAGTAAGGTTGAACAAAAGAAATATCAATCACATAATATTCATAAGAACATAACATTTTGGAAATCTTAACCTGCAAAAGATATCATAATTTCATAACATGGGGTAAATCATAGTAGTGAAATGTAATCCCAAGAATCATAACATAAAACATAAAACTTTGTGGTATACACACATAATCATAGAGAATCATTTCTTAGTAATCAAGACTCATTTCCAAGACTATCTTAGCTGACAAAGTCCATTTCTGAATCGAGATCACTCCTTGTTTCTGTCCTATTTCACTGAACCGGTTTAACCTGTCGTTCCAGCCATGTCTATCACATGAAATATAAATATTTACCCAATTAATTGGAGAGAGATATAGGTACCACCCATCTCTTAATGATACCATTCTTATGTGTGCCAAAAAATCATAAATCATACATCATTGCATAACCCATGTAATAAAAATGGGATTCTTAAACATCGTGACATCATAAAAAAATTAATATAAGATAAAGGATTTCATAAAAATAATTCCATAGCAACATATTAAAATCAATGTAACAATAGGTATAGAAATAGAAAACTATTTTATCTTAGAAGGAAAATAATTTTGATACAACACTTGAACTCCATTCTTGAGGAAAATATCCTTTCTACTTCAAAAACATTTTTCCTTTCTTAACATGTCATACAATTTTATACTAAAAGAAGTTGATTAAAAATGAACATGAAAACTTGTAAAGGAAGATTCTTGGAAATAATGTTTTAAAAATCCATTCATGCCGTATAAGTTAAAAAAACATTATTCGCGTACTTTTGTGAGAAAAGTCAAAAAGTACCTCGTACGAAAAACGACAAAAGATTCCAATCATATCTTTTATTAAAAACACACCGAAGGGTAAAATTGGATTTAAAAAATTGTAGGTTGATGTAAATAATATTAAATATTTAGGAGACATGGATGTGGATGATAATATACACCCTAGTAAATACCAAAGTATAAACAATCTCGGGTAAAAATGAAATTGTGGTATTTTCCCTTACCTTAGGTCTGATTTGCTTTGTAAGTGTTTTAACCTCATGTATAATGATTTAAATAATGTCATTGACTTATTCCAGAATCATAATCAATATTATGAAGTCATATATGGCCATATTCTTATCTCTTTATAAGTAATATTTCATTGCTACTTGTTATTCGGGTGGTTATTACTTTTTGTTCTTATGCGTGTTTTGTTGAATAAATTTTTATTCTTCTCTTTAGGTTATAGATAACTCATTTCTAGAATTGTATTAGTGTAATATATATCATATTAATTCATTAAATTCATTTATATAATCATTATTCAATGAAGATCATGTAGAACGAGTCGCATCACATCGTGGAGACGGTATTCCGTACGTACACACGAGCGATGATATCATTCCCATGATCGTGGAATTGTATTGGACTATATGTATACTATTTCAGAATCAATATAAATTTACAATAATTATATATTGTTATTATTTACACCATTATACCCATCCATCTAAGGTGGTGGTGGAAAATAGATTACACCACAGCGTGGAGACGGTAGTTTGTAAGTACGCACGCATGGTGATTTTGTTTCCCATAGGATGGATAGAAGGTGAAATAGGGAAGTTTAATAATTATAATAACATGTCAGTGTATGAGTGATACTGATGTTATTACATCATAATGAAACAACTAAATAAGAAGAAGTGGAAGAATAAATAATGTTGAAAGAATCGTTAACGGACATTACCTCTTCTTTGAAGGGCCTCTTTGAGACCTCCTCTTAGGGTGCTAAAATTTGTCTTTTAAGAAGACCAGGACCTCTAGGATTTTTCTAGGGAAGTGGAGAAGATAATTTTTCAGGGTTTGGCCAAGCATGAAGGCTCAATGTGGTGTGAGGAAGAGAGTGAGGATGTACCCTTTTATATGGGAGGAGAGGGGCACCTTAGGAAAAACTAAAAATGTTATTTTATTATAAAGTCATATTAGGTTTTTAATAGCTTAAAATTAATTTATTTAGAAGATAAGGTTGGTATGGGTCTAAATCCTCTCATCCAATAGAATTTAGAAATGTTTAGGTATCTATTTTAACCTTATTATTTAGATTTAACTTTAAGTAAGATAATTTTAAGTTTTACCATGTCTTCTTGTTTTCTTACACTACAAGGTTAATAAACTTACTATAACAAGCCAAACGAACCCCAAGTTGTTTATTATTAATATATATAACCTTATCTAATTCATTTGGCTGATCCTATGATTTTTAGGAATAAAATAACAATTAATAATATAATATTTGTTTTAAAAACTATTTTTTGTCAATTGTGACACTATTTAGTAATTGATTTTTGTAAAAATTATAACAGAACTATTAGTTCTAAAAAAGTTAATTAAATCAATACTAACATGTCTTATTATCATAAAAAGTTATTTTAATTCAAAAAAAGTCTCAAATTACATTTATTTGGGTATTTATAACATCAATTATGTCAATATTTCATTAATAAGATAATTACTGCATCATCATTGTGTCAGAAATAAATTAAATTATTTATTGTCTAAAAATTATAAATAAAATACCATTATGTATCATTTTATCTTTATAATGAATATTTATAGTCGAATTTATCTTAGGAAAAATCCTACATTAAAAATAATTTAGTTATTAAACATTGATTTTAACTATTTTAACCCTTCTTTAAATAAATTAATAATAAATGTTCTAATCTAATCCATGTGAGCCTAAATGATCATATTTTATTCCTAATGTTGTTTTTTGTCGAATTAAACTTATCCAGTAGAATTTAAAAAAGTTTTAGGGTAATAATAATAACATTTTTACCCTTAATTTCCATATTTACTTTTAACCGTGGTAAAAAAAGTAAAAAGTTACTATTCACCAAAAATTATTTTCATCTCATTGAACCACATTTTAGTCCTTGATATTAAATGTTTCTCTCAGATTTTCCAAATTCCACTCACAAAAGCGGTAAAATTAGGTTTTATGTAAATTTACAACTTCTCCTAGGAGGTGGGTTAAAGACGGTGAAAAGTTTAATAAAATTTTTATATATCTCAAATTATTATAAAATGACTCCAATGAATTGCATTGAACTTATATAGGTATTATGTTTTAATTTTGACCTAAAATAAATTTAAATAAAATAAATTATTATTTAAATAAAAAGTCGGTTTTTAAATAGTAACCCAGTGTTTTCACTATTCATCAAAAATTGAAAGTTTCCAGAAAAATACCAAAATATCACCCTAGGCTAATTTCGATATTTCGAATCCAAAAATGAAGTCCATTTTGATTAATAAAATTTACAAAATTTCAAAAAGTGAATATTACTATTCATACATGCTAGTTTAGTAATATTTCAATAGCATATCATTGTTTAGTGAAACACGGTATAGCGTACGACACAAGATATCGAAGAAGGTCGCAATTGTGTGTAAAGAAATTCAATATAGTATTGTGTGTAGTGAACGATACCCTTGATGATTTATATGACATAAAAACAAAATATTTCTCATAAAAGTCACGGGTGTTACATGTTGTGGATCTTACAAAGATCGAGGTTGTACTTGCTTGGGAGCCACCCAAGAGTGTGACGGAGGTGCGAAGTTTCCTATGTATGGCTGGGTACTATCAGAGATTTGTGCTAGACTTCTCCAGAGTTGCAGCACCGCTTTCAGCATTGACGAAGAAGGGGAAACCCTTCGTGTGGTCGGATAGATGTCAGTAGAGCTTCCAGGAGCTGAGACAGAGATTGACGAGTGCACCCATCTTGAGGCTACTGGAGGAGGGAGTATGGTACATAGTTTACTACGATGCATCAGGGACCAGACTCGGGTGTATCCTGATGCAGGAGCGGGCAGTGATCGCTTATGGTTCATGATAGTTGAGGAAGCACGAGCAGAACTACGCTACCCATGACATGGAGTTAGTAGCAATAGTATTCGACTTGTAGATGGGGTGACACTATCTGATGGGCGAGTGCTTTACAGACTAATCTGACTGCCAGAGTCTCAGGTATATCTTCTCGCCGAAGGACCTAAACCTGAGACAGTGGCGATGGCTCGAGTTCCTCTAGGACTATGACTTTGAGATAGTCTATACTCTTGGGAAGGGGAACGTTGTGGCCGATGCTCTCAACAGGAGGTCGGGCATTCAGCTACTTGGAGAGGCGATAGAGCAACTAGTCATGTTACAGATATCCCTTGTGGATTGAGATGGACCAGACTTTCTACAGTAACTCCTCCACTACTTCAGTGGGTCAGAGAGGCACAACATGAGGACGTTGACTGTGAGACGCGACGTGCTCAGATTTCTACAGGGTAAGCGCCTGATGGATTTTCTAATGGGGTAGATCATGTCATCCTCTTCAGGGGATGTACCATGGTACCAGTTTCACTATATGAGGAAGTGTTGATTGAGGTTTACACTTCCCCTCTAGCGGTACGTCCTCGAGTGGTGAAGATGTACCAGGATCTTTGACAATAGAACTGGTGGATGGGTATGAAGAAGGTTGTGGAAGAGTTCGTTTCACGATGTCTCACCTTCCCACTGGTGAAGGTAGAGCACCAGGTTTCGGCAGGCTCGGTGCTTCCCTTAGAGGTTCCGGAGTGGAAGTTGGATGGGATATCCATGGATTTTGTGACGGGGATCCCACGTACCTCCAGAGGACACGACTCCATCTGGGTGATTGTCGAACGACTCACAAATTCGGCCCACTTCCAACCTATTAAAGACCAGGGCTCAGTAGAGAGCTTGGGACGCCTCTACATTTAGGAGATTGTACGGCTTCATGGTGTACCATCGTCTATCATCTCTGATCGATATGCTCTCTTTACTCTCTGGATTTGGAAGGGGTTGCAGGATGCATTTGGGACGTAGCTAATCAGGATCACCGCCTTTCATCCTCAGATGGATGGACAGACAGAGAGGATCATTCAAACACTCGAGGACATGCTCCATGCATGTTTCCTTGACATTGGTCGCAGTGGAGAGGATCACCTACCCATGTTGGAGTTTGCATACAACAACATCTACCATTCCACCATTGGGATGGCACCGTACGTGGAATTGTACGGATGACCATGAAGATCACCTCTATGCTGGACGGTCCTTGGGGATCAGCACTCGTGGGACCAGAGAAGGTTTAGGCTACGACAGAGAAGGTTCAGATCATCCAGGAGCAGATGGGGACTGCACAGAGCAGACAGAAGTCCTATGATGATAGGAGGCGGAGACCATTGGAGTTCGAGGATGGTGACCACGTTTTCTTATGGGTCTCACCTTGACGTGGATTACAGAGATTTGAAAGAGGTGGTAAGTTATCTTCGCACTTCATCGGACCATTCCAGGTTCTATGCATGGTAGGCAAGTGGCTTATCACCTAGCCCTTCCACCTCAGTTGCAATGGGTGCAAGACGTCTTCCACGTTTCTCAGCTGAGAAGATACATGCATGACCAGATGCATATCATTGATCACGGGGATCTGGGCATCGATAACGGGGAGACATTTGCGGATTTCCTGATGGAGATCGAGGATTTACAGGAGCAAGTCCTACATGGATGGTCGATTCCTCTAGTGTGCATTCGTTGGAAGCATGAGAACCTCCACGAGAGAACATGGGAGCGGGAGGCTCAGATACGTGCACAATACCCTCTTTTGTTTCCCTAGTTTATGATGTAGATTTATAGGGACGTAAATCCCTGAGGTGGGATTAATATAAAGACCCGAAAATTTCTAGGAATTTTTTTTCTTAAATAATTTGGAATTTTACGAGTCTGTGGATTCTGATGGCACTCGATTCCGAGGCCCAGAGTGTCGGGAATCAACTTCTGAATTTTTGCTTAGGTACGTTTAGTGAACGAATGAGCGGGTTTTTCTATCACTTGAACCAGTGATCGGGATTGAAATCTGAGGGCATGGATGAACTCACGGCACCGGTAATTTCTTAGGGGGGCATTACTGTAATTGAAATTGCATGAGATGGGAAGGTTTTTCTGTGTGGATTAAGTGTGAAGTGAATAAAATTGTGGAACAATTTTTTTAAAATCTAAAGGTGGTTTTATCCTACATGGGGGAGTTAGTGTGGGACCCACTAGCACCTAACTACCCATGTGAGGAGAAATGCGATGTGGGGCCCAAACGATCCGAACCCTTCACATTCCCTAAAACTCTTTAAACCCCCTCTTAATTTTTGTAAACTTCTCATTACTTGTGAATCCTTTCCACCTTCTCTCTCTCTCCTTCTTAACTCTTTCCAGCACACATTAATCAATTAATTGAACTACTTCAATTAATTAAATAACTATTTTAAAATTTAAATTTTGAATGCATGGCATGATTAAATAAAATAAGGAGAAGACTTATTTTATTATTGGTGGGATTGTTGTGTTGGTATATTGGAGAGAGGGCTCTTCAGTTTCGAAGAACGCTTCATCTCCTTCTTTAAAGAACTCCAACTCTCTGATGAGGAACATCGACTCGGCGACCCTGGATTCTCCATCCCCTTCTTCCTCCATGACAAGGGAGGAGACACCAATGCGGGATATCGCCAACGACTTCTCGTCTTATAATCTTCTCTCTGTGACAAAAGGGTAGATGATGCTTCCTCCTCATGCGCACTCCATCGTCGCTTACAGAACCTCACCCTGTGACGCCGTCTTCCACGACGTCTTATGTTCGATAACGTTTGTTGAGGTAGGGGTGTGTTTTTATTTCAGAACCGCTGATTTTTCCATCCATCATTGTTTCTATTGAACCGATTTCTACCAAACTAACGCAGAAGGACTGGGCCAAAAAAACACGACCCGATCCCTCCGCCAATTTTGTGAATGTTTGGTGTGTTCGTCGTGTTATTCATGGGTGATGAACACCAGGTCGTTGCGAGTTTGTTGTGAAACGCAATGATCCCAATTTTAAGACCCAACATGAAGATGTCCTAGCAGAGGTGTGACGACGATAGCGGTCGACGGATCAAACCAGAATGGGATAGACCATCCCTCGACCGTTTATAGAGCAGGTGAATCAAATCGTGTATTCAGAGCCGATCGGAGCCCCGAAAACACCGGAGAAGATTATGGGACATCAGGGCAACCTAGTGTCTAATGTTTTGTGGAGAACGGACCATTAGAACGAAGAATGGACATCATGGGAGGTGCGCTCGCCGGAGGCGTCATTTCTGGATGTTTCTGAATACACGGCTTGTACCTCAGACGAACACACCATGTAGTGTTGGCGTACTGCGGCTTCAGTTTCGGGTTTTGAAAAGTAACACACGGAGTGTGACCCCGGTCACACAGCGTTTAATCTCTATGAAGAATGGCAGAATAAGCTTCATGAGACATGGCGTGTATTCTAGGAAATACACGGACACGGGAAGCAATACCCGTCCAAGATGCACGACATGTATTATCTCCACAGAAGGGTAGCAGTGGCTTCGCGGGACTCAGCATGTATCCCGGGAAAACACGGACACAAGGTGGAGTACACGGGCATGTACTACACCACACGACCAGTCATGGCCAGTGGCACGGGCTACCCCGTGTACCAGTTACACGGTTTGGCGAACACGGGTTGAGGCTGTGTACGGGCGCATGGCTGGCATACACGGAGCCGACCCAGATGCATGGACACAGCATGTAACCATAACACACAACATATACTTACTTCTTTACATGACCAACCTTTCGACACAGACCATTGGACACAGGCTGTACCTGAGAACTGACTACACCGCGTGTACCATATACCTACACGCCGTGTACTTTTTTGTAAAACGCTTGGTGATTTTGTACACAGTATCTTGGATACGTTTTGCTAGATTAGCCCCCAATGACATGGTGGATCTTTTGAATACATTGAATTGAGACTTTTTGGAAGTTTATGTATCGATCCCTTGATTCGAGGACCGGACCATCCCAGAATCGAGCATGTTGTGTACGGGAATCCTAGAGCTGGTTGTGATTGCGACGATGATGACGACTGTTCTGGGATCTTACGTGGGTTCGGTAGTGAGGATGACTTTACTTGGATCCTTTGTGGGTTCAGCAGTGATGATGACTATACTTGTATCCTACATGGGTTCAGCAGTTATGGTTACTGTACTTGGATCCTATGTGGGTTCGGCAGCGATGACTTTTTTACTTGAATCCTACATGGGTTCCGAAGAGGAGATGATTCAGAGGCTACATATAATCATCTCCACCCCTCTTTGTGAGTAATATACCTGGGTGAGTGGAGACTTGACTTTCAATCATTATCATTGGTATGATTGACTTCTTTCCTGTGGGGACTGGTTGTGCTTGGGCTTGGAAGTTGGAGCTGTACATAGATTGTTGACTTAGGAATATGTATGGTCATATACCTATGTATAGTTGGTTGATACTTGGTGTTTTTATCTTTCCTTTGTGTATTCTAGGAGACCTTCAAGGGTCTCGGGGTCCCTACTGAGTATCGTATGTTCCCCCCTGCGCGGGCATCGCCCGCACTACGTTGTGTTGGTTGCAGACGACGGACAACACTGATCGTGCTCAAGGCTTGTGGAGTTGGACGGTATCCGGAGGTGGACCACCTGGCGAGAAGTACAATGAGCAGATGGATAGACCTGAGGTACCGGCGAGAATATCTATACCCACCCTTCAGGTGGGATCTTTAGAGGACGACCCGGTGGTTGTTGTTTTACTTTTCAGCTATTGTACTTTCTTTAATAGTTGTACTGTACATTCAGTTGGGTTTGTATACCGGCCCATTTACTTACCAGCACATACATTTGAACTCAGTTTACTTTGTGTTTACTCTAGCTTGCGTACTCTTTTTTGTCAGTTTACTTATATAAAGGCAATGTCTTCCCTTTTATCGGGATTTACTTTTTTGGTGCCAGTCGCCAACCCTTGGCCTATTGAATGTGGGCTTGGGGTAGTCACGGCACGGGCCCCGATGATGAGTCTTGACAAAGATATGTTTCCCTATTATTAAAAAAGTTGATATATATGATTCATCCAAAAATGTATCATGAAATTAAAGAGGTCGTAATTGATAATAAACAACAGAGTGATAAAGTGAAGCCTCTCAGAGCTATGGTTGAACATATAACGACCCATACATTACATACATTGTTAATACTTCAAAATTGAAGCACACTTATTACAACATATAACAAAACCATGAAAGGACTGTATAGGTATAGTGTCTTTAGAAACTGGGAAACATAAACAACTGGTTTAGAAAGCATCTACACTATCTCCAATTTATTTCATCATATCTATAGTCCCATTTGTCATACCATACTTAATAACCTTCTTCCTGACCTGGGGAAAAAACATACAAAAGGGTGAGCTCAAATTCTCAGTAACGGTAAACAAAAGAAATATCAATCACATCATATTCATAAGAACATAGCATTTGGAAATCTTAACCTGAAAAAGAGATCATAATTTCATAACATAGGATAAATCATAGTAGTCAAATGTAATCCCAATAATAATAACATAAAACATGAAACTTTGTGGCATACACACATAATCATATATAATCATTTCTTATTAGTCAAGACTCATTTCCAAGAATATCATAGTGGACAAAGTCCATTTCTGAACCGAGTTCACTCCTCGTTTCAGTCCTGTTTCACTGAACCGGTTTAACCTGCCATTCCAGCCATGTCTATCTCATGAGATATAAAATCTCTACCCATTTCATTGGAGGGAGATATAGGTCCCACCCATCTCATAATGATACCATTATTATGTGTGCCACAAAATCATAAACCATACATCATAGCATAACCCATGTAATAAAAATGGGAATCTTAAACATCGTGACATCATAAAACAATTCATATAAGATAAAGGAATTCATAAAAATAATTCCACCACAACATAATCAAATCAATTTAATAATAGGGATAGAAACAGAACCCCTTTATTATTTTAGATGGAAATTAATTTTGAAAAAACACTTGAACTCCATTCTTGAGGAAAATATCATTTCTACTTCAAAAACACTTTTCCTTTCTTAACATATCATTCAATTCTAAACAAAAATAAGTTGATTAAAAATAAACTTGAAAACTTGTAGAGGAAGCTTCTTGGAAATAATTTTTAAAAAATACATTCATGCCGTATTAGTTAAAAAAACATTATTCTCGTACTTTTTCCGGAAAAGCCAAAAAGTACCTCGTACGAAAAACGACAAAAGATTCCTTTCATATCTATTACTAAAAACTCACCGAAGGGTAAAATTGGATTTAAAAAATTGTAGGTGGATGTAAATAATATTACATATTGAGGAAACATAGATGTGGATGATAAAATACACCCCAGTAAATTCCAAAGTATAAACAATCTCGGATAAAAATGAGATTGTGATATTTCCCTTACCTTAGGTTTGATTTTCTTCGTACGTGTCCTAACCTCCTGTATAATGATTTAAATAATGTTATTGACTTATTACAGAATCATACATATTTTTATGATATCATATATGGTCATATTCTTAGCTTCTTATTATTAATATTTCATTACTACTTGTTATTCGGGTGTTTATTACTTTTTGTTCTTATGCATGTTTTGTCGAATAAATTCTTATTATTATTTTTAGGTTATAGATACCTCATTTACAGATTGTTATTATTTTAATATATTCATTCATTCAATTCATTTATATAATCATTATTCAATGAATATCATTTAGAACGAGTCGCATCACATCGTGGAGACGGTATTCCGTACGTACGCACAAGCAATGATATCGTTCACATGATCGTGAAATTGTAATGGAGTGTATATATATACAATTTCAGAATCAATATAACTTTAAAATAATCATATATAGTTATTATTTACACCATTATACCCATACAAGTAAGGTGGTGGTGGAAAATAGATTACACCACGGCGTGGAGACGGTATTCCGTACGTATGCACGCATGGTGATTTTATTTTCCGTAGGAGGGATAGATGGTGAAATAGGGTTTTTTCATTAATATAATAACATATCAGTATATTAGTGATACTGATGTTATTACTTCATAATGAAACAACTAATGAAGAAGAACTAGAAGAAGAAATAAAGATGAAATAATCGGTAACGGACATTACATCTTCTTTGAAGCGCTTCTTTGAGAGCTCCTTTTAGGGCACTAAAATTGGTCTTTGAAGAATACCAGGACCTCTGGGATGTCTCTAGGGAAGTGTAGAGACGAAATTGTCAGGGTTTGGCCGAGCTTGAAGGCTCAAAGTGGTGTGAGGAAGAGGGGGAGGAGGTGCCCTTTTATAAGGGATGATAGGGGCTCCTTTGGAAAAACCAAAAATATTATTTTATTATAAAGCCAAATTCGGTTTTAAATAGATCCAAATTGATTTATTTTGAATCTATGGTGGGGATGGGTCTAAATCCTCTCATCCAATAGAATTTAGACAAGTTTATGTTCCTATTTTAACCTTATCATTTAGATTTAATATTAAGTTAGATAATTTTACTTTTACTGTGTCTTTTGTGTTCTTACACTAGAAGGTTAATAAACTTACTATAACAAGCCAAAAGAACCACAGGTTGTTTATTATTAATATATATAACCTTTTATAAGTCATTTGGCCTAACATTAGATTTTTAATAATAAAATAACAATTAATAATATAATATTTGTTTTAAAAACTATTTTATGTCAATTTTGACACTATTTAGTAATTGATTTTTGTGAAAATCATACCCGAATTATTAATTCGAAAAAAGTTAATTAAATCAATACTAACATGTCATATTAACCTATAAAATTATTTTAATTCATAAAAAGTCTCAAATTACATTTATTTGGGTATTTATGATATCAATTATTTAAATATATTATTAATAAGATAATTATTGCATCATCTTTGTGTCATAAATAAATTACCTTATTTAAAGTCTAAAAATTAAAAATAAAATACCATTATGTAGGAAATAATTTATATTTCTAATTAATATTTATAGTCGAATTTATCTTATGTATAACCCAATATTAAAAATGCTTTAGTTATTAAACATTGATTTTAACTATTTTAACCCTTCTTTAAATAAATTGATAATAAATGTCCTAATCTAATCCAAGTGGGCCTAAATGGCCATATTTTATTCCTAAGGTTGTTTTTCGTCGAATTACACTTATCCAATAGAATTAGGACATGTGTTAGGGTAATAATAAGATCATTTTTACCCTTAACTACCCTATTTACTTTTAACCGTTGTAAAAAAAAGTAAAAAGTTTCTATTCACCAAAAATTATTTGTATCTCATTGAACCACATTTTAGTCCTTGATATTAACCGTGTCTCTCAGATTTTCTAAATTCTACTCACAGAAGCAGTAAATTTAATTTTTTTGAAAAATTCAGTTTTTTTAACTACCACTTAGTGGTTTCACTATTCATCAAAAAATGAAAGTTTCCAGAAAAATACCAAAAATTAGGCCTAAGCTATATTTGATATTATGAATTTAAAAATGATGTTTATTTTACCAAATTCAAAACATATCAGTTACATTAACTAATCTAAAAATTAATTCCCGTCCTCAAAACAAATAACGTGTTTTTAAAAGATAATAACTATCAAAAGATTGACACTTGTTTATGTCTGGTTTAAATGTGAAATTACATCCAATGAAAAACATTATATTAAATTGTAAAAATATATTCTAAATATACTTTAAAACCACTCAAATAAATAATTTATCACTATTAATTATTTCGATTTAAAAAGTTGTTTTTAATTAAAATTTAGTAATTTTCACTATTCATCAGAATATGAAAGTTATCCGAAAAGTACCAAAATTTCACCCTAAGCTAATTTCGATATTCCGAATCCAAAAATGAAGTCCATTTTGAAAAAAAGAATTTACAGAATTTCAAAAAGTGGTTATCACTATTCATAACGGCTAGTTTTAATAATATTTTAATAGCATATCGTTGTTTAGTAAAACTTAGTATTGCGTACGACTCAAGCTATTGAAGAAGGTCACGGTTGCGTGTAAATCAAGCCAAGCTAGTGTTGTGTGTAGTGAAAGATTCATTTTATGATTTATATAACATAAAAACAAAATATTTTTCATAAAAGTCGCGGGTGTTACTTTCTACCCCCCTTAAAATGAATTTCGCCCTCGAAATTCGTCACTTTGTAACAAAAAGATAAGGATACATCTCCCTCATCATATCCTCAAGCTCCCATGTAGCTTCTTCTAATTGGTGGTTCCTCCATAAAACATTCACCAATCGAGTGGTCTTGTTTGGTAGGACTTTTTTGCTACGATCCAGAACCTCTATCGGCTATTCTTCATAAGAAAGATCTTGCTTCAGTGGTACAACGTCTAAGGTGAGTACATGTGAACGATCAGGTATGTACTTTCTCAGGAGAGATACATGGAACACATCGTGAACTTGAGAGTGATTCAATGGAAGCGCCAATCAGTAAGCTACCTTTCCAACACGATCCAGTATTTCAAAAGGACTGATATATCTAGGGCTCAACTTCCCCTTCTTTCCAAATCACATGACCCTCTTCCAGGGAGATATTCTTAAGAACACATTATCACCCACTTCAAACACTATGTCTTTTCTTCGGTTGTCATCGTAAGTTTTCTGTCGACTTTGATCTACTCTAATGTGTTGTTGAATAGATCAGACCTTTTCTGACATCTCATCCACAAGATCAAGTCCTAATAGCTTTATTTCCCCAACATCATTCCAGCAAGTTGGAGTCCTGCATTTCCTTCCATAGAGAGCTTTATAAGGAGCCATCTGAATACTAGAGTGAAAGATATGATTATAAGAAAATTCCACCAAAGGTGGGTGTTGATCCCAACCACCTTTGAAATCCATAGAGCAAGCTCTCAACATATCTTCTATATTTTGAATTGTTCTCTCAGACTGACCATCTGTTTGAGGATGGCAAGCAGTGCTGAAACTCAACTCTGTATCCATAGTATGCTGAAGAATTCACCAGAACATCAAGGTAAGTCTTGGATCCCGATCAGATATAATAGAAAGTGGTACTCCATGCAATCTTACCACTTCATTTACATATATCATGGCAAGCTGATCCAGAGATAAATCCTCTATAACAGCAATGAAGTGTGCAGACTTTGTAAGACGATCAACTATGACCCAGATAGAATTATTGCCTTTGGATATTTTAGGAAGTCATGTGACAAATTCCATAGTGATGTTTCCCATTTCCATTCGGGTATGGGTAATGGTTGTAAAATCCCCTTAGACATCTGTCTCTCAGCTTTAACTTGCTGACAAACCAAGCATCGAGAGACATATTCAGCAACATCTCTTTTCATGTCATCCCACAAGAAGTACTCTTTCAGGTCCCTATACATCTTTGTGCTTCTAGGATGAATAGATAATGAATGACTATGAGCCTCATCCAGCAGCTCCTTCTTTAATTCGGGGATCATAGGAACACAAACCCGATTCCTGAACATTATTATCCCATCACAATCAAGGTTGAATTCAAGAATATTTCTCACCTTCTTTTGTAACTCTACATCTTCTTTCTACGCCTCTTTAATATTCACATGTATAGACGGTTGAACATTCATTTGAGAAAGATATGATTTTCCCCCTTCAATTAAAATTCCATGATCCATCCTTTGTAAATCCATAAATATTGGATCTTTTGTGATCTTTATCATGGATAAGCTACAATGGTCTTGTCGACTTAATGCATCTGCCACATTGTTTGCTTTCCTAGGGTGGTAATGAATTGAGCAGTCGTAATCCTTAATCAGCTCCAACCATCTCCTTTGGCGCATATTCAGCTCCTTTTGTGTGAAAATATGCTTGAAACTTTTATGATCAGTATAAATATCACACCTTTCACCATAAAGATAATGCCTCCAAATCTTTAATGCAAATATTACCACATCTAACTCCAAATCATGAGTTGGGTAATTTTGCTCATGGATTTTCAACTGTCGCGAGGCATAAGCTATCACCATATCATTTTGCATAAGAACACACCCCAGCCCTTCGTGGATGCATCATTGTAGATCACAAACCTTTGTCCACTATAAGGTAGTGTGAGAACAGGTGCAATGGATAACCTTCTTTTCAACTCCTTGAAGTTCTCTTCACATTCCTCCATCCAGACAAACTTAACTCCTTTCTGAGTCAATATGGTGAGTGGATTAGATAATCATGAAAAATATTTCACAAAACGTCGATAATATCCAGCGAAACCAAGAAAACATCGGATCCCAGTTACTGTTGTTGGTTTCGACCATCTTTCGATAACCTCTATTTTTGCTGGATCCATAGATATGCCCTCTTTTGAGATTATGTGACCCAAAAATGAAACTCTTTGAAGCCAAAATTCAAACTTGGTAAATTCGGCATAAAGCTTCTCCTTTCTCAGGGTCTTCAATATAATTCTCAATTGATCTTCATGTTCTTCCTTGATATTTGAATATACAAGAATATCGTCTATAAAGACTACCACAAACTGATCAAGATAGTCTATAAAGACTCTATTCATCATATCCGTGAAGATAACAAGGGCATTAGTAAGACCAAATGGCATCACTATAAATTCATAGTGTCCATACCTTGTACAAAAAGCCGTCTTTGGTATATCCTCACTTTTGACACTTAATTGATGATATCCTGAATGAAGATCAATCTTGGAAAAGTATTGAGCTCCGCATAGTTGGTCAAATAAGTCATCAATGCGTGGGAGATGATATTTGTTCTTGATAGTGATCTTGTTATGTTCTCGATAATCAAGGCAAAGTCTCATTGATCCATCTTTCTTCTTAACAAATATAACATGTGCTCCCCAAGGTGATGCACTTGGGCGTATGAATCCCTTATCAAGATTCTCTTGGAGTTGCTTCTTAAATTCCTTCAACTCAATTGGGGGAATTCTATAAGGTGTCTTTGAAATAGGTAAAGCACCTGGTACGAGTTCTATTGAAAACTCAACTTCACGATTTTGTGGAAGACCCGGCAATTACTCCGAAAAGACATCATCAAACTCTCATACAATGGTCATATTCATAATTGTGAGTTTTTCACCAACCATTTGAGATAAATAACCTTCATTCAGTGGAATCAATACCCCTATGATGGAAGAAATTTCCACTGGAAGGTTATGTTCATCCTGGCATCGATAGACGATCATAGATTGATCTGGAATATGAAATGTGACTTCCCTTCTTTGGAAATTGATATTAGCTCCATATAAAGAAAGCCAATCCATGCCAAGAATCACATAAAATTCTACTATAGGAAAGATCACAAGATTTTCAGGAAGCACCTTCCCATAAACTTCAATCGGGGAAGAATTATAAACTTTTGACGCAACTGTTGTGCCATTAGGTGTTTTCATAGCTAACTCGACATCTAATTGTTGAGGTAATATGATGATACCCTTAGAAAAATCTTCAGAAATAAAAGAGTGGGTGGATCCATAATCGAATAAAACATTTGCTACTTTAGAGTGGATGGTAAGTGTACCTTTCACCACATTGTTATCGTACTCCACATTGCTGATAGATATTTCATGTGACTTTACTTTGTCTTTAGCCTTAAGATTTTGTTGATGTCGATCATCATCAACAACCCTTGGATTATGGAATTTATTGGAATAATTCCCCATCTCCTTGCACTTGAAACATTGAAGTGATGTAGGTTCATTCTGTGTGTCCCTTCCATTGTTTGCACCATTATACATCTTCTTCCCATCATTGCGGCATTCAAATGCCCGATGACCTTCCTTTCCATATTAGAAACATTTACTCTTCCCTTTAAGACAACTCCCTCCATGTTTATTTCCTCACTTTGAGCATAAGGGAAATCTCATCTTCTTTTCAGTATGCTCTTTAGATTTTCCTTTGAATTACATTTTCCTCTTATTATCAAAACCATATGACTGATGGGTTACTCAAATCTCCATCTCAACTTTGAGAGCACATTGAACGATTTCCCCGTAGCTATTGAAGTCCCTTATGGCTAAGGCCCTTCAAAGACTTGGTTTTAAGCCACTAAAGAATCGATCGTTCTTAATCTCAGGTTGAATAATAATACTGGAAGCGTACCTTGCAAGTCTTGTAAAATTTACTTCATAGATACCAACAGATTCATCATCCTTTTGCTTCAGTTCAAGAAACTCTTTCTCCATCTTTGTTCGGAGAATACGAGGGAAGTACTTATTGAAAAATAAGTTCTTAAACTCGTCCCATTCCATGGACTCAATTTCATCTCTTTGCCTCGTATTCATGATAAGATTCCACCATTGATCAACATCACCTTCCAAACGATACACTGCTAAGACGACGTTCAGAACATTGGAGAACTGAAAATATCTTTTCAGTAGTACTAATCCATTGTTCAGCAACTAATGGATCAGTAGATCCACTGAATGAAGGTGGACGCTGCCTCATGAAGGATTCAACAGAATGTTGCTCCTTCCATTGCTCGTTTGGAAGTCATGCATGATTCATTTCTTGATAATGTTGTGTGAGCATGGCTACAAGATTTTTCATTCCATCTCCAATAAAGTTTTGTTTCTCAGGGTGACAATCATTGCATTGCCCATCGTATTCCGCATTAACACGGTTCCTTCGGGTTCCATCCATTGACTAAAACCAAGAAGAATAGTCTGAGCAACACTAATTATAATAGGAAAACCACATAATCAAGAATAAAATTTCACACTTAAGGTCTTATCCTAGGTTATTAATGGCCATTTCTAAAACACTAAGATTGTGTTCTATGCTTAGACTTATCCTTAGGGTTCTTACTAAGTCTTTCACATCCTAGTTTCCAAAGGTTGACTATAACTTTCCTCTGATACTAAATATAACAACCCATACTTTACATACATTGTTAATACTTCAAAATTTAAGCACACTTATTACAACATTTAACAAAACCATCAAAAGACCGTATATGAATACTGTCTTTAGAAACTGGGAAACATAAACAACTGGTTCATAAAGCGTCTACAATGTCTCCCATTTATTTCATCATACTTATAGTCCCTTTTGGAATATCATACTTTATAACCTTCTTCCTGTCCTGGGGAAAAAATATACAAAACAGTGAGCTAAAATGCTCAGTAAGGGTAATCAAAAGAAATATCAATCACATCATATTCATAAGAACATATCTTTTGGAAATCTTAACCTGCAAAAGAGATCATAATTTCATAACATGGGATAAATCATAGTAGTGAAATGTAATCAAAATAATCATAACATAAAACATGAAACTTTGTGGCATACACACATAATCATAGATAGTCATTTCTTATTAGTCATGACTCATTGGCAATACTATCTTAGTGGACAAAGTCCATTTCTGAACCGAGTTCACTCCTCGTTTCAGCCATGTTTCACCGAACCGGTTTAACCTACCGTTCCAGCCATGTCTATATCATGAGATATAAAATCTTTACCCAATGCATTGGAGAAAGATATAGGTCCCACCCATCTCATAATGATACCATTCTTTTGTGTGCCACAAAATCATAAACCATACATCATAATATAACCCATGTATTAAAAATTGAAATCTTAAACATCGTGACATCCTAAAAAAATTCATATAAGATAAAGGAATTCATAAAAATAATTCCATCCCAATATATTAAAATCAATGTAATAATAGGGATAGAAACAGAACCCCTTTATTATCTTATATGGAAAATAATTTTGATAAAACACTTGAACTCCATTATTGAAGAAAATATCTTTTCTACTTCAAAAACACTTTTCCTTTCTTAAATTGTCATACAATTCTAAACTAAAATAAGTTGATTAAAAATAAATTTAAAAACTTGTAAAGGAAGCTTCATGGAAATATTTTTTTAAAAATACATTCATGCCGTATAAGTTAAAAAACATTTTTCTCGTACATTTGTCGGAAAAGTCAAAAAGTACCTCGTACGAAAAACGACAAAAGATTCCTTTCATATCTTTTACTAAAAACTAACCAAAGGGAAAAGTTGGATTTAAACAATTTTAGGTGGATGGAAATAATATTACATATTGAGGAAACATGGATGTGGATGATAAAATACACCCGAGTAAATTCCAAAGTATAAACAATCACAGATTAAAATGAGATTGTGATATTTCCTTTACCATAGGTCTGATTTGCTTCGTAAGTGTCCAAACCTCCTGTATAATGATTTAAATAATGTTATTGACTTATTTTGGAATGAATATATCTTTACAATAATCATATATAGTTATTATATACACCATTATACCCATCCAAGTAAGGTGGTGGTGGAAAATATATTACACCACGGCGTGGAGAAGGTATTCCGTACGTACGCACGCGTGGTGATTTCATTTTCCGTAGGATGGATAGATGGTGAAATATGGTTGTTTCATACATATAATAACATATCAGTATATGATTGAAACTGATGTTATTACTTCATAATGAAACAACTAAAGAAGAATAAGTGGATGAAGAAATAAAGATGAAAGAATCGGTAACGGACATTATCTCTTCTTTGAAGCGCTTCTTTGAGACCTCATTTTAGGACACTAAAATTGGTCTTTGAAGAAGACCAGGACCTCTAGGATGTCTTTAGGAAAGTGGAGAGAAGAAATTGGCAGGTTTTGGCCGATCTTTAAGTCTCAAAGTTGTGTGAGGAAGAGGGGGAGGAGGTGCCCTTTTATAAGGGAGGAGAGGGGATCCTTTGGAAAAACTAAAAATATTATTTTTTTTATAAATCCAAATTAGGTTTTAAAAATCTCCAAATTGATTTATTTCGAAGCTAAAGTGGGTATGGGTCTAAATAATCTCATCCAAAAGAATTTAGACAAATTTAGGTTTATATTTTAACCTTATCATTTAGATTTAACATTTAGTTAGATAATTTTACTTTTACCGTGTCTTTTTGTGTTCTTACACTATAAGGTTAATAAACATACAATAACAAGCCAAACGAACCCCAAGTTGATATTATTAATATATATAACCTTATCTAAGTCATTTGGCCGATCCATAGATTCTTAGGAATAAAATAACAATTAATAATATAATATTTGTTTTAAAAACTATTTTATGTCAATTTTGAAACTATTTAGTAATTGATTTTTGTAAAAATCATAACAGAATGATTAATTCGAAAAAATTAATTAAATCAGTACTAACATGTCATATTAACCTAGAAAATTAGTGGAATTCTTAAAAAGTCTGAAATTACATTTATTTGGGTATTTATAACATCAATTATGTCAATATTTCATTAATAAGATAATTATTGCATCATCTTTGTTTCATAAATAAATTAACTTATATAAAGTCTAAAAATTACAAATAAACTATCATTATGTAGGAAATCGTTTTATATATCTAATGAATATTTATAGTCGAATTTATCTTATGTATAACCCTATATTAAAATTTTTTTTGTTATTAAACATTGATTTTAACTATTTTAACCCTTCTTTTAATAAATTGATAATAAATGTCCTCATCTAATACAAGTGGGCCTAAATGGTCATATTTTATTCCTAAGGTTGTTTTTGGTCGAATTACACTTATCCAATAGAATTAGGACATGTGTTAGGGAAATAATAATATCATTTTTACCCTTAACTACCCTATTTACTTTTAACCGTGGTAAAAAAAGTAAAAAGTTACTATTCACCAAAAATTATTTTCATCTCATTGAACCACATTTTATTCCTTGATATTAACCGTGTTTTTCAGATTTTTGAAATTCTACTCACATAAGCGGTAAAATTAAGTTTTATGAAAAATTCAGTTTTTTTAACTACCACTTACTGGTTTCACTATTCATCAAAAAATGAAAGTTTGCAGAAAAATACAAAAAATTAGGCCTAAGAAATATTTGATATTATGAATTTAAAGAAGATGTTTATTTTACCAAATTCAAAACATATCAGTTACATTAAGTAATTTAAAAATTAATTCCAGTTGTCAAAACAAATAGCGTGTTTTTAAAAGATAATAACTATCAAAAGATTGACACTTGTTTTTGCCTGGTTTAAATGTGAAATTATATCAAATGAACAACATTGTATTAAATTGTAACAATATATTCTAAATATAATTTAAAACCACTCAAATTAATAATTTATCACTATTAATTATTTCGATTAAAAAAGTTGTTTTTAATTAAAATTTAGTAATTTTCACTATTCATCAGAATATGAAAGTTATCCGAAAAGTACCAAAATTTCACCGTAAGCTAATTTCGATATTCAAAATCCAAAAATGAATTCCATTTTGAAAAATAAAATTTACAAAATTTCAAAAAGTGGTTATCACTATTCATAACGACTAGTTTTAATAATATTTTAGTAACATATCGTTGTTTAGTGAAATTCGGTATTGCGTACGACACAAGCTATTGAGGAAGGTCGTGGTTGCGTCTAAGGAAAGCCAAGCTAGTGTTTTGTGTAGTGAAAGATTACTTTTATGATATATATAACATAAAATCAAAATATTTCTCATAAAAGTCTCGGGTGTTACAGAAGATATGCTGAGAGTGTTGATATCTAGAACAGATCATGTTTCTCATCTTGTTGAAGATGTTAGTGGTCAGATTCCACATGAAGTTGTCTATATATTTCAACCTAACCTAACTTCCTTAGCTGGAAAGCTTGCTGAATGGAACTAGAAAATAGTTCATGAAATTTGTGAGCATGTTATTGGTCTCAAAATATTAGCTACTGAGTATAAGGGACGTCCATATAATGTTTTGAATCAACTAAATTCCCTTACATCAGATATTTCATCATTATGTACCATTGTATTGTCATTTCAACCCTCCTTTGATAGTGATCTACTCAGAATGAATTTTAAGGAAGAACTCCATTCTATGCTAAGTGGCATTGAAAAGGAGTATATATATGTTGTTGTCAGGAATAGTGATAGAGTTATTGATTTAGTAATAATTTATTTCATTGTTGCAAATGATGCTCATCAAGAAATTACTAAGATGTTGTATTTCTACTTCAATAAGATTTTCTCAAAACATGACATGAAAAACTATTTCCAGTTCCTTGTAGAGTATCAAAAAATTCCTCCTGTCACTCAAGCTATCAAAACTCATGTTCAAAATATGAAATATTTGACTTCTTTTTTGGATAAGTTCATGGAGAACAAAGATGACTTAGATAAATCGATGCAGTATAGTGGTGAGATTATTGCTGACTTCATCATGTTATTGAGGCCTTATATTCATGTACATATTACAAATACTTTGGTTCCTATATTTTCACTCTTGTTGCCTAGTTTTCCTCCTTCCCCATTTACTACCATTGACCCTACCTCTCTATCTTTCTCTCATGATCGGAGTTAGACTAGACCTGTTATCCTTGACCAACAATTTCCTCGGTTATCTACCAAACCTACCTCTACCACTACTATTTTTGAAGGACTCCTTATTCCTTCTTTGATTGTTGGTTCACTCCCTTATTCAACTTCTACCTCTGCTCCTATGGATTCTCTTGATGTTGTTCCCAAGGGAAAAGAAAATAAAGAGAGTGATGAAGAACAGTGAACACTATCTTTTGATAGGGATATTTTTTGTATTTTTGGATGCCTACTATTTTTAATGACACATCTTTATCCATATAATATACTGTGACCTATTATTTTATGTTCTATTATATAATATTATTGTCTATTCTCTTAATTACTCTTATTGTTTATTCTCTTGTCTTCCATTTTACTCTTTTTGAAAATCCCAAATTGGATGATACACATACACTAAGGGAGAACAACAGAACAATAAGAACAAATATCTCACTCATGTGATTTTTGATCATGAAAAAGAGGGATATTGTTGGAATCCTACTGTTTTAATCGTGTTTTAATGATCACAAATCCTATAAATACTACAAATATTGTTAATCTTGTTTAATATGTTTACATTCATGTGTAAAGATGGTAGGTTTCTTTATGATTTAAATATATATTCTCATGATCATGATTCCTATAAATCTCGACTGATTTTTCAAAACTATATTTATATTTTTATTAATGAATTAATTTATGAATGATTATGTCTAATTAATTTTTGTTAATATTACTACTTATGACTACATATATATATTTGGCTATGTCTGAGATTCCTTAAGTCTGCCACTGGTTCTGGTTTTCATGGAAAAGGACCAACACACCATGACACATACACCATGACCAGACACCATGACCAGACACCATGACCAAGAGACTATGAGCCAGATTCCATGACCAAACACCGTGACCCAGACATAGTAACCAGGCACCATAACCATTTGCAGTTCTGTTGAAGTCTGTGACATTGGTTCCTTGCTAAGACATTGTTTGATGTTTGGCAATGAACCAAATTTTGTGATCCTAACACCACATTTGTTCTACCAGTTCCTGATCTCTATATAACTATGTCATTATAACTGTCTCACTACACAATGTAAAAGAAGAAGACACCATTTTGTGGGGACACCGTTTCGAAGTAACATCGTTTCTAGACTAACTATTACTCTGTTATTTAATCTGTTTTCTGGTTTTTAATTTAATTTATAACAGTCATAATTGATTCTTTCAAAATCACTGAAATAATTACAATTTCTTTGTAGACATGTCACCTAAAAGTACAACGTATGAGGTGAAGAATACATGATTTCTGTCGGCTTTAAAAAAGCACTCCAAGAATAAAACGAAATTTGTGGCCCTGAAACAAAGTGTGGTAGATCCACAGAAGCACAAAAATTCATTAAAAAACAACTAACACAGGCAACAAGATACATCTGAATAAGACATGAAGCATTTATTAATCTACAAGCTGGGATACCATAGATAAGATTCAAGAACATATTCTCAATACAAACTCTATGAAGAACACTGTGTAGATCTAACTGGAAACATCAGAACTAGAATTGTGATACAATATTTCTCAAAAGAGGACCAGATACATGCATATGATTCTTCCAATAAGTCTATAGCTTCATATAATAACACTTATAGCACTTCTAACCTTTTCTCATATTCTTTTCTCTATTGTGTATTTTTTTAGCTGTCGAGTTGTGTGTGTTTGTCTGTATGAAAACACACACTGTATCATGCACTAAACTAAAGGATACAAGATATCATTCAAATAATTTCCTCTTACATTTGTTTAATACCATGGGTAAGTGTTGAATAGGTCTATGTGTGACCTGGTTGTTTATACCCATGAAGAATTATAGAAGAGGTCGGGTGGCCTGGACAGTCTAGTGCACTATTTTTTACCCAGATCCTGGGTTTAGATCAAGTTTATTAATATAAATTACCTAGTGGTAGGTGATCACCAAGTGGATTGGACTTTTTCTTTTATTGATAGTGAACGACTTTTTTTATATCTTTTGTGTTGACTAATTTAGTGTTCTCTACTTTACTGTACAATTCAGAAATCACTAGATTTACTTTGATAGTTAATCTTGGACAAGAAGTTATAATTTGTTTCCCTTATAAGAATAACTTGAAATGAAACATCAATAATTGATATTGATATTACTAATAAATAATCAATATTATGAGAATTTATTTGAACATTAAATATTTAATAACCATATTATCTTGATTAATTAGTCTGTATTTATTTTTATTGGGGAACCTTTTCAAAAAACTTTCTATACAAAATGTTTTAGGGATACTAAATTCACCCCCTATTGAGTACTCTACTCTGACCAACAAAATATATGTGATAAAAATTAAATAATCATGATATTGATTAATTATTAATCATTTTTATAATATAATATAACTTTTTATTTTTTACATTGATAAACTGATAAAACCAATTTTGTGTACGTGTAGACTAGTGGCTTGACAAAGTGATGTGACTCTTTTCACCCCCACACCACACGGATTATAAATATAAGTTTATTTGAAGAAATAATATTGTATATGTGATATTATTAAAATAATTTAAAAATAAAATATCACTTTTCTTCTTTCTATAATTATCCATGAAAAATGGAAACACCCACATGTGTATGTATGGCCAACTGTCACCGTGATCATAAAGAAATTAATTTATCAAAAAAAAATTTATTGATGGATGTTAAAAATATATTTGATGTCTAAATATTAAAAATATTTCATGATTATTATTTATAAACTTTTTAAAAAACATAATATGTGCAATAACTGGATCTTTCATGGAAAAAATACATTAGAAAACAGGGCAATTAACAACCAAAATAATGAAAATAACTAATGATTACTAATGAATGAGTGATAATATGTTATAAAATGATCAAACGTGATTTTATAAATATTAATGTTGTTCAATAATAAGTTAATAATATTTTTAAAACAACTATATATGAGGTTAAATCACATTGACCAAAAAGGAATCATGAGGTGAGGGATTTGATCTCAATTTAATTCTATTGAGGCATATTGTATTGTTATGTGCCGAATTTATATTATATAGTATAAATATTTCCCCATTTACATGTAACATATTTATTACATAATAATTAATTGAATTTTAACTTTCAAAATGAATTTTTTAATAAAATGGTATTTGAATATATTGTTACCAAGTGGTTAAAGTAATTGTATAATCTCACATTCTTTTGTGATTGTTAATTTTCCCTTGAAACAATCACTTTATTATAATAATTTTTCCTTATAAATTAAATATCCCATATATTTCCATTTAGTCATATAATTAATATAATTATTGTAAAAAATTAATACTAGTTTAATTTATAGATTTTACTTTTATAGTCATTTGATTAATTTCAAAAATATTGATAAATATATATCCTTTACTCGGAATGAATATTTTATGATAAGTCACATTATCCATGAAATTAGTTTGATTTTTTCATATATTTTTAATTCTTTGGAGAATAATATAATGGCGGTGAGTAGTTATATACATCCCCTCAATGCATGGATATGACTCTTTAGAAAAACCTGTTGGAGAAATTAAATTGGTTTTTACCCAATAATATTAAACTGTTCTAAGGATAGTTCTTGGTTGAAGAGGTATCATGTGCCTGATACATGAAATAAAAATAATTATAAATTTACTTCATTATGAATTATGTTATTATTATCCATGATATTTTCATAATGATATTTCCTTTGGATTAATTTCATTCTCATTTTACTTATAAAATATCATGTGTGTTCATTTATTTTCTATTACATTATGATTATTTCATGTCCAAATGTTTAAATGGAATGTGTCTATTTATTTACCTTATGATACTGATTATTCTTATTCATTCGTGATATCTTCCATTATACTTAACCCTTACTAATCATTCAATCCCTTTAATATTTTATTTCCTTTTATGGAAATCTATGAAGTTTACTGTGATTGACATGTAAGGATATACTAGAGGGAATAATGATATTATAGAAAACATATAATTTAGTACTTCATGTTTTAAAATAAAATACAGTAAACATGTATGTGTATACTTTACCAAGACTTCTAAACTATTTAATCCGTAATGATGTGATTCCTTTTATGTTATGCCTATTTTATAAAGAATACACCATCCTTCAGCTACTCAGGTTGGGGTCCCAGTAGTTGGTATGAATGGATGTTTAATAGAAACATAAGTAAATAGATTTAGAAAAACATATATTAGGATAATAAACCTATTATATAAATTGAGGATAATTACATAATTACATTCAAACATTTTTAGGAGGTATATATTATGTGTATTTTCCTAGAAAGATATCTCTATATAGATACTAAAAGTGGGAATGCTTCAGGAATAAATGTATAATGGTGTAAAAACACTAAAAATGGTTCATTATGCATAATTAAATCACCACATGGTGCATTAAGGTGGGTCATACTACGCACAAAGTTTTACAATATCAGTGGATAATCATCGGATAATTTAAATTTTCTTTATAAATATTATGATGATTTTTAATATATATATATCACCAAAGACCCATGATTATGATTATGATAATAATTATTCATAACATTTTCAATTTTTGTTAATTATTTTACTAGTTATTCAATTAAAAATTACGTTTCATAATTTTATGATCTAATATAGTGTATAAACTATTTTAGAAATGGTTCTTAGAAAAAGTAAAAATAATCACATCAATTCACATAATTTAAAGAGTAAATATAGTCATTTATTTGATGATATTATTCAAATATTTCATAGGGAACTATTCTCTCAAAAATTATCATCATATAAGGAAATAGTATTATGTAAAGACAAGATAGATAAAAAACTATCTATGTATCTTGGAATCAAAGTGAATTATGGGAATAAGGGGATCAAAGGTAAAATGATTGAGAAAGGAAATTAGGGAAACAATAATTTCCACAAATGTGATAACTATGGTAATAAACACCCAAGTACTTGTTTAAAAATAATTGTAGTTTTCAAAAAAATAGAAAGATGACATCATGCTTGTGATTTCAAGGGTGGGAAAAAATTCAATGTAGATTACCTTTACTATAAAGATATGGGGAACTATAAAAAATAATTTATCAAGTGTCAAACAGAATATACCTAAAACGAAGATAGTGGATCACAATCAAGATTATTCTATTACCATATAAAAAGTATAATGATTAATGATCTTTTGTTTAGACTAAATTATTATGTTATTAAGTTTATTCTAAATAACATCATGGTTATTAGAATTATAAAATGTCTAAGGATCGTATGACAATAATTTTTCATTAATAATTGGAAATCATATATTGAATGGTACCAATGTCCATGAAAATTGATTCAATTGGAATTTAAACTCATGGAAAACAACAATTGAGGGAAATAAGATACATAGAATGTTCATTATGTTGAGATAATTGTGTTGGGATAAATACATAATTGATATGGAAAAAAGTAAAATAGATATTACTAACTACATTGGGACTAAATAACGGATAGTTGAATAAGTTATTTTTTTAAATCTTTGAAGGAGTTTACTGAATTATTGGATTTAAGAAACATATCCAATTATTATTTATTTTGTTTAATTAGTAATTAATCATTCATGATTACAATTAGGTTTTATGGTAAATCATTTTATTACTGTGTTTTAAAAGAATAAAAAATGATGGTATTAAAATGTTTTGTATAAGGCGATTTGGACCAAAATCAAGTTTTTTGGGGATTAATGATAAATTATTTTTTAAAATTTAGTGACATTATTTCAAAAAATTTGTGTATTAAATTTTTTGAAGGTTTATAAGGTAAACAATTTAGGAAATGGTTTAATTTTAACTATGGAAGAGGTTATAGATATCAATGTATTACAACACAATATAGATATTTATATATATTAGATAAATTTTGATATGAATTTTCTCATAATAATAACTAGATATTTTACTAATGACATATCATTCTATTATGGAAATTATGATCCATTAAGAATAAATTTTAGTTCCCCAAGAATTAAATCAATCATTATTTGATATTTATTTCTTTTAGTAAGAGATTATCATTAAATTAGTCTGAGTATAAAAAAATGATGAATTTTTTTTGTAAAAATGAAATATATCAAGTAAATATATTTCATAATTTTATTAGACATTAACATAAATCATCAACTTTATAAAAGTATCTTGAAATTAAAAAATTCTATCATATAACTTTTATATCCAATGAATTGAATGGACTTTTAAATAATCTCATGTTTAGGGTTTTAAAGACCATAAATTTTAATTTATCATTAACATTATTGTGATAAATGGAATAAATAACTCACTATAATTGTTTATTCTTTTCTTTCATGTCTATTTCTTCAAATTCCACTAATTTTCTCTTGCATAGAAACGTTTTTGTGTGTTATTTCATATGACCTTGTTACTTCCATTTCACACTTATTAAGATAATAATTTATTAACCCTTTTACAATGTGAATTTTTAAATAATTTTATTTTAAAATTAAAAAAACCATTATTACTGTGGTCACATTTAAATTAAATGGTTGAATATTTTTTAAGGTTGTGAAAAAGTAACACCTCGTGATTTTAGAAGAAGAATATTGTTTTCAATAGCATATGCGAAATGAAACTCCTAGTATAAATGACCTAAAATATAGTATACAATCCTAAAAACCAATAAATTGGATAGAATTAATATTACTGATAATATTATGAACATTACGGTATGCTTTATAATATAAATAAAATAACAATCAATTAAAATATAAAACAAATCTGAAAAATTGTATTTTCTCTAAAAGGTAGTATAGTCATGTTTTGGAAAGAATATTTAAAATTAATTTTTACACCTTTTACAAAATATACATAAAAAACATCATTTTCGAAATTAGAATATCAAAATTATCATAGGGTTAATTTTTTTGGTATTTTTTTGAAATATTTTATTTTTCAATAAATAGTGAAAAATACTAAATTTTAATGGAAAAATTCATTTTCATTTAAGTATGTTATATAGTGAAACTTATCATTAAATTGGTTTTAAATTAAAATAAGTTAAAATATTTATAAATTAGTTCTTTTTTTCATTGTAATAATTTTTATATTTACTATGTATATAAAAAATTTGAAACTCTCGAATATTTTCTAATAGGAATGATTTTTTTCATCACTTCTACAAAATAATTTTTTAATTAAAATTTTAAACATATATGATTTTAATTTTTAAAAATGGATTATATTTTTTTAATATTCATAAATAATATTACGTAAAAAAATAAATTTTTACCAAAATTATTATTAAAAAATGGTACATTTTTATTATCATAGTTACAGTTAAAATATATTTATTAAGGTTTAAACTATAACGTTAAGGATTAAATTGACCATAAAACTCTACAAAAATAAATTTTATAGGAAAATTTATAACTTATAGCTTTTTATTTTTGATAATAATTCACTTTTACACACTATCATGTGAAAAATGTGTGTACACCTTTTATTTTCCAATATTTATAAGTTTCCCACTAACATCACTTAGAAAAGGCCACCCCACTCCTCTGATGTTCACACAATCACAACCTATTTTATCAGAAAATAACTTCTCACATCACTTACCAACATATATCCTACGATCTTATGAACCATATTTTGGGAATAAAGGTAACCTAGGAATGATTTTTTTCTAACCTAAAGATGATACTCGAAGAAGAGGTAATGTTATTTAATGAGTGTTTTTATTTTATTTCGTCCTTCACCCCAATCTATTATTTTAAACCATTATGGTATAATAACCTCATTATATTAAATATTAAAAGATTTATATTCATAAAGGGAATAACCTATGACTATATCCACTTTCATCAAATGGGTTATGAAATCATCATTCGTCTGTACTACAGACTACCCCCTCACAAAATGATGTCATTTGTTTTTCAATGAAAACCTATCATAGTTGGGTGTGATGTTGCATATAAAGTATATATGATATTTATAAAATAATTATACCTATTGAGTCATTATACCATACTCACTTTTTACTTTTAATTCCATTGGTGATACAATAATTTTGCTCATATGTACGACAAACTAACCCTCACAAATTGATGTGATTTATGTTTTACGAACCTTTTCATTGAAGGAAACAAAGGTAATTCTAATGAATATATGTGATATTAACGAAATAATTTTTATATAAATTATATATTTTTCATTCAAAAAATATAATATATCATTATACTTTTTACACTAAAAATTTGATAACATCGTTCATGTACATGTGGCCTAGCATCTTCACAAAGTGATGTCTCTCTCTTTTAATCACCAAACTACATATATGATATATATATATATAAGTATATTTAAATATAAAATATTTTCAATAAGATATTAGTACCATTATTTAATGATTTAATATTACTTTACTTCTTTTTATTATGATCATTTAAAATGGAGACTTTACTCATGTGTATGCACGGCCTATCATCTCCATGATCGTAACATACTTCATTTCACCAAAACCATATTTCATGATTGGTATAAAAATTATAATTGATCTATAAATATGAAAATTATTTCAGGATTATTATTATGGAGGTGATGGAACTATATAATATGTGAAAGAACTATAACATTCATAGTAAAACATGCATGAGAAAACATGGCAATTAAAACCCAAAAAATGAAAATAGAGAAATATTATTAACAAAAGGTTGATATGATGATATAAAAGGACAATATAAGATATTATAAATATTAATATTGTTCTAGAATAAGATAAATACTTCTGTAAAACCACTATAATGATGTTAAATTATGTTCAACCAAAAGTATGTGTGAGGTAAGAGATTTCATCTCAAATTCATTTCATTGAGGAATATTATTAAATTATGTACCTAATTTCATTTATATGGTGTATAAAATACCAATTAAACATGTAATGTAAAGATTAATTAATCATATATTTTATTTTAATATTCAATTTTACACATTTCACCCAAGTGAATTTGGTATAAAAATCACTATATGGTATAAAAATTGTTTGTTACACATTCTTTACTGATTGTTAAATTTTTCATGAAACTATCTCTTTATTATAAACATTTGTATTTGTAAATATTATTTTTCTATGATGTATATATTCTTATATAATGGATATGGTTATTTACTAAACGATATATCATTTTTACATATGATTGTTAATTTTATATCTAGTTAATTAATAGGTGAAATATTGATATATCTTTATTCTTTACTCAAAATAGTTATTTGATGATAAGGTACTTTTTTTATGAAATAAAGTTGATTATTTGACATATGATAAATGATTTTGGACATGAAAACATCAGTGGGTCCCATTTATAGAAGTCCCCTTGATGAATCGACAAGTCTCATAAGACAAACTAGTTGGCCAAATCAAATGGTGTTTTACCGAGTAGTTTTGAACTAAATTAAGGATATATCTTTGTAGCATAGTTATCATGTACATGAGACATAAATTCTAATAATGAAAATTTTTTCCATTCAGAATTCATTTATTATTATCCATGATATTTATACAATTATTTTATCTCTGGATAAATTCTATTTTCATTTTATTGATTAAATTTTATCCTTGTTCAGTTATATAACTTTCCATATTGATTATGTGTGATATAGTTATTTATGTAGAATGTGTGTTTAGTTATTTAAATTAATGGGTTGATTATGGTTATTGATTTTTTAAATCTTCTGATGTACATATCCCTTAATGTGAATTTGTGATCAACCTTATTTTTTCCACTCTGAGGAATCTGTAATGTGTACTATGATTGATATATAAGGTCATAGTAGAGGGAATAATGTTATTCTAAAGAAAATTAAGTTGGGATTTTTTTCGAATGTAATGTGAGAATCAAGTGTGTATCTATTTTACCAAGACTATAAAACTATTCAATCCTTCATGGTGTGGTTTTCTATTTCTAATGTAAATGTAATAAAGAAAACACCATCTTTGGGATACTAGGGTTGTGGTCACTACACCTCTCAAGGTGATGCACTCAAGGGAATTATTATTTTATCTGAAAATACATCTGACGGAGTCTTCAACTCTCACTCAATTTATCTAATGAAATATGGTAAAAGGGAATGGAGATGTGATGGGAACCCTATACCAAGTAAATGTATAACTATAACTCCTTTACTAGTTCATTAAAAAAAATTATATTGGAAAACGTTGGGAAAATTAATGAACACATATAACAATCCTAGCATTTTAGATATATTATAACATGATTTTAAGAATAATTAACCACCAAATACAAACCATTCATTGTAAATTCTAGTATCTTTAGAAGATTAGGTACATAATTAGAAATGCTCAAAATAAATTAAAAACATCTTTTATTTCAACTACATAGTGAGATCCTAACATTATTTGAGGGCCTACATCCACATAGGACAAAGATGGGAACACATGAAAAAGGTATGGGATAAAAACCTAGTAATGCAATATATATTGGAAAAAATCTCAACACATGGGTCAAAAGGTGTGACAATATGAAAAAAATCATTGGTCATGAATAAACATATGGAATCATAGCATTTAAATCATGGGATCATATAATCTAGGAATAATATGAATGGGGATGTAAAATACTATATGACATAAAAATGAGTTTGGAATAAATACCAAAACTATATCACATGATGGAAAATATCATAAGAGAATCAGGTTTACTCCATATACCTACATGAAATCTCATGAAACTAAACATTACCCAAAGAATTGGAGAACTATCACGGTGCACCCATCAGAACATGTTCAGGGAAATGTGTAATACAAAAAGAATAAAACATAAGAGATAATTGTAAGGGTTACCCATGGAAATAAATGGATATCATAATCATGTAATAAGGCATAAATTCTTGGCTTATCATAAATGTTTCCATGAAATAATATATTATTATCACACATGGAAATTCAAAAAAATAGGCTTAGATCCTGAAAAATTACGCCATTTAAAGACAAAACATGTAAAATGAGTCTCTAAGAAAATTTAGAAATATTCTACTTTAGTGTCGTTTATTGAAAAATATTAATGAATATTTAAATATTACAATGATATAGTTCTATGAAAAATACTATTAAATGTCAATGATATTTTTTCATGTTACAAATAAAATTTTATAAAATTATTAGTGGCTTAAAACAGATTATGGAGTATACGTAAAAATTATTTTGAATTTGGGAAATCTTCTTTAAATAGAATTTATAATCAGGAGTAATTAAAAAGGAACCATATAAAACATGTATTTCCAAACCAAAGAAAGAAAAATTTAGCTAGGTATGTATTTTTTTTAACATACACATATAATTTGGAATGAATAAATATGATTAATTAAGATTTAATTTCAAATACTGTCCCAAAGGAGCCCATGTCGTGACTACCCCAATATCACCTCCAATAGGCCAAAGGCTGGAGACCAGTGTAGAGTAGGCACAACCCAACAATGGGTGTCATTAGACTAAAGTAATTATACACACACATCTCCAAGACACACATTACTGAAATATAAAAAAACTAAAAGAATGGAAGTATACCATTAAGATCCCACAACTAGAGTTAAATAATATGTATAGGATAAGTAAACAGGGCCAAATACAAGCCCACCCAAAAGATAGTATGTAAAAAAGTCCAAATAAAACGACAATGAGTCCAACCTACTCCAATGGAGAGGACTATTTCAATGGTACTTTGTTAGAAAACACATTGGTCTACCTAGCTCTATCTATGCTCCACCTACTCCTTATCTACCGAGGAATCCTTCATAAGGGTTATCATTTATATGAGACATTACACGTGTGGGAAAATCCCGTGTAGGGGTGAGTATGAAAATACTTGTTATGACTCACCAAAAACACTAAACATGAAGTACTATGTATAGTAATATCAATACATGATGTAAAAATGTATCATAGATAAAATAATTACAAAGGGAACCCTGATAAACTTTGAAAAGACTCCACGGAATCAGGATGTCATAACGAACATCTAGCCATAGGATTCTACTTGAAGCATTGATCTTTTTGGGTGATCCCACTCCAGGAGACATGTGATCATCAGAGACACTCGATGAAGAGTAATAAATAATTTGTGCCCTATCCAAAGAGAATGTTTTGTTCTAAGAGGAAATTGATACAATGATAGGGGGTCAGGCCCAGGACCATTGGGGGACACCACCACCAAGTTCTATATCAACCTTCATAAACAGAAAGGGGTCACACCTAGAAACATTGGTGGACACAATGAACCCAATTTGGATAAACCTACTATTTAGAGTATCATATTTTAATGATTCCAAAAACCCTACTAATGTGGCTATTTAGATAACGGAGCAATTCTGTACTCAAGGTGGTGAGGCTGATTCCACAAACTGCACTAGGGATGAAACAGGATCAGACTCCAGTCTCATGGAGGGACACCACAACTCTATCTTAGTATATTCCTATAGATGTGATTATAATCCAGTGATGTGGATGTATTTAAGCACATTACTCTTGAGGAAAAGGATCAAGGGAACACACTCAAACTATACTGGTCCAAACATGGAAAACAAATTGACTTAAGCACTCATGATCGAAGTACACGGCTTATCCCAAGGGTTATATAGTGTTTTATCTTATCCCAAGTATTTCATGTGTGGAAATACTTACATGGAATGTAGTCTTTATATACATGGTGTGTAGTATGAGTACACGACGTGTAGAGACACATGATTCCCTACCTATGTCTCTTGGTCTTATCTATGTATTGAAGTTGTGTCCATGTGATATGTCTCTATATCCCGAGCCACATCCTTGTGGGAGTATATTGTATGTCTTTGACCATTTACTCTAACCCATGTATGTGTACTTTCACATTACACATTGAGTCAACCGTGGAGGGTCTCATGTTGTGTGACACGGGTCACATGTCATGTGATCCTTTACATCAGCTAAAACCCCAGCACCACAGCAAGGGGGATCCACACGCTGAGTAATCCAAAATTACACATTGTGTTCTACGTGATTTTCCATAACCACCATTCTTCCACCACATGTCTTGTTTGGTGATCCTCCTTCAATCCAGGCATTGATTCATAAAAAAATCTATATCCAGGGTCATTTGTGCCTCTTCATCATCATACAACTCGTTCCATCTCCAGATCCGCTATTAAATCAGACCAAACTATCATTATTTTTAATTCCAAAAGAACACTAAAGAATGAAAAATAGGGTATCATATGTCATATAATTTACTCCATACTTTTCAAATCACCCCTTCATTCCATTCCAAGACAATAGTTATGATACCGGATTATTACTCTAAGAAACGGGTGTGAAACAATTGATTGATCGGGAAAAGTTGTGTCATGGTGAAAATAAAGAATGCCCACAACTAATGATGAATTGGGGGAGAAAATTACAAAAAAATGTGATACGTGAATCCTTATTTCTGTTCAGGTCAATCTCTATTCGTTCAATAAGAAAAAAATTAAGATATTAAAATAGATTCTCCCAAATAACACTAAAAAATCCCAATGCCGCAAGGCAGTCGATCCACAAATCAATTTTTTCATCGATTGATTTTGGATCATCATAGAAATTAATAATATTGGAATTAAACAATTAAAACACATTCTCTGCCTCAATTGGTACTGATGGATAATTAAAAATGAAGTTGCATTGCGTTTTTTGGTGAAATCCTTAAAAATTGATGTGCATTGATCATCGATCCTTGATCATTCATCATTCATTGGAAAGTATTCATAGATATATCTCTCCATGATTCTCTATAATTTATAGGTTTATGTCTATAACCCTCTAATATTGACATGGGGATATATTTAAGGAAATATGTCATTGTTTCTTTGCATCAATAAAATAATTAAATTATTTTTTTCATTTTATGCACGCGGTGGCTTTTTGAAAAATGACCTACACCAACCAGTGTTTTTTGGTTCCTAAGGTAAAACCTTCATTCTGTATATTTCCATCGTCTTTCTGATTTCAGAACTCATTTAGGAGTTATTTTACTTTTTCAAGAAAATAGTGCATTCTGGCTACTAAGATTTTAATATTTCTTTCAAACATAGGTTTTGGGAACACCTAACCTCATAATCGCATGTCTTCTCATTGTCTAGTCTCAAAAAGAATCCATATAATATATAAAAAAATAAAAAGAAAAATTTAGACGTTAAATACTCCCATGATGAAGATTTATGTCTCCCAAAATCAAGAAAAATAGCTTCTCAAACATATGAGGGTACTGATCAAAACTCTAATCCTCCTTCTCCCTTGTTATCTCTTAATGAATATAATGTTTCCATCAGAAAAGAACTAAAGGAATCATTTTCCCATATAGGATCTAATCCTACTGATCATTGGGCTCCACTGTATACATAGTATAATTCCCATTATCTTTGATGATATGCTACACCCAGTATATGACATGTGATGGGTCATGCACGTACTTCCTTAGCTAAGACATGTGGAATACGTCATGTACCCCATTTAATTATCGAGGTATATCTAAGGGGTATTCCACCTCATCTACTCTACATAGTATCTGGAAAGAGATAATAAACCTCAGATATTTCTTTCCACCTAAATAAAAATCTATGTAATCCACATTGAGGTGAATCCCAATGGAACACATGGTCTACTTATTGAACTCTAAATGCCTCATTCGCATGTCATCATATGACATCAAATGGATCTATGCAGTATCCATCCACTTCTATATGATCTACACCTTTGTTGTAGTAGCTCTCACCCACATCGGTTCGAAGAGTGCTACCTCTTTTGGGTCAATCTAGAAATGTGGTGACCAGCAGGGACTCCCATAAAATGCCTAGAATGGTGTCATTCCAATGGTAGAATGGTAAATTCTTTTTTTTAAACTCCACCAGTGGTAGGTTATCTTCCCAACTATGAAACAATTATGACATGGAAGCCCACAACTTGTCCTCGAAAACATGAATGGATTACTCGGTATGGCCATATGTCGGTGGGTGAAACACTGTGCTCAAGTGAAAATGGCTCACAAATGCCTCATGTAATCCCTTCCATAATCAGGATGAAAGTAGTACATCATGATCTGAAACAATAATCGATGTAAATCTATAGAGTCAAACTATATTCAGAACTTAGAGGCATCCCATGATCTCTACCAAACTCTTCTCTCGGATAGCTTGGATGTGGATGGATTTTGTGTGACTTTAAATGATCACCAAGATGGTATTGTCTCCCATAGATGTATGTGGTAATATTGTAATGAATTCCTTAGATATCTCATCCCACATCCATTCTCACACCTCAACAGTTTGAGCTATACCCACTAGAACTTGGTGCTAAGCCTTCACTTGCTGAAAAGTAATGTGTCGACAGATAAAATTTGCAACTCCATTCTTCATTCATGGCCACCAAACGTAACATCATTGATCCTATTACATATTCACCACACTTAAATATACCATCATTGAGGATGTATGAAACTCCCTCAGAACCACCTCCTACAACGCCACTGGTACTGTCATGTGTCCTCTAGAAAGAATGACATACTCTCATCCTTTTGAATATCAATCAGAAGCATGCCCTGTGTATATTTAATCACATAGGGTCTCGTATTAGGTATCCCTAAGATTTGCCTCCCTGAATTTCAATAAGTACGGAGGGGTGACAACCATCGACTGCTAGTAAGTTTCTCCATCTCCATCCACATAGGATAATTGCAATATGTACAAGTGTAATGATGCATCATTTTGAAACTGTGAACTAGATCTTCGGTTGAGACCATCTCCCAACACGTTCTCCTTCATAAGAGTATATATAATCTATCACTATATTGGAGTAACTCTATTTATTTTCTTAGTTTCAAGTTCATATCCTTCTACGATAAGATATACATGAGAATCATTGTGTCATAGTAAATGAAAAATCTCTCTCTCATTATGTGTGTCTCCAAATCTTCAAAATGTAGACTACCACTACTAACACAAGATTGTAGGTCTCATAATTCTACTCATGTGGCCTTAACTATAGTGAATCCTAGGGAATCGTCACATGCCTCTACATCATGAATGAACCAATCCCGGTTCTAGATGTATCACTGAATACCACATACTTGACACCTTCATCAGGTAACATCAATATGGGAGTACACATCAACCTTCATCCCATCTCTTAAAAGCACATCTTTCACTTTTCCATACACATAAAAGGATTCCAATTTTTTTTCAAAGTTTTCATGGGAGATTCCACTCTATAGAAGTCGATTACCATACTCTGATTGTAACCATCCAATAAAAGGAAACCTTGAAACTTGGTAACACTCTTCGGTGGATCCGAAGAAATAACTACTTCAACCATCACTAGATCCACTGCAACTCCATCCTCTGAGATGACATTTCCCAAAAAATGGACCTCTTGAATAAAAAACTTGAAATTCAGGGGATTCATATAAGTTCTGTGGTCTTAGAGTGTGTTCAAGACCATCCTATGGTATATCGTGTGCTCCTCCTCAAATGTCAAATACACAAGGATGTCATCAATGAATTCTACCATGAACCGGACTATGTGAGGCTAAAAGATCTGGTTCATGAGTCCAATGAAAATTTTTAGTGAATTAATTACACCAAACGAAATCAACAAGTAAGCATAGTGACTGTAAGGACATATAAAGGTCATCATTGGTATATCATTATCCTATACCCATAGCAGGTGATATCCTGATCTGAGGTCAATATTATCAGTCCTTAGTCTCAATAATCCCTTCCTCTATAAGTCCTCTAACTTTTCCCTCATCTCGTGAATCTCTATGGGAGCCATCCGACATGAACATGTAGATATTGATGTTGACTCAGAGTATAGATTAATGTAGGATTATATCTCATTATGGGAAGTTTGACTTGGAAAACCATCAGGATAGACGTACTCATACTCCACCATCACTTTAGGAATCTATGGACTCATTATATCCTCTACACTAAGGGTCGGGCTATCCAACTGATGATTAATTAGCTACAACCATCTATGTTTGATTTTTTACTACAGTTCCTTAATTCAATTTTCACCAACAAAGAAAAATTAATCCCATCATTGTGGACACAGTACAATCATCTCTCCAAACAATCAATCTGAGCGTGAACTATGGATAACAAGTCTATACCAAAAATAATGTCATAAGGCCCTAATGGTGTAACCTAGAGATCCCAACAGAAACTCTTTCCTCAAATAGTAAGGTCACACTATCATCACCAGTGTGTGATCATTGGGTCTCCTCCAATATGATTCTCCAAGAGTACGGGTTGATTCTATGATTCAACAAGAATCTAGGAGTCTCGAACATGATTCTTGGAAATAAAATAATGACTAGAACTTGTTATATAAAAACTACCAAAAAGGTAAAAAATAAACAGATAATACCAAATATAATCACTAGAGACTCAGGTTTGTAGGCCTTTATAGCCTATATATGGCCACATCCCTTACCCCCATCTCCTTGAGCCTGTTGTTGACCACCTTGGGGTGGTGGTGCTAATATGTTGAACCTATGAAAAACTCTTGCTGATATTACAAGCCCTTTATCATGCCTTTTTTTCAATAGACAACCATTCTCCTATCTATATATACAACTAGGTAGTCCCTCTATCATCTCTCAATTTGTTGTATGATGTGTCAAAAAGCCTCATGTCAGATGTCCCTGAATCTCTCAAGAGAAACAACTCATGTACCTTGGATGATTCAAGCCCCCTTTGGAGCCCTGCACTATGAATCCAGAGTTTTGAGATCACCCCATGAATCACCGGACTTACTTGTGTCCTTGTGACTATTATAATCTACCTGCTTATGATGTCTTAGTAAATGAGTTCCCACTTTTAGCTCCCATGATTTGCATATTATTTTTTAGAAAATGTTCCACTAACAGGGCTCACTCAAGTACCCCTACATAGGTATAAATTCTAAGAGTACCACTGACACACTGATGTATCAATACAAGACATGTTCAATGGTCTGTGCCTGAAATAACTTTCCTTGTATTATATCTAAATATTAGTGTAAGATATGTTAAAACATCATTTAATACTCTATAATAGTCATACTTCCCTACTACAAATGTAGTAGATCCAATTTGTGTATTGTTCACAATATGGATAGATAAAACTCCTCTATAAATAGAAGGTCGATGTCTTACCATGACAGGATTGTCTCAACATGTGACCAAATTGACAAACTCGACAATCACCCCTCAGATCCCTGAAGAAGACTTGAGACATAGACTACCATCTGATCAGTAAGTTTCCTCACAGAGGAAAACATGTGTGACTTCCTCTATCCAGACCTCTACCATATGGGGGTCTGGATCCTCCCAAAAAATGAGGAGGATGCTACCTCTAAAACTCTTGAAATTCCCTAAGACTGCCTACATCCTCACCTGGTAGTGTTGGTAGTAGTTTCTTCTTGACAGGTGGGGGTATAGCTGTTAAACCACCCCAATGTGGTATCTCTATTAAGGGACCATGAATTGATAACATTTCACTGGTTGGATCCTCCACATTATCACACATTAAAATCTTTTATGGCTATGTCTATGGAGGAATCCTGAAATAAAACAAGATATACCATGGTCAAAATGTCATATCTAAGGTGATAACTCAATAAGGACATAGAAAACACAATCCATCCTATATGATTCATGTGCCATTGATTTTCCATAAAATTGGTTATTTTTTATACCGAGTGGAAAAGTAGGTGCTCAAAGTCCTTGTCTATAGATACGTTAGCTTCCATACCAACAATAGAGTTACTGGCCTGAAATTTGAACCTAAAACACTTAACACTATTGCCCCAAACCAATCTCACAGATTCTAGGTCCTAATTTAGAATCTACCTCCTCTGATTACACATTTTTCAGGACCTTTACCAAATAGGACCATGTCATGACTACTCTTAAATCAACTTAAATAGGCCAAGTGGTGGCAACAAGAACCATGTAGGCATATCCCACAAATGGGAGACATTAGCCTAAATTAACTATACACACACACATCTCAAAGTCACTGAATTATTGAATGTAAAATAGTGGAAGGAATTCATGCATACCACTATGATCCAACAACCAGATTACAATAAGAAGTAATGTAAAATTAAATAAGTCCAAATACAAGCCCACCACAAAGATATTCTTCACAGAAGTCCAACTCAAAATGTTATGGGTTCAACTTACTCCAATGGTGAGGACTAAGACAAATGTATTCTCCCAGTGAATACATAATTATTAAAAGTTATATCTATGATCCACCAACTATATGTCCCCCTAAGATACCATCAAAAGGTCCTCCATTAGCATAAGAACTTCCACATCTGTGAAAAACCCGTGCGAGGGTGAGTATAGAAATACTCATTCACACACCCCGAAAACACTAAACACGAATAAAAAATTATAGTCAGATAAATAGAAGATGTAACAATGTATCATAGATACAAGTATTAAAAAATAACCCAGATATAATAAGGAAGTACATTATGCCATCCGGAGGTCAAAAAAACTACCAGACACGAGATTCTGCAGGAAACATTGCTCATTTTGGGAGATCCTACTCCACGAGCCATACTATAATCAGAGACACTTGAAAAAGAGGTCTATCTAATTTTGGCCCCACCATATGAGAACAATTTGGTCTAAGAAGGTTTTGATACGTAGATAGTGGGTCACACCAAAGACCACTAGGGGACACCACAAACAGGATCTAGTTAAACCATGATACACATATAGGTGGTCACGTCCATAACTACTAGAGGAAACCAAAAACCTAATATGGATCAACACATTCTGTAGGGTGTCATATGAAAATGATTCCACAAACCATACTGATATTTACCTATATATAGAATATCAAAATCCTACTCAGGGAGGTCACATTGATTCCACAAACATTACTAAGGGTGATCGAGGCTGACACTCCTGTCTCACATAGGGACACCATTACCCTATATGAGACTCATCCCCTAGAGGAGATTCTAATATAGTGATGTAGATGTAATCATATAATTTACCCTCGAAGAAAATGACTAAGGGAATGAACTAATCATATACTGGTCCAAACTAGGAAAACCAAGAGCCTCAATAACTCTTGATGGGATTACACGGTTTGTCC
The DNA here is from genome assembly GCA_963277665.1 of Viscum album. Taxonomy (NCBI): domain Eukaryota; kingdom Viridiplantae; phylum Streptophyta; class Magnoliopsida; order Santalales; family Viscaceae; genus Viscum; species Viscum album. Next base: position 814,371,212 of record OY728126.1, on the reverse strand, counting down.
TAGGGGGTACACAGTGTGTTCTACTATCCCAGTCTTTCCCATTTGGAAATACTCACACAACATTTTGTCTCTATATACACATCATTTAGGAATGGTACACACTATTTATAGACCCATGGTTCCTTCCACGTGTCTCCTGGGAATGTCTATATACTAATGTCATTTTCATGTACCAGTTTAGGTATACCAAGTAGTTTCTATATGGGTGTACACAAAGTGTTTGTGAGAGGGTAGTCCGACCTGTTTTCAAATACTTATCAAGTGCACATCCAGTCAACTAGGTAGGGTCACACTCCATTTCAAATGGACACACATTTTGCGATCTTTATCACCATTCAAAGCCCTAGATTCTTACCTTGGGGATCCACACACCGTGTAATCCTTGATTATACACCATGTTCAATGATATTTTATAGAACAATCATAATTTCCTTATGCATCCCGATTGGTTCTCCTCCTTCGATATAGAGGTCAATTTTCCTTGAAATATTATATCCAAGTTCCCACATGCCTCTCAATCATCAAACAATGAGTTTTATCTCTAGATCTACTCTGAAATCATATCAATACTTTGTTTATCATTTCACGCTGAAGAACACCAAAGAACACAAAATCAGGAATCATCAATTATTCAATTCTCTCCATACTCATCATCAAACCGATGTTGTGTTGTGATGATCCCAAATCTCTGATATCGGAATATTGTGCCACAAACGGGTGCACAACAATTGATTGATCAAATAAAATTTAGTCACAAGCCAAACAATGAACGCCCTCGAATAACGATGAACCGAGGGAGAAAATAAAAAAAGACAATAATCGTAATAAACCTCGATCGATGTTCTTGTTGATATAGATTAATTCAATAAGATAAATAATTAATAGATTCAAATAGATACTCCCAAAGAAACTGCACAATACACCCATCCTATAAGGCGATCAATCTGAAAATTAATTTTTTCATTGATTAATTGGTGATCATTGTAGAAATTCATAATCTAGGGATTGAAAAATTGAATCCCACTTCTTACCACAATTTGGATGGATCAGTAATGAATAAAAAAGTTAAGTTTCATTCATTGGAAGGATACTTTAAAATAAATGTGGTTTGAACATCAACCCTTGATTCTTTATTGTTCATCAGAATGGATTCCTAGAACTCTCTCTCCGCATTCCTCGTGATGGTCTAGGGTAATGCGGCTAACCTTGGTATTAGGAAATATGTATAAATTTAAAGAAACAATTATCTATGTCATGGCATCAATAAAATATATCAATTATTAATTCCTTTTTTGCCTGTGATGATTTTTTATTAAATGAACCATTCCATCCAATGTTTGGTTGTTCAGGAAGTAAATCATCCATTCTAAATTCAATGGTTCACATGTATCTCTAATCTAGGCACCAATTTAGGAGTTAATAAATTTTTCCAAGAAAACCACGTGTGCATGCTACTATCATTTTAATATTTTTTTCAAGAAAAATTTCTTTCCACACTGGGACTCAGAATTGAACACCGTCTTAACGCATTGTCACAAAAACAAATTCATATAATATCTAAAAATAATACATGGAAAATGAGAGACTTTCATAATTACATTTGAATATAGAAAGAGAAAGTGTATCTTGGAGAAAATATAGAGATTTAGAGAGAATCCCTTTCCTTATATATGAATGTCATCTTCACATGTATTTAATGTCCTATATAATCAAATTAAATCCATTAATTAATTAATTCAGAACCATTTCACTGAAAATTCATTTTTATTGGACTTTCAAATTCCGCTTTGAGGATGAGCGGGAACAAGAAACAAAAGAGCCCCATTACACATTTCAAATTTCGAAAATATCTGCAAAACCCGATGAGAACAATATTTTAACCACCCACATCTTCATCAATGGGTACCACTATTTCCATCAAAGTTTAACATCATCACGAGTACCACTTTTTTCATCCATTACCCCGTCGCCTTCACCATCGTACCCCCACACCAGACATTGTAGACCATTATAGACCACTAGTTTCGCTGAAAAAAAATCACATCATGGAATTGTACCCCATCAATTCAGAAACAACCAAATAACCAAATCCAAAAATCAAGAAATAACACCACATTGAAAATCACAATCTATCGAAATGTCACCATAAAGAACAAAATAGTAATCCATCTCTTAAATCATGTGGAAGAAAACCGAAAAACAAAAAATGACATTGAAAATACGTATCTGGAACAGCGGTGGTCGTCGAACAACACCTCTCAAAACCTAACTGTTACCACCACTCTAACTCTGACTAGGAGAGGAGAAATAGAAAATTCGGTCAAAGCAGATGTTTAGTGGCTGAGAGCTCCAAACTGCGACAACGAAAATGATGAGAAAACCCCAAAATAAGGAAAATAGGGGAAAGAGACCCAACATCACTTTGAGATCCATCGATCCTTGAACCGCACAATCCCAAAACCACCTATATCCACCGCTCCATAACTGACCTAGAGAGGTGCAGAGGAACAAGAGGTCAGATCGGCAGAAAGAGTACTTGAGGGAATCTGCAGAAACCCTAGGACCTCCTTGTATAAGAATCATCGTCGCGATGAATGGAACTGGATGTCCTTTATCAGGGCTAAATTGAGACACAAGGAGAAGAAACCATGTAATGCTACATCATCTTGAGGGATAACGAGTGCCGAAGGAGGAGAATCCCTCGAAGAGGTTGAGGGAGATGCGAAAGTGCTAAATATCAGAAGAAATAGAAGGAGAACTATCTCCAAGGGAGGAACCCTATATGTGGGACAAATACACGTGAGAGAAGAGGGAAAACCAATACCGATGGAGAATGATTCATATATGAGAATGATTTATAAGGTAAAACATTTATGAAAAAATTATTAGTTTATTTTTTTGTTTTTTATGACCATCACGAATTAGTATTATTTTATTTAATAATATGTTAATATACTGGTTAAAAGCATTAAATATGATATAATAAAAATATTATAATAGTTTTTGGCCATTAATTTATTTTATAGAAAACATAAAATGATGTAATTAGAAAAAAACTTGTCGTCTATGAAGGTATTGAACCAGCACCTCACAGATGATGTTTTAATTTTTAGAAAAAAATAATAAGAGAGAGATTTGATTTAGTATATTACATTATCACATTAAAATTTCCATACTTATATGATATTAGAGTTATCATGTTACTATAGATATAATATTATAAGGAATTATAAGAAAATAATATATATTAAAAGATAAAGACGGATGATTTTACATCTTGAGTGGCATATCCTTGCGAACCTCTTTAAGTCACATGGAAATGGTCTTTTGGTAAGGCAAGCAAGACCAGAACGTGGGGGATATGTTTGGGAGAGTAATTAGGAAGAATATAAGAAAGATACACATCATATAAGGAGTGAGGATAAGGGGTGGTGAGGGGTGGTATTTATAGTGGGAGAAAGCATGGTTTTTTATTATTTAATTATTTAGATTATTATTTTCACTCAATAAATCAATAGTGTTAATCATTATGACTAAATATACTATCTAGATCATGTGACTTTGAGATAAACTCCACTTACATAATACATGACTCAACCATGTCTCAATGGTTTATTTAATTATGTATAATCGTAAATACTGTAAATTATCTATTTCACTATTTACCAAAAATTCAACTATTTTTAGAAAAATCTTAAAAAATCACCAATACTATTTTTATACATATAGATTTCAAAAATAAACATCATTTTATAAAAAAAATTAAATATGTGAAATTTAATTTTGAATTAATATCATCATTTATTTGAAAAATGTCGATTTTAAATTTATAAATGAATTAGTGACACTTGGAAAAATTAATTAAGGTCGCATAAATTTATTTTATAATAAAAATATAATAAAATATTAATTTGAAAAATATATTTAATGAAAATAATTGTTCTTTTAAATAATTATATTTTTTATAGAATTTCAAATAAACATTTCCATTTCACAGAAATACCAATACCTAACTTTTATTTATTTACTTATTCCATGAAAGAAGTATGTTATATTTTAATTCATAAGATACCTAAATTTTAACAATAGTTCCATAGTTGATGTTACTATTCTCTTGGATAATTTAATATTCATAATGGTCAAATTATTATTCCAATGGTCATGTTATTATTCAATCAGTATTGGTTCCATAAATTATATAAATATATCTAATTTCGTTCTTTATCTATGATAATGATGGCTTTATTGGAATCTGTATGTGATATAAGTCTATTATAAATAAAATAAGGTAAATTCATTTGATAAGATTTTTAATCATCACTTTAATCCCCCCTTATGAAATTTATTACTTGAAATTTTTTCTTACATACTTAGGTGAAATAATATGAGGGTAATTATCATTCAATTCTCCCTCGGGTTCCCAAGTCACCACTTCATACATATAGTTATATCATAGTACTTTGACTAGGTGATTAATCTTGTTTTGTAAAACAATATCTCTGAAGTCAATGTTCATCACCCAATCTTCTTCAAACGAGAGGTCATTCTACTATCGTACCACCTCTAGATTTGGTATATATTAGGGATCTACTATGTACATTCTTAAGTGGGATACATGGAATACATCATGTACTATAGATATGGTAGGTGAATGTTTCGGACGATAGACCACATTTTTGACATGATCATGTATCTTAAAGAGGTCAATATTCATGAGATTTATTATTCCATTCTTCCTAAATCTCATGATCCTCTTCCATGGCAATATGATGATGAATAACATGTCTCCAACCTTAAACTCCATGTCCCGTTAAGGATTTTCTTCATAGATCTTCTATCAACAATGGGTATCTCAGGTATACAGCTTAATGGTTTTCACATTTTCTACCATTTATTCGATTATTTCATGTATCAACATATTTTATTCACCAACAAGATCCCATTATTCTAGTGTTCTACATCATTTCTCTTATAGTTCTTTATATGGTTCCCTTTGGATTCATGAGTGGTAACTATTTTTTTGAAAGAACTCAACCAGAGGAACATGTTTGTCCTATCTTCATTTGAAGACCATATCACTTGATCTCAACATATCTTTCACTTTCAAGATATTTATCTTAGATTCTCCATCAGATTCAGGATGGTAGGTCTTACTGAAGTTTATCTCTATGTTTAGAACATGCTGGATACTTTACCATATCATAGTGGTGACATTCAAATATCGACCAGATATAATTGATAATGGTACTCCATGAATCATCACCAGTTATTTGTTGTATATTCATTGAAGTTGGTTGAGTAACAATTATTATCAAATTTTACTAATGTGAGTTTCCCTCATAAGATAATCCAAAAAACCCCATATACTATGGTTTCTGATGGATGTATTTAGAGGTCCTATGACAAAATCCATGTTAAAGTTTTATAATTTCCTTTCTAGTGTGGGTAATAGGTAAATAATCTCCTTATACTTTTTCCTTTCATCCTTCCCTTGCTAACATACTAGAATCTTTGATGTATATTTATAGATCTCCTCCTTCATATTTTCTCACCAATATTTCTCTCAGAGATCTCAATACATCATTGTGATCTTTGGGTGAATAGAGAATGTATTGCTATGTGAATAATTCAGAAAATAATTCTTTATCTATGGATTGGATGGTACAAATAGTCACGACCCAAATCTTACAACTCTATCCACATCAATTTTGATCTTTGGTGATTTCCAATTCCTTATAGCTTCCACATTTTTCTGAATTTCTACATCATTTTTTGAGAATAATTTATTTTATACATGAAGGATGGTTGGGAAATCATTTAAGAAAGAATTGGGGATATTCATTCCTTATTGATCCCATGTCCATACATTTAAAATGTAATAATTTTATATCCTTCTCAATTATCATCATTTAGATTATTGCTGGATCATTTCTACATAGAGCATCCTCCATTTTATTTTCCTTACCCTGATGGTAGTGGATTGAGCAGTTGAAATCCATGTTGATATCCAAAAATATTCACTAACACATACTAGGATACCTATATATGAATATATATTTTAGACTCTGATTATCACTATATATATAACCCTTCTCCCCATAATGATAATTCCTCTATATTTTAAAAGTGTCGATTATAGATTCCAACTTCAAATCACGCTTATGATATATTATCTCATGAATTTTCAAATACATTGAGGTGAAGGATACCACATTATCATTTTTAATCAATATATAGACTAATACCTTCTCTTAAGAATCACTGTATGACATATATATTTCCCCACGTTTCAGAATTGTGAGTAATGATAAAGTGATAAGCCTATTTTTCAACTCTTTAAGGCAGTATTCACATACATTATTCTAGATAAACATTACTATCTTCTGAGTTATCATTGTTAGTGGGTTTTAAAATTATCATAATTTTATAAAAATGCATTGCTAATACCTAGCTAGACAAAGGAAACTATATATATCTATTATAAATGTTGTCCTAGGACACTCTTTTTTGTCATTATCTTTCAAGGGTCCACAAATATTCATTTTCTGGATAAAAAATTCCCCAAGAATGATTCTTAATCCATCAAAAACTCACATTATATATATATTTTATAAATTTTATCACATTGAAAATTAATTAACATGTTATTCAAATTATCTTCATATATATCCTTTCACTTGAATTATATTATAATATCATCAATAGAGACTACCACAAATTTTTTGAGGTATTCTATAAAGAATATATTGATTAATTCTATGAAAGTTTTTGGATCATTAGTGATCCTAAAGGGAACCATTATGAACTCATAGTGTCCATACCTCATTTGAAATATATTCTTGGATGTATCATTCCTTATTACCTTTAATCAGTGATAGACTGACCAAAGGTCCACCATAAAGAAATAATTAGCCTAATTAGTTGATCAAACTAGTCATCTAACCATGCCAAGGGATACTTGTCCTTTATTTTTGTCATTTTGAGATGATTATAATCAATTAAGATGCGCCTTTATCCATTATTCTTCATGAAAAAGAGGACTAGCACACCCCATGGTGAATCAATCGGGCATATAAAACCATTTTCTAAATTCTAAAGTAACTTGTTTTTTCTTCCAACTCAATAGTGGCCATTGAACAAGGTTTATTTGATATATTCAGAGATATATACATAAATTTAATTGATAACTCAACTTCTATATGATAAGGAAGACCAAGAAATTCTTTATGGAACACATCAGTGCACTCCCTCACAATGGGAAAGTCTTAGAGCATGATTTTTTCCTTTGTATCATACATTTGACTGAGATATTATTGCTTATAATGAAATAATATCTAAACATTAGGGGATGATTATAAAGAAGATTCATCCACATCCTTGAACATATATAGAATTGGAGAATTCTTTGGATATGAAAAGTGTTCTCCATTTCTTAAATGTTGTTGTTGTATTTATATAAATATAGCAAATCCCTGTCCAAAATAGATTCAAACATCACTTAAGTATGTAAGACAAGATTTGATGGGAGGTTCTATCCCAAAAAATTGTCTAGGTAATTATTATATACTTTGGATGCAATAATTTCCCCATTTTTTCCCACAGATAAGTCAACCTATATATTTTGAGGTGGCATTTAAATAGTTCTAGTATACTTTATAGATATAAAATAATTCCAAGGTCCAAAATAAAAAATTTAGATTTCAATTAAGTCATTAATAATTGGTGTACCTATCACCACATAATTATAGAGATTAACCTCGGTATTTGTGATAGAATATTCTATTCTATGATTCATTGGATTTTGTTTTTGATTTCCTCTAACAACCCTTGGAATAGGGTAATGGCTCACATAATGCCCATGTTCCTTGCAGTTGAACCACTGCACTATAGGAAGAGTGTCGATATAAGCCTTTTATTATTCTTCTATATTAGTGTGCTTCTTTATATCCCTTCATTAATTATTTTCCAATTTCCCTATATTTTATATATTAAGAATCTACTAGTTTCATTTAGACGCGTCATGGGAAGGTTCTTCAAATACTTTTGACACATGGGATGTCGGTTTCTAATTCCATCACTGAATTTATATGTGGATCCTTCCATATAAAACTCTAATTTCTAATTTTATCTCTATACCAATGAAACAATTGATAGTACCTGATCTCCATTACATCCCAAGGGTCACAACAGACAATATTCTTAAAACTATAAATTCTCATGTCTCTAAGGATTTTATAGACGTGGATTTATTATGATAAAGAAGCGATCCACTATTCTTTTAGTGTTCATGACAATGTCGAGACATATCATGAAATTATTTTATATTTTTCTTCATATGCCCTGATAGATTCATATTCTCTTTTTATTTAGTCTAGGGAACTCTATTTATATCATAAAATGGATTGCTAAGTGGAAATAATTATTTAAAAATATTTTCAACCCATTCTATGGAATAAATGATCTCCTTAGAGTTTGTTTTTTTAATTTGTGTTCAACACTGATCAGCTTCCCCATAAAAACTATAAACAACTAGTTTTATTTCCATATCTTTTAAGAATTTAAGGATAGATAAAATTATCTCAATTTAGTTAATCCATGATTCTTTCATGATTGGTTCAGAATATTCACTAAAGATCTTTCACATAAATAATCCAACTACAACATGATCATTCTTAGGAGAATGATGGTTTTCCACAATTTTCATGTTATTTTTAATGACATTATCTAGTTGATCATGTTTTATCATGATGTTTTGATATCCTATTCCCAGTATATATGGAATTTCATTAGGGAAATCACTGCATCGTCGATCACATTTACAGTGGGAATGTGTTCCCCAATTTTCATCCATTGACTAAAAAATGATCAATCAGTGGGGCTTGAATACTTATCTAATAAGAATATAAAAATAAAACATTAAACATTGAAGAATAAACTTTTAAATGGGAATTTTATCCTATCTTGTGATTCCTTATGTCTCTATCTCTGTTATACATAGTGATTGAATTATCTCTGGGGTTCCAACTATTTTTTTGAAGACATGTTCCCCCAACATTACTAGACCACCATCTGATACCAACTATAATGACAACATCCTTCCTATAAAAATTATTAAATTATATTAATCCTAATTAACCATCAAATAAAAACAAAGGATCGTAATGTATAGTTTCTTTAGGGGATTAGATACATAATTAAAAGGAATGAAACTAGAATAAAAACACTATTTATTTAGTATTGAAAAGGATCTTCCAACTAAATTATAGACCATACATCTACATAGGATAAAATGGGGAATACATGAATATAGTGATTATCTAGAGAGCCCAATTAGGTAAAATATATAGTAATAAATTATAACAGAAGGGTTTGAAGGAATAAAAGCATGACATAAAAAGGAACAGATCATTAATAAACATAAAAAATAATAACATATAGATGATGGGATCATGTAATCATGTAATAATATGAATGTTTTAGAAACATAAAACATGGCATAAACATGTTTCAAGGATAACTTCCAACACTATATCACATTGTGGACAATATCTCATAATGGAATCACTTTTACTCCCCCTCCCAAAATGAAATATCATGATTGAAAAAATTACCCAATTAATTGGAGTACTATCTGGGAAAACCGATCATAATATGATTGGGAATAGATTTTCCACATGAATAATCATTTATAATGGATAAACAAAGGGTTACCCATGGAATTAAATGGGTATCATAATCATTTCCTAAGGTATAAAAATGGGTGTTTCATAAATTTTTCAATGAAGGAATGAATTTAAATCATATATGGACATTAATAACATAAAATAGGCATATATAGTGATAAATTATTTCCTTATAAGTAAATATCATGTAGAATGTTTATTTAAGAGGCTTTAGAAATGAGCCACCTTTGTGAGGTTTAATGGAAAATATAAAATATTTTCCAATGGGGACAAAAGAATAATTGTTCTCATAAAAATATAATGGAAAAATGATATTTTTTTATGATAAAAATATATATTTTTTAACAAAGATTGTAGTATTAATACATATTTGATTTATACTTGAAAAGGGTTAAGAAATTGGGAAGTATCCTTTAATTGTCATTTCTTGTCGAGAGGAATTAAAAAGGGACCATTATAAAACATTTATTTCCTTATAAAATAAATAATAATTGAGATAGGTTCATTTTTTTGTAACATACACACACAATATATGATGAGTAAATAATAATAATTAAGAATTACATTGGGGTAAAGAGAGAAAAAATTTAACCTGAAGGGAAGATAAATGTTTGGAGAGAATCCCTTAACTTATATCCAAAAGTGTTCTTCCCTTTAATAAATTTCATGGATAACAAAATAAAATACATTAATTAATAATTTTAAAACATCTTATACATGTATTTAATTTATTATAATTTAATTATGTTCATTTAAGGACTATTTTATGAGTTGTAATGTTCAATTTCATCATTTTGAGTGCATTCATTTTATGATTTTATGATCGGTTCCCCTAAGATTATTTATGGTAATTATTGTAAAATGAAAGAAAAAATAAATATGTGTAATTTTAGGATATTTCTTAACATAAATAAATGTTTCCATGTATCATTTTTTAGATAAGATAATTATTCATTTTATAAAATGTTGATGGAAAACTATTTAGTTTATTTTGAAGTTTGTATGACCATCATGAATTAATATAGTTTTATTTAATAATATGTGTATATAATGTTTCAAAAAAATTAAATATGTTTTAATACACATATTATAATAATATTAACTATAAAAATGATTTTATGACCATCCTTTAAGGAATTAATAAAAAATAAAAACTTGTCGTCTATGAAGGCAGTGTATCGACAGCTCACATGCGATGATTTCATTTTTAGAAAAAACTGATATGAGAAGAGATTTGATGATTGATATTCAATTAAAATAATAAAATTAAATATATATATTATAAATAAGTTATCATGTTACTTTATAAAATGTTTTTGAGTTAAGGATAATAAAATAATACAAATTAAAACTGAAAAATGTAGGGTTTTACCTCTCAAGTGTCGTCTCCTTGAGATCCTTCATAATACACTTGGAAATGGTTTTTTGGTGAGAAAAGTAAGAATAAAAATTGGGGAACAAGTTTTAGAGATTAATTGGGAGGAATAAAAGTGGGCTCTATGTCTTATATGGTGTGAGTAGAATAGGTGATGAGGGGTGGTAATTATAGATGGAGGAGATAGGTGTTTTTCATTATTTTATTCATTAGATTATTGTATTATCTCAAGTCTATCAAGAGTGTTTGTTCTTATGATTTAGTGTAGTAAAAAGGGTATTTGAGTCTGAGATAATGGCCACTTATATCATCCATTACTTAACAATTACTCAAAAATTCATTTAATTACATATAATATTAAATACTGTAAATTACAGTATTTCACTATTCATCAAAATTCCACTATTTTAGAAAAATCCTACAAATTGACAACTACCATTTTACAAAAAGTATATTTCAAAATTTAAATCCATTTTTTTGAGGTAATTTTATAAATTGGAGTAATTTAATATTCAAATGAAATCACCATTTATTCGAGAAGTATTTATTTTAAAATTGTAACTAATATTACTACACTTTCAAAAATGAATTAATGTCACATAAAATTATATTATAATCATAAGAAAAGAAAAAACTATTTTTTTAAAATTAATTTTTCTTTTCAATTATTATCTTAATTATAAAATTGAAAATAAAAATTTGTATTTAATTAAAAAACCAATATAAATGTTTTTATTTATTAACATATTTTGTAAGATAATATATTATCTTTCATTCATAAGATAAATAAATTTTATTTATACATTATTATTTTATGGTACTATTAAATTTGATGGTTTACTATTTATAATGGTCACATTATTATTCCAATAGTCATAATTACAATTCCATTAATATAAAATCCTTAATTTCTATAAATATTAATTATTTAATTCTTAATTTAAGTGAATAATTTTTTTATTGGGTTCTGTATGTGATCTAGATTTTTTTATAAAAAAACCTAAATTCCATTGATATAATTTAGGGTATTTAAGGCACTGCAGGAAGATCATGACTAAAATATTCTTGCACTAGATCAAAGTAAAACATATATATAACTTTTATCAGCTCCGAAAGAGGTGGATTGGATATACTCTACCTTAAGTCCCACTATCCCAGTAAAACATGGAACACTCTATCAAGGGTATTAAAATATACCACTAAAATATAAAAATTTATTGATATAAAAATAAATAATATATTTTTATATGATATTGTATTCTTGAAATAAATGTGTGTTATATTATATTCTATAGTATTATACACATACGACACATAAAGAACCCAATAAAAACATGTTTTATTGATAAATATTATTATGTTAATCAGTAATTAATCCCTTGAAAATTAAAAACATCACAATTGGACAAAAAATATAAATTAATAAAGTAATCTTTAGAAAATATGGATCACACCAATATACTAGAATCATCTCATCTACAAAAACAACTATTGAAAAGAAACCGAATATTCATAAATCAATCGACATTATAGAAAATGGAAATGTAGAATATTTATAGTAGTTGAGTTCAAAAATTAATTAAGAAATGAATTGTTTTTATAAAATATAATGTTACCTTTGTAATGGTAATGTGACCATTGGAATAGTAATCTAGCCATTGGAAATAGTAACCTTACCATTGGAAATAGTATCCTGACCAATGGAATTGTAATTTTATAAAAAAAACATAATGTCAATAATATTTATCATGATTAATTTAATTAAATATAAATATTATAATTGAATAAAATAAATATCATGATTAAAAACTCAATGTAAATATAAACACATTTTCAATAAACATTATTTTAAGGTATTTCATAAAAAATATGATTTCATATATTTAAATTAAAATAAGATTTTTAATAAACTATTTTACATAAAATTAATTTTATTTTTTTAATCAACATGTTTAAATTTTATAAGGGTGATGTTTTGATAATTTTCTAAAATACATTAATTTACAGTTAAATAGAAAAAATATAGTTTTTTTTTGTAATTGGAGTGTATTAAATTACATAATTACTGATTTCATAATCACCAAATAATTTAATGATCTTTTTTAATGACCAAACCATATTTTTTTTGATAAATTAGTCACTGAAATACAATTAAAATGATTTCCAAAAAAATCACTTTCCAAATTCTAAAGTCAAAAGTATTCCTTTAAAATAACATTTTTTCTCATTTTTTTAATAAACTACTGAATTCAAATTATAAATTTGTTAAAATAATTAAAACCTTTATATTTATTTATACATGACACATTATTTAAAAAATATAACTCATAAAATTTTCACCTTGGATATAGTATTGTATTCAATTTTTTTCTTAATATACCCATATCTTCAAGTATAAATAAACCATATCTCTCCCCTTGGAAACCCACTCCACCTTCACTTACCAAAACCCAATAGCTACCTAAATCTTATTTATTAATCAATGATCAAACATAGGGATTTATAGAGTTAAACAAATCCATTCATCAAAGAAGTCCAATGTTGTACATGACAAGTGACACATAGAAAAGAGAAACTTTTTTATCAACTCTTCTATGGTTTTCATTATCACTTATTATTTTCTCAATCAAATTCAAAACCAAATATTTAATGACTAAGTAATTAGTATCTTAAAATTATATTAATAGTGTAAAAAACTATAAAATAATTATATTTTTTATGTATTTCTATTTTAAACCTCTCCTTCTTCTTCTTTGGATAACATTCTCATAACAGTTAGTTAGCCACCAATGAGGACATCTCCAAATACTTCCTTGTCACCTCCCTAATGGATAGTAATAATAAATTATTGATAATATATAAATTTTTAAATATATTTACGTTTTTATTCAGAAATTAATTCTAATTATTTATAAATATCTGTGAAAAAGAATAGAAAAATTGAAGAGAACGAGGAATTTTTATGAAAAACAAGATATCATAATGCTTCACCTTTAATAATAGAAATTAAAAAAAAAATAGGTAAGTTATAAAAAGTGAAAAAAAATTAATATAATTCAATTATGGTACAATTTCTTAATATAACTATGTAACACCCTGAGCTTTCACGATATACCTCTCTTTCAATAATGCAATAGCTTGCATTTTACGCAAGTTCGAGTTCTAACACACCGCGACTAATCAAAGAAGCCATTATGAATAGTAATAACAACTTTTTAAATTTATAGAAATTTTATATTGGAAAATGGACTTCATTTTTGTATTCATAATATCGAAATTATCTTAAGTTGAATTTTTTGTAATTTTTTGGGAACTTCCAATTTTTTATGAATAGTGAAAAGTACTTAAAAACAACTATTTTAATCAAAATAATTTATAGTGATAAATTAAAATATTGAGTGGTTTTAAATTATAATTAGAATATATTTTTACCATTTTATCCAATGGTTTTCATTAGAATTAAATTCACTTTGAAATTCGACATAAACGATTGTCAATCTTTTGATAAATATATTGTTTCTTAAAAACACGCGATTTGTTGTGACAGCGGGAATTAATCATAAATTTAATTAATGAAACTTATGTGTTTTGAATTTTTTAAAATAGTCATCATTTTTTAATTTGGAATATCAATTATAGCTTAGGGTGAAATTTTGGCATTATTCTGAAAAACTTCAATTTTTGATGAATAGTCAAACCACTAAGTGGTAGTTAAAAAAACTGATTTTTTGTTTAAATGAAACATTACTACTTCTGTGATTTGATTTTCAGAAATCTGACATACATGGTTGTCATTAGTAAGTAATATTTGGTTCAATGGGATTAAAATAATTTTTTGGTGAATAGTAACTTTTAAGTTTAATTAATCGCGATTAAAGGTAATTAGTGAAATTTAAGGTAAAAATGATATTATAAAAATACGAAATGACCTTTAAACTTGTTCTAAACCTATTGTATGAGTCATGTCCTACCAATACAATCCATGGGTCAACTTGGGGTCCCCATAGAGCCACTTTGGTAGGAAAAGGACATAAATAACTTTTTATTTAATGTTAAAATAAAAAGGTCACAAACAAGAGTTGTTTTACTAAAACAAATTTTAAATGGGGTTATACAAGTCATAATTTTGAATATAAATATTCATTAGAAATCTAGAAATATTTAATACATCATGATATTTTTTTATAATATTTAGACATTAAAAAAATTAGATTATATATGACACCATGAAGATGCAGCGATTACCTCATTAATTAATGATTTAAATAAAATGAAAGGATAATGTAAAATCTAATAATTAAACTTTTCAAAAACCTATTGTGTGAGGATATTTCGAACCCTTATCACCTTTTCCTCGAATTATATAAGTTTGGGACCTTTAGAATTCGAAAAGAATTGTATAATAAAGTAACATTTCATTACTTTCCAAGAGTGCCCCTCCTCTCCACTTATAAAAGGCCCCCACCTCTAACACCTTATTCACACATTCAAGCCATTTGGATCGGCCAAACTCTGCCCAAATACTCTCCCAACTTCCCTCCCTTACTCCTAGAAGCGTCATTTGGGGCAGAATACTTCCCAAGGAAGCCTTTGGCTCAAATCAAAAGTGTTACCCGATTTTAAGGTAATGTCTTCGCTTATGTTATTTTGTTTTATTTTGCTTATCAAACCCCCTAAAATATTTTTATTCATTTCTATTGTAACAAAACCAGTATCCTCAATATTCTAGGATTTTTTTATAAGAATTATTCGAGCTACACTTTCACGTACCTACATCTAATGGTTAAAGAACATACTGTTTCTGTGGATGGCGAATTTCTGCCTCACGAAACGATGATTGTTCAACACTCATATAACACCTTAAAAGGTGGCCATTAAGATGTCACTATATTTATATATGATATATAATATGTTTATGTTTTACTTAAGCTTCTGTATTTTTCATTTATGGCATACCTTTATTGTTAACATTATGGGTAAACGCGATATTTTCATTTTAGGAAGTGTGGACTACCGCCCCCCTCAAAGTGATTTGAATCGTTAATGCCATATGTGGGATGTATAAAGGATGAAGTAATGATATTACATATTATATTATAATAGAATTATAATATACCATTATATCATTATGATTTAATTAAATACGAAATAGAAATGAAAGTAGTGTTCATGCGTACGTATGGCTTACCGTCTCCATGAACGGTGCATTTCATTTCTTACCTCTAAACGTTATAGAATATTATAAATGTATGTATACACTTGAAATATATGAGATATATGATATCTATATAATGAATATAATTATGGATATAATGGATATTTCACCACATGAACAACTTCTAATTATAAGAAGTTTATTTTTGACTCAAGTACCAAAGATCTACAAAACAACCGTTATTAACTTAAATAAATACATAATGTTCATAACATGGTAATAAGTGATATAAAAGGAATAAAAATCTTGAAAAAGGTTATTAAGCAATTATAAATTAACTCTAGTTTATTATTTAGGAGGTTAAAGAACGGTCGAGTCAAGACAGGACGCAAGGTAAGGGAATTTCTTAACCCAATTTCCATTCCTTGGGTTAATCTCCTTCTTTCAAATTATGTCATGATATTATTATGTCATATCTTATATTTGTACTTTAATTATGTGTACTTATAATGAATACACATAATAGATCTATTTTTTTTTAATAATTATCTTTGTAAGGACTTCGTCTCAATCTCCATTCATTGAGGCATATTTTGTTTTATACACAACTTTCCTTTATACGGTGTATAAACCCCTTTGACTTTTAATTTTATTCAAAAGGAATATTTTTATACGAAGCGTTTTTACTAAACAAAAAAAGGAATGTTTTGTCTTACGTATGTGGTGACAATGACTTCTCCGCCACCCTGACAATTATTTGGGTTTCGTCTTCCTCTACAAGCCACAACTTTTTTAAAATGAAAAATAAAATCCATGTTTTAATTTTCTTTTATTTTGGTATTGAAAATGGTTTTGAAAGTTTTTTTATTATATCAATGTGTTTTATTGATGTCTTGTGATTGAAATGTGGAAATGTTATGTTTCCTTTATGCATATTTTATGTGATATGATTATGTTATGGTTTATGATATGTTTAAACCTGTTCATATGAGGAATGCATTGGACTTAATAAGTGACGGGTGGAGCCCCCTATAGCTCCTCGATGCATCAGAAGGTCTCAAGAGACAAACTAGTGTCTTGGCACGAGGCCTTGACAAAATCTTATTTGTGGTCTTGGCATGAGGCCTTGGCTACGTGGTTATGATAGTCTAGCATTATGCATTCCATCATTAGGAAAGTGGTCATTGATATTGCCTGTGATTATTCGACCAGTAGAGTACCATTTGAAGAAGTAAATGGAATTATCTCATTTTACAGTTTCCATATTATGTTGATGTTCAAGTTTAAAAGGCTTTTGTTTTAGTCATACATTGCCTTAAATGTTTATGTTTATTTATGAAAGATTCCGCTATATTGTTATCCTTACTGAGCATCTGAGCTCACCCCTTTAAATGTTTTAATATTTTCCAGGATGTGAAGAAGTATTTTATGAATGATCTGCAGGGATAGTCAGAATAGGATATGAGTGTGGACTATGGAGACTTTGTTATTGTAGTTTTTTTACTTTATGATGTAATGTACGACTTATGAATGTTTCTAGTGTTTCCAAGGCTACTAAACTAATAGGTCTTTCGAGACTTGATCTTTTGTGATCATGCCAATGTTACGAAGTAATGCACCGACTCAAGGTAGTTGGGGTCGGGGCGTTATAGTTGGTATCAGAGGCAGTTTATTACTAACCTTGGAAGCAAGATTTAGATAAACTCTGATTAGATCACATAGCCCGAAGATAGACATTAAGGATTAGTATTGAAGAAATTTCTAGAATTTTTGTATTATAGTGATTTTGTGAGTTTTCCGATAAATACATCCCTGTCTGGATACGAGCGGGTAGAGGCGGCTCTGGCACAGATGTACCTAGGGGTAAAACCCAAAAACACCGCTTTGAGCTAGACTCGAACGGGAACTGGTGCATGACAACGGGCCTTGTTGTACTCTTGGTTACGACACTCCCGGGGGATATGCTTAGGATAATTCTCATTTTCTTTACAAACAACTATGAAGGGTTATGAGTATATACTTTCTCAGAGAAATCTTTTTTTATGATTATGGATTATATCCATAAATAGTTAAATTAGTATTAACTGTTTTACAAGTATGGAATTATGTATTTTGATTCATAAAATAATCTAGTTTATGCCATTGTATAGAAATGGCGCCTAGTGGAAGTAATGGAAACCGTATCAATGCACGCACTCCGTGTAGGGATTGTCGTCCTGCTCAAGATAATTATTGTGGATCTGGAGATACAACTGGTGTTGAACAACTTATTACCATACTAGGACAACTCACTCAGGTTATGAATAATAACCTTACTTGTATGGAGCACCCTGATCCGCAATGTGGAGGATCAATGTTAGACAACTTCTTGAGGAAAAAACCACCAACATTTAATGGGGGTACAAATCCATTAGTAGCTGAGCAATGGCTAAACTCCTTAGAGAAAATATTCCATGCCATGGGGAGTAGCGAAAGGGAGAAGGTTATCATGGCAGTTTATCGCCTCACTGGAGATGCCGATCAATGGTGGTCATTGATTCAAAACACAAAGGATGATGAAGAAGTATCAAGCATGGAATGGAGAGAGTTCAAAGATCTTTTCTTAGAAAAATACTTTCCACATGACCATTGAGTAGATATGGAAAGGAAATTTCTGAGTCTAAGACAAAAGGAGGATGAGAATGTCATAAAGTATGAGGCTAACTTTACAAGGGTAGAGAGGCATGCCACAGATTATATACGTAACCCAAGAAGTAATATTGATTGTTTCTTTGATGGGTTAAAACCATTTCTCCATCGAGATTTAGTCTCACAATCCTTCTCGACATACGATGATATTGTCTCGTGTGCTATCAAGACAGAAAAGGAATTCTCTAAATCATATGACAATAAAGTAAAGCAAGAGAAAAAGATAACTGTGGAACAAGAGACAGATAAATGGAAAAAGGGAAAGAAGAATTTTCCATTATGTGATAATTGTGGGAAGAATCACCCTGGTACTTGCCTAAAAGGAATGGCAGTTTGTTATAAATGCGGAGAAAAAGGTCATCAGGGACGTGATTGCAAAGGAAATAAAGAGGCTATCAATGTTGAATGCTAAAATTGTAGAGAAATGGGTCATTATGCAAATGAATGTCCTAAGCGTCAGGGAAACTTACCTCAGAAAAGGTCAAGGGATCAAGGCCAATCTTATGCTGTTACTACAGTTGAAGCGGAATAATTATTGTATTGGTGCTTTTGGACTCATGGATTATATTCTGTGTTATTAGAATAATGTGATATATATATATAAGGATTATACTGCAGTACTTGTTGTTTTAGTAAGGTTTTTATATGATGAAGGTAATTATATTTTTAGTATGTGACAATAAGAGAAACTTTACTTTGTTTGGGGAATCTGATAAATTGACTTTGGAATTAAGAGACCTTTTAGAGAAAGTTTGGACAGTGGTATTTTGGATAACTATAATGGTTGGGATGGATTAAGTTGAACTTTGAATAGTATTGTTTAAGGATAAAAACTATTCTGAATATTATTTTTGGAATATTATAATACTATATTTTTAGGAAAAGGACAACCTGTAGGGTGGGGCATAACCCGTCGCATTGGAAAAAGATATAGGAATCGAACCCACAACCATAGTACGACAGGCCTTTACTACCTACCACTAGCCTACAGGAAGTCCCTGGTTATTAAAAAAAGTTTTCCTAATCTAAATGGTATGAGTTAATATTTATAACCTTATAAAATTAGGATAAATAGAATATTTTTGAGTTCTGTTACCATTTGGAGTAAAAGATGGGTTTGTGGTAAAAAATTATTAAGGAATGAAAGTCTACATGAAAAGTAAGTATATTTCCTTATGTTCTTAGAAAATCTCTTAAATAAATTCATCAACTTTCTAAAAGGTAACTTAAAACAAAAACGTTGTCGGTTAACTTTTCCAATTGGGGATTCATTGACCGTTTAAACATTCACAAGTTTGTTATTTTCTTATGGTTAACTATCTCTTAATCCAGTTCTCTAAAACTCTCCATCAGACCTTGATGGTTTGTTTTTCTTCCGTATCCATATTTTCATAGAATCCTATTATGGGCTATCTCGGGTGACCTTTGTACTTATCTTTCTTTCTTTTAAAGTTATATTTTTATTAACCTTATTTATGATGTGGGTTTTCCACAAAGGTATTTTCTATTTTCAACCTTTTATTTTCAAAGAAAAATTTCAAATTGTGAGGACGCAATTTATTGAAGGAGGGGAGAATGTAACACTCCGAGCTTTCACGATACGCATCTCTTTAAATAATGCAATAGCTTGCATTTTACGCAAGTTCGAGTTCGAACACACCGCGACTAATCAAAGTAGCCGTTATGAATAGTAATAACCACTTTTTAAATTTATAGAAATTTTATATTGCAAAATGGACTTCATTTTTTTATTCGTAATATCGAAATTTCCTAAGTTGAATTTTTTGTAATTTTCTGGGAACTTCCAATTTTTTATGAATAGTGAAAAATACTTAAAAACAACTTTTTTAATAAAAATAATTTATATTGATAAATTAAACTATTGAGTGGGTTTAAAGTATAATTAGAATATATTTTTACCATTTTATCCAATGGTGTTCATTCGAATTAAATTCACTTTGAAATTCGACATAAACGATTGTCAATCTTTTGATATATATATTGTTTCTTAAAAACACGCTATTTGTTGTGACAGTGGGAATTAATTATAAAATTAATTAATGAAACTTATATTTTTGGAATTTTGTAAAATAGAAATCATTTTTTAATTCGAATTATCAATTATAGCTTAGGGTGAAATTTTGGCATTGTTCTGAAAAACATCAATTTTTGATGAATAGTGAAACCACTAAGTGGTAGTTAAAAAAACTGATTTTTCGTTTAAATGAAACAGTACCACTTCTGTGATTTGATTTTAAAAAATCAGACTTACATGCTTGTCCTTAAGAAGTAAAATTTTTTTCAACGGGATTAAAATAATTTTTTGGTGAATAGTAACTTTTAAGTTTAATTAATCGTGATTAAAGGTAATTAGTGAAATTTAAGATAGAAATGACATTATAAAAATATGAAATTACCTTGACACTTGTCCTAAACCTATTGGATGAGTCATGGCCGACCAATAAAATCCATGGGTCAACTTGGGGACCCCATGGAACCAATTTGGTAGGAAAAGGACATAAATAACTTTTTATTTAATGTTAAAATAAAAATGTCACAAACAAGAGTTGTTTTACTAAAACACTTTTTAAGTGGGGTAATAAAAGTCATATTTTTTACTATAAATATTCATTAGAAATATAAAAATATTTCCTACATCATGAAATATTTTTTATAATTTTTAGACATTAAATAAATTAAATTATTTATGACACCATGATGATGCAGCGATTACATCATTAATTAATGATTTAAATAAAATGAAAGGATAATGTAAAATCTAAGACTTACACTTGACAAAAACCTATTGGGTGAGGATATTTAGAACCCTTATCACCTTATCCTCTAATTATAAAAGTGTGGGACCTTTAGAATTCGAAAATAATTGTATAATAAAGTAACATTTTATTACTTTCGAAGAGTGCCCCTCCTCTCCACTTATAAAAGGCCCCCACCTCTAACACCTTATTCGCACTTTCAAGCCATTTGGCTCGGCCAACGTCTTCGCAAATACTCTCCCAACTTCCCTACCTTACTCCTAGAATCCTCACTTTGGGAATAATTCTTCCCATGGAAGCCTTTGGCTCAAATCAAAAGTGTTACCCGATTTTAAGGTAATGTCTTCGTTTATGTTATTTTGATTTATTTTTCTTATCCAACCCCCTAAAATCTTTTTATTAATTTCTTTTGTAACAAAAACAGTATCCTAAATATACTAGGATGTTTTTATAAGAAATATTCGAGCTAACCTTACACACACCTATATCTAATGGTTAAAGAACATACGGTTTCTGTGGATGACGAATTTCTGCCTCACGAAACGATGATTGTTCAACACTCATATAACACCTTCAAAGGTGGCCATTAATATGTCACTATATTTATATATGATATATAATATGTTTATTTTTTAATTAAGAATATGTATTTTTCATTCATGGAATACCTTTATGGTTTCCATTATGGGTAAATGCGATATTTTCATTTTAGGAAGTGCGGACTACCGCCCCCTCAAAGTGATTTGAATCGTTAATGCCATATGTGGGATGTATAAAGGATGAAGTAAATGATATTATATATTATATTATACTAGTATTATAATATACCATTATATCATTATGATTTAATTAAATACAAAATAGAAATTAAAGTAGCGTTCATGCG
Source organism: Viscum album (assembly GCA_963277665.1). Taxonomy (NCBI): domain Eukaryota; kingdom Viridiplantae; phylum Streptophyta; class Magnoliopsida; order Santalales; family Viscaceae; genus Viscum; species Viscum album. The sequence continues at coordinate 814,348,648 of OY728126.1, read as the reverse complement.
TACGTACGGCTTATCGTCTCCATGAACGGTGCATTTCATTTCTTACCTCTAAACATTATGGAATATTATAAATTTATGTATATACAGGATATATATGAGATATATGATATCTATATCATGAATAAAATTCTGTACATAATGTATATTTCACCACATGAACAACTTGTAATTATTAGAAGATTATTTTTGACTCAAGTACCAAAGATCTACCAAACGACCGTTATTAACTTAAATAAATACATAATGTTCATAACATGGTAATAAGTGACATAAAAGGAATAAAAAACTTGAAAAAGTTTCTTAAGCAATTATAAATTAACTCTAGTTTATTATTCAGGAGGTTAAATAACGGTCGAGTCAAGACATGACGCAAGGTAAGGGAATTTCTTAATCCAATTTCTATTCTTTGGGTTACTCTCCTACTTTCAAATTATGTCATGATATTATTATGTCATATCTTGTATTTGTACTTTATTTATGTGTACATATATTGAATACACATAATAGATCTATTTTATTTTAATAATTATCTTTGTAAGGAATTCATCTCAATCTCTATTCATTGAGGCATATTTTGTTTTATACACAAATTTCCTTTATACGGTGTATAAACCCCTTTGACTTTTAATTTTATTCAAAAGGAATATTTTTATACGAAGCGTTTTTACTAAATGACAAAAGGAATGTTTTGTCTTACGTATGTGGCGACAATGACTTCTCTGCCACCGTGACCATTATTTGGGTTTCAGCTTCCTCTATAAGCCATAACTTTTTAAAATGAAAAATAAATTCCGTGTTTTAATTTCCTTTTATTTTGGTATTGAAAATGGTTTGGAAAGTGTTTTTTTATATCAATGTGTTTTATTGATATCTTGTTATTGAAATGTGGAAATGTTATGTTTCCTTTATGCATATTTTATGTGATATGACTATGTTATGGTATATGATATGTTTAAACCTGTTCATATGAGGAATGCATTGGACTTAATAAGTGACGGGTGGAGTCCGCTATAGCTCCTCGATGCATCGTCAGGTATCATGAGAAAAACTAGTGTCTTGGCACAAGGCCTTGACAAAATCTTATTTTTGGTCTTGGCACGAGGCCTTGTCTACGTGGTTATGATAGTCTGGAATTATGCATTCCATCATTATGAAAGTGGTTATTGATATTGCATGTGATTATTCGACCAGTAGAATATCCATGTGAAGAAGTAAATGGAATTATCTAATTTTACTTTTTCCATATTATGTTGAAGTACAAGTTTAAAAGACTTTGTTTTAGTCATACATTGCCTTAAATGTTTAGGTTTATTTATGAAAGCTTCCGCTATATTGTTATCCTTACTGAGCATCTGAGCTCACCCCTTTCAATGTTTTAATATTTTCCAGGATGTGAAGATGTATTTTATTAATGATCTGCAAGGATAGTCAGAAGAGGATATGAGCGTGGACTATGGAGACTTTTTTTTGTAGTTTTTTTTACTTTATGATGTAATGTAAGACTTATGAATGTATCTAGTGTTTCCAAGGCTACTAAACTAATCGGTCTTTCGAGACTTGATCTTTTGTGATCATTCCAATGTTACGATGTAATGCACCGACTCTAGGTAGTTGGGGTCAGGGCATTACAAACTATATATATTATTCATTAGTTAAAAAAGAAACAAAATAAAATGGGATTTATGGTAAGTGGATTCTCTATCCCAACCCCTTTTTATTTTTTCATCGATATCTCTCATAATTTTTATAACATAAAATCCCTTAATATTCCATAAATATTATTTTACCAATGATATAAAAACCTAGAATTGATGTAGATAGACATTACATCAATTTTACAGAATACCTAAAAGATGACAACAAGAGACACTCAATGATTTTATTAGTAAGAGAATTTGGAAAAGTGGAAATGTAAACACTAGTACATGAGGGATAAAAAATTATCTCTTACTAGGTTCCCCATTAATATAACCCCTCTTAGAAATATCATGCATAAAATATATCTTCATAAACTATGGGAATAAATGTTAAAAGGGGTGATGTTAGATGCACAATAAGTGTAAAAAATGGAGATATGTAAGCATAAAAATGCGCATAAGGGTAGGAGAATATGATCAATACATTAGAATATCATAACCTATATATCAAAGATCATAAACATGAATCATGGAAAAGTGGTTATCATCTCATAAAGAATTAATAAAAAAGAAATAGTTAATATAATCCATGAAATCGTAACATATATGTATGGAATGTAATTTTTTCATACACATAAAATGTAATATAAATCAATATATGTCATGATGAAATTAAATAAATTATTAGGGAACATCATGGGGAGAACACATACTAGGCAATACACTCTATAATCCCTAGTCACCGTCCTTTCCTTGTAACGAAATGGGTTTCCCCCTCTTTGTAGAGACACTAAGCTTGATGTACATGAACATTACATTACTATTTCAGAAAATGTAATACATGACACAAACAGAGGCCCAATAACCATATTAGTTTATTGTCTTTGGAAACTCAGAACATAATCTTCTAATCATGGTGAATGATCATCAACATCTCCCATAAATATCTTCCTCTTTTTTTTACCAATAACCTTTCTTTATATCCTAGGGAAATGAAAACATAAAAAGGGCGAGATCAAATTCTTAGTAAAGGAAAACATGGAGAACATAAAACAACCCATAAACATTTGAACGTAATAATATGAATATAAAACATCAAAATAATGAGTAATGACATAAATCTTGGCTATACATAAGGCATAGCTCACAAAGGAACATTAATCATGATAAAATGGAATGGGAATAAAAAATATAATTGTGGAGAACCATTATGCACATGATATGATTTCAATAGTAGCCATGGCATTGCTGCGAAAACCATTATAGTGGACAAAGACCATTATAGAACCGGGTTTACTTGCTGTTCCAGCTCTATATTACTGAACCCGATTTACTTGTCGTTCTAGCCATTTCTATCTCATGAGATATAAGTCCTTACCCAATGCATTGGGGGGATATATTGGTCTCACACATCTCATAATGAAATCATTATTATGTGTGCCACAAAATAAACATAAATCATTCGTCATATCCCAAAGAATAAAATGGTTTTCATAAACATCATCCCATCATAACATGATTCATATAAAAAATGGTTATCATTTCATCATAAGAAAAATTAAACCATGTAAATAATAGATAAATTATACTTTAAACATAAACATACTAAATAATGTCATCTTATATGGAAATTATTTTTGATAAAACACTTGAAATGAATTCTTGAGGAAAATGTCCGTTCTTCTAAAAAATCATTTTTGTTTTCTCCAAATGTCATAAAATTTTAAAAGAAACGGATTTTGTTTAAAATAATAATGAAATATTGTAGAGTATGCTTAGTGTAAATATTTCATTATGAAACCTTAAGAATCCATTCACATCGAATATGTTAAAAACCATTCTCCTCGTACATTTTCCGGAAAAGTCAAAAATTACATCGTATGGTAAACAAAAGATAGATTATTTCCATTCATCATAGTAAAAGTAAAAAGGGGGTAAACATGAATTTAAAAAAAACATTAAATAAAATTAAATATTTTATGAAAACACTTTTTCAAAACATGGACATTGATGATAAATATTACCCCAGTAAATACTTACGAATAAACAATCTCGTATAAGAACGCGATTGGAATAATTATCCCTTACCTTTTGACCGATTTCTTTCAAATTTGACCAAGACTCATGTATAGTGGGTTTAAAAATATTATTAAATTTTAAAGGAAACATATTAATAATTATTATATCACGTATGATTAACTTACAACTTTATATTACCCGTTCATTAGTCAATTCCATGGTAAAGCAACGTTTTAGGTAAAATTGCTTCATTTATCATCCATGTTTTGACTTTTAATTATTCATATGATTACTTAGATCATGATTAATAACTTCCATAATTTGAAACATGATTTATATATATTCATAATATAGTAGATCGATAAATGGAATGGAATACCTCATTCATGGAGACGGTAGGTCGTACGTACACATGAACGCTGTTTTACTTTACTTATTGACTTGAATGGAAGTAAGTTGATGACATATATATATATATATAAATATAGTAGCATTATTATGTCATATATTTCATTATTATTCCATATATAAAATTTATAATCATTCTTGAATGGTTAAATGAAGAATGAATCCCATCGGGTCGTGGAGACGGTAATCCGTACATACGCACGAGCGATGATATCATTCCCATAATTATTGAATGATATTGTAGTGGATGATAGAATATATCAGAATTAGTATCATGTTATAATAATAATATATAGTTATTCTTTGCACCATTATACCCATCTAGGTAAGGATGTGGTGAAAAACAGATTACACAACGGTGTGGAAATGGTATTTCGTACGTACGCACGCGCAGTGATTTCATTTTCTGTAGGATGGATAGAATGTGAAATAGGGTTTTTTAATATTTATAATAAAATATCAGTATAGTAGTGATAATTATGTTATTAATTTATAAAGAAACCAATAAAAACAGAAAGTAGAAGGAGAAATAAATTTGAAAGAATCAACAAAGGATATTACCTCTTCTTCGACGCACCTCTTCTATACCTCCTCTTAGGGAACCAAAGATGGACTTTGAAGAATATCAGGACCTCTAGTATGTTTCTAGGGAACTGGGAAAAATAAATGTATATGTTTCAGATGATCTTGAAGGCTCAAAATGTTGTGAAGGGGATAGGGATGAGGTGTCCTTTTATAAGAGAAGAGGGGGGATCTTTTGGAAACCTCAAATATATTAATTTGAAATAAATTCATAACCCACATAAAAACCACTAAAATGACTCAATTATAATATGAGATGATATAGGGTTGTAATATCATCAACCAATAAAATTTTTACTCCTTTTTGTTTCATTTTAAACCCTTTCATTTTGATTTATCCTTATTTAATCTATTTAGTTTTATTTGTGTTTATAAGATTCTAAATACTAAATTGTTATATATATTTACTTGCGTGTTTTGAATTGTCCATAATTGGATAATTTATGATATTTTAGACCATTTAAATTTTAATTTATAACTTTTAAATATTTTTGTAATTTGTAAACAATTTAATAATATGTTATTTTTATAAAATATCCAAAGTGTCAATTTTGACATGATTCAATTATTTGAATTTAAATAAAATAAAATAATAAAATATATTCAAACAAAAATATTTAATATATCCCTAAAATGTAATATTCAACTTAAAAATTCGTGGGACACATTTAATAGTTCATATAATATTTATTTTAATATTTTTATAACTATTTATTTGATATTTCAATCAATAAAATAATTTCTACATCACTATTGTGTCACCATTAATGATAATTTTTAAATCCCTAAATATTATAAATAAAGGATCATGATTCATATTATTTGATTTTATTTTTCGTTCCTATTTATGTTAAAGGTTTTATGATGTTTACCACTAAATTAAAAGTAGTGCACTTATAAGATATAAGAGAGTGACATGTTGTCACTTTATTTGGTTTTAATAATAATTACATAATTCTCATGGTCAAAAGTTCATAAAATAAATCTATTCCGACCCTTAGGCAATATGGGTTGACTTTTATTCATCCAATCGAATTTTTTCAGGTGTTATGATAATTTTATAATCTTATTTTTACCATTAAAGACCTGATTAACCTTTAAGTGTTGTAAAATAAAATTACCATAGTTACTGTTCATAATATAAAAAAAAGTAACCTACTAACATAATTTGGACTCAATAAATTCAAATATGAAATCCATTTTTTAAGATTAAAAAAATATAATTTGCAGTAATTAATTCAAAATTAATCCCGTTATTAAGAAAATGGGTTTTAAAAGTTAAAACATTTCCAATGATTGAAATGTTTTTATCTATGAATATACTGTAAAATTAATGATAATTACCTACATTATATTAATGGGTAAAAATATATTCTGTTTATAGATTAAAATCATTAAATTTTATTATTTATCCATATAAATTATCTTGATGAAAAAAGTTGTTTTTAAGAAAAATTTCGCATATTTTTACTATTCATCAAAATATGTAAGTTAACAGAAAAAATATAAAAAATTTATCCAAAGTAAATTTTTATATCCTTATTGCAATGAATAAGTTTATTTTGTCTAATTGAACTTATAAAAGTGTCAAAAAATATATTTAATGTGGGCATTCCATCAAAAGGCGGCAAAACATCATTTTTGGAAAAATACTTATTTTACCCAAAAAATTATTTTGTTCTCATACCATGTTCTAGAATATGTGTAAGGTGAATTATTATGTAATAAAATTGTAAAATGTATTTAATAATATTCATAACAGTTAATTCATAATAATATATCATTGTTTACTGAAACTCGGTATTGCGTACAACACACGCTGTCGAGAAAGGTCATTCTTGCGTGCAATGCAAGCCAAGAATAGTGTTTTTGTATACTACAAGCGAATATGGTGTTGTGTATAGTGATAGATAATCTTAGTTTATCATAAAAAACAATAAATCAAAGAAATTAAAAAGATTATTTCTCATTAAATCTTGGGTTGTGACATTCTACCCCCCTTAAAATGAATTTCGCCCTCGAAATTTGTCGGGGTTATAAATCGTTTACTAATCGAATGTTTCATTCATAGAAACCCACATCGTAAAAAAGAATACTAAAAATTAATTTTCAAAATTAAAGTAAAAAATGTAAAGGTTACCCAAATTAACTCATCACTAGGTTTCAACATATGAGAACCTAGGTGAAAACATAGTTATAGAAGATAAATATGACCATCACGTTCTGATAAAGAGTGGTAGAGAATATTGCTCTGAAAAATCCAAAAATCCAAAAGCCCTAAATTTTTGGTGATCTAATGTACCATCTTATTCATCAAATATAAGGGTACTAAGACAACATTTTTGGTTTTCGTGATTGTTTCCCTAATATTGAATAATTTGTATTTGAATAAATAATACTTGATTTTGGTACAATCTCATTGTTGGTCGTTCCAAGAACAATTTCCCCTTCATATCGTGAAGAAATGAAGTTGAATTTTTCATTCATGAAGTGTTAGCAGATCATCTGATAAAATGATGGGTCATTCCATCTATCTCAAACAAAAGGTCAGCAAAAGTTATTAAATAATCATAAGTCTATATATGGTAATATTAATCATATATGGCTCCAAAAATGGACTTATACATCATATATCATACCAATTAACAAAATACAACTAATTTATACTAACCAGTGACTTCTTGTAGGCCATTGATAGGTGATAAATTCCTATCACACATCCATTGTGGGTTCGATTCCCGCAACTTTGTCCGACGCGACAGGTTTTCTCCCTTCCTACGGGTTATCTTTTTCTAAAACTATACTATTATAACATTTCAGAAGTAATATCAAAATATTCTAGCCTTAAAAATACTCTCTTATGTCTAACTTAATCCATTCAAATCTTTAGGCTTATCTAAAATACTTCTGTCCAATATCATAGTATAATAAAAAAGATTACTAGAGATGTCATCTTCCAAGCATGTGAATGCCATCATTTATCCCACATATATCATAAGATATATCCTGTTGGTCACATTACTAACATGTGAATACCTTAATCATATATTATTAAAACATTTATTACTATAAAACATTAGTGAAAACATGAATGCTGTCAAAAGTTAACTATTTCCACATACCAAAATCCCAAAATCTCTATATACTCAAACCATGAGGTCACTTTGTACTTATATCATTCATGGGATCATTAATACTATCAAACATATTATTTTATCCATATCACTTCATTAGGTTCATATCATCTTCATTCCAAAAATATTTCAATCACTTTTCATGGTTACTGGTACCATTCAACATATAGTTTGAAATACTCAAAGAAAAATAATAGTGTAATAATTTTTATATTTTTCTTTATTCAATAGTGCCATGCATTATTCTTGATAAACATGATATCATTACACTACCTTCTTAAACTGTTGACTGAGCTACATCATTTTATTCCTCAACACTTCTTTCATCACATATATCATTTGTAGTCTCTTCATCATCATCACCATAAATACTACCCATACGACCATGCTGATTCTCTTCATGAGACCTTCCCTTAGGCCATCGATTTCCATAATGCCCATATATTCCACATTTAAAACATTTAAACATTGTTTATGTCTTAGAAATACTGTTATCCTTGTCCATTATGTTAAATGAACCTTTTATTTTTTAATTATTGGCTTTGTGTCCTTCTTTTCCACACCAAAAACATCGTATAATTCTTTTCAAACATTCTCCTTGATGCCTCTTCAAGCATGATTTAAATGAAGTAAATTGAACTTTCTTTCCTATATGATCATCATGATACTCCATCTTGCTCTTATTATCCGAGTTAGGAAACTTACCAAATTTTAGGTTATTGATCATTTTATGAGATTTCTTATTAGGCATAATAATGATGTTTCACCTTCCAAATCCCGTTTCATTTGGTTTCTCATGAAGAATATAATTCCATTGCCTATTATATTCTCCATTAACATAAATATTCATGTTTGTAGCCATTTTTTTAAAATCCAAAAAGAATAGAGTGATAGGTAAAAATCATATCAGGAAAACAACATAATAAAGGGGGATTGCCTTCAATCTCTAACATCTTAGGTTTTATCATAGGTTATTCATCATCATTATCTTTATTCTTGAATTTTAACCTATACTTATACTTGACCTTAGGGACACCCCTATACATACCTTTGAAATATCCTTAGGGATCTCACTAATTCTTTTGCATCCTAGTTTACAACGGTTCACTAAAAATTCACTCTGAAACCAACTGTAGTGACCCAAATCATGATGTACGTGGAAATTACAATACTTTTGCAGAAAACTTAATACATGACACAAATAGACGCCCAATGACCATATTAGTTTAGTGTCATTGGAAACTCGAAACATAATATATTAATCATGGTGGAAGATCTTCAACATCTCCTATAAAGATGTTCCTCTTTTGTTTTATTACCTAAAACCATTATTTATATATTGGGGAAAAGAAAACATGAAAAGGGTTAGCTCAAATGATTATTAAGGGAAAACATGGAGAACATAAAACAACCCATAAACATTTGAACGTAAAAACATGAATATAAAACATCAAAATCATGAGTAATGACATAAATCGTGGAAGTACATAAGGCATAGATAGCAAAAAAACATTAATCATGATAAAAAATCATGGGAATAAAACACATAATTGTGTAAAACCATTAAGAAAATGATATTATTTCCATAGTATCCAATGCATTACTGCCAAGACCATCACAATGGATAAAGTCCATTACTGGACTGGGTCTACTTTCCATTCCAACCCTGTATTACTGATCTAGATTTACTTGTCATTCCAGCCATGTATATCTCATGAGATATAAATATTTACCCAATTAATTAGAGGGAGACAATGGTCCCACCCATCTCATATTGAAATCATTCTTATATGTGCCACAAAATAAACACAATTCATTCATCATAACCCAATGAATAAAATGGGTTTCATAAACATCATTCCATTATAACATAATCCATATAAAACAAATGAATATCATTTCATCATCACAAAAATCAAGCCATAAAAATAATATAGACATTATACTTGAAACATAAAAATACCAAATAATATCATCATAGATGAAAAATAGATTTGTTAAAACACTTGAAATGATTTCTTGAGAAAAATATCTTTTCTTTTTTTAAAATAATTTTTTTCTCAAAATTCCATTAAACTTTAAAAGAAATGAATTTTCTTTAAAATAATAATGAAATATTGATGAGTAATATACATGTAAATATGGAATTATGAAAATGTAAACATCCATTCATGGCGTATAAGTTAAAAAAACATTCTCCAAGTACTTTTCCAAGAAAAGTCAAAAAGTTCAACGTATAGTAAACAAAAGAAGTATTCCTTGCATTCGACATAGTAAAATTAAAAAAGGGGTAAATATGAATTTAAACAAACCTAGAATAATAGTAAACATTTTTTGAAAACATTTTTTGATTTTTTTTTGAAAACATAGACATTTATGATAAATATAACCCCAGTAAATACTAACGGATAAACAATCTCGGATAAGAACGATATTGGAATAATTATCCCTTAACTTATGTCCAATTTCATCAGTATGTGTATGAGACTCCTGTATAGTGGTTTTAAACATATTATATACTTGTAATAGAACCATAATAATATTTATGATATCATATATGATTCACTTACGACTTTATATTACCAATTTATTTTTCAATTCTATGTTAAAGAAGCGTTTTGGGTAAAATCATTTAATTTATCATCCATGTTTTGACTTATAATTATTCATATGATTACTTACATCATTATTAATTACTTCTAGAATGTAAAAAATAATTTATATATATTCAGAATATAATATATCGATAAATGGAATGAAATACACTGTTCATGGAGACGGTAGGCCATACGTACGCATGGACGATGTTTTCCTTTCTTATTGACTTGAATGGAAGTAAGTATATGAAATATATATATATACATAAATCATGTATCATTATTTTTTCATATATTTCATTATTATTCAATATATATACTTTATAATAATTCTTGATTGGTTAACATGAAGAATGAATATCATCACGTCATGAAGATGGTAATCCGTACGTATGCACGAGAAATGATATTGTTCCCATTTTTATTGAATGTTATGGGAGTGGATTATAGAATATCTCATAATTATTATCATTTTATAATAATCATATATAGTTATTCTTTACACCATTATACCCATCCAAGTAAGGTGGTGGTGGAAAACAGATTACACCATGGCGTGGAGACGGTATTTCATACAAACGCACGTGTGGTGATTTCGTTTTTAGTATGATTCATAGAAGGTGATATATGGTTGTTTAAAATTTATAATACCATATCAGTATATTATTAATTCTGATGCTATTTCTTTATAATTAAAAAAAGAGGAATTATAAGGATAAATAAATTTGAAAAAATTGGTAAACGATATTACCTCTTCGAAGTGCCTCTTCTAAACCTCTTATTAGGGAACTAAAGATGGTATTTGAAGATGATAAAAACATATAGAATGTTTCTAGGGAAGTGTCTAAATAAAATGGACAGTTTTTGGATGAGCTTTATGGTGAAAAATGTGGTGAAGATGATAGGGAGGAGGTGCCCTTTTATAAGAGAGGAGAGGGGCACTTTTGGAAACCTCAAAAATATTAATTTATAATAAATTCAGAATCCACTTAAAACATCCATAAATTACTCAATTAGAATATGAGATGAGATAGGGTTTTAATCTCATCAACCGATTAAATTTGGACTTGTTTTTATTTAATTTTAAACCCTATCATTTTTATTTATCCTTATTTAATTTATTTAATTTTATTTGTGGTAATAAGATTCCAAATTCTAAATTGTTATAAATGCTTACTTATGTGTTGTGAATTATCCATAATTGTATACTATATGATATTTTAGACCATATAAATTTTAATTTATAACTTTTTATTGTTTTTGTTATTTTTAAAAAATTTAATAATATGCTATTTTTAAAAAATATCAATAGGGTCAATTTTGACACTATTCAATTATTTGAATTTAAATAAAATCCACACAGAATATATATTCGAACCAAAATATTTAATATATCCCTAAAATTTAATATTCATATTAAAAATTTGTGGAGAACATTAAATAGTTCATATAATATTAATTTTAATATTTTTAAAACCATTTATTTGATATTTCAATCAATAATATAAATTATACATCATTATTGTGTCACCATTAATGATAATTAGTTAACCCCTAAAAATTATAAATAAATTCTCATGATGTAGATAATTTTATTAGATTATGGGTGACTATTTATGTTCTAAATTTTATGAAGTTTATCACTAAATTAAAATTATCAAACTGATAAGACATAAGAGAGTGACATGTTGTCACTTCCTTTGGTTTTAATAATAATGACCTCATTTTCATGGTCAAAAGTCCATGAAATGAATCTATTTTGACCCTTAGGTGATATGGGTCGACTTTTATTCATCCAATATAATTTTGGTAGGTCTTATGATAATTTTATAATCTTATTTTTACCCTTAATTTCTCGATTAACCTTCAACTATAGTAAATAAAAATAAATGTATTTACTATTCAAAATATCAAAAAAAAACTAACCTATTAACAAAAATTGGACCCACTGAATTCAAATATAAAATCCAGTTTTCAAAATTCAAAACATAGAAGATGCATTAATTAATTTAAAATTAATCTCGTTGTTAAGAAAACAGGTTAAAATAGTTAAAACATTTCCAAAGATTGAAATGTTTTTACATATGAATTCAATGTAAAATTAATTATAATGACTTACATAATAATAAAGGGTAAAAATATATTCTATTTTAACTTTAAAACCACTAAATTCTATAATTTACCCATATAAATTATCTTGATTAAAAAGTTGTTTTTAAGAAAATGTTAGTGTATTTTTACTTTTCATCAAAATATGAAAGTTGACATAAAAAATATAAAAACTTCACACAAAGTAAATTTTTATATTCTTATTGAAATTAATAAGTTAATTTTGTCTAATTGAACTTATAAATGTGTAAAAAACTATATTTAATATGGGTGCGCCATCAAATGGCGGCAAAGCTCCATTTTTGGAAAAATATTTATTTTACCTGAAAAAATTATTTTTTCTTCATACCATGTCATATAATATGTGTACGATGAATTATTATGTAATAAAACTCAAAAAAATTTTAATACTATTCATAATAGCTAGTTCATAACAAATATATCATTTTTAGTGAAACTCGGTATTGCGCACAACACAGGCTATCGAGGAAGGTCTCTCTTGCATGCAACACAAGCCAAGAATAGTGTCTGTGTATACTACAAGATAATACGGTGTTGAATATAATGAATGATAATATTGTTGTAGTGTATAACACAATATATCAATGAAATTGAAAATAATATTTCTCATAAAATCTCGGGGAGTTACATTCTACCCCCCTTAAAATTAATTTCTCCCTCAAAATTCATTAGAGTTATAAATAGTTTACTACATGAACATTTCTTTCATATAAACCCACATCATAAAAAGGAATACTAAAACATAATTTTAAAAAGTAAAGTAAGAAAGGTAACAGTCACCCAAATTAACTCATCTCTGTGTTTCCACATAGGAGAATATAGGTAAAAACATGGATATGGAAGAGAAATATAACCATCATTTTCTGAAAGAGAGTGGTTGAGAACATGGATATGAAAAATACAACAATCACAAATCCATAAATTTGTGATGATCTAAGTTACCATATAATTCATTGGATATGAGGGTACTAAGACAACATTTTTGGTTTTCAATATCATTTCCCTAAAGTTGAAGAATTTGAATATGAAGAAATGCTTACTTGATTTTGGTACAATCTCACAGTTGGTCGTTCTGTGAACAACTTCCACTTCATATATTAAAGAAATGAAGATTAATTTTTCATTCGTGAAGTCTTATCAGATCATGTGATCAAATTATGGGTCATTCCATCTATCTCAAACAAAAGGTTAGCAAATGTTATTAAATATATATAAGTCCATGTATAGTGATATTAATCGTATATGGATCAAAAAATGGACATATACTTCATATATCATACAACCTAATAAAATAAAACTAATTTCTACTAACCAGTGACTTCCTGTAGGCTAGTGGTAGGCGATAAAATCCCATTGCACATCTGTTGTGGGTTTGATTCCCACATCCTTGTCCGACGCGACGGGTTGTCGCCCATCCTACGAGTTGTCCATTTTCTAAAACAATACTATTATAACATTTTATAAATAATATCAAAAAGCTATAGCCTTATGAAATACTATCAATTGTCTAACATAATCCATTCCAATCTTTATTCTTATCCAAAATACATATGTCCAATCTCATAGTATAATGAAAAAGATTACTAGAGACGTCATCTACCAAGCATGTGAATACCATCATTTATCCCATATATATCATAAGATATATCTTGTTGGTCACATTAAAAACATGTGAATACCTTAATCATGTATTCTTGAAACATAAATTACCATAGAACATTAGAGAAAATAGGAATGCTATGAAAAGTTAATTATTTCCATATACCAATATCCCAAAAATTTTATATACTCAAACCATGATGTCACTTTGTCCTTATATCAGTCATGAGCTCATTATTACAATCAAACATATTATTTTATTCTTATCCCTTCATTATGTGCATATCATCTTCCTTCCAAAAATATTTCAATCACTTTTCATGGTTACCAGTACCATTCAACATATACTTTTAAATACTCAAGGAAAAACAATAGTGTAAAAATCATTATATTTTTCTTTATTCAAAAGTTCCATACATTATTCTTGATAAACATTAAATCATTTCACTACCTTCTTAAACCATTGAATGTACTTCATCATTTTATTCCTAAACACTTAATTCATCTCATATATCATTTGTAGTCTCTTTATCATCATCTATATAAATACTACCCATATGACCATGCTGATTCTCTTCATGAGACTTTCCCTTAGGGAATAGATTTTTATAATGCCCATACATTCCACATTTAAGACATTTAACTGTTTTTGATATCATAGCAAGAATGTTATCCTTGTCCATTGTGTTAAATGAACCTTTTCCTTTGCAATTATTTCCTTTGTGTCCTTCTTTTCCACATCCAAAACATCTTCCAGTTACTTTGAAAAATTCCCCTTGATGCCTCTTCCAACATGATTTACATGAAGGAAATTTAACTTTCATTCCTCTATGATCATCATGAAACTCCATCTTTCTCTTATTAGCCGAGTCAGGAAACTTACCAATGTTTAGATTATTGATCATGTTATGAGATTGATGATTAGGCATAATAACGATGTTTCACCTTCCAGATCCCATTTCATTTGGTTTTTCATGAAGAATATCATTTCATTGTCCATTATATTTTCTAATAACATTATTCTTCCTATTTCCAGACATTTTTCTAAAACCCAAAAAGAAAAGTTTTAGAGGAAAAAATCATATCAGGGAAACAACATAATAAAGGGGTAGTACCTTCAATCTCTAACATCATAGGTTTTATCCTAGGTTATTCATGATCG
Organism: Viscum album; assembly: GCA_963277665.1. NCBI lineage: Eukaryota > Viridiplantae > Streptophyta > Magnoliopsida > Santalales > Viscaceae > Viscum > Viscum album. Next base: position 814,333,380 of record OY728126.1, on the reverse strand, counting down.
TTATATTCAATATAGGATTGTAACCTATAATTATACTTGACCTTAGGGACATCCCTAGACATACCTTACAAATATCTCTTGGGATCACACAAATGTTATCGCATCCAAGTTTCCAAAGGTTAATTAAACCTTTTCCCTGATACCAACTGTAGTGACCCAAATCTTAACGTACATGAAAATTAAATTACTTTTGCAGAAAACATAATACATGACAGAAAAAGACGCCCAATGACCATATTAATTTAGTGTCTTTGGAAACTCCGAACATAATCTTCTAATAACGGTGAAAGATCTTGAACATCTCCCATAAAGATCTTCATTTTTGTTTTCTTACCTAAAACCATTCATTTATATACTGGGGAAGAGAAAACATAAAAAGGTTGAGATCAAATGATCAGTAAGGAAAAACATGTAGAACATAAAACAACCCATAAACATTTGAACATAAAAACATGAATATAAAATATCATAATCGTGAGAAATGACATAAATCTTGGTAGTACATAAGGAAATGATCACAAAGGAACATTAATAATCATAAAATGTCATGGAAATAAAACATGTAATTGTGGTAAACCATTATGCACGTGATATGATTTCCATAGTAGCCAAGGCATTGCTGCCAAGACCATCATAGTGGACAAAGCCCATTACTGAGCTGGGTTTACTTTCCATTCCTTCCCTGTATTACTGAGCTGGATTTACTTATTGTTCCATCCCTGTCTATCTCATGATATATAAATATTTACCTAATGCATTGGAGGGAGATATAGTTCCCACCCATCTAATAATGAAATCATTCTTACATGTGCCACAAAATAAACATATATCATTCATCATAACCGAAAGAATAAACTGGGTTTCATAAACATCATCCCATCATAACATAATATATATAAAAAATGGATATAATTTCATCATAAGAAAAATAAAACAATCTAAATAATATATTCAATATACTTGAAACATAAATATACTAAATAATGTCATCTTATATGTAAAGTAGTTTTGATAAAACAATTGAAATGAATTCTTAAGGAAAATATCCTTTCTTCATTATAATCATTTTATTTTCTCAAAATGACATGCAATTTTAAAAGAAAAGGATTTTCATTAAAATAATAATGAAATATTGTAGAGGAATATTCATGGAAATATGGAATTATGAAACTTTAAAAATCCATTCATGTCGTATAAGTTAAAAAAACATTCTCCTCATACTTTTTCTGGAAAAGTCAAAAAGTATATCGTACGATAATCAAAAGAAAGATTCCTTCCATTCATCATAATAAAAGTAAAAAAGGGTTAAACATGACTTTATAAAACATGGAATAATAGTAAACATTTTATGAAAACATTTTTTTAAAACATGGACATTGATGATAAATATAACCCTGGTAAATACTTACGAATAAACAATATCAGTTAAGAACGATATTGGAATAATTATCCTTTACCTTATGTCCAATTTCTTCAGTATGTTTCCGACAATCTAGTATAGTGGGTTTAAACATATTATTTACTTTTAAAAGAACCATAATAATAATTATGATATCATATATTATTCACTTACAAGTTTATATTACCCGTTCATTTTTCGATTCCATGTCAAAGCAGTGTTTTGGGTAAAATCGTTTCATTTATCGTCCGTGTTTTGACTTGTAATTCTTCATATGATTACTTAGATCATGATTACGTTCTTAGAGAATGTAAAAAAATATTTTTATATATTTTGAATATAATTTATTTATAAATGGAATTAAATACACTGTTCATGGAGATGGTTGGCCCTACGTACACATGAATGTTGTTTTCCGTTCCTTATTGACTGGAATATAAGTAAGTAGATGAAATATATATATATATATACATAAATATAGTATCATTATTATGTCATATATTTCATTATTATTCAGTATATATACTTTATAATCATTCTTGAATTGTTAACATGAAAAATTAATCTCATCACGTCGTGTAGACGGTAATCCGTACGTATGCATAAGCAATGATATAGTTCCAATAATTATTGAATGGTATTAAATTGGATGATAGAATATCTCAGAATTAGTATCATGTTATAATAATTATATGTAATTATTCTTCACACCATTATACCCATCCAGGTAAGGTGGTGGTGGAAAACAGATTACACCACAGCGTGGAGACGGTATTTTGTATGTACGCACACATTGTGGTTTCATTTTCCGTAGGATGGATGGAAGGTAAAATAGGTTTGTTTCATATTTATAATAACATATCAGTATATTAGTGATACTGATGTTATTAATTTATAATTAAACAAATAAAAAATATCAAGTATAAGGAAAAATAAATTTGAAAGAATCGGTAATGGATATTACCAATTCTTCGATGCACCTCTTGTAAACATCCTCTTAGGGCACTAAAGTTGGCCTTCGAAGAAGCTTATGACCTCTATAGTGTTTCTAGGGAAGTTGAGAAAATAAATGTACAAGGTTTTTCTGTGATTTAAGGCTCAAAATGTTGTATAGAGGAGAGGGAGGTGGTGCCCTTCTATAAGAGAGGAGAGGGGCACTTTTGGAAACCTCAAAAATATTAATTTATAACAAATTTAGCCACTACTTAAATACCTCCAAAAATGACTCAATTCTAAAATTAGATGATATAAGGATGTAATATCATCAAAACATAAAATTTGGATTTGTTTTTATTTTATTTTAAACCCTATAATTTTGATTTACCCTTGTTTAATCTATTTGATTTTATTTGTTGTAATAATATTCTAAATTTTAAATTGTTATAAATACCAAATTATGTGTTGTTAAGTGTCCATAATTGGATGCATCATAAAATTTTGGTCCATATAAATTTTAATTTATAACTTTTAAATTTATTTGATTTTTAAACAATTTAATAAGATGTTATTTTTATAAAATATCAGTAGTGACAATTTTGACACTATTCAATTATTTGAATTTAAATAAAATCCAAACAGAAGATATATTCGAACAAAAAATATTAAATATATCCCTAATAGGTAATATTAAACATAAAAATTCGGGGATAAAATTAAGTATTTCATATAATATATATTTTAACATTTTTAAAACCATTTATTTTAAATTTCAATCAATAAAATAATTTCTACTTCACTATTGTGTCACCATTAATGATAATTATTTAATCCCTAAAAATTCTAAAAAAATTCACAAGATGTAGATAATTTTATGAGATTATTGTTGACTATTTATGTTCAAATTTTTATGAAGTTTATCACTAAATTAAAAAATTTACACTTATAAGATATTAGAGATTGACATGTTGTCACTTCCTTTGGTTTTAATAATAATTACATCATTTTCATGGTCAAAGTCCATGAAATGAACCTATTCCGACCCTTATGTGATATGGGTCGACTTTTATTCATCCAATAGAGTTTTTTAAGGTGTTATGGTAATTTTATAATCTTATTTTTACCCTTAATTACCTGATTTACCTTTAACTGTAGTAAATAAAAATTACAATAGTTACTATTCAAAATATCAAAATTTAATAATAAAATAAAAGTTACCTATTAAAATCATTTGTACCCACTGAATTAAATTATGAAATCCATTTTTTAAAATTCAAAACACAGAATTTGCAATAATTAATTAAAAATTAATCTCATTGTTAAGAAAATAGGTTTTAAATGTTAAAACATTACCAAATATTGAAATAATTTTACCTATGAATTCACTGTAAAATTAATGACAATGACTTAAATTATATGAAAGGGTAAAATTATATTCTATTTATTCTTTAAACCCATTAAATGTTATAATTTAACCATATTAATTATCTTAATGAAAAAAAAATTAAGAAAAATGTAGCGTATTTTTACTATTCATCAAGCTATGAAAGTTAACAGAAAAATATAAAAAATTTATCCAAAGTAAATTTTTATATCCTTTTTGAAATGAATAAGTTTACTTTTACTAATTGAAATTATAAATGTGTCAAAAACTAGATTTATTGTTGGTGCCCCATCAAATGGCGGCAAAACTGCATTTTTTTTAAAAACTTATTTTACCTGAAAAATTTATTTTGTTCGCATACCATGTTCTAGAATATGTTGAAGATGAATTATTATGTAATACAATTCAAAATACAGTCAATACTATTCATAACTGTTAGTTCATAACAATATATCATTGTTTAATGAAACTCGGTATTGCGTACAACACATGCTATCGAGGAAGGTCTCTCTTACGTGCAACACAAGCCAAGAATAGTGTTTGCATATACTACAAGATACGAAGTTGTTGTGTATAGGGCATTACAATCTTGGTGTAGCATACAACAAAATACATTAATGGAATTAAAAAGAATATTTCTCATAAAATCTCGGGGTGTTACACTCTTCCCATAGTGGACCGATTTTCTTCATCACTACATGGTGTATCAAGTTTCCCATTAACCCATAGTGTATTAAGTTTCCGCATATTCCATATGCATGGTTCCTATACCTACTAGGTGGGGCAAAACACCATCCCCAATTACAGTCTTTTCCTTGTAAGGGAATTGGTTTTCCATATTCCTATAGTGGATCAATCCTGTCAACTTGATTGACATCATTATCTTGTGAGATATAAATCTATACTCAATGAATTTAAGGTAAAATATGTCTCATGTATCACAAAATAAAAAAAATATCATATTTGTTCCATAGTATAACAAAACATTCATCATATCATGAACAGAAAAAGAGATGGGTTTAATTAAAATAATATCAAAACCAATGAAATGAAATGGGTATCATAACCAGTCCATCACATTAGAAACTAACGAAAAGATATATGTTCCATAATCACTTCATCAAATAATAACCTATAAAAATAATTGGGTTTAATATTTTTAAAACCCATGTAAGATAATTTGTTTTCATAGATATCATGATTTTAAGACATAAATTATTGAAAAATAATATGAATTGTATTCTTGGAACATGTCCCCAATAAAGATTATAATATATAAAAGGATTACTTATTATAGGGATAAGTATTTTGAAAGTTCACTTAAAACATTTATTAATTAATATATCATTTCTTTAAAAATCCTTTTCATAAAACCATTTAGGAAATATTATTCTTATAATGAAATTTTTGAAATTTAATTTAAAACATTTGTTGCAGAAAACATATTTCCTAATTTGAAAATTTATTATTAAAACATAAATAATATTGAAAACCCATTTCATTTAAAAATGTCCTTGAAAACTTATAACGAAATATTGATAATATTTTTAAAACCTTTTTCATTAAAAATTTCTCGAAAACTCAAAATGAAATAATAAATACATTTTGAAAACATTTTAAAATAAACGTATTTGAAAACAATAAAATTTGGCTTCAAATAATTTTGAACACAATTTTCCTTTGGAACTTATAAAATAAGCTTGAATACATTTGAAAAACCATTTTATTTGAAAACATATAATATAATCTTGGAAACATTTTTAAAAATAAATTAATCACAATATTTTTTTTGAAAACCCTTATTCTTTGAAAACAATATTAAATTAAAAAATTTCAAAAATATTAGGAAGAAAATTTTATTTCAAAACAAATCCTTGTAAACATATATTTTATGTATCAAGGACTTGGTGATCATGATGGTGGGTAAGTCCGTACATGCTGAATATTTCATTCATGCATTAAAATTTTAGAAATGCTCCTTGATCAAAAAATAAGATGAAAATTCATTTTAAAATATTTTTTTAAAAAGCTAAAACATTTGTAATAATTTCATTTAAAAACATATAATAATATTAAAACATTTTTAAACTCTTTTTTGAAATCATAGTTTTGAATGAATAAATATTTCCGACTGAAGGGAAAAATTAAATTGGATTTTCATAAAAACATTTTATTAATTATGATAAGTAACAAAGAGTGGAAAATGGATCCAATACATGGATATACCATGAATAATCATTAGGATAGAAAATTCACATGATTTTTTGAGATATGGATCATAATATTTCATCAATAGAATTATAATGGCAATGACCTAGATCCATGTGATGCCCAAAGGTTCCCCAAACTCAGTTGGTGACATAAACTCAAGCACATTTCCACGAATGCAAGAGGCTACTGACTAGAATCGAGGGAAAAAGTCTGATAATGTGGAAATTATTCCCTTATAGGAAAAGTATACACAGTATAAAGAATATAGTAAACAATAGAAGAAGTAGTAATATGATACAATTGATGTAAACCATAGAAGGATGATAGTAATAAAACAACTAGAGCATATATATATATATAAATGATTCATGTCGCATGTGTCTAGAAAAGCATCCAAACAAGTCACAATGATGGAAATAAAGTACAGAAATCAGTGTATAAAATATAAAGTAAACTCCAATAGCATCGCAATCCTGAACATAGTCCCATACTTTTACAGCTCCCATAACAATCAAGTACCTGATGAGGAAGGGCCCTGGACCTTGTCTATACCTACAACCATATAATCGGTTTGGGTCACAAAGCATGACCCAAACAGTTTGTGAGATGAATCCCAATCGGAAACCACTAAATGGAATGTTTCTAACTGTCATTATAAATGTATATATCATGAAATATAGATAAATGAACCAATAAAATAGGAATTACTAAAAAGTAAACAATCATAAAGTTATCTATTACATTCATTTGCATTTATTATTCATCCTTTGAGTCATGTAATCTTGGAATCTCGCATAATATCTATATCCACCAATATAATAGCAACGAAATAGATGTCTTAGAATACCATATAAATATTCAAGTAAGATTGAGTCCAAGCTTGTGCTTTGGCTTGGAAGACTCATCACAATAATTGAGTCATTCATAAATAACCTTCTACGAAATCTCTTAATATCTAATCCCTTTGGATTAACATAGAAACAATTCATTTAATAAAGATCATATGGGTTTCTCTCTCAATCTAACCCCTTTTCTCTAACATAGAATTAATCATTTACAAACAACCACCTAGGATGTTCTCATGGTCATTACCCATGGGTCAACCTAGAATAAATAAATTTAAAATGACCTCTTGGGTAGCTATCACAGTCAATACCCCTGGGTAAACATATCATAAGATTTTTATAAATTACCTCCTAAGGAGATCTCACAATCAATACTCATGGGTCTACATATACACCAAGGATGTCACAGTTCTACATAAATAATGTGTATGTACACACAGTCTTCCTAGTCCAAGGCTCTCATAGTCCATTTGAAAAATATTGTGCACATAATTTTAAAGAAGCTCATGTAATTTGAAACTACTACATAGATAATCATTCACAAGCATTTCAAATGAATTTCATATAATCAATCAAACTCCATCCTAATCTACCAAGGCATGGAAAACAAGGTTCACCTCATCAGCAACCTAGACCAAATAGACATAAACAATCAATAAAGGGAAACACACCCATGGGGTGTCCCACATAAAATTTATCCAACCTTATGCATAAGAAACAACCCTTTGTCAAACAACAAAACCATAACAGTTAATAAATAGGGAAAAATTCCAAATCAAGAAATACCCCAATCAGGGGTATGCCAATCTTTTAGCATATATAATCCATGAAAACACAATGAAAAGCACAAACCACCTACCTTGATATCTTATGATTGATATACTTGAGCATAGGCCCTTGAATCAGCCTATATAGGTGTAGATATACAAAAAGGTGGAAATTTCCAACCTTGAATACCCCATGAGAGAGAAGAAATAAAAAATAAAGGTTATATTGGTTTTGAGAACTCCTTCGTTGGATTCCAACACACCTGATGCTGTCAAAATCGGGGCTCAGACGGAGAATCAGTTAGGGGTTTGGAGTTCTTCAGCCCCTATGAAATACTCATGTATGAAACACAAGAAGAATAATTTGTTTCTGGACAAGAGACAGAACCATACTCTGATATATCAATTAAAAATAAAATTACACATCGTGTTCATTTAAACTACACGCCATATATTATCCTCAAGAAGACCCCAGCATAAGCGGTCTTCTAGGTCACCATGTGGCCATTAACAAGGTTGTTACAAGGCTAGTACGTGGATGTATATGGTAACTAGGTACACATCATATACATAGAATTACACAACATGTATTTATAAAACCTCAATTCCATCCTTTTGCTCAAAAATCACAAGAAATCGAGATCCATACCTAGAATAATGATCTAGGTTCTCACTAAATTCCCCCCTTAAAGAGATTTGTCCCCAAATTCCCCTTCCAATAGTGGTGATGAGGAATCTGTGAACAACTCTGGACACTATGATTACATCTGCCTCCCTCTCTGATGTATATATCTGATATTTCAAGTACATTCATAGAACCCATAATAGAGGAAGAGACCATCCATGGAGAACTATTGTATTGTGATCCCCAATCCTAATAGGGTGCTCCTCGAAGGATGCATCCACCTCCAACTCAACCTCCTTGGGTTGATAAACATGATCCGGGTCTGAAAAGTAATGTTGTTGCTTAAAAACATGAAATACATTGTGCATATCCTGATAACACAAAGGTAACTAAAGCTGATAGGAAACATTACAAAACCTCTCCAAAAGAAAAAAAAAGTCCCGACATATCTCAGTGAAAGCTTCCCTGGTCTCCTAATCCTTCTGTGTGCCAACCTCGGTGTGACATGTAGAAAAACTAGATCTCTGACCCTGAACTCCATAGATCATCTACATCTAACAACATATGATTTCTGCCGAGACTGTGTAGTATCCATCTTGTTTTGAAAAAATCCCTCCAATTCAGTGGCCTCCTAGAATAGACTAGGTCCTAGAATAGCTTCTTATCATGCCTCTATCCAAAAAAGTGGTGATAGACATGGTTTTTCATTCAAAGACTCAAAAGGTTCCTTCTGGATCTTTTCCTGAAACTACTATTATAGGGAAACTCCACCAGGTGTATGAGTATCTCCCATAATTCGCTAAAATCTAAGACACATTCCAAAATAATGACCTCAAAAACCTGAATTGGGGGCTCATACTGGCTATATGTCTGGGGATGGTATGTTATAATCAAAATTGCATGTATACCCAAAGCACTTTGTAGTCCCTTAGAGACATGATAAGTAAACTATAAATCCATTTCTGAAATGATAGAGTGTGTAACCCCATGAAAACATACAATTTCACGGATATACAACCTATCAAGATCATTATCACAGAATGTTTCCTGAATTTGTAGGAAATGAGAATACTTCTTGAGTCTGTCTACAAAAAACAAAAGTGCATCATTCCCTCGATGCAGACTTGGTAAACCTATCATGAAATTCATCATGAAATCATTCCACCTCCACTCGATAATGGGTTACTAGTGTAGAATCCCTTTAGCTCACTGATGCTCCACCTTCACCAACTGACAGGTGGGACATCTCATAAAAAACTGTCTACATCCCTCTTCAAACCCTGGCCACCAATACTGACGACGTTTATCTTGATAAATATTGGAAGAACTAGGATAACTTCCCATATTGAGGAATAAAAATCCCACAACAATTACTCATATATGTTTTATGAAAACCATATTTTTCCATGAAAACACAAAACCTCATCCCCACCTATAGTCCACCCGGGAGTTTGGTCCTCACATAAAACACTCTCCCATAGGACTATGCCTTTGAAATCTGATAGCTACCTCATTCACACTTGATCTAGGATAGTAGAGGTAACAGCTATAGAGGAAATAAAAGATTCCATTATCTATTGTGCACCTCAAAATGCATCCCAGAGAACAGATCTATAAGCATCAACCCACTACTGGCTGCTTAAACAGCTTGTATCTGAGTCATCCGGCTCGACGCATCAGCCAGTGCTTTTCCCTTCCCTGGACTATAGGCATGCTCAATGTCAGGAGACTGAAGCTAAGCTACCCACCTTCACTTTCTCAAATTTAGATATCTCTAAGTAAAGTTATACTTGGAAATTTTTTGTTCTGTGTAAACCGAAAAGTGATCTCCCAAAAGATAATGTCGCAAACAGTGCAAGGCATGCACAACTATAGCTAACTCAGGATCCTGTGTTGGGTAATTCTTCTCATGTGGTCTCAACAGATGAGACTCATATTCAATGAAACCATCTCCTTGAATAATCACTAATCTATTCCCAATACATAATTCATCATATTAAATGGTGTAAAACATTCCCATATTTAGCGAAAGCACAATCAATGCTGATGTAAATCTCTCTTTTAGCTCCTCAAAGGCTGAATTGTATGAATCTATCCATAAGTACTTTTCACCCTTCTTATTCAGGACCATTAGTGGAGCTTTAAACTGTGAAAAGTCATTAATGAAACAATGTAGTTACCAGTCATCCCCAAAAAGCTTTGTACCTCAAATATGTTCTTTGTCTACTCCCAGAAATCTACATCTCTCAATTCATTGGGGTCTAACGACACTCCTATCTTTGAGATGACATGACCAGAGAAGTGATTATAATATATCCAAATGTGGAACATTGAGATATTATCATACAACAGATGCTCTCTCAGTGTACTCAATACGATCTCAAGATGCGTGGAATGGTCGTGTTGAGTGAGAGAGTACACAAAGATATCATCTACAAACATTACCACAAACGAATCCAAATGAGGATGGAACACTCAGTTCATCAGTTGCATAAAAATAGCTGGTGAGGTCATGATACCGAACTACATAACCAAATACTTTTATTAACCATGCATGCTCTTAATGTTTGTAAGAGGTATATTTGATTGTCTAAAATGAAACTGATGATAGTCGGATCTCAATTCAATCATTGATAATATCAGGGATCCTCAAAGCTTATCTAATAGATCATCAATCCTTGGAAAGGGATATCGGTCCTTTACCATCAACTAGTATAGTTTCTCATAATCCACTCAATTTCTATGGTTACCATTTTCCTTCTCCACAAAAAGGATAGTTAACCCCCAATAAGAAGTGTTGGGTTAGATGAAACCCTTTTCTAGAAACTCCTATAACTACATCTGGAGCTCCATAAATTCTATTGTAGCCATTTTATAAGGAGTAATGGACATTGGTGTCGCTCCTGGAACAAGCTCAATAGAGAAATCCACATCTCGCTTCGAAGGTAAACTTAAAAATTCATCTGGAAGTACATCTCTGAAATGGTCCACCATAAGGGAAAAATCCATTTGTTAAGTCCCCAAGTGATTCAAATTTAAATTAGAAATCTGGGCGGTAATTCCACCCAACCCATGATGCTTCGGTTTAGATCTTCTTCCCAGGACATCCCTTTCACCCATGTGTTTAAATGATTCTCCCTATGGGGACATGGAACTCTCTCTATAGTGATATAAGTCAAAAAAATCTTGAAAGGATACCAATGAGTCCATTCCAAGAATGAAATCGAAGTATGTCATCTATAAGAGATAGAGGTCCCACAAAACGTGAATCCCACCAACATCAAGAGGGAACTCATTATACTGATGTACACTAGTCATTCTAATTCCTAATAGAGTTTCAAGCATCATAACATCAACAGAGGCAATGATATAACGCCCAAGTCTCTCCACAACGAGAATAGATATAAAACTAGGGGAAACCCCTATATCAAAAAGAGAAGAATCTAAAATTGAGGAAACTAGAATCATACCTCAAACTGTAGAGGATACATGATCCTTATTTTGTTGAGTCTTCTCCATCGCAAAAGTATGACTAGTACTGTATCCCTACGACCCTATTTGGAAACCTTGAGTTGATCCACCCTAATGTTTCTGAAAACAAGTCAGTTGGTAATCATAGCCATGACCACAACATCAGCCTGAGTGACCATACAAACTCTAGTTCCCTGAATGATGAGGAACTAGTGGTCCTGCTCATGTATGTGGAGTTATAACAGATCCCCTCTCACTAGATACATGTTGTTACATTAAGAAAAAAACATAGAATATAACCCAACATTCCACAATATTGGCACTTAAATGGGTCTCTCAGGCACTGATTTCTCATGTTCACACTCTTTCTGAACTGTTATCATGTCACCAAGCTTCTGAAAGATACATACATCAATTAGAATCATCGGGTGAAGGCTCGCTATGGCCCTTCCTAGTATCAAACGAGGGAGTATCAGTCCTTGATGTTGAATATCTCTCGATCGCAGCACCCAACTCCCATAGATTGAGCTTGGTAATCAGTGCCTGGTTGACTATAGAATTCATAAACGTTAGCTTTAAAACATTCAACTGTGGCCAAATTCCATAACTGATACCTTCCTCAAACCTCATAGCATGTGACAACTTGTCACCGCCCAAAATAGTTGTGTAGTGTTGAAGCTCTATAATGTGATAAGAGTAATCCATAACTGAATGAGCTCCATTCTCCAAATGCATAAACTCCTAGGATCAGTTGTCTATCAACGTATCGTGGTAGAACTAATCATAGAATGTCCTCTTAAACTCTTCCCAAGCCATATCTCGATGATTTCATTCATGTGAGATAACATCCTGACATTTCCAAGTATAATTGTGTAGCATGTAAGTCGTAAGATTAAACCTTCTATTATGAGGTGTATTTAGATGTTTGATTATATAATGGTAGGCCTCCAACCATGAATCTATAGTTGAAGGTCCTCTATCCTGATAAAAAGTTAAAAAATGATGCTTCTGGAACACCTGCATCAACTTTTCCATAGTCAATGAATGATGTGGTGCTCCCTAAAAGGTCTAAATAATCCTCATAAATCCATAACGGAAATATACATCATCAACTACATATGTTTTAACTATTGGTTTCAAGACGGGCACAATAGGAGGTTCTGTTAGTAGTCCCTAGTCTACCATTTCCAGTGTCTGATCATCGCCTTGTACATAGCATAAAACCAGAGGAAATATTGGGGGAATGACCCTAAAAGGTCAATTGCACACCTAAGTTCAATATTATCATAGAATAAAACTTAGAAATGAAATAAAGTAATATGAGAAGGAAAAAATTGTTGTTTTACAAAAAATAGGTTTATGAGGTGTGTAGAACCACTACACAGCTTCGTCCCTTAAGCCTTTTCATGTGTGTGTACTTCTGCCAACCTAGTCGTGTAACACCCCATACACACAACATTTTCCTCAAGATAAACTGTGTGTTATTTAATATTCCTTCCTTTCTAATTACTTCTACATGACTCGAACCACATAGATATCCTGGTGTAACATTACATGGCGTGAACACCCTAGACATGGTGTGTACAATTAAAATTCCATCCACTCATGTCATTAGTCACACAGCCAGATACACCAAAAATTAAAGCAGGGTGTGTACTCCCATTACACAACGTGTTCTACGAAAATTTTATCAACCCCATGTCTCTACTCACATATTCAGTCACATGGTTAACAATTACACAATATGTACATATGGAACACGACGTTTACTTAAGAAATGTTGTTTCTTCCAAAACTGATGAACACAAGGCATGTGTTCAAAATATATCATGATTTGTTGTCTGGTTTCCTAATAGTAATCCTATCGATATTCTCTAGGACCCCCAAAATATTAAAATTTTGGACAAGGCATGACGATTTCTGATATGTGAGATCCCATTCTTTATGTGAATCAATGTTTGGAATCCTCATTCATATCATACCTTAAGGTAATTTAATTAAACATCAGAAATGATCCCCAAAATTCTGATCCATGATGGACCATATCACATTTGGGACAAAATCTTAGTGTACATATAAATGAAACATTACAAATACCAATATTGTTTCAAAATAACAGGTATTTCTAGGACTAAATCTATCATAACAATATGCATATTTTTCATAATATCAATCACAACAACATGAATTAAGTAATGCACACAAAATGGAATGAAAAAAATGCATGAATTGTGATCTATATCAAGTGCATATATGATGATTCAGATGGAATACCCTCATCTCATCAGGTTGCAATGTAAATATAACCACAATGATATCAACCATAATAGCACGAAATATGTCAATCACCCAATGGTGAAATCAAATCAACTATAACATTTGAAAAACCAAAAAATTTGCAATATTTGAGGTAACTTGGATTTTCCATGTAAACATGTTAGCTAATATTGATATAATCATATTACCAAACACATATTCCTTCCTATCGTTGTATATTGGCTCCAAATAGTATGGAAAACAAGGAAAGGAAAACCTTTGATACCACTTTGTAATGTCCCAGATCCAGGTGTTTCCCAAAAGAGCCCCAAACCCGGTAGGTCACATAACCTCAAGTGAATTTCCCCGAATTCTAGAGGTTTACAACTAGAAATAAGGGACAAGGTGTGTTAATGAGGATAATATGAAATCATTCGAAGAGTATACATAGTGGAAATAAAATAGTAAAAAATAGAGGATTCAGTAATACCATACAATAGAAGTAAACAGTGGAATAATGATAGTAACAAAACAACTAGGGAATGTTTATAAATGATACATGTCACAAGTGTCTAGGAAAGAATCCAAACAAGTCACAATGATAGAAATAAAATAAATAAATCAAACTATATAAACCCAAGTAAACTACAATAGCATCACAAGCCTCATCATGGTCCCTTGCTCCCCAAATCCAATAGTAATCAAGTACCTGATAAAGAAGGGATCTTTCCCTTATCAATACCTATAACCATATAATTTTTTTTGGGTCAAAAGCATGACCCAAACAGGGTGTGAGAAGAATCTTAGTATGAAACAACCAAAATATTTGTTCCTAACTGTCAGGGAATATATATAGTAGACAATATTCCTAAATAAAGCAATAAACTAAAAAGCAATCAAAAGAAAACAATCCTATGGTTCTCAATTACACTATTTTACATTTATTATTCTTACTTTTAATCATGTATTCTGGGAATATAATATAATCTATATATACCCTATGTAATATAATAAAAACAAATGTATCAAAATACCATCTAAACAATCATGTAAGACCCTATCTAATCTTTTGTGTTTTCTTGGAAGGCACATCGCAACCATTCAATGATTCATAAATAACTCTATAAGAAAGCTCTCAGGATATAACCCCTTTGGTTTAACATAGAACCAATTCATTAAATAATGACCATCACGGATGTTCTTATGGTCTAACCCCTTTGGTCTAACATATTATTAATCATTTACTAATGACCAACTAAAAATCCCTTGCGGTCAATACCCCTAGGTCCACATGGAATCACTAAATTATAAATGACCACCTAGGTATCTATCATGGTCAATACTCCTAGATAAATATGGAATAAGGTAATTATAAATGACCTCTTGGGTATCTAGCATGGTCAATACCCCCAAGTTTACATCTACAGCTAGACTCTCACTGTCCATTGGAAAAATTGTGCGCACATAATATTCAGGGATCTCATGTATTCTGAAATTCTACATGGATAATCATTCACAAGTATGTCACATGAATTTCATATAATCAATCAAACTCCATCCTAATAAACCATGTCATGGAAAAAAAGGTGAAACTCATAGGAAACATAGACCAAATATCCATAAACAATCAATCAAGGGAAACTCACCATTGGTGTGTCCGACAAACAATGTATCTAACCTTATGCATAAGAAAAAACCCTCTATCAAACAACCAAACCCTAATAGGTAATAAAAAGGGTTAAATTATAAATCAAGAAATAACCTAATCAGTGATATTCTGAACTCTTATCATATATATTCCAATAAAAAACATTGAAATTAACTAACCACCTACCTTAATGTCATACAATCGATATACATGAATGTTGGCCCTTGAATCAGCCTAGATCTATGTAAATCTACATATAGGGTAAAACACCCAACCTTGAATAACCCACGAGAGATAAAGAATAATGAATAAAGGATTTGGGGGGTTTTGAGAACTCATCGATGGGATTCTAATGAAATCTATAGTGTCCCAATCAGAGCTCGGATAGAGAATCGGGAGGGTTTTATAGTTTTTTGGCCCTTCCACGGTTCTCTGTATGAAACACGGGATGAATAATTCGATTTTGGACCTCAGACATGAACCCACTCCAATATATCAATTAAAAAGTAATGTAAATGGTGAGTTTATTTAAACTATATGTTAGGTATTATCCTAAACTGGACCCCAAATTAAGTGGTCTTCCCAGTCACAACAAGGCCATGTACTCAGCCGTTACATCGATAATATGCAGCTGTACGAGGAAACCAAGTACACTGTGTGTAAAAAAGAGTACACAGTGTGTAGTTAAAAAACTGTTTTTCATAATTTGTCCTAAAAAAGTACCCAAAATCAAGATCCAATCCTGAAATGATGATTCAGGTTCTTGAAATAATCATAAACAATCTCGATAAACGATGAGATTGTAGTTATAAACTGTTACCACATTGGAAGCATTAAATCACAATAAAATGGAAATAATAAAATTAAATACAGAATAAAATATCATGAAAATAATGATATTCATAATATGACATGTTATAGTCAATATATTCACCTCATAAAAAATATAGCAGCATAACATGGCATGTTTCTCAAAGAATGAAAATTAGGACAAAATTACATTACCAATTTAGTAAATTCTGAAACATAAAACACGTGAAAGAAATATCATCAAATAGATATGTAAATACCAATAAATTTAAGTATAAAATTCATAGAATACATACATGGGTAGTATACACACCACAAATGAGTGGTGAATAAGGCATCAATTTCTCAAAAATAAAAAGAGAGGTGAAATTCTCTTACCTTAATACCTAAATGTATTTGTAAATGTTCAAACAACCTATATTATAAATATTTTTTTTATAAATATAATAAATAACCATATTTTTATATATAATACTATATATTATTCACTTATGACTATATATTAACTATTTGTTAACAAATTCATGTTATAGTAATGTTTCGGTTAATAACTTCTTTGTTTATCGTACATCTTTTGACCTATTATTCTCGATCCTCTTACACAGATCGTTATTTACTTATTTATACAATTAAAAAAATGATTTTTATATCATATATATTAATTATATAAAAATTTATTGTAATTTATATAATATATAAATATCTAATGAAATAAACCGTTCATGGAGATGGTAGGATGAACGTACACGGGAACATTACTTCCATTTTAATATCATATTGATAGAACTAAAGTAAATGTTCTTTTAATTATATAATTATATAATATAATTTTAGTATAATTATTATGTTCTATATATTATCTTATTTTATTAAACAAATCCTTAAAACATACCATGTAAATTTTGGACGTATCACCTTGCTTTGAGGAGGTTGTAGTCCACACATTCAAAAACAAAGTTATCATATTTACACAAAATTATAAGCATGGTAGCATGATTTATATAATTAATAAATAATTATATATAAATCATAAGTGACATATATATATATATATATATTATATGAAAATATATTTCCAATCATAATTATCAACCATGAGGGGTGGTGAAAGTAAAACGAACAACATCATGTTGTGAGGTGGTAGTTCTACGTACTCAAGAATGCTATGTTCGTTACCAATTAGCTGGAATAATGTTTAAGTGTTGGTCTAACCCTTATAATAAAAAAATATCATAATATTTTGGATATGTTTTTATTATACAATTATGTAATAAGAATCATTGAAGTGGTGTTGAAAGAAAATGAAATAAAGGAGCTTGGGGATGGATGTTACCTCTTCTTTGGGTGAATCCTTTTGGTTTCCACCAAAGTGATTCCTTGGTTGGATTTGTTTCCCAAATAGAGGATTAAAGAAAGAATTTAGGAATATTTGGAATTTATTTGGTCAAATATTGGTCAAACATAATTGGTTTTATATGTGTCATGAGTGGGGAGGTGGTGTCCTTTTTTGAGGGAGGGGAGACACTTGGCATTTTTGAAATCAGGTTAGGTTTACCAATGATTTAACCTAAAAAAAGTCATAAAAAACCAAAAAAACTAAATAATGAATAATTTAATGCCAATATATGTCCATAAAATGGGTTTTCAATAACTGGATAACAAATTATGGACGTTATGTATAAGGTTTTGTCTCTTGTTAAGCATAATTTTATCTTTTTAAATCAATTTCATTAATATATTTTTTAAAATATTAGGTTTCTATTATTAGACTATATATTTAATAAAAATTATAACCTAGTATGTATTTTTTTCTTGAGTTCAATTAACATATGTAGAAAAAATATGTTAAACTGTAATCTCATAGATGTAGCGAGAAAGTAGGTTTTTAAATTGAAAAATGTTCAATAGATCATTAAGATTTTATATGTAAATTCAATATAAAAATGATGCCAATGACCTAAATTGGATTAATATATGTATAATTGATCTATTTTTTCCATTAAAACAGACATAAAATATAATTTAACTATATAAATAAATTATATGAAAAACGAGGTTTGTGTTAAAATTAAATGTTTTTCACTCTTCATCCAAAAATTATGTTTCTTTATAAAATCCCAAAAAATCACCCTAATCTAATTTTGGAATTATTAATTAAAAAATGATTTCTATTTTATAATATTAAATTTTTGAAAGTGTCTATAATTAAATTTATTATTTTTTATAGAAGGTTATAAAAATGAATTCTTTTATGAAAATTATATTTTCAAATATAAGAACACCGAACTAAAACAACTATATGTATTTTTATCATTGTTATTTAACTATATAAAACCATTACAAATAATATTTAAAAATTATTTATTAGTTCTAATAATACATTGTTTAATGTATATGTTGTAATTATCCCATTTAAATGATTATAATAATAAAATGGTGTTTCATCGATATTCAGTGTTGTGTGTAATGAAAACCAAGTCAGTGTTACATGTAGTGTACAATTGACTTTTTGTATAGTATAAATAATGTTTTTACTTTTTTTCAGGAAATTTATGACATTATGAAAAATTAATTTATTCAAAAAAAATGTTCACAAAAAGATAGGGTGTTATAATTAATACCTTTTATAGAATATAAATGATTTCCACCTATCCAGAATGATTTTTAATCCAAATACAATGATTTTTCAAAAAGAAATTTAGTTCCAAAACATATCCTTGACTAATATTATGATGTTTCTTCTTCTCTAAAAATGATTTTTATTTTTTAAATATTTCTTATCATATTCTTTCGGTAAGTGAAAATATTATTCCTTAAATATGCTTTATTAAAACCATATGAAACTAATTACTATTCAAGGGTTATTTAATAAAGATACTTTTTATACATTCTCTGTGGAATATATGATTATGATAATTTATAGAGTGATAGTTTGGCCTGGAATTACATAGATCTCCATTGTATTTGTTATTGTGATATATCTTTAAATATTATGTGTATTATGTGTGAACATGATGCTAGATTTGTTCATAATTATGATTTTATAATTTATTCATATATATTATGTGTGAAAATGACACCATATTCGATCATAATTATGTGTGATAATTTACCAATATGAAATGTTATTTCATTTTTTTCCACATTCTATGACTTTTTCATATGATTCCATCATTATTATGATAATGATCTTATTATTATGATATGATGATGAATATTATGATCACCCATGTTCTATTTGTTCATATCCCTTATTCCTCCTCTTACTAAGACTTTATCTCATTTGTTTCTTTGATGTATATCCTCATTAGATTACATTAACTAAGATGAACATGGGATTTTAGATGGATAAATAAGAAGGATTAAATAAATGTTTATATTTTATTATTTTCAATTGGTGTATGTGCCTAATTATCCCAAGACACAAAATATTAAGATCTCATGTTTATATATGTACTATTTTTTATTTTAAAAGTGATGCAATAGACATGTAAGAAAAATTTGGGTCTCTATAGATCATATCCAATCATGGTTTAGTTCATTTCAGAATTATAATTCTATTTTTTTTTTGAAAACCATAAGAACAAGTCTATTTATAGATAAACATCCTACAAAAAGTTTTTTTGAAAAAGGATAAAAATTGGGATCCCAATTGATATTAGATTATATTTATTTTTTGCATTTGAATAAATTATTTATTCATTATGTTTTGAATTATGTTTTTCTCAAACATTTTATTTTTTAGAAAATGGTTGGAACCATGAGAAATATGGAAACAACCATTTTGGGGGATTATGAAATTATTGTATGAATGACACCCCTAGTTACAAGTGGGGTGGAGTTCATAACATTATGGAGATGTATACCTAGTTGTATTAGGATATGAATAAAAACATGAACCTCGTGGAATGTTTTCCTTCACCCAATGATGAGTAACTAGAGATTATTTCTTCTATATGGCAATGACCACCGATGTGTAGTGGATCTTCTAACACACTTTCTGCAGGATGGTGGGTAAACTCTGTGGGTAAGATATTTAATGTACTTAATTTATCTAATAAGTAATAGGTGACTCAATTTTTATATCATTTAGAAAGAAAAGATGATCGATGGTTTGAATTTATAAGGAACCTAATTCTAATGGATTAAATGGAAGAGATGGAGTGGGATGAAATTAAAAAAATATTTCTTAATAAGTATTTTCCTCAAACTCGTTGAACAATTATAGATATAATTACTAGATCTTAAGAAGTAAAATGGTGAATTATTCCAAACTTGTGTGGTAAAACTCATAGGGTTTTCAAAATAAACCTCAATTTTTTAATAAAAAAATGATAGTAAAATAGATAGATTATTTACTGGGTTAAAACCACATCATCAAAAGGTTCTAGCTATCTGAGATATTGGTAGGTAGGAAGGTGTATTTTTACATTCACTCTATGTGGAGATAGAGTTTAGAGAATGGTCCCATGGTTGTGTAGATAATAAAAAACACATTATACTAATGTTGGGGGTTAAATGAAAAAGGAGGAATGTGGATCCAACCGCACACATGTCAAAAATTTAGGTTGAAACATCAAAAGATTTTCTTTAATGGGATGGGGAAATTATATAAATTAATGAGAGAAGGACACCATGACCATGAATATTGATGAGACCTGAATAATTTGACCAACATGATGCAATAAAGTAAGGAACCTACGTATTCAAAAACCACGGTTCAATGCATTAACTATAAGGAGAAATGGAACTATGGAAGTCAGTGCACTAAATCATGGGACCATGAAGGTAATCAGCCTCAATGACCACCAAATATAAAGGATAATGGGAATTTTTATGTCATGAATACTGATGATGTAGAGAATTAAAATTAATTCATATGATATAAACTTATTATTTTATTAATAATGGAAAAAGTTTTATGTGATTCTGGTTGTACACATTCCTTTATATCCTACATGTTTTATAGAGATTTTCAAATGAACCACAGACACATTGAATTGTATATATCTAGAAATACACTTAGTGTGGATATTATTTAATCCCAAGTGGTGGAAACTTCTCTCATTAGGTTATGTTAGAAGAAACATTCATTAAATCTCATAAACCTACCCTCTATGGAATTTTATATTATAGAATCCATGGATTGGAAATTATTATATATAGAACTCATAAATTGTTGGAAAAAAGAAATCATATTCTATATTCAGAACCATAAAATATTCTAATATAAATACAAGTAAGATCATGAATCTCCCTTGAAGAATACCTCTATCGGTTGGGTGATGATAGCCTATATAAAATATTACCTTTATGAAATGCATGATAAGAAGGAAATACTCAACCTTTAGGAGATTCCCTTTGTGAGTGAAAACACATTACTATTTCATAAAGGGTTTCCCAGACATCCAACAGATTGTGAGGAAGATTTATATATATATATTATAAACATTAAAACTCTAATATTCCAATTACACCATATTGTGGCCACAATAATGATATGGAAGTTAAAGGATAAACTGTTAGAAAATTTGGATAAAGGGTTCATACACCATAGTGAATCACCTTGGGGTGTGTGAGATCTCTTTATAAAGAAAAAGGATGGATCAATATAGATTTTTATTGATTAAAAAGATTTCTATGGGATCACCATAAAAAAATTAACCTCTAACAAGGACTAATGACTTGTTTAATAAACTACAAGGATCTCAGTACTTATCAAAGGAGGATATTCATTCTGGATATCATCAGTGGACGTTGAATAAGTAATGTATTCATGAGATAGTGTTTCATACAAGGTTTGGGAATAATGAGTTCACATGGATTCCCTTCAGAATTACTAATTCCCCTTAAAATCATTATAGATTTGATGAATATCATCTTTATTGAATACCTTGTATTTTTTTGATTTTGTTTATAAAGGATATTCTCATTTACTCTAATATCATAGAGGGACACGAGGATCATCTACATATTGTTTTGGGGACATTACGAATTGATAAAAAAAATTATAAGTTCATAATGTGTGACTTTTTGATGAATTTGGTCACATTATTGGGGCATGTGATCACAAGTGATGAAATTTCTATTTCCCCTTCAAAGACAAATTCTTTTGAAGAATCGACAAGACCCTCATGTGTCGCAAAAATACATATTTTTCCTAGATTAGTTGGGTATTTGAAATGTTTTTTGAGTGATTTCTCATTATTTCATTACCCACTATCTAGTTTACTATGTAAATGGTTAATGTACATCCGGTAAGAAGAATGTGAGGGAATATTTAAAGACCTACATAAGAGGATAATCAATACACTTATGCTCTCACTACCACCAAGTGGAGAATATATTATGATATATAGTGCTTCTTAAATGAAATTATTTGGATTTATACTCTTGTATAATGCTAAAGTGATTGAACGCACATTATAATAATTTATGATCCATGAGAACAACTTCCTGACATAAGATCTGGAGTTAGCATATGTGATCTTCACCATTGATATTTTGATGCACTACCTCTATTGAGATAAGTGATATAAATATATATATCAATCACATTATAACAAATTATATATTCATACATAGGGATCTAAATATGTACTAGTGAGGATGGTTAAATATGATCATAGTCTATGATTTCTCTCATGACTACCATTTTAGAATAATGAATAGGGTGGTTGATGCTTTTAATATAAAAGAACTTTTTACATTATACATGATGGAGATTAAGAAAGACCCAATTTTCATGGATATATAAAGGATAGATATGGAAATCATAACAATAGGGAATACATCCTTCCTTGTCCAAATTAATGTCCAACTATCAATATAAGATAAGATCAATGTGCCCAAATTGATTTTTTGGATCTTCCAATGAGGGTGAGATTAGAAAAGGAAGAAAATTATCATGAATTACATATCATTTTATGATAGTGTGATTTGGTTTGGAATTAGGATATACGTTATTTCATAACCTATGATAATGATGGATATATTGGATAACGCACATATCTCATCATTATCTATCTATCCAATAAGCACCAAGATGTAGTGTGATATTAGAGAGTACATATAGTGGGATAACATGAAGAAGGATATTGTTGAGTATACCTAAATATTATTATTATAACTATAATTGAAATCAACGTGATGGAAATATAATCTGATGATGTTTCCATTTCTTATAACAATGTGAAAATGGGATAACATTACCATAAACTTTGTCACTAATCTCCTGAAGATAAACACGAGAAAAAATACTATATGGGTTGAGGTGGAATGAATCACCAAGAATTCCCACTTCATCTCTATTTATGAATATTTCACATAAGAAAAACATTCCTTGCTATATGTAGAAGAAGTGGTGAGGTTATATGTGGAACCACTTTTTATTGACTCAGATGATGATCAAAGGTTCACTTATAAATTCTTGATAATTAGTCAACATGGTCTAAAGATCGAATTTAATTTCAACATGACCTATCATCCCCAAACTCATGCAAAATATGAAATGGATATTCTGACACTCAGAGACATGGTGGGAGCCTACTCACGAGAATTTAAAGGATGATGGGATCAACAAATCCCATTATTTGATTTCTCAGACAACAAAATATTTGACTCTTGTTTTCAAATGGATCAATATGAATATCTATTTCTGAAGTGATTTATAACTCATATTTTTTAGGATAAAGATAGAGAATGAATGCTACATGGACATGATATTGTTAAAGATATGATAGTGAATGCTAAACACTTCCAATAAAATATAAAATATTCTCATTTTTTGTGTAAGATCAATGTTGGAAAATATAAAAGGGACTTGGAGTTTAATGTTTCAGAAAAATTCCTCCTTGAAATATCAATATGGAATAGAGTCATGCAGTTAGGAAAAAAAGGGAACCATATACCTTGGTATATTTTCCCCTTATAGATTCTTGATCAGATGGCAGTAATGGACTATCGGTTTTCACTTCCACCAAATGTGGATCATGTTCATGATGTGTTCCAAATTTCTCTCCTGAGGAAGTAAATACCTTATTCACCACATATACTAAATTTGGAGGTGGTAAAATTGGATAATGACCTCTCATATGTGTTGTAGTTGATGAATAACATGGACTGTGGAGACAAAGTTCAGTGAAGCAAGAAAACATGCCTCTTTAATGTGAAGTGGTGAAACCATATGGTTCAAGAGGTTATGTGGGAACCATAAGAAACAATAAAATATAATCACCATCACATATTCTCAAATGATAATATTACTTTTCGATGATAAAATTATAAAGGAGGGAAGAATGTAATAGTCCAGAGTATATTTTCAGCATCCTGATTTTTACAAAAATAACAAAATCTCTCCTTTGATAAATTATAAATGTCTTATGAGGAAATAAATTTTTTAGTGAAAATTAACATAATATGGGTTAAATGATTTGCATAAATATGAAAGTAAATTTAACACTTTAAAATATTAAATGGAATATTTTTGGAGTCATTAATTAAGTTATTGTGAGATTTTGAGACCCAACAAGTTTCTACGAAGACTGAATAAAAATATTAGATGTAATTTTTTTATGTACACACATTTTAATCAAAATAATTGAATAAATCCAAAACAGTGATTCATATGGGAAATTTGAGACCTCCAATAGGTCCAGAACGTGATTTTCACCATAGGCCGGGTCTGACTTTTCTAATTGTCGGATGTTTGGATGCCTCACTAACAAAAATAACCATTTTTCTATTTAAATAAATTTTAATCTATTTTTTGATTATTAAATAAATAATTTATCACAAAAGGTTCTTTTTATGGAAAATTTGAGACCACTGTTGGGTCTAGAATTGGGTGATTTTACTAAGAAAGATATAATTTTTATGTGAAAAAGGTTTACAATGTATTTTTATAATAAACATGTATTAATTTTATAAATTTAATAATTAACCTGAATTATAATAAAATTAAATGTAAATCGTTGAGAAAACTTTTTCAATGCCAAAACCACCATTTTCACATGGGTACTCATCCAAAATCTTGTATTTGAACTTCTTTTGAAAAATAAATTTCACCAACACCTTAATGATTGGAAATTAATGACTATTACTTGAATATTAAATTGAAAATTCAGATTGAATTAGGTTATTGAATTTTTAGACCTAGATTTCATGAATACACGGTTTATAGTGCTTATATAGTTGATCAACCTTTTGGGATTAAGGGGAGTTCAGGTAAAATGAGGTCATGATCCCCTTGCATGCCACCAATTGTTTTACTCTTATTCAATATCATTCCAGCACAACATACTCCTCCTCCTTAGTGGTGGGTAAATTTGAGGATAGTTCTACATTTTATTTTAATTTATTTTCATGTTTTTCTTTTCCCGAGTTTTTTAAATTTTTTCTAGTAAAAATTATAAAAATGTGTTGGATAAATTTAAAAAAAATGTGTCTGAAATGAGTGATCGCCAATGCTGCATTTTTTTTAAGTAAAAAGGTGGTTGTGGTGCTTCCACCTTTTCCCTAAAAAAAATAATAATCAATTTTAAATATTCTTTTTTATATATTTAAATTTTTTAATTTTTATATTAATTTTGTTATGTTTATATATATTTAAATAAATAAATGTTTCAGCATCTTTTATCACTTATAAATGTATATGACTTTGATAGACAATAAAATAAAACGTAGAATATTGATATAAATAAAAATTAAAACATGGATTAAACATATATGAAGTTTGAAAAAATTAAAATTATTTTTTAAGAAATGTTGATGAAAATTAATTGATATGATTTATAATCCACCAACATAAAAATGAAAAAAAATCAAGTACATGAGTGTTCTGTCCTATAAAATATATAATATAATACTAATATAAATGAATATTAAAACATTGAATAAATATATAATAAGTAGCAAAAAATAAAATACAAATATTTTTAAAAAATGGGGATAAAAATTAATTTATATTCTTTCTAATCCACAGAATTTAAACATAAAATTTTTTCAATTACATATATTTTCTAGATTATAAAATATAATCTATAAGATAAATATAAATGAAAATTAAAACATGGATTAAACATATAACATGTAGTCGAAAATAAAAAAAACCATTACAATGTAGATGAAAAATAATTTATAAGCTTCTTAATCTAACAACATGAAATGTAAAATTATTTCAACTAATTTAATCTTCTAGACTATAAAATATATAATATAATAAAAATATAAACTAATATTAAAACATTTATTAATCATATAAAAATTAGTCAAAAATAAAAAAAAAATTAAAAATGTTGATGAAAAATAATTTACAATCTATCCAATCCACCAACTTGAAACACAAAAATGTTTCAATTATGATACATTTCAATCTAGTTAAATATAAAATATATGACCAATATAAGTGAAAATGAACACAAAGATTAAAAAAAAGTATTCGAAAATAAAAATAGAAAATATTGAAGAAAAATAATTTATAAGACTTCTAATCCACCAACATGAACCATAAAAATGTTTCACGTATGTGAGTTTTCTATCATATAAAATATTTACTATAAGACCAACATAAATTAATATTAATACATGGATAAAACATATAAAAAGTAGTAAATGTTTTAATTATTATTTATATGGGTCTTATACTTTATATTTTATAGGATTCCAAAGACGTGTAGGTTGCTTTGGGTCCTCTTCGACATTCCTTCTTTTCTCTCTCACTACGGAGTAACTTTTCTTACATTCCATTCATTTTCATTTACTTATTTAATTTATGAAACTATTAATTTTCTATAAATTTTTATGTGTTTAGGATTTATTTTATAAATTATATTTTTTTACTTTTAATTTTATAAGCTTTTAAAGTTATCTACATGAAATTTAAAAATTATTCCTATGTTTCAAGTAGGCGACTGTTAAAGCTGTAAAATATAAAATATGCCCAAAATATTAATGAAAACCAAAACACTAGATAAACATATAATAAGGGATGATAGTAATAATATTATATTGATATCAAAATAAATAAAACATATAAATGAACATGTACAATCAATATCAATGTATATGGAAAGGAGATTCCATCCCACATGGTGGTCTATGAATAGGACATCAATGTCGAGTTCATTGTGGAGTCTGATGACTTGTAATGAGATAATCCTCAGGAACTAGAACATCAACTATCACATCATCCACCAATTTGTTAGTGGGAGGAGCTGTCAACTGTATGTCGAACTGCCCTCCTAATGCTTCTCCCACTAGGGTGGTAATAGGACCTTCCATCATCATTGGGGGGAACCAAGAATACAATGAATCTATACTTGAAGGATGTGATGGATATAGACCCCCATGGTTGTGATGGGTCTAGAACCCAAGAAATTTATGGATCTAGACCCCAAGGGTGTGATAGATCTTGACACCAAGATGGAGAGAACTGTAGTTATCCTATCAATAAATACAAATCCCATGCTGCCTGAGGCATATCCTGAATCAGATGAGGCAGGACTACTAGAGGTCCAACCACTTCTTATAGAAAAAGTGAGGCCTCATGTGACACACATTATATATAATTCATCAACGTCATTTATCCTCATCATAAGAAGTTGTTGTAGGATGTTACTCCGTGGCAGGAACCTCCACTCTCTACGCTAGACACTCGAAGATGCTCTAGAAATGTGCACAATAAGATAGCCTTAGCTCCAGTGCTTCAAAATGGATGGTTTCCCAGCTAAATACCACCTCCTCTCTTTTATCACTCATGGAAACAAGAATCTCTTAGTGGGTGATCTAAAAATATATTCAAAGTGAATTTTAAAATAGTTCAATATACAAACTAATGGAAATTTATTAACTATCAATTTTATGAATCTCTTTGTTATGTCGGCTAAGAAACATTATAGACTTCAATCTATACCATGGATCATACTCAACATTATCTGAAAGAAATAATTGATTCATAGGTACACCGTAGATAAAAAAATTCAAATATTCATCAGTAGAAGAAGGCATGTACTCAGTGTCAGTCCTCATCCAGCCTCCCTGTTAGCTTCACCTCATGAAGATTCTTTGTCTGTCTTGGTGGCATTGTAATTGGCTGAGCACCACAAAACTTGTGCATGACTCAGGCAGGATAATGCCACTCAATAATATGTATGTGAATGAGGTTCACTACATCCATATAATCTTCATACCCAGTAGTGAAATATGGTGGCAATAGGTCCATAGTAGTCCAGTATGGAAGCTATGAAATATGAAATGACATGTGACCTTGGTCAAAAAATCTCCATAATAAAAACCCAAATTAATTATATTATTAAATTTGGTAGATATTCATAGACTATATATACATACCTTGTTGGGAAATAGAAAATCCAACATGAGCTTATATAAACCCAAATGGTGTCTTAGAACTATGTGGAAACTATTCCTTAGACACAACCAGAAAAATACAACATCGATAGTGACAAATAATGTGAAATTAAATTAAATAACTCCCAGTAGCATTAGAAACCAATATAAATGAGTGATCATAATAGATTCCATGTGGAGTGTCATGTATATCCTCTATCCTGATTGGCAGTCTTGAATTCTAAGGGTAGAATGTAGGGATACACTCTCATGCCAACATCCAAAGAGGGATTACGCATCCCCCGATACTTGTGTGGTCCCTATGGGGTAAATTGTATAATGCTTTGTACATGTATTCCAAGAAGTTTGATCCCCTAATATACATCATGGATAAATAAAATTCCTCTATTTGAGGTAGATAATCATGTCCATGTCTGTACCTGAGTGATCAATACACATGGTTTCTCCAATGAGGAGCAATATATATGCACAAGCATAAGCATGACAGTCTTCTCATCAGCATCATCTGGTAAATGTGGAATCTTCGTCTCCAACAAAGAAATAGATATCAGTGCTCAATCTCTATCCCTACAGTCATATAGAATGTCGATACCTAACAATCACTGAGTAAGGTTGGTCCTAGATATACGAGTGCATCCAATAAAAGATTCTCCTTGGATAGAAAGATCGAGAATCACTACCACATCCTCATGGGTGATGGTCATCTCTCCCTCAGGTAAGTGGAATGTGTGTGTCTCTAGCCTACACTACTTCACAAGGGTAGAAATAATGTGATGGTTGACAAATTTGAAATACGATACGAAAATTCCCTAGAATCCAGCACGATGCATGTATGGACTAATGACATGTGGAATCTCTCTCTGATGAAAATAGTGTGCTCGACACACCCTAATTGATAGATCCTCACCACCATCTAACACGGTCTGAGAAATATGGCTATATTACTGAGTGATTATTTTGTTATAATCAATTTATATATAAACAAATTAAATGATTCGTACATTTAAAATATAAATATAACCTTATGGTTAACATAATTTTATGACTTATTTAATGAAAGACATTCCATGTTCAATCACATAGTTTAATAAATTTATTTCTACCAAAATAAATGGGTGTGACTTCATGTTTTTCAAAGAATATTACAAAAGTATTGTTAAGATTTGAATTTACCTAGAAATGGGTTTTTTGAAAGACATGGTTTTATATATTTATATATATGAACAATTTGCCTTTGTTATGTAAATGTGTAATAGAAAATTGTGTGCTTGGTAATTTATGTATGACTGTCCACATGATTTAATGTTTCATGATTATTTTATAACATGTACATGTCATTCTGTATGAATATGTGAACTTCAAGAAATAATATTTTGGAAATGAACCATAATGTAGGAGGAACAGTGAAAATGATGATGATGATGACGTAAACTGATTCTGTCACCACCATTGTTGACACGATTCCACCTATGTCATGGTTCATTTCCCACAAATTATTTCTTGATGTTCATTTAGTGTTATATAATCATGTGTACCAACCTGTATTGTTAGTTTTGTACTCTAAAAAGCTTTAATATTAGTTTTCATAACCTACCCGTAGTAGTACACATAGGTAAAACCTAACTCTATACATCAAAAATGTTTTCTGATCATGATTCCAATAGTGTAACTAATATTGTCAAAGATTGTATATCATATAATATTTATTATACTGATATTTTATAACATGTTCTTGTACAATAATCTATGATACTATTATTTCATTATATAAAACTTTATTAGCATATCAGTCACGTAATATTTTGAAACCTAAGGTAAAGGGAAGATGTTTTTCGATTTATAGTTCATGTTTTAGGTTTTTAGATTTAGGGTTTCAGATATTGGTTTTTGGGTCTTGGTTTTTGGACTTTTTAAAAGGATTTCGGGTTTAGGGTTTATTATTTTGATATTAGGTTATATGTAATAGGTTTTTATGTTTATAGTATATCTTCTAGTTTTTACATTTTATGTATTAGGATTTCAGATATAATATTTTGGGTCTATGATTTATGATTTTTTGGTTCGGTTTTAGGCTTAGGGTTTATGAATTCAAGGGTAGGGTTTGGGTTTTATGGTTTAGGGTTTAAAATTTTGAGATTACGGTATAGGGAAGATGTATTTTTGGTTTTAGTGTTCTACTTTAAGGTCTTGTTGTTTTGAAAAATGAGGTAAAAATAAGGGATAACAACATATAATTTACAATATGATAATCTCACAATGAAGAAAATAAATCATTGTGGATGAGAGTGTGAAATCGACCAAATAATTTTAGGTAATCTTTTTCATTTATGACCTTCTTGATGACATATGATGAATCTCAAACTTTTTCCTTCTTCTTGAGGCCAATCCATATCATTCCGCATCCTACTGGCCTTCGGTCACCTATGGGGATTCAACTAATTAATGTAAGGTGTCACTATCAACTGTCCTTCGTGCTTTGGGAAAAAATTAAACTCCCCAATAGACATCCATAGTGCAATATAATAGTTAGGAATGGTTTCCATCAGGTACACTGAATCAATATATTCTTCCCATGATATGTTCACAAAGGCACATTGTGACACTCCGACCCCTCTAAACCGGATTTGGTGTGTTACGTGTTATATTGGAATGGATTTATGGAATGAAAATACTAATGTAATGATAATTGTATTAGTCTTGAAAAAACTAGATACATAAATGTAACTCAAATTACATTGGATAAGTTTACAAAATACAATACATAAAAAACTAAAAATTGCATCTACATGAACTCAATAAATGATCTCCTCTTCACCACCTGTTGATGGTAGACAATGAAAGGGGAGAGATCAAATTCTCAATATGTGTTAAAAATTGTGGAAGTAAAAATTAATAATAACTGAATCGAAAACAATTTGTCCATTGTAAAATAGCATGGTGAATAAATGAAAGACTCGCGTCATTAATAAACTGAGATTGAAGCTTCATAAATAGATATTTTTCATAGTGAAAATTTCCTGGAGAGTAATAAATGATAATGAATAAATATAATTCATATTAATTGGATGTCATTTATCTAGAAAATGATAAAATTATACCATTAAAACTACTTAATTCTTGGGGTAGAAACCTGTTTTATTTTTGGAAACAAACTCGAAGGGTCTGTCGCCAACTAATTTGTCTCATGAGACTTTTCGATGCCTCAAGGGGATATAACAGGCCCCACCGGCCACTGAATTTACAAATAATTGTTTATAAATTGATTTAATACAATATAAATTTGACTTTACAATATCTGTATAGAGTTGAGAATACGGATTTATTAATATTCCCATCATTAAAATAAAATTCCAATTATACACTGTATGTAAAATGATATACAGTTTAGACAATATTCATATCCAAGATATGAGATTATGGATATTTAATATAAATATAATTTCAAATGAAAAGTGATCTCAAATGGGTATTTTGTACACCACATATAGATTATTAGGTTCAAAATACACAGTTAGTCACAACAAAATGGTAGTTGTGACAAACTACCTTACAATAATGTAATCGGTCGAATTAGATGACCAGAACATAATTACCATAAAATTAATCATTGAATACCATGAATATAAATATAATCATGTTATTATATATCAAATTTCTGTATATATATACCACATATAGGAAATAATTGGCGAAAAATGGAAATGTCATAGAAATGAAAGTGAGATGAGAAACCCCATACCTTATGATCGAGTGTATTATTCGTTTGTTTTAATGACCTGAATAATTAAATTTATCTTCATTAATTTATAATTATAGAACCTGATATACATGTAATTGAGTTATTATATCCTTATTATGTTCATTCATGGCCCTTTTTATGGATTACAGAGGATCAATTTTATTGTTTTAGAAGCATTTTCTTCCTTGGTCTTCATGATTCTTTTACATGTATTCATGAATGGAAGTTTGTTTGAAATGATGTTAAACATCAAAAATTCTTAATATATTTTATTAGTGGCATTAAATATATATAAATGATCTTTCAATGATTTTGGTTTATATAATTGAGAATGAATCATAAGTTGAAAGTTA
Organism: Viscum album; assembly: GCA_963277665.1. Classification (NCBI taxonomy): domain Eukaryota; kingdom Viridiplantae; phylum Streptophyta; class Magnoliopsida; order Santalales; family Viscaceae; genus Viscum; species Viscum album. The sequence goes on along the minus strand of OY728126.1, from coordinate 814,300,570 downwards.
TTTAGAAAAACTTGGATTTAGCTTGGCAGTTTTGTACACTATAAACTTATTTTGTAATATTATTCCATATTATGAGTGTGTAGGAATTATAGAACATTAGTGAGATAAAATAAATATATTATTATCCGGTTCAACCAGAAAAAAATGTTTCATGACCATAATTTTATATTCTAAGGAAAATTAAGAACTCGTCGTCATTGAATGTGATAACTTAACACATCTCAGAAGGTGTTTTCAATTTTTAGAATAAGTGGAACGGGAAATAAATATGATGATGAAATATTTCATTTGAATAATATAATTATTGTTAATATAAGGTACTGTAATCAGAATAGAATTTGTATGATGGTAGATGAAGAATGATGTATAAAAAATGAACTCAAAATAGAAAACAAATTGAGAAATCTCTCACGAAAATTCAACAGCCTAACAACATCACATACAATTTTATAAAATAGTATGATGAGACTCATAAATAATATGGGAAGTAAGGGGAATATTTAATTACATATCCCATCATAACCCAATTTAAAATAAAAAAGAAATCATAAATGAAATCTTTAAGAAAAGAGAGGGTGGCTGATTCTCTTACCCTATTGAGTAACTCCTAAAACTTGAAGGTTGGGACCATGGGGGTTTGAGGAAACCTTGGGAGGACTCCTAGATAGGTAATAATACCAGATATTATAGGATAATGAGATTTTATGGAATGAAAATGAAGGGGGTTAGTGGGTATTTATAGTAATTAATAGATAGTTTTTTATTAAATAAAAGGGACACCACACTAGTTGTTTTTACTAAACTGTGGGATTGCACATGGTTTCAACAACATAAAAATACTCATGTAATATGTTACCATACCGATGTAGACCAACCTTTTATATTAATTATTATATCATTATGATGTCATTAAACTACCAAAATCTCATAACTGTATTTTTACTATTAACGAAAAAATCAAGTATTTTAGAAAAATCCCAAAAAAATCACCCTAACTACCATTCAATGTGTTGAATTAAAAAATGAACTCCATTTTTTGAAACTAATTTTCTACATATTTTTAATTTAATTATTAAATAAGATCATAGTTAAATAAAAAAATAACAATTTTAAATGTGTAATTAGTTATATATCACATTGAAAAATAAATTAAGAACTCATTATGTTATTACGTTAATGAAATAAAATATTATAATTAATTACTGTTTATAAAGGTCATATTACTATACATATTCCAATACATAAGGGTATGTTATTTTTCAACAAAAAATCATGTTGGTTCTTTCAGACTCTAAATGACTTACTTGTCACAACTCTAGATAATAATTTTTCAAAATTCAAAACATAGAAGTAGAAAATTTATGTTTAATGGATAGCTTATAACTTTCTCAAATAATTGTTTGTTTCAAAAAAATACATAGTTCTTCATGCAATATAGGCTATCTAATGAATAGAAAGTATTTAAGAGTAACATACCATAAAATGTTTGGGGTGTTATATTGTTCCCTCCTTTGAAAATGTTTTCCTAGAAATTGTATGTATAGAGCCCACAAAAAAAATGTAGGTTGTTATTATTCATAACATCCATAGGTTCCCATGTGGAATCCTCCATATTCTGGTTTCTCCAAAGAAACATTACTGGAATAGTTGTGTAATTTCTCAACACTTTCTCCCTTCTGTCAGGAATCCCAATACACTATTAAAAATATGAAAAATCATGTTCCAAATCTCTTTCTTCACAGGTGAATACATGAATTGGGTCTGGTATGTATTTCATCAACAATGACACATGGACTACATCATGGACTTTGGAGAGACTTGGAGGCCTTACTAAACAGTAAGCTACAACACCGATTCTTTCCACAATTTCAAACAGTCTGATGTACTAGGGGCTCAGTTTAACATTCTTACCAAACAATTAGACACCCTTCCATGAAGATACTTTCTGAAAGACATGATCTCCCACTTGGAATCCCATATCCATTCTCCAGTTGTCAGCATAAATCTTCTTCCTACTCTAGGATACTTTAATATGGGCTTGGATTGTCTTCACCTTTTCTGTGGTCTCTTCAATATGTTCTGGGCCTATAAGTTTCCTCTCTTCAACTTCGTCCCAACATGTTGTAGTTCGAAATCTCTTTCTATATAATGCTTCATATGGATCCACTAGAATACTATAATGGAAACAATTTTTGTGGTAAAATTCCACCAAAGGAATGTATTGATCCCACATAGCTTGAATGTAAAGAGAACAAGACATCAAAATGTCTTATAGAGTTTGAATAGTCCTTTCAGACAATCTTTTGGTTTGGGGGTGATAAGAAATTCTCATATGAAGCTCTGTATTTAAAGCCTTATGGATATTTTTTCCAAATTGTGATGTAAAATGGGGATCTGGATCAGACATAATTGATTTAGGTGTACCAGGAAGTCTTATAACTTCATTAATATAAAGTCTTACCAGGCGCCAAAGTGTTAAATTCTCTCTTATAGGAAGGAAATGTGCTGATTTTGTGAGACGATCAACAATTACCCATATTGCATCCTTCCTTCTATGTTTCCTCAGTATTTCGATGACAAAATCGATCGTAATGTTATCCAACATTTACATAGAAATAGTTATAGGTTGTATCACTCATATAAGATATTATCCCTATTCCTTCACTTGTTGACAAACTAGACACCTTGACACGTGGACAGTAATTTCCCGCTTCATATTATCCCACCATAAATATTCCTTCAGATCTCTATACAAATTTATGCTACTCGTGTGTATAAAGAAGTTTGAGCTATGTGCATCATCTAATAGATCACTTTTTAGCTTAGGTACTGATGGGATGCATAACCTCTTCCCAAATATTTGAACTCTTTTCTCATACATGAAGTATTCTAATCTCCCATCCTTAACAGAAATAATTTTCTTGTCTAGATTTTCATCATCAGATTGAGGGATTTTTATATTCTCTAGTAAATATTGTTTATAAATCATTTGAACAAGGATAGATGTTTCCCCTTCCTTAGCAATTCCCGTATTTTTCTTTAGTAGAACCATGAATATAGGATCTCTCTCAATCCTAATTTGAGTCTGAAGTACATGATCTTTTATGCTTAATGCATGTGCCACCTTATTATCCTTTCTTTGGTGGTAGTGTATTGAACAATAATAATCAATGACTTATTTGAGCCAACTCCTTTGCCTCATATTGAGTACAGTTTGTGTGAAAATGTATTTCAAACTCTTCTGATCTGTGTATATCTCACATTTTTCGTCTGTAATGATAATTTCTCATAATTTTGGAAGAAAAAATTAGTTTCCAACTCAAGATCATGTGTTGGATAATTTTTATCATGAGTCATCAACTTCCTTGATGCATAATCAATAACATTACCATTCTTTATATGGACGCACCCCGACCCATTCTTTGATGCATCACTGTATATTACATATCCATCACTTCCAGATGGAAGAGTAAAAATTAGAGCATGGAACAATCTTCTTTTCAATTGTTCAAAGAATTATGTACTTTCTTTTGTCCACCCAAACATAACTCCTATATATGTGAGCTTGGTTATTGGGTTAACCAGTCGGGAAAAATTCTGAACGATATGCCAATAGTAACCTACTAAGCGAATAAAAACGTGTACCTCGATTATGTTTGTTGGCATGGGCCAATCATGGATTCCCTTTTTTTAGAATCAAATAGGATTCCATACATAGAGACAATATGACCTATAAAAGAAAATGATTGAAGCCAAAATTCAAACTTTCTAAAATTACCATATAATTAATTTCATCTATGATTTTCCAGAATAATCTACAGGTGATTTTCATGGACTTCATAGCTTTTCGAGTATACCAGGATATCATCAATTAATACCACAACTAAATTATCAAGATATTCCTTGAAAACTCTATTCATTAAATCCATGAAAAAACTAGGGTTAATTATTTAGTCCAAAATACATCACTATAAACTCGTAATTCTCAAACGTGGTTTGAAATGCTATCTTAGAAATTTCATCCTTCCTCAGACGAAGCTGATGATATTCGTATCAAATATTAATCTTATAAAATTATTGATCTCCACAAATTTGATAAAATAAATCATCAATCCATGGTAGAGGATACTTATTATTTATTTTAATAGCATTGATTTCTCTATAATCAATGCATAGCCTCATTGATCCATCATTCTTCTTAACAAACAAGACCGAAGATCCCCATGGAGAAACACTAGGTCCAATAAATTATTTTTCACTCAACTCCTCTAGTTGTTTATTTATCTTCACTAACTCCATAGTGGCCTTTATATCGGGGGGTTTTATATAGGTCTTGAGCCATGAATTAAGTCAATGGAAAACTCAATTTTCTACTCTGGAGGATGTCCAGGTAAATCCTCTGCAAACAAATCAATGTATTCTTGCACAGTATGCACATCTTCAATTTTAATATCTCTTCACTCGCACATAGATATTGGGGTCTCATTTTCTCCATGATTTACATTCAATAGATCTACAAGGGGTGGTTCAAGATAAGAATCAGATAGAGAGGTCTCTAATCTAAAGATAAGAGATCCTATACCTTTTTCAAAAACTGTAGCTTCCTTTTTCCTGAAATAAATCTTCACATTATAGTTTGATAGCCAATTTAAACATAAAATTATATCAAATTCCACCATTGGTATGGTGAAAAGGTTAGAAACTAAATCACTTTTATGTTTCACGAGGGGGACTAGTTGACATGCCTTTGTTGCAATTATGTGTCCCATATGAGTTTTGACTGATAACTCCTTTATTAAATCAAATTGGACATGCCTTATTTTCTTATAAAACTGGGAAGATATAAAAGAATGTGATGATATAGAGTCAAATAACGTGTTGGCTATCTTTTAGGAATCAATTAAAGTACTAACCACCACATTATTATGAACTTCAACTTTCGCGGTTGAAATCACATAAGTTCTCTCTTGCCGTTTTTTGAGGAATGATTCATTGGAACTTAAGAAACTAATTTTTTATAGTGTACCTTATCTATAGAATTATAGCATTGAATATAATAAAAAAAATTCTTCCCATTGCATTCATTAGATATATGACCCTTTTCTCCAAACTTATAGCAAACTCTCATGCCTTTCAAGCATTTCCCAACAAGATTCTTTCTACAATTCTCGCATAAGGGGAATTTTATTGTTCCCTTCTTCTTATTTGGAACTTAACCCTTCTATTGGTTATCCAAGTACCTCATTTTATCTTGGTTTCCCTTGAAAAAACATTTATCTACAAAATTTCTTCTCTGTTTTGAGGGAACTAGATACAATTTTATTATATGTTGACATGTTTGAGAAGCCAGTTCCCTGAGAATACTTGGCTTAATACCATCAAATAAATGATCAACCTTGTCTTCCATGTCACGTACATAATCTACGGCATACCTGGATTGCCTTGTAAATCTATCCTCATACTCTGCAACACTGTCTTCTTACCTTTGTTTTAAGCTAAGGAATTTCCTCTTCATTTCAGTTCGTTTCTCATAAGGGAAATATTTTTTGGGGAATATTTCCATAAAATTCCTCCATTCCATATCTTTTATTTTTTTCTTCCTCCATCGTATTCTGAATCAAGGACTACTATTTATCAATGTCTCCCTTGAGACAATATACCACCAGTTGTATATTTTCATTTGTATTGCATCTTAATTCCATGAATATCAGTTCAAGGGACTTGATACATTTCTTAGAAATCATTGGATTAGTAGTCACAATAAATTATCGGGGCTTCTGCCTCATGAATGGAACCAACACAGGTGTGCAATGGTTATTCGTTACAACCTGAGTATGTTGTCCCAATATAGTCATGATCTGATCTACTCCAACATTGACTGTGTTGACTTCCTCAGTGGGAAGATCTCTATATTTACCATGAGTATTGATTCTAATTCTTCTATTAAACACCATTTCTAAATAATGGATCACACTAGATTAGGGTATGAATCATAATGTATAATCTTAACTTAACAAAATACCTAGAATAAATTGGGATCCTATGCATGGGAAATCCCATAATAAGAAATATTGTTTCATTGAGGAATAATTTACATTTTACTCCTTCGTAATGGATGGTAAAGAAAATATGAATTTTTTAAAACATACCCCGTAGGATTTTCATAACCAAGAGAGTGACAAGGCCTGTTTTTTTGTACCTGGATATCCCGGGTCAAGCTCAAAACTCCTTGTCGGAGCTTTCACACCTAGGTACATCTATGCCAGAGCAACCTCTACCTGCTCGTATCCAGATAGGGATGTATATGTTATAAATATTCACATAATATATTCCTTACCAAAATACCAGGATGTCCTTGTATCTTTATCCTCAAAGATTATCTTAGGGAATCTTCCCTAATCTATGTCTTCAAAATCTTGTTTCAAGGTTTTCTTCTAAACTTCCTTTGATACCAACTGTAACAACCCAACCCCTCTAGACTAGAGCCGATGAATTACTTGTTATAATGGCACAATTAGAAGGAATAAAAATCCCAAAGGAATGATGAGTTTAGTAGTCTTGAAGAAACTAGAAACATAGATGTATCTCAAATTACATTGTTAAAGGTTACAAAATACAATACATAAAAATACTAACAACAACATCAACATGAACGCAATAAATGATCTCATATTCATCACCTGTTGAAGGTAGAAAATGAAAGTGGTGATCTAAAATGATTAGTAAGGGTTACAAAATAGTGGAATCACGAATCAATAGTAACATAATCATAAACAATTTGATATAGTAAATATGGCATAGTGAATAAATAAATGAATCATTTGAAACTGCATCCTTAGAAATTTTCCATAGTCAAAACATCTTGGATAGAAATAACAAAGAATTAATAAAGGTATATATTATTAATTGGATTTTATGTATCTGGAATATGATACCATAATAGCGTTACAACAAGTTTTTTTGTGGGCATAAAGCCGTCTAATTTTTGTAAATAAACTCGAAGGGTTTGCTGCTAACTGATTTGTCTCATGAAACCTATAGATGCATCGAGGGGCTATAGAAAGCCCCAAACTCCACTTAATTTCAAAATAATTCTATTTAAATGGACTTAATACAAGATAAATATGCATTTTAAATATCCATATAGAGTAGAGAATACATATTCATCAATATTTCCATAGTTAAAATAACATTCCAATTTTACACCATATGTAAAATGTTATACGTTTTATAAAATAAACATATCCATGATATGAAATTATGGATATTTAATAGAATTATATTTTCAATTGAAAGATTATCTCAAATGGGAAGTAGGAATACCACATAAGGATTATTAGGTGCACAATACAATGTTAGTAACAACAAAATGGTAGTTGAGACAAAGTACCTTACTACAAAGTAGTCGGTTGAATCATATGACCAGAATATAATAAACAAAAAATTAAACATTGAATACAATTAATATAAATAGAATAATGTTATTATATATAAAATGTCATTAAAAAAATACCACATACATGAAATAATTTGTGAACAATGGAAATCTCACAGAAATGAAAGTGAGATGAGAAACCCCTTACCTTATGATCGAGTGAGTTCTTAGTCTCTTTTAATGACCTGAATAAAAAAATAACTTCATTAATTAATAATTATATAACATTTTATACTTTTAATTGATTTATTATAACTTTATTAGGTTCATTCCTAGACCTTTTTATGGGTTTTAGAGGATCAATTGTATTGTTTTGGAAGCATTTTTTTTCCTTGGTTTTCATGATTCATTTACTTGTATTCATGAATGAAAGTTTTCTTGAAATGTGGTTAAATATAAATAGTTGATAATATATATTATTAGTGACATTAAAGATATATAAATAATATTATAATGATTTTGGGTTATATAGTTGAGGATGAATCATTTTTAAAAGTTATTGATAAATGGTTGGATTTAGTTTGGTGGTTTTGTGCACCGTCAACTTGTTTTGTATTATCATTACATATTATGAGTGTGTATGGATTAAAGAAAATTAATGAGATGAAATTAATAAATTATGATCCGTTTAAACCATAAAAATGGTTTTATGAACATAATTGAATATTTTAACAAAAATTGATAACTCGTCGTCCTTGAATGGGATAAATTAAAACATCTCAGACTGTGGTTTCATTTTTTAGTATAAGAGGATGGGGAAAGAGATATTATGACTAAATATTCCATTAGAATACTATAATTTTAGTTCATTTACGGTACTAGAATTATAATATCATTTGGATTATGTAATATGAGGAAAGAATTATAAGAGAAATGAACTCAAAATAGAAGAAAAATAGAGAAATCTCTCGCGAAAATTTGGATACCTAATGGTGTCACTTAAAATTTCATAAAATAGTTTGATGAGAGAAAGGGGGTATCTCATCACTCAAAAGTAAAATGGGAAGTAATGGGAATATTTAAAAACATATCCCAACATAATACAATTGCAAAATAAAAGAGAAAACATAAATGAAAGATTTAAGAAAAGAGAATGGTGGTTGATTCTCTTACCTTGTACAGTAACTCCCAAAATAAGATGGTTGGGACATTGTGGGATTGAGTAAACCTTGGGAGGACTCTTAAATAGGTAATAATACCTATATTCATGTGTAATGAGTTTTAAATGAAATAAAATGAAGTGTTTGAGTGGGTATTTATAGTAATTAAGAGACAATTTTTTATTAATTAAAAGGGACACATCATTAGTGGTTTTTGCAAAACCATTGGCTTGCCCATGGTATTTGCCCACAGTTTCAGCCACTTGGGACACATCATGCCATATTGTTATATTCAAAAGCCTACCAGCCTTCTATATTAATTATTATATCATTATTATGTCATTAAACTTCAAAAAACTCAAAACTATATTTTTACTATTCAAGAGAAGTTCACGTATATTAGAAAAATCCCAAAAAAATACCCTAACAATGTTTCGATGTGTAGAATTCACAAATTAACACCATTTTTTGAAATTATTTTTTATATATTTTTAATATAATTTTTAAATAAAATCATAGTTAATTCCAAAAATAGGAATTTTAAAGGTATAATTATTTTTATATCACATTGAAAAATTAACTAAGATCTCATTTTTTTATTACCTTTAGAAAATAAAATATTATCATTATTTACTATTTATAAGGGTCATTTTACTTTTCATATTACTATCCATAATAGTATGTTACTATTCATAAAAAATTATGTTGGTTATATAAAACTCCAAATGACTTACTTGTCACAACTCTAGATAACCATTTTTCAAAATTCAAAACATAGAAGTTGAAAATTTCTGTTTAATGGATAGCTTATAACATTCTCTTAAAATATTTTGTTTCAAAATATAAATAGCGCATCATGAAATATAGACTATCTAATGAATATAATGTATTTACGAGGAAGGTATAATAATGTTTTTGGGGTGTTATACACATGTTATGATGGCATGTGTTCATGGAAACCGTAAGGGATGAAAGTTTCCAATTTGAAATTGACTCGTTTCTTGTAATTACACCATTTTTCACTAATGATATTTTTGATGTGGTCTAAATGCTCATGAAATTCAAATCAGGAGTCTTTTCCTCGAAAAAGGCATACATGATTACTTGAATCTTCTTCAATATTATGTTTAATCCATCATTGAAAGTGTGTTTTGTACCGTATCCCCTGATGTATTTCATCTAATTCTAGTTTTGGTCTATCAAAAAAGTACTTAATGCAATGATATAATGTCGCATAAACTAGGGAAGTTTTAGGAAAATTTAGAATCCCTTTGAAGAAACCATTTATTCACTCTAAATTACATTTGGTCATGTGTCTATACCACTTCCCCTCTATCATATGCCAATGTCCATTTTTCATTTGGAATCCACATCATATAATCATAGACTTATTAATTATCTTGTAGAATTAGTTCGAAGCATTTTTCAAACCACCATTGATATGAATCATACTCTACACAGAATAGATGATATTTCACCTAAATTTATTTTATCATTACTTTGAAATGGTGAAAAATAACTAAGACATTGGGTACTAAGCATCGTGATTTCATTATTCATCGGTTCATTAGGGATTTTTTATGCTCATTTCTAATAATGTGTCTAATATAGAATCGATGATGTTTATTTGGGTTATCTATGTATCTAGATCCGCATTGATTGGATCATTAATTTCCTGATGTCGATCAGATATCAATCAAAAACCCCAAATATTGGTGAAATGGTTGCTGATACATGTTAAAAACCAACTCCATGATTCATGTTCTTCATTCTCTACATAGGAAATGGAAAGCGAATGAGGTTAAAAGTTTCCATCTTCAGTTTTCACAATCAACAATACTCTCATGTATTTTATATCTATAAATGTTCCATCAATCTGAATGAACAGTTTTCTAAAACAAAATGCATCGATTGAAGGGAAGAATGCATAGAACAACTGATTAAATTGAACATGATATCGACCAAGTGAGTTATAGTGATAAACATATTCATTTTTGTCCAGATGGAAGTAAACATGGTTATGATGCCTCAGTATGTTTAGAAAATTCAGAAATATATAATATGAGTCATCCCAATCACCAATGTCCTTCACAATTTCCTTATGTTTCGCCATTAATTCCTTGTTATAGGAAATCATAAAACTGAATTTCTATTGTATCACATCTTAAAAATGGGATATCAAACCATCTTGGCATGTTCTAATTATCTCAATAGAAATGGATGACACAAATTCTGCATCCAATGAGGTATGGACGTGTGTCAGGGTTGAATGAATGCAAGTATGATCCGCCTCAATATTGAAGATTCTCCAACATCCAAATGAAATGTCTCGAATCTCCCCCAACCAGAATCTACAATCATCCCCATACATATCACACCATATGAGATATTTACTATAACATGATTCCTAATCTATATGTATCCAATTCCTCTCAATGTGAAATCTCTTCATCATTATTTTTAATGCATCATTACTTGGAAATTTTCATCCAAATATATATGGTTTTTTCTATCTCACTAAACTTATCTAGTACAACTATGGGAAACTCAGTTACCAGTGTGAACACATTATTGTCGAATTTAGGCACATGATTTATTACTTTTGACCAAGATGCAAAGAGTGGTTGTGGATTTATTGAAGGTTAATGGTACTGGACAACTAAGTCATATCTCGAAACCTCCTCCTTGACTTCTACTAGTCCCTCCTCATTAGCATTTCTATCACCATATGTTCCATGATTACAAAACACCACTTTATAAGTCATATTGACATGTATATCTGGGAGATCATATAGCTTTTATTCTTCTATATCATTTTTAATATGATCAATTTCGTGGGGCGGACTATCTACTACAACTCTTTTAATTCTTTGTCTTTGTACAAATGGATATTATTTTTGTATAGTAGAATCATCAATATATAACTCCATCATGGTACCATATGACCATTGAGAAAATAAATTTATTTCTTGGACCCACTGTGCATCAGCAACCAATGGAAAAGTTAGATTCCACAATTTTGTAGGTAATTTCGAATTTATATAGCACATAGACTTGATCTCTTGACCAGATATCAGATTTAAGTAACTAAAAATTCAATCTTGGAGGAAACTTTGGGTTACAAAATCAGTTGTACTAACCACTGTTATAGGTTTTGTACTATAAGAAGCTCCTCACTCAGTTTGAATAATCTCCCCATCATAGTACACATAGGAAAACATTACATTCTATGTCAAAAACATTTTTTTATAAAAATTATGGTAGTAAAAAATATTAACAATGATGGTTGACTATCTAATATTTATTACAATTTAATTTTAGGAAGACTTTTTACCCTAAAATATGCTAGTAATGTTCAATTATATAAACTTTTATTAGAATATAAGTCACAGAATGTTTTGGAAACTGAGGTAAAAAAGAAGGGAAAACATTAAATTATTTTATTAAACATTGATAAAATGACAGTTTTGTTCATATAAAGTCAAATAAATAAAAAAACACATTAAATTCCACATGAATTATTTTTAACATACTATAAATTCATTGAAATTTTTTAATAGAATGTGTTTTGGATGAGATGAGTATCACTTCAGATATGACGTAAAATCTAACTTATTTATAATTAGCATCGTAATAACTTCTTTGAATGATATGTACATCACTTATTAGCATTAATAACCTTTGTACCCTCTAATGACATATCTATGATGTCATTATAATGCCAAAAAAATTTGAATGTTAAAAAGTGAAGTGCATATCCATCGATGGTGATATTATGAGACTAATTAAAAATATGCTTGATTTTACCTCATGCACAAAGTGAGACTCATCTCACCCAAAACACATTCAACTGAAAATTTTCAATGTATTTCTTGTATGTTGTAAATCATTAATGTGTTTTTTAATCTTTTTATTCTTCTTCATTTCACTTTATGTGATCATAAGTATTTTTAGATATTCATTATATGGATTTATTTTTTAATCTTATGGTATTCATTAATTAATAAATAATGAATCATTTCTACTAATTACTATTATGTATAAACTATATTATCATTATGAAACTAATATATTAAAACATTTTCCTATATCCCGAACTATGATGCTAGTGTTTCTTATTATATTTTTTACTAAGTTAATCATTCTTTAATAACTAGTTAATCATTACTAATTAAATCATCAGATAATAATTAGTAAATAATTCTTCAATCACTCAATAATAGATAATAAAAACACATGGAATAAAAAATTAATGTTTTACAACATACATGAAATACCAAAATTTTTCAACAAGTCATGGTTTGGATGATATGAGCCTAACTTTGGATGTGAGGTAAAAACCAACTTATTTTATTTGATAGCTTAATAAAATATTTTATGAGTATGTACTTAACTTATTATGTTTTTATCTTTTGATGATTTCATTAAGCTACCAAATAAATATAAACTGGATTTTACCTCGCTTCTAAAGACACACTCATCTCATCCAAACCATGTGTAATTGAAAAATGTCAAAGTATTTCTTGTATGTTGTAAAAAAATCATGTGTAATTTAATTTTTTTTTTATTCTCCATTTCATTTTATATAATCATAATTTTCATTTTAACAATGATAAGTATAATTATATAATCACTAAATGTATTCATTTATTAATCTTATTTTATTAAATAATTAATCTATAATTAATAATAACTAATAAAAACTATTATTTAAAAATTGTATAATCATTATGATACTAATATTTTAGAACATCTTTTTATATCCAAAAAATGATATTAATTTTTTTGTATATTTTTTAACTAATAAATCATTCATCACTCAATAGTTAATCATTATTAAGTTATTATTTAATTATTTATTATTTAATCATTAATCATGTGATATTAATTAGTTAATAATAATTAACTAATAATATGTATTCATTTTTTATCCCAATTTATTCATTAATTAATCTATAATTAATGAATAGTAATAATTATTATTATTTATAATCTATATATAACTAATTATTCTACTTAATAAATAACATCATTAAATCTAACTAAAAATAATTCAATTACTAATAATAAATTTTATTATTTATTGCCTTTTTTATTTTCTATTTCATTCTATATCCTCATAATTATCATTTTATAATTGGTTAATGTTAATTTTTTATTTTCCATTTCATAAGTATTTTTTAGTTTATAAAAAAATGTGAACCATCTTAAGCATATCCCCCGAGAGTGTCAAACCCGGAATGTAGCATGGCTCGTTGGCGTGCACCAATTCCCGTTTGAGTCTAGCTCAAAGCTGTGTTTTCAGGTTTGACCCCTATGTATATCTATCCCAGAGCCACATCCACTTGTTTATATCAATTAAAGGATTTGATTGCATAGATAACCACAAAATCATTATGCTACCCAAATTCACAATACTTAATCCTATGATATTCTATACCTAATCTATACTTAATCTATACTTAATCATTAATAATTATGATTATTATTCCAAAATATATATAAATAATTAAAAAAATACTAAACCAAATATTTATAAATAACTAAAATACATTAAAATTAAATATTTAGGATTAAAAATAATTAAATTAACTAAATAAAAAACATTAAATTAAATAAAAAATACCTCTAAATGATGCTTCTCAAAAAACTGGACCTTCTTTTGGACCACTGATGCCACCGAATGGAAAAGGTGTTTTTTAGGGAGAGAAGTAGTGTAATTAGGATAGACTGGGGGAAAATTTATTTTAGGAGAAGGGTGTGTGTTCCCTTTTATAGGGATTTAATGGAAATACAGCATCAGTTATGCTACCTTTCACCTCACCCGAAAGAGAAAGGAGGCACCCCCACCTTTTCCATGTCATCGATCTCGGCTAAAGGCTGTGGGGGAGAGAAGGCTCATCGACAATTCTGCCTTTTAAGGAATATTTTTAAAAAAAATAACATACACTTTTTAAAAAAATTCACAAAACATGTTAAGTAAATATTATTTGTCTCTCTCTTTATTCAATTTGTTTTATATATAAATTTAAAAAATAATAAAATAAAATAACATGTTTATCCTAGAAAAAAAAACTGAAAATGATTCCCCAAAAATAATTATCAAACAATAAATTTAATAGTATTATTAAAATATATATTTTTATATAAGTTATCAATAGAATGTTTAATTAAATTATAAATGGACAATCACTCTGTTTTATCGACGAAAACTTACATAATTTTTAGATGGTAATTATTTCTAATTATTGAGGAATAATTATTAAAGGGTAATATTAAATTATAAATTATCATCACAATTTTAATTCTAATATAAATTATATAATTTCTCATTTCATGTGATAAATTTTAATTTTTCTAAATTTTCATCACACGGATAACAGAAATGATAAATTTAAAATTATAAATTATCATCAAATGCGATAAATTTTAATTATCATAAATTATCATCACATAGATAATTTTAATGATAAATTATATATTATAATTTATTAGTTCATGTCAAAATTTTAATTTTCATAAATTACTATCACATGGATAATTTAAATGATAATGTTAAAATTATAATTTATTAGCATATGTGATGATTTTTATTGATTATTTATGAATTATTCAAGAATGATAAATGTATCGTCACATAAACTATTTTGTTTTCTTATTGAAATAAAATAGATGGTTTGGTTATAGGAAACCCTTGATGTACCTCGATCATCATTATGCCAAAAAACTAGAGACTTTGATGTATCGCCTGAGATGAAAATTAACCCATCAAAAGGTTTTTCTTCAAACTTTTGAGGTAGAGAGTTCCTTATCTCTTAGACTATCATTTTCACATTTTTTCCATGAGTAATATTAGTGTATCATTTTCTATGTTTTATTTTTATCACATTATTTTGTGTTTTCTTGTATATTTCTCATGATAATATATTAAGATATGATAGTCATTATTTGTTGTATCCTTTATTTATGTTGCCTTGATTTGGTGGTATCATTCTTGGTGCTCAGAACCAGTGGACCATAGTCACATGTTTACCCCTTAGAGAGGGAGTACACTCGACTTTCATTGAATTCAGTGATGGAACCAAGAATATGATGGAGATACAATGGAATTTGAATGTTTAATCTGTACTTGATTCATATATTCCTAGTTGATTTGGAAGGAGTACACTAGATGCTTGGTTTATTTTCAAGCACCTTGTTCGATGCCCAGTTGATTTTCAAGTCGTGTACATGATTCCTAGTTTATTTTCATGCAGTGTTCCACACATGCATTCAAATATTTTATAATCATAGAGTAGTGTTTAAGATGCACTCGTGGCACTAGGAGAAAAGTATCAGGTTGCATGATGTCTATTTTATTTGAGAGTAGTGCACTCGATTCATAATTGATCTGCGAGTATTATGATTGATTTATGGTGGATTTTTTAGTGGCACAGACGATACCTAGATTCTAAAAAACATGAGATACTTGAGGGAAAGGGTGAACTGAGTTTCATGTAGAAAAAATATCATGAGGTTTTTAAGAAAAAATGTTCTGTTCTGGTGAATATTTTTATTAATACAAACGTTTTTAAGAGATAGAATATTAGTGCCATGTGATAGTCAATTTAGATATCGATTTCAAGCACCGTGCTCTGGTCCATGCTCCTTGGAAAAAATCCCAACATTATTTTTTGGCATCAAGATGAAGCAGGTATGGCTAGTGGATTGTGGAAGCTTGGTTATCTCACCACCACTCAGTTTTGATTTTTATATTTATACTTTTTTTATGAATTGATTATTAATATGGCATACACTTGTATACCTAATCACATTAGTTAAGGACACATTTTTGGTGTCCTACTGATTCTTGTACTCACATCATACTTGGAAATTTTGGTGTGCTTAGAGATTTCGGGACTAAAGATCTTGCGAAGGGAAAGGGACCCATGGTGGATGGTTGAGAGGTGGATAATGCAGTTAGATCAGACTGATAAAGATAATGGAATACCCCTCAAATGGTTGTTTAATTGCATTTATCTTGTATTTTTCTAGTACATTATAGGCTAGATAGGATTACCACATTGGGAGCTCTTATATGTATGGCATTATTCAATTTCCACATTTACTTAGATTGTTTATTATTTGGTTTATTCATTATTATCGATATTATGAAAGGATACATAGGGTATAGTCTCCCTAAATATTCCCTAGATACTCTTACTACTAGTTAGCAACCACTAGTGTATGGGGAGGTGCACATGAGGTTATAAAGCATTCCAGCTCTAACTATGTGGTTTGGGTCAAGATGTTGCAAAATGGTTTTAGAGGAACTGGTTTTTACTAACATGTTTATTCTATTTTCTTGGGTTTGGTGTAGGTTAGACAAAATCTAGGATTCTTGGTACAGGAGTTGGGGGAACTGTATCAGTGTCTAGCTAGCACTACATAGGGGACCTCTAACTTACCATTTAATCAAAAAAAATATTTCTATACATTTAATTCATTTAATCTTGGGTGACACACATGATGTTATCTATGACTTATAAGATCTCAAGAATGATAATGCATCGTGAATAGTCACATAGCATCACATTCAATATATATACTGGTTATTGTGCTACAAATTAGTTCATTAATTAAAATCCTTAAATGTGTTATCTATTCAGGATAGTGGTTATGTATATATTTTTGGAATTAAATAGTTGAATAGGGCATGTTTTTTTGTTTGTATATATATGATTTTGAGAAAGGATTAGGGATGAAGATAAGGGTTAGTGTTGGAGGGGTATACCTTATGTGATCCCATGGACTGGTTAGGATCTATTTATATCCATAACATTCTTTATTTTGTAGAGATGCCACCTCAGAGATATGTGATTGGGCTACCAGCTATGGTAGCCCATGATGCTCTCGTACCCCCACCAGTGGTACAGTGGGATGACCCCCATCATAAACCTATACCAGTACAATAGATTCAAGCTATTTATCCTATTTAGTAGTGAATTTTCTATGTATTTCCTCATCATGGTGGACCCATACAAAGGACTATGACTGACCATGCTCATAATTTCCAACACCAGCGTCCTTCGGCATTCCATGGTACTGGTGGACCATGGGATGAAGAGGAATGTCTAGATTATATTGGTATCATCATTGCGTAGAAGGACATGTGACCTTGGCGACGTTCAAGTTTCAAGGACCCTCTAGTAGATGGTGTACTGCAATGAACCAATCTGGGAGACGAGAGGGTCTTACATAGACAAACTACAAGGAGATTTCTCGGGACTATTATTTTCCAAACATGATAAATTTATGCCATGCCTCTGAATTCATGGAATTATGACAGGGATCCATGACTATTCCTGCATATTCTTCCCTGTTTGTGGAGTTACTTCTCTTTTCCCATTTTTTACATGGGAATGAGGTATAAAAGGCTTGAAAGTGTGAGATAGGTCTATGAATAGAGATTAAATGTCAAGTTAGGGGATTTGACCTAAAGACATACACATGTACTTCAAAAGGCCCAGACTTATGAGAATGGGCTAGGGGAGGACAGGGAAACAGGCTTACCCCTGACCCAATCCAAACCAATAACAGATCTTTCCCTCACTAATACGATAGTTTTTTTGACATTAGGAATAGTAAGAACATAACTAATCAGAAATGTAGTGGTACACATTTAGAGTAGAATATGGTTCATTAATCCCCTTATGAAGGTGGTCCACAATGCTTCAATTGTGGAACGATATGACACTACTACAGGATCTGCACAACACCCTTAAGCTGATTCCCACAGTGTGGAAAGATAAAACATATCCAACAATTCTACACTAGTGGATCAAGGCCATGGTTCCACAGGGGTGAAAGACCATCTTGATCATTAATCTAGGGATCTAGTCAAGGTCCTCAGTAGTAACACTAGACGATGACTCAGATTGGCCACACATCTGAAGGTTAGGGTAGCAGTACTAATCCAGGCCCTGTGTATGCTATGGATCACACACCAGTTGATGGTGGTGAAGCAACATCTATTTTTGACCTCAGTGGTTTGATTTTTTCATGAATGACTATTAGAGGTACTTCTCAAGGATGGGAAATTGATAGAGGAGGATAAAAGTTATATCCTAGTTTTTACAATAATAACTAACGTCATCTTTTGATAAGTTATAAATGACTCATGGGGAAAAAATAATTTACCTTTTAAAATAACTTAAAATGGGTTAAATGCATTGCATAATGATAAATTTAATTTTACACTTTCAAATATTCGATGGAATAATTTCGGAGTTAGTCACTATCTTAGTGAGATATTTCAAGACCCGCAATGACTCGGTGAAGACTAAAAAAAATATTTTTTTAAGTGAATGATTTTTATTCAAAATAATTGAATAAATCCAAAATATTGGAGTGTATGTGAAATTTAAGACCCTTAATAGGTCTGGGATGCAGTGTCAACCCTAGACAGGATATAAAATTTCTAAGCATCAGACGTTTGGATGTCTCTCTCTAAAAAATGACCATTTTTATATTTAATTAATTTTTACTCAATTTTTTAAATATTAAATAATTAGTATCTATAATATAGTGGGTCGTATAAGAAATTTGAGATGACTGTTATATAGGGAATAAAGTGTTTTACCAATTAAGGATATGATTTTTATATGCAATAGGCATTTGGGTTTTTTTTTATTTTTATGTTGGATAACTAATTTTTTAAATTTTTTAATTAATCTGAATTTTAATAAGAATAGAATTAAATTCTTGATTTATTATCTTTAATGTGAAAATCACCATTTTTATGTGGGGAAATATTCAAAAGCATCAATTTGAGCATGTTTTCACAAATAATATTTAGTAACACCTTAATGATGGGAAATTAATGAACCCTTTTTAAATTTTGGGTTGAAACTGGGGATTAAATTAAGGTATTGATTTTTTGAATTTAAATTTCATGTGTACATGGTTTAGAGTGATTAAATATCCTATCGACCTTGGTGGATTTGGTGGATTTCATTTTTTATCCTCTATCCTTATTATTTTTCTTTTATAAAAAGTTAAAAATGATAATAATAAAAATAAAATATGAAGTTTGATCTTCAATAAAAAAACTGAATTAGTTAACTCAAAAAATAATAATAAAACAATATTTTTAATTGGATTATCAGAACATATAATTTTAATTAATTTATCAAAAAAAATGTTCCAAAAATTATCAAAGTATAATCTATCAGTTTTATTGAAGAATAATTACAAAATTTCTTGACAATAATTATTTTTGAATATAGTGGAAGAATTATTAAAGGGTAATACAAAAATATCAATTACTATCACAATATGAATGATAAAATTGAAATTGAAATATATCACTGCATGTGATAAATTTTAGATTTTATAAATTATCATTGCATGGATAATTTAAATGATAATGTTACTATTATATTCTATCAGTGCATTTGATAAATTATTATTTTCATAAATTTACATCGCATGGATAATTTTAATGAGAAAGTTAAAATTATAATTTATTAGCACATGTAATAATTTTATTTTTCATAAATTATCATCACCCATATAATTTAAATGGAAAATCTAAAATTATAATTTATTAGCGCATGGGATGATTTTTAATGATAATATATGAATTATTCAAGAACGAGAAATGTATCATCACATAAACTATTTTATTATATTTTTGAAATATAATCGATGTTTTAGTTCAAGGAAAACTATGATATACCTTAATCATCAAGGTGCTGACAACTCTAGATGTTGACATATCGCCTTGGATGATAATTAAGCTATGAATAGGTTTTTCTTCCAACTTTTTAGGTAGAAAGTTCATTATCTCTTAAGCTCTAGTCTAAAAATATTTTCCATGAGTAATATTACTGTGGCATTTTCTGTGTTTTATTATTGTCACATGATGTTATGTTTTCATCTTTATTTCTCATGATGATATATTATTATATGCTATTCAGTATATGATATATCCTGTATGTACGATACCTTTCTTTGGAGGTACCATTCTTGGTGCTCAGAATATGTGGACCATTGTGATATGTTTACCCCTTAGAGGGGGAGTACAATCAACTTGCATTGTTTCCAATTTTGGAGCTGAGAATAAGATGTAGATATAATGGAATGACATGTTGAAGCTATAATTGATGCCTAAACACGTAGTTGATTTGCAAGGAGTGCACTTGATGTTTGATTGATTTTTGAGTAGCATGCTTGATGTCTGTTTTATCTTCAGGTGGCATACTTGATGAATATTAGAATTTTGAGAATTATTACATACTTGAGGTCGATGATATGAATATCATGGATTATTTTTGAAGATTCACTCAGGTAAATGGAATACAAGTATCAGGTTGCTCGATGTGTACTTGATTTGCGATTAGTTCACTCAATGCCTAATTGATCTACAAACAATATGATTAATTCCTTGTTGATTGGTGAGTGGGACACTCAATGAATAGATTCGTAACAAAATGACATAATTGTGGCCAAGAGTGAACCTAGTTTCATGTATACAAGACATCTTAATGTTTTTAGGAAAAAAATGTACTAGTATTGGGACTAGTTTGGTTAATGATAACATTTCTGAGAGATAGATTCTGAGTTAATGTGCTAATCCATTCAGAGATGGATTCTGAATTCAAGTGTTGGTCTATACTCCTTGAAAAAAATTCCATGACTATTTTCCAACATGGAGCCGAAGTAGGTACGGTCGAGGGTTTGTGGAATCTTGGTTTGTGTACCACCTATAGGGTCACGACCCGCCCTCGGGGTCCGTGCCGTGACTACCCCAAGCCCGCCTTCCATAGGCCAGGGGCTGGCGACTAGCACCAAGGCGTAAATCCCGGTAAAAAGGGAAGGCATTGCCTTTGCAAAGTAAACAAACACCACAGAGTAAGCAAGCGGAAAGTAAACACTACGCAAAAGCAGAGTACAACTGAAAGTGCGGAAAAGTAAATGGGCCAGAATACAAACCCAAACTGAAAGTAAAGTACAACTCGAAAGGGAAAACAACAACTGAAAAGTAAAAGCCGCTACTTCGAGCTGTCCACTGGAAATCCCACCTGAAGGGTGGGTACAGATAGCTCCTCTGCTCCACGGGTCCCGTCGTCCGCTCCGAGAACGTCCCGCCCAGTGGTCCACCTCCGGGTACCGTCCCGCTCTGCAAGCCTCAGCTAAGATCAACGTTGTACGTCGTCTGCAACCAACACAACGTAGTGCGGGCAAAGCCCGTGCAGGGGTGAGTATAAGCTACTCAGTAGGGACCCCGAGACCCCTGATGGTCTCTCAAATCCACAATGGATAACCACGAAGAAAGGAACAATCACGAAGTAATAACCGACATTGCTTAGGTATATGCCCATACATATACCTAAGTCATCAATTTCAAATACGCTCCAACATCCAGGCCCAAGTACAACTCAGTCCACACAGGAAAGTAAACGTATTCCACACAGGAAAGCAAAACGTAATCCACACAGGATAGCACAACACAATCCACACAGGAAAGTAATAGAATTCAGCTCACACAGGTATACTTCTTCAAAGGACGATAAAGATGATCTCTGATCCATCTAAGTCGTCGGACCCACGAAGGATCGATAGGTAACTAACCAAAGGACGATAAAGATGATCTCTGATCCATATAAGTCGTCGGACCCACGAAGGATCGATAGGTAACTAACCAAAGGACGATAAAGATGATCTCTGATCCATCTAAGTCGTCGGACCCACGAAGGATCGATAGGTAACTAACCACAGGACGATAAAGATGATCTCTGATCCATCTAAGTCGTCGGACCCACGAATGATCGATAGGTAACTAACCCCCGCAAAGACCCACAAAGGATCGGGCCCACACAGGACCTGTAGGCGCTGGCTCACACAGAACCGCTGAGCGCAGACCCACACAGGACTTGTAGCACTGATCCACGTAGGATCGCTGAGTGCTGAAGTCGTCGTCGTCGAATACACACAGGATCGGGCCCACACAGGACCTATAGCACTGATCCACGTAGGATCGCTGAGTGCTGTAGTCGTCGTCGTCGAATCCACACAGGATCTCTGTACTGTCGTCGTCACAGTCACAGTAGCAGTAGCAGCAGTAGTAGTCACAGTAACAGTCGCAGCCAGCACTAGGGTTTCTGCACACAGCAAGCTCGTTCGGAGGGTCCGCTCCACGAGCCGAGAGGCTGATACATCAACTGTCACGAAGTACAGAGTTGATGTATCCAAAAGTTCTGTACCGTCAACAGGAACTCAACGCAACAGACGGCGCGTCGATCGGACGCCCGGTCTGAGAGTTATTGGCATTTTCGTTCCCGGGGCCCGGTTGGTTTTTAAGGCAAAACCAACCCGACCGTACTCCACCTGCGTCCAAACCTCAGGTGGAGTATGCCAAAATATTCGTCTCACTAAGAGGAACACAACACAGCTGGCGGCACGTCAATCGGACGTCTGTAGGTCAAGATATGAGCGTTTCCGCTCCGAAGGCCCGGTTTGTTTCGTGAACGAACCAACCCGGACGAACTCAAAGTAATCCGAAACCTTGAGTGCGATATACCGAAACGACCGTCTCGATCCAAGGATCGCGTTTCCGCAGACGGTTCGTCGATCGGAGGTCTGTGGCTCAAGATATGGCCAAAAGACCGAAAATGATTCGAAACGGGGGGTCCGGGTCCGGGGCGACCCGGCCCGACCCCCCCCCCCCCCCCCCCCGGGTCGGCCCGAACCGGGTCGACCTGACCCGGGTCCGACCCGGCCCGACCGGCTGGCGGCGCGGCGGCCCGGCGGTGGCGCGGCGGCCCGGTGGTGGCGCGGCGGCCCGACGGGGGCACGGCGGCCTGGCGGCGCGCACGAAGGCGGCATGCGGGGGGCAATGCCCCCGCTTTCTTAGAGGCGGCGGCGCGGCTAATTGCCGCGCCCTTTGCAGAAGAAACGGCCCCTACGTGGGGGCCGGTTTGGAGAAAAATCGGGGGGCTGCTGCCCCCCCCCCCCCTTTCATGGAAACCGCCCCCCTCTTAAAGAGGGGGGTTTTGTGCGCTGGTCGGGGGATTAATTCCCCCGGTTTAATGACATCCGGCCGGCCAGCTGGCTGGCCGGTTTTCTCCAACGGGACCGGAAAATACGGTCCCCTCTTTGGCTTCCGACGCCGGCGGCCCGGCCGCCGGTCTTCTCTTTCCGCCGCGGCCCGGAACCGGCCGCGGTGTTCGTCGTCCGGCGCGGTGCGACGGCACCGCGCCCCTCCACCGTGCCTTGATTTCTTTCAACGCGGCGCGACGGAGTCACGTTCAAGATGTTTCTTCATGGTGCGCGCGCGACGGTGTTGCATAAAATAAACGCACGATTAACGGCGTGGTGCGACGGCACCACGCCACCTTGCTTCCACCCGCAAGATTAAACAACAAGAACGATGGAGGGGGTTCGGCCGTGTTCATGCGGTCCGGCCCACCTCACATTAAACAATAACACTTATATAAATTATCCATACGTTAGACAAGTATGAACCATGAACAAGGTTAAATATAAACAAAATACAACAACCCCTACCTCGGGTATAAGGTTCGAAGATTTGACAATGTTCCGCGGAAGATAACGTCACGGAGGTCGGGCGTCACGGTCGTCGTTCGTCAAATTCGATGACGAAGAGGTGCGTCTGATGTGATACGTCGTTGGCGAATCCTTGTACACCGACGAATGTTGTCCGAGGAAGAAGTGGTGTTCTCTCTCGTTGACACGGAAGACGAAGAAGAGCGGAGTGGCGTTCTTCGTCGGAACTTGAGCGTTCTTCGTCAAGTCTTGAGGAATGTCAAATAAAAAGAAAACAACGAACTCAAGAACCCCTACCTCGATAGTCGCACGTTGACGTAGTCGTGGAATATCGGTGTCGATTCCTTTGACGTCGGAGGAAGAGTCGTTGTCGATGGCATTCGTCGCGGAAAACCGTCGCGGAAGAGATGATGCGGAAAAAGAACGTCACGTCGCGGATATGGCGTCGCGGAAGAACCGTGTTCTTCGGCGAAGAAGTTCTTCGTTGAAGAACGGCGTTCTTCATGTTCTTCGTCGAGGTTGAAGAAGATGAAGAAACAAGAAGAACCTTCCCAACTCTCTCAAGGAGACAAAACTAAACCCAAAATAAAATAAGACTCTATCTTATTTTATTAACACAATAACACACTAGAATTTCAAAAGTTTGAAATTCAAATAAGAGATAACTCCACATTAATTAACAAATTGTCATGTTAATTAAAGAGGGGTTAAGGGAGTTTGAGGGAAGATGTAAAGTTAGGTTTCGTGTGGGCCCCACCACACTTAATCCTCTCAAGGGAGGTTAAGTGGATTTGGGTCCCACACCTAACTTCCTTTGAGAGAAGTTAACTATTAAGTTTAAATAAAAATTGTGTTTACATATATTTATTTAACTTATTCTAATCTCCCAAAAACTAACTCTCAACCCGAAACAAACGCAACTCCCGAAAAGGTCTCTTTAAGCGAATATCGGCGCTGCGAGTTCATCGGTGCCCTCAGATTTCAATTCCGAGCACCGGATCAAAAGTTAGGAATTCTCGCTTGTTCGTTCACTGAACGTACCCGAGCCAAACTTCGGAAATTAATTCCGGGCACTCCGGGCCTTGGAATCAGGTGCCGTCTGAAACCGCGCTCTTGTAAAATTCTAAAGAAATTAAGAAAAAACTTCCCTTGAATTTTACGGGTCTTTACATTACTCCCACCTCAGGGCTTTACGTCCCCGTAAAGATACATCAAAAACTAGGGAAACAAATGAGGGTACTGAGCACGCATCTGAGCCTCCCGCTCCCATTTGCACTCCTGGAGATTCCCGTGCTGCCATCTGATGCGCACAAGAGGAATCGATCGCCCATGCAGGACCCGCTCTTGTCGATCCTCTATCTCCACCGGGACCTCCGTAAAAGTCGCCCCATCGTCAACGTCAAGCTCCCCATGGTCAATGATGTGTGTCGGGTTGTGCACGTATCTCCTCAGCTGAGACACGTGGAAGACGTCGTGCACCCGGTGCAACTGAGGTGGTAGAGCTAGGCGATAAGCCACCACGCTAAACCTGCTGAGGACCTGGAAGGGTCCGATGAAGCGTGGAGATAACCTGCCGCCTTGGCCAAATCTCCGAATACCACGTCGAGGTGAGACCCACAAGAAGACGTGGTCACCACCCTCGAACTCCAGTGGCCTCCGCCTCCTGTCAGCATAAGGTTTCTGCCGGCTCTGAGCTACACTCATCCGCCCCTGGATGACCTGGACCATCTCAGGTCCCACAAGAGCTGCAAGATTTCTTCTTTGCCGATAAGAGAAATCTGGTCTCATCCCCTGGATGAACCACATTATTTGCCTAAAACAGTCAATCCTAACATGGATGATACTAATCCATACCAAGGATGACGTCGTAAGGCCTCGACGCTACTACTAAGAGATCCAACCGTTACTCTCACCTCCAAGGGTTGAGTCACACTGTCGGCATCAGTGTGTGGTAACTGGGTCTCCTCCAGTAGATGTCTCACAAGTGAGGGTCAAGTCAACAGCCAAAACTGGAACCTCTTAGTAACATCACGAAAGAGGACAGGAACAAAATATCACAAAGGTATGCATCTTTTATTATTGCAGCTCATAATACAAGACGCTACACAAAAGCAACAAGGAACCAGAAGTACAAAGGATGTATCCACTAGTTCTGCTCCTGTCCATCGGCTCCCAGAGCTCCATGATCGAAGGCCTCGGCTACCTGAAGCTGAGCTATCCCCTGCGGTCGGGGTGGACCTCCTGGTGGTGGTGGTGGTAGAGCCTCGAAGCGTCGTCCACCACCTGCTGCTCGGCCAGCTCCTCTGCCTCGTCTACCTCCTCCCTGCAGACCGCCACGGTCGAACCTCTGCCTCTGCCTAGGTGGTTCCTCAACCGTCTGCTGCTCCTCCGCATGGCGGGTCGGGCAGTCATGAGCCATGTGGCCTTGCCCGCCGCATGCAAAGCACTGTCTTCCACTCAAAAGACTGGCTTTGCGCTGTGTGCCCTGCAATGCTGAGCCAGTGCCCTGAGGTCGTCTGCCTCAAGGTCTGCTCTGTCTGGACCCCTGAGTCATCTGTCGGCTACCTGCTACCGAAGACTCCGCTACGTGCCGCCCTGTGGTGGGTCTCTGTGCTGGTGTAGACTCAGCAAGGAATCTCTTGATCAGAAGGGCCCGCTCCAGTACTCCTGTCTGAGTCGGTATGCTGAGGGAGATCAGCGATGCCCTGATCTCGTGTCTCAAACCCTTCTCGAAGGTCCTGGCCCGAAAGAATGGGTCCCGTACCATGTCGGTCGAGTAGCTTGAGAGATCGGTAAATCTCGCCGAGTACTGAGCGACCGTCATGTTACCCTGCCGCAGCTGTAGAAGCTCCTGGATGCGCACCGCACGGCGGGTGGCTGGGACGAACTCCGAGCGGAAGAGGATCTCAAAGTCCGTCCAAAGTAGAGATGCCTCATCGTGCACCTAGAGCATCAAGCTCCACCATCGTCCTGCTGCTGCGTGTAGTAGGCTCGCAGCGAGGATCACCATGAGGTCTGCTGGTGTCCTCACTAGCCTAAACACTCGTACCACTGCCTCCAGCCAGTCCTCTGCAGCCTGGGGATCCGTCTCCCCGCGAAACCTGGGCGGTCGCTGGCGCTGAAACTCATGCAGTGCGCTGAGGCGACGTGCATCGTCAGCGGCTGCAGCTGGAAGCATCGGGGGCTCGGCGGGTAGAGCTACCGTCGGTGCCACTGCTGACAAAGGGCCATGCACCGAGGCCTCGTCGCTCGGTGGGCTGTCATCACGCTCGACTCTCGGAACCCTAGCTGGCTGCCGTCGTGGGGCCATCCTGAAAGGAAACAGGTGCGCCAGGGTCAAACAGTATACCTGGTGAGCTGACACAAAGAAATCACAAAGAAAACTTTGAAACACACACGCAATCAATGTTTTCGTGCATTAAGTCGGAAATCAGAAGTCAGGGTCCTGGTGTACGGATACGTCGGCCGCCGCACCAACACTGGACTCCCTGGACTGATAACCACACTCAATACGCTAAACATTATTGCTTCACATAGAAAAGATCAGAGTTCGCGGTAGAACCGAACTCCTCTGATACCAATTTGTCACGACCCGCACTTGGGGTCTGTGCCGTGACTACCCCAAGCCCGCCTTCCATAGGCCAGGGGCTGGCGACTAGCACCAAGGCGTAAATCCCGGTAAAAAGGGAAGGCATTGCCTTTGCAAAGTAAACAAACACCATAGAGTAAGCAAGCGGAAAGTAAACACTAAGCAAAAGCAAAGTACAACTGAAAGTGCGGAAAAGTAAATGGGCCAGAATACAAACCCAAACTGAAAGTAAAGTACAACTCGAAAGGGAAAACATCAACTGAAAAGTAAAAGCCGCTACTCCGAGCTGTCCACTGGAAATCCCACCTGAAGGGTGGGTACAGATAGCTCCTCTGCTCCACGGGTCCCGTCGTCCGCTCCGAGCACGTCCCGCCCAGTGGTCCACCTCTGGGTACCGTCCCGCTCTGCAAGCCTCAGCTAAGATCAACGTTGTCTGTCGTCTGCAACCAGCACAACGTAGTGCGGGCAAAGCCCGTGTAGGGGTGAGTATAAGCTACTCAGTAGGGACCCCGAGACTCCTGAAGGTCTCTCAAATCTACAATGGATAACCAGAAGAAAGGAACAATCACGAAGTAATAACCGACATTGCTTAGGTATATGCCCATACATATACCTAAGTCATCAATTTCAAATACGCTCCAACCTCCGAGCCCAAGTACAACTCAGTCCACACAGGAAAGTAAATGTATTCCACACAGGAAAGCAAAACGTAATCCACACAGGATAGCACAACACAATCCACACAGGAAAGCAATAGAATTCAGCTCACACAGGTATACTTCTTCAAAGGACGATAAAGATGATCTCTGATCCATCTAAGTTGTCGGACCCACGAAGGATCGATAGGTAACTAACCAAAGGACGATAAAGATGATCTCTGATCCATCTAAGTCGTCGGACCCACGAAGGATCGATAGGTAACTAACCAAAGGACGATAAAGATGATCTCTGATCCATCTAAGTCGTCGGACCCACGAAGGATCGATAGGTAACTAACCAAAGGACGATAAAGATGATCTCTGATCCATCTAAGTCATCGGACCCATGAAGGATCAATAGGTAACTAACCCCCGCAAAGACCCACATAGGATCGGGCCCACACAGGACCTGTAGGCGCTGGCTCACACAGAACCGCTGAGCACGGACCCACACAGGACCTGTAGCACTGATCCACGTAGGATCGCTGAGTGCTGAAGTCGTCGTCGTCGATTCCACACAGGATCAGGCCCACACAGGACCTATAGCACTGATCCACGTAGGATCGCTGAGTGTTGTAGTCGTCATCGTCGAATCCACACAGGATCTCTGTACTGTCGTCGTCGCAGTCACAGTAGTAGTAGCAGCAGTAGTAGTCACAGTAACAGTCGCAGCCAGCACTAGGGTTTCCGCACACAGCAAGCTCGTTCGGAGGGTCCGCTCCACGAGCCGAGAGGCTGATACATCAACTGTCACGAAGTCCAGAGTTGATGTATCCAAAAGTTCCGTACCGTCAACAGGAACTCAACGCAACAGACGGCGCGTCGATCGGACGCCCGGTCTGAGAGTTATTGGCATTTTCGTTCCCGGGGCCCGGTTGGTTTTTAAGGAAAAACCAACCCGACCGTACTCCACCTGCGTCCAAACCTCGGGTGGAGTATGCCAAAAGATTCGTCTCACTAAGAGGAACACAACACAGCTGGTGGCACGTCAATCGGACGTCCGTAGCTCAAGATATGAGCGTTTCCGCTCCGAAGGCCCGGTTGGTTTCGTGAACGAACCAACCCGGCCGAACTCAAAGTAATTAGAAACCTTGAGTGAAATATACCGAAACGACCGTCTCAATCCAAGGATCGTGTTGCCGCAGACGGTTCGTCGATCGGAGGTCCGTGGCTCAAGATATGGACAAAAGACCGAAAATGATTCGAAACGGGGGGTCCGGGTCCGGGGCGACCCGGCCCGACCCCCCTGGGTCGGCCCGACCCGGGTCGACCCGGCCCGACCGGCTGGCGGTGCGGCGGCCCGGAGGTGGCGCGGCGGCCCGGTGGTGGCGCGGCGGCCCGGCGGTGGCGCGGCGGCCAGGCGGTGGCGCGGCGGCCCGGCGGCCCGGCGGTGGCGCGGCGGCCCGGCGGCCTGGCGGCGCGCACGGAGGCGGCATGCGGGGGGCAAATCCCCCGCTTTCATGGAGGTGGAGGCGCGGCTAATTGTCGCGCCCTTTGCAGAAGAAACGGCCCCTACGTGGGGGTCGTCTTGGAGAAAAATCGGGGGGCGGCTGCCCCACCCCCCCCCCCCCTTTCATGGAAACCGCCCCCCTCTTAAAGAGGGGGGTTTTGTGCGCTGGCCGGGGGATTAATTCCCCCGGTTTAATGCCATCCGGCCGGCCAGCTGGCCGGCCGGTTTTCTCCAACGGGACCGGAAAATCCAGTCCCCTCTTCGGCTTCCGACGCCGGCGGCCCGGCCGCCGGTCTTCTCTTTCCGCCGCGGCCCGGAACCGGCCGCGGTGTTCGTCGTCCGGCGCGGTGCGACGGCACCGCGCCCCTCCGCCGTGCCTTGATTTCTTTCAACGCGGCGCGACGGCGTCGCGTTCAAGATGTTTCTTCATGGTGCGCGCGCGACGGTGTTGCATAAAATAAACGCACGATTAACCGCGTGGTGCGACGGCACCACACCACCTTGCTTCCACCCACAAGATTAAAAAACAAGAACGATGGAGGGGGTTCGGCCGTGTTCATGCGGTCCGGCCCCCCTCACGTTAAACAATAACACTTATATAAATTATCCATACCTTAGACAAGTATGAACCACGAACAAGGTTAAATATAAACAAAATACAACAACCCCTACCTCGGGTATAAGGTTCGAAGATTTGACAATGTTCCGCGGAAGATAACGTCGCGGAGGTCGGGCGTCGCGGTCGTCGTTCGTCAAATTCGATGACGAAGAGGTGCGTCCGTTGTGATACGTCGTTGTCGAATCCTTGTACGCCGACGAAGGTTGTCCAAGGAAGAAGCGGTGTTCTCTCTCGTTGACACGGAAGACGAAGAAGAGCGGAGCACCGTTCTTCGTCGGAACTTGAGTGTTCTTCGTCAAGTATTGAGGAATGTCAAATAAAAAGAAAACAACGAACTCAAGAACCCCTACCTCGATAGTCGCACGTTGACGTAGTCGTGGAATATCGGTGTCGATTCCTTTGACGTCGGAGGAAGAGTCGTTGTCGATGGCGTTCGTCGTGGAAAACCGTCGCGGAAGAGATGATGCGGAAGAAGAACGTCATGTCGTGGATATGCCATCGCGGAAGAACCGTGTTCTTCGGCGAAGAAGTTCTTCGTTGAAGAACGGCGTTCTTCGTGTTCTTCGTCGAGGTTGAAGAAGATGAAGAAACAAGAAGAACCTTCCCAACTCTCTCAAGGAGACAAAACTAAACCCAAAATAAAATAAGACTCTATCTTATTTTATTAACACAATAACACACTAGAATTTCAAAAGTTTGAAATTCAAATAAGAGATAACTCCACATTAATTAACAAATTGTCATGTTAATTAAAGAGGGGTTAAGGGAGTGTGAGGGAAGATGTAAAGTTAGGTTTCGTGTGGGCCCCACCACAAATAATCCTCTCAAGGGAGGTTAAGTGGGTGTGGGTCCCACACCTAACTTCCTTTGAGAGAAGTTAACTATTAAGTTTAAATAAAAATTGTGTTTACATATTTTTATTTAACTTATTCTAATCTCCCAAAAACTAACTCTCAACCCGAAACAAACGCAACTCCCGAAAAGGTCTCTTTAAGCGAATATCGGCGCTGCGAGTTCATCGGTGCCCTAGGATTTCAATTCCGAGCACCGGATCAAAAGTTAGGAATTCTCGCTCGTTCGTTCACTGAACGTACCCGAGCCAAACTTCGGAAATTAATTCCGGGCACTCCGGGCCTCGGAATCAGGTGCCGTCTGAAAACGCGCTCTTGTAAAATTATAAAGAAAATTAAGAAAAAAATTTCCTTGAATTTTACGGGTCTTTACATATAGTTTTTAATTTGTATTTTTATTTTTCTGTTACACAATGATTATTATTGCTACATTCACTTCTATACATGAAAACACCAGTTATATATTCACTGGTGGTGTCCTATTGAATCTTGTACTCACACCCCACTCTGGAAATTTTGTGGGCTTGTATATTCGTGACCAGATAACTTGAAATGGGAAAGGGACCTATGGTGTATGGTTGAGTGGTTGAGCATTGAGATGGATTAGAGCGGGACAGATAGTATGGTACCCCACAGATTGTTTTTTAATAACTTATATCTTGTATTTGTACACTCTTTTATACCCTGGATAGGCTTTTCACATTGGGAGCTCTTATATGTATGTCATTATTCTGTTCCTTCATTTACGGTGACAATTAATTTTTGGTTTATTCATTATTATAAATATTCTGACATGATACATAAGGTATAGTATCCTCATGTTTTCACTTGAGACCCTCATTGCTAGTTTCCAACCTCTTGCGTACTGGGAGGCACGCATGGGGTCTTGTTGCATTTCGACTTGGACCTGGTGGTTCGGGTCTGGATGTTACAAAATTGTATCAGAGGATCAGGTTTTTTCTAACATGATTCTTATCATTTCATATGGCTGGGATAGGTTAGACAAGTGATAGGATGGTTGTAACTCTGAGGTGAAAATAATGTCAGTGTCTAGCCATCACTACATATGGGACATCTGAGTTATCGTTAAATGGGAAAAAATTTCTTCAGAATTGATTAAATTAACCTTGGTTGATACACATTATGTTATATATGACTTATAAGATTTCAATTATTATCATTAATCATGAATAGGAATGTAACTTTACATGCCATATATTTACTTATTTTGGTGTTGTAAAATTGTTCGTTAATTCAATGCCTTGATTGTCCCATCTGTTCAAGATAGTTGTTAGGTATATCTTTTTTTAAATAATTATTTGAATAGATCATGCTGTTGTGTTAGAATATATATATTAATGTGACTAATGTGTAGGGATGGAGACGAGGGTTAGTTTTTGAGTGCTATACCTTGTGTAATCCCATAGATTGTTTATGATTTGTTCATATCCATAATTTTATTTATTTTTTAGAGATTCCATATCGGATACATGTGATGGGACCACCAACAACTGTAGCTCAGGATGGTATTGCACCACCACCAGTGGTATAGGGGGATTTTTCTCATTATGCACCCATACCAGAATAGCATATTCATTCTATTGGTCATGTTTTGTCGGAACATTACTGGATAGTTCCTATCGATGGTGGACCCACACAATGGTCAATGACTCACCATGATCTAGATTTCCCACTCGATTTTCCTCTAGAATTCCAGGGTACTGGTGGCCCACATGTTGCAGAGGATTGGAAAGACTATACTGAGATTATCTTTGAGCAGGTCGAGACTTAAAAGGAAGGTTATACAATCATGGTCCTGCCATGTTATAGGGTCATACCAGGAGATGGTGGACTACACTTACCCAATATTGGAGACAAGAGGGTCTTATTTTTATGACAATCAATGAGATTTTTCATGAGAAGTATTTTCCAGAAACCATGAATCTAGAATATGCCATGGAATTTCAATAAGATTCCATGATTGCCTCTGCATATTCTGCCCAATTTATAGAGTTACATCACTTTTCATCTTTTTTAGCATGGAATGAGGAAAAGAAGGTTCGAATGTTTGAGATATGTCTTGTAACGCCCCGACCCCAGAAGACCAGAGTTGGTGCATTATTATGTATCATTGGAATGATCACAAAAGGTCATGTCTCGAAATACCGTTTATTTTAGTATCCTTGGATGAACTAGATAAATTCATTAGATTTAAATCACATCATAAAAAGGAAAACATCAAAAACATTGATTCCATGGACAACACTGATATCCCATAGTCTATCCATGTGGTTTAGTCATAATATACTTTTTCGCATCCCATGAAAAATAAAACATAGAAATGGGTGACCTCTGATGCTTAGTAAGGATAACAATATAGTGGGATCTTTCATAAATAAGCATAAACATTTAAGGCAATGTATATAACTGCAACAGAATCTTTTTCAACATAAACCTCATCATAATATGGAAAATATAAATCAAAATAATTCCATTTACTTACTCACATGGATATTCTACTAGTCGAATAATCACATGAAATATCAATAGCCACTTTCATAATGATGGAATGCATAATGCCAGACCTTCATAACCACATGGTCAAAGCCTTATGCCAAGACTACAAATATGATTTTTTCAAGGAATTGTGCCATGACACAAGTTTTTTTCATGATACGTATTGATGCAATTAAGAACTATAGTGGGCTCCACCCATCACATACTAATTCCAATTCATTCCTCATATGAAAAGGTTTAAACAAAACATAAACATTTGTATTAAGACTATCATAAGAAATATCAATACTTTATCCATAAACCATGAATGGTATAAAAATAGAACATCCATAGTCAAACATATCACAAAACCTTCAATATAATAGGGTAGCTTTGTATCATAATAAATCAACTTCAAATAAACTTAAATTCCACTAAATAATATTGACATAGATGAAATAAAAACTTTTTTAGAGAAATATATATTTCTATTTTGAAATCACTTAAGAGTCACATAATTATAATGAAAACATTTATTTTGAAAATAATATTATAAGATTGTAAGAGAAGCTTCGACGATGTTATGATTGCGGAAAATAGTTGCACCCGCCGTATAAGTTAAAAAAACATTCTTACCTTAATTTTGTCTAAAAGGTCATAAAGTACCTTATTTGGAAAATTATGGAAAGATTACTTTCAAAACATATAAGTTCAAATAAGGGTAAAAATAACTTTACCCCATAGTCTATTAAATATTAAAAAATTTTAGGAATACATTTTTAAGAAACATGGATGTGGATAATAAAGAGGTCCCGGTATATACTTACGTAAAAACAACCTCCGATAATAAAGAGATTGTGAAATTAACCCTTACCTTGTACATTTCCTTGATCAAGGGTAGGTTAAACACTTTTATAATGGTAAAATAATTGTTATTAAATAATTATTGAATCATATACATTAATATGATATCATATATGATCTTTTAACATTTCTTTGTTGATAATATCTTAGTAGAATCATCGTTTCGGGTGTTAACTAATTTGTTTTCCATTATATGATTTGTTACGTATGTAATTTTTATTGTGTATATGATGTATATTATTAATATTAATAGTGATATTATGTTTAAACATTATTTTTAATCATCTAATTTAAATTAGTTTTGAATGGATATGTTGGGGACTGAATCTCATCGTGTTCGTGGATATGGTAATCCGTACAAACGCACGAGTGACAATATCATTCTTTGATATTAAAATAATATATAATTGGATGGTATATCATATATACAGAATCATTATAATGTTATATTTATTATTTACATCAATTACACATCATTATTATATCTATCTAAATAATAATGTATTGAAAAACAATTATACCACGACATGGAGATAGTAATCAATACGTACGCACGTATGTTGACATGTACATAAAATATTGATAGAATAATGAATATGGTTCTAACATATTTATAATAACA
This sequence comes from Viscum album, assembly GCA_963277665.1. Classification (NCBI taxonomy): domain Eukaryota; kingdom Viridiplantae; phylum Streptophyta; class Magnoliopsida; order Santalales; family Viscaceae; genus Viscum; species Viscum album. The sequence goes on along the minus strand of OY728126.1, from coordinate 814,265,297 downwards.
TCACATTCTATTTAATATACTAGATTAATTATTTTATAATGGAAATAACCAAGAAAGAGGAAGTGGAAGAAGAAAGGAAGTTCAAAGGGTTGATTAAATATTTACCTCTTCTTCGTGTTCATCTTTTTTATTTGATATAAATGGATCCATAGGTTTGCTTTATGACTAAAGGAAGACCTCTAGGATGTAGGTAGGAATGTTGGGAGGATATTTGGGCAGGGTTTTTCTGAGCCAAATGGATTTGAAGGTGTGAATTTTAGAGAAGGGGAAGTTCCCATTTATAAGAGGGGTGAGGGGATTCTTAGGAAAAGCCAGAAATATTATTTTATAATAAAATCATTTTTGGTATCTAATGGCTCCAAAGTGGATTATTTAAATTCAAAGGTTGGTATGGGTCTAAAACCACTCAAACACTTGGTTTTTGACAGGTTTGGGCCACAATATTAACCTTATCTTTTAGATTTAACTCTTAGTTAAATAGTTTTCCATTTACTATGTCTCTTTGTATTTTTATATTATGTTGTTAATAAACTTACTATATACTTTCAAGATAACATCAAGTGGTTCATTAATGATACACCTATCATTGTATTAGTCTTTTTTCTAATACTTATATTTTTAGAAATATAATATCAATTAATAATATAATATTTTTTTAAAACACTTTAATGTCAATTTTGACACTATTTAGTATTTTTTTTTCTAAATTCATAACAGCATTAGTACTTTGAGATTACTTTATCTAACCAACCATTATATATCATATTAACCTATGAAATTAGTGGAATTCATATAAAGTCAAAAATTACATTTATGTGGATATTTATAATATCAATTATTTTAATATTTTATTAATAAGGTAATTACTGCATCACCATTGTGTTTTAAATTAATTAAATTATTTAATTTCTAAAAAATATGAAAAAAATACTACTATGTAGGAAATAGTTTTAGATTTCTAATGAATATTTATAATCTATATGATTACTTATATAACCATATAAAAAATTTAATTTACTAAAAGGTATTTGTTTATGTCATTTTTTCCTTTACTTTATGTTAATTAAAATAAAGTGTCATTATCAATCATAAGTGGCTCCATATATAATGACCCATACCTTACATAAATTGTTATTACTTCAGAATTGAAGCACACTGGTTACAACATATAACAAATCCAGGAATGGACCGTATAGGTATTGTGTCTTTGGAAACTGGGAAACATAAAAAACTGGTTCATAAAGCATCTACATTGTCTCCCATTTATTTCATCATATCTAGAGTTCCTTTTGGCATATGCTACTTAATAACCTCATTCCTGACCTGGGGAAAGAAAAAATACAAAAGGGTGAGATCAAATGCTCATTAAGGGTAAACAAAAGAAATATCAATCACATCATATTCATAAGAACATAACGTTTTGGAAATCATAACCTTCAAAATATATCATAATTTCATAACATGGGATAAATAATATTAGTAAAATGTAATCCCATTAATCATAACTTAAACCATAAAACTTTTTGGCATACACACATAATCATAGATAATCATTTCATAGTAGTCAAGACTCATTGCCAAGACTATCATAGCGGACAAAGTCCATTTCGGAACCGAGTTCACTCCCCGTTTCAGTCCTGTTTTACTGAACCAGTTTAACCTGCCGTTCCAGCCATGTCAATCTCATGATATATAAATCTTTACCCAATGCATTGGGGGGAGATATAGGTCCCACCCATCTCATAATGATACCATTATTATGTGTGCCACAAAATCATAAATCATACATCATTGCATAGCCCATGTAATAAAAATGGGATTCTTAAACATCGTGACATCATAAAACAATTCATATAAGATAAAGGAATTCATAAAAATAATTCCATCACAACACAATCAAATCAATGTATTAATAGGGATAGAAATAGAAACCTATTTTGTCTTAGATGGAAAATAATTTTGATAAAACACTTGAACACCATTCTTGAGGAAAATATCATTTCTACATCAAAAACATTTTTCCTTTCTTAACATGTCATACAATTTTAAACTAAAACAAGTTGATTAAAAATAAACATGAAAACTTTTAAAGTAATATTCTTGGAAACAATGTATTAAAAATCCATTCATTCATATAGGTTAAAAAACATTCTTCTCGTACTTTTGTTGGAAAAGTCAAAAAGTACCTCGTACGAAAAATGAAAAAAGATTCCTTTCATATCTTTTACTAAAAACTCACCAAAGGGTAAAATTGGATTTAAAAAATTTTAGGTGGATGGAAATAATATTACATATTGAGGAAACATGGATGTGGATGATAAAATACACCCCAGTAAATACCAAAGTATAAACAATCTCGGATAAAAATGAGATTGTGATATTTTCCATTACCTTAGGTCCGATTTGCTTCGTAAGTGTCTGAAACACCTGTATAATGATTTAAATATTGTCATTAACTTATTAATGAATCATACTCATTGTTATGATATCATATATGGCCATATAATTAGCTTCTTATTAGTAATATTTCATTGCTACTTGTTATTCGGGTGTTTATTACTTTTTGTTCTTATGCGTCTTTTGTCGAATAAATTCTTATTCTTCTCTTTAGGTTATAGATACCTCATTTACAGAATGGTATTAGTGTAATATATATCATATTAATTCATTCAATTCATTTATATAATCAGTATGCAATGAAGATCATGTAGAACGAGTCACATCACATCGTGGAGACGGTATTCCGTACGTACGCACGAGCGATGATATCGTTCCCATGATCGTGGAATTGTATTGGAGTGTATGAATACAATTTCAGAATCAATATAACTTTACAATAATCATATATAGTTATTAGTTACACCATTATACCCATCCAAGTAAGGTGGTGGTGGAAAATAGATTACAACACGGCGTGGAGACGGTATTCCGTACGTACGCACGCGCGGTGATTTCATTTTCCGTAGGATGGATAGATGGTAAAATAGGTTAGTTTCATACATATAATAACATATCAGTATATGATTGATACTGATGTTATTACTTCATAATGAAAAACTAATGAATAAAATGTGGAAGAAGAAATAACGTTGAAAGAATCGGTAACAGACATTACCTCTTCTTTAAAGAGCCTCTTTGAGACCTCCTCTTAGGGCACTAAAATTGGTCTTTTAAGAAGACCAGGACCTCTAGGATAATTTTAGGTAAGTGTAGAAGATAATTTGTCAGGGGTTGGGCGAGAATGAAGGCTCAAATTGGTGTGAGGAAGAGAGGGAGGAGGTGCCCTTTTATAAGGGAGGAGAGGGGCATCATAGGAAAAACTAAAAATATTATTTTATTATAAAGTCATATTCGGTTTTTAATAGCTCCAAATTAATTTATTTAGAATCTAAGGTGGATATGGGTCGAAAGACTCTCATACAATAGAATTTAGACAAGTTTAGGTATCTATTTTAACATTATCATTAAGATTTATCTTTAAGTTAGATAATTTTAACTTTTAATGTGTCTTCTTGTTTTCTTACACTATAAGGTTAACAAACTTTCTCTAAAAAGCCAAATGAACCCCATGTTGTTTATTATTAATATATATAACCTTAACTGAGTCATTTTTCTGAACCTTAGATTTTTAGGAATAAAATAACAATTAATAATATAATATTTGTTTTAAAACTATTTTATGTCAATTTTGACACTATTTGGTAATTGATTTTTGTGAAAATCATTACTGAAATATTAGTTAAAAAATAGTTATTTAAATCAATACTAACATGTCATATTAACCTAAAAAATTATTGTAATTCATAAAACGTCTCAAATTAAATTTATTTGGGTATTTATAAAATCAATTATGCCAATATTTCATTAATAAGATAATTACTGCATCATCATTGTGTCATATATAAATTAAATTATTTATTGTCTAAAAATTAAAAATAAAATACCATTATGTAGGAAATATTTTTAGATTTCTAATGAATATTTATAGTCGAATTTATCTTATGTATAACCCTGTATTAACAATTATTAAGTTATTAAAGTTTTATTTTAACTATTTTAAAACTTCTTTAAATAAATTAATAATAAATGTCTTAATCTAATCCATGTGGCCCTAAATGATCCTATTTTATTCCTAATGTTTTTTTGTCAAATTAAAATTATCCAATAGAATTAGGACATGTGTTATGGTAATAATAATAACATTTTTACCCTTAATTTCCCTATTTACTTTTAACCGTGGTAAAAAAAAGTAAAAAGTTGCTATTCACCAAAAATTATTTTCATCTCATTGAACCACATTTTAGTCCTTGATATAAATCGTTCCTCTCGGATTTTTGAAATTCCACTCAGAGAAGCGGAAAAATTAAGTTTTATGTAAATTTGCAAATTCTCCTAGGAGTTGGGTAAAAGACGGTGAAAAGTTCAATAAAATTTATATATATATAATTTTTAAAAAATGACTCCAATGAATTGAATTGAACTTATATAGGTATTATGTATCAATTTTGACCTAAAATAAATTTAAATAAAATAAATAATTATTTAAATAAAAAGTCGGTTTTTAAATAGTAACCCAGTGTTTTCACTATTCATCAAAAATTGACAGTTTTCATAAAAATACCAAAATTTCACCCTAGGCTAATTTCGATTTTCCTAATCCAAAAATGAAGTCCATTTTGAGAAATAAAATTTACAAAATTTCAAAAAGTGGGTATTACTATTCATAACGGGCTAGTTTAGTAATATTTTAATAGCATATCGTTGTTTAGTGAAACTCAGTATTGCGTACGGCGCAAGCTATTGAGGAAGATCGCAATTGCGTGTAAAGAAAGTCAAGATAGTGTTGTGTGTAGTGAAATATTCCTTTGATTATTTATATAATATAAAAAAAAATATTTCTCATAAAAGTCTCGGGTGTTACATTCTACCCCCCTTAAAATGAATTTTTCCCTCGAAATTTGTCACTTTGTAACAAACAGATGAGGATACCTCTCCCTAATCATATCCTCAAGCTCCCATGAAGATTTTTTTAATTGGTGGTTCCTCCATAAAACTTTCACCAAGCGAGTGGTCTTGTTTCGTAGAACTTTTTCGCTACGATCCAGAATCTCTATCGGTTGTTTTTCATAAGAAAGATCTTGCTCCATCAGTACAACTTCTGAGCTGAGTACCTGTGAAGGATCAGTTATGTAATTTCTCAGGAGAGATACATGGAACACATCGTGAACTTGGGAGATTTTCGGTGGAAGTTCCAATCAGTAATCTACCTTCCCAAAATGATCCAATATTTCGAAAGGACCGATATACATAGGGCTCAGCTTTCCTTTCATTCCGAATCTCATTACTCTCTTCCAAGGACATATTCGTAGGAACACTTTATCACACACTTCAAACTCTAGGTCTTTTCTTCGGTTCTTAGCATAACTTTTTTGTCGACTCTGAGCTTCTCTTTTATGTTGTTGAATAGATCTGACCTTTTCTGCCATCTTATCAACAAGATCATGTCCTAATAACTTTCTTTCCCCAACATCATCCCAACAAGTTGGAGTCCTGCATTTCTTTACGTAGAGAGCTTCATATGGAACCATCTGAATACTATAGTGAAAGCTATTATTATAAAAAAATTCCACCAAAGGTATGTGTTGATTCCAACCAACATTGAAAACCATAGAGCAAGCTCTCAACATATTTTCTAGAGTTTGAATTGTTCTCTCAGACTGACCGTCTGTCTAAGGATGATAAGCAGTGCTGAAACTCAACTCTGTATCCAGAGTATACTGAAGATTTTTCCAGAACTTCGATGTAAATCTCGAATCCCAATCATATATAATAGAATGTGGTACTCCATACAATCTTACCACTTCCTTCATATATATCCTGGCAAGCTGATCCAGAGATAAATCCTCTCTAATAGCAATAAAGTTTTCTGACTTTGTAAGACGATCAACTATGACCTAGATAGCATTATTGCCTTTTGATGTTTTAGGAAGTCTGGTGAAAAAGTCCATAGTGATGTTTTCTCATTTCCATTTAGGTATGGGTAATGGTTGTAACATCCCCTTAGACTTCTGTCTCTCAGCTTTAACTTGCTGACAAACCAAGCATCGAGAGACATATTCAGCAACATATCTTTTCATGACATCCCACCAGAAGTACTCTTTCAGGTCCCTATACATCTTTGTGCTTCTAGGAAGAATAGAAAATGAAGAACTATGAGCCTCATCCAGCAGCTCCTTCTTTAATTCTGGGATGGGAGGAACACAAACCTGATTCCTGAATTTTATTATCCCATCACAATCAAGGTTGAATTCAGGAACATTTCTCACCTTCTTTTGTAACTCTTCATCTTCTCTATGTTCCTCTTTAATCTTCACATGTATATATGGTTGAACATTCATTTGAGAAAGATACGATTTTCCCCCTTCTATTATAATTCCAAGATCCATACTTTGTAAATCCATAAATATTTGGTCTTTTGTGATCCTCATTAAGGATATGCTAGCATGGTCTTGTTGAATTAATGCATCTGCCACCTTATTTGATTTCCCAGGGTGGTAATGAATTGAGCAGTCGTAATCCTTAATCAGCTCCAACCACCTTCTTTGGCGCATATTCAGCTCCTTTTTTTGTGAAAATATACTTTAAAATTTTACAATTAGTATAAATATCACACCTTTCTCCATAAAGATAATGTCTAAAAAATCATTAATGCAAATATTACCGCAGCTAACACCGAATCATGAGTTGGGTAATTTTTCTCATGGATTTTCAACTTTTGTGAGGCATAAGATATCACCATATCGTTTTTCATAAGAACACACCCCAGACCCTTCTTGTATGCATCACTATAGATCACAAACCTTTCTCCACTACAAGGAAGTGTGAGTATAGTTGCACTGGATAACCTTGTTTTCAAATCCTTGAAATTCTCTTCACATTTCTCCGTCCACCCGAACATAAATCATTTTTGAGTCAGAATGGTGAGTGGATTAGATAATCATGAAAAATCTTTCACAAAACGTCAATAATATTCAGCCAAACCAAGAAAACTTTGGATCTCGGTTACTGTTGTTGGTCTCGACCATCTTTCGATAACCTCTTTTTTTGATGGATCCACAGATATCCCCTCTTTTGAGATTATGTGACCCAAAAATGTAACTTTTTTAAGCCAAAATTCACACTTGCTAAATTTGGCATAAATCTTCTCCTTTCTCAGGGACTTCAATATAATTCTCAAATGATCTTCGTGTTCTTCCTTGCCCTTTGAATAGAAAAGAATATCTTCTATAAAGACTACCACAAACCGATCAAGATAGTCTCTAAAGATTTTATTCATTAGATCCATGAAGATAGCAGGGGAATTAGTAAGACCAAATGGCATCACTATAAATTCATAGTGTCTATGCCTTGTACGGAAAGCTATCTTTGGTATATCATCCCTTTTGACCCTTAATTGATGACACCCAGAACGAAGATCAATCTTGGAAAAGTATTGAGCTCCGCATAGTTGGTCAAATAAGTTATCAATGCGCGGGAGAGGATATTTTTTCTTGATCGTGATCTTGTTAAGTTCTTGATAATCAATGCAGAGTCTCATTGATCCATATTTCTTCTTAAAAAACAGAATAGGTTCTCCCCAAGGTGACACACTAGGGCATATGAATCCCTTATCAAGATTCTCTTGGAGTTGCTTCTTCAATTTCTGCAACTCAATTGGGGCCATTCTATAAGGTGTCTTTGAAATAGGCAAAGCACCCGGTACGAGTTCTATTGAAAACTCAACTTCATGATTTGGTGGGAGACCCAGAAATTCATCCGGAAAGACATCGTCAAATTCATGTACAATGGTAATATTCTTAATTATGAGTTTCTCACCAACCATTTGAGATAAATAACCTTCATTTAGTGGAATCAAAACCCATAAGATGGATGAAATTTCCACTGGAAGGTTATGTTCATCCTTGCATCGATAGATGATCATAGATTGATCTGGAATATGAAATGTGACTTCCATTATTTGGAAATTGATATGAGCTCCATATAAAGAAAGCCAATCCATTCCAAGAATCACATCAAATTCCACTATAGGAAGGATCACAAGATTTGCAGGAAGCACTTTCCCACAAACTTCAATCAGAGAAGAATTATAAAATTTTGATGAGACTATTGTGCCATTAGAGGTTGTCACAGATAACTGTACATCAAATTATTGAGGTATTATGGAAATAACCTTAGAAAATTATTTAGAAATAAAAGAGTGGGTGGATCCAGAATCAAATAAAACATTTGCTACTTTAGAGTCGATGGTATGTGTACCTTTCAACACTTCGTTATCATACTCTACATCGCTGATAGAAATTGCATGTGACTTTCCATTGTCTTTTTACTTAAGAGTTTGTTGACATCGATCATCATCATCAACCCATGGATTTGGGCATTGATTGGTATAATGCCCCATATCCTTGCACTTGAAACATTGAAGGGTAGTAGGTTCATTCTATGTATCCCTACCTTTTTTTCATCATTAGACATATTTTTATCATTATTTAGACATTCAATTTCCCGATGACCTTCTTTTCCACACTTATAACATTTTCTTGTCCCCTTAAGACAATTTCCTCCATGTTTCGTTCCACACTTTGAGCATAAGGGAAAACTCATCATTATTTCATTGTGCTCTTTAGATTTTCCATTGAATTCAATTTTCCTCTTCTTATCAAACCCATATGACTGATGGGTTACTCCAATATCCATATCAACCATGAGAGCACATCGAACAATTTTCTCGTAGCTATTGAAGTCCCTTATGGCTAACGCCCTTCGAAGACTTGGTTTTATGCCACTAAAGAATCGATCGATCTTACTCTCAGGTTGGATAATAATACCAGAAGCGTACCTTGCAAGTCTTGTAAAATTTTCTTCGTAGGTACCAACAGATTCATCATCCTTTTGCTTCAGTTCAAGAAATTCCTTCTCCATAATTGTTCGGAGAATACGAGGGAAGTACTTTTTTGAAAAATAAGTTCTTCAACTCGTCCCATTCCATGGACTCAATTTCATCCCTTTTCCTCGTATTCTTAATAAGATTCTACCATTGATCAGCATCTCCTTCCAAATGATACACTGCTAAGATGACTTTATCATGTTCAGAACATTGAAGAAATGAAAATATCTTTTCAGTGGTACTGATCCATTGTTCAGCCACTAATGGATCAGAAGACCCGCTGAATGAAGGTGGACGCCACCTCATGAAGGATTCAACAGAATGTTACTCATTCCTTTTCTCTTTTGGAAGTCCTTCATGATTCATATCTTGAGAAAGTTGTGTGAGAATGGCTACAAGATTTTTCATTCCAGCTCCCATAACGTTTGGTTGCTCAAGGGGAAATCATTGCATTGCCCGTCACATTCAGCATTAACATGATTCCTTCGGGTTCCAGCCATTGACTAAAACCAAGAAGAATAGTGTGAGAAACACTAATTATAATAGGAAAAACACATAATCAAGAATAAAATTTTACACTTAAGGTCTTATCATAGGTTATTCATGGCCATTTCTAAAACACTAAGATTGTGTTCTATGCTTAGACATATTCTTAGGGTTCTTACTAAGGCTTTCACATCCTAGTTTCCAATGGATGACTATACCTTTCCTCTGATACAAACTATAACGACCCATACTTTACATACATTGTAATTACTTCAGAATTGAAGCACACTTTTTACAACATTTAACAAAACCAGGAAAGGACCATATAGGTATAGTGTGTTTGGAAACTGGGAAACATAAACAACTGGTTTATAATGCATCTACATTGTCTCCCATTTATTTCATCATATCTAGAGTCCCTTTTGGAATATCCTACTTAATAACCTTCTTCATGACCTGGGGAAAGGAAACATACAAAAGGGTGAGATAAAATGATCAGTAAGGGTAAACAAAATAAATATCAATCACATCATATTCATAAGAACATAACATTTTGGAAATCATAACCTGCAAAAGAGATCATAATTTCATAACATGGGGTAAATCATAGTAGTGAAATGTAATCCCAATAATCAAAAATTTAAACATAAAACTTTGTGGCATACACACATAATCATAGAGAATAATTTCATAGTAGTCAAGACTCATTTCCAAGACTATCTTAGCAGACAAAGTCCATTTCGGAACCGATTTCACTCCTCGTTTCAGTCCTGTTTCACTGAACCAGTTTAACTTGACGTTCCATCCATCTATATCTCATGAGATATAAATCTTTACCCAATTCATTGGAGGGAGATATAGGTCCCACCCATCTCATAATGATACCATTCTTATGTGTGCCACAAAATCATAAATCATACATCATTGCATAACCCATGTAATAAAAATGGGATTCTTAAATATCGTGACATCATAAAACAATTCATATAAGATAAAGTAATTCATAAAAATAATTCCATCACAACATAATCAAATCAATGTAATAATAGGGATAGAAATAGAAACCTATTTTATCATAGATGGAAAATAATTTTGATAAAACACTTGAACTCCATTCTTGAGGAAAATATGCTTTCTACTTCAGAAACATTTTTCCTTTCTTAACATGTCATTCAATTTTAAACTAAAAGAAGTTGATTAAAAATAAACTTGAGAAATTTTAAAGGAAGATTTTTTGAAATAATGTTTTAAAAATCCATTCATGCTGTATAAGTTAAAAAAACATTCTTCTCGTACTTTTGTCAGAAAAGTCAAAAAGTACCTCGTATGAAAAATGACAAAAGATTCATTTCATATCTTTTCCTAAAGACTCACCGAAGTGTAAAATTGGATTTAAAAAATTGTAGGTGGATGAAAATAATATTACATATTGAGTAAACATGGATGTGGATGACAAAATACACCCCAGTAAATACCAAAGTATAAACAATCTTGGATAAAAATGAGATTGTGATATTTTCCCTTAACATAGGTCCGATTTGCTTCGTAAGTGTCCGAACCTCTTATATAATGATTTAAATGATGCAATTGACTTATTCTAGAATCATACTCATTGTTATGATATCATATATAGCCATATTCTTAGCTTCTTATTAGTATTATTTCATTGCTACTTGTTATTCAGGTGTTTATTACTTTTTGTTCTTATGCGTGTTTTTTCGAATAAATTCGTATTCTTCTCTCTAGGTTATAGATAACTCATTTATAGAATGGTATTAGTGTAATATATATCATATTTATTCATTTAATTCATTTATAGAATCATTATGCAATGAATATCATGTAGAACTAGCCGCATCACATCGTGGAGACAGTATTCTGTACGTATGCATGAGCAGTGATATCGTTTCCATGATCGTGGAATTGTATTGGAGTGTATGTATACTATTTCAGAATCAATATAACTTCACAATAATCATATATAGTTATTATTTACACCATTATACCCATCCAAGTGAGGTGGTGGTGGAAAATAGATTACACCACGACATGGAGACGGTATTCCGTACGTACGCATGCGCGGTGATTTATTTTTCCTTAGGATGGATAGATGGTGAAAGTGGGTAGTTTCATACTTTTAATAAAAAATCAGTATATGAGTGATATTGATGTTATTAATTCATAATTAAACAACTAAATAAGAAGAAGTGGAAGAAGAAATAAAGTTGAAAGAATCGGTAACGGACATTACCTCTTCTTTGAAGCTCCTCTTTGAGACCTCCTCTTAGGGCACTAAAATTGGTCTTTGAAGAAGACCAAGACCTCTAGGATGTTTCTATGGAAGTTTAGAAGATAATTTGGCAGGATTTTTCCGAGCTTGAAGGCTCAAAGTGGTGAGAGGAAGAGAGGGAGGAGGTTCCCTTTTATAAGGGAGGAGAGGGGCACCTTAGTAAAAACTAAAAATATTATTTTATTATAAAGTCATATTCGGATTTTAATAGCTCAAAATTGATTTATTTAGAAGCTATGGTGGGGATGGGTCGAAAAACTCTCATCCAATATAATTTAGACAAGTTTAGGTATCTATTTTAACCATATCATTTAGATTTAAGTTTAAGTTACATAATTTTAACTTTTACCGTGTCTTCTTGTTTTCTTACACTATAAGGTTAATAAACTTACTGTAACAAGCCAAACGAACCTCAAGTTGTTTATTATTAATATATATAACCGTATGTAAGTAAGTTTTCCTAAAAATAGATTTTTATGAATAAAATAACAATTAATAATATAATATTTGTTTTAAAAACTATTTTATGTCAATTTTGACACTATTTGGTAATTGATTTTTGTGAAAATCATAGAAGAAAGATTAGTTCGAAAAAAGTTAATAAAATCAATACTAACATGTCATATTAACCTAGAAAATTATTTTAATTCATATAAAGTTTCAAATTACATTTATTTGGGTATTTATAACATCAATTATGTCAATATTTCATTAATAAGATAATTACTGCATCATCATTGTGTCATAAATAAATTAAATTATATATTGTATAAAAATTAAAAATAAAATACCATTATGTAGGAACACTTTTTAGATTTATAATGAATATTTATAGTCGAATTTATCTTATGTATAACCCTATATTAAAAATTATTTATTTATTAAATATTGATTTTAACTATTTTAACCCTTTTTTAAATAAATTAATAATAAATGTCCTAATCTAATCCAAGTGGGCCTAAATGATCATATTTTATTCCTAATGTTGTTTTTTGTATAATTACACTTATCCAATATAATTAGGACATGTGTTAGGGTAATAATAATAACATTTTACCCTTAATTTCCCTATTTACTTTTAGCCATGGAAAAAAACTAAAAAGTTACTATTCACCAAAAATTATTTTCATCTCATTGAACCACATTTTAGTCCTCGATATTAACCGTGTCTCTTGGATTTTCGAAATTACACTCACATAAGCGGTAAAATTATGTTTTATGTAAATTTGCAAATTCTCATAGGAGGTGGGTAAAAGACGGTGAAAAGTTCAATAAAATTTTTATATATCTAAAATTTCTATAAAATGACTCCAATGAATTGCATTGAACTTATATAGGTATTATGTTTCAATTTTGACCTAAAATAAATTTAAATAAAATATATAATTATTTAAATAAAAAGTCAGTTTTTAAATAGCAACCCAGTGTTTTCACTATTCATCAAAAATTGAATGTTTTCGGAAAAATACCAAAATTTCACCGTAGGCTAATTTCGATATTCCGAATCCAAAAATGAAATTCATTTTGAAAAATAAAATTTACAAAATTTCAAAAAGTGGGTATTACTATTCATAACGGCTAGTTTAGCAATATTTTAATAGCATATCGTTGTTTAGTGAAACTCGGTATTGCGTACGACGCAAACTATTGAGGAAGGTCGTGATTGCGTGTAAAGCAAGTAAAGCTAGTGTTGTGTGTAGTGAAAGATTCTTTGATGATTTATATAACATAAAAACAAAATATTTCTCATAAAAGTCTCGGGTGTTACACCATGGGGTCCCCCAATCGACCTAGGGATGACCATTTTCGGCCATGACTAATCCAATAAGGATAAGACAAGTGTTAAGGTAATTTTTTATTATTATAATATTCTATTTATCTTGAATTACTCTATTTACCTTTAACTGCGGTAAATAAAAGTAAAAAGTTACTATTCACCAAAAATTATTTTCATCTTATTGAAACAAATTTTACTTACTGATATCAATTGTGTCTCTCAGATTTTTGTAATTAAATTCACAGAAGCAGAAAAATTATTTTTTATGCAAATTTGCAAATGATCCTATGAGGTTGGAAAAAGACGGTAAAATGTTTGATATTTTTTTATATATCTAAAATTATTATAAACTGACTCCAGTGAATTAAATTGAAATTACATAGGTATTATGTATCTATTTTTACCTAAAAGAAACTTAAATAAAATAAATAAGTATTTAAATAAAAAGTCGGTTTTAAACAATAACTCGGTGTTTTTCACTATTCATCATAAATTGAATGTTTTCAAAAAAATACCAAAAATTGACCCTAAGATAATTTTGATATTAATAATTCAAAAATGAAATATATTTTACCAAATTCAAAACAAATAAGTTTCATTAATTAATTTAAAATTAATTCTCATTGTCAAAACCAAAAGGCGTATTTTTAAGAAATAATAACAATCAAAAAATTAACACTTGTTTATGTCCAATTTCAAAGTAAAATTACTTACAATGACCATAATTATATTAAATGGTAAAAACATAATCTAATTATACTTCCAAACAATTAAATGAATAGTTGAACACTATAAATTATTTTGATTAAAAAAGTTGTTTTCATTTAAAATATATCATTTTCACCATTCACCCATCTATGAATGGTTTTAGAAAAATACCAAAAATTATTGAAACTAAATTCATAGGTCAAAATTCTAAATAATAAGTTTATTTTTTCAAATCAAAAATATAAATGTTTCAAATATTGGATTTGAAAACGGTTCGCTATTAAAAGGCGGTAAATTTGCATTTTTTGAAAAATAATTCTTTTATCTGAAAAAATTAATTTGTTCTTACATTATGTCTAAGAAACTCATAATATGGATTCTAAAATTATAAGGATTATATAAAGCTTAAAATTCAGTTAATAATATTCATAACCGCTTTTGGAAGGCTAGTTTGGTAAGTCATGGTGCGCTTGAACTCAGTGTTGCATGTAGTGCAGGTTATTGAATTACTTTATAGAAATAACGTATTATGAAATATTGGGGTGTTACATTCTTCCATATTTAAATAAATTGCATCCTCGCAATTTGAAATTGTTTTTTGAAAATAAAAGGTTGAAAATAGAAAATACCTTTGTGGGAAAACCCACATCGGAAATTGGGTTAATGAAATTTAGTCTTAATAAGAGGAAAAGGGGAATAAAAAAGTTACCAACAAATTATGATCTCGATTAAGGGAACATTGGTGGAAATTAGAGACACATAATTGGATTAAAAACATAAATATTTATAGGGAGTGATTGAGGTCATCAGTCACAAAAAATTGTATAATTGAGGGCCTCAAAGACATCAATCTATAATGATTTAAAATATCATCGGTTCAACAAAACATAAGGTATTAGGATAACACATTTTTAGTTTTAATATCCATTAAATAATGTTTAAGAATTAATTTATTCATAGAATAAGAGAATAAAAAAATATATACTAGACAAGTAGAGTTCCATCATTTAATTAATTTCTACAACAAACTGATCATTCACTCTAAAAGATAAAACAACTTAAAAAATTATATTTATCATATTTGTATAGGGTTACAAAAAAATGAATTTATAATTCATCTACCAGATATTTTAAAAAAACTAAATTATTCATTCCAAGACATTATGTGGGCTAGTGGTAGGTGATACACCCTTGTCTCCCTTCGGTTGTGGGTTCATGTCTCGCGGCCTTGCAGGACGCGACGGGTTTCCGCCAGACCTCTGGGTTGTCCTTTCTATGGAAATCCAAAAATAATCTCAAACAATAATTATCCAAAATAATTCTGTCCAAACTCATAGTCCACAATTTATAAATAAGGTAAACACAATGAAGATCCTTTTTCCACGTAATAACATGTGAACACCTTCATCATTTATTCTTTTTAAACACTGCAACATCCTAAATTACCATAAAAAATTGTTGATTATATTCATGCTCCCTTATTCATTGTAGAATACAGGATATACTCCTTCTATCCATAAATGTTGTAAACTCCAAAAATTATGGAATATACAAATCATTAATCAGTTTCAAGGATGTCAAGAATATACAATATAACTTATCCAAATAAATCATGTATTATTCCAAAATAACTGCCTCAGCATGAGAACCATATTATAGATTATCATTCTCTCAACCATATATTTTCCAAAAATTTAACCTTCTATTGAGTCACTTTTCATTGTTCCACACAATCTCAAGTCTTTAATGAAATAATACTTCATTACAATCCTTATATACTCTATATTTCTTATAACATGTACATAATTAATGTAATACTCAAATGACACAATCTATTAATGACAATGTAAGAAATCTAATAATTCCTCTCTATCTTCAATAGTATCATAACTTTATTATTATCAAATTGCAGAAATTGGGGTATACTATGATGATTTGGACATTGATTCGCGTAGTGTCCCAACTCCTTGAAGATGAATCATTGTACTTTTGAAACCTATTTCTTACCCTTGCAATCACGTACTTGCTGTCCTTTTTCTCCACACTTATAACAAACTCACATTCCCTTCAATCATTCACCAAGTTTATTCTTTCCACAGTTATCACATATTGGAAAATTCTTCATTTCCCTCTTCCCTTCATCCATGTTTCTCTATTCCATCCTTTTCTTCTCTTTTTTTCCCTTCAAATCCATAGGACTCAGATAATTCTTTACCTATCTTAATAACACATGATACTATTTATTCATATGTTGAGAATACATGGGAGACTATTTCTCTTCTAAATTTTGGCTTAATACCATGAAAGATATGATCCTTCTTACTCTTTGGATCATACATATTGTTGAAGTTCACATTCCTTCTACTGGGTGCCATTTCTATATAATGGCATACATTAGGTCAGTTTATAAATTTCAAAGAATAATTCCAAAATTGTAAAATAACTAATGTAAATTTTACAGTTTATAGATATAATCCATAATCATAAAAATATTTTCTTTTAGAAGGTATATACTCATAAATCCATTATAATGAGTTGTAATTAAAATGAGAAGTATCCTAAGCATATCCCCCGGGACTGCTGTAACCAAGAGTGCAGCAAGGTCCATTGTCGTGCACCAGTTCTTGTTCAAGTCTAGCTCAAAGTGGTGTCTTTGTGTTTTACCCTCAGCTACATCTGTTCCAGAGCCGCCTCTACTTTCTCATATTCAGATAGGGATGTATTTCATGTAAAACTCACAAAATCTCTACAGCACCAATATTATATGAAGTTCTTCTATACTAATCCTCAAAGTCTATATTTGGGCTATGTGCTCTAATCATAGTTTATCTAAATATATTTTCCATGTTTTGTACTAAACTTCCTCTGATACCGACTGTAACACCCTGACCCTAGAATCCCAGTGTCAGTGCCTTGTTACATTTCATTGTCAAGATCACAAAATATCAAGACTCAAATGACAGATTAGTTTAGTAGCCTTTGAAGTACTAGATACATTCATAAGATTTACATCAAATCATAAAATGGAAAACTACAAAAAAATTGTTTGCATGGACAACACTGAGATCCCATAGACTATCCCTACAGGTTAGTCATAATATAATTCTTCACATCCTGGGAAAAATAAAACAAAGAGATGGGTGAGCTCAGATGGTCGGTAAGGATAACAATTTAACAGAGACTTTCATAAATAAGTATAAATATTTAAGGAAATGTATAAAACTAAAAGAAAAGCCTTTTAAAAATAAAATTCATCATTATATGGGAAATATAAATAAAAAATGCCATTTACTTACTCACTTGGATATTATACTAGTCAAATAATCACATCCAATATCAATATACACTTTCATAATGATGTAATGCATAATCTCGGACTTTCATAACCACATAGTCAAGGCCTTGTGCCAAGACTACAAATAAGATTTTGTCAAGCCCTTGTGCCAAAACACTATTTTGTCACATTAGACCTATCGATGCATCGAGGAGCTATAAAGGCTCCCCCTGTCACTTACTAAGTCCAATGAATTACTCAGATGAAAAGGTTTAAACATAACATAAACATTCGTATTAGGACTATCATACGAAATGTAAATAATTTATCTATAAACCCTGAATGGTATAAAAATAGAACATTCATAGTCAAACATATCACAACACCTTCAATACAATATGGAATTTTTGTATCATAATAAATCAACTTCAATTAAACTTAAATTCCATCAATGGATATCGACATAGTGGAAATCAAAACCTTTTTAGAGAAATATCTCTTTCTATTTTGAAATAATTTAATAGTCACATAATTATAAATAGAGAATTTATTTTTAAAATATTCCTATATTCTTGTAAGGGAAGCTTCGACGATGTTATAATGGTGGAAAATAGCTGCACCCACAGTATAAGTTAAAAAAACATTCTTACCTAAATTTTGTCTAAAAGGTCTTAAAGTACCTTGTTTGGAAAATGACGTAAAGATTCCTTTCAAAACATATAAGTTAAAATAATGGTAACAATGGATTTAACCAATAGTTTATTAAATAGTAAAAATGTTTTGGAATACAATTTTTAGAAACATGGATGTGGATGATAAAGAGGTCCCAGTTGAAACTTACTTAAAAACAACCTCGAATAATAAAGAGATTGTGAAATTAACCATTACCTTGTACATTTACTTGGTCAAGGGTATGTTAAACTCCTTTATAATGGAAAAATAATTATTATTAAATTATACAAGAATCATATACATTAATATGATATCATATATGATCTTTTAACATTACTTAGTTAATAATATCTTAGTAGTATCATCTTTTCGTGTATTAACTGATTTGGTTTCCTTTATATGATTTGTTACATAAGTAATGTTTGTTGTTGTTATGATGTATCTTATTCATATTCAGAATTATATTAAGTTTTTAAACATTATTTTTAATCATATAATGAAAATTATTTATGAATGGATACGATGGGGAATGAATCTCATCGTGTTCGTGGAGACGGTAATCCGTACATACCCCCAAGCTACAATATCATTCTTTTGATATTAAAATAACATATAATTGGATTGTATATCATATATATATATAATAATTATCATGTTAAATTTATTATTTACATCAATTACATGTCATTATTATACCCATCCAAATAATAATGTATTGAATAATAATTACACCATGACGTGGAGAGGGTAAGTCGTACATACGCACATATGGTGACATATCATTCAAATGATGGATATAATAAAGAATATGATTGTACCATATTTATAATAACATCACAGTATAGAGAATATACTGGATTTATTTTTTTATAATGTAAATAAAAAATAAAGAGGAAGTGGAAGAAGAAAGGAACTTGAAATAGGTGATGAAATATTTACCTCTTCTGTAGGTTCTTCCTTTTGATTTGATCAAAATGGATCATTAGGATGGATTTATGACTAAAGGAAGGCCTATAATATGAATGTAGGAATGTTGGGAGGATATTTTTTCAGGGTTTTTCCAATCGAAATGGCTTTGTAGGTGTGAATTTGAGATAAGGGGAAGTGCCCTTTTATAAGAGGGGTGAGGGAACCTTAGGAAAGGCTAAAAATATTATTTTATAATAAATTAATTTTCGGTTTATAATGGCTCAAAAGTGGATTATTTAAAGGATAAGGTTTGGATGGATCTAACACCACTCAACCAATAGGTTTCAGGTAGGTTTGGGTCACCATATTAACATTATCTTTGAGATTTAACTCTTAGTTAAATAGTTTGACATTTACCATGTGTCTTTGTATTTTTATATTATATAGATAATAAACATACTATATACTTCCAAGAGAAACCCAAGTGGTTAATTAATGATACACCTATCATTATATAAGTCTTTTTTCCAATCCTTAGATTTTTACGAATAGAATATCAATTAATAATATAATATTTGTTATAAAAACTCTTTTATGTCAATTTTGACACTATTTGTTATTTTGTTTTTTCTACATTTATAATAGCATTATTACATCGAAAAAAATTCATCTAACCAACCATAATATATCATATTAACCTATAAAATTATTTTAATTCATAAAAAGTCTGAAATTAAATTTATTTGGATATCTATAATATCAATTATTTTAATATTTCATTAATAAGGTAATTACTGCATCGCCATTGTGTTATAGATAAATTAAATTTTTTAAAGTATAAAAAATATAAATAAAATAATATCATGTAGGAAATTGTTTTATTCTTCCAAGGAATTTTTAGTCTAAAAAATTACTTATATAACCCCATATAAAAATTGATTTACTAAAAGATATTTTTTAATGTCATTTTTCCCTTTAGTTTAAGTTAATTCAAATAAAGTGACATCTTAATTCATAAGTGGCTTCATGGGGTCCCCAAATTGACCCAAGTATTCCAATGGTCATCCATGACTCATACAATAAAGGTATGACAAGTTTTAAGATAATTTTGTATTATTATAATATTATTTTTACCTTAAATTACCATATTTACCTTTAATGACGGTAAATAAAAGTAAAAAGTTACTATTCACCGAAAATTATTTTCATCTTATTGAACCACATTTTACATACTGATATAAACCACGTCTCTTGTATTTTTGAAAATCAATTCACAGAAGTGGAAAAATTATATATTATATAAATTTGCAAATGCTCCTAGGAGGTGGATAAAATACAGTAAAAAGTTCGATTAAATTTTTATATATCTAAAATTATTATAAACTGACTCTGATGAATTATATTGAAATTATATAGGTATTATGTATCTATTTTTACCTAAAATAAATTTAAATAAAATAAATAATTATTTAATTAAAAAGTCTGTTTTAAACTATAACTTAGTGTTTTTCACTAGTCATCAAAAATTAAACGTTTTTAGAAAAATTTAAAAAAATCACCCTAATATAATTGTGATATTATGAATTAAAAAATGAATTCTATTTTACAAAATTCAAAAAATATAGTTTGTATTAATTAATTTAATACTAATTCCCCTTGTCAAAACCAAAACGCGTATTTTTATGAAAAAATAACAATCAAAATATTGACACGTGTTTATGTCCAATTTTAATGTAAAATTACTTAAAATGACCATAATTGGATTAAATGATAAAAATATAATCTAATTATACTAAAAATCCATTAAAATTTATAATTTAACACTATAAATTATTTTGATTCAAAAAGTTGTTTTCATTTAAAATATAGTATTTTTCAATATTCACCCATATATGAAAGTTAACAGAGAAACACTAAAAGTTTATTGAAACTAAATTCTTATTTTACTATTCTAAATAAATAAGTTTAATTTTTCAAATAGAATATATAAAAGTTTCAAATATTGGATCTAAAAACGGTTCACCATTAAAAGGTGGTAAAATTGCCTTTCTTAAAAATTCTTCTTTTATCTAAAAAAATGAATTTGTTCTTACATTATGTCAATGAAACAAATAATATGGATTCTAAAATTATAAATATTGTATAACGTTCAAAATTCTTTTAATTATATTCATAACCGCTTTTTAACGGCTAGTGTGGTATGTCATGGTGAGCTTGAACTCAGTGTTGCGTGTACTGCAGGTTACTGAATTACGTTGAAGATATACTTTAATATGAAATCTTGGGGTGTTACATGTCTACGACTACAGATCATACATCAGGTTAGGGGGTTTTACCTAATTACATAAACACTAGTTCTTTACAAGGCCCCATCATTTGAGTAGGGGCTATAGGATGATAGGGAATCATGCCTACATCCGACTCATTGAGGACCAATGAATGAAATTTCCCTCGGTAATACATGGGTTTCTTCTGATAGTAGGAAGAGGATGAACATAGCTGAGCAGAAATGTAATGGAACACTTTTAGAGGATAATGTGGTTCCTTCAACCCCTTATTGTGGTGGTCCATAGTGCCTCAAATGTTTAATGTTCGTAAAATTCATCAGGATATGCACAACAACCTAAAGACAATGCCAACGATGTGGTAATAAAGGACATATCTGAAGTTATATTTTAAAGAATTGAGGCCAAGGTTCCATATGGGTGTAGGACCATCTCAAGAATCAATTCAATGATTTTTTCATGGTTCTCGGTAGTAGAAGAAGACAATCACTCAGACTGGTCACACATATTAGGGACAAGGTCCCTATACTCAAGCAGGTCGTGTGTACATTAAGGATCACACACCAATAGATGGTGGTGAAATACAATGTATTATTTGACCTTAGTGGTTTGATTTTTCCATGAAATTCCATTATTGATACTTCATGAGGTATAGAAGTTGATAGATGAAGGGAATCATAATATCCTGATTTTTACAATATTAATAAAAGACCTCTTTTGATAAATTATATATGCCTTGTGAGGAAAAAATAAATTATCTGTGAAAATAAAATAATATGGCTTAAATGCATTGAAAAATAATATAAGTATATTAAAGACTTAAAAATATTCAATGGAATATTTTCAAATTCAGTCACTGGGTATGTTTTAGATTTTGAAACCCAGAGAGTCTCAGTGAAGATTGAATAAAAATTTTAAATGTAATTTTTTTAAAGTGGACATTTTTTATTCAAAATAATTCAAAAAATCTAAAATAGTTTGTCATATAAGAAAAATGAGGTGAATGATAGATCTAAGACATGGTGTTTACCATGGGCAGGGTATAACATTTCTAAGCATCAGACGTTTGGATGCCTCACTCGCAAAAATAACCCTTTTTCATTTTAATAAATTTTTGATCGATTTTTTGAATATTAAATAATTAATATATCTCTAATGGTTTATCATATAGGAAATATAAGAGCAAATGTTTGCCATTAGTAGGATTATTTAACTGGGAAGAATATAATTTATTTGCGCAAGACGTGTTTGGTTTTTTTAATGTTATGTTGAATAATTAATTTAATTAAATAATTAATTAATCTGAATTTTAAAAAAATAAATGGAAATTCATGAGTAATGTTATTCAATGCCAAAACCACCATTTTCATGTGGGGACTCATCCAAAATCTTGGAATTGTGGTTTTTTCACCATGAAATTTTAGTTATGCCTTAATGATGTGAAATTAGTGAATCCACCTTATATTTTCGATTGAAATTCTAGATTAAATTAGGATATTGAATTTGTGGTTTTTTATTTCAAGCATATACGGTTTAGAGTTATTAAATAGATGATAATCCTTTCTAGATCTAATGGAGTTTATGAGACCTCAGGTTTGGATCCCCTTTCACGCCATCGGTTGTTTTACACTTCTTCTGTATCCTTATGGCCTGACCTCCTCCTCCTCTTTGTTGGTGCATGTGTTGGAAGTTTGTTCTTCTTTATTTTGTTTATTTTCATTTTATCTTCTCTTCTCTATCCTTATTCACATTTTTTATATACACATTTAAAAATAATATTATAAATTAAAATAAGAAGTTCTATCATGAATAAAAAATGAAAATGATAACCCAGAAAAAAAAATTTGAAAAGATAATTTTAATTGGATTATTAAATATTAATTATTTTACATATGTTATAAAAAAGGTTTAACAAAATTATCAAAGGATAACCACATGGTTTTGCCAATTAATAATTATATAATTACAAGACAAAATTTATATTGAATTATAAAGGAATTATTATTAAAGGCTAATACAAAATTATAAATTATAATCACAATTTAAATGATAAAGTTAAAATAATAATTTTTTAGTGAATGTGATAAATTTTAATTTTCGTAAATTAACATCACACATATAATTTAAATGACATATTTGAAATTATAATTTATCATTGTATGTGGAAATTTAAATTTTCATAAATTATCATCACACAAATAATTTAATTGATAAAGGATAGAATTATATTTTATTAGCACATTTGAAAATTATAATTTTCAGAAATTATCATCATATGAATAATTTAAATGATAAAGTTAAAATTATAAATTATCCAGGAAAGTGAAGATTTTTATTGATAATTTAAGAATTATGAAAGAAAGAGAGATGTATCATCATATAAACAATATTTTTATTTTTAAAATAAAATAGATGTTTTGGTTTATGGAAACACTTGATATACCTCAATCATAGACCTGTCAAAACCACGACACATTGATGTATCACCTTTGATGATAATTAAACCATGAAGATATTTTTCATTCAACTTTTGAGGTAAGAAGTTCCAAATCTCTTGGTCTCTCATTTAAACATTTTTTACATGAGTAATATTATTATTTCCTTTTCCATATTTTATTGTTATTGCATGATGTTATTTTTTTTACTTTATTTCTCATGCTGATATATTTTGATATGCTAGTTATTGTATGTTTTATCCTATATGTATGTTTCCTTACATTGGATGTACCATTCTTTGTGCTCGGAATAGGTGGTCCATCGTGAAATTTTTACCACTTATAGGGGAGTATGCTCAACAAGGGTTTTTTTCAATGATGGACCTGATCATAAGATAGAGATACATTTTAATTCCATATTAAAGTTCTACTTGATGCCTAGATGCCAAGTTGATTTGTAAAGATCACACTTGATGTCTCGTTTATTTGTGAGCAGTGATTTCAATGCCCAATTTATTTTCTAGTTGTGTACATGATACCATGTTTATTTCAGAGTATTATTCCATAATTTAGGTGGATGATATGAATATCATGGAGTAGTGTTGAATATGCACTCGGGTCACTAGAAGAAATGTATCGGGTGGCTTTATGTCTTGTTGATTTGTGAGTAGTGCACTGGATTCCTAGTTGATTTGAGGGTAGTATTCCTGATGCGTAGTTGATTTTTGAGTGGAACACTTGATGCCTAGATTCCAAACCACATGACGTACTTGATGCCTAGGGTGAATTGGGATTCATGGACACAAGAAATTATGCAGTTGTCAAGCACCAATATACTAGTCTGGTGACTAGTTTGGTTAATACCGAATTTTATAAGATATTTATACTGAGCACCATGTGAGATTCCATTCATAGATGTATTCTATGATCCTTTCACTATTCTCCTTGAAAAAAAATCAGTGACTGTTTTTCATCATGTAGCCAAAGCAGGTACGACCGTGGGTTTGTGGCAGCTTGTCTAGCGCACCACTACTCAGTTTTCATTTGAATGTTTATATTTTTTTATTACAGGATTATTATTATGGAAAAAACTTGTATACATAATTAAATTAGGTAATGATGCATTGGTGGATTTATATTGAGTCTTATACTCACACCCTACACGAGCATTTCAATGCATTCATAGCTTTCGTGATTAGGGATCTGGTGAAGGGTAATGTCCCTATGGAGGACGGTTGAGAGGTTGAGCATGGGGCTAGACCGGATTAGTATAGCTACTGGAGTACGCAAAAAATAGTTTTTTAATTACTTTAACTTTTATTTATATACTACTTTATATTCCGTATAGGCTTACCATATTGGGAGCTCTTACATGTATTTCATTATTATTATTCAGCATTTATTCTGATTGTTTATTATTTATTTTATTCATTATTATCAATCTATTGACAAGATACATTGGGTAGTGTATCCCCAAATATTCACTCGAGACCCTTGCTATTAGTTGGAAACCACTTGAGTACAGGGAGGCGCACATGGGGTCATGTAACATTCTGGGTAAGACCAGGTGGTTCAGGTCGAGATGTTACAATATATATGATATTTTTTTCTAGAAATTAATGTGTATTATATTTCATTAAATAGTATTATGGAAATAAAACACATAAAGTTACCAACAAATTATTACATTAATAAATATAATTACATTAATCTAGAAAAAAACCCATGAAATTTAAAAACATTTTAGTGGTACAAAAAATATAAATTAAGAAATGTAAAGTGGTAAAATATCTATCACCCTAATTTTTTGGAATTATTACTCCCATGAACATCACAATAGAAATGAAATAGTATATTATTAAACTAAAGAACATTATATAAAATGGTAATATAGAACCTTGAGAATAATATATATGAATAATTAATGAAGGAAATATTATTTAAATGAGTGGATGTGGCCTTTTTAAAAGTGATGTGGTCATTGAATTAGTAAACAGAATCATTAGAATAGTAACCATACCATTTTCAATAGTAACATGGCAGTTGGAATTGTAATTTGACCTCAAAATAATAAAATTTCATATAAATTATATTTATCAATATTAATTAAAGTGAATTTTAATATTATATTTTCAAAAAATAAAAAACATGATTAAAAATTAAACAATATATATACTAATTTATATTAAATAGTATTTTAAGGTATTTTATAAAAACATCATAATTTTTATAATAAAAAAATAACTTATTTTCGAAATTTATTTTAATAAAATGATTTTAATTTTAAATTATCACATTAAAATTCTCGAAGGGTGGTTTTTTCATTATTTTTTGAAAGATTATAATTTTATAGTGACTACTAAATATGTCACTTTTTCATAAATAGTGTATATTAAATTAAAATATTCATGATATA
Organism: Viscum album; assembly: GCA_963277665.1. Classification (NCBI taxonomy): domain Eukaryota; kingdom Viridiplantae; phylum Streptophyta; class Magnoliopsida; order Santalales; family Viscaceae; genus Viscum; species Viscum album. Next base: position 814,239,101 of record OY728126.1, on the reverse strand, counting down.
ATAATGATGTAATCATTTTAAGATCCAAATATTTTACCAAAGAATATATAATTTGATTAATTAATCTTTAAAATACAATAAAAAGTATTTCCAATATTAAAAATTACATTCCAAAGAAGAAAGATAGTTGTATTCCTCTAAAATTACATTTTTTCACTTTCCATATTAATAAAGTATTGAATTCCAATTATAAAGTGGTTTGAAGCACTAAAACCATTATATTTTAGTGATATATGATTAATTATGTCAAAAAATTACTATTAGAAGTTTTACCATTGATATATTATTTTATTTATTATTTATTCTAAAACTACCCCTCTCATCAAGTATAAATAACCCCTCTCCCTCCCCATGGAAAACCAATCCTCCATCACATAAAAAAAATATTCCAATATCCTCTAATTTTATCCCTTTTTCACCCTTAGGGTCGTTCTTGAGTAACCTAAATCTATTCATTAAATAATTTTTTTGTTACACATGAGAGTCAACATCGAGAAAAGAGTCTGTTTTTACAACTATTCTCTCATTTTACAACTCTGTTCTATTTTTCTCAATATCAATCAAGAAAAAATCATTTAAGAATATATTATGTTAAAATTATAGTAATTATTTCATCCTTTAGTAAAAAACTATATTTTTAAATTATATTTATTTTATTCCTCCCTTTCTTTTTCTTTGGACAATGTTCATGTTAACGGTTGGATAACCACTAATAAAGATGTTTCTAAATCCTGATTTACCAAAACAACAATAGATGTTAATAAAAAATTATTTGTAATAAATAAAATTAGAAATATATTTTTATTTAGGTATTATGGAAATAATTTTACTTCTAAAAAAATTTCCTTGAAGAGAAATAGAAAAATCAAATAAAGTTGAAAATTTTTAGGGAAAGCATGAAATCCAAATACTTCACATTTAACAAACAAAATGAATAAATATAATCCAATTATTTTAAGTGATAAATATTGAAATAAATTAACATAATTAACTTCAATTTAAATTTATTAATAAAACTATGTTTTTTTATTTATTATTCGTAAAATCAATGAAATAAAGCGGGATTAAAGGAAACGGGATTCATGAACCCAACTCTTATTTCCTTAGATTATCCATTTTTCTAATCATTTTCAGAATATATATTACTATAATATTCCAAAAATATTATTTAAATAATATTCACTTTTTTGTTTGGTGATATACATTTTTATATCCTCGCCAAAATTATTTAAAATCCAAATACAAATATTGTTCAAAATTAGTTTTCTTTCCAAAACACATCATCGACTCCTCTGGATTTGTTTCTTATTTTCTTAAAGATGATGATGTTTATGAAATTTTTTGCCTTTTAATTTTAGAAATCCAAATTTTATTCATTAATGTATTATTTTTCAAATCCCTATTAAACTCATTCCTTTCTAAGGGGTACTTCATCACTATGATTTTTGTGCATTATATTTTGCATGAATAATTATGAGCATTTATGATGTGATGGGTGGGACCAGAATTATATATCCCTCTAATAAACTAGGTAATGTGATATGTCTCATGGTATTATGTGTATTATGTGGTATACTATTGATATATTTCTTAAAATTGAATATTTTTTAAATTATGAACATATATTATGTGTAGACATGATGGAAGATTTGATCACAACTATGTGTGGTATTACACCACTATGACATGGCTTTTCATTTTTATGCAAGTATCACATTCCATGAATTTATCACATGTTCCCCTCATTATTATAATAATTATCTAATTATTATGATAAGATAATGATAATTATTCTCACCCTTGTTATATTCATTAATTCCCCACAATCCTCCTCTTACTAGGCCTTTTTTCTCACCCCTTTCTTTGATGTAAATCATCAATTGATTACATGTACTATATAGAATGTGATATTTTAAAAGGATAAATAAGAAGAATTTAAATTAATTTTTATGTTTTTACATGTATAATTTATGTATATAATTAATTTTTCTATGACACCAAACCTTTTAATCCTTGATTAGTGTCACTATTATTTTGTTTTTTAAAATTCATGTAATAGTTGTGTTAGAAAAATATGGGTTGCTATAATAGAGACTTTATGATTTATTAGCCAATAAATTATGGGGATTATATCTAAATGTTTTATTTTAAAAACATTAAAATCCATGGTGATCTTAATCTCTCACAAAGAAAAATCACAAGAAAGTCATTGAAGACCCTTCTTTATATTCATTTTTATTGGTGTAGTAATATCCATCACATAATTCATATGTTTTTTTGGTTATTTTAATTTTATCATATAATTAGTTGAAAAGAAATAATTATATGAATTATTATCAATTAATGTAGTCGTTAAGATGAATTTATTGTCATGGTGACTCTAACTATCACTAGACCAACATCAACTTCGACTAGAGACTATTCCAATTCTTTGAGAATTTTTTATCCAAATAATTATAAATAAAACCCTATTGATCATCATGAATCTGATAATATAGTAGTTCTCTTTGGTAATGATGACATTTTCCCCCTACTTGGGTCAAAAATTTCCAAGAAAACATCTATAGGTGCATATATGGTTGCGTGAAAACAAATTTTTTATGCCTTGGTACAAATTCGCAGTGAAGTATTGTTCATCCCACATTGTTAGAATGTCAATGGGACCATTATAGACACCATTAATGTTTTAGAGGATTCAATCCATCATGATCCAACATGATTCTCATCATGTTTCCTTTTTCCACGTAAGAAAAAAGCATCCCAAACTAGTATAAGGAACTCCATTTAACCCTGACATGCTAGGAATGTTCTGATCATCCATTAATGAACTATCTAGAACATCCACATTTTATGTGAGATTCATCGTACAAAAGATATTTTGTATAAGGTTAACGACCCATTTCAAATCTTTTCACCTTCTGTTTTTCATTGTTTACTACCTTGAGAGAACATAAAAAAGGTAAAAATAATGTGGCTTTCGTACTAAGTCACTATTTTATATCTTTATTTGTGATTAAGAAACTCCATATATTTTTCAAAGACCATAAAATCAATATAAAAAGGATCCATGATAATTACTCTAAATACTACTCCAAGAATTCATGTTTCTTTAATGTAACCATTTAATCCCACAACCTCCTACAAGACCCTTAAATATTGTAGATGGAACATTTCTCTATTATTAAATAAACATTTTAAAAACTCAAAATGAAGCATTATATTTTTTAACCAATCATCTACCTCTTGAGGATTATTAGACACTTGGAAAATGGGTTTCTTCTACCATATAAATTCCTAATCATGGTCACTAGTTTCATACCTTTGAGGCTCCACCACATGATTATGAATGGGAATAGGTGTGGATAACTATCCCAAATATTTTAAAGAAATATGACTATCTCATCATGGATAATATCAACTAGAGGTTTCACATTCTATAGTTCATCTATTTCTCCCCCCACAGTCCTATTCAAACATCTCCTTAGAGAATACTACTACACATAGCAAATAAGAAACACAAAAACATTAGTATATATTTTCAATTCATCAACTAAATCAGTAAATTCATTAATATCTATTCCATCACATTGAATTCAAATTTATAGGATTTCATAGTACTCAAACCAAATTCATAAAAGGAAAGGAATCATATCAAAACATTCTTTAAATAATATTTTCCTAAACACCCATAGTGGCTTCAGGATCACTACGATGAGAGCAAGTCTGGAACTTTCTAGTAACTTCATATTTTGTTTGTAAAATACTACCTTATGTCTGTGAGGACATTCGAAACTACATAATGTACTTTAGTAATGACAGTAAATCTCTCTTTGATTCCATTTTTCAAAATCAAACCTGAAAAACCTGGTATAGTAGTACCCGAGACGACACTAACATGAACTGGAGGGCATTCCCCAATTGCATGGGCTAGATATTAGGGCATGGGAATCATCAAAATTTATATGGAAAAATTACTTAAAACAATAAATAATCAATACGTATAATATATGAAGATGTAATTGATAACAATCGGTATTCCAAACACTCCTAAAAGAGAAAAGTGTACATGAATAGATATATATCCCCAATTAAAACATCATTCAAAACACAATATAACATCCATAAAGATAAAAAATTATAATATATGTGTAACTAGTAAATCATAACCCCACATCTCACCACCTTCCCCCAAGGTGTAATGAATCAAGAACAACAACTAGCTCTAATTAGTTGCTTACTTTTTCCTGTAACAATCATTTCATACCCTAAATGTCCTGAAGGAAGAGTAAACGTGTAAGAAAATATACCAATAGGATTTTAACAAAGGTTCGATAAACAATACCATAAAAAATAAACAATATATTCATTAAATTTTAATGAAAAAATTAATGTTAATTTGACTCACAATTACATTCAAATCATGATTTCAAATATTGTGTGTGGAAATTATATCCATAAATTTCTTAAATGAAAATTTTAATAATACAAGGGGGGTTGAATTAAAATAGTTCTACAAATAGTGTCATGTAATAATAAAATCAAAACAAATAGCCATGGTTAAAATCCATGAGCTTGGTCGGTTAATGTCTCTAAGATCCTCACACTACTAAATAAATTAATTATGTATCAGTATGTGTGTACACATCCCAAAGGCTTCTTCCCATGAGATATAATCAATCAATACCCCATCATGGAACACAATTCCAAAATTGGATTAGTTACAGCTGTCATTTTTAATCCATTTATAGGGAGTTATAGTACATGCATTCTCATCCCAATCATCTACTAACTACTTTGGAACATGTGTATTTTTATTCAATCCACCAATCATCATAATTTCATTATGTCTTATTTAATTTAATGCTCAAAGGTCCAATTTAATTTTTCAATATACCATTTAAATTTTGAAACCAAATTTTAGGATTTTATCAAATTCATTTTTTTCAAAATCATCATTAATTTAAAAATATTTTCTAAAGAATAAAAAAAATTATTTAATCAAATAAACATTAAGTTCAATCAATTTTTTCTCAAAAAATTGTTTGTAGTTTAAAAATTTTGTTCCAACCATGATATCATTCACTATCCACATTTTTACGATTTTATAGGCAGGCCTTATGGTATATACAGACTACTCCCCCTCCAAACCCTAAATTAAAATCATATAGTTTCATGTGATAAACTATATGGTTTTTCTTAAACATGTTCTATTAATGAACATCCCCAAAAAAATACAATATTTACAAAATTTCTAGAAGAACAATCAAAAATAAGACCCAAACAAAGGTTGATAAAAAAAAGGTTAAGAATACCTAAATATTAGTAATGAGATGTTACACATATGGTAATGTGTATATAAGGATGTTTATAGAGGTGTACTGATGATTACATGGTGGTAAATGATGTTTATAGAGATATTGTTTGTGTTGTGTAATTTATTATTATATACTAGAAATTAATTCTTACAAAACTTGATTCCAATATAGAATAAGCTTATGTAGTTCCAAATACATATTGATAAAGAAAGGATTAATCCTTACATTGTGTAAATTGATACTTACAAAATAAAAAAAATTATTAATAACTAACTCAAAATATAATTCCACAATTTTATAAAATAATATTTGAATTACCTAAAAAAATTACAGATCAATTCTAATCAACTCAAAAAAATTCATTACTACTTAAAACGATACCTCAGAAACCTCAAATGATTCTCAATAATGATTAGTGACAAATTCTAACCATAAATGAATCTAATAGAAAATATAAGGAATAAAGTTTTCTTATTTTATACTGATAAATATAGATTTTATTTTGAGTTGTTTTAGTGAGAGTATATTAGATCAATGATTCAAGACTTTCAAAAAGAATTTTTTGATACATGAAATATATATCGTTATTTCTAAAACCCAAAATTCCACTAATCTCTTGAATTGTGTAATTTTTAAAGAAGGGTTTTTGTAATGTAGTGTCAATAAGGATTTACCAAGAAAATTTTACACAACACATCTTAATAATGGGAGTTTAAGGAATTTAGATTTTTCTTTGTCGTGTTTTATTTTGAGGAAACTACATAAAGAAATATGTATCGTTTCCTGGTTTTATATAATGGGATTTATGATTTAGGAAATTATTTAAAGACATTGTCACATTGAGTCTTGGATGATCACATGTATGGTGAGGACTATATGGGAACAAAATCTGTTGAACCAAATATTTTATTGGTTATTTCTGATGGACATCAATGGGTCCTTGGGAATTTTCCTTATATGGTAGTAGTTATGAATAACCTCCAAAAAATTTCATGTGTGGTATATTTTTAGTTTTTTGTGTCAGAAAAGTTTTCTAGTCATATTTTCATAACTTATTGAATGTGACATATAGAATTATAGTTGGTGGTACTATAAAGATTATTTATCACACTCATCAAGAAGGTTAGAAATTTAACTAAATTGATAAAGTAGTATATACTATGTTTTGTAATTTCTAAGGAAATAGGTCCATGATTCATGAAATTATGGATCATCTATATTCTTAAGAAAGATATCTAATAGGATTAACATTGAAGGTATCATGGATGTTCTGGAAGAAGTGGTGTATTCAAAGATTTTTTGATTTTTGAGAATCTAATTTTGATGAATATAATTTTAAAAAATATTGCATTGAATTATAGAAGTGGGAGGAATATGGTTTAAAAGGTGTAAATATTAATTATTTAAAAACGATAGAAAATTTAGCACTTATCAATCATGAAATTAATTGAGTCATATTGATGAAATCATTAAGATATTTTCGGTAACCTTGATCATGTTGTTTATTGACTATGAACATTGGATGATGGTGCAACAAAAATATGTTTTCAGTTTATGTAGAAGACCACTATAAATTGAGGGGTGTTTATCATTTCAATTATAATTGAGAAAACTACAAATAATATATCCTAGAATTCATTCTTTTGGTAAACATACCATGGGGAAATTTTATTCAAAAGGGGTCACTCAACATATTTATTTTAATTCTATTTTTTATTATAGTTTTATATTAAAGTTTCTTTGTAACTATAAATTTATCCATTAATATATAAAATATTTAATTTGTTATCTCATGGACTACAAGTAGCCCAAAACCCAAAATTATCCAAATTATTTATTAGTCCTTTTCTTGAATGTATCCTTTCTTCTTTCTTTTTCATTATCATTTGTTGGTGATCTTCTCTGAGGAATTATTGGGAAAAAAACTAGTGGATATTATATCATTATAGGTTCTAAGTTAATTTTTATTCATATTTATAGAAATTGAGTTTGTAGTTCTAGTGGTAGTTTAGATCATCCTATTTCATTATTCCGTATTTTTGGTTCTAGAAGTATCATATAGATCATAAGATGGTGTCTCTAAAATTGATGGTTTTTTTAACAATCAGTAAAAATACTCTCTCTATTATATTTAGTAATCCGATGAGTAATATATATAACATTTGGCCACAATTGGGGAGTCTATATTTATCAAATAATGTGACATATTGTTTTATATTATTTTTAAACATGTTAATATTAATGAAGATTTTGTGGGATTTATATATTTTTCTTGGAAAAATAACCCTGAACAGACATACTCTCTGAAACATGGCCTGATTGAAGTTATAAAGAATTTAAGAAGGTATGTTATTTAAGGAACCCATGCGAAACCCATGAAACTATGTCATGGTCACACCACATTGATGAAGTCTAAGAAAAACTTATATAAAGGTTGCACAGTGATGAGAACCCATGTGCTGAAACCAGGGGTTCATAAGAAGTTCACATTGATATGTACAAAATTATAGATATGTCAAAACACTAACTCAAGTATATGTAAGTAATTATAATTTAACATTTTATGCGGAGAGAAAAAATCACAGTTCAAGCACTAGTACAATGACAGAGATGGTTGGATATACATGATATAAAATAGACTTCTCCATTATCATTGGAGTAAAATCAATATGTAAGATTCTTTCTAGGATACGTGACATTATAATCAACATTTATCCTTTCCAGGATGATATAATAGGGATTCCAAGGATAAGAATTTGGAAAATTATTAATACATAGTGATGTGACCATATTATCATTAAATTTCAAATAATCTAAGATTTTTGTGGTGGGTTATAGTATATTATAGACCTTAGGTTGTCACTCAAGCCATGTTAAACATTAAATATATGAATTTAAAAAAACAAAAAACAAAAAATGTTTGGGGTATTTTTAAAATTATTTGAAGTAGAAAAACATAAAAATAAAACTTTAATTGGGTAAGAATTTTATGAAATAATTTAGATTTTAGGAGGAGTGTGAGTAGTTGGACATTGATGTTTTTAACACATAATAGAATGTTCACGGTGCTAAAAATATTTTTCATTTAACGAAATTTTTTATTTGAGGGTAATCGAGATCTTGATTGACCATTTTTCCATTTAGAATAATAAACATAAATTCAACCATAAACACAATGATCATATTGTAAATTTTTAGACCATATATATATGGAATGAGATATGATAAATCATATTAATATTTCAAGTAGGGGTCAAAAAAACTATGTTTTTTATAATCATTACTATACAAGATTCCCACATTAAATCACAATATTATATGATTTAAAATGATAGGTTTCACAATAAAAATTCCAAAAACAATTAAATAAAAGTTGAAACATGTTAATATAACAATAAATTTAGTGTTTCCAAACAGAAACCACATTAAATTAGTTGAAAATTTGTTGTTATAACTCCCTTTCCATGTGTGAATCTACCTCGAAATGATCGTCACCTTTTAGCTCATTTTTTTATGAGGGGGAGTCTTGAGTAGAACTATCTCATAATCCTTGATCTCTTTATAAGGAGAGGGAACTCTAGAACTTATATGATTATGATAGGATCCTTATAACTCTCTAAATTGAATCACTAAACCTCTCTATCCAATATTAAAAATTAGGATCCCATGGTGTCTTTTTAAACATAACCTCAGGTAGTGGTTTTTTTAAATATTTTAGAATATGAATTAAAAATTTGATTGGGATATGTAAAACGTTTTACCTAAACTTTGAAAAAATTAAAAGAATTATTTTTCATCCTCTTGACTACCTCCATATAAAATATAGTAGGACTTGGACTTCAATAATGTGTGTTGTTCTTAATATTTCATGTTGTAATCTTGATTGGTTAATTATGACTTATTAATAATTGAACCCAATATTTCTAGGGACCCACCAACAAAATTTCATCCCAATTAGATAGAGTTTTTTTAAAAATATAGAAATTTGTTGACATGTTTTCTTGGGATTCCATATAGTTTTCCCCAATTCACCAACTTCATCTTAATCCCTCTAAATCACCTCCACCTACAATGAAAATACAAAAAAATGAAATTATGATTTATAATAGTATTTTAGATTAACTAATTAAAGAAAATGAACATTTGAGTTGATTATTAAATTATGAATTTTTAATATAATATTAGTTTAAAATATTATTCTGAGGGTAGAAAGATTATATTGATCCATGAAATGATGAAACCCCTCGCAAGAAAATGTTCACTCATGGGAAAACAAACATTTTATAAATTTATTCATGATTATATTCTAGGTACTTGAAGATTTAAAATTTTAGTAAAATTAATTTACCTTAGAATTTTTAGTAATGGAAGTACCACACTGACATGTTAATATCAATAATAATGAAATTTATGGTGACTTTAGTTATATCATAATAACATTTCTCAATACTCACTCACTTAACTATTCACATGTGTAATACTTTTTTTATTTATATATGTTTTTTTGTATTATTTTTCATGTTGTATTATATTTTTTATGGATTTATTTTTATTTTCAATAAAAACATTAGGAATTAATGGTAGGACAATAGATTAATTTATTGAAACTGAATGGATAAGCAATGAATGTATAGAAAATAAATTTAAAGTCGACTAACATTAATTGTAACTTATATATATATATATATCTTTAATTAAGTATTTATTATTTTCATATACTGGTTGTGTCCAATAATGTTTGGATATATTAAATGAAACTATTTTAACATAAAAATTTAAACATTTAAGAACATAGACATTTCAATTTTCTTATTGAAATATAAAAAACATATCATTGAAAAAAAAATTATACTGAAATGTCCCAATAATGTTACATTGTTTCCAAAAATCAAATGAAATCCGTTAAATAAATTTTATTTAAATGCAAAAAAATCATAAAAAGGGAAATTAAAAATGAATTTTAAATAACTTACATAATGGGATGGAAATTTAATATGAAAACGTCCAAAAAAAATTTAATGTATCCACCCCCAAACACGCCTAAAAGTTATAGTATCTTCAATGTAATTAAAAATATGTATGTAAAACTTCATACAATATAGAGGTAATCACTGATATGATTATTATTAATGGTTGACTTCCTCCACTAGGGACTCCTGAAGGTTTTCATGGAATTGATTTAGTTGATTTCGATAGATGGTTAATATCTATTATGTGTATTTATTTTGTAACTAGAAAAAACCAAATTTATAGAAGTTAATGATATTATATAGGAATAAAAAGGGTTAACAATGCATAAATGGGTGAAACAACATATTTTAATCATAAATGAGGACCTTCTAACAAATGTGGAACTGGTAGTAATGGATGAATTAGTCCTGCATATCCTGGGTTCTTTCATTTTAGATATTGGATTTCTTAGATGAATTTTTTCTGATTTCCTATCACACATTAAACATAAATTTCTTGTGTTTAATTGCACCTGAAATATTATAATTACATTATTTTAAGGCCCAATAATTTTATTTCCTTATATCAATAGAGTGGTGAACACTCTTTCTGAGAACATATATATAATATGACATATTGATGGGAGTTTTGAAAGTAGTATGATAATACCATAATGAATAATTGAATATAAGAATATAACCCCTTCTATGGGGTTGGTCGATTAATTAAATAATTTCTTTACCCCTCTATTAGATACAATATTCATATTGATTTTGTGGTGATAACTTACAGGGAATTGATGCCAGACCCCATACCAAAACAAAATTACTTACATTGGTTTTAAAAATGAGGACCCTGGTCATTGATGATAAACCTAGTAAATCAAAATGTATAAAAGATTCAGGTTCTCTAAAATTGGATAACTACATTTGATTCATTGATCAACATGGTTTGTGATTATACATATTATGAAACATAGTGCACTGTTAAAAGATTAATTAAATTTGACAATGATTTTGGGAATGATCCTTAAAATTAAATTCCCCAACAATATAAAAGTTAATTGAAAATAATATTTTATTATATTATATAATTTCTTTTGGATGCATTCCATATTATTTAACAACAAGGTAAAATTTTAGAAACTTTATAGGATTCTCAAATTAATGTTAAAAAATATCCCATTATAAAATAATTGTTTACAATTCTTTTGTGACCAAAGAGACCCAAACATGAAAGGGTTTGTTAGAATGTGAGGACTGATGTGAACTGATGTTGAGTACATATCATATTATAACATGGTCATTACATATTTTAAATAAATATGGTACGTCCTAAATTAAATACATAAATTCACACTTAAGTCGATAAAATTTTTGTTTTTTACATCCATGAGTTGAATCTGAGGGATAAAAGATTAAAAATTCAAAAAACAATGGTATGGTATAATAAAAATTCTAGAAGTTATCATTGGGTAATGATTACAAAATTGTGGATTTATTATATGAACTAATTCTATGTTCAACATGGATATGACTAATTTGGTCAGGAAATCAATTTTCCACCCCATATTAGTCCAAAATTGGAATATTAAACTCTTTAGGGAGAAGAATCCCTCGAATAAGTAATGGTTTATCACCGAGATTCCACAATTAATATGTCATGGAATCATTTTAAGAAAAAAATATTGTCTAAATCCCAATGATATATCAATGAAATTTATCCAAATAGAAGACTATGACAGGGAGTTACTTTTATGTTTCTGTGTAGTTTTTTTTGTTTGGTTTAGAGAGTGACATGAATATGTATTGACATGAGTGGTGTGATTTATCGATTTTGTAATGGCATCACCAATAGAAATGTTGGATGCATAAAACATGATTTTAAAGGGTATCTCCGACCTCGGTGGACAAAATATTACTGGTTAAGTGGAGATTTTTTTAATCCATTAATTTTAATTTTATAATTTTCATAAAAAAATATTACATACTTTTATAACATTTTACACCATGGGGTGTAGTTTTACAAAAATATTTAATAAACCCATGGTAAAATCCAACATGCCCAAAAAGGAAACACACTCCCATAACATAATTTGGGTTGGGTTATAAAGATAAAACACCATTTTTTAATTTATCAATATAGATACCCTCCATATAAACAAAATTACTAAAAAAATATGAATACTCCATAAAATTTCATTTTTTTAATTTAAAACATGGTTATTTTAAATGTAATGATGAATCCCATAATGGAGATTATATACACATTCCTCATATGAGGATCCAAAAAAAGTAAAATCACAAATAAATTCCTCAATGAAATGATTTAGGTAATATGAAAAAATAGTAAACATATAAACCTGGAATGTGAATAATGTATTTCATGGGAAACATTTCATCCTATGATATGATAATGAAAAAATGGGCATGTGAATTTTTTATTTTCATGACCCCTAGGGGATATAAGTAAATATATGTATCTATAGAAGCTATCAAGTAAATGGTAATGTTACTTACCCACTGATCTTTCCAACATTTTTTAAATAATGTATAATGGAAAAGCTTCATTTTCAATGAATTATTCAGGATTGTGGTTTTCTATGAAGACTCAATTATATTTTTTACTCTTATTAGAACCAATTTGTTATGATAATTACGAATATTCATATGTTAATTTTTTTATGAACAATTTATATTGGACTAACCCTTTTATAATCATATATATTATAGGAGATCATAGTTGGTAAAATATTATTTGCCTCATTTTTTATGACATCAAGGGACAGTTTTTAGTCAACATTGTGGTTACCCTAATGTTTTGGCCTCATTTTCATGCATAATTTTATATATACATACAGGTGGGATAATTCCAAGGATATCAACAAATAAACATCCAATTTACATTTTTACACCCTCTCAAAATGTCATGAAATTATATTTCATTGTTTATATATAGTTTAATTGAAATAATGACATTAAATTGGTATAGACCATAAATTATTGTATATTTTATGTTATTTTGAATTAGATTAAATTCAACATAAGGGTGGTTGAGAATAGAAATAAATGATTTTTTTGCGGAGAATCTCATGTATACCATTTGTTATCACATTACTTCTCTTCTCAATGAGGGGTTCGATATTAATTGTCAATATAGAATCATCAATGGTTTAGAAAATCCAAGGATATAATAAATCATTAATATTATTACATTCAATGAATTCTTATAGACATTTACACTAATCAACACTAAAATTATTACCTAGAATGTATATCAATGATGAAAAATCATAATAGACATATAGTGAATGAATATATGTTTTTTTGGTAAAGAGTGTGCATCAATTAAATTAATTGAATGAGAGGATTTACCTTCTAGGTGCGATTCATAGATTCAATGATGTTTAAGAGGATAATTTCACCACCAATGTAACACCCCAAGCTTCCATGGTACGCTCCTCTTTGAATAATAGAGCAGCGTGTGTTGTACGCAACCTCGAGTTCTAACACACTGCGACCAATAAAAGTAGCTGTTATGAATAGTAATACCCACTTTTTAAAATTATATAAATTTTATATTTCAAAATTGAATTCATTTTTGGATTCGGAATATCAAAATTATCCTATGTTGAATTTTTGGTATTTTTCTGAGAACTTCCATTTTTTGATGAATAGTGAAAAATACTTAAAAACATATTTTTTAATCAAAATAATTTACAGTGATATATTATTAAATTGAGTGGTTCTAAAGTTTAATTAGAATATATTTTTACCATTTTATCCAATGGTTTTCATTATAATTAATTTCACTTTGAACTTGGACATAAACAATTGTCAATATTTTGATTGATATTCTTTCTTAAAAACACGTTATTTGTTGTGACAGCGGGAATTAATTATTGAATTAATTAATTCAACTTATATTTTTTTATTTTTGTAAAATAAACATCATTTTTGAATTAGGAATATCAAATATATCTTAGGGTTAATTTTTGGTGTTGTCCTAAAAAACTTCGATTTTTGATGAATAGTGAAACCACTAAGTGGTAGTTAAAAACAGATTTTTCGTTGAAATGAAATTTTACCACCTCTGTGATTTGATTTTCCAAAATCCTACATACATAATTTTCATTAGTAAGTAAAATTTGGTTCAATCAGATTAAAATAATTTTTGGTGAATAGTAACTATTAAGTTCTATTAATCGCGATTAAAGGTAATTAGTGTAACTTAGGGTAAATATAACATTATTATAATATGAAATTACCTTTACACTTGTCCTACCATTATTGGGTGAGTAATGGGAGACCAATACAATCCATGGGTCAACTTGGGGACCCGATGGAGGCACTTGGGTAAGAAAATGTCATTAATAACTTTTTATTTAATGTAAAAATAAAATTGTCACAAACATGTGTTGTTTTACTAAAACAATTATTAAATGGGGTTATATAAGTTAAATTTTAGATAATAAATATTAATTGGAAATCTAATAAGATTTAATACATCATTATATTTTATTTTTAAATTTTATACATTAAATAAATTAAATTTTTTATGACACAATGATGATGCAGCGATTATCTCATTATTTAATGATTTAAATAAAATGAAAAAATAATGTAAAATATAAGACATACACTTGTCAAAAACATATTGTATGGGTATATTTAGAACCCTTATAACCTTATCTTTGAAATATATAAATTTGGGTCCTTTGAAATCCGAAAAGCACTTCATAATAATGTAACATTTCATTACTTTCCAAGAGTGCCCCTCTTCTCTTCTTATAAAAGGCCCCCACCACTACCACCTTATTCACACCTTAAAACCATTTGGATCTACCAAACACTGCCCAAATACTATCTAAAAGTCCCTCTCATACTCCTAGAACCCTCCCTTTGGGCATACTTATTCCCAAGGAATCCTTTGGCTCAAATCAAAAAAGATTTACCCGATTTTAAGGTAATGTCTTCTCTTATGTTATTTTGTTTTATTTTGATTTTCCAACCCCTTAAACTCTTTATATTCTCTTATTTTGTAAAAAAAAGGTATCTTTAATATACTATGACGCTTATATGAGAAGGATTTGATTTACACTTACACACACCTTCGTCTAAGGGTTAAAGAACATACTGTTTATGTGGTTGGTGAATTTCTGCATCACGAAATGATGATTGTTCAATCTTCTTTTAACACCTCTAATGGTGGCCATTAATATGTCACTATATTTATATATGATATATATTATGTTTATGATTTCCTTATGCTTCTGTATTTCTCATTTATGGCATACCTTTATGATTTCCATTATGGGTAAACGCGATAATTTCATTTTAGGAAGTGCGGACTACCGCCACCTCAAAGTGATTTGAATCGTTAATGCCATATGTGGGATGTATAAAGGATGGAGTAATTGATATTATAAATTATATTATACTGGAATTATATTATACCTTTATATAATTATAATTTCATTCCATTAAATATGAAATAGAAATGAAATTAGCGTTCATGCATACGTACGACTTATCGTCTCTATGAATGGTGCATTTCATTTTTTACCTCTAAATGTAATGTAATATTATAAATGAATGTATATACTGGATATATATGATATATATAATATCAAAATCGTGCTACATCGTGAATATAATTCTGGAGATAATGGATATTCTACCACATAAACAACTTGTAATTATAATAATTTTATCGTTGACTCAAGTACCAAAGATCGACAAAACGACCGTTATTAACTTAAATGACTACATAATTTTCTTAACATTGTAATAAGTAATATAAAAGGGATAATTAACTTGAAAATGGTTCTTAAGAAAGTATATATTAACTCTAGTTTATTATTCAGGAGATTAAATAATGGTCGAGTGAAGTCAGACACAAGGTAAGGGAACTTCTTAACCCAATTTCTGTTCTTTGGGTTAATCTGTTACCTTCAAATTATGTCATGATATTATTATGTCCTATCTTGTATTTGTACTTTATTTATGTATACTTATCGTGAATACACATAATAGATCTATTTTATTAAAAAATGTTCTTTGTAAGGAACTTCGTCTCAATCTGTTTTCATTGAGGCATATTTTATTTGGTACACAACTTTCTTTTATATAGTGTATAAACCCCTTTGACTTTTATGTCTATTCAAAAGGAATCTTTTTTATACGAAGAATTTTAATAAATGACAAAAGGGAATGTTTTTTTTTGTCGTATGTATGCGGTGACAACGACTTCTCCACCACCATGACTGTTATTTGAGTTTCGGATTCCTCTACAAGACATAACTTTTTGACATGAAAAATAATTACAAAGTTTTAATTTTCTTTTATTTTGGTATTGAAAATGGTTTTGAAAGTGTTTTTTATATCAATTTGTTGTATTGATATCTTGTGAATTAAATTTGGAATTGTTATGTTTCCTTTATGCATGTTTTATGTGATACGATTATGTTATGGATCATAATTTGGTTAACATGTTCATATAAGGAATGCATTGGACTTAATAAGTGACGGGTGGAGACCGATATAGATCCTCAATGCATCGGTAGGTCTCATGAGACAAACTAGTGTCTTGGCAGGAGGCCTAGAAAAATCTTATTTTTAGTCTTGGCACGAGGCCTTGGCTATGTGGTTATTATAGTATAGAATTATTCATTCCGTCATTATGAAAGTTGTTATTGATATTGCATGTGATTATTCGACTAGTATAATAACCATATGAATAAGTAAATGGCATTATTTCATTTTACTTTTTCCATATTATGCTGAAGGTCAAGTTTAAAAGGCTTTTGTTTTAGTTATACATTGCCTTAAAGGTTTATGTTTATTTATGAATGCTTCCCAAATATTGTTTTCCTTACTGAGCATCTGAGCTCACCCCTTTCAATGTTTTAATATTTTCCAAGATGTGAAGAAGTATTTTTTGAATGACTTGCATGGATAGTCATTAGGGGATATGGGTGTGGACTACAAAGACCATGTTATTGTAGTTTTTCACTTTATGATGTAAGGTAACTTTTATGAATTTATCTAGTGTTTCCAAGGCTACTAAACTAAACGGTCTTTCGAGACTTGATCTTTTGTGATCATGCCAATGCTAGGTAATAATGCACAGACTCTGGGTAACTGGGGCCAGGGAGTTAAAGTTGGTATCATAGGCAGTTTAGTACTAACCTTAGAATCTAGATTTAGATAAACTCTTATTATAGAACATAGTCCTAAGATAAAATTTTAGGATTAGTATAGAAGAACTTCCTAGAATTTTGGTATTATAGAGAATTTGTGAGTTTTCCGAGCAATACATCCCTGTCTAGATAAGAGCAGGTATAGGCGGCTCTGGAACAGATGTACCTAGCGGTAAAACCCAAAAACACCACTTTGAGCTAGACTCTAACGGGAACTGGTGCACGATAATGGGCCTTTCTGCACTCTTGGTTACGACACTACCGGGGGATATGCTTAGGATAATTCTCGTTTTCTATACAAACCACTATGAAGGGTTATGAGTATATACTTCCTCAAAAAAAATTTATGATTTTGGATTATATCCATAAATATTTCAATTTATGTTAAGTGTTTTTCAAGTTTGTAATTATGTATTTTGATTCATAAACTAATCTAGTTTATACCATTGTTTAGAAATGGCCCCTAGTGGGAGGAATGGAAACCATATCAATGCACTCACTCCATGTAGGGATTTCCCTCATGCTCAAGATAATTATAATGGAGTTGGTGATACAACTAGTGTTGATCAGCTTATCACCATACTGGGACACCTCACTCAGGTTTCGAATAATAACCTTACTCATATGAAGCACCCTGATCCGCAATGTGGAGGATCAAAGTTAGACCACTTCATGAGGAAAACACTTCCTACATTTAATGGGGGTACAAATCCATTAGCAGCTGATCAATGGATAAACTCCTTAAAGAAAATATTCCATGCCTTGTGAAGTAGGGAAAGGGAGAAGGTTGTCGTGGAAGTTTACTGCCTCACTGGAGATACCGATCAATGGTGGTCGCTGATTCAAAACACAAAGGAAGATGAAGAAGTATCAAGTATGGAATGGAGGGAGTTTAAGGAAATATTTTTAGAAAAATACTTTCCACATGACCATTGAGCAGATATGGAAAGGCAATTTCTGAGTCTGAGGTAGAAGGAGGATGAGAATGTTGCAAAGTATGAGGATAACTTTACACAGTTAGCGATGCATGCTGAAGATTATATACGTAACCCAAGAAGTAAGATTGGTCGTTTCTTTTTTGGGTTAAAACCATTTCTCTGTCAAGCTGTAGTATCACAATCTTTCTCAACATACAAAGATATAGTCTCGTGTTCTATCATGACAGAAAAGGAATTATCTAAATTTTATGACAATAAAGTAAAGCAAAGAGAAGAAGAGAATGGTGGAACAAGAGACAGATAAAGGGAAAATGGAAAGAAGAATTTTAAATTATGTGATAATTTTGGGAAGAATCATCTCGGTACTTGCCTAAAAGGAATGGGAGTTTGTTATAAATGGGTAGAAAAAGGTCACCAAGGTCGTGATTGCAAGGGAAAGAAAGAGGCTATCAATGTTGAATGCTACAATTGTAGGGAAATGGGGAATTATTCAAATTAATTCCCTAGTTGTCAGGGAAACATACCTCGGAAAAGGCCAAGGGATCAAGGACAATCATATGTTGTTACTACAGTTGAAGTGGAATAATTAATTTATTGGTGCTTTTGGAGTAAAGGATTATATTCAGGTTATAAGAATGATGTGATATATATAAGGACTGTACTACAGACTTGTTGTTTTCATTAAGTTTTTAATATGATGAAGGTAATCATATTTTTATATGTGACAATAAGACAAACTTTACTTTGTTTTAGGAATTTGATGATACAATTGATTTTAGAATTTAGAGACCTTTTAGAGAAAGTCTGGACTGAGGTATTTTGGATAACTATAAAGGTTGGAATGGATTAAGTTGAACATTGAATAGTATTTTTTAAGGTTAAGACATTTATTAAGATTATTTTTGGAATATTATAATACTGTAGTTTTAGGTAAATGACAACCTACAGGTTGGGCGATAACTCATCGCGTCAGACAAAGCTGTAGGAATCGAACCCACAACAATAGTGTGATAGGCCTTTATTACATACCACTAACCTACAGGAAGTCCCTGGTTATTAAAAAATAGTTTTCCTAATCTAAATGGTATGTGTTAGTATTTAGAGCATTATACAATTAGGATAAATAGAGTATTTTTGAGTTCTATTACCTTTTGGATTGAATGATGGATTTGTGGTAAAAATTTATTAAAGAATTAAAGTCTACCTGACAAGTAAGTATATTTCCTTACATTCTTAGTAAATCTCCTAAAAAAAATTCCTCAACATTATGAAAGGTAACTTAAAACAAAAACGTTATCGGTTAACATTTCCAACTGGGGATTCAATGACCGTTTAACCAATCACAAGTTTGTGATTTTCATGTAGTTAACTTTCTCCTAATCCTGTTTTATACAACTCTCCATCAGACCTTGATGGTTTTTCCCCTATATATCCATATTTTCATAGAATCCAAGCGTGGGATATCTCGTGTGACCTTTGTACTTCTCTTTCATTCTTTTAAAGTAATATTTTTATTTACCCTATTTCCGATGTGGGTTTTCCACAAAGGTATTTTCTATTTTCAACCTCTAATTTTCGAAGATCATTTCCAAATTGCTAGTACACAATTTATTGAAGGAGGGGATAATGTAACACCCCAAGCTTCCATGGTACGCTCCTCTTTGAATAATAGAGCAGCATGTGTTGTACGCAACCTCGAGTTCTAACACACCACGACCAATAAAAGTAGCAGTTATGAATAGTAATACCCACTTTTTGAAATTATATAAATTTTATATTTCAAAATTGACTTCATTTTTGGATTCGGAATATCAAAATTAGCCTAAGTTGAATTTTTTGTATTTTTATGAGAACTTCCAATTTTTTATAAATAGTGAAAAATACTTAAAAATAACTTTTTTAATAAAAATAATTTATAGTGATAAATTATACAATTGAGTGGTTCTAAAGTTTAATTAGAATATATATTTACCATTTTATCCAATGGTGGTCATTAGAATTAATTTCACTTTGATATTGGACATAAACAATTGTCAATCTGTTGATTGATATTATTTCTTAAAAACACACTATTTGTTGTGACAGTAGGAATTAATTATTAAATTAATTAATTAAACTTATATGTTTTGAATTTTGTAAAATAGACATCATTTTTTAATTAGTAATATCAAATATATCTTAGGGTTAATTTTTGTTGTTGTCCTGAAAAACTTCGATTTTTGATGAATAGTGAAACCACTGAGCGGTAGTTAAAAAAACTGATTTTTCGTTTAAATGAAATTTTACCACCTCTGTGATTTAAATTTCCAAAATACAACATACATCATTATCATTAAGAAGTAAATTGTGGTTCAATGGGATTAAAATTTTTGTGGTCAATAGTAACTTTTAAGTTCTATTAATCGTGATTAATGGTAATTAGTGTAACTTAAGGTAAATATAATGTTATAATAATATGAAATTACCTTTACACGTGTCCTACCCTTATTGGGTGAGTCATGGACGACCATAAAAATCCATGGGTCAACTTGGGGACCCATGGAGCCACTTGGGTAATAAAATGACATTAATAACTTTTTATTTAAAGTAAAAACAATTATCACAAACATGTGTAGATTTAATAAAACAATTAATACGTGGGGTTTTATAAGTTAACTTTTCGACTATAAATATTCATTGGAAAGATAATAATATTTCCTACATCATTATATTTTTTTAATAATTTTTATACATTTAATAAATTAAATTTTTTATTACATAATGATGATGCAGTGATTACCTAATTAATTAACGATTTTAATAAAATGAAAAGACAATGTACAATCTAAGACATACGATTGTCAAAAACATAGTAGATGGGTAGCTTTCGAACCCTTATCACCTTATCCTCTAAATATATAATTTTGGGACCTTTTACAGCCGAAAAGCACTTCATAATAATGTAACATTTCATTACTTTCCAAGAGTGCCTCTCTTCTCCTCTAAAAAATGCCCCCACCACTACCACCTTATTCACACCTTCAAGACATTTGGCTAGGACAACCTCTGCCAAATTACTCTCTCAACTTCTCTGTCTTACTCCTAGAAGCCTCACTTTGGGAAGAATGCTTCCCAAGGAATCCTTTGTCTCAAATCAAAAAATAGTTACCCAATTTTAAGGTAATGTATTCTCTTATGTTATTTTCTTTTATTTTGATTCTCCAACCCATTAACTCTTTTTATTCCTTTATTTGGTAAAAACACCAGTATCTTCAATATACTAGGATGTTTTTATGAGAAGGATTTGATTTAAACTTACACACACCTTCGTCTAATGGTTAAAGAACATTCTGTTTCTGGGGTTGGAGAATTTCTGCCTCACAAACGATGACTGTTCAATCTTCATTTAACACCTCTAATGGTGTTCATTAAGATGTCACTATATTTATATATGATATATATTATGTTTATGTTTTCCTTATGCTTCTTTATTTCTCATTTATGTCATACCTTTATGATTTCCATTATGGTTAAACGCGATAATTTCATTTTAGGAAGTACGGACTACCGCCCCCTCAAAGTGATTTGAATCGTTAATGCCATATGTGGGATGTATAAAGGTTGGAGTAAATTATATTATACATTATATTATACTTGAATTATAGTATACCTTTATATAAGTATAATTTCATTCAATTAAATATGAAATAGAAATGAAAGTGGCGTTCATGCTTACGTAAGGCTTACCGTCTCCATAAACGGCGCATTTCATTTATTACCTCTTAATGTTATGTAATAATAAAAATGAATGTATATACTAGATATATATTCTATATATTATATCTAAATCATGAATATAATTCTGTAGATAATGGATATTCTACCACATAAACAACTTGTAATTATAAGAAGTTTATTGTTGACTCAAGTACCAAAGATAGTCAAAACGACCGTTATTAACATAAATGAGTACATAATTTTCGTAACATTGTAATAAGTGATATAAAAGGGTTATTGAACTAGAAAAAGGTTTTTAAAAAAGTAGAGATTAACTCTAGTTGATTATTCATGAGATTAAAGAACAGTCAAGTGAAGTCGGACACGAGGTAAGGGAACTTCTTAACCCAATTTCTGTTCTTTGGGTTAATCTCCTACATTCAAATTATGTCACGATATTATTATGTCCTATATTGTATTTGTACTTCCTTTATGTATACTTATAGTGAATCACATAATAGATCTATTTTATTAGAAAAATGTTCTTTGTAAGGAACTTTATCTCAATCTCCTTTCATTTAGGCATATTTTATTTTTTACACAACTTTCTTTTATATGGTGTATAAACCCCTTTGACATTTACGTTTATTCAAAAGGAATCTTTTTTATACGAATAATTTTAATAAACAACAAAAGGGAATGTTTTTTTGTCATACGTAAGCGGTTACAACGACTTCTCCACTACCGTGACCATTGTTTGAGTTTCGGCTTCCTCTACAAGCCATAAATTTTTTAAATGAAAAATAATTACAAAGTTTTAATTTTATTTTATTTTGGTATTTAAATTGGTTTTGAAAGTGTTTTTTATATCAATGTGTTGTATTGATATCTTGTGATTGAAATGTGGAAATTTTATGTTTCCTTTATTCATGATTTATGTGATACGATTTTGTTATGGATTATGATATGTTTAAACCTATTCATATGAGGAATACATTGGACTTAATAAGTGATAGGTGGAGCCCGTTATAGCTCTTCGATGCATCGGTAGGTCTCATGAGACAATCTACTGTCTTGGCACAAGGCATTGATAAAATATTATTTGTAGATTTGGAACGAGGCCTTGGATACGCGGATATGATAGTCTGGCATTATGAATTCCATCATTATGAAAGTGGTTATTGATATTCCATGTGATTATTCAACTAGTAGAATAACTATGTGAATAAGTAAATGGCATTATTTCATTTTAATTTTCCCATATTATGCAGAACTTCATGTTTAAAAGGCTTTTGTTTTAGTTATATATTGCCTTAAATGTTTATTTTTATTTATGAAAGCTTCCGCAATATTGTTTTCCTTACTGAGAATCTGAGCTCACCCCTTTAAATGTTTTAATATTTTCCAAGATGTGAAGAAGTATTTTATGAATGACCTCCAGGGATAATCAGAAGGGGATATGAGTGCGGACTATGGAGACCATGTTATTGTAGTTTTTCACTTTATGATGTAATGTATCTTTTATGAAGGTATCTAGTGTTTTCAAGGATACTAAACTAATCGTTCTTTCGAGACTTGATATTTTGTGATCATTCCAATGCTATGTAATAATGCTCCGACTCTAGGTAACTAGGGTCGGGGCGTTACAGTTGGTATCAGAGGCAGTTTAGTACTAACCTTGGAAGCTAGATTTAGATAAACTCTGATTAGAGCAAAAAGATCTAAGATAAAATTTGAGGATTTGTATAGAAGAACATCCTATAATTTTGGTATTATAGATATTTTGTGAGTTTTCTGAGAAATACATCCCTGTTTGGATATGAGTAGGTAGAGGCGGCTCTGGAACAGATGTACCTAGGGGTAAAACTCGAAAACACCGGTTTGAGCTAGACTTGAACGGGAACTGGTGCATGACAACAGGCCTTGTTGCACTCTTGGTTACGACACACCCGGGGGATATGCTTAGGATAATTCTTGTTTTATTTATTAACCACTATGAAGGGTTATGAGTATATACTTTCTCAAAGAAAAAATTTATATGATTATGGATTATATCCATAAATAGTTCAAATTATGTTAAGTGTTTTTCATGTTTGTAATTATGTATTTTGATTCATAAACTAATCTAGTTTATACCATTGTTTAGAAATGGGGACTAGTGGTTGGCATGGAAACCATATCAATGCATGCACTCGATGTAGATATTTTCCTCCTGCTCAAGATAATTATAATAGAGTTGGTGATACAACTGGTGTTGATCAGCTTATCACCATACTAGGGAAACTCACTCAGGTTATGAATAATAACCTTACTCGTATGGAGCACCCTGATCCGCAATATGGAGGATCAATGTTAGTCCTCTTCATAAGGAAAAAAATTCCAACATTTAATGGGGGTACAAATCCATTAGCAGCTGAGCAATGGATAAACTACTTAGAGAAAATATTCCACGCCTTGGGGAGTAGCGAAAGGGAGAAGGTTGTCATGGAAGTTTACCGCCTCACTGGAGATGCCGATCAATGGTGGTTGATGATTCAAAACACAAAGGAAGATGAATAAGTATCAAGTATGTAATGGAGGGAGTTTAAGGAAATTTTCATAGAAAAAAACTTTCCACATGACCATCGAGCAGATATGGAAATAAAATTTCTGAGTCTGAGGCAGAAGGAGGATGAGAATGTCACAAAGTATTAGGATAACTTTACAAGGTTAGTGAGGTATGCTGTAGATTATATACTTAACCCAAGAAGTAAGATTGATCGTTTCTTTGATGGGTTAAAATCATTTCTTCTTCGAGCTTTAGTATCACAATCTTTCTCAACGTTCGAAGATATAGTCTCGTGTTCTATCAAGAAAGAAAAGGAATTCTCTAAATTTTATGAAAATAATGTAAAGCAAGAGAAGAAGAGAACGGTGGAACAAGAGATAGATAAAGAGAAAAAGGGAAAGAAGGATTTTCCATTATGTGATAATTGTGTGAAGAATCATCTCTGTACTTTCATAAAAGGAATGGGAGTTTGTTATAAATGTGGAGAAAAAGGTCACCAGGCTCTTGATTGCAAGGGAAAGAAAGAGGCTATCAATGTTGAATGTTACAATTGTAGGGAGATGGGGCAATATGCAAATGAATGTCCCAATCGTCAGGGAAAATTACCTCATAAAAGTCTAAGGGATCAAGGACAATCTTATGTTGTTACTACAGTTGAAGTGGAATAATTAATGTATTGGTGCTTTTGGGCTCAAGGATTATATTCTGGTTATAAGAATAATTTGATATATATAAGGATTGTACTGCATTACTTGTTGTTTTCATTAAGGATTTAATATGATGATGGTAATCATATTTTTATATGTGAAAATAAGAGAAACAATACTTTGTTTGAGGAATATGATGCTACAATTGATTTTGGAATTTAGAGGCCTTTTAGAGAAAGTTTGGACGGAGGTATATTGTATAACTATAATGGTTGGAATGGATTAAGTTGAACATTGGATAGTATTTTTTAAGGTTAAGACATTTATTAAGATTATTTTTGGAATATTATAATACTATAGTTTTAGGAAAAGGACAACCTGTAGGTTTGGGGATAACCCATCGCGTTAGACAAAGCTATAGGATTCGAACCCACAACCATAGTGCAATAGGCATTTATTACCTACCACTAACCTATAGGAAGTCCCTGGTTATTAAAAAATAGTTTTCCTAATCTAAATGGTATGTGTTAGTATTTGGAACCTTATACAATTATGATAAATATAGTATTTTTGAGTTCTATTACCTTTTGGAGTGAATGATGGATTTGTGGTAAAAATTTATTAAATAATGAAAGTCTACATGACAAGTAAAAATATTTCCTTACGTTCTAAGTAAATCTCCTAAATAAATTCATCAACTTTATGGAAGGTAACTTAAAACAAAAACGTTATCAGTTAACTTTTCCAACTGGAGATTCAATGACCGTTTAACCAATCACAAGTTTGTGATTTTCTTGTAGTAAACTTTCTCTTAATCCTGTTTTATATAACTCTCCATCAGACCTTGATGGTTTTTTTCCTCTATATCCATATTTTCATAGAATCTTAGTATGGTCTATCTCGGGTGACCTTTGTGCTTATAATGACCCATACTTTACATACATTGTTATTACTTCAAAATTGAAGCATACTTATTACAACATATAACAAAACCATGAAAGGACCATATATGTATAGTGTCTTTAGAAACTGGGAAACATAAACAACTAGTTCATAAAGCGTCTACATTGTCTCCCATTTATTTAATCATATCTATAGTCCCTTTTGAAATATCTTACATAATAACCTTCTTCCTGACCTAGGGAAAAACATAAAAAAGGGTTATATCAATTTCTCAGTAAGGGTAAACAAAAGAAATATCAATCACATCATATTCATAAGAACATATCTTTTGGAAATATTAACCTGCAAAAGAGATCATAATTTCATAACATGGGATAAATCATAGTAGTGAAATGTAATCATATCATAAAACATGAAACATTGTGGAATACACACATAATCATAGATAATCATTTCTTATTAGTCAAGACTCATTTCCAAGACTATCTTAGTGGACAAAGTCCATTTCTGAACCGAGTTCATTCCTCGTTTCAGTCCTGTTTCACTGAACCGGTTTAACCTTCCGTTCCAGCCATGTCTATCTCATGAGATATAAAATCTTTACCCAATGCATTGGAGGTAGATATAGGTCCCACCCATCTCATAATTTTTCCATTCATATGTGTGCCACAAAATCATAAATCATACATTATTGCATAACCCATGTAATAAAAAATGGGATTCTTAAACAACATGAAATCATTAAACAATTCATATAAGATAATGGAATTCATAAAAATACTTCCATCACAACATAATCAAATCAATGTAATGATAGGGATATAAATATAACCCTATATTATCTTAGATGGAAAATAATTTTGATAAGACACTTGAACTCCATTATTGAGGAAAATATCCTTTCTACTTCAAAAACATTTTCCTTTCTTAACATGTCATACAATTTTAAACTAAAAGAAGTTGATTAAAAATAAACATGGAAACTTGTAAAGGATTATTCTTGGAAATAATGTTTTAAAAATACATTCATTCCATATAAGTTTAAAAAAACATTCTTCTCGTACTTTTGTCGGAAAAATCAAAAAGTACCTCGTACGAAAAACGACAAAAGATTCCTTTCATATCTTTTACTATAAACATGCCAAAGGGTAAAAATGGATTTAAAAATTTTTAGGTGGATTGAAATAATATTACATATTGAGGAAACATGGATGTTCATGATAAAATACACCCTAGTAAATACCAAAGTATAAACAATCTCGGATAAAAATGAGATTGTGATATTTCCCTTACCTTAGGTCTGATTTGATTAGTAAGTGTCTGAACCTCCTGTATAATAATTTAAATAATGTTATTGACATATTCTAGAATAATACATATTTTTATGATATCATATATGGTCATATTCTTAGCTTCTTATTAGTAATATTTCATTACTACTTGTTATTCGGGTGTTTATTACTTTTTGTTCTTATGCATGTTTTGTCGAAGAAATTATTATTCTTATTTTTAGGTTATAGATACCTCATTTCCAAATTGGTATTAGTGTAATATATTCATTCATTCAATTCATTTATATAATCATTATCCAATTAAGATCATGTAGAACGAGTCGCATTACATCGTGGAGACGGTATTCCGTACGTATGCACGAGCGATGATATCGTTCCCATGATCGTGAAATTGTAATGGAGTGTATATATACAATTTCAGAATCAATATAACTTTAAAATAATCATTTATAGTTATTATTTACACCATTATACCCATCCAAGTAAGGTGGTGGTGGAAAATAGATTACACCACAGCGTGGAGATGGTATTCTGTACGTACGCACGCGTGGTGATTTCATTTTCCGTAGGATGGATAAATAGTGAAATAGGGTTGTTTCATACTTATAATAACATATCAGTATATGAGTGATACTGATTTTTTTACTTCATAATGAAACAACTAAAGAATAATAAGTGGAAGAAGAAATAAAAATGAAAGAATCGGTAACAGACATTACCTCTTCTTTGAAGCGCTTCTTTGAGACCTCCTTTTAGGACACTAAAATTGGTCATTGAAGAAGACCAGGACCTCTAGGATGTCTCTAAGGAAGTGGAGAGAAGAAATTGGTAGGGTTTGGCCGAGCTTGAACGCTCAAAGTGGTGTGAGGAAGAGGGGGAGGAGGTGCCCTTTTATAAGGGAGGAGAGGGGCTCCTTTGGAAAAACTAAAAATATTATTTTATTATAAAAGGAAATTAGGTTTTAAATAGCTCCAAATTGAATTATTTCGAAGCTAAGGTGGGGATGGGTCGAAATCCTCTCATCCTATAGAATTTAGACAAGTTTAGGTTACTATTTTAACCTTATCATTTAGATTTAACATTAAGTTAGATAATTTTACTATTACCGTGTCTTTTTGTGTTCTTACACTATAAGGTTAATAAACTTACTATAACAAGACAAAAGAACCCCAAGCTGTTTATTATTAATATATATAAACGTATATAAGTCATTTTTCCGATCCTTAAATTTTTAGAAATAAAATAACAATTAATAATATAATATTTGTTTTAAAAAATATTTAATGTCAATTTTGACACTATTTAGTAATTTATTTTTGTGAAAATCATAATAGAATTATTAACTCGAAAAAAGTTAATTTAATCAATACTAACATGTCATATTAACCTAGAAAATTAGTGTAAGTCATAAAAAAGTCTCAAATGACATTTATTTGGGTATTTATAACATCCATTATGTCAACATTTCATTAATAAGATAATTACTACATCATCTTTGTGTCATAAATAAATTAACTTATTTAAAGTCTAAAAATTACAAATAAAATATCATTATGTAGAAAATCGTTTTAGATCTCTAATGAATATTTATAGCCGAATTTATCTTATGTATAACCCAATATTAAAAATGCTTTAGTTATTAAACATTGATTTTAACTATTTTAACCCTTCTTTAAATAAATTGATAATAAATGTCCTAATCTAATCCAAGTGGGCCTAAATGGTCATATTTTATTCCTAAGGTTGTTTTTGGTCGAATTACACTTGTCCAATAGAATTAGGACATGTGTTAGGGTAATAATAATATCATTTTTACCCTTAACTACCCTATTTACTTTTAACTGTGGTAAAAAAATGTAAAAAGTTAATATTCACTTAAAATTATTTTCATCTCATTGAACAACATTTTACTCCTTGATATTAACCGTGTCTCTCAGATTTTCAAAATTCTACTCACCGAAGCGGTGAAATTGTGGTTTAGGAAAAATTCAGTTTTTTTTACTACCACTTAGTGCTTTCACTATTTATCAAAAAATGAAAGTTTCCAGAAAAATACTAAAAATTAGGCCTAAGATATATTTGATATTATGAATTCAAAAATGATGTTTATTTTACCAAATTCAAAACATATCAGTTAAATTAACTAATTTAAAAATTAATTCCCATCACCAAAACAAATTGTGTGTTTTTAAAAGATAATAACTATCAAAAGATTGACACTTGTTTATGTCTGGTTTAAATGTGAAATCACATCCAATGAACAAAAATTTATTATATTGTAAAAATAAATTCTAAATATACTTTAAAACCACTCAAATTAATAATTTATCACTATTAATTATTTTGATTAAAAAAATTGTTTTTAATTAAAATTTAGTACTTTTCACTATTCATCAGAATATGAAAGTTATCCAAAAAGTACCAAAATTTCACCCTAAGCTAATTTTGATATTCTGAATCCAAAAATGAACTCCATTTTGAAAAATAAAAATTTCAAAATTTCAAAAAGTGGTTATCACTATTCATAACGGCTAGTTTTAATAATATTTTAATAGCATATCGTTGTTTAGTGAAACTCAGTATTGCGTACGACGCAAGCTATTGAGGAAGGCCGCAGTTGCGTGTAAAGCAAGCCAAGATAGTGTTGTGTGTGGTGAAATATTCCTTTTATGATTTATATAACATAAAAACAAATTCTTTCTCATAAAAGTCTCGGGTGTTACATTCTACCCCGCTTAAAATGAATTTCGCCCTCGAAATTCGTCACATTGTAAAAAAAGATGAGGATACCTATCCCTCATCATATCCTCAAGCTCCAATGTAGCTTCTTCTAGTTGATGGTTCCTCCATAAAACATTTACCTATCGAATGGTATTGTTTCGTAGGACTTTTTCGCTATGATACAGAATCACTATCGGTTGTTCTTCATAAGAAAGATCTTGCTCCAGCGGTACAACTTCTGAGCTGAGTACATGTGAAGGATCAGGTATGTACTTTGTTAGGAGATATACATGGAACACATCGTGAACTTGAGAGAGATTCGGTGGAAGCGCCAATCAGTAATCTACCTTTCCAACACGATCCAGTATTTCGAATGGACCGATATATCTAGGGCTCAACTTCCCCTTCTTTCCAAATCTCATGAACCTCTTCCAGGGAGATATTTGTAAGAACACTTTATCACCAACTTCAAACTCTAGGTGTTTTCATCGGTTGTCGGCATAACTTTTCTTTCGACTCTGAGCTGCTCTTATGTGTTGTTGAATAGATTGGACCTTTTCTGCCATCTCATAAACAAGATCATGTCCTAATAGCTTTCTTTCCCCAACTTCATCCCAGCAAGTTGGAGTCCTGCATTTCATTCCATAGAGAGCATCATAAGGAGCCATCTGAATACTGGAGTTAAAGCTATTATTATATGAAAATTCCAAAAAAGGTAGGTGTTGATCCCAACCACCTTTGAAATCCATAGAGCAAGCTCTCAACATATTTTCTAGAGTTTGAATTGTTCTCTCAGACTGACCATCTGTTTGAGGATGATAAGCAGTGCTGAAAATCAACTTTGTATCCAAAGTATGCTGAAGACTTCTCCAGAACATCGAGGTAAATCTCGGATCCCGATCAGATATAATAGAAAGTGGTAATCCATGCAATCTTACCACTTCCTTTACATATATCCTGGAAAGCTGATCCAGAGAGAAATCCACTCTAATAGCAATGAAGTGTGCTGACTTTGTAAGACGATCAACTATGACCGAGATAGCATTATTGCCTTTGGGTGTTTTAAGAAGTCATGTGACAAAGTCCATAGTGATGTTTTCCCATTTCTATTCAGGTATGGGTAATGGTTGTAACACCCCCTTAGACTTCTGTCTCTCATCTTTAACTTGCTGACAAACCAAGCATCGAGAGACATATTCAGCAACATCTCTTTTCATGCCATCCCACCAGAAGTACTCTTTCAGGTCCCTATACATCTTCGTGCTTCCAGGATGAATAGAGAATGAAGAACTATGAGCCTCATCCAGTAGCTCCTTCTTTAATTCGGGGATGGGAGGAACACAAACCCGATTCCTGAACTTTATTATCCCATCACAATCAAGGTTAAATTCAGGAATATTTCTCACCTTCTTTTGTAACTCTACATCTTCTTTCTGCACCTCTTTAATCTTTACATGTATAGATGGTTGAAAATTCATTTGATAAAGATACGATTTTCCCCCTTCCATTATAATTCCAAGTTCCATCCTCTGTAAATCCATAAATATTGTATCTTTTGGAATCCTCATCATGGATAAACTAGCATGGTATTGCCAACTTAATGCATCTTCCACCTTGTTTGCTTTCCCAGGGTGGTAATGAATTGACCAGTCGTAATCCTTAATCAGCTCCAACCATCTTCTCTGGCACATATTCATCTCCTTTTTTGTGAAAATATACTTTAAACTTTTATGATCAGTATAAATATCGAACCTTTCTCCATAAAGATAATGCCTCCAAATCTTTAATGCAAATATTACCGCAGCTAACTCCAAATCACGAGTTGGGTAATTTTTCTCATGGATTTTCAACTGTCGTGAGGCATAAGCTATCACCATATCATTTTGCATAATAACACACCCCAATCCTTTTTGGATGCATCACTATAGATCACAAACCTTTCTCCACTACAAGGCAGTGTGAGCACAGGTGCACTAGATAACATTCTTTTCAACTCCTTGAAATTCTTTTCACATTCCTCTGTCCAGACAAACTTAACTCCTTTCCAAGTCAACTTGGTGAGTGGATTAGATAATCATGAAAAAATAATTCAAAAAGCGATGATAATATCGAGTGAAACCAAGAAAACTTCGGATCTCAGTTACTATTGTTGGTTTCGACCATCTTTTGATAACCTCTATTTTTGTTGGATCCACAGATATCCCCTCTTTTGAGATTATGTGACCCAAAAATGAAACTCTTTGAAGCCAAAATTCACACTTGGTAAATTGGGCATAAAGCTTCTCCTTTCTCAGGGTCTTCAATATATTTCTCAAGTGATCTTCATGTTCTTCCTTGCTATTTGAATATACAAGAATATTGTCTATAAATACTACCACAAACTGATCAAGATAGTCTCTAAAGACTCTATTCATCAGATCCATGAAGATAGCAGGGGCATTAGTAAGACCAAATGGCATCACTATAAATTCATAGTGTCCATACCTTGTACGGAAAGCCGTCTTTGGTATATCCTCACTTTTTACCCTTAATTGATGATACCCTGAACGATGATCAATCTTTGAAAAGTATTGAGCTCAACGTAGTTGGTAAAATAAGTCATCAATGCCTAGGAGAGGATATTTTTTCTTGATAGTGATCTTGTTAAGTTCTCGATAATCAATGCAGAGTCTCATTGATCCTTCTTTCTTCTTAACAAATAGAACAGATGCTCCCAATGGTGACGCACTAGGGCGTATGAATCCTTTATCAATATTCTCTTAGAGTTGCTTCTTCAATTCATGCAACTCAATTGGGTCCATTCTATACGGTGTCTTTGAAATAGGTAATGTACCTGGTATGAATTCTATTGAAAACTCAACTTCACGATTTGGTGGAAGACCCAGCAATTCCTCCGGAAAGACATCATCAAACTCCCGTACAATGGGCATATTCTTAATTGCGAGTTTATCACCAACCATTTGAGATAAATAACCTTCATTCAGTGGAATCAAGACCCATAACTTGGAAGAAATTTCCACCGGAAGGTTATGTTCATCCTATCATCGATAGACGATCATTGATTGATGTGGAATATAAAATGTGACTTCCCTTCTTTGGAAATTGATATGAGCTCCATATAAAGAAATCCAATCCATGCCAAGAATCACAACAAATTCCACTATAGGAAGGATCACAAGATTTTCAGGAAGCACTTTCCCACAAACTTCAATCAGGAAAGAATTATAAACTTTTGATGCAACTGTTGTGCCATTAGGTGTTGTCAAAGCTAACTCAACATCTAATTTTTGGGGTAATACGGTGATACCCTTAGAAAAATCTTCAGAAATAAAAGATTGGGTGGATCCAGAATCAAATAAAACATTTTCAAGTTTAGAGTGGATGGTAAGTGTACCTTCCACCACATCGTTATCATACTCCACATCGCTGATAGAATGTGCTTGTGACTTTCCTTTGTCTTTAGCCTTATGATTTTGTTGATGTCGATCATCATTAACAACCCTTGGATTAGGGCATTTATTGGCATAATGTCCCATCTCCTTGCACATGAAACATTAATGTGTAGTAGGTTCATTCTGTGTGTCCCTTCCTTTGTTTGCATCATTAGACATCTTCTTCCCATCATTGCAGAATTCAAATGTCCGATGACCTTCCTTTCCAAATTTGAAACATTTACTTGTCCCTTCAAGACAACTCCCTCCTTGTTTCTTTCCACACCTTTAGCATAAGGGAAAGCTCATATTCTTTTCAGTGTGCTCTTTAGATTTTCCTTTAAATTCAATTTTCCTCTTCTTATCAAACCCATATGACTGATGGGTTACTCCAATCTCCATCTCAACTTTGAGAGCACATCGAACGATTTCCTCGTAGCTATTTAAGTCCCTTATGGATAAGGCCCTTCGGAGACTTGGTTTTAAGCCACTAAAGAATAGATCGATCTTACTCTCAGGTTGGATAATAATACCGGAAGCGTACCTTGCAAGTCTTGTAAAATTTTCTTCATAGGTACCAACTGATTAATCATCCTTTTGCTTCAGTTCAAGAAACTCTTTCTCCATCTTTGTTCAGAGAATATGAGAGAAGTAATTATTGAAAAATAAGTTCTTGAACTCGTCCCATTCCGTGGACTCAATTTCATCTCTTTTCCTTGTATTCTTGATAAGATTCCACCATTGATCAGAATCACCTTCTAAACGATACACTGCTATGATGACTTTATCATGTTCAGAACATTGAAGAACTGAAAATATCTTTTCAGTAGTACTAATCCATTGTTCAGCAACTAATGGATCAGTAGACCCGCTGAATGAAGGTGGACGCTGCCTCATGAAGAATCCAACTGAATTTTTTTCCTTCCTTTGCTCGTTTGGAAGTCATGTATGATTCATAGCTTGAGAATGTTGTGTGAGCATGGCTACAAGATTTTGCATTCCATCTCCCATAACGTTTGGTTGCTCAGGGGGACAATCATTGCATTCCTCGTCGCATTCCTCATTAACACGGTTCCTTCGGGTTCTATCCATTGACTAAAACCAAGAAGAATAGTGTGAGGAACACTAATTATAATGGGAAAATCACATAATCAAGAATAAAATTTCACACTAAATGTCTTATCATAGGTTATTCATGGCCATTTCTAAAACACTATGATTGTGTTCTATGCTTAGACTTATCCTTAGTGTTCTTACTAAGTCTTTCACATCCTAGTTTCCAAAGGTTGACTATACATTTCCTCTGATACCAATTATAACGACCCATACATTACATACATTGTTATTACTTCAAAATTGAAGCATACTTATTACAATATATAACAAAACCATGAAAAGACCGTATAGGTATAGTGTCTTTAGAAACTGGGAAACATAAACAACTGGTTCATAAAGCGTCTACACTGTCTCCCATTTATTTCATCATATCTATAGTCCCTTTTGGCATATCATACTTAATAAACTTCTTCATGACCTAGGGAAAAACATAGAAAAGGGTGAGCTCAAATGCTCAGTAAGGGTAAATAAAGGAAATATCAATCACATCATATTCATAAGAATATATCATTTGGAAATCATAACCTGCAAAAGAGATCATAATTTCATAACATGGGATATATCAATGTAGTGAAATGTAATCATAAAATAAAACATGAAACTTTGTTGAATACACACATAATCATAAATAATCATTTCTTATTATTCAAGACACTTTTCCAAGACTATCTTAGTGGACAAAGTCCATTTCTGAACCGACTTCATTCCTCGTTTCAGTCCTGTTTCATTGAACCGGTTTAACCTGTCGTTCCAGCCATGTATATCTCATGAGATATAAAATCTTTACCCAATACATTGAAGGGAGATATAGGTCCCACCCATCTCATAATGATACCATTCATATTTGTTCCACAAAATCATAAATCATACATCATTGCATAACCCATTTAAACAAAAATGGGATTCTTAAACAACATGAGATCAAAAGACAATTCATATAAGATAAAGGAATTCATAAAAATAATTCCTTCACAACATAATCAAATAAATGTAATAATAGGGATATAAACAAAACCCTATATTATCTTAGATGTAAAATAATTTTGATAAAACACTTGAACTCCATTCTTGAGGAAAATATCCTTTCTACTTCAAAAATATTTTCCTTTCTTAACATGTCATACAATTTTAAACTACAAGAAGTTGATTAAAAATATGCATGAAAACTTGTAAATTAATCTTCTTGTAAATAATTCATTAAAAATCCATTCATTCCATATAAGTTAAAAAAACATTCTCCTCGTACTTTTTTCGGAAAAGTGAAAAAGTACCTCGTACAAAAAACGACAAAAGATTCATTTCATATCTTTTACTATAAACTCACCAAAGGGTAAAAATGGATTTAAAAAATTGTAGGTGGATGGAAATAATATTACATATTGAGGAAACATGGATGTGGATGATAAAATACACCCCAGTAAATACCAAAGTATAAACAATCTCGGATAAAAATGAGATTGTGATATTTCCCTTACCTTAAGTCTGATTTGCTTTGTAAGTGTCTGAACCTCCTGTATAATGATTTAAATAATGTTATTGACTTATTACAGAATCATACTTATTTTTATGATATCATAAATGGTCATATTCTTAGCTTTTTATTAGTAATATTTCATTACTACTTGTTATTCGGGTGTTTATTACTTTTTGTTCTTATACGTGTTTTGTCGAATAAATTCTTATTCTTCTTTATAGGTTATAGATACCTCATTTCCAGATTGGTATTAGTGTAATATATTCATTCATTCAATTCATTTATATAATCATTATGCAATGAAGGTCATGTAGAACGGGTCACATCACACCGTGGAGACGGTATTCCGTACGTACGCTCAAGCGATGATATCGTTCCCATCATCGTGAAATTGTAATGGATTGTATATATACAATTTCAGAATCAATATATCTTTAAAATAATCATATATAGTTATTATTTACACCATTATACCCATCCAAGTAAGGTGGTGGTGGAAAATAGATTACACCACGGCATGGAGACGGTATTTCGTACGTACACACGCTTGGTGATTTCATTTTCCGTAGGATGGATAGATGGTGAAATAGGGTCATTTCATACATATAATAAAATATAAGTATATTAGTGATACTGATGTTATTACTTCATAATGAAACAACTAAATATGAAGAAGTGGAAGAATAAATAAAGATGAAATAATCGGTAACGGACATTGCCTCTTCTTTGAAGCGCTTCTTTGAGTCCTCCTTTTAGGAAACTAAAATTGGTCTTTAAAGAAGACCAGGACCTCTAGGATGTCTCTAGGGAAGTGTAGAGAAGAAATTTTCAGGTTGTTTCCTAGATTTAAGTCTCAAAGTGGTGTGAGGAAGAGGGGGAGGAGGTGCCCTTTTATAAGGGAGGAGAGGGACTCCTTTAGAAAAACTAAAAATATTATTTTATTATAATGCCAAATTCGGTTTTAAATAGCTCCAAATTGATTCATTTCTTAGATAAGGTGGGTATGGGTCGAAATAATCTCATCCAATAGAATTTAGTCAAGTTTAGGTTCCTATTGTAACCTTATCATTTAGATTTAACATTAAGTTAGATAATTTTACTTTTACCGTGTCTTTTTGTTTTCTTACACTATAAGGTTAATAAACGTATTATAACAAGCCAAACAAACCCCAAGTTGTTTATTATTAATATTTATAACCCAATCTAAGTCATTTTTTCGAACCTTAGATTTTTATAAATAAAATAACAATTATTAATAAAATATTTGTTTTAAAAACTATTTTTTGTCAATTTTGACACGATTTAGTAATTGATTTTTGTGAAAATCATAACAGAATGATTAATTCGAAAAAAGATAATTTAATAAATTATAACATGTCATATTAACCT
The DNA here is from genome assembly GCA_963277665.1 of Viscum album. NCBI lineage: Eukaryota > Viridiplantae > Streptophyta > Magnoliopsida > Santalales > Viscaceae > Viscum > Viscum album. The sequence goes on along the minus strand of OY728126.1, from coordinate 814,201,480 downwards.
ATAAAATTAGTGGAATTCATAAAAAGTCTCAAATTACATTTATTTGGGTATTTATAACATCAATTATGTCAATATTTCATTAATAAGATAATTAATGCATCATCTTTGTGTCATAAATAAATTAACTTATTTAAAGTCTAAAAATTAAAAATAAAATATCATTATGTAGGAAATCTCTTTATCTTTCTAATGAATATTTATAGTCAAATTTATCTTATGTATATCCCTATATTAAAAATGCATTAGTTATTGAAAATTGATTTTAACTATTTAAACCCATTTTAAATAAATTGATAATAAATGTCCTAATCTAATCCAAGTGGGCCTAAATAGTCATATTTTATTCCTAAGGTTTTTTTGGTCGAATTAAACTTATAAAATAGAATTATTACATGTGTTAGGGTAATAATAATATCATATTTACCCTTAACTACCCTATTTACTTTTAACAGTGGTAAAAAAAAGTAAAAAGTTACTATTCACCAAAAATTATTTTCATCTCATTGAACCACAATTTAGTCCTTAATATTAACCGTGTGTCTTGGATTTTCGAAGTTCTACTCACAGAAGTGGTAAAATTAAGTTTTATGAAAAATTCAGTTTTTTTAACTACCACTTAGTGGTTTCACTATTCATCAAAAAATAAAAGTTTCCAGAAAAATACCAAAAATTAGGCCTAAGATATATTTGATTTTATGAATTCAAAAATTATGTTTATTTTACCAAATTCAAAACATATCAGTTACATTAACTAATTTAAAAATTAATTCCCGTCGTCAAAACAAATAGCGCGTTTTTAAAAGATAATAACTATCAAAAGATTGACACTTGTTTATGTCTGGTTTAAATGTGAAATTACATCCAATGAACAACATTGTATTAAATTGTAAAAATATATTCTAAATATTTTTTAAAACCACTCAAATTAATAATTTATCACTATTAATTATCTTGATTAAAAAAGTTGCTTTTAATTAAAATTTAGTAATTTTCACTATTCATCAGAATATGAAAGTTATCCGAAAAGTACCAAAATTTCACCCTAAGCTAATTTCGATATTCCGAATCTAAAAATGAAGTCAATTTTGAAAAATAAACTTTACAAAATTTCAAAAAGTTTTTATCACTATTCATAACGGGTAGTTTTAATAATATTTTAATAGCATGTCGTTGTTTAGTGAAACTCAGAATTGCGTACGACGCAAGCTATTGAGGAAGGCCGCGGTTGCGTGTAAAGCAAGCCAAGCCAGTGTTGTGTGTAGTGAAATATTCTTTTTATGATTTATATAACATAAAAACAAAATCTTTCTCATAAAAGTCTCGGGTGTTACAATGCTTCTCTTTCTTTCTTTTAAAGTTATATTTTTATTAACCCTAGTTCCGATGTGGGTTTTCCACAAAGGTATTTTCTATTTTCAACCTCTTATTTTTGAAGAACATTTTCAAATTGAAAGTACTCAATTTATTGAAGGAGGGGAGAATGTAACACCCCAAGCTTCCATGGTAAGCTCCTCATCGAATAATAGAGCAACGTGTGTTGTACGCAACCTCGAGTTCTAACACACCGCGGCCAATAAAAGTAGCAGTTATGAATATTAATACCCACTTTTTGAAATTATATAAATTTATATTTCAAAACTGACTTCATTTTTGGATTCGGAATATCGAAATTAGCCTACATTGAATTTTTTGTATTTTTCTGAGAACTTCAATTTTTTGATAAATAGTGAAAAATACTTAAAAACAACTTTATAAATCAAAATAATTTATAGTGATAAATTATACAATTGATTGGTTATAATGTTTAATTATAATATATTTTTTCCATTTTATCCAATGATGGTCATTATAATTAATTTCACTTTGAAATTGGACATAAACAATTTTCAATCTTTTGATTGATATTCTTTCTTAAAAACAAGCTATTTGTTGTGACAACATGAATTAATTATTAAATTAATTAATTCAACTTATATGTTTCAAATTTTTTAAAATTGAAATAATTTTTGAAATAGGAATATCAAATAATGCTTAGGGTTAATTTTTGGTGTTGTTCTGAAAAACATCGATTTTTGATGAATAGTGAAACCACTAAGTGGTAGTTAAAAACAGATTTTTCATTTTAATGAAATTTTACCACCTCTGTGATTTGAATTTCCAAAACCGGACATACATCATTGTTATTAGGAAGTAAAATGTGCTTCAATGGGATTAAAATAATTTTTGGTGAATAGTAACTTTTAAGTTGTATTAATTGCGATTAAAGGTAATTAGTGTAACTTAAGGTAAATATAATGTTATAATAATATGAAATTACATTTACACTTGTCCTACCCTTATTTTGAGAGTAATGGCTGACCAAGACAATCCATGTGTCAACTTGGGGACCCCATGGAACCACTTGGGTAAGAAAATGACATTAATAACATTTTATTTAATGTAAAAATAAAATTGTCACAAACATGTGTTGTTTTACTAAAATAATTATTACATAAGGTTATATAAGTTAACTTTTAGACTATAAATATTCATTGGAAAGATAATAATATTTCCTAAATCATTATATTTTTTTATAATTTTTAGACATTAACTGAATTAAATTTCTTATGACACAATGATGATGCAGTGATTACCTCATTAATTAACGATTTAAATAAAATGAAATGATAATGTAAAATATAAGACTTAAACTTGTCAAAAACCTATTGGATGGGTAGATTTTGAACCCTTATCACCTTATCGTCGAAATATATAATTGTGGGGCCTTTTAAATCCGAAAAGCACTACATAATAATGTAACATTTCATTACTTTCCAAGAGTGCCTCTCTTCTCCTCTTATAAAAGGCCCCCACCACTACCACCTTATTCACACCATCAAGCCATTTGGTTCGGCCAACCTCTGCCCAAATACTCTCTCAATTTCCCTCTCTTACTTCTATATGCCTCACATTCGGCATAAGTCTTCCCATGGGAGCCTTTGGATCAAATCAAAAAAGAGTTACCCGATTTTAAGGTAATGTCTTCTCTTATGTTATTTTGTTTTCTTTTGCTTCTCCAACCCCTTAAACTCTTCTTATTCATTTATTTTGTAAAAACACCAGTATCTTCAATATACTAGGATGCTGTTATGAGATTTATTTGATTTACACTTACACACACCTTATTCTAATTGTTAAAGAACATACTGTTTCTGTGGTTGGTAAATTTCTCTCTCACAAAACGATGATTGTTCAATCTTATTTTAACACCTATCATGGTGGCCATTAAGATGTAACTATATTTATATATGATATATATTATGTTTATGTTTTACTTATTCTTATTTATTTCTCATTTATGGCATACTTTTATGATTTCCATTATGGGTAAACGTGATAATTTCATTTAAGGAAGTGCGGACTACCGCCCCCTCAAAGTGATTTGAATTGTTAATGCCATATGTGGGATGTATAAAGGATGAAGTAAATGATATTATACATTATATTATACTGGAATATAGTATACATTTATATAATTATAATTTCATTCCATTAAATATGAAATAGAAATGAAAGTAGCGTTTATGCGTACGTACGGCTTACCGTCTCCATGAACGGTGCATTTCATTTCTTACCACTAAATGTTATGTAATATTATAAATGAATTTATATACTGGATATATATTATATATATGATATCTACATCATGAATATAATTCTGGAGATAATGGATATTCTACCACATAAACAAATTGTAATTATAAGAAGTTTACTGTTGACTCAAGTACCAAAGATCGACAAAACGACCGTTATTAACTTAAATGACTACATAATTTTCATAACATTGTAATAAGTGATATAAAAGGGATAATGAACTTGAAAATGTTCTTAAGCAAGTAGAGATTAACTCTAGTTTATTATTCATGAGATTAAAGGACGGTCGAGTGAAGTCAGACATGACGTAAGGTAACTTCTTAACCCAATTTATGTTCTTTGGGTTAATCTCCTACATTCAAATTATGTCATGATATTATTTTGTCCTATCTTGATTTGTACTTTATTTATGTATAATTATAGTGAATACACATAATAGATCTACTTTATTAAAAAAATGTTCTTTGTAAGGAACTTCGTCTCAATCGCCTTTCATTGAGGAATATTTTATTATATACACAAATTTATTTTATATGGTGTATAAACCCCTTTGACTTTTACATTTATTCAAAAAAATCATTTTTATACGAAACATTTAACTAAACGACAAAAGTGAATGTTTTTTTTTCATACGTATGCGGCGAAAATGACTTCTCCGCCGTCATTACCATTATTTGAGTTTCGGCTTCCTCTATAAGCCATAACATTTTTAAATGAAAAATAATTACAAAGGTGTAATTTTCTTTTATTTTGGTATTGAAAATGTTTTTGAAAGTGTTTTTTTATATCAAGGTGTTGTATTGATATCTTGTGATTGAAATGTGGAAATGTTATGTTTCCTTTATGCATGTTTTATGTGATACGATTATGTTATGGATTATGATATGTTTAAACCTGTTCATATGAGGAATGCATTGGACTTAATAAGTGACTGGTGGAGCCCTTTATAGCTCCTAGATGCATCGGTAGGTCTCATGAGACAAACTAGTGTCTTCGCATGAGGACTTGACAAAATCCTATTTGTATCATTGGCACGAGGCCTTCGCTACGTGGTTATGATAGTCTGGCATTATGCATTCCATCATTATGAAAGTGGTTGTTGATATTGCATGTGATTATGAGACTAGTAGAATAACCATGTGAATAAGTAAATGGAATTATTTTATTCTACTTTTCCCATATTATACTGAAGATCAAGTTTAAAAGGCTTTTGTTTTAGTTATACATTGCCTTAAATGTTTATGTTTATTTATGAAAGCTTCCGCAATATTATTTTCCTTACTTATCATTTGAGATCACCCCTTTCAATGTTTTAATATTTTCCAGGATGTGAAGAAGTATTTTATGAATAACCTGCAGGGATAGTGAGAAGGGGATATGAGTGTGGACTATGGAGACCATGCTATTGTAGTTTTTCACTTTATGATGTAATGTAACTTTTATGAAGGCATCTAGTGTTTCCAAGGCTACTAAACTAATCGGTCTTTCGAGACTTGATCTTTTCTGATCAAGAAAATGCTACATAATAATGCACCGACTCTGGGTAACTGGGGTCGGGACGTTACAGTTGGTATGAGAGGAAGTTTAGTACTAACCTTGTAAGCTAGATTTAGATAAACTCTGATTATAGCACATAGACCTACGATAAAATTTGAGGATTAGTATAGAAGAACTTCCTAGAATTTTTGTATTATAGACATTTTGTGAGTTTTCTGATGAATACATTTCTATCTGGATACGAGCAAGTAGAGTAAGCTCTGGAGTAGATGTACCTAGGGGTAAAACCCGAAAAAACCGCTTTGAGCTAGACTCGAACGGGAACTGGTGCACGACAACGGGCCTTGTTGCAGTCTTGGTTATGACACTCCCGGGGGATATGCTTATGATAATTCTCATTTTCTTTACAAACCACTATGAAGGGTTGGGAGTATATACTTCCTCAAAGAAAACATTTTTATGATTATGTATTATATACATAAATAGTTCAATTTATGTTAAGTGTTTTTCAAGTTTGTAATTATGTATTTTGATTCATAAACTAATCTCGTTTTTACCATTGTTTAGAAATGGAATCTAGTGGGAGGAATGGAAACCATATCAATGCATGCACTACATATAGGGATTTCCCTCCTGCTCAAGATAATTATAATGGAGTTGGTGATACAATTGGTGCTAATCAGCTTATCACCATACTGGCGCAACTCACTCAGGTTATGAATAATAACCTTGCTCGTATGGAGCACCCTGATCCGCAACGTGGAGGATCAATGTTAGAACTCTTCATGAGGCAACAACCGTCAACATTTAATGGGGGTATAAATCCATTAGTGGATGATCAATGGATAAACTCCTTAGAGAAAATATTCCAAGCCTTGGGGAGTAGAAAAAGGGAGAAGGTTGTCATGGCAGTTTACCGCCTCACTGGAGATGTCGATCAATGGTGGTCGCTGATTCAAAACACAGAGGAAGATGAAGAAGTATCAATTATGGAATGGAGGTAGTTTAAGGAAATTTTCTTAGAAAAATACTTTCCACATGACCATCAAGCAGATATGGAAAGGAAATTTCTGAGTCTGAAGCAGAAGGAGGATGAGAATGTCACAAAGTATGAGGCTAACATTACAAGGTTAGGGAGGCATACTGAAAATTATATACGTAACCCAAGAAGTAAGATTGATCATTTATTTGATGGGTTAAAACCATTTCTCTGTTGAGCTTTAGTATCACAATCTCTCTCAACATACGAAGATATGATCTCGTGTTCTATCAAGATAGAAATGGAGTTATCCAAATCTTATGACAATAAAGTAAAGCAAGAGAAGAAGAGAACGGTGGAACAAGAGACAGATAAAGGGAAAAGGGGAAAGAAGGATTTTCCATTATGTGATAATTGTGGGATGAATCATCCTAGTACTTGCCTAAAAGGAATGGGAGTTTGTTATAAATGTGGAGAAAAAGGTCACGAAGCTCGTGATTGCAAGGGAAAGAAAGAGGTTATCAATGTTGAATAATACAATTATAGGGAAATGGGGCATTATGCAAATGAATTCCCTAATATTTAGGGAAACTTACCTCAAAAAAGGCCAATGGATCAAGAACAATCTTATGTTGTTACTATAGTTGAAGTGGAATAATTAATGTATTGGTGCTTTTGGACTCAAGGATTATATTCTGGTTATAAGAATAATGTGATATATATAAGGATTGTACTACAGTACTTGTTTTTTTTCATTAAAGTATTAATATGATGGTGGTAATCATATTTTTATATGAGACAATAAGAGAAACTTTACTTTGTTTGAGGAATTTGATGATACAATTGATTTTGGAATTTAGAGACCTTTTAGAGAAAGTCTGGACAGAGGTATTTTGGATAAATATAATGGTTGGAATTGATTAAGTTGAACATTGGATAGTATTGTTTAAGGTTAAAACATTTATGAGGATTATTTTTGGAATATTATAATACTATAGTTTTCAGAAAAGGACAACCTGCAGGTTGTGGGATAACATGTCGCGTCGGACAAAGCTGTAGGAATCGAACCCACAACCATAGTGTGATAGACATTTATTACCTACCACTAACCTACAGGAAGTCCCTGGTTATTAAAAAATAGTTTTCCTAATCTAAATGGTATGTGTTAATATTTGGAACCTTATACAATTATGATAAATAGATTATTTTTGAGTTCTATTACCTTTTGGAGTGAATGATGGATTTGTGGTAAAAAATTATTAAAGAATGAAAGTCTACATGACAAGTAAGTATATTTCCTTACATTCTTAGTAAATCTCCTAAATTAATTCCTCAACTTTATGAAAGGTAACTAAAAAAAATGATATCGGTTAACTTTTCCAACTGGGGATTCAATGATCGTTTAACCAATCACAAGTCTGTGATTTTCTTGAAGTTAACTTTCTCCTAATCCTGTTTTATACAACTCTCCATCAGACCATTATGGTTTCTTTTTCCTCCATATCCATATTTTCATAGAATCCTAATATGGGCTATCTCAGGTGACCTTTGTACTTCTCTTTCTTTCTTTTAATGTTATATTTTTTAACCCTATTTCCGATGTGGGTTTTCCAGAAAGGTATTTTCTATTTTCAACTTCTTATTTTCGAAGAACATTTACAAATTTCAAGTACGCAATTTATTGAAGGATGGTAGAATGTAACACCCCAAGATTCCATCGTACGCTCCTCTTTGAATAATAGAGCAGCGTGTGTTGTATGCAACCTCGAGTTCTAACACACTTCAACCAATAAAAGTAGCAGTTATGATTAGTAATACCCACTTTTTGAAATTATTTAAATTTTATATTTCAAAATTGACTTCATTTTTGGATTTGGAATATAGAAATTTGCCTATGTTGACTTTTTTGTATTTTTCTGAGAACGTCCAATTTTTGATGAATAATGAAAAATACTTAAAAACAACTTTTTTAATCAAAATAATTTATAGTGATAAATTATACAATTGAGTTGTTCTAAATTGTAATTAGAATATATTTTTACCATTTTATCCAATGCTTGTCATTATAATTAATTTCACTTTGAAATTGGACATAAACATTTGTCAATCTTTCGATTCACATTCTTTCTTAAAAACACGCTATTTGTTGTGACAACGGGAATTAATTATTAAATTAATTAATTCCCCTTATATATGTTGAATTTTTTAAAATAGAAATAATTTTTGAATTAGGAATATTAAATATAGCTTAGGGTTAATTTTTGGTGTTGTCCTGAAAAACTTTGATTTTTGATGAATAGTGAAACCACTAAGTGGCAGTTAAAAAAACTGATTTTTCATTTAAATGAAATTTTACCACCTCTGTGATTTAACATTCCAAAATCCGACACACATCATTGTCACTATGAAGTAAAATTTGGTTCAATGGGATTAAAATAATTTTTGGTGAATAGTAAATTTTAAGTTCTATTAATCGCGATTAAAAGTAATTAGTGTAACTTAAGGTAAATATAATGTTATAATAATATGAAATCACCTTTACACTTGTCCTACCCTTATTTTGTGAGTCATGGCCAACCAAGAAAATCCATGGGTCAACTTGTGGACCCCATGGAGCCACTTGGGTAAGAAAATGACATTAATAACTTTTTATTTAAAGTAAAAATAAAATTGTCACGAACATGTGTTGTTCTACTAAAACAATTATTACATGGGGTTAAATAAGTTAACATTTAGACTATAAATATTCAGTGGAAAGATAAAAAGATTTCCTACATCATTATATTTTTTTTTATAATTTTTCGACATTAAATAAATTAATTTTTTTATGACACAATGATGATGCAGTGATTACCTCATTAATTAACGACTTAAATAAAATGAAAAGATAATGTAAAATATAATACATACACTTGTCAGAAACCTATTGTATGGGTATATTTCTAACCCTCATCACCTTATCCTTGAAATATATAATTATGTGACCTTTGAAATCCAAAAAGCACTTCATAATAATTTAACATTTCATTACATTCTAAGTGTTCCCCTCTTCTCCTCTTATAAAAGGCCCCCACCACTACCACCTTATTCACACCTTCATGCCATTTGTATCGGCCAACCTATACCCAAATACTCTCTCAACTTCCCTCTATTACTCCTAGAAGCCTCACTTTGGGCATAATTCATCCCAAGTAATCCTTTGGCTCAAATCAAAAAAGAGTTACCCGATTTTAAGGAACTGTCTTCTCTTATGTTATTTTGTTTTATTTTTATTCTCCAACCCCTTAAACTATTTTTATTCCTTTATTTTGTAAAAACACAAGTATCTTAAATATACTATGATGTTGTTATGAGAATTATTTGATTTACACTTATAGACTCCTTCTCTTAATGGTTAACGAATATACTGTTTCAGTGGTTGGTGAATTTCTGCCTCACGAAACGATGATTGTTCAATCTTCTTTTAACACTTCTCATGGTGGCCATTAAGATGCCACTTTATTTATATATGATATATATTATGATTATGTTTTACTTATTCTTATTTATTTCTAATTTATGGCATTCTTTTATGATTTCCATTATGGGTAAACGCGATAATTTCATTTGAGGAAGTGCGGACTACCGCCCCCTCAAAGTGATTTGAATCGTTAATGTCGTATGTGGGATGTATAAAGGATGGAGTAAATGATATTATACATTATATTATAATGGAATTATATTATACCTTTATATAATTATAATTTCATTCCATTAAATATGAAATAGAAATGAAATTAGCATTCATGCGTACGTACGGATTACCGTCTCCCTGAACGGTGCATTTCATTTCTTACCTCTAAATGTTATGTAATATTATAAATGAATGTATATAATGGATATATATGATATATATGATATCTACATAATGAATATAATTATAGAGATAATGGATATTCTACCACATAAACAATTTGTAATTATAAGAAGTTTATTGTTGACTCAAGTACCAAAGATCGACAAAACGATGAAGAAGTTTCTTAATCAAGTAGAGATTAACTATAGTTTATTATTCATGATATTAAGGAATGGTCGAGTGAAGTTGGACACGAGGTAAGGGAACTTCTTAACCCAATTTATGTTCTTGGGGTTAATCTCCTGATTTCAAATTATGTCATGATATTATTATGTCCTATATTGTATTTTAACTTTATTTATATATACTTATAGTGAATACATATAATACATCTATTTTATTAAAAATATGTTCTTTTTAAGGAACTTCGTTTCAATCTCCTTTCATTGAGGCATATTTTATTTTATACACAACTTTCTTTTATATGGTGTATAAACTCCTTTGACTTTTACGTTTATTAAAAATGAATCCTTTTTATATGAAGAATTTTACTAAACGACAAAAGGGAATGTTTTTTTGTCATACGTATACGGCGACAATGACTTCTCTGCCACCGTGACCATTGTTTGAGTTTCGGCTTCCTCTACAAGCCATAACTTTTTTAAATGAAAAATAATTACAAAGTTTTAATTTTCTTTTATTTTGGTATTGAAAATGGTTTTGAAAGTGTTTTTTATATCAATGTGTTTTATTGATATCTTGTGATTGAAATGTGGAAATTTTATGTTTCCTTTATTCATGTTTTATGTGATACGATTATGTTTTGGATTATGAAATGTTTAAACATGTTCATATGAGGAATGGATTGGACTTAATAAGTGAGGGGTGCAGCCCTCTATAGATCCTCGATGCATCAGTAGGTCTCATGAGACAAACTAGTGTCTTGGCATGATGCCTTAACAAAATCTTATTTTTAGTATTGGCACTAGGCCTTGGATACATGGTTATGATAGTCTGGCATTACGCATTCAATCATTATGAAAGTTGTTATTGATATTGCATGTGATTATTCGACTAGTAGAATAACCATGTGAATAAGTAAATGGTATTATTTTATTTTACTTTTACCATATTACGCTGAATTTCAAGTTTAAAAGGCTTTTCTTTTAGTTATACATTGCCTTAAATGTTTATGATTATTTATGAAAGCTTCAGCAATATTTTTCTCCTTACTGAGCATCTGAGCTCACCCCATTCAATGTTTTAATATTTTCTAAGATTTGAAGAAGTATTCTATGAATGACCGGAAGGGATAGTCAGAAGGGGATATGAGTGTGGACTATGGATACCATGTTATTGTAGATTTTCAATTTATGATGTAATGTAACTTTTATGAATGTATCTAGTGTTTCCAAGGATACTAAACTAACCGGTCTTTAGAGACTTGATCATTTGTGATCATGCCAATGCTACGTAATAATGCACCAACTCTAGGTAACTGGGGTTGGGGCGTTACAACCAAACTCTATAGATAATATTCCATATTCAATTTTTATTATTTTTTTGTATGATTTCATGAAATATCTATGAAATTTAATTGGGGCATGTCCATTAATCTCATCTTATTCTATTTTAAGAATAATAAAAATTAATATGAGAAATGAAATTTTAAACCCTCACAAGATTATCCTACTGCACATTTGGAGGGTGTGTGGTACCCAAATTTTCGTGTAGAACAATAATTACAGTTGTATTTTCCCCCCTAATATACGATTATGAGAAAATTAATTTTGGAATAAAATATATATATAAACGAAAATCAAGAAGGTGGTAAAAAAAATAAGTTCTCCCATATGGTAAATTTAATTGAGAATATTCAATGATCCTTGAATTTAGAGGAATGTTATGGCTTGATCATTATTGAGATATTCAATCCTAAACACACATTTTCATCACCTTTATTTCTATTTTAATTTTAACACATATTCTTGAATATCTTGTTGTAATTTAATTTTATTCACATAATCAATCATAGGAATGTATACATAAACTCTTTTTGAATATTTATAATATTTCCCTACAATGTTTTGTTTATTTTGGTTTACTTGGTTGTAATGGTGGTTTCATTGTAAGTGGATAAATCTATGGTAAGGTCCATTTGGGTTTTATGTTTTGTACCATTTTTACTAGTAATGGAACTGATGGTTCCATTATACCTATGGTATAATATTAGTAATGATGGAATATTACCTTACCATTGAATTTTTATTTCCCCACTATGTTGGATAGTTTGTATAATTTAGTTGTAATCCTTGTATAGAAGTATTAGTTGTTTTTTTAATATTATATTGTTATTTTTTTGCTAGTTCTTGTAGGTTATGATGGGTTTTTAGTGGGTCTTTTTATAATGACTCTTATAATGGCTTAGGGTTTTTGGTGGTGTATAAGGATGAATTCCCCAACATAGGTGGTTGAAATGATTTTTGGGTTCTTTATATTACCCCATTCATACAAGATTAGTTATCCTTCTATATGGAGATGGATGGGTGGTATAGTTCTTTCTCAACTAGTTTATTATAAGGGAGGCATAGGAAGATTTCCCCGCAAATCATAGAAGGGTCACTCAGTTGAGAGTGTTTGTCTGAACTGTGTTTAAAAATATCATAGATACCATAATAAATTATAGGAGCGGTTTTGGATTTCCATTGGAAAATATAATCTTTTCAAAGTAGGGTGAAAACCTCTACAAAAATCATGTCCACATTCTTCTTAAAATTAAAAATTTTCACTTTATGGACACCACATATAGGTATACTGGACCTCAAACCAAATTGGTCATTTATTTATTCCATGTTTTCAAAATGGATCCTTTAAATTACTATATTTCTATAAACTATTGAACAAAATATAGAAGCATCAATCATATTAAAATAAAAATAAATTATGCCTTCATAAAAATATTATATTAAATATATTCATTTATTTGGTGGGGTTTAAAACATTTTCAAATTAATTTAAAATGTTCCTGTAATTCATGATAATTTTCCACATTATATTTACTTCTTAGAAAAATTTATTTCTTTATTTTAATACAATAATAAGGGAAATATTTTTCAAGAAAAACTACTTTCAAGTCTACCTAGCCTCTAATTGGAAAGGTAATATAATACAACAAATTTTTGGAAATGAATTCTAATAAAAAGAGAATATCCATAAGTTTTAAAATTTTCTCCTCAAATTTTCATGTTTTAAAGTTGATCACATAGTATGGAGTTCATTTAAATTATTATATTGGTATTCTCTATAATGTCTATCGATTTTAGGTAATAAGTGAATTCGAACAAATTTTAATTTTCTTTCTGGTGATTCTCTATGTATTTGAATATACATTGGTTGAATATCAATATCACATAGAGTTATTTAATTTAATGTATTGTTATTTTATTCTTTGATATGATAGTTGTTATTAGTCTCAACTTTATCTCTATAAGAAAAATTGATTCAAAGATTTTTTTAAATGGGTTATGTCACCTCCTCTAAAGAGTTATTTTGTGTATATCTGTGTAACTGACAGAAGATCTACTCTGGTTTATGATTGAAAGGATGTGGTTCTCTTCGAATAAAACATTTCATGAAAAAAATATGCAAATATATGAGGTTAAAAATATATATATATCTGTATATATAATTGGTCAATAAAAAATTTATATATTTACTATATCCACAAAGATATTATAAAAAACATTAATAATTGATGTTCTCCCCATAAATAGTGTCCAATTTTGAATATGATACCATTATTTGTAGAATTAGTTATATTTTTTATGATTATTTGTAATATAGGACTGACCCAAGGTTTTCTCTGAAGGAGATGTCCTGTTTTAAACTATCATATTTTTATATGTTTTTTAAATAAACTAAAAGTGGGGGTGGGGTTGAAAATGACATGAGTTTGAAAGAAAAAATAATTAAACACAATTTTAGTAAAGAAGATTATTAATTGATTTATGTATTAAGAGGAGTTAAAAAATGATATAATTTTGAGTTCACTAAACATAATAGAAATTATATTGTTCTGAAAAAAATGTTCGGTTTATTAAAATTATTTAGTTAAGGGTATTCCAAATCATGATTCCCTTGTTTTTCCTCAAATATTATGAACCTAGATGCAAGCCTTAAAATAATGATCAATTTTTTATGTCTTAGGACTTATATAAATAATAGTAGATACCATGTCATACTGAGATAACAATTATGTGTGAGAGAAAAAGGACCAATGTGTTGTCTAATCAGAACTACACGAGATCTTCAATTGAAATATCAAGGAAATCAGTTTTGAAATAAAATTATTTTTAAATAATCCTGAAAAAATAATTAAAAGTTATAAAATGTTAATAAAAAACTACAATAGATGTGCCTATTCATAAATCATATAATACTAGTTGAAACAAAAGTTTCAAAACACCATCTACTAGGGTGTATCTCCCTCACAATGATTGCACATTATTTATCTCGTCATCGAGAGGATGAGGAGGAATATGTTGTACTCTATCTCCATAAATGATGTCCCTATAAGAATTGGGATATCCAAAACATCTAAAATTATGAAATGATCCTTATATGTTTAAAACAATTTACCACATCACACCTTTAGTTGAGCTTTCGTATTAGGATTACAATGTGTCTTTTTAAATGAAATGGGTGGTAGTGGTTTTTTACAATGATTTCAAAATACACCATGTGTTTCATATTGGCATAGTTAAATAGACTTATCTTGACATCAAAACTATGGGGGTTATTTTCTATCCAGTTTAATGTTTATTTTTAGTGTTTTTGTGGAATTAACTTCAATAATGGGAGATATTCTCAATATATTGAGTTATACTTAGGACTTTATGAATATTTGATAAACTATAAAAATCACATAATTATAGATATAATATGGATGAATAATACCAAGGGTTTTCTTATTATTTTTATAAATAATTATTAAGGACACACACAAAAAATTTGCGTTCGATTGGGTGGATATATTTTTCCATATATGAATATCATTGGACATGTGTGTTTGGGATTTAATGTAGTTTACCCCATTTTCCCCCACTTTATCTTGGTCCCCCAAAATAACATTCAACAATAAAAAATAAAAAAAAGTGAAATTTACCTTTTCAAATGTTTTTAACACTAATTAGTTAAACAAAATGTGTAGTGAAATTGATTGTTAAATATTAAATTTATTATATTAAATAAATTTAACGTAGCTATATACTGGTGGAGAAATAATAGTGAATCCGGATACAATCATGAGGAAATTTGAGAATATATATGAATTTAGTGGAATGTATAAGGGTAATTATTTTCTATTTGATGGGGGAGAAAATGTTCCACATCATAGTGGATCCACTATGGTGTATAGGGTCATAAAAAGGAAGAAACATAGAATTTTGGTTAATTGAAATAACACTATAGAAACACTCTCACAATATGATATATTTTAACATGATATAAATCATTAAATTCCTTGCTCATAAATCTTGGAACATTACTCTACGGTCTTTCAAATTCATGAAATCCAAAATGAGATATTTTTCATTTAAAGCATAGTGACCTAGTTATTTAATGAAGCCAGCCATCATTATATAAAAAATATAATATTTTTTTAATTGAAATCACAATTAATTTGGATGATCCCAAGTAGTGTATTAGTATTTATATTCTATAGTCATCAGATCTTTAATTTGATCCAAATTTTGAAATTCAGTCTATGATAAAAAAAATAGATGATGAAGTCACTTGGAGAGGATTGTAAAGACCCGTAAAATTCAAGGGAAATTTTTTCTTAATTTTCTTTAGAATTTTACAAGAGCGCGGTTTCAGACGGCACCTGATTCCGAGGCTCGGAGTGCCCGGAATTAATTTCTGAAGTTTAGGCTCGGGTACGTTCAGTGAACGAACGAGCGGGTATTTCTAACTTTTGATACGGTGCTCGGAATTGAAATCCGAGGGCACCGATGAACTCGCAGCGCCGATATTCGCTTAAAGAGACCTTTTCGGGAGTTTCGTTTGTTGCGGGTTGAAAGTTAGTTTTTGGGTTTTTAGTTTAAGTTAAATAAAATTTGTGAGGTACAAATTTTATTTTTAACTAGTTAAGTCCTACCAAAGGGAGTTGGGAGTGGGACCCACATCCACTTAACCTCCCTTGGGAGGATTAAGTGAGGTGGGGTCCACACGAACCCCAACTCCTCAAATTCTCTCAAAACCTCCCCTTAAACTCATTTCATTAAATGTTGTCAACTTGAGTTACTTGATTAATTATGGGAGTTTAACCTTTTTGAATTTCAAACTTTTGAAATTCTAATGTGTATTGTAATAATAAAATAAGAAGTTGTCTTATTTTATTTTGGGTTGTTTGTTTGTCTCCTTGGGAGCTTTTGGAGAGCCTCTTCTTCTTCTTCAAACTCAACGAAGAACGCGAAGAACGTCGTTCTTCAACGAAGAACTTCTCCGCCGAAGAACACGATCCATCCGCGACGTGACGTTCTTCTTCCGCATCATCTCTTCCGCGACGGTTTTCCGCGACGAACGCCATCGACAACGACTCTTCCTCCGACGTCAAAGGAATCGACACCGATATTCCACGACTCCGTCAACGTGCGACTATCAAGGTAGGGGTTCTTGAGTTCGTTGTTTCCTTTTTATTTGACTTTCCTCAAGACTTGACGTAGAACTCTCAAGTTTCTGACGAAGAACGCCGCTCCGCTCTTCTTCGTCTTCGGTGTCAACGAGAGAGAACACCGCACCTTCCTCGGACAACCTTCGTCGGCGTACAAGGATTCGCCAACGACGTGCCTCTTCGTCGTTGAATTTGACGAACGACGACCGTGTCGCCCGACCTCCGCGACGTCGTCTTCCGCGGAACGTAGAACGATCTTCGAACCTTATACCAAGGTAGGGGTTGTTGTTTTATTCTTTATTATTCCTTTTCTTGATCGTGAATAGCAAGTATAACGTGTGGCTTAATTTATTTAAGATGCGTTATTATTTTAACGTGAGGGGGTCGGACCGCACGAACACGGCCGAACCCCCCTCCATCGTTTCTTGTTTATTCTTGCGGGCGGAAGAAAGGTGGCGTGGTGCCGTCGCACCACGCGGATAATTATACGTTTAAGTTACGCGATGTCGTCGCGCGCACCATGAAGAAACAACAAGAACGCGACGCCGTCGCGCCGCGTTGAATGATTATCAAAGCACGGCGAAGGGGCGCGGTGTCGTCGCACCGCGCCGGTTGAAGAACGCCGCGGCCGGTTCCGGGCCGCGGCGGGACGAAGAGACCGCGGCCGGTTCCGGGCCGCGGCGGAAGAGAAGACCGGCGGTCGGGCCGCCGGCGTCGGAAGTCGAAGGCGGGACCGGAATTTCCGGTCCCGTTAGTGAAAACCGGCCGGCCAGCTGGCCGGCCGGATGACAGGAAACCGGGGGAATAAATCCCCCGGCCGTTTCAACAAAACCCCCCTCTTATTGAGGGGGGCGGTTCCATGGAAGGGGGGGGGGCAGCAGCCCCCCGGTTTAATTCAAAACCGGCCCCCACGTGGGGGCCGATTTGTTGCAAACGGCGCGGCAAAGCCGCGCCGCCCTTCTGAAGAAGCGGGGGTTAGCCCCCCGCGAGCGGCCTCTCGCGGCACCCCGAGCCGCCGCGGCACCCCGCGCCGCCGCGCCGCCCCGGGGGGGGGGGGGGGGGGGTCGGGCCGGGTCGGCCCGGACCCGGACCCCCCCGTTTCGAACCAGATTTGGTTTTTGGCCCATAACATGAGCCTCGGACCTCCGATCGACGAACCGTCAGCTGCAACGCGATCCTTGGATCGAGACGGTCGTTTCGGTATATCGCACTCAAGGTTTCGGATTACTTTGAGTTTGGCCGGGTTGGTTCGTTCACGAAACCAACCGGGCCTTCGGAGCGGAAACGCTCATATCTTGAGCCACGAACGTCCGATTGACGCGCCGTCAGTCGCGTTGTGTTCCTTTTAGTAAGACGGATCTTTTGGCATACTCCGCCCGAGGTTTGGACGCAGGTGGAGTACGGTCGGGTTGGTTTTGCCTTAAAAACCAACCGGGCCCCGGAGACGAAAAAGCCAATAACTCACAGACCGGGCGTCCGATTGACGCGTCGTCTGTTTCGTTGACTTCCTCTTGCTGAGACGGATCATTTGACATACTCCGCCCGAGTTTTGGATATAGTCGGAGTATGGCCGGGTTGGATTGTACCCGAAATCCAACCGGGCCCCTGGAACGGGAAAGCTGATATCTTTCAGACAGGACGTCCGTTTGACGAACCGTCAGCGGCGTTGGTGGTTACGTTTAGTAACGGTCCCTATGAGTATACCCTATGGGAGTTCGGGGTACAGTTGAGTTACGGCCGGGATTGGTTTGCTCACAAAACCAACCGGGCCCCTGGGACGAAAAGGCTAATAACTCACAGACCGGGCGTCCGATCGACGCGCCGTCTGTTGCGTTGAGACCCCTGTGACGAGACGGACTTTTGAGATACTTCTTTGCGGGGCTTTGTGATACTTGGAGTATCGACCAGTAGCTCGTGGAGCGGACCCTCCCGGAGACGAGCGTGCAGAGTTCGGAGACCGTGAAGCCGGCTGAGACCTGACGACTGCTTGACCGACTCGACTTGGAGTGAGTCGACTAGCCCAGTGGATGGAGCGCCCGGTATTTGGCGGTAGACCCACGGCGGACGGAGCGCCTGGTAGTTGGAAGCAGACCCGCGGTACTCGACAGGAGGAGTACCTCAGTAGGCTATCTGGGTAGCGCCCGGTATTTGGCAGCAGACCCTCAGCGGACGGAGCGCCTGGTAGTTGGCAGCAGACCCGCAGTACTCGATAGGAGGAGTACTTCAGCAGTCTTAGGTTAGTGAGCGGCGGCCTCGGAGTCGTGACAGGACCACTGTACACTCTAGAGACGGAGCTCTTCAGCAGTTACGGTTTCGATAATGAAAATCCTGGTTTGAGCTGAGACTTTTGTCCTTTGTGTTTCCTCATGATTGAGATGGGTTACTTGATAACTTAGGTATATGTATGGGCATATACCTGGGTAGTGGTTATCCGTTGATCTCATGATCCTTGTGTTTCCTCATGACTGAGATGGGTTACTTGATAACTTAGGTATATGTATGGGCATATACCTAAGTAGAGTTTATCTGTTGTGATCTTCTTGTGGTTATCCTTGTTGGTTTTAGTGAGACCTTGAGGGTCTCGGGGTCCCTACTGAGTATCGTTATACTCACCCCTGCACGGGCTATGCCCGCACCTCGTTGTGTTGGTTGCAGACGACGGCCAGTACTGGCAGAGGCCGAGTGTTCGAGGACTGGACGGTACCTGGAGGTGGACTATACGACGAGGCGGTACCCAGAGGCAGACCACTGGGCGGGACATACTTGGAGCAGACGGCGGGACCCGAGGAGCAGAGGAGCTATCTGTACCCACCCTTCAGGTGGGATTTCCAGTGGACAGCTCGGCGTAGCTGCTTTACTTTTCAGTTGCTGTTTTCCCTTTCGAGTTGTACTTTACAGTTGGGCTTGTATTTCCGGCCCCTTTTTACTTTCCACACTTTTAGTTGTACTCTGTTTTTTCTTAGCGTTACTTTCCGCTTGCTTACTCTGTGGTGTTTGTTTACTTTACAAAGGCAATGCCTTCCCTTTTTACCGGGATTTACGCCTTGGTGCTAGTCGCCAGCCCCTGGCCTATGGAAGGCGGGCTTGGGGTAGTCACGGCACGGACCCCGAGGGCGGGTCGTGACAAATTGGTATCAGAGGAGTTCAGTTTTACCGCAGAACTTATAACTCTGATCTTTCTTTCTGTGAAGCAATAGTGTTAAGGGTACTGAGTGTGGTTTTCAGTTCAGGGAGTCCAGTGTTGGTGCGGGCGGCCGACGTATCCATACACCAGGACCCTGACAACTGATTTCCGACTTTGTGCACGAAAACACTGATTGCGTGTGTGTTTTCAAAGGGTTTTCCCCTTAAAGCAGCTCAAACCAGGTCAGCTCACCAGGTATAATCGTTTGATCGTGTTACGTTGTTTCTTTCAGGATGGCCCCACGACGGCAGCCAGCTAGGGTTCCGAGAATCGAACGTGACGACAGCCCACCGAGCGACGAGGCCTCGGTGCAGGGCCCTTTGTCAGTAGTGGCACCGGCGGTAGCTCTACCCGCCGAGCCCCCGATGCTTCCAGCAGCAGCCGCTGACGATGCACGTCGCCTCAGCGCACTGCATGAGTTTCAGCGCCAGCGACCGCCCAGGTTTTGCGGGGAGACGGATCCCCAGGCTGCAGAGGACTGGCTGGAGGCAGTGGTACGAGTGTTTAGGCTAGTGAGGACACCAGCAGACCTCATGGCGATCCTCACTGCGAGCCTACTACACGCAGCAGCAGGTAGGTGGTGGAGCCACTTGTTTCAGTTTTGCGATGAGATGAACATCGCATGGGAAGACTTCGAGACCTTCTTCAGGGTGGAGTTTGTGCCAGTATCTCTACACCTCGAGCGTGTACAGGAGATTCTGCCTTTGCCGCGTGTTTTTCGATCAGAAGCCGAGTCATCTGTGGGCAGTAGACAGATGATGCAGAGGTCCAGGAGGACCAGACCAGCAGTTGGGCGATCTCGGGTTTTAGGACCGGTGGTGCAGGGCACCCGGAGTGGGAACAGAGCTAGCCGTGCAAGGAGCAGGTTGTGTTACTCATGCCGCGGAAAGGGTCACCTGGCACGTGACTGTCCGACTCCTCGATCCGCAGGCTTGGGGGGAGCCACCGAGGTTGAGGCAGCGACAAATGCTTGAGCAACAGTAAAGCAGGTGGACAGGAGCGGAACAAGTGGATACGTCTTTTGTACTTCTAGTTCCATGTTGATGTTGTTTTTGTGTAGCATCTTTGTATTATGAGCTGCAATAATAAAAGATGCATACTTTGTGATTTTTTCATTCCTGTCCTCTTTCGTGATGTTACTAAGAGGTTCCAGTTGACTGTTGACTTGACCCTCACTTGTGAGACATCTACTGGAGGAGACCAGTTACCACACACTGATGCCGACAGTGTGACTCAACCCTTGGAGGCGAGAGTAACGGTTGGATCTCTTAGTAGTAGCGTCGAGGCCTTACGACGTCATCCTTGGTATGGATTAATATCATCCATGTTAGGATTGACTGTTTTAGGCAAAGAATGTGGTTCATCCAGGGGATGAGACCAGGTTTCTGTTATCGGCAAAGAAGAAATCTTGCAGCTCTTGTGGGACCAGAGATGGTCCGGGCCACGTCAGAGGAGGTCCAGGTCATTCAGGAGCGGATGAGGACAGCACAGAGCCGGCAGAAGTCATTCGCGGACAGGAGGCGGAGGCCACTAGAGTTCGAGGATGGTGACCACGTCTTCTTGCGGGTCTCACCTCGACGTGGTATTCAGAGATTTGGCCGAGGAGGCAAGTTATCTCCGCGCTTCATCGGACCCTTCCAGGTCCTCAGCAGGGTTGGTGAGGTGGCTTATCGCCTGGCTCTACCACCTCAGTTGCACCGGGTGCACGACGTCTTCCACGTGTCTCAGCTGAGGAGATACGTGCACGACCCGACGCACATCCCTGACCATGTGAAGCTTGACGTTGACGATGGGGCGACTTTTACGGAGGTCCCGGTGGAGTTAGAGGATCGACAGGAGCAGGTCCTACATGGACGATCGATTCCTCTTGTGCGCATCAGATGGCGGCACGGGAATCTCCAGGAGAGCACATGGGAGCGGGAGGCTCAGATGCGTGCTCAGTACCCTCTTTGTTTCCCTAGTTTTTGATGTATCTTTACGGGGACGTAAAGTCCTGAGGTGGGAGTAATGTAAAGACCCTAAAATTCAAGGGAAATTTTTTCTTAATTTTCTTTAGAATTTTACAAGAGCGCGGTTTCAGACGGCACCTGATTCCGAGGCCCGGAGTGCCCGGAATTAATTTCTGAAGTTTAGGCTCGGGTACGTTCAGTGAACGAACGAGCGGGTATTTCTAACTTTTGATACGGTGCTCGGAATTGAAATCTGAGGGCACCGATGAACTCGCAGCGCCGATATTCGCTTAAAGAGACCTTTTCGGGAGTTGCGTTTGTTGCGGGTTGAAAGTTAGTTTTTGGGTTTTTAGTTTAAGTTAAATAAAATTTGTGAGGTACAAATTTTATTTTTAACTAGTTAAGTCCTACCAAAGGGAGTTGGGAGTGGGACCCACATCCACTTAACCTCCCTTGGGAGGATTAAGTGAGGTGGGGTCCACACGAACCCCAACTCCTCAAATTCTCTCAAAACCTCCCCTTAAACTCATTTCATTAAATGTTGTCAACTTGAGTTACTTAATTAATTATGGGAGTTTAACCTTTTTGAATTTCAAACTTTTGAAATTCTAATGTGTATTGTAATAATAAAATAAGAAGTTGTCTTATTTTATTTTGGGTTGTTTGTTTGTCTCCTTGGGAGCTTTTGGAGAGCCTCTTCTTCTTCTTCAAACTCAACGAAGAACGCGAAGAACGTCGTTCTTCAACGAAGAACTTCTCCGCCGAAGAACACGATCCATCCGCGACGTGACGTTCTTCTTCCGCATCATCTCTTCCGCGACGGTTTTCCGCGACGAACGCCATCGACAACGACTCTTCCTCCGACGTCAAAGGAATCAACACCGATATTCCACGACTCCGTCAACGTGCGACTATCAAGGTAGGGGTTCTTGAGTTCGTTGTTTCCTTTTTATTTGACTTTCCTCAAGACTTGACGTAGAACGCTCAAGTTTCCGACGAAGAACGCCGCTCCGCTCTTCTTCGTCTTCGGTGTCAACGAGAGAGAACACCGCACCTTCCTCGGACAACCTTCGTCGGCGTACAAGGATTCGCCAACGACGTGCCTCTTCGGACGCGCCTCTTCGTCGTTGAATTTGACGAACGACGACCGCGTCGCCCGACCTCCGCGACGTCGTCTTCCGCGGAACGTAGAACGATCTTCGAACCTTATACCAAGGTAGGGGTTGTTGTTTTATTCTTTATTATTCCTTTTCTTGATCGTGAATAGCAAGTATAACGTGTGGCTTAATTTATTTAAGATGCGTTATTATTTTAACGTGAGGGGGCCGGACCGCACGAACACGGCCGAACCCCCCTCCATCGTTTCTTGTTTATTCTTGCGGGCGGAAGCAAGGTGGCGTGGTGCCGTCGCACCACGCGGATAATTATACGTTTAAGTTACGCGATGTCATCGCGCGCACCATGAAGAAACAACAAGAACGCGACGCCGTCGCGCCGCGTTGAATGATTATCAAAGCACGGCGAAGGGGCGCGGTGCCGTCGCACCGCGCCGGTTGACGAACGCCGCGGCCGGTTCCGGGCCGCGGCGGGATGAAGAGACCGCGGCCGGTTCCGGGCCGCGGCGGAAGAGAAGACCGGCGGCCGGGCCGCCGGCGTCGGAAGTCGAAGGCGGGACCGGAATTTCCGGTCCCGTTAGTGAAAACCGGCCGGCCAGCTGGCCGGCCGGATGACAGGAAACCGGGGGAATAAATCCCCCGGCCGTTTCAACAAAACCCCCCTCTTATTGAGGGGGGCGGTTCCATGGAAGGGGGGGGGGCAGCAGCCCCCCGGTTTAATTCAAAACCGGCCCCCACGTGGGGGCCGATTTGTTGCAAACGGCGCGGCAAAGCCGCGCCGCCCTTCTGAAGAAGCGGGGGTTAGCCCCCCGCGAGCGGCCCCTCGCGGCACCCCGAGCTGCCGCGGCACCCCGCGCCGCCGCGCCGCCAGGCCGCCGCGCCGCCGCCACCGCCCGCCGCCACCGCCGGCCGCCGCCGCCGGCCGCCGCGCCGCCCGGGGGGGGGGGGGGGGGGTCGGGCCGGGTCGGCCCGGACCCGGACCCCCCCGTTTCGAACCAGATTTGGGTTTTGGCTCATAACTTGAGCCTCGGACCTCCGATCGACGAACCGTCAGCTGCAACGCGATCCTTGGATCGAGCCGGTCGTTTCAGTATATCGCACTCAAGGTTTCGGATTACTTTGAGTTTGGCCGGGTTGGTTCGTTCACGAAACCAACCGGGCCTTCGGAGCGGAAACGCTCATATCTTGAGCCACGAACGTCCGATTGACGCGCCGTCAGTCGCGTTGTGTTCCTTTTAGTGAGAAGGATCTTTTGGCATACTCCGCCCGAGGTTTGGACGCAGGTGGAGTACGGTCGGGTTGGTTTTTCCTTAAAAACCAACCGGGCCCCGGAGACGAAAAAGCCAATAACTCACAGATCGGGCGTCCGATTGACGCGCCGTCTGTTTCGTTGACTTCCTCTTGATGAGACGGAACTTTTGACATACTCCGCCCGAGTTTTGGATACAGTCGGAGTATGGCCGGGTTGGATTGTACCCGAAATCCAACCGGGCCCCTGGAACGGGAAAGCTGATATCCTTCAGACAGGACGTCCGTTTGACGAACCGTCAGCGGCGTTGGTGGTTACGTTTAGTAACGGTCCCTATGAGTATACCCTATGGGAGTTCGGGGTACAGTTGAGTTACGGCCGGGATTGGTTTTCTCACAAAACCAACCGGGCCCCTGGGACGAAAAGGCTAATAACTCACAGACCGGGCGTCCGATCGACGCGCCGTCTGTTGCGTTGAGACCCCTGTGATGAGACGGACTTTTGAGATACTTCTTTGCGGGGCTTTGTGATACTTGGAGTATCGACCAGTAGCTCGTGGAGCGGACCCTCCCGGAGACGAGCGTGCAGAGTTCGGAGACCGTGAAGCCGGCTGAGACCTGACGACTGCTTGACCGACTCGACTTGGAGTGAGTCGACTAGCCCAGTGGACGGAGCGCCCGGTATTTGGCGGCAGACCCACGGCGGACGGAGCGCCTGGTAGTTGGCAGCAGACCCGCGGTACTCGACAGGAGGAGTACCTCAGTAGGCTATCTGGGTAGCGCCCGGTATTTGGCAGCAGACCCTCAGCGGATGGAGCGCCTGGTAGTTGGCAGCAGACCCGCAGTACTCGACAGGAGGAGTACTTCAGCAGTCTTAGGTTAGTGAGCGGCGGCCTCGGAGTCGTGACAGGACCACTGTACACTCTAGAGACGGAGCTCTTCAGCAGGTACGGTTTCGATAATGAAAATCCTGGTTTGAGCTGAGACTTTTGTCCTTTGTGTTTCCTCATGATTGAGATGGGTTACTTGATAACTTAGGTATATGTATGGGCATATACCTGGGTAGTGGTTATCCGTTGATCTCATGATCCTTGTGTTTCCTCATGACTGAGATGGGTTACTTGATAACTTAGGTATATGTATGGGCATATACCTAAGTAGAGTTTATCTGTTGTGATCTTCTTGTGGTTATCCTTGTTGGTTTTAGTGAGACCTTGAGGGTCTCGGGGTCCCTACTGAGTATCGTTATACTCACCCCTGCACGGGCTATGCCCGCACCTCGTTGTGTTGGTTGCAGACGACGGCCAGTACTAGCAGAGGCCGAGTGTTCGAGGACTGGACGGTACCTGGAGGTGGACTATACGACGAGGCGGTACCCAGAGGCAGACCACTGGGCGGGACATACTTGGAGCAGACGGCGGGACCCGAGGAGCAGAGGAGCTATCTGTACCCACCCTTCAGGTGGGATTTCCAGTGGACAGCTCGGCGTAGCTGCTTTACTTTTCAGTTGCTGTTTTCCCTTTCGAGTTGTACTTTACAGTTGGGCTTGTATTTCCGGCCCCTTTTTACTTTCCGCACTTTTAGTTGTACTCTGTTTTTTCTTAGTGTTACTTTCCGCTTGCTGACTCTGTGGTGTTTGTTTACTTTACAAAGGCAATGCCTTCCCTTTTTACCGGGATTTACGCCTTGGTGCTAGTCGCCAGCCCCTGGCCTATGGAAGGCGGGCTTGGGGTAGTCACGGCACGGACCCCGAGGGCGGGTCGTGACAAGGATGCTTTTCAGGAGTGACTCAAATATTTCCTTTGATACATTAATATATTGAATTCATACATCTATATATGACATTAATGTTTTTATTTAATTGTGGTTTCGTACCTTTATTTATATTATATACTAGTTTTGTTTTCACATAATTCTACCTTTTCTTTTTCATGAGTATACTATTTCATCTATCATGGTTGACTATTCTATCATGAGTTATTGGTCTCTTAAGCGATAGTGGATGAATAGTAAAATGATAGAAAATTAATTTAGTGATTTATTTATTTTTTAATCAAATGAATTAGATTAACAACACGCTGATACATTATAAATATTAGACCTTAGTTAGCTAGTGACTTTGGTGTGGATTAGGGGTGGAACCCCAATGTGATTGCGGAAAATGTGACAGCTAGAGCTGACCAAAATTGATTTTTCCTTAAGATTGAACATAATTCATATAATAATTACAAGGTTACATTTTCCTTAGTAATTTATTGTATTTAGGTATTATTAATTGTTACCAATTTAGTGGGATTAATCACATGAAGGTCTCTCATAATTAATCATCCATGCTAATTCCAAATATGGGTAAACCATAAATCTACGGAATATATCCTCTGAAATTATTTCCATAGCACTATAAATAATCCAATATTTTAGTGAAATGGTATTTTTTATTTTATCTTTTAGATTCATTAATTTGTTCCTTATTTATAATTTTCGTTATCAACTTGACATTTCTATATTATTCATTGAGTTAATAATTAAGAACAATTACCTAGTTTAGGATCTACATGTGCCATACTGTTCGACATCAAGATTAAAAATTACTATATTATAATTTTATAGTCTTAATAAATAGTTAACATTGTTTTTAAAATTAAAAACTATAAAAAACATCTTGGGAGGTGATGATGCCCCGAGATACATAATTGTTTTCACTATTATCGTGGACACAACACAAAACAATCGGAAATTTTTAGTATTGTTTAATTTTTTTCACACTTTTATTTTCCTTTTCTATTTTTGATTTTGGTTGTATTATATATTAATGGAATATTATATATTTTTTGTACACTGTGGTGCATCACCTATACTCCGCACATGTGATCATAGTTCCTATATTTCAATGAACACCTTGACTTCTACATATAAATTGTTAGTTAACATTTACACAAATGAAAAACAAAAATAAAAAACCAAGGAATTAAAGAGGCATGCAAGGAGATATCAAAAATCATCGATGAAAGATAGTAATCAAAAAAAATGGGATGATATTGATAGAATATTGGATATATCCCATCAATGGGGATACTCCGAGTATCCTTAGGCCACCAGCATGGGATAATAACTTTTTGTTAATGTCTATTATTTTTTAGATTATTAATAATATGGGCTAAATCATAGGTATAAAGAATTATGATATTTAATTTCATCTTTTTAATTTCATATATATTTTTTACACATACATGACTAATGTAGTCACTATTGATTCTATTAGACATTGTGACTTCTAATTTTCAAAAATGCGGAATGATATGGAAGTGTTCAAATAATAGTTTTTGAGATCAATTATGACTGGGAGGAAGTAATTGAGGTATTTTTAGAGATATTTTTTACCCTGATTAAGATGGAGAAGCTATGAACTGATTTTAAAAATGTCTCACAACACGATGAAGAATATACCTATGATTTTGGGGAAATATTCTAATAGATTCTATATATTATCCCATGTCAGGGAGTTACAAAGGGACTCTAGCTATGTACCTTATACTTTGGGTGATAAAATAACACATATGACATTATATATTTAGATACATGATTTTTATTTGTAACTATAACCACCTCTAGATCTCATAACATCCTTTATGACCATGTATACAATAAATATCAATGGAAATGAGGGATAAGACCTTCCATGAGTGGCTTTCACCATGTGGGCGATTTGAAAATTTTGAAAGCATAGATAGAAGCGAAGTCCTATGAGATGGAGACCCTCATAATTAACTATAACCATGGATCGTTATAAAGACTCCTTAATTACTATCATATGTGATATAAGTAGGTACACATTCTTTTCAATATATCCATGTAGGATTAGAAGACCACTCAATAGGTGAGGTAAATTTTTTTTATCAAAAATTGGACTCTATCATTCCAATACCATCAACATCGAAACTTGGGACTATAGGTTACCCAAAATCCATAATATAGATAAAAATGAGTGTATAATTCACATTTTTATCATTTCCCATAATGTTTTCCTTACGAAAACAAAATACAAAAATAAACATTACCAATCTATAAAAATACATGAACATAATTTATTCAATAAGAAAATTTGTTTCTATCGTAGCATTAAGTATCCTAGTTTTCTTTTGAGGAGATGGTGGTTGAGTACCATAAAAATATTGACCAATGTATTTGGAATGTTATGAAAACCCTTTAGAAGTGTAATAAATACTTAGAAACTTTCATGGGTTAACTGTAGGATATAAAATCTTATATAGGATTTATTTCCCAATAAAATTACTGTGAGGCCTATTACAGTCCTTAAAAAACCATAGAGGTTCCAAGAGAGGAGTTGAAGGTTATCATCATAGAGAGTGTATGATATCTATTATAAAATAAGGATCAGAATCCCAGGAAAATTGAGGTTGAGTTGAAACAATGAGTGGAAGAATAAATTGTGGTACTAAATGAAGTGAAGTATATTAAGTCAAACCATCAAACATATGAAGACAATATAGTGGAATAGGTGGTGAAGAATCTTGAAGTTACGATGTACTGGACACATCTTCCTTTTTTAGAGAGGATACACCATGTGAAGATTAAGTATTGGTATAATAATATTATAGATATATTCATGATGTAATATAATACCATACTATTCACTGAGTCTATTTTAAAAATGTTAATTTATTCTATGATCCTCATGAAACTTACCTCTAATAAAATGAATCTTGGGGATATAGATGTGTTTTCATTAAGTCAATAGTAAAAAATAGTTATGAAGTATAAACTCTTATCAAATATTAGATATTCATGATGATGTTTTATTCCATTAAAAATAAAATCATATCTATTTAATAATTCCATTTTGATTTGAGAGATAGTGTGAAATTTATACCACTGGGCACGTTAAAAAATAATTGGTATATGAAATTTCAAATACAGATAAGTTTCATTTAATTTAGCACAAAAATCCATGAATTTTTCAAATATTATTCTTCAATATATATTTTTAAAGGTTGAAAAGTTAATTTTTTAATAAGAATTTTTTATTTCGGAGATATAGAAATATAGTGATGTTCTAATCATTCATGGTAAAACTTTCTTCTATACATGGTAATAAATAATTAACATTAACCAGGCCGACACTACTTTCCAAGTGAGAGAATATTCGGTTCAATTTTATCTCACTTAGGATGTTAAAAATCTTAATAATCCAGAAAATGTTCATCACTTATTTAGTACTAAATAATTTTATGTGTTTTCTAATAACATTGTTGAAGAGTAAGAATTTTTCTAAGAATAATTATTTTCGGAAGTGGTTGATCGTAGATCAGGTATTGATGTATAAGAGTACTTATATTAAATATAATAACTATTAATATATAAATTTTTTAAATTATCTCTTATTATTTCTGAATAATGAAAGATGGAAAAAAAGTCACAAGTAATCTTAAATATCATTTATTTGGTGAAAGAAATGCACCGCCAATGATTTTATATGTAAACCTCTCAAAAGAAAGAGTTCAATATTTTTTGTTGTACGCAAACAAATGAAGAATGTGATGCAATGAAACATTATAGATATTAAAGGCATTGACCCATCTATTTTAACCCTTAAAGTATGTCTGCAGGAATGGAAAAATCAAGGAATACATCCCAGAAGGGGTTCACTACTCCTATAAAAGAGGTTATAAAAAATTTTATAATGTTGATGGATGATAGATTAATTTTCCCCATTACATACTGTGAATGGGTAATCTTGTACTATGTGAATTAAAATAAATACAAAATAGATGCAGTGAGAAAGGATAATGAGAGGATATCTACCAAAACAGTGACGAGATAGAGAGTTTGTGTTGACAATATGAATTTTAATAATGTAAGAAGGATTATTTCACCAATTCATTCATTGATATGATGTTATAGTTATTGAGTAATATTAAATATTATTCCTCCCTAGATAGTAAATATAATAAAAACCAAATTTACATGGAATTAATGGACCGATAAAATATCACCTTTACATGTATGTAGAAAAGCGTTTACCACTAATGCATGTATTTGGATATGTGTAATGAACCTGTTAATTTTTATTAAAGCTTGAAAAAACGTTTCCCTCAGGTGGAAGATTTATTGATATTTTCCTAGAAAATTTCTCAGTATGTGTACATTTATTTTATGTATGATTGAAAAATATAAACTTAGTTATCATGATTTGTAAGGAGTACTTTATGGTTTTTAACTTAGTGAAATATCATTTCATGGTAATAAATGGATGTTTTTCTAGAAGATAAATCTAAAAAATAAAAATTGATGTTGAATTAAAAAAAATATGGTGATAAAAGATATAGAAGATCTAGTTACCAAGATTTATATCCAATTTTCACTTAATTATGTTGGTATTTTCTAGAGAATTTTCAAATATTTCTCCCAAACACCTCATCCCCTTTCCTAACATATTTTAAATGATATAGAATTAAAAATTGATGGCATGTTAAAGGGGGGTTTTCATAAGTTTTATAATGTATTAATAACTTATCCTATATTGTCATAAAAAACCTGTGAGCAAACATTTTAATTTATGTGTGATGAGAGAAATTATTTTATAGGAATAGTACATGGACAGATACAAGACAAATATTTATATCCAATTTTTTTCCACCAGGACCTTGAATGAATCTGATCTCAACTATAGCACTACAGAGTAATGTTTCTCACTATAGTATTTTTTTGGATGAGTATAGGACATAAATAATTATCTTAAAATTGGTTCTCTATACAAATCATGAGGAATTGAAATATTTTTTGATGATGAAGGATGCATGAAACTGATTGATTTCATGGATTATTTTACTGTAAGATTTTAATAGTGGTGTCGAGGATTAAAAGGGGTTATATAACATTTTTATTTATTATATTTTTAGAATGAAGTGTTAAATTTTAGAAAGGATCCAGATTTAGAGATTTGAGATGATTTCCCAAATGAACATATATTCTCAGTCCAACTCATAGCTCGGCCATGATTTTTTAGAATTGAAAACTACTTGAAAAATAATACCATTTACCCATAGTATTGGTATTAGAAGGAGGAAATATTTTTAGCTAATATAAATCACTATTTCTATGAATATCCATTATTTTTGATGTATTAAAGAGGATTAGTACTATAAAAGTGTCCACTAATGATTCTAGATTAGGCCTTTATCGATGTTAAAATGTACTGACTACCATGAAGTGGATAATAGCCCTTGTATTTTATCATTACTAGAAAAGAATAACTAAATAGGTACTTAATCAGTGCTAAAAAATCATGGATAATGAACCACATTATCAACACTTTTAGAATAATAGATAAAATTCACCATTTATCAGTGTTGTCATTTCTCACTGATAATGGGACCCTTCATTAGCACCTTTAAAAGAATGGATATAGTAATTATTTATCAACACATTTACTAGAATTAGTAAAGGGGCATACTGTATTTTGTTGTTATAGCATATTTGCATCACCAAAAACATTTCATACTATAGTTCACTGTAATAGCACAATACTACACTTTAAATAAAACCATAAATTATCCAAATCGGATAAAATACATAATTTAAATGGAATAAAATTTACATTACAAATACATGAAAATATATATTATAGAGAAAAATAATGCACCTATATTAAATAAAAACCGCCCCTTATGGAGAAAAAGAAAATACGTATATTAGAAAAAATTTCTTATGTTAGTAATAATATAAATAAATTAATTAAACAAAAAAAATTAATTTTAAACTGAAAATTGATTCATAAAAGAAACATTGTGTATCATATTGAATTGTGGTCTATTCTTACACATCACAACATGTATTTTTTATCTTTAATAATTATCTCTATGAAAATTAACTAAATAATCATAAGAAAAAAATGATGTGTAAATTATTTATATCATAGAAGATATAATGATGGAAAAATCTTGGCAAGAGTTATCAGATTTTTACAAAACAACAGTTAAATATTTCATTAAAATCAATAATTTAACAAACATTACTCTGGAGAACAAATTATTAGACAATTAAACAAAAATCATTAGTTAACAAATTGGTATAAATGTATAAAATGATAAAAATGAAGACTTATAAAACAAATTCATATAATTTTTCCATTTCAAAAAAATCTAATGTCTATTAAAAAATCATGTTAAATTTGTAATAATTCATATAGTTCCCTCAGTAAAAAATTATCTATAAATTTTGATGGTTCATTTCAAAATACAGTGATTATTTCATACATATTTGTGCTTGATTATATAAAATTAATTTTAATAATATATTTATCCTATCAATTTAAATATATTATGAATCATATATAAAAATAAAACATCAAATATATATACATATATAAATTATAACTAATATGGTATTAGAAGCATCAAATTCCATAATCAAATAATAAAACATGATAATCACTTAAATATTCCTATTATAGGATGTGTAATGCATAATAATTGATCCAGATTATATATAACCCTTTCTTCATAAAATATAACATAACTAAAACTATTAACTACCATTGATTATGTTCAAAACCAATCTAAAACCCTTATTAATGGATTTATTCAATTTTTGTTGGGTTATTTAAATCATGAATACGATATTAAAATGGTTAAAAGAAAATAAATTCTATATTTTCAAAAAATTACTCTAAAAGACATACATTATAAACTCTTTCATATCCTAAAAATCAAAATATTTTAAAATTAATATTGATAAATTTATCCTTAAAATAAATCCTAAATTAAATCATTTATTTAATGAGAAACATTTTTTTACATATAAT
Organism: Viscum album; assembly: GCA_963277665.1. Classification (NCBI taxonomy): domain Eukaryota; kingdom Viridiplantae; phylum Streptophyta; class Magnoliopsida; order Santalales; family Viscaceae; genus Viscum; species Viscum album. Next base: position 814,168,543 of record OY728126.1, on the reverse strand, counting down.
TATAAAAAAAGTAAATAAATTTTTTCTTAAAAATTAAAACCTACCACTTGTTGTTTTTTATAAATATGTTTTTCCCAAGTTTACTTAATACCCATTAATTTTAAAAAATAACCTAAACGTAATTTTAATTTTGGTTTCTAACATATTACATTTCAAAAATATAATTCCCAGAAAATAAGTGTTCATATTTTATCATATTAATAAAAAATAAATTTTTTTATAAAATGAAATAAAATAAAATAATTGGAGGTGAGTATCAATATTATTTTGACTAAATTTTCATTTAAACGTTACATTAAATTTATCTGAATAAAACATTAACATGTGCCTATAAATAAATACACCTATCAATAAAGAATTATCTAAAAATTGTAAGTAAAATGTAAAATACAAATCATTATGTCCTATAATAGTTTAGTTTGAGGGAATTATAACTCTTGTATCAATAAAAAACTTCATGTAGAGACCTATATATTTAGAAAATATTCAAAGAGACCATTTTTTTTCTAACTAAAGATAGAATGTCTGAATCTATATTATTTTCAATAATTTTTTTTGGGAAACTAAAATGAATTTAATAAATACCATTGAACTACATATTAAGAAGTTAATTATCCAGTTGGTCGTAGTTTGTGATTAAATCATTTTAAAAAAATGAATATTCTATTACATTAAATTGATGGGGTGACACACTTATCGATGCACAATAATATTTTGAACCAAACATCCCTTCATTACTCATTAATATATTGTCTCTCAACTTGGGATGTTTTGAAGACTGTAATGATAAAAATAATGAGTCCCTAATACTATGGAAACATAATTGAGCCAATGTTGCAATTACAATGGAAACAATAAATAAGAATGAGTGACACCAATCAAGACTAGTGTTATGGGATAAGAGAAGTAAGGTTCATAATTGTTGAGAAGATCACAAAAACTCAAAATGTGGAACCTAAACAAGAAATCAACAAGTGTGGAAAAGTAAAAAATTACATACCATGGATTCTAGACTTGATTCGTCTAAGAGAATGTATATAAGGAGCACGAGGTGCAAGGAAATTCCACGAGATGTTGAGAATTGTGACGGAATCAGTCTATGTTATGGTTCTTTTAAATAGATTTGGGAAACATTTATCAGTGCTTTCAAAAAATTCGCTTATAAAGATACCTTTTATCATCCCAAAATGGATAAGAAATGATAAAAAATTTCTTTATCACTGTAAAATAAGGATTGATAAAAGGAACAATTAACAGTAATAAAACATTAGCATTGATAAAAGATTTGTAATTATAATCATAAATAAAAAATTATAAATGTATTTATTTAATAATGTATTTTATTATTATAGATTATAATTAATTAAATATATAACTATTTATTTATAACTACATAAACACTTTTTTAGAAAAATTATTATTTTTGTTTATCATTATAATTTTATACTTTTATAAATAGAGTAAATATACATTTATAACTATGTTTCTAATTAAAAATTTATAATTATTAATATATTAATATTATTATATATATTTATATATTTATATATTTATATTTAATAAATATATATAAATATAAATAAATTCATTGTTTAAATATCATTATTATAATATTCAAATTATATAAATATATAATTATTTATTTATAAATACTTGAATACTTTTATAAAAATCCCATTTATATATTTATATTGTTATATATATATCTATATAATTATATATATATATATATATTCCCTAGGGTATTGCTCAGTGGTAGCTTCCCATATGGGTCTAAGCGGGGTCTCGGGTTCGAGTCTCATCGTGTACATCCCTGCATCGTATATTTTTTACATTCATTTGTAATGTATATTCCTTCACCAAATAAACTAATGCTTTAAACGTGAATTATATATATAATATATACATTATCAAAATAAATTTATTATAAAATTAAAATTATTATATTATATATAGTAATTTATTTATAATTATATAAATTATTTTTTGAAAAATAATATTTAATTATAATAATTATAAATACATAAATTTAAAAATACATTCAATATAAATTTATAAAAATATTTATTTATAAATATTTATTTAATAATATTAATGAATATATAATTATAAATACATGCATTTTAAAAATGAGTGAAATTGAATAATTAAAAATGGGTACACTTTAACAATACTAAAAAATGGATAAGTTTTTATAATTAAATATAAGTTATTAACAAAAATCTGGATATATATTAAAGTAAAGATCAATAAATATTAATAATACTATAATATAGTAAACAAAAATATATAAATAAATAATATTATATGATTAATTAAAAAAGGAATAAATAATAAATAAATTTAATTTTAAGATCCTAACCTTTTCTATAGTTATCTCATGCATGATTCTACATAAATTTTGTTTCTACATAAGTAACTTCGATGGGATTAAGGAAATGGGGTGCATTTGGGTTCTGTCTAAGATAATTTTAGAGAAAAGGGGTTGTGCACGGTAGGTACACGGTCTGTACAAACCACGCAGCTACCTAGGGGAAATAGTGTGATCTATTTTCATTGAGGTAGTGGATTTGGCATGGTTAAAATTGATTAAAGAGGATGTGTGATATATAAATGTGAAGTTCCCCCCTTAAATTAGTGGAAAATGCACGGTTACAACATGGTTTGTCTAATCATGCCACTAAATCTTGTGAAGACATACAATGAGATCATAAAATTGTGGATGTCACTCATTTTCAATTTTTAATGTCTTTTTTACCATCTATACCATCCTAGATCATGATATTACATTATTATGGGTAAGGTAATGTCCTCCCATCGACCCAGAGGGATACCAAGGCCTTACAAACACCGTTCATTGAGATCGAAATCCTGAATTCAAGATCTTATTTTCTATTAATAATTGGATTTCCTAATGATTCTTATCTTGTTCATTCTTCTATCATTCCTTGATATTTTCATGGAATATATCCTTTTTTCCCTTGGATTAAATATTATGTGGTTAGATATATAACAAGGATTTTGGATCTAGATCCCAATTTATGTTATATCGATTTCATTACTCTTGGTTTTTGATTAGGGATTTAGATCTAAAACTTTTATCAATGTGGTTGTGCTTCTCAAATTTTTTGGATTTCAGTTTGGAAGACATCTATCAACAAACTGAGGTTGGTGGTCTAAATCTAATTCCCATATTCTTGAATTTTGTGTGTATATGCAAGATTGTGTAATTTCTAGTATCATTTAGCAATTGATTTCTTTGAATTGGGTTTATTAGGTTGAAAATTTTAGTTATTGAAGCCTTTTTTAAATAATTTATTTATTAGGTAATTAATCATGAGACTAAGAGGATCCCTATTGGATAATTAATAAATGGAAATTGATTATAAGAGTTAGGGTTTGTAATTTAGATAATTAATATGGGGATTATTTATTAGATGGTAAAAATGGCTAGGTTAAGATAATTAATTGTGGATTAATTATGCATCATTGATAATATGACCTATATAATTAATTGTGGAATTAATTATGATAATTTGATATTAGAATCAGATAATTAATTCTGAATAATTAGTTGGGGAATATTAATTTTGATATTGATTAATTAATTTATGAATTAATTAATGGTTTAAAAAACTAATTTAATTATTGAGTTTAATAATGGGTTGGATGTGTTTAAATAATTGTTGAATTAGTAATGGGATTGGGGTGAATAACTAATCGGTAAATTAATTATGTAATAATGAATGAGAACATGGTTATTCCATATTGTGATGTACAAATGGTAAGATTTTTATCATAATTATGAGTAAAGAGAATTGTAACGTGGTCATTCTAAATTAAGAAGTATACATGGTAACATGGTCATTATACTTATGAGTAAAGAGAATGGGACCATGGTCTTTCTAAAGGGGAGTAATAATGGTAACATTTTCATCTTACTTATTCTTGTTATATTGGTAACATTAGAAATGTGTATTTTATGTTTGAAATTAAATAATGGAGATAACGGCACATTGATTTATGACCTCACATGGGAATATTCAAACTTCTGAATGAGTCGTATCAGGTATTGAGATATCATAGCACAATAAATACTTGTAGCTTCAAATCGAAGAAGGTATTAAGATATGGTATTACCTAGGGAATAGTTTGGGTCCTAGTATGAGATGAACATAATATTGAGGTGTGAGTATAACTGGGAAGCCCAGAGTTAAAGTAGTTAGATGATAATAAATGAGAATGTTATAAATTATTTATTATTTCATTGTACTTATTTCCTTATAGAATTTAATGCACTCTATTTCTACAAGAATTGTTTTAGGCAATGTTTTTTATGGATACTAAGTTTTACTCACACCCTATTTGGGCTGCCTGATTGGTACCCCAATAGACTACATTGTTGTTGTACTGGATAAGGGAAAAGTACCTAGTATAGATAGATGATTGGGTATGGATCATGGAAGAGGGAACCAGACTTGTTCCGGGACCCATTTAGGGAGTCTTGGTGTCACTATCTTCAGTTTCATTAAAAAAAAGTTGAAACTAATATTGACATAGCATGTTTCCCTTTCAGTTGAGTATTGTATTTCCTTTTTGGTTATCTTGTGACATGAGTATTTTTCTTGTTATATATTCTTATTCTGTTGTTTATTTATTTCCTCTAGTGTCTTACTCTAGTAAATGAGGGTATATTATCCCTATGAATGACTTATTATACCCTCACTTCTAGTCAGCAGCCTCCAGCATACATGGAGGTGAGCTTGAGTTCATGTGGTGAATCGGCTCGGGGCACCGTCGCATGGCACTCAGGTTGGGACATTATAAAGTTTTATTAGAGAAGAAATTTTATTTCTTCTTATTTTGTGTTAATATTTTGTAAAAGGTAGATAGGATACTAGGAAGATTCGGGTCTTGGTAATGAGCTCTTTCATGGAAGTTGTAAACCCATATATGGGAGAAACCCAAGTACTCGGGGTGGGAATTTTTTTATTTGTTATTACAGTTGAATGTTATTTCATATCGGTTAACTCACTTGTGGTATGATATGATTATTGTTTAGGAGAATTTTGAGTACTTATTTTTGGCCTAGAATTCCATATAATTATATTCTATATGAATCATTCTGGGCACTCTGGGTTATTGTGACATGCTTCATTTTAGTAACGTATGGAAAATGGGTTACTGTAAGTTATTAACATGAAATTTTTTCCTCGTTGTGAGATTTGAATGAAAAATGGTGCAAGACATGAATTTAATAAGGTTATAAAAATGATGATAAATGATAATAATTGGTTATATAAATGAGAAACTTGATAAAGATAGTGTGTTTACAATGTTAACTAAAACCTATGAGTATGATGGTTATGGGTAGGGATAGATCCTTAGATTTGACACTGTGGCAAGGTGGGAGAAATGGAATATTGTGATTATTTTTTAACTCTAACATAAATTTTATAAGGATTTGTTATGAGACCTGAAATGAGTGCTTGGAATTGTAGAGATTATGCCTCCATGATGCCTGTTGAAGGGGTGGCCAAGGGTCAGTCCAAGGAATGATTTTCTAGATAGGGAACCAAAGGCACCAATCATTCCAGCTGAAGATGAAAGGGATCAGTTTCGATAGAACATTTATCAATTCATAAAATTCATGGAAAGAGACACGAGGTGAGTTTTTGAAAATTATGTCTGAGTTAACAATGGAGTTTTAGTTATAACAGGCTCTAAATTTTACTTGGGAGGGTGGACAAGAGGTAGTTGAATTCAGGGTTGAATCCATATAGACTATACTTGACCATTTGGAGACTTCAGCTGAGAGGAGTGTCATGTTATTATCTTATATTACATATATATTAGCTAAGTGATGGGGGTACATTTAGGTGCAAATTGGAAAGACTGACTGTATGTTATGGAAGAACTTCTTGGAAAGGTTCCTGGAACACTTTTATCCATAGTCATAGAGACAAGAGAATGATTTTGAGTTCATGCATCTGAAATTAGGGAGCTTGTTAGTGATGAATTATGCTAGACAGAACATAGATATGAAACACATTTCCCCTACTTCAGTAGAAGATGAGGCAGCTACAAAGAAATGTTTTCAAGATGGACATAAGTCTGATATTACGTCTTTGGTGAATATCTACAGTCTGATGAAGTTTATGATATTGGTGGATCAGGCTATCATATTTGAAGGGAACCTGAGTGCGGCTTCTAGTACTGGAATGGTAGTTGTTACTAGACAATCTAGAGGTGTGAATTCTGAGATCGGGAATCATATTTATGAAAACATTAACCAAGAAAATGGGGAGCATATTACATAGATAAGAGGTTTGGATGGAAATGAATTTACTAGGGCGATCATTCATCAATGTGGTAGGTTGAGACACTATCATCGACACTATTGTCAACAACCAACACAGTTCCTAACATAAGGTAAGGTCAAACATCTACTGAAGTTCTATAGGACGCAATGATTGACTAGTACTGAAGGAGTAGCTGGGAAGAGCCTGGGTATGCGAATAGGATCTTCTACACCAAATCGATTTAGAAGTTAGAGTTCTACTAGATGAGGTGGTAGAGGTAGTCGATGTGGATCTTCTAGGAATTATTGCCAAATCATCATAGTGGTGCTACTATTTAGATTCAGACAACATCACAGGGAAGAGGGGTATCAATGTTATTTAATATAGCACACACTTTCGGATAGCAAGGCTGGACCATCGACGGTGAGAGTTACTATTCTATTATCTTCTACTTTAACTAGTTCCTTGTTTGATACTAGTTCCTCTCAATCAATCAACATATTAAATTTTTATTAGGAGGAATAAATAATATCAGATGAAAAAAAAATCCTTGGGAGAAACCCTAAGGGGGCCTAAAATATTGATGACCAAGCTAATCCTCAACAATCAGATAACACCCTCAAAGCCGAGCTAAAGAGAATTCGAAAAACAAACAACATTGGAACCTTGGTCAGACGCTACCATAGAGGCTAGATGACCATCAACTTTTTTTCCCTCGCACCACATGTGCTACACCAGAATATTGTTATTATTGAGAATATATTTACATCTCCAAATGATATAATAAACCGATCAAGGAGGGGAACCTTTTCCATTCGTGGAATCATGAATAATCATGGAGTCAGTTCCACCTAATTGATGGGTAAGAATTTCTAACCAAATAAGCTCATACATGTATGCATCGCTCGACCCTCAACCTAAATAGAGGTTCCCCTCCCATAGAAGGTGATAAATGTTATAATAATTCTTCACCTTTAATCATGAACCACCCCTCATCTATGAATCAGGACTAAAAGACAAGATTCATAAAAAAAATTCTTGAGACCCGTATTTTTGGGATTCGGTCACACACATTAAAACCATTGGCCTACATTAGAAAGTGTAATTAACACCTTATTCATCAGTAAATCCCTCAAAGAGAGATCCTCATGCCCTCGATCACCCCTACAAACCATGTCAATAAAGGGACATTTAACTCTCTTAATAGTCGACCTTCTGGTATATTCCACTCCTTTGAATCTATCCATGTTCATGGCCTTCAATATGAACCAGCACCCTGTATTAAGAATCACCACTATAGACTCCCTTTTCGGGGGAGTTTTTGAGTGGGGTAATGACCTAAGATACACCGTTGGGAGTATGTTCTAGAGATATCAATCTATGTAAGTGTTTTTCCAGCATAGATCAGTGAATAACATTTCCTATGGGATCTCTAAGTTCTTGACATAAAGGGATTTGACCTAATTATGGGTATTGATTGGATAGTCGCATACTGAGTCCACATAGATTATTACCATAGGAGGGTTATGTTTACATCTCCTAAGGGTGACAAATATATTCATCATGGAGAGTGGGATATCCATCTAGGCTGAGAAATTCCAATTAGTCAGTAATTGGAAGAGCTCACAGCCCAAGTTTCTAGTGTATTTCTAGATGATGGGGTGTTATGCTTGATGTCCTTCAACTAATTGTAGAACTGTTACAACATGCCTTTCCAGAAGAATTATCAAAGATAACACATGATAGATTTGTGAAATTTATTATAGATCTCATGTCAGGGGATAATCCTGTAAATATTCCACCATAAAAATTGGAACGAAATGAGCTTCAAGAGATTAGGGCTCAATTGGAGGATAATGGATTTATTTTTCAAAGTATATCTCTTGGGGATCAAAATTTTTTTTCACAAAGTAGGTTGATGTAGGATTATATATGTTTTTTAATTACCAGAAGTCAAATAAAATTACCTCAAATAATTGATATCATATTCTGTGTATTAATTATCTATTTGACCAATTGAAGGGAGCTTGTGTGTTCTCAAATATCGATTTGAGTTCACGGTATCATCACTTGAGAGTAAGGAATTTTGATATACTAAGTACTGATTTAAAAAGCATGTATTTATTTTTTGACTTTTTCACAATTCCGTTTGGGTTGAAAAATGCACGATTAGTGTTTTGGGATTTGATGAATGGGATCTTTCATTTTTATCTGAATCAGTTCATGATGTTGTTTTTGGAAGAAATATTGGTGTAATCCAAGACTCATGACTATATTCCCAACATCTCGGCATCATCCTTGGTACACTTAAAGATCATCAGTTATATGACAATAAATCTTAGTGTTAGTTCTGAATTGATCAGGTAGGCTTCTTGGGGAACATCATCTTGGGGGAAGAATTGTTAGTGGACCTAGAGAAGGATCACGTAGTAGTTTATTAGGATAAACCCTATATTTTTTTGGTATCTGGATCGTTCTGGGATTGGTTGGATATTACAGGTGATTCATCCAAGAATTTTCCAATTATAAAGTGCCACATTTGAGATTTAAAAATAAAAGAGTAATGTTTTAACAGCCAGAGGCTTGTGAAATAGCTTTTCAGGAGTGGAAGAAACGTTTAACATCGCGCCAATTTTTATGTCACCTGATTTATGTGAGGTGTATATAATTTATTGTGATTATTCAGGGATTAGACATGGAAATCTGTTGTTGTAGGGAGATCGAGTTGTGTCAAATGGGTCTTTGTAGTTGAGGCCTCATGAAAGGAATTACCCTATACACAACCTCAAATTAGAAGTGGTTGTTTATTCTCTTAAGTGTTAGTGACACTATCTTTTTGGGGAAGACTTTATAGTTTATATAGATCAAAAAATCTTGTATTATATATTTTCATAGCATGATTTGAATCTTTAGCAGCAGAGATGGGTAAATTATTTGCATTCATTAGATTTTGAACTACAATATATGCTTCGGAAGAGAAATAGTGTGGTTGAAACCTTTAGTAGTAATACTCAAAGTCATAGGGTTCTGGAGTCATGTGAAGAGTTTAAAATGATGACCATGCTGGCTGAAATACATTTGGTGATTCTGGAGAGTCAGGAGAAAATGACTCTAGATTCAGTTGTTGTTGAGTCTACACATTTGAGATAGATCTGGTATATATAGTGTGAAGATTCATAGTTCTTATCCTTGATTGAAATTTTTGATGGTGGTGATACATCTTCATAATGGTTGATTGATGAGGATGAGATCATCTATGAGAGGAATCAAGTTGTTGTACTAATGATCATGCGAGTGGAGCTCATGAGGGAATTTCATCCATCAATGTGGGTGGTGCATCCTGTTGTAGCCAAAATTTACTGTGACCTATGATGATGTTTTTGGAGGATGGGCATGAATAATGAGATTACATTGTTTTTTAAAATATGCTTCCCTTGTAAACAGGTGATGTCAGAGGATCAATGACCTACAGGTTTACTATAGTTGTTCCTCATCATGGGATGGAAGTTGGATGACATGAAAATTGATTTTATAGCGGTTCCTCCAAGTACTCTTAAGAATAATGATGCTTTTTGGTCATTGTGGATAGACAAAAAAAGGTAGTGTGTTTCTTTCATATAAGGGAATCCATTATAGTAGAACAGTTGGGAGAACTGTACATTAAAGAGATAATCCTTCTCATGGAGTTCCCTGAAATATAGTTTCAAATTATGATTAATGCTTTACTTCACACTTCTGGAAGGAAATTTAGAATAAAATTGGCAAACATGTATTACTGAGTACATCTTTCCACCCCAAAACTGATGGGTAGTCGTAACATACTATAGTAGTTCTTGAGGATATGATACAGGAATATGTACTTGACTTTAGTGGATCTTGGGAAAATAACATGGATTTAGTATATTTTTTATATAAAATAAATTATCAGAAAACTATAGAGATGGGATTATATGAGACTCTTTATGTTAGTCCATGTAGATCGCAACTATGTTTGATGGAGGCTGGTGAGTCAAATTTGTTGGGACCAAGTCTCGTGAAAGAGGAATCTGAGCATATAAAGTTGATTCAAAAATGGATGGATATGGATTAGAGTAGAAATAAGTCATATGATAGAAAACAAAGATTACCCCTGGAGTTTACATATTGTGATTATGTGTTCCTTTAGGTTTCATCTAGGTTGGGTCACCATCGGAAATGGATGTAGGGTAAGTTGGGGCCCAAGTTTGTTGGACCCTTTGAGGTAGTGGGGAGAATCAGGACGGTGGTGTAATGATTATCTCTTCCATATATATACAACTTTATTCATTATGTTTTCCATGTTTCACAACATCAGTATTATCACACCAACCATTTTCATGTGATCAATGTGGATGACTTTTACATTGATATTGATGCATCTTTTGAGGAGATTCTAATAAGTGTGTAGGATCGTTGTGCGAAAGTGTTGTGAGGAAATTATGTACTAATAGATCATGTGTTATGGAAACATGAATGTGTACAAAAGGAACCATGGGAAAGGGAAGCATATATAAGGGATTAATGGCCCAATATTTTTTGCATGGAATCATATAACGGATTGGAGGTACAGCTCGAGGATGAGATGTTATAAGGTGGGGGATTGTAAGATCTAGAACTTTTCTGGAGTTTTCTTAGGTTTGATTCCAAGTAATTATTTTTAAATAAGTACATTTTATGGTAGTTATGTCTTGGTGTACATTTGGGTGAGATATAATAGAATTTTGGGGAAAATCGGGTTGTTCACGATTGGCACACAGTTTGTACAAATCATGCAGCTGCCTAAGAGAAACTGTGCGATCTCTTATCTTTGATGTAGTAGCTTCAGCATGGTTAAAGCCTGATTTGAGATGCCAAGTGTGGTAACCATAAGAATTTCCCCCTTCATGCATGGGGTAATTCACAATTAGCACATGGTTTTTCTAACTATGCCACTAAACTATTTGAGGTATAATAGTGAGATCCAAAAATTGTGGATCTCGCTTGTTTTCAACTGATAATTACTTTTTTTAACTCCTATGAATCCGTAAATTTTTATTTTACTTTTATAAGGGAAAAGGGAGGTTCTCCCATTGACCCATAGATATACAAAGGCCTTATGAACACTGTTATTTGACATTGAAATCCATAATTGAAGATCTTTTCTTCCCCCAATATGTAGATTTCATCTTGATACTTCTTCCATTCATTCTTCAATCTTTCCATAGTATTGTCACTGAAGATATCATATATTTCATATTATATAAACCTATAAAAGAATATCTAGATCTAGGGTTTTTTATATAGATATATTTTTTTGAGATCTTTATGTCTTTAATCATGATTTTGGTTTAGAGATTTATATCGAGAACATTTATCAACATTGATGTGCTGCTCAAATTTTGGGGATTTCTATTTGGAAAACATCCATCAACTAATAAAGGTGGGTGGCCTATATCTAAATCACATAGTTTTGAATTTGATATGTATATGAAATATTGTATAATTTTTATTATCCATGGGCAGTTTATTTATTTAATTGGGTTTATTTGATTGACCCATTTAGTTATCGAATCTTTATTGAAATAATTTATTTATTAGGGAATTAATCACGAGACTATGGGGTGTACCTATTAGATAATTAATTTGGGTAAAATGAATATAAGAGGTAGTGTTTGTATTGTAGATAATTAATCGAGGGATTAATTATGAGATGTTGAAAATGGATATATTGAGATAATTAATTGTGGATTAATTAAGCGCCTTTGATAATATGATCTAGATAATTAATTTTGGGATTAATTATGGAAATTTGTGATTAGAATGAGATAATTAATTCTTGAAAATTAATTATGGAAGATAAGACATGACATTGATTAACTAATTGATGAATTAATTAATTTTATAAGGAACATAGTTAATTGTGGAGTTAACTAATGGAATGGATTTGTTTAACTAATTTTTGAATTAGTAATCGGATTGGGATGGATAATTTTTTTAATTAATTATGTGATAAATAATGAGAATGTGGTTATTATAAATTGAGATGTACAAATGGTAACATGATCACCATACATATAAGTAAATAGAATGGGACCATGGTAATTCTATATTACGAAGTATACATGGTAACATGGTCATTATACTTATGAGTAAAGAGAATAGGAACATGGTCATTATATTGAATATTAAGCAAGGTTACATGGTAATAGTACTTATGTTTGTGATATTGGTAACATTAGAAATGTTTCTTTTATATATAAAATTAAACAATGGAAATAATGGAACTATAACACCCCCTATATTTTTATGACATACATAAATATATTCCTTATGTTGTACGATACACCATGGTAAGATTGTGTTATAAACAACATCTTCATAGCTTGAGTATACGAAATACTATGCTTAAATAATGTTACACAAACTTTTATGTTATTTTGATCTAATTAATTTCCTGAAAGACTGATTATAAGTGAATAACATAATATTATTATGTTACCTTATATCATATTCATTATAATGGTTAGTATAAACAGTATTGACTTTCTTCAAAAAAAAATTTAAATGAAAATAAGTGAGTTCTTAAAATAATGAAATAATCCTTGAAGAATTTTATTAATGAAATATTCATTTAATATATTTAATCTAATGTTTAATATGCTTCTAATACTTTCTTCTACACATTATATAAAAACCAATCTAATATTTTAGATAAAGGAAGTATTTTTAAAAGAAATGCATTTTTCCACCTTTTGATGGCGCACCCATTTTAAATCATGTTTTTTACACTATGTTATATTTCATATGACAAAATAATCATCATAATTGAATTTAGTGTATCTAAATTCACTTTTTTTTAATTTATGGTAATTGTTTGATAAATGTTATTTTTGGTGAATTGTAAAAATACTGATTTTTAATGAAAAAACCCCATATTTTCTTTTAATGTCATTATAAAGTAAAAATAATTTTTAAATTAGTTTTAAAGTTTAGTTAGTTTATTCTGATACAATTATGGTTTTAGAAATGTAATTAATCACAAATTGTTTTAAAAACATGTTTCTTTTTTAAAAAAAAATTCCAAAAAAATATTTCTTATAACATTTTTATGGTTTTATTTTAAATTTAACTCATAAACTTCATGGTTTTGAATTTTGAAAAATGCATGTAAAATTTGGATTCATAATGTCCAAATTTCTAAGATGGTTCCCTTTAATTTTATACAATATGAATAGTAACCATGGTAAATTTTGTTACTGTGGTAAAGGATAAATTATGTGATTTAGGTTAAAAATAAAATTATAATGAATATAAAATTACCAAAATAAATGAAAAAAATTTATATAATGAATATAATTTGAAAAATACAACATAATGATATAAATTATGTCATTTAATGGACACTTTTCCATGAAAATTTCATAAATAATATTCAAATGAAAGAAAGACACAAAGGGTCATTTTATTTTTCTTTAAAATCTATTATGTGTCCACATATGGACAAATGGGTGGTAAAAACGAATATAAATTGTAATTGTAAACTTAATAAGCACATTTTTCTAATATTAATTCATTTTGGACATTTTGGGGACAATTGTGAGATATTGTGGAATTTATAATATTTTATTTAATTAAAATTTAAAGATATCACATTCATCTTTTAAATAATATATAAATTTTAAAATAAAGTTATAAAAAATAAAAAATAGACTATAAATACTCATTTTAATAAAAAAAATATTTTTATTTATCATGGTAATTTATTTTCTAATTTTAGGATAGAAATAATTACCTTAATGTTTTATATATTGATGATGCTTATATTATTTAGTTGATGAAAATTTAATAAACTATTTATTATTAAAATGGTAATAACCATTAAAATTCACAAACACTTGAACAAATATTATTGGTTTTTTATAGATAGGTCGTAATCATTTAAGTAGAAATTTATGGACTATTTGGAGCGTTATATAAGAGATAATGACTCTTATAGTGTTTTATATAAAATGATATTAAACATGTCACATTTATGCTTTAATAAGTACAACATTTTTATGATATATTTTCTAGAATATATATTCATTTATAAGTATTATAATTAAATCCAATATATTTATCTTCCACATGGTATTTTATTTTTAATTGTAATCGAAAAATAAGTATATTAAATTATTACACAATATTGATGTACTAATTATTCAATTAATTAAAATATCAAATTAATGTTATTAAAAATGATAAAATAAATATAATTTGAGCTAATTAATATGTTAATTTAACTTTATAGATGCACTAGACCACATATTAATATAGAAATATATTTTTTAGTATAAAAATTCATCTTGATATTTTTATAAATCCAGGAATTGAATAGTGTCGAAATTGACTTTATTGTAGTTTTGTCAAAATAATGATTTATTTAATTATTTAAAAATTGTAAAACAATGTTAATAAAATATAATAATAAATATATTATCTAAAATGAAATATATTATTTATTTATTATTTAATTTAAATTAAATAATTAAATATTTTACCCTTTCAGTATTGAAATACTTGTTACCATTATTAAAATGATATAGAATAACTAAGTGTTAAATTAAAATGATAAGGTTTAAATTCACATAAAAACATGTCCAAAATATATTTTTTGATGATATTACTAAATTATCTCATCACATATTATAAATTATGACATTTTTTAGGTATTTTGATGTGTTTTTATTTTATTAAATATAAATATTTTTGGAGAATCAAAATGGTCCCCTCGCCTCAATTATAAAAAAGGAACATCCTCCCAAAAAAATTCAATTCACATAAATCCTTAAATATCTTAAATACCATAACAATTTCCATTATAAACATCCTTATTCATATTATAGAGGTTTTTTTCATCTCAAAAGACCAACACTAGTGCCTTTTAGAGGAGAACTAGAGGGAGCTCTTTGAAGAAGAGGTAATCTCCTCAACTGATTCATTCAAATAATTTCATCTTCTACTTACACATAATGAGTTGATTAAATTATAAACTAATGAATAACATATCACTTTTATATGGATATTTTATTAATATTATGTAACAATACTATTACACCTTCAATCGATCCTAAGAAAAAATAAATCAACATGTGTGCATATATACTGCTTACCATCTCCACGTCGTGGTGTTATCTTTTTCTAACCGCCACTTGAATTGCATGGGTACAATGATGGAAATAATAACTATATATAATTATTTAAACAATTTTTTTCATTAACTATATGTATACCGTACACTTTTATATAAATTTATAATTAAAGGAATGATATCATCGCTCGTGTGTATGTATAGCCTACCATGTCCACGATGCGATGTGATTCATTATACATGATATTCCTTAAAGAATGATTATATAAATATAAATAATAGATAAATATGATATTTATTATGTTAATATAATTTTTTAATTATATAAATATGACATAATAATGAGAACATCACCTTATTCAACCAAACATACATAATAAAATAAAGCGGTTTATACCAGAATAATGACTAATAATTAAATATTATTATCAAAGAGATGAAAATATGATCTTAAATGATATCATAAAAATTAATATTATTCTATAATAATTCAATGAAATCATTTAAATCATTATAAGAGAGTTTTTGATGCATAAAAAAATGATATTATTCCTCAGGTATGGGATAATTTTTCATTCTCATTATTATCCACGATGGTTTATTTATAACTATTTACTGTCTTATATTTATCATATGCATCCATGTATCCTAAATAAGTATTCCAAAATATTATTCATATACTTATACAATTTTTAAATTTCATTTTTACCCAATGGTGATTTTTTATTAAACTATATGAATGTAATATTTTGTCATTTTCGATACAAGGTATTTGATTAACTTTCTGACAAAAGTACGTAAAGAATGTTTTATTTTAACTTTTACGAAATGAATGGAATTTAATTATTTACTAATTCCTTATTTCCATGAATATTTGTTTATAATATTTCAATTTTATTTTCAAATAAATTATTTTATTTATAAATTTGGATACATTTTGAGAAAATAATGCCTTTTTAAAGAAGACATGATACTTTTCTGAAGAATTTATTTCAAGTATCTTATCAAAATTATTTTCCATATAAGATGTAATTATATATTAGGGTTATGTTTATATAATTATTATTACTATGGATTTTTTATGTTTATTATGGAATGATATTTAGGAAATAAATTTGTTTTCTATATATTATGTTATGATAGAATTTTGTTTAAGAAACCCACTTTATTCCTTGGGTTATGCTATGATGAATAATTTATGTTTTTGTGGATCACATATGTATGGTTTTAATTATGTGGATGGTGGAACCTATATCTCCCTCCATGGTATTTGATAAATATTTATATCTCATGAAATATACATGACTTTAATGACAAGAAAATCGGGTTCAGTAATATAGAACCAGAATGATATGAAAATATGGTTTAGTAATACAGGGCCAAAACAAAAGTAAACCTGGTTTAGAAATTGATTGTGTTCATCATGATAATATTCACAATAATCCTTGGATAAAATGCAAATGATTTTCTATTATTATGTGGTTTCCATAATTCCATGTTTTTCAATGCTATTTTATCATGGTTTATGATCCTTTATGATTTACGCCTTACGATCTACCAAGATTTATTTCATGAAATGATTTCTATATTAGTTATAAATGGTATGATTTTCAAAAATTATGTTAATGTTTTTACATTACTATGTTTATGTTTTGTTTAATATTATCCATGTTTACCCTTACTGATCATTTTATCTCACCCTTTTCATATTTTTTCTTTTCCCCGGGATACAATGATAGATTTTGGGTAGGAAAAGTAAAGGGGGACATTTTTATTAAAGATTCCAAAAATATTTCACCACATTAGCAGAATATGTTCCAAAATTATAAATAAACTAAACTAGTAAGATCTTTGGGCATCTTTTTTTCATGTATTATGTATTCCTCAAAAGTAATGCAATGTCCATGTTTGTATGGCTTCAGTCGCTCTAGTTGATTTCAGATAGAATTTATAGTTAACTATTGGAAATTAGGTTGAGAAAATTTTAGTGGCATCCATAGAGATAGTTATAATGTATATCAAGGTATGTCTTAAGGATAATCCTAATTATAGGTTACATTCCTAGAATTTTTTAAATGATCATGGATAACATAGGATTAAACCTAAGATGTTATAAATTGAAATTACTCCCACTTGATTATGTGGTTTTTCTAATATGATTATCATCACTTGCACATTTCTTTTTAGGTTTTATAAAATGGATGGAAACATGAGGATTAATGTTAATTGGCAATATAATGGACAATAGAATCATATTAATCTGGAGAAACCAAATTAAATGTGATTTGTAAGGAGAGACAACATTATTATTCCAAATCCAAAATCACATAATATGATCAATAATCTCATCTTTGGTGAGTTTCCAAACCCACCTAATATGATAAATATGGAGTTTCATGGTGATCACAGAGAAAATAATGTATAATTTTCCTCCTATAAATCATGTGGGATGAGGCATCAAGGAGAATTTTTTAATAGAACTACAAAATTTTTTCAGTGTGGAGATGAAAGACATGCGTCTAATAATTTTAAAGGAAAATTGTTAGTTAACACAATGGAAATGGAGAATGGTACGGTTAAGAAATAAATTAAGGTTAAATTTTTTAAATGTTAAATGTATGGGAATTATAAAATTTGATACCTTTGGGTAAAATTTCATAAAGAGAATCAGCATGATCGTACGGGTAGTATTTATGTTTCAGATAATGAAGAGACTAAGATTGAGATATGAGAAGAAAGAAGTGTTATGGAATAAAACAATGAATCATGGTCACTGGTTTACTAAGATTTTGGAATGATTTCATGTTTATCAAGAATAATTTTGTATAAGTAGTTTTATGTTATTATAGAACAAACAAACCCTCTATGTATTTTTATACTATTTTTCCCTTAGGTGTTTGAATGTATATGTTGAATGGTACTGGTAAACATGAAAATCGATTGGGGTAGTAAGTTGAAAATTACTTGATTAATGGAATGATAACCCTTAATATGACCATAATTATTAGATATTGATATATTGGTTTTGAATAAATAAATTAGATGGTAAAGACTTCCTTAAAACTGATTTTAGATTTTTTATAAAAGTGGTTTATGCTATCATGGATAAAGTTTACATATTTTTAGAATTAATAATAAGGAAACATGAATTTTTTAAAAAAAGATATATAGTTATTATGGTTATTAGCATGACTCAATAGAATAAATGATAAAGGGGTTCACATTTTTGGAATGTCACCAACAAGAGATACCTTATGATATGTGGGAGATAAATATTAATCCAATTTAGTGAACCACTTTATAATGTTTTGGATTTTAAGCTTTCACATAGATTTTAAGGTTATCAATTTATGGAATGTTTATGTTAGAATTTGGATTATGTTTGTTAGAATATTGTATTATCTCACCATAGGTAGACTTGTGGACATTTTATAACTTGTGATAACCTTTTAGATAGATGGAATGACCTCTCGTCTTATTTATGGATCGCATGATCTTTTAACTCTTTAAGAATGAAAAACTCAACTTCATTTCTTAGAATAAGAGATGAAGTCTAAATTGGTCAATGAAAAATAATATTATGATATTATACATAATCACATAAGTATTTTAAAACTAAAAATTTTCCCTAGTACCTTCAGTTCCTCATGAATCCAATAGCCCCTTAAATCATCATCGATTTATGGATTTTGGATTGTTAAATTTCTCCAAACCTTTTTATCTATCAATCCCCATAAGAAAATTATTATTATATTTAAAATACATATCCATGTTTTAACTTTATACATATTTTCTCCAATGTGGAAACCCTGTTATGTGTGACTTTGGGTAATCGTTATATTTCTCTCATTCCTTTTTAAAAGGTTATTTTTGTATCCATTTTTCTAATGTGGGTTTCTATAAAACAAATGTTAATGTATTAATTTTTTTATAACCATGAAAAATTTCTAGGTCAAAAACATTTTAAGGGGGGTATAATTTAACACCATAATAGTTTAATTATATATATATTTTCCTTCTGTTGTGTGCTACACCAAGGTAAACTTGCACTATACGCAACACGTACTAAGCTTGTAGTATACACAACACTAGGATTGTATTATGTTGAATACAATTTCAAGTTATTTTGAAACAATAAAATTCACATAATATTGAGTATAAGTGAACAAATGAATTTTATTATGTTACCTTATAAAATAGTCATTATAGTTGTGGGTAAAAATAGTATTAACTTTCTTCTATAAAACCATTTAAATGAAAATAAGTGAGTTTATAAAATAATATATTCAATTTTCATGTATTTTATTAATTAAATATATGTTTAATATATATAATATATTTTTTAAAATTCATATTATATGTTTTATATAGATTATTAAAGAAAAAATTCAATTTTTCAGATAAAAGAAGTATTTTTCAAAATATGATTTTTTTCAGACTTTTGATGGTGCACCAAATTTAAATAAATTTTTTGCAACATTTTTAATTTTAATTATAAAAAATAAACATCCTAATTTATAGAAGAGTATCTAAATTCACTTTTTTTTTGATTTTTGGTACTTTTCGGATAAGTATCATTTTTTATGAATTGTGAAAATTCGTATTGTTATTGAAAAATTTGTATTTTCTTTTAATGTCAATATAAAGTAAAATTTGTTTTGAATTAGTAATAAATTTTAATTAGTTAATTTTGATCCAATTTAGGTTTTTTAAATATATTTTATAAACAAATTTATTATAAAAACATTTTTAATTTTAAAAGAACTTTTTTTCTGAAAAACTATTTTTTTGACGTTTTATCATTTTTATTTTAATTTTAAATATAAAAATTATAGATTTTAAATTTTGAAAAAATTATATTAAATTTGGATTCATAAGGATCAAATTTTTTAAATAATTTCCTTTTAATTTTGAACAATATGAATAGTAACCATGATAAATTTTGTTATCACGGTAAAGGGTAAATTATGTAATTTACGTTAAAAATAAAATTAAAATGAATTTAAAATGCCCCCAAAAAATGAAAAATAAAATTATATAATATATGGAATTACACCCTTTACACTTAAGTATCTATATTATTCCTTTTAATGGAAAACTGTCCTTGAAATTTCTGAAAAAATATTTAAATCAAAGAAAGAAATAAAGTGACTTTTTACTTTCCATTAATATCTATTGTATTTACACATATGGAAAAACGTGTGGTATTTTGGAATATAAATGGTAATTTTTAACTTAATAAACATATTTTCCCAATGTAAATTTACTTTTGGCAATTTGGGATCATTTTTGAGATATTATGGAATTTATAAGAATCTATTTAATGAAAATTTAATAATTTCACATTCATGTTTTAAATAATATATCATTTTTAAAATAAGGTTACAAAAAATATAAATTCCACTACAAATACTCATTTTAAATATATAAAATTTCTATTTATCATGGTAATTTATTATTAAATTTTATGATATAAATAATTACCTTAATGGGTTATATACTGGTTATGTAGAAATTATTTAATTGAATAAAATTCAATAAAATAATATTTATTTAAATGATAATAATAATTAAAAGGAAAAAACACTTTACCAGATATTATTTTTATAGTATATCAAGACCATAATTATTTAAGGGTAAATTTATTGTCTGTTTGGAGCCTTATATAATAGATTATGACAAATATATTAATTTATTTAAAGTGATGTTAAACTTGTCACATTCATATTTTTATAAGTATAGCATTTTTATTGCTTGATTTTACAGATGATTTATTTATTTAAAAATATTACAGAGAAATAAAATAGGTTTATCTTAATAATATTTTTTTATTATTTATTTTTACCCCAATAATAAGTCTATTAAATAATTACACAATTCTGATGCTATAATTATTTTATTAACTGAAATCTAAAATGAGTGTTGTTAAAAACATGAAAATATATATAATTTATTCTAATTATTGTGTAAATTTTATTTTATAGATGCAATATATACGATAGGGATATAATAGAATATAATTTTTTCTATTATAACATCTTATATTGATATTTTAAAAAATCCCAGAATTGAATAGTTTCAAAATTGGCCATATTGTTGTTTTCTCAAAAAATGTTTTATTAAATTATTTTAAAATACAAAAAAATTATTAAAAATATATAATTAATATGATATGATCTAAAATAATCTAAATTATTTATTTATGATCTATTTTACATAAAATAAGTAAAAAATTTTCCCTTTTAATATTGAAAAAATTGTTACCCTTGTTAAAATGAAATAGAATAACTAAGTGTTAAATTAAAATAATAAGGTTAAAATTGACATAAAAACATGTAAAAAATATATTGGTTGATGATATTGCAACCTTATATCATCTAATATTCAAAAATATAAAATTTTGGCAGTTTTTGAATATGGTCTTATTTTATTATAATTTAATATTTTTGGAGATTTCAAATGTGCCCCTCACCTCAATTATAAAATGGCATATCCTCCCTCAACATTTCAATTCTCAATAAGGCTTCATGAATAGAAATAGCCTACTCATTTCCCTTATAAACATCCTTATTCACATTATATAGATTCTGATCTTCTTAAAATACCTACTCTAGTGCCTTTAAGAGGAGAACTAGAGGGAGCTCATCAAAGAAGAGGTGATCTCCTCTACTGAATCATTAAAAGCATTTCTTCTTCTAATTCCTCTTCATGAGTTGATTAAATTATAAATTAATGAGTATATTATCAATTTTATATTGATATGGAATTAATATTATGTAATAACCATATTCAACTTTCTATCCATCCAATGAAAAATGAAATCACCACGCGTGCATACGTACGGCTTACCATCTCCACACCGGGATTTAATCTATTTTCTCTAAAACGTGACTTAAATGTGTATAATGAGGTAAATAATAACATTATATGATTATTATAAAAATAGATTTATTTTAAAAATATATATATACCATCCACTTTGATACGATTTCATAATTAAATGATGGATATCATTACTCGTGCGTATGTACGACCACATGATACCCATTAATGAATAATTATATAAATAAAAATATTATATAAATATGGAATGTATTCTGTTAAAAACATTTTGGAATAATATAAATACGAGCTAATGAAGATAACTGGAACATATTAGACAAAAATTTTATTACAAAAATGATGATGTTTACACTCTAATAACGATTAATAATGAAATATTATTACCAAATGATGATAATATAATCACATAAGATAGCACAAAAATTACTATGATTATGGAATAAGTCAATTGTAATGAACCAATGTTTCATTAATAGAAAATACCTCTCAATCTAGTGAAATGTATCTTTATGCAATATATATTTATAAGATGTCAACTTCTTTGGATTTATGATAAGAATTTTTTACTGTTTCTAATATAGCCGTTGAACAGTGATCACATGATTAGTATAAATATAGGACTTTAACAAATCCAATGTACTCAGAAAAAAGAACTGATGGCCTCATCCAGTAGAATTTCTCCATACGATGCCCATTTGTCAGAGCTCGGAAAAGGGGTGGCATCCTTGGGCTTTGCACTTAACCAAACCCAAGCTGAGCTTCATCATGTCAAGCCCGAACGAGACCATCTATGGGAAAAGTGTATGTTTATTGAAATTACCTCTCGAGCAATGTAATCTGAGCCACCCCAAGAGTCTGTCACCATAGCACACCTTACCCTTATGTCTTATGCGGATGTTTTAAGGGGTTATTTAACAAATATATAGTACTATGTTCATGTACATTATTTTTTTATATGATAATGAATATAATTTATGGTCATTTTTTGATACATTGTAAATAGTTTTTAAAGTACAAATGGTGTTTTTAGTTATTATTTAATTGGGAAATATATTTTATTAAATTAAGGGATTCTTTAATTAAATAATATTTTAATAAAATAATAATATTATTATTAAATTAATTTTTATTAAATATAAACGATCTTTTAATTTTATTAATGCAATTAAAATTTTTATTATGGTTTGAAAGCCATTTCTGTCAAAACCTGTGAATTTTTTATAAATGTAAGTTTTTATTTTAAAAGTAAAAATTAACATATTTAGAAAAGTATTTAGATAAAATAAATGTTATTTCTGGAATCAGGACGTCGAAATTATCCAACGGTGAAGTTTTCATAATTTTCTGATATAGTAAACTTTTTGGGTAAAAATTAAATACCGTTTAAATATATAATGTCTTTTATAACATCATAATGACACAATAGTGATGTAATAAAATACTATAATCTTTATTTTCAGAAAATATCTGTTTTACCATTAAAATAATGTGATTTTGGGTTGTTTCTACATACTTTTCAAAGCATTAATGGACCCCTCAAGACTTATTCAACACCTTGCCTTTTTAAATTAATTTCCATGGGAGTGTGACTCACCTCCACATAAGCTACCCTAATATTTTAAGATGTTCATACTTTGTACTTGTAAAATATTTTTTTCCTATTCCCTTGGCCAAAACCATGGGCAAAAACCATGGGATGGTTTGTGGTTTGGATTAATTTAATGTAAGGGGACCCAAACCTAAATAATAAAGAATTCCCTCACATTTCCTATATAAACCCACCCAAGATCCAAATTCCTCATCACTCAAAGCCTTTTTAATTCATCCAACCTCTTCCCTACTCTCTCTAGAATCCTCCCAAGGTTCCCTATGCTCCCAAGAAGCCTCTCACAAGCCTCTCTCTAGCTTTGGAAGCACACATCCAAGTAAGGGTTTTTTCTTCCTTTCACTTTTTTGTCCAATTTTATTTAAGTTTTTTCCCCTTTTAATTTCAATTATGAATGGTGGGGTATGGTTTCACACCTCCCTCATACTTCCCTCTTTATGTTTTAATGATGGGAGACCACTTTCTCTCTCATTAAATTCCTCCCATGTACACTCGTTACTATGCCGAAATTCCGAAAGGAACTTCTCTCTCCTCATTTACATTCAAGCAATAATTTTGTATCATGAATCTAAATTCCATTACAATTGATGGGAAATATATCTATATGACCTCCTTACTTTCCATTACATTTAAATATTATGAAGAACCCCTTTCTCTCTCATCGATCGTTTTTATGAATTCCTATGTCACGTCGTTACGCTGCCGAAATCACACCGATTTCTATGCCAATGCCATTGTGTAGTGAATACCATGCCCATTTATCCATCAAGGGTATTCACCTTTATTAACATTTACTTATTTATTATAAAGTTTCATGTATGAATTCCACATTATTTTATCATGTAATAAATGATAATGTTTTATGAATCCATGTTTTTTGATCCATGTGGCACACTTATGCATGAAATGAAATGTTTACGAAGGGTGTGCCCTTATAGTGCTCCAATGCATTGGGTAAAGTATTGTATCATGATACATCATGTGCAATGAGTGTTGACTCATTCTAATTCAAGTGAAACGAGGGTTTACTCGTGCTTTTTGTGCAATGAGGATTTACTCAAGCTCCATTAGCAATGAGTCTTGGCTCATGCTAATTACATGTTAAGTGTTGTTGCCACATTTCCATGTTTTGATTATTATGATTTATCATGCCTTTATGTTCATGTTTATTTTATGCTCTATTGATATTCCTATTATCTAACATGTATTTTACTCCTCATGTTATTCCATGTGTACTCCCTTACTGGGATTTATAGCTCACCCTTTTCTTATGCATGTCCTCAGGTTATCCCATGCAATGCTAAGTACGAGGGAATATAGTGTTCATGTAAAGGACGTCTTCAATAAAGATGTTGTATTTCATGTTTTAAGTTTTTATGTAATGATCCTAAGCCCCAAAGACACTAAAAATCTCGATCTTCTTTGTTGTATCAAGTGAAGTTTTATGTAATAAATCATGTTTAAGTTTATAATAAAAGCATGGTTTTCATAGTTGGTATCAGAGGGAGGTTTAGTTATTTTTGGTATTAGGATTAGAAAACCCTAGTAAAGCCTTAGATACAAGACTAAGTATACTAAAAACATCCCTAAGTTTTTTTAAGTACTGATTAAGTGGATTACCATGCCAATACATCCCTATCTGGATACGATCAGGTAGAGGTGACTCTGGCACATATGTATCCTAGGGGTAAAACCCGAAAACACCGATTTGAGTTAGACTCAAATAGGAACTGGTGCATGACAATGGGCCTTGCTTCACTCTTGGTTACGACACTCCTGGGGATATGTTTTGATAAATTCACAGGCTTAGTATGAACCCTTATTAAGGGAGTTAAAAAAAATTCCCCTCAGAATTTATGTTAGAAATTAGATCATCAAAAGGCTATATTGAAGCCTATATACTCGTGAGTTAAGGAAATAAAAGTTTATTTATAAGTCATAAACTTTTGTCTTTGGATTACCCTTTATATTTTACCCCTAACATTCCTTTTATTCCATCTAATGGTCGGTAATAGGAGGACTTAAGCTAACAACCGATGTGAAGATCAGTGTGATAACTGTACTAATGAGATGCCCAATCCAATGGGAGTGGGAATCGCGAACTTTGTCACGCTTGTCTCTTGGATAACTCAAGTTTTGAATAGAAACACAGGCCAAGAGGAATGTTCAACCCCCCTAAGAAAGAAAAAGTCTCTATCGAGTCCTTAATGAGACAAAGGCCTCCTACATTTAGTGGATCATCTAATCCCACGATCGCTAAACAATGGATCAACTCCATTGAAAAGATATTCTCCATCCTCCAATGTTCTGAACAATAGAAGGTTCTCCTTGTGGATTATCATATGGAGGGTGAAGCTGATCAATAGTGGACGTTTATCAAAAATGCAAAGCCTGAGGAGAAGATCGAGGCGTTGGAATGGAAGGATTTTCGGAAGATGTTTTTTGATAAATATTTTCCATGCACCCTCCGGCTCAAGATGGAAAGGGAATTCCTTTCCCACAAGAAAAAAGATGAAGAATCTGTTGGAGTGTACGTGGAAAACTTCACAAGGCTTGCACGATACACTTCCGGCTTTTTCGTTACCACTAAATGTAAGGTTGACCGCTTCTTTGGTGGGCTGAAGCCTAGCTTGCGGAAAGCATTAGTGATCCATGACTTCGACAGCTATGAAGAAATTGTCCAATGAGCCCTCAAGGTCGAAATGGAGATCGGGGAATCACAAGGGTATCATGGGGACAAGAAGCGTAAGGTGGAATTCAATGATGGCGGTCCGATGGATAAATTCAACGGTGACAAGAAAATCCATCACCACACTTTCCAAAAGTGTGGAAAGAAGCACCCTAGAAATTTCCTTAATGGGAAGAGGAAATGCATTCGGTGTGGAAGAAAATGGCACCTAGCTATTAACTATTGGTAAGAAAGAATCGCGGTTGTGACAGAGGAGAGTAATGCTCCGTTCGAACCTCAACACGTTGTATAACGCTAAAAATGAAAAGAACCGGGTCATTTTTCAAATCAGTTCCCTAATACAAGGGTTTTTGGAGACAACCAACAACCTCCAAGGTAGAAAGGAAGAGCTTTTACCATCACTTATTCCAAAGTGATCCCCGACAACGAAGTGGTGACTGGTATGCTAGTTATTCATTCAATAATAGTGAATGTACTTTTTGATTCAGTTTCTACACATTCTTTTATATCATGAAATTTTAGTAGAACAATCCCAGCACCACCACAAATCATGTAAGTGAAGATTTTGGTGAGTTTGGAAAATGGGGAAATCATTGAATCCCATGAGTATAAGTCCTCCCCTGTTATAATCTCAGGATTTAATTTCCTGGAGAACCTCGTCATACTCCCTCTAGTGGAATTTGATGCAATTCTTGGCATGGATTGTCTTTCATTATATAGATCCAACATAAATTTTCAGGAGAAGTAAATCACACTCCATATGGAGAATCGACCCCCAATTCCTTACAAGTGTCAGGAGGAAGATGAATCTCCTTTAGCTCCATCATCTCAAGCATGAATATTACTACCTTATGAGCACGCGTATCTGGTTCAGATGATTGAGTCCAAGGAAGAAACCATCCTTGAAGAAATGCCTATTGTGAGGGAATTCACTGAAGTGTTTCTCGAGGAACTGTCTGGTCTTCCTTCTGGAAGAGATGTTGAGTTCTCAATTGAACTTATAACTAGGGTGCTACCAATATCTAAGAGTCCGTATAGAATGGTTGTTGTAGAGATTGAAGAGCTGAAAAAACAACTACAAGAGAATCTGGATAAAGGGTTTATACACCCAAGTGCTTCACCATGGATTGCACCAGTCCTCTTCATCAAGAAGAAGGATGGGTCAATGCATCTTTACATCAATTATTGTGAACATAACAAAATCATGTTAAAGAACAAGTATCTTCTCCAATGAATTGATGACTTGTTCGATCAGCTGTGTGGAGCACATTACTTATCCAAGGTGGACTTGCGGTCAGGATATTATCAAGTAAGGGTGAAGAAGGAAGATATCCCCAAGACTGCTTTTCATACAAGATACGGGCACTATGAATTCATAGTAATTCCTTTCGGACTCACCAATGCTCCAGAAATATTCATGGAATTGATGAATAGTGTCTTTAGAGATTACCTTGACAAATTTTCGGTAGTCTTTATAGATGATATTCTAATATACTCCACAACCAAGGAGGATCATGGGGATCATTTAAAAACGGTACTAGATACATTGCTCAAGGAAAAGAACTATGAAAAGTACAACAAGTGTGAGTTCTAGTTGATGGAGGTCTCATTCTTAGGCCATATCATCACAAGTAATGGGATATCTGTGAATCCCTCCAAAACAGATGCAATTCAGGGATGTACAAGGACAACATCGGTAACGGATATCCATAGCTTCATGAGGTTAGCTAGATATAATCGGCGATTTGTGAGAAATTTCTCACAATTGTCCAACCCTGTTACCAAGATAACTCGGAAAGGAGTAAAGTTTGGTTGGAGTGATGAATGCGAAGAAATCTTCAAGGAGTTCAAAAGGAGGCTTATAACTGCGCATGTGCTCACTTTACCCAGAAGTGGGGATCTTTTGTGGTATTCAGTGATTCTTAGAAGAAGTTCTTAGGATTTGTGCTGATGCAGAATGATAAAGTGATATCCTATGCCTCAAGGCAGTTGAAAATCCATGAGAGAAACTATCCAACACATGATCTGGAGTTAGCAGCAGTTATCATTGCCTTGAAAATCTGGCGGCATTATCTATATGGGGAGAAATTTGAGCTATATACTGACTAAAAGAGTCTTAAATATATTTTCACATAGTAAGAGCTTAATATGCGCCAGAGAAGATAAATAGAGTTCATCAAGGATTATGACTGTTCAATACATTACCACCCTGGGGAAGCGAAAAAAGTGGTAGATTCCCTAAGTAGAAAGGACCCAACAATTCTATCAATGTTGATAATTTAGAAGGATCCAATCTTCTTAGACTTGATGAAGATGGACGTGGGAATCATAATGAAGCGAACATCATCAATCCTTTCACAAATGATTTCTCAACCATCTCTTTTGGAAAGGTTAAAGGATGCTCAAAAGGATGATGTGGAAATTCAAGAAAAAGTGGAAGCTATCATAAAGGGGAAATCCTCGGAGTTTAATGTTAATGAAGAAGGAATTGTGTGGTTTGGGAAAAGACTATGTGTTTCATCAAGTCCGGAGTTGAAGAAGGAACTTTTGGATGACGCACATAGTTCGAATTTCTCTATTCACCCAGGGAGCACAAATATGTATCGAGATCTCTGAGAAAACATTTGGTGGGATAATATGAATAATGAGATCGTTGAATATACATCAAAGTTCCTAGTGTGTCAGCAAGTGAAGGTTGAGAGGCATAAGTCTAAGGGGATGATACAACCATTTCCCATACCAGAATGGAAATGGGAGAACATCACCATGGACTTTGTCACTAGACTTCCAAGGACATCCAAAGGAAACAATGCAATCTCGGTTGTTATGGATCGTCTTACAATGACTACACACTTCATTGCTATTCGGGAGGATTTCTCTTTGGATCAACTAGAATGGATATATATCAGGGAAGTGTTAAGGTTTCCTGGAGTACCACTATCTATTGTGTCTGAACGAGATCCAAAATTCACCTCTAAGTTTTGGAAGAGTCTTCAACATACTCTGAATACTGAACTGAACTTTAGTACGGCCTATCATCCTCAAACTGATGGCCAATCCGAGCGGACTATCCAAACACTTATGGACATGTTGAGAGCATGCTCAATGGTCTTTAAAGGAGTATGGGATCAACATCTTCCTCTGGTTGAGTTCTCTAATAATAACAATTTCTACTCAAGAATCCAAATGGCACGATATGAAGCCCTATATGGAAAAAGGTGAAGAACACCGACATATTGGGATGAGGTCGGTGAAAGTAAGCTTTTTGGACCAGAAATGGTCGAAGAAATGGTGGAGAAGGTGAAAACCATTCAGCAACATATCAAGACAGCCCAGAGTCGACAGAAGAGTTATGCAAATAATCGTCGACGAGACATTGAGATTAAAGTTGGAGACATGGTGTTTCTACGTATATCTCTGTGGAAGAAGGTCGTGAGGTTTGGAAGTAAAGGGAAGTTAAGTCCAAGGTACATCGGCCCCTTCGAGATTCTTGATTGTGTCAGAGCTATGGCCTATCGACTAGCACTTCCACCTGCCATGGCCAAAGTACATGATGTCTTTCATGTGTCCCCCTTAAAGAAGTACATACCAGACCCTTCACATGTACTCTCTTCTGAGGTGGTACAATTGGAAGATGATCTTTCTTATGAGGAGAAACCAGTGAAGATCTTAGATCGTAGAGAAAAAGTTCTACGAAATAAGACAATGCCCCTCGTCAAGGTGTTGGGAAGAAACCACATGTTTGAAGAAGTGACTTGGAATTGGAGGAAATGCTGAAACTGAGTTACCCACATTTTTTTTATTGTGGGAAAAGGAAACTTTTGGGGGCAAAATTTCTGAAGGGGAGAAAATTGTAACGACCCAAAGTTTCATTAATGGAAAATCCCTCTTGATCTAGTTAAATGTCTCTTTATGAAAAATATTTTTATAAGATGTCAACTTATTTGGTTTTATGTTATGATTTTTTTACCGTTGCTAATATAGGTGTTGAACACTGATCACATGATTAGTATAAATATAAGACTTTAACAAATCCAATTTACTCAGACAAAAGAAACAATGTCCTCATCGAGTAGAATTTCCCCATACGAAGCCAATTTGTTGGATCTTGGAAAAGAGGTGGCATCCTTGGGCTTCTCTCTTGACCAAGCCCAAGCTGAGCTTCATCATGTCAAGCCCGAATGGGACCATCTACGGGAAAAGTTGAAGTTGATTGAAATTACCACTCGAGCGATGTTATCCGAGCCACCCCAAGAGTCTGTCACCATCGCACACCTTACCCTTAGGTCTTATGCAGCTATTTTAAGGGGTTATTTTACAAATAGATAGTACTATGTTCATGTAGATTATTTTTGTATATAATAATGAATATTATTTCTAGTCATTTTTAATACATTGTAAATAGTTTTTAAAGTACAAATGGTGTTTTAGTTATTATTTAATTAAGAAATCTATTTTATTAAATTAAGGTATTTTTGAAATGAATAATATTTTAATAAAATAATTATATTATTATTAAATTAAATTTTATTAAATATAAATGATCTTATAATTTTATGAATGCAATTAAAATTTTTATTAAGGTTTGAATGCCATTTCTGTCAAAACACTTCATTTTTTGATAAATGTCGGGTGTTTTTTAAAGTGAAAATTAACATATTTATAAAATTATTTAGATAATATAAATTTTATTTCTGGAATCATGACATCAAAATTATCCAATGGAAAATTTTTCATACTTTTCTGAGACAATCATGTTCTTGGGTAAAAATTAAATACTGTTTAAATATATAATGTGTTTTATGACATCATAATGACCCAATAGTGATGTAATAAAATACTATAATCTTTATGTTCGGACAAAATTTGTGTTACCATTAAAATAATGTGATTTTTTGTTTGTTTGACTTACTTTTCAAAGCATTAATGGACCCCTCAAGACTTATTCAAAACCTTGACTTTTTAAATTAATTTCAATGGGAGTGTGACTCACCTCCACATAAGCAACCATAATATTTTAAGAAGTTCGGCCTTTGGCCTTGTAAAATATTGTTTTCCTATTACCTTGGCTAAAAACTATGGGCAAGGTTTGTGGTTTGGATTAATTTAATGTAAGGGGACCCAAACCTAAATAATAAAGAATTCCATCACCTTTCCTATATAAACCCACCCAAGAACCCACTTCCTCCTCACTAAAAGCCTTTTTAATTCGTCCAAACTCTTCCCTACTCTCTATAGAATCCTTACAAGGTTCCCCAAGCTCCCAATAAGCCTCTCACAATCCTCTCTCTAGCCTTTGGAAGCACACTTCCAAGTAATGGTTTTTTCTTCCTTTCTCTTTTTTGTCCAATTTTCATTAAGTTGTTCTGCCCTTTTAGTATCAATTATGAATGTTGGGGTATGGTTTTTCACATCCCCCATACTGCCCTCTTTATGTTTTAATTATGGGAGACCCCTTTTTCTCTCATTAAATTCCTCCTATGTATACTCGTTACGATGCCGAAATTCCGAAAGGAACTTCTCTCTCCTCATTTACATTCAAGAAATACTTTTGTATCATGAATCTAAATTCCATTAAAATTTTTGGGACATGTATCTATATGACCTCCTTAATTTCCATTACATGTAAATATGATGAGGAACTCCTTTCTCTCTCATCAACCATATTTATGAATTCTTATGTCACGCCGTTACGCAGCCGAAATCGCACCGATTTTCTAATCCAATGCCATTGTGCAGTGAATATCATGCCCATTTCTCCATCAAGGGTATTCACCTTTATGAAAATTTACTTATTGATTATAAAGTTTCATGTATGAATTAAACATTCTTTTATCTTTTAATAAATTATTATGTTTTATGAATCCATGTTTTATGATCCATGTGTCATAGTTATGCATGAAATGAAATGGTTAAGAAGGGTGTTCCCTTATAGCGCTCCAATGAATTGGGTAAAGTATAGTATCATGATACGTCATGTGAAATCAGTGTTCACTCATCCTAATTCAAGTGCAATTAGGGTTTTCTCGTGCTTTATGTGCAATGAGGATTTACTCATGCTCGACGTGCAATGAGCCTTGGCTCATGCTAATTACATGTTAAGTGTTGTTTCCACATTTCGATGTTATGATTAACATGCTTTATCATGCCTTTATGTTCATGTTTCTTTTATGCTCTATTGATATTCCTATTATCTAACATGTATTGTACTCCTCATGTTATTCCATGTGTACTCCCTTACTGGGCTTTATAGATCACCCTTTTCTAAAGCATGTCCTCGGGTTATCCCATGCAATGCTAAGTATGAGGAAATATAGAGGTCATGTAAAGGAAGTTTTCAATAAAGATGATATATTTCATATTTTAAGTTTTTATGTAATGATACTAATCCCCAAAGGCACTAAACCTCTCGATCTTCTTTATTGTATCAAGTGAAGTTTTATGTAATAAATCATGTTTAAATTTGTAATAAAATTAGTTTTGTCACATCAATGACCTGATTAAAATAATTATACCTGATTTTAAAAAACAATCAAAGGAAAGTGGACCAAATTTAAGGGATACATTTTCAATCTCATTATTATATGATACTGTTTATTCATAAGAATTTACTGGGATATATTTATCATCCACATCCATGTTTCCTAAATAAAAATTCCAAAATATTATTTATATCCTTATAAAATTTTATAACGTAAATTTTACAAATTGTCACATATTAATTAAATGGTATGAAATGAATCCTTTTTCATTTTCAATCTGAGGAATTTTTTTACTTTCCGACAAATGTTCAAAAAGAAAGTTTTCTTTTAACTTATACAACAAGAATAGATTTTTTTCACTTTCTTATAACCTTATTTACATACAAATTCATTTACAATACATCATGATTATTTTTGATAAATTATTTTATTTTAATGTTGTGTGGTATTTTGATAAATTAATTCCATTTTTACGAAGAAAGGATTTTTTTCTGAAAATTTAATTTCAAGTTTTTTATCAAAATTATTTTCCATAGAATATGACAATATTTAATATGTTTATATTTCAATCCCTATTAATACTATGGATTTTTTTTGTTTATTATGTAATTATATTTATGAAATAAATTTGTTTTATATGTATTATATTATGATAGAATTATGTCTAAGAAACACACTTTATTTCTTGTGTTATGCTATGAAGAATGATTTATGTTTTTGTGGAAAAAATATGTATTGTTTTCATTATATGATGGGTGGGGGCTATATCTCCCTTAAATGGTGTAGGTAGTGATTTATATCTCATGAGATAGACATCACTATAATGACAAGTAAATATATTTTAGTAATACAGTGCTGGAATGATAACTAAATCTGGTTCAGTAATATAGGGTTGGAACAACATTTAAACTCGGTACATTAATAGAATTCCTCTACTATGATGGTC
The DNA here is from genome assembly GCA_963277665.1 of Viscum album. Lineage (NCBI taxonomy): Eukaryota > Viridiplantae > Streptophyta > Magnoliopsida > Santalales > Viscaceae > Viscum > Viscum album. Next base: position 814,134,548 of record OY728126.1, on the reverse strand, counting down.
TTTTAAATGATCCTTAGATAATTTAGAAATGATTTTCTATGATTATATTTTTTCTAAAATCCCAATTTTTATTCGAGTGCTATTTTATCATTGTTCTTGTTTATATATGATTTATTTCTTACAAACTAAAAATATCTATTTCATGAATCAAGATTTAGATATTTGTTATAGATGGTATGATATTCAAAAAAAATCATGTTTTTACGTTATTATGATTACGTTTTGTTTCATGTTCTCCATGGTTACCCATAATGATCATTTCAGCTCACCCTTTTCATATGTATTTTTCCCTAGGATATAAATAAAGGATTTAGGTAGGAAAACAAAAGACTAAAATCGTTATGGTAGATGTTAAAGATCTTTCTAGAAGACAGAATAATGTGTTATGAGTTTCCAAAGACACTAAAATTAATGGTATTTGGGTGTCTATTTTTGTTAGGTATTAATTATTACTCAAAAGTAATGTAATTCCCATATACATTAATCTTGGGTCATAAGAGGCACTCCGAGTTATGGCCTCACATAATTATATTCGAACACCGAAATGAGTCAAATCATGTACTGAGATATCTTAACACCAGGAATACTTAGAGTTTTAGAAGCAAGAATGTATTAAGATATGGTATTACCTAAGGAACACTTCAGGCCTCTATACGAGATGAAGTTAATATTAAGGTATCGTATCCTTAGAAACCATAGAGTTAATGTAGTTAGATAAGAATAAATTAAAATGTGATTAAATGTTTATTATTCAATTGTACTTTATTCCTTATAGAACTATATGAATTATCTTTTGATTGGAATTGTTTTTGAAACTGTTGGTGGTTTCCGGCTTAGTTATACTCATACCATATTTGGGTTTCCTGATGGATACCTGAATAAATCATATTGTTGCATGACTAGATAAGGGAAAAGACACTGGATAGGTGGAAGATTGGGGATGGTGCATGGAGGTGGGAACCAGATATGGTTCAGAAACCATTTGGGGAGTCGTAGTGTCTTTATTTTCAGTTGCATTATAGACACTAGACACTTATATAGACATATCATGTTTTCCCATTCAGTTGAGTATTTTATTTCTTGTAATGTTATCTTGTGAAATAGTTATTGTTCTAGTTATATATTTTTTTCTATAGTTTATTTATTTATTTTTGGCATCATACTCTGGTAAATAAGGGTATAGTGTCCCCATGAATGACTTATTAGTCCCTCGTTGTTAATTGTTCGCCTCTAGAATACGAGGAGGCACGCTTAAGGTCATGTTGAGAATCAGCTTGGGGCACCATCGTGTGTAACTCTAGATATGATATTACATTCATAATATTAAAAAATGAACTATTAAAAAAATTATATATTAAATTTATCATGTATTAATGGAATTCTAAAATATACTAAAATATGAAAAATTAAATAAATATTTGGTGTTTGTGTTACATTATAAGATTTTATTAAGTGTGTTCATATTTTTTGTGTGAGTTATATATAAAAAATAATTAATTAAGTATTTTTAATTGAAATCAATTTAACAAAAATATGATATATATTAAATTGAAAAATCAAACAACATTAAAATGAATAATACATTAATTTTCCTTTAATTATTACATGTTATTCATTATCTATTTATTTATATTTAATATATATTATTTCATACTATTTTTAATTGATATATATATATATGAATGATACTAATTCATTTTTAATAATATTTTTTTCCTTTATACATCTTTTAATAATTTCAAAATTTATTCAATTTTTTATTTTATTTTTAATTATTTTAAGTTATACATTTTTACATTTTTTAATTATTCTCATTTATTAATTATATATATCTATATTTAATAAATAATATTTATTAATATTTTTAATCTATATATTTTTATATTAAATTTGACTATTTTTATAAATGATTATATAATTAATAAAAAATTTAATATTTTTTAAAATTTGCCAATTTTTTATTTTTATTTCTTCAAATATTTAATTTTATTTAGTTTACACATATATATATATATTTTACATATATAAAGATTTAATATTTATTGTTTATATATATATATATATATTATTTATTCATTATTATCAATAATTATTTAATTAACAAATTTGATAATTTTTTTCTTAATTTTTATTTGCTTAATTATTTCATTTTATGCAATACCATTTTTGGTGATAAATATAAAGAACCAATTAACTTTACCTTTTATCAGTGCTAAAAATAAAATTCTAATAGTGGGTACCTTTACTCAGTGCTATATAAACTACTGATAACAGTTACCCATTTTCAATGCTAAAAAAGTTTGATCATCACAACCCATCCCACAGGACCCGGACGTGGCTACCCCATGCCCACCTTCTATAGAACAAGGGTTGCTGACTAGAACCTTAAATATTTTCACAAATAGAAAATTCATTTTCATATAGATATGTACAAACTCAAAAAATTAAAACTAATGTAAATAACCAACAAAATTAATATATAACCATGACAATAAAGTACAACCACAAGTAGAACTGTGAACTGAAAATAGTGGGTTGGAATACAAGCCCTAGAAACTAAAAATAATGTAAATAGCTCTTTAATCTTCCCTAGAGCTCTACCTGGAGGGTTGTAGCTATAAATTTGAAGTAGAAGAAGAGGATCTAGAATGCTCATGTCGCACCAAGCCCTACCAAGTTCCAATCCTCCAAAGTCTTCATTGGTGCATTAGTAGTCTATACTAGAAAAACATGTACGAGTGGAGCCTATGCAGGGGTGAGTATAACAACTCGGAAGGGGACCTTGATACCCCTGAACCTCTCTCAGCAATCAACATGTGAAACATCATAAGAAAACCCACAAAGTTAATATCACAAACATGATCTAAATCATGAAGCAAAAAAGAAAATGATATAGATCACTCTAACAGTACATCTTCAAGGTTGCTGGGATAGGGATGACTAGTCATAAATCTTGATCATCATATCTGTAGTAACTCTAATACTGACCCGTATAGGTCATTGTATGCTGACCCGTATTGGTCGCCAGATGCTGACCCATATTGGTCACTTGTGATGACCCGTATTGGTCACTGATGTTGACCTATATTAGTCACCAGTACATAGGTAGGGATTATTAGTCATATATCTAGATAATCCCACCGTATAGTTTCTGATGCTGACCCATTTTGGTCACTCTTCTTCTTCATTTCACGGACAGCCACTGGATTTCAGCACGAAGAACATCTGATCTCCAAAATATTCTTCTCTAGAAGACATCGGTCATATTTCAACTAGTGTGATGTCCCAAAAAGGCATGATTAGGGTACCACCCCATCATAGGGGTCCCAACATGATAGAAGGTGCGTCAATCGGATGTCTGGTTTGTGAAATATGGGCACTATTGTAAAAATGTCCATGTTGGATTAAACATTAATCCAACCCTGGTCACATGGAAAACTGTTTCAAAACTAAATTAGAGTATCTCCAAAGGACCACCTTGTCACAAAGGTCATTATTCTATAGACGGAGCATCGATCGGACACCCGACATGTTAGTTATTGGCACTTCAGTGTCAAGGTCCCAGATCGATTTGGAGTCGATCCAACCAGATTGTACTCCAACATTCTTCAAACAACTCATTAAGTATCTCAAAATCACTACCTCACTCCACGGATCATGGCACCATAGATGGTTCATCAAATGGACATCTGCTGTTCATTTTATATCCCTTTAAGAGTTTCAATGCCTGAGAGGGGTTCGGGTCCGGTCCGACCTGGACCGACCCAGCCCGGGCTGACCCGCCCCAGTCGAGGTCTGAACCTGAACAACCCAATCTGGCCTGATTTAGTCTAGTTGGTCAGGGTTGTGGCGGACTCGGCCCACTGGGCCACGGACCGGCCTGCTGGCATGCCCCGTGCGAGGCATGTGGTCTGCCTCCTGAACGGCTCATAGAGCAGTTCGGTTTCACTTAAGGGTGGCGTCAGGTGGTGTTGCCTGGTCACTTGCTATACCCGTATGAGGCAAGTGACTTGCTAGCAGGACATGACTTTGAGTCACGGCTCCCCTTCAGTGAGGCACATGATGGTGCGCCGTCTCCACCTCCGTGGTCTTCCAACTGTCAGCCGCCTACCCGACCACTATAGTGTCGAGCGGCGCGACCTCTTCCACATTCAGTGAGTGCCAGTTTCCATCTCCACCGTTCGCACTAGTCACTGGTGCCACTGCATCAATGTTGTGTTGGAGGAGATCCATTTCCCTTCTCAACAATGCCTACAGGCCTCCCAAACTTCCTTCGTCATAGCATCACACTCTTTCTCACATTTCCAGGAAATTGGGAAAACTTTCGATGAAGAAGAGACCGATAAACAAAATGGTGGAGGGTCGAGGCCCTGCTCATTTGGCCCGCACCCTCTGCATTAGCATTATAACATGTGTGAATAATTATTCACCACCTTTTAGAAATATTGAACCACATCCAAACATAAACCCCCTACCTCGAGATCCATTAGAGGTCTTGCGATTGCGGTAGGAGGAGCATCCACATTGGATGGAGTCATCGGAGTTTGTCGATCCCAGATCGTTACCACCTATTCTTTCATCCTTCGTCAGTGGATGTTTCCATAGAAGTCCACCAGAGTTTCTCACATGATAAAGTCGTGCCAAAACCCCACCCAAAGATCCATCTAAATAGTAGGGGGAATGGTGATTAATGCTTTTAAGAATTAATTTTGTTTATTAACTAAAGTAATTAACCACATTGAATTCACAATGGTGGAGTTGCGTAGATGATGATTCAATCCATTAAATGGCTTAACAAGTCCCCAGTCATTCCACCTCCACTCATCCATTGAGGAAAACGAAAATAAAATAAAAAATTCATGTTATTTTATTATTCCTTAAAAAGTCCAAAAACGATCTTTTTCTATTGACTAACTACAGTAAAATTGAATCTTCCCTTAAGCGAATCTCATCATTGTGGATTGAACGGTGCTCTTGTTTTTAAATTATGAGCACCGATTGAAATGATATAAAACACCACCCGTGCATTTACCGATCGTACCAAATAAAAGTTCTGAAACTCATTCTGGGCACACCGGGCTTCAGAATCACACGTCGTTAATTTTCACAGGCTCATAATAATACTAAATAATTAAAAATGACATAAAATTTTTCGGGTCTTTATATTCTCCCCACCTTGGGGCTTTACGTCCCCGAAATCTGAACAAGGATACACAAAAAAAGGGGCATCAGGGATGCATATGATCCTCTAACTTTCATGTTCTCTCTAGGAGATTCTCGTGATGCCACAGAATGCACACCAAAGGTATTGACCACCCATGAAGGATCTGATCCCGTCGATCCTCTATCTCCACCGGGTACTCTTCCAATGTCACCTCGTCATTAATCTCTTTCTCACCATGGTCGATGACATGACATGGGTCATTCATGTATATTATGAACTAGGATACATGGAAGATTTCATGCACCCCATCCAACTGTAGTGGGAGTGCCAAGTGGTATTCCACCTTTCCAATCCTATGAAGTATTAGGATTGGTCCAATAAACCATAGTGTGATTTTTTCGCCTCGGTCAAATCATTGTATTCCATGGTGAGGGGATACTCACAAGAATACGTGGCCCCCTCCTGGAACACTAGTGGTCTTCATAGCTTATCAGCATAGGACTTCAATCAGCTTTGTGTAGTCTTCATCCGCTCTCAGATGACCTTCACCTTCTTAGTGGTATCCGTTACAATCTCTAGGCCCACGAGTGATGGCTCTATAAGGTCCTTCCAACACAAGGGTGATCTGCACGGTCGTCCATAAAACACCACAATAGGGGGGAATACCAATGGTGGAGTGATATATATTGATGTACATACACTACACCAAGGTTAGGTGATCCCCCCAACTGCGACCAAAATCTAGAACACGTGCATGAATCACGTCTTCCATGGTCTTGATGGTCCACTCAGTCAGACCATCTGTCTTCATGTGAAAAGTTATGCTCAAACAAATTTGAGTCCTGAAATATTCATGCAATCCATTTTACAATTAAATTGTGAATCATGCATCATGATCTAAGACTATCATCGAAGGAACCACTTGAAGTCACATGATCTCCCGAACATAGAGACATCCCTAGGTCTCTATCAAACCCCTCTCTCGAATAGTAAAGAAGTGGGTCAGCTTGGTGATTCGTTCAACGATCACCCAGATGGTAGCGTGCCCTTTAGACGTACATGCTAACCAAGTCATGAAGACTAAATATATCCCTACCCACTTCCACTCTGGTATCTCTAGAGGTTGGGTCATGATTACTAGAACATGGTTCTCTCCCTTCACTTGCTGGCAAATGAGCCATCTAGAAAAAAACTTTGCCACAACTTTATTCATCCCTGGCCACTAGTACTAACGTTGTAAGTCCTAATACATCTTCATCACGCCTAGGTGTACTACCAAGGGGGATGTATGGAACACCCTTAGCACCACCTATCATAGAACCACTGGTACAACTATACATCCTCTGAGAAGGATAGCATTCTCCCCACATTCAGAATATCCTTTAGGTGCATGGATTGAGGATATCTGAGCACGTGTAGTCTCCCAGCTACTATCTCCAAGTTGTGCCTCCCTAACTCGCTGAAGGTGTAGTGGGGAAACTACCATCAACTAGAGGTATACTATCTCATCTCTATCCACGTATGATATTTGAAGTGAGGATAACCACTCTAAATCCTCATCCAATAGCTGAGAACCCAATCACCGGCTATGTGCATCTTCCATTACGCTCCCATTCCCATGAGTATAGACTATCTCAAAGTCATAGTCTTGGAAGAACTCTAACCAAAGACACTATTTTAGATTCACATCTTTCTATGTGATGATATATCTGAGACTCTTATAGTCTAAGTAAACAATAAACTGCTCGCCCATCATGTAATGATGCCACATCTTTAGTGTGAGGAATACTACTGCCAAATCCAAGTCGTGAGCCACATAATACTTCTCAGGAGGCCGCAGCTATCTTGATCAACTATTAATCACTGCATCATCCTGCATCAAGATTCAACCGATTCTGGTTTCTAATTCATCATAGTAAACCACATAGTTAATTCCCTCCTCCGGTAACCTCAGGATGTGAGCGATGGTCAAGATTTTCCTCAAGTATTGAAAGCTCTTTTGGCATGTCTCTAACCACAATAATGGTTTCCCCTTCTTCATCATGGAATTCATAAGTGCTTATACTCTGTATAAATCAGGTTAGAACCTCCGATTGTAGCCTGTTAATCCAAGGAATTTATGCACCTTAGTAACCCTCCTGTGTGGATCCCAAGAAAGTACTGCCTCAATCTTCACAAGATCCGCCACAACTCTAGCATCTGTGCTGACATATCATAATAAGTGGATCTTTCATATCTATAACTCACACTTCAAGAGCTTCCCATATAACTGGTGCTCACAGAGTGAGTCCAAAACTGTCCTCAAGTGTAGATCGTGCTCTTACTCAGACGTTGAGTACACCAAGATGTCATCGATGAAGACCACCACAAAGAGATCGAGGTATGGTTGAAAGACCCTGTTCATGAGCCCCATGAAAACGTCTGTAGAATTAGTCACGCAGAATGGCATCACCAAGAACAATAAATAGTCAAGCTGACATCTAGAGGATATCTTTGATACGTCCTCATCCCGTACCATGAGCTGATGATTTCATGATCTGAGGTCTATCATCAAGAACCACTAATCTCCTTTAAACTGATCAAATAGGTCATCAATCCTCAGCAGAGGATAGTTTTTCTTCACGGTATCCTGGTTTAGGTTCCGAAAGTCCATGCATAGCCTCAGAGATTTCTTTGTCTTCTTGGACCATTCAACCAGGGATGCCCAGGGGGAAACACTGGGGCTTAGGAATACCTTCCATTTAATGTACAATAATTGTACCCTCAGCACCTAGATCTCTACAAGGGCCATCTGATATACTGGTATAGATATCGGTGATGTTCCTGGGTAGATGACAATGTGTAGGTCTACCTCTCTATAAGGAATTTGTTCTGGGACATCTTCGGGAAAGACATCCTCATACTCGTCCACTACCACTAGAAAATGTAGACTCAACACATCCATTGTGTCGAAGGTCATGCAAGCTAGCTAAGATGTAATCGGTTGCACCCTCCTAAGAACAAGTCTGTCTCATGCTGCACTATTTTCGTTCTAACCCAAAAAAGTAAAATTGGAATACATCTCTATGCGTACATCGCACTGTACGTCTCAATTAGTAAATATGTCTGTGAAGTACTGATAGTCAGTCCATGCTTATAATGAAGTCGTAGGGCTTCAACGCTGCTACTAGAAGATATCATCTAAAACTCTCTCCTCGGAGAGTAAGATCACACTGTTTGCAGCGGTGTGTGACCATTGAATCTCCTCACATAAAATTATCCTAACGCAATGGTCTAGCTAAAGGCTCAGTTAGAATCTCAGAGTCCTGAACTATGTCCATGGTATGGAAAGAGTGGATAGAACTAGTGTTGATAAGCACTACTTCTAAAGTAGAAAAGATACAGATCGTACATCATATCATCTCAGGGACAACACGATCCTGATCCTCTACTGCTTGTATCTAGGCCAGTCCCCATCCACCTGCTCCCTGAGCTCATAGTGGACAACCTGGTGGTTGTGGTGGTGGTGGTGCTTGAGGACCCCAACCACCTCTGGTTCCACGTCATGCTCCCCTTACTCATCTGATACCTAGCTGATGATCAAGATCTGGATGCTGTCGCAGCCTCAGTGGCCCCTCCATCGTCTACCGGTTATCCGCATGGGGAGTTGGATAGTCCTGATATCGATGACCTTGTCCCCCACAGGAAAAACAGATCATGCCTCACTAGTGTCTCCCTTGGACACTCGAGCCTCACACCTCTGACCCTACATCCTTGGCTCGGTCTTTGGAAGGTCTATCCTACTTGGGTATCTCCATCATCCTTATATAGAGAGATACAAATGACTTTGCTACCCGTCGTCTTGTAGGGTCTCTCACTATCGATGCATGCTTGTCAAGGAATCTCTCCATCAGCAATGATCTTTCTAGAACCCCAGCCAACATCTGGATGCTGAGAGAAACTATCACAGCTCTGATCTCTCATCAGAGTCCTTGATGAAAGTTCTAGGCCCTGAAGTAAGGGTCTTGTGCTATGTCAGTGGAGTGTCAGTAGAGGTCAGTAAATCTCTCCGAGTACGGAGCCATAGTCTGGCTACCCTGCTGCAGATGCGGCAGCTTCTGAATACACACAGAGCATAGTGTCGTTGGAATGACTCTGCCCTAAAACTTATCCTAATGTCCATCTAGGTGAGGGTCATCATCTCATGAACCTAGAGCCTTGTGCTCCACCATTGTCCTTCCGAGCCCTGAAGAAGGCTAGAGGCCAAGATCGATATCTACTCGGTAGATGTCTTCACTAAGAAAAAAACAGGAGAAACTACCTCAATCTAGTCCTCTACTGCCTAGGGATATGTCTCGCCTCGAAAAATCAGAAGAATCTATCTCTAGAACTCACGCAATGCGCTTAGCTTTCAGGAAAGATCCACTTGTAGAATTTGTTTCTCAATGCGTGGTGGTGCTGCTAGTACACCACCTGAATGTTCCATCACTGTGAGTGGTCCATGTACAAACACCTAATTGATTAGTGGGCCACTGTCACAATCTCTAACAGAAACCATGTTTGGCTATCTTTTTGGAGGCATCCTAAATGAAATAAATGCTCCACTTTCAATAAATTATACCTAGTGAGATTACATAGGAAATATCAGGAAAACGTTTCCAAACACTAGCAACCGGCGTTTTCATGTACCATGTTGGAAAACAGAATTCTGGGTCTTAGTGTATGGATATGTCGTCCACCGCCTCTACACTAGACTCCCTATACTAATAACCAAACTAAATACACTATACATCATTGCATCATTAAAACTAGATTATTATTTCTTCTGGAAGAACCAACCACCCTATGATACTGCTTTATCCCAACCCGTCCCATTAGGCTCAAACGTGACTACCTCAAGCCTGCATTGCATAGGATAGGGGTTGGTGACTAGTACCAGAAGGCTTTTCCCGAACAGGTATGGCATTGCCTTGGAGATCTATACACACTCAAAAAGGGAAACATAAGTAAACAACCAACAAAAGTAATGTATAACCACGAGAGTAAATTACAACCACAAGTACAGCTGTAAAATGAAAATAGTGGGCTAGAGTACAAGCCCTAGAAACGGAAAAGAAAGTAAACAGTTGTTGCATCAGCCATGGAGATCTACCTAGAGGGTAGTATCTATAAGTCTAAAGTTGAAGAAGATGACCTCAACTTCTCTCGTTGCACCAAGCTCCACCAAGTCCTGAACCTACAATGTCTTCCTCGTAGCGTCAGTAGTCTGCACCAGACACACACTTGCAGGAAGAGCCTATGCAGGGGTGAGTATAACAACTCAGTAGGGGACCTCGACACCCTGGAAGGACTCCTAGTAATACAAAAGGGAAAAAATCACAAGAAAACCAACAATGGTAATATCATTAAAATAATCTAAATCATGAAGCACAAAGAAAAAGAGAAAACTCACTCTAACGGTATAACTTCAAGGTTATAGTGATAGGGATGACTATTCATAAATCTCGATCATCCAATCCATAGTAACTCTACTCATGACCTATATAGATCACTTTATGATGACCTGTATTGGTCACTAGATACTGAACAGTATTGGTCACTAGTGCTGACCCATATTGGTCGCTCGTACTGACCCGTATTAGACGTTGGTGCTGACCTGTATTGGACGTTGCTGCTGACTCGAATTGGTCACTAGGGCTGACCCATATTGGTTTAAGGTAAATAGTTAGGGATTATTAGTCATATATCTAGATCTTACCACTTAGAAGTTTCTGATTCATACCCGTATTGGTCTCTATTCTTTCTCATGTCACACCCAGCCACTTGATTCACACACAAAGCATGCCTGATCTCTATAAGATCTACCTCTCAAGCCATAGGTCATATTTCAACTCGAAATAATTACCATAAAAAGAATACCCAAGGGTTCGCCCCATCATAGGGGTCCCAACGTGACAGACGATGCATCGATTGAACACCCGGTCTGTGAAATATGGGCACTTTTGTAAAAGGGGACTCGTTGGATTCAAGACCGATCCAACCCAGGTCGAATTTTAAAATCTCTAAAAATTCACTTAGATTATCTATAAAGGATTTCCTTGTCACAAGGGTCCTTATTCCATAAAAGACACATCGATCAGACATGTGGTGTGTATGTTATTGAAACTTTGGTGTCGAGGGCCCGGTTGGATTCGGAGTCATTCCAACCGGGATGTACTCCAAACTTCTCCAAAACACTCTTGGAGTATCTAAAAAGGACTGTATTACCTCGGAAATCTTATCTCCATAGATAGTTCATCAAACGGTTGTCTAGTATGCATGTTATGGCCCTTTAAGTGTTTCTAGGCCTGAGAGGGGTCCGGGTCCGGTCCCACCCGATCAGACCAATACGGCCTGGCTCGGCCTGGGCCGGCCCGATTGGGCAAGGCCGTGGCGGACATGACCCACTGGTCCATGGCCCGACCTACTGGTGTGCCCCATAAGGGCATGCGATCTGCCTCTCGAACGACTCATAGAGTTATTCGGTTTCGCTTAAGGGTGGTTCCAGGTGGCACCACCTTGTCACATGCGAGACCCGCAAGAGGTGGTTCCCTTTCAAGAATGTCATAGCATCGATCCATGGCTCCCCTTAAATGTGGCATGTGATGGCGCGCAGCATCCACCTCTGTGGCTAGCCCACTACTCTCCTCCTTTCCAGCCACAATGGTGTCAAGCGGTTCCTCCCTCTTCTGGGGCAGGCGAGCACCAGTCGATGGTGCCACCGCATCAATATCGAGCTAGAGATTCTCCCACTAGGCTCCGATGATGCTCTAGATCTCCATTTTCATTCTTTTCGGTGCCTACGGGCTTCTTTTATTTTCGTTGTCACATTCTGACCCTCTGTCTCACACTTCTATCAAATTGGGAAAAACTTCCCCAATGAACACAATGATAAACAAAGTGGCAGAGGGTCCAAGCATTGTTCGTTTGGTGCACGCCTTCTGTATTAGAATTATATCAATAAAGAATAATAATTCATTACATTTCAATAATGTTAAACCACATTAAAACATAGAACATCTTCCTCAAGATCTGTTGGAGGTGTTGCGGTTCCAATGGAAGGAGCGTCCACGTTGGATGGATTCGTTGGCGTTCGTCGATCCCGAATCGTTGTCACCTGAGATTTTGTCCTCCATCTGTGGATGTTTCCGTAGAACTTCATCATAGTTTCCTCTCTTGAAGAATCTATTCCAAAAACCCACCTCAAACTACATTTATATTGGAGGGGGAATGGTGAGTAACGCTTTGAAGAATTAATGAGGTTCATTAAATGAATTAATGAACCTCTTTTAATTCACAATAGTGGGGTTACACAGTTGATGTGTCAAGACATTACATTTCATGACAAGTCACTGGTCCTGCCAAATTCTCCCATCCTTTGGAAAAAAATAAAAGAAAATAACAATTTCATGTTAATTTTTTATTCTTCAAAAATTCCAAAAAACTATATTTTTCACCCAAACAACTACGGTCAAAGTGAAGCTTCTAGTAAGAAAATCATGTTGTTGACCATTCAATGGTTCTCTTATATTTCAATTCTGATAACTAGTTCAAAATATAGAAAATGTCTGCTGATCATTTAACGAACGTACCTAAAAAAGTTCATAAATTATTTCTTGGCACACTGGGCCTCAAAATCATGCGCCATCAATTTTTACAGACTCGTAATAATCCCAAATAATTAAAAATATATAAATGTAATTTTCTGGGTCTTTTCATTCTCCCCTCCTTGGGGATTTACGTCCCCAAAATATGAACAATTATACACAAAAAAAAAAGGGGTATTGGGCACTCATATGAGATTCTTGCTCCCATGTGATATTTTGAAGATTCTCATGCTTCCAGAGAATGTGCACGAGAGGAATCGACCGCCCATAAAGGATCCACTCTTTTTGATCCTCTATCTCCCCCAGGTACTCTGAAAAAGTCACCCCATCGTCAATCTCCATCTTTCCATGGTTGATGACATGAGATGGGTCATGCACGTATCTCCTTGAGTGGGATACATGGAAGACATTGTGCACCCTCTCCACCTATTTTGGTAGTACCATGAAGTACTCCCCCTTGATAATCCTCTGAAGTGTCAAGAATGGTCTGATAAACCATGGTGAGAGTTTTCTACCTTAGGTAAATATATGTAGTCCCTGTCGATGGGAGACTCACAAGAATATATGGTCACCCTCCTGGAAATACACTTTTCTCTGTCACCTACCGGCATAGGACTTATGTTGTCTCTATGAAGTCTTCATCCGTTCTCGGATGAGATGCACCTTCTCATTGGTTTCATGTACCATCTCTGGGCCCACGACTACTGGCTATCCTAGATCCATCCAATGTAAGGGCGATCTGCATGGTCATCCATAAAATGCCTCAGAAGGGGCCATACCAATGGTGGAGTGATAGTTGTTGTTGTATGAGAACTCCATGAAGGGTAGTTGTTCCTCCCAACAAGGACCAAAATCTAATACATATGTATGAAGCATGTCATACATGGTATGGATAGTCCACTTAGTGTGACCATCTATCTGTGGGTTAAAAGATGGGCTCAATCAAAGCTGAGTCCTGGAATCCTCCTGCAATCCCATCCACAACTAAGATGTGAAACTTATGTCACGGTCTGATACTATCATCAAAGGCACCCATTGAACTCGCACGATCTCTATAACGTATAGGTGTCCCAAGCTGTCTACTGAACCCTTCTCTCGAATAGTAAGGATGTGGGCCGAATTGATGAGTTGGTCAATGATCACCCAGATGGTATCATGCCCTCTGGGCATACATGGTAACCACATCACAATGTCTAAAGATATCCATTCCCACTTCCACTATGGTATCTCGAGGGGTTGGGTCAAGTGTGCTAGTACCTGGTACTCAACCGTCACTTGCTGGCAAGTGAGGCATCTAGAAACGAACTCCATCATAGATTTCTACATCCTTGGCCACTAGTACTAACACTAGAGGCCCTGAAATATTTTCATCACACTTGGATGTACTACCACAGAGGATGTATGGAACCCACTCAACATCTCCTCCTGTAGTTCCACTGGTACTACTATACATCCTCTGAAAAAGATAGTGTGCTCCCCACCTTCATAATATCTATCAGGTGCATGGCTTAAGGATATCTATGAACCTGTAGTCTTGCAGTTTCTGTCTCCATTTTTCTCCTCCCTAAATCACTGAACGAGTATAGGGGAAACTAACATCGAATTCAGGTAGATTTTTCATCTTTATCCACTTAGGATATCTGAAACGAGGCTAACTATTCTGAAGCCTCATTCAGTAGCTGCGAACTCGATCTCCAACAAAGTGAATCATTCACTACATTCCCCATCTTAGGAGTATAGAATCTCTCAAACTCATAGTCATGGAAGAACTCTAAAAAACACTAATATCTCAAATTCAAATCTCTCTATGTGGAGATATATCTTAGACTCATGTTGTACAAGTAAACAATAAACCGCTCACCCATCAAGTAGGGTCACCACATCATTAGAGCGAAGACTACTACTACAAACTCTGATTCTTGAGTCACATAATTATTCTAATGATTCCTCACATATCTGGAGCCATAAATAATCACTACATCATCTTGTATCATGACAAAACCTATTCTTGTCCCCGATGCATCACAATAAACCACGTAGTCAGTTCCGTCCTCTGGAAACCTCAAGATGGGAGCACTAGTCAAGCTATGCCTCAGCCATTGAAAGCTCTACTGGAATGTCTCTATCTATAGGAATGGTTTCACATTCATTTTCAAGGTATTCATATGTGCTTCTAATCTAGATAAATTGAGTACGATCCTCTGATTGTAGCCTATAAATCCAAGGAATCTATGCACCTCAGTAAAACTCCTGGGTGGCTCCCAATTTAGTACTGGCTCGAACGTCATTGGATCCACTGTAAATCCATCCTCTGATATGAAATATACCATGAAGTGGACCTTCTTATCTAGAACACACAATTAGAGAGCTTCCCATATTGCTAGTGAACCCAGAGTGTGTCCAGAACTATCCTCAAGTGTACAACATGCCCTTCCTCGGATGCTGAGTACACCAAGATGTCATCGATGAAGAACACCACAAAGAGATCAACGTATGGATGAAATATCATGTTCATAAGCCCCATGAACATTTTTGGATAATTTTTCATGCCAAAAGGCATCACCAAGAACTAATAATAGCCAGACCATCATTTGAAGGTAGTCTCCAGTACGTCCTCATCCCGTACCCAGAGCAGATGATAGATTGATCTAAGGACAGTCTTTGAGATTCACTTTGGTCCATTAAACTAATCAAACATGCCATAAATACATGGATGAGGATACTTTTTCTTCTGGGTCACTTGGTTTAGGAACCAAAAGTCCATGCATAGCCTCAAACTTCTATCTTCTTTCTTGGAAGAAAACACTAGGGATTCCCATGGGGAAACACTGGGCCTTATGAATACATTCCTCTATAAGTCCTACAACTGTTCCCTCACCTCCTGAAGCTCTATAGGGGACATCCAATATGCTTGTGTAGATATTAGTAATGTTCTTGGGTACAAGTCAATGAAGTATTCTACCTCTCAATGGGGAGGTAGCCATGGGACATCTTCTGGGAAGATGTCCTCATACATGTTCACCATCACTGGAATTTATGGACATGCCTCATCCACCATGTCAAAGAGAAAGCAATTCAGCTGATATGTAATCGGTTGCACCCTCCTAAGCACAAGTCCATCTCGTACTGCACTGTTTTTATTCTCACCAACGAAGGAAAACTGACCTCCATATTAGCGTGCACATCGCATTGTACATCTCAAGTAGTCAATCTATGCATGAACTGCTGATAGCCAGTCCATTCCTATAATGGTGTCATAGGTATTCAATGCCACTACTAGAATATCCCATCTAAAACAATATCCTCAGATAGTATGATAACAATTTCCTAACTATTGTGTGATAGTTGAATCTCCTCCCATAGAAGTATCTAAATGCAAAGGTTGAGCTGAAAGCTCAGTTGGAATCTCAGAGTCCCAAACTAAGTCAAAGAAAAATAAATAATGTGTAGCACCTATGCTGATAAGACCAACTTCTAAAGTCAAGAAGATACAGATCACACCTTGTATCATCTCATGGATGTTAGGATCATGAACCTCCACTACCTGTAGTTGGGCCTGTCCCCGTCCAACTTCTCCCTGAGCATGTTTTGGACCACCTAGGGGTGGTGGTTTGTAGTGCCTAGTGACCCAGAAAACCTTCCACTGCATGTCTTTCTCCCCTATGTCGTCTTCCGCCTGGATGACACTCATGATCCTTCCACAGTCGCTACCTCAGTGGACCCTCCACCATATTCTGATCATCCCCACGAGGAGTCAGACAGCCACGAGCTCTGTGACCCAGTCCCTCACAGGAAAAACTAATCACACCTCACTAGTGGCTCCCCCAGCCTCTTGATCCATGCACCTCAAACCCTGCGTCTTTGGAATGTCCTATGGAAGGTCTAGCCCACTTGGGGTTCTACATCGTATGTCTCCTTCCAGATATAGATGACTATGCTACATGTCGTCCAGTATGGGCTCTCACTGTCAGTGCTTGCTAGTCAAGGAAGGTCTCCATCGGAAAACCTCACTCTAGAACCCCATTAGGCATCAGTGGAGTATCGGGAAAGGTCCGTAAATCTTGTCAAGTACTGAGCCACAGACTAGCTACACTACTGCAGATGTAGCAGCTTTTGAATACGCATAGAGCATAGTGTCATTGGAACGAACTCTGCCCTGTACAAGATTTCAAATTCTGGCCAGGTGAGGGTCATATCCTCATGCACCTAGAGAATTGAGCCCCACCATCTTCCTATCGAGCACTGAAGAAGGCTTGTGTCCAAGATTTCCATATGCTCAATGGGTTATATCTACTAAGTGAAATACCCACAAAAATGACTCAAGCTAGTCCTCTTCTTCCTGGGTGTCTTTCTTTCCATGAAACCCCTTAGGCCTCTATCTTTAGAAATCATGCAACATGCTTAGATAGGGTGAATGATCCACTGGTATCATCTCCTTCTCAATATGTGGTGGTGCTTCTGGTATACCACATAAAGGTTCCATCACTATGAGTGGTCCCTGTACCGACGCCTCATCACTTGGTGGGCCACTCTCATGATCTCTAACTAGAATCATAAATGCCTATCTTTGCGGAGTCATCCTGTAAGAAACAGATGTTCCACATTCAATAAGTTATACTTGGTGAGCTGATTACTGAATGATTAGGAAAAATTTTCAAAACACTAGCAATTAGTGTTTTCAATAACTGAGTTAGAAAACAAAATTCAGGGTCTTGGGGTATGGATACGTCAGTTGTCGCCCCTACACCAGACTCACTGTACTAAAAACCAAACTAAAGACACTATACACCATTTCCTAATTAAAAGTAGACTGTTAGATCTTTGGGTCGAACTAACACCCCTCTAATACCACTTTTTCATGACCCATCCCATGATCCCTGGATGTGACTACCCCAAGCCCGCCGTCCACAGGCCAGCGGTTGGTGAAAAGCACCTAAAGTCTTTTCCAGAATAGGGAAGGCATTATATTAGAGACCTGTACACTCTCAAAAAAGGGAAACTGGTGTAACCAACCAACAAAAGTAATATATAACCAAGAGATTAAAGTAAAACCACAAGTAAAACTATAAACTGACAACAGTGGGTCCGAATACAAGACCTATAAAATAAGAATAATGTAAACAGTCATCCCATCGGCCCAAGATCTATACCTGGAGGTTAGTAGCTATATGTCTGAAGTCAAAGAAGAGGATCTCAACTGCTCTTGTCAGATCAAGCTCCACCATGTCCCGAACCTCTAATGTCTACCTCAGAGTGTCAGTAGTCTGCACCAGACACACACTTGTGGGTGGAGCCCATGTAGGAGTGAGTATAACAACTTGGTAGGGGACCGCAAGACCCCCAATGGTCTCTCAGAAATCCACAAGGGGAAATATAACAAGAAAAAATCACAAAGGTAATATCATAATCTTGATCTAAATAATGAAGCACATAGTAAAAGAGACAACCCAGTCTATCAGTATAACTTCAAGGTTATTGGGATAGGGATGACTAGTTGTAAATCTGGATCATCCTGTCCATAGAAACTCTATTGCTGACCCATATAAGTCACTGTATACTGAGTTGTATTGGTCCCTAGATGTTGTCCTGTATTGTTCTCTTGTGCTAAACTATAGTGGTCACTGGTGATGACCAATAATGGATTCTGTTATAGAGGTAGGTATGACTAGATGAATAGCTAGATTATCCCACTTTGGAGTTTCTGATGATGACCTGTATTGGATGCTCTTCTT
Source organism: Viscum album (assembly GCA_963277665.1). Lineage (NCBI taxonomy): Eukaryota > Viridiplantae > Streptophyta > Magnoliopsida > Santalales > Viscaceae > Viscum > Viscum album. Next base: position 814,116,027 of record OY728126.1, on the reverse strand, counting down.
CCTCATGTCACAGCCAGCCACTAGATTCCTACAGGAAGCACACCTGATCTGTTGAAGATTCTACTCCTCAATCGATTAGTCATATTTAAATTGGTAAAAATTCCCGTAAAAATCAAACCCAATGTACCACCCTATAATTGGGGTCCCAATGTGATAGAAGGCGCATCGATCGGACACCCGGCCTGTGAGATATAGGCACTTTTGTAAAAAGGGCCCAGTTGGATTCAAGTTTGATCCAACATAGGTCGCACGTCAATCTCTGTCAAAACTCACTTAGAGTATCTTTAAAGGACCTCCTTTTCACATGGTTCATTATCCCACATACGATACATTGATCAAATGTTCGGTCTGTTAGTTATTGGCACATTAGTTTCAAGGGACTGGATGGATTTAGAGTCGATCCAACCTGGACATACTCCAATATTCTAATAAACTATCTTGGAGTATCTCAAATGGACTGCCTTGCTCCACGGATCCTGGTTCCAGAAACAATTCATCAAACGGACATTTAGTTCCCATGTTATGGACCTTTAAGCATTTTTTGGGCCTGAGAGGGGTCCAGGTCCGGTCTGACCCTGTCAGACAGACACAACCGACCTGACATTTGCTGACCTGAAATGGTTCAGATCAACCCAACCCTATCAAGTTCTAACCTGTCCTAGCTCGAACAAGTTTTGGTCGGCCCGGTTGGGCTATGTCGTGGCAGGCTCGGCTCACTAGGCCACTGACTAGCCGAACCAGGCATGTCGGCACGCCCCATGTGGGCTATGCAGTTTACCTCCCAAATGACTCATAGAGCCATTTAGTTTTCATTAAGTTTGGCACGAGGTGGTACCTCTTTGTCACCAGTGGGACCCACAAGAGCTGGGTCCCTTGCCAGGATGTTGCGGATTCGAACAGCGGCTCCCCTTCAACATGGCGCACGATGGCGCCCCACCACTACCTCTTTAGTAGGACCTCTGTCTACCACATGTCCGTCCACCGTAGCGCAGAGCGGCACTGTACTCTTCCATGGCTGGTGAGTGCCGGCATCTATCTCCTCTGCCAACACCAGTCACCAGTGTTGTCACGTCGATGTCATGTCGGCAGAGCTCCCATGGGGCTCTGATGATGCTCTAGAGCTTCTTTTTTCATTCTCTATTGCGCCTAAGGGCCTCCCAAACTGTCGTTGTCACAGCGTGATCCTCTGTCTCGGTTTGCCTTAAAATTGGGAAAATAATCCCTGAAGAACGCAATGATAAATGATGTGGTGGAGGGTCTGGGACTTTTTCGATTGGCTCGTGCCTTCCACGTTAGCATTATAATAAGAGGGAATAATTATTCATCACATTTCAATAGTATTAAACAACATAAAAACATAAAGAACCAACCATGAGATGTGTTGGAGGTGTCACAGTTGCGGTGAGAGGAGTATCCACATTAGATAGAGTCGTCAGTGTTCGTCAATCCCAGATTGTTGCTGTCCGAGCTTTCGTCCTTCGTTAGTGGATGTTTCCACAGAACTCTACCAGATATTCCTCACTTGAATAAGCCTTCCCAAAACCCCACCCTGAGCTCCATTTAAATAGGATGGGGAAATGTGAGTAACACATTGAAAAATTAATGAGGTTCATTAAATGAATTAATGAACTTCTCTTAAATCACAGTGGTGGAGTTACACAGTTGATGAATTAAGCCATTAAATAGATCTATAAGTCATCGGTCCCACCACTTTTTCTCATCCGTTGGAGAAAAAGAAAATAAAATAACAATTTCATGTTATTTTATTATTCTTTAAAAAGTGAAAAAACAATTTTTTTCTCCCGACTAACTATGGTCGAAGTAAAGCTTCCCTTAAGTGAATAATAGTGTTTCATATTCAACGATTCTCTTGGATATCAATTTCGAGCACTCGTTCAAAAGATAGAAAATGATGCCCACGCGTTTACTGAACGTACCTAAAAATGTTCAGAAATTAATTTTGGGCACACTGGGTATCATAATCACGCACCATTAATTTTTTCAGAATCATGATAATCCCAAATAATTAAAAAAATTAATTTTCCCGGTCATTACATTGATAAAAGGTACCCTTTATCAGTGTTTTTTTAGTGTTGATAAATGACATCATTATCAGATATTTTTCCTATCACTGATAAAGATAAAAATTGTTAAAGGTATGTTTTGTATTTGTGATGGAATGATATAGAGATATGTTCTTGAGAATAAAATTGAAAATGTATTGGAATTATATCAATACTCATCAAATAGAGGATGTTATGGATTAGAGAGAACTATAGATAAAATAATAAAGATGGTAATATTGAGGTTATAGTTGTATTAAGATGTAAAGAACTATGTGGTCATGTGTGACCATTGTTAATACACAGGGAAAATCATAAAAAATTATGAAATGAAACAATACCCTATAATAGAAATGGAGTTGTTTGGTGTTTGGGGGAATAATTTCAAAGGGATGATCCTAATTAATTTTCAAAAAACATACGTGATGGTGTGTACCAACTATGTTTCAATGTAGGTTGAAGTTGAATTCACCACATCTTACAATGTGATGTTGGTTATATTTTTTCTAAATATGAAAACTTTCTCTAGAGAGGCAATGAATAATTACAAGGTCTGTTAGAAAAAGAGAACAACATATCATCCAAAAACATAAAAATAGAAAAAATATTCCAAATTAGAGATAAATAAGATTCTATAAATTTCCTATAACTCCAATCGAATAAATAGATCCAGAAAAATTGATGATTCTTTTTTTCATATCAAACAGCCTATAAGAAATGATTCAAGATGCCTTCATTTTTATTGGTGCATGGGAAACCATGAAACCACTTGGTGGAGCATTTCCATTGATAATTTAGAGTAAAAGGGATATTATGTAGAGAGAATATGAATTTGGAAGGATGTATATGTTGGAATTGGTTGAGATTGAAGACATCCAAAGGGATTGTTATGCCTACACTAGAATCTATACATGAAATAAAACAATATGGCATGACAAACCCAGTATAAGTAATACGATACATCCAGGAGATAAGGTGTTGTAATTTAATTAATATTTTAAAATGTTTATAGGGAATTTGGGTTTAATATGGTTGGAACCATTTTTTATTGAACAAGTGTTCCCATGTGGAGATGTGGATGTCCTAAAGGAAATAAATTCACCATTAAAAGTTAATGGAAATTATATCAAGATAGATATTGAAAATAATCAAATGGTAAGTTCAATTTCAATCAACATTGAATCATTATCCAATGTATTTTGATCTTTATAATTTAATTAAAGTGTTTACTAAGATTATTCCAGGTAATTTTTCTATTTAAATTTTACAATTTTTATTTCAGAGTCATCTAAAATATGTATTTATATTCATAGAGTTGGTCTCCGAAGACCAAATGTGTTATCTCCTGACAACCAATGGGTATCTCAAGCCTCCTTGTGATAATTATGGCGCTTTATTGAGGGGAGTGAGATATTGTTTTTATAGTAGAGGGGAATTTTTGAAGTCAAAGTGAATCATAACCAAATAATGATTTTGTTCTACAAAGTGGTAGAAAAAATTATATAAAATTTTGATTCTTGGAAAAAATTTATGTTACCACAATGCATTCTTTTCACTATACCAAAAAAGTAATTATCCATGGAAGGGAAAACATATTCCTTCACATTATATCTTACCGGTCATTCTATGAAAATATATCTTACAGGGAACTTCTTATACTCCATAAAAAACACCACAACATAAATTTTGTACACACTATTATCCTACAGTCAATCAAAAAAAATAAGAAATTAAAAATTCATTATATATTCTTAACAAGAATAGACATGGTGTCTAGCATTATAAAAACCCTAATATTTCCATAATGTAAGGCCTTACTTCACACTACAGAAGTATTCATGGGGATTAATTCAATAATTAATAAATATGTAAACTATTTCACCTCCATTACATAGTTAATACATCATTTAACAAGGAGCGCATTGAAATGATAATTAAATATAAAGGTGTGGTATAACCAATAATTACACAACACTAGACCTGGGGATGGTTGGTTATCCAAAATTATGTGTTAAACATTATGTAGAGTCATATAATTCCATTCCGGAACATATTAAATGATTAAAAATATATGTATAAATACAAATAAAATGTTATATAACAAATTGTAAATCAGGTTTCATCTATCTCATCACTCAACCTATTGTGACTCTTTAACTCCTCCTTCAGCTATGTATTTGAAATGATAATATATCATCTAATATTAATGACCAATTCCTTTTTCCAACCCAAAAATATTTTTGTACCCTATTTTATTTCCTTATTTTAATACCTTAATCCAATTCTTCACTATATAGACACTAAAACACTATTTTATATCTCCTCAAACAATTCCAAAACAACAATAATGATATAGATCAAGCCTACCAACTCCCCATACTGAACTACAACTTATTCATCCTCATCCTTAACCCAAAACCCTTCGCACAAATTAAATAATGTTTATAATACTAAAACTATTCCCATGACCAAATGTACACAAAAAAATAAATCATCACTATCCCAATGAACCAAATACTATTGAAAATAAAATCATAACCCCTTCCCCTTATCCCACATCAACTTCTACATCATCCTCAACTATTTCCCCTTCCAATAATTTGAATACATCCCCTACCTAAAGATATTCCCCATCTTCCCAATCCAAATAAAGATATTTTATTTATCCATAAATACCTTATTTTAATGATATGAAATCATGTTTATTTTATTATTAATGAACATTGTTTTTTATGTTAGAAACAATTATTTTCATTCTATCTGTGGAAATGTTTCAAAATTCCAGATCGAACATAAATATTGATAACCCAAATAAGAAACCAGAAGTTATAAGAGTAAAAATATCTATGTAATCAATATAACATAACAGTATTCAATCGAGTACTATAAGGATTCAATCAATCACATAATGTGACTTTGATCTCTACATAATTTCATTAAATGTTGGAACAAACACAAGTCCATGTGGATTGACCAAAATAATACTAAATCAACCATGATGGATTTCCCACAAACACCTTAACCTACCATAATATTAACAAAGAAAATTCAGGGATAAGTAGTGTAGTTTCATGGTGTATCCATTATATCATCCAAATTTATACGAATAAAATTAAATGAACTTCATTTTTGATAGAGCATGTAATGATGTTAAGAAAATGAATCAAAAATTAGGATTTTTTTATACTTTTCATGAAACTATTTGAATATTGAGTCATTACCTATTTAGATAAAGTGCCTACTTGTTATATGGGTCAAACAAATTCTATATCATGTGTTTTAATAATATTTTTTTTCTAAATATTTTAATTTCCATTGACAACCTAGCATTGAACACATCAAGAAACCATGTATAAAGAGGAATTATATTTTAATAATATATATTCCAATAACCTGATAGCTAAATTAAATGAAACATTATATGAATTTAATTATCAAGGATTTAGTTCCAATTATGATGACCCTTAATGATCATTCTCTAAGGGATATTTTTTAATGAATATCTATTTTAAATAATACTCGAGTTTGAGGATACGTTGTGTGTGTGAAAATATGAAAAATTTATCATAGTTAAAAAATATTACAACATTCTATTTACATTTATAATTCACTCTATATTTTTAAAACAGTTTCAAATCCTTTTATCTACACTCTGAACTAATGGAATAAAACATTTTGATAAAATACTTGCATAGTATGTATGTACTTAAATCTAGAACTGCATCAAAATATCATTCTTCTCAATTTATTTTTTATTTTAATTTGGAGTTATGATAGAATTTAATTTCATATCTATTAAATAAAATACTCATTTAGCTTATATAGAGTACTTGGAAACTTTTTCCCTTATTTCCTTCATATTTCTAATCCAATGGTAACTGTGGAAGAGGTTTTGTGATATCTTGGATAGCCATATATGATATTGTAACTTATACTCCGTCTATTTTGTGGATCACCCAGTATATTATAATAAACATTATTGGAAATGGAATAAGTGATTATATAGAGGACTAGGTCTTATATTGATACCAAATATCTCGTATTTATATTTCTATTGTGTTTTTTTAGTTTCTTAAATTGGTTATTATTATTTTTTCAAATCCATTTTAAAAAAACAATACATTTATAGTAAAATTTTATCTATGATATATCTTTTGTTTAATACGAGTAGGTTTATCAAAAATGATTATAATAGTCTCATGTAATCCTATTTGAGTTTTAATCATTCTCTTAATAGGTTATTTCTAAAACATAAAAATACTAATATCTATTATAATATTTAACCCGGTTTTTTTACATATTAGGGGATTTTTTAAATGAAATTTTGTTGGATAATCAATTCATCCTCTTCTAGAGTAATCCACTCTATCCAACATTTGTTAGTAATGGATGATTATTTTTTACTTTGATATTGTGGTGTTAGACCTCGATCATGTTATCTTGAGAAGGTAAATATTTTCATTTATTATTATAATTTTGTACTTATGGATAACTCTAGACCTAAAGGTCATGTTACCAATAGACAACCTTTCTTTCATGGAAAAATTATGCTCAGTGGAAAATATATATGACAATTCATTGGGATAGTATAGGGTTTGATATATGAACTGCAATAAAAGAATAATATGAAACACCAATAGCTTTCATATTTGATTGGATTGATTCCAATAAGGCTTCTTATGATAGTATCTATTAATCCATGAATTCATTGAATTTTACTTTAGTAGACGATAAATTTAACAAGATATCTTATTTTTATAATGCATTTAAAATATGTAATACTTATTATGTATCTCATGAAGAAACATTGATAAATAAAATTGATTAAATACATATATGGTGGAATATGGTACAATCAAAAATAATCATGAAGAATCTATTTAAAATAGTTTTCTTAGGATTAATGAAATTATTAAAACCATATTATCTATTGGATAAAAAGTGAATAACAAATCTAAGTTCATAAAGAACATAAGATTTCTACCTAATCACTAAAAAACAAATTTCCCCATAAGATAATCCGATGACATTGGAAAATTACATGTCATGTAATAGATTAGAAAACTTATTATGTGTGAAGAAATTTTAAAATTAAATAATTAATGTTCTAAACTTTAGAATTAAATGACATTCAATGAATATCTTTATAAATAAAAGTAGGTAGTTAATACTTATAGTACTAGTGGGAGTGAAGCTTATTTAGATAGTTATTAAGAGGTGAATTATATAGAAATAAGGTTTAATAAGTTTTATATAAATAAGAATCACATTATAAAAACAAATTTTTATGGTAAATGTGATGGTAAAGGATATTGAAATAAATATGGTTACATTGTAAAATAACAGTTAAGATTCAAAGATAAAATAAAACATCATAGATAACTGTCTACGTATGAAATACTAGAATAATTATGCTGATCATGTAATGAAACATAATAAATCCATGAATGGTACTCAATGTCATTCTGAGGATAGATCATGTGACTAAGACTCATCTAGGGATGATTTACAAGAGAAATAAAATCTTATCTTTATAGTAGTAACACATGAGGAAAATAATAATATCCCTAATAATTCTAAAAAAATAATGACTTGATGAATATATCATGTGTATAAAATACTTATTTGAATATTTTAATATGTTAGATGAATCATTTTATGTTTTATGAGTAAATAAAAAATAATAAAGAAATAGTGTAACTTTACTAATATAGTAAATTCATATCTCTATATTGAAATATAAAATAATGTTATGTTGTTAAAATAAAAACATTAAACATAAATAATAAAATGATAAAATAAAATTGTCCATAAAATTTTTAATTAGGTAAGAGAAAAATTGACCATGATAAATAGTATGCCAAGCACACACAATTATACAGCTACAATTGAGTATTAACTGAGTAAAAGGGAAATTTATTAGAATAAATTTATTTCCAGTTCAGTTTGTTCCAATTAAATAAACAACTAATATACTTATTTACCAATTTTTTTATTTTTATATCTCTAAAATATTATATTGTTATAACTATTAAAGATATTTGGGTTTGAAAATCATTATGTGATAAAAAATTTGTAACCAATAGAATTTGGGCGCCAAAATGATTGATAAATTAATTTTATATAGGATAAATTCTTAAAGATTGCCTGTAATCACCTATGGTATCTATAAATTGGAAGTTCTAAAAATAGGAAAAGGGATTTCTAAATTTTTTAATAATATTATAAAATTTGATGGAGGACATGTCACTTTTAGTGACAATTCTAAAAAATATATTATTGGCCATGGAGAAATTGGTAGCTTTAGATCTATTTTAATTTCAAAAAAATTTGTGTTGATGGTTTAAAGTATAATTTAATTAATATTTCTCAATTATTTGATGATTTTTTTCATGTTAAGTTTTAAATTAATAATTCTAAGACTTATGATTCTAATAATTCTTTAGTATTTATTACTTTAAGAAATGATTATGTATATTCTGTTAATTTATTTTAATTTATTTTTCAATAAATATCTTACTTAAGTTCCTTTTATAAAGTATCATTGTTGTAGCATAGTATATTGAGATAATATAATATACATTCTATTAGATAACATAACCGAAAATATTTAGTCAGGGTTCATCCCAAGTTAGTATTTCCTAATGATAAATTCTATAATACTTATCAAAAAGAGATGTATCCTAAAATTAATTTCAAACCAAATAAATTGTTTTCAACCACTAAACACCTATAATTGAATCATGTGGGTTTTTTGGACCATATTAAGTTTCAAATTTAGTAATAAATCATTACTCAAACTTAATTGTTGATAATTATTCACGATTCAATTTGTTATATTTTATAATTCACAAAAGCATAGACCGACGTTGTTTTAAAAGGATAAGTATGTAGAAAACCATAATAGACTTACCATTAAGTCCTTAAGAAGATACCATGCCCATGAGTCATAAAATAATGGTTTTAAAACAATATGCTCAAAAAATGTCTATAATCATAATTTTTATACTCCTAGAACTGCTCAATAAAATGGAATAGTATAAAGAAGAAATTTAACACTTTAATAAATTTCATGGACAATTATTAATGAGTATGACTTACCTATATTCTATTAGGATGAATCAAAATATATTAAATGAGATATTATCAAAATTGTTTCAATCATACCTATTTTAAAAAAGACTCACCGTGAATTTGGGAATGGGAAAAACCCTAATGTGAATTAATTTAAATTATTTTGATGTAAATAATTATTCATAATATAAAATAGAATCTGGAAAAGTTTTTTTCCAAAGATTGATGATAGTATTTTCTTAGATTATTCAACCTCTAGATAATCTTGTTGATTATTAAATAAAAATGATAATGTTATGTAAAAATTTGTACACAAAAATGTTCATGAAACAAATATGTATGAGCCTAAGACTTCTTGAAAAAACATTATGGATGATGTATCAAATTCTAATGCCAATAAACCCTTAAAGACTTTAAAAATCTGACCAATCTACCAAACCAATTTTTTGGAGGACTTGGAAGGACCAATTACCTCTATTTCTAATTCCGATAGAACCCATGAATATCATCATATATTAATTTTTATTATAGAAATTTATAATGTAAAGAAAAATATATATTTAATTAGAATACATGTTGAACATAAAGAATTTTATCACAACATGAACCAAAAAATTACTAAATCCATTGATGATTAATTTTCATTCATAGATATATAGTAATAGTTGGAACTTTTTAAATGAAATAAATTCTGGGAACTAGTTGGAAGACCTAAAGACTATTTAACTATGGGAAATAAGTGGATGTATAAAAATAAAGTTAAAGAATCTAGAACCACAGTAAAAAATAAATATAAATTGGTTTCATAAGATTATATTCAATAATAAGGTGTTGATTAGGAAAATAACATTAAACCCTAAGTAATCCCTGAATCCATTTGAATATTTCTTTCGTTACGAGCACATCATAATTTCATACTATTTTAAATATATTTTAGGAGTGAAGTTCATAATGGTTATGTTATAGGGGATTTTTTTTGAAGAACCCCCTATATTTCAAAACACACATTTTCAAATAATATTTTTTATGATTATAAATATATATATCATTTAAAAATATCCTAGATCCTGGTATGATATTGTAATCTCTTTATTGATATCAATTTTTTTCCCAAAATGGATAGATTATCCTATTTTATTTACAAAAAAGTATTCCAAAATATGTATTAATAGTTCAAATCTATATTGATGTTATTATTTCTAGATCTTCTCAAATTTTTTAACATTAAATTTTCAAAAATGGTTAAAATGAATTTGAAATAATTTTATTATGTGACATAAAATATTCCTTAGTTTGTAAATTTTTTTAAAAAATTAATTAGTTATTTTGAATCATAAGAGTATAGAAATGTATATTTTAATATGGATTTGAATGGATGGTAAAAATATCAATGAAACTCTTATGCGTAAAAACTGCAAATTGAGATTTGATGAATCTAATATTCAATTGACCAAAAATCTTATAGATATGTGATTGTATACAAAAAATAATTTAATTGTATCTAGACAAATAATTTATATAGTTTTTTTATGTGTCATCCTTTTCAATAATTTTTAAGGAAATATCATCTAAATTTAGTTAAATGTATTTTTAAATAGATAAATAATACAATACAATTTTTATTTTTTTTCTAGAGGAAGTGAATTTGAATAAGTTAGTTATGTAATTGATTATTTTGGTGGTAGAAAGATAGATTGAAAAAGGATATATGGAACATGTCAATTTTTTGGAATGTATTTAATAACTTTTTGTTGTAATAAATAAAATTTTGTTGTACTATCCACTCAAAAAGAAAAATACATAGTTGTAGGAAGTTTTTGTGAACAAATTCTTTTGATGAAACACATGTAGTAAGATTATATATATCAATTCAGACATGTCCCAATAATTTATGATAATAAAGGTTTTATTAACATATAATATATAATCTTGTACCTATTTTGAGGATTGAAAATATTGATATAAGACATCACTTTTGGAGATATAATTTTTAAAAAGGGGATATTACTCTTGAAATAATTGGAAATAAACATATATTTTATAACCTCTTTTAGTGATTTTGAATTGTGGGAGATTGAATTATACGAGACATGATTTGGGGATAATAAACTATATTAATTTCCTATCTCCTTAATGTTTTATTTTTTTATTCTATGGAAATTATACAATTTTTTTAAAATTAATAATTAATATTAACTTTCTACTACTGTTGAGCGTGCAGTAAATAAAAAATTTCATATATTCAATTGAATTTTACATACTAATTTTGGTATAAAATTTATCAAACCTAATATTTTAAGAGATCATATGTGTTTAAATTTTTTTTAGTGTGTTTTATTTTTTTCCCATGCTTTACTTTTTATTGATCACTAAATTACTTTAATAGCCCCAAATTATAATATAAAAACATTCATTTTTAAGGCTAATATTAAACTGATCTCAACCAAAACTTATCCTCAATACCTCTGAATTTCATTTGAGAGTTAAAATTACAAATCATTCCCTTAATGATACAACTCCAAAATCCTTGGGAACCTCTAAAAGATTCAGATCTAGTATCGGTGGAACCCTGAAGCCCTTAATGCTGGACCTTTTATCTTATTAAGTTGTTCCAGAAAATTAAATAGACTAGATTTTGTTTATATCAAGTCAATACTTTATGTGGATATATGAGATATAGAAATTATGGAGAATTTTTCATGGATAGTGACAAACCATTTTTTCATCATTTAGTAAATTATTTTCCTTTGAATATTTTTTTTGAAGCTGAAAAGAGATGGGATCATATTCAAACTGTTATTTATAGACAAGAACAAAAATGTTCTTTAAAATTGTGGATTATAAGTTTGTAATTACCAAACAATGGTGAGTATAAAGATTTTTAATGTTTCTACCCCATCAATAGTATTTATTTTGAGATTGAGAGTTTCAAGGAAGAGTTTAATCAAAATGCAAATCCTAGAAGGTCAAATGTAATTGAGTTCAATAGTGAATGAAATTTTTTCTAAAATTCATTCAGCATTTTATTAGACCTATTAAATGGGATTTTACAAATTTTTCATCAATATATATTATTTACTTTTTTAATGGTGAAATTAGTGTTGATAATTCAGACCAGATTATTCAAGAGTCTCAAGGATTTGTTGAGTAAGGCATATTCTTTGATCGAATCTTTTCTATATCCTAATTTTATCATTTAGTTTTTAGTGCATAAGTTACATATTCCATAAGGGGAGGAAAATTATGTTTCCTTGACAAGATTTTTTTTAAATCAAAAAACATGTCACTAGGTAAAATTTTGTTACAATTCATGGTCAAAGATGTCGTTTGTTGATGATGAGAAGTTGTATGAGAACTTCAATCCTCTAAAGAATACAACCAGACTAAAAGATGATATTGTTCCTCATTTTAAAACAAATATATATTTTCATGTTGATTATTTTTCAAAATACAGTGATATGAACGTTGAAGTGTACCTAAATGGAGAATCCTTGAGGTCTTGTGATGAATTATTGAGTCAATCTCCAGTGGTTACAATAATTGATGGACCCATGGAATGAGTAGCAACTCCTAAAGGGTAGAAGACTATAGGATATTTCTTCATTGTACCTAATCATAGTAACTATATAAGTGATGATGATGATACTATATTCCTAGATATTCCATCTATGTTTGAGACTGGGAGGAGTACAGAATTTTGACACTACACCTCTAAGTGATAATAATTTTTATAAGACCGCACTCATAAATTTGGCCCCATCTACTCTTGATAGTGATGGTGGGGATTATTATAATGATTAAAGTCCACCCAAAATATATTTACATGTCATACCCCCTTTTATGAGATATCTATAACTATTTGTTCAATGTCACTCCTCTCCCATTATTTAATAACAAAGTAGGATCAAACTATTATTTTTTGATGTACTACATAATATGTTTGTTTCGAATCCTATATAACCTGCTAATATTTAATATATAAGATTTAATTTAGATAAATATCAGTACGGTGATCCTATTTTTGACTCAACTCCAAGAATTGACATTTTTCTTATGTAAATTTTATATGGTTCGATTTAAGAGATTGATAAGCCCAAATTTGACTCTTCAGATGATTATGGATCGATGTAGAGGCCCTCTAAGTTAGTTTTAGTGACTCAAATCCTATCTCTACATCATATCAACCAGCTACTACCACTTTTTCTAGATTCATTACTTTAGTTGAATTTGTTAATTTAAAAATGATCTTTTGGAATATTTCAAATAATTCTTTCCTTATTTAGGAAGTGTTGGTGAATATAAAAGAAAAGATGATATTTACATTTACATTACATGTTTTTTAGTTAATATTTATCCAAATTTATTTCTCAATGTAGATAATATGAGTCATGATATTAATTTTTTTTCATTATTGGGAGATCTTCATCCATATTTAAAAGATATGATGGTAAAGCATGACCAGTGGTATCTCACTTCTGTCACTGGTTATTCCAAAACTCCTAATTATTTTTCTCATCATAAACCTATTTCAATATGTTTTGATCTTATTATAATAATTTGTCATGACTAAATTAAAATTATTATAGATAGTTTAAAGGAAGGATATAATTTTATGAAAATGGATCTTTCCATTCCTGGTGAGAAACTTTCTGACTTGTTTAAAGCTTAGAGTGTTATGAATTCCACTTATATTGTTTTAATTAATCTTTAAACCAATTTTTATCTTTATAAAATATTAACTAAATCGTATTTAAATACCCCGTTTGGATATCTGGATAGAAAATTGATGACCTATCCCTTAATCCATTCAATTTAATCTATTTTGAAAAAGATGTTGGCCATTTATCTAATATCAGATCACTTTGCAACTAATAAATATATGTTTGTGCAGATCATATATTATAGATCAAGAGATGTATCAAACATCTATTGGATGTTGTAAACATATATTTACACAAAAAAAATTAATTTTATCTCCCCCATCTATTCCTTTGACTAGTTCCTTAACTAATAAAACACCATCTTACACACCTCCTCCAACTCCCTGTGGTCTTAGTCTTCCTCAATACATTTATCATATAAAACCTCCATCAAATGGAATTATAATTATATGAGTTAATTATTCTCCTAAACCTATCCTTTCACCTTCACTAATTCTATACATGGATAATAGAAAATAATTGATTCACCCATAAATAATTAGTAATTTTCTAATTCAGGTTCTAATTCTAATGAAATACTCTAGTAGGGAAATTATAATTATTTATAATCTTTTGACAGTTAATGTAATCAATTTCCTTAAATTCATGTCTCTTTATATCTTTAATATTATCTATTTTTTATTATATATATATATATATATATATATCTTCTTATAATTTCTTTTTGATGTTTAATTTTACATTATCTATCGTTCCTAGGATATATTTTTGATAAACTCTAAAGTGTAGAAAAACTATATAGAATGTTATTGAAGAATATATTTTCCTATTTAAATTATTCATTAGTTAATTTTTTTATTTATAAAATGATTTTTAATCAGGAAAATGGGTGAGATTTTTGTATTGGTACACCAATTCCTTTTTTAAATATCTTAAATCTTATTTACTTTATTATTAAAAAAATTATATTTTAGATTTGCAATGTGTATTATGTAGTTATCAATAGAAAATTTTCCAAATATTTAGATAAATATTAAATATAGTTAATCAAGAAATGCGATGGGGACGTAGAAAAGTCAAATAATTTATGTACACAATATAATTTAAGAGTATTAAATTGTCCTCAAGAAAGATTTTATTGACAATATGAAGAAACTTTATCCCTAGATAATTTCACCAATGGTTTAAGAGGTTGCATGTCCTATATAATCGATGGCATGCCAATTATATTGAAAATAATGTATTTATAACAATATCCTCAACCAACATTCAAATAAACCAAGTGACCACAAGTCAAAGTGAAGTGATTACATGATATATCAGTTTTGTCATCCAATTTTCTAAGTATGAGAGTGACTAAATATTGATTCGGATTGACCAAAATATGAATTTAGTCGACCATGTGGTTTTGTTTGAATTTTTAAAAATTATATAAGTGACCATATAAAATTTTTGAATACATATGTTCAAATTGAGTAAAATAACATTCTAGGTATAGACCCCTTGACCTGCCAACTTTTTTTATTATAATTTTTGATAAGCGCTTGAGAGACCATGGATAATCTGATGGGGCACAATTCCAAAGATCATGTCTAAACTGGAATTATACTTCAATACTATATATTCCAAAAAACATATATAAAAAATTAATTTAAATTTCATAATTAATTAATACTTCAAGATTTCATTCTGAGTAAGAGGATTTGTAAATATTATTCTCTAATAGAGCCTTTGGAAGGAATATTTATTTTAAATAAGAATAAATATAGAGGATATAGTGTGTGTGGAAAAATGTGAACAAGTTCATTATTTTTAAAAAATTATATAATTATATTTTCATCAATAATTTACTTCATGATCTAAGAACACTTTCCAATCATAAAATATTCTATCAAAACGGAACCAATACATTGAAAATATAAGAGTACTCTGATACTCATTCCAATATTTTCTTTAAATGTATATGCCCACAGAAACTATTAAAGATTGTATGTTATATCTAGGAATCCCATTATGTTATTGTAAATTATACTCAATCCAAGTTGTGTATATTAATATTTTGTGTAATAACATGCTTGGTAGTGGAAAACTATCAGGTGGAGAGGACTAGGTCTCATCTTGAGATAGAACCTCTTGTATTTATATTTTAGTCTTTTGTTTTAATATTTCATTTATCAATTTTTAAAACTATTTTCAACATTATTTTATTTAATAATCCTTTGATATTTAAATTTTATATATGATATATCTACTCTTTAATGTGAGTAGGGTAGTCTCAAGATATTGGGATAATCTATAGGTATCCTAAGTGAGGGTTTTCAAGAAATTGAGAGGTTTTTTGAAAACATTAAATCAACAATACCTACTTTTTTAGATAAATGGGAGATTTATAAATTGATGGATTTTTTTGACAAAAAAATATCGGAAAAACAATTAACCCCCCTCCCATTGATTCCCCCAATTCAACAAAAATTGTCCACTATCACAAATTGTTTATCTTCATAAATGATTTTTCTTTTTCTTTGGATAGAGAAATTGCAATTGAAACCTATCTAAATAAACAAAACATTAGATTTGCATTGATTTTTTAGATATGAAATGTGGTGAATATCATAGATAACCTTACAAAAATAAATCTCAAAAGTAATATTTATGTGTATGTGCATGATTTATAAGAATTAATGTTGGAGTACATGATCACATTGGATATAGGAGTGGAGTTCATCACATTTTTAATTTTGAGGTAAATATTTCATGTTTTAAATCCTTGGGATTTGGGTTTTACATGGTATATATAGTGTTATGTTTATTCAGACATTGGAATACATGTGGAATTTTTTTCATTGACCCCATTATCCACTATGATACATCTAGGAATAAATCACATGAATTATGATTGGTCACTTGTGGATTATCCATAGGACCATAACCCATTCCGGGATAGAAAAAGGTGATTTCATGGATCTATGAGCTAGATGGATTTTTTTTATCCTGTAATTGATTTATAAAAATAAAATATTTAATTTTTCTAATCACTTTTATAATTATTTTTAAGGCCAATAGAAGTAGAAGAAAATGGAACTCTTGTGTGGTAAATTTACCACCCATTAGGGCCAACATTTTAATGTTTTCATTAGCTCTAAATTACGTAAATACTTTGGAATGATTGAATACACTGATCATTATTTTCTAAAAAACTGTGGAATTTTTATGAATGGAAGGTAGTCATTATGTGTGGGTCAATATGTAATCCCTATATTAGGTCACTAATGAGCGAAACAACAACTTCTATTCAGTCACCTAACACCCTATAGATCATATGTGGTTATTTTATAGAGGCATTATTCATCCACTAGCCTAATAAATTTCATATGACCATTATTTTGGTATGGAATATCAATTTCTATTAACCATCCAGTGTTGAATTTCTGATGAGATGGGAATACCCTTTTAGGAGCCACCAGTATCACAACAGTCCTCTTGCCCTTAACCTACCCCATATCAGCATGACATGGCTCCCTTAGACAACTTCATACCAACATATAGTGTTGACCTTTCATAATGCTCAGTATTTACTACCCAAAGGACTCTTATACTAATGTAATTTTACAATACATTTCAGTGGACTCCATAATGGTTACCATCTCAAGAGTCATTAAACTCACGAATTGATCCAGCTTCCCACCACCATTTAGATTATGAAGCCCAAAAAATTGGTGTGGGGAAGATGTTTTATGGACTTCTTGAGGCATCATTAATATACTTGGCCACTTAAGATATGACCTCTTTTTCGGTCAAAGAGGTTCCATAGACCTCAGTGGGTGATCGACCTTCAACAACTGTTGATGCTTTTTGTAAAGACCCAAAGCTTGATGTACATATATTTTACATTACTTTTGCGGAATACATAATACATAAAAAAACAGACACACAAGGACCGTAATAGTTTAGTGTCTTTGGAAACTTGGAACGTAATCTTCTAATCGTGGTGAATGATCTTCAACATCTCCCATAAAGATCTTCCACTTTTTGTTTCCTTACCTAAAACGTCTCTTTTAATCATGGGGGAAAATAAAACATAAAAAGGGTGAGATCAAATGCTCAGTAAGGGTAATCATGGATAAAATAAAACATACCATACACATTTGAACCTAAAAACATGAACATGATGTTTAAACATCAAAATCTTGAGCAACGACTTAAAACATGGAAGTACATAAGGAATAGATCATAATGGAACATAAATAATGATAACATAGAATGGGAATAAAACATGTAATTGTGGAATCCATTAAGAACATGTAATGATTTCCATAGTAGCCAAGGCATTGCTTCCAAGACCATCTTATTGGACAAAGTCCCATTCTAAATCGAGTTCACTCCTAGTTTCAGTCCTATAACATTGAACCGGATTAACTTACCGTTCCAGCCATGTCTATCTCATGAGATATAAAATCTTTACCCAATGCATTTGAGGGAGATATAGGTCCCACCCATCTCATAATTAAATCATTCTTTCTTGTGCCACAACATAAATATAAATCAGTCATCATAACCCAAAGAATAAAATGGGTATCATAAACATCATCCCATCATAACATAATCCTTGAAAAAAATATCATTTCATCATAAGAACAGTGAAACCATGTAAATCATAGAGACATTATACTTGAAACATACACTATGAAATAATTTCATCTTAGATGGAAAATGATTTTGATAAAACACTTGAAATGAATTCTTGAGGAAAATATCCTTTCTTCTTCAATATCAATTTATTTTCACAAAACATCATGCAATTTTAAAATAAAAGCATATTGTTGAAAATATTCATGAAATATTTTGGAGGAAGCTTCATAAAAATAAGGATTTATAAAACCATAAAAATCTGTTCACACCGTATAAGTTAAAAATAACATTCTCCTCGTACTTTTGTCAGAAAAGTCAAAAAAGATCCTCGTAACGTAAACAAAAGAAAGATTCCTTACATACCATGTAGTAAAAGTCAAAAATGGGTAAAAATGACTTTAAACATACATTAAAACACTTTTATAAAACATGGACATGGATAATTTCAACAACCCCAGTAAATACTTACGAATAATCAATCTCAGATAAAAATGAGATTTGTAAAATTATCCCTTACCATTGGTCCGATTTGCTTCGTAAGTGTCTGAACCACCTGTATAATGATTTAAATAAAATTATTGACTTATTACAGAATCATACATATTGTTATGATATCATATATGGTTCACTTATGAATTTATATTACCCGTTCTTTTGTAAATTCTATGTTAAAGATCGTTTTGGGTAAAATCGTTTCATTTGTCGTCCGAGTTTTGACTTGTAATTATTCATATGATTACTTAGATCATGATTACTTAATTCCAGAATATAAAACATGATTTATATATAATATATATTCATAATATACATATATATAATAGATCAGTAAATGGAAAGAAATACACCGTTCATGGAGACAATAGCCCATACGTACGCATGAATGCTGTTTTCGTTTCTTTATTGAGTTGAATGGAATTAAGTAGATGACATACATATATATAAACATAAATCCAGTATCATTATTATTTCATATATTTCATGATTACTTATTATATATACTTTATAATCATTCATGAATGGTTAACGTGGAGAATGAATCTCATCGCGTCGTGGAGACGGTAGTCCGTACGTACGCACTAGCGATGATATCGTTATCATGATCGTGGAATAGTATTGGAGTTTATGTATACTATTTCATAATCAATATCACTTTACAATAATCATATATAGTTATTATTTACACCATTATACCCATCCAAGTAAAGTGGTGGTGGAAAATAGATTACACCACAACGTGGGGACGGTATTCCGTACGTACGCATGTGCGGTGATTTCGTTTTCCGTAGGATGGATAGATGGTGAAATAGGGTTGTTTCATACTTATAATAAAATATCAGTATACGAGTGATACTGATGTTATCACTTCATAATGAAACAACCTAAGAATAAGAAGTGGAAGAAGAAATAATGGTGAAAGAATCGGTAAAAGACATTACCTCTTCTTTGAAGCGCCTCTTTGAGACCTCCTCTTAGGGCACTAAAATTGGTCTTTGAAGAAGACCAGGACCTCTAGGATGATTCTAGGGAAGTGGAGAAGAGAATTTTGTAGGGTTTGGCAGAGATTGAAGGCTCAAAGTGGTGTGAGGAAGAGAGGGAGGAGGTTCCCTTTTATAAGGGAGGAGAGGGGCACCTTTGGAAAAACTAAAAATATTATTTTATTATAAATCCATATTAGGTTTTAAATGGATCCAAATTGATTTATTTATAAGATAAGGTGGGGATGGGTCTCAATCCTCTCATCAAATATAATTTAGACAATTTTAGGTCCCTATTTTAAGCTTATCATTTAGTTTTAACATTATGTTAAATAATTTTACTTTTATCGTCTCTTCTTGTGTTTTTACACTATAAGGTTAATAAACTTACTATAACAAGCCAAACTATCCCCAAGTTGTTTATTATTAATATATATAGCCTTAGCTACGTCATTTGGCCGAACATTAGATTTTTAGGAATAAAATAACAATTAATAATATAATATTTGTTTTAAAAACTATTTTATGTCAATTTTGACACTATTTAGTAATTGATTTTTGTGAAAATCATAACAGAATGATTAGTTCGAACCAAGTTAATTAAATCAATACTAACATGTCATATTAACTTGTAAAATTAGTCAATTCATAAAAGGTCTCATATTATATTTATTTAGGTATATATAACATCAATTATGTCAATATTTAATTAATAAGATAATTACTCCATCATCGTTGTGTCATAAATAAATTACATTATTTAATGTATAAAAATTACAAATAAAATACCATTATGTAGGAAATTTCTTTATATTTATAATGAATATTTATAGTAGAATTTATCTTATGTATAACCCCATTTTAAAAATGATTTACTTATTAAACTTTTATTTAACTATTTTAACCCTTGTTTAAATAAATTAATAATAAATGTCCTAATATAACTCAAGTGGGCCTAAATGGTCATATTTTATTCCTAAGGTTGTTTTTGGCCGAATTACACTTATCCAATAGAATTAGGACATGTGTTAGGGTAATAATAATATCATTTTTACCCTTAATTACCTTATTTACTTTTAACCGTGGTAAAAAAAAGTAAAAACTTACTATTGACCAAAAATTATTTTCATCTCATTGAACCTCATTTTAGTCCTTGATATTAACCGTGTCTCTCGGATTTTCTAAATTCCACTCACAAAAGTGGTAAAATTATGTTTTATGAAAAAATCAGTTTTTTAACTACCACTTAGTGGTTTCACTGTTCATCAAAAGATGAATGTTTCCAGAAAAATACCAAAAATTAGGCCTAATCTATATTAGATATTATGAATTCAAAAATTATTTCTATTTTATAAAATTCAAAACATATCAGTTACATTAACTAATTGAAAAATTAATTCTCGTCGTCAAAACAAATAGCGTGTTTTTAAGAGATAATAACTATCAAAAGATTGACACTTGTTTATAAGTGGTTTAAATGTGAAATTACATCCAATGACCAACATTTTATTAAATTGTAAAAATATATTCTAAATATAAATTAAAACCACTCAAATTAATAATTTATCACTATTAATTATTTTGATTAAAAAAGTTGTTTTTAATTAAAATTTAGTAATTTCCACTATTCATCAGAATATGAAAGTTATCCGAAAAGTACCAAAATTTCACCCTAAGATAATTTTGATATTCCGAATCCAAAAATGAAGTCCATTTTAAAAAATAAAATTTACAAAATTTCAAAAAGTGGTTATTACTATTCATAACGGTTAGTTTTAATAATATTTTAATAACATATCATTGTTTAGTGAAACTCTGTATTGCGTACTACACACGCTATCAAGGAAGGTCTTGATTGCATGTAATGCAAGGTGAGTAAAGGATGCATGTTGTGCAAGCTCCTTTTGGTCTAGCGTACAACACAAGACATTAATGAAATTAAAAATAATATTTTTAATAAAATCATGGGGTGTTACATTCTACCCCCTTAAAATGAATTTCTCCCTCGAAATTTGTCAGGGTTATAAATGGGTTACTACTTGAAAGTTTCTTTAATAGAAACCCACATCGTAAAAAAGAATACCAAAACCAATCTTTAAACAAAATTATGAAATGTAACGATTACCCAAGTAAACTAATCACTGGGTTTCCACATAGGTCAAAATATGGATATGGAAGAGAAATCTAACCACCATGTTCTGATGGAGAGTGGTAGAGAACATGGCTATGGAAAATCCAGAAATCACAAAGCCATAAATTTGTGACGATCTAAGGTACCATCTGATTCATCAGATATAAGAGCACTAGGAAAACATTTTTGGTTTTCACGATCATTTCCTTAAAGTTGATGAAACTGGAATTAGAAGAAATACTTTCGTGATTTTGGCATAGTCTCACCGTTGGTCATTCATTGGACAATTTCCACTTCATCCCTTAAAGAAATGAAGTTGAATTTGTCATTCGTGATGTGTTAGAAAATCATGTGATAGAATGATGGGTCATTCCATCTGTCTCAAACAAAAGGTTAGAAAAGTTATCAAAAAATACATAAGTCTATCTATAGTGAGATAAATCATATATGGTTCCTAAAATGGACTTATACTTCATATATCATACTACTTAATATTATAAAACTAGTTTCTACTAAACAGGGACTTCCTGTAGGCCAGTGGTAGGCAATAAAGGCCAGTCGCACTTCGGTTGTGGGTTCGATTCCCACAGCCTTGTCCAACACGATGGGTTGTCGCCCGTCCTGCAGGTTTTTCTTTTTCTAAATCTATATTACTATAACATCCCATCAATAATATCGAAAAAAAGTTATATCCTTAAACAATAATAACTTATGTCCAACATAATCTATTCCAATCATTAGGCTTATCCATAATACTACAGTTCACTCTCAAAATATATTGAAAACGATTACCAGAGATTTAATACCATCGTTGATCCCCATATATCAAAAGATATGTCTTGTTGGTCACATTCCAAACATTCGAAGGCCTTAATCATGTATTCTCTTGAAAAATGAATACCCATTGAACCTTAGTGAAAACATGAATGCAGTTAAAAGTTAACACTTTCCACATACCAAAATCCTCAAAATTCAATATACTCAAAACATGACATCACTTAGTCCTTATATCAATCATGAGCTCATGAATACAATCAAACATCTCATTATCTTCTCATTCTTTCATTATGCGCATATCATCTACTTTACAAAAATATCTGAATAACCTTCCATGGTTACTGGTACCATTCAACATATACTTTCAAATACTTTTAGGAAAAACAATAGTGTAACAATCCTTAGATGATTCTTTATTCCATAGTACCATTAACTATACAACATAACTCTCGATAAACATACAATCATTCCACTACCTTCTAAAACAACTGACTGAGCTTCAACACTTCTTTCAGCTCATATATCATTTGTAGTCTCCTCATCATCATCCACATAAATACTACCCATATGAACATGCTGGTTCTCTTCATGAGATTTTCCATTAGGGCATTGGTTTGCATAATCCCCATACATTCCACATTTAAAACATCTAATCATTGTTGATGACATAGCAATACCATTATCTTTGTCCATGGTGTTAACTGAACATGTTCCATTGCACTTACTGGCTTTGTGTCCTTCTTTTCCACACCCAAAGCATCTTCTAGTTCCTTTGAAAATATCTCCCTGATTCCTCTTCCCACATGATTTACATGAGGGAAATTGAACTTTATTTCATTTATGATCATCATGAAACTCCATCTTTCTCTTATTTTCTGATTCGGGAAACTTACCAAAGTTGAGATTATTGATCATATTATGAGATTGTTGATTAGGCATAATAACGATGTTTGGACTTACAGATCCCGTTTCATTTGGTTTCTGATGAAGAATATCATTCCATTGTCTGTCATATCCTCCATTATCATGAATCTTCTTGTTTCCAGCCATTTTCTAAAACACAAAAAGAATATTGTGAGAAGAAAAAATCATGCTAGGGAAAACAACATAGTAAAGGGGGAGTTCCCTCAATATCTAACATCTTAGGTTAAATTCTAAGATCGTTACCGTAGTTCTAGGACTATATCCTATACGTATACTTATCCTTAGGGACATCCCTATAAATACGTTAAAAATATCTCTAGGGATCTCACTAACGTTTTCGCATCCTAGTTTCCAAAGGTTGACTAAACCTTTCCTCTGATACCAACTATAAAGACTCAAATATTGACTTACATAGATATTATATTACTTTTGCGTAATACATAATACATAACAAAAACAGGCACACAAGGACCGTAATAGTTTAGTGTCTTTGGAAACTTGGAACGTAATCTTCTAATCGTGGTGAATGATCTTCAATATCTCCTATAAAGATCTTCCATTTTTTGTTTCCTTACCTAAAACCTTTCATTTATTCCAGGGGTAAAATTAAACATAAAAGGGTGTGCTCAAATGCTCAGTAAGGGTAAGCATGGATAAAATAAAACATACCATACACATTTGAACCTAAAAATAGGAACATAATGTTTAAACATAAAAATCTTGAGCAACGACTTAAAACATGGAAGTACATAAGGCATAGATCATAATGGAACATAAATAATGATAACATAGCATGGGAATAAAACATGTAATTGTGGCATCCATTAAGCACATGTAATGATTTCCATAGTAGCCAAGACATTGCTGCCAAGACCATCTTAGTGGACAAAGTCCCATTCTGAATCGAGTTCACTCCTTGTTTCAGTCCTGTAACACTAAACCGGATTAACATACCGTTCCAGCCATGTCTATATCATGAGATATAAAATCTTTACCCAATGCATTGGAGGGAGATATAGGTCCCACCCATCTCATAACGAAATCATTCTTACATGGGCCACAGCATAAACATAAATCATTCATCATAACCCAACGAATAAAATGGGTATCCTAAACATCATCCCATCATAACATAATCCTTGAAAAAAATTATCATGTCATCATAAGAACAGTGAAACCATGTAAATCAAATAGACATTATACATGAAACATACACATATGAAATAATGACATCTTAGATGGAAAATGATTTTGATAAAACACTTGAAATGAATTTTTGAGGAAAATATACTTTCTTCTTCAAAATCAATTTCTTTTCACAAAACATCATGAAATTTTAAAAGAAACGGATTTTGTTGAAAATGTTCATGAAATCTTTTGGAGGAAGCTTCATGAAAATAAGGCTTTATAAAACCATAAAAATCCGTTCACGCCATATAAGTTAAAAATAACAATCTCCTCGTACTTTTGTCGGAAAAGTCAAAAAAGAACCTCGTAACGTAAACAAAAGAAAGATTCCTTACATACCAAGTAGTAAAATTCAAAAATGGGTAAAAATGACTTTAAACATACATGAAAACACTTTTATAAAACATGGACATGGATAATTGCAACAACCCCAGTAAATACTTACGAATAAACAATCTCGGATAAAAATGAGATTTGCAATATTATCCCTTACCTTTGGTCCAATTTTCTTAGTAAGTGTCCGAACCTCCTGTATATTGATTTAAATAATGTTATTGACTTATTCCAGAATCATAATTATTGTTATGATATCATATATGGTTCACTTATGACTTTATATTACCCGTTCTTTTGTAAATTCTATGTTAAAAGGCGTTTTGGGTAAAATCGTTTCATTTGTCGTCCGTGTTTTGACTTATAAATATTCATATGATTACTTAGATCATGATTACTTAATTTCAGAATATGAAACATGATTTATATATAATATATATTCAGAATATACATATATATAATAGATCAGTAAATGGAAAGAAATGCACCATTCATGGAGACGGTAGGTCGTACGTACGCATGAACGTTGTTTTCGTTTCCTTTTTGAGTTGAATGGAATTAAGTAGATGACATACATATATATACACATAAATCCAGTATCAGTATTATGTCATATATTTCATGATTACTTATTTTATATACTTTATAATCATTCATGAATGGTTAACATGGAGAATGAATCTCATCGCGTCGTGGAGACGGTAGTCCGTACGTACGCACGAGCGATGATATCGTTCTCATGATCGTGGAATTGTATTGGAGTGTATGTATACTATTTCAGAATCAATATCACTTTACAATAATCATATATAGTTATTATTTACTACACGGAAGTCTATTTAATAGAAACCCACATCGTCAAAAGGAATACCAAAACCAATCTTTAAACAAAAGTATGAAATGTAACGGTTACCCAAATAAACTAATCACTGGATTTCCACATAGGTGAAAATATGGATATGGAAGAGAAATCTAACCACAATGTTCTGATGGAGAGTGGTAGAGAACATGGCTATGGAAAATCCAGCAATCACAAAGCCATAAATTTGTGACGATCTAAGGTACCATCTGATTCATCAGATATAAGAGCACTAGGAAAACATTTTTGGTTTTCACGATCATTTCCCTAAAGTTTATGAAATTGGAATTAGAAGAAATGCTTTCGTGATTTTGGTATAGTCTCACCATTGGTCATTATTTGGACAATTTCCACATCATCTCTTAAATAAATGAAGTGGAATTTGTCATTCGTGATGTGTTATAAGATCATCTGATAGAATGATGGGTCATTCCATCTATCTCAAACAAAAGGTTAGAAAAGTTATCAAAAAATACATAAGTCCATCTATAGTGAGATTAATCATATGTGGTTCCTAAAATGGACTTATACTTCATATATCATACTGCTTAATATAATAAAACTGGTTTCTACTAAACAGGGACTTCCTGTAGGCCACTGGTAGGCAATAAAGGCCAGTTGCACTTCAGTTGTGGATTCGATTTCCACAGCCCTGTCCGACGTGATGGGTTGTCGCCCGTCCTGCAGGTTTTCATTTTTCTAAAGCTATATTACTATAACATCCCATCAATAATATCAAAAAAAAGTTCTATCCTTAAACAATACTAACTTATGTCCAACATAATCTATTCCAATCTTTAGGATTTTCCATAATACTACAGTCCACTCTCACAATATATTGAAAACGATTACCAGAGATTTAATATCATCGTTGATCCCCATATATCATAAGATATGTCTTGTTGGTCACATTCCAAACATTCGAAGGCCTTAATCATGTATTCTCTTTAAAAATGAATACTCATTGAACCTTAGTGAAAACATGAATGCAGTTAAAAACTAACACTTTCCACATACCAAAATCCTAAAAATTCAATATACTCAAAACATGATATCACTTAGTCTTTATATCAATCATGAGCTCAGGAATAAAATCAAACATCTCATTATCTTTTTATTCCTACATTATGCGCATATCATCTACTTTACAAAAATATCTGAATAACCTTCCATGGTTATTGGTACCATTAAACATATACTTTCAAATACTTTTAGGAAAAACAATAGTGTATCAATCCTTAGATGATTCTTTATTCCATAGTACCATTAACTATACAACATAACTCTCAATAAACATACAATCATTCCAATACCTTCTAAAACAACTGACTGAGCTTCAACACTTCTTTCAGCTCATATATCATTTGTAGTCTCCTCATCATCATCCACATAAATACTACCCATATGACCATGCTGATTCTCTTCATGAGATTTTCCATTAGGGAATTGGTTTGCATAATGCCCGTACATTCCACATTTAAAACATCTAATCATTGTTTATGTCGTAGCAATACCATTATCCTTGTCCATGGTGTTAAATGAACCTGTTCCTTTTCACTTACTAGCTTTTTGTCCTTCTTTTCCACACCCAAAGCATATTCCAGTTCCTTTGAAACAATATCCCTGATGCCTCTTCCCACATAATTTACATGAGGGAAATTGAACTTTATTTCCTTTATGATCATCATGGAACTCCATATTTCTCTTATTATCTGAGTCGGTAAAATTACCAAAGTTGAGATTATTGATCATATTATGAGATTTCTGATTAGGAATTATAACGATGTTTGGACTTCTAGATCCTGTTTCATTTGTTTTCTCATGAATAATATCATTCCATTGTCTGTCATATCCTCATTATCATGAATCTTCCTGTTTCTAGCCATTTTCTAAAACCCAAAAAGAATAGTGTGAGAGGAAAAAATCATGCTAGGGAAAATAACATAGTAAAGGGGGAGTTCGCTAAATATCTAACATCTTAGGTAAAATTCTAAGATCATTACCGTAGTTCTAGGACTATATCCTATACGTATACTTATCCTTAGGTACATCCCTATACATACCTTAGAAATATCTCTAGGGATCTCACTAATGTTTTCGCATCCTAGTTTCCAAATGTTGACTAAACCTTTCCTCTGATAACAACTGTAAAGACCCAAAGCTTGACGTACATAGATATTACATTACTTTTGCGGAATAAATAATACATAAAAAAACAGACACACAAGGACTTTAATAGTTTAGTGTCTTTGGAAACATGGAACGTAATCTTCTAATCGTGGGGAAAGATCTTCAACATCTCCCATAAAGATCTTCCACTTTTTGTTTCCTTACCTATAACCTTTATTTTAATCCTGGGAGAAAATAAAACATAAAAAGGGTGAGCTCAAATTCTCAGTAAGGGTAAGCATGGATAAAATAAAATATACCATACACATTTGAACCTAAAAACATGAACATAATGTTTAAACATCAAAATCTTGAGCAACGACTTAAAACATGGAATTACATAAGGCATAGATCATAATGGGACATAAATAATGATAACATAGCATGGGAATAAAACATGTAATTGTGGAATCCATTAAGCACATTTAATGATTTCCATAGTAGCCAAGGCATTGCTGCCAAGACCATCTTAGTGGACAAAGTCCCATTCTGAATCAAGTTCACTCCTCGTTTCAGTCCCGTAACACTGAACCGGATTAACTTACCATTCCATCTATGTCTATATCATGAGATATAAAATCATTACCTAATTCATTTGAGGGAGATATAGGTCCCACCCATCTCATAATGAAATCATTTTTACTTGTGCCATAACATAAACATAAATCATTCATCATAACCCAACGAATAAAATGGGTCTCATAAACATCATCCCATCATAACATAATCCTTGAAAAAAAATGTCATGTCATCATAAGAATAGTGAAACCATGTAAATCATAGAGACATTATACTTTAAACATACACATATTAAATAATTTCATCTTAGATGGAAAATGATTTTGATAAAACACTTGAAATGAATTCTTGAGGAAAATATCCTTTCTTCTTCAAAATCAATTTTTTTCATAAAACATCATGCAATTTTAAAAGAAAAGGATTTTGTTGAAAATATTCATGAAATATTTTGGAGGAAGCTTCATTAAAATAAGGCTTTATAAAACCATAAAAATCTGTTCATGCCGCATATGTTAAAAATAACATTCTCCTCGTACTTTTGTCGGAAAAGTCAAAAAAAGTACCTCGTAACGTAAAAAAAAGAAATATTCCTTACATACCAGGTAGTAAAAGACAAAAATGGGTAAAAATGACTTTACGAATACATGAAAACACTTTTATAAAACATGGACATGTATAATTGCAACAACCCCAGTAAATACTTACGAATAAGCAATCTCGGATAAAAATGAGATTTGCAAAATTATCCCTTACCTTTGGTCTGATTTGCTTCGTAAGTGTCTGAACCTCCTGTATAATGATTTAAATAATGTTATTGACTTATTCCATAATCATAACTATTGTTATGATATCATATATGGTTCACTTATGACTTTATATTACTCGTTCTTTTGTAAATTCTATGTTAAAGAGCGTTTTGGGTAAAATCGTTTCATTTGTCGTCCGTGTTTTGACTTGTAATTATTCATATGATTACTTATATAATTATTAATTAATTATAGATATTTAAAACAAGATTTATATATAATATATATTCATAATATACATATATATAATAGATCATTAAATGGAAATAAATACACCGTTTATGGACACGGTAGGCCGTACGTACGCATGAACGCTGTTTTCGTTTCCTTATTGAGTTGAATGAAATTAAGTAGATGACATACGTATATATACACATAAATCCAGTATCATTATTATGTCATATATTTAATGATTACTTATTATATATACTTTATAATCATTCATGAATGGTTAATGTGGAGAATGAATCTCATCGCGTCGTGGAGACGGTAGTCCGTACGTACGCACGAGCGATGATATCGTTCTCATGATCGTGGAATTTTATTGGAGTGTATGTACACTATTTCAAAATCAATATCACTTTAAAATAATCATATATAGTTATTATGTACACCATCATACCCATCCAAGTAAGGTGGTGGTGGAAAATAGATTACACCACGGCGTGGAGAGGGTATTCTGTACGTACGCACGCGTGGTGATTTCGTTTTCCGTAGGATGGATAGATGGTGAAATAGGGTTGTTTAATACTTATAATAAAATATTATTATATGAGTGATACTGATGTTATTACTTCATAATGAAACAACCTAAGAAGAAGAAGTGGAAGAAGAAATAAAGGTGAAAGAATCGGTAACAAACATTACCTCTTCTTTGAAGCGCCTCTTTGAGACCTCCTCTTAGAGCACTAAAATTGGTCTTTTAAGAAGAACAGGACATCTAGGATGTTTATAGGTAAGAGGATAAGAGAATTTTGCAAGGGTTGTCCGAGCTTTAAGGCTCAAAGTAGTGTGAGGAAGAGAGGGAGGGGGTTCCCTTTAATAAGGGAGGAGAGGGGCACCTTTGGAAAAACTAAAACTATTATTTTATTATAAAGCAATATTCGGTTTTAAATGGATCAAAATTGATTTATTTCTAAGATAAGGTGGGTATGGGTCGAAATAATATCATCCAATAGAATTTAGACAAGTTTAGGTTCCCATTTTAACCTTATCATTTAGTTTTAACATTATGCTAAATAATTTTACTTTTACAGTGTCTTCCTGTGTTTTTACACTATATGGTTAATAAACTTACTATAACAAGCCAAAAGAACCCCAAGTTGTTTATTATAAATATATATAACCTTATCTAAGTCATTTTTCCGAACAATATATTTTTATGAATAAAATAACAATTAATAATATAATATTTGTTTTAAAAACTATTTTATGTCAATTCTGACACTATTTAGTAATTGATTTTTGTGAAAATCATAATAGAATGATTAGTTCGAAACAAGTTAATTAAATCAATAATAACATGTCATATTAAACTGGAAAATTAGTGAAATTCATAAAAATTCTCAAATTACATTTATTTGGGTATTTATAACATCAATTATGTCAATATTTCATTAATAAGATAATTACTGCATCATCATTGTTTCATAAATAAATTAAATTATTTAATGTATAAAAAATACAAATAAAATACCATTATGTAGGAAATTTCTTTAAATTTATAATGAATATTTATAGTCGAATTTATCTTATGTATAAACCCATATTAAAAATGATTTACTTATTAAACCTTTATTTAACTATTTTAACCCTTCTTTAAATAAATTAATAATAAATGTCCTAATCTAATACAAGTGGGCCTAAATGGTCATATTTTATTCCTAAGGTTTTTTTCGGCCGAATTACACTTATCCAATAGAATTAGTACAAGTGTTAGGATAATAGTAATATCATTTTTACCCTTAATTACCTTATTTACTTTTAACCATGGTAAAAAAAAGTAAAAATTTACTATACACCAAATATTAATTTCATCTCATTGAACCACATTTAGGTCCTTGATATTAACCGTGTTTCTCGGATTTCCGAAATTTCACTCACAGAAGCGGTAAAATTAAATTTTATGAAAAATTCAATTATTTAACTATCACTTAGTGGTTTCACTATACATCAAAAAATGAAAGTTTCAATAAAAATACCAAAAATTAGGCCTAAGATATATTTGATATTATGAATTAAAAAGTGATTTCTATTTTATCAAATTCAAAACATATCAGTTACATTAACTAATTTAAAAATTAATTCTCATCGTCAAAACAAATAGCGTGTTTTTAAGAGATAATAACTATCAAAAGATTGACACTTGTTTATAACTGGTTTAAATGTGAAATTACATCCAATGACCAAAATTGTATTAAATTGTAAAAATATATTCTAAATATACTTTAAAACCACTCAAATAAATAATTTATCACTATTAATTATTTTTATTAAAAAAGTTGTTTTTAATTAAAATTTAGTAATTTCCACTATTCATTAGAATATGAAAGTTATCCGAAAAGTACCAAAATTTCACCCTAAGATAATTTCGATATTCCGAATCCAAAAATGAAGTCCATTTTGAGAAATAAAATTTACCAAATTTCAAAAAGTGGTTATTACTAATCATAACGGCTAGTTTTAATAATATTTTAATAGCACATCATTGTTTAGTGAAACTCAGTATTGCGTACTACACACGCTATCGAGAAAGGTCATGATTGCATGTAATGAAAGGCAAGTAAAGGATGTGTGTTGTGCAAGATCATTTTGGTGTAGCGTACAACACAAGACATTAATGAAATTAAAAAGAATATTTTTCATAAAATCTTGGGGTGTTACACTATTTTCCAAATTCATATTCATTCCTAGGATTCCTAGTAAGAAAACATCCCTTCTATTGTTATTCTTCCAAAAAATTCAGTATCAAGAGTGTATGATAATCTCTATAGGGATCCTATGGGTCATAAATAAGAGTATTTATATATTCCCCTATTTTTCTCATCCTTTTATGTGAAAACAATTGGGTTTTTATTATATATATAGTGGTCCATGTATTTTTTAAATTTCATGAGTATTTTATAAAATTCACTAAAAAATATACATGTATCACTTTTTTAGAATCAATAATCATCTGATTCGTTTTCTTACATATCATTTTTTGAGGACATCATACTTTAAGTGAGGGATTCAGACTCTTTTCCTTGAACCACTAAATGTTCATTGGATTTTAGTACAATCACTTTCCTCTGGGGATCATGGTATGTATACTATATTTTTCGTGGAATAATTTATTATATTTCACATGTTTTGGGATACTCCATAATTGATTTTCAAATTAATTCAATTTGATCATATTTTATATAGTTTTAAAAAATTAAGGACAATTTTTACTTCACGTGTGGGTGAGGGACCCTTATCACCATTTGAATTTTTTGGAACCATAATGACACTATGAGACATAATCAATGAATTATTTTAATTCTATATATGACAAAATATTTTATATATTTTTGACATTGATAATGAAAACATAAGTGAAATTTTGAGTGTCACATACACACAACAATCGTGAATCTTTTTGAAAATTATTTTTCATTTAACATTGATATTGTATTTCTTTTATTTCCTATAGTATTAATTTATTATGAATATCATATTTTTTGGCCAACAATCAATTGAAAAAGATTATTATCTTGTTTACAAAGAGGAACTTTTAACCTATTTGTTATATTATTTCTCTTACACTCTTTTTTGATAAATTCTTTTTATGTTCATTTCTAATATAATTTTATTATTTTTCTCATTACAACATTATGATGTTGAACTATAATTGAATGGTTTTGGTCTTTTATTTAGTATGGTTATACCATTATATATTTAGATATACCCCCATTTTATCCATTCATAAGATATATTGACTATTAATCTCTTTATATAAATCAACATTACAATATGTTTTATCCACCATACACTAATTCATTGTTTTAATTGCATTATTTTAATTGAGATTCAAAAGGGTGTTCAGTTGATTCATGTAGTTGTTGGGAGTTTTGTGTTGCAAAAAAATAAAAGTTATCTATTGAATAACTAGGAAGAAGGTTCAGAACTATTTATAATCTCTCTATAACAAATTATCTATATTTTTATAAAAAATAATAATAAATAAGTGAGAAAATATGATACCATAGATTAACCTTTAGAAAGCCACCATCCCATTTCTTATGATAACTATTAGATATAGTAATTGAAAAAAAATTATGGTATGGTTCAAGATTTAAATCTGGTTTAACTTTTATGGTTTTTATACTTGTTCTAGAACACGTTTCTTTAGAATAATGGAAAGAGGATAAAAAATGAGAGAAAATGAGGAAAAATTAATCAGTGTTTTGAAAGTTTGTGTTATGATCCAAAGATAAATAAATGGTGAAAGGAAGTGGGTGCTAATATAAATTAACGAAAATGAGGTGCATACCTCATTAATTGGGATTAATTGAATATCATAAACTATAAAACATTATATTATACTCATTTTTCATACTTAAAATTTAATTTTCATAATATGAACCACCAACATTAATCCTAAAATATGTTAAAACCTAAATTCAATATCCCCTTTATTTTTTTTGAATTCTATATAGAGATTAGGATTTATAGAAAACATATAGATTGATATAATATAATTTATATTTATTATGAATCCAAGAAAACAAATCTTTACTTATGAGTAAATTATATTTAAGAAAGGTAAATAATTAATGGAATGGATAATTTTGAGAGTTTGAACTATGTGAGTAAAGGAAATTAAGATCCTTGAAATGGGGTGATTGATGATAATGATTTTAATTAGTCTTATTAGACGGGATGTGCTATCTTAGAAAATTTATTTACCATTTTGTTTCAATAACATCATTGATTAAGTGTTTACATGTTTACATGTTTCTATTTTATTCCACTTTGTAGTGGGATAGTGTTTTTTCTTAGGGATAGGAAAATATTCCAATATTGTAGAGTTTGATGAATTAATAATTTTCATGCCATTTTCATATAATTTTATAATCTATATTAATAAAATAATTCATAATATTTTTTAAAATTATTTGTTGAAAATTGATTGTTAAATAGTATTTTAAGAGTTATGCATATTTTATTAAAGAAAAACAAACAAGACCATGCTAAAGTCCTTGAATCGAGGTGTGAATGAATCCATGAGAAATTTAAAGAGCTAAATTCTGGAAGGATCCATAGTCAAACCAATGAAACTTCACTGAAATGTATTATAATTGAATTTTAATTTGGAAACTGATAAAGATATTAGACAATGATGTGAATTATTCATTGAAAACAGGGGTATGTATGTTTCATCAATCTGATTTCCTAATAATATAAACTCCTCTTGGATGGTTGGGTCCCCTTATTTGTACCTATGTCCCCTTGTGCATATTTAGTTCCCCTTATGGTCTTGTATATCTTTATTACATGACCGAATATTTTTTTTTATTCCCAAAACCTATTACCTAATTAATCCCTTCATGTGCATCCTTACACGAGTGCTTCATGTAGAAATTTTCTATGCCCCCATCTTCTATTCTTGGTCCCACTTCCATTAGGTTACCATACTAGGGATCATTGAATAGTTATCTATATTTATTCATAAACTACCCTCTTAATTATCAATAAATAATCCTAATTCCTATCATTTTTAAAAGATATAGAAAATAATAATATCCAAAGGACTCCATATCATGTTTATTAGAATAAAAATAATATCTTAATGTTCTTTGTCCTCTTACATTCCATTCAACTTAATCCCTAAGGAATACCTTAACAACGATTAAAAAATGGAAACTCTTGATAATTATTTCATCCAAATTTTTTAGCATTAAACTATTGTGAAAGGTCATTTATCTTATAAAATAATGGTGACAGACCTCAAAACATTTTAAAAGAATCCTATAAGAGTGCTATATTCTAAGGACATTAAAAATGAATTATATAAGGGAACCAAAGACATAAAAATTCCCAAAACCACCACACATGTCATCTTTTATATCCCACACAAGGGTTCCACATGACCATGTCACCACATGCCTCTATTTGGGTGACACATTTCCATATATCTTTACTATAAATAATTGTTCCCCTTATCTGAAAACTTAGTCAACACTTCACCATAACCCGTTATTTTAGAGATCCTTCATCCATGATTCTCCACCTGGATGCTCTTTATCTTAGGTTTCATATCTATGTTCCAAATTTCATAGGTCCCCATGCCTAGATGAAATTATACTTAGGTTCCTTATGTGGGAACCCCTCATGCCTAGGTCACCCACCTTGATTTCTACTAACACATTTCCTATCCATGGCCTCCTAAGATACATTATTAGGCTATACACGCTAATGTGTTCATGTTGGATCAATTATTCCGTTGATAATGGAACATACCTATATTTTCCACCAAAACCGATAGGACCCTCATATTGTTTTCTCTTAATATAGTGGGTCTCTATCATCATGATACTGGTGGAATCACTCTTATATCAATATACTAATTTTTATTATACAATATAACAAATATTTCCATCACCGTCATCTATTATTACTCATTTTTCACTCATTCAGTTATGAATATATAATAGACCTCCTGCTATGAAATAGATTCAATAAATACATTCACTTTTTTCATCTTATATGCTAAATAAACTATAATTCTTTTCTGTATTCTCTAAATCTTCCTCACTGATACATATTCCTTATGAGTACAATCCTCATTCATAATCTAGTTTCTAATGGATATGGGGTATACATCCATATGTAGGCCTCCTATTATGCATAATGTAACATAAAAATACTTTATAAAATATTTTTTTATAAATTAATTTAAAATATTTAACAGATTATGTTACACACAATATTATGTTCACTTCGTGATATACCCAACATCATATTTATCTTACATCTTGTGCAACATCAAGTTTATTCAATAACTTGTGTTACATGCATGAAATAGATTTAACGCACAATAATACAAAATATAATATATATCCAAAATATTGTAATAGTTAGTATGAATAGAAATAACTTAATAAATAAAATATAATGTTGGATTCAGCGGTTACCAATTATATAGAAATGAATATACAAACCAATTGGTTATAGAGGAAATGTTTTTCTAAAAAAAGTTATGTGCTAAAGGAATTTCATCATAAAAATTTAAATTAATGATTTATATTAATTAAATTTATATTATATAAATAAAATTCATTCATCCAACATGTTTTATCAGCTTTAGATCATAGTATATCCGATTTTAAGAAAAAAAAGCTGTATTTTTCTTAAAGTCGGTTTTTCCGCCATTTAATGGAACACTTATTTTAATTATAAATATTCAAAATTTTATAAATTATATTTGAAAATATAAAATTATTTTTTTGTGACTCTAATCTCAAAATTTACCTTTGGAGAATTCTTCATATTTTTCT
Organism: Viscum album; assembly: GCA_963277665.1. NCBI lineage: Eukaryota > Viridiplantae > Streptophyta > Magnoliopsida > Santalales > Viscaceae > Viscum > Viscum album. The sequence continues at coordinate 814,078,896 of OY728126.1, read as the reverse complement.
ACAAGTCTCATTTTTTAATGAACAGTAAAAATGATGAATTTTAATTGAACACTACATTTTTTCTAATTTATTTATATAGAAAAATTATATTTTTAATTGGTTTTAATGTATAATTAGATCCATTATAAAAAATCCAATCTAGTTCATTTTAATTAATTTCACAAATTAATTTTATATGAAAACATTTCAATCTTTTGAACATTTTACTTTAAAAACATGTTGTTTTGTCACATCTGTTGGGTTAATTGTAAATTATATTCTACCACTTATATGATTAGAATTTGAAAAATGGATTTAATATTTGTAATACTAATAATTTATAATTTCTATTAATATCAAATTATATTTGGACCAAAAATATTAGTGAAATCAACTAAAATTAATTACAACGACTAATTTAAATATGAGTTCACTTTATGGTTAAACTTTAATCATAAGGGGTAAAATGACCAAGAAACATTCAAAAACACTTTTTATGGACATATTTATACAATATACCCTATTTTATCTAAAATTGTCCATTTTAGATGAACATTATGTAATTTTTATCTCCTAATAGTGTTAGCCTTTTGTATTTACATGAATGTCACTCCTGATCCACTAAAAAAGGGAATTACATATCCCCCTATCTTAAGACCTCTAATGAATTTTTTATCATAAAAAAACTACCCAAAAAACTCTAAAAACTCATAATATAATCTTATAAGAATCAATTTCAAAAGAAATAAAACCATGTAATTCTATTAGCGCAAACCAGAAGGAGTTACCTGAAGAAGAGGTCACACACTTTAATGGGCACTTCTATTTTATTTCTTTCATCAACCCTTATATTTCTTTATATAATGTTTATATAATAAAAATATCTTATTAAGTATACTGAGATTTTTTGATGTCAATAATATGACTTAAAACTTTACACACTTTAGTATAATGGGATACATAATCGTTGTTCGTGGGTACGACGAACTACCGCCTCGCAAACCCATATCGTTTGTTCTTCCATTGCAACCTCTCAATGATGGAAATAATGATGAACATAGTTTATTTATTTTATATATATGTGTGTGATATTTTTTATTTATTTATTATTATTTAATTATTATATAACACATATCTTCATGCTTTTAATTTTTTGGGAATACGATAACATCCTTTGTTGATGTGTGGACCACCACCTCCTCAAAGCGATGTGATTCGTTCATGATTTACAAGGAATTTATTAATGATTAAATTAATAAACATATATTATATACATGAAATATATATTATAATAATGAAATATGTTTGTTTATGTAATTATAATATACCATTTTTTCTAACACACATAGAATTTGATAAAGTCATCCGTGGACGTGTGGACTACCGCCTCCTCGAAGCGATGTGATTATTCTTTTTTCATCCACACACAATAAAATGAAATATATAATTATATTTAATTAAATATTATATACTTTATTATAAAATTATCAATATATAAGAAAAAATTTTATTTTAATTCTTTACATAATGATCACTGTAAAAAAGGTGATGCTACTAATGCATATGTATGGGCTACTTTTTCCAAGATTGCAACATTGGTTCATTTTTAATATAAATTACAAACAAATAGTTTTAAAAGAATAATTAATGTATAAATATAAATATAATTTCATGATGATTATTATGTATATATTTCAATATTTACCCCTTTGACCTTCGTCGACCAACCAAAGTTAGTTTTTGATATATAAGTTGAATATAGTAAAAACATCCAACAAATACCTAATTGATTAAGTAATTGTTTATAACTTCTTAAAATATAGTAAAATTAATATTAAAATTTAAAATTTTATCAATAAAAAAATAATTAACATGATTCATTTATTCAAGAATATGAAGACACAAATTACAAATGAGACTCTCAAGGTTAGGGACTTCATCTCAATCACCTTTCATTGAATCATATCTTGACGTTACGCATTGCTATTCTTTTATGAGGTGTATATAAATCCAATTGGAAATTTTATATCATAATTTTCTATAATATACCTATATTTAATGTTTTTTAATACTATTATTTAATACGGTTTATGATTCAAGTGTTTCCCAACTGATAAGGGGCTTTTTATTGAAAAAAATCCACTTTTAATATTTTCTTTCAAACTATCATTCTATTTAATGTCCAGGTTTTAAAAAAAAATTGAGATGTTAATATTGAAATAAAATATTTTTAAATGTTCCTTTTATGTCACAATTACATTATTAAATTTGTTTTCAAAAGGCATATTTTTATGTGTTTTAAAGGGAATGTTTTGTTAAATGAAAAAGATTCCCTATTTTAAAATAAAGTGACAATGAACATTCATGCCATCATGATTTTTATTTGATTTCACGATTCCATTAGAAACGTAATTTTTATAAAAAATGAAAAACTATTTTACCTTTAATTGGGTATTTTGGTATTTAAAATGTCTTTTAAATGAAAAGGGTCATTTCATATTGAAATTGGGTTTTTAAGACAAAATTGGGGTTTTCTCAAGAAGTGTTTTTAAAATTAGTTTAAAATATTTTTTCAAATGGTTTTATTATGAAATTGTTTTAATTATTTGGTAATTCAGAGGTATATGAAATCGGTGATCATAATATATCTTATACGAAGGGTTGAGCCCCATTATAGATCACGAGGGATCCTGATATATCTTATACGAATGGTTGATCCCCATTATAACTCATGAGTGATCCTAATATAGCTTATATAATGGTTTATTCCCGTTATATATCTCCAATGTATTCAATAATGATAATGTTAGAAGTTAGTTTTATGTTTTTTTCCATTCAAAGGGGGTTTTTAGGGTTTTATGAATATTATGTTCTAAGTCATATAAAAGAGTTTTAGTTTCTTGTTGTTGGTTTTAATGACTTTATGTGAAAAAAGTTTGTATTTTATTGTAAGAAAATTTTTATTTTATATTCTCAAAAATATTCATGATAAAGGTAAATGTTATATGAGTTTTTATGTTTTTACTAATGTAATGATTTGCTTTCTTTTTATATCACACATACTAAGCTTTGGTTTTTCTAGCATGTTTTAAAAAAATTATATGGCTTAAGGATGAGTGAGGGAAAGGAAGAAGTCATGTTAATAGTAGTGTATATTGTATATTAAAATAAATCATTGTTTATTTTAAATGTTTTATATTATAGAGAAAATAGATACTAATCATATGATTCCACATTGTATTTCCTGATTTTTTATGTTTGAATTATGTCATAATTCTTGAAAACCCTAAACCTGAAAATATCCTCAATGTGAGAGAATGTTAATTTTTTAACATAAACCCAAGATTATTTTATGATTATTGATGGGTCTTATATTTTGTATCAATGTATGATTTTGAAAAATTTTATGTAGAGGATATTGTTAATAGAATATCCTTATAATATTTTTATTTATAATTAATTTGAAATGATATTGAGTTTGTATATTGATATGTTGTTTCATCAAAACAATGTTTGTTTAGAATGTTTCCCATATAGTAAATAGGAAATATGTAGTGGGGAGGAACCCAAAGAAAAATATCATTCTAATTTAGTATCCTGAGATTGTTGGGATTGTAAGAGACCAGTTAATTATAGTGATGGTTCAGTTGAAAATGCCTAGTAATGTTGGTGGTATCGATGCTAGAGAGGAACCCAGTCTTCTACAAAAAAACATGTTTATAGAGGTTTGTTTTATGAGGAAACATCCCCCCATCATTCAATGGATAATATTACCTAGTGGTAGGGGATAGATTTATCAATCCACTGGAGAAGATATTAGAAGTCATGGGATGTTTGAAACATTAATATGTAACTCTTTATATATATCATTTTGAATTTGAAAGAGATCAATAGTGGTATTTGGTTAAAAATACTAGAGATAAATATTATATTGATGATATGGAATGGGTCAAATTTAAGAATATTTTTGTAGAGAAATATTTCTCGAAGGTCTTTGGATTAGGATGGTGAATCAATTCCTAGAATTTAGGTAAAAGATAAATATTTGGGGGCTACATATCAAAAAAAATAAAAATATAATCCAGGTATGTGCTATGATTTATTCTATATATATATGGTAAAAATAATATATTTTCCCATGTATTTAAACAAAGTCTACGAAGAGGTTTAGAATCTTAAAAATTGAAAATTTATGATAAATTGGTTTGCTTTTATGAGAATTTTCAAATTGAGTTTTTTAACATGTACATGTCATGGGATGAAAACAGTAAGAAACAGTCAAGTTGGAATAAAATTCAGAAGAAATAAACTAAGAATTCTGGATGTAATCCTAAAACATGTTAAAAGTGTGGAAAAATAAATTTTGGGCAATGTATGATAGGATCTGCAAACTGTTATTTGTCTGGTAATTTTGGTCATATGGTTTTTGTTATAAAGAAAAGAGTCTTGAACATTCCATGTGTGAGATAATATATATAAATTCAATAGTGAGATATTGTAGTTTTAATGAGATAATATTATTATGCTAATTTGTATCTAAAATTACTTAATCAGGGTGTAAATTATCCATATTTTAAGAAAAAAGGGCAGGAAAATCATTTTTAACTTTTATAGTTTATGTTGAGAAATTTGGGGAAGTGGTGATAGCTCAAGGGTGATCGATATTGTTTGAAGGTTGATCATAATACCAATTCCATAGGCAGCACACATTTGTTGTTTTAAATAATGTTAATACCATGGGAGAAATTTATTGAGATTTTATAGATGTTTAAGGTATATATCTAAAACTTATTTGAAAAAAAACTACATTACTTTTTTTTGGATAAAAGTTTAATGGTATGCATAACCCTTGGGGTTATAAATTTATTGAGTTTTTTAGTTCTAAAATTATTTATTACTATTTATCTTTGTAGATTAATGTATTATATCATCACATGAATGTTTGATAATTGTGCAGATTACCTTACTATATGATAATAATTTTTTTGGTTAATATCTAAAGATAGGTGTAATATAATGTTATTATTTCTAGGATTATGTTATCCTTTATAAGATTATTCAATTACTTCAGGCATTAAAAATTAATCGTTATTTCTCATTTTTTGGTGGAAAATAAGAGCTTTCAGTGAAAACTGATTAAAGGATGGATTTATGCTCATCAACTAATTATATTCCTTTATAGTCTTAGTGTAGATGGGGTGGTAATGATTTAAATTTATGAAAAGTACCTTCAAAATAAAATCAATCATAATACCCTGAATTCTGCTGAAATTATTTAATTTTCTATCTTCATATATTTATGGTTTTGAGTCTCTCAACATTCAATTAATCATTTAATTATTTGTGATAAAAAACATCAATCACTCTATATAATAATTTACTCATTTCATCCATTACCACCAATGTTCTTCCATTTTGAAATATAAAATGTGTTTTTCAAGATTACATTCATATATCTTTTTCTATTTTATTAAAACTGTTTTTTAATAACCCTTTATGAAGTTGATTTCTAAGAAGGAATTCTGAAAATATTTAACCATTAATAACCGAGATGAATTTTTAGGATGAAATTATTTTTGTGGGGGAGGATGTAAAATACCATGTTTTTTTTTGAAATATATCATTTAAAATTAATTTAAATTACTTAAGATATTGTGTTACACAAAATAACAAGATTAACGTGTGTTATGTGCAACATTAAGTTTCTTCAATAACATGTTTTACATGAAATACCAAGATTTATTAAACAAAAATATGATATTTAAAATATAAACTTTCAATTTGAATGAATAGTATAAATATAATTAACTTAATTATGGAAATATATGGTTTAATTCATTAGTTGCTAATTAATTATCATTAAATAAAAAAACTGATTATAAAATATTTTTATAAAAAAACAATTATTATGTTCCAAAGGTGTTCTATATTAAAAAATTAAATTAATGGATATTCTTAATAAAAATTATATTTTATACAAAAATTCATTCATCCAATAGGTTTGATATTCATATGATAAGAATAAATCTAATTTTTAGCATAAAAGGGTGTTTTTCAAGATTTTAATGATAAATTTATTTTAAAGCTAAAATTTTAAAAATATTAAAGTATATTTTACAATATAAACATATTTTTTAAAATTTAAACATAAAATTTTCCCTTGGTTGATTTTTTAGTATTATTATGTGATGTTTCATTTTTTATAAATAGTGAAAAATACTTACTTTTAATTGAAAAATGGATTTTCATCAAATTTATTTATATAGTAAAATTATATTTTAAATTTGTTAATGTATAATTAGTTCAATTAAAAATAAATTAGTCCAACTGTAGTGGTTTCAAGAAATTTAAATTTGAAATTGGATTCGAAAAAAGTTAAACCTTTAGAACTTTTTAGTTTAAAACTATATCGTTTCCTATCATCTATGGGATTAATTTTAAATTAAATTGTTCCACTTATGTGATAAAAAATTTTAAAAATGGATTAAATTTTTTAAATCATCATAATATATAATTTATATTATGTTAAACTTATTTTATTACTAAAAATATGAGTGTAAGAAATTAAAATTATTAAAAGCAATTAACAAAAATGAGCTTACTTAGTGGTCAAACACAAAAATTAAGGGGAACATTCCCTATAAACTTGTATTAAACCAATTTTATTTCCGTATAGAAACAAATTACTATCATATCTATAAAATAATTCATTATTTGAGGCACATTATGTAATGGATACCTTCCATTAATGTTTACCTTTTTTATTTACAAGAATGTCTCTCATCCTCCACTATAAAAGGGAATTAACTCTACCTGTATAATAAAGAACTATAAATAAAATTGGATCATCCAAATTCTGTCAAAATAAAATAAAAACATACCTATTATCATCCATGAATCCTCACTTTTGGTATAAATAAAATCAAGCAAGTCCTTTTTTGAAAACAAACCGATGTTACCCAAATTAGAGGAAATGTTCTTCAACACGCACATTTGTTTAATTTATTAATCAACCACATTGAATATTTACATATAATTATAATATAATAAATTATTTATCTTATATATAAATATCCTTTTTTAAGTTTATGACCTACAACTTCACACACTTCCGTCAAATGGGATGCACAATCATTGTTCGTGTGTGAGGCGGACTACCACCTCATAAAAAGATGTCGTTCGTTATTCCATTACCCCCATTCATGGTTTTGAATAATTATGTAAATTATATTTTTATAATATATTTATTATTATTTATTTATTATATAATGCATATATTTTTTATTTTAATTTTTGGGGAATACAATAACATTGTTTTTGGAGGTCTGGATTACCGCGTCATCAGTGTGATGTGATTAATTCAAACCTCACATGGAATGTATTAAAGATTATTTTAATGAAAAATGCTATATAATTGAAATATATATTATATTTATGAATAATTTTATTTAAATAAATATAATATGTCATTTTCTTCTCACACACTAAAAAGGTTATAACATCGTTCATGGACGTGTGGGCTATCGTCTTCTCAAAGTGATGTGAATATTATTTTTTAATCCCCACAACACAAGAATGATATAGATAAGTATATATAATTAAAAATTGATTTATATATTATATATTTATAATTCTATAAAAATTAATGTTACTTTCATTCTTTCTATAATGATCATTGAAAAATTAGAATGTTACTCGGGCGTACATACGGCCTACCATTACCATGATTGTAACGTTTGTTCATTTATCAAAACCATTATCAATGATTGATTTAAAAATAATATTTTTTGTATAAATATGATGATTATATAATGATTATTATTATGGATATATAAATTAATGACACCTTGGACCTTATTCAACCCCCCAATGTTAGTTTTGACATATAAGCTGAATATGGTCAAAACATCCAACTTAAACTTAATTGATTATGTAATTGTTTATAACTTGTTAATGAGTAAAATAAAACTAATTATATGAATTAAAAAGGTTCTAAAACAATTAAGTCTTAAACATAAGTTTATTATTCAAGAAGATAAAGACACACATGACAAACCATACTCATAGTATGGCACTTCACCTCAATCTCCTTTCATTATGGTGTATCTTGATGTTATGCACATTTTATTATTTTATATGGCGTATATACATCCAAATTGAAGTTTATTATCATAAAAAGATATATTACAATGGAATATAATATTTTTAAGGTCATTATTTATTTAGATTTTTTATTTAAATACTTCCCAAGTGATAAGGGGTTTTCTATGAAAAGAAATCATCTTTTATCATTTTATTCCACACTCTCTTTATCTTCCATGTCCATGTTTTTTAAATTATATTTTAAATGTTTATATATAAATATATATTTTATTTTATGTATATTTTACCTTATATACTAGTTTTTTAAAAGGGATATTTTTTTAGTTTTAATTAGATTTTTTTGATAATCCAAAAATAAAATGTCATATTTTTAATGGGAGATGACAACAATGTCGCCAGGAATTTTATTTGGCTTATGGATTAATTTGAGATATTATTTTTTTTTCTAAATGAGAAACCATTTTTTATTTGATTTTTTTATTTTGGTATTGGAAACGGTTTTCCATTGGTTTTTTATTATTGAATACGGGTTTTAAAAGAATTTGGTATTTTTATCCGAAAGTATTTTTCATTTATATTTAAAAGAGTTTATCAAAGGTTTGTAGCAGGAACGTTTTTTTATGACATGGTACTTGGGAATTATATGAAACGAGTGAGATGAATACATAATATAGGATGGTTTAACCCCCATTGTTGATAATGGGTGATCCCGTTATAGCTTATACAAATGGTTGAGACCCATTATTTCTCATGAGAAATGGGTGAGCCTGAAATAGATTATATGATGGGTTGAGCCACATTATAGCTCACAGGAGAGCTTGATATAGCTTATACGAAGGTTTTTCCCCAGTATACATCTATAATGTACTGGGTAATGATGATTTTAGAAGTGTACCACCTAGTTCATTAAATTTAATGGGTTTCGAAAGGGTTTTAGTAATATAATGCTCTAAGTAAACTAAAATAGTTTTAATTTATTCCTATTCATTTTAATTATTTCCATTATGAAAAATGTGTATTTTTTTTTGATGAAAATGTCTTATTTAATATTTTGAGTAGCTATGAATATAAAGGTCAATGTTATATGTACATTAAATTTTTTCACTGAACTAATGGTTTCCCTTCATTTTATATACCTTACTGAGATTTTGTTATCATCCTAATTTTTAAAATGGGTTTTCACAGGGTTTCAGGGTGGACAAGGGAAATGAGGGATTCAAGTTGAATTTCATGGATATTTTCCACGAAAATAAATCATTATTTATTTTAACAGTTTTATATTATGGGAAAAGAGATACGGATTAGAAGTGTCCATATTTTATATTATGGTTTTTTATGTATGAGTTATCACCCAATTATGTAAAAATTTTAATTTCAGATGGTCCAAAATATAAAATAAAGTAAAATTATTGACAAGAATTAAAGTTTATGTAATGATTAATCTCACAAGAAAATCTGTGATTCCATCCAACTGAACATCTTACCCAGTCCGAGACATGACCCAGAGGGTGTTACTGATCCTCACAGTCCGGAAACAAATTCAAGGTATCGAATTAATCAAAAAGGGAATTATTTTTCCCAATAAACTAGAGTCAAATAAATAAAATAAACATTAAGAATGACTAATAAAAATGGAATCTCATGAAAATATAAAAACTAATAAAAATATGAAAATTGTTGAGATAAAAACTGAATACAAAAACTAAAACTATACCATTCCAACAAGATCTCTACATGACCTATTGATCACCACCATACATAAGAACAAACTACTCCAACCATGAGCACATGTACCAGAAACATAAACCTGCAATATAACTTGGGTCTACCAATACTGAGTGACACAAGTATGGTGTGAGCTTTAAAATATCAATAGAAAATCACCAAAGAATCCATGAATTTCCTTTCATTAAATAGTACAAAAATTTTTTTCTTAATTTATATATAAAAATTTGTCATTCTTATTTTAATAAGAAAAAATAACTTTAATGTTTTTAAAACCACAAACTCCATGCATCCATTTTCAAAATGGATAACCATTTTAAAATCAAATCCCAAACCAAAATCAGACCAAAGTAATACTAACCAATGATAAAGATAAATAATAGGTATAAATGGGAGAAATGGAAATACAATGTAAAAAATCACTTAAAAATAGAAAACATGAATTTTTCCTAAACATCCCTATAATGATCCATGGATATACATAGATCAGACTCACCTATCGGTGTATGGTGTGACTCCATATTCAATAAATCACTAGTCATTATAACTTCTAATCTAGTTGTATTATACAAATAGGAATCTAAAAAATCCAAGGGGTACCAACCCATATATTTGTGTTTGACAATAAATAATCACCCAAACCTCTAAAAGACTCCTAGGAAACCCATGGTAATATAACATGGTTAAAGGAGGAGTTCCAATCACACATGACTCGCCTTATCTATCACCACTACCCATTCCAACTGAAAACACTCATACCACATATATGATAACCCAATCTCGGGAAATTCACCATAGGGGTTCCCATTTTAGAATAATCCATTCACAAGTTCCAACTATGCTACTCTTTCATATGAGTTTCAAAAACTTTTCTCAAAACACAAAAAGATTCCAACTAGGAATTTATATTAACAAAACCATAATCCTTTCCCATACATTAAAAAGTACCAACTAAGCCATACATCATACCCATTTCAATTAAAATTTCAAATAAATTCCAAATCATTGCAAAAATACTATAAAAAATCACTTCAAGAAAAATTAAAAAACAAAACATACATAAAAATTTCAAATAGAATTTCATATCATTTCGAAACGAACTATATTTTCCATGTCACGAAATGGGCCATAATTTTAAACATAACATTTTAAACCATAATTAATTTCCAAAAAAATTATTAAATACTAATAGGCCTTAAATCTTTCAAACACTAATCCATTTAAAAAACAATTTCCATGATTTTCTTTAAAACCAAGATAAACGCATCATAGAATCAAGAAGTGACAAATGGTCCCTTATACAATTTAGTTTCCAAAGAATATGTCAAAAGTCCAAAAGGAATAAATAATTAGAAACAAATTTGAAGACATCATTAAATTCTTTCATGGAATCAACACATCATTTAGAAATATTTTATACATTTAGGGAAAATAAGTGGGAAAAAAGGAGAAACTTGTTGAAAAATAAAGGTTCAAGAAAAATATAATATTTTGAGTGTCATTTTCATTTGAGTTATCATCCATGTCTCCACCCCATGAACCCATGTATGTGCCAACATCCAATAGAATATATCATTTTTAGATGAAATATTATAAAATCCAATTTTAAAAAAATCATTTTCGATTAAACCAACACAACAAGTCACACGGTGTCAAAACCATCGAAAATCATTAAAAATCTAGTATAATATTTCCAAAACCTTTTACCACATATAATTACACCATAAAGAGGCTTACAAACTACACAAAATGCCTAATTTTTTATTTCACCCAAGATATCAAAACATAAGTGAGGCCAAATAACAACATATGTTCTCAAATTCACATTAACATCAACTGGCATTTTAACAAACACCTTATGTGCTTGAAAATTCTATCATAATTAAATCAACCCATTAGAGAGCCACTTCTCACCCATTTTAGTTAATAAAATACCAATAAAAATAATTCGGACATGTCCGAAGAATTATTATAACATTTTAAAAGTATTAAAGGAAATATTAATAGTCAATGAATGTTCTAGAAATTAAATGGATGGAAACACCTACCTCAACGATGTGCCGATGATATTAAACATCAAGGAATTGAATAAACGAGACCAACATAAAATCTTGACAAACTAGATCCAATGAAAAACAACACAACGCATCAACTTTAATCTATATTTTTTGTCCAAAAAAGAATCCAAAAAGAAAATTCCAAGAAACTAATGGGGGAGAAGAGAAATAAAAAAATGGCCAAAAACACTAGAAACTCACCTTAGAGTTGAAGGAGGAGCATCCATGGAGGAGGAGGAGCCATGAAGAGTGGGGAATTGGGACCCATTATATTTAAAAAAAAATTAGACAGATTAAATAAATGAAAAAGAGGATAAAAAGAGGGGATGTAAAGATTGTAATTTCATGACTTTAAAAATCTGGGCATCTCACATGGTTTGGCCGCCCAGTTTACCAAACCATGTGCATACTATGTGGTCATCATTGTCCAAATGGATAGAAAATAATGTATGGTTGACTCATGGATTCACAAACAATGCACAACCCAAATGCCTTACCCTTGGAACCCAAAACAAGCCACATGATTACTTGTGATAAGACTCACAGTTTCCCTTAACTATATGCTACATGTGAAGCCCTTGTTACCAAGCCCAAAAATAATTTCCAACCTAAATATCAAAAATTAAAATCCAGACTCAACCCAAACCTCAAAAAATATACAAATCCATGATTATAATAAAATAAAATAATTATAGAGGTTAGGTTGTGACAATTCTCTCCACTACAAAGACATTCTTCCCCCAGAACGCCACCCAGCTGAAAGATAACAAAACTCGATCTCATAAACTAATAACACCAAACTAAGACATATACCTCGCGGTGACCTTTCACTAAAAATTCAAACACAACCATTATAGATAAAGACAAAACATGAGAAATAATAAAGTAAATGAGAGGGCCCTCCCCGCAAAAAGAACTAAACTACCACATTTTTATAACTTCAGATCATCCCATGGAGAAAACTTCCAATAAAACTAACCCAAAATTTGTTACAAGAGTTAAAAAACACAAGCACTAGAACAATAAATTCTTCACAAAAGCCAAACCCCAAACACATATTGAATCACATAGAAGAAACATGAACCAAACATCAAACATGAATAGAAACTAAAATAATAGATTTCCACAGGAACAGATATCTCTAAATGAGCACAAAGGAAAACTAAAATTGATTAATAAATGACTATCAAATTATATATTTGCATTACAGAGAAATAAGGGGGTTAAAATGGAATATAACCACCAAGTATCTTAAAAATAACTCAAAACAAACAAGAAAACTATAACATAAAACATAAAATACCTCCAATCTAACAATGGAGATATAAAAGTTGATCTATGGTTCCCCTCACCCCTGGAGATTTCTTAATTGTAGATGAACTTCACTCTAGGGCCTATGAATGGAGCCCCAATGATTGAAACATCAACTGCCTCTCAGTCATCCATTAACATCTTCTAATAAAAATAACTTTATTAATGAAACACTTCATTTAAAACATCTCCAAATGACCCATATGGTCACAACAATGATAGGTATTTGGATGATTGTGATGTGATGGCTTCATATTTCCAAACAAATTGTACTATAATCACATGAGAGAAAGGACTGACCAAATGGATAATGGTACCAAAAATATATACTTTTTATAAATAGGCTCTTATGGAATACCCCTCTCACTAGATGAGGATCCTTCACGAGATTTAACCACCTTTGACTACACCCTGAGAACCAACTCACCTAAAAATACCTCATCCGCTAACTTCTTGAAATGGACATAACCGTATGAGAGAAATTTTTCCACAATATCTTGATAAAGCCCCCAAATGAAAATAGGATATTTCAACTGACCCTCTAACACCACCTCCAGAGAGAAAGGACCCAACTCTTTGAATTGGTCAATATAATATTTCATTGTCTGTTGTCTCTACCGAACATCTTCTAGCTCTTCAACCTTCTTCTTCATCATCTCCTCATGTATTAACCATTGTAAAAAATTGGTGAAAATATTTTCCAATCCATCCCAACATGTATCGATGAAAAAAAGACATATTCCACTAATCCAAAGATAGAGACTTGAACAAAAAAAGGACATAACGAACTCTAAAATCCTTAGTAGTTCCCAACAATCTAAACACACACCAAACTTCTCAAATCTATTTAGTTATATCTAATGTACCTCGATAATCAAGATTGACAAGTAACACTAAATAAGAACCATTAACTGGGAAATACATGCTAGAAATATTGGGGACCCTTCCTAGTGGAATATTCTGAAAAACACAAAGAACACAAAACCAGAATCAACATCTACTAGAAACACAATCAATAAACACATCTCAAACAAACACAATAAGATCATAAGACAAAAACATAAAATCATGAACAAAATCCCTCTTTTCAAAAACCACCACTGCCAACCCCATTTCAAAAACACCTTATTTTAATGATACATTCCATGTTCCAAGAGCCAATTTAAATAGAAACAAATCCTGAAACCATTTTCCCTTTTAAAACACCACATGGAAATACAAATCCTAAGAATTAATTTAAAATACTTTCATGTGGTATATTATGACCAATCACATATTTTACTACCTACATCCTCTAATTCCATGCACACATACCAACATGCACTTCCCATACATACCCACACATATCATTACATTTATAAAGAATAAAAGAGGGTGCACGTTCCATTTCAACATTAAACCTAATAACATTCAAAATTTTCAATCCAAAACACTTTATTTTAAAAACCATTCTTTGAAATTTCAAAACCACATGAAATAAATAGTTTCCATTACAAAAAAAACCATTTTAAAATCTTACCCACATAAACCGAGATAGAAAAAAAAACATAACTCATGAAAAACTACTGGAGTGAAAAACTGGTATCCATGCCTAACATTGAGATATGCTTAGTGGTTTATGCCACATGTAAGCATCAAAAAACTATGAGAAACATGAACAGTGTTCTCATAATCTACATGGGTCACTACTCCAGGTGATATCATACATAAGACCAGCTCTTCTCCATTGTCATTCCTCACCTAAAAAAATAGAAAAAAAAATACTCAAAACCCAGAATACCACTCGCAACTTGAGGATCACAAAGAGATAGAGTTTATGACACTCTTCCTTCACCTACTTATTGAGTCCCAAATATCCTAATCTATATTCTTCCTAAAACCCGAAATAAAAAATAACCTCTTATTATACCATTCTATCTGGAACCAAGCTGGGATTTCATCCAACCTGACGTCTGACTAAATCAGAGACATTGACCGAAGGGAATTCCCAATCCTCACAGGCCAGCAACGAGTGTTAGGAATCAAATTAATCACTAAGAGAAACATTATTTCTAATAAACTAGGATAAAATAAATAAAATTAATACACAGATGAACCAAAAAAATTAATCTCAATAAATTATACAAACTGGTCCAAATACAACAACTACTGATAAAAAAACTAAATAAAATATATAAAACTAGAACACACCAACTAGATCACCATGTGACCTATGTATCACCACAAACCACTCGAATAACCTAATCCATCCATGATATCACAAAATAGAGATGTGAACCTATAAAAAACTCTATTCTAATGACTTGAGTGGCATAAGTAGGGTTCGATATTAAACAGATGAGTAAGGGAATCACCACAGAATCCATGAATTTTCATTACCTAAAGAGTCTATAAATAGTAGTATGGAATAAATATATAAAAATAGGTAATATAATTTTAATAATTAAACCTAACGTTCCCATTTTAAAAACAGCACACACAACACCTCCGTATTAGAAAAAGTTCCATTACAAAACCAAAATCCAAACAAAGGAATACCAATCTATGATGAAGATAAAACATAAATTTAAATGGGAAACCAATTGTAACCTAATATAAATAATAAAACATACATGTAAACCACTGTTTTTTCCAAAACATCCATTGAATGATCTCTCAACATACTGATATTGGATTCACCGGTCAGTGTATGGTGCTTCTCCATAGTCAGTAACTCACCCTCCATTCTAACTACCAATCTAGTGGAAAAATCCTACCTGGCCTCTAAAACATCCAAGGGGAACTAACCATCTAATTTTGTTTGATAATAAACCATCACTCAACCCTATAAAATAAGTATTAGAAAACCATGATATAACACATGCTGAATGGAGGAGACCCTTGCACACATGACTCATCTTACTTACGGCCACCGTACCTACCAACCCCAAACACGAACATCAACTATGAGATAACCCAATCTAGGGAAATTCCAAATTGGGGTTCCTGTATTACAACATTCCATTAACAGTTTCCAAATGATCTAACATGTTATATGAGTTTCAAAACCTTTTCTCAAAACAAACCAAGCTACCAACTGAGCATTTATATTTCCAAAACTAAAATCATTTCCCAAACATTAAAAAGTTACAACTAGGCCTTAATTCATACCCATTTCATGTTAATTAAAAAAAATTCCAAATAATTGATGAAATACTTTGAAACACCATCTCAATCCAAAATGAAAACACACAACAAAATTGAAGATACCAAATGAGCTTTCATGTCATTTAGACATCAACCATATTTTCTAAGGTACCAAATGGTCCATAATATTAAACACAACATTTAAGACCAAAATTCATATCCAATACAATATAAAATACCAACCGGGTCTTAAATATTTCAAATCATAATACATTTAAAAATCTATTTACAAACTATTCTCCAAAACCAAGATAATACACACTAGAAAATCAGGAAGTTACAAATGGTCCCTTATACCATTTAGTTTTAAAAGGATATATCAATGTTCCAAAGATCCAAAGCATTAAGAACACATTTGAAAACACCTTGAAATTCTCTCAAGGTATGAACACATCATTTATAAATAAAATAAACATTTTGGGAAATGAAATCGTCAATAAATGGTAAACCTTTTGAAAAGGTTCAAGGAAAAAATCATTTCTCCGGTTACATCATCATTGGAGTTCCCATCTATGTGTGCACCACGTGAACCCATTGATTTTAAAACATCCAATGGAAAAAAATTCAAGTTTCCATGAAACATTTAATAAACTAATATACAAAAAAACATTTCCGATTAAACCAAAATAATAAGTCCCACAATTTCAAAATCATTAATAAGAATTTAAAAGTTTAGAGAATATGTCCAAAACAGTTTTCCACATATTATTATACCATTCAGAGAATTAAAAACTAAAAATCATGCCCAATTTATAATTTTACCCAAGATATCAAAACATAATCGATTCCACATATCACAAAAATTTCTCAAATTCACTTTAAAACCCAATTGGCATTTTAATAAACACATTGTGTGCATGAATGTTCAAGAATAGTTTAAAAACTCTATAGAGAACTATTTCACACCCATTTTTCATTAATAATTTACCAAAACAATTCATTATGAGACATCACCAGAAATATTATAACATTTTGAGAGCATCAAGGGAAAGCTCAAGCATCTATAGAATGTTCCAGAAATGAAAAATGATGGAAACACCTAAGTCCATGGCGTGTTGATGTGATGAATCATCAAGATGTGGAATAACTAATCCCAACAGATTGTACAAACACATAAGATCCAATTAATAACAACCCAACACATCAAACATAATTGCTTGGGTTCTTCCCAACAAGAACCCACCAATTAAATTCTAAAAAACCATGGGATGAGAAGAGAATGATGAAATAATGGACTCAACCCCTAGAAACTCACCATAGATTCAAAAGAGAAGCATCCATGGAGGAAGATGAGCCTATAATGGGGGGTGTGTGGTATCCTTTTAGGTTCAAAGCATGACAAAGAGGGTTTAAATCCATAAAAGGGATAAAAATAAGGGAGTGAAATATTGGAATTTTGAGATATCATAAATTTGGTAACTCGCATGGTTTGGCGATACCATTTTCCAAACCGTGTGAAAGCCATGTCGTATCCATTATCCAAATGGATAGAACCTCATATAGGTTTCCATATAGTTTCCCAAACTATTTACAAATAGTGAACCTTACCCTTGGACCACAAAACAAGTTTCATGATTAACCTGACTAAGAAACATGGTTTCTCTTAATCATGTGTTACCCATAAGCCCCTTTATACCAAGATCAAAACATATATTTTCAACCAATAGTTCACAAATAAAAACTGGGACACAATATGGCCCTCAACCAAAATATCTAAAGCTAAGAAAAGAACTGAATTAAATAATTCCAAGGTTCAGGGAGTAAAAATATAGGCTGGGTACTTATATGAAACCTCTAAAAATACCTTCTACAATTTTTTTACCAATAGACATGATGTACCAGATAGGGATACCCATAAATATTCCCATCTTAACCTTTAATAATCCTTTATTTCACAATATAATTATCCTTTCTCTATGGAGACTTTTTTTGGAATGGTTCGATCATATGACCTTAAACTATGCAATCCAAACTATGTGGGATATAATTAATTTTAAGAATAATACATATGACACCTCTATGATGTTCAATCCCAAAAACCCATAGGTCATTGATGCATGTACTTAAGAGAAACCTTATAAATTCATGAATGTGTGGCCTTAAGAGGATCTTTATATATACATGGATTCATTACCTTAAAAGACACCAAAATATTTATTGTTACATGAACTCAAAATATGTGGAGTTCCCCATCATGTGGTATCAAATAACATGGGTTATAATTCACTATATATGGATACTTAGGGAACCTCACTCAAGCATATTGGGTCCTAGACTTGTCATTAAATCAATCCTATAAGCATGCATCCCGTCGGGGTTCAAATCCTGGTAGCCCCATATTTGTGGATTTAATTGGGACGTGGTGGGGGATGGGATACAGAAGGAGGGTTAGAATCAAAGGTAGAAGGATGGAAAGGGTGGGTCCCAGCTAGAAGGTGTGGTTGTGGTAGGTGGGTCGCTGTAAATGGGTCACTAATAGTGGAAATAGGTTGGTGGGGTGGGCTATAGGTGGAAGGTGGTGGTATGCGCAGGCAGGGGTAATAGGAAAACATCATCATTGGAGGTAGGAGGCAGTGGGAAAGGAGGGTACTTTCGGTGGCTTGGAGAAAGAAGACGAGGGGGTTTTATTGTTGGGCTCTATAGTGTGGTTGGATCGATATTGGAAGATAATGTAGGAGAAGAGGTAGCGTGATGGGTTAGTAGAGTCGAAGCAGCACATTGACGATCGACCAAAAAAAATAATGATTTCCACATTGTTTTTTATCCAGTTTCAGACCATGAAACAACCCCAACTTTGTACAGCTACTAGAGTGGATTTTTTTAGGGTTTGACATCTCTCATTGGAACCAGGCACCATGAAATCATGGTAAAATTCTATCTATGTAGCTTGTAAAGACTGCGAGTTTGACCAAAAAATATATATGTGTTGGGTTGGTCTTCCTTGAGGTTTCAGTTATCTTAGGACAAAAATGGCCATACATTCTTGGATTAATGCCTATGGGTCTATATACTTTTTAGAGTATACCCATCGTACTTTAAAAGGGTAATATCAAAAATCAATTAAAATAAATCCTTCACGTATTCGGTTAGGGAGCCTCACTCAAGGCCTTAATCCAAAATTTATAATACATACTACCTCCCCAAAAAGTGATAAATTCCATAGCACCCATTTATGTATCTTTAAAAAAAGAATAATTAGTAATAAGTAAATATGAATAACATCTAATGTATTAAGTTGTTCTCATCATGACATTTCATAAATCAATTTTTTGTATAAAGGTAACAAGTAGTAATATATATGGAAGGATTATAGAACTTATATTAAATATTAATTAGATTCTTGTACGAGGCATGAAAACCCAATATTTAATGATCCAACCACCAATCCTATTAGCCAATTAACATCCCAAAGTGATTCTAGTATATCCCAGCAACCATCTTCCCTAGGAAAATAGGAAAACACTACCTAAAAACATGCAGGCGTGAAATCCAATCAAAAATAGAATGGTAAAATTGACATAAATAATTTACCCTAAAAAGTTTTTTATTAACTAGAAACATTCATTTATAATGCTTCATTAATGGGATTCTTTTTGTGGTAATATGTATCAAAAAATATCTTCAATATATAAAGAAAAAAAATTAAATGATGAAAACTAAGCTCCCTAGGAAAACATATAATATTCATAGGGAACCTCATGTAGTTGTGAACAACTAGATGATAATCTAGAAATATTCCTCTAATACAATCGAGATCAAAATCCAATAACCCAAATGTATGTTGTCACCAACACATAAACTGTGGTTCAAATTTTTGAACACCATGGTCTGAGATTACTGAATAAGAGTCCCATTCTGAATTTCAAGGAAGAATGTAAGTGCTTCTAAGAGGTGAATCCCCATTCATCATACAATCAATGGCATGCTGCATATATGTGAATGCCCCCCAATCTTCATATCCAACAACTTTGGAGGTTTATCCCCAGATAAAATAATATATTAACCTCCCTTATCTTAAGTATTTAGAAGAGAACATTGATATCATCCCTACAAAAACATTGGAGGAATAGGAGGGAACCAACCTACTGTTGGCATTAGTAGTTCCTCATGGATTAAATCCTCATGAATATGCTATAATAATCTCCTCAGAGCTCCAATTCCAAGATTTCTGAACCAAGACACCCAGAAGTAAGACATTAGAGAGAGAGATGACATCTAAAGAATAATTACATGATAATATCTATGTTTATATTTATATAGATCATCGACACATTCTAGGTATAACTAATTATTTTGAGCAAGCATATATTCCCACACCCATCAATATATATGAGAATCATTATAATATTTCACCAGAAACTTAGTGGAAGCTTTATATAATTTCTCCAAATTATATTTTGGAATATATTCATCATAATACATCAATATCATAGGATTCAACTCATATGCCTACTCTCATCCAAGAAATTCATTAGAATATCCCAACGATAGCCAAAGAGTAAACTCATACACTTTTTTAACACATGAATCACAATGGTATATTCTTGTAGTAACATGGGAGATGCCTCATATTACTATCCACTCTCAAAATTATCATCTACAAATTCATGTGGAAACACTATATCTATTTCATATTTATTAAATATATCAAAAATATTATAAAAACATTTTTTTATAAAAAAATTAAAAGTCTTATTTTCCTACCCACTGTCAAAAATCTCTTAGGAATATTCCCACTTCAACAAAGAGGTGTTCTTATATCTCTTCCCACATCCAAAAAGATCATTAATATATTCAAATGAAAACTAAGGATTCATTATGGATGGATCCGGAAAAGGTGTTTCATTTTCCACATTGTGTGAACTGGATTATGATTGATGTTTTAATTGTAGTCAATTGGAAGAGGGTGTCCTGAGGGATTTCTTTTAAAGATAAATCTATAATATATTATCATTATTATATCATTTCCCCAATATTAATTAACATATTTATGTCTTAGTGACATTTTTTATATTTCATAGGATAAATTCTAGTTAATTTAAAAATAATACGAAAAGTATATATGGTTTGAAAAAATTTAACTTTGGATGTCATCCCAAGATTACCCATAATGAATTCCCCCCCCCCCACAACAACATATTCAATTACTTTGGGGGTTCTCCCCAGAGCTTCCATTATTGATATCATTAATATAAAACTAAATATATTATCCATGAATGCCCTCTATATTTTATTATGAATATCATCAATTTAATTTCTACACCTAGTGCTTATTTTGAATTCCCTCATAAAGATTCATCTTCTCATTATAAAGGTCACCCCGCCTAATGAATATTCCATGGGTTTTCCCTCATATTAATAAATAGTTGAGAAATCAAGGGTATCTACACCATGTTCTTCACCACTAGTTATTAATATCTTATATTGGGTAGTGAAATTCCAAGGATTTGATCATAAACTATGCATCCCCAAATTTATTGATCATTGGAATTAATTGAAAACAATCTTTGTGATCCCACTCCTATCAAAAGAGAAGAAGTCTTGTGGAATTTATGGTCAAATCAGGAAAAAAAACCCGTTTTAATGATGAAAAGAGCTCCATGATCATGTAAAAATAACCGGCTAAGGGTTGAATACCTATCCTATTTTTTTTAATGTCTACTCTATATAATTATATTTCATATATAATGAATATAACAACTAAATATTTTAGATACATTAAATTAATACTTTAATTAATATTTTTTGGCACAAGCAACACTAAACTAATGAAACGCCTGACTAAAAAAACTATAACATATTAAATTTTTGTAGATAATATAATCATTTTTAGATAAAATTTTAACAATTATTTTGATTAATTACATATTAAAATTTTTATTTGAATAACATTTTAAAAATGATGCCTTTCAAAGAACAATTTAAAAAAACTTATTGTATTATTTCATAAAACATCAAATTGAACATAGGTAAAGCAATATAATAGGAAATATTTATATTTATAAACTAATATATCATCCTTAAATTATTTATAAATTTATATAAAATATAATTAAGGATAGTTGAAGTTTAAAATGTAATTTTTAATCAAAAACAATTTCCTTATTTTTTGAATTCAAATTTAAATAACTAAAAAAATATATTTTATAAATTTAATTTTTTTCAAAGAACATAATTTTATAATTTATAATGTTAAAATAATTTTAGGGTCATATTATAGGATTTTTCTAGAATAATATGATTTTAGGTGAAATGGTTTAAAAAGGTTTTTACTAAAATCATATATTATATCAAGACATAAGTACAACCTAAAATCTAATATAAAATTTTTATAATAAAATATTTATTTATGTAGTAAAAATATTTATATTTAAATAGAATTATGAATTTATAAAACTAATTATTAACAACATATGTAATATTTTATAATAAAAACTATTTTTGGTCTTTTCTTTTAATTGAGTATTATTTTTGATAAAATTTTGTTTTGGATTAGTTTGAACCCCGCATAAATTTTATTTATTTTATAATAAAACAATTTATAACAATAAAATTTAATAAATTGATAACTTAATATTACACATAAATATTAATATTACAAATTCACTTTATCTAAAATCAGGTTTTTATGTGTTTTATGCACTAATGAAAAAAATATTTTTTAATAAATATAAAAAAATTATATGATAAAATTGATTTTATATTTATAAAACTAAATTCCAAATTATAAAATATGTGAAATTTTATTTTTTTAATTAAAATTATATTAATTAGGTAAAAAAATAGTTAGCACTCTAAAACCAAAAATAGTAAAATTTAAAATTCTAAGTGTAATTGACTTAAAATCATAATTAAAAAATTTATTAAAATTAATAGCTGATGTAATTTAGATATTGTCCTACCCCCGAAAAATGTTTTATTTTCGCTTTTTATATCCAGTTTACATGTTTAACATGTTATCCCATTATATTAAGAAATTATAACGAAAAAACTTCCATTCCAACCACTTATAAAAATGACTTATCAACACTCCTTCATGACCACTCTTAAAATTATTTTTACACATCAAAATATATCATATATCAATCCCCCATAATCCCATTTCACCCCCTTAATATCCTTCTCCTGGGATATTTTCCAATGCCAATCATTTCCAAAAGGTACTTCTATAGAAAGTTCAAAATTTAAAATTATTTCTCCCTCACTAAAATTATACATTCTCTATATTTTTCAATTAAAATTATATGAATCATTATGAAATGATAACATCAGTAATACCTCTATACTAAATGAAATATTTATGGTGTATAAATTATCTATTATTACCCTCTTCTATTAAGAATAGGGAAAACATCAATAGTGTGTAAATGCAAATTACTAACTCCACAATGCAACATGTTTCATTTTCCATAACATCTTTACAATTACAGTAATAATGGAAAATTTAATAAGTATTTATTATATTTATAATATGGTTTATATTTTTAAATAATAAACAATTTCATATATTTCTCCCACTCTATAGAAAACAAATTAATTATCCATTCGTACATATTGAAAATTCCCTTTATCGAACGGTTTATTCCATAATTCATCACCACCTTTAATTTCTAGTTATATTATTTGGTTTAATGTATATAGAATGTGATTTATGAAATTTTTTCACCACTGGGGTTTCTCTATGCGCGATCCTTACTGTTTTTCGGGATTCTAGTCTGCTAATGAAGCATTACAGATCAAACTCAGAACATGACTTATTAATCCTCAATCAGATTGGTGTTAGGAGAAAATTTAATCATCATCACAGTATGATTGAGGATTTTTGGCATGTGACTTTTTATGGCAGGATTAAAGACAATTATTATGGTTCCTCAAGTAGTAATCTGGGTCCCTCTGATTATGGAGTTGTTTTAGGGATCATAGGGGGTTGTCCTAGGTTATTTACAAGGTTCATGTGTTATTTTTTCTTATCTAGAAGCTGAAATGATTGGTATTATGAATGTGGTGCGGAATGATTATCATAGTGGTTGGAACAATATTGGTCTTGAATCTAAATCCACTATTATTTAAATTTCCTTTAGGACTGGTTCTTCCCATTTATCTTGGAAGCTTACTAATCAGTGGATAAAATTCTTAGATTATCGTTCGTCAATAAATCATTTTATCACTCATGTTTACAGAGAGGCCAATTCTATGGTGGATGGTGTTGTGAAAAATTGAGTTAATGGTATTGACTTATTATGTTCTGATGATATTCTTGAAGATCTAGTACCTCTTATTTAGAGGGATCAATGTAAACTTCCTATCTTTAGACTCATGTAAGGATAACATAATTTTTTTCTAATTAAAGTGTATTGTCCTTTTGTGAAAGGCCTCATATTGAAATTAAAAAAAATTTATGAACTTATTAAAGTTTTTTAAATTAAAATGGGAAAACTATTAATGATATGACCAAAAAATGATAGTTTTAAATTCAACTATATAAAACAAGTATTGTTAGAGGATATCCAATTTATTAATTATATATAATCAGTTTGTATCCATTAAATATTCTTATAGTTATCTTAAATTATGATATATAAATACAATAATAACATAAATAATAACATTATTCATCTAGAACCATGATATTATAAATAAATCACCTCATAATCATCTTTTAAAATATGGTATGTTCATGTTTGGGTTAGTTGAATGGCCTACTTGAACAATACTCTA
Source organism: Viscum album (assembly GCA_963277665.1). NCBI lineage: Eukaryota > Viridiplantae > Streptophyta > Magnoliopsida > Santalales > Viscaceae > Viscum > Viscum album. The sequence continues at coordinate 814,053,817 of OY728126.1, read as the reverse complement.
AAATGGTATCATGGATAACTGTGAGAACTAAAATATTAGTGATATATGATATAAATAAGTAAATAATAATTTTATTTTTGTTTTATTATTTTAACATAACTATTATTTGCATCAATTAATATTCCAAAATTTGTTTCTTAAAAATCACTAAAACATGCTCGTCGTCAATTTCATTATTTAGGATCATAACAAAAAAAATACAATAGAATAGAATTAAAACATTATGAATATAATGTTTCATCCTTAAAAATTACATAATATTGATTTTTAAGTCAAAGATTATTTTTTTACACTTATGGAGATTTTTAGGTTTTGATTCGTATAAAATGATGACATAACTCGTACATTACAAAACCATGTATAAAAAAAGTAAACACTTTTGATCACTATCTATTTTTCTTATAATATAAAAAAATTTAAATACAACATGATTTTTTTAATTAAAATTATTCAATACATTATATGTACCACTTAATTTACCTTACCCGTCCTTAAAACCTATGAAAAAAATTTTAAAATGTGGGACGAGTAGAAAAAGATCCGTAAGGGACATAGAAAAAAGTAGCTTATTTAGTTTAGTGAAAAGTAGAAAACCCATGAGATTTTAAACTTAATCAAAAGTTTATTTAAAATAAATGAAATAAATCCATTTCATATTAAATCAGACACATATTTTTCAATAAAAAATCATTTAAATCTTGTAATAAGTACATATAAATCATGTTGGTAACTTGAGACATCATTATTCATATCACTCTTATAAATGGAAAAACATATGTGTTCATTTTCATTATCTAGATTACCCAATTATTTTGATGAATATTATAGACCCATTATTCCTTGTTTTATCACTAAACCACCCATCCTTTGTTTATCATAGAACCACCCTTCCTTTGTTAATAAAATAACCATCCTTCCTTAGATTATAATAGAACCACCCATAAATGTTTTATAATGTAACCACTTATCCTTGGTTTATAACAGGACCCCCCATCATCATAAATAATTAACAAGAACCCTAACATATTCATAAATCATGAATGATTTCAATTTTATCATTAAACCCTTTAAAATAATTTAATACCTTATTAATAAATCGTTCAAATATCAAGATACCCATTTATTATAAAAAAATAAATACAATAAAATCATATAAAACTCATTTTCAATACAAACATAATCAAAAAAACGGAAATAAGGTTTTTATTTCAATAAAAATGAAAGCTTTTAAAGGGATCCAAACCATCAATAACGGTTACGGTGGTGATAAAAGTCGGATTCCTTGTACACATTAAAATAAAAATCTCTTTTAAGAAATTTAAACGAATCCAAACATTCCATACAAAGATTAATTTTTTAAAAAACATGAAATAAATAAAAAATGCTTTTATAAAACTCTCATGTCCGTATAATTACATTCCAAATGTAATTTTGAAGACATGTTCATATAAGAGAAAGTGATTTTAAAGTAAATCATTTAAAGAAGATTTTTTAAAGAAAAGTATCTTAACAATTTGGAAACATATGAATCATATAACATATGAAATAATAAAATTAGAAAAAGATTTAAATATCATTAGAATAATTAAATCCATGATATTAAATTTCAATAGATCTGTATATATACCACACAATATCATATATGTTCATAACATCGAAATATTACTCAATGAATGGAAATTGAGACGAGGTCCCTTACAAAAATCATAGCATTTAGGTTAGAGATAATCAATGAATAGATTATATGTATCAAATTAAAATACAAATAAAATAAATTTAAATACGAAATAAGTTAATAAAATTTCATTGTAAAAATAATCTTATAATATCATAGATAATGAATAAGTAATATCCCTCAAGGAAAAGTAATTGAGTTATGAAATTATTTACAACTTGATAAATGTAAAGTCAAATCCCCATGGATGAAATAATTCAAATTGAAACATTAAATATCATGGAATATTAAGTATTAATTATTTTACATTTTAACGGTTCATTATATACACTAAAAAATAAAAACAATTCATTAATACGGCATATATCCCACAGAAATAAAAAGTGAGATGAGAAATGGTTACCTCAAGTCCAGACTATCTATTTGTTTCCATTAACTAATGTATAAAAATAATATATCAATTATTTTATTTATTAATAAACCTTTATTTTTTTAATACCTTATGAAAAAATCATTTTTTAATTAACATATTTAAATACATAATCAGTTAATTCTATGTCAGGTGTTGTGCGGACATTCTGTTCATTGTTTCAAAACCGATTTGGTGTGTTGATTATGGCCCAAGATTTCATTGTTTAAAAATAACCATAATAATAATAATGAAATATTTATCATATATATACATCAATTATAATTTTAAAACCAATCATTGAATATGGTTATGAAAAATGATCTATGTTATAATCGTGGACATGGTAGGACGTACGTACCCTTGAGTAACGTTTCAATTTTTCAACGATCGTTATAGAAAAATGGTAATAAATATTAAATATTTCTAGAATTGTAATTTTTTTAATAAATAAAATATTATTTCATTTAATATACTTATATATATCATACATTCTTCTTCATGATGGAAAAATAATCACATCGTTTCGTGGAGGTGGTTGTCCACATGTATTCAAGAACGAAATTATCATTTTTCAGTGTATTAAATAAAATACTTTATTATCCAAAAAGAATGATAAATAATTGATTAATATAATAATTATTTAATTTATATCAAATATATTCATTATATATATTATTATAAGCTTCCATGTAAATCATTAATGAAAAATGAATCACATCACTTCACGAGGTGGTAGTCTATTGTGCACACTAGTGATGTAATCATATCCACCATGAAATGGAAAGTAATAATGGATATGTGATATAATATATAAATAATTATAAATATTTTATAAATATCATATATATTCTTTAAACACATCTTATAATACGTGATGATAGATAATGATGTAAAATGAATGGCATCGGTTCGTGTGGCGGTAATTTTTCGTTTTCATGAATGATGATTTAATATCACATCTGAAGGAATAGGGGGTGGATTTAGGTTATTAAATTAACATAATATAATCTTAGTATATTTTAGATAATTTTTTATTATATCTGAATAATTCAATATATATATGAAGTATTTGAAAAAATAAATAAAATAAAAATGCTCTGTTAAGAAAGATACCTCTTCTTTTGACAACCTCCATAGTTTAGCTCCAAAATCCTTATTATGTTAGATTGATAATAAAAAAATTATAAAGGAAATTATTATAGAATTTATGAGGTAATTTTGGATGTTATTTTCTGATAAAAAGGGTGTTTAAGGTTAAAATATTCAAGGATATGCACTGAACTTTTATAAGTGAGGTTATTGGGACACATATAATTTTTAAAAACTAAAAGTGTTACTCAAATTTTTCACAAGCCATAAGGATATAAAATGGACCATTATTGATACTTTTACATTATAATTTTTAAATATGGTCATAAAATATATTTTATTGATGTTTTTAGATTATTTTAATCCTTATATTTTTATTTTAAACCCCAGGTAACCCCGTTTTCACCCTATCAATGGTTATTAATTTTTACAATTTTTACTATTAATTATTGTAAAAAATTATTTTGAAATTATAATATAATATTAAAATTATTAGTAAAAATATTTAATCCATATTACCTATAATAAATCATCATGGGTACCTTGTTAACCCGATAATTGAGTCATCCCTAAAATAGCCTGAATGGCGTTACCGATCCCCATAGGTTGGCGACTAGCACTTGGTTTCATACACACAGAATGTGGGAAATTTTTTTCGAAAAACAATGCAGAACAATGAATAAAAATTAATATGCATAATATAGACACTCTATTGGGAGTAATTTACCAAAAGTCTAACAATTATAACAACCCATACTAATACAACCAAGCACTAGAAAACAAGAAATACTGCCCCAAGTCCCAACTCAGATGTAACTAAACAAGTCCATATATCAACAACTATAACAACCTCCAAGTGATCCTTTTACCTTTCTCGATCCTAGAATGAGGTAAGTTCTGTTTGAGTTGGTACTTGGGTGTTTTTTTCTATTTTATGGTACTTATTTTAGTAATTTGGTTTGTTATACCTGTTTGACTTCTAGTACATTCTTCATAGTGGAGCTTCATTAGTTTGATTACTAATTATTAATCTTTATTTTAAATTTTATAAGGAAAATTCATTACCATATTATTTTTTTATAATCTTATGTGCTATTCATTGATCCATGGGGATCAGCAATGTCCTTTGGGCTATGTTAGTGCTCGCTCGGTTATAGGGTTACGAGGGTACCCAGGATGGTTCATGATAAAGTGGTCTATGAGTTTCTGGTTGAGCTTCTGGTCTTGAAGTTGGTATGAATTTTGAACTATTATCAAGAATTAGGAGGTATTCTTGATTGAGTGTTTGTAAATCTCTCACCATAATGAACCTTATGTCACCATCGGTGGTTAGGGAAAGATGTCGTGTAGATTAGTTCTATTCCCCCCTCTAATTTTTATTTGGATAAGATTGAAATAAAAATATTGTTGGTCAATATATTGTGATTAGATAAACTTATTTATCTATTTGAGTGTAACCTTATGTCTTCCTTGTTTTTTTTGATGTTGTGTGTAATCATTTCTTGAAGAATACATGCGAGTAAGATCCAAGAATAATTTTTTGAAGAACCTTAGCAAGTGAATCCTATTGTGGATCTGAATATTTTACAGGTGATTTTTTTTCATATTCTATTCTTTGGGATTAGAACCTCATCCTGTTCCCATTAACGATCTAGTTTTGGAACGGTTGAGTATAATGGTGTTCTTGTTGGGTTCATAGACACACATGATGAGATCAAGGTAATTTGTGCCACCATCGTGAAGGAATGACAATGAATAAGATGGGGGCACATGATGGTGATAACAAAGAAACATGAGAGCTCTAAGTGGAAAGACTTCAAGGTTATTTTCTCCAACCAATTTAATCTAGAGTCAATGTTTTAGCAAAGACCTATGAATTATTCTAATTTTAGAAGGATGATAGGACCATAAAAGAGTATATAATCTAGTTTTATGATCTCATGCATCTCTCACACGTGATTGTGTCGAATGAGATGATGAAGGCTGAAAGGTTCATGTTGGGACTTTATCAAGATATTCATTCTCAATTTTTTTTGTTTGAGATTCCCTCTTGTGATGATTTGATGGATAAAATGATAATGGATTAAATGGACATGGATGGAAGGTCAGGGCTATTTAGAGTTTCTATCTCTCCTAGTATAAGTGTGAGTTACCTAAATGGAAAATGGAATCATGATTATTCTCATAGTAGTTCTCAATATTAAGGTCATTCTAGACTTCGTATAGTACTAGAAGAATTTCTTTTCATTTGTTACTAGTGTGGCAATCTAGGACATTCAAAGAGGGTTTTCATTGAGGAATCCAAGAACTATGGCTCAGGCATATGCTTGGGGAATTTACAAAGATTTCACCATGTATATTATACTCATATAGTGTAATTGGTTCATTATATCCTACTAAAACTATGGTATATGATTCAAGTATAAAATGGTTCCAGCCATAGGTATCCAGAATAAACCTACTTCACATTGTGAAAGAGTATCCATATGAAGAATATATGGGTTCAGTGATAATGAGATGTACCATTGTTATTGCTTCATCATTAGTGACTTGTCTTTTTTATAAGGGTGTATCTTATCTGTTTATTTCAACCTATATTGTTAATCTTATAACTATTTATATGGTGATTTTATCATATTTTATGAATATTACTACACCCTTTGGTGAAAAGATTGAGTAGGGTATCTGTACTGCCTCTCGTGTCTTATATCTACTGGATGTCGAGATTTCCTAGATTTTTTTGAATCTCGACATGAAACCTCTTGATGTCATTTTTAAGATGGTTTGGATAAATAAAAATATGGTCAGAATTGATTATTATCATTGATGGATATAATTTACTACACCCAGTGGTGTGAGTCATATTATTCATAGTGAATGGGACCCAAGGTGGAGTAAGGCCGGACCTTATTATTCAAGGTTGAGGAAAATAATATCAATTTTTTCTTTTTATCTGAATTGGGAATCTTTGATTGGTGATCTCCCTCTAGTTGTTGTCTAGTTTCCCAATGTGTTTTCTTCCGACTTCTCTAGTTTTCCACCAGTAAGGGAGATTAATTTTTATATTGACTTGTTTCTGGGTAGTCAACAACATTCTATTTCTTATTAACACATAGAACCTGCTAAAATAAAAAGAGTTAAAGTCCTAGTTGGAGGATCTTATTGAGAAAACCTTTTTATGCCTAGGTATGTCAAATTGAGTGGAGACAGTTATCATTGCTAAGAAATATGATGGTTCAATTCACCTTTGTGTCGATTACCAGAATCTCAATCGAGTAATGGTAAATAAAAAGTATATGTTTCCATGTATTAATGAGCTATTTGATCAGTTGAAAAGAACAAAGTGGTTCTCAATGATTGATATTTTTTCTGGATACCATCGGTTGAGGATACAATAATATTACATTTTTAAAACTTCCATTCGGATTACGTAAAGACATTATGAGTACCTTATTATGACCTTTGATATAACCAATATATGTATATTTTTTATATAATTCATTAACAATATATTCCATGAGTATCAAGAAACTTTTTTGGTGGTAGTGTTCGATGAAATCCATATTTACCTTAAGTACGAGGAGGATCATGTGCATCATCTAAAAATATTTCTAGATTTTCTTTGAAATCATCGAATTTATTCCAAGATTTAAATGTGTGACTTCTAGATTTAGGAAGTAATGTTCTTTGGGCATGTTGTGTCAGAATATTGTAGTCCACTTGTACCTAAGAAGGTAAAATATGTTTTGATATTGGAACAACCACACAAGGTTTTTTAGAATTAGAGCTTCTTTGGTCTAGCTAGTTATTATCACCCATTCATTAAGAACTTCTCAATTTTGGGTACTCTGGTGACTTCTCTAACTTTTAAGGGAGTTAAGTTATCTTGAAATGATAAATGTCAAAGTTTATTTATTGATCTAAACTTTCTTTTGACTACTTCATTTGTGTTGACTCTTTTCTACGTCGTACTTGGCAATGTGGTTTTTTGGGATGCATGGGGTCTAGATTTGGGTTGTCTTCTTATGCATGGTGATCATTTTTTTCATATGGATCTTTTCATCTTAGGCCAAATGGGAATAATTATCCAACCCATGAAATTTAACTTGTATATTTGATTATTGTGCTTAATAGTTGGTGACATTATCACTGAATTGATCAGCTTCATGATCTCAAACCAAGGTACTCCATAGGAGGACGGAGTTGAACCTAATTTAAGCACAATAAGCTGATGAGATCTTGAAGTTGAACCTAATTTATATGTGACTGAATTTACAATCAGGATAGTTGATTCTCAAACCAAGGTACTCCATGGGAGGATGATACATGTGGTTCATGTCCTATGAAAACACGGTTATTATTCTTATGATATGGGGGAGGGGGAGGTAATAATGAGAGAGTAATGACCTCATCTTTTTAGAATGGAATCATCTCCATTGTATTTCTATAGAAAAAAAGTATCTATGGTGGGGAGGTTATAACATAATATTTTTATTTTTCATGTATTCTAAGACCCCTATTTTTACCAATATTTGGTTGGGTTTCATTTAGGGTTTCTTTGGGTGAAATTTTGATATTTTTTTGGAAAATATTGGGTTAGTGTAGGTTTGGATTATGGTTTTCCAAAATAGTGCACCCTTTTAGATAAAACCATGAAACCCATGTCAATGTGATTTCCCATGGTTATAATATGGTTATCCATCTTAGTAGAAACTATTTTCCACATTTATAATTGTCACAAAGATTGTGCACGGTTTGTCTAAACCATGAGCCATTCCTCAGAAACAATGCGGACAAGGTTTTAAGTGATCTGAGTTTTTAATGAAATTTATCAAACCCCTCTTTTAGGATCCAGATAGACCAGAATGGCCTAATATTAGTTTCTACCATCCTTAGAGCTCCCAAGATGGAATTTTTCCCTCAGATCCCTCCTATAAGTGATCTGAATCTTGGGGAATTCCCTTTGATCTTCACGCAGTTAGTTTCCATCTTCTATTCAAGTTATACAATGGTCTCCCTTATTATATATATGGTTCCTCGGATTACTATATTATAATGTGGATCTAATCATCACTTTTTTTAATCTAATCCTAGGTTTATTTCACAGATCTTCAATTTTTTGTTCTCCATTGGATTTCTTCTGGTACAACTGTGTGAGTTGAGATTTTTTGATCCTAAAGTTGGTCATCCAATTAAAAAACACAAATCTTATTAACCCAAAATGGATTTCCTTATTTTTAATTGTTTAAATTAAAACCAATTTTTTGATTTTGATTAAACAAATTTCAATTCGTTTGTTGGGAAAACTGAATTCCATTGAATTGGGGTTTTAAAAATTGGTTTTTGGCATGAAATTGGAAAACCCCCAATTCTATTGAATTGAGGTGTGTTTATGGAAGACCGTGGAAATTTAAATTTTTTAATTTAAATTCATGTTTTAATGGAAAATATTTTTAAAAAATTGAATTTAATTATGGAAAATTTCTTGGATTGATAATTATGAAAAAACATAATACCCTTGAATATGGAATTTGAGATGAAATTTAAGGAATTATTTAAAAATTAAAAATATTAAATTTAAATATGAAATTGGTCTATAAAATTTAATGGTGATTATTTTTCAAATACTTTTTTAAATGGATTTTAAAAGTTTTTTGGAAACATTTTGGTTTTATCTTAATGAAAAGGAATGTTTGATTTTTAAAACGCATTATAGTTTCTAATGGGAAAATTTTTAATTTTTAAATGGAGAATGGGATTTATTTTTATTTAAAAAGTCTTAAAATAAGTTTATTTTCATTTTTTTGTTATTAGAGAACTTTGAAGAAATAGGTAGTTACTATGTTGTTTGGATAGAACTTTATGATTTACAATGTTTTAAAATAACATATCTGCTCATTACGTCCCCTAAGTGATGGGGATGATTTCTCTTTTTTCTTGGTTCAATGGAATGTATGTACTTATTTTTTATTACACAGTATTGGGTCTCTATATCCTAGAACTATCGTACCTTATTAGAAATATGAGCATGTTTCTCACATATTATATTTTAAATGAATATATGGAATTATTTTTAACTATTTTTAGGCCTTATTATTTATAAAAATGTATATTTTTTTTCAACACCAAAAATAATTCTATATTAGAAAAGAAATGGAATAATAAAAAAACATTTCTATAATAAGTTATCCAAATATCAAAAATACCTTTTTACACAGTATTTGAATTCCATTATTAGAAAGAACATTAAAGGTGACAAAAAATAATGAATGGGGCCTCTAAAAGTAATGACCAAGTACATCTCTTGTGATAATGTCTACACTACCTGGGGGAGAGACCTAAATATTTCACACTCCATGAGACGATAATTCTGGGAGGCCTTTGAAGGGAAAAAATTAGTGACCCGGTTTCCATCACATCATGAGTGAAAAATATCGATGTCATTGGGGAGAAGGGTTATTAAGTTGTAGATCAAATAGGTGATTTCCAACTGGGTGAAATAAATTCATCTAAGGGAAATAGATATAATATTTGATTCTTTCTCCACAATCTCCCATGATATGTGACTCAAATAGAAATGTTCGAGACCATTGGGAATGGCCTCAAATTCCACATTGATCAAGTTCCCAACTTCATAATAAGAGATAAATGAAAATAGAACCGAACACATGGAATCAAGAACCACACATCTTCCCTATATGTATCATAGATTACAAGATCTTCCAATGTTCAATTTAAATAATGTGTTGGGGAGTATCATAAACTCTTTTATATAAAAGTGATATTTTATGTGATTTGTGAAAAGTGAAATTTTTAAAGAGACCCTTTGTTTAAATGGAATTATATCATTTTAAATGTATTTCAATCATTTGAAATTTTATTAACGAATTTGTAATTTCTTTCCATCCTTATAAATTTGAATCATGATTGATTTAAATATTCATTGGAAATACCTACCATTTTTAGTTGAAAATTGAAAGGACTTTATTGGTTAATTTAATATTGGCATTTGATTATGGAATATTTGGTTGAAATTATAATGATATTAGGATGAAACCCTTATTTTTTTCTTATTTTTTTCTAGATTACCTCCTTCCAGGATCGATTGGGCTAAAAGGATCACGTGGAGGTGGTTCTAGCTATTGATCTGTGGATATGGTGAGTTGCGTTTGAGTTGGCCCTTGGCCAGTTTTTCTAGTTTTCTAGTACATAGTTGTAATACTTTTTGTTTTTATACCTATTTTACCTCTATTATATTACTCTTGGTAGATTTTATTTAGTATGAAAACTTAATTTTAATCTTTAATTTTCATTGTTTACGGGAAATATATTCCTATCTTTTTTGTGTACGATTCTAGGGGCTAGTGGTCGACCCATTGGGATTGGGAATTCCCTTCATGCTATGTTAGGGATAGCTCGATTATCAGGTTACTAGGCTTCCTATAATGATTCTTGACATTACTAAATTCAATTCATATAGGTGTAAATATTATTATAAAAACAAAACCAATAGATGTGATGAAAAAAAAAGATTTTTCAAGAAGTGTTTTTTTCGAGAAAATGATATTTTTATGTTAACTCCATGACTAAGATTAATATTTTTATGAATCCAAATTAATATTTATTGATATATAATATTTAAATTTTATTTAAATCATTCATAATAAAGAGTTTTTATAATTATTAAAAAATGGTAAGCATTATGCATTTTAAAACATTTTTCAAACCAATAACATTTTCAAACCCAAAAATAAACTTATAAGAAAATAAAATATAATGATGATTAAGAAGTAATTATGAGGATTAAATATAACTAAATAAGATTTACGTTACTTTAAATCATATTCAAAAAATATTGAAACTTTTAAAATACTTCATTTATTGAAATAAAATGACATTTTTACAAAAAATTTATTTTTCACCATTCACTAAAAAAATATTTTGTAAAATCCTAAAAAATAACCAATGTTATTTTTTATATTAATATTTAAAAAATAAATATTATTTTATATTTTATAAATTTTTAGTAATTTAACTTTAATATTTTCATAAAAAATGTAATAAAATCCAATTATGAAGAAAACATATTTTTTATGAATACAATTATATTACTAAAAATTGATTGATTATTTAGTAATAATTTATCCATAATTAATATTGAGTAGTAAATATATATATATATATATCATAATTTAGATAAAATTATTAATACTCTCTTATTTAATGGTTATGTTATAATGGTTATATATTTCACGGTCGCATAATCATGGTGTTGAGTGTTTAATATGCTATTAAACATAATTATATTATTTTAAAATATCAAGGTGCTTCATCCCCCCCCCCACCATTTAATAAATTTAATCCTCACAATTTGACTTGAACTAAATAATCAGAGGACTGAAAATTTAAAAAAATTACCTATTTTGGAATCCCACGTCATAAAAAGGGTTAATTAAATATCCTCTTGATAAGAGAGAAAAGAAGTATGAGGGTCATCTAGGAAACCCCATAATAGGTTTAACAATAATAGAACATAGGTGGTAAGTGAATATTTAGAAATATAAGAAAAATAAAAAAGTCCAAATAATTATGTAGATTGATAGATATCATTGAACATAGGAAAGTGAGTGATCATGAGAAAATTGACATTCAAAAAACAATAAAACAAGATGATGTGAAAATGTCATTGATATCACTAGAAATGCTTATAATAGGAAAACATTTTTTTATTGATCCTTTTCATATATTTACAGAATTAATTTTCCATTTATACTGGTATAATTAAGAAATATACTTACTTGATGAGTATAATTTTATCCTTTTATCAATTTTCACAACAATCTCATATTTTTTGCAAAATGGTGAGTATTGAAGATTTATTTTTTTCAAGCCCGAAGCACAAAAATATTATTTTAAAGGACCACATAACCATAAAATGGAAAATTAAGATACTTCAACTATCTTTATACATTAACTAAAAAAGTATTTATAATATGGTAAGATGTTTCCCAAAATGAATAAACCTTCATATGATAAATAATAAAATAATATCCAAAATTCAGTAGTATAGACAAAAGTTCAAACTAAACAATTCAATATATAAATAAATCTATATCCAAGATAAACCCAATAACATTAAAATTAAATATTTTTTCAACCCCAATGGTCATCTAATACCATTCAACATATATTCCCATAAAATAGTATTGATCTAATTTTGAAAAAACATTACTCAATTATTCACAAAATCTATTTTCAATCGCATTCTTATATACATGATAACACTTCTGTTCAAATAATTAAATCAATATTCAAGATCATATAAACCCTAATGGTTATAAATAAATTAAATCATTTTTTCAACATAATGTAATGGAATACTTCACATTAAACTAAAACATTACATTTAATACAACATACTAAAACATATCCTAAAATTCTTTAATCACCTCAAAATATCATTACATAAAACCACTAATGTGTGTCTAAGACTTTATCATATGATTAACCATAAACTTATAAACAAATTATGAGACCTAAAACCTTTACGTTATACTCACATAAAAATCTCCAGATCTCTAATGTTATCTAAACCCTCTTTTAATACCAACCATTAAGACTTGAAATTAAACATTACATAGTTTTATGTTTTAAATCAACAATTCATTCTATTACACTTGATGATATATTAAATATTACTATTTTAGAAAATTAGTCCATGACTCATAAATTACAAAACCACATATATAAAAAGTGGAAACTTCTTAATAATATCTATTTTTCCACAATATATAACTTTTGAAATAAAATGTATATCTTTTATGATAACAAAAAAAGTCAACATGACATCTTATTTTGACATACCCATCCATGAACCATATAAAAAAATCACTACAACAGAATCACCGTTTAGCAGCCATTTAAATTGCCACTAAACTGTTTGGAGGCGGTTTACAGAAACCATCGCCTAATAGGGCGTCGGCAATCTATTAGCGGCGGTTTTTAACATTTATCGGTGGTTTCAGGAAAGCATCGCGGTGCTTCATTTCGCGGCGGTTTTCCTGAATTTAGCGTCGTTTTTACGAGCCCTGGATATCGCTTTATTCACGGCGGTTATAACCACCGTGAATAAACTCCATTTCCAACGGCAGTAAAACCGCCGCTCAATTCAGGTAAATCGCTGTGGAATGAGGCAGCCACGATACTCTTATTTAGCAGGGGTTATACCTGCCTCTAAAGGTAAAATGTATTTCACGTTTAGCGGGGGTTTAAACCACCACCAGTATACATTTTCCGGCGGTTAAAACCACCACGAAAAGCTGCCCAGAATAAAAAATAATAATTCTTGGATTCTACTGCACCACTGCCCTGAAAAACAAAGAAAACCAGAAAAAACAATCAAAGGTTCCAACACATTCCTCGTACTCATGTATATAATATCCTAAATATTAAATACTAGGAAGATAAAACTCCATTGATTCAACATTTTAACATCCCAAACTGGATTCCACTAAATCTTATAACTTCACTTTCTTAGGATATATCATCCATAGCGATTCCACTCTACTTATAAAAATTGATAATTTATGAATTAGTAGTTATATTATTACCAAACCATTTATATAATTATTATTTTTGGTTTTGTAGCCTAGAAACCATCCTTAATACTTATAATAAATTTGAACTGATGAAATAGATTAAATAACACATTAGAAATATATTGTTATAAAAAATCATTTTGTGGGAATAGTTTTAGAGTTACATTAGGATATAGCTTTTATAGGAATGTGGATATTTCTAGTGAGTCTTAGTTGACATCTTTTTATGTTGGAATATAGGTTTGGTGGGAGATTCTAGTGACCTCTTAGAAACAAACCTAGAATTAGAGTTGATTCCTCATGTTATGTGAGGGGTTAACCTAGTTTATCTAGCATCCTTGGAGATATTAAGCATCATTGGATGGATATTTTTAGTCTATGGTCATAGAATGTGTTTTTTTTATGTATTTTTAGATTGAGTATGACTCTAGTTGTGGAATGATTCCCCTAGTTGGTAGGCGATCATGAGATAAGTAAAACTTCTAGGTGTTATGAGCATCTTTAATGCTTGAGATTAGTGGGACTGACATGCCAATATAATTTTATTTAGTTTAGTTAGTTGTGTGAGTTTAATTTAAAAGGTGTATAACTCAAGAAGTCATCATCCATGTTAAATGGTTATGTAGGATAACGTGACCCTTGGGTTTGATTTTTTGAGTAGTCTAGAAAATACCAAGAATGCACAGTGTCATTGGTCCAATGAATTATATGAAATGGGTGTTCCCATTTCATTGATGTAACATCAATTTAGTATTCATTATCATATAAATTTACTATTTAACCAAGGTTTGGTGGAGAGAGTTGTGTGGTGTTTTGTGAAAAAATTTATAGTCTCTGAGAGTTTGACGGATGAAATCACAGGTAACACCTTGAGGGGTATTATCACATAACTACTTGGGTTAGGGTTGTGGGATCTAAAAAGGTTGTTTTAACTGATCAGTCCCTGAGTGAGGTTACCTAGGTATTAAATACATTGCGGTGAGTGATGTAGACTATAGTTTTTAGTAGAAAAGGTAAGTTAAACTAGTTCTATGGATGACTATGTAAGAGGATCGAGTTTTATAACATCATCAATCTGGGTTAAAGTTCAAGATGTAGTTATTGATGTTGATTGAATGTGTGCGCATGGAATGAGGATTGAATAATACATGTGATTATGAAGAGATCATTTATATTTATTATTAAGTGGATGATGTAAATCTATGTGGTAGGAAGTCAACCACAGGTTGTTCAAGGATGGAATATTAGTTCCAGATGAGGCTTCAGCATATTCCAAGGATGGATTGTCGTGATGGAACATGGTATAATTATGTTGACTCACATCAAGAACCCATGTTTAGTGGTGGACATAGTGTTTTTCATGGGAATTAGATTCCTTTTTTATTAAAATGATGAATATTAAAATACTATGGTTGGGAGAATCACACAGGTCATGGAAAATGTAACCTTTGGGAGAGTGGTCGTAGAAAGAATAGTCATGAATGGTAAAGAAGAAAGTTCTGGAATTCCAGTAATTAAAGTTTCATGACCAGATAGCTTGTAATGAATCAAAAAATGGAATTACGAATAATAATATAAATAATTTAGGGATATAATGATATGTAATAATTACCAGACAGACCATGATTAAGTGGAAATTGTGTTGCGAATGCAGTTAAAGTCATGCAGTAACAGTTCAGTGATCAAAATAGTAATGGTTGGAAATGGTCCATTGTAACCATCCTACTATTTAAGTTTCTGGTAGAAGTTATTTTCTTAAAATTCATGTTTTTATAATACATACCAATTGTGTGTCAAGTCAAAATCCATCTTCGAGATTATATTTTAATTTATAAAGTATTATTTCCTGTATTCACGAACTTATGCTAATTTATCACCCCTCAGTGACACCTATATCTTAGTAAACCACCCTTGATTTAGAACATTATCATGACATTTTAGATGATCTAGGGCATGTTTAGATACTTTTTATGCTTAAATCAGACATTTTAAACAATGGGCCTCACCAAAGTGTCCATAACACTATCCCCTTGATCACTATGAAATGACCAAATTTGTTCAACACATCAACAATGGGTTTAACTCCTAGTCATCTAAAATCTTGACTACCAATTGAAACACAGACCTAAATGGAATGATGTATACCACACTCGAGAAATGAAGACATAAAAACAAACATTAGAAATCAATAAAATGCATAAAAAGAAATGTGAGAAATCAAGGAAATTTTAGGACATGAAAATGTGTGGTGGAAACTATGTGCCACAAATGTTACTTATACAAACCAACTGTTTTCATTTTTTTCAACACATCAACAGTACAACTACTCAGGGTCCGATGATGCATCATCACCCTCTCCACCTTCATTTCTACTTTGTGCTGTCACCTGTAAGAACATTATATTGAAAATTAAATATGGCTACATATTTATATTAAAACTTAAAACAAATGAAAGTTAGCAAACTAAATGATTCCAATTTTTTGTGATTTACCTGCATACCACCAATCTATGCACTCCCACCGGGGGAATATCTGCTCATATACTGATGTAGTTCAGTCAACTCTTTCTGCAATGAAGATATCTGATCCCCCTACTGGTGAACTGTGTTTCGTAAAGAAACAATCTCTTTCTAAGCATCTCCGGGATGACTAAAGTCAAGAGTAGATGCAGCAGCTATCCCTGGTGGTCGGCTAAAAACATAAGATGGAACGGGTCTCAAAACCATCCCACGCACTCTCCTAGGATGCTCCTTCCCAAGGACTTTAGCAACCGGGTCATCCTGGGAGACAGAGTAGGAATGCACAAGATTGGAATCCCATAGTTCTTTAATTTTCACCTATAAATCAAATATCAATATATATTAACACAGAAAAAATTGATAAGAAGTTATTGTGATAAAAAATTGGCTTCATACCCCAACTTCTTTAGAAGGCTCATTAACAAAACATCCATCTATTTTCTTGTGAACATCCAACCACAGTTCAGTTATGGATGCTTCATGGCCTAAACTCTGTGACTGCATTAATCAAAGATAAATCAACAATTCATTATATTAAACAGATAATATTGTCTTATAAATATTTAAACTAATTAAAAGATTACCAATGAACTTCGATTTCTAGAAATACTTTTTGAGCCCGCAGTGTGCGGGATGACTTGCTTCACTCGGTTTGACTCATTCTATCTTGATAGATCCTGAAGTAAATAAAATTCAATTTAATACTGATGTAATGAATTTCATGTCCTTTTCATATACATGTATAAATGTAATATGAGGATAATATAATAATATATATATATTTCAATACCATCCGCTTCTGATCCTGATGCATGTCAACAAACACTTTCCACTGCTCTTTTGGTACCCCACTGGGTAGCTTCTCATACATTTGCAGCGTGGTCAATGAAGCATCGTTGACATCACACCAAAATCTCCATTTAAAATCTTTCCACTTCTTACCAAGATTTTTCAACATCCACTTCTGTGCTATCACATCAGCAACGGTAAAGTGGAAGAACATCAGTATACAGAAATTCATTTTCAACATATTAGTACCATGACCTTAAATTAAACCATAATGTAATAAATTTACCTTGATTTGAGAATCAAACACTTCATTTTTCCAGCTTGTAGGTATATGTCTCCAATCGTCACATGAAATGGGAAGGTAAATGGGCTCCGCTGCCAGCTGGCCTAGAATTTAGCCAAGAAAACTCCCAGAATCATTCGTAGGGACCCCGTAAGAATCAAATGGCACAACAATATTATTGCCATTCAGATTCCAAACATCTGGACTTTTTATTTTTTTTTCCATGGTTTCATTTTTGTCATATTCAATGAGAAAACAATTAGTATAAGAAAAATTAAATAAATTTATTTAATTAAAATTTGTACCTATGATAGTGACACTCCAGTATGTCCTGGATGAACTGGAAGGGGCGTGTCGCTGCCCCACTATTGAGGAACTTGAAGGGGGAGTCGATGACTCAGCCTCTACTGGGACATCCACAGATGGTGTGAGAGATGGTGCATGGAGAGATGATGCATGGGTGTCGGTAGCTAGTGCATCAGATATTGTGGGGAGGGAGCCAGACGGATAGTCATCTATCGCATAACTGGATGAAATAATGTAACGCTTCTTCCTTGGAATTCCTATCATTTAATCAAATAAAATTAAATTTAGAATATATATTTCAAAACAATTATGCAGAAAAAAAATTAAAATGATAAGAGATAGAGTACTAATAGACAAAATATATATAACAATGATAATGAATGACTGCATAAATGAAACAAGTGGTTGCTGAATAAATAAATAATTGTACATACAATCATTTTCCTCTTCAATCATGTCAGTTTCGTGCTCCATTGCTTAATCCACTTAATTCATCCTTGCTAGACTAATATTTTCAATATCATGATGGACAAATAATTCTACTTCCTGTTGCTGATTAAATTCAATTTCAGAGGTCAAATTTTCCACTTCATCACCCATATCATACAAATCTCTTTGTATTACATGAGAAACTACACTCCACCCTTCATCGGCAACATCATTCACATAATATAACATTTTTTCTTGCGATGATAAGATATATGGATCATGCAGTTCATGATCACCAACATCCATCAAGCGAGAGAAGTTCACAGAAGTAAATTGAAAGGAATCTCTTTTAACGCCTCTGATAATATCGACCCATTTTCATTTGAATAAAACAACTGAAAAATGTCCGCGGTAGTTTAATTCAATAATATCATGCAGCTTTCTATAGTATTCCACTTCAAAAAATGTAAATATACCACTATTCTGTGTTCTCAAACCCACTTCTCGATCGACTGTACGAAATATAAAGCCATTCACATTATAAGCGTCGAACTTTCTAACTTCTTTTAGAGGACCTCTAGCAAGAAACTTTAAATATTCTAACACCTCTTCTCGAGTATCAGTATTCATGATCTGAAAAAAGAAATATACATTATTATATTTACAAAATGTATGTGTCAAACTAATATTCATATTTATTGAAATATTTATGAACTTACACGTCGTGAAAACCATTCTACAAGCTCTTTATTAACAGCTTTCGTTATACCTTTCTCATTTCATGTTTGGCCACTCATTCGTCTCTTTGTTTGTATCCTCAACTATTCAACAAATCGATATTTAATTTCACTATTCAGCAGCACATATCTTTGTGCCTGTAATAATTCCAATTCAGTCAGTGTCACATTTGAGGTCCTCCCAACTGATCGGCCAATAGTAGGAAATATTTTGGATTTCTGATGTATTTGAGATTGATTCGATGTGTTGTCAACACATCCAACTTGATTAAATCTTGTCTCAATATCATCCAAGTATCATGAACAAAAGGTAAGACACTCTTCAGCCACATAGCCTTCAGCAATTGAGCCTTCTGGTTTAGCTTTATTTCTCAAAGTCCCTAAACTGGAAGCACAAAATGGATGAACTATTTCTATAAGAATGGGCCTTTTCATCATCTTATGGTTCATCCTGCCTCTAATCCTTGCACATTGTATTCTCTTTATTCCCACTATTAATTTGTTGCATACCTGATAAAACTAAGGAATGAATGACCATCGATTTCCAAGAATATTTAGCTTCCATTCACATGTCCCTAGTGCCAACCTCCAAAATGGATGTTATGCCCAAAGAAAGTAGAGATGTACCAAGGTCTGGGTGAAGACCATCACCAAAGAAATGATATTTCTCATAATTGATTACCCCTATATATAGAGAATATATAACAAACCTTGAAAGGTTATTGACATACTCTCATACTGATCTTTCACCAATAAAAAGTCTCATGAGCTCAGTCTATTTCTCTACATTAATTCCCTTAGGAAAAAACCATTAAAAAGATCAATCTTGATGAGATTACAATTCATGCATTCCTGAAGTTAAGAAGGTACCACTAACTCCCACAAGACTCTACTGAAACTATAAATCTAGTTCTAAAAAATTCTCACACACAAAGTATCAGGTTCCCTAGGATAATTGAGGATCACCTCAATTTGTTCCAACTACCTAACTGCTTCCACTGACCCTTGAAAAACACTTAATAAAGGAAGATAGTGATTCAGGAATCCTATGATGGTGTCCAAGGTTGAAAATGATTTAACATAAAAAATCAACACGTATTCTAGGTCGGAATAAGAACTAAATAATCCTTTTTGAAAATTACACTGGACAACAATAACATCTAAATGAACTATATCAATTAAATACTTAAATTAGATTTATAGGTTGATACAAGATAGGATATCTAGATTTATCTATGTATACTATATGAGTAGGAATAATTCTCTTTGTAGTTCTGATAAAGGGACAACTATATAGATCAATCATTAAAGGACTGAATTTTAAATATAAGTACATTGATGAATAAGCCTCTGGTGAAATATATCTTGTAGAAATATATCCTATGTATGATAGGGGACATCATTAACATACCATGGATTCATGGGTATGGGAACATGTTTATATTTAGATATTTTATTTATCTGACTCTCATGTACATATTTATAGCTAATAAAGTTATTATACAATAACCAGATTGAGTTCATATAGAATTTACTATATATCATGCAATTTTTTCCCATGCAATGAGCAAACAACACCCTTAGGTTGTTCATGAGTATAAAATTTGTGATCTAACACTATCCATGTTTGAGTGGCCTAGTGACTATATATCTACTTTATCTATGGTCGAATGGTTGTCCCTATGTGATTTTTATTATTTGTTTTCACCGTAAATTTTTCATGAGACATTAAATGTGGGTTCTAGTGGGAATAAAAACGAATTTATAGAAATATAGACTTTTTAGGGGTTTAACATGAAACTTTTTTGGATTTACCATTTTTATTGAATTATCATACTTTTCATATGTTTTTCAATGTGCATTCATAGGAGGGGGGATTCAAATATTTCCCTAGGTTCTATTGAATTTTTCTAACATAGTTAGTTCTATGTATCTTTCAATTAGTATTTTAAATTATTGAATGTTAGTCCAATTTTTATATTTTTATGGAAATTCATTTTTAATCGAATGTGAGGTTGTTGGAATTTTGAAATGTGTTGAATAAAATGATGTGAGTTTGGTGCCTAATTTCATTATTGCAGAAAACCATGAGGTGTTGTGCACATATTTTAATGTAAAAAAATAAAAATATTTTTATTCTATTTTAGGATCAGATGTATTGAAAAAATATTATTGTCTTTTAATCTCATATATCATGGATATAATAGGCGGGTGTGGAATATTACAAGACAATGTAAATGAGAGAATTACATGAATTGTGATCCCAATGATCATATAAACAATCTCATGAATATTCACAGTATGTTTAATTTCATTGTTCATAGACCAATCTATGAATAGAGTTTATGGGAATGTATCCTTGAAAAAAATTATGTGATATATATAGCGATATAAGAGAGAAATAAAAATATGATATGGATGTAGATCTTGACACACATATACATATATCCTTAGGGGATGACTCAGATATTTTATGGTCATGGTTCTCAGACCTGTAGCTGCTAACATTTTTATATATCAAAACATAGAACCAATGATTGGTTAGTCTTCATAGATATTCCAAAACACAACATGATGTGAATTAATTATTATTAGTATCATATAATACCTTGGAGGGGGACATTAATTTTATGGTAATTATGTTTAGACCATTGTGTCACAAAGTTTAATATCCTATGAAAAGGACCATGGTTTTGATAAGACATTACAAAAGGAGGATCTAATGTTATGTATTTGGGGTATCCAAAAGATATTCATACCCAAATTGGAAGGTGCATAAGAATATAATTTCATAATTTATTTAACTGTTAAAATGACTCTCAAATGTTTAAACTTCGGGGTACAACAATCACATTGAATAGAATGATTTTGGAAGGTTTTAAACATACATTATGAATGCCTGAGTCAATAAGAAATAGAGACCAACTGGTGAAGAATGACCATTACAAATAGTTGAATACTAATACCATTCTCATTCAATAGAATCTAATGGTAGTAGGTTGTATATTTTCTCAATCAGTCCATTGATTGATTGTCTGGTTTTGGTGGAACTATCTTCTATGACTGAAATATCCCATAGGGATAACTTTATATGCTTCGAGGAAAGGTGTGATATTTAGTATCAAATCCTAATAGGTTATCTCCAAATAAATCAACATCCACAGCCAATTTTTAGAAGATCCCTACAGACCCACTATATAGGGCTATCCCCCAATGCCTCATTACACCTTTACATACCGCCCTATAATGAAAAAACCAGTAAAATAATCATTTAAGTGTAATTTAAAATAAAAGATGTGGAAAAGGAGAGTAAGGGGGCTATAGGGTGTGAACAAAACTCAACACAAAGAAATGATTCAAAATAGTGTATGGAGTATCCATTGGTTAATGAGAGACCATCCAAAAAGTGGAATGTGGTAGAGGATGGAACCATTCATTAAATTATAATTGTGGAGGCTATCATTAACCATCCCCACCAATCATAATGAAAACCTTATACTATAACTATCATGGTCTTGGAAACACAAGATCAGTTCAAATTATCTATAATAGTTTCACTTCAAGCCACCATGATATGGTTTTGTAGTATAAATCCATATTTGAATTCAAGTACATGATTGGTATTGGGAACTTAGATAACTTTCATGGGTTCTTCAATATCCATTTCAATGGATACTCTGGTGTCCCTTTAATTATTTTAAATTAATACATTAACGATAGAATCTAATCATTCTTTTCAGACCACATTGTCACCTCTATTAACCATTAGAACACCACTTCTTGGTACTTTCTTTGTCTTCATAGATGTCTTTCTCATATTGAAAAATAGAATTCATGGAATCTTCTTCAAGCCTATGAGACAATTTTCTTGGAACGGTTTGGTACGTAGGGGACATTACAAAATTATGTTCTATTCTAAAAAGAAAGAGGGTGATAGTAAATTCCTCACCTCCATGATGTAGTTCCATCATAAAACAATGAGGGTAGGGATTACGGATATGGGACATGCAGATATTCCTTAGACTTGGTTATGAGGGAACATGATCAACACCTTTATTTCTGAACAACTAGACCATTTCTTGGGTTTGGGTGAATGGACTAATTTATTCCAACATTCCATATCTCTCACTTGAGACATACTACCTTAGATATTACCCCATTATTTTCGAAACTACCTATGGTTTAAAGAGACCAAAACATGTTAAATACTCATCATTTGAGATATTTGTTGACAAATGAAATGAATGTGATGATGTGAATCGAGATAGCTGGATGGTCGATGACCCTGATACAGGGGGATATTCCCCATATGGCATGAAAACATTAAATGTTGAGAGATTCCAAATTTTATCATCCTAATAAAAAGTGTTTTATCATTGAAATAAAATTGAAGGTGCTCTAATCTCACACTCCTTTCGATATTAACCTATCAAAAATATATGAAATTAAAGCCGATATGGTTAAATCAATCCACAATAATAAAGGATTCTAGGATACACATGCATATGAATCCCATATTAAACTATATACTAAAAACCTACCTACTGGAAAACCAAAAAAACCTAAAGAAGGAGAAACAAAACCATACCTAGAGGGGAAGATGTTGTAGCTTCCGGGGTCGCAGGGGGCCGGGGTCGTGGGGTTTCTGAGGTTGCCAGGGTCACGCGGGGTCCCCGGGTTCGGGGTCGCGGGGTCGCCGGGGGAAGCGGGGGTCGGGGTCACGCGGGAAGCGGGAAGCGGGGGGCCGGGGTTGCGGGGGAAGGAGGGTCGGGTGTTAAAACCCCAATGTTTTGCGGCTGTTTATTATAAACTGCCGCGAAACCTTTTTTAGAAAAGGTTTAGTGACAGTTCCTAGAACCGCCGCTAAACAGCGGTTTTGTTGTAGTGAATTTAATATTTGGGATGATAACAAAAATTTTATTAAGGGACATAAAGAAGAAAATTTTTATTAGTCTAATCAAAACCTTGATAACCAAATAATTTTTTACCATTATCTCAATGTTATTCATGAAAAATGAAATAAATATCTTTAATTTTAAAAATTTTCTCAGCTTATCAGTAAAGATAAACATAAGAATTAAAAATTTAATTTAATTGATGAAAATAATAGTATGATAATGTTATTATGACATAATCAAAGTTAATGAGAATTATATAAGAATATCCATACCCATCAATACCTTGATCAAAAATCCTGAAAGATGGAATCCATATTTAACAAATAAAAGAGTCTTAAGAATGAATAATCATTATCCATATGATATTAACATTTATCAAAGAAATTATCAAGAATAGAAAGAAATAATAAATAAAATTTGTTCGTTTCTGGGAAAATAATCATTCATCGCTCTTACAAGTAGAAAAATTGATATTGTCATCTTCCATCTTCGAAGTACCCAATGCATTTGAGTATAATAATAGACCCACCAATCATTTATTTATCATGAAACTGCCAATCCTTGGTTTATTATGTGACCACCCATTGGTTAATAATATGAACACCCTTACTTTTTTTATAATAGAACCACCCATTACTGGTTTATACTGATACTACCTGTCCTTGGTTTATAACTGATTCTCCCTTCATCATAAATAATCCCAAAGAGCCATATCATAATCATAAATCAAGAAATATTTCATTTTCATTGTAAAATAATTTAAAAAATATTTTTATCCCAAATTAAAAATTCTTTTGGATATCAAAATACCCATTTTTTTTAAAATACATTTTCAATACCGAAATTAAATTTTCTTTTAAAAATCCATTTAAAAAAAAAATACTAAGAAAAATGGAATTATAATTTTTCATTGAAAAAATAAAATATTTTAAATGCATTCAAACATAAAATAATGATTATGACAGTAGGAAAATTTGTTGTCGTTATACACATTAAAATAGAAAATTCCTTTTTTGGTTTGAAAATAAACTCAAACATTCAATACAAAGGATACATTTTCAAAATAGTTGAAATAAAGAAAAAACATTCATTTATAAAACTCTCATGTACATATATTTAAATTAATGAAATAATTTTAAAAACATGGAAATTGAAGAGAATGATAGTTTGAAGGTAAAAATTGAAAGACAATTTTCTTTAAAGAAAATTCTCTTACCACTTTAGAAAAATTTGAATCATAATCTCCATGAAATAATAACATTATGAAAAGAATAAAATATCATGCAATTAAATAAATTAATAATATAAGAATTAAATAGGGTTGTATATACACCTCGCAAAATAATTTAGTTGACTAATAATTAAATGTTACTTAATGAATATAAATTGAGGAAAATTCCTTTAAAAAAATTATATCATTGATGTGATAATTTATCAATAAACTGATTATGTGTATGAAATGTAAATCCACATAAAATAAGTTTAAAAAAAATATAATATAATAAAAAATAATTATACATATAATATTATAATATCAAAGAAAATGAATATGTTATATAACTTAATGAAAAGAAATTGAGTTATGAAATTATTTACCACTTTGTTACCTTTATGTAAAATCCCCTTTGATTAAAAAATGAAAATTAAATGTTAATATTGTAACAACCCAAACTTTTATTAATGATAATTCCTGATTATATAATTATAAGTATTATTATGTAAAATGGTTATATAAAACATATCCCTTCCTTAGTATTG
The DNA here is from genome assembly GCA_963277665.1 of Viscum album. NCBI lineage: Eukaryota > Viridiplantae > Streptophyta > Magnoliopsida > Santalales > Viscaceae > Viscum > Viscum album. The sequence goes on along the minus strand of OY728126.1, from coordinate 814,028,324 downwards.
TGTTTTTTGGTTTTAAAATACCATTAATAAATGTTATCGTAGCTAATATAGATGTCGACCAGTGATCACATGATTAATAAAAATATAGGGATTTAACTAATAAAATTTACATGTAAAAAAGGATCAGTTGGCCTCATCTAGTATAATTAAACCATATAAAGCCCATTTTTCAGAGCTCAAAAAGGAGGTAGAATCATTGGGATTCACTCTTGACCAAGCTGAAGCTGAGCTTCAACAAGTCAAGCTTGAACAGAACAACCTACGGGAGAAGTGGAAGTTAATTGAGATTACCACCTGAGTGATGTTATCTGAGCTGCCCCAAGAGTCTGTCACCATCGCAGACCTTACCCTTAGGAATTTTTTTGGTGTTATAAAGGGATATGTAACAATCCTATATCACTAGGATTATGTGAATTATTTTTGTATAAAGAAAATACATTCATTTTATTATTTTACTTTGAAAATGGTTTTTAAACCACAAGTAGTGTTTTTTATTAATATAAAATTATGAAATCTACATTTATGAAATAATTTATTTTTTAATTAAATAATATTTTCTTATATTATTATTAATATATTATTTATTAAAAATAAATGATCATATAATTTTTTTATTAATACAATTGAAATTTTTATTAAGATTTGAAAAAAAAAATTAAACCTAGGAATTTTCAATAAATGTCAGTTTTTAATTTAAAATGGAAATTCACATTTTGAGAAAATTATTTAGATAAAATTAATATCATTTTTGGATTCAATATTTATAAATTATATAATGGTGAATTTTTCATAATTTCCTAATATAGTCAAATTTTTGGGTAAAAAATAAATACTATTTAAATATATATTATGTTTTATGACATCATAATGACCCAATAGTTTGGTAATAAAATATTATAAATAGAATATTCGTCCTATATATATTTTCCTTTAAAATAATGTGATTTTATATTTGTTTGATTAATTTTATTGTTCCTTAGTGGACGCTCCAAGACATATAAAATATTTTAGCATTTTAAAATGATTTAATTGAGAGTGTGACTCGCATCCCCATAAAAAAGCCTAAAATTTTTATAAGTTTAAACAATGGCATTATAAAATAATTTTTTCCACTCCCATTTGGAAAAAATAATGGTTTTGTCTGTGTTTTTTAAAATTTAATTATATATATTACAAAACCTATGTTGGTGAAATATTAAACAATTCCATGTCCGTTCTTATATAAACCCACTCAATATCCCATTACTCTTCACTAAAACGATTTAAAGATAGACCAACCACTGAAATCATTTCTATATAGTCCTCCCAAGGTTCCCCCATCTCCCAAGAGGTCTCTATTAATCCTCTCTCAATCCTTTTGGATCACACTTCCAAGTAAGGGATTTCTTATTTTCTCATTTTTTTCCAAGTTACATTATATTGTTATTCCATTTCATTTTAAATTAAAAATGTTGGGGTATGATTTATCACCTTCCCTATACTACCCTCATTATTTTTCAATGATTCAAGACCTCTTTTCCATCATTAATCCCTCCCATTTACACCTATTACCATGCCTAAATTTCATAAGAGTTATAACATTTCTCCTCATTCTTCTAGATTTATTATTATATTACGTCCTCTATTTCCAAATTTTATGTGTTGGTAAAGGTATCTATATTACCTACATACTATATATTTCATATACATATTATTAGATACCCATTTATCTCTCATCAATCATTATTATGAATCTTTATGTTAGGTCTTCATGCTGCCAAAATTGCACTGTGATTTTCCACACCGAAAATATTGTGTAGTGAATACCATACCCATTTATGTATCATGGTTATTAACATCCATGCACATATACTTTTTTAATGGTAATTACATGTATGTATTCCACATTCTTTAATAATTTAATATCTTATTATGGTGAATGATTCCATGCTATATGATCTATGTTGCACACATATTCATGAAATGAAATTTTTATAAAGGGTGTGGCCTAATAACAGTCCAATGAATTGAGTAAATATTAGTATCATGATAAATCATGTTAAATGAGGGTTTTATCATTATAATTCATGTGAAATTATATTTTACTCGTGATCCTTGTGAAATGAGCCCTATCACATTCTAATATCATGTTAAATGTTATTGCCACATTTCCATGTTATGATAATCATACTATATCATCACTATATGTTCATGTTTGTCTTATTATCCATTTATAGGCTTATTTCATAACATGTAATGAATTCTTCATTTTGTGACTATTTTACTCCTTTACTGGGGATTATATATCACCCTTTTATTATGAATGTCTTCAGGTTATCCCATGAAATGCTAAGTATGATGGGAATGTTGTTGTAATGTAAAAGATGTTTTCAATAACAATGTTGTGTTTTATATCCTCTATTGTTATGTAATGTTCCTAATTTACAAATAAACTAGAATTCTCAATCCTTATAGTTCTATTATCTCCATGTTTATGTAATAAAACATTTTTATGTGTGTCATAAAGAGTAGGGTTGTTATAGTTGGTATTAGATGATGGATTTAGTTATTTTTGGGATAAGGATTAGAAAACCCTAGTGATAGCCTTAGGGATAAGAATAAGTGTAATAAAAACATCCCTAAATTTTTTGAGTATAGAACAAATGGTTTATCAATAAAATACATCCATGCCCGGATACGAACAAGTAGATATGGATCTGATGCAGATGTATCTTGGGGTAAAACCCAAAAAAAATTTACCTTGATCTAGACTCAAATGGGAACTAGTGCATGGAAACGGGCTTTGCTGCACTCTTGGTTACAACACTCCTGAGAGATATGCTTTGGTAAAATCAAAAGATTATTATGAACCATTATTAAGGAAATAAAAAATTCCCCTAAGAATATATGTTGGGAAGTAGATTATGGATAACACAAATTGAAGCATATAAATTCATAAGATAAGGAAATAAATGTAATTTATATGTTATCCATTTTTGTTTTTGGATTCCCATCTATTTATTACCCATAGAATTACATTTATTCCATAAAATGTCTAGTAATAAGAGGACTCTTAACTATAATTAACTTCTAGGAAAGGTACTAACACCTTTAAGTTATTTAATTTATGAACGAAAATTGTACATTCTAGAATTATCAATGCTTAATAATCCTACCAAGGATGTGAGTGATGATGTTTTCCTTATATATGAAAAAAATTTGAGTGGTGAGGTAATTGTTCAATGTGTTATGCATTCATAAATTTCTTGTGAACTCATGATGACTCATGAAAACAATGATTAAAATAGCATGTTTGTGAACATACATGGTATTTAATAAGAGAAATCTAGAAAGAAACAATTTAATAATTACAAGACACTCTTTTAGATAAATCTTCGAGAGGGTACCCCTGATGGGCCTCATGGAGTCAATATCACTAGATAAATTGATCATCTGGAGGTTCTAGGGTTTAAAGCCCTTGAAGAAATAGTCACTGGTCTCATTTTTGAATCAATCTCTTAGAACATCTCCAAATTTGTTGTGAATTTTAATATGAACAACACTGAGAACTCTCTTCTATATCTCCTTACTCTTCTTCACCCTGTTGATAAGGATTTTAAGTGTGAAAATCATTCCATCCTTATGGGTAAAAAGAGTATAACATTAGGCCTATATATTAATCACACCCTTCCAAGAAGAGTAAGACCAATGGGAAATCATGAAAAAGGGATGTTGTCTATTTTTCAGGAGGCCAGAAGTGACACTGGAAGAAAAACTACACCCAACGATAGAATAAAGGGGAATCTTTAGGATTATTTGTTACCAATTGTAATTTATCTATTTCTAACAAATGGGTTTTAGATATAGCTTAAAGTGCACACATATATATTCAGATATAGGAATTAAGTATATTGAAAATAATTGAATGAGGGGAGATAGATCAAATAGAAACCAATGAAGATAAACTTTCTATTGTATCTATCATAGAATATAACCTTGTATTACCAATTGGAATGATATTTTTTTAAAGAGTTGTTATTATGATCCTTCGGTTACCAATTTTTTTTTCCTGTATCCAGACTATATACAGATGGATTTATTTCCATGTTTAGGAATAAATGTTTCTTCCTTTATAAATACATAAATTTTTTTGGTAATACACATTTAAATAATAGTATTTTTGTGTTGGATTACATTAACCACGTAATGTATATTGATAACAAAGTTAATTCATATAACTCATACCACACCCAACATTGGTACCACCATCTAGGTCATGTACAAAAATGTGCTTGAATAAATTATATACAGATGGTTATTTATATTCTTTTTATCCAAGCCCTTTTAGTGTATTCCATGCATGTTTACAATAAAAAATGAAAAAACCCATTTAGTGGGAAGGGTGAACGGGCTAATGAGATTATAGAATTAGTACATACTAATCTGTATAGCCCATTTCTCATTGAAACAAGGGGAGGATACACACACTTTATAATTTTTAATGACGATTTTTGTAGATATGTATATCTCTACTTAATGTTTTATAAGTTATATTATTTTGATAAATTCACAGAATAAAATAATAATATTGAGAACCATCTTGGTAAGAAGATTAAAAAATCATCATAGACTGTGGTTGAGAATATCTTAATCGAGAATTCAAGGATTTCTTGTGGGATTTTGGGATCCTATCCAAACTCACTTCTCTAAACACATATTAGTGGAATTCTGTAAGTGAAAGGAGGAAATCTACCTTATTGGACGTTGTGAGATTAATAATGAATCATGTGAGTCGTACATTATATATTTGGGGATACATGTTATAAACAGAAGCCCATATACTAAACCAAAATCCAATTAAATTGATAAATATTATTCTATATGAATTTTGGAGTAGATGAAAACTCATGTTATCAAATTTAGATGTTCCAGGAAGAAAAGTGTATATTAAGGCCTCTTTAAGTAACAAACATGAACCTTGAGGGACAACGTAAACCTTTATAATAAACCATAAGGAAACAATGGGATATTACCTATAAGACCCCTCAAAAAAACATTTATAGTGAAAGGACAGATAATATTACATGAGAGGGAGAAAATCTATAAAATAGATTGTTCTAGTGAGATAGAAATCAATAAATTTGAGTTTCAAGGTCTACAAGATTTTTTTCAAGAATAGATTCCACAAAGCCCCGTGGAAGATGAAACTATTTTAGAGTCACAAGAAACGCGTAGGAGTAGAAAAGAGGATAGATAACTAGAAAATTATATTTTTATAGTCATCAATGATGGTGGCTCGTTTTTTTATAATAATAATCCTATAACCTATAAAGACTTATTAAGTGGCATATATGTTATCAAGTGGAATGAATAAATGAATTCTAAAATTTATTCCTTGTACCAAAACCATGTTTGGGTTTTAGTAGATCTTCCTGTAGATGTAAATATTGTTGGTTTTGAATGGTTATTAAAGAATAAACTATACATAGAAGGAAAATTCAGTACCTATAAAGAATGTAAGCTGGCAGTTGGTTTAAATAGCATCAAGTCATTGACTATGAAAAAAAAAATTCACCAATTTCAATGTTTATATCCATCATAATTTTAATTTTCATTAGATATTACGATGAAAATAATAATTTGTAGATGGGTGTCAAAATAATCTTCCTTAATGGGAAACTTTAATAATATTTCTATATGACACAACATGAAGGGTTTGTGACTCCACGGGAGGCAAATAAGATAGGCAAGTTACAAAAATCCATTTATGGAATAATGTAAAAAAATCACATTTATAGAACATTTATTTTGTAGAATCCATAACGGAATTATGTTTCATAAATAATGAGTCTGATCCTTGTGTCTAAAAATGGATTAGTGGGAGTGCAATTATTTTCCTAATAGTATATATTGATGACATATTATTCATAAGAAATGAAACACCATCCTTGCAATTTGTTAAGATGTTGATGAATAAGTTTTTCTCTATAATGTAATTAGTGGAAGTATCATATATTCATGGGATGAATATTCATCATGATAGATCCAAGAGACATCTCAACCTATGACAAAGTAAATACATTGATAAGATATTAAATAGATTCGGTACAGAACAATCCAAGATTGGGTTTTTACAGCATCACATGGACTTGATCATCCTACAAAACATGTGTCCTCAAACACATGAAAAAAGAAAAAAAATGTCAAGGATTACATGCACATCAATTATTGGGCTAGTCATGATTGTTATACTATGTTTCAGGATAGATGTTGACTACACATTGAGTGTGGAAGGAAGATATCTAGTTGATCTAGGTCACCTCTATTATAAGGTAGTCAAGACTTCCCTTAATTATCTAAGGCATTTTAAGCATATATTCTTGGTATATGTAGGAGATGAGGAATTAGTAATTAGAGAATATGCAGATTCTAGTTTTCAAACCAATCAATATGACATTAAGTCACAAACAAGATACATATTCACTTTGATTATAGGTGTTTTGAGTAGGAAGATCTCAAAGTAGGTTGTGTTCATAGAACCAATAGTATATACCAATTATATTTTTTCTCCTATGGTAGATAAACAATTCGTATGGATTCATGATCTTGATTTGGTGCCAATTAGTAAATGTCATATCACACTTTATTTTGATAATACTATAGTGGTGGCTCTCAGAAAAGATCCAAGGTTAGATCAACGAAGGAAGTACATACATCAGAATTATAATCTCTTGAGGGATTTTTCAACAAGAGGTAAGGTTGTAGTAAGAAGTATTTACATGGAAGAAAACATGATGGACCCGTTAATAAAATCTATATTTAGTCAAAACATGTTTATCATGTTTGTCCTAGTAGAAGAAAAGTAGTACATAGTTGGATCTAGTTCAAGTGGGATTTGGTTAGAGATTTGGTCATTGTAATGACTTATTGTAATTTGATTACATGCATATTCAATGTTTTTAATATTAATTTATTTTCATAATACATTTTTTTATTTTTTATTAATGGATTAAATTTCATAATGTCCTAGAGTATTTGTCACATTGATATAGTCATAGAAGTTCCCTTATATAATTAGAACCATGAAGCTCTATGAAAATATTCTTAATATATTTATATGGTTGGATAACATACTAGATGGGACAAATAGTATTTAGACCATAAGGTGTGAGTTCTCATAAGTATATGAGGAATCATCTCATGAAGTTTTCACTTGGTAATCTGCAAGATGGGATATTATGAGAATAGAATCACCAATAGGAATTCAACAAGTTTTGGTGTCATAAAATATTCCCATCTATGAGAATGTGTAATGGTCCATATACTTTTATATTATCCTTAATTTATGTCATGATTCATGCACATATATTTACTAATTAAAATTATCATTTCATTTGTTGGAGGGACGTATTGTATGTTGAGTGCATCATGAAAGACATATCATTAATGGATAAGATGTGGAAGGATTTTAACTTTTCATATTTATGGAATTTGACATCTCAACCCTTTTATTGGAATACATCCTTCGCGTTAAATTCTGTGACCATGGTATAACGATGTGTTTATTTGAGATAGTTAAAAAAGACATATATAGTAAATAGGTTGATGAAACCATCTCAAAACTAATTTATGATATTATATAACAAATTTAATATATTACATAGTGAACATTAAGTATGTGGTTGTCGATGTTGCAACATTATGGTCTTTCTATTTTGTTCGTTGACCTATTGTTATACAGTATTCTCGAACATTGGGAAAGCCCACCTAGTGCCAAAAAGAAGTAATCCTTGAGGGTTAGGCACTAATTTTATTTCATTGATCTTTATTAAATTATATTTGACTTATATTAATGGAATATAAATTATTCTCAAGTCCAACGAATAATTTTTTTTATGTTTTATTTATAGCATAAATTAAATAAATATTTATTCGCTGACATCTGAATAAAAATAATTATATTTTTTGTTGGATATTTAATAAATATTTATTCACTGGTATGTGAATTAAATACTTATTTATGAATAAAAAGTTTATTCAGGTGTTAAAATTATGAAAGAGGAGTACTAATAGACTAAAAATGTGTTCGGTGACAAATATTTACCAACAAAACAGTCAAAATATATATTTATTGCAGAATTTAGAATGTTTCATAAAATAATATTATTAGTATTTAAATTTTAGTTTATTAAATGTAAAAAATTCTATTTAATGGTCATAATTAAATTAAATAATATTTTGAGCTAAGTTCTAACTCTATAAATTAATGATTTTGTCTACTGTGTGGAGTATCTAGAAATGGAAAATTTGGAATTATTGCAAATAATGAAATATCTCTACACCACTACTATCTTATCCCTCTCAAGAACAAGAATCATAAGATATATTTCATCATGGTTGAATAATGAGTGATGAATAATGAACAACACAAGACATTCGACTCGTCACGCAAGCACCTAGAGAACGAGTGGTGTTTTTTAGAGATCATAAGAGCATGTTTGGATCACCAGTAAAGAAATTACATCCTTGGATCCTATATATAAAAATGAAGTTAATTTTAAAGGGTCTATTCAGATGATCAACATTGTAAGAACTCAGTTTTTGAACCTATAAGACTTTGTGTTTTTTTTAATGTTTTTCCAAGTAGCACGTTCAGACGGCGTGCGATTTCGAGCCATGGTGTGTCCGGAATTAAAATTGACCTGATTTCACACTGGACGTGCTAAATAAATATAATAACTCTTGAATGGTAACTCGGACGGGAAAACTTAGGGCACCGTTGATTCCGGAACGTGCCGTTTACCCTAGGAGGGTTGTAATTTTCACGGGCGCAACCATTCTGCGAAAAACGACACTAGGGCCATGTTCATAATTTAGCAGTCTCGGGCATCGAATTTTATAACTTTTGAATGAAGGCTCGGATTAAAATTCCGAGATATCCATTGTGCTCAGGTCATGGAATTTACCCTAGGGGAGGCTTAACCTCAACCCCACTAAGAGTCCGGGTGTGGGCCTACTGGTGGATGTTTTAAAAATTAATTAAAAATAATTAATTATTTCATTTAAACACAAACACCTCCAATGCTTCCCCTCCCTTTGTTTCTTCCCTGGCGGTTCCCTCCTGTCAAAATCCTCCCCTCTCCTCCACCACTCCGAAGAGGTTTGGAAACACCAGCGAGGCGCAGCAACTCCGACGAGGCGCGGTAACTCCAGTGGACTGTCGGTGAAGCGTCAGGTTGCGCCCATCAAGGTAGGCTCAGGCATTTAAATGTTAATCCCCACACCCCCCCCCCACATTAAATGACATTTCTTGCATTGTTTTTTATCTAATTGTCGGGTGAGAGCTATTTTTCATTGGAGCTCGGTCTAAGCATCCCAACGATCCATTCGGGTCAAAAATCCGAGTCTCGGGGCATCCAGGGTGGCCCCGGGAAGTTTCCAGGCTGTTTTTCCTTTTTCCGGTGGTTCCAGGGAGGTCTGGTGAGCTTCGGCGGCAGCGCGGCGCGTTCCAGGCAACGACGGCTCGGTTCCAGTGGTAGTGGAAGCTCTCCAGGATGGCGGCATAGTGGTGGACTCTCCAGCGGCATTGGCTTTGGGTGACGCGGAGGCAGCTTCAGGTGGCTCCAAGCAGCGGGAGGTTGACGGCAAGGGGACCGGGTCACGGCGCACGACCCTGAGAGGGGACCAAGACCCGCCTTTGGTGGTTCTCCACGGGAAACTGTGGTCGGCCTCATGACCAGTCGGCACTATGTGGACCCGGGGTCCACGGCCGGTCCATGCGGCTGAGCCGCGGGCCGGTCCGGACCGGCTAGACCCGGCCGATCTGGCCCAGGGGGTTCGCCTCCCCCATCCAACTTCGGAAACCCATAATTTTCCCTAAGGGTGTCTTTTTTGAGCGCAGTATGTGGAAATTTAATCCACAATTTGAGAAGAAGGTTTTGAGTTGGTTTTGGAGAATTTTAATTCCTAGGACGGGAGCTCGGTGGCATGATACGCTCGTTAAGTACTACGTTGGGATTCTTGTTTTGGTTGGCGTGGACACACCGGATGTCCGTTTTGAGCACCGTTAGTGGCATTGCGACCCTGTCATCAAGGTGTTATTTTCTAATATAATTTTGGGCATTGAATTAAGAGTTGATGGGGGCCCTACGATCCGTCTTTGAGCTACGTGCAGCATTTTTGCGCCCTTTTCTCCAAACGTCCGTTTGAGGCGTTTGAGTAGTTTTTTCTACGTGTCTTTTCGAGATCATCGCAAGGGCACAGTTTGTCCAAAGAGTATCAGAGTCTCGGTGTGGGCCCCACACGGGTTGGCTACGGTGAATATTACTATATTCACCGGTTGTCTGTTTTGGGCGAGTAAGTAGTCTATCTCATGTGTCTTTCCGCGAGAACCACAATGGCGTAATCCATTTGGGCATGATGAGCCTCATTGAGATCATGTAAAATGTGGAAACACGGTAGGGTGTTGGACGGATATCCCTTTTTGACATACTCCGAACCAATGCACAGTGGTTTGGGTAGTGACACACAGTGATGTCAGTAGCGTGGCAGAGCTATCGGATCGATTCTGGGTCTACCCTCCAGTAGGGATTGGCAGTGGGTCACCCGATGACTCATGGGGATCTACCGTCCAGCAGGGCTGAGTAGTGGGTCACCAGTCGACTTGTTCCATGTCTACCCTCCAGCAAGGCAGGGCAGTGGGTCACCTGTCGACTTCTTCCAGGTCTACCCTCCAGCAGGTCTGGGCAGTGGGTCACCTGTCAACTTATTCCAGGCCTACCCTCCAGCAGGGCTGGGTAGTGGGTCGCCTGTCGACTTATTCCAGGTCTACCCTCCAGTGAGGCTGGGCAGTGGTTCACCCGTTGGCATATCAGACTCAACCCTTTTTATGAGTCTAGTCGATGACTTTTCACTGTGACTACCGTAGTAGGACCCTGGTTGTACGAATCAATGGGGTGATAGTTTTAACATTACCTAAGGACCTACTAAGAAGAGGGGATCTTTCCCCACTGAGACGCATCCTTGAGACGCGATCTAAAACCATGTGGTTGAATCATTTCCGCCCAATACGGATAGTATCAAAGTGTGGTGAATGAGCCCCTTCGACTTGGGATTCCTAGGTGGACGAGATGAGAGATGGGTCGTGCAGATGGTTTTACTCGGAACTGATGGAAACGTATCTTGGGTTGAGCTTGGAGATGGAGATCCCCTTACAAACTCATTTGGGTTTCTTGTTGAGCATATATATATATAATTTCACCCTACTGTTGTTCCCACTTCTTGGGGTCTGTGCTTACTTATTTCTATGGGGATGAGATCAACTCTCTTTACTAAACTTTTCTAATATCTTTGTTTGTCTACTGCTCACCACTTTAGTGCCTCCTTTGTTTCTCCCTTCAGCTTTCGGGGCATCCTTATGAGTATCTTTATAATTACCCCTGCTTGGGCTTTGACCACACCTTGTGTGCCCTTGCAGACGACGGATAGGTCGATTGTGACTATGGAGGATCGTAGAGGTCACAACAGTTGGAGCAGCATACCGCAGTCATGCTAAAGTATTCTGATGGGAGTCTATGCATTTTTTTCTTTGATCTATCTGTTGACGTTTTTTATCACATTTTTGGTTGGGTGAGTGTTTCCCCCCTTTACCTTTCAGTTACTTGTTAGTACTTCCATCACTTTACTTAGTCTATTTAGTGGTTGATGCATGACTTTGGTTTGGGTATATTTATTTGTCTTTAGTTTTCTTTTTACTCTACATTGAGTGGGTTGTGTGTGCATGTGTACAGGTACTTGGGTGAAGGCCTCCCCGAGATTGTTACACATTCGGCGCTGGTCACCATCCTCTAGCCTATGGAGGCGGGCTTGAGGTAGTTGCGGCTCGGGAGCAGTAGGGTCGGGTCGTGACAAAGTGGTATCAAACCTTGTTCGTTCCGTAGGGTGTTGCTCGGATTCCCCTAAAAAGGAATTGGTTGGGATTTAGGGAAATCATGTTGACGTGTCTCGAGAGAGGCTCTCAGGCCAGGGAGTTCAGTAATGGTATGGGCGGCCGACGTATCCATTCACCACAACCCTAATAACCCTCTTGCCGACTCGGCATGCTGAGACACTTGTTGTAGGGAATTTTGAAATATGCATCACATAGAATTGAGTCTTTGACTGTCCTTGTTTGAGTTAGCTACCCTTTTTTATTACGGTTTTATATATATATGCTCATCTGATCGTGGTATCCCTTGATAATTTTTAGGATGCATCCACGATAGTAGTCATCCAGGTTACCCTCTCCAGCTTGGGACGACGACCTGGTGAGTTACGAGGCATCATTTCAGGGACCCTCACATGATCCCCTTCCGCCCAGTGCTTCATTAGTAGGCCATCCACCTGAGGAGCGACAGTTAGTACTGGAAGATCAGGCCAAGGTTACACGCAGACTGAGCGCGCTACGAGACTACCAGCGTCAGAGGCCGCCGAGGTTCGGTGGGGATACAGATCCCAAGGTGACGGAGGACTGGCTTGAGTCAGTGGCATGACTCTTCAGGATGGTACATACCCTAGAAGACCAGATTTTGGCACTATCCCCCAGTCCTCTCCTCGGGATAACTGAGCGATGGTGGGATCTGGTGACGCAGACCCATGACGATTCATCCCTCACATGGGATGGCTTCTAGCATCTTTTTAAGGAGGAGTAATCCCCCTCGTGTTTACACTCCGTTCGGATCCAGGTGCTGAAGCAGGGAGGGATGTATGTGTCCCAGTACTCGGCCCGGTTCGCTAATCTTAACCGCTACTCGCATGACATGACCTGTGACAACATCTTCTGCGCGCGGAAGTTTGAGCATGGTCTTCGCAGGGAGATCCAAGCTAGCATGGTCCCCCTGTGCATCCCCACTTATGCTGTAGTGCTTGAGGGGGTAATAGTGACATATAGATTCATGGTTGAGGGGCTCTAAATAGTAGGACTTAGCAGTGGCCGATTTAGAGTAGAGTCTTCAGTAGGAAAATGACAGAGGGTTGGGCCTCAGCCGAGGAGGCCCTTCCATGAGCAGACCCAGGGCAAGGGTCGCACACCGTAGTGGCGCAGTAGGGCACCGGGGCAGACAATAGAGTACCCGCCGTAAAGATCAGTCGTGGCAGGCAGTAGGCGGACCACAGAGGTAGAGGCAGCACCGAGACCAGGGGTTACCTAGGCGAGGACCCGGTGGTCCTCAGGGAGGTGGTGTAGGAAGAGAGGCGGGACCAGGAGGTGGGGGACAGAATTTCGAGATCCCTCCACATCCACCACCGAGCGGCCCACGCCAGGATCAGGGAGCTGGCGGTAGGGGTCGTAGGCAGGTTCAAGCCATGGGTGTTCGAGACCCTCTAGCACACGATATGGTCTGAGGTACGCTTTGTGATTACTCCACACTTGCTTTAGTACTAGTAGACGCATGCTCCAGCCATTCCTTTATATCACTACTGTTTTTATGGGAGTTGGAGCTTCCAGTAGAGGCGCTGACACTAGCACTTAGCCTCGAGGTTCTTATGGGAAGTGCCTCGTTAGTTACCTTTATCTACAGACAGTGTGAACTGTCATTCAGAGGAGGTAATATCATGTGGGAGCTACTCATCATCACGATGGAACCTTACGACGTCATCCTGGGCATGGATTGGCTTTCTATGGTTTACGCTGAGATCTACTGTCGTCACAGATGAGTCAGAGGGGAGTTTTCTGATGGGATGAGGTTCACCGTCCTTGGTGATTGAGACCTCATGGCAGAGCAAATTGCTACTTTGAGTAGGAGACCCCGACCTTTTTCGCACCAACTGCCGAGCATGGCTCTCGGAGCAGCGGACGCTACAGGCACCTGGATCCCTACCGTTGTAGATGACTACATGGATGTCTTTCCTGAGAATGTTCTAGGACTACCTCCGAGGAGATACAAGGAGTTCTACATTGACTTGTAGCCGGGGAGTGCTCTGATATCTTTTGCAGCATATCAGATGGAACCTACAGAGCTTCAAGATCTACTACTTTAGTTGGATGAACTTCGTGAGAAGGGATTCATCCGGCCTAGTGTGTCCCCCTGGGCAGCTTCGATCTTGTTTGTGAGGAAGGCAGATGGGAGCCTAAACCATTGCGTAGATTATCGTCGCCTGAATCGAGCCACTATAAAGAACAATTACCCTTTGTCGTGGATCAATGACCTCTTTGACCAGTTTCAAGGTGTGAAGTGGTTCTCGAAGATCGATCTTCGATCTGGCTACCACCAGTTTCGAGTTCATGAGGCTGATATCCCGAAGCTGGACTTCCGTTTTCAATATGGGAACTACAAGTTTTTTGTGATTCCCTTTGGCATGACGAATGCCCCTACCGTCTTTATGGCTTTGATGAACCAGATTTTCTAGCCGTACATGGATCGGTTTGTGGTTTTCTTTATTGATGACATAGTCATTTACTCGGTTACATAGGATGATCACGTGGAGCATTTGAGGATGGTCCTAGACTTACATCGAGAGCACCAGCTATATGAGAAACTCTCGAAGTTCCTATTTGGGATTCACTAGGTTCACTTTTTGTGGCACGTCATTACGGAACATGGTTTGGCTTTGGATCCCACAAATATAGAGGTAGTTCTTACATGGGATCCACCCAAGAATGCGTCTTAGGTGCGGAGTTTCCTTGGACTGGCAGGGTACTACAGGAGGGTCGTACAGGACTTCTCCAGGATTGTTGCCCCTTTTACCGCATTGACGTGGAAGGGAAAACTGTTTACCTGGACTGATCAGTTCCATAAGGCCTTCGAGAAGTTTAGGCATAGGCTGACTAGCACACCGGTGTTGAGGATTCTATTGCGATGCTTCAGGAGTTGGGCTTGGGTGCGTGCTGATGCAGCAACATGCAGTGATCGCGTATGGGTCGAGGCAGGTGAGGCCCCATGAGCAGAATTATGCGACTCACGATTTCGAGCTGACAGCGGTGGTCTTCCCCATGAGGCTATGGATACACTACCTTTTGGGTGAGCGTTTTTTGGTCTACTAAGTTCACCAGATCTTCAAGTATATCTTCACTCAGATGGATTTGAACCTGAGGCAGAGGTGTTGGATGGAGTTTCTCCAGGACTATGATTTCGAGATAGTCTACACTCCAGGGAAGGTCAATATTGTACAAGATTCCCTTATAAGTATGTCCCAATCTCATCTAGTGCGGGAAGCTTCAGAGCAGTGGGATTCCCTACAGATGAACATGGTGGAGAAGGAGGGTACAACTTTTATGCAGTCAATGGTGTTGAATCCTTTTCTCCTTGAGCGTGTGAGAGAGTCGCAGCTTGGAGATGACGACAGTGAGGTACTCTGTGATCAGATATCCATGTTCGATGCACTTGACGGGTATTATGAAGGAGGTAATCAAGAGATCTTGTTTCAGGGGTGAGCTGTAGTATGAGTGGTGATGTAGGAGGAGGTGATGCGAGGGTTCCACACTTCTCCCTTCTCCGTACATCCCGGTGTTGGGAACATGTACAGAGACCTTCACCGGCAGTTTTGGTGGTTTGGCATGAAGCAGAGCGTAGTCGAGTTCCTTTCTAGGTGTCTTACCTGTCAGCAGGTGAAGGTAGTGCAGCAGGTTCTGACAGGGTTGTTCCAGTCCCTTGATATCTTGGAGTGGAAGTGGGATGGTGTATCTATGGATTTCTTCACAGGGATTCCGCATATGGTGAAGGGCCATGACTCCATTTTGGTGATAGTGGACCAAGTCACGAATTCGGTGCACTTCCTTTATACCAAGGATCAGAGCTTTGTGGAGAGTCTGGGGCATTTATATGATCGGGAGATCGTCCGCCTTCATGGAGTACCTTCAACGATCGTCTCCGACCATGATGTGCGGTTTACATCGTGATTATGGCGAGGCCTGGAGGAGTAATTCGAGACTCAGTTGTGGATGAGTACATATTTTCACCCCCAGGCTGATGGTTAGACCCATCGCACTTTCCGGGTGTTGGAGGATATGCTCAGGGCGTGTGTGTTAGACTTTGGCCGGAGCTGGGAGGATCATCTGCCCTTAGTAGAGTTTGTGTATAACAACAGTTACCACTCTACTATCGACATGTAACCTTTTGAGTCCCTCTACGAGAGACCCTACAGGTCACCCTTATGCTGGATGGAGGTTTGGGAGACCTCCCTCGTGGGCCCAGAGTTGGTGCAGGCGATGATGGAGAAGGTGCATGTCGTTCATGAGCGGATAAGGACGGCTCAGAGCAGACAAGTCCTATGGAGAGCGATGTCGCAGGCCCTTGGAGTTTGAGCAGGGAGACCATGTCTTTTTTAGAGTCTCCCTGCGGTGTGGAACGCAGTGGTTTGGATGGGGAGGCAAGCTATCCCCAAGGTTCATTGGGCCCTTTGAGATTGTGCGCCGGGTTGTTGAGGTCGCCTATCGTCTTGCACTACCCCTCCAGCTGGAGAGAGTGCATGAAGTCTTCCATTTTATGCAGCTGATGATATACATGCATGACCCCACGAACGTTATCGACTAGGGAGAGCTGGACATTGAGGATGAAGCCACCATTGAGGAGCACCCGATGGCGATTGAGGACCGACAGGAGCAGACTTTGCATGGACGGACCATTCCTCTAGTTCGTGTGTTGTGGCAGCATGGGAGGGTGCAGGAGAGCACCCAGGAACAGGAGAGCCAGATGCCGGCTCAGTATCCCGAGTTTTTTTTGTAGTTTAGTTTCTCGGGGATGAAAAACCTGAAAGAGGGACTAATTTAATAACTCGGTTTTTGAACCTATAATACATTTCATTTTTCTTGATGTTTTTCCAAGCAGGACGTGTGCGATTCTGAGCCCTGGTTTGGCCGAAATTAAAATTGACATGTGTTCACACTAGACACGCTAAATAAATAGAATAACTCCTGAATGGTAACTCGGATGGGAAAACTGAGTGCATTGTTGATTCCGGAACGTGTTGTTTACCCTAGGAGGGGTGCAATTTTCACGCGCGCGGCCCTTCTCTGAAATACGCCACCAGGGGCGTTTTTGTTATTTAGCAGTCACCGACATCGAATTTTATAACTTCTGAATGGAGGCTCGGATTAAAATTTTGAGATCTCCATTGTGCTTAGGGAATAGTGTTTACCTTAGGGGAGGCTTAACCTTGACCCCGCTGGGAGTCTGGGTACTGGCCTACTGGTGGATGCTTTAAAAATTAATTAAAATTAATTAATTTTTTTATTTAAAGACAACCACCTCAAATGCTTCAGCTCCCATTGTTTCTTCACTTCCGGTTCCCTCCTCTCGAACTCATCCCCTCTCCTCCACCACTCCGGTAAGGAACGGAAACTCTGACGGAGCGTGGCAACTCTAGCGAGGTGCAGTAACTGTGGCGGACCGTCGGTGAAGCGTCGGGCTACGCCCATCAAGGTAGGCTCGTGCATTTAAATGTTAATCCCCGCAAGCCCCCCCCCCTATAAATGAAATTTATTGCATTTTTTCTGTCGAATTGTCGGGGGAGAGCCATTTTTTATTGGAGCTCTATCCGAGATTCCCAACGATCCTTTCGGGTCAAAAATCCGAGTCCTGGAGCGTTCGGGGTGGCCCAAGGAAGTTTCCCAGCCGTTTTTCCTTTTTCCGGTAGTTCCAGGGAGGATTGGCGAGCTTCAGTGGTAGATCAGCACGTTCCAGGATATAGAGGATCAGTTCTAGAGGTGGAGGCGGCTCTCCGGGATGGAGGCGCGGCGGTGGACTCTCCAGCGGCGGCGGCTTCGCGCAACGTGGCGGCGGATTCAGGCGGCTCCAGGCTACGGGAGGTCGACGGAAAGGGGATCGGGGTCGCGGCGCAAGACCCTAAGCGGGGACGGAGATCCTTCTTTGGTGGGTCTCTATGGAAGACCCTAACCAGCCCCATAGCCGTTCGGCACTGTGTGGATCCAGGGTCCACGTCCGGGCCACGCAGATGAGCCGGGCCGGCCAGCGCAGGCCGGTCCAGACCGGCCGAACCCGGCCCAGGGGGGGCGGTTCGCCTCCCCCCTCCAACTTCGGACACACGTAATTTTCTCTAAGGGTGTCCATTTTGAGTGTCCTCTATGGAAGTGTAATCCTAGACTCCAGATGAATGTCTTGATATGGTTTAGGGGATTCTTAATTCCCGGGACGGGAGCTCAGTGGCGTGATACGCTCATTAAGTACTACACCGGGATTCTTGTTTTGGTTGGCGCAGAAACATTTTATGTCCGTTTTGAGCACCGTCAGCGGCATTATGACCCTGGCATCAAGGAGGAGTTTTACATTTTGCTTTGGGGCATTGAAGTTGGAGATGAGACATGGGACCTATGGGCTGTGATTGAGTTGCGTGTAGCGTTTTTGCACCCTTTTCACTAGACGTCCATTCGAGGTGTTTGAGTAGTCGTTTCGGCAATTTTTTCCGAGAGCATCGCAATGGCACAGTTCTCTAGATAAGTATCAGAGTCGGGTTGTGAGCCCCACATAGGCTGGCTATGGTGAATAGTACCATATTCACCGGTTGTCTATTTCGGGCGGGTAAATAGTCTATCTCGCATGTCTTTCTGTGAGAACCGCAATGGCATAATCTGTTTGGGAATGAGGAGCCTCATTGAGATCATGTTAAATGTGGAAACATGGGAGGGTGTTGGATGGAGATCCCTTTTTGACATACTCTGAACCAACGCATGGTGGTGTGGTTAGTGACACCCGGTGATGTCAGTAGCGGGGCAGAGCTATCAGATCGATTCTGGGTTTACCCTCCAGCAGGGTTGGGCAGTGGGTTACCTGACGTCTCTTGGGTGTCTACCCTCCAGCAGGTCTGGGCAGTGGGTCACCCATTGACTTGTTCCAGGTCTACCCTCATGCAGGGCTTGGTAGTGGGTCACCTATCGACTTCTTCCAGGTCTACCCTCCAGCAGGGCTGGCCATTGGGTCACCTGTCCACTTATTCCAGGCCTACCCTCCAGCAGGGCTGGGAAGTGGGTCGCCTATCGACTTATTCCAGGTCTACCCTCTAGTAGGGATGGGCAGTGGGTCACCTGATGATATACTAGGGTTTAACCTCCACCAGGGTTGGGCAGTGGGTCACCCGTTGGCATATCTGACTGAACCCATCTTATGAGGCTTGTCGGTGACTTTTCACTGTGACTACCGGAGAGGGACCCTGGTTTTACGAATTAGTGGGGTAATAGTTTTAACATTACCTAAGGACCTAATAAGAAGAGGGGAACTTTCCCCACTGAGATGCATCCTTGATACATGACCTAAAATCTTGTGGGTGAGTCAGTGCCACCCAAAGAGGATAGTATCGAAGTGCAGTGATTGAGCCCCTTCGACTTGGGCTTCCTAGGTGGACGAGATGAGATGCTGGGCTGTGCGGATGGTTTTACTCAGAACTGAGGGTGACTTATCCTGGGATGAGCTTGGAGATGGATATCCCCTTACAAATTCGTTTGGGATTCTTGTTGAGCATATATATATATAATGGCACCCTACTTTCTTTCACAATTCTTGGGGTCTGTGCTTACTTATTTCTTTTGGGTTGAGCAGCACTCTCTTTACTAAACTTTTATACTTTCTTTGTTAGTCTATTGCTCACCTCTTTAGTGCCTCCTTTTTTTCTCCCTCAAGATTTCGGGGCAACCTAATGAGTATCTTTATACTCACCCCTGCATGGGCTTTTCCCAAACCTGGTGTGCCCTTGCAGATGACGGACATGTCGATCATGACTATAGAGGATTGTAGAGGTCATAGTAGTTGGAGCAACGTACCGCAGTCATGCTAGAGTATTCAGGTGGGAGTCTATCGAGTTGTTTTTTTTTTGTTTACATGTTGCCGGTTTGTAGCACCTTTGTGGTTGGGCATGTGTTTTTCTCCTTTTACATTTCAGTTACTTGTTAGTACATCCAGCACTTTGCTTACTCAATTTAGTGGTTGATGCATGACTTTTGTTGGGGTATAGTTGTTTGTATTTATATTTCTTTTTACTCTACATCGAGTGGGTTGTGTGTGCGTGTGTACAGATACTTAGACGAAGGCCTCCTCAAGATTGTTACTCCTTCGGCACTGGTCACCATCCTCTGGCCTATAGAGTTGGGCTTGAGGTAGTTGCAGCTCAGGACCGGTAGGGTCGGGTGGTGACAAACATTCACAAATAAAGAAATTTCTTAAGCCTAGGTATTTATTTATTCTAATATTAAATATATTAATTAGAAATTTGATTTGTAAGATCCTCGATCTCTGTTTCAAGAAATAATATTTAAATGAAATTGTAATATATCACCCACCACTTCACTCTTACATTTCACATGGAACCCACAGTTTTAATTTCTAATTTTTTAAATAATGAGTTTGAATAAACATGTTTGACTCTATCTAAATAAAAATTCAGGATTATAATTTCACACTCAATAATTGTATACTCCTCACTCCTCTTTGTAATTTTTTGGCTTATAAAAAATTATTTATCATATAAAAATAATATCGTCAGCATTTATAACATATTATTTTTTTTTCTTTAACTCTATACCACCCATATTTGTGTTATTCTACTTTATTTCAAATTCCACTAAAAATTTGTTTTTATGGAAAAAAGAGTTCTTCAAATATCTAAAAGTGGTGTCAGCTTCATTCCTAACATCAAAAGGATATTTCCCCTTTGATGTTTTCATACATGATATTTCATATTATTTTTTATAATTAATTATATAAAATATACTTTAAAATGATGTATATTTTATAATATGATCATAAACTATATTGTTAAAATAGATTAAAAACATCTTCTCAACATGATTTTAAAAATTGGGTACAACCGCGAAAGCGGCACACGACGCAAGGAATAAAATTACATTAAAGTGCAAGCTCGGGGACATGACCATGCGACCTGCCCCTCACCCCCCCCCCCCCCCAAACCCTTACAACCCCACCACCAACGGTGGGGCAACTAAACATGATTTTACATCCCAAATAAGATCAAATTGATGTAGCACAAACAACACAGTACACTCCCCCACACTTGAGTTCAACTGGGATCATGAAATTACATCTAGTGTGGGTTGCATAAGGATTTTAGGTTTTTTAGGTGGTAGTCTAAAAATGTTGTTCATGGATACTAGGGAATGTAAGAAGTAGGATAAAAAAGGTATTTTAATTGTAAAAATAAAGATATAAGAAAATTACTCAATAATATTTAACCCATGTACCAAAAAGCTACATGGTTTTAACAGAATACACAGAAAACTATTGTTAATCAATCACAATATATTTTAGTCAAGAGGTGATGTTCTTATGAAAAAAATTAAAAATCCCTTAAAAACATCAATTGAATGTGATTTAAATATTTTAATATTAGTTCATGTAATGGGATTCAAAATTAATTGGTATTTTTATTAATTTCCCAAAATATTGAATCTGGAAAAAAAATCATATTTCATCATTAATTTAACCAAACTTCCATAGGTCAAATCAGTTCTCACATTGGAATACATTCTAAAAATTATAAAGGTATTAATTTTGAGATTATAATTTTTAGAAACACATAAAAAGTGATAGAAAAAGAAAAATCACATGATCTTAATGAAACAAAGTATTTATCTTAATTTAACAAAAGATGACCCCTCCCCAAAAAACACACACATACATTTTTCAATTTCCTTATTGTGGAAAATTTCAAATGAGAAATTAAAATATATAGTTATAATCAAAAAAAATAAAGTGATAAGAAGGAATAAAATCATTCTGCAGATATATTTATTAGTAATAATATATCCACCTCCACTAGAGGCTCTTGAAAATTAACTTTGAAAAACATGAATCTATGTCCACTGACTATAAGTGTTGAATGATTCCTTATGTCAATGATTTTCAAAATACACCAAGTGGGAAAAAATGAAAAAATATAAAAGACTCATGCCATTTGGAATGAAATTTAGCAATAAAATTAAGTATTCATTAATAAAATGATAGTAATTTATCTCATTATTTTAATACCTACCTATGGATAAATTAATCATGAAAAAACTATGGTTTTCTCTATGAAAATCTTATATTTTTCATAACCATTGTTCATGATTTATTATAACTATAACGAGTAAAATTTCCATTATTTTTTTCCTTCAAAAATACATCAGTTTTAGCTCTTCAAAGCCTAAAAATATTTTTATTATATCTCAATAGGTCAATATAAATTATTCCCATTCATTTACCTAAAATGTGAAATTACTATAAATGTTTTTAAAAAATTGATAATCCTAATACGTATAATAAAATCTCATAATCCAATATTTTCTATTTTGATAGATATTTTTATCTAAATATTTTTTATCTCTCTATTTAAAACATATTTATAGCCATTTTTGAGTGTTCAAAGCTATAGAAACCTTGTAATGAACCCCATATTTCCCTTTAATAGATTCTAAATTCCTAATAGAAAAGTGTGTCCCCTGAATAGTGATGATAAAATGTTGTTCCCTATACCTATGAAAAATATTAACTCAAATATATTTGGAAACAAAATTAGAATCATTATTTATAGTGGGAATGGCCTCTATCTATTTTATATAAATTCAAAATCATGTAAAATGTAAATATATTCACAAATATTAAGTAATTAGACCATAAAATTAGTAACTAAAATGTAAATACCCCGACTCCAGTAGCCTAAAGCGATGGTTAAGTTGTTAAACAGGAACTAGATATAAGCATTAGCATCCAAATTACCAAATAGTTTATTATTTTTGGTAAACAAGATACATAAGTTAAATTCACATTATATTTTAAAAACATAAAATACACAATGTTTTTTCCTTGAGAACGCCATTATCCCCTTTATCACATCCATGCATATCGATCACAAAACACCTCGTTTCATTTGGTGTTAAATTAAATATATTAAAGAGGTAATATTAGATGCTCAGTAATGGTATGCGTATAGAACAATATACATTGAATAAATAATCATAAACAATATATAATGGTAAATAACTAAAACACATTACATTTAAACAATAACATGATCATAGTATGGAAATAATAAATTATGATCAAATAATCCATATAAACAATCACATTTTTTTGAAACTTATCCATGGATACTCTAAATAATAAAATAATTATATTGAAATATATAATTTTTTTCATAATTATTGAATGCATAATTTTGGTGATCTAAATTTTATCATTGAGGCCTCGTACAAGACATCTGAAAATACTATCAAGGATTTTTACAATGACATCTAATCAAATTTGTAATTCATCATCAAATACCCAATATAGTTTGTATCATGAGACCTTATGATGTATTGATAAGATATATCAAGCCTCCCCCATCACTTACTATGTCCAATTATTTTCTCATTCGAATAAAAAGTATAACTAAATTATCATGCCATTACAATAAATAATTGTCCATATTAGAAGAACTATCATACATAATGTGAATACTTTCCCCCAGTAAAAATGATCATAAACCGTCCAACTAAATATTTTTTATGGTATAATTATATTATGTCCTCAATATAAGATTAAACAAAAAAAATATTACATACATGAAAATACTTTAAAAATTAACAAAAAAATATCTTGTGGAAAACACATTATTTTGAAAATCACTTTTTAAATTCTGAGCAAATAACATGTAATAAAGAAATAATATTATTTTAAAATAACCTGGTAAACATGTAAAGGAAGCTTAAAATCATTTATGAGTCCTGATGGCATGAAATTACATTCATTTCTTATAAGTTAAAAAACATTCTTTTCAACATTTTGTAAGAAAATACAAAAAAGTACCTCGTTTAGAAAATGATAAGAAGACTCCTTATAAAACACATTGTAAAATGTTATACATTTGTAAAATGAATTTTAAAATTAATTATATAAGTGTAAAAAATTGGAAATATTTTTATAAAATATGGACATGGAAGTGAAATATTCTTTAGATAAAACATAAAAATAAAAAATATCGAATAATGATGAGATTGTGAAATAAACACTTACCACATGGGTTTAGTTTTATTCGTAGTCCACATGATATAAATAACATTCAATTAAACTTTAAATACCATGAGGAAAAATTTATTACTGATATAATATATCAAATGGGATGTATAGGCACCATACAAAAGAAATAATGGGGGAATATGGCATATGTATCAAATAAGTAAAAGTGAGATGATAAACCCTTACCTTAGGTCTGAATTACATCATATGTGTTCGAGCCTCCAGTATAATAAATATATATTTACTATAAATATATAACGTAACCATATTAATATATATCATACCATATATGATTTACTTATAACCATTTATCACTTATTTAATAATAATTCTTTACTAAAATCATTGTTCGGAGTGATTATTGATTCATTTTTATGTATGTATTTGTTTTTTAGTTTCAATATTTGTAATTTGATTAAGATTAATAAATATACATAATGTGAGGGGACTAGTTTTGGATATACCTAACACTGAGAAGGGGGTAAATCAGTGTTGAATACTTTTAAATCCAATTCCAACAATTTATCCTTGTATCTCATGACCTGTTAGGATCTAGATTCTCTTATTCTCTTTTCCCTATAGCATGCAATGATAGAAAGTAGTAAAAACATGCACACAATATTTTAATAAGGTCCACCACTCAATAAGAATACCTACATTATTACCACAAATGGGAATGAACTGTGCATGTATTCTCCACTATAATGTGATATTCTATTATAGTGGTTGACTAGGAAACCAATCCACTAGTTAGTGTGGCTCCCTACACCTAGAGGGGGGAATGAGATAACCACTTACCACTTGAAACAATTAGGATATTCCCTTACACTTTCTGGTTCTTTATAATTCCTCTAAAGATAGTCTTCTTCCTTCTTGAATAAGGTAGGTTCTGATCTTGATCTTCTTCAGTGCTCTTATCTTGGTTGTTTGCAAAGTAGTAGGCCAGCAACTCTCCAATTTTTCTCTCTTCTTCTTTTTAGTTCATAAACTGAATACAATACCTATTCTTTAATGCAATAACTGGATTCACTCTTTTTCTTATTTCTTATCATGAATCACATACAACTATGTGAATGTTATGCAATAAGTATTGGCTCGCATGTAATCATCAGAGACAACTTCTTATACTTTTTCATGAATGCATGTGATCATGTACAAGAAATTTAGGTTGAACCTTACTTTTTTGTTTACACACATGAACACACTTGTTTGGGTATTTTTTATGGGATTTCACGCATTCATGTGCATGCATGCAAGCATTATCTCTCTTCTTCCACTCTTTGTGTGAGAACCAAAATGGGTGTGGTTCTTTGAGGACACTCACAACCTATTCTCTTATTCATTTTCTTTATTCTCTTTCTTCCTCTTTAACTGGTTTAGGTTATTTCTTAATGTTTATAAGTATATGTTTCTTCAAAATTTAATGGGTGGAAACACTATCCTTTTTTTCTTGAGCACTTGAGGCCTTGAGTTCCTTTATGAAACGCACATATGTACATGTATGTGTGTACGAGCCTCATGCAAGCTTCTCATTTACCAAAAGCAGCCCCTGTAAATGATAAACATGGAGGGGGTTCTTACCTTTGTTCAATCAAAGATCTCCACATTACTTCTTCTTCATGAAAAGGATGTGTGGTTCTTCTTTGCATAGTCTTTGTTGGACTTCAAGAAGAAAAATGTTAGGTTAAAAGATTAACCATTGGATCACGGTTTCTTGACCTTCGCAAAGAACAGTGGGGGTTCAAAAGATGATTATGTGTTCATGACACCCAATTCATCACAAGTTATTTTTAGATTGAAATGCACTTATAAAAAACTAGTAATATATTCTCCTTCATGGAGGAGAAGGATCACGGTACTCCTTTCTTTCTCTTCATGAAGTGATATGAAGAGAGATGCTTTGGTTTTTGAAAACATGATCTCTCAAAAATGCATGTGATGAAAAATTCATTGGATCTGGGGATTATATTTTTATAGGTTAGGGATAATTCATCTTCCACATTCTATATCTTAATATCTAAAATTATGGACAGGGATTTGAATGCCTGAGATCATTGGCATCAAGATTTAAATATTGCAGGTCAAGGATAAGCCACAAGTTTCATGTGTTTCCATTTCAAACGTCGGATTATTTCTTCATACATTAAATCAAGGACACGTGCCTGTATCTTGTTATTTAGAATCCTCAGTCAAACCAATGTGGACTCGGCAACTCCATTTTCCTCATTCAAATCTTCCTGTTCGAGATATCTCATGCATGCAAGATGAAGATTTCAAGCATGGTATCTATTCAATCTGAATATTATAATGGTGTCAAAATAATAATGCATGTTTGTTTTGATGTGTTCATCCATTATCTCATGAAAGATGTAGTGAAATGTGAGATTGCAGGAGGTTGAAGATGACAGTGCCTATCTTCAAATACTAAAAAAGGATCATACTGCTCTAACTCAAACGTGGAGGGCACGAGATCGGAAGAGCAGTGGAGGTTTGTATGATCGAATATTGGGGATGATCAGATGGTCGATCAAGATGCGGGATGTTATACATGGCTGAGATTACTCCCAAGGTTTTTAAAACTCATCTCACATCAAATTATAAATGCATATATTCACAGATTAAATATCAAGCAACTCCATCATTTGGCCAGAATTCTCCTATCCCCCCTCTGGTGTCGCCCTACATTAGTTCTCTGTGGGTGCGCTCTTAGTGCCCACTCTTCCTCCTCGGGATCACACCCAGCACCAACTATGAACACATTGTGGGATTATACATGGCCCTATGCACCTCTTGTGGATAGGCTCTGACTTGGCTTTACATGGGTGTGGTCGACCCCTATGGTCCTGCATATTCTTTGGGTTGAGGATTTGTGGCTAGCTCATGGGTTGGTCCCATTTTTTAAGAAAGCCACATAAAATTAATTGGTATAAAACTGAGTATGCACAAAAATTCTTGGCCATCATTAATCATAACCCCACCTCAGGAATGGTCAACATAAAGTCCAAACCACTTCTTCAAACTACTTATTCCTCCTTTACTTTTTGGAATATCAAATCCAAATTACTACAACAATCCTTAAAAGGATTCTACTTCAATTTTGTAAATGTTGTCTCACACATGATACATGTTCTTTGAACATTCAAAATTTGTGCATTAATCATTTGATTTATAACAACATAGAGAATTTCCCAAACGTGGAATCCAATGCTATGAATCTATAACAATTCTCCAGGAATATTCAATTCAATCAATCTCCATTCACTTTGGATTTCCTTCTTCATTTTCACCATAATTGGCCCCAGTTGACTACAGATAAAACATATACACAAATTGGTCCCGAGAATTTCCCAACCATGGCATCCAATTATATGAATCCAAAATAACACTCAATGTATCTTTACTTAAATAAATATCCCTTCAATTTGGAGTTCCAAATTCATTTTTACCATTACTGACACCAGTTTAAAACATATACAACGTACACACAAAGTAGTCCCCCCCCTTTGTATTTAGATGCCAATAACTTAAAAAAATCATAAATTAATGTCTTAAGGTCAAAAATAGAATTGTCTCTCTCACCATACTTTAGTTTCACTTATATTTCCCTTATTGAGAAGAAATACACTGTTCATGTTAGAGATGGTATCATTCCATTCTTATGAAATGTATCGTCATTAATTTCACACTAATCCTAATCTAGAAATGCTCAGTATATAAAACAAGAGGATTTGAATTAGAAAACAAATTTTCTATTACCCACTGAACATGATACATCATTAGATGAGAACTCATGTACATGTATTAAAGATATTTTCACTTTCATTCCGAGCTTAGGATAATAATTGTGACAATAAATAATCAACCAAAGACTTATTAATTCCTTTAAACAAAAGGATCAACCACATTTAAGTGCAATTGATACAATAAGTGTCCTTGGGGAATATTCACTCTTCTTATGTAATTGATTATCATTGTTACTCACCCTTTGTTGAATGATCTTTGTTTTGAGTAAAAAATGATGATAGAATAAAAAATAACATACCTTTTCCAATGACATGATCTTTATACAATATTCATAGTAATTGAAATTTACACCAAATGATCTTGATACTGATTTTGATAATGACTCTGGGATCTTCTTCATGTGTCTCCCCCTCAAGGGAAAACCTCTCGTCACTGAATCTCAGGTTCTCCCCCTAAGATCTTGCTTCACCTGAAATTTTTTTTATAATAAAAACAAATACAATACACAATGATTTAAGGGAATAAGGTGTATCCTCCTTGATTCATCAATGTGAACAACAAGGTTGAGATGATCTTCTCAACCCAGATGCTCTATTCTTCACACTTTCATAACTAATCTTTAATTCTAACTATGATTTTGTGGATCTCAAAACATCATCCATTTCTTTGTGTGTGAGTATTATCTCTCTAAGAGCTTTCAAAGCACTGGAATCTCATGGTTAAACATTCATCTTCTTTAGAAATTCTTGTTGGGATAGAGTAAATTCGATGCATCTTATAATAGTGTGACCATCCATATTTCACCTTACAAAAAGAACTTCTTTTTCTTCATGTAGAATCATTTTTTTCTTTTAAAACTATCCCTAGAATTTGCATATTCCATCTATCTCATTATTTCAAAATATTTTGGCCAACCCACCGATATGTCATTATGGACTCAGGCATAAATATAGGATCTTCAAAATGTATTATTTTGAGTGTCATCCTTCTTATTAGTTATTTTGGATGCACTACCATTCATCTTCTTGGATTTAGAATCCAAGGACATCTCAACTTTGGGTACCTATTAAAATGAACATACACCATTCATGAGACCATTCTTGTTGCATAAATCATAGATTTCATCCAACATTACAAATTTTTTTGCAATATATAGATGCTTCTAGATCTGCAAATGTTGCTACTTCTTCCCAGGATTTGTCTTCCTTGATATGGGTTTTCTCTGTGGTTTTACATTTAAGGGATCGTAGAAAAAATCTAGTGCACAATACCCCAATCTATTACATCGCCATCATTGACCAACAAACCTTGACTTCTTTACAACTTCTTTATATGGTTGCTGAGTATTTTTCCTGAATTGTTGTACATTATCTGGGGATCTGTCTTCCACACTATTTCCTTTATCCATCCTATCCATGGTGGTAGGTTTAATCTTATTCTTCATCATCCATACCGGTTTATAATTTTTCTTCCAACACACAGTTTTTGGTGACGAAATTTTAGAAACATTTGTACGAGTTGGTATGGATGGTACATTTACATTCTCAGTTTCTTATCATAGATCAGTGAGTGAATCCTTTATCTTCTTGTCACATGTTATAGGTATTCTGATAGTATAATTCTTTAGTGATCATTGAGTACTAGCAAAAAAAAATCTATCTTATATGGAGACTCAATATGTGTGTTTTCAGGATTTGTCAACTCCACTTCCAATTCATGGAATCTCATATTGAGGATGACTTCCTGGTCTTCAATCATAGTAATCTTCTATTCAAAAGACTTATTTAATCATTCAACTTCATCTTCATGCATCTTTATACTGTTTTGTAACAATGATAGAAGTTATTTGATCTTTATGGAGTCTTATTCCAAATATACCTCCTTGGCTTAATTATTATTTTTCATCTATTTTTCAATTGAATGGATCTTCTATTCTACTATCTTTTTGAATCCATCTTTTTCTTCAACATCTTTGAGCCACTTTGAATAAATTACTTTAAATCTCTTCTTTGTTTCTTCAAAGGCTCCAACCTGTCTAGAGAGCTTTAAACATTCAATAGTTTTTACTTGTAATCCTTTCTCAAAAACATGAGTTTCTTCTTCCAATTGGGTGATATTTTCTTACATGCCTTGAAATAATCCACAAACCATGGATGTAATTTCATTAGAGATACCATGTAGAATCATTCTTAATATATAAATTGATATTTCTTTAGATTTTTTATATTGATAATCATCACTTGTGCTAGAATTTTCACATGAGAATAATTTTCAAATGTACTAACATGTACCTATTGATCAATTGAGTTAGGAAGGTTGTCCATCTTCATGGTGGGGACTTAATCCACCCTTTCATTACATTTCAAGTCTGATGTGTCATTAATGTTAAACATATATGACGAATTAGATGCTTCCTCTTATTTAGATAAGATGGACTTCTTCTTCAACTTTAACTTCCCCATATTGTTCTTCTTCATCTTGTTATTTGTAGATATAGCCTTCTATTCAGAGATAACTGAATCTTAACTAAAATTTCACTTCATAGATAACTCAAGAATGAAACTCAAATCATTAAAAGATAATAACATCACTATAGAGAATCCAATAGAGGTGGACCTACCTCTAATATCAATTGAGAGGACCAGTTTGGGATATACCTAACAAGAGAGGGGGTGCATCGGTGTTAGGGAGTTTTGAAACCAATTCCAACATTGTATCCTTGTACATCGTGACCTGCTAGGATCTTGATTCTCTTATTCTCTTTTCTCTGTAGCATACAATAATAGAGAGTTATAAAAACATGCACATGATATTTTTACATGGTTCACCACTCAATAAAAAGAAGATAAATCCTTACCATGCATGGGAATGATAGGTGAATGGATTCTCCATGATAATGTGATATGTTATTACAGTGTTTAACTAAGAAAACAATACACTAGTCAGTGTGTCTCCCAACAACTAGAGTGGGGAACGATATAATCAATTCCCACTTGAAACAAGTCGGATATTCCCTTAAACATGTTGGTTCTTTGTAATTCCTCTGAAGATAGTATTCTTCCTTCTGGAACAATGTAGGTTCTACTCTTGATCTTATTCAGTGCTCTTCACATGGTTGCTTGAAAAGAAGTCGTCAAGAAACCCTCCTCTTCTTCTCTTTGCATATATTTAGTGAAAAAACTTACTGTAGTACATATTCTTCGGTGAAATAACCTTATTCACTCTTCTTCTTATTTTTTTCTTGAATCACACACAACTATGTGAATTTTATGTAATAAGTATTGTCTCACTTGGCATCGTCAGAGACAACTTATTCTCCTTTGTTCATGAATTCGTGTGATAATGAAAAAATAATTTAGTTTTTACCTTCCTTTTTTTACACCCATGCACACACTTGTTTTGGCTCCTTTTTTATATGATTTCACATATGCATGTGCAATCATGCATGCATGAACTCTCTTTTTCCTCCCTTTTTGTGAGAACCCTAATGGATGTGATTATTTGAGCACACTCACAACCTCTTCTCCTTCTCCATTTCTTTATTTTCTTTCTTCATATTTTACATAGATAGGGTGTTTCTTTATGTTTATATGTATATGTTTCTTCAAACCTCAATGGGTGAAAACTTTTCCCAACATGTTCTTTCACACTCGAGTCCTCAGGTTCCTTTATGCAAAGCACATACGTACATGCATGTGTGTATGAACCTCATGAAAGATTCTCATTTACCAAAAACACCCCCAGTAAATAATAAACATGGATTGGGGTGCTTACCATTGTACGATAAAAGAGCTCCACATTCCTTCTTCTTCATGCATAGGATGTGTGGTTCCTATTTACACTATGTGTGCTGGAATTCACAAAGCCTAATGGGAGGTAAAATTATCAACCACCAGATCACGGTTTCTTGATCTTCACAAAGAAAAATGAGGGTTAGAAAGCCGACTATTTATCCATGACACCCAATTATTCACAAATTATTTTGAGAGTGAAAAGAACTTATCAAACACTAGAGATATCTTATTCTTCATGGAGCAGAAAGCTCATGGTAGTCCTTACTTTCTCTTCTAAAATTTATGTTCAGAGAGATGCTATGTTTTTCAAAAACATGAGCACTCAGGAATGCATGAGCAGCAAGATTCTTCATCTTGGGTATTTCTCTTTTTTTAGGTGAGGGATACTTCCTCTTCCCCATTCAAAATCAACATATATAACATTAAGATCAGGGATTTCAATGCCTAAAATCATTGGCATTAAGATTTCAAAATTGCAGGTCAAGGATAAGCTACAAGTATCAGCTGTTTCCTTTTCAAACACAGGCTTCTTTCTTCATACATTAAATCAAGGACATGTGCATGTATCTTGTTTTTTTAAAAGCCTCACTCGAACCCATGTGGCCTCATCAAATGCATTTTCCTCGGCCGAAGCTTCTTCTTCGAGATATCGCATGCATGAAAGATGATGATGGCATTTATGGTATCAGTTCGATTTGATGATCATCATGGTGTCAAAATAATAAGGAATGGTGGATCACACTTGATCATCCGTTAGCTCTGGTGATATGTAGTGGAACCGGAGATCGAAATAGGTTGATGATGGTGGTGTGTTTTTTCAAATATTGCTGGAGGATCGGAAGGCTATAACTCGAACGTGCAGGGTGAGAGATCAGATGAGTGGCAGAGATTTGGATGATCAAATTTCGTGGATGATCGGATGGTTGACTAAGATGCTGGATGTTATAGATGGATGAGATTACACCTGATATTTTTAAAACTCTTCCCATATCAAATTTCAAACACATATATTCACAAATTAAATATCAAGTTTCTCCATCATTTTTCCAAAATTCTCCTCTCCCCCCTCCATTGTCGCCCTGCATCAGCTCTCTGTGGGTGCGCTCTTAGTGCCCACTTTTCCTCCTCGGACACGCACTTAGCACCCACTATGAACACCCTAGGGGCTTGTACATAGCCACATGCACCTATTGCAGGTTGGCTCTGCCTTGGCTTCCCCATGGGCATGGTCGACCCCTATGGTCCCACATATGCCTTGGGTTGTGCTTGGGTAGATTTCTCGTGGTCTGGACCAATTTTTTAATTAATCCACATAAAAATAATTTGTAGAGAACTGAGTATGAACAAAAATTCATGGTCATCATTATACAAAAACCAACCTCAGGCATGGTCGCCTTAATTTCCAAACCT
The DNA here is from genome assembly GCA_963277665.1 of Viscum album. Taxonomy (NCBI): domain Eukaryota; kingdom Viridiplantae; phylum Streptophyta; class Magnoliopsida; order Santalales; family Viscaceae; genus Viscum; species Viscum album. The sequence continues at coordinate 813,995,419 of OY728126.1, read as the reverse complement.
CTTCTCCAACCTACTTCTTCCTCCTTTCATTTTTGGATTATGAAATCCAAATTACTTCAATCATCCTTAAAAGGATGCTACCTCAATGTTTTAAACGTTGTATCACACATGATAAAAGTTCTTTGAACTTTCATGATTTGTGCATCAATCATCATATTTTTAACAACATGAAGAATTTCCCAAGCATGGAATCCAATGAAACGAATCCAAAACAATTCTCCAGGAATCTTCAATTCAACAAATCTCTATTGACTTTAGAGTTGCATCTTCATTTTGAACATTATTGGCCCTTGTTGAAAAAAAATAAAAGTTTTTCATAAATTGATCCCAAGAATTTCCCATGCGTGGCATCCAATGCTATGAATCCATAACAACTTTCCATGTATCTTAAATTCATCCAACATCCATTCACATTGGAGTTCCTTATTCATTTTGACCATTATTAACACATGTTGACAACAAATACAACTTATACACAAAGAGGTCCCAACAATCCCCCCCCCCATTTGTTTTTTTTTTTTGCAATACCTTAAAACATTTTCTGAAATGAATGTTTCAATGTCAAAAATTATAATCTTCACTCTCCTATTACTATCATTTCACTTCTCTCCCCCTTATTGAAGAGAAATAAAAAGTTCATGGTAGAGACGGTATCATTCCATAATTTAGAAACACTCCATCAATAATTTCACTCTAATCCTACTTGAGAAATGATCATTATAGAAAACAAGAGTATTTTTTTTAGAAAATAAAGTTTTCTATTACCAACTAAACATGACACATCATAAGATACAAACACATGTAATTGTATTCATAATATTTCAACATTCATTACAGGATTAGGTTAATAAGTGTAACATGAAATAATTAACCTGAGACTCCTGCATTCCTTTCAACAAAAGGATCAACCACATTTAAGTGCAATTGGAAAGATAACTGGACTTGGGGCACATTCACTCTTATTATGTCACTGATTAACTTTGTTACTCTCCCTTTGTAGAATGATTTTTGGTTTTGAGTAACCAAGGAAGATAGACTACGAAATATCATAACTTTTCCAATGAAATGATCTTTATATAATCTTTAGAGTTATTGAATTTTACAGTAAATGATTTTGATATGGATTGAGATAATGACTATGGGAACTTCTTCATGTGCCTCCCCCTCAAGGGAAAACTTCTCATCACTAAATCTCATGTTCTCCCCTGACATCTTGATTCACATTATATTCCATGTATAATAATAAAAAATAAAATACAAAATGATTTAAGGTAATAATGTTGATCCTCCTTGTTTCAATAATGTGAACAACTATTCTCATCCCAGATTCTCCATTCTTCACACTTTTAAACCTAATCTTCAATACTGATTGTGGTTGTATGGATATCGAAACATCTTCCATTTCATTGAGTGTGAGTATAATTTTTCTAAGAGCTTTCAAAGAATTATAATCTCATGGTGAAACATTCATCTTCTTGAAGAATTCTTGTTGGGACGGAGTAAATTCGAAGAATATTCTAACAGTGTGACCATACATGTTTCACATTACACACATAACATCTTTTTCTTCATGTAGAATATTTATTTCTTTTAACAGTATCCCTTGCCTCTGCATCTTCCATCATTGTCATTCTTTATAAATATTTTTCTAAACCACCAATATGTCATTACGGACTAAGGAATCAATATCGAATCTTCTACATGTCTTCTTTTGAGTGCCATCATTCTTAGTAGTTATTTTGGATGCACAACCATTCACCTTATGTGATTTAGAATCCATGGAATTATCATATTTGGGTAGCTGTTGAAATGAACATGAACCATTCATGTGACTACTCCTATTTCATACATCATAGATGTTATCTAACATTCCAAATATGTTTGTAGTATAAAGACGATTTTGGATCTGGAAATGTTTCTTCTTCTTCATTGGGTTTCTATCCCTTGAGATGGTATTTCTCTGTGGATTTACATTTAAGGTATTGTAGAAAAAATCCAGTGCAAAATTCCGCAATCTATTACAGCACCAGCATTGACCAACAAACCTTGACTTCTTGACAACTTCTTTATATGTTTGTTGAGTATTTTTCTTCAATTGTTGTGATTTTTGTGGGGATATATCTTTGACACTAATTTCCATATATGTCCTAGCCATGGTGGTTGGTTTCTTATCATTCTTCTCCATTCATACATGTTTTGAATTTTTCTTCCAACCTGTAATTTTTTAACAAGAAATTTTAGAAACATTTTTACAAGTTGGTAGGGATGTTACCTTTAATTTCTCAACTTCTTATGATAGATCAATGAGTGAAGCTATTATCATATTGTAACATTTTGGAGGTATTTTTATTGTTGAATCCTCTAGTCATCATTGAGTACTAGAAGAAACCGTTTCCTTGTTTTTTGGAAACTAAATATGCTTCTTCTCAAGATTGGTCAACTAAGATTTCAATTATAGACATTTCTTATTGAGGATGAATTATTAGTCATAAATCATAGTCATATTATCTTCACATGCCTTCTTTAATCTTTACAATTCATCTTCATGCATCTTTACTTTATTTTGTAAGAAAGAGTCATGTTATTTGATCTTTTTGGATTCCTCTTCCAAATATACCTCTATGACTTCATTGCTCTTTTTCAGATCATTTTCAAGTGGATGGATCTTCCCTTCAAGTGTATTCTTGACTCCCTCTTTTTCATCAACATCTATGAGACACTTTGAATAACATACTTCAAATACCCTCTTTGTTTCTTCAAAGGCTCGAACCTATCTGGAGAGCTTTAATCATTCAACAATTTTTTGTAATCCTTTCTCCAAAACATCAGTTTCTTATTCTAGATGAGTGATATTTCCCTTAATGCATTGAAATACTCAACAAACCATGGATGTACTTTCTTCAGGGATACCATGAATAATCATTCTTAATCTGTCAATTGGTTTTTATTTAGATGTTGTATATTGATCATCATCAATTGTGATTTCATTTTCTTCATTAGAATAATTTTCAAATGTATTAACACATTATTCTTGATCAATTGAGGTACGAAGGTTTTCAATCTTCTTGGTGGGGACTTGAGCCACCATATCATTACATTCCAAGTCTGGTTTTTCTTCAATGTCATCCATATATACAGAATTATATGCTTCCTATTATTTAGATAAGAGAGACTTCTTCTTCAAATTTATCTTCTCCTTCTTTTTCATGTTCAATATGGTCTTTGTAGATATTTTCTTCTATTTAGAGATAACTGAATCTTCACTAAAATTTCACTTCATAGTTATCTCATGAAAGAAACTCAGATCTTCAAAAGATAATAACATCACTATAGAGAATCAAACAGAGGCGAACCTACCTATGATACCGATTGAGATGACTTATTTGGGATATAACTAACATTAAAGGGGGGTGAATCATTTTTGGGGACTTTTAAAACCATTTCCAACTTTTTGTCCCTGTACCTCTGAACCTGTTAGGATCTTGATTCTGTTATTCTATTTTCCATATATCATGAAATAATAGAATGTTTTAAAAACATGCACATGATATTTTTACAAGGTTAACCACTCAATATGATAAGCTATGTCCTTACCATTCATGAGAATGACTAGTGAATGGATTCTCCACTATAATGTGATATTTTATTACAATGGTTGACTAGTAAAACAATACACTAGTCAGTGTGTCTCCCTACAAATATAGGGGGAAGATATAATAACTTCCCACTTGAAACAAGTAGGATCTTCCATTACCGTTGTTGGTTCTTTATACTACCTTTGAAGATAGTCTTCTTCCATCTTGAATATGGTATGTTCTCCTATTGATCTTCTTCAATGATCTTCATATGGCTTCTTGAAAACAAGTTGGCCAAAAATTATCATCTTATTATCTTTTCTTCTTTTTAGTGAAAAAATTGACTACACTACCTCTTCTTCATTGGAATAACATAATTCACTCTTCTTCTTTTTTTCCTTTAATATTATACATATATGTGAATTTTATACAATAAGGATTGGGTCACTAGGCATCATCAGTGCTGACTTATTATCCTTTGTTCACGAATGCATGTGATCATGAAAAATACATTTATGTTGAACCTACCTTTTTGTTTAAACACATGCACAAACGTTTTTTGGATCTTTTTTTATGTGATTTCATGTATGAATGTGCATGAATTCAAGAATGAACTATCTTATTCCTCTCTTTTTGTGATAACCCTAATGGTTTTGGTTCTTTGAGCACACTCAAAACCTCTTCTCCTTTTCCTTTTCTTTATTTTCTTTCTTCCTCTTGCACTTGGTTAGAGAGTTTTTTATGTTTATATTTATATGTTTCTTCAAACCCAAATGGGTGAAAACACTGTCCAACTTGTTCTTGCACCCGTTTCGCCTCATGTTCCTTTTTCCAAAGCACATATATACATTCATGTGTATACGTCTCTCATGAAAGCTTCTCATTTACCAAAAAATATCATCTATAAATAACAAACATGGAGTGGGGTGATTACCTTTGTTCAAGAAAGGAGCTCTGAATTCCTTTTTCTTCATGTATAAGATTCTTGGTTACTTTTTTCATAGTGTGTGTTTCACTTCATGAAGCATAGTGGGAGGATAAATGCTCAACCACCGGATCCTGGTTGCTCAAACTTCACAAAGCACAATGAGGGTCAGAAAGCCTATTGTGTGTTCACAGCCCCCAATTCTTCACAAATTATTTTGAGAGTGAAAAGCACTTATTAAACACCAGATACATCTTCTTTTTCGTAATATAGAAGGCTCGTGGTACTCCTTTATTGATCTTTTCAATGTGATGTGGAGAGAGTTGCTCTATTTTTTGAAAGCTTGAGCTCTTGAGAATGCATGAACAACAATATTCTTTGGATTGGGGGATTCTATTTTTATAGTTGAGGGATACTTCCTCTTCCGAATTCAATATTCAGATATCTAACATTAAGATTGTTGATTTGAAGGCCTTTGATCTTTGTCTTCAAGATTTCAGAACTGCTGGTCAAGGAAATGTCACAAGTCTCAGGTGTTTCTTTTTCAAACACAGGTTTAATTCTTCATACATTAACTCAAGGACACATGCATGTATCTTATTTTTAAAAATCCTTTCAATAACCCACATGGCCTCTATGAATCCATTTGCCTCATCTGAAGCTCCTTAGTTGAGATATCGCTTTCATGAAAGATGAAGATTTCATGAATTGTCTCAGTTCGATATGAATATCATCATGGTTTCAAAATAATAAGCCATGGTTGTTCGTATGTGACCATCCATTATCTCCGGTGAGATGAAGTGGCACCGGATATCACATGAGGTTAAAGACGATGACCAATTTTTTCAAATATTGCGGGAGGATCGGACAGCTCTAACTCAAACATGTAGGTCACAAGATTAGATAAGCAGTGGAGATTTGGATGATTGAATATCTTGGATGATCAGATGATCGTCTGAGATGCGGGATGTTATAGATGGATGAGATTACACCTGAGTTTTTTAAAACATTTCCCACATCGAATTGAAAACACAGAGATTCCCATCTTAAATATCAAGTCACTCCATAATTCATCCATAATTCACCACTCCCACCTCCAGGGTTTCCCCACATCGGTTCTCTTTGGGATCTCTCTTAGTGCCTACTTTGCCTCCTCCTGCGCACACCTAGCACACACGCTGAACACCCTGGTGGATTATACATGGCCCCATGAGCCTCTTGTGGGCTTGCTCTACATTGGATTCCACATGGGCGTGGTAAACCCCTATGGTCCCGCATATGCCTTGGGTTGAGGACAGGTAGCTAGATTGTAGCATGGGTCCATTTTTTAAGTAATCCACAAAAAAATAATTGGTATAAAACTGAGTATGAAAAAAAATTCAAGGCCATCATTATACACAATCCAACCTTAGGCATGGCCACCTTAAAGTCCAAAACTCTTCTTAAAACTACTCTTACTCATTTCCTTTTTGGATTATCAAATCCAAATTACTTCAATCATCCTTAAAAGTATGTTACATTAATGTTTTAAGTGTTTATCACACATGATACAAGTTCATTGAACTTTCAAGATCTGTGCATTAATCGTCTAATTTGAAACAACATAAAGAATTTACCAAGCGTGGAATCTAATTCTATGAATCCATAACAATTATACTGACATATTCACATCAATCAATCTCTATTAACTTTGGAGTTCCTTATTCACTTTGACCATTATTGGCCCCAGTTGACAAGAAATACAACTTATACACAAATTTGTCCCAAAAATTACCCCACGTGTGGCATCCAATTATATGAATCCAAAACAACTCTCCAGGTACCTTCACTTAAATCAATCTCCCTTAACATTGGAGTTCCTTATTTATTTTGACCATTATTGACACCAGTTGAAAACAAATATAACTTATACACAAAGTGGTCCCAATAATCCCCCCTTTGTATTTAGTTTTCAATACCTTAAAACTTCTTTTGAAATTAATTTTTCATTATCAAAATGAGATTATTCTCTCTCCCCTTACTATTATTTCACTTCTCTTCCCCTTATTTACATGAAATACAAAGTTCATGGTAGAGAAGGTATCAGTCTATACTTAATCAATGCACCATCAATCATTTCACTCTAAACTTACTTGATCAATGCTCGGTGTAAAAGACAAGAGGATTTTATTTGGAAATAAAAGTTTTCCATTACCCACTGAATATGAAGAATCATAAGATGGGAACTCATGTAGTTGTATTCAAGAGATTTCAATATTCATTTTAGGATTAGAATAAAAAGTGTGACATGAAATAACCCACCCACGACTTATTCATTCCTTTCAACAAAAAGATCAACCACATTTAAGTGAAATTGGAATGATAATTGGCCTTGGGGCACTTTCACTCTCCTTATGCCACTGATTAACATTTATTACTCCCCCTTTGTAAAATAAAATTTGTTTTGAGTAACCAAGGATGATAGACTAAGAAATAACATACCTTTTCCAATAACATGATCTTCATACAATCTTTTGAGTAATTAAATTTTACACCAAATGATTTTTATACTGATTGAGATGATGACTCTAGGAGCATCTTCATGTGTCTCCCCCTCAAGGGAAAAATTTTCATCACTGAATCTCATTTTCTCTCCCTACTATCTTAATTCACATTAAATTCCTTTTATAATAAGAAAAAATAAAATACCCAATTATTTAAGGGAATAAGGTGGATCCTTCTTGCTTCATCAATGTGAATAACAAGGTTGAGATGATCTTATCAACCTAGATGCTCCGTTATTCACACATTCACAACTAATCTTCAATGTTGACTGTGGTTATGTGGATATCAGAACATCTTTCGTTTCTTTGTGTGTGAGTATTCTCTCTCTAAGATATTTCAAAGCACTAGAATATCCTGATACAATATCCATCTTCTTAAGGAATTCTTGTTGCGATGGAGTTATTTCGAATCATCTTCTAATAGTGTTACAAGACTTGTTGCACCTTACACACATAACATCTTTTTCTTCATGTGGAATATTTTTCTTTTTCTTTCAGCAGTATCCCTAGCCTCTGCATCTTCCATCATTCTCATTATTTCCAAATATTTTTTCCAAACCACCAATATGTCATTATGGAATAAGTCATTAATATTGGATCATCTACATTTCTTCTTTTGAGTTCCATCCTTCTTAGTAGTTATTTTGGATGCACTACCATTCACATTCTTGGATTTAGAATCCAGGGACTACTTAGCTTTGGGTGCCTATTGAAATGAACATTCACTATTCATGTGACCATTCCTACTACATACATCATAGATGTTATCTAACATTCTAAATTTGTTTGTAGTATAATAATGATTTGGATCAACAAACATTGATTCTTATTCTCTATATTTCTATCCCTTGATATAGGATTTCTCTATGGTTTTATATTTACGGTATTGTAGAAAAAATCCAGTGAACAATTCCCCAATCTATTATAGCACTAGCATTGATCAAAAAACATTGACTTCTTAACAACTTATTTATAATGTTGTTAAGACTTTTTCTTGAATTGTTGTGATTTCTGTGGGGAGATATCTTTCACACTATTTCCCCTATCCATCATATCCATGGTGGTAGGTTTCTTATCATTCTTCTTCATCCATACATGATTAAAATTTTCTTCCAATCTGCACTTTTTGTAGAGTAAATTTTAGAAACATTTGTACAAGTTGGTATAGATGGTAACTTTACTTTCTCAGTTTCTTGTGATAGGTAAATGAGTGAATCCATAATATTCTTGTCACATGATGGAGGTATTTTGATATTATAATCTTCTAGTGATCATTGAGTACTAGAAAAAATTGTTTCCATCTTTTTTGGAGACTCAATATGTGTTTTCTCAAAAATGGTCAACTTAGCTTCCAATTCTAGACATATCATATTGAGGATGACATCCTGGTCTTCAATCATAGTCATATTATCTTTATAGTCATTCTTTTATATTTCATCTTCATCTTCATGCAACTTTACTTTGTTTTGTAACAAAGAGTCAAATTATTTTATCTTCTTGGAGTCTTCGTCCAAATATACCTCCTTGAAATAATTTCTCTTTTTCAACTCATTTTCAAGTGCATGGATCTTATATTCTAGTGCCTTGATGAATTCCTCTTTCTCTTAAGCATATTTGAGACAATTTAAATAACTTACTTCAAATCCCTTCTTTGTTGCTTCAAAGACTCCAACCTATTTTGAGATCTTTAAACATTAAAAAAATCGTGTAATCCTTTCTCCAAAACATAGGTTTCTTCTTCTAGATAAGTGATATTTTCCTACATGAATTGAAATACTCCACAAACCATGGATGTACTTCCTTTAGGGATACGATGCAGAATCATTCTTAATCTATCAATTAATATTTTTTTATTTGTTCTATATTAATCATTACCACTTTTTCTAGCATTTTCATCATGAGAATAATTTCCAAATGCACTAACACATACCTTATGATCAGTTGATGTAGGAAGGTTATCCATCTTCTTGGTGGGGACTTGATCCACCTTCTTATTACTTTCCAAGTCTGGTGTTTCATCAATGTCATCCATATATGGGGAATTAGATGTTTCCTCTTATTTAGTTAAGATAGACTTATTTTTTAAATTTACCTTATCCTTATTTTTCCTGTTCATCATGGTCTTTGTAGATATAGCCTTCTGTTCAGATATAACTAAATATTCACTAAAATTACACTTCATAGATAACTCAGGATAGAAACTCAGAGCTTCAAAAGATAATAAATTTGCCATAGAGAATCGAACAGAGGCAAAATTGCATTAAATACCGATTGAGAGGACTAGATTGGGATATACCATACATGAGAGGGGGGTAAATCAGTGTCAAAGACTTTTTAAAAAAATTACAAATTTTTATCCATCTACCTCCTAACCTGTTAGAATCTTGATTCCCTTATTCTCTTTTCCCAATAGCATGTAATAATAAAAAGATATATAAACATGTAGAAGATATTTTTACAATGTTCACCACTCAATAAGATCAGTTACATCCTTACCATGCATGATAATGACTAGTCCATGGATTCTATACTATAATGTGATATTCTATTACAGTGGTTGACTATGAAAACAATCCACTAGTCAGTGTGGCTCCCTAAAACTGGAGGGGTAAGGATATAATCACTTCCCACTTTCAAAAAGTAGGATATTCCCTTAAAATTTCTGGTTCTTTATAATTCTTATGAATACAATATTATTCCTTCATGAATAAGGTTGGTTCTCCTCTTAATCTTATTCAGTTCTATTCAAATGGTTTCTCGAAAAATAAAAGGCAATAAAATTTCATATTCTTCTCTCTTCTTCTTTTTAGTGAAAAAACTGACTGCACTACCTCTTCTTCAGTGAAAAAACCAATTTTACTCTTCTCCTTGTTTTTTGGATTGAATCACCTACAACTATGTGAATTTTATGCAATAAGGATTGGATCACTTGGAATCATCAGAGTTAACTTCTTCTCCCTTGTTAATGAATGCATGTGATCATGAATAAGAGATTTAGGCTAAAACTTCCTTTTTTGTTTACACACATGCACACACTTGTTTTGGTTATTCGTTTAATTGATTTCACATATGCATGTTCATACAAGAATGATATCACTCTCTTCTTCCGCTCTTTGTGTGAGAACCCTAATGGGTGTGGTTCTTTGATCCCACTCATAGTCTCTTATTCTTTTCCTTTTATTTCTTTTCTTTCTTCTACTTGAACTTTGTTAGGGCATTTCTTTATTTTTATATGTATATGTTTCTTCAACCCGGAATGGGTTTAAACACTTTCTAACTAGTTCTTTCACACTAGAGGCCTTGGGTTTCTTTTGGAAAATCACATATGTACATGAATGTACGTACAATCCTTGTGCAAGCTTCTCCTCTACAAAAAAACATCCCATATAAATAATAAACAAGGATTGGTGTTCTTACCTTCATGTGATCAAGGAGCTCCATGGTTTTTCTTCTTCACGCATAGGATTTATGGCACTTAATTGCACTGTGTTTGATGGACTTCGTGAAGCACAGTGGTAGGCTAAAGGCTCAACCACCGGATCATGGTTGCTCAGCCATTTCAAAGAACAATGAGGTTTATAAAACCAATAATTTTTTCATGGGAACCATTTATTTACAATGTAGTTTTAGATTGAAAATCACTTGTCAAACACTCACATGATATTCTTCTTCATTGAGAAGAAGGCTTGTGGTACTCTTTTCATTCTCTTTGTGAAGTGATTCTTAGAGAGATGCTTTGTTTTTTTAAAGCATGACCTCTTAGGAATACCAGATAAGTAACATTATTCGGCTCAATGGATTCTCTTTTTATAGGGGAGGATACTTCCTCTACTTCATTCATCATCCATGTATCTATAATTAATATCAGAGTTTTGAATTTCTGAGATCTTTGGCATCAATAGTTTGGAACTGCGGGTCAAGGATAATTCGCAAGTCTCATGTGTTTCCTTTTCTAGTGTGGTCTTATTTCTTCATACATTAAATAAAGGAAACATACATGCATATTTTTTTAAATCCTTTCTCAAACCCTTGTGGCCTAGGAAACTCCATTTTCCTTGGCAGAAGCTTATTCTTAGAGATGTCACATGCATAGAAGATGAAGATTGCATGCATGGTCTTGGTTCAATCAGATAATCCACAACCTATCAAAATAATAAGTAATTTTGGTTCAAACGTGACTATCCATTATCTTTTTCCTGATACAGTGGTGTTGGAGATCGCAGGATGTTGAAGATGACGATGCGATTATTCAAATATCACAAGAGGATCAGACGAATCTAACTCAAATGTGCAGGGTGCAAGATCAAATGAGTGGCAATGATTTGGATGATCGAATTCCATGGTTGAGCAGACGGTTGACTGACATGTAGGATTTAATAGATGTATGAGATTATGAACGAGTTTTTTAAAACTCTTCCCACATAGAATTGAAAACACAAAGATTCATTGATTAAATATCATGTTGCACCAGCATTCAGCCATAATTCTCATCTCCCCCCTCTGGTACTGCCCTACTCCAGTTTTCTGCGGGTGCACTCTTATCTATTACTATACCTCCTTGGGTGCACACCTAGCACCAGGTATTCACACCCTGGGAGCTTATACACACCCCCCATGCACCTCCAGTGGGCTGGCTCTGCCATGGCTTCATAGTGGGCACAGTCGACCCCTGTGATCCTTCATATGCCTCGGGTTGAGGCTGGGTAGCTAGGTCATGGGCTGGTCAAATTGTTTATGTAATCAATATAAAAATACATGGTAGAGAACATATTATGATGACAAAATTAAGGGCCATCATTAAACAAAAACCAACCTCATTTACGACCATCTTAATGTCCAATCATATTCCCCAACCTACTGCTTCCTCCTTTCTTTTTTGTATTATCTAATCCAAATTACATCAATCGTGCTTATAATTATGATACATCAATGTTGAAAATGTTTTATTACACATGATACAAGTTCCTTGAACTTTTAAGATCAGTGCATCAATCATTAGATTTGTGACAACATTGAGAATTTCCCAAATGTGGCATCCATTGCTATGAATCTATAACAATTCTCCTGGAATCTTCACTTCAATTCATCTCCATTCAATTTTAAATTCCATATTCATTTTGACCATTATACAACCCAATTGACATCAAATAATAATTATAAAAAAAAAGTGGTCCCAAGAATTTCCAAAGCATGGAATCGGATGCTATGAATCCATAACAATTATCCAGGCATCTTCACTTCAATCAATATCCATTCAAGTTGGAGTTTCTTCTTCATTTTAATAATTATTTTCACCAATTTAAAACAAATGAAACTTATATACAATGTGGACCCAACAATCTCCCCCTTTGTATTTATTTGAAAATACCTTAAAACTTCTTCTGAAATGAATTTTTCAATGTCAAAACAAAAATCTTCTCTCTCCCCTTACATTCATTTCACTTCTCCCCCCTTATTTACAAGAAATAAAAAGTTCATGGTGGAGAGGGTATCCTTCTATACATAAGAAATGTGCCATAAATCATTTCACTCTAAGTCTACCTGAGAAATTCTCGGTGTAGAAAACCAGAGGATTTGATTTAGACAACAAATTTGTCCATTACCCACTGAACGTAACACCTCATTAGTTGAGAACTCATGTACTTGTATTCAAGATATTTCCACCTTCATTCCAAGATTTAGATAATAAGTGTGATATGAAATAATAAATCTGATACTTCTTCATTCCGTTAAAAATAGGATCAACCATATTTAAGTACAATTTGTCGGATTAGTGGCCTTGGGTCACATTCACTCTTCTTATGTCGCTGATTAACTTTGTTACTCCCCCTTCATAGAATGATCATTGTTTTGATTAACCAAGGATGATAGACTAATAAATAACATAACTTCTTAAATTACATGTTCTTTAGACAATCTTCAGATTAATTGAATTTTACACCAACTGATTTTGATACTAATTGAGATAATGACACTAGAAACATCTTTATATGCCTCCCCCTCAAGGGAACACTTATCATCACGGAATCTCCAGTTCTCTGCTTGAGATCTTGCTTCACCTTCAATTCCTGTATGATAAGTACTAATACAATACACAAATATTTAAGGTAATAAGGTAGATCCTCCAAGATTCATAAATGTGAACAATATGGTTGAGATGATCTTATATATCTAGATGCTCCATTCATCACACATTCACAACTGACCTACAATGATGACTGTGATTGTGTGGATATCATTATATCATCCATTTCTTTATGTGTGAGTCTTCTCTATCTAATAGATGTCAAAGCACTAGAATCTACTTGTGAAACATTCATCTTCTAGAATAATTCTTGTTGGGATGGAGTGAATTTGAAGCATCTTCTAACAGTGTGACCAGCCTTGTTTCACATTACACATAAAACATCTTTGTATTTATAGAATCATTTTTTTTCTTTTAGCACTAACCTTAGCCTGTAAATCTTTCATATTTTTCATTATTTCCAAATATTTTTGCCAAACCACCAATATGCCATTAGGGATTGAGACATCAATATTGGATCTCCTACATGTCTTCTTTTGAGTGTTATCCTTCTTAGAAATTCTTTTTTATACATTACCATTCACCTTATAGGATTTAGAATCCAAGGAATTATCATCTTTGGGTAACCATTGAAATGAACATACACCATTAATGTGTTCATTCCTATTGCATACACCATCGATGTTATATAACGTTCCAAATCTGTTGGAAATATATAGATTCTTCTGGATCAATGGATGTTTCTTCTTCTTTGATGGTTTTCTCTCCCTTGAGATGGGATTTATCTGTGGTTTTAAATTTATGGGATTCTACCAACAATCCAGTGCAAAATTCCCAAATTTATTACAGCACCAGTATTGATCAGCAAACCATGACTTCTTGATACATTATTTATAAGGTTTTTGAGACATTTTGAAATTGTTGTGCTTTCTGTGGGGAGCTATATTCCACACTCTTTCCCCTATTCATCCTAACCATGGTGGTAGGTTTCTTCCCATTATTCTTCATCCAAGCTTGTTTAGAATTTTTCTTCCAACTTCCACTATTTGTGGAAGTAATTTTAGAAACAATAGAACATGTTGGTATGGATGGTACCTTTACTTTCTCAGCTTCTTGTGATAGATCAATGAGTAAAGCTATAATCTTCATGTCGCATGTTGGAGGTAATTCTACAGTAGAATCCTCGAGTGAGAATTGATTACTATCTGTAACTGTTTCTTTATTTTGTGGAGACTCAATATGTGTCTTCTTAATATTGTTCAACTCAACTTCCAATTCTAAACATCGCATATTGATGATGAATTACTGTTCTTCATTCATAGTAATCTTATATTCACAAGACTTCTTTAATCGGTCAACTTCATCTTCAAGCATCCTTACTTTGTTTTGTAACAATGAGTCATGTTCTTTGATCTTCTTGGATTCTTCTTCAAAATATACTTCCTTGACTTCATTGCTCTTTTTAAACTCATTTTCATATGCATGGATCTTCTCTTATTGTGTCTTCCTGATTCCCTCTTTTTCTTCAAAATTTTTGAGCCACTTTGAAGAACCTACATCAAATCCCCTCTTGGATACTTTAAAGGCTCCAACTTGTCAGGAGAACTATAAACATTCAAATAAAATTTACTTGTTAGACTTTATCCAAAACATCAATTTCATCTTCAATTCGAGTGATATTTTCCTGCAAGCATTGAAATACTCCACAAACCAATTTTTAATTGTAATACATTATCAACTAATATTTTTAGAGATGTTGTATAATGATAATCTCCACTTGTGCAATCATTTTCATCATGAGAATATTTTACCAATGTTCTAACACATACCTCTTAATCAGTTGAGGTAGGAGGGTTTTCCATATTCTCAATGGGGTCTTGAGCCACCTTATCATTACTTTCCATGTATGGTGTGTCCTTAATGTCATCCATATATAGGGAACAAGATTATTCTTTTTATTTAGATAAGAGGGACTTATTCTTAAACTTTCTTTTCTCCTTCTTTTTCATGTTCATCATTTTCTGAGTAGATATAGACTTCTGTTTAGAGACAACTGAATCTTCATATAATTTGAACATCACAGATAACATAGGAAAGAAACTCAAATATTCAAAATATTATTACTTCATTATAGATAATACAATAGAGGAAAAAATGCCTCTAATAACTTTTAAGAGAACCATTTTGGGATATACCTAACATTGAGAGGGGGTGAATCAGTGTTGAGGAATTTTTAAACCAATTCCAACTTTTTATCCCTGTACCTCCAGACCTGTTAGGATCTTGATTATCTATTTCTCTTTTCCCTATAGAATGGAATAATAGAAATATTTAAAAACATGTACACAATATTTTAACATGTTTCACCACTCTATAAGATCAGCTACATCCTTTTCATGCTTGTAAATGACAAGTGCATGGATTATCCACTAAAATGTGATATGCTATTATAGTGGTTGACTTGGAAAACAGTCCAGTAGTCCGTGTGGCTCCCTACACCTGGATGTAGGAAGGGCATAATCACTTCCCACTTGTAATAAGTATGATATTCCTTTACATTTGTTGGTTCTTTATATTTTCTCTAAATACAATCTTCTTCTTTATAGAATAAGGTAGGTTCTTACCTTGATCTTATTCAGTTCTCTTCACATGGTTTCTTGCAAAGTGGTAGGCAAGAAACTCTACTATTATTCTCTCTTCTTCTTTTTAGTGAAAAAACTGACTTCGCTACTTCTTCTTCAGTGAAATAACTGAATGAAAAATCTTTCTTCTTTCTTGTCTTGAATCAAATACAACTATGTTAATGTTAGTAAATAAGGATTGGATCAATTGGAATCATCATATTTTACTTCTTCTCCTTTTTTCATGAATGCATGTGATCATGAATAAGACATTTAGGTTGAACCTCCCTTTTTGTTTACACACATGCACACACTTTTTTTGGTTCTTTGTTTAACTGATTTCACATATGCATGTCCATGCATGCAAGAATGAACTCTCTTAATCTTATAATTGTGTGAGAACCCTAATGGGTGTGGTTCATTGATCACACTCACAAACTCTTCTCCTTTTCATTTCTTTTTTTATATCTTCCGATTTCACTTGCTTTGGGTGTTTCTTAATGTTTATATGTGTATGTCTCTTCAAACCCAAATGGGTGAAAACACTGTCCAACTTGTTCATGCCCACTTTAGCCCTCGGTTTCCTTTAAGTAAAGATAATATGTATGTGCATGAGCGTATGACCCTTGTGAAAGCCTCTCCCTTACCAAAAACAACTCGTGTAAATAATAAACAATGATTGGGGTGTTTACCTTTTTGCGAACAAGGAGATCCACAACTATTTTTCTTCATGCATAGAATGCATGGTTCCTCTTTTCAAAGTGTGTATTGGACTTCGCCAAGCACAATAGGAGGAAAAAGTCTCAACCACTAGTTCACGATTGCCCAGTCTTCGCAAAGCATAGAGAGGTTTAGAAAGTGGATCGTACGATCATAGGAACCAATTATTTTCAATGAATTTTGAGATTGCAAATAAATTATCAAAAACTTATGGGATCTTCTTCTTAATGGAGAAGAATTATCCTGGTACTCCTTGCTTTCTCTTCACAAAGTGATGTGCAGAGAGATGCTCTATTTTTCTAAAACATGATATCTTGAGAATGGGGGAGTAGAAACATTCTTCAGCTTTGGGGATTTTATTTTTATAGGCGTGGGATACTTCCTCTTCCACATTCAACATCCACATATCTAACATTATGATTAGGGATTTGAATTCCCATGATATTTGGAATTATTATTTGGAAACTGCGGGTCAATGATAAGTCGCATGTCTTGGGTGTTTCCTTTCCAAATGTGGGCTTCAATATTCATACATCAAATCAATGACACATGCATGTATCTTGTTTTTTAAAAGCCTCACTCAAACCCACATGGCCCCGGATACTCTGTTTTCTTTAGCCGAAGGTTCTTCTTCGAGATATCGCATGCATGAAAGAAAAAGATTTCATGCATGGTCTCGGTTCAATCTGAAAATCCACAAGGTGTCAAAATAATAAGTCATGGTGGTTCAGACATTATCATCCATTAGATCTGGCGAGATATAGTCGTTTCGGAGATCGTAGGAGGTTGAAGAAAATGGTGCGGTTCTTCAAATACCATGGGAGTATTGGAAAACTCAAACTCCAACACACAGGGTGTAAGATCAGATGAGCAGAAGAGATCTGGATGATCGAAGGTCGCAGCTGATTAGAAGTTCAACCGAAACACGGGATGTTATATACGGTTGAGATTATTCCTGAGGTTTTTAAAACTCATCCCACATCGAATTGAAAATTCGGATATTCATGGCTTAAATATTAATCCACTCCATCATTTGTTAATAATTCTCCTCTCCCCCCTCTGGTGCAACCCCGCACTAGATCTCTGCGGGCGCGCTATTAGCGCCCACTCTTCCCCCTTGGGTGCACATCTACCACCCACTATGAACAACCTGGGGACTTATACATGGACCTCATGCACCTATTGTTGGTTGGATCTACATTGGCATCCCCATGGTCATGGTCGACCCCTGTGGTCCCACATATGCATTAGGTTGAGGATGGGTAGCTAGCTCATGGGTTATTCCCATTTTTTATGTAAGCCACATAAAAATACTTCATATAAAACTGGGTGTTCACAAAACATCATGGATATCAATAAACACAAACCAACCTCATGCATGGACACCTTAAAGTCCAAGCCTCTTCTTCAACCTACTTCTTCCTCCTTTCCTTCTTGGATTATCAAATCCAAAGTTCTTTAATCATCCTGAAAAGGATGCTACATCAATGATGTAAATGTTGTATCACACATGATACATGTTTTTTGAAATTTCTATATTAGTTCCTCAATCATCTAATTTGCAAAAACATGGATAATTTCCTAAGCATGGAATCTAATGCTATTAATCCTTCATAATTATTCAAGCATCTTCACTTCAATCAATCTCTATTCACTTTGGAGTTTCTTCTTTATTTTGACCATTACTAACACCAGCTGACAATAAAATACAACTTATACACAAAGTGGTCCAAAAATAATTATAATAATATTATAAAAAAACATATATTCCTTAAATATGTATTTATATTAACCCATAAAATATATATATATATATATAATAAATTACATCATTAATGGGGACTGTAAGTTGTACGTACGCATGAACATTGTTTTGATTTTTCTGTGGATGTAACAAAAGGAATGTAAAGAGTAATTAACCATAAAAATATTTATTAATACATATATATACCATATATATTAATTATATCTATATTTATAATCATACAAGTAAATTAGTTATTAAAAACAAATTAAACATCTACGTGGAGAAGATAAGTCATATGTACCCATGAGCGACGTTTTTTCTTTATATAGGATATAAAAGAGTTATAATATCATTGTAAAATAATCATAATAACATATAAGTATATTTATGATACATTATTTATTATTTTAGTATGGGTAAAACACTTTAATATAATGTTTAAGAAGAAATAAACTTGAAAGATCCATTAAAGACCATTACCTCTTCTTTGATGGACTTCCTTTAGATCCCTTCGTAAGTGGCCTAGGTTTTCTATTTTTAAAGTTAAATAACCTTAGGAAAAAAGATAAGGATGTTGGGAATAGTAATTTTTATAGTTTTGTTAAGATATATGACTCAAATTGGTGTAAATAAGTAAAGTAATGTTTGTACTTTTATTATTGAGGTGAGGAGAACATTTAGAATTTCATAAAAACCCCAATTTTATATGTATGTTTTAGGGCCCAATGTTTCCAAAAAGACATAAATTAAAATAAAAAGTGTATATGTTTAAAATAAAATCATCTAATTAAATTTATAAAAGTTTATATATCATTTTAGTCCTTATCTTTTTTATTAACCCCTTAGTCAATTGTTTTTCACTAAAACTGCAGTAACAACTATTTTAATCACAAAAGGTTAATAATGTTACTAAAAATGGAAACTTGACTCATAAATATATCATGGATAAT
The DNA here is from genome assembly GCA_963277665.1 of Viscum album. Classification (NCBI taxonomy): domain Eukaryota; kingdom Viridiplantae; phylum Streptophyta; class Magnoliopsida; order Santalales; family Viscaceae; genus Viscum; species Viscum album. The sequence goes on along the minus strand of OY728126.1, from coordinate 813,976,313 downwards.
TTTTTCAACAATATTACACTCACAGGGAAGAATAGAATTTTTTTATGAATTTTGAATAATTTAATAAAATATTATTTAGATAAAATATTTTTAATGACAATTATGACACTATTAATGTAATTTGACTTCAAATATGTAAAGGGTTTGGGGGGATTATTATATAATGATATTAAACCTGTATAATATTTTATATAGATCATTAAAATTATAGTGACAAATTATATATTTCAAATTATAATAATTTTAATGATTTTAATATCATTCATTTTATTTCTCCATTAATTGAATAATTACTTCATTAGATTTGTTTAAGAATTTATGGTAGTTATATCTTCAGAGATAATTAAATACAAACTATGATGAATATAAATCACTTATATTTAAAAATATTATTTATAACCATATATAACTTTTGGTTATCCCTTTGTTAAAAATATTATAGGTATTAAAAATAGAAGAGTTTCATTTTTTACTTTTATTTGCATAAAATTCTATAAAGGTGATAATCCCATAAAAATGGAAAAAATGACTCATAACTAAATATTGGATGTATACGGATGAACTGGACTCATAAAATGAATTTTAGTAATGTTTTAGGTTACTTTTATAGTCCTTATTAATTTATATTTAACCTTATTTTCCTAATTTTCCCTTTATCATGGTAACAAAAATTACTATAGTAACAATTAATATTGAAAAAATAAATAAAAGGGTCTGATTTAAAAATTTGGGACACATAATTCAAAATATTTGACCCATTTTTAAATATTAAATTTCAATTATTTGTATAAATTAATGTATGATTAAAGACAAAAAGTGCAATGAAAATAGTTTTTGGGAAAAATTATTTTTTATGTTTAAAAATGTTTTTTACTAAATTAAATTATGGAATTTTTTAAGATTATTAAAATGGGATTATTCATAAAATTGTAAATTTTAGGGAATATCCCTATTTATTAAAAAAGAAAAATGAAGGACATGAATCCATTTGGAACTTGGATAAGGGATAACCCATAATAATCCCCAAGGCTAGAAGAAAACATCCTTTGATAATAGTGGATAAATACTAATGGAACAAGCTCAATAAAAAACCAAGATCTTTGAAAACCCCAGATGATGCCACCAATCCGCTCGCACCAACTCCACAACAGCAGCCTAAAACACCATCTGTCGCCTGCCCAAGGCCGAGCCACCCCGTCCATCTGACGAAGTATACAGCGGAGCCTTCACTACTTGTTCATAATATAATAGAACTACTTTTTAATTTGAAACCATTTTAAAATAATACTTCAATCTGAAAATGGTAGAAACAAAAATAGACATTTCAATAAAGATTTGTATTTTTTACTATTCACTAGAAATTAAATCTTTCCAGATTTATCTGAAAATTTCACCCTAATATGATTTTTGATTTATGATTTAAAAAATAATATATTTTTTATAAGTTTCATAAATTAATTATAACATATTCACACAAAAATAACTAAAAATCAATTACGAAGAAAATTTATTTCTAAAGCATAAAATAACTTTACTGAAAATTGAGTACTTATTTCATATTAATTAATAATTTAATATTTATTTAATAAGTCATATATATATATATATTAACTATTATATAATATTCATACACATAAATTTAATGGTTTGGTTATAAAGGAAATATTTAAATAATAGTATTTGGAGGTTCGTTTTGGATCGACATTGTGTGTCATATAGGCTATCAAACATAGTGTTAATTTTAAAATATAACTATTTCATGTAACAAAATATATTAAGGATATTAATTTTTATTAAAAATATTCATATTATAAATTATTGGGGTGTTGCATCCCACCCCCAATAAATTCCATCTTCATAATTTGAAAAAAAATTGCAATCAATGCTTTGATGTTTGAAAATTAATTTTTGGTATACCAAAATCATAAAAATGGTTAATTAAACATACTCATAAAAACATGTAAATGGATTTATGATGGTCACCAAAAAACCTGGTTTCGAAATAGTATAATATCAGTTGGATGTGAAAATATGGGCATGTAAGAGAAAATTAACCCCCAAGGATTAATAGAGAGTGATAGAGAAAATGGTGATGAGAAAGTTAACTACCAAAATTACATAAATTTCTGATGGGTTGAAATCCTATTGATTTCTCAGTTTGAAAAGTAAATTGGTAACATTTTAATTTCATGGTCATTTTCTTAAAGTTGATGGTTCATTTTACTATCCATATTATGATCTCAAGGAAATAATCTTTCTTGGTTTATTTCCATGTAATAATCACAATCCCATCCTTTGGTGATGATTTCATTAGTTTTCACTTCATATCTTATATAGGAAATTATTTTTAGGCCTAAATCACTTTTTAATGAATCATAAGATCCATAAGTTATTCCTTAAGCCTCTAAATATTTTCCAAATCTAAAATGGATTTCATAGGTTATCCAATATGATAAATCATACATTAACCTCAAAAAATATTATTCAAAGTTCAACTAAATACATTCCATAAGTATATAACCTTATGAATCTTAAAAAATATTAATGACTATATTCAAAACCCAAAACATCAATCAAAAATTTATCCTTAGACAATATACAAAATTACATAATGTCACCTCTAATAATTTGGATACATTGATCATATATACTAATATCTAGAATTACATTAATTTTTCTTTTACTCCATGTATCCCATATAACACCAATTATCTTAATATTAAAGATTTTTTTTTAACTTCAAAATTTATCTCATACACTTTAGCCTGAACTTCAAAAAATGTAATATCATTCATACCAAATATTACTTTATGTTAAATATAAAGGTAATATATACTTTAACTCAATGAATTGTCTCCTAAATTTTCATTAGTCACATCAAATTCCAAAAAAATGAAAATATTTACTCCTATAATATACATCAAAAATTTAAATTTTTATTTATTGGTCAAATAATTTATGTAAAAAATCATACTTACTACGATATCACATAGTCTAGTGATAGAAATCAAACCCTTTCCACCCTTTGGAAGTGGGTTCAAGCCCTGTTTCACTACGTGATGTGATGAGTTTTCACCAAGTATTTGGGTTTTCCTTTTACTAAAACTATAACATTATAAAAAATATAATTAACATCCACAAATAATAGTACTCATCAAATCTTTTTTTAACACATAAAGTTTTATATGGGATATATTCTCAAAAAAAACTAACATTTTATCCCAATAATCCAAAAATTAGTCAGCCTAAAAATTGAATTAACCATAAAGGCCATCAATAATATCAAGGTTATGTCTATAAAATATAAAAGAATTATTCTCTAAATAATTTTTTTAAAAACATATACATAACAATGGGATTGATTTCCCATAAATGTATCCCTAACAATCATGCTAAAATCTCATAACATAAAACATATAAAGGGGTACATACGTACTTAAAATTATTATCAACCATAGACTTATCATAATAGGAAAATTTATGTTTATCCCAATATCAAATAATATTTATGTTTGTCATTCCTTAAATCATGTGATTCTATAAACTATTACCTTGTCACTAAATTAATTTTCTTGGTTATCAATACCAATCAATATATACTTTAAAATAATTAAATAAAAATTGATGATGAACAATACTAATATTAATCATGATTCCTTTATCTATAATATAATTAATAAAATTAATTTAATGGTAAAAAAAACTTAAATAATGTCAATTCAAAAAATATTATATCATAGGTCCTTTATTGGCCTATTGAGTAAACCATAGTTCAGGGAACTGACTTGGATAATTCTGATAGATATAATATTTTATACATTATTATACGTATTTCAAATATTTAAACCCCTAAAATGCATCAATTTATGTTTAATAACATCATTTTCGGTTTTATGGTATGTTTTGTGTTAAAATTGGAAAGTATCCTAATTTTGGGAATTTCACAGATTTTATATGTTTTGGTAATTCAAATATATCTTTTATAATATAATCCTAATTTATGTGATTCGTTTTTTGTAGGAAACCTTGAATTTATGGATACATCTTTGTCTTCTGGGGTATGATAAAATTCTGCCATCAAAGAACCCGAAAAAATCAATTAATGTGGATAAAAATTCTGAACGACCATGTGGATCCCACATCAGTTAATCCATCATAAATTGGTCATAATAGCTCCAATTAAGGTGATTCAAATTGGAATGGGAAGCCAAGTCAGATATTCATATCTCTATTGAATATCATGGAGATTTATATTCATTAAGTCAGATATTTTATGGGAAACATTGAATTAAGAATATTGGAAATATCACTAAGAAAAATACATCCTCAATAAATATTTCATATCTTCTCCATAACCATCCAATTAATTTTATATGTGGAGGAACGAAATAAAATTTAACTTGGAGAATTATATAAGAAGGGAAATTTCTGTGATTCGAGAAGAGGGAGTGCCAACCAGGAGAAAACTTTCGAAGGATAGAATCGGCTGGACAGTTTTTCTTCTTTTCTTTTTGTTTCTTTTCTTTTCCATTGTCTTGTAATGCCTTCTTCTTCCCCTTTCAACTCTATTACCCTTCACATGGAGGGGTAAAACCTTTGAGTGATCGGGTAAGGGGGATTTTCACTTTTTTAATGTCGTATTTTGTGCTAAATATAAAATCCTCCTTTTTCTTATGAATGACTTCTATTATCAATGTTTCCCAATTATATTAATGCGATCCTGTTTTAATTTTGGTGTATTCATTGTTAATAGATTTGATTAAAGACTTTTAATCTCCCTCTGCCTAGTGCAGTTTGTTTTGATCGATCTAATTGGGTTAGGTGGTGAGTGTCTAGCGATCGTTGGCACGTGTGTGAAACTATTAAACTTTTTCTATAGTTCTATAGAGAAACAATTCTCTATCGGGACTTTCCTTAGTTTTTTAGGGATTATTTATGAACTTTCAAACACATAGGAGTGAGTCTCATTTGTTTCATTAACAAAGGGTGATTAATAACTCAATAGATGAGTCTTTAATTTGTTATTCGAATGGAAGAGATGGAATATGATATTTATTACTATAATGACATTGGAAAAGTGAATCTTACCCTGACCACATCACTCTCTTCATCCATTAGTGTTCTACCTTTTTTTATTTCTTTCTTTATTTATCAACCCAAACAATTTCGAAAACACCCTTTTCTTCTTTCTTAAATTTATGTGACAAACATAATTGTTGTAAAATCCTCTCTAGAGACAACATAGGTTAACCACTCTACTACATTTTAACTTAGGTATTATTTGTTTTTGTCACACCCCACGACAGGCATGTGTCAAAACTTGGTGTCGTTTCTGGGGGGGTTGTGCCAACAATCCATTTGTAAATAATTATCTCTTTTCAAATTAAAAAAACCATAAAAATTATTTATCCATGATGTTATCAAATGATTTTTTCATTAATTCATGGAATAATTATCTGTAAATGAATGAAACAATTATTGACTCTCCTTGGTCTATAGAGGATAGTGTTTTCTCTTCGTTAAACAGATCAGGGGAGATCGAATCCAAATCAACAAGGAGGATGAATTCAAGGATCTCATTCAAGACCTTAAAGAAAACCATGAATACTCAGTATTGGATAGATTGGAAAGAGACTTAGTTGAACTCCATGAGTATTTTCTAGAATTTTGTCATGAAATGGTCGAGGTGAAATAAGAAGAGGAAACTCAAACAAAAGAAACTTTTCAAGGAATTCGGGAAGAAATACAGGACCTGGAGAGAAAAATGGAATAGATAATTGAATATGTTCACACATCCCAATAGAAACCCGAACCTAAACATGAGCCAATAGTGTAAGTGGATTCCCCACTAATCCTTGATGTTGAAGAACCTGGGGAGACCATGATGGAATTAAAGGAACATCCATTTGTCCTTTCTCAACCATTTCTGAAGAATATTAAATAAGAATATGTGCCTTATGAATAAAGTATAGGAGATCAACAAGATATGGATGAGTTCTGGAAGGACTGTGAGGAACTACTTGATCCCCATGTTCCTTATAATTTTGAAGATGTAACATCAATAAAGGAAGACACCACCAATATTGTGGAATTTTAAGAGAATATTGAGGAGCCTGACTACCTGCATCCATATGCTACCACTTTACTTCAAGAGGCACTTCCTAATGAAGAAGCAATTGAATCCGAGAAAACTCAGGGAGATTATATTTTCATGGACTCATTGCCTTCTAATTTTATTGAAACTAAATTGAGTATCACCTCCCCTTTCTTTAAATTTTCAGATTCGGACAACTCATGTACTGTCTTGACGGACGAAGAAGAAAAGGAAGATGCACTTAAAGAGGAACATATGGAGCTCCACGAACATGTTGATTATTTATTTAAGGGATTTCAAGAAGAGATCCACATTGATTTTATTGAGGAAATAGAGACACAATATGCTTCCATTGAAAGGCAAGATTTTGATATTGAATCTTCATGCATTAATTTTTTTCAAATAGAATTATAATCTGACATTCCCTTTGATTATTCAATTGATGCAGCATACCATGAGAAATCAATATAAAATGAAGAAGTTGTGAAATTGGAAACCAAGAATGATGAGGACTCATTCTTTGTCCTACCCCCACTAGGAAAGTTGTGTCTTATTTTCCAAGTGTTGGATTTGGTGTACTATACCAATATTTTCCTCAACAAAATGAATGAAGCTCTTGATGTAATGAAAAATTTTTATTGGTTCATCCGAAAGAAACTCCACCCACCATCATATAGGGGATAACCAACTGAAACTTCACATTTGGAGTCAGTCAAAACCTAGGGCCCACTTGGGGGGATTAAACCAAGATCTATTTTTTCTCATCCTATTTCTATTTTCATTTATTTTAATAAATGTCTTATGTTTTCTTGTTTTTTTTGTTGCAGGTTATCAGTGTGAAACACTTAGGAGCTTAACTCAATTTTGTACTACCAATAAATCAATCACTACCTCTCATTTAAACTTGTTTGCTGCTATGATTCATTTTAAATTATACTTACATATTTAATCCACTTGAATGCATTGAGGACAATGCACCAATTAATTGTGTGGGAAGGAACCTTTGTACTTTAGGATTTTCATTTGTTGTGTATTTTTCAAAAAAAAATGTGTTTTCAAGTTTTTTGTGTGTTTATTTTTCAGTTTTTTGGTGTTTATTTAATTTTTTGAGCCGAAATGATTATCATTTCCATTTTTGAAACCCATGCCATTGTGTGAACCAATTTCTTCCATGAAACTGATATTAAATGAATGCTGAAAATGATTTTGTTTCAAGTTCAATTCTTTGGGAATTTCATGAAAAGTACTATGATTTTTGAATCCCATGCTATATCTCACTATATTTATATTTGAAATCACTTTCCTCTGAGGCTTATGAACCATTTTTTTATTTTTCTACATTCACCTTATTTCATAAGAGAACCAGACCATGATTGTTCTAACCAGAATTTGATTTATTCTTTTAAAAACATGAGGGTTTGGGGTACATGTGTTTTAAATGATTGAAGAATTTATTGGGTTTTAAGACCCTTTTCAAGATAATCCCTTTCATTCTGGCCCACCTTTTACATTTAATCCTTGTTACCCATAGAAGCCATGAACAACCTGTTATGTTATCCACATTACAAGCCACTTTTCCCTATCCAATCGGCTCTTGAAGTGAAATTGCATGATCTAGTTGAACTTCTATGTGGGGGAAGCTATCTTGTGTTGTGCCACATTATTTCGTTAATATTTGGGTGAAAAATCAATTGTTAAAGATATGTGTGTGCTGCTAAAAAATCATTCTGTTGAATGTTGTGCCTTTTATGGAGCTTTCATAATAAGAGAAGTAGTGCCTTTTATGGAGCTTCTAATGGAAGAAGAAAGTTGTGCCTTTTCTAGAGCTTTTAAGAAAAAAATTGAGTGATAAGAATAAGATTTTTGCTGCTGTTATCATGATGGTGGAGACTATTTTCTACAAAGGGGAAGATAAGGAGACCATACTTATGTGAAAATTAGAATCTTGCAATTTTTCATTAAAAAGAGCCAAGCCCTCCTTTTTAGGCCTCATAATTTATTTTATCATCTAAATCCTCCAAACTGGAAGCCATAGAACAACCCCGAAAAGTCATCATGAGAAACAAATGTCATTGACTCAAATCGGGTAGAGAAGTAAGAATTTTTCAAATCTATGGTGAACCTTGCATTGGTTTGGATGAGAAAAACTTTGTTAAAATTTGATATTTGAGACATGAGAGAAAATTCATGAGAGGTAGGTGTCTTGTGTACATGGGATGAGAAATGAAGTGGAAATATAATAAATGATATAAATGGAGAACTTGAAATAACATTTTTTATAAGGTATGATATATTTTCGTTTCATGGTGTGGATTTTGTGGATCTCGTGGCTATGAGTTTTGAATTTTCTTTGATTCTGATGTTTACTTGTCCGGGAGCCCAAGTGCAAAGTGTGGGGGAATTGATAGACATAATATTTTATACATTATTTATATGTATTTAAAATATTTAAACCCCCCCAAATTCATCAATTTATGTTTAATTACATCATTTTTGGATTTATGGTATGTATTATTTTTAAATTGGCAAGTTTCCTAATTTTGGGAATTTAACAGATTTTATATGTTTTGGTAATTTGACCATATCATTTATAATATAATCCAAATTTATGTGATTCTCTTTTTGTAGGAACCCTAGAGTTTCTGGATACATCTTTGTCTTCTAGGGTATGATATAATTCGGCCATCAATAGACCCGAAACAATCAATTAATGTGGAGAATGATTTTGGATGATCTTGTGGACCCTACATCAGTTAATCCATCATAAATCGTTCATAATAACTCCAATTAAGGTGATTCAAATTGGAATGGGAAGACAAGTCAGATATGTGTATCTCTGTTGAATATCATAGAGATTTATATTAATCAAATCTGATATTTTATGGGAAACACTAAATGAAGATTTTTGGAAATATCACTGAGAAAAATTCATCCTCAATAAATATTTGATATCTTTTTCTATAACCATCCAATTAATTTTAGATTTGGAGGAACGAAATTAAATTTGATTTGGAGAATTCTATAAGCATGTTCCTTTGGGTGATTCGAGAAGAGGGGGCACCAACCAGGAGAAAACTTTCAGAGACCAGAATCGGCTGGACAATTTTTCTTCATTTCTTTTTCTTTCTTTTCTTTTCCATTGTCTTTTAATGCCTTCTTCTTCCCCTTTCAACTCTATTACCCTTCACATGGAGGGGTAAAACCTTTGAGTGATCAGGGATGGGGGGGTTTACTTTTGTACTATCGGAGTTTTGTGCTTAAATATAAAATCCCCTTTTTCTTTTGAATAACTTATATTATCACTGTTTCCTAATTATATTAATGCGATCGTGTTTTGATTTTGGTGTATTCATTGTTAATAGCTTTGGTTAAGGACGTTTAATCTCCCTCTTCCTAGTGCAATTTGTCTCGATCGAGCAGATTGTGTTAGGAGGTGAGTGTCTAGAGATCATTGGCACGTGTGTGAAACTATTGAACTTTCTCTAGACTTCTATGGAGCAACAATTCCTAATCGGGACTTTCCTTAGTTGTTTAGGGATTGTTTATGAACTTCCAGGAACATAGGAATGACTCTAATTTGTTTCATTAACCAAGGTTGATTAATAACTCGATCGATGAGTCTTTCATTTATTATTCGAAAGGAAGAGATGGAATACGATCTTTATTACTATGATGACACTGCAAAAGTGAATCTTACCCTGACCCCATCACTCTCTTCATCCATTAGTTTTCAACCTTTTTTTTATTGCTTGCTTTATTTTTCAACCCAGAAAATTTCAAAAACAACCTTTTCTTCTTTATTAAATTTAATTGACAAACATAATTGTTGTGAACTCCTCTCTGGAGACAACTTAGTTTAACCAATCTACTACGTTTTAACTTAGGTATTATTTGTTTTTGTCACACCCCACAACAGGATCATGTCAAAACTTAGTGTCATTGCTGAGGAGGCTGTTGCAACAATCCATTTGTAAATAATTGTCTCTTTTAAAATAAAAAAACCATAAAAAATATTTTTTCATGATGTTCTCAAATGATTTTTTCTTTATTTCATGGAATAATTATCCACAAGTGAATGAAACAATTATTGACTCACCTTGTTCTATAGAAGATAGTGTTTCTATCTTTGTTAAACAGATCAGGTGAGCTTGAATCCAAATCAACAAGGAGGATGAATTCAAGGGTCTCATTCAAGACCTTAAAGAAAACCTTGAATACTTAGTATTGGTGGGATTGGAAAGAGAATTATTTGAACTCCAGGAGTATTTTCCAAAAAAATTCATGAAATGGTCGAGGTGCAACAAGAAGAGGAAACTCAATCCAAAGATGTGTTTCAAGGACTTCAGGAAGGAATACAGGATCTGGAGATAAAAATGGAATGGCTAATTGAATATGTTCACACATACAAGAGAACCCCGAACCTAAACATGAGCCATTAGTGGAAGTGGATTCTACCCTAATACTTGAGGTTGAATAACCTGGGGAGACCATGATGGAATTAATGGAAGATCCATTTGTCCCTTCTCAACCATTTCTAACGAATATTGATGAAGAAGATGTGCCTTATGAAGTAAGTATGGAAGATCAACAAAATCTGGATGAGTAATGGAAGGAGTGTAAGGAACTACTTGATCCCCATGTTTCTTATAATGTATAAGATCTAACATCATTAAAGGAAGACAGACCCAATATTGTGGAATTTGAAGAGAATATTGAGGAGCCTGACTACCCGCATCCATATGCTACCATCTAATTCAAGAGTCACTTCCTACTAGAGAAGAAATTGAATCCGAGAAAACTCAGGGAGATGATCTTTTCAGGAACTCATTTCCTTCTAATTTTATTGAAATTAAATTGAGTATCACCTCCCCTTGCTTTAAATTTTTTTATTCGGACAACTCTTGTATTGTCTTGAAGGATGAGGGAGAAAAGGAATATGCACTTAAAGAGGAACATATGGAGCTCCTCGAACATGTTGATCATTTATTGGAGGGATTTCAAGAGGAGATCAACATGGATTTTTCTGAGTAAAGAGAGACACAAGATGCTTACATTGAAAGGGAAGATTTAGATATTGAAACTTCTTGCTATAACTTTTTTCAAATTGAATTATACTCTGACATTACCTTTGATTATTCAATTGATTCAGCATACCATGAGAAATCACTATACAATGAAGAAGAAGTTATGAAATTGGAAACCAAGAAAGATGAGGACTCGTTATTTTTCCTACCCCCACCATGAATGTTATATCTTATTGTCCTAATAGTGGATTTGGAGTATTATACTAATAGTGTCCTCAACAAAAAGAATGAAGTGTATGATGTAAATAATAAGTTTTATTGGTTCATCACAAAGAAACTCCACCCACCATCAGATTGGGGATAACCAACTGAAACTGCCCATCTTGGGCTAGTCAAAACCCAGGGCCCACTTTGGGGATTGAACAAATATCTATTTTTTCATCCTATTTCTATTTTTATTTATTTCTATAAATGTATTATGTTTTTTTTTGTTTTTTTTCTTGTAGTCTATCAGTGTGAAACAGTTAGGATCTTAACACAATGTTGCACTACCAATAAATCAGGTCGTACCTCTCCATTAAACTTTCTTACTATTATGATTAATTTTAAATACTACTTACATTTTAAAACCACTTGAATGAATTTAGGACACTGCACCAATTAAGTGTGTAGGAGGAAACCTTTGTAGTTTAGGATTTAATTTTTGTTGTGCATTTCTCAAAAAAAATTCAAATTTTTGGGTGTTTATTTTTCAGTTTTTTGGTGTGTTTTTTCAATGTTTTGAGGCAAAATGATTATCAGTGACATTTTTAGAACACATGCCATTGTGTTAACCAATTTCTTCCATGAAATAGAACTTAAAAGATTATTGAGAATGATTTTTTTTCAAGTTCAATTCTTTGGGAATTTTATGAAAAGTACTCTAATTTTTGAATCCCATGCTATATCTCACTGAAATCACTTTCCTAGGAGGCTTATGAACCATTTTTTTCATATTCAGTAAATTCAAATTATTTCTTGAGAGAACCAGACCATTCTTGTTCTAAAAATAATTTTATTTTTTCCTTTCAATACTTGAGTGTTTTGGGTACATGTGTTTTATATTATTGAGGAATTTATTTGGTTTTAAGACCCTTTTCAAGATAATCCTTTTCATTCTGGCACACCTTGTACATTTAATCCTTATATCCCATAAAATCCATGAACATCGTATTAGGTTAGCCACATTACAAGCCAATTTTCCCTATCCAACTTGCTCTTGAAGTGAAATTGTATGATCTAGTTGAACTTAACTGTGGGGGAAGTTGTCTTGTGTTGTGATACCTCATTTGGTGAATATTTGGGTGAAAAATAAATTGTTGAAGAGATGTGCATGTAGCTGAAAAATCATTCTGTTGAAATCCGTGTCTTTTCTGGAGCTTTCATGATAAGAGAAGTTGTGCATTTTCTATAGTTTCTAATGGAGGAAGAAATCCATGCCTTTTCGGGAGCTTTAAATAAAATTCATTATTGAGAAGAATAAGATTTTTTCTCCTATTTTCATGATGGTGGAGCATATTTTCTACAATGGGGAAGACAAGGAAACCATATTTGTATGAAAATTAGATTCTTGCAATTTTGCTTCAAAAAGAGCCAACCCTCCTTTTTCGGCCTCATAATTTTTTTATCATCTAAATCCCACAAACCAAAAGCCACAGAACAACCCTGAAAACTCCTCTTGAGAAAACTAATTTCCTTGAATAACATCAGGTGGATAAGTAAGAGTTTTTAAAACCTGTGGTGACCCTTGCATTGGTTTGGATGAGAAAAACATTGCTAAAAATTGATATTTGAGAGATGAGAGAAAATTCATGAGAGGTCAGTGTCTTGTGTGTACGGGATGAGGAATGAAGTGGAACTAAAATAAATGATATAAATGGAGAAATTTAAATAACTTTTTTTAGGAGTTGTGATATCTTTTCGTTTCATGGTGTGGGTTTGGTGGATCTTGTGGCTATGGGTTTTGAATTTTCATTGATTCTGATGTTTACTTGTTCGGGAGCCCAAGTGCTAAGTGTGGGGAAATTGATAGAGTTGATATTTTATACATTTTTTATATGTATTTAAAATATTTAAAACCCAAAAATTCATCATTTTATGTTTAATTACATAATTTTTTGGATTTATGGTATGTTTTGTTTTAAAATTCGAATATTTCCTAATTTTTGGAATTTAACAGATTTTATATTTTTTGGTAATTCAACCATATATTTTATAATATAAACCCAATTTATGTGATTGTTTTTTGTAGGAACCTTGGAGTTTTGGGATACGTATTTTTCTACTTGTTTATGATATAATTCGGCCATCAAGGGACCCGAAAAAAATCAATTAACGTGGAGAAAGATTTTGGACGACCCTGTGGACCCTACAACAGTTAACCCTTCATAAATCGGTCATAATATCTCCAATTAAAGTGATTATAATTTTAATGGGAATCCATGTCAGATATTCGTATCTCTATTGAATATCAGGTAGATTTAGATTCATTAAGTCAGATATTGGATGGGAAACATTGAATGAAGATTTTTGGAAATCTCACTGAGAAAAAGTCATCCTCCATAAATATTGTATATCTTTTTCTATAACTATCCAATTAATTTGAGATTTGGATGAACTAAAAAAAATTTGATTTGAAGAATTATATAAGAAGTGACCTTTGTGTGATTCGATAAGAGGGGGTGCAAACCAGGAGAAGACTTTCGGAGGATAGAATCAGCTGGACAGTTTTTCTTCTTTTCTTTTTGTTTATTTTCTTTTTCATTGTGTTTTAATGACTTATTATTACCCTTTAAACTCTATTACCCTTCACATGGAGGGGTAAAAACTTTTAGTTATCGTGGATGGGGGAGTTTCACTTTTTTAATATCAGAGTTTTGTGCTTAAATATAAAATTTTCTTTTTATTTTGAATGACTTCTATTATAACTGTTTACCAGTTATCTTAATGTGATCATGTTTTTATTTTGGTTTACTCATTGTTAATATCATTGGTTTAAGACTTTTAATCTCCCTCCTCCTAGTTCAATTTTTCTCAATCGAGAAGATTGTGTTAGGTGGTGAGTGTCTATGGATCATTGGCACCTGTGTGAAACTACTGAACTTTTTCTAGTGTTCTAAGAATCAACAATTCTCGATCGTGACGTGACTTAGTTGTTTTGGGATGTTTATGAACTTCCACGCACATAAGAGTGAGTATAATTTGTTTCTTTAACCAAGGGTGATTAATAACTCAATCGAGGATTCATTCATTTTTTATTCGATAGGAAGAGAGGGAATATGATCTTTATTACTATGATGATATTGCAAAAGTGAATCCTACCCTGACCCCATCAATCTCTTCATCCATTAGTGTTCGACATTTTTTTTATTGCTTGATTTATTTTTCAACCCAAAAAATTTCCAAAAAACCCTTTCTTTCTTAAATCTAAGTGATAAACATAATTATCGTGCACTCATCTCTAGAGACAACTTAGTTTAACGACTATACAATATTTTAACTGAGGTAATATTTTTTTTTGTCACACCCCACGACAGAAATGTGTTGAATTCCCAAGCTCCCCGCATATTTTAAATTTAAATACTTGACTATTTATTAATTTATACTATTTATATCCAAATAGAAAACATATTTTCCCCTAATTTAGATATTCATATAAGATATTCATCCCAGAATCTAGATAAAAAAGAAAATTGAATTTTCTTATGACCGTGATCGTTGTAACCAGAACATACATAAATGTCTATTTTCCTCTTATTTGATGTGTTATGAATCTCACTGAAGTTTATTTTTTTAATATTATGTTATTATATATGATTGGGAATAATCAAAATATCTTTATCTCTAGACATAATTGAATTTTACTTCTCATAATAACTTTATTATCCATGACATTCAGTGTTAGCATGATTCCTCCTAGTTCTTACCATTATCCTAAAAAAAATCACACTATGTGAAACAATAATCTTAGTGGGAAACCACATAATCTCCACATTATTAATATTTTGGTCATTATCATATACATGTAATTATACTCAAATTCATTCATAAGTTTATTTCCCTAAAAATATTTTTTCCTAAATCTAGTTTCCATGTTTTCAACTAAACCTACATTAAAACTAACTATGAAGACCCAAGCCCCAGTAGTATATAGCTGATGGTTATTTTGTTACATTGGAACTAGATACAAGAAACTGAATATTAATGGATCAAATAGTTTATTAGTCTTATTAAACTAGATATTTACTTTAAATTAATATTATATTTTTAAAACATGAAATATACGTAGTGTTTTATTTTAAAACACTATTATTCCCCTCATCATATCTCTTCATATCAATCACAAATAACTTCTTGCATCCCAAGTAAAATGAAACATAAGAAAGGGGTGAGATAAAATTCTCAGTGGGGGTTTGAAAAGAATATAAGATATCATGATTATATAAGAAATAACATTATGTAAAGTTAAATAATTTAAACACGTTCCATTTAAGAAATAACTTGAGCATAATATGGAAAGAATAAAGGATGATCCAAAAATATATATAAACAATCACATGATACCAAAAATTTTCCATGTATATTATATATAATCAAACCATTATATGGATATTAATAACTTCTTTTATAACTATGGAATGCATAATGAATGACATATGAATATGATTATTGAGGTCTTGTCTAAGACATGTGAAAATACCATCAAGGTTTAGTGAAAAAATATCTAAAATAATGGGTAGAGCCTTGGAAAAAAGCCAAGATATTTTTTATCAAGAGACCTATCGATTAATTGAGGGGATATGGAAGGCCTATAACATCACATAAAAAATCCAATTCATTCCTCATGTGAATTAATAATACAACTAAATCAATATTCCTTAACAATTAGTAATTGTCCATATTGGAAGATCTAACATATAGAATATCAAGCCTTCCCCTCAGAAAAATGATCATAAACTATCAAAATAAATTTAGTTTATGTTATAAATATATTATATATTCAATATAAGATTAAATTAAGAATTTTTACATAGTTGAAAATACTTTATAATGTTCCTAGGAAAATTTCTTGGGTAAATAACACTTTTCACTGAAAATTACTTTTTAAATTATAAAAATAGAACAAGTAGAAATGAAATAATTTTTTTTGAAAATAACCTTCTTAAATAATGAAGTATAATTCAAATAGTTTAGGCTTCAGGATAGTAAAAAATTATATTTTACCAAATAAGTTAAAAAATAATTCCTCTTAATATTTGGTAAGAAAATCCAAAAAGAACCTTGTTTGTAAAATAATAGGAATATTCCTTTTAAAAAATTAATATTTTAAAAAAGGATTAAAATGACTTTAACAAATAATATGATAATAATAAAAATATTTTTGTAAAAAAATAGAAATATGGAAATCTGAGAGAAATATTTCTCAATGGTGAATTAAAAATAAGTAATCCTAAATAATGAAAATATTGTGAAATAAAATTTTACCACTTGGGTTTATTTTGAATCATATTCCCTATAAAGAAAATAAATTAAAAAGAAACATTAAATACCTTGAATAAAAATAGATTCATGTTATAATATATCAACTTATTCTTATATACACCACAAGAAAAAAATAAATGATGAATATGATATTTTTATAAAAGAAGTGGAAGTGAGATGACAAACACTTAACTTAAGTCCAAATTCCTTCTTATGTATTAAAATCAAATATATAATAAATATAAATTTATTATAAATATAATCAAAATATATTCATCATAAATATATTAAATAACCATATTTATATATTTTATACCATATATTATTTACATGTAACCTTTTTTCACCAATTTATCAATAATTCATTATTCAAATCATTATTCTTGTTGATAAATACTATGTTTTTATGTATGTTTTGGTTTAGTATTTTCATTATTTGTAATTTTCTTAAACATAAAAATTATTCATAAATATAAAAATGAAATAAATATGATATATATTCATTTCAAATGTATATGTAGTTATCCATAAAATATTGAGATGGAAAATGAACTACATCATTCATGGATATGGTAGGTCGTACATACGAATGAACATTTTTTTAATTTTTCACTAAATTTTATAATAAAAATGTAAATAATGATTAAAATTTCCATAATTATTATTAATATATATACATAATATATATTCATTAGTCTCATCTTTATAAGAATCTAATTTCATCAGTGATGAAAAATGAATTACACCTCTACGTGAGGATGATAAGATATACGTACACACAATCAATGATTTCTCATATTTAAGATGGAAAATAGAAGTAATATGGTCATACCATAATTATAATAACATATAAATATATTAATGATACTTAATTTATTACTTTAGAATGTTTACAACACTTTAATAAAAATTAGAAGAAAAAATAAACATGAAACATTCCGTAAAGATGATTACCTCTTCCTTAGTGGACTTATCTCTTCTTAATAGAAAAATGGATTCTATTTTAGAAGGTAAAACCCCTAAAGAATTTGGGTAAAAAATTAAATGATTAATTGGTTGGTTTTTATCAAGATTTTTTTCTCTATGTGGGGTAAATAAGATAATTAATGGGTGTCCTTTTATAATTGAGGTGAGGGGAACCATTGGAATTTAATAAAAAATAAAATATAGTAGCATTATTCAAGATAAAAATGATTCCAAATGGTAATTAATTCAAGTAAAAAGTGTCTCAGTTTTAAAAAAAATCATCCAATGAAATTTATACATTTATTTATATTATTTTAATCCTTATCTTTTTTATTAACCCCTTGGTTAATTAATTTCGACCATAACTAAAATAACTTCTATTTCAATCAAAAAGTGTTGATAATGATTACATAAATGGAAATGTGTCTTAAAAATGGATCATGAATGATTTATTAAACAATATTACATTATCACAGCTTAAGATAATATTTTTATGAATTTTGGATAATTTAATAAATTATTTTTTTGATAAAATAATATTAATATAAATTTTGACACTATTGATTTAATTTGACTTTATATCTATCAAGGAAAATGGAAAATTTTAATATATTGATTTAAAAACAATATAATTTTTCATTTATATCTATAAAAAAATACACATTAATCCTTTCAAATTATACTAATTTTCATGATTTGGATATCATTTTTTTTATTTTTTTCAAATATTAAATAATTATTTTATATGCATTGTTTAAGTATTTATGGTCATTTTTTTCATAGAAAATTAAAAAAAATCATGATGAATACAAATAATTTATACATAAAAATAATATTTTTAACCGAACATATCCACTAGTTATACCTATGTTAAAAATATTATAGTAATTAAAACAAGAGTGTGACATTTTTTAGTTTTCTTTACATAAAATATAAATTTCAAAATCTCATAAAAATCGAAAAAATGGAAATATAAATTAATATTTAATGGTTAATTATTAAATGAAATCATTTAATAAAATATGTTCAAGTTTTAGTGTCATTTTTAGTCCTTATCATTTTTTATCCTAAATTACCCATTTTAACCAATACTTTGCTAACAAAAATTACTATAGTCCCTATTCATAATTTATAAAAGGAATATATTTAGTAAATTTGGGTCTAAAAATTTAAAATATTGGATCCATTTATTAATATTCAATTTAAATAAATTACATAATTAAAATTAAGATTAAATCGCCAAACGTAACGTAAATCGGTCTTTTAGAAAATGTCCTTTATGTATAAAAATGTTTTACAGAAAATTCAAATATGAAATTGATTCAAATGAATATAATTTAATTATTAATAATATAATATAACTATTTTTTAATTGTAACTAATTTTAAAATAAAATAAAACTTTTAAAATTGTTGAAACAAAAATATAGTTTTCAATAAAATCATTATTTTTCACAATTCAATGAAAAATAAATCTTTTCAGAAAAATATGAAAATTTACCCCAATTATAATTTTTATATTATTATTTAAAAATTGATATTATTTTTATAAAATAATTCTTTTTATAATTTAAAGAAATTAATTATATTAATTTCCCACAAAAAAATCAATAAAAACATTTTTCAAGAAAATGTATTTCTAAGGCATAGAATAACAATAGTAAATAATTAATTACTTATTTTATAAGTATTAATCAATGAAAATTTATTTAGTACATACTATATATATTTTTTTCATAATTTTTTTGATACTATTCAACCATCCAATTTAATGGTTAGGTTATAATAACCATATTTAGCTAATAATATTTTAAGGTTCCTTTCGGCTTGGTGTTGTCTGTCGTATACACTATAGAACATGGTGTTGTTTTAAAATATCATGGTTTTAGTTGATTTATTTAAAAATAAACATATCATAAATTCTTTATATATTACATCAAACATCAAATACATCACAAAAAATTGGTTTGTTGTGGCATTTCATCTCTTTTGTAAATATTTTCTTTGAACTGGTTAGTTTTAAAAGCTATACAAAATTTGATATAATCATTAGAAATACTGGATTAAAAAACTAATTATTCAATAATTCTTATAGGTTTTATTCCTTGTCTAATGTTTCCGCTAAAACATAATGTATATAAACATTTATAACTAACTATATTTTATAATTCTAGGTAAATCTTCTAATAATTTTATCACATATAAGAATACATAAATAAGGATCATTGCAAATGTACTTCCTTACATGAAAAAATTTATTAGAAATTTTTTTCTTTAAAAAAATTATGAACATCATTGGTGTAAAAATTATTAACAAGGTCGTAAAACCGTGTCTTAAACATATACTTGCATGATGTTATTCATCAGAAAATGTTTCCTTAATAAGTGTATAAATTTAAGGTTTATCCCTAAACACATTGGAAAATATACTCAAATTTTTATCTACTAAGGTCATACCACCCTTCTTATCCAATATCTCAACATAAAGTTTTTTAAATTAATTAAATCCATCTAAGGAATATTTTATATTTTACCTTGTTTTTTATCCATAATATGATAATATAATGGTTAATAAAAACAATCACCTTAGATCCTAGAAATAAAAAAAATTATCAAATCAATGGTAGTGGGTAAAAATTACATATTAAGGTATGTTTAAATTATTATGTTGAATCTATAGTTTTATATACATACAATGTGACATTCCTCTACACTATTTGACTCAATATAACCCCTATGGATAAGTCTGATACATTAGTCATCAATTTAAAAGTTTAATCCCATTTAGGTGCTCGAATAATTGGTGGGGATACAAAATTTTTATTCAAGTCTCAAAAGTATTCTTGAAATCTTTCATAAAATAAAACTTGAGATGCTTATTTATAAAAATATTAGAAAATATAGTGACAAATTATTGAAATATTTGATAAATATTCGACAGAATCTATCATTTCCATGAAATTATCTTACATCCATAACTCTTTTTAGGTATTTAATTGATTAAATTATGGTAACCATTGACTTATCAACATATATTCTATCCTTGGAAACTCCATGTTTTAACACAATCACTTTCTCTACCATAAGATATATTTTTTCAAATTTATGAAAAATTATTTTCTCAATATATGTTTTAAGAATATTAGTTAGGATCTTCCAAAAAATGTCTCAAAAGATGATTCATATACTATGAAGTCATCCATAAAAACATTCTTAAGGTTTTATAAAAACACTTAATAAATACTAATCATACACCATTTAAAGTATCATGTAACATTGCACAATCGAAATGGTTAAATTTTATAGGAAAATGTACCTAAATTTTAGATAAATGTGATTTTATCATGATACATTAGTTAAATTTGAATATTAAAGTACCCTAAAAAATTATGAAAATATAAATGGGATTTCCCTAAAAGTCTCTTAAGAACACTGTTAAGAAATTATATAGGTAATTAAATCATTCAAATTCAAATGGATGAGTTTCGAATAATCAATTCATACTATCCACTTGTTTAGATGTATAATAGGTAACATTATCTGAATTCAATATTCAAGATATTAGAACCACTCTTTTATAATACTATTTAAACTGGAATAACTCATGGTGTGTTAGAAATCAGAATATTAATCCCAAAACTATAAATATAATTATGCCTTTCTAAAAAACCTTTATCATTTTAGTATTCAGCCTCATTTGAAACTGATTACCATGTTTGGTATATTCCTAAAATAAAAGTATATGTATTAACACTAAATTACTATATATACATATAGTTTTCCTCTTATAACATTTTTTTAAGGAAATCTAAAAGTGTATTTTCTTAAACCATTGACAACCCATTTTCGATGATAATAGGAAATCTTTCATTATCCACTACATATTCATATTTTAGATCATTTATAGAGGGTTAAAATTATAACTCTAGTGGAAAATTTTAACATAAATGGAATTTAAATTTCCTCTTAAAATATTTCTCAGACAAGAATATTTTAAATTTTTTGTAGTATCATGAATGTTTTCAATCTGATATTCATGTGTATCATTTCAAAATTTATCCAACCATTCCATATCTGAATCAATTTAAGTAGTTTTATGAAACTTTTATTTTTGCTGGCAATAAATCTAGAAATGTAATTTTGATGAGGAATGTCTAGATTGAAATAAAATCCCCCACTGTATAGAGGAATCTTCCAGTCATGGTCCAATATATACCCATGAACCCACACATATTTATATAATGTAATACCAATTGGATTATGGAGGTCATCCTATTTCTCTATAGTATCATTAATCTTTTATCTTTATGTTAAAGATAATGTTCATCCACTGGAAGGACTCCTTCCATGTGTCATTGATGGATTCTCTCAGAAGTGCTCAAACCAAAGAAGTCATTCACCTAAGATCTACTTGACAAGCCTTTTGGGGAGTAACTCACAATATATATCTACATGTATGGGTACTCTAATGAACTTGTTTGTACCGCATAAATGTATCCTTGTTTCATAATGTACCAAGTGGAACATGTTCATATATGGTTTCTAGTGGCTCAAAAATTATAGAATATGATCAGTATTCTTATACATGTTTACGTATGATATTCGGGTATCTTAATAGATCATTTTTTAAATCATGTATTCTTTGAAATATATAAATGTGTTTAAAGCTCAATACACACACATTCAATTTGTATTTACAACACCTCTAGGATCCATGCCCCAGTCTTTCATCCATCCTTGAAGTTGGTCAGTAGTTGATCTATGGGAGATATAAAAGTAGTAATGTTTTTGGGACTCTGATATGTATGATTTATTGTTATATTTATACTTGTAATGGTGAAGTATCTATTTCAATAATGTATCATCCTCACTAATATTTGTTCCCCATGATTATATTTTGGATCTTCCCAAATTGGAAAACTCACATAAGTGTTAGTTGGGAAGGTTTTCATCTAGCCTTAGAACATTGAAATTAGTTATGTATCTATGCCAGAATATTACAATTACATATAATATAGAAAACTTCTTGTGATCGCCTCATATGAAATTTAAAAGAGGTGATAAATGTACCCTACATTCTCTATTATGTCCATGGTCATTGTATCTGACCATCATATTGATTGAGGTGAAGGAAAAAATATTTGGAATGATATTTGAAATGTAGGAAATCTATATATACATGATATGATTCAATAATATAATTCTTATAATGAACCAATATGAAAATAAATGTAATACAAAGGTAATTAGGGTACAATAAAACAGTTAAAATATTGATTAAGTATTATATTTCAACGAGGTGCCTCCACTAATACCCTTAACTCATGTCCCTTCACTCAAACCCTTCATTCAGGTGACTTATCTTATCCCCCTCTTCTGGGTATCTTTTTTAAGTGTGTTTCTTTGATAAACTCATTTTCACCCAACCAGATCATGCCAAGGTTAAAGAAAAGGGTGTAGTTGTACTCACCTAGAGTAAGGCGTGTAACATGAACAAAAAAGTGTTTGTGAAAGACTCATGCTTATACAAGGTCATGTTATTTACAAATAAAGGTGGTCCCCAACCAAATTTATAGGTGTTACTATGTTTCACAATGATGGTTCTCCCATGATTCACACATATCTCAACATAATTGTATCACACACCCTAGTCTATGACATGAGTGTGTATAAACCCCTCTATGAAGAACCTTTATTCTAGAGTGAGGTTAACCTAAAAATTTGATCCTCATTGTTCTAATTAGAAAAAATTTTAACAGTTGGCATTTATAGTTGATCTATTTTTCTAGGAATGGAGAATTTTTTTGGGTTGGGATAAAATTCATTGAAAAGAATGATGAATGGAACATAGGTCCCCTTATGCATGTAACAGTCCACTTGTGCATGCCCAATTATTTTTCATGTTCCAATATCCCTATGTGCATGCCTAGAACTCATTACAAAAAGCATCCCATAATGAAACTCAATAAAATATTCCATTGTAAACCTATCCTCTATACACCCAATACTTTACCTAATTCAACATGTGTGAGGATCCATTACCATGGTTCATTGAGTGTTCACCCCCTATGATTGTTTCCTTTCAATTCTATTTTCCTATAAATATACCCCAAGCCTCTCATTTTAAAAAGAAGGGGAAAGAAGGATATCCAAAGGACCCCATATTATATTTTTTATAATTTAACCACTCTAAATTCATTCCATAGAATATTACTACTCCCTTAGGTGACTCCTTGAGGAATACCGTAAGGAATATAAAAACAAAACATGTGTTAACTTTTTCATCTAATGGTTTTAGCATTAAAATATTGTGTAAGACTACATATCCAAATAAACTACTACGAAAGAGATTGGGTCATCCTGAAAACATCCAACCCGGGAAACACACACAAAGGTCATCTAATAAGTATCAAAAAAGGTCACCACAGGTCCAAACCATCTTCTGAGAATCATACTAGGGAACTAAGTTCCCAAGTCATCTTAGAAATCCCACATTAGATTTTCATGTCCCCAAGTTGCCTCAGTCCTCCATTTGGTGACACATCCCATAATCTCCATGATATGGGGACATTTTCACCCTTGTCTCTCTGCACGGGTGACAATTTTCTTAGATCCCTCATTGGTTATATCCTTTACTCAGGTTCCTACACCATAGCACTATTTCCCAAAAGTATTATATCAAGATACAAATTCCCCATAGTCCCCATACATGGGTTCTATTTCACTAAAGTCCCATATATGGAAACCATTGGGCCCAAGACATCCACCCAGATGCCTACCATCCTGGGCTTACTACACATCCTCCTAATAAATAATATAGGGCTATGAATTCAAGAGTTCTCCAACTAGATCATATATTCATTTGATAATAAACCTTTCTTGTGTTTTCTTAGAAAATTGGTAGGATCCACATTTTGTTAAAATTTTTATTCTTCCTTGATAACAACGGTCCCAATTATTTGGATACCGGTGGAAACATTATTGTCTCATTATGATTATCCTATTTATCTCATATAAATCATCACATCATCCATATCATATAATATTCCTCTTTCAATCACTAGATGGGACTATAAAATATCATGGGCCTCCTATTAATTTTAAGACCTCATTATTAACATAACCTAAGTTATATTATAGGTTTAACTAAACTAGGCCACTTATATTTAATATAACATCTCCAACCCAGAAGCCACTAAACCAGTTCCTCAAGCTGAGTAACCACAAGCCCTCAGGTGGGATCCCCAAATGCCAGAGGCTGCTAACTAATAGAGAGCATATATTAAATCACATGGGGAGACTAGTAGTTGGGGTTTGGATTAGTGCTAATAACCCTGTAATCCTACATGAAAAATGGGGGTTCAAAACCTATTGGGACATGGTACTGTAGTATTACTGTAGCGATTGTAGCAACAGTGGGACTATATCAAAGATGGGCACTGTAGCGGTAGCAGGTCACTTTAGTGGTGGTAGGGGAACTATAGTAGCGGCGGGAACTGTGTGGTAATGTATCTCGTGGTTATAGTATCCATACTATTTACAAAATGATCCTTGGGCAAAAACTTTGGGTCTACGAGCCATGTAATGGGCTAAATGCACACTGGGCCTTCGGGCTATGTAATAGGTCTACCTCTACCCAGTTAAAAGAGGTATTTTCATATCTTTAATAATAAATGAACCTTCAGCCCAATCCTTTAAAAAATATGGGGAGACTATACGCTATTTATCATAGTAATCTAAATTAGATAAAATTTGAAATAAATGAAAAAAACTATAATAATAAACAAGCATTACCAACCATTTCCCCACAACTAGTTACAAGCCCACAACCCATAGTAAATATAATATGTCATGTCATATAGTTCCAAGAGAAATAAAACCCCAAATAAAGATAAATAATAAAACCCCAAATGGGTTCGGACTCCAAGACTTAATTTCTTATCCATGCACATCCCATGCCCAAATCAAACCTTTAGCATGGGCCCCCTTCCCTAGACCTAACCTACAACCATGAAATTATCTCACGTACCCAATGGAGACCCAATCAGGGTGTGAGTTCAACTCAGCATTCCACCACCAATGGTCTCTAAAAAGTATTTTTTCTAAAAAGATAGTGTATGAAAAAGAAAAATAAACTATAAGGAAAACAAAAAAGGGAAATCCAGGTTCCACTAGTTAATGAGTTCACTAAAAACATTTTTACCATTCATATATTTGGTTAGTAATTTTCATCAATTTCATTCTGGTCTATACCAACCAAGTGAAATGCATAAGAGGAGAAATAAAATTCCATATCTCACTATGGGAGAACAATGTTATAAAAAAATATCACACTTACCATGGAACCTGGTATAGGTAGTCTCATAAAAAGTAGCTATTAGGAACATAGATCCTCAGTCTGACCACCCTAACATGTGCATAAAAGGGGAAGGGTTTTAGAACCAAATTATAACCTAACCCAAGGCCCTAGATCCTCAATTACAATACCCCACATATAATACTAATCCTTGTGAAAATTCTTCATTAATAAGTTATCACATATAATAATTCAAAAAACACACTCAATTTATACACATATGACTCACAAATCATGGTTATTTTAACACAAAAATCATCTTAATTTCCTAATCTGTTAACATATTTAAATTTTACATGCCTTATCCCAATTCACTTTTTTATCATTTACATGCCTTATCCAATGAAAAATACCCTTTTTAATACACTACCCATTTAACTCAATAACATTATACCAAACAAACCCTTATTCCAAGTGGAAAACTAAGAAAAATTACCCTTAGATTATTTTATACCTCAACACAACATGTCAACACATTTATTATGGGCTCTATTTCATAAAAAAACCAGTTCAATAGTCAACACATTAATTTCCATGTTCATGAATGATGGAACACCCCATGGGCGGCTCTATAAGTGGTTTAATAAACATCAATGCATCCCTCAGGGATCGTGAGGGGATCAATTAATCATTTACCCAACTAATTTACCAAATCCACCAAATTTAATCAAATTCAAAATGAGAAGACACCATATAACAATACCATACACATATAAAAACATCATGTTTATGGGATATTACTTGTATACCTACTACCTTGATTCTGAATATGAACGCTCTCTTAAACTTATCCCTTGATTTGTATTTAAACACCCAATCGAGTCCAAACATAAAATCCATTGGAAAAGAGGTTTTAGAGGATAATAAATAAAAAGAACAGATACCCCAGCTCAAGTCCTGAAAAGATAATGAAGAAGAGTGTTAGGCTCACCCGAATCTTTTATTCTCAACCAAAGATGCTCCAAACAGATTAGAAATGAAGGAGATCGATCCTTGGGAATCTTTTGTAATTTTTTTATTCCATAGATTTTTATGAGGAATAAATGAGGGAAATATATGGTTATAACACTTAATTACCAAGAGGTAAAATGGCGAAATCCCACTTTTTAATGGGTGCACTGTTTGGCTCCATGGTTGGCCAAAATTTTCACCTTTAGTGAACCACCCTTTGTCCAAGAGGGGGGAAGGCTGCATGGTTATCCAGGAATCCATCACAGCTTCACAAAACACACACTAAATAAGAAAGAAGGATCTTTCCAATCCCACATAGTTTTTCTTCCCCATTGCATGGTATTATTCAAATGGTGCACCCCTCCTCTAAGAAAGCATAGTTAGGGTACACGGTTGCTAATAATTGTGCGATTACCATGCAACTTGTTATGGATGGCCATGTTCTCCCTTATTTTATGTCTCGAACCCCTATAACACCCCATGTTCTTCTACATAGATTTGGGAACCATTTCATTAACCAACATAAAAAAATTTAAACCATAATTTTAAACATGGTCATACCCCAAATAATTATAGTATCATACAACTTCTCTAAAAAAATAGTTTATCCCATAGTTATACTCCCATGCATCATTGAGCTTCCAAGATGAAAATATCGGTCCAATGGGCCCACATATCCATCTCTCTCTCCCATGTATCCTCCTATAAATTACCATACTACCAAAAAAACATGAACCAATGAAACCGTCTTACCTCACAATACTTTCACACTATAATCAATAACATGAATCAGATGTTATTCAAAGGATGAATCTGCCTCATGCTAGACATCACTAACATCAATCACATGATATGGTTCAGGGTGATACGTCTAAAACTGTGACACATGAAAAACATAGTTCATGACACTATACCATTTTATAATCTCCAATCAATATTCCATTGGTCTGATCATCTCAACAATCTCAAACAGCCCCACGTACATGGGTGCCAACATATCTTGTTTCTAAATTCTATGGTGACCTTACACTGGAGAAACCTGGAGAAACATGTGATCACCCACTATAAACTCAAGAGGAATATGACACCAATACACATATGAATATTTACTAATCTGATACATATCCATTCATTTTTGTGTCAAATGAACTTGTTCCAAAGTCTTAGGCATGATACTAGGTACTAAAAACTCTAATTACCTAGCCATCATCCAATAATATAGTGATCTTCCATGAATACCAAAGAGGGCCTCATATGGTACCATCTAAATCATTTTCTAGTAACTATTGTTATAGGTTAACTTAAAAAAGTGTCAAGCGCTTCTCCCAGTACCAAAAAAATTGAGAACACATGACCTCAAATTGTCCTCTAACACATATGTACTACCTTTAAATTTTCCATCCATCTATGGGTAGAAATCCATACTAAAAAACACATGGGTACCAAGTTCCCTACGTAACCCCTACCAGATGCATGAAGTAAAATTTGGGTCATGATCCGAAACTATATTCTACAGAAACCCATTTACTTTCACTACTTCCAAAACATAAAACTTAGTTAATTGGTCAATTGTGATGGTCTCTCAAATCGTAAATCAATGTTCCACCATCATCAATTGATCCACAACAAACCATATTGCATCATTCCTTCGAGAAATCCTATATAACCCACCACAAAATCCATTTTCATGTTGCCATTTTTCCATTATAGAAAATGTAAATCCCGAAATAACCCACCCAGTAATTTATGATCATCTTGTTCCTGTAGATAGATATAGAATAGAAACATGAGACCTGCGACCCCTTTATTCATCCCAAGCCACCAATACTATCTATGTAGATCACAATTCATCTTGGTAAAACCTGGATGCACTGCACACCTCGAGGTGTAAAACTCACACATAAAATATCCCCACATAAAAGTAGGCACGACAACATATGCAGAAAACATAAATGATCTCATCAGCACCAATAGTCCTGTTAGAATTGGACTCCCCGCCTTCAAGACGTTCCCTCGGATCCAAACACTTTGGATCCCCATACTTCCTCTCATCGATCCTGCTCAATAGAATCCACTCAACGGTTGGGGATGAAAGTTTCATTTTTTCCTTTCCCATCAAAAACCTCCAAATTCATCCTTACAAACAACATCATTATCCACCACTCGGAACTTTATTCTCGAACTACAAGATTTTGAGTCTTCCGTCTTAAAGAATACACTACATTGTTTCCCATTCTCGACATGTATACCAGTTCAAAATCAATGGAATACATGTACTCAACACATCTTCACTATCAAAGTTTCATGTCACATTTTGATAAGATATACTTGAGGATTTTATTATCCTAATACATATTAAACCATTCTCCCAACAATTATTTTTTTAACACTTTAAAGAATACACCACCATGGCCAGTTTTATATCACATGTAGTGCAATACCCTTCATTAGGCCTCAACCACTATGACCCATATGTCATAACTTGATCATTCTGCATCAACAATCCGCCAATACCTACACTAGACTCTTTACTCATCTTGTGGAGGTTAAAATTTAGTGAAGTGGTTAGCTTCTTCTTTAACTTATAGATGGGATTCTCACATGCCTGATACCATTCAAACTTGATAACCTTCATGGTCATGCTCGAGAGTGGTGTTACAAAATAAGAAAGGTATTTGATGAACCTTTGGTAATAGCCATCCGAACCCAAAAAACATTGAACATCAAAAACATTCTTTAACCTATCCCAAGATACAATATCATGAACTTTCTCTGGGTCCATAGAAACACCTTACTTATAGATTATTTGACCAAAGAAATGTTCCATTTAAATCTAAAAATGGTATTTTTAAAGATTGGAATATATCTTATTCTCACTCATTGTACTCAAGATGATGTCGGTTTGTTTTTCATGATCGTCATGAGTCCTAGATTACACCAATATGTCATCTATAAAGACAACTACAAAATGATCCAAGTATGAGTGAAAGATTCTATTCATTAGGGCAACAAACACTTTAAGAGCATTAGTTACCCCAAACAACATCCCAAAAAAATTCATACAACACATACCTACTCCTGAAGGCAGTCCGTAGTATATCAAAAGGTCTCACCCTCATCAAATGGAATCTGAATCTCAAATAAATCTTAGAGAACATTGACTCACCCCTTAACTGGTAAAAGAGATCATTGATCTGAGGAAGTGGGTATCAATTATTAACATTCATTTGATTCATATTACTATAATAAACGCAAAACTATAATTATCTATTATCCTACTTGTAAAAAAACATAGGATATCCCCAATGTTATATACTCAGATGAATAAAACCCTAGTTCTCTAGTTCCTCTAAATGAGTTTTATGTTTTTGGACTTATGTTGGTGCCATTCTATATGGTGGAATTGAAACTTGTTATGACCCCGACTACAACTCTACAGTAAACTCAACATCTGTCTCATGTTGAATCCATGATAAGTAATCATGAAACACATCCTATTACGAATCCACCATTTTAGGAAATAAAATCATCTGTACTCCCCCAAAATCAAAAATAAGACAATCTTCTTGGGTTATTAGTTCACTAAACAATTGAATCACTAGCTTTGCCTAGATTATCCAAATATTCCATTCCTTAATATGATAATAGGTACCCTCTTTAAAGACATAAATGTTACCCTATAACTGAAACAATAAATATAATACTTATACAAAACAAGCCAACCCATCCTCAACATCAGACTAGAACCTGACATTTCAATCACAAATAAATACCACAGGAAGCAGTACCCACTAATCTCAAGGGAATACTCCTTACATTCTTAGATATTTTCATCTCGTATCCCTAATAGTGTATCAATCAAAATAACCCCAAAAACAGGTTCCACTACAAGGCCCAACACATTAACAAATTGGGAAAACAAAAAAACAATGTGAGGAACATGTATCGAATAAAGAATTGGAATGATTGGAAGACATAAGAATCAAACCTCAAACTATTGATAGTCCAGCCTTTCCACCTCTTGGTGATGGATTAACTACATAAATCTAACCAGCCTTTCAACACTAGGATCTAGTCTATGCTCCCAATGCTTCACCACCTTACTCATATAGATGATCTCATCTCATAGTACCCCATCCACCACCAAAACAGGTATGTATAGTATAAGTCCAACTGCCTATCTGATATGGGGTAATTGACCCCTTCTTAAAATCTGAATTGGCCTAGATCCTCCATAACAACCCAGTTGTTGAGGTTTCCTATAAAACCTATGCACATGTCCCATCCTGCTGTATTCACAACACACAATCAGGGGTTAGTGGCACTAATCATGAATGTGACCCATCCTACCAAACTAATATTAATATAGTTATTCACCACCATAAGATGTCTATTCTATTCTCTAACTACTCTGTACACCACCACCCTAGTGAAGAATCTCAAAAAAATCCTTCCTACCCTCAGAAGTCACACCACTAGACCGTCCAACTAGATTTACATTCCCACCGCCAAAATCCTTCTTTATGTTCGCAATTAAAATAAAGGCATGATACACCACCCCATAAAACCTATTTAAGTGAATAGTATTCATCTACAACTTGATCTCATTTCTAATTTCATCTTGGAAACCTCTTTTCATAGTATCCTCGTCCCCTACCAATTATAAGTCAAAATGTCTAAAGTCTATGAAGAGGCCTGCATAATCCATCACTGACATAATCCCTTGGTTCAATATCATAAACTCTTTATACTATCTAATCCCAAGTTCTCCATAAAGAAATATTTAGAAAACGTTTCCTTGAATTCCTTCCAAAGCATACCATCTGCCTGCTATGTCTGAACCAAAATATCCCACCATCTCTTTGTCTCCCCCACAACACATAAGCTTCCGACTTGATCCTCCTATCGAGATGAGTGTCCAAGTGATCTAAAATCATATGGATAGACTCTATCAAAAACTCTACAGCCTTAAGAACACCTACTCCATCAAACATCAGAGGTTGCTGCTACTAAAACATTGTGCTCAGATCAAACATAATCGGCATAACCCACCCAGGGTCCTCTTCTATCATCTACAAAAACCAAGAAAAATTTTCATGGAAATGATCCTCCCCTATATTAACCTGAATCTTTATGTTCCCTTTCCCCACTATTGGAGGATCATTCTTGGTGATATCCTCTTGTATCTCAATTGTCACATTTCATCATGGTGGCATTTATCAACAATGTTAAACACGCGTCTAATAGAACATAACATAAAACATCTATCGTTTTAAAAAAGTAAGTCTCTTTATTAAACATCAACAACTAATTTTTCATGCTCTATCCCAATAGATATCATCAAAAATTTATCACTACCCTTGGCTATCACTATCATGGGACATGGTCTCCTTGGGATAAAACGACTCACACAACCGCAAGTCTTTTTATTAGACACCCATTTTTTCATTTTCACTTCTATAGTATAACTATTTTCCTTTTAGACATCTCACCATTTCTATAAATTATCAAAAAACAATTTTACCCATTTATAACCATTCATTAAGCGATATTCGTTAACCATTCTTTCACACCCTTTCCACTTACTAATTTACATCATCTTGATTAGACGCCATTTATTTCAAATTTTCAAAAAAACATTCATTGAATTTTATCCCTCACATCCCACATAGCTTCTTCATGTGTCTCTACCATGATGCATTCCACCTATAACCCTAGGTGTCCAAAATGATGCATAAATTCACAAACTTGTACCATTTAATCCGGAATAAAAATATCATAAATTACTCACATCATACAACAAGTATATCACCCAAATAAGAAATATCATCAAATCATATCTAAAACATCATGAACAACAATACCACAATAGTTTACATGGGGTTTCCATCAAACATGGGTTATATAATCTCATGAACAATCTCATTTCAATGTCCCTACATGTACTAGTCTCCCATCTACCATCCCCAAAAATAATACAATAGAAAATAATTTCCTTGATACCACTTTGTAATATCCCTAACTCAAAATCCACTAAACTAGTGCCCTGAGACGAGTCTCCATATGACCTTAGGCATGCCTCCACATATTCCAGAGGCAACCAACAAGAAGTAAGGGTTTGTTAGATCATGTCGGCAGACTTTACCATCATTATTCGATTAATCCAAATAAGATACAATATGATAAAAATGAAACAAAAGATAATAATAATAAATTTTCATTAACCACCATTTCCTCAAAACTCGGTACATTCCCATAACTGATAGTAAATATTATATGTCATGTGATATAGTGAAAAATGAAAGAATACCCAAAATAAAGATAAACAGAAGAATCACTAAAAGGTTCTTGTCACCAATTCTGGATCCCTCATCTTTTCACATCACATTCCCAAATCAACCTGCTAATATGGGGCCCTTTCCCTTGTTCTGAATTACAACCTTGAAATCTGCTCTGGTACCCAATGGAGGCCTAAGAAAGGTGCGATTACAACATAGTAGGACAACACCAATAGTTTCTAAAAAATATCTATTCTAATAATATATTTTATGTAAGAGATAAATACAAAAAGGAAAAAAAGGAAAATCTTAGTTCCATTATTTGACATGTTCACTAAAGCCATTTTCATTATTCATCTCTTGGATTAGGAATTTTCATCAATATCATCCCAGACTATATTGTACAATGAATATGAATAATAGGCTAAATAAAATTCCCTATATCACTAGGGGTGAAAATTGTTACAAAAAATACAAAACACTTACCTCATAACCTCTATCTAGGTAGTCTCATCAAACGGAACTGTTAGGGGTATAGAGAATCAATCCAACCACCCTAACTCCAGAATAAAATGGGGAGGGGTTTAAATCAATGACCTAACCTATCCCACGGGTGTATATCCTCAATTCCAATACCCCTAAAAAACAACTAATCCATGTGAACATGCTTCATTAACCATTTACCTCATATACCAATTCCAAAACCATACTAAATTAACACATATAAGATTAGAAAAGCATTGCTAATTCAACACACAAATAATCTTCATTCCTTAAACCATTAACACATTTACCATTTACATGTCTTATCCAAACTAACCATTTTATCATTCAAAAGTCTTAGCTAAACAAAATATTTACCTTTTTTAACCTATTATGCATTTAACATGTTAACCTTATACTAAAAACCCATTTTTTCTAGTAGACAACTAAACACAATCACCATTAGTTTATTTAATACCCAAATACAACATTTCAACATATTGTTATGGAATATTTGTAATAACAATACAATTGAACATTTAACACTTTAATTTACATGTAGAAGAATGATGTCACACCCCATGGGGGCCATATAACCAGTCTATTCAACCTCATTACATCCCACGGGGATTATGATGGGTTCAATCTATAATTTAGCCAATGAATTCCAAATCATACTAAAAGAATTAAAAATACTATTATAGGGAACCATAGCACAAACCCATACACATTGGCCAACATTAAAACTATGGGATATAACCTATATACCACCTACTGTAAATTTTAAGATGAATGACCACTTAATCTTAGCCCTTGACTTGGATTCAAACAGACATTAAAGTCTCGATCTAAGATCTTCCTGAAAAAATGGGTTTTAGGAATTCAAAAGAAGAATAAGAAACAATCCCTAATCTAAAAAAAAGATAAATAATAAGATTGTTATACTCACCCGAAGCTTTGATATGCAACGAACAATGCTCAAAATAGTTCTAAAATGGAAGATATATATAATCGGTATGTTTGGGTAGTTTTGGTTCATCACTATGGTTTTAGAATAATTATATGAGGTAAATACCAAGTTTCAAAACTTAAGGGTTGAGAGAGAAAAATGAAAAAATACCATTTTTAATGGATGCATAATATGGCCACATTATTGGCCAAAACATGCTCTAACTATGTGTCAGCCTCTATCTAAGAGGGACCTAGGATGCATAGTTACCTAGGAATCCATCATGGTCTAGTAAACCCTGAATTGAATGTGTGAGATAAATACTTCCCTTCCTGAAGGGTTTACCTTTCTCCTTTTATGGTTTTATTTAAACCTTTCACCTCTCCTCCAAGGAATCATGGTTAAGGTGCATGGTTACAGCTAACCATTCACCAATTTTACAATAAGCACTAGACAACCCAGTTCTCCCTTCTTTCTTATACTGAACCCCTCGAACACCCTCGAACCTCTGTATAGTCACAAGAAAAATTTCATTAACCAAATTAATAATTTTTAAACAATATTTTTAAACAATCCCTTACCTCAGAGAAGTCTGAGATCTTATGTGTAATCCCCAAATATTCCTAAATATATCATATTACCTATGATCCCAGTATTCATTACTCATATAGTTAATAATATATAGGGTATTTAAATCTATATATGAGCCCCTTAATAAGTGTTCCCATAACTATAACTTCTCATATTTAATTAAAAATATATTGGATGAACCATATAGGTCCACACATCTATAATATTTAATCAACCTCTTATTTTCTCCCATTTAATGGAACAAACATACTTACCATATAATGTTAAATAACATGGTTCAGACCTATCATATAAACCTAAACAATGAAATATAAACAACATTGTATTTTATTCATATAAACCAAGATATATAGGATGCATCTCTAATGGTAAATCATAAAACCTCATAGTCCATGGATGAATAACCTTAAAAGGAAATTCATTAGGTCATATATGCATAACCTTAAAAGGAATTTAATTAGGTCATGGATGACCAACCATAAAAGGAACCTCATTTTTTCATGGTTGAATAACCATAAAATTCACCACAATATTCCATGTTACAAGAACATAAAAGGTATGATGTTTTAGATTATGTGGATCTAATCTATGTGTTTAATGATTCAATTTGAAGGGATACATAGGAATCCACTTTTATGGGCTCTATCATATCTTCAAAACACTTACCACTTCCCTAGATAGTGATGAATTAAAAGATTCCTAGTTCTGTGGCTTTAAAACTTAGTATAATAACAAAAAAAGAAAGATGGATAACTTCTAATATATATTTATTTTCACATCGACATGTGGTTCAAATTTATTATTTCAAAGAGGTAATTAGAAGTAATAATATTACTTGAAAGGATTCACAAAATAATCTTTAATTTTTAAGAGTCAAAATTTAGTCAAAAAAACACATTACGTGATGATCCATGTATCCTTTAAACCATTTTGAAACCTAATGGGTCCATGGTATTTCTATGAAATAACCTACATCTAGAAATTAGATCTACCCTGATATAAAATGTGTAGGTGTAGAAGCTCATTGTAAAAAGTAATAAATTAACCTAGAGAAATATAAATTATATAAAAGAGAGAATATTAACCTAATGATATGAAAGGAATTATCCTTTTCTATTCAAGGAGAATGGAAAAAACTGTAAACCATGGATAAGGACCACACCATGGATGATTTAATCTTCATGAAACATAATCCTTTTACTCTTTATAGTAAAATTTAAATAAATACATAAGATCCATTATAGGTGATGTAATATTGTTATCTACATATTTCCATGTCAGGAAAATATGAAAGAGTTTACAAGGTTAATAATTTGGTATAATTTCAGGAAATTATTAAGATAAATCAGAATGTATATAAGAGAATAGGGATATATAGTATCATTTCTTTTTCCATTTAAAAGGGAGAGCATAGTGTAGATAAAAACAGATCCACTGCGGTGTAGATGGTTATAAATTGTAAAATAGTCAAATTCTGGCCATGTGACTTCACACCGCTGCACCACCCTATCATCATAACATTTTAATATGTTTTTTAAATGTTTTTAGTTCATATATGAAAATATCATTATATTGTTTCATGATCTATGTGATTCTTAAAAATAAAACGAAAGGATTTCCCAACCACTACACAATTCCCTAGTTGCACCATGAAGCTATTTAATACTGGGTATAAAATCTATGATGTTATTTATTCACACCATAATAACTTTTTCAATATCATGATAATTAATGGTAATTTATATTTTATGAGCTATAAATTATTGAAGGGGTCATGATTTTGTAACAAATGTTTAGGAAAAATGACCAAAGAAGAATGTAACTATAGAGGAGAATGTTAGGGAGTGACATGAATATTTCCTTTCATATTTCAATTTATTAAATTAATACATTTATATTTAAAATTTACGTGTGTATGGTAGGTAAGTTTTATCTCTTTCTTTATACATTTTCTTTATTAACTATTCAAATAAGTATTCATTTTCCATCCCTAAAGTGTATTATTACATCCTTAACGGTTGACCATTTCATCATGAGTCAGTAGTCTTTTAAGGGATGCTGCATAGATAGTAATAGGATATAACTGTAAATTAGATGGTTAATTAAATTATTTAATCACATGTGTTAGATTAAAATCTCATTGGGACTTTTTAAATCTTATCCCTTAGTCTTTGATAAATTATGATGTATATTAAGGGTTCAACCTCAATGTGATAATGGAGATTGGTAGATAGAGATATGGCCTTTGATTTTCTTTTTATTTGAGTTAGAGGTTAAAACATATAATATATACTTGTTTACCTAGAATATATGTCCTAGATAAAATTAATTTGTTTTAGTTTTTATTGACTGAGTTGGATTAATTAATTCAATGAGTCCTGTAATTAATCAACACTGCCAATTCACAAGATAGGTAAACTATAACTCTATAAAAACGTCATATAAAATCAATATAACATTTAGATTAATCCTATGAATTTTTATTTTATCCAAGATGTTTCTTCATTATATTTTCATAATCAAGTAATTCATTGTTCCCAATTATGGTTTTTATCCAGTTCTTTCCATTTTCTTCATTAAATCAGCAATTGAGAACAATTAACTAGGTTTTGAACCTTGTGTTCCATTTAGTTTTACCTCAAGACTCAAAATTCATATACTACTCTTTCATATAAATAGTAATTAATATACCATGTTTTTTTAAAAATATTAATGTCTAAAAAACATCTTAAATAGATAATTATTCACATAAATGTAACACCCTATGATTTAGGAATATATTTTTCTCTAAATTAACACTACGTCTGGTAGATTATTTCATACTAAACACTGAACTAAACTAATTCATGTAATATTAAAAGAATATTTCTAAGAAAATTTAATAATAATAAAACCTATATAAAAAATATTTTAATTATTTATAAATGAATATAAATTGGATTAAGAACACTTAATTTTTAAAAATGTCATTTTCCAAAAAAAAATAATTTTTCCATTATATATCATATTTTAATCTAAAAGATAGATTTAATACATTTTGAATTTTAATTTTTAAAAATTAACTTACATTTTGGTTTCAGAATTTTATTTTAATCTTAGGTTTAATTTTTTATATTTTTCAAAAAAAAATTGATTTTTATGTTAGTGTTAAAAAAATATTTATTTTTCAAATATCTTCACCTATATAATATTTTCATAATATAAAAAAAAGATGTAAAATATAATAAAAAATTATTTATAAAAATTATTTATAATATAAAATAAATCATTTAAAAATATAATTTTGAATTTATAAAACTTATTTTCAATGTTTTGGAAACTTAAGTAATATTTTACACAAAAAACTATTTTTAATATCTTATATTAAAAATTATTTTTCATCGCTTATAGAGATTAAATATTAAAAAATTTATTTAATATTCTAGATCAATATGTTAATATTATATAATAAGTTAAATATAAATTTTAGTCTTACAATTTCGATTATTAATATTATAATTATTTACTATGAAAATGGTGAATGGATTATTTTCAAGGAATAGTTTTATAGATGGTGAGTAATTTTTTTTGAATAAATTAAATTGATATATTTTATATAATAAATATTATTTTATTTTTTCACATATATAAAAATATAGTATCACTCATTTAATGGCTAATTAATGTCATATAATATCAAGAGCACTTAATTGTGAAAACAACATTTTTCTAAAAAACTTTTTTATATATTAGATGTTTCAATTTAAAA
Source organism: Viscum album (assembly GCA_963277665.1). NCBI lineage: Eukaryota > Viridiplantae > Streptophyta > Magnoliopsida > Santalales > Viscaceae > Viscum > Viscum album. The sequence goes on along the minus strand of OY728126.1, from coordinate 813,937,354 downwards.
TTTGTTTTTACATTATTTAGATGTTTAATTAAACTATATTGATCTTAAATTTAGTTTCATAACACCAAAAAAATTTATGAAAATCTACCATAGAGTTTTAACAAAATTTAAATTATTCGAGTGAAAACTAATTACCACAGTAAAATAAAAAAAAAGTAAATGTAAATGTCTAATAATAAATGACTTAAAACGTGTTTAAAACATATGTAAAAATTATTTATTGAGGATTTATTCACAAAATATCTCCCCAATATCTATTATTTCTCAATTTGGATCCATTGATCCATGAATAGTGTCATGTCATTATTGAAAATAATGGATATTCACAAAAGTTCCCTTTTCATTAATTATAAATGGGGATCACCTCTTCCCTTTCAATGATCCATTTTAAATAGAAATTTAGTTGAAAACCTTCAAATTTTTCATCTCATATAATTCCCATATCCAAAATAAATCAATTTTTCACAATAATTTATACTAAGACATCAATTAAAAAGATAATTTTAAGAGAAAGATCAAGGTCCCAGTGTGAGTATTTCATAATCCAAAACTTTTTCTTCATAATTATTCTCTTCCAATAATATCCAAAACACATTAATATATTTACTTGGGTATCATTAGTATACTTTTTTTGTCATATTAGTGTAACAATAATTATTTATTCTTTCCTATCCATTTAGAATAACAAAATTACATTTATTGTGTGTACGTGCAGACTTCCACCTCCATGATGTAACATTTTTAATTTTTATAGTAGTTTTATTTATTTATCCACTAATAAAATATAATTAAAAAACAAAAAAAAATTATAAATATTATCATTATGATTCTTTTATGATGATATCATGCACATCCTAAACTATACTCACCCATAAAGATATAGTGTGTTCTTGTTTGGGTCTGTTTAACCACATACATGAAAGAAACTATAAGACACTATCATTGATGACTATGGGGAAATAAATAAAAATATAATTTTATGAAATTAATAAAATTTTATGTTTTTTATATTTACGAAAAAATCATATTAGTTGTTTATCTTTTTAATAAAATATCATCTTTGATTACTAAAATAACCGAAATAAGCCACCACTAATTCCATTTTCACTAAACAAAACTAGAACACTTATGGAATAAGATAAGAAATTTATAAATAAATATAATTTATATATTCAATTACCTTAAATAATATATTAATTGTAATCTATGTATCAAATAAAGGATATTGAAATTTACATCATAAATCTTGTGTGAATCAATTAAAGTTTCCAACACCCAATGGTAAAAATAATCTATAACTAACTAATATATTCATAGTAAATGACCATAAATTAATTATATAACAGGTAATTTATATGAATAATGTAATTAATTTTAACATTAATATAGTTATCTTTTTGTATAGAAATTTAGATCACATTGGACTAAGTGATGAAAAAAGGTATTTGTGTTTACTAACTCAATTTCCTTTTATTGAGTGATAAGATTTTTTATTAAACTCTATTGCTCCAAGATTAATTTATTATAAATAATAAAAAATATTTAAAAATTTCAATCCTTGTTTTTTGGTATTATAGTATTCTTTTTTATAACCAATTTTTCAAAATTTTATTTTCTCAATGATTATGCTACTTGTAAGGGTTTCTTTATCTCAATTTCAAATATACAATTCATGATTTATTTTTCAAACCATGTTTCTTATATAGTGTATGAACTTCCTGTTTGAAATATTATAACATGAATTTTTTTTATTCATGTTATTTTAAGCTAAATTTATAACTCTCTCTTTAAATTGGGTTTGATTGAAATGTTACTCAAACCTTATGTCTTTTATTTCAAACCTTATAATCAAATTAAGTTTTCTTTTCTAGGATAATTTAAAGGTAAATTTTTATTATTTATAAAACCCATAATATTTTTCATTTTTTATACATTGGTTTATAAATTTCTCAAAAATGTTCATTTTCCTATAACTCATATTTTACTTGAAGTATATATGGTATGTGACACTGACCCCATCTCTGTTTTCGGTTGGGAACCTCCCTTTCCAATGTTAATTTTCATTAGATGCTTTTGGGATTGTCCTTATCTATTAATAAATAATTTATTAATGTCATTTTATAATTTTTTTAATAGCATTAAGAAAATTTAACTAAATTGGTAATGTTTTTTTTGGATTAATTTTTATAATCTTCAAAAGAATCTATTTGAAACATTTCTGTGTCAATGTTATTTCTAGTTCTTTTCTTTTTCTATGAAATGTTCCCTCTATGTTTTTAACATTTTTAAGTAAACAATTATTATCCAAGTTTAAATTTTATTGCTATTTTAATAAGTATTTTTAATAGTTCGAGTTTATATATTATTTTCAAAGAAATTTTCCAAATAACCCAAAAGCTATTTTTCATATTTTTCTAAATGTATTATCATATTTTATGCTTCGTCATGGAATTAATGAAATGATACTATCCTACTTATTTCGAGGATGTATTATGTAATGTTATTAATTAATGGTATAATGATCCATTAATATTGTTTTCTTTCAAAATCATCCACTATTATTAAATGTGAGTTTTTGGTCTTGCCAAAATTTACCCTACAGGTAGAAGAATTAGTCGTAGTACATTTATGGGTAGAATCCATAGGGAATAAAGAATTAACCTTGAGACAATCAGATTTTATGGGGGATTTTATTTTAATAACTAAATATTTTATTTATATAATAAAAAATTCAAAAATATTTGAACTAAAATAATTAATAAATATGATTCAATCCTAGATTGTTGTTTGGGCTTCATTTTATGTAATTGTTTTCTTGGGAAATTTTATCTCACTAGTTTAATAAGTATCTAATCAATGGGATAATTTTCACACACCAATAATATTTTCAATATATGAACAATTCCAAGGATTATCTCTTAGTCTCTTAGAGGGCCACTTTAATGATCTCTCCATGTAATATTAATTTATTAGCACTCAAAATGTGTAGTTTTTAATGTTAGTGAAGACGAAGAAGAAAAAAATTAATTAAAGGAACTCTAAAACGAAATAACTTATTAAAAATTTAATCACATCAAATAACATCCAATAATTTCCCAATAAACTCCCTAAAATCATACCACAATAGAAAAAGGCTTCCATTAATGAAATTTTATCAATAGAATACAAAATTTGACTTAAAGAAGAGGGCTTGAAGATGAGGATAAAATAAACTAAACATCACTTCCATTATTCTTTGAATGGATTAACACAATATTAATTAACATATATATGATAATAAAAGTAATTATGGATAATGGAGAACACTTAATTAAAAAACTAGAGTGAAATTGAATGACTTACCTATACAAGGCACTCATAAAATAAAAAAACTTCAACATAATATTTCAATAAAATACAAGAAACCAAAAGAATTAATTTTCTCCCCAAAATCCAAATTTAAATCATTTTTGGAGTCAATTTGTTTTATCCACACTGTTAATATTCTAACTATTCAATATGGTACGTCAAAAGGTGGTTTAAAGTAGTGGATAATTAACATTGGATAATTTACAAGGTGGAATAAATGCCTTTTCCCCCTCCTCCTTGAAACATGTGAATGAATTTTATGGTTATTGAATAGGTATTGTTTATAGAATAGGAAAATTTAGACCTCAAATTCCTCTGGAATATTTCAAAATTTTATCCCAATTAGATCTTCCATTAAAGAATTATACTAAAAATGAAATATGGTATAGAATTTAATCTTAAACTTTGTCCCCATGGATCTCCCTCCAATGACCAAATAAGCCTCTCACTCTGTTTAGTGAAATGTTACAAATGAGGTTCCTTAACTCAGTTAAAGTTTTAGCTTCATTAGACTTCAATTTTGGGCTCTACATCTATTTTAATGGGTTTTGTTGAAATATGATTTGCCTATAAATTTTTGTTTTAGAGGCCCAATATGATCATCATCCTTTGTGAATATAAAATTTCTCCAGGAATAATAAATTTTCCTCATATAATTATAATCATGATCCAAAATATTTTATATTAAAATAATAAATATATTTTATTCAATAGGATTATGTTAAAATGAACAAATATTAATACATTTTAAACATAAATTACAAAAATGATGAGAAATAAAGTTCAAATTGTAAAATTAATTAAAAATTTAGTTTAGGAATAGTAAATAATATGAAAATTCAATAAAAATTATTTTAAATTATATAATTTAAATGTCCAATAAAACCCCAAAAATTGATATTTTCGAGTCCCTACAAAATTAATAAAGATCAAAATTCAAACCACTTATATATAAATTTTTTAAAATACAATGTTTGACACCATAACCTCGCATTAAGTAATTGTGAATACTATCAAAATACTTTGCAAAAATCAAATTACATAATAATATCCCAATCTCGTGCCCATTCCATATTTCAAAGTCAATAAAACCTTTTATCCATATCCAATTAATCATTAATATGTCTTGTGAATCACAAAATACATGGGGACCATTTTTTCGAGGGTAAAATAAATGGAAAAACTAGGTGGGAATCACATTTAGCCCTAAAATGAGTGTCAATTTTTTCTTATTTTTCTTTTTTATTTTATTAAACCAAAATTGATATGAAACGACCAACTCTGGGAAATAAAACTATGGAGTCATTATTCCCATGTTCCAAAAAATAACAAACCTCCCCGGGTCAACTCCAAACTCTGGGAAATAGGCACAACAATCCAACTTTGGAAGAAAAAAGTGTCCCTAGGAGACCAAGACCACTCACCCAAGGTCTCCCCATATTTTAGGATTTCCCCAATACCCTAGAACTTGGTGTCAGGTACCAGCTCGAGCCAAAATTGCACATCAAATAATGAGTCAACCTTTATCACATGAATTTACACATTCCCATCCACTTCTTACACTCCCAAGTTAACAAACACACATCAATGATAAATATTCCACTAATTACTTCACATCTTGTGTAAGTAATTTACTACGAAATGTTTCGTCAACCACATTCCATTTCTCAGGAGAATGTGAAATATCAAATTCAAAAATCTGAAGATACAAAACACAATATATTTTTCACAACATTAGATCCTTATGATTGAAAATATTTCTCATAATATGGTGATCCTAATATACATTGAACTATTCCCTAAATAGATCATGATTCCACGTTTTGACTGGATGCATAGTCGTTTCCAACTCAATATTATGTGTACTGTAGTTATTCTCGTAATGTTGTAACTGGTGAGATCCATAGGCAAACACTTATCTCCCCTTCATCAAGACACACCCCAACTCATAAAAGAATAACTATATAAAACATTAAATCCCAAAACCTATTAATAAAGATTAAAAATTGGAGCTAAAGTCAACCTCACTTTCAGTGTTTGAAAATACCTCTAATATTTTTCGTTTTTCTAAAAAATTAAATCCTTATGGTTTAAATCTATTAATGGAGATTCAGTCTTGGATATTTCCTAAACAAACAGTTTTTAATAACTGACCATCCCCAAGAATCCTCAGATTTCAAGAATATTTATATAATTATCCCCAAGACATAACTATTTGTATCTTTTTTAAACTATTGAGATACCCCTATTGTATATAAAATTCCTTATAAACTTCAATTCATGATTCCAAAAGTCATATTTGGAAATCTTATTGTACATAAGATGTTCCTTTAAGGTTTTAAGGATTATATCCAAATGATCCATGTGTTCCGCCTCAGACCTATAGTAAAAAAAATTATTATCCAAAAACACTACATCAAAATATTCAAATAACTGATAAAATATATGGTTCATCAAATCCATAAATACCTTATGAGCATTATTGAGATAGAACTTCAAAAATAGAAACACAAAATTTCTATGTAGGATATAAAATCAATCTAAGGTATATCCTATCCTTGAACTCTCTACGGGTAGTACCCTAACCGTAGTTTGATCTTTGAAAACCAATGAACCCCCCTAAGCTAATAAAATATATCACTAACACTATGCAAGGGATAATTGTTCTTAACATTTACCCAGTTTAACTTTCAATACTCAGTATAATGTATTAGGACCCCATCTATCTTCTTAGAAAAAAGGATAGGAAAATACCATGGTGACATTCTTGGATGATTTAATCTGTTATCATCCGGCCTATAAGTTTAATATTATGTTCCTATAACTCAGAATGTATTATACAATAAGATGGCATAGAAATAGAAATTGTATTATGTAGTAGGTTAATGTTAAACTCAAACTCTCTATGTAGTGGTAAACTATAAAAATGGTCTATAAATACTTCAGGATATGCACACGACACCATTAAAATTAAAATACACAAATAAGGATCTACAATATCTAAGAACATCTAAGTAAACTGATATGATATCACCCCATCAAACCAAAAAATAGACCCCACATTCACAGACCTATAATCCCACTCATCCTGAAAGATATGATTGACTCCATCGGGATATAGAAACAAAACAAGATGATAATATTCGATTTACACCTTAACATTGAAAATCCAATCAATGTGAAAATTTAGATCATAAATGTGTTGATCAATCAACATGAAGTTCCATTTCACCTCAAGGTCGACTATCATAACCTGACTAGTGGGACACTTTAAACATTACTCAGACCTCTTTCCCAAATGAGTATATGGATCTAAAAATAACAACATAATATTCAAACATAATCCCAATAGGTCAACTAACGTTAATGATATAAATGAATTAGTATAACATATATCAAACAAATCTATCACTATATAATGTGAAATAAAAACTATACATCTAACAATAGTTAGACATGCTTCAAATTTCTCTAGTTTACACTCATTCGTATAAATATTTTGTATTCCATATCCTCTAAGATATTTCTAGGCCACATGGATATCCACTTTTCCTTTAAAATAAGACCCACCACCCTTGGAAATATCTGAATAGCCTATGAACCCTTGGTGAGAGTGGATCTAACCTTAATTTCTTGGCACATCCTTCTTTAAAAACCGCTCTTAGAGATATATTTTCCAAAATTATGAAAATTATTAGGAACCTATATATATTTAATCTTATAATAGAGATCCCTTCTACACTGATAATAAAAAACCTACTATTATCCTAACAAATCCCTTGAAACTAGTCGTAAAGAAAACTAGCTACCTTTATACTTCATTTTCCTGATAAAAGACACACCTTGGCTTACAATCACATCAACTAAATATCCAACAAAACCTATTCTTCTATCTATGTCTACCTATTCTATAGAAACTTTATCAACCACCTTCAAAAAAATTGGTTAGAAAATGATAACTTTCATTGACCGAATATCAGCCCCATCTCAAACCATTGATCTTTCAAATAAACCTTGGTTAAAAGATCCTGTTTCATGTTCACCAACTCATCAAAGAGGATGGAATATTGTAGTATTGTATGGTCCCCCTACTTTATGTTCAGAGAAAGCCAGTTCTTTTCCACGCATAACATATCGGGATAGAAACATTGGTTTAAGACTTTATTAACGGAATCCTAGGTAAGATCCTCAAGAGACTTATCTTGTAAAATAGAGTCCCACCTTATCCTTCCCTATCCCTCAAGAATTTATGTGGAAAAACCACTTTATAATCTGAAGTGCACTGTGTTGCATTTGTTGTCAATGAGACATGAAGTTGTCTTGGAATGAATGGATGTCAAGGAGTCAAGATGTGAATGTCAAAGGATGTGATGGTGATGGTGATGAAGGAGCATGGCCATGGTACTTAGAGGAATGTCACTTAGGAGATTCACTAAGTGGCATTGGAGAATATGGTTGAAACATTCTCCATGAACATCAGACGATTGTTGAACTGATCTTTAAAGTTCCAAGAACTTGTATCAACTGGATACAATGTCACAACAAGCTTTAGAAGACCATGCATTGTATTGACAATGCATGAGAAGAGGAAGATGATCCATCCACACCTCCTAAGTGGATGAAGTGAGCTGAAGAAGTCCATGCACTATTACTTAGTGCATGAGAATTAGAAGAAGCCCCAATTGATCTCTGATTAGATCAATGAAGCACTTTGAATAATTTAAGTGATTCAGGAGTTCGGTTGAAGATGAAGAACCTTCAAGAATTTCCATTCCTAAGTGATGAACATTTGTTTAAGAAGTATGGAGGAATTCTAAGAAGAAGAAGAATAGAGATGGGAAGAAGATGGCTTGGAATGTGGCATTTGGCTTGAACTTATGGAAGAACTTTGTATTTGACAAAGTATTATTCTTTACTTTGCCAAAAAATTGGCCACCAAGGAGGCCAGCCGAGGGTCATCACCCAAGGCACTTGTGGGACTCAAGGTCACCACGCCCATGGGGAACCCTCAAGGCCAGGGCAGCAACCTTGAGGCATGGGGCGCACCCAAGGACACCGCATGGGCGCCTGGGGCACGCCCGGAGGAGCGCAGGGGGCCGTGTATAAGCCCCCGAGGGCACGCGGTGGTGAAACCTGCGCGCCGGAGGAGCATAGTGGGCGCTAGGAGCGTGCCCGCAGGAGTAGAGATTGGGCGCAGAGCGCGCCCGCAGGGAGAACACGGTGCGGGGCGGCACCGTGGAGGGAGAGAGTTCAATTGTGGAGTAGCCGGCAGCGGCTGGGTAATAAACCACGAGAAAACCGTGCCCCGTTTCGATGTGGGACGCGGAAAATTTCCCGGGAGCGAATCTGAGCCGCTCGATTGATCGCGCACTTGATCTGCGCCGCACGATCCATCCGCGGCGCCGCGATCTAATCCAGGCCGTCCAAGGTTAATCGATCGCCTGATCCGACGGCTAAGAGACCGTCCTCTTCCTCGAGCTCGAGCCGAAGCCTCCCGCGTACCTCCTTCGAACCAGAGGCTTCCCGAAGATGGATTTCGGGTTCCCGGCCACCTCTGAAGGAAGTGAAGCCTCCACTGTGATCGTCTGGCCAAGACGAACTGTTCCATGATTAAAAAGTGGGCTTGCATGCAACGAGAGAAGGATTCGAGATTTGGCCGAAGGCAAACCGAAGGTGCCGAGGCCAGTTGGTGTTCGAGCTTTGCATGCATGGATTGGAATTAAAGAGGCCGTGCATGCGTTCAAAGTCGCATGCACGTGGAGAAAATTAAGGAAAGAACCCGCGGTGGAAACTGAGGAGAAAAACAAGATTTCACCGAATCTTGAAGATCCGAAGATCTCGGGTGTTTGAAGTTATTGCACGCGGATAATCTGAGGCAGTCTCTGCCTATAAAAATGAGGCCGAGCCCTCTGTGCCGCTTGCTGATATGTTGAAACTCTGTTGAAAATCCGAGTCCCGTGAGCTCTCTGCCTCACGAAGAAAGAAGCCCCGCGCAAATTACTTGCGCGGATGAAGATCCCGGTGCCACCCGAGGCCCGAAGGTCCCCTGCGCGCCTCCTTTGCGCGACAGGAAGAACCCCAGCCGCATCTCCTTGCGCGCTTGAGGTTGTCACCCTCACTGCCCGCATACTTGCGCGGCAGGAGGAAGTGCGCGCGGGTGTTGTACTTGCGCACCCCGCGGCAGTGGCACCTGCGCGGCTCTCGTGCACCCTTGCGCCTTGTGACCCTGCGCGGCAGTGGAGAAGAGGTTGGCCGCACCCCATGAACGCCTTCATTTGGCAGGAAGTTTGAGTGAGGCCTTGCCTCGTGTGTGTGCTAAGAGGAGAAGAAGAACCCGAGGCCTCGTGTGTGTGCCAAGTGGAGAGGAGAGGCCGAGGCATAGCCTTGTGTGTGCATCAAGTGAAGACCACACCTTTTGTGTGTGCAAAACAAAAAGAGGACCTACGGGCAGTGTGTGCACAAGAAGTGGAAGACCACACTTTGTGTGTGCAAGAGGTGAAGTGAAGACCACCACATCCCTAGTGTGTGTGTGCCGAGTGAGAAGAAGGTCCTACGGGCAGTAGGTTGTGCAAAAAGGGAGAACCCAAGGCTTAGTGCCTTGTGTGCAAGGTGAACAAGGGAGGCCATAGCCTTTGGTGTGTGAAAAGTGAACATGAGTTGGCTGTAGCCTTGTGTGTGTGCATAAGGAGGAAGACCACACTATTTGTGTGTGTGCACCAAGTGGAAGACCACACTTTGTGTGTGAAAGGTGAAGAAGGAAGGCCGAGGCCTTTGTGCCTTTGTGTGCAAAAAGAACAAGAGAAGGCCGTAGCCCTTGTGTGTGAAAAATGAAGAACCAAGTGTGTGCATAAGTGAAGTGCACACTTTGAAGAAGACACATTTTGTGTGTACATAATTGAAGAACAACCTACGGGTTAAGGGTGTGCAACAAGAAGAGTGAAGTAGGCCAAGCTCAAGTGTTTGCCAAAGTGAAGAAGTTTTGTGTGCAATGAGATAAGGAGGCCGAACCTAGTGTGTGTGCACTAAGTGAAGTGTGTATACACATAGAAGAAGAAAAGGGAGGACATCCACACTAAAGTATAACACACATTCTAGTGTGTAAGCTAATTGCATAAAGTGTGTGAAGTCTGAGAAGTAGGTGTGTGCTCAAAAGTGATTACACCCTTTGTGGGTCTACTGCACCAAGAAGAGGAAAGGGAAAGTGCATGCATGCATGCATGCACGTGCACACGTGAACAGTGCTAAATCAGTGGTGTGCATCTGAGGAGTCCAGGACTTGAAGATCTTGAAGATATTGTGATGCCATGCATTCAGTGCATGAAGTTGAAGTGAACTGAGACTGAGCCAGACTGAAGTTAAAGAGAATGGTTGTCTGAGTTTTCAGTAGATTGAGAAGATCCTGATCATCACAAGTGATCAGAGGTACAGAGCAAGGCCAGCAGTCTTTATCCCAGACTGCTGAGGATACTTGAAGAAGCTTAAAGTGAAGAAGAGCTACTCGTGTGACTCGAGAAGCCAGGAGAAGACCCTGTGGGACTCAGGGAGAAGAAGTCTTCAGTGGGATTCTGGAGCAGGCCAGTGGGACTCTGGTAACACTGTGGGACGCAGTATAAAGACCCTCCTGTGGGACTCAGGAGAGATACAGTGGGACTCTGTATCGACCATTGTAATTTTAATAGGTTATAATGGAGAATCCATGCTTTGAGAGCATGGCAAGGATGTAGGCCTTTGGTGCCGAACCTTGTAAATCCTTGTGTCCTGTGCCTTTTCATTACTGCATTATCCGGGAAAGGTTGAGAGATACAAGAAGAGTGGATCGAGGCTTTAACCAGCCATAGAGGTTTAATTGATTAAGAATCAATTAGTAAAAAGTTTTAAAGGATCACTGATTCACCCCCTCCCCCTCTCAGTGATTCACACTGATCTGGGCACTTCAATTGGTATCAGAGGGAGGTTCCCTCTAAAAGATCCAAGAGAGTCCATATGGAGTGCAGATTTGAGGAAATGAAAAAACAGCCTCAAATGGAGATATCTGCCAAGACTCTGAAAAACAGAATGAAGAAACAGGCAAAGAAGATGAAGAAGAAGGTTGTTGCAATCAGAGAAACTCCTTCTATGGAAAGAAATGTGAAAGTCACATCAGATGACAATTCCTTTTATCATTCTTCTGATGAAGCCTGCTCTAGCTGTGATGAAGATGGAAGGAACAATGATCTTCTAAATGCAATCAAATATCTTCAGAAGAGAGTCCCCAAGGAAATTGCAATGTGTATAGCTACAGGCCTCCTTGATCTTCAAGAAGAAAAATTACAGCTAGAAGATGAAGCCAATTCTCTGGAAGTCCAATTGGCAAAAAGGGTTGGCATAACCAACACTCTCAGAAAGCTGGTGAATGCCAAGGATGAAACTGTTTCCCTTTGCAATGAAAGATATGAAGATACCTATGAAGAATTTCAGAGGAGCACTTCTGAGAAAGAAATATTTTTGATAATGATCAAAGATGTTTTCCGTGCACTGGAAAAGAGACACAGAGTTTCAATGGTTGTCAAAGATGCTCAACTTGAAGACAAAGCAAAAATGGTGAAGGAGCTTGACAATTCATTGCAAGAAATGAAGAAGGTGCATGAAGATCAGATGAAACAGCTGGAAGAAAATTGGGAAGGAAGGCTAAGAACTGTTGAGGATGAGAAGAACTCCCTTAACATGAAATGTCTAGAACTAGAGGTGATATTGAAAAATCTGGAATCACCCAAAGCTGAATCCTCCCAGTCAGCTGAAAGAAGAAATGTTGCTACTCAAGTGAACCTTGAGCAGGATGATTCTAAGAGAAAGACATCCTCCAATAAAAGTGCAACATCTTCTAAAAAGAAGGTACCATCCATACCATCTTGTACCCATGCTTCTAAAAGTGTTTCCACAAAAAGTGCAGGATGGAAGAATAATTCCAAACAAGTATGGATGAAGACATTAAAGAAGCAGAGCTCTCCTGAAGCAGCACAAAAAATCAAGAAGAGTACCCAGCAATCAGAAGTACACAAGAGGTCAAGATTTGTGGGTCAATGTTGGTATTGTAATAAGTATGGGCACTGTGCAAATGATTGTTGGCACAATCCACTGAATGTCAAAGCACAAAGGAATCCCATGCCAAGGGGGAGCAAGCCAGAAGGAAGGAAGCAACATCCACAGGTCCAGAGACATCTGTTTACTGCAAATAGATTTGGATTACTTGACAACATCTGGGATGATTTCAAAAGTGGTCAAATAGATACATGTCAATCTCCAACTGTATCCAGAGCTCAAAAGAAGAAAAGATCACTGAACCTGGCTAAGAGAGATTCCTTGGGAAGCAAGCAGAAGAAAGTGGAAAATGCTCCCAAGAAGTGTTTGAGAAATGAAGAGAAGTCCTTGGAGTCTGAGTCCAAGAAGGGTGATGCATCCAGAAGGACCACCAAGAAATGCTTCTACTGTGGAAAGAAAGGACACATCATGGACCTTTGTAAAGAAGCCATGAAACTAAATAGAAGCCAACTGCACTTAAACAGACAATCAATCCAGAAGAAGCAGAAGGGATTGGTTGAAAATAAGTTGCCTAAGAGAGGTAGCTTAGCAGCATCCAAAGAACCATGTGGAATATCCAGAACTGAGGCCACACTTCCAAGTGACTTACGAGTCATATGGCCAAATCAGTTGCAACTTGCCAAAGATCTACAAAGAGCTGAAGATGAAGTTCTGGCAATTGCTAAGGCAAAAGGGAAGAAGAATATTTCACATGAAGATGTATTGAGATCCACACCAGCACAATCATCAATGAAGATCAAATGTGCAAGTGTGAAGTCTGGTGAAAATGGGACATCTCGGTTGAGAGAATCTTCTCAACCTTGTTGTTCACATTGATGAACCAAGGAGGTTCCATCTTATTCCCTTATACTATTGGTATTTACATGTGCTGACATTGCAGGGAATTGAAGATGATGATCATTCTCATCTGGAGGATGGTTTGGATAGAATAGAGTGCACCCCTTGAGGGGGAGAAAATCTGAAGAAGATGATGTTCTGAGATTAATATCATCTTGAGAAAGTGAAGGTATTCCAATCATGCTTTCATCCCTTGTTTCTTAATTGAGTTTATCTTGTCAATTAAGGGGGAGTATGGATTGAAGACAAATGGATGAAAGGGGGAGCTTTATCATTGCACTGAACTTTCTAATGAGTTTTGTGAAGTATGTGCAGGATTTAGCAATTCATTGTTATATCTGAAAAATTTTCAAACCCCTAAGCATGATCTCACATTTGTAGAGAATGTTGGACAGCATTGAGTACCTTGGTTACATCACTCTTGTTTTCTACACCGGGTTATCCCAAGTAGACTTAGAGCTGATTTACTAAAGGTTCATTGCTCAAGTGAACATGTGACATCATCCCTCTCTTAGTGATTTTGAAGAAAATGCTTTTATAAGGGAGGAAGAGATTTATAAAAGTGAACCACACCACACCTTTGCATTTGATTACCAATAAGGGGGAGAAAAGATTGGGCACACATATTGACCCATTCATATGTGCTGAAGGAGTGTATTGACAACAAATACAAAGGGGGAGATTGAAGTGCACTGTGTTGCATTTGTTGTCAATGAGACATGAAGTTGTCTTGGAATGAATGGATGTCAAGGAGTCAAGATGTGAATGTCAAAGGATGTGATGGTGATGGTGATGAAGGAGCATGGCCATGGTACTTAGAGGAATGTCACTTAGGAGATTCACTAAGTGGCATTGGAGAATATGGTTGAAACATTCTCCATGAACATCAGACGATTGTTGAACTGATCTTTAAAGTTCCAAGAACTTGTATCAACTGGATACAATGTCACAACAAGCTTTAGAAGACCATGCATTGTATTGACAATGCATGAGAAGAGGAAGATGATCCATCCACACCTCCTAAGTGGATGAAGTGAGCTGAAGAAGTCCATGCACTATTACTTAGTGCATGAGAATTAGAAGAAGCCCCAATTGATCTCTGATTAGATCAATGAAGCACTTTGAATAATTTAAGTGATTCAGGAGTTCGGTTGAAGATGAAGAACCTTCAAGAATTTCCATTCCTAAGTGATGAACATTTGTTTAAGAAGTATGGAGGAATTCTAAGAAGAAGAAGAATAGAGATGGGAAGAAGATGGCTTGGAATGTGGCATTTGGCTTGAACTTATGGAAGAACTTTGTATTTGACAAAGTATTATTCTTTACTTTGCCAAAAAATTGGCCACCAAGGAGGCCAGCCGAGGGTCATCACCCAAGGCACTTGTGGGACTCAAGGTCACCACGCCCATGGGGAACCCTCAAGGCCAGGGCAGCAACCTTGAGGCATGGGGCGCACCCAAGGACACCGCATGGGCGCCTGGGGCACGCCCGGAGGAGCGCAGGGAGCCGTGTATAAGCCCCCGAGGGCACGCGGTGGTGAAACCCGCGCGCCGGAGGAGCATAGTGGGCGCTAGGAGCGCGCCCGCAGGAGCAGAGATTGGGCGCAGAGCGCGCCCGCAGGGAGAACACGGTGCGGGGCGGCACCGTGGAGGGAGAGAGTTCAATTGTGGAGTAGCCGGCAGCGGCTGGGTAATAAACCGCGAGAAAACCGCGCCCCGTTTCGATGTGGGACGCGGAAAATTTCCCGGGAGCGAATCTGAGCCGCTCGATTGATCGCGCACTTGATCTGCGCCGCACGATCCATCCGCGGCGCCGCGATCTAATCCAGGCCGTCCAAGGTTAATCGATCGCCTGATCCGACGGCTAAGAGACCGTCCTCTTCCTCGAGCTCGAGCCGAAGCCTCCCGCGTACCTCCTTCGAACCAGAGGCTTCCCGAAGATGGATTTCGGGTTCCCGGCCACCTCTGAAGGAAGTGAAGCCTCCACTGTGATCGTCTGGCCAAGACGAACTGTTCCATGATTAAAAAGTGGGCTTGCATGCAACGAGAGAAGGATTCGAGATTTGGCCGAAGGCAAACCGAAGGTGCCGAGGCCAGTTGGTGTTCGAGCTTTGCATGCATGGATTGGAATTAAAGAGGTCGTGCATGCGTTCAAAGTCGCATGCACGTGGAGAAAATTAAGGAAAGAACCCGCGGTGGAAACTGAGGAGAAAAACAAGATTTCACCGAATCTTGAAGATCCGAAGATCTCGGGTGTTTGAAGTTATTGCACGCGGATAATCTGAGGCAGTCTCTGCCTATAAAAATGAGGCCGAGCCCTCTGTGCCGCTTGCTGATATGTTGAAACTCTGTTGAAAATCCGAGTCCCGTGAGCTCTCTGCCTCACGAAGAAAGAAGCCCCACGCAAATTACTTGCGCGGATGAAGATCCCGGTGCCACCCGAGGCCCGAAGGTCCCCTGCGCGCCTCCTTTGCGCGACAGGAAGAACCCCAGCCGCATCTCCTTGCGCGCTTGAGGTTGTCACCCTCACTGCCCGCATACTTGCGCGGCAGGAGGAAGTGCGCGCGGGTGTTGTACTTGCGCACCCCGCGGCAGTGGCACCTGCGCGGCTCTCGTGCACCCTTGCGCCTTGTGACCCTGCGCGGCAGTGGAGAAGAGGTTGGCCGCACCCCATGAACGCCTTCATTTGGCAGGAAGTTTGAGTGAGGCCTTGCCTCGTGTGTGTGCTAAGAGGAGAAGAAGAACCCGAGGCCTCGTGTGTGTGCCAAGTGGAGAGGAGAGGCCGAGGCATAGCCTTGTGTGTGCATCAAGTGAAGACCACACCTTTTGTGTGTGCAAAACAAAAAGAGGACCTACGGGCAGTGTGTGCACAAGAAGTGGAAGACCACACTTTGTGTGTGCAAGAGGTGAAGTGAAGACCACCACATCCCTAGTGTGTGTGTGCCGAGTGAGAAGAAGGTCCTACGGGCAGTAGGTTGTGCAAAAAGGGAGAACCCAAGGCTTAGTGCCTTGTGTGCAAGGTGAACAAGGGAGGCCATAGCCTTTGGTGTGTGAAAAGTGAACATGAGTTGGCCGTAGCCTTGTGTGTGTGCATAAGGAGGAAGACCACACTATTTGTGTGTGTGCACCAAGTGGAAGACCACACTTTGTGTGTGAAAGGTGAAGAAGGAAGGCCGAGGCCTTTGTGCCTTTGTGTGCAAAAAGAACAAGAGAAGGCCGTAGCCCTTGTGTGTGAAAAATGAAGAACCAAGTGTGTGCATAAGTGAAGTGCACACTTTGAAGAAGACACATTTTGTGTGTACATAATTGAAGAACAACCTACGGGTTAAGGGTGTGCAACAAGAAGAGTGAAGTAGGCCAAGCTCAAGTGTTTGCCAAAGTGAAGAAGTTTTGTGTGCAATGAGATAAGGAGGCCGAACCTAGTGTGTGTGCACTAAGTGAAGTGTGTATACACATAGAAGAAGAAAAGGGAGGACATCCACACTAAAGTATAACACACATTCTAGTGTGTAAGCTAATTGCATAAAGTGTGTGAAGTCTGAGAAGTAGGTGTGTGCTCAAAAGTGATTACACCCTTTGTGGGTCTACTGCACCAAGAAGAGGAAAGGGAAAGTGCATGCATGCATGCATGCACGTGCACACGTGAACAGTGCTAAATCAGTGGTGTGCATCTGAGGAGTCCAGGACTTGAAGATCTTGAAGATATTGGGATGCCATGCATTCAGTGCATGAAGTTGAAGTGAACTGAGACTGAGCCAGACTGAAGTTAAAGAGAATGGTTGTCTGAGTTTTCAGTAGATTCAGAAGATCCTGATCATCACAAGTGATCAGAGGTACAGAGCAAGGCCAGCAGTCTTTATCCCAGACTGCTGAGGATACTTGAAGAAGCTTAAAGTGAAGAAGAGCTACTCGTGTGACTCGAGAAGCCAGGAGAAGACCCTGTGGGACTCAGGGAGAAGAAGTCTTCAGTGGGATTCTGGAGCAGGCCAGTGGGACTCTGGTAACACTGTGGGACGCAGTATAAAGACCCTCCTGTGGGACTCAGGAGAGATACAGTGGGACTCTGTATCGACCATTGTAATTTTAACAGGTTATAATGGAGAATCCATGCTTGGAGAGCATGGCAAGGATGTAGGCCTTTGGTGCCGAACCTTGTAAATCCTTGTGTCCTGTGCCTTTTCATTACTGCATTATCCGGGAAAGGTTGAGAGATACAAGAAGAGTGGATCGAGGCTTTAACCAGCCATAGAGGTTTAATTGATTAAGAATCAATTAGTAAAAAGTTTTAAAGGATCACTGATTCACCCTCTCCCCCTCTCAGTGATTCACACTGATCTGGGCACTTCAATTGGTATCAGAGGGAGGTTCCCTCTAAAAGATCCAAGAGAGTCTATATGGAGTGCAGATTTGAGGAAATGAAAAAACAGCCTCAAATGGAGATATCTACCAAGACTCTGAAAAACAGAATGAAGAAACAGGCAAAGAAGATGAAGAAGAAGGTTGTTGCAATCAGAGAAACTCCTTCTATGGAAAGAAATGTGAAAGTCACATCAGATGAAAATTCCTTTTATCATTCTTCTGATGAAGCCTGCTCTAGCTGTGATGAAGATGGAAGGAACAATGATCTTCTAAATGCAATCAAATATCTTCAGAAGAGAGTCCCCAAGGAAATTGCAATGTGTATAGCTACAGGCCTCCTTGATCTTCAAGAAGAAAAATTACAGCAAGAAGATGAAGCCAATTCTCTGGAAGTCCAATTGGCAAAAAGGGTTGGCATAACCAACACTCTCAGAAAGCTGGTGAATGCCAAGGATGAAACTGTTTCCCTTTGCAATGAAAGATATGAAGATACCTATGAAGAATTGCAGAGGAGCACTTCTGAGAAAGAAATATTTTTGATAATGATCAAAGATGTTTTCCGTGCACTGGAAAAGAGACACAGAGTTTCAATGGTTGTCAAAGATGCTCAACTTGAAGACAAAGCAAAAATGGTGAAGGAGCTTGACAATTCATTGCAAGAAATGAAGAAGGTGCATGAAGATCAGATGAAACAGCTGGAAGAAAATTGGGAAGGAAGGCTAAGAACTGTTGAGGATGAGAAGAACTCCCTTAACATGAAATGTCTAGAACTAGAGGTGATATTGAAAAATCTGGAATCACCCAAAGCTGAATCCTCCCAGTCAGCTGAAAGAAGAAATGTTGCTACTCAAGTGAACCTTGAGCAGGATGATTCTAAGAGAAAGACATCCTCCAATAAAAGTGCAACATCTTCTAAAAAGAAGGTACCATCCATACCATCTTGTACCCATGCTTCTAAAAGTGTTTCCACAAAAAGTGCAGGATGGAAGAATAATTCCAAACAAGTATGGATGAAGACATTAAAGAAGCAGAGCTCTCCTGAAGCAGCACAAAAAATCAAGAAGAGTACCCAGCAATCAGAAGTACACAAGAGGTCAAGATTTGTGGGTCAATGTTGGTATTGTAATAAGTATGGGCACTGTGCAAATGATTGTTGGCACAATCCACTGAATGTCAAAGCACAAAGGAATCCCATGCCAAGGGGGAGCAAGCCAGAAGGAAGGAAGCAACATCCACAGGTCCAGAGACATCTGTTTACTGCAAATAGATTTGGATTACTTGACAACATCTGGGATGATTTCAAAAGTGGTCAAATAGATACATGTCAATCTCCAACTGTATCCAGAGCTCAAAAGAAGAAAAGATCACTGAACCTGGCTAAGAGATATTCCTTGGGAAGCAAGCAGAAGAAAGTGGAAAATACTCCCAAGAAGTGTTTGAGAAATGAAGAGAAGTCCTTGGAGTCTGAGTCCAAGAAGGGTGATGCATCCAGAAGGACCACCAAGAAATGCTTCTACTGTGGAAGGAAAGGACACATCATGGACCTTTGTAAAGAAGCCATGAAACTAAATAGAAGCCAACTGCACTTAAACAGACAATCAATCCAGAAGAAGCAGAAGGGATTGGTTGAAAATAAGTTGCCTAGGAGAGGTAGCTTAGCAGCATCCAAAGAACCATGTGGAATATCCAGAACTGAGGCCACACTTCCAAGTGACTTACGAGTCATATGGCCAAATCAGTTGCAACTTGCCAAAGATCTACAAAGAGCTGAAGATGAAGTTCTGGCAATTGCTAAGGCAAAAGGGAAGAAGAATATTTCACATGAAGATGTATTGAGATCCACACCAGCACAATCATCAATGAAGATCAAATGTGCAAGTGTGAAGTCTGGTGAAAATGGGACATCTCGGTTGAGAGAATCTTCTCAACCTTGTTGTTCACATTGATGAACCAAGGAGGTTCCATCTTATTCCCTTATACTATTGGTATTTACATGTGCTGACATTGCAGGGAATTGAAGATGATGATCATTCTCATCTGGAGGATGGTTTGGATAGAATAGAGTGCACCCCTTGAGGGGGAGAAAATCTGAAGAAGATGATGTTCTGAGATTAATATCATCTTGAGAAAGTGAAGGTATTCCAATCATGCTTTCATCCCTTGTTTCTTAATTGAGTTTATCTTGTCAATTAAGGGGGAGTATGGATTGAAGACAAATGGATGAAAGGGGGAGCTTTATCATTGCACTGAACTTTCTAATGAGTTTTGTGAAGTATGTGCAGGATTTAGCAATTCATTGTTATATCTGAAAAATTTTCAAACCCCTAAGCATGATCTCACATTTGTAGAGAATGTTGGACAGAATTGAGTACCTTGGTTACATCACTCTTGTTTTCTACACCGGGTTATCCCAAGTAGACTTAGAGCTGATTTACTAAAGGTTCATTGCTCAAGTGAACATGTGAAATCATCCCTCTCTTAGTGATTTTGAAGAAAATGCTTTTATAAGGGAGGAAGAGATTTATAAAAGTGAACCACACCACACCTTTGCATTTGATTACCAATAAGGGGGAGAAAAGATTGGGCACACATATTGACCCATTCATATGTGCTGAAGGAGTGTATTGACAACAAATACAAAGGGAGAGATTGAAGTGCACTGTGTTGCATTTGTTGTCAATGAGACATGAAGTTGTCTTGGAATGAATGGATGTCAAGGAGTCAAGATGTGAATGTCAAAGGATGTGATGGTGATGGTGATGAAGGAGCATGGCCATGGTACTTAGAGGAATGTCACTTAGGAGATTCACTAAGTGGCATTGGAGAATATGGTTGAAACATTCTCCATGAACATCAGACGATTGTTGAACTGATCTTTAAAGTTCCAAGAACTTGTATCAACTGGATACAATGTCACAACAAGCTTTAGAAGACCATGCATTGTATTGACAATGCATGAGAAGAGGAAGATGATCCATCCACACCTCCTAAGTGGATGAAGTGAGCTGAAGAAGTCCATGCACTATTACTTAGTGCATGAGAATTAGAAGAAGCCCCAATTGATCTCTGATTAGATCAATGAAGCACTTTGAATAATTTAAGTGATTCAGGAGTTCGGTTGAAGATGAAGAACCTTCAAGAATTTCCATTCCTAAGTGATGAACATTTGTTTAAGAAGTATGGAGGAATTCTAAGAAGAAGAAGAATAGAGATGGGAAGAAGATGGCTTGGAATGTGGCATTTGGCTTGAACTTATGGAAGAACTTTGTATTTGACAAAGTATTATTCTTTACTTTGCCAAAAAATTGGCCACCAAGGAGGCCAGCCGAGGGTCATCACCCAAGGCACTTGTGGGACTCAAGGTCACCACGCCCATGGGGAACCCTCAAGGCCAGGGCAGCAACCTTGAGGCATGGGGCGCACCCAAGGACACCGCATGGGCGCCTGGGGCACGCCCGGAGGAGCGCAGGGGGCCGTGTATAAGCCCCCGAGGGCACGCGGTGGTGAAACCCGCGCACCGGAGGAGCATAGTGGGCGATAGGAGCGCGCCCGCAGGAGCAGAGATTGGGCGCAGAGCGCGCCCGCAGGGAGAACACGGTGCGGGGCGGCACCGTGGAGGGAGAGAGTTCAATTGTGGAGTAGCCGGCAGCGGCTGGGTAATAAACCGTGAGAAAACCGCGCCCCGTTTCGATGTGGGACGCGGAAAATTTCCCGGGAGCGAATCTGAGCCGCTCGATTGATCGCGCACTTGATCTGCGCCGCACGATCCATCCGCGGCGCCGCGATCTAATCCAGGCCGTCCAAGGTTAATCGATCGCCTGATCTGACGGCTAAGAGACCGTCCTCTTCCTCGAGCTCGAGCCGAAGCCTCCCGCGTACCTCCTTCGAACCAGAGGCTTCCCGAAGATGGATTTCGGGTTCCCGGCCACCTCTGAAGGAAGTGAAGCCTCCACTGTGATCGTCTGGCCAAGACGAACTGTTCCATGATTAAAAAGTGGGCTTGCATGCAACGAGAGAAGGATTCGAGATTTGGCCGAAGGCAAACCGAAGGTGCCGAGGCCAGTTGGTGTTCGAGCTTTGCATGCATGGATTGGAATTAAAGAGGCCGTGCATGCGTTCAAAGTCGCATGCACGTGGAGAAAATTAAGGAAAGAACCCGCGGTGGAAACTGAGGAGAAAAACAAGATTTCACCGAATCTTGAAGATCCGAAGATCTCAGGTGTTTGAAGTTATTGCACGTGGATAATCTGAGGCAGTCTCTGCCAATAAAAATGAGGCCGAGCCCTCTGTGCCGCTTGCTGATATGCTGAAACTCTGTTGAAAATCCGAGTCCCGTGAGCTCTCTGCCTCACGAAGAAAGAAGCCCCGCGCAAATTACTTGCGCGGCTGAAGATCCCGGTGCCACCCGAGGCCCGAAGGTCCCCTGCGCGCCTCCTTTGCGCGACAGGAAGAACCCCAACCACATCTCCTTGCGCGCTTGAGGTTGTCACCCTCACTGCCCGCATACTTGCGCGGCAGGAGGAAGTGCGCGCGGGTGTTGTACTTGCGCACCCCGCGGCAGTGGCACCTGCGCGGCTCTCGTGCACCCTTGCGCCTTGTGACCCTGCGCGGCAGTGGAGAAGAGTTTGGCCGCACCCCATGAACGCCTTCATTTGGCAGGAAGTTTGAGTGAGGCCTTGCCTCGTGTGTGTGCTAAGAGGAGAAGAAGAACCCGAGGCCTCGTGTGTGTGCCAAGTGGAGAGGAGAGGCCGAGGCATAGCCTTGTGTGTGCATCAAGTGAAGACCACACCTTTTGTGTGTGCAAAACAAAAAGAGGACCTACGGGCAGTGTGTGCACAAGAAGTGGAAGACCACACTTTGTGTGTGCAAGAGGTGAAGTGAAGACCACCACATCCCTAGTGTGTGTGTGCCGAGTGAGAAGAAGGTCCTACGGGCAGTAGGTTGTGCAAAAAGGGAGAACCCAAGGCTTAGTGCCTTGTGTGCAAGGTGAACAAGGGAGGCCGTAGCCTTTGGTGTGTGCAAAGTGAACATGAGTTGGCCGTAGCCTTGTGTGTGTGCATAAGGAGGAAGACCACACTATTTGTGTGTGTGCACCAAGTGGAAGACCACACTTTGTGTGTGAAAGGTGAAGAAGGAAGGCCGAGGCCTTTGTGCCTTTGTGTGCAAAAAGAACAAGAGAAGGCCGTAGCCCTTGTGTGTGAAAAATGAAGAACCAAGTGTGTTCATAAGTGAAGTGCACACTTTGAAGAAGACACATTTTGTGTGTACATAATTGAAGAACAACCTACGGGTTAAGGGTGTGCAACAAGAAGAGTGAAGTAGGCCAAGCTCAAGTGTTTTCCAAAGTGAAGAAGTTTTGTGTGCAATGAGATAAGGAGGCCGAACCTAGTGTGTGTGCACTAAGTGAAGTGTGTATACACTTAGAAGAAGAAAAGGGAGGACATCCACACTAAAGTATAACACACATTCTAGTGTGTAAGCTAATTGCATAAAGTGTGTGAAGTCTGAGAAGTAGGTGTGTGCTCAAAAGTGATTACACCCTTTGTGGGTCTA
Source organism: Viscum album (assembly GCA_963277665.1). Classification (NCBI taxonomy): domain Eukaryota; kingdom Viridiplantae; phylum Streptophyta; class Magnoliopsida; order Santalales; family Viscaceae; genus Viscum; species Viscum album. The sequence continues at coordinate 813,914,180 of OY728126.1, read as the reverse complement.
CTGCACCAAGAAGAGGAAAGGGAAAGTGCATGCATGCATGCATGCACGTGCACACGTGAACAGTGCTAAATCAGTGGTGTGCATCTGAGGAGTCCAAGACTTGAAGATCTTGAAGATATTGTGATGCCATGCATTCAGTGCATGAAGTTGAAGTGAACTGAGACTGAGCCAGACTGAAGTTAAAGAGAATGGTTGTCTGAGTTTTCAGTAGATTGAGAAGATCCTGATCATCACAAGTGATCAGAGGTACAGAGCAAGGCCAGCAGTCTTTATCCCAGACTGCTGAGGATACTTGAAGAAGCTTAAAGTGAAGAAGAGCTACTCGTGTGACTCGAGAAGCCAGGAGAAGACCCTGTGGGACTCAGGGAGAAGAAGTCTTCAGTGGGATTCTGGAGCAGGCCAGTGGGACTCTGGTAACACTGTGGGACGCAGTATAAAGACCCTCCTGTGGGACTCAGGAGAGATACAGTGGGACTCTGTATCGACCATTGTAATTTTAACAGGTTATAATGGAGAATCCATGCTTGGAGAGCATGGCAAGGATGTAGGCCTTTGGTGCCGAACCTTGTAAATCCTTGTGTCCTGTGCCTTTTCATTACTGCATTATCCGGGAAAGGTTGAGAGATACAAGAAGAGTGGATCGAGGCTTTAACCAGCCATAGAGGTTTAATTGATTAAGAATCAATTAGTAAAAAGTTTTAAAGGATCACTGATTCACCCCCTCCCCCTCTCAGTGATTCACACTGATCTGGGCACTTCATAATCCTCAATAGTCTTCTGAAAGTGGATGATACTCTAAATTTTCAAAATTCATTTTTCATATTCCTAGGGTGCTTTAACACCAAGGAATATGGGAGGGTTCTAGTTAGTAAATTCTGATGCATGGTCCACCACTCATCCTGGGTCCCCAGAAACTGGTTAACCTAGAGTTTCAATGGTATTGATTACAGCTTCTACCAAAGAAGCTTCCATTAGAGTTTTTTCCTATGGAACCTATCTCACATCCTCATCTTTTAGATTCATAATATATCTTCTTACCATAATTATCAATAAAACATTATAAAATGAATAATAAATATAAGTTAAAAATCCAAAATCATAATACCTACTTCAAGAAATCTATATCATTTAAAAAAACTAAATTTTAGAAAATTATTAATTCTTCAAATGAAACAAAACATTTTAAAAATGAAAATTTTAATTTATATAAACCCAAAATCCAATTTATTCAAAAATACTAAAAGATAGAGTCATAAGCTGGATAAAATCCTTAACCACCCATGTTTACTCGAATTCAATCATGTAACTGTGGTGGCCAGGAACCCTCCCATACTTACTATCTTAATTTCAATGGTCCAAAATATGGTATAAAGAATACACCAAACCAAACCACTGTACAATCACAACACATCAGAATATTTATTCCATTTGATAACAATTTGTAACGAACCAACCTGAGTCAACTAAACAAGTCATCCAAGTTGGTATTTCACATAGTGAAGTAAAAAAATAAAGCAACATGTCTCATATAAGAAATTAATAATGATGAAAAAATGTACATAGAATAATTAAGGGAAAATTATCCATGAGACACAAAAAACCAAGACAAATTAGATAATCCTGAAAATAAAACCAAAAAATAATAAACATGACCTCATGTAACCATCTATCACCACCAAACCATCTTGTTATAAATGAGACAACCAAAAATATAAACTACCACACTATATAATGCACTTCTCTTTACCTGAGTCATGTAAAACAAAATTTAAAAACACATAAAGGAAAAATTGGTTGTGAGAAAAAAATACTATTATTATTTCATGAAAGAATCTATATATTTTATAATATAAAGAATTTATTATTTCTAGATTTTAAAAAAAATCCATCTTACTAGGAATCTTAATAAAAACATTTTTTAAATCAAACTCTGGTTTTTATAAAAGAATATTGTATTCACAAAATCAAGGAATATGTAATGTATATGTAGTATATTATGAAATCATTATCAAAACCACAAAAGTATACACCAAAAGTAAGAATTTAATAAAATAACCATGAAATAAAATTTCATGTGGTAAAACAATCAAAAATGAAAAATAACTCCATTTAGGCTCTAAACTATAGGAATGTGTAATAGGAATGAAGGAAAATCCACAATCTAGGTCTAAGGTAGATCCAAAAAAAATTATCTCTTGTGTAATTACACAATCAAAAGTTTCATGAAACAACTTGTGGAATTACACCCACAAAGAGTTATAGGTCTATTTACCAATGCACAAAAGGTAACCAAATATTCTAATTTTATAAAACTAAATTTAAAAAAAATTCTCAAATTTAATAAAACATTTTCAAATAAAATCTTTTTAACTCACAGTCATGAAAACCCATTTTAACACCAAAACTACAATTTAAATCATTAGGTCAAACACTTGGTGTGATCAAATACCTTTATAAATAAAACCCATTTAAAACTTGTATTTTTCCAAAAAATCCATAATGATATCAAATAATTAATTTTCATTCAGTAAAACCAAGTAATTTACAAAACAATTAAATCATATCGTTAATTATAACCCTTGTAGAGAGACGCCAACATAAATAATAGATAAAACTTAGTTACTTTCAACAAAAGAAATTGGAAACAAAAAGATCAGCCTTTGAAATTCATGGCATGGGGAAATCTATAAAGGATTGATATAAAACCCAAACTAGTCACAATATATTCCATAAATGTATCCAACACCACTATCATGACTAATGGAAATGAATAATCAGAAAGGTATCTTACCATAGGGAAGTGATGTAATTATAATGTAGATCAAATGGTAAATAAAGGAGTCTGAAAGAAGTATAATCAGCCCTAGCATGCCTAAATGAATCATATGGTTCAAGAGGGAGTTTTGTACCTAGAATGGGATATGAGTTAGGTGTTCATCATGATAAAATATAATTTACTGACTAATCGATTGAGTAAACATCTCATTTACATCATAAATATACTATAACACATATATTCCAAAAAAAACACATCACCACGAGTTAAATTTACCATGATGGATTATTTTAAAGTATAAAAGAGGATCTTAAGGTTTAAAAAAGATTTTATGGATTTCAATATTCTTTTTTATAAACAATTTTACATATTATTCCTATTGAAAAATTTACATTATAAAATCCATATTTATGATGCAAAATAGTCTAGTAAGAAGTACTCATCCCAGGTTCTGCATAAACTTCTAGAAAATATCTGAACACAAGAAAAAAATATCTTAACATTAAAATATATATACCTATGTTCATGGGTTATTATAATAATTCCACAATTTTCTTAATTATAAGATCTATAATAAATAATTAAATTCTAAATTTGGGAAATAAATCCATATAGTAATGATCTATGAGTTTCAGACATCATGCATTTGGAAAAAACAATTCTTTACATGATCATTTCATTCTTTTTCCTATAATTCTTAAATACTAAAATAAAACATAAAGGGACCTCAAACATTATTCTATGAATAAAGGGACTCAAGAACTAAAAATTACACCCAAAATTCAATAGTCATGAATTGTGAAATTTTGATTAAATTGATGATAAACTAGATGGTGAAAATATAAATTGAACCACCATACTAACCAAAATTAAACCCATTCACCTAAACATGAATAAAGATCAGAATCATCGAATTAAAAATCATTTTAATTTATTTTTTCATGTTTCAAAAAGTATGTTACCTTATGTAAGGATAATAAAATTAAATTCTCCATAAAATATAATTTTCTCCAAAAAAAAATAGTAAAACTTCTTATTTTCACCCCCCCCCCCCTCATAATAAAATAAAACTATCCCCATTGAGGAATACGAGCAGAAAATAGATTTTATAATTGGAATTAAATTAGGGGAGATAAGTTTAATAATGTGATTTTAAATGAAATCATTGATAAAAATCGCCTAGTTTCAATAGAAATACCTAATAGTAAAAAATAGATAATTTCTACTCTATGTCACATGTATGCTCTTTGTGGATGATTGAAGACTAGGTTTGAACTTTAAATGGAATTTGGTTCCATTTAAATTCCACGAATTCATAAGCTTATAAATCCCACACTCAAACAAAATTAGAGAACATTGGAAACCCTAATGAGTAATCAAAAACCAAAATAAGGATAAACATTTTTTTTTAAAAAAAATTATTAAATTAAAAAACAAAAAAATAACAACTGAAAAAAATATCGAGTTTCCTCTCTAAATAAGCTTAGTTTAAATTCATTAGCTCGATATAAACCCACTAATTCACTCAATACCAAATTTAAATATTTTGAGGATTGAATGATTCACTACTTCTAATATATTTATATTGAGTATCTATTAGGTTTGGAGATAAGTTTTTGCAATTGATTTATGAAAAATGATATAGGTTCAGGTGAATTGGATAATCCCATGAATATCACAAATGGTACATCAAATTTCTTTCTTAATCGTGATTAATACATCAAGGTTAATTTTCTCGTTATTTTTTAAATTGATGTTCAAATTAAAATATAATGTATTTGGTTATCCAATATGAAGGAATACCTGAGAGAATATGTATGGGCCTCTAGTTTGAGCTTGGGTTGTTTGAAATTTCCAAATATGTATTGGTAATTTGAATCAAAATTAGTGTCTTATCCAAATAAAATTTTAATAATTGGTTCCTTAGGAAAATATATTTTGACCCCCAAATTTTCATATAAGTGATTGAGGTTTATACCAACTAAGAGTTCAATATTTTTCAAAATGGTTCATTATGTTTTGGTTTTGAAAGATAAAAAATGGTTAAATAATTAGGTAACTTAATCCATGATTTCAAATTCCACTATTTTTATGGCATAAAAAAATTTCTTATTGATTTTAACACCCATAAAAATTATTATGTTTTTCTTATATTGAAAATCAATTTTCCTGATCCAATTAACCCCATTATCTAACTCTGATTTCTTATATTCTATAGTTAGTTCTTTAGTTTTTTTCTATGATTTTGAATCCTATGATATTTTATAAATATATTTTATGGGTTTTCATTAGTTTTAACATAGCTATAAAAAATCATAGTATTGATTTTTTTATGAGAGCTTTGTGTGTAAAAATATTATTCTATCAATTGTTAGGATGGGACAGCCAGACTTTGAATGGATTCCATAAAACATTTAAATGCTTTGTGGTTATAATAAAAATGATGAAACGTCCAAATTATTTTTCAAAATTTGTTCACACATTTGTTCAATTAATGTCTACAGAAGTAATTGGAGATAATTTTGAGTTTTTTCTGATTGAAACGGGTCATGGGTCAGAATTATTTGTAGATTTTCATGATTCAAACCTTGTACTTGATTGGGTGGTTGGATATCCTTCCAATTAAATTCATTATTATTGCTATAACTTGGAATAAATTTTCATATTCATAATTTTTTTTAAAAACAGTAACATTTAACTACATTAATGATCATACTAGAAGAACTTACTTGATTTATGGAATTGTTGGGAAATTATTAGTTTTATGGTCTTGTTTATCATATATTTCTCAAATGAGTTCAATAATTTTAACATCATAGAATTTCATATGGTACATTACTTAGATATTTATAGAGAGGGATTCAAGCTCATACTCAAATATTTATTTATCACTAAGAGTTTGAAACTTATCAATTTTGGTTTGGTCATTTACTATTTAGTCAATGAAATTATCCAATTTGGGTGCTATGTCATTTAGATTCCCCATTTTATTCACACACTTGTCTAAGATGGGGTAATATTTAAGATATCACATTAAAGTTGTATGAAATTATGATTTATACACTCTTAAGTCAAATTGGATCTAAAGATGGATAACCCTTAGGTTCACTCAATTCCTCACCCCTCAGAATATCAACCCAAACCAAGAGGGATAAATGTTATTGGGTGTAAAAGCACATGCATGGATAGAAATGGGAAAATATAAGATTATTATTTGTTAAAAATGATAAATTGGTGTTAGAATAAAATTTTAGTATCTTAGTTACTTACTTGGGTCCCTATAAATGGTGTATAAGTTTTTCCTCTCCCAATTTTACTATATAGGTAGAATCGGTCATTGTAGTAAAAGTGGTGTTCAAATTCACAAGGATCAAATAAGTAGTGTTCAAACACTAGGATTTGTGGGGTGGATATATAGTGTTAAAATAATTGGATTAATTAGTTTCTAATAACTAATTAGTTTATTTAATATAAACTCACAAATACTTTAACTAAAATAATTAATAAATATGGTTCAAACCTAGGTTGTTATTAAGGAAAGATTGCATATGATTTTTATCTTATAAAATTTTAGAACACTAGTTTAAGAAGTATTCAATAGATGAGATCAGTACACAATATCATTCACAAGTTATATCCATAAAAAATTATAATTCAAATATCCATTCCATATATTGTACAACATTAATAATAAATCTATGTAATATATTCATACTATCACTAAAAATGTATAATAGTTAAAGTTAGTGAAGAAAAAGAAAAAATAAGTCAATAAAAGGAACCCTCAAAAATTGAACTATTATTAGAATTCAATCACATCAAATAACATCAAATACATCCCCATGGAACAACATAGAATCAACTTACAATTGGTATATCCTTAAAATGATGCAAAGATCGTAATTGAAGGAATATGACCAAACAAAGTGGTATTTAAGAAGCGGAAAACAATAAAAAATAAATAACTTTTTTTATTTCCTAAAAATATTTACACTATAAAAAGAATGTATATACACTAATAATTACTATAAGAATAACAATTAATTAAAAATAAAAATATTTAATTATAATACTATAGTGAAATTTAATAACTTATTGGTAAAGGGAACACTTATGATAATAAAATCACAATATAATAATACGATGAAAGAAAATAAACCAAAATAATTATTCCCAAAATACACCCTAAAAATATCTTTGGAGTCCCATTGGATTATTCACATTCTTTAAATTAGAACCATTCTATAGCTTATGTCAAAAGGTTATGGAAAGTTGTGGAAAATTAATTATGCATAATTTTCAAGCAAACATGCCTTCCTTTTCTATCTCGTCATTAACAACCTAGAGTGACTTTGATAGAAAACAAATTGGAAGTGTTAATATAATAGAAAAGTGTATATCTATAATTATTATAAATCATTTCAAAATTTGATACCAAATTTATCAACCATTTTAGAGTTATACTCAAAATGATAAGATGGATTTCTGGTCCTTAAAATTCACTCTAGAATGTAGTCTTCAACTTTGGACACATGAATATCCCTCCAAATAACTAACTTGGCCTTAAAATAAATTTAATTAAAAATTCAAAACAATGGTCCCAATATTTTGATAAATTTTAAGATTAATTAAACTTCAATTCAAGCTCCATGTCCATTTTAATTGGATAAGGTCAACTATTCTTTGCCCAAAACTTTTTGTACTGGTGGCCAAATGTGATAATCACCCTTTGTGAATATAAAATTACACAAATAAGAAAATATGTTCCTAATATAATTATATTAAAAATAGATTAATTTTAAATTTAAATAATTAATATATATTTTATCACAAGATTATGTAGAATAAATGAACCCAAATTAATAGAATTTAAACATGAATTTCAGAAATGATGAGAAATGAAGACCAAGAGTGTAAAAATGAATTAACCAATTATTTTAGGAATAATGAATCACATGATAAATAATAAAAATTTATTTAAAATTATCTAATTGTATTAAAAAATTAGATTCCCATCAATTAATTTCCTCTCTGAACACTCTAAAGTTTTTCTCGTTGATTGAAGGATATTAACCAAAATTCCATATATCATTTGATTATGGAATTTTTTTATTAAACTATATAACTTTTAGCTAATGTTGTAAATACCCTATACCTAATTATCTTAATTTATGGGTATTTGTCTAGAAATTAACAAAAAAAATGGGTTTATCATGTTATGATTATTAATGGAATTATCAATTATTTCTTAATGTAAATGCATTTGAAAATGATATGAAGCTCATTATCTTTTCATGTGTTAGTTATGTTGTGATGAATGAAACCCATTCTCTTCCCATTGTATCATTTTATTATTATGAATGATTTATAAAAATTGAAACACATAAGTATGGATGAATGATGATTTTGTTCCTATATCTCCCTCTAATGCATTAGTTAAAACATTAAATCTCATGACATATATATAAGAAGACCAAATTAATTTGTCTCACAAGAATGGGGAAAGTGTGTAACATGAGAATGTGATGTATAAATGGGGACAATTAAGTTATCTCACGTTTTTGGGTTCAAGTGTGTGACCTATTAAGTAGATGTTTCTCTATACTAATGTTTTCACAATATTCATAAGGTATCTTGTTGTTATACTTTCATTAAATATGTTTATTGTATAAGTTTTACAAACTCATTTTATTCATGTATTATGTTATTCCAAGACTTATTTTATAACTCATTATTTTTTATCTATGATTTTTCAGGTATTATTTTCTTATGTCTTGTTTGTTTACATTGATTAAACTTGTATACTCGTCTTATTCTCATTTAATATATTTTATTATTATTGATTAGATTTAAACTTAATTGGAGTTTGATATCACCAATTTTCTTATGTTTATATTAACTAGTTTAAAAATATGATTATAGCTTATGAAAATTATAGAAGGGAGTCCAGTGTTTCTCAGTAATTGAGAAATATTCACATGTTTTGTAATATAAGTTTCCTATGTAGCTAGTCTTGAAAGACACTAAACCGTAATGATTGTATCGCTATTTCTAAGATTAAGTATTTTTGATGTAAATTATTTAATCAAGTTAGTATTTTTTTTTATCAGGTTACCTTAGTTGGTGTCTGAATTGTATTTTATTATTTTGAGGTAATGATTTAGTTATTTTTGGGAATCAGATTATAAAATATAGCTAAAAACCATATGTATGAGTCTATAGGATAATTCTATGTATAGGATAATATCTTTAAATTTTGGTAAAGTATATATCGTGTGATTTTAATATAAATTAAATCATTTTATGGATACTATGAATGGATGTAGGTTATAGAATAGATGTACTAATAATTTTTAACACTAAAAGAGATGTATTGTGTATTAATTCAACCATCATTGGGTGCATGATAAAGTGGCCTAAATAAACACTTCTTTTTTTTTTGAAATCCATGAGGGATATAATTAAGCTAATTCATATAACGATTATGAACCATTTTTAAGGATTTTAAAATCTTTTGGGAATAAAATTTAATAGGGAAAGACTATTGATATATTATATTAAAATGTAGAGATTCACTATTTAAGGTGCACACTATTTATTTTTTTTATAGATAAAATATAAATTAAACATTTAGATCATAGATTTAATTTATTTTTAGGATAATATATATTCCAAATGTTCATGATAGTTTATGAAAAACTCTTATTTGGGATTGGGCCAATATGTACAAGATAACCCAACTTAATGAAAAGTAAATTGAACTTAAAGTATAAAAGGATGAAATAATGGTGTTATTAGAGAAGAAAAGTTAGGACTAATTTTTCGTATTCCAATTCTAATTTACATTAATTTTATTTGGAAAAATTTTGGGTTTATATATTTAGTATTAAACAAGGTCATTAAAATGAATCTGTGAAATAAATTTCCCTAGGAACTTCAAAAGAAACATATTAGAGACAAATATTTTCCTAGTCTTACAAAAGATTGTGAGGTAGACACCTCATTATAAATTATATATTAAGTTATGTATATATTTTATATAAACATATATTTTCTTATTAGTGAAATATAATTTAAATATTTAGGATAAAATTTATGTTAGTGATGGATAATGACTAAAAATAGGATCAATAAAACATAATGTTTTAAAAGCGTTTTTTTCCAACAAAAGTAGTTTCCATTTATATATTGTATTTTAATTTATATTTTAAATTAATAAATATTAGAACTTTAACTATAATAAATTAAATACATTTTCATGCTTCAAATTTCAATATTATCTTAGGGTGACCTTTTCTGATTTTTATAAAATAATTGATTCTTAGGTGAATAGTGATAAAATATCAATTTTTACAACACAATCACATTTAGAACTTTATCATAACATAATAAAAGAATAAGAAATTTTAAGAACTTTTTATAAAAAATATTTATAATATAAAATAAATAATTAAAAAACTATTTTCAATTTATAAATCCCATGTATGGTGTTTTGGAAATATAAGTAATATTTTACTCTAAAAATGTTTTTATTCACTAATATTATAAATTATTTTTTATCACTTATAGAGATTAAATCTTATAAAATTGATTTCATATTTTATATCAACATGTTAATATTTTTTAATAATATTAATTTATTTCTAATAAATTGTTTAATTAATATAGTGTGATTATTATCAAATAAATTAAATTGATATATTTTATATAACTACTCAAGTAATATTTTTACATATATATACACAAATATTATCAATCACTTAATTGGTAACTAATGTTATATGAAAACAAAGAAATTGAGAAATTAATATTTTTATACAAAACTATTTTACTTGATATTAAATGTTTTAAATTAAAATTTCCTTTCATATAATTTAAAAATTGAATTAGATTATATGGAGCTTAAATTTATATTCAAAACAAAAAAATTGAAAAAAAGTGTTTCCTTATATTTTTAAAAATATATAAATTGTTTATGTTAAAATTAGTCATCATTATAAAACAAAAAATAGGTAAAAGTATAAAAATATAATAATAAATGACTTAAAAATGTTTAAAATATGTGTTAGAATTATTTAATTATTATTTATGTACACAATATCTCCCCAAAATTCATTATTTCTCACTTTTGTATCCATTTAACCTTGAATTGTGTCATGTCATTATTGAAAAATAATGGATATTCACAAAAGTGTCATTTTCTTCACTTCTAAAATGGGATCACTTACACCCGTTCAATGCACCATTTTATCGTATAATATTCTTTTAAACCTTACAAAATTTTCTACTAAAATAATTACCCTTCAATTTATACAACATCGGGTCAATTGAAGATATCTTAAGCCCTTAATTTCCAAATATACTCTCAAGATAAAGTGTAAGGTCCCATCCTGGTTATTGTTTAATCCTTAAATATTTATTCAGAATAATTCTATTAAAAACATCTAATAACCATAATATTATAATTAAATAATAATAATTAATATGATTAAGTGTTATTATACTAATATAATAAACATCATTTCTTCCCATCAACCTATAAAAATAAAATAACATCAATCGGGCATATGAATAGACTACCGCCTCTATGAAGTAATATTTTGGTTTTAGTATCATGATTTATTTTATTTATAAAAACCAGTAAATTTAATTCATGAAATGAAAAAAAACATACAATATAATTATTTTTCTATTATAATGACATTAGAAACTTCCTTAACTATATTCACCTATCAATTAATAGTATGGTCTTGTTTAGGTCAGTTTAACCACCAACATGAATGGTCCTATAAAACTCCATCATAGATGACTATAGGAACATAAATAATATTAATATATTAAGTTATTAATTAAATATATTTTTTTATGTTTATTAAAATTTTATATTTTTTATTTAACATATTTTTAAAATGCAATATTTGATCACTAAAATTATCCAAATAAGATGATAGTGATTCCATTTTCATGCAACATAAATAAAAATATTATAGAATGAGGTAAAAGATTATTCAATCACTATAATTTATATAATATATTATATTAAACAATATAGGAAAGATGAAATTAGTATTAAATAATGGATACCAAAATCAATATCATAAAGCATGTGATAAATAATTATAGTTACTAACACCTGATAGAAAACAATAAGTTGTGACTAATTAATATATTCACATTAAATTATAGTAAAGGAAGTATATAAATGGTAATTTATATGAATAATTGTATGAACATGTATATTATTTTATCTACGTTTGATTTACAAGAGGTTATATAACGTTTGAATAAGCGGGGAAACAACGTAAGCTTTTTTACTAACTCAATTTCATTTCATTAGGTTACAAGATTTATTATTGATCTCTATTATTCTAGGTTTGATTTATTCTTCTAAATTAAAACTATATGGTTTATTTTATACTTATTTATTTATGTTTTATGATTCATCCTTGTAACCATAAAATGAAAATACTCTTACCTCAATTATTTTGTTACTTGTAAGGGCTTCTTTGCCTTATTTTTAAATCCATGATATAAGTTTGATTTTGGGTAACATGTTTTTTATATGGTGTATAAACTACATATTATAGGTTTTATATCATGTATTATATTCCATTTATAGGGTTTTAATTTTAATTCTAATCATCCTTTTTAAATTTGGTTTTATTAAAATGTTAGTCTTAATGGTTTTGTTTCTAACCATATCTCCAATTCAATATTTTTTTTAAAGATAATATATCTACATATTTTATATTCTTTTGAAAACCCATTATTTATTTCTATGTTTATTTACAGGGTTATACATTTTACCTTAACATCAAATTTCACTTTGACTCTTTTTTTACCCAAAGTGTTTCTTGTTGGTGAAAACTTACCCATATTTTTTATCAATTGGAAAAATTTATTTGTTAATATTTATATTCAAGGGATTATTTTAAGATCTTCTTTATATATTACTCAATAATTAATTAAGCTAATTTTCTATTAATATCCAATTAATTAAAAAAATAAATAAAGTTTTTAATTTTTTCATAAGTATTGTTTTAGAGAAGTTTGAAAAGAATCTCTTAAATTTTTCTATGTGAAGATGTTTTTTCACTATTTTTTTCTATCAAACATCCTCTATATATTTTCATGGATTTTAAATAAATCCTTATTATAATATTTTAATAAAATTTTTATATTTTAGTAAATGTTTTCAAAATTTAAAGGTTATTTCCTATTTTTGATGAAATATTTTTAATTCTCCTAAAAAGTGTTTTACATATATATTCAGATATATTAAAATGTTTTATTCAAGATCATAAACATTATTCAAATGATACCACCCACCTATATCTAGATGGATTATTTAATATTCTTTTCTATTAGTGGAATAATTAATCATTATTATTTTATTACCTAATAAAACATATTGTATAAATATTTTTTTCTTCCAAAGGCATTACTCTATGAAAAATAAATATTTCCTTCAATTAATTGAAGGGTTTCAACCTAAATTACACATGTAAATTTATTAGGGAAATTATTGATTAAATTGTATAGATTTTATTTATATAGTGTAAATACCTTGTACGTAATCATCTTAATTGATGTTTATTTACCTATAATGTTACAAAATATCATGTGGTGCCTATTTATTTTCCATGTGTTTATCATGTTAGGAGTATTGATTGAATTATGAATGTTTTCCATATGTGAATCAATTTTAAAGGCTTATAAACCTCAATCAATTTTTATCACTTATTTATGATTTGTTGAATGAGACCAATTTTGTTCTCAGGATTTTTTTTATTATATGATGAATGATTTTTTTCAAGTGGAACACATAAGTATTTATGAATGACAGGTTGGGTCTTATATCAATATTTAATTCATTGGTTAAAAGTTTATATCTCATGAGATATATATAAAAATGAAAAATTAATTTGTCTCAAAAGAATACGTGCAATAATGTGACTCATAAAGGATATAGATGTATAGGTAAAATTGATTCATATCAGAAGGATAGTTGAAAGTGTGTTACTCATGAATGTGATAGTTCCTTATGCTAATGTTTGTAAAATATTTCTAAGGTATACATATTTTATGCTCTCATGGATCATGTTTGCTGACTAATGTTTCCAAATTATATCAATTCGTGTATTGTGTTATTCCAAGCCTTATGTTATGAGTCATGATTTGGGATATATTCTTTTTTTTTGTGATTTTATTATAGTATGACCACGTACCATGATTATACCAACAAGATCATCTTATTCTCATTTGATATCTTTAATTATTATCCCTTATTGCTTATGATTACAATTATTGAGTCTTTGAGCTCACCCCTTTTAATATGTTTCCATTACCTTGGTTATGAATATGAGTATAACTTACGATAATTATTTATGGGAGTCTAGTGTAGCTATGTTTTGGATAAATATTCAGAATTATTGTAAAATAAATTACTTATATAGCAATCCATCAGACAATAATCCTTTTATTCTCAGGATAGTGTGAACATTTGAAAGATAAAAGGATTATTGATGTCAAGTTATGAATTAAGTGTATATTTTTTTCCCAGCTTTCCTTAGGTAGAATATCATAATGTTGGATTTAGAATTTAGGAACCAAATAATGTTGTAATTTTGATTACTATAAGGTTAATATCAATAAATATCTTATCACATAATGAGTTTTTTTATGTGTAGCATTAATGTGATAATTTTCATAGTGTATCCATCACATAATGAGTTTTTTTTATGCGATATCACAATACTAATTAACATATGTCCTTTGATATCACATAAAAATGATTATCACATAATTTCGTGTCATTAAGAATATTTTTCATTAAAATACAATCCCATAATATTTTAGGTTTAGAGTTTTAGAGAATTAGGAAAAAAAATAACTACAAAAAACCATGTTTTTTTCATATAATTAATATTTTTCACTAAATAAGCCAATTTTAAATCTATAAAATTCCTTCAACATATACCATGAATTATCTGCATATGATACTCTTATAGAAACATCAGTTTTATTAATTTCCTTAAAAACCTAATGAAATGGAAACCTAAGATAGGTGTGAGATCATATTCTCAGTTAGGTTAATAATAAGATATGATAATCGAAGATAATAAGTGATGATAAAATGGGAAAATGGGTATAATTAAGATACATAATAGTTTTATACACAAAAAATTCCTAGACTATAAAACATGTAAAAATGCATGGCATGATGTAAGAATATATCAAGTAATTATCAAATATCAAATTGGATCAATAATAATAAAATGACTTATAAGTGTAAAAAATTAATCCTAAATCATATGACAATAAGAAAAAATTGTGTAATATTATAAGTACTCGGCCTTAAAACGTTACTTAATTTTGAATTTTAGTCAAGAACATATATTACTACACATTGAGGATCTTTTTGAGTTTAGAGTTTTAGATAATTAGGATACCTTATACACATAATAGACCACAATAAGACAATAGGATACTAAAAAAACTCTTTCCATATTTTCAAAATATAAAACATTAAAACATAAAGTATGATTTCTTTAACAACACTTCATATCAAACATCAGGAATCTATTATTTCTCTTACCCATCCTTATATCCTATTAAAAACATTTTAAAAAAATTGTATGATTATAAAACTCAGTAAGGGGTATAAATATATAAATTATTAGTCAATTGATAACATAAACACCAATAAAACCCAAAATCATAAAAACTCATATGCATTAAAACATCAGGTAGTTGAATTCGGAAATATTTACCATATCACTCTTAAATTAACCCTTACACATGTAATAACCATTTGGTCAAATTCCATCTCTAGACTACCCAAATCATTAGAGAGCTATAATGTGGATCACTGGTCATATCTTGATCTATAATGGGCTCAACCCAACATATCTTGAGCTACAAAGGGGATCAACCCAACATATTTTGAGATATAATGGGCTCAACCCAACATAAATAATTTCCAAGGAACATATCATGGTAATAAATTATCTTGAAATATAGAGAAACTACTCATGTCATACACATAAAAAACAATCATTTTGAAATTTATTAAAGGGAGTTTTAAAAGGATTTTCAAATAAAAGTCTCTTAAAATATAATTGGAGTGAGAATTAATAGAATAGAATGGATATGTGTATAAATTATAAATACACATAGGTAAACATAATATACACATAAATTCATCACACCAATAATATTAATTCAACAAAATGAATAAAGAAGAAGGTTAACCCAAAGAATGGAAATTGGGTTAAGAATTTACTTACCTCAAGTTTTTCTTACTTAAAATGTGTTTAAACCTCATTTATAATGGTTAAAAGAGTGTTGTTAATATATTAAAGAAACGTATTCATGTTTATAACACCGTATATGATCATTTGAAAACATCATTTCACCCTTTAATTGTTATTATTTTGTTCTTTCCATTGTTTTGGGTGCTTTCTTTAAATATTTTCCCAGATCGGTTCATGATAGATGCTCTTTGATGATTGGAAGTGAAACACCAGAATTGGATTGGAATGGTTGTTAAATATTTCTTGAAAAATAAATTATTCCATTTATCACCTTTAATTCTGAAATTAGTATGATTCATAAGTTAAAACATTAACAATGTTCATTTAGATCATTTTAGTGGTTCTTTGATAATAATGACCTGATTTTGTTTTATAAATTAATACCAGGTGAACAAAATAAATCTAGAACCATTGATGAGACATAATACATATATTATAACCTGGTTAAACCATAAAAATGGTTTCATGACCACACATGAAATAATTAAATCAAAACGAAATCACATCATCCACGATGTCGGAAATTCGACACATTACGGACAATGTTTTTATTCCTTGAATAAGTGGGAGAGGAAGAAAAATAATGGAACTCAAAATAAAAAAGGAGAGTTGAGAAATCCCTTATGAAATTTCGGCATCCTAACGGCGTCGCATAAAATTTCATAAAATATTTTGATGAGAGAAAAGGTGAAACTAATAATTATTACATAATATGGGATTTAAGGGGAATATTTAACGGAATATCCCAACATAATCCAAATTTAATGGAAAATAATAACATAAAATGAAAGAAAATAAAGAAAATAAAAGAGGATGTTTACCTCTTGATCTCTTCTCCTTGAGATCCTTCTTAAGGCCTTTGGTTTTGGCCATTTGGTAAGACCAGAAACTCTAGGATGTGGGGAAGATCCTTGGGATTAGTATTATACATAACTTAGGTATTCCTCAAGGTTTGAGAGGTGTGTGAGGAAGAGGGTAATGAAGGTGGTATTTATAGTGGAGGAGAGGTGGTATTTTTCATTATTTTAACCATCATTAAAATATTTTTTCTCAAGACGATGAATAGTATTAATTCATGTGACCCATAATAGTAATAATGGCATTTGAGTATGAACCAAGTGTCCTTAAATCACTTATTATGTCATAAATAGTGTATTTTACTGATCATTTTAATATACTGTATTTTACCGTATTTCACTATTCATCAAAAATTAAAGAATTTCAAAAAAATACGAAAAATATGCCTAAACCATTTCTTGATGTGTATAATTCAAAAATGAACTCAATTTTTTGAAAATAAATTTTTTAATTTATTTTTTAAATTAAATCATACATAATTCAAAAATTAACAATTATAATTCTATAACAACTTTTACATCACATTGAAAAATCAACCAAGATGTCATTATCTTAAAGCCTTAATAAAATAAAATAAAAATACAATTTACTATTCATTATTCTCATTATACTATTCATATTAATATTCATATGGATATGTTAATATTCAGAAAAAAAAAATTGGTTCTCTCAGACTCCAAATAACTTACTAAACATAATTGTAAATGACTGTTTTTCAAAATTCAAAACATAGAAGCTGAAAAATTAAGTTTAAAGGCTAGTTATAAATATATACTTAAAATAAAGTATTAGTAATATGAATTTATTTTTAAAAATCTTTGGTTGATACAAATATCATTGAAAAAGAGGTATAAACATGAAATATAATGTGTTGTGGAAATAAAAAAAACATAAAATGGTATAAAAATTATGAGTAAAGGAAACCTTATGATAAAATAAATAATTCCCAAGTCTTTATGAACAAAATAATTATTTCCACAAATTAAAATTTTATAAAATTCATTATTCCCATGAAATTTTGGAAAAAAAACATTATTTATATTCCTTATTATATCATGATATATAAAACATAACCAATACATTATATGGTGATGTAGGACCCCATCCATCATAATTCAAAAATATGATTGCCACTCAAAATCAATAATTCATAAAATCACAAAGAAAAAATGGAAAGAAAATTGTTTTCATATCCTTTTCAAATAGAATTATATAATCTAAACATTAAAAATTCATTCAAAAATTGTAACATGGTATACCCAAGGAAAATCAATTTGCATCTAAATACATTTGGTAACCTTTTAGATGAATACCATATAATAAAGATAACTGAGAATTTTTTATTTACACATTATTGAAAAAGGGTGTATGGTTAAGTCAATAATTTCCCTAATTAACTTATTTATGGAATATATGTGAAAAAACTTCAACCAACAGAAGTAATTATATATTTTTCATATACTAAAAACATTAAAAGAAAAAAACATAAACAGTAAATGACTAAGAAAAAAAAAGTACTTTTTATTTGTATGAGTTCAATCCCAAAAAATACTATAATAATGTTCATATGGTAATTAAATAAATCAAACTTAAAAGAAATTAAATCAGTTTAGGATTAATAGGAAAATCAAAGTTGAACCATAAAATATTTTTTAGAAAAAAAAATCATAATTATCATAAAATAATATTTTACAGGACTCTTTAAAAACATATTGTCTAAAAAGGTAATATGGAAACTTTTTAAATAATTTAACTTTAATAATAATCCTCAATATTAGATCCATGAAAATATATAAATTTAATTTTAAGGAAATGTAGAGTGGAAGATAAAACCAATGATCATGGAAGAAAAACTATTTAAAACATCTTAATCAAAACCCAAATAATAAAAATGTATAATCGATATTCCTTTTGAAAATAGGAAAAGATTAATTGTAAGTATGAATAAAATAACACATAATTGGGTTTACAAATATATAGGGTAATATTAGAAGGATGGTAAATATTGAAAAATATGGGAATTCATCATTAAATATCATTGGAATTATTATCAACAATGGAACACTTTTTTAGACATTAATATTATTAAAGTAAAAAATTCAAATTAAAATGGTCATTTTACACTATAGGGGAATATAAATTATGATGAAATTAAATATTAGTGTGTATAAACTCGTCTTGGAATAAATAACTTAATGAATAAGTATTATAACTTAATTAAGGGTATTGAGTTAACAAAAACCATTACAAATTTGGTATCTTCTGAATCAAAATGAATTTTAAGAGAGAACATGGACTCTATATTTAAACCTCATCAATCAAATTAATATGTGAAAATACATTCAATATTAACTAATCACATCCTCTTTATCATATCTTGTGGCGCATGTCTTAATAAATTATGTTTGATATAATGAACCCCTTACCTATATTCCTGAATTCCACAAAAGATCTTGAATCTATTTTCTAAAAAAATTACTATATTAATCACAAATTTCTTAACCTTATTCATATTTGTAACCTTTTATAAAAATCATTTATAACTATTCTGTAAATGTATATTAATTATTTATTGTATTTTTTCAATAGCAGGTTCGAGTAATCTTGATAGTTTTGAACTAATTTCATAATAGCAGTGTTATTATTCATTATAATATAAAATTGAATAATTTATAGATCATATAAGGTAATGTAATTTATCATTTATAATTATTTATAAAATTATAATTTTATTATATGTTATTTTGGGTTGTGATCTGCAAAGATTAAATTGGAAATGAGAATGTATCAATGATTTTTAGAAAATGAATTTTGGTATCTTAATTAATATATTTAATATCAGTTCAACCATTATAAAACCCAAATAGAATAATTATTTACTTGTTTATATAATATATTATTTTAAATTCTGTTCTCATAGTCATCCATAATATTATTTTTGAGCATTTTTCAGTTTTTGGTCTGACCGACCGAAACATGAACATTCAATAATTAGTCGATGATTATGAAGTGATTTAGTTACAATACCATTATTCCAAAGGAATAATTATATTAATTTAGGTCCTATTAAAGTTATAAATCATAATTTTAGAGAACTATAAGTATTTGTAATAGATAAGAATCTATTCTATAGTATGAATAAATTGTTTTTCCTCTTAGTACGCTTGTTTTATATTGATTAATTTACAACAATAATTTATTAATGAAATTATTAATATGTTGAAAAACAATTCATAAAATAATCCTAATAATTTCATAAAAATTATTTTTATCCATTATACCCATTCTCATGACCATCCATGAAGGCATATATGAAAAAAGTAAATACACTGTTCATAGAGGTATTAGTTCACACATACACATGGATGATGATTCCATTTTCTATAGAACATGAGAAATATAAAATATGGTATTAATATTTAAAATTTAAAAAAAAATTATAAATATAATACATATTTATTAATTTACACATTATTACCATTCATTTAATATGTTGAAGGAGTGAAACATGACACTCTGCGGAGGCGGTAGTCGACACATACACCCTAATGTTGTATTCATTACCCATGAGTGAAAATGGGAAAGGTGGTTAATGGTTATTCCACTAATATCACAAAATTAGGTGTAATATAAATAATTAATTCATAATATAATATTGGTAAAAATAAATATTAAAGGAAATTATTGAAAATACACAATTTTAGGAAAAAAAGTTATTTTTTATATTGATAACTTCAAGAATCTGTAAGAGGATGCCTTGGAAATTGAGGACTTAGGAACAAATATTGTCTATAGAAGCTAAAGTAAGTTAAAAATGATTATAGGGTAAGTAAATCAATCCTATTTTCAAAAGGAAACCGAAATTTTTTAGTAGTCTAGAAGGGGTGGTGATAGGCCCTTTTATAAGTGGTGAGAAAGGCATTTTTAAAATATTTTATTTTAATATAAAGAGAGCACATCATTCACATGTAAAAAAGACTAAAAAATGGGAAATAATTGGTTATATATAATTTGTGCTCCATAAACACCACAAACACTCAATTTTAAACAATTTTATTAATATTTTAGTCCTTTTATGAATTTGGTTAACCCTTTTTACAATTGTTTGTCTTCTACCATGGTAAATAATTTTATCCAAAGTAATTCATTTTTTATGAATAAAAAATAAATGGTCCTAATTACATAATATGGAACCTATAATTATATATTTTAACTAAATTTTATTATATTAACTTTATAAAAGTGATAATAATTAATTTTAAAATAATAAATGAATAATGTATTAAAAATTGTTTTATAGAATTGTGTAACTTAATTTCTAAAATATCAAACATAGGTTTTCAAACTAAAGTAAATATTTTTAAATTTATAATTTAAATTATAAAATAATTTTTTATTCTATAATATTTATTCATTATTTTAAAATTCATACTTATATACTAATAATATCATAATTGTCACAATATTTTTTAAAACGATATTTTTAACTAATCACTTCAAAATCAATCGTTACAAAAAATAAAAAAATAAAAAAACTAAATATTAACCTGGTGAATCTAGAAATAATTTCAATTTTTTAAATTATTTTTAGAAAGCTTTGGAATTTAACCTTTAAATAAAATAATAAAATATAATGAAAATCTATTATTATGGGAAAATAACTTTCAAAATTAATAGTGATTATTTTTCATAATTTATCTAAAATAATAATAAACCTAGAAATAATAAATCAATGTTACATTTTATTAAAAAAAATAAATTAAAAATAATATACTTATTTTTATTTAATAAACTATACATCACAAAAAAAACTTTTAGTGAAAATAGATTTTTAAGCACAAAATGAACTAATTAAATCTTTCAAAAAAAATAACCTTCATATTTATTTATATGTACATATATATATGTATCATAATTTGGATACTCCTATTCATAACCTATAATTTGATGGATGGGTTTTAATTATCATATATTTACCTAATTAAAATATATCATGGTCTCTTTTTAGTTTGGTGTTGCATGTAAAACACACCATTCAATAATATATTTATTTAAGGAGAATATACAGTGAAATTTTTGATTAACTACATTATCCCCATTTAATAAATTATAACCTTTATATTTTAATTTTTCCTAAATACAAAAATCGTTAAGCGTGTTCAAAAAATATACATGACTTTAGATTTAATTTTTAACGTGGTTACATCCTCACAATCCATGGAATAATTAGATAACTCATCATTTCCCTTGTAATAGTAATATAAATAATGTTGAGTTTCTCTTTTAACAATTTGTTTTATATACCCCAATATAATTGGGGTAATTTTTCTTTTGTGGTTTAGAGTTAGCCTTATATTAATATATGGTCATGTGTTGATTTTTAGATGGGATTTTTCCATCTTGGAAATTATCATGGCCTCTATGTTAATAGATCTAGTCTATACCTAATGTTATATGAAATTTAACTACAGTATAATACCAAAAACCCTCAGTCAGAGGTAAGCCTCTGACCATTTATTAAAAAAAGAAAAAGCATTCAATAGGTACAACAAGTCAGAAAATCAACTACAAATCATCGAAATCATACATGTCACCACCCCCATTATAAATTATTTCCTATGCAATGTATGTTTCCCACTCTGAGATTTCATAATTCTTTATAACCTTGGCATATTTATTTCTAAGATTCATCTTCTCCAAGGCTAGGAACTCATTCAAGGATTGCATATCCCAACTTTCCTTCCCAAAAGAAGATATGGTAGACACCGACCATAGAAGATAAGAATAATCTTTTCACGGCCTTCATCGTGGTCGGCTAGTCTTAATATCTACTTCCCCATGCACCTTTATCCTTTTTCCCTGAACAACATCACTATAAGAGGACTGGACCACACAACTATCCTTTTTCTTGTCACTATATGAGATTTCACCCCACTTTCCCATGATTTTCACCTCTTGATTACCCTCCACCAATCCACAAACCTACTGGACATTACTGTTAGCATCCACTAAAGAAATACATTGTGGCTGATCCACTAGGTTCTGCATGTCTTCCCCGGTTTCAGCAACCAATAGAGAAATAGAAAGTTGCAGGAGGCCACCTTCCTTCCTTGCATCATTCTCTTATCCATGCAATTATTCCTCATTTTATAGTTCAAGGAATCTATTACCAGTAGAGACCATGATCACTATTCCTCTGGAATCATTTTACTACCCAACCACTGTATCTACATTTACAAGTCCAAGGTCACACTTTAAGTGATCAAATACCTGCTTAACTCTCGGGTCTCGTGGCCCATGCTCCACCTTCTTCATGGAATTACATTTCACTGTGTTCTCAAGACCAGAATACTTAGCATCCTCAACCACATCAATAACAAATTCTCCCACCTGGATGCCCAAAATCTCTTCAGAAGAGAAAACAGGAACCACATCATCACCATTTCGAGTCATCTCCTACATCCGCACTTTTGACATTGGCTCATTTACTACTACATTGCCAGCCAAAGGCTCTCGGACCACCACCTTCATGAGAACTGGTGTCACTGGATCCTCTAATTTTGCAAAGTAATTTATAGGTTCTCCCATCTAAGCATTATTCTCGGTAAAATCTTCACATCTGACACACCCGACGCCCACTTCAAAGGCCAACTTTTCTCCTGCCTCACCCCTTCTTGATGTCAAACCATCACCCAAGTGACCCATTCTCAAGTCTGTATCAATACCAGTAGTAGTGCTCCCTCCTCTGTGACTCGTCCCCATCACTTGTGAGTAACCACTCACCCTCCTGCTGTGACAGTTCAATGCCAGGTGACTACACCGGTTGAAAGACACACAATAATGCATCCACGACTCAAAAACCACCTCCTGCTTCCATCGAAACTCCATCTCATCTGTATCCAAATGCATCGGATCGGAGACCTAACATCATCATCTTCCACACATATTCTCAGGCATATAGTATAACAAACAAAATCAGTATGCCAATCAAAGAAAAGGTACCGCCCAATCATGCTTCCAATTGCACACAATATAGAAGGATTGTGAAACGAGAGATGTATGCCCAAAAGACATACCCAGGTTGCGAATGTCGAGCAGTCATGCCACATGTGAAATTCAAATCTCCAGTGAAACAGGTAGAAAGATTCCCTATTACATCTTCAAGGGGCCTTGGATGAGGCATATATTAAATCCTCCTCCAATCCAAAGTGAATCATGATTTGTCTTCGGTCAAGAAAACTGACAATCGTGTGCTCCTGTAACTTCTAAGACTCTGAGACGAAGTGATCAAAGGATTCGATCAAGGTCCGCTGGAGACAGAACCTGGACACCATTGTGAGATAGAAAATATCATAGTCACCATTAATCTTTTCTGGAAGCAATGAATGCTAAGGATCCTCATGGAAGAGAATGGGGACCTTCCACGAAAACTGGTTTCTCAGGAAGGGAAGAATTGAGCTAAGATCTAACGTATTCTTCCCCTGCATATGAAATCGAAAGTCTCCCCCCACCGATTGATAGGGGGAGTAGGATCTGGTGGCATTAGGTCTAGGACATTGATCATAAGGGAGAAGAATAATCGGCGGCCCAATATAATGTATGCATAATAGTGTTTTATAAAAATAACATAATTATAAATATCCTATCAGAGGTGAGTTTTATACTTTGGATGTAATAATCATACCACTAAACGTTTTTAGTAATAATTCTACATATAGTCATCAGGGTGGAAATTTTGTGTTCCTAGTTACAAAAGAATAGTTTAAATAATCTATGAAAAAAACATTCATAATTATTTTGTGGTTGATCAGTGTTACACATTTGAAATTATTTTCAAACCCCACTTCTATAGTTATTGTTGTATATTATTTTCCTTTCTTGGAAATTATTAGTATTTATAATCCTTTTTAGACCTTGGGTTAGGGAATTAACTTTCATATGGTCCATGTTATCCATATTTAGGACATTAATCTATTAAAGGTATCTCTAGAAAAATAGGATTTACATTCACTATCTCCACTAATATATTCACTTTTCTTCAAAAAAAAATTTGTTTCTCTAGGCCCTCTATTTCTATACATAAAACAACAACCTATTCTTTTGAGAAACTTTTCTTGGTGTTTCATACCAAATTTTTAAAAAAAAATAAACATTATTTACTTCATAATATTTATTATTAAATTTTCCCTAAGACTCTATCCTTATATTCTTTTTTTTTTGAATTCAGCTATGTTGGAATTGTTAATCATAATTCTTTATAATTGGTTTGTCATAATCATAATGTTCCCCACTTCAATTCTTATCATGTCAGGTTTCTCATTGAGACAGTCTCTACATTGTCCATATAATCATTTCTAATTTTATTCCTTTAATATTAGTCCATTACTAAAACAAAAATGAGTTAATCATAAGTGATGAACTCTATAAGATAATTATTTTAAGAAACTTACTTTAAAAATTCAACCATAAAATTTGTAACGCTTTGAAATTATTACATTTTTCTTCTGTTCAACCTAAATAATTCTATGTTTAATATAGATTAATTTAGTTTGGGTTCTCACATATTAATTAACCTAATTACTTAACATAATAAATCCTTTATAATGTATTTCAAAGAGAATTTTATTAAGAAAATCATATCCCTTGGTAGTGTCTAGTTATGTGTTCAGTCCAAGGCCCCCTCATCATGTACCAGAGGGAAGATAATGTTGATACGCAACCATCCTTTTTTAGTTTGATTACCCTTAGTTTTATTTGTTTGAAATCCATGTCCACATTCCAATATCTATAAAGGTATGTAATTTCTAGGAGAAACACACAATATCTACTTTACCAAAACATCATGATGTTATCAAATACATAGAATTTTTCATAGACATATCCTTTGGGTTTTTACCAAAATTACCTTATGATAATCCCTAAAATATTAAATATTACCTCAACTAGCCATAAAGGGTTATCAATAACTTTTAAATTGTGATCATCCATAACTTACCACTCCTTGAGGACATTAACATCCTCAACCGATAACATCATAATCTCTAATGTTATCTAAACATTGATCTAATTATAACTATGAAATCCCATAAAAATTATTGTCTCATAATTACATGAATTTAAGAAAATACAGTGTTATAACACATTTCAATTATATTTTAGGTTTATATTTTTATTGAATTAGTAAAAAATATAAACTAACAAAACCCAATTCTTTTTCATCTAGTAAACATTTTTTCCATTTGATGAGTAACTGCTTATTCTATAACAATTATCTAATATATCAAAAAAATCCATAAAGGAAACTCTTCTAATCACACCATAAAAATTATTTTTCTTTATAACCTGACAAAATGAAAATATAAGAAATTTTTTAGCTTAGATTCTCAGTAACTGTAATTATAAGATATAATAATTAAAGATCATAAGTGAGAATAACATGGGAATGTGGGCATTATCTAGACACATAAGAGATTGAAACACAATATAAAAAGATATTAAATCATGTTAAAATGCATGGAATGAGAAAATAAATTGTCACTAAATCTCCCCATATAAAAGAGGCATAATGATAATAACTTAGTTTAGAATCATAATTCCATAATCTCGAATCATGGGAGAATAACATTAATGTTCCAAATATCAAAGAAAAGATTCATAAAAAATAAATATAACATAATTTAGAAATAAAATCAAATTAATATTTGGAACAATCATCAACAATGGAAACCTTGTGATAAAACTCAGTATTCCCATGCCTTCATGAAAAAACTCATTTTATTCATGCATTAAAATTTCAGAAACCTCGTTATTCCCATAAAAATGTGAACAAACTAATTATTTATATACCTTAATATCTCATGAGATTATGGTCTTAACTAATTCAATATAGTGAGATATAACATATTATCCCTCATTATCTATACATATGAGTTCCACTTTAAATCAATCATCCAACATATCATAGAGAACCCATGGAAAGAAAATGGGTCTCATATCCTTTTCAAATGGAATTACATAAAGAAAACATATATAATTCTATTAATAATCATAACATCATATACTCATGGAAAATAAATAGGTATAAAAAGATATTCAGAAACATTCTAGGTAAAAACCCTTCAACAAAGATAATTGAGCATATAGTGTTTAAACAGTATAGATAAAGGTCATATCATTAAGTAAATTGTTTCCCCAATTAGTTTATATATATAATCTACGTCAAAAAAAATTATAGTTTTGAAGAAAAATAGAGTGTTTATAAGAGAAATACCACATAAAAAATAATAAACATTAATTGATAATGAATGATAGAGGTAATATTAGATTTTCATGAGTTTAATCCTCTAAAATAGTGTAATATAATTTTGAGGTAAATTCTTGTAATGAAATTTCCAGGTAAATAAATATTTTTTGGATAAATAAGAAAATATAAGAGAAACCATAAAAGATTATTTAGATATGGTTTTAAACATTATCATAAAAGAACATATTTTGGGACTCTTTCTAAAATATATATTTTTTAAAAGTTGTTTTCAAAACTTTTGAAAACATTAACCTGTAAAAATATTCCTCAATAATATAGCCTTGAAAATATAAAATTTTAATTTAATGGAAATTTTTAGTGGGAAATAAAAAAATGATAATATATGGAAAACCATCTAAAATATCATTATTTAAACCAAAATCATAAAAAGTTATAATAAAGAATCATTTTAAAAATATGAAAAGGGAAATAAAATGGTGATATAAAATAATACATAATTGGTTTTCCAAATTTATATTAGAATACTGGTAGGGAAATAAATATGGATAAGGAGGGTAAATTTTCATTAAAAATTATTGAACTTATTCTAGACAATGAAATAATGTTTTAGAATAAAATTTTATAAATGTAATAGATTTAAATTAAAATTCCATTTAACATAATAAAGGAAGAGAAAGTTCCATGAAATAAAATATTATGGTGTTAGAAAATAATCATTATAGAATGATTATTTTTAAGATTCATTATAACTCAATTAAGGGAGATGAGTTAACAAAAACCCTTACAACATTAGTATCTTATGAATTGAAATCCATTTATATAATGAACACGATATGTATATTCAAATCCCATGAATTCAATTAATATGGTAAAAAATTAATTAAGACTTTTTTTACACCATATTAAATAATCATGGAGAATAAAAATAAATATTTCTTAATAAAATTAATTTTGGATGACGAACACCATACCTTAACTCTAAAATTCCACTAAAATACTTGATTCTCTTGCATAAATATTTTAATTATCTTAATATCCAATTTCATTGACTTGTTCGTATATATATCCTTTTAAAAACTCTATTTATATTTATTCTCCATATTTATATTAGTTATTATCTATTTTTAATATCATGTGTGAGTAATCTTGGTTGTTTTAATGTTTTTTCATAATAAAAGTGTTGCACCTTGTTCTTCTCCAAAATTTTATAATTTATAGATCATAAAAGGTATTGAAATTCATTATTTATAATTATTTATAATTATTTATAATGTTATAATTTCATTTTTTAGTATGTTTTGTTACAATCATTAATGATTAAGTATACTATGAGAATGTTTCAGATATTTTTAATGAACAGCAATTGGTATCTTAACTAATGAGTTCAATATTAATTCTATAATCACATAACCAAATTGAAATATATATATATATACATATTTATATCAAAAATTATAATTAATTATTTACTCATTTTCATTCATTATATCAACCCTAGGCTTGTACACGTTTTATTAGATTATTTTAACCATAATTACCATCAAATAAAACCAAGGATCATAAAGTGTAATGTCTTTAGAAAATTATGCACATAATTAAACATCAGGAACCCAAAATAAAAAATGATTTTATTTAATATTCATAATGATATCATAAATTCCTTTTATACCTTATATATACATAGGATAACCTGGGTAATAAATTAACAAAATGGATTACCATAAAGGCTAGTAAGGGAATTAACATAAGAATAAAACATATCATATATGTTAGAAGGAACAACATGATGACATAAAAAAGGCATGGAACCTGAATGAACATATGTAACAAAAAAATATAGAATATTGGATCATGTAATCATAGAATAATATTATTGTGGAAGAAACATAAAACACGGCATATGCATGATTCAAGGTTTATTTCACATGGAGGAGCACTAATCAAGGCAAACCACCAAGACCATTGCACATGGTGCACGAGTCATTGATAACACCAAAGACCATTGAAAATGACATATAATAAGACTAAATATTATCCAATACATTGCAGTTATATCTAGTTGAATGAATCAAAACATGTTCATTTATATTTTTTCTTCACAAATAACCACACATAAAGAATCAAACATAAAGATAAGGGTTTCCCATCGAAATAATTGGGCATAATAATCATGTTTTAAGGCATATCAAAAAGAGAATATCATAATGGTGTTTATAAGACAATATATTTAACTCAAACATGAAAATTATTAATGTAAAATAGGCATATATCATGATAATTACTGTTTAATTAGATTGAAATCATGTAAAACAGTGTTTAAGAAACTTTTGAAATTAAACATTTTAGTGTAGTTTAAGGGAATGTTTTCCCTATTAATTAAAATGTAAAATGTATAAATTTTTCTATAAAACAATAAATGAACAAAGGTAATTTTAAATGTTATAATTTTTTATTTTATAAAAATAATGGTGGCTTAAAATAGATTATGGATTGCACTTAAAAATTTGTATAAAATCCGAAAGTTCTCTTTAATCTGGCTTGATTATCAAGAAGAATTGTGAAGAAACCTATTTTAAAACATGGATTTTTCCGATCAAAGAAGGATGTAATGATATATATAAATTATTTCGGAACATATAAATAGAATTTTTATTAGTTGTATAAAAAGAAAAATTAGTTACATTAGGGAAATAGAGAGAAAGTGTAACCAGAAAGAAAAATTGACGCTCAAAAAAATCGCATACCTTTGTTCATAATGGTTCTCCAAATGATACTAATGTAATTCAAAATAAGATTAAATCCATTAATTAGATAATTAATAGAATTTTATACATGTATTTTATTTATTTTAATTTTATTAAGTTCATTTATGGCCACTTTTATGGGTTATGAGATTCAATTTCATCATTCCGGAGTGATCTTGTCCTTTATTTTCATCATCGATTTACTTGTATTCATGTACGGAAAATCATTTAAAAAGATAAAGGCTTCCCAAAATTTAAATTTTATTATATAAATTAACATAAACAATATTAAATTATTATATAATTCATTTTTTAATTTTTTGTAAGTATGAATCATTATATAAGACGTTAGAGATAATAGATTATATTATTTTGGTAGTTTTTTTGTCATCATAAACTAGTTGTGTTTTATTAATTAATATTAAGTATATAAAATGGATCCATAACATTAAATAGGATTAAAAACACATCTTATAATCCTTTTTAACCATAAAAATCATTTTTTGATAAGCCTTGAATGCGATAAAGTAATTTCAAAACTCATCATCCCTGAATAAGATAAATTAACGCATAACAAACAATGTTTTTATTTTTCAAAAAAAGGGGAGGAGAAGATATTTGATGATGAATTATTCCATTAAAATGATAAAATTATAGTATATATAAGATAAAATATTTTTAATTCCACTTTTATACAGTTTTAGAATAGAGTAAGAAAATAAATAAAATTGAAAAGAAATTAAAAGAAAATGAAAGTGGATTTTACCTCCCGAATTTCTCCTCCTTGAGAACCTCTTTAGGGAAATGGGTTTTGTATTTTGTTTAGAAAAATCGATAGATTAATTGTGGACTATTAGGGAATATTATTGAGTATAATTTGGATAAGTATCAAATCTTGAAAGGTGGGAGGAGATGGGGTGGTGAGGAGGGGTATTTATAAGGGAGGAGATGGATTTTTTCTCATTCTTTTATTCATTTGTTTATTATATTGTATCAAGACTTTTAATAGTTTGAGAATTATAAGAAAATATATTAAAATAATTTATGGGAGTTAGATATTATGGTGATTACATCATAAATGACTCAATTAATAGTGTATTTAACTTCCAATATAAATTTTCATATTTTACATTTCAATACAAATTAATGTATTATAGGAAAATCTCAAAAATTCAACCTAACCATTTTTCAATGTGTATATTTAAAAAAATCTACATTTTGTGAAAATAAGTTTACAAATAAGAGAAATTTTATTTTTAACTAAAACCATCATTTACTTGGAAAATGCCAATTTTAAAAATATAACTAATTTTTTAACACTTTAAAAAATTAATTAAGGACTAATATAACTATCAAAAAATCATAAGAAAAAAATATTACTTTATTAATTTATTTTATAAAAATAAATTATCTTTTAAGTCGTTATATTAACTATATAATTTAAAATAAATATTTATGTTTTATAAAAATACCAACACTTAATTTATCATTTTCAAAACATTTATTTAATTATACTATGATATAAATATATCATATTTCTATTTATAATATTCTCAGATTTTATTTATACATTCATAGTTTAGGTTACTATTCTGTTGGATGGTTTACTATTCTTAAGGGTTACATTACTATTCCAAAATTCAAGTTATTATTCCTTTTTTATAGGTTTCTTAACTTCTAGAAATACATTTTATTCCCTTCATTATTCATTTATAATGTTTGTATTATGTTATCTATGTGATTTTATGTGATTTATACAATATGTAATAATTGTAATAATTTAATTTCCATTGATAGATTTCTGGGTTGTCACATTCACCCCCCTAATAAAATTTCACCATGAATGTTTTTTACAAACTATGGTGAAAACAAGTGACGGTAACTTTCCTTCATCACTTCCACCAGTTCTAATGTTTAATCTTCTTACTTAGGGTTCCACCATAGTAGTTTGACCAAGTGAGTAGTATTGTTACATAAAACTTTATATATACAATCCAAGATCATCACTGGATGCTCCTCGAAAGGCAGATCACTTTCCAACTATACCACATCTGAATTTATTATATGTGAGGGATATGTTATATAATTACTCAATGTGGTTTGTAGAATATTTTATGTACATGATACATGGTTTCTGGAAGTTCTATTCGATAGGCCATAGCTCTGATGCGATCAAGAATATCGAATGAGTCTATGTTCTTAAGACTTATCTTTCCTTTGATCTCAAATCTCATGATCATTTTCCATTAAGATGTGTGAATGAATACCATGTCTAAAACCTTAAATTCTAATTCACATCGACAATTGTCTACAAAACTCTTCTATCGACTTTAGGCTACCTAGATATGTTATTGAATGGTTTTCACCATTTCTACCATTTCAAGTCCTAGCAGCTTATGTTCACCGACTTCATCTCAATATGCTAGTGTCCTATATCTTTTCCAATAAAGGGATTAATTTAGTTCCATTTGGATACTCGGTTGGAAACTATTGTTGTATGAGAATTAGACTAGTGCAAAATGTTGGTCCCTTACTCATTTAAAGTCTATTAAACACACTCTCATCATATCATCCAGTGTATGAATAGTTTGATCATATTGGACATCATTTTGAGGATGATAGGTCGTACTGAAGTTTAACATAGTTTTTTGATCATGTTGGAGACTTTTATAGGACTTTGATTTGAATCTTGAATATTGATTGGATATAATCAATAGTGGTACATCATATAAACTTACCACCTATTTGATATATATAGTGTATGTTAATCCAATGAGAATTACTATAAAATTGTGATAAAGTGATCTGGCTTTCTAAGATGATCCACAACAACCCATATAGCATTTTTTCCTCTAGATTTTTATGTAAGTATAGTGACAAATCCATAGTGTTGTTTTCCCATTTCCATGTTGGTATAAGTAAGGGTTGTATAATTACTTTAGACTTTTTCCTTTCAGCTTTCACTTTCAAGCATACGAGGAACTTTGATGTATAACTAGTGATCTCCTTCATATTGCCCCACCAATTTTTCTCTTTAAGATATCAATACATATTTATACTCCATGGGTGAATAGAGAAGGTTGATCTATGTGATTCATTCAGAATATTCTTATTTATATCTAGATCGAATGGTACACATAGTCATGACACAAATCTCATGACACCATCCTCATCAATTTATAACTCTGAGGATGTCACATTTCTAGTACCCTCCACCTTTTTCAAGATCTCCACATCATTTCTTTGATCATCCATTATTTTCTTGATAAGGGGTGGTTGAGAAATATTTTTAGAATGTATTGATTATGTTCCTTCATTAATTATTCCCATGTCCATCCTTTGAAGGTCTCAAAATATTTTATCATTCTCAATTCATATCATTAATAAAGATATAGGATCCTTTTTATTTAGAGAATATTCCACTTTATTTACCTTACCATGATGGTAGTGTATTAAGCATTCATAATCCATTATGATCTATGACCATATTATATGGTTAATATTAATCTCCTTATATGTGAATATATATCTGAGTCTCTTATGATAAATATATTGTAAGAACTATGATCTTATTTTCAAGAATGAATCTTGTTTTATAGTGTTTTTTAGTTAAAGAGGAGTTTATGGAAATTTCAAAAGTACACACCATGTATTCAGTTTCTATGGGTATACTTGGGCTGGCCAGGTAACGGCCGAACACATGGCCATGTGTGGTGACCTATAGACCACCTAAAGTGGAGTTCGGTTAAAGAAACGGCACATTATATACCCTTGAAGAACACATTGTGTACTTTCTTTTTATTTCATTAAATGGACTGAGGTCACGTCTAATCGACAGAACACCCTTATTCTCCATTTGTCTCATCTAGGAGCGACTGTACAACACAATTCTTCTCTGAGCCCATGACTTTCCATACATTCTCTGAATCGACCACTATCGATTGTGTTGGAATCGCCACGGTAAGATCTTCATTTTTCTAGAGTCTCGTATACTGATTCGTCTTCTTTTGTGGGATATCCCCGATCGAATGTTTTTAGTGTTTTTGTAGATCTATAAGGTTCTAGGGTGATTCAAGGAATGAGGTACACATATATCATCCGTACAACTTCGAGGTAAGTGGTTTGTTCCTTTCTATATTTATTCTTTGAGTTATATGTGTAAGAGTTTCCAATACTCTTGTTTGGGGTATTGTATTCTTATGGTTTTTAGCCCTGTTATTGCATGAAATGACTTGTGTGCTTGAGTAGAGGATTTATGATTGTAAATAGGGTTATTTACCTTTCATTGTATGTGTTTCCTATGATTTATTGATCTGTTTGGTATAGATTTTCTTGTTAGGCTACTTTGTTTTCCATGCCTAGTATTGTTAGGATGGTGTGAATTTATATGTCATGTTGTGAGATACTGTAGACTATTTATCCAAGTAGTTATTATGGTTTACATTGGATTCCATATATAATTTGTTCATGATTGACTTACACACGGCTTTGGGAACCTGGTATAGAAGACCATAGGAAGAATAGGCGCTAGGAGCTTCTCCAGAGCGTATGTTTACTGTTATGATGCGAGACCATAGGGGGATGGAAATTGTTCTCCATCAGAGTGTATGTAGTTCCTCGTTATGAGAACACACGGGGAATTGGTTGTTGAGTGCTTCCCCAGAGTTCCTATAGTTATAGATAACATACCAAAGGGGGAACTAACAGTGAGTGATTCCTCAAAGAGCCTTTTTCTAAAGCTGTACCAGAGGGGTTAAAATGTGGGTACTTCCTAGAGGGTTGCTTGGGTTTGATGTTTGAACTTGAGGGTTTAAGTTGCGAGTACATCCCAGAGGGTTAATTATGATTATTGGTTTCTTAAATAACAAATGGAAACTGATGTAATTGAAACTATAGGATTGTTTACATTTGAGTACTTCCTTTTTTTTTGCTTCATTTTTCATATTTCCTACCATATATATTCATTGACTAATATGCACAGATATTTAGGTGTTTTTCTACTGGGATTCGTCTCGCAACCTGTTTGGGTCATGCTTTTAGGCCCAAACAGATTTTATTGTTGCAGGACTAGATAATTGCATGCACCCTTCTACATCAGGTACTTGATTGTTATGGAGTTAGGGAGCATGGGACAAAGTTGAGGCATGAAATGTTGTGGAGTTGTTTACTTGCTTTTCTTTTGTAGTTTGGTTTAGTATTGTATTCCAGATTTGTGACTTGTTTGGTTCACAACCACAAAAACAGTTTTTTCTGGCGCCAACCTTTAGCATCCGTAACAAAAAAGTGCTGATAAATGGGGCATTTATCAGCGCTTTTTTTAAAAGAACTGATAAAGGGTCAACATAAAAAAAAATTAATTAATATATAAATATATAAATATTGTTATATTGATATAAATATAATATATAATTTTTAAATATATTTTAGATAAGTATAAATATACATTTACACTTAATATACTTAATTTATAAGATATTTAGTAAAAATGGCTCATAAAAATTTTTAAAAATATTTTTAATTAATAATTTTCTAATTATTATGGAGGAATAGTCATTTCATAATAATTTTAAGACCCAAAAAATCAAAAAATGAAAAAAAGACCCAAAATATGTTGAAAACGCAACTCGAACTTCAAACGGCCATAACTTTTGATCCGGATGTCCATTTGAGCTCTACCACATATCAAATCGAAGCCTGCAGTGAGCTATACACCCTTGTGATTAGGGGATACCCAAGTCAAGGTTTTTAGAGGCCAAATAATTCCCAAAAGGCCTCGAAAACTAAGTTTTTAGTCTAGATACCTCGATTTTTTAACATTTTGTGGATTTTCAGCCACGATTAAGGGGGTATTATTTCTTTTTTTGGTGGGGACTAAATTTATTCGAAGTTATTACATTCATATTGATATTATTTCTTTGAAATATTATCTTTTTTTAAAATCTACCATTATTTATAATCAAATATATAACTATATGTACATATTTTTTATATATTCAAACCTAAAAATTTAATTTTTTAAATATATAATTTAACATATTTATATATAAAATATATTAGATTTATCTAAATAATAGCTAATATACATTTTATTTAAAATACCAATATATTAATATTTATATGACTATATATTAATATAACTATATATATATTAATATAACTATACATATATTAATATGACTATATATATTAATATAACTATATATATTTATATATTAATATAACTATAAATATATATATTTACATATACATGGTACTATTATATTCAATGAGTAGTATAGGATTGGTTCCCCTTAATCTATAGAGGGTCATCAGGTTCCACGAATTGTAGAGCATTGAGAACATCATTTTTTTTAATCTTCCTCCAACTCCCAGTATACCATACCTATGTCGTGATGGATTAGATGAATTTTTTTTTCCAATATATTAGCTTTATCTAAAAAATTACTAATATCCATTTAATTTAAAATACCAATATATGAATATTTATATAACTATATATTAATAAAACTATATATATCTTAATATACCTATATATATTAATATAACTATATAAATATATATTAATATAACTATAAATATATATATTAATATAACTATATATATTAATATAACTATATAAATATTAATCTATATATATATATATATATATTATTATACGAATTAATAGAACTAAATATATAAATAAATTAATTGATATATCATAAATAAGAGAACAAATCAATATAGGGGAGTGGCAAAGGATTCAGGCGCACAGGGGGGAGGTCTCGAGATCCAATCTGAGTGGAGGCAGGGGCGCACGCGCAAGGGTGAATTTAAGGGGCTAGCGCAGATAAAGGTGGTGTATAGCTCTGATAAAGGGTGGAGGCGGTGCATGCGGGCATTGGAGGTAAGGGAAAGGGCTGATAAAGGGGGGGCTCAAGCGCTGTAAAAATCCCCCCCCCCCCCCCCCGAGATTGGTAGGATTTTTTTAATTTTTTTAATTTTTTAGTTTTATCAGTGCTTTTTAAAAGCGCTGATAAAACAGGTCTTTATCAGTGCTAAAAAGAAAGAACTGATAAAGGACCCTTTTATTACTGCTTTTTTAGCGCTGATAAAAGACCCCTTTTATCATCACTTTTTTTAGAGCTGATAAAAGGGGTCTTTATCATCACTTTTTTGAGAGAAGATAAAGGGGACCCCCCCCCCCTTTATCCTCGCTGGCTTTAACTGTGCTTTTCTAGCTGTGGTAAAGGCCATTTTTAGCACTAATAAAATTGTTATTTGTAGTAGTGGTTGTTTTCATATACATATGTACCATTAATCATCTATATATGTGCTCCAATTTCTTATTTCATTCAATATTCTATTGTTTACCCATTACATGTTATTACTACTTCTGCTATTGTTATCTGTAAATTTCTGCTGCTTTACACTTCCAATGAGGGCATAGTTTTCCCACTATCACACCCAAGGCCCTCGCTTCTAGTCGGTAGCCTCTGTCATTTGGTGGAATGAGCTTGAGACCGTGTGACCAACCGGGTATGAGGAACCGCTAGGAGGCTCCCAAAACCAGGATGTTACAAAGTGGTATCAGAAGAATTCTTTTCTTCTTGACTTACTCTTTGGAGCTTATATCCAATGATAGGATGGAATATGTACTTGGTAATAACCTATGCCCAGGAGTAGCTAAACCATGTATAGGGAAAAGCCTATTTACCTTGTATATTTCTATTTTTTAGTTTTTCAATTATTATAGTTGATTTGATTTCACCATTGGGTGATTCACATGTTTTTTTAATTATCATTAATATTATTGAGGTTCTATTTCTGTTGCAACCTAATGAGATGAGGGTATTCCATCACTTTCATCATATAGTCACTTGCTATAGATCACATTTCCTTCATTCTTTCCATTCCATTTAGGGTGCATTACTGATTTCATGTACTTGTGATAGATGTTGTACTAGATATGCATGATGTTGTGATGGATGCCTTGATAGAATACCTGCTATTTGATAGAGTATTGTTGATATGTAATTTTTAGTTTTAATGGATTCCAAGCTTTTGTTCTTGAGGTGTTATGGGCCCTCATGGATTGAAATTTTATGGATCGTTGCATTTTTATGCTTGCATATGACATGAAGAATATGTGAATCCTTGATTTGTGGGGAGTATGGGCCCACACAGATCGGAATATGGCACTTTAATGTTAGTTTCACTATTGTTTTTGGTTCCAGAGTAGTTTCTAAGGATTACTATCCAGAAAAACCCAGAATACACAAAGTCTAATGATGAATACAAACCGTGTATCCTTCTATTCAGGAAAAGAACTATTGTTCTTAAGTACATGCCATGTACTATATGTACTTGACGTGTAGTCCCTAACTATATTACAGCCTGTGTGGGATGAGACACGAGGTTTGGAAATCTTTGGTGGAACACGCTATGTATCGTACACACACGTCATGTGTTTAGACCATGTGTATGGCCATGTGACTAACTACACGGGTGGATTTTGTGTTTTTTGTACACGTTTTGACTAGAACAAACACATCGTGTAGAGTCAGCCATATAACCAGTCCTCAGACTAACAACATGGGTCAGTGAATTTCTTCTAGTACATTCTATTTCTGGCACAAACATGTTGTGTAGTCTTGATCTAGGAGAACCATATAGGTTAATTCGTGAAGAAGAACTCGGGCATGGGAAAATAATTCATGTACACTCTATGTTTTGGACAAACACTCTGTGTGTATGAGGTGTTACACAACCAGGGTTGGCAGGATTACACACCCATGTGAATGATTAAAGGAACATGTCATATAGGGAACATACCAACTATGTATCCACGTTTTGAAGAACTTGAATGTTCTCCTTCTCTTGTTCTTTTATTGGACATCTAAGTTTCAGTCCTTGTTAATATTTTTTTAAGGTGTAAATTTGACCTTTTAGAGTCATACCACCATGACATCCTTCGGTCGTACACTAGTTGAAGGGCAGTGACCAGACACCGGACATGGAAGATCAGAAACTACCATCAGATCCTCCAATCATGCCTATCATGGAACCAACCTTTATCTTGGATACAGGTTCCAATGCATAGTTCCGAGAGGGATTTATGAGGTTCATGTAGAGCTTCTAAGGGGTACCGTATCCTACCCCTTCTACGGAACAATTGACATGGTTTTTTCAACAACATCATCCTCCCACCTTCATAGTGGAAGGAGGACCTCAGGCCATAGAGTCATGGTTAGAAGCCATTTTATCTATTATTGAGCATCTGTTGACGCATTTAAAGAGGAGGGTGATTCTCTCTATATATATTGTTTGGGATCCTGCCAAAGGATGTTGGGATGTGATCTCAGAGGCGGGATGGCAACATGTCATGGCTAGGGAAGAGTTTCATCATGCCTTCTTTGATTACTTTTACCCGGAGACTTTGAGGGTCAGTCGAGCTAGAGATTTCATGAGTCTGGAGCAGGGTACTCTTTCAGTTATGGAGTATTCTTCCCACTTTAACAGAGCTGCAGTACTTCACACCCATCCTAGGAGGTGGTGAGTTATTTCTGGTGAGGAAGTTTGAAGATGGTCTCACACATGACATCTGATCTCAGGTGAACATCATCAAGTTGACTTCCATCACCTCTATAGTCAACCATGAACTGATCACAGAGAAAAATTTAAGGGATTCAGGAGATTTGAGACGGGGTGGATTGTCATTAGGAGTTGGTAACCCTCCAACTACCAGTAGGAAGTGTCTCAAGGAGTCTACTTGTTGTGATCC
Organism: Viscum album; assembly: GCA_963277665.1. NCBI lineage: Eukaryota > Viridiplantae > Streptophyta > Magnoliopsida > Santalales > Viscaceae > Viscum > Viscum album. The sequence goes on along the minus strand of OY728126.1, from coordinate 813,874,459 downwards.
GAGTAGGCGGAATACTTCCTTTGGGGTCCAGGTGGTGTGCTACCAGTGTGGGAAGAGTGGGAATATGAGGAAACATTTCTTGAGAGTCTCAATTGAGTGATGATATTGCGGAAAGATGGGACATCTTTAGCGCTTCTGTTATATCTTCTTAGCAGAGGCTGGTAATAGGGGTTCTATTTTGACTCTGCATACCAGAGCAGGACCCCCAGTTTTTCATCAGTATAGAAACTTAAGTTCTCATAGCCATTCAGACTGAGGTAGAGGTCATGTTCATAGTGTTCTGACAAAGGATTTTTGAAATCCATAGCCTGGATCCGTTCAGGGATCATAGGGCCACAGTGAAGGTTAGGCTTTTACAAAAGAGAAAACTCACCATGAGTAGGATCCTGGACCCTCTACAGTTCAAGGTATAATTCTAGTTACCTTAGTTTTAGAATATTCACTTATTAATACATAAGATTCTCATAATTTCATATATGTTTCTATTGTGGAGATCCTTGGGATCTGTATCTGTACATATGTTGATGTCTTGACATTGGACACTCTATTGGGGACAGAACGGATATTGTACGTCAGTGCAAGGAGTTCCCTCTTGAGGTTGGTGGGTTTAACTTATTATGGTACCTCTGTGTCCTAGATATGACAAGATATGATGTCATTCTTGGGACGGACTGGTTAGCTACCTTCCTGAAATTTGTTGATTGTTATCATCGTAGGGTGAGTTTCACATCACCAGAGGGAGGATCGTTTCTTCATAAGCATGAATGAGATGTCCAGGAAAGAAGAGTAGGACCCTAGCATCATGGGTTGGGATGAGTTAAAACCTATATTTCTAGTATGTGTTTGGATGATCAAGGGACTTCATAGTTGGAATTTCCTCTGGTGGTTGATCATTTCAGGGATGTCTTCTCAAAAGAATTTTCATTTTTTCCTCTAGAGAGATAGTTATACTTTTCTATTGATCTCATGCAAGGATAAGCATCGGTGTCCATTACTTCTCATAGGATGGCTACACCATAGTTACAAGAGCTCAAGATGTATTTATAGGATTTACATGAAAAGGGTTTCTTCCAACCCAGTACTTCTCCTTGGGGTTTTCAAGTACTATTTGCTAAGATGGTGGATAGTACCCTCAGAATTTTTGTGGATTATCATATGCTAAACCAGTTGATGGTCAAAAACCGATATCCCTTACCGATGATTGATGATCTCTTTGATCATCTTCCAGGAGCCTAGGTGTTCTCAAATATTGACTTAAGATCTTAATATCACCACTTACATGTTATACCATCGGATATACCTCTTATAGACTTTCGGAGCATGTATGGTCTATACAATAATGTGGTTATGTTGTTCGGTCTCATGAACGTGCCTGCAGTTTTCATCGCATTAATGAACCGAGTGTTCTATCCATAATTGTATTCCTACATGGTAGTCTTCATGGATGATATCTTAGTGTACTATCATAGTCAACACAACCATGCCACACATCTTGATATCATTTTTAGTACAAAGATAGAGCATCAGTTATATGCTAAGATCTCAAAATTCCACTTTTGGATGAACCAAATTCACTTCTTGGTTCATGTTATCTCAGACGTAAAAGTATCAGTAGACCCAGAGAAAGTGAGAGTAGTAGTTTCCTAGGAAAATCTGGAAAACTTATTTGAGGTATGATGTATTCTAGGGTTGGTTGGTTACTATATACATTTTATACAATAATTTTCATGCCTAGTAGTGCCACTGATGTAACTGACTAAAAAGGTTGAAAAGTGCTTGTGATCAGATTCATATGAGTAATCCTTTCAAGAGATGAAAGGGAGTTTGACTTCAGCACTGATTCTAGTTTTTCGACATCAGGGAAATATTTATACAGTTTACTATGATGCATCAGGTATCGGGCAAGAATCGGTGCTTATGTAGGGGGGATGAGTCATTGCGTACGAGTCTCGATAGTTGAGGCCACATGAGAGGAATTACTCGATGCATGATCTCGAGTTGGCTACAGTTGTTCATGCCTTATACTATTGGAGACATTATCTTATGGGAGAGAATTTTTTGGTTTTCAACAACAAAAAAAGTCTCTAGTATGCTTCACTCAGCGTGATATTAATCTAAGACATCGAAGGTGGGTTGAGTACCTTCAGTACTTTGATTTTGAACTTGCGAACATTCCTGGAAAAGGCAACACGGTGGTTGATGCATTGAGTAGGATGACTCAGATACAAGCAGTTCAGGAGTCCAGTAGTGAGTGGTAGCTTATGACTCTATTCTCTAAGATTCATCTGGAGGTGTACGATATATAGGGTCAAATGTTTCTTTCTTCTATAGTTGTTAACTCTACTCTACTTGATCGAGTGCGAATGAGGCAGCTATCAGATTTTGATGGCCTAGTTCTGCAGGAGGGAGTGTCAGGAGATGACCATATTCTTGGATGGATTATAGATGGGGATGAGATATTTCATTTTCATGTATGTGTATGGGTGTCAGCAGACATGCACGAGGAGATGATGTATGACTTTTAATTCCTAAGTTTGGGATGTTAATCCTGGTGTCACCAAGATGTATCGAGATCTACACCGGCAGTATTGGTGGTTAGGTATGAAGAGAGATGTAGTTGTTTTTTTTCTGAGGTGTTCCACCTGTCAGTAGGTGAAGGCGGATCATCAGCGACCTATAGGGCCTTTGCAGCAGTTACCCATTTTCTAGTGGAAGTGTATTTATGTTGCAAAGGACTTCATTATAGGCTTACTGAGGTCACCTCGAGGGGACAATGTAGTTTGGGTTGGCATTGACAGACTCACGAAGGTTTATCACTTCTTAATGATCAAGGATGCCTTTAGTGTTGATTAGTTGGGAAGTTTGTACATCCAGGAGATTGTTTGTCTACATGGGGTTCTACACACCATTGTTTCAGATAGAGACGCTCATTTTACTTCTTGGTTATGGCATGGATTACAAAGTGCTTTGGGTACACAGGTACATCTGAGTAAAACATACCATCCCAAACAGATGGACAGTCCGAGCATATTATTCAGGTGCTGGAGGAAATGATTTGAGAATTCATCCTATATTTTGTAGGTTCATGAGAGAAGAACATACCTCTTGTAGAGTTTACCTACATTAATATTTTTCAAGAAACTATTCAGATAACACCATATGAGGCTTTGTACGGTAGGCCATTCTGATCACACTTATTCTAGCTGGAGGTAGGAGAGGCAGCTATGTCCGGATCTCATCTTGTCCAAGAGACCACAAATAAGATATAGTTAACTCATAAGAGGATGAATAATACACAATCATAAAAGAAGTCTTATGATGATAGATATAGATGAACTTTGGAGTTCAAGGTCAGAGATCATGTTTTTATATGTGTCACACTAAGGTTGGGACACTGTGCGAAGGTTCTCCGTGGATGGTTTGTTCCTCTAGTATGAGTGCTATAATAGCACGGGAGAGTATAGGATGAGACTTGGGAGAGGGAGGCTGATGTATGGTCATAGTGGCTGGAGCTGTTCGAGGATTCTGATTCTACACCGCTTTGCTAGGGAAATTTGGGAGAGAATTTATTTGAGGGGGAAAGTTTGTAAGAACTTGGATCTTCTTTTTAGGTATGAATCTTGTTTTTTGGTGTTTTTGTGAAAAAAGAGGATTTTCTATAAATTTCAGGATTACACACCATGTACATATAAGTACACATTGTGTACTTATAACTACACATCGTGTACTAGGTTGCCACGGGTAGCTATTTTCTGGCTATATAACGGCCAAACAGATGGCTGTGTGGGTTGACATGGAGACTGCCTAAATCGAAGGCCAATTAAATCAAGTACCTTCCATGTACCCTTGAAGAAAATGCCATGTACTTTCTTTTTATTTAATTAAATGGACTGCGATCACATCTAATCAACATAACACCCATCTTCTCTATTCATCTTGTCTAGGAGTGATTGTATGGAATCATTCTTCTCCAAGCCCCTGACTTGTTCTCTGTTCTTTGAATCGACCACCATCAATTGTGTTGTAATCGCTAGTGTAAGCTCTTCCTTCTTCTAGAGCATTTTATCCTGATTCCTCTTCTTTCGTGAGATATCCTCAGTTGAACATCTTTAGCATATTTATATATATACAACATTATAGGGTGATTCAAGGCCTAAGGTTCACTTATATATTTTGTACAACTCTAATGTAGGGGGTTTGTTCCTTTCTGTAGTTAGTCTTTGAGTTATATGTACAAAATTTCCCAATACCCTTGTTCGGGGTATAATGTTTTTATGGTCTGTAGCCCTGTTATTTCATGTTAATACATGTGTTCATGAGTAGAGGATTTATGATTGAAAATAGGGTTATTTACCTTATTATGGATGTGTTGCCCATGTATTCTTGATATTGACCATTTTTTCTAGATTTTCTTTTTTGGTTGCTTTGTTTTCCATGCCTAGTATTTTTAGGATGGAGGGAATTTATTTATCATGTTGTCAGATACTGTATACTATTTACCTAAGTAGTTCTTGTGTTTTACTTTGCCTTCCATATACCATTTGTGCATGATTGACATACACAGGGCTGTGGGAACCTACTATAATAGACCATTGGTGGAAAGGATGATGAGGGCTTCCCCAGAGCATCTGTTTACCGTTACGATGTGAGACCATAGGGGGATGGACTTTGTGCTTCCTCAGAGTGTTTTTAGTTCCTCATTATGAGACCACGGGGGGAATTTTATGTCATTTGACTCCCCAGAGTGTCTATAGTAACTGATATGAGACCAAAGGGGGAATTGATGGTGAGTGCTTCCTTAGAGAGTATTTTTCTAAACCTCAACCAAAGGGGTTAGACAATGAGTAATTTCCAGAGGGTTTCTTATGTTTATTGTTTGAACTAGAGGGGTTAGTCTATGAGTAATTTCTAGATGGTTACTTATGATTATTGGTTTCTTAACTTAAAAATGGAAATGGATGGAATTTAAATTATAGGATTGTTTACTTTTGATTACTTCCTTGTTTATTGCATTATTTTTCATATTGCCTTCCATATATATTGACAGACTATTAGGCATAGATCTTTGGGTGGTGGCATAAAAGTATTCGTCTCACACCCTGTTTGGGTCATGCTTCTTGTCCCAAATAGATTATATTATTGTGGGTCTAAATAAGGGAAAGATCCTTTCTGCTTCATTTACTTGATTGTCGTGGATCTAGGGAGAATGAGACAAAGTTGAGGCTTGAAATGTTGTGGATCTTTTTTATTTATTTTCTTTTGTAATTCGGTTTAGTACTTTATTCCATCATTGTGACTTGTTGGGATATTTTCCTAGACATATGTACCATGCATAATTTATATATGTGCTCCAGTTTCTTATTTCTTTTCTTCTTTAGATTTTTAAAAATTTCATGTTATTACTTATTCCACTATTTCTATATGTTTATTTCTGCAGCTTTACTCTACCAATGAGGGAATAGTTTTACCACTATCCCACCCAAGTCCATTGCTACCAGTCAGCATCCACTGGTGTTTTTGGAAATTCCCTTCAGGACGTGTAACCAACCGGGTATGGGGCGCCTCTAGGTGGATCCTAGAACTAGAACGTTACATATATGTTACACACTTATCCACATATAGATAATGTCACCATATTTTAAATGAAAAGATCATAGCTTCCAACTCTAGATCATGCATTGGATAGATTTTCACATGAATTTTATACTTACTTGAGTTGTAGGCTATTAATTTTGGGTTTTGTATCAGTACACTGCCAATTACCTTTTTTATTTATCATTGATAACCACAAATAGTTCCCCACTTTTTAGAACTGTGATTACTATTGCAGTGATAAGCCTCTTTTTCAACTCTTTAAAGGAGTATTCACAATCATTGGTCCAGAAAAAACATCACTCCTTTCCGAGTCAGGTTGGTTATTATTTTTTAAGATTGTTTAAATTTCTTCACAAATCATCAGTAATACCTAGCCAGATCAAGGAAACTGCAGATCTCTATTACATATGTTATCCTGGCACACTCTTTGATTACATTTATCATTGAAGGGTCTATAGATATATTTTTTTCTAGTGATATCATGCCCCAAAAATGAAAGTTTATCCATCCAAAACACTCATTTTATATAATTTTCATAATTCTTCTCCCTTCACAAAAGTTATTATCGCAATATTTAAATGCTCTTCATGCTCCTCCCATCTTTTGGAGTATACCATAATATCATTGATAAAGACTACCAAAAATTTCTTGAGGTAATTTATAAACACTATGTTTATTAATTCCATTAGATGTTTTAGATAATTAGTGAGTCTAAAGGGAATCATTATGAACTCATAGTTTCCATACCTCATTCAAAGATAATTCATAGTAATATCTTTTTTTCTCAACATCAACTTGTGATATCCCAACTGAAGTTCCACCTTAGAGAAATAATTGGACCGACGTATTTGATGAAACAAGTCATTTATCAATGGAAAGGGGTAATTATTCTTTATTCTGATTTTTTTGAGCTCATGATAATCAATATATAGGCGCATAGATTCACCCTTCTTCCTAAGGAAGAGAAATGTTGAACACCATGGTGATCCACTATGGCGTAAAACCCTTGTCCAGATTCTCTAGTAACTACTTCTTTAGTTCTTAAAACTCAATTATGGTCATTATATAAGGTTTATTTGATATAAAAATAGATCCATGAAAATTTTCAATTGATAACTCAACCTATCGATTAGGAGTAAGACTACGTAATTATTTAGAGAACACATAAGTATAGTCCCACACAATGGGAAAGTCTTTGAGCATGATCCTCTCCTTTGTCTCAATATTTTGAGCATCGTATGCTTTCTCATTAGAAAATAATTTACATAATTGAGGAAATTATTCTGATTGAGATTCATCCTCCTTGGTACACTTATATAGAATTGGAGGATACCATGAGATGTGAAGAGTGATATCCCCTTTATGAAGGTCAATATTGGCTTTGTGTAAAGATAATGAATCCATTCCCTATATAGAATTGAACTCCACCAAAGGAAGTAATACAATATTGTTTAGGAGGTTCATTCCACAAACATTAATTAGGGAGGATTTATATATTTTGGATGTAATAATTGACCCATTTTATATTTTCACGGATAACTCAACCTCCATATTTTATAGTGGTGTTCGAATTGTTCTACTAAACATTAAATATATCGAAGAATGTGTAGAACCAAAATCATATAGTTTATTTTATATTCTCTAATTAATAATCAGTATACCTATCACTACATCATTGTTGGGATCCAACTTAGTAATAATGGTATCATATTCTCTTCCTAGAGTCTATGGATGTTATTTTTGTTTATTTCCCCCCAAAACCCTTTTCTTAGGGATATTGTTAGCATAATTCCCATGATCTTTGTAGTTGAATCACTATACTATAGGATTAGTGTTGATTTAAATCTTTTTAAATTCATCAACATTGGTGGGATTATTCATATCACTTCTGTAGTTATTAGGCAGTTTCCCCATTCTTAATGATTTTAATCATTTCCTAGTTCCATTTAGATAGTACCCATGATGCTTTTTCCAATAAATTTGACACGTAGAAAGATGGGTTTTCTTTCCATCGTGGGATTTATCTACTGATCCATCCATATTGAACACAATTTCCCCCTTTTTATCTATAGTCCCACAAGACAACTGAGAGTCTCTGATCTTCATTTAAACCTTGAGGGAACAATGGAAAATCTCCTCATAGATATCAAAGTAACAAATTTCCAATGCTTTTTATAGACTCAGTTTTAGTCCACTAAAGAAGAAACCCACCTTTATTTTAGTGTTCATGATAAAAGATGAAGGTGTTTCGTGCAAGCCTTGTGATGTTTTATTCATACCTCCATGATGGAATCTTCTTCCTTTTTCTTTAGTCTGAGGAACACTCTTTCTATATTGAGACAGAGGGTTTAGCGAAAATACTTATTGAAAAATATTTTCATTAAATATTCCCATTCTATAGAATCAATTTCCTCCATATACTTTATTATCTTAATTAGTCCCCTCCATTGATCACCTTCCCCATCATAACAATATACCTCTAGCATGACATTCTATTCTCCTTAACACTGGAGGATAGACTAGTATCTTCTCAATGGAGTTAATCCATATTCTATGAGGAGGGGATCGTAATATCCACTAAACATGGGAGGCCTTTGTCACATAGAGTATTTGAAAAAAAAATTGTGTTTTATTAGGATAATAAGGGTGTTCCTACGATTCATGATATTATTCATAAACCAATCTAGTTGATCAATTAATGTGATGAAGTTTTTTGAACATGATTCTATGATATTTTTCATATCATTAGGGTAATCGTCACATTTCTTGTCATAATGATTGTTGGCACAGGTTATTCTAATTCCATATGTTAACTAAAATAAGAATTTAAAATTAGTGGGATTGAGTACTTAGATAATAATAATATAAAGTAAAACATTGAACATAAAAGCATAAACATATAAATGAAAATTATATACTAACTTTTGAAACCCTGAGTTTCAATATAGGTTATCCATGGTAATAGAATTATCCCTAGAGTTCTTACTAAAGTGCTCTAGTCCTAATATCCAAAAATATCTGGACATTACTTTCATACAAAATATAGAGACTCTACACTCTTACACATTTTATTACATGATTTTTTGAATAATTAACAATCAAATACAACCAAGGATCATAAATTCTAGTGTATTTGTAAGATTAAGAACATAATTACACACCATAAACCAAAATTAAAATATATTTTATTTAATATTAATAATCATATACAAACTTCCTTTTAGGCCTTATATATGTATATGATAACCTAGGGAATACATGAACAAAATGGATGATCTAGAAATCCCAGAAGGGGAATAAGCATATGAATAAATCATAGTACATGGGATGGAAGGAGTAATATGATGACATAAAAAGGCATTGAACATTATTAAAAATATGGAAGAAAAAAATATAGAACATGGGATCATGAAATCATAGAATCATAGAATATTAGTAATTTATAAGCAACATAAAAAATTACATAATCGTGATTCAGGGCTTATTGTATATTTAGGATCATGAGCCAAGGATAACCACCAAGAGCGTTGCACGTGGAGCATGAGTCAAGGCTAACCACCAAGATCATTTTACATGAAGTCTCATGAGACTAAAAATGACCCAATAAATTGGAGAAATATCTATTCTCATCCATCAAAACATGTTCATGAATATTTATTCAGCATTAATAATCATACAAAATTAATCAAATATAAACATAAGGGTTATCCATGGAAAGAATTGGGTATCGTAATCATGTCAAAAGACATATCGAAGGTGAATATCATAATGGTTTACATGAAATAATGGATTTAAATCATACATGGATATTCATAAGAGTAAATATTAATATATACTGATAATTTATGTCAAACTAAAGTTAAAACATATTAAAAATATTTTTTAAGAAACCTTATAAATAGAACATTTTAGTGATGTTTAAGGGAATGTTTTTAAGATTATTTTGAACTAAAAATGAATAATTGTTTGATTAAAAAAATGAATTGATGTAATTTTTCATGTTAAAATTATAAATTTTTGAAAAATAATGTTGTTGTAAAAGATATTATGGAGTGCACTTGAAAATGGGTAATAAATCAGGAAGTTCCCATTAATTGGTTTGGCTTATTGGAAAGAATTGAGAAGGAAACCTTATTAAAACATGTATTTCCCCATAAAAGAATGAAATAATGATCTAGATATAGGAGTTTATAACATATAAATAGAAAATATAAGAATTATAATAACAGAAATAAGTTGTATATTATGTTAAATAAAGAGAAAGTTTCACCTGAATGAAAAATGTAGGTTCATAAAAAATCCATTACCTTATATATAAAACGGTTCTCCAGTTGATAATAATGTCCCAAAAAATCAGATTGTATCTATTAATTAATTATTTAATTAAGAAACTTTTATAAAATAATTTTATTTATTATAATTTTATTATGTTCATTTATGGTCTTTTTGATGGGTTATGAGATTCAATTTTATTATTTGGGGGTTTTCATTTCCTTTATTTTCATGATCGGTGTACTTGTATACATATACGGAAAATCATGAAAAATGGAGATCATTTTCCAGAATTAAAGATATATTTTATTATTGAAAATAAATATGATTAAATGGTCATATAATTCATTTGGTAATTTTTTTGTGAGTATTAATCATTTTAATAGACCTTAGTGATAATCGTTACGCTTATTTTCGAGGTTTTTACATCATCACAAACAAGTTTTGTTTTATTAATTTGTATTATGTATATAAAATGTTACTAGAACACTCAGTTGGCTGTAATAAAAATAATAAAATATTTTTTAACCATAAAATGGTTTTATGATCATCCTTAAATTTGGTAAAGTAAATTGAAAACTCGCAATCCTTGAATGTGATAAATTAACACATCACGGATGATGTTTTCATTTTTAGAACAAAAATGATTGTAAAAGAGGTTTGATGATAAATTATTCCATTAACATGATTAAATTTTTGTACATATAAGATACTGGATTTTTTATATTAATTTCATTTGGGGGTTAGGAGATTATAAGAAAAGAAATAAATTTGAATATAAATAAAAAGAATATGAAAGAGGATTTTACCTCTTCAATTTATCCCCCTTGAGAACCTCCTTAGGGAACGTGGTTTGGTATTTTATTGAGACCATGGATTCCTAGAAGTGGGGGAGAGACTTCGGAATAGTATTTAGCATAATTTTTATAGGTATAAAGGCTTTAAAGGTTTGAGGAGAAGGGGTTCTGAGAGGTGGTATTTTTAGGGGAGGATAGGGGTGTTCTCTTATTATTTTATTCATTAGTTTATTAATATTCCTTAAGACAATGAATAGTTTGAGAATCATCATTAAATATATTAAATAATGGGGGTCGAGATGATGGTTATTAAATCATAAATTAATCAAGGAATGGTGTCTTTAACTTATAATTTATAAATACTGTAAATTGCCACATTTTACTATTCACCAAAAAATCAAATATTTTACAAAAATAAAAAAAATCCCACTAACCATTTTCAAATATATATAATTAAAAAATTAAATCACTTTTATGGAAATAATTTTCTTAATATGAGAAATTTAATTTTTAATTAAAAGCATCATTTATTTAGAAAATACCAATTTCAAAAAGATAACTGATTTAATAACCCTTTGAAAAATTTATCAAATACTCACAAAATTACTATAAAATCATAAAAAAATATAATTTTGTGAATATATTTTATGTAAATAAATTTATTTTAAAATTTTATATGAATTATAAAATTATAAATAAATATTTATGTTTTATAAAAATACTAACACATAATTTATCATTTTTAAAAAAAAATATTTACATATAATATGATCTAAATACATCATATTTTTATTTATAATATTCTTAAATTTTATTTATAAATTAATTAGTGAGGATACTAATCTATTGTTTGATTTACTATTCTTAAGGGTAACATTACCATTCTAAATTTCATGTTATTATTACTTTGGTATAGGTTCCTTAACTTCTAGAAGAACCTCTTATTTAATTAATTCTTCATTTATAAATTTTTTATTATGTTATCTATGTAATTTTATGTCATTTATAATATATGGAATAATTTTAATAAGGTAATTTCCATTAATATAATTCTAGGTGGTTATATCCATGATATTTTTTTATAGCATTATATAGTTTGGTTGTCAGACCAACCCAAACATGATCATGTCATAATTAACAAATGATCAAGAAGTAATTTAATTTTAATAACATTATAATAGAGGCAAAATGATATTTTTTATCTTTTATTATAATAATAGATCATAAATTAACATATTTATAATAATTATTAATGTATTTGAATCTATTAAATAGTATGAATAAACTATTTTTCATCTCAATGTGGTTGTTTTAGACGGTTGAATTTACAAGATTCGTTTTTCTGTCATATTATTAAAAGGATTTCTAATTTTTATTACCAAAATTCTAATAATTTCATAAAATTTATTTTTATCCATTATATTCATTATCATGACCATAAGTGAATATATGTGATTGAAAATGGAATATAATGTTATATGGTGGCAGAAATCCATACGTACACATGGATGATAATTTCATTTTACATAAATTGAGAGAAATTTATAATACAGTTTATTATTTATAAATATAAAATATGTCATAAATATGATACATATTTATTAAATTTCAAATTAGTACCATCCATGTAAATTATAGAATAAAAATGAAACAGGAATCTTTTTGGAGGTCATAGTCTATACATAATTAAGAATGTAAAATTCATTTTTCTTAATGGAAAAGTGGAAGGGTGGTTAATTATTATTCCCACAATATAAAAAAATCATTATACTCTAAATAATTAATTCAACATATAATTTTGGTAAAATATATTTGAATAGTAATGATAGAAAAGAAACAACACTAGGTAAAGGTTCATACTTACCTTCAGAACGTTCATTGGAGTATTCCATAGAAAGGGAGGATATAGGCCAAACTATTTTTTTTTAAGGAACTGAAATAGGATTATAAGAGAATGAAATATATTATATTTTCAATAAGAATCCATAATTTGAGAGTATTCAAGAATGATTTTTGAGAAACTCATTTTATAAGTGGCTAGAAAGACATTTTTGGTAAATATTTCATCTTAACATAAAGATAGGACATGTTTCACAAGTCAAGAATACATTAAAATGGAAAATAATGGATTGGAGATAATATTGTTTCAATACACACCTTAAACACTAAATTATAAAATTAACATGTTAGGTCATTTACCACTTTGCTTAACCATTTTTTCCCCTTTTAGGGATGTTATTACGATAACTAATTTTTACTTGAGTAATTAATTTTTTAGATGTAAAAATAAAATGTTCCTTTTTAAATAATATGGATCATATAAATACAAATTTAAAATCAATTTTAGTATCTTCATTTTCTAAAAGTTATAAAAATTAATTTTAATTCAATTATTATAAAATGTATTAAAATTTGTTTTAATGAATAGTTTAAATTATGTTCTAAAATATTAAACATAGTTTTATAAAAGAAAGTAAATATTTTTCAATTTATAATGTGTATTATAATATAAATATTTTTCTACAATAGTAATTCTTAAATTTTTAAGTCATTATTATATATTAATAACTTTAAAAAATCTATGGCATTTGTAAAAATAGCATTTCTTCACTATTCACCTAGAAGTCAATCTTTTCAAAAAAATACCAAAAATTTATTTTAAGTTAATATGTTCATAATGAATCTTAAAATGAGGTATATTTTTAAAATTCATGTTCTAAAAATTATAAATTTAACCTTTAAATAATATCATAAAATGTAATGAAAGTTTTTTATAGGAAAATAACTTTTAAAATTGTTGGAAAATCTAGTTCTTAGTTTCTATAGAAATACTTATAAAAAATTAATTAATAATTCAAAAATATTTTATAATAACATTATCATTTTAGAGTAATGTGATTATTTTTCTTTAATAAAACGTTCCACGAATAAAAAGACAAATTTAATAAAAATAGATTTCCATACACAAAATGAACTAAGTGAATTTGTATAAAATTATATATTAAATAATTTAGTTATTTTTATTCATATCAGATAATTCTATTGTGAGTTCTTAAAATTAGTATTTTTATATTAATAAAATATATCTTGGTTTTTTTTAGTTCGGTGTTGTATATAAAACACGCTATTCAATATTGTATTTATTTGAGGGGAATATGTTGTAAAATCTTAGGTTGTTACATGTATTATGGTCTAGAATAAATATATACAATATATTATATATGTTGTTTGACTATCATGTATTAGATGTCATAAGTGGACAATGCTTCTTCTCATGATGTTTTGCACCTGGTTATCTCCAAGATGGAAGTTTATGAGGACTTACCTACTAATTGAAATTCCACTTATTATACATGTGATCAAATGTTACTATTTATAGATGTTTGTATTCATCCATGGACAAGAGATTATTATTAATGAATATAAAAAAATTACTTTTTTGAACTATCAATATCCATGATGAAATATTCCCACATTGATGTAGGAAATGTTTAGCGCATCATAAGTGATATGACACTGATTTTATAAGTTAAGAAATGATTTTACCTTCAATTTTATATAAGATGATATCTCATGACCTTATATTGAAATTTAACTATTTTATTATGTCTCTATAAAAAGAAGTTTATCAAGGAATTTATTTCAGATCAACAAATAAAGACATATCAATAATATTGGTTGATGAAATTAGTATGAAACACTCCTGATGAGATCTATAGACAAATGGATTATATTGTATAGTAAGCCTTTATATGAATTTCTTATCATTGTAGCATTTAGTTCTTTATATATGGGTTCCTTTATGTGTTTCCATACATTAATCATGAACTTTTTTCTAGTTCACCAAATTCCACTGAGAAAGAGGCCAAGAGGTTCACACACTAAGTATATCCATAATCTCAAATAAATATATTTATTTGTTCAAATAAATATTTATTATCTAGTGTTAGATAAATATTGAGGATGATTTATGGTATGAGTAAAACCTCCTACTTAAAATAATAAATTTTATTTAATATAATTTTAAAAAAATGATTTATTTATTAAATGTATTATATTTAAATATTTGGGAGTTAATAAATGTGCTAGAATATATTATTATTATTATTATTAATAGTTTTTACTTGGAATAAACATTTATTTAAGTGCCTATATTAAATTACTAATTGTATAACACTATCTAAGTATCATAATTATATATTTTTAATGATTAGTCAATGTTATGAATAATACATTCTCCGAAGATAATTATCTCAAATCCCTGGAGAGAACTTCTCAATAATGGACTAAATAAAAATATATAATCCACCTTTCTCTCAAGACTGGGAGAAAAAGACAAGAATTCACTCAATACCAAAATAGTTCTTATTTTGATCAATTGTGAATGACAAAAACACACTTGGTTTCTCTATGCTAGCACCATGAGTTCCAATAGTGATGTTTCAAGATTCATGGAGAATGTGTGGATAACACTACAGGATTTAAACTCTGTATTCTTCATCTCAATGAAAACACAATGATAAAGTTAATTTATTTTATCAACAATGATTAAATTATCAAGTTTGGGTAATTATTATTTTAAATCAATTATAAAATTTATATTAAAATATCTTCTATGAGAATATTTTTTGATTTAATTCATCTAGTTCAGTTGATTTATCAATTGAAATTGATGAAAAAAAGGAGTAGGGTCCCAACCACTTCTTTTGTGCCTTATCAAAGTAACCAAAAATTAATTTATAATTATTTATTATTAATTCATCAATTATATTTTTTTGGTGAGTTTTTAATTTCCTATTTTTGTTCTTTAATATGAAAGTAATAATAACATGATCATTCTGTTTCACATGACCAAGAATACACTAAGAGTTTTTGAATAATTCATTATAAAACTCTATGATCGTATGGGTTGATAAATTATAATGAAATTTAAAATTTTCAATTATAGAGAATATTTTGTTTTAAAATTTGAGATTCTGAAACAAATTTCAAGAGTTAGAGAATCTTACGAGGTGTTTTTTTATATTGATCAAGCCATGAGGGGTTCCTCATGTGCTCAGGTGAGTCTTTGGAGCTTTGGGTTTAATTTTGGAGATTTTAGGGGTTTTAATATTATGCTCAGTTACCACATGGTTAAGGGAAACTATATAGGTAAAACGAGCACTTTATATTGTTTCATAAGTATTGAGCATTGTTGACACATAGTTAAAAAGAAATCATAAAAAATATACAGTTCAGTTTTAGAGTCATTTATCAAGGATGGATAATGGTTTTTCAAATGGTGTGACAAAAACATATGAGGTTTTATAGATCAAATAGTGTATTTTGCACTATTAGAACTCATTTTTGGCGAATCATAAATCCAGACTATGCAAGGTATAGGGGATAAATTTTTTCTTGGATAGTGAAGGAGGTATAGTCCTAAAACCATTCATGTGGCCTATAAATTTTCATTAAAAGTGAAGAACACCCGTTTATCCCATATAATATTTTAGCCCCCCATCCCCCTCTTCCTCTCATCTCACATGTGTCCAACCAAGGAGGGTCTCATACCTCATTCTTCCCTGATTCCACTAATATTTGGGGTGATTTTTGTCAGCTTCTTCATCATTTTTATGTGAAATCTGCTTCCTTCTTCTTGATTCCTTCTTCCCCCTTCCATGTTCCCCTTTCTTTCTATCTAAATTTAGGAAACCTAGTTTATGATTATATGGAATATTCCATTATATTATGTTTTAATCATCCCATTATGATAGGGTATTCACCTGGTATTTCTACGGAATGTCCCAATACAATGATTTGATGTTGTTTCATGACATTACATTGAACATGCATTTCCATATGATTTTATTGAGTTTTTTTATTAAAAATAAATTAAAACGACGATTGAGTAAACATCATATGTTCTGTATTTTTTTCCAATATGGTATCTGAAGTGCCACATGGGCTTTTCAAGTGTAGTTGGTCTTTGTTTTGATGCACCAAAATGTACCAGTAAGATTTTAGGTATTATGCCTTTTGGTTTTATTTTTTATTTAATTATAAACTGATTGAAAATGATTATAAAATAATAAAATAAGTTTTTTATAATTTTTTAAATTAATTATTTTTTTATAATTAATTATTAAATTTCTTGGTTTGAGATAAGTGCTTGGGAAAATAGGTTATGATTAAGAAAGCCTTAGTGGTGATGGATGATATTGGTTTCTAAAGTAATGACTTCACATTGCAGTAGGTGATCCCTTAAGAATAATCCCTTTATATGTGATTTTTTTTATATATTCTATATATGGTCTTTCCATTTAGGGAAACTGGACCTATTATTTAAATGAATATTATATTTTAATATAATTACTATGAATTAAATAAATAATGTGTTAAGGGTCACAAAAAACCCTAGAGAACTGGATTGATTCCTTGGTCGCTGATGTTTTAGGGGTTGAGTACAAGTGTATTAATTGAGATGTATGGAATCTGAGGGTTTTTTACTAAATGGAATCCACGAGATGTAGTGGCCCTAGTGTAGGATTCCTTAGACAAATTTTTTTTATTGGGTGATGGTGGTCCTGGGTGTGTGGGTGGAGTTTTCCACATGAGAATAATGGCATGCCTTAAAGCCTTCCAGTTGGCGAGATAGTTGTGGGGTGATTGTTCCTCATATACTGAGATGTGAGTAACAAGGTGTGTATAACCTAGGTAGTTTATTAAAGGTTGGATGAGAGTAAATACCTAATGTTACTATGTAAATTAAATAGGAAATACACCACCTCTTGAGGCTGATGTTAGTGGGCTGGTCCTATGAGGTCAATGAGGTCATGATATGATCAGGATAATGCAGAGGGATGTTATGACCTTTGTGTGATGGGTTATTCCTAAGATATGAGTTAATATTAATGATTCAATATAGGGTGTTCATTCTTAATGTGACCTAGGGGTCCCCAAAGGGTTCCCCGATGCAATATTGACCCTCACAAGGGTCTCTATATATAATATCTGGTAATGATTTTAGGTGTTTCTAAGAACCAAAATTGATTATGTAATACCAATGAGTCTATAGTGACTATGAAATGATACATTATGGGAGAGATGAACTTCCCTCGAGACAAGTATTCATAATTCCTAAGTGGTTACATAGGATAAAACATTTTGGTCTATGTGGATTGATTGGTGGTTACACAATAATTTTCATTCATTCTATATGGAATGATTATGTGGTTACACTGTATTTTTCATATAGTCTTCTATTAATGCTTGGTAAATACCCTTATATTCATATTTGATTTATATTTTCATATAATGCCTTGGAAAATCCCTTTGGATTATATCTTTAGGATTAGAGGGAATGGTTGGGTTATTGGGATTCATCATTCATGTCTATATGACTACCACATAATTTCTACCTAGAATTGGTTGTATTCCATACAATAGATTCCCTAGGGTGATCCCCCTAGGAATCATTCCTGGGACTAAAACTACTGTATTTCTTAAGGTAATCAACCTAGGAATAATATGTATGGATGACACTGTTGGATTCTCTAGAATTGTCTCCTGGGAATAAATTATTGAACCTATTATTATATGGAATTTGGATATGGTATTGGTTGGAATAGTTGTGTGACATGATCAGTGTCACTCTGGAACTAGTTACAGTAGGTGTAGTAAATCTCAAGTGTCAAAATGAAACTATTAGATTGAAAATGGTTATTTATTTATGATTTTTTCCTATATGTATTTATTTATATGAGCATGTCACATTTACATGCATGATATTTACTATTTATTTACAAGACTATGTTAGAGATAAACTACTACATTTCACTCACAGATTTATTTGGAGTCCATTGAACTTAGGTTCCCAAGAAGACTTAACTAATTTCATGTTTTGGTTTGGAAGATTCCTATGATTGGATCTTCCAACTAGATATCTTGTAAAGTGTAATCAGATGAATGAAGTATGACATAAAGATGTATTAGATCCTCCAATCATTTATTCTTGTATTTATCACATATATGTGATCAAACCATTATGTTACCAGTGTTTGTATGTTGTCCAAACCTTGAATATTCAAGAGTGTGTGTTTATGAATTTAAAAATGATATAGAATACTCTTTTTTTTCATTAGTTCTATGATTTTTTTGGTGGATAATGTTTTTTTTATTTCCATTGTTATTACTGCTATAATATAGTGGTAATGTTTCCCTATGATATCACCTTAGACATGCACTATTAGTTAATAACCTAAGGTGTATAGGGAGGGGAGTTTGAGTTCATATTAGCCATTCCACTAGCACACTAGTTGAGTGGTCTGGGTTCATGGAATTATAAATTGGTATCATAGATTATATTTTTTCTTCCTATTTTAAGAGATGATGGATAGGGAATAAGAATTTGTTGCATATTGTGAAAGACATTGTACATGGGAATCTGGGACACATTTTCCAATATAAAATCAATATTATACTGGATATGGTATTGTTATTCAGTTTTTCAAATTTAAGGATATATGATTTCACCTTAAATGATTTATATGAGTTTTTGGTTTATGATTTATTGTCTTTTAGATCTCGAATCAATTTCAAGAGGTCTTATACATGTATAATTTATTTTATATAAGACTTAAATAACATATTTTTTCATTATTATGATCTATATCATTGAATAATAGGTTTCATTATTTAAATTGTCAACAATAACTTATGAGGTGTTTCCCATATAACTTGTTAGTGTCATTCTACTCAGTCGAATCACAATATATCTTCTTTTGATGACATTACCCTGGATATTGTGGTGAGTTGTTCTATGATAAAGAATATAAATTTAAACTTTTCAGGGATTTATTGTGGAACTTAGTGGGTTCATATAGGCATTTTATGCCTTCTCACTAGTTAAAAAAGAAAATGTTTTTGGTTATTTAAAGTGTTGATGAAAACTTACATTGTGTTTTAACATTTAGCTTCTTAGGGGAATTATACATAATCAAACCATATATCATTGGTGTACTCGATAAGGATCATCAGGGAATGATACCGTTATATATATATATATATATATATATATATATATATACTATGATGAGATTTTAGTCTCTGAATGGGTATTATCTAATGTAGTTGTTCATTAAGGATTAGATCCCTAGTAGGTTGGTTGTTTGGCACGTAATTCTTGATGTCTGTATATGATAACACTAGAATTGTTGTTTTAGAATATTAATTTTCATGTGATATTAGAGGCGGTAACATGAATTTTTACCATGATATATGAACTATGTGATATTTTCAATTTATGAGATAGTTGGGAGATTCTTGTGCCATTGATATATGGACCAGGGTCTTGGTGTGCCGAGTGAATTATGAAAGGGTTACCTGAGAGAGAGGGTTGTTTTAGGAATGTGAGTACCTTAGAGATAAGAATCAAAGGTAGATTATTTGTTTTATGATATATGTATGCAAGATGTTTTATTGGGTATATGGTATAGGGATGTAGATTCCTTGAGCTTCATTATTGTAACACCTCGTGTTTCAGACTGGGTTGAAAATTTTAAAGGAATTTGGATTTTTTGAGTGAGAGGAAATTTTTTGAAACAAGAATAAGAATTGAATTATGAGAGTTTAAACACTTTAAATTATAGTATTTAGATGTTTAATAAGTCATGTGATGTGTCTTGGGTGTTTAGATGAGTTTTGGGAGAATTGGAATTTGGAAACTCATTTTTGGGTGGAATAGATTGAGGAACACATTGGCACAAGGTTAGTAGTAACTGTGAAACTCAACAATACAACTCACATAAATGTGAATCATGGTTATTTTAACCATCCACGGTGTCTAAGAATTCATATGATATTTTTAAAACCCTCATAGAAATCCACACAATTAGAACATGTTTTGAATAATTGTGCACTAAAAACGTGTGAGGAGGTATGCATTTTGGAAAATATCACTACAATAGATATGAAAACATTGTATAACCATGTGTATAGCTGAAAAATGGGGGAATCCCTTGGGATTTTAGAACCACATAGTTGGTTCATGGTTTTCCAAAAAAAAATCCAAATAATGTAGCTCTTTAATGGTTTGGAAATTTCTCTTTTTTCCTCTGCCTCATTTGAGTTTTCCTAATCCTTTATCCTCACCCATTCATGAAATTCACCCCTATGTCCATGTAAGATATCCCTCTTCATATTCTATTGGGATAGAGATATATCTCTCATCTAGACTCTCAATTTGTCATTTTCATTCAAGTTAGATCACCCTTGGTTAATTCTTCAATCATCTTTCTACCTTTTCAGTTTGTCTCACTTTCTCGGATAATATCTCTATGCGGGTTGATATGATCCATTCTACAAGTGGATTTATATAATTTCAATTTCCCTCATTCTATACTTAATCAAAGTCTGTTCTTGGATGTATGAATCTTCCTTGTTATAATTATATTGTTCAATGGATTTTCCCCTAAGGTTTCATCATTTATAAATTGTTTTCATTATGCCACGTGAAATAATTTCCACACATTTCTCATAAAATTTTAAATACAATAAATTTATCACCTAGAACGTGTGTAGACATAATTTTAAACCCCTATTAAAGTTTTGAGTTCGATGAAATCAACCCAAACCACCCCATAGGTGGGATCAATCTTATTCCATAAAGTGAACAAATCACCACTAAGGTGTGTTTTGTTGTCCTAGATTATTTAAGTGAAAAAATAATTGAATTAAAGGGGAAACGAAATATAAAATATCATGAATTAAATAAATATACCTTCTTCATAACTTGATAGTGATTGTTTTAAAATATAATTAATGGAAATTCATGTGGTATGGATATTCCTTGGACCAAATGAGTTCTTATTGTAACACCCTGAGATTTTATGAAAAATATTCTTTTTAATTTTATTAATGTCTTGCGTTGTACGCTACACCAAAAGGAGCTTTCACAACATGCAACCTTGAATTGCCTTTCATTACACGCAATCGCGGCCTTCCTCGATAACATGTGTCGTACGCAATAACAAGTTTCACTAAACAATGATATGATATTAAAATATTATTAAAACTAGCCGTTATGAATAGTAATAACCATTTTTTGAAATTTTGTAAATTTTATTTTTCAAAATGGGCTTCATTTTTGGATTCGGAATATCGAAATTAGCTTAGCGTGAAATTTTGGTACGTTTCGGATAAATTTTCATATTCTGATGAATAGTAAAAATTACTAAATTTTAATTAAAAACAACTTTTTTAATCAAAATAATTAATAGTGATAAATTATTAATTTGAGTGGTTTTAAAGTATATTTTGAAGATATTTTTACAATTTAATACAATGTTTCTCATTGGATGTAATTTCACATTTAAACCAGATATAAACAAGTGTCAATCTTTTGATAGTTATTATCTCTTAAAAACACGCTATTTGTTTTGACGATGGGAATTAATTTTTAAATTAGTTAATGTAACTGATATGTTTTCAATTTGATAAAATATACATAATTTTTGAATTCATAATATCAAATATATATTAGGCCTAATTTTTGTTATTTTTTCTGGAAACTTTCATTTTTTGATGAATAGTGAAACCACTAAGTGGTAGTTAAAAAACTGAATTTTTCATAAAACTTAATTTTACCGCTTCTGTGAGTGGAATTTCGAAAATCCGAGAGACATGGTTAATATCAAGGACTAAAATGTGGTTCAATGAGATGAAAATAATTTTTGGTGAATAGTAACTTTTTACTTTTTTACCACGGTTAAAAGTAAATAGGGTCATTAAGGGTAAAAATGATATTATTATTACCCTAACACATGTTCTAATTCTATTGGATAAGTGTAATTCGACCAAAAACAACCTTAGGAATAAAATATGATCATTTAAGCCCACTTGGATTAGATTAGGACATTTATTATTAATTTATTTAAAGAAGGGTTCAAATAGTTAAAATCAATGTTTAATAAGTAAATCATTTTTAATATAGGGTTATAAATTATATAAATTCGACTATAAATATTAATTATAAAGATAAAAATATTTCCTACATAATTATATTTTATTTGTAATTTTTAGACTTTAAATAATTTAATTTATTTATGAAACAATGATGATGTAGTAAATATCTTATTAATGAAATATTGACATAATTGATGTTATAAATACCCAAATAAATGTAATTTGAGACATTTTATGAATTAAAAATGTTTTATATGTTAATATGACATGTTACTGTTGATTTAATTAACTTTTTTCGAACTAATCATTCTGTTATGTTTTTCACAAAAATCAATTACCAAATAGTGTCAAAATTGACATAAAATAGTTTTTAAAACAAATATTATATTATTAATTGTTATTTTATTCCTAAAAATCTAAGGTTCTGCCAAATGACTTATATATGGTTATATATATTAATAATGAACAACTTGGGGTTAGTTTTGTTTGGTATAGTATGTTTATTAACCTTATAGTGTAAGAACACAAGAAGACACGGTAAAAGCAAAATTATTTAACTTAATGTTAAATCTAAATGATAAGGTTAAAATAGGAACCTAAAGTTGTCTAAATTCTATTGGATGAGAGGATTTCGACCCATACCCACCTTAGCTTCTAAATAAATCAATTTGGAGCTATTTAAAACCGAATATGACTTTATAATAAAATAATAGTTTTAGTTTTCCAAAGGAGCCCCTCTCCTCCCTTATAAAAGGGCACCTCCTCCTTCTCTTCCTCACACCACTTTGAGCCTTCAAGCTCGGCCAAACCCTGACAAATTCTCTTCTCCACTTCCATAGCAACATCCTAGATGTTATGGTTTTCCTGAAAGACCAATTTTAGTGCCCTAAAAGGAGATCTCAAAGAGGCGCTTCAAAGAAGAGGTAATGTCTGTTACCGATTCTTTCTACTTTATTTCTTCTTCCACTTCTTCTTATTAGGTTGTTTCATTATGAAGTAATAACATCAGTATCACTCATATACTTATATGTTATTATAAGTATGAAACAACCCTATTTCACCATCTATCCATCCTACGGAAAATGAAATCACCGCGTGTGCATACATACGGAATACCGTCTCCACACCGTGGTGTAATCTATTTTCCACCGCCACCTTACTTGGATGGGTATAATGGTGTAAAAAATGACTATATATGACTATTAAAAAGTGATATTGATTCTTAAATAGTATACATACACTCCAATACAATTCCACGATCATGGGAATGATATCATCGCTCATGCGTACGTACGGAATATCGTCTCCACGATGTGATGTGATTCGTTCTACATGTTCTTCATTTCATAATGATTATATAAATGAATTTAATGAATGAATATGATATATATTAGAATAATAACATTCTTTTAATTGAGGTATATATAACCTAAAGAGAATAATAATAATTTATTCGACAAACACGCATAAGAACAAAAAAGTAATAACCACCCGAATAACAAGTAGTAATGAAATATTACTAATAATAAGCTAAGAATATGACCATATATGATATCATAACAATAAGTATGATTCTGGAATAAGTCAATAACATTATTTAAATCATTATACAGGTGGTTTGGACACTTAGGAAGCAAATCGGACCTAAGGTAAGGGAAAATATCACAATCTCTTTTTTATCCGAGATTGTTTATACTTTGGTATTTACTGGGGTGTATTTTATCATCCACATCCATGTTTCCTCAATATGTAATGTTATTTCCATACACCTACAATTGTTTAAATCCAAATTTACCCTTCGGTGAGTTTTTAGTAAAATATATGAAAGGAATCTTTTGTCGTTTGTCGTACGAGGTACTTTTTGACTTTTCCGACAAAAGTACGAGAAGAATGTTTTTTAACATATACGGCATGAATGGATTTTTAAAACATTATTTCCAAGAAGCTTACTTTAAAAGTTTTCAAGTTTATTTTTAATCAACTTTTTTTAGTTTAAAATTGTATGACATGTTAAGAAAGGAAAATGTTTTTGAAGTGAAAAGGATATTTTCCTCAAGAATGGAGTTCAGGTGTTTTATCAAAATTATTTTCCATCTAAGATAATATAGGGTTCTGTTTATATCTCTATTATTACATTTATTTGATTATGTTGTGATGGAATTATTTTTATGAATTCCGTTATCTTATATGAATTGTTTTATGATGTCATGTTGTTTAAGAATCCCATTTTTATTACACGGGTTATGAAATGATGTATGATTTATGATTTTGTGGCACACATATGAATGGTATCACTTTGATATGGGTGGGACCTATATCTCCCTCAAATGCATTGGGTAAAGATTTTATATATCATGAGATAGACATGGCTGGAACGGTAGGTTAAACCGGTTCAGTGAAACAGGACTGAAACGAGGGTGACTCGGTTCAGAAATGGACTTTGTCCACTAAGATAGTCTTGGCAATGAGTATTGACTAATAAGAAATGATTCTATATGATTATGTGTGTATGCCACAAAGTTTCATGTTTTATGTTATGATTATTGGGATTTCATTTCACTACTATGATTTATCCCATGTTATGAAATTATGATCTCTTTTGCAGGTTAAGATTTCCAAAATGTTATGTTCTTATGAATATGATGTGATTGATATTTCTTTTGTTTACCCTTACTGAGCATTTGAGCTCACCCTTTTATGTTTTCTTTTCCCAATGATATAAATAAAGGTTTTAGGTAAAAAAAAGGAAGATCTTTATGGGAGATGTTGAAGATCTTTCACCACGATTAGAAGATTATATTCTGAGTTTCCAAAGACACTAAACTATTACGATCCTTGTGTGTGTGTTTTTGTTATGTACTATGTATTCCGCAAGAGTAATGTAATGTCCATGTACGTCAATCTTCAGGTCTCTACAGTTGGTATCAGAGGAAAGGTTTAGTCAACCTTTGGAAACTAGGATGCGATAACTTTAGTGAGATCCCTAGAGATATTTCTAAGGTATGTCTAGGGATGTCCCTAATTTTATGTATAAGTATAGGTTATAGTCCTAGAATTGCGCTAATGATCTTAGAATTAAACCTAAGATGTTAGATATTGAGGGTACTCCCCCTTTATTATGTTGTTTTCCCTAGCATGATTTTTTCCTCTAACACTATTCTTTTTGGGTTTCAGATGATGGATGGAACCCGAAGGAACCGTGTTGATCAATGCAATGGACAATGCAATGATTGTCCTCTTGAACAAACAAATGTTATGGGAGATGGAGTGATAAATATTATTGATATACTTACACAAGCTATGAATCATTCTGGACTTCCAAAAGAGCAGAGAAGGGAACAATATTCTATTGAGTCCTTCATGAGGCAACGTCCACCTTCTTTTAGGGGGTCTTCTGATCCACTTGTTGCTGAACAATGGATCAGTACCACTGAAAAGATATTTTCAGTTCTTCAATGTTCTGAACATGATAAAGTCATATTAGCAGTATATCATTTGAAAGGTGAAGCTGATCAATGGTGGAATCTTATCAAGAATACGAGGCAAAGAGATGAAATTGAGTACATGGAATGGGACGAGTTCAAGAACTTATTTTTCAATAAGTACTTCCCTCATATTCTTCGAACAAAGATGGAGAAGGGGTTTCTTGAACTAAAGGAAAAGGATGATGAATCTGTTGGTATATACGAAGTGAATTTTACAAGGATTGCAATGTATGCATCTGGCTTTATCATCCAACCTGAAAGTAAAGTTGATCGATTCTTCAGTGGCTTAAAACCAAGTCTTCGAAGGGCATTAGCTATAAGAGACTTCAGTGGCTATGAAGAAATTGTGCATTATGCTATCAAGGTAGAAATGGAAGTTGGTGTTACTTATCCATCTCATAGTTTTGACAAGAAATGAAAGATGGAGTTCAAGGAGAAATCTCAGAATAATGGTGAACAGAATATGAATGTTTCCTTATGCTCAAAGTGTGGAAAGAAGCATGGTGGAGATTGTCTTAAAGGGACAAGTAAATGTTTCAAATGTGGAAAGGAAGGTCATCGGGCATTTGAATGCCACAATGATGGGAAGAATATGTCTAATGATGCAAACAAAGGAAGGGATACACAGAATGAACCTACTACACTTCGATGCTTCAAGTGTAAGGAAATGGGGCATTATGCTAATAAATGCCCTAATACAAGGGTTAGTGATGATTGACATGAGCAACCACTTAAGTTAAAGGACAAAGGGAAGTCACATACGATCACCATTGGCGATGTTGAATATGACAATGATGTGGTGGAATGATTAAGTGTCTATGTAATGGGATTCCAAAATAATGTTTTATATAGTATCGTGGAATATTGGAACATTTATGTATTGGTCTATTGTGGTTTTCAATAATTTTATGGTACCGGTAACCATGGAAAGTGATTGAGATATTTTTGGAAAAAAATATGATATGCGCATAATGAAGGGATAAGGAGAAAATGAAATGTTTGACAGTATTAATGAGATCATGACTGGTATAAGGAAATAGTTATATCATGGTTTGAGGTTTTGGTATGTAAAAAGAGTTAACTTTTGACAGAACTCATGTTTTCACTAAGATTCAATGGGTATTCATTTTTCAAGAGAATACATGATTAAGGGCTTCGAATGTTTGGAATGTGACCAAAAAGACATATCTCATGATATATGGGGATCAACGATGGTATGAACATGCTTGTTATATGAACTCTTTGGTAATCATTTTCACTATAATATGAGATTGGACAGTAGTATTTTGGATAAGCCTAAAGATTGGAAATGATTATGTTGGACATAAGTTAGTATTGTTAAAGGATATAACTTTTTTTTGATATTATTCATGGGAATTTATATTAATGTAGTTTTAGAAAAAGGACAACCTGCAGGACGGGCGACAGCTCATCGCGTCGGATAAGGCTATGGGAATCGAACCCACAACCGAAGTGGGACTGGCCTTTATCGCCTACTACTAGCCTACAGGAAGTCCCTGGTTAGTAGAAACTAGTTTTATTTTATCACGCGGTATGATATATGAAGTATAAGTTCATTTTTTGGAATCGTATACAATTAACCTCACTATAGATGGTCGTAAGTATTTTTGAAAACTTTTGTAACCTTTTGTTTGAGAAAGATGGAATGACCCATCAATCTATCACATGATCTACTAACACTTCACAAATGACAAATCCAACTTCATTTCTTTAAGAGATGATGTGGAAATTTTCCAAAGAACAACCAACAGTGACACTGTACCAAAATCACAAAAGTATTTATTCTAATTCCAATTTCATCAACATTAGGGAAATGATCTTGAAAACCAAAAATGTTTTCCTAGTACTCTTATATATGATTAATCAGATGGTACCTTAGATCGTCACAAATTTATGGCTTTGTGATTGCTGGATTTTCCATAGCCATGTTCTCTACTGCTCTCCATCAGAACATGGTGGTTAGATTTTCTCTTCCATATCCATATTTTCACCTATGTGGAAACCCAGTGATTATTTTATTTGGGTAACTGTTACATTTAATACTTTTGTTTTTAAAGATTGGTTTTGGTATTCCTTTTTACGATGTGGGTTTCTATTAAAGTAACTTTTGAGTAGTAAACCATTTATAACCCCGACGAATTTCGAGGGTGAAATTCATTTTAAGGGGGGTAGAATGTAACACCCCGAGATTTTATGAAAAATATTCTTTTTAATTTCATTAATGACTTATGTTGTATGCTACACCAAAATGAGCTTGCACAACACGCATCCTTGACTTGCCTTTCATTACACGCAATCGCGGCCTTCCTCGATAACTTGCGTCGTACGCAATACTGAGTTTCACTAAACAATGATATGCTATTAAAATATTATTAAAACTACCCGTTATGAATAGTAATAACCACTTTTTGAAATTTTGTAAATTTTATTTTTCAAAATGGACTTCATTTTTGGATTCGGAATATCGAAATTAGCTTAGCGTGAAATTTTGGTACGTTTCAGATAAATTTTCATATTCTGATGAATAGTGAAAATTACTAAATTTTAATTAAAAACAACTTTTTTAATCAAAATAATTAATAGTGATAAATTATTAATTTGAGTGGTTTTAAAGTATATTTTGAATATATTTTAAAAATTTAATACAATGTTTCTCATTGGATGTAATTTCACATTTAAACCAGATATAAACAAGTGTCAATCTTTTGATAGTTATTATCTCTTAAAAACACGCTATTTGTTTTGACGACGGGAATTAATTTTTAAATTAGTTAAAGTAACTGATATGTTTTGAATTTGATAAAATTTACATCATTTTTGAATTCATAATATCAAATATATCTTAGGCATAATTTTTGGTATTTTTCTGGAAACTTTCATTTTTTGATGAATAGTAAAACCACTAAGTGGTAGTTAAAAAACTGAATTTTTCATAAAACCTAATTTTACCACTTCTGTGAGTAGAATTTCGAAACTCCGAGAGACACGGTTAATATCAAGGACTAAAATGTCGTTCAATGAGATGAAAATAATTTTTGATGAATAGTAACTTTTTACTTTCTTTACCACGGTTAAAAGTAAATAGGGTCATTAAGGGTAAAAATGATATTATTATTACCCTAAAACATGTACTAATTCTATTGGATAAGTGTAATTCGACCAAAAAAAACCTGAGGAATAAAATATAACCATTTAATCCCACTTGTATTAGATTAGGACATTTATTTTTAATTTATTTAAAGAAGGGTTAAAATAGTTAAAATCAATGTTTAATAAGTAAATAATTTTTAATATAGGGTTAAACATAATATAAATTCGACTATAAATATTCATTAGAAATATAAAAATATTTCCTACATAATTTTATTTTATTTGTACTTTTTAGACTTTAAATAATTTAATTTATTTATGACACAATGATGATGCAGTAAATATCTTATCAATGAAATATTGACATAATTGATGTTTTAAATACCCAAATAAATGTAATTTGAGACTTTTTATGAATTAAAAAAAATATGTGTTAATATGACATGTTAGTGTTGATTTAATTAACTTTTTTCGAACTAATCATTCTGTTATGTTTTTCACGAAAATCAATTACCAAATAGTGTCAAAATTGACATAAAATAGGTTTTAAAACAAATATTATATTATTAATTGTTATTTTATTCCTAAAAATATAAGGTTCGGCCAAATGACTTAGATAAGGTTATATATATTAATAACGAACAACTTGGGGTTCGTTTGTCTTGTTATAGTAAGTTTATTAACCTTATAGTGTAAGAACACAGGAAGACACGATAAAAGTAAAGTTATTTAACTTAATGTTAAATCTAAATGATAAGGTTAAAATAGGAACCTAAACTTGTCTAAATTCTATTGGATGAGAGGATTTAGGCCCACCCCCACCTTAGCTTCTAAATAAATCAATTTGGATCTATTTAAAACCTAATATGACTTTATAATAAAATAATAGTTTTAGTTTTCCAAAGGAGCCCCTCTCCTCCCTTATAAAAGGGTACCTCCTCCTTCTCTTCCTCACACCACTTTGAGCATTCAAGATCGGCCAAACCCTGACAAATTCTCTTCTCCACTTCCATAGCAACATCCTAGAGGTTCTTGTCTTCCTGAAAGACCAATTTTAGTGCCCTAAAAGGAGATCTCAAAGAGGCGCTTCAAAGAAGAGGTAATGTCCGTTACCGATTCTTTCAACTTTATTTCTTCTTCCACTTCTTCTTCTTAGGTTGTTTCATTATGAAGTAATAAAATCAGTATCACTCATATACTTATATGTTATTATATGTATGAAACAACCCTATTTCACCATCTATCCATCCTACGGAAAATGAAATCACCGCGCGTGCGTACGTACGGAATACCGTCTCCATGCCGTGGTGTAATCTATTTTCCACCACCACCTTACTTGGATGGGCATAATGGTGTAAAAAATGACAATATATGACTATTAAAAAGTTATAATGATTCTGAAATATTATACATAAACTCCAATACAATTCCACGATCATGGGAATGATATCATCGCTCGTGCGTACGTACGGAATACCGTCTCCACGATGTGATGCGATTCGTTCTACATGATCTTCATTTCATAATGATTATATAAATGAATTGAATGAATGAATATGATATATATTACAATAATACCATTCTGTAAATGAGGTATCTATAACCTAAAGAGAAGAATAAGAAATTTCTTCGACAAACACGCATAAGAACAAAAAAGTAATAAACACCCGAATAACAAGTAGTAACGAAATATTACTAATAATAAGATAAGAATATGACCATATATGATATAATAACAATAATTATGATTATTTAATAAGTCAATAACATTATTTAAATCATTATACAGGAGGTTTGGACACTTACAAAGCAAATCATACCTAAGGTAAGGGAAAATATCACAATCTCATTTTTATCCGAGATTATTTATACTTTGGTATTTGCTGGGGTGTATTTTATCATCCACATCCATGTTTCCTCAATATGTAATGTTATTTCCATCCACCTACAATTGTTTAAATCCAAATTTACCCTTCGGTGAGTTTTTAGTAAAAGATATGAAAGGAATATTTTGTCGTTTTTCGTAGGAGGTGCTTTTTGACTTTTCCGACAAAAGTACGAGAAGAATGTTTTTTTAACTTATATGGAATGAATGGATTTTTAAAAAATTATTTCCAAGAATCTTACTTTACAAGTTTTCAAGTTTATTTATAATCAACTTCTTTTAGTTTAAAATTGTATGACATGTTATGAAAGGAAAATGTTTTTGAAGTAGAAAGGATATTTTCCTCAAGAATGGAGTTCAAGTGTTTTATCAAAATTATTTTCCATATAAGATAATATAGGGTTCTGTTTATATCCCTATTATTACATTTATTTGATTATTTTGTGATGGAATTATTTTTATGAATTCCTTTATCTTATATGAATTGTTTTATGATGTCATGTTGTTTAAGAATCCCATTTTTATTACATGGGTTATGCAATGATGTATGATTTATGATTTTGTGGCACACATATGAATGGTATCATTATGAGATGGGTGGGACCTATATCTCCCTCCAATGCATTGGGTAAAGATTTTATATCTCATGAGATAGACATGGATGGAACGGTAGGTTAAACCGGTTCAGTGAAACAGGACTGAAACGAGGGTGACTCGGTTCAGAAATGGACTTTGTCCACTAAGATAGTCTTGGAAATGAGTCTTGACTAATAAGAAATGATTCTCTATGATTATGTGTGTATGCCAAAAAGTTTCATGTTTTAATTTTTGATTATTGGGATTTCATTTCACTACTATTATTTATCCCATGTTATGAAATTATGCTCTCTTTTTCAGGTTAATATTTCCAAAATGTTATGTTCTTATAAATATGATGTCATTGATATTTGTTTTGTTTACCCTTACTAAGAATTTGAGCTCACCTTTTTATGTTTTCTTTTCCCTAGGATATAAAGAAAGGTTTTAGGTAAAAAAAGTAAGATCTTTATGGGAGATGTTGAAGATCTTTCACCACTATTAGAAGATTATATTCTGAGTTTCCAAAGACACTAAACTATTACGATCCTTGTGTGTGTGTTTTTGTTATGTACTAAGTATTCCGCAAAAGTAATGTAATGTCCATGTACGTCAAGCTTCAGGTCTCTACACTTATAAATGATAATTCTTATTGTGATAAAATTTAACTAATTTTTTATTACGAAAATAGACTAAACATTTCCTTTTTTTGTTGCTTATTGGATAATAAATTAAATTTTAAATGGAATGGATTATATTCCTTGGCCCCCATCTCCCTTTTATTGTGATATCATATATTTCATTATAATGATGGCCAGATGAGTTGAATGAAATGTTAGATGGTTAATACCATCCTATGTCTCTATATTCACTCCTAAATGAATTATGATAATTCATAAATGGAATGTATAGTTACACACCCTTGATATCACTTGTGAGTGATTAGATTAATGAAATGAAATTCTAAATGAATAAGTGAATTGAATCATGATGATTGTTATTGGCACAGATAATGTCCTTGGCTTGTGTTTAATTATTAAATACAGATTTCTTATTTAAGATCGTTTTCCTTGAAAAAAACATGGACTCATTATATAAAATTACTTGGATGGCCACATAAGTTCAATGAAAATATATAAATCTTGAAAGATACCTATATTCTTATTACAAAATTCCTTGGATATGATCATAGATTAATTGAAATTATATATACCATGAGAAATATATAGATTCATGTTAAGGAATACCTTGGATAGGGTAATTGGCTGATTGATATTATATATACAATGAGAATAAATGGATTTTTTATCTTTATTTACTTGGATAGGCCCAATGGTAAAATGAATTATGACATGCATTAAGCGATATTTGGTTTCTGATATAGAATTCCCTATATGGGATCATAGGTTTCATGACATAAAATATCCCTTGATTGATACTTAGATTCTGAAATGGATTTCCTTGGATTGACATTGAGGTTAACTGAGATTATTTTTTTCTTTTGGTGACAATTCGATTCCAAAGAAGAATCCCATGGATAGAATCATAGTCCATATTATATAGTACATTATGCTTGTTTCTAATTTTTAAATGTCAAAAATTAAACCATTAATATTATTAAACATATAGAAACTTTTTTTATCATCATTATATAGGAATGCCTTGAGTTATCCTTTTATCCCACATGACTAGTGTTGTATATGACTCTTGGGCTTATTTTCCATTGGTATTATCCTTCTACTTACTTTTCTCATGTTCCAAGAGATTCTGTACATGAAAATGCAAGTATAAATGGTTGATAATACCTGAGGAATTCAATATTAACATTGATTACATTTACTTATTTTATTACACTATCTTATTATTATTATGCATGCACACTAGTTATATTTTATTTATGGATTAGATTACATTAGACGTTGGTGGTGTTGGCTCGCTGAGTTTATTTTGCACCACGTTCAGGCCTCCAATTGGTACCCAAATAGATCATCCTAGTTACATATTAGGACCATAGACTATTCTCTATGTGTTTTATCATTATTGGACTACGACCGGACTTGGAAGATTGGGAGTAACATCTGAGCATTTACATGGTCTACCTTCCAAAGTTGGAGACTTTTATTTATTCACTTCCACGTGATTGTAGCCCTGTTTTGTACATGTATATATTCTACATTGATTTTTTATATTTATTTCATAGAATATTCATTCATGGTTATTTATTGAAATTATTCTAGTTTCTCATTTATTATTATTCTATAGTAATTATTTTTATTTTCTTATTCCATTCATTTTTTATTCACCTGCTCCACTTATTACTGGTCAAAGGGGGTATAATCTCTCCAATGTACTTCTTATATACCCTTTCTTATAGTCATCATCCTCTAGTTATGGGGAGGAATTCTTTAGGCTATGTGGCCTACTATCTTAGGCCACCATTTTATAATCTCCTAAGTTGGGATTTTATAAATGGTATTGTATATTTATTTTTATTTTATCTTACTATTATGGGACGGTATAAATAAAACTTAAAATTTTTTCACACTTAATAAATATGTTTTCTGGGTCCGGCGAACACATTCAGGAGTGAGAGATTGAGTTTTTAGTGATGGAACTATTTTTTATTATAGTTTTTAATAAAATTAATTTTTATTTCAACATTGGTGATTCATATACTTCTATTGGTTACTGATTCATTACATTTACCCATAGATGGGTATAGAAAGGAAGTATTTTCATCATTAGAGGAACATAGAGCTTCACATTCCATCCATATTCCATGCATTTTATATTTAATTTCTTGACTACATAATACATGTTGGAAGTGAATTTTGTGATTATTTATAATTTTTTTTATGTATTTCTTTTTCAAATAATACCTTTTTATAATTATGAAAAAATAATTTGTTATTAACGTGTTTTCATCAACCTAAATGGTTTTTTCCTATATATCATTATGGTTTCATCTTAATTAACCATTTAAGACATGATTGAGCCAATGAACAATGGTTTCATGGGATGAAAAATTATCACTTGCAATTAAATTATTTCCAAATTCAATCTAAAAAGTATATGGGCACTCTATAAAAATGTAAATGTTGATCCATATAATCAAAAAACCACCTATTTGTTGGTTTCCTTTAGAAGTAGAATGTAATAACTTGGTTTTGGTTTCATGAATTCATGTTGTATCTTATAAATTATTTTACCTTTATAACTTGGGAATGGTAATTCATCTAACTAGACTATTGTATAAATAGAAAAGTTGTTAAAATATAAATTATAAAATGGATCAGTTTATTATGAATAATATAATTGACTTGACCCAAGTAGGTATGTCATGGTGTTTCGTACTTATATAAAAACTAGACTCAACCCAAGTTGGTCTATCCTAACATGGTATTCTTATATGATAAACCCACTAAGGGTGTATTTAAACTTTAATTATTTAAATACTATTTAGTTACACATAAATAGACCTAGGTTGGAATGACGGGTCATGTGTAAGTCGCCTTTGTCTTTATATACACTAGAATCTAACCCCTTGGGGGTATTCTTGTGACAAATGGAATGGTTATTCAAAGTGTCAAGATCCACTAATATAGGTTAAATGCATGAAGGCATAACACTAACCCAATTCCCTTTAAATTTATTAAATACTTTGGATCTTATAAATGTGTGGTGTAAATTAATTAAAATTCCAATTACAACCTATTTATTGTTTTATTATGAATCTTATAATTTACATTTTCATTAATGGATCCCAATTGTAAGAAATTGTTTATAAATGAAATTAATTAAATGGAAATTATGTGATAATTTTCCTAGAATTCTAAGAGGCATCAGATAAATAAAGTGATAAATATAGTTTTCTTAACAATTTGTAATTTTATTCCATAAATATTATCCTCTTAAATGTTTATAATGAATGTTAATTCATGTAAATGGATGAATAAAAATGCAAAGTTATTTTAATAATCAATGATTTATATAAGGTTTAGCTTATAATTCCCCAGATTTAAATTTAATGAGAACATTCACATTTCTATTAGGTTTTAGTGGATTTTTTTGTCTAAATGTTTCCCAATAGGGCCTAGTGCCCATATGGAATGACTCTAGTTTTAAAATTTTACTTCATATGTTTAAATGAGTATATAGTATAGTTAAGTTGGTTCCCTTAGAAATATGATATTGGTAGACCTTTTAGTCAATTTTCTAGGTTCATTAAGTGTTCTATCATTGATGTTTGAGTCAGGTTAAATTCTTAGAAAATGAAAATACAACCATGGTAGAAGGGTGGTTTTATATAAAGTGAAACTCAAGGGGTTATTTCCATATGTGTATAACTAGTGAGTTTCACATCCTTATATTTCTACTCTTACATAAAGACTCTATGGGGAGAAGATCTTTGTAAATATTTTTGATGATATTTAGAGAATAATAACCGGATGCTTGGTAGGTGATGTTATTATTCCTATAATGATACGTTTTCCATTATATGTTAATGGTATCCTTACTAAATTTAAGTTTTACCTCTTTTAGAGATATTTTTCAAGTGAATTAGATGTTTAATGAAATATGATCTTATGTGGAGTGTGGTTCTCATATGAAAGACCTTAGGAATATGTGGATAGACCTAGTGTCCATGATTTAGTCTTGATACATAGGTCTAGGTGGAATATATTGGGTCTCTGGTTTCATTTTACTCAAAACCTAATGATTTATCAACATTAGATTAATCAATGGAAACCTATGAGAGGGGTTTTCCCATGATAATAGAATCATTTTTTGGTAGTTATCTTGGCTATAAAAATTTTCAAGATCGTTGCATGGTATGTGGTTGATTTTTATGATATAGGCATATTGATACCTACCGTTTTCTGAGAAACATAGAGAGTTTTAGGTTTTGATATTATCTTAGATGCGAAGGACATTTTTGATGTCTATCCATGTTGACCAGTGTTTGTACATTGATTCGTTAACTTTTGAAATGATTTCATAAGGAAGATGGTGATTTGATTAATCATGGAACAAGTGAGGTGCCTAATTTTGAAGTGGAGTTCCAAGGGGACTACTAGAATGTTAATACTGGTGTTTTGGGTAGCACATTCTTTGTGAAATTATTGATGGATGAATATGTGGAGCATGATTCAGCTCTTGAATTTGGTGATATGGGGTATACAACCACAATGCATGACACATTTAGTTAGTGCTAGTCGAATTAAAAGGCTATTGATGTTGAATGTTAGTGAGCAGTAAGATCTATAATAAGGGTCAACCATTTCAAATTAACACTAGAGGGGATGTAGATGTAGATAATTAGGTGATTTTAAAGGGATTTCCCATTATTATGGATAATTTGAATTTAAATTGGGTTCCATGTGATAGTTGACCTATGCTTGAGCTTAAACATGAACTATCAAGAGACAGGGTGTTAGGAATTGTTAAAATGGAATTAAATCCAATTTTTACATGATCATGGCTTGGGAGGAGCGGTACATAGCTATTAATGGAATATTAGCGTACTCTTAATTTAGAGATAGTCATTCCAAATATCCTAACATCATCTTAAGTATGTTATGAAATCATAAGTTATACATTGAGATATTTGATTTTTTTTTCTATTTATATGGATAGAATCCTTAGGATTTATGCTCAATGAGTGGTTTAAATTAATCCCTATAGTTCATAGTACACCTTTAATTTTTTGAGGGAAGATACCATCATTATGATTTCAAATTCGATGAATGCATTGGGAACAATTCTTAGGAAGTTGGAATGGGTGATGGGGAAGCTTACACTAATTATTAGGATTAGTATTTTCTTATCCATGCTAGTCATTATGTATAATAATGGATGGGTCATGGGCTATGTTCATTAGAAATATATTTTGTTTGAGTGATAACAATGATGCTCATATGGTGGGGAGTATTGTGACTTAATGTTGGCCATTCATGGCTAATACCAATGGTAGTTTCACAAAATATCAGTTGGTGAAAGGGATAATGATGTAATCATTTATTAGGTTGGATGGGTTTGTTTAAGCATCATCGTGATGTTTCAGATTTGGATAGGAGTATTGTCTCGAGTGTTAATAGTTTCTATACAAGATATTTTATGGTAACACATAGAAGTGTGTTGGGAATTCGGAAATCTAATGCAACCGTTTCACATGCAATTCATGATACTGGTAGGTCATTTAATGTTTAATTATTCCACAGTGATTCCGAAGGAGGATATGTTTGAAATTGGGTAGGATGTAACATCCCTTGTATTAGATCAGGTTTAAAATTATTAGGGAATTTGGATTTTCATTTGGTCAATGGGTCAAATTCTTTACTAATCCTTAGAATGGAATTTTAAGAGTTAAATAAATTTGAAGTGTTCTTTTTAGATGTTGAATAAGGATTGAGATGTTTATAAAGGGTTCAGATTATTTATGGGATCATTGGACTTGAGAAACTCATTTTTAGGTGTACCAGATTAAGGCACAAGTTGGTACCTGTTTAGTTGTAACTATGTAAATCAATTGTGTGACCCATATACATATGTATCATAGTTAGTTAAACCATATGACGTGTCTAGGAATCCATGAAAGATGTTTTAGACCCATAAGGAAATTTTCATGGTTGGCACACAATTTTTATTACCATGTGCTACAAGTATGAAAGGATTTGTTCTTTTTAGGAAGTAGCACTACACGGGTTGTGTACAATTTGTCTAATTGTTTCCCTATCCATATAAGGGGGTGTTCCTTGTGATATTGGGGTTTTATGGTTGGTTCATGGATTTCCAAACCATTCAACCAAACTATGATACCCTTTAAAGTGATAGAAATTACTCTTTTTCTATGTTTTTGTTATGTTTTCCTCTTACTTTCCCCTTCCCTATTCACACACAGTACCACCTCAAGCCGTGGAATCTCTATTTCTCCCTCTTCTCTAAGAATTGTTGTATATCCCTCATATGGACTCTAAATCAGTCATCATTAGTCATGTTAGACTACACATTATTATTTCTTCAATCATTTTGATTCCATTTTCAGTTTATCCCACCGCCTTGGAAGTTATCTCTATACAATATGATATACCCTATTTTCAGGGCAGTTATTTGTTCTTTTGATTTATCTCATTCTATCCTGAATCAAAGTTTGATAATGAATGAGTGAATATTACTTG
Organism: Viscum album; assembly: GCA_963277665.1. Classification (NCBI taxonomy): domain Eukaryota; kingdom Viridiplantae; phylum Streptophyta; class Magnoliopsida; order Santalales; family Viscaceae; genus Viscum; species Viscum album. Next base: position 813,835,617 of record OY728126.1, on the reverse strand, counting down.
ATATAAGTTAGGTGTTATATGGATTTTAACTTAGGGTTTCATTATTTATAAATTATTATCATTGTTCCGTACAATAGACTTTCCATGTATTTTTCCTCAAATGTGAAATATGTTAAATTAATCATATAGACCTTGTTTAGACATCCTCTAAAAACCATATACATTGTTAAAGGATAATGTAATAATCCTAAACCACCTTATTTTTTGGTTCTATCTTAGGCCTTAAAGTGACCAAAACACCAATAATGTGTGTTTTATTGTCCATTATTATTTAAGTGACCAAATGATCATAATAAAGTGGAAATTAACTATATAATAACATGTATGAAATACCTGGACCTTTTAAATCCCTTGAGAATAAAATTTTTAAAATATAATTAATGGATAGTCATGTGTTATGGATATTTTTTGGACAAACTAACTTCTTATAAACGACAATACTTAATGGAATTAAATAGAACTAAGTTGTGATAAGGAAATTAGACTAAACTTGGACCATTTTAGTTACTTATTGGATTATGGATTATATGATAAATTTAATTGGATAAATGGAATGAATTATATACTGTTACCCTCATATTTATTTTCGGATCATGTTGATTATTTCATTATAAAATATTACTGGATGAGTTGAATGAAATTTCAAATGGTTAATACCATCATATAGTCCTATTTTTACTCATAAATGAATAATGGAAAATTGTGAATTAAATATATACTTACATGGAATTTCAATCACCTGTAATTGATTTGATTAATGAAAGGAAATTTTTAATGAATAATTGAATTGATTAGTGATGATTACAAATTACACGGATAATGTCCTTGGCCTATGTTTATTTATTCAATACAGCTATCTTTTTTATGATAGTTTTCCTTGAGTGACACCTTGGAGACTTATATGAAATTACTTGGATGATATAATAGGTTGAATAAAAATATATATGCCTTGATCAATACCAATATTTATATTGCTAAATGCCTTGGATGGGCTCATAGTCTTATTGATATTATTTATACCGTGAGTGATTCCTAGATTTCAATTATGGAATTCATTTGATAGGATCATAGGATGGTTGATATTAAATATATCCTAAGAAATATATATATTTATGCTATAGAATTTCTTCGATGAGCTCAATGGTAAAATAAATTAAAATGTTCCTTGAGAAATTTTGAGTTCTCCATATGAAATTCCCTAGATAGGCTCATAGGCTGCCAGAAGTGACATGCACATTGATTAATACATAGATTTTGATACAAAATGCATTGGATGGTCTTGAAGGTTATCTGATATTATATATTTACATGGGAAACTCTTGGATTCTGATAAAAAAATCCATAAATAGGCTCAAAAATTATATGATAGTACATTATTCTTGATACTAATTATTTACTCTTGAATGCAAAATCCTTAATGTCAGGAAACATATAGAAACTCTTTATAATCATCATTATATAGAAATTCCATGAGTTCTACTTGTTTTATGAATAAATTTCATTATATATGAATCTTGGGCCTATTTTCATGGGGTATTATCCTTCTACTTATAGTTATCATGTTTCGAGATATCTGGTATAGGATGAAGTAGGTATAGTCAGCTGAGAATCCATGAGGGGCCCAAAACCGACATTGGTTACATTTTTTTTTTCATTACACAATCTTGTTATTATAATACCTACAAACTAGCTATTTTATATTCATGGAATGGTTATAATAGATTTTCTTGGTGGTGGAATACTATGTTTATCTCACACCATGTTAAGGTAGACAGTTGGTACCTGGATAGATCATCCTAATTATAGGTTTGGAACCTAGACTATTCTATATGTTTATTATGATTATTGGACTAGGACTAGATATGTGACCTTAGTAATAGATACTAAGAATATGATTGGGATGCCTTCCAAAGTTGGAGCCTTTTATTTATTTCCCTATCATTCCAACTCTATTTTGTGTAAGTATACATGCTGCATTGATTTCTTGTATTTATTTCATTGAATGTTCATGAATTCTTATTTATTAGCACTAACCTAGATGACTATTCATTATTATTCTATATTTATTATTATTATCTTTATCTACCTTCTATTATTTATGCTTCCTCTTTACTAATAACTAGTACATACGATATAGCCTCCCCAAATTACCTCTTATACACTATCATTGCTAGTCAGCAGCTTCTATCATACATGGAGGCAGACTTGAGTCCATGCAGCCCACTAAATGGTGGAACCATTTTAGTGGCTCCTAGGTCAGGATGTTATAGTGATTAAAATCACTTAAGATTATTTTGTTATTAAGGTTTTGTTATAAGGGGTATGATCATTAGGACGAATAAACTTATTTTTTTTGTATAGTTACTGATGAGATAATAGATCCTGGTCTTATATAGTCAGATATATTATTCATATATCATAGGTATATTCATCTAGTTTAGGAATGATGCTCGGGTTGGTAGGAAATCATGCGATATTTCTTAGTTCATGTGAAATGTTTCGGTCATTCAAAATTTAACACTAAGTTGATCATTGCTAGATGATATTTATATGAAATAGTGAATGGTCAGTGGTTTAGGTAAATGATCATATGTTTAATGATGTGTGATACATGCAGCGTCATTCACTTATGTGATTGAGTGCTATGGTAGAGTACCCCCATTAGCTTGAATGAGATCAAGATGGTACATATATGTTACACATTTGTTCCTTGAATTATGGATAGGTGGGGAGTAATTTATGGGTTTTTGACTGAAATTTTTGATAAATTTATTATGTCCTTGGTTATGTAGAGTTTTGGATTTAAAATAGAGGTGTCCCTCTATGGTGAAATGCAACACTAGAGGTGGATTGGTGTTCTATGTTATAGTCGACCCATGTATTTTCCATAACAATTATTTTCAGGGAGGAGTAATAGTGGAACATATTGAGGTTTTTATTGAGGAGTGGTATAAGTAAATCCTTATAGTTGTGAATGCACCATTGTATTTTTGGTGTGTTTAACCCTTATTAATGATATAATTTTAGTGGAGGGTGATGACACCCCCTGGGAACTAGGAATGGATGGGGTTTAATGTTTCATGTTGTCCCTTGGTTATAAGTGGAAAAGGCATGTATGTTCATTACATTTGGTAATGAATAGAGTGTGGGTCATTGAGGTATGACCCATGTGTTGGTAAGGTAATGGGTGCTATGAGACCTTTCGTTAGACAATCAAAATAGAACATGGATTCCATTGAGTATATGAATCCAATTTTTTATGATTCTATAATGAATACTAGTTTTCAGGATTGAATGTAGTATTGGGTGTCGTTAATGCATTGGAATTAGGGTCATGATGGTTTTAGTTGTGTTTTGAGTGTGATTCAGATTGAGATATATCAGTGCTCGAGGTGAGAGCATAGTGACGTGTGGGGTTGGATGAGGAACAAACCATGGAATTACACCAAATGTTAGGTTTTCAAATTTTTGTTGGTATTTGGAAGATCAGGGGATACATTCAAATAGTAAGACAGTATGATCAAAAATTGTGATAGTGCATCAGTGGGTTAAACTGAGTATTTTTAAAAAGAGTCATCCTAAGGATATCCGAATAGTTCTTATTCCTATAAATAGATGTTTTAGGTTAGAACCACATAAATCACATAATATCGAGTACTATATAAGTTTTTTCAAGGAATAAATAGGAATTTTCAAGGAAAATTTGGTATAATCATGCCTTATGTGGACCCATGGTTTTGTGGATCCAGAGATATGTGTTCAACCTCCACCAACGAACTGGATTACAGGTCTCCACTCCCACTCCCATGATGACTTCACATCCATTTTTTCTGTGATATCTCCCATGTTCTTAATCTTACTCCCAAGTTACTACAAGGTTGTAGAGGGAGACCTCAAGAACACTTTATCCACATGGAATTTCCTTGTTTGATTTCTAGTTCTTGTTTGGTGTGACTTTTTTCCATGTTTGGATTCATAAGGGTGTAAACCTCTTTCAAGGTTAATATGCAGTCATAGTAGGTGGCCTCAATAAATATTAGAGTTTGTGATGTCCCCTTACCAGTTCTATCAGTAGATCTGTAGTACTGATGTGCTATGGAGGAAGATCCCGGCGTCGATCATCCCCCATCGTGGATCTAGTGTGGTTTTGTGTTTTAGTTCGGTGCGGATCTAGTGTGAAATGTTCTGGTTCACTGGATTCTATCTCAGTGGTCTTCCATGGATGTTTTAAGTATAGATGAAGAGGATTCGGAAGATATGGGGTTGCGTACCGAGTTGGAGTTCAGCCAATCTATAGGACTCTATCAGTGGCAATTTTGGTGGCTCCTGATAAAGGTTGGTGTGGTGGTGTTGGCCCAAGGTGGCAATCAGTTCGTGAAGTCATGGGTTCATGGTTGTGTTTTGGGTTGGTTGATCCTGGACTGGGTTCCCTAACTGTCTCATTAATGGTTGTTTCTTTTGGGTGTGTTATTTTGTTTTTTGGGTGGTTCTGGTCCTAGACTAGGTTCCATGGTCGGCCTACTTATGGCTCTTTGTAGGTGGTGTTTGTTGGTTCTCACATTTATAAAATCAAAAAAAAATCGGTCCAGGCCTTTTGAATAGATGGTGGAGGGTCATTAAATTTAATTTAAGATGACAGATGAGTGGTGGAATCATGTTCCGACTAATTTATTAAGTTTAATTCGGAACTATGAGATTAGAACCTCACTGAGAGGGAAAATAGACTTCTGGAAATGTATTTCAGTAGGATATTTGGATAGTGGGGAGAATAATGAGTCATAATATTCTCTTTTTAGTTGAACCATAAGGTAGGTAGAAATATAAAATTGGGGATAAATTAAATAATGAAACCTTATTATCTCAAAATAGATGAGATTGGGTAAGCATTTTTTTGGTGTTTTAGTGATGGATTTGAGTAGTGTCTTGGGTTTTGATGAATATGGTTCCTTATATTTTGAATTTCCTATTGGAAGCTCATTCAATGTTCTATAACAATTTGAGCATGATTTGAGAATCAGGATAGGTCTGGGTCAATGATTGAACAACCTATTAAGATTCATTGGAATGAGAATTTATATATTAGAGATGTTTTAAAACATAATTTTTTTATGGTTGATAAATTCCAAGGGAATTTAAATTTTGGTGTGGAATAAAATTTCATTTTGGAAATTATAATTTTGAATTTAATTCTGGGAGTTGGATAATATTGAGTTGATGTTTTGGGATATGGATCAAGGCCTAAGGTGACTCCTATGTTCGGTGATTCATGGGAGATTTAGGTTGTATTTGATAAATTTATAATGGTTTTTTCTATAATAAATCATACCTTATAATTTGAATAAGCCTTGCAGATAAATTTTGTGCATTTTATTTGTTAAGGGGTATGATGCATAGTTAGTGCACAGTTGTAGATAAACCATAAAAACCTATATTATTGTTTCAAAGGATTTTTTAATATTTATCACAATGTTTATAAAACTATGTGGCCAAACCATGTGGATTAATATGGCTCAAAAAGTGCGAACCATGAGGTTTGCACACAGTTTTTCTAACCATTTGGATAGACTATGTAAGTTGTGTATCCTTGGATAGTAAATGAGGCATTGTTGTTGCATGGTTGGGAAAACCATGTGGCCTCACCATACAACCAATCAATTTTCATTAAAAGTGGTAAATATCCATTTTTTACAAGTGTAATATTAACCCCCTACCCCCACATCCTCTCTTTTCACAACAATCTAACTAAGAAGGGTCTTTACCACCCTTACACTTAGATTAAACATGAATTTTTAGTGTTTTCTGTGTGATTTTTTAATGTTTCGTGGTGTTATCTTCCTTTGTATTCCTATTTCCATATTCACCTTTTTTTCTATCTAATTTTTGGAAACCTAATCTATGGTTTTGTTAATTATTCCACTAGATCTTAGTAGAATCATCTCGTTTTGATGGGAATTTCATATTTCATAGCTATAGGATGTCCTGAGATGTTTAGTAATATTTATTTCATTCTATTCTATTAATGTAACATTTCAATTTTAATTTATTCAGAGTCTTGAATTTAATTAAATTAAAATAGTGATTTAATTGTCATATTTTTCTAGATATGTTTCCCAAGGTGGTGTTTGGCGTGTCCCCTGGGACTTCCTAGTTTGTTTGGTGACACGTTCCTGTCGTGGGGTGTAGAAAAAACAATTCTTTTCTAAGATTAAATATTTTATAGTTTCTAACCTATTTTGTCTCCTGATGAAGAGTTCACCAATAATAGTTTATGTCACTTTAAATTTCATAATGATGTTGGGTTGTTTTTTATATTGTTTGGTTTTGAAAATAAAAGAAACGAAACTAAAGATAGAAATAATGTAAAATATTCAAAACAAATTAACAAAACATGTGATTAAAAATATTTATAAGAATTCGGTGATTATGCTAGGGATGGATTTCTAATTGCAATGTTATCATAGTTCGATTTTATCCATTTCTCTTCTACAAAGCCGATTAATGTGAGATTCCACAATCGCTTCCTCTCACTTATTTGGTCAATGGTGTTGGTGAGAGTAAGCCTTAACAAGATATTATTTTTGTATAATCTTCTTCCTTTTGTGATATAGTTTCAGAAAATACTTTCAATTAATTTAGTAAATTCTCGATTGGGTCTTCTTTATCCCAAATAACCCGGAATATGCACTATAACTCTCACACGTACTGACAATCAGCATGTACTTCAATACTAAGCTCTGATCTATTCCATCATATATATAACAGAACCTAGTGGAGGGAGATTATTTAAATTAAATAAATCAATAATAAAAATAGAATATAAAATCAAATACAATCACATAAGATAATATAAACTATTATTACAAATTGAAACCAACTTTGCAGAATAGAGAAAAAATTTATAACTTAAAGAGAATAAAAGAAAACATTAAAAAATGGAAATTCTAACCTTCCCAAATCACTCATAATATTTACCCCACCATGTTAAGGTTAATTGAAAAGAAGGTGGAATGATAAGGCATTAAAAAACTAAAAAGAAATAAAAGAGGAAAAAAGAAGAACATGAACATTTCTTCTAGAATATGTCCACTAGAGGTTCAGATTTTGTTGATCCACCATATCATCAAATCAGGCCAATTTTCCTTCTTATATGAGGTGAGTAATGTAGTTTTCTATCTACCCAAGAAGTTTCAATACATTTGTATTTTTTTTTTGAATGAGTTATGGCCGAATTAGTAGACCAGACTTTTTCAAGCCGCCAATCACTATTCCACCAACCATACTTTGACTAGTTTAAGGGCAGAATATATGATATAATCTTTATATGAAATTTAATTTGAAACTAAATATTCAAGTTGAAATTATACCCCAGCTGTAATCTCTCCATTTGGTGGTCGGTAACCTGATATATGGGTCCTTAAATGAAGTAATGTCCATTCTGCAGGCCAGAATAAGTGTTCATGTTGATTGATTTTGTTTGGATTTCTGGAGTTATAATTGGCTCTGGGTCCAGAAGACATAGTTGTAGACAAAAATAATTTCATCCTAAAAAACGAATCAGGTGAACTAGAAAAAAAAATTTGGATTTATGCTCGAAATACAGAGGCAACATAGTTATGTTTAACGTACAAAATTAACCACCTTCCAGAATTAAGATCAAAACTCACCAAATATCATAAAATGATGAAAATAATATCAAATTGATAAGTGGGAAGGGATTAAATAATTTTAAATCAAATATATAAATATGAGAATATGAGCTCTATCAATTCCCCCACACTTATCACTTGGACTCCTGGACAAGTAAACATCGATATTAAATCAAAGAAGATTTTAAAACACATATCCTTAATATCCAACAATTTATCACCAGGAAAAAAAAAAGATATCATGCCTCATCAAAAAATTATTATTTTAAGTCATTCATTTTAGATCATCCAATATATTTCCTCTTCATTTCTCTTCTTATGCACATAAAACACTTACCTCACTTGCATTTTCTCTTATCACACAAATTTCAATTTTTAAACAATGTCTTTCTCATCCAATACTCATGGAAGGGTCTCCATATGTTTGATTAAATCCTACATATCCACCCGATATGAGTCAAGAACATATATTTATCATGAAGAATTTGTAGTGTTGTTCTAGGGATTTCGGTTGGTAGGATTGACATGTAAAAATTTCTGATGCTTAATTAGGTTAGTTTGGCTCTTTTTGAAGAAAAATTGCATTATTCTAATTTTTACTAAAATATGGTCTCCTCCTCACTTCCCTCAGTATAAATGAAGCTCCATCAACATGAAAAATTACGGAAATTTCACACCATTCATCAATTCAGAAAAAAAAATCAATCATTTCAAACATGCTTTTTCTTGAAAGCTCGAGATAGGCAAAGCTTTTTTTTCAATGGAAAATCCAGAAAGACACAGGTTCTCAGATATGAAAGCTCCAGAAAAGGGACATATTTTAACATACACTTTTTAATATAATGAACATCACTTCAATGTTTTATTTTCCACCCAATGTATCACCAAATTTTGTAGAAAAATACAAGACAACTTCCCCCACCTAATGTTCAACTAAATTATGCAATTTCACTTCCCGAGCAAGTTGGATAGGGAATATTGGCTTGTAATTTGGATAACCTAACAGGATGTTCTTGGATTTTATGGGTGACAAGGATCAAATGTACATGGTGGGCCATTATAAAAAGGATTCATTTGAGATAGGGTCATTAATACCAAAGAAATTCCCCAATCATTTAAAACACATGTACCTCAAATCCTCATGTTTTGACTAAAATAAATCAAATTATGGTTAAATAAAGAATTTTATGGTTCTTTAAAGAAGTGAGGTAAAAGAAATGTTTTTGAATGTTATGTTTATAAGCCTCAATGGAAAGTGATTTCAATGATAAAGACAGTGATATGTGCCCTGAGATTTAAAAATCAGTGTACTTTTCATGCAATTCTCAAATATTTGAACTTGAAACCAAATCAATTTAATCATTCATTTCAGATCAGTTCCAATGGATTAATTTCTTCACTCATTGAAATGGGTTTAAAAAATTATTATGATAATCATTTCATCTTAAATGTTTCAAAAACACCAAAAAACATGAAAAACACGTAATTTTTTTTAAATAGAAAAAATAGACAGTTAAAAATACTAAACTGAAAAGCTTCCCTCCCCCACACAAAAATGATGTAATTTCCGCAATTCATTCAAGTGGATTTAACATGTAATTATTTTTTAAATTGAATCAAAACAAGAAAATAAGTGTAAATGAAAGGTATAACTTGATATATTAGTAGGGAAATGATGATTTAATCTCCTAAGTGTTTCACACTTCAAAACTATAAGTAAAAGAAGAAAATAAGAAATAAGAAATGTATTGAAAGAAAATAAAGTATAAATAGAGTAAGAAAATAATGACATATCTTTGTTTGATCCCCCAAGTGGGCACTGGGTTTTGATTGCCTCCAGATGGGAAGTTCTAGTTAGATATCCCAAATCTGATGGTGGGTGAAGTTTGTTTAATATTAACCAACAGAACTTCTTCCTTCCATCCTGAACATCTTCTTTTTTATTGAGGACTTCATAGATAGAGTATATAAAATCTACCCACAGGAAAATGAAATTCATATTTTATGGTGGGGTTAGGATAAAGTATGATTCCTCCTCTTTATTGATTTCCACTTTCACAACTTCTTCTTCATTATCCAGTGGTTCCTAAAGGTATGATTCATCAAAAGAATAGTCAAAGATAAAATTAGAGTGTAATTGTTTTTGAATAAAATTAATACATGATGAATCAATATCAAACTCTTCTATTTAAAATTAAGAAGCTTGCATCTCTTTTTTCTTAGGAAAGTCCACTTTGGCATCATTTTTAACTTCCTCCAATAAGAATTCATCAAGTTTAGGGAGCTCCATATGTTCCTTCTGATGTGCATCCTATTTTTCTTTCTCATCCTATAATACAATACAATTGTTGGACGAATCTAAAAATTTATAACAAGGGGAAGTAATACTCAACTTAGATTTAATAAAATTAGAATCAAATGATTATAATAAAATATTATCTCCCTGAGTTTGTTCAGCTTAAATTTATTCTTTAATTGGAGGTGCCTGTTATATTTTAATCTCATAAGATAGAGGTAGGTAGTCATTCTCCTTCATCTTTTATTTAAATTCCACCGCTTTGGTGGTGTATTCCTTCACTGGTTCTGGTTCTTCCACTTTATAAGGAATATGTGGATCAAGTAGTTTTTCAAACTCATTACAGAATCCATCTAGATATTTTTGATGTTCTCCATGTAGCTCAATAGAAAATTTATCCTTCTTGGCCACCTCATGTTCATGTTTAGGTTCTGGTTTTTCCATCAATGCACTGATATATTCAAATGCAAGTTCTACATTGTTCTTTAGTCTATCTATGTCATTTATAAGTTCTTTCATCTGAACTATATTATAACCAAAATCATCTACTTGTTCCACTAGTGGAAAATTATTCCATGAATTAAAGATATTATCATTTGAAAACATTATAGGAAATTATTTATTTTATGTTTTCTTATTTTAAAAATGTTAAATATTAAGTATTATATAGTGGAACTGCCTTCCCAGAAACAGTTCCATGTTTTGACATGTTTATATAGTGGGTTATGGGAAAAAAATTATTTTATATATTAAAATATAGTATAGTGGTTAACCTAGGTTATCTCTCGATGAATATTGCACACAAAATAGTTTATGTCACTTTAAATTTGATAATGATGTTGGGTTGTAATTTATATTGTTTGGTTTTGAAAACAAAGAATTGAAATTAAAGATAGAAACAAAGTTAAATATTCCAAACAAATTAACAAAACATGTGATTAAAAATATTTATAAAAATTTGGTGATCATGTTGGGATTAGATTTCCAATTATAATGTTATCATAGTTCGATTTTATCTATTTCTCTTCTATTATGCCAATTAAAGAGAGATTCCACAATCTCTTCCTCTCACTTCTTTGGTCAATGGTTTTAGTGAGATTAAACCTTAATAAGATATTATTTTGGTCTACTATCCTTCATTTTGTAAAATATTTGTAGTGAATACTTTCAATTAATTTTGTAAATTCCTGATCGAGTCTTGTTTATCCCAAACAACCTTGAATATGCACTATAACTCTCACATGTACTGACAATCACCCAGTACTTCAAAACTAAGATCTAATCCATTCCATCGTATATATACCAAAACCTATTAGAGGGACATTATTTCCATTAAAAAATGAAATAATAACAATATAATATAAAATCAAATACAATCTTATAATATAATATAAACTGTAATTACAAATTGAAAGAAACATTATAAAATAGAGAAAACATTGTATAAATTAAAGCGCATAAGCACAAACATTAAAAAATGGAAATAAAAACCTTCTCCAATCACTCATAATATTTAACCCACCATGTTAAGGGTAATTTAGAATAAGGGGAATAAGAATTTATTAGATAACCAAAAATAAATAAAAGAGGGAAAAAGAAGCACATGAACATTTCCTCCAAAATCTGTCCACCATAAGTACATCTTTAGTTCACCCACCAAATAATCGAATCAGGCAATGTTACCGACTTACATAATGTGAGTATTGTATTTTTTCATATAAACATAAAGTTTCAAGGGATTTTTATTCGATTTTATTGATTTATGGCTGAATTAGTAAGCCTGACTTATTCTACCGCCAATCACTATTTCACCAACCATACTTTGACCAGTTGAAGGGCGGTCTTTATGAAATCATTTCTCCATGAAATTTAATTTGAAACTTAATCTTCGAGTTATAATTATAACCAAGCTAGAATCAACCCATTTGGTGCTTTTATCATAATTTATGGACCATTTAATGAAGTAATGTCCATACTATTGGCCAGAATAAGTGTTCATGTTGACCTATTTTGTTTGGATTATTGGAGTTTGAATTGCCTTTGGGTTCAGAAGACTTAGTAATAGACCAAAAATAATTTCATCCTAATAAAAAGGAATAAGGTGAATTAGATCCAAATTTTATGATTTATTCTCAAAATATAGATGAAACATAAATCTATTTAATGTACAGAATTAACCACTTTTCCCACTTAAGATCAAAAATCACCAAAAGTAATAAAATGATGAAAATAATATCCAATTTATTAATTGGAGGGGAATAAATAATTTAAAAACATAGGTATAAATATGAAAATATGAGCTATGTCATTTTCTCAAGGGTTAGGTACATTGGAATGACTCAATAATATTTTAGGTGTTTTGTGTTTTTCTTTTATTTTTATTAAATTTTATATTTATTGAAACTGATTATAAATGAATTGAATGATTTCATATAAATTATTTATAATTAATTACTGGATTTATTGGTTTGATATTGGTGCCCAAGGTTTGATGTAATGCTTGTGTGATCCTAAGTAGTGATGTTAATGCTTTGTTTCTAAGGGAATAATTATGTATTGAAGTAGGTGTTCTTTTGAGAATAACCTCTTTGTATATGTTTTTTTGTATGAATAAGATAAGTGGTATCACCACTAAGGGTGAATATATATATTATTTAAATTAATTTTAAATTAAAATTTAATTTCTATGAATGAAATGAACAAAGTTCCATGGGCCATAACAAACCTATGAGAACTGACTTGATCCCTCGAGCATTGATGGATTCAGGATTGATTATATGTATATTTTGTGATATTTATAGAACCTTAGGGGTGTGAATTAAATGAAATTCAAAATATTTAGTGCAAAAAGTATAGGATATTTTAAAAATGTCCTAATATAGTATAGTTGTTCACCAATATGGTGGATAGAGTAGTCCATGTGAGAACCATGAGGTACCTAAAATACATTAGGATAGTGAGACAAACATGGGGTGAGTGTTACTCCCCTGCTGATATATGAGTACCAAGGTGTGTATTCCCTAGGTAGATAATGGATTAGTTGGGTGAGAGGGCTAATCTGAGATAACCTAGGAAGCGAGATGCAAATTGTTCCAACTCTTGAGATTGATGACACTGAGGCTTATCAAATGAAGTCAATGAGGTCATGATATGATCTTAATAATTCATACGGATGATTTTCCATCTGATTCATGGGATAGATCTGAGATAAAAGTTGAGATTAAAATATCCATGTATGGTTTCCATGTTGTATGTGACCTAAGGGATCACATATGGTTCCCCAGTGATATGTAGACCCTTTAGAGGGTGTGTACAAATAATGGTACGTGAATATTTCAAGTGACATCTAAGAACCCAGACCAATAATGTAATCTTGAGAAGGTTGTAGTGACCATGAAGTGATATATTATAGGGGGTATATACTCACCTCAAGTAATATATTCATAATTCCTAATTTTTTACTTAGGATTCAACTTTTAGGTATATATGGATTTCATGGGTGGTTACTGAGGAATCAGCCTTTATGTCTATATGAAATTTAGAGGTGGTAACCTAAGATTTAGTCTATGTATATTTATGAATGAATTTGGAAATCCCCATATATTAGGATAGTATTCTTATTTTATATAGAATTTCCTGTGAAATGTTCGTGGATTTGGCCTTCGGGTCTATATAGATTTCCCAAGATGTTGTGATTTGACCATCAAGATTATATAATTTCTTTTGACTTTCTCCATGGAATAAACTATATTCATGAAACTAGATTTCCTAGGTTCATCCCGTATGTGTTTTTCATGTTCTTAATTATATTTTATTTCTTGGGGTCATCCACCTAAGTATCAGTTGTATGCCTGATACTATTGGAATTCCTAGTATTTCCTCCTAGGAATTGATGATTTTACCTAAAACTATACAGTCATCGGGAATGGAATTGTCCGGAATAATTATGTGAAGTGATCAGATACACTCTTGTTCTGGCCAAATAAGGTACAATCAATCTTTGTGACACATTATAACTCAAGGATCAAAAATGGTTATTTATTTATACTTCTTCACTATATTTAATTATACAGTTTTGAAAGACACATGCACATAAATGACATTTACAATTGATGTATGGGTACATGTGGGTGGTTCCCTAATGAGATATACTCACACCCTACATGAGATTATGTTGAAATTTTCTACCTGAGAAGACTTCATTGATCGCAAGTTTAGGTAGGTTGAAGACCTGATATTGGATCGTTGAGCTGTATATCTTGGAAAAAATCATGAGATGGATAAGGTATGGCTCAAGGATATAATATATACTCATATAAATTACTATTTTATTTACCATATTTATGTGATCTACCCATTGGATGATCATTGTCTTCATGTTAGAATGATAATATGTTTGTATGATTTTTTACTTCTGTATTTAAATTTTATGAAATGACCCGTGTTTTGGAATAGATGAAATTTTTCTCAAGGAGTATCAATTTATAGTTTAACGGATGGATCATTTATAAAAACAAGATTCAAAATGAAATTCTTTGAGTTTTAACACTTAATTTCATTGATTTTATTCTTTTTTAAGTATTGATGGGTGCATCAACTATTCCATTGAGTTTTAGAAGCATCGAACTCTTAAAACTCAAAATCAGGAAGGACTCGTAAGCAGGGACAATTTGTAAAAAACTGTTCATCCCACCAAATGAATCTTTGTGGTTGGTCAAATGGATATAAGGGTCCGACATGGACTTTTCTAACCGTTCAAGAGGATATGCATGGTCTTGATCCAAATTTTATAGTTTTTACAAAGGAAAAATGCACGGTTTTTACATAATTTTTCAAATCGTGCCCATGAACTATGTGAGAACCCTTCTTGGGTAGTGGCCAAAGCACGGTTCATTCACAATTTGTCCAACCATGTGACCAAACCATGCGCCTCATTTTAAGAGTTGGAATTATCATTTTTAACCTCTATCCTTCTATTTCCACTCCTCCCTTTTCTCCTCCCCCATGCATAGATCCTCCCATATCCCGTGGAGCATCTCTTATGATCATCTAGGTATGGAGATAACTTCATAATGTGGATGTCATTTTGAGCATCACTCATAATTTTGTAATCATATTGAAGAGTCAATAACTCTTCATTTCTCTTTTCATTGTTTATATTTTCTCTTTATGTGCTATTTTTGTGAGAGATAATTCAAAAAAAAATCTATGAATTTTACTATTTCAATGTTTTCTCTCGATTCAACTCAATTAAAGCCTTTATTTTTAATGTGTGAACTATCTTCACAATAAGGTAGTTGGTCTATAGTATTTCTCATTTATAATTTTCATTGTCGTGTTGCCTATTAGATTTTCTGTGTGTTGCTACTAAGATGTTGAATTAAATATGTATAACATAAGAACATTAATTAAATATTTATTTCACTATGAAATAAAATGGTTTTAGGTTATAAAATCAACTTGAAACACCCCTTTATTATGGGTTTTAATAATTTCATGAATTAAATTGTGCTTACGTTTCTTATTCTTAGACTACCAATGGTGTGTGTCAACCTAAACACATTGAATAGAATGGGTGGATTATGATTTGAATATGTTTTTAGGTGTGTTAAATTTTTCTTCTTGAAGGAGATACATAAAATGTGTTAAATGAGCATTTTTATTTCAATGACATGTTTTCTAATAAAATTAAATTTTGTTGTGCGATGTACTCTAAACTAAAAAAGAAAATGATTAATGTTTTATATCTTTCTTGGATGTTATGTCATGCTATGTTCATGGATTCCCATATTATTTATAAATGGATTTTAATTGCTTATTATATTAAATTTTTCATTTTAATTTAGTGAATGTGGGTAGAGAAGCCACACCACATGTTGCATAATTATGAATATTAGTTATTTGGTTTTTAATACCCATGGTTATATTAAGTTGGATGATAATAAATTCTTAAAGGTAATCCCTCATTATTTTTGATATTAGGCTATGGATATTGTTCAAAGATCAATGGTTAAGGGACTTGTTTAGAATGGAATTTCACACTCCCTTATGTTGGGTAGTGGGCATGATGTCTAACACTTTTTATCTTACATTCATGATGGGAATGTTGTTTCATATTCCTCTACATCAGATGTTGGGAATGAAGACTCACACCACTATCTCAAGTGATGATAATTTCATCATGTACTCATATGATATTCAGGTATTGAACTATTTATAAAGATTTAGTCTTATTATACAAGTCATGGATGCCTGAGTTACACCCCGGGTCCAGCTGAAACCTAGTATCCATGTATATTCCTCTAAATGTCATTACATATAGATTGTATATACATGTATAGATATAAAATATATATATATATATATGATTATTTATATATTCCAAATTGATTAGACTTATTTATGGAATATTCCAAAGTATGTGTGATTGGCTAGGTATCCCTTAAGAACCTGAGTTAACTTGGTTACTTTATTTATTTTCTACTTTGTTTGATATCCATGCACACTATTATAATTAATAATCACATACTAGATTAGCCTTATAAAACATTGTTTGAGACCTACTTAGTATGTCTCACACCTTTCTTCGGCCTCTATTTCATTAGGGTACCTAAGAATACCTCTTTTTCATAGGTCCATAGATTATTGATTATGTTGTGAATTGTATCTGGGAGATTGGGAGCACAGGACTGAGCTAGTACTCAGGTTGATCATAGAGATCACCCTATAGTATTTCATTTCATTTCTTATTAATGTATTGTTATATATTGTTTCACCTTCAATTTTATACTACTTTTTATGTAATCTAATCTAAACATGCATGCATGATGGTTTATTTGGAATTGTCCATTTTTATTTAGTTGTTGTATTTATTTTCCAATACATGTCATTCATTTATACTACTTCTGTTATTGTTTGATTTATTTATTATCTCTTATAACATTGTGATACTTTGATCATGAGGGTGTAATAACCCCCATTGTGCCATCATTATACACCAACTACTAATCTGAAGCCTCTTACGTATGGGGAGGCATGATTGAGGCCGTGTGGTGGTCAGTATGACTACCAGTTTTGTAATGGGTTGGGCCAGAATGTTATAAAATGGTATCAAATCTATTTTTTTCTTTTTTCGTTAAATTTTGGTATGGTAGACAGGAGACTGGAAATGTAGTGGTTCTTGGTAAATAGTTATGTCTGGTAGTGATCACCCCATGCATGGGGAAACCGCCCAAGTAACCATGGATGGGATTTTTGTTTGTGTTGTTCACTATTAATGTTGATTATGATTTCACCTTGTGTGATTTTTGTACTTTATTCTACTTACTAATTTATGATATTTATGGTATTTTTACCTTGTCTCAGTATGATATGGTTTTAGTATTACATGAGTAATTATAGGCACATATAGATTCATGTTCCATGCGTATGCCATGACATGTAGATTACCTTGTTAGGTTGTTTGAGATTTATTGATGTTCCTTTCATGTTTAATAGCAGGCTGGTTATATAACATGTTAGGTATTTTAGTAACATTCTTAGTTCAATTCCTACTTAGGTATTCCATTGACCTATTTTTTATATAACATGATGTGTGCTTTATTTAGCATGTTTTTTGTAAAGCATGCTTCTTTGATTTATTTATTATGCTCTATATATATACAATGATACAATGGTTTATTGCTTTGATAGTAGCTTATTAAAATTAATTTCCATGATTAATTGTATTTATAACATGTTTTAGCATTTCTAGCTATAATTTTAATATAAAATTGGATATTAAAGTTCCAGCATCAATCTAAATAGTTTTTTCCTGCATAGATTAATGGTGAAACCTTAACTAACCAGTCTTGACATGTTTGATCCATGCACCCTTAGTTTCATGTGATGAAACATATTGGTTGGGATTAAATGGGATCCAATTTACAATTTATAATGTGTATGGATATTTATAAATTAGGGGATGGAAACCAATATAATCAAACCATTATACATGAGTATGATATAAATTAAGACTATTATAAAAATAAATGTTGTTAAATTTTTATTTTTAATTTTTCCACTGTCTATGCAAATAATTTGAACCCTATGACATGCGCATGGAGACCCGTAAGTTAAAAATTTTTAATGTAGAACTGGACCCAAGTAGGTCAGTTGGGGAATGTTTCTTATGAGGTAACCCACTAAGGGTGTTTTGAAAATTTAATAATTATGTCAACTATTGTGTTTTATAGACCCATGTTAGAAATTATGGGACCCAAATAGGTCTCCTTCATTGTGATTTACTTATACTTAACCCCATGGGGCAAGGTTATATTATATAGGATGGTTATTTAAATTGTATACAACCACCTATATGGAATAAAAATAGATGTATTGTGGCATTGTACCAAACCAATTCCTACTTTAATTAATAAAAAACCTTTTATCTACTTTTGAGGTTTATTATTTATGAGGATTCTATTAATTAAAATTCCAATTAAAACCTAAATGTTGTTTTCTTATATAGATTGGAATTTAAATTTTATTCAACTAAGCCTAATTATGAGAATATTATTGATAGTTAATATGGATAAAAGTAATTTATGTGATAAATTTTTTAATTGTGATAAGATTTTAGTTAAATAATTAATTCTTAAAAGGAAGTTAATATAACATACCTATGTGGCTTTTGGAATGTTTAAATAAATTTCCTTTCTTTTATCCTTTATAAAACGTTCTTGTTTCTTTAATAAAAAAATTGTGACCTTCACGTATTTTGAAAAAAAATTGGTGTGATAGCTTAATGAAACTTTAATGGTGTTATTAGTTAGAATCCTCATATAAGGGTAGTTTAAATAGTTCCTTGAGTCCGACCTTGAAACATGGAAGTGATAATTTCTTGTAGGCCTCTTTATCTATAGCTTTAACCTAATATATAGGTGGTAGATCCTCGTGGCCTTTTTCAGGCATGACCTCCTCAAAATTTTGACGCTTTATGGTTTATTAATGGGAATATATAACAGTAGGTAGCACCCTCGTATCTTTAAAAAACTTACTAAATGTCATTGAACCTCTTTTAATGTGTGGTACTATTCGGGTGATATTTTATCATGTTGGACTCTTAGCTCTAAAATTACCCATTTGTCTTGACAGGAGTTTGTTCAGTAATTTGAACCTTATTATGAGCAACAGCATCATGTGATTCCCATTTTTAGTGGGTTATACATTCCTAGGGAATGGTCAGCCACCTAGTGGATAATGTGACCCTTCTTCCTCAGTGATGGATGACTCGGTACGTCATTATCCAGGTTTACAGTCATATGGGGTAATATTAATTGTGATTAAATCTATTTTGTGGGCCATTAGGTATTAAGATTCAATGGGTGATAAGCCAATATATAGTATTAAAGATGTTCTATTTTTATTGTGAAATATAAGGGTGGTATGAATTGATACATGTGGTACTAATCGAGTTTCTAAAATGGTACAATGAATAGTTTGGGTTCTATAATAATTGTTTCATCATTGAAATGCTATGATTGAATCACCGGTCATCTCTAAATAAGATTGACCTTTTTGTTATGGAAATATTTTCTCGTTCCAATGAATAGGATGAATGTTTGAAGAGGACAATATTCCTTAACATACTAGTCAGTGGTTTGGATTTTTCACCTATTTTCATGAGGTATCTGAGTGTGACATGGAAGAGAGTCACACATGTATATAAAGTGAATATAGTATAGAGTTATTTTAGGTTTCTATTCTATATTTTCTTTCTTAATGATTTCTAAAATCATATTTTCCACCTCTAGGATCCATGGTTAGTGGTTGATGGAGAAAGTTTCATGGGATGAGTTCCCTTTTTTAGTAAATATGATGAATAGGAAACTCTTAGGGTATGGAGAATCGCAAAAAACTATGTAATGTATGTTCTTATAAGTATAAGGAGCAAAAAAAATAAGGACCATTTGGAAGTGGATAGTGCTTGTTTTGAATTCCCATGAGGTAAGTGAGCTTCCAAAATGTTTATGTGCTTGCAAGACAGCATGATGAATAAATTATTGGACAACTATAAACCATTGAAATGTTGATTTTAAGGTTTTCCTCTGATGTTTGTGCTTCAGTGATCATGGGATGCCTCGGGTAGTAAAGGAATCATTTTTGGGAAGTGATGATGCATTGGAAGGTGGAGTCGAGCTCTTCTAAAGGAATTTGGCCTGAGAGGTTTGACTGAACTTTTTGTGTGTGGTTTGACATGGTGGGTTTGAAACTATACCAAACACTTCATCTTGGATGGGAGGGAAGTGTCTCAGGACTTCATGTAATTCCATGATATCCTCTTGGTATACTCTTGTCTTAGAGATGATCATGTTCCCTATATTGACATTATCCTATGTAAACTAACTGAGCATCGGTTATACATTGAGCTAAATTAAATATTGTTTCTCTTAATGAATAGACTTTGTGGTGTTATGCTTTTAAGAGTTTTGGTTGTCCTGAGTGATACCTAGAAAACCATGTAGGAATTCCTTATATGGACTCACAGACACCCATCGATTCTTTGAATTGACCAACAGGTAAGTACCACTTTGGGCTCAGTCCATGTTCTTGATATGTAAGAATTTCAGTTGGGTACCAGCATCTCACTTGTGAACACAGGAGTATGGACTACCTTTAATGAGATATTTGGACCCCAATTAATGATTTTTTTAACTTTAAATTCCAATCATGATCATTTGAGATTTTTTAAAGGGATATTATTCAAGTGTGATATATAATGTTTACATCCATGTTCGTGTTGGGAAAAATATCATAAATGGACGTTTCATCTTGAAATGTCACTATATAAGTTCCCAGATAGGATATTTGTGTCACTAGGAATGTAAGGGGGTGAATTAGTGATACATTTTTCTTTTAAGTTTCTTTCTTAAGAAAGATCCTTCGCCTACTCTTAATGATTTATTTCCCTAAAAACAAATAAAACACACAAACATGGGAACAGAGGTATTTAAAAGGTTTATTATTCAAAAACAATAGATACTTCCTAGGTATGGTATTGAAATGATCTAATTCCACAAAATCCATTAGAAATAAATCCTTTTATATGGAATACAATGAGTAGGATATGCCCCTTCACTCATGTAGCACTTTGAAAACAATCCAAATATTCATGTTCTCTTTCTATTAAAACTGATTTAATACAAAATTTTTCTAAGAAACCATGTTACGATGCTTCTTTATCAACTTTAACAAATATAAATTTTCAAAACAATTCATCACTTTCTTGCCCTGAACATGGTAAAATTTCTTGTTCTTTATAATAAAACTCAGTCAAATTTACCAATCTGGTCCTCCTAGTCTGATTTCTCAAGATGCAAAATGTATGAAATTTTTATAATATGATTGAGATAATTATAAACCACTTATATTTGCGTTTGTAAATCCCAGTCTGATTCCAAGGATTGATTTCCTCAATACAGAGATATTTCTTTTCAAGAATACCATTGAAGAAAATCTGACCTTCTTCTTCCTCAGTTTATAAATATCAATACAATTTTCTTAATCTGATTATCCAACTTGATATGATAATTATATAAATAAAACCATCTCTCTTATCCTTTCCTTCTTCTATTCGGATATCTTCTTCAATAAAACTGAATCCAAAAATTTTGTCTCCCAAGAAATTCAAACTTCTCTCTCTTCACATTGAACAATACTTCAGTTAGAAAGTAAAAATTACTTTATCCTTTTACTGGTGTTGCAAAAATTATTAGGGTTATATTCTGAAATTTTTTCTTTCACAACCAATTTTTTTGAATTTTCATGTTTAATTGAATTTTGGATACATATATGACGTCATCAGCTCTTCTCAACACTTCAAATTTCTTATCAAACGTTCTTGAATCTTATAAAAACATTATCCATTATTTAAAAATTCACCACAAACATTTTTTTAATTCTGATTTATTCAAAATGATACCTTCATTACGATTCTTTGCATCAATTTCTTATTTGATGAAATATACATCTTTAATCTACTTAGAAATCCTATGTCCAATTTTGTTTCTACATTATGAATGTTTGATACAATTTCTTCGTTAAATTTCTCTACACCAAATGAAGAAATAAAAACATATTCTTATAAAATCATGTTCTCCCTTTTCAACACTTTTCTATCTCATTAAATCTATTAAAAATATCATGTCTAATTTCCATTATAATTTTCATTACAATTTACCTAATTATGATGAAGAAAAATGTTGCACAAAATATTCATATTCATCTCTTATCTTGAACCACTTGAATGATGTAATTCAACCACTTCTAATTATTATTTAATTAACAAATATGAATTGGTACGAACTCTGATATGATGGATCTTGACCCAACTGATGAAGGAACTTGACAAAAAATACGATTTCTTCTTTCTCCTCAAAATACGATTCAAATTATCTATCATCACAAAAAATTAATTCTAATTTATAAATAAAAAACTCATCAAATTATTTCTTTGAATATGATCATCCTCCTTAGCCATTAAAAATCTTTCTCTTATAAGCCCATTATAAAGATCTTGATATTGTAAATCTTTAGCTTCGCCAATTTTATTCTTCTTTAAACCTCTTACTTGTAAGCATAGATTCTTCATGACTTTAAATAAATTGAAGATCAGAATTAGCATCATCATATTTATATTTTATTCATATATACTTGAATTTTTCCTCATTATGATATTCTCTACGATTATGAACAAGAGGTGAGTATGATGAACCTTTTCATTTAGAAAACAAAATCCCAATACAATGGATTTTCTTAATCATTGTGAGTCAGGTTTTCTTGAATACAATGATCGGTCATATTTTCAAAAAATAAAAACTAAGGTGATTTCGTTTTTTTTAGTATAATCGTTCACCAACAAACTTTTTCCTAGTTATGATGGTGAATCTGATTTCGAACAGCTTCTTTCTTTTTATCAACATCCAAATATGATAGATCGTATTGGCTCGTACAGATGTTTTGGATCTAATTCTCATATTTATTTGATTTAAAATGATCTTTAATCTTTATTTCCAAACATAATTTCTCAAAATATTGATTTATTGACCATAAATACAAAAAAAACACAACTTGGTCCTAACAATATCCTCATTTCTATTTCTTGTCAATACCCACTTTAACCAATTCAAAACAATATGTGTTATTGTTTTCCTTTCTCGATTTTTCTTCTCTCCATTCTTTTTATGCACACCCAATTTATTTTTTATATCCCTCATTGTGAATAAAATTCAAAGGGTCCACATTTACTAGTTTCTCCCTTATAAAAAAATGATCTCTATTTCTAGGGGTTGGAATCTTTATTCTTCGACTCTAAAACTTTTCTTCAACAAATATATCTCATGATTTTCATAACAAAGAACCTTTAGTAACATCTTTATAATAATAAGTTTATAAAATATTTTACATTCCTATATTATGTTTTGGCAGGATAGTTGGAAAAACTTTTTATATAATTTACTTATTTCCTATATCCACAATCTATTGATACATTTTTGTCAACGTTGTTTATATCTTTATAAGTATGTTTCTTCCCCTCATATTTCATTGAATTTTTTTCTTCCTCTAACTCCCTAGCCAAGTCAACAGGTTCTGGCTAGATAAATAATCATTATTTATTTTCTACTCACCAAATATATTTTTATTAACTTCCAAAATGTCTGGCTTTTGATAATTATTCAATAACATATTTGTGCTGGTAATAAAACAAGACATCCTTTTTCAAGATTTTCAAGTTATTCACACCTTTTAAAAAATATTTTCTATAGGTTGGAACCTATTTTAAATTTTCACACCAACCTTCTCATGATTCTTTTGAACATCATTCTCAAGATTCTTCCCTTGAGGGAATTGAGTCCCCCTCAAACCTTTCCTTATGTAATTTTTGGAATATTTGTAACGTATTTGGTTTAACAAACACATGTTATTTTTATACCAAAATCCACCACAATACTAACAGTATCCATATAAAGAGTATTTTCTTATGTAATATCCATATTTATAATATTTTTTAATATGTTTCTTAGTAACATTACCAACAAAAATTTCTTGATCACTGAATTTTTTTATTTTCAATCAGAATATTTTTCTTCAGCTAGTTTTTCTTTTGAGTCTTATTGGATCTAGAAGTAATATAATCATTTTCATATTCATAATTTTTAGAAACATTTTCAGACTTAGGATTTTCATAATCTTCTGAATTCTCCACTTATTTAATCATGTCCATGTATATAACTTCCCCAATATTCTTCTTTTTAGAAACAATTCTAGCATTCTTCCCAACATTTTAATATAAAATTTTTTTTATCCATCTTAGGTTTATTTTTATAATAACTTTTACCAACATCAGAGATAAATTTTTTGAAACTTCTGCCTTTATTTTCATCTTTAGAAAGTTGTTGTTGGATATGATCCAACTCTTCTTCTTTTTTCCTTCACATTCAATTCCATATTTTCGTTACATTTCATTACTTATTCAATGGATTTATTCAAATAATTCATCACGTAAATCATCTTTAATTTATCATCAAGAATACATTCTTGATTGTTTTTTGAAGAATTTTTACTTTTCAATCTCCTGATCTCCATTTCAGGTCTCCCAATATTCCTCATATATTATTCAAATTATTCTTTAAGATTGAATTATAATTGAGTTTCTTATTCTTCATAGATTTAAATTTCGTATTCTTTAATGTCAACTATTACAAAAGATATATTTTCTCCATCATTTTTAGTGGAGTTTTTTGGATTCAGCTTCAATGACTTCCTTTTTAGATAAACTTTTTTAACTATTAGAAAGACTTCCCCAATAAACTATTAAAATAAACTTTTTTTATTTAAAAAGATTTAAAATATCTTCACTATCAACATACTTATATAAAACTATTCTCATTTGGGTTTGTATACATTAATATCTTTCTTTTCGGAATAGAATTTTCCTAATCACCATGTTACATCAAATATCTTTTTATCCTTCTTTCTTCTTCATCACCTCTTTGATGAAAATTTGAAATGAAGTACCCAATGAATCCAAAACCAAAAAAATTAAGGGAATTTTAACATTATACCATTATGTACCCATTTTTGTATTTTTATAAAATAAGGATAAAATTTCATCCAGATTTTTACATACCTCTTTTTTTGAGTCATAGTCAGCAACATAAACTTCTTCTAGAACCTTCTAAACATTTTATTTCTTGGTTGTTTGGGAAGACATTTATCTATTGTCTTTTTTACCTTCATAAATATTTTCCATTCTCAAATAATATTTGATAATACTACTATAAAAATCATCCATATATAACTTATCAAGATCTATATCTTCCAATGAAGAAATTTTGGCATCAATATTTTTAGAATTAAATATCAACATCTTTTCAACACTTTTATAAAAGATAAAAAATATATTTTCAATTAATTTATTCTTCATTTCAATTTTTTTAGTCTATAAAAAGTTTTATTTCAAAATAAATTACAATATTTTATATTTTTTGAAGTATTTTGAGTTTAGCTGCAAAAAATAGCTTATATTTGAATTTAACTATTTTAATTTATTTCAGTGTTTCATCCATAAATTTTCCTTAAATGCCAAAAATTAATATATTATTATTTTATAGGTTAATATGTTCAATGTTATTAATTTTATACTTTGTGAAAAAATCTCAATCTACCATTTGGAGGCCTAAAACTAGCTCACAAATCCAACCTATAAAACTATGTGCAGATATGTCTAATTTTGATATTGGGCCCATATCTCATAAATGGATTTTCCAAAGAATCATAAATATAAAATCGATAACTATTACATATAGTTAAAAAAAATTAATTATCTGTGGTTCCACATTATTAATCTTTTATTATAATAATTACTACATGGAAAAGTGGAGTATTGGAATTTGAAGTGTCACCTGTCCAAAATTAAATATCCAGATTCAAACAACCATAACACCTACATCATGTTGTCATTATAGATGAAATTTTTAGGGAAGACTAGTATAAAGTAGGGAAACAAATTTTAATAATATCTATTTTACATATTATGCCATTAATTATTCCTACCATGAATAATCTTTTGGAAGAAATATTTTGAGCCAAAATTTTCACTTCTTTTTCCTGTAGAATAGTCTTTCTTCTTCATTTCAAAGGGTTGGGAACTTGGGGGTATCCTTTGTTGGAAATTCTATGAATTGTTTTAGTTTAATTTATTTTTAAATATTATTTTATATTATTAGTACATGTTAGTCTTTTTATTCATCTCATTCTACAATATATTTATTGTTTGTGCTTCCACCACTCTTTCTTCTCCATTATGATCTGTTATACTCATGATCATGTGTAACAAACCTAAGACAGTTATTGAGGGATCAATACCATTTTTAAACCAAGTTATTTTACATTTATTCATATGTTTTCTTGTTTTCTTATACCATGTCCAATGGGGATCTTACTGTTTAAGGTGCCTTGGCGTCTCCACTTTCCACCCAAGGCCTAAATTCTTCTTTCGGAAATATTCTCCCTCGATCGAGGAGATAGATGTGTGGTCTCTGGGTGATCATTGAGTATACCATATATTAGCAACATTAGTAGGATATTATTTTCATTCATAAAATTTATAATTTTCATTAAATAAATGTTAAACTAATTAAGAGACTATAACAATTCACTCATGGGGATTCTCTCAGGAATTTTTCCTTTATTCTAACTTCATTTTGTCTCCATTCATTCTGTCTGCATTAAGCAATGCATGTTTACAATTATTTATCATAAATAAACATTTATAAAACCTAAATTTATTTTAATTTAATTTTATAATAAAATATATAAAAAAGTGAATTATAAGTAGCGATTTCTTGACTGTAACAGTTCATTGGGAGAACAACCTACGTTTTCCTTTATGTTGCACTTAGTTATAAAATATTTTTGAGATCTCACATGATAAAAACTTCATCAAATTGAAACCATTTACTGGGATCCATGTGATTTTAAATCACTATTTTTATTCACATTTTTTAAATAATTTTCCTTTCATTTAAAAAAACACAAAAAATCATAAATTTCAAAAAGAAATTGTTCATGATGACTTTTAAGTCAATTTATTAGGTATGGAATGACAAATATCATATGAAAGAAGAAGTTTACAATAATTTTGATGTTAATTTTTAAATTATTAGTTATAAAATTATTATATTATAGAGATAAATAGTGTGGATGTCTAAATAAATACATTCATCCCAAGTGCAACCCGAGCCAAAGCCAGAGCCTAAACCAAAACAAGCGGTGAAAGATATTTCACAAATAATTTTTTATGTTAAGGAACAGAAGGTTAGTGAGAATGAGATAATAAAATAATTCATCACATAATTCCTCACTCAATCATTGCTTGAGGTGTTCCTGGAAGTAAACATACAATATTATTCACTTATGAGAGATCGAAAATTTTTGGATGTATCCTAGAATCACATTGTTGAAGATAACCTAAAATTTGATCTTCCCTTCCTTGAAATTGAAACATTAGTACCACTTTAACTATCTATTTATATGAAGAAAATGATAAATATTAACCAATTACTATATATTTTCCAATGTTATTTCCCAAGGAAACAAATTTCCAAGATGACATGCTTGAAAGGGAATATTTTTTTGTTATGTCTTTATGTTT
This sequence comes from Viscum album, assembly GCA_963277665.1. Taxonomy (NCBI): domain Eukaryota; kingdom Viridiplantae; phylum Streptophyta; class Magnoliopsida; order Santalales; family Viscaceae; genus Viscum; species Viscum album. Next base: position 813,807,980 of record OY728126.1, on the reverse strand, counting down.
TAATATTAATAAAGATGACTTTTTTTCTAACATATATTTATATGAAATTTATGATACAACACAAATGGGCCAGGCCATGGATGATAAAGAAGACATTAACCAATTTTTTTATTGAATATGAAGATCTAGATAAGCTGGTGGTGGTGGGACTACCTCCTCTACAACAACTTGGATACCATATGGAGGAGAACACCACTGAAGTCATCAGAGAGCACACCTATCTTATTTTCCAATAAACTATATACCTTAAATTATATCTTTATTATATCATGGGTTTTTGGAACTGTGTTATCTTCTTTTTGGTTATTTATTCTTTTTTTTACTCATGGTTATTGGGAAAATTCACATGAGGTGGTTCATCTCAAATAAATCACACACACCTTCTGATTGGGGATAATCTACTTCAACTACCTGAATAAGGGTAGTAAAAACATAGAAATCACTTGGTGGTTTAAACCAATAATTATAAATTTTATTTCCCATTTCACATTATTTTTATTTTATTTTCTTATGTCTTGTCATTTCATTCTTATAGTTTTAAATTTGTAGATGCTAGGAGCTTAACTCAAGGCTTCCACTAAAAAATAAATCAGGTTGGGTATTTCCATTTTTTATTTTATTTTCATCCCAATTTTAATTTTATGTTAAAATTTTCTTTATATTGGTTGATATAAAAAGATTCTAGTGAATGGAATAAGTGTGGGGTATGTATGATAACCTATTTTAGGAATTTTTGTTTGATTCTATTATGTTTTTCAAGACTTTTTCTAAAATTTTCATGTTTCATTTTTCATTTTTGATGTGTTTTTTATGAATCGTGTGATTAATTGAATACTTCATAAAATTCAAACCATATTTTTTTTTGTAACATTTCTTGATTTTAATAATTGGGTACCTAAATTATTACTAAATGTATTTTGTTTCTTAATTTCCAATATTTTCATTTTATGTGGTTTGATTGACTATGAAACTCATGTGCACTAGTACTATCCAAATTGAATATATTACCAAACCCAAGAGGTTTATAATCCTTTTTTATATCTTATAACATTAGAATTTTTCCTTAGATTATTGGTACATGTTGTCTAATCTTGAACTTGTTGTTTTCCACTTTTTCTAAAATGTAAGAGTTCATGGAATGTGTTAATTATGATTGAGGCCCCACTTTGAAATCCCTATTTTCATTTAAATCTTATTTTGATCTACCTTTTCATCTAACCTTTATTGATACCATCATATCCATGAAATACCTTTTTAGTATACTGATCTTGAAGTTAAATTCATGATTATTGTTTAATTCAAGTGTGGGGGAGGGAGAAGTTGCGATTTATTTTGATTTTTTAAAGAATTTGTTTGAGATAAATTGAAAGTGTTTCCATATTTATTACTTATATGGTAGAATAAATTTCATTAGGGGGATATTTATGGGTGGAAAAAATATCATTACACATATAGTTTATGTCACGAACCAACCCCGGTCGACCCTAAATCGGTCACCCAAGCGAGCCTGTGGTTTGTCCCAAGAGGCGTTCCCAATCCCCACGAGATGGAAACTAGGGTCGGGCATCAGAACTAAATAGGTGGGAATGATTTGGACCATAAAATAAAAAAAATATAAACAAAGAAAAGTAAAATTAGTAGTGGAAATAAAACAAGATGGAACATACCTCCTGGTGACCTCTGGGTCACCTCTTACCACTAACAACCTGGTTCACAGTGGAAAAACAAACAGGAACCTAAAACAAAAAACTGAACCTACATCTGAAATGATAGGATAAATGTGAACATTAAAATTCTTAGTAGGAATGCCAAATGTGAACCACAAAATCCATGCATTTTCAAATTCTGAAATAGTCCAATAATACCATTTTGAACTACAGTTATAAAAATAAGGTTTTCAAATATACAATAAATTTTGAAAACTAACAATCAAAATTTCATTTCCCATGTAATTAAAAAATATGGAAAAGAAATAAGGATGGGAACACAGAAACATTTTCAAAATAGATAATTTGAAATCCTTTTTAAAACCAACCATACATACAAATTTTTTCCATGAAAACACCAAAACGAAGTTCAAGGGTATGATTCTACACACAGAAAAGAAAATGGTACTAATGGTACTCATATTAGAGAATCATGGATAAACAAGGAACTTTGAGGAAGACCACAACATACTAATACCTGGGACTCCATACCAGGTATCATGCCATAGATGATAGAATCAAATTCCCTAACGCTCGGCCACCCTATCTCAGGTCAGACCAAGGGGCCCAATCCCATAGAAATAATCATGAATATCCACATACTATTGTTCACTGGACAGTACGTGAACATCCAATGCAGCAACCATTCTTAGTAAAACCATTTCTATGTTTGGTTTTTGTGATATGTTCACAAAGAGGTGTTCCACACATTCAAACAACAATCCATTTATATATATATATATAACCAAGAACACTACAAGTCCAAAACTACCACAGCCACCTAAAGGTTATTATTATTCCTTAAAATATGTATAATTCAAAGGTGGACCCATAATAAGGTCCCTCCAATCTCATGACCATCAGTTGAGGCAAGATACGTAACCAAAGAGGGGTTTTCCAAACATACTATTTCAAAGATGCCAAACTATTCTTAGTCATATCCCACACATAAAACCATTTTAAAATAGCCATTTTGAAATACTAATTGGCGCTTTAGCTTTACAATAATCTACCATTTACCAAAAACACTTGGATATATTTCCATTAAAACAATAAACATTATTTTAAATATCCATGGCCAAATAGGTCCTTACACCAAGAATTTACCAAAACATTCCCAATCTCATTTTAAATCATGTTAAAACAAACAACACTTAATAAAGTTACAAACATACTTTCACAACACTCATAGGCTATCATTCTTTGGAAAAATTCTAAACAGACCAATGTTTCCAACCACTCACCGAAGAATGTCTCAATGCCAACTGAGCCAAACCATGGGGAACACATTTAAAATAATCTTGAAATAAAAGGAGCACCAATTCCCCAATTTTTTAAAACACAAAAACATTTCAGGGGAAAAAATAAGTGGGAGAAGATGTACTCTTAAAAAGGATTGTCTCTAGAGTGCCATCTTCTCTTGAATGCACATCAATGTGTGCACCCAGTCCACCCATGGTTGTGTATTCATCCAATGGAACATTATAAACCCAAATAAAACATTTGGAACTCATTTCCATCTATTTCACCCATTTAAAAATCACAACAGATATTCAAAACCCAAGGAGATTTTTTCAAGTTAATTTACGAACAACTTTGAAGGAAATCACTTTGAATTTCTTATATAAAAAAATTCAAATTATGAACCAATTAAATTTAATAAAACATTTAAAATTTTAATTCCACATACAACCAACCAATCCCCTTAAAAAGTTTCAATAAACATTTTATCAATCACCTATGACATAAATACGCAAGGGAATAAACTAAGTTTCATATAAAACTCTATTTTTAAAAACAACAAACAAAAAAAATTACCACAAAATCTATATAGGGGTACCATATAGGTTCAAAACGAGGGTATAAATTTAAATAAACATCAAACATTAAATTAAATGAAAGGGAAATTAATATCATGAATTCTCTTACATTAAACCAAGTGCAGACATAGAAAAATTATGACGGAAGGTAGAAAAATCCCCCAAGGAACAACTGTGTATTCTTAATAATGGTAAAATTCATGAATTACCAACCACAACATTAGGGTTTTGAAAAATTAATGAAAATATCTAAAACTGAAGAAGAAATTTTCTAAAGGCGGGACACCAAGCACTTGAGGGTAGGCAAAGGTGCTAGTAGGGTCTGGGATTATGTAAGAAGACAGTTGTAGAGGTAATGTAGGTAAGCTGGCTGGAGTGAAAAGGGGTGAGGTATTGATGGAGTGTGGCTTGGTTGGAGGTAGCCTAATCAAACCACTGTAGGTTGGAGGTGCTCTGGTTGGAGTATGCGTGACGGAGGGGGGTTGCGTGTCCAAGCATGCTGCATGGAAGGAGGCTGGCCATCGATATTCGGCCAGCTAGGAGAAGTGGGTGTGGGTCTGAGCATCCCACATGGGAGAGGGTTTTCCACTTGGAACTAGATGGACATGAGGAGTGGGTGTGGGTCTGAGCATGCTGCACGGGAGAGGGCTGACCATCGGGAGCCGGTCAGCCTAGATGGTGGGGGCAGTGGCCTGGTTCGTGCCTCATATGGGAGTAGGGAGAAAGGGGGGTGGTGTCCCCCCTAGGGTTAATTTTTTTATTTTATAATAATAATAATAATAATAATAATAATAACTATAATAATAACCATAATAATATTATTATTACTATTAAAATAATAATTTTTTTATGATTAAACATTTTTTTCTAAAACTCTATTGTATTTAATTAATTTTATTTTACTTCATTTTATTTCACCTATCATTTAACTAATTAACTTATTTATTTCTATTTTCAAAAAAAATAATGGTTTGTGTGCCGCTAAGTGCATAGTTGAGCGAACTTCACTCAAATCGTGCCACCCGGCACTAACCTCTTACAGGTTCAAACTGCATGCTTGTCGCACAGTTTTATAACTCGTGCACAAGTCATGCGTTATTCCCGATCGGGGTTTCACAATTCTCCCCACCACAGATATTTATGCCCCCATAAAGTTACTAGGCTGAGAGTTAAAATAACTCGAGTATATGCCATGACTAAACCAAAATAAACTGAGAGCCTCGGGGTGACCATTCCCAATACACATCACACCTGACCTATAACAACCCGAGATTTTATGAGAAATTTTATTTTTAATTTCTTTGATATATTTTTTTGTATGCTACGCGAAGATTAACTTGTTCTATATGAAACATTTTATTATCTTGTAGTATACAGTAACACTATTCTTAGCGTGTGTTGCACGCAATAGCGACATTCCTCGATAGCGTGTGTTGTACGCAATACCGAGTTTCACTAAACAGTGAAATATTGTTATGAACTATCCATTATGAATAGTATTAACTAAATTATAAATGTTATTACATAATAATTAATCTTACACATATTATAGAACATAATATGAGAACAAAATGAATTTTTCGGGTAAAATAAGTATTTTTTTTAAAAATGCAGTTTTACCACCTTTTGATGGCGCACCCAATTTAAATCTAGTTTTTGATACATTTAAAAGTTAAATTAGACAAAATAAACTTATTAAATGCAATAAGTATATAAAAATTTACTTTGGACAAATTTTTTATATTTTTCAGCTAACTTTCATATTTTGATGAATAGTAAAAATACGTTAAATTTATCTTAGAAACAAATTTTTTCATCAACATAATTTATATGGTTAAATTAAAACATTTAATGTTTTTAAAGTATAAATAGATTATATTTTTACCATTTAATATAATTTAAGTCATTATCATTAATTTTATATTGAATTCATAGGTAAAACAATTCAGTCTTTGGCAATGTTTTAACTTTTAAAACCCGTTTTCTTAACAATGGGATTAATTTTAAATTAATTACTGCAACTTCTGTGTTTTTAATTTTAAAAAATTTATTTCATAATTTAATTCAGTGGGTTCAAATTATGTTAATATGTTACTTTTTTTGATATTATGAATAGTAACTACAGTAATTTTTATTTACTACAGTTAAAGGTAAATCTGGTAATTGAGGGTAAAAATAAGATTATAAAATTACCATAACTCCTGCCCAAATTCTATTGAATGAATAAAATTCGACCCATATCACCTAAGGGTTGGAATAGATTCATTTCATGGACTTTTTTCCATGGAAATGATGTAATTATTGTTAAAGCCAAAGGAAGTGACAACATGTCCCTCTCTTATATCTTATAAGTGTAATAATTTTAATTTAGTGATAAACTTCATAAAACATCAAAAATGAATAGTCACCAGATATATAATAAAATTATCTACATCATGTTAATTTATTTATAATATTTATGGGTTAAATAATTATCATTAATGGTGAAACAATAGTGATGTAAAAATTATTTTATTGATTGAAATATCAAATAAATGGTTTTAAAAATATTAAAATAAATATTATATGAATTATTTAATGTTATCCACGAATTTTTAAGATTAATATTACATGTTAGGGATCTATTAAATAATTTTTTTGAATATATCTTCTATGTGGATTTATTTAAATTCAAATAATTGAATAGTGTCAAAATTGACTCAATGGATATTTTATAAAAATAACATATTATTAAATTGTTTAAAAATCACAAAAAATATTTAAAAATTATAAATTGAAATTTCAATGGTATAAAATGTCATAATGTATACAATTATGTACAATTAACAACACATAAGTATGTATTTATAATAATTTAGAAATTAGAATCTTATTACAACAAATAAAATTAAATAGATTAAATAAGGATAAATCAAAATGATAGGGTTTAAAATAAAATAAAAAAAAGTAAAAATTTAATTGGTTGATGAGATTAGAACCCTATATCATCTCATCTTCTAATTTAGTCATTTTTTGAGTTTTTTAAGTGGGATATGAATTTATTATAAATTAATATTTTTGAGGTTTCCAAAAGTGCCCCTCTCCTCTCATATAAAAGGGCACCTCCTCCCTCTCCTCTTCACAACATTTTGAGCCTTCAAGCTCAGCCAAACCCTATCAATTTATTTTCTCCACTTCCCTAGAAACATAATATAGGTACTTATTTTCTTAAAATACCAACTTTATTGCCCTAATAAAAGGTTTAGAAGAGGTGCGTCGAAGAAATGGTAATATCCATTACCGATTCTTTCAAATTTATTTCTCCTTCTGCTTACACTTTTTTATTTTTTTTAATTATAAATTTATAACATAAGTATCACTAATATACTGATATGTTATTATAAATATTAAACAACTCTATTTCACCATCTATCTATCCTATGGAAAATAAAATCACTGCTCGTGTGTACATATGGAATACCGTCTCCACGCCATGATGTAAGTTGTTTTCCACCACCACATTACATGGATGGGTATAATGGTGTAAAGAATAACTATATATGATTATTATAACATGATACTAATTCTAAGATATTCTACCATCCAATCCAATACCATTCATTAATTATGGGAATGATATCATCGCTCATGCGTACATACGGATTACCGTCTCCACAACGCGATGAGCTTTATTCATCATGTTAACCATTAAAGAATGATTATAAAGTATATATATTGAATAATAATGAAATATATGACATAATAATGTTACTGGATTTATGTATATATATATATATGTCATCTACTTACTTCCATTCAAGTCAATAAGGAAAGGAAAACAGCGTTCATGCGTACGTACGGCCTACCGTCTCCATGAACGGTGTATTTCATTCCATTTATCGATCTATTATATTCTGAATATATATAAATCATGTTTTAAATTATTTAAGTAATTAATAATGATCTAAGTAATCATATGAATAATTACAAGTCAAAACACGGACGATAAATGAAACAATTTTACCCAAAAATGCTTCTTTAACATGGAATTGACAAATGAACGGGTAATATAAAGTCGTAAGTGAATCATACATGATATAATAAATATTATTATGATTCTTTTAAAAGTTAATAATATGTTTTAACACACTATACAGGATACTCGTACACATACGGAAGAAATTGGACATAAGGTAAGGGATAATTATTCCAATCTCTTTCTTATTCGAGATTGTTTATTCGTAAGTATTTACTGGGGTTATATTTATCATCAATGTCCATGCTTTCAAAAAATGTTTTCATAAAATGTTTACTATTATTCCATGTTTTTTTAAAGTCATGTTTACCCATTTTTGACTTTTACTACTATGAATGGAAAAATCTTTCTTTTGTTTACCATACGATGTACTTTTTGACTTTTCTGACAAAAGTACGAGGAGGATGTTTTTTTTAACTTATACGGCATGAACGGATTTTTTCGATTTCATAACGCCTTATTTTCATTAAGATTACTCTACAATATTTCATGATTATTTTAAATAAAATACTTTTCTTTTAAAATTGCGTGGAATTCTGTGAAAATAAAATGATTTTGAAGAAGAAATGATATTTTCCTCAAGAATTCATTTCAAGTGTTTTATCAAAATTATTTTCCATCTATGATGACATTATTTAGTATGTTTGTGTTTCAAGTATAATGTCTCTATTATTTACATGGTTTTATTTTTATTATAATGAAATTATATCCATTTTTCTTATATGGATTATGTTATGATGGGATGATGTTTATGAAACCCATTTTATTCTTTGGGTTATGATGAATGCTTTATGTTTATATTGTGGAACACGTAAGAATGATTTCATTATGAGATGTGTGGGACCTATATCTCCCTCCAATGCATTGGGTAATGATCCATATCTCTTGATATAGACATGGTTGGAACAGAAAGTAAAATCTTCTTCAATAATACAAGGTTGGAATGGCTGGTAAACCTGATTCAGTAATGGACTTTGTCCTCTATGACGGTCTTGGCAGCAATGCATTGGATACTATAGAAATCATATCATGTTCTTAATGGTTTTCCACAATTACATGTTTTATTCTCATGCTATTTTATCATGATTAATGTTCCTTCATATCTATTTCATATGTACTGCCAAGATTTCTGTCATTACTCATGATTTTGATGTTTTATGTTCATTTTTTTACATTCAAATGTTTATGAGTTGTTTTATGTTCATCATGTTTGACCATACTGAGAATTTGAGCTCACCCTTTTTATGTTTTCTTTTCCCCGAGATATAAAGAAATGTTTTAGGCAAGAATATAAAAGGGTAATATATTTATGGGAGATTTTGAATATCTTTCACCATGATTAGAATATTTTGTTATGAGTTTCCAAAGACACTAAACTAATACAATAATTGGGTGTCTGTTTTTGTTATGTATTTAGTATTTTGTGAAATTAATGTAATGTCCATGTAAGTAATGCTTAGGTATCTACAGTTCGTATCAGAGTGAATTTTTAGTAAACCTTTGGAAACTAGGATGCAAAAACATTAGTGAGATCCCTAGAGATATTTCTAAGGTATGTCTAGGGATGTCCCTAAGGTCATGTCTAAGTATAGGTTAAAATCATAGAATTAAAATAACAATCATGGATAACCTAGGATAAAACCTAAGAGGTTAGAAATTGAAGGTACTCCCCCTTTATTATAGTGTTTTCCTAATATGATTTTTGCCTCTCACACTATTCTTTTTGGGTTTTAGATAATTTCTGGAACCAAAAGAAACTGTGTTAATGATCAATGCACTGGTCAATGCAATGGTTGTCATTCTCAACAACCAAATGTTATGGGAAATGGAGTGAAAAATCTTATTTCTATACTTACACAAGCTATGAATCATTCTGGACTTCCAAATGAGCAGAGAAAAGAACAATATTCTATTGAGTCCTTCATGAGGAAACGTCCACCTTCTTTCAGTGGGACTTTTGATCCACTTGTTGTTGAACAATGGATTGGTACCATTGAAAAGATATTTTCCATACATCATTGTTCAGATCATAAAAAGTAATTTTGTTTGTTTACTATTTGGAAAGTGAAGTAGACTAGTGGTGGACTCTAATTAATAATACAAGGCCCCAATATGAAATTGAATCCATGGAATGGGAAGAGTTCAATAACATGTTTTTAAATATGTTCTTCCATCATATTCTTCGAACAAAGATGGAAAATGAGTTCCTTGAGCTTAAGTAAAAGGATGATGAATCTATAGGTATATACGAGGCGAATTTTACAAGGCTTTCAAGGTATGCATCTGGCTTTATCAGCCAACCTGAATGTAAAGTTGATCGATTCTTCATCGGCTTAAAACCATGTCTTCGAAGGGCATTAGTGATAAGAGACTTCAGTAGCTATGAATATATTGTGTGTTTTTCTATCAAGGTAGAACTGGAAGTTAGTGTTACATATCAATCTTATGATTTTGACAAGAAACGAAGGATGGAGTTCATGTTAAAATCTCAAAACAATGGTGAAAAGAAGATGAATATTTCATTATGCTCAACATGTGGAAATAAGTATATTGGAGATTGTCTTAAATGGACTAGAAAATGTTTTTAAGTGTGGAAAAGAAGTTCATCGATAAGCTGAGTGTTGAATTAATGGGAAAAAGGTAGCTAATGATGTGAATTGAGAAAAGACTACAGAGAACTCACCACCAACACTTCAATGCTACAAGTGCAAGGAAATGGTGCTTATGCTAACCAATTCCCTAATCCAAAGGTTAATGATGATAGACATCAACAACCACTTATGGAAAAGGAAAAAAGGGAAATCACATGCGGTCACTATTTTCGATGTTGAGTATGACAACGATGTGGTGGAATGATTAAGTGTTTATGTAATTGTATTCCAAAATAATGTTGTGGAATCTCATTTATAATATCGTGGAATATTGGAATGTCTATATATTGGTTTATTGTGGTTTTCAATAATTTTATGGTACTGGTAACCATGAAAAGTGATTGAAATATTTTTGGAAGGAAGGTGATATGTGCATAATGAAAGGATAAGGAGAAAATAATATGTTTGATAGTATTAATGAGCTCATGACTGATATAAGGAAAAAGTGACATCATGGTTTGAGTATATAAAAATTTTGGGATTTTGGTATGTGGAAATAATTAACTATTGACAGCATTCATGTTTTCACTAAGGTTTTATGGTAATTCATGTTTCATGAGAATACATGATTAAGGTATTAACCTGTTTGGAATATGACCAACAAGATATATATTATGATATATGGGGGTAAATGATGGTAATCACATGCTTGGTAGATGACCTCTCTAGTTATCTTTTTCTTTATACTATGAGATTGGATAAAAGTATTCAGATAAGCCTAAATATTGGAATGGATTAAGTTAGACATCAGATAGTATTGTTTAAGGACACAAATTTTTTATATTATTTTTGAAATGTTATAATAGTATAGTTTTAGAAAAAATACAACCTGTAGGATGGGCGAAAACATGTCACATCGGACAAGGAGGAATCGAACCCACAACTGATATGTGACAGGCCTTTATCACCTACCACTGGCCTACAGGAAGTCACCGGTTAGTAAAAATTAGTTTTATTTTATTAATTTATATGATATATGAAGTATAAGTCCATTTTTGGAGCCATATACGATTAATATCACCATATATGGACTTATGTATATTTAATAACTTTTGTTAACTTTTTGTTTGAGATTGATGGAATGACCCATGATTCTATCACATGATCTGCTAACACTTCACGAATAAAAAATTAAACTTCATTTCATTAATATTTGAAGTGGAAATTTTTCAAGGAATGACCAACTGTGAGATTTTACCAAAATCAAGTAAGTATTTCTTCAAATTCAAATTCTTCAACTTTAGGGAAATGATCTTGAAAACCAAAAATGTTGTCTTAGTACCCTCATATCCGATAAATCAGATGGTACCTTAGATCATCACAAATTTATGGCATTATGATTTTTGGATTTTTCATAGCCATGTTCTCTACCACTCTTCAACAGAACATGATGGTAAGATTTCTCTTCCATATCCATATTTTCAACTATATTCTCCTATGTGGAAACCCATTGTTGTGTTACTTTGGGTGACCATTATGTTTCTAACTATCATTTTTAAAATTAAGTTTTAGTATTACTTTTTATTATGTGGGTCTCTATGAAATAAACTTTCAAGTAGTAAACCATTTATAACCCCGACAAATTTCGAGGGGGAAATTCCTTTTATGGAGGGTAGAATGTAACACTGTGAGATTTTATGAGAAATATTATTTTTAATTTCATTGATTTCATTTGTTTTATGTTACACCAATACTATCTTACACTATACACAACACCGTATTATCTTTTAGTATACGCAAACACTATTCTTGGCTTGTGTTGCACACAAGAGCGACCTTCCTCAATAGCTTGTGTTGAAAGCAAAACCGAGTTTCACTAAATAATGATATATTGTTATGAACTAGCCATTATGAATATTATTAAATACATTTTAAATTTTATTACATAATAATTCATCTTACACTTATTCTAGAACATGGTATGAGAACAAAATAAATTTTTCTGGTAAAATAAGTATTTTTCAAAAAATGCAATTTTGCCGTCTTTTGATGGAACACCCACATTAAATATATTTTTTGACACTTTCAAAAGTTAAATTAGACAAAATAAACTTATTCATTTCAATAATGATATAAAAATTTACTTTGGATAAATTTTTTATATTTTTCTGTTAACTTTCATATTTTGATGAATAGTAAAAATATGCTAAATTTTTCTTAAAAACTACTTTTTTCATCCAGATAATTTACATGGTTAAATTATAAAATTTAATGGATTAAAGTTTAAATATAATATGTTTTTACCCTTTAATATAATTTAAGTCATTATCATTAATTTTTACATTGAATTCATAGGTAAAAACATTTCAATATTTGGAAATGTTTTAACTTTTAAAACATGTTTTCTTAACAATGGGATTAATTTTAAATTAATTACTGAAAATTCTGTGTTTTGAATTTTGAAAAATGGATTTCATATTTAAATTCTGTGGGTCCAAATTATGTTAATAGGTTACTTTTTTTATATTATGAATAGTAACTACGATAATTTTTATTTTCTATAGTTATAGGTAAATCGAGTAATTAAGGGTAAAAATAAGATTATAAAATTACAATAACACATTCCAAAATTCTATTGGATGAATAAAAGTCTACCCATATCACATAAGGGTCGGAATAGATTCATTTCATTGACTTTTTACCATGAAAATGATATAATTATTATTAAAACCAAAGGAAGTGACAACATGTATCTCTCTTATATCTTATAAGTGTAATAATTTTAATTTAGTTATAAAATTCATAACACTTCAAAAATAAATATTAATTAGAAGGATAATAATATTATATACATTATGTGAATTTATTTATAATTTTTAGGTATTAAATAATTATCATTAATGGTGACACAATAGTGATGTAGAAATTATTTTATTGATTGAAATATCAAAACATTGGTTTTAAAAATATTAAAATAAATATTATATGAACTACTTAATGTGATCCAATAATTTTTAAGATTAATATTACATGTTATAGATCTATAAAATATTTTGGTTAGAATATATCTTTTGTTTGGATTTTATTTATCTTCAAATAATTGAATAGTATCAAAATTGACACTATTGATATTTTATAAAAATAACATATTATTAAATTGTTTAAAAATTACAAAATATATTTTAAAATAATAAATTGAAATTTTTATGGTCTAAAATGTCATAAAGTATCCAATTATGGACAATTAACAACACATATGTAAGTATATATAGCAATTTAGAAATTATAATCTTATTACCATAAATAAAATTAAATAGATTAAATAAGGATAAATCAAAATGTTAGGGTTTAAAATAAAATAAAAACAAGTCCAAATTTTATTGATTGATGAGATTACAACATTATCTCATCTTATATTCTAATTGAGTCATTTTTGGATGTTTTTATGTGGGTTATGAATTTATTATAAATTAATATTTTTGAGGTTTCCGAAAGTGCTCCTCTTCTCTCTTATAAAAGGGCACCTCCTCCCTCTCCTATTCACAAAATTTTGAGCCTTAAAGCTTGGCCAAACCCTGTCCATTTCTTCCTAAACTTCCCTAGAAACATACTAGAGGTCTTGATATTCTTCAAAGACCAAATTTATTTCCCTAAAATAAGGTTTAGAAGAGGTGCGTCGAAGAAAAGGTAATATCCTTTACCGATTCTTTAAAATTTATTTGTCCATATAATTCCTCTTTTTTATTTGTTTCATTATAAAGTAATATAATTAGTATAAATAATATACTGATATGTTATTATAAATATGGAACAACACTATTTCACCTTTTATCCATCCTATGGAAAACAAAATCACCGTGCATACGTACATACAGAATACCGTCTCCACACCGTGGTGTAATCTGTTTTCCACCACCACATTACTTGGATGGGTATAATGGTGTAAATAATAACTATATAGGATTTTTATAACATGATAATAATTCTGATATATTCTATCATCCACTCCAATACCATTCAAAAATTATGGTAACGATATCATTGCTCGTGTGTACATAAGGATTATCATCTCAACGACGCGATGAGATGTATTCTTCGTGTTAACCATTCAAGAATGATTATAAAGTGTACATATTGAATGATAATGAAATATATGCTATAATAATTATACTGGATTTATATATATATATATATATGTATATATTTCATCTACTTACTTCCATTCAAGTTAGTAAAGAAAGGAAAACTATGTTCATGCATATGTACAACCTACCGTCTCCATGAATGGTGTATTTCATTCTATTTATCGATATATTATATTCTGAATATATATAAATCATGTTTTAAATTTTGTAAGTAAGTAATCATGATCTAATTAATCATATGAATAATTAAAAGTCAAAACACGGATGATAAATGAAACGATTTTACCCAAAAACGCTGATTTAACATGGAATTAACAAATGAATGGGTAATATAAAGTCGTAAGTGAATCATATATGATATCATAAATATTATTATGATTCTGTTACAAGTTAATAAAATGTTTAAACACACTATATAGGATACTCTTACACATATGGAAGAAATTGTACATAAGGGAAGGGATAATTATTCCAATCTTGTTCTTATCTGAAATTGTTTATTCGTAAGTATTTACTAGGGTTATATTTATCATCAACGTCCATGTTTTCAAGAAATGTTTTAGTAAAATGTTTACTATTCTTCCTTGTTTTTTTAAATTCATGTTTACCCATTTTTGACATTTACTATGATTAATGGAATGAATCTTTCTTTTTTTACCATACGATGTACTTTTTGACTTTTCCGGAAAAATGACGAGGAGAATGTTTTTCTAACTTATACGACATGAACGGATTTTTACGGTTTCATAATGCCTTTTTTTCATGAATATTACTCTACAATATTTCATGATTGTTTTCAATAAAAACATTTTCTTTTAAAATTGCATGGAATTTTGTGAAAATAAAATGATTTTGAAGAAGAAAGGATGTTTTCATCAAGAATTCATTTCAAGTGTTTTATCAAAACTATTTTCCATCAAAGATGACATTATTTAGTATGTTCATGTTTCTAGTATAATGTATATATTATTTACATGGTTTTCTTTTTCTTATGATGAAATGATATCCATTTGTTTTATATGGATTATGTTATAATGGGATGATGTTTATGAAACCCATTTTATTCTTTGGGTTATGATGAATGATTTATGTTTATTTTGTGTCACATGTAAGAATGATTCCATTATGAGATGGTTGGGACCTATATCTCACTTCAATTCATTAGGTAATGATTCATATCTCATGAGATAGACATGGCTGGGATGTCAAGTAAAATTTGGTTCATTAATATAGGGCTGGAACAGCTGGTAAACCCGGTTTAGTAATGGACTTTGTCCATAATGATGGTTTTGGAAGCAATGCCTTGGATACTATAAAAATCACATCATGTGCTTAATGGTTTTCCAAAATTACATGTTTTATTCCCATGCTATTTTATCATGATTAATGTTCCTTCATGATCTATGCCTTATGTACTACCAAGATTTATGTCATTACTCATGATTTTGATGTTTTATGTTCATGTTTTTACGTTCAAATGTTAATGGGTAGTTTTATATTCTCCATGTTTTCCCTTACTGAGCATTTGAGCTCACCATTTTTATGTTTTCCTTTCCCCAGGATATAAAGAAAGGTTTTAGGTAAGAAAACAAAAGAGAAAGATCTTTATGGGAGATGTTGATGGTCTTTCACCACAATTAGAAGATTTTGTGTCGAGTTTCCAAAGACACTAAACTAATACGTTCATTGGGCATCTGTTTTTGTTATGTATTTAGTATTATAAAAAAGTAACGTAATGTAAATGTATGTAAAGCTTAGGTATTTATAGTTGGTATCAGATTGAAGTTTTTTTTAACCTTTGGAAACTAGGATGTGAAAACTTTAGTGAGATCCCTAGAGATATTTCTAAGGTATGTCTAGGGATGTCCCTAAGGTCAAGTATAAGTATAGGTTAAAATACTAGAATTAAGATAAAAATCATGAATAACCTTGGATAAAACCTAATATGTTATCAATTTAAGGTACTCCCCCTTTATTATGTTGTTTTTCTAATATGATTTTTGCATCTCACACTATTATTTTTGGGTTTTAGATAATGGCTGGAACCTGAAGGAACCGTGTTAATGATCATTGCACTGTGCAATGCAATGATTGTCCTTCTAAACAACAAAATGTTATGGGAAATGGAGTGGAAAATCTTATTACTATACTTACACAATCTATGAATCATACTAGACTTCCAAACGAGAAGATAAAAGAACAATATTCTATTGAGTCCTCCATGAGGCAACGTACACCTTCTTTTAGTGGGTATGCTGATCCAATTGTTGCTGAACAATGGATCAGTGCCATTGAAAAGATATTTTCCATACTTTTATATTTAGAGCATGAAAAATTCATTTTGGTTGTTTACCGTTTAGAAGGTGAAGCAGACCAGAGTTGGAATCTAATTAAGAATACAAGGCCCCATGATGAAATTGAATCCATGGAATGGGACGAGTTCAAGAACTTGTTTTTCAATAAGTACTTTCCTTTTATTCTTTGAACAAATATAGAAAATGAGTTCATTGAGATTAAGTAAAAGGATGATGAATCTGTAGGTATATACGAGGTGAATTTTACAAGGCTTGCAAAGTATGCATCTGGCATTATCATCCAACCTGAAAGTAAATTTGATCAATTCTTCAGTGGCTTAAAACCATGTCTTTGAAGGGAATTAGCGATAAGAGACATCAGTAGCTATGAAGAGATTATGCATTGTGCTATCAAGGTAGAACTGGAAGTTGGTGTTACATATCCATCAGGGTAGCAAACTCCAAGAAACACGAATAACGTACCCAAAAGCAACATCAATAAAGGTAACTTTATCTAGAAACAACCAAAAAAACATAAACCTAGCCAAAAATTTAATTTAAAAAATCACCCTTTTCATTTAAATTTTTAAAACCCAATATATAGATTTCAAAATTATTGGAAAGAAATCATTTTCCATTTTAGAACAACCTTTATTTTAAAATTATACTCAGACTTACCAAAATCAAAATAACACAACTTAAGCCAAACCACAAAAATGAGAAACTAGTAGTCACACATAACCTAGAGACATGGTAGTGATCCATTACCCAAGCAAGTTTCAACAACTTGGAGGTACTTGAACCGTGCACTTGGACTCCATATGGGTCACTACTCCATGTGAGATCACGACATCACATGGACTTGTCTCCATTGCCATCCCTCAATCCAAAACAAAGACAATAGACTCAAAACCCAAATGGCCTCTCGTAACTTGATACTCGTCATGAGTGATGGTTATCATGAATTAACCCATAACCTACCTCCTGATCCCCTACAATCCTAATCTATATCTATCAGACACTCCAAATAATAAAAAACCTCTCTGATTCCATATTTTCAAGAACCAACTCTGGTTTACCCTTAACCGGTCACCTGATCCGGTCTATGGCATATCCCAAGGGGTGTTCTTGATCCCTCGGGGATGGATACTAGTGGTTGGCATCATAACGAAACAGGTGGGAATGATTTGGAAGATAAAATAAAGACAAATAAATAATTAAAAACTAAACAAATAAAAATATAAAACTAGAATCGGTAAGAAAACAGGACTGCACATACCTCCACCTGACATTTGGTCACCTCCAACCACTAACAACCTACCTCACACATGCAGATGAAATAACAACCTAAACAAAGAAAACGGAACTCCATCTGAAAATATAGGATAGGCATGAGCATTAAAATGCTTAGTAGTATTTCCAAAAGTGAACCACAAAATCCATGCATTTTCTAATTCCAAAAGAGTCCAATAACCCCAGTTTGAACTATAGTTATTAAAATAAGGTTTTCCCATATACAATGCATTTGTAAAACTAAAAATCACAATTTCATTGCATTTATAATTCAAAAACAAGGAAAATAAATAAAGAGGGGTGCACACAGAATTTTTCAAAACATTTACTTTTATATCCTTTTTAAAACTAACCATACATACAAAGTTTTTCAAATAAAACAGCAAAACCAAGTTCTAGGGTATGATTCTACACATATAAATAGAAATGTTACTAATAGTGCTCATATCAAATAATCACGGAAAACCTAGTAACTCGTATGAAGACAACAACATATTAATACTTGTCACTCCATCACTAGTATCATGCCACACACAATAGAATCAGACGCCCTAAGGCTTGGCCACCCTTTCTCAGGTCAGACCGAGGGGCCCAATCCAATAAAAATAATCTGGAATGTCTACCTACTATGCTCCACTAGATATTACGTGAACTTCCAGTGCAGTAATCGTTCTTATTAACCCCCTAAATATGCTAGGATTATGTTCTACATTAAAAAATATGTGCTCCACAGATTAAAACAACAAGCCATCTATATATATATAAAACCAATAGCACTACACAGTCTAATACCACCCTTGCCACCTCAAGGTTAGTATTATTCTTTAAAATAAGTATAATCCAAAAGAGGACCCATAATGAGGTCTCTCCCATCTCATGACCATCAGCCGAGGAAAAAGACCTAACCAACGAGGGGTTTTCTGAACATAGAGTTTCAATGATTTCAAACAGGCCTTATTCAAATCCCACACATAAAACCCTCTTCAAATTTCCATTTTCAAATTCCAACCAGGCCTTTAGCTTCACAACAATGAACTATTTACCAAAAACACATCAATTTATTTCTAGCACAAGAATAAACATTATTTCAAACATGCATGGACAAATAATCCCTTACACCAAGCATTTACAAAAACATTCCCAACCCCATTTTAAATCAAGGTAAAACAAACAACACATAATAATTTTTCAAAAGGTCTTTCACAGCACTCATAGGATAACACACTTTCACAAAATACTGAATGGTCCATAGTTTCCAACCACTCCCTGAAGCATGTCTCAAGGCCAACCAGGACAACCCACGGGGAACACATTTGAAATAATTTTTGAAACACAAGGACAACCAATTCCCCAATTTTGGAAAACAATAAAACATTTTATGGGAAAAAGGAAGGGGAGAATTGGTACTCTTAAGGGGGATTGGCTCTAGAGTGTTATCTTCTCTTTAATGCACATCCATGTGTACACCTAGCACACACATGGTTGTGTATTCATCCAATGGAACATTCTAAAACCAAACAAAACATTTGGAACTCATTTCTATCCATTTCACCCATTTACAAATCGCAACACATGTTCAAAACCCAAGGATCTCTTTTGATGTCAATTTACAAACCAAAATGAATGAAATCACTTGGCATTGAATATATAAGAAAATACAAATTATGAACCAAATCCATTTTAAAAAAACATTTCAAATTAGAAAATCAACATACAACAAAAAAATTTTCCTAAAAAATTTCAATAAGCATTTTATCAATCACCTACGACATAAATACACATGGTCATAAACTAATATTCATGTAAAAATATATTTTCAACAATAGAAAACAACATCAAACCAACACAAAAAGCTATATAGGGTTTCTATATTGGTGTAAAAAATGTTATAAATTTAAATATAAAATGCATTAATGTAAATTCAAATGAAATGAAAATCATGGATTTTCCTACCTCAGACTAAGTGTGGACACAATAAAACTCTGACGGAAGGTAGAACAATACCCTAAGGACCAACAGTGCATGCTAAACAATGAAAAAATGCATAAATTACCAAAAGAATAATTAGGGTTTCTAAAAATTAAAGAAAACCCCGAAAATGAGGATGAAATTTTCTAAAGGGGGAGACTAAGCACCATAGGGAATGAAAAGGCACTGTAAAGGGTTTGGGTTCACACTAGAAGACCGACGAAGAGGTGATGGAGGTTAGCTGGCCGCAGCGTATAGGGGTGAGAGATGACCATATTAGGGCTTGGCCGGAGATAGCCTAGCCGGATTTTGGGAGGATTGAGGTGGTCTGTCCAGAGCGTGGGTGAAGGAGGGGGGTTGTGTGTCTGAGCGCACCACGCAGGAGGAGGATGACCACTGGGAGCTGGTCATCCAGGAGGTGGGCGTGTGGGTCTGAGCATGTTTCATGAGATAGGGCTGGCAGCCGGGAGCCAACCAACCAAGAGGAGTGAGTTTGGGTCTGAACGTGCCACATGGGAAAGGGCTGGCCGCCGGGATCCAGCCAGCTAAGAGGGGGGTGGCCTGGTCCGCACCTCACATAGGAGCAGGGAGAAAGGGGTGCCCCTCTTATAGGGTTCTTTTTTTATTCCTTTTATAATAATAAGAATAATAGTTATTATCATTATAATAACCATAATAATAATATAATTATTATTATAATATGAATTTTATTATTTTTATGATTAATTTTTTTTCTAAAACTCTATTTTATTTTATTTTATTTATTTTACTTCATTTCATTTCACTTATCCTTTAATTTATTAACTTATTTGTTTCAGTTGTTAGGCAACTGCACGGTTCACGTGTTTCCAAGAGTGCAGTTTAGCGAACTGTACTTGAACTACACCACCCTATATTGACCTCTTATAGGGTCAAACTGTGTGCTTGCTGCACAGCTTTATATGTCATGCACAAGTCGCACATCAATCTCGATCGGGGCATGTCAATTCTCCCCACCTCACAACTTTTTTTACTTAAAAATTCACTAGGTCGAGAGTTAACATAACTCAAGTCCATGCTAAGACAAAAACAAAAGAAACCACGAGCCCTGAGGTGACCATTCCCAACACACATTACACCCGACCAATCTATAAAAAACCACGACCATAAACAAAGGGATAACACAAAGTGGTTCTCCCCAGCACATTGATTCTACTAGGAAGGAAGATAAAACCCAAACAATCCACCCTAGGAAGGGGGTCCCACATAATAAATCCAAACTGTTCCAAACAAATTTTCATTGAACGAGAAAGACAACACCACCACTAGAACTAGACTCTTTTCACACACCCACTAAACTCTCAATAATAGGGAATGACTCACGAAAATGAACACTGATCTAAACCCCACAATGAACTAGATCCATTTTCTACCCATCTTAAAAAAAATCAAATTTCTCCAACCGAGTACAACTGAAACTAACCCACATGAAGAGTAAACACACGCCAAGAAAAATGAACAGTTATTAAATCCACATTCAGAAAAACTGGACTGCTTGGATTATAATAGAACACGTTTATCACGTTCTCCCATTGAAACGATGAACTTACAATAATAGTAAAAAATTTAATAACATAGAAACAGGAACAAAAATTATTTAAATGCTTTTATCATAACATGGAACACAAATCCCAAACCGAGGCTTCACACCCTTGGAAACTTCTCACTATGCGCAAGCTTCACCCGAAGACCTGTGGTTGGGGCACTAATAGCTGAAGCATCTTATGCCTTATAGTCAGGCACTAGCATCCCATGATCAAGATTCCTTCCCCAAATGGTGCTTCTTATAGAACTTTTTCTAATGACCCTAATGACCACAACCATAAAAAAAACTTTAGAGGGAAGAGACAAAGCGGCTTGGACTGCCTAAACCGGCCACACTAGTGGCATAGAAGAGGAAACCGAAGAATGAGATTCCTTCAATAACGGGTTCATTCACTCTCCAGGGGGGAACCTATGCAAAATTTGTCCACCACCAATTACACTCCAAACTCCAATGAAAAAGAGTTATTCATCCTCCTCTAATCCAAAACTGAACCCACCATTTAATACTAAAATGAAACTATCTTTAAAAAACATAGGAGTTCCCAAAAAAACTAACACAAACCCTAATTCCACAATGTAACAATTGTCCCGACAAACCTAAATTACCATGATAAACTAGAAAAAAATTAAAAGAACAAGAACATAGAATTACCCAATTTCTATACTAGTGAAGTTTCTGGGAGGAATTCTCTGAGAAACAAGAAAAATACACACAAAAGCAACATCAATAAGTGTAACTTCATCCAGAAACAACCAAACAAACATAAACACATCCAAAACAATCATTTCAAAAACCACCCTTTTCATTTAAATTTTTAAAACCCACTTTAGCAATTTCAAAACCTTTGGAAATAAATAATTTTTCATTTTAGAACAACCTTCATTTTAAAATCTTGCTCACACTAACCAAAGTCACAAAAAACACAACTTACACCAAACCACCAAAATGAGAAACTAGTAGTCACGCTTAACTCGAAGACATGATAGTGAGAGATTCCCCAAGCAAGAATCAACAACTAAAAGATACTTGAACCATGCACTTTAACTCCACATGGGTCACTACTCCATGTGAGTTCACAATGTAACACTAGCTTATCTCTGTTGTCATCCCTAAATCCAAAACAAATACAAAAGACTCAAAACCCAAACTACCCCTCATAACTCAGGTCTCATCACAAGCGGTAGTGATCAAGAACTAACCCGAAACCTACCTCCTGAGACCCTAAAATCCTAATCTCCATATATTAGATACCCAATTAACAATAACCCCCTAAAATTCTATTTTTTCATGAACCATCCCGGTTAGACCATGAACCTGTCACCCGATCCAGTCTGCAACATGTCCTGAGGGGCATTTTTGGTCCCCCTGTGATGGAAACTAGTATCATTCAACAAAAACTAAATAGGTGGGAATGATTTTTCTTATAAAATTAGGACAAATAAACAACTAAAAACTAAAAAATGAAAAATAAATCTAGTAGTGAGATGAAAAAAACTCGTCATGCCTCCATGTGACCTCTCGGTCACCTCCAACCACTAACAACCTACCTCATGTAGGCAGATGAAATAATAACCTGATCCAAGAAATTGAACCTACATCTGAAAATATAGGATAGGTGTGAGCATTAAAATGATCAGTAGGATTTCCAAAAGTGAACCATAGAATCCATTCATTTTATAATTCCTAAATAGTCTAATAATACCAGTTTGAACTACAGTTATAAAAATAAGGTTTCCAAATAAACAATTCATTTTGAAAACTTACAATTATAATTTCATTTCCCTTGTAATTAAAAAACATTTTATGGAAATAAAGAGGGGAACACACAAAATTTTCTGAAACGGCTAATTTTAAATCCTTTGTAAAACCAACCGTATATACAATGTTTCTCCAAAAAAAACACTAAAAACAAGTTCAAGGATATGATTCTACACATATCACGGGAAACGGTACTAATAGTACTCATATCAAAGAATCACAAAAAACTTATAACATGGAAGAAGACCAGAACATACTAATACCTATGACTCCATCCCGGTAGCATGCCACACAGGATAGAATCAAACACCCTAACTCATGGCCACCATTTATCAGGTCAAACAGAGGGGCCCAATCCAATAGTAATAATCCTGAATATCAACCTACTATGGGCCACTGGATATTATGTGAACTTCCAGTTCAGCAATAATTCTCTATAACCCACTTTCAATGGTAGGTTTTCCTTCTATGTTCGCAAAGTGGTGTGACACACATTAAAACAACAAGAAATCTATATATATATATATATAACCAAGAACACTACATAGTCTGGAACCACCCTGGCCATCTCATGGTTATTCTTGTGCCTTAAAATTAGTATTATCCAAAGGAGGACCCATATCGAGGTCCCTCCCATCTCATGACGATATTCCGACATAAGAAACCTATCTAAAGAGGGGTTTTCCTAACATAGCATTTCAAAGATTCAAAATTGGCCTCATTCAAATCCCACACATAAAACCATTTGAAAATTCCAACTAGGCCTTTAGCTTCACAACAATCAACCATTTACCAAAAACACTTAGATATATTTCCAGCACAATAATAAACATTATTTCAAACATTCATGGCCAAACAGGCCCTTACACCAAGCATTTACCAAAACATTCCCAAGCACATTTTAAATCAAGTTAAAACAAACAACACTTATGAAAGTTCCAAATCGGCTTTCAAAACACTCATAGGCTGACACACTTTTGTAAAACAAAAAACAGGTCATAGTTTCCAACCACTCACCAAATCCTATCTCAAGGACAACTGAGAAAAACCACAGAGAACACATTTGAAATAATTTTTGAAACACAAGGAGAACCACTCAAAAAGTTTTAAAAAATATGAAAAAATTTTATGGGAAAAAGGAAGGGTTGAAGAGGTGCTCTTAAGGGGTATTGTCTTTAGAGTGTCATCTTTTATTGAATGCACATCCATGGGTACACCCGGTGCACCCATGGTTGTGTATTCAACCAATGGAACATTATAAAACTAAATAAAACTTTTCAAACTCATTTCCCTCCATTTCACTAATTTATAAATCACAACACATATTCAAAACCCAAGTAGCTCTTTTCAGGTCAATTTCTAAACCACTTTTAAGGAAATAACTTTGCATTGCATATATAAAAAAATAAAAATTATGAAAAAAGTCTATTTAATAAAACATTTCAAGTTGGAAATCCACATAAAATCAACTAAATTCCCCAGAAAGGTTCAATAAACATTTTATAAATCACTAACGATATAAGTACACATAGGAATAAAATAAGATTCATGTAAAACTCTATTTTCTACAATAGACCATGGAGTAGCCCAATTCACACAGAACATGCCCTAGAAGAAGATCAGAGCAACATTAGTAGCAGCCTCCAGATGCAGAGCTAACCGGATTTGAAGAATGAGAGGGTATGGCAGCCGCTATCGAAACCAGGCACCGTGCATATTTGAATGGGGCAATGATAGATGATTAGCAATGCAAGGTGGGGAGCTACGTGATCAATGACACAGAAATATGGGGAGGGGCAGTTCAAGTGGGTTGGGCCTACGGGTCATGTATTGGGCATGGTATGCCTCTGGGCCTTCGGGTCATGTATTACGGGTTTGTCGATGTAACATCCCAGGTAAATAAATAATATTACATTCTAAGGTTTATCAATATTTGTGAATAAAATCTTAATATTACTTTAAAGGGAATGATATGCTTGATGGTTTACCCAATACGCAATAATGAGTTTCTTTGAAATCTTATGTTGCACACTAATAATATAATAATATTATAATAGTTAACGCCTAGCCGTTGTAATGGAGAGAATGAACAGAAATAACTACAAAATGATTACATATGCTTGTTAAATATTTTTACATTTATTCAATAAATTTTAGAGGCTTAAAATCCAAATGAATCGAATTTTAAGAATAAATACTCTAATATTTTTAAAAGATTGTTTTACCACCTTTTGATGGAGAACCTTTTTTAAATCTAACTTTTGACAATTTTATAATCTATATTTGTCAAAATAAACTTATTTTTTAAGATTGGAAAATCGAAATTTACTTTGGTTAAATTTTTGGTATGTTTCTGACATTGTTCATTTTTTTAATGAATAGTGAAAAAATACTGCATTTTACATCAAAACTGCTTTTTCATCTAATTTAAATATATGTTTAGATTATATTTTTAATTGATTTTAAAGTGTAATTAGAATATATTTTTACCATATAATTCAATGGTGGTCATTATAATGAATTTCAATTTGAAAATGGACATAAACAAGTGCCAAACATTTCATAGATATTGCTTCAAAAAAACCCGCTATTTGTTTTGACATCGGGAAATATTTTTAAATTAATTATTACAATTTCTATGTTTGGAATTTGGTAAAATGGATTCCATATTTGGAATGATATGGTACAAATTATGTAATTAAGACTCTGGTTTTTTGGACATTATGAATAGTAATGATGGTAATTATCTTTAATTATCGTGATTAATTAGTAATCGGGAAGTTAAGGATGATAAAATAATATCATAATAATAAAAAATGACACCAACATGTGTCCTAATGCTACTGGTTTTGTCATGGCCGACCATGGTATTCCTTTTTCCAAACTTTGGGACACCATGGAATCACTTTTCTGTGATAGTAACACTTTATCATTTTATTTTTTTTAAAGGAAAATATAACTAAAGTATGTATCACCCAAGTAAAACAATTTTATTTTTGTCTCTTTAAATTATATATTAGACTATAAATATTAATTGGAAAGATAAAAATATTTCCTACATCATAGTATTTTTTTATAATTTTTAGACATTAAATAAATTAAATTATTTTTGACATCATGATGATGCACTGATTACCTCATTAATGAATGATTTAAATAAAATGAAAAGATAATGTAAAATATAAGACATACACTTGGAAAAAAACCTATTGTATTAGTATATTTCAAACCCTTTTCACCTTATACTTGAAATATATCAATGTGGGACCTTTAAAATCCGAAACACTTTTTAAAATAAAGCAACATTTCTTGACTTTCCATTAGTGCCCCTCCTCTCCTCTTATAAAAGGCCCCCACCTCTACCTCCTTACCCACACCTCTCAAGACTCTGGCTCGGCCAAAACCTGCCCATTTCATCTCTCCAAATCCCTCTCTTTATCATTGAAGTCTCACCTTATGCAGAAGGCTCTTCAAGAAACCCTTTTGGTTCAAACCAAAGGGAGGTACCCAATTTGAAGGTAATGTCTTCACTTATGTTCTTTTGTTTTATTTTGCTTCTCCAACCCCCTAAACTCTTTTTATTCCTTTCTTTTGTAACAACAAAAGTATCTTAAATATTCTAGTATGTTTTTATAAGAATGATTCTAGCTAAACTTACACACACATTCGTCATATGGTTAAATAACATACTGTTTTTGTGGATGGGAAATTACTGCCTCACGAAACGATGATTGTTCAATATTCTTTTAACAACTTTAAAGGTGGCCATTATGATGTCACTGTATTTTATATGTTATATATATGGTATTTATGTTTAATATATGCTTATGTATTTTATATTTAAAACATACCTTTATTCTTTGCATGTTGTGCAAATTCGATAATTTCATATGAGGAAGTGTGTACTATCGCCCCCTCAAGTGATGTGACTCATTCATGCAATACATGGAATATATAAAGAATGAAATTAATGAACTTATGTGACCTATATAACATTTATATTATACTGGAATTATAATATATATATCTCTCAATTATTTTTAATTCCATTAATATGACAAAGAAATGAAAGTAGCGTTCATGCGTACGTACGGCCTACCGTCTCCATGAACTGTGAATTTCATTTATTTTTATCTTAAAATGTTATGGAATAGTATAAAATGAATATGTACTGCATATATATGATATTCAAATCATTAATACTATTCTGTATAGGATTTACTTATAACTACATGGACAATCATTTTCAAACAAGTTCATTTTTGACTCATGTACCAAACATCGACAAAAACGTCTGATATGAACTCACATTATTAACCAATTATTATAACATTATAATATGTGAGATGAACTGAATAAAAATATTTGAAAGAGTAACTTAAGAAATTATAAATTGAACAAAGTTTATTATTCATAAATATAAAGAAACGAACAAGACAAGTTGGACTTGAGGTAAGGGATCCTACCTCTCTCTTTCTTTTTAAGTACTCCTTTTCATGTAACTTACTTTAATATCCTCTTTCTTATGTTGGGGGATGTTATTTTATATTTCTATTACTTTAATTTCTATTTTCATATGATGGGAGACCATATTTTATTTCGTCAATCCATTTTTTGGATGTTTTAAGTGGCGTTGTTAGGCTGCCGAGTTTTCGTAAGGGATTTTTCATCTCACTTTTATTCCCGTGAGATTTATGCTACATTTGCCACTATTTATTTTGAGTGGTGTACGTACTCCCCATTTTTCTACTCTTTGTGTAATATAATTTCATTTATTAGTATTTAGATCAATGTTGTATAGTCCTTCTTTCATGGGGTGTACGTTTCGAAAGTTACCCAAATCAGTAAGGGAACCTTTCACCCTCCTCTTTTTAAAAGACTTATTTTGTTATGTCTTTTAATTTACATATTTTTATGTTAGGATATGTTATTATATGTCCTTATTGATTTAAATTTTATTTCTAGGTGATGAGATACTATTTTCTCTCTCATCAACTAATTTTATGATTTTTAAAGTGACGTCCTCAGGCTGTCGAATTTTACCAAGGGAACTTTTTAACCCAATTTCGATTTCTTTGGGTTCAACATGTAGTTATTGAATATGTCATCCTTTGAATATGTGTGAATGACCTTTTATTGCTTTACACTTAATATCCACTTATATTGGGTGTAATTATATTTGTCACACATAATTATGATATTGATTTATCCTTAATCTAAGGATACATTCTTTATAATGGATTTCATCTCATTTTACATTTCTATTTGTAATTCATTGTTTTTATGCACCAATTAACTCTTATATAGTGTATATATTGTCCTTTAGAATATTATATCAAGAATCCATTTATTCTCATGATATTATAAAGTTATGATTAAATGTTATTCGTCAATTATTATATTCAAGTGTCCTTAATTTTGTTAAAAACCCTTTACCTAAAATATCGATTTAAATGTTTTAATGATTTTTTCATATAAATATTTCTCATTAATATCCATGTTTTCAAAATGGTTTTAAGGATTTATTTATATGGATATTAATGGTTTAAAATTTTAAAAGCTTCAAGGTGGTATGGGACTTCGTCTCAATCACCTTTAATTGAGGCATATTTTGTTTTATACACAACTTTCTTTTATACAGTGTATAAACCCCTTTGACTTTTATGTCTATTCAATATGAATATTTTTTATAAGAAGTGTTTTACTAAACGACAAAAGTAATGTTTTTTGTACGTATGCGGCGAAAACGACTTCTCCGCCGCCGTGACCATTATTTGAGCTTCGTCTTCCTCTAAAAGCCATAACTTTTTTTACAATGAAAAATAAATACCATGTTTTACTTTTATTTTATTTTGGTATTGAAAATGGTTTTCATAATTTTTTTATTATATCAATGTGTTGTATTGATATTTTGGGATTGAAATGTGGAAAAGTTATGTTTTCTTTATTCATGTTTTATGTGATACGATTATGTTATGGTTCTTGGGCATTGTTATGAAGACGGGTGGTTCCGTGATAAACTAAGGGCGGTTGAGCCTGATATAGCTCTCCAATGCATTGGGTAACGCGAAGGAGTTAAAAATTAAGGTTTCTCTGAAGAGATTTAGGGAATATACTTTGATGGGTATTCAAAATGTAACCAAGAGGGTTACTCCCTACGTAAGATTGTTATGAACGCCTCAAGTTACCTTTATGTCCTATGATTTCTAGGAGTTATTCGTAAATCTTATGATTTCATGAGGTATGTTAAATTTCTTAGGTTTTATGAGTAAAGTATGATTTCATTGATTCTTATGTATACATGGACTAATGTTTTCTTTCCGTATTGTTATAACCCTTACTGATATTTTTTTGCTCATCCCAAGTTTTTTTGAAATGTTTTACACAGGACATAAAGATGAATAGGGTCAAGGATGAGATCAAGGAAATGCCAGGCTGTCTAAAAAAAGGAACTAGACATGACTCTTGTGTTCAATAGTTTTTATTTTGTGAAAAAAATGGAAGCTGAGTAGATGTGTCTACTTTTTTATCTTTGAGATGTAATAGTTATGTCCTAATTCTCTAAAACTCTAAACCTAAAAAGATCATCAATGTGAATTATTAATTTAATTCAATGATAAGTAATGTTTAAGGTTGGGTCCTTATAGTTGGTATCATAGGACGGTTTTGATAACATTAGAGGTTAGGGTATTCTTTAATCATAAGTGACATTACCATAATGGTAAGGATTTCGGAAAGATTCATCGTTTTTAGATAAAGTGAATGAGTAAGTATATTTTAGTGTTTATCTTCCTCATTAGTAAATGATGATTTTGTTGATATAATCACACTTATATTTTTTTGTTTTAGTAAATGGATGGATCTAGCAGGAACCAAAGTGACAATGGGTTTGAAGGAAACTATGGTGGTTCTCTGATTAAGAGACTGGATGAAATGTGGGATTCAATGAGAAATCTTGTGGTTATTCTAAGTCAACTATCAGGAGTCATGATCAACCACTTGATCCTTGGTGAGTTCTCTAATGCATCATGTACGAGAGAACCAACTCGACGTGGAAGTTCAGGTAATAATTATATGGGTAACCATTATGGTTTATATGAACCTTACTTTTGAGGTAATTATGGGTTACTATATGTTATGATGGAATATGAACGACATAAGATAAACTTGAGGTTAAATTATGTTATGGTTATTTTAGAAGATTTTATCGATTTTTGGGGAATGTTATAAGAATTATGTAGTTTTGGAAAAAGGACAACACGTAGACCGTGTGACAACCTGTCGCGTCGGATGATGCTACGGGAATCGAACCTCTAACCAAAGTGCGACTGGTATTTATCACCTACCACTGGACTACGTGAAGTCCCTGGTTAGTTTGACTAATTATTTTTAGTTATATTATCTTAGTAATCTAGAATAAGTTGATTTTGGGTTATCTATGGAAATTATTAACCTATCATGGAGGATATGTGATTAGGTTAATTACTTTTCAGTATGAGAGTTTAAGAGTAATTTATGTTATTTGGAGATAAATGTTAAGGTTTATCTTTGAAGACTATGTGATTAAATCATTTAGAGATTTGGGTTTCAGTATTAGTTATGATTACTTTGAAGAATTTTATGGATAGATGTTTATTGAATGGTCTTTGTTGAACTTTGGGTATTGTTTGACAAATTCTGGAGATTAAGAATAGATTTTTTTTATAAAGGATTATCCTTTTTGGGTATTATCTGATCTCATACTAACCTTTTTTGTTTTAGTTTTGGTTAAGGTCTAAATACATGGGAAGTATATAGTTCTCTTTTGTGGTTAGGTGATTCTCAAGAAGTTTATTATAGTACTCTTAATGTGAACCAGTCTTCTAAAATACTCGTCTTTTGGAGAAAATATGAGATTGATTAAGGAATCTAATAAAATTTGAAAGTCTACGTGACAAGTAAGTATGTTTCATTATGATATATTTATGCTCAAAAATAAATTCCCCAGTGAAAAGTAACTTAAAACAAAAAATGTTGTCTGTTAACTTTTCCAACTGGGGAATCGAATACCGTTTAACCCATCACAAGTTTGTGATTTTCTTGTGGTTAACTTTTTCCTAGACATGTTTACTATCACTCTCCATCAGAACATGACCCTTTGTTTTCTCCTCCATATCTATATTTTCCTACTTGGAATCCTAGTATGGGTTAACTCGGGTGACCTTTGTACTTCTCTCCCTTTATTTTAAAGTGATATTTTTACTGACTCTTATTCCGATGTGGGACTTTCAATGAAGTTTCCAAGCCCAATTTTGAAATTGTGAGGACGCATTTCCCAAAAGGGGGGAAGGATGTAACATACCAGGTAAATAAATAATATTACATTCTAAGTTTTATCAATATTTGTGAATAAAATGTTAATATTACTTTAAAGGGAATTCTATGCTCGATGGCGTACTCAATACGCAATAATGAGTTTCTTTGAAATCTGACGTTGCACACTAATAATATAATAATATTATAATAGTTAATGCCTAGTTTTTGTAATGGCGGGAATGAACAGAAATAACTAAAAAATGATTACATATGTTTGTTAAATATTTTTACATTTATCCAATAAATTTTAGAGGCTTAAAATCCAAATGAATCCAATTTTAAGAATAAATTCTCTAATATTTTTAAAAGATTGTTTTACCACCTTTTGATGGCGAACCTTTTTTAAATCTAACTTTTAACAATTTTATATGCTCTATTTGTCAACATAAACTTATTTTTTATGATTGGAAAATGGAAATTTACTTTGGTTAAATTTTTTGTATGTTTCTGACATTGTTCATTTTTTTAATGAATAGTGAATAAATACTGCATTTTACAACACAAATGTTTTTTCATATAATTTAAATATATGGTTAGATTATATTTTTAATTGGTTTTAAAGTGTAATTAGAATATATTTTTACCATTTAATTAAATTTTGGTCATTATAATGAATTTCAATTTGAAAATGGACATAAACAAGTGCCAAACTTTTCATAGATATTGCTTCAAAAAAACCCTCTATTTGTTTTGACAACGGGAAATATTTTTAAATTAATTATTGCAATTTCGTTATTTGGAATTTGGTAAAATGGATTCCATATTGACAAATTATTTAATTAAGACTCTTTTGTTTTTGGACATTATGAATAGTAATGATGGTAATTATCTTTAATTATCGTGATTAATTAGTAATCGGGTAGTTAAGGATGAAAAAATAATATTATAATAATAACAAATGACACCAAAAAGTGTCCTAATTCTACTGGTTGTGTCATGGCCAACCATGGTATGCCTTGTGCCAAACTTTGGGACCCCATGGAATCACTTTTGTGTGATAGTGACACTTTATCATTTTATTTTTTTAAAAGGAAAATATAACAAAAGTATGTATCAACCAAGTAAAACAATTTTAGTTTTATCTTTGTAAATTATATATTAGACTATAAATATTATTTTTAAATATAAAAAGATTTCATATATCATATTATTTTTGTTATAATTTTTAGACATTAAATAAATTAAATTATTTTTGACATCATGATGATGCAGTGATTACCTCATTAATGAGCGATTTAAATAAAATGAAAATATAAGGTAAAATATAAGACTTAAACTTGGAAAAAACCTATTGTATTAGTATATTTCGAACCCTTATCACCTTATCCTATAAATATATCAATGTGGGACCTTTAAAATCCTAAACTCTTTTTAAAATAAAGCAACATTTCTTGACTTTCAATGAGTGCCCCTCCTTTCCTCTTATAAAAGGCCCCCACCTCTACCTCCTTACCCACACCTCTCAAGCCTTTGTCTCGGCCAACCCCTTCCCATTTCATCTCTCCACATCCCTCTCTTCATCATTGAAGCATCACCTTAGGCAGAAAGCTCTTCAAGAAATCTTTTTGGTTCAAACCAAAGGAAGTTACCTGATTTAAAGGTAATGTCTTCTCTTATGTTCTTTTGTTTTATTTGGCTTCTCCAACCCCCTAAACTCTTTTTATTACTTTATTTTGTAACAACACCAGCATCTTCAATATACTAGGATGTTGTTAGAAGAATTATTCAAGCCAAACTTACACACACATCCGTCTAATGGTTAAAGAACATACTGTTTCTGTGGATGGCGAATTACCGCCTCACGAAATGATGATTGTTCAATATTATTTTAACACCATTAAATGTGGCCATTATGATGTCACTGTATTTTATATGTTATATATATGGTATTTATGTTTCATATATTCTTCTGTATTTTATATTTAAAACATACCTTTATTCTTTTCATGTTGTGCAAATGCGATAATTTCATATGAGGAAGTGCGGACTATCGCCCCCTCAAGTGATGTGACTCGTTCATGCAATACATGGAATATATAAAGAATTAAATTAATTAACTTATGTGACCTATATAACATTTATATTATACTGGAATTATAATATATATCTCTCAATAATTTTTAATTCCATTAATATGACAAAGAAATGAAAGTAGCGCTCATGCGTACGTGCGGCCTACCGTCTCCATGAACGGTGAATTTCATTTCTTTTTATCACCAAATGTTATGGAACAGTATAAAATGAATATTTAATTCATATATATGATATTTAAATCATTAATACTATTCTGAAGATTATTTACTTATAACTATATGGACAATCATTTTCAAACAAGTTCATTTTTGACTCATGTACCAAACATCGACAAAAACGTCTGATATGAACTCACATTATTAACCAGTTATTATAACATTATAATACGTGATATGAACTGAATAAAAATATTTGAAGTACTACCTTAAGAAATTATAAATTGACCAAAGTTTATTATTCAGTAATATAAAGAAACGAATAAGACAAGTTGGACTTGAGGTAAGGGATCCTACCTCGCTCTTTCTTTTTAAGTACTCCTTTTCATGTAACTTACTTTAAGCTCCTCTTTCTTATGTTGGGGGATGTTATTTTATATTCATATTACTGTAATTTCTATTTTCATATGATGAGAGACCATATTTTATTTCATCAATCCATTTTTTGGATGTTTTAAGTGGCGTTGTTAGGCTATCGAGTTTTCGTAAGGGATTTTTCATCTCACTTTTATTCCCGTGAGATTTATGCTACATTTGCCACTATTTATTTTGAGTGGTGTATGTACTCCCCATTATTGTACTCTTTGTGTAATATAATTTTGTTTATGATTATTTACATCAATTTTGTATAGTCCTTCTTTCATGGGGTGTACGTTTCGAAAGTTACCCAAATCGGTAAGGGAACCTTTCACCCTCCCCTTTTTAAAAGACTTATTTTGTTATGTATTTTAATTTACTTATTTTTATGTTGGGATATGTTATTCTATATCCTTATTGATGTAAATTTTATTTCCATGTGATGAGATACCATTTTCTCTCTCATCAACTAATTTTATGATTTTTAAAGTGACGTCCTCAGGCTGTCAAATTTTACCAAGGGAACTTTTTAACCCAATTTCAATTTCTTTGGGTTCAATATGTAGTTATTGAATATGTCATCCTTTTAATATTTGTGAATGACCTTTGATTGTTTTACACTTAATATCCACTTATATTTGGTGTATTTATATTTGTCACATATAATTATGAGATTGATTTATCCTTAATCTAAGGATACATTCTTTATAATGGATTTCATCTCATTTTACATTTTTATTGGGACTTCATTGTTGTTATGCAACAATTCACTATTATGTGATGTATATACTATCCTTTGTAATATTAAATCATGAATCCATTTATTCTCATGATATTATAAAGTTCTGATTAAATGTTATTCCTCAATTATTGTATTCAAGTGTCTCTAATTTTGTTAAAAACCCTTTAACTAAAATATTTCTTTAAATGCTTTAATGATTTGTTCTTATAAATATTTCTATTTAATATCCATGTATTCAAAATGTTTTTAAGGATTTATTTATATGGATATTAATGGTTTAAAATGATAAAATCTTCAAGGTGGTATGGGACTTCGTCTCAATCACCTTTCATTGAGGCATATTTTGTTTTATACACAACTTTCTTTGATATGGTGTATAAACCCCTTTGACTTTTACGTCTATTCAAAATGAATCTTTTTTATAAGAAACGTTTTACTAAATGACAAAAGGAATGTTTTTTTGTACGTATGTGGTGACAACGACTTCTCCGTCGCCGTGACCGTTATTTGAGCTTCGTCTTCCTCTATAAGCCATAACTTTTTTTGAAATGAAAAATAAATACCATGTTTTACTTTTTTTTATTTTGGTATTGAAAATGGTTTTCATAATTGTTTTATTATATTAATGTGTTGTATTGATATCTAGTGATTGAAATGTGGAAAAGTTATCTTTCCTTTATGCATGTTTTATGTGATATGATTACGTTATGGTTCTTGGGAATTGTTATGAAGACGGGTGGTTCCGTGATAAACTAAGGGCGGGTGAGCCCGATATAGCTCTCAAATTCATTGGGTAACGCGAAGGAGTTAAACATTAAGGTTTATCTGAAGAGATTTAGGGAATATAATGTGATGGGTATTCCAAATGTAACCAATAGGGTTACTCCCTACGTAAGAATGTTTTGAATGCCTCAAGTTACCTTTATTTCTTATGATTTCTAAGAGTTATTTGTAAATCTTATTATTTCATTAGGTATGTTAAATTGCTTAGGTTTTATGAGTAAAGTATGATTTCTTTGATTCTTATGTATACATGGACTAATGTTATCTTTCCGTATTGTTATAACCCTTACTGAGCTTTTTATGCTCATCCCAAGTTTTTTTGAAATGTTTTCCACATGACATAAAGATGAATAGGTTCAAGGATGGGATCAAGGAAATGTCAGGCTATCTAAAACAAGGAACTAGACATGACTCTTGTGTTCAAGAGTTTTTATTTTGTGAAAAAAAATGGAAGCTGAGTAGATGTGTCTACTTTGTTATCTTTGAGATGTAATAGTTATGTCCTAATTCTCAAAAACTCTAAACCTGAAAAGATCCTCAATGTGAATTATTCATTTAATTCAAAAATAAGTAATGTTTAAGGCTGGGTCCTTATAGTTGGTATCATAGGACGATTTAGATAACTTTAGAGGATAGGTTATTCTTTAAGTATAAGTGAAATTACCATAATGGCAAGGATTTAAGATATAGTCATAGTTATTAGATAAAGTTAATGAGTAAGTATATCTTAGTGTTTATCTTCCTCATTAGTACATGATTATTTTGTTGATATACTCACACTGACATTTTTTTTAGTAAATGGATGGATCTAGCAGGAACAAAAGTGACAATGGGTTTGAAGGAAACTGTGGTGGTTCTCTGATTAAGAGACTGGATGAAATGGGGGATTCAATGAGAAATCTCGTGGTTATTCTAAACCAACTATCTGGAGTCATGATCAACCACTTGATCCTTGGTCAGTTCTCTAATGCATCATGTACGAGAGAAACAACTCGAAGTGGAAGTTCAGGTAATAATTATATAGGTAACCATTAGGGTTTATATGATCCTTACTTTTGAGGAAATTATGGGTTACTATATGTTATGATAGAATATGAACGACATGAGATAAACTTGAGGTTAAATTATGTAATGGTTATTTTTGAAGATTTTATCACTTTTGTTGAATGTTATAAGAATTATGTAGTTTTGGAAAAAGGACAACACATAAACCGTGTGACAACCTGTCGCGTCGGACGAAGCTACGAGAATCGAACCCACAACCAAAGTGTGACTGGTATTTATCACCTACCAGTGGACTATGTGAATTCCCTGGTTAGTTTGACTAATTCTTTTTAGTTAGATGATCTTATAAATCTAGAATAAGTTGATTTTGGGTTATCTATGGAAATTATTAACCTATCATGGATGATATGTGATTAGGTTAATTACTTTTCAGTATGAGACTTTAAGAGTAACTAATGTTATTTTGAGATAAATGTTAAGGTTTATCTTGGAAGAATATGTGATTAAATCCTTCATAGATTTGGGTTTCAGTATTATTTTTTATTACTTTGAATAATTTTATGGATAGATGTTTATTGAATGGTCTTTTTTGATCTTTGGGTATTGTTTGACACATTTTGGAGATTAAGAATAGATTTTGTTTATAAAGGATTATCCTTTTTGGGTATTATCTAATCTAATACTAACCTTTTTTGTTTTAGTTTTGGTTAAGGTCTAAAGACATGGGATGTATATTGTTCTCTTTTGTGGTTAGGTTAATCTCAAGAAGTTGATAATTGTACTCTTAATGTGAACAAGTCATCCTAAATACTCTTCTTTTGGAGAAAATATGAGTTTGATTAAGGAATCTAATAAAATTTCAAAGTCTACGTGACCAGTATGTTTGTTTCATTATGATATAGTTATGCTCAAAAATAAATTCCTCAATGAAAAGTAACTTAAAACAAAAATGTTGTCTGTTAACTTTTCCTACTAGGGAATAGAATATCGTTTAACCCATCACAAGTTTTTGATTTTCTTGTGGTTAACTTTCTCCTAGACATGTTTACTATCAATCTCCATCAGAACATGACCCTTTGTTTTCTCCTCCATATCCATATTTTCCTACTTGGAATCCTAGTATGGGTTAACTCGGGAGACCTTTGTACTTCTCTCCCTTTCTTTTAAAGTGATATTTTTACTGACTCTTATTCTGTTGTGGGACATTCAATGAAGTTTCCAAACCCAATTTTGAAATTGTGAGGATGCAATTCCCAAAAGGCGGGAAGGATGTAACATCCCAGGTAAATAAATAATATTAAATTATAAGTTTTATCAATATTTTTGAATAAAATGTTAATATTACTTTAAAGGTAATGCTATGCTCGATGGTGTACCCAATACGCAACAACGAGTTTCTTTGAAATCTTACATTACACACTAATAATAAAATAATATTATAATTGTTAACGCCAAACTGTTGTAATGGCGGGAATGAACAGAAATAACTACAAAATGAATACATATGTTTTTTAAATATTTTTACATTTATCCAATAAATGTTAGAGGCTTAAAATCCAAATGAATCCAATTTTAATAATAAATACTCTAATATTTTTAAAAGATTGTTTTACCACCTTTTGATGGCAAACCTTTTTTAAATATAACTTTTGACAATTTTATAATCTCTATTTTTCAAAAGAAACTTATTTTTTATGATTGGAAAATGGAAATTTACTTTGGTTAAATTTTTGGTATGTTTCTGACATTGTTTATTTTTTTTAATGAATAGTGAAAAAATACTGCATTTTACATCAAAACTGCTTTTTCATCTAATTTAAATATATGGTTAGATTATATTTTTAATTAGTTTTAAAGTGTAATTAGAATATATTTTTACCATTTAATTCAATGGTGGTCATTATAATTAATTTTAATTTGAAAATGTACATAAACAAGTTCCAATCTTTTCATAGATATTGCTTCAAAAAAACCTGCAATTTGTTTTGACAACGGGAAATATTTTCAAATTAATTATTGCAATTTATTTGTTTGGAATTTGGTAAAATTGATTCCATATTTGGAATCATAAGGTGCAAATTATTTAATTAAAACTCTTTTGTTTTTGGACATTATCAATCGTAATGATGGTAATTATCTTTAATTATCGTGATTAATTAGTAATCTGGTAGTTAAGGATAATAAAATAATATCATAATAATAATAAATGACCCCAAAATGTTTCATAATGCTATTTTTTGTGTCATTTCCAACCATGATATGCCTTTTTCCAAACTTTTTGACCACATGGAATCACTTTTGTGTGATAGTGACACTTTATCATTTTATTTTTTTAGAAGAAAAATATAACAAAAGTATGTATCACCCAAGTAAAACAATTTTATTTTTGTCTGTGTAGATGATCTCTTAGATTATAAATATTAATTGTAAATATAAAAAGATTTCCTACATCATAGTATTTTTTTATAATTTTTAGACATTAAATAAATTAAATTATTTATGACATCATGATGATGCAGCGATTACATCATTAATGAACGATTTAAATAAAATGAAAAGATAATGTAAAATATAAGAATTACACTTGTAAAAAACCTATTGGATTAGTATATTTAGAACCCTTATCACCTTATCCTAGTGATATATCAACGTGGTACCTTTAAAATCCGAAACTCTTTTTAAAATAAAGTAACATTTCTTGACTTTCCAAGAGTGCCCCTCCTCTCCTCTTATAAAAGGCCCCCACCTCTACCTCCTTACCCACACCTCTCAAGCCTTTGGATCGGCCAAACCCTGCCAATTTCATCTCTCCACATACCTATATTTATCATTGAAGCCTAACCTTAGGCATAAATCTCTTCAAGAAACCCTTTTGGTTCAAACCAAAGGGAGTTACCCGATTTAAAGGTAATGTCTTCTCATTTGTTCTTTTGTTTTATTTTTCTTCTAAAACCCCCTAAACTCTTTTTATTACATTATTTTGTAACAAAAATAGTATATTAAATATAATAGGATGTTGTTATAAGAATAATTGGAGCTACACTTACACACACATCCGTCTAATGGTTAAATAACATACTGTTTCTGTGGATGGCGAATTACTGCCTCACGAAACGATGATTGTTCAATATTCTTTTAACACATTTAAAGGTGGACATTATGATGTCACTGTATTTTATATATTATATATATGGTATTTATGTTTTATATATTATTCTGTATTTAATATTTAAAACATACTTTTATTCTTTGCATGTTGTGCAAATGCGAAAATTTCATATGAGAAAGTGCAGACTACCGCCCCCTCAAGTGATGTGACTCGTTCATGCAATGCATGGAATATATAAAGAATGAAATTAATGAACTTATGTGACCTATATAACATTTATATTATACTGTAATTAAAATATATATATCTCTTAATTAATTTTAATTCCATTAATATAACAATGAAATGAAAGTAGCGTTCATGTGTATGTACGGCCTACCGTCTTCATGAACGGTGCATTTCATTTATTTTTATCTAAAAATGTTATGGAATAGTATAAAATAAATATTTACTGAATATATATGATATTTAAATCATTAATACTATTCTGTAGATTATTTACTTATAACTACATGGACAATCATTTTCAAACAAGTTCATTTTTGACTCATGTACCAAACATCGACTAAAACGTCTGATATGAACTCACATTATTAACCAATTATTATAACATTATAATATGTGATATGAACTGAATATAAATCTTTGAAGGATTAACTTAAGAAATTATAAATTGACCAAAGTTTATTATTCAGGAATATAAAGAAACGAACAAGACAAGTTGGACTTGAGGTAAGGGATCCTACCTCTCTCTTTCTTTTTAAGTACTCCTTTTTATGTAACTTAC
Source organism: Viscum album (assembly GCA_963277665.1). NCBI lineage: Eukaryota > Viridiplantae > Streptophyta > Magnoliopsida > Santalales > Viscaceae > Viscum > Viscum album. The sequence continues at coordinate 813,767,418 of OY728126.1, read as the reverse complement.
TTTAAGCTCCTATTTCTTATGTTTGGGGATGTTATTTTATATTCTTATTACTTTAATTTCTATGTTAATATGATGAGAGACCATATTTTATTTCATCAATCCATTTTTTGATGTTTTAAGTGGCGTCGTTAGGCTGCCGAGTTTTCGTAAGGGATTTTTCATCACACTTTTATTCCCGTGAGATTTATGCTACATTTTCCACTATCTATTTTGAGTGGTGTATTTACTCCCCATTATTCTAATATTTGTGTAATATACTTTCGTTTATGATTATTTACATCAATGTTGTAGAGTCCTTCTTTGATGGGGTGTACGTTTCGAAAGTTACTCAAATCGGTAAGGGAACCTTTCACCCTCATCTTTTTAAAATACTTATTTTGTTATGTATTTTAATTTACATATTTTTATGTTGGGATATGTTATTATATATACTTATTGATGTAAATTTTATGTCCATGTGATGGGATACCATTTTCTCTCTCATCAACTAATTTTATGATTTTTAAAGTGGCGTCGTTAGGCTGTCGAATTTTACCAAGGGAACTTTTTAACCCAATTTCGATTTCTTTGGGTTCAACATGTAGTTATTGAATATTCCATCCTTTGAATATGTGTGAATGACCATTGATTGTTTTACACTTTATATCCACTTATATTGGGTGTATTTATATTTTTCACACATAATTATGATATTGATTTATCCTTAATCTAATGATACATTATTTATAATGGATTTCATCTCATTTTACATTTCTATTGGGACTTCATTGTTTTTATAAACCAATTAACTCTTATATGGTTTATATACTGTCCTTTGGAATATTATATCATGAATCCATTTATTCTCATGATATTATAAAGTTCTGATTAAATGTTATTTCTCAATTATTGTATTCAAGTGTCTCTAATTTTGTTAAAAACCCTTTAACTAAAATATCGCTTTAAATTTTTTAATGATTTGTTCTTATAAATATTTCTCGTTAATATCCATGTTTTCAAAATGGTTTTAAGGATTTATTTAAATGGATATTAATGGTTTAAAATGTTACAAGCTTCAAGGTGGTATCGGACTTCGTCTCAATCACCTTTTATTGAGGCATATTTTGTTTTATACAAAACTTTATTTTATACGGTGTATAAACCCCTTTGACTTTTACTTCTATTCAAAAAGAATATTTTTTATAAGAAGTGTTTTACTAAATTATAGAAGGAATGTTTTTTTGTTGTACGTATGTGGCGACAACGACTTCTCTGCTGCTGTGACCATTATTTGAGTTTCGTCTTCCTCTACAAGCCATAACTTTTTTTTAAATGAAAAATAAATAACATGTTTTACTTTTCTTTTATTTTGGTATTGAAAATTTTTTTAATAATTTTTTATTATATCAATGTGTTTTATTGATATATTGTGATTGAAATGTGGAAAAGTTATGTTTTCTTTATACATGTTTTATGTGATATGATTATGTTATGGTTCTTGGGCATTGTTATGAAGACGCGTGGTTTCGTGATAAAATAAGGGCGGGTGAGCCCAATATAGCTCTCCAATTCATTGGGTAACATGAAGGAGTTAAACATTAAGTTTTATCCGAAGATATTTTGGGAATATACTGTGATGGGTATTCCAAATGTAACCAAGAGGGTCACTCCCTACGTAAGAATGTTATGAATGCCTCAAGTTACCTTTATGTCTTATGATTTCTATGTGTTATTCGTAAATCTTATGATTTCATGAGGTATGTTAAATTGATTATGTTTTTTGAGTAAAGTATGATTTCATTGATTCTTATGTATACATATACTAATGTTTTCTTTCCGTATTTTTATAACCCATACTGAGCTTTTTATGCTCATCCTAAGTTTTTTTGAAATGTTTTCCACAGGACATAAAGATGAATAGGGTCAAGGATGGGATCAAGGAAATGTCAGGCTGTCTAAAACAAGGAACTAGACATGACTCTTATGTTCAAGAGTTTTTATTTTTTGAAAAAAAATGGAATCTGAGTGGATGTGTCTACTTTGTTATCTTTGAGATGTAATAGTTATGTCCTAATTCTCTAAAAATATAAACCTGAAAAGATCCTCAATGTGAATTATTCATTTAATTTAGTAACAAGTAATGTTTAAGGCTGGGTCCTTATGTTGGTATCATAGGACGATTTAGATAACTTTAGAGGATAGGGTATTATTTAAGAAAAAGTGACATTACCATAATGGAAAGGATTTCAGAAAGAGTAATAGTTTTTAGATAAAGTGAATTAGTAAGTATATATTAGTGTTTATCTTCCTCATTAGTACATGATGATTTTGTTGATATACTCACACTGACATTTTTTTTGTTTTAGTAAATGAATGGATCTAGCAGGAACCAAAGTGACAATGTGTTGGAAGGAAACTGTGGTGGTTCTCTGATTAAGAGACTCGATGAAATGGGGGATTCAATGAGAAATCTCATGGTTATTCTAAACCAAATATCAGGAGTCATGATCAACCACTTGAACCTTGGTGAGTTCTTTAATGCATCAGGTACTAGAGAACCAACTCGACATGGAAGTTCAGGTAATAATTATAAACGTAACCATTATGGTTTATATGATCCTTACTTTTGAGGTAATTATGGGTTACTATATGTTATGATGGAATATGAACGACATGAGATAAACTTGAGGTTAAATTATGTTACGGTTATTTTTGAAAATTTTATCACGTTTTTGGGAATGTTATAAGAATTATGTAGTTTTGGAAAAACGACAACACTTAGACCGTGTGACAACCTGTTGCGTTGGACGAAGCTACGGGAATCAAACCCATAACCAAACTGCAATTGGTATTTATCACCTACCACTGGACTATGTGATGTCCCTGGTTAATTTGATTAATTATTTTTAGTTAAATGATCTTATGAATCTAGAATAAGTTGATTTTGGGTTATCTATGGAAATTATTAACCTATCATGGAGGATATGTGATTAGGTAAATTACTTTTCAGTATGAGACTTTAAGAGTAGCTGATGTTATTTGGAGATAAATGTTAAGGTTTATCTTGGAAGACTATGTGATTAAATTCTTCAGAGATTTGGGTTTCTATCTTAGTTTTGATTAATTTGAATAATTTTATGGATATAAGTTTATTGAATGGTCTTTGTTGAACTTTGGGTATTGTTTGACAAATTTTGGAGATTAAGAATAGATTTTTTTTTATAAAGGATTATCCTTTTTGGGAATTATCTGATCTCATACTAACCTTTTTTATTTTAGTTTTGGTTAAGGTCTAAAGACATGGGAAGTATATAGTTCTCTTTTGTGGTTAGGTGATTCTCAAGAAGTTGATTATAGTACTCTTAATGCGAACACGTCTTCCTAAATACTCGTCTTTTGGAGAAAATATGAGTTTTATTAAGGAATCTAATAAAAGTTGAAAGTCTACGTGACAAGTAAGTATGTTTAAATATGATATAGTTATGCTCAAAAATAAATTCCTTAATGAAAAGTAACTTAAAACAAAAATGTTTTCTATTAACTTTTCCTACTGGGGAATCGAATTCTGTTTAACCCATCACAAGTTTTTGATTTTCTTGTGGATAACTTTCTCCTAGACATGTTTACTATCACTCTCCATCAGAACATGACCCCTTTTTTCTCTTCCATATCCATATTTTCCTACTTGGAATCCTCATATGGGTTAACTCGGGTGACCATTATACTTCTCTCCCTTTATTTTAAAGTAATAGTTTTACTGACTCTTATTCCCATGTGGGACTTTCAATGAAGTTTCCAAGCCCAATTTTGAAATTGCAAGGACGTAATTACCAAAAGGGGGGAAGGATGTAATATCCCAAGTCAATAAATAATATTAAATTCTAAGGTTTATCAATATTTTTGAATAAAATGTTAATATTACTTTAAAGGGAATGCTATGCTCGATGACGTACCCAATACACAACAACGAGTTTCTTTGAAATCTTACGTTGCACACTAATAATATAATAATATTATAATAGTTAACGCCTAGCCGTTGTAATGGAAGAAATGAAAAAAAAAATAACTACAAAATTATTACATATGTTTGTTAAATATTTTTACATTTATCCAATAAATGTTAGAGGCTTAAAATCCAAATGAATCCAATTTTAAGAATAAATACTCTAATATTTTTAAAAGATTGTTTTACCACATTTTGATGGAGAACCTTTTTTAAATATAAATTTTTGACAATTTTATAAGCTCTATTTGTAAAAGTAAACTTATTTTTTATGATTGGAAAATGGAAATTTACTTTGGCTAAATTTTTGGTATGTTTCTGACATTGCTCATTTTTTTAATGAATAGTGAAAAAATACTGCATTTTACATCAAAACTGTTTTTTCATATAATTTAAATATATGGTTAGATTATATTTTTAATTGGTTTCAAAGTGTAATTAGAATATATTTTTACCATTTAATTCAACGGTGGTAATTATAATTAATTTCAATTGGAAAATGGACATAAACAAGTGCCAAACTTTTCATAGATATTGCTTCAAAAAACCCGCTATTTGTTTTGACAATGGGAAATATTTTTAAATTAATTATTGCAATTTCTTTGTTTGGAATTTGGTAAAATGGATTCCATATTTGCAATTAGAAGGTACAAAATATTTAATTAAGACTCTTTTGTTTTTGGACACTATGAATAGTAATGATGTTAATTATCTTTAATTATCGTGATTAATTAGTAATCGGGTTGTTAAGGATAATAAAATAATATCATAATAATAACAAATTACCCCAACATTTGTCATAATTCTACTGGTTGTGTCATTTCCGACCATGGTATTCCTTGTGCCAAACTTTGGCACCCCATGGAATCACTTTTGTGTGATAGTGACACTTTATCATTTTATTTTTTTAAAAGGAAAATATAACTAAAGTATGTATCACCCAAGTAAAACAATTTTAGTTTTGTCTATGTAAATTATCACTTAGACTATAAATATTAATTGGAAATATAAAGATATTTCCTACATCATAATATTTTTTTAATAATTTTTAGACATTAAATAAATTAAATTATTTATGACATCATGATGATGCAGTGATTACCTCATTAATGAACGATTTAAATAAAATGAAAAGATAAAGTAAAATATAAGACTTACACTTGGAAAAAACCTATTGTATTAGTATATTTAGAACCCTTATCACCTTATCCTCGAAATATATCAATGTGGGGCCTTTAAAATCCGAAACGCTTTTTAATATAAAGTAACATTTCTTGACTTTCCATGAGTTCCCCTCCTCTCCTCTTATAAAAGGCCCCCACCTCTACCTCCTTACCCACACCTTGAAAGCCTTTGGCTCGTCCAACCCTTGCCCATTTCATCTCTCCACATCCCTCTCTTCATCATTGAATCCTCACCTTAGGCAGAAACCACTTCAAAAAACCATTTTGGTTCAATCCAAAGGGAGTTACCCGATTTAAAGGTAATGTCTTCTCTTATGTTCTTTTGTTTTATTTTTCTTCTCCAACCCCCTAAACTCTTTTTATTACTTTATTTTGTAACAAAAACAGTATATTAAATATACTATGATGTTTTTATAATAAGGATTTGAGCTAAACTTACACACACATCCGTCTAATGGTTAAAGAACATACTGTTTCTGTGGATAGCGAATTACAGCCTCACGAAACGATGATTGTTCAATATTCTTTTAACACCTTTAAAGGTGGCCATTATGATGTAACTGTATTTTATATATTATATATATGGTATTTATGTTTTATATATGCTTCTGTATTTTATATTTAAATCATACCTTTATTCTTTGCATGTTGTGCAAATTCGATAATTTCATATGAGGAAGTGTGGACTACCGCCCCCACATGTGATGTGACTCGTTCATGAAATACATGGAATATATAAAAATGAAATTAATGAACTTGTGTTACCTATATAACATTTATATTATACTGTAATTATAATATATATATCTCTTAATTATTTTTACTTCCATTAATATAACAAAGAAATGAAATTAGCGTCCATGTGTACGTACTGCCTACCGTCTCCATGAACGGTGAATTTTGTTTATTTTTATCTAAAAATGTTATGGAATAGTATAAATTGAATATTTAATGTATATATATATGATATTTAAACCATTAATACTATTCTGGAGATGATTTACTTATAACTACATGGACAATAATTTTCAAACAAGTTCATTTTTGACTCATGTACCAAACATCGACAAAAACGTCTGATATGAACTCACATTATTAACCAATTATTATAACATTATAATATGTGATATGAAATGAATAAAAATCTTTTAATGGGTAACTTAAGAAATTATAAATTGACCAAAGTTTATTATTCAGTAATATAAAGAAACGAACAAGATAGGTTGGACTTGAGGTAAGGGATCCTACCTCTCTCTTTCTTTTTAAGTACTCTTTTTTATGTAACTTACTTTAAGCTCATCTTTCTTATGTTGAGGGATGTTCTTTTATATTCCTATTACTGTAATTTCTATTTTTATATGATTAGAGACCATATTTTATTTCATAAATCCATTTTTTGGATGTTTTAAGTGGCGTCGTTAGGCTGCCGAGTTTTCGTAAGGGATTTTTCATCTCACTTTTATTCCCGTGAGATTTATGATACATTTTAAACTATTTATTTTGAGTGGTGTATGTACTCCCCATTATTATACACTTTTTTTTAATATACTTTAGTTTATGATTATTTACATCAATTTTGTATAGTCATTCTTTCATGGGGTGTACGTTTCGAAAGTTACCCAAATCGGTAAGGGAACCTTTCACCCTCCTCTTTTTAAAAGACTTATTTTGTTATGTCTTTTAATTTACATATTTTTATGTTGGGATATGTAATTATATATCCTTATTGATGTAAATTTTATGTCCAAGTTATTAGATACCATTTTCTCTCTGATCAACTAATTTTATGATTTTTAAAGTGACGTCTGTAGGCTGTCGAATTTTACCAAGGGAACTTTTTAACCCAATTTCGATTTCTTTGGGTTCAACATGTAGTTATTGAATATGTCATCCTTTGAATATGTTTGAATGACCTATGATTGTTTTACACTTAATATAGACTTATATTGGGTGTATTTATATTTTTCAAACATAATTATGAGATTTATTTATCCTTAATCTAAGGATACCTTCTTTATAATGGATTTCATCTCATTTTACATTTCTATAGGGACTTCATTTTTGTTATGCACCAATTCAATCTTATATGGTGTATATACTGTCCTTTGGAATATTATATCATGAATCCATTTATTCTCATGATATTATAAATTTCTGATTAAATTTTATTCCTTAATTATTGTATTCAAGTGTCTCTAATTTTGTTAAAAACCCTTTAACTAAAATATCGCTTTAAATGTTTTAATGATTTGTTCTTATAAATATTTCTTGTTAATATCCGTGTTTTCAAAATGGTTTTAAGGATTTATTTTTTTGGATATTAATGTTTTAAAAAGTTAAAAGCTTCAAGGTGCTATGGGACTTCTTCTCAATCACCTTTCATTGAGGCATATTTTGTTTTATACACAACTTTCATTTATATGGTGTATAAACCCCTTTGACTTTTACGTCTATTCAAGAGGAATATTTTTTATAAGAAGCGTTTTACTAAATGACAAAAGGAATGTTTTTTTGTACGTATGCGGAGACAATGACTTCTCCGCCGTCTTGACCATTATTTGAGCTTCATCTTCCTCTGCAAGCCGTAACTTTTTTTTAAAATGAAAAATAAATACCATGTTTTACTTTTCTTTTATTTTGGTATTGAAAATGGTTTTCATAATTTTTTTATTATATCAATGTGTTGTATTGATATCTTGTGATTGAAATGTGGAAAACTTATGTTTCCTTTATGCATGTTTTTTGTGATACGATGATGTTATGGTTCTTGGGAATTGTTATGAAGATGGGTGGTTCTGTGATAAAATAAGGGTGGGTGAGCCTGATATAGCTCTCCAATGCATTGGGTAATGCGAAGGAGTTAAACATTAAGGTTTCTCCGAAGAGATTTAGGGAATATACTGTGATGGTTATTCCAAATGTAACCAAGAGGGTTAATCCCTATGTAAGAATGTTATGAATTCCTCAAGTTAACTTTATGTCTTATGATTTCTATGAGTTATTTTTAAATCTTATGATTTCATGAGGTATGTTAAATTGCTTAGGTTTAATGAGTAAATTATGATTTCATTGATTCTTATGTATACATGGACTAATGTTTTCTTTCCATATTGTTATAACGCTTACTGAGCTTTTTATGCTTATCCCAAGTTTTTTTGAAATATTTTCCACAGGACATAAAGATGAATAGGGTCAAGGATGGGATCAAGGAAATGTCAGGCTGTCTAAAACAAAGAACTCTACATGACTCTTCTGTTCAAGAGTTTTTATTTTGTGAAAAAAATGGAAGCTGAGTAGATGTGTCTACTTTGTTATCTTTGAGATGTAATAGTTATGTCCTAATTCTCTAAAACTCTAAACCTGAATAGATCCTCAATGTGAATTATTCATTTAATTAAATAATAAGTAATGTTTAAGGTTGGGTCCTTATAGTCGGCCCTTGTGCCTTGGGCTTACGGGTCATGTACAGGTTTCCCTTCAACCCTTAAAAGGGGGATTATCCATAATAAAATAAGATAAGGCCTTCAGGCCATTCGGGAAATTAAAATCATGGATTCGCTTACCACAAACCAAGTGTGGACACAACAAAACTTCAACGAAGATAGAATAATCCCCTGAGGACCAACCATGCTTGCTAAACAATGGGAAAAAATCACAAATTTCCAACTGAGGCATTAGAGTTTCAATGAATTAAAGAAAAACCCCCAAAATCAGCAATAAATTTACCGAAGGGGGGATACCAAGCACTAGAGTGTAGGCAAATGTGATGTGAAGGGTTTGGGTTCGCATCAGAAGACCGTCGGAGAGACGATGGAGGTTAGCTGTCCGGACCGCAAAAGGGTGATGGCTAGTCGAGTGGGGCCTAGCTAGAGCTGACCAATTCGAAGTGTGGAAGGCCAGAGTATGGGTGGCCAGGGGTGGTCTAGCTGTAGTGTGGTTGAGGGAGGTGGGGTTTCCAGTACAAGTGCACCACACGAGAGGAGGCTGGATGTCGGGAGCCGGTTCACTAGGAGGATGGGGTGCAGGTCTGAGTGCTCCACATGGGAGAGGTTTGGCCACTAGGAGTCAGCCATCCAGGAGGAGGGGTTCGGGTCTGAGTGTGTTGCATGGGAAACGGTTGGCCGCCGGGATCCAACCGACCAGGAGGGGGTGGCCTGGTCCATGCCTCGCATGAGAGGGAGAAAGGGGGTGCCCCTCTCCTAGGGTTTGTGTTTTTCATTCATCTTACAACAACAATAATAATAATAACCATAATAATATTATTTTTATTATTAAAATAATATTATTTTTATTTTTATGATTAAACATTTTTTTCTAAAACTCTATTTTATTTAATTTTTTTATTTTACTTCATTTTATTTCACTTATCCTTTAATTAATTAACTTATTTATTTTGGTTTTCAGGAAACTGCATTGTTCACGTGCTTCCAAGCACGTAGTTTAGGGAACTTCACTCAAACTATTCCACTTAGAACTGACCTCTTACAGGGTCAAACTGCAAGTTTGTCACATAGTTTTATATCCCGTGCGCAAGTCGTGCATCAATCCTGATTGGGGTGTCATGGTCTAAGTTTTCACTAATTTGTTAATATCAAAATATGCCTCTCTTTTCTTCAAAAATATGATTCTAGAGATAAATTTGTATCTGAATTTAAGCTGAAACAATGATCCAAATGGGGAAAAGAGGGAAGAAATTTGTTGATTATTAAATTCCATGTGTGGTCTTCCCAAAGAAAGAGGTTTTGGAGGTGAATCATTTTCAAGCGGATTGAGGAGCACACCATTCTTGAGAAAATTTTTTTTCATGTATTTCCTTCACTTTAGAGATTAACCCTACTCATTTTGAATTTGATGTTCTTACATTTAAAATCTACCAACCCCCATCCTTAGAACAACCCACAAAAAATTCCAAATTATAGCACATTTTTTTCTATGTTGTGTAAATATACCAGTAGGATATAAAGCCTATGTAAATCACGCATATTTTTTATAATGATAAAAACTCTAGATTAAAAATTCTGTGTGATGGGAAATATTTTTTGGGGAGGTAGTTATGACATGCATGTGAGCATTAACATTAAATAAAACTAAAGTTTATGATTTTTCAGGATTTAAGAATTTATTATCTATGTAGGAGGCATTTTATATTTTTTGATATGATAATTTAGTTGTGTTATCATTTATTCTTTGAGAAGTTTGTTTTCAACTTAGTATAAGATGATTTCCCAGGAGTTCAATGTTTAAGTGTAGGGAAATTTATAGAAAAAATATTTCAAATTACTTTATTCTTAATTTAAATATTTTTAATCTCAAAAAATTATTTTTTTTTTTCATGGGAAATTGTCACATTTTATAGTTTTTGAAGTATTTTGGGCTTAATTGCAAAAATAGCTTATTTTGGAATATAATTGTTTTAATTTATTTTGATGTTTCAGCCATAAATTTTTCTTAACTGGTCTAAATTGATAAATTATTCTTTTATAGGTTAATATGTTTGATGGGGTTCAAGTTATACTTCAGGATCCAAAGCTCAATCTACCATTTGGAAGACCAAAACTATCTCAAAAATACATCCTCAAAAATTGTGAATAGATCTATCGAATTTTGATGTAGGGCCCAAATATCTTTAAGTTCTTGTCCAAAAAAATATTAAATTTTACATTTATAAATAGAACATCCAGGAAAAAAAATATTTCACTTGTGTACCACCTTATTCATCTATCCTCATAGTCATTAATGCATGGGAAAGTGGAGTATTGGAATATGAAGAGTCACCTGTCTAGAATTAAATATCTTGAGTCAAATAGCCATAACTCCTACATATGGGGTCATTTTAGTAAGAATTTTTAGTGTAGAAGAGTCTAAATTAGAGGAAAAAACGTAAAGAAGAACCATTTTTACCAATTTGGAAATTTATTATCCCTACCACATGGAAACTTTAAGAATAAATAATTTGATCCAAACTTTTCACCTCTTTTTCCTATAAAAGAGTCTTTCTTCTTCAATTAAAGGGGTTGGAAACTTTGGGGTAGCTTTTACAAGTAATTATATGTAGTTTTGTAGTTTCATTTATTTTTTAATAGTATTTTGAATTATTAGTATATGTTAGTATTTTTCTTTATCTCGTTATCCAGTATTTTTATCTTTTATGTGTCCACCTATCTTTCTTCTCCATTGTGATCTGTTGTACTCATGATCATTAGTAACTAACTCAAGGAAGTACCCAGAGGATCAATACATTGTTGAACCCAAGTCCTTGGAAATTTATTCATGTGGTTTCTTATTTTCATAGAGTAAGTTCAAGGGGGATCTTAATGGGTAAGGCATATTTGTGTCTCCACTTTCCACCTAAGGCCTAGCTTCTTCTTTCTCTAATATTCTCCCTCGATCAAGGAGGTGGATGTGTGGTGTCCTGGAAATTTTAGAGTGTACTATATATTCACACAATGGTGAGGAGAGTTTTTTCATGCATATGATGGATCATCTTTATTACATAAATTTGAAACTAATTAAGAGGTGATGAGGGTTCACTCTGGATGATTCTCTGTGGAATATTTCCTATCTTCAAACTTCATTTTGTCTCCATTCATTCTATATCTATTAAACATTGCATGATTACTTTTATTTCTCTTTCATTCCCATTTCTCAAACCTCAAAAACTTTTAGTTTTATTTTATAAATAATGAAATATAAAAAATGAATTATAATTAATGATTTCTTGACTGCAACATCTTCTCAGTAGATTGACCTAGGTTAGCCATTATGATGCACTAAGAAATAAATATTTTTGAGAGCGCACACGAAAATACATCATCAATAATATTCTAAATTTCCACTCATAACTTTGATAGTGTTAATAATTTGATTACCCTGGTAAATAATTCACTAATTGATTCACACTCACCCATATTCAGATCTACAAACTTCAATCTTAATATTTGTAAATTTTCCTTCTTCACTTTTGTATTGCCTTTATAAATGTTGTTTAGCTTATCCCAGATATCTTTGGTAGTGGAATCATCTTTTACTATCAGAAACTCACTTTAATAAACTGATGAGAGTATAGAATTCTTAACTCTTCCCTTATTCTCAAGGTTTTACTTATCAGTATTTGTGAGAATATCATTCTCAATATAAGGAGGTAAACCATCTATAATAGCTTTTGAAACATCATACCTAAGAGATATAAGATGTGACAACATTCTTCCTTTCTAAATATGATAATTCTTATCATTTAATATTGGAATCCCCTTACTATTCACATAACTCATATTATCCTTCTTCTTCCAAACATTAGTAGAGAATAAACAAAGGTAACCATCAACTATGATACCAATTATAAGTGCCCAATCAGGATAGTTGTATCATTGAGAGGGTTAGGGGTGAATCAATGATACCATTTTCTTTCAATTTTATTTCCTAAAAAATAACTTTTTCCTCCTTTTAATGATTTAATTTCATAGTGAAAACAAATCAAACAGACATCCAAAGGAACACATGTATATATAAGGTTAAATATTCCAAAAAAATAGATATATCCTTAGTATTATATGGAAATTATCTAATTCCATACAATCTACTAGAAAATAGTCCTTTTATGGAATAAAATGAGTAGAATATTCCCTTTCACTCATGTAGAAATATATAAAAAATCCAATAGTGTGTGTTCTCTTTCTAGACAAAATGAGGTAATAAAAATTTTTTGTAAGAAAAAATGTTACGATTCTTCTTTATCAACTTTCACAAATCTAAAATTTCAAAACAATTATTCACTTTCATACCCAAATGCTGGTAATAACTTCATATACTTTATAATAAAATTCATTTTGATTTACCATTATAATTTTCTCATTCCAATTGATCAATAAGGAAAATGGATGACACTGTCAGAATATAATTGAGTCAATTTTTAACCACTAATATCTGAGTCCTGAAATCCCAGTCTAATTACCAAGTCTGATTTTCTTAGTATTGAAATATTTATTTTTGAAAATACCACTAAAAAAATCTGAACTTCTTCTTCCTTAATCCAACAATATCAATATGATTTCCCTGATCTGATTATCAAACCCAATACGATAATCAGCTGAATATGATCTTTTCTCTTATTCTTTCACTGCTAGAAAATTGTGTTTTACCAATACTTGTATACCAACGGTTTGAATAAATCATTGGTATACTTAATTTTTCCCAACGGCTTCAACAAACTATTGGGATAATGGGATGAGAATTAACTTTTCCAAACGGTTTACTCAAACCATTAGGAAAAGCTTGGATAAGGTATATATATACCAATAGTTTTTAAAAACTGTTGGCAAATACAATCTTTCTCAACAGTTTTAACAAACTTTTGGGAATGTTTCCCCCCAAATAGAAGCAATTCAGAATCCCTTCGCCTGGTTTCATCTATAAACCTAATCACTATCGACTCTCTCTCTTCACCCTAAGGTATCTCTCAAATCTCTCTCTACAATCAGGTAATTCTTTACTTCTGCACTTCTAATCTGCAAGTGGAATGTTGTGCATCTATTTTTGTTTGTTATCTATTTTGATTTTTCCAAAACGAGATCTATGTGGTCTGCTTCTTCCTGTATTTCTACTTCTCCTATCATGTTCCCTTTCCACAAGACCCTTCTGCAAGAGCTGATAATGAGATTGAGGTTTTATATTATTTAATGTGATGGGGGCCTTGGGTAGAAGTTCCTTCTAGTAGAATCCTTTCCATTTGTATAGTAAGGCATTCTAGTGTGCCATGTGGATAGTGAAAACCCATTTAAGGTGTTGAATAATTGTGGTTCTGTTTTTTGTGGGTTATGTTATCTCAATTTTTAGAGGTATTGGTTGTATAATGAATCTATTTTTATAGGGTATTTCATGTATAGTGTAGTAGAAATTTGATTCATCGATTTCATGTATAATTTGATAACCTATTTCATTGATTTTTATTATTTATCTTTCTGTCTATATTGATAAATCTGACATGTTGTCTTAGTGTGGTTTTGTTTTGGTAGACTTTTTAAAGTGACACCTATTTATAAGAAGATATATGGTGACATCCTATGTTTTTTTATTCATGTAGTACATGGAATGTGTTTGAAATGTATAATGGTATGAGTGAATCTTTGGGGTTATATTATTGAGTGAGTTGGGTAAGTTGGAAATTATTATGTGAGTTTCTTGTGGCCTATGGGGTATAGTTACAACCTTGAGGGGTGTTATGATGGGATGTGGATTAGGGTGGCTTATGAGATTTTCCATATATCGATTATGTCCTATGGGATTTTGTATAACATTAGGATATTTCTGAGTTATAGGGTATTCCTTGGGTGGTATGGTATATGGTCGGATAGGATAAGAAAATTGATGATGATTTTATTAAAAAAATTCACTTAGGAGGAGGGTGTGGGATGTCCAGGTAGGGAGGGGAGTTGTCCACCCCCACCCCCTAGACAACCCCCATGGACACAAAAAATCACCAAGATTTCACAATTTCATTAAAACCATAAATCATCACTAAAAAATATTTATTCCATGATTTTCACAATAAATTCCATTCAAATAAACCAATTTGAATCTATGCCAATCATTTCTAACAAGAGGAGTCAAGAGTGAAGCATTCTACCTCAAAGGTTTTGATGAAAACCACAACGAGTGAAGAACATTCAAGAAAACCGGGTCGATTCTCCAAAAACCCACCTTAGATATATCCACCTAGTAAGAATAAGACCAAATCTCATCATATTTGGCATCCAAACACCTATATCTACCCATAACGGGCATTGATCTAAGAAACAGAGGGAAGATGAGAAGTATATCTAATTAGATCTATGAAACCGAACAAGAAAGATGAAGAACGATCACATACCTCAATAATATGGCTTTTATTCTTCAAGAGAAGCCTTAGGATTGCCTCTAAAACGATGGGAGAACCTTATATGACCTTTAGAGAAGACAAATACCGAGTTAGGGCTGCTTAAGAGAAAAAACGATCCACTTAGAGGCAAAAACATGGGAGATCAACCTTTATAGGATCTCATTTAAGTGGTCGCATGGTTTCCCGGCACAGTTAGAGAAACCGTGCACAAACTATGCATTATCCACTACCTCTGTAGACCCTCCACGCATGGCTTGGACACACAGTTAGACAAACTTTTCACCGCCTGTGTGGAAGCTTCTGCCTCCAAGACCAACTACGCATGGTTTTTCCGCACAGTTTAGACAACTCGTGCGTCATCCGTGTGATTTCACATTTGCCTCAAAACTTCATTAAAAGTTCTCTTGACTCTCCTATTCATCGTCCATAACCTTTATAACCATTAAAAGCATTAAGTAAGGTTTCCATAGAAGAAATTGGGGGGTACTAGACCACCCCACCCATAGACAGCCCTCCCACCCCCTTGGACAACCCCCTAGACACCACCCCACCCTCTTGGACAACCCCCACCCCTCTAGAGCTAGTTATAAGTATGTCCTTCTATTCTCAACCTTTCTCCATTTATTTCACTATCTAGAAAGATCACTGTCAGTATTCTCGATTTCTAGGGATTTTGTAAAATTTTATAATTCACACTATTTTGATATTGAATCAATGACAAATACTTTATTGGTATATGTTTGTGAGTATATAGAAGATGGTTTATAAACTATCCCTTAAAAGTATCATTGTTTTGTGTTATTTATGATGTTAAATATCATTGACAAACATTATTATTAATCTAAAATTTAAAAATAAATGTTTTTCTCTATTCTTTATGAAATTAAACCTCTTTACGATCCCTGAACAACCTATTAGTGTATAATCCTAAACATTATCCACCCATGGGGTGCACTTCACTTGGGGAACTAATTGGGTAATGAAAGGTATGACCATAGGGGTGACAAGAATGAGTTATTGAACATGAGTGAATGATTTGGGATACCTAGAACACATAATGGGGCATGAGGCATGTGCCTCTTATATGAGACCTATTTAAAATGAATATAAATAAATTTTAATTTAATTTTTGAGTACTTGTTATTTGATTAATGATTTGTAATTCCTTGAAGAAACCAACCAAATATTCATGTTAAAAACATAGCTTTTAATTCCATTTGGAAACCCCCTTGGATTCATGATGATTTGGTTTAGAATGCCTTGGGGAAATATACTTTGGATTCATAGTGATTATGATTTAGGAAGCCTTGGGGAAGTCCCCCTTGAATTATAAACCAGAGGCCTCTCTCTTTACATAGGCTGGGAACTCCTTCCTACCTATAAAGCCATCTGAAGTCAATAATTTTTTTAGTTCTACACTCCAAATCTATAAGTCTTAACTTATTTTTAATGTTTTTCATCTATTATTCTTTGTTTATATTTTTATTTTACATAAAATAGGTGATGAAGTGTGTGGAATGACATACATTGAGGCACGGTGTGGCCAATACCACTCAAATTGTCTCACACTTATTTGAAATAGACAAGATTTTAAGTGAAAACAACATCTTGCATACAGAAAACCAACCAAATGCATTTCAATTCTATTGATACTTTAGTAAAATTATCCATGGGTCATTGTTGACATTTACGATTCAACCCCACCTCAATTCGAGGCAAGGTGTGGCCAGTACCACTCAAATCGTCTCACTTTTATTTGAAATAGACAATATTTTAAGTGAAAATAATAACTTGCATGTGGAAAACTGACCAAATGCTTTTGGATTGTATTGATACATTAGGAAAAAGATCCATGGGTCATTTTTTATGTGTACGAGTCAAGCCCACCACAATATGAGGTGTGGTGTGGCCGGTATCACTCAAAGTGTCTCTCTTTTGTTTAAAATGGACACTATTTTATGTAAAAACAAAAAAACATTCGGAAAACTGAACAAACATATTCTGATTGTGTTTATACTATATCACAATGATCCATGGGTCATTTTTGACATGTACGAGTCAACCCTGTCTCAATCCGAGGGATGGTGTGGCCATTACAACTCAAAGTGTCTCACTTTTATTTGAAATGGACAACATTTTAAGTTAAAACAACAACTTATATATGGAAAACAAAACAAACGCATTCGGATTCTACTAAAACATTATGACAATGATCCATGGGTCAATTTTGAGATGTACAAGTAAACTATGCCTCAATTCAAGGCATGGTGTGGCCGGTACCACTCAAACTGTCTCACTTTTATTTGAAATGGATAGGATTTTAAGTGAAAACAACAACTTGCATATGGAAAACTAACCAAATGCTTTCTGATTGTATTGATACATCAGGAAAATGATCCATGAGTCATTTTTGATGTGTACGAGTCAACCCTATCTCAATATGAGGCACAGTGGGGCCGGTATCACTCAAAGTGTCTCACTTTTATTTGAATTGGACAACATTTTAAGTTAAAGCAACTAGCATACGGGAAACCAACCAAATGCATCCATATACTGTTCATACTTTATTACAATGATCCATGGGTCATTTTTGACGTGTACGAGTCAACCCTACCTCAATCTGAGGCATTGTGTGGCTGGTACCACTCAAATTGTCTCACATTAATTTGAAATGGACATGATTTTAAGTGAAAACAAAAACCGGCATACAGAAAACCAGCCAAACGCATTCGTATTCTATAGATACTTTAAGACAATGAGCCATGAGTCGTTTGTGACATTTAAAAGTCAACCCTTCCTTAATCCAAGGCACGGTGTGGCCAGTACCACTCAAACTGTCTCAATTTTATTTGAAATGGACTGGATTTTAAGCGAAAACCATAACATGCATACAGAAAACCGACCAAACGCTTTCTTATTCTATTGATACTTCAGGAAAACAATCCATGGGTAATTTCTAACATGTACGAGTCAACCCTGCCTCAATCTAAGGCACTATGTGGCTGGTATCACTCAAAGTGTCTCTCATTTGATTAAAATTGACACTATTTTAAGTAAAAACAACAGACATTTGGAAAACTGGCCATACGTATTTTGATTCTGTTGATGCCTTAGCACCAGGATCCATGGGTCATTTCCGACATGTATGAGTAAATCCCATCTCAATCCAAGGGATGGTGTGGCTGTTACAACTCAAAGAGTCTCACTTTTATTTGAAATGGATAACATTTTAAGTGAAAACAACAACTTGCATACAGAAAACTGACCAAACGCATTAGGATTATATTGATACTTTATGACAACGATCCATGGGTCATTTTGGACATGTATGAGTCAACTATTCCTCAATCCGAGGCATGGTGTGGCTAGTACAACTCAAACTGTCTCACTTTTATTTGAAATGGATAGGATTTTAAGTGAAAATAACAACTTGCATACGGAAAACCTACCAAAAAAATTATGATTGTATTGATACTTCAGTAAAATGATCCATGGGTCATTTTTGACGTGTACGAGTCAAAACCACTTCCATTTAAGGCATGGTGTGGATGTTATCACTCAAAGTGTCTCTCTTTTTCTTAAATTGGACACTGTTTTAAGTAAAACCAATATACATTCAGAAAAATGATCCAACATATTATGATCATTTTGATAAATTATCACAAGGATCCATGGGTCATTTTTGACATGTACGAGTCAACCCCATCTCAATCCGAGGAACTTTGTGGCCAGTACCACTCAATGTGTCTCACTTTTATTTGAAATGGACAACATTTTAAGTGAAAACAAAAATTAGCTTACGGAAAACCGACCAAACTCATTCAGATTTTGTTGATACTTTAGGACAACGATCCATGGGTCATTTTTGACATGTACGATTCAACCCCACCTCAATCCAAGGAACGGTGTGGCTAGTACCACTCAAATTGTCTCACTTTTATTTGAAATGGACAGGATTTTAAGTGGAAACAACAACTTGCATATGGAAAACCGACAAAGAATATTCAGATTGTGTTGATACTTTAGCACAAAGTTCCATGGTCCAACCTCACACAATCCACTTCTCATGTGAGAAACTATTACCCGTATTCTAAAACACATGACATTTAATATGCCAATCCCATCCTCAAACAGTGGATTCTAGGACCAAACCAAAGTCCCTTTGGGAACCCAATACCAAATACATAACTGAATATTCATACCCACTACCCAAAATGGGGATTCATCTCACATCACACCCAGGAGACCAAATAACAATTATCCACATACCCCTTTATTCCAATTGAAAATTCTATGAAAAATATATATGTTATTTTGGTAACCCATCTCATATGTAGAGATTGGACAATGTTTCCCACTAACACATCAAGAAAAATTTATACATGGATACATATTAATTATAGGAATATAAACATCCCATGTGATTCCTATAACTCATATTAGGTCTAAGAACATGACCACTACCATTATCTATCTTATGGGTATCATGATCCTTGTCCACTCTACCCATGTTTTTCTATTGGTTTTAAGATAGTCAACCCAAGACCATGATTAAACATCCCATTTTCTTTCTATAACATGTATGATTTTTATCTTGTGTTTATTGGTGTTGGGGTTTGAGTGAGGAGTGAATTCTAAAATTTTAATACAGTTATGGGTGTTATTTCTTTTCAATTCTAAATTTCGGAATTCTGGATGTATTGGATTCTGGCTGTATTGGTAATGAATTCTAAATTTTGAATACTGTTATGTTTATTGGATTATAGATGTATTAGATTTTAATTTTTTATTGGTTTTATGGGTGTTATTTCATTTCAATTCAGGATGTACTGGATTGTGGATGTATCATATTCTGGATTTTTCTCTTGTGTTTTCATTTGAGTGAGGAATGAATTTTAAATTTCTAAATTTCTTAATTCTGGATGAATTTTAAACATCCCATGTAGGCTTTTGGATTCTGGTTATGTATGTGTTCTTGAGGGTCATGGAGAGTTGTAGGTTGGAGGGGGCTACTGGCTATAGTGGAGTTGCAGCATATGTATATCAAAGGTTTTGAAAACCGTTGGTATAGACTTTTGATGTATATTATTCCAACGGTTTTGTTATAACTATTGGTATAAACATGTACCAATGGTTTTAAAAACCGTTGTTATATCGTTTTTATAAGGGTAACATATACCAATGGTTTGTAAACTGTTGGTGTATATCTTACTTTATCACATATACCAACAGTTTACACAGAACTGTTGGTATAATCCTTTACCCATGGCTTACTTTTCCATGGTTTGGGAAACTGTTGGTATATAATATACCAATGGTTTATGGGCCTTTACCAATGGTTCTGAACCATTGGTAAAGGGTTTAATTCCAGTAGTGTTTCATTCTTTAGTCTTTATAACTTCTTAAAAAACTCAATCTTGAAACATCCTCTCCCTATAAATTCAAATCATCAATCTCTTCAATCTGAAAAATACTTCAGTCATAAAGTAAAAATTACTTTCTCCTTTTATAGGTGACACAAAAATTATTTGGGTGGGATTCTAAAATTGTTACCCACTCAACCAAATTTCCTAAATTTTCATGTTTCATTGAATTTATAATAAATTTATGACTTCATCAATTCTTATCAACACTTCTAGTTTCTTCTCTAACCATCTTGAATATTTTGACAATTTCATTGATTCTTCATAATTTATTCCCAAACATTAGTCTTATTTTGATTTCCTTAATATAATTCATTCATTACAATGCTTTGTGTGAATTGCTTGTTTAAGGAAATAGAAATCTTTAATATACTTAGTAAACCTTAATCTAATTTGGTTTCTGTATTCTGATTGTTCGATAAAGTTTATTCATTACGTTTCTCTACACCAAATGAAGAATGAAAAAAATCTTCTTCAAACCTAATGTTCCCCCTATTCAGTACAATTGTATCTTCTTAAAAATCTTAACAATCTCAAGTATGATTCAAATTCTAATTTTTATTATGATATTCCTCATTACTATGAAGACAAATGTAACACAATATATTAATCTTAATATCTTCTCTTGAACCACTTTAATGAAGTAATTCAACCACTTCTACTTCTTCTTTCCTTTAGAAAGATGAATCAGTATCAACTCTAATATGATGGATCTTGACCCAACAAATGAAGTAACTTGACAAAAAATTAGAGTTCTTCTGTCTCTTATGAATACGATACCAATAATATTTCATAAATAAACTTATTTCTCTTTTATGAACATGAAACTCATCAACTTATTTCTTCAAATATGATCAGACTCTTCATCCTTTAATACATATTCCTTCGCTAAACACATTACGACGACCTTGATACCTAAAATCTCCTACCTCACCAAATTTATTCTTTTTTAAACTTCTTTCTTGTTACCATTACTTTTTTATGACTTTGAATACCTTTAATATTAGCATTAGCATCGTCATATTTATATCATATTCATGAAGTCTCTAATTCTTCCTCATTACAATATTTTCATCCATTTCAGACCTGAGGTGAGTCCAATGAACCTTTTCATTTAGAAAACAAAATCCCAATATGATGGAATATCTTAACCACTGTGAGTATGATTTTCTTGAATATGATGATTATCCTAACTTTCACCAAATAAAAAGTGAGGTCATTTATTTTCTTCTATTGCAACAAAACCAATCACTAAAAAAGTTCTTCTTAATTATGATGGTAAATCCAATTTCCAAAAGATTATATCTTTTTATCAATACCCAATTTGATATATCATATTGACCCATATAATATTATAGGTCGAATTTTCATGTGGATATTATTGACAACATTATTCAATCACAATTTACATCCACCAGCTTCTCAATATATCGATCTATTGACAACAAATAAAAACAATAAACAACTTGTCCCTAACACACCGAAGGTCAATTACAGGCTACGGTGGACATGATTGAAGTAAACAAGGGGTGACATAGAGAAAATAATTGTGTTTCTGGTTGTCTTACACTAGCCCTCTAAGATGATTATTTTTTAGAATAGTTAGTCTAGAGTGTCTTGGCTCACTTCCTTCTTATTTCAATGAGTGTGGTCAATGAGGAACCATTCCAGGCATATAGTCCAATTAATATTGGTGTGATATAAATTTCATCAGTTTGTTTTAAGGAAATATTTCACAACTAGTTTTATCTTGGTCAATAATAATTTAATTGTTTCAATCAAACGGGGACTGTATTATGTCATTATATGTAATTGGGTTTCCAATTTGGTAAAATCACACTGATATCATCATTATAATTTTTAGGATGTTCTTGTTAGGAAATTCTTACATTGGGGATACAGTGGCTCGGAATTGGCCCTTAAGTTCTAGAACATTTTGTGGGGAGAGCCATAGGCTGGGTGATTAAAGATAAGATGATGATATCATGTGTTTGGTATGATGGGCTCGAGTAAGCATCGCCTAGTTTATATAAAATTGAATGCGAGAATTTTATAGAGTTTCTATGCCTTATTTATTGAATGCTCAAGTATTTCTTGGGTATGAATTGTAAATTGGAACACAACACACCTAGTTAAGGGGGGAGGTTTAAACAACCCATGTTTTGGACCAGAAGAAATTTTTCTTAAGAAACTTGAATTTTCATTTTGGTGGATGGGGTAAATTTTAATCCAATCTTAGGGATGAAATTATGAGGGTTGGAACACTTAAATTTTTTAACTTTTAGAAATGTTTTAATTCAATGAGAGGTTACTTAGGTTTTCCATTGATCTTTTGGAGTGCTAGGCTCTAAAACCTCAAAATAGGGAAGGACTGGTGAGGGTGCATGGTTTTTCTAAAACTGTTTGGGCCACCAGGTGAAACTGTGTGGCCAGTCCAATGGAGATATAGGTCTCTCATTATTTGTTCTAACTATGTGAGAGGATATTTATGTTTGTGTTCTAAATTTCATATATCTGACCGATGATAAATGCATTGTTTATGCATGGTTTACTTAACTATGTGCATGAACCATGTGATTCCCCTTCTTGGGTAATGGATAATAGAGGGTTGGTGTGCGGTTTTTCAAACCATGTTTCCAAATAATGCGCCTCATTTAAAGAGAATAAATCCATATTCCCCAACCCCCATATTTTTATTTCCACTCTTCTATTTTCTCATCCTCCATGCATCGCTCTTCCCCTCTCATGTGGAGCTTCTCCTATCCTTATATAGGTATGGAGAGAAATTAATCACCCAACCTTCTTTCCATGTTTTGTTCATCATGTTGTAAGAATATTAGTGAGTTTATTATTCATTATTCCTCCTTTATTCATTTATATTCTCTCTTTATATTTTATTTTTGTGCGATCTAATTAACCCTATTTTCAATGAATTTTTCTATTTATTAATTTTATCTCAAACTGACTTGATTCAATAATCATTTTTGGATATGTAGACCATACATGGTATATGGTAGGTGGTCTATATATTTTACCCTAAATTATTTATCATTTATAATTTATGTTGTTGTGTCGCATACCAAATTCTCCATGTGTTGATTATAATATATGGAATCAAATATTTATAACCTAATGCATTCAATTAAATATATTTTTCACTATGAATGAAAATAGTTGGAGGTTATGACCTCAATCTAAACCACCCCTTTATGGTGGGTTCTCATAATCCAAACTATATAATTATCCTCACTTTTATTATTCTTAGACCACACATAGGGTGTCTCAAATTAAATGCATTTAATATAATGATTGAATTAAAATTTTAATATCTTTTTAGGTGTGTTAAACCATTCCTCTTGAAGGTAATACTTAAATTGAGTGAAATGATTTTTTTTGATGTCAATGTCATGTTTTTTAATAAAATATCCTTTTGAGGTACACTTTCTTCTAAACTAAAAATGAAATGGTTAAGGTTTTATATATTTTTTGGATGTTATGGAATCATATGTTCATGTCCTATATTCTTATTTATAAATGGATTTTCCTTTATTATTAAATTAAATGGTTCAATTTAATTGAATGAAATTTGGTGTCAAGGCCATTCCATGTGTTTCATAACTATGAATATGAATTATTTGGATAGTTATACCTGTGGTTAGATTGGGTTGGATAATGATAAATTCTTAGATGTAATCCCTTTTTATTATTATGATTAGGCCATGGACATTGGATAGTTAAAAACAGTTAAGGGTATAACAACCAAGTCTTAACATACATAAAAATTATATCACTTTTTCAAAATACCTAAAACATTATAAAAATAGATGACTAAAGATCATATTAGTCTAGTGCCTTTGTAAATTAGGGAAAATAAACATTGTTAAATAATTTTGAAACATCATATCCCACTAGGTTTCTCTTTACTGGTACCCTTATTAGACACATCAAACATAATACATGTCCTCATAACCTAGGAAAGGAAACCTAAAAAGGGGTGATCTCATATGCTTATTAAAGGTAAATAATGGATACATGTAAGAATAATCATGAGCATAATCGTATGAGAACATGATCAAGAAAATATAAGATCATACCCTACATATCAAATATCATAAACATGAATCGTGGAATAAATCTTGTCAATTCATAATACAAGAGTCGTAATGAAATAAATAACACAATCCATGAAAGAAAAACATATAAATAAAACATGGAATTATAGAAGACACATAAGCATATAATATTATTTCCAAATTAGCCAAGGAGTCACTTCCAAGACTATATTAGTAGTATGGGTTAAATACCCATACCATATTGGTAGTCATGGTTCACCCACATGTCCATCTTAGTATCATGAGTTCACCCCTCATACCATCTTGGTAGTCACAGTTCACTCCCCAACCATATTAGTGTTCAAGGTTCACTCTTAATACCATCTTTTTTTATCTCGTGAGATATAAATCTTTAACCAATGAATTAGTGGGAGTTATAGGTCCCACTAATCTGATAATAAAATCATACATACATGTAAAAAAATATTATAAATAATTATATCATAACCCATGAAATTAAATTGTTTTTATAAAAAAGTAATCATTTAATAACATGTGGAAACAATCGGGTTTCATAATCATTTCATTATAAACATAACCCCTTAAAAGAAGTAGACTTCAATAGAATATAACCCATGGAAGAGAAACAGTTTTCATAACCATCATTCCATCAAAACATAAACCATTAAAGAAATAGAAATATTAATAGAACCTTTGAATCATTTCCTAGAAGGGTATGAGTAATATTTATGGATTTCATTTTAGATGGAAAATAACATGGAAATATATTTTGGAAAAAATTCTTGAGAAAAATATCCTTTAATTATGAAAAAATACATTTTAAAAAACATAATGCCTTTTGAAAACCGTTTTCCTTAAAAACATATAAAAGAAGCTCAAAAATGTTTTGAAAACTATTTATTTGAAAATGATTTGAAAACCTATAACGAAATATTTAAAAAAATTAATAATATTTCTCCTTTGAAAAAAATATAATGGAATCGTTATAAAATTTTTGATGAAACATTCCTTAAAAACTTATAAAGGAATGTTTGATAACATTTTGAAAACAATTTTTCAAGAAAAATTATAAAGTAAGATTTGAAAACATTTTAAAAACAATTTTCCATGAAAAAATAGAAAGGATGATTGATAACATTTTGAAAACCATCCTCCATAAAAAAATTAAATCATTTTCCTAAAAATTAACCTTTTAAACATGAAAATGAAGCTTCATAAAAATAACAGTGGGTAAATCAATACATTACATATAAGTTAAGAAGAACATTCCTTTTTCTCAGTAAAAGGTTTGAAAAAAAAATTGTTCGGAAAGTGACAAGAATATTCTTTTAAAAAAATTGGTAAGATTAAAAAATGGACAAAAGACTAGAAAAAATTATACCAATATATTAATTTATCATGAATTTCAATATTATAATAAATTTCATGAGTTTTCTTGAGAGATTTATTATAATATTTCATCAAATGAATTATAATCATAAACAATCTCGAAAAGCGATGAGAATGTTTCAATAAACTCTTAGCACTTGGTAATACTGAACTATATTCCTCATTTAATAAAATGAAATAAAATGAAGCTTAAAATATCATTAAAATAATTATATTCATGATATAATATTTCAAATCCATTATATACACTTTATGGGAAAATATAGGCGCATAACATGGCATGTGTCTCAAAGAAGGAAAATAGAGACAAAACTGTCTTACCGATTTGGTAACTTTTAAAACATAAAACCATGAAATGAATATCAAATAATGGTTATCTAATTAAACATAAATTTTATAATAATAATCATATAATACATTCTTGGGTAGTACATATTCCAAGAAAAAGTAAAGAGTGGTGAACATGGAATGTATCTCACGGAAATAAAAACTCAGATGAAATCCCCTTATCTTTTATCTTTACTCTAATTGTACACGTTAAAAAATATTATATAATAAATATAAATTTATTATACCTATATCACATAAAAATATTCTTAATTATAAAACCATATATGATTTAATTATGAATTTTTATTTCCCACTTCTTAACAATTCTATGTTAAGGTCTCACTTTAGGTAATATCATATTTGTTTTTCGCATATGTCAAAAAAATTTATATCTTTGGACATTATATTTATATCAATATATAGAAATTTTAAAACATGATTTAAGTATAATTTATATTAAATATATTTATTTTATAATAATCCATATAATATAGAATTATAAAATGGAATATATCTTTCATAGAGACGGTAAGTCGTACGTATGTGTGAATTCTATGTATATTTAATTATCATCTTGAAAGAAATAAATTAAAATAAATATGTGTGTGTCCATATATATAATTATTAAAGTATATTTTTAATATCATATATATCATATATATTCACTATGTTCATCCTTAATACATTCCATGTTGTGTATTAATTAATCACATAGCTTTGAGGGGGTGGTAGTCCACACTTTCTCAAATGAAATTATTGTATCAACACAAAATGGAAAGTATAAAGATATTTATTGTAAAATAATTACATAATATTAAAGTAATTATAAATATAATATATATCATATATAAATCTCCACCGTTGGTGGTGGGGTGAGGGGCAGTTCATGGGGTCAAGTCCCCGAGTCTGCGATTTAATGTAGTTTTCTTCCCTGTGTTGTGTTCCATGTGGGGGATGTAATTGATATAGTATAACAAATATAAACATAGTTTCCATAATAATTTCTACCATTATATGAATTAAAGGAAAAATAAGCAATCATTTTCTAGTGAGGTTGTATTTCTCTATAAACGTAAACAGTATGTTCATTACCCATTAGATAGAGGTGTGTGTAACTGTAGGTGGAAACTATAGAATAAAAAAATCATAGTATATTTAAGATATATTTTTTTATAAAATTTTGGAATAATAATATTTTATGGATTGGGGAAAGAAAAATAAAATAAAGGAGTTTGAGGGAGTTTTTACCTCTTAATCGGGTAACTTCCTTTTGGTTTTCATCAAAGATCATCCTTGGAAGGATTTATGGACAACGGGAGTTTTCATGTATGAAGTTGGAATGTTAGGGAGATATTTTTTTAGAGTTTTTTTTAGAAAAAATTTTCTTGAGAGTTGTGAATAAGTTGGAGGTGATGAGGCCATTATTGTGGAGGATGAGTGGCACTCTTGTAACATTTTGACAAAGGAATTCCATACATGTTTTTCACATGTCATGTGGATCCAATAATGGACCAAATTCTATCCATATAAATATGGGGTAAAAATATGGACATAAAATTGATCTTGGACAAGTGCCTTGTTCGTTTGGGGTCTTAAATTTAAGTTTTAGTCCTTAGTGAGTCTTATTTTTACCTTAATTTATGTAATTAATTTAAATTACTTTCACCAATAATTTTTTAAAAAACTAAGTTTAACTTATTTTAAATTATAAATTATTCTGATTCCAAATATGGAATCCATTTTTCCAAATTCCAAATACATAATTGTCATAAATTAATTCAAAATTAATCTCACAGTGGGGTCAATAAAAATGGTTTTTAATGTAAAACATTCAAAAGTTTTCTAAGTTTTCATACCCATGTTCAAATTTAAATTTATCTAAATCACCTAAATTTTATTAATTTAAAAAAATATTATATAATTAAACTTTCAAACTAATTTAAATTATAATTTAACCATATAAATAAATTGAATGAAAATCAGTTTTGAACTAAAATTTAGTTTTATTTACTATTCATTAAAAAATAAAACATCATAGAAAAGTACCAAAAAATTACCCTCAACTAATTATTATGTTCCTCATCAAAATATGATGTTTATTTTAACATATTAAATCTATAAAAGTTCTATAATTTGGATTTAAAATGGGTTCTCCATTAAAAGGAGGTAAAAATTCCTTCATAAAATTATTGGGTTTTAAGCATTAAATTGGGTTTGTTCTTATCATATGTCTATAAAATATAATTTAATAATGTTTAAAATATTTGACTTAATATATAAATTATATATTATATTAATATCACTCACTGATGCTAATTATATTAATTTATTAGGTTAAAGAAGATTTGTAACCATAAAAATTATAATATTTTTTTTATATTCAATATGTTTTCATATTCATTTATAATTAATTGGTAACCTATGAATTAATATTATATTTATGTAAACTATATATTTTTATAAATTAGTTAATAATATTCATAAAATCTAATTTAATATCTATGTTATATCTTATTACATTAAGTAACAAAATTTTAATGATATATTATTGTTCAGTAAAACATGATCATGCGTGTTACACAATCCATTGAGGAAAGTCATTATTGTGTGTAATACAAGATAACATTGGTGTTTTTCATAGATAAAGATGACTTTATATTTTGTGTTTTTTCATGATTGAATTATTTTTTTGTATAATTCACGCCAAACATAGTGCTTTAATATAAAATAAACTATCTTTACTATTATGTAAAATGAAAAATATAAAAATGGTTAAATTAATTCAAAACAATAATTCACAAATTCTCAGGGTGTTACATTCTAACCTCCTTAAAATTAATTTCACCCTCAAAATTTTCCTAGGATGTAAAAATTTTAATAATTGAAATATTCATTCATAGAAACCCAAATCACAAAAATTGTACTAAAACTTACCTTAAAAAGGGAAAGTTTGAACCATAATGGTTACCCAAACTAACATATAACTAGGTTTCCACATTGGAGAACATAGTTTGGAAGTGAATATTGGACATGGAGGAAAGAATAAATTTTTATAGGGATAGATTGAGGTTATCAATCACAAAAAAGTGAATGATCAAAGAAAATTTGAGGGCCTCAATGTCAAAAATCTGTGATGATTTAAAATTTCATCGGTATAATAGAAAAATAAACTATTATTACAATAGATTTTTTTATCATAATCCTAAAATTGAGTAAGTATTTAATGACCAGGAATATAAGGAAATATTGTTACTTGATATATTTCTATAAAAAAAATTTCAATATTTAGTTTTACTTTTATCTATTTCTAATTCATCTATTGTTTCAAGAAATGGTTGTCTATAAATTAAATTTTTTCTTAAAGTGCTAAAAAACACTTTTAGTAGATATTAATGTCTATAAAAGAATTAAAAGTATAACTATTTGTCTCTAATTATTATTCAAACACAATATAGTTAATATAAAAATCTATAAATATAAAAAATATCTTTATTGATTCATCATTAATATATAGTCAACAAAAATAATTACACATTAACCTATACATCGAATAGGCGAGTGGTAGGTGTGAAACACTTATCTTCTTTCAGTATTGGGATAAAGACCCACATCATTTCTAGACTTGAATGGTTGTAATCGTACATACATTTGATCCTTTTGTAAAACCACACTAATGTAATTTCCAAAATTAATAATATGGACATCCTTGAAAAAATATTAATCACTAAATAGCCTTTTAAACAATGTTCTCAATACAAAAATTGTGTATAAATACTTTCTCATAAGTTTCACTTAAAATTTTCATTAATGGTTAACCTTAAAACCCTTCTGAAAGATGAAAATAAAAAATTTCAAAAATATAGTTAAGAAATTATCTTAACATTGATTCCCTCATATATCAAAAAGTATCTCTCATTTGTAACATTTCAAACATTTAAATACCCTCATCATATATTCTATTAAAACATGGTAATAACCTAAATTTCCATATATACTTTTGGAAAACATGGATTATTTTTTATTACAGAGGTTACTGGATATATTCGATAAATCTAATAAGTTGTAGACTTCATTGAGGATAACATAAACTACTTGTTAGCAAGTCCTTAATTATTTCTAAGGTAATCAATGCCATCCAATTTACTTATATCCAACATATATTTATCCAAAAACATTATCATAAGAAAAAGAAAATATTAAGGGTTATCTTTCCCTTAATCATGTGTTTTCCATGGACATTACCCTTCTATTAAATTACTTTTCTATTCCATCAGATCTGTTCAACATATTCTTATAAATCATTAGAAAAAAACATAAAATTTACAATAATTATATATTTCACCTCTCATATATCATAATTATTAAATAAAAATATATAAAAAAATATTATTCTAGTTCATAATTATCCCATTAACAAGCCTACCTCATCCAATTATACAATACCTTTTTCCTTCACATTTCATATTTAGTCTCATCATCATAGACAATATGACCATTACTCACACCATATTGATGATTCTCATCAGGATATTTCCTCTTGTGAAATTGAGTAGCATAATTACCATTTATTCCACACATAACCTTTGATGAAAACATAGGGAGGACAATATTCTCATCCATTTCATTAACTGAACTCTTTATTTTTCCCTTGATGTTACTTGATTTGTGTATTTCTTTTCCATACTCAGAACATCTTCTTGTTACTCTATAACATTCACTTAAGTGATTCTTTCCACATTAGTGACACAAATGAAAAAAAAATCTTATTTCCTCAATGGTCTCCATTTCCTTAACTCTCAGTAAACTCCTTCTTTCTCTTCCTTTAGGAGTCCAAGAGTTGGTTAAGGTACACATTGTTAATCATGTTCCATGAAAATAGATTAGGCATGATCACAAAATCTTTCACTCCAGTGATTATTCTAGTTGACTTCTCATCATAAAATGCTCCATAACATTTAATGTTATTCAAGTTCCATCTAATTCTTTACATTTAATAAAACCTTAATAATAGTGTCAGTATTACTTATCATAGTATAAAACATTATATTCCTGAAAAAAATTACTTATAGGATGTCTAAATCATGAAAGTTTCCTTAATATATTCCATCATAGGTTAATACTAGGTTATCCATAGCTAACTTATATTTAAATCCTTCATGATGGTTCATGAAGAGTTTTGTGAATTCCCAAAGTATATCCCCTAGGAGGGTCAAAAAAGGTGTGAAGTAAGGCTTGTTTTTGTATACCAGATTACCCCAAGTCAGGCCCGAAACATCTTTTCAAAGTTATTACCTCTAGGTACATTTGTTCTATATCCAAATATACTTTTAGTATCTAGAAAATGATGTATTTCTAGGAAACCACTCACTCTATCCATTACCAAAATTCCATGAAATTTTCCTAAATGTTTACTCATCCATATACTTATCCATATATACATCCATAGACATATCCATAGAAATATACCAAGCAATATCACTAATATTTTCTCATCCTAGTTTCCAAAGTATAACTAAACATTTTCTCTAATACCAAAAATAACAAACAAGACTTAACATACATAGAAATTACATCACTTTTGTGGAATAATTAAAATATTATACAAATATATTGCCAATGACCATATTATTATAGTGACTTTAGAAACAGGAAAACATAAACACCAGTACATAAATGAGCTACATTATCTACCATTAGGTTCTTCTTGACTACCACCCTTCTTAGAAACATTAAACATAATACATATCTTCATAACCTAGGAAAGGAAACAGAAAAATGTTTGAGCTCAGATACTTAATAAGGGTAAATAAGGGATAAAAGTAATCATAATCATGACCGTAAGGTTATAAGAAAAAGATAAATAAAATAGAATATCATTCCCTATATATAAGAGATCATAAAATTGAATCATGGAATAAATTTTGACACTTCATAATACATGAATCAAAAGGAAATAAGGAAAATAATATATTAAAGCATAACATAGGAATAAAACATGGAATTGTGGTAGACATATAAGAATATAATATGATTTTCATAGTATCCAAGGAATTGCTTCCAAGTATATCTTAGTAGTATGGGTTCACTCCTCATACCATCTTGGTAGTCATAGTTCACTCCCATGTCCATCTTAGTAGCATGAGATCACACCTCATATCATCTTGGTTGTCATGGTTCACTTCTATTTCCATCTTAATAGATATGGTTCACTACCAATACTATTTTACTTTACCACATCATATACAAACCAATACCCAATGTATTAGAGGGAGATTTATGTCTCATACATCTCATAATGAAATCATACAATCATTTTTCACAAGATAATAAAGGATCATTTAATAACCCTTGAAATAAAATTGGTATTATAAACATGAGATCTTATCATAACCTATATAAAATAAAAGATTCATAACCATTTCATAATAAACATAGCCCATGAAAAAAAGTTGGTTTAAAAATAAATAACATGTGGAAGAGAAATAGGAGTCATAATTATCATTCCATCAAAACATAAACTATTTATGAAATAAAACATTGAATGGAACCTTTGGATCATTTCTTAGAAGGGAATGAGTAATATCAACAGACCTCATCTTACATGGGAAGTTACTTATAAATATATCTTAAAATAATTCTTGATAAAAATATCCTTTATTTATGAAAAATTAGTTTTTAAAAAACATAAAACCTTTTTAAAACCATTTTCCTTTAAAATCTATAAAATAGGATCGAAAATGTTTTGGAAACAATTTATTTAAAAATACTTTGAAAACATATAAATAATGATTTAAAAAATTATAAAAACATTTTTCCTTTGAAAATTTATAATGGTTTCTTTGAAAATAAATTGAAAAAAACTTTCCTTGAAAACATATAAAGGAATACTTGATAACATTTTGAAAACAATTTTCCTTGAAAACATATAAAGGAAGATTTGAAAACATTATGAAAAAAAATCCTTGAAAACCTAGAAAAGAAGCTTGAAAAAAAATTGAAAACCATTATAATTACAAAATATTTTTAAATTAATTTTCATAAAAATTAACCTTATAAACATGCAAAGGAATATTCACATAAATGATGGGGGTAAATCTATACATGTCGTACAAGCTTCAAACAACAGTCTTTCTTCCAGGTAAAAGGTTATAAAAATTCCATGTTTGGAAAGTGACATTAAGATTAATTTGAAAAAATTGGTTAAATAAAAAATGGAAAAATATATTTTAATGATCATAGGATATTATAATAATATTCTTGGAATCCCTTTTTAGAAAACATGGTTTGGAAGGAACATAGATTTCTGACCAAAGAGAGGCTAAAGTCAAACATTCTTAAAAAATATTTCTTAATTATCATAGGTAAAAAAGAGTGTATAAATACTTCAAATATATTAATATATCATGAATTACTAGAGGATAATAAAATTAATTAGTTTTTTTGAGATATGGATCATAATATTTCATCAAAGGAAGTATAATTATAAACAATCTTGAAAAAAATGAGATTCTTTAAATAAACTCTTACCACTTATTAACTTTGAACCATATTCCTCATTTATGAAAATGAAATTAAATGAATATTAAAATATCATGAAAATAATTAGATTCATTATATAGTATTTAAAATTCATTATATACACTTCATGGAAAAATATAGGTGCATAACATGGAATGTGTATCAAAGAAGGTAAATTGAGACAAAACTAACTTACAAATTTTCTCTCTTTTAAAACATAATCCACATGAAAGGAAGATCATATAATGTATATGTAATTACCCAAAAAAATTAAGAATAATAATCATATAATACATTCATTTGTAGGAAATACTTCATGTAAAAAAGAAAGAGTGGTGAACATGGAATGTATGTCATGCAAATAAAAAGTGAGATGAAATCCCCTTACCTTGTGTCTTGACTCTCATCATACTTGTTCAAACCTCCTATATAATAAATATAAATTTATTATTAATCTATCACATAATTATATTGTTACATATAATACGATATATGGTTCGATTATGTCTTTATATTACCCGCTTGTATACAATTCTATGTTAAGGATTCACTTAGGGTAATATCCTCTTTTTTTTCAAATGTGTCTTCATTACTTATATATTTGGACCTTATATTTATATCACAATTTCCAAAAAGTAAACCATGATTTAAATATTATTTATATTCAGTATATATGTATTATAAAACTCTATATATTATATAATTATTAAATAGAATACAGTAATCCTGGAGACGGTAAGTCGTACGTACGTATGAACACTATTTCTGTTTAATTGTCGTGTTGAAAGAAAGAAAGTAAAAGACACATATGTATATATATGTATATATATGTATCATTAT
Source organism: Viscum album (assembly GCA_963277665.1). NCBI lineage: Eukaryota > Viridiplantae > Streptophyta > Magnoliopsida > Santalales > Viscaceae > Viscum > Viscum album. The sequence goes on along the minus strand of OY728126.1, from coordinate 813,732,805 downwards.
TATAGTATTTATTTATATCATATATATCATATATATTCACTAAATCCATCATTAATACATTCCATGTAATGTATGAACGAATCTCATTGCTTTGAGGGGGCTGTAGTCGACACTTCCTCAAACAAAATTATTTTATTAACCCAAAATGAAATTATAACTATATATGTTGTAAAATAATTTAATAATATTAAATAAATAATAAATATAAAATATATAAATAGATTTTCTATCATAATTTCCACCACGAGAGGCGATAAAGGAAAAATGAACAATCATCATTTAGTGAGGTGGTTGATCATCATACACATAAACAGTATGTCAGTTACCAATTACATGGAATTTTGTGTAAGTTTAGGATAAAATATTAGTATAGAAAATCATTTTATATTTAGGATATTGGTTTTTTAATATAATCATGGAATAATATTATTTTAGTGAGTAGAGAAAGAAATTAAAAGAAAGGATTTTGAAGGAAGGTGTTACCTCTTAATTGGGTTACTCCTTTTGGTTTTCACAAAAGGGATTCCTTGGAAGACTTTCTACCAAAGGGAGGCTTTAAAAAATAAGGAATCTATTTTTGGGATCCATTTGGTCAGATTTTGGTTGAGAAAAATTGTATTTCTATGTGTGAGTAAGTGGGAGGATAGGAGGTCTTTTTATAGTGGAGGAGCGTCACTCTTCTAATATTTTGACAGAGGAATTCCATACACATTTTTTACATGTCAGGTGGATAACATAGTGGACCCAATTAGTGAAAAGGGAGTATAGGGTCTAAATATGTCCTTCTAATATATCTTTTAAAATTTTCTAGGTTGTTTTGGGCCTTAAATTTAAGCTTTAGTACATAGTTAAACTTAATTTTACCTTAATCGATGTAATTAATTTTAATTATATTCACTAATAATTTTGGTAAAATAACTAATTTTATCTTATTATAAATTATATATTACTCTAAATAATATTATTTAATCCTTTTTCCAAATTCTAATCACATAAGTGGAATAAATTATTTTAAAATTAATCTCGCAGTCGGGTCGATAATGTTGGTTTTTAAAGTAAAAACATTCAAAAGTTTGCTAAGTTTTTATATTAAAGTTACTAGTGAAATTGATATAAATGAACTAAATTGTATTAATTGATAAAAATATTTTTTAATTAAACTTTTAAACCAATTTAAATTATAGTTTATCATTATAAATAAATTGGATGAAAAAACAGTTTTGAACAAAAATTCAGTATTTTTAACTATTCATTAAAAAATGAAAATTCATCGAAAAATACAAAAAATATACCCTAACTTAATTATTATGTTATTTTTTCAAATAATATGTTTATTTTGACATATTAAATCTATAAAATTACCCAAAATTGGATTTAAAATGTGTTAATAATTTAAAGGAGGTAAAAATACCTTAATAAAAATATTAGTTTTTACACATAAAATTGAGTTTGTTCTTATCACATGTCTATAAAATATATTGGATGAATATAAATATTATTTAATTGAATATAGAACATATATATTTCATTTATATCACTCACTAATTATAATTAATTTAATTTATTATGGTAAAATAGCTTTATGACCATAAAAATAATAATATTTTCCTTTATATTCAATTTGTTTTTATATTCATTTATAATTATGTGGTAACCTATAAATTAATTTCATATTTTTGTAAACCATATATTTCCATAAATTAGTTCATAATATTCATAACCTCTAAGTTAACAGCTAGGTTTTATCTTATTATATTAAGAAATAACAATTTAATGATATACTATTGTTTTGTAAAACTCGGTCTTGCTTGTAACGCAATCCGTTGAGGAAATTTATTATTGTGTGAAACATAAGATAACCTCAGTTTTCTATATAGATCAATCTATGTTTATGTTGCGTGTTGTGAATGACTGACTTAGTGTTGCATATAACACTATCTAGACATAGTGTTTTAATATAAAATAAACTATCTTCAGGGTTGTGTAGAATGAAAAATATCAAAAAGGATTAATTAATTCGAAAAAAATAGTTCATAAAATCTTAGGGTGTTACAAAGGGACTTGTTGAGTATGGGGTTTCATGCACCCTTATGTTGGGTGATGGGAAAGATGTCAGACACTTTTTATATTACTTTGATGATGGGCATGATGTTCCACATTCCTCTACATTGGGTGTTGGGCATGAAGACTCACCCCACTATCTCTAGTAATAATAATTATGTCCCATACTCAAATGGGATTAAATGATTATACCCTTGTTAGATATTTTCGCTTATTAGACTAGTAATGGACACCTGAGTTATACCCTAGGTCCTACTATCTCCTAGTATCCATGTATATTCCTCAAAATATACTTATATATAGAGTGTATATACATGTATTCATATTGTATATATATATATATATGATTATTTATATTTGTTACACTGAAAAGACTTATTCCCAGCCTATACCAAATAAGGTTTGGTCGACCAAGTATCCCTTAGAAACCTGAGCCAACATAGTTATTTTATTTATTTCCTTCTTTGTTTGATATCCCTACACACTACATTACTTTATACTCACATAATGGATTAGCCTTAGATACCATTGGTGGTGGCCTACTGATTATATTTCCCACCCTGCTCAGGATGCCATTTCATTTGGGTACACAAGAAGACCTCATGTTTGTAGGTCCTTGGATTATAGCTTCTATTGTGCATTGCACATGGGTTCTTAAGAGCACTGTACTGAGCTAGTATTTCAGATGATCATGGAGATCGTCCTATACTATTTTTTTTCTTGTCTTGTTCATGTATTTTTCTATATTGTACCACCTATTGTTATCTACTACATTTTTTATGTAGTCTCATCAGGACATGTGTGCATGATGGTATATTTTGAATTGTCCATTTTTATCACAACTATAAAGCATTCCTTTACTAGTGTTGGCCTTTATTAGAGCTACATAAAAGTGATGATAAAGGAAACATTTATCAGCTCAAATAAAGTGTTGATAAAGGGTCCCTTTTATGAGTGATTCTTTCAAGCACTGATAAAAGGCACCCTTTATCATCACATTTTTTAGTACTGATAAAGGGTTCCCTTTATCGACACTTTATTTTTATCACCCATAAATGAATCTGTTATCAACACTTTTTTAGCACTAATAATAGTCAAAATAAAATGAAATAATTAAATAAATAAAAAAATGATTTTATTAAAAAATTATTAAAAATTTTATTAGTTAAATAATTATTGATAAAAATAAAAAAATTGATTATACTATATATAAATTCTAAATACTAATAAATAGTATATATTAAATATAAAGAGATATGAAAAATGAAAATTAAACAAATTAAAATTAAAATTAAGTAAATTGAGAGAAATAATAAACATTTTATTAATTAAATAATTATTGATAATTTTAATAAATAATATTTAATAAATAAAAAGATATACATGAATGTATGTAAATATGATTTATATAATACAAACTATTTGCACTTTTTATTAAATAGTAATATATTTAGTGAATAATGGTTTATAATTAAAAATTAATATGGATTTAAAATACTTACTAATTGCATTGAGCACTGTACGTAATTGAATGCCATTTGATTTTTCAGTTTAACATAAATCAAACATGTGTTATATTGATTTTACATATACGTTATTAATTCATTTTTAGATACAACACACATTCACAAATATTTTTCTAGGAATTTAATCAGTTTCTATTATATATTTTATATATATTTATTTACTCTGTTTTGATATTTTCAATATGTATTCATCTTTATTTCAAAATACAACCATTTTTTAATGATTTATATATAATTAATCAAACTTATCGAGTTTTTCAATATTTTTAATTAAATTGTACTCATTTTTAATTAATCAATTTTACTCATTTTTTACATGTATGCACTTCAGATTAAATATTCATTAATAATTTTATAAAAATTATAAATAAATATATTTATAAATAAATATATTTATAACTAAATATATTTTTAAATGTATATTTTCTATTTTTATACATTTATAGTTATAAATAATAATTTTCAAAATGTATTTATATAATTATAAATAATAATTATATATATTAATTTAAATAATGAATATATTTAGTATATTTATATATTTATTTATTTATTTATTGAATATGTATATACATATATAATTATATAAATATATAATGATATAAAGTTTTTTAATGTATTTATATAATTATAAATAAATAATTACATATTCAAATAATTATAAAATTATTATTTTTTAAAAAGTATTATTATAAGTATTATAATTATATATAATAATTATAATTTTTTAAGTACTTTTTTTAAGTATTATAAGTATTTATCAGCATTTTTTTAGTGCTGATAAAGATAGAGATTTATCAATGCTAAAAAATCCCGGAAAAAATGAATCTTATTCATCACTAATGTTTTAATGCTGATAAAGATAGATTTCATCTATTATTTTTTAGTGATGATAAATATCTATCATTATCAGTGATAATAAATATTCCTTTTATCAACACATACTAAAATATCACTGATAAAAGGAATCTTTATCAGTGCTTCTTTTGAAGCACTAGAAAAAAATCACCTGATCTATTTTATGAACCCTAACCATCACATATCATTTCCCGATATCCTAAGCTCTGAATAGAAGGCTCCTATTTTAGGAACTCCTTTTTGTTGAATCCAAACTAGAATCTAGGCTAGAATCACTAAAAAGGATGGTTATAGGAATTTATTAAGTTGTCAAGTGGTAGTTTAAACTGCTGCCTAATTATTTAGTGGTAGTTCATAAAACCATCGTGTATTTCATGGTCGCTAGAAAATTAGCGGCGGTTTATTTTATTTCATGTTGTTTTTATTAAGTGTCATTTTTTGAGAATTTAGAAGTGATTTATTATTAAATTAGTGGTGGTATTTTAATAAAAAAATATTGGCTAGGGATATAAATAAAATAAAAAAACTACCACCAAGCATTTCACAATGGTTATTTTTAGCTAAAGTTAATCTGAAATGCCACTAAATACATTTCGCAATATATGTTTTGGTGGAGGTTATAAAAAACCACCATTAAATGTATTTTTATTTAAATAAATATTTCATAAAAAACCATTAATATTAAAAAACTGACATGATATAAACTAAAATATAAATATATGATAAACTCACCATTCATACATCACACATCCATAGTTATAAAAACAACCAATGTCATTATAACCTAAGTCAAAGTTACCCCATAAATCAATAAATATATCGGACATCAATATATACATATATAATATGTCCCAAAACAACCCATGTCAAATATACATCCATGTCATGACCTCCACTGTATCTTATTTCCTCTACATCATCTCATCAACAGAAACCAACCACATCATCTCATCAGTAATAACAAAAAATGAAACAAAAAATAAAACTAAACAAAATAAATCAGAATTAAAGTAGAATAGCTGATAAAATTTTATCATACCATGGAAACTAAGAACTATCATAACTACCTTCTCAAAAATTACATCAATCAGAATGATCAACCTCATGCCTACTATTGGAATCTTCCACCTACAATGTAAACTATATCATTTAGGAAAAGAAATGAAAAACATAAAAGTCACATAATATAATCAGAATACTACATATAATATTTGTTATTTTGTTAATCTATCAAAGGAAATTTTAAAATAAATCAAATAATATATAATAAAAAACTCTTTGAAAATATAGACATACATATTTAAGATATGATTTAATACTTCAAACTGAAAATGGATAAGAAAATATTATAATTTATTTTTAAAGGGACGAGTAGTGTACATGAAATTAATTTAATAAAAAAAATTAAAGATTTTGAGTTCACAATATTTCCTATATTTTAAAAACAACACTGTATTGTTTTTCTCATGATTTAATATTAATCTGAGGTCGTTTATTATGGTTATGATCATTCTACGAATATTTTAGTGTTTTAAAAAACTAAAAACGTCTTTTACGACCATAATGGTAAAACCATCACTTTGAATTTCATGTCACCAGTTCCTACATTGAAAAATTAATTCTATGGGAATTTTCCCATAAATTAAGGAAAATAAGATGTTGTTTTCTTGGTTTTGACTATTCCATGCATGTTTTACTATTTTAAAATGCTAAAAACGTTTTTACAGAAATAACATGAAACCATCACTCGAAATTATGTGTCATAAGTTACTGTATTTGAAAATTAAGTATATTGTATTTCTCCCTGATTTTAGGAAAATATGATATCATTTTTCTGGTTTTGACTGTTCCACACATGTTTTAGTGTTTAAAAAAACTAAAAAGTCATTTACAGCCATTGTGGGAAAACTGTTATGCGGAATGATGTGTCGTCAATTCCTAAATTTTAAAATTAAATATAAAATAGTTTTCTCATTATGTCACATCAATCGAGGGGTCATTTTCTTTGTTTTTACCACTCTATGAATGTTTTAGTGTTTTAAAACACTAAAAACGCATTTATGGCCATAATAGGAAAATTGTCATTTAAAATCACATTCTATTACTTCCCACATTTCACAATTAAATATACAGTCGTTGCCCCCTAATTTCAAAATATTCCAACATCATTTTCATGGTTTTGATAGTTTCATGCACGTTTTAGAATTTTAAAACTCAAAAAACAAATCTATGATCATAACCAGAAAACCATTATTCAAAATGACGTGTCGTTAATTCGTACATTTCACAATTAAATACATGGTCAGTGTCCCATGATTTTAGGACAATCGAACATAGTTTGGGTTTTTTTGACCATTCCATGCACCTTTTAGTGTTTTAAAACACTAAAAATGTGTTTACATCAATAATGGGAAAACCGTAATCCAGAATTACATGTCATCAATTCCAACATTTCAAAATTAAATCTACAGACATTTTCCCTTGATTTAAGGTTAATCTAACATTTTTTTGTCTGGTTTTGACCACCCTAACACTTGTTTTTAAAAGATTTTATACCTTTCATAAGTTTTTACTGAGTAATTCTAATCAAACCACATGTCGGATTCACATTTTGTCTACAACACATATAAAAACAAAAAAATTAGTGGTTGTACCATGATTTCAAGACAATCTGACATCGTTAACTTGGTTTTTACCATTTCATGCATGTTTTAATGTTTTAAAACACTAAAAATATGTTTATGACCACAATGATAAAATCATAATTTAGAATGATATGTAATAGTTTCCTAAATTTTACAATTAAATCTATAGTGGTTTTCTTATGATTTCATATAAATCGATGTTTCTTCCTGGTTTTGACTGTTCCAAGCACATTTTAGGATTTTAAAACACTAAAAACACATCTATAACCATAATGGAAAAAATTTCATTCAAAATGATTTTTTGTCACTTCCTACTTTTAACAATTAAATAAATAGTGGTTTTCCCATTATTTCACATCAATCGTAGGTCATTTTCCTAGTTTTCATCACTCCACACGCATTTTAGTGTTTTAAAAAACTAAAAATGTGTTTACAACCATAATGGGAAAACTGTCATTCAGAATGACATTCCATTAATTCATATATTTCACAATTAAATATATAGTCATTATCCTATGATTTCCAGATAATCCAATATTTTTTTGTTGGTTTTCATCATTCCATGCATGTTTTAGTATTTTAAAACACTAGAAATATATTTATGACCATAATGAGAAAAACGTTATTCGGAATGATGTGTCATCAGTTCTTGAATTTCAAAATTAAATCTAGGGTGTTTTTCCCTTGATTTCAGAATAATACGACATTGTTTGTCGGGTTTTAACTGTTCTATGCATGTTTTAGTGTTTTAAAACACTAAAAACGTGTTCACATACATAATAGGAAAACCATCATTCATAATGAGGTTTAGTCAGTTACTACATTTCACAATTAAATCATTGGTAGTTTTCCCTTGATTTCAGGGTAATTTGACATGGTTTTCCATGTTTTTACCCTCCGACACTTATTTTTAAAGGCTTTCGTACCTTTCATAAGTGTTTACTAGGTCAAAACTGATCACACCACACATTGGATTGACATTTTTTCTACATGTACACATTAAAAACCACTATTTATTGGTTTTCCCTTGATTTCAAGACAATTCGACATAATTTTCTTGTTTTTAACCATTTCATACCTGTTTTTTTGTTTTAAAACTCTAAAAATGCATTTGCAGCCATAATGGGAAAACTATTATTCATAATGACATGTCATTAGTTTCTACATTTCAAAATGAAATCAATGGTGGTTTTACCATTATTTCAAGACAATTTGACATTGTTTTCTGGGTTTTGATTGTTTTACCAAAATTTTTGTGTTTTAAAACACTAAAAATGAGTTTACAGTCATAATGAGAAAACCATAATTCAGAATGATGTATCATCAGTTACGACATCTCATAATTAAATTTATTATTGTTTAACTATGATTTTTGGACAATATGAAATTTTTTTCTAGTTTTGACTATTCCATGAAAGTTTCAGTGTCTTAAAACACTAAAACAATTTTTATAGCCATAATAGTAAAACCCTCAATCAGAATGATGTGTCATCAGTTCCTATATTTCATAATTAATTATACAATTGTTTCCCCTTTGTTTTAGGATAACATGAATTTTTTTTTTCTGTTTTTGACTATTCCATGACTTTTTTGGTGTTTTAAAACCCTAAATACATATTTATGGTCATAACGAACAAATAGTCATTCGGAATGACATGTCGTTGGTTCCTACATTTCACAATTAAATATATATATTCATTTTCCTCTGATTTCATGGAAATCCGATGTCATTTTATTATTTTTTACCCCCAACACCTATTTTTAAAGGCTTTTGTAACTTTCATAAGTGTTTACTAAATCAAAACTGAGCAAACAAGATTTTATTATTTTAAAACTTATGGAAAATGATATATGATTTATTTTTTATGTGTAGGAATCAACAACTTGTCAATATGGAACAATATATGGTCAGTATAACTTGAAACTAATGTTTTCTATATAATAATGTAATTTTAGTTTTTTTATAGATGTTATATTTGTTATTGGAAAATTATATGGGCGTGAAATATATTCTGGTACATCAAAATGAAAAAAAACATCTAGAAATAAAAAAATATAACACTTTCAATGTTTATTAAAAAATTTACTCTTGTATTTAAAATTAGTTTTCAAGGAATATTAAATTAATATTACCATTAATTGAGTATCAAAGAAATAATTTTTTCAGGTTATAAAAATATGACTCTAATCATTATCTATTTGACAATTTCATTAAAAAATAAATTATAAAGTCTTTTAAAAAAATTACATACATACTAGTAATGGTAGCTATCCAATATCCCCTAGATTGAGGGGTTACCAACTACTCCATCACTATAGTTGAATCAACCAGCAGGCTATTAACGACATCTGGGGAAACAGTTGGATTACTAGCAATATTGGGTATAACGGAATCACTAGGATCCACAAACGATAATAGTAGTGGTGGAATGCTCTGAGATACTGATTGTCTAGAATTTAAAGAGAATCTCATCATTCCAACCTTTCAAATGGTTAAGGTATATTAAACATATAAAAAATTCAAACCTAAAATATTTTTTTAAAAAAAATAATAACTATAACAATGTAAACATGTATGAAACACTTATCAATGAGAAACATTAATATAATTCCATTAACAATTTATACATTCAATTATCTTTATCTTCATTATCTTTATTGTAACCAACCTATATTGTGATGAGTCCATCATTTTCACCCTATCTTGAAGGTTCTACCATTTTGATATTTTCAAGAAAAAACTATTCAATGTTTTTTGGTTGACGTAGTTCACTATCATAAAGAACTAGTTGATATTCATATCCCATATCATATAATTCTATCTACTTTAAGTGTAAAATCAAACTTTTACATTCTTGTATTTCATCAACCACATAATAAACCATTTTCACTTGTGAATCCAATATAAATGGATCGTTCTCTAAATTCTCACTGGAATCCATCAAGTGACAGAATTTGATATAAGTAAAATGTAATGAATCTTTCATTATACCCATATCAATGTTCACCAAATTTAATTTGAAAAAGACAACTTAAAACTGACCATACGAGTTTAATTTAATTATATCAATCATATTCTCATAGTATCCCACCTCTACAAAAGTAAATACACCACTATTTTGAGTTTTCAAGTTTTCTTAATGATAAATTTTATGAAACCAGAAGCTATGAATATTTTAGGAATCAAATATCATAGCCTTCCTTAGAAGAACACAAGCCAAAAATGTCAAATAATTCCATATTTTATCTCATATATCAATATTAATTATCTAGAAAAAAAAGATATAAGTTTCTACTTTTATCATATACAAAATATCTACATGTTTATAATATGAATATGAGTATATACTTAGACGATGAGTGAACCATTATACAACCACTTTATTAACAACTTTTTTTATTTCAAACTTATTTTTATCTTGACCCCTTAGTCACCTATTTTTTTGTATCCACAATTATTTAATAAATGGATATGAAATATCACTATTGAGTATCACATATCTATGTTCTTGTAGCAACTTCAATTGAGTCAGTATAAAATTCGATCCCTTTCTAATTAGTCTTCCAATAGTTAGAAATACAAATGAATGATTTTCAGAACTAGAATTAGTGGATATGTCATCTGAAAACCCACCATGATTGAATCAAGTCTCAATCCCATCCAAATACCTAGAACATAAGTTCAATAACTCTATATCTATATAACCATTATCAATAGACCCTTCTTGTTGAACTTTATTCCTCACATAGGATTTCAAATTAAAAAAGTACCTAATGAAAAATATAAGAAACATATTAAAAAAATTAACCAAATGGGTTGATAAAATTTAATTCACTGATTAAAATAAAATATATATCAACGTACCTCTCAATTGGATATATCTATCGATAGTGTACTGGTACACCAATTTTATCTTCTTTAACCAAGTGAGTGTTAAAATGAAGCATGAAAGTGAATAATGAAGGGGGAAATAACATCTCCAAAAGACATAGAGTCAAAAAAATATTTCTTTAAGTTTATCATGCTTAGTTGGGTTTATAGTTTTTCTAAAAATCTCTTTACAAAATTTATAAAAATCAACCAAAACTTCAGTTAATTTTCTAGGTAAAGTATTAGAAAATCCAACAAAAAATAATTCTCCTTCAAAATATGAGATTCATGACTTTTCAATCTATGTAACTTTATATGTTTTAAGTCAAAACACCTGATATGTTACTTGAATATTCATATGGAACTTTTATATTCAATAAAGTTCAAAGGAATACGTTTTTCTCATGATTTTCCATTGTAAAAATATTTTAAGGATACTTTCCATTCTCATTTTTCCAAAAACCATGATTTATATTTATTGACTCCAAATCCTTATGAGAATTAATGTAATCCTTCTATTTTCTATACTCATTAAGCACTATAAAAATTATATTTTCAAAAACATTCTTCTCAAAATGAATTATTTTAAGATCATGATGTATTAAATTAATATCCTAATAATGAAGTTTGAAAAATGTAATATTTTTCTTCCATTGTTGTGTTCCAAATTCCTTGTATAATGTACCTCGTACCCATTTCACCTTCTTTAAACTGGTCAAACTTTCTAAATTTTTAGTGACATTAATTAATTTACATAAGATTCCTGAACTAGATTACACATTTGATGACTTTATAATTTAAATATATCTATTGAATCATGCCTTGTTAAACCTAAATTTATGAGAAGCATCAAGAAATCGACGATGAAAAATAAAATACAATTTTTTTCTATGAGGTAATCATTGAGGTTCAATATAAAAATTAAAAATTGGACAAACCAAACAAGTTTGAGTGTTTTATCCTAACAAATTTCCTAGTCTAAGAAAGTCACTAATTTTACACATTAAATTAGTATTCATTTCAAATAGTTTTCTTATTGAATAATATTATGTTTCCATGTCATCATCCCATAATTCTCACAATTATTTGATTAGAGGTTGAATAAATTCATCAATTTCATTTCCATAAATTTTATTTCTTGAAATAATCATCAAAATAATGAAATAATTCTTCTTCATAAACTTTCAAGGAGGTAGATTATAGGGGATCAAAAAAACTGGCCAAATTCTATAATTATTGCATAGTGTACCAAAAGGGATAAAACAATCATAATCCAATCCCAAACATATATTCCTAGGATCTGAAGAAAAATATAGATATAGAGAATCAAGCATCATCCATGGTTTTTAATTTTTTTGATGTCCCATCAAGCCATCATTACTATCCTGAGAATTCCACTTCAAGTCATCTCCAATCTTATATGACATGAATAATCTTTTCAAGTGTAGTTTTAGAGGAATATAACACAATAACTTGGAAAGAGTTTTCTTCTTCTGTTTTTTGCATTGATTTATACTCTCAATGTTGTTCATTAACTTTAAACTTCTTGAATAAAATCTTGAACACTCTTCTTTATTTGAATATTCTCCCTAGTAAAGCATGAAATCAGTAGGGAATGAAATTATCTTTTTATAATCAAGTCCAGGATTGTTGATAACTTTCTTTATCTATTATAATGATGTAGGGATCTTAGATTCACTAAATTCATCATGAAGAAAATCTAAAATCATGGAAATTTCTTTTTCAGTAATTACACAATGACACTTTATATGATACTAAATATGTAGAAAATACAACATCGAATACTTGGCCCACCCTCTATACATAACATGTTGTCTATCTTTAACTAATTCATAAAAATCACTTTTTTATCACTAAAGTTTTGACCAAGATTAACCTAATCAGGATGAACTGAAGGTTGTTTTGATCTATTTAAATCTTTTACATTGTATTCTGCAAAACCCAATGCGTTATTTACCAAATTTTTAACTGATTTATCCCCTTTCTGAAAACTTTTTATTCCACTGACAGTAGTTTCATTATTCTGACATTCCATAATCCTTGATTCACCATGACAAATCCAATATAAAAATAGAGTAGGAAAATATTTCAATATAAAATGATCATATACTTTTTTTCTATTCACCATCAGTTGAAGTTACAATTAGAACATGAAAATTTTATTCTACCATCCACTGATTGGTTTGCAATTGTAAAATGTAAAAATTCTTCCAAAACCTTAGCATATCGAGGTGTTTTTGAGGTAAATTAATCTAAGTTTTATCCATACGTATTAGATTTAATTCTACCTATACATTCAGATATAAAGATATAAATGTTTGATCAAATAAGTAAAATCAAAATTAAATATCACCCAACTTCACCATTAAATCTTTCATAACAACTATAAAAGAAAATGGGATGAATCAAATAATGAAATTTTTCTTAATAAACTTATAATATAAAAACATGAATCAAATAAATTATTACTTCACACAAACATAGATATATTATATAAATAAAATAAAATACAATGGTATATTTTACCCCAGTTTTGTAACTAAAGAGGGTTCATTCCATTGAAAAATTAGCTATATTGATCAAGGTTTGAACCATTTCTCATGATCTAACTAATACCAAAAGCACCTCTTAAAAAATATGAATAGAAATTATACTTTATTTTGATATCACGATATTCCATGCATACCAAAAATATCTAACTCTATAATTCTATATTCTACTGAACTAGTTTAGTATGACTTCAGGTTGTTCCATGAATTATATAAACTAGCTCTATTCACATAACATCTAAAGGGATATTCCTTCTATTTCATATAAACATAAAAAACATGGCGTTGAAATAACATTGAATATTTTCTATTGTAATTTTTAAATAAAATGATAAAAAATTATTCATTTGAATCAAAAAAATCAAACCACATGCTATAATTAGTTTTATTAAAAATCATTTTAGTTAAAATAAAATCAAAGAAACAACATTGATTTTTCCAGTAACTATAATAAAAAATTGTTTATCATGAATGCAAAAATTAACCGTAACTAATATATCATTATTCAATAGATTTTATTATACTAAATTATTATTCAAATATTTATAAAACATGAAGAATTTTTATAAATTTAAAAAGGGTTGAATCTGTCATCTTCAAGTCCTTTATCCTAAGAGATGTCGCTGGGGTTGGTGATGAAACCTTGTGTGACACTAGACCCTACCACTAATTGATCATGGGTTAGAAAATATCCTCAATTATGTATCTGTCAAAAATTAGAGGCATTATCATATATAGAAAAAAGTAGAATAAGTTAATATAAAATAAAAACCATAAAATTATTAACCATATAGATTCCATAACATTAATATAACATAAAAGAATTTATTTTTTTAATTTAATACAACATAAAAAAAATTAATTATTATTATAAATCGAAACAAAAAAATAAAAAAAATCTAAATAACACATTATAAAACAAAGTTACATATATATTAACTGTATAATGAAAAAAAAATATATTTTTTTATCACCCATGATTTTTTATATAATATAACTAAATAATAAAATTAGGGTGATGATGATGCAACCTTTAGGGGGTATGTGAGGTCATTGAGGCGGGGATATGATATAGGAAAAGGGAGCTCAGAGGGGATGGGTAGGTGTCACTTCCAAAAAGGGAAACCAAGACTGGGTGGGGGATGTTAGAGTGGGGGTACTCATTGTCGGTGATCCAATTAGAGAGGATTTCACGGGGATCATGGGGGTTGGGTTCATAGGGGGGCTATGTGGGTTATGGGTCGCAGGCAAGGGCACTCTGTCTCAGGGTCTTGATCTCAGGGTTACGGGCTTGGGGATACCAATGGGGAGTGTAGAGGAGGAGTGGTGTGGGGAAAGGGGGTTGTGGGATCAAGGTCATGGTCAGAGAGAGGATAGTATGAGGTAAGTGAAGGGGGAAGGGTTGGGGTATAACACATAGAGTGGAAGAAGGGGATGGATTACAGTTTTTTTAAAATTCTTAGCGGTGATGTAAATGAAACCTCAACTAATTGAAAACAAAATATAAATATCATAGAGGTTTTATAAAACCACCACTATATTATATTTTTTTACCAAATTTATTTCTCAGTGGTTACTATAACCACCTTGAATAAAATGTAACTCTATGAGATCTTGTGAAATATTTTTTTGCAATTAATTTAATCTTTTTAATATTTTTCATTTCATACAACACTGAAAAAAAATTATATTAAAGAACTGTGTTTTTATTGTTTTATATGAAACACCAAGTTATCATGCACTATATGCAACATAAATTTAAAAAATCTCTACATAGAACACCAAGGTTAGCATACATTACACGCAATATTGACTTTCCCCATTATCTTGCATAATATGCAAGACTAAGTCCTACCAAACAATAATATGTTATTAGAAATATTATTATTTAATATAATAAGATATAAACTAGAATGTTAAATTAGTGGTTAGAAATAGTCTTAACTAATTTATTAAAATATATGGTTTACAAAAATATAATATGAATTCATAGGTTACCAACTAATTAGAAATTAATATGAAAACCAATTGAATATAATGAAATGTATTATTATTATGGTCGCAAATTTATTTTTCCCTAACAAATTAAATTAATTAAAATTAGTGAGTGATATTAATTTAATATATATTTTATATATTCAATCGAATAATTTTGATATTCATCCAATATATTTGATATACATAAAATAAGAACGAACCCAATTTAATGCTTAAACCCCAATATTTTTTAAGGTATGTTTACCACCTTTTAATGGAAAACCATTTTAAATCAAATTGTTTAAAATTTTATATATCTAATTTCTGAAAAAATATATAATATTTGAAATTTTAATATAATAATTATTTTTGGATAAATATTTTGTATTTTCCTATGATGTTTAATTATTTAATGAATAGTCAAAAATACTAAATTTTAGTTCATAAATACTTTTTCATCTATTTTTTATATTCTTAAATTATATTTTAAATTTATTTAAAAATTTAATTATATAATATTTTTATCAATTAATACAATTTAGGTCATTGAAATCAACTTTTCTTCAAAATTGGGTATAAAAACATAGAAAACGTTTGAATGTTTTTACTTCAAAACACCTCATTATTGACCCAACTGTGGGATTAATTTTAAATTAATTTATACCACTTATGTGATTTTAATTTGAAAAAATGGATTTCATATTTGGAATCATCATAATTTATAATTTATAATAAGTTAAAAATAGTTTTCTACCAAAAATAATAGGGAAATTAATTAAAATTAATTACATCGATTAAGGTAAAATTAAACATAAACTAAGGACTAAACCTTAAATTTAAGACTCAGTACGACTTAAACACTTGTTAAAAACCCATTTTATATACATATTTGGACCCTATAATCACTTTTATCTAATTTTTTCCATTATGGGTGCCACTTTACATGGTAAAAAAGTGGGTGGAATTCCTTTTCCAAATACTTACAATTGTGCCACTCCTTCTCCACAATAAAAAGGCCCCCTCTCCTACAATTTTACACCTATAAAACCATTTATTTTGAGCCAATATCTTCTCAAATATCCTCTGAAAAATTATAATCTTTTCCTTGAATTCTCTATTGGTCATAAATCTCTCCAATTAATCCCTTTAGTTCGAACCAAACTGAGTTACCTGATTAAGAGGTAACACCCTCCCTCGTACTCCTTTATTTTATTTTATTTTCTCCACTCCCTCAAATATAATTATTACATGATTGAATAAAAATAGTATACTAAAAATAATATTATTTTTATTCTAATTTTTTGATCTAAACTTACACACACTTACATCTAATGGGTAACAAACATACTGTTTAGGTGTACGGTGAACTACCACCTCACAAAATGACGATTGTTCATTTTTCCTTACCACCTATCATGGAATAAATTATGATGTAAAATATAATAATATATATTATATATTATATTTATTATGTATTTAATCTTATTTTATCCTTTTAAAACCCATATCTTTATACTTTTCATTTAGTTTAAATTTGATAATTTCATTTGAAAAATTGTAGACTACCGCCCCGTAAAAGTGATGTGATCCGTCCACACACTACATGGGATAAATTATGGATAGATTTATTGAAATTATATGATATATATGATGTAGTAATAATTCTGTAATAATGATATTTATATACATATATATACACATATTTAATTTTCTTTATTTTGTTCAATACAAGAATAAAAATTGAAACAACATTCATGCGTATGTACTTCTTGTCGTCTCCATGAACAGTGTATTACATTTCATACTAATATATTATATAGATTATTAGAATACAAATATAATGAATATAAAAGATATTTGTATCATTATTTACTTTCTTTAAATCATGAAATAAGTATAAGGACCAAATATTTAATAAATTAAGACACATGCGAAGAAAAAAGAAAATATTATCCAAAGTGAAACCTTAACATAGGATAATTAAAAGGTTGGTAATATAAGATCGTAATAAAACCATATATTGTATTAGGTATAAGAATTTGGTTCTATTAAATATTTATAATAAATTTATATTTATTATACAAGTTTTTTGAATGAGTATGTTGAGAGTCAAGACACAAGGTAAGGGAATTTCGTCTCAATTTGTATTTCCATGAGATACATGATTTTTTCACCACAAATTACTTTTTTGTGGTGTGTATAATACCAATGGATGTATTATAATATTATTATACATAAATTTATGGGTATTTACATATCCATTTTATGATTTTTATTTCATGGTATTTATGTTTCAAAAGTTATCAAATCAGTAATGTAATTTGGTCTCAATTTTACTTCTTTGTGATACATGCCTTGTTATGCACCTATATTTTTCCATGAGGTGTACATAATAACTTTAATATGTTATATAATAAATATAATTCTTTTTAGGATATTATAATCTTCATGTAATTCTATTTTATTAAATGGGGAGTATAGTCCAAATTTACTGACTGGTAAGAGTTTATTGACACAATCTCATTGGATTTCAAGATTGTTTATGTTTAAGCTTCCATTGATGAAATATTATGATACATATATTAATAAATCTCATAAAGTTTCCTATCCTATGGTTATTATTGATATATTCATGTATTTATTCTATTTTTTCTACTCTTTGGTATATAAGATAGTTAATAAAAAAATTTATAAAAGTCCAACTTTACCCTCTCTTCGGTCGGAAATCTGTATTGGTTCAAAACCATGTTTTATAAAAATGGTTTCCAAGAATATTATATAAGTATCATATGATCATTAAAATAATGTTTTACCCTTTTTTCTTTTACCAATGTTTTCAAATGAATCTTCTTATCACTTTCTGAAATAGTAATTTTTCTAACCTTTTTACAGTGCAAATGGAATGTTCTTTTTACATCGTATGAAATGTACAAATTTACCCACCATAAATTATTTTAATCATTAATTTCATGTTTATAATGTTTATTTTTAAGAAAATATTTTTAAAATAAATTTTTAAATAAATTTTTTTCAATAGGTTTTCAATATTCCTTTATAAGTTCTCAAGGAAACTTTTTTCAAAACATTTTCAAGCTCTCTTTATATGTTTTCAAAGAAAATGTTTCCAAAAGGTTTTCAAAGTTTTAGTTATAATTTTTCAAGTTTATTTTCATGAAAATGGATTTAAAGAGGTTTTTATGTTTTAAAGAGCCTCTTTTAAAGAATAAAGGATATTTTATTCATGATTTTTTTATAAAATATATTTACAAGTTATTTTTTGTCTAAGATAACATCTATTGATATTACTCATGAACCTTTAAGAAGTAATACAAATATTACATTCATATTCCTTCTTTAATGGTGTATGTTTTGATGGAATTATTCTTATAAAACATTTTTCCCTTCCACGGGTTATATTCTTTTGAAAATAGCTTCTTTTCACATGTTATTCTTTTTATGAAATGATTATGAAACCTGTATTTTTTCATATGTTAAAATATGATTACATTTTTACAACACCCATTTCATTTTATGGATTATGATATTATTTTTTATGATTTTTTGGAACATGTATGTATTATTTCATTATGACATGGGTGGAATCGACATCTACATCCAATGCATTAGGTATTGATAAATGTTTTATGAGCTAAAAGGTTACATGGGATGGAATCCCAAATCAAAAACAAGAGGGTACACAAGAGGACATCCCATGCCCAAAACAAGAGGGTACATAAGAGGAAATCCCAAGACCAAAAAAAGAGGCTACATGAGACAGCAACCCAATCTTGAAGCAAGAGGGTTCCTGGGAGGACATCCCAATCCCTAAACAAGAGGGTATATCGGAGGGAATACCAATCTAAAAGCAGGTACATGGGTGATTAACCCAATCCTAACATGTTACAAAATAATTTTTAAGCCTACTTAAAATAGATTTTTTATATTATTATGTGTCTACCACAACTCCGTGTTTTATTCTTATGTTATGCTTTCATGTCTTATGTTTTTTATTTTATAAGGATTAATGTATTGTGAACTACCAATAATTATGCCATGATACATGTTTATGATATTTGATATGTTGGGTATGATATTATATTTTCATGATCATGTTATAATAACATTATGTTCATGATTATTCTTTTTTATGTCCCTTGTTTACCCATACTGAGCATCCGATCTCACCCCATATATGTTTCCTTCACCCAGGTTATAAAGATATGCATTAGGTTTAATGTGTCTAAGAAGGGAGTCAGTCAAGAAGAACCTAGTGGGAGATTATGTAACTCATTTATGTACCTGTTTTTATGTTTCCATGTTTCCAAAGGTAATATACTAGTACGATCAATAGGAATTTATTTGTATAATATCTTAAGTATTCCTCAAATATTCAATAATTTTAATGTAATTCAAGACTATGTTCTTATAGTTAGTATTATAGAAAAGGTTTGGTTAACCTTTGGAAAATAGGATGATAAAAAATTAGTGAGATACCTATGTATATTTATAAGGATATGTATAGGGAAGTCTCTAAGGATAAGTATAAAGACGAGTTAACATTTAGGAAAATATCTGGTAATTTTTGTAAAGGATAGAGTGAATAGTTTTCTAGTAATAGATCCTTTTCTGGATGATAAAAGTTTATGTGGCTCTAGAACAGATGTAACTAGGGGTAACAACTCTGAAAAGATGTTCTGGGCCTGACTTGGGGTAATTTGGTACATGAAAATTGGCCTCTTTGCACACCTGATTTGACACTCCTGGGAGATATGCTTTGGAAATTCACAAACTCTTCACGAACCATCATGAAGTATTTGAATAAAATTTATATTTGAGTAACATAGGATAAACCTAAGGTGTTATATATTAAATAAGGTATCATTCATTAGACATCTTATATGTGGTATTACATTATTATGTGGATCCTCACTCTAATAACTATTTCTTACTCTATACTTTTGGTTTTATTAAATGGATGGAACCCAAAAGAACTGCCTTAATGGTGACTATAATGGGAAATTCAGGGATTTTACTCTTGAGAAACCAAATGGTATAGGAGAAGGAATGAAAATTATAGTTTCTATAATCACCCAAATTTTTCAAGGTATGAACTATACGGGACTCCCAAATTAGAAAAGGAGGCAACAAAATTCTATTGAGTCTATCATGAGGCAACTTATTTCTTATTTTATCATGTATTTTGATCCACTTGATTCTGAACAATGGATCAGTACCACTAAAATGATATTTTTCATTCTACACTATTCGGAACATGAGAAAGTCATTCTGAATATTTATCGGTTAGAAGGAGAATCTGATATGTGGTGGACTCTAATCGAGAATATGAGGCAGAGAGATGAAATTAACTCAATGGATTGGGATGAGTTCGAGAACCTATTTTTTAGTAAGTAATTTTCTCATATTATTTTTATGAATATGGAAAATTCATTCCTATAGATTGATCTGATGGAATATCAATCTATTCATGCCTATGAAGAAAGTTTTACAAGGCTTGCAAGGTTATCTTCAGGTATTATCATTCAACTCAAAAGAAAAATTGATCAATTTTTTGGTGGTCTAAAACCTAGTCTTAGAAAGGCCTTGTCTATAAGAGACTTTAAAAGCTATGAAGAAGTGGTTAGATGTGCTATAAAAGTGGGAATATAGTCGGTAGTTGTGTATAAATCTCATTTTTTTATATGAAAATGATGATAGAGTTCAAAGTAAAATCCAAAAACAATGGAGAAAATAAAATGATCCTTCAATAATGAAAAAATTATGGGAAGAAACATTTAGGGAATTGTATTGAGGGGACTAATAAATGTTTTAAGAATGGATGGGAAGGTCATAGAAATTTTTATGTGGAAGTTATGTGATGTAGTTAAATAATGATGAAAATAATGGGAAATCCCCACAGAATAATCCTCCCATTATTTAGTGTTTTAATTTCATGGAGTTTGGCCATTACACGAACATGTTCCCCAATCCAAGAACTAATGTGAATGATAATCTATAAAAACCCCTAAATAAAAAAGGAAAATGGGAAATATTATGTGATCATAATGGATGAAGTGAACCGATATAATTAATAAATGCTTATCCATCCCTCTAAAATTGGGAATTTTACATTTGATTTTGTATGAATAATCCCTGTGAATGACTTATTGTCCATACTTTAGTGATATTTAATGTGATTATCTTTTCTTGCATGGGTTATGGAATAATAAAATCACATTTGATATTCTATCAGCACAAGGATGGACCTAAGTTTTTAATGAAAAAGTTTTTGGTTTAAGATAATACCTTATTTAAGGAATAAATGGTGAATTGTATTTTTTTTAATGGTTATATGGCTAACCATTTATGAAAATATTAGGTTAAACGGTCGATGATGTTTTTTGTGATTAAATTATTATCTAACCACATGAGGATGTATTCATATTGGATAAAATTCTTTAAAAATTTTGTATTGATGGTAAATTAATAGAGATGGAATGACCTATCATGGATATCATGATCTATTAGTTCTTTGGGAATGAAAAATTCACCTTCATTTTTGAGAAAGAGGTAAAGTGGAAATTGGTCAAAATATGACCAAATAGTGATATTTTACTTATGAAAGGGAATGAATTCAATTAATTTTAACTTCTTATGAAAATTATTCAACCTTAAGGAAAGGATATTGAAATTGAAAAGGTTATCTTGGTACCTTATCTTCTGATGAATCAAATATTTCCTTTTATGATCACATATTTATGGCTTTGGGGTCATTAACTTTCTCCTGAACTTGTTTTCTATCACCCTCTATAAAAACATCATGTTAATATTTCTATTACATGTCTAGTTTTTGACTTCCCACTTATGTTCTTCTATGTGGTAATCTCATTATGAGTAACCTAGGGTAACCATTATGGTTTCAAAATTCCCTTTTTAAGGGAAGTTTTAGTATTCAGTTTTACGATGTCGGTTTCTCTCAATTAAACTTTCAAGTATTAATCCTTTGTTAATTTAGATGAATATTGAGGAATAAATTCATTTTAAGAGGGTAGAATGTAACACCCTGAGATTTTGTGAAATAATTTTTTTGAATTAATTTAATCTTTTTGATATTTTTCATTTCACACAACACTAAAATTAGTTTTTTATATTAAATCACTATGTTTGTCTTGCGTTATACCCAACACCAAGTTATAATTTACTACATTCAACATAAAGTTCAACATGATATATAAGTAACACTGAGTTTATCATACATTACATGAAGGATGGACTTTTCTCAAGGTCTTGTAAAACACGCAAGACCGAGTGTTCACAAACTATAATATATTATTAAAAATATTATTATTTAATATAATAATATATTACATAGATGTTAAATTATTAGTTATGAATATTATTAACTAAATTATGAAAATATATGGTTTATACAAATATAAGATGAATTAATAGGTTTCCAACTAATTAGAAATGAATATTAAAACCGATTGAATATAAAGGAAAATTTTATAATTATACTCATGAAGTTATTTTGCCCTAATAATTTAAATTAATTAAAATTAGTGAGTGATACTAATTTAATATATATGTTACATATTAAATAAGATAATTTTTATATTATTCCAACATATTTGATAGATATAAGATAAGAACAAACCCAAATTTATTCTTAAAAACCAATATTTTTATTAATATATTTCTTCAACCTTTTAATTATGAACCCATTTTAAATATGTTTTTTGGAAATTTTATAGATTTAATATATAAAGCTAAACTTAATATTTTAAAGTGGAACATAATAATTAGGTTAGGGTAAATTCTTGATATTTTTCTATGAAGACTATTTTTTAAATTAATAGTAAAAACTACTAAAGTTTTGTTCAAAACTACTTTGTCATCTAATTTATTTATAAGTATAAATTATATTTTAAATTCATTTAAAATTTTAATTATATAATATTTTTATAATTTAATAAAATTTAGTTAATTAATATTTACTTCAATTTTAAATTATGTATAAAAACATAGAAATCATTTGAATGTTTTTACTTTAAAAACCCGCATTGTCGACCCGACTGTGGGATTAATTTTAAATTAATTTATACAAATTATGTTATTGTAATTTGGAAATACGGATTCCATATTTTTAATCATTATAATTTATAATTTCTAATAATTTCTACTTAGTTTTTGACTAAAAATATTAGTGAAAGTAATTAAAACTAATTACATAGATTAAGGTAAAACTAATCTTATTAAAGGGCTAAACCTTAAATTTAAGACCCAAAACGACATATAAACCTATCCAAAACCCATTTTATGAACATATTTAGACCCTATACTCAATTTTATCTATTTCGGTTCACTATGGGATCCACTTTACATGGTAAAAACACGGGTGGAATTCCTTTTCCAAAGATTTACATGAGTGACACTCCTCCTCCACTATAAAAAGGCCTCTTATCTTACACTTATTTATACCTTTAAAACCACTTAGGTTCGACCAAAATCAGATAAAATAGACTCTCAAAAATATTTCCCTCCTTCTTGAATCCTCCCATGGTAATATATCCTTCCAAGGAATTCATTTTATACTAACCAAAAAGAGTTACTTGATTAAGAGGTAACATCCTCCCTCAAACTCATTTCTTTTATTTTCTTTTCTCCACTCCCTAAATTATTATTATTATATGCTTGTATGAAAAAATTATCTTAAATATACTACGGTTTTTTTAGGATAATTTTCTATCTAAAATTACACACACTTCAATCTAATGGGTAACGAATATACTATTTATATGTAAGGCGAACTACCACCTCACAAAACAATGATTGTTTATTTTTTTCTACTACCTCACATGGTGGAAATTATGCCGTAAAATATATTTATATATGTTATATAGTATATATATTATTTCTTTAATCTTCTATAAACCTTTTATAGTACATATCATTATATTTTCTATTTGGTGTAAATACAATAATTTCCTTTGAGGAACTTTGGACTACCGCCCCCTCAAAAAAATGTGATTCCTTCACACACTACATTGAATGCATTAAGTATAGTTTTTTGTGAAATTATAAGATATATATTATATAATAATTCTAATGGAATAATGATATATTTATATATACATATATTTACAAAAATTTTATTTACCTTCTTTCTTTCAATGCGATAATAAAAACGGAAACAACGTTCATGCATACGTATGGCTTACCGTCTCTATGAATAGTATATTCCATTTCATATTTCTATATTATATAGATTATTATAAAAAAAATTAATATAAAAGATATTTATGTCATTATTTACATTCTTTAAATCATTATATAAGTATAAGGACCAAAGTTATAACAAATTAAGACACATACGAAGAACAAAGAGAATATTATCTAACATGAAACCTTAACATAGGATGGTTAACAAGCGGGTACTATAATACCATAATAAAACCATATATTTTATTAGATATAATAATATTTATCATTGAAATATGTATAATAAATTTATTTTTGTTATACAGGTGGTTTGAATGAGTACGACGAGAGTCAAGACAAATAATAATGGAATTCTATCTCTCTTTTTATTTCTATAAGATACATGCTTTATTAACCACCAATTTTTTTATGTGGTGTGTATAATTCCATGGATGTGTTTTATGATTATTATAATTAAAATTACGTACATTTAAATTTCCATTTTATCATATTTTTTCATGTTATTTATGTTTTAAAAGTTACAAAATCAGTAAATTGATTTTTTTCTCAATTAGACTTCATTGAGACACATGACATGTTATGAACCTATATTTTTCCATGATTTGTATATATTTCCTTTAAAATTTTATATTATTAATATAATTATTTTAAGTATATTTTAAGTTTCATTAAATTTTATTTTATTACATGGGTATTATGGTTCAAATTTAATAAGTGTAATATTTTATTAAAACAATCTCAAAAAAATCGAGATTATTTTTGTTTATCCTTATTTTGATAAAATATTATGATAAATATCAAAAGGAATCTCATTAATTTTCTTATCCTCTATTTATTTTTGATATATTCATGTATTTCTTCCTTATTTTCACTCTTTGGTACATAAAATAATTATGATTTTTTTAAAGCCTAAATTTCCCATCTTTTCGGTCAAAAATATATATTGCTTCAAAACCATGTTTTCTAAAAAGGGTTTCCAATAATATTATAATAGAATACTGTGATAATTAAAATAAATTTTTACCCATTTTTACTTTTACCAATGTTTTAATATTAATCTTCTTATATATATTTTAAAGAGTCATTGTTCTATCCTTTTTACTATGTAAAAGAAATGTTCTTTTTACCTCATATGACATGTGCTTACTTACATACTATAGATTATTTGAAGCATTATTTTCATGTTTAAAAGGTTAATTTTTAATAAAAAAATATTAAAATATATTTTAAAATAAATGGTTTTCAAAAAAATTCAATCTTATTTTATAATTTCTTAGGGAAAATTATTTTCAAATTGTTTTTAATATCTCTTTATATATTTTCAAAGAAATAAGTCTCCAAAAGGATTTAAATGTGTTCATTATAATCATTCAAGTTTATTTTATAGAAAATGGTTTTAAAAAAATTTGTATGTTTCAAATATACTTTTTCAAAAAAAAGGATATTTTCTTCAAGAAATGTTTTCAAAATATCTTTCCATGTTATTTCCATCTAAGATGACATATATTGATGTTACTCATGACCTTATAGTAAATGATCTAATTTTTTCATTCATATTCCTTATTTATTGGTTTATATATATATGGAATGGTGCTTATGACACACATTTCTCTTCCATAGTTTATATGCTTTTGAAACCTGGTTCCTTTCACAGGTTATTCTTTTGATGACATGATTATGAAACCTGTATTTTTTTATAGGTTAATATATGATTACATGTTTATAAAACACATTTAGTTTCATGGATTATGATATAATTTTTTGGAACATGTATGTATGATTTCATTTTGAGAGGGGTAAAACCTATATATTTATCCAATGGATTGGGTAATGATAAATAATATATGTGTTCAAAGGGTATACAGGAGGGAATCCAAAACATGAACAAGAGGGTACATATGAGGACATCTCAATCTCAAAACAAGATTGTACATGGGAGAACATCCCAAGATCAGAATAGGAGGGTATATGGGTGGACATCCCAATCCTGAAACAAGAGGGTGCATGGGTGGAAATTCCAAGCCCAAAACAATAGGGTACATAGGAGGGAATCCCAATCTTGAAGTACGAACATGGTTGATTAAACCAAGCCTAACTTGTTACAAAGTCCTTGGTATGACACCTTGACATAAGGTTTTTATATTCTTATGTGTCTTTTACAATTCCATGTTTTATTCCTATGTTATGATGTCGTTTCTTATGTTCATTATTTACTTATGATTCATGTATTATTAAATTACAATATTAATTCCATGATACATGTTTATGGTCATTGATATGTCGCGTATAGTCTTATATTTTCCTGATCATGTTCTCATGTACTTATGATCATGATTATGCTTACGTATCTCCCTTATTTACCACTACTGAGCATCTGATATCACCCATTTTTTTGTTTCCTTCCCCTAGGTTATAAAGATATTCATTATGTTTTATGTGTATAAGGAGGGTTCTAGTTAATAATAACCTAGTGGGAGATGATGTATCTCATTTATGTACTAGTGTTTTTGTTTCCATGTTTCCAAAGGCACTAAACCTGTATGGTGTTTTGGCCTCTGTTTTTAAAATGTTTTAAGTATTCCAAAAGTCTTTTATAATTTTAATGTACATCAAGATTGGGTCATTATATAAACCGCCACTAACCATCTCTTTTTTTAGTGAATCAAGGATCCAATTATTCCAATGCTCAAATCCAAGGATCTAGTGATTCTATAATTAAATGAAACCAAAGCTCAAATGAAATCTAGGTTCTTTAATATATAAACTTTCCCTCAGTTATCCACCGAACATTATCATCCCACATCCATGTATCCCAAAAAATCCAGTTTTACTATCCTATAATAAAACAACACAAAATTAATTCTTTTTTGGAAATATTAATGTATCATCTTCTCCAATAGAATGTGGTTCTCCTTGGGACAACATTTCTATTGTACAACTTCAAATATATCAATCCCAATGTTGGTTCATGTTTTTTTTGAGGTATAATAAGCTCTTAATACCTATATTCCATGACATCTACCCCTTTTAAATCATAAACCTTAGAAAAATTCAACCATATAGTGCTCAGTGTTGTCATTGGTTTGGAATATTTCATTGAAAATTACTTGGAAACCGCTTTTTCATATTTTGGTTGAGAAATTAATGTGCTATGATTTCTTTGACATGTCTATAAACCAATAAAAATTATTCGCCAATCATAGACATCTCTATATCTTACCTCATATGATTTATATAAAAATTTCATTATGTTTTGTCTAATCCACAAATATTATATATTAATGCTTCGAGTTTTCACTGAAACTGTCTGATCACCAATGAAATTTTTTTCATTGATTTTAGACATTCTTTTATATCTTGCAATTGTTAATACATATTAATTTTCTTCACCATTAATGTCTTATTTTGTGTCTACCTTAGCCTCATGTCTCCCCCCATGAAACTCAATTCAAAATTAATGTCCTCTGATGTTTAACCATTATTTTAACTATTAACAACCTCCCCATTATAATTAGAAAAAAATATCTATTAATTTTATCTTGTCATCATAAAAAACATCTCAATCAACCCTTTTTAAGTCATTATTTAATTGTATCATTATCTAATATGATCAATTTTTACTACCACAAATCAATTTCCTCTTTCAAAAAAACTACCATAAATTTTTACCGACCCCAATTCAAAAAATGGTTTGCAAAGTTTTCTATTTATTTGTAAAAATATTTCCATATTTGAAATGATAACCCAAAAATTAATACTTCTTAAAAATCACTTAATTTATTTCATCACACATATAATAATAACTATATATGTTTTACTTTAATCCCTCTAAAAATATATCATTATTTAACATTTCCATTTGGTTCCACCCTTTGGAATCTCTTATTAGAATCCATGTATTTCTCAAAAATGGGAGGCATTATCTGTTTTAGAGAAAATAATAGGGTATGACTATCATCCTCATCAGTTTCATCTTTTGAGCAGTTATTATTCCAATTTGTTGTTTGTGACTCATCGCCCATATCTTTTATGTTTCTTGAACTAATCTTAGAGGTAGTCATCATATGCATGAAAAATGATTTGAGTATTTCAAGATACATAGGCACATATTCCCATGAAATAGAGGATGAGTGACAGACAAAAAAAATACAATAATAACTATTTAGAAGATGAGCTGATGAGGATGAAAATTGTCTAAAAATTTCACCTTTAGATAAATTAAAAGGATATCACTTACCATAGTGTAGTATTTATATTCTTAAATTCAATTACCCATTTTCTTCAAAGCATAATAAAATTCTTTGAAATAATCAAATGTTAAGTTTCCTTTATTAGAATTATCTATAAATTTCACCTTTGATAATGAATATCTTATGTGTATTTATTTATTTATTACACAAAATTAATGTTTTATAAACCCAATAAGATATATCTACTTTCTAACAGGTGAATAATAGGTTTAATCCAAGATATATTTTTTTTCTTCATCCTCCTCACTCATTAATTGATTATTTGGTGAGATATTTTTTTAAAGGTTGGGTTCGAAGCCTCATTTATTATTTAAATAAAAGACCTATTTCTAACTGGGTAGAGGGAGACCCATTACAAAGCCCAAAGGCCCAAGACCAAGTGGTCTGAATACAAGGCCTAAAAGCCCATTTTTGGCCCAAATGACCCTTTATTGAATAGTACTGCTACAGTACTCGAGCTGCTACATATTTGTCTCTGCTACAGTTCCCACTTAAGTTCCTCTTCCATTAGAGTGTTGTAGCTACTACAGTTCTACCACTGCTACAGTACTGATACAGTGACCTACTACAGTACTTTTATAGTACTCAGAAATTTTTCCCTACCCGGATTCGATCTTGGGTATTTTGGATTCCAAGTAGGAGCCTTCACTACTTGGGTACATGCTCATTGCATTGGTGAGATCTACTTGTTTTTTATCATAATTCATGATTTACCATCAGTATATCCTGATGGTCAATAATGTTTTCACAGTAAAATCCTTATCCATAGAATTAATTTATTGTTTCATATTTATTTTTAATTTCTTTATTTTTAGTATTACTCATATAATAGTTATTTTCTTATAGAGGTGTATTATTTTTTTCTATTTGGGGTGGTTTGTTCGAATTTTTTCATGCTCGTGAGGAATTGTACTTCGAACATGCAATTTAGATAATGAAAATAAGGAAATTTTTCAAGAATGTGTACAACCATAATAAAAAAACTTTCTTTTCTATTATTAATTTAATTAATTTTTTCATCATTTTTTCTTCTATTTTTATGTTACATTATTTATTATTTTTATCTAATAATCTTTTAGATTTTTTTCAAAAATATTTTGGGAAGCTGTATTTCACTTTAAACTATCTGAAACAAGACCTAAAAGAGATAAAATGTTTCTTTCTGCCAATGTTACCATGTTTTTCAATTTCATTTTATTTTATTGTCGAACTGACAATATTGTATAATTATTCGATATTGTTAGAAGAAAACCCATTTTCACTGTTGAAATATAAAAGAGTATAGTAAAATCACATTTCTATTTTGGTGAATTCTCATAATATAATGGGTACATGAGCTTTATTTTCTCTTTTAGATTTCAATAATGAAAATTATTTTTCAACTAAGAAAATTGATTTAATATATATGTAACATTTGAATATCAAAATAAAAATATAGTATAAACATGGAAACATTGTAATTTATGATTTTTGTAATACTTTGGAATTTTTAAGAATCATAAGTACCTCAATATGACATATGGTGTGACTGGTATGACTCCAAGTGCTTCTTTTTATTTAAAATTGACATTAATTTTAGTAAAAAATACAACTAACATACTCAAAACTGAGAAAACATAGTCTGATTATTTTGATACTTTAGGTAAATGATAAATAAGTAGTTGGAGATATTTAGGAATTATCCCCACCTCAATTCGATGCACGGTGTGACCGTTATGACTCAACATATATGTTATCAGTTTAAAATCAATAGTTTATTTCAAAAAAAAAATCACTCCCATAAAACATAGAAACCATGCTCATATTTTCTTAATAATTTAGGATATTAATTAAAAAGTCATTTTTGATGTTATGGAATTAGCCTCACATCAAACTGACACACGATGTGATCAATATGATTCAAAGTGTATGTTTTCAGTTTTAAATAAAATTTTCGTAAAAATACAAGTGATGTACTCAAAACCAAGGAAACATGTTCAAATTGTTTTTATACTTTAGTAAGATAATCTATGATTCATTGATATGGTTATAAATTATCCTCACCTCAATCTGAAGTGAAGTGTGACCGGTATGACTCAAAGTGCATTTTTTATTTAAAATTGACATCAATTTTAGTAAAAAAGACAAATAACCTACTCAAAACCAAGAAAACGAATAAATATTGTTTTATAATTTATAAAAATGGTTCATAAGTAATTTTTTATTTTTATAAGTCATCTCCACTTCAATATAATTATTGATTTTCCCGATATGACTCAATGTGTCTGTAATTAGTTTAAAATCAATAGTTTAGTTCAAAAAATATCACTTAATGAAAATAGAGTAAATGCAATCATATTTTATCTCTAATTTATAAAATCAATTAATAATTAATTTGTGATATGTAGGGACCATTCTCACATCAAATTGATACATGATGTTATCGTTAAGAGTCAAAGGGTGTGTTTCTAGTTTAAAATGACATTTTAGAAAAAAAGGCAAATGACATAATCAAAACTAGTACAAAGCATTTGGATTGTTTTGATACATTATAAAAAATATATATAATAAATTTAGGATGTGTAGGAAGCATAATAAACTCAATCCAATGCATGGTGTGACCTTTATGACTCCAAGTGCATCTTTTATTTAAAATTGACAACAATTTTAGAAAAAAGTACAACTGACCTACTCAAATTAGAGAAAATGCATTCAGATTATTTTTATATTTTAGGTAATTGATCCATAATTAATTTTTGAGATATAGGAATTATATTCACCTCAATACTATACATGATGTGACTATTATTTCTCCAAGTTCATCTTTTTATTTAAAATTGACATCAATTTTAGTAAAAAGGACAACTGGCCTACTCAAAATCAAGAAATCACATTATGAATGTTTTGAAATTTTAGGGGAAAGACAAATATGTAATTGTTGATATTTATAAATTATCCAGACCTCAATTATATATAAGATGATCCCAGTATGACTCAATGTGTCCCTTATTAGTTTAAAATTGACATTTTTGTTCAAAAAGTGTCCCGAAAAACAAAGAAAACATGCTCAGATTGTCTTAATAATTTTGGAAAACACTTAATAATTCATTTTTAATGTGTAATAATTTGTATCACATAAAACAGAATCACTATGTGACCATTATGGGTAAAATTGTGTCTTTTCTGTTTAAAATGACATTTTAGTAAAAAAGACAAGTGACATGCTCAAAATTGAGCAAGCACATTCATCCTTTTTTATGCTTTAAGAAAATGATCCATATGTAATTTCATATGTGTAGGAATTAGTCACATATCAATCCAATTCATGGTATGACTAGTATGAATCAAATCACATCTTTTCAATATAAAAGTTTCATTTTAGTTTAAAAAGTGCATCACATCGCTAAAACTGAGGAAACAAGCCTAGATTCTTTTCATCATTCTATCTAATAATACTTATTTAATTTCCTTATCATTTTTATCTTATAATTATTTACTTAATTTTCAAATATATAATTCTATAATATGAAAATGAAATGGGTTGGTGTGTAATAATGAACCACAACTCAATCTAATACACATTTTTTTTAGTATGAATCAAGGTTTAGTTTAAAATTAACACTTTTTGTTAATTTATTTCTTTATATTATTACTAACATAATAATTATTTTATTATATAGGTGTTTCTTTTCTCAAGCAGGGGTTATTATAAAAAGAAAAAGGAAGACTTTTTTTATTGAATGTATGTAATAATTTGTACTTATTTAATTTTATAAACCAATTTTTGAAATATCTATAATATAGTGTGTATTTTTTATTCTATTTTTACAGTAAATTTTATTTCATTTAAATTATACATTCATACTTTATTTTTCTGATTTCATGGAGTTTTTGTGTTGAGGTTTCTTGTTGTGGTATATTGCAGTATGCCCCTATATCAGGGATAAAAATGTGCTTATAAAAGACTATGGATTTTAATATTGCTACAGTAGTTAGTGCTTTAAAAGATCTATTAAAGGAAATTTTTAGTGTTGTTAAAGGCCTATTTTGTAGTTCTGTATTATACTTTTGTATTTATATTCCGCTTCTTGTCATTAATTTATACTACTTCGGTTGTTGTTTAATTTTTTCCTTATCACTTATACAACTGTATTACACTATTAATGAGTGTATAGTTTCCCCACTATACCATCAGTAGACCCTAACTACTAGTCATAAGCCTCTGTCATACTGACAGGCATGCTTGAGGCTAGGTGGAGGCCTATCCGGCTATTGGTTTTGTATTCGGTCGGTCCAGGATGTTACCTTTTATATAAAATGATTCTATTTAATTTTATCCTTTGTACTGTAATTATTGTTTTGGATTATGTTTTCTTTATTTATATTGCTATTATTACTATGATATGGGAGTATATTCTCCCCACTATACCACATTATAACCCCTTTGCTATCTGATAGCCACTAATATATGAGGAGGTGTGTTTGAGGCCACAGTAGCAGTCCAACTAAGACACATATTGAGTGGTATAGGTTCATGGGGTCACATGATTAAATATCACATCCATATGTACAGAATAATATGGTTAGTTAAACTGATAAAAGGTAATCATGGTCTATGATCATCATGAAAAACTGTGTGGGAGTCAGTATGTGATGTTATTATACATTAAATGTTGAATTACATTTGGAACATGGATGGATAGGGACTACACAGCATGTATCCAGTGTAAATTCCATATAACCACATACATTTTTTGACTCTATTTAAATCATGCAGTCTATGTGGTCAGATTATACATCATTATTACATGTTTTTTATAGAAAAGAAGTTGATTGACCAGACATCACACAAATTTAATATAAAATATCATGATGTACGCATTTTGTAACATGCGAAATCCTTTGAAATTTACATTCCATTTCCCTAGTTGTATAGTGTGATTGGAAAATAAAGAATTATTGGCCGAGTAATCATGTTAAAGTACAATAATTAGGGACATTGGGATTTAATAAAATAGTGTGGTACAGATAAAATAAAAATTATTATATCACATTTAATAGTAAAGTTAAAGTACGAAAATATAAATTCACCTAATAATAAAATTTGAAATTAACTCAAACATGATGTTATCTCATTGATCTATATTGACGAAATATAATCACTTAATCAGATCAAAATTACAGGAGTGTTACAGGCACTTGTGCATCATATTATTCCAACAGTAGTAGTTTTACATGTTGTAGTCCCCAGTTCCAACTAAACCTTTTAAAAAGGAAAGTGAGGAGGAAAATTCTATCATCTATAGACTTATGGATGATTAATTTGATGTTTAATGCATCATGTTATCATCTTGTACAAGTTAGATCCAAAATATTTATGAATACATGGATATATACACCATATTTTACCATATCTATGATCTTTATTAGGATAAAGAATTACAAGAGAGGTATAATATCTCCAAGGAACTCTTTATGTGTATTCATGGAGAGGGTAGTCCATCTATACCTCGTGTAGTCAAGATTATTTTCTATATTGAGTGTTGAGAATTCTTGGTTTTATGATACCTAAGTAATTATTCTTATACATTTTTCTTTCCTCGCTTCATCATAAATTATCCCATTTTATTATGAATTTTAATATAAATAATATTGACAAGACACTACTATATCTCCTGACTCTAATTATTCTTATGCGTGAGGATATGAATTAAGAAAAACCATATGTCCTTATGGTGAACAATAATAAATAAAAGGAAAAATACTTAAGAATAACTCTACATTTAAGGACCCTTCACACTACATTACTAAGAGGAGTAGGATTAAGGGGCGGACTAATGATTTGGAAATGGTGTGCTTTTTCTTATAGTGAGAATGGACACTAGAATAAGAAGTGGTCTTTCGTGAATAATAAAGGGGAATCTTTAGGAGAATTCATTATTGAATATAATCTCACCATTTATATAAATTAGATATTATATATAGATTTTGGTACTCAAATATGTACCCAAATTTAATAAAAAATTAAATTTATTAATGGTTATAAATTTTGGGTGGAACTTTATGTTTTTCAGGAAGAAACACTATATTTACTGGATATTAGAGAATATCATCTCACGTTATTGACCAAAATGATTATAGTATTAAATAATTTTTCTTATCTATCTAGTGTAACCAAAAATATAATATTAGTATCCAATTTAGAAATGGATGGATTAATTTTCTACTTCAGAAATAAGAGTACTAAATTTTATAAAGATAAATTATATTATGTGATGGAATATTTGAATAATGGTCTTTACATGGTAGAATATGAAAATCACATATTGAAAATCCCTAATGAATCAATTTCTCATTTCTTATATCTCACCTAGTTATGGAATCACAGGATTATTCATTTAAAAGAGTAGAATCTAAAAAATATCTATTAAGATGGATCTTTAGATTATTTTGAACTAAAATCCTTTTCTATATTTCATTCATGTTTTCATAGAAAAGTGACCAAAAACCCATTCAATGGAATGGGGGAAAGTTCCTCGGATATTCTAGAATTTTTTCATATAGATGTATATGGACCTTTTCTAGTTGAAGTGGGAGGTGGATACTCTTACTTTATATCATTTAATTATGACTTTAGTAGATACTTATATGTCTACTTAATGAGGTATAATCCTGATTCCTTTGATAAAATTTAAGATTCTAAGAATGAAATTGACAATCATCTTGGTAAGAAGATAAAGAAACTCTACTAAGACTATAGAGGGGAATATATTAACCAAAAGTTCATCAATTATATAAGGGGGTCTGGAGTATTATCTCAACTCACTCCACTCTATAAACCATAGTGGAATGGTTTTGGTGAAATGAGAAACCACGTATTACTGTATATGGTTAAATTCATTATTAATCATGGGACTATTCTAATATCCTTATGGGGATACACGTTACATATTGTAGTGAAAATGTTGAAATGAGTTCCAATTAAATAGAAAAATAGTATTACATATTATATTTGGAATAGAAAAACCCCATTATTTAACATATTCATTTATGTAGATATGAATAATTTTTTAAGTTTATCTTTGGTAATAAACTAGTATCTTTAAGAACAAAGTTTATCTTTATAGGTTATCATAAAGAAACTAAATGGTGTTATCCGTAAAATATCAAAAATAATAATATCATTGTTGAAATACATCCAACATTTCATTATAGATAGTATATCTCTAAAATATATAGTGGGAGAAATATTAAATTTAAGGAAGTCGAGCCTTAAGATACTAAGGTACGGGAATTAGAAAAAATTCCACTAAACCCCATAAAAAATTATTCTAAAGAATTGATATCTATTTAAGAGTAACAAAGAGTTTAGAGCACTAGAAATGTGTGGTTTTAAATTAATTAAATATGGTGACACATTATTAATTCATATTAATAAACCTATGTAATGTAATTAAGAAGTAAACAGTTGAAAAGTTGCATAGTGTTAATAATTCAGGAATTTTTAAATGGATTCCATGTACAAGAACCAATTATAGGTTTTATTAAATGATATAGTGTATGTAAATATTTTTGGACAAAAATGGGTATTTAAGAAGAATCTTTATATGGACAGTAAATTTCATACCTATAAGACAAGACTGGTTTTCGAAGGGTTTAAAAATGTATTAGAATAAACTATTAAGAAACATTTTCACCAGAATCTATGTTGAAATCCATTATAATTATACTTTCCATAGTATATTACCATGATTATAAGATTTTTAAAATGAATGTAAATATAGATTTACTTAAAGGGAACCTTGTAGAAGATGTTTACATGAAACAACAAAAAGGTTTTGTGGATCCAAAGGAGTCCAATAAGGTATAAAAAATTTTCATATCTATTTGTGGGATAAATCAAGAATCCATGTCATTAAATATTTATGTTGATAAATCCATTAGGTAATTTGATTTAAAAAAGAATGAAAGGGTTTATGTATCAATAAAAGATTTAATGGGAATGGAATTTTTCTATCAGTAGTATATTTTGAAGATATATTACCGATGAAAAATAAAAAAACAAGTTTTATAATATGTTAAGAAGTGGTTGAACAAATTCTTATCCCTGAAATACATGGGTGAAGAAACCTACATTATAGGTATCTTGATCATTCGTGGTAGATCTAAGAGGTTTCATGGACTATGTTAGTGTAAATTAATTGATAATTTACTAAATAGATTAATTATATAATAACCTAAGAGGGGATTTATTCTAAGGCCACATGGTATATAACATTATGTAACATTGTACCCTAAAAATAAAAGAGGAATGAGAGATAATGAGTAGGATTCTTTATAAATTTTGTATAAGACCTATCATATATACCATGATATATACTAGGTTTTATGTTTCCTGCTCCTTTAGAATGGTAGGTAAGTATCAAGTAGTCCAATGTGAGTTACATTAGGTGGTGTTAAAGACTATACTAATATTTTTGTGGTGTAATAAAAACATATTCCTAGTTTATTGAGAAGATGTGTAACTAGTTATCTAGGGATATAAAGATTCTAGTTTATTAAAATATCAAATTAATATGAAATTATATTCGAGATATGTGTTCAGCCTTAATGGAGGATCTTTGAGATTAAAGAGTTCTAAGCAGCCAATGGTCACTGATTCTATAGTAGAATACAGGAATTTTAGGTAATTTCACTAATCTAAAGAATTCATTTGGTTATAAAACTTCATCAAGGTTCTTAATGTTGTTTTTAATAGTAAATATATTATCACAATGTATTTTGATAACATTTTTGTGGTGGTTCTAGACATGGAGAAAAGGTTACATCAATAGAAAATTAAAATACATCTGAAGTATTATCACTTGAGGTTTTTTATCAGATATTTGATGTTGCATTAAGTAGAATTCCCCCAAAATAGAACATGTAAAAATCATTGACTAAATAAATATCTCTAAATAATCATGAATATTATGTGAGAGCATAAAAACTAAAGGTTTTTTGAAAACTGAATCTAGTGAAAGTGGGAATCATTTGTGGATGGTTTCATAGACCCAATTAGATTTCTTCATTTTGATTACTATAATATTAATATATATTAGTATCTTATCATATGATGAGAGTTATTATGTGTAATATTAATGTTACAATTTTCATGGAGTATTTGTCACATCGAAAGGATACAACAGTTTCTTGCTATAATGAGAACCTAGAAATACTATGAACATATTCTTAAACATATGTTTTATGGCCTATATCACACCTATCTAAAAAGTAACATATGGTATTTTAATTTTAGGTGTTGTATGCTCGTTAGTAGATGTTTCGTCTTCTCATAAATGTTTTCACATGGTAATATCCAAGATGAGGGGTTATCAGGACAAACCTATTGATAGTAATTCCACATATTGTATGTGTCAATTGATATTCCTTTCTATGGATATCTATATTGGTCCTTATACATGAGATTATTATTAATGTATATCCTGAATCACATACTTTAATGTACTGTTAAAAATTGTGATGATATATGTGTTGAGTTAGAAGTTATACTTCTCACTTTTCCATTCCTTTTGTTTTGGAAATCAAAAATACTTTCTTAAAAATGTGTTTACTAACTTGTTATTTCCGAAGTGTTTCAGAAATTTTCTTTAGAAAACATTACGTTTTACCATGCTTTGAATAAATCCACAATTATTATGAATATAAACTTATAAATAATTATTAAGATTATCATAATGAGATTGTGTCAAATATATATTAGAATCGCCTTTATCATATCACATATTAAACTTTTTGTCTTGTCTATCATACTAAAAAATACATAAACATCATACTAATACAAATAATGATAATATCATACTGATAATCATAAATATTGTCATATTGAGATAGATAAGGAAGTCCATTAGACTGACTAATTTTATATTCATAATATGATTACTCATTTCTAATCTAAGTAATTATTTAATACTATAATGGTATTAACCAATATGATGTCAAAAATTCAGTTACGATGAGCGATTAAGTTTCAGGTGTCCAAACTCATTGCAAAAAAAACCTTGAAAATTATGACTATTGGGAGATCAATATGTCTATTGGAAAGATTCTTATAAATACAAATTCATTTGAAGACTTTATATCTACTCTAATACTTTATATCTTGAATTTTATGAAGATTAATTAGTGTGAACAGCTCCATCCAATAATATTGTAATTATATAGAGATATTAGTTCAAAGGATACCTTATTAGGTTGTATCCTTAATGAAATGTTGTAATTATACTTGCATTCGATCATTGTAATGCTCGAGGTCTTCCAGAGATAGGAAGATGGAGAGTCTACTCCATCGGATCATGGGATACTGGAAATTGGTAGATAGAGAATCTAATATCTGTATCAATGGATTCTAGGGATAGTAATATATATATATATTCCAATATTCATATCATAGGATTTCCTTGGTAAGAAAACATAGACTTTTTGTAAGTATAAAATAGTGGATACGTTTAGTTTCGGTTATATACTTCCTTTTTTAATGTTAAAAGATTTATCTTTTAATATCTTAAAATTCATTAATTCTTTTGTATATTATTTTATTACATGTTTTATAAATGTTATGCCTAATTAAAACTCAATTTATAGCATATAAGGTAGTACTAACCACTCCATCCCAATTTGTTTAGCGATTGATTATTAAATCAATACGATTCTAGTTATTTCTTGATGAATTCTATTTCTTCTTTTAACTACACGACTTTTTTATGGGTTCTAGGTGTTGAAATGTTAGTTTCAATTCTATTCTTACTAAAAAATGTTTCAAAATTAGAATTTACAAATTCTCCACCATGATCACAGTGAATAGTATTCAAGGGAATATTTTTCTTATTTTTAACTTTTTCTACAAAATTTTTATAATAATAAAAGTAATTGGATTTATTTGTGAAAAAATAAACACTTATGTATATAGTGTAATGATTAACTAAGATATATAAATATTATTTTACACCAATGTTTCTGATTTTTGTGGGACCAAATAAGTAAATGTGATCTAACTATACAACATCAAAAGTTAAAACTTCACTAATAGATTTAAAACATGACTTATATTTCTTACTATATTGAAAAGGGTAACAAACTGTTAAAGTATCAAACCTAAGTTCTGTTAAATCCTTAAAAATTCATTTATTAGTAAAATTAGATAATATTCTTAGGTTATAGTGTCCTAACCTTCTATAAAATAACCAATATGGATCTTCCACTATACCAAGGTAAGGTATGTCTTGGCTCTTAAGGTATTCTCGGTTAAGTGTGTAAACATTCTCATATTGATTGATGTAATGAATAAATTCATCCTTGGAACTATGTATTAAACATTTATTATTCCTAATGT
This sequence comes from Viscum album, assembly GCA_963277665.1. Taxonomy (NCBI): domain Eukaryota; kingdom Viridiplantae; phylum Streptophyta; class Magnoliopsida; order Santalales; family Viscaceae; genus Viscum; species Viscum album. Next base: position 813,692,457 of record OY728126.1, on the reverse strand, counting down.
TTACAATATAACCTTCATCACATAATTAACATATGATTATAATTTTTTTATTAATACTATTAATAAACAAAACATTTGAAATATGTGATTTTACAAGAAGAACAATATTACCTATAACAATAATATCTCCTAGATAATTATCTTTGAAATTTATATTGCCATGTTATATTTTGATAATGTTATGGAAGAAATATTTGTTTCAAATCATGTGTCTTGAACACCCACTATAAATGTACCATGGGTTTTTATTATTAGTATTATATTTTATTTATAGAAAAAAAATTAGATTTTTCTCACCTAAACCTTCTTGGGTTCGGTAATGTTTAAAAATAAAACTTTAGGAATCCACATTTGTTTAGAAAAATTGGATTTTTGAAATACTAGGGAATGGAATTTATTTAATAAACAATACTTTTTCCAATGACTATCGCTTTTACATTTAGTAAAAATGGTTAATTTTTAGAAATAAGGTAATTGTTACTAAAAACTTGTTTTTTATTTATAACCCATTCCAGAACTATTACTATGAGGAAACTTATATTAGTATATTTTACCAAAAATTTCTGTACAAGTGGTAAATATTGATGAATTATTTTCCAAACTAGATATTTAAGATTTTATTTTTATAAACAAATATTTATCCTTGTTAGCATTAGTTTTAGAATTATATTTTGTTTCTAAAACATTTTTCTTAGAAAATAATGTTTTCAAAATCTTTAGAAAGAGTTTCTTTCCCAAAAATAGTCACATCTAGATCTTTCAAAATATTTGATATTTCATTTTTCCTAATATTTATCCTTGAATAATCCTTAGAAAGTTTTTCCATATCATTATCATGTTTTTTTACCAATTTTAAAATTTTCATTCTCAAGAAATTTTTCAAAACATGAAACATCATGATAAGAAGAAATAGAATTATCTTCTTCTAAGGATGATTATTCATCAGAAGATATAGAATAATTATCATCATGATAATTTTCACTTAATGGAATATTGGTTTGGATTTAATCTATTCTTACTTTATCTATGTAACATTTATTGACATTAGATATATTTAAAAAAGACATATGTTCCTCTAAATTAAACTATCAGTATCCGACGAACCCTCTAAAGAATCACCTCTACTGGAACTCCATGTGTCTAAATGTTTCCACACATTCTTGATTTTAGATTTATAATACTTTTTTGAATTCCTTTATGAATTATTTTCTTTTCTATGCTTCCTATATATCTTTGGAAAATCTATTCTTATGTGTCTAAATTTATTACACTTGCAAAAAGTGACTTCATCTTTCTTATTACTTATAAATTTATGTTATCTTTTGTAACATTATTGGAAATATTTATTTCCAGCTATCTTATTTATCCTTCTAGATTAGTTTGAAAATACAATCAGATAATGTTCAAAAAAACTTGAATCGGATTGAAGAAATTATTTATTATTTATTGAATACATAAAAAATTTATCTACATGTTGTACTTTAGTGGGTAAGGTAGATGTTTTAGCAAAGGAAATTCCATCATTTTTTTTATTTCTCGGCATCTCACTTGAGTTTACCTTCATACTGTATAAGTGTACCAATCAAATCACCCAAGGTAAGATTATTTAACTTTCTTGTCTCATCAACTACTATTATTTTAGATTACCATTCATTTTTTAGTATATCAATTATACTTTAGACAATGATATCAACATCAAGACCTTTCTCTCAAATATACATTAAACTATATTTAATTTTCATGAATCTGGGATGAATCTTTTTAACATATTCACCTGGTAGGAAATAGAATGCTTTTTAGTCTTCTCTTAACATACCTATCCTGATCTCAAAAACATTATTTATACCAAAATGTGTGACCTAATGTTTTTTCCATATACTTTTGGCTGCTTTACAAGAATAAATCTGACTATAAATGCTTCTTGTCATAGACCACAATAAATTATTCCTTAAATTATAGTTTAACTAATATTATTGTTTCTATTGATGAGTAAAATTAGTTACTTCCTTATATGTAATCTAATAATATCTAGACAACAAAAAAAATTCAACTCCAGTTTTGATAAAAAAAGGTTTTCATCCAATCCCTCCAGTACTCATTATTAGCATCCTATAAAATAGGGGGTCTATTAGTATTCTGATTGTCTATAGATCTAATGTTCATTCCCTCCATATTTAAAACAATATAATTTTTTCAAAAAAATATAGTTTAATGTAAAAAAAAATTTGTATACAAAAATTTTATAAAAAACTCAATAAATTAAAATAGTAATGAAAGTATAAACATCAATAAGTATTTGAGAAATGGAAACCTCCTATGATACCAATTGTTTCTATTCGAATCACAGATCTCTTGACTTGGACCTGATACCAATTTTTGGATCATAATATTTTCTAAAATATATATACTTATAAGAGGGGGTGATTTTATTTTTAAAACATAGTATAAAATAATTAAACTAAAAAAACTCCAAAGCCTCTTTATGTAGGTTATCAAAATTGGACCTCAGTCTAATTAAAAAGTCATTGAATAAGAACTAGGATTAGTTTGATTATATTAGAGTGAAAATCATAATCCCTATGGATCCAATTTGTTATAGTAAAATAATTTTAATCATCTTGGATATGATTAATTCAAATGTATTGTTTTTATCATAATTAGATTAAAAAATATAAAAAAAATAAGATAGAAATATTAATACGATTATTCACTTTTTATAAAATGTGTATTGTAATAAAATTTTATTAATAAAAATCTTTATGAGTTGTGGACTAGAATAAAACCAAATTTTTTATACTTCAAATTTTTTGGTTTCAAAGTATTCATCCTAAATATAAAATATAACTTATTCAAGAATTGGTCTAATCTTTAAAAATAATTTTCCATCTAAGATGACACCCTTTGATATAACTTATGATTTATTAGGGATATAAGCCAATAATACCATTCTTATTATTCTTCTAAATGTTTTATGATAAAAATATGTTTATGATGTTGGATTTGGTGTCCTACGAAAAACTATTTGTACTCTAATTACATGAATATTCGATGTATTGAATATTAATGTAACAGTTTATTGTGTATTTTTTGTTGTTATGCATGACTTTAATGGAATAATTTCATATATTATATGTCACATTGATAAGGTAGTAGCAGTTCCCCACAATTATGAGGACCTTGATATGTTATAATGATATTATCAAATAATGTTTTTTGGTTGGATAACGTGATATGAGGGGACAAATAGCACAAAGATTTTCAAGTATGAGTACTTGTAAGTAGATGAGGATTATTATCATGAAGTTCGTACATGGTAATCTTCAAGATGGTAGATTATGAGAACATACCCGCTGATATGAATTTTTTATGTTTTGGTATCATAGAATATTCTTATCTACGAGCGTGTGTGGTGGTCTTTAGAATTTATGATTTTTATTAAATCATATTATAACTCGTGCAAGTATATTTATTTTATAATCCATGATGATAACAGTTCGTAGTGAAGTTGGATATGTTGGGTGTATCATGAGTGACATGTCATTAATGAATAAGTTAAGGAAGGATTTTTCTCTTCCATCTTTATGGAAGCTAATATATCATCTCTTTGATTGGAATAGAACTGTTACATTAAATTTCAGGGACAAAGTGTAACGACGTGTTTATATCATATTTTCAAAGAAATACAAATCGATCATATTGGTTAGTGACATAGATATGCAACCTACTTGATAAGATATTGCGACAAAGGGGTTATATTATACAGTGATCATTCGTATGTGGTTGTAAACATTTTGAAAATAAGTTCTTTCTCTTGGGTACCTTGACCCATTTCTAGACAGTAATCTTGAACTTTAAGAAATCCCACATAATTCCAACGACAAAGAATCCTATATGGTTACATTGTAAGTGTTTCGATTGATCTTGATTAAATTCTATTTGAGTTTAATTAATATAATAAATATTATTCTCAATTTTGAGGAATAATTTTATTACATTTATATTGATAGTATAAATTAAATTATTTTTATTCACTGGCTTGTGAATAAAATATTTATTTTATTTATTGAATATTTTAATAAATATTTATTCACTATATTGTGAATAAATTATTTATTTATGAAAAAAATATTTATTCAGTTATTCAATAAAATCTAAATGAGTTTGAATAGACCAACATCGATTCTGGTGATAAATATTAATTAACAAGACCATTACAAAATATTTTTTATTGAGCAAGTTAGCATATGGAACAAAATAATAATTATATAATTATTATTATGAAACATGGGGCTTATTAAAGGTGATAAATGTTATTTAATACCCAGTATGCAATTAAATAATATTTTAACTTAAATCACAACTCTATAAATAGGAGACTATGTCTATTTTGTAGAGTATTAAAAAATTTAGATTGGAGAATTATTGCACACAATGAATTCTCTCTCATCTCCCCATTCTCTCTCCCTCTCAAGAATGAGAAGTTCAACAAATATTTCTTCAAAATTGAAAAATGGGCATATAAGAAAAAACAATATAGGACATTGAACTCTTTGTGCTAGCACCTAGAGATCGAGTGGTGATTCTCGATGATCATAGAATCACATGTGGATCACCACTAGAGGGATTTTATCCTTTGATCCAGACAGCACAATGAAAATAATCCCAAAGGGTCTTTTTGGATGATCAACATTTACCAGCAAAGAAAGTTCCTAAGACTGAATATTTATTTCTTCACATATTAAATAAATCAATTACAAATTTGATGTGAAATATCCCCACTCTTGGTTTTATTAAATGATTATTAAATGAAATTTTAATATATCTCCCACCACTACATGCTTCTGTTACTCCTAGAACCATCATATGAAACTTGTTTCTCTTCCACAGGTTATGCCATGATAAAAATTCTTATGAAACTTACTTATTTTTCTATGGGTTTTGCTATGATGGAAAGGTAAAATGATTATGAAACCTGTCACTTTTACACGTGTTATGATATAATGAAATATTTATGAAACCCATTTGATTTAATGGGTTATGATTTAATAAATGTTTTATAATCTTGGGGCACACATACTTATTTTCTTTTATTATGTGATGGGTGGGGCCTATATCTCCCTCTAATGTATTGGGATAATATTGATAACTCATGAGTAAATTTTTTATGCGTTAACCTGATTAAATGTTCACAATCTTTTGTGGGAACTTAATAACATGTTCACAATGTTATACGTGATCCATATTACATGTTCACAATGTTATACATGAAGCTAATTACATGTTCATAGTGTTTTGTGTGTACTTGTCTTTCATGTCCATAATGTTATGAATGGTCCAAGTTTTATGTTCATATATTTATGTGAGGGATTTATTTCATGTAATTAACATAAAGAGTTTACATTTCTTTATTTATTTTTGTTCAAAATTTTATAATCTGATGTGCATGCCACAAATCTATCTCATATGCCAATGTTATACTATCATGACTCATGTTCTATGATTCCCTTATGATTCATGTATTATGAACATTCAATATTTATTCCATGACTCATTATTATGATTTTTGATAAGAAGGGTATGGTTTTTAAATGTTATACTCATGTTAGCATACCATTATGTTCATGTTATTATTATAAGTCTCCATTTTTTACCCTTATTGAGCATATAAGATCACCCTTTCTTATGTTTCATTTCCCTTGGTTATGAAGAAAGGTTTCATGTGGGGTATATTTTTAAAGAATAGTAAAAGTGAAGATTTTCATGGGAGATTATTATGATAATTTACCAAATTAGGAGACTGTGTATATAGTCTTCAAAGACACTAAATTATTTTGGTGCCCACGCATGTGTTTGTGTAATGTATTAAATATTAATTTTAAATTATGTAATATCTATGTATGAGATGTTTGGGTTGTTATATTAATAATATCACTTTCTATTTATGATATGAATCAAATGAATAATATGGTTTATGAAATCCCAATTTTTATTCATATCTATTACTTCTACATTCATAATTACAACTAGTAAAATGAATGTCACAATCATTTGTAAGAATAAAATTTTCACTACCACAAAAATAGTTTTACGCATCTCCACCCTTTAATAGTGCTAAAAAATCACTAATAAATGGGGTACCTTTATCAGTGCTAAAAAACATTGATAAAAGATACTTGTAACAGTGCTAAAACACTATAAAAATACTCCTTTATCAATTCTTTTTTTAGTATTGATAAAGGTACACCCTTTATCAGCACTTTTTTAGCGATGTAAAACATACTCCCTATATCAGTTCTTTTTTAGAATCACTGAAATAGACCCCTCCTTTATCATTTCTTTTTTACTAGTAGAGATAAAGGGTATATTTCAAAAAAATCATTAATATATAAATATATTTATATTTACATAAAAATGATATATATTTTTTAAAATATTTTTTAGATAAAGCTAAATAAGAATTTACAATGAATATGTAATATATTTAGTGAAAATGACTTATAAAACAATTAAAAATATATTTTTTAAATAAATAATTTTCTAATTATTATCAATTAATGATATTTTAATATAAATTTTAAGATAAAAATCAAAAAATTAATAAAATATCTAAAATAAGTTGAAAACATAACTCAAACATTAAAGAGCATTAAATTTTGATCTGTGTGTTGGTTTGGTCTCTATCACATATTAAATAGAAGATTATGATAATATATATATTGTGTTAAGTTGGGGGACCTGAGTCACTATTTTTTCAAGTCAAAAGAGACCCTAAAGGCCCCCAAAACTGATTTTTTTCATTGGGGTACCCTAATTGTTTAACATTCAGCGGATTTCCAGTCCCGTTTAATGGGGTCTTATTATCCTTTTTCAGTGGAGATGAAATTTATTTTCAGATCATATACTCATAAGGATATTATGACATTCAAATTTTTCCTTTTTTTATAATGTATTGTTATTTTTAAATTTGTATATACATATTTGTATATATTTACACATAGAAATTAAATTTTATAAATAAATATGTAAACATTTTTAAATAAAAAATATCATTATAAATATATAAACTATATTTAAATAAAAAATAATATCAATTTTACTTAAAATAAAAATATATAAATATTTATATACCTATATAATGTGTGTATGTGTGCATTTGTGTGTGTCTATATTAACAAACTGATATACATTATATATATATTCTAATATATGTGCATAAATACTAATATATAATATTTGTAAATATATATAAATATGTATAATTATATTTATAGATACATATAATATATATATATATATATTTGTGTGTGTGTGTGTCTTATATATGTATGTATTTATTCACTACTACACATATGCCCTTTAACAGCATGAAAAATGGATTTTAACAGCGCTAAAAGGCATTATTAAACACATTGATAATAAAGGGGGTTCCCTTTATTCGTGATAAAAAATAGATGATAAAGGGGGTCCTTTATACATTCTAAAAAAGTGTTGATAAAGGATTCCCTTTATCAGTGCATGAAAGAGCACTGATAAAGGCCTTGATGGCTGTAATGTGATATTAATATAACAACACTCCCAGAAAAAACCTGAAAAAACATGTAATTTCAAACAATGCTATATAAATTTAATGTTACACTAGGAATAAAAAACATCCAACCCATGGTATATAAAAAACACTTTTATAAACATTTAAAACAATGTTTTATATAATTACATAAACAATTATCCATAAAACATTTAAAAACAATAATACTACATCTTTTGAATCTCCGGATCCCCTCTTAAAAATTTCCACCCATGGTATCAGTTTCTAAAAAAATTATCTCAACATGAGAAAAACATTATGCCTATATAAGAAAGAAAATATTTTGATATTAATACTATAAATAAATAAATTAAACATAAATATGAAAATAAAATGTCAATATTTAATATAAAAGACACATTTGGAGTTATACAGGTCACATTATGCATCATATTGAGGTGGGGTTGATTCCTATACATCAAAATGAGTTATGGACCATTTTCATAAACTATCCAAACAAACTGAATGTGTTTTCTTGGTTTTGAGTATGTCACTTATTCTCTTACTAAAACTAATGTCAATTTTAAATAATTAAACATTTGTAGTTGCGTTGGAATCACCTTGAATTGTATTGAAGTGTGGATAAATTCTACGCATAAAAAATGACTTAAATATCATTTCCCTAGAGTATCAAAGTAATATGAATATGTTTTCACGGTTTTTAGTATGCCAGATGTGTTTTTTTACTAAAATGACCTTTCAAACTAGAAACACACATTATGAGTCATATTGGTCTCATTGTGAATAGGTTTGATGTGAAACTACTTAATACATGTCAAAAACTAATTATGAATCATTTTCCTAAATTATCAAGATAATTAGAGTTTGTTTGATTGGATTTTAGTGAGTGACATGTTTTGAACTAAAATGTCAATTTTAAACTAATAACGGACACTTTTAGTCATATCGGTCACACTATATTAATATTGAGGTGTGGTTTATTCTTACATGTCAGAAAGGACTCATGGATATATTTTCTAAAGTATCAAAACAAGCTGAATGTGTTTTATCGGTTTTTAGAATGTCACTTGTTGTTTTTACTTAAATTAATGTCAATTTTAAATAAAACGAGACACTTTGAGTGATACCGGCCATATCATGCATCATATTGTGATTAAAATGATTCCTACACATCAAAAATGACTTAAAGATTATTTTACTAAAATATAAAAACAATACGAATGTGTTTTCTCAGTTTTATGTATGTCACTTGTTTTTTTACATAAATTAATTTTATATTTAAATAAAAAGAGAAACTTTGAGTTATACTGGCCAACCTATGCATCTTATTGTGGTGAGAATGATTCCTACACATCAAAAATGACATATAGATCAATTTCCTAAATTATCAAAACAATTTGAAATAATTTTCTAGGTTTTCAGTATGTTAGACATGTTTTTTTACTAAAATGTCATTTCAAATTGGAAACACACATTATGAGTCATACCAGTCGCATTGTGCATCAGTTTGATGTGAGATTTATTCATAAACGTCAAAAATGATGTTTGAATATCTATCATAAATTACCAAGAAAATCAAAGAAAGTTTTATTAGTTTTAATTGATTGATATGTTTTGGACTAAAATGTCACTTTTAAACTGATAACATACACTTTTAGTCATACCGGTCACACCATGCATTAGATTAAGGTGTAGTTGATTTCTACAGGTCACAAAGGAATCATGGATAGTTTTCCTAAAGTATCAAAACAATATGAATTCATTTTATTAGTTTTTAGTATGTAACTAGTTCTTTTTACTTAAATTAATGTCAAGTTTAAATAAAAAGACACACTTGGAGTCATACTCATCCCACAGTGAATTGTATTCAGGTTCGGTTAACTCTTAAATGTAAAACATTTTTCATGGGTAATTTTACTAAAATATCAAAATAATCTGAATGTTTTTCTTAGTTTTTAGAATGTCAATAGTTTTTTACTTAAATTGATGTCAGTTTTAAATAATAAAAAGACAATTTTATTTATACCAGCCACACCATGTGTCATATTGAGGTGATAATGATTCCTAAATGCCATAAATGACATATAGATAATTTTCCTAGAGTATAAAAACAAATGGATTATTGTTTTCTCTTTTTTCATTATGCCAGTTGTGTTTTTTTACTAAAATGTCATTTCAAACTAGAAACATGCATTATGAGTCATAGCGGTCACATTGTGTGCCTGTTTGACATGATACTTCTTCATACATGTAAAAAATGACATATGGGTAATTTTCATAATTTAAAAATACAATCAAAATGTGTTTTCTTATTTTTCATTAACTGACACATTATGAATTAAAATTTCAACTTTAAATTGACAACGGAAACTTTTAGTCATATTGGTCATACTATGTGTCGTATTTAGGTTTGGTTAATTCTTAAAAGTCACAAATAACTCATGGATCATTGTACTAAATTATAAAAACAATCTGAATGTTTATGCTTGGTTTTTAGTATGTCACATGTCATTTTTACATAAATTAATGTCAATTTTAAATAAAAAGACACATTTGAATCAATACCAATCACACCATGCATTGTATTGATGTTTGTTTGACTCCTACACATCAAAATTGATTCATGTGTCGTTCTCCTAAAATATAAAAACTATCTGAATGGGTTTTCTTGGTTTTCAGTATGTCACTTGTTCTTTTTACTTAAATTAATGTAAAATTTAAATAAAAATACAAACTTAGAGTCATACATATCACACCATGCATCATATTGAGGTTTTGTTGACTTCTAAACGTCAAAAATGAATTTAGGATCATTTTCCTAAAATATAAAAACCATATGAATGTGTTTGCTCTATTTTCAGTATGTCACTTGTTCTTTTTTACTTAAATTAATGTCAATTTTATTTAAAAAGAGACCCTTAGAGTCATAACAATCTCAACGTGTGTCGTATTGAGGTGAATTTGACTTCTATGCATCCCAAATGACTCATGGAGCATTTTCCTAAAATATAAAAATAATAAAAATGTGTTTTCTCAGTTATCAGTATGCAATTTATTATTCTTACTTATACTAATGTAAATTTTAAATAAAACGATACACTTTGAGTTATACCGGACACCCCATGCATTATATTTATGTGTGTTTTATTCCTAAACATCAAAAATTAATTATATATCATTTTTCAAAAGTATCAAAACAATAAAAATGTGTTTTCCCTGTTTTCAGTATTCCAGTTTGTTTTTTTACTAAAATGTCATTTCAAATTGGGAACACACATTTTGAGTCATAATGATCACATCATGCATCAGTTTGATGTGATATTGCTTTATATATTTCAAAAATGACTTATTAATCTCAGTCCTAAATTATTGATACAATCAAATCATGTTTTCTTGGTTTTCAATGAGTGAAACATTTTGAACTAAAATGACAATTTTAAGCTGATAATGCACACTTTTAATCATACCAATCACATTGTGGGTCATATTGAGGTGTTTTTGATTCATACACATCACAAATAACTCAAGGATCATTGTGATAAAGTATCAAAATAATCCCAATACATTTTATTTGTTTTCATTATGTCGCTTGTTATTTTTAATGAATTAAATGTCAATTTAATATAAAATACACAATTAAAGTCATTTAACCTACACCATGCATTTAATTGAGGTGATTTTGATTCCTAAATATCAAAAATGTATTATGGGTAATTTTTCTAAATTATCAAAATAATCTAAATGCATTTTCTTAGTTTTCAGTATGTCACTTTTTTTTTACTAAAAGTACTATCAATTTTAAATAATAAGAGACACTTTAAGTGATATCAATCCCTTGTTCATTTTTCTCGGTTTTGATTAGATAAAATTATGAAAAAATTAATTAATTACATAATTATCAGGAATTCACCTTTATACATTCTTGACTCATTTCCTTGTTGTCATTATCTCAGTTGCATCCTCAAAGTCTAATCTCTCACGAGCATGATTAGTTTATACAAAACCTGTAGCACCCCTAGTTTATGTTACGTACCCATTTTTTATGATGTTAATGTGTTTAAAGTTGTTTAGTAAGTTTTGGGATAGTTTGGAGGGGGGTTTTAATTTTTGGAATCTTTTATAAAGGATCGCAGTTTGAGCATGATTAGGGGAAACCATGCAACAAACCCTGGTAACCATGAAAATTGATATAGTGGTATTCACACAATTTTCACATGGTTCATCTAACTATGTGAGGAGGTTATGTGGAGTTTCCTTTAGGAAATTATCAAGATAATGGTTAGCTCATGGTTTTTCTAACTGTATGAGCTAATCGTGCGTGGAAAAAAAAATTGGTTTTTTAATTACAGGATCACTTGTTATTTTCCCAAAACATAACATTTATTCTCCCATATAAACTCCACTTACGATTTTTGGCTCTCAAGGGTTATAGGGGCTCTCCAACTCATTTTGGAAGAAATTAGAAGGGTTTTCAAGGTGTCTTGATTGTGATTCTTCCCCAATATGTCTCATCTCTTGAATCTTGCTTGGTTTTCCTTAGATCTAGTTCTCCCCTTTCTCTATTTTCTAGATCTACACACACTTCATTTAGATATAGGGTCTTTGTTTCCTAAAATGATAATATTAAGGGGTTTTTTATGTTATTTAAAGGTGTCTATGGTGGTTTTGGTGGAGATTTCACCTGGAATTGTAGTGTGGTTGGGATTTGGTCGATTTCACCGAAACCCTAAGGTATGTGGCTTATCTCTTGGCTCAACCTTTCTATAACTAGAATCCTTGTTTTTAAATAATTAGTTTTGATTAAAATTAATTGTTAATATGATGTTCTAAGCATTATGGAAATTCCCTTTTTATGTTTTTGGGGTTTTGGGGAAAATGGGTTATTGCGGTGATATATTCTTGGTTGTAAGATTTTAAAATGTTGATTTTAAAATGGGTAGATTGGGTTGATTTTTAAAAATTTTTTGTGAAAATAGTTTTCAAGAAAAGTTATTTCATTAATGAAATGTGATATATCATAGAAGAATTCATAAGGTATTATTTTGTTGTGAAATATTTGTTTGCATATTGTTGTGGCTTTAGAGGGTGTATCTTCTTGTTATTAGCTTAATAATTTTATGCATGTGTGGATTATGGTGTGAAGTGGGTAGGAAGTACAACTATAAAAAGTGGTTGTATAGTGGATGGAAGGGCCACCATCAATGATAGGTGGGAATGAAGTACCACTAAGTTTGGAATGGCGTAAATGGGCTCGAACGGGAAGTTCCGCCATGATTGTTACACTGGGTTGATCATGTGGAAATTTATTGTTGTGTTTGGATTATGCATGTGGATATTCAAGATCAATTTTTGTGATAATATGTGATTTTAAAATGGATTATGTCATGATTTTTATATTTCCCTCTGTATTGTGTATATTTTGGGTAAAAATGGCATGGTAAGGGTGTGTTTGGATCTATGGAAATTTTTGAACTGTTGGATGTTTTTAATAAAATTATTTATATAAATGTGATAATGGTTTTATCCTAGTGGCATGTGTAGGGAATTCATTTGGGGAAAACCTATTGATTATTATTACTCACCCCCTACTTTGGCACTTGGGTGATTTTGCAGATGTCGTATTTCGGGACGTAGTTAAGGGTAAAGCATCTCATTTTTCTAATAGTACATAGTGATGCTTAGGAGGTATTGTGGTTCTTGGAGAATAGAGAATGGTGTTGATCCATGGAGTGTTTCATGGTTTCATTTGGGTCTTGTTCTTATGTCTTCCACTTGGTACTCTGATTATGGAACATTATGGTTGATTTGTATTGGTCTATGGGGATTGTTATGGAATTGGTTGGGTTGTATGGTTGTTTTTTTATTAATGTGTTATCTTGGTTTACATTATTGACTTTAATCATGTAGTTTTGGTTGGTTATGGATTGTTTTATTGGTTGATTTTATTCTAAGTTCAAATCATTCCCTAATTGTTTTGAATCCCTTGGCATTTATTTACAGCCTTTGGTTCCTTGGGAACGTTTCCTAAGGTTATATGGCGTCTCACTAACTTCTCAAGCCAATAAGGAAGGGTTAGGTCATTACAAGTGGTATCAGTTATTTTTCCATTGGCATTGGTTCTTGGTCTTCATCTTGGAGTTGAAATTCATTCTTAGGTCATTCCTTGAGTCGGGATGATAGTAAAGAGTAGGATTTTTGGAACATGATATGTATATCATATAAGGACATAGCTAACCCTTTTATATTTAACCACAAGTTACTAGGGAGTTGGGTATATAAGTGTTTTGGAGACACTTATAAGCATTGTAAATCTCATTTTTGTGGGTGTATCCAATAAGATGAGCATGACATGCATGTTATAAATTACTTCCCACTAGGATACATATTTTATTGGGTATAATGATTTTTGTTGTGATATGAATGTGCTGATTTGTGGAAAATATGGGAATTATTTTTAAATGTGCAGATTTGAAATGTGGATGGTTGTGGTATTTTGAAAATGGGATGATTTTCAAAACATGGTGGATCTTATTAAAAAATAGTGTAACATGAGAAATGTGAACATGTTGAAATCCTATTTTTGATGGTTGCAATGTAAATGAATTCGAAATTTTAAGAATCTTCTTATTAAGGGGGTAAGACTCATGGCTATCTTTGTGTTGATAAAAACGGCATCGAGTATGCGTAGTAGACACAAACTGAAAGAGGCTGCTAAAAATGTGGTTTCTCCTTAGCCTCCGGTGAACTAGCACCTACTGTAGAGTATAGTGAAAGCATTCTAAGCGGTGGAAAGTATGAATAAATTGGATGATCCAAGGCATGTAGATCATACGTTCAGTTTCAAAAGATGAATCCTCCCATCTTTAGGGTGATTCAGAGCCAGAAATAAAATAAGAATGGTTGAACATAATAAGTAGGATATTTGAATTCTTGGGAACATTAGTAGAGATGAAAGTGAAGTTAGTTGTATATATATTGGAAGATATTTCCCTCCAATGGTGGTATTTGGGGTCCAAGCTAGAACGGACCAAGGAATGACATTATAAGGTTTTTAAATAAAAATTAATAGAAAATTCTACCCTAATACGTTCATAATTCAGTGCCAAATATATTTATTTTTTTAAAATTAAGATAACATCTTGTAACAGAATATGTGGTTATGTTTATTAACTTAGTGAAATTCTCACTTGAGATGGTGGGTAATACATCATTGAAGGAATTTATTTGTGAAGGTGGGTTGAGGTAGGAAATTCGTTCTAAAATAAAGGTGGTATGTATAAGTGATTACATGGAAATGGTGAATAGAGAATCAGTGGATGAAATGGATATCTTGGGGGCTACAGGAGAGGGAAGCAAGTTGGTACCCCACGAGAAATCATGGGAACTCTAACATGGGGATCAAGTGGAAGAGGGAAACTTATTTTTAGGGTGGGTGTATGGATCATAATCTGGTGGTAGGATTGGTGAATCTTCCTATAAATCCCTAGAGTAAACTGGGATGTTTTCAGTGTGGCTCTATGGGACACATCAAGTTAGATTGTATGACACAACCTCGAGCATGTCATAACTGTAAGCTGGTGGGGAATCATCAGTCTTATTATAGTAATTCTCCAGGTTTGGATGTTCATGATACTCCACAAGGGTCACAGGCATCCTATTCCTTTATGGGACAGGGATACCAGCATACCCTTTATCATCAGAGCAGTGTTAGTTGTGGTGATTCAAGGAACACCACGACTCTTCAATAGGGTAATAAAGAGAAGAGTGTGGAAAGCAGGCTGTTGTTTGGAGTTCATTAGGTTGTGATGGATGATCATTCAAGACTATCCGCATTATGAGGTATGATTCTTTTAAATTCTACCTTGATGAAAGAGTTGTTTGATATGGGTACTTCTCATTATTTTATTTCTTCTCATGTTTTTAGTTTTATTGATTTAAGTGTGGAAATGATTCCATCATTTTAAAAACATCAAACTCCTTATGTTAAAAGAGATTGTTGAGCCTTCTTGTGTAGAGCATGTTGTATAGTTGTGGATGGGGTTGAGTTGATGCGGGATTTCTCAATTCTTAAGATAGATTCTTATGATATAATCCTGGGAATGGATTGGTTAATGATGTTTAAGACCCACGTCAAATTTTATGTGTGAACGGTAAGTTTTACGATAGATGATGTTGTCCAGCATCACTTTAGAGAATATAATAATGGAAATTAGGGTGAAATGGGTTTTTTGGCACCAAATATTAGCAAAATCTCATATCAATTAGTGGTTTTGAAATTGGCATCAATGTAAGAGGATGTTATAATTTTTTTTCATGTGGTTGTTGATTAGTTTCTGGATGTTTTTACTGAAGAATTCTCAGGGTTTCTACCCTTGACTAAAAATTAAATTTTTACTAAGATAATGATAAATAACCTTTTAATGGGTATGGGGAAACCCAACATACATCAAAGACATAAAAAGAATTAATCCCCATAATCCAAAGTCCCAAGGAAAAAACAATACAATTAAAAGACGCAAAGAAGATCCCCTCCCTAGCATAAAAATAATAAGACGAGCTTCCACCTTCTCATCGTTGCTCGTCTAGTAGTCTTGTGAAAGGATGCATGGGCACGGTACCGATGGAAAAATCCATTCCCAATAAAACATCCAAATTGGGATAGCCATGATCTGTGAAATCTCTCTACTCTTCACCTCTTCTGAAACTATCCCTTGGAGTGAACTGAATCAATTTTCCCATAGACTGTAAACCATAGGGACATAATTCAAAAACGAGCATAAAAATAATTCCACCAATTCACACATTCAACCAAAACAAGACTCAATTCACAAGATTCCAAAAACAGCACAACCAAACTATCACAGAAAAAACTTGATCCTCCACCATGAAGCTTCACCCTGAGCGGTCTTCGGAACTGAAGCCAGACAACGGTGACGCCACCACGTGCCTCCAGAACACCACACAACCAGAACTAAAAAAAAGAAAAATATGAGCTAAAAATAGAATCCAAACCAAAAATGGGGACCTCATCAACATCAGATTCACTAGAAAAGTATCCCTCTTCAATAAAGGGAAGTAAATATTGTTACCACCTTCACAACTGCACCCGAGTACCAGATCCTCCCAAGCACCCACAGATAACCCAGAATAAATTGGAATCCCTATATCACATCATCTAAAACCCGTACCCTGGACCAAGATCGCACCTCCAAGAGAAACCCTAACCAGTTCGAAGGCTAGGGAGAGAAAAGGGCCAGGCCATGATGTGGTTCACTGAAGATGACGAGCCTGCCTGATGCCGCCACTAGACGAGACCTTGCCACGAACGTGCTGGCAAAATTACTGAGAAGGGATCCATACAAGACAAAACAGTGGGGAGGAAGGAGATAGTGGGGGAATATAAGTAGAGTTTATGATTGATCTTTTTCTGGAGACCAATCCTTTCACAAATCCATTTTACTAGATGGAACCAAAATAATTGAGATAATTGAAAGTGTATTTGGAAGAGCTAAAAATCAAAGGGTTCATCTGGCCGACTATGTCCCCATGGGAATCACTAGTTTTTTTGTTAAAAAGGAAAATAGAATTTTCATACATGTATTGATTATCATAAGAAGAACTAGGTTACGATAAAGGACTAATATTCACATCCACGCATTGATGATTTGATCGATCAATTTAGGGGAGATATGTAGTTATCTAATATTGACATGCAGTCTAGATATCATTAATTGTGGGTACGGAAGAAGATTATTCTAAAAACATACTTTATAAGTAGATATGGCCATTATGAGTATATGGTTATTCCCTTTGGTCTGACGAATGCATCAACATTTTTATTACATTGATGAATCAAATATTTCAAAAATATATTTATTATTTTGTAATGGTATTGGTTGATGATTATTTTTGTATTCCAGGACAAGGGTGGAGCATAATAAATACTCAGTGATAGTGTCGGGGATCTTGAGAGATCATCAGTTATATGCCAAATTTTCGGTGTGTGACTTTTGGATATAGGAGGTTTGTTTTTCTTGTCCATGTTATTTATAAGAAGGGTGTTTTAGTTGATCCAACAAATATTGAGATTTTTATCTCATGGAAACCACCAAAGAATGTTTTCGAGATATGGAGATTCCTTTTTCTATATGGATACTATCAGTGTTTTGTTCATGACATATCACGATTAGTATCACCAATGAAATCTTTGATAATTAAGAATATTCCATTTCAATGGAATAATCAATGTTAGAAATAATTTTAAGAGATTATGAGTCTCATTAAATCAATACCAATCCTAGTTTTTCTATAATTAGTAAAAGGGTATGTGGTGTACTGTGACGCATAGGGATCATGTTTGGGGTGTTTTCTCATGCAAGGGGGTCATGTGGTTTCATATGGCTCGTGATAGTTGAGGGTTCATGAAAATAATTACCCAACACATGATTTTGAGTTGGTGGTGGTGGTTTATGCTTTGAAAATGTGGCATCATTATCTTTTTAGTGATAAATTAATGGTGTTTACTGAGCATAAGAGTTTAAAGTGTATTTTCTCTCAAAGTGATTTTAACTTGAGGTAGAGTTGATGGATGGTGTATCTCCTGATGTTTGAGTTTGACTTGATGTAAACACAGAGTAAGGGAAAGTTGGTGGATGTTGCATTAAGTAGAAATTTTTATGCTCGGGTGGTGAAATAGGCATCAGATTAGTGGTAGCTAATGTCAATTATAGCCAAAATGAGGTTAAATTGTGAGGGTTGGGGTGATAGAGTGGTTTTCTTTCTAGTTTCATGGATTCCTTGATTGGTTGGCTTGGTTAAAGAGGCATATATGTCTGATTCCGATTGTATGGAGATGAGGTCAAAACTTAATGGTGGGGAGACCATTGAGGGCTGGGAACTAAATGGGCATTTAGTTTTGTGTTTTCTGAATTGTATGGTTGTATTGGTAGATTTTGGAGAGTAAATTCTTAGGACTTATCATCATTTCATAGGGTTTGTCCATCCTAGATTCAAAAAATGTATGAGGTGTTGAAAGAGAAATTTTGGTGGGTTGGTATGAAAAGGAATGTGGCCAAGTTTGTATTAAGATTCTTGACTTGTTAGTAAATCAAGGAATAGCATAAGTGGCTAGTATGTATGTTGGAATCTTTACCTATTCCTCTCTGGAAGTGGGAACAAATAGCGATGTATTTTTTATAGGTCTCCCAATAATTGTTAGAAAGCATGATTCCATATGGGTGATAGTGGATCGGCTCACAAAGTTGGAATATTTCATACCTATTCATGATTCTCATAAGGTAGAGGATCACTCCAAAATCTATATCCATGAGGTGGAAAATAGGCTTGGTGTTCCAGTTTTGATTGTATTAGATAGAGATCAGATGTAACATCCCATTACCTCGATCGGGTAATTTTCCAACCTTTTTTAAAATCCATTTCAGTTAAAAATCCTTTTTTGTGTTTTTTTGGGTTTACTGGAGACTGCAGAATAGGTAAACACCATGTACCTGAAGTACATAAAGTTAATTTTTTTTAATGAATAGTGAAAAATACTGAATTTTTGTTCAAAACTTATTTTTCATCTAATTTATTTATAAGTTTAAATTAAATTTTAAATTGGTTTAAAATTTTAATTATAATATATTTTTATAATTTTATACAATTTAGTTCATTGATATCAACTTCAATTTTAAATTTGGTATAAAAACAAAGCAATCTTTTGAATGTTTTTAGTTTAAAAACATGCATTATTGACCCGACTGTGGGATTAATTTTATATTAATTTCCAAAAATTATGTTTTTTTAATTTGGAAATATGGATTAAATATTTTTAATCATTATAATTTCTAATTTATAATAATTCCAACTCAGTTTTTGACCAAAAATATTATTGAAAGCAATTAAAACTAATTACATCGATTAAGTTAAAATTAATATTAACTAAGGGATAAACCTTAAATTTAAGACCCAAACCGAGATATACACCTATCCAAAACACATTTTATGGACATATTTAGAACTTATAATCAATTTTATATATTTTTCTCCATTATTTTATCCACTTTATATGGTAAAAACATTGGTGCAATTCCTTTTCCAAATATTTACATGAGTGCCACTCCTCCTCCACTATAAAAAGGCCTCTTATCCTCCACTTATTTATACCTATAAAAACACATAGTTTCGGACAATATCAGATAAAATACACTCCAAAATATATTTCCATCCTTGAATCCTCCCATGGTAATATATCCTTCTAAATAATCCCTTTAATACTAACCAAAATGAGTTACCTGATTAAGAGGTAACAACCTCCCTCAAACTCATTTCTTTTATTTTCTTTTCTCCACTCCATAAAATATTATTATTCCATGCCTATATAAAAAAGTATCTTAAATATACTATGATGTTGTTAGGATAATTTTTTACCTATAATTCCACACACTTCCATCTAATGGGTAATGAATATACTATTTATGTGTATGGTGAACTACCGCCTCACAAAACCATGATTGTTCATTTTAATGTACTACCTCTCATGGTGGAAATTATAATGGAAACTATATTTATATATGTTATATATTATATATATTATATATTTAAGCTTCTTTAAACCTTTTAAAATACATGTATTTAAATTTTATGTTTGGTGTAAATACAATAATTTCCTTTGAGAAACTGTGGACTACCGCCCCCTCAAAACAACGTGGTTCTTTTACACACTACATG
Organism: Viscum album; assembly: GCA_963277665.1. Lineage (NCBI taxonomy): Eukaryota > Viridiplantae > Streptophyta > Magnoliopsida > Santalales > Viscaceae > Viscum > Viscum album. Next base: position 813,672,182 of record OY728126.1, on the reverse strand, counting down.
GAATACATTAACTATAGTTTTTGAAAAATTATATTATATATATGATATAATAATTATAATGGAATAATAATATATTTATATAGACATATATATACAAAAATTTCATTTACCTTCTTTCTTTCAATGCGAGAATAAAAATGGAAACAGCGTTCAATGCATACGTACGGCTTACCATCTCCTTAAATGGTGTATTCCAAGTCATAATTCTATATTATAAAGATTATCATAATAAAAATATAATTAATATAAATGATATTTATGTCATTATTTACATTCTTTAAATCATTATATAAGTATAAGGACCAATGTTATAACAAATTAAGACACATACGAAGAACAAAGAGAATATTATCTAACATGAAACCTTAACATAGTATGGTTAACAAGTAGGTAATATAAGGCCACAATAAAACCATATATGGTATTTGATATAAGAATATTGATCATTAAAATATTTATAATAAATTTATTTTTATTATACAGGTTGTTTAAATGAGTACGATGAGAGTCAAGACACATGGTAAGGGAATTTCATCTCTCTTTTTATATCTGTGAGATACATGATTTATTCACCACCCATTACTTTTTTGGGTGTGTATAATTCCCATATATATATTTTATGATTATTATAATTAAAATTATGGACATTTAAATTTCTATTTTATGGTAGTTTTTTCATTTTATTTATGTGTCAAAAGTAACCAAATCAGTAAATTAATTGTTTCTCAATTAGCCTTCATTGAGACACATGTCATGTTATGAACCTATATTTTTCCATGATGTGTATATAATTCCTTTGAAATTTTTTATTATGAATATAATTATTTTATTTATATTTTAAGTTTCATTAAATTTCATTTTATTACATGGGTGTTTTGGGTCAAATTTAATAAGTTGTAAATGTTTATTAAAGCAATCTCAATACTTTTCGAGATTATTTTTGTTTATCCTTATTTTGATAAAATATTATGATAAATATCTTAATAACTCTCATGATTTTTATTATACTCTATTTATTCATGATATATTCATGTATTTTTTCCATTTTTTCACTCTTTAGAATATAAGATAATTAATATTTTTTTAAAGCCCAACTTTCCCATCTCTTCGGTTGAAAATATATGTTCCTTCACAACCATGTTTTCTAAATAGGGTTTCCAATAATATTATACTAATATACTATGATAATTAAAATAAATTTTTACCATTTTTGACTTTTACCAATTTTTTCAAATTAATCTTCTTATATCTTTTTTAATGAGGCATTTTTCTATCCTTTTTACCATGTAAAAGGAATGTTTTATTTACCTCATATGACATGTACTGATTTACCCACTATGGATTATTTGAAGATTTATTTTCATGTTTAAAAGGATAATTTTTAATAAAAAATTAAAATATATTTCAAAATAAATGGTTTTCAAAAAAAATCAAGATTATTTTATAATGTTTTAGGGAAAATTGTTTTCAAAACCTTTTCAAGTTATTTTTATATGTTTTCGAAGAAAAATGAATCTGAATGGTTTTCAGAGTTTTCATTAAAATCTTTCAAGTTTATTTTCTATAAAAAAATTTAAAATTGTTTTTATGTTACAAATATACTTTTTCAAATAAAAAAGGATATTTTCCTCAAGAAATTTTTTCAAAATATATTTCCATGATACTTCCATCTAAGATTGCATATATTGATGTTACTCATGACCTTATAATAAATTATCCAATGTTTTCATTCATATTCCTTCTTTATTGGTTTATATATTTATGGAATGATGATTATAACACACATTTCTCTTCTATAGGTTATATTCTTTTGAAAAATGTTTCTTTTCACTGGTTATTCTTTTGATGATATGATTATGAAACCTGTATTTTTCTATAGGTGAAACTATGATTACGTGTTTACAAAACACATTTAATTTCATGGGTTATGATATGATTGTTTATGATTTTTTGGAACATGTATGTGTGATTTCATTATGAGATAGGTAAAACCTATATCTCCATCCAATGGATTGGGTAATGATAAATAATATATTATCTCAAAGGGTATACGTCAGTGAATCCCAAACATAAACAAGAGGGTACACAGGAGTACATCCTAATATCAAAACAAGATTGTACATCGAGGAACATCCCAAGCTCAGAACAGGAGGGTATATAGGTGGACATACCAAGCCTGAAACAAGAGGTTTCATGGGAGGAAATACCAATCCCAAAACAATAGGGTACACGGGAGGGAATCCTAAGCTTGATGTAGGAACGTGGGTGATTAACCCAAGACTAACATGTTACAAATTCCTTGGTATGACACCTTGACAGAAGGTTTTTATATGCTTATGTGTCTTCCAAAATTCCATGTTTTATTCCTATGTTATGATTTCTTGTCTTCTGTTCTTTATTTCCTTATGATTTATGTCTTAGGAAATTCCAATATTAATTCCATGATACATGTTTATGATCATTGATATGTCGGTTTAGTCTTATATTTTCCTGATCATGTTCTCATGTCCTTGTGCTCATGATTATGCTTATGTATCTCCATTGTTTACCCTTACATAGCATCTGATCTCACCCATTTTTATGTTTCCTTCCCCCAGGTTATGAAGATATGCATTATGTTTGATGTGTATAAGAAGGGTTCTAGTCAAGAAGAACCTAGTGGGAGATTATGTAGATCATTTATATACCAGTGTTTATGTTTCCATGTTTCCAAAGGAACTAAACTAGTACGGTGTTTTGGCATCTGTTTTTAAAATGTTTTAAGTATTCCAAAATTATTCTTTAATTTTAATGTACATCAAGACTGGGTCATTATATAAACATCCACTAACCATCACTTTTTTTACTAAATCAAGGATCCAAGTATTGCAATGCTCAAATCCAAGGATCTAGCGATTCTAGCGTTGAATGAAACAAAGGCACAAATTAAATATAGATTCTTTGATATCTATACTTTCCCTCAATTATCCACTAAACCTTCTCATCCCATATCCATGTATCCTAAAAAAATATAGTTTCACTATCCTATAATAAAACAACACAAAATTAATTATTTTCTGGAAATATTAAAGTATCGTCTTCTCCGATAGAATGTGGTTCACCTTGAGACAACATTGGTACTGTACACATTCAAATATATCAAACCCAATGTTGGTTCCTATTTTTTGAGGTATAATAAGCCCTCGATACCTATATTCCATGACATATACCTCTTTGAAATCATAAAACACTGAAAAGTTAAACCATATAGTGGTCAGTGTTGTCATTGGTTTGGAATATTCCATTGAAAATTACTTGGGAACCACTTTTTCATATTTTGGTTGACAAATTGATGTGCTATGATATCTTTGACATGTCTATAAAAAAATAAAAATGATTCACCAATAATATACATATCGATATCTTAACTCATATGATCTATAAAAAAATTGCATTGTGCTTTGTCCAATCCTCAAATATTATGTATTAACTCTTCAAGTTTTCACGGAAATTATCTGATCACCAGTAAAAATTTATTCATTAATTTTAGATATGCTTGTATATCTTTCAATTTATAATACATATTAATTTTCCTCCCCATCAATGTCTTATTTTGAGTCTACCGTAGCCTCGTGTTCCCCCCCCCCATGCAACTCAATTCAACATTAATGTCCTCTGATGTATAACCATTATTTTGATTATTAACAAACTCCACATTCTAATTAGTAAAAAATATCTATTAATTTTATCTTGCCATTGTAAAAACATATCAATCCACCCTTTTTAAGTCACTATTTAATTGTATCATTATCTAATATGATTAATTTTTACTACCACAAATCAATTTCCTCTCTCAAACAAAATTACCATAAATTTTTACTATCCCTAAATCAAAAAATGGTTTGTCTAGTTTTATATAAATTTTTAAAAATATAGCCATATTTGAAATGATAACCCAAAAATTAATACTTCTTAAAAATCACTTCATTTCTTTCATCACACATATAATAAAAACTATGAATGTTTTACTTTAATCCCTCTAAAAATATATTATTATTTAATATTTCCATTTGGTTCCACCCTTAGGAATATCTTGTTACCATCCATGTAATTCTAAAAAATGGGAGGCATTACATATTTTAGAGAAAAAAATGGAGTATAACTGCCATCCTCATCAGTTTCATCTCCTAAGCAGTTATTATTCCAATTTGTTGTTTGTGACTCATCACCCATCTATTTTATGTTTCTTGAAATACACTTAGCAGTGGTCATCATATTTATGAAAACTTATTTTAGTATTTCAAGCTACATAGGTGAATTACCCCACGAAAAGGAGGATGAGTGCAAGACAATAAAATTCAATAATAACTATTTAGAAGATGATCTGATGAGGATGAAAATTGTCTAAAAAATTCACCTTTGGATGAATTCAAAGGATATCACCTACTGTAGTGTAGTAAATATATTCTTAAATTCAATTACCCATTTTCTTCAAAGAATACAAATATTCTTTAAAACAATCAAATGTTGATTTTCTTTTAGTAGAATTATCTATAACTTCCACCATTGATAATGAATATCTAATGTGTATTTATTTATTTATTACAAAAAATGAATGACTTATAAACCCAATAGGATATATCTACTTTTTATCAGATGAATAAAACGTTTAATCCAAGATATATTATTTTTCCTTCACCCTCCTCACTCATTAATTGATTATTTGGTGAAATGTTTTTTTTTAATTTGGGGTCGAAGCCTCATTTATTATTTAAAGAAAATACCTATTTCTAACTGGTTAGAGGTAGACCCATTACATAGCCTGAAGTCCCAAGACAAAGTGGTCTAAATAAAAGGCACAAATCCCTTTTTTGGCCCAATAGAACCTTCAGTAAATAGTACTGATACAGTACCCGAGCTGTTACAGCTTTTTCACTACTATAGTTTCTACTTTAGTGCCTCTGTCATTACAGTGACATCACATCTACAGTTTCACCACGACTATAGTACTGATACAGTGATCTGATACAGTACTTCTATAATACTCAGAAATTTTTCCCTGTACGGATTCGATCTTGGGTCTTTTCGATGCCAATAAGGAGACTTTACCACTTGAGTACATGCTCTTTGGAATTGGTGAGATCTATTTGTTTTTTATCATAATTCATGATTTACCATCAGCATATCCTTATGGTCAGAAATGTTTTCATAGTAAAATAATTATCAATAGAATTAATTTATTATTTCATATTTATTTTTAATTTATTTATTTTTAGTATTACTCATATAATAATTGTTTTCTTATAGAGGTGTATTATTTTGTTCTATTTGGGGTGGTTTGTTCAAAATCGGTCATTCTCATGAGTAATTGGACTTCTAACCTGCAACTGAAATAATGGAAATAAGGAAATTCAACAAGAATGTGTACAACAAATATAAATAGTTGAATTTATACTTCTTATTTTATTATTATTTTCATTATTTTATCGACTATTTATATGTTAACTTCCTTACCATTTTTATCTAATAATATTTTAGATTTTTTTCAAAAATATTTTGGGAAGTCGTATTTCACTTTCAACTATCTGAAAAAAGCTATAAAATAGATAAAATGTTTCTTTCTGCCAATGTTACCAAGTTTTCTATTTTCATTTTATTTCTTTGTAGAATAAGAAATGTTGTATATTGATTCAATTTTTTTAGCTGAAAAAACCATTTTCACTGTGGAAATATGAAAGAGTATAGGAAACTCATGTTTCTATTGTGGTGACTTCTCGTGATATAATGGGTACATGAGCTTCATTTTCTCTTTTGGATTTCAATAATGAAAAATGTTTTTCGGCTAAAAACATTAATTCAATATATATGTAGCATTGGAAGTTAAAAATAAAAAAACAATAGAAACATGGTAACATTATAATTTATGATTTTTTTCATAATTTGGGATTTGTAGGAATCAGACGTACCTCAATCCGACACACAGTGTGACCGGTATAACTCCAAGTGTTTATTTTTATTTAAAATTGAAATTAATTTTAGTAAAAAATAAAACTAACATACTCAAAAAATGAGAAAAAACAGTATGATTATTTTGATACTTTAGGTAAATTATCAATAAGTAGTTTGAGATATGTAGGAATTATTCGAACCTCAATTCGATGCACGGTGTGACCATTATGACTCAATGTTTCTGTTATCAGTTTACATTCGATAGTTTAGTTCAAAAAATGTCACTCCATGAAAACATATAAAACATGCTCATATTTTCCTAATAATTTAAGAAATCAGTTAAAAAAGTCATTTTTATGTTAATGAATCAGTATCACATCAAACTGACACACGATGTGATCGGTATGATTTAAAGTGCCTATTTTTAGTTTTAAATGAAATTTTAGTAAAAAAACAAGTGATGTACTCAAAACCAAGGAAGAAATTCATATTTCTTTTATACTTTAGGAAAATAATCCATGATTCATTGAGATGTGTATAAATTATCCTCACCTCAATCTAAATCTCAATGTGACCGGCATAACTCAAAGTGAATTTTTATTTATAATTAACATCAATTTTAGTAAAAAGGACAAATAACCTACTCAAAACAAAGAAAATGAATTAATATTGTTTTTATAAATTATAAAAATGTTCCATAAGTAATTATTTATTTTTATAAATCATCCATGCTTCAATCTAATTCATGATTTTCCCGATATGACTCAATGTGTCTTTTATTAGTTTAAAATTGATAGTTTAGTTCAAAAATGTCACTCAATGAAAACAGAGTAAACGTACTCATATTTTATTGATAGTTTTTTAAAACAATTCATAAGTCATTTGTGATATTTAGGAATCATTCTAACATAAAATTGATACATGATGTTATCGGTATGAGTCAAAGTGTGTGTTTCCAATTTAAAATGTCATTTTAGAAAAAAAGACAAGTGACATAATCAAAACTAATACAAAGAATTTGGACTGTTTTGATACTTTATGAAAAATATAAATAATATATTTGGGATGTGTAGGAACCATAATAAACTCAATCCAATGCATGATGTGACCTGTATGACTCCTTGTACATATTTTTATTTAAAAATGACAATAATTTTAGAAAAAAATGACAATTAACCAACTCAAAACTGAGAAAACGCACTCAAATTATTTTTATATTTTAGGTAATTGATCCATATTTAATTTTTGACATATAGGAATAATTTTCACCTCAATACTATACACGTTCTTACCATTATGTATCCAATTTCGTCTTTTCATTTAAAATTGACATCAATTTTAATAAAAAGGACAACTGGCCTACTCAAAATCAAGAAAACATATTCGAAATGTTTTTAAATTTTAGGAAAATTATCCTTAAGTAATTGTGGAAATTTATAAATTATCCAAACCTAAATTAGATATACGATGTTCCTAATATGACTCAATGTGTCCCTTATTAGTTTAAAATTGACATTTTAGTTCAAAAAGTGTCGCTCACAAAAAACTGAGAAAACATACTCAAATTGTCTTGATAATTTTTGGAAACACTTAATAATTCATTTTTTATGTTTAAGAGTTTTTATCACATAAAATAGACTCACTATGTGACCATTATGGGTAAAAGTGTGTCTTTTTAGTTTAAAATGACAATTTAGTAAAAAAGACAAGTGACGTGCTCAAAATTGAGAAAACACATTCATCTTTTTTTATGCTTTAGGAAAATGATCCATAAGTATTTTTTTTTAGTAATTACTCACATATCAATCCAATTCATGGTATGACTAGTATGAATCTAATCACATCTTTTCTATATATAAGTTTCATTTTAGTTTAAAATGTGCATGACATCACCAAAACCAAGGAAACAAGCCTATAGTGTTCTCACAATTCTATCTAATATTACTTATTTAATATCCTTTTAATTTTTATTTTATAATTATTTAATTAATTTTTATATATATAATTCTTGAAGATGACCAAGAAATGGGGTGATGTGTAAGAATCAACCACAACTCATTCTGATACACAGTGTTCTTGGTGTGAATCAAATTTTAGTTTAAAACTAACACTTTTTGTTAATTTATTTATTTATATTATTACTAACATAATAATTTGTTTCTTATAAATGTTTTCTTTTCTCAAGAAGGGGTTATGATAAAAAAAAATGAATACTATTGTTATTTAATGTATGTAATAATTTGTACCTATTTAATTTTATAAACCAATTTTTAAAATATCTATAATATAGTGTTTATTTTTTCTTATATTTTTGTAATAAATTTTATTTCATTTTAATTATGTATTCATACTTAATCTTTTTGATTTCATGGTGTTTTTTGTGTTGAGGTTTCTGTTTGCAGTATACTGTAGAATGCCCCTATATCAGGGCTAAAAAATTGTTTATAAGAGACTATGGATTTTAAAATTGCTAAAGTAGTTAATGCTTTTAATGATCTATTAAAGTAAATTTTTAGTGCTACTAAAGTCCTATTTTTTAGTAGTGTAAAATAATTTCATATTTATATTAAACTTCTTGTCATTAATTTATACTACTTCTAATGTTGTTTAATTTTTTTATCACCTATATCATTGTATTAATCTAATAATGAGGGTATAGTTTCCCCACTATACCATCAGTAGACCCTAACTACTAGTCATAAGCCTTTATCATAAGGACAGGCACACTTGAGTCTAGGTGGAGGATTTTTCGGCTATTTGTTTTGTAGTCGGTCAGTCCAACTTGTTACATTTCATATAGAATGATTCTATTTAATTTTATCCTATGTACACTAATTATTGTTTTGGATTATGTTTTCTTTATTTATTTTTCTATTGTTACTCAGATATGGGAGTATATTCTCCCCAGTATACTAATTTATAACCCCTTTGATGTCTGATAGCCTCTGATATATGAGGAGGTGTGTTTGGGGTCACAGTATCCCTCCAACTAAGACACCTATTGAGTGGTCTGGGTTTGTGGTGTCACATGCTTAAATATCACATCCATATGTGCACAATAATATGGTTAGTTAAACTGATACTAGGTAATCATGGTCCACAATCATCACGACACACTGTGTGGGAGTCAGTATGTGGTGTTATTATACACTGCATGTTGAATTACATTTGGAACATGGGTGGATGGGGACTACGTAGCATGTATCCAGTGTAAATTCCATGTAACCACATGCATTTTTGACTCTATGTAAATCATGCAGTCTAAGTGGTCAAATTATACATCATTATTACATGTTTTGTATTGTCAACATGTCGAGTGACAAGACATCACACCAAAAAATAGCATATATCAGGACGTACACTTTTTGAAACATATTAAATCCTTTCAAAGTTATATTCTATGTCCTTAGTTGTATATTGTGGGTGGAAAATAAACAATTATTGGCCTAGTAATCACGTTAAAGTACAATAATGAAGAACATTGGTATTTAATAAAATATTGTGATACTAATAAAATAAAATTTATTATATCTCATTTAGTATTCAAGTAAAAGTACTAAAATATACATTTATTTATTAATAAAATTTGAAATTAACTCAACCATGATGTTATCTCATTGATCTATATTTAATAAATATAATCACTTAATCATTTCAAACATATAGGAGTGGTACAGGCACTCGTGCATCGTATTATTCCAACATTAGTAGTTTTACATGTTGTAGTCCCCAGTTTCAACTAAACCTTTTAAGAAGGCAATTTAGGAGGAAAATTCTATCATCTGTAGACTTATAGATGATGAATTTTATTTTTAATGCATTTTGTTATCATCTTGGAAATGTTAGGTAGAAAATATTTATGAATACATGGATATATAAACCATATTTTCCCATCTTTATGATCTTTATTAGGATAAAGAATGAAAATAGAGGTATAATATCACCAAGGAACTCTTTATGTGTATTCATGGAGAGGGTAGTCCATCTATACCTCATTTAGTCAAGATTATTTTCTATATTGAGTGTTGTGAATTCTTAGTTTCAATATACCTAAGGAATTATACTTATATATTTTTCTTTCCTCACTTCATCATAGATTCTCCCATTTTTTATAAATTTTAATATAAATCATATTTACAAGACACTATTAGATCTCCCGACTCTGATTATCCTTGTGGATGAGGATATGAAGAAATAAAATCCATATGTCCTTATGGTGAACAATAATAAATAAAAGAAAAATACCTAAGAATAACTCTACATTTAAGGAACCTTCAAACTAAATTATTAAGAGGATTAGGATCAAGGGGTGGTCTAATGATTTGGAAATGGTGTGTTTTTTCTTATTGTGATAATGGCCACTAGAATAAAAAAAGATTCTTTGTGAATAATAAAGGGTAATCTTTAGGATCCTTAATTATTTAATATAATCTCACCATTTATATAAATTATATATTATATATAGATTTTGGTACTCAAATATGTACCCAAATTTAATAAAAATTATATTTTTAATGGTTATAAATTTTGGGTGGAACTTCATGTTTTTAATAAAGAAATACTAGATTCATTGTCTATTAGAGAATATAATCTCACATTATTGACCACAATGATTATAGTTTTAAAGAATTTTTATTATCTATCTAGTGTAACCAAAAATATCATATTAGTTTCTAATTTAAAAATAGATGGATTTATTTTCTATTTCAGAAATAAGTGTATTAAATTTTATAAAGATAATTTATTTTATGTGATGGAATATTTGAATAATGGTCTTTACATGGTAGAATATGAATATCAAGTATTAATAATCCCAAATGAATCAATTTCTCATAACTCATATCACACCTAGTCATGGAATAATAAGTTTATTCATGTAAAATAGTAGAATATAATAAATCTCTATTAAGATGGATATTAAGATTATTTTGAACTAAAATCCTTGGATATATTTCATGCATGTTTTCAACGAAAAGTGACCAAAAACCATTCAATGGAAAGGTTGAAAGTGCCTATGAGATTCTAGAATTTTTTCATATAGATGTGTATTTACTTTTCTAGTTGAAGTGGGAGGTGGATACTCTTACTTTATATCATTTAATGATGACTTTAGTAGAAACTAATATTTCTACTTAATGAGATATAATTGTGATTCCTTTGAGAAAATTTAAGAATAAAATATTGACATAGACAATCATCTTGGTAAAAATATAAAGAAAATCTACTAAGACTATAGAGGGGAATATATTAACCAAGATTTCATCAATTATCTAAGGGGGTTTGAAGTATTATCTCAACTCACTCCACTCTATAAACCATAGTGGAATGGTTTTGGTGAAACAAGAAACCACATATTATTGTATATAGTGAAATTCATGATTAATCATGGGACTATTCTAATATCCTTATAGTGATACTCATTACATACTATAGTGAAAATGTTGAAATAAGTTCCAATTAAACAGAAAAATAGTATTACATATTATATTTGGTATAGAAAAAACCCACTATTTAACATATTCATTTATGTAGATATGAATAATTTTTTGTGTTTATCTATGGAAATAAACTAGTATCTTGAGAAACAAAGTGTATCTTTATAAGTTATTATAAAGAAACTAAATGGTGTTATCAATATAATATCTCAAATAATAATATCATTTGTGGAAATATATCCCACATTTAATTATAGATAATATATCTCTAAAAGATATAGTGGGAGAAATATTAATTTTAATTATGTCGAGCCTTAAGATACAAAGGTGCGGGAATCAGAAAAAATTACACTAAACCCTCTAAAGAAAGTTATTCTAAAGACATGATAACTAAGTAAGAGTACCAAAGATTTTAGTGAACTAGAAAGGTGTGGTTTTAAATTAATTGAAGATGGTTACATATTATTAGTTAATAATAATAAACCTATGTAATATAATGAAGAAGTAAATAGCTAAAAAGTTTCATAGTGTCAATAATTTACGAATTTTAAAATGGATTCCATGTACAAAAACTAATAATAGGTTTTATAAAATCATATAGTTTATGTAAATATTGTTGGATGAAAATGGGTATTCAAGAAGAAACTTTATATGGATATTAAATTTCATACATATAAGACATGAATGGTTTCCTAAGGGTTTAAAAATTTCTTGGAATAAACTATTAAGAAACCTTTTCACCAGAATCTATGCTGAAATCCATTATAATTATACTTTCCATAGTGTATTAGCATGATTATGAGATTTTTAAATTGAATGTAAATATAGATTTTCTTAACGGGAACCTTGTAGAAGATGTTTATATGAAGCAACAAAATGGTTTTGTGAATCCATGGGAGTCTAATAAGGCATAAAATTTTTACATATCTATTTTTGGGAAAAATCAAGATTCCATATCATAAAATATTCCTTTTGATAAATCCATTAGGTAATTTGATTTGAAAAAGAATGAAAGTGTTTTATATATCTGTAAAAGATTTTCTGGGAGTGGAATTGTTTTATCAGTAGTATATTTTGATGATATATTACTGATGAAAAATAAAAAACAAGTTTTATAATATGTTAATAAGTGGTTAAACAAATTCTTCTCCATGAAATACATGGGTGAAGAAACCTACATTCTAGGTAGCATGATCATCTGTGACAGATCTAAGAGGTTTCATGAACTATGTTAGGTTAAATAAATTGATAATGTACTAAATAGATTAATTATAGAATAACCCATGAGGGGATTTATTCTAAAGTCACATGGTATATAACATTCTATAAAGTTATACCCTCAAAATAAGAGAGGAATGAGAGATAATTAGTAGTATTCATTATGAATTTTTTATAGGACATGTCATGAATACCATGCTATGTAATAGGATTGATGTTTCCTGCTTCTTGAGAATGGTAGGTAAGTATCATGTAGACCCATGTGAACTACTTTAAGTGGTGTTAAAGACTATACTAAAGTATATGCGGTGTAATAAAAACATATTCCTAGTTTATAGAGAAGATGTGAAACTAGTTATCTAGGGATATATATAGATTCTAGATTATTAACATATTAAATTGATCTTAAATCATATTCGAGATATGTGTTCTTACTTAATGAAGGATCTTTGAGATTTAAGAGTTCTAAACAGCTAATGGTCACTAATTCTACAGTAAATTATAAGAATTTTAGGGAATTTCATGAAGCTAAATAATTCATTTGGTTGTGAAACTTAATCAAGGATCTTAATGTTGTTCTTAATATAAAATATATTGTCATAATGTATTTTGATAATATTTTTGTGGTGGTTCTAGATAAGTATAAAAGGTTACATCAATATAAAAATAAAATACATCTGAAGTATTATCACTTGAGGTATTTTCTCAGATATTTTATGTTGCATTAAGTTGAATTCCCCGAAAAGAGAACATGTAAAACACAATGAATAAATTAATATCTGTAAAGAGGCATGAATATTAGGTGAGATCAGGAAAACTAAAAATTGTTTGCAAACTGATTCTAGTGAAAGTGGGAATCATTTGGGGTTAGTGTCATAGAACCAATTAGATTTTTTAATTTTCATTACTAGAATATTAAAATAAATTAATATCTTATCATATGGTGAGTGTTATTATGTGTAATATTAATGTTATAATTTCCCTGGAGTATTTGTCACATAATAAGGTTGCAGTAGTTTCTTTATATAATGAGAACCTAGAAGTACTATGAAAATATTCTTAAACATATGTTTTATGTCCTAGATCACATATATCTAAAAAGTCACATAGGGTATTTGACTTTTAGGTGATGGATGCTCGTAAGTAAATGTGTCTTCTTCTCATAAATTTTTCACTTGGTAATCTCCAAGATGAGGGGTTATGAGGACAAACCTGTGTTAAGTCATTAGAAATGAGATTATTATTAATGTATATCCTGAATCACGTACTTTAATGTACTTTTAAAAATTGTGATGATATATATGTTTATTCAGAATTTATACTTCTTACTTTTACATTCCTTTTGTTTTAGAAATAAAAATTAATTTCTTAAAAATGTGTTTACTAACTTGTTATGTCCTAAGTGTTTCAGAATTTTTTTTGGTAGAAAACATTACCTTTTACCATGCTTTTAATAAATCTACAAGTATTACGAATATAAACTTATAAATAATTATTAATATTATCATAATGAGGTTGTGTCTGATATATATTGGACTCGCCTTTATAATATCATGTATTAGACTTTATATCTTTTCAATCATACTAAAAAAGATATAAACAATAGACTAATACAAATACTAATAAAATCATAACGATAATCATAAATATTATCATATTAAGATACTTAAGGAGGTCCATTAGACTAACTAATTTTATATTCATAATATGATTACTTATTTCTAATCTATGGAATTATTAAACACTATAATCGTATTAACCAATATGATTTCTTAAATTTTGATATGATAAGGGGTTAAGTGTCAGGTGTCCAAATTCATTGCAACAAACTCTAAAAATTATGACTATTGGTAGATCAATATGACTGTTGGAAAGATTCTTATAAATACCAAGTCATTTTACGAGTTTAGATCATGTAGGATACTTTAGATCTTGAATTTTATGAATATTAATTAGTGTTAATATACCCTTCCTATTATATTTTAATTATTTTGAGAGATTAGTTATAAGGATACATTGTTAGTTTGTATCCTTAAGTAAATATTGTAATTATACTTGCATTCGATCATTGTAATTATCAAGGGATTCTGGAGATAGCAAGATGGAGTGTCTGCTCCATCAGATCGAGGGATACTGGGGATAGGTAGATATAGAATCTGATCTTTTTATAAATGGATTATAGGGATAGTAATATAGATCCATTCCAATATTCATATCAAGATATTTCCTTGGTAAGAAAACATAGAATTTTTTGTAAGTATAAAATTGTGGATACCTTTAGTATGGGTTATATACTTCCTTTTTTAAGGTTAAAAGAGTTATATTTTAATATCTTAAAATTCATTTATTCTTTTGTATATTATTTTATTACACGTTTATACAAGTTATTTTATTACAATACACATTTTATAGAAATTGAATAATCATATTAATATTTCTATTCTATTTGTTTTATCTGTATTAATATAATTATGATAAAAACAATACATTTGAAATAATTGTATCCACTATGATTAAAATTCTTGTACTATAACAAATTGGATCCATAAGGATTATGAATTTCACTCTAATATAATCAAACTAATCCTAGTTTTTATTTTATGACTTTTTAATCGGACTGAATTCCAATTCTGATAACCTACATAAAGAGGCTTTGGGATTTTTTAGTTTAATTATTTTATACTAAGTTTTAAAAATAAATCACCTCCCCCCTCCTTTAAGTATATATATTTAAGAAAATATTATGATCCAAAAATTGGTATCAGGTCCAAGTCAATAGATTTGTGATTCTAATAGCAACAATTGGTATCATAGGGGGTTTACGTTGCTCAAATACTTAATGAGGCTTTTACTTTTTTTACTATTTTAATTTATTGAGTTTTTTTTAACTTTTTATTTATAAAAATTGTTTTAAATTAAACTATATTTTTGTGAAAAATTTATATTGTTTTAATAATGGAGGGAATGAACATTAGATACATAAATAATCAGAATCCTAATAGACCCCCTATTTTTTAGGGTGATGATAATGAGTACTGGAGGGATGGGATGAAAACATTTTTTATCAACACTGGAGTTAAAAAAATTCATGTTGACTATATATTATTAGATTACATATAAAGAAGTAACTACTTTTACTCATTAAAAGAAACAATAATTTCAGTTAAACTATAATGTAAGGAATATTTTGTTGTGGTCTATGATAATAATCATTTATAGTCATATTTATTCTTGTGAATCAGCCAAAAGTATATGGAAAAAACTTTAGGTCACATATTTTCGTATATAGAAAGTTTATGAGACTAGGATAGGTATGTTAAGAGAATGCTATTAAGCCTTATATTTCTTACCAGGTGAATATGTCAAAAAGATTCATCCAAGATTCATGAAAATTAAATATAGTTTAAAGTCTACTGGTGATAAAGGTCTTGATGGTGATATCATTGTGGAAAATATAATTGATATAATGAACAATTAATGGTAATCTAAGAGAAAAGTAGTTGATGAGGCAAAAAAGTTAAATAATCTTACCTTAGGTGATTTTATTGGTACACTTATACAGTATGAAGGTAAACTCAAGTGAGATGATGAGAAACAAAAAAAAAAGAAAAACAGTGGAATTTCCTTTGCTAAAATATCTACCTTACATACTAAATTACAATATGTAGAGAAATTTTTTAAGTCTTCAAGAAATAATAAAGAATATATTCAATCTAATTCAAGTGTTTTTGAACATTATATAAATGAATTTTCAAACTAGTCCATAAGGATGAATAAGATAATTGGAAATTAATATTTCCAATAATGATACAAAAAAATAAAATAAATTTATAAGTGATAAGAAAGATTAAGTCTCTTGTTGCGAGTGTAATAAATATAGACACATCACACCAGATTTTCCAAAGATGGAGAGGAAATATAGAAAATAAAATAATTCATAAAGGAATTAAAAAAAGTATTATAAATATAAAATCAAGAAAGTTTTGAGATATGCAGACACTTGGAGTTCCAGTAGAGGTGATTCTTTAGAGGGTTCTTCAGATACAGATAGTTTCGTTCAGAGGAACATAGGTCTTTTTCCAATATATCTAATGTCAATAAATGTTACATGGATAAAGTAATAATAGATTAAAACATAACCAATATTCCCTTAAGTGAACATTATCATGATGAGAATTATTCTATATCTTTTGATGAATAATATTCCTTAGAAGAAGATAATTCTATTCCTTCTTATCATGATGTTTCATGTTTTGTGAAATTTCTTGAGAATGAAAATTGTAAAAAATTTAGAAAAACGTGACAATGATAAGGAAAATCTTTCTAAGGATGATTCAAGGATAAATATCTTAACAAATGAGATATAATATATTTTTAAAGTTCTATACAAGACTATTTTTGGGAAAGAAACTATTTCTAAAGATTTTGAAAAAATTATTTACTGAGAAAAAGGTTTTAGAAAAAAAAATCTAATTCTAAAACTAATGTTAATGAGGATAAATATTTTTTTTTAAACTAAAATCTTAAATATCTAGTTTGGAACATAATTTATCAATACTTACCACTGGTAAATAAATTTTTGATAAAATGTATAAAAAATTATCCTCATAGTAATAGTTCTGGAATGGGTTATAAATAAAAAAAAGTTTTTAGTAAAAATTGCCTTATTCCAAAAAATTAACCTTTTTACTAAATGTAAAAGTAGTAGTCATTGGAAAAATTAATGTTCATCAAATAAATTCCATTCCCTAAGATTTCACCAAGCCAGTTTTTTTAAACAAATGTGGATTCCTAAATTTTTATTTTCAACCATTATCGAACCCAATAAAATTTTGGTGAGAAAAATCAAATCTTTTTTTCTATAAATAAAAGATAATACCAATAATAAAAACCCATGGTACATGTATAGTGGGGTTTCAAGACACATGATTAGAAACACGTATTTATTCTATAACATTATCAAAATAAAATGTGGTAGTGTAAATTTTAATGATAATTCTCAAGGATATATTATTAGTATAGGTAATATTGTTCTTCTTAGAAAATCACTTATTTAAAATGTTTTTTTTTATTAAATATATTAATAAAAAAAATATAATAATAATTCAATTATGTGATTAAGGTTATCTTGTAAAATTTAGTAATGATAAATGTTTAGTACATAGTTCCAAGGATGAATTTATTCTTTCTATCAATCGGAATGATAATGTTTACACACTTAACCTAGAAGACCTTAAGATCTTAGACATACCTTGCCTTCGGGAAGTGGAAGATCAATATTGGTTATTTTAAAGAAGGTTAGGACATTATAACCTAAGAATATTATCTAAATTTAATAAGAAATGAGTTCTTAAGGATTTGATCGAACTTAGGTTTGATACTTTAACAGTTTGTGACCCTTGTCAATATAGTAAGAAATATAAGTCAAGTTTCAAATCTATTAGTCAAGTTTTAACTTCTATTTTTGTATATTTATATCACATTTACTTATTTGGTCCTACAAAAATTGGAAATATTGGTGGAAAATAATATTTATATATCTTAGTTAATCATTACACAATATACAGTTGGGTTTATTTTCTCACAAATAAATCTAATGCCTTTTATTATTTTAAAACTTTTGTAGACAAAGTTAAAATAATAAAAATATTCTTTTGATAACTATTCATAATGATCATGGTGGAGAATTTTTAAATTCTTATTTTAAATCATTTTTTAGTAATAATTTAATTGAACCCAACATTTTAACACCAAGAACCCATCAAAATGATGGTCTAGTTGAAAGAACAAATAGAATTAATCAAGAAAAAACTAGAATCATATTGATTTAATACTCAATTGCTAATAAAATTTAGGATGGAGTGGTTAGTACTACCTTTTACTCTATAAATTGAGTTTTAATTATAAATTTTATTAATAAAAATCTTTATTAGTTGTGGACCAGAAGAAAACCAAAAGTTTCATACTTAAAAGTGTTTGGTTTCAAATTATTCATCCTAAATATGAAAGATAACTTATATAAATTTGAACCCAAATCCAATAAAAGAATTTTTTTTGTTTATTCTACTTCTTTTAAGGTGTATATAGTTTTTAATAAAAATTATTATACTGTAGATGAAATAGTTCAATTTATATTTGATTAAATTGATCCTTTTGTTTTCAAACAACCTCAACCAACATCTTCAGATGTCATTTCTAAAATTGATTTTAAACTTTTATTATAAAATTTTTATTATTAGGATATAACTTAAGAAATAGTTTTTAAATTAATTCCTTAGGAATATTTTCTACCAATTTTTTAAGAATAAACTTTTGAAAACCCATACAATCATTTTATTCTTAGTAATAATCATAGTGAGAGTATAATTGGAGATTTAGATCAACCAGATTGGACAAGAAGTTCTTTAAAGAATGAAATTGAACATCTACCTTTCTTATCACAATTTTAACCTAATAATAATGGTTATCCTTTAGGTTATGAGGATTGTATTAAGGAAATTAAA
The DNA here is from genome assembly GCA_963277665.1 of Viscum album. NCBI lineage: Eukaryota > Viridiplantae > Streptophyta > Magnoliopsida > Santalales > Viscaceae > Viscum > Viscum album. Next base: position 813,653,098 of record OY728126.1, on the reverse strand, counting down.
TATGAGATGAATTAATTTGTGAAGAACAAAGTATGTACTTTAGTGGAACGAACTTTATAAACTTCTATAATTAGAGTAAAATTAGTTTTTTGAAATAAGTGTAATAAGAAAGGAATAATTGTTAGAAATAAATATAGAAATTTTGTTAAGGGTAAAAATCAATAATAAGGTATACATTATGAATAAACTTATGCACTGGTAGAAAGTCTTGAAGCTATTCGAATGCATCTATCATTTGTAGAATAATTTAATTTCAAACTGTTTCAAATGGATGTAAAGTGTGATTTTATTAGTGTATTTTTTCCGGAATAAGTTTATATTGAGAATCATACTAGATTTGAAAATAAAAAACATCTTTAATACGTTTATAAACTTACCAAATCCTTATATGGACTTAAACAAGCCCCCAATGCTTGGTTTGATAGATTAACATGATTTTTGTTTCAAAACAATTTTGTTAAGAGAGTTTTGGATCCAAATAATTTTATAAAAGAAGTTACAAAAAATATTATTTTTGTAAAAATTTATTTTTATGAAATTATATTTGGATCAAATAAAAAATATTTAATAGATTCCTTTATGAATCTTCTAAAATTTGAGTTTGAAATGAGTATGATGGGTGACTTAACAAATTTTATTGGTTTTAAAATTTCAAAAATTCTAGAAAGACCATTTATATGTCAATATAATCATATAAAAGATCTTATTAACAAATTTGGATACAAAAATACTAAAAGTATTAGTACTCCCATCTATACCTCAAATACTTTAGATCTTTATCAGGTTGGGGAAGAAGTAGATCAAAAAAATTAGAGGTATGATAGGAAATTTATTTTATTAATTTCTAGTCATCCAAATTTAATGTTTTCTAATTTCTTATGTGAAATATATCAAGAAAATCAAAAGTAATCCCATATAAAGGCTATAAAATGAATTTTTCATTATCTTAAGGGAACTATGGATTTATAAATTTTTTATTCTTATGGAAATGATTTTAACTAAAAAGTTTTTTAGATAATGAATTTAGTGGTTGTAGAATGGATGGGAAAATTACATTAAAAACTTTTCATTTCTTAAGAGATTTGTTAGTTTCATGGTAATGTTAGAAAAAAAACTCAATGTAAATTTCTACTACTAAAGTCGAATATGTGGCAGTGGGAAGTTGTTGTCCTCATGTGGTGTGGATGAAACACACACTCACTAATTATGGCATGAGTTTTACAAAAACTAAAATACTTTGTGATAATAAAAGTGTCATTTCATTAATTAAAAAACTAGAACATCACTCACATGAGAATAACATAGATATAAGACGAAATTTCTTTATGAATCACACACTTAAAGAATATATAATTTTACAATTCATCAGAATGAAATATCAACTTGCTAACATTTTAGAAAAACCACTTTTTTCGATATATTTGAATATATTAAATAGAACCTAGGAATGATCAATGAAAATTAATAATTCATATCTATTTATTATTGAACAATATCCTTACATTAAGTTACTCCTTTTATAGGGGAGTACATATATTTCATGTTTTTCAAAACTTTTTTATAGTTTTTAAAAATTTATGTTTTCTTAAAAAATTTATCATAATGAGTTTTGTGGAATCATATTTCTCTATAAAAATTAAGATTCATAATCCTCAAAATGATATTCGTACTTATAAAAAGTTACAAAATTTCCGAACTCACATTTTGTACTATAAGTTTCTGGTTAAAAAATTATCGTGACTAGTTTTATAAATAAAAGTATTATAATTACTTAATTCACTAAAAATAATGTATTCGATTTCATTATAAAATCTATTATAATTAGGTTTTATATAAAAAAATTTCATATTCAATTATTCATAACCAAAACTATCATAATCACTTTATTTTACAAAAACCAAGAAAAACATGGTGTTCATAACAATGGAATTATTCACTCCAAAATTAAGTTTTCTATTCTTATTATGTTTTTACACTATTTAATTGCGTTATTTATTTTATTATTGTTGTTAAACTCTTAGTTTTTATAAAAAAAATGGTTTGATTTCAAATTTTATATTTATTTTTTAATCAGATTCATTCATAATCTGATAAAAAAAATTAAAACCTCGAGGGTTCAAATTTCTTTTAATATTTATATAGATTAATGTCAACCATCATGTCAGAATGGGTTTAATCCAAACTTTTGGATTTGTTTTTGAATTTCAACCATCACATCATATTCCAATACCCCCCCCCCCCACCCCCACCCCACCCACCCACCCACCCACCCTTGTGTCCCACATCATTTATTTTAGGATTTTTCTCCCAACCAACTGGCCCCTTCATGTTCACCAGTCTAAAAAATCATCTTCTCATCCAATTCACAATTATAATTATTTATTATATGGAATATACAAAAAGATACAAGAAGTTGTGTGTTTTCATGGAAAGGTTATTCAGAGAAATTTTTTATGAGAAATATGATTCTACATTAAGAAAAATAATTTATTTTGAGGGTTTGAAATCAGTGAGTGTGAAAAAACCAAACAAGGAATTTGATATTTACTATGAAATTCTTGTCTGGGATTTTTATGCCTCAATTATGTTTTTCAAGGAAGTTGGAATAAAAAAATCACTCTGTATGGGAAGTGGTACAATTTATCTTATAAGAAATCTATGAGTCTGGTAGGAGTACCCTCGGAAGGGGAAGCATATTTTTATTCACATAATCTTTCAGATGGTTTTGGATTATTTAATAAAATTTAGGACGAAGATTCATTTTTTTATCATTATGATAAAGTTATGAAGGTTTACCATCTAACATAAGATTAAAGTGTTGTTGCATTATGGATATAAGGGTTTCTCATACCAAGGAAGGGAGATTGTGATACATTAAAAGTTTTTTGTGTTTTTATATTGAACATTCTAGTGAACATGAGAAAGATATATTTAGTGAGTTTTATTTTCTTAATCGTGGATAATATCATTTCTGGATAATTCATGTTAAGAATCATCATGTTTCTATCTTGCTTAAGAAATTTGGTTAAAGAGTGCATGGATTTTTAAAAAATAATAACAAATCATATCTAATGAGAGAAATGATTTCATTCATCAGTGATGATATAATGAACTAGATGATATTTTTTTGATAAAAAATATAAAAATTTTCATGATAAGTTAGTGGTTATACTTCAGAATTAGAACCATAAAGGAATCTAGAAAATTTTAAGAAGAAAAAGAAAAGGAAATCAGTGAATTCCCCAAAAAATAAATAGAAGAAATAAAAAAAAGAGTTCTTGATAAAGTTTTTCATGAATGGATAAAACAAAAATTAGAAATGAAATTATAAAATCCAAAAATCATACTTGAAACTATTGAGGACAAGGCATTTTGAATTCATATTTCCAACTCATTTCAATAAGAATAAAAGAATAAAAAACAAAATAAAAAGTTGAAAAAAGTTGTACTTTTTGAGAATCTATTGAAAATAGTAGAAAGGGCTTCTGATAAGGTTGATATACCAATTTCTCATACCAATCAATTGAATTATGGATCTAGATTATCTTTTAAATAAATCACTATTGTTCATGTTGATATTATTTTTATCAGTGTCAAAGGTAAGTAAAATTTTATGTAAGAAGGATTCATACCACCTATTTAAGAAACATAACTAGAACCATGACCAATAGGAAAATGTGTTTTAATAGTAGCTATACATATTTAGGTGGATCTGGATAAAATTGTTAATAAACAATTTTATGGAGATGAAAAAGAAGAAAAAGTCTGAGACGAAGAATAATGGAGAAGTTAATACAAAGAAGTTGTATAAGAAATTGAAGAAGTGGTGGATGATGAATAAAAATATGAGGAAGGGTGTGAAAATGAATATGTAGATGATAATGAAGAAAATAAATCTAATAAATATTCATCAGGATTATCATTAACATCATCATCAAACATACACTAAATTATGATAAAGAAGATAATTTAGTTAGTTCTAAATAATATTCATCATCTCTAAAGAAAAATTTGAATCATTGTCTAAGAATAATGAAGGTGGCAAGAATTCAAAAACAAATGATAATGAGAAAGTTGGTACTAATAAGGATATTGATATCCTTGAATTATGTGATGAAAATGGAGTTGATGACAAGAATATTTCTAAGTAATTTGATAAATATTTTCAAATATTGTTAAAAATAATGGTGGTTAAGAAGAAGATAGAATGATAAAAATTAAACCTTTTGAGGTTCAGAAGGAATAGTGGGATTCGGCCCAGACTATTTCTTTAGAAGGTTTTGATTATATTGTTCATGTTTCTAAGTGATTAAAAGAAAAATTTCAATATTTTCCAAGACAAAAATAAATAGGTTAGCTAATCGATGAAATTCTTGATTGTTAATTAGAGTCAATAATAATTTTAATATAAAAGGTTATTCGGATTGAGGTCAATTTGAAAAAATTCAAGAAAGTTCTCAGACACATAAAAAAGGAATTCAATCAAATGGTCAAGTGGACTAATCAAGTTAATGCTGATATAAAAATATATGAAGATAATTTTTATGTTATAAAGGAATGTTTGGTAGGATCAAAAAATTAAGTCAATAATTTATCATCTCATATGTCTAAAAGAGTAATGTTTTAGGAAGGGTTTCGAGATACAGATAATGTAAGAACCCAGGAAGTTAAAGTTTTTAAGAAGAATATCAGAGAAATGGAGATTGAGATGACCTAAATCCAAATATTTTAATCTGATATTTTCTTTGTTAGGGAGTAGAATAACTAGTTTTCATATGAATTAAAGAATTTATATACTTTATAATTTAAATTATAGAAGATATAGAAAGAAATACATGAGTTTAAGAATATTAAATCCATTGTTATGACCCTGATGAAGAATTTTTATTTTTTTTGAATTCTCATTTTATTTTTTGTTAACACTTTTTAAAGGTTGTTTATGAATGAATTGATTTTATCATCCAAGTCTGAATTGTCTGAATGTTTTACAATTATGATTTGTTGAATGTTCGTTCATATTCTTTAATGGATGATTAGTTAATTAATTTTTATGTTTTGCATTTTTTTTCTTTCTCTGACATTTTTGGAAACTTCATACTTTTACCCATTCATTTTGAAAATCAAAAAGTGGGATAATTTTATAGAAAGGGGTGGGAAATATTATTAAAGGAAAAATTATTAAAAAAGAAGAAGAAAATTTTGTGGAATTTTTTAAAATATAAAACAAATCTTATTTGATGAGAGAAAATATTTCTTTCATCAGTGATGATATGATGAACATGGACTGAATTTTTTCAAAGTTGTTTTTCATCTATTTTTTGTGGTTTGTACTTTCTAAAAAGGGGTGTATTTTTTTGTTAGAAGTTTTATTTCTTAATTTTATATTCCTTTTGTTCTATAAATCACAAACGCTTTCTTAAAAAAAATTTACAAAAAAAATATCCGAAGTGTTTATAATTTATTTTAGAAAACATTACCTTTTACCATACATAGAATATGTTCATAAATATTAAAAATATAAACTTATAAAGATTCATTACGAATATTGGAATGATATTTTTTATGATATATATTAGACTCACCTTTATCAGATCAAATTTTAGAATTTTTGTCTTGTCTATCATATTGACAAAGTCTTAAACATCGGATTGAAATCGGTGCCGATAATATCGGACTGATACTCAAAAAGATTATCATATTGATAAAATTAATGAATTAAATTAGAATGACTAAGTTTATAATTGCAAATTGATTACTTATATTAATGTAAGGAAAATTTTTGCCATTATAATGGTGTTAACCAATATGAAGTCATACATTCAGTTATGATCAGATATCAAGTAAACGTCCCAGTCTTAATCAGGTATGGACCGTTTTAACATTATTGTTGTCTAATTAATTAATACACCTAGGGTGCGCACCTACACACCTCACTACGGGTCCCGGGTAGATTTTTATTTAATTTAAATAATTACAGATGTTCCATGAAAAATGTCACGCCGCACATTGGCAGGGTGTTCGTGTTTTAAATAATTAATTAAGGATTGGAAAAGAGTAATAAGAGATTCCAAGAAGATTTAATAGAAATCAAGAAAGGATAAAAAGAAATTATGAAATAAAATAAATAGGGGGTTACGGGACAAAAGAAGCTAATTAAAATGGGGGATTCCCATTTTTAATTATTTTTATTATTTTCCTTTCCATTATTTTGTTTTATTTTATCTTTTTCTTTTATTTCCTTATTTCCTTATCTTTTATTTTTCCCTTATTTTACTTTTATTTTCTTTTTCTTACTTTTATCTCTTTTCTTTTTTCCTCTCCTCCCTCCCTCTCCCACTCATCACGTCGCACCCCTAAATATCGTCACACCAACCAAAAGCCCCTTTATAAGGCCACTGATCCTCTATCCTACGTCTGATTGTTTCTCCGTTAGGTGTGCTGTAAACCTTAAAAATAGGCTAATGTTGCGCAAGTGGAATCGTTCAATTCTTTTGATTAATCTACGTGTAGTTCATCACGGAAGATTATTGCCCTATTTTGGGTTTTTTCTAAAATCCTTCGTTTTCATCTATTTTAGGTCAAATCAAAACACATTGTGGATCTTAGAGTCATCTACGACTACCAGGTAGGGTTCCTACTCACTTTCCCTCTGTTTTATTGTGATTTAAAAAAACGTGTCATTGTGCCCTTAGTCTGTGCCTACCGACTTTGTGCAATTTCACCCATGTTAATTACTTTAATGGTTTTGCTTAATTTTTGAAGCCTTAATCATCTTAAATTATTTTATTTTTTTGAATGTTTGTAACAATATCAGACACCCCTTTGGGTGTTCCGACATAGTCGTTGTATTTTTCTATTAGTTGGGTTATTAATTTAATTAGCTGCGAGTATTGCGCAACCCCTTTTTGTTGTTTTTTTAAAAATAAATGAATAGTTATTTGAATTATTGCAACGAAGTTGGACAACCCTTTGGTCATGCCAACATGATCGGTGTATTCTTTTATTAGCCAATTTTATTATTTAATTAATTTCATGTGCTATGAAGCCCCCTTTTGTTGTAATTAAATTTAATAAATAGTTTCTTTGAACATGAACTGGAATTGTTGGATTATTGGCACTTGTTATGCTGAACTGATTATTATTTAAATGTTCATTATCCACTGAGGTTGATATTATTTTTATATTTCCTTGCAAGTTTTTATACTATACTGTTAGATATATGCCTTGTGATGCGGGTGTATCTGGTTAGTTTTCAAGTTTTGACTTTATATACTGATTTTGTCATATCTGCTGCTGTGAAAAAATTAATTAAATTCAGGGTGGGGAAAGGGGGTGAGTCTCATATTAAAGGCCATTCTTATATCCTCTGTTCCTGATAGGTTACCTTTATGTGTTGGGGGGGCGGTGTCATTGGATTTGACAGACTGAGACTTCCCTGGACTTTCTAATACTTTTAAGTGATATTGGTTCCAAAAGGGCCCATCGGGATGGATATGTTGGCAATGTGGCTAAGCCAGCCTCAGATGACACTCGACCCCTTTTTATGAGATCGGGACAGACTCAGGTTAAATCCATTCCTTGAGCAATACTTGGTCTTTCGAAATATTGCCTTGGATGGGCTCGCTATCATTGGATAAATTGATGGATGTTCCATAGCGATACCTTCGAGATAGGCTCGGACTCCAACTCTCAACTTGAACCTTAATAAATGATGCACTTAAGGCTTGATATTATTTCTATTTGAGTTTTCTTGGGAATTGAGATATCCTTATGATATGTGGTAGTACACTTGGTTGACACTTGACTTAGACCCTAAGTAAAAGCACAATCTTGGGGTATACCTCTTTCTTTTTTACCTTGCTTTTTGGGTTTTATACATATATACGTGTTCGTGAATTTTGATGACAGGTACACTTTCAGACTACCAGCTTAGGCTGAATCGGGTGATTAGCCATGGGTGCCGTTTGGAACCCAAGACGGATTATTTATTTCATTGCATTTAAATTAATTATCTGGGATTGTTAAGTAATGAAACACAACATTTTTATTACTACACGTAATTGAAAGGTTTAAACACTGTGGGTTCCAGCCTACTGGGATTTTATCTCACAACCTAATCGGGCATCATCGACACCCAAGTAGATTACAAGATCATAGGTATTGACAAGGGGAAGTGTGCTACTTCAGATGCTTGACTGTTCATTACTGCTTAGGATGAAGACTAGGGTAGAGGACCGGGCCTTGCTCGCGATTCAGTTGCTTCTTGTGTCTTTTCTTTTTGTTGACTTTGTGTTTCAGTTCTGTTTTCTGTAAATTTAGTTTAGACTTATATCATGTCATGACATCCTTTTGTGAGATTCCTCACTTGGTTATAATATTTCAGTTGTATTTTTTTAATATTGTTTCTGCAGCAGTTTATTCATTCACATGCTTCTGCTATTTATTATTTGTTTTTGTTTACTTCCGTTGTGATATTATTTATTACCTATAATGGAATAGTCTCCCCCACAAATACAAAAAGGACCCTCTCTACTAGTCGGAAGCCTCTGGCATTCAGGGAGATGTTCTTGAGGTTATGTGACCGACCGGTTCAGACACTGTCTTAGAGGTGAGTTGGGTCGGGACGTTACAAAGTGGTATCAAAGGTGGTTATTACATTTGTCTTACTATTTAGGTTAGACAAGAGACTAGAATATAGGGATTGGAGATGTACTTTGTGCTTGGACGTAGCTAACCAATGTTCAAGGGAAAACTCAAATTATGGGGTTGGGATTGTAGTTATTGATTATGACAGTTATTGTTGATATGATTTCACCATGGGTGGATCACTTGAAATCATTGTTATTGTGCTGGTATTATTAAAATAATGGGTTTACCATTTCAGCCTGATGATACAAGGGTAAAACATCCCAGGCATCATGATAGGCACTGTAGGATTTAAATTCCATGCATATTTCCATTCCATATCAACTTTCAGCATGGATTTTTCTATTGCATGTGAGTGTTGTTATACCTAGTGGTATAATTTTGAATTGTTGGTTTATTAAATATAAGGTTGTGTTAGTCTGTTATATGTTAGCCTGACTCAACCTTGGAGTGGGCTATAGAACTGTTTAGCAATCATTTTTAAGTGTCTCTTATATATCGAAACCCATCACTTTAGGTGGGTTTTCAGTTTTTTAGTGCTCAGTGGCAGGATATATACCTAACCTCTTTTTCACCCTACTTGTTTTCTCACCTTCTTTACTCATTTTCTAAGGGCATGTTTGGTTATTGTAGATAAATTCTGCAGCGACGTCTTCATGTTGTGTCTCAGGAGAGTGTAAATGAGTGCATTCCAAAGATGGTGGGTCCTGAACCACTAGTGGTTCCTCTCGTAGAGCCTCCTATGGAACTACTTCCTACCGATCTTCTTAGGGACCCTGATGCTCAGTTCAGGGATTGTCTCCTCTGGTTTATGCAGTTGGTTCAGAATATTCCCAAACCTGCCCCATCTATAGCAGACCTTACGTGGGACTTTCTGTAGCAGCACCCTCCCACCTTCTCGGGGAGTGGTGGACCTCATGCTATAGAATCATGGATAGAAGTTGTACGGTCTATCTTTGACCACATTGAGACACCTCAAGATCTCAGGGTCAAGCTTGTAGTCTACATGCTTCGTGACACCGCCTAACGCTGGTGGGACATTGTTTCTCAAGCTGAGAAGGCCAGTGACATGGCATGGACCTATTTCCAAGAAGCCTTATACAATTACTTTTTCCCACAGACTCTGAGAGACGATCGTGCACAAGAGTTCCTACATCTTCAGCAGGGCTCTATAACTATGTTAGATTATTCTACTCATTTCACAGAACTTTAGTGTTTTTCCGCATCTTTGACTGGTGACACACAGACTACTGCGATGCATTTTGAGGACAGACTTCAATACACTATCTGCGCACAGGTGAACATATTCTGTTTGACCACTGTTACAGAGATCGTAAATCGGGATCTGATATTAGAGCAAAATGCCAGGGAAGCTAAACCAGTGATTTAGGGCGGTTCAGTTTCGAGATAGGGTGATGGCTCTTCTGGCAGCAGGAAACGTCATTTTGAAAGTGAACGTGGGGGAAATCCTATCCAAACAGCATGTCTTGATAGCTCTTTCACATGTTATCAGTGCAGCAAGGATGGTCACAAGAAGCCACAGTACACAAGAGATCTGAAGGAGTGCTGAGCTTGCAGCAGGATGGGTCACCTTCAGCGTTTCTGCCATTCCTTCTCTTCAGCATCCAATGGTAGAGGATCTGCACCTACACCTACGTCAGGTATGGGATCTATGACTCCATAGCAGGCTGGAAGTTCTTTTTCCATCGTTCGATCAGGCCGAGGAAATGGTGGAGGTCATGGTTGAAGGAATCAAGTTGCAGACTATCAGTGTCAGTAGAGTGGACCTGCTCAGGCCAACCTGGCAGTGTATCAGGGTCGTGGATCAGGTCCCATGTATGAAGTGCAATCAGCACCAGAGGAGTAGAGTGCAGGGCCATCTATAGTTAGAGGTACTAATCTAGTATCCTCTACTTTAGTTTCTGCTATTTTTGATACCGATGCATCGCACTCCTTTATATCTTCTTCGGTTGTTGAAAGTCTTTGTTTTCCAACTGAGTACCTTTTTGACGTCATGTATCTCAACACCCTACTTGGGGTTAGGACAGAGGGAATACCCTAGTGCCAAGAGTTCCCCCTTAAGATAGGTGGGTACCGCTTTGTTTGGAATTTATATATCCTTGATATGTCTGAAATTGAAGTCATTCTTGGTATGAACTGGATTTCTCCTTACCATTCCCAAGTGGATTTATATTGATGTCGGTGTCTTTTACATCCCTTGAGGGCAACACATATCTTCACAAAAGAGAATGGGATCTGCCGGCAGACCAGCTAGGCCTAAATATGAAGGGTTGGGCAGAGTGACCGCTCAGTTGGAAATCCTCTTCATGAGTGATCAGGGAATGAAACTAGTTGAATACCTTCCAGTGGTGGATCATTTCAGGGACGACTTCCCTGAGGATTTCTCTATCTTACCTCCTATGAGAGACGTGGAGTTCACTATTAAGTCTGTTCTAGTTGTGGCACTAGTGTATATTCCTCCTTATAGGATGGTGCTAATAGAGCTATAGGAACTCAAAAATCATCTTGAAGACCTTGAGGCTAAGGGTTTCATCAGACCTATCACATCGTCGTGGGGTTCACCTATCCTTCTTTCTAACAAGGTAGATGGTACCCTAAGGTTATGAAAGGATTATCATCAACTCAACCAGCTCACGGTAAAGAATCTATATCCATTGCCTCGTATAGATAGTCTCTTTGACCAGCTCTAGGGAGAAACTGTATTCTCCAAGATTGATCTAAGGTAGGGATATCACCAGGTGCATGTGCGACCATCTGACATACCATGTACAGCATTCTGAAGTAGTTATGGCTTGTATGAGTATCTAGTTATGCCTTTCGGCCACACAAATGTGTCGGCAATCTTCATGGCCATGATAAACCGAGTTTTTTATCCGTATATTGATTCCTTTGTGGTAGTATTCATGGATGACATCTTAGTGTATTCAAATTCCAAAATCAACCATGAAATCCATCTGAAGATCGTGCAGAGTATACTAAGAGAGAACTAGCTATACGCTGAGCTTAGTAAATGACACTTCTGGATTAATAAGGTACACTTCTTGGGTCATATTATATCTGAAGCAGGGGTATCAGTTGACCTCTAAAAGGTGAGCGTCGTGGTTTCATGGGAGCATCCTAAGAGTGTCTTCGACATCCGTAGTTTCTTGGGACTCACTGGCTATTATAGTTGATTCATCTAGGATTTATCCCGCTTAGAAGTACCTCTCATGGCCTTGACTAAGAAATGTGTATAGTTAATCTAGTCAGAAGCTTGTGAAAAGTTCTTTTAGGAATTAAAAGGAAGACTAACCTCATCCCTAATACTAATTTTACCAGAACCTAGTAATATCTATATAGTATATTGTGATGCCTCAGGAATTAGGCTAGGTGTAGTTTTGATGAAGGGTGATTGAGTTGTGGCTTATAGATCCCGCTAGCTGAGACCTCACGAGAAGAACTATCCAACACATGACCTTGAGTTGTCAGTTGTGGATCATGCTCTACACTAATGGAGACACTATTTGTTGGGTGAGAGATTCATTGTTTAGACGAATCATAAAAGCTTGAAATATATCTCCACTCAAAAAGACTTGAACTTAAGGCAACGCAGGTGGGTTGAATAATTTTAGTAATTCAATTTTGAGCTTGGTTATACCCCTGGTAAGGGTAATGTTGTGGCAGATGCTTTAAGACACAAGACACAGACTCAGGCTATGTAGGTACCTAGTAGTGAGTGGAAGATAATGGCCTTATTTTCAAAGATACATCTAGAGGTTTAGGAGTAGAATGGACAACTGGTTATATAAACTCTTACAGTGACATCCTCTCTTCTAGAGAAATTCTGTAGGCAATAGTTGACTGATTCTGAGGGGATTGTTTTGAGGGAAATTGTTACATGAGATAACCCACCTCCTGGTTGGATTGTTTATGGCAGTGAAACTCTCCTTTACCAAGGCCATGTATGGGTACCATCAGGTATACAAGAAGAGATGATGAAGGAATCTCACACATCCATTTGGGCAGTACACTCTAGGATTACCAAGATATACAGAGACATGTGTCGATAGTATTTGTGGCCTAGTATGAAAATACGGATAGTAGGTTTCATCACCTGGTGATCCACCTACCAACGGGTGAAGGCAGAGCACCAGAAACCTGCTGGACTTCTACAGCCTCTATTAATTCCTGAATAGAAATGGAATGACATCGCCGTGTATTTAGTTACAGGATTTCCAAGATCTCCTCGAGGTAGTGATTCAATATGGGTGGTTCCCAATAGGTTGACCAAGGTTACACATTTCTTTACTATCTGAGAGACCTTTATGATTGATGAGTTGGAAAGGCTGTATATCTGGGAAATTATGCGACTTCATGGTGCACCTCTTTCAATTGTCTCGGACAGGGATGTATGTTTTACTTCACGGTTCTGGGAAGGGTTGAAAAAGGCACTAGGCTCATAGGTACTTCTGAGTACTTCATATCACACCAGACCGATGGGAAATCTGAGAGAGCTATATGAATGTTAGAGGATATGTTACAGGATTTTATGCTTGATTTTAGAGGTTCTTGGGAGAATCATTTACCTCTTGTCGATTTTACCTATAATAAAATCTTCCATGCGACAAACCAAATGGCACTGTACAAGGATCTCTATGGTAGACTGTGTTGTTCTCCTTTATGATGGATCGAAGTAGGTGAAACAGCTCTATTGGGTCCTCATCTCATTCAGGAGACTTATGAGCAGGTTCAGCTGATTCAGAAGCATATGACTACAGCTCGTTCCAGTAAAAAGTATTATATCGATCATCGTCGCAGACCTCTGGAGTGGGTGGGACATCGATTATTTATGTGTGTTTCTCCGAGGTTGGGTCATAGGCAGATCAGGAGGCAGGGGAAGTTATCACTGAGATACGTCGGGTCATTAGAGATAGTGGAGAGAGTTGGGCTGGTATCCTATCGGTTATTGCTACCTCATAGGTATCGTACCATGCATGATGTTTTCCATGTATCTCAACTTTGACAATATCATCCAGAACTGTCTCATTATTTTGACCCATACAACATCGAGCTTGATGTTGATGCATACTTTGCGGAGTATCTGATCCGTATCGTCGACCACAGCATGAAAGTCCTCCAAGGCAAGTCAGTCCCACTGGTCCGGGTGTTGTGGCAACACAGACACATTTAGGATGAGACCTGGGAGTGAGAGACGGATGTACGTGCACAGTGGGTGGAACTCTTCTTTGGTGACATTCCACTACCCTCAGAAGGGAAATTCAGGGATGAGTTGTCTTAGGTAGAGCAGTTTGTAACGTCTCGAACTTAATTAGGTATGGACTATTTTTACTTTATTGTAGTCTAATTAATTAAGCGACCCAGAGTGCATGCCTTCACAGCTCGCTGCGGGTCCCGGGCAGCTTTTTATTTAATTTAAATAATTACAAACGTTTCATGAAAAATTTCAAGTCACGCTTTAAATCAGTGTTAAGGTTTTAAATAATTAATTAAGGATTGGAAAAGAGTAATAAGAGATTTAAAGAAGATTTAAAAGAAATAAATAAATGATAAAAATAAATTCTGAAATAAAATAAGAGGGGGTTATGGGGAAAATGAAAATAATTAAAAAGGGGGATTCCCGTTTTTAATTATTTTTAATATTTTCCTATCCATTATTTTGTATTATTTTATATTTTTCTCTTGTTTCCTTTTTTTCCTTATCTTTTATTTTTCCCTTATTTTTCTTTTCTTTTATTTTTCTTTCTTTTCTCTCTTTTCTTTTTTTCCTCTCCTCTCTCCCTCTCCCACTCATTACGTTGCACCCCTAAATCCCATCACACCAACCAGTAGCCCCTTCAGAAGGACACTTCCCCTTTATCTGACATCTGATTCCTTCTTCATCATGTGCACAGTAAACCTTATGTAAAGGCTAACGTTGCACAAGAGGAATCATTCGATTCTGTTGAGTAATCTGCGGGCAGTTCATCGTGGAAGATCGTTACCCTATTTTGGGTTTTTTCTAAAATCCTTCTTTTTCATCCATTTTAGTTCAAATTAAAGCCTAACATGGATTTTATAGTCATCTACAACTAAAAGGTAGGTTTTCTACTCTCTTTCCCTCTGTTTGGTTGAGATTTATAAAAAGGTGTCGTTAGTCGGTGCCTACCGGCTTTGTGCAACTTTACCCATTTTAATTACTTTAATGGTTTTTCTTAATAGTTACAGCCTTAATCATTTTAAATTAATTTTTTTTTGAATGTTTTAAACTAGATCAGACCCCCCTTTGGGTGTTCCGACATAGTCGGTGTATTTTTTCCATTAGACAGGTTATAAATTTAATTAGTTGCAGGTATTACGCAACCCCTTTTTATTGTTTTTTTAAATTAAATGAATAGTTGTTTGAATTATTTTAACAATGTTGGACACCCCTTTGGGCATTCCGACATGATCGGTGTATTATTCCATTATCTAAGTTTATAGTTTAATTAATTTCATGTGTTTTGAAGCCCCTTTTGTTGTAATTTAATTTAATAAATAATATATTTGAACATGAACCTAAATTGTTGGATCATTGGAACTTTTTATGTTGAACTACTTATGTTAAAATTTTAATTATCCACTGAGGTTGATATGATATTTATATTTCCTTGCAAGTTGTTATGCTATACTGTTAGATTTATGCCTTGTGAAGCGGGTGTATCTGGTTAGTTTTCAAGCTGCGACTTTATATATTGATTATGTCATATCTACTGCTGTGAAAACATTAATTAAATTCAGGGCGGGGAAAGGGGGAAGGTCCCGTATTAAGGGCCACGCTTAGATCCTTTGTTCCTGAAGGGCTTCCTCTATGTGTTGGGGGCGGTGCCATTGGCTTTTCCAGACTGTGACTTCCCCATACTTTTGAGTGATAATGGTTCCAAAAGGGCCCATCGGGACGGATCCGTTGGCAATGTGGCTAATCTAGCCTCAGATGACACTCGACCCCTTTTTGTGAGATTTGAACGGACTCAGGGTAAATCTATGCCTTGGGTAATACTTGGTCTTTTGTAATATTTCCTTGGATGAGCTTGGTGGCATTGGATAAATTGACGGATGTTCCGTAATGATACCTTCGGGACGGGCTTGGACTCCAACTCTCAACTTGAACCTTAATAAATGATGCACTTAAGGGTTGATATTATTTCCATTTGAGTTTTCTTGGGAATTGAGATATCCTTCTGATATATGGTAGGACACCTGGTTGACACTTGAATTAGACCCCAAGTCAAAGAACAAGCTTGGGGTATACCTCTTTCTTTTTTATCTTGCTTTCTCGGTTTTATACATATATACGTGTTCGTGCATTTTGCTAACAGGTACTCGTTCAGACTACCATCTTAGGCTGAAGTAGGTGACTAGTCATGGGTGCCATTTGGAACCCAATACGACTTATTTATTTCATTGCATTTAAATTAATTATATGGGATTATTAAGTAATGGAACACTACATTTTTATTATTGCACGAAATGGAAAGGTTTATACACCGTGGGTGCCGGCCTACTAGGATTTTATATCACACCCTACTCGGGCATCGTCAACACCCTATTAGATTACATGCTCACAAGTATTGACAAGGGGATGCGTTCTACTTCTGATGCTTGACTTTTCATTACTTCTTAGGATGGAGACTGGGGAAGAGGATCAGGACTTGCTCGTGATGCAGTTGCTTCTTGTGTCTTTTCTTTTAGTTGACTGTGTGTTTGAGTTATGTTTTCCAAACATCTAGTTTAGACTTATATTAGGGAATTTCATCCTTTTGTGAGATTCCACACTTGGTTATTATCTATCAGTTGGATTTTTTAATATTTCTTCTACTGTAGTTTATTCATTCACATGATTCCTCTATTTATTATTTGTTGTTGTTTACTTCCTCTGTGATGTTATTTATTACCAATGAGGACATTATATCCCCCACAAACACAAAAAGGGCCCTCTCTACTAGCCAGAAGCCTCTAACATTCAGAGAGATGCGCTTGAGGTTATGTTACCGACTGGTCCGGCCACCGTTTTAGAGGTGAGCCGGGTCAGAACGTTGCATCTAGTGCCAAGTTTCCAAATTTGTTGAAACATACTTGTAACATATCGACCATTAGGTGATCAATATGACCATTGGAAGGATTCCTATAAATAACTATTCATTTTACAATTTTGGAGGTGGTCAATTACTTTCATTATCAAATTTTATAAAGATTACTTTTCATGAACAGATCATTCCTAGTCTTTTTCAATTCTTTAGAGATAGTTTTTCTAAGGAAACCTTGTCCGGTTGTCTCCTTACAAACATTTTTTAATTGTAATTACATCTGATCATCATAACAATTGAGGGATTTTAGGGATAGTAAGATTGATAGTCCAATCCATCGGATCGAAGGATACAAGGGATAGTTAGATAGATAATTTTATCATCATATCGAGGGCTTCTAGGGATAGGAAGACAGAGCCATCTTAATCTTCTCATCAAGGGAGTTCCATGATAAGGAAAGACAGAATTTTCTATAATTATAAAATAGTGGATACCTTTAGTTGGGGTTATATACTATATTTATCTTATGGTTACAAGAGATTTATTTTAATATCTTGAAATTTATTCTTTATTTTATATAATATTGTATTACTTGTTGTATATAAGTTATTTTATTCCAATACATATTATATAAAATGTAAATAATCATATTCATATTTATATTTTTCTAAGATATTAATCTAATTAAGATAAAAATAATACATTTGAATTAATCATATCCACCATGAATATGATTCTTGTACTCTAATAAATCAGATCCATAGTGATTATGATTTCTAATCTGATATAATCAAACTGATCCTAGTTTCGATAATGTGACTTTTTTAATCAGATTGAGGGACAAGTCTAATTACCTACTTAAATAGGCTTTGGGTTTTTTTAGTTTAATTATTTTATATTATGTTTTAAAAATAAAATTCACCCCCCCCCCACCCCACTCTTTTATGTATATATATTTGAAAAAAAACTTACAATACAACAATATTCTCACAACAAAGTAGGATACAGTGGGTGTTTCATAAGTGATATAGCATGATTGAATGATTCATGAAAGTATCTTTCCCTTTTGAGTAGTGGAAGATGATATCCTAGCCCATTTTATTGAAATAAAATGTTCTCATTAATTCAATAGACATGGTGATTTATTGATGATTTTATTTTAGAGATTCAAAGAAAGATATATCAAGCATAAATGTTTATGACACAATTATCCAGCCTACTTGATGAGATATTGAGATAAAAAAAATATGTTATACAATAAAAATATATATGAGGTTGTTTTTATTACAAGATTAACTTATTTATCTATGGGTTCCTTGACACGCTACTGGATATAAATCATAGAATTTAGGCCACTTACCCAAATCCCACTAAAAATGGGGAATATAGGCTCACACACTAAGTGTACTGAGAATATTAGTTAAATTACATTTGAATTTAATAATTATAAAAAATATTATTCATAACTTTTAGTTTAATAATTATTCAAGTTATGTGGATCATATTAATTCAATCACAAGTTATTCGAGTTAATAATATATGTGAGTTGAATATTAAATAAATTTTAATTTAATAGTTTGTGATGTAATATTTATTTATTGAATAAATGAATAATATAATGATATTTCTTATTTAAATAAATATTTATTTTTAATATTTGATAAATATTGAGGAGGATTAACTGGCTAAGTTAAAGGACAGGATAGAAATGATATTTTTTATTTAATATGATTTAAAAAATTATTTATTTATTATTTAACAAAATTTATCTAAGTATCAACAAGTTAGAACATGCCGTGGAATATAATAATAATAATAATATTTGACATGGGATTTACATAGACTATACAATTAGTTAAGGTCCTATTTGAAATTACTAATTTTCTAACCCTAAGTATATAACCCAACTTATATCATTTTAGAGGTTAGTGAGAGTTGTATGTAATATATTCTCTCAAAAGAATTATTATGATTACCTAGAGATAAATTCACATGAATACTATAAAAATGAGATATGCTCCTCCGGCCTCTTAATACTAAAACAATAAGATAATAATAGAGGTGGTTCAT
The DNA here is from genome assembly GCA_963277665.1 of Viscum album. Taxonomy (NCBI): domain Eukaryota; kingdom Viridiplantae; phylum Streptophyta; class Magnoliopsida; order Santalales; family Viscaceae; genus Viscum; species Viscum album. The sequence continues at coordinate 813,634,319 of OY728126.1, read as the reverse complement.
GTGGCGGCGGGTGACATGGTCATCAGTGGTGGCATGCGATGATGACGTCGATGCAGGAGGAGCCAATGTGATGATGGATAGTCAAATTGGTGATAGCATTCTCAGGGGTTTAGTGGTGATGATGATGTGGGGGGAGACTTGATAGATGGATGGTTCTTACACCAGTGGATGGTGAGGTGGGGAATACGATTAAGGTAGTGGGATTCTCACACAATCGACATTTATATGGGTGGAAAGGGCATGCACCAGTGATGGTGACCTACGAGTATGGGGGCCATAGGGCGTTGTATTGGGATTTAACAACCACAAGGCCATTGGGAATTTCTTCCTGGGGTATAATATCCAATTTCCATACCAAAGTCATCTAATGGGGTCTCTCTACCTAGAAAAAAAGGGGTGTATTTTTTTTAATAAAAACGTGGGGCTTCCCCCTGCCTCTAAAAAAATGAAACCAGTCAAGCATCGGCTTACAGTGTTTCATAGTCATCATACATTATATAACATATATATTCCAATTTGTATATATATATTTATTTGAACACTCAAAAAATCATATATATTTTAAAAATACATTAATAATCTAACTCAATGAATAATAATTGATAGAGAACTATTTGGAAGATGCGGTAGCAACTATAAACCTCATATCACATATTCACTATAACGTATGAGGATTCTTTCTGTGCTTGAAATAACTTTTATTAGTGAAAAAAATTGATGATATTGTAATTACCATTAAAAGGTGGTGAATTTTATCAATTCTAAAAAAATTATTGATAAGGGTCTCTTTTATTAGTGCATTTTTTATCACTGGTAAAGGCCTCCTTTATCAGCACTAGGAATATCATTAATAAAAGACATGTTGCAATAGTGTACTACTAAAATTTGTGGAACACTATAGTAATAAATATATGAGTTATTTTTAAAAAAAAAATAAATAACAATAAAATAAAAAACATTGTACATTGTTTACAAATATTTAAATTTAAACATTATTATGTACAATTACATTGGTATGTACAATTTATTAAAAACTTTATTCCAAAAGATTCAAAAACACTATATTACATTATCATTGGGACCCATTTATAAAAGATATTGTTCATTATACTAGTTTCCAAAAAAACACCACAACTCGAACAAAAGAATATTATAATTCTAATAAAAAATATAACAATAGTAATACATTAAAGAAATAAATGAAACATATATATGATACAATAATTTTTCTATAAAAATATATAAAAAAATTCAACATGAATTCTAAATGATAGAACATCAATAAAACATTTTTCAAAGTAATATCAAAATAATATGAGTGTGTTTTCTAGGTTTTCAGTGAGTGATGTGTGTTTTGAACTAAAATGTCATTTTTAAACTAAAAACTTGCAATTTTAGTCATATTAGCTACATTGTGTGTTGAATTGATGTGAAGTTAATTCTTATATGTCAGAATCGATTTATGGATCATTTTCCAAAATTATTAAAATAATATGAGTGTTTTTACTATCCATTGAGTGTATGGAATGTGTTTTGAACTAAAATGGCAATTTTAAATAAGAATAAACACTTTCAGTAATACTGAGAAAATTGTGTATAATATTGGAAATTGTATATTCCTAAATGTCACAAATGACTTATGGATAATCCTCTTAAATTATTTATACAATACTAGTGTGTTTTATTTATTTTCAATGAGTATGAGAAGTTTTGAACTAAAATATCTCTTTTAAATTAAAAATTTGTACTTTGAGTCATCTAGAGAACCTCATGTGTTGGATTGATGTTTGGTTGATTCTTACACATAAAAAAATATTTATGGATCAATTTACTAAAGTATCAAGACAATTTGAGCATGTTTTCTTAGTTTTCAGTGTGTGATTAATGTTTTGAACAAAAATATATCTTTAAATTGAAAACATGTGCTTTGAGTTATGTCGGGAACACTATTTATCAGTTTGATGTGTGGTTGATTCCTATAAATCACAAATTATTTATGGATAATTTTACTAATGTATAATATAATTCTATAATTTTTTCTTAGATTTGATTATGTGGTTCATGTTTTGAACTAAAATTTTAATTTTAAATAAAAACGCACACTTTCAATCATATCAGGAACACCATGGGTCTGATTAGACTTTGGATGATTATAATATGATACAAATGAATTATGGATCATTTTATTAATGTATTAATACAATTCAAGTGTGTTTTATTAGTTTTTAGTGAGTTGTGGTTGTTTTGAACTAAAATGTCACTTTTACATTTAAAACACACACTTTCAATCATCTCAGGCACACCATGTGTCATATTGTTGTAAAGTTGATTTATACACATAATTAAGGATTTATGTATAATGTTAATAAAGTATCAAGAAAATTTGATTGTGTCTTACTGGTTTTCTATGAGTGAAGGTAATTTTGAACTAAAATGTCCCTTTAAAATTGAAAACACACACTTTGTGTTTTACAAGGAATGTCATGTGTTAGATTAATGTGTGGTTGATTACTACACATAAAAAATGATTTATGGATAATTATCCTAAAGTATAAAAACAATACAAGTATGTTTTCTTGGTTTTGATTATGTGGAATTATTTTGAACTAAAATATCAATTTTAAATAAAAACCGAGTTTTAATCATACCAGCAACACCATATGTTGGATTAGAGTGTAGGTTATTTATACACATCCCAAATGTATATGGATCTTTTTCCTAAATTATTAAGACTATATGAGTGTTTATTCTTGTTTTTTAATGAGTGACAGATGTTTTGAACTAAAATTCAACTTTTAAATTTAAAACACACACTTTGAGTCATATTATGTGCACCATATGTCAGATTGGAATTCGATTGATTCCAACACATCAAAAATAATTTTTTAATCATTTATCTAAATTATCAAGACTATCCAAGTATTTTTTATATTGGTTTCCAATGAGTGAAAGACGTTTTGAACTAAAATGTCACTTTTAAATTTTAAACACACATTTTTGAGTTATACTGAGCACATCATGTATTAGATTGATGTACGGTTGATTCCTAAATTTCAAAATGATTTACGGATAATTTTCCTAAATTATTAGGATAATATGATTGTGTTTTCTCATTATTTAATATGTGGATTGTTTTTTGATCTAAATTGTTCATTTTAAATCAAAACGCACACATTTAATCATAACGAGCATTTCGTGTGTTGGATTGATGTGGGGTTAAATCATAAATTTCTAAAATGACTTATAGAATATTATTATAAATTATTAATATTATCCAAGTGAATTTTATTAGTTTGTATTTTGTGATGCATGTTTTAAATTAAAATGTCAATTTTATTTAAAAACATTCACTTTCAATAATATTGGGCAAACTATGTGTTGGATTGACATGTGGTTTATTCTTACTCATCATAAATTAATTATAATTCATTTTTATAAAGTATAAAGAAAATTTTAGTGTGTATTATACGTTTTGAATAAGTGATGATTATTTTGAACTAAAATTACTATTTAAAATAAAAAACAAACAATTTCAGTCATACAGGACACACTGTGTGTCAGATTGACATATGGTTTATTCTTACATATCAAAAATGGTATATCTATTATTTTTATATAATATCAATGAAATATGACTTTGTTTCACATGTTTTGAGAATATGATTCTTTTTTGATCTATAATGTGAATTTTAAATAAAATCATGCACTTTTAGTCATTCTGGACACACCATGTGTCAGATTAATGTGTGGTTGATTCCTATACATCAAAAATGACTTATGGGTAATTTTTCTAAATTATGAATACAAAATAATTTATTTTTTTTTTGGTTTTGATTATGTGACTCTTTTTTGAAGTAAAATGTAAATTTTAAATTAAAATAATCATTTTTAATCCTATTGAACACACCGTGTGTCAGATTAATGTGGGGTCGATTTATACATATAAAAAATGCTTTATTAATCATTGTTCTAAAGTTTCAAGGTAGTAAGAGAGTGTTTTATTGGATTTAGATATATAAATCATGAAGAGAGTAGGCATAAATGTATACAAGTTCCTCATATTGAGTAGATAGAAATGTATATAGGTGATACTTTTTTTCTATTTGTAAAACCCAAATTTTTCATTCTAGAAAGTTATTAAAAGTTCTTGGACCGAAAATGGAATGCATTGAATCACTACTAAATATAAAAAATCAAATAAAGAACAAATAGCTCAATAAGTGGACATTAAATATTACCTTAGTGCATCATTCATGTTGAATCCTTCATCAATATTTTATTTCTCTAATCATTTTGTGCCTATGAAGTGCATAGAAGGACATTACAGAGTGGAATGTGGCCTTCTTGAAGTCTAATATCATTTCCCCTTCAAAAACCCACTTCATGTAAACTAATTATTTCCCCTTCATAATTCAAGGTTATTCTCTATAGAAATTATTTTATTCTTCAAGAAGGACCATGACATATGTTTGGAAGGGTTTTTTTCTCATCATAGGCATATAATTATTAGAAAATAATTAATGAGAAATTATATCTTTAGAATGTATATAAAAAAACTAAATAAGGAGTAGAAAAAAATTGCACAAAAATTAACTAAATAAGGAGTAGATAAAATGAAAATAAATTTAACTAAATAAGTAGTGGTTAAACAAACTATTCATAATATATATATAATAAAATAATAATTATATTAATTATATTAAATCACCTCTTTATGATGTTTTCAGATGTTCTAATGCCATGTATTCTTCCCACTAATTTCTAAACAAATATTTTCCAACTTTTGAATATATGGACTGACGACAGTTATAGTAGTGCTAAAATTGTAAATAAAAAATTTACTAATATATATAATTAACAAAATTGTAATTTTCATTCAAAATACATATTCAAGGATTCTAGTTTTTTTATGCAATATGATATATTTCATTATTTTATAAACATAATAACCATAATCATTGTCATTACTTTATTCCATTAACTATGGATATATTGATAAAAATAATTAATCTATTTTGATATATATTTTGATAGATAAATTGTATTTTATATACCCTAATACTTATCCATATGCATAAATAAATTGGATTATTATTCTTATTAGACATCCTCGTACCATGATTTTGATAATATTTGAACACCAACCTATCATACCCAAATTTTCATTAAAACATAATATAAAATGTATAACTTGATTTTCATTTGTAAAATTTTGAATGTATTGTATTAAAAATTAGTAAAGATCATCATTTTTTGTTTATTTTTTGGATATTCAATTATTTTATCCAAAAAATAAAAAATTGGAGTGTCCAAATTGATTACAAGGAGCATCCAATGCATTCTAAAAACATAAAGTAACAAGTAATCAAAGAAATGAAAATATATTTTATATAATTAGATTGTAGATTTTTACCCCTATATTGTGGGTATTAAGAAGAGTTTTTCATCTATATTTTTCTTTTTAAACACTGAATAATTTTTCTCTACTATTATTTTAATTTCATTTTTTTAATGAATTATTATTAGTAGAAGTTATGTGGGGACTAATGAGTCCACATTTTTGTGTATAGGGTTTTCCATTCACATAGTACTAATATATATATACCTATAAAAAATGAATAGTAGTTAATAAAAATTAATATAGTAGATTTCATATTGAAAAAACATATTATAAAAATATACATTATGTATACATTCACAACTGAGGATCCCGTTCATTCATACTTTATAATTTAATTTACACTCTCAAGACCATTCATATCTGGAATAGAATATCTATATATTTGTTCTTAGAATTTAATAAAGGTTGTATTGATATTTTGGAATTTTTTATATGTAATAAATTATAATTTTAGTAAACATAAAAGTTAAATTGGTAGGTTAAATGTACTCTCATAATTTCATTTCGATTTATTGGTTGATCCTTTAGATTGTTTTGATTAGACCTTCTATTTTCCATTTATTTTTTATGCCTATAATAACATTACTTGATTCAGAAATTTTTTCATTAATTATCAAAGGTTTGGAATAAAAAATAAATTTTAAAGGGTGTAACTCATTATTATCATATATTTTTACAAGATTAAATGACCCAACTATGAAAGTTCCAATTGAATGTTTGATCGTGTGAACATCTAGATCATCAATTGGAATAAGTAACTTGACACTCACCTTGTGAGATACATAAATACTTATTATAAATGATCTTTTGGAAAAAAATTTTGGAGATTATGTCTATGGGTATTTTACATTGTACCCTTTACAACATGAAGATTAGTGGGTGTAGATAGATATAAATCATAATCAATTTCACCCATCAAAATATTAATATGGAAAGGTATCAATATATATCTTATTCAAATTTCAAGGAAATAGTTATGAAAGAATTGATTGCATCTAGTAAGTTAGACCTTTGTGGGGAATTTTTATCCTCAAATCTGGGTGGGTTAACTCTTCATGTAGTAGTTTCTGCTATATTATTTATTCTCCTTGATTCCTTCCCATAACCTTCTTTAAAATCTTAGTCTGTCAATTAGTTTTTCTTTAGAGAATCTATTTGTGATTTCATGTTATCTATTTTCTTATCACTATCCCTATATGTCTTCGATTTCTGAAAATATACACAAGAAGACACTCCAAAACGTTCACCTCTGATAAATCCATATTGTTCTAGCCAATTTAAGGCCACTGAAAGTAGTAGTTCATTAGGTGCAACCAATTATAATTCTTGAGTCTCAATCAGATAAAAAATATAAAAAAAATAAATATTTATTATTATGTGATACTGATTTAAAGCTTTAATTTTTTTATTAATTCATAAATAGACATGATTATCATACTCATTGTGTATTTTCATCTACTAGTTTTTCCTCTTTAATTACAAAATCATCCTTCCATTTCACATGATTTGGGGTTGAAGTGGCTGTAGATTTTAATTCATCAATATTCATATAAATAAAGTAACATAATTATGATAATGTTTCATATCACATAAAAGTAAAACTATAGATTTAAAAATACATACTATTTATTTAAAGTTAAGATTACACCATAATTTCTTTATAGTAGGGGTATGTTGGTTTTGATGGATGCTTCTTATTTTCAGCACTCTTTTTATTTTTTATAAAATATTATTTATTAATATAATTGATTAATATGTGTAATTTCATGTTAAATATAACTAATAACAATGTACTTAAAATGATTCATCCCCATAAACACCAAGGAACACACACCATGTTTCATAGTTTATCAAGAGAGCATGTATATGTGGTGGGTGGGGATTTATTTTACCTTTAGTAACCCAATGATAATTCCTTATAATAATTTTCTGAAAGTATCTATGAGCCTTTATAATGACCATTAATAAAAAAATTCATTTTATATTCATCAAATATAAATACACTCCATAGGGGATAATAACGTGTAAATAAATGTTTCTTTGTTTTATTTTTTAGTAAAATATAGAAACTCTATGATAATGTCACCCTAATATCTTCTAAAATTAGTATTTTCATCATAGGAAATAAAATTCCTTGAATGTATATCAATCGATGTGTGCATTCCAGTGGTGACCCCAATGTAACTAATTAAAATAGACTTATTATGGTCAAAATTTAGGATGTATTCATTACATATAACCTTGAATTTTATGTATTTTCTTCTCTTAATAATTTTTTCAAATATTATTGCTCTACAACACTATTATTTTTTCTTCTATATAGGTTGTTATCCTTTTACCATTTCCTTAGTTTAAAAATAATCAATTTGTTGTTCCTCGGGATTGAGAGCATCAACATGTGGTGAAACATGTTGTCATTTGTATTAGGAGAAATAAAATTCATAGAATCCATTATCTATACAAGTAGTTATATATTTAATTTAGATTACTTAAATACATTACTGGACACATAATATTATGTTATAACAAACTATTTTCTCAAAAACATTAACCTATTTATGGAACTCTCTTTTTTTCTTTAGGGTTTTATGAGATTTGGACCCTTTTTCATGTATCCAAATATCCTCATTGTGTTACCCTATGACATATAGGTTTTAGTCTATATTTATACCCCTGTAAAATGATTATGACATCCCAATTAAATGGTCAACATCAATGGAATTTTCATTTTACCCTACAATGGTTTTATTGACAATAGAAAAATTGACTTGTTTTGGTTTGTAGGATCCTGGACATGAAAAACTTATATCATCTAGGATTCCATTATAAACTATTTTTACAAGTACCCTTTATTACTAAAATTTACTTTCATGAATTAAAATTCATTTATTTTAAGTACACTTCTATAATTAACCCATTGCATAAAAAACATATCCAATTTGAATGTTGTATAATATAACTCCCATATTTTTTCAATGATTCTAAAATATAACATATTCATGTAAGTTGGATTTTTTTCTTGCTATTAGATTCATGCACCAATTCCACAATAAGAGTAACTCTAGTATTTTTCATCATATTGTGTTCATCATCTTCCATTATATAGAAATATAACTTTTAATTACATAACAATTGTAAGAAAATACATGCACACTTAGTACACTAGCTAGCCGTCGTAGACATTTTAAAATTAATTTTTTATTTATAGATAAATCATTAAAAATATGGTCTTAAACCCATCCTATAAACTATTGATTATGTGCATATGATATCCATATTTCAAACCTTAATGGATTCAAAAGCTTAATAATTTCCTTATGTGATTCAATAAATGGATAAACCACAAAATATTTATATTAAATGTAGAGATGAGCCTACTCCCGCTAAATAATGGTAATTATTACAACATCTCTTCCAAAAATTCCTTCACCCATAATCCTCTTATTGTGATGAGATTTTGGGTGACCAATACTATCCACATCAGCCAGGTAGTCGGTACAAAATTCAACAGATTCATCATAAATATATCACTCTATAATATAAACTCGTATAAAACATCAATTTTGGATGTACCCTTTCAAAATAATTATATATCATTCAATTGGGTACACCTATCTATAACGTAGATGACCATATACTCAGGTCTCTCTAAACAGCTGTAGGATCAAGTGGGCCATTTTATAAAAGAATGATGGTGGTAAGAACAACTCCAATTCAATAAATATGATAGAAATTTCAGTTTCTATAGTTGGAATCTTTTTCAGGTATATAACATTCATGCACAAAGCTTTGAAAAATAAAAATAAAACTTGGTTAATGTGTGTTGTGCATTTTTAAGTAGAATACAAAATCAAAATATATGTATTATATCTTGTATCAAAATATGAAATTTGTATTATTTTAGGCCCTTTAACATCAAATCAATCATTAACACAATATTATTTATATTTTATAAATATCCCCTCTATAATATATACATCTTTCCAGAAGTTGTAAAACTAATATCTCTCCTTCCTGGAAAGAGTGTAAGTTACTGGATGAAGAAAAGTTTTCCTTTCACCCTTTACTAGTGTCAACTCTTCCCTTATCCCCATGACAATCGTATCCAATATAGACTTAATTTCATAATTTGTTTTTTCAATTTAATTTATTATTATTCCAATGTCACTATCACATACATTTTTTCTACATGAAGTACATCAAGAAAATATATGATTTACAAACAATTCTATTACAATAATTCAAAAATATAATCTATTTTTTCAATCAATTTTCGCATGGTTTTTCAAGAAGGGTTTACAGAAAATAGTGACTATATCCTTTACTTATTCATATTTTTTATCATGTATTAGTAGATAATGTGATATATCTTCTTATAAATTATCATCTAATGATGTTATCTAGGATTATTATTTATGTTGTGAGGATGCAATTTTGAAGTATCAAGAAACAAAATATTCAATTAATGGTTAAACCTAACTAAGTGTGTACCTTTTTCACAACTGGGTCACCCTAGAATTACATTAATGTTATATCCTAAAAATATTCTATAAGTAGGAAATTAATTTACTATCCCATACAATTTGGATCTCAATATGAAATCTTAATTTCTATATGCATCAAAAAACATAGCACCTGAATCCCACATTAATTTCAGAAACTTTATCTATGGATATAAATAAAAATAAATATCATTAAGTGGTAATTTTGGTCATGATATAAGGAGAGACAACATAACATATTTTTTCTCCATGCATAACCCTGGTGGAAAGTAATAATTTACCAAAATAACTATCCATGTACTATGTGTGATACTTTGTACACCAAAAATATTCACTCCATCTATAGATAGTGAAAGATGAAGGTGTAGAGACTCGGTTTTTGGCCCTGTCAGACTTTGGAATATTCTTACGAATATTTCCAGAGCTAGGTGCGAAGACGGCGTGCGATTACGAGGCCCGGTGTGCCCGGAATAAATTTAATAAAACTATTAAGCATTTTTATACTATGCACTTAGAGGGGGTTTTTTATCTCCTAAACATTATCTTAGAACGGGAACCCGAGAGCACAGTTGCTTCCAGAGCGTGTCGTTTACCCTAGGCGGGGTGTAAACTTTGCGGGCGCGGGCCTGCTATAAGAAAAGCCACCAGGGGAGTTTCGTAAATAAATAAAAAAGTTTATTTATGAGCGTTGACTCGAATAACTTCAGAATGGAATCTCGGATCAGAAATATGAGCCCGCTGTTGCGTTCAGAACTCCGTGTTTACCCTAAGCATGACAAATTTTTTGTCGGCGCCTGGTGTCGGGTCGGAGGCATGTTGTTGGAGAGTTAAAATGAAGTTTTTATGAAAACAATATTAATAAAAATCAATCAATCCCTCACCCAACTCCTCTCCTCTGTGCATGGAGAACCCCCCCCCCCCCCCACCTATATGCTTTTCCAAATAGAGCTGCGGATGACTGTTTTCACCGCCGATCATCAGCGGATCGAGCTTCAGGGCGTCGCGGGCGTCGTTCTGCACCCGAAGCTTCGGCAATCAACCAATAGGTAGGATTTTTGAGTTTTGAAATCCTGGATCCCAATTGGTTGGGTTTTTCTCCATTTTGAGCCTTCAGATGCGTAGATTTAGTCCTAGGGGGCAGGCAGATGGATTCAGAAGAACTTTTGGACCCCAGGGGTGCCCTTGGCGGCGGCCCGCGGCAGCGGGCCGTGGTGAAGAAAGCGGACCGCCGCAGGGGCAGCGGTCCAGCCACCAATTAGTCACGACCCCAGGAGGGGTTTTCACCATGTGTGCACGTGCTACACCACACCGCGGTAGCGGAGTCCACCGGCCAGAACAGCCAGCAGCAGCGGCAGCTGGGTCGGCCGGCGCGGGCCGGTCCGGCCCTCTTCTGGTACACGGGGGTTTTAAAACCCCTATAACTTGCTCTCTGGTGGTCAGAATCGCATTCTGTCTATGGTGAAGCAACTCTAGCGATGAGGAGAACCCTATGGTGTGGTTCGGGGTTTTAAAGTTTGGGATCATGGCCCGGGTGTTAGAAACGTCGAATAAAATAATGATATTTTATTATTATTCGACTTCGGGACGTTGTACCTTCTACTAGGAGAGTCTGATTGACATGATGTCAGTGGCATTGAGACCCTGATGGTATGGTAGACTTTTCTTGTTGTTTTTTGGGTGTTTTGACCAAGAACAGGGTGTGGGCCCCATGAGGCTGGGTTTTGGCAGTTTCGGAGAAACGCAACTTTTCCACTGGGTGTCCATTTTGGACAAACGAGTAGTCAATCCTGTGTGTTTTTATGAGGGGATCACAATGGTGCAATCTTCTTGACAAGTTTCAGGAGCGTGGTGTGGGCCCCACTCAGTCTGGCTTCGGTGAATAGTACCTTTTTCACCGGGTGTCTATTTCGGATGATCGAGTAATCGATCCCGTGTGTTTTTCTGAGGGGATCGCAGTGTTATGATTCACTTGATAAGTTTCGGGATTGTAGTGTGGGCCCCACATGGTCTAGCTATGGTGAATAGTTCCATATTAACCGGTTGTCTGTTTCGGGTGAGTAAATAGCCTATCCTACATGTTTTTCCACGTGGATCGCAATGGTGGCCTCGGTATTAGCCTTAGAGGTGCGTGGTGTGCCGTTGTGGCATTGTGGCGGGTCGTTTGGGTGAGCGACCATTGGACCAGCAGTGGTTGAGGGTGCTCCCCTAGTTCGTTCCTACGAGGGTTCGCACGGCATCACAACCTTAGTATAGGTTTGTGATCCTCTCGATGGGATGTTTAATTTGTTAGAGTTGTGGCATCCCTCCGGTGGGCCTGAAGCGGGATCCTCTAGCATCATTTCCCTATATCGGGTTCCTGGTGTCGCTGTGACCGCTTATCTATGGGCAGTGATCCCCTATCGATTAGTTTAACCCCGTATGATTTTTGGCATCATAGGTATTATGATCACATATGCAGTGGGTCGTGCTCAGTAGGGTTGTGGCATCGTCGGGTATACGATCCCCGACTCAGCATGACAATTATAGTAGGGTTGTGGTATCATTGGTTATATGATCCCTTACTCAGCGCGTGGTTTTTATAGGGTTGTGGCATCGTCAGTCTAATCCCCTACAGCATGAGTTATACCAGATAGGGTTTCAGTATCTTCGTGACCATCGTGTCATGGGTGAAGATCCTCTATCTGAGTGAGGTGTTTCTGACGAGCACCAGATCGGGTTGTGGTATCCCCCAGCGGATCCTGGGAGTGATCCCCTATCTGTGAGATCTACGAATGCCATATCAGGTTGTGGTATCCCCCAGTGGACCCTGGGAGTGATCCCCTATCTATGATATATTCATATACAGGTGTGGTTTCTGGTATCCCCTAGTGGACCCTAGGAACAATCCCCTATCCTAGGAGTTTGGTGTTTATGTTGTTTCAGCGAGTTTTCCTCAGTGACGATATCCGACGAGCGTGATCTCTCAGGTGAGCGTCAGAGATATTTTTGTTGGACTCGATGGAGTGTATCTCTCGGACGAGGTTCATCTGGGAAGACAGTGATCTTGGAGTGTGCTCTCCTAGTTGTGAACCGTTGTTGGTGACGAGGTTGGTACCTCATGTGGGTTGGTGCATGAGCTGAGTATATCTGGATGTTCAAGGTGTATGTATGGGAATACACATAGTATGAGCTGACTAATTGTGTTTATCCAAGGATGGAAATGAGATGGATTTTCTCTCTCGTCTGGGTTCCCTCTGGTTGGGATGAGCGAATTGTTTCCTTTCAGTTGCTCTCTTTTGTTTTGGGTTTTTGGGGTGCCTACTGAGTGTTGTTATACTCACCCCTGCATGGGATTTTCCCGCACATGTTTGTGTCTTGTGTAGACCACAGGCCTTTCGACGGAGTCGAAGGAGGACCCAGAGCAGGCGGAGCTGAGTGAGTGGGTCTGACCGTGGAATCTTACTAGAGCTTTGTCGAGGATCTTTCTGGTGGTGCTTTTGGCAGCGTACCCCTTCTTCCAAGTAGGTTGGACGCCTTTGTAGTTTTATTTTGGTGGGCCCTGTTTTTTACTTTCTGTACTGTTGTTGCACTCTGTTTTGGGATAGTTGTATGCATGCACTTTTCTTTTCAGTTTTATTTATCTCTGCATTGTTTCATGGAGGTGTATGTGGGTGCATGTGTACAGGTAACTTAGGCTAATGCCTCCCATGTGTGTGATAGCCTACTCGGCGCTTGTTGCCAGCCCTTGGCCTATTGGAGGCAATCTTGGTGAGTCACAGCTCGATCCCTATTGGGTCTGGTCATGATAGAGTGGTATTAGAGGAGGTTCCACCTTTGGGATCTCAGAGCGTAGTTGGTTTAGTTGTGAGCTTGGTTTGGGTTGTATAATAGCAGTGTTATGATGTTTCGAGTTTGGATTTCAGGTCAGGGACTCTAGTGTTGGTGCGGTGGCCAACATATCCATACACTAGGACTCTGATAACCTACCTTTTGACTCAGGACATTAATATACTGGTCCTAGGGAAATAATGGTACATACATCATATAGGACTGGGTTTTGGGTTTTTCCTTGTCCTTATTGATTCATATCTCCAGATATACTCTTTGACCATTGTGCATCTTGATTGTATTTCATTATGCCCCCATGAAGAGAGTCAGAGAGGGTTCCACAGTGTGTTTTTCCTAACAATCTGCCCCGTTTAGAGAATGAATACCAAGGCGCGGGTTCTAAGGCTGGACCTCCAGGTGGTCCTCCAGTTGAGCCACCACCTGTCGAGCAGCTGGTTATGATGGTAGTGCGGGATGAGGTTGCGCACAGGCTGAGTTCACTACACGAGTTCCAGAGGCAGCGACCTCTGAGGTTCTGAGGTGATCTAGACCATCAAGAAGCTGATGACTGGCTCAAAGCAGTCACCTAAGTTCTCCGCCTAGTGAGAAAAACATCAGATCAGACGGTGGTCCTAGCGGCGAGCCTTCTGTATGGTTTGGTCGGGCGATGGTGGAGTTTGGTGATTCAATCCCATGATGAGGAGATGCTCATGTGGGAAAAGTATGAGCGGATCTTTAGGGAAGAGTTCTATTTGGTGATACTGAGGTTAGTGCGGATTCAGGAGCTTCTGCAGCTTCTGTAGGAGGGCATGACTGTGTCAGAGTACTCAGCGAGGTTTAAAACCCTGTCACGCTACTCCCTGGATATGGTTCAAGACCCGTTATTTAGGGCACGGACCTTTGAAAAGGGCCTACGCAGAGACATCTGGGTAGGTGTGGTTTCCTTGTGTCTTCCCACCTATGCTGGAGTGTTGGAGCGGGCCCTATTGGTAGAGAGATTTCTAGTCGAGCAGATCCCTCCTGTTAGTGTTGGGCACGCGAGAGCTGAGACTTCGTCATTCGTATCAGCATCTGGTAGCCGGCAGCATGCGCAAGTGTCTGGACATGTTCGACGTTTCAAGAGGCGACCCTAGGATGGAGGATCTGAGGCTGAGGTCTCTCAGGGCTCGTAGGACAGTTTTTGTCAGCCGCAGGAGAGGTGGTGTTACGCTTGCGATAGTAGGGGACATCTTGTTAGAGATTGTCTGACCCGTCGTGCTGCTAAGAGGGATTCGGTCGATAGGACGCCTTGGCAGCAGAAACGTCTCAAGTTTGGAGTTCTGCAGGGCGACACACTAGGCGATGGAGCGGGTACAGTAGCGAGAGGTGGTAGGTGGTATCGGATGCCACCACCACCACCCCCAGGTGGTCCACTACGAGCTCAGGGAGCTGGAGGGTGAGGGAGAGGACAGATACATTCCCTAGAGGCTGTTGACCCAGAGGCTCCACATATGGATAGAGGTATTCCTTGTGTCCTTTCTACTTTCTATAGTATTTTGTATAGACACTAATTAGCAGTACTCTTTCCTTTCCGTTTCATGGTCATGTTTTGTTCAGGGCGTTGGTAAGACCTTGTGTGGGTGTTGTTCTGCGTGCTTCAAATGCGTGAGAAAGAGGGATCCTTCCCCCACCGAGATGTGTTTTTGTAACATGATCAAAAATATGTATAAGATTCAGTGCCACCCAAATAGGATAGTATTGAGGTGTGGTGGATGAGTCCCTATGACTTGTGTGTTTGTGCAGGGGTGTTTATTGGAGAACTTTCTGGCGTGGGAGAGCCACTTGAGAGTCCGCTCTCTTTCCTTGTGCTTATGGATTTTCAGGGACAAAAAGTTCTATGGTGGGGAGAATGTAGTGACTCATTTTTTGGCCTTGTCGGACTTTGTAATATTCCTATGAATATTTCCAAAGCTATCCACGAAGACGGCGTCCAATTCCAAGGCCCGGTGTGCCCGGAATAAATTTTATAAAAATATTAAGTATTTTTATACTATGCACGTGGCGGGGGTGTGTTATCTCCTAAAAGGTATCTCAAAATGGGAATCTGAGGTCAAGGTTGCGTCTGAAGCGTGTTTTTTACACTAGGTAGGGTGTAAACTTTGTGGGCGCGAGCCTGCTGTGAGAAAAGCCACCATCGGCGTTTTTGTAAATAAATGGAAAAGTTTATTTATGAGCGTCGCCTCGAATAACTTCTGAACGGGGTCTTGGATTATAAATATAAGCCTTACGTTGCATTCAAAATGTCGTTTTTACCCTAAGTGTGACATAAGTTTTGTCGGCATCGGGTGTTGGGTCAGAGGCGTGTTGGCGGGGAGTTAAATGAAGTTTTTATAAAAAAAATATTAATAAAAATCAATCAACCCCCCCCCCACCCAACTCCTCTCTTCTGTGCATGGCGAAACCCCTCCCCCTACCTTTGTTCTTTGCCAAATCGGGTCACAGACGACCGTTTTCAGCGTCGATCTTCATGAGATCGAGCTTCAGGGCGTTGCGGGCATCGCTCTGGACCCGAAGTTTCGACGATCCGCCAACAGGTAGGCATTTTGAGTTTTGAAATCCCAGATCCTGATTGGTTTGGTTTTTCTTCATTTTAAGCCTGAAGATGCATAGATCCAGTCCCGGGGGGGCATGAAAATTGCTTCAGAAGCGCGTTTGGACCCCCGGGGTTCCCCTGGCGGCCTTCGGAAGCTCTGCCAACGCGGCACCGGCGCGGCAACGCCAGCGGTGGCAGGCTGCAGTGAAGAAAGCGGATCGCCGCAGGAGCGTCGGTCCGGCCACCAATCAACGAAGACCCCACGAGGGGGTCGAACGTGCGCGTGCGCACTGCACCGCGTTGTGGCAGCGTGGTTCGCCAGCTGGAACGGCTGGCGGTGGCCAGGTCGGCCGGACCGGCCGGTTCAGGCTGGTCCAGCCCTCTTCTAGTACACGTGGGTTTTAAAACCCTCGTAACTTTCTCCCTAGAGATCAGAATCGGGTGCCGTCAGCGGCGACGCGACCCTGGAGATTATTTGAACCCTTTGGTGTGGTTTAGGGGGGTTTGAAGTTTGGGATCGTGGCCCGGGTGCTGGAAACGTTGAATAAAATAATGATATTTTATTATTATTCGACTTCAGACTATTGTATCTTCTACTCGGAGCGTTTGATTGACGTGTCATTAGTGGCGTTGAAAACTTCATGGTATAGTGAAATTTTCTTGTTGGTTTTTTGGTGTTCTGACCGAGAACAGGGTGTGGGCCCCATGAGGCTGGGTTTTGGCGTTTTCAGAGAAACGCTACTTTTCCACCGGGTGTCCATTTTGGACAAACGAGTAGTCGATCACGTGTGTTTTTTCGAGGGGATCGCAATGGTTTGATCTTTATGAAGAGTTTAGAGAGCATAGTGTGGGCCCCACCTGGGCTGGCTTTGGTGAATAGTACCTTTTTTTATCGGGTGTCTGTTTGGGATGATCGAGTAGTTGATCTCATGTGTTTTTTCAAGGGGATTGCAGTGGTATGATCCGCTTGATGAGTTTCCAGATCGTAGTGTGGGCCCCACAGGGTCTAGCTATGGTGAATAATGCCTTTTTCACCGGTTGTCCGTTTCAGACGAGTAAACAGCCTATCCTGTGTGTTTTTTCATGTAGATCATGATTGTGGCCTCGGTATCGGCTTTGGAGGTGTGCAGTGTGGCATTGTGGTGGGTCGCTCGGGTTAGCGACGTTTGGACCAGCAGTGGTTGAGGGTGCTCCCATGGTTTTTTCCTATGAGGGGTCACGTGGCATCATAACCTTAGTATATGTTTGTGATCCTCTTGATGGGATGTTTAATCTGTTAGAGTTGTGGCGTCCCTCTAGTGGGACCGGAGTAGGATCCTTTAGAATCTTTTCCCTAGATCGAGTTTTTGGTATCTCTGTGACCGCTTATCCACGGGCGTTGATCCCCTATCTATCAGGCTAACCCCGTAGGGTTTGTGGCATCATTGGGATTATGATCCCCTGCACAGTGGGACATGCTTAGCAGGGTTGTGGAATCGTTGGGTATATGATCCCCTACTCAGCATAAGGATTATAATAGGGTTGTGGTATCATTGGTTTTATGATCTCCTACTTTGTGTGTGGTTTTTGTAGGGTTGCAGCATTGTCAGTTCGATCCCCTATAGCATCAGTTGTACCAGATAGGGTTTCAGTATCATCGTGATCATCGTGACATGGGTGACGATCCTCTATATGAGTGACATGTTTCTGGAGAGCGCCAAATTGGGTTGTGGTATCCCCCAGCGGATCCTGGGAGTGATCCCCTATCTGTGAGATCTACGAATGCCAGATCGGGTTGTGGTATCCACCAGCGGACCCTGGGATTGATCCCCTATCTATGAGATCTTCGTATACCAGTGTGGGTTCTGGTATCCCCTAGCGGGCCCTATGATGGTGTTTATATTGTTTCAGTGAGTTTTCCTCAGTGATGATATCCGAAGAGCGTGATCTCTTGGGTGAGTGTCTGAGATGTTTGTGTGGGACATGATGGAGTGTATCTCTTGGATGAGGATCATCTGATAAGATAGTGATCATGGAGTGTGGTCTCCTGGTTTTGAACCGTTTCTGGTGATGAGTTCGGTACCTCATGGGGATTGGTGTGTCAGCTGAGTATATCTGGATGTTCAAGGTGTATGTATGGGCACACACATGGTTTGAGCTGACTAGTTGTGTTTAGATGAGGATGGTCATGAGATGGAGTTTCTCTCTCATCTGGGTTACCTTTGGCTGGGATGAGCGGACTATTGCCTTTCAGTTTCTCTCTTTTGTTTTGGGTTTTTGGGGTGCCTACTGAGTATTGTTATACTCACTTTTCCCGCACATGTTTGTGTCTTGTGCAGACCACATTCCTTTTGACGAATTCCTAGGAGGACCCGGAGTAGGAGAAGTTGAGTGAGCGGGTTTGACCATGGAGTCTTACCAGAGTTGTGACGATGAGCTTTCCAATTGTTCTTTTGGCAGCGTACCCATTCTTCTGAGCAGGTTGGACACCTTTGCAGTTTTCTTTTGGTGGGCCCTGTTTTGCCCTTTTTGTACTGCTGTTGTACTCTGGTTTGGGATAGTTGTATGCATGGATTTTTCTTTTCAATTTTATTTATCTATAAACTGTTTCATGGAGGTGTATGTGGGTGCATGTGTACAGGTACCTTAGGCTAATGTCTCTCATGTGTGTGATAGCCTACTTGGCGCTAGTCTCCAGCCTCTGGCCTATTGGAGGCGGGCTTGGGGAGTCACGGCTTGAGCCCCGTTGGGTTGGGTCACGACAGAAGGTTTCTTATATCATTTTATAATTTATGATACCCATGATCAATTTTATTCCACTGAGTAGATTCTATTGGGTGATGAAGTTTCCCATATTGAAATATTATGGTTGTGTTCCAGGTCAATTTTTTTGTCATGTCCTCACTTAAATATCGGTATCTAAACCTTGGAAGGATTTTAAAGTACCATACAGATTTTAAATTACTTGATTCATCATTCTTTTATCGAGATACACAAAACATAGTGAATTTTTAATTGATTAATGGTCCATGAGAAACAATATACAGTCATTTAGACGGTCTTGTATTATTTGAGAGAACGTACTGATTGAACATAACATTCGTTTAGTGGACTATGTTCTATAGAGAATCTCATTATCTTCAGGTGGCATATCATTCAAAAGAGTAAGTAGTTTAATAAAGCTGTTGTCACCCCATTTATTTCTATATTTCAAATTATATAGGTTCAACAAGGCTAGTAATGTGATATATTTAGTACAACCATCACACAATGTCATCTTTTCATACCTCTTTAACTTCTAAAATAGCTTTGTACAATCATGAATGTTATCTTTAACTTTCAATATCATTTCTTCAATATGATCTTATCATTTTTACACTTATAATAATATCCTTGATATGATAAGTGTTTTCATTCAAACTTGTGAACATATTGAACGATCCATAAACCATAGTGTATCTCAATCACTAGCTACATTCACTTCATCCCCATGTTTACTCCAACATTTATAACTTCAATATATTCTATGATAAATCAAGGGTTCTTACAACACTTTTAGACTACTTCATCTTGAATAACAACAATGTAAACACTAACAATAGATTTGATAAGGGTTATATGCACTATCTTTTTCAAACTTGATAAAATATTTAACCTGATCCTCATACTATTTTTTCATATGATTTGAATATATCTATTTTAAATTAATGTTCATCCTAATTTAATTAAAATATATTCATATTTAATAAAAAAGGAACAGAATTTTTGAGCTTATAATCTTAATAGGTTATTATTTATATATACTTACATATATTTATCATATTAAATATAAATTTTTATAGCATTAACAACATGTTAGAACATATATAGATGAATAATTATATGAATATAAAGTATAATAACACTTATTTTTTATTATAAGAATATGTATGTCATAAATTATTCTATTTTATGAAATAGATTCATCAAATGATATAATTAACTCTCTATCACTATCAATGTGCACAAGAAACCTATGTATTTATTAAACTGGATATGTATTCGGGTATATATAATAATATTTCACTATCAAAACAAATATAAAAACAAATTAAATATTTTTTTCAATGTTTCTAATGTTTTCAAAACAAATTAATCACATAGATTATGGTTATTATGTTAATAAATTTATGAAATATATCATATTAAAAGCACAAATTAGAATCCCTAAAGTGGTATTTCCTAAATTCAACTTTTTAACTCATCTTTGGGATGTTTGAAACATTTTTTCTTAAATTTGTTTTAATATTTTATATTTATTAATTTTTTATATTTTTAGTATTAGATATATTACTTAAACTATATCTAATAAAATAAGCATTTTGAATGAAACAACTCATCTACTTCATGTTATGAGAACATTTTTGGTAAAATATGTCTTAATCTAAGTTAGCGTTTCCTAGAAAAATTAAAATATAAAAGATATTTGATGATGATACTATAAATCAAAACATGATGGATAATAACATTTTATGGTTTATACAAAAATAAAATTCTAAACAAACCTATAAAATCACAGCCTTCTTATCACACTTTTTGTTTAAACATAATTAAAAACAAATTTCACCTTTTTACTTTCAAATTATTCCCTTTAAACACAATTTATAAAACATAATTATATACTAAGATTAACATTTTTAATCCATTTTAACTAATCACTTATGTAAACATTGTCATATAATATTTTCCCACTTAATATATAACTTTTCTTCACCTTAAAGGTATTTTCTTACCTATTCATACACCTCTTTGCCACATTTTTTTTATAAAAAAGTACCCTAAAACACACAATAAATTATTTTAACACTCTTGGAATGTTTGAAACCTTTTAAAAGATTTATCATATAAATACAATTTAATTATAGTAGAAAATCACCATATTAAACACACTTAATTTCAAATTACACACAACAACAGCTTACTAAAACTCATATAAGAACAATATGAGTTGAAGTAGTAGTGAATAAACCAAATCAAACCAGATTCCACTTTGAATCATCAATTTTATAAAATCCCATCACTTTATTTCATATTTAAACAATATTTATTACATAAAATTGCACATAAAACAACTGAGAAGATAGATAGTTCTAGTGTCTTTGGGAAATTAGCTACATTACATAACAACTTAAACATGAAAAGTAAAATCTTTATTGAAAACTTATTTGACATGACCATAACATTCCTTCGTACTTAACACTACATGGGATAACCTGAGGGAATACATAAGAAAGGGGTGAGCTATAAATACCAATAAAGGAATAAACATGGAATAACATGGGGATAATAATACATTTTTGAGAAGGCATAATAATGAGTCATAAAGGAACATGAATAATAAGTCATGATATAACATGATAATCATAACATGGAAAGTGTGGAAACAACTTAAAGCACTCCATCATAAACATAAGTCAAAGCTAAACCACCAAGAATTCATGGTAGAAAAAATTCTCATAAAGGAATCAGGTAAACCCCTATTCCAATATAATGTATCATGATGCTAAACATTACCCAATGTATTGGAGCGCTATTAGAGTGCACTCATTATAAACATTTCAATCTCATGCTTAAGTGTTCCACATAGATCATATAATATGGATTCATTCAGTATCATAATTTTATTACACAACCTAGAAATTTGGAATAAATACATGTAAGTCCCCAATCAATATTATTATGTTAAAAAAGGTGAATACCCTTGATAGAGAAATGGTTATGGTATTCACTACATAATTATATTGGCATGGTAAATCGTGGTGCAATTTAGGCATCATAACAGCATCATATAGAAATTCATAAAATGGTTTAATGAGATCGAAATGGTTCCCTCATAATTTAAACAAGTAATGGATAGTGTGAGGTACATTTAAAGACATTCCCCAACATAATTAACTGTAAATAGAAAATGTAACATAATAAATAATCTTGATGAAAGAGGAGAAAGTAGAATAACCCTTACAAAATTTCAACATGGTGACGGGTGTACGTAAAGGTTCTTAAGAGGGTTAAATGGGAGTGAAAGGTGATATCATCATTTATCTATGTTTAAATTAATTGGGATAGGTAATAATGTATCCTAAATAATAAAATTTAAATTAAATAGGCATATAATAAATGAAATGCTTGATTAAAAGAGGAGAGAGAGAATCCCTTAGGGAATTTAGGCATAGTGATGGCTTAGGTAAGGGTCCAAATGAGGGGGGATAAATGATCCCTTATAAAAATAAAATAAATTTGATAGTAATTTAATGATTACAAATGAATGTAAATACAATAAATTTAAATTAAATAATTAATCTCTTATTAGGTGCCTGAATTCAAAGGTGAGGATAGAAATCCCTTATGGAATTTTGACATAGTAAAAGTTGTACATAAAATATTATAGGGGTATTAGTGTTATTTAAAGGAATATAAAATCATTTAGACATAAAATGAATATTAAGGGGACGTGTATAATCATATCACAACATATGAAAATGGAATTTAAGAAAAATAATATAAAATAAGTTCTTGAATGGAAATGAGAAGAGGGAAATACCTTACTTGGATGTGTGACTCAAAAGTCTTGGGATAGGCTTCTTGGGAGCTTGGGGAACCTTAGGAGGACTCTAGGTAGTATAGGTAAGAGTGTGGAAAAGATTAAAGGAGTTTTATTGTAGAGAAAAGAGAGCTTTTGTGGGTTTTTATAAGAAAAGAGGGGGATCTTTTATTATTTTTGTTTTGGACACTCCATAATAAAATATTCAAAACCACAAACCATCCCATGGTTTTTTCCCATGGTTTATACCAAAGGGTAGTGGTATAAATTATTTTATAAGGCCAAACTCTGAAGGTAATAAAATATTTCCCTTGCTTATGTGGAGGTGAGTCACACTTTCAATGAAATGATTTTAAAACCTTAAAATATATTATAAGTCCTAGAGGATTCACTAAGGATTTATAAAATAAATCAAATAAACTTTAAATTATATTATATTAAATGATAAAAAATATTTTTCTAAGTAATCCTTTTATATTATTTATTACATTACTATTGGCCCATTATGATGTCATAAAACACACCATATATTTATAAAGTATTTAATGTTCACCCAAAATATGATTGGATCATAAAATTATAAAAAATTTAAAATTGTATACTTTTGACATACATATTCCAAAAATGATATCAATTTTATCCAAATTATTTTATAAATATGTTAATTTTTAATTTTAAAATAAAAACTAACATTTATTAAAAAATTTGGGTATTTGACAATAACATTTTTTGAACCCTAAAAAAATTACATTTGCCTTCATAAAAATTATATTATCATTTATATTTAATAATAACATTTTATTAAAAAAATTAATTTTAAAATTTCGTTAATTCATCAAAATAGTCTTCTTAGTCGAATTTGAATATTAACAAAAAATAATATTTATAATTTAAAAATCATTTTTAAAGTAACAATAATAATAATAAATCATATGCATTATCCTATTCAAAAAAATAATGTACACAATCTTATTTCTAGGATCTTGACACATATCCCTTTATTACATAATTATATTCCCTAAGAGTAAGGTGTGTGATGGTGGGGCTTTCATGGGACTGTTTGGTGAAAATGGTTTTGGTTGTGATCTCGATGATCTTGAACTTCTCCAGTAAATGGTTTCTGTCATGCTTATGTTGTTAGATATCAGCTTAGGCTTGGTCTTGGTAAAAGCTGAGAAATGCTATCTCCCATGAAAACCTTGATAAATGGGCTTTATAGGGTAAGATTCTACTAGTTGAGGTCATTTCTTCCTTTGTCTATTCCAAAAGTATTTTTTAAAACCCTATATTTACACTTGTCATGTGATCATTGTTCAACATATATATTATCAATGGTAAAGATACATAACATTCATTTAAAATCCAATTGTACATAATAAAATAAGTGCATGTGTTTTCTATAACTATAAGATATTTAATTAATTAAAATTAAATGGAATTTTATTCATAAATTTTTGAGTCATTACAACCATCCCCCATTAGGAAATTTCTCTCTTGAAATTTCATTTTCTTACACTAATATAGATGAGGCTTACACTGCTTCATTTCCTCATATGGTTCCCATATTACTTCTCCAAACATGTGGTTCTTCTACAACACTTTGATGAGGGGAATTGTCTTATTTCGTAGAAATTTTTCTCTACGATCTAATATCATCACCACCTTCTCCTCATAGAAAATTTCATTCTCCAATGTTACCACCTCTAGATTGAGTAAATTTGTTGGGATTGGTTTGTACTTTCTTAAGAGGGATACACAGAATGAATCAGGTACTTTAGATAGGTTTTGTGGGAGTACTAGTTGATAGTCCACTGCTCTGATATGATCAAGGATCTCAAAAGGGTCGATGTACCTTAGAATAATTTTTCCCTTCTTCCCAATTCACATCACTCTTTTACATGGAGATATGTTTAGGAATACCATGTCTCTAACATCAAACTCTAGGTCTCATCGATGATTTTCAACATAGCTCTTTTGTCGACTCTGAGTAGCTTTGATGTTCTGTTGGATGGTCTTAACCTTGTCCATAATTTCTTCAACCATTTTAGGACCTATATGTTTTCATTCCCAAACATAATCCAAACATGAAGGTGTTATGCACCTATTTCCATAACGAGATTCATAAATATCCATTTGGATGTTTGAGTGGAAATTTTTTTTGTAAGATAAATCCACCAAAGGAAGGTGTCAGTCTCATCCACCTTTGAAGACCATTGAGAAATATCTCAATATATCCTCAAGTGTTTGGATAGTTCATTAAAATTGGGCATCAGTTTGATGGTGATAGTCTATACTAAAGTTTATCCCAATGTTTAGATCATGCTGGAGACTTTTCCAAAACTTATATATGAATCTTGGATATCGATCGAACACAATCAATAGTGGCACTCCATATAGCCTTAACACTTATCTGATGTATATCTGTATCATTTTATCAAAATATAAATCATCTATAATCGTAATAAATTATTCCATCTTTTTATGATGATCCATAATAACCCAGATATCATTGTTTCCCTTGGATGTATTTTGAAGTCCAATGACAAAGTCCACAGTGATATTTTCCCATTTCCATGTTGGTATGGGTAATGGTTGCATCATCCCCTTAGACTTATACCTTTCATCCTTTACTCAATGAAATACCAGACACTTTAATTTATATTTTGTTATCACTTTCTTCATTCTATCCCAAAAATAGTGCTCTCACAAATCTCGATGCATCTTTATGTTTCCTGGGTGAATAGAGAAAGTTGAACTATGTCCATCATCCAAAATTTCTTTATTTAAATCATGATTTGATGGAACACAAATTCTTGACCCAAATCTCTCAATTCCTTGTTCATTAAAATTTAACTCCAAGGATTTTTCTTTTCTGATAGTTTCCACTTTCTTCTAGATTCCCACATCATCTTTCTTATCATTCTTTAACCATTCCAAAACATACAGTTGAGTAATAATTTGTGAAAGGATTGATTATTTTTACTTTCTTTATGATTCACGTGTCCATATTCTTCAAGTTTAATAAGATCTAATCCTTCTCAATTATCATAAATGATAGGATTGTTGGTTCCTTTATACTTACAGTATCCACCACTTTGTTTGCTTTCCTATGATGGTACTAGATTTAGTAGTTTTAATCCTTGATGATCTCTAACCATATTCATTGGTGCATATTTATCTCTTTCTATGTGAATATATATTTGAGACTTTTGTGATCCATAGGTATTTCTTACTTCTCCCCAAAGTGATAATGCCACCAAATTTTCAATGTAATGATCATAGTTTCCAGCTCCAGATCAGGCAAGGGATAGTTTTTCTCATGGTTTTTCAATATACTTAAGGTGTAGTTAATTAATTTTTCATGTTGTATCAACACACTTCCTAATATATTCTATAAAGCATCATTGAAAATTATAGAAATCTCCCCACATTTGGGTAGTGTGAGCATAGGGGCAGAGATAAGCCTCTTTTTCAACACCATGAAGCTTTCTTCACATTCATCATTCCATGAAAATTTTACTCCCTTCAATGTTAGAATGGTAATATGGTTTTATAGTCATGAAAAATTTCTCACAAATCGGAAACAATATCCAACTAACCCAATGATGCTATGGATATCTGTCACAGATGTTGGCCTTATCCATCCATCAATTTATTTTATTTTGGAAGGATCTACAAATATCTCATTTATTATGATGATATTCTCCAAGAATGAGACTTCCTTAAACCAGAACTCACACTTGCTATACTTTTCATAGAGCATCTCATTTCTCAAGGTATTTAGAACATTGCTTAGATACTCCTCATGCTACTAATTTTTTGGATTATATTATAATATTTTTTATAAAGACTACCAAAAATGTGTCATGATAATCTCTAAAGACTCTGTTTATCAAGTCCATAAAGATTTCTGGATCATTAGTTACTCTGGAAGGCATCACTATGAACTCATAGTGCTCATACCATGTACAAAAAATTAATGTTAGGGATATCGTCCTTCTTCACCCTTGGTAGTATCCTGACCACAGATCCACCTTTGAGAATTATTTTTCTCTATGTATTTGATCAAAACATTCATCAATTAATGGAAATGGATACTTGTTATTTATTGTGATTTTTTTGATCTCTCAATAATCTATGTAAAGGTGCATTAACTCATCCTTCTTCTGGATGAAGAGGACTGGTGCACCCCATGGTAAAGAACATGGGTGTATAAAGCCTTTATCTAGATTCTTTTGTAGTTATTACATTAGTTACTCAAGTTCCAAAAAATACATATTATATGAAGTCTTGGATATTGAAAACACAACAGGTATAAGATTGATCAAAAATTCAACCCTCAGCTAGGGGGAAGACCCAGAAATTCCTCAAGAAACACATCAACATATTCCCTCATAATAGTCATGTCTTTGAGAATGGTTATTTTATTAGAGTCAATCATTTGAGCTAGATACGCGTGATCATGGGTTAATCATATCCATTCTTGAGATGATGGTGCTAAAGAATATTTATCCTTCTCCTTACACTTGTAAATAAATGGGGGTTGATTCTCCATATGGAGAGTGATTTCCCTCTTGGAACAATTTATGTTGGATCTATATAGCGAAAGCTTTTCCATGCCCAAGATTGCATCAAATTTTACTAAGGGAAGTATGACAAGATTTTTTGGGAAATTCAATCCATAATTTTTGACATGGGAGGAGTTATATACATGGGATTCAATAATTTCCCCATTTTCCATTTTCACTGAAATCTCTAATTCCATTATTTGTGGTGGTATTTGAATTTTTCTACTAAACATTCATGATATAATGGAATGCGTAGAACAAGAATCAAAAAGTACATTCGTTATTATTGAATTAATAACTATTTTTCTTATCACCACTGCATTTTTAGGATCCACCTCAATATTGGTGATGGAAAAATCTTTCCCTTATTGCCTTGGAGGTTGTTGGTTGCCTCTAAAAACCCTTATATTAGTACACAACTTTGAAAAGTGTCTGGATTTCTTTTAGTTATAGAAATTAACAATGCATTTATGGTTTAACAGAGTGTTCATGTCCTCTATCACATTGGAGGGTTTCTCCTGTTGGAAATTATTGTCCAATTTCCCTTTTTTTCCACACCTAAATCATTTCATTGTTCCCCTTAGGCATTTTTTGGGGTTCTTCATTGAGAACCATTGACAAGTGGGGTGATAGAATTTCTTAGCACCATTGGATCTATCCCTCAGACCACTAGGATTAAAGTCCACTTTCAACTTCTTATCCCCATGATACCCCTAAGATTCACTAATCTTTATCTCGACTTTGAGGTCACATCAAACAATTTCTTCTTATCTATCAAATTCATAGATTTCAAAGGCTTTTTGTAGGCTTAGATTTAACCACCAAAGAATAATTCAACCTTGAATATTAGGGTAATGACAAAAATCATAGTTTATTGTGAAAGTATTGTAAAGTTTTCTTCGTATGACCCTTTAGATTCGTCATCCTTTTTCTTGAGTTCAAGGAAATATCTTTCAATATTAAGATAGAGGGTGTAGGGAAAAAATTTATTAAAAAATATTTTTTGGAATTCCTTCCAATCCATTGCTTCAATATCTTCCACATGATTTGTATTTTTAATTAATGTCAACCACTGATCAACTTCACCCTCTATAGGATAAACAGCCAGAAGAACCTTCTCTTGTTCGGAATGTTGAAGTATCGATAAAATCTTTTCAATGGAATTGATCCATTGATCTGTGATTAATGGATCATATGATCCATTGAAAGTAATATGACTTTGTCACATTAAGCTCTCAACTATAGTTTTATCTCTCTTAAGTGGGTTTTTACGCTCCTCCTAGTCCATGTTTTTATTCATAACTTTTGTTAACTAAGATATTATCATGACAAAGGTCGTGATTCCCACTCTCATTGGGTTAGGCATCTCATTGGAGAAATCCTCGCATTTCCCTTTGCATTAGTTATTAACACGATTCTCCCTATTTCTGACTATTGTCTAGAATTAAAGGAAATATATGGATGAGTATTATAAATAGTTAAACACATAAAGGGTAATCCAATGATGATAAAGGGATAACTTATGAATTTAATTTATCTCCTTAACTTATGAGTTTCTAAGATTGATTTTATGTTATCCATGATCAACTTCCTAAAATATATTCTTATTGTATTTTATCCCTTAATAATTGTTTGTAATGAGCTTATTATGTTACCTAAGCTTATCCCTTGAAAGTGTAAAACCAGGTGCACAATAAGGCCCATTTTTGTGTACCAGTATACCCTGAGTCAGGCTTGGAACACCTTGTCATAGTTGTTACTCCTAGGTACATCTATTCCATAACCATTTCCACTTGTATTATCATGATAGGGATTTATTTTCTTGATAAAAATTTACTCTATACTCTCCAAGATTTAGGGAATATTTCATAAACTTAATCTTATCCTTAATGGTTTTCACTAGGGTTTTCTAATCTGAACCCAAAAATGACTAAACATATCCTATCATACCAACTATAACAACCACGTTCTTTTTTTCAAATTTAAATATGATTTACTACATAAAATTTCACTTAATATAACTCTAAATATTTATAGGTCTTGTGTCTTTGGGAAATTAGGTACATTACATAACCACTTAAACATGAAAATTAACATTTTATTGAAAAAAATTTGACATGACCATAACATTCCTTCGTACTTAAAACTGAATGGGATAACCTAAGGATGTACATAAGAAAAGGTGTGAAATATAAAGGCCAATAAGGGAATAAAAATGGAATAAAATGAGGATAATAATACATGTTATACAACACATAAAAATGAGGCATAAAGGAACATGAATAATAAGGCATGATATAGCATGATAATCAAAACATGGGAAATGTGGAAACAACTTAAAACACTGAATCATTAACAAAATTCAAATATAAACCAACAACAATTCATAGTGGTAAAAGTTCACATAAAGTAATTAGGTAAACCCCTATACCAACATATTATATCATGATACTAAACATTAACCAGTGCATTGGAGCACTATCAGGGTGCACCTTTCATAAACATTTCAATCTCATGCTTAAGTGGGCCACATAAGTCATATAACATAGATTCATTCAACATCATAATTTTATTCCAATATATAATAATTTTTAATAAATACATGTAAGTCACTAATAAATATGATTATGTTTATAAATTTGAATACCCTTGATTGATAAATGGGTATGGTATTCACTAAACAATTATTTTTTCGTGGTAAATCATAGTGCAATTTTGGCAGCATAAAAGCATCATATAAAAATTCATAAAATGGGTTAATGAGAGAGAAAGTGGTCTCTTAACATTTATAAATTAAATAGATAGTAATAGAGACATGTATGTAAATTCCAAAACATAATTAATTGAAAATATAAGTCATAACATAATAAATAATCTTGAAGAAAGAGGATAAAACAAAAGAACCCTTACAAAATTTTGGCATGGAGACGGGTGTACATAAAGGTTCGTATGAGGGTTAAATGATAGTTAAAGGAGCTCTAATAATTTATAAATCAATTTTAAATTAATTTTTATAGGTCCGAATGTATCCCAACATAATAAAATGGAAATTAAAAATTCATATAATAAATGAAGTGCTTGATTAAAAGATGAGAGAGAGAATCTCATACGGAATTTCGGCATAGTAACAGCTTAGGTATGGTTCCAACTAAGGGGGATAAATGATCCACAATAAAAATAAAATCAATTGTATAGTAAGGTAATGTTTAAAAATGAATTTAAATACAATCAATTTAAATTTAAGATCTAATCTCAAAGTAGGCTCTTGAATTCAAAGGTGAGGAGAGAAATCCCTTATGGAATTTCGGCATAGTAACGAGTGTAGATAAATGATTATAGGGGGATTAATTAGAGTGAAATGGATATATAATCATTCATAAATCAAATAGAGAGTATGTGGACCATGTAACATCATATCCCAGCATATGAAAATGGCATTTAAGAATCATAGTATAAAATATGTTCTTGAATGTAAATGAGAAGAGAGAAATATATTACTTGTATGTGCCACTCCAAAGGCTTAGGAGAGGATTATTGGGAGATTTGGGGAACCTTTTTAGGTCTTTAGGTAGTAGATTTAATAAAAATTGGATCTTGTTTGGGTCTATATAAAACAATATGGGGATTTATTTATTATTTTGTTTTTGGACACTACATAATAAAATATTCAAAACCACAAACCATCCCATGGTTTTTTACCATGGTTTCTTCCAAAGGGGAGTGGTAAAACAAATTATAAGTAAAATGGTCTAAGATAGTAAAATATTTCCATTTCATATGTGGAAGTGAGTCTCAATTTCAAAGAAATGATTTTAAAATATTAAAATATATTATAAGTCTTTGAGGAATCACTAAGGATTCATAAAATATTTAAAATTAAATTATTTTATTTTATTTTAAATTAAAAACATATATTTGTCCTAGGATACCTTTTATAGTATTTATTACATCACTATTGGTCCATTTTGGTGTCATAAAACACACTTTGTATTTATATGGTATTTAATTTTCACCAAAAAATTTGACTATCTCATATAATTATGAAAAATTCACCATTGGATAATTTTGAAATTCTTATTCCAAAAATGATATTAATTTTATCCAAATAATTTTCTAAATATGTTAATGTTCACTTTTAAAAGAAAACTGATATTTATTGATAATGACGGGTTTTTGATAATAAGAGTTTTTGAACTCTAATAAAATTAAATTTGAATTCGAAAAAAATATATGATAATTTATATTTAATAAAAGTAATTTAATTTTATTATTTTATTAAAATATTATTTATTTTAAAAATCTATTAATTCATCAAAATATAATTTTTAATTGAATTTGAATATTAACCAAAAATAATTTTTTTGCTTTAAAAATCAAATACAAAGTAACAACAATAGGAAGAAAACATATTCATTATCCTCTAAAAAATAATATACAAAAACTTATTGTTAGTGTATTTAAATGAATACCTTTATTAAACCATCATATGCCATAAGAGTAAGGTATGCGATGATGGGGCTTTCATGGGGTTGTTCAGTGAACATGGTTTGGTCTGTGATCTCAATGAGCTTAAACTTCTCCCATAAATTGTTTTCTTCAAGTTCAAGTTGTTGGATCTTATCTTTGTCTTGGAATATGGAAAATCCCAAAAACTTTATCTCCATCGGAGGCTCTGAAAAATGGGATTTATAGGGTATGAACCTACTAGTTGAGGTTATCACTTTCTTTGTGGGTGTCAAAAGGATTTGTTAATACCTTATATTTATACTAGTCATGTGACCATTGTCCAGAGACTATATTATTAATGGTAAATATACTTAATGGTAATTTAAAATCCAATTGGATATAATAAAATAAGTGCATTTGTTTTTTATAACCATAAGACATTTTATTAAATCAAAATAAATGGACTTTTATTCATAAATGTTCAGGTCCTTACAAATTTCACGATTATTTCTTTAACATTAATCCCAAAATTATTTTTTATAACAAATCCACCATTAATTAGGTCCCAATACCCTTTTTGTTACCAATTTATGAAATAAATTCTTCCAATCCATCATTAAATTGTCATAATTAAATATTCACAATGAATAATAATTCCTAAAAATTAATCAATAATATTAAAATTAATTTTCCAACTCAATAACCATTCATAATTCATCAAATCACTAACACAACACAAAATTAAAATATATTCATAATATAAACACCACAAGAAGGAAAGAGGTCACATTCCTCGTAATAGATAAATAATCCATATGATAACAAGCTAAAATCATCTAAATGAGGGGCTAAATATCAAGAATATTAGGTGAACAACAAAAAAATATGAAAACAATCCTAAAAAATCAACAAAATGATAATAACAGTCAAAAATCATGAAAAAATATGAAATACTGATTAAAAAAAGTAAATAATAGCATACCTTCAGTTTTGAGGGTCGATTCATCCAAAACATTCCAATAAAGTGTCTAAGGATTTTGAAAAGTTGTGAGTGAGGGGAAATCTCTATTGAAGATATTTTAAAAGAGGGGAGGATATTTATCATTGGTGGTAAAAAGTTTTGAAAAATATATCATTAACCATGCTAAAATGAAAAGTGCTTATAAAGGTAGGATTTATCAGTGCTGTAAAAGCTTTGACAAATCATACCATTATCAACGCTAACTAATAAGTGTTGATAAAGTCCCTTTATCAATTCTTTAAAAATTAAAATGAATTATTAATTATATAAAATTGAATATTAACATTAAATTTATCTTAAAAAATAATAAATATTAAAAATAAATGTATTACAAAAATATTATAAATAAATAAACAATATTATTTATATTAAATTTATTAATAAATGTGGTAACTTTATAATAAATTTATTATACAATAATAAATTGATTAATATTATGATAAATTTTGTTAATATTATAGTAAATTTTTTATATTAAAATTATTAATGTTACAATAAACGTTTTATTGATAAATATAAAATTATTTTAATAAATATTATGAATAAAAGTATAAATATTATAATAAATTAAAAGTTACAAAATTAATTTATAATAAGAATCAATAAATATTAAAAATGAATAAATATAAATAACTATTTACTATATTTGAAATTTTTATTTATCACTAATAAATTATGAATTATATAAATGAATAATTTTTTTCATAAATGTGTCATTAATAAATGTATAAATATTAATATCATGTTTAAATGTTTTCTGAAATATATGATTAATTATAAAACTATAAATTTAAAAAAAAGAATTTATATATTTAAATTTAATTGGATTTATGTTTTCAATATGTTGAAATATATTTTTATTACTAAATTAATTATATATATATATAAATGTTGTATTGATTGTACATATAAAATATAATTAATTACTAACTATATATAAAAAATAATTTTGATTAAAAATATTATTATTTAAATAAATGAATAAAAAAATATATGTATATTATTTAATATATATGTGAACTAACACATACTTGTGTGAGATTCCCAAAACCTGCACTTTTAGATCTAGTGATAAAGATATATTCTTTTTAATAGATCACATCAATTAAAACAAACTCCCAAGATCAAAAGATCCATGTCTTTGGGAACTAGGTACATTTACAACTAAACACATGGTACAATACACATTTCTTGCAAAAAGATTCTTCATACATGTAATTCTCTTATACATATCCCTTTTATTGTAATTCTTTTAGAAAAGGGGAAACATAAGAAAAGGGTGAGCTATAAATCCCAATAATGGATAAAAATGGAAATGGATCATAAATGACCATCATGGGTAAACATGAGGTGTGATATAAGAACATGAAAATTAGGAAAATAAGCATAACATGATCATAATTATTAGAGTCATAACATGATCATAATAACTTAAGGCATAACATGATCATAAGTACATGAGGTATAACATGATCATAAGTACATGAGGAATAACATGATCTTATATACATGATACATAACTTGGAAATATGGATACAACACAAACATGAGAAATTTATAAGAATATCCCCAAGGTTTATCACCAAGGTGTCGTAAAACATTACCAAGGCATATTCTCAAGATATCATATACATATCATCTCCATGTATTAATTTTTTACCCAAGGAATTAGACTGTTATGAGGGTGCACCTTCATATTCCTTAATTCATGTGTGACGCATAAGGAAACATACATAAATCCATCAATAATCAAAGCATATACCCATAGAAAATAAATGGGTATCCAATGAAACTAATAAATTGATCTATTTAAAAACCCTTCAACCAAAATAATGAATTTTAGGGGGCTTACACTGTATAGAATAAATGGTATATGATTTGTTTCAATAATTTCCCCAATTAGTTGATGGATGATTTTCTAGGTGAACACCATTTAATCAGAATAAGCACACATGGTTATCAATAAGGGAATGAATTTGGAATAAAAGTTATGTCTATATGATGATAAGGTAAGACAAATACAGTGACGGATCATTCTCATTATAGATCTCATTTCCACCACAAAATTTGTTCGTTCCAGCATTGATAGGGAGGATAAAAGGAAATTCTATGTGAATTATGGATACTGGTAAAGAACATGATTACTGGTTATAAATTTGGTGGAATGTAATCCACTTTAAGAAATTAATGTGTTTATCTTGATAAAAAACCAACAATCAACTTTAGAAACTATAGGGTGTTCACAATGTAGAGGGTAGTATCCCAATTAAAGGAATGATAACAAGAAGTGATGGAGGGTACATTCATGTCATAGGGATATCATATGAATTTAAATCCTAATCAATATATTCTGATCCATTATTATGGTTCATAAAATGCATATGAATTATCGAAAATATATCCTCATGGAGTGTCAAAATAGGTGTGTAGTAAGGCCCGTTATCGTGCATCTGGTGATGATCGAGTCAAATCACAATGCACCCTTTTCATGGTTATTACCCCTAGCTATAACTGTATCAGATCCACATCAACTTTTAGCATCC
Source organism: Viscum album (assembly GCA_963277665.1). Lineage (NCBI taxonomy): Eukaryota > Viridiplantae > Streptophyta > Magnoliopsida > Santalales > Viscaceae > Viscum > Viscum album. The sequence goes on along the minus strand of OY728126.1, from coordinate 813,598,900 downwards.
AAATATGTATTTCATTGATAGGAAAACCACACACACTTTTCTTTACCAAATTTAGCATGGTTTTATAGCTATGGTAAACCTTGAGAATTATAATAGATTATGAAGGTGGTGTAAGGATATAGAATAGCTATTTCTAATTGATAACAAAGTAAGTAAATTATAACAATTATGAATATAAAAATTACATTGAAACAAGAAAGAATTAATAAACCTCACAAAATTAATGGGAAAGGAGGGGTGAGGAACCCTTGTTTCGGTATAGTAACGGCTATAGGAAAATGTTATAATGAGAGGAAATAAATAAAATATAATTTAAAAAATATCACATGGAAGATAATAACATGGAATAATAAGAAATATGGTATAATAAAAAAATTAAAAAGAAAATATAGAAAAAGTGATGAACTTGAAAAGGAAATATGGGGATTGAGGAAACCCTTACCTTGGGAGGATACATCTTAAAGCTATAGAGGGACTCCTTAGAACCTTTGACACACATTTTAAAGACTATTAGGATGGATACTGAGATATAATTCATTATCAAGTTCTTTAGTGTTGAAATTGAGGAGGTAATGGGGGTATTTATAATTGAGGAGGGGTGGTTTAAAAGGATTAAATATTAGTTATTTTACTATATAAGCCAAAAAACTTGTGGGTGAAATGAATTAAAACAATTTCTTTGAAATATTAATGAGTAAAATAAAGTGTTAGTATGTTCAAATCATTCCAAAATTGAAACTTACCATCCATACAACCCATTTAATGCACAATAAACACACAAAAATATCTCAAAAATCTAATCTTTTATTCCAAAATGTAAAGTATAAATTTTTAAATCGAAATTAATATTTTTAAATTCATTTTTATACTAATTAAATTCAATTTTGATTTAATAAAATTTTTCATAAATTTTTTAATCATGTTCAAATAATATTGATTTAATAAAATCAGAGTTCTCATAAAACAATAATTTTCACATTTTTACAAGAAAATAAACTTTGTCAGAAAATTCCTAAAAATTAATCCCTCTAATAATTCTGATGTGATGAGTCCAAAAATAAATTTTTTTTTTCAAAATAATTCTCTTAATATGATAATTTTAACTTTTAAATAAAAATCCTTATTTATTGAAAATTCAAAATTGGTATAGAATAGTAAACATTCGAATTATTATAAAAATTACTTATAGATTTATTAAAATATAAAATAATTTAAAATAATTTTATTATATTATTTCATAAAAATCATTTAAAAAATTTATATTTATCATAAAACGTAATTTTTAACAGAACATATTTATACTATCCATAAGTAATACAATTTTGATTATATCCTAAAATAATTCCAACGGTCAATTAATTGTATCAATATAACTGAAAATAATAATGATTAGATATTTTACTAACTAATGGTAATAATTACCATAAACCATATTGGTCAATAAACATAATATAAAATGATCGTATTTCTTTATAAATACACCATCGGTCTCACTTAATCACTTTGTAATTTTTTGGAAATTCCATATATGTTTTTTTAATTATATGGGATTATTTCAAGACTAGATGCTCAGAAAACACCTAATTATGTGGCCTGGTGATCCCAGAATAGAATTTTGAACTTTTTTTAGTTATTTTAAATAAATGTGGGAGCGGGTTTTTCTAAATTTTAAACTGGGGCTCGGACCAAAAATATGAGGACACCATTGAACCAAGAACATTTGGATTCACCTAGAAAGAACCTAATTTCAACCGGCGAGGGTCGACCAGAAAAGTTAGTTTTCAGACTTTTCAAGAGAAAAATAAAAATAACATAAAAAGTTTTTTTTTCTTCGCCTTTGAGTAGTGACACATCATCACTGTAGTGTGGTGACATTTCTGCACTACAGTGCAGTGATGAGGCGACAATGAGTCGCATTAAATGAATCTCTTTAATGGCTTGTTAGTGAATAACATAATGAATCATTAAATGAAGCGTAATGACGTGACAACGCAGCGTAATAGAAATGTTGTGACGCGTTTCTCTTTTAATGGATTAACAGGGATGGAGAAATGGGATAAAAAATGTGGGACTCCTTTGAATAATCGATGGTGAGTAATCCTCTACAACGAACTTCGAAAAATCGCTAACGGCATCGGCGCACCTTCAGGAATGGGACCGGCGAGCAAAGGACCCCGATGGATTTGAACGGAATGACACCAATGACGAATCTTCTCTATTTAGGGGTTATTATTTTAATTATATCTTCCCTTATTATTTATTTTAAAATGAAAAATGTGGATCAACCCACGAACTGGTTGAACCACAATTGGATGTGGATCTGTGTGACCTGGTAGACCCATAGTGGGGAGCAACTCTGTATGACCCATCATACCCATGGTACTCGTTAGGGATGATTACTTCAGCAGTCCAAGGTGTTCAGTGTTGTGACTAATGGTCTTGCTTTATATACTTTAGATTATACCTGTCTTATCAGTATTTCTTCATGATCATGCTTCATGGTTTCCTTTTTCGATTGATTTGTGGTCTTTCCATTGTGGTTTGGGGTCCCTACTGAGTATTTGTTTTACTCACCCCTGCATGTGCTTCGCCCGCACATATTGTGTCTGGTGTAGAAAACTGCCACCTTGATGGAGGACTTGGTAGCCTAGGACCCAGTGGTTCCAAGTGAGATCACCTAGGTGATAAATACTTCTATATATTCTAGTAGCTACTCTAAAGTTACCATCAGGTGGGGTTTTCAGCGGATGAATTTCATATATCTTTTGTACTTTCCTATTTTTAGTTGTCTTTTGTTGGGTTTGTATTTTGGACCATTTGACCAACAACTTGTACCTTTACTTGGTGGTTTTTTAGAGTCATGCATGTTTACCCTTACAGTTTTTGGGACGTGGTTGTGTGTGTGTTCGTATAGGTACACAGGAAAATGCCTCCCACAAGTAGGATGATGACTTCGATGCTAGTCACCAACCCCTAGCCTCCAGGAGGAAGGCTTCAGGGAGTCACAGCATGGGCCCCAAGGGATGGGTCATGACAAAGTATTATTATAGGTGGTTGATTATATTTCAAAGACTGAGAGTCTATTGTTTTGTTTTTGGGCAATAGTGATAATTATTTCAAGTTCGAATTTCATATTCAGGGAGTCCAGTGTTGGTGCAGCGGCTGACGTATCCATATACCAAGACCTTGAATTCTGCTTTTTGGATCTATATATAAAAAACATTGGTTACATACATCATATAGGAATTGAGTGTTTCCTCATGTTCTTCTTGAATTATAGTCAGGTCACTGGGTATAATCTATTGACTGTGGTATATCTTGACCTATTTTGGGATGCCTCCATGCAGACATCTAACTAAGATTCTGATACGTGGTCATGAGGATAGCACACCTATCAATGAGGAATCAGTTTAGGGACTAGTACTTGAGATTTCTCCGTCAGGTGGTGCACCAGTGTTACCACCATCTGTTGATCAATAGTTACTGCCAGTGTTACCAGTGGAGGACATACACAGACTCAGTTCCTTGCACGACTTTCATAGACAGATACTGTAACACCCGAGATTTTTATGAGTAATCTTTTGTTTTTATGTTATATATATATCATCAAAGGAATCTTTCACTACACACTAGCTTGACTTACTTTACACGCAATTGCGACCTTCCTCGATAGCTTGCGTCATACGCAATACCGAGTTTCACTAAACAACGATATGTTATTAAAATATTATTAAAACTAGCCGTTATGAATAGTAATAACCACTTTATGAAATTTTATAAATTTTATTTTTCAAAATGGACTTCATTTTTAGATTCGGAATATCGAAATTATCCTAGGGTGAAATTTTGGTATTTTTCTGAAAACTTTCAATTTTTGATGAATAGTGAAACCACTAAGTGGTAGGTTAAAAACTGAATTTTGCATAAAACTTAATTTTACCTCTTCTGTGAATGGAATTTCGAAAATCCGACAGACACACTTGATATCAGTAAGTAAAATGTGGTTCAATGAGATAAAAATAATTTTTTGGTGAATAGTAACTTTTTACTTTTTTTTTACCGCAGTTAATAGTAAATAGGGTAACTAAGGGTAAATATGATATTACTATTACCCTAACACATGTCCTAATTCTATTGGATAAGTGTAATTCGACCAAAAACAACCTTATGAATATAATATGACCATTTAGGTCCACTTGGATTAGATTATGACATTTAATATTATTTTATTTAATGAATAGTTAAAATAGTTAAAATCAAAGTTTAATAACTAAAACATTTTTAATATGGGGTTATTCATAAGATAAATTCGACTATGAATATTAATTAGAAAGATAAAAATATTTCCTACATAATGATATTTTATTTATAATTTTTAGACTTTAAATAAATTAATTTATTTATGACACAACGATGATGTAGTAATTACCCTTTTAAGGAAATGTTAACATAATTGATGTTATAAATGCTCAAATAAATGTAATTTGAGACTTTTTATGAATTCCACTATTTTTCTAGGTTACTATTATATATTATTGTTGATGTAAGCAACTTGGTTTGAACATATAATTCTTTTATTACTTTCAAAAAAATCATATATCAAATAGTGTCAAAATTGACACAAAGTATTTTTTAAATAAAATATTATATTATTAATTGTTATTTTATTCCTAAAAATATAATGTTAGGCCAAATTACTTAGATAAGGATATATATATTAATAATAAGCAACTTGGGGTTTGTTTGGCATGTTATAGTAAGTGTATTAACCATATAGTGTAAGAAAACAAAAAGTCACGGTAAAAGTTAAATTATTTAACTTAGAGTTAAATCTAATTGATAAGGTTAAAATAATAACCTAAAATTGTCTAAATACTATTGGTTGATAGAATTTATACCCATACCCACTTTACCTTTGAAATAAGACCCTTTGGAACCATTATAAACCGATTTTTACTTTAATATAAAATAATATTTTGAGATATTCCTAAGGTGACCCTCTCCTCCCTTATAAAAGGGCACCTCCTCCCCCTCCTCCTCACACCAATTTGAGCACTCAAGCTCGACCAACCCCTAACAAAATACCTTCTCCACTTCCCTAGAATAATCCTAGAGGTCATGGTCTTCTTAAAAGACCAATCTTAGTTCCCTAAGTGAAGGATTCAAAGAGGCGTTTCAAAGAAGAGGTAATATCCATTACCGATCTTTTCAATTTCTTTCTTCTTCAACTTCTTCTTCTTTAGTTGTTTCATGATAAAGTAATAACATAAGTATTACTTACATACTGATATGTTATTATAAATATGAAACAACTCTAATTCACCTTCTATCCATCCTACGGAAAAATGAAATCACCGCGCGTCCGTACGTACGGAATACCGTCTCCACGCCGTGGTGTAATCTATTTTCCACCATCACCTTACAAGGATGGGTATAATGGTGTAATGAGTAACTATATATGATTATTATAAAGTGATATTGATACTGAAATAGTATAAATACACTTAAATACAATTCCACGATCATGGGAACAATATCATCGCTCGTGCATACGTACGGAATACCGTCTCCACGATGTGATGCGACTCGTTCTACATGATCATCATTACATAGTAATTATATAAATGAATTGAATGAATAAATATGATATATGTCACACTAATACCATTATGGATATAAGTTATCTATAACCTTAAAAGAAGAATAAGAATTTATTCGGCAAAACTCGCATAAGAACAAAAGGCAATAAAGACCCGAGTAACAAGTAACAATGAAATATTACTAATAAGAAGCTAAGAATATGACCATATATGATATCATATCAATATTTATGATTCTGTAATAATTCAATAACATTATTTAAACCATTATACAGGAGCTTTGGAACAGTACAAAGCAAATCGGACCTAAGGTAAGGGAAAATATCACAATCTCATTTTTATCCGAGATTGTTTATACTTTGGTATTTACTGGGGTGTATTTTATCATCCACATCCATGTTCCCTCAATATGTAATATTGTTTCCATCCACTTACAATAGTTTAAATCCAATTTTACCCTTCGGTGAGTTTTTAGTAAAGAATATGAAAGGAATCTTTTGTCATTTTTTTCGTACGAGGTACTTTTTTGAATTTTTCGACAAAAGTACGAAGAATGTTTTTTTTAACTTATACGGCATGAATGGATTTTTAAAACATTATTTCCAAGAAGCTTACTTTACAAGTTTTCAAGTTTATTTTTAATCCACTTCTTTTAGTTTAAATTTGTATGACATGTTAATAAAGGAAAAATGTTTTTGAAGAAGAAAGGATATTTTCCTCAAGAATGGAGTTCAAGTGTTTTATCAAAATTATTTTCCATCTAAGATAATAAAGGGTTCTTTTTTTATCCCTATTATTACATTTATTTGATTATGTTTTGAGGGAATTATTTTTATGAAGTCAATTACCTTATATGATTTGTTTTATGATGTCATGATGTTTCAAGAATCCCATTTTTGTTACATGTGTTATGCGATGATGTATGATTTATGATTATGTGGCACACATAAGAAAGGATTCATTATAAGATGGGTGGGACCTATATCTCCCTCCAATGCATTGGGTAAAGATTTATATCTCATGAGATAGACATGGATGGAACAGAAGGTTATTTCGGTTCAGTGATACAGGACTGAAACGAGGAGTGAACTCGGTTCAGAAATGGACTTTGTCCGCTAAGATAGTCTTGGAAATGAGTCATGACTAACAAGAAATGATTTTTCATGATTATGTGTGCATGCCACAAAGTTTCAAGTTTTATGTTATGATTATGGGGATCTCATTTTCACTTCTATGATTTATTCCATGTTAAGATATTATGATCTCTTTTACAGGTTATGATTTTCAAAAAGATATGATATGATTTTTATTTCCTTTATTTGACCTTGCTGAGCATTTGAGCTCACCCCTTTTTGTATGTTTTCTTTTCCCCAGGTCAGGAAGATGGATATTAAGTAGAATATGCTAAAAGGGACCCTAGATATGATGAAATAAATGGGAGACACTGTAGAAGATTTATGAACCAGTTGTTTATGTTTCCCAGTTTCTAAAGACACTATACCTATACGGTCCTTTGTGGTTTTGTCATATGTTGTAATAACTGTGCTTCAATTTTGAAGTATTAACAATGTATGTAAAGTATGGGTCATTATAGTTGGTATCAGAGGAAAGGTATAGTCCACCTTTGGAAACTAGGATGTGAAAGCCTTAGTAAGAACCCTAAGGATAAGTCTAAGCATAGAACACAATCTTAGTGTTTTAGAAATGGCCATGAATAACCTAGGATAAGACCTTAAGCGTGAAAATTTTATTCTTGATTATGTGGTTTTCCTATTATAATTAGTGTTGCGCGCACTATTCTTCTTGGTTTTAGTCAATGGCTGGAACCCGAAGGAACCATGTTAATGAGGAATGTGATGGACAATGAAATGATTGTCCCCCTGAGCAACCAAACGATATAGGAGCTGGAATGAAAAATCTTGTAGCCATGCTCACACAACTTTCTCAAGCTATGAATCATACAGGATTTCCAAATGAGCAAAGGAAGGAGCAACATTCTGTTGAATCCTTCATGAGGCAGCGTCCACCTTCTTTCAGCGGGTCTACTGATCCATTAGTTGCTGAACAATGGATTAGTACTACTGAAAAGATATTTTCATTTCTTCAATGTTCTGAACATGATAATGTCATCCTAGCAGTGTATCGTTTGGAAGGAGATGCTGATCAATGGTAGAATCTTATTAAGAATACGAGGCAAAGGGATGAAATTGAGTCCATGGAATGGGACGAGTTCAAGAACTTATTTTTCAATAAGTACTTCCCTCGTATTCTCTGAACAAAGATGGAGAAAGAGTTTCTTGAACTGAAGCAAAGGGATGATGAATCTGTTGGTACCTATGAAGCAAATTTTACAAGACTTGCAAGGTACGCTTCTGGTATTATTATCCAACCTAAGAGTAAGATCGATCGATTCTTTAGTGGCTTAAAACCAAGTCTTCGAAGGGTGTTAGCCATAAGGGACTTCAATAGCTACGAGGAAATCGTTTGATGTGCTCTCAAAGTTGAGATGGAGATTGGAGTAACCCATCAGTCATATGGGTTTGATAAGAAGAGGAAAATTGAATTCAAAGGAAAATCTAAAGAGCACACTGAAAAGAAGATGAGATTTCCCTTATTCTCAAAGTGTGGAAAGAAACATGGAGGGAGTTGTCTTAAAGGGACAAGTAAATGTTTCAAATGTGGAAAGGAAGGTCATCGGGAATTTGAATGTCACGATGATGGGAAGAAGATGTCTAATGATGCAAACAAAGTAAGGGATACATAGAATGAACCTACTACACTTCAATCTTTCAAGTGCAAGGAGATGTGGAATTATGCCAATCAATGCCCAAATCCAAGGGTTGATGATGATGGTCAACATCAACAAACTCTTAAGGCTAAAGACAAAGGAAAGTCACATGCAATTTCTATCAGAGATGTGGAGTAAGATAACGATGTGGTGAAAGGTACACTTACCATCCACTCTAAAGTAGCAAATGTTTTATTTGATTTTGGATCCACCCACTCTTTTATTTCTGAAGAATTTTCTAAGGGTATCACCGTATTACCTCAACAATTAGATGTTGAGTTAGCTGTGACAACACCTAATGGCACATCAATCGCATCAAAAGTTTATAATTCTTCTCCGATCGAAGTTTGTGGGAAAGTGCTTCCTGCAAATCTTGTGATCCTTCCTATAGTGGAATTTGATGTGATTCTTGGCATGGATTGTCTTTCTTTATATGGAGCTCATATCAATTGCCAAATAAGGGAAGTCACATTTCATATTCCAGATCAATCTATGATCTTCTATCAATGCAAGGATGAACATAACCTTCCAGTGGAAATTTCTTCCATTTTATGTGTATTGATTCCACTAAATGAAGGTTATTTATCTCAAATGGTTGGTGAGAAACTCACGATTAAGAATATGCCCATCGTACGGGAGTTTGATGATGTCCTTCCTAAGGAATTACCGGGTCTTCCACCGAATCGTGAAGTTGAGTTTTCAATAGAACTCGTACCGGGTGCTTTGCCTATTTCAGAGACACCTTATAGAATGGCCCCAATTGAGTTGTAGGAATTGAAGAAGCAACTCCAAGAGAATCTTGATAAGGGATTCATACTCCCTAGTGCGTCACCTTGGGGAGCACCTGCTCTATTTGTTAAGAAGAAAGATGGATCAATGAGACTCTGCATTGATTATCGAGAACTTAACAAGATCACTATCAAGAACAAATATTCTCTCCCACGCATTGATGACTTATTTGACCAACTATGCGGAGCTCAATACTTTTCCAAGATTGATCTTCATTCAGGGTATCATCAATTAAGGGTCAAAAGGGAGGATATACCAAAGACGGATTTCCGTACAAGGTATGGACACTATGAATTTATAGTGATCCATTTGGTCTTACTAATGCCCCTGCTATCTTCATGGATCTAATGAATAGAGTCTTTAGAGACTATCGTGATCAATTTGTGGTAGTCTTTATAGACGATATTCTTGTTTATTCAAAGAGCAAGGAAGAACATGAAGATCACTTGAGAATTATATTGAATACCCTGATAAAGGAGAAGCTTTATGCCAAATTTACCAAGTGTGAATTTTGGCTTCAAAAAGTTGCATTTTTGGGTCACATAATCTCAAAAGAGGGGATATCTGTGGATCCAGCAAAAACAAAGGTTATCGAAAGATGGTCGATACCAATAATAGTAACTGAGATCTGAAGTTTTCTTGGTTTGGCTGGATATTATCGACGTTTTGTGAAAGATTTTTCACGATTATCTAATCCACTCACCAAGTTGACTCGGAAAGGAGTTAAGTTTGTTTGGACAGAGGAATTTGAATAGAATTTCAAGGAGTTGAAAAGAAGGTTATCCAGTGCACCTGTGCTCACACTGCCTTGTAGTGGAGAAAGGTCTGTGATCTACAGTGATGCATCCAATAAGGGATTGGGGTGTGTTCTTATGAAAAATGATATGGTGATAGCTTATGCCTCACGACAGTTGAAAATCCATGAGCAAAATTACCCAACACACGATTTGGAGTTAGCTGCGGTAATCTTTGCATTAAAGATTTGGAGGCATTACCTTTATGGTGAAAGGTGTGATATTTATACTGATCATAAAAGTTTAAAGTATATTTTCACACAAAAGGAGCTGAAAATGCATCAAAGAAGATGGTTGGAGCTGATTAAGGATTACGACTGCTCAATCCATTACCACCCTGGGAAAGCAAACAAGGTGGAAGATGCATTAAGTCGACAAGACCATGCTAGTTTATCAATGATGAGGATCACAAAAGATCCAATATTTATGGATTTACAAAGAATGGATCTTGGAATTATAATAGGGGAAAAATCTTATCTTTCTCAAATGAATGTTCAACCATATATACATGTGAAGATTAAAGAGGCACAGAAAGAAGATGTCGAGTTACAAAAGAAGGTGAGAAATGTTCCTGAGGTCAACCTTGATTGTGATGGGATAATAAAGTTCAGGAATCGGGTTTGTGTTCCTCCCATCCCCGAATTAAAGAAGGAACTACTGGATGAAGCTCATAGTTCTTCATTCTCTATTCATCCTGGAAGCACGAAGATGTATAAGGACCTGAAAGAGTACTTCTGGTGGGATGGAATGAAAAGAGATGTTGCTGAATATGTCTCTCGATGCTTGGTTTGTCAACAAGTTAAAGCTGAGAGACAGAAGTCTAAGGGGATGTTACAACCATTACCCATACCCGAATGGAAATGGGAAAACATCACTATGGACTTTGTCACAGGACTTCCTAAAACATCCAAAGGCAATAATGCTATCTGGGTCATAGTTGATCGTCTTACAAAGTCTGCACATTTAATTGTTATTAGAGAAGATTTCTCTCTGGATCAGCTTGCTAGGATATATGTAAAGGAAGTGGTAAGATTGCATGGAGTACCACTTTCTATTATCTCTGATCGGGATCCGAGATTTACCTCGAAGTTCTGGCGAAGTCTTCAGCATACTCTGGATACAGAGTTGAGTTTCAGCACTGCTTATCATGCTCAGACAGACGGTCAGTTTGAGAGAACAATTCAAACTCTAGAAGATATGTTGAGATCTTGCTCTATGGAATTAAAAGGTGGTTGGGATCAACACCTACCTTTGGTGGAATTTTCTTATAATAATATCTTTCACTCCAGTATTCAGATGGCTCCTTATGAAGCTCTCTATGGAAAGAAATGCAGGACTCCAACTTGCTGGGATGAAGTTGTGGAAAGAAATCTATTAGGACCTGATCTCATTGATTAAATGGCAGAAAAGGTCAGATCTATTCAACAAAACATAAGAGCTGCTCAGAGTTGACAGAAAAGTTATGCCGACAACCGAAGAAAAGACCTAGAGTTTGAAGTGGGTGATAAAGTGTTCTTACGAATATCTCCCTGGAAGAGGGTTATGAGATTTGGAAAGAAGGGGAAGTTGAGCCCTAGATATATCGGTCCTTTCGAAATATTGGATCGTGTTGGGAAGGTAGCTTACCGATTGGTGCTTCCACCGAATCTCTCTCAATTTCACGATGTGTTCCATGTATCTCTCCTGAGAAAGTACATACCTGATCTTTCACATGTACTCAGCTCAGAAATTGTACCGCTGGAGCAAGATCTTTCTTATGAAGAACAACCGATAGAGATTCTGGATCGTAGCGAAAAAGTCCTACGAAACAAGACCACTCTCTTGGTGAAAGTTTTATAGAGGAACCACTAACTTGAAGAAGCTACATGGGATCTTGAGGATATGATGAGGGAGAAGTATCCTCATCTGTTTGTTACAAAGTGACGAATTTCGAGGGCGAAATTCTTTTTAAGGGGGGTAGAATGTAACACCCAAGATTTTTATGAGTAATATTTTGTTTTTATGTTATATATATATATATATATATATATATATATCATCAAAGGAATCTTTCACTACACACTATCTTGACTTACTTTACACGCAATCGTGACATTCCTCGATAGCTTGCGTCGTACGCAATACCGAGTTTCACTAAACAACGATATGCTATTAAAATATTATTAAAACTAGCCGTTATGAATAGTAATAAACACTTTATGAAATTTTATATATTTTATTTTTTAAAATGGACTTCATTTTTGGATTCGGAATATCGAAATTATTGTAGGGTGAAATTTTGGTATTTTTCTGAAAACTTTCAATTTTTGATGAATAGTGAAACCACTAAGTTGTAGGTTAAAAACTGAATTTTGCATAAAACTTAATTTTACCGCTTCTGTGAATGTAATTTCGAAAATCCTACAGACACGGTTGATATCAGTAAGTAAAATGTGGTTCAATGAGATAAAAATAATTTTTTGGTGAATAGTAACTTTTAACCTTTTTTTTCCCGCGGTTAATAGTAAATAGGGTAACTAAGGGTAAATATGATATTACTATAACCCTAACACATGTCCTAATTATATTGGATAAGTGTAATTCGACCAAAAACAACCTTATGAATATAATATGCCATTTAGGTCCACTTGGATAAGATTATGACATTTAATATTATTTTATTTAATGAATAGTTAAAATAGTTAAAATCAAAGTTTAATAACTAAAACATTTTTAATATGGGGTTATACATAAGATAAATTCGACTATAAATATTCATTAGAAAGATAAAAATATTTCGTACATAATGATATTTTATTTATAATTTTTAGACTTTAAATAAATTAATTTATTTATGACACAATGATGATGCAGTAATTACACTTTTAAAGAAAATGTTAACATAATTGATGTTATAAATGCTCAAATAAATGTAATTTGAGACTTTTTATGAATTACACTAATTTTATAGGTTACTATGATATATTAGTGTTGATTTAATCAACTTGGTTCGAACATATAATTCTGTTATGACTTTCACAAAAATCATATATCAAATAGTGTCAAAATTGACACAAAATAGTTTTTAAAACAAATATTATATTATTAATTGTTATTTTATTCCTAAAAATATAAGGTTCGGCCAAATGACCTAGATAAGGATATATATATTAATAATAAGCAACTTGGGGTTCGTTTGGCATGTTATAGAAAGTGTATTAACCATATAGTGTAAGAAAACAAAAAGTCACGGTAAAATTTAATTATTTAACTGAGAGTTAAATCTAATTGATAAGGTTAAAATAATAACCTAAACTTGTCTAAATCCTTTTGGTTGATAGTATTTATACCCATCCCTACTTTACCTTCTAAATAAGACCCTTTGGAAGCATTATAAACCGATTTTGACTTTAATATAAAATAATATTTTGAGATATTCCTAAGGTGCCCCTCTCCTCCCTTATAAAAGGGAACCTCCTCCCCCTCCTCCTCACACCAATTTGAGCACTCAAGCTCGGCCAACCCCTGACAAAATCCCTTCTCCACTTACCTGGAATAATCCTAGAGGTCCTGGTCTTCTTCAAAGACCAATCTTAGTTCCCTAAGTGGAGGATTCAAAGAGGCGTTTCAAAGAAGAGGTAATATCCATTTCCGATCTTTTCAATTTCTTTCTTCTTCAACTTCTTCTTCTTTAGTTGTTTCATGATAAAGTAATAACATCAGTATTACTTAAATAATTATATGTTATTATAAATATGAAACAACCCTAATTCACCTTCTATCCATCCTACGGAAAAATGAAATCACCGTGCGTGCGTACGTACGGAATACCGTCTCTACGCCATGGTGTAATCTATTTTCCACCATCACCTTACAAGGATGTGTATAATGGTGTAATGAGTAACTATATATGATTATTATAAAGTTATATTGATATTGAAATAGTATAAATACACTTAAATACAATTCCACGATCATGGGAACAATATCATCGCTCGTGCGTACGTACGGAATACCGTCTCCATGATGTGATGTGACTCGTTCTACATGATCATCATTACATAGTAATTATATAAATGAATTGAATTAATAAATATGATATATGTCACACTAATACCATTCTGTATATAAGGTATATATAACCTTAAAAGAATAATAATAATTTATTCGGCAAAACTCGCATAAGAACAAAAGGCAATAAAGACCCGAGTAACAAGTAACAATGAAATATTACTAATAAGAAGCTAAGAATATGACCATATATGATATCATATCAATATTTATGATTATGTAATAAGTCAATAACATTATTTAAACCATTATACAGGAGCTTCGGACATGTACAAAGCAAATCGGACCTAAGGTAAGGCAAAATATCACAATCTCATTTTTATCCGAGATTTTTTATACTTTGGTATTTACTGGGGTGTATTTTATCATCCACATCCATGTTCCCTCAATATGTAATATTGTTTCCATCCACTTAAAATAGTTTAAATCCAATTTTACCCTTCGGTGAGTTTTTAGTAAAGAATATGAAAAGAATCTTTTGTCATTTTTTTCGTACGAGGTACTTTTTTGACTTTTCCAACAAAAGTACGAAGAATGTTTTTTTAACTTATACGGCATGAATGGATTTTTAAAACATTATTTCCAAGAATCTTCCTTTACAATTTTTCAAGTTTATTTTTAATCCACTTCTTTTAGTTTAAAGTTGTATGACATGTTAAGAAAGGAAAAATGTTTTTGAAGAAGAAAGGATATTTTCCTCAAGAATGGAGTTCAAGTGTTTTATCAAAATTATTTTCCATCTAAGATAATAATGGGTTTTGTTTTTATCCCTATTATTACATTGATTTTATTATGTTTTGATGGAATTATTTTTATGAAGACATTTACCTTATATGATTTGTTTTATGATGTCATGATGTTTCAAGAATCCCATTTTTGTTACATGTGTTATGCGATGATGTATGATTTATGATTATGTGGCACACATAAGAAAGGATTCATTATAAGATGGGTGGGACCTATATCTCCCTCCAATGCATTGGGTAAAGATTTATATCTCATGAGATAGACATGGCTGGAACGGAAGGTTATTTCGGTTTAGTGATACAGGACTGAAACGAGGAGTGAAATCAGTTCAGAAATGGACTTCGTCCGCTAAGATAGTCTTGGCAATGAGTCATGACTAAAAAGAAATGATTTTCCTTGATTATGTGTGCATGCCACAAAGTTTCAAGTTTTATGTTATGATTATGGGGATCTCATTTTCACTTCTATGATTTATTCCATGTTAAGATATTATGATCTCTTTTGCAGGTTATGATTTTCAAAAAGATATGATATGATTTTTATTTCCTTTATTTTCCCTTGCTGAGCATTTGAGCTCACCCCTTTTTGTATGTTTTCTTTTCCCCAGGTCAGGAAGATGGATATTAAGTAGAATATGCTAAAAGGGACCCTAGATATGATGAAATAAATGGGAGACACTGTAGAAGATTTATGAATCAGTTGTTTATGTTTCCCAGTTTCTAAAGACACTATACCTATACGGTCCTTTGTGGTTTTGTCATATGTTGTAATAAGTGTGCTTCAATTTTGAAGTATTAACAATGTATGTAAATTATGGGTCGTTATAGATACCTCTTAGGTTTAGGGGAGAGATAGATCCTCAGGTCACCAAGGACTAGTTAGAGGTGGTGACGTGGGTCTTTCGCTTAGTGAGGAAGCCACTTGACCAGATGGAAATCTTTCCTATGATCCTTCTTAAGGGATTGGAAGGTAGGTGGTAGATTTTGACCATTCAGACTCATGATGAGGTGACCCTCTCATAGGATGACTTCTAGCTACTTTTATGGAAGGAGTTCTTCCCCAAGACCTTGCACTCAGTACGTATACAAGAGCTAATTCACCTACAGTTGGGAAACATGTCAGGGGATGAGTACTCATTGAGGTTTACAGACCTCTCTTTCTACTCTAAAGATATGGTACGAGACCCTTTCTTTAGGTCCTAGAAGTTTGAGCAGGTAATCCAATGGTAGATCAAACTGACGATGATTTCCATCAGCATCCCCACTCAAATTGGAGTGCTGGACCGAGCCCTTCTTGTGGAGAATTTCCTGGAAGAGAAGGCACCAAAAACTAGAGCCACCAGTAGACACTAGGAGGTAGATTCTTCAGTGGTGAGAATCATCCAGCATACACGGGGACCCAAGCTAGTCAGATCTTATAGGGGATGACCCTAGGACCCAGGGTTGGTAGTGCGGGGGATCCCAAAGTAGAGGGAGTTAGCAGGGAGCCAGGTTGTGCTTCACATGCGGAGAGCATGGAAACATGGATCGTGACTGCCCAACCCTCCATACAGAAAATTAGAAGATAGTAGAGGGACCGCCAAGGCATAGGTATAGGTTTGAGTGGGGAGGTATGCAGGGTGGCGGATGTGGCAGGGGAGTAGGCCAAGCAGCAAGCGGTGGGTGATGGTTCAAGGTGATGCATCCACCACCACCATCTTAGGTGGACAGGGGCGAGATCATATTTAGTCATTGGAGGCCTATGAACACAACAATCCATAGATTATTCGAGGTATTATCTATGTCTTCTCCACATTAGTTGCAGTTCCTATAGACACAGGTTTTAGTCACTCTTTCCTTACCATAGACCTCATTTGAGGCTCAGAGTTTCTGGTGGATATTTTGGCTCAATCCTTGCAATTAAGGACTCTTATGGGAGTGGATTCAATAATGACATACTATTTTCATCAGTGTGAGATTAATCTTGGAGGTCAGAGCTTTGTTTGGGATCTCCTAGTAGCGGCGTCGATGCCTTACGATTTCATATTCGGTATGGACTAGTTATCCACAGTTCACGTTCAGATCAATTTTATTAGGTGTAGTGTGTGGTGTGACTATGAAGATGGGACCAGGTTTTCCTTCACTGAAAAGAAGGGAACTCTTGCAGTGTAGGACGGACTTTTTTTTAAGAGGGTGTAGTATATCACTCACCAGTTTTCTAGCCTCACTCTCTGTGTGGTGGACAAGAGGAGTCTGAGCATTCCTGTAGTGGTGGATGAGTATGAAGACATCTTTCCTAAGGATGTTTTGGGACTACCTCCTCATAGGGAGGTAGATTTATGCATCGATCTGTACATGGGGATGACACCAATATCCACACTAGAATATCATATGGATCCTGTGGGGCTTCATGAGTTGAGGGTACAGCTGGAGGACTTATAAGGTAAGGGCTTCGTCTTGCCCACTATTTCACCATGGCCAGCCCCATTGTTGTTTTCTAATAAAAAAATATAATCTTGAGGCTATACGTGGACTACTAGTGCCTGAACCAAGTGACCATAAAGAAAAAATATCCACTTTCGAGAATTGATAACCTCTTTAATCAACTTAAGTGAGTGACATGGTTCTCAAAGTTAGACCTTAGATCAAGCTATCGCCATCTTCAGGTACAGGATGAGGATGTACCGAAGATAGTATTTAGATATTGGTATGGACACTATGAGTTATTTCTAATTCCCTTTGGCAAGACCGATTTCCCAGTAGTGTTTATGGGACTCGTGAATAGGATCTTCCAGCATTACCTTGATCATTTCATGGTGGTCTTCATTAATGAAATCTTGGTGTACTCAGCATTAGAAGAGGAGCGCGTTACACACCTACAGGTAGTCCTAAATACACTCTGAGAGAACTAGCTTTGTGGGAAGATCTAGAAGTTCCAGTTTTGGATTCAATATGTCCACTTTCTAGGAAACATCATCTTGGAGGCTGGAGTTGTAGTGGATTCGGCAAAGATAGAGGCAGTGCTTGCTTGAGAGCCACCCATGAGCATGACTGAGGTGCAGAGTTTCTTGAGGTTGGCTGGATACAACTGGAGTTTTATACCCATATTTTTTAGAGTATCATCACCCTTATCTACTTTGACATGGAAGGGACTTCCCTTTTTGTGGATGGAGAAGTGCCAGTAGAGTTTTTAGGAGTTGAGGCGGAGACTAACGAGTGCCCCAATCTTGAGACTACCCGACGAAGGAATTGAGTATGTAGTTTTCTGTGAAGCATCAGGGAGCAGACTGGGTTTTGTATTGATGCAGGATTAGGCAGTTATTGCCTATGGTTCATAGTAGTTAAGGCAGCATGACCAGAACTACGTGACACATGACCAAGAGTTAGCAGCATTGGTGTTTTCTCTGAAGATGTGGTGTCACTACTTTATGGGTGTACGATTTACCGTATACTCCTACCAAAATGATATCAGGTATATATTCTACCTGAAGGACATGAAATTGATATATTATTGATTTCTGGAGTTCCTAAAATACTATGACATTGAGATAGTCTATACTCCTAGGAAGGGGAACATGGTGGAAGACAGCCTCACCATGAGATCTGATTTGCAGCTGTTGAGTGAGGCAATGGAGCAGCTAGCCACAATGAAGATATCCTTCATGGATAATGATAAATCAACTTACCTGCAGTCAATGACTATCACTCCCCCACTCTTATAGAATTTTAAGGAGGTATAGATTATGTATGTTTATTGTGGGGCCCAACATGTTCATTTATCCATAGAACAGGCTCCTGATGGATTTTTGATAGGTGGGGAGCACGTCTTCCTTTTTAAAGGGCGCACAGTATCACTAGTGGAATTGTGAGAGGATATTTTGAGTTAGTTCTATACCACCCCCTTGGAGGTACATCCTGGAGTGGAAAATATGTTCTAGGATCTCTGACGTCAGTACTGGTGGCTAGGGATGAAGAAAGTGGTGGCCAAGTTCATTTCACGGTCCCTCACTTATCAGCAAGTGAAGGCTGAGCATCAGGTTCTAGTAGGATTACCATAGCAACTTGAGGTACCAGAGTGGAAGTGGGATGATATCACGATGGAATTCATGATAATATTATCATGCACATCCAAGGGCCATGATTCAATCTGGGTGATCATTGACTGACTTAGCAAGTAGGATCACTTCCTAACCATCCGAGAGAAGGGATCGGTAGAGGGATTGGGCGCCTCTATATCCAGGAGATAGTGCGTCTTCACATGGTTCCCTCAACAATCATCTCATAATGTGATGCTAGCTTTACATCCCAGCTATAGAAGGGATTACAAGAGGTGTTCGGTACTCAGATGTACTTGAGCATAGCTTTCCACCCACAGACTGATGGACAGATAGAGTGGACTATATGGAATTTGGAGGACATAATTTTTGCTTTAATCCTTGATTTTGGTCATAGTTGGGAGGACCACCTTCCACTGGTGGAGTTTTCATACAACAAAATCTATCAATCCACCATTGGCATGGCACCATTTGAGGCTTTGTATATGAAGCCATGCAAATCACCTCTATGTTGGACAGACCTAGGAGAGTCATCACTCATGGGTCTTGAGTTAGTATGGGCTACCACTGATAAGGTGTAGATCATCCAGGAGTGGATGAGTACTAAACAGAGTAGGAAAAAATATTACGCTGATAGGAGACAGTGGCCCATGGAGTTTGAAGAGGAAGACCATGTGTTCCTTCGGGTCTCACCCCGACAGGGATTGTGGAGATTTGGTCGGGGTGGAAAGTTATCTCTGAGGTTCATTGGACCTTTCTAGATTTTGAGAAACGTTGGAAAGGTTCTATAACACCTAGGTCTTCCCCCATAGATTCACTAGGTGGTTTATGTTTTTCACGTGTCCTATTAGATGACGTACGCGCATGATCCATCGCACGTCATAGACTGGGGCGAGTTGGATATTAACAATGTGGAGATGTTTAAATTGTTCCTAGTGGAGATAGAGGATCGATAGGAGTGGGTATTTCATGGATGGTCAATTCCTCTAGTGTTTATTCAGTGGTAGTATGGGAATCTTCAAAAGAGAACATGAGAGTGGGAGGCTCATATTCATTCTTAGTACCACCATTTGTCTGTTTAGCCCTTGTTTTGTATTTTAGGGATGTAAATCCCTAAGGTGGGGATAATTTAATGCCCCATAAATTCCATGTAATTTTTTTTTAATTATATTGGATTATTTCAAGACCATTCACTCAGACATAACCTAATTTTGAGGCCCTGTGAGCCCAGAATAAAATTTTGAACTTTTTTTACTTCTATTAAAAAACGTGCAAATGGGTTTTTATAAATTTTAAACCGGAACTCAAATCAAAAATTTGAGGATGCCATTGAACTCAGAATGTCTGGATTCTCTAATAAAGGACATAACTTATACCATTAAGGGTCGACTGAAAAATTTAGTTTTATAACTTTTTTGGAGAAAAGTAAAAATAACTTAATACGTTATTTTTTTTGTTTTCTTCACCATTGAGTGGTGACACATCTACACTGTAGTGCGGCGAAGAGGTGATGATGAGTCACATTAAATGAATCCCTTTAATTGATTGTCAGTGTATAGCATAACAACTCATTAAATTAAGTGTAATAACGTGAATATGAAACATAACAGAAATGTTGTAATGTGTTTCCCTTTTAATGGATTAACGAGGTTGGAGAAATATAATCAAAAACTTGGGAATCCTCTAAAAAATCTATGGTGAGGAATCCTCTCTAAAAAATTCCCTAAAATATTTAGAGACATCATTACACCTTCAATAACGGGACTGGTGACTGATGAACATCGACAACTTCGAACGGATCGACACCAACAACGAACCTTCTCTGGGTAGGGGTTGTTATTTGAATTATATCTTCCTTCATTATTTGTTTTAAAATGAAAAACGTGGATCAACCCATGCAGGTTGACCCACGGTTTGATCATCCTTGCAGGATGATTTTGTTTCATTCTTGATCCTTCTAACGGACGAGAATCAAGGTCATAACAAAGGATGGTTGAAGATCATTCCTTGGGTTGTCTTCTTGTGGTCCTTCCCTCTTTATAATCACGTGTTATTTATCCTTCATGAGTAGATTAATGAATGATCATTTCATATTCACCTTGCGGTATAATGATTAGATATCACATATCGTAGACAAAGATAGCACGAAGGTGGTGTGACGACGACGATGGAGGGTGGATCAATGTGGTGCGTGAGATACTAAAAATTGAACACTTTCTGAAAAAAAAAATAGATCACAATAGAGTTTTGATCCCATGGAAATGAATAATGTAATGCAAGGACCACAGGGATCCTTCCGGTTCAAAGAACGGACCACCAGAGCGCGTCAAGTGGTCTAGGGAACAGCCCGCTAGCTTGGTGGTGTCGTCGGTGGCCACGTGTCGAGGCCGTGGCGGCTGGGAAAACCCACGGAATACACCGTTGGGTTGCTGGAAATGATGAACCACCATTTTGACCATAGCGGTGATGCATGACTGAACTCACATGGTTGGGCCGAGTGTGGTAATTTCTATCTGCTCATGGAAAACGGTTGGACGAGATGTGGCATCACCCTGGCGTTGCGTGGTGTTGGAAAGACGTGGTAGATCCACATCCGAGATAGATAAGTGGTCCCACTCTGATGCGAGTCAGGCATGTACTGGCGGACCAACCCCCCTACCCAATAGGCCAGGCCCAATGGGTCGAGTAGGACCTAAGTCGGGTCGGTTGACCCTGGACCGGTTCGGGTCGGGTCTGACCGGACTCAGACCCCACCAACCCCTATTTTGCTTAAACACAAATATCTTTCAGATCAGGCATCCAATTGATGGGCTGTTTTCAGTGTTGGAACCCCTGTGATAAGGAGGTTATTTTGGAATAATATAATGAGGTTTTCATGGATCTTGAAATGTGACAAATGGTTTGAGGATCAGTTTCTCCTGGAATCAAGTGCACTGCATGTGGGAATCCTGTGGCTGACTGAGACCCAAAGAATGTTGAAAAGCGACCCTGGGTGGATCCGCTATAAGTGACCCTGTGTGGATCATCTACGATGGCCCAGTTGGAAGAGGCACTATGTGACCTAATAGGACCATGGTGGGGAACAGATCTGTGTAACCCGGCAGACCCACGGTACTCATCAGGGATGAGTACCTCAGTATGATGGCCAACATGGGAAGTGGATTTCTGTGACCCGGTAGGCCCATGGTGGGGAGAAGCCCTGTTTGACCTAGAATACCCATGGTACTCATCAGGGATGAGTACCTATGCAGTCCAAGGTGTTCAGTGGTGCGAATAATGGTCTTTATTTATATTCTTTAGATTATACTCGTGTGAGTTGTCTTGTATTGTGTTGATGCTTCATGGTTTGCTTTGTGGATTTCTTTGTGGTCTTTCCTTTGTGGTTTGGTGTCTCTATAGAGTAGTTTGTTACTCACCCTTGCACCAGCTTCACCCGCACGTGTTGTTTTTGGTGTAATCGACCACCTACTTGATGGAGGACTTGGTAGCTAGGACCTGATGGTGCCCAGTGAGATCAAGTAGGTGGGGCATACTTATACAGCTTCCAGAATCTACTCTACACTTACCATATAGTGGGGTTTTCAGAAAAAAGTATCCAGAGATCTTTTTTACTTTCCTATTTTCAGTTTCCTTTTATTGGGTTTGTATTATGTCCCATTTTACATACAGATTGTATGTTTTCTCAGTGGTTTTTTGGTGGAATGCACGTTTACTCTTCCAATTTTTGGGACGTGGTTGTGTGTGTGTGCATATAGGTACTCAGGAAAATGCATCCCACTTGCAGGTTGATACCATTGACGCTAGTCACTAACCCCTGGCCTTAGGGAGGTGGGCTTGGGGGAGTCACAACACAGACCCTGGGGGACGGGTCGTGAAATACTATTTCACTTACGAAGGATCATACACATTCATTGATAATTTCAATTGTTTTCCTAATGCTTTCCTTTAATTTTACAATCTTTATAGAAGGGGAGATCTTCTTAAGGGAATTAAAACCTATGAAGTCTATTTTAGTTAATGTATTATTCTTAAATATGTATATCCTTTTATTATTCCTAGTTGTACTAGTTGGTCATTACGCATGATGTGTAATGTTTCTATGACATGTAAAAGTCTTTTTATGTGATTCAATTATAAAGAATAAAAAAAATTAGGAGGCATGAGTTCCTTTTTTAAAAGAAGAATATTTCTCATGTCGTTACAATGTGTGTATCTAGTTTACTAGACACATACAAATACGCATGCATGTGTACATGCATATATATAAACATACACATAAATGTACACGTACACACACATACATGCACACACGCATATATATTCACACATAACATAAATATAGGCACATACATTCATACATACACACATAAAAAGATGTATTAAAGCATTATCATCTAAACACACACATAAATATATATATATACTCACAAAAATAAATATATATATATATATATGTATGTGTGTATAGTGTGTCAATATATATATAAATAGAAATATATATATGTGAACACATGAATAAATATAAATATATATGTATATGTATATTAATTATAAATTTAAATATGAATATAATATATATATATATATATCTGTATATTGTAAAATTATATAATTTGAATTTAAATATATTATAAAAAATTATAGAGGATTAAAAATATATAAATTGTATTTTTATAAGTATATATATTTATTATCATATAAATAATATTTATTATTGTATATATATGTATTTATGTATAAAATATGGTGTCATTTATCATCACTAAAAAATCATTAATAAATTTCACCCTTTATCAGCGCTAAGCAATGATAATGGGTATCTTTTCTCCATGCAGACAAAGGTTTCCATTTATTTTTTCTTTTCTAGTACATATAAAAAATTATATTTATTAGTATTTGTTTTTAGCATTGATAAAGGATAACACTGAATATTTTTTAATTAGTATTAGTGATTGTTGGCTGAATCATACAATTTGATATTGTCATCATTGGTGTTTTAATTGTAACACCGTGATATTTTTTGAAATATTTATTTTCAAATAAATTTAATATTATAGATATATTTTGTTAAATTAAAAACTGAATTTATATTTCATTACGTGAAACACTGAGTTTAGTTTTCATTACACACAACACTCGGTTAAAATGAAATATGACATACTACTAAAATATTATTATTTAAAATAATATTTGTATCCTAGTCATTGGAATGTTGAGAAGGATTATGATAAACTAAATTTTTAAAATATATGGTTTACATATGTATATAAAATTAATTATTTTTTACGAATTAATTTAAATGAAAATAACAACTATTTGAAAATAAAGGAAATCTTTTTCTGAAAAAATATTTTTATGAAAACAAACACTTTTACCTCAACAAATTAAAAAAACTACTTTTAGTGAATGGTTTAAATTAAATTTAAATATTATATATTAAATAAATTATTTCACATTTATCATATGTTCTTTCTAGACAATATATAAGAACAAATTCATTTTTACGCTTAAAATGTATTTTTCTAAAAATCAGCTTTGTGACCTTTTTCACACTTACATTAAAACTAATTTTTGACGCATTTATTAAATTTATTTGATAAAAATAAATTTAATTTTTTAAATCATCATTTAAAAATAATATTGGGTTGAATTTTTAATAATTTTCTGAAAATATTAAATTTTTGAGGAGTAGTGAAAAATACCGGATTTTAATAGAAAATTGCTTTTTCATTTTAATTTATTTATAAGGCTAAATTATATTTTAATTTTTTTAATGTAAAATTTGTTCAATTATATATCTATTAATCCAATTTATTTTATTAGAATCAATTTTATATTTAATTTGGATATAAAAACTCTATAAACTTTTGAGCATTTTCACTTTGAAAACCCACTTTCTCGTTGTGTCTACGGTGTTACTTTTAAATTAAATTTCTCCACTTACTGAATTTTTTAAAATAGATTAATGATTTTGAATAAGAATAATCTATATTATTTAATAATTTCAACTTAATTTTATACCAAAATTAATAGTGAAAATATTAAAAATTAAGTGCCATGATTAAGGTAACAATGGGTTTACCGAGGGGTTAAACTAAGAATACAAGCGTTAAAAAGACTATAAAACTTATCAATTTCTCATTGTATGTCAATATTTCCATATTATAATTCCTAGGTTCTAATATATGTCCATTCAGAATCTTTTTTTCTTTGAATTACTGTCATTTTTTATTCTTTTGGGAAATTTCCAAGTAGTTTCCAAGTGGGTTCCTTTCCCCCACTAATAAAAGGTCAACATAACCCTAAAATTCATCACACATATCAAGCCATATATTTTGAAAATACCCTAAAAAAAATCCCTCCCCAAAATAATTTTCCATGTTTTAGATCTTCTGGTCCTCCCAAAATACAAGCACTAGGGTCCTTAATAAGAGATCTAAGGGAGGTGTTTCTATGATAAGGTAATTGTCTTCACTAAGATCCTTCTTTTTCTTTCTTCTTTTTCAACATTTAATTATGTATTAACACTTACAATATAATAACACTAGTATATAATATATAATTATATGTTATTATTTTAATTTAATAATATATATCCATATCCACTTCCACCAAATGGGAAATGAAACTATTGATCATGCATACAACATATTACAACCTCGTGATCCAATATAATTAGTTTTCCATTACCACCCAGACAATTGGATATAATGATGGATTTAGTATATTTATATGATATTTTTAATATAATTTAACTTCTGTAAATATAATATCACATATACCCTTTTTTACTTTCCATTCCATAGGGGATACACTAACATTTCTCGTGTATGCAGCAGACCACCACCTCGCGAAGCAGTGTGATTCATTCTCACAAATGATTTACATGAAATATGGTAAAGATTATGTTAATGAACATATGAGATATATATGAAAAAATAATTGTTCTTTAAAGTTTATAACTATTCAATCTTCTTGCATTTCATTCATCCAACGATGGAAACATTGTTCATACGTAAATATGACCTACCATCTCCATGAATGGTGCATTTCATCTTTATATATATAACTTTTTTGAATGAATGTAAATATATATATATATAATGAATATGTATGATATTAATGTCAAATTTAACATTTTTTAGAATATTTAATGATGATAATATTATAAGAACTATAATTACTAAACCAAAAATATGATGTACAAAAATAGTTAAGGCCCAAAAATTATGATTTTATAAAGGGATTGTTGATAAATGGGTGTTGGAACATTATAAGGGGATCATATATGATATAATAAGTATGTTTATTTTTTTATAATATATGTATAATAGACCTAAATTTATTATAATGGAGGTTTGAACATGTATGAAGGAAGTCAATATTCAAGTGGTAAGAGATTTCTAGTATCTCTTTTATTTCTGGGAGACATATGCAAATTCACTATTCATTTCTTTTTTATGGTGTATATAGAACCCCTTTGAAATATTATATCATGAATATAATTATTTTAATGATATTTAATGTTTCATTTTATGTTATACTTTATTGGGTATTATGATTCAGAAGATTACAAAATTGTTAATGAATTTTTACCTCACCATTATTTTCGGTGAGACACAAGCCATAATCACCATATATTTATTTAATATTGTGTATCTACTTCCCATGAATATATTTTATGATTATTATAATGAAAATTATAGTTATTAAATTTATATTTTAGTATATCTCTTTCATAGGTACTATTTTTTAAATTTTACTAAAGTGGTAATGGTTTTATATAATAATCTCACCGTTTATCAGGATTGTTTATTATTAAGTCTCCAATTTCAAAATATTATTATATACCTCTCAATAATCCCAATTAATTTTATTTTCTTCTAGCTATTTCAATATAATATATGTTTTCCCTTCATTTACTTATTTTTATATACTCAGGGGTTCAAAAAAAAATTAAGAAAAATCATCTTTATTTTTCTCTTCGGTCGAAAACCTATTTTTCTTAAAAAATTATGTTTTCTAAAAAAAATTTCAAAATTTTTTTTATCATTATAAAAATGATTTATTAAATTCATTTTTACCCATGTTTTATTTTTTACAAAAAAAAATTGAAATAAATCTTCATTTCATTTTCCAAACAATGTTCATTTGGATTTCACCCAAAATGTGAAAGGAATATTTTTTTTAACATACATGAAATAAATGGAACTTCCCACCATCATGACCATTAATTACTTTTACTATTACTTTTAATTTTTAAATTTATTTTCAAATAAAATTATTTTAATAATGTTTTTTATTTTAAAAATTATTTTTCAAACTGAAAAGTACATTTTCCTCAAGAAATGATTAAAATGATTTTTTAAATATTCATTTATAAGTATTCAAATTTATTTTCAATGAAAAGGATTTATAGAATTTTTTATGAATTTTTTTAAAAAAAAAATTGATTTTCAAAGAAATTTTATTTTTCTCAAGAAATGGTCTAATCTTTAAAAATCATTTTCCATCTAAGATGACAACCCTTGATGTAACTTTTGATTTATTAGGGATATAAACCAAGGCTACCATTATTATTATTTTTCTTAATGGTTTATGATGAAAATATAATTATAATGTTGGTGTTGGTGTCCTAAAACCAACTATTTTACTCTAATTACATGAATATTTGATGTATTGAATATTAGTGAAACAGTTTATTGTGTATTGTTTGTTGTTATACATGACTCTAATGGAATAACATCCTAGATTATACATCACATTGATAATTTCATAGCAGTTCCCCACTATGATGAGAACCTTGAAATGTTATAATGATATTATCAAATATTGTTATGTGGTTGGATAATGTGATATGATGGGACACATAGCACATAGATTGTCAAGTGTGAGTACTTGTAAGTAGATGAGGATTCTTATCATGAAGTTATCACTTGGTAATCTTCAATATGGGAGATTATGAGAACATATCCACTAGTATGAATTTTGTATGTTTTGGTATCATCGAATATTCTTATATGTGAGCGTGTGTTATGGTCCTTAGACTTTATGATTTTTATTAATTCATGTTACAACTCATGCACTTATATTTATTTTATAAACCATGAAAATAAAAGTTTATAATGAAGTTGGATATGTTGGGTGCATCATGAGTGACATGTCGTTAATGAATAATTCAAGGAAGTATTTGTCTCTTCCTTCTTTATGGAAGCTAATATCTCGTCTCTTTGATTGGAATAGAATCGTCGCATTAAATTTCATGGACATAGTGTAACGACATGTTTATTTCATATTTTCAAAGAAATACATGTCGATCATATCCGTTTGTGACACAGATGTGCAACCTACTTGATAAGATATTGCAAAAAAAGGGATTATATTACACAGTGAGCAATCGTATGTGGTTGTAAACATTGTGACAATAAGTTATTTCCCTTCGGTAACTTGACCCATTTTAGAAATTAATCTTGAAATTTAAGAAAGCCCACATAATTTCAATGAAAAATAATCCTAGAGGTTCACGTGATAAGTGTTTCTGTTGATCTCGATTAAATTTTATTTTAGTTTAATTAATATAATAAATGTTATTCTCAAGTTTGAGGAATAATTTTATTCAAGTTATATTGATCATATAAATTAAATGAATATTATTCGATGGCTTGTGAAAAAAATATTTATTTTATTTATTAAAAATTTTAAAAAATATCTATTCACTATATTGTGAATAAAATATTTATTTATTAACAAAATATTTATTTGGTTATTAAATAAATTCTATAGGATTTCGAATAGACCAAGATCGATTCTAGTGATAAATATTAATTAACAACACTATTACATAATATTTTTTATTGTGCAAGTTAGCATGTGGCACAAAATAATAATAATATAATTATTATTATGCAACATGGGGTTTATTAAAGGTGATAAATGTTATTTAATACCCGATATGCAATTAAATAATATTTTATCTTAAATAAAAACTCTATAAATAGTAATTTATGTCTATTGTGTAGAGTATTCAAAAATTGAGAATGGAGAATTGTGGCACACAATGAATTCTCTCTCAGCTCCCCATTCTCTCTCCCTCTCAATAATGATAAGTTCAAGAAATATTTCTTCAAAATTGAAAAATGGGAATTCAAGAACAAACAATGCATGACATTCAAATCATTGTGCTAGCACCTAGAGGTCGAGTGGTGTTACTTGATGGTCGTAGGATCGCATGTGGATAACCACTAGAGGGATTTTATCCTTGGATCCAGACAACACAATGAAGATAATCCCAAAGGGTCTTTTCAGATGATCAACATTTACCAGCGAATAAAGTTCCTAAGCCTGAATATTTATTTCTTCACATATTAAATTAATTAATTATAAATTTGATGTGAAATATCCCCACTCTTAGTTTTATTAAATTATCATTAAATGAAATTTTAATATATCTCCCACAGTGGCATGCTTCTGGTACGTCTGGAACCATCATATGAAACTTGTTTCTCTTCCACAGGTTATTCCATGATAAAATTCTTATGAAACATGATTATTTTTCTATGGGTTTTTCTATGATGAAAATGTGAAATGATTATGAAAACTGTCACTTTTACACATGTTATTATATAATGAAATATTTATGAAACCCATTTGATTTCATGTGTTATGATGTATTGAATGTTTTTTAATCTTTTGGCACACATACTTATGTTTTTTATTATGTGATGGGTGGGGCATATATCTCCCTCTAATGAATTGGGTTAATATGGATAACTCATGAGTAAATTTTTTATGTGTTAACCTGATTAAATAATCACAATGTTATGAGGGAACCTAATTACATGTTCACAATGTTATACGTGATCCAGATTACATGTTCACAATGTTATACATGAAGCTGATTACATGTTCATAGTGTTTTGTGTGTAATTTTCTTTCATGTCCATAATGTTATGCATGGTCCAAGTTTCATGTTCATATATTTATATGAGGGGTTTATTTCATGTAATTAACTTAAGGAGTTTTCATTTATTTATTTATTTTTGTTCAAAATGTTATAAACTGATGTGTATGCCACAAATCTATATCATATGACAATGTTATACATTCACGACTCATGTTCTTTGATTCCCTTATGATTCATGTCTTGTGAACTTTAAATAATTATTCCATGACTCATTATTATGATGTTTGATATGCAGGGTATGGTTTTCAAATGTTATAATCATGTTCTCATACAAGTATGTTCATGTTATTCTTACATGTCTCCCCTGTTTACCCTTATTGAGCATCTGAGCTCACCCTTTCTTATGTTTCATTTCCCTTGGTTATAAAGAAAGGTTTTTTGTGGGGTATGTTTGTGAAGAATAGTGAAAGGGAATATTTTCATGGGATATTTTTAAGATATTTTACCAAATTAGAAGAGTGTGTATATAGTCTTCAATGACACTAAACTATTATAGTGCTCATGCATGTGTTTGTGTAATGTATTAAATATTCATTTAAAATGATGTAATATATATATATATGAGAATTTTGGGCAATTATATTAATGATATAACTTTCTATTTATGATATGAATCAAATGAATATCATGGTTTATGAAATCCCAATTTTTATTCATATATATCACTTCTTCATTCATAATTTCAACTAGAAAATGAATTCCACTATCATTTGTTAGAATAAAATTTTCACTGCCACAAAAACAGTTTTACACAGCGACACCCATTAATAGTGATAAAAAATCACTGATAAAGGGGGTACCTTTATCAGAACTAAAAAACATTGATAAAAGATACTTGTAATAGTGCTAAAAAAACTATAAAAATACCCCTTTATAAATTCTTTTTTAGTATTGATAAAGGTACACCCTTTATCAACATTTTTTTAGCGATGTTAAACATACTCCCTACATTAGTGCTTTTTTAGAAGTGATGATATAGACTCCTCCTTAATCATTTATTTTTTACTAGTATATATAAAGGGTATGTTTCAAAAAAATCATTAATATATAACTATATTTATATTTATATAAAAATTATATATATTTTTTAAAAATATGTTTTAGATATATCTAAATAATCATTTACAATTAATATATAATATATTTAGTGAAAATGAATTATAAAATAATTAAAAATA
This sequence comes from Viscum album, assembly GCA_963277665.1. NCBI lineage: Eukaryota > Viridiplantae > Streptophyta > Magnoliopsida > Santalales > Viscaceae > Viscum > Viscum album. The sequence goes on along the minus strand of OY728126.1, from coordinate 813,567,958 downwards.
TATTTTTTTAATAAATAATTTTTTAATTATTATCAATTAATTCTCTTTTAATATAAATTTTAAGATAAAAAATCAAAATTTTAATAAATGATCTAAAAAGTGTTGAAAACTTAACTCAAACTTCAAACAGCCATAAATTTTGATCTGGGTGTTGGTTTGGTCTCTATCGCATATTAAATAGAAGATTACGATGATCTATACATTTTGTTAACTTAGGGGACCTCATTCACTATTTTTCAAGGTCAAAAGAGACCCTGAAGGCCACCAAAACTGGTTTTTTAGTTTGGGTAACCTAATTTTTTAACATTCAATGGATTCCCAATCTCATTTGAGGGGGTATTCTTATCCTTTTTTCAGTAGAGATGCAATTTATTTTCAAGTCTTATACTCATAAGGATATTACTACTTTCAAATTTTTTCATTTTTATAATTTATTGTTGTTTATAAATTTTTATATACATATTTTTATATATTTACACATAAAAATTAAATTTTATAAATAAATATGTAGACATGTTTACATATAAAATATCATTATAAATATATAAACCATATCTAAATAAAAAATAATGTCTATTTTATTTAAAATAAAAATATATGAACATTTAAATACCTATATAATGTGTGCGTGTGTATTTGTGTGTGTCTTTATTAAAAAACTGATATATATTATATATATATTCTAATATATGTACATAAATTTTAATATATAATATATGTAAATATGTATAAATATGTATAATTATATTTATAAATGCATATATAATATGTGCGTGTCTGTGTTGTATATATGTATGTATTTATTCACTACTACACATATGCCTTTTAACAGTAGGTAAAATGGATTTTAACAATGCTAAAAGACATTGTTAATCGCATTGATAATAAAGGGGTCCCCTTTATCTGTGCTAGAAAAGAGCTGATAAAGGGGGTCCTTTATACATTTTAAAAAAAATGTTGATAAAGGAGTCCCTTTTTCAGTGCTCGAAAGAGAACTGATAAAGGCCTTGATGGCTTCAATATGATATTAATATAATAACACACCCAAAAAAACTTGAACAAACATGAAAAAACCTTTAATTTCAAAAAATGCTATATAAATTTAATGTGACACCAGGAATAAAAAAATTATACCCATGGTATATAAATAAACACTTTTATATATATTTCAAACAATGTTTTATATAATTACATATACAATTTTCCATAAAACATTTAAAAACAATAATGTTACATATTTTGATGCTCGTGATCCCCTCTCAAAAATTTCCACCCATGGTTTTAGTTTCAAAAAAACATCTCAACATGATAAAAAGATTATTCCTATATAAGAAAGAAAATATTAAGATAGTAATACTATAAAGAAATAAATTAAACATTAATATGAAAGAATACATTAATAAAATGTCAATATTTAATATAAAAGACACATTTGGGGTTATACTGGTCACACCATACATCCTATTGAGGTGGGGTTGATTCTTATACATCAAAATGAGTTGTAGATCATTTTCCTAAACTATCATAACAATATGAATGTATTTTCTAGGTTTGGAGTATGTCACTTATTCTTTTACTAAAATTAATGTCACTTTTAATTATGACACATTTGGAGTTATGTTGGAAACACCAGGCATCGTATTGAGGTGTGGATAATTTCTACACATCACAAATGACTTAAAATCATTTCCCTAAAGTATAAAATAAATATGAATATGTTTTCATAGTTTTTAGTATGTCGTTGTATTTTTCTACTAAAATGACATTTCAAAATATAAACACACATTATGAGTCATATCAGTCACATAATGCATTAGTTTGATGTGAGACTACTTAATACACATCAAAAATGAATTATGAATCGTTGTTCTAAATTATCAAGATAATCTAATTTTGTTTGATTGGATTTTAGTGAGTGACATGTTTTGAAGTAAAATGCCAATTTTAAACTGATAACATACACTTTTAGTCATTTGGGTCACACTATGTGTCAGATTGAGGTGTGGTTGATTCTTATATGCCACAAATGACTCATTGATATTTTTTCTAAAGTATCAAAACAAACTAAATGTGTTTTATCAGTTTTCAAAATGTCACTTGTTTTTTTACTTAAATTAATGTCAATTTTAAATAAAAGAAGACACTTTGGGTGATACCTTCCATACCGTTAATTATATTGAGATTAAAATTATTCTTACACATTAAAAATGACTTAAATATTGTTTTAATAAAATATAAAAACAATATGAATGTGTTTTCTCAATTTTATGTATGTCACTTATTGTTTTTACTTAAATTAATTTCAGATTTAAATAAAAAGAGACACTTTGAGTTATACTGGCCAACCTGTGCATCTTATTGGGGTGAGACCAATTCTTACACATCAAAAATGACTTATAGATCAATTTCCTAAATTGTCAAAACAATTTGAAATAATTTTCTTGGTTTTCAGTATGTCAGCTGTGTTTTTTTACTAAAATGTCATTTCAAAATGGAAACACGCATTATGAGTCATATCGGTCGCATTGTGCATCCATTTGATGTAAGAATTCTTCATAAACGTCAAAAATGATGTATAAATCTCTTTAATAAATTATTAAGAAAATCAAAAAAAGTTTTATTGGTTTTAATTGATTGACATGTTTTGAACTAAAATGTCAATTTTAAAATGATAACATACACTTTTAGTAATACTGATCACACCGTGCATTGGATTGAGGTGCGGTTGATTCCTAGAGGTCACAAATGAATCATGGATTATTTTCCTAATGTATCAAAACAATATGAATTCATTTTATTAGTTCTCAGTGTGTTACTTGTTCGTTTTACTTAAATTAATGTCAAGTTTAAATAAAAAGACACACTTGAGGTCATACCTGCCATATAGTGAATTGTATTGAGGTTCAGTTAACACTTTAATGTCAAAAATGACTCATGTATCATTTTCCTAAAATATGAAAATAATCCCAATGTTTTTTCCAGTTTTTAGTATGTCACTTGTTTTTTTACTTAAATTTATGTCAGTTTTAAATAAAAAGAGACACTTTGATTTATACCGGCCACACAATGTGTCATTTTGAGATGAGAATGATTCTTAAATCCCCCAAATGACTTATACATCATTTTCCTAGAGTATAAAAACAATTGGAATATTTTTTCTTAGTTTTCAGTATGCTAGTTGTGTTTTTTTACTAAAATGTAATTTCAAACTAGAAACACTCATTATGAGTCATAACGGTCACATAGTGTGCCTGTTTAATATGAGACTACTTCATAAACATAAAAATGACCTATGATTCATTGTCATAATTTGTAAATACAATCAAAGTGTGTTTTATTATTTTTCATTGAGTGACATGTTTTGAAATAAAATGTCAACTTTAAACTGATAAAGGAAAATTTTAGTCATACTAGTCTTACTATGAATCGTGTTGAGGTTTTGTTAATTCTTAAAAATCAAAAATTACTCATGGATCATTTTACAAAATTATAAAAACAATCTGAAAGTTTATGCTCAGTTTTTAGTATGTCACTTATTATTTTTACATATATTAATGTCAATTTTAAATAAAAATACACATTTGGATTAATATAAATCACACTGTGCATTGTATTGTTGTGTTTTTGACTCATACACATCAAAAATTAGGCATGGATCATTTTCCTAAAATATAAAAACAATCTGAATGTGTTTTCTTAGTTTTCAGTAAGTCACTTGTTCTTTTTACTTAAATTAATGTCAATTTTAAATAAAAAGAAACACTTAGAGTCATAACTATCACATTATGCATCGTATTGAGGTTTGGTTGACTCATAAACGTCAAAAATGACTTTAGGATAATTTTCATAAAATATAAAAACAATATGAATGTTTTTTCTCAGTTTTCAGTATGTCACTTGTTCTTTTTACTTAAATTAATGTCAATTTTAATTAAAAAGAGACACTTGGAGTCATAATGATCTCAACATGTGTCGTATTGAGGTGAAGTTGACTCTTACACATCCCAAATTACTCATGGATCATTTTCCTAAAATATAAAAATAATAAAAATGTGTTTTCCCAATTTTTATTATGTAACTTGTTGTTTTTACATAAATTAATGTCAATTTTAAATAAAAAGATACAATTTGAATTATACCTGCCACTCCATGCATCATATTGATGTGTGTTTGATTCCTACACATCAAAAATTAAGTATAGATCATTTTTTAAAAGTATCAAAACAATACAAATGTGTTTTCTCAGTTTTTAGTAAGCCAGTTTTTTTACTCAAATGTCATTTCAAACTAGAAACACACATTTTGAGTTATACTGATCATAATGTGTATCGGTTTGATGTGATACTGCTTCTTATATTTCAAAAATTACTTATGAATCTCTTCCCTAAATTATTAATACAATAAGTCATGTTTTCTTGGTTTTCAATGAGTGACACATTTTAAACTAAAATATCAATTTTAAACAGATAATGGACACTTTTAGTCATACTGATCACATTTTGGGTCATATTGAGGTGTGGTTGATTCATAAATATCATAGATGGCTCATGGATCAATGTGATAAAGTATAAAAATAATCCAAATTCATTTTCTTAGTTTTCATTATGTCACTTGTTCTTTTTACTGAATTTTATGTTAATTTAATATAAAATACACACTTAAAGTCATATCATCCACACCATGGATCGGATTGAGGTGAGTTTGATTCCTAAACATCAAAAATTACTTATGGGTAATTTTCCTGAATTATCAAAATAATGTTAATGCATTTTATTATTTTTTAGTATGTCGCTTTTTCTTTTTACTAAAAGTACTATCAATTTTAAATAAAAAGAGACAGTTTGATTGATATTGATCCCTTGTTCATTTTTCTCAGTTTTGATTAGGTAAAATTATGAAAAAATTAATTAATTACATAATTATTATGAATTCACCTTTAAACATTCTTAACCCATTTCCTTGTTGTCGTTATCTCAGTTTCATCCTCCAAGTCCAACCTCTCACGAGCGTGATCAGTTTCAAAAAAACCAGTTGCACCCTTAGTTTGAGGTATGTTACACTTTTTTATGCCTTTTATTTGTTTAAAGTTGTTTAGTAAGGTTTGGGATAGTTTGTAGTAGTTTTTTAAATTTTTTAAAGCTTTTATAAAGGATCACAGTTTGGGTACGATTAGGGGAACCATGCAACAAACCCTGGTAACCATGCAACTTGAGATAGTGGGCTTCACACAATTTTCACATGTTTTTTCTAACCGTGTGGGGAGGCTATGTGAATTTTCCTTTAGAAAATTATTAGGAGCATGGTTAGTGCATGGTTTTTCTAACTGTGTAAGCTAATCGTGCATGGAAAAAAATTCGGTTTTTAATTACAGGATCACTTGGGATTTTCCCTAAACATATCATTTATTCTCCCATATGAACTCCACTAAGATTTTTTGGTTCTCAAGGATTATAGGGGATCTTCAACTCATTTTGGAAGAAATTAAAAGGGTTTTCAAGGTGCATTGAAGGTGATTCTTCTCCAGTAAGTCTCCTCTCTTGAATCTCGCTTGGTTTTCCTTAAATCTAGTTCTCCCCTTTCTTAATTTTCTATATCTACACCCATTTCATGTAGATATAGGGTTTTTTTTCTAAAATAATAATATTATGGGTTTTTTATGTTAGTTAAATTTATTTGTGGTGGTTTTGGTGGAGATTTCACCTAGAATTGTGGTGTGGTTGGGAGTTGGTCGATTTCACCAAAAACCTAAGGTAGGTGTCTTGTCTCTCAACTCCACCTTTCTGTCTCTAGAAGCCCTTTTTTCAAATAATTAGTTTTTATTAAAATTAATTGTGATTATGATGTTCTAATATTTATGGAAATTCCCTTTTTATTTTTTTTATATTTTTGGAGAAAATGGATTATTGTTGTGAAATATTTTTTATTGTCAGATTTTAAAAACTTGATTTTAAAAATGGTATCTTGGGTTGATTTATAAAAATGTTTTGTGAAATGGTTTCCAATAAAAGTTATTGCTTTATTGAAATGTGATATGTTATGGAAGAATTCTTAAGGGATCGTTTGGTTGTGAAATAGTTTTTTGCATATTGTTGTGGCTTTAGTAGGTGTATATGCTTGTTATTAGATTAATAATTTTATGCATGTGTTAATTGTGGTGTGAAGTTGGTAGGAATTACCACTAAAAAAAGTGTATGTATAGTGTATGGAAGGGCCACCGTCAAAGATAAGTGGGAATGAAGTACCCCTAAGTTTGGAAATGTATAAACGGGCTCGAACGGAAAGTTCCACCATGATTGTTACACTGGGTTGATCATGTGGAAATTTATTGTTGTGTTTCTATTATACATGTGGATATAAAAGATAAATTTTTGTGATAATATTTGATGTTAAAATGTATTATTTCATGGTTTTCATATTTCCCTTTGTATTGTGTAGATTTTGGGAAAAATTGGCATGGTAAGGGTGTGTTTGGATCTATGGAAATTTTTTCACTATTGGATGTTTTTTATAAAATTATTTATATAAATGTGCTAATGGTTCTATCCTAGTGGTGTGTATAAGGAAAAAATTTAGGGAAAACCTACTGATTATTATTACTCACCCCCTACTTTGGAACTTGGTTGCTTTTTCAAATGTCTTATTTCGAGACAAAGGTAAGGGTAAAGCATCTCATTTTTATAATAGTACATCGTGATGCTTGGGTGGTATTGTGGTTCTTGGAGCATAGAGCTTGGTGTCGAGCCATGGAGTGTGTCATGGTTTCCTTTGGGTCTTGTTCTTAAGTCTTCCACTTGGTACACTGGTTATGGAACATTATGGTTGAGTTGTATTGGTCTATGGGTATTGTTATGGAATTGGTTAGGTTGCATGGTTGTTTATTGGTAATGTGTTATCTTTGTTTACATTGTTGAATTGCATCATGTAATTTTGTTTGGTTATGGATTGCTTTGTTTGTTGATTTTATTCTAAGGGAAAATCATTCCCTAATTGTTTTGAATCCCTTGGAATTTATTTCCAACCTTTGGTTCCTTGGGAACATTTTCTAAGGCCATGTGGCATCTCACTACCTTCTCAAGCCAATGAGAAAGGGGTAGGGCAATGAAAGTGGTATCAGTTGGTTTTCCTTTGGCATTGGTTCTTGGTCTTCATCTTGGAGTTGGAATTCATTCTTAGGTCATTCCTTGAGTCGATATGATAGTAAGGAGTAGGATTGTACAAACATGATATGTATATCATAGAAGGAAATAGCTAAACCTTTTATACTGAACCTCAAGTTACTAGGGAGTTGGTTATATAAGTGTTTTGGAGACACTTATAGGCATTGTAAATCTCATTTTCGTGGGTGTATCCAATAAGAGGAGCATGAAAAGCATGGTATAAATGAATTCCCACTAGGATACATATTTTATTGTGTATAATGATTTATATTGTGATATGAATGTGTTGATTTGTGGAAAATCTGGGAATTATTTTCAAATGTATGGATTTGAAATGTGGATGGTTTTAGTATTTTTAAAATGGGTTGATTTTCAAAACATGGTGGATCTTATTCAAAAATAGTGCAACATGGTAAATGTGAACATGTGGAAATCCTAGTTTTGATAGTTTCAATTTAATTGAATTTGAAAATGTAAGAATTTTCTTGTTAAGGGGGTAAGACTTGTGGCTATCTTTGTATTGATATAAATGGCACCAGGTAGGCATAACAGAGACAAACTAGAGGAGGATGCTAAAAATGTGGTTTCTCCTTAGCCTCCAGTGAACCAGCAGCTAGTGTAGAGTATAGTGAAAGCATTCCAAAAAGTGGAAAGTGGGAATAAATTGGATGATTCAAAGCATGTAGATCATATGATCAATTTCAAAAGATGAATCCATCCATCTTTAGGGTGATTCGGAGTTGGAAAGGGAATAATAATGGTTGAACAAAATAAGCAGGATATTTGAATTCTTTGGAACAATGGTAGAGATGAAAGTGAAGTTAGCCACATATGTATTGAAAGATATTTCCTGTCAATTGTGGTATTTGGGATCCAAGCTGGAACGGACCAAGGAATGACATGGTAATATTTTTAGGAATTTTTTAACAAAAAATTATACCCTCATACATTCTTAATTTAGTGCCAAATATATTTATTTTGTTTAAATTAATAGAACCTCTTGGTAACGGAATATGCAGTTAAGTTTATGAACTTAGTGCGATTCGCACCTAAGGTGGTGGGAAGTACATCATTGAAGGAATGTATCTGTGAAGTTGGGTTGAGGTAGGAAATTATTTCTAAAATAGAGGTGGTATGTATAAGTGATTACATGGAAATGGTGAATAGAGAATTAGTGGATAAAATGGATTTCTTGGGGGATACAAGTGAGGGAAACAAGTTGGTACCCCATGAGAAATGGTGGGAAATCTAATGTGGGGTTCAAGTTGAAGAGGGACACTTATTTATAGGGTGGGAGTATGGATCATAATTCGATGGTAGGATTAGTGAATCTTCCTATGAATCCCTAGAGTAATTCGGGATGTTTTCAGTGTGGCTCTATGGGACACATCAAGTGAAATTGTATGACACAACCTCAAGCATGGCATAACTGCATGCAGGTGGTAAATATTATGTGTTATTGTATTAATTCTCTAGGTTTGGGTGTTCGTGATACTACTCAGGTGTCACAGGCATCCAATTCCTTGATGGGACGGGGGTACCAGCATACTCCTTATCATCAGAGAGAAGTTAGTCATGGTAATTCAATAAACACCACGACTCCACAACAGGGTAATAAAGAGAAGAGTGTGGAAAGTTGGCAGCTATTTGGAGTTGATTAGTTTGTGATGGATGGTCATTCAGTACCATCCACATTGTGAGGTATGATTCTTTTAAGTTCTAACTTGATGCAAGAATTGTTTGATATGGGTACTTCCCATTCTTTTATTGCTTCATGTGTTTTTGGTTTTATGGGTTTAAGTGTGGAAATGAAGCCTTCATTTTTAAAACTTCAAACTCATCAGGTTAAAAGAGATTGTCAAGCTTTATTCTATAGATCATGTTGTATAGTTGTGGATGGGGTTGAGTTGATGCTGGATTTCTCAATGCTTGAGATAGATGCTTATGATATAATCCTGGGAATGGATTGGTTAATGATGTTTAAGGCCCAAATCGACTTTTATGTACGAATGGTATGTTTTATGATAGATGATGTTGTCCAACATCTCTTTAGAGGATAAAATAATGTAAAGTAGGGTTCAATGGGATTGTTCACACTATATGTTAGAAAAATCTCATCTCAATTAGCGGTTTTGTCGTTGGCATCAATGGAAGAGGATGATAGAATCGTTTTTCCAGTGGTTGTTGATTAGTTTCTGGATGTCTTTCCTGAATAATTATTAGGGTTTCCACCCATGACTGGAAATTAAATTTTTATTAAGATAAAGATAAATCCCCTTTTAATGGGTAAGGGGAAACCCAAAAAACTTCAAAGAAATAAAAACAATAAATCCCCATAGTCCAAAGTCCCAAGGAAAAAAATAATCCAACTAAAATCTGCAAAGAAGATCCCCTCCCTAGAATCAAAATCATTAAGACGAGCTTCCACCTTTTCATCGCTGCTCGGCTAGCAGTCTCATGAAATGATTCACAGGCAAGGTACTGATGGAAAACTCCATACCCTATAAAACTTCCAAATCTTGATAGCCATGATCTATGAAATATCTCTACTCTTCACCTCTTCTGAAACTATACCTTGGAGTGAACTGAATGAATTTTTCCATAGACTGTAAACTGTAGGGACATAATTCACAAACGAGCATAAAAATAACTCCACCAATTCACACATTCAACCAAAACAACACTCAATCTGCAAGATTCCAAAAATATCAAAACCAAACCATCACAGAAAGAAACAAGATCCTCCACCATGAAGCTTCACCCCGAGCGGTCATCGGAATTGAAGTCAGACAACGGCGGCGCCACCACATGCCTCCAGAACACCACACTTCCAGAACTAAAAAAAGAAAAATTAAAGCTAAAAGCATAATCCAAAAAAAATGGGGACCTCATGAACATCATATTCACTATAAAATTACCCCTCTGCAAGTCAGGGAAGTAGATCTCATCACCACATTCACAACTGCACTCGAGTACCATATCCTCCCAAGAACCCGCAGATGACACATAATGAAATGGAATCTCTATATCACAGCATCTGAAACCCACACCCTAGACCAAAATCACACTACCAAGAGAAACCCTAACCAGTTCTAAGGCTAGGTAGAGAATAGGGCTAGTCCAAGATTTTGTTCACTGAATATGACGAGCCCGTAAAATAATGCCACTAGACGAGACTCTGCCATGAACGCGCTGATAAAATCACTGAGAAGGGATCCTGACAAGCCAAGAAGGTGGGTATGAAGAAGGTAGTGGGGGAATATAAGTAGATTTTATGATTGATCTTATTCCAGAGACCAGTCCTATCTCACGTCCATATTACTGGATGGAACCAAAAGAATTGAGATAATTGAAAGTGCAGTTGGAAGAGCTAGAAAACAAAGGGTTCATCCAGCCGAGTATGTCTCCATGGGCATCGCCGGATTTTTTTGTTAAAAAGGAAAATAGAACTTTTCATATGTGTGTTGATTATCATAATCATAACCATATTATGATAAATAAATGATATCCACTTCCACACATTGATTATTTGTTCAATCTGTTTAGGGGAGCTCTGTAGTTATCTAAGATTGACTTGCGATCTAGATATCATCAATTGTGGGTACGGAATGAGATTATTTTTAAAAACATACTTCATAAGTAGATATGTCCATTATGAGTATATGGTTATTCTCTTTGGTCTGATGAATGCATCAGTATTTTTTATGGCATTGATGAATCGGATATTTCATAAATATATTTATTCTTTTGTAATGGTATTTTTCAATGATATATTTTTGTATTCCAGGACAACGGTGGAGCATGAGAAATACTCTATGATAGTGTTGGGGATCTTAAGAGATCATCAGTTATATGGAAAATTGTCGATGTGTGACTTTTGGATATAAGAGTTTTGTTTTTCTTGACCATGTTATTTCTAAGAAGGGTGTTTCAGTTGATCCAGCAAAGATATAGATTGTTATCTCATGGAAACCACCAAATAATGTTTTCAAGATACGAAGATTACTTGGTCTATCTGGATACTATTAGTGTGTTTTTCATGACTCTTCATGATTGGTATCACCAATTAAAGCTTTGAAAAGGAAGAATATTCTATTTCAATGGAATGAGCAGTGTTATAAATATTTTTAAGAGATTAAGAGTCTCATTACATCAACACCAATATTGGTTTTCCCAAAACTAGTAAAAGGGTATGTGGTGTAATGTGACACATAAGAATAAGTTTTGGGGTGTGTTCTCATGAAAGGGGGTCATGTGGTTTCATATGGAACATGACAGTTGAGGGTTCATGAGAGTAATTACCCAACACATGATTTGGAGTTGGTGGTGGTGGTTTATGCTTTGAAAATATGGCATCATTATATATTCAGTGAGAAATTCACAGTGTTTACCTATTATGAGAGTTTAAAGTGTATTTTCTCTCAAATATATGTGAACTTGAGGTAAATTAGATGGATGGTGTATCTTCTGATGTTTGAGTTTGACCTGATGTACACACCGAGTAAGGGAAATTTGGTGCTTGATGCATTAAGTAGGAATTTTTATGCTCAGGTGGTGAAATGGGCATCAGTTTAGTGGTAGCTGGTGTCGGTTTTAGCCAAAATGAGGTTAAAATGTGAGGGTTGGGGTGATAGAGTGGTTTTCTTTCTAGTTTCATTGATTCATGGCTTGGCTGGCTTGGTTAAATAGGCACAGATGTCTGATTCTAATTGTATGGAGATGAGGTCAAAACTTAATAGTGGGGAGACCATTGAGGGCTAGGAACTGAATGAGCATTTAGTTTTGTGTTTTCGGAATTGTATGGTTGTATTGGTAGCTTTTGGAGAGTAAATTATTAGGACTTGTCATCATTTCATAGGATTTAACCATTCTAAATTAAAAAATTGTATAAGGTGTTGAAAGCACAATTTTGGTGGGATGGTATGAAAAGGAATGTGGATAAGTTTGTATTAAGATTATTGACTTGTCAGTAAGTCATGGAATAGCATCAATGGCTAGTAGGTATGTTGGAATCTTTACCTATTCTTCTTTGGAAGTGGGAACAAATAGCGATGTATTTTTTTATAGGTCTCCCAAGAATTTTTAGAAAACATGATTCCATATGGGTGATAGTTGATCGGCTCACAAAGTCGGCCTATTTCATACCTATTCATGATTCTCGTATGGTGGAAGATCATTCCAAAATCTATATCCATGAGGTAGTAAAGAGGCCTGGTGTTGCAGTTTCGATTGTATCAAATAGATATCAGATGTAACATCCCATTACCTTGATCAGGTATGTTTCCTACCTTTTTTAAAATCCCTTTCAGTTAAAAATCCTTTTATGTGTTTTTATGGGTTTACTATAGACTGCAGAATAGGTACACACCATGTACCTGAAGTACACGTCGTGTACTTGGTGCTGGTTGCATGTCGTGGACTGTAAGATCATGTCGTGAACTAGGAGATCATGTCGTGATCAGGTACACATCACGTACATGATTTAAATTTCATTTATGGATTACATAGAACATTTTTAACCCAAGGGGATGGGTTTTTCATTATACTAATCCAGCGTGGACTACACATCTTCCCCCATGGATACACATCATGAATCACCCTGCGTCTAGCCTTAAGTAATGATTTTGGAAGTATCGTTCAGTCTATTATTCCCAAACCTCTTGGTTCTCAAGCCTATACTCTCCCTAGGATATTTTCAGAGTTTTCTTGCCTTCTGGTTCAATCTGATCAGATTTAGATCTTTGTTGCATATGTGGTATGTCTCTCGGGTAAGGGTTCTCCCTCATTCTTCAAGTTTGTCTCCTTATATCCTCTTGGTATTTCAATGGACCATCTTGGGATTGATGTATCTATGTCATGTGTTATTGGATCTTGCTTCTAGGTGGTGTTTTAAGGACTCATTCACCTTCGTTCTCATTGACGGGTGTCGTTGAGAGTGTCGTTATTTAGAAAAGAGGTAGGTGGTTCCCTCCTTTTGAGATTTGGACTTGGTGAGTTGTGTCCTTATAGAATTTGGGGATTTTTTCCTATTTTAGTACTCGAGTTTTATTACTTTGGATAAATTCCTTTTTGTATTCTAGTACTTTTACTCCTAGTTGAATTTTCCTATTGATATGCATACTATCTTCTATATTTTTTCCATATTCTCATGGAAAAATCATCCCTACTTGTATGTTGTATGATGATAGGTGCTAGTATCCAACCCATGTGGATTGAGAATTCCCTTCGGGTCATTTTAGGGACATCTCATTTATCGGGTCACCATAGGTGGTAAGGTAAAGACATCTTGTAGATTAGTTCTAGTATTTTCCCTATAGATATTTTGATAGGTTGAAAAACAAATCTTGTTTGTCTCTTTGGTTGAGAATATTTTCTATTGTTACTTAGTTTGATAATTAATCTAATGTTCTCCTTTTATCTGTTGATTTTATGTATCATCAGGCCTCCGAGAAGATGTGTGAATCAGATATAGGAAAAGGCTACTACTAAACCTCATTAAGAAAATCCTATTGTTGATCTGAATCTGGTTGAGGTGATTGTTCACACTATCCTAGCTCTGGGACAGGCACCACCTCTAGTTCCCACTCAGGAACCAGTTGGGGATCCTCGGGGGGGGGGGATGTTCTTTGGAATCATTATCAAGAGTTCCTTTTCTAGAATCCACCAGTATTTGAATAATCCACTGATCCTCAACATCAGTAGGAATGGTTGGGAAAGATAGACCATTTTTTGAGTTCTTGGACATACCAAAAGTGATCAGGGTGAAGTGTTCCACCTTTTTACTGGAGGGAACAAGAAGGAGATGGTGGTAAATGATGGTGACGTAAGGGAAACATGAGTGATTACAATGGAAAGACTTTATGGTTATTTTCACAAATCATTTCTATCCATATTTTATAGTGTTATCTAAGGCTATAGAGTTCTTCAAGCTTGAGAAGGCTGACAAAACTGTGACTGAGTATTCAAATCGCTTTTCTAAGCTCATGCAATTTCATCATAAGATTGTATCTAAGGATAGGATGAAGGTTCGAAAATTAGAGTTGGGATCTGTCAGATATTGGTTCTCAGGTTTTCTTACTGAAGTTTCCCACTCATGATAATGTTCTGGTTATGGTGCTGATGTTTGTGATGGACTTTGCTGGCAAGTCAGGGCTGATGGGAGTCTATTTTTCTCCCGATGGAGTTGTTGGTTCCTTCAAAGTAAAAAGGGAATTGTGATGATCCTAATGGTAGTTCTTGATAGCAGAGTCATTCCAGACCTCTTACAGCTCAAAGAGGATGTTCTTTGACTTGATACCAGTGTGGAAAGCTCGGTAATTCTTGGAGGGTTTTCACTAAGGCACCAAATAACTATATCTTATGTGGACATTAAGGGAACTTGTAGAGGTTCTACCATCACTTCTACACTCCGTGTAGTGGGATAGGATCATCAGCTCCTCACAAAACTATGGGGTAATCAAATGCATCACTGACAAAAGGGTTTTAGTAATAGGAATCTGGAAAGAATCTTCTTAACACATTGGAAGGATCTCCAGAGGAAGCAGACACGAGTCTAGTGACTATGAGAGGTACCATTACCATTTCTTTATCATTAATGACTAATCTTTTTGATACTGGTGAATCTCATTATTTTATTTTAACTCTTATCATTAATCTTTTAAATATTTCTATGGAGAAACTATCTTGTGCAATTGAAATTACTACACCCCTCGGTAGGAAGAGAGAGAAGGGTCTATGTAGTATTTCATGTGTCTTCTCTCTATTATATTTCCATCTATCTTAGAGTTTTCTGTTTCTTGATATGAAATATCTTTATATCATATTCAGGATGGATTGGATCATTTCCAATAAAGCCTGAGTTGATTGTTATCTTTTACAGGTCTACTTCACTACACCCAATGGTGTGCCTCTTGTTTTTCAAGTAGAATGGGACCCAAGGTTGAGTATAGATTAACCTTATTATCCAATGTTGGGGAAATTAAAATCAGTGTTTTCTTTTGACCTAGAGTGAGATTAAATGGGTGGTTATCTTCCTCCAATTGTTGCCGATTTTTCTAATGTGTTCCCTTCGGATTTTTCTAGTCTTCCACCAGTGAGAGAGGTTGAGTTTTATATTGACTTAATTCCTGGTACTCAATCAGTCTCTATCCCCTATTATCGCATGGAACCATTTGAGCTGAAAGAGCTAAAATCCTATTTGGATTATCTTCTTGATAATGGATTTATTCATCCAAGTGTGTCACCTTGTGTAGAATTAATTCTCTTTTCTAAGAAGGCTTATGGTTCTCTTTGCTTATTTTTTTTATAATCAAAATCTCAATTGAGTTACGATAAAGAAAAAATATATGTTTCCATGGATTGAAGATCTTTTGGATTAGCTAAAAGGGGTGAAGTGATTTTCAAATATCAACTTTTGATATGGTTACCATCAGTTGAGGATAAAAGTATATGACATTCATAAAACCACCTTTTGGAGTAGGTACGGAAACTTTGAGTACATTATTATTCCCTTTGTTTTGAAAAATTCTCCTATTATTTTTATGGATTTAATGAACAAGATTTTTCATGAGTATCTGGATATGTTTGTGGTAGTCTTTATGGATGAAATTCTTTTTTACACCAAATCTGATGAGGATCATGCACAACATCTATGAATATTTTTGAATCTACTAAGAAACCACCACCTTTATTCCAAGCATTCAAAGTGTGATTTCCGGAATCAAGAAGTGAAATTATTGGGACACGTGGTGTCTGAAAAAGGTGTATCATTTGATCTTGAAAAGGTGAAGGATGTTATGAAGTGGGATAAACACAAAATGTCTTCAAGATCTAGAGCTTCTTGGGCTTAAACAGATATTACCGTAGGTTCGTGAAGGACTTCTCAATGTTGGATTCTCTAATGACTTCTCTAACTCATAAGGGGGTGATGTTTGTGTGGGATGATAAATGTTAGAGTTATTTTGATGAGCTCAAGCATCTGTTGAATACTACACTGGTGTTAACTCTTCTAGAAGTCATGCAAAGTAATGTGGAATTTTGTGATGCATCGGGTTCAGACTTGGGTTACGTTCTTATACAAGGTAATCATGTAGTAGCATATGGATCTCGTCATATTTTGCCACACGAGAAGAATTATACTACCCATGATCTGGAAATTTTAGCTGTGATGCACACGCTAAAAATTTGGTGGCACTAGAATTTTGTAAAAAAAATTATGGTGTATTCAGACCACAAAATCCTCAGTTATATCTTCTCTCAAAAAATTTTGAAACTTCAGCAGAGGCATTGGGTGGAGTACTTGTAGTCTTTCAACTTTAACATCACCTATACCCCATAGAAATGGAATGTTTTTTCTGATGATTTGAGTATGAAACTTCCAACCCAGACAGTGAAAGAGTCTTCAAAAGAGTGTAATTTAATGGTTCTTTTGCACAGTTTCATATTGGAGTTCAGGAGGAATGTGTTTAGGTTTATTTATCTATATTTCCATTAAAATATACTCTTCTCGATATGATTATCCATGAAAAACATCTTGATTATGAGTTTTGTAGCACTAGATAATCCCTTTATAGTGGGGAGATAGTTTCTCTTTAGTCGTTGTCAAAAGAGAGTATTCTATGATATCAGAACTGCTTCCTTGTACTATTATCAGCAAGGAAGGTTATGATGGGATATTTTCATAGCTCTTAGTGGGTTGTGCATCGGAGAACCCCAAAAATTTTCTATGACATGAGGTGTTAGTTTTGGTGGAATGTCCAACTATTGAGCTTTGGACTTGGTGATTTGTGTCCTTAGGGACTTTGATGATGTTTTCTTATTTTAGTACTTGGATTTCAGTACTTTGGATAAATGACTTTTTTTTATCCTATTAAATTTACTCTCAGTGGAGTTTTCCAATTTATATTAATACTATATTTAATCTTTTTCTTCCATATTCATGTGGAAAACTCATTCCCACTTGTATGTTGTATGATTCTAGCTGCTAGTCGACAACTCATGGGGATTTGGAACCCACTTCTATTTGTGTCATGGTCAGCTCAGTGATCGGTTTACCAGGGTACCCATGCTAGTTCATGAAAAATGAGTATCAAAGGGGAGTTCCCAATCCCTATAGGTTGGAGACTATCACCTAGCATCATACAACATACAAGTGGGAACGCATTTTTCCATGAGAATACGAAAGAAAAAGATAAATGACAGTATGCATATCAATAGAAAAACTCCATTGGGAGTAAAAGTACTAGAATATAAAAAGGAATGTATCCAAAGTACTGAAAACCAAGTACTAAAATAGTAAAACATATCCAAAGTCCCTAAGGACACAACTCACCAAGTTCAAATCTCAACAGCTAGATCCACATCTAAGATATCCCTTACCTTTTCTCGAGCCTAGAAGAAGAAAGTCTACAAACACCTAGAGGCAAAAGTAGGGTGTGAGCCTAATCCCAGTAGTATACCAACAAATACTTCATAACAGATTCCAAATATATATTATCCAAAGAAAATATTTCAATTTTTTATAACAAACATGTTTGGAAATTTAAAAGTCATATTTAAACAAAACATGTTATATATTTTAAAATGATGGAAAATACATTCAAAGCAAAGGAATTTGTTTACAAGAGATGGAATATATCTAAAAAATAGCTTATGCAAAACATTTATATAAAAAAATTATATAAATTCAGTAAGAATTTAAAGAAGTTAAAACAACATTGGAATACATTTAAATCTAAAATATAAATAAACAAGTGAGAAACATGGTCATCTACCAAAATGTACGATAGTATTGACCATCTATAGGATTTATCACTATCTAAGTGAACTCAAAAAAATGTGTATACCCACTTACCTATGACTCTGTCCAAGGGAGACTCATTACCAACCCATTGGGGATGTGACCGACTGCTTGTTTTTTTTAGAACATTGTAATAGCATAGAGTGTATCCAAATAACTCACTAACTACCTAATCCTTTCATGCACTCTTACATGATGGGTGAACTATTTTAAGACTGCTTAAAAATATTATCAATACCATTATTCCATTTCATAAATTCCAATTTCTTTCCATTTAAAACCAAAACAGGTTTTATTCAAAAACATGCCTTTTTTACAAGATAAAACCACTAGGTTTCTATCAAATTATTTTAATCCATTTTCATGAGTTTAAAATTCATTCAAACCCAATTATATACTTCTCCCAATTAATTTTCCCCATTAAATTAAATAATTTAATTGAAAAAAATTCCATAAAATCCACAATTTAAATTCAATAATTTAAATCAAATAATTTTAATAAACCGACCCCAATTTAATGGAATTGGGGGTTTTCCAAATTTCATGCCAAACCCGTTTTAAATCCTCCAATTAATTTGAATTGGGTTTTATTAAAGAAATTGAAATCAAGAATGATAATTTTAATTTAAATCAAAAATTTAAATAATTCAGTCAATGTGATGGTAATAAATTTAGAAAATATGGATGGAACCACCTACCTCTTTCCCAAAGAATGACACTCACAATGACACCTGCCAACGTTAACGAATGTGAAGGAGTCCTTGAAACACAACCTATAACAAATATCCTTCAATACCAAGATTATCCATTGAAATATCAATAGGATATAAGGATATAAACTCGAAGAACAATGGAGAACCCTTACCCCGGAGTCACACCACAGATGCAATGAAGATCTGAAGCTGGTCAGATTGAACCGAAAGGTGGGTACCTTTGAAAATTTTTTAGGGAGAGTATAAGGTATAGAGCCAAGTGGTCTGGGAATAATATACCGAGCAATAATACCAAATTCATTACTTAAGTTTGGACACGGGTCGAGTCATGATGTATACCCAGGGGTCACGACGTGTAGTCCACGCTGGATTAGTATACCGAAAAACCCATCAACTCAGGTAAAAAATCTTCTTTTTAACCCATAAATGATGTGTGACTCATGTAAACCGTGTTTACCTCATGTTTACCATGTGTAACTACTCAAAACATGATCTCCCAGTTCATGACATGATCTTCCAATCCACAACATGAAACCAGCACCAAGTACACGACACGTACTTCAGGTACACGGCATGTACCTGTTCTGCAGTCTGCAGTAAACCCAGAAAAACACATAAAAGATTTTTAACCAAAAGGGAACTTATAAAATGTGGAAAAAATACTCGATCAAGTTAACAAAATGATACAACAATAAGATCATATGTCAACTGAATGTTGGTTAAAGAAACATCATCCCATTCCTCCTAAACTTCAATATGCAATTGTGCAAAGAGAGACCAAAAATTCCACTCTTCGGAAGACTCTTTCACTTATTGGGTTGGAAGTTTCATGCTCAAATAATCATCAAAAACATTCCCATTCCATGGGGAATGAGGTGAGACATTTTTGATTTTGTCTATCATTGATATACATGCCAGTAAGTGAAAGTCGAGCACTAGAATCCTTCGAGTTTTCTTCAACTACTTATAGTCCCTACTTGGAAGGCTGATGAGATCTCTATTCACTTTTTGTTTGGGTTAGCTCATACCCAGGTAAAGAATAATGTGATATGGGTGGTGATCAACAGGCTGACAAAGTCGGCTCACTTTATACCCATTCGTGATACATCCAAAGTTGAGGAGTTGAGAGATCTCTATGTAAAAGAGATTGTTCATCTGCATGGAGTTCTGTATGCTATAGTCTCTGATAGGGATCCTCAATTTACTTCTCGATTTTGGAGAGGCCTTTAGGAGGAACTATGATCTTAGGTTCATTTGAGCACAACCTACAATCTACAGTCGGATGGCCAGATAGAAAGATCTATATAGATTCTTGAGGATATGATCCACACCTATGTACTTGACTTTGGTGGGGCTTAGGATAATCACTTGGGGCTGGTTGAGTTCTCTTATAATAATATTTACCAGTCTGCTATCATAATGGAACCTTTTGAGTCCTTTTATAGTCGGCCTTGTAAATCTCTATTGTTTTGGTTAGTGGTTGGTGAAATTTTTTGGTTGGACCAATCTTAGTACAGGAAACAACCACAAAGATTCAGTTGATATGTCATAGGATGTTGACAGCACAAATCTTATGTTAGTCTTATGTTGATCAATGTCATAGACCTTTGGTGTTTTCATTTGGTGATCAGGTGTTCTTAAAGGTTTCACCCCGGTTGGGTCATTGACGGCTTGGTAGGTAAGGGAAGCTTGTTCCTCGCTTTGTGGGGTCTTTCGAGGTAGTTGAGAAGGTGGGGAATTTTTCACACCATTTGGAACTTTCACCACAGCTAACGTAGATATATAATGTTTTCCATGTATCTCAATTAAGAAAGTATCTATCTGATTCATCTCACACTTTGAGATGGAGTGATCTTGAAATCAAGCATAATTTATCTTTGACGGAGCGACGAATCAAGATAGTTTATTTTGATACTAAGGTACATTTTTTAAGGAATATACCTTTGGTTTTTGTGCTATGGAAGCATGGTAATGATAGTCATGAGACATGGAAATGTGAGACGTTGATGAGAGAATAGTGGCCTCATATTTTAAGCATAGAAACATCTTTATAGGCTTTTTAGGGGTAGAAATTTTTTATGGTGGAGAGGTTGTAACATCTTGTTACCTTGATTAGGTAATTTTACCACCTTTTCTAAGTTCCCTTTCAGTTAAAAATCCTTTTATGTGTTTTTATGGGTTTACTGTAGAATTCAGAACAAGTACACATTGTGTACCTGAAGTACACGTCATGTACTTGGTGCAGGTTGCATGTCATGGACTAGAAGATCATGTATTGAACTGGGAGATCATGTTGTGAGCATTTATATGTCATGTACATGAGTTACACATCATGTAGGGGTTAAATAGAAAATTTTTAACCTGAGGCGATGAGTTTTTCAGCGTACTAATCCAGCGTGGACTACACATCGTTACCCCTAGGTACACATCATGACTCGGCCTACGCCCAGCCTTAAGTAATGTGTTTAGTAGTACCTCTCGGTCTATTATTCCCATACCTCTTGGATATCGACCCTTGAAAATCCTTAGAAAATTTTCAGAGGTTCCCCACCTTCTGGTTCAATCTGACTGGCTTTGGATCTTCATTTCATCTGCGGTGTGACTACCGGGTAAGGGTTCTCCCTCATTCTTCGAGTTTCTGTCCTTCTCTCCTCTTGGTATTTCAATGGATCATCTTAGTATTGATGGATCTATGTCACTTAGTGTTGTATATTTATTTTAGGTTGTTTTTCAAGGACTCATTCTCATTCGTTCTCATTGATGGTTTCTGTTGTGAGTGTCATTATTCAAAAAAGAGGTAGGTGGTTCCGTCCTGCTTTTCGAAATTAATTTCCATCATATTTCCTGACTTATTTCAATTTTTGATTTAAATTCAAATGCTCAATATTTCTTTCATTTGATTTGATAAAACCAAATTCTAATGAATTAAAGGATTTGAAATGGTTTTGGCACGGAAATTTGGAAAACCCCCTTCCATTTAATTGGGGTGGGTTTATGGAAATTTTCTGATTTAAATTGTTGAATTTAAATTGTGGATTTGATGGAAATTTTTTCAATTAAATTTTTTAAATTAAATGGGAAATTTAATTTTAAGAAGGATGGAATTGGTTTTTAATGGATTTCAAACTCATTAAAATGGATTAAAATGATTTGATAGAAACCTAATTTTTTAATCTTGTGAAAAAATCATGTTTCTAAATAAAACTTGCTTTGGTTTTAAATGGAAAGAAATTGGTATTTTTGAAATGGAAGAATGGGATTTATTTTATTTTTAAGTATTATTAAAATAGTTCACCCATCATGTAAGATTTCATGAAATCTTTAGTTAGTTAGTGAGTTATTTGGATACACTCTACGCTATTAAAACGTTCTAAAACATAAATTCAGTAGGTCGCATCCCTGATGGGTTGGTGAAGAGTCTCCCTTGGATAGTTTCATAGGGACATGTGTATAAACATTTTTTTAGTTCACTTAGATAGTGTGAAATCTTATATTTGGTTAATACTATCGTACCTTTTTGGCAGATGACCATGTTGGTCACTTGTTTATTTATATTTGAGATATAAATGTATGCCAATATTGTTTGAATTGCTTTACATGCCTGGTGAATTTATATAAACTGTTCTATATAAATTTTTTATAAAATACACTTTAATTGAAATATTCTATCTCTTTTAAAGAATATCATGTGCTTTGATTGTATTTTCCATCATTTTGAAAATGTATTGCATGTTTTGTTTAATTATGCCTTCAAATTTACAAACTTATTTGTTATGAAAAAATAAAAGTTTTTCTTTGGATAATCTATATTTGGAATCTGCTATGGAATATCTGGTGGTATCCTACTAGGCTTAGGCTCACACCCTACTTTTGTCTTTAGGTGTTTATAGACATTCTCCTTCAAAGCTTGAGCAAATGGAATGGATCTCTTAGAGGTGGATCTAGATGTTGAGCTTGGTACTTGGTGAGTTATGTCCTTAGAAACTTTGGGTATGTTTTCATGTTTTAGTAATTGGGTTTCAATACTTTATCTAAATTTATTTCTATATTCTGGTACTTTTCCTCCAAGTGGAGTTTTCCTATTGATATGCATATTGTCTTTTATATTTTTCTTTTGTATTCTCATGGAAAAATCATTCCCACTTGTATGTTGTATAATTTCATGTGCTAGTTGCCAACCCATGGGGATCGGGAATTCCCTTCAGGTCATGTCATGTTTGGCTTGGTGATTGGGTTACCAGGGTACCCGAGCTGGTTCGTGACATCATATTTTCACATCTCATTTCTGGAAATCATTGCAACAAACCCTTAGTACTCATTGGAAAATAAGCATGACATATCATCTTCAGATGGATGGTAAATCCAAGAGGATAATACAAACATTGGAAGATATGTTACAAGCTTTTGTGATGGATTTTGGTGGTTTATGGGAGGATCACTTTCTGTTAGTAGAGTTATCCTGCAATAACGGTTATCATGCCTTGATACATATGGATTTTTTTTTTTGAATCATTGTATGGGTGTCTGTGTCATTCTCCACTTTGTTGGGTGGAATTATGAGAGACTTTGATTGTTGGGTTGAGCCTTTTCCAAGAGAATATAGACAAGATCAAGTTAATCAGAAAGAGAATAGAGATGACTCTGATTCATTAGAAATCATATACTGACCAATGTTTACGATTGTTGTAATTTGATGTGGGTGATCATGTGTTCTTTAGAATCTCTCCTAGGATTAGAAATCGTCATTTTTGAAAGCAGTTTATGTTATCTCCAACATATATTTTTCCTTTTGAGATATGTGAATGGGTTAGAGAGGTAGATTATGAGTTGTCTTTTCCACCATTGTTTTGTGTGGTGAACAATGTATTTTATGTTTCTTAGTTGAAAAAGTATCATCTGGATCCTGACCATGTGATTCGATGGGATCATATTGAGATAGAGTTGGATGCTTCAGTGGTGCATGTGCTAGTGCAGATTGTGGATAGGATAGATAAAGTCTTGCATGGTAATATCATTGGTCTAGTTTAGGTTTTGTGGCAGCATGGTCATATTCAAGAAGGATACTTGAGATCAGAAAAAAGAGATGATCAACCAATGGCCTAATCTCTTTTGGAAAAGTGATGGTTCTCTACTTTCTAAAAATGGAAATATCAATGGTGGGGAGAATGTAGAACTCCCAGTTTGAGGTATATAACCCTTTTCTATTCCTTTTTATGTGTATAAAGATGTTGAGTAATGTTTGGGAGATTTTGGAATGGTTTTGGGAATGTTTGTAAGATTTTATAAAGGAGTATGATTTGATCATGGTTAAGGGAAAATGTGCAACAAACCTAGGTAACCATGCAACTTAAGATAGTGGTATTTTTAAGGTTTGTGCATGTTTTTTCTAATAATGAAAGGAGGCTATGTGGAGTTCCCTTCGGTATAGTAGGAGGATCATGGTTAGCGCATAGTTTTTCTAATCGTGTGAGCTAACTATGTGAGACTATAAAAATTGGGTTTTTAATTATGGTCTCACTTGGGATTTTCCCTAAACTTCTCCTTTATTCCCCCATAAGAACTCTACTTTGTATTTTTGGTTCTCAAGGGTGAGAGGGGCTCTCCCACTTATTTTGGAAGTGATTCGAAGGGTTTTCAATGTGAGGTGAAGGTGATTCTTCTCCAGTAAATCTCCTCTGTTGACTGTTTCTCGGTTTTCCTTAGATCTAGTTATCCCTCTCTATGTTTTCTAGATCTACACACATTGCATGTATATATGGGGTTTTAGTTGCCTAAAATTATGAGATTAAGGATTTTTTTATGTTAGGTAAATGGATCTAAGGTGATTTTGGTGTATATTTCAGCTGGATTTGTGGTGTGGTTGGGAGTTGGTCGATTTCACCAAAACCTTAAGGTAGGTGCTTCAATCTTGACTCCACCATGCAAGAACTAGAAGCCCTATTTTCAATTAATTGTTTTTTCTTAAAATTAATTGTGATTATAATGTCTTAATATTGATAGAAATTCCATTTTTTGATTTTTTGTGGACTTTTGGGTAAAATGGGTTATTCTAGTGAAATGTTCTTTGCTGTCGGATTTTAAATTTTTGATTTTGAAATTGGTATCTTGGGTTGATTTAAGAAACTGGTTTGTGAAAAAAAATCAATAAAGGGGGTTGCTTTATTGAAATGTGATATAACATGGAAGAAGTCCTAGGGTATTTTTTGGTTGTGAAATAGTGGTTTGCATATTGTTGTGCCTTTAGGGGGTGTATAAGATTGTTCTTGGATTAATCATTTTATTCATGTGTTGATTGTGGTGTAAAGTGGGAAGGGATGTCATGAACCGTCCTCAGGGCCCGTGTCGTGACTACCCCAAGCCCGCCTTCCATAGGCCAGGAGCTGGCGACTAGCACCAAGGCGTAATTTCCGGTAAAAAGGGAAGGCATTGCCTTTGTAAAGTAAACAAACACCACAGAGCAAGCAAGAAGAAGTAAACACTAAGTAAAAACTGGGTACAACAGTAAGTGCGGAAAAGTAAGTGGGACAGTATACAAACCCAAAAAAAATGAAAGTAAAGTACAACTGGAAAGGGAAAACAGCAACTGAAAGTAAAGTCGTAGCCTCGAGCCATCCACTAGAAGTCCCACCTGAAGGGTGGGTAGAGATAGCCTCCACAGCTCCTCGGGTCTAGCCGTCCACTCCGAGTACGCCCTACCTAGTGATCCACCTCCAGGTACCAACCTGCTCCTCATGCCTCAACCACGATCAGCGCTGTCTGTCGTCTGCAACCAACACAACGTAGTGCGGGCGTAGCCTGTGCAGGGGTGAGTATAAGCTACTCAGTAGGGACCCTGAGACCCCCGAAGGTCTCCCAGAATCCACAAAGGATAAACAACAATGGAAAGATACAAACACGAAGTAACATCTGGAACTACTTAGGTATATGCCCATACATATACCTAAGTCATCAATTCTCCTTCGGCTCCAACATCCGAGCTCAAGTACAACCCAGTCCACACAGGAAAACATAACGTAATCCACACAGGATATCAAGTCAATCTTATCGAAGATAAGGAAGTCAAGATTCATCTCACACAGGTATAATTCTTCGTAAGACGATAGAGATGATCAGATGTAGCCACTGATTCATCTAAGACGTCGGACCCACACAGGATCGATAGGTACTAACCCCCGCAATGACCCACAAAGCATCGATAGGTAACTAACCACCACAATGACCCACACAGGATCAGACCCACACAGGATCTGTAGGCGCTGGCCCACACAGGACAGCTGAGTGATGACCCACACAGGATCTGACCCACACAGGATTGTTAGCACTAATCCACATAGGATCTCTGAGTGTTGTAGTCATCGCCGTCGAATCCACGAAGGATTTCTGTACAGTCGTCATCGTCGTCGCAGTCGCAGCCAGCTCTAGGGTTCCCGCACACAGCAAGCTCGTTCGGGAGGATCCGCTCCACGAGTCGAGGGGCCGATACATCAACTGACACATAGTCTGGATTTGATGTATCCAAAAGTTCCGTATCGTCAACAGGAACTCAACGCGAAAGACGGCGCGTAGATCGGACGCCCGGTCTGAGAGTTATTGGCTTTTTCGTTCTAGGGGCCCGATTGGTTTTTAAGTCAAAACCAACCCAAACGTACTCCAACTGCATCCAAACCTCGATCGTAGTAATCCAAAAGGTCCTTCTCACTTAGACGAATCCATCAAAGTCGACGGCACGTCAATCGGACGTCCGAAGATCAAGTTATAAGTGTTTCTGCTCCGAGGCCCCGGTTGGTTTCAAGTATGAACCAACCCGGCTGAACACAAAGTACTCCAAAACCTTGAGTGTAATATATCGAAACGACCGTCTCATTCTAAGGATCGCATCCCCACTGATGGTGCATCGATCGGAGGTTTGCATCCCTAGTTATGGGTAAAAAACCGTGAGAGGTCCGGAAGTGGGGGTTTCGGGCCCGGACCGACCCGGCCCGAGACCCCCTGGGTCGGCCCGAATCGGGTCGACCCAACTCAAGTCCGGGTCTGGCCCACTTGGGCGTGGCTCGGCCCAGCTGGCACGGCCCGGTCGCCAGGTGGCTCGGCCGTTTCGGCCGAGCGGATGGGGGTGCCGGGGACGCACTATCCCCCGCATTTTCGTAACCACGACCCCTATGTGGGGGGGGCGCTCTTGTCTGGCCAGCCGGGGGTCGTAACCCCTAGCTCTTCCTCTGATCGGTTGTCCCGCTCCGGTCGTCCGGCCGCTGCTGCCATGGGACCGGCAGGGGCCGGTCCCCCTGCTCCGACGTCGGTGGCCCGGAACCGGCCGCTGGTCCTTGCTCCGCCGCGACCTAAGTCGCGGGCTTTGTCCATCCGGCGTGGCGTGACAGTGTCGCGGCTTGGTTCGATTTCAATTGTGGGGCATGATGACACCGCGCATCCTTGCCGCTCATTCCCGCGCGGTGCGACAGCACTGCGTCACTTTCCTTTGAACCGTAATCAACAAAATAGATAAGGGAGGAGGGTCGGCCATGTTTGTGCGGTCCGGCCCCCTCCCGTTAATCGATAGCAAGCGGTCCAAATGAATGAGTAACGTCGACAAAAGAAAATCACAAATATCATCAACAATAAAATTCCCCTACCTCGAGTGTAGTTTGAATGGAGGTTCATCGCAGAAATAACCGTCGTGGAAGAAGGCGTCGTGGAAGGAGAATCGCCGCGTCGTGGAGAAAAGATTCGTCGGCGTCGCGTCGTCGATCTCCGAGGATCTGGCGTTCTTGTCGACCTTCGTCGGAGGTCGGCGTTCTTCGTGTTCTTCGCGTTCCTCGCGTTCTTCATTGAAGAAGAAGAAGATCTTCAATCCCCTTTGCTTTTCTCCAAATCCTCTCAATGCAACAAGTTCCAACCAAAATAAAATAAATACTTCACTTATTTTATTAACATGACTTAAGTATTTGAATTTCAAACATTCAAATTAAACTCACCTATTTAATTAACATAAGTTATCAAATTAGTGGTGAGTTGAAGGAGTTCGGGAATATGAAGGGGTGGGGTTCGTGTGGGCCCCACCACCCTCATAACCTCCCATGGGAAGTTGGGTGGTTTCTCCCAACTTCCACTCAAAGGTTTTAACCACTTAGAAAGAAAAAATAAAAATTGTAGCTCAATTTTTATTTTTAACTTCCACAATTTTTAACAACTCCTCCCATTTAAACGCAACTCCGGAAAAGGTGCTCCTAAGAAATTACCGGCGTTGCGAATCCATCGATGCCCTCGGAATTCGATTCCAAGCACCGGTTCAAAAGTTAGAAAAACTAGCTCGTTCGTTCACTGAACGTACCTGAGCTAAACTTCGGATATAAATTCTGGGCACACCGGGCCTCGGAATCAAGTGTCGTCAGAAACTGTGTTCTTGTAAAATCCCAAAGAAAATTAATAAAAACTTTCCCTTGAATTTTATGGGTATTTAAATTACTCCCACCTCATGGATTTACGTCCCCGTAAAGATACATCATAAAATAGGGAAACAAATGTGGGTACTGAGCACGCATCTGAGCCTCCCACTCCCAAGTGCTCTCCTGGAGGTTCCTGTGCTGCCATCTGATGCGCACTAGTGGAATCGACCGTCCACGTAGGACCCACTCCTTTCTATCCTCGATCTCCACTGGGACCTCTGCAAAAGTCGCCCCATCATCAATGTCCAGCTCCCCATGGTCAATGATATGCGTCGGGTCATGCACGTATCTCCTCAGCTGGGATACATGGAAAATGCCATGCACCCGGTGCAACTGAGGTGGTAGATCCAGGAGATAAGCCACCTCGCCAATCCTGTTGAGGACCTGGAATGGTCCGATGAAGCACGGAGATAACTTGCTGCCTTGACCAAATCTCTGTATTCCACGTCGAGTTGAGACCCACAAGAAGACGTGGTCGCCATCCTTGAACTCCAGTGCCCTCCGCCTCCTGTCAGCATAAGACTTATGTCGGCTCTGAGCTGTCCTCATCCTCTCCTGGATGACCTGGACCTTCTCTGTCGTGGCCTAGACCATCTTCGGTCCCACAAGTGCTGACTCCCCAGGGTCTGTCCAGCACAGAGGAGATCTGCAAGTTCGGCCGTACAACGCCTCGTATGGTACCATCCCGATGGTGGAGTGGTATCTGTTGTTGTATGCAAACTCCACCAAGGGTAGGTGGTCCTCCCAGCTACGACCAAAGTTTAGGACACATGCGCGGAGCATGTACTCGAGAGTCTGAATGGTCCTCTCCATCTGACCATCTGTCTAAGGGTGAAAGGCGATGCTCAAATGTAGCTGCATCCCGAATGCCTCCTGCAACCCCTTCCAAAGTCGGGAAGTAAAGCGAGCATCTCGATCGGAGACAATAGATGATGGCACACCATGAAGCCGTACAATCTTCTGAACGTAGAGATATCCCAACCTCTCCACTGAGCCCTGCTCTCTGAAGGGTAAGAAGTGAGCCAACTTGGTGAGTCGGTCGAAAATCACCCAAATGGATTCGTGACTTCTGGAAGTGCATGGAAGTATGGTCACTAAGTCTATAGATATTTCGTCCCATTTCCACTTCAGAACCTCCAAGGGTTGTACCAATCCTGCTGGTACCTGGTGCTCTGCCTTCACCTGCTGGCAGGTGAGACATCGAGAAACGAACTCTACCACAGCCTTCTTCATGCCCGGCCACCAGTGCTGTCGTCTGAGATCCTGGTACATCTTTGCCACTCCAGGATGTACCGACAAAGGGGAAGTGTGAAACTCTCTCCGAACCTCCTCCCGTAAAGCATCTGGTACCAAGGTGTGTCCTCTGAAAAGGATGTTGTGCTCTCCTCCTAAGGAGAAACCATCAGGTGCCTATCCTGAGGATATCTGCGCACGATGTATCTCACAGTCGGCATCCCCACGTTGTGCCTCTCTGACCCACTGCAGTAGTAGATGAGTGACTGTGAGTGACTGAAGAAAGGCTGCTCCATCTCTATCCACGAAGGATATCTACAAAGCAGCTAGCTGCTCTGTCACCTCTCCAAGTAGCTGAATGCTCGTCCTCCTGCTGAGAGAATCGGCTACCACGTTCCCCTTTCCAGGAGTATAGACTATCTCAAAGTCATAGTCCTGGACGAACTCGAGCCATCTCCGTTGTCTCAGGTTTAGGTCCTTCTGCGAGAAGATGTACCTGAGACTCTGGTGGTCAGAATAGACTGTAAAGCGCTCGCCCATCAGATAGTGTCGCCACATCTTCAGAGCGAAGACCACTGCTGCTAACTCCAGGTCATAGGTAGTGTAGTTCTGCTCATGTTGCCTCAACTGACGTGATCTGTAGGCGATCACGGCCCGCTCCTATATCAGGACACATCCGAGTCCGGTCCCTGATGCATCGCATTAAACTACGTACCCAACTCCCTCCTCTGGTAGCCTCAAGATAGGCGCGCTGGTCAATCTCTGTCTCGGCTCCTAGAAGCTCTGCTAATATCTGTCTGACAACACAAAGGGTTTTCCATTCTTCTTCAAAGATGAGAGTGGTGTCGCAACTCTGGAAAAGTCTGGCACAAATCTCCGGTAGTACCCAGCTAGTCCCAAGAAACTCTGCACCTCCGTCACGCTCCTAGGTGGCTCCCAAGCTAAAACTGCCTCAATCTTCACAGGGTACACCGCAACTCCCACCTCAAAGATGACATGTCACAAGAAGTGGACCTCGCATATCCATAACTGCCACTTCGAGAGCTTACCATAAAGCTGGTGCTCTCAGAGTGTGTCCAGTACAACACGCAAGTGGTAGGCGTGCTCCTCCTCAGTCGTTGAGTATATCAAAATGTTGTCGATGAAGACCACGACAAATAGATCAAGGTATGGCTGAAAGATCCTGTTCATGAGGGCCATGAACACTGTTGGAGCATTGGTTACGCCGAATGGCATAACCAAGAACTCATAGCGGCCATACCGACACCTGAAGGTCGTCCTCTGCACGTCCTCATCCCAAACTCTAAGCTGGTGATAGCCTGACCTGAGGTCTATCTTTGAGAACCATCGTGCTCCCTTGAGCTGATCGAAGAGGTCTTTAATCCTCGTTAGCGGATACTTATTCCTCACGGTCACCTAGTTCAGGCGACGATAGTCGACACAAAGTCGCAAGCTCCCGTCCGCCTTCTTGGCGAACAATATCGGGGAAGCCCAGGGTGAAACACTGGGTCGGATGAATCCCTTGCCTTGCAAGTCCTCCAACTATACCCGTAGCTCTCGAAGCTCGGCGGGAGCCATCCGATATGCTGGGGTGGATATCGGGGTTGTCCCGGGGTATAGATCAATATAAAAGTCTACCTCTCTGTGAGGAGGTAGTCCTGGAACATCATTGGGGAAAACGTCCGCATACTGATCCACCACTGTAGGAAAACCAGGACTCCGCACGTCAACTGCTCCTAGGATGAGGTTATCCAACTGATGAGTGATAGTTTTCCCTATCCTCTGTGAGAGTCCATCATGTGCTGCAAAGGCTCCCTTCTCGCTGGTGAAGGTGAGCATGCTCCCATCGGTGCGTACACACCGCACCTTGCGCCTAATACAGTCAATCTGAGCATGGACTATAGATAATCAATCCATGCCCAAGATGACATCGTAAGGCCTCGACGCCGCTACAAGAAGATCCCAGCAAAAGCTCTCGCCTCCTAGAGTAAGCTTACACTGCCGTCACTAGTGCGTAATCGTCGAGTCTGCTCTCGTAGGAGTCTCTAGCAGTAAGGATCGATCCAACAGCTCTGCCGGAATCTCCGAGCTCCAAACAAGGGCAGCGGCTATGAAATAATGACTCGCTCATGTGTCTATAAGAACTGTAGCAAGGGTGGAATAGACACAGATAGTACCTCGAATCATCTCGGGCGTTCCGTGGTCGTAGGCCTCCGCTGCCTGGAGTCGTGCTTGTCTCTGCCCGCCAGCTCCCTGTGGTCGGGGTGGACCTCCTGGTGTTGGTGGTGGTAGAGCCTCAAAGCGTCACCCACCACCTGCTGCTCGTCCAGCTCATCTGCCTCGTCCTCCTGCTCCCTGCGGACCTCCATGGTCAACCCTCTGCCTCTGCCTGGGTGGTCCCTCAACCGTCTGTTGCTCCTCGGTATGGCGGGTCGGGCAGTCACGAGCAATGTGGCCCTGCCCGCCGCAAGCATAGCACTGTCTGCCTCTCGAAAGACTGGCTCCACGCTGTGTGCCCCGCACCACTGTGCCAGTGTCCTGAGGTTGTCTGCCTGAGGATCTGGTCTGCCTGGACCCATGAGTCATCCGCTGAATGCCTGCTGCAGAAGACTCTACTACGTGCCGCCCTGCGGTAGGTCTCGCTGCTGATGTAGGCTCAGCAAGGAATCTCTCGATCAGAAGGGATATCTCCAGTACCCCTGCCTGTGTCAGAATGCTGAGGGAGATCAGCGATGCCCTGATCTCATGCCTCAATATCTGCTCAAAGGTCTGGGCCCGGAAGAATGGGTCTTGTACCATGTCCCTCGAATAGCGCGAGAGATCTGTAAATCTCGCCGAGTACTGGGCGACCGTCAAGCTGCCCTACCGCAACTGTATAAGCTCCTGGATGTGTACCACACGGAGGGTGGCTGGGACAAACTCCGAGCGGAAGAGGCTCTCGAAGTCCATCCAGAGGAGAGATGGATCTTCATGCACCTGGAGCATCAAGCTCCACTATCTTCCTGCTGTCGCGTGCAGGAGGCTCACTGCGAGGATCACCATGAGGTCTGCTGGTGTCTTCACTAACCTGAAAACTCATACAACTGCCTCCAGCCAATCCTCGGCGGCCTGAGGGTCCGTCTCCCCATGGAACCTGGGTGGTCGCTGACGCTGAAACTCATGTAGTGCACTAAGGTGACGTGCATCGTCAACGGCTGGGGCTGGTAGCATCGGTGGCTCGACGGGTAGAGGTACCGTCGGTGCCTCTACTGTCAAAGGGCCTTGTACCGAGGCCTCGTCGCTTGGTGGGCTGTCGTCACGAACAACGCTCGGAACCCTAACTGGTTGCCATCGTGGGGCCATCCTGAAAAGAAACAGGTGTTCCATGGTCAAACAGTATACCTGGTGAGCTGACATAAAGTAATCACAAAGAAAACTTGAAACACACATGCAATCAATGTTTTTGTGAATTAAGCCGGAAATCAGAAGTCAGGGTCCTGGTGTACGGATACGTCGGCCGTCGCACCAATACTGGACTCCCTAGACTGATAACCACACTCAATACTCTCAAAACTATTGCTTTACAAAGAAAAAGATCAGAGTCCTGAGTTCTGCGATAGAACTGAAAGCCTCTGATACCAATTTGTCACGACCCTTCCTCAGGGCCCATGCCGTGACTACCCCAAGCCCGCCTTCCATAGGCCAGGGGCTGGCGACTAGCACCAAGGCCTAATTTCCGATAAAAAGGGAAGGCATTTACTTTGTAAAGTAAACAAACACCACAGAGCAAGCAAGCAGAAGTAAACACTAAGTAAAAACTGGGTACAATAGTAAGTGCAGAAAAGTAAGTGGTCCAGTATACAAACCCAAACTGAGAGTAAAGTACAACTAGAAAGGGAAAACAGCAACTGAAAGTAAAGCCGCAGCCTCGAGCCGTCCACTAGAATTCCCACCTGAAGGGTGGGTACAGATAGCCTCCACAGCTCCTCGGGTCCAGATGTCTGCTCCGAGTACGCCCCGCCCAGTGATCCACCTCCAGGTACCGACCTGCTCTTCGTGCCTCAACCAAGATCAGCGTTGTCCGTCGTCTGCAACCAACACAACGTAGTGCAGGCATAGCCTGTGCAGGGGTGAGTATAAGCTACTCAGTAGGGACCCCGAGACCCCCGAAGGTCTCCCAGAATTCACAAAGGATAAACCACAATGGAAAGATACAAACACGAAGTAACATCCGGCACTACTTAGGTATATGCCCATACATATACCTAAGTCATCAATTCTCGTTCGGCTCCAACATCCGAGCTCAAGTACAACCCAGTACACACAGGAAAACATAACGTAATTCACACAGGATATCAAGTCAATCTTATCGAAGATAAGGATTGAAATTCATGATTCAGCTCACACAGGTATACTTCTTTGTAAGACGATAGAGATGATCAGATGTAGTCACTGATTCATCTAATCCGTCAGATCCACACAAGATCGATAGGTACTAACCCACGCAATGTCCCACAAAGGATTGACAGGTAACTGACCCCCGCAATGACCCACACAGGATCGGACCCACACAGGATCTGTTGGCACTGGCCCACACAGGACCGCTGAGCACTGACCCACACAGGATTTGACCCACACAGGATCGGTAGCACTGATCCACGTAGGATCGCTGAGTGTTGTAGTCATCATCGTCGAATCCACGAATGATTTCTGTACCGTCGTCATCGTCATCGCAGTCGCAGCCAGCTCTAGGGTTCCCACACACAGCAAGATCGTTCGGGAGGATCCGCTCCACGAGCCGAGGGGCTGATACATCAATTGACACATAGTCCGGAGTTGATGTATCCAAAAGTTCTGTATCGTCAACAGGAACTCAACGCAACAGACGGCACGTCGATCGGACGCCCGGTCTGAGAGTTATTGGTTTTTTCGTTCCAAGGGCCCGGTTGGTTTTTAAGTCAAAACCAACCCAACCATACTCCAACTGCGTCCAAACCTCGAGCGGAGTAATCCAAAAGGTATGTCTCACTTATAGGAATCCATCAAAGTCGATGGCACGTCAATCAGACATCCAGAGCTCAAGTTATAAGCGTTTCTGCTCCGAGGGCCCGGTTGGTTTCATGTACGAACCAACCCGGTAGAACCCAAAGTACTCCGAAACATTGAGCTTAATATATCTAAACAACCGTCTCGTTCCAAGGATCGCATCGCCACTGACGGTGCATCGATCGGAGGTCTGCAGCCCTAGTTATGGGCAAAAGACCGTGAGAGGTCCGGAAGTGGGGGTTTTGGGCCCGGACCGACCCGGCCCGAGACCCCCCGGGTCCGGGTCCGGCCCGCTTGGGCATGGCCCAGTTTCTAGGTGGCTTGGCCGTTTCGGCCGAGTAGATGGGGGGGCGGGGGGCGCACTGCCCCCCACCTTTTCGTAATCGCGACCCCCATGTGGGGGGCCGCTCTTGTCTGGCCAGCCGGGGGTTGTAACCCCCGGCTCTTCCTCTGACCTGTCGCCCTGCTCCGACCGGCCGGCCGCTGCCGCCACGGGACCGGCATGGGCTGGTCCCCCTGCTCTAACGTCGGCGGCCCAGAACCGGCCTCCGGTCCTTGCTCCGCCACGGCCTAAGTCGCGGCCTTGGTTCGTCCGGCACAGCGCGACGGCGCCGCGGCTTGGTTCGAATTCAATTGGGGGGCGCGATGGCGCCGCACATCCTTGCCGCTCGTTCCCGCACGGGGCTACGGCACCGTGTCACTTTCCTTTGAACCGTAATCAACACAATAGATGAAAGAGGAGGTTCTTCCGTGTTTGTGCGGTCCGTCCCCCTCCCGTTAACCGATAGCAAGCGGTCCAAATAAACGCGTAACGTCGACGGAAGAAAATCACAAATATCATCAACAATAAAATTCCCCTACCTCGAGTGTAGTTTGAATGGAGGTTCGTCACAGAAATAACCGTCGTGGAAGAAGGCGTTGCGGAAGGAGAATCGTCGCATCGCGGAGAAAAGATTCGTCGGCGTCGTGTTGTCGATCTCCGAGGATCCGGTGTTCTTGTCGACCTTCGTCGGAGGTCGGCGTTCTTCGCGTTCTTTGCGTTCTTCGCGTTCTTCACGTTCTTCGTCAAAGAATAAGAAGATCTTCAAGCCCCTTAGCTTTTCTCCAAATCCTCTCAATGCAACAAGTTCCAACCAAAATAAAATAAGTACTTCACTTATTTTATTAACATGACTTAAGTATTTGAATTTCAAACATTCAAATTAAACTCACCTATTTAATTAACATAAGTTATCAAATTAATGGTGAGTTGAAGGAGTTAGGGAATATAAAGGGGTGGGGTTCGTGTGGGCCCCACCACCCTCATAACCTCCCATGGGAAGTTGGGTGGTTTCCCCCAACTTCCACTCAAAGGTTTTAACCACTTATAAAGAAAAAATTAAAATTGTAGCTAAATTTTTATTTTTCACTTCCACAATTTTTAACAACTCCTCCCATTTAAACGCAACTCCGAAAAATGTGTTCCTAAGAAAATACCAATGTTGTGAATCCATCGGTGCCCTCAGAATTCGATTCCGAGCACCGGTTCAAAAGTTAGAAAAACCCGCTGGTTCGTTCACTGAACGTACCCGAGCTAAACTTCGGATAGAAATTCCGGGCACACCGGGCCTCGGAATCAAGTGTCATTAGAAACCGCGTTCTTTTAAAATCCCAAAGAAAATTAAGAAAAAATTTCCCTTGAATTTTACGGGTCTTTACAAGGGAGTACCACTATAAAAAGGGGATGAATAGTGGATAGAATGGCCACCATCAAATATAAGTGGGTGTGAAGTACTAGTAAGTTTGTAAAGGAGTAAATGTGATTGGATGGGAAGTTCCACTATGATTGTTTCACCAGGTTGATCATGTGGAATGTTATTATTCTGTTTTGGTTATGCACGTGGCTATTCAAGATGAATTATTGTGATAATATGTAATGGAAAAATGTATTATGGAATTATTGCTGTTTTTCCCTTTTATTGTGTGGATTTTTGGTAAAAATGGAGTGGTAAGGGTGTGTTTGGATTGATGGAAATTAATGTACTATTTGATGTTTTGTATAAACTTCTTTATATAAATGTGTTAAAAGTTCTATCATTGTGGTGTTTTTAGGGAATTCATTTGAGGAAATCATACTGAGTATTATTACTCACCCCCTTATTTGGGACTTGGGTGCTTTTGAAGATGTAATATTTCTGGATATAGGAAAGGGTAAAGCATCTCATTTTGCGTGCGGTACATCGTGATGCTTGGGAATTATTGTGGTTCTTGGAGCATAGATCTTGGTGTGGAGTCGTGGAGTGTGTCATGCTTTCATTTGGGTCTTTTTTTTTGAGTCTTTTTCTTGGTAATCTGAATATGGAACATTGTGGTTGAGTTGTATTGGCCTATGGGAATTGTTATGAAATTGGTTGGGTTGCATGGTTGTTCCTTGGTAATGTGTTATCATGGTTTACCTTGTTGACTTAAATCATGTAGTTGTGGTTGTTTATGGATTTTCGGGTTGGTTGATTTTATTCTAATATAAAATCATTCCCCAATTTTTTGAATCACTCGGCATTTATTTCTAGCCTTTGGTGCCATGGGAACATCACCTAAGACCAAGTAACATCTCACCATCCTCTCAAACCAATGAGTAAGGGGCGGGGAATTACAAAACCATCCCAACTCGAACAAAGGAATCAACCT
The DNA here is from genome assembly GCA_963277665.1 of Viscum album. Lineage (NCBI taxonomy): Eukaryota > Viridiplantae > Streptophyta > Magnoliopsida > Santalales > Viscaceae > Viscum > Viscum album. Next base: position 813,530,925 of record OY728126.1, on the reverse strand, counting down.
ATATAAGAAAATAATTCTTATGTGATTAATACTAAAAATAAGTAAATTAAACATAAATATGAAACAATCCACTACTTCTATAGAAGTCACAGCTTTATGCTATTTGAGTACATTCTTCCATCAGGTAAGCTACCCATTCGTTTTTGAGCACATCTATATCTCTTATTAATATGAGTCTTTTCGATAGTAATAGTAGTACTAGAAAAATATAAATACTCAAATTATTAATAAATATTTTAAATGAAATAGTAATTATCTTTGAAAATACCTCTTTAGGGATTCTAGTTTGTTTATGGAATACGATCTCTCTCCAAAATTTATAAACATAATAACCGCAATATCTTCCATTGGTTTGTTTTCAAAACTACATAAACATTGATAAGAATAAGTAAATTGTTTTGATATGTGTTTGGATAGTGAAATGTTATTATATATATCATGATACTTGTCCAATTATATAACTTGTCTTCTTTATCATGCTTAGCCCCTAGCCTCATTTCTTGTTTTTCATGATATTGACGCACTGTCCTATCATAATAGAATCTTCATTAAAATATAATATAAAATATATAACATTATGTTTAATTCTAAAATGTTGGATTTAGTGTATTAATTATTGAAAAATTCCATCATGTGTTGATGGTTTTTTGGATATCCATGCATTGAACCGAGGAAATAAATCTTTAAAGTGTCCAAATATACCACAATGATCATCCAATGCTGCCTAAAACACAAAAGGAATAAGTAATGAAAGAAATAAAAATATATTTGATATGATTAAATTATATAGATTTACCCATGTGTCATTGGTATTAAATAGAGTCTATCATCTGAAATTTTTCTTTCAAACAATTTGATCATACCTTCAACTATTTCATCCTTTTGTTTTTATCTATTTTTGGTTGTTTTGTAAAAAATATGTGAGGAATAACAAGTCTAATTTTTTTCATGGGAAAATACCTTAAATTTTTTTTCATATATATTTCTTCCAAATATATGAAATGCATTTTTTCATAATTAAAAAAGTATATTAGCTTTTGGAAAATCAAATCAAGTAAACATACCTCATGTATACATTTACAACTAAACCACTTAACCAATCATAGTCACGTATTTCACTTACACTCTCAACACCAATGAAGTATTGATATTTCTCTCCATAAATATTTTCTTTAAAATCAACTATATGATTATGACCATCTTTTAACTTTTTATCCCCATGAACCTTTAGTGATAGTAAATGTGGATAGATAATGGGCGGGTAATGGTGATTTTGATAGATATTTTAGTTGGTCAGTCCTTTACATGGTTTTGAGTCTATCTTTTGTTTCATCCCCTTCCCTTTTTCCATCTATAATAACATTCATTCATTCATAACTTTCTTCATTAATTGTTAAAGGTTCATCTTGAAAAATAAATTGGAAATGGATAGATTCTTATCAACATATTTTTTTATAAGATGTGATGGTCATGCGGTGAATGTTCCAAAAACTTATTTTAATGTATAAATATATTCCTCATAAATTGGAACATGTAGCTCGGTGCTCATCTCATGGGCTATTCTAATCGACACTCGCACGTGAATTGTTGGAAGTGTTCTACTGTGTAGCATGTAATTTGGGATATTGAACATCGTATCTCTCGCTACGATGAGATGGGGGGATGTTGGTAGATATTAAATCATAGACATTATCACCTTATAGAATATCAGTATAGGAAAGGTATCATTGGATGTATGATCCACATTTCATAGAATCATTTATTAGAACATTGATTACCACAGATAAGACATCTCTTTGAGGGGAATGTGTAGCCTCATAGCTGGTGGGGGTGGTAAAGGATCTCCACGTGGTGGTTGTTATTCAGTTTCTTCTTCTCTTTGCTTCCCCCCCATAAAAGTTTTCATCATATCTCTTTTCCATTGGAATTATTCTTCAAGTTTATCTATTCTTTCACTCATTAATTTCATTATTTTACTTTGATCCTCCAATTTTTTTTAAAAAATATATTTTGGGGTGTCACTCCAAAACCGGCACCTCTGACACGACCATATTATTCTAGCTGCTTCAAGGCCACCAATAGTATGTGTTCATGGGGTTCAGGTGTTTCTTATTCCTGTGACTATATCAGATAGAAAATATAGGAAAATAAGTGATCATTGTTATATAATAGCGATTTAAAGAAAAATAGATTTTTATTATGTAATACTTACATATGTTTCCCACACTTTTTGTGTTTTCATATATTAGTATCTCATATTTATTTACTCGTGCCTCCTTCCACAACACTTAGTGTGGGATAGATGTGGCTTTGGATTTGGATTCATCAATCTGCATATAAACAGATGAACACAATTTGTTTTTTCATGTCACATAAAAATATTATGGTAGATTTAAAATACATACCATTTTTTTCAAGTGAAGTGTACCCCATCCTTACTTAACAATAGGGTTACGCTAGTTTTGCTACTCGTTCCTTATTTTCGTCACTTAGTTATTGTTTCATAAATAAAAAATTATTAATCAAGGTGATAAATACACATATCATTAAACAATATATTACTATCCATAATTTACCTGAAATGACACATCTTTATGATGGTCAGTAAACACATCCCATGATTCTAGGGTTATCAGGTATGCATAGATAAGCAGTGGGTGTGGGTTTATTTTCCCTTCAATATCTTTAAGATAATGTCTTGTTAGAATTGTGAGAAATACTTTATGAATCCTTCCAGCAATCATTAATACATGTTTCTTATGGGATTCATCTACTATAAATGCACTCTACAATAGATGATGAAGATTATGTCGATGTTTCATTGTTTTATTTTTCTTACTAAAATAAATAAATGATATCATAATGTTACTGTAATATCTTCCCATATCAGTATCTTAAGAATGTAAAAAACATGGTACCACGAAACTACATCAATCAGCATGCATTTCCGAGTGATGATTCTAATGTAACTACTGAACATGGCCTTATTGTGGTTAACATGTTGGCTCTGCACATTCCATCTGGCCTCATATTTTATTAATTTGACATTCACCTTAATGTTTTTTTCTAACACAATCAAACTATGGTTCTCCTTTTTTTTGCATTATTGGTCCTTCATCACCTACCATATCCTTAGATTTAACATAGGAAATATGTTCCTCTAGATCGATAGCATCAGCATGTGTAGATGGTTATTGTACCTCTGCATTGGGAGAAGTAACTATTTGAGAAACCTATTGTTCCTTAGGAATGGTAGCACCAACTCATGCAGAAGGTCATTATTCCTCTACATTGTGAGTAGTATCAGGTTTAGAGACCTATTGTGCCTTAGGATTAGGATCACTAGCATGTGTATAAGGTCATTGTTCCTCTGCATTATCAGTAGCATCAGGTTGAGAGACTTGTTTTCCCTCAGGATTGGGAGCACCAGCACATGCGGAAGTCATTATCTATAGAATTGGTTTAAAATTTAACCTAGAGTACATAAATGTATCTGAAAATGGATAATAACATGAGGTTACATGATGTATATTACAAAAAATATATTACCTAATTATTGAACTCTTTTTTAAATGCTGAAGGTATTTTACCACTCTATCAACTATCCAAAACTCATCATTATGGTCTCCTATGACATACAAAACGTCTTCTACATTGGGACTATAGTGAAATGATTATGATGTCCTAATAAAAGGGTCATCCTCAGTTGAATTTTCATCTGAACCTTCAGTGGTTTTGGTTGATAACAGAATAATTGAACACTTTTGGTTTGCAGGATTTGGAACATAAAATACTTGTACTACCTATGATTTCATTATAAATAGTTCATCTTTATACACTTTCTTACTGAAATCAACTTTCATGAATCTCAATTATTCTATTTTAACAACACTCTTATTGTTAACCCACTTTTAATGAAAATTTGGCACTTGGAATGTTGTATAATTAAACTCCCATATTTATTTGATGATGCCAAAGTATGACATATTTGCGTAAATTGGATTTTGTTTCCTTAGTACCAGAAACATGCATCTCTTCAGCCACATGTGTAACTCCACTATTTTTCATGGTATTTTATTCATCATGATCATTTTTATAGAATATATAACCATTAATTACATAACCGTGGTAAGATAATATATACACACTTGTTCCTTCGACTATCCATTGAAGTTGTTCTGAAATTGAATCTGGATTTTCATCTTACTCCTTAAAAATATGATCCCAAAACCATCCTATAAACTATTGATTATGTGTATTTGATATCCATATTTTATCCCTTTATAGATTAAAATTCCTAATAATTTATTTGTGGGTTTCAACATATGGGGAATCCTCTAAACTGTTATGAAAAACATATTGGTGGGCCTATTCCGGATTTGTAATGTTGATTATGACAACATATCATTTAGAAATTTCTTTCACCCACAAGCCACCCAGTGTAATGAGATTTTTTATACCAATTTTTTCCACACAGGATAGGTATTCAGTATAGAATTTAATGGATTTTTCAACAATATATCACTACGCAATACAACCATCTGACCGACTTTGATTTTTGACATACCCTTCCAAAATATTCATACACCATTCAATGGGGTAAATTCATCTATATTTTATAGGACCATATAGTCAAATATATCTCACCAATTAAACCATAAAATTAACCATCATATCAAATAATTTTGGCAGGAAGAAAATTTACAATTCACATAATATGATGGAAATTTATCTTTCCATAGTCAGCGATTTCACTAAGTTTATAACTTTACTACATATAGCTTTGAATAAGAAACAGATTTTGGTTAATGTATTACAAACATTAATGTGAATATGAAATTTAAATATATAGGCATTATATCTTTCATCAAAACATGGCATTCATGTGATTTCAAAGCCTTTAACTTTAAATCGGACATTGAGACAATATTCTTGATATTTGATAAATACCCCCTCTAAAACCTTTACATCATTCAATAAGTTGAAAATTTGATATCTATCCTTCCTAGAAAGAGTGTAAGTAGCTGTAGGAAGAAATGTTTGTTTTTAACTCTTTACTGGCACCAACTCTTCTTGTATTCACATGTAAACATTGTCCCATCTATCCTTAATTCCATCCTTTGTTTTCCAGGAGAATTTATCAATGTTTCGATGACACTATCACGTATATTTTTTTAACATGCATAAAATCATGAAAATTACTAATGTACATACAATTATAGTATGAAAATTCAAAAAAAAATATGTCTCTTTTTTAACCGGTTTTCGTAAGGTTTTTCAAAAATGGTTTACCAAAATTAGTGTCCACATCTTTTACTTTCTCAAACATTTTATCACCTATTACTGGATACGGTATTGTATATTCTTCTGAAATTCTATTGAATAAGGTCATTAAAGATTGGTACTTATGTCATTGGGGTAGAAATATGTGATTTCCTAGAAACATAGTTTTTGATGAATGTTTCAACTTAATTGACTGTGTACCTTATTCGCAAACAGGACACCCTTGAGTTCCTTTAATGCTATATACTGAAAAATTTCCATAAGCAGGAAAGTCATTTATCTTCCCATACAACATAGTTTTCAATATGAAATCTTCATTTCTATAAGCATCATACAATGTAACACCATAATTCCATAATAAACTCAAATCATCGATCAATGGAGCCAAATAAACATCAATATCCTTACCCAGTTGTTTTGGTCCTGATATAAGTATGGATAACATGATGTATTTCCATTTCATGCATAATCATGGTGAAAAGTTATAATTTACCAACATAACCATCCATGTACTATGAGTGCTATTTTGAAAACCAAAAGGATTCACTCTATCTATAGATAACATAGGACGAAGGTATCTCGTCTCATTTCCAAATTCAAGATTCTCATAATCAATTTTCTTCCACCGAGGAGAGTCTTCAAGGTGACTTAGTTTACCATATTTAATTATTTTATCTACATTCCACATTAATTCTTTATAGTCTTCTCACTTCCATATAGGCACATAAACCGTGGAATAACTGGAAAGTACCATACAACTTTCATAGGACCAGATTAATATTTCTTATATCAATAAGCACCACACTTTGGGAATTTTGAAAATTATTTTTAGTCCTTGAGAAAAAGTGTACAATCATTCGGTCAGATGAGTATTCTTTCATATATCATACCCATTGAGCACAGAATTCATTTTTCATCATATGTTCAGCTCGAGAACTCATTATCTTCTGGGAGCATTTCATTCAATAGAGAAAGTAATTCCATAAAACTAGAGGCACTCCATCCATTTCCTTCTTTCAAATTAAACAGATTAAGTATGGATGAAAATTCAGTATATTTAGTGAAACCATCATATAATGGAATCTTTCTACAACTATTTAAATTCTAAAACAATTTTGGGTAATCACAAAGTTCATCTTAAAATTTCCTTTTCATTTCCTCAATACAATCTTCATCATCATTCACATCTGTAATCACATCCTCAACACGGTCTTCTTTATTTTCCACACTTGTAATCAAATCAGACAATCCATAAAATGTATTATTATCCTAGCCACTAGATACAATCACTTTTTCCCCATGTTTATTCAAACATTTATAACTTCGATCTATTCTATGATAGATAAAGTATTCTTCCAACTCGTCTGGACTAATTTTTCTTGAATAACAACAATGTAAACACAGATAATGGATTTGAGAAGGATTGTATACATGATCTTTTTCAAACTTGATGAACTATTTCACTCCATCTTCATACACTTTTGTTATATGATTGGCATCCATCCATTATTTATTCATATCCATCCAATTTGATTCGGTAATATTAACATTTAAAAAAAATACACAAAACATTGGTATAAAAATTAACCAAGGCTAAAAAATGTTATATATGTCTATTTTAATATTTATCCCCAATATCAACTTTCTAGAACCAAGGTCCTTCATTTGGGATATTCTAGATAAATCAATCTTCACCTCTTCCAACCTTTCCTTCATTGGTCTATCTAAGAGAAATTCATCCACATAAATAAGTAAAATGAAAAAACTCATGTCATAATACACCTTCGTATATTAGAAATTATTTAAATTACACTACAAGAACATTAATTCTGCTATGAAAGCATTGAAATTCTAGTTACACTATATTGGTGCATATTTAAGCCCACAAAAACTTCATTTGAGACTCGAACCGAACCTTTTATTCCACTTATCATGAAACCTTATTATTGATCTATGTAGATCTATTCCTTAGAATCTCTATGAAGGAATACAATCATGACATCCATTTGTTCTATAAATAAACCTTCAATGAAAACTAAGCTAAGAACCATATGAATTATTATATTCTTTATAGCAGGAGATAAAATCTAACTAAAATATAATCCTTTTAATTATTGAAATATATGTACAACTAGATACACCTTTCAATATTTCATATCATTCACTTTCTCCTTTAGATGATAAATCTAATTATTCTATAGATCCATATTTCCTGGTTCCAATTCTATTATCTATAATATAGAAAATTCATAGAGGGAATTCAATTATTCATTCATTGTGTACTCACAATATAATGAGGCCAATAGTCAGCCTATGTTGAATCCTAAAAAAATATAAATTCCACATGACTTACCCACACATTCCTCATTAGAAACACTCCTATAGACTAAGAAAACCATACAACTAGTGGAAACTAGCTAGTTCATGATCTAAATAGAGTATTATACATCTTGACCTATTTATTAATTCATAGGTTTTCCATGCAGCTAAACAAGTGGTGGTGAGAAACAAAAATTTAATGATCATCACATGAATAAATATAATATAAGTAGTAAATCACATGTCAAATCTGACACCCTCACAAGAAAGAGACCATTTTCACATCGATGAATAAGCATAAAGCATTTTGTATTAATAATCAATCACATCCCTCTAAGGGAAAACGTCTAAATATACATATCAAACAAGGGGACCACTAATTTAAACCAGGCAGGTGATGTTGGATGCAAAGTATGTTTAGGAGTTTCAGTAGTGTTAAACATTAAAATATTATAGAAAAACTACATTTCAGATGTCCTTAAAAAACTATTTATAAAATCACATTTGAAATCCCATTAAAAAACAACCATTTATACAAATTACACTTTAAAATAACACATCTTTTTAAAATAAACCAGTCGATTTCGAGCACTCTTTTACAAAACCAAAATTCTTTTTTTAAAGTATTCAAGGCAACTTCATGACCCAACAGTCTTAATCGTTTAAAATTAATGACAAGCCTATATATTTTACAAATTTTCATTTAAAACTTAACACAATAATTGTTAAAATGCAACCAGTATTAAATACTCTTTCAAAACATTCACATCCTGTTATGAAATCCATTCGGGTGAATAGAAAAACAGTTGGCATGAAACCTAAGTCAATTCCAAGTGTTTAAATAATTTTAAAACTATTTAAAACCAAAAAAACATATGTTTAACACATATTATTTTTTAAGAATCATTTAAAAACACTTGAATCATTTTAAAAGAGGCACTTAGCCAATTTCACAAATCCATAAATCCCAATAGAGACACTTTATAAAAGATACATGAATAAAAAATAACCAAGATTTTATAAAATATAAAGCTATAAGCAGAAAAAAATCTACTTTTAGGGAAAATAAACATTTTTTCATATCTTAATATCAAATGACACATAAAGAATGTGTAATTCCTATTAGTGGGTCTTTTCTTAGGACCATTCTTCTTAGAGATCACCAAGTGTAAACTTCATGAGAAGGTGTATTAATTTTATATAAGACTCGATCACTTAATAGTCAACCATCATCTATGTCATGTAATATATATGCATCTAAACTATATGATATATTGATTTAAGAATATATTTATGGAATATCTATGTTCTCATTATATTGGGAAACTATTATAACCTATTAATGTGGATTATATTACAAGGACATTAAAATATTATTGTTAAATAGAATAATAATCACTATGTGATATAAATCTATATACATATTTTAGAAATTGAAAGTACAATGTCAGTTAGATCTATATAAATATGTAGGCTATTAGGTATATTATACTTTTGATAAAGAAACCCAAATAATCGATATTAATTAATTAGATATAGAAATTTATGTTGTGAAATGAAATTACTCCCAATTGCATTGAACCGGTATTTAATATTTAATGGGGATCAATTCCCCTTAAAATTATATACTAATATAGAGGTCATCAAGATGACATAGTAGAGTCATGGATGCTTGAAACACAATTATGTTGGGTATCAACATTTATTCTTTAATTATGAATTAATCTAGTGATTATACATCATGGATTATGAAACAAATTATTTTTCTTCTTATTATTTCATTTATTGAGATGTTAAGGGTGATTTTATGCAACATATTCATGAAGGCTAATGTGTTGGGGGATTCAACTAACTGCACAATCTGATCATGAGGAGAATCCAAATCCAATGGAGGAGACACACAAGAGGGTGGGATATAATGAACATGGTTCATATAATTCTATATGTAAATATAGAAATTAGATTACTACAATAAAAAAGATAAGTATCAAATGAAATTTGGCTAAATCAAGGGAAACAGATCCTAAGAATATTGTAATTACATTTTTACAAGACAATATGGATCAAAGAGGGAAGAAGGGAATGACTCAATGATGTTGATATTTAAAGATGAGTCCAAATCATGATCCACATATATTATGTCCACTAAATTGTACTACATCTGGAGAGTGGATTTTTTTGCATATAGAAAAATTCCAAACAAATTTCAAATTGATTATAGAATATAAGGATTATAATACGGTTGAGGGAGCTTAGGAAGATAATGTCTTATAACATACAGAGATGAATATTTACCTTGTAAAGAATATAAGTTCCCTCAAAGATGGATAAAGTTATTATAACTACTACTATAACCATCCTAAGAAAGTTCCAGATGAAATCCATCTCTAAGAAAAGATGTTTGAAAAATGATTTCTTGTTCATGATTGAAGTTTTATGCATAACATAAAGGTCAAACAAGTTGATTACAATAGAAACTCTCTTTAATGAATTATTATCATACCCAAACATCAAAATCGAAGATGAACATTGAATGTGAGAAGACTATAAATGTTAACCCTCCATAATATATAGGTATGGGGATCCATATATTGAATTTTAATCCATTTATTCCATGAAATCAGTTAAACCAAAGTGAGTGTGACACAATACTAGAAAAATGACCTATACCCACAGTTCAAAACCGTGGGTATAGCCCCCAAAATTGTGGGTATAGGGCTTCAAAAATGACCCCAATACCCACGGTTTTGAAGAACCGTGGGTATAGGTCTTCACAAAGTACCCTATACCCACGGTTCTCGAAAATTGTGGGTATAGGTGTACCCTATACCCACAGTTTTTGAGAACCGTGGGTATATGTGGCCTATACCCACGGTTTTGGCGAACCGTGGGTATAGGTACACGTATTATCCCTATACCCACGGTTTTTTGTAAAATTGTGGGTATAGACCTATTTTCTAGTAGTGACACGTGATGTTAAGTGATGTTCACCAACCACAATTGATTAAGGGAAGAGAGGATCAAGAGGTTATAGAGGTATTAATCTTCTAGAACGTAGGGTGGGGGTGGGGTTTGGAGGGTAACAAAGGTGGGATATTTTATTTTTACACATATATATTCACCAAATATAATAGGAACAATGTAGTGATAATGGTAAATCCCCAAATATAACCTCAATATGAACAGTCATTGGGTGTGTTGGGTCTGACACTGATTTTTGGGGATCCTGTTTTTCACAAATAAGAACATACTAAAAAATTTAATGAAATGTAATAACATGAAAAAATAGATTAAAACCAAAATCTGTCAATATATTAGAAATTCACAATAATATCGAAAAAATGGAATACTTGCGGCAGCAGTAGGGTCTGTGATTAGCCACTAAATGAGGCTAATATTCATTGTTAATAAATATAATATTCATGTTCTTTATTGTTCATAAACACAATTTTAGTGCATTTTACACTTTGAACATCATTTCACATTATGATTGTAATACCTTCTTAAAATGCACTATTATGTGGTACATTTCTGAACATCATTTGAAGTACCCAATGATTCATCTAATTATATATATTTTAATTTTATATTTTTGGAAATTTATCTACACTCAAATATTAACATGTTTCATTCAGGGATCGATGGAGAATTCATGTAGGATGATGGAGATATTTGGCAATGAAAGGAAGCAATTCTGGAGAAGGCAGATTGGACACAAGCCCACTGATGAGACTGTGGGGCCAAAAATACAAGCCCAATTAACCCCAAATTTCATGGGATTCTAGAAGACATTTCTAGGAACAAATCCCTCTTCAGGGTTCAACGCTAATTCGGCCTCTACTGGTGGTTATTAAGGCGCCCCAAATTAGAGATACAATTCTGGTCCAGATTCTGCGGCCCAGAAAAACAGCCCACTAATTTGATCATATCTCGGAATCCACAACTCCAACTGGGCCCACATTTTAAAGGCGGTTATAATACATCTAGAGATCCATTTTATTATTCTATGGCCTACTCTGATTCGGCCATCTAGAAGGTCATCCAAACGAGTCGTTTCGGTGGATGAAAGATGGCTGCCACCTCGGGTCAAATGTGGAAAAGTCCAAATTCCACAAGCTTTCCACCACCTATGGCCTACCAAAATTAATTGATATGCTTTTTACTATTGTAGGATAGACCCAAGGGCTCAAAAATTCCTATTTAAGGCAGTGGTGTTGGAGGAGTTCATAATCTTTGAGCTTCCTTTCATTGTAATGTTATGCTGCGGTTTTGTTGTCTCAAATTTATCTTCCACGTGTAAGTTGTTTTAAATCATCCTTGTTTCCTAATAAAAGTTATTCTTATCTTATTATTCTGTTCTTCTCCTTATCACTTTGATACCATTGGTTCAAGGTGTGAACTTTTTCATACCAAACCTTGTGATATTATCACACAACGGTGGAGTGATTGTTATTTTATTGCGTTTTTTTTTACTTTTCCATTTCCTCCCTTATGAGTCTACTTTCCGCTTCCATTGAAACCATGGGATCAATGGAGGGCTAAAAGACTTATGGGTTGATCCAAGGGAGTAGCAAGGGGCTGGATTGGATGTTATTTATCACCTCATTAATGTATAATCACTTCTTTAATTGAGATTTTTATTTGATGGTTTTTAAACTCCATCGTCCTTGTTGAATTTAAGGCCACACACTTCAAGTGCTAATACGAACCTTTACCTTGAAGTGATCAAAACCTTGATCCTTCAAGTGTATAGGTGATTAGTATTAAAGGTTTTAGGCATTAAACTATTAAGTGATGATGTTTTTTTATCTCCTTAAATGAACCCATCTCAAATTTAAGAAATTTAAATCATTAAAAAGAAAATACGTCCAATCCACCCCGAGTGATAACCTAGGATCAACTAATTATTTTAATTTGAATTCACTTAAGTCTCTTAGAGTTAACTTAAACCCATATAAAATCAACCCAAAGTTGGCCACTTAATAGCCAAAAACAATCCTTAGAATGTGCGTGTCTATAGGTTACTTCTTAGGTCTCTGTGGATTCGATAACCCAAGCTAGACTACAAGGACCGTTCTACCTTCATCTCTTGGGTAAATTTGAGCGAGAATAAAATTTTGGCGCCATTGTCGGGGACCTAAGTAAGTTATCTTAGACACTATCATCCTTTTTTTCATCCCACTTCTCTTATCTCATCCCCAATTTCATTCCTATGGAAAACCCTTTTGAACAAATCCAGACATGGGAAACCTATCCCCACTTTGATCAACCAACCCCATGTGTGATGTAAAATGACCATTCTAATTTCTACTTGTGGGGTCATCAACAACCTACTGAACCACAATGTTTTTATTCATATGATCCACAATACATTCCAACATATTATGAGTTCCAATCCCAACAAGGCCAATCTGAACATCCTCCTATGGAATTCCTACAACATAGTTATCCTCCTGGAATAGACCATCTGTCTCAACCCCTTGACCATCATGATCCACAACCATTACTTGAAAAACTGTGTCAACAAATGGAGATAATGAATTTTGAGGTTTCATCATTGAGGTTAGAACTACAAAGCATTAAAACTTGTGAGGAACCCATCCCTACACAAACTGTCCCTTCCATAACCTTATGTAAAGTATCTAGTTTCACACAAACCCCACATGAATTTATTGAAGAACCAACCTTTGGATTTGGGATAGATGAAGAGGATCAAGGAATTTATGAAGGGTCTTTAAATCAGGAAGAAATTAACTTTTTGGATTCAAAAGAGGAGAATTTGACATCATGGATTGAGTATCCTAAGTATAACTCCATTGATGAATTTTCAAAAACACCAACATTTGAACCATTGGGAGAAATCATAAACTTTGAGTCCATACTCATTCCTAAAATTAACCTTTCTAATTTGGTGGTTAAACCTTCTATTCAAAAGGAAACAATTTTGTTGAGAAATTTGGAAAATGAAATTGAGTTGGATTCAAAATATCAACTTGTGTCTAAATGTCCTATCCAACCTGAGCTCAAAATTATTGTCCTTCCCTACCCTATAAAGAATCCATTCATAAGGTATAATAATGACCTTTCAATTGGAATTCATTCTTCTCTTGAAACCAAAAAAGTTGGAATGATCATTGATGTCTTAGGAAAGACTACAGAGGAAACTGGATCAACCATTTTTGATATTCCTTTGATTTTACCACTCATTTTAGAACATAGGTTTGTGAATGAAACAAATTCTAAACATAGAATCAATCTCAACATAGTAGAATTGGTGAAACATGTGGTCCTTAAAATGTTTAAAGTTGGTATCGGGTAAGTCATGGGGTTCAAGTCGAGCTAATGACGTTAAACAAAGCACTGCACGGGAGGCAACCCGTGGTTTTCATGTTTCTAATCTTTCTGAATCATATTTATTTTTCAAATAAGATTAATTAATCATTTTTATATTTAATAAAAAATAAAAAATAATAATAATAAATAGACTTTTGACCTGTTCTTCTATTATTAGTATGGATGTGTACGAAAGGGGAGCACCATATTCATCTGTGTCACGTGGTGTGATCCTTGAGTAATACCTTACCCAGAAATATAAAAAGAAGACAATGTATCATCAGTTTATATATATACTTATATTTTACTTTTTTTATTATATATATATATGTTTTTTTTGTTTTTCTTTCTTTATTTTTTCCTTTTTCTACCAGGGAACTCTACAAGTGACATGGATATCAACGGACTAAATTAGAGCAGCAAGAACTTCAACTTCAACCACCAGGTGATTTCATTCCATGATCCTCAGTTTAAATTTTTTTTTAAACTTCCATTATCTGCCTCTACTCCTTCTAAATTTTCACTTCTTCAAACACTGGGGACAATGTTGTTTTATGTTGGGGGGGATAAAATAAAAAATGATTTTGTGTCAAAAAAAATGATGAATGATTTGAAAAAAAAAGTGTAAATGGAAGGAAAAATTCCTTTAACTTTAAACATGGTAATACACATTGCACACTTTGAAACTGAATATCAAATAATTTAGCATACCATGATTCTGATTTTAATCCTTGTATAATTTCATGAGCATTGATTTTGGAAAGTGTGGTTGTCCAATGTGATATTTCATTGTTTATATTTTCATTCAAAAAAAAGATCACAATGCACATCCTTTGGATAGTGGGGAATTATTTTGATTTCATGGGGTACCCTAAATAAATATCATAGGTTTGGTGATCATTTTAGTTTAATATGAGTATTCAAAAAAAAATTAAAAAAAAAATTGCGCGTAGAGCAATGAAATGACCTAATGCGTGGCTTTCGGCACTTGGGGATCGTGACTCCATAGTTGTCTGGACCAAAGTTAGTAATTTTATCTCTATTTTTGGTAATTTGAATTTGTTTTTGACTGAGTTAAAACGAGATGATGCCCGAGTATGTGGGATTCACTTGGTGCCCTAAGGTCTTTGAGCCTGGGAGTCATCGGCAAAGTCTCGCTACAGGGGTTGACTCTTTTGAGTGCAACTTCAATTACCATGGAAAAATTGCAAAAAAAAATTATACAAAAAAAATTAATACTCATCTTAATATTGAAATTTTATTCCACCTAGCACTTTCGTAATTTCCCCCTTGAATAAAGATGAACCCCCATGTCTATTGTGATGCACAACACATCCTCATACTTAATTAATATTGGATGAAATATGGCAATGAATTTTAACAAAGGAATGGTCTTGGGATTGGGATCTATTTATGAAACTATATTGTATTAAAATATTTTTGATGGGTTTCATGATTGTTTGGTATAAGGTTTTTTGGTGATCATTGTGTATTAAAATGTTTTTTTGGAAAAGGAAATTCGAATTTCATATTGTTGAGATATATTTTGCTCAGGACTAGCAAAACTCAAGTTGGGGGGTGTGATTAGCCACTAAATGAGGCTAATATTCATTGGTAATATATATAATATTCATGTTCTTTATTGTATATAAACACCATTTTAGTGCATTTTACACTTTGAACATCATTTCACATTATGATTGTAATACCTTCTTAAAATGCACTGTTATGTGGTACATTTTTGAACATCATTTGAAGTACCCAATGATTAATATAATTATACATATTTTAATTTTATATTTTTGGAAATTGATCTACACTACAATATTAACATGTTTCATTCAGGGATCGATGGAGAATTCATAGAGGATGATGGAGATATTTGGCAATGAAAGGAAGCAATTCTGGAGAAGGAAGATTGGATACAAGCCCACTGATGAGACTGTGGGGCCCAAAATACAATCCCAATTAACCCCAAATTTCATGGGATTCTAGAAGACATTTCTAGGAACAAATAACTTTTCAGGTTCCAACGCTAATTAGGCCTCTATGGTGGTCATTAAGGTGCCCCAAATTAGAGATACAATTCTGGTCCAGATTCTGCGGCCCAGAAAAATAGCCCACTAATTTGATCATATCTCGAAATCCACAACTCCAAATGGTACCACATTTTACAGGAGGTTATAAGACATCCTGAGATCCATTTTCTTATTCTATGGCCCACTCTGATTCGGCCATATAGAAGGTCATCCAAACGAATCTGTTCGGTGGATGAAAGCTGGGTGCCACCTCGGGTCAAATGTGGAAAAGTCCAAATTCCACAAGATTTCCATCACCTATGGCCTACCAAAATTAATTGAGATGATTTGTACTGTTGGAGGATCGACCCAAGGGATAAAAAATTCCTATTTAAGGTAGTGATTTTGGAGGATTTGATAATATTTGAGCTTCCTTTCATTGTAATGTTGCGGTTTTGTTGTCTCAAATTTATCTTCCACGTGTAAGTTGTTTTAAATCATCCTTGTTTCTTAATAAAAGTTCTTCTTCTCTTATTATTTTTTTCTTCTCCTTATCACTTTTATACCGTTAGTTCAAGGTGTGAACTTGTTCATACCAAACCTTGTGAGATTATCACACAACGATGGAGTGATTGTTATTTTATTGCGTTTTTGTACTTTTCCATTTCCGCCCTTATGAGCCTACTTTCCGCTTCCATTGAAACCATGGGATCAATGGAGGGCTAACCCACTTATGGGTTGATCCAAGGGAGTAGCAAGGGTCTGGATTGGATGTTATTTATCACCTCATTAATGTATAATCACTTCTTTAATTGAGATTTTTATTTGATGGTTTTTAAACTCCATCATCTTTGTTGAATTTAAGGCCACACACTTCAAGTGCTAATACGAACCTTTACCTTGAAGTGCTCAAAACCTTGATCCTTCAAGTGTATAGGTGATTAGTATTAAAGGTTTTAGGAATTAAACCAGTAAGTGATGATGTTGTTTTATCTCCTTAAATGAACCCATCTCAAATTTAAGAAATTGAAATCATTAAAAAGAAAATACGTCCAATCCACCCCAAGTGATAACCTAGGATCAACTCATTATTTTAATTTGAATTCACTTAAGTATCTTAGAGTTCACTTAAACCCATCTAAAATCAACCCAAAGTTGGCCACTTAATATCCAAAAACAATCCTTAGAATGTGCGTGTCTATAGGTTACTTCTTAGGTCTCTGTGGATTCGATAACCCAAGCTAGACTACAAGGACTGTTCTACCTTCATCTCTTGGGTAAATTTGAGCGAGAATCAGTCTGACAGTGATGGAGTCGGGGTAGGGGCGGTGGAGGCTGCAAAGGGGTTTGCGGTAGATGTGGTTTAATAGTGGATGAGAGTTTTATGTATAAATTAACATTCATGACGAATACATAACATATATACACGTCAATTATAATCACACATCTATATATTTATTGACTAAATTCATTGGAAACATATATTTAATTATATATAATTGTAATTATAAATATATATATTAAAAATTATTTATATATAATTATAAATATAAAAAATCTAATAAATCTAATAAATATATTTATTATTTAATGAAATTTATTATGATCTTATAATTATGTAAATATATATTTATTTAATTATAATCTTAGAAATAATTTTTTTAAATATTATATATATATTTGAATTATAAAAAATATATATTGACTATAAACATGCATTTTTTATTTAATGTACACAAATAAACATTATTTTTGAATATAAATATAATAATTTTATATAAATTAATAATATTTTTTATTAAAAACTTTTACCATCACTAATAAATTGTATATTTATTAGTGTTTTTAGCTTAGCTGATAACGACCCTCCTTTTATCACCCCTTTATGTTTAGGGTTGATAAAAACTGATGCATCCCTTACCTAGACCTGTGGAAGTAAATATTACCCCAATTTCGTGGCATATCTATATTATACATGAGCCCTAAGTGGTAACATCAATAAACACTATATGGGAGCATTTATTTATAGAATAACTAAACAATATCATGACCAACGATAGGCCACAACATTTATCATGTTTGTCACTGTTGCTTCCTTATCATATGCCCATTTCATGTCCTCTTGTTAAGGCAGTCCATCACTCCTTATAGGGAGCTGTCTTATCAGGACGATGAATTGGTGATCCATGGCATGTCCCACCCCCTACACTGTGATTTTTACTACATATGCTTTTATTACTATTACATTCCATAGACATGCATGGGAGTATTTCTCATCCATCACACCCATCCCCCGGTATCACACTTTTTATCATCTCTAGTACCCCATATTACAGGATACTTTGGTCATATGTGAGGATCTTAACATGTGTTTTTTTATAGGCGGCACCATCCTGTCAGGTTGAGGCGATGGAGGGGATTTTCATCTCAAAACCAAATGGGGTGCATGTACGAAATAACCGAAGCATGCCAAGTATTTGGTGCATTTTTTTTCGGCACATTTTCCTTCAGGCAGGGAGAATCAGAGGGATCGTGGCCTGGTTTGATGTTTGTATTTTTTTCTCCCTATAATGAATAGAGATGAAGGTATTATGGGTTTATTTTAGGAATTTTTTTCTTAGTTTTATTGTAAATATATCCAAAATTGTTTGATGAAGTTTGCAGTGGTACTTTTACTATAAGTAATATATATTTTTGTCACATTGCATAACTTCTACTGGTTTTGCAGTGGATGTTCCATTGGTTTTTGAAGTGAAACTTCCACTTGATGTCCAAGTTTGTCTCAATTCCCATTGGAAGTTCCAATGGATGTTCTAGTGGAATTTATAGTGGAAGTTTCAGTGTAAGTTCTGGTGGAAGTTCCAGTGGATGTTCTCGTGGAAGTTTTAGTGGAAGTTCAAGTGGAAGTTTCAGTGGAAGTTCCAATGGAACTTCCCCTCAAACTTCCACTCCAACTGCTAAGGGAACTTCCACTGCAACATCAAATGAAACTTCCAATGGAACTGCAACTATAAATTCCACTAGAACATCCACTCAAACTTATACTAGAACTTCCACTACAACTTCAAGTGTAACATCCACTGGAACTTCCCCTAGAACTTTTATTGGAACTTCCACTGGAACTTCTACTGGAAAATATATTTTATAAAAAAAAATATTTATGATTTTAGAAAAATAATTTTATATTATATATATATATATAATTAATTATTATTTTGTTACATTTCTATTCATATATTTTATACATTTTCAAATGAATTAAATCCTATTATAAAGTTAATGTACTTTTCTTGAACTGAAGTTTTTTTTTTGGGTTGTTAAAATTCTGTTAATGGTGATGTTGATGTTGTAGTAGCTTCTACTAAACTAGTTGTATGGATGACATTCAAGTCACTTGATGAATCACAATGTTTATATGTCACGTATGGGGGAGTAAATGGGTTTAGTGTACGCTGAAAATACTCTAATAAAAGGAGAAATGATAAAGCAATTGTCACATCAAGCCTTTATGCGTGTAGTAAAGAAGGTCATTGGAAGGTTGAAAAATGTGATAGCATGGTGAAATTTCCTTGGGATGAGACACGTACATGTTTCCTTTCTATAATGGGGGATAGTTTATTATCTTATGGCCAATATGCATGTACTATATTTTTCAAAGAGCATAATCATCCCTTACACAGACCAGAATCAATTCATATGATGAGGTCCCAAAGAAAAATAACAGAAGCACAAGTAGTTGAGTTAGATGTGACTACTTCTACGGGTATTAAACCAAATTATTCTTTCTAATTGGTGATAGATATTGCAGGGGGGTGAGATTTTATTCATTACATGTATGTTAATCATTTGAATTTTTTAAGGTCTAAATAAGAAAGATATGTTCTTCATGGTGATGCATGTTGCATGTTATAATACCTAGAAAGATAAAGTCAGAACAATCCATCATTTTGTTATACTATGTAGTTTGACATGAATGGGAAAACTTGTAATATATTTTGGGCTAATCCAAAAATGAGAACAGATTATGAGTAGTTTGCGTATTTTGTTGTGTTTGACACCACTTTCGTCACTAATAAAGAGTACAGGATGTTAGATGTTTTTGTGGGGTTCAATTATCTTTAGGAGATTATTGTTTTTGGGGAAGCATTGTTATATGATAAAACTGTGACTTATTTTTCTTGATTGTTTTAAAAAAATTATAGGTGAATCACATGAAGAGTCCTCAAACTATTTTTACTGATCAGGATGTGGTAATGGGAAAATCCATTTCTGTTGTTTTAGTGGGAACTCAACATTTCCTTTGTTTGTGGAATTTGATGCAGAATGGATTTAAGAATTTAGGTAATTGGATGAAATATGGATATAGTTTTATAACTATATTTAAGATGTGTATGTTCAAATACCATGATGAAAATCAGTTTGATCAGGAGTGGTCTTCACTTAGAGCAGAATATGGGGATGGGAAACTGTAGTGGCTAGATAATGTAATTGTATTGAAAGATATATAGGTGAATTGATTTTTGAAATATTCTTTAACATTGGGTATTTATAGCACTCAATTAAGTGAAAGTTTTAATGGATTTCTTAAAGATTATGTTCATAGGAAGTTAAGTGTTATTGATTTCTTTAAGCAGTTTGAGGGTTTGTTGGAAAAAAATTGGTATCGTGAAACAAAGGTAGAATTTGAGATGCAGGAGAAGTTTCCTCATAATCTTTACCCTTAACATTAATTGATGTGTTAGGTTTCTACTAGATATACACTGAAGTTATTTTATTTATTTCAACATGAATATCAATTGATTGGTGCTTGTTTTTTGATATCTTGTTTTGAAATTGGAGTTTAATTCTGTTATGTTATTAGAATGGTTCGTTGTGAAGATCAATTTCATGTATCATATGAAGCTTCAAATGAATTTGTTGAATGTTTTTATTGAAAGTTTGAGTCTGTTGGGTATCTTTTTTGTCATGTTTTAAAAAAAGTTGATCATGTTGATTTGAGAGAAATACCTGAAAAATATATTTTGGGAAGACGGGCCTGATTAGCTAGAGATATTGTGATGTTCAAAGGATGTTCTATTAAGGTAGTTTCTGATTTAAAATCAGTGGTAGCAAAATGTTACAAAGATTTATCATGAATGGGATTGAAGTTAATCATTGTATCTTGTGAGACAGATGCGGGTTATGACATTGCCTTCTTGAATTTCAGTAATTTTGAAAAGGAGTTTTCTATCATAAATACATCAGTGGATAAAGTTAATGGTTGTTCTAGTTCAGACAAAATTTTAAGAAATTATTATTTTAAAAAGAAACCAAATAGTAAATGGGGAGATAGATTGAAAATCTTTTTAGACAATGGCTGCCAAAAGGGAAAATAGTAGAATAAAAAAATTAAGCATACTACTGTGATAATGATATGATTTCATTTTATGATGAATTTAATTTATAAGAGAATATTTTTTATTGTTAATATTTTATCTGATATCATTATTCTTTTCACACAGGAATTCATGGAGCAATAAAGATCATATTTTTGTGTTGGAGCTAGAAAAACTGTTTCACATGAAATTTTTTTATGAGCATTCTTTTCTATAACCATTTGTAATTTTGTAATTTTTCTACTGTAGGAAGACTCGTCCACAAATTTGTAACTTCAACTTGGGAGGTAGATTGCTAGCATAACATTGCAAGAGGCCAAATAGTGTATACAACATTGGATGGCAGTTGTTTTTTTAATTGTAAGGACTGATTTAACAAAATGTATAGGCTGCAGTATTTAATAGTCTAGTTTCAGTTGTAATGGTTTGGAAGTGGTATTGGGATACTTTATGAAATTTTAAATGTGTTGTATTCATTTGTTCTATATGTAACTGTAAATATATGATAAATCTATGTTTGAAAATTTTGTATGCATTTGTTATTTGAGTATGTGGTAGTATTTGATAGTCCACTTTTGGATACAATGGATTGGGATTGGGATACTTCAATAAATTGTAAATGTACTATATGAATTTTTTGTGTATTCAACTGTGAATATGGGATAAATCAAGGTTCTAAAATTCTATATGCATTAGTTCTTTGGAGATGGGATAAATCCTGGTTCTTGAATTTTGATGAAAATTTTCATAAGACTGAGTAAGAGTTATTGGATCTTCAACCAAAGTCTTTCCATATGAAGACTCTCCATCTTCTGATGAAGTCCATATGTTGGACAAACTTAAGATTCTTATAAAGATTAAAGATAATATCCTTAATGTGTGAACATAACTATTAATCCACTTACTAGTTACAATTAACATCATCAAATATAACAGCAAAACCAAATAAATTCCCTCATAAGAAAATGTTTCCCCACATAAAGAGATAATATTCCCACTGTAGATCATGTTTGTTGTCCTGAATATGTGAACATAACTATTCATCCACTTGCCAAATCAAAATAAATACCATTTCAATTAATAACAGCAATGATAAACCATTTCAATTCCTAACACCAATTTCAATTAGCAGTATAAAATATAAACCAATAACCAACACCAAATATAAACCATCGAAATTACCAATAGAAAATATAAAACATTGAAATAACCAACACCAAATATAAACAATTTCAAATTTCAACACCAATTTTAAACGACTACAATTACCAATAGAAATTATAATAGTAAAACCCCAATTACCAACACCAAATATAAACCATTGAAATAACCCAAACCAAATATAAAACCATTTCAACTGCCAACACCACTTTTGAACCCACTAAAATTACCATAAGAAATTATAACAGAAAAAACCCCAATTACCAGCAAAAAATAAAAAACATTGAAATAACCAACACCAAATATAAAACCATTGTAACTTCCAACACCACTTTTAAACCCACTGCAATTACCAATAGCAATTATAACAGAAAAACCACAATTAACACTATAAAATATAAACAATTTTAACAACCAACACCAAATATAAAACCATTGCAACTGCCAACACCACTTTTAAACCCACTAAAATTACCAACAACAATTATAATAGCAAAACCACAATTACCACCAAAAAATATAAACCATTGAAATAACCAACACTGAATTTAAAACTGTTGTAATTATAATAGAAAAACCAAATAAAGAAATATTCATATGAATAAAATCAAACCGTCATTAAAGTGGGCAGTAAAACTGTTTAAAAACCTAAGAACTATCAAATATAGGGACCAGTAATAGCCATTAAAGTGGGGTGTATTAATTTTTGAAACCTTACAAACCATTTCAATTGTGATCTGATGTCAGATCTATTATACCTGACTATTTAACTTATTATCTTCATTTTAGTCGTATTATTTACACAATAAAACTTCTACTTCTATATGCGGTTTTATTTCAGCTGTATACAGGGTCTGTAAAGAAATAGTGTTCCATATACAAGCACATTTCATCAAATTTGTCTTGCAATAGGTTCTTATTATACCCTTGATCCGTTTCCACCTTCTCAATGAGATAAAAATCAATTATCCCATAGTCTAATGTTCCATCCCACTTATTGAGGATTGTCTTCCACTATAAATGGAAATGTTGGAGTAGTCATCTATAATTATTCGATTTTCCATTATTTCATGACTTTTTCAACAAATTTTTTCTGCAAGTGTCATATAAATTGTATTAAGTAAGTTGGTGTATATGAAAATTCATTTGATGTTGAAGAGGATAGAATTTACAATTTGTAAAGCATATTGCTGGTAAAAATCAATTGCAGTAGCACCCATGCGAGGCTGTATGGAGTTATAATAGCTGGAATGTTTTTTTAAAATATCAAACACAAGCAAAGTCCAATGCAGATTGTCTACGTTTATGGGGATGAAGACTTTTCCATTCAACTGCATTTCTTATTTTATGGGTTTCTCTACCAAACACTCTTTAAAATTGTTGTTTTTCCCAGATATAATGCTCTGTAAAAATGAATATAGTGATAAAAAATATTAATTAATATATTTAAAACATCAAGAAAATAGATAATATTATGTTCACCAATGCAACACGTGTAATAATAGTTGATTTATCATTGAAAATTTTGGTCGTCTTCCCTATTTCACACTTGTTTTTGATAAGTTGGGTATAGGAATCTATAACCTGATATCAATAAAAAAATAATAAAGTATGGGAGACTAATTTAATATTAATTTATAGTAAGCTTGGTTAAATTAATATCACCCTGCTACTTGTCTTGATTTTGGTGAAAAGTTGGAAAATGTCATCTAATCCAACTGAATACTAGACATTCTCAGCTTTCCATACATATTGGCTACATTATAATAATAGTAACATATATGAAAACAAATAAATTTCAAGGGAATTTAATTTAAATCCTTGAAATTAGGGGCAGACATACCAACCTAGTTCCATCTGAATAATCTGTTATAGCTTCTCATAGTCTTTTTTATACAGGTGTCTACTCTACCTGACCCATTTAGGTATTCCTGATAGACCTATAACATCTTTTTTGGGTTATTTTTTCATTGAAACACTACCTAACTCAATGGTTTTTTTCCAACTGACTTGGTTGTTCTTTTGATTTTTTTGTCCTATTGTTGTTCTTCTTATTGTGTATCAGGTTTGATACTGAAAAGAATAATCCAATTTCTTCTGCTTCCAAGCTCTAGACATCACATTTCTAATAATTGATCTCATTTGAAGAATCTATTTCTATCTGTCCAGTTTGACTATTTTGATGTACAGGTTTGGTTTGTTCAGTATCTTCTTCAGTTGATCTGCAGGCTCCTCAATCCCAGTTTCCTTGGATCCTAGTTGCTGGTTTTTCTTCTTTTGTTCTGCTTCGGGGGGAGATGCAGGTTTTTCAAGAGGATCCTACTACATTCCAGCTTCAATTTCACACTATGTCTTTGTTTCATCCTTGATAGAATGACTCTTTTTATCACTACCTTTTCTTTTTCTTTCCTCTATACTAGAATTCTCACTTACTAACAGCTTCAGTATTTTAATTTTGTTGGCCTATTTTTTAACAGTTGCTTCCATTTTTTGCATTTTTTGTTTTATGGATGAATTTTCTTTTGCAATAAATTTTATTATGTCATCCTTTGGTTCCCCCTTTTCCTTTTTTCCAACATAATCTTCTATAATCATTGGTGGCTCCTCAATTTTTGTAGCTTCATTAATCGTTGGTGGATCCTCCTCATTTTTTACTCTTTTTTTATCTGTAATATTTTTTTGTTAATATATTTATGGTTTATAAAACTAATAAAAAGATATCGTTAAGTGGTACACTTACCTATGTAGCTGGAACTTGATGAACCTTTAGTTTCTTTGAAACGGAGTCAAAATCCAAGAGGCTCAACTTTGTGAAAGGTGGATTGTTTTCTTGTTCATTCCATTTCACTATTACACTTTTCTCGCAATACCAATACTACAATAACAAGAAGCATATTAAGAGTATATTAGACATTTAATTGAATATAAATATTAATCCTTACCATTAAAGCGATAATTTCTCCCATAATACTGGCACGGTGCGTGTGAAATTCTTTAATTGATCTCATCAATTGTTGATGTATTGTACGAGACCACCTTAGTGCTCTCATGTCTCTTACAGTATTCACATAATTGATAAGACCCCAGCTTAGATAAGAACCTATAGTAGGAAAAAAACAGTTTCACATGTGTATAAACATACAAGCACTGCTTTTTCAAGATGATTGGTCTCTTCGTCTCCCTTTATTTCTTCCAAAAGGTCTGATTTTATTGCCTTATGTGTCAAGAACTTGACACCAGTTTGAAATATCCTTACATATAATAATGTCTTTGTTGTTTAAATGAGTAGGAGTCATCCATTTCTATTTTAACTTCAGTTATTGAAAAGATAATTTGGATATCAGCTTCAGAGAAATGCCTTTCCCCTCCACCAAATCAGAAAGCATTTGTTGGAGGATTGTTGTTATCCAATACATGCATAACAGAAATATCGGATTTTTTTCAATATGATGTTGTTATTGTATTGGATATGAACGCTTCAAACATATTCCAAAATGGATTAGTGCATAAATGATTTCTATGACCATCTTTAATTTGATCATTTATTTATTGTAAAAGTCTTTGTAAAGAGGTCAAATTTGACGTAAATTCACACCTAAAAATAGAAATTAAGTAATTATTGGGGCCATCCACAAAATTATAGCATTGAAGGTAGAAAAATTCTATGTTTGATTGGGACTTCAATTGAAGTTCCATTGTAAGTCCCTCTGGAAGTCCCACTAGAAGTCCCACTTGATGTCCCACTGGAACTTCAACTGGAAGTTCCACTAGTCCCGCAGGAATTTCCACTGGAAGTCCCACTAGAACTTCTAGTGGAAGTTCTAGTGGCACTTCCAGTCTAACTTCTAGTGGAACTTCAAGTGGAACTTCAAGTGGAAGTTCCATTGGAACTTCAAGTGGAAGTTCCATTGGAACTTCTAGTGGAAAATTAAAATAAATACGCATTGAAATTGTGACACGTATTTATTGTAAAAATGATTGAAATTAGCATTTGAAAATTCTAGTGGGAGTTTTACTAGGAGTTCCACTGGATGTTCCAGTGGAAGTTTTAGTGGAAGTTCCAAATGTATATTTATAAAATTTATATTATTGTTAAATACAATTAAAGGAAATAATCATTGAAATTGTTACACATATTTATTATAATATGATTGAATTTAGCATTTGGAAAAGTATAAGAAATTTTATATTGATTTAATTTTCCAAAAACCCAATGGAAGTTCCAGTGGGAGTTCCAGTGGGAGTTCCAGTGGAAGTTCTATTGGAAGTTCTAGTGGAACTTCCACACTAAAACTAAAATGTTTATTTATAAAAATGATATTATTCTTCAATATAATTAAAATAAATACTCATTTCAATTGTTACACATATTTATTATAAAAATGATTGAATTTATCAATTTAAAAAGTGTAATAATTTTCATATTGAATTATTTTTCCAAAACCCCAATGGAAGTTCCACTGGGAATTCCACTAGGAGTTCCACTTGGAGTTCCACTGGCAATTCCAGTGGAACTGCCACAGGAACTTCCACACTACCACTAAAATTTATATTTATAAAACTGATATTATTGTTAAATATAATTAAATTAAATAATAATTGCAATTGTGAAACATATTTATTATAAAAATTGTTGAATTTGGAAATTGAAAACGTTTACGAATTTTCATATTGAATTAATTTTCCAAAATCCCAATGGAAGTTCCACAGGGAGTTCTACTGTGAGTTCCACTGCGAGTTCCAATGGAAGTTCCAATGAAACTTCCACTGGAACTTCCACACTACAACTAAAATGTATATTTATAAAACTGATATTATTGTTAAATAAATTTAAAATAAATAATAATTGCAATTTTTACACATATTTATTATAAAAATTATTGAATTTACAATTTAGAAAAGTGTAACCATTTTCATATTGAATTAATTTTCCAAACCCCCAATGGAAGTTCCAATGGAAGTTTTAGTGGATCTTCCACTAGAACTTCCAAACTACCACTAAAATTTATATTTATAAAATTGATATTATTTTTAAATATAATTAAAAGAAATAATCATTGAAATTGTGACACAAATTTATTATAAAAATGATTAAATTTAGCATTTGAAAAACTGTCATAATTTTCATATTGAATTAATTTTCCAAAACCCCAATAGAAGTTCCATTGGGAGTTCCACTGGGAGTTCCACTGTGAGTTCTAGTAGGAGTTCTAGTGGGAGTGCCACTAGTAGTTCTAGTGGAAGTTCCACTGGGATTTCTACTGGGAGTACTAGTCGAAGTTCAACTGGAAGTTCCTATGGAACTTCCATTAAAACTCCCACTGGAACTTCTACACTAAAAAATGATTTAATTTTTCAATTAAAATTATATAAAATATTGTAAATTGAATTAATCTTCCACCCAATGTAAGTTTCAATGGAACCACCACTGAAACTTCTGATGGAGGAGTCGGTGCATGTTAAAGTAGGACCTATAGTGGAAACCTCTAGGGGAAGTTCTATTGGAACCTTCAGTGAGGAATGATACACAAAAAAATGGAATTCGATATTAATTGATATATAGAGAACATTTACAAAAAACAACTCAAAAAAAATTTCTAAATAATAAATCATAACAACAGAAATAGAATTTGGATTTTCATGTACATATTTTGGAAAAAATAACTATGTAATGTCACATTTTTTAGAGATTGATGTTGTTTTAAACAAAAATTACTTTCAAAAAACTGAGAGGAAACCCCACTGGTGTCAAACATTTCTCAAAGAAAAAACCCACACCTTTGCGTTGGCCGAAACTTGCAGACAACGCACTAATGCCTTTCAGTGGAGTCGTCACCGCCGCTATACTCATTAGATTCCTAGTTTTTTTTTCATATTTTCTCGATTCGTTGTGGTCTTTATAGTGCTATATTTTATGGTGGGATTTTAGGGTTTCATCACAGTCACCACAGCTGAGGAGCAGTCGACCCATCTCACAAAACGCGAGGGAAAATACGTCTGCAAATTCAAATCGAAGGAATGTAGTGAACATATGATCTGATGGCTGGAAATACTAATAGACACATGTTCTCATCTGAAGGGTGTACTGAATATTCTAGTTATAATGATAACTGGAGATGATTCTTATCCCTGATATTAAGCAGTGTCGGGGAATAAAGTTGTCATCGGTCTTCTATTGGACCTCTTTCCCATTCCTTCTCTCTCTTGGTCATTCTCCCTTGCCAATGAATTAAATATTCATTGGAGGCACTCGTGGCCCATGTCATGGGTCATATATGAATATATAATTATTTCCTCTACCCACTAGCGGTTGATTATGAATGAATGTTCGTTCCTTAAACATGTGTGTGACACATGGATGGGCATGCATTCTTGCATCATCCTTATCACATAAAACGATGTGATAGACCATGATTAAAGGTTAATAGAATCAATACTATAGATTTGAGTTTATTCAAAATTAGGTTTTATTAGTGGTAGTGAAAAACACTAACACATATTTTTTTAGCAGCATTAAAAACAATGATAAATAGTATCTTTCATCAGTAATGATAAAATAATATATTTATCAGTGTTTCTTTTTTAGCAATGATAAAT
Organism: Viscum album; assembly: GCA_963277665.1. Taxonomy (NCBI): domain Eukaryota; kingdom Viridiplantae; phylum Streptophyta; class Magnoliopsida; order Santalales; family Viscaceae; genus Viscum; species Viscum album. Next base: position 813,501,839 of record OY728126.1, on the reverse strand, counting down.
GGTTCCCTCTATCAGTTTTTTTAGCACTTATATAGGTTACTCTTTATAAACACATTTTTCTATCACTAATAATGACCGCCTTTATCATCACTAGAAAAATTATTGATAAAATTAGCATGTGAGTCCCACATCAAACTTGTAGACGGTCAGCCACTTCGTTTTATATCATTCCACGGCAGCAAAATATCAAAAATCTATTGTGGGAATGATCTCCCACCACTACTCCAAATAAGGCATTTAACAAATCTCAAAATGGACTTTAAAAGCGCTAAAAATCATTTTTGTCCTAAGCGCGGTTAAAAGGGGCTCCCTTTTATCTTCGCTTTTTTTAGTGCTAATAGTCAAAAAAATGAATTTTGAATTTGTTTTTCTTTTTTTGTAAATACTTGAAGACTTTTTATCAATGCTCACACCCCCCCCCCCACCCCCTCTTTGAGCACTCAAAGCAACCCCCCCCCCTTCCCATGTTAGTGCACTTCTACCTCCCCTTGGATTCGAACCCGTGACCTCTCCCTCACGTAGTTATATCTTTACCACTCCAGCATTTTTCTTTGTTATCTATTTTACGATATATCTATTTGTATATATATATATAGTTATTTTTTTTTGAATATATGTATTCATGTATTAATATATATTTATATGATTCTTTTTAAATATATTACTACAAAACATGTCTTTAACAGCGCTGACATTTATTAGCTCTAGCAAAATGTGCAGATAAAGTTCATCTTTATCAGAGTTTTTCTTAGCGTTGATAAAGGTGTCCCTTTATCAATGCTTATTTTGGCACTGATAAAAGTTACCCTTTATCACTACTTTTTTTAGCGTTAAGGAAGGATGCACTTTTTCAATGCTTTTTTTAGTGTAGATAAAGGGTACCCTTTATCAGTGTTTTTTAGCACTGATAAAGGTCCAGAAAAAATGAAATAATTAAAAAAATTAAAATAACAAAAAATAAATAATTTCATTATTTAAATAATTATTTTTAAAATGAATAGATTGAATATACATATATATAAATTTCAAAAATTAATAAATAGTATATCTTAAATATATAAATATGTAAAATGAAATAATTAAACAAATAAAAATTTAAAATGAGTAAATTAAGAAAAAATTTAAACATTTTAATAATTAAATAATTATTGATAAAAATGAATAAATTTAATATACATATATATATATTATAAATATTAATAAATAGTATATATTAAATATTGATATATAAAATCAATAAATAGTAATAGTTAAAAAAAATTAAAAATGGATAAATTACAAAATTGTTTATAAATTAATTAATGGGACAATTATTAATAAAAATGAATAAGTATAATATATATATATATATATATATATTAATTATAAATATTAATAAATAATATACATTAAATATAAATATATATAAAATGAAATAAAATGTTAATTAAAAACAAATTAATGTCTTAACATTTTTAAATGTTGTTTAATTTTTCAATTTAACATATATCAAAAGTCATGCATTACATTGATTTCACTTACACACACACATATATATTTATATATATATATATGTATGTATTTAATATATTTTTATATACAAACGCACACATAAATATATTTAAGCAATATATATATAGAAACAAACACTGAATATTTATGTAAATTATCCAAATTTTAGTTATTTTAGAATTTCATTATAACATGACACATTTAATATATTATGTTTTTAATCGGTCAATTTTATTTATTTGTTTTTAATACTATTACAGCTAGGGTATTCATTTTTATTATTTTTTATTTTTTATTTTATTTTTTAATTTGATCATTTCTATTGTCTATTTATATATATTTATTTAAAATGTTTTAGTATTTTCAATATGTATTCATCCACTTCAATATATATATACCAATATTTTTTAAATAATTTATATTTAATTTAAAAAACTTATCATTTTTTCAATATTTTTAAAGTGTACTCATTTTGAATTATTCAATTTCACTCATTTTTAAAATGCATGTATTTAAGATTATATATCCACTAATAATGTTGAAAATATATTTGTAAATAAATATATTTACAAATTTATATTTATTATATCTATAAATTTATATATTTATAATTATTATAAATAAATAATTATTTTTTAAAATAAGTATTTTTAGAATTATAGTTAAATAGTTATATATATTTAAATAATTATAAAATTATAATAAATTTATTTAAATAAATATAATTATAAAACATTTATAAGCACTAAAGTTTTAACATTGATAAAAGGAATGTTTATTAGTGCTAAAACATTCAGCATTTCCGATGTGGGATTCAAGTTCTCCCTTTTTTGCGCAGAACATTCTACATTTCCGATGTGGGATTCTGTTTCAAATACGTGGCTTTGAAAGACTATAAAATTTAAACTATAATACCAATATAAATGAAACATAAAACATAGATTAAACATATAAGAAATAGTTGAAAACAAATAGAATTTCATAAAAAAATGTTGATAAAAAATAATTTATAATCTTTCAAAACCACCTACTTGAAACATAAAAATGTTTCAAGTATGTGTCTTTGAGAGACTAAAATATAAACTACAAGATAAATATAAATGAAACTTAAAAATGGATTAAACATATAAGAAATAGATAAAAATAAAAATAATTTGTAAAATATGTTGATGAAAAATAATTTATAAGCTTTCAAAACCACCAACTTGAAACTTAAAAATATTTCAAGTATATGACTTTGAAAGCCTATAAAATATAAAATATAAGACCAATATAAATGAAAATTAAAATATGGATTAAACATATAAGAAATAGTTGAAAATAAAAATAATTTCATAAAAAATATTGATTAAAAATAATTTATAAGCTTTCAAAACTACATACTTAAACATAAAAATGTTTCAAGTATGTGGCTTTGAAAGACTATAAAATATAAATTATAAGACCAATATAATTGAAAGTTAAAACATAGATTAAACATATAAGAAATGTTTTTAATTAGTTAATCAGTAATAGAATTATTAATTATATAATAATTAATTATTTAATTATAAATTATTAATAATTAATTATATAATAATAAATTAGTTAATTAGTAATATAACTATTAAGTATGTAGTAGTTAATTAGTTTATTAGTAATATAATTATAAATTATATTTATTTATTAAAATTAATAATTAGTAATTATTTAAATATATTGTATAATAATTAATTATTTGATTAGTAATATAATTATTAATTATATAATAGTTAATTAGTTAATTAGTAATATTAATATAAATTATAATTATTCATTATAATTATTAATTAGTAATTATTAAATATTATTATATAATAATTAATTAGTTAATTAGAAATATAATTATTCTTTATAGTTATACATTATAATTATTCATTGTAATTATTAATTATTAATTGTTAATAATTAATTAGTTAATTAGTAATATAATTATTAATTATATAATTATTAATTATACAATAATTAGTTAGTTAATTACTAATTATTAATAATTAATTATATAATAATTAATTAGTTAATTAGTAATATAAGTATTAATTATATAATAATTAATTAGTTACATAGTAACATAATTATTAATTATATAATAATTAATGTGTTAATTAGTAATATAATTATTAATTATATAATTAGTAATTATTAATAATTCATTAAATAATAATTAATTAGTTAAATAGTAATATAATTATTAATTATATAATTAGTAATTAGTTAATTAGTATTTATTAATAATTAATTATATAATATTTAATTAGATAATTAGTAATAAAATTATTAATTATATAATATTTAATTAGTTAAATATTTGAGAAGGATAAAGTCGTGGCCCTTTTTATAATTTGTTAATTAGAAATATAATTATAAATTATAATTATTCATTATAATTATTAATTAGTATTTATTAAAAAATATTATATAATTATTAATTATTTAATTGGTAATATAATTATTAATTATATAATAATTAATTTTTTAATTTTTAATATAATTATAAATTATAATTTTTCATTATAATTATAAAATAGTAATTATGTAAAATTATTATATAATAATTTATTGGTTAATTAGCAATATAATTATTCACTAAAAGTATTCATTATAATTATTAACTAGTAATTAGTAATTAATAATCAATAATTATTAATTAGTTAATTAGTAATATAATTATTAATTATATAATAATTAATTATTAATTAGTAATTATTAATAATTAATTAGTTATTTGGTCATATAATTATTAATATATATAATAATTGATTAGTTAATTAGTAATATAATTATTAATTAATTAATAATTGATTAGTTAATTAGTAATATAATTATTAATTATAATGAATAATTATATTAAAAATTAAATAACTAATTATTATATAATAAATAATTAATAAATCTAATTAATAATTTTATTATTAATTAACTAATTAATTGTTATACAGTTAATAATTAATAATTATAATTAATAATTGTATTACTAATTAACTAATTAATTATTATAAATAAAAATTATATTACTAATCAACTGATTAATTATTATATAATTAATAATTATATTACTAATTAACTAATTAATTATTATATAATTAATTATTAATAATGAATAATTATAATTAATAAGTATATTACTAATTGACTATTTTATAATTAATAATTATATTACTAATTAACTATTTAATTATTATATAATAAATAATTATATTAATAATTAACTAATTAATTATTATATAATTAATAATTAAATTACTAATTAACTAATTAAATATTATATAATTAATAATTATATAATTAATAATTATATAATTCATTATTATATTACTAATTCATTATTATATTATTAACAATGATATTACTAATTAACAAATTAATTATATAAATAATAATTACTAGATAATAATTTATAATTTATAATTATATTAGTGATTAGCTAATTAATTAATATATAATTAATAATTATATAATTAATAATTATATTACTAATTAATTAGTTAATCTGTAAGAATGATATTACTAATTAACTAATTAATTATATAATTAATAATTAATAATTAATAATTATATTACTAATTAACTATTTATTATATTTTTAATCCGTGTTTTAAGTTTCATTTATATTTGTCTTATAGTTTATATTTTATAGTCTTTCAAATCCACATACTTGATACATTTTTAAGTTTCATGTTGACGGTTTTGAAAGCTTATAAATTATTTTTCATCAACACTTTTTTTTAAATTAATTTTATTTTCATATATTTATTATATGTTTAATTTATGTTTTAAGGTTCATTTATATTGGTTTTATTGTTTTTATTTTATAGGCTTTCAAATTCACATACTTGAAACATTTTTAAGTTTCAAGTAGGTTCCTTTGAAAGATTATAAATTATTTTTCATCAACATTTTTTACGAAATTATTTTTATTTTCAACTATTTTTTATTTATTTAATCCATGTTTTAGTTTTAATTTATGTTGTCTTATAATTTATATTTTATAGGATTCCAATGTCACGTACTTGAAACATTTTTAAGTTTCAAGTAGGTGACTTTGAAAGCTTATAAATTATTTTTCATCAACATTTTTTACAAAATTATTTTTATTTTAAAATTTTTATTATATGTTTAATCCATGTTTTAAGTTTCATTTCTATTGGTCATACAGTTTATATTTTATAGACTTTCAAATTCATGTACATGAAACAGTTCTAAATCTCACATCAGAAATGCAGAATGTTCTGTGCATGAAAGGGAGAACTAGAACCCCACATCAGAAATATAGAATGATTTCCTGGGTAATCCCTTTTACAAAAGGGAGCCTTGGGTGAGAGCTTTTGTTAGAATCTAGACTGTTGTAGTGGTAGTACTATGGGATATTAAATATCAGATAAATTCTACTAAAAATTTTGTTTATTTATTTATTTAAATATATATATATAAACAAAAAAAACAAATATAAATAAAAAAACTAAAATAAAAAGGAATTAATTTTTTGGGGGTTTTAGATGAAAGGCGGAAACATGGTTTTCACCTTTCAAATTAACCCGAAAAGAAACAACGCCATTGCCGCCTTTAGTGAATATTTTTTTAAAAAAAATTAACATATACCTATTTTTTTTTAAAAAAACTCATAAAACATATTAAAAAAATCCGCTACATGTCTCTTTGGTGGGGAGTTGGAAAACGTGCTGACTTTATCCAGGAGGCTCTTCCATTTTCCCTCTCTATGGGCTTTAACGTAAGCCATAGGTTTGGTGCCTTCTAAAGCTGTCCACGATCTTCTGTTGGACCTCCTCCTCATTCCCACTCTTTCTCTATCTCCATCCTTCCCCCTTTACAATGAATTAAATATTCATTGGGTCATATATGAATATATAATTATGTCCCACGCCCACTGGCTACTGATTATGAATGAATCTCACATTTGCATTAAACATGCATCTGACATGTGAATGGGCATGCACTTGTGCACCATCCTGGTCATAAAAATGTGATACCATGATTGGGGCTTGATTAGAATGGTTTCATGATGCATATATACTGAAATAGAAAGGGATTGCGACATGATAAAACTGTATGTCATTCATAATTAATCATTGGTCTAATATTAGTATAATTTTTTTATCCTTGAAACTCATATCTCCTTTACATAAGGCTTCACATCCCATGAAATTAATGTATACATTTAGGGGGTGTAACCAAGTCAAGTCAACCCAAGTATCTCACTACTCAAGCTCGATCTCGGTACTGGAACTCGGTGCTCAAGCTTTCCTCGATGCTCGACTGAGTATTGAATTCCTAACTCAAGCTCGATTGATCACTCGATTAGACTCGACTCGGTTCGATTAGGATACTTTTTCCAAATTTTAATTACAAAATATTTTTTGAATTTGAGCTACTTGAACTCAAATTGTACTCGAGATCGAAATCCCGAGATCAAAATTAAATACGTATATATTGAATAAAAATAACATATTAAAAAATTTGATGCTCGATTAGCCTCACAAGCTACTTTATTATGGTGTTATAATACTCAAACTCGACTAGAGTTAGTACTCGAGTAGCTCAACCTTAAGCTCGACTCGAAAAAAAACCAAGTCGAGTTAAAGTATTTGTCGAGCTGATCCCAAGTAGCTCGTGAACACTCAAGCTCGTTTACACCCCCTAGTGGGGGTAGGAGTCATTCTCCAATCTTGAATGATTTTTTTTAAAACCTAGTGTTTTTTAAATTAATAGCACTAATATATAATTTCAATATATAATTTCATGGTGAACTTTAGTAGAAAGTGACATGTGTAAATTTTAAACCTGATGGTAGGATGAACATTCTAACTACTGCTTTAGAAAATCCAGAACACCCTGATCGTATAAGAGGATATGACATGACTGTCAGTATTAGGAATATTTTTGGTCATCCAAGCATGAATTCTAGGGATAAAAAAATATATTCCTTAAAAGGTGAGGCACAATACCTAAAATAGTCAATGGTAAATCAAATTAAATCAATTGTGCATGCTAGGTTTGAATAAACAATGATATAGTTACAGCCTATGCAACCTACTTATTCAAAACCTCCGCATCCCTATTCAGACTTGACCTTACACTATGAGTTGTATGCTGGGGATATCCATGTATATATTGTATCATATGGAGTAGTACATATTTTGGGGGACTATGTACATCACCAACCTATACAGTTGGGTCAGGTGAGATCAATGATTCACGATATTATTAATCTAAATGCTCTAATGTCATTGCCTATATAATAGGTTACCAAAGTTGGAGATTATGTGAGTCATTTTTTACTCTGGCCAACAATTTTTCTTCATCAACTGACATACGAGGTATTTTTTAAAATATTATTTAATTTTGATTGAATATTACTTATAATATTTTATTAGATTTAATTTATATATGAGTATCTAAAATAAAAATAATTGGTACAAAAGAATAAAAAGGTTTAGGAACCAACACCTTTAGATACTTCCAAATTTTCTGATGGGATAAAAACATTGTCCAAGATTTCCACTTTCTTAGATCATTTTTATGAGTTATAGATGATGTATGATATATGTGAAAGAGACTATACGTCAATAATTTTTAAAAAATATATCGTGGATCTTGTTGTATTTTTATCAGCTTACCATAACTGTGTTGTAGTTTTTATCCATGTAAGTGAATTTTAATTTAATTTTATATTTCTTTACAAATATATGAATATATGTGACTTAATTTAATACCTATTTAAATAGGTATCTCAACAATTTTTGTATAAAAATTTAGAGGACAATCATTTATAATATTATAGATCCAAAATACATTTCAACGGTTTTGTTATATCTAAAGGATGATGCTAGAGTTACATATACATGTGAATGATTAGAAAATGTGGATATTGGGTGTCGGTTTTTTCCATTCCATGATGAGTAAAAAGAATAATATAATTATGTAATAATTTTAATTATAATGAAATTAATTTTGATCTTTTTATATTGTAGTGGTCATTAAATGTTAGACGTATTCTTCCCCCATAAATGTTTAATATATTTGTTTTGTTCTTTATTAGGTGGAGTTCATACATCTTTTGGAAAATTGTTAAAAAAGTAATTTTTATTATTTTTATACATTATTTAATCTTGAATATTATTGTTATGTATTTTTTGTTAGTCAATATATGAAAATACATGTCATGGAAATTTTTTAACGTTGTTTAGTTGTCGATACATAAGATAAAGAAAATTAAATATGTGAAAATACATATGGAAAAAATTTATATTAAATAATATTTGTTTTATCAAATGTATAAATATTGGTTTTTATTTTTAAGTTAATTTTTTATAATCACGGTGTCATTAACCAATCAGGTTCAACCCTGAACCAATCACCCAAGCCGACCCACAACAAGGCCCGAGAAGTGTTCTTAATCCTCCCAGTCTGACAACTAGTGCCAGACACCAGGATAAAACAATTGAGAAAAATTTTTCTCATAAAAAAGAAAAATAAATAAATAGGAATAGAGAATTGAAAATTAACATAAGGAGAAGAAAGAAATAAACTACTATAAGTACCTCCATGTGACATCTTGGGTCACTGCTGACCACTAAACCAACATCGCACCATGGTGACCGATCCAAAGTTGGAAGCAACACGAGAGCTAAAAACAAAGATATAACTATAAGTGCAAGTATTAAAACACAGTATGCATACCCAAACAGTATGTTCCAATTTCATTTCATTTAAATATAAGATTAATCAATTTCAAGTTTGAAATACAAATTCATTCTAGAAGAAAGATGTTAAACTACACAAATTCATTCTAGAAGAAAGACGTTAAACTTCACACCATCCCTCATCTTGGTTGCATGACATTAAACTACACAAATTCATCCTGGTAGTTGGAAGATAAATTGTACAACGTATCTCATCCTAGTTTCATGATGTTATACTGTAAATATCTTTCTTGTCAACAATCTATTAAAATGCACAGACGATTCGCACCGGCACCGGTGAGGAGATGAGATGTAGGGTTTATCAAGGTTAAGAACAACGCAAAAATGTAAAACGTGGAACCCAAAAGATCAAACAATGATATAGGTGAAGTAGAAAATAATATACATTGGATTCTATCCTTGATTCATCTGATGGATCATAGTGGAGTTGCACCGAAAACAGAGGAGTTTTGTGAGAGATTTGGAATCGCGATGAGTGAGTACCAGTTAGGGTTCTTTTAAAGAGACCGGGAACACTTTTAATAATGCTTTCAGAAAAGCGCTGATAAAGATCCCTTTTATCAGTGTTAAATTGATGAGTGATGATAAAAGAGATCTTTATCAGTACTGATATTTTAGTGGTGAAAAAAATCTTTTTAACAGTGCTTTTTAGCTTTAATAAATATTGATCTTTATCAGTGCTAAAATTTTAGCGCTGATAAAGGATTTATTTAAATAAATTTATTATAATTTTATAATTATAAAAAATATATAATTATTTATTTATAATTATATAAATACTTATTTAAAAAATAATAATTATTTATTTATAGTAATTATAAATATATAAATTTATAAATATAGTAAATATACATTTATAAATATATTTATTTATAAATATTTATTTATAAATATATTTTTAACATTATTTGGGGATATATAATCTTAGATGCATGAATTTTAAAAATGAGTTAAATTGAATAACTTAAAATGAGTGTAATTTAAAAATATTGAAAAAATATATAAGTTTTATTAATTAAATATAAATTATTTAAAAAATATGGATATGTATATATACTAAAGTAAAGATGAATACTTATTGAAAATACTAAAACATAAGAAATAAATATATATAAATAAATAATAGAAAATAATCATATTCAAAAATAAAATAAAATAAAAATATTAAAAATGAATTCCCTAACTTTAATAGTATTAAAAATAAATAAATAAAATTGATCGATTAAAAACATAATATATTAAATGTATCATGTTAACAATGAAATTATAAAATATATTGAAATTTGAATAAATTACATAAATATTAGGTGTATGTGTTTCTATATGTTGCATAAATATATTTGTATGTGCATTTTCATATAAAATGCATTAATTACATATATATGTGTGTGTGAAATCAATGTAACACACAACGTTTGATATATGTTAAATTGAAAAACCAAACAACATTAAAAATGAATAAGACATTAATATGTATTTAATTTTATTCATTTTATATATATTTATATTTAATATATATTTTTTATTACTATTTTTAAGTAATATATATATATATATATATATATTATACTTATTCATTTTTATTAATAATTGTTTCATTAATAAATTTTTAAATAATATTGTAGTTTATTCATTTTTAATTTTGTGTTTAATTACATATTCATTTATATATCTATATTTAATATATACTATTTATCAATATTTATAATCTATATATATATATTAAATTTATCCATTTTTATCAATAATTATTTAATTAATAAAATGTTTAATATTTTTCTTAATTTAATCATTTTAAATTTTTATTTGTTTAATTATTTCATTTTATTCATTTTAAAAATCTATATATTTAATATATACTATTTATTAATTTTTAAACTTTAGATATATGTTCATTCATTTTTAACATTAATTATTTTATTAATGAAATTGTTAATTATTTTAAAATTTTATTTGCAGAACCTTTATCAGTGCTTTATTATTAGTGTTCATAAAGGGTAACTTTTATTAGCACTAAAAATAAAGCACTGATAAAAGGAAACCTTCATCTACGTTAAAATAAATCGTTGATTAAGGTGAACTTTTTTCAGCACTAAATAAAATGCACTGATAAATGGTACCCTTTATCAGTGCTTTTATTTAGCACTGATAAAGGCCCCCCTTTATCAGTGCTTATTTTAGCACTGATAAAGATGGACTTTCTCAGCACATTTTTCTAGTACTGAAAAATGTTTGCGCTATTAAAGGCTAGTTTTGTAGTAGTTTATATTGATATAAATATGATACATATTTTTTAAATATGTTTTAGATAAGTATAAATAAGCATTTACACTTAATATGTAAAATATTTAGTGAAAATGGATTAAAAAATAATTTAAAAAGTTTTTAATTAATAATTTTCTAATTATTATCAAGTAATAGTCATTTAATATCATTTTAAAGATAAAAAATCCAAAAATAATAATAAAAGATCTAAAATAAGTTGTAAACATAACTCAAACTTTAAACGACCATAAATTTTGATCTGAGTGTCTGTTTGGGCTCTACCGCATATCAAATCAAAGCTTGAGATGAGCTCTATGTAAGATCCAGGATTTCTGTAAAAGGTATACTTTGTTTACATTTTATTTCAAGTCCCTTGTTTTGATTAAAAAAGTTTTTTCCAAGTTCATGTAATGATTAGGGGGTGTTCTGGGGGTTCAGGACATGAAAAGGGGAAGAAAAAGGATTTTCTGGGTTGTTGCACAATTTGCGCATGGTTAGTTCTAACCATGCATATCAACCCAGGTAACTATGAAAAGTGGCTGTTTTTGGATAGTATCATCTGCATGGTTTGTGCACGGTTTTGAAAACCATATGGGTAAACCGTGCAGCCCTATAACTTCCATAAATTTACAAAAATGCCATTATAGGATTTTTATATACCACTCAGGATTTTCCTCCTTCCTCCTTTGAACCCTAGTGACGAATCAAGATTCCAAGATCTTTCAAGAGGTGATTCTCCTTCAATCCTAGGTCGTTTGGAGTGCCTTCAGTTGCGGATTGAAGATACAGGTAAGGCCAGTCCCCCTCTTTGCTTCCTTTTCTTGATTAGGGTTATTATCATTCTATTCTCTCTATTCAAAGATCTAAAACCATTCTTTTTTAGTGAGATATGGGGTGAATCTTTGAAGGGGGTTTAGATCGGGATCTAAGGCCTCTATTAAGGGTGTATTTTCTAATATATTCAAGGTAGGTGGTCTAAAAGTTATATCCCATAGATTATATTTAGACTTGTACATGTAAGTTTTTATTCTTGTTCTTATATTGATGTGGTCTTAGTGTTGTTGGTAAGATGTGGTATATTGAGTGTCTAAATAACCAAATGAACCCCTCGTGATCCCTGTGGGATGCATGGAGGATGTCGTGACAATTTTTTGGGCCACCCATGGGGTGATCCAACCCTTCTGAATGGTTTAATAGAAATATAAGGTGCGAAATTGACCCATGATGATGTAGAGCCTTATCAAGCATGTTAATTGGTTTATGTAATGAGTTAGGATGGATTGTGGTTAGTTGTTTCTAATGTGGTTAAAGGCTAAGGAATTGTTTGGTTGGCATGTAAATGGGTTAAATGGTGTTAATGGGAATATGATAAGGAATTATTTTTACACTTGAATATTCTTAGTGAGATAGGCATGGGAAGTGAGAATTAGGGATAAATGATTAATGTTTTAATGGATTGTGGAATAATGTTAAATTACTATTTATTGAAATTGTTGTGATGTTGCTAATGATATTGGCTATGCATAGTTGTAATGTGGTTACTTGTGGATGATGATAAATATGCATGTGCACATGGCTTGGTAGAGTGGGTTATAGACATGAGGTTGTATGCCCACGGGTCGAGTGTGACTGAGGTTCTAAGCTCCACCCTCTAAATTCACGGTTTTGGGAAGGGTAAGGAGTTATATTCCTCTAACGGTTTCATTCCACCCAGACTGAGGCTTCAAGGTGAGGATAATGTGGTTATTGTGATGTGATGCCGAGCCAGGTAGAGATGGATTTATTCCCATATGCCTTAAATCACATTGATCATGTCTAATCCATTGAACATATTAAAAAGGGTGAACTAAACCATGATATGTTTAAGTAGTGAACCTATCTTTAAGGGTCGCGTAACTTCAAAGAACATAATATAAAATAGATCATTGAACTATTTTCATTTACCTGTCATCATTTATCACTTGCATGCACTATCTAATTAGACATGATATTTTTTAGACACCGTTAGTGGTGGCCTAATAAGTTGCAATCACACCCTACTCAAGCCATCATTGGGTACCTGAGAAGATTTCATGGTTAGAGGTCAGGAAAGAGGCAAGGTCCTTGTTCTTGATAAGTGAGTTGGGTTTGGTATGTGCATAGAGGATGTCTAGGACTTAGATCCAGGACTCTTTTGGGGATTCTACTGCTTTCCTTTCTTTTTGGGTAGTTCACTTAGAACTGTAGCGTGACATGACATATTTACTGTTGTTTATGGTTTGTACCCAATTGGGGGTTGGTTATTTATGCATGTTCAAAATTTTGTTTATATTACTCCCACTATTGTTTATATTTTCCACTATGTATTACTATAAGAAAGAGGGTATAGTATCCCCCACTAGACTCTTAGACCTTCACAGCTGGTCAGTAACCTCTGGCGTATGGGGAGGCGTGCTTGAGGTCATGTGGCAACCCGGCTCGGGGCACCGGTTTAGTGACTCCCTGGTCGGGGATGTTACAAAGTGATATTAGAGGAGTTATTTTCTCTTTCTTACTATTTGGGGATGGTATAAAGGAGATTAGGATAGTTTCGGGCCTTGGTAATAAACTTGTGCCTGGGAGTAGCTAACCCATGTATGGGGGAAAACCCAAGTCACCCAGGGTGGGAATTGTTGTTCTTGGTGTGTGTTGTTACATTTGATGATATTTCACCATTAGGTGATGCAAATGTGGTGTGATGTGACAGTTTTATGATATTTTACTCATGTATGGAATGGTATGAGGTTTCACATTCATGCATCATTCTAGGAACTTATGTATATAAGTGACATGCATCATATTAGGCACACACACATGGGATGGGTGTGTGGGACATAGAAAATAGGATTCATTTTATTTCTTGAAAATGATGAAATTTGGTTCTAATAAAATGGTTGGAATGATGTGGAATATAAGGTTTTTAAATGTGTGAGTTGGTTTTCGTGTTAGCCTTGACCTTGGGGGGGTGTCCAAGGGTAGTATTCCAGTTGTGACTGGGCTCATTTGAGTAGTGTGTGAGAAATGATTTTTTTATGGATAGTGATGATCCTTCCTTTATATTTTCGTGAAAGCTTCATGGAATGTGTTCTAAATATCGTGTTTGAAATTATAGAGAGATGCCACCACAATTTTGTGTACTGATTGGGCAACATGAGGAAATTGCCAAGAATGCTCCCCCAGTAGTGGAGAAAGGGGACCCAGTGGTTCAAGATGATAAGGAAGATTAGTTCTATCGTAACTTTTCTTGTTTTATGTAGATGATGAAATGAAACTCAGGGTGGGTTTCATCGAGTATGTTTGAATTGACTAGGGAGTTTCAGCTGCAGAACCCTCCAAACTTTACCAGAGATGGTGGTCCAGAGGCAACAGAGTTCTGGATAGATTCCATCCAGAATATTCTTGACCATTTAAAGACCCCTCTTAATAAGTGAATCAAGTTAACGGTCTATATGCTAAGAGGCCAAGCAAAGCATTGGTGGGATGTCATGGTTCAAACCGAGCAGGCCGAAGGAATGATGTGGAAGGATTTTTAGAAGAAGTTTCTCAAACACTTACCCAGAAGCCTTGTGGTAGGTGAAGGCTTTGGATTTTATGAGCTTGACCCAAGGGACAATGTTGATAGTGGACTATACTAGTCACTTCACCGATTTGTGATGCTTCATTATGACGTTGATAGGAGATGAGGTAGTTGTGGCATAACATTTCTAGGATGGGATGATACATGATATCAAGTCTCAGATGAATATATTCCAGTTGAAAAGGTTTGCTAAGGTAGTGGATCAAGCCCTTATATCATAGGGGTACTTAAAGGGGGATTTGAGTACTGAACTTGTGGTTCTAGATGGGTGAGCAATTGATGTGGCTTCTGATAGTAAGAAGCATTGTTCTATAAATTTTTCAGTAGGGTGGAAGAACACAGAGAAGACAAAAGAAGGGGTCATCCCCTCAGGGTGGCGATCAGGTGTTTTTTATCAGTGTGGTAGGTCAGGGCACATGCATGCCCAGTGTCCCCTACCACCAGTTGAGTGCTAAGAGTGCGGCATGATAGGCCATGTGCAATGGTTTTTAAGGAACCCACGGTAGTCAATAAATGAGGGAATTCAGAGGCAGATGCCGAGTGTAGGTAGGGGATTAGTTACCCTATATCAGGAAGATAGTTGGAGCTCTATGGGTCATACCGGTAGAATTAGTGGATGTGGAACTCCAAGGTGAGATCATCCTTACCAGTAGGGCAGTGTAGTATAGGGTACTCTAACCAGAACCCAGGATAGAGGAGCAGGTCATCTCCATGCAGTTTAGACTATACCTGAAGGTGGTGAGGCAGGACCATTTACTATTCAAGCTATGATCCTTGTAGATTCCATGCTAACTAGTGCTTTATTTGATATAGCTGTTATGATTTCTTTTATTTCTTCTCAGTTAATAGATATGTTGGGCTTAAACATGGAGAGTGTATGTGGGGTGATGTCACTTGATACTCCATTAAGGGTACAAGTCGAGAACATCAGGCAATGTAAGGTTTCTGCACTGGTGGTTAGTGGATATCGTTTTTTGTGGGATCTGTTTGTTCTAGAGATGTAAGGTTTTGACCTAATCTGCGGTATAGATTGGTTAATGTTGTATCAAGCCCATATCAATTATTACTGATTCCAGGTAACATTCAAATCTCTTGATGGAGACACTTATGTCCTCCATGGTGAGTGGGATACTCGAGCAGGTCGTGTAGGGACACTATGCCAGTATTTGGGAGAACTCACAGCCTAAGTAGCATGCCTTATGTTAGATGATGGGGAGAAAGAGAATACGGTCTTCCCATATATTTTGAATAAGTTTCAGGATGTCTTTATTGAGTAATTCTTAGGACTACTACCTAATAGATATGTTGAGTTTACAATTGATTTGTTACTTAGAGCGGAGCCAGTTTACATTCCACCATATTAAATGGCGCCAGTAGAGCTCTAAGAACTGAAGGTCCATCTAGAGTATTTAGATGATAATGGTTTTATTCATCCTTGTACATCACCCTGTGGATCTCTTGTACTGTTTCTAATAAGGCTGACGGATCACTAAGGATATGTGTCGATTATAGGAAGATGAACCATATGAAGGTGAAGAACTGATACCCTCTTCCTACAATAAATGACCTATTTGACCAGCTCAGAGGTGCCTTAGTGTTTTCTAAGATTGATTTGAGATCGAGATAACATCAGTTGAGATTGATACATTCTAATGTACCAAGAATAGCTTTCCGAAGCAGGTACAGGTTGTATGATTTTTTTATGATTCCATTTGGGTTGACCAATGCACCGACTGTATTCATGGATTTGATGAACTAGATATTTCACCCATATCTGAACCAATTTGTGGTAGTCTTTGTTGATGGCATCTTGGTGTACTCTAGAACTCATGAAGATCATGCCAAACACCTTGGCATCACCCTGAGTACACTAAGAGAGCATAGGTTGTATACTAAGCTATCAAAATGTCATTTTTGGAATGGTGAAGAGAACTTTTTGGGAGTTATCATTTCTGATTTTGGGTGTTTCGGTGGATCCAAAGAAGGTGCAGGTTGTGGTGTCTTAGGAGTATCCCAGGAACGTTTCTGATGTTTGTGGTTTTTTGGTTTTGGCCGGTTATTACTAGAAGTTCATCAAAGATTTCTCTTATTTGGTAGTGCCGCTCACAGGCTTAACAATGATGGGGGTTAAGTTTGAATGGTTAGAGGATTATGAGAATTATCTTCAAGATTTGAATAAGCGGTTGACTATCGCACCTATTGTGACCTTACCCTAACCAGGTAATAAGTACACCTTGTTTTTTGATGCGCCTGGTGTTGGACTTGGGGCAGTGTTGATGTAGGATGATCAAGTTGTGCTTATGGTTCAAGATAATTGAGACCACGTGAAATAAATTACCCTACTCATGAGCTTGAGCTATCTGTTGTGGTTCATGCCTTGAATTGTTGGAGGCATTACTTGTTGGGAGAACCCTTCATGGTGTTTACCGACCATAAAAGTCTCAAACACATATTCTCTCAGTAGGATTTGAATCTGTGATAGTAAAGATGGGTTGAGTACCTAAAATCCTTCGATTTTTTGTTTTTTTATACATTATGGAAGGGAAATAGTGTGGCTGATGCTCTAATATGTAAGACTCATAATTAGGTAGTTCAGGAATTTGGTTTAGAGTGGAAGATGATGGCCCTGTTTTTTGAGATGCATTTGGAGGTACATGATTGGAATTGGTAGATGGATCTCACATCCATAGTAGTTGAATCTACGCTTTTGAGTCAGGTTAAGGAGAGTCAGCTAGTGGATCTAGAGTTTTTTTCTATGAAGGAAAGTCCTAAGTGTGGGGACTCACCTTTTAGTTTGGATTTTGGTGCTGATAGAGTTGCTTATGTCAATGGTCATGTTCTTGTACCGACAAGTGTACAGGAGGAGTTGTTGCATGAGTTCCATGCATCAAATAGGGATTGCATCCTAGTTTGACAATGATGTACCGTGATCTCCATAGGCAGTATTGGTGGATAATAATGAAGAAAGAAGTTGCAGGTTTTGTGGCATGATGCCTTACCTTTCAGTAGGTGAAGGGTGAAAATCATCATCCAGGTGGGTTGTTGCAGTCATCTCTCATTCTGAAGTTGAGGTGGAATGACATAATGATGGACTTCATAGTTGGTCTTCTGAGGAAACCTCAAAAGAATAATGCAATCTGGGTAGTTGTAGACCGGTTGACGAAAGTGGATCATTTCTTGCCGATCCACGAGACTTATATAGTGGACTAGTTGGGTGATTTATATATTCAAGAGATAATGTGGTTTCATGGTGTTTCAAGAACCATAGTTTCGAATTGTGATCCATGTTTCACCTCATGTTTCTAGAAGGGATTGTAGAAGGCACTTGGTACCCTAGTGTTTTTTAGTACAGCTTATCACCCGCAGACTGATGGAAAGTCAGAATGCACGATCTTGGTATTGGAGGATATGTTGAGAGCTTGTGTGCTAGATTTAGGTGGTTTGTGGGAAAGACACTTATCACTCGTTGAGTTTTCTTACAAAAACATTTTTCAGGCCACAATTTAGATGACTCCTTTTGAGGCTCTCTATGAGAGACCATGTAGATCTCCGCTGTGTTGGTTAGTGGTTGGGGAGTCTGAGTTGTTAGGACTGAGCCTCGTATAGGAGACTTCGGATAAGGTTCAATAGATTCAAAATCATATGAAAATGGAATAGAGTAGGAATGATTCATATGAAGATCAACGTCATAGACCTCTCAAGTTCAGGGTGAGTGATAGTGTGTTTCTTCGGGTGTCACCAAGGTTGGGTCACCAATGAATTCATAAGCAGGGAATGTTAGTGCTTAGGTATGTGGGTCCATTTGATATTGTGGAGAGGATCGGACCAATGGATTGCTAATTAGCTCTTACATAGTGGTATAGTGGGATGCATGATATTTTCCATGTTTCACAGATCTAATAGTATCACCCTGATCCATCTCATGTGATAAACGCCAATGATGCCAAGATTGAGTTTGATGCATCCTTTGAGGAGCATCTGATTCGTATTGTGGATCATAGTGAGAAGGCCTTACAATGAAAGTTTATGCCTCTATTTTGTGTTCTATGGTAGCATGGAAACGTCCAGAAGGAAACATGGGAGTAAGAATCAGATGTCTGTGCTCAGTGGAACGATCTCTTTTCCGTGGGAACTCAGTGGTGCATGGAAGTATCGGCTTGAGGACGTGTCATTATAAGATGGGTAGGTTGTAAGATCCCTAATTTCTCCATAAGGTATGTTTTGTTTAGGTTTCAGTTTAAGTCCTTTATTTTGATTAAATAAGTGATTTCATAAGTTCATGTGAATATTAGGGGGTGTTCCAGGGGTTTGGGACACAAAAAAGGGAAGAAAATGAGTTTATGGGTTGTTGCAAGGTTTGCGCACGGTTAGTACTAACCGTACGAATCAACCCAGGTAATCATGAAAATCAGATGTCTTTGGAAAGTAACACCCATTCAGTTTGCGCATGTTTTGAAAAATAGTGTGGCCCAGTAACATTGAGAAATTTACAAAAAAATCCAATATGGGGTTTTTAAATTCCACTCTTGATTTTCATATTTCTTCCTCCTTTAAACCCTAGTGACAAGACAAGATTCCAAAATCTTCTAATAGGTGATTATCCTTCGATCTTAGGCCGTTTAGAGTTACTTAAGTTGCAAATTGAAGATTTGGGTAAGGCTAATCCCCCTCCTTGCTTCATTTTCTTGATTAGGGTTTTTATATTTATCTTCTCTCTATATGAAGCTCTAAAACCCTTCTTTTTTGGTAAGATTTATGGTGAATATTTGAAGGGGTTTATATTGGGATCTAAGGAACTGATTTAGTGTATGTTCACCAATGGATTCAAGGTAGGTTGTCTATAAGTTATATCCCATAGATTATATTTAGATTTTTGCATGTAGGGTTTTATTCTTTCTCTCATATTGATGTTTTCTTGGTATCATTGGTAAGATATGGTATATTGAGTGTCCAAATAACCAAGTGAACCCCTCATGATCCCTGTGAGATGCATGGAGGATTTAGTGACTATTATTAGGTCCACCCATGGGGTTCGCCGACCCTTCCGAATGGGATAACAGAAATATAAGGTGCGAAATTGACCCATGATGGTATAGAGCCTTAATGAGCATGTTAAATGGTTTATGCAATGAGTTAGGATGGATTGTGATTAGTTGTTTCTAATGTGGTTAAAGGATAAGGAATTGTTTGGTTAGCATGTAAATGGGTTAAATGATATTAATGGGAATATGATATGGAATTATGTTTACACTTGAATATGATTAGTGTGATAGGCATGGGAAGTGGGAATTGGGGTTAAATGATTAATGTGTTAATGGATTGTGGAAAAATGTTAAATTCCCATTTATTGATATTGTTGTGATGTTGATAATGATATTGGCGATGCACAGTTGTAATGTGGTTACTTGTGGATGATGATAAATAAGCATGTGCACATGGATTGGTAGAGTGGAGTATAGACATGAGGTTCTATTCCCACGGTTCGTGTTTTACTGAGGTTCTAAGCTCCACCCTCTAAATGCACGGGTCAGGGAATGGGAAAGAGTTTTATTCCCCTAATGATTGCATTCCACCCAAACTGAGGCTTCGAGGTAAGGATAATGTGGTTATTGTGATGTGATGCCTAGTGATATAATACTGGATTTATTCCCATATTCCATAAGAATTTGATCATGCCTAATCCATTGAACATGTGAAAAAGGGTGAACTAAACCATGATATGATTAAGTAGTGAACTTGGCTTTAAGGGTAGCATAAATTTAAGGAACATAATCTAGAATGGATCATTGAAATGTTTTCTTTTACTTACCGTCATTTATCACTTGCATGCACTATCTACTTTGACTGGATATTTTGTAGACATCGTTGGTGGTGGACTACTGAGTTGTACTCACACTCTGCTCGGGCCACCATTGGATACCTGAGCAGATTTCATGGTTATAGGTCAACAAAGAGGCAAGGGACTTGTGGTTGAGAAGTGAGTCGGGTTTGGTATGTGAATGGAGGAGGTATGGGACTTGGATCAAGGACTGTTTGGGGGATTATGTTGTTTCCCTTTCTTTTTGGGTTGTTCACTTGGCACTGTAGCATGACATGGCGTATTTATTACTAGTTATGGTTTGTACCCAATTGGGGGTTGGTTATTTATGCATTTTCAATGTTTTTTTAATATTGATTCCATTATTATTTATATTTTCATTGTGCCTTACTCTGAAAAAAAGGGTATAGTCTCCCCACTGGACACTTAGAC
The DNA here is from genome assembly GCA_963277665.1 of Viscum album. Classification (NCBI taxonomy): domain Eukaryota; kingdom Viridiplantae; phylum Streptophyta; class Magnoliopsida; order Santalales; family Viscaceae; genus Viscum; species Viscum album. Next base: position 813,480,499 of record OY728126.1, on the reverse strand, counting down.
CCTCGCTGATGGTCAGCAACCTCTAAAATACAAGGAGGCATACTTGAGGTCATGTGGTGACCCGGCTCAGGGCACCGGTTTAGTGGCTACCGGGTCAGGGATGTTACACTCTACACTGTGTTGGCCCGGGGGGACCCCGTCACTGTTTTTTTGAGGTCAAAGAGGCATTGAAAGCCTCTAAAACTACGTTTTTAGTCGGGGTTCCCTAATTTTTTAACATTCATTGAATTTCCATCCTTATTTAATGGGGTCTTCTTATCCATTTTTAATGGAGACATAATTTATTTGCATGACTTATACTCATAAGAATATTATGACATTCAAATTTTTTCATTTTTAATAATATACTGTTATTTATAATTTTTTATATACACATGTATACATATTTGTATACATTTATACAAAAAAATTAAATTTTATAAACAAATATGTAAACATTTTTAAATATAAAAATATCTTTATACATATATAAACCATATCTAAATAAAAAATAATATCGATTTTATTTAAAATAAAAATATATGAATATTTATATACCTATATTGTGTGTGTGTGTGTGTGTATTTTTGTGTGTCTGTATTAACAAACTAATATATATTATTTATATATTATAATATATGTACATAAATATTAATATATAATATATGTAAATATATATAAATATTTATAATTATATTTATAGATACACATATATATGATATGTGTGTGCGTGTGTTGTATATATGTATGTATTTATATATTTATAAACACACACAAAACATATCTTATAAATGTATTCAAAACTAATCATATAAATATATATTAATATATGAATAAATATATAAATATTTAAATATAACTAACTATATATATATATATTGATATACAAATTAATATATAAATATATAAATATAATTGTATATATTAATATATATATTAACATAACTATATATATTAATATAAATATATATTAATATAAATATATTTTAATATGATAATAAATATAACTTAATATATATATAAATAAATAGATATATCATAAAACAGAGAACAAAATAAGATGGATGAGTGGTAAAGGTGTAGGGATGCAAAGGCAAGGTCTCAGGTTTGAATCCTAGTGGACGTAGGGGTGCGTGGGTGGGTTAATGGGGCTATTAGTGTTGTTAAAGGGCTGGGTTGTGGGGCTTATCATTGTTAAAGGTGGTGGGGGTGCATCGAGCGCTGTTAAAGGGGTATTGTAGCATTGATAGAATGGGTGGTCTCCAGATTTTATTTTTAATTTTTTGGTTTTATTTTATTTTTTTTTATTTTTTTTTTGACTCTTATCGGTGCTTTTATTTTAACGCTGATAAAGGACCATTTTATCGACACTAAAATTAAAGTGTTGATGAAAGTCAACAAAATAAATTTTTAAAAATAAAAGAAAAATTAGTAAATTAAAAATAAAATTTGAAGACCATCCCTTTATTATACCTTTGATTTTTATCGTATGTGGTTAGGTGGTGGATGAGAGGTTTATTCTAATCATAGCTTTCGAAAAAGAAAAAAAATAGAATGGAAAGGTTCTTTGAAAAATAAAAAAAGAATATATATATATATATATATATATTCAATAGAGGGAACCAATCATTAATTATGCTTAAACTGATCATAATATTTACTTTGGAATTTTGGGGAAGTTGGGAGTTGATATAAATTGAAGGGGAGAATGTCATTAAACTTTTACTTTGAATATCATGATTTATGATTTAAGAGAAAAACCTGCTCCTTGAGCCTTTCAAACATCAATTTCTTCCAACCTTAAGCCTCAGAGTCATTTGAACCTTTAATGAAATCCCTCGTGATTTTATGTGACTTGTCTTTACAATGTGAAGAAAAGTAGTTCCTTTACAAGAATATGGATAAGGAGCATCTTCTCATGATATGAGCATAACTCTGCTTGAACTGTATCATGAGTGATGAGATAAAAGAATTAAAATTGAGGTAAATCATGACTTGACATGTTTGATAATAATGAATTGAGAAGCTTAAATGAATGAAAGGAGAAGCTCCATCATTTTCCAGTGGCGAAAGGTCAAATACATGGATTGGTCATTTCTTTGGAAAATGATAAATTGAATTGATATTTTATGTGAAATTTGAAATTTTTATTTGACAGTGACAATTTTTTGATTTTATTGCATTGAAATTTGAATATTGATAACATCGGTTCCCTCTTTGACTCCTTGTTGAGATTTTATGCTTGAAGACAAGCATGGTTTAAGTGTGGGGGTATTTGACATAACAAAATTAAGTGTAGTTTTTTTATTCAAATTATAATGATTTATTCATGATTTTAAATGATAAACCCCATGGATTTCAACGTTTTATTAAAATAATGGGTAATTTTAATTATAGAATGAAAATAGTCTAAAATATGAAAAGTTCTTATTTCTGGAATTTTGACAGATTCTAATCACTTTAGTGTTTTGGGCATAACTTTATAAATATTCTTCCAATTTGAGTGATTCTTTATTTGTAGGATTCCTTGATTTATTTTATCCAACTTTTTATTTTTGACCAATAGCTTTATAGAAAAACTAGAGGCCCTAACAAATTAATCAAATTGAAATATTGTTCAGGTGGACAAGGTGGACCCCACCTCCAAAAATGAGTCATCAATCATGCTATACACCTCTAATTTGGGTGATTCTAGCTAGAGGTGAAAGAGCGCTCATATTAAAGTTTCACTATTAAATTTTAAGGATGTATTCACTCATTAAGGGGGGAATTTAGTGCTCCGCATTGAAGGGTGATTCATGATGCATTTGGATAGAATATAATTATCAGAGTAAAATTTCCATAACTCTTTCTAAACATGGTTGATGAAGCTAAAATTTGGAGAGGAGACACGAATGAAATTTATGAACAACTTTAAAGAAGGATTCCACACGTGAATAAACTATTTAATGGGGCTAACACATGGAAAATTTGGAAGAGTAATTCTAGCCTATAAAAGGAGGAGAGCTCATCCTTCCGAAAATCATTTCCATCCATTCCATACCATCAGTCGACCGCCAAGGAGGAGATCTCCATCAAAGAGTGGCGTTGTACCATCTTCTTCCTCCCCCATTTTTTTCTACTTCATTTGTTTAGTTTTCTTTATTTTTGTTTTAGTTTTCAATTGTAATTTCAATTTCTAATAAAATAATGCATTTCTTTTAATTTTGTTTCCACCAATTTCATCCTCTTCCATAATTCTTCTTCTTTTTATTTTTTATTAGTATTACCATAATTAATTCCACTAGTAGTAGTAGTAATAATAATAATAATATTATTATTATTATTATTATTATTATTATTATTATTATTATTATTTATTATTATATTTATTTTAACATTTATATTTTAAAATTTATTTTTCTTTTCTTATTTTCTTATTTTCTTATTTTCTTATTTTCATCTCCTTTTTCAAAAAATATTTTCTTAAATATAATAATAATAATAATAATAATAATAATAATTATTATTATTATTATTATTATTATTATTATTATTATTATTTTAACATTCTTTGAAAATTATATATTTTCTTATTTTATTTTATTTTATTCTCTCACTCTCTCTCCCCCATTCTCTATCTTCTCACTCCCCATTCTTCCATTTTTATTTTACTTCTCTCATCCACATTCTTTTTTACTTTATTCTTCTTTCTTTTTCTTCTTCTCCTCTTCCACCCACTCCACTAAATAATCCCTTACTATTGGAAATGAGAGGCTGAAGCCGAGACTTGGTCCGGGGGGGTGAATGTGTTCTTGATTTTTTTTAAAGCTTAATTTTAAGTTAGTAGATAGAATTGAGTAGCATGCATGAGTGAGGTGAATGTCCTCAATGTGGTGACTACCCCCAATGATATGCAACTCAATCTATCTCTATTCTTTTATTTAATTACTTTTCTCTTTCTTCATTGGTTAGTTCTTCACACGTTGGAGTTGAACTAATCAATGGAGGAAGCAATGTCAATAGAGATAAGTCATGAAAGATGACACCTCCTAAACCAATGAGCGTCATCAATCTTGATTAAAGGAGGAGGTGGAGTTAAGAGTGATTTTGACATTCAATGATATTCCACAATTTCTAAATAAAAAATAGTAGTTCAAACATGAGATTTCATGTTTAGATTATCAAACTAAAATCAAACATATAAAAGGGAATAATGATTGAACCTTAAACCGAACCCCAAAACCAAGTGATTTCTTCTTAACTCATTCTGATTAGATTTGCATGTTAGTTTAATTTTTCATATTTCATGTCATTAGAAAAGTGCTCAAAAACCCAAAAACATTGTATAGGACTCTTCTACATGATAAATGAACCTTTTATCCGCACTAAAAAAAGGCACCCCTAAAAGTTCTCTTTTATTAGTGTTTTTTAGCGTTGATAAAAGATGCATTTTATCATTGTTTTTAGCATGGATAAAAAGGTATGTTATCAGTGTTTTTTTAGCGCTAATAAAAGCGACCCCCTTCTAACAACGCCTTTTTAATCGTGATAAAATCGATTTTTAGCGCTTTTAAAAGCCATATTTGTAATAGTGATTCCCTAAATACATAAAACATCGAATTATTATATATGATGGTTTTTAAAATAACCATCATTTATGTGTAACATCAGTAAAACCAAAATATATGAGCCCTCTCGGTGAATCGTAGGTAAACACTGTATATTACATATGTATGATGGTTTTTAATAAAACCATAATATATGAGTGAACAAAGCGTGGGGTCATTAATATATGGGAGCATTTATTTATACAAAAATTAAACAATATCATGAGAGCACAGGCAGGCCACGGCATTTATGGTGTTTGTCACCGTTGCTTCCTTATCGTACGCCCATCGCCAAGACGGTCCAGCCGTCCGCACAGGGAGGAAGGTGTCTTATCAGGACGAACAATTGGTGATCCACGGCGCGTCCTGCCCCCTGCGCCACCATTTTTATTGCATATGCTTCTATTACTGTTACCGACCACAGACACGCATGGGGGGCTTTCTCGGCCGTCACGCCCAGCCCCCGGCATCAAGCAGCGACGGCAGGAAGGACGCCTCCAACGCCACGCCCTCCTCCATTTCATTACAAAACTGTTCGATCCACTCCTCATCTAATACGGGCTGATCGGATGACACGAAATCTCCATTCTCAACCCACATCGAGTCGGCGTTCTTGCAGCCTGCATCGCCCACACAAGGGCTGGCCATGGTTGAGTGGTCGTCTCGAGAATCCGGCTCCAATGACGATGCGTGTGTCATGAGGCCAGCCTCGTGATCGGGATCGGGAAGCGCTTCGGCGGCGCACGTCGTGGCCCTCTTTCTAGTGCTCTTCTCCGCCGCCGGGCCGTCGTTTTTTGCTTTATTTGCCCTGAGAGGAGCGGCGGAGGGAGTTTTCTTGGCTAAGATGGTGTTCCAGTAGTTCTTGATTTCATTGTCCGTTCGGCCTGGGAGTCGTCCAGCTATTAAAGCCCACCTGCCAAAGGGTTGAGGAAGAGAAGAGGGAGATGGCATGAGATGAGAGGGCGAAGCGAAGGTACCTGTTTCCGAGGAGGTTGTGGAGCCTGATGATGAGGTCCTCCTCGTCACCGGATATGTTACCCTTTTTGATATCTGGGCGGAGATAATTCAGCCACCGGAGTCTGCAGCCCTTGCCACTTCTGTTCAGGCCTGCCATGCAACTGCATTACTTAAGCACAGAGAACATTATAGAATTCTGCCATCTGCTACGTGTCTCTTTGGCATGGAGTTGGCAAAAGTACCGGCTCGGTCCGGGAGGTTCTTCCACTTTCCCTCTCCATGGGCTTTAACGTACGCCTTCAGTATGGTGTCTTCTGAAGCTGTCCACGGTCTTCTATTGGACCTCCTCCCCATTCCCTCCCTCTCCGTCCCTCCCCCTTGCCAATGAATTAAATATTCGTTGGAGGCACTCGCGGTCCGTGTCATGGGTCTATATAAATATATAATTATTGCCCCTGCCCACTAGCGGCTGATTATGAATGAATGTCAGTGCCTTAAACATGTGTGTGACACGTGGACAGGCATGCATTCACCATCCTTTGTCACATAAAACGATGCGATAGACCATGATTAAGGGTTAACATAATCAGGAGCCGCCCGGTAAATTCTGTTACCCAAGACTGCTTATGAAATTTTGCCCTAAAATGTATTAAGATCTACATTGAAAATTTGAATTTTTTATCCTTTCTTTTGTATTTTTTTTCTTTGCTTGCATGTCGCCCTAGCCCGGGGGCTCTTTGGGCTTGCCCTAGGGCCGACCCTGAATAGAATCAATACCAATGTTAGGTTTTATTAGAGGTTGCGAAAAACACTAATAAACGTTTTTCTCTAGCAGCATTAAAAATACTGATAAATATTATCTTTTATCATCAATCATAAAATAATATATTTATCTGTGTTTCTTTTTTAGCATTGATAAATGGTTCCCTCAGTGTTTTTTTGGCACTTATAAAGGGTTTTCATTATGAGCACATTTTTCTAGCATTGATAATGACCGTCTTTATCACCACTAGAAATAGCGTTGATAAAATTAGCATGTGAGTCCTACATCAAGCATGCAGGCGGTCAACCACTTCTTTTTATATCATTCCGTGGCAACAAATTATCAGAAACATGTTGTGGACATCAACTCCCACCATTGGTGCAAATAAGGCCTTTAACAACGTTCGAAACGGACTTTAACAGCCCTAAAGAAGCGTTGTTGCCTTAAGCGCGGTTAAAAGGGGCTCCCTTTTATCAAGGTTGTTTTTAGCGCTGGTAGTCAAAAAAAAATTATTTTTGAAAAAAAATTTCTTTTTTTATTTGTAAATCCTTGCAAACTTTTTATCAACGCTCATGCCCCCCACCCCTCTTTGAGCGCTCAAAGAAACCCCCACCCCTTCCCATGTCGATGCACTCCTACCTCCCCTTGGATTTAAACCCGCGACCTCTCCCTCACACAGTTGTAGCTTTACCAATCCACCATTTTTCTTTGTTATCTATTTTACGATATATATATATATATATATATATATAGTTATATCTTTTTATGCATATATTTATTCGTATATTAATATATATTTATATGATTATTTTTAAATACACTACTACAAAACATGTCTTTAACAGCGCTGACATCTATCAGTGCTAGCAAAATGTGCTGATAAAGTTCATCTTTATCATAGTTTTTTAGCGTTGATAAAGGTGTCCATTAGCACTAATAAAAGTTACCCTTTATCACCGCTTTATTTTTAACGGTGAGAAAGGACACACTTTATCAGCGCTTTTTTTAGCGCTGATAAAGGGTACCCTTTATCAGTGTTTTTTAGCACTCATAAAGGTCCAGAATAAAATGAAATAATTAAACAAATATAAATAACAAAAATTTAACAATTTCATTAATTAAATAATTATTGTTAAAAATAAATAAATTGAAGCTCTCTCAGGATTTTCGGGATTTTCCATCTCTCCCTCATTCTTCCTCCCACTCGAAGCTCTCTCGGGATTTTCGGTTCTCAAGGGTTGGAGGGACTCTCCCACTCTTTTTGGAAGCAAATCAAAGGGGTTTCAAGGTGGTTTCTCCCAGTTAAGTCTCTCCTCTTGGTTTCTTTGTGTTTTCCTCTAGATCTACATCTCTCTCTCTCTCTCTCTCGGTTTTCTAGATCTACACTTGTTGTGTGTAGATCTAGGGTTGTGGTTGCCATGGGTGTTGATTTTAATACTTGTGGATGTTAGGGAAGTGGATATAGAGCGATTTCAGATGGTGCGTTCTCTAGAAACAGCGTGCCACCTGTTCCTGGTCAACACACGGAGTCATTTAACACTTAGAAAGACTCCAACACATGGCTTGGTTTGGAGGGCCGGTCCAATGCATTGAATCTTTACTACACGGTGTGTACTTCTGAATACACGTCGTGTGTTCTATTTTTGTATGTCCAGGAAGCTTTGGAACCTCCAGATGAGATCCTCTATTTTATTTAAATCAAAATTAAATCATTTCTGTAAGGTGAACGGGAAACAAAAGAGGAGGAATAGATCTCAAGATTCAGATTTGCAGAACGATTAACTTGAATTGAAACAACTAAATTATTAAATGCATAATTCATCAAGGGAATATTTAAATAATTATAAACTATGTTGTAACCCCTCTGATACCACTCAAAGGTTCCGGGCTCAGCAGAAGCATGGTTGGGACGGTACCCAACTTTGATTTTTACCATGATCAATGATTATTCCGGGATCAATATGACGATGAGCGCCAATCTTCATGGAATATAATCAAAGATTTAGATAAAGAAGAAAGAGACCCAAAACCTTAGATAGGATCTTTCACATCATGTTTATAATTAATTTAATTAATTTCATAAAGAAAAATAATACATATATCTTTGGTATTTTTCTTCATTGATGATGTTGATTGTCCGGAATGACCCTTCTGGATTATCTCATTGCGCTTGTAAGGATCCAAACTAGAATCTCTCTAGCGGTGATCCACACGTGATTCGATGGCCTCTGATCGACACTGCTTGCTCTCCGGGTGCTAGCACAGCGAAGCGAGTGTCTTGAGTCGGTCGTTCTTGATAGCTTGTTCTTCAACCTTGAAGAATGTCTCTTGTTCTTGAGAAGGGAGAGAAGAGGATTTGAGAGATAAATTGTTTGGCTCAACAATTATCCATTTACCAGGCGTGTGGTGTGGTGTATAGCACAATAGGCATACATGTTTATTTATATACATGGAATTTTAGTTACAATATTTAATTTCATAGAAAAAATTAAATGCATTCATGAACTTAGAGAAAACTCGTGAATTTAATAATAATAATGGGTCATTATTTATGGTGCGCCAACTTATGCAAAATGGAATTATAAATAAAATTCTGCATCATAAAATAATAGCAGTGTTATTTTAATTTGTTCCAACTAGTTAAATAATTATTTACCATCTTGTATATAATTATTTTACTACCGGACCAACCTTGGTCCGCTAGAACTCCACTTCCATTTATTGAACACCCAAATAAATAAATAAATTATTTATTCTCTTAAATAAATATTTTATTTACAAACTTGTAAATAAATATTTATTAAATGTTCAATAAAATAAATAAATAAATTTTATTTAATTTATGAAATCATTGTAACTTGAATACAATTATTCCATGGTCTTGAGAATAATATATATTTCATTAATTAAATTCAAATAGAATTTAACCATGGCCACCAAAAACACTTAGTGTGTGACCCTCTAGGATTATTTTTCACTGGCATTAGGCGGGCGTGCCTAAAGTTCAAGAGTATTGTCTAGCAACGGGTCAAAGAACCTATGAGAAAGCACGTAAAGTCACAAAAACAACATCCACATATGGATGCTCACTGTGTAATATAATCTATTTGTCATAATATCTCATCAAGCAAGTTTCATGATTGTGTTATCAACTTTTATGCTTGATACGTCATTCTTTGACTACCTGAAATAAACTCGTCATTACACCATGGCCATGGAATTTCACGCAATGGTTTTATTTCAATCAAAGGGCTGGGATATCAACTTCCATAAATGGAAGGGAAAAATCCTTCCTCAACTTATCCATTAATAATATGCAACTCGTGATGCACCCAACGTACCCTACTTCCCGTCAACTGTTAGCATGATGTTTTTTGTCAGTAAATCAAAGTGCGTAAGTCGTGACACATATTAATGATAATCTTAAAGTATAAGGATAATTACACACACTCGAAGATAGAAATATCTAATGAAACCAAAACATGCAGAATTCATACTAGTGGATCTGTTCTCATAATCTTCTATCTTAGAGATTATCAAGTGCGAACTTCATGAGAGGAAGTCTCATATGCTTAAGAGTACTTGCACATGATGGTTTGCATGCTATGTGTCCCATCATAGCATGTCATCCAACCACAGAACTATATTTAAGAATATTTTTATATCATTTCAAGGTTCTCATCGTAGCGGAGAACTGCCATGACCTTATCAATGGAACAAATATGCTATGACATTATTACATTATAGTCATGCATAACGATGTGTGAAACTGTTGGGGTATTCTACCCCAATGGTTTCAAGGGCTATCCCAATGGTTTCAAATCGTTGGGATATGTGTAATTTTCAGTAGTGAATATATACATATTTTAATATTTACACTTCATATTTCTTTTTTAAGGAAGGGTGAATTTGGTATCCAGTTGAATCAGGATGTATTCTTTGTGTACATTAAGAAGAAAAGATCCAAGATGAATTTAAAACTGTTATATCTAACTATATTTTCGTTTTAAAATCATTTTCATGCTTATTTTTTTTTCAAATATGCATAGATTTGTTTTATATTTAAAAAAAAATTACATTCAAATTATGATATTTTTTATATAAATATATATTTGTATTATCTTAACAAGATGTATAATTTTGCTATTTTTTATAGGTAATAACTAGTCGAAGTTGGATTACAGCACATCAAATGAGTAATGAATATAAGGAAGGTGTTGATTACTTTTTGGAATTTTCTAAACAAAATGTTCCAAGTAGTGACATTTTTTCTATCCATGCCTGAAATGTTTGAATATGAAGAAGTTAAAATTTAGAGAGATAAAAAATCATCTGATTTTCATGGTTTTAATCCGAGTTACAACCCTTGGATCTGGTATGGGGAAACTGGACAGAATGTTAGATCTACTAATGATGATGATTTGCAAGATGGTAATTCTGATGGAATTGATGAAATGATCAGTGATATTATAGCAGAACAAATTGAGATAGAGCCAATAGTTGCACGTCTATATGGTGATGCGGAAAAACCATTGTATCCTTATTGTATGGATTTTACAGTTTTGTTGGTGGTGTTAAGATTGATTAACATGAAGGTGAAACATGGATGGAGTCAAAAAAGTTTTATAGAGCTATTACAATTGTTGAAATACATTCTTCCAAAAGACAATGATCTTCCAGATTCACATTATAAGGCCAAGAAAATATTATGCCCGATGGGATTGGGATACAAGAAAATACATGCCTGTCTGAATGAATGTATGATATATAGGAAGTAATATGAATTTCTATTAGAGTCTCCTAAATGTGGGACATCACAGTATAAGTTGAAAGAAAAATTAAAGGCTGATGTAGAGATTACAAATATCCCTTACAAGGTATTTTAGTATCTTCTTATAATTCATCATTTGAAACATTTGTTTTCTAATTCACATGATGCAAAAAGGTTTAGATGTCATGATGATGAGCAGATATGTGATGGAAAAATATTTCATCCAGTTGATTGTCCACAATGGAAGAAAATTGATGAGCAATATCCTACATTTGGAAATGAAATTAGAAATCTCATACTAGGGTTGTGAACAGATGGAATGAATCCATACCAAACCCTCAGTAGTGCACATAGTTCATGGACTATTTTATTAGTTATTTACAACCTCTCTCCTGAAGTTTGTATGAAGCGCAAATATTTCATGTTGAGTATAATGATCTCTGGTCTGAAGCAACCCGGAAATGATTTTGATGTTTTCTTATCACCATTGATTGATGATTTGAAACTTTTATGGGAGGATGGTATTAGGGTGTATGATTCTTATAAAAAGGAATACTTTCAACTGCATGCAGTGCTTACGTTCACTATAAATGAATTCCCAACATATGGAAATTTATCTGGATATAGTGTTAAGGGGCATAAAGCATGTCCAATTTTCGAACAACAGACATCATATTTTCAATTGCATTATGGGAGGAAAACAGTGTACATGGGTCATCAAAAGTTTTTGCCAATGGATCAATCTTATAGAAGACTAAAAAAAGCATTCAATAGCTCACAAGAATTTTATATTACTCCAAAACCTTTATCCCATGATGAGTATTTTGATAGGGTGGAAAACCTTTATGTGACATTGGGAAAGACACAAAAATCTGGTAATGATATACATATTTGGAAGAAAAGGTCAATATTTTTTGTGTTACCATATTGGAGATATCATGATGTGAAACATAATATTGATGTCATGCACGTGGAGAAGAATATATGTGACAGTTTTATTGGACCATTGCTATATATTAAAGGAAAGACAAAAGATGGGTTAAATTTAAGATTAGACTTACTGTCAATGGGAATACGTTTGGAGTTAGCTCCCACTCCTAATGGAAGACGGACATTTCTTCCCCCAGCCTGTCATACATTATACAAGAAGGAGAAAATTATCTTTTATTAGTGTCTTCATGATATCAAAGTGCCTCAAGTTTATTCTGAAAATGTAATTTTTTTTGTCTCTTTTAAGGATTTGAAGTTGATAGGTATGAAATCTCATGATTGTCACGTCATGATGCAACAACTTCTACCAGTTGCATTGCATAGAATATTGCCCATCCTTGTCAGAAAGACTACAATGAAGTTGTTTTATTTTTTCAATTCAATTTGTAATAAGGTGATTGATGTGAATGATTTGAAAATTTTGGAAAAGGATTCAATTTATATACTCTTTCAATTGGAAATGTATTTTCCTCCATATTTTTTTAATATAATGGTGCATTTAATGATTTATAAGGTATGAGAAATAAATCTTTGTGGACCTGTATATCTTTGTTGGATGTATCCTTTTGAAAGGTATATAAAAATATTGAAGGGGTATGTTAAGAATCTATATCGACCTAAAAACTCCATTATTGAAAAGTATATTTATGAGGAGGTTGAAAAGTTTTATATGAGCTACGGCTGTAGCGGAGCACATAGATTTTCCTCCATCTTTCCATGAACGAGTTAATAATGAGGGAAAGGGGATTCGTGGCTTGAAATTCAATCATTGTCAGCTGAATAGATGAATAAGCTAGAATTATACATCTTGAATAAAATAGCTGATGCTCAACCCTATATCACATTTCATACTAATGAGTTGAAACAAAGTCATCCAAAGAAGAAATAAATGTGGATTTTGAATGAGCACAAAAAAACATTTTTGTCATGATTTAAAAAGACCTTGCTTGGTAGATCAGATGTATCAGAGACATTAATATGGTTAGTGGGTGTTCCATGTTTAAATGTGATAACATGGTCTGATTATGACATTAATGGCTATACATTTCATATGAAATCTCAGGACAACAAAAGTGCAATTCAGAATAGTGGTGTATTGGTGTTTGTAGAAGAAATTCATTTTTCGAGTTCTAAAGACAAAAACCCAATTTCTGCATCAACTGCATATTATGGAGTCATTGAAGAAATATGGGAGGTTGATTACTTTAAAATTAAATTTTCTATTTTTAACTTCAAATGGTTTATCAGTAAAAATAGTGTCAGACATGATGAATTTGGAATGACAGTTTTTAATCTGAATAGATTGGAAGACACAATAGATTATTTTATAATGGAAACACATGCAAAACAGATTTTCTATATAGTTGATCAATCAGATATGAAATGGTCTATTGTTTTACAAGGGAAAAAACAATATGTTGGTGAGGATCAACTTGATGAAGATTCTGATTTATGTGAGATCCCTACTTCCATGGAAATATTAACAGAACATAATGATGAGCATATTGAATACATGGTTTGTGCCATAAGGAACGATCATGAAGAAAGAATTTAGGAAAACAATCCATTTGTACATTCATAATATTATAGGTAAGATATGTTTATTTCTTTTTTACATTTATTATTTTCATAAAATGTTAGATATTATAATTTTTTTCTTTATTAAAATGCGTATTAAAACAAATATGTAGAAGTTTTTGTTCATGTTAATTTCTTTTAGTTTAGTTTATCATGTTTACCATTACATAAATTATAAATCTATTATATTTGTTGAATGAAAATTACTTTACCATGTTTATAATGTTTACCATGTCTACCATGATGACCATGTTTACCATGTTTATCATGTTTACCATGTTTATCATGTTTACCATAGTTTACCATATTTTACCTTTACGTAACTTATATATTTATTGAGTTTGTTGAATGAAAATTACACTACCATGTTTACCATTGTTTAACATTCTTACCATATTAACCTTGTTTACTATTATGTAACTTAGTTAAATTTTCCATTTTCTATTTACATTAGTATTTTAGTATTTGAATTTGTATATTTGTGAACTAATGTTTGTTTGTTTTTTGATTTGAAGGATAATGAAAGGTCAATCAGTTGATCAACCACATGATTCTGGAGATGAGAATAATTATCATACCTATGGGGAAGAACATTCAAATTCTCCTCTTTATGTTCCCCAATCTTCCCCATGTGCTCCCATAATGACAAAAAATAGTTCAAGATTTGGTAAATGTGGGTGTGCATGTTTACCAAAATTATCACTTGCCCGTATGTTGGACCAGAGGATAATTATTGAGTTTGATGAGAATGATATTCCTAGAGGTCCAAATGAAAAAGATTTTAAGAGTTTTGTATCAAATCAAGGTAAGAGAAAAGTAATCATTTTGTATGATGATTGGAGAAGTGTGGATAAAGCGATAATATCTTATTTGTGGGAGAAGATTTTGGTAATATCTTTTACTATTTTTTGCCTATTCTTTAAATGTTTCTAGTATAATATGTTTTACCTCTTCTTTATCAGATGAAATTTGATTTTCCTGACACTCGAGGAGTTAGGAGGAAATGCTTATCGATGGTTTCTAGGAGATGGATGGATTTCAAATCAACCCTCACATATGATTTCATTTTTGGTCATAACAGTCATGAAAATCCATGTCATATATATCCTTTCATAGATGAAGAGACATGGAAATAGTTTTTTGAAATTAGAAGAAAAGATTCATTTTTGGTATGGGCAATGAAAAATTTTATAATATTTCTTATATAAATGATCTTATTAATGTTTTTTAATGATTTATTATTCTTAATTTATAGAAAACAAGGACATATCATCAGGATATCTAATCCAAAAATGTATACCATCATAGTTTATCTTGAGGAGGGTATACATTATTGGAAGAACAAATGATGGCGTAAAAATTAAAAAAAACTGAGAGATGAGTCTTCAATATCTGGAGAGGTTTCCCCTCTATCCCCACCATCTAGAAATTAAAAATGGAAGAGAGATCAGAAGGGAAAAAAAGGAGAAATATCTTTTGGAAGATTTGAGAATCGTAGCTGAGAGGAGTGTAAGATATTTATTTTATTTATTTAAGTTAAATATATTCTTTATATAATTTTAATCATTACAGAAATGTTCAATTAATTAATATAGGATTATCTTGAGGAGCAGAGCTCACATGGGGCATTTACAGCTGCTGGGAGGCAAAATATTTTATATACAACATCGGGAAAGTCCGAACATCCTGGTCATGTATGAAGATATCTGACGGGTGTATCAGTAAGAAAAGTGTTGCCACATTCTTCAAATTCTTCCATTGAGGGTGTTTATAAAACAAACAGAATCCTTTGAGGCTGAAGTTCATAATATTAATGCAATGATGGAGGAAAAGATTAGAGCGTCAGTACAGTTTATGTTTGTGGACATGCAAAGACAATTTCATACGGCAAATCCCACTCCTCCACCTCCCCCAGCAGACCCCATTATTTATCCTCCACCTCCGCCAGTAGCTCCCAATCCCCCAACCTCATCCTGTAGACCCCATTTTTTATCCTACTCCTCCTTCACAACTTCCCACTTATTGCGATTTGTTTGTTGATGATCCTCAATATCATATAGTTGCATATGGGCTGGTATATTGTATAGGAGATACAGTTCATCATCAACAATTAGAGGTAGAGCATCATAGGGTCACTGTACAAGATATTATAGATAGATCATCTCGAGTACCATTAGCTACAGACGAGGTGATGAAAATTGGACATAGTATCAACCATTTTTTAATTTGGACATTTAGACTTCTGCAAATCATTACCATAGAGGTATGCATGTTATATATTCTATTTTATTTTTTTATTAAAGTTTTTTTTACATTTAAAAACTAATATATTTTTCTATTTATTTTTATAGGAATACTTCAAAGGTGAAGAAATATTATATAGACAACAACAAATACAAATGTCTATGACATCAGAGACAGATTCTAGTAGTCTTGATAGATTGTCATGATATTCAAATTTGTTGGTGGATCATTATGAGTTTCCAATGGAATATAATGTTTTTGGACGTGCAATAAATGTGGGGATTATGAAAAATGATATCATCGAGATTGTTACTGGAGATAAGTTGGGAATCAGTGTGGTGCAATTTTTTTCCATGTAAGTCTTAACACCTTTTCCTTGCGTTATATTTATTAAAAATGTATAATTATGTCTGTTTTGTATTAGGTATCTTTATAACATGTGTGAGAAGAATGAGAAAACAGATGTATATGGATTCATGAATCTGCAATTGATTTCCCCTGAAGCACATGCATTGGATGAGGAACAAAGAATTATTTATATTACTGAAAGACTTGAACAAAATATAATCACACAATGTTGAATGATGCCTTTTTGTTAGAGGTATGAAACATATATCTGGAAAAGAGTTCATTATCTTTTATTATAAAAAACCACTAGCCTTAAATTTTCTTTTATCAGTGATCATTGGATGTTTAGTGTTTTCTTACCAAGGGATAAAACACTTTAATGGATATGCTCTTTCCATGGCGATGTGCGGGAAAGTTTTAAGAATATGTTGGAAAAGTAAGTTTCAATTTCTTAATAGTTGTATATATTATAATAAATTTTAAATTTATCCCATTCGTATTATTTTCTAATAGGGGATTGGTGTACTTTCGAAAAAACACAAAGAAAAGGAGTGACAAGATCAAATATGTAAAAGTAAATGTAACTATCCATTTATAATTTGTACTTTTTTATGTTTTACATAAAAACAATATTTTTAATTTAAACTCATTTAAATAGAATTTTCATGAACAACAAGGCATCGTTGAATGAAAATATTATATGTTAAGATTTATGTATGAAATAATTACAACTGGAACACTTGTACACATTGACCTAGTAAGATTTCATTTTAAACTTTGCCATAATATTTCATTTGATTTATTAATTATGCATTTTAACTACTATCCTTTTACATTGTAGCTATTTGATGACCCTCAACCCTATAATGCTCAAGATTTCAAACAATTACAAGTGGAATTGTCAAATTATTTTATAGGTTTGATTGGATTTTAGTTTGTTTGTAGCGTAAAATGTAATTTTGAATATTGTCATTATAATTGGGTATTTGACTTTCGTTTAGGTTGGATTTAGGTTTTTTTAGTTGAAATTGTATGTTTTGAATGTTATATATGTGAATGTTTAATTTTGGTCTACTTCATGTTTTGGTATAGTTCTGATGGTTTTTCTGGTATGGATTCTAGTTTTTTTTTGGGGGGGGGGTGTCTAGGGTGTCCAAGGGGGTGGGAGGGTGTCCAGGAGGGTGAGAGGGCTTTACAGGGGAGTGGGGGGCTGTCCGGTGGGGTGGGGGTGACCAGGGTGTCCATGGCGGTGGGAGGGTGTCCAGGCGGGTGGGAGGACTGTCCGGGGGAGTGGGGGGATTTCCAGGAGGGGTGGGGGGAGGGGGTTGTCCAGGGGGTATCCAGGGGTGTGGGGGGTGTCCAGTGGGGTGGGTGGGGGTGGGTGGGGTGGGGGGGGGGGGTTCAGGGGTGTGGGAGGGTTGTCTCGTGGGGGGGGGGGGTTCAGGGGTGTGGGAGGGATGTCCAATGGGGTGGGGGTGCCCAGGGTGTCCATGGGGGTGGGAGGGTGTCCAAGAGGATGGGAGGGTTGTCCAGGGGAGTGGGGGGCTGTCTAGGAGGGGTGGGGGGGGGGGGGTGTCCAATGGGGTGGGGGTGTCTATGGGGGTTGGAGGGTGTCCATGAGGGTGGAGGGCTGTCCAGGGTATTGGGGGGCTGTCCAGGGGGTATACAGGGGTGTGGGGGGTGTCTAGTGGGGGGAGGGGGTTTCCAGGGGTGTGGGGGTGTCCATTGGGGTGGGGGGGGGGGTGGGTGGGTTCAAGGGTGTGTGTGTGTTTGGGGGGGGGGGGTTGTTCTGTGGGGTGGGGGTGTCCGGGGTGTCCATGGGGGTGGGAGGGTGTCCAGGAGGGTGGGGGCTATCCAGAAGGGTGGGGGGGGGGGGTGTCCAGGCTTGTGTGTGTGTGTGTGTGGGGGGGGGGGGGTGTTTTGTGGGGTGGGGGGGAGTTCTAGGGGAGTGGGGGGATGTACAGTGGGGGGGGGTCCAGGGTGTCCAAGCAGGTGTGAGGGTGTCCAGAAGGGTGGGAGGGCTGTCCAGGGGAGTGGGGGCGGGGGGTCTGGGGTGTCCATGGGGGTGGGAGGGTGTCCAGGAGGGTGGGGGGGGGAGCTGTCCAAGAGGGTGGGTGGGTGGGTGGGTGGGTGGGGGGGGGGGCTATCCAAGGGTGTTGGGGGTGTCCAGTGGGGTGGGGGGGGGGGTTCCAGGGGTGTGGGAGTGCTGCCCAGTGGGGTGGGCTGGTTTTGGTCTGGTTTAGGTCTCGTTTAGGTCTGGTTTTGTTCTGTTTTTGGTCCGTTTCAGGTTTTCTTTTATAGGGCATAGTTGTGGTGGAGCAGTTTTATTAAAAAAATAATTTTGGTTTTTACGTTGGTTATTTTATAACGGATGTAAAAATGCATGTTTATGGGTTTTAACATTAGTTATTTGAAAACCGACGTAACAGATGCATGTGAATGGGTTTTTATAACAGTTATTTCATAACCAATGTAATAAATGGAATAAAAATAGGGTTTTACATCAGTTATTTGATAATCGTGGTAATAAATGGAATGAAATAGATTTTTGCATCAGTTATTTAATAACCAATTTAGTATATATGTTTTCACGTCAGTTATTATTTAACTGACGTGAAAAACGCTTGGCAGACTGGTTTATAATGTTATTTATGAACATAACCGACGTGATATACTCTTTGTAGGCACAATTTATTAAGTTGGTTATTCTAGAACAGACGTGAAAAAGTAGATACCATGTCGGTTATTTAAAAAATGCTGTAATAAATCACGACTCCGAAGCGTTTTCCATGTCAGTTTTTGATGAATCGATGTGAAAAATGATTCAGATTATTGATTTTTACATCATTTTTAAAATAAACTCCGTAAAAAACAATATTTTTAACGTCTCCTGTAATAACATCTGCCAATATATGATTTAAAAAATAAAAAATAACCATCGTAAAAAACTTTTTCTGCACTAGTGCTTCCTCTTCTGCAACGCCTTCCAACAAACTTGAGGTGGGGGTTTTGTTATTAAATTCAAGTGCGATGTTTATTTCCCTCGTTCTTGAAAAGAATGACAAATAACATAAGTTATGAACGAGATTAAATTTATCTTTGTGATGAATTGTTTTTTTAACTGCTTGATATAATGCTAACGTGGAGGGTTTGGGCCAAACGAGCAAGGCCCGAACCCTCCACCGCTTGATTTTTTTTCTTTTTTTCTTCGGGGGAAGTTTTCTCAACTTGATGGAACCTTGAAACTGAGAGGCACATAGTGACGACGACATCCTGGGAGGCCCGTAGGAACTTTTAGAAGGGAAAACGGACCAGCGAATCTCACCCAGTGGCCTGCGGAAGACCCGCCGACGTGGCATCGACACGATTGTGCCAATGACCGGCGCCGGTAGGAAAAGGAGGCGGCCGACGCTCGCTGGATACTGAAGGAGGCGGTGCCGCTCGACACCACGGAAGACTGAAGAGGCGACCGACTCTCAGCCAGCTGTGTTGGTGGAAGGGCGGCGCATCGTCGCACGCCGTAGGTGGAGGCCGTGACTTAGAAGCTAAGGTGGAGGGGGACTCGCTCCCTGCGGGTCCTGTGGACAGCAAGGTGGAACCACATGGTGCCACCGGTTAGAGAGTCGAATGGATCATTGATCCATTCAGGAAAGAGGGGCTGCTTGACCCCTCATCAAAGTCGCGCTTAGCCGGTGGGCTAGGCCGGTCTGCTGCCTAGCCCAGCCAGTTCGGGGCGGGATGGTCCGCGGCCCAGCGGGCTGAGCTTGTCGTGAACCAGCCAATTCAGGTCGGGCCAGGCCAGGTCAGACCCAAACTGGGTCGGGTCAGTCAAAGACGGGCGGGTTGGGTCGGTCCGACCGGGTCGGACCGGACCGAGACTCATTTCAGCCCAGATACACTAAAAAGGCCACATCTCAAAAACCAGATGTTCATTTGATGAACCATCTATGGAATTGGAATCCTTGGGATGAGCTGGTCCTTTTGAGATACTTAACCAGAGTTTTAGAGAAAGTTGGAGTACGACCGAGTTGGAACATACCCAAATCCAACCTGGACCTCAACACTAAAATACTTATAACTCTCAGACCATGCGTCCGATTGACACGTTGTCTATTGTGTTGGAACCCTTATGACATGAAAGATCATTGGGTTACTTCTTCGCAGGACATCATGATGGTTAAAGTATGACCGATGGCTTGAGGAGTGGATCCTCCCAGAATCAAGCCTACTCTGTACGGGAATTCAGTGGCTGACTGAGATGTGAAGAATGAATAGCGATCCTGTGTAGATCATCACCTAGCAATCCTATGTGGATCAACACCTAGAGATCCTGTCTGGATCAGCACTGAGAGATCCTATGTGGATCAACAACAGAACCCTTGATAGAATAAGATGATCTAGCTTTACGACTAATCATATGTACTTCTGTACTTAAGTTATACCTGGTTTGAGATGGGTCTTTTGTTTTGTGCTTTTTTATTGATATCATGCTTTTTGGTTTTCCTTTTTGGAATTATGAGAGACCTTCGAGGGTCTCGGGGTCCCTACTGGGTATTGTTATACTCACCCCTGCACAGGCTTCACCCACACCTTGTCGTGTCTTGTGCATATGATGAGCAGCTTGGCTGAGACTTCAAGATCCAGGACCAAGAGGTACACAGAGGTGACTGGTTGATGTGGAGATTTGTGGAGACAAACCATACCTACCCTTCAAGTAGGATCCTTGGTGGACGATCTCAGGATATGTTTTCTGTTGTAGTTATATCTTTTTAGTTGGTCTTGTATTCCAACCCCTTTGGTTCAGTACTTACTTTTTCACCATGTGGTGGTTTTTAGTTGTGGTTGCACCTTTCTTCTTCTATTGTGTTTCACATGTGCACAGTGCACCCTGTCTGTGTGTGTACAGGTTTTGAGGCAATGCCTTCCCATTTTAGGGAAATGTCTTTTTGGTGCTAGTCGCCAAACCCTGGCCTATGGAAGGTGGTCTTGGGGTAGTCACGACACGGGTCCCAGGGATATGTTATGACAAAGTGGTATCAAAGGAGTCAGTTCTACCTAAAGAACTAAGAGTATATGTTTTCAATGGAGCAATAGTGTTAAGTTTCTTGAGTTTGGATTTTAATCTAGGGAGTCCAGTGTTGGTGTGGAGGCCGACGTATCCATAAAATAGGACCATAAATTCTATTTTCTGACTCGATACATGAAAACAATGATTGTGTGTGTTTTTGAAATGTTTTTCTATTGATCTATTTTGAGTCAGCTCACCAGGTATAACTTATTAACCATGGTTCATCTTTATTCTTTGTCAAGACACCTCCATGCAGCCAGCCAGCCAGGATTCCAATTTTTGACCATGAGGATGGTCCACAGTGTGATGAGGCTTCAGTACAAGGACTTTTTCCCGAGATGGTACCTTTGGGCGGTGTACCAATGATACCACTGCCCATTAGTCAGCAGTTACTATCGGTGCTACCGGTAGAGGACACATATAAGCGCAGTGCATTACACGAGTTTCAGTGATAGATACCCCTCAGGTTCCGAGGTGATCCCAACTCACAGGCAACTAAGGATCAGACTGAGGTGGTTACCGAGTTTCCATCTAGCTAGGGCACCATTATATCAGATAGTGGTCTTGGTATTGAGCATTCTACATGGCTCAACAGGGAGATGGTGGGGATTATATTATCCTTAACTTATGATGAGGTGACTTTTCCGTGGTTATAGCTTGATAACCTTCCTAATAGAAGGAGTATCTTTCCATAAAAAGATAAGGGGTATGTGTTCCAAAGAGATTCTATAGCTTCATCAGGACAACATGTCGATAGCTAAGTATTCGTTGAGGCATACCGACCATTCTAGGTAATCAATGAATATGATACGAACAGTGCTTCAGGGATCGGACCTCTGAGCAATATGAGTTTAGAGACATCTAAGTTGGAAATATTTCCTCTGTGCATTCCTACTTATGTTAAGATTATAGATATAACCTTTTTGGTTGAATGTTCATTGGATGAGCAGATACTGACAGTGAATGTTTGCAGTGGGAAAGAAAGAAACTAACACCAGTCTCAGAGACTTGGGTGTATAAAATGTTTCAAGAAGAGGAAGTGATAGGGACAGATGAATCTGAAGGTCAGAATATGTGGAATAATAACTAAGAGAGCAACATGAGGTGGTATACATTTCAATGTGTTACAACCTCCACCCCAATGTGGTCCCCACCAAGCTCAGGGAGCTGGAGGACAGGGTAAGGGAGTAGCTGCATGCGGTCAAAGAGTGTGACCCAAGGGCTCCATGAAGGATTAAAGGTATGGTTTGTGTCTACTATTAGCTGCCGTATTAATAGACATAGGTACTAATCATTCTTTCTTGACACGAATCTTGTTCAAGACCTAAAGTTTCCGGTTAAACCATTTACTTGACCCCTATGTCCGAAGATACCTTTGGGAGGAGACTCAATAATCACACTTATGCTAACAGTGTGATCTAACCCCTGAGGTGAGAGTTTCGGTTGGAACCTCTTGGTGGCAGCATTGAGGCCTTACGATGTTAGTCTGGGTATGGAATGGCCATCCACAGTTCATGCTCAATTTGAACTTTTTAGGAAAAAAGGGTGCGGTATTCTCATAATGTTGGAATGGGGTTTCCCTTGGTCTGTGAAAAAGGAAACCCAGACAACACAGGATAAACTCATGCATAGAAGGGAGTGGCCGATCACTCTTGATTCATCCAACCTTACCCTCGTGGTAGTAGGTGTTTTGAGTTTTTAATTCCCCAGAGTAGTGGTAGAGTGCGGGAACATCCTTTCAAAATATGTTGCCATGATTACCTCCCCATAGGGAGAGGGACTTATGCATTGGCTTGTACCCAAGGACAACACCGATATCTTCAACTGAATATCAGATGACACTCAAAGAGATTCAGGATCTGAGATTATAGTTGGGTGAATGGTATACTGTCTATTATGATCACAAGAGTCTCAAATATATCTTCTCACAGAAGGAATTGAACTTGAGACAATGGCGATGGATTGAGTTCTCAAGTATATGACAGTTACTCCCCCAATCCTTCAACGAGTTAGGGAGGCACAACTTGGGAATGTTGACTGCAAGGCCAGACGTGCTCAGATATCCTTAGGATGTGTTCTTGATGGATTCTATAAAGGTGGGTAGCACTTAATCCTCTTCAGAGGATGCACTATGGTACCAGTGATTCTACGGGAGGAGGTTTTGAGGCAGTTCCATACATCCCCTTTAGAGGTACATCCTATAGTTGCGAAGATATACCAAGACCTATGGCATCAGTACTGGTGGCCATGAATGAAGAAAGCGGTGGCGAATTTCATATCACGATGCCTCACTTGTCAGTAAGTAAAGGCTGAGAATCAGGTACCAGTGGGCTTAGCTCAGCCACTTGAGGTACCAGAGAAGAAGTGGGATGGTATATCCATGAACTTCATGATGGGGCTACCACGTACATCTAGGTTCCATGATTCCATCTGGGTGATCATTGACCGACTCACCAAGTCAGCCCACTTCCTACCCATATGAGAGCAGGGATAAATAGAGAGCTTATGACACATCTACATACAGGATATTGTAGGACTTCATAGGGTGCCAATGAAAACCTTCTCAGGTCGTGACACTCGTTTTACATTCCAATTTTGGAAGGGATTACATGAGGTGTTCGGGACTCAGTTATGTTTGAGCACCACCTTCCATCCTTAGATAGATGGTCAGATAGAGCAGACCATTCAGACACTCGAGGACATGCTTTGTGCTTGTGTCCTTTATTTTGTCCGTAGTTGGGAGGACCACCTGCCACTGGTGAAGTTTGCTTACAACAACAATTATCACTCCACCATCAGCATGGCTCCGTTTGAGGCCTTATATGGGTGACCATGCAGATCACCTCTATGCTGGACATACCAAGGGGAGTCAACACTTTTGGGTCTAGAGTTGGTACAGGCTACCATTGAGAAGGTGTAGATCATCCAGGAGTGGATGAAGACGATACAGAGCCAACCAAATTCTTATACCGATAGGATACAATGACACTTGGAGTTCGAGGAGGGAGATCAGGTCTTCTTACGGGTCTCACCTCGACGAGGATTGCAGATATTTGGCTGGGGAAACAAGCTATCTCTGAGGTTCATCGGACCTTTCCAAATTCTCAGTCGAGTTGGAGAGGTGGAGTACCACCTAAATCTTCCCCCACAAATGCATCGGGTTCATAATGCTTTCCATGTGTCGCAGCTGAGGATATTCTTGCATGATCCATCACATGTTATCGACTAGGGTGAGTTGGAATTTGAAGATGGGGCGACTTTTACGGAGTTCCCAGTGCAGATAGAGGATTGACAGGATCATGTCCTTCGTGGATAATCGGTCCCTCCAGTGTGAGTTCAGTGGCAACACAGGAACCCCCAAGAGAGAACATGGGAGCGGGAGGCTTTGATTTTTGCTCAGTACCCTCATTTGTTTAATTTTCCTTTATATTGGATTTTGGGGACATAAATCCCTAAGGTGGGGAGAATTTAATGTAAATTTCGTATAATTTTTTAAATTATATGGAATTTTTACAAGACTTTGAAAATTGATGGCAAGTGTTTCTGAGGCCTGGAGTGCCCGGAATGATCTATTGAAAAATGTTAAGCTTTAAATAGCATGCATGAATGGTTTTCCTAAAAAAGTGGAATAACAATTAAACTGGTGCATGAATCAGAAATCCGAGGGAACCATTGTGTTCAGGATTGCGGGTTTACCCTAGGTGCGACTTAAGTTTAGTCAGTGCAGACCTCCGGTGAGAAAATCTGAAAATGGAATAACTATAAATAAAATAAATAAATAAAATTATTTTATTTTTTAAATGCTTATAACTCACGAACAGAGACTCAGATTAAAAATTAGAGACCACCGCTGAACTTGTGAGGGTATGATTTCTTAAGGAATATCCAAACATTGGCCGACGTGGGCCAAAAATGAAGCATGAATGCTGTCACCTTTTCTCAACTAAGGGATTGAGTTGATATTTTAGGGATGAAATTTATTAAGGGGGTAAGAATGTAACAACCTGATCTTTTTGAATGATAATTTTTTCCCTAAAAATTTGTGTTATTTTATATTATATCTCTCTAATAATGAAGTGATTATATTTTGAAATGAGTCCACTGGGTTTCAACTGTTATATAACCATTGGTCAATTACGACCATTGGTCAATATGAATATTGGAAACTATACTCGTAATAATAATTTTAATGTTATGGTTTATAAGTAAAAATGAAAAAGGAAAATTAATGGAAAAAGAAGATTCAATAGCCTTATCTAGTAGAGTCATGTATTATGAAGCCCATTTGTCAGAACTTGGGAGGGAGGTAACATCTTTGCGATTTTATATTGACTAAGGGAAAGACGATCTTCAACAAGTAAGGCTTGAATGAAATCACCTTTGGGAGAAGTTCAAGTTAGTGGAAATTACCACTTGAGCGATGTTAGCCGAGCCGCCCCATAAATCTATCACCATCGCATACCTTACCCTTCGGTCAAATGAAGGTGTTATAAGGGGTTATGTATCAAGAACTTAGTTACTTAATGTATAATCCCTTTGTATAAATAAAATTTTTCCTCCATCATTTCTGTTTTGAATTTAGTTTTCTTAAAAATATGATAAATTTGATAAATTGATTTTTTAGAAAGAAATTATACTTTTCAGAAAAGATATAAATATTTATAACAATATAATATATTATGAATAATAATTATTTTAGTGAATTAGTATGATTAAAAAACCCTTATTTAAATCTAAATGATAAAATACTTTTATTTTTCAAGTATCAAAAATTTTACTATGAATTTTCTATCCGCTATTATTTTTAATAAATAAGATTTTTTTCATTTAAAATTTAAATTTCTCATAATTAGAGAAATATTTTGATAAAATAAACATCATTTTTGAAATAATCACATTGAAATTAGGTTAGGGTGAATTTATGAGAGTTTTATAAAATATGTTGTTTTTTAGTGAATATTAAAAATATATTTTTGAGTTTTCGTTATGTTTAATGACTTCATAATGATGTCATATGTAATATAAAATTCTAGTAAAATATTTTGGATTAAAATATCATAGTAAGTGTCCCAAATGGAAAATACTATGGGCAAGCCCATGCTTTTGAATTTACTACTACTTAGGTATCCAAGGAAATTAATAAACAAATCCTCCCATTTTACTATAAATACCCACCCATTTCTCCATTTCCTTTCACGCACAAATCATTTTCAACAAAGATTAGGAAGTTTTACCTCCCAAAGAGTCCTCCCAAGGTGTCCTCAATCCCCCAATGTCCCAATATTTGATTTCTAGGAGTTACACTTCAATGTAAGGGAAATCTAAACATCTCTTCTCCTTTGAAGTTCCCTTTTTATGTGGTATGTCATCAAAATTTACATAATATATTATTCTATACATTTCATTATATCCTTGTTCTATATTAAAAATATTTTATAAATGTGAGACCTTTTACCCCTCTCTTTTTAATGTTTTCTAAAACCATGTTTCATATCCGTTATACTGTGGAATTTTCTTCTCAAAATTTCTCTATTTTTCTCAAGAAATTATTTTATTTTATTTTATGTGGATAACAAAAACTATTTATTTTACAAGGGTATTCAAAAATATGTAGAAATTATTTATTTTATTCTGGAATTGACGTACATAAAACCCTCGTTCTCTTTATATGGGTTATAAATTATATAATGATCATGTTTTTAAGCACGTTTTAAAATGCCATGATTTTGATACGAAACATGTTTCTTTTATTTCACATGGGTTATTTATGATATGTTTGATTATGATCTATGTGGATCACATGAAAATTAATACATATTAAGGGTACATCTTGATATCACTCAAATGCATTGGGTAAATAATTTAATCTATAGAGATGATATGCTTTACGATACATTGGTGAATAACCTTGGTAATTTTTATGACACATCGATGATAAACCTCATTGATATGCTTATGAATGTATAAAATAAATGTTGTATCCACATTTCCATGTTATTATTCATGTTATTATTATTATGATATGCCTCTTTCTCATGCTTTTATGTACTTCCTCAAGTTCTTATTGATATTCCTCAAGATCACAAGTAAATTATTTCCCTTATTTTCCCTTACTCGACTTTATGATCACACTTTCCTTTGATGCATGTCCCTAGGTTATGAGATGAAATAAATGTTATTAGGATGATCATAAGATTAATATTTTCAAGTAGATTAGAATAATTTTTATGTTTTCATGTATTATATACCTTATTTCCAAGAAACTAAACATTAAAATATCATATGTTTGTACAATGTAATGAAAAGTTATGTAATAAAATTTGAGATGTCATATCCACCCTAATCATGGGACACCACCAAGTGAGATGAAAAATAACCCCCGAATGAACACCACCCCCGTAGATGAGCAGGGATCCACCATCCACCTCCCTCGTGAGTGGCGAGGGCACAAACACCACCCCCCAATTTAATTGGGGGGGGGGTGTCAGACATCATAGCAGCTGGGATTTGAGCCCAGCTACCTAGGTGCTATTAGGGGTTGATATACCATTATGGTACCCCCCATATATATTAAATATTGATATGTATTAATATATATATATATATTAATATATATTAAAATATATTAATAAATAGTATATCAATTATTTAATTATATATATAACTTATAAAATTTAATATATATAGTAATAAATAATATATTAATTATTTAATTAAAAATTAACCAAATTAAAAAATATTATATATATAATAAAATAATCAATAATAAATTTACAATTAATAAAAATGAATAAATTTATCAAACACTTAATGTACTAATTAAAAAATTAATATACTATTTATTACTCTCTCTATATATACTAAATTTATTCATTTTTATTAATAACCATTTCATTAATAATGTTTTTAATAATTTTTTAAACATTTAATGTTTTTTATATAGTTTTAATTTACATAATTAATATATATTTATTTTTATTGAAACATATATTCATGAAGGTTCACGAGTTGGATCGGGCCAACCCCAATAAAATTATAATTAAATTTATTAAATTTAACATATAAGTATAGTAATAAATAATATATTAATTATATATGAAGTTTCAAAGGATCAAATAACAACTTAGAAGGTGGGGTTGAATCAATTGTTCACTTTTTGTAAGTTCCAATAATTTTAAAACTTAACCCATGTAACCTATTAAATTTTATATCCTTATCATCTTTTAGTAAATACTCATGCATGAAAATGTCGGAAAATAAGTAAATCACACGAGATTTACAAGGTTTGACCTCAGTGTGAGAACCTACACCCTTGCCATAGCCACTCCTGTGAGTCTATAGAAATTCACTATTATGATGAAGTGAATAAAACTTATATCAACTCATTTGAGAAACCTTCTATCTCATGATAGGAATGATTATACAGACTCCTATTAGTTTAGAAATTTTCTTACAAAATAATTGAGCCAAAACAAAAGAATAAAACCTTGTTCATTCTACTCCAAAAAAGTTCCTGGGTATCATGATCCAGAGTCCGATGGCCTTCAGTCTGATGAAATCAGTCCGATTGAATCAATACGATCAAATCAATATAATTATCCCTTTCTCATTTTGTGCATGAATAACCTTTATGTTCTATATGGATAACAAAACTTATGATTCTAAGAAACTACTCAAAAACCAATCTGAACTTCCACAGTCCAATTAATTCTGTTTGATAAACTTGGTATGATGAACCCATTCTCAATCTAAAAAACTCAAACTCTAATCAAATGCCCAATTCAATATTCCTCAATATGACAAACAAAACTTTTAGGTTTATGAACTTTTTCTGAGATCTCCGTCTGGAAAGAAAAACATGAAAAAAATTATATAGTGCTTCTCCTTTTCTATATAATAAAAAGTTGAAAATTATGAATGCATTGTTCTTATATTTATAGGCATCTCATAATAGAATAGGCGGGAAATTGAAAAACTTTTCCAGCTTACCAAAATTTAAAATCTCTAAAAAACACCCACATTTAAACTTTAACCCTTAATGATTTAAAAATTATGAAGATTTATCAAAAATAAATCTTCTCAAACATATTAACTTTTCTTCAGTCTGATATAACTTCCTCAGCTTCAATATGATGTAACTTCCTCCTCTTTATTATGATGAAACACTCTTCCTATGATCATTATAATCTGACTATCTTCATCTGAGTTATTATGATTGAATTTCCTTCTCAGAGTCAGTTTGATCATATTTCCTTATCAAAGTTAGACTAATGGTATCCTCATAATGATGGAATTCTAATTAAAATGGAATTATCATTAATATGGTAACTCCACTCTACAACTTTGAAATTATTCAAATCTCATCAGTTATAACTCATTCAGACTTGTATGGTACTTATAGATCTGATTAAAACTTTTTCTTGATCTCTAGAACTGATACAATCTTTATGATTTCTCCAGTTCATCAAAATATTTTTTTATGATATTTTTCATGATATATGAGAACTTCAATATTGTTAAAGCACTGTCTGGATTATGTTAGAAAGTATGAAAAAATCTAACTCTTAAATTCACTCTCTTCTTTAAAAAATATTCATAAACATTTCCAATTCTTCAATTATAAAGATCATTCTTCAATCCTTCTGATATTGTTACACTAATGATTCTCATACCGATGATCTGCATCCTTCTATGTCTAGTATTACTCACACCAATGAGAAGCATCCAAAATACATTATATCGTATTATCCTCTCTTCCACAAATCCAAATTGTATCATAACTTCTTGATGATTTATGAGAACTTTATGATTAGAAAATCATCATCAGATTTAATAATTGGAAGTTCTATTACTTCCCAATTATTCAGTCTCACTTAGAATCTTCTGAGAATGATTCTTCCGGAGACTGATTCCCATTAGTTTCTTACTTTCCATCAAATTATCATTATAATTGCTTGGATTTGTTGACTCATGATGATGTACCAATGGATTGGGTCTGATCCTGAAAAATAAAACATTCTATTACAAAAATTTTAGTTGTCAAAACATACAAAACATTGTTAAAAACACCACAAGGGTTCTTCAATATCCCCCTTTGGATTTGATGACAAAACTTGTTAACAAATTTTTCAACTCAAATTTTTTTCATAACTCAACTTTTATAAATAACTCAAGATTTTTTACTTTTACCAAAACAAAACCTTTCTCAAAAGAGAGTGTCCAAATCCCACACAATTAGATAAATCAATTTTTTTGAAGTAATTCCATCCCTCAGTGATAAGAAAATTTTAAAACAATGTTAAGTTAAACTCCCCTTATTTTAAATTTTCCTCTCAATTTATTTTTCTCTACCCCTTTATTTTTATCTTCCATACTATCTGATAACTACAATTTTAGATTCATAAAGTAATGATAAGTAAAAAATTCTTACAAAGTACAAAGTTTTTTCTTTCTCTCCCCATTGTCAACATAATAAAAAGAATAGTGGGGGAACACCTTATGAGATTTTTTATGTCATTGGAGGAGGATGAACATGATTTTTAGCCTCAACTCAACAAACCTTTATTTTGGAATTTCCTTTTTGAAGATATCAACTATTTGATACTTCATTGAGATATATTCCAGCAAAAAATCTCCTTTAGCAACTTTATCTTTTATAAAATGAAACTTTATATCAATGTGTTTTGATCTCGAATGTCGGGCATGATTTTTAGAAATATAAATTTCACTTTGATTATCACAAAGCATCTTTAATGGTTTAGAAACATTTAATTTCAGATCTTCCAGCCGAACTTTTATCCACAAACATCTGTGTACAATATTGGGTAGACACAACATATTATGATTCTGATGTGATAAAGGTTACTAAACACTGTTTCTAACTATTCCAACTTACACAACATTCTCCTAATAAAAATGTTACATATGAGGTTGATTTTTATCATTAGAATCTCCATCCCAATCGACATCAGAATAACCATGAAACTTCATTTCAAAATTTCTTTTTTATAATAGTCAATGTGAAGTTGTTCTTTGGACATATCTCAGAATTCTCTTTGCTTCCAACTTATGAAATTCATTCAGATTACTTTTATACCTAAAAAAATTCAAAACATAAAAAATATCAGGCCTTTACGCTGTAAGGTAAAGTAAACATCCTATTAGCTTCCAAAATTCTTTTTGATTCACACTTTTTTGGGACTCATCTTTACTCAAATTCATCCCAAATGATATAGTATTAGAAACTTATTTATATTATTTCATGCCAAAATTTTGTATAAATTCCACAATATACTTTTCTTGAGATAGAAAAATTTATTTTTCTTTTTATTAAACTTTTATTCCAAGGAAGAAATTCAGTTCTCCCAAAATTGACATCTCAAATTTATTTTTCATTTTTTCAGAAATTCTTTCACAAAAATATTCTTTATCCTGAGAAAAAATTATATCATCCATATAAAAAATTATAATTAGAGTTTTGGAGTCAACATATTTCACATATAAGTTTCTATATACTTTTAATTTAGAAAAATTCAACATTATCAAACAATTGTCAAGCATATAATACCATGCACATGGAGATTATTTCTACCCATAAAAACTTTATTTAGTCTAAAAACTTTGTTTTCATCCTCACCAAGTAGAAACCCACAATATTGTTCAATGTAAACTTCCTATTCAATTTCTCCTTTGAGAAATGGTGAATTTACATCCATTTAATATACTTTGTATTTCCAATGAGAAGCGTCTGCTAGAAACATTCGAATTATTTCTATCATTGCTACGATGGAAAAGGTTTCATTAAAATGCACACCTTCAACCTAGTCATATCCTTTACAAACAATATCATCTTTGTTTATTAAAACTTCTCTATGTTAATTTAACTTATTTATGTGAATCCATTTTGTTTCGATAACATTTTTACCTTTTAGATGTGAAAAAAGTTTCATTATTTTATGTTTCTCAATTTGATCTAACTCTTCATTCATAGAAGTCACCTACTATTTGTCTTGAATATATTCTGAAACTAATTCTGGTTCAACTTTTGAGATAAGTAAAGTTTGATATTTTAATCTCAACTTTCTTCTCATTTGAACTAGAGCTTTCTAATTCCCAAAAATATTTTCGATTTCAACATGTTTTTGTAAGGTTGTGAATTTAAAATTTTCTTTCCTAGATGAAATTCCATCACCATAATATTATTTTAAATCTTGATATATTTTTTTATCATTGTCACTTTCATTGGAAACCTTTAGTTTATCCTTATCATCATTCTCAAAAACTTTTTTTAAGTATTTTTTTTCAATAACTTTCACATTATTTGAGTTAAATAATTTTTTTAAAATTTTTGTTCCAACATTTGTAACTTCTTTTATTTGGTGAATAACCTATAAAATTTACTTCCTCATCTTTCTTATAAAACTTTCATAGATTCAAATATTTGATTTTAAGTAAACATGGACTTACAAGAACATTGAAGTACTTCAATGAAGTTTTTTTGTTATACTACATTTCATAAGAATTCATGTTAGTTTTTGGTCTCAATAAGCATCTATTTTGAACATGTACAATAGTACTAACAACTTCTCTCCAATAGAACATTGAATGTTTGTATTCTGAAAACATACTTCTTCCCATTTCTACCAAACTTCTATTATTTATTTTTGATACTCCATTTTTTTGGAGTATAGGGACCACTATACTAATGTTTGAAACCATGCTTTTTTAGATAAGTTTTAAAATTATTTCTTGTGAATTTGGTACCATTATATGTTCTCAACTTCTTTATATATAAGCCCTATTTTTTCAAACTTCTTTTCTGAAAAACTGAAACATTTCCATAGATTCTAAATTTTGTTTCATAAATAGTATGTTTTTCATCTGAGTGAAATCATAAATAAAAGTGATATATTATAAATCTAAATTTTATGATTGATGTCTCATCATCCCACATAAATCATAATGAAGAAGTTCAGGAGGTATGGTGGACTGAATCTCAAATCTCCTATAACTTTTGTTAGTCATCTACCCTTTCTGACAAGTAACACAAACATTTTAAACTCTTCTTTTCAATTCTAGAAAATAATAGACAATATCAACTTTAGAAAGTTTATTTATGTTTTTTCCCAAGGTTCTCATGTTTTTAGTGCCACAATTTTTTTTTCATATTCAATACTCAAGTAACAATAATTATTAAACTCTTTAATTTGAAAAATATTACTACTCGTTCTTTCTCCTTTGGTGATAAATTTTTCATCTTTCACACTTCTAATGATACAAAAATATTTTCTAGAAATCAATTATTTTCCATCATCACAAAGTTTAATTACACTAGGTAATTTATGTTTTATCCCATCAAAAAATAAAAATTCCTTAGACTTCAACTTTTCTACTTTAATCTCAACTATTCTAATTCATCTGATTTTTAAGGAAATACCGTTACCAAAGGTAAATAGTCCTCCATCATGACTTTAAACATGTTTAAATATTTTTATATCATCTGTAATATGTGAAGAACAACCACTATCAAGTATCCATGGTTTGTTCCATTTACTTTCTTTAAAATCTGTATCAACAAAAAGCTCTTTCCTCAACTTTATTCTTTCTAGATTCATTTTTCTTCACTAACATAAGAAACTTGTTTTGAAAGTAGTGTCATAAATATTTTATAATGATGTTTGGATAGATAAAATCTTCTAAAAACTACTTACATAAATTCAAATTGATTTTTTGTTGGAACGTTTTTAACATCTTGAGATTTTTTTCTTACTTTCTGTGAGTTAGGGAAGTTACTAATCCTTCTTTAACCATTGACTTCACTTAATTAAAAACTTCTTCGATGAAGTGAAACATTATGAAAAAAATTATAAGTTATGTTCCCATAGATTTCATAACACCAAAAATATCCATCAAATATTGATTTTCTATTGAATTAAGATCTTTATCTGGAGAAACTTTTTTGAGGTTGATAACTTATTCCTAATTTAATAATCTCTAGATGTGAACCATATTTCCTTCTGAGTGAGTTTCCAAATTCTGTAGATGAAATATGTTTATCACACCATTTTTTGAAAAAAAATCTTCCAATACTTTTATTGGAACCTGAAATGTTAGAAAAATCATATGAAACATTAATTTTGTTGGGTGGGGATTTCACCTGATTATTGATTTGATATCTCTCAACAAATTTAGAAGTCTAAACTTTTACTTCTAAAGATTTTTGATGTTTTCATTCATCTTACTCAAGGTAATTCTATAATAATTTTTTTATTGAAACTTGTTAACTAATTTTTTCTTAGCTTCCAGCTTCTTACTGAAATCTTCAACCATAATTCCATGTTCAAAAATTATAATTTTGTAACTTAAGTTCTCTAAAATGTATTCTTCCACCTATTTTATAAAATATTTTCTTCCTTTAATAACTTCTTCAAAATATTTCTCCATTAATCAGATTTATTTTTTGAGAGTTTTATTTTTCTCAAGAAACACAAAAATTTATATTTTGAGTTGATACTCTCTATATGATTCTTCACCACATTATTCACTATTTGAGGAATCTTTTGTTTTCTCAATTTTTATAATAAAGGTTCTAAATTTATATAAAAATTCATCTTATAAAGAATTGTTTTCATTTGATTATGATTTATCTTTCTTACTCATCATAATTATTTTTTCTCTAGTGTAATTCTTCTTACATTAGTTGGATGAAATTTCTTATTTAGAACTTTTGTTTCACTTTTTCCCTCATGATTTTTCATTATAATCATCTCAATATTCTCCAAATTTCTTCTTGGGTAAATTTATAGTAAAGTTTCTGATTCCACCACAATCAAAAAATTTGATAGGAATTCTACCTAAATACTTTCCTCTTCCTCTTCAATATTTCTTATATTTATCATTCAACTCATCATCCTATTTATCTTTATATTTGCAATGATCAACATCTTTTATTTTCATTTTTATCATGGATTCAGAATCCATTTCATCTTTAATCATATTTTTGAGCATTAGAGTTTTCCTCATTTCCTAAGAAATATGAAATTTATTATATTAATAAATACATAAATCATCCTTATCTTATAAATAGTAAATTTAAGAATCAAATCTAGCTATATAGTTTCTCATAAGTTTCTTCAAAATTATAGAATCTTCTAGGGAATCACTTAATACTCTAATGATGCAAACAATTTCATTTTCTCTAGTAAAGTATTCATCAATAGTTTATTCATCTCTCATTATTATGTCTTTATACCTACTACACCAAATTTTTAGTTTTTCTTCCTTCACATTAGTATTCCATTCAAAAATGTTTTCCCGCTTGTCCCAAATACTCTTTGAAGTTTTGAGACCCATCACCTTCATATAAAAATTTTCTAATAAGTACATAAGGATATAATTTATAGCCTTTCCATTAGCTTATATATTTCTATTATTAACAAATTTCATAGGAAAATATTTCTCAATAGGTGGAAAACTAGTTGTAGCAGCATCAAAAACATCTAGGCCAAGATATAGAAGATAATGAATCATCCTTTTTTTCTATCCATATTAATTGTTTTTCATAAAATGTATGAATTAATATACTATTGATGGAATTGAGATTATACTTGATAAGAATTCAACAAGGGAACCTTGACTCTAATACTAATTTATGTTCTAAAGGATTGAATAACAACTGAGAAGGGAGGTGGGGTTGAATCTGTTGTTCACTTTCTGTAAGTTTCAATAAATTTAAAACATAACCCCTACAACCTGTTAATGTTTATATCCTTATCATATTTTAATAAATACACATGCATGAAAATGTAGGAAAGAAATTAAATCACATGATATTTACAATGAATAAACTTAGTGTGAGAACCTTATTCCTTGCCCTAGCCACTCCCACAGGTATATGGAAATTCACTATTATGAATAAGTGAAAGAAACTTGTAAAAAATACTATTAGAAACCTTATCTATCCCAATATAAATGATTATAATGACTATCTTCAGTTTAAAAATATGATTAAAAAATAATTGATCCAAAAAAAAAGTAGACAGAATTTTTTTAATATGTTCCACAAAAATTCATGGGTCCGATGTCCCTGAGTCTAATGGCCTTTAGTTCGATGAAATCAGTCTGATTGACTCAATATGATTGAATCAATACGATTCTCCCTTCATCATTTTTCACATGAAGAAAATTTTTATTATATCTAGATAATAAAACTTTTTCTTCTCAGAAATTACTTATGACTCAATCTGAACTTCCATAGTCTGATGAATTTAGTCTGATGGACTTAGTACGATGAACCCATTCTTAATCTGCAAAAACTCAAACTTTTCTAAAATACTCAATAAGATCTTCCTTAGTTTAGAAAACAAAACTTTTAGGTGTCTGAACTTATTTTAAGATGTTAGTTCGAAAAAAAACTTGACAATAATTATGAAATTATCCTTATTTTCTGTAAAATAAAAAGTTGAAAAGTACGAATTTATTATGATTATATTTATAGATAAATCATAATAGAAAAGGTAGGAAACTGGAAAACTTTTCCTAATTTCCCAAATTTCAAATCTCTAAAAAACACTCACATTTAGACATCAACTTTGAATACTTAAAACCTTATAAATATTTTTTGTAAAACAGTCTTCTCGAAAATACTAACTTTTCTTCAGTCTGATATAACTTCCTCCACTTCATTATGATGAAAATTCCTTCCTCTACTCATTATTTTCTGACTATCTTCATCAGATTTTGTCTGATTGAATTTCCTTCTCAGAGTCAGTATGATCATCTTTCCTTCTTAGATTTGGTATAATGACATCCTTATAACGATGAAATTCTCATTAAGATGTAATTCTCATTACGATGGAAACTCAACTAGAAAACTTTGATATTATTCAAACCTCATCAGCTATAACCCAATAAGAATTCTGAAAACATCTCTGTCTGGTACATCTGGATACGATGAAAACTTTTTCTTAACCTCTTGAACTGATAAGATCTTTACAATTCCTCCATTTAATCAAAATATTTCATCATGAGAGTTTTCATGATATATGAGAACTTTAAGATTAATAAAGTATTGTCTAACTTAGGTTAGAAAGTATGAAAAATTTCTAACTACTAACTTCACTATATTCTTTCAAAAATCCACATCAATATTATAACTTCTTCACTCAGCAAGATCGTTCTTCTATTATTTTGATATTATCACACCAATGGTTCTCATACTGATGATCTGAATCCTTCTATGTCTGGTGTTCCTCACACTAATAACCCGCAACCATCATACTTTACATCATATTCTCTTCTCTTCTACTAACTCTAGATTGTATCATAACTTCTTTATAAATTTTGAGAAATTCATGATCAAAAAATCATCATCAAATTTAATACTTGGAAGTTGTATTACTTCCCAACCTTTCAGTTTCATTCAGTATCATCTAAGACATATTCTTTCTGAGACTGATTCACAGTAGTCTCTAACTTTCCATAAAATTCTCATTCTGATTTCCTGGTTATGTTGAATTGTGCCAATGAGCTGAGTCCGATTTCCCATACCGATGGCCTGGGTCTGATCCTGAAGAATAAAAACATTTTTTACAAAATGGTTAGTTGTCATAAAATAAAAAACTTTGTTAAAAACATCACACAGGTTCTTCAATATATACAATTAAATAACTAATATACTATTTATAATTAATTAAATTGAATAAAATTAATAAATATATAATTTTCTAATTAAATAATTATCATACTATTTATTTCTATATACTAATAAAATAATTAATATACTAATTAAATACTTAATATAATAATTAAATACTTAATATACTAATTAAATAATTAATATACTAATTAAATAATTAATATACTAATTAAATAATTAATATACTAATTAAATAATTAATCTACTAATTAAATAATCAATATACTATTAATTTATATATATATTAAATTTATTATTATTTTTTTAATAATTTTATTCATTTTTATTAATTATAAATAATATATTAATTATTTAATTATATATATATAATTAAATTTCACTCATTTTTTGTAAGAACCAGGTTTTTATTTTAGTTATGGATCCTTTTAAATTTAGTCTAATTCTTTATTTTGGACCTCAAATGGGTGGCTAATGTAGTTATAATGGTTTCGTGGGTGTCTGAGGCTTGTTCGGAGCTCAGAACCTTAACCGGTGGAGAAAAACTCAGGGCCAAACAGTTAGTAGAAACCGTGCGACCCAGCCTCCATGGTCTCTCCTAACCATGTGGGGATGGATAATAGGGTAAAGTAGGGCACACAGTTTTCCATAACCATGAACTAGGTGACCCACACCAATACATAACCACTGATGTTTTTAGTAGAGTCATATCTCACGGTTGGCATACAGTTTGGCCAACTATGTGGCCAAACAATGTGCCTCTATTTTATTGGGTGAAATTATGATTTCACCCTTACTGAATTATAAACCTCACCCCTTCATCCTTGTTTATTTACAACATATATCAAAGGTTCTCCTATTCCATTTTAAATCTCTCAATCCCTCTTTGATAGGTTTTGAACTTGTTCATCCATTTGAACTCTGAATCGATCCTCATTTATCACGTTGGGTGTGCATCAACAAGTTGTCAATTCCTTTTGATCTATTGGTCGTTATTCTTTCCCTCAATGACACTATTTAGATTCATACTCACATTCTCTATTTTCAGGGAGTTGATCTTTTATTCATATTTCTTCCATCTTAGGACAAACTAAAGGCAATCAATGGATGATGAGAGTCATGCGAGCTTAAGGTTGGTGGTCTATGACTCGTCCCTCAAGTTTTTCCATTTTATAAACTACCATCATTATACACACTCTGAATTCATTGGGTTTTTCCTTTTTAATTAATATTCCTTACTTATATTCATCATGTTCATATTCTAGATCCATTTCTATATATTATAATTACACCACTGGAGGTCAATACCTCAATACATCCACCCCATGTAGGGTGTTTCCCTTAATTATTCCTTTAGTGGATGGTTATGTTCATCTATGCCACCATTCAAGTGTGCAATGTCTTAACCATATTAATGGAAAAAACTTCCTTAATTATATGAATTATGAAATGTGATGGTTATACTTGCATATGTTAGTGTCACTTGAACCCTACAAGGTAAGTGTTTCAATATAGTTAATAAATATTAAATATGAATGGCAAGTATACCATGTATAAGACATGGCCTAAATTAATGTAATTAAATGGATTGGTTGCACATCCATAGCACACCTTTCCATGCTTAATGGAAGGTAGAAGAGTGTACCTAATGAATTGATTAAGTAATATAAGAACTAAATGGTTGAATTTCTAGTTATTCCTTATCACACTAATGAAAGGCAACGAATTAAACCAAATGACTTATTAAGAGGAATGAGTATTACATGACTTAATTAATTAATGAATAAAATTTAAGGTTCCTATTGAATATAGATATGATTATCATTATAGGAGTATTCAAACTCAATCTACCCTTGGATTCCTGATGGAATTCCTTGAGCACTCATGAATTCCATTCTGATTTTGGGATGCTGGTTTCCAAATATAATACCCACCATGGAACCTGATCTTTTTTACTAGTGGATTCCTAGTATAAAACTAGAGGATCCTTCCATTATCATTTTGGGATGCCTTGGATACACTCCTTGGATCCATCATGACATTTATGGACATGTGCCACCATGGATACACTCACCAAGCCTAGTCATTTCTCATACTATTTTATCTTGTTTGAATTCATTAGACTCAGTTAGAATCATATTACAATGAAATTACATGGGTGATTCCCCTTGAATTAAATATAGAACCCTTATAGCCAAGATATAGATTATTATCGAGTTGAATAGACCCCTAAAGTCAAGGATTCCTTGGTTATTACCCTGGATCCTCTTCATTATTATCATCACTACATAATGCCTTGTTACATCTTGGATCCTTTTATTATTACTATTATTATGAAACGATGTCAGTGCTGGTTATAACTCATGTGACTAACTATATAAACTGGAACTTAATCAACTAATTAAATGATCTCATGTCCAGAGACATTACCAACTGAGGATAAAACAAGTACTGTGTATTTACATTATCATACTACTTTACTTTCATATATGCATGCCTTCGTACAATTTAAGTTTAATTTACAAAGAATAGATGTTATAGACATCATTTGTGGTGGCCTACTGAGATTTATCTCACACCCTATCTAGGACTCCATTGGTACCCAAACATATTATATGTATTAAATTGTTGAAAAAGTGAAGCATCCTACTTTTGACACCTGATATTGTTTTCTTTCATTTGGATGGAACTTAGTATTAGATGACTGAGATGGAGCTTAGGATGCTTAGAAAAGTTTTGGATTCTTTTTTCTACTTTTGTATAAAATTTATTTCCTGCTTCCATTTATAACTGTTTTCCAGCTTTATAGATACATGAAATAAATTATCATCATATTTTGTATATGATTTAGTTATTATCTTTGATTAATAATATCATTTGTTTTAGTTGTTTATTATTTTTATCTACTTCTTCTATGGTGGGTTAGTGGTCCAGTGTTATAGTGTATGTTATATATTGCGCCAAATTTTCATATTATGATTCTGTTATGTACATATTTTTATTACTTATTCGGCGTGTTTCACTCTATTAACAAGGTCATAGTATCCCCATAGACACACCCTAGTCCCTTTTTCCTGGTTGGTAGCCTCTGGTGTTTTGAGAGATGCAATTGAGGCCATGTAGCCAACCGAGCTCAGGGAACCTTTGAGTGGCACCTGGGGTAGGGATGTCACAAAGTGGTATAAAATGATTTTTCTTTATTGATTTACTATTTGAAGATAATAGACATGATATTAGGAATTCTTGGAACATGGTTATAAGTCATGATTTGTAATATCTAACCCACGTTTGGGGTAAATGCTGAGTTTTCTGAATAAGTATTTTTGTTCTATATTTTTCTTATTATAGTTGATATCCTTTTACCATTGGGTGAAGCTCATGTTATGTGATAGTTATTATTATTATTATTTTTATTATTGAGGAATTTATTTCATCCTTGGATCGATGGTATGAGGGCAATGATCATTATTATATCCATCATCGTAGGCACCTAGAATTCACATCCCAAGTATATTCCATGCTATGTAGGTGCATTTCCCTGATTTTATTTTCATGTATTTCTTGTAATTGTTGAGTGAACCTTGTTTATATGTATATATGCATGTGATTATCTTTAGCTATGATTGAGGGATTTCCAGTTTCAATTTATGAGGTTTATGGTCCCTCGTGGGTTGGAATTGGTAGTTTACTGAGTCAATATATCATATATAACCTGATATATTCCAAGAATGAATATAAATTGGGTTTAATAGAAATTAAATGGGTGTCGATTTCAGTGATTAGGTGTATGGGTCTTAGTTTACTAGGAATGATAATCCATTTAAATTGGACTTTGATATAAATTTATAAGAAAATGCAACTTAAAAATGTGAAATATAACATAAAAATAAATGGTTTCTTGTAAATTAAGTGGAAAGGTGATGTTGAATATTTACCTACTGGAACCTTTGTAATTTAAACATGAACACCTACCAATACTTGTCCTTCTAAGTGGGTAGTTGGGGTATTATACCATGTGAAGTGATCCATTCTTCTTACGTTCTACTTTCAATATTATATCTATCTCTTTAAAGTTTATTTTGAGGCATGTGATTAGAATTTGTAGACCTATTCTACCACAATGCCCTCATTTCATGTTTCAAGAGGGTGTTGATGACCACGCTCTAGACATGGTGGGACCTGAGCCACCATTCTTATCTCTAGGATTTCCACTTGTGGAATTTCCAATTATACCTGATTTGGGAACTGATGCTCATCTTCATGAGAGTTTCTTATATATGGTGAAATCCATAAAGGGTTCTCTATAACTAACAACAACAATGGATGATTTGACATGTGAGTTCCAACATCATCATCCTCCCCCTTCTCGAGGGATGGTGGTTCACATGCTATTGAGTCTTGGATGGAGTCCACCTTATCTATCTTTGATCATTTAGATATTCCTCTAGAGTGTAGGGTCAATATTTCTATCTATATACTCTATGATTTTCCCAAGCACTGGTGGGATGTGATTACCCCAAATGTTTGTCCATAGGGAATGGTATGGGATGAATTCCAGAAAACCTTCTATGATTAATTTTTTCCTCAGACACTGACGACTAACCAAGATAGAGAGTTCATGCATTTAGAGTAGGATTCAATGTCATCCATGGATTATTCAGTGCAATTTACTAAGTTGTAGTGCTTTGTACCATTTTTGGATAGTGATGAAATTTCATGTGTTATATTCTTTGAGGATGGGATCTAGTATGTCATACGTAATCAAATAAATTCCTTTTTCCTACCTACTTTCTCTGATATAATCAATTAGGATCTTATCACTGAGTACAAACAGAGGGAAGGTGAGAGTACTCGGTAAATAGGATTAGTGCTAAGGCAGTCCGGTAGTTCTTATGGTAGCAGGAAGTGTTCCTTTGAAGTTTCATTTTATAGTAGTAGCGGTTATAGTAAACAAACTGGAAACTACATTGTATTACATTAGCGTGGACGATAGGGGAATCTAAAACCTCAGTGTGATAGAGACCCGACAATACTGAAAAATAAGGATTTAGAGATCACCAAAAGCGGTCTCTAATGGGATTTAGAGGCCATCATCGAGTCGCTTTTAGCAGTTTCAGTTGGCCTGATGATAAAGGGTATCAATGACCACCCTACCCCAAAAAACCATGGTATCATTCACTAGGAAGATGATTAGCGTCAAATTTGGTGGTCTCTAATGCTTCAAAAAATGAAGGATATAATGACTTCAATAGGTGGTTAATAATACTCTCTAAATATAAAATCATTATCAAACACCAATAGAGGTCACTAAGCTGTAATATTTTTTTAAAAAAAATTACACTATGATAACCCCAAATAACCAAAAAAATAGCCAGAAAAAATCAAGAAAAACAAATTAAAAATGGTGTCCAGGCCAAACCGATGATCCAAATAGCTACATATCACTTTTAATATTCTGTCTTAATCAATTTATAGATAACATAAAAAAAATCAAAATAAAATTCTAATTAATATCAACATTATTCATATTTATCAAGTACTCTCATTCCAACCAAGAATCATCCAAGATATCTTTCCTACACCATAGGAAGTTGAAGCTAGAGGGTTCTTGCATGCATGAGGTTTTAAAAATAGAATATATGAAGTTTTGTTTGGAATGAAACTATCAACA
The DNA here is from genome assembly GCA_963277665.1 of Viscum album. Taxonomy (NCBI): domain Eukaryota; kingdom Viridiplantae; phylum Streptophyta; class Magnoliopsida; order Santalales; family Viscaceae; genus Viscum; species Viscum album. Next base: position 813,436,887 of record OY728126.1, on the reverse strand, counting down.
CTTTAGGAACCATGAAATTATGATAAACATAATGAGATTGATCAATTGAAGATTGACTGAGCTCGGTGTTTCTAAAACATAGAGTAGGTGCATGCCACTCCATAGCATATAGTGTTTTGAGTTGGATAATTCCTTAGGTGAAATAGGGAAGACCAATATGGGAATTGTTAAAATGATGGCTGAACATGAGAAAAAGGGAATAAAAAAGGATAAATAAAAAAGAGAGAAGGTGTGGACCACACTACAATGTGTAAACCGATATCCTTATATGGATCTAAAAAACATTATCTTGGAGAAATTGGGCATTTCTTCCTAGGAGATTAGATAAGTGTTTCCCAAACTGGAGTCATCAATCACATAAAATAGTAAAGCATGCGAGGTTCATGTCATCATGTTTGTAGGATATATGTAATAGGTTTTTCATCCGCATATCATTACCTGTATAGTACATATCTGTTGGAACCTTTTTTGGTGTTTCTTCATGAATCCCCTTTATATAAACTTATTTGGTGGTTAGATATTTAATTTGGGTGGAATACACTATTAATATAGCGAGTTAATATCAAACATATTGTAGTCTTATTCAGGTGAGGCCTTTACAGGACAGAGAATACAAACATAAAGTTGATGGTTTTTGAAATCACATGCTCAAATGGTGAATTCCTAGTATTTTAGAACTCAAATGATATACTCCATCACTAATTCACACACATCAACCTCATCACCTTCATTTCCAAGATCACCTACATGAAACCTCGACATAGTGTCCTAGATTATTCTATTGATTGCTTCTCCCATAATTCTTTATAATCACGTGTGAGTCTATTCTCCTTCTATAGGTTTCCTTTTGGTATAATGTGTTTCAAAATGAGATAATTACTATGTGAAACAATGAACCTAAAATCGATCATTTTTAAGAATGAAATATCTTTAAAGTGGTTGTTGAAGACATGGAATATTTTAAGGAACTAGGCATCTAAAAATAGGTATCAAGTGTGTTATATTCCCTGGATCTTAGATCTTAGACTTTGTAATTACCATTATGAAATTGGGATCCCACTATAGGTGTTTTGGAAGTCATGTTAGAGCCATGTAAGTTGAGTCAATAGAGGTCATTGTGGACCCACTATGCCATAGTGCTGATATGAAGGTTATTTTGTTTGGTGTGTTGCGCATTGATAAATCTGGGTATTGTTCAAAATTAGTAGTTAAATGTGAAGGAATATATTTTCAAGTGAATTTACACCTGGAAGAAATCCTATGTCATAGATCATGGAGCTATATGTTGTGTTATCTAAAACATGAAGCTCAAAATTGGTGTTCTGTTAAGTTATTATGTTATGGTGTTCGAATATTTAGAAGTTTCATCTAGATCTGAGAGTTTGGCACTCATTAAAAGGATTGAAAGTAATAACTCAAACCTAATAAACCCAAATCAAATCTAATTATTTTTATTTTTTAAAAGATGATCTTAAAATTAAATTTAAAGGAAAATAATTTAGATGGATTAGATTTGAATTTAAAATTTTGGAACTCAAATTATATTAAGAACCTTTTTTATAGAATGATGAATATAGAGAGACATGAAGAAACTTTATATTTGAATCTCCATAGAGAAGGAATTATAGAAAAGGCAATAGAAAAAAAGAATAATTTTTGGTACCAATTGAAGAAATTTATAAATAGTGTTAATAATAGTGGAATCATAATGTGAGTACCTGGAAAATACAGATGTAAATATAGATTTCCTTCATGGAGATTTATAGGAAGTAATTTACATGATGACACTAATAGGTTTGATGGAAAAATATAATGAGAAAATATTTTTTAAAGAGAATAAATCTCTCTATAAACTAAAAAAGAGAGAAGATAATGTAATTGAATAGTTGATTTTTTTATGTTAGAGGAATAATTTTGAAGGCACAACACAGAACATTGCTACCACTGAAAGATGTGGGATGATGGAAAATACATCATACATATCTTGTATATGTATAACATGTTTATGCATGGTTTAGAGGTTTCATTTTCCTAGAGTCATTACAACTAATCCATATGGTTTGAAAAGCATTATTCTTAGTATGTGCAGTGTTGGAAGAAAAATCATCTTTATCGAACCATTATCATTGAAAAACAACACATCCACTCTACTTATGATCTAATATGACTTCTAAACTCTTCTCTTGATTTTAAATCTTATTTTACTATATAATGTATGTTATCTAACAACAAATTTTTGTGTATTCTCCACATGTGAAGCGCAATTGAAATTTAAAGATAAAAACCACTTACTAAATATTATCCTAAGTTTTCTCATCATTGAAAATGTATTTTGTTGTTTTTGAATCCCTAGTTGGTCAGATTTAATTTTAATGAAAATGTAAATGTGATTTTTGAATTTACTAAGAATACAGAAAATAAAATGAGATTGTCAGTTTGAACAAGAAACCATAAAGATAAAACAAAACACACCTCTTGAATCTGATGCATCATGTAGGTCTATAGATGCTACCACCGTCCGATGCGACAAGGGCCTAAAACAAATTAAAATTATAAAGATAAAAATAATGAATGTAATAAAATAAATAAATTAATAGATTCAGTATAAAACTGTGTTGTAGGATAAATTACACCATCACCCAAACACATATATTCCCACAGTGCTCTAACCTCAGCTAATAGTTGTGCATTTACATCCTAGGAAGAATGCATCTATAAAGACCTGGAAAATTCCATGTAATTTTTTTAAATTATTTTTGATTATTAGGAGTCTACAAAAATTTACATCGCTTGATTCTGAGTCCTGGAGTGCCCAGAATGTTTTTCTGAACTTTTTTTAAGGTACATCTAGTAAATTCACGGGCGGTGTTTTCTATCTTTTGAACCGGTCCTCGGATTAAAAATACGAGGGCACAGTTGAATCCGTAGGTCTGAGATTTTCTTAAGGGATGCTTAACTTTAACCGTAGTAGGATGGGTGTAAAAGTTAGTTTTTGTGGCTTTTAAAGAAATAATAAAATAACATAGAGATTTTTATTTTATTTATTTTTATTCCTACCACCTGTTGAGCAGTGGTGGCAGGGACCATAGAGGTAGTCAGACATTTAATATGGGATATTAAATTCCCGATTACACTTTTGTTTCATAACCACCCCTTGTGTAATTAATGTGGAACATTAATTACATCAATTAATGAATCTCATTAATTCCTTACTGTGTTACCCACCCTTTTACCCCACTATTTAAATGGGGCTCAAGATAGATTTTTTGACACAACTTCTTCAAGCGAGGAATCTCTGGTGAAGTGACACAAAACCTTCCACTGACAGAGATGGAATCTTGGGTGGCAACCCACCTGATCTATGAATATCGACAGCTTCAACAAATGTGGAATCTTTTTCCACCACCACGACGACTCCAAAGAATCTCGAGGTAGGGGATTTGTTATTAAATTTTTGTGTAATATTTCTTTCCATCGTTCTTGATAAGGATAATAAATCGTGGAAGCAATATAGTATTTTATTGTTGAATTAATTATCCTCATTTGAGATAATGCTAACATAGAGGGCGTAGGACAAACGAACAAGGCCCAAACCCTACTCCGCTTCGTTTCTTGATGCGTTCTTCATGGGACAATTTTCAACTCGATGAAGGCATCCAGAGAGGGTCGTAGATGTGTCTATAAGTAAGAATGTACCACCGGAGCTCACCTGGTGGCTCGCGGAAGGTCTTCTGGCATGAAAACACCAGCGACCGACACCGGCAGTGAAGGCGGTGGCCGGTGTTCGCTGGCCACGGATGAGGGTGGCACCGCTCGACGCCACAGAGGACGGACATGCGACTGGATCGGCCGGCCACAAAGGCGGGAGGTGACACGCCGTCTCACACCATGGTGAACGGGTCGTGGCTACGAAGCTGTGGCAAAGACCAGGACCCACTCCCTATGGGTCCCATAGGTGACAAGGTGGATCCACCTAGTTCTACCCTTAAATAATCCGAACAGCTATTTGAGCCATTCAGAAGGCGGACCACGCGACCCTCGCGTGGGTCGTGCCAGCCAGTGGGCTAGACTGCCCGGTAGGCCGCGCCCAACCGCCGGGCCGGGCCGGTCCATGGACCAATGGGATAAGGCCTCCATGGCCCATCCCAACTGGGCCAGCCCAGGATGGTTTAGTCTAGGTCGGGTCAGACCCAAACCGAGTCGGGTCGACCTAGGCTGGGTCAGTGTGACCAGGTCGGATTGGACCCGGACCCCTCTTATGCCCTCATAAGCTTAAAGGGCCATATCTTGCGAACCAGACCACCATTTGATGAACCTTCCATGTATTTGTGATCCTTGGTGCTAGAAAATTCTTTTGAGATACTCCACGAGAGTTTTGAAGGAAGTTGGTGTACGACTGAGTTAGATCGACTCTGAATCCAACTTGTCCCTCAACACTAAAATGAAAATAACTTATAGAACGAGCGTCCAATTGATGCGCTGTCTATTGCGTTGGAACCCTTATGATGTGAAAGATCATTAGGTAACTTCTACGTGGGACTTAGTTCTAGTTGAAATATGACCAATGGATTGAGGAGCGGTTTCTCCCAGAGAAAAGCATACTAAGAGCGGGAATCCTGTGTCTGGTTGAGATGTGAAGAATGAAGAGCGATTCTGTGTGAATCAACACCAATAAATTCTAGGCGAATCAGCACCCAACGATTCTATGTGAATCAGAACTGAGTGATTCTGTGTTAATCAGCACCCAACGATTCTCTATAAATTATCACCCAATGATTATGTGTGAATCAGCACCCAGCGATTCTATTTAAATCAACACCCAAAATTTTTTTGTGAATCAACACCTATCAATCCTGTGTGGGTATTGCGGGGTTTAGTAACTATCAATCCTATGTAGGTCAGCCGCAATGCCTATTGACAGAGTAAGATGATCTAGTATTACGACTAATCATCTATACTACTGTACTTTAGTTATACCTGGTTTGAGATATGTCTTTTGATTTGTGATTTGTGATTGAGATCATGCTTGTGGTTTTCTTTTATAGAATTTTGTGATACATTTGGGGGTCTCAAGGTCCCTACTGAGTATTGTTATACTTAACCCTACAGAGGCTTTGCCCATACCTTGTTGTGTCTTGTGCAGAAGATATGCAACCTTGATTGAGACTCGTGGAGCTAGGTCTTGATGGTGGAAAGACGTGCCAGAGATGGGTGACAGAGAGATGAGGAGATGAGTTGTACCTACCCTTCAGGTAGGATCCTTGGTGGAAAATCTCAGAAGCTATTTTATGTTTTCAGTTGGGCTTGTATTCTGGCCCCTTCACTTTCAGTACACCCTTTTACTACTGTAGTTTTACTTTGTGGTTGTATCTTGTTGTGTTTTTAGGCTGCGTGTTTGTACAGGTTTAAAGGAAATGCCTTCTTATTTTAGGGATATGCCTTTATGTTGATAGTTTCCAACCATTGGCCTATGGAAGGTAGGCTTGGGTTTTTCACGGCATGGGCCCCAGGGGACGGGTCGTGACAAAGTGGTATCAGAGGAGTTGGTTCTACTGAAAATCTAGGACTCTAATTTTTTAAATGGAGCAATAGTGTTAAGTGTTTTGAGTGTGGTATTCAGTTCAGGGAGTCCAGTGTTGGTGCGGTGACCGACATATCCATACACCAGAACCCTGAATTCTGATTTCTAACTCGAAGCACAAAAAAAATGATTGCGTGTGTTTTTGGAAATTTTTTTACTTTGATATCTTTTGAGTCATCTCACCAGGTATAACTTATTGACCGTGGAGCAACTATTTCTTTTTAGGATGCCGTTGTGTAGACAGCTAGATAGGATTTCCGAGAGAGTACCCGATGATGCCCCCCCGAGAGATGATGCTATAGTGTAGGGCCCTCTTATTGTGTTGGCACCTCCGGGTGGTGTACCAGAAGCACCACCACTCAGAGAGTAGTAGTTACCACCAGCCCCACTAGTGGATGGTGAATGCTGATGAAGCATGTTTTACGAGTTCCAATGGACTAGGCCTTCGAGGTTTCGAGGCGATACAGATCCACAGGAAGTTAAGGTCTAGCTGGAGGTTGTGGCTAGAGTTTTTTTCCTAGTTGGGACACTAGTGGAGCAGATAGTGATTCTAGATGATAGTCTATTTCTGGAAAAAATAGGAAGATGGGGGATCCTGATGCTCCAGTTACATGACACGACAACCCTCACCTAAAAGGACTTTGAGAGCCTCTTCAGGGCGGAGTTCGTCCCAGTGACACTACGCTCTGTGTGTATCCAGGATCTGCTACACTTACAGTAGGGTAGCTTATCAGTGGACCAGTACTCGGCGAGATTCACTGACCTCTCGCGCTACTCCACCAACATGGTGTGGGACCCATTATTCAGAGCCCAGACCTTTGATCATGGTCTCCAGTGGGAGATCAAAGCCTCGATGATATCACTCAATATCCTGATGTAGGTTGGAGTGCTCGAGTGAGCATTATTGGTGGAGATCTTATTCGTTGGGCAGGCATCGATGGTGAGCTCCACCACCTGGCAATAGGCAGCCAAGTCAACTACAGTAGGTAGTAGGTAGATGACGTAGAGGCCCAAGTGGGCCAAACCTTCTGGAGGAGGACCCCAGGACACAAGGTTGGAGGTTCAGAGCTTGCGAGGTAGAGGGGGTCAGCTGGGAATAAGACTTTGCTTCACATGCACTGGGCAGGGCCACATGGCTCGCGACTGGCCGAACTGCCGTACCGATGATTATAAGACAGTAGAGGAACCGTCAAGGTAGTAGCCAAGGTTCGAGCGAGGAGGTCCACAAGGAGTTGTACATGTAAGAGGAGTAGGCCATGAATCAGATGGCAGATGACCATTTTAGGTTCTACCACCACCACCTCGAGGTGGTCCACCCCAACCATAGGGAGCAGGTGGAAAGGGGCGATCTCAGCTACAAGTGGTAGAAGCCTATGACCACGATACTCCAGATATTATTATAGGTATGATCTGTGTCTATTACACCTTATATGAAGTACTTATAGACACATGTGTCAGTAACTCTTTCATTTCCACAACACTTGTTCGGAGTTCAGAGATTCTGATGGATCCATTATCTCAATTCTTACGATTATAGACTCCTACGGGAGAGGATTTGATGATTACGCACTGGTGCAGATAGTGTGAGCTCACTCTAGGAGGCAAGATCTTTGGCTGGTATCTCCTTGTAGCAGCATCGAGGCCTTAAGACGTCATCTTGGGTATGGACTGGCTATCTACAATCCATGCTTAGATAGACTATTTTAAGTGCAATGTGCAGTGTGTCTGTGAGGATGGGATCAGGTTTTCCTGCACCGGTGTGGAGGAAACCTTTACAGCATAGGATGGACTATCTTGGAGGAGGGTGTATCCTATTACTCATCTGTTGGCTAGCCTCACCCTCAGAGCATTTGACATGTGGAGTCCAAGTTATCCTATAGTGGTGGACCAGTATGCTGATGTCTTCCCTAATAATGTTTCAGGACTACCTCCTCGTCGAGAGGTAGAATTTCCCATGAACCTGTTCCCCAGGATGACACTGATATCTACACCAGCATATTGGATGGGTCTCTTGGATCTTTGTGAGCCAAGGGTAAAATTTGAGGACTTGCAGAGAAAAGGGTTTGTAAGGCCCAATTTTTCTCCATGGGTATCCCCTATCTTGTTCTCTAAGAAGGAAGATGAGAGTCTAAGGCTTTGTGTGGTTATTAGTGACTGAATTAGCTGACCACGAAGAAAAAGTATCCTCTACCGAGGATTGATGATCTGTTCAACTAGATGAATGGAGCTCATTGTTTTTTGAAGATATATCTTAGATCAGGCTATCACCATCTCAGGGTACGGAATGTACCGAAGACAACCTTCAGATGTTGGCATGGCCATTACGAGTTCGTGGTGATGCCTTTCGGCATGAACAACACTCCAACAATGTTCATGGGGCTCATGAACAAGATATTATAGCCATACCTAAATCTCTTTGTGGGTTTCTTCACTGACGACATCTTTATATACTCGACGCTGGAGGAGGATCATTCCATGCACCAGCAGATAGTTCTAGATACACTATGAGAGCACCGGCTTTATGGAAAGCTCTAGATGTGCCAGTTCTGGATACGAGAAGTCCACTTCCTAGGGCATGTTATCTCGGAGGCTGGAGTCGCAGTGGATCTGAAAAATATAGAGGTAGTTCATGTTTGAGAGTCACTAAAGAGTGTGACCGAGGTGTGATGTTTCTTGGGATTGGCTGGGTACTAGCGAAGGTTGTTACCTGACTTCTTCAGAGTAGTGTCAACCTTGTCAACCTTTAAGAATAAGAGGAATCCTTTCTTGTGGAACGAGAAGTTCCAGAAGATTTATTAGGAGATGAGGAAGAAAATGAAGAGTGCCCCCATTATGAGGCTACCAGAAGAGGGAGTTGGGTATGTAGTCTACTGCAACGCATCAGGGACCAGACTAGGTTGTTTCATAATGTAAGAGAAAGAAGTGATTTCCTAAGACTCATGGAAGTTGATACAGAATGAGCATAACTATGCTACCCATGACTTGGAGTTAGTCACAATAGTATTTACAATGAATATGTGGCGGCACTACTTTATGGGTGATTTTTTTACAGTCTACTCTGATCACAAGAGTCTCAGGTATATCTTTGAAAAAAGGAACTAAACCTGAGACAATTACAATGGCTAGAGTTCCTATAGTACAATGAATTCTAGATAGTTTATACTCTTGGGAAGGGGAAATTAGTAGTAGATTCACTTAGTAGGAGGTTTGGTCTACATCTACTGAGTGAGGTGATAGAGCAACTAGCCACGTTGCATATATCCTTCAAGGATAGAGATGGAGCTGCTTACCTCTAGTTTATGACTATCACTCCACCATTGGCATGGCTCCATTTGAGGCCTTGTACGGACGACCATGCAGATCGCCTCTTTGCTGGAAAAACCTAGGGGAGTTAGCATTTATGAGTCCAAAGTAGGTACAAGAAACCATAGAGAAGGTGGAGATCACTTCACAAATCTGAAAGAAGTCTTATGCCGATAGGAAATAGAGACCCATGGAGTTTTGAGGAGGGAGACTATATATTCCTATGAGTATCACCCCGAAAAGAATTACAAAGGTTTGACTAGGGTGGAAAGCTATCTCCAAGGTTCATCAGACCATTCCAGATCCTCAGCAGAGTAGGTTAGGTGGTGTATCATCTATCTCTTCCCCCACAGATGCACCGGGTGCATAATGTTTTCCACATTTCGCAGTTGAGGAGACACGTTCATGATCCATCGCACATTATCGACTAGGGCGAGATGTACATCGATGATGGAGTGACATTTGTAGTGTTATTGGTAGAGATAAAGGATCAATAGAAGTAGGTCCTTCATGGGTGGTCGATTCCTCTGGTGCAAGTTTGTTGGCAGCATGGGAATCACTAGGAGAGCACATGGGAGCAGGAGGCTCAGATACATGCTTAGTACCCCCATTTGGTCCCCTAGTTTTTTTTTATATTTCAAGGAAAAAAATCCCTAAGGTGGGGAGAATGTAAAGACCTAGAAAATTCTATGTAATTTTTTTAAATTATTTAGAATTATTAAAAGTATTCGAAAATTGACGGCACTTGATTCCAAGGCCCGATGTGCCTGAACTGTTTTTCTGAACTTTTTTTAAGGTACATCAAGTAAACGTGCAAGCAGTGTTTTCTATCTTTTGAACTGGTGCTCGGATTAAAAATCTGAGGGCACCGTTGAATCCGCAGTGCCAGGATTCGCTTAAGAGAGGCTTAAATTCAACCACAGTAGTTCGTGTGTAATAATTAGTTTTTGCGTCTTTTAAAGAAATAATAAAATAATATAGAGATTGTTATTTTATTTCTTTTTTTCTTACCACCTATTGAGTGGTGGTGGCAGGTACTACGGAGGTAGACATACATTTAATATGGGATATTAAATACCCAGTTACACTTTGGTTGCGTAACCACCCCTCTTTTAATTAATGTGGCACATTAATTACATCAATTAATGAACCTCATTAATTCTTCGGTGCGTTACCCACCCCTTTACCCTTCTATTTAAATGGGGATCGGGGTAGAGTTTTTGACATGGATTATATAAGATAGGAACCTCTGGAAAAGTGACATGACACTTTCCACAGATGGATACGGAAGCTCGGGCGGCAACCAACCGAGATCAACAAACGCCAACAGCTTCAGCAAACACAGAATCTTCTTCCACCACGACAACGTCTCGAAATAATCTCAAGGTAGGGGTTTTGTTATTAAATTCATGTGTAATGTTTCTTTCCCTTGTTCTTGAGAAGGATGATAAATCATGGAAGTAATATAGTCTTTTATTGTTGAATTAATTCTTCCCATTTGAGATAATGCTAACACGAAGGGCACGTGCCAAATGAATAAGGCCCAGACCCTCCGCCGCTTCATTTCTTGATGTGTTCTTTGCAGGATGATTTTCAACTCGATGATGGCATCCTCGGAGGGCCGTATATGAATTTGGAAGGAAGAAAAAAACCACCAAAACTCACCTGGTGGCCTATGGAAGGTCCGATAGTGCTCCATTGGCAATCGGCACTCGCTGGCCACAGATAAGGGAGGCGTCGCTCGACACCGTAGCGGACGGACATGCGGCAGGCTCGGCCAGCTGTGGAGGCAAGAGACAACACGCCATCACATGCCGTGGTGAATGGTCCACCGCTATGATGCAATGGCGAAGGCTGGGACCCGGTCTGTGTGGGTCCCGTGGGTGATGAGGTGGTGCCACCTGGTGCCACCCTTAAATAAAATGAACAGCTCTTTGATCCGTTTGGAAGGTGGATTATGCGACCCCCATATAGGTTGCGCCAGCCAGCGGGCCGGACCGCCCTATGGGCCACGCCCAGCCGGTTGGCCAGGCTGGTGCACGATCCAGTCCAATAGGGCTGACCCAGGTTGGTTTGGGCTGGGTTGGGTCAATCCTAAACTGGGTCGGGTCTACTCGAACCAGGTTGGGTCGCCCCAGGCAGGGTCGGACCGGGTCAAGCCGACCGGGTCGACCTTGACCTCGGACCCCTCTCATGCCCTGATACGCTTAAATGGCCATATCTTGCAAACTAGACGTCTGTTTGATGAACCATCCATGACACTGGGATCCTTGGAGAAATATAGTCCTTTTGAGATACTCCAAGAGAGTTTTGTAAGAAGTTGAAGTACAAATGGGTTGGATCGACTCTAAATTCAACTGGGCCCTCGGCACTATAATACTAATAACTTACAGACTGAGCATCCAGTTGATGCGCCATTTGTTGCGTTGGAACCCTTATTACATGACAGATCATTGGGTAACTTCTACGTGGGACTTCTTTCCAGTTGAAATATGACCGATGTCTTGAGGATTAGTTTCTCCCAGAGATAAGCGTACTATGAGCAGGAATCCTGTGTATGGTTGAGACGCGAAGAATGAAGAGAAATTCTATGTGAATTAGCACCTAGAGATTCTGTGTGAATCAGAACCCATAGATTCTTTGTGAATCTGCACTGAGCGATTTTGTTTGAATCAGCACCCAGTGATTCTGTGTGAATCATCCCCTAGTGATTCTATGTGAATCAGCACCCAACGATTATGTGTGAATCAACACCCAATGATTCTGTGTGGATCAGCACCTATAGATCCTATGTGGGTCTTACAAGGTTATTACCTATTGATCCTATGTGGGTCAGTAGTAGTACCTCTTGACAGAGTAAGATGATCTCGCCTTATGACTAATCATCTATACTACTATACATTAGTCATACCTGGTTTGAGATGTGTCTTTTTCTCTATTCTTTTCTATAGAAACCCAAACAATTTATTGTATGCTTATATTAAATTGATTATATTCATAGCCTATATTTCATAAATCACAGTGTTCCTTTGAAACAACACTTGGTAATTTAGGAGATAGTCAAAACCAATCCATTAAACATAATTTTTTTTACTTCTATGTTTTGAATTTTGAAAAACGGCCATCAAGAGTTATGACCGGAAAGTCCTTTGGATTCTGATAGAACCAACTTGATTTTTTGATGAATAGTAACATACTCTTATGAATAGTAATATTAATAGTAATATGACCATTATAAATATTAAATAATAATAAATATTTTATTTTCTTAAGTTAATAAGATAATGAGATCTTAATTAATTTTTCAATGTGATATAGAACTAATTATACCATTAAAATTGTTATTTTTCGAATTAACTATGACTTTATTTGAAAATTAAATTAAAAAATTTTGAAAATTATTTTCAAAAAATGGAGTTCATTTTCAAATTATACACGTCGAAAAATGTTTATGGTGAATTTTTGGGATTTTTCTAAAATACTTGAATTTTTCGTGAATAGTAAAAATACAGTTTTCAGTTTTCGGTAGTATAATGACATCATAATGATGTAATAATTAAATAAAAAGGGATGGTATACTTTTTTATAGTTACTTATGACATGAGGTGTTCCAAGTGGCTAAAACCATGGGAAAGCCCATGGTTTGGAAAAAACCACTAATGAGGTGTCCCTTTAGAATTATTAAAAAACTACCTCTCTTTTTCTATAAATACCCACTCATCCATTCGTTTTATTTCATTAAAAATACCTCATCCTTGATGATATGGTGGTTTTACCTTTCTAGGATTCCTTTAAATGTGTCCTTAATATCTCAAAGTCCCATCCTTCAAGATCTAGGAGTTACTCTACAAGGTAAGGGAATCCTTCATTCTCTTCTTTTAGTTGAAACTTCTTTTATGTTATCTATTTGAATTTACATTCTCATATGTTGGGATTTGATTTTATGTTCTATTATTAATTTCATTTTGATTAAAATATGATGATATACACTTTTGTTCTCATCATTTCATTTTATGAAATTTTAAGTGACGCTGTTAGGCTGTCGAATTTTCATAAGGGATCTCTCAACTTTTCTTTTATTTTCAAGTTCATCTATTTTTTTCTCTTTTCACCTCCTATATAAAAATTAACATGATAAACTCTAGTATCATCTATATAATGGAATTATATAATTTTAATGTAATAACCATCATCAATATTCTTACTCCCCCCTTTTATTTTTATAAACGAAATCAACGTCCATGAAGTTCCAATTTATAACCTTTGTGGACGACGGAGTTTTGTTCTTCACTTTCTCCTTAATTACTAGTCATGAAACCATTTTAATGGTTAAAAAAGATCCGAATATATTTATTTCATCTACTTAATGTTTTGTAATATTTACACACTCATAATATGGAATAATAATACAAAACAAGTTCATTGTATACAAAACTACCAAGCTAAATCCAAGCGTTTATCAAAATCTTTTAACTAATGATTCATCCTCAGGTATATAAAATAGAATCACTATAAGATCATTTATATATCTTTAATTTAACTAATAATATATATTAACAATTCTGGATGTTTAACCACATTTCAAACAAACTTCCATTCATGAATGCAAGTAAACGAATCCTGAAAACCATGGAAGAAAATGCTTCCAAAATAATAAAATTGAACCTATTAAACCCATTAAAAGGGACATGAATGAACCTAATAAGGTTATAATAAATAAATTACATGTATATAAGGTTCTGTAATTATTAATTAATGAATCTAAATTTGATTATTCAGGTCATTAAAACAAATGAAGAACACACACGAGCATAAGGTAAGGGGGTTTCTCATCTCACTTTCATTTCCGCGAGATTTCCATTGTTCGCCAATTATTTCTTATATGTGGTATATGTGTACGTAAATTTGATATATAATAAAATTATTCTACTTATATTCATATTATTAAGTGATTTATTTTAGGGTTATTAATTTCTGGTCATATGGTTTGACCGATTACATTGTGGTAAGAGACTTTGTCTCAACTAATATTTTGTTGTGACTAACTTTGTATGGTGCACCTAATAATAATTATGTGGTGTACCTACTTCTCATTTGATATCACTTTTCATTTGAAATTATATTTATATTAAATATCCATAATCTCATATCTTGGATATGTTTTTTGTCTAAACCGCATACCATTTTACATACGATGTTTATTTGGAATGTTATTTTAACTATGGAAATATTAATGAATCCATATACCCTACTCTATACGGATTTTGAAAAGTCTTATTGATATTGTATTGAATCAATTTATAAAGAATTATTTGGATATGCATCGGTGGGTGGGGCCCGCTATAGCCCCTCGATGCATCAATAGGTCCCATGAGATAAATCAGTTGGTGACGAACCCTTCGAGTTTTTTCCAAAAAACAGATGGGTTTCTACCCACAGAACTAAACCGTTTTTACGGTATTATGGTATCATGTTCTAGATACATGACATAAAATTAATAATCATTCTATTTATTCATTTTTAGTTAATACTATCCATGAGGTTTTTACTATGCCAAAATATATGGATGCAATTTCATTCTCAATTTATTAATCGCGTGAGTTTTTCATTTATTCACCATGCCATATTGATTATGTCAAATTGTTTATAATTTAGTTATTATTGATTCATGATTCCACTATTTGTATCCCTTACTAAGCATTTGATTTCACCCCTTTCACTATTTACCTTCAACAGGTGATGAAGCGGAGATCATTTATTGAGTCCCTGTGGATGCAATTTTTAGTTTTTGTTATATATTATATTTTATAACCTTTTCCAATGTAATTTGAGTTACGTTTATTTATATAGTTTCTTCAAGACTACTAAACTTATCGTTCCTTCAATATTTTCATTCCTTCTAACCATGATAATATAACAAGTAATGCATCGTCTCCGTTCTAGAGGGGTCGAGGTGTTACAGTTGGTATTAGAATAAGTTTAGTAGAAAACATGGAAACTAGAGTAGGAAATGTATAGTTGGGAACAAATCCCTAAGGTAGTATTTGAGGATAAACGTACAAGAATATCCTGGTATTTTTATAAGGAATAAATTATGTGAATAATTATAGAAAATACATCCCTTTCTGGATACGAGCAGGTAGAGGTGGCTCTAGCACAGATGTACCTAGGAGTGAAAGCTCCAACAAGGAGTTTTGGGCTTGACCTGGGGTATCCTGGTACATGAAAATGGGCCCTGATGCACTCTTTCTTACTACACTCCTAGGGGATATGCTTAGGATAATTCATATTTTATTTACAATCCATTATGAAGTATTGAAATATAAATTATTCCTTAAAGAAACCAATTTTTTGATTATGGGATTAGCCATGCATAAGATCTCAATTTATGTTAAGTATTTTGTTAAGTTAATATTATACATTATGATTCATACCCTAATCTACTGTGTGCCATTATTTAGAAATGGTGTCTAATGGAAGGAGGAGAATCAATACTCATGGGAAAGGCAGGGATCTCCCCACTGAGCAAGTCAACATAGTCAATGTTGGATCAGATCAGATCATGACCATATTGGGAAAACTTACTCAAGTTGTAATGAATAATCATTACACACCTATTTTGGATCATTTAATGTGGTAGAAGCCCCCATATTTCAGTGAGACTACTAATCCAGTGGTTGCTGAGCAATGGATCTAGTCCCTTGAAAAGATATTCATGGAATTAAGATGAAATGAAAATGAAAAGGTAGTACTGGAAATATATTGTCTCAAGGGAGATGCTGATCAATGGTGGTCCTTGATTCAAAATACCACAGAGGAAGAATAAATAGAAGATATGGAATGGAGGAATTTTAAGGAAATATTATTTGAAAAATATTTCCCTCAGGAGAAACGAATCGAAATGAAGAGGAAATTCCTTGGTTTAAAGCAAAGGGAAAAAGGCAGTGTTGCAGAGTATGAGGCTACCTTCACAAGGCTATCTTGGTATGCTGTAGATTATGTACATGATTCGATAGATAATATTGATCATTTTTTTGAAGGTCTTAATCCAAGTCTTCGAAGGGCACTGGATTCTCAAAAAATTTATCATATGAGGAAATCGTATCAAGTGTCATCAAAATAGAGAAGGAATTTTCTATATAATTTTTTTTCAAGGGAAGACAAGATAAAAATTAGTACTCAGATAACCAAGGGAAAGGTGAAGCACCAAAGAAGAACAAGGGAATGAAAAATTTCCCATTATGAGAGAACTGTGGAAAGAATCAACTCGAGAAATGATTTAAAGGCATGGGAGTCTGCTATAAGTGTGGAGAAAAGGGTCATCGATCTAGTGAATGTAAGGGGAATAAACAATTTAATGATGTTCAATGCTATAATTTTAGAGATACGGGACACTTTGCAAATTGGTTTCCTAAGCGCCAAGGAAACATGCCTTAGAAAAAGCCAAGAGAACAAGGGAGAGATTATACAATTACAGCCGCAGAAGTTGAAGTTTCTAATGGAGTGGTGGAAGGTACTTTAATTGTTTCCTCAAACTTAGCCAACACTTTATTTGATTCTAGATCATCACACTCATTTATATATTTTCAGTTTTTCAAGAAAATTAGACATGTCCAATTTGATTTAATAAAGGAGTTGTGAGTCAAAATTCCTAGGGGATACATCATTGCAACAAAGGCATGTCGACTAGTCCCCCTTATGACACATAAACGTGCTTTATTTTCTAACCTTAACATCAAACCAATGACCGAATTTGATATAATTTTCAGTATGGATTGATGTCAAATTATGATGTGAAGATTTATTGTAATAAAAAAAGTTACAATTTTTGAAAATGGTGTAGAATCTCTTATCTTTATAGCAGATACCTCGCCATCTGATTATTATCTAGACCCACCCCCAGTAGCTCAATTGAATGCAATTCTTGGAGAGGAAAAAAACCCAATATCTATGGGTTTGGAAAGAAATATTCAAATTTAAGATGTGCATATGGTGCAAGAATACATTAATGTATTTCCATAGGATTTACCTGGATATCCTCCAGAGCGGGAAATTGAGTTTTCCATTGACTTAATTCCTAGTGCAAGACCTATATCGAAGACCCCCTATAGAATGGCCACTGTGAAGTTAGTGGAGCTAAAATAACAACTAGAGGAGTTGATTAACAAAGGATTTATTTGACCTAGTGTTTCTCCATGGGGAGCCCCAGTCTTGTTTGTCAAAAAGAAAGATGTTTCCATGAGGCTATGCATTGATTATAGGGAAATCAATGCTATTACAATAAATAATAAGTATCCTCTTCACCAGATTGATGATTTATTTGATCAAATTCATGGAGCTAAATACTTTTCAAATATTGAACTTTGATCCAGATATCATCAGCTACGTGTGTGGAAGGAAGATATTCCGAAGAAAGCATTTCGAACCAGGTATGGGAATTATGAGTTTACATTGATGCCTTTTGTACTGATGAATGCACCATCCGTTTTCATGGATTTAATGAATAGAGGTTTCAAGGAATATCTTGATAACTTTGTTGTGGTATTCATCAATGATATCCTGGTATACATAAAAAGCTATGAAGACCATGAGGATCACTTGAGGATTATTCTAAAAACCCTTAGAAGAAATTAATTACATGGGATGTTTAGCAAGTGAGAATTTAGGCTCCAATCATTTTCTTTTCTAGGTTATATTGTCTCTAAGGATGTAATCCTAGTTGATCCTATGAAGAAATAGGCATTCCAATATTGGCCCATGCCAACAAACATAACCGAGGTACGTAGTCTTATTGTCTTAGCAGGTTACTATCGACGTTTTGTTCGGAATTTCTCCCGAATGGCTAACCCGCTAACCAAGCTCACACGTAAAGGAGTTAAGTTTGTGTGGACAAAATAATGTACAAAATTATTCAAAGAATTGAAAATAAGATTGGTCAATGCTCAAATTCCGACTCATCCATCTAGAAGTGATTTATTTGTAATATACAGTGACACATCAATGAATGGGTTCAGTTGCATCCTTATGAAAAATGGTAATGTTATTGATTATGCATCAAGGAAGTTTAAGAATCATGAGAAAAATTATCCAACACATGATCTGGAGTTAGAATCTGTAATATTTGCTATGAAGATATGGAGACATTATATTTATGGTGAAAAATGTGAGATATACACATATCACAAGAGTATGAAATACATTTTTACACAAAAATAACTCAACATGAGGCCAAGAAGATGGCTCAAGTTACTCAAAGATTATTATTGTTCAATACATTACCACCCAAGAAAGGTAGATAAGGTGTAAGATGCATTAAGCAGGAAAGATCATGGACTTCTATCTCAAATAAGGATAGAGAGAGATCCTATATTCATAGATCTAGTAAAGATGGATATGGGAATTGTTAAGGAAGGGGAAAAATCTTTCCTATTTCAAATGATTTCTAAACCATATTTACTTGAGAAGATAAAAATCTCTCAATATGATGATGAAAATATACAAAAGAAAATTATTTCTGTTAAGGATGGGAGATTGAAAGACTTTGTTTATGAGGAAGGAGTTCTGAATTTTGGGAAGACGTTATGCATTCCATCAGTACCTGAGCTAAAAATGGAACTATTAGATGTTTCTCATTTCTCAAATTTCTCTATACACCTGGGTAGCACAAATATGTATAGGGATCTGAAGGAATATTTTTGTGGGATAATATGAATTGGAAATTTGCTGACTACGTGTCAGGGTGTCTAGTTTTTCAAGAAGTAAAGGCAAAGAGACAACATCCTAGAGGAGTGATGCAACATCTAACTATTTATATGTGAAAGTGGGATAACATTATAATATATTTTGTCACCAGAATACCGAGGAAATCTAGAAGGAATGATGCAATACGGGAAATTGTTGATCGTCTCAAAAAATCAGCACATTTCCTTCCTATAAGAGAGGATTTACCACTTGAGCACCTGGAAAGACTTTATAATAATGAAGTTGTAAGACTTCATGGTGAACCTCTATCGATTATGTCCGATCAAGATCCATGGTTTACATAAAAATTGTAGAAAAGTCTCTAGAAGGCTTTAAATAATGAGCTTCATATGAGTACTTATTATCACCCTTAAACTGACAGACAGTCTGAAAGGACTATTAAAACTTTATAAGATATGTTGAGGTCATGTTCTATTTACTTCCAAGGTATATGTGATCAATACTTGCCTTTGGTGGAATTTTCATACAACAATAGTTTCCATTCTAGTATTCAAATGGCTCCATATAAAGCATTATATGGAAAGAGATGTCGAACTCCAACTTGTTGGGATGAAGTTGGTGAGAGGAAACTTATAGGCCTAGAACTTATTGAAGAGACCATGAAAAAGGTAAAGACAATTCAAGACCATATTAAAGCAGTCCAAAGTAGGCAGAAGAGTTATGCTGACAACCGGAGGAAAAATTTGGAATTCCAAGTGGGAGATCACGTATTTTTGAAATTATCTCCATAGAAGGGTGTCTTAAGGTTTGGTAATAAAGGGAAACTGAGCCCCAGGTATATCGGACCATTTGAAATTTTGGAATGAATCAGAGAAGTAGCTTACTGTTTAGAAATGCCGCCAAATCTCTCCAAAGTACATGATGTGTTATATATGTCATTGTTGAATAAATACATGCCAGACCCAACACATGTACTCACCTATGAAGAAATTGAATTGGAACCTTATTTTTCATACTATGAAAATCCTATTGGGATTCTTGACACAAGGGAGTAGGTATTGAGAAATCAGACAACTCGTCTAGTAAAGGTTCTTTGGAGAAACCAGAATATGGAGGAAGCAACATGGGAACCAGAGGATTTTATGAAGAAGAACCACCCACATCTTTTTGGTGGGCTTTATACATAAAATTTTGAGGAATGAATTTCTGAAAGAGGGAATAATATAACACCCCAGACATTTTATGGTATGCTTCTATTAAATATATTCTATTCATAGCCTATATTTCATAAAGCACTGTGTTCCTTTGAAACAACACTTGGTAATTTAGAAGACAGTCAAAACCAAGACATTAAACATAAATTTTTTACTTCTATGTTTTGAATTTCAAAAAACGGTCATCTAGAGTTATGACCAGTAAGTCATTTGGAGTCTGATAGAACCAACTTGTTTTTTTGATGAATAGTAATATACCCTTATGAATAGTAATATGAATAGTAATATGACCCTTATAACTAGTAAATAATGATAAATATTTTATTTTCTTAAGGTAATAAGATAATGAGATCTTAATTAATTTTTCAAGGTGATATAGAACTAATTATACGTTTAAAATTGTTATTTTTTTAATTAACTATGATTTTATTTAAAAATTAAATTATAAATATTTAGAAAATTATTTTTAAAAAATGGACTTCATTTTTAAATTCTACACTTCAGAAAATGGAAATGGTAAATTTTTCGGATTTTTCTAAAATACTTGAATTTTTGTGAAGAGTAAAAATACAGTTTTCAGTTTTTGGTAGTATAATGACATCATAATGATGTAATAATTAAATAAAAAAGGCTATTAGAATTTTTTTATAGTAACTTATGACATGAGGTGTCCCAAGTGGATAAAACTATGGGAAAATACCATGGGCAAGCCCATGGTTTGGCAAAAACCACTAATGAGGTTTCCCTTTAGAATTATTAAAAAACTACCTCTCTTTTTCCATAAATACCCACTCATCCATTCATTTTAATTCATTACAAAATCCCTCATCCTCGAAGATCTGGTGATTTTACCTCTCTAGGAGTCCTCACAAGGTGTCCTTAAGCTATCAAGGTCCCATCCTTCAAGATCTAGGAGTTACTCTACAAGGTAAGGGAATCCTTCATTCTCTTCTTTTAGTCGACACTTCTTTTATGTTATCTATTTGAATTTACATTATCATATGTTGGGGTTTGATTTTATGTACTCTTATTAATTTCCTTTTTATTCCAATATGATGAGATACCATTTTGTTCTCATCATTTCATTTTATGAAATTTTAAGCGACGTCGTTAGGCTGCCGAATTTTCATAAGGTATCTCTCAACTTTTCTTTTATTTTCAAGTTCCTCTCTTTTCCTTTACAATCTTCACATACACTATCCAAATGACCATGATAAACTACATTATCATCTATATAATGTAATTATATCATGTTAATAGAATAAACATCATCAATATTCTTACTCCCCCTTTTTATTTTTATAAACGAAATCAACGTCCATGAGGTTCCAATTTATAACCTTTGTGGATGACGGAGTTTTGTTCTTCACTTTCTCCTTCAATATTGATCATGAAACCATTTTAATGGTTGAACCAGATCATAATATATGTATTTCATCTCATTAATGTTATTTAATCTTTACACACTCATAATATGGAATAATAATACAAAACAAGTTCATTGTATACAAAACTACCAAGCTAAATCCAAGTGTTTATCAAAAAAATTTAACTAATGATTCATCCTCAAGTATATAGCCTAGAATCAATATAAGACCATTTATATCTATTTAATGTCACTAATAATATATATTACCAATTCTGTATGTTTAACCACATTTCAAACAAACTTCCACTCATGAATTCAAGTAAATGAATAATGAAAACCAAAGAAGAAAATGCTTCCAAAACAATAAAATTGAACCTCTTAAACCCATTAAAAGGGTCATGAATGAACCTAATAAGGTTATTATAAATCAATTAAATGTATAGGAGGTTCTGGAATTATTAATTAATGAATCTAAATTTTATTATTTAGGTCATTAAAACAAACGAAGAACACACTCGAGCATAAGGTAAGGGGGTTTCTCATCTCACTTTCATTTCCATGAGATTTCCATTGTTCGCCAATTATTTATTGTATGTGGTATATGTGTACATAAATTTTATATATAATAACATTATTATATTTATATTCATGTTATTAAATAATTAATTTGAGGGTTATTATGTTCTAGTCATATGGTTCGACCGATTACATTGTGGTAAGAGACTTTGTCTTAACTACTATTTTGTTGTGACTAACTTTGTATGGTGCACTTAATAATCCTTATGTGGTGTACCTACTTCTAATTTGTGATAAATTTTCATTTGAAATTATATTTATATTAAATATCCATAATCTCATATCATGGATATGTTTTTTGTATAAACAGTATACCATTTTACATATGGTGTTTATTTGGAATGTTATTTTCACTATGGAAATATTGATGAATCTGTATACCCTAATCTATACAGATATTGAAAAGTCTTATTGATATTGTATTTAATCAATGTATAAATAATTATTTGTACATGAAGTGGTGATTTGGGCCTACTATAGGCCCTCGATGCATCAGTAGGTCTCATGAGACAAATCAATTGGCAACAAACTCTTCGAGTTTGTATCCAAAAACCAGACGAGTTTCTACCCACAGAAGTAAACCATTTTTAAGGTATTATTACAGATACATGATATCAAATTAATAATAATTCTCTTAATTAATTATCATTTATTACTATCCATGTGGTTTTCACTATGAAAAAATCTATGGATACAGTTGTATTTTCTGTTTATTAATGGCGTGAGTTTTTCATTTATTCACCATGACATATTGATTATGTCAAATTGTTTACAATTCAGTTATTATTGATTCATGATTCCTCCATTTTTATACCTTACTGAGCATTTGAGCTCACCCCTTTCACTATTTACCTTCAACAGGTGATGAAGCGGAGATCATTTATTGAGTTCCTGTGGATGCAGTTTTTAGTTTTTGTTATGTATTGTATTTTGTAACCTTTTCCAATGTAATTTGAGTTATGTTTATGTATCTAGTTTCTTCAAGACTACTAAATTGATCGTTCCTTTAGGATTTTAATTCCTTATAACCATGAAAATATAAAAAGTAATGCACCGTCTCTGGTCTAGAGGGGTCGCGGTGTTAGATTTGTGATTGAGATTATGCTTTTGGTTTTCCTTTTTGGAATTCTGAGAGACTTTCGGGGGTCTCGGGATCCCTACTAGGTATTGTTATACTCACCCATGAACAGGCTTCACTCTCACCTTGTTGTGTCTTATGTAGACGACAGGTAGCCTTTACCGATACTTGGGGAGCTAGGTCTTGACGGTGGATGGAGGTGCTGATGACGGGTGACATGGAGAGATGAGGAGACGAGTTGTACCTACCTTTCAGGTAGGATCCTTGGTGGATGATCTCAGGAGCTATTTTTTGTTTTCAGTTGGTTGTATCTTTTCAGTTGGGCTTGTATTCCAACCCCTTAACTTTCAGTACACACTTTTACTATTACAATTTTACTTTGTGGTTTCATCTTATTGTGTTCTTGGGATGTTTATTTTTATAGGTTTAAAGGAAATGCCTTCCTGTTTTAGGGATACACCTTTCCAGTGCTAGTCGCCAACCCCTGTCCTATAGAAGGCGGGCTTGGGGTAGTCATGACACGGGCCACAAGGGATAGATCATGAAAACATTTATGCCACAAAATCTATCACCTGCTATTTCATCCTTGAAACAATAGGATCCATAACCTTAGTACATGGAACTATAGAATGACGAATCCCCGCTCCATAGGTCAAACACTAGCCATGTCCATCATGACCAATAATGTGATGAAATATCTTATCCCTTTGCATGGAAATTTGTCGCTGGTCTTATAACAACTATGATAAATGATCCTTAAATTGAGCCTGTGTAATATATATATATCTATTTTTAATTATTGATAATTAGTACAAGAACTTACTATAAGAGCTGTAACCTCCAGATCATTTTGATCACACGTCATCATCCACACTAGCATATTATTAGTCAGCACACCTTGCTCCCGTAACTATATACCAATAAGATATAAATGTAGAACACAAAACGATATTAAATAAGAAATTTTAAAAATAAATAAAAAATACATCATGTCAAATATGGGAAACATGACGAGTCCCAAGCCAGTGAGGTGGTCCTTACAATGCACAATTCTCAGAATGACGTGCTACCACATCCTACATTCAATTAATTCAAATTTATAACATGTAAAATTATAAAAATTATTCAAAATATATGAACCAAAATAAATAAACTCACCTTTTCATCCTCAGTGGACCAATATACAACTAACTCATGCCATTGATATTAGAGAACATCTATCCAGACTCTGTCCAAAATGTCTACAGCACCCACATTTGGTACCTAGTTCTCCCTCTTGACTCTCCCTTTATGATCATTCTACATTTTATGAAATTTTTTCATAAAAAATGACTGGAAATTATTGGGGAACACTCTTAGATTATTCTCTTTAAGAAAAAAATTATCACACATGTTAGTATTTTTTAAACGTAGATATGAAACTGAAATAGTCCTCTAACCTAAACTTCCCCCCATAGCTGATCTAATGTATCTTGGGGGAATGAAGCCCTGTTACATGTAGTTAATGAAAATATGTGTGGGTTTATTATGATATGAACCAACTGTCGAATAAATTCTAGGGAACCCACTCCCATAGGATGGTATCTCTCATCAAATGATACGTCAAGGGTCATGTCAAAATTCTAAGATGAAATACCATGAACATGTCCTCTTTTACGAGAGGAGGAAGCAGTAAAGTATGATCCTATTGAAAAAAATTCATACATAATTAGATATATGTGCATATATATCTTTAAATCTTAATTAAGAAAATAAATACATTTACATTCATACGTACCTCAACCCTTAGACACAGATGGCTCTATAGAATGATGTGAATTTGGTGCCTATTCCCCTAAAATGTCCACAGTCATAGAAATCATTAGATAAGAAAGGTTTCAATTTCTATTATAGTTCCATATAATGTGAAATACAAAGGACTCATGTAATTTTTATTTATTACACACATATTTCATCAAATATAAAGGGGTGTTGAATTTTAATGATGTTATTTCTAGTTATCAACAATTTCTATAGACACATAAAAATGAATAGTTATTATTGTCACAAGTGGCTATCATCAACAACATAAACCACTTTCACGAGATTCCATAATATTTGAAGATGTAAAGATTCAAATGGATGTACCACTACCACATGAGGCCGAAACTGAAAAATAAATAGTGCTTTAAAATTTTTTCACATCCAAAGAAGTTCTTGATCTTTACTTACCTTCATCCTTTTAATCAATTATATTCCCTTGGTTTTAACACATTATACTAGGCATTGATAATAATTATTTTCAATTTTTAAATATGTAAATTCTTTGATCATTCAATATGAATTAGTCATTTTCTTTTCCATAATAATTATTCCATTTTTAACCCAAAAAATGATATTGTAATAATGTATATGTATAGACCATAATGATATTTTTTCTTAGTATAATGACACATAATCTATGATAGGTTGGAATGACTGTTACTTCCCCTAACCATCCATTAACCACGGTGAATGAGTTTATTTTCTAATTGGGTATTTTATTTAGTTGAACATGATTTTTCAATAACATATCTATATGAAGTTATTTTGATAAGGGGAGTATATCATTACCTATATTAGATATCACTATGGGGAGGATTTACACAATAGATGATAGGGGAGGAGTCAATTTTAACCATAACTATTTATCACATGGAGTAATTCTATGGAAATTCTCATGTCATATATTAGATAAAAACCCAATGAATAGTTGGGATACTACTAATAATACTTTTATGGCCTCATGGAAAATAAAATTTATTAGGGTAGGAATATCATCCTTCTATATATTTGTATGTTATTTTTGATAATAGTTGTCTTTATTTGAATCTCATCAAGCTACTGGTGTAGTGTACAGTTGGTGGGATATTTTAGGAAATAATACATTTCAAAACAGTCTTTGATTCACCTTTGGAATATGCCAATAACTCGGTAATATTTTCATGGATATTATCCAACTTTTGGGTAACTAATAGAATATGATGGGATGTTTTTGAGTAGTTGGATGGAATATGAGTCTTCCTTAAGTGACAAAATTATGACTTTTATTTTCCTTTAGATTATACCACTTTCTCTATTATATATCCATGATAGGAATATATAACTTTGGTATGGTGACTATCACATTATATTGATAACCACATTTTGAATGGGGATATGAGACTGATATAGTTCCTTTTCATTCAATAAAATACACTAATGAACCTGTTGAATTTCATATAGAATATGATATTTCTCTTATATATCTATTGTAATTATTTTAAATTATACTTTGGATGTGGGATTAGGAATATACACATGTAGAATTTTTTTCAAGATCATGCCAATGGATCTCATTTGTGGAAATCATAATAAACTAATAGTTTTGATTATAATGTACAGGGTTATGGGGATATCATTTTTATGTTTCCAAGATATTATGAAATATGTATTCAATTTTATCAATGATATATTCCCTTTCATATCTTTGTACAATAAGATTATGAAAATATTTTTTTTATGCGGGAGTAATAATTTGATCTACCAACTTATTTCCTACCCTATATGGGTGTAACATTTTAGTGGGAACCAAAATAAGAGATAGATGATGGGGTGATGCTATGATATATGGGTATTCTAAATTGTTAGTGACCATAACATGAACCAATTATCTACTAATAACAAGAATATTTTGACTAGATTTCTCTGATATAATGAGAGTATGGACCCAACACATGGTTTTTGTGACTAGTTGTCGATGATAACACCTTTGGGTATCCCAAGTTTGTGTATCCAGAATGGAAGTCTGGTGAAAATCCTCTCCAGTAAGATGATAAAGAGTAGGACTTATGGGGAAATATCAACATCATATAATAGGGATCACTTTTCATATTAGGAAATATTATGAGAAATTACAGAACATATACATATAATGGAGATTTATGATATCACAAACCATCTATGCTCTGAATAATAATGACTAGAAGATGAATTTTTAAAACACTGGTAAATATAACAGTTAAAAATTTGGTTATAGTAATTTCATTTCAAAGCCTTACAGTGAAACTACAAGTAACTCAATTTCTACATGATAATTCCTCCTAACAACAAGAAGATATTTCGAGTCAAGGAACACTGAGTATATCGGAAGTAAATCATATTCCATGCTTGAATTAATTTATGTAATTTTAGTGTACATACCTATTGTTACGATATTACACCCTTACAAAGATATTGACAACCAATTGATGGAGACACCAAGTGGGTTGAAAAAACTAGTCATCAAATGATTCCACACCTTTATCGATAGTTGTGTCAGAATAATGAACATCCAATTAGGATTATAGTGATTTGAATTAAAGATATATTGAAAATATATCACGAATAAATGGAAAACCATAACTATAAATACCAATTAGTGTAGTATCACTGATAAGAAATTAAACATTTTCATTACATGGGGGATACGGTTAACATATTTTTGTTATTATTTTATTATCATAGTTTACATATATTTTATGGGTTTCTATGTTTTATTATATAAATATTATAGGAATTTTAGTTTTTATATTTTCTAAAAAACAATTACTTTAATTATTTTTACTCTAATTTGTGTCATTTTTCATGAATGTATATATCAAAGATAGAGACAATAAATATAAAAAAATAGTTAAATAGTTCATAAAAAGTTAAAAATTTACAAAAAAGGTTTTAAACCGAAGAGTGGGAAAACAATCATACCTTTAATTAAATATGAAGATAGACCATTTCTCCTTCAACGATCTCTCTAAACCAATGAATGTATTCTTCATGTTGAACTATGGTGTGTTGATCATGTTGTTGTGCAACAAAGGAAATGGTATTGGGTTCATATATTTCAATTAAAAACATTCTTCACCTTGAAATTTTCACATAAGCTTTTCAATTTTTATTTAATGTGAGGGTAATGAAGAAATTTTTTTCTACTTATGATGTCAAAATGAAAAGTATATTACTAACTCATTCAACTTTTCATAACATATTGTTAAAATTCACCAACGTAAACTGATATTGATCGAATTTACTTTCATGGACTGAATCAACCCAAACACACTTTAATAGTGTGTATTTTAACCCATTTATAGATATAACTTCAATGACGTCTTTCAATTGAGATTAGTAATAAAAAGAATTGAATTAAGGACAACCAATTCCATTATTTTGTGTTTCTCATTTATCATTGACATATTTAATGAGAAACTAAAATCTATTTGCATCTAATTTTTTTTATGATGAACCATTATCGATGGAACCTTAGCTGGTTACTTAAATTATTAAATTATTGTAGGGTAAACTAACTCCTATAGATTACGAACCTATATAGATCACATATTTCAATAAAAAGTTACACATATATAAATTAATATTATGATTTAATCATAATGAAAATACATTTATACATACAAAATCCTCAAACCCATCATGATGTGATTCATAATGAGAATGTTGAATTTGACAATCACTCACACAAGACATCTCTTCTTTTAGATTATTAATGTGTTTCCTTCAAATTATAATTCCATGTTTAAATGAAAAACATTATATATGTGAACAAAACATGTAAAAGTTAAAAAATAAAAGTGACAAGACACTTAATACATCAATGGTGCAACTGATGGAGTATTGAACAAGACATATTGATAAGATTGTATCCACTTGATGTTGTCCATATCAAATATAGTTCCTTATCCAAATGAACCATCATGAATCCGAGATGAATAATCTAATTTTGTTTCAACATCCATAAGATATTATTCACAAAAAGTAGAACACTCATCTGTCAAATAACCATTGTTTATTGATGTCCCCAGATGATAACTATTACGTATGAACTATTTTAATGTATTAAAATACATATCAATAGGATACATCCAACTGAATTTCACTAGACCAGTAGTTATTACTTCATCATTTAGGTGCACTATCAAGTGAACCATAACATTGAAAAATGAGGGTGGAAATAATTTCTCCATGTGAAAAATTTTAAGTACAATTCTATCCCACAAAATTTTTAAATCACCCATGCATTGATTTCTTAAAAAAATATTTCTAGTAATTCACTCATCTCAATAAATGGTTGAACAACACTGGTGTAACGACCCGAGTCCGGAGCCCCTCCACTGGTGCCCCGTACCCGGTTTTCCAAATGACCTCAAGCGCATTTTCCCGAATGCCAGAGGCTTCCGACTACCAGCGAGGGCCTTGGTGAGTCAGTGGGGAAACTATTCCCTCATTCGGTAAGGTATACAAGTAAGAAAACAACAATAAACAGTGGAATCAGTAAACAACATGCATAACAATAGAAACCAAATAGCAGAAGCAATGTATATATATAACTATAATGACAATGATGCAACAGGTACAAGTATCTAAGGAAAACAGAAAACACAACAACATGATGAAATACAACTAAAACCAAGTGAAAAAGAAAACAAAGAAAACTCCTCAGCATCGCGATCCACGGCTCGGTCCCACGCTCCCCAGCTCCTGGTGCAATCAAGATCCTAAAGTAGAAGGGCGCTTTCCCTTGTCTATACCTACAACAACATAGTCTGCTTGGGCCCAAAATCATGGCCCAAACAGGGTGTGAGATAAAATCCCAGTAGGCAATCATCCAAAGATTTGTGCCTAATAGTCAATGAATACCTGGCAGTACTAAAACAAGAAGCAGTAGACAGAAAAGCACAAACAACTACAATCCATAGTTCTAACAAGTATAGCACACAAGTAAGAAGCCAACAACAAAAGAGAAAATAGGTAACCCTCTGGGTAGCTCTCATAGTCTAACCCCTATGGTTCAACCTCTAAATACTAGCAACCCTCTGGGAGTCACACACAGTCTCACCCCTCTTGTTCAGCTACGTAAATTAAGCAGACTCTCTGGGGAATCACTCACCGTCAATTCCCCCTATAGCCTCGTATCGTGCTAAAGGCTCTCTGGGGAAGCACTCAACGTCAATTCCCCCTATAGCCCGCGTTGTAATTAAAAGACACTCTGGAGAATCCCTTCCGTCAATTCTCCACTTGGTCTCACATCGTGATTAAAAGACACTCTGGAGAAGCCCTTCCGTCAATTCTCCCTTTGGTCTACTACTCTAGGTTCTCACAGTCCTGAGTAACTAAACATGCTCAGCGTGTGTATATCATCCAAGTAAACCTCAAGAACTACTTGGCTATCAACTAGGGCTCAACAACAATAATAAAACAACAGTTCCACTATCCTATGACTAGGCATGGCAATTGGAAAAACGCCAAACAGGCAGAACAAGCATGGAAAGCAAACTGAGCACAAACAAAATACTCTAATCACAAGAAATAACCTCTACTAAAGCAATAAATCAAAGCAGGCAAGTAACAAGGGAAAAATAGGAAACATGCAATACCCCGTTCAAGGGTATTGGTGGAAATTTCACAAAATATCCATCAACATTCTACGGAAAGGCACAAACCACCTACCTCGATCCTAGGAGATCGATATACGTGAACCTCGATGACAGATTCCCCTTAGAACGACATAGATCTGAGAAAACACACAAAATTTTCATCCCACAATAACTTGAAAACAAGGAGAAATCAAGAAACAAGGCTCAAGCAGAAGGAAGAACTCACCGCTGCAATTCCAACGCAACTGACCATGCTCGAATCGGAGAACAGATGGCGAGGTAGGACTCCGTCGAAGATCCGGCCGTACGGTCTCTCTCGGACGGTCGAAAACTGAAGAAGAAGACGAATATGGGGGTTAGGTGTGACCTCGGTCTGTTTAATGAAAAAAAAAGAAAGTACACAACGTGTACTTTTGAGTACATGGCGTGTACTTCGAATTTTATGTACTCCGAAATAACTGGCCTCCACCTCAGCCTTACAAAACGTGTGTGTGGCCTGGACACGACCAACACATGGCTTCGAGCCGGGGAAGAGTACACGGCATGTACTCAGAAAGTACACGGCGTGTACTTCTGAAATTTCCAGAAAATTCATTTTTCTCAAAAAACTCCAGAAAAAGGAAAACGTACCTGAAAAGAAGATCCGGGTTCTTACAAACTTCCCCCCTTAAAGAAATTTATCCCCGAATTTCCCTAACGAGGTGGAGAAGAAGAATCCCCGAACAGATCCGGCCACTATGATTGTATATCGACCTCCCTCTCCTAGGTCTCGTCCTGTACTCGCCCGTTCTGCCATAACACTCTTACCAAAGGAACAAACCGCCCATGGAGAACCTTCGTACTACGATCGACAATTCGGATAGGATGCTCCTCGAATGATGCATCCTATTCAAGCTCGAATTCCTCGAGCTGGAAGACTTGAGAAGGGTCTCAAAAGTAACATCAGAGTTGAGAGACGTGGAAGACGACGTGCATGGCCTGATACCTCTGAGGTAGCTGAAACCGATAGGCGACCGACCCCACTCCCTCCAAGACCTCAAACGACCCGACGTACCGGGGTGAAAGCTTACCCTGTCTCCGAATCCTTTTGTGTCAGAACCTCAGTGCAACACGTAGGAAAACCTGATCACCGACCTCGAACTCCAAAGGTCGTCTCCGCTGATCAGCATAAGACTTCTGCCGAGACTGTGCTGTAGCCATCCTCTTCCGAATCAGCTCTATCTGCTCTATAGTCTCCTGAACAAGACGAGGTCATAGAAAAGCTGCCTCTCCTGCCTCCAGCCAACATATGGGTGATCGACATGGCCTACCGTACAAACCCTTGTATGGTGCCATCTGAATGGTCGCCTGGAAACTGTTGTTGTAGGAGAACTCCACTAGAGGAATATGCTTCTCCCAAGAACCTCCAAAGTCAAGGATGCAAGCCCGGAGCATATCCTCAAGCACTTGGATCGTGCGCTCGGACTGGCCATCAGTCTGGGGATGATATGTTGTACTCAAAAGTACCTGTGTACCCAAGGCCTTCTAAAATCCCTGCCAGAACCGAGAGGTAAATCGTGCATCTCTGTCTGAAACAATAGAGTACAGAACACCATGCAGACGCACAATCTCTCTGATGTAAAGTCATCCCAGATCACCAACACTGAAGGTCTCCTTGATTGGCAAGAAGTGAGAAACCTTCGTAAGTCTATCGACGACAACCCAAAAAACATCGTTCCCTCGAGGTGATCTCAGTAACCCGGTCACAAAGTCCATCACGACATCGTTCCACTTCCACTCTGGAATGGGTAACTGCTGTAAAAGGCCTGTTGGTCACTGATGTTCTGCTTTCACCTGATGACAAGTAAAACATCTCATGAAAAAACCAGCAACATCCTTCTTCATACCTGGCCACCAGTACTGGCGATGAAGATCCTGATACATCTTGGTGACGCCATGATGAACTACCCAAACTGAGGAATGGAAATCCTGCATCAGCTCCTCACATATGTCTACTGGTACCCATACGCGTCCTTGGAAATGAAATATATCATCCTCTCCCACTATCCATCCAGGAAGAGGGTCCTCTCCTGACACACTCTCCCGTAGGACTAAGCCTTCCGATTCTGATGGCTGCCTCATCCGTACCCGATCAAATAGTGTGGAGGTAACATCTACAGAAGATAGAAAGGTCTATCCCCGTATATCGTGCACCTCTAGATGCATCTCAGAGAATAGAGCCATCATTTGACACTCACTACTAACCTCCTGAACTGCCCGAATCTGAGCTCTCCTACTCAACTCATCAGCCACGACGTTGCCCTTTCCCAGCGTATAGACAAGCTCAGAATCAAAAGACTGAAGATACTCGACCCACCTGCACTGCCTCAGATTCATATCCCGCTGAGTGAAGATATACTTGAGACTCTTGTGGTTAGTAAAGACCACAAAGTGCTCTCCCAGAAGATAGTGTCTCCAAAAGCATAAGTCATGAACAACAGCTGCCAACTCCAGATCGTGCGTAGGGTAGTTCCTCTCATGTGGCCTCAACTGTCGAGACCCATACACAATGACTCCATCTCCCTGCATAAGCACAGCTCCCAGCCCGATACCTAAAGCATCACAGTAAATTGTGTAGCTCTTGCCTGGCTCTGGCAAGACTAGTATCGGTGCTGACGTCAACCTCCTTTTCAACTCATGAAAGGATGACTCATAAGAATCTGACCATAAGAACTTCACCCCCTTCTTGGCCAGACCTGTCAAGGGTGCTGCTAAATGAGAAAAGTCCTGAATGAAGCATCTGTAGTATCCATCCAGCCCTAGGAAACTCCATACCTCAAAAACGTTCGTCAGCTGCTCCTAGGAAACTACAACGGTCACTTTCTCTGGGTCCACAGATACTCCTGCCTCTGAGATGACGTGACCCAAGAAGTGAATCTGATCCATCCAGAAGTGGCACTTCGAGAACAATCTCAAGATGTGTGGCATGATCATGTCGAGTGTGAGAGTACACCAGGATATCATCCACGAAGACCACGACGAAGGAATCCAAGTAAGGATGGAACACTCGGTTCATCAGTGCCATAAAAACTGCAGGTGCATTCGTGAGACCGAATAGCATGACTGTATACTCTTATGGACCATACCTACTCCTGAAGGCTGTCAGAGGTATATCTGATGGTCTAACATGTAGATGATGATAACCGAACCTCAAGTCGATCTTTGAGAACACCCAGGCTCCTCGAAGCTGATCTAAAAGTTCATCAATCCTCGGCAAAGGATATCGGTTCTTTACCCTCAACTGGTTCAACTTCCGATAATCCACACAAAGCCGAAAGGTACCGTCTGCCTTCTTCGCAAACAGAACAGGCGAACCCCAAGGAGAAGTACTGGGTCAGATGAAACCCTTAGCCTTTAGCTCCTCCAACTGCTTCTTGAGCTCCTGCAAATCAGGTGTGGCCATCCTATAGGGAGGAATGGAAACCGGTGCCGCTCCTGGAACGAGCTCAATAGAGAAGTCTACCTCACGCTCTAGAGGCAAACCTGAAAAGTCCTCTGGAAAGACATACCTAAAGCGATCCACCACTGGAGGAAAGTCCAACTATGGAGTCCCCTGATCATCCAGATAAAGACTATCAATCTGGGCTGTCACCCCTCCTAGCCCAATATTCTCGAGTCTCGCCCGACTCGCCCGAACATCCCATTCACCTCTATGAAGGAAAGAATCACCTTCTGGTGAAATGAAACTGACTCTGCGACGATAACAGTCAATGACTTCCTGGAATGGAATCAACCAGTCCATGCCAAGGATTACATCATATCCTATCATCTCTAGGACATAGAGATCCCATAAGAAGTGATACCATGCAACCTCGAGAGGGCACTCTCTACACTGACGTACACTAGATGTACTCATTCCCAAAGGTGTGTCTAGTGTCAACAAGTCGGAAGAATAAAAGATGAAGAGTCCAAGGCTCTCCACAACGGCAATAGAGATAAAACTATGCGTAGTACCAGTATCGAAAAGGGATGAAGATAAAACCGAGGCTACTAAAATCGTACCTCGAACAGTAGAAGGGCCGGGATCCTGCTCATGATAAGTTTTCTCCACGGCGAAAGACTGGCCTGCACTGCGGCCCTACGCCCCTGACTGACCACTCTGAGCTGAACCTCCCTACTGGTGCTAAGGGACTAGTGGCTGACCGCCACAGCCTTGACCTCCACCTCGGCCCGAATGGCCGGAAGAAATCCAGTTCCCTGACTGGTGAGAGACTGGTGGGGCTGATCCTGAATGAGGAGTCATGGAAGAACCCAGGTCACCTACTGTTTGTGGGAAAACCTGGTAGAAACACTGAAGGTGACCCATCTTGCCACAAGATCGGCACTCCAAGGGGTCTCTCTAGCACTGCGGCCTCATGTGCCCTATCCGGCCACACTAGTAGCTTGTCACCCGGCTGCCTGATGATGCGTCTCGCTTCCTCGCATCACCGCGCGTAAGCTCCCTATGGCGCTTCTTGCTGTCATCTGAAGAAAAGCTAGCTCTAGAAGCAGAACCGCCCTGACTCGCAGATCTAGAGTCTCTCAGATTACGCTCCGCAATCAGTGCCTGGTTGACAATGGAAGTAATGGAAGTCAGCTGGAAGATGTTAACCGGCGAGCGGATCTCCCGCTTGAGTCCATCCTCAAACTTCCTCACTAAGAACACCCCACTCCCATCCTGAAGGGGTGTAAAATGCTACAGCTCAGTGAAACAAGAGGAATACTCCATGACAGATAGAGTACCCTGCTCTAAGATCATGAACTCCCGGGCTCGATCGGCCCTTAGGGTCTCCGGGTAGAAGTAGTCGTAGAACACGTGCTAGAACTCCTCCCAAGCCATAGCCTGTTGCTGACCCGCCTGTGAGATCACGTCCCACCACCTCTTGGCGGATTCTCGGATCATGTAGGTGGCGAGCTTGACCCACCTCTCTGGAGGCGTCTCCAGATGCTTGAATATAGTCAGCATGGCTTCCATCCATGACTCTACAGCCTGAGGTCCTCCCTCCCCAGAGAACGTGGGAGGATGCTACTGTTGAAAGACCCACGTCAAGTCTGCCATAGACGAGGCAGGAGGCGATGCTTTCTAGAAGGCCTGCATCATCTTCATGAAACCTTCCCTGAACTACGCATCAGCGCCTGCAACTGGTACAACAACCTGTGCCAAGGCTGGCTCGGCTGGGGGATTGACAGGAAGTCCCTGATCAGCCCTGTCTGGTGTCTGATCACTTCCTGATGACAGACATATGACCAGAGGACGTCTCAGAGGCATAGCTTTGAAAGATCAAAAGCACACATTGGATCATGAAAACAAGGATAGATAACACAAGAGTAAAAAATGGGAATAGGGGAAGAAAAACACACAAGATTGCAAAAACACAACTACACGGTGTGTATAAAACTACATGGCGTGTCTTCTTAAACCACTGACATGGGCGTGTACTCCTGCCCCTAAAGTCGTGTACACTACAAATTACATGGTGTGTTGACTCCCACACACGGCATGTACTTGAAAACTATTCCCCTTCCCGAGTCTTCTTACACGGATAACCCACACGGTCCGACTCAACCTGAGACTAAACGTGGTGTTCGAAACAAACACGGTGTGTACTAGACAAGGCTCCGGCGGTCCGTGTTGTTGAGTACACGACCATCTACACAGCTGGACCTTACATGGCGTGCTCCAAACAAGCATGGTGTGCATAGGCGAAGGCGACATCGTACCGTGTTATTCATGACATGGATGGGTACCTGGGAAAGACTACACGGCGTGTTCCGAACAAACACGGCATGCGGAAAGGAAGGTAATGTCGGCCTGTGTTGTTCGTGACATGGCCGGGTACCTGGACAAGACTACACGGCGTGGTCCCTATGGACACGACATGTGGCAAAGAAGGTCACGCCGACCCGTGTTGTTCGTGACACGGCCGGGTACCTGGATAGGACTACACAGCGTGTTCCACCCGAGCTTCCCTAGCCCGTGTTATTAGTGACACGGCCGGGTACACGACTCCGAACTCACATGGCGTGTACCAATGGTACATGTCTTCTTCTCGAAGTTACTCCTACGACACTGTGTTCTGCTCACACAGTCAGTGACACGGACTGAAAACTACACGGCATGGGCCTGAAAAGTACACTCCGTGTATTCTGGGTTTTTCTGGGCAGTAGCTCAGAAACTGTGCAGAATTCCAGAAACACTAAAACAAGGGAAAAGGGTGCCAAATTCTGATCCGTGAGGGCCCATAACACCTCAAGAACCAAACTTTGGAATTCACTTTAAGCAAGGAACAAAACAAATAGTTTTCTAACACAATATCAGAGAGTCTATCAAGCATCTATCACAACATCATGCATAATCTTCATAGAGCCTATCACAATAGAATGCAATCGCTAATGCACCCTAGATGGCCTGGAAAGAATTCATGACATGTGATTTCTACAAGTGCCTCTATGATGCATGAGATGGCATACCCTCATCTCATCGGGTTGCGACATAAATAGAACCAAAATATCAAAACAATAACTGCACAAGTCATACGAATCACTCTAGGTGAAAACATATCAACCATAAAATATCCAAACCAGAAAACTGCAATTAACGAGGTAGTATGGCTTTTACCTATAAATGGGTTAACTACTCCCGAGCACAACTTAATGCCAAGTAACGAATACATACTATCCCTGGCTAAGGTATCCAAACAGTAAAGCAAGAGAAAAGAACTCCTCTGATACCACTTTGTAACGAACCGAGTCCGGAGCCCCTCCACTGGTGCTCCGTACCCGGTTCGCCACATGACCTCAAGCACATTTCCCCGAATGCCAGATGCTACTGACTAGCAGCGAGGGCCTTGGTGAGTCGGTGGGGAAACTATTCCCTCATTCAGTAAGGT
Source organism: Viscum album (assembly GCA_963277665.1). Classification (NCBI taxonomy): domain Eukaryota; kingdom Viridiplantae; phylum Streptophyta; class Magnoliopsida; order Santalales; family Viscaceae; genus Viscum; species Viscum album. The sequence goes on along the minus strand of OY728126.1, from coordinate 813,399,735 downwards.
ATACAAGTAAGAAAAAAACAATAAATAGTGGAAACAGTAAACAACATGCATAACAACAGAAACCTAACAGCGGAAGCAATGTATATATATAACTATAATGACAATGATGCAGCAAGTACAAGTATCTAAGGAAAACAGCAAACACAAAAATGTGCTGAAATACAACTGAAACCAAGTGCAAAAGAAAAAAAAGAAAACTCCTTAGTATCGCGAGCCACGACTTGGTCCCATGCTCCCCAGCTCATGGTGCAATCAAGATCCTGAAGTAGAAGGTCACTTTCCCTTGTCTATACCTGCAGCAACATATTCTTCTTGGGCCCAAAATCATGGCCCAAACAGGGTGTGAGATACAATACCAATAGAAAATCACCCAAAGATTTGTACCGAACAGTCAATGAATACCTAGCAGTATTAAAACAAGAAGCAGTAGACAGAAAATCAAAAACAGCTACAATCCACAGTTCTAACAAGTATAACACACAAGTAAGCAGCCAACAAAAAAAAGAGAAAACAGGTAACCCTCTGGGTATCTCTCATAGTCTAACCCCTATGGTTCAACCTCTAAGTACTAGCAACCCTCTGGGAGGCACACAAAGTCTCACCCCTCTGGTTCAGCTACGTAAATTAAGCAGACTCTCTAGGGAAGCACTCACCGTCAATTCCCCCTATAGTCTCGTATTGTGCTAAAGGCTCTCTGGAGAAGCACTCAACGTCAATTCCCCCTATAGCCCACGTTATAATTAAAAGACACTCTGGAGAAGCCCTTCCGTCAATTATCCACTTGGTCTCGCATCGTGATTAAAAGACACTATGGAGAAGCCCTTTCGTCAATTCTCCCTTTGGTCTACTACTCTAGGTTCTCACAGTCCTGAGTAACTAAACATGCTTAGCGCATGTATATCATCCAAGTAAACCTCAAGAACTACTTGGATATCAACTAGTGATCAACAACAATAATAAAACAATAGTTCCACTATCCTAAGACTAGGCAAGGCAACTGGCAAAACGCCAAACAGGCAGAACAAGCATGGCAAGCAAACTGAGCACAAACAAAATACTCTAATCACAAGAAATAACCTCTACTAAAGAAATCAAGCAAAGTAGGCAATTAACAAGGGAAAAAAAAGGAAACACGCAATACCCCGTTCAAGGGTATTGGTGGGAATTTCACAAAATATCCATCAACTTTCTACGGAAAGGCACAAACCACCTACCTCGATCCTAGGAGATCGATATACGTGAACCTCGACGACAGATTCCCCTTATAATGACGTAGATCTGAGAAAACACACAAAAATTTCATCCCACAATAACATGAAAACAAGGAGAAATCAAGAAACAAGGATCAAGAATAAGGAAGAACTCACCGCTGCGATTCCAACGCAACTGGCCATGCTCGAATCGGATAACGGACGACGAGTTAGGACTCCGTCGAAGATCCAGCTGTACGGTCGCTCTCGGACGGTCAAAAACTGAAGAAGAAGACGAATATGGGGGTTAGGCGTGACCCCGGTACATTTAATGAAAAAAAAAATAAATTACACGGCATGTACTTTTTGAGTACACGGCGTGTACTTCGAATTTTCCGTACTCCGAAATAACCGGCCTCTACCTTAGCCTTACACACTGTGTGTGTGGCCCTAACACGGCCAGCACACGGCTTTGAGCCGGGGAAGAGTACACGGTGTGTATTCAGAAAGTACACGACCTGTACTTCTGAAATTTCCAGAAAATTCATTTTTCTCAAAAAACTCCAAAAAAATGAAAATGTACCTGAAAAGAAGATCCAGGTTCTTACAACTGGGAGATAAACAATCACAAACTACAATTGGAATAAACTGTTGAAGTAGTATGTGATTGTAATGACTTTTCAACCCTTGAAATGTCTTTCTCGTCACATTCACACACTTATAAATATTATAAAATAAAACATATATAACCTCAATCATCTTCATAATGGAAATAAATCTATCTTTCTATTTTTTTATTATTTTATGTTGCTTAGTATGCATGCATGCCTCATTTACATCACCCATATGTAAATGAAATGGTTTTCTTAAACCCATTTGTCTAAATAACATCATTTATTAACATGGTCCTTTAATTTTCCACTGACACCTAAATTGGTCCACAATATATTATCAAAAATATTTTATTCAATTTTCATGACATCTATATTTTTCCTTAGCATGTTATTTTTCCTGTAAGGGAGATTAAAAAAAATACTTTCCTTCTTCTAATTATGACTGTGCTATCTACCTGCACCAAGAATATTGGGTAATGGATGAGCCACCAAATCCTGAAATTCATATACCATGTTTATGTTTTCTTGCCCAATATTTGATAATATTTTTACTCTTTCCATGACCTTTAGCACTGGTTTGAATTCTCTAGAACCATCAAATCCCACTCTGTCCTTTCTAAACCCATGATGAGGGGGAAGAAAATGTCTATGATCCATGTATGTAAAATTTTTACGATGCTTAATACTTGTAGATTTTTTATATTTAGTACAGTATGGTAAAGTAAATTACCCTTTCATACTCCAACCTAAAAAAATTTCACAAGCTGGGAAGTCATTGATTTTCCAAAATAAAGCATCCAACTGCTTGAAAATTTCTTTCATTCCACAATCAAAATTATCACACCATATCCCAAAAAATCATTCAACACATAAATCAATGGATTAAGCTAAACATAAATCATATCCCCCACACTTTTAGTTACATAAATAAGAGTGTAAAGTAATATAAATTGTTGTTTCATACAAATACACAAAGTAAGGTTATAAAAAAACAACACCAAGGGAAATGTGTTATGAGTTTCACCAAACATAGTCTTGAATGGATTGAAAATATTTACTTCCAACCCCAATAAGAAATTACAACTATCTTTAGCAAAGTTAGGGTGTCTCTGATTGAAATATTTCCATTCAATAAAGTCTGTCATGTGGTTTATCATATCACTTTCCTTATTTCTTTCCACACACCATATCATTAATTGAGAAACCATAGATGACATAAATAATATTTTCAACCTCAGATTCAATGGAAATTAATGCATTTTCTTTATGAAAATCAGTTTCACCTATTTCACAGTATGACTTTAATGAGTCTAATTTCCCTCATTATCTTTTCACCTGGAAGAGTAACATGTTATACAATTATCCAAATGCACAATTTACTTTCTAAATAGTATACAGTTGTTTGCACATGAATTTATAGTCTCATACGTGATACTTAATTTCTCTATCAACTTACGAACATGATAATACGACTTAGGAATCTTAGAGTCAACAAGAATTACTTTTTTCAATAACACCAAAAACATATCGAATGATGTATCTGACCACTCATTAAAAGTCTTCAAGGAAAAAACTCAATGATAAATGAAAATTTATTTTTAAGTAGTACAACCAGAATATAATTTAGTTTTTTCATCATAAAGTATTTCATAAAACCTCAAAGAATAAAGATCTACACTAGAGCATGGATTCATATCACCAGTATAAACATTCCAAATGTTAATTACTTTAAGAGACTTCCCACATACGCCCATAGCCTGTCTTTCCGTCAAGACTGTCTAGCCCTCTACATAGGGATTTGTCCAACTATTAAATCACACCTACCAAAAAACCCATCACTAAGGTTGAGAAATATAAGAGGGATATGGAAATATATGAGAGAGGGAAAAGGTACCTATTTCATAAGAGCTTGAGGAGTCTAATGATGAGGTCCTCCTCCTCATCAGATATATTACTATTTTTGATATCTGAATGAAGACAATTCAACCACTGGAGTCTGAAACCCTTGCTGCTTCTGTTCATTCCTGCCATGCAACTGAATTTTTTAAGAACTAAGAGAAGTATATTATTCTTCCATGTTCTACGTGTTTCTTTGGTAGGGAGTTAGAAAAATTATCATCTCCGTCTGGGATGATCTTCCACTTTAGCTCTCCATGGGCTTTAATGAAATCCTTCAGTATGGTGTCTTCTGAAGCTGTCCATGGTATTTTATTGGACCTCCTCCCCATTCCCTCTATCCATCTCTCCATACTTCCCCCTTTCTGATGAATTAAATATTCATTGGGTCATATATGAATATATAATTCCAGGCCCTACCCACTAGCTGATGATTATGAATTAATCTCACCTATTCCTTAAACATGCGTATGACACGGGGATGGGAATTCAATCATGCACCACCCTTGTCATAAAATGATGCGATTAACCATGATCAAGGTTTGATTATAATGGTTTCATGATGTATTTATACTTAAATAGAAAGGGATTGCGACGTGATAAAATAGTACATCATACATAATTATTCATTGGTACAATCTAAGTATAATATTTTAATCCTTTAACTCATATCTCAATTATTTAAGGCTCACATCCATTGAAATTAATGCATAACTTTGGGGGGGTTTAATCGAGTCCAGTCGAGCCAAGTATCTCAGTACTCAAGCTCAAGATGGATACAAACTCTATGCTTGATCCCAACTCGGTGCTCGAGAATGTATTAATTTATTGGTTCAAGATCGAGCTTGATCTTGATCGATCATTCAATTAACCACAACTATGTTCGATTAAAATAATTTTTTCATAATTTTAATTACTAAGTGTAGCTATAATTTGAGCTCAAACTCAAATTTGTACCCGAGATCAAAAACTCAACCTCAAATTAAATACATATATATTGAATAAAAATAATACATTAAAAATTTTGATTCTCAATTAAGCTCACAATCTTCTTGATTATGTTGTTATAATAATCCAACTTGGCTGGAGTTAGTAATCGAGTGACTCAAGTGCATGCTTGACTTAAAAAAACCCAAGTCGAGTTCGAGTATCTGTCAAACTGAGCCCCAGTAGCTCGTGAGTAAACAAGATCATTTACAACCCCAAGTGAGGGGTATGATTCATTCTCCAAACTTGAATGAAGATATTTTTTTGTTATTATTTTTCTCTTTTCTGTTAATGTGGCTTAGGGATCTTTATAATTCTACAGAATTGATAGTTAAATAGGTTGAATTGAATGCCACAACATTAGTGGAGTGTCTCAAAGAATTTAAATTTAATTAAGTGTCTTGAAGATTATATATATTTATGATGCATAAAATTAGAGGTCAAATATTGTTGAGGAAGGAAAACGAGACCCCGATTTTTTCTATATAGGATTGGGTTGCATTACAATAAATTTACCAAAAAAAGGTGTTGGAATTTATCACTGCTTTTAAAATCACAAATGAAATTCATCTTTTATAAATGCTTTAAAATAGACATTATTACCACTTTTTCAACTTTGATAAGAATATATCCTTCATTATATTTATATATGTATTAAATAGATAGAAATAACAATAAACAAGTACTCGCACACTCATACACCTTAATAGATCAAACCTCACCCCTCCCCAAAAGGATTGACAGAAACACACTAAACCTATTTTATTACATGTTAACAATTCTTGCATCCTTATGAAGTTGAAGTCATGAAGACCCTATAGTATGATTCCTTGAATCACCCTTCTATTTTCACGCTTACATGCACATCATGACCAAGTTGACTCTATTGTGGTCCGTTTCTTTGAAAATAAGCTCCACAACATGGTATTCCTCCTAACATTTTCACGCTCACCACCACATCTATATGTATTGTAGGTCAATGTGACCAACATCAATGATCTCTCATTTAAATATCAAAGAGGGTGTCACCATGACCATAGTAATGTTGTGGTGTCCCATGTGTTGACATGCTCACATTCATAGGGTACCCCATGAATTATACTTCATATTTATATCAAAATATTTTCATTTAATATAATTTCTAATATACTTAGATATTTATAATTAAATATGTGTGTGTGTTTATATATATTATTATAAATAATTGCAATTATATATCTATATTATAAAATATATTAATATGTAGTATATATAAATAAATAAATATTTTTAAATATAAATCATATTAGAATAAAAATTCACCATCAATTTTATTTTCAACATTTATAAAAAAATTTACTATTAAAATTATATTAACTAATAATTATATTTTATAAAGTATTTAAATACTTTAGAAAAATATATTAGTAAATATAATACCTTATAAATATACATAAATATATAAAATGGTTATATATAAATATATCTATATGTGTGCATGTATATATATATATATAAAGATATATGTATTTAATTAAATTTATATTAATATATGAAAACACACACACACAAATATAATTATCTAATTATATATATTATAAGAAAAACAACATGGATAAGTGGTAAGAGTTCTTCTTGATAAATTGATGGATGAGGGTTTAAATCTCACGTGGTGGCCCCATGCCATCTCGATGGGAAATTACTATCCCCAATAATAATTTAAAATGCTTATGGATCCTTTATCAATGCAAGAAATTAGTGTTGATAAATGGTATATTTAATTAGTTCTAAAAACATGGTTAAAACTTGATATTTATCAACAAATACTAGAGAAGATAAAATTACCCCTTTTATTAATGCTTTCTTAGCACTGATAAAAGTACCTAAAAAATGGAAAAGTGAGAGAATGATAAAAAATGAAAAGTTTATTACATATCAATCTAAATAATTTAATTACATAATTATAGGATTTTTTAAATGCAAGTGTTTTTAAATTAACAGCACTAATATAACATTTCAGTATTTCATTTCAGGATGGCCTTTAGGTGAAAGTGATGCATGTGAATTTTATACCCAAGGGTAGGATGAACATTCTAATTATTTATTTAAGAAATATATCATTCATTATATATATATATTAAATAATTTGAATTACAATAAACAAATATATGCACACTCAAACACCTTAATAGATCAAGACTCATCCATAGCCTTGAGGATTTATGTACACCCAATAAACCTATGTTATTACATATTAATAATTATTTTAGCCCTATGAAGTTGAAGAACCAAAGACCCTATGGTATGATTCATCAAATAAATCTTCTATTATCATATTCACATGCACATAATGACCAACCTGACTGTGTTGTGGTATGTTACCTTGAAAATAAGCCCCATGATGTGGTATTCTTACTAACATCATCATTCTCACCACTACATCAATATGAATTTTGGGTGTATATGGCCTATGCCGAGGAGATCCTCTTGAACTCCTAAAGAGGTGAAACCATGACCATGGTAATGTTATGGTTCTCCATGTTTTGATGTAGCATCCCAAACTAAATAGATACCCAAACAGTGCTTTCAGACCCATGGTCCACTGACCTTAAGGTGCCTCCCTATAAGAAAAAGGTTTCCGACTAGCAGTGAGGGTGAAATTGGACAATTTGTGGAGACTATACCCTCTAGGGGTAAAGAATAATACTAGTTTGAGTATATAATATGACATATATTGGGAAGGTAAGACTCAAAAAACTTGAACTAGAACCGCCAATGGTGGAAGAAAAACAATATCAAATAAATAGTAGAAGCAATAAATAAATGAATGCAACATAAAAGAAATAGATCAGCATGCTAGAAAACCACCTATAACCACTACTAAAACAAACAAGCAAAACATGAATTTCATAATATACCATACATGTCAATATAAATAAAGAGTCACCAATGGATGACCGATATAAGTTATACATATATAACATACTGATAGAGAAAAGAAACTAAACATAAACTCCAACTAGGCACGACCTCAAGGTCCCTTGTCAATATCCATGTAATCAGCTACTAAGATCCCGCTCCTGAGGCTGATCCTTTACTTGAACTTAAATTCATAAATTCTACATGTGTCATGAAGGTCCTGTGTAGAGTGTGAGGAATAATCTCTGAAGGATACCACTTAATGGTGCATAGCTAACATATGTGTTTAAGAAGGTGTGAATTGGTGATCCACGACACATCCTGACCCATGTGCTTGGTTTTTTTCATATGCTTATATTTCTGTTATAGATCACAGATACAAAAGGGAGGAATTCTTGGTCATCTCATATAGCCCCTGGAATCATGTAGTTTCAGTAGGAATGACATGTCCAATGCCATTTCCTTACAAAACCGTTCGATCCACTCCTCATCTAATACGAGATGATCTGATGGTAGGGAATCTCCATTAAAAACCCTGCCCACATAACTAAGAGGGATATCCATGGTTGAGTGGTCATCAAGAGGATTCGACTCCAATTATGATGCGTGTATCATGATGATAGCCTTATGATAGGGAATGAGAAGCGATTCAGTGGCGCATGTCGTGGCCCTCTTTTTGGTGGTCTTCTCCACCGTCGACCTATTGTTTTTTTTCTTTCCTCGAGGCCCTGAGATGAGCATTGGAGGGAGTTTTCTTGGATAAGATGATGTTCCAATAGTTGTTGATTTCATTATCTATTTGTCTTGGGAGTGTCCAGATATTAAATCCCACCTGCAAAAAAACTCATCTCTAGGGTTGAGGAGAATTTTTTTAATATATGTTTTCTGAGTTTTTTTAAATGTATAGGTCAATTTTTTAAAAAAATGTGTATGAAATCCAATATTCCCCCCTTAAAAATTTTAGAAAAAAATATGTATACATGCTTTTCTATTTATAAACATATTGGTTTGTATATTATGATTTATATGTATATTATTAGAAATCACTTATATAGGGTTTTATTCTTCATTTAGTTTTGTTAAATACTACTTTTCCCATTATTAGATAACCATAATATTATTATTCTTTATAAATTTATACATTATGATGACATTTCCTATGTTTGTGTCACACTTTATGCTGTCTTATGTTTACCATGATGTTATGATATTTGAATCTTATACCATGTTTTTAAGTTATTCTTCATAATCATTCCTTTTTTGTTTTCATTCTATGATTACTGAATCTTATGATATATTATCCAATTTTACCTTATGGAAACCTTAATGAGATTTATGGATAAACCTTTATTTTATGTATGTCTCCAAGATATTCCATATAGTAAGAGTAAGGTGAGGTCTAAGAGAAAGTATGTATATAGGAATAAAAGACTATGTTATTGTTTTTATCATGTACCCAATTCCCAAAGATGTTAGACCTCTAGATTTTTGGGAGTATTATAAATATGTTTATGACAAATATGATGTAATAATATGTATATGATATCTAGGTCATTATAATTAATATTTTAATAGAATTTATCATCACAAAAGATGAAAATGTTTCTTCATAATCAATACAATTAATTTTTTATACCATTTTCCACCATGTATTATTTATAGGTAGAAACCCTATTATCCATATTATTTTTATTATGAAAACTCCACTTAAACCCTATGGTTATTAGTCCTTCATGTGAATCCACCAAGTTTCAAACTTGGTTTATGTACATGGAATCCATTTTAGATTCTATGGGTTTTAACCATTTCTTAGAATTGGAACTCTCAATGTACTCTCAATAGGATGTAGATTTATAATCTATGAACATTAATTAATCATCATTTTCCATATTAAATTCATATATCTAAGGCTTCTGATGAATCTTATTACAACATTGAGGCTAGTGTGTAACTTAAATTAGTTCTTCCACAACTCTTTGTGGAACTAAGTCAACTTCCATATCAAGAGAATTTTTTTGTTGGCCCTTAACTTCTCCCAAATCAACATTCATCCCACTAGATCCTCCATTAATATATTCATTCTCAAGTAATATACTATTTTCATTAACAAACTCTTTTTTTGTTATATTAAAGAAATAATATCCTATAGTTTACTTGAGATAGACAACAAATAATTATTAACTAATTTAGGGTTATGTTTATTAGAAACCAATTTTCATATGAGTGATTCACAACCCCAAATATTAATAAAAGATATTTTGGGATATTTACCAGTTAATATATCATATAATTTCTTCATGACCACATTAGATAGAAAAGTTTTATGTATAAATGAAACTATTTTCATAGTATACCCCTATAATGAAATAATAAGATCACACTAACTCATCATTGATTTAACCATGTCCATTCAAGAATTATTCATTATATTAGACAAACTATTCAACTATAGTTTTCTATGAGGAGTGAGTTGTGAAATAATTCCACCATCTCTCATATGACCAGTGAATTCCTACCTTGTGTATTCAACACCTCGATTTGATCAGTGAATCTTAATACCTTTTCCCAATTGATTGTGTAATTCATTCTAAAACTCTTTAAACTTTTTATAAGTTTCATAATTCTGCCTAATCATAAACACATGAACATACCAACTAAATTCATTAATAAAGGTTATAAATTATGCAAACCAACACTTCAAAATTCATAAACGAGTATAATAAATGTATATGGGGAGATTTCATCCCACATGGTGGTTTATGAATGGGAAGCCAATATCAAGATCGATAAGCTCTATACTAGGGTGAAGTATGATGACCTATAGATGGATAATCCTCAGGAACTTGAACATAAACCATCGCATTCTCTACCTATATGTTAATGGGATGATGTGTCAACTGGGTGTCATACTGTACACTTGATCTTTATCCCACTAGTGTCGTAGAAGGACCTGCCATCATTGTCTGGGTGAGCCATATAGGTTGTGAAGGATAAAGACCCCAAGTAGAGAAAAATGTGGATATAATGTCACGAAAGATGGATCCCATGCCACCTGATGCACATCCCCAATCAGCTGAGGCTGGAATACTAGAGGGATGATCTCTTTTTGTGGAACAGGTGAGGCCTCCCATGTAGGAAAACATAGTCTACATCATCATCTTTATGCCTCCTCAACATCAGTAACTACTGGAGGAGGTTCCTGAGTAGGAACCTCCACTCTTTGGGGTGTATGATCGAAGATTCTCTCATGAATCACAAGATAAGTTAGAATAAGCTCCAACACTACAGCATGGATTGCTGCTAGGCTAGAAACCCCCTACTCCTCTTGATCAGATATGAAGATAATCTGTCATACTCTAGTATGCTATAAAGAGATTCAAAATGAAATAGAAAATAGAACAATAAAAAAACTAATATAAATTTACCGACTTAACATATCATGAATCCATCTACCATGTTGAGTGAGATAAATTATAGACTTCAGTCTATACTATGGATCATACTCGACCTAATCTGAAAGATGGAATTGTATCGTAGGTACAACCTAGATATGAATCACTGTTCACCTCCCCTAGAGGTTGAGATACCCTACATGTCATCAGTTCCAATACTCATCCCACTTCTCTATTAGTATCAAGTCAAGAATATCCCATTTCAGTCTCAGTGAAAATGTAATGGGATAAACACAACCAAAATAGTGCATGACTGTATCAGGCTTCTACCACTCAATAATCTGAAAATGAATGAGTGGAATGACAACTATAGCACAATGAAGTCCACTAGTGAAGTATGTGTAAACTGGTCTAATAAATACCTGTATGGAATCCATGAAATTTTAAATTACAAGTTATATTTTTCAAAAAATATCCTTACTAAAAACCAAAATTGATGATATTATTAAATTTTTCAGACAATGATAGATTGTATATACTTACCTCATCGGGTTGGAGACCATCCAACTTGAGATGATATGAACCCAAATGCTGTGTTAGAATGTTATTGAAGTTGTGTTTCTAAGTACACCAGTAAAATAAATCATCTAAATTGATAAATAATAAGAAATTAAATTAAATAACTCCTACAAGAATCAGAAACCAATAGAGATGAGTGATCATATCAACGTCCATATGAATCATCATAAAACACATCTATAGGTAGTGGCTAACCGGAAAGCTAAGCGCAGAGTGAGGGGATGCGCTCCAATTCCCACATCTGAAGAAGGATGATGCATCTCTCGATATCCTTACAATCTCTACAATATGCCATGAATAAGGCTTTGTAAGTGTAATCCAAGCACGTAGATCCACAACTCTATATCCTGGCCTAATCAAAGTACTCCAGTATCCCTAGACACATCATGTGCACATGAAAAACCAAGTAATCAGTGCACGTGGTCTCTCCAATAATCTTTAATATATATGAATGAGTATGACACATGATAGTCTGCTTGTCAGCATCATCGAGTAAATGTAGAAAGCGTCCCTCAAGCAAACTCATAGAAATCAAACCACCATATATACCCCTAGGGTTGGACAAATTGTTGACACCTATCAATCTTTAAACAAGGTTAGGCCAGTATGCATGATTGGGTCCAATAACAACTTCTTTATAGACAAGAAGACTAAGAAGGACCAACACATCCTTGAGGGTGATGGTCATCTCTCCCTCAGGTAGGTGGAAAGTGTGTGTCTTTGGTCTCCACCTCTCCAGGAGGGTATTAAGCAGGTGATGGTCAAAAAATTTGAAATCAGATACTACAATGTTGTAGAAGCCATCACAACATAAGTATGGTATAATGGTGGGTGGAGGCAGTATGTGATGAAAATGGTGTGCTCGACTCACCCTAATATGCCAAACCTCACCACCCTATAACACAACTTGGGAAACATGACTATCCTCCTCAGTGATTAGTATAGTATCCTCCATCTTTATGTAAAAAATGAAATGAGTTATAAGTGTCAAATGTAAATATAATGTTATGGTTAGCAGGATGTTATGATTTGAAGAATGTAAGACGTTCCATGTTTATTCATGTTATTTCATGAAGTTATATTTTACTAAAAGAAAATTTCATGTCTCCATGTTTTTCAAAGAATATTTCTAAATTATTTTTGATATATGTTTTTACCTAGAAAAGATTTCTTGATAAGATACAATTATATATATATACACACATTTTTATTTATCATCTATTTTTTTTATAAAATGGTTTACTTTGTAATTTATTTATCATTTCCCACATGATGGTATGTTTCATGATTATTTTCTCACATACCTAATTTATGGTTTATCCATGGATAGATTGATTATTTGTTAATGTATCCTACTCTTTTATTTCTTAACTTTCTTAACTTTCTCTATCTTCTCAGTTATAGGATGGGTTTATGTCATCATCATCAGATTTTTCATTGTTCCTCTTATGTCATGGTTTATTTCCCATGAACTCTTTCTTGAAGTTCACTTATGGTTACACAACGATCTGTACTAACCACTGTTGTTGGTTGTGTACTAAAATAAGCTCCTTTTTTAGTTTTAATAACTTCCCCCTTGTAGTGTACATAGTCAAACACGACTCTCTATATCAAAAATGTTTCATGATCAAGATTTTAATAGTGTAAAATACAACTTATTTTCAAGTTATGGATTAATGAAATCTTCCTAAAGGATGTAATTAACCTTTTCATTTTTTAAAATCTTTTAGAAATTTCAGAAAATTCTAAAAAACTAATGATATTATATTAACACCATATAATTAACAATATGAGAAGATCACAATAGAGACGATACATCATTGTGGATGATAGTGTGAACTCGACCCAACATTATTAGGGTATTGTTTTTGGTTATGAATTTCTTGATGACATATAGTGGATCACAAACTTTTCCCTTGTTCTTGAGGCCAACCCATCTCATTCCCTATCCCGATGGCCTTCGGTCTCCCTCATTTACATAACCAGTTTATTTCATGTATCACTATCGACTAGCCTTCAGACATTGGGAAATATCAAAACTCACCAATAAGAATCCACAGTGAAACATAAAAGTTAGAAATGGTGTACCTCTAGTACACTAGATCAACATATTCTTCCCATGATATGTTCACAGAGGCACATGCTACAATGGTGTGAGCGCATGGAAACAGTAAGGCCTGAAGGTTTCCACATTGACATTGTCATGCTTCTAGTAATACCACCATAGTTTCACCTATTCTATTTATGATGGGGTCTGAATGATCTTGAACTTCAAATTGAGAGTATTCTCAGTGGAAAAGGAAAACATGATAACTAGAAGCTTCTTCAATGCTCTTTTCAATCTCTTATTGAAAGTGCCTTCCATAACTTAGCCCATGATGAATCCTGTATGAGGCTATTTTTTTCTATCAATGAAGTAATTCACACAAGAATATAATGTATCCTAAAATAGGGTATTTATAGGTAACTTTATAATCCCCTTGAAGACACCATTGATAAATTCCACAATGTTTGTGGTCATGTGTCTCTACCTCTTCCCCCCCATCATATTCTAATGTCCATTTTTCTTTTGAAATCCACATCATATGATCACACAATTCTTGATTAGACTTGAATATTTTTTCAAAATGTTATTCAAAATTCCATTGATCAGGATCATATGCTTCACAAAAGTGATCATATTTCACATAAATTGATTTTATCTTTACGTTTAAATAGTCAAAAATAACAAATACATTGCATACCAAGCCTCATGATTTCCTTGTTCATAGGTTCGTTATGGAATGTTTTCCACAAATTTCTAGAAACGTGTCTAATGTAGTACCAATGATGTGAATTTTGGGGTCTCAATGTATCATGGTCCACATTGATTACCTCATTGATTTCCTGATGCCGATCAAATATCAAACAGACACCTCGAATTCTGGTGAAATGGTTACTAATAAATGCCAAAAACCAACTCCCTGATTCTTAGTTTTTCTTATACATAATGGAAAAGTCAAGTGGAAGAGGTGGATGATTTCTATATTGGGTTGCCACAGTCAACATTATTCCCTTGTATTTTCTGTACAAAAACATTCCATCAATTTGTATGAATTGTTTATTGAAACAAAATGTGTAAATATAGGGACGATTTATTGTGGGTCGAGGCTGCTGTACAAATAATATATTTCGAGAAACTTACTCCCCAAATTATGTTTCTCCCTCTACATCAATGTTATTTTCACTATCTATTCCATCATTACAAAAATCATCATCAGAATTAATGCTTACATGTATATCCAGGAGATCATCTAGGTTTTTCACTTTTGCATCATATAGACCAAACTTAATTTATTGAGGCAGACATTCCTAAACCACTCTTGTAAGTATACATATTCATAAAATTGGACGTTGTTGTATAGTAGAAACATCAACATATAACTCCATCATGGTACCATCTGACCACTAAGAAAATAAATTTATTTCCTGGACCCACTATGAATCAGCAACAAATAGAAAATCTAGATGCCACAGTGTAGTTGAGAATTGTAAATGTCTATAGATCATTGAATTGATCTATTTATAGGATCCCAGATTTAATTAACCATGAATTATATATTGAACTTCACTTAGAGTTACACAATCAACATTATTAACTAATGTTGTTGGTTGTGTACTATAATAAGACCTTTTCTTAGTTTGAATAACTACCCCGTAGCAGTACACATAGAAAAACATGACTCTCTACATAAAAAATGTTTTTTGCTCAAGATTATTATAGTGTAACTAATATTGAAAATTATGGTTGACCATGTAATATTTATTATACTAAAATTTTAGAATGTATTTTTATACCCTAAAATATGATAACAATGTTTATTTATATAAAAGTTTATTAGAATATAAGTCACTGAATGTTTGAGAAATGAAGGTATAAAGGAGAGAAAACATAAAATTAGTTGATATATCATTGATAAAAAGAAAATTATGATCATATAAAGTGAAATAGATAATAACAAACACATTAAATAACATATGAATGTTGTAAAACATACAAGAAATACATTGAAATTTTTCAATAGAACATGAATTGGATGAGATGAGCCTCACTTCAAACATGAGGTAAAATCCAGTTTATTTTTAATTAAAATCTTAATGACATATTCTAAAGGGATTTAATTAACTTTTGAATTTAAAAATCTTTCATCCTTCTGATGAAAATTTTATAAAAATTAACCTATGTATATTTTTTTAATAAAAATCTAAAAACATATAAAAAAACTCGGTAGAGGAAGAGATGTGGGAGATGGCATGAGATGTGGGGTTGAAGGTACCTATATTCTAGGATCTTGTGGATTATGATGATGAGGTCCTCCTCCTCACCAGATATGTTACCCTTTCTGATATCTGAGTAGAGATAATTCAACTACTAGAGTCGGAAACCCTTGCCACTTATGTTCAGGCCTGCCATGCAACTGCATTACATAAGCATAAATAACATTATACTATTATTCCATGTGCTATGTGTCTATTTGGCAGGGAGTTAGAAAAAATACCGGCTCTGTTTGGGAGGCTCCTCCAACTTCTTTCTCCACGGGATTTAATGTAAGCTTTCAGTATGTTTTCTTCTGAAGCTATCCACGGTATTCTATTGGACCTCATCCCCATTCCCAATCTCTCTCTCCCCATCATTCTCAATTTACAATTAATTAAATATTCATTGGAGGCACTTAAGGACCATCTCATGGGTCATATATTAATATATAGTTATTTCCCCATCCCATTAGCATCTGATTATGAATGAATGTCCATGTATTAAACATTTATCTTATACGTGGACGAGCATAAATTCATGCACCATAATTTTCAAAAAAATAATGTGGTAGACCGTTATTAAGGGTTAATATAATCAATACTATAAATTGGGTTCATTTAATGTTAGATTTTATTATTTCTAGCTAAACAAATTGATAATTTGTTTTCCTTTGTATCATTAAAAAACACTAATAAATAGTACCTTTTATCAGCACTGATAAAATAACATCTTTATTAGTGTTTCTTTTTTAGCGTCGATAAATGGTTCCCTCTACCAGTGTTTTTTAGCATGGATAAAGGGTATCCTTTATGAGATCATTAATTCTATCACTAAAAATATCCATATTTATTGGTACTAGAAAAAGCGTTGATAAAATCATTAGATGAGCCCACATCAAACTTTCAAATAGTTGACTGCTTCTTTTTATATCATTCCTTAGTAGCAGAACATTTGAAGCATGCTATGGGGATGAAATCCCCCCACTACTGCAAATAAGGCCTTTAACAAAGCTAAAAATTGATTTTAAAAGGGCTAAAATCGTTGTAATCCTAGGCATTGATAAATTCCCATTTTATCAGTGCTAAAACAAAACATAGATAAAAAGGTACATTTATCAACAATTTTTTTAGTGCTGATAAAAGACACATTTATCAGTGATAAAAAAAGAGCCAATAAAAGAAAAATAAATTAATTTTGAAAATATTTATTCTTTTTTTTGTAAATCCTTACAAACTTTTTATCAGTGCTCAAAGCCCCCCCCCCCTCTTTGATCAATCATAGAAATCCCACCCCTTTATCAGAGCTCGAATTTATTCCCACCCCGGTGCACTCCTACCTCCCCTTGGATTCGAACCCGAGACCTACCCCTCGTGTGACTATAGCTTTACCACTCCACTATTTTACTTTGTTATCTATTTTATGATATATATATATATAGTTATATCTTTTTATCCATATATTTATTCATATATTAATATATATTTATAAAATTATTTTTAAATACATTTATAGAAAGCATTTTGTGTCTGTGTTTATATAAGTAAGTAAATAAATAAATAAATAAATAAATACACACACATATATATATATATTATATGGGTATCCATAAATATAATTATACATATTTTTATTTATTTACATATATTATATATTAACATCTATATACATATATTATAATATATAGATAATAATTATTAGTTTGTTAATACAAACACACATAAATACAAACACACATAAATACACACACACGCACACATATTTATATAGGTAAATTAATATTCATACTTTTTATTTTAAATAATAAAATGGATATTATATTTTATTTAGGTATGGTATATATATTTAGAAATATATTTTATATTGAAATATGTTAATTTTTTTACTTATAAAAATAAATTTTTATGTGTAAATATATACAAATATGTCTATATGTGTATATAATTCATTGTTAATAACTATACATTATAAAAAGTAACAAAATTTTAATTTAATAATATCCTCATGAGAATCCTTGAAAATAAATTGAGTCACCACTAGAAAAAAAGATAAGAAGACCCCCTTAAACGTGGTTGAAATTCTATCAAATGTTAAAAATTTGGGACACCTGACTAAAAACATAGTTTTGGAGGACTTATAGGTCTTTTTACCATACAAATGTAAATAGGATTCTCTTTTATCACAAGGGAGTATATCCTTTTGATATCTTTGATTTGATATGTGGTAGAGCTCAAACGGACACCCAGGTCAAAAGTTATAATCATTTGAAGTTCGAGTTACGTTTTCAAATTATTTTAGATATTTTATTATTATTTTTGATTTTTTCTATCTTCAAATTGTTATTAAATGAATATTAATCAACAATAATTAGAAATATATTAATAAATATTATTTTTTTAATTCTTTCACAATCCATTTTCACTAAATATCTCATATATTAAGTGTAAATGTGTATTTATCCTTATATAAAACATATTTAATAAAATATATTATATATAAATCAATATAAATATATTTTTATGTTAATATATTATTTTTAATGATTTATATTTTTTTTATGATATTTACTGTTTACTAGTGCTAGTAAAAAAACATTGATAAAGACCCTCTTTATCAGCACTTATAAAAAAGTGTTGATAAAATGGGTACCTTTATCAATGCTAAAAAGTGACCATAAAGGGTACTATTGATAGTGTTTTTTAGTGTTGTTAAATCCCCCTTTTATCAGCGCTTTTTTAGCATTGATAAAGGTACTCCCTTTATCAACATTTTCTTAGCGTTGTTAAAAGGAGACACAGTGTAAATCCGAATATCTAGTAGCGCACATACACTCTCCTCACACCTAAATGGGCCCGTGACTACACAAATGGTCCCACGAGGGCCTCATCCCACCCTCTGTTTTCCTCGGTCCACTCTCCACGGTTCCCCTCAAGCATTGGCCCAACTTCTACTCCATGTGGTCTACACTCATTGGGCCTTCCTTATTAATCTATAAAAATATATATTGATCTATATAAAAATATAGTAATATATACAAAAATATATTGTTATGTATTAATATATATATTGACATATATTAATAAATTATATATCAAGTATTTAATTATATATTTATAATTTATTAAATGTAATATATATATATATATATAGTAACAAATAGTATAATAATCATTTAATTAAAAATTCATAAATTACAAAAAAAATGTTATCTGTATAATTAATTAAGTAATACGCTATTTATAATTAATAAAAATGAATAAATTTATTAAATACTTAATATACTAATTAATAATTAACATACTATTTATTAATGTGTGTGTATATATATATTAAATTTATTCATTTTTATTAAAAAACATTTCATTAATATTTTTTTAATAATCCTTTTTAACATTAAATGTTTTTAGTATAGTGGTAATTTACATAATTAAAATATATTCATTTTTATTTAAACATATATTAATGCGGGTTCACGAGCTGGACCGGGCCAAACTCCAATTTTTTATAATAAAATTTCTTAAATTTAATATATATATATATATATATATATATATTCATAAATAGTATATTAATTATATATAAAAAATTAATTAATTAATATAATGTTTATAATTTTTAAAAATGAATAAATTTTTTAAATACTTAATATACTAATTAAATAATTAATATACTATTTACTATTATATTGAAATTAAATACTTAATATACTAATTAAATATTTAATATACTATTTATTACTATATATATATATGAACTTTATTCTTTTTTAAATAATTTTATTCAAATTTATTAATTATAAAAATTATATTAATTATTTAATTATATATGTAATTAAATTTCACTCATTTTTAACATGAATTCATTTAATATAATTTATTGATTGATAATGTCAAGTGTGTGCTTAATTATTTTTATAATTTATAGATTTTAAATATTTATACATTGAATATTTTTATAATTTATTCATTTTTAATTTTTTATACATAATTATTAATTACTTTTTTTTAATATTTTTGTAATTTATTCATTTTCAATTTTTTTTCCAATATATTTTTTAATTTTATCCATTTTATAATATTTATTTGTACAAATTTTTTTCATTAACATTTAATGTTTTTAATATTATTGTAATATATATAATTAATATGTAATCATTTCTATTTTAACCTTTATAAATACTCAATTTTAATTTTTTTAAAATTATCTATATAATTAATACACTTATTCATTTTTTTTAAAATTTATTCATTTTTATATTTATTTATTTCATTAATAGAAGCTATATATTATATAATGTCATTGTTAAATTTAACATACATCAAACTTGTATATATATATACACATTAATTTCACACACACACAAAATTACGCAAATAATGAAATCATATATAGAAACACCCACACTAAATATTTCTCTAATTTATTTAAATTTTAATATTCATTTTATAATTTCATTTAGTAACATAATATATTTAATATATTATGTTTTTAATCAGTAAAATTTATTTATTAATTTTTTATATTATTTCAGTGGGTATTATTTATTCATTTTTAATATATTTTTTATTTTTCTCGAATTTAATTATTTTATAATATTTATTTATACATATTTATTTACTATGTTTTAAAATTTTAAATATGTATTCATTTACATTTCAATATATAACCATATTTTATTTTTTTAATAATTTTTGTAATTAATAAATCTTATCCATTTTTTAAATATTTTTAAAGTATGCACATTTTTAATAATTCAATTTCACTCTTTTTAGTATCCATTCATTAAAATTATATATTGATTAATAATGTTAAAAATATATTTGAAAATAAATATTTATAAATAAATATATTTATAAATGCATATTTACTATATTAATAAATTAATATATTTATATTTATAAATATAAAATACATAATTTTTAAAAAGTATTTATATAATTATAAATAAATAATTATACATTTAAATAATTATAAAATTATAGTAAATAAAATTTAAATAATGAATATATTTACAAATATTTATATATATTTATAAATATTTGTTAAATATATATAATTTTATTATTATATATAATTATATAAAATATATAATTATATAAATATATTTATAATTATATAAAAATATTTATAAAAATATTTAAAAATATATTTATTTATAATTATAATTATAATTATAATTATATATCTATAATTATATTTATAAATACATATTTACAATTTTTTAATATATTTATAATTATATAAATTTATATTTATTTATTTATTTATAATTATATGCATTTATATTTTTTAATTATATTATTGAAATTAATTATATAGGACTTTATCATTGCTAAAACTTTAGTGTTGATAAAGATATCTCTTTATCTGTACTAAAAAGAACTGATAAAGATGTATTTTATTATCTCTTATTATTTTGGCGTTGATAAAACCCCTCTTTATCGGTGTTTTTTGGAAACAATGATAAAACTCTTCCTGATATTTTAAAAATCGAAATTGGTGGGGTCCCATTTTCTGGTTGTTCCTTGACCAAGCCATGCCCCGCGCGAGGTGTCCCACAGTGCCACCTCCCAACAGCTAGCTGACCGCCTCTCTGTCGTGCCTCTGGTGAACCCATAGAACCCCACCCCTTAGTGTTGGGGTTAAACCTTTAAACCCTAGTTCACCCAGGAACCACTGTTTCCTATTTTCAGGTTAATTATTTAATATGTTCAATTAATCAATCTGAGACAAAGAAAAAGACCAGATTTCATCTCAAATTGAGCTATTGGAACAACCAAATAGAGAGTGCATAAAAGTAAATGAAAATATATATAACATGATTTAGATCAGTGTGATCCTACATGCATGGCGAGAACACCACCTAGGTAAGCCTTTTATTATGAAGTAAGAAATAAAGTAAAGAAAATACAGTCTCAATGAAAATCAAATAAGAACAAGAGAAACTATCTGAGGTTGTTGGCCTTATTGAACTAGGTGGCATTGGTGACACCTTTCACGTAAAGTCAATGTTGTCTACTCCTGGATGGACTCACACAGACACCCAAAATAGATACCGATCTATACATGATAGAAAAGAATAGATCACTTCTGAGCAAAGAAACTAAATAGAAACCTAGTTACAATCAAAAGGGAATTCAAGATTGGGAACCTTATTTATTTGAAATCGTCCTAGACCCAGGAATGAGTCGATATCCCCTAAATCTCCAATAGAGAAGCACTCTGGTTCCAAGAGGTAGGATGAAATCAAGGATGGAAAGTGCGGATGGTTAGGGAACCATACCCATTCTTCTTCTCTGAGAATCCCTCTTGATGTAAAATGTATCTTTGATACAAGAAATAATAGGCCGAACCAGACCAGACAAAAGAGAGTGATCTACTTGAATGAAGCATAACAGAATCAAACCATGATCCAGATGCAATGATGGTGATTGAGAGCTCAAAAAGTAGTATCCATTTGGACAACCCAAATCAAATTATTAGTTTCAGAAATTGAAGGTGGGTCAACACACCAGACATGTGGCTCCATGGGATTGGAATGGTGGTGGCACTCCGGATCGAAGCTGAGTGAAAGAAACAAACCCAGAACAAATGAGTGCCATTGGATCTCAGTCAATCAATGGTCCAGATAACTAGAAATTAATCATGTAAGGAAAACATATATATGAGTATACAAATAATACTAAAAATAAAATAAAACCCCACATGAATAGTTCCATGCAAGCATATACTGCATGAAAATATAACACCCATAATGCAATATGAATAACTCATATAAAACAATACAAAAGTAATTTAAATGTAATAATTCAAGGAAAAAATACAATAAATCTCCACCTTGTAATTAAATGGAATTTAAATACAATTTTCTCATAACCTAAGTTATAGAATTGGGACTGAATTCATTTAATTTAAGGTAATGCATGAATTTGGGAAATGGCATGACCTTAGTAAATCTATCAACTAAATTGTCCCTAGTGGGTATCTTACTAACCCTCACCATCCTGGATTCTATAATATCCCTAACAAAATGAAGTCTAATGTCAATGTTCTTAGATCTACCATGGAATACATAGTTCTTAGATAAATTCAATGCAGATTGGCTATCAATGTTGACTACTATGCTATCAGAAAATAAAGACAACTCAGAAAACAAACCTTTCAACCATATGGCCTCTTTTATGGATTCTATCAAGTCAATATACTCTGCATCTTAGTGGAGAGTGAGACCCATGAAAAAAATATTTCACTTCTTGGAGACCGATCCTCCATATACAATAAATACAAAACTAGTGATAGAATTTTGAGTGTCAACATTTGCAGTATAACCAGAGTCAATAAATCCAACTATATCAATATCAAAACAAATATTTAAGCCATATTGAATTCACTATTTAGCATACATGGAGACATAACTGATTAACCATTTAAATTCATTCTAATGAGGCTTACCAGGTTTACCTATAAACCTTATCTATGTATAAAAATAAAATGCAATTTCTGGCCTAGAATAAACCATAACATACATAATACTTCAAACTACATTAACAGATGGAATCTTACTCATGAAGGAAGCCTCATCACCATTTCTTGGGGATTAATCCAAAGAAAATTTAAAATGTTTTCCTAGATGAATAATAAAAGGTTTAACATGATCAAACATATATCTTCTTAAGAACATTTTAACATAATTATATTGGGATAAGTACAAGGTTCCAACCTTCCTATCTCTTATTTTGTCTATACCAAATACTTGATTAGAATGCCCAAAGTATTTCATTTCAAAGACACAGTTCAATTTATTCTTGAAATAATTTATAATCCACATGTTTTTATAGATTATAATCATGTTAGAAACATATAATAAAATGAAAACATATTCATGTTTAACAATTTTATAATATACACATGCATCAAATTTACTTCTAGAAAACTGATTTCCAATCATAAAAGAATCAAAACTTTTATAACATTTTCCTGAAGATTGTGTAAGTCCTTATAAATAATTTCTATGAAGAAAAACTTGATTAGGTTCAAAAAAATTTAAAATCCTTCAGGAGGATTCATACATATTGTTTCATCAAGGGTACCATGCAAAAAATCAGTTTTACATCTAATTGTTCAACATGAAAATCAAATTTGCAGAAAAATCAAGAAAAATTCTAAAAGATTAATGTTTAATAACTAGGGAGAAAATTTCACTATAATCAATCCCTTCACACTAAAGAAATAATTTAGCAACCATTTAGGCTTTGAATTTTATTTTAGTTTCTTCTAAATTGTTTTCTTTTTTCTTATAAATCTATTTAGAACCTTTGACCTTCTAGTTACTAGGTTTCAAAACAAAAACCCAAGTTCCATTTTTAAGAAGTGAATTCACATCTTCTTGCATTACACTCAACCACATAGTGTATTATTTGGACATAATATCTTGCTTATAAGTTTGAGGTTCATCATTAAACAAATCTTGAGATACATTAAATACAAATAAAGCAATGTATTCTTAATATTAATGGTCAGGAGGACTAATTACTCTTCTCTCTCTATCCTGAGTGAGATGATAATTTCTCTGATCAACCGGTTCCTCTATTTTAGGTTTGTAATCTGAATTAAAATTGGATTCAACTTGGGTCTGGAAAATGGGCGGAGTAAGACCTGTCCTTGACTTGGAGTGGTCACTGGATTCAAAAGGGACTTCAACACCTAGGGGTGTTGGGACTCTAGAGGGTTTTGTAGTGTCATCAAAGGACTCTATAGGTTCAGATCTATTAAAATTAGAGAGAATAAACTCATGAAACCTGAATTCTTGGATATCCTCTGAATATACACTTAACCGCCCTAAGAGATAGCTTATCACTGTTTTTATGAGCATAATATATAGATCCAAAAGTCATAAGGTGTGCAAGTCTTAGGGGTGAATTTTTTTAAATTTCTTCAGGTCTCTTAAAATAATTAGAAAAATATGGTAAACGAAATCATCCTAGAATTACCTTGGGGGTTTTTAGCAGGAGAACATGCACCTAATCCTCTCAAGAATAGTCCTATTCATCCTTTTTTCAAACCCATTTTGCTGTGGAGTTTCCAAAATATCCTGGTATCTCTTTATTCCCTCAGATTCATAGAATTAAATGAATTATATGGATAGATACTTGAAACCGTTATCAGTTCTTAAGGATTTAAATTTCTTATTAGACTCACTTTCTACCCCAACATTCCATTTTTTAAAGTTTTGAAAGGTATCAAAATTATTGTTGAGTATATGAATCCAGACTTTCCTAGAGAATTAATCAATTAATTTAATGAAGTATAAGCCTCCACCATGGGAGGTGACCCTTGAAGGACCCACAAGTCATAATGAACACATTCAAGGGGTTCTTTAGCCTTATGCATTGACATACTAAAGCTGAATATTCAGGATTTCCCATATACACAATCCTCATAAAATGGGAGACTTATAGAAGTGATGTCACTCTAAAGCCCCTATTTTTTTGAGTTCACTAAGTCCCTTGGAACTAACGTTCCCTAAAATTCTATTCCAAAAGGGTGGTGGAATCATGTTCCGAACTACAAGAGTTGTTCAAATAACTTCTATTAACCTTATCTTCTATCACATAAAGATCATTTCAAAGGGTTCCTTTCATAATTGTGAGGGATCCGCAGGCAACTCTATGGCTTCTAGAGTCTGATTTATAACTATAGACCTTATGGTCATAGATTCCTAGGGATATTAGGTTTCTTTTTAACTCAGGTACCCACATAACATCCTCAAGAGACATAATAGTCCCATCATGAAGATCTAATGAAACCGAGCCTATTCACATAATGTGACATCTTCTATTATTCCCCAGAAATACCTCACCATATTCAATTTCCCTCAAATCAATAAATAATTCCTTCCTAGGAAACATGTGGAATCAAAATCCTAAATTTAGTATCCATTCATCAAAGATGTAAATGTCAGCAACATTAAACACATCGAGAGTTTCAAAGTCTTGCTCAACTAATAAGGAAGGTTCTTTAATATTATCTCTATAGTCAACTTTTTTATTAGGGAAATTCATATTAATTTTTCTAGGTTTCATTCATTGAAAACACATGACTACTTTAATATTATAATTTTATATTTTCTTCATAGACTGAACCCTTTCATTTCTCCTACCCTCGGGATCAATTTTGACTCTAGAGCCACTTCTTTCCCTAATACTTAAACCCTAATACACAGTCTTAACACTACCTTTATTTGAAGTTATTTAGATGGTAAATAAGATTTTTCTTCTTCAAGAGTAAGTGTATATTTTCCATATATCATAGAGTCTTTAACATAAATACATGAATCATCTAATGAAGTTAGAAATATAATTGTTTGGTCTTAATAATCCAATTTAATGTCTATATTGGTTAGGTATAACAAGATTTTTTTAATTTCATCAATGTGTATCCTGAATACAGTTCCAAGTCACTTTTATAAAGTATATCATCTCAATTTTTTATATAATATTCTTATAAGAGACTTAGTCCTATAAAGGGATTTGAGCCTAGACCATATACTGGTAGTAGAAGATTCGTATGCACCTTCTATAAGTACTTTATCTCATAAATATAAAAGAATTAATCTATGATCCTTCCTAAGATTTTTCTCAGGTACATCAATGTAGGTGATGGAAGTCTTCCCATCCGGGGTAGGGGTGGTGATTTTCTTTTTAGAACTACAAAGAGCGTCAATTAAATAATTATGGTCCAGTAAAGATATCATTTTAATTATCTAAAGACTAAAATCATTTTCACTATCAAATTTATCAATATAAAATTTAGTAGAATCCAAAATTAATGTTATAGTAGGATCTGATACCAGTTGTTGGGGTTAAACCTTTAAACCCTAATTCACCTAGGGGACACTACCGTGTATTAGAAAGTTAATTATTTTATATGTTTAATTAATCAATTGGAGAAAAATAAACAGACTGGATTTATTTTCAAATCAAGATACTAGAACAACAAAATAGAGAGTGCATAAAAATAAATGAGAACATATATTACCTTCTTTAGATCAGTGTGATCTAACGTGTATAGTGAGAAAACCACCTGGGTAAGAATTTTATTATAAATTAAGAAAGAAAGAAAAGAAAATACAGACATAATGAAAAACAAAGAAGAACTAGAAAAACTATACAAGGAGGCTAGCCCTGTTGAACTAGGTGGAACCGGTGAATCCTATCAGGTAGATTCAACATCGTCCACTCCTAGACGGACTCATGCACACACCCAAAAAATATAAAGATAAATACATGAGAGAAAGGAATAGATCCCTATAGAGCCAAGAAACTAAATGGAAACATGGTTATGATCAAAAGGGAAGTCAATATTAGGAACCTTCTTGACGCGTAATCATCCTAGACCTAGGAATGAGCTGATATCCACTAGAGAAGTATTCTTGTTCCGGGAGGCGGAACAAATTAAAGGATGGGGTGAATGGATGGGAAACCACATTCTCTTTCTTTTTATCTGAGAATCCATCTGTATAGTGAAGGAAGCATCACTTTCAGAACTCATAGGATGAACCAGACAAGATGGAAGAGAGCGATTTGCTCGAATGAAGGGTCATATAATGAAATCGTGATCCCGATGAAATGATGGAATGCTAGAGCTCAACAAGTGGTCATGATGAATCACAAGATCAAATACACATGGAAATACTAGATCAAAGTTGGCTATTTTCATAACTGAAGGAGGGATAGTGCACCAGACATGTGGCACCATGAGATTGGAACAACAGTGAAACTCCGAATCAAAGCCAAGAAAAAGAAACAAACCTGGAGAATATAAGGACCCTTGTATCTTAGTCAATCAATGCTCTAGTTAAACATTCTCTATTTAGGTAAGAAATCTATATATATGGGTAAAAAAATCCAAAAAAGAAAATAAAACCCTGCAAGAATAGTTCTATTCAAGCATGTAACCCATGAAAATAGAACACCAATAATTCAATACGAATAACTCTTATAAAACAATATTAAAGGATTTTAAATGAAATATTGGAGCAGCAAAATAAAACACCTAGGTACTGCTGAATAACCATTCTTAGGCCACCACTACCATCATCAGACACCCGAGGTCGACCACCTATCATATGATTAGTCATGCCCCATTGGTCTATCCTCCGGCTCGCTTAGCTTATGACCGCCTTCTCCAAATCTGGCCAATTGCGGCTTGATCCGATCCATATTGTTCCACCAAAGGTGTTCTATCTTCTCCACGCACTGCCTGAACTCACCCAGTTCCTCTACCGAGGGTTGTCGCTCCACCACATCTTAAAAATAAGCTTTCCCATAGACCATTCATACTGCTTCCCATAGTGGAAGCCTCCACCCTGGCACCCCAGTCGACCTTTTCCTTCATGGACATCCCATCCACTAGATCACCAGATCCACCATATGTAGCCTTAACTGCAGCAGAGCTTACCTCCACGATAGCTACTTCCCTCTATCTAGATCTTGTGCCATGCAGCCTCATCTGCACACTATGATGACTCCTTTTACCAGATTTAGTGTGTCCAACTTCAGACCACCACGAGGTACTCCCTAAAAATTATTGGAGGACCCCTCTACCCCGAAAGGGTTTGGGTGGGTCTACCTGATTTATTATGTGTTTGGAAAAACCTCCCTAGCCTATTATAGCCCAATACAGATTTTCTCGACCCATTACGGGTCTGCGAGAGTTCAGTGTGACTCGTAATGGGTGAGATATTTGTTTCGGGCCCCAGTTAATCAAAAAATAAATAATTTAATTAATTTTAATTTTGGTCTTGAATTAAATTAATTAAAATTTTATTATTAGTTTAAAAAAACAATTTTAATACCTAATGATTAAATTAATGTAATTTCTGTTTAAAATTAATTAATTTAATTAATTTAATTTTCATTATTAAAATTAAATATATTATGGACCTAAAAATAGGTAAATTATTTGAAATTTTTAATTCATTTAATTTAATTAAATCCTTCAGAATTAATTTAATGCAATTTAATTTTATCATTCTTTAATTTTAACTTCTTACTAGTCTTGAGGAATTACCCATGTATGTCTAAATTTAATTATTTATTTAATTGTTTATTATATGTGTAGGATGATTTTAATAATTAGTTGATTAATTTATGGTCTATGCATCATCATTCGTTTTGGTCAAAATGTATATGGCTATGCACATCCAAATTCATTTGATGTATCTTACAACCCTAGTTCTCCTCACCTATGCCTGATTATTTTTTATACAGTGGATAAAATGGGGTATAGTGTGGACCCTACCAAGATGAGGTGGTATGAATTAAAGAAGATTGTGTAAGCCATGGACCCATCAAGATGAGGCAGTACTCTAGACGTTATGTAGACCATTCCATGATGAGTATGGTGTAAGATGCATACAATGCCAAGTCAAGGCGTTACTCTAGAAGAGCAGCGGACATACTAGATAGGGACGAGCTGCATCACGAGTACAGAAATGACTTAGGTATGATTCCATTAGGTCCTTTTAGATGCTCTAGACTATTGGGGTGATTGATTACCTTTATGCATTTATTTCTTAATTTATGGATTTTATTACATCATGAAAAGACATAAAATAATAAATAATTAAATGCATAAAGAAGAGATGTATGTTTTTCCATTAATGTTCAGTTGTGATCATGAAAACATAGAAGAAAAATATTAATAGAAATGAATTACATTCATCAATAGAAAAAAACAAAACCCTTATAGAAATATTAAGTCACTACTACCTTCAATCATTTAAATTTGAACAAAACCGAGTGTTTGGGGTGCTCGTCATGACATAGTCAAGGGTACCTCTTATTACCAAGGAGTTCTTATGAGAGTGGTGGGTTGAATTAACTAAAGTGGTAGTAAGTATTATCCATATACAACTTGCTATCATTTTAGATCCAAACGTTGAGTAAATCGAGTTATAGTTTTAAAAGCTAATAATTCACTTGACAGATCAAGGAACCACAAGTTAATGTAGTTAGCTAGTCAAAATAACACCTTGAACCCTCTAAGTAATGGCATCGCCATAGCTTGTAGACTATGAGGGGAGGATCAAGGATCCTTTACACTAGAATATCCAATGGACAGATTATTCTGATTCCTGTAAAGAGGGTTCCTATACTTTGATCAAATAGTCAGACACATTTAATGATTTAATTAATTAATCAATAATGTATAATTTAGTAATCATGATAAAAAGTAAAATATGCTATAATTTCACTTTAGTATAAAATATAAAGATATACCACAAATAATATATTGTGATAAAATTTGAAAAAGTAAATATTCAATCCATCATTAAAATATGAGTGTAGTACAAGATGTTGCACACATTACTATGATATCAAAAATTCAAGGTGATGGTGTCACAAAACCTATTAAAAACTACCTCAAGAAGAGAGGGTGTTATAATGATTATAAGAGACACATGTAAGAAGCATATGATGGTTATGTCATAATGCTATCTCCAATGTCTGATGTTTGTTGTGGTTACAACATTGACATGTGGATGACTACACAAGTTGTCTCATCTTCAAGAATTATAAGAGGAGAAAGTAAAGAAAGGTTTGAATGGGTGATCAACTAAATTGGATTTGTGTAAATATGAACAATGGATCACAATACTTCAAGGCATTACCATCTTACACCTGATTACTCCAGGTTCATTTTAGGTTACAAAAACGAGAAAGATGGAGTAAATGCATACTTACTTTCTAGGTAAGGTTTTCCAAAAAAATAAGAGAATTAAATACAGGTTAATAATTAATTTTTATGAAGAATAATTTGAAGGAAAAGGTGATAAGGCCAATGGAAAGATAAATTCCAAATTCACCTTCATGATTTCTTTCAAAGATAGAGTTTAGTTATTAAATATGAGGTTATTTACATTAGATAAAATAAAATAAATCTATATATGTTTAAAATAAAATGAACTAAATAGAATAATAAAGTACTTGATTCTTCTTCAGTGTATATTCATTAGTTAAATGTTTCATTCATACTTCCTGTTTATTATATAAAACATTTCTTTCACATATTTTTATTCAAATATAGTAACCATGTAAGCAATATAAACACTGAATGAAGTAAGGTGTTTTCTTGAAGCAGTTGAGAAAGGTCGATTCTTAAGTCAGTGGTGAGAATCACATAAATTCTAATTTTCAAGTTGATGATTTAAGTAGAAATATTATTGAGTATAACCAAAAAAATTATCTCATGTGTCCATTGAAAACAATGAGACATTATTCCAGGTTTAGGAATGAATGTTTTTTATGGGTTTTCATACTCAACAAATAGTTTATTGGTACTTGAATAATTGGAAATACATGATTAATATAAAATGTAATACTTTTACACAGTTGTGGAAAGACAATTTTTTCTCAAGTAAAACTAAAAGTGAATATTAAGGATATAAACATTTTGGTATTTAGGATCAGTAAAGCTAAACACCTTTGGTATTATCAACATCTTTAGTTTGGACAAATAAACCTTTAGAAATAAAGGTATGCCACAAAGCTTTCGAAATTAGTTCACCTAGTGAGAGTAAACTATTCCAAGTGTAAGTTAATGGTAAATACACTTCATAAAATTCTTTTAAGTAATTAAAGAATGGTAAAGTGAAGTATAGTATATGCATGTTAAAAAGATATAAGAAGCTTTGTGTCAGCATGATAAAGAATAACTTGACCAAGCATTATCGATCAATATAATGCAGTGTGGAGAAATTACTAAACACACATTACCTTATCTACATCATGACATTGATGTTAATAAAAAGGATCTATGATGAAGTCTTATATGTTAAAATTGATCAAAAAAATTTATTATGGAGCAACTCCTAAATTTACATTTTATACCTTAGATTTATGATGTAAGTATTATCAATGTTTCAACTTGTAGTAAATTCCATTATATTACAAGGTGTTCTCTCCAAATAAGAGAAATATCCCATAACTATATTCCAAATTTAATGAAAAATGGATATCATATGAGTTTTAATATGATGGAAATCCACAATTTCATAATAACATGTGTTAGGTTCAAAGAGATTGTAAGTGTATAAACAAACTAGCATCAAGTTAACCACATTGTGCATCTAAGTAATTATCCTAATGGTCACTTAGGATATTGCATAAATCCTTATGATAGAAAGGATATAGTCAAGTGATAGAATACATTTATATAATAGGGTTCACATCTCTACTTGAGATAGTGGGAGAAATATTGACTTAGGTTTAATCAATGCTTAAGGTTCACAAATAGTTGGCATAATAATAGGTTCCACAAGTGCATGTGGAGTAAGAAAGTTCATGAGACACATATTGTGTAGGGAGGTTAAAACCACAGTGATGGTTTAATATTAACTGAGGCTGGTGATACATTATTTAGTGAGAATAATAATTACTACAAGTAAGAAGTATATAGAAATTAGATAATATTGGAAAGATTAATAAAAATTCAATTATGGATTCTATGTATCCAAGTGAAAAGGGGATTATAATTGAATATTACGGTGGTTATTCATGTGATATGATACATGGGTGGTAGAATCATGGTACCAATAAGAATTGATTGGTTATACCAAGTCGTTGTACTTAAATCTATTAGAATTTTACCTTCTTTATATGATAATTTAATTGGAAATTGGATGCCAATATGAGTTAAGAGTTACTGAAATCCAGTTCATGATTAAAGTAAGAAACAAGATCTTAGGATATTCATTTGGAATAAATTCTTTCCATGTGTGTAATAGAGGTTAGTGGGAGTGTCGTAGTTTTCTAGTAGAAATATTTTCAACAACATATGGAAAGAAAATATTGGTCTTACAGTTAGTTAAGACTAGATTTTAAATAATTCTCCAGTGGTTGACTTAAAGTATCAACCTATGTTCTAGGGAACAAGATATAATAAGGTAGATCTAAATTTTTCTTAGAGATATTCAATCATACATATAGTGACATGGTATTTAAAAATAATATCTAGAATAATTCAAGAGATAATTTTTACCAATTTCACATGGAATAAATCTCTCTAGGTAGACATGTTTGGGACATGGGAGGAGATTAACTTGGTGAGTTGAAATAAATATGCTTAAATGATGAATCAATAACCTATTCCATGATATGTAAAATAACTAATATTTCCATGATATAATTTATAGTAGGAAAATATCATTTATATATTAGAGAACTACAAGGTAAGCTATTATAACTCTCCATTTGTACTTTGAAAAGTACATAGGATATGTACCTCGTATGTAGAGAAGATGGGATAATAGTTTTTAGGGGATGAAAAGTAGTATTCATTTAGATCAATTTGATCAAAGCCTAGGAAAATAAACCCTGTATCTTCAATGGGTTTAAATTTTCCCTTCTTCGTTGGACCTTTGATTTGCATATGAAGCGAGACCCTCCTACAATGGTGATTTGGGTAAGCTTCCCAAATATTCCACTTCCGTTCCAAAGTCCATACGTTATTCTCTTGATAGGGAATCTAATAGGTAGATATCTATGTTTCGATAGCCGCACGGAGGCGCTATTCCACCCAGTTAATCCATGCATTTGTGTGGAAGTGGATATGTCAAAGGATCCTTTTGAGTATGTGTGGGTCACTACGGGTGAAGATTATAGGTGTAAGCAGCGGGTGGTATATAAATCATAGACTTCTTTTTGTTTGGGTTGCAAGCGACTGGGGAATTCACTAGGATCCTATCATAAGGAACTTCAGGTGAATAATATGAGAAGGGTTTTTGATCAGAGGCAGGAGGAGGAGTTCCTGGTTGAGGCAGAGGGAGTGTTTCAGAGACCTTATCCTCTGTTTTCTAGCAAGGGGATTACTGATGGTAACCTGTGTAGGGGGGAGGTACAAGCTGGTAGCATTTCAGGAAATGGAGTCCTAGTTATGGAAGCAGAGTCTAGCAAGAGGGAGGAAGGCTTGTGTCAGTAGGATATAGATGGTGGAGAAAACCAGGTGGTTGGTGGCAACAGGGAGGCAAACGGGTGGGCTGGCGTGGAGGCTTTGGAGCATATTTCTACCGTGTTGGAAGAGGTGGAAGAGGAAACGACTGTTTTGATGGCCCAGAAAGATAGTGGGAGGGAGGAAGACTCGGTTCATCTTGATTCAGTAAGTGTGGAGATCATGGTTCGGTTGGCGGATGGTGAGGAGGACTTATCACTAGATGGTGCAGGTTCGGGCAGTAGTGAAGCAAGGAGGCGACTGCAAGGGCAAGATTCAACAAAGGTTTATATGGACTGCTAGGGGAAGGCTCCTATTCTCCTTGGAAATAGTTTTGAAGGACTGGTTGAGGAGGATATAAGTAACACTCATGATATTCTTCTTGACCCAGAGGTAGGGCATCTGAAATCTTGTAATGAGGATGAACCTAATCACTCGGCAATTGAAACACCAATTCAGGAATATAGAAGTAATTCAAGGAGGATCAGGAGGAACTACTCATCCTTGCCCCCCCTTTGGAGACTATATTGTCCAAGAAGACAAATGCTAAAAAGGATTCCTTGGAGGAGGTGGGAACACAGACAACAAGGGGCCAGGGTGGAAATCCATTGAATATTTTTCTTAGCAGTGCGGAGGAGGTGACCGAGCTGGTGTTATTGCTCAACGCTATGGAGGAAGGGAGAGAACGCAAGGACTTTTCCTTTTTACCGAAGACAATGGAAGCACGGCCAGGTAAAAAATCTAATCCAGGTGAGAAGGAAATGACATATTCCATGGTTGTCATGCAGGAGGATTCTCAGGTTTTGATCAAGGAGAGAAACAATGAAATGGGAAGATCTACTGAAAAGGTAAAGAACATAAAAGAACCTATCCTTTGCTCCGAGGAAGACATGGTAGAGGAATTTCTGTATGTTAACATCCCACAGAAAGAGGCTGATATGATGGGAAGAGCTGTAAGAGTGGAGGTCAACAGCGAGCAGGCTAAGTGGATTGACAAACAGGATTTGATCCGGATGAGAGGCTTCAATGATTGGAAAATCAACAAAGAAGAATATATCCAAACATGGGACAAAATGGCAGACCGATTTGAAGACGTTATTGGGAAATATCCTGATGCTAAGGTATGTCTAATGAATTAGAATATTTATAGGGAGGAAATCACTAATAGGATAAGGCTATGTTTTGGTAACTTTTCCTTCTCTTATGAGGCTGCGACTCCGGACTGATTGGGCTTGTCTCTCACTTTTCTTTTAAAGTTGTTTGGTGGGATTTTTGGGTTGTCTGTGGTGAGGGTGCTAATGGCGCCAGGAGATGGTAATCTTCATTCTGATTTTCTTTGATGTCCTCAAGGGTGGATCCTGGGGGTCCATTCCATTGCTTGATGGCTGGGTGAATTCCTCTAGAATTTGTCAACGGGAGGATTTGGGTCGGTTTCGATAGTCGCGCCGGGGGATGCTCAAGGTAATCCTGGGTGGATTTGACCATCCTCTCTGATGTTCTAGTGCCCTGGTTCATGGTTTCTTGAGCATGGTTAGTGGTTTTTGGTGTTTATATGTTTTGATAAATATGGTTGTTTTGGACTCATGTAGCGGGGTACCGGGAACCCATAAACCAGATTTTGAAAATGAAAAACAAAATGATTAGCGGGTGACCTAGACCCAACTATTCATTACTTTCAATTACCATATCATGTATACAATTAGATACACATGATGTTCAATCACCATTATTGGGTAGAATTCTCTACATATACTATTTAATAGTAATATCCATATATTAAATGTTGTATCAAAATGTTATAGTAGATACTTGGATATAATGAGAACCTCAAGATACTATGAAATTAATTTTAAACAAAGTTCCTATAGTCTAGATACATCCTACTAACTGGACACAGTTGATATTTGACTATCATGTGCTGGGGGATCATAAGAAATGTGACTTCTTCTCATGAAATTCACACTTGGTGATCTCTAGTAGTGAAATAATGATGATAGACCTACAAATAGAAACACCACGTGTTTTGGGTGTCATTGGTTGTTCCTATCTACGAACATATGTATTGGTATCCTGACTTGAGATCATTATCAATATGTTTCATTTGATCATGTACTTTGATGAAAGTTAAAAATCATGATATTGAAATCATGGTGAGGTAGATTTTTTTGGTGTGTCATTGGTGTCATGAAATTAGTTGAATGGTCAATAAAGGATTTGTCACTTTTGGGTTGAGGAAGTTATATATCTCAGGCCTTGTTGATCAGGATGGCAGTAACTTTATAAATACCTAGAAAAGGTAGTTGAAAGGTAAATCCATCTCGTTAGATCAAAAAATAATAAATAAAGAAAATGGATATGACACAAGTGTGCATCCTATATTATGATATATCTAAATATAATGAGATTATATTACACAGTATGTGTTCAAAGGTTTGTAGTTATTTCTATGACTATCCTTATCTCTTTAGGGGCGTTGATGGGTTTCTAGACTCTACTCTTGGTCTGTGAATTTTATTCACTGCTATTGAGATGAGGTACTCAAGGGTTACACAGAATAGAATATTCAATAATTCTCCATATTCAGTTGAATATGTATATTGGATATGGTGGGACCCACCACAGGGGCTGAGTGTTGTTCAAGTTATCAACCACTGATATATAAATAAATTCACATTATTAAAGTAAATAATGATTAGTATTGAATTTATATATTAAATGTTTTTACAAGTTAAGTAAATATGAGAAAATATTATTCAAATGAATATTATTTTAATATTCAATGTTTATTTAATATTAAATAGGAATTACGAGTGAAGTTAATGACTCGAGTTTTATCACATAATATATTTTATATATATTACAAGTATCTGATAAAATAATAAATAATATTGATGTATTTTAGTTCTTCATAATTATTTATTTAGTGGATGTTATATAAATTGGGGTCGGGGAACCCTACTGAGTATTTAGAACCACCACTATAAAAGAGATAGAGGCTCTAACCCAATGAACTATGCATTCAATTTTTAATGAGATCCTCTTTCATCTCCCACTTCATAGAGAGAGAGTAACTCTCTTTGAGTGAATATCTAAGAACTCCTTCAAGTAATGAAGGAAGATGATCATGTTGATCATTGGGATGTCGATGACATCATTATATCATAGTGTTACCACCCAGAATTCAATGATCGACACTCCCTGAATATTTTTGAATTGTGCATGGATGATCTAGAGGGATCATGCTATGGATCCTTCAAGAAAAATTACCAGTGATGATATTCAGTCAATTGTAACTTTAGATTCGAATAGGTATGTTTTCTATTTATGTTTATGTGCTCTTTTTAATTTTCATGGGATTCTCAGACCATACTAGAGCTCAAATCATCAGACAACAAGTTCCATCACTCCGACGATGAAAATTTTGAAAACACTCATCCCACCGGATTTCTCTATGCACCCCAGTACGTTCAGCCTCCCCAGTATTACTATCTTTATCTCGAGTTGGACACCCACCATCATGAGGCAACCCTCTCATGACCTCCCTTTCCCCATATTCCACTCCCTCATTTGACTGATGCAACAAACCTTCCCCCTCTCCTTTCTTGATCACCTTGCCACCACTGTTGTCTCAATTTTTTGTCAAATGACTTGTTTTATAAGTTTTTTCAGTGTGATATTGAATTCAAGATTTTACCATTTCACATTAACTATTGAATTCAATATTTTACTGTTTAATATATAATTTTCTACATATAATAATATTATTATTTTTTATAAGGTAGATGTACAATGATTATTATGATAAAAATAGTGTATGTAAATTAATTTATAGATGTGATATGAAGTTTTTATCCATTACTCTTCATAATTAACTGAGATAAATGTTAGATAAATTGAAATCCTATTTATTTAATTCATATTTCATTTAAATTTATTTTAATTATGTAGATATTAGTGACTCATTAATTAAATTTAAATTTTCTAAAAATAATCTATTTATCATCATATAATGAAATTAATAATTTTCATTTTAGTGATGGGTTTTTTATTCAATTGTTCAAAAAATTCAATGAGAATTCGTGTGATTTTAATTAAATAAATGACTGTTTTTTCTTTTTGGGGGGGATTTTTGTTTTTATATGTATTATTTAAAGGCAGATTTTATACTTTTATAAAATTCTAGATTTTTGTTATTTATATTCAATACTCAATATTATTTTTTACTATTAATTTTGAAAATATTTTAAAAGGTAGAGTAGATTTTTGGGGTTTTGAAATTAAAATTTAGGCTGGTAATTAAATGTAATTTTTTATGGTGTTTTTAATAAAATGGTTTGTAGTTGATTTAGTGAATTGGATTTGAAAAAAAATATAAATAGTCAAGAATTTTATAAAATTTATTTTTAATAGGTTTACTTTATTAAATTGGTAAATAGTCATTTTTTTGTGAAAATAAACATTGAATTAAAAATTTTAGAGTTAAAAAGAATAATATGGTGTTTTAAATGTAAGCACATGTTTTTTATTAAAATTATATTTGATTTGAAAAACCCATTAAATAGGTTTCTTATAGGGGGTTAACATGTGTTTTTTTAGGTATTTAGGGTATGATCATGTTAATATATATGGTTTTTGGTATAGAATTTTTGATACTATACTAGATGGTATATATCATGTTAAGATAGAGTTGGATGGGTATGGGGGTTTCTCATTATGTGTGGATAGAAAATCATTTTTTTATTCAACCTTTTTTTACCTTATATTCTTGTAAATAGTTATATAATGGACCTATAAATTCCTAGGGAGGTTTCAAGGTATTTTAGAGTGTTCTATTTCTTTTTTTGTTAGAGTAGGACTCCTAGAATTTAAGGTGTTGTGAGTTTTCCTTGGTTAATATAGATATTGGGAAAATGATTTTTCATATTCATTTTCTTATCAAGTTACCTTAAATACGAGGGTAGGATGAGGAAAATTTTATTCATGGTTTGAGGTGTGTAGATATGTATAAGATTCACCTTATTATTTTTAAAATTATTTATTTTGATTAATCCATATCCTCAGTAATATTATTATTTTGATATATTTCTTATCATTAGAAATTCTTTGAGTGTCACCCATAAAAGGTTCTAATTTAAAACACATTTATCTCAAACATATATAAGATTAAAAGATAGTGAAATAATTATAAAAAGTTTATTATAATATCCTATAACCATACATGTGGTATGAATTTTATTAAGACTGAGTATACTCTTTTGGATATACCTATGAAGGTTTTTACTACCAGACGTGGGTGATATTTTATAGTGATCTTTATCATTGTTAGATATAGAATCATAATTTTTTGGATCTTAGTGATGTGAAATCCATGCTTACAATTTTTTTAAATGTTTATTAATGGAATTTATTTGGGGTGTTTTTAATGAAATTTAATAAAGGTTTTGGATATTTCAAGAAATGTGAAATATACTTGAAATTGAAAACTCTACTACTTTTGAAATAGGGGTTCATCAGTGGGTTATAGTAAAAATATATTTGTTTGTATTCCTTTAATACATTGTCCAGAATAATCTATAGAAAAAGAGAGCAACATGGAATCCAACTTCATTTCTGTTATGAATAACATTTTCATCCACTCATTTTATGAAATTCCAATATCCTTGAACCTATGCCAAAATCCAGTGATTACATGACCTTATATATTCCAAGGAAAGATATTTTTATACAAATTTATAAATCCAAGTCATAATTAAATGATAAAGAAGATCAAAAATTTCTAATGGAAGTCTTCCGTACAATAATAAATACATTTTTTTTCTAATATATTTATTACCACCTTTTTTACTACACAACACCAAATTGAGAACTTGGACCAACAACCACAAGTTTACCATGTGTTGTTTCTTTTCATGCAACCCTTGTGTAAAATAAAAACTTGTTAAGAATCATAACTAATAACATTCAAATGCGGGGTTCCTCTTATCAAAATTATCTTTAACTTTCTTCTTTGATTATGAATATCTTATGTGTATTTATTTATTTTTTGTACAAAATGAATATTTTATGAACACAATAGGATGGATATAAATAAAAAATTGATGCATGCTAACCGTATGAAAAAAGAGTATGGTGATAAAGTTAAATAGTTCATCATGTTTTCAATAAAGATTGAATATGACCCTCCAAATCCTTTTTACATGTTTTTGTTTTTGTTATTCAATAAATATTAGTCTAGGAGAGTTGGTAGAATATTTTATTTGTCACAAAATAGATCATATATATAAATGTTGGACTAAAAATAGGGAAAAAACGAACGTGCTCACCGATTGGAATGATACATATATTTATAAATCATTTTATATGAATACTAGTGTAAATGATGATAGAGAACATATAGAATAAATGAAAATGGAAATTGAAGATGACCTTTGTGATTTTACAATGTTTTTTGAGAAGTTAAATATCTATGGAAAGAGACCATTGTATACCATTAGTACTAAAAAAAATTCAACTGTATTGAAGTTATATAATTCCAAAGCTGGTAGCTGATGGATTGATACTGGCTTTACAAAACTACTTGGCCTCCTGAATGATATTGTAAAATAAGAAAATGAACTTTCTTATATCACATATAATGTTAAAATAATTTTACGTTCAATGGGAATGATATCTAAAAAATACACTCTTTTCCAAAATTATTACATATTGTTTCCCAAGGACTATGAATCACTTATAAATTAGCTAAATTGTTGTGTGAATCGATAAAAGAAAGATAAATCCATCCCTTTGAAAGTTGTATGGTACTTTCCTATCATTACATAGTTTTGAAGACTATATAGATGTTAGGAAACCATGATAAAATTCACATGGAAAACCAATACAATAATTAAATATGGGAAATTAATCCATCCATTAGACTCTACATAGTAGAAATAAATTTATTATGAGTATATTGAATTTGTAAATGACATGATAAAATTTTGTCTTGATTTATCTACATATGGAAAAAATCCTTGTGCTGTAAAGATGAGTAATCATAGTACATGGCCATTTATGTTTTTAAATTATAAATGTTTTCCATGGTTATGAATGAAGCAAAAATACATTATTTTTTATCTACTTATATTTGGACCAAAACAATCTAGTAATGATATTGAAGTCTATTGGGATCTATTGATCAAAGATCTGAAATTGATGTTGGATATAGGTGCCACAATGTATGATGCTCATAGAAGTGAAGACTTAACATTGAGGTCCATGTTGTATAGGTTGATAAATGAATTTCTTGCTTATGAAATTTTTTGAGGATATAACATTAATGTAATGTTAGAGTATCCCATTTGTGAATAATGCACCCATAGAATTCAGTTGAAAAATACCTCAAAGATTGTGTTTTCAGGAGATCAATTTTTTTTACCTCGATGAAATAAATATTGATTTTGGACAACATCATTTTATAATAATACAAAGAAAGGTAAAAAACCATATCCACTAATGGATGATCAACTATTTGATAAAGTAAAACATATTGAAACAGTTTTTAGTAAACCCTTTATGGAAAACCTTCAAAAATTAGTCTAAAAAAAGTGATTAACTTTCATTAAATTGACATACTAGAATTATTTTTATGTCATATATTTTCTTGATTTCATGCATGTAAAAAATGTATTTGATATTTTTATTGTCACATTACTAAATTTTCGTTACAAAACAAAAACACATCAAGGCTGAGTTGAACATGATTGACATGGAGATAAGGGATGAGTTGGAACCGACCAAGGTTAAAATGTAAACTTTTCTTCCTCCAAAAGTTTACACTCCATACAGACAAGAAAAATTTCAAATTTTCATTATCCTTAATGGTGTGAAAGTTTCATATGGGTATTCATAAAATATCATGAATATCATGTAAATGTCTAATTTTATGTTATAGGGGATAAAATCACATGATTTTCATGTTTTGATGCCAAATTTTATGCACTCTAATTTATGTTGTATTCTTCATAAAAATGTACAACATATATTGACCCAACTCTTTTTTTTTTTTCAAATTCATATGAAATAAAGTCACATACTCAATGAAGATTCCAATCACAAATAAGGAGGATGTAGTCATATTATGTGAACTAAGGATGCTATTATCACCATAATTCTTCAATATAATGGTCCACCTAATGGTTCACTTGGTTAGAGAGGTTCAAATATGTGGTCCTATCTATTATAGATGGATGTAACCCTATAAATGTTATATGATGATATTAAAAGGGTTTATCAAGAAATTAATTCAACAAGAAAATTGTATTACAGAGAAATATATTATTGAAGAAGAAATTCAATTTGGTACCAATTACCTATCAGATGTTGATATCATTAGTCTCCCAAAGTCTCATCACAGTGGACAACTTATGGGTGAAGGAATTTCCAAAGGATATGTTATTAAAATTACAATCACATAGTGAAAGCAAGATCACCAATACATTTTACATAATAGTGAAGATGTTGATCCATATGTTGAAGCCCACAAATCAATTATTAGATATTTGAATCCATCAAGGGGTGGAGGATGTATATCAAATACACCAAATAAAAATATTATAGGATATTTTCAAGATCATATTTATAAAGAGTTATCTAAAAATCCAAATTCAATTGATGAGTGACTTCTATGGTTATCCAAGGAACTAAATGGAAATGTTATATCTTACTATTGTTTTTTAATTAATGGTTATATATTCTATATAAAAGTACACGATAACCAAAATATGATGAAAAATAGTGGATTTACGATTATGGAAGAAGCAATGCACATAT
The DNA here is from genome assembly GCA_963277665.1 of Viscum album. NCBI lineage: Eukaryota > Viridiplantae > Streptophyta > Magnoliopsida > Santalales > Viscaceae > Viscum > Viscum album. The sequence continues at coordinate 813,357,083 of OY728126.1, read as the reverse complement.
TTGGTTCCAAGGATAGAAATACAATTTATGAGAATTTTTAATATTTAATCATCATTTAATAGATATATGAGTTGTATTTGATAACATTTAAAGTGTTGATTTTACATTGTAAATGGGTTGACAATAGTATTACTATGAAAGTTGATGAAATGGGATTGCTAAAGATGAATTTCATTGTGAAAGGTTACAAGGATGATCCATTCATAATGTAATCATAAAAATGCATGTATTTATTTTATCACATCCAAAAAACAATAATTAGTCAATTATCCTAGTGGTGAGTAAAAAAAATATAGGGTTATATGAAAATTTAATCAAGGATGACCCTTACATTGGGAGATCACAATCATTTAATAGAGGTCCCAATGTAGAAAATGTCTTGTACATTAGAGGGGATCACAAACAGGGGGCTTGGATTCTCTATAGAGGAGATATATCCATTAATTCTTTAAAGAAAAGAACAAGAGTTCAATGAGTAGGTTAAAGTGATTTTAATATACTATGATTTTACTCATAATATTACACGTTCTCTAGTTTATTAACATTATCTAAATTTATTGTTTGACTGCTAATGCAAAAAATTTCTTCTACACATGATGATGTTACCAATATTATGGAAGAAAATATGGTTGATGTTGAAACTAAAGAATTATTAGGGGATCAAGAACACGTTGATAAAAAAACAAGAACAATGTAGAATCATTGTGATGACTAAAATTATCAAGTCAGGAAGAAAGGGTATAAAATTTCAGCTTGGATGAAATCAACGTCGCCAAACAATTGGCCCCAAAAAGTAAATAATATTTAAATATGTTGGGGTTAAAATGTGAATTAATTTTCTAATTGACAAATATTTTTGGTTCCATGTCCATACTGTAATGAAGAAAACCCTTAAGTATGATATTAAGGTAATGTTACGGTATACTTTCTCTATTTTTCAAAAATATTATATAATGAAACTTTTATTTACTTTTCATTATTCCTTGAAATGTTTATTTATTTTAGATGATTTATATAAGAAACATGTCTTAATGGCCACTGGAAAATCACATCGAGGATTCCAAACACTTATTACCAAGATTCATCTTAGGGATATTGAGTGGAAAGTAATGCCCCACTCACCAGTTAGTAGTGCACATGTTATAAAGTAGGAAACATGGAATGATTTCATCAGTCTTCGTGAAGAAAAATCATTTTATATGAATTTTAGTCAATAATATATTATTTGAAATTATTTATTTTATTCAATTATATTCAAAATTATTAATTTATGAAGCAATAAAGGTGTTCTGAAAATAAACCACATGAATCAAAACCAATGTACCCCTATCACAAAGAAAGTATGGGGTGAACTTCACTAGAGAAGAAAATGGAACGTATTTTAGATCTACAATAAAAGTTATATGTGATATGAAACAACATATGTTCATTTTATTATATTTTTATTGATGAGTCAAAATATAAAACCACTTCTATCCCATGTCATGTTCTATAAAAGGTGGTCCATGTAAATAATGAGGGAAAACTAGTTAATGAAAACACAAAATCAGTAAGAGAAACATGAGTAAGTATGACATAACAGTAATTCATTATTATTCATAAATGTATTATATAAAAATATTTATTTTGGTTCATACATTTTTTATATGGTCTAGACTCAATAATCAGTAGTGACCGTACATGAATAAAAACTACTTTAAATAGCTTTGAAGTAGCTAGAACAATGATGTATTTTCTCCAATGTGATCCTTTTCATGTTATTAATTATATGGTGTTAATATAATATCCTTCATTTTTTATAATTTTCTAACATTTCTGAATTCTTTAACCATTAAATAATAATAATCATTTTATATTCACATTATTATGAATATGAAAAGTACATGTGAGGTGACATAAAGAATAATCAAAATATCCATGGATAAACCATAAAATCAATCATGTTAGTAAATAATCCTAAAAAATACCATCACTAAAACATTTTCATTGTTTAGTAGTGGTTTACTAAACTAATGATAAAAAATATTTAACTATTTTTGTGGTGGTTTTTTATAAACTGCTACTAAATTTTATGTTTTTATTAAAAAAACTTTTTTCCCCATGCCTCACCCTTCTCTCTCCCCCAAACCTTCTCCCCTGACCTGCCCCCCCGACCATGAAACCTTGAACCACCCCCCTCATCAGGGATCCCAAACCCTCTACTATGCACCACCCTTCTACCTTGAGCTCCCTTTTACCCATGACCCTAAACCCTAGCACCATTCCCCTTGTCGGCATTCCCAAGACCTCCTCTACACCCCAACCTTATCCAATGATATCCCCTTCCCCTGACCCCGAACCCTAGTACCACCCCTCACCAGCACTCCTGAGCCCTCTCTCATACTCCACCTTTCTCCCTTGATCTCCCCTTCCCCCTAACCTGAAACCTAGAACCACCCCCTTCTCCAGTGCTCATGTATCTCATGATCCCTCTATCACACCCCACCCTTCTCCTCCAACCCTTCTCCCCCAATCACCCCCTCCTCCAACCCCTTTCCCTAACACCATAGGGATTCCCCCCTCATCAATGATCAGGAATCTCTTGATCCCTCTAATCTTGTGCCCCAATCCATTTTCAGCGCAGTGGTCATAGCCCCCCCCCAACCTGTCTCCCCTCCCTTATCATTGCTTGAGTCATCATCCCCGTCTGAGCCCTTTCTGGGTCGTTTCCTTCGCTTGAGCCCATGTCGGAGGTGAGGTCATATGGTTTTATTTCTCTCTACATTTTAATTTATAGTTTTAGTCTTCAATTATTTCTCTCAATTTTTATTACTCTATGTTTTCACCATTGGTCTTAGTAAATTGTGTTAAATTTTTTCGTTTTCATCACATGGCACATCGAATTAAAAAAATTTATTTAAATAAGTATCATGTTTTGAAATGTTGGGTACATATGTTATATTATTTTGTTTATTAAGGTATCATGGTTTGATTTGAAATATAAATCTTTCTGGTATTCTCATATATTCAAATTTACTGATTTGTTGTTATTTGTTTTTTATTTTATGCCATGATACAAATGGTACAATTTCTTGATATCATTAGTCCACCATTGCTACATGAAAAACTTGCACATATGAGTTGGCATGATTGGGGTCATATAAAAAATATCATTGTTTAAAAAAGATGTTGAAGTCCAAGAAAATTAAAATCCATGATATATATCATATTTATACAACCTCTAAAGTTAACCTACCTTTATAAACCAAGATACCTAGGCATTTTCACCACTAGGAAAATTTTAATGACATAACATAAATTATTAATCTCATTTTACATTTATACATGCATTCATAAATTATTATTAAATTACATGGTATGTATTTTATGATGTTTCAAGGAAGAACACATCAATTCGAGCTAAGAAAATCATCCCTTACACTACCATGTCAAAGAGTTTTTACAGAAACCGATCGAATCTGGTAATCCATTCATTAGTTTATTTATTTATAAGACAATATTATCTGTTTTTTATATTAAATTTTTGATTTATATTTTTTTAATACAATCACAGAATTTAGGTCACCAAGTATCTCGAATAGAACTGTTGATGAATGTTCAGAAAAAATATGATGGGTGTTATGTAAATGAGTCTACTAAAGAAGTTAGGGTATGAATTCATTTTTCATATAATAAATTATTTTTATTTGTCACTATGTTAATATGTATTGCTTCAAATATGAATGATATTTAATTTATAGGTAAATTTAAATAACTATGGGATAAAAATCCCTTGTAGTCATTCTCAGTCTCCTTGGATGACCAAGTAGGTAAATTCCTTGGGAAGGAGCATCCTGAACGAGTTCACATGATGGGTTTGGGACCATTGTAATATGATTTCCTTGGTAGGAAATTAGGGATTGTAGCTGCATCTACTCCTGATTGTGGTCACTCCCTACCCCAATATTCTTAGAGAGAGTTTATTTCTATGCAAAGAAAAATTCAGGAACATGGGGCTCAGATATCCACTTTTTAGAAAGCATTGGTTGATTTATATATTAGAAGATGAATGGATCTCTCCCTGATGATATTACATTGAAGACTAGTGGTGAGCAGAAAATCAAACAACTTTAAAATAATTTATTTCACAAACTTTTATTGGGTTTATGTTTAAATATAAATATACAAAACTGTTTAATTTTCAATATAATTGTCTTGTAGGTGCCAATAGTAGGAAGTAGAGATGGACATGGAGAGAGTGTTGAGTAGAGTTCATCAGATGTAGTGTTTAGTAGTCTATTTGATCTCATGGACCAATATGTAAAGATAGGATTTGTTCTTGTATCATTTGTGGAACGTACTATTCACATTTCATTTTCATGATTTCCCATGTTTTATTATCAGATTACCAAGAATATGATCAATGTTGGTTATTTAAAGAGGATGAAACAATTTATATCATGTTTTTGGTATTAAATTATGGTGGAATATTAATTAAATTATTTCAATAATGGATAAAATACATGTTATATTCTCTACTCTTTATATGGAATTTCTTGTGCATTTTTTTTGTTTTTTTCTAGGGTTATTCTTGGGATATAGATTATACAATTGTTTTTTTGAAAATCAGCATTTAGCGGTGGTTTAAACCACTAATATATATAGTTGTTTTTTTTATGTTAGTTAAAACTACCGCTAAATACTCATCATTTTTTTGGTTGCAATTTTTTTTCTTCTAAATATATACTCTATAGTGTTTACCAGAAACCACTACTAAATAGAAGGAACCTCCACGGGTTGGATGCCGACACTAACTTTAGTGGAGGTTTTTTCAAAATATCACAGACACATTTGGATGTGGTTTAAACCTCCATAAATAGGTGACTTTATTATAGTTCATCCTATGAGAAATCATACCTAAATTAAAAGGAACACCATTTGAGATCTAAATTTTTATTTAAAGTCAAACTAAGGTTGTTTTGGGTTATAAAAATCATTTTTCATTGTGATATAAAAGTTTATTAGAAAATAAGTCAGAAAATGTTTTGTAAAGTGAGGTAAAAATAAGAGAAAACATCAAATCAATTTATTTAACAATGATAGAATGAAAATTAAGATCATATAATGTAAAGTGGAAAAGAAAACCCCATTAAATAACACATAAATTATTTACAATAGACAAGAAAGACCTTGGTATTTTTTAATAGAACATATTTTGGTTGAGTGAGTCTGACTTCAGAACTGAATTAAAATCTAGCTTATTTTCCAGTGGTATATTAATAATATCTTCCAAATGGATGTAATTAACTTTTTACTATTCAAACTATTTTGGCCTTCTAATTAATGTCCTCCCAATATGGTGAATATGTCATTATAAGGCTTAAATATTTTGAAAAATCAAAAGTTAAATACATCCATTTGTAAATTTTTTTAAAGATACAACTTGAAAATATGGTGAATTTTACTTCCCTTCTAAAGTTAGGTTCATCTCATATAAAATCTGTTCTATTTAAAAATGTCAAGGTATTCCTTTTCTATTGTAAAGAATTCATGTGTTATTTAATGGGTTTTTTATTTACCATATCAATTTATATGATCATAATTATCATTTTATCAAGGATAAATAAATTTATTTGATGTTTTATCTTCTTTTTTCCTCACTTTCCAAAATATTATATGACTTATTTTCTAATGAAATTTTAGAATACAAAGACAAAATGTTTATATATATAAATATATAAAACCGTATCTTATAAATTAAACTTTATAAGGTAAAAAACAAATGTAAAAACACTTTATAAATATGATTTAGAAAACCTGGAGACATTCCCTTTTCTTTTGGTAAGAAAAACATCATAAAACGTTGGGAATAAACATGTCATGTTTTATATTCTACCAGTCATAACATTCTGCTGACCATAACTCTATATTTAAATTTTACACTTAATAATTATTTTATATTATTACATACAGATGAAGGATACTACACTACTCACTAATCATTATAGTCACTTTTCATGCGACATGGCAGCGGGTCATGAGGTTTGACAGATCAGAGTGTGTAGAGCCCACCATTATCATTGTATTCTGCCTCCACCTACCGTTATACCACACCTACGTAATTTTGGATTCTATGGAATAACGGTATCTTATTTTACATTCATTTATCACCACCTAATTACTTCCGTCAACGATATTTGGAGACCATTGACACACATATTCCACTTTCCCAATGGAGAGATGAACACCACCCTTGATGATATGGTAATCATGATCGGTCTTCCTATCTAGGGGGATGAAGTTATAGGACCTACTCCTGGAGACTATCATGATCTTTTACAACAATTTATAAGTCTCTAAATTTTAGGAGATGAGGATGCTACATATGGTGGGTCCATGTCTATGAGATGGTTGGAGATTCATTTTTCACAGTTACCCACTAAAGTTAACATACAGACTGTCATGCATCATGCCCATGTATATATCTTATGAATCATTAGAGGGACATTGTTCACTGATCTCTCAAGTATGAATGTTAGAATGGGGTATATGATCCTTCTATAGGATTTTGATTAGGTTGGGAGATACATCTTGGGATATTCAATCTTGGAATACACATACAGATCCTTATGCACAACATACTGCTCAGATTACACAAATATCAGGGGATGTGTCATACTTCTTTTGATATTGGAATGGGAGTGAATCCCTCCCCTATCCCCTATTATTTCTAGGTAGGATATTCATACAGGTTTTCTTTGTGATGTTCCACATGGATTCTAGTATGATCACTAATATCTATTAGTTTCTAACGTTATATGGAGTGATTGAATTTAATTTCTTATTATTTATCACTCAGAGTATTGTATTTTACTAGTGGAGTTAGAAACACCACTTCATCATGGCCATGAGACACAATTTGTGTGCATACCATCTTATGTGGGATAGTATACTACCCACCAACATAAGTATATACAATCTTTCATTGACTAACTAATTTCTTAAGATCGTAAATTTTATGTTTTAGTACCAATTTTTTTTTGAAAAATCTCACACATAATTTAAAATTACAGGGATGCCATTCTAGGCTTTATTAGACCAATTGTATGCATATTTCACTACTGTATTTCATGATGTGATGGTTGTAATGTATTTCATTCACATTCATATTATTGAGTGGAACCATCCTAAAGAATCATGCACCAGTTTGGCTATATTCAGCGTATTCTATTTCTGCCAGGATAGTCACTAGAGATTTATTCTATGAAGCTGACATAGAGGTAGCATGTTTATTGGAATTGAAGGCATGCCAATTATCAAAACCTATGGGACAAATGAGTGTCATTTAATATCAAGGGTGTGTGTATAATTCTATTCCCTTTATCAGAGCATATAAAATATGCACCATCGTATAGACTGAAGATGGATTGAGGATCTGTTAAGTCAATAAATTTTCATCAGTTTTTTATATATAATTTTCTAATTCATTTTGAACCTATTTATAACACTATCGACTATAGTAGATTATTATCTTGTGTAATACAGAGGAGGAGGATGTTTATAGCATGGTAGTGATCCATTTTATAGTGCAGGGGATGATTCTAGCTTATCGTGTGCTTCATGATAGTGTCTTAAATCATCTACCAGGGGAAGATGATGCTCTTACCCAGGGAGTAGAGGTTTCTACTCAGGAACCTCCTCCATAAGATGGTTATTTCACATAACGGTGCATGTGAGGCCTCACATGTTTCCTAAGAAAATATTGACCCTCTAGAATTATAACCTCAACTGATAGAGGATTTCTCTCATGAGGCATGAAATCCATTTGTGTTGTCAAGATATCCATAGTTTTCTCTGGGTTTAGCTTATCTGATCTTATATCATGGATCATTTCCCATGCCATTATCTTTTGTGCCTAAGCCTTCACAAGTTGTATGGTTTTACTAGGTTATGATGGTAGGTCCTTTTACTCATGTAGTGAGTGAAATATCTGGTGCACATGATGACATCTAGCTGACACCTCCTCCTTATGATTCATAGCCAGAACATTCAACAGTTGAGGTTCTAGTGCCTAAGGATCATCCTTCTCTATGTCATTATACTCCACCCCAGCATAGAGGTTGATAATCTCAATATGGGTGTCCCATTCACACACCAGATTGTGGTATGAGACCTCATCATAGATAGTGATTGTACTCATTTATTTATATGTGTGTTATCAACTTAAAGGATTTGAAACAAAAATGTATTTTATCCTCTATATTATTCTCTTAATTTTAAAATGATGAAATTATTTTCACTATCAACCATTTTTATATGTTTAACCACTAATTTAATTTTCATTTACATGTTAGTTTCAATTTATATTTTTAAAGATTTCAAATTCAACTACTTGAAACATAGGAAAACTTATTAAATTTCAAGTAGGTAACTTTAAAAACATATAAAATATAAACTATAAAGACAATATAATTAAAACATAAAATATATATTAAGAATATAAAACATTGTTGTAAGTAAAAAATAATCACAAATATAATAAATAATTGAAAATGAAATGAATTTTGAAAAATATTATAAATACAAATTTAATGGTTTAAAATAACAATATATTGTTCCACTAAAATTAATTTTTGTTAATTTTTTTATTAAATGATTATTACTTTGAATTATTTTTTTTATATTTTTAGTAAGTGTTTCATATTTCTTTTAGATTTTATTTAAACATTATTATATATAGGATTTTAAAGACACAAATATCAAAAATTATTATGTTTCATATAGGTAAATTTGAAAGAATATAACATATAACATATAAATAAAATATAAATTATATTTGAAAAAGTGACTCAATATATAAAACATAATTGAAAATAAAAAAAATTATAAATATAATAAATAAAATTTAATTTACATATTATAAAATTTATTTCTTAAAAACATAACATTTTCACTTTCAAATATTAATGGAAATAACTATAAACAAAACAAAATAAACAATAGATATATATATAAATATATATAAATATAAATATAAAAACATATATATTTTTAAATATACAAACATTTATATTTAAAATGAGTATTTATGTGGAAAGGTGGCATCATCGATGTTGCTTTTCAGAGTTAATTTTTAAATTCATTTTGACCTAGCATTATTTTAATAAATATTTTTTACAAAAATGTATCTAAAAAACTCACGTGCAAGAATTTGTGCACCATCCTTTTCACATAAATCCATGGGACATAAAATGGTTAAGGGCCTAAAATAATATATAATACCTATTTGGGTTTATTGAAAACTTTATTTTACCACCGCTAGTGAAAATCACTGATAAATATTTATTTTATCAATTTTAAAAAAAGGACGATAACAGGTATCTTTTATCAACACTAGGAAAAATGATAATAAAATAACATCTTTATCATATTTTTTTAATGTTGATAAAGGGTTACCTTTATTAGCACTGATAAAGATTTCCTTTATCAGTGCTAGTTAAAATAACCATAAAACTAGCACAGGAGTCCCATATTGAACTCGTAGATAGTCATCTGCTTCTTTTTATATCATTTCATGGTATAAGAACACCAAAATCCTACTGTGAGGATAAGCTTCACACAAATAAATGGACCCATAACTACACACCTAGGCCCATGTGGGACTTCCGCCCACCCTCTTCTCACCACGGTCCACTTTCCACACATCCCCTAGAGCATTGACCTACCTTCTACTCCCCTTGGTCCACACATAGAAAGTCTTCATTGTTGAGGGATAACTGAGTTACTTAATCTTTTTATAACTAAATTATTTTTTAATATATAAAAATATATATTGATATATATGAATATATTAAATATATATATGTATTGCATTTGTTTTCTTTTATTTTTTATTTATTTAATATTTTTTTAAAATTTATTAATTTTTAATATTTTATTATATTTATTAATTTTATTATAATTAAATTATTATTTCAAATTAAAAAAATATTGATATATTAAATATAAAAAAATAAAAATATATATTGATATATATATATATATATACATATTAAAGGGGATTAGGGGTACAATTACTGCAAAACATACACACACACCTCACATAATCCAATGAGCAGGTCATAGCCCCTCTCAAGGGATAACCCACTCAACAAGGAAAAGTTTTATTCATATATTATATAGGCTCATAAACCCCTTGTTACATTGTCCTAAAGACCCTTAAAAATAATTCCTGAAAAGTCACAAACCACCATGGTCGGTCTGGAACATGCACTTCCAAAGACATTGTAACCACCAAACATACCTCCCTTGTATTTCAATAATGAACAACCTACCATCCATAGTCTCGTCAGATACCGTGTAAAGTTGACATAGATGACCGCCAGACCACCGCCCTCACCGTTGAGCAGGGGTTCACTGTTCTCATTCAATAGTCACTACACTATTATCATATCACTAGAATTGTCATTGCATCACGAAAAATCTATAGTGTCATCGCTCATGCCATGGACATCATCATCATCACTAGTCACTGCGCCCTTCCACCACCATCATCATCACGCATCGTCAAACCTCAGACTAGCTACCTTCTCCATCCCTTATATAGCATAATCAAAGACCACTCTTTCGGTCGATAGAGACATGCCTATCTGACTTGACATCATCCACTTTCCACCTATCCGTGGATGTTGAATGCTCTGCCACATCGACAACCATCCACCCCACCACTGCACACGCCATTGAATCTTCTTGAGAACAATTATTGAATGCCTACCACACTCCATTGTCGTCTAGGCATTAGAGACGAGACTACATCATCGATGCATGCCTAAGGACATTCACACTCATCACAAGACCCCAACAAGTGAGCTGACAAACTACTCACTAACCAAACATCACCCTCTTCGGTAGTGAGGGACCGCACAACCCCCCCCCCCCCCCAAATTTAATTTAGGGGTCTAAAATTGCATCGGTTGGGATTTGAAACCAGCCGCCCAGGTGCTATTGGGGGTTGATATACCACTCAAGTACACCCCCATATATATATATATTAAATATTGATATGTATTAATATATATATTAATATATATTGACATATAATAATAAATAGTATATTAATTATTTAATTATATATATATAATTTATTAAATTTAATATATATAGTAATAAATAGTATGTTAATTATTTAATTAAAAAATAATCAATGAAAAAATATATTATATATATAATTAAATTAGCAATCACTATTTATAATTAATTTAAATGAATAAATTTATTAAATGCTTAATATACTAATTAAATAATTAATATACTAGTTATTAATGTGTATATATATATATATATTAATTTTTTTAATTTTTATTAATAAAAATTTTATTAATAAAAATTTTATTAATAAATTTTGTAATAATTTTTTAACATTTAAAGTTTTTAATGAAATTGTAATTTACATAATTAATATTTATACATTTTTATTTAAGCATATATTCATACAGGTTCATGAGTTAGACTGAGCGAACTACAAAAAAATTTATAATTAAATTTGTTTTTTAAATGGTTGGGGGTGAAGCCTCATTTATTATTAAAGTAAAGAAAATACCTCTTTAACTGGGTAGAGGGAGACCCATTATATAGCCCGAAGACCCAGTGGGAATTTAGCCCATTACATGGTCCGTTGGCCCATTTTTTTGGCCTAAATCCCATTCTGTGAATAGTACTGCTACAGTCCCAGCACTGCTACAGTACTTCACATTACTCACCGCCACTATAGTACTCTACTGCCACTATAGTGACCTGCCATCACTACAGTGCCTACCGTTTCTACAGGGTTGCCACTACTACAGTACGCTACAGTACTTCTACAGTACCCTGCACCCAATGGGTTTTGAACCCTCATTTTTCATGTAGAATTAAGGGGTACTTACCACTAAACCAAACCCCAACTACAATAATTAAATTTGTTAAATTTAATATATATATATATATATTAATAAATAATATATTAATTATATATGAATTTACAAAGGATTTAATAACAACCAAGAAGGGGGGTTGAATCTGTTGTTCACTTTTTGTAAGTTTCAATGCTTTTAAAACTTAACCCCCACAACCAATTAAATTTTATATCCTTATTATCTTCTAATAAATACTTATGCATGAAAAGGTATAAAAGAAAGTAAAGCACAAGAGATTTACAGGCTTCGGCCTCAGTGTGAGAACCTACATCCTTTCTATAGTCACTTCCATGAGTCTATAGAAATTAACTATTATGAATAAGTGAATATAACTTGTGTCAACTACAATTAGAAATCTTCTATATTCTGATAGAAATGATTATACTCACTCCCATAAGTTTAAAAAGTTTCTTACAAAAACATTGATCTAAAAAAAGAAATAAATACTCTGTTCAATATTCCCCACAAAAGTTCTTGGGTCCGATGAACCTGAGTCTAATGGCCTTCAGTCCAATGAACTCTGTCTGATTGACTCTATATGACAAACTCAATATGATGACTCATTTATTATTCAATTCCTAAAGAAACTTTTTTTTCAGTCTGGATTACAAAGCTTTCACTTATCAGAAACTACTCAAAACTCAATCCAAACTTCCATAATTGGATGAATTCAGTCTGACATACTCAGTAATATGAACCCATTCGTAGTCTGCAAAAACTCAAGCTCTAATAAAATTCTCAATACAATCTTCCTCAATCTAGTAAACAAAACTTTCAGGTTTCCTTCCTACTTCTAAGATCTCATGGTGTCTAAGCATATTATATTTATTTCTTATCCTAGAATTATTCATAATAATGTGAGAGACTATTCTTCTTATACAAGTTTCTTCTTGTTACAAGGTGTTTCACAATGGGATAATTCCTATGTGAAACAGGGATCGCAGAATTGAAAATTTTGAAGGATGAAACATACCTAAAAAGGTGGTTAAATACACGTAGTATTTGGAAGAATTGGACATCTAAAAATAGGCATAAATGTGTTATGTGACATGTATCTGAGCACTTGGAATTTGTAATTACATTTAAGAAATGGGGATCCCACTTCAGGTGTTTTTGAAGTCATGTTAGAACCTTATATTTTGAGTTTATAGAGGATTTTTTGGACCCACTACGCCATAGTGCTAATATGAAGGCTTTTTTTTAGGTGTGTTGCGCACCAATAAATTTGGATATTTTTCAAAATAGGTAGTTGAATGTGAAGGAATCCATTTTCAATGGAATTTAAACTAATAATAAATGATATTTCATGGATCCTAGCACTTCATGTTTTGGTCTCTAAAAATTTGAGCTCAAAATGGGGTTTCTGTTAAGTAATTATGTCATTGGGTTTGAGAATTTATAAGTGGAATCTCGATATGAGAGTTTGGCGTAATTTCAAATGACTGAAAGTAATGGTTCAAACCTAAACAACCCAAATCAAATCCAATGATTATTATTTTCTATTAGATGATCTAAATATTAAATTTAAAGGAAAATAAGTTAGATGCCTTATATTTGAATTTAAAATTTTGGAATTTAAATTATCTTAAGAACATTTTGTACAGAACGATGAATATAGAGATACATGAAGGCCCTATATTTTTAATCTTTGTATAGAAGGAGTTATTGGTAAGGGGGTGGAAAAGAATATGTTTTGGTACCCATTGAAGAAATTTCCAAATAGTTTCAATAATAGTGGCATGAGAATGTTAGTACATGGAAAATACAGATGTAAATATATATTTCATTCATGAAGATTTATTTGAAGTAATTTACATGATGAAATAAATAGGTTTGATGGAATAATAGAACAATTTTTTTTTAAATAGAATAAATTTCTCTATGAACTTAAAAAAATGAATAGACAATGGAATTGAATTTTGATTTTTTATTTCAAAGGAATAAATTTGAAGGTGCAACGCAAACCATTGCTACCAATGAAAGATATGGGATGATGGGAAATTAATCATACATATCTTGTATATGTATAACATGTTTATATATGATTTAGAGGTTTCAAGTTCCTGGAGTCATTGCCACTCATCCATATGGCTTGGAAAGCATTATTATTAGTCTATCCATTTCTAGAAGAAAAATCATCTTCATCGAACCATTATCATTTAAATACAGAACTTCCACTTTATCTATAATCTAAAATGAATTCCCAAAATTGTTCAAAATATTTTCTATACACTTCTATTGATTTCGGACCTGAGTTCACTATGTAATGGAAGTTATCTAACTGCTAATTTTTTTGTATTCTTTACATGTGACGTGCGATTGAAATTTAACATCGAAACACTCTTAGTGATTATTATCCTAATTTTCCCCTTCAGTCTAAATATCTTTAGTTGGTTTGTAATCCATAATTGGTCAAATTTAATTTTAATGTAAATGTAAATGTCATTTGTGAATTTTCTAAAAATACAAGAAAAATGAGACATTCAATTTGAATTAGAAACCATAAAGATAAAACAAAACACACCTATTGAAGGTATTCAGGCCACCTCAAGGACTTTGGGTCACCTCAAGGCCTTTGGGACACCTCAAGGCCTTTGATCCACATGATCGGTGTAGTTTCCCTGGACCGAATCTACAAAAAAGAAGCATCCCTAGAGAAGGATTCAGAGCATGTGCACTCACCAGAGAAGAACCAATGGATTTGGAAGAATGAAAGGGTATGACTATGCCATCGGGACCAACCTGTGCTTGCACAAGAAGCTTATACATATGTCCATGCGAAGTTGGAGAGAAACCATCATGATACAGATGCTGAGGAGGGGCAGTTCCTTATAGTTATAGTCTGGTTGAATTCCCTAAGACATTCGGGTCATGTAATGTCTCTTAAAGCCTACAGGGAATGTAATATATAAACCTATGGGTCTTTCAAGGGTTACCCCCATCCCTTGAAAAGGGGGTTATACAAAATCAATAAAAATGAATTCCTTTGGGCCATTTGGGTGAATCTGATGTGTCATGTGGGGCCATGACTGCTACCTCCATCTGATGCAGTACGTGCTTAAAAAAATTAAAATTATGAATATAATAATAATGAATGTAATAAATAAATAAATAAATAAATAAATAAATAAAGTATAAACATATGTCATAGGATCCCATGCACCATCACCCAAACACACATTGTAACACCCCAAGCTTCTACGGTACGCTTCTCTTTCAATAATGCAATAGCTTGCATTGTACGCAAGTTCGAGATTCTAAAACACCTCGACCAATCAAAGTAGCTGTTATGAATAGTAATACACACTTTCTGAAATTTTATAAATTTTATTATTCAAATTGGACTTCATTTTTGGATTTATAATATCGAAATTATCCTAAGTGTAATTTTTTATTTTTTTCTGAACTTCCAATTTTTTATGAATAGTGTAAAATACTAAACTTTAATTAAAAACAACTTTTTTAATCAAAATAATTTATAGTGATAAATTTTATTATTTATTGGTTTTAAAGTATAATTAGAATATATTTTTACCATTTTATCCAATGGTGGTAATTAGAATTAATTTCACTTTGAAATTGGACATAAACAATTGTTAATTTTTTGATTGATATTGTTTCTTAAAAACACGCTATTTGTTTTGACAATGGGAATCAATTATAAAATTAATTAATGAAACTTATATGTTTTGAATTTGGTAAAATAGACATCATTTTTGAATTTTTAATATCAAATATATATTAGGGTGAATTTTTGGTATTTTTCTGAAAAACATCAATTTTTGATGAATAGTGAAACCACTAAGTGGTAGTTAAAAACTGATTTTTCGTTTAAATGAAATTTTACCGCTTCTGTTAATTTAATTTCAAAAATCTGACATACATGGTTGTAATTAGGAAGTAAAATTTGGTTCAATGTGATGATTTTTTTTGTGAATAGTAACTTTTCAGTTTTATTAACCGCGATTAGAGGTAATTAGAGTAATTTATGGTAAAAATAATGTTATAATAATATGAAATTACCTTGAAACATGTCATACTCTTATTTGATGACTCATGGCCGATCAAAAAAATACATGGGTCAATTTTTGGGACCCCATGGAGCCACTTGTGTAAGATAATGACATTAATACCTTTTATTTAAAGTAAAAATAAAAATGACACAAACATGTATTGTTTTACTAAAACAATTTTTAGAAGGGGTTATACAAGTTATCATTTTGACTATAAATATCCATTGGAAAGATAAAAATATTTCCTAAATCATGGTTTTTTTTATAATTTTTAGACATTATATAAATAAATTTATTTATGACACCATGATGATGCAGCGATTACCTCATTAATGAACGATTTAAATAAAATGAAAAGATAAGGTAAAATATAAGACTTACACTTGTCTAAATCCAATTGGACAGGCGTATTTCAAACCCTTATCACCTTATCCTTGAAATATATCATTGTGGGACCTTTAAAATCCAAAAATAATTTCATAATAAAGTAACATTTCAATCCTTCCAAAAGAGCCCCTCCTCTCCTCTTATAAAAGGCTCCCACCTCTAACACCTTATTCACACCTTCAAAGCTATTTGTCTTGGCCAACCTCTGCCCAAATACTCTCTCAACTTCCCTATATTACTCCTAGAAGCCTCACTTTGGGAAGAAGTCTTCCCAAGGAAGCCTTTGGCTCAAATCAAAAAAAATTACCCGATTTTAAGGCAATGTCTTCTCTTATGTTCTTTTGTTTTATTTTGCTTCTCCAACCCCTTAAACTCTTTTTATTCCATTATTTTGTAAGAAAACCATTATATTAAATATAATAGGATGTTTTTATGAGAATTATTTGATTTAAACTTACACACACCTCCATCTAATGGTTAAATAACATACTATTTCTGTGGGTGGTGAATTACCGCCTCACGAAACGATGATTGTTCAATCTTTTTTTAACACCTCTCATGGTGAACATTATGATGATACTATTTATATATATTATATATATTATTTTAATGTTTTACTTATGCTTCTATATTTTTCATTTATGACATACCTTTATGATTTCTATTATGGGTAAAATCGATAATTTCATTTTAGGAAGTGCGGACTACCGCCCCCTCAAAGTGATTTGAATCATTAATGCCATATGTGGGACGTATAAAGGATGAAGTTAATGATATTATATATGATATTATACTGGAATTATAATATAACTTTATATCATTATTATTTCATTCCATTAAATACTAAATAGAAATGAAAGTAGCGTTCATGCGTACGTATGACTTACCGTCTCCATGAACAGTGCATTTCATTTCTTACCTCTAAATGTTACGTAATATTATAAATTCATGTATCTACGAGATATATATGATATATATGATATCTATATCATGAATATAATTCTGGAGATAATGAATATTCTACCACATAAACAACTTGTAATTATAAGAAGTTTATTGTTGACTCAAGTACCAAAGATCGACAAAACTACCGTTATTAACTTAAATGACTTCATAATTTTCATAACATGGTAATAATTGATATAAAAGGGATAATGAACTTGAAAAATGTTCTTAAGCAAGTAAATATTAACTCTAGTTTATTATTTAGGATATTAAAGAACGATCGAGTCAAGTCGGACATGAGGTAAGGGACTTCGTCTCAATCTTCTTTCATTGAGGCATATTTTGTTTTATACACAACTTTCTTTTATACGGTGTATAAACCCCTTTGACTTTTAGTTTTATTCAAAAGGAATATTTTTATACGAAGTTTTTTACTAAACAAAAAAGGGAATGTTTTTTTCTTACATATGCGGCGACAACGACTTCTCCACCGCCGTGACCATTATTTGAGTTTCGGCTTCCTCTACAAGCCATAACCTTTTTTTAAAATAAAAAATAAATACCATGTTTTAATTTTCTTTTATTTTGGTATTAAAAATGGCATTGAAAGTGTTTTGATTATATTAATGTGTTGTATTGATATCTTGTGATTGAAATGTGGAAATGTTATGTTTCCTTTATGCATATTTTATGTGATACGATTATGTTATGGTTCTTGGGAATTGTTTATGATATGTTTAAACCTTTTAATATAAGGGATGCATTGGACTTAATAAGTTACGGGTGGAGCCTGTTATAACTCCTCGATGCATCAGTAGGTCTCATGAGACAAACTAGTGTCTTGTCACAAGGCCTTGACAAAATCTTATTTGTAGTCTTGGCACAAGGCCTTGGCTATGTGGTTATGATAGTCTGGAATTATGCATTCCATCATTATGAAAGTGGATATTGATATTACATGTGATTATTCGACTAGTAGAATATCCATGTGAATTAGTAATTGGAATTATTTCATTTTATTTTTGCCATATTATGTTGAAGTTCAAGTTTAAAAGGCTTTTGTTTTAGTTATACATCACATTAAATGTTTATGTTTATTTATGAAAGTTTCCGCTATATTGTTATCCTTACTGAGCATCTGATCTCACCCCTTTCAATGTTTTAATATTTCCAGGATGTGAACAAGTATTTTATGAATGACCAACAGGGATAGTATGAGGGGATCTGAAGACAAGATGTTGTTGTAGTTTTGTTTTACTTTATGATGTAATGTAAGACTTATGAATATATCTAGTGTTTCCAAGGCTACTAAACTAATCAGTCTTTCGAGACTTGATTTTTTTATCATGCCATTGTTACCTAATAATTCACCGACTATGGTTAACTAGGGTCAGGGTGTTACAATTGGTATCAGAGGAAGTTTAGTACTAACCTTGGAAGCTAGACTTAGATAAACTCTGATTAGAGAACATAGCCCTAAGAAAGACTTTGAGGATTAATATAGAATAACTTCATAGAATTTTGGTAAAGTAAAGATTTTTTGTATTTTCCTAGCAATACATCCCTCTCTAGATACGACCAGGTAGAGCCGGCTCTGGCACAGATGTACCTAGGGGTAAAACTCGAAAACACCGCTTTGAGCTAGACTCGAACGGGAACTAGTGCATGACAACGAGCCTTGCTGCACTCATGGCTACGACACTCCCAGGGGATATGCTTAGGATAATTCTCATTTTCTTGACAAACCAGTATGAAGGGTTTATGAGTATATACTTCCTCAAAGAAAACATTTTTTTATGATTATGGATTATATCCATAAATAGTTCAATATATGTTAAGTGTTTTACAAGTATGGAATTATGTATTTTGATTCATGAACTGATCTAGTTTATGCCATTGTTTAGAAATGGTTCCTAGTGGAAGGAATGGAAACCGTATCAATGCACACACTCCATGTAGGTATTTCCCTCCTGATCAAGATAATTATAGTGGTGCTGGTGATACAATGGGTGCTGATCAGCTTATCACCATACTGGGATAACTCACTTAGGTTATGAATAATAACATTACTCATATGGAGCACCCCGATCTACAAAGTGGAGGATCAATGTTAGATCGCTTCATGAGGCAACAATCACCAAAATTAAATGGGAGTACAAATCCCTTAGTAGATGAGCAATGGATAAATTCCTTAGAGAAAATATTCCATGCCTTGGGGAGTAGTGAAAGGGAAGAGGTTATCCTGGAAGTTTACTGCCTCATTGGAGATGCTGATTAATGGTGGTCATTGATTCAAAACACAAAGGAATATGATGAATTATCAAATATGGAATGGAGGGAGTTCAAAGATCATTTATTAGAAAAATACTTTCCTCGTGACCATCGAGAAGATATGGAAAGGCAATTTCTCAGTCTGAGGCAAAAGGATGATGAGAATGTTGAAAATTATGAGTCTAACTTTACAAGGTTAGCAAGACATGCTGTAAATTATATACGTAACCCAATATGTAATATTGATCATTTATTTGATGGGTTAAAACCATTTCTCCATTGATCTTTAGTATCACAATCCTTCTCATCATACGTAGGTATTGTCTCGTGTGCTATCAAGACAGAAAAGGAATTCTCTAAGTCTTATAACAACAAAGTAAAGCAAGAGAAGAAGAGAACGGTGGAGCAAGAGACAGATAAAGGGAAAAATGGAAAGAAGGATTTTCCATTATGCGATAATTGTGGGAAGAATCACCCCGGTACTTGCCTAAAATGAATGAGAGTTTGTTATAAATGTGGAGAAAAAGGTCACCAGGCTTGTGATTACAAGGGAAAGAAAGGGGCTAGCAATGTTGAATGCTACAATTGTAGAGAAATGGGGCATTATGCAAATGAATCTCCTAAGCGTCAGGGAAACTTACCTCAGAAAAGGCCAAGGGATCAAGGCCAATCTTATGCTGTTACTACAGATGAAGTTGAATAATTATTGTATTTGTGTTTTTGGACTCAAGAACTATATTATGGTTATAAGAATAATGTGATATATATAAGTATTGTACTGCAATACTTTTTTTTTCATTAATGTTTTAATATGATGAAGGTAACCATATTTTAGTATGTGACAATAAGAGAAACTTTACTTTGTTTGGGGAATCTGATGTCACAATTGATTTTGGAATTTAGAGACCTTTTAGAGAGAGTCTGGACAGAGGTATTTTGGATAACTATAAGGGTTGTAATGGATTAAGTTGAACTTTGGATAGTATTGTTTAAGGTTAAAACATTTCTTATGATTATTTTTTGAATATTATAATACTATAGTTTTAGGAAAAGGACAACCTGCAGGTCGGGCGATAACCCGTCGCGTCGGACCAAGCTGCAGGAATCGAACCCACAACCATAGTGTGACATGCCTTTATTACCTTACACTATCCTACAGGAAGTCCCTGGTTATTAAAAAATAGTTTTCCTAATCTAAATGGTATGTGTTAATATTTTCAACCTTATAGAATTAGGATAAATAGAATATTTTTGAGTTCTATTACCTTTTGGAGTGAAATATGGGTTTGTGGTAAAAATTTATTAAAGAATGAAAGTCTACATGACAAGTAAGTATATTTCCTTATATTATTAGTAAATATCGTAAATAAATTCCTCAACTTTATGAAAGGTAAATTAAAACAAAAATGTTGTCGGTTAAATTTTCCAACTGGGGAATCAATGACCGTTTAACCAATCACAGGTTTGTGATTTTCTTGTAGTTAACTTTCTCCTAATCCTATTTTCTACAACTATCCATCAGACCTTGATGGTTTGTTTCTAGTCCATATCCATGTTTTCATAGAATCCTATAATGGTCTATCTTGGGTGACCTTTGTACTTCTCTTTCTTTATTTTAAAGTTATATTTTAATTAACCCTACTTCTGATATGGGTTTTCCACAAAGGTATTTTCTATTTTCAACCTTTTATTTTTGAAGAACAATTTCAAATTGCGAGGACGCAATTTATTGAAGGAGGGAAGAATGTGCCACCCCAAGCTTCCACAGTACGCTTCTCTTTCAATAATGCAATAGCTTGCATTGTATGCAAGTTCGAGATTATAACACACCGCGACCAATCAAAGTAGCCGTTATGAATAGTAATACCCACTTTTTGAAATTTTATAAATTTTATTATTCAAATTGGAATTCATTTTTGGATTTGTTATTTCGAAATTATCCTAAGTTTAATTTTTCGTTTTTCTGAGAACTTCTATTTTTTTATGAAGTGTAAAATACTAAACATTAATTAAAAACAAATTTTTTAATAAAAATAATTTATAGTGATAAATTATATTATTTAGTGGTTTTAAAGTATAATTATAATATATTTTTACAATTTTATCCAATGGTGGTCATTATAATTAATTTCACTTTGAAATTGGACATAATCATTTGCCAATTTTTTGATTGATATTGTTTCTTAAAAACACACTATTTGTTTTGACAACGGGAATTAATTATAAAATTAATTAATGAAACTTATATGTTTTGAATTTGGTAAAATAGAAATCATTTTTGAATTTGGAATATCAAATATAGCTTAGGGTGAATTTTTGTTATTTTTCTAAAAAACTTCAATTTTTGATGAATAGTGAAACCACTAAGTGGTAGTTAAAAAATTAATTTTTCATTTAAATGAAATTTTACCACTTCTGTGAATTTAATTTCAAAAATCCGACATACATGGTTGTAATTAGTAAGTAAAATTTTGTTCAATGGGATGAATTTTTTTTGAATAGTAACTTTTGAGTTTTATTAACCGCGATTATAGGTAATTAGAGTAATTTAAGGTAAAAATAATGTTATAATAATATGAAATTACCTTGACACATGTCCTACTCTTATTGGATGACTCATGGACGACCAATGAAATCCATGGTTCAATTTGTGGGACCTCATGGAGCCACTTGGGTAAGATAATGACATTAATACCTTTTATTTAAAGTAAAAATAAAAATGTCACAAACATGTATTGTTTTACTAAAAATTTTTTTACAAGGGGTTATACAAGTTATAATTTATAATATAAATATCCATTGGAAAAATTAAAATATTTCCTACATCATGGTATTTTTTTTATAATTTTTAGACATTATATAATTAAATTTATTTATGACACCATGATGATGCAACGATTACCACATTAATGAACAATTTAAATAAAATGAAAATATAAGGTAAAATATAAGAATCAAAATTGTCCAAAGCCTATTGGATGGGTGTATTTAGAAACCTTATTGCCTTATCCTATAAATATATCATTTTGGGACCTTTAAAATCTGAAAATCATTTCATAATAAAGTAACATTTCAATCTTTCCAAAAGATCCCTCTTCTCCTCTTATAAAAGGCCCCCCCTATACCACCCTATTCACACCATAAAACTCATTTGTCTCAGACAAAATCTTTTCAAATACTCTCTAAACTGCCCTTTATTACTCCTAGAAGCCTCACTTTGGGCAGAAGTCTTCCCAAGGAAGCCTTTGGCTCAAATAAAAAAGAGTTACCCGATTTTAAGGTAATGTCTTCTCTTTTGTTCTTTTGTTTTATTTTTCTTCTCCAACCCCTTAAAATCTTTTTATTCCTTTATTTTTTAACAAAAATAGTATCTTAAATACACTATTATGTTGTTATGAGAAGTATTTGATTTACACTTACACACACCTCCGTCAAATGGTTTAAGAACATACTGTTTCTGTGGGTGGCGAATTACTGCCTCACGAAACGATGATTGTTCAATATTTTTTTAACACATCTCATGGTGGCCATTATGATGAAAATATTTATATATATGATATATATTATGTTTATGTTTTCCTTATGTTTCTGTATTTTTCATTTATGTCATACCTTTATGATTTCCATTAAGGGTAAACGCGATAATTTCATTTTAGGAAGTGTGGACTTCCGACCCCTCAATGTGATTTGAATCGTTAATGCCATATATGGGACGTATAAAGGATGGAGTTAATGATATTATATATTATATTATATTGGAATTATAATATACCTTTATATCCTTATGATTTCATTCCATTAAATACGAAATAGAAATTAAAGTAGCGTTCAAGCGTACGTATGACTTACCATCTCCATGAACGGTGCATTTCATTTATTACCTATAAATGTTATGTAATATTATAAATGCATGTATCTAATGAGTATATATGATATATATGTATCTAAATCATGAATATAATTCTGGAGATAATGGATATTCTACCACATAAACAACTTGTAATTATAAGAAGTTTATTGTTGATGCAAGTACCAAATATTGACAAAACGACCGTTATTAACTTAAATGACTACATAATTTTCATAACATGGTAATAAGTGATACAAAAGGTATAATGAACATGAAAAAGTTTCTTAAGAAAGTAGATATTAACTCTAGTTTATTATTTAGTAGATTAAAGAATGATCGAGTCAATTCGAATACGATGTAAGGGACTTCGTCTCAATCTCCTTTCATTGAGGCATATTTTGTTTTATACACAACTTTCTTTTATAAGGTGTATAAACCCCTTTTACTTTTAGTTTTATTCAAAATGAATCTTTTTATACAAAGTGTTTTACTAAACAACAAAAGGGAATGTTTTTGTCTTACGTATGCGGCAACAACGACTTCTCTGCCGCCGTGACCATTATTTGAGTTTCGTCTTCCTCTACACGCCATAACCTTTTTTTAAAATGAAAAATAAATACCAAGTTTTAATTTTCTTTTATTTTGGTATTGAAAATGGTTTTGATAATGTTTTGATTATATTAATGTGTTGTATTGATATCTTGTGATTGAAATGTGGAAATGTTATGTTTCTTTTAGGCATATTTTATGTGAAATGATTATGTTATGGTTCTTGGGAATTGTTTATGATATGTTTAAACCTTTTAATATAAAGAATGAATTGGACTTAATAAGTGACAGGTGGAGCCATCTATAGCTCCTCTATTCATCGGTAGGTCTCATGAGACAAACTAGTGTCTTGGCATAAGGCCTTGAGAAAATCTTATTTGTAGTCTTGGAACAAGGCCTTGGCTATGTGGTTATGATAGTCTGAAATTATGTATTCCATCATTATGAAAGTGGTTGTTGATATTACATGTGATTATTTGACTAGTAGAATATCCATGTGAATAAGTAATTGGGATTATTTCATTTTACATTTTCCATATTATGCTGAAGTTAAAGTTTAAAAGGATTTTGTTTTAGTTATACACTACCATAAATGTTTATGTTTATTTATGAAAGTTTCCTCTATATTGTTATCCTTACTGAGCATATGAGCTCACCCCTTTCAATGTTTTAAATTTTCCAAGATATCAAGAATTATTTTTTGAATGACCTGCAGGGATAGTATGAGGGGATATGAATACAAGATGTTGTTGTAGTTTTGTTTTATTTATGATGTAATGTAAGACTTATGAATATCTGTAGTGTTTCCAAGGCTACTAAACTAATCAGTATTTTGAGACTTGATCTTTTTTGATCATTCCAATGTTACGTAATAATGCACCGACTCTCGGTAACTGGGGTCGGGCGTTACACACATATTCCCAAAGTGCTCTAACCTCATCTCACAACTGTGCAGTTACCTCCTAGGAAGCATTCATTCATTCTTCCAAATATCTCACCTGTTGTTTCATCCCAACAAACACAAGAGACACAACCATATTTCATAAAACTACAAAAAGAGGAATCACACTCCCTAGGTCAAACTATATTCATGTCTATTAAGACTAATAATGCGATGGAATATCTCATCCCTTCAAATGGAAAGTTTTCGTTGGTACTCTGGAAGAAATGATAACTCAGCCTTAAATTAATCCTATATAATATATATATATATATAGATATATGTAAGTATTAATAATTAGTACAAGAACTTTCTGTAGGAGCAGCAACCTCCAGATAATTTCGATTACGAGTCATCATCCACACTGACATTTTATCAGTCGGCGCACCTTGCTCCCATAACTGTATACCAATAAGATATAAACATTGAACCCAAAACCATATTAAATAATAAATTTAAAAGGTTAATAATAAATACATCATGTCTAATCTGGGACATGTGATGAGTCCCAAGCCTGTGAGGTGGTCTATACAATGCATGATTCTCAAAATGGCATGCTACCACCTCCTACATTAAATTAATTCAAATTTTAAACATGTAAAATGAAACAAATTATTATAAATATATAAACAAAAATAAATAGACTCATTTTTGTAGACTCAATGTACCAATATACAACTAAATCAAGCCACTGATATGGTAGAACACCTCTTGGGGCTCGGTCTAGAATGTCTGGGGATCCCACATTTGGTACCCAGTGCTCCCTATCGAATCTCCCTTTATGATATTTTTAAATTTATGACATTTGTCCATACACGCTAACTAGAAATTATTGGGTAGCACTCTAAGATTATTTTATTTCAGAAAAAAATTAGCACACATGTTAGTATTTTATAAACATAGATAAGAAAAATTAATGGTCCTCATACAAGAACTTCCCTCTATAGTCGATCTAATATATCCTGAGGAAATGAAGCCCAAACACCTTTAGTCAATGAAAAATATGTGTGGGTTTCATATTATATGACTCAACTAGTGAATAAATATAGGGTCACCCACTCCCATAAGATGGTATCTCTCATAAATTGATACATCATGGGCCATCTCAGAATTCCAAGATAAAATACCAGGACCAGGGCCTCTTCTATGAGAGTAAGAAGAAGTCGAGTTAGATCCTATTGAAAACAATTTCATACATAACTAGAAAGATGTGTATATATATGTTTAATTCTTAAATTAAAAAATAAACACATTTACATTCATATATACCTCGAACCTTTGATGAAGATGGTTCTGAAGAATGATGTGGATCTGGTGCCTATTCCCTTGACATGTCTATAGTCATATAAATTATTAGTAAGGAAAGGATTCAATTCCTATTATAGTTAAATATAATGTTAACTAAAAAGGACTCATAAAAATTTTATTTATTTCACACATATTTCATCAAATATAAAGGGGTGTTGAATTTTAATGATGTTATTTCTAGTTATAAACAATTTCTATAGACATATCAAAATGAAGAGTTCTTGGAATCAAAAGTAGCTATCATCAATAACATAAACCACCTAGTATCATTCTCTACCACAACAATTGAATATGGAAACATTCAAATTGATTTACGACTACCACATGAGGCCAAGAACTGAAAAAGAAGTGGTTCTTTCAACTTTTTTCACATTCAAGGAAGTTTGTGATCTTACCTTAACTTAATCCTTCCAATCAATTATATTACCTTGGTTCTATTACATTATACTAGGCATTGATAGTAGTTTTTTTTCAATATTTAAATATTGTACTTCTTTGATCATTCAACATACATTAGTCATTTTCTTTTCCTTAATAATTCTTCCATTTCTAAATTAAAAAATGATATTGAAATAATGTATACGTACTGACCATAATGATTTTTTTTCAGATTATGATGACACATAATCTATGGAAGGAAGGAATAACTGGTACTATCCCTAAAAATCCATTAACCATGGTGAATGGGTTTTATTTTTAGATGGGGTATTTTTTTTAATTGAACATGATTTTTCAAGAACCTATTTATATGATGTTAAATTGATAAGGGTAGTGTATCATTACCTAGATGATATATCACTATGGGTAGGATTTACACAATATATGATAGGGGAGGAGTCCCTGTGATCCATCACAATTTATCACATAGAGAAATTTTATGGAAAGTATCATTTCATCCACCAAATGAAAACTCAATGAATATTTAGCGTATTACTGATAATCCTTTTCTGGAATCATGGATAATATAATTTATTAGGGTAGAAATATAATCCTTCTACTAATTTGTATGTTATTTTTTATAATAATTGTATTTAAATTATTCTCATTAAGCTACTAGTGTAGTGTTAGGTTGGTAGGATATTTTAGGAAATAGTAAATTTCAAAATAGTCTTTTATTCACTTTTTGAATATGAAAAAAACTCGGTAATATTTTCATGGATATTCACCCACTTTTGGGTATCTAATATAATATAATGGGATGTTTTTGAGTAGTTGGATGGAATATGAGCCTTCCGTAAGGGACATAATTACGGCATTTATTTTCCTTTGGATCATTCCACTTTCTCTATTATATATCCATGATAGGAATATATACCATTATTATGGTGACTGTAACATTATGTTGATAACCACATTTTTAATGGGGATATGAGGCTGATCTGGTGCCTTTTCCTTCACCAGAATACACTAGTGATCCTCCTGAATTGCACCTAGAATATGATACTTCTCCTATATAACTATTGTAATTATTGAAAATTCTACTCTAGAGATGGGACTAGGAATATAAAAATGTATCATTATTTTTTAAAGATAATTATAACAGATCTCATTTGTGAAAATCATAATATACTGATAGTTTTGATGGGAATGTGAATTGTTGTGGGGATATCATTTTGATGTTTCCAAGATATTATGGTAGATGTATTCAATTAAATAAATGATATATAACCTCTCATATCCACCTACTGTAATATTATGAAAATATTATTGACATGATAGAGTAAGAATTTGATCTATAAAATTAATTCCTACCCTACATGGGTGTGTTATTTAAGTGGGAACCAAAATAATAGATGGATGATGGGGTGATGGTATGATATATGGGCAGTATCCATTGTTAGGAACCATAACATGCACCAATTATCTACTAAAAAACAGAATATTTTAACTAGATTTCTCAGATAGAATGGGATTATGGACCCAAAACATGGTTTTTGTGACTAGTTATTGATGATAAAACCTTTAGGGATCCCAAGTTTGTGTATCTAGAGAGGGGGACCGGTGAAAATCCTCCTTAGTAAGATGATAAAGAGCAGGACTAGTAGGGAACTATCGACATCATATAATAGGGTTCACTTTTCATAAGAGGAATTATTATGAGATCATGTAGAATTTATACATATAATAGAGATTTATGATATTACATACCATCTATGCTCTAAATAAGAATGACCATAAGATGAATATTGAAAAAACTAGTAAATATAACAATGAAAAATGAGGTTACACCAAGTTCTCTACAAATCCTTATAGTGCAACTACCAGTAACTCAATTCCTACATGATAATTCCTTAGAACAACTTGAAGATATTTCGATTCAAGGTACACTGAGTATACTATAATTAAATCTGATTCCATTATTGAATTAATTTCATTAATTTCAGTGTTCATACCTATTTTTACGATAGTACACCCTTACAAGGATATTAAGA
Source organism: Viscum album (assembly GCA_963277665.1). Lineage (NCBI taxonomy): Eukaryota > Viridiplantae > Streptophyta > Magnoliopsida > Santalales > Viscaceae > Viscum > Viscum album. The sequence goes on along the minus strand of OY728126.1, from coordinate 813,328,455 downwards.
CCAATTGGATTTGCAAAGTGGGTTGAAAAAATCATCCATCAAATTATTCAACACCTTTAACAATAGTTGAGGAATACTAATGAGCATCCAATTATTATTCCATCAATTTGGATTAAATAAACATCAAAAATACATCATGCATCAATGGAAAACCATACAAAATGATACCAATTAGTGTAGTATCACAAATAAGAAATTAAAATTTCACACTACATAGGGGATATGGTTAACATATTTTTTTGTTATTTTCATATCATAGTTTACATATATTTTATGGATTTATATGTTTTATTATATAAATATTATTTGATTTTTTGTTTTTACATCTTTTTGAAAAATAATTCCTTTAATTATTTTTACTATAATTCATGTCATTTTTCATGCATGTATATATCAAATATAGAGAGAGTAAATATAAAAAAATTGTAAAAAGGTTCATAAATATTTAAACAACTAAAAAATTTTGTGAAACGAAGAGTTTTAAAAAAATCATACCTTTCATTAAATATAAAAATTGACTATTTACCCTTTAATGGTATCTCTAACCTAATAAATACCTTTTTCACGTTGAAATAAAATGTGTTGATTAAGATATTGTGAAACAAAGGAAATGATCATAGGTTCATCTAATTCAATTAAAAATAGCCCTCAACTTGAAATTTTCATAGTATCTTTATAATTATTATTAGATGGAAAGGTAACAAAGAAAACTTGTTCTGCTTGTGATGTCAAAATAAAAGGTTCATTGAGAAATCATTCATCTATGTATAACATATTGTTAAAATTCACTAACATAAACTGATATTGACTGAATTTACTTCGATGGACTGGATCAACCTAATTACACTTTAAAAATATTTATTTCAACCCATGATCATATAAAACTTCAATTATGTCTTTCAATTGACCATATAAATAACCAAGATCAAAAGATAGAAAACCAACTTATAATAACCCTGTTCTTTATTTCACATTAATAATTGATTTATTACATAAGACTACACTAAATACAATCTGGATGATCAATAAGTATAGTGTATTTGTGAATTAGTTACATTACATAACAACACAAAATAGTGAATAAAACATATTTATTAAAAACTTCTTTAACATCCTCAAAATACTCCTTTGAACTTAAAACTGCATAGGATTACCTGGGGACATATATAAGAAAGGGGTGATCTATAATGTCCAATAATGTAATAAAAATTCCATAAGTGATACATGTTATAAATTAGTCATATCAATGATTAATAAAAGTTACATGAACAATAAGAAATGATATAGCATGATAATCATAACATGGGAAATGCGGAAACAACTTAAAACACTGAATCATAAACATAGGTAAAGTCTAAAACTCCCAAGAATTCATGGTGAAAAAATTATCATAAAAGAATCAGGTTCACTATATATCCCAATTTTCTTTATCATGATACTAAAATTTTACCAATGCATTAGAGAAGTATCTGGATGTACCCATCAAAATCATTTCATTCTCAAGCTTAAGTGTGCCACATAGATCACACAACATGGATTCATTCATCATAATAATTTATTATATGATTAAGGAATTTTTAATAAATAAATTTATGTCACCAATAAATAATTATATTTTCATAATGTTGAATACCTTTGATAGAAAAATGGGTATGGTATTCACTACACAATTTTTTTGGCATGGAAAATCCTAGTGAAATTTCGCCAGCATAACGACGTTACTTAAAAATTAATAAAAGGGATTGATGAGAGATAATGGGGTCTATCATAATTTATATATAAATTGGATATTAAGGGGATATGTAATATAATATCCCATCATAATTAAATGAATATAAAATACATAAGGCAAATAAGATACTTGGATAAATAGAAGAAAGGAAAAGATCCCTTATATAATTTCGAGATGTTAATTGGTGTACATAAAGGGTAATTGGAGGATTAATGTGAGTGAAAAGGGGATACCATCATTTATAAATTAAATGAGAAGTAAGGATAATATTTAAGAACATATCCCAACAAAATAAAATGTAATTTAATAGAAATAATATAAAAGGAGTTCTTGAATGGAAATGGGAAGAGAGAAATATCTTACGGAATTTCAGCATAGTAACGACTTAAGTAAAGGTAAAAATAAGAAATAATAAATGATAAATAATTAAAATAACATTATATGGATATTATATTATGTTTATAAATAAATTACATCTTAAAAAATTACAATTAAGAATAAAAATTCTAAATAAGGTGCTTGAATTAAATGAAGGAGAAGAAGGTGATGATCCCTTACATGAGTGTGTGACTTTAAAATATTGGTATGGGATTCTTGAGAGTTTGGGGGAACATTTGGAGGACTCTATAGAGTTTAGGGAATATTATGGATGTTATCCAAGGATTTTTAGTGAATATAAATGAGATATTGGGTGAGTTTATATAAGAAAAGAGGGGGATTTCTTTATTATTTCGGTTTTATACCACACATAATAAAATATCCAAAACCACAAACCATCCCCTATTTTTTCTTATGGTTTATTCCAAAAGGTATTGGTTATCATTATTTTATAAGTTCAAGGTCCTAAATTATTACAATAATACCCATTATTAGAGGGAGGCGAGTCATACTCTTAAAGAAAATATTTTAAAACCTTAAAATATGTTGTAATTTTTAGAGGACTCATAATGGAATCAAAAAATAAATAAAATAAACATAAAATAACATTATTTTAAAGTTAGAACATATATTTGGTCTTTTATCTTTATTATAGTAATTATTAAATCACTTTTCGGTAATTATGATGTCATAAAACACCAAGTATATTTATACAGTATTAAATTTTTACCCGAAAATTTGACTGTCTCAGAAAATTATGAAGAATTAAACATTTGATAATTTACATATTATAATTCCAAAACTAATTTTCATTTTATCTAAATAATTTTCGAAATATGTGAATCTTTACTTTTAAAATAAAATCTACATCTATTAAGAAATGTAGGTTTTTTTTATAATAATAGTTTCAGAACCCTTATAGAAATTACATTTAACTTATTAAAAATTATACAATCATTTATTTATGATAAATATTATTAAAATATTATTTATTTAAAAAATATATTAATTAATAAACTCACTAATTTAATTTTAATATTAACCAAAAATACAATTTTTGATTTATTGTATCAAAATAAAAATCATCTACAAAGTAAAAATAATAGGATGAAAATTAATTAATTGTTATATAAAAAAAGTAAATATTCATATTTCTTGGGTATTGATACATATCCATTTAATACACCAAAAAAATCCCTAAGAGTAAGGTTTTGAATGGTGGGACATTCATGGGGTGGTTCGATGAACATGGTTTGTGATGTGATCTTGAGAAGCTTGAACTTCTCCCATAAACGGTCTCTCTCAAGCTTATATTGTTAGATATCATCTTGGGATTGGTCAATTAAATAGAAAAAAAATGATATCTCCATCACAATCTCTAATAAATAGGATTCATAGGGTACGATTCCTACTGTTTGAGTCCATCACTTAATTTTTCTGTGTCAATTGGATTTATTAAAACCCTATATTTATACTAATCACACAATCATTGTTCAAAGAATATATTATAAATGGTAATTATTATTAACGGTATTTTAAATCCAATAGAATATAATGAAGAAAAAATAATTTCTTTTGTTTTCTATAACCATACTTTATGATGATAAATTTAAATAAATCAAAATGGGAAATTTTATTTATAACAGTTCAGGTCTTTACAATCTTCCCCCCTTAAGAAATTTTTCACTGAAAATTTTAATTTCCCATACTAAAACAAATGAGGGTAACTCTATTTCATAACCATATCTAGTTCCCATGTTACTTCTTAAATCTTTTTTCCCCACAACACTTTGACAAGGTGCATTGTCTTATTTCATAGAACTTTTTATCTAAGATCTAAGATCTTCACCGGATGCTCCTCATAAGAAAGGTCATTCTAAAATGGTACCTCATCTGGATTAAGTACCTATGAGGGTTATATTATTTACTTCCTCAAGAGGGATTTATAGAATACATAATGTACTTGAGAGAGGTTTGGTGGGAGTACTAGTCGATATGCCACTTCTCTGATGCGATCAAGGATCTCAAAGGGGATGATGTATCTTGGACTAAGAATTACATTATTCCCAAATATATTCACTTTTTTACATGGATATATGTATAGGAATACCATATATCCAACATAAAACTCTAGGTCTCATAGACGATATTCAGTATGGCTCTGATGTTGACTCAGATCAGCCTTGATGTTATACTGAATAGTCTTTACTTTTTCCACCATTTCCTTGAAAATTTCTGGAACTAAGAGTTTTCATTCGCCAAATTCATACCAAATTGCATGAGTTCTACAAATCTTTAAATAAAGGGATTCAAATGGGGATATTTGGATTCTTGGGTGGAAACTGTTTTTGTATAAGAACTCAACCCGAATAAGATGTTCATCCCAACCTCCTTTGAAGTCCATAGAAAATGATCACAACATGTCTTCCAATGTTTGAATAGTCTTATTAGGTTGGAAATCAATTTGAGGATGACAAGACATAATAAAGTTTAACTCAGTGTTTAGAGAATATTTGAGACTTTTCCATATATTTGTGGTGAATCTCAAATCTCAATCATATACAATCGATAGTGGTAATCCATGTAGCCTTACCACTTCACTGATATATATTCATTGAAGTTGATCAAATGATAAATCCTATTAAATTGAAATATAGTGAGATATCTTTTCAATATGATCCACAACAACCCATATATCATCGTTTCCAGCAAACGTCTGGTTACAAAGTCCATGGTGATGTTCTCCCATTTCCATGTTGATATGGGTAATGGTTGTATCATACCCTTATACTTCTTCCTTTAATCCTTAACTTGATGGAATACCAGATACTTTGATGTATATTCAGCGATCTCCTTCTTCATATTGTCCCACCAATAGTGCTCATGGAGATCTTGATACATCTTTGTGCTTCTAAGGTGAATGGAGAAAGTTGAAATATATGAATTATCCATTAGTTCCTTCCTTAACTTAGGATTTTATGGAACACATAGTCTCGACCCAAATATCATAATTCTTTATTCAAAAAATTAAAACACTAAGGAATTCCCCTTTCTAAGGGCTTACACCTTCTTCTAAATTTCCGCATCATTTCTTTGAGAATTCTTTAATATTTTTAAAATGTATGGTTGAGTAATAATTTGTGAATGAATTGATGATGTTCCTTCCTTTATGATTCTCATGTCCATCATTTTAAGGTCTAAGATTATTGGTTCCTTCTCAATTACCATCATTGATAAATATGTATGATTCTTTATACTTAGTTCGTCCTTTACTTTATTTTTCTTACTAGGATGGTAGTGGATTGATAAGTTATAGTTCTTGATCTATAGGATCGAATACATATAATGAGATGCTCAAATACAAGAGGGGGTGGGGGTAAATTGTATAATTTAAAAATTCCTTTGGAACCTTTAAATTTGGTATAAAACTTTCTTAAGGAATGTTTCTTAAGATTAAGGAAATATGTTTCTTAAGGTTAGGTTTTAACTTTAAGAAAACTTAATTTAACAAGGCTAAACAATATATTCACAAACCCTCTTAAAGAAATATTTTCTTAAACTTAAAACCTTAAGATAAAAACATAAGGAATATTTTCTTAAAGGAAATATTCTACCTTAAAGCGTATAGAATCTTTAATATAATCAGAGTAATATAATTTGAAAGTATAAGAATGTTTTTCTTTCTAATATTAACAAAATTAAAATAGCAACAGAGTAAAAATAAATTGAAATAGAAATCATGTAACAATAAGATTCTTTTAACCCAAAGAGAAGGTTGTCCAACAACCTTGGATAAAGGTTCCTTGATTTATACTTTCAATAAATTATGTATTACTCAAAAACAAGTAATCCCCCAATCCAAAGATCAGTATTTGTTTTGCTATCCCCACAATCCCTTGATTTAGAAGGAAATAAAAAACTCTATATTCAAAATCCATAATCCCATGATCAGCATGATCATAGTCTTTAAAAAGAAAGTCTGAACAAGTATTTCATGCCTGAACAAGTTGTTCATGCCTGAACTTGTTGTTCACAACATCTGCATGAAGCACTGATAGTTGTAAGATCCTCTCTCTCTAGAAATCACTACACAAACTTTGATCTCTTTTCTATTCTCTGTTCATCATCAAAGTTTTTCCAAACTTTGATCATTAAAATAAACATGTATTTATAGGAAAAACTTCTCAATAGTTGGATCCACTCCAATGGTCATATTTTCCTTAAATTTCAGATGGACCAGGACATGTGTCAAATAGACAACAGTTAGTTTGTAACAGATTATATGACATCGTTTAAAGTATAAGAAACGATGTTAAGTTTAAGGTAAATGTTAAGTATAAGAAATGTTTTAATACGATAATATTGGAATGATACATTAATCAATTCTAACATTAACAAGAAAATGGATTCTTAAGAAAATACAAATCGGATCGAGAAAAAACGGTAACACAATTTTTGGGTATCGGTATCATAAAAAAGGAATTACATTTGTAATGGAATCGGCATCCAAAAACAACATGACATTTGTACCAGAATCAGTATCATAAAAAAACATGACATTTATACCGGAATCGGTATCATAAAAAACAGCATGATATTTGTATAAGAATCGGTATCATGAAAACATCATGACATTTGTACTGGAATCAGTATCATGAAAACAGAATGTCAAATCTGTAGGTAAACGTAATGACAGATTCATAAGTATTACAGAATGATAATTCTGTAATTATAACAGAATGATATTTCTATAAGTAAATGTAATGAAAATTCTATAATTATAATGAAATAAAAATTCTGTAAGTACAATGGAATGAAAAATTCAGAAATTAATAAAAAGTGTTTGTGATTTTCAAAACATAAAACCAAAAGGAATGAAGAAGTCATAATATAACCTTATTTACTCAACAATCCCCCCCTTGTTAGAATGCACAAACAACTTTGATAAGGAAGAATATGTTGACTTTGATAATCAAGTATGAAAAAATTATCTTACCCTTTGAATGAAATTTAAGATGAATATGACTCACTCCCCCTTAGGTTATGATTCCCAAGGATCATATTCTTGATCTTTAACATCCAGTTTACTTTCTTAAGAATATATCTCCCCCTTATATAAACATTCCTTCTTAAAGGAGTCCCCCTTACTTTGGAATTATTCCTTCTTACCATACTCTCCCTTAATATATTCTCCCTCTTTAGAGTCTTCATTAAATTCTTCCTACAAAATAAATTCTCCCCCTTTGTGATTTTCAAAAAAGAATGGAGAATTATAAGATATAACTGTAAGGTTAAGGAAACATACATTAAAAAACAAAAGAAAGATATTCAAGAAATTTCTTAAGGGAATTTTGTAAATAAAGTTTATATTTCAAAAAAACATCGGAATGTAGAAAAACCATCCATCCTTCTTATAATTAGACAACATTTTCTTTATCAAAGCTTTAAGTTTCTTCACTTTCTTATGATCTTCTTGAAGATTCTTCAACAAGATCTCCTAATCCTGATTATTCTTTTATAAAGAAAAGATCCTTTATTCTTGAGCTTTGATTCTATCATCTTAATTCTTAATGAACTCTTCTTGAGCAGCCACCTTTTTCACAAATTCATCTAGAACTTCCTTCTCACTGCTTATAGATTGGGAAACAGAATTGAGTTGGCTAACTTTCTAAAAAATGGATGCCTTGACTTTGTTGAACTTGAATTCACAAGTATTGAAATCTCCATTTGTTAAATCCATGAAGTCATTGAACCATCAAATCTATTCATTGATGGTTTTGGTGCGGTTAAAGACATTCTTACAAGTCACCTTTTGAGATTTTTAATCAATCAAAAGATTACTGAAGTCCACTTTTTGATTGACCACCATGTCCATAAGAATAGTGGTAGTTTCCGTCTTTTGATTCATGGTATCTTGCATCATTTGACTCCAGACATCTATATTTGCAAGAACCAAAATAGTACTCACTAACTTTCTTAGAGAAAACTTGACAAATTCAAGCTCAACAGAAGATAAGGATTCAGAATCTGAACCATTTTTTCTTTCTCATCTCTTATTGGAGTTAAGGAATCCGATTTTGTCTATCATTTTGGAAGATTTATAAGGCATTTATTTTTTAGATGAGGCAACCAAAAGACTCTTTCCTTTGATAGGATTTCAAATTGGGGTTTGTTCATTTGATACTTGAATAACATTAAGATCTCTTTATTCATCTTGTTCCCCTTCAATCACTTCTTCTTATGTTCCTTCTTATCTTTATTCTTCCCTGATCTATTACTCTTCATCAATTTACTATTCCACCTCATATTTATCTTCTTATTCCACTTTAACCTCAACTTATTCTTCAACTTCAAATTCTTCTTCAATTTCAAATTCTTCTTCAATCTCTTGATCTTCAGAACCTGAATTAGAATTTGAACTATGAGGAGTTCCAATGTAATATTCCACTTCCCTTTAAACATCATCACCATCTTCTTGAATGATCTGATCTTCTATTTCTTGAATAGGTTCTGATAATGTTAATACTTTCTTGGCTTTTTAGACTTCCGGAGTGAAAACCAGTTTTTCATTAACAACTTGAGGTTCCAGTACTTGTTGAGACTTCTTCACTACAACTTTTAGTAAAGACTGACACACTTGAGCTTCTGAGGATTTCCTCTTCAAGATCTTATCCTTCTTTTATTTCTCTATATTTTTAGCTTGATTGATTTTTAAGGCCTTAGAATCTTCAGGATTTAATCCAAAAGAAGGATCCCCTTCCTTTCTAGTAACTTCCATCCCTATCCATTTTTCAACAGTTTCATTGGAATAGGCTTTTGGATTCTTTGCAGGAGGAGGTGTTGAAACCGGAACATCAAGAATCGATGCTGGTAATATTGTTTCTTATTGATTCCTTTTATTAGGTTCCTATTTTTAAGATTATGGAATATCAACCTTGTTCTAGACAACCATTTCTTCAAAAAAATTGGATTCCGGTAAAAAATCTACCTTCATTCTCCTTAGAGTATCATCACTGAGTAACCAAATGTTAAATGTTATCGAGACTGATTGGAAAGGGTCTTTCAACTCTTGAAGACACATAACAATTATCTGGAAGATATTTTCCAGATACATAAGAATATGAGATCTGATGGTTAACCTTTTACTTATTGGATAGTGAAAAAGATGTACTTGATCAAGTTTATCTTCCTTACATTGACAAGAAAGTCTAAAAGAAAGATATCACATATCTTTATAGAGTCCTTATCTCCTTTCCTTAGAATAATAAACCTTTTCATCCATTGGGCTACCAGCTTGTGATTTGTTGTAAGATTTGTAATATTTGGATTCTTAACATACTTAAGACCAAGGTAGTCCTGATCCGTGTTGTTTTCAAAAGAACCTTCCTTTGTGGGAAGTCTGTGAGAGCATAAAATATCCTCTTATTTATATGGTATGTTGATAAAATTTGATACCTTCTTATGAGGAACTATATAAGACATGTCTAAACATTTGAACTTGAACATATCTTTTCTATCCTTTTGGAAGAAAGTAACAGATTCATAGGATATAATAACCCAGTCAGGGTAAACTGGATCCCAACTTTTCTCCTTAGCCACACATAAAATTCCAAATATGTTAATTCTTATGACCTAAGATATGAAAGAGTCATACTTTGCAAAGAAATTATGGCATATGAGTCTTTCCCTAAATATTTACCAATCCTTTATTTCCTTGCTAATTGGCATCTGGTCTGCTGCAGATTTAAGAGACATTCAAAGTGAAAGAAACTGTGGAGTCAGACTATGTAATTTTAAGGAAACATAAATTTGGCACAGAGATCGGGGAAGATGAAGTGGAATTCAATAATGAATCACCCCTTATATAGACATAGCTATGAATTTTCAACTTCCATAAGATAATCCAATGACTAAAAATAATGTGATCTGATATAAATGTTGAGGATGATTGTAGAAAATATGAATTCTGATATTTTGAGGTAAGGTAAAAAATGAATTGAAAATATTTATATATCAACAATTGAAACTTAAAATTAGAAATAGAAGAGTAATAAAATGCACCTTTTGGAATACTATGAAGAATTTATCAGTATTATAAGAATTCCCTTGGAAGTTTTAGAAACCGAGAATTTTTATTTTGAGAATTTCAATTCTGAGAATTTCCATTCTGAATAGAAAGGTAATATGGATTTTCTTAGAGAAAATTTTTAAGGAAAGATAAATTTTCATAAAGAAAGAAAAGTAAAGAAAAAAAACAAGCATATATACTCCCCCTAAAATAAGGAGTAACATAATGTTAGGAGATGATTTAAAAAAGAAGTAGATATGAATGATTACCTTACAGAGATCATTCATAGATTCTATTTAATGTATTCAAATCGATCAGAAGGTAATGGTTTTTTAAAAATATCATCAAGTTGTTCTTGAGTTCCGATGAATTGAAGAATAATATCTCATTTAATTGTGTGATCCCTAAGAAAGTGTTGTCTAATATCTATGTTCTTTGCACAGGAGTGATATACATGTTTTTTAATTTGGGAAATGGAACTTGTGTTATCACACATTATTTTAGTTTTAGTAAAACTCATACCATATTCTGTGAGTGTGTGTTTCATCCACAACAATTGAGTACAAAAAACATTGTACTACAACATATTCAGCTTCAATAGTGGAAAGTTCTATAAGAATGTTGTTTCTTTCAAGACCAAGAAACTAAGGAATCTTCTAAGAAATGAAAAGTTTTGGATATACTTTTTCTATCCATTTTACAACCCCCAAAGTCAGTATCAGAAAAACTTTTAAGTTCAAAAGCATTTCTAGAAGAATAAAATAATCCCAAATCTAAAGTTCCTTTTAAATACGGAATTTTTTTATTACATCCTTTAAATGGGATTCTTTAGGATTTACTTAGTATCTTGCACATAATCATACTTAGAACATTAAGTCAGGTCGACTAACTGTTAGGTAAAGTAAACTTCCTATCATTCCTCTATAATAAGTTTGATCCACAACTTTTCCTACTTCATCAATATCAAGAGTATTAGAGGTTCCGATAGGAGAACTTATACTCTTAGTGCTGTCAAGCCCATATTTCTTAAGAATATATTTGATATAATTATGTTGAGATATGTAAGTTCCTTTTGGTTTTTGAGAGATTTGAAAACCTGGGAAAAATTTAACTCACCCATCATACTCATCTCGAACTCATATTTTATAAGATTCACAACGAAATCAGTTGAGTATTGCTGAGTCGTTATGAATATGATGTCATCAACATAAATTTGAACAATTAAACCATATTTATTAACTTTCTTAATGAAAAGGGTTGGATTAGTGGTTCCCTTAACATAGTTATTTTGAAGCAAAAATCCTATAAATCTATCATACCAAGCTCTAGGGGATTGTTTAAGTCCATATAAAGATTTGGTAAGTTTTTAGACATGATTAGGATGTTTTGTATCTTCAAAACCAGGGGGGTTGATCTACATAAACCTCCTCATGTACATAACCATTAATGAAATCACACTTCACATCCATTTGATAAAGTTTGAAATTAATGAATTATGAAAAAGATAAAAGAATACAGATAGATTCGAGTATTGATACAAGAGCATATTTTTCTTCATATTCTATGCCTTCTTGTTGATTATAGCTTTTAGCAACTAATATTTCCTTATTTTGATCAATAATTCCATTTTTATCACATTTATTTCTGGAAACCCATTTTAATCCAATGATAGAAGTTTCCTTAGGTTTTTCAACCAAGGTCCAAACTTGATTCCTTATGAATTCATCGAGTTAATCTTGCATGGACTTTATCCAATCATTATCACTCAAGGATTATTTAGAAGTCTTTGGTTCAAAATGGGAAATAAAAGAAAAAATTTCAACTACATTCCTTAAATAACTTCCACTTCTTACAGGTTAATTAATATTACCAATGATATTGTCACTAGGATGATACCTAAGTAACAACTGACTTGGGTTTTGAAAAACTTGTTCATCAACATAGGGTAGAAAATATTCAAGAGTAAATGTCTTAGAAATTTCTTCTAGAACATTTTCCTAAACTAAAGGATGTTATATCAAAGTTTGGTGATAATTTTTATAAAATATATCGAAAATAAGTTCTGGTTGTTTGAAAACAAAAGGATCGGTATCATTGAATTTAACATGTTTTGTTTCTTCCAAGGTACAAGTGTTTTTATTAAAAACTCTATATGCCTTAGAGTTAGTGGAGTAGCCTAAGAAAATCACTTCATCAGATTTGGGTGCAAATTTATGTAAGTTATCTTTAGTATTCAATATGAATACTTTGAAACCAAAAACATTTAAGTAAGAAACTTTTGGTTTTTGACCAGTACATAACTCATAAAGTGTTTTATTAAGAAATGGTATTACTAAAACTCAATTTATGGTATAACAAGCAGTACTTACAGATTTAGCCCCAACAATTTTAGATATAGAATATTAACACAACATGGTTCTAGTCATCTCTTGAAGAATACAATTTCTTCTATCAACAACACAATTTTGTTGAGGATTTCTTGGAGCTGAAAAGTTGTGAGTAATACCTTTCTTACTAAAAAAAGTTTCAAAGTCATAATTTTCAAATTCTCCACCATGATCACTATGAATAGTTATCAATGGTAGATTTTTCTCATTTTTAACTTGATCTCTAAAGTTTTTGAAGTAATAAAAGGCTTCAAATTTCTTCGTAAGAAAATATACCCAAGTAAAACTAGTGTAGTCATCAACTAAGACAAACCCATAGTATTTTCCTCAAATACTTCCAGTTTGTGTTGGACCAAATAAATCCATGTTCACTAATTGTAAGGAATTAGAAGTTGTAACTTCACTTATATATTTAAATCCATATTTATGTTTCTTGACAAATTAACAAGGATCATAGAATTTTGAAGAATCAACCCTAAGTTCTGGTAGATCCTTAAAAAGTTCTTTCTTAGAAAGTTTACTAATATTCCTTAAGTTATAGTGTCCTAGTATTCTATGCAAAATCCAAGATTGATCTTTAAATGCACTAAGGCAAGGTAGATCTTGACTTCTAAGGTTTTCTAGGTTTAAGGTGTACACATTCTCATGCTTAAGGGAAGAGAGTATAAACTCATACTTGGAATTGTGAACTATATATTTATCATTTCTAAAATTAACAAGGTAACCTTCATCACAGAATTGGATTTTTCTAATGAGGTTGTGATTAAGGCCTTTTACAAAAGTAAAATTTTAGCTTTACCAAGAAGAATAATGTTACCTATACCAAAAATTTCTTCTTGAGAGTTATCCCCAAAAGTTACTTTTCCACCTTTAGTCTTTAAAATATTTTTGAAATAGTGTTTGTTACCAGTCATGTTCCAGGAATATCCACTATACATTTACCATTTGTTTTAGGTACTTCCATCATTATCTTGAAAAATAAAGAGTTAGGTTTTCAGAATCCAAACATTCTTGGATCCAGAATTATAAGATAATAAAATATTGGGTATCCACATTTGTTTAGAAAAGTAAGATTTATGAAACCCAAGGGATTGACCTTTATTTAAAGAATATTTATTCTTCCAATTCCCACCACTATGACATTTAGTGAAAAAAGTAGCTCTTAGATGAACAAAATAATTGTTTTTGAAAATTGGTTTTTCATGAGAATAGCCTAATATTTGATTATTATCTTGAGGTCAGATATGAGAATACATATTATCAAAACTTTCCTTACCATAAGTAAAATTTTCAAGAAGTTTATTTAAGGAAAATATTTCAGATTTTAGTCTAAGTACTAAATTATTATCCTCTAGAATAATAGATTTAGAGTTAAGTTTATCCTATAAATCATCTTTTTCTAAAACCATATTTTTAAGATCCTTAGAAATTTTTTCCTTCTCAGATTTAACTTCTTCAAGTTTCTTAGAAAGATTTTCTAAAAAAACATTTTTCTTATCAATATATTTGGTAATATCAATTTTTTTTTGTTAAAATAAATTCTCTAGAATTTTATTTTTCATGTTTCTTAGGGACTTTACACTTTTTCTTTTCAAGAAACATAGAGAATATAGAAACTTCCACATAGGAAGGAAAATCATTATTGTTGTTTGATGAAGTGGATTCTTCATCTGGAGAAAAACCATTATCATAGAAATTTTCACTTAAAGACATATGGGTTAAGGATTCAGCAGTTCAAACCTTATCCATAAGACAATGAGTTTGAAATGGATCTTTGGCTATTAGACTAATATTATTTTTCTCAAAAGATTCATATTCTGAAGAATCATCAAAAGAATCTCCACCACTTGCACTCCAAGTGTAATTGGATTTCAAGACTTTATTATTATTTGATCTGTAGAACTTCTTCTTTTTCCTTTCAAAATTTATGTCTTTCTTCTCTCTCTTCTTAATAAAGGGACAATCAGGTATAATTTGACTAGTTATTCTACATTCATATCATGTCACTTCTCAATATTTCTTATCTTTTCCATATTTCTTATTGTATCTATATTGAAAGTTATTTTGTCTAAAAATATTGTTCACTCTTCGATCAAGATTTTCTAACTCATTTTCTGAAGATTCACTTTCACTAGATTCAGATTGAATAACAACTTTCTTAGATTTAGATCTTGTAACTCTTTCAGGAGTCTTGGCATTCATATTATTTGAAGTAGTTGTAAAAGAAACACTTCCATTTCCATTCTTATTAATATTATCAACATCTCTATTTATTCTGGTTTCATATTGAAGAATAGTTCCAAATAACTCATTAAGAGAAATCTGAGTAACTTTCATGTTCTCATCTATAGTTGTCCCCTTGGATTCCCATTTGTTTGGAATGATGTCTATAATTTTTTCTACAAGAATCTCATCATCTAAAACTTTATCACCCATATATTGTAAGTTGTTGATGATAGTAATGAATCTTTCTTGTACCTTACATATGGGTTCTCCATAAGGAAAACATAAACCATGATATTTAGCTCCGAGCATGGCTCTTCAAGTTTCAATGACTTTTGAAGTTCCAAAGTGGGTTACTTCAAGATTCTTCCAAATGCTATTTTCAACTTCACAAGATGAAATTTGGATATATATTTCTAGTCATGTTACAAAGTAATGTATTACATACCTTAAAGTTCAGTTGGTATTCCACCTTTTCTGGATTAGTGAAGGTTTCAAGTTCCTTATCGGGAATCTTATAATCTCTATTTAACATAATGTAGTTGTCTACACCTGTGTTTATAAAAAAAGTCTTCATTTTGTGTCTTCATTACTCATAGTCATTTCCATCAAAAATCAGTGGTCTAGTAGGATTGAGATTGTCCAGAGATCCAACATGAATGCCTTCCATACATAAAAGAATATTTCTTTCCAAAAAACTTGTTAGCAGTAAAAGTTTGTAAACAAGAAACAATATGAAGGAATTAAGAACTATGAAATCTTGATCAAGAAAAATTATATGTGAATATAAGTATTTTAGAGACCTTCTCTGATACCAATTGTAGTATCGAATATGTATAATGAGATGCTCAAATACAAGAGGGGGTGATTTGTATACTTTAAAAATTCCTTTGGATCCTTTAAAGTTGGTGTAAAACTTACTTAAATAAAGTTTCTTAACCTTGAGAAAATATGTTTTTAAGGTTATCTTTTAACTTTAAGAAAAATTAGTTTAACAAGGTTAAACAATATATTCACAAACCCTCTTAAAGAAATATTTTCTTAAACTTACAACCATAAGATAAAAATGTAAAAAAGATTTTCTTAAAGGAAAGATTCTACCTTAAAGTGTATAGAATCTTTAATATAATAAGAGTAAAATAATTAGAAAGTATAATAAAGTTGTACTTTCTAAGTTTAACAAAAATTAAAATAGCAGCGGAATAAAAACAACTTGAAATAGAAAACAATTAACAATAATATTCTTTTAACCCAAAGAGAAGGGTATCCAACAACCTTGGATAAAGGTTCCTTAATTTATACTTTCAAGAATGTCTATCTTAATCAAACCCAGGTAATCACTCAATCCAAAGATTGGTATCTATCTGGATATCCCTGTAAGCCCTCGATTTAGAAGGAAATCCGAACCTCTGTCTTCTAAATCTGGAATCCCACGATCAACATAATCAGAGTCTTCACAAAGAAAGCCTGAACAAGTTGTTCATGCCTGAACAAGTTGTTCATGACATCCTCATGAAGCACTGAGAGTTGTAAGAGCCTCTCTCTCTATAAATAACTATACAAACTTTGACCAATTTTCTATTCACTATTCATCATCAAAGTTTTTTCACACCTTTCTCATTAAAATGAACTTGTATTTATAGACAAAACTTCTCTATGGTTGGATCCAATCCAACGGTCATATTTTACATAAATTTTGGAGGGACCTGGACATGTGTCAAATATAAAATGGTTAGTTTGTAATATATTGTATGATATCGTTTCAATTATAAGAAACGATGTTAAGTTTAAGGTTAATGTTAAGTATAAGGAAACTTAGAATCCAATAATATTGGAAAGATACATTAATCCACTCTAACATTATCAAGAAAACATATTCTGAAGAAAATTCAAATCGGATTGAGAAAAATGGTATCACTATTTTTGGGTACCAATATCACAAAAACGGTATGACATTTGTACCAAAATTGGTATTTTAAAAACAACATGACATTTGTACCCGAATCAGTATCATAAAATAGTATGACATTTGTACAAGAATCTGTATCATAAAAAATAGGACATTTTTACTGGAATCAGTATCATGAAAACAACATGACATTTGTACAATAATCAATATCATGAAAACATAATGTAAAATATATAGGTAAACATAATGAAATATTAGTCAGTATAAAAGAATTATAATTCTATAAGTATAACATAATGAGATTTTTGTAAGTAAACGTAATGATAATTATATAAGTATAATAGAATGAAAAATCTGTAATTAAACATAATGATAACTCTGTAAGTATAATGGAATGAAAAATTAAGAATTTAAGAAAAAGTGTTCGTGATTTTCAAAACATTAAACCATAATGAATACAGAAGTCATAAGATAACCTTATTGACTCAACATGATCATCTCTAACCATCTTCGTTGGTGCATATTCATATCTTTATGTGTGAATATATACTTGAGGATTTTTTGATCTTTATATATATCACACTTCTCCCCATAGATTTCATGAACCAAGCCAGGTCACCAACTGACCTGGAGCCTGACCCAATCCATGGCATGGTTCAAAGGGAAATCCCAATACCCACAGGATAGAAACAAGTGCCTAGGTATGCTAAACAATTCATGGGAATGATTTACCCAAAAACATAACGAAAGGAAACTAACAGGATAAACAAATGAATATTGAAATTAGACAACCAAACATGACACAACCAACTTTTCAGATTTCAAGATTACAATTTTGAACAAAAACCTCAAAGGAATGAAATAAGAGGGAAACTAAAACTTTTCCCCAACCTCCATGCAATGAGAGGGCTACAACCTCTAGCTTCTGCTAACATGATACGCATGGAGATACCACTAGGAACCCCAAACCGTCCACAAAATTCACCATGCCTTTACCTAGAAAAAACATACAACCCGATATATATACACCCAAGGGTGTATGTATGGTGTGAGATAAAGACTAGTAGGATTCCACCCAAGAAATAGGTTCCATGCTATAAAATTAAAATATAATCTAACTTTATCTTCTAAATTCAATCTTTTAAAAACACTTATGAGAAAAACAATTATTTTGTAAATGATTAAAAAGGAACACTTTGAAGGGAACCCATTTTGAAAACACTATATTAAATGAAAATTGGATTTTATAAATAGAATACACACTCAAGTGTCCCTCTAAATACTGACGGATATCACCACATCATATATAGTATAGCACCATGGGTAAATCCCCTTGGGTTGATCTTGCTTGAGTGGGACCCTATAACATCATACCTCAGTGAAAGGTGGTATAGTAACCCCAGCTATTAGCATCCTCATGCACAAGACACTAGCTAGGAGAAACATCCAAAACTTATAGTGGAGATCAATCATTATCATAGTTTAGTTAGTGTTGTAAGCATCAATCCAGCTAAATAAAATCTGGACCAGACACTTCAATATCACTAGCACAATAGTTCTAGTCCTCCCACCTAGATACCCAGGATTCCCATATGCTTGAGTAAATGTTCCCATATAACACATATCACTACCATAAAAAATCAATGCAAATAATTTCAACGAAACCACCATTTTCCATGAAACTAACCATTTTCTATTTTACTCACACAAAAACCACAGATTAGAAACACTTTCCATCACTCACATAATTCATAGATTTCCCGTTTCATAAACACATGAAATCACACAACTATAAACAACCAATGACAACAGAAAATTCCTTTCTAAATCCACACATACATTAAAGTCTATTTTTAAAACAAGCTTTCTCATCATTTAAACAATGTACAATTCATACTCAAAAGTGAACAACAAGGCTAAAATAGAAAAAAACAATCCATTTTCCATTGAAAAACCCATTAAAACACACATGCACCAAAAATTCCATTGAAAATACATTTCACACCTTCTAATAAACCCATAAAACCCTCTTTAAAAATATTACCTTATACCACACACAAAAACATAACCATTCCCTTTGTCAAAATTCATTTCTAACCTATAAACACACTTAACACTTAAAAACATCATTTTAACCACATAATAAAACAAAAAAACAAATTTATAAACTAAAACAAACATATTAAATTCATCTCATAATGTTAGGGCATAAGACCACCTACCTCTCTTGAAGAACATTCCAAAAAATGGTGCAAAATCCCATCCACACCTTAACCGCACCATGAGGAGGCAAGTAGAAACCCTAATCAATAAGATCAATCCAAAAAGCCCAATATTAAAACCCTAAATAGAAACAATAATGGTAGAGATATGAAATAACAAATAAAATAAAATATATCCCAAGAATAGAGGGATGAAACATGATAAAGAGAACTTACATGAGGGTTTCTTGAGGAATCCGTGTGAAAATCACCCAAAGAGGGGAGGCCAAAGGTTTGGAGAGGAAGCGGGAGGCACGCCTAGATATGGGGAGACCAAGAGGGTCAATAAAGTGGGTATAATGGAGTAAAATTGGGGATAGATAAAAGAAAACCCCAAATTTTAATGTGTTATAAGATCCACACAATTAGTCCACACGATTTGGTAAACTATGCGGTAACTGTGCGGAGAATTCTATCTGAAGGAATACTGTAAGTACTCGGATCTTATTTTTAGGTTGTTATTGAGGAAAAATAAAGTTTTGGAAATTTTATTAGTACACACTGTGTACTATTGAGTACACACAGTGTACCTGGTTGCCGCTCATAACTATGTGTTGGCCATGTAATGGCTGTGTACATGGATGTATAGGGTGACCTGGATGGCTACCTAAAGTGGGGGCCAGTTGAGGCTTGTACATGGAGTGTACATTAAATGAACACACCAAGTACTTTTTTTATTTTATGATTTGGAGAGGGATCATGTCTCATCTCCAGAAAATGTTTCTTCTGCCTGTGTTTTGTATAAGAGAGCGACGTACAACTGAATAACTTTGACCTCCTCCCGTTATTTTGTCCGAGCTTTGATTGAGATGCCACTAGGTGCATTGTATTACCACAAGTGAGTTCTCTATTACCCTACATAATCTCTTCCTGATTTATCCTCTTCAATGAGTTATCGAGGGTTGATATTTTTTACCCTTTTCTGTAGATCTACATCATTCTAGTCCAGTTCAAGGGCCGATGTTCAAGACTATTCATCATACAACACTGAGGTAAGTGGTTTGTGCCTTTATTCAATTTTATTTGGATTATATAAGCTTAATTCCCTGAATACCCATGTTGGGGTATTGCGTATATCGGTTTTTGACCCCTTTTAATACCTGACATGGTTTGGTTGATTGATTAAGGGTTGTTTCCTATATATAAGATTGTATAACCTTTTTTATAGGACACCCCATGGGTGCGTTCCTATGTATGAATGTTATTGGATATTTTTCCTAGGTTGGATATGAGGAATACTATGTTTCCATTCCTTGAGTTGTTTATGATGGAGTATATTGGTTATATGTGATGCTTGTTTCTATGTTTTGATTAAACTTAATCCATGTAATAGTTTGTATTTAATGTAGAGCCTTTAATGAATGTTGCTTGCATGATGATCTTATTTAGACCAAGAGAGCCTTGGACCAAGAAAAATCTTGGGGTTTTCATGTTTATTTACACATGAGCGTGAGATCCTTGGTGTAGACTTTGACCCAGGTGGTATTGACCGTGAGAGCTTCCCGGAAGTCATTTAGGATTCTTTATACTATGTTGTCCCAGGGTGTATTGAACATGAGAGATACCCGGAGGTCATGTATAATTTATTGATTCCATGTGGACCAAGGTATATTGACCATGAGATCTTCCCATATGGTCGTTTGCTTCTGAATTATTCTATGTTAAACCGAAGGGGTTAGACCACGAGAGATTTCTCAGAGGGTTTTTGTGTATAATCAAATGATTGTGACGAGTTTTCCAAGACAAAGAACAAGCTTGGACTCAATCTTACTTGTTTGTTTAGAGAGTCCTCTAAGATGTTTGTTATTACTATTATATAGGGAGATATAGAGCTTAGGATAGATCTCAAGGTTACATTATTCAACAGTTTGAATGATTAATAAATGTAAATGAATGTAATTGGAAATTGTAGGATTGTTTACTTTGAGTACTTCCTAGTTTATTGATTCATTTTTCATATTGCCTTCTATATATATTCATTAATAGTAAGGCACAAATATTTTGGTGGTTGCCTATTGGGATTCATGTCACACCTTTTTTGGGTCATGCTTTTGGATCCAAACAGATTATATGGTTCTAGGTATAGACAAGGGCAAGCACCCTTCTACATCAGGTACTTGATTTCTGATTGGATCTTGAGAGCATGGGACCATGCTAAGGCTTGCGATGACGTTGGAGTTTACTATTTTCTATACATTAGTTTTTGTATTGTATATCCATCACTTTGACTTGTTTGGATGATTTCCTAGACATATGTGACATGAATCATTTATATATGTGCTCAATTTGTTTATTACTATCAGTCTTCCACTATTTACTTTTGGTATATTGTATTACTACTTTCACTATTGTTTATCATTTGTAATTACACTGTGTATATGCTTTTAATGGGGGAATAGTTTCCAAAATGTCTTACCTCGACCCTCTCTACTAGTAGACAACCTCTGGTGTTTGGGGAAATGCGCTTTAGGTTATGTGACCAACCGGGTTTGGGGAACCTTTGGGTGGCACCCGAAACTGGGACATCAAAAAGTGGTATTATAGGAGTTTCTTTTTTGCTTTGCCTTACTGTTTGGATCCTATAGTCAGGGAAAGGGAGGAATATGTAGTTAGTAATAAGTTGTACCTGGGAGTAGCTAACTTGTGAACAGGTAAAATCCAAGTTATCTCAAATATTTCACTTATTTTCATTTTGTAATTGTTATAGTTGATTTGATTTCACCATTGGGTGATTCACTTATTTTGTGTGGTTATCGTTGATATTATTGACATTATATTTCTGTTTCAACCCGATGATATGAGGGCATTCCATATCATGCATCATATAGGCACTTGATAGAGATCACATGTCATGAATTCTTATCATTCCATTTAGGATGCATTAGCGATTGCATGCTGTTGTGATATATGTTGTGCTAGATATGAATTTTTTTGTGATAGATTCCATGATATAATACTTTCGATTTTGATAGGGTATTGGAATATAAAAAGTTTTATCTAGATGGATGCCAAAATTTGGTCCCTGAGGTGTTATGGAACCTCTTGGATCAGAATTTGGTGAATCATGTTTGATCTTTAATTGATTTTTTTCAAGTATGATATGAATAAGGTTGCCAAACATTGATTAGCAGAAGTATGGGCTCCCACGGGTCAGAATTTAACATTATTTGGAAAAAATTATAAGTTTTTATGGGTTATGGAGAAGTTTTAGAGGCATAATATCCAGAATCCTAGATAACACAGCGTGTGATGTTATGAACACACACCATGTGTTCTTTTGTTCTGGAAGAAACAACTTTTCTTAAGTAAATGCCTTGTACTAGGAGTACAGATCATGTAGTACCTGACTGTGTGACTGACTGTGTGAGAAGAGACATAAGGTTGGGAAACTTCTGGTAGAACACATTGTGTCTAGATTGTACATGATGTGTGTAGAGAACCATGTATTCAGCTGTGTGACCAACGACATGAGTGGATGAAACTTAGGTTGTACATGCCGTGTCTCACCTGTGCACGCCGTGTAGTTATCAACTATGTATCCGACTGTGTGAATAATGACAAGGTGGGGTAAGAACATAAGTAG
Organism: Viscum album; assembly: GCA_963277665.1. Lineage (NCBI taxonomy): Eukaryota > Viridiplantae > Streptophyta > Magnoliopsida > Santalales > Viscaceae > Viscum > Viscum album. The sequence continues at coordinate 813,305,914 of OY728126.1, read as the reverse complement.
TACACATTATGTCTTGGGTGAACACATTGTGTAGTGTTACCTGGGAGATAACCGTGTAGTTTGATCCATGTAGAGGAACTTGGGCAGAAGGGAAAATTCAAATACACATTGTGTCCTAAGAGGAACTCATCATGTGTAGGGGTGTTACATGACCAGGTTTGGAAGAGGTACACTCCCATGTAAGTCTTAAAGGGAACATGTAGTATGGATGTATTACACGTCATGTAACCCTCTTTTGTAAAGATTGAATGTTTTCATTCTCCAATTACATCCTTACACTTCTAAGTTTCTGTCTTTGATAATATTTTATTGAGGGGTGCGCTTGATCTTGCAAAGTCATGCCACCGATATGTCCTCTGGTTTTATGCCAGATATAGGGCAACGATTAGACACCAGAAATGATAGATCAGGGAATTCCAGCAGATCCTCCTTTCATGCCCATTTTGGCGCCAACTATTATACCATATACACGTGTTGATGCACAGTTCCGTTAAGGCCTTATAAGGATGATGTATACTTTTTAGGGAGTAATGCATCCTTCCCCGACCATGGAAGAGTTGACAAGGGTGTTCCAGCAATAGCATCCTCCCACATTTTCAGGGGATGGAGGACCACATGCTGCAGAGTCATGGTTAGAGGCCATGCTCTCTATCTTTGAGCATCTGGAGGTGCCTCTAGAGAGGAGGATAAAGCTTACGACATACATGATATGTGATTCCACCAAGAGATGGTGGTATGTTATCACATAAGCAGGACATCATCAGGATATGGTTTGGGACGAGTCTCTAAAGACCTTCTATGACTGCTTCAACCCTGAGATGTTGAGGGCTGATCAAGTGTGAGAGTTCAAGAATTTAGAGAAGGGTTCTCTTTCAGTGATTTATTCTTCTTCTTGTTTCATAGAGCTTTAGTGCTTCTCACCTGTTTTGGGAGGTGATGAGTTATCCTTAGCTAGGCGGTTTGAGGATGGTCTCAGGTATGACATCTGATCATAGGTGAATGTCTTCAGGCTGACTTCAGTGATGGCTAAAGTGAACTAGGTGCTAATTATCAATTGTAATCTGATGGAGTTGAGAGCTGTGAGATGAGGAGGTTCAACATCCAGGTATGGTAATACTTCATCTGATATAAGGAAGCATTGTAGGGAGCCTTTTCATGGTGATTACAGTAGTAGGAATGTATCTAAAGGTATCCAGGTGGGGTTATAAAAATGTGGGAAGAGTGGGAACATGAGACCTTAGTTCCCAAGAGACCTAATTTAGTGATGATATTTTAGAAATATGGGCCATATTTAGCATTTTTTCTGGTTATTATCACCAGAAACTAGTGAAAGGGGATCGGTTATGACTCCATGTTCATGAGTAGGAACATCGGTTTCTCCTCAGTCAAGGAACTGGAGTTCATTAGACTGTTTAGGCAGATGAGGTGGTCATGGTCAAGGTATTTAGGCTATATGTTTTCAGAAACAATAGGGTGGATCATCTCAGGGTGGTTAGGTAGGGTCTCATGGTAGCAGCATAGGTTAGAATTTTTCAGTGGAGCAGACCCAGCATGAGAAAGATCTTAGACCCTCTACGGTTAGAGGTATGATTCTAGTTGCCTCAGTTTTATCTTATGCTATCTTTGATATAGGGTATTACCATAGTTTTATATATGTTTCCATTGTGGAGATCCTTGGGCTCTGCCTCTTTAATTCTATGTATGTTATAATGCTAGAAACTCTGTTAGGGATTAGGACGACTAGTGTATGTCAGGGCAAGGAGTGACATCTTCAGGTTAGTTGATCTCACTTATTATGGGATCTATATTTCTTTGAGATGATAGGCTTCAATTTCATTCACATAATGGAATTATTAGTCTCCTTTTAGGCCTTTTTTGACTACTATCGCCACAGGGTGAGTTTCAAATCACCAAAGGGCGGGTCTTTTCTACACAAGGGTGAATGGGATGTCCAGGAAAGAAGAGTCAGACCTGAGCATCATGGGTTGGGAGGAGTTACAATCCAGATTTATAGTTTATATTTGGATGACTAGGGGACTTCACAGAAGGACTTTCCTCCAGTGGTGTATTTTTTCAGAGATGTCTTTCCAGATAACTTTTCAAGTTTACCTCCGGAGTGGGAGGTAAATTTCTTTATTGAGACTGTGTTAGGAGCGACATCGGTGTCCATTCCTCTATGTATTATGGTTACAAAAGAGTTATAGGAGCTCAAGTGGCAGTTAGAGGAGTCACCGGAAAAGGGTTTCATCTAACCTAGTACTTCTCCTTAGGGTTCGCCTATCCTTTTTGCGAATAAGGTGGACGGTATCCTCAAACTTAATGTGGAATATCAAAAGATGAACTAGTTTATGGTCAAGAAATGATATCCCTTGCTGAGGATTAATGATCTCTTGGATCATATTTGAGGAGCCCGAGTATTCTCAATGATTGAATTGAAATCCTTTTATCGTCAATTGCGTGTTAGACCATCAGATATACCTCTTCTAGCCTTTCGAAGTAGGTATGGTCTATATGAGTATTTGGTTATACTATTTGATCTCACGAACGCACCAATAGTTTCAAGGGCACTGATGATCCGAGTGTTTCATACTTACTTGGATTCTTTTGTGGTAGTATTTGTGGATGATATCTTGGTGTACTCTCACACTGGAAACGACCATTCCACCCATCTTGAGATTGTTTTGAGTACACTATGAGAGAATTAGTTATATGCTAAGCTCTCAAAATTACCCTTTTATATGGACCCGATTCACTTCTTGGTTCATGTTATTTCAGAGACAAGAGTATCAGTAGACCCAGATAAAGTGAGAGATTTAGTTTTCTGGGATCACCTAATGAATGTCTTTGAGGTATGGAGTTTTATAGGTCTAGATGGTTACAACAGGTGGTTTATTCAGGGATTTTCACACTAAGCAATGCCATTGATAGGCCAGACTAATATGGGTGAAAAGTACTTGTGGATATATTCCTACGATTCAGACTTTCAGGATTTGAAGGAGAGGTTGAGTTCATCACTGATACTAGTTTTTTCAAAGCTATGAAATAGATAAACTGTTTACTATGATGCATCAGGTATCGGGCTAGGAGTAGTGATTATACTGGGGGAAGGAGTTGTTGTGGATGGGTCTCAGCAGTTGAGGCCGCATGAGAGAAATTACCCAACACATGATCTCAAGTTAGCTGTAGCTGTGCATGATTTTCGCTATTGGATACATTATCTTTTGGGAGAGCATTTTATGGAATTCACTGACCACAAAAGTATCAAGTATATCATTACTTAGTATGATCTAAATTTGAGATACCGAAAATTATTTGAGTACCTTCAGTCCTTTTACTTTGAGCTAACCTACACTCATGGAAAAGGAAACGTAGTGGCTAATGTGTTAAGTAGGAGGAATCGGATACTGACAGTTCAGGAGGCCATTAGTGAGTGGCATCTTATGGCTATGTTCTCTGAGATGCATTTGGAGGTGCATGACAGACAGGGGAAACACTTCTTTCTTCTATAGATGTTACCTCTGCTCTTCTAGACGGAGTGAAAATGAGGCAGCTATCAGAATCTGAAGGCCTAGTCCTATGAGAGAGTGTGTTAGGAGAGAACCCTACTCCTGGGTGGACCATAGGTAAGGATGAGATCTTGTGTTTTCATGGACGTGTATGGGTGTCAGTAGACATACACGAGGAGTTGATGAGAGATTTTAATCCTTGGTTTGGGTAGTTCATCCTAGTGTTACCAAGATGTATCGAGATCTACACCATCAGTACTGGTGGGCAGGTATGAAGAGGGATGTTTCCATTTTTGAAATGAGATATTCTACCTGTCAGTAGGTGAAGGCAGAGAATAAGTGACCAGTATGGATTTTATAGTAGTTACCCATTCCTGATTGAAAGTGGAATGATGTCTTTATGTGTTTTGATATGGGTTTACGGTGGTCACCTTGAGGAAATGGCGTATTATGGGTTGTTGTTAATAGACTCTTGAAGGTTGAACATTTTTTTCTGATCAAGGATACCTTTAGTGTTGATGAATTTTGAAGGTTTTACATCCAAGAGGTTGTGAGTTTTCATGGGGTTTCACACTTAATCATTTCAGATAGGGATGCATGTTTTAATTCTTCAGTCTAGAAGAGACAATATAGGGATTTGGGTACATAGGTACTTTTGAGTATAACATTCCTTCCCCAGACAGATGGCTAGTCCAAGCGCACAATTCAGGTGTTGGAGGAAATTCTTTGATCATGCATCCTTGATTTTAGGGGTTCTTGGGAGAGACACATACCCCTAGTGGATTTTTCCTAAAATAAAAGTTTTCAAATGACGATTTAGATGAAACATTATGAGGCTTTGTACAGTAGGCCATATCGATCACCCTAATGTTGGCTGGAGGTAGGAGAGGTAGATATGCTGGGACCTTGTGTTTTCCAGGAGACCACTGAGTAGGTGGAGTTGATTCGGAAGAGGATCTCTACTACACAGTCTCAGAAGGAATCTTATGCTGATTAACAGAGATGACCTTTAGAGTTCAAGGTCAGAGATCAGGTTTTCTTACATGTCACACTGAGGTTGGGACACATGAGGATGAGGATATAAGGGTATCTTTCATTGAGATATATCATGCGATTTGTGGTTTTGGAGAAAGTTGGTCCGATTGCCCATCAGTTGCAGTTACCTTAGAAGTTATGGGATATGCCCAACGTCTTTCATGTTTCTTATCTACTACATTACCTTTCAGACATGTATCTCATTTTTAAACCTAAGGAGGTTGAGTTAGATGTGGATGCATCCTTCGAGGATCACCCTATATAGATTATGGATCACAACACAAAGGTTCTCCATGGCAATTCTATTCCTCTGGTACGGGTGATATGGAAACACCAAAGAGTACAAGACAAGAATTAGGAGAGTGAGGCCAATGTTAAATCATAGTGGCTAAAGTTGTTTGAAGTTTCTTCTTCACCACCCTTGGAAGGAAAATTTAGGGACGACATGTTTTAAGGGGGGAAGTTTTTAAAAACCTAGATCCTCTTTTTGGGTTGTTTTTTTAGGAAAAATAATGTTTTGTAAATTTTCAAAGTACACACCATGTAATCTTGAGTACACGTCATGTACTTGGTTTCCATGCATAATCATGTGCTGGACATGTAACGGCCGAGTACATGGTCACATAGGGTGACTTAGAAAGACACCTAAAGTGGGGTCCTGTTGAGGCTTGTACACAATGTGTAAATTAAATGAACATGACATGTAATTTTTTTTATTTGATGAGTTGGATTGGGCTCACATCTCATCTACAGAAAATGTTTCTTCTTCCCATATTTCATATAAGAGAGCAACATATGGATTAATAACTTCTACCTCTTCCCAGTCCTTCTTCCGAGCTTTGATTGAGATGCCGCCAGGTGCGTCGGATTCCCACCAGTGATTTATCTCATACCCTGGAGCCTCTCTTCCTAATTTCTCTTATTAAATGAGTTATTTAGGTCTGAAAGTTTTTTAGATATTTGTCATTCTAGGCCGATTCAAGGGCCTAAATTTAGGAGTGTTCATCATACAACATTGAGGTAGGTTGTTTTTACATTTCTTCGATTGTGTTTGGATTATATATGGTTAAGGTTCCGAATACCCATGTTGGGGTATTGTGTATTTTAGTTTTGAAATTTTTTAATACCTACTATGGTTTGTTTCATTGATTAAGAGTTGTTTACTATGCATAAGATTGTATACCCTTGTTTATGGGACACCCCATGGGTGTGTTCCAATGTTTGACTATTATTGGCCCTTTGTCCAAGGTTGCCTATGAGGCATACTATGTTTCCATGTCTTGAGTTGTTTAGTATGGAGTTGATTGGTTATATGTGATGCCAATTTTGATGATTTGATTAAATTTGAGACATATAATTGTTTGGATTACATGTATAGCCTTTAATGAATGTTGTTCACACATTGATCTTCCTTGGATCATGATAGCCTTAGACTGGAAAAACTATGGGGGTTTCTATGGTTATTTACACAACACTGTGAGAGCCTTGGTGTAGACTTTTACCTAGGGGGTATTAACCATGTGATCTACCCAAATCACATTTATTATTATTTATAATATGTTGACCCAGGGGGTATTGACCATGAGAGATACCTGGAGGTCGTGTATAATTTATTGATTCCATGTGGACCTAAGGGTATTGACTATGAGAGCTGCCCAGGTGGATGTTTTATTTTGATTGGTGCTATGTTATACCAAAGGGGTTAGACTGTGAGAGCTTTCTCAAAGGGTTGTTGTGAATAATTGAGTGATTGTGATGAGTCTACTATGCCAATGCATAATCTTGGACTCAGTCTTACTTGTTTGTTTAGATGGTATTCTAAGACATCTATCGTTACTATTATATAGGGGGATATAGATCTTATGCTAGATCTCAAGGTTACATTATTCAATGGTTTTAATAATTAATAAATGTAAATGAATGTAAATAGAAATTGTAGGATTTTTTACTTTGAGTGATTCCTAGTTTATTACTTCATTTTTCATATTGACTGCTATATATATTCACTGACAGTTAGGCACAAATCGTTTGGTGGTTTCCTATTGGGATTCATCTGACACCCTGCTTGGGTCATTCTTTTGGACCATAATATATTATATGGTTGCAGGTATAGATAAGGGAATGTGGCCTTCTACATCAAGTACTTGATTGATGATTGGATCTGGAGAGCATGAGACCAAGTTGAGGCTTGCGATGATGTTGGAAGTTACTGTTTACTGTACTTTGGTTTCAGTATTGTATTTCTAGCACTGGGATTTGTTTGGATGTTTTTCTAGACACATGTGACCTTCATCATTTATATATGTGCTTCAGTTGTTTATTACTATCATCCTTATGTTGTTTACTTTTGTTATATGGTATTACTACTTCCACTGTTGTTTATCATTTGTTATTCCTCTTTGTATACTTATCCAATGAGGGAATGGTTTCCCAAATGTATTACCTTGGACCTAGTTGCTAGTCGGTAGCCTCTAGAATTTGAGGAAATGTGCTAGAGGTTATGTGACCAACCAGGTTCAGGGCACCTTTGGGTGGAAACTAAAACCAGGACATTACAAGGACATCCACATGATTACCTGGTCTAAGGCACACGACCATGTGGAGGTCATGCGATAGGTTCTATATCCTATCGCACAGTTTCCTACGTGGGTGCACGGTTACCACTAACCATGCTCCAATCGTGAACAGGTGTCTGTCCACCCCAAAAACTTATATTCTTCTCTAAAAACTCAATGTAAACACAAGGGAACAATATATACCAATAATAAAAGGAAATAATAATCCAAAAATTCAAACCCTTCACACATGGTTCATGAGAAACTAATTGATGACCAACCCAAACTATAATAAAAGAGCATTCAAAATCCCAGGTGTGAAAATTCTCCCCAGCATATCGCTTTCTTCCCCCAGAAATCCACAAAAAGTCCAAACCCCATAACAGAAACCGATTTTCCTTAACAGTTCATGGAGATTTACAATGTACGATGTAACGCCCTAGTTTTAGGTTCCGCCCAAAGGTTCCCCGTACTCGGTTGGTCAAATGGCCTCAAACGCATTTTCCTAAATGCCAGAGGCTTCCGACTAGCAGCGAGGGTCTTGGGTGTGATGTTGAGTAATCTATTCCCTCATTGGTAGAGTAACACAATGGAATACCAAAAATATAAAACAGTGGAAGAAGTAATACCATATAATAAATAAAAGAAGAATACATAAAGTAAATGAACAAATATAGAACATATATAAATGACGAATGGTACATATGTCTAGGAAAGCATCCAAACAAGTTACAATGCTGGAAATAAAGTACTAAATCAAAGTGAAAATAAAAAAGTAATGTCCAATAGCATCACAAGCTTCATCTTGGTCTCATGTTCTCCATATCCACAACAATAAAGTACCTGATGTGGAACAGAACTTTCCCTTATCTATACCTGCAACAATATAACCTGTTTGGGCCCAAAAGAATGACCCAAATAGGGTGTGAGATGAATCCTAGTAGGTAACCACCCAAAGATCTATGCCTAACTATCAGTTAATATATATATTATGAAAAATGAAAGATTAAGTAATAAACAAGGAAGTACTCAAAATTAAACAGTCATATAGTTGAAAACTACATTCATTTATATTTATTAATTATTCAACCAATATTTCACAAGCAACCCTCTGGGAAAGTTCTCACAGTCTAACACCTTTGGCTCACAAAGACAAAAAAAATCTGAGGAAGCCCTCACCGTCAATTAACCTTGTGGCCTTTTAATGATAATTATAGAATCTTTGAGAAAGAACTCAACGTCTATTCCCCCTTTGGTCTCGTAATAGTATACTATATACACTTTGAGGGAGCACTCATCATTCATCCCCCCTTTGGTCTCACAATGTAAAATGTATAACAGAAACTCGGGGGAATCCCTCAACGTTAATTCCACCTATGGTATAACTACACCAGATTCCCATAGACCTATGTAATACAATTGTGCACAATGATATCCATAAGATTAAGTAAATATTAAAATACTACTTGGATAAATAACTACAATTCATATCATAAGCATGTCATATAAACAAATCTATCATAACAGTATTGGGAATGGAAAACATAATATCCCAACAGACAGTTCTAGTCCCAACGACCAATATCAATCAAACATGGGAAAACACATCCATAGCAAGGTAATAAACCATATTCATAATCAAACACCCTTACTCCAAGTAAAAAAATCATAGCAGTAATTAACAAGGTTTAATTCCTAAAACACAAAATACACTAAACTTGGGTATTGGTCACTTTTTGCCTATATAAATTCAACAACATCTATAGAAAGGCACAAACCACCTACCTTGACATTGTACGATCAATATAGTTGAACCTCGGCCTTTGAATCGACCTAGAATGTCATTGATCTACAAAAACATAAAAAAAGATCAACCTTGAATAACTCATGAAAGGGGAGAAATCAAGATGAGAGGCTCTATAAGAAGGAATAACTCGCCATGGAAATTGCAATGCAATCAATGGTGTTAGATTCAGAGAAAAGTTGACCGATCAGTGGCTTGGTGAAAGTTAGGAAATTCCCATCGCTCTTGGATGAGACATGTTTAGAAAAAGTTATTTTTTTCAATTAGATGCAACCCCAGTACAATATAAACATTAAAAAAATACACGGTGTGTCCCTAGAGGATACATGGAATGTATAGGACTTTAATGGGCCTAGTTTAGGCAATCTACAGGTCACCTCACATGACCATGTACTCATCCATTACACTGCCTGTACACGACTACCCGTGACAACCGGGTACACAGCCTTTACTTCGAATTACATGACATGTACTACTTAAATTTATAAAAACTATTCTTTTCTCAAAAACACCCTAAAACAAGATCCATACTTGAAAAGAATATTTGGGTTCTTACAAAATCCCCCCCTTAAAGAAATTTGTCCCCAAATTTCTCTAACAAGGTAGCAAAGAAGAAGAAGAATCCTCAAACAGCTCTGGCCACTGCGATCACACATCACTCTCCCTCTCCCAAGTCTCGTCCTGTACTTTCCCATGCTGCCATAGCACCCATTCCAGAAGAATAGACCGGCCATATAGAACCTTCACATTGTGATCAATGATCCAGACAGGATTCCCTTCGAATAAGGTATCCACCTCCAACTCAACCTCCTCGGGTTGAACAACAGGAGACGGGTCTGAGAAGTAACAAGGTAGGTGAGAAAAATGGAAGACGAAATTAATATCATGGTACCTCTGAGGTAACTAAAATTAATAGTAAACTGGCCCAAATCTCTCCAAAACCTCAAATGGGAAGACGTATCTCGACGAAAGATTTCAATATCTCTTAATCCTCCTATGTCCCAACTTCGGCATGACACGTAGGAAAACCTGATCTCCAACCTTGAACTCCAGAGGCCATATCTAACGATCATCATAAGACTTATACCATGACTGTATAGTAGCCTTCCTCTTCCAAATGAATTCCAACTACTCTATGGTCTCTTGGACAAGACGAGGTCCCATCATTGCTACCTCTCCTGCCTCCAGCCAACATTTGGGTGATCGGTATGGCCTACCATACAAATTCTCATAAGGTTCCATCTGAATCGTTTCCTGAAAAATGTTATTGTAGGAAAACTCTACCAGAGGTATGTGCATCTCCCAAGAACCTCAAAAATCTAGGATTCATGCTTGAAGAATGCCCTCAAGATCCTGAATTGTACGCTCAGATGGGTCATCTATCTAGGGATGGTAAGCTATATTTAGAAGTAAGTGTGTACCCAAATCCCTCTGTTTTCGCTACCTGACCTAAGAAGTAAAATGGGCATCCCTATCTGAAATGATAGAGTTTGGAACCCCATGCAAGTGTATAATCTCACGGATGTACAACCCTCCCTTCTCATCAACAATGAAGGTCTCATTGATCGGTAAGAAGTGTTCGACCTTCGTGAGTCTGTCAATGAAAACCCAAAATGCATTGTTCCCTTGAAGTAACCTTAGAAAACCAATCATGAAGTCCATTATGACTTCATTCCACTTCCACATGGGAATGGGTAACTGTCGCAAAAGCCCTACTATTCACTGATGCTTTGCCATCAACAGCTGACATGTGGAACACCTCATCCCAAAACCGACAACATCTCTCTTCATTCATGGACACCAATACTAACGGTGCAGATCTTGATACATCTTAGTGACATCAAGATGAACTGCCTAAATCAATGAATGAAAATCCTGCATCATCTCCCCGTGTATGTCTAGTGACACCCATACGCACCCATGAAAATGCAAGACATCATCCTCTCATATGGTCAATCCAGGATTAGGGTCCTCTCTTGACACACTATATCACATGAATGGGCCTTCAACATTTTATAGCTTCCTCATTCACACTCGATCAAGTAGAGTAGAGGTAACAACTACATAAGAAAGAAATGCCTTCCCTTATCTGTCATACACCTCCAAATGCATCTTATATAATAGATCCATAAACTGCCACTCACTACTGGCCTTCTGAATTTTCTATATCTGATTCCTCCTTGTCTATTCATCAACCACTACATTGCCTTTTCTAGGTGTGTAAGTAAGCTCAATGTCAAAGGGATGAAGGTACTCAACCCACCTTCACTATCTCAAATTCAGATCGTTCTAGGTAAAGAGATACTTGAGACATTGGTGGTCAGTGAAAACCAAAAAATTCTATCGCAATAGATAATGTCTCAAATAGTGTAAAACATTAACAATTGAAACTAACTCAAGATCGTGTATTGGGTAATTCTTCTCATGTGGCATCAACTACTAAGACATATATGAAATGAATCCTTCCACTTATATAAGAACTACTCCCAACCCGGTACCTCATGCATCACAGTAAATAGTATAACTCTTGCAAATCTCTAGCCAGACTAGTATCAGTGCTGAAGTCAACCTCCCTTTCAGATCCTAAAATGATGAGTCATAAGAATCTGTCCACAGGTACTTTTTAACCTTCTTAGTTAGGAATGTTAGTGGAATTTCTAAGAATGAAAAGTCATGTACGAAACGTCTATAGTAACCAGCCAGCCTGAGAAAACATCTTACCTCAAATACATTCTTTGGATGCTCCTAGGAAACTACTTCTCTCACTTTCTCTGGCTCTACTGATACTCCCGTCTTTGAGATAACATAATCCAATAAGTGAATCTTGTCCATTTAAAAGTGGAATTTTTAGAGCTTATCATATAAATGATGATCTCTTAGTGTAGTCAAAAAAATCTCTATATGGGTAGCATGGTCGTGTCGAGTGTTAGAGTACAACAAGATATCATCTACAAAAACCACCACAAAATAATTCAAGTATAGATGGAACACTTGGTTCATCAATTCCATAAAAACTGTGGGCACGTTCCTGATACTGAACGACATTACCACATACTCGTATAGACCATACCTGCTATGAAATGTTGTAATAGGTATATCATATGGTCTAACGAGAAACTGATGATAATATAACCTCAAGTAAATCTTCAATAACACCTAGTCTCCTTGAAGTTGATCAAAGATATCATCAATCCTCGGTAAGGGATATTGGTTATTGACCATCAACTGATTTATATTCGGATAATCCACACAAATTCTAAGGGTACCATCTGCCTTCGTCGCAAACAGGATAGGAAAATCCCAAGGAGAAGTACTGGGTTAGATGAAACCCTTTGATTGTAACTCCTCCAACTACTTCTTGAGCTCTTGTAACTTTGGTGTAGCCATCCTATAAGGAGGAATGGACATTGGTGCCACTCCTAGCACAAGAAAAATAGAAAATTCTACCTCTTTCTTTGGAGAAAAACTTGAAAAGTCCTCTGGAAAGACATCCCTGAAATGATCCACCACGGGAGGAAATTCCATCAATGAATTCCCTTGGTCATCCATATACAAACTAGAAATATGGGTAGTAACTTCTCATATACCATGATGCTCGGGTTCCGCACTGCTCTCCTGGACATCCCATTATCCCTTAAGTTGAAATAAACCACCCTCTAGTGACATGAACAATAACCTACGGTGATAGCAGTCGACAAAAGCCTGGAAGGGTACTAACTAGTCCCTTCTGATAATGATATCATAGCTCGTCATCTCTAAGAAATAAAGGTCCCATAAGAAGTGACACCAACCTCAAGAGGGAACTCCTTACACAAATGTACACTATCCATTCTAGTCCCTAACAGAGTGTCCAACATCAAGATATCAGTAGAAGTAAAGATACCGATCCCAAGGCTCTCCACAATAGAAACAGATATAAATCTATGGGAATCCCCTGTGTCGAAAAGTGATGAAGCTAAAACCGAGGTAACTAGAATTGTACCTCTAACTGTAGAGGGTCTGGGATCCTACTTCTACTGGGCCAACTCTATCACAAAATCATGACCTACACTACGTACCTGTGAATATTTCTGTGATCCCTGAGCTGATCCACACTGTGGATATCAAAAACCCTGTGTCTGAACACTGCATCCATGAATTCCACACCAGTTTGGACAGCCTGAAGAACTCCAGTTCCCTGACTGATGTGGGACTGGTGGTTCTGCTCCGGTATGAGGAGTTGAAATAGAACCCCTATCACCAACTGATGATGATAAAAACTGATAGAAACACTTAAGATGATCCATATTACTGCAAGATTGACACTCAAATAGTTCTTTTGGGAAATGTGGCCCCGTATGCCCGCTCTTCATGCACTAGTGGCATACCACCTAGCTACCTGAAGAAGTATTATGACTACTTGGATCTACATGCGTAGACTCCCTATGGTGCTTCCTATGGTTAGTTGGAGGGATACTAACTCTGGATTCCAATCCAACTTGGTTCACAACCCCATAATCCTTCAGTTTGCGATCTATGATCAGCGCCTAGATAACTATATAAGTGATGGAAGTCAACATGAAGATGTTCACCTGAGATTGTATGTCATGCCTGAGTCCATACTCAAACATCCTCACCATAAATAACTCATAACCCCCTGTAATGGGTGTGAACCATTGCAGCTCTGTGAATTGAGAAAAATACTCCATGACTGATAGAGTACCCTGCTCCAAACTAATGAACTCCTAGGATTGGTCAGCCCTCAATGTCTTTGGGTAGAATTAATCATAGAAGGCATGCTGAAACTCATCCCAATCCATACCCTATTGGCCCCCTGCCTGTGATATCACATCCCACTATATCTTGTAAAAATACCAAATCATGTACATAGAGAGATTCACCCTCCTCTCAAGAAGAATCTCAATATGATCAAAGATAGACAACGTGGATTCTAATCATGAATATGTATCCTGAGGTCCTCTATCCCCCGAGAAAATGGGAGGTTGCTGGTACTGAAAAACCCACATCAACTCTACCATAGACAGGGCAGGATGTAGTGCTCCCTGTAAGGTCTGCATAAACCTCATAAAGCCTTCTTGGAACGATGCATCGACACCTGTATTAGGAATGACATCTGGTGCAAAGATAGGCACGATGGGAGGATCTGCTGGTAGTACCTGATCTGCCATGTCCAGTGTCTAATCGCTGCCCTGTATCTGGTGTACAACCGGAGGACGTCTCTATGGCATGAATATTCATGGTCAAGCGAACACCTTAGTTCAAGTTTATCAAGGACTGAAACTTAGAAGTGCAAGAAAGGAACATGAGAAAGAAAAACATCCAAGTCTTTTAAAACGGGGATACACGATGTGTATGACACCTAAACAACATGTTTCCTTAAGCCTTTTGCATGGGCATGTACTTATAACAAACTTGTTCATGTAACATAAATACACAAAACATGTTCTCCTTTAACATGGAATGTACTTGAACCCCCCCCCCCCCCCGCCTGAGTTCCTCTACACGACTAAACCACACGGTTCTCCTAGAACAAAACTACATAGCCTGTTCACCCTAAACATGGTGTGTACCACTTAAGTTATAACCATCAGTGTAATTAGTCATACGATCGGTGACCTGGTCGAATCTACATGGTGTTTAATAATAGAACAAAACATGTACACCCTAAATTTTATCCACCTGTGTCATTGGTCACATAGATGGATACACAGATCTTACTACACGGTGTGTAATCCAAGTATACAGAGTGTTCCACCAAATATTTTCCAAACCCATGTCTCTGCCCACACAGCCAGTCACATGGTTAAGGACTACACATCACGTACATACAATACACGGTGTGTACTTAAGAAAAGTTTTTACTTCCCAAACAGAAGGATACATGGCATTTATTCATCATTACACATAGTGTATTTTGGGTTTTTCCAGATAGTAAGCCTCATAAACTACTCTAGAACCCCATAAATACACTGAAAAAAATATTAAAGTTCCAAATTCCGATCTGTGATGGCTCATACTCACTACAAATCAAATCTTGTCATCATATTCATGTATATCATAGTATAATAGTGAAATCAATCACATGATCCAGAAAATTCAGATCCATGAGGGCTCATAACACCTCAGGGGCCAAATTTTGGCATTCATCCAAAAGAAACTTTACATATCAGCAATACCCTATTAGATAGTAGGTATTCTATCAAGGCATCTATCACAACAACATGCATTTATAGCATAACATCTATCATAACAACATGCAATCAGTAATGCTCTCTAAATGTAATGACTATAATTCATGACATGTGATCTATATAAAGTTCCTATATGATGCATGAGATGAAATACCCTCATCTAATCGAGTTTAAATAGAAATAAAACCTCAATTATATCAATGATAACAACACAAAACATGTGAATCACCCAATGGTGAAATAAAATCAACTGTAATAATTGAAAAACTAGAAAAAATTTAAATAGTTGGGTCATATTGGCTTTTACCTATACATGATTTAGCTACTCCCGGGCACAACTTATTACCAACTACCTATTCCTTCCTATCCCTATATATAGGCTTCAAACATCAACTCAAAGAATAAATAAATCCTTTGATACCACTTTGTAATGTCCCGGTTTCAAGTGCCTCCCAAAGGTGCCTCGTACCCAGTTGGTCGCATGGCCTCAGGTTCATTTCCCTAAATTCCAGAGGCTTCCAAATAGTAGTGGGGGAATTGGGTGTGATGGTGGGAAAAATATTACCATTTGGCAGAGTAACATAGTGGAATAACAACAATATACAACAGCGGAAGCAATAATACCATACAATAAATAAACAACAGAAGACTAAAAGTAAATGAACAACTGGAGCACATATATAAATTATTCATGGAACATATGTCTTGGAAAGTGTTCAAAAAATTCACAATTCTAGAAATATAGTACTAAATCAAAGTGAAAATAAAACAATTAAACTCCAGCAGTATCACAATCCTCAGCTTGGTCCCATTCTCTCCAGCTCCACAACAATCAAGTACCTAAAGTAGAAGGTAACTTTCCCTTATCTATACCTGCAACAATATAATCTATTTGGGACAAAAAGCATAACAAAAATAGGGTGTGTGATGAATCCCAGTAGGAAAACACCCAAAGATCTGTGCATAAATATCAGTGAATATATATAGCATGAAAAAATAAAATATGAAGTAATAAACGAGGAAGTAATCAAAAGTAAATTGTCCTACATTTTCAAACTACATTAATTTAAATTTATTAATTATTCAACCAATCATTAACAAGGAAACCTATGGGGAAGTTCTTACAGTCTAACCACTTTGGTTTCACAATGAAAAATACACTTAGAAGAAGCACTCACCATCAATTCCCTATATGGTCTTTTAACGATAACTACAGACTCTCTGAGGAAGCACTCAACATCTATTCCACTTGTGGTCTCGTAGTGGTATACTATAGACTCTCTAAGGGAGCACTCATCATCCATCCCCTCTATGGTCTTTCAACTAAAAAATTATAACAGAAACTTTGGAAAATCCCTCAACATCAATTCCCCCTATGGTCTAACGAAATCAGGTTCCCACAGCCCCATGTAATACAAATGTGCACAATGATATTGATCAGCCAAAGTAAATCTCTAATTACTACTTGGATAAACAACTACAATTCATATCACACGCATGTCATATAAACAACTGCATCATAATAGTAATAGGCATGGAAAACATAACAGCCTAACATGAAGTTCTAGACCCAACAACCAATATTAATCAAACATGGGAAAACACATCCATAGAAAGGTAATAAACCCTATTCATAATCAAACACCCTTACTCAAGTAAATAAAGCATAGCAGGCATTAATAGGGTTTAATACCTAAAACACACAATACCCTAAACTAGGGTATTAGGCACTTTTTTCACATATAAATTCAAGGGAATCTACAAAAAGGTACAAACCACTTGCCTTCACATTATACGATCTATATAGTTGAACATCAGCCTTTGAATCGACCTATAATTTCATAGATATATAAAAACACCAAAAAATGATCAAACTTGAATAACTCACGAAAGATGAAAAATGAAGATTAGAGGCTTTAAATAAGAAAGAACTCACAGTGGCGATTCCAATGAAATCGATGGTCTTTTATTCAGATAACAGATGGCCGATCGGTGGATCAGTGAAGCTTCAACAATTCATGTCGCTCCTGGACCAGATGGGTTCAGAAGAAGTCATTTTTGCTAATTAGATGCGACCTCAGTCTGATATAATAATTAAAAAAAATACACTGCATGTTCCCAGAGGATACATGGTGTGTATAAGCCTTTACTGGGACCCACTTTAGGTGATCTCCATGTCACCTCACATGGACATGTACTCAGCCATTACACGACCAGTACATAGCTACCCGCGGCAACCAGGTATACAATGTGTACTCCTAAGTACACGGTGTGTACTCCTTAAATTTCTAGAAAATATTTTTTTCTCAAAAACACCTGAAAACAAGATCCATACCTGAAAAAAAGATCTGGGTTCTTATATAAAACAAATAAGAAGCGGTAAGAACACTTTGAACAAAGAAAAATTACATACAAATTAAACTCAAGAGACCCAAAATGGAGTCCACGCTAAGTGTCACCCACCCCCAAAAGCTAAGAAACCTCTAGTTGGTCGATCAAAAGGGAAGGAACTCTCACATTCATGATCCATCCTCTTAAAAAAATTACACAAACCTTATTGATAAAAACCCACCCTATTTTCCTGGAACAAATGAACAATATCAAACCACATCCCTAAGAATACCCCCATAACCTTAATTTAACAAAACCATTGGGCGTTCTCCAACTCCAATGCTTACTCAAATGAGGATCTTGAGTTTAGTTAGATCTGAATGAGACTAACTTACTATAAGACATGATCAAGAATTAGATTGAAATGCTGACACAAGAAGGCTTGAACTAACTCCCCACCATAAGAAACAAACTAACACTCAAGATGGAATTAGAATACTAATATGGGGAGGCCCAAATGGGCTCCCAACCACAGATACCCAATAGCTTCATTTACTAGCACAGATCAACAAAGGAATCCCAACATGGTCTAACTTGTGAGTTTTCTCATGGCCTAAATGGCCACCGTGAGGGACTTGACCAAGAAATCTCCAATCCAAATAGAGGACACTACGCTGTTCATCACTCTTATAGGCATAACATTTTTATAAGAGTCTAACCAAAAATGAAATTGAAACAGATTGATAAGAATGTTCATACATAAACAACCACATATATATTCACACCCATAATGTTATAAGCACTAAATTTCATGAAAACAAGACAACCCCACCCCCTTATAACCAAGGAGAGACTCATCCACCTTCACAGGTCACAAAATTTAGGAACATGGTCCCCATGTCCCCTTTCCACCACATGAGACCATTTGAAACCAAACCACCACATAAAATGCTTAGACTATCTCTAATCCAAACTTTGAAGAAAGAAATAAGACCAAGATCCCTTATAGACATGGGTATTTCTGACTATGATCCATCATTACACTGATATCTATGGCTGGAGCTTTATAGATTGAAGAATCTATTACCTCAGAGTCAGGCATTAAAACCCTAGAATGAAACATGTTTTTCTAGTTCTATAAGAAATCATACCACAACCAAGACAACTCCACCAGACACAACACACCCTGACATCCACTTCTCCCACACAACACATTCACAAAAACATGGGTTTAGATGGTTCACATACATTCTCTCTTCACCTTAACCATGAAAATTTAGAAGGAAAAAAATCACAATAAACACTCCCATATGAATAGATAAATTTGAAACTTCCCCAGAGGAAGACACACTCCTATAAATATAAGAACTACCAAAATATTTTACAAAATCCATCCTTTAATTTCAAATAGAATCCACACTAAAAGATGTCACCAAACATGTCCACTGCAACCAATGGAAAATTTATAAGGTGAGAGACCTTAAACCAAGTCCCAACAGTTAGAGATTTATAAAATTGTCCACAATACCCTCTTATAACCATATTCACCACACTAGTGGCCTAGTATGAACCCTTCCTTGGATAAAACCAACAAAATACACAAAGGACATTTGAAACAGCAGCCCACACTGACAACTTCAAGCTGCTTCCACCTTTACTCACTGGAATTTCTTTCACTAATTCTAAATAGAATCATCAAACATAATTATATAAAACTTTACCCTTCACTATTAAATGAATCAATGAATCCAAAATATCATTCAACCCCCCTCACATTCACTCTCCCAATGCGAGAGGACCCGTTCAATTATAAAAGGGGAGGTTGATTTAATTCTAAAATTCAAGAATAGAGTTCTTACTTTGATTAACTAGAGGTCCGGCCAATGGAAAACTGTATATGGTCACACGTTAATACCACATTAACTCTTTATGTGAGAGTACACTAGCCGTGAAAGAAAACTAATGATCCAAATGAATCCAGACTATTAGCCAAACATACCATGAGAAAACACCGCATGCATGGGAAACCACTAAAAAGGCCACCTAAAACACTTCTCAAAAAGGACTAATAACCAAAAACTAAAATCAACTTACCAAAAAAATACAAAAATGGAACATCATTCAAACAAAAGACGATTTTAATCCAAAATCTCCCCACAACAACATTTCCAAACATACAAAAAGATATGCCACACCTTTTTCTTCCAAATAACTTTAGAAAATAAAACTGTATTTGTGGGTTGCATATTCACCAATCATATCCCATGGTGCCTCTCACATTCATTTTTACTATTCCAAACAAGACACTCTTTCACTTCCCGCACACATCTTATGTGTGTTACCACTTATAGAAATACCAAATCTTTAATAAAATCTCTTCCAGTTTCCAAAACAAACATTCAACTCACCTTTCCATTTTCAAAAATTCACTAAAGCGTCTTTTAATAACCTTCTATCCAAAAAAATCAAAACTTATCCTGAGTTTCAAAAAAAATCAGCAAAACACCAACCCTTCAAAAGTGAACTCATTTTTTAACCCTTACACATCAACCATAAAATATTTAATTTTACTTTAAAACACTCCAAATTTCACAAAAAACTTCTTTTCATCAATACTCACTCATTTAAAACTTATTTATAATAATTTAAAACAACCTTCTAGAAATTCATAAAACTTTTTAAAAGACCTCTAATTAAAAAATCAAAGGATATTTTCAAAAGTTATACATAAATTCCAAAAAAAAATAATCCCATTAGAAATACCTTCCAATAGTTTAGAAAATCCCATTTAAAACACATTTTCCCAAACCCATTTTAACATAATTGATGTTTTCCTAACAATTGATTTCAATAAACCACACATTTATGTTATGAAAATCCAATCCCGATAAACTAAACCCCATCCACTCAAAACAATTTTCATTTTAAAACTATATTTTTTTCAAATTTTCCAAACAAAGGTTTTTAAAATGGTTTTCCAAAACGCAATGAGACACAAGACCATGTGAGAAAAAATTAGCGATAATGGGTGGCTTGGAAATATGGTTGGTGGCCATACTCCTACCAATCCACCATCACAGAGAGTATTCAAGGGCAATTACCTCGGCTCCACATTGATTTTCAGGCCCTACGAGCTCACTAAGACAACTGACCCAACTCTCTTTTCATTTTCCCAGACACTAATGATCCATAAAAACCAAATAACTTAGATAAAACCTAACTTACCCTGGTAACTCAAGTCCCACCAGGAGGTGTGTTCGATAGACACCTTACTCATAACAAAAACATCGAGTTTGAATAATATTATCTCCATTCTTTCCAGATTCTTCCCTAAGGGTCATGACCCAAAGGAGTCGAATTTCTCTGATTCCATTTTGTCACGAACCAAGTCGGGTCGCCAACCAACCCAGTTCCTAACCTGGTTTGTGGTATGGCCCGAAGGGCGTTCCTAATCCCCATGATCTAGAAATAGGTTCATGGGTATAATAAAAAATCACGAGAATGATTTACCCAAAAACATAATGAAAGGAAACTAACAAGATAAACAAACCAAAACTGAAATTAGACAACCAAACATGGAAAACCCAATTATTTATATTTCAAGCCTAAAATTTTGAACAAAAACCTCAAAGGAATTCAATAATAGGGAAACTAAAACTTTTTCCCAACCTCCATGCAATGGGAGGGCCACAACCTCAAGCCACCACCAACACGATCCACAAGGAGATATCACTAGGATCCCCAAACCATCCACACAATTCACCATTCCTTTACCTAATAAAAACATAAAACCATATATGTATACATACAAGTTTGTATGTAGGGTGTGAGCCAAATCCTAGTAGTATGTGACCCAATAAAAAGGTTTCATGCTATAATATTAAAAGATAATATAAAATGATAATCTAAATTCATGCTTTTAAAAAAAATTATAAGAAAAACATTAATTTGGTAAATAGTTAATATAGAGAACTTTTAAGGGAAACCATTCCACAAACACTAGATTAAATGGAAAAGGGATTTTATAAATAGAACACACACTCAAGTGTCCCTCTGTATGTCGAAATATGGAAGCATATCATATATAGTAGATCACCATGGGTAAATCCCCATGGAATGATCTATCTTGAGTGGGACCCTAGAACCTCATACCCAACATCCTCATGAACAAGAAACTAGAGAGGATAATAATCCAAAAATTCTAGTGGTGATCAATCATCATCATAGCTTAGTTAGTGTTGTAAACGTTAATCCAGCTAAGTGAAACTAGCACTAGCCACTTCTGTATCACTAGTGTACTAGTTCTAGTTCACCAACATTGATATGTGAGATTCCCTTTTGCTCGAGTAAATGTTCCCATATCACACATATCACCACCACAACAACTCAATGACAATACTTTCAAAGAAACCACCATTTTCCATGAAACCAACCATTTTTTATTTTACTCACACAAAAAACCCATATTAAATACATTTAACTTCCCTCACAAAATTATTTTATTTACTCTTTCAAAAACACAAGAAAACCCACAATTATAACCAACAAATGTCATGATCCAATCCCCTTTATAAATCCACACATCCATTAAAGTTCATTTTTAAAACAAACTTACCCATCATTTAAGCAATGAATAATTCATACTCAAAAGTTCATGAAAAGGATAACATGACAAAAATTATACATTTTACATTAAAAACCCATTAAAACAAACACACAACACAAGTGAATTCGAAAACACATTTCAAACCTTCCAAAAAGCCCCTAAAATGCCCTGTAGAAACATTACCTCATACCACACACAGAAATGTAGCCATTCAGTTTTTAAAAATTTATTTCTAGCCTATAAACACACCAACCACTTCAAAAACACCACTCACACCACATAATCAAATCAAAGAACACATTTATAAACTCAAAAAAGTATATTAAATTCATCTCATAATGTTAGGGTGAGGAACCACATACCTCTCATCAAGAAAATTCTGGAAAATAGTTCAAAATCCCATCCGCACCTCAACCACACCACAAGGAGACCAGGAGAAACCCTAATTAAGATGATAAATCCTAAAAACCTAAGATTAAAATCCTAAATAGAAATTGTAACAGCTGTAATATAAAATTGCAAATAAAAGAAAAGATAACCCATTAATAAAGAGAGGAAACAATAGAAATCGATCTTATATGAGGGTTTCTTGAAGAATCTAGGTGAAAACCACCCAAAGAGGGGAGCCCAATGTAGAGGAGAGGATGAGGGAGGTGAGCCTAGGGTTGGGGAGGCTATGAGGGTTGAGAAAGTGGGGTGGAATAGGGTAAAATTTGGGAGAGTGAAAAGAGAACCCCCAAATTTTAATGTGTTGGTAGATCTGTATGGTTAGTATGCACATTTTAATAAACCATGAAGAGTATTATTTCTGAAGTAAGACATCTACACAGTTACCTAGGACAAGGCACATGGCCATGTAGAGGTCATGTGGTAGGTTCTGTATCCTACCATATAGTTTCTTGGGTGGGCCCACAGTTTCTACTAACCATGCGCCAACCATTTGCAAGTGCCTTTCCACCCCAAAAACATATATTCTTCTCAAAAAACTCAAAGTACACACAAGGGGAGAGGCTGGACCAAAGATAAAAGGAATAAATACTCTAAAAATTCAAACTCTTCATACCTATTTCCTGAGAAACTTACTGAGGACCAACCTGAATCTGAACAAAAGAGAATTTGAAGACCCAGGTGTAAAAATAGAGATAATGCCTCTATATTTTCAATGTAGAGATCATATCTTCCAACTCCAGAACATTATTGAGATATTTTTACTCATGAACATTCAATTACCTTTATGATTAGGCTATGAATTTTTCATTATGCATTTACACACATCCCAATCCCTTCCTTGAAGCATCACTGCATACTATGAAAATTTCTCCACTTATGGGTAGTGTGAGCACAGGTGTAGTGACGAGCCTCCATTTGAACTCCATGAATCACTCTTCACATTCATCATTCTAGTAAAACTGAACTCCCTTTCAAGTTATCTTGGTAATAGGGTTTGATAATCACGATAAATTTCTCACAAATCGGTAATAATTCTCTGATAACCCAAATAAACTTCCGATATATGTCATAGATGTTTGCCTCAACCATCTTTTAATTGATTACATATCTGATGGTTCCATGGATATCCCATTTTTTGTGATGATATTCCCCAATAAAGATACTTAATTAAACCATAACTCACATTTGTTGAACTTTTAATAAAGATAATCCTTTCATAAGATCTTTAGCATAGTGATCAGATTATCGTCATGATCCTTCTTAATTTTTAATTATATTGGAATATCATCCATAAATACCACCAATAATTTGTTGAGGTAATTTCTAAAGAATGTTTTCATCAATTCCATGATGATTAATAGAGAATTAGTGAGTTCGAATTGAATCACTATGAACTCATAGTTCTCGTAACTTGTATGAAAAGTGGTCTTGGGGATATCTTCCTTCTTTACCCTTATTTGATAATATCCTGACCAAGGATCCCCCTTGAAAATTATTCTGCTCCATATATCTGATCAATAAGTCATCAATTTGTGGAAAAGAGTAATTTTTATTTAGTGTTATTTTATTGAGCTCACAATAATCAATGAAAAGACGCATTGACCTATCCTTATTCTTGACGAAGAGTACGGGTGCACCCCCTGGTGAAGCACTTGGGTGTGTGAAACCTTTATCTAGATTCTATTATAGTTGTTTCTTCAGCTCCTCAAATTCTAAAACAGCCATTATATATGGATTCTTGGACAATGGAAACACCCTAGGTATAAAAGCAATTGAAAATTCCACATCTCAAATTGGGGGAATACTATGAAATTCCTCAAGAAACACGTTATCATGTTCCCTCACAACATGCATGTCTTTTAGGATGGTTATTTACTTAGAATCAATCATTTTATCTAGATACCCTTTCTCATAGGTAAATAATAATCATGCTTGAGATGATGGTGCTAAAAAGATTCATCATCTTCCTTGCACTTGTACAGGATCTGGGGTCAATTCCTAATATGAAGAGTGATTTCCTTATAATAGCAATTTATGTTGTCTCTATATATGTAATGTCAATCCATGCCCAAAATTGCACTAAATTCCACTAAAGGTAGTATGATAAGGTTTTTTGCGAATTTCATCCCACAAAATTTTACCAGGGAGGAGTGAAATATTTGTGATGAAATAATTGAACCATTTTCCATTTTTATCGATAGATCTACTTCCATGCTTTATAGTGGTGTTTTAATAGTTTTAATAAACTATCATGATATAAAGGAATGCATAGAACCAGAATAAAAAAGTATGTTCTCTATTTCTGAATGAATAAGTAGTGTACATGTCACCACTTTGTTGTTGGGATCCACCTTAGTGGTTGTAATGGAAAAATCTTGGACTTACTACCTTGGAGGTTGTTGGTTGTCTCTGAAAACCCTTGGATTTGGGAATTGGTTTCCAATATGCCCCAATTACTTGTTATTGAAACAATGAACAATTCACTAAGAGTTGACTTGAGAATTACTTTCCTCTATCACATTAACGGGTTTCTCCTATCAGAAATTTCTATCCATGTTTTGTTCCTTCCCACACCTAAATCATTTATTCGTTCTCCTTAGGAAATTTCTAGGGTGCTTCTTCCCACACGTTTGACAAGTGGGATGTTGAAATTTATTATCTCTATTTTATTTATACAATGGACCAACATAATTAAATTCCACATTATGCTTCTTATCCCTATGACACCCTTGATATTCAATAATGTACATTTAGACTTTGAGGGAACGTCATACAATTTCCTCATAGATATCAAATTCAAGTATCACCAAGGATTTTTTTATACTAGGTTTCAACCCACCAAAGAAGTGGTTAACCTTGAATTAGGGGTAATGGAAAATATAGAGGCATATTGTACAAGTATTGTGAAGTTTTCCTCGTATTCCCCCATAGAATCATCATTTAGTTTCTTGAGGGAAAGGAAGTACCTTTTAATTTTAAGTCAAAGAGTGCGAGGAAAATATTTATCAATTTTGTTTTCCAGAATTCCTTCCATGCCATCGCTTTGATATCTTCCTCAGGCTTCATATTATTGATCAAGTACCACCACTGATTATCATTTCCCTCCATACAATAAACAACCAATATAAACTTCTCTTTCGCAGAACATTAAAGGATGGAGAAGATCCTCTCAATTGAGTTTATACATTGTTCCATAATTAAGGGATCAAGTGGTCCATTGATAGTAGGAGGAATTTGTCACATGAAGCTCTAAATTGTGGATTTTTCAATCTTAGAGGGTTTTGGTAACTCCTCTTTATGTAGGTTTCTATTAAGAACTTGATTCAGTTGAGAGAGTATCATCATAAATCCATGATTCCTACTCTCATCGGGTTGGGAATCTCCTTGGGAAGAATCATCACATTTCCCATCGTATCGATTGTTTACCTGATTCCTTATATTTATGGACATTGGAAAGAATAAAAGGAAAATTAAGGTTGACTGTTTTTAATCTATTAAACACATAAAGGGGAATCCAATGACATTAAAGGGATAACTTATAAATTACAATTATTACCTTAACTTATGAGTCTCTAGGTTTCAATCTATGTTATCCATAATATATTTCCTAATATATATTCCTATGGGAATATTTTTTATTCCCTTAATAATATATTGTAATGAGATTATGAATTTACTAAAGTATATCCCCTAGGAGTGTCAAACCAAGTGCACAGTAAGGCATGTTTTCATGTACTAGGTTACCCCTAGTCAGGCCCGAAACACCTTGTCAGATTTGTTAATCCTATGTACATCTGGGCCACAACCATGCCCACTTGTAGTATCTAGATAGAGATATATCTTCTTGATAAATCACTTACTCTATACTAAAAAAAACTTAGGGATGTTTTATTATACTTAATCTCATCCCTAAGACTTTCTCTAGAGTTTTCTAATCTTAATGCAAAAAATAACTAAACTTTTCCTCTAATACCAACTATAACAACTCTTCTCTTTATTTTAAATTAATACTTGATTTATTATATAAGAATAAACTTAATAAAACATGGATGACTAAAAAGTCTTGTGTATTAGGGAATTAGGTACATTACATAACAACATAAAATATGGAACACAACATCTTTATTAAAAAATTATTTAACATGATAAAAATACTCCATTGAACATAAAACTGCATGGGCTAACCTGGGGACATACATAAGAAAGGGGTGATCTACAAAGAACAGTAAGGGAATAAACATGGAATAAGTGATACATGTTATATATTAGTCATATCAATATGGAATAAAAGTAATAATAATAATAAGGCATTATATAGCATGACAATCATAGCATGGGAAATAAGGAAACAACTTAAAACACTGAATCATAAACATAGGTCAAGGATAAACCCTAGAATAATTCATGGTGGAAAAAGTCACATAAAGGTATCAGGTTCACTCTATGTCCCAACATGAAATTTCATGATACTAAACTTTACCCAATGCATTGGAGCGCTATCTGGGTGCACCCATTATATTCATTTCACTATCATGCTTAAGTGTACCACATAGATCATACAACAAGGATTCATTCATCATAATAATTTATTCCACGATCAAGGAATGTGTAATACATACATGTAATTACCTAATCAATAATTATATGTTCATAAAGGTGAATACCTTTGATATAAAAAGTTTTATGGTATTCACTACACAATGGTTTTGAAATGGAAAATCATGGTGAAATTGTGGTAGTATAACGAGGATACATAAAAATTCATAAGGGATTGATGAGAGTGAAAGGGGTATCTAAAAATTTTGAAGTCAATTGAATAGTAATGGGGTTTTGTAATAACCTTTCCCATCATAAGTTAATGAAGATAAAATACATAAGGTAAATAAGATACTTGAATAAAGTGGATAAAGGAAAAGATCTCTTACGAAATTTCGGCATGGTAATGAGTGTAAATAAAGGATCATAGGAGGATTAATGAATGTGAAAAGGGGATATAATAATTTATAAAATAAATTTAAATAAATTGTAATATGGAATAAAACATCCCAATAAAATCAAATTTAATTTAATAAACAAAACATAAAAGGAGTTTTTGAATAGAAATCAAAAGAGAGAAATTCCTTATGGAAATTCGTCACAGAAACAGCTTAGGTAAAGGTAAATGTAACACCCCAACCCCTCCAGACTAGAGCCGGTGCATTATTTTTTATATTGGCATGGTTATAAGGAATGAAAATCCTGAAGGAATGATCAGTTTAGTACTCTTTAAGAAACTATATACATAAATTTAACTCAAATTACATTGGAAAAGGTTACAAAACACAATACATAACAAAAACTAAAAACTACATCCATAGGAACTCAATAAATGATCTCCATTTCAACACATGTTGAAGGTAAACAGTGAAAGGGGTTAGCTCAAATGCACAATAAGGGATACAAATGGTGGAATCATGAATCAATAATAACTGAATTGTAAACAATTTTACATAATCAACATGGTATATTGAATAAATGAAAAACTCACGCCATTAATAAACTTAGAATGAAACTGCATCCATTGATTTTACCACAGTGAAAACCTCATGGATAGTAATAAATAATAATGAATAAAGAGAATTATTATTAATTGGATGTCATGTATTAGGCACATGAAACCATAATACCATTAAAACGGATTAATTCTGTGCGTTGAAACCCATTTGATTTTTGGAAACAAACTCGAAGGGTTTGTCGCAAACTGATTTGTCTCATTAGACCTACCGATGCATCGAGGGCCTATAGTGGGCCCACCCACCACTGCATGTCCAAATAATTCTTTATACATTAATTAAATAAAATAGAAATATTTATTTTCAATATCTGTATAGAGTAGAGTATACAGATTCATCAATTTTTCCATAATTAAAATAACTTTCCAAATAAACACCATATGTAAAATGGTATACAGTTTAGACAAAAAAAATATACATGATATGAGATTATGGATATTTAATATAAATATAATTTCAAATGAAAAGTGACCTCAAATGGGAATTAGGTACACCACATAAGGATTATTAGGTGCACTACACAAAGTGAGTCACAAAAAAATAGTAGTTGAGACAAAGTCTCTTACCACAATGTAATCGTTCAAATCATATGACCAGAACAGAATAACCCTAAAATGAATCATTGAATAACATGAATATAAATAGAATCATTTTATTATATATCAAATGTCTGTACACATATACCAAATACAAGAAATAAGTGGCGAACAATGAAAATCTCACAGAAATGAAAGTGAGATGAGAAACCCCTTAACTTTTGCTCGAGTGTGTTCTTAATTTGTTTTAATAACCTAAATAATCAAATTTATATTCATTAATTAATAATTACAGAACCTCCTATACATTTAATTGATTTATTATAACCTTTTTATGTTCATTCATGTCCCTTTTAATGGGTTTAATTGGTTTAATTTTATTGTTTTGGAAGCATTTTCTTCCTTGGTTTTCATGATTCGTTTACTTGCATTCAGGAATGGAAGTTTTTCTGAAATGTGATTAAACATACAGAATTTTTAATATATATTATTAGTGAAATTAAAGTGATATAAATGATATTATAATGATTCTAGGTTATATACTTGAAGATGAATCTTTAGTTAAATTTTTTTGATAAACGCTTGGATTTAGCTTGGTAGTTTTGTATACAATGAACTTGTTTTGTATTATTATTCCATATTAAGAGTGTGTAAAGATTCCAGAACTTTAATGAGATAAAATAAATATATTCAGATCTGTTTTAACCATTAAAATGATTTCATGACCTGTAATGAAAAAGAAAGTGAAGAACAAAACTCTGCCGTCCACAGTGGTTATAAATTAGAACCTCATGGACGTTGATTTCATTTATAAAAATAAAAAGGGGGGAGTAAGAATATTGATGATGGTTATTCCATTAACATGTTATAATTAAATTATATATATGATAGTGGAGTTTATCATGGTCATTTGGAAATAGTAGTTGAGAAGAGAAAAAGAAATGAGATGAACTTGCAAATAAAATAAAAGTTGAGAGATCCCTTATGAAAATTCGACAGCCTAACGATGTCGCTTTACATTTCATAAAATGAAATGATGAGAACAAAGGGGTATCTCATCATATTGAAATAAAAAGTACAGTAATAATAATACATAAAATCAAACCCCAACATATGATAATGTAATTTTAAATAGATAACATAATAGAAGTGTCGACTGAAAGAAGAGAATGATGGATTCCCTTACCTTGTAGAGTAACTCCTAGATCTTCAAGGATGGGACCTTGGGAGATTAAGGACACATTGGGAGGACTCTTAGAGAGTTAAAACCACCAGATCTTCGAGGATGAGGGATTTTTAATTAAATAAAACGAATAGACCAGTGGGTATTTATAGAAAAAGAGAGGTAGTTTTTTAATAATTTCAAAGGGACACCTCATTAGTGGTTTTTTCCTTACCATGGGCTTTCCCCGGGTATTTTCCCATGGTATTATCCACTTGGGACACCTCATGTCATAAGTTACTTTACAAAAGTCGACCATAATTTTATATTTAATTATTAAATCATTATGATGTCATTAAACTATCGAAAACTCAAAATTGTATTTTTACTATTCATGAAAAATTCATGTATTTTAGAAAAAACCCAGAAATAAACCATAATCATTTTTCAACGTGTAGAATTAAAAAATGAACTCAATTTTTTGAAAATAATTTTCTAAGTATTTTTAATTTAATTTCTAAATAAAATCATAGTTAATTCAAAAAATAAAAATTTTAAAGGTATAATTAGTTCTATATCAGATTGAAAAATTAATTAAGATCTCACTATCTTATTACCATAAGAAAATAAAATACTATCATTATTTACTATTTATAAGGGTCATATTACTATTCATATTACTATTCATAAGGGTATGTTATTATTCACCAAAAAATCAAGTTGTTTTATAAAACTCCAAATGACTTACTGGTCCCAACTCTAGATGACTGTTTTTCGAAATTCAAAACATAGAAGTGAAAAATTTATGTTTAATGGTTTGGTTTTGACTATCTCCAAAATAACTAAGTATTTTTTTAAAGGAACATCGTGATTCATGCAAGATAGGCTATGAATTGAATGTACTTAATAAAAGCGTACCATAAAATGTTTGGGGTGTTATATTATTCCCTCCTTCGGAAATTTCATCCTCGAAATTTTATGTATAAAGCCCAAAAAAAGATGTAGGTGGATCTTCTTCATAGAATCCTCAGGTTCCCATGTTCTTTCCTCCATATTCTGGTTTTTACAAAGAACCTTTACTTGACGAGTTTTTCGATTTCTCAATATCTTCTCCCTTGTCAAGAATCCCAATAGGCTCTTCACAGTATGACAAATCAGGTTCCAGTTCTATTTCTTCATAGGTGAGTATGTGCATTGGGTCTGGAATGTATTTCTTCAATATTGACACATGGAATACATCATGGACTTTGGAGAGACTAGGAATAATTGCTAAACGGTAATCTATAGCTCTAATTCTTTCCAAAATTTCAAATGGTCCGATGTACCTGGGGCTCAGTTTCCCTTTCTTACCAATCCTTAAGACACCCTTCCATGGAGATACTTTTAGAAAGACATGATCTACCTCATGGAATTCCAAATCCTTTCTCCAGTTGTCAGCATAACTCTTCTACCAACTTTGGGATACTTTAATATGGGCATGAATTATCATTACCTTTGTCGTGGTCTCTTTAATAAGTTCTGGGACTATAATTTTCCTCTCACCAACTTCAACCAAACAAGTTGTAGTTCGACATCTATTTTCATATAATGATTAATATGGAGCCATTTGAATAATAGAATGGAAACTATTGTTGTATAAAAATTCCACCAAAGGAAGGTATTGATCCCACATACCTTGGAATTCATGGGAGCATGACCTTATCATGTCTTCTAGAGTTTGAATAGTTCTTTCAGACTGTCCGTCAGTTTGGGGGTGATAAGTAGTACTCATATGAAGCTCAGTATTCAAATACTTCTAGAGACTTTTCTATAATTTTGAAGTAAAACTGGGATCTCGATCGGACATAATATATATACATGCACCATTAAGTCTTACAACTTCATTAATATAAATTCTTTTCATGCACTCTAGTGGTAAATCCTCTCTTATAGGAAGGAAATGTGATGATTTTGTGAGATCATCAACAATTACCCATATTTCATCATTCTTTCTAGGTGTCCTCGGTAGTCCAGTGAAAAAATCCATCATAATGTTATCCCACTTCCACATTGGAATGGGTAGAGGTTGCATCACTCCTCTAGGATGTTGTCTCTCTACCTTCACTTGTTGAAAAAATATACACCTTGACACATACTCATCAATTTCCCGCTTCATATTATCCCACCAAAAATATTCCTTCAGATCTCTATACATCATTATGATACCCAGGTTTATAAAGAAATTTGAGCTATGAGCATCTTCTAATAGTTCCCTTTTTAGCCCAGGTACTGATGGAACACATAACCTCTTCCCAAACTTCAGAACTCCTTCCTCATAAAAAAAGTCTTCCAATCTCCCATGCTTAACAACAATAATTTTCTTGTGTATATGTTCATCATCAGATTGATAGATTTTTATCTTCTCTAGTAAAGATGGTTTAGAAATAATTTGAAATAGGAAAGATGTTTCCCCTTCCTTAACAATTCCCATATCCATCTTTAGTATATCCATGAATATATGATATCTCTCAATCATCATTTGAGTCAGAAGTCCATGATACTTCCCGCTTAATGCATCTTCCACCTTATTTGCCTTTCCTGGGAGGTAGTGTATTGAAAAATCACAATCTTTGAGTAACTAGATCCATCTCCTTTGCCTCATGTTGAGTTCTTTTTGTGTAAAAATGTATTTCAAACTCTTATTATATGTGAATATCTCACATTTTTCACTATAAAGATAATGTCTCCATATTTTCAGAGCAAATATTACAGGTTCTAACTCCAAATCATGTGTTGGATAATTTTTCTCATGATTCTTCAACTACCTTGATGCATAAGCAATAACTTTACCATTTTTCATAGGGACGCATCCCAAGAAATTCTTTGATGTGTCGTTGTATATTTCAAATCCATCACTTCCAAATTGAAGAGTCAAAATTGGAGCATTGACCAATATTATTTTAAATTCCTCAAATCATTCTATACATTCTCTTATCCATAAAAATGTAACCCCTTTATGTGTGAGCTTGGTTAGTGAGTTAGACAGTCGTGTAAAATTCTGAATGAAACGCCGATAATAACCTACTAAGCCAATAAAACTGCATACCTTGGTTATGTTCGTTGGCGTGGGCCACTCATAGATTTCCTTTTTCTTCACAAAATCAACTAAGATTCCATACTTAGAGACAATATGGCATGAAAAGAAAATAATTGAATCCAGAATTTACCCTTGCTAAACTTCCCATATAATTAATTTCCTCTAAGAGTTTTTAGAATAGTCCGCAAATGATCCTCATGGTATTTCTAGCATTTTGAGTTTACCAGGATATCATATATGAATACCACAAAAATTTTATCAAGATATTCCTTGAAAACTCTATTCATTAAATCCATTAAAATAGATGGTGCATTAGTTAGTCCAAAAGGCATCACTGTAAACTCGTAATGCCCATACCTAGATTGAAATGTTGTATTAAGAATATATTCCTTCTTCACACGCAGCTGATGATATCTGGATCAAAGGTAAATCTTCGAAAAGTATTGTGCTCCATGAAGTTGATCAAATAAATCTTCAGTCTGAGGCAGAGGATACTTATTCTTTATTATAATAGCATCGATTTCCCTATAATCAATGCATAGTCTCATGGATACATCTTTCTTCTTGACAAACAAGACAGGGTATCCCCAGGGAGAAACACTAGGTTGAATAAATACTTTGTCACTCAAATCCTCTAGTTGTTTATTTAGCTCCACTAGCTCCACAGTGGCCATTCTATAGGGAGTCTTTGATATAGGACTTTCACCAGGAATTAAATCTATAGAGAACTCAACTTCTCTCTCTGGAGGATTTCTAGGTAAATCCTCTGGAAATACATCAACATACTCTTGCACTATACGTACATATTCAATTTGAATATTTATTTCCAAACCCATAGATATTGGGTTCTCTTACTCCCCATGAATTTCCTTCAATAGATCTAATGGGGGTGGGTCTAGATAAGAATCAGATGGCGAGGTCTCTGCTCTAAAGATAAGAGATTGTACACCATTTTAAAAAATTGTAGCTTCCTTTTTCTTGCAATAAATATTCGAATCAGAATTTGACAGCCAATTCATACCAAGAATTATATCAAATTCAGTCATTATTATGATGATAAGGTTAGAAACTAAAGCACATTAATGTGTCACAAGAGGGACTAGTCGACATTCATTTGTTGAAATGATTCATCCCCTAGGAGTTTTTACTGATAACTCATATATCAAATCAAATTGGACATGTATAATTTTAGTGGAAAACTGGGAAGATATAAATGAATGTGATGATCCAGAATCAAATAAAGTGTTGGATAAGTTTTAGGAATCAATTAAAGTATCTGCCACCACACCATTAGGAACTTCAACTTCTGCGGTTGTAATCGCATAAGGTCTCTCTTGTTTTCTTGGCTTTTTCTAAGGCATGTTTCTTTGGCGCTTAGGACACTCATTTTCATAGTGTCCCATATCTCTATGATTGTAGCGTTTATTATCATCAAATTGTTTCTTCCCCTTAAATTCATGATATTGATGAACCTTTTCTCCACACTTATAGAAGACTCCCATGCTTTTCAAGAATTTCCCAAGATGATTCTTTCCACAGTTCTCACATAATGGGAAATTATTCATTACCTTGTTCTTCTTTGGTGATTCCCTTATCCCTGGGTTATCTGAGTACCACTTTTTATCTTTGTTTCCCTTGAAAAAATTTGATATTGAAAATCTTGTCTTCCGAGTCACGTATGTAATCTAAGGCATACCTGGCTAGCCTTGTGAAGCTATCCTCATACTCTACAACACTATCTTCTTCCCTTTTCTTTAATCCAAGTAATTTCCTCTTCATTTCGGTTAGTTTCTCACGGGGGAAATATTTTTTGATGAATATTTCCTTAAAATTCCTCCATTCCATATCTTCTATTTCTTCTTACTCCATGGTATTCTGAACCAAGGACCACTATTGATCAGCGTCAACCTTGAGATAGTATACCACCTGTACCACCATTTATTTTTCATTACATCTTAATTCCATGAATATCGTTTCAAGGGACTTGAACCATTTCTCAACAACCACTGGATTAGTAGTCCCACTGAAATATGGGGGCTTCTGCTGCATGAAACGATCCAACACAAGTATGGAATGATTATTCATTACAACTTGAGTAAGTTGTCCCAATATGGTTATGATCTGATCTGCTCCAACATTGACTGTGTTGACTTGATCAGTGGGGAGAACCCTACCTTGCCCACGAGTATTTATTCCCCTCGTTTTGTTAAACTCCATTTCTAAATAATGGCACACACTAGATTAGGGTATGGATCATAATGTATAATCTTAACTTAACAAAATACTTAGCATAAATTGATATCCTATGCATGACTAATCCCATAATTAGAAAAATGGTTTCTTAGAGGAATAATTAACATTTCAATCCTTCATAATGTGTTGTAAAGAAAATATGAATTATCCTAAGCATATCCCCTAGGAGTGTCATAACCAATAGTGAAGTACGACCCGTTTTTGTGTACCAGGATACCCCGGGTCAAGCCCGAAACTCCTTGTCGAAGCTTTCACTCCTAGGTACATATGTGCCAGAGCCACCTCTACATGCTCGTATCCAGACAGGGATGTATTTTCTAGAAGGATTATCATAATCTATTACTTACCAAAATACCAGGATATTATTGTACGTTTATCCTCAAATACTACATTAGGGATTTGTTCCCTACTATACATTTCCTACTCTAGTTTCCATGTTTTCTACTAAACTTCCTCTGATACTAACTTTAATACCCCGACCCCTCTAGATTGGAGCCGGTACATTTCTTGTTATATTGTCATGGTTAGAAGGAATTAAAATCCTGAAGGAACGATCAGTTTAGTAGTCTTGAAGAAACTAGATACAGAAATGTAACTCAAATTACATTGGAAAAGGTTACAAAATACAATACATTACAAAAACTAAAAACTACATCCACAGGAACTCAATAAATGATCTCTGCTTCATCACCTGTTGAAGGTAAACAGTGAAAGGGGTAAGCTAAAATGATTAGTAAGGGATAAAAATGGTGGCATCATGAATCAATAATAACTGAATTGTAAACATTTTGACATAATCAACATGACATGGTGAATAAATGTAAAACTCGCGCCATTAATAAACTGAGAATGAAACTGCATCCATAGATTTTTCCATAGTGAAAACCTCATGGATAGTAATAAATGATAATGAATAAATAGAATGTTTATTAATTGGATGTCATGTATATGGAACATGAAACCATAATATGGTTAAAACTGTTTATTTTTGTAGGTAGAAACTCGTCTGATTTTTTTAAACAAACTCAAAGGGTTTTTCACCAACTGATTTGCCTCATGAGACCTAATGATGCATCGAGGGTATATAGTAGGCCCCACCCACCACTTAATATCCAAATCACTCTTCATACATTGATTTAATACAAGAGAAATATGCTTTTTCAAAATCCGTATAGATTAGATTATACAGATTCATCAATTTTTCCATATTTAAAAAAACTTTCCATATAATCATTGTATGTAAAATGGTATACGGTTTAGAATACAAAAATATCCATGATATGAGATTATGGATATTTAATATAAATATAATTTCAAATTAAAAGTGATCTCAAATGTTCAGTAGGTACACCACATAAGGATTATTAGGCGCACCATACAAAGTTAGTCACAACAAAATAGTAGTTGAGACAAAGTCTCTTACCACAATGTAATCGGTCGAATCATATGACCAAAACATAATAACCCTAAAATTAATCATTGAATAAAATTAATATAAATATAATCATGTTATTATATATCAAATGGAAATACACATATACCACATACAAGAAATAATTGGTGAACAATGAAAATCTCACAGAAATGAAAGTAAGATGAAAAACCCATTACCTTTTGCTCGAGTGTGTTCTTCATTTGTTTTAATGACCTTAATAATAAAATTTAGATTCATTAATTAATAAGTCCATAACCTCCAATACATTTAATTGATTTATTATAACCTTATTAGGTTCATTCATGTCCCTTTTAATGGGTTTAACAGGTTCAATTTTATTGTTTTGGAAGCATTTTCTTCCTTGGTTTCCATGATTCGTTTGCTTGAATTAATGAATAGAAGTTTGTTTGAAATGTGTTAAAACATCCATAATTGTTAATATATATTATTAGTGGCGTTTTATAAATATAAATTATTTTTTAATGATTCTAGGTTATATACTTTAGGATGAATCATTCTTTAAATGTTTTTTATAAACGCTTGGATTTAGCTTGGCGATTTTGTATACAATGAACTTGTTTTGTATTATTATTCCATATTATGAGTGTGTTAAGATTACAGAAAATTAATGAGATGATATAAATATTTTATTATCTGGTTAAACCATTAATATGGTTTCATGACCAGTAATGAAAGTGAAAGTGAAGAACAAAACTCCGCCGTCCACAAAGGTTATAAATTGGAACCTCATGGACGTTGATTTCGTTTATAAAAATAAAAAGGGGGGAGTAAGAATATTGATAATGGTTATTAAATTAACATTATATAATTATATTATATATATGATATTGTAGTTTATCATGGTCATTTGGACCTAGGAGGTGAGAAGAGGAAAAGAAAATAGATGAACTTGAAAATAAAAGAAAAGTGGAGAGATCCCTTATGAAAATTCGGCAGCCTAACGATGTCGCTTAAAATTTTATAAAATGAAATTATGAGAAAAAAATGGTATCTCATCATATTGAAATCAAAATTATAGTTATAATAATACATAAAATCAAACTCCAACATATGAGAATGGAATTTCAAATAGATAACATAAAAGAAGTTTCAAATAAAAGAAGAGAATGATGGATTCCCTTACCTTCTAGAGTAACTCCTAGATCTTGAATGAAGGGACCTTGGGAGCTTAAGGACACCTTGAGAGGACTCCTAGAGAGGTAAAAACACCAGATATTCTAGGATAAGGGATTTGGAATGAAATAAAACGAATGGATGAGTGGGTATTTATAGAGAAACATAGGTAGTTTTTTAATAATTTCAAAGGGACACCTCATTAGTGGTTTTTGCCAAACCATGGGCATTCCCATGGTATTTACCCATGGTTTTAGCCACTTGAGACACATTATGTAATATTTTACTGTAAAAAAGTTTACCATACTTTTATATTTAATTATTACATCATTATGATTCCATTAAACTACTGAAAACTCAAAACTGTATTTTTACTATCCATGAAAAATTCATGTATTTTAGAAAAATCCCAAAAATTCACCATAACCATTTTTCGATGTTTAGAATTCAAAAATGAACTACATTTTTCCAAAATAATTTTCTATGTATTTTGAATTTAATTTTTAAATAAAATCATAGTTAATTCAAAAAATAACAATTTTAAAGGTATAATTAGTTCTATATCACATTGAAAAATTAATTAATATCTCATTATCTTATTGCCTCAAGAAAATAAAATATTATCATTATTTAATATTTATAAGGGTAATATTACTATTCATAAGGGTATGTTACTATTCATAAAAAAATAAAGTTGGTTCTATTAGACTCCAAATGACTTACTGGTCACAACTCTAGACAACTATTTTTCGAAATTCAAAACATAAAAGTAAAACATTTATGTTTAATGGCTTGGTTTTGACTATCTCCTAAATAAACAAGTGTTGTTTCAAAGGAAAACATTGCTTTATGAAATATAGGCTATGAATAGAATGTATTTAATAGAATCATTCCATAAAATGTTTGGGGGGTTATAGTAAAAATGAGAGAGAATAAATAAACCATAATCAAAATAAAATAAATTGATCATTAATCTATTTTTGTAAATAAATGACATCATAAAAAATTTCAATTATGATTAAAAATTTCAAAGAATGTTCTTGAATTGAAAGAATGAGAGAAAGGATATGACCCCTTACTTGAGTGTGTGACCTCAAAAGATTGGGAGGGGACTATAGAGAGCTTGTGGGTGCCTTGGGAAGATTATATAGAGTTTAATAAAGATTATTTTCTTGCTAAAAGGAGTTTTATTATAGATAAATGGGATCATGGGTGGGTTTATTTAATAAAAGAGGGGGATTTCTTTATTATATAGATTTTGGACTCTACATAATAAAATATCCAAAACCACAAACAATACCATGGTTTTTCCCCATGGTTTCTACCAAAATGGAGTGGTTATAATTATTTTACAATTCCAAGTTCCAAAATTGTTAAAATAATTCCATTTATTACGTGAAAGCAAGTCACACTTTTAAAAAGTGAATTTAATACTTAAAATATATTATATGTTTGGGATAATTCATAATGGGTTTAAAAAATAAATAAAATAAACTTAAAATCACATTATTTTAAAGTGAAAATATATATTTGTCCTTATATTTTATTTTTATTAATTATTACAACACTTTTGGTTCATTATGATATCATAAAACACAAAGTATATTTATACGATATTGAATTTTTAATCAAAAATTCAACTATCTCAGAAAATTATGAAAAATTAACCATTGAATAATTTATATGTTCTAATCCAAAAAAAATAATATACATTTTATCTAAATAATTTTCTAAATATGTAATTTTTCACTTTTATAATAAAATTGACAATTATTAAGAGATGTTGGGTTTTTTACAATAATAGTTTTTGAACCCTTATGAAAGTTATATTTAAATTAATAAAAATTATATGATCATTTATATGTGATAAAAATTATTAAAATATTATTTATTTCAAAAATATATTAATTTATAAATTCACTAATTGAATTTGAATGTTAACCAAAAATACAATTTGTGATTTACTGTATCAAAATAAAAAACTTTTACAAAGTAACAATAATAGGATGAAAATGTATTCATTATTCTGTAAAGGAAAATTATATATTCATATTTATAGGGTATTGATACATCCCTATAATACACTAGAAAAAACTCTAAGAGTAGAGTGTGTGATGGTGGGACTTTCATGGGGCGTTTTAGAGAAAATGTTTTGGGTCGTGATCTCAATGAGCTTGAAATTCTCCCATAAATGGTTTCAATAACAATGAAGTTGTTGAATATAATCTTGGGATTGGTAAATGAAAAATCCCATAAATGATATCTCCCTTGAAAAAGTCGATAAATGGACTTTATAGGGTGTGATTCCTACTGGTTAGGTCCATCACTTCCTTTGTCTGTGTCAATTTGATTTTGTTAAACCCTATATTTATAATAATCATGTAATAATTGTTCAATGACTATATTATAAATGGTAATTATAATTAATGGTGTTTTAAATCAAAAACGATAGATTAAAAAAATCACATGTTTTTTTATAACCATATTTCATGATGATATATTTAAATAAATAAAAAGGGGAATTTTATTTATAAAATTTCATGTCATTACAATCCTTCCCCCTTCTAAAATTTCACCCTCAAAATTTTAATTTACCACACTAAACAAATGAGGGTAACTATGTTTCATCACCTCCTATGGTTCCCACATTGCTTCTTCAAACTTTTGGTTTCTCCAAAACACTATTAAAAGGTGAATTTTCTTATTTCGTAGAACTTTTTATCTATAATCTAATATCTTTATCGGATGCTTTTCATAGGAAATTATATTCTCTAATGGTACCACTTTTGGATTGAGTATATGTGAGGGGTATGGTATGTACATACTCAATAGGGATTCATGGAATACATCATGTAATTGAGATAGGTTTTGTGGGAGTGCTAGTTTATAGGCCACCACTCTAGCGTGATCAAGGATCTCTAGGGGCCGATATATCTTGGACTAATATTTCCATTATTCCCAAATATTATCACTTTATTCCATGCATATATGAAGAGGAATACCACGTATCCAACATCAAAATCTGGGTCCCCTGGAAAATTATTAGCGTGGCTCTTTTTTCAAATATGAGAAGATTTGATGTGCTGCTAAATAGTCTTAACCTTTTCCACCATTTCCTCAACCATTTCTAGACCTAACAGTTTTCATTCACCAACATCATCCCAGCATGCATGATTTCTTCACCTCTTCCCATAAAGTACTTCAAATGGATCCATTTTGATGATTGAGTGGAAACTATTATTGTATGAGAACTAGACTAGATAAAGATGTTTGTCCCAGCCTTCTTTAAATTCCATAGAACATGCTCACAACATGTATTCCTGTGTCTGAATAGTATTCTTTGATTGGATATATATTGGAGGACGATAAGCCATAATGAAGTTTATCTCTATGTTTAGAGGATGTTTGAGACTTTTCCAGAACTTTGATTTGAATCTTGGATATTAATCAGATTCAATCGATAGTGGTACTCCATAAAGACTTACCACTTCATTGATGTGTATCCATGCAAGTTAATCCAATGAGAAATCCTCTCAAATTGTGATAAAGTGATATATATTTGTAATTAAAAAAAACCCATATATCATTGTTTCACTTCAATGTATTTGGATGTCCAATGACAATTTCCATGACGATGTTATCCCATTTCTATGTTGGTTTGGGTGTATGGTTGAACCATCCCCTTAGACTTCTACCTTTCAGACTTTACTTGTTGGAATACCAGGATCATTGATGTATGTTCAGTGATCTCTTTATTCATAGTGTCCCACCAATATTTCTAATGGATATATTGATACATCTTTATGCTTATTTGGTGAATAGTGAAAGTTGAACTATGTGAATTATCTAATAGTTCCTTCCTTAATAAAGGATTTTTTAGAACACACAGTCTTGACCCAAATCTCACAATTCATTATTCATCAATTTTAAACTCTAAGGGCATCACTTTTATCATGGTTTTCACATTCTTCTGAATTTCCACATCATTTCTTTGATAATCCTCTAACCATTCCAAAAGATATGGTTGAGCGACCATTTTTTAAAGGATTGATATGTTCCTTCGTTTTTGATTCCCATGTCCATCCTTTTCAGTTCTAAGAAGATTTGATCCTTTTCAATTTTTATAATTGATAAAGATATAGTATCCTTTATAATTATATCATCTTCCACTTTATTCACTTTACCATAATGGTAGTGTATTGAGCAGTCATAGTCCTTGATCAGCTCTAACCATCTTCTTTGGAGAATATTCATCTCTTTCTATGTGAATATATACTTGAGGATTTTTTGATCTATATATATCTCACGCTTCTCCCCATAGAGAAAATTCCTCCAAATTTTCAATGAAAAGATCACAAATTTCAACTCTAGATCATGTGTGGGATAGTTTTGATCATGAACATTAAATTTCCTTGAAGAATAGGCTATGAATTTGTCATTCTTTATTAACACACAACCCGATCCTTTCTTTAAAGCATCACTGAATACTACGAAGAGTTTCCCACTTATGGGTAGTGTGAGCACTGGTGTAGTGACGAGACTCTATTTTAACTCCTTGAATCTCTCTTCAAATTCATCATTACAAGAAAACTGGACACCCTTCCAAGTTATCTTGGTAAGTGGTTTTAACAATATTTAGAAATTTCTCACAAATCAGTGATAATACCTAGATAACCTAAGGAAATTATGGATATATGTCCTATATGTTGGCCTAATCCATCCTTCAATTATATCCTTCCTGTAAGGGTCCACAAATATCATATTTCTTGTGATGATATTCCCCAAGAAAAATACTTCCTTCAAACATAACTCCCATTTGTTGTACTTGACATAAATATTATCCTTTCGTAGGGTCCTTAGCATAGTGCTCAGATAATCTTCTTGATCTACCTTAATTTTGGAGTATAATGTAATATCATATATAAATACTACCCAAAAAAATTCAAGGTAATATCTAAAGACTTTATTCATCAATTCCATGAATATTTTTGAAGAATTATTGAGCCTGAATGGAATCACTATGAACTCATTGTTCTCATACATTATACAAAAAGAGGTCTTAGGGATATCTTTGTTATTCAACCTTACATGATAATATCCGAACTAAGTATCCCCCTTATTGAATTATTGTGAACCACATATATGATTAAAAAACTCACCAATCTGAGGAAAAGAGTACTTATTCTTTATCCTGATCATTTTGAGCTCATAATAATCAATGAAGAGGCACATTGACCCATCCTTCTTCTTGAAGAATAAGACTGGTTCACCCCAGGGTGAAGCACTTGTGTGTGTGAACCCTTTATCTAGATTCTCCAATAATTTTTTCCATTATAATATCATGTTCAAAAATAACCATTCTATAAGGAGAATTAGATAATGGAAACACCCCGGGTATAAACTCAATTGAGTAATCAACTTCTCAGCTAGGAAGAAGACCAGAAAATTCCCCAGGAAACATGTCAATGCATTATCTCCTAATAGAAATGACTTAGAGGGTGTTTATTTAATTAGAATCAATAATTTGTTCTATATATTTTTGATCATAGGGAAATAATATCCATGTTTGAGATGATGGTTCTAAAGAAGATTCATTATCCTCCTTTCACTTGTATAGAATTAGGGGTTGATTCCCAATATAAAGAGTTATTTACTTCTT
The DNA here is from genome assembly GCA_963277665.1 of Viscum album. Taxonomy (NCBI): domain Eukaryota; kingdom Viridiplantae; phylum Streptophyta; class Magnoliopsida; order Santalales; family Viscaceae; genus Viscum; species Viscum album. The sequence continues at coordinate 813,262,629 of OY728126.1, read as the reverse complement.
GCAATAATTTATGTTGGATTTATATAAGGAAAGACAATAAATGCCTAAAATTGCATAAAATTCCACCAAAGGAATTATGAAAAGGTTTTCTATGAAGTTCAGCCCACAAACTTTGATAGGGGAGGAGTTATATAGTTGAGATACAATAATTTCGCCATTTTCTATTTTCACTAACAGATCCAATTCCATGATTTTTAGTGGTGTTTGAATAGAAATAATAAATTATCATGAAATAAAGGAATTCATAGAAATATAATCAAAAATTATGTTCTCTATTATTGAATGAATAGCTAGAATACAAATCACCACTTCGTTGTGGGGATCTACCTAAATGGTTGCGATGGAAAACGATCAGCTTTTCTACCTTGGAGGTTGTTGGTTGTCTCCAAAAACCCTTGTCTTAGGGCATTGGTTTGCAAAAATCTTTGTTTCCTTATAGTTGATGTAATAAAAAATGAACTAAGGGTTGATCGGAGAATTAATTTCCTCCATCCCATTAGTGGGTTTCTTCTATTGTCAATTCCTATCTAGGTGTCCTTCCTTCCCACACCTAAATCATTTATTTTCCCCCATTAGGCAATTTTCTGGGTACTTCTTTTCACACCTTTGACAAATGGGATGTTGAAATTTATTGGCACCATTCGATTTTTCCATTGGACCACAAGAATTAAATTCCACATTATGCTTCTTATCCCCATGATACCCTTGGGATTTAATGATCACCATTTTGACTTTGAGGGTACATTGTACTATTTTATCATAGTTATCAAAGTCATGGATTAGGGGGTATTTCCATAGACTAGTTTTTATCCTGCCAAATAAGTACCCAACATTGAAATCATGGGCGATGACAAATTCATAGGTATATCATGAAAGTATTGTGAAATTTTCCTCGTATTCCCAGTTAGATTCATCATCATTTTTCTTGAGGGAAAGTAAATCCCTTCCCATTTTAAGTAAGAGAGTGTGAGGAATTTTTTATCAAAAAACATTTAACGAAATCCATGCCACTCCATCACTTAGATCACTTCATCAGGATTCATATTTTTGATCAGGGACCACCCATAATCATATTATCCCTCCATACAATAAACAACCAATAGAACCTTCTCTTTCTTTGAACATTTAAGGATGGAGAAGATATTCTCAATAGAGTTGATCCATTGTTTTATGATTAACAGATCAAATGATCCATTGAAAGCAAGAGACCTTTTTCACATGAAGCTATTGATTGTGGATTGTTCTCTCTTAGAGGTTTTTGGGTGATCCTATTGATCCAGGTTTCTATTCATAACTTTATTCATCAAAGAGAGTATTTCCAGAAATTTTGGGATTTCTACTCCCATCAGTTTGGGCGTATCATTTGGGTAGTCATCACATTGCTCGTCATATCAATTTCTTACTGGATTCCTCATATCTTCTACCATTGTCTAGAATAAAGGGAAAATTAGGTTTTATTATTTTTAAACTATTAAACACATAAATGGGAATCTAATGACATTAAAGTCATAACTTATAAATTACATTTATTTCGTTAACTTATGAATCTTTAAGATTTAATCTATATTATCCATGATCAATTTCCTTACATATATTATTATGGGTATTTTTTTATTAATTTAATAATGGTTCATAAAAAGATTAAAAAATTACCAAAGCATATCCCTCTAAATTGTCAAACTATGTGTGCATTAAGGCATGTTGTCATGTACCAGGTTACCCCGAGTTAGACCCAGAACACATTGTCAGAGTTTTTACTCCTAGGTAAATCTGTGCTAGAACCGCATCCAATTTTATTATCTAGATAGGGATATATTTTATAGATAAACCACTAAATTTATTCTAAAAAAACATTTTTATATTTTCTTATACTTATTCTTACCCTAATGTATTCACTATAGTTTTCTAATCTTAATCCAAAATATAGCTAAAATTTTTCTGTGATACCAACTATAACAACCCTGCTCTATATTTCACATTAATAATTTATTTATTAAATAATAATACACTTAGTAAAAAACATATGATCAAGATGTATAGTTTCTTTGGTAATTAGGTGCATTACATAACAATATAAAATAGGGAATAAAACATCTAGATTAAAAACTTCTTTAACATGCTCAAAACACTCCATTGAACTTAAAACTGCATGGGATAACCTGGGGAAATACATAAGAAAGGGGTGAGCTATAAAACCTGGCAAGGGAACAAACATGAAATAAGTGATACTTATTATAAAATAGTCATATAAATTAGTAATAAAAGTAACATGAATAATATGGCATGATATAACCTGATAATCATAACATGGGAATGTGGAAATAACTTAAAATATTGAATCATGAACATTGGTCAAGGATAAACCCACAAAGACTTCATGGGGGAAAAATTACCATAATGGAATCAGGTTAAATCCATGTACCAATGTGTAATATCATGATATTAAGCATTAACCAATCCATTGGAGTGTTATCTGGGTGCACCAATCATATTCATTTCATTATCATGCTTAAGTGTGCCACATAGATCTTACAACATGAATTCATTCATCATAATAATTTATTATATGATCAAGGAATGTGGAATAAATACATATAGTTCCTTAATTAATAATTAGATGTTCATAATGTTGAATACATTTGATATAAAAATGGGTTTAGTAATTACTACACAATTGTTTTGGCATAGAAAATCCTGGTGAAATTTTGACATCATAACGAAGATACTTGAACATTCATAAAAGGGAATTATGATAGAGAAAAGGTTATATCATCATTTTTACATAAAAATTAAAGTAATGGGGATATGGAATAACATATCCCATAATAATTAAAATAAGATAAAATATATAAGGTAAAGAAGATACTTAAATAAAGAGGAGAAAGGAATAGATATCTTACGAAATTACGACATGGGAACGAGTGTACATAAAGAATCATGAGAGGATTAATGAGAGTGAAAAGGGGATATAATAATTTATAAATTAAATTTAAAGTAAGGTAAATATGGAATATCATATCTGAATAATAGAAAATGGAATTTAATAAACATAACATAAATGGAGTTCTAGAATCGAAATGGGAAGAGAGAAATCCCTTATGGAATTTTGGCATAGTAACAACTTAGGTGAAGGTAAAAATGAGAGATAATAAATGATTAACCATTAAAATAAAATCCATATATCATTATTTTATTTTTATAAATAAATTAAAACATAAAAAAAATTGCAATTAAGAAGAAAAATTCCAAATAAGGTGCTTTTATTGAAAGAAGGAGAAGAAGGTCATGACACCTTACATGAGTTTGTGACTTAAAAATATTGGGAGGGGCTTGTTGAGAGATTTTTGTTCCATGGTAGGAATATAGATAGTGTATTTAAGATTATGGTCATTCTAGAAAGATTTTTATTGATGATAAATGGGATCTTGGATGGGTTTATATAGGAAAAGAGGGGGATTCATTTATTATTTGGGTTTTGGAATCTAAATAATAAAATATCTAAAATATATCATACTATGGTTTTTTCCCATGGTTTTACCAAAATGGAGTGTTTATAATTATTTTATAAGGCTAAGGTCCAAAAATATTAAAATAATTTCCTTTATTATGTGAAGGCATGTCACACTCTTGAAGAAAATAGTTTAAAACTAAAAAATATATTATATGTTTTGGAGGATTCATAATGGATTTAAAAATTAAATTAAATAAATATAAAATCACATTATTTTAAATTGGGAACATATATTTGGATGTAGATTTCATTTAAATAGATTATTACATCACTTTTGGGTCATCATGTTGTCATAAAACACAAAGATTATTTATATGATATTTAAATTTCACCCAAAAATTTGAATGTCTCGAAAAATTATGAAAAATTCATCATTGTATAATTTAGATATTCTAATTAAAAAAATAATATCCATTATATATAAATAATTTTCTAATTATGTGTGTTTTCACTTTTAAAATAAAATCTACAGTTATTAAGAAATGATGGGTTTTTTTACAATAACAATTTCCGAACCCTTATAAAAATTACATTTGAATTTATAAAAATTATATTATAATTTTTATATTATAAAAATTGTTAAAATATTATTTATTTCAAAAATAAATTATTTTATAAATTCAATAATTTAATTTTAATGTTAACCAAAAATACATATTTGTACTTTATTGTATAAAAATAAAAAACGTTTACAAAGTAACAATAAAAGGATAAAAATATATTCATTATTCTATAAAAAATGTACATATTCATATTACTCGGGTCTTGATACATATCCTTTTAAAACAACAGAAAAATTCTTAAGAGTAAGGTGCATGATGGTGGGACTTTCATGGGGCAGTTTGGCGAACATGGTCTGTGTCATGATCTTGATAAGCATGAATTTATCCCATAAAAGGTTTCTCTAATGCTTATGTTATTGGATATAAACTTGGTATTGATCAAAGGAAAAGCTTGAAAATGTTATATCCCTTAGAATATCTGATAAATGGGTTTCATAGGGTATGATCCTACAAGTTGAGGTCATCACTTCCTTTGTCTATGTCAATTGAATTTGTTAAAACCCTATATATATACTAATCACATAGTTACTATTCAATGAATATATTATCAATGGTAATGAATATTAACTTTATTTTAAATAAAATAATATATAATAAAGAAAAATAAGTTCATGTGTTTTCTATAACCATATTTCATGATGAGACATTTAAATAAATCAAAAAGGGGACTTTTATTTATAACAGTTCGGGTTGTTACACAATTCCACTATTTTTTGTTTCTCATTTTTCATTGACATATTTAATGTAAAACCAAAATCCATTAGAATATAAAGCTTTTTAATGAAAGGCCATTATAAAATTGATAAGATACTTGTTGCATCAATGGTGAAACTGATAGATTATTTAACAAGATATACCGATGAGCTTGTATCCACTCAATTTTGTCCATATCAAATATAGTTCCTTCTCCAAGTGAACAATAATGAATCTGAGAGGGATTATCTAGTTTTTTTTCCAACATCCATAATATATTATACAAAAAAAATTAGTACATTCATTCATCAATTAACCATTGGCTATTGATACCTCCAGATGAGCACTATTACATACAAACCATTTCAATGTATTCAGATACTTCTCAATAGGATACATTCACAGGAATTGCACTAGACCAAAAATCATTACTTCAAAAATTACTTAAACTGTTAAGTGAATTGTAACATCAAAAAATTAGGGTTAATATAGTATCTCTGTGTGAAAAAGCTTAAGAAAAATTATTTCCTACAAAATTTTTAAATCACCCATTCATTGATTTCTTAAAAAAATCTAAAAAATTACTCATCTCAATCAAAATTTGAACAACTTGGGGGATAAATAGTCACAAATTACTATTGGAATTAATTGATGAAGTATTATGTGATTTTCTCGACTTTTCAACCCTTGAAATATCCTACTCATCACATCCACACACCTGGAAATATTAGAATATGTTGGGCAAAAATCCCTCAAGGTAACATTGCAGTATTTCTGGTTGATTGTGTTTGTTGACAAAGCAGGCTTTCATGGATATTTGTCGAGTTCCCAAGATTTTGTTGACAATCATTGTTGACAAAGAACGATGACAAAGGAAAAGGACGATCTGGAGGCGGTACAAAAGAGCAGTACAAGGTGGCGCCGTTTCCCAGTGTTTGCCAAATTTTTGGGGTCCAAAATTTGGAGTTTGGTGAGCATCGCGAAAAGTGGATTTCGATAAAGAGCATAATTTCATATGGCGAAGGCATGAATTTCGTGAAGATTGGATACATGGTTTGGAAATCGCGAGGACCAGAAGAATGGAGGCGGTGATGCTTCGCGATTACGTCAAGCTTCGCGAATGGCAGAGGCTGAAGCGCATTGCGGCGGAGAAGGGCTTTGCGAGAGAGCTTCGCCGCGAAGGCGTGAAGGAATGTTGGGCTTCACGAAGGAGATTCGAGGCAATGGCGCGAGCTGCGAAGGTAAGTTGACGGTGATTCATCGCGACTACGTCAAGCTCCGCAAACGGAAGATTGCCGTGGAGCTTCGCGATTTGGACAAAATTCCTGCTGAAACTTTGGAGCTTCGCGATTTGAGATGACGTGGCGTTGACTTCGCGTGGAAAGTTCGAGGGTCTGTGGAATCGCCTATAAATAGAGGCCGACCCCTTCGGGTGAAGTAGAGAGATAATTTTTCAGAGAAAATACTTTGCTCTCGATTTGCGAAGGTGGTTCGCGGAGCCAGTGTGCTTCGCGAAATAGGTGCTTCGCGGCGGCTATTGTAGCTCTGCGAAACCTACGAGCTCCGCGTTGGCTTAATTAGATTCGCGAGGGTCGTTGCTTTGCGACGGCTTGAGCATCGCGAGAGTGCTTCGCGAAGGAGTTTCGCGAGTGAGATTCGCGAAAAGGCAGGAGCTTCGCGAAGGCTTGGTTGAGCTTCGCGAAATTGGGAGCCTCGCATTGTAGGGTGCTTTGCAGAGGTATTTCCAAAGGTTGTTTGCCCAGTGGATAGTGGCAAAGGGGTATTCATCTACGGGTGAAAGTTGAACTTCAACAGAGCATCTACATAAAGAGAAAGATGCATTCCTTAATGGAAATGAAGAGACCTACAGGTCTATAAACTATGAGTGAATCCCTTCTGGAGCAGTGAGCTTAGGAAGAGGAAGAAGGTGATCCTCTCCACCGGCAGTGAGCCAGAGAGAGAGAAACAGGGAGTGACCCTTGGGAAAGCAGTGAGCTGACCCTAAACCTTGTATAGGCCGTGAGCCTGGGCATAGAAGTGATCTAGCCCGAACATTGTAATCCACAGCTAGTGAAGTCTAGTGGAATTTGGTACGAACCGGCAACTTGTCGGCGTATGCTCCTTGGACGTAGCCCTTAGCGGTGAACCAAGTAAAAATCTCTGTGTCTGCCTACTTACTTTCCTGCATTGCATTCAAAGCATCATCATCAGGTAAAGGAGACAAGTGATCACAGTAACCACACAAGTGAAAACAAAGTGACCCTTGTAACAAAGAGGTCAAGATCCAGTGGGGCAGGAAGAACTTTGAAAAAGAATATCCATACCCTGATTCACCCCCCCTCTCAGGGTATATAGGCCCCTATTGGCCCCAACAATTGGTATCAGAGGGATAGGTTGCTTTTATCAAATTTGTTTGCTTGGACTTGGTGTAGTCTTTCTGTGTAGTTGAAGATATTGTTTTCACTTATCTCAGTCTACCATGGGAAAAAGAAAATCTTCAAAGAAGAATCAGAAGTCAGGTGGTATCCCTCAGTGTGGAAGTGTCTTTGGAAAAAGTGTGATTCAACTAAAAGAATCAAACAGCTTACTGAAGGAATCATGTAGTGAACAGAAAAATGATTTGGATAAATCATACAACAAAAATACTTACTCATTCAAAGATGTTGATGGAATGAGTGAAGAACCTGACTATCCAAGTGACGTTGGAACCACTGACGATGAAGAAGAAGAAATTGAAGGAAGAATTGATATGCGAGCGGAGTTGGAGGCTTCTCTTGAAGAGATATATGTTTGGAGGGCCAAAACCAAGAAAGCTAACAAAATTGTTCGCGATGCCAAACTCTATATGCAGCAGCAGGAATAAGAGAAATCTGAGCTGATGGAAGAAATTGAGAAACTTAATTTATCAACATCAGAGAACTCAGAATCCGTTAGTAAGTATAAGCTGAAGGTTGAAGAACAGAAAAGAGAGATCGATGGCCTGAACAAAAAGGTGGAAGTTGTCCATGGGACTAAAGAATTGGATCAGAAATCCACTGAGGAAATTAAATCTAAAGGCATACAGATCCATGCTCTGGAAACTGAGGTCAACAAGCTAAGAGGCTTAAATCAAAGGCTTATTGATATAGTTACTGACCTAACAGAGAAGAATGATTCTCAAGGTGAGGAAATACAGAAGATGGCTAAAGGAAAAGGAAAACAAAAGGCTGGTAAGTGTGAAGATAATCAAGAGTCCGATGAAGTTCGGAATCTGAAAGCCAAGAATGATGATCTAGCTACACAGCTGTCTGAGTTAGTTCAGAAGAATCAAAGACTACAACAAGAGAATGCATGTTGCTCTGATTCTCTTGCTCAAGAAAAATTGAAAGTAAAAGAGAAAAATGACGTGGTTAATAATCTAAAGCATGAACTGGAAGATGAGATGAGTTGTGGAAAGAATCTCAGAAAAGAACTTGATGCTCAACTTGTATCAATAGATTTGAAGATTCAAAAGTTGGAAGAAGAGATACAATCAGTCAAGAAGGAAATGGAGAAGTCTAAATCCAAAGATAAGCCCAAGTTGAAGGATGCACTGCACTTATTATTTGATCATCCTTCGGCAGGTGATGATAAAATGAAGTCCAAATATGCTGCATCAGAGGAGAAGCATGAAAGGATTGTATCTTCCCAAAGGTCAACCTTTTTGGGAAAATCTGGAATTGGATATGATAATCCCACTCCTATGGATGATAAGGAAAATGCAGTGAAAAGTTCCAAAGGTAAGAAAAATCCTGTAGGTGCTGGAGATAGGCCTATGAGGATAGTTTCAACGAGTGATGATATGTGCTATTTCTGTGGAGTTCATGGCCACACATCAAGCTTCTGTACAGAGGCTCGGGAGTACATTTTAGGCTGTGAAAAGAGAAACATTAATAAATCTGATAACAGGAAGAAGCATCATGAGAAATTAGATATAAGAGCTTCTCAGAGGAAAGCATATATTAGATGCTATTACTGCGGAAGAATGGGACACACCATGAGCATGTGTCAGGAAGCTCAGGAGAACAATATCAGAGGAAGAACTCAAGGTGTATCAACATCTCTGCAGAGAAATGATAAAATGAGGTATGCCTTTGAGGGAAAATGTTTTATATGTTCTCACTATGGGCACATGGCGAGACATTGCAGTAAGAAGAAATCAGGAAAGGGAAAGGAACAAGAAAAGAGATCTCCACCACAGGAAGTGTACAAGAAAGAAGCCAGTACTGGGAGACAAAGTTGTAAGGAGAAGAATAGGCTTCGAGCCTCGGGGAAATCACATGGATCTGAACGAAAGGTGTATCAGTCACCTCCTATGTCATACTCACAACAGCTCTCAAGGAGAGAATGTGAGTAAACCTGGATGATTAAGGGGGGATCTACTCCAGCGATGATAAAGAAGAATGGGCATTCAATGGAGGACCCACCACCAATGAAAAATAGGGTGGTGACTCATAAATCTGATAAAAGGCAGACACGCAAAGAATGCATCGAAAAATCCACATGTCGTATTTCTCAGCGAGAAGTGAAGGAAAGAGGAAGACCCCTTAGATGGGAGAAGAAGAAATGGAAGATTCCAAATAGAGAGGTTTCTACTCAGAGAAATAATCAAGGAAAGTGTAATTTCTGTAGAACCTCAAAGAAGGAAATGTCTACCAGTGGGCTTATACCCCAAGTGGTGAGACAGACTGAGCCTACCAAATCTACATATCAGAAAAAGGCTCAGAATGTAGGCAATGAATGCCTAGTCATATGGCCAGAACAATTGAAGTTGGCTAGGAAGTTGGAGGAAGCAAGAAAGGAGTGTTATGCTCTCCAAGAAAGAATCAAAGGGTTGACCCATCAGGATCAACCACAATCCTCATCTTGAGGAGTCCGGAATAATCCCCTCTCCCTATGTATATAAATGCTATTAACTGATGATCCGTCTGTTTCAGGTTTTAGGGAGATACAATCCAAGGGGTAGTGGCATCTAAGGATGTGAAGTGGAGAAGTGATATGCTCTAAAGTTTCAATTGATTCAAATCGGGTACTAGAGTTGAAGAAGAAAGGGAGAAACAGAGCACAATAGAATGTGATTGTGTTATTAGCTTTATCTCTTGTTTCCTACACCGAGTTCCAACTCTGTAGGCTTAGAGATTTGGTTAATGGCTCCATGATGAGTGCTAGATTGGCATAAATCATACAGGTGGAAGATAAGAATAAATGATGTAGGAGAAGAATGACGTTTATGGGTATAAACAGTGGGTCTAACCCCAAGAAGTGTTGCATAACATAGGGGGAGCATTCAACAACAAAATCAGATGCCATATCCATCAAGGAAATAATTGGGTGACCCAGCTCAAGTGTTGTCTATTGAGAGAAGTCATACTATGGGAGAAGAGGCAGTGATCAAGCATTTCATGCTTATTTATTTTGATCTAACATTGTGGTATCAGCTGACTGTTTTCAGGATACCAAGAAGCTGTGAGAAGAAGTTGAAAGGAATGATTTCATTGAACAATGAAATATAGAAAAGTAGCTGAAGGAAATGAAGCCACTGAAAAATGAGTCAGTGAACAATTTCCTGATGAAAGTGTTGAGGAAGAAAGCAACACAGGGGGAGAAGAAGTGGCTGAGGGTGACTCAAAAGAATATACTGATGGTGAGTACAAGTAAGTAAAATCCGTATCTGCACAAAAGACAAAGAATCAAGCTGAAATTGACAGGCAGAATATCATCATTGATCAGTAAGCTCCAGTTCAGACAAGAAGAATGAAATCACTGCAGAAGACATCACTACTATCATAGGTTGAGTCGAAATGCTTTGCTGATGCAGCTGAAGATGAAAACTGGGACATGCCATGAATGAATAGATAGGTCAGAATTGAGAAGAATTAGACCTGGGAGATTGTTTCGAGACGAGATGATAAAAACGTCATCATGACAAAATGGGTCTGTTTAGACAAGATGAATGAATATGGAACGATGATTCGGAACAAATCACGAATGATGTGCAAATGAGACTCCCAGATAGAGGGAACAGATGGTGATGAGACATTTCCACCCAATTCCAAGCAGCGAGATATCAAAGTAATCCCAAGGAGAGCCACATGCTCGCAGTGAAAAGAATACTTCGGTATATCAAGGGCACGGTGGAATTCGGCCTGACATACAATGACAAATCTCAGATAGAGTTATTGGGATATACTGATGCAGACTGGGCCGGTTCAGCATATGATAGAAAATCAACGTCAGGTGGTGTGTTCTATCTTGGTGGATTGTGTATTTCTTGGATAAGCAAGAAGCAAGATTGCATTTCATTGAGCACCGCAGAAGCTGAGTATATTGCAGCCACTCAAGCATGCACACAGTTATTGTGGATGAAGCACCAGCTTGAAGATATGGGAGTTGAAGTGAAGTCCCCGATCGGAATCCAATGTCACAACTCAAGTGCTATAAATCTTAGCAAAAATCCCATCCATCATTCAAGGACAAAGCACATTGAGATTAAGTATCATTTTATCAAGGAGAAGGTTGAGCAGGGAATCGTGAAGTTGGAGTACGTGCCTATAACGCTACAGGTTGCAGACATTCTGACAAAGGCCTTACCCAAGGAAGCATTTGAAAGGCATCGACTGGCTCTGGGAGTTCAGTCGATTCCCCACACTTGAAATAGTGTGGATGTGGGACCCCCCCCTCTCCCCGAGGTATAACGTGTTTTCCCTAATGTGCTGATATGTGTTCTCTACTATGTTACAGACTACAAAGGAGTGACCTTTGGGTTCGTTGACAAAGGGGGAGAAAAGTGTTTGATAATGGGGGCGAAAGTTGTGATTGTTCACGGGGGAGACAGTGCGGAGATTTGATAAATCATAATTGATACGGGGAGAAGCTGACAGGTGGAGTAGCCAGAAAGGGGGAGCAATGAGAAAGGGGGAGAGAATTCTAAATCTGACGATGCTAGAAGTGATCGATCAAAGAATAGAAATCACGATAGCTGAGGATCATGATAAAAGCAGAACAGTGGTGTTGGAATGGTGTGAGACGGTGTCCAGCTATCAACAATTGGTATCAACTTAAGAATTCACCAATTGGTATCAGTGTGGTTCAACAACTGGTTTTATTTTAAGAATTGGTATCAGGGTGGAATCGATAATTGGGGTCTGACATGAAGTGATTCATTGATGAACTTTTCATACTACTCTTGTTTCTCACGCCGAGCATTGCTCATGTGGGCTTAGAGTACGTGATAAGTGAATCCTTGAACGCTATCAGAATCGCAGGGGGCAAATGGTGGTAGCGGCTGGAAGAAGACTCAGTGAGGTATCAAAGTGAAGAAAATCATCCTGAGCAGAATTGTGAAGAGTTGTCAACAAACCCAAAGGGGGAGATTGTTGGGCAAAATCCCTCAAGGTAACCTTGCAGTATTTCTGGTTGATTGTGTTTGTTGACAAAGCAGGCTTTCATGGATATTTTTCGAGTTCCCAAGATTCTGTTGACAATCATTGTTGACAAAGAACGATGACAAAGGAAAAGGACGATCTGGAGGCGGTACAAAAGAGCAGTACAAGGTGGCGCCGTTTCCCAGTGTTTGCCAAATTTTTGGGGTCCAAAATTCGGAGTTTGGTGAGCATCGTGAAAAGTGGATTTCCATGAAGAGCATAATTTCATATGGCAAAAGAATGAATTTCGCGAAGATTGGATTCATGGTTTGGAAATCGCAAGGACCAGAAGAATGGAGGCGGTGATGCTTCGCGATTACGTCAAGCTTCGCGAACAGCAGAGGATGAAGCGCATCGCGGCGGAGAAGGGCTTTGTGAGAGAGCTTCACGGCGAAGGCGCGAAGGAATGTTGGGCTTTGCGAAGGAGCTTCGCGGAGAAGGCGCGAGCCACGAAAGTAAGTTGACGGTGATTCATCGCGACTACGTCAAGCTCCGCGAACAGAAGATTGTCGTGGAGCTTTGCGATTTGGACAGAATTCTGGCTGAAACTTTGGAGCTTCGCGATTTGAGATGACGTGGCGTTGACTTTGCGTGGAAAGTTCGAGGGTCGGTGGAATCGCCTATAAATAGAGGCCGACCCCTTCGGGTGAAGTAGAGAGATAATTTTTCAGAGAAAATACTTTGCTCTTGATTTGCGAAGGTGGTTTGCGGAGCCAGTGTGCTTCGCGAAATAGGTGCTTCGCGGCGGCTATTGTAGCTCCGCGAAACCTGCGAGCTCCGCGTTGGCTTACTTAGCTTCGCGAGGGTCGTTGCCTTGCGACGGCTTGAGCATCGCGAGAGTGCTTCGCGAAGGAGCTTCGCGAGTGAGCTTCGCGAAAAGGCAGGAGCTTCGCGAAGGCTTGGTTGAGATTCGCGAAATTGGGAGCCTCGCATTGTAGGGTGCTTTGCGGAGGTCTTTCCAAAGGTTGTTTGCCCAGTGGATAGTGGCAAAGGGGTATTCATCTATGGGTGAAAGTTGAACTTCAACAGAGCATCTACATAAATAGAAAGATGCATTCCTTAATGGAAATGAAGAGACCTACAGGTCTATAAACTGTGAGTGAATCCCTTCTGGAGCAGTGAGCTTAGGAAGAGGAAGAAGGTGATCCTCTCCACCGGCAGTGAGCCAGAGAGAGAGAAACAGGGAGTGACCCTTGGGAAAGCAGTGAGCTGACCCTAAACCTTGTATAGGCAGTGAGCCTGGGCATAGAAGTGATCTAGCCCGAACATTGTAATCCACAGCTAGTGAAATCTAGAGGAATTTGGTACGAACCGGCAACTTGTCGGCGTATGCTCCTTGGACGTATCCCTTAGCGGTGAACCAAGTAAAAATCTCTGTGTCTGCCTGTTTACTTTTCTGCATTGCATTCAAAGCATCATCATCAGGTAAAGGAGACAAGTGATCACAGTAACCACACAAGTGCAAACAAAGTGACCCTTGTAACAAAGAGGTCAAGATCCAGTGGGGCAGGAAGAACTTTGAAAAAGAATATCCATACCCTGATTCACCCCCCCTCTCAGGGTATATAGGCCCCTATTGGCCCCAACAGAAGAGAAAGCATTAGGCACCTTGAACATCTTCCAAATGTAAATAAATGTATTTTTCTATTTATTTTCTCATCATATATAGTGCAGTAGGCATGTATGCTTTTTTCCATCACCCAACTATAAATGAAATTATTTCTTTAAAAACATTTCTTCTAAATCACATCAGACATAAGCGTGGCCCTTTTATTTTCCATCGACACCTAAAATGGTCCACAATAAATTTTCACATACATTTTTTTCAATGTCTATGACATCCAAATTATGGCTTAGCATGTTTTCTTTTCATTAAGGGAGATGTCTTATTTGTTCCCTATATTATTGCATTTAAATTAATTTAATATAGTTTTATATGTTTTGTTCATATTTCATTAAGGGTGTTATATTTCATGGGGTATACGCTGCATGGAACAATTCACATGTGGTTTTATTTTCTTTTTTTGGTTCTTTATATACCCATATATGTTTTTTACCTGAATAGTAGCTAGTTTTTTGAATCATTGATTGACTATGATCTAATGAACCTCATTTTATCTGGGTGTGTTTCTTTTGCTCAGATTTGATCTTAAGTGCCACCGTTGTTCCAATCCCATGGTGCCACTAGTCCCATGAATTGTCCCACCTTCAGTTATGTGAACCATTGGCTTGATCTAAGACATCCACCTGGTTGTAATATTGTTCTTCTGCCTGATCGACTTACGACCTCTGGCACACCATGATTTCCCCACTGGTCACTTGGATTCTATCGATTGATTATCTTGAAGGATTTCCTTTCATTTGGTTTATTCGGTGAGTTCCTAGCAAGTAGCTCCTTCTCTATTTAGATGGAATCTCAAAGAAGAAGAAATAGGATGAGGCTTCTCGACCATCCGTACTCCCCATCTTTTAGTTTTTTCTACCTCTTGGAACCGAATTTCTTATCTAGTTGAGATTCATTGGATATCAACTCTTTCCTGGGTCTAGGATCACTGCATATAAAAAATGTTCACAATCTTGACTTCCCTTTGATCATATACAAAGTTCTGTTTAGTTTCTTTCCTCTATAGTGATCTATTCTTTTTTTGTTAGGTATATATCTATATCCTTCTTGGGTTTGTCTGTGAGTCTGTCTAGGAGTGGAAAATGCTGACACTACATGAAAGGATTCACCACTACCACCTAGTCAAACAAGGTCGGCCTCCTCAGATAGATTCTATGATTATTCTTTTTTTATTTGAGTCCATATTTGTTTTTTTTCTTTCTACTTAATTATAAAAGGCTTACCCGGGTTGTGTTCTCGTAGTGCATATAGGATCACACTGATCCGAAGCATGTTATATACTATATTATTTCCTTTCTATACTTTATGTTTTCATTATTCTAGTATCTTGATTTTAGAAGAAATACATTCTATTTCTTTGTATCTAATTGATTAATTGAACATATCAAATAATCAAACCAATAATACACAATGGTGGATCTTGGTTGTTTTAGGGTTTAAAGTTTTAACCCCAACTAGTGGTATCAGAGCCTACTGTAACATTTATAATGGGTTCTACTAAATTTGATATTGACAAATTTGATGGTGAAAATGATTTCAATCTTTAGATAATTAAATTGAAATATTTACTTGACCATAAATTTTTAATTTATGCTCTTCTGTTTCTAGAAAGAAAATCACCACCCATTCCCCAAATGGGAAGACTACCACTATATACATTGATGTCCTGGAGGAAAATATTTGGAAGTATCATAGCTTAAATATTTTATCATTAGGAGATAATGTACTTATAAAAGTTTCATATAAATCTTATACTGTCAGTATATGTTTTGACTTGAATACCTTTATATGACTAAGTTCCATATTGGTGGATTATATAAGAAAATGAGATTATTTTCTTTAAAAATGAACCCTTGAACTGTAGTAAGGATGCACATTGATGAGTTTAATAAAATCATGTTACATCTAGACAACACAGACATTGAATTGGATGATGAAGACCAACCCATTATACTATTAACTTCATTAGATGATTCCTTTAATTCTATTAAAGAATCTATAATGTATTGAATAGATACACTTACTCTTGAAGAATTTAAATTTTCATTACACTCCAAAGACCTTAAAAATAAGGGTAGTGTTAAAAATAAGAATTAGGGTTTAAGTATTGGGGAAAAAAGTGAGTCTAAGGGCAGAAGTGAGTCCAGGTGTAAGAGAAAGGAAAGGGGCCAATCTAATAAGAAAGGATATAAGTCTAAGAACAAAGTGATCAAGTATTTTCAATGTAAGAAACCTATATACATTAAGAGGAACTTCCCTAATAATGAAGGTGAATATAGATATAATAGTAATAACCATTCCTTATTTTTTGAGAATTACTTTGACATTACTAATGTGTTGAATTCATCTGACATTTCCATATTTGATGAAAGGATCCTAGATTCAGGATGTTAATTCTATCTATGTCCTTGGAATTAACTCATTACTGAGTTAAGGTAAATTGAATCTAGTGAGATATTTCAAGGAAAAAATGATCTATAACATTATGGGAATGATATTGGTTTCATTAGGGCTTCATGATGGGTCTGTTAAGACTCTTTAGAAAGTTAGGTGGGTTACAGAGTTAAAAAGAAATCTAATATCCCTAGGAATCCTATACCAGAAGGGATATAGTTTTAAATTATAATTTGGAAGCCTTAGAGTTGCCTGAGGATCCCTCACAGTTATGAAAGGAACCCTTCACAATGGTCTTCATGTGTTAGATGATAAGGTTCATAGAATTTAGTTGAACAAATCTTATAGTCTAGAACATGATTCCACCACCCTTTGGCATATAAGGTTAGGGAATGTTAGTTCAAAGGGACTTAGTGAACTCAAAAAATAGTGGCTTTTGAGTAACATCACTTGTAGTGGTCTCCCATTCTATGAGGATTGTCTATATGGGATGTCCAGAAGATTCAACTTCGGTAGGTCAATGTATAAGGCTAAAGAAACCCTTGAATATGTTCCTTCTAACTCCTAGGGCCCTTCTAAGGTCAAGTCCCATGGTGGAGACTTATACTTCATGACATTCATTGATGACTTATCTAGGAAATACTGGATTTATATACTCAAACATAATTCTGATACCTTTTATACAATTAAGAAATGGAAATCTAGGGTAGAAATTGAGTCTAATAAAAAACTCAAAGCCTTAAGAATTGATAAAAGTTTAGTGTATATATCTATATAATTCATTAAATTTGTTTAATCTAAGAGAATAAAGAGATATTAGACTACTTTGGAAACTCAAAAATAAAATGGTTTAGTATAAAGGATGAATAAGACCATTCATGAAAGGGTTAGGTACATGTTGTTCCACTCAAAACTCCCCAGGACCTTCTAGGATGAGGCTACCACAATAGTAGTTTATCTTATTGATCATTTCCCATATTATGCTAATTCTTTTAAGAAACCTAAATAACTATGGAAAAGTTCAACCCAAGCCTTAAACACCTTAGTACTTTTAGATCCATATATTAGGCTCATACATGCACTAATAAGATAGATCCTAGTTATGTTAAGTGTATATTCATGGGTTATCTTGAGGGTGTTAAGGGGAATCATCTATGGGTAGACAAATCGAGTTATAAAAAATGTATAGATAGATAATATTTTATGTTTGATGAGTCTAATATCTCCAATGATAAGGGATCTTAACCAATTGAGTCCTATGATGACACTGCATAATTCTATAGAGTCCCAACACCCTTGGGCGTTGAAGTCACTTTTGAGTCCAATGAGAAATCCTAGTCTGAGTTGGGTCCTACTCCCCCCATTTTCCATACCCAAGTTGAATTCAATTCTAATTTGGATTCAAAACCTAAAACAGAGGAACTAGATGATCTGAGAAATTATTAGTTCACTCGGGATAGAGAGAGAATAGTTGTTAGGCATCCATCCTATTTCAATCAAGAATACATTGTTTTCTATGCATTTAAATTCACTCAAGATTTTTTTAACAATGAACCACAAACTTATAAGAAATAAATTAAGTCCAAATAATCCTCTAGGTGGTTGAGTGAAATTCAAGAAAAGATGAATTCAATTCTTAAAAACAAAACTTTTGTTGTTGTTTCCTGACCTAGTAACCAGAAGGTCATAGGTTCTTAATGGATTTATAAGAAGAAAGGAAAAAATGTAGGATAAACTAAAATCAAATTTAAAGCATGAATGGTTGATAAAGGATTTCATCAATGTGAAGGGATTTATTATTGTAAAAGTTTATCCACAGTTGTTAAAAATTTATCAATTATAATTATTCTTGTATTTTCTGCCAAGTTTGATTTTTATGTTGAATATTTAGATGTAAAAACTGATTTTTTTTTGCATGGTAACCTTGATGAAATAATTTATATGAATCCTCCTGATGGATTTTCAAAACTATTCAAACTTAATAAAGTTTTTCTTCTTATGAAGTATTTTTTGGGCTTAAACAATCTCCAAGACAATGGTATAAAAGGTTTGATTCTTTTATGATTGAAAATCATTTTTCCAGATGTAAATTTATTACATGTGTATATTATAAAACTGTTAAACATGAATATGCTTAAATATTATTATAAATTTATGACATGATACAAGTCTGTAAAAACATGATGATTATAAATTCTGTCAAGAAACAATTGAAATGTTTCTTTGAAATGAAAGAATTAAAGAATACTAATCAAATCTTACGTATGGACATAATAAGAGATGTGAAGGCTAGAACCATGTACTTATCCCAATATACATATATTAAGAAGGTATTAGGAAGATATATGTTTGATCATGTTAAGCATGTCAATGTTCCTCTAGGAAAACAATTTATATTTTCTTTGGATCAATCCCCTTAAAATGATTATGAGGCTACCTTCATGAGTAATATTCCATATTCTAATTTGGTAGGAAGTCTTATATATTCTATGGTATGTTCTAGGCCAGACATTTCATTTGTTGTTTGTAATTTGTGTAGGTTTATGGGGAAACATGGTAAGTATCATTGGAATGCATTGAAATGGCTACTCAGGTATGTATCCATGTATGATAAATTGTGCATTCGATGTGTCTTAAATAGTAGTTTTGATAATGATATAGTTGGATTTATTGAATTCAATTATGTTGTCAATGATGAAACTCAAATGTATATCCCTAGTTTTTTTATTTCTTCCATATAGAGGACCGGTCTCTGGGAAGTGAAATATAAAATCAATGGTTTAACTCTCCACTACCTAGGAATAGTATATTTCCATAACAGAAGGAAAAAATAGGTTATATGGTTGAAAGGATTTCTTTTTGAGTTGTATTTAATTTCTGATATCATATTAGTCCACTATGATAGCCAATCTTCATTCCAGTTTACATTATAAAAAAAATATAATTGTTTGCACATGCATTTATAGTTTCATATGTGAAACCTATGTTCTCTGTAAACTTACGAGCATAATAATATGACTCAGTATTCTTAGCATCAACAGGAAGTACTATGTTCAATAACACCAAAAACCTGTCGAACGATGTATCTAACCACTTATTCAAATTCTTCAAGTGCAAAAACTCCATGATAAATGAAAATTTATTGTAAGCAGTACACCCAAAATATAATTCAATTTGTGCATCATCAAGTATTTCATAAATCCTTAATGAATCACTATATTCCTTCAAGATCCAAACCACATACCATTTCAGTAAGAATTTAATGTATAGGATCAGTCATCCTCACATAAAAATCCATTTGAATTATTTCTATATTATGACAAAGAATGTATTCTTACCATGATGAGTCCAACTCTTATAATTTTTCAAAAACCTATTCAATAATTGTTAGTTTCTCACAGTATCTCATATGAATTGATATTTTTTTGAAAACATTTGACATGGAAAACTTATATAGTCACTTTTAAATCCTCAACTGAAATCAATAAACAACATAATTATATAAAAATATTATCTATATATTCTTTTTGGAAGATCAATCCAACTCTTATCCATATTCATATCTCTACAAAAAGTGGTGACATTTACACAGGACTTCATATTGCATGCATTTTTATAATTTCATACCACAAAATATATATAAAATAAAGACTAACCGATTGCATGTGGACTTCACTTCACACTCATAAAAAAACAATTTACAAATGACATGATCATTTCATTATATTTAATTAATTATACATTTTATTTTTTAAATTATTATTTTATACATGACTAAATATTTTGTAGAGAGGATCTTATAAACTTGTTTGGATAAAACAAAAAAATTTAAGAGAAATTTTTTTTGATCAAACAAATATATAAAATAAAACTCAAATAAAATATATTTTTGTTATAAAATGAGAATTGTTTTAAACTTATTAATAGGTAAGGAAATAAGAATATCCAGTTAAAGGAAAAGTAAATATAAAGAAAATATGTAGTATCAATTATAATATATGAATAAAAACATTTTCAAGAAACACATTTTCAAGAAACACATTTTCAATAAACATATTTTCTTGAAATCTGAAAACACTTACATGATTTTTTTATCAAAACTGATATGTAATCTTAGAGGTTTTTATGAAGTACTACTAAATAAAGCCTAAATATTAATTTTTTCTAAAAAATTGTTTCGCCTAATTTGTATATAAATTTCCTAATAAACCCACCTAAATAATAGAAAAACTCATTTTCCTAGTGTGTTAATAAGAAAAGTACTTCTAGGTGAGAGGAATTATCAAAACCATTATTATTTTCTATCATTTTTAGAAGTATGTATTAAATTACAATATAATTATATGTTTAATAACATTTATTTTTATATACCAAATCATCTATATAAAATAGTTAACAATTAATTTTATTGGATTCCTAATAGACACCTAATAACTATACCAAATAATTATATAATGAATACTTATCCACCATTAATAGTTGTGTAATGGATAACTTAAAATAATAAATTCCATCAAATTATCTAAAATATAATCTATAAAACCATTATTTTCATTCCATTTTTTCATTTTAAGGATTTTTAATTTCTATAAAAAGTATTAGTTGAATTCTAAAAGTGTTTTTATCACTATTGTGATATTTATAGTTATCCTTCTTATTGGTGAATACCCATAATTTGATTACCAAATCAATATCACAATGATTATTTTTACTTGTTGTTGTTTTTTCTCGATATTGATTATAATGGATTCATATCATTATTCTTTAATTTTATATTATTATAAAATAACTTTAATTCTATATTATTTATATTGTGGTGCATCATAAAATATATTTATTTATTATTTATTGAAAAAATATTTATAAGTTATTTTAGTTCTCACAATCTTCCCCCTAAAAAATTATACACATATCTTTTAATTAGATCTCAATTTTTGAAAAAGTGTGATTATTGTTCTATCATATCCTACTTTAACTCCCACAATGTATCTTCTAATTTGAAATTCATTCAAAACACCATCACCAATCAAGTCACTTGATTTCTCACCACCATATCACTCCGTTCAAGTATTTAGACAAGTTATTCATTATATAGTAAATAGTTATGTGTCTTAAATCTAACAATGTTATGGACATGCATTGGATATACCATTTACATATATAAAATGATTACATGAATGACGTTATACATTTTAGAAATACTGGGTTATATGTGGTCACATTTTCATTACAAATCAAATTAATAAGTTTAAAAACTAAAAACATTGTATAGGATAAACACTAGGTCTCTTATTTAATAATTTTTAAGGTATAATGTATGTATTTTTATTAAAAGTTAGGAAAAAAAATACAAATTGGTGATGGGGGTTGGTTCTGATAACGATTAAAATATGAAAATGAAATAACATTAATTAAAAATATAGATTTTATAAAATAAATTAGGATTCACGGGATGAATAAATAGGTTATCATAAAAACATTACTAAAAATTATAAAATTAATTTTATTTGAAATTTAATTTGGTTTGGTCATTTCATTGGTTGAGGTTTTACTGAAATATCGATTATCCTCTAAATTTTTTAAAATGGTTCACATAGACTTAAAAACTGGCACAACTATAACATAAATGAGATTTAGATCTTATGCATGATATATGGATTTTAAATGTATAATAATATTTATTTTCATGAAAAAAATAAACACTTATTTTATGTAATTGGAATAAAAGAACTTCACAACTAAAAATTCATGAGTCGATTAGTTAAGAAACAAAATATATTTTATTGGGTATACTAAAACATAGAGATCCAATATGGATAATATTGGTATATATAAAAAATAAACTTTTAAAGCTCCAATTAAAACTAATTAATAGTCTAATATAATGTTGGAACTCTCTTTCCCATTATGTAACTCCCTTATTCCAATTTTCAAAAGTTTAGTTCTATAAAGAGAGGTCGATGAATCATGAAGAAAACTCAACATATTTACTTTATATAAATTGTATAAATGATATATAACCTAAATTATATAAATGGAACATATAAAACTCTCAAAAAATGAATATAATTTACCACCTAAGTTGAATTTACTAATATGTTAAGAAAAATACATATTTATTGGTTGTTGTGGGTACTATCTTTCTCACCTAGATTTTTTAATACCATTTAGTATGTGGAATTTCAAATGTGTTCATTCTTATATCAAGTTTTATGAAATAAGAAAATTTCCCTTAACTACTAAATATAACCACATATTTTTTATATTTATTGTGTTATATGAAATTTTAGTGATTGAAGTTCCCAAAATCAGACCCCTAAAATCAAAATTAGTATTACTTGATAGCACGAAAAATATGGAACCAAGTGAATATAGAGGTAGAGTCAGAGGATTGGCGAGCTGTGATAGAGGGGATGCAGTGAGGGTGGATGGGTGGCATGCAGCTCCAAGTGCTACCGTGGTGACGAGCAAGATGTGAGGAATGGGAGTCGGGGGAGAGGTAGGTAGAGGTGGGAAGGGGAGTTAGAGAGGGATAGGGAGAAAGAGCTAGAGTAAGTCAAAGCCGGAGTCGTAGGAGGGTGGGGTGAGGGAGAGGAAGGGAATCAGAGGTAGGGTTTGACAAGGGATGCAGTTTGAGAGGATGGGTGGGAAGTGTTAATTTTTTTAAGTCTTTCATCTTCCTATGGTGGTTGCTATTGATACCAAATAGCATCTGCTAATGGTAGTCACTTATTCTAAGGGACTAAAAAACAATAATTTCTAGTAGTGTGATAGAGTACCGTGCTTGTGGTGATATGGGGAATCTTTATAGATTTTGTTGCGATATTTACGACATTACATGCTACTAGTGATATGCATAAAATTCATATCATTGGTTATTACATCCTACTTTTAGTGCATATCCATCACCTTATTGGTCATAACTACATTGTAACATCCCTCCTTCTCTTCATTGGCTTGAGAAGGTGAGAGGATGCTACTTGACCTTAAGAGACATCTCCAAGATGCCAATGTCTATTAATAAATTCTGGAGGGTTTAAATATAAGTGGTGGGATGATTTACCCTTTAAAGATAAAGCAACTAACTAAATAATTCATAACTGAAAAAACACTATATGATGCATGGTAAAAGAAATACATCTCAACAATTTCTTTTATAACAAAGTCAAACCAAGCATACCACAACAGAAGACAAACTAACATCAAAGTAAATGGTGGAAAAATAACTAATAAAACTCTAATACGACCAAAACGCCACTATCTCTAGGCTCCATTCTCTAACATCTCTGAACATCCCAAGTATCATGAGGTAGAGACTTGTGAAACTTTACCTTTTTTAATGTCCCAAAAGATGACATCTAAAAAGCACAAAGGTGCCAAAGTAGTGGTGAGTATAAAACTCAATAGGATTTCCCCAATGACTTCCCTACTCATGCCACTGTGATAAAAATGTTAGCAACATTGATATAAAAGAGTTTATATAAAACAATTTCCAAAATAGTTTATATAAAAATATAAAAAACTTCTAAATACAGTTTATAACAAAATATAAACTAGTTCCATGTTAACTAATTTTCCAGAAAAAAGATACTTTCCATGACAACAACCAAACATAGATTTAAAACCATTTCTCAATATCCATTTTGTCATAACCATCCCATTCCAATTATCCATATACCAACCATTCATGTAACCTAGACCTCCCAATACTTGCGAGTGGTGAGTTATCCTTCCCCTAAGTCATCATTCAGTGCACAAATTTGATGGTATTACTTCATGACCATATTCATACCAACCCTTTTAAGGGTTAAATTCACACCCTTATCCATACCAATGAAAATTAACATACACCACAAAACCATGACAAATCCATTCCAAATCCAACAGCGTTCAACCATTTCAAGAAAACCCATTCTTTTATTGGAAATCATTGAACCAGACGATTTAAAGCAACCATTAATTTCAATAAAATAATTCATTTTATTAAAAAAATTAATCAAATCTATTTAACACAATTATAGAAAATCCCCATTTTAAAATCCATCTTTTAAAATCAAGAACCACATCACTTTATACAGGAATGCCCAATTCCCATGTTTCTATAAACCATCACTTAATAGGGTTTCTAACAATAATAAAACAAATAATTGACACTCAATATCACAAAAATTAATCAATTTGAAAGAATTATAATCAGTTATACTAATATGAATCGAGCGTGAATCCACCTACCTTGATATTTTTATAGAAAATGGTAAGATAATGAAGAACACCAATAGAATCGAGTAAAAACTCTATGAAACCACCTTTGATATCTTCCCCTATAATAAAAAAATAAAATCTAATCATAAACGGAATCCATAATCAAAGATATACCCACATTGGGTGTATATATAAGAAACCGAGAAGAGGGGTGAAGTAGATCTAAGAAAACATGACAAGAACAGTGAAGAATGATCACATACTCCAAGAATAAAGCTTCAACGCACAAAGGAAAGGCTTCATATTGTCTCTAATTCTATAGGGAGAGGTTATAAAAACTTTGAGATATAAGAATCCCAATTTAGGATTTCAATATAGGGGAAAAATCAATTTTGAGTCAAAAATGTGTTAGATCCAATTTTATAGGATCTAACTTTGACGCCAAGTACGTTTTAGTTGCACGGTTAGAAAAATTGTGTGCTAACCATCTATTAGATACTGTCTTAATACACCCTCACATGACCTCCTCAAATAGTATTTCTAATCATGTGAAAACTATTCTGAAGCCACTACCTCTAAATACACAGTTCCTGCCAGTGTTGTATGATTTTCTCAAACCATGCTAAAATCATGCACTTGTACAAAGGCCCTAAAACATTCCAAATGTTCTCCCAAACTCTTTCATATATCACCCTTATACTTTATAAACATAAAATAAATAAAGAAAGGGTTACATACCAAAAACCGTGGGTGGTACATTCCTCCCAACATTGGCCTTTTCGTCCCTAGAAAGTAGAAAACCAACACTGCTCTGAAAGAGTTCCATAAATTTATATTTCATTTAATTCTCATGTTCCTAAGTCTCTTCCTAAATTAGACCATTCAGCTATAAAACCCGCACAAGACTGATGCTTTTCCACGCAAGTCTTCATATTTTCTATCCACAATCCATACCAGGATATGTATTAATGAAGAATCTGGCTCTAGGTCAATAGATCCCATCTTATCACACGGTCAGGATTTGGTTGATACTTTTTCAACTGAGATACGTGGAACACATTATGCACCTAACTGAACAGTGGTGGAAATTTCAACTGATATTACACCTCTCCTACCCATTCCAATATCTCAAAATGTCTAATGTATCGTGGAGATAAATTTCCCTTATTTTCAAAATGATGATGTCTAGGCCTTAGAGATATCTTTAATAACACATGATCACTCACCACGAATGACAATGGTCATCGATGATGATCTGCATACAATTTCTGATGACTATGGGCCATCTTTATTCTCTTTTTGATCAACTAAATTTTCTCAGTCATTTCATGGACAAGGCTCGACCCAAAAAATTAAGTCTCACCTATTTCCACCCAAAAAAGTGTAGGGAAAAAGATTCCCATGCAATTCTTCAAATAGAGCCATATTTATTGAGGAATGATAGATGTTATTATATGATAACTCCACAAACAACACATTCTCTTCCCATGATCCACCAAAATTCATTACACAATCCCACAAAATGTCTTCCAACATCTGTATCATCATTTTATATTGGCCATACATCTGAGGATGATACACCATACTCATATTAAACTGAGAACCAAGGGATTTCTGTTAGTATTTTTAGAAATGAGATGTGAACCTTAGATCTCTATATGAGACTATCAAAACTGTTATTCCATGTCTCTTTACCACTTCCTAGATATAGATATTGGATAGATCATCCTTCATATAGGTTTCATGAATAGAGATCAAATGGGCTGTCTTTGTGAGCTGATCCACCATCATCCATATGGAATCGTGTTTCAAAACTGTTCTTGGGAGACATGTAATAAAATTAATTTCCATCGTCTCCAATTTCCATAATGGAATAGGTAAAGATTTTAACATACGTACTGGTCATTGATTCTCCACCTTAACTTGCAAACAAGTTAAGCACTTTGAAATGAACTTAGCCAATTTAAGTTTTATACCAATCCGCCAAAATTGTGCCTTCAATGCCTTATACATCTTCTATATTCCCAGATGTACAACCCATCTCTAATGGTGATAAGCATGAAGAAGTAGTTCTTTACAAGCCATAGGTACAACCATCTTATTTTTAAACTATAAAACTAAAATATCATCAAGTATCCATACATTAATGGTCTCCCCACTAGGGAGTTTTTAACTCATAACCAGGCATTCTACATAGGATGTTTGTGCCTATTTAACAATCATTAACAAATCAGGAATCACAAAAAATAAAAATAAAATCGCAATATCACATTGGTCTTCACATTCCACATGCATATCAGCTAGGACTGTTATCAACTGCAACTCATCTGAAGCTTATTTTGACAACTGAGCATATAACTTTCTAATTAATGCATCGGCCATCGAATTACCTTTTTCCGGTGTATACATAATGTCAAAGTCAAACATATGGAGATACTTCATCCATAGCCTTTGCCTCATATTCAAATTCCATTTTGAGAAAATATGTTTCAAGGCCTTATGATCCATGAACATAGTAAATTTTTCAACAAAGAGATAATGATGTCAAGTCTTCAAAGCATAGATGAACATATCTAACTCCAAATCACGTGTTGGGTAATTATTCTCATGCACTCTCAACTACATTGAACCATAAGCAAAAACATGGTACCCCTTCATGAGAACACATCCCAACCCAGATCCAAAAGCATCACAATACACCACATACCCCTATCCTGATTCTGGAAAAATCAAGATGGGTGCTGGTGTAAGATGAAATTTCAACCCTTGAAAAGACTTCTGGAATTGCTCAGTCCATTGGAAATGGATGTTCTTATTTATCAAAGCTATCATAGTTGATTCTATTCATGAGTAGTCACAAAAAAAATATTGTAAAAACCTATGAGAATAAGAAATATTTGTATATCCAAGACGTTTTCATCTATTTTCAAGAGATAACAACTTCTATCTTCTATGGATCCACTGAAAACACATTTTTCATAAATTAAATGGCTGATAAAGTCTAATTCTTGTATCCAAAAACCACACTTTGATAATTTGGCATAAAAATGATAGTCTCTAAATATTTACAACATTGTCGCCAAGTGTTTCTCATGATTATCCCTTGTCCTTGAATTCACCAATATGTCATTCACAAACACTACAAAAAAAGAATCCAAATATATTTGAAATATATAATTCAGCAATTCCATAAAGACTGTTGGTATATTTATAAGACTTAAAGGTATTACCATGTATTCATAATTTCGATATCTTCTTCTGAAAGTTGTCTTTGGAATATTTTCTGTACGAACTCACAATTGGCGATATCCTGATTGTAATTCAATTTTTGAGACCAAATGAGATTCCCTCAATTGATAAAAAAATAATCAATTCCTGTAAGTGGATATATATTCTTATTCATAACTTGGTTAAGCTTATGATAATCAACACACAAATGAATGGTTACATCTTCTTTATTCACGAACAAGGATGGTGCTGCCCACGGAGACATACTTGACCAAATGAATCATTTTCTTTCCAACTCCTCTAACTTTACTTTTATCTCTATTAGTTTCTTTAGTGTCATCTTATAAGATGGAAGAGAAATAGGGGTGGTCCCTATAATGATGTCAATTGTAAACTCCACTTATCTTATTAGTGGTATCCATGAGAAGTTCTTGGGAAAGAAATCTAGAAATTGATCCACAAATGCTGGAAAACCGATATCTGTGATTTCTTCCATAGATGCCAAAGTGAAAACCAAAACTGGTAAGTGAAAATTCCCACTACTTATTCCAACAAGACAGTTGCACCTATATTTACAACCCTTGGTCCTCTGAAGATATTTTTTACATCATCCTCAGTTGTGAAAATAACCATTCTTATATAATAGTCAATGTGAGCCTTGACCTTTCTCAAACAATCCAACAAAGGATTATATAAAAAACATCCACGTCCAACACCAAGAAATCCCATTTCTTCTCATCTCTATCAACAGTTATAGAACATTCTCTACAAAAAAAAGTATCGACATTCTCTTTGATCGAGAGGTGTTTTAATTTTTATCACAGAAGGAATCACCTCATGTTATAAACATAAAAAATCAACAGCACGAGAATCATGAAGGAATATGATGCACCTGTATCAAACAACACTTGTATAAGGGTATAATTCAAAAAAATTGTACCTCCCACCATATATGGTCTAGCTTGATCATCCACAATCACCTGCTCAGCTCTATACAACTGCTTCATCACTGAACTCTGCTACTTGTTGCCTTGCTGAGATTTCCCTTGATAAGGATTCATGGAATTCCTTAAATCACTATGGAAAGCTCTACTCTGCTGATGAAATTGATTCTTTTCTCTTAACCCTTTCGATGCATACGATGCCTGCGACACCAAAGAAGTGTCCAGAGTGCCTGACCTCAGAGTATTGAGACAATAATGCTGAAGATTCCCCCATATACTTGTAGTTATGTAATGATCTAGGTTGAGGCATACACTCTCTCTTTATGCGGTCAAGCGATCCACATTGGAAATAGTTTGGTCTACTCTTGGATCCTGGAGGAAGGTTCGTTGATCTAACTCTCTAATTATGATCCCACTCCCACCGTGGAAATAGGTTTACCTCTTCCTCTTTCTCCCATCATTCGAGTTCCAACCATTTCTTAAAGGCATCATCATACTTCCTCCTCCCATAGGTCCTGAGATATATCTTTCATCCATTGTTTCTCTATTCACCATGTCTATATAATCTATAATACAGACCACCGAAATATTTGAGTGAATCTCCTGACTTAGTCTTGATTTAAAGATGCATGACTTGAAGGCCGAACTAGCCACAACCAATGGTCAAAATCATAGTAAATTTATGAATTTAGTTTCATACTCTATGAAAGAGATATTTTCCAATTTTAAGCAGAATAATTTCCTCATTCTCT
Source organism: Viscum album (assembly GCA_963277665.1). Taxonomy (NCBI): domain Eukaryota; kingdom Viridiplantae; phylum Streptophyta; class Magnoliopsida; order Santalales; family Viscaceae; genus Viscum; species Viscum album. The sequence continues at coordinate 813,233,276 of OY728126.1, read as the reverse complement.
AAATCTTGAATGTGTGAGGATAGAATTATTTGTTGAGAAAATCTTACAAATCCTCCCAACCAAGGCCTTGATCTAGTTTTGAATGTACCACTAGATCCCACCAGAGGCATGAAAGTTGCTTGAGAATATAGGTTTCCAATTTGAATTTCATCTCCATAGGGGTGCTGATGAAATCTAAGATATGATTCATCCTATTCAGTTATTCCTCTACTTTTTTCGATTCAACATCACACCAAAAGATGGGTGGATTCTGTTTTTGGAACTGGATGGAATGATCCATTTTTTTGGCTCATCCCTCTGGTTCCCTGTGTCCACATCCTGAAATGCTTGGATGATAATCTGAACCAGTTGTTGGTTCACATGTTATTTAGGTGAAACCACATTCTCGACAACTTCTTCTAGTTGGTTTCTTCGACACCCACCAGGTGTGATTTTCTAAACAAACCAAAAACCTCATAAGTCTCACTCTCTAGAAACTAAAAGATTAGGATTTCAAATTCTATCACATCAACCATCACAACATTGTTTTCCAAAATCAATATTTTCTAAGTTTAACTATTTTGAAAAATACATTCTTACATTTGAAAATCAATCTATTTTCAAAGTATAACAACCATGTTCTTTTCAAAATCTTTAATTTGAAAAAAATTTCTACATTTTTCAAAAATCAACATAGTGCATCAAATCATATATCATTTATCAAAATGAAATATGAAATCCTAGTGGAAATTCATTCCTCTAAATCATTCCATGCTCGTCTCATTAGCTAAACCCATTATAATGAGATTACAATATCCAATAAGTGTCTCCAAAACACTTATGTACCCAACTCCCTGGTAACTTGAAGTTCAACATAAAAAGGTTAGCTACATATTTTTATGCTCTGCATTTCAAGTCATGACAATCCTACTCATTTCTAAGATCTCAACCCAAGGAATAGACATAAATGAATTCGACTCTAAGATGAAAAAAATTGATGACTACTTATTTCACAAGGAAAGGAACAAGGTGATACCACTTATCTAAAAAAATATTTTGGATCGAACAAACTGATACCATTTATAACATCCCTTTTTCTCCTCATTGGCTTGAGGATATGGGAGGAAGCTACTTGGCCTTAAGTGACATCCTGAAGATGCCAAATGTTTGAAATAAATTTTGGTGGGTTTCAATTCAAGTGGGGGCGATTTATCCTTTAATAACAAAACATCCAACTAAAAAATTCATAACAAAAAAACCACTATATGATGCATGGTAAAATAAAGATAACTCAACAATTTATTTTATAACAAATCTAAACCAAGAAAACCACAATGGGAGACAAACTAACATCCATGTAAATAGTGGAAAACAGATAATAAAACTCCAAGATGACCAAGACTTCATAACCCACAAGCTCAATGCTCTAATATCACCGAACAACCCAAGTATCACGAGGTAGTGCTAAGGACCTGTGATAATTTACCTTTTCCCATGTACCGAAAGACGACATCTGCAAAGAACCAAAGTTCCAAAGTAGGGCTAAGTATAAAACTCAATAGGATTTCCCCAATGACTTCCCTACTCACTCCACTAGGATAGAAAGGTTAGGAACATTTATATAAAACAACTTCCAAAATAGTTTATATCAAAATATAAACAACTTCCAAAAAATAGTTTATAACAAAATATAAACAAGTTCTATGTTAACCAATTTTCCTGCAAAAATCTAATTTCCTTGTAAACAACCAAAAACAGATTTAAAACCATTTCTCAATATCCATTTTTTCATAACCATCCCATTCCACTTATCCGTACATCCATCCATGAATATAACCTGGACCTCCCTATACTCACGAGTGGTGAGTTATCCTTCCACTAAGTCGTTACTTAGTGGACCACTTTGACAGGGGTAATTCACACCCATATTCATCCCAACCTTTTGATGGGGGTACTTTAGACCCTTATCCATGCCAATTCATCTTAACACATGCCACAAAACCATGCCTAACCCATTCCAAATCCAAGTGTTTCTAACCATTTCAGTAAACCCATCCTTTTATTGGAAATAATTAAACAAGAAAATTCAAACCAACCATTCATTTCCATAAAATTATTCCTTTTATTGAAAACATTTTAATAAAATCCACTTACCACAATTCCATAAAATCACCATTTTAAAATCCATATTTTAAAATCAAGAACCAAAGCACTTTATTCAAGAACACCAAATTTCCATGTTTCCACAAACCATCACTTAAGAGGGTTTCTAAAAATTATAAAACATCCAATTCACAATCAATTTGACACAAAGCAATCAACTTGAAAGCATTCAAATTAGGTTTACAAAGATTATTTGAGAGTGAAGACACCTACTTCGAGAGTTTTGGTGAAAACTGTAAACAGATGAAGAACTCCAACAAAACCAGGTAAAAAATATATGAACCCTCATTAGATCTCTTCACCTATCATAAAAAAACCAAATTTAATAATAAATTGAATCCATAATTTTATATCTACCCATAGAGGGTATAAATCTAAGAAACCGAGAAGAGGGGAGAAGTAGATCTAAGAAAACATGACAAGAACGGTGAAGAACGATCACATGCTATAAGAATCAGGCTTCAACGCACCAAGGAAAGGATCCAAATCAACTCTAATTCTCTTAAGAGAGGTTATCCAATGTTCAAGAGATATAAATCCTGATTTTGGGCTGAAAAAGAAAAAAACGTGCCACTTAGAGTAAAAAATGTGTTAGATCCACTTTTTTTGGGATATAACATTGACCCCACGCATGATTTATTCACACGGTTAGACAAACCATGAACCAACTGTGTGTTAGATTCTGTTTTAAGACACCCTCACATGACCTCCTCAACTAGTCTCTCTAATAGTGCTTAAACCATGCTGAAGCAACTCCCTCCATATGCATAGTTTCCTGCAAGTGTTGCACAATTTTCCCAAACCGTGATCAAACTGTGCACTTGCAGAAAGGCCCTAAAACATTCCAAAAGTTCTCCCAAACCCTCCCAAATTTTACCCTTACACTTTATAAACATGAAAACCATAAAGAAATAGTCACATACTAGAAACCAGTGGTGCTGCATACATCCTAGAAAATAAGTATCACTATCCTTGGTTAGAATAAATGTCTCCCTAAATATATAAAATATTGAAATATTATATGTGAAGGTTTTTAAAAAAAATATCATTTATGTGTTTTCATCGTACCCCAATTTCATGGAATATCTCTATTATACATGATACACTACTACAAAATAGGATTTTATCAACGTTAAAAAAGCCTTTATCAGTGCTAAAAAAGCGTTGATAATCGAGGTGCTATTAAAAGGGGGTCCCTCTTAACAGTGCTAAAAAATGTGCTGATAAAGGACCCTTTTATTAGTGCTAAAAAATAGTTTATAAAAGGGTATTTTATCAATGTTTTTTAGCACTAATAAAAGTAAAAAAAATCAAAAAAATAAAAAAAACTGTAAATCATAGGGTCCCCATTTTAATAGCGCTTGACCCCCCTTTCAATATATCTAGGAAGCCCCATCGGCGTGCCTGGCCACCACTCCTTTAACAGCACTAGGCGCACACCCCCAACCCTTTAATAGCACTAGCCCCACCTGCACCCGCCCACACACCCCTACCCTTGCTTGAATTCGAACCATAGACCTCTCCCTTGCGTGCCTATACCTTTAACACTCGCCCACCTTGTTTTGTTCCTCATTTAATGATATATCTATATATATATTTATTCGTGTATTAATATATATTTATTTTAATATATGTATATATATTTAGTTATATTAATATATATATATATTTATTTATTTATTCATATATTAATATCTATTAATATCTATTTATTTATATATATATATTGTCATAATTTTGTATGTGTATATTTATTCGTATATTAATATTTATTTTTAAGATTAGTTTTAAATACATTTATAAAATATGTTTTTTGTGCTTATAAACAAATAAATAAACACATACATATATACAACATACATACACATGTATATATATTATATATATGAGTATTTGTAAGTATAATTATATATGTTTATATATTTTTACAAATATTATATATTAATATATATATTAATATGTTAGAATATATAGATAATATATATCAGTTTGTGAATACAGACACACACTAATATATATATATATATACACGCACGCACATACATTATATAGGTATATAAAAATTCATATATTACTATTTTAAATACAATGGATATAATATTTTATTTAGATAAGGCTTATATATTGAAAAATATATTATATATATAAATATTTTTAATTATTTATTTATAAAATTAAATTTTTATGTGTAAATATAAAAAAATATGTATATATTGCTATATATTTGATTATAAATAATAGTACATTGTGAAAAATGATAAAATTTTAAATCCATAATATCAATATGAATGTAAGTTCTAAGAATAAATTCAGTCCCCATAGAAAATGGTCAAAAAGACCCCCTTAAACAAGGCTAAAAATCCATTGAATGTTAAAAAATTAGGGTACCTCGACTTAAAACTTAGTTTTGGAGGAATTCTGGGCCATTTTTTCCCTCACAATGTATGATAGAGGTTTACCTATACCATTAAGGGCATAGATCTCGTCAGAGGTTTCAATTTGATATGTGGTAGAGCTCAAACACACTCCTGAATCAAAATTTATGATCCTTTGAAGTTTAATTTACGTTTTAAACTTATTTTAGATCTTTTATTGTTTTTTTATTCTTTGTGGATTCAAATTGTTATTAAATGATTATTACTCTATAATAATTAGAAAATTATTAATTAATTATATTTTTTTAAATATTTCATAGGCCATTGTCACTTACTATCTTATATATTAAGTGTAAATGTCTATTTATACATATCTAAAACATATTTAAAAAATATATATTATATTTATATCAATATAAATATATTTATATATTGATATATTAATATATTATTTTTGATGATTTTTTTTATACATTTTCTCAGTGCTTGTAAAAAACATCGATAAGTGGGGTGCCTTTAACAATGCTAAAAATAGCATGGATAAAGGGGGTACCTTAATTAGAGTTGTTAAAGGGTGGCCCTGCAAAAACCCATTTTTGTGCTAGTGAGCCCTCATGGTGGAGCTCAGTGGTAGGTTCTCTTACAGATCTTAGGGATGTCTTGAGTTTGAGTATTACCGAGTAATTCCTTGCATTTTGTGGGTTATGTGCTTTTCATTGTAGTGTTTCCCCTCCCCCTGAATTGGCGTGAATATATTTTACATGAGAATAATATAAATATTCATATATATAAATATATCAGCCTCTTAATACAGACACGAACAAATACACACAGACACACTATATATGTATATAAATATTCATATATTTTTTATTTTAAATAAAATGAATATTATTTTTTATTTAGATATAGTTTATATATTTATAAAGATATTTTATATGTAAATTTGTTTACATGTTTATTTATAAAACTAAATTTGTATGTGTAAATATAAAAAAAAATATGTATATATGTGTGTATACTTAATTATAAAAAGCTTTACATTATGTAAAATAAAAAAAATTGAACGTCATAATATTATTATAAGTGTTAAACATGAAAATAAATTGAGTCTCTACTAAAGAAAGATAAGACGACCCCGTTAAACGAGGCTAAAATTCCATCGAATGTTTAAAAATTGGTGTAGTCTGACTAAAAACTCCAGGAGGCCTTCTAAGCCTTTTTCGACCTTGAAAAAATAGTGACCTAGGTCCCCCTAGTCGTGATGGCATAGATATTGCCACAAACTTTGATTTGATATATGGTATAGCCTAAACGGAAACTCAGATCAAAAGTTTTGGTTTTTTGAAGTTGGGTCACATTTTCAACTTATTTTGGATCATTTTTTATATCTTCAAATTTTTATTAAATGACTATCACACGATAAAAATTAAAAAATTATTAATTAATATTTTTTTAATTGTTTTATAATTCATTTTCACTAAATATCATATATATTAAGTGTAAATGCATATTTAGCCTTCTATAAATCATATTTTATAAATTATATTATATTTATACCAATATAAATATATTTATATATTAATATATTATTTTTAAGGATAAATATTTCTTTATGAAATGTACCTTTTATTAGCGCTAAAAAAAGCATTGATAAAGGAGGTACCTTTGTTAGCATTTTTTAGTGCTAATAAAAGCATCTTTTAACAATTTTTTTTTATCATAGGTAAAGGTATCTCTTTATCAGTGCTTTTTTTTATCATCATTAAAAGGTGGCGTTGTGTAAAGTTAATTTTGTGGTAGTGATGTATGGTTGGATTTGTTCCCTAGTTGACCGTCTTCTCTTGTTTTACAATATCTTTGATCTTTAATATATGAGTTAGTCAATTCCCTCCCTCCCTCTCTCTCTCTATATATATATATATATATAAACATACACATATACATGCATGCGAGCACAAATGCATATATATACACATGCATGCACACACATGTGTATATATGCACACATAACACAAATATAGACATACACATTCATACACACACACATACATGATGTATTAACACCTCATCATTTAAACCAACACATGAATATAAAAATATATGTATACATATAAACACACAAATAAATATAAATATATATATGTGTGTGTGTAGTGTGTCAATATATATATATATATATATATATATATATATATGAACACGCACATAAATATAACTATATATGTATATGTATATTAATTATAAATTTAAATATGAATATAATGATATCTATATATATATCTGTATATTGTAAACTTATATAATTTGAATTTAAATATATTATAAAAAATTATAGATGATTAAAAATATATTTATTGTATTTATAAAAATATAGATATTAATTTTCATATATATTATATTCAGTATTATATAAATATGTATATATATAATATAGTGGTTCTTATCATCGCTAAAACATTGTTAATGAGTATCCTTTATATGTGGTGACAAGGGCTGTCATTTATTTTCTCTTTTCATTGTGTATATAAAAATGTGTATTTTTTAGTATTACCTTTTAGAATTGATATAGCACTGAATATTGAAAAATCCGTAGTAGTGATCATTGGATGAATCGTAAAATACGATACTAGTATCATAAGTGTTTAAACAATATCACTTGTTATTTATGATATGCATCAAATGCATATATGAAGGTTTTTAAAATAACCATCATTTATGTGTTTTCATCTTACCCTAATTTCATAGCATGTCACTAATATACATGAGCCCTCAGGGTGCAGCTCAATGGTTTCTGTACATGTGGATCGTGAGTTGCTCGCCGAGTACTTAATTGCATTTGTTTGTTGCATGTTTTCTTTGTAATGTATCTCCTTTCCCCAAATCATTGTAAATATATTATACATGAGAATTATAATTTGGATTATATATGACTAAAAAAATAGCATCTATTATATATACTAAACTTGGCTTCTTTCCAGCTTACGTGTCAACTTCTCATGGTTTCACGTCACCTAAAACCCTCTAATTCTACCTCCAAAACCACAAAACTCATGGTATTACACCCCCTATCAAGATTTCATTCTGATTTTTCTAGGGTTCATGCTCCCCTCCACTCCCTGAATCACCTATCCCGCTCCTGTTCCTGACCATCCTCCCCAGTCCCACCGTCACCTCCGTGTACTCCATCTCTACATGCGCTGCCTCTGGCTCCTCCGCCACTGGATCCTCCTCCCACATTACCACCAATCTTTCCTCCCTATTAGGGTTTCCATGCCCCATTATCCATCCGTGGAATACCTCACCGTTGCCTCTCCTACAGATGTCAATGTTTCCTTCTGCCCAAAGAATCCACCAAAAATCCTCACCCGCATACAATCAGACAATATTCCTCACCTGTGACTATCGTTGACTCCTGCTCCCATAATAAGTCGCGCAAACGAAACCTATATTGAATGTACATATTTGTGTTCATTCAAAGATATCAATGAAGAGTCAGGATTTCCCCATTGCAAAGCTTCATCCCATTACCAGATGCATCACTCATGTAGTAATTTATTCTCCTGATCTCCACTGTCAAAATTTTCTCTAGTATTAACCTTTTAATTTCACTATATTCATAAGAATTTCCCATAATCTGTTTCCATCCATTTTCGTTCTTGTTTCAAGAATTAGGGATCTATTTCTTTCCTTTGGTCAACATTTATTTAGAAAATTCTATCTTTAGAGAGCATAAATGTCCAGTGATCTATAATAGGTCTGCTTTGAGATATGTTTTTTCAAATCCATATATACCATTTTTTTATTCATCCTTCTAATCTTCTTTCCCCTATGTTCATAAGTTTCTTTCCTAAGTATTTTGGTTGTTCCTCTTGTGTAAATCTAGTCCTATACAAATTCCAAGTTATATAGTTGTTTCCAAATTTTTATTATTATTTTGTATATGATAGTGGTGGTCGTAGGTTTCTCTATTATTTGGTAGGACCTAGTTCTATGACCTACACAATTGTAGTAATTATCATGATGTTTTTTTTCATAATTTCATTTATCATTTTTTGTAAAAATGTAGTTATAAATATATATTCACATATTGTGCATGCATCCATTATACACAGTAAACATTCAATGGTCATATTTCAGTAATATTATTTTCCCATAAACTACTTTTTATTAATATGGTCCACTTTCTATTTAATTTTTTATTTGATATATATTAAGAAGAATTACATGTTTATATGGGAGCTCCATTATAAATAGATGCATTGAAAATGGATGATGTGTACCACCACATTAAGGTTTGTATTTTATTATGCATTTTATTTTTCTAATAATGATTCCATTACTTTTTTGATTTTTTAAATTTAATTTTTATTTTTTCCATTTATATTTTGATTTTAAAAATTTATTTATAAATATATTTTCTCATATCATATATGCGTACACAAATTGATTATTTGTCTCATCAATTTTTTATCAGGAAGAAGAGTATTTAGGTAATCTATTATATGTACTAAACATGGCTTCCTCCAGCTTATGTGTCACCATAGTATGCAACCACCTCACCAAAAATACTACTTTCCCTCCCTCCAATATCATGGATTGTCGTATGTATTTCCATTTTCCCAATAGTTCCTCACTTGGAATTTCCCTCCACTGCAATTATGGTTCAGTACATTTCTGCTCCGCCTCCACCTATTCATCCTCGTCCGGTCATGGCCTCTACCGACCGCTCCGCCTCCGTGTGTTCTCCATCTTCTCTGACTCTGCCGTCTCCGCAAACCACCAGGTTATCTACCTCCCCTAAGGTTCCCGAAACTACTTCTCCTACCCCAAACCACCTTCAGATATTCCGATCTATTTGAGTCCTCTAGTTCAATGGGAAATCTTCTCCATTAGACTGATATCATCAGGAGGTTATCATATATGAAGGACAAATTTGACCTCACACTGTCTACTCTGAACGACTCTCTTCAACATCCTCCATTTACATATGATATCAATTGATTCCTTCAATACAGCTTCGGCTCTGGAATTTTGTTTCTTAAATTGGAGGTAACCCTACATTTACCCAAACGTTCTAAACTCTCTTCCACACTCACAATATCTTTTTTTTCCAAATATTTACTCAGGTTTTCCTTCTATCCCCAAAATCATTGCAGTTTTTAAGAAATTGTCGATACCTATTAGGTTTGTTCTAGAATGTTATTTTAGTACCATGTATTGAACTTCAGGGTTATTCATACTAGGTTAATTGGTGGATGAGGTTTCACTACTTTACATAGAGGTATGTTCTTTAATTTCATATTTTTTTAGATTAGAATTCATTCAGTTTTTTATTCATCACTAATTTAAATTTATCCATATATTTTTTGATTCATAGATGCTAAAATGGTGGTCATTCGCATTATGGTATTTTATCCTTGTGCAATTTAAGTATTGTTTAATTGACCTATTTGAGTAGTAATGAAATAGTTTCTGTTGTATCATTCTGTAATTTTATTGAAGTTGTTTCAGGGATCTATTTGTTCATATTTATTTAATATACAAATTAATATTCTACTTCTCTGTTAATCTCTATTTGAATTTATAAAATGGAATATATTGGTTTTTATTTTTTAACAATATATATTCATTTTTAATAGTAATTTCTTCTAATGTACAAGTTTTTTAAATATCGATTCATGTTTTTTAAAAATATTTGTTCTTTTTTTAACGGTAATTTCTTATAATTCACATGTTTGTAAATATGCTGGTTTGCATATTTGTTTTGTAACATATATGTATCAGGTTTATAAATACAGATCTATTTGAGTAGTAATGAGTTGTGCTGTCAGGAACGTTAATGAGAAAATATAGCACTCATTGGTATGGATCCAACTTTTCAGTGTCAAATTGAATAGGCTCATGAAATATATGTACAAGACAAAAAAAACGAGATCATTATCCCATTTTCATTAACATGTTTTATTGAAATCTTGTGCTTCTATACACTTGACTATGGTATTATTACCAGCTATCTAGGAAATCTGAATGTGTATAAATCTCAATGAAATTAATAGGTTATGTAATTCATCTTTTCAAATCCATTCTTGTCAGAATTCAAGTATGATTATCTCAAAGACTTTTTGGTCAAATTATGGCACATGGAAATACCTATGGTATGTAAGAACATAGTTGTTCTTGAATACCATGACTTTCATAGTTTTTGAGTGATTTTGACTTGAACTGGAACTACATTTTATATTACATTATACTACTATTTATATTGCATTTTATATTCCACATTATATTTCACTTTATATTATTTCATGTTGTACTGAAAAATATCGATTCATATTTTTAAATAATATTTGTTATTTTTTTAACAGTAATTCCATAGAACGCACACGTTTGTAAATATGCAGGTTTGAATATTTTCTTTTGTAACATATATGTATCAGGTCTATAAATACAAATCTATTTAAGCAGTAATGAGTCGTGCTGTCAGGAATGTCAGTGAGAAAATATCTGACGCACTCACTGGTATGGATCAAACTTTTCAGTATCAAATTGATCAGGCCATAAAAGACATTGGCAAGACAGATAAAAGGTGATTGTTATCCCTTTCACTTCAACATGTTTTTTTTCAATCTTGTGCTCTTATACACTTGACTATGGTATTAGTACAAGCAATATAGGAAATCTAAAAGTGTATAAATATCAATGAAATTAATAGGTTATGTTATTCACCTTTTCAAAGCCATTTTGTTCAGAATTCATGCATGATTATCTCAAAGACTTTCTGGTGAAATTATGGAACATGGAAATACCTATGGTATGTAAGAACACAGTTGTTCTAGAATACGATGACTTTAATAGTTTCTGACTGATTCTAACTTGAACTGCAACTGCATTTTATATTACATTATACTTCCATTTATATTTCATTTTATATTTCACTTTATATTGAACTTTATATTAGTTCATGTTGTACTGAAATTGCAGTTTACATTCCTATTTTTATAGCTATTTCAATATAACTTCATATTGTAGCTTATATTGAAGTTTATATTGCATTATCAAGTATTGATATTTCATTTCCCTTATATATTATATTATCATGCATGTTGTTTCCTTGTGTAGAATACAATTTCCTTCTGCATGCATGCTCATATAGGAGTTTGGCTAATACTCTTGATTTCTGTATTTCCGGTGATTAATATTTTCTCTTCAATATATGCAGTTTCTTCCATTGGTTTTATTTGCACTCCAAGCAACCAACTCAATGTAGCACATCCCATGGTTTGGTTATTTACTTGAAGCTTTTGTTTCCTTATAGTTTGTAATAACTTATAGAAATTAATTACTTCAAAGTTTTCACCAAGATTTTTTGTAATAATGTTATTATGATGAATTATTTTATGTGTCACTTAATGTTTTTTTCATGAAGTGTCTCATTTTGTGGCCATCTTAGTTTACTACATTGGGTGTGACTCCAATAATATCAGTACATTGTTTCTGCATTATGATTACTTCAACACAAGTTTTCAGATTTTTAATAATTATTATCATAATAAAAATAATGAATACAGTCATTTTTCAGAATTTTTGTAAAACTTTTTTTTATTTTGAATGATGTTTTGCTGTAGGAAAAATACCTAGACCAACTTTATGGCATAAAAAATGTGAGTAGGAAAGAATACGTTTCCTAGATTTAGATGATAAATGAAATTCAATATGACATATAATGAATGAAAAAAGTTCCCTTGAGTGATTTAAAAAATGTTAATTTTCTATGGAATGGGGTTCTTAATAGTTAGATATTGATTATTTTTTATTATGTTGATATTTTTATGAAGGAAAAGCTGTGGATTCTCAGCTTCCTTGTAGAGTTCCAATATCATTTCACTATCTTTTTTTCATTCAATTAAAATTTAGTAAAGAATGAATCCAACATATTAGTATTGGAAAAAAAATTCTTATACTTTTATTTCTCAATAATTCATCATAAATGTGGTGGGTGGAAGGCTTGAATTAGAAGGGTTTCATGCAACAATACGTTCTGTTTCCTCCACCTTCGGCTCCTCCGTAACCAGAAACTACACCTTCAACTCTTCCAAGTACTGGTCCTCCACTCCCCACTAGATATTTTTTATCAGATGTTTGAATGGAATTTTGATTTTGGTTATCTATATGGATTCCATTATGCATGCCATGCTTTTTTTCCTGTTATATTTTTTGTGTGGAATGGTTTCCCTACTACTTTGTCTCACGACATTTGATAGGAATCTCTCATTCGATTTGGTTTTTCTTTGAGTGATAGCAGACAAGAAGTTCATCTTTTTAGTAAGATCTCAAAGAAGATGAATTGAGAATTGAGGTTCCTAATTGGCTATGTGATCCACAATCTTTGTCGCGTTGAACCCCTATATTAGGTCCTATAGTATGGTGGAGATTTGGTGTAGAAGATGAGTCTCTTGGAAGCTCTATGGTGGGAATTCATGCACGAAGGTTGCAGACATAATATGTTATATCATAAACAGGTTTGGATCAAGAAACATGTCTTTATATGTGATTTATTTTCTTCCCGGTAATGTCCATTTTTGTATCCTTTTTCTTTAACGTGTACATGAGTCCATCCAAGAGTGAATAGTGAAAACTCTTTACGATGGAGTTAAACATGGCCACAAGGTTCATCTTAACCAGCTTCCTCGAATAGTATCATTGGTTCTTTGATTTTGAGTATGATTCTTTCCCATTTTTCTTTAGTAATAAAAAATTTCTTTAGGTAGTGTTCTTATCATGCAGGTAGGATCAATATGATCCGAAACATGTTATATCATGGTCTCTTGATGATAGTTTATGTTTTCCTTTTAGAACACTCATTTTACTCTATGCAGTTAATTCACGGTTTTCCTAAACATAACAATTTACCTAATCATTTTTTAAACCATCAAATATGAATCAATGGATCTTGGATGATCTTTAGGACAACCACTTCAATGTTTCCCTACAAAAACTGGTTCCATAACCGTATAAATCATAAAATGGGGTCTATAAAATTTTAAATAGATAAGTTTGACGATTAAAATGATTTCAACCTATAGTTAGTGGTTCTAAAAATAAGGTCACCACTCTATCCCTCCTAATAGAAATCCAACTATTGCAATTTGATATACCAATACTCTAAAGTGGATTGCGAATATATCAAATTTCTTTATAATTTCATATTTTTGAGAATTATTTTTCCCTCATAGTTCATGTTATAGGGAAGAGGTGCATATATTTATGCAGAGTTCTTGGGTGGAATTGCCACCTGTGATGCATACCACAGAACTGAACCTCACATAGAAGGTAAGTGATTTTTTTGTTGAGCTGATTTATAACAAAACACTTCTAGAAATTTGAATCAATGCTGATAGTTTTCATGTGGTTTTCTCTTAATATTTTTGTTCTTATTTGAGAGAATACCATCAATATTTGCATTGAGAAATCCCTAGCCCAGTCTGAGGTTTCCAGAGGAGATGTTAATTATGTAAATGTGCATGCTACATCGACAACGGTGGGTGACCTGATAGAGTATGAAGCTCTAATTGACTGCTTTGTATAGAATCCTAGGGTAACATGATAGTTTCTAACATTATCAAATCACTGTGTATTCCACATAATTCAGTGCACTCTGGTCCACCTGGGACATTTTTTTCTTTAAAGTATTTTTTATAAGTCATGTTTAATGTCTGCAGGTAAAAGTAATTTCTACAAGGTTCATTACTGGCCACCTTATTGGAGCTGCAAGTGTTGTAGAATCTATTGAAACAGTGAGGGTATTACATATACCCCTTCCTTCCTTAGAATTATGTTGTATAATAACAATCTGTTTCAAAAGAATTAAAGAAACAAGTTAAAATCGATTGAACATATTGAATTTATCATTAGTTTTTTTAGTTTAACATTTACGGTATACTCTCTCTTATAATTAATGGAAGATGTTTGTGGGAAAATTGAATTGAATCCACTAATTGATGGAGTGTTGTGCAATTGATTAACCACTATGGTTAGGAAACAACTTAACGAATTTTCTTTAATTGTTGTCTGATTCTAGTTTGGGAGCATGGGAAGACTCTGGGTCAATCTTCAAACACTAGGTAAATCTTATTATGAGCATTTCTATGAATTGTATGTGCCTTGCAGATTTATTCTCTTCTTTATATGATTTGGTTATTGTGTAAACTGGATTTTATATTTCAGATTGTTTTCAGTGAAGTGGAAACATTTTTTTGATTAGGCTTGGGAAATCATATTCCTTGGGCTGACACTGAATACTATTTCCTGACAAGGAATTGAAATACATGTAGATTTGATCTATGTTTATAAGAGTTTGATAAAAACTATGGCTAGCAACATGCAACCCAATGGGTCTGCTCAACCGCATTTATAGGGGTAAATCACACCATGAGGCAAAGCATTTGAATAAGCAGGATGGATCACATAAGGGATGCTTAGAGAAGCGGCTTAGAGCTACTGTACGAGGGAGGCTAGGTAGCTGAGGCAGATGATGCCTGCAGTGGACCCAGATACACACAATTGGGACTAATGATTTTATATGGTTTATTAAAAAGTGATATCTTATACAAAACATCTATGTGGGACAGCAGGGCAATATGAACTACTCACCCTCCATTTAATGATATGTGAATAAGTTATGCCATCTGATTGTAATTTTTCATATTATATTGAGTAGGATTTCTTAACAGTAAATTAGGAGGACGAACAATTTTGTTGTACTATTGGTTTATTTTATTTGTATAGTTTTTTATGATTTGTGTAGTTTTTCCTCATGTATTTTAATCTTTTAAAATATGTTCAAAAATGTTTCCACTCTTTGTAAATGTATATAAAAT
Source organism: Viscum album (assembly GCA_963277665.1). Taxonomy (NCBI): domain Eukaryota; kingdom Viridiplantae; phylum Streptophyta; class Magnoliopsida; order Santalales; family Viscaceae; genus Viscum; species Viscum album. The sequence goes on along the minus strand of OY728126.1, from coordinate 813,217,879 downwards.
CCATCATTTTCTTTATTACCAATTTAATGCATTCACCATTAATTCAAAAACCATTTTGCTACAGAATTATAATTGTTTCTGTTTTTCAATATTCTTTGGTTGGTGTATTTAATTCAATAAAGAGTTTTTTTGTTTGTTTTTTTGTATTATTTGACTGTGTTGCTTCATTGGGTGTGTGTTGCGTAATTGGGTGTTTACATTGCAGTGTGGTTTGTCATGTTGGAATGGAAGTCTAGAAATGTCATCCCACACCAACATCCTATTGCATCATCAACTATTCTGTTGAAATAAAAGTCTGTTGTACTGCCATACCATAACATAAACCTGCAGCAACATTACATCAACAAGTGGAGTTGAATGTAGTGAAACATGTGGTGGTGGTGGTGATGCCCATGTGCACTACCAGATCCTCTCATGGTCTCATGTTGAAGAAAACCTATTTCCTTACTATCTGCATTGTCATCCAACATCCATTTTCGGGATTCGACATTTAGAAACAAAAAATGTTGGTTCCATCATCCATATTCTATTGCATCCTACAAAATTCTTAAAAACCACTATTGTTGTTATGTTCATCTTTTTTCTTAAAATAGTTTCAGTAGTAGTTATTTTTTAATTGTTGTTTCACTATACTGGTTTACATGGCACTAATCCATATTCCAGTTATGGTATATTTTTCTCTGATTATTATGAGTTAAATTACTATCTATTCGTAGTTAGTGGTGTATTTAATTTGAGTAGTAGATATTTTTTTATTTAATCGAGCAGTGAATCAGTTTTAAGAGCTTTCTATAAGATCACCATGTGAATGCACGGGTGAGTAATAGTATATTATATATGATGGTTTTTAATAAAACCATAATATATGAGTGAACAAAGCGTGGGGTCATTAATATATGGGAGCATTTATTTATACAAAAATTAAACAATATCATGAGACCACAGGCAGGCCACGGCATTTATGGGAGCATTTATTCATACAAAAATTAAACAATATCATGAGACCACCGGCAGGCCACGGCATTTATGGTGATCCACGCCCCCCCCCCCCCCCCTGCGCCACCATTTTTATTGCATATGCTTCTATTACTGTTACCGACCACAGACACGCATGGGGGGCTTTCTCGGCCGTCACGCCCAGCCCCCGGCATCAAGCAGCGACGGCAGGAAGGACGCCTCCAACGCCACGCCCTCCTCCATTTCATTACAAAACTGTTCGATCCACTCCCCAATAATTAAACTGTTCGGTGGGTCCTATATGAATATATAATTCCGCCCCCTGCCCACTGGGTGCTGATTATGAATGAATCTCTGTGCCTTAAACATGCGTCTTACACGTGGACGGGCATGCACTCGTGCACCATCCTAGTCATAAAACGATGCGATCGACCATGATTGAGGTTTGATTAAAGTGGTTTCATGATGCATATATACTGAAATAGCAAGGGATTGCGAGAAGATAAAACTGTATATCATTCATAATTAATCATAGGTCTAATCTCAGTATAATTCTTCCATCCTTGAAACTCATATCTCGATTACTTAAGGCTTCACATCAATTGAAATTAATGCATACATTTAGGGGGTGTAATCAAGTCAAGTCGAGCTGAGTATCTCACTACTCGAGCTCGAGCTGAGTACTTGAACTTGGTGCTCGAGCTCGCCTCGGTGCTCGACTAAGTATTGACTTCCTAACTCGACTTCGATCGATCACTCGATTAGACTCAACTCGGTTCGATTAGGATGCTTTTTTAGAATTTTAATTACAAAATATTGCTTGGATTTGAGCTACTCGAACTCGAATTGTACTCGAGATCGAAATCTCGAGCTCGAAATTAAATACATATATACTGAATAAAAATAATATATTAAAATGTTTTATGCTCGATTAGGCTTGCAAGCTACTCGATTATGCTGTTATAATAATCAAACTCAACTAGAGTTAGTACTTGAGTAGCTCGAGCTCAAGATTGACTAAAAAAACCGAATCAAGTTCGAGTATTTGTTGAACTGAGTCCAAGTAGCTCATGAACACTTGAGCTCATTTACAACCCCAAGTTGGGGGTAGGGGTCATTCTCCAATATTGAATGAACTTCTTTTTTTTTTAAAAGATATCATTTTTAAAATTAATAGCACCAATATACCATTTCAATATATCATTTCAAGATGACATTTAGGAGAAAGCCACACATGTAAATTTTATACCCAAGGGTTGGATGAACATTCTAACTAATACTTTAGGAAATTCAGAACACCCCGACCATGTAAAAGGATATGAGACGAGTGTCTGTATTAGGAATGTTTTTGGTCATCCAGGCACGAATTCTAGGGATACAAAAAGTAGATTCCTTAAAAGCTAAGATGCAAGACCTAAAATAGCTGATGGACAATCAAATGAAATCAATTGTGCATGCTAGGTTTGAACAAATGATGTGACCGTCACAACCTGCGTAGCCTGCCTATTCAGAACCTCCAACTCCTCCTTCAGACTCAACCTTACACTATGAGTTGTATGTTGGGGATCTCTATATACATATTGTAGTATATGAAGTAGTGTTTATTTTTGGGGGATTATGTATATCACTAACCTATACAGTTGGGTCAGGTGAGAGTAATGATATATAATATTATTAATCCAAATGCTCTAATATCATTACCCACATAGAAGGTTACCAAAGTTGGAGATTGTGTGAGTCATTTTTTATTCGGGCCACCAATTTTTCTTCATCAACTGACATACGAGGTATTTTTTTGAAATATTATTTACTTTTGATTGAATATTACTTATAATGTTTTAATAGATTTAATTTATATATGAGTATCTAAAATCAAAATAATTAGTACAAAAGAATAAAAAGGTTTAGAAACCAACACCTTCAAATACTTCCAAAATTTCTAATGGGATAAAAAGATTTTCCAAGATTTCCACTTTCTTGGATCCTTTTTATGAGTTGTCGATGACGTATGATACATGTGAAAGAGACTATACATTAAGACTATTCAAAAAAGATATCGCGGATCTAGTTATTTTTTATCATCTCACCACAACTATGTTGTAGTAATTTTCCATGTAAGTAAATTTTAATTTCATGTTAGCTTTCTTTAAACAAATATGGATTTACATGACTTAATTTAATACTTATTTAATTAGGTATCTCAACAAGCTTTGCATTCAAAATGAGAGGACTATCATTTATAAAATTATGGATCCAAAATAAATTTTATTGGTTTTGTTTTATCTAAATGATGATGCTAGAGTTACATATACATGTAAATGATTAGCAAATACGGATATTAGGTGTTGATTTTTTCCATTCCATGACGAGTAAGAAGAATAATATAATTATGTACCAATATTAATTATAATGAAATTAATTTTGAACTTTTTATATTGTAATGGTCATTGAATGTTAAACGTATTCTTCCCACATAAATGCGCAATATATTTGTTTTTCTCTTTATTAGGTTGAGGTTATAAACCTTTTGTCAAATTGTTAAAAAGGAAAGTTTTATTATTTTTTATACTTTATTTAATCTTAAATATTCTTGGTATATATGTTTTGTTAGTTGATATATGAAAATACTAGTCATGGGAAAATTTTAACATTGTTTAATTGGCGATACTGAAGATAAATAAAATTAAATATGTGAAAATACATGTGAAAAAAAATTATATTATATAATATTTGTTTTATCAAATATATAAATATTGGTTTTTATTTTCGAGATAATGTTTTGTAATCACTGTATCACAAACCAAGTTCAACCCTGAAATGGTCACCCGATCCAGCCTGCATCAAATCCCAAGAGGTGTTCCCAATCTTTCTGGGCTGACAACTAGTGACAAACATCAAGATAAAACAATTGAGAACAGTTTTAGCATAAAAAAGACTAATAAATAAATATAAACTGAACATTAAAAATGAACTCAAGGAGCGAAATGAAATAAACTACTACATGTGCCCCTATGTGACCTCATGGGTCACTACTGACCACTAAACCAACATCACACCACCATGACCATGTCTGAGTTGGAAGTAATACCCAAGATAAAAATAAATGTATAACTATAGGTGTGAGTATTAAAACTCAGCAGGCTTTCCGAAACAGTCTATTCCTAATTTATTTCCTTTAAATAGAAGATTCATCAATTTCTAGTTTGAAATACAATGTACAAAATTATATTTTTCTTACATTTCTTTTTAAAACAAATGAAGTTCCATTTCCCTTTTCATTTAAAACTAGTTTCTTTCTTAAGAAGGAGGCCTTATCATTTTAGGGAAGAAGAGGGAAATTAGAAAGGATAATGTTTTTACTTAAAAAGGGAAAGGATTGTGTAAATCATTTTCAAAACATTTTCCATAAACATTTGAAAAGAAAACATCCACTTTTTTAAAGGAGGGACACTATACAAGGAAGCATGAACAATAATCATACAATAAGGGCAATGGAAAATAGAACATAAGAGTAACTAACCAAAAAAGACACCTCAATCATCCCCCGAAAACAAATAAGTGCTGAAGAACATGAGAGAACCTTGGAGCTCAGTGGATAATCTAGAATATACTATAAACAGTTTCATCATGTAGGCACGCCTAACCCGATACCATCAACTTGCCCAAATGCTCGATCTTACCCTACCTGGCCTAACCAAGGGGCATAATCCCAAAGTAGAGCAAGGTCCATACCAAGGACCACTAGCCAGTGTGTAATCTAAATAAGTGTAGAAAACATTCTCTAGAAATCCGCCAGCAATGCTAGGTTCCCATCTCAAGACAAAAGTGAGGGTGAGCCAAGTAATGCCAAACAACCAACCACACATACATATATACATCAAACACAACCACTACACACCACACAATGATAAATCACCACTGAGTCACTCCAAGGTATCCCCCCTCTTTCCTTCAACCATCAATGCATGAGGGAAGTCCCATATGAGGACCTCAAATTCCCATTAGCATCCAATAAGGCTATAAGTGCATCCCAAGGAGAATTTTCAAAGGAACTCATTTTATAAAAGTTTGAAATGGGCTTCAAGAAACCCTTTAACACAAAACAATTTCCAAATAGGATAAAACACATCATTTTTAAAACAAAAACCACTTAGAAATCCATTTGAGAAACTAAAACACATTTACGAAGCCAAATCCATCCTTTAAGAACCAAAAATAACTTTTAAGGGCCAACCGAGAATTTTGAAAAACGCTTGGTGGGAAAAATTTCATAAAACATTTTCATTCAATCCAAAAAGGGGGTAAATTTAATTCATTTCTTTTCAAACAATTATCCTAAAAATCATTAATCGTTATTTAGTATTAAAATGAGAAGTGAAAAGAAAGAAATTAATGTTTCTTAAATTTAATGGCCAAATGCAAAGAGAGACCTACCTCAAACATGCTGCTTTTTGACAATGACCACTCAAATATTCCTTTTTCCACTTGAAAATATATGCATGTTAAAATATATGTGAGGACACGTATCATTCGTGTACATATTTTCATGGCCAAATATATACAAGGGGATCCTTACAAATATGCTTCCACATGCATATACACATTTTCCTTACACATGTATTCATTTTTTATATAAATAAGTACACCTAGCCCAAATATATATATATATATATATTAATACCACCATGAGTGAATATATATATACGAGGGAAATTATATAAGTACATGCCTACCTATGAAAACATATGCAAGTTCCCTTTGAGAACAACAACCCGAAACCACCGTAGTGAGGTCCAAAATACTCTAGAAAAACATTGGAAACTCAAAATCATGAAACCCATAAATTAAAATTGAGGAAAATAATTAAAAAAAATAAAAAATACTCGAAACCCACAAAGAAACCACTTACCTTGAAAGAGGTGGATAGAACCATCTTCAATGGGACCCAAGATCCCTAAACTTCAAGAATCAACCAAAATAAAAAAAAACCCAAAACGAATTAGGGTTTGACCAAGACGTACTCACCCCAAAAAAGAGAAGAAAACCATGAAAAGAATGAAGATGAGGGTAGAGGAGGCTTACCATAGGATATCGCACCACGAATTGGCAGAATAAATGATGACTGAAGGGAGTAGGAGGGAAAAGGTCAGGCGCGCGAGGGAGCCCCCTGGTCGTGGGCATCCTATGAGACTGATGTAGGGGGAGTGCGTCACACAATGGGCTAATGGAAAGCCCCCTTTGAGGGTTTAATAAAAAAACACAATAATAATAATAATAAAACATTTCTTTTATTATTTTTATTATTATTAATTTCATTTTAATCTGTTTTGTTTTATTTTATTTCCATTTTCTATTTTTATTTTTATTTTTTGTGAACCAGGTCAGACCACACTGTTTTCCTGCATGGTCTTCCAAACCATGCAACAACTGTGTGGTTGTCTCTTTCTTAAGAGGGAGGGACCATACAATTTACCTAGAGGGGGTGCACACCCATGCGCTAGACTATGTGTCCTAGACAGAGCCACTGTCTAGGCCCCATTGTTTACACTATGTTTGTGTTTCTGTTCTTCTAACCATTCACCCACTGTGCACCTCCTCCTGTTCACCCAGAAACTAGAATTTTTTTTTGAATTTTTTTTGGAAAGCTATAAAACTAAAGAAAGACCATAAATAAATAAAATAATAAAGAAATATTGGGTTGGGGTGTGAAAAACAGTGTCAATATCAAAAAAACATGGAATATAGTTATTATATTTTTTTATTCTTGTTTGAGATCATAACTACAAAGACAATAATAGAATTTAATAAGGTTAAATCTATTGAAAAATTTAGGTTTTATATCAAAAATTATATTTTTTAATATTATAACATTCATTGTTTTTTTATGTTTTAAATGATTTTCATCGTACATGGATGAATACCTTACCCACCTTAACAATTTATTTCAAAACTATTTTTTATGTATGGTTAATTTGTTGATTGAGTATCATGTATATATCCCTTTTAATTAAAGTTTAAACAATGTGTATTTATAAAATTGTTTTTATGTTTATAATATATTTTTATATTTTTTAATTGAAAAAATTTCATAGGTTTCTGGAGCATCTTTTTGTTTGTAATTTATTTTTTAAAAATTAGCATTTTACATGTTGGTTTATAAGAAAATAGGCATATGATTTGAAAGCCATTAGCTTTTGACATAGATTTTTACCCAATATCGACATCGAATTTAGTTTTCTTCATCGATTTTTATAAATAACCGATATAAAAAGATAATATATATATTTTAGATATTTCAGTGTAGGTTTTGAGATAAAATCAACCTTGAATGATAAAAAATTAGGTTTTTATGGATTTCCAAGTCGGTTTTCATCCAAAATTGATGTGTAATGTCCACATAATTTTTTTTCTTTTAAAGATTCAATGTTGGTTATCAAAAAACTGATGTTAAAACTATTTTTTAACCTATAATTCATAAAAATCAATTATAAACTGACATTAAAAATAAATAAAAATGATTTCAAAATATTTTTTTCCACTAGGGCTTATTCAATTCAAGCCACACGATTACTGCATGATTTATCAAATCATGAATCTTAACCATATAGCCTACTCGGAAATACATTCAATGTGAAAAGTCCCTTTACCCCTCAACTATTACTCCCCACTTCCTCATATTCCTCCCATATTGAACATAAAACCACTATGGATCCCCAAGGGAGCTCCATTCTTCCTCCTCCCTTGATTTGTGTATTTTTCATCATGATTTCCAAGTGGATATTCTAGGTAACACTCTATATCCTATCCTCTCTTCCCTCTTTTCTTAACATTTATTTTTTCCTCTCCCCAAGATCCCTAATAATATTATAGAGGGAATTTAGGTTTTTTGTTCATCTAATCTCATAGTTTTTGTCATTTAGGGCTTGTAGAGGGTGATTCTTGAATCAATTGGGCATTCTCCATGGAAGGAGATGCATTGTGATTTTATTGTACCTAGTTTGAGGTATGAACTTTTATGTTCTTAATTTATTTTGAAATTAATGTATTTAATGAGCTTTATAATTACATTTTTATGAATATATGACAATATATTATATTTATGATGTGTTTGAGAATGGTTTCCATGTACTTTTTCAATGGAATTAAAGGATTCCTTATAGATTTCAAATGTTTCTTTGAAAATGGATGTTCAACCATGCCATGCCCATATGTGAAAATTCTTATGAGTTTCTTTTATGTTTTTTGATGGAAAACGTGGGGTTTTGGAGTTAGTTTTATTTTTAATGAATTAAAGGCATATTTTAAGGATTTTTTTGATAAATTGGTGGGGTGTATTTTTAAGGGATTTCAAAAAAATGTTTTAAAAGGGGAATGTGTGGCTTTATAATTATTTCTAAGGAATTTTTGAAGTAAAATTTTATTAAATTAAAATTATTTTTCATCCCACGTAGAATTTATTATAGGCCCATTTGGAAATTTAAAATGAATGGTTTTATGTTGCGAGTCCCTCTTTAATACCACAACATTCTTTTTTACCCCATAAGGGGTTGTGAAATAATATGTAATGGACATAGGATATAGAAAGTGTTTGTTTTGTGTGAAGGTATTAGAGGTGGGGAATATTTATGGATTATTATTTATTAATTCATTAGATATTTATTGTTTGCATACCTACACTTTAGATTGGTCATGGGAATTTGAGTAGAAAGTGAGAGATCACAATTTATGCTCCACTAGTTCAAAGCATACAAGGGCTAGTGTCCAATCTAGTATGAGATAAGGATAGGTTGGGGGGTCCCAGATAACACCAATGTTGTCTAGTCAGGTGTCCGGTATATTGGTTTAAGACACAACATTGGTCAGTAGTTAGTATTTTGTTATAGTATTACTAGGTTCATCTCACGTTAGGATCTAGGTTGTATCCCATGACACTCATTCCTTGATTGGTGGTCCATATACAGAATCACTATCTCATTTTTTTTATATTTCACTATGCTATATTGTTGTGGAACCCTTTTATTATTTACTTTTTGTGACATTCCATGGACATGGTGGTGCCAGATTTGTGTTGTGCATTATTTATTGAGTTTGGTTGATTTTGAAATGGTTTTTAAATAGAAATTTAAGGGGAGTGATTGAATGAAAATAGAAAGGATTTATTTTCTTTTTAGGAATTTCATGGAAGGTTTGAAATATGAAAGATGGGTATTGTTGGGTTTTAGAAAAATCAAAGGCATACATTGCAAGTTTTAAAGTGTTTTCTAAGTAAAGATGTAACTTCATTCTTTTTAAAGTATAATGATGATTTATTTTAGGTTTTATATAGAAATGGAAAACTCTTATTTTCTAATTTATTTAAAACTAAAAATAATGAATTGTAAAATTAATGGAATTTTATAGACTTCCTAGTGAGATCCTACTAGGACTATTCACTCACACCCTGCATACACACTACTATGTGTGTATATTAAATTACAATGTTGTACATAGGTTATAGGTTTCGTCTTCAGATTGGATTCCTTTTATTTGGATTCCAATTGTGAATTGGGATGTTGTTAGAAACCTTGAGTTTCATAGAGGTGATCTTGTGGTATGGTTCATGCTTATTTTTTGGATTTCATTGTATTTTCCAAGTCATCCATTCATATTACTATATTTGGTTTCCTTTATTTATACCATATTATGTATTTTTTTATTATTTTAAATAGGTTGGAAAATTATTTTATTGGTTGTGACTCATTTGGTTTCTTTATTTGTTTGTATCAGTTTATTTTCTTTTCATGGGCATCCAATGTATAAACATGTCTCGTTCAATTTTTAGAAAATAATCTAATATTGGTTTTCAAGGATTTGTTGGAAAGATACATCATAAAGGAGTGTTCATTGATGCCCAGGTACTAGTTTTTAGCTCATGGGGATTATAAATTCTCTTTGGGCCCAGTGGTAAGTTGATTCATGTGGCATGTTAGGTCATCCAAGGATGGTTCATTACAAATGGTATAAGAGACTAGGTTCTGAAGTGATCTCTCATTATTTATGACGTCATTAGAATAAAGAATAGAATTGTCAAAGCTTAAGAAGTAGGTATAGGGAGAGACTAGATATGTATTTCTCTCACTAATATTTTAGTTAGTGAGAGTGGTTGATATTTGGAATTGAGTTTGATTCTTCATATGGATTAAGATTTATGATGATGGTGTTTGATCCTCATTGTAATTTAGAGTCTTTATGAGGGTTTTTCTTGTATTTGGGATAAAATATATAATGAATTTGAGTCATGAGGATTTCTTACATGCTGTGAAAAACTATTTAGTGACCAAATGATTGATTATAGAAAATTTTCAATGAATATTATTTGATTAGATCCTATTTTTCAACAATATTTCCATGTTATGCATGGTTCTGCATCTTGTTTGATTTTTTATTTAGACATATTGATCCTTTAATTATCTTTAAGATAGACTGAGTAATGGGAAAATAATCATGGAGGGTGATGTGATATGTTGAGCTGTTTACGCTATAGAAAATAGCACTTAACATCGGTTTATTAGCATCTGTTTTGATAACCACCGCTAAATAAATCACATTTTAAAAAAATTATAATATAATGGTGGTTTCATGTAATCGTAGCTATATATTTTTTATTTTAACATTTAGTGGTGGTTTTATTTAAACTGTCGCTAAATATTTTAAAAAAAAAACCTAATTTCAACCCCTTCCCCCTTCACCTCGATCCCCCATTCTCCCCTTCTCCCCCTTATCTGCCACTGATGCTACCCCCTTCTCCCCCGAGTCCTCAATGCTCGCAACCGCCGTCACTCCCCCTTCTCCCCCAATACCTCACTACTCATCACCCCCAATCCACTCACCTCCCCCTTGACCAACAATGCCCCATGTTTCTCACTGCTCCCCCCTTCCCCCCTCGCCACTTGTTTCCTCACCAACCTTGTCCACTGAGCACCCCCTCTCCCCCGATCCCTCAATGCCTGATCACCACCACACCCCTTTCACCATTTCAAATTCTCCTTGATCCTCATTTCTATTACTACGAACCACTACCTTTTCCCCTTGTAGTAGCTTACCTCCACTCTCTTTCCCCATTTCAACCACTCCCAATCGAGCCCTAACGGTCACTACCCAAGCCATCGTTGTAGCTGTTAAATCATGCATTGTGGTAAATTTTCCATATTTTTGAGATTTTGGTTCCTAGAGGGTTTCGAGTAGATTTAGTATTTATTGAGATTTATTTTTGATTTATTATGATGTATTATATGAGTTATCTATGTTATTGGAATTGAATTTGTTTGATAATTGTGATGAGATTCCAATAGGCATTACAAAATGAAGTAGAATTTTATGAAAAAAGGAATGTTTTCAAGTGTTTTAAATATAAAATGAAATTTAGTATGAAAAAAAACTTCGGTTTGGACTCCAATAATTTTAAAACATTTATTTGGTGTTATCATAAATGTTTTAATTTTTTTGTTAATTTTTATATTGAATTCTCTTTGGTTTCCCAGAATTATTTTAAAACATTAATGGTTTTAAAGGTTGTTGTTTTAAGTATGAAAGGTTGTTTATTCTTAGGTTGAAAAAAGTATTTGAGAAGGGTTTTTCATGTGAAATATTTTTTAAAATATTTTTTAATAACCATATATTATTTAATAATGAAATTTATTTCATATTTTATAGAGGAAGTGGAGTTTTAGAAATGAATTTTTTGTGATTTTATAAATGAGACAAAAAGATTTTATGTTTAGAAATGGGAAACATTTTTATGGTATATTTATATGTATGAAGTATGTTTTGATCCCTTTATTTGAAGATTTTTTCTTTTAAGGGAAAAAGGGAAAAAAATTGGTGTTTAAATGTGGTGGGTTCAATTTCTAGGCATGTTTCATGGTTTAATTTGGATTCATTTGATTCGAGTCATGGAGTATTTATTCTTTCGGACTATGTTTCATGATATTTTGATTTTTCTTGCTATAAAGTTCTTGAGGAAAAGGGTTAAACTCATTAATTTAGGATAGTTATTAGGGTTATTCCTTTTTTCCATCTAGGTATAGTTCCATTTTAAAATAGTGATGGTTATCAGTTTTGGGTCTTATTTGTTTGTGCATGTGCATATTTCCATTAATTTGATTTAATATGATTTTGTTTGATAACATTTCCTATGTATTTTGATGATATCTTAATTTATGTTATATATATATATTTTTATTCTTATCATGTTGGAAAGATAATATATTTATCTATACTCTATTAGTTAATGAGGATGTTTGAAAATGCTTATCTGTTTCTCTAAAAATTCAATAAAGTTGCTACTATAGTTTTAGAAATTCTACATTTCACTATTTTAAAATATTTCTGTATCTATTTTACTGAAACTTATAAATTTATCGGATTTTTATGAAACCTGATTATATATAAATCTAAAATGTTTATATTGATTTTATTAGTTTACATTAAAGTCTAAAAATATCATTTGAATGGAATTTTAATTACTTGAAGTTATGATATGCTATTTTGTAGTAGCAGTTTTTACAGAATAGTTGTTCTTCTATTTTTTATGATCTTGGGATTTGTATATGTCAGTGTTAATTGATTCTTTTTTTTGGAAATATAATACATTTTTCTACAAATCATTAGTTTTGACCAAAGTCTGAATCTGCTGTTAAGAGCGCTTAAAAATTCGTTAATATTTGTCCAAATAATATGTCTTGATTTTTCACAAAAGTATCGTTTATTATTAATGAATAGTACACAGTACTGTTCATTTCGCAAAGTATGGTTTGACATCCATACATTACTATTCATAACCTACGTTATGTTACTTTTTATTCCACAATGTATAGTTTGGAAACCATACGTTACTGTTTATACCCTATGTTATGCTATTATTCATTCCAAAAAGTTTGTTTTGGAAACCATACGTTACTGTTCATACCCTACATTACATTACTGTTCATTCTGAAATGTATGGTTTATCATACCTATGTTACATTACTGTTCATTCTGAAAAGTATGGTTTGCCAACCATATGTTACTGTTCATACCCTATCTTACATTACTGTTCATTCAGCAAAGTATGGTTTGACAACCATACGTTACTGTTCACACCCTACGTTACATTACTCTTCACTCTGAAGTTACTGTTCATTATGAAGTTATTTTTCATTCCAATGTTACTTTTCAATCTGAAGTTACTATTCATTCCGAAGTTACTGTTCCTTCGGTTCAATTTTTTAAAAATTGAATTTTTTCTTATATATGGATTATTTTTGAAAGATTTTTTTGGAAAAAAAATCTAATTAATTATAAGGATCATAATCAAAGAGTTTTTAATGTTTTATTACTATATTTAGAGGAAAAAATTAATAATTTTTTTCAACATATTTTACAAATAAATTTGGATGTTTCAAAATTGTTTAAATTCAAATGTTTGAATTTGATTTCAGAATCTTCTTCTAGTTTTCAGGAACTTTTTTGACGATGTTTAAAACATTTTAAAGGGATTTAAAAAGATGTTTTAAGTCATTCAATGATTTTATTATTCTGGAGATTTTATTGGAAGACTTATTCAAAATATTTTTAATTCTTTTATTAGATATTTATTCTATAGGAATAAAGATACAAAGATACTGCTATTTTCATAGAGATATTTATGGGAGCTCTTGGCTGAATTTATTTTGAATATCCAATAGAAGCGGAGCTGATTCAACTAATTTATATTTTATTCTCTATATATATCATTCTATCTTGTGGGTAAATAAATACAATTTCAATATAAAGATAAAGTGTTGTGTACTTTGATCCCACTGTGCATTTGCAACGTCCTGTGACACTCTGCTTCACCAACTACTTCTTCTCTCAAGTGCCGAATTAATTATTCTTCGAATAAAATTGCATTGACGATATGTGCTAATATAAACCTCAAGAACCAGTACCTGTGATTTAATTTTTATCTTCTCTTTCATCTAGTTCTGAGTCTGTAACACTACTTCCCATCTCTCACATAAACTCGTTTATGCTTTTTCACACAAAAGCATTATTTGTTATTCTATTTCCTCAGGTTATGACTCCCAGATTCTAAAGTTAGAATCTTATGGTTGTGACTCCCTATATCTAAAGTTAGTATAGTTTGGGTTGTGACTCCTAGTGTCTAAAGTTAGGTTGTAAGGTTTGTGACTCCCCACCCAAAAGTCAGTGTTGTGGTAATCTCTCCACTAGAAAAGGATTCTATAATTGAGTTATGATTATAATTTAAAAATAATTTTAGAGAAAAAGTATCTCTCACTGAGTAGAGAGGTATAAGAGTATAGTAGGACCACTTTGAACCAAACTACTAAAAAAACATCCTTGCGTTATTTTTTCCCGCTGCTAATTAACCTTAATAATTAACTTTGATTATTAATTTAATTAATCAATTAATTTGATTAAAATTTTTAATTTGGTATATTCACCCCCTCTAGACCATATTCCATTTCACTGTTCGACCCAAAAATTGGTATCAGAGGATAAACTTCTTAAGAATAGTGTTGCTCTATCATTATATTTATAAATATAAATGATTGGTATCATTGGTTGTTCCTTCAAGAATTTATCGAACCATTTTTTGGAGTCTACTTTTATATTTTATTTTGCTAACCTATTCCTAGACCTCAAAATATAAGGATAAAGTTCTTATAATATGGAAGGATTGAACCTGAATGATGCTTGGATTCCTTAGAAGCCACAACATTTTGATGGAAATGATTATGGATACTAGAGATCCCGAATTGAGGCATACCCAAACAGTTGAGTATTGAGTACTGGTTTATCATGTCCAAACAATACACACTGCCTGAAGCTGACCCAGATACTCTTATAGGAGTTGATGCTACTAGATATGTTTTAAATTATAAATTTTTCAATATTTTATATTGTGCTATTAACAAAAGTGTCTTTAGTCACATGTCTGCATGCAAGACATCTCATAAGATTTTAAATATTCTTCAAGTTACACACCTTGTCTCTGGAAAATTTATTTAAACCAAGATTGGAATGTTTTGTGATGAGTATCATGACATCAAGATGGGTTAAGATGAAACTATAAATCAAATTTTCCATAGATTCACAAGTATTGTGAAAAGAATGAATTCACTTGGAGAAGCTCCCAAAAACCATGTAATTTTTGAAAGAGTCCTACGAGCATTACCAAATAAATGACATGCAAAGAATGTTTCCATTGATGAAATCAAGAACATAAAAGAGTACACACTTGATGAATTGATTGGATCACTAATCCAATATGAACTGGAACTAAAGAATATTGCTGATGAGGAGACAACAAAAAGAAAAGGTGTAGCTTTTAAGTCTGTAAATGTTATTTCAAATGACTCTTATGATTCTGATCTACAAGATATTTAATAGGAAGACATGGCTCAGATTGCAACTGGACTCTAAAAAATAATGAAAAAGAAAGGATTCAAAACAAGTTTAGAAGAAACGCTCAAAAATAAAAATATAAAGGAGATAAGAAAGGTGATACAAATTACAATGCTTCAGATGTAACTCGTTATGAGTGTAGGAAGAAAGGTCATATCAAACCCGACTTCCCTAAAATAAAGAATAAAAACAAATAAAAATAGAAGGATAAAAATGTATTGACAACCAGATGAAGCTGTACTAAGGAATCTGATTCTAGTGAACAATTTGGAAATGACAAAGAATCTGCTAACTTGTGCTTCATGGAATCACTGGATAAGGTTAGTAATTATAGCTATTATTTTGAATTTTATGATTCTGAATATGAATCTAAAAACCCTAATGTTTGTGAATTAAATAAATAAATTGAAGGATTAAAAAAATATATTTTCAAAGATGGGGATTTATATAATAAACTTAGAGAAGATAATGAAAAACTTATTTATGAAAATAAATTAAATTTTCAAGAAAAAAAAAAGTTAACAAACACTGCTTTTGATTCTCATTAATTAGTTTTTGATAATTTGTAAACTGTTCAATATTTGAATGATAAATTGAAAAAGGAAGTTTAATGTCTTAAAATAAATTATCTGATTTTATTCAAGGTGATGAAAAATATCATGATATGATGTATTTGACTAAAACTGATAAAAATAAATATGGTTTTGGTTATGATAGAATATTACCTCAAATGTATAAAACCCATTTTTTTAAAAGTAAAAATGTATTTACTTCAACTATTATTTGTTTTAAATGTGGCATGAATGGTCACTATGCGAATAACTGCTCACTAAGATTTTAAAAATCTCTGGGATTTACAAAAACTAATATTTATAAATCCTTGTTATCAAGACTACCTTACAATACATGTTTTAATTCTTTTTGGGTACCAAATGTTTTTATTACTAATCATATTGGACCCAAAGTAGCTTGGGTACCAAAATTGTCAAGTAATTGATTTTTGTAGAAAAAATTCCTTGGATGTCTCAAGAACAACATATGGTACATGGACAGTGGATGATCTAGGCATATGACCAAATACATATAAATGTTTTCCTCATAAAACACATGTGATGGTGCCACTTTTACTTTTGGAGATAATTCCAAAGTCCAAGTAAAAGGTTGTGGTAAAGTTGGTATTTAAAATTCTACATTATTTCAAAAGTTTTATATATTGAATGTTTAAAACATAATTTAATTAGTATATCACAATTATGTGATGATGTAATGGAAGTTAAATTTTAAAATGAGAAATGTTTATTTTTTAAAGACAATTCTTTTTTATATTATGCTAATTGAAAGAATAATATTTATACTATTGATTTTGTAGAACTAACTGTTCGGTATGTAAAATGTTTGAATGCTGTATAGAATGACAACATCATTTGGAACCGACGTTTATGTCATGTTAATTTTATAATGATTCATAATCTCTCAAAATATTAGAATGTTTTATAGATTGCTTCTTTAAAGAAAGAACAACTTCATGTTTATGACGCCTACATGAAAGGAAAGAAACAAAAAATTTATTTTAGACCTATCAATCAAATAAGTACAAATAGGCCTTTATAGTTAGTACATCTTGATTTATTTGGTCCAACTCAAATTTCTAGCCTTGGTGGAAAGAAATATACTTTAATTATTGTTTATGATTACAGTAGATTTATTTGGGTATATATTCTTTCTCATAAAAATGATACTTTATCTAAATTCAATGATTTTTGTAAATTAGTTCAAAATGAAAAAGGTTGTATGATTATTTCTATTTATAGTGATAAAAGAGGTGAATTTTATAATTTAGCTTTTGAAAAAATCTGTGAAAATTATGGATATTTTCATAATTTATCCACTCCTAGAACACCACAACAAAATGGTGTTGTAGAACAGAAAAATAAAACTCTTATTGAAATGGCTCAAACTATGTTAAATGAATATAATCTACACAGATATTTTTGGGTTGAGTCTATTTTTTTCTACATGTTATATTTCAAATAGAATTCTTATTATACCTTTTCTAAATAAAAATCCTCAAGAATTTTTCAAAAATAAAAATCCTAAAGTTGGTTATTTTAGAGTTTTGGATGTAAAGTTTTTATTTTAAATTCAAAGGATAATTTAGATAAATTTGATTCTAAAAGCGATGAATGTATTTTTCTTTGTTATTCTAGTAATATTAATTCTTATAGAGTTTATAATAAAATAACAATGGTTATTGAAGAATATGTTCATGTTATGTTTGATGAAAATAATGTTAAAATAAATTCTAATTCTAATGTTATCAATGGAGAGTTTAGAGATTTTAATTTTGGTGAAGATATTACTCAAGATAAGAATTAATTAATTGAGGGGGAGCATAATTATTCTCAACTTGATTCAAGATCATGGAAGATTCACAAAGATCATCTTGTTGAAAAATTAATTGGCAATGTTAATTCTGGTGTAAAAACAAGAAATTCTATTTTAAATTATTACACCAATTCTACTTTGATTTCTTATTTTGTTTCTGTTAATATTAATGATACTTCAAATGATGAAAAATGGATTGTTTCTATGCAAGATGAATCAAATCAGTTTGTTAAAAATAATGTTTGGACTTTAGTAGAATTTCTTGAAGATAAATAGGTAATTGGAACTAAGTGGATATTTAGAAACAAGCTGGATGAATTCAGACAAACGTAAAAAAAATCCAGAATTTTTTCTCAAGTATACTCTCAAGAAGAAGGTATAGACATTGAAGATTAATTTTCACCTGTTTCCAAGTTAGAGGCAATTATAATTTTGTGGGATTTTTCATGTTTTTAGGGTTTTAAATTATATCAAATGGATGTAAAAAGGGCATTCTTAAATGGTTTTATTATTGAAGAATTTTATGTTTCTCAACTCCCTAGTTTCTAAAATGAAAAATTTTCCCAACTATGTTTTTAAATTATATAAAGCTTTATAAGGTCTTACATAATAACCTTGTTCTTGGTATGAAAGACATTCATTATTTTTAATAAAAAATGGTTTCAAGAAAGGTAATGTCGATCCAACTCTTTTTATTAAAAGACCTTCTGATGGTATTTTAATTTTTCAGATCTATGTTGATGATATAGTTTTTGAATCATCTAGTAAAATACTTTTTAATGATTTTTCTTATTTGATGTATTTTTAAATTGACAGGAGTTTAATGGATGAATTAATGTTCTTTACTCGACTTCAAATTTCTCAAAGGTAAGTTGTAATTTTTCTTAATCAATCTAAGTATGCTAAAGATTTAGTTAAATGATTTGGTCTTTATTCCTCTAAATACATGAAAATTCCTATGAGTACTAATTTTAAATTAGATAGTGATGCATATGGTAAATCAGATGATTTTATATTTTATAGAGGTATTATAGGTAGCTTGCTATATTTAACTGCATATAGACATGATATAATTTTTAGTGTTTTTTTATGTGCTAGATTTCAGGATGACCCTAAAGAAAGTCATATTGAATCTATAAAACTAATAATTAGATATGTTAAAGGAACTATAGATTCTGGTTTATTTTATCCAAAATATAACTGTTTTTATTTAACATCTTATTCTGATTTAGATTTTGGAGGCTGTAGAATTGACTGAAAAATCACATCAGGTATGTATCATTCTCTAGGAAAGTGTTTAATTTCCTGGTCATCTAAGAAACAATTATCTATTTCTTTATCTACTGTAGAAGTTGAGTATATCTTTGTTTCCAGTAGTTATGCTAAATGTATATGGATTAAGCAAACATTATGTGATTTTTGTGCTTATCTTGATAAACTGCCTATTTATTGTGATAATACTTCTGCAATTTCAATTTCTAAAAACCCCTTACAACATTTAAGAACCAAACATATTGATCTTAGATTTCATTTTATTAGAGATCACATGAATAATGGTGATGTTGTTTTAGAATTTATCCCTTTTGAAAATCAACTTGCAGAAATTTTTACAAATCCTTTAGACTTTGCTCAGTTTGAGAAAATTAAATTTTCTCTTGGTATGATGGAATTTTAAATTTTATTTATTGCATTTTTTCAGGGGGTGCTTGTTTTCAATTTTTGTTTATTTACAAAAAGGGGGAGAAGTTTTGGGGAGAAATAATTTGTATTTAATAATTTTAAAACTTCATTTATGGTTTTGAGTATTTGGTTTTTTAATCAAACAAAAAGGGGGATATTGTTTGTGCAAGTACATATTTCTTTTAATTTGATTTCATATGATTTTGTTTGATTACATTTCCTCTATATTTTAATGATATTGTAATTTATGTTATTTATATTTTTTTGATTCTTAACAAATTGGAAAGATAATATATTTATATATACTTTATTAGTTAATGAGGATGTTTTAAAATTCTTATTTGTTTCTCTAAGAATTCAATGAAATTGCTACTATAGTTTTAGAAACTCTACATTTCAATGTTTTAAAACATTTCTGTATTTATATTACTAAAACTTGAACAGTTATCAGATTTCTGTTAATCTTGATTTTGTGGAAAGCCAATTTTTTTCTTGATTTCATTAGTTTATATAAAAGTCTAAAAATATCATTTGAATGGACTTTTAATTACTTGAATTTATGTTATGCTATTTTATAGTAGCAGTTTTTCTAGAATAGTTTTTCTTCTATTTTTTTATGATTTTGGATTTTGTATATGTCAGTTTTAATTGATTCTTTTTTTGTTGGAAATATAATACGTTTTTCTACAAATCATTAGTTTGGACCAACTTCTGAATCTACTGTTAAGAGCCGTTAAAAATTCATTTGAAGTATTTCAAAATATTTTGTCCAGTTTTTTCACAAAAGCATCATTTACTATTCATGAATAGTGAAAAGTTCTTCTCATTCTGCAAAGTGTGGTTTGGAAACCATACATTACTGTTCATACCCTATGTTACATTATTGTTCATTCCACAAAGTATGGTTTGGAAACCATACATTACTGTCCACACCCTACATTACATTACTGTTCATTCCACAAAGTATGGTTGGCAACTATATGTTACTATTCATACCATACATTATATTACTCTTCATTATGAATAGTATGGTTTATCATCGCTATGTTACATTATTATTCATTCTGCAAAGTATGTAACACTACTTCCCATATCTCACACAAACTCTATTTTTCTGTTTATGTTTTTTCACACAAAATCCTTATTTGTTATTCTTTTTCCTCAGGCTATGACTCCCAGATTCTAAAGTTAGAATCTTAGGGTTTTGACTCTCTGTGTCTAAAGTAAAGACTATTTGGGTTGTGACTCCCTGTGTCTAAAGTTTTGTTGTAAAGGTTGTGACTCCCCACTCAAAAGGCAGTGTCGTAGTTATCCCTCCACTAGAAAAGGATTTGGTAATTGGGTTATGATTCTCGTTTAAAAATCATTTTTAGTGCACACGTATCTCTCACCGAGTAGAGAGGTATAAGAGTAGAGTAGGCCCACTTTGGACCTAAATACTATAAAAAACATCCTTGTGTTATTTTTTTGCTCTACTAATTAACCTTAATAAATAACTTTGATAATTCATATAATTAATAAATTCATTTGATTAAATTTTTTAATCTGGTCTATTCACCCCCCTCTAGACCATCTGCCATTACCCTGTCTGACCCAACATTATTCTTCCTGAGCCCAGAGTAGATGATGTTTATTTGGTAGTTCTTTATTGGTGTGATAATTTTTGTTTTATCCTTGTTTTTAAATGAATTTACATTTACCGTGAATATATTTTATATTTGAAAAATGCAAGAATTTTAAAGCTTGACTAAATTGATTATGTCACATGATATCACAGTGGAAGGTTCTTGTTTTTAGATACAAAAAATATTAATTTTCATAATTATCAAAGAAATATATTGTTATAGAGACAATAATGTTTCTAAAATATAAAATAAAAATTTATAATATGAAAATAAAAAAATTTAGATATCTTTTAATGTTAGAATGAATTACATTTATGTTAAAATTTTGTTATGTCAAATGAAAACCAAACCCTAGTCAATGAAAAGTTGGCTGATGCTTAATTTTGATTATAATTATTTTATTAACCATTTATATCTTTATATTTGAATGTATATAGAGAATAGTGATAATCCAATTCATATGGATAAAAGTTGGATTAATTTTCCTCAAAACACACCTTGGTATGCCATGGGATTGGAAGAATTTTTAGATTATATAATTGAAAATTGATCAGTGGATGGTAGAATAAAATTTATATTTCATGATTGAAAAATTCAAGAAATGGTTGAATAAAAAAAATTATATGAGAATTTTATATTGAAATAGTTTCATGATCGATATGTATGTTATATTTTTCATGATGAATCAAATTTTATGGAAAGTTAAAACAATTAAAATCGTATCAATTAAATACAAAGTGAACCACCAAAGGGGAATTTAGTTTGAAATTATATAAACGTTGAATTTGGATTTGAAGGATACAATGTCCAAGATTTTAATATAACAACAAAACCTTCAGTAGATCTGGATCAGGTTAATATTTTTCAAAACATTAAAAACAAAAAAAAAGAGTTTTATGAATTAGATGAATACAGACAACAAGATCTGTTTGAAAGTTGTGCCAAATATCCAGAGTTGTCTTTCTTTTACTTATATTTCATCAAATCAAGTGTCTCATTGGAATTATTGACGAAGTAATTTCCATGATTTTAATGTTTCTTCATGATGCATTTAGTGAATCTAAGATCCCAACATCATTATATGATATGAAGAAAGTCATCAACAAACTTGGACCTAATTGTACAAAGATACATACATTCCCTAATGATTGAATTCTTTACTGGGGAGAAGAGCCTCATAAAGAATAATGCATAAGATAACATACAAACTTATGTAAGTAAATAAAAAACAAATATAGTATAAATAAATGCAACACTATGAAGAAAAAGAAGAAGAAAACTCTGGAAAATGTTTTGTGTTACTTTTATATGAAACTACACATGAAAAAATTATCCATGTCGTCTAAGATTACATATGACCTGAAGTGGAATGATCAGGATAGTAACAATGTCTTTATGATACATCCAAAAGAGCCAACATCTTGGAATATGTTTGATTTATCATATCTAGATTTGTCTTCAAATCCTAGGAAAGTACATTTGGGATTAGTTTCTGATGATTTTAACCCTTTTGGTACTTTATGTACTAATTATAACATTTGGATAGTTGTTCTGATCCCCTATAATATACCTCTATGGATGTGTATAAAGAATATTTCTTCATTATTTCAATGATTATTTATAGAAATAAAATTCCCATAAATGACATGGATATATACCTTCAATCTTTAATCAATGAATTGTGAGAATTATGAGATGATGG
Source organism: Viscum album (assembly GCA_963277665.1). Classification (NCBI taxonomy): domain Eukaryota; kingdom Viridiplantae; phylum Streptophyta; class Magnoliopsida; order Santalales; family Viscaceae; genus Viscum; species Viscum album. The sequence goes on along the minus strand of OY728126.1, from coordinate 813,195,103 downwards.
CATATAAATATATGAATCTTCAATGAAAATCTATTAAAAATTCATATTGTTTTAATGTGGAAAATTAGTGAATTTCTTATATTGGGATATTTATTTGAATGAAACACTCATACTAGTTTAGATTTTCTTGTTTTTAATTTTTTATTTTGAACCTGAACGATTACCTCATAGTAGAAAATGGTGTTTTATGTGTCATCATTGATTTCTCGATGCTTATCTGAAATTTAAGTTTAAAAAGACACAAGTAAATGGATATTTTGTAGTGAGAAAGACACAAAATGTGTTATATAGTTCAGAAATATTGGTATAATTAATGAATGTTACTGATGAATTTTGAAAATGTCATCAGTTTAAAGAAGGGGGGAAAAGGGTATGAGGTACAATATCTAAAGCATCTGGAACACAATAATGGATGAAAAAGCGTATATTTTTTGAACTTCCTTATTGGGATTTTAATTTTATACATCATAATATTGACATAATTCATATTGAGAAAAACTTCTATGATAATTTAATTTTTACATTGCTTAATGAGGTGGGTAAATCAAAGGATAACCTTAGTGATCCTAAGGATTTTGAATCAATGAATATAAAGCATGTTTTGTGGTAAAATGATGGTGGAAAGTACCCTTAAATAATTTTTACAATGAAAAATCATGAGAAAGACACATTACATCAATCTTTGAAGAATATAAAAGTGCTAGATAGAAATTCAAGTAACATATCAAGGTGCATTGACTTAAAACATTTAAGGTGACATGGATTAAAAAGTCACGACTCCCATATTCCGATGGAGCATTTTTTTCCATTAGAATGATGTGAAACATTACCTAAAAAGGAAATAGTGGTTCTAGTTTAGTTTTGTACCATTTTGAGAGGTTTTTTTGGAAAAAATCTATATCTAAATATGATTAATAAACTTAATGAAATATATTTTTTGAAATTTTTTCATCTGGAGATGTTATTTCACCCTTTATTCTTCACATTTTTGATTCATTTGAATATACTTTTGGTTAAAGAAGATAAACGTGGTGGAAAAGTACACTATTGATGTATGTATCCAATTGAGAAGTATATTGATAGTTTTTTCATTGGTGAATTCATTTTTATCAAAATATTGCATAATTTTTTAAAACATTTTTTTTATTTTTTTTTCATTTAGGTACTTAAGTCATTTGAAATCATATGTGAAGAATAAAGTTCAACCATAAGGCTCTATGACTGAAGGTTACATAGCTAAAGAGCTATTTACCACATGTTCTAGGTATTTGGAGGAAATCAAGACTATATTCAATTAGGCCAGACTTGTTGATGACATGTACACTAATTATCATTCTGAATACCAGTCATCGATATTTCCAACTATTGGGCTATAGACACTGATATCCTCTGAAGGCCTCAGACCGACATTTTTGGAAAATTGAAGGCAGATTTGGACCGAGCGAACTGGTCTGAGATAGGATGAAAGGCCACATGAAAAAAAGGAGAAGTGCATGTGAGGCCTCCTCGATGGCGCCCGAGTTTCCATGCCCAAAAGATTTTTTCCGTGTCACATGGAATGTTTCACACGACCAATTGATGCATTGGGTTTTCCACACAAGATGAATTTTTCACGCCCCCCACGGCTCCTAATCACCTATAAATAGAAGGACCCCCTCGCTTCTGGGCTGAATAATTCAAACCGTCTCCCCTGTGCGCAATACACCTCTCCAGTGCGCAAAATATGGCTTTCACATATAAGATTTTTCGTGAAAGGTCTCCCAGGGGTCCACCTTTGCATAAAACCCCTTGGGCTTGACCCTTTCCTAGGTCCTCTATTGTCTGTCCAGTTGCATTCAAGTCTGTTTACTTGCACGATAACCTCAACCGCTTGTGTGAAAAACCTCCTCAAATTGAGCGCACACCTCCTTTATCCACGCAAACCATATTTTTGCATGCACTAGTTCCCATTTGTGTGCCTATTACACGCAAACCCCCTCTTTTACACACAATCCTCCTTGTGAACTCCAAGTTTTGTCTTTACCGTAAGGAACCATGTCTAAGCCCCTCTTATGTGAAGCACACCTGTGTCGTGCACCTTTCTCCCCTACAACCCTCCAGGTTTGTACGAAGTGATTTCAATGTCCCTTGGGTGGTGCTTCACGTTGAGTTGCTTATCCTTATGCTTCTTTAGATAGACATGCTAATGTATATTACTTCTTCTCATATCCATGCTAACGTGGTCCCCTAAATAGATCTCTCCACAACACCCCCTTATCACAACATTACTGATGCCTTCCCTTCACCAAGGATTAAAGCGTGCTGGTTATGTAAGTCCTAGGGTGCGGAGTGAACCTACCTTGTCCAAGATACAAGGCGTTAAACTGAAAAGTGCCATCATCCACAACACATGACATTAAATTGTGGCCTACCCTATGCATCATACATGGGGTGTGGCATCTCGAACATTCTCTATTCCTGCTCATCTCCATGGGAGTGGGAGCTTCCTGACAAGGAATGAGAACCTCTCTATTAGAGTGGGGCCTGTTTGCGGGGAAGGGAAACCATCTTGGTGTAAGCCCCTAGAATTTCTTGCAGTAGTCAAAACCCATACTCATCCATTGTTCTTTAGGGTCAATGACTAGAGGTGAGAGGGTCACAAGTACATTCGTTCTCCAATCCCTCTCCCTCTAAGATTTGTCGCCATCAGGCCTCCATCATGGAGTAAGTTCCAATATCTGTCTCCCTGGTCTGCTAACCATGCGTAATCCCTCTATTTCCTCTTTGGGCCTCTAACCACATATAAGCCCCACTCCACTTCCCATGGACGCACCTTTTGTGACGTTATTGTCAGGTCTTTGCTGCCTCTTGTTTCTCACACCGATCGTGACTCACATGGGCTTAGAGTAAGTATCAACCATGACATCCTCCCTGGGACACCTTAGCATGTAATCCCCAAAACATTCCGAACTACGTGTACTTTGATCCTTTCCAAGGCAAGGTATGTAAGAATCCTCCATAAGTTTCAATCCCAACACCTACTTGTCCCGTCCCCCTTAACATCTGTTCACCTTTGTCCCACATGATGTTAAACTATATCCACCATTCTGAAGTATGTGGACTTTGATCCTTGTCAAGGAAGGGTATGTAGGAAGCCTCCCTGAGGTTCAAGCCCAACACCTACATGTCCTGAACCCCTTCACATCTGTTCACCTTCATCCCACATGATGTTAAACTGTATCCACCATTCTGAACTACGTGTAATTTGATCCTTTCCAAGGAAAGGTATGTAGGAATCCTCCATGTGGTTCAACCCCAACACCTACATGTACCGACCCCCTTCACATCAGTTCACCTTAGTCCTTCATGATGTTAAACTTTATCCACATTTTAAACTATGTGGACTTTGATCCTTGCCAAGGAAAGGTACATAAGAATCCTCACTGAGGTTTAATCCCAAAATCTACTTGTCCCGGCCCCCTTCACGTCGATTCACCTTCGTCCCACATGACGTTAAACTGTATCCACCATTCCAAACTATGTGGACTTTTATCCTTTCCAAGGAAAGGTATGTAGGAAGACTCTTTGAGGTTCAAACCCAACGCCTACTTATCCTGACCCCCTTCACATTGGTTAACCTTCTTCCTGCATGACGTTAAATTGTATCCACTATTTTTAACTATATGGAATTTGATCCTTGCTAAGGAAAGGTACATAAGAATCCTCCCTAAGGTTCAAGCCCAACATCTACTTGTCCTGACCCCTTCACATCGGTTCACCTTCATCCTGCATGACGTTAAACTATATCCCCCTTTTCATCCCACATGACGCTAAACCGTACCCATTCAAACTACCTGGGCTTTGATCCCTTTCTCCAAGAAGGGTATGTAGGAAGCCTTCCTGAGGTTCAACCCCATCCAATGGTTAGCCATTATCATCCCCGTACAGTGATAAGCCATTGTGATCCCCAATCAATGGTAATCCATTGTGTTTCCCATTCAATGGTAAGCTATTGTGTTCCCCAATCGACGGTAAGCTGTTGTGTTCCCCAATCCACTGTTAGCCGTTGTGTTCCCCAATCAGCTGTAAACCGTTGTTAATACCAACCAATGGTAAGCCATTTTAGTCCCATACAGTGGTAATCTATTGTATTCCACAATCAACGCTAATCCATTGTAGTCCCCTTTACAGGGACCCACATCTCTAGTCTGCCCCCTCGAGTGTCAGACTAAACCGGGATGTTAACCATGCATAAGTCCCAACATGTTATTGGGTTGTTTTCCTCTACACACACCCCGATTACACACCCCTTTGAACTACATGGACTTTGATTCCCTACCACATGGATATATAGGAATTCTTTTTGATTCTCAAGCCCAACATCACCATCACCCTCGCGTCGACTCCATTTCACTCTCCATCCACTCTGAATAATCTATATCCATCCCTAAAATAATCCATATCCATCCTGATTTATACCCAAGCCACCACATCCCAATGAGATCATGTCACCCACTTTCTTGCTGCTCCTAGTAGTAATCTGGTAACTAAGCATGTATTAGCCCCATAATCAGTGTTCCCTCCTCAGGTTGCACCCATCTAATCCACTCTAATCAGTGTTCTAATTAGTCTGATTCATCTTCGCTAGATGTCAAACTTCCAGAATACCGTATGTTTCCTGAATGGACCAAAGGACTTCTTTTTAATTTATTATGGACAATACCCTTTTTAAGGGTAGAAGGGGAAATCGTACCTGACCCGTAGGCCCAAGGCACAATGCCCGACTGACCCCTAATACCTAACCTGAAGGCCTAGAGTTATACCTTGCCCATAACATGACCCGTAGGTCCAACACACTAGAACTACCCCTCCCCATCTTCTGCGTCATTGATCACCTAGCTCCCCACCTTGGATTACTGATCAGATAGCATTGCCTCATACAAAGATGCACGGTTCCTAAACACAATGGCGGCTGTCATAACCTCTCATTCATCCAATCTGGTTATCTTTGCTTCTGGTGGCTGCTACTCTAGTTGCTTTGATCCTCTTATGGGGCCTTTTATGTGTGAACTTGGATACTCCATGGTCTCTATGGCCTGAAGGCTCTGTGGCCCGAATGCCTTTGATGACCCGAAGGCCTTTGAGACCTATAGGCCCAAACCTATGGACCGAAGGCCCAAATCAGGTGCATAGTTATGACTGCTATAGTACTGAATAGTAACTGCTAAAATGACTACTACATTACTGCTACAGTACCCCGCAAATTCGCCTCCACCTAGTTTTGAACCTGGGTTTCATGGATTCCAAGAAGGATCCCTTTCCACTCGAGATGCCTCGGGCATCTATGCCCTTGAGAAGCCCTATCATAAGAGGAAGAAACCCATATGCATCAGTGTTCCAATGTCCAGACATGCCAGCAATGTACAACGTGACTACTCCACTGACTGAAGGTTGCTATCTTGACTGGACCCCTTTGAATGTCTTGATGGTAGCAGCATAATTAACCGATGTCCACAAAGACGTGGCACTGGGAAGAGTTTCAAAAAGAATGTATTAAGTCTATGAGGGAGACCCAGACTAGGTAACGAGTTCTGTAGAGGAATCCATTGAAGGAGGAACCGACATCCCATAATCCCATTTCGATCAAGGAGAAAATTTCCCTGAATAAAAAATAGATGTTTCTCACCTTTTGAAAGAGGGAATGTGGGGAAAAAGCTGTGTGTCCTCCAACAGAAGGATGCGTGCCCTGACAAAAGCATCATAAAAAGAAATGGAGAACCCAACATGAATTTATTCTCCTCAATATAAAGATTAGTAGCATTCAATACATCCATGTATTGACGTGTCACCGGATCTAGGTACCCATCTCTTGGTCCCACCAAGAAACTAGTGGTCCTAGTGTGAAACTCACCAAAAATTGGGGCAGTTGAACGCTGGACATCCCAGTCTGCAACGTTGTCAGCGTAGATCCTTCTTACCAACCTTGGAATAAATAATGGCACTGGGGCACTAGACGTCACTTTCCTTCATTCAACACTGATGGTTAAATATCCTTGCTTTTCAGGACCCAAGCTGCTTTGACAGGGAACCAATCACCGTCCACCCACTGACATAGGTGCAGGGACAACATCAACATGGAAATCCTAAGCGGCCTCACCTCCCCCATGTTAGCCTCAACATCCACAACTACTCATGCCCCATATCCCCATTTAAAATTGTTTAGAGAAGGTTAATAAACCCCCCCGTTCGATGATACGAGGAAGAGGGGATTATCCCAACCTGAGATATGGTCTGAAAATACATAGAGGCTTCTATGCCTCATCGCCACTTCCACCCCCAAGGCCATGTAGAGATCCACTATTCCCCACTACAATGTATAATCGTTTTGGGAGCCTCTCCCTGGAATGTTTCGATGACTCCATACCCTATGCCAATAAGGTGAGGTATGTCTGGGTCAGCCCATCCAGAATCCTATCCCAAAGGGCACTAAGGAGGGATCCCACTAGGTCGCATCAATGCCACCAACCGACCCCATGAGTTGAGGAGCAGGTAAGATACACGCCTGCACCACCAACCCTAGTCTGGTTGACCCGATGCTAGCTCCAGGGGTAGGCCGAGGAGGACGCCTGTTGAGGGGTGTCAACATCAACAGCTACTATGGCCCATTACATTACTAACATACCCCATCAGTCCCCTATTTAAGTCGAGCAATATCACTCATACACCCAGACCAGATCGAGGCCCCAACCACCCCATAGAAAGGCTGGATCGAATCTCCTAGTCACTAGCTCAGGTATCACACACTGCTGGCTGAACCACAACAATGACACCTAGTATGGTGGTCCTCCTCGTACCATCACTAATTAAGGCACAAGTCTGTCCTACCTCTAGCTCAGTGTGGAGGTCCTCCCCATTCCATCTTCTCTTTGAACAAGGGTCCTCCCCACAGTAGTGACGCTCAGTACAGATGTTTCATCTGCACCCTTGAACTCAGATATGGATCCGTTCATTCTATCACAGGTCGCTGATGTGAATATGCTACACGTTCGGTCAACTGTCAGTATGGGGGTCTTCCCAAGGTCCTTAAAATAACCGGAGAAGGTCCTCCTTATCCTAAAAATAATAGAATTGGATGTTTTCCTTGATTTATGGGCACCCAACACGAAGGTCTTACCCATGTTTAGCTCAACCAATATGAGGAACCTCCTTACACTAACACTACTGAAGGAAATAAACATAGAGGCCCTACCCATCCTCCTACTAGCTCCAGCTGAGGTCCTACCCACTCCAGCACTTCCGGCAGAGATTCCCTCCATGCGTCAACTAGTGGACACAAAGGTCCTCCCCTTGTTCCTTTTAACATATGTCGAGGTGCTCCTCACACCCCGGCTCACCCAGGCGGAAGTCCTCTCCTCCCCAGCATCAATTCGGTTGAAGGTCCATCTCGAGCCAAAAATATACCCTATCCCAAAGATACATCCAGGGATAGGAGGGTGGGTCGCCGACACCATAAAAAGAGTGATGAGAAGATTTAGACTACAATTAATTCTCTCTACTTCTCAGATTCCGAGGTGGAATGAAAATTGACAATGGAACCCTCACCCTGAACCTTTGTGTTGAGGGATGGTGCAAGAAAACAATGTATCAGCCCCATCCTTCCAGAATGTGAGGTCCACTGGATCCCCTCCTCCCTCTGTAGATACATCTAAGAGGAGTGAGATTTGGCCCCTTCTTAGGGTATGACCATGAAATCCTCCCAATCATCAATGGGGTCATTCTCTACCTTAACTAAAGATCTTGGAGAGTTATTTTGGGGACCGATAAAGGATGAACAATATCATGGGCCACCAATAGTGATCGTAGCCCCATCACCAGAAGTCGTGGTTTCCAGACCATCTTACCGAGATGTAGTGTCTCAATCGTCACATTCATCATAGGACAACCCAATATGTGGTGGCTTGTCAGCCTGTGCACCGTATTCTCCACCGACCAGTCTATCATCTCAGTAGTCTACTTCAGTGCTGCTACCGGTCCCCCAGCCTCCCCCTGTCGATGAGTGGGTAAACCAAGGGATAGATCTTGAGTCTGGGCTATGGAGCTTTTGGTACATCCTTAAAGTGGATCATTTCATAGAAATATTTTGGCTGATTGTGATCATGAACTTCTGTGTGCCGGAATCGCATACCCAGGAGGAAGTAGCGTGCTTTCTCCAAACCCTATGAGTGATGCACTTCCATGTCCATTATTAGTGAGTGATTTATCCCAAGAGTCAGGCACACTTTTAGGACATTGACCAACAATTCCATATGGTTGACTTGGTTGTGCTCCCTGTGGCCCAACACCTTGAGTCGCCCGGTCACTATCATAACCTCCAACAAAGATGCGTTCAGAGCTTTAAAGTGCTCCGCAGAATTATCAAGGAGGATTCCCCCCATGTTCAAGTTTATGGTTGGTGGCAGTATGCTTCCCCCCATTTTAGTTTTTTCTGGACCTAGCCTAATTTTCCCGGTGATATTGAGGATATGCCTCCAGGTAGAGTTGCGGTTAACATGGACGATATATCAAAGGGGGAGAATGATTTAGAGATCCTTGATGAGAACTTACCCCCTAGGAGAGTTCCACAACTATTGGATCTTTTGGGATGGGTTACTCGACAGTAGAGAAATCTACAGGGTCTTCCTGTGCCCACTAAGGCATAAATTGTCAGCCAGAATCCGAATATGATAAAAGAGAACCTCAGAGCCGTCAAACCCTCTAAACCATATGGATCAATGAAAAAGATGGAGGATGATTCCAAAAAATCCAAATTGCATAAAGAAATCATGGAGCATAAGAAGATGGTCAATGAAATCCTTGATGAACACGCTGCAGAGTGATGACTGGACTACGGTGATCTCCGACCAGGGCAGTAGGGGCATGCACAAATTTCCCCCGACGAGTTGCCCCGGGTGAGCCTGACCATACTGCCCATGTAGAAGGATAGAGGTCAAGACTTATTGAAAGAGGGCACGATATGGGTTTCCAAATCCAACTAAGTGGAATGATAATCCCTGGGACCCATCTCAGGTTGCCCGAGCCACTCTGTAGGTCATCCCACTAGCAGCTCCATGAGCAGCTGATCATTCTTATCATGTTGAAGAACATGACAATGCACTTTTGGTCAGGGATCTTCTTCAAGACCGGAACCCCCATCTAGATGATCCGATGTAGGCACTAATTTCTCATCTCGAGGCATTGGAAATGCGGAAGGTGGAAATCCCGCATGATGGAAAGCCATATCTGGCATGGGTGGATGATATGCCAGCACCCACGGGTTTCAGAAATCCCACCTTCTCCCCCTTTAATGGGATGGGGAACCCACTGTAGCATTTGACCCAATTCATCTCAAGGTGTGGAATTGTGTTGGGAACTCCAGTGAAAAAAGAGGCCGCCAAACTCTGATGTTTCATATAGACATTGGAAGGGCATGCATTTTTATGGTACAACCAGCTACCCATATGGTCAGTCGCCGATTGGGAAGATCTCTGGAGACAGTTCCTTTACCAGTTAAGCTCCACCACCCAGAAAAAGAGTATTGTAGACCTCTTCAAGTGTAAGAAGAGGCCTGATAAATGCGTCACAGAATTTGTCGCCTGGGGGAAAAGCCTCACCTACTCCTTGGATATGCCACTGACTCAGGAATAGCTGCTGATAATGTTTTTGGGGAATTTCAAGACTAAACTGGCCCCCTCTCTCATTACTCATAATTATCCTAGGGGATTTTGAGACTTCTCTAATAAGGCCCATCATATAGAGGAATCCTTGTAGAAGGCCATGTAGGAATGTCTCTTTCCTCCTGCAATTCCCGCCAGAAGAGCCGCTAAGGCTGAGCCCACCATGGTGGAGTAGATAGAGGCCCCCAGGAAACTGGAGTTATCACTAGTGGAGTCACCGCCATAGCCTCGCAGGGGCCATCTACCTCAGGCGCAAACTCTATCCTAGTAGTTCCCACCTCAGAATTGGCAGGCACCCCCGTGTAACGTGTAGCCACCACCCAAGTGAGATAACCATGTCCCACCTCCTCGACAGGCTCCTCCAGCCCCTCATCCAGGCCAGGCTCCCAGATCCCCCTTCCTAGATAAGAGAAACTGGACCTACTCATTCAATGAGGATCATGTACCTAGTTATTTCTAAAGTTCCTTGGAATAAGGACTTCTACGTTTTCATGAATGTAGGAGGCCCGAAGAGGTGGATCTCAATGATCGCCCAAATTACTACCCCTATCACCAGATCCTAATGCACACCCTCAAATAGTGCTATGTATTTAAAGACTGGCTTCAAGACCAGGTTGATAACAACATAGTTAGGTTAAGCCCAGCTTCAGCACAAGTGGCATGTCTATTCATGAAGCCAGACAACAATAGTGAAAATGAAGGTGAGTGGCATCAGGTTTCTAACTACGGGTTTTAGAAGTATGATGACTAGATGGCTCATAAGGTAGTCACCCATACCCATGGTATTATCTGCACACATTTGTATCAACCTAAGCCTTTAGAAGACGTCATGTCACCCACCGCCAGTACCTTTGCGTCAATAGCTCAGGATTCCTTTTCCCAGAAGAGAAAGCATCAACGACATAAAGGAAAATAAAGTCCACCGCTGATGCCATCATCATCCTGTACTCTTGGAGACTTAATTCCTTAGAGATGGTGATTTCCCCTAGAATCTGTCCAGTGGTGGAGGAATCTTTAGATGATGATAAAGGGTATTCCTCAGTTAACACTGTGGAGCTGGTAAACCCCTACATGATTTCTGGCGGTGAGGAGCGCTAGATGGGTCCTCCCAATGTTCCCATCCATCGCCAGGGTCGAAAAATCCATGGATATATGAGTCATTGGAGTTCCTCAATCAGTAATTCCAGCTAGGCTGTGCATGCCATAGAAACCAAAAAGCAGGCCCATCATAGAGCTCAACATGCACATCCTTCTCATTTGGTGCCATCAGGTCTGCCTTCATCGTAGTTTGTGTTACTTGGTCAGGTAGAGCTGCCTTGACCACATCGTGATTAGCCACGCTCTGTTATGGACCAACCTCATTCATTTGGACCACACTCGGTAGTTTCCCCACAAGCTTCAACTAGCGAGCAGTGGGACATTCCCAGAACTAGTTATCCACAAGTTCAACCAGAAGGGAAGTCATTCCCCCTGCCACAAAACGTCCTATTATAAGAAGAAGTTCATGCTTGACACATAAGTATGACGTCTTTAAGCATATTTCTATAATTCCTGTGAGGCTCTCTATCTTTTAGGCCCTTCGCTTATCAATGGATATGTGTGAAGCCCTCATTGAAGTTTTAAGAAGCCCCAAATATCTGAGAAGAAGGTAGAAGTAGCATAAGCCTTCCACACTGAGGTAGTCAAGAGTGTTGAATGTCAGGACATTATCTCTTTCCTTGGAGGAGATGAAGTCTCTCCCATACAAGGGCACATTCGCCCACTGTAAATCACTATACACTTCAATGGTGTGGAGATTCATCATTGTCTTGTCGACATAGGCTATAGGATCAACCTAATCCTGACCTGAACACTCTGAAATATGGGGCTATCTGAGGATTAAATGAGTCCCTCTAAACTAAAAATCCAAGGTTATGATAGGATGGAACATACATCGCTCGACAAGATCCACCTAAATACCTAGCTTAATGGCCTAGTTTCCAGCACTGAGTTCATGTTTATATCCATGGAAACCACCTATAATGCGTTGATGGGTAGGCCATGGCTTCACCTACAAGCGGTAGTCCCTTCATTGTATCACCAGTTCCTTAAGTACTCCCTTAATGGTCAAGTAGGCATACTCCAAGGTGACACGTCTTCCTTTTCCTCTTGTTAAGCTCGCTTCCTGGATGCTGATTATTACAAGATCAAGGATAAGAAGATTCAGGCTAAGAAGGTTGAACATGCTATGGCTGAGACCATCCCATGGATAGACCCGAATGATGTCTTCATCTTTCCGATCCACCAATTGGAGGCTAAAACCATAGATATGGGACAATTATTTGTTTTTTATAGAAAGAGGGGGATGCACATTCCAAAGTCTAAGTGATACCGTAATATTACCTAGTATTCCTACACAAATCAGGCTCAGGTGATCCCATAGCCCCTACCCCCACATGGTAGCAGGATGTCAGCCCCATGGCAATGAAAATATAATATACTTGCTTGTTCCTTCGGGCTGGGATAAACTGTCTCACGCTGATGTGGCACTACTACTTCTATATCATCAAGCGTGTCCTCTTGGGCCGAAGACCAGATGAGATTGGATTGACATATTTCATCACTATGGTTTCGACAGCACAGGAGTCCCCTAATGGAGTGTCCACCACCACTTAGGCTGGCACCGGCTTCCCATCAGGATATGTCGACTTGGAATAATCACCTCCCACCGAGGATCCCTCCTCCATAAGTAAAGAATAGGATTTAGAGGATGTTCCTATTTCTTTCAAAAAGGGTGTCTCCACCACGGTTTATGAATTGGTACAGGTGAACCTCAGTAGCGAGGTAGATCCAAAACCCACATTGATATGTGCTGATATGCCTATCGAAGAGAAAAAATAGCACGTGGACTTCCTAAAGTAGCATCGTGAGGTATTTTTCTGGAGTTATGATGAAATTCTAGGACTATATCCTCAGGTCACCATAATACACCTTAGTCTTCCGAAAAATCATTGTGGGTCCAAACCCCCCCCCCCAGGAAGATGCATCTTTCTCATGGTGCCATGGTCAAGGACAAAGTTGATAAGCTTATTAGACCCAACATCTTAAAAGAGGTCTATTACCCTAGATGTCTAGCCAACATTGGGACTTTCAGAAAGAAGAACAGAGAAATCAGAGTCTGCATCAACTTCCAGGATCTCACCCATCACTGTTCGAAGGATGATTTCCCCCTTTCTATGACAGATTTGTTTATTGATGCTACAGTTGGGTTCCAAGACATATTATCCATGGATGGGTATTCCAGGTATAACCAAATTCAAATGTCCCCCAAGGATGAAGAGTATATGGCCCTCAGTGTACCATAAGGTACTTTCTTTTACCAAGTAATGCCCCTAAGTCTAAAGAATACAGGTTCCACATATCAGCGTGCCACACATCGCATATTTAAACCTATCCTCAGGACATTGGTGGAATGATACATAGACGATATGGTGGTCAAATCTTTCCAATGTTAAGACCATCTCAAAGACCTTGAGAAAGTGTTTGAATTCCTCGGTTCCTGCCACCTGAAGATGAACCCATTGAAGTGTGACTTTGGGGTCACCTCTGAAAAGTTTCTTGGCTTTGTTGTCAGATACAAGGGTATTGATATTGACCCTAATAAGATCAAGGCCATCAACCAGATGTGCCCCCTGAGTAACATTCAGGAGATGCAAGGATTTCAAGGCCACTTGGATTACATACACTGATTCATTGTGAAATTGGTCAGAAAGTGTAAGACCTTTTCTCGGATCATGAAGAAAGGCACTGTCTATTAGTGGGATAAAGAATGTTAGAATAATTTTGAGGAAATAAAATATTATCTGCTCCAACCTCTGGTCTTGATGCCTCCTATTACTAGAAAGCCACTGGTCCTTTATGTGACCACCCTGTAATGATCTCTCAGTTCCCTTCATACCCAGAAGAACAACAAGGGAACAAAGAACTGTCTCTAATATCTCATATGCAAGCTCCTCAATACGGAGACTAGATACTCCCCTATCGAGAACAGATGCCTTGCGCTAGTATTCACAATATAGAAATTGAGACATTACTTGTAGCACCATGAGGTATAGTTGGTGTCCTGAGAGGATCCACAAAAGTACATCCTGAACCGCCCCATGTTGACAGTATTTCAAGCTTGGTGGGAAGTGATCCTCCAGCAGTTCGACATCGGGTTTGTCCCTCATAAGGCTATCAAGGGTAAAGTATTGGTAGACTTCCTTTCCACCCAACAAGCTCCCGCAGACTATTCTTTGGACCTTGATTTTCTCGATGAGGCAATCCTCTCGGTAGACCAAGCCATTCCATGTTGGAAAATTCACTTTGATAGTGCTTCCCGAAGCCCTACCACCAGAAGTCCCAATGACCACAGACTCAATAGAGTGGTCCAAGGCGACATCTTCATCACTCTAGCACAAGCTATTTTTTCATATTCATTCTTGCTATCAGAAGGATACACCAATAATGAGGCAGAGTACCAGGCTCTCATCACTGGACTCGAGCTGACCCTCTAGATTGAAGTTTCCCACTTGCATGTGAAAGGGGACTCCAAACAAGTCCTAAAGAAAATTAATGGTGACAATGTCATCAGAATTCCAGAGATAATTCCATTATTGGAATGTACCCACTAGTTGATGGCCTAGTTCCCATCTCGGACAAAAGTTACCCATGTCTTTCGATCCCAGAACGGTCGAGATGATGCCTTGGACAACCTAGTTTCATCTATTATAGAGCCTGATCAGAATAATTTGATTATCCATGTGGCACACCAGAGAGTAATCTCCCCCATCACTCTATATGATGGTGATAGCCCACAGTTAAGCCACCTTACTGCCGACGCCTCCACGTCAGAACCCTCAATTCCCTCTGATGAAGTTATGGAAGTGACTCTCGACTAGAGGACACCCTTTTTAGATTACCTCCAACACGGAAATCTCTCGATAGATTGAGCTGGGTGTGGGGGAATAAGACACTATGCATTGAAGTTTACCCTTTAGAGTGGTCCCTGTTTAGAGAAAATCCTCTATAAGTGCAGGTTTTATGGGGTTCTCCTCTATTTCATTCAAGGAGTTTAGATTTCTCAATTCATGTAGGAAGTTAATGATGGTTCCTATGGGGCTCATCAGACCAGGCTAAAACTATCTCACCAGATCAGAAGACTGGGGTATTTTTGGCCCTCTATGACCTATGACCACATGAAGTTTTCCAAGAGGTGTCATGTGTTCCAAATTCAGGACAACTTTGTGAATCGTCTACCTAAGCCTCTCCACAATACCAAGTACTCTTGGTCTTTTGAGTTCTGGGGACTCGATGTCATGGGGCCATGTCCACCGACGACAGCTCACCAGTGCATGTTCATCCTAACCACTATGGCTTTCTTTTCCTAGTGGGAAGAAACATTTCTTCTCAAGGAGGTCAAGGCCCATTCTGTCAATGAGTTTGGGAGCTCCAACACCATATTTCGATTTGGAGTCCCTCATTCCATCCACACCAATAAAAAAACCAACTTACTGTAAGTTGATTTGAAGAAATTATACACTAAGTACAACATCCATTCTAACCATACCCCCCTATCACGCACAAAAAAAGGGAAAATCGAGGAATTCAACAAAAACCCTGATAAAATCTTGATGAAAATGGTTGTTCATAACAAGAATGGTTGAAAAAACTTCCCAACGCCTTCTAGGCCTATCAAAAAATGACTCATAATTCTACCTAGGTAACCCACTACTCCCTAGTGTACAGAAAAGATGATTTCCTGACCATCCAAATTCAATTGCCTTAATTACAAAAAACTATATATGATTAGCAAGCACCATATAAGGTAGATGAAATCCATCTGGCTGAATTGGAAGCACTAGACGAGAATAGGCTTCGTGCCCTGTACAATCTGGAAAGGAATCAAAACAAGATAACTAGATATTTCAACAAGATATTTCACCTCCAATCTTTCTTACAACCTGACCTGTTGTTGGACCTAAGAACACCAATGATACTTGGTAGGAAACCACCAAAGATAGAGCTGAAATGGGAAGGACCTTACATCATTCACATGGTTTACCCCAATGGTGCATACTCTTTGGTTACCATGGATGGTGTGTGTATAACTCCTCCCACCAATTCAAAATTACTCATGAAGTAATTTTCTTGAGTTATAGATGGTCCTACATGACCTTAAACTATTACATCCATCATGACATTAAACAAATTTTTCGTCCCACATGACTATAAACTGCAAAACGGTCCAAGTTATATAACCATAAACTAAGATCTATACATCCCCGCATGACCTTAAACTGTTCTACATTCTCTACATGATGTTAAAATGTGTGATTCATCTAGAATGAAGTACGTAAAACCATTCAACATTCATCCACACCACACGATGTTAAAATGCATGGAACCTTCAAGAAATAGGTATGGCTTGATTCCCATCCTCATGGGATATGTAGGAACGCTCAGACACCTCATCTGTGTCCATCCCCAAGACTCTTCTCTTTAACTATCCCCTTGGGTATAGTTTCCTTGTATGGTCAAACATGGTGTAGTGTAGGCTTCTTTGGACCCACTCATGTCAGGATTATGATAATCACTCCATATTTCCCTCCTCATTCTTCTATCCTCCCACATCCTCCCCGCATGACTTTAAACTGCATGGATCTTTCAAAACTATGTATGGCTTGATTCCCATCCTCATGGGATACTTAGGAATACCCATACATTTTGTCCAATGACCCAGCACCAAATTTCAAGATCTACCCTTGGGTCACAACACATGGTGTGGTTTTGGATTTTTTGCTCATTCACATCGAGTTCATCATGATCGTACCATATATCCCTCTCCATAAAGGTCTCAACCTCTTTCCTTTTCCCGCTTGACATTAAATTGCACATGAACATTCATGCTTCACACACTCCCTTTACTTGGGTCTTCATCATCATTCACATCCAAAAGGACTCTCAAATCGAATGGTTGTTTGGCCTAAGGGATCTCCTACCATTTCGGGCCAACGTCCTCGAGGATCTCGAGTGACAAATTAATACAAGTCCAGCATTTCTAACATGGTCAGCAGTCGACACTAATTTGTTGATCCCATTCCAGATCACAAGATGTGGATGTTGTGTTTCTAATGCATTCAACAGTCATCCTACATCATTTCCACCACCCTCGTATGTCCCAAGTATTAGGTTCAGTGATTCATTTTGTCTTGTTATCCCTTGGAACATAAGTTTTCCTTGGAAAAGAGTGTTAGTCCAAATTCTGTACCCTTATATGTTGGGGAGAGCGAGATCTCATTCCTTGTTTCCCACACCGAGAATTGCTCACATGGGTTTAGAAGTTTTGGTAAGTCAACATCCGTATAAAGGGTCATGTGTCTACGGTTCGAGCTCTATGAACTTAAACTAAGATCACCATCGTCCTCATTGCAAGAAGTTGAACTATAAATTGGTTGGGACTTCCTGTCTCAGGTCCCACAGCCTCCCCGCCCCACCCTAGTTTCTCACCTAGGATTGTGTGGTGTGGTGTGGACTCTTTGTACTCATTCACAACATGCTATTTTTTCCATGCCTCTTACATCCCTTTAAGACACCCCTCTATCTTTGTCCTTACCATAAGATGTTAAACTGCACAGGTCCCACTATTTTTCACGTGTACCAACATTTGGGTTTTCTCCATTATTCACATCTAAAGGACCCCCAAATGACAAGAATGCTTGGCCTAAGGGCTCTTTAACCATTTCGGACCAACATCCTTGAGGGTCTCGAGAAAAAAATTGATACAAGTCCCATGTTGTGAATATGTTCAATGGACGATGCTCAATTGTTTTCCCCCATCCCTGGTCACACAATATAGATACTTTTTTGAAAACATGGTTAGCATTTATCCTCAATCATTGTTGTCATTCAGTGGTCTCCCACATAATAGGCATAATGATTCATCCTTTCTACCCATCTTTACCACACACATGACATTAAACTTGGCACCTATTGTCCGAGCCCTATGACCTTAAACTAATAACACCATTTTCCTCACTACAAGTCATTAAAATATGGACTGGTTGGGACTTCCCGTCTTAGGTCTCTCAACCTTTTCAGCCCCCTATCCCAATTTATCATTTGAGATTTTATGATGTGGTATGATCTTATATCCTCATTCATGCTGGGTTACTCACTATGCCATACACATCCATCATTGAGATACCTTTCCACTATCTTTGTCCTTTCCAAATGATATAAAACTACATAGAATACTCAAAAACTACGTGTGTCTTGATTCCCATCCTTATGGGATACATTGGACCACCCGAACATTTAGCCTTCAGATCCAACCACATTTATTAAGAACCTCCTTACCTTCTTGACCTCTAGGCCTGAGTTTTCTCATGATAGGGGCATGCAGTGTGGTATGGTCTTATGTCCTCATTCACGTCGGGTCTAAAGCAACCATTCCACATACCTATTTCCCCTAATATCTCTTCATCCCCTTGCCCCACACTTCTATTTTCAAGTCAGCTGCTCTTAAGTTGGGCCCCTTGACCCTCTTTGGCAGTTCACTAATGTGCCCAGGAGCACTCTGGTTCAACACCTAAAGTGTTAAATCCTACATGGACATGTTATCACCCATCTTTAGGATTAATACTCCCCTTAATTTGGGTTTTAATTATATTTCAATTTCAAAAGGGCACCCAAATTGTATGGATACTCAGCCAAAGGTCTCTCTTATCATTTTGGGCCAATGTCCTCGAGGACCTCGAACAACAAATTGATACAAGTCCCATGTTGTGAACATGGTCAGCAGTCGACACTCATTTGTTGTCCCCATTTCAGGTCACATGATATGGATGTAGTGTTTCGAACATGGTCATCAGTTATCCTCCACCGTCACACCACCATCAGAAAGCCTTAAATATTGGTGGTTTTATTCACATCATTTTCCACTCCATCATGTCCAAGTGGAATTTCAAAACTCTTGGTACTATCCCTCAGTGCATATTTGAATGTTAGGAAGACAAAGCCACAGTAAGGTGTCATTTGGGGCCCCACACTGATTTTCCATTTGCATGTATTCCATGCATTGTGAATACCTTCTATACCCTTGTTTCCCACATCGAGCGTGGCTCATGTGGGCTTAGGGATTTGGTCAAGGTTTTCTCCCATTTGGAAGAGTCTCATTTTCTCTATGGTCCAAGCATTAAGACCTTAAACTAAGATATTTATACATCCTTTCTGCAAGATGTAAAACTGCATGAAATTCCTAGAACTACATATATCTTGATTCATATCCTTATGGGATACGTAGGAACTCCAGAGCATCATGTCATCAGGTCCAACTCTGGCCCCCCTAATTACCTTTTTAGTTTGGCGTTTTCCCCTAACAGTCACAGGATTTCATGATAAGTCATATATGTGATTATTTCCTCACTCACATCAGGTTTTTAATAGCCATACCATGTACTCTCCTTCTAGGAGATAGTCTCTCCTACCTCTCATCCTATATGTCATTAAACTGCACTCTCAGAACTAGTATGGATTGATTCCCATCCTCATGGGATACATAGAAACACCTAGACTTTTCTTCTTCAAGTCCAAACCCATATTACCTGACCTTTTTTGGTCCCTTGGCCTGAGGTTTCTTCCCTATAATCATGCGTGGTGTGGTACGGGATTATGTCCTCATTCACTCTGGGTATGTTTCATCACGCCTTGCACATTCCTTTTAAAACCTCGTTTCTTCTGTATGTGTCCAATCCATATGACCTTAAACTGTGCTTCATGGTCCCACATGACTTTAAACTTTTGATTATTTAATGAAATACATTAAAATGAATTGGTTGGTCCTATCATATGACCCTAAACTATGAAATCATCATCCTGGACACACTATGACATACGACACTGCATTGTGATGTCCTCACTTGAGGGGACATCATGTTTGGTAATGGTTACCCACCATACCATTTTTCAATGCCCATATATGGATTGATTCCTACAGTGACACCTAGACTCTCCATCCTAGGTTTGTCGCTTCACTAAAAAAACACACATCCATCCTAAAGAACAAACAATATATATCAAATGATGCTTCCTTTCATGTGTGGGATAGACCCACACTATAGTATTGTCCCTAGCATTGGTACCCTACCATGACATTTATAGAACTACATATAGATTGATCCCCACCATAATGAAGTATGTAGAAACACCTAGGTACTTTTCCTCAGGCCTAGCCCAACTTTCATTTTCGATCCCTTGACCTAAAACCTCCCTAAGAAGAACATGGTGTGATATGGACTCCTACATTCATCATTCATGTTGGGTTTTAAAATCACCACACCACGTGTCTCCCTCCCTCTGTTATATCAATGGTCTGAGCTCTAAGACCTTTAAACTAATATCCAACATTCCTTGTCGCAGGACACCAAACTGTGTGACATTTTTTAGAACTACGTGTGGCTTGATTCCTATCTTCATGGGATACGTAATAATGCCCAGACATTCCGTCGGTAGGTCCACCCCTAAGAATCTTTAATCCTGCCCCTTTTTTGGCCCCTTAGCCCAAAATCCTTTGGATGTATGTGGTGTGGCAAGTTCCGCATGGGTGCTCATTTGTGTTAGGTTTTGCAACAACTGCACCATGTGCTTATCTTGTCTCTTCCCAACCCGGTATGAGTTCTATGACCCTAAAATAAGATCTCCCTATAGGAACTACACATTGGGTTCGACTACTTTGCCACCCTACATGCATTTCATTTAACCAGGTTCCCTCTTAATGGTCCACTCTATGACCTTAATCTAGGAGCATGAGACCCCAGTACCCTTGTCCTAGGAAAGGGATTCGACTCCCCCTACCTAATGCATTTTTTTGTCGCATTCAAACGCATTATGAGAAAGTGCCCAAAGTGTGGAATTTTCACAAGGGCATTGCCTCATTTCAAGTCCAAACTTCATGATCCCTTTATTTGGATCCCCATATAAAGGACCCCCTTTACATCCTGGTCTCATGACCCATTAGCTCACCTATTGTCTTGGGCCAACGCCCCTGAACACCTTAGACAACATTTGTGATAGGTCCCGTGTTTCGAACATGGTCAGCAGTCAACCCTCATTTGTCTCTCCCCATTCCATGCTAACGCGAAGCGAATACTAGGTTTTTGATATGGTCATAATTTATCCTATATTGTCCCACCACCCTCATTTTGATCCTGATCTCAGGCACCATGATTCACATCTTTCCTCTCCATTATGTTCAAGTGGAATTCCAGAGCACGGTTTAACACCTTCGTGCATCTATGTGCGTTAATCAGGAGGGTCAATAATTTTGGGATGTCACTCAACTAGAATTACACTTCCCCTAATGTGTGACTTCATGTACTAGGAAAATATCACCACTACTCATTGTTTCCCACATCGAGCATGACTCATGTGGGCTTAGTATTTTTGGTGGGGCGTGTACTGGTGCTGCTATACCATGCATGCCTTTCATCCCACATGATGTTAAATTGGGATCCCATAACAAAATGAGGCTTGATTCCCATCATAATAGGGTACATAGGAACTCCCAACCACTTTTTCCTATGCCCAACCTAACATTCACTTTTATTCCCTTGACCTAAAAAACTTTTTCCGAGGGTACGTGGTGTGGTGTGAACTTCTTATGTCCTCATTCACATCGGGTTTATAGTTACCACATCATGTACTCCCTTTTTGGGATCTCCTCTTTCACTCTCTGTCTTACCATATAAAGTTAAATTGCATGAGTCCACATGTCCTCGATTCATGACATTAAACTACAGTTCTACCCTGAACAAGTTTTAGATGCCCCATGTTAATTATGGGATTCGTTAACTTCCTCTCCAGAGAGGATTATCCCTTCCAAAATTGGTCTATAACCACACTGTGATTAAGAACTAAATTTTTATTGGTTATAATCCATATGGGATACATAGAAACATCTGGTCCTTTCACCTTGGGCCCATTCGCATGGTCCATAACCCTTCTGGCCCCTCATCCTCGATCTTGGTCCGGATAGTATGAACTTAAAACTACGTGTGATGTCCTCGATATGAAAAGTTTAAACTATTTGTTTATCATCCTTATTGGTATGATTAAAAACTAAAAGTAATTCCATGTCCATACAATAGAGTTACTGTTCAGGAGTATGTTTGATTCATGATCAGACTGGTGCATCCACCTAATGTGTTTTTACCACGGTGGTGTAATTTCTGGGGTGTTGAACTCTATTCGAACAACCCATCACTCCACCCTCCATGATTTTTTGTGTCCTTTATTTAGACCCTCATCCCATTTAAAATCTAAAGGAACCCCCAAACAGCATGGATGCTTGTCCTATGGCTGACCTACTATCCTAGGATAACGTTCCGGAATACTAAAAGATGACATTTTTTAGTCAGGACCCGTTTTTTCGAACATGGTCAGTGGTCGTCCCTCATTTTTCATCCCTATTTCAGGCTTACACAATAGGGAAACTGTGTTTCAAATAGGTCATCCGTTATCCTAATGGTCACACCACCCCCATGGTGTTATGAATTTTGGTTATCGTGATTCACACTTTCCATTACCCAATGTTCAGATTGATTCTAATGCCCATGGAATTACTTCGATCATTCACTATAGAACATTGGAAAAAGAGAAACTTGACTGTTCTGATAACTTAATTCTCCAGTTAGGTCTCCCTCGTTCTTATTGGAAGCTCAGACTAGTCATTTACACCCTGGATTCTTTAAGATTGGTTGGCAATCTCATGATCAGACGAAGTAACGATGTGGCCATACCTTGTTTATCACACCAGGCACAACCCACATGATCTTATGGATTGATTGCTATTTACTCCATAGTTATGGTTGATATGTGATAATAAAAATAAACAAGGAAGTAGATAATAAGTCTATGCAAGTAGTTTGGGATAGGAAAACAAAGGAAGAAATGTTTATAGGTTTGGCCAAAACACGACCCTTATGGATCAAACCCTTTGATGGATTGATCTAGGGCTAAAACCCTCTAGCTTGTAGCCTCTGGGACTGCTTCCCTCTCCTTGAGATCCCTCTCCTTGTTAGAAGCTTTGGAGTGGAGCTCATTGGATTTGATCTACATTTTCTTTCGCTCAGCTTGAAATCCATCCATTTGACGATTTGCTTAGGCTGATTGCTCCAGGGCTTCAGCCAACTGGGCCTTCAACTGCTCAATAATTGTGGATTGGTATGCAATTAATATGGCTCACTCATTCGCCTATTTTTCAAAGCGCCTAAATTATCTCTCATCCTCAAGGAATTTAGGTATTCTCATGAATCTGTTCCAAAATTGGTCGACAACGAGACATTGGCTACTCTCCCATACCTTTTCATCCATGTAATCATAGATCATCGCATGAAGGTGATGAGAATCCACCCCTCCGGTGCAGAGAAGGTTCAAATAGGTTTGTAGTGATCCTATTCGAGGCACCCATTCAGATATTAGATGTTTTAGGAAGAGCCCAATACCCTTCCACCCCTTTCACCACACCATGCAGCTTTCCTCAGCTACCTCTGGGTCAGAATCATCCATCTCCTCAGGGTTTTTAGGCTGATATTTCGGGAAAATAACCATAAGATCAGTGGAAGAATCCCAATCTTGCATTTCTATCAAGGGGTTAGGATCTTCAAAATGTGGGAAACCTTCCTCGCTCATATCTATTTCAGAAATTTCGCCCCTTCCAGCTTTATACCCTTCCCCGTCAGTGATGTCAACGGTGTCCACAACTCTTTGATCACTAGAAGCTGGGGTCGACACAGTTTGAGAAGTGGGTTCTGATTGGGTGGGTCCAGTCGCCATCTGATTCTCTGTGGATGATCTGGATTCAGCATCCCACAGAGCCTCTAATATTGGGATTACTTCACAAACAATGAACGCCTTGACCAGCTAAGCTCTCTCTGATGACATATATGAGCATCTGAGTAATGAAACTTACAATATCTCAGTGCATCAGTTTCCTACATTTCTGTCGATGCAGGAACTGTCATTGTGGGTGATCCTTCAGTGCTTGTTAGTTTGATAATGGGTGTTAACTCCCCACCTTGTTCTACTAGTGCATCCTCACCCCCGCAGATAGAGCTTCCTGACCAGTGCTAATATATGTTTGAACAAGATGAAAAATATGATTTATGATTACGGACGATGAAGAAAGGAAAATATAGGATAAGAATTGTGGCATACCTCGATTAGCTCATCTATTTTCATGTTAGAGCCAGTAAACTTGCCTCTCTCCTGAGGAATCCCTTGGCGGTCTATCCCCCGAGACCCTCCACCTCCAAGATCCTCTTTAACTTCCCCTATTTATTTTTCCTCTTATTCTACCTCTTCTTCTTCAGACTCACTGTACTCTGTCTCTTCATCACCATCTTCAACTTTAGACGACAATATTTCTGGATCATGATCCTAGCCGAGCATTACATTCACCAGGAGAGGTGGTTCCTCACGTTGACCCTGTTGTCATAAATATGCATCCATGCCCATAAAATATGTGTACTGATGATGGATGTTTACCCTATCATCAATCCAAATGATTCCAACTTCTGGAAGCTGGATCCCATCTCATACCATCTTTTTCTAAAGGGCTTCAGGGCTCATTGACTGTCATAGGGTCAACCAGTTTGACCATAATGCAGGGAAGATTTCATCCTCAGAAGGATGAAGCATATACCCTTTTTACTTCCCAGAAATCACCCTAGCCGCTTCGTAAGGGTTTTTATGAGCCCCTCTCCCACCAAAAGACAAGGGCAGGACTGCACCATGTGACGGTACCCTTGTTGAAGTCCTGACCTATACTAACCCAGGAACCTGGCTTTTTCCTGGCCTCTCCTCCCCAACAATGCCTTGTCTGCTCTCTCACCGCCCAGGTTCCATATTGGAAACCTTGAGCTTCTGTACTCTCTTCCATAGGAGACCTTAGGGATATGCCTCTACCCAATGTTTGATATATTTTTTTTGAGAGGCCGGTGTCAAATCTAGTGTGGGGAAAGATAATTACCTCACTAGATCTGTAAGTTGTGAACGTCAACAACATTTGACTTAGAACGAAGGGATGTTTCTCCTGTCAGACATTTGTATACACCTTATTCATTATCTGTTGGAGGCATCCAAACAATCTAGAAAATATTGACAGCACCTAGGGCTCACAAATAATATTTCCATCGATCCGGGCCACAAGCACCCCACCCTTGATGCTCTGCAAATATTCTCTTTTCTCTAGTGATCATTTCCCGTCATCTATCATATTTCCAGTTGGAGGGGAGAATAGAATAAAAGTAAAATTGGTGCGATTTTTGGTCCTCATCCTTATCCCATCTTTATTGAGTGTCAGCAGCATGAGCACGACAATGTTCAACAAGGAAGGTCACAGGCCGTTACTTGGGGAACAAATAGAATCTGGGAAGGTGTACCTGCCATAGTGAGCCGTGATCCAACCACAAAGGATTTGGGAAGGGCCAGAAATCCTCCTCGGTGAACCTTCTCTCGAAATACACCCCATAATGGTGTATAGTCGGGAGAGCATAGGAACCCCCAAGTTAAACCTTTGATTAGATTCCATGATGTCGGCCATCACCAATGTTGCTAGGTAGACTCCCATCCTTGTGTCCCTTACTGGAAGTAGCCAACTTCTCAAGAAAGTTCCAAGAAATCCTTTATACCGGATGTTTGGGTCTCAACTTTCATCCACACTAAATTTTTATGATTGATAGTCCCCTGCCTCTAGGATCCTCCAATAAGATCCGCTCTTGCTCCTCTGCACTATGGTGGGACATCACTTCCCTCGCACCGACATCTTTACATCAGGGTATTTCTGCAGAAATAGGCTGAACCACTTAGAATAAGAGATGTCTTTTAAGAAGTCCTTGACCACCAACCGCTCCTTGGCCAGATCTAACAGATTCCATGTTAGGATGGGAGTCCGCGACCTATACCACAAAATATT
This sequence comes from Viscum album, assembly GCA_963277665.1. Classification (NCBI taxonomy): domain Eukaryota; kingdom Viridiplantae; phylum Streptophyta; class Magnoliopsida; order Santalales; family Viscaceae; genus Viscum; species Viscum album. The sequence continues at coordinate 813,169,420 of OY728126.1, read as the reverse complement.
ATTTGTGGGAAGAAACTCATCATACTAATGACCATCCAAAGGGATTCCCTCAATATAGTGAACACCCCAAATACTAATACCACCCTCCCAATTATAGAGATAGAAGGAGTTGGTATCAAGGGACCACTGGCTAAACAGCTCTAGTCCGAGTTCTTGCTGGAAGTAGAAAAGGAACTGTGACATCTACACCACCTCAAACAGCCTGATGTGCCGTAGTTCTTCCCTGAACTGATTGCATGATTGGTGTAACCAATACGGCCAGACCTACTCACTTGTGAAATTGCATCCAAACCTCAGGTCCCAGTCCTATACCCAGCCCTAGGATTCATCGGTGATGCTCTATCAAAAGGTACTTGCGTAATGGGCCAGAGAATCCTCTACGACCGACTCACTTCCTAAGATGGTTTTGGTCCTTGGATTCGGGACATATAAATCCATGTGTCTAGTTTATCTATCATTATGGACATTTTTTGTGATGTTATATCGAGGAAGATCATCCTCATGGGTCACCCATGACCGTAGTGTATCAACTTCAAATCCCAGAACCGATACCTCCTCTAAAATACTGAAGTCCCATATCGATAGGTTGTAAAATTGGACATAATCCTTCTAGGATTGGGTAAACATTTTGAAGAGAGTTTGGTTGTCAGATACAACATTCTTTGGACCATAGACCTTTGGGTTCACAACTATCTTGGCCCTCTGAGCAACATACATAGCTTCTCTCCCAGCATGAAATTGAGCAACATGCATCTATTTTTTGGTAAAGTCTAAAAGAAAACAAGGTGAATGTGTGAAAAGAATATTATGGCGTGTGAAAAATCATAAGGAGACACAAAAACCCAAGAGAGGGGTATCGAAAACTAATGTTTTGTGAAAAATTGTGACCGAATTTGGGGAATTCCGCGCAATGAAGGTCTGATTCCATGCAAAGGTAGGTGAGATTTTATGCGCACGAGAGCACCAAAGTTTATCGCGCGAGAAATCCATACTGACCATGGAACCCCATGAGGGTTTATATAGGCATGAATGGGGTTTTCTATGCACAAGAAAAATTATTGTGCACCATCGGCACTATATTCCGCATGTCACCCCAATCGAGGCCCGATGTCACGGCGTTTCCCTTAGAATCTGACCTCCTTGCCCCTTCGTAGATCCAATTCTGAAGGGGGGAATTTTTAGATGCCAAAATCTACCAAAGGACTTAGACTGAAATTTTGGGGAAACCAAAGGCATATTTCGACCGAGAAAACTGGTCTGGGATAGGACTAAAGGCCGCATGGAAAATCAAAGGAGTGCGCATAAAGCCACCCCGATGGTGTGAAAGTTTCCACGTGGCCAAATGATGTGTTGGGTTTTTTTCACAGGCTGAATTCCACACACCCCACAGCTCTCAATATCTTATAAATAGAAGGCCACCCCCACACTTCTAGGCTAAAGAATTAGAACCCTATCCCCTAAGTGCAATACACCTCTTCTGTGCGTAAAATATAGTTTTCAGGTACAAGACTTTTTGCAACAGGTCTCCCAGGGGTCCGCCTTCACATGAAACCCACAGGGCTTGACCCTAGTCCGGGTCCTTTATTGTTTGGACATTTGTACGCAATTCCATTTACTTTCACTCAAACCTCGACAGCTTGCACGCAAAACCTCCTCAAATTGCATGCACACCTCCTTTATCCATGAAAGTTGGATTTTTTTGCACACCAGTTCTTATTTTCAAACCAATTACATGAAAACCCTCTCTTTTTCATGAAATCCTCCTTTTTTGCTCAACGTGTCATACTTAACCTAAGGAACAATGTCTGAGACCCTCTTATGTGCAACACACCTATGTCATGCACCTTTCTCCCATATGACCCTCCCGGTTTGTATGAAGTGATTTCAAGGTCCTTTGAGCGGTACTTCATGTTGCGTTTCTTAGCCTTATGATTCTTCACAGAGGAACACTAGTGGCTATTGCCTCTTCACATAGCCATACTAACATCAGCCCCTTAATGGATCACTCCACAACACCCCCTTATCATGACATTTTCAGTGCCTTCCCTTCACCAAGGGTTAAAGCATGTAGGTTATGTAAGTCCTAGTGGTGCATAGTGAACCCACCTCATCTGTGCTACAGGATGATCGACTACCAAGCACCATCATCCCCAACACATGATGTTAAGCCATGGCCTCACCCTATGCATCATATGCGAGGTTCCCCATCTCGGACATTCTCTATGCCCGCTCATCTCCACAAGAGTTAGATATTCTTCACAGGGAATGAGATCCTCTCTACTAGAGCGGTGCCTATCCGTGGGGTTGGGAAACCAACTTGGTGTAAGCCCCTATACTTTCTTGCAGGAGGTCCCACATTGATCCTCCTTTCTTCTTGGGTGCCAAAAACTAGAGGTGAGAGGGGCACATGGACCTTCGTTCTCCTATCCCTCTTCCTCTAAGTTTTGTCGCTATCAGGCCTCCATCCTGAAGTAAGTCCCAATCTTCATCTTCGTGGGCTGCTAACCACGTGTAAGCCCATATTTCCTCTTTGGGAAGAAAACGAAGTGTAAGACCCACTCCAGTTCCCATAGAAGCACCTTTCATTATGTGATTGTCAGGTCTTTGCTACCTCTTGTTTCTCACACTGATCATGACTCACGTGGGCTTAGAGTAAGTATCGACCATGACATCCTCTCTGGGCCGCTTTACTGTGTAAGCCCCAAACCATTCCGAAATACATGGAATTTGATCCTTTCCAAGTCAAGGTACATAGTAATCCTCCTGGAGGTTCAAGCCCAACACCTACTTGTCTTGACCCCCTTCACGTCGGTACACCTTCATCCCGTATGACGTTAAACTATATCCATCATTCCAAACTACGTGGACTTTGATCCTTGCCAAGAAAAGGTTTGTAGGAATCCTCAATGAGGTTCAAGGCCAACACCTACTTGTCCAGACCCCCTTCACGTTGGTTCACCTTCATCTCGCATGATGTTAAACTGTATCCACCATTCCGAACTACGTTTACTTTGATCTTTTCCAAGGAATGGTACGTAGGAAGCGTCCCTGAGGTTCAATCCCAACTCCTACTTGTCCCGACCCCCTTTATGTCAGTTCACATTCGTCCCACATGACATTAGAATGTATCCACCATTCCAAACTATGTGGACTTTGATCCTCTCAAAGTCCAGGTATATAGGAAGCCTCCTTGAGGTTCAAGCCCAACATCTACTTGTCCCGACCCCCTTCACATCTATTCACCTTCATCCCACATGACATTAAATGGTATCCACCATTCCAAACTCTGTGTAATTTGATCTTTTCCAAGGCAAGGTACATAGGAGGCCTCCATAAGGTTCAATGCCAACACCTACTTGTCCCTACTCCCTTTACATCGGTTCACCTTCATCCCACATGATGTTAAACTATATCCACCATTCCAAACTATGTGTAATTTGATCCTTTCCAAGTCAAGGTACATAGAAAGCCTTCCTGAGGTTCAATCCCAGTATCTACTAATCCCAAACCCTTCACATCAGTTCACCTTTGACTTATATGACATTAAAGTGTATCCCCCTTTTTTTCCTGCATGATGATAAACTATACCCATTAAAACTACATGGGCTTTGATCCCCGTCTCCCAGGCAGGGTACACAGGAAGCCTTCCTAAGGTTTAACCCCATCATACCGTCAGCTGTTGTTATCGCCATCTAGTGGTAAGCCATTGTGATCCCCAATTGATAGTAATCTTTTGTGTTTCCCATTCAACAGTAAGCCGCTTTTTTCCCCAATCAATGGTAATCCATTGATTTCCCCAATCGACAGTAATCCATTGTGTTCCCCAATCAGTGGTAAACCGTTCTCAACCTCAACTAGTGGTAAGCTGTTGTAGCCCCATATAGCAGTAAGCTATTGTAGTCCGCAATTGACGGTAATCTGTTGTAGTCCCCTTCGTTGGGACCCACATCTCTAGTCCTCCCCCTAGAGCGTCGGACCAACCTGAGCCACTAACCACGTGTAAGTACCAACATGTCATCGGGTCTCTTTCCTCTGCGAACACCCCAATTCCACGCCTCGTTGAACTATGTGGACTTTGATTCCCTAACACGGGGATATGTAGGAAGTCTTCTTGAGGCTCAAGCCCAATATCACTGTCACCCTCATGTCATATCCATATCACTCCCCATCCACTCTCAACAATCTATATCCATCCTGATAAAAATCCATATCCATCATTATTCTTACCCAGGCTACCACATCCCAGTGAGATCATGTCACCCACTTTCTCACTGCTCCTAGTAGTAATCAGGTAACTAACCACTTGTTTGCCTCAGGATATGTGTTACCTCCTGGGGTTACACCCGTCTGATCCACTCTCATCAGTGTTCAGATACTTCTGATCCATCTCCCCTAGACGTCAAACTCGTGACATACCCTGTGTTAAACATGGGAAGTTGAGGAAAACCTCAGAGACGTGCCTATGGCATACAATTATCCGTATACAAAGTGGGATGACTCTATATTCCTTGCCCTAGAGAAGCCCTATCATAAGGGGAAGAAACCCAAAGGCATCAGTGTTCCAGCATCCAGACACACTAGTGATGTACAATGTGACTACTCCCCGAACTGAAGGTTGCTGCCCTGACTGGACCCTTTGGAATGTCCAGACAACAGCAACATAATTAACTGGAATCCAAGAAGACATAGAACTGGGAAGAGTGTCATGAAGCACTTCTAAATTATATGAGGGATACCCAAACTAGGAAATGATTTTTGAGGATGAATCCATGTAAGGAGTAACTGACATCCCATCATCCCATTTCAATCAAGGAGAAAATATCCCTGAATAAGCGATGGATGCCACCTGCCTTTGGAAAGTGGGAATGTGGGGAAATAGTTGTGCGTCCTCCAATAGACAGATGTGTTCCCCGTCTAAAGTGTTAGAAACATGGGCGACCAATCATAAAGGGATCAAATTTTACACTGGCTGAATAGGAGTTTCTACTAGTTCATAGATATGTGAAACTCAATAGATTTATTTTATACCCATTTGTTGATGAATTGTGATTGAAAAATAGAGGCAACTAAGGTTTAAAGCTTTAAATGAGTGGAAATTAACAAAAGACGTTAATAAAGAGATTTTTAAATGTTTAGACCATCATGTATCTGTATAATCATATTCATATTATTGACATGCAGTTAATTTTTCTTTATTAAAAGTGACACCTTATTTCTTTTTGTATAGATAATTAATGTTGTTAATCAAGATGAAATATCAAATGATTTGATTTTTTTGGCTCGAGGCCCTATAAATTATAATGAAAGATTAAATGCCAACAATATTCAAGGCTTTAGGTTTTTTAAGATTTATCATGAATAAGACTTGAAAACTCAATATAGTAGTGTGTTTACACTTGTAGATGTAAGATACAATGGAAATAAGAATGATATAATTGAATTAAACTATCATGGTTAGTTTTAAGTTGTCTTATTCAAATGGATGTGGTTCAACATTGATAGGTTTATAATGAAAGATTCATTACATTTTACTTAAGTCAACTTCTATAGCTTGATCCATACTGGTGAGCATACAAATAATGATACATTTATCTTGGATTAACATGTGGAGATGGTTTATTATGTGGATGATGAAATACCTAAAGGTTGGAGTGTTGCTATGCACATAAATAATAGAGACTTATATGATATCTAAGATGAAGATCAATTGGTAGTTTGTGACAGTGAACCCAATCAACCACAAAACATTGAATAATTTCTTCCTAACAATATCAAAACAACAAAACATTTAAGAGAGGATGAAAATGAAGCACTCATCACAATAAAGGTTGATAACAAGGAATACAATGGAGATGAAGATAATTAAATATATAAATTGGTATTGAAAATTGATTTCAATTTTTCAATTATAAGTGTTTCATATATATATATATATACATTTTTCTAGCTTTTCAATTTTTTTTATAAAAATATATTAGTTTTTCATTTTTTATAAATTTAATATATCTGAACCATTTTAATTGAATTAATACCGAAATATAAATATTTCAAGATCATAGCCAATTAGAATCTTGAAAATTCCACCACTTCAATTAGTTTCTGTGGATCTAAGTGATTCCATTTCACCCAAGACTACTGAAGAACCATTCATTTCCCCATATGTTATTGGTAAACCACTATCACAACCTACTACATCCAAAGATGCTCCTCCTAAGCTAGAAATAGAGAAAGAGAGATAATGACCCCCGGGTCTCATCTCTTATAGGCCTCAGGGTGGTGACCAGCACCAAGGGTATACAAATCTCACAAAATGGGAGGCATTTCCATTTTTATAGTAACTAAGATCAGAAGATAAGATGTATCCACCACAAAACAACTCCAAGACATATATATATATATCTATATATATATAAAAGAATTCCAAAATCCATCCCAAATTCTTGTAAAAAAAATAACTTTCACAAAACAAGTGTCTCCAATGTAAATAACAAAAACAAATAAAGGTAGCGACACAAAAAATATTCAAATTCCAAGCTAGTGAAGTCTAGAATGGTCCATGAAATAGTCCTAGAAACCTAGATTTTTTATATATGTAGGGTGATAATACAAGTATACTCAGTTGGAAAATCCAAAGTATATCATGCACAAGTGGGGGAGACATAATAATTCCCCCATGAGAAAATAGAAAACCCAAAATCACCTAACAAGGTATACTATCCATCCCAAAATCTTATCAAGGTACCCTCACCAAACAACACAAGTTAAGTAAAGTAATATAGTAATCACATCTATGATAGGGTACCCCACACCACTTTCCCACTAACTATCCACTCTCACACCCTAACGACAGACGTCCTGCTGCTCCCACCTCTTCTGAACACACCAAACTACATCCCACCTATAGACTCCTAGGTCTCACAAACACATCTCATACTGCCCGTAGAAACCTATGCCACAAAATACACCACATCCCGAAGACACCCCGGAAGCACAAAACATCTATTACTAAAGAAACTTGGGATGAAAAACTCACCCACACACACCTGGGCCTCACAAACCACAACCTACCCAAAGAATATTGGTCTATCACTACCTGGAAGAGGGAGCAGGGAAGAGCAGGTGGCCAGCCAACCATCCTCCCATCGAGATGTTTGGGTAAGACACCCTCCCCCATAACAATGGGAGTGTTTGGAACTTAATTATCAACTAGGTTGGGGTGTTTATATAAATCACAAAGAACCATATATATATATATATATATATATATATATATATATATGTATCAAACACTCATCCCAACCTATGGGGTTCCAAAAAATAACCATCCCACAAAACTACCTTTGCCGGTACCTCTAAATGCACGTATCAGGATGAACAACAATCAATTCTAAAGTTGATAAAATAAAGTCACTTAACACCCAATAATTTTGAAGTTATTAAGCAATTACCATTTATTCCATCCATACCTGAGAAACTAACAACCACAAAACACAACCAGCCTCGCAACCAAGCCAAACTGAGGAAGAAAACTATGATAAAACACCCAAATTCATACTTCCTCCCCACCTAGCACCCAAGAAAACCACATACATTATCATTATTAAAAGTAATTCCACCCAACCAATAGAAAAAATCCCAACTCACAACAGAACCCTCCAACATATCACTTCACAACCATATTTGGAAGCCCCACTGCATATCCACACCATACTCAGTAAAACAAACTAAACACAACCTGGTTGTAGTCCCACTACACAACACCACTCACCCATTCCACAATCAATCAATCTCTCAACCTAAGATTACATTACACCCTTAGACCATCCACACACACCACCATACTCTCAACAGTATCACCACACAACCCATACAAAGCACAAGATAAATAATATCCACACACATCACACAACCACACCAAACAAGTCAAGGTGTATTCATATTTAACACAATCATTCTTTAAATCCATTTTAATAATTATGGGGTTATCAGATAACATTTTTAATCCTAGGGAATCCATTTATTTAACTAGATATATGTGATTAATCAAATTTTCATGTTCACAGCCATTCAAAAACCTGTGTTTTCAAGACTAGTGCGCAAACATCGGACACCAACAACCATGATTTTCCGAAGGCATATCATAAATACGGATCACACAAAGGATCAAGGTTAACAGATAAAGCAATACAAACATCATTATCATATTCCTAGACACTCATTTATTACTAAAGTAATAGGTTCGATTATATTTGTTATCATCATCTTCCGACCCTCATTTATTACTTAATTTAAGTTGGATTCACCTATATTCACAAGAAAACATCAGTATAACCACCCCTTATGAAACAAAAAAAGATGAAGGAATCCCTACTTGGAACAACAGTTGATCTAAAACTCCTCCTTGCACTAAAACAGGGGGTACACGAGCAGTAGGAAAGACTCAAAGGGAAAACTGGATCTGAAAGCCACAAAACAACATACAACTCCATGGAGAAGAAAGGATCTGGTCCCACCAAGAGAAAATGGAACGGTTCAAGGAAGAGAGGATCACAAATTTATAAAAAGGCTAGATCCTATATCAACAGAAGGGAGATGATTTCAAAGTAGTTAAAAGTCGGGTCATGGTCAAGACCACATGGATTGTCCATTACAAAGTATCGAGGATTTTAGGATATTAAATATATAATTAATATCATTTAAAATTGCTTCATAAATGGTCAATCAAGCTCTTAAAATTGATTTATTTCAAATAGCACATAATAGGGGAGAAACAGAAAAAACGGGGAAAAGCTTGAAATGACTCACCATTGGGTGAGTCACCAACACGACTCACTGACGCCACTCACCCATACCACCTACTAAAACCACTCACCGATACCACCTACTGATGAAACTCACTATAACCACCTATCGATGCCAATCACCGACACCACTCACCGACAATGAGTCACCAACATGACCGACCAATGCAACCTACCGACATCAAGTCACTGACGCAACCCACCAATAGTGAATCATCGACACAACCCACCTACACAACCTAGTAAAAGTGAGTCACCTATGTGACCCACCGACATGATTCATCAACATGACCCACCAATGCGACCTAACATTGGGAAAAATTGGAAAACCGGAAAACTCTTGAAATGAGTCATCATGACCTCCAAGAACACCTCAAACATGAGATTTTTACAAAGGAATGGACTAGAGGCGTCCGGGCCATTACATCAGATACCTATCAAACTATTTTCACCCAATATAATTTAAAACCAAACCCACAAGAAAGATGGGTATGAACAATCACCTCATAAGATACTTATCATAGATAAACCACCCTTTTGGTTCCAAAGTTGAATTGAAACCTCAACATCCAAGAACACATCCTCAAAAATATAATACCCCCAAACAATTAGAAGATACACCCCACAAGCACCAAAAACACATTTTCTAGACACATGAAGTATAAAATTCCTTCCTCTATGTGGAGATACTATCCGCTTTGGGCAACACTGACTCGTCCGCATGAGTTTAATCGCGTCTCAATTAATGCGTCTTGATTAGGAATCGAGTCATCCTATCCTCATGGTTAGGACTTTATCACACATATTAGAATAAGGAAACAAATAATTTTATAGAAAACAAGGTTCAAGAATTACATGACAAGGAAAAACACACAAGAAAAACTCAACAAACTCTGAGGACTGGTCACAAATTTGCGCTACTCGCACAAAAGTACTCTCCTCATGGACACCATGCCTCTACAACACATGAAACAAAGGAATGGTCCATGAACACAAAACCTTCTCCTAATGATCCTGGATCTCCACAGGCTTCTCCATAAATGTTGTGTCATCTACGATATCGAACTCTCCCCTGTCAATGACATGGGAGTCATCGTGAAGATACCGACGAAGATGAGAGACATTAAAGATGTCGTGGTTCCTCTACAACTATGGTGGCAACGCCAACTGGTATGTTGCTTCATCAATATACCCCAACACCTAGAAGGGTGTGATGAACTTGGGAGAAAGATTTATCCCTCTACCAAACCTCTACTTCCCGTATCAAGGGAAAACATTCAAAAGCACAAGGTGCCCAAAATCCAAGGGCCTCCTCTTATGATCGGAATATGACTTCTACCAGTCTTGTCCTGCCTTCATTCTCTCAAAGACAAGCTAAAAATTATTTTTCATGGTCTACACCACCTTGGGACTAATAAAATCTATCTCCCCAACCTCTATCCTTCACAAAGGTGAATGAAAAAACCATCAGTACAAATCTTCAAATAGAGCCATTCCAATGGAAGAGTGATAGATTTATTTTAAGATAACTCAACCAAGGTAAAGTGTCACACCTAAGACCCACCAAAGTCCAAGATTCATGCTCGTAGCATGTCCTACAAAGTCTAGATGGTACGCTCTGTCTGACCATCTATCTAGGGGTGGAGGGGAGTTCTAATATGTAACTATGTGCCAAAAGAATTCTGCCATCCCCTCGAGACTCATGAGGTAAAGCATGTAACCCGATCCGAGATAATGAAGCTAGAAACTCTATGAATCTATGCCAACTCATCCACATATCTCCTAGCTAAGGCATCCACTATGCATGACTCCTTGATTTACAAGAAGTGTGCTAATTTCTTTTGCCGATCCACTAATAACCATATAGAATTGTAGCTTCCCTGAGCCCTGGGTAGCCCCATAAAAAACATCCATCGATATGTCATCCCAATTCCACTCAAGGAAATCTAAGGGATGAAACAAATTTCCTAGAACATGGTGCTTGACCTTCACCTGCTGGAACCCTAAGGAATTTTCCACAAACTCCACCACTACCCGCTTCATCCTGGGCCACCAAAACTGCATCCTCCAACTATGGTAAATCTTGGAAACTCCTAGGTGTATAGCTAAGGGTAATATTTAAAACACATTGAGGACTATCTCGCACATTGCCACTAGAACAAACAACCTTCCATGAAATAAAATCTGATTTTGACCATCCTCTTACCATCCCTCCGGAGCATCACCCTGGTAAAAGTGATCACACATCACCTATGCCTCCGAGTCTCCCACTCAGACTCCTCCACCTACTACATTAGTGATGACTATACTATCATCTGAAATAGACATCCTCTACCACCATCCAATCTTCCATCTATGTAAAAGGAAACCAACTCCTCCATCACCCTCTAAGCATATTAAGATTCAGGAAATACCCCTCTCTGGGACTTCCTGCTCAAAGCATCGGACATGATGTTCCCTTTTCTTGAGGTGTAGGTGATCTATAAGTTATATTACTGGAGAAGATCCACACACATTTGATGTCATAAGTTCAGATCTCTCTGGGAAAAGATATACCTCAAGCTCTTATGGTTCGTGAAGACCAAAAATTGCTCCCCAATGAGGCAATGTCGCCACAAATTTAGAACAAACATGACCGATGTAAGATCTAGATCATTGGTGGCATAGTTAGATTAATGGGGAAATAACTACCTAGACCCATAAGAGATCACTCCCCATTGCTACATCAGTACACACCCCAATTCTAGATGGGAAGCATCATAAACCACCTTGAACAAAACCCCTTCCTCTAGAAACTGGAGCACAAGAGAACAAACCAAATTCACCTTCCAGGAGATGAAAGCTGCCTGATACTACTCACTCCACACAAAGTACTAGTCCTCTATAGTAAAATATATCAATGGATCTACAAATCAAGAGAAATCAGGTAAAAATCCCTGGTAATATCCTTATTGAACAAGGAATATGTGAACCTATACCAAATTCTTGGGTGATGCCCAAGAACAAATCACCTCAAACTTCAAAGGTTCCACTGCTATATCTTGCTGAGATACCACATTCCCAAGGAAGTGCACCTATCTCGTCTAGAACATTCACTTGGACTAATTCTCATAGACCTAGTGGCGTCGAAGAACCTCCAATACAGTCTTGAGAAGCTCGGTATGAACCTCCTATGACTTTGAGTAGATAAAAATGTTAGTAATGAATACGAAGAAAAACTAATATAGGAACACACATTATATGGAGTTCATAAGTTCCATGAACACGGTCGGTGCGTTCATTACACCAAATGACATAACCACAAACTCGAAGTTCCCATACCTGCACCTGAAAGCAGTCTTCAGGATGTCACCCTCCTTCACCTTTAACTAGTGATACCCATACCATAAATTTCTGAAACCAAATTTCTCTCCCCAGCTAGTTGATAAGATCATTTATCCTTGGGAGAGGGTAATAGTTATTGACCATCACCTGATTGCTCCTCCGGTTGTCTATGCATATCCATAAACCACAATCTGCTATCTTTATGAACAAGACTGGAATACCCCACGGTGACACACTAGGCTGAATAAAGAACTTATTCATCAAGATGTCAATCTGAATCTATAGCTCCCAAAACTCATAAGGTTCTATTTTATAGGGAGGCATCAAAATTAGACTAGCACTAGTTTTTAAGTCTATCTCGAACTCAACCTGAAATAAAGGTGGTAGATTCACAACCTCCTCAGGGAAAACAATCAAGAACTACCCAAAAACTCTTGGAGCCACCAACATCTCAGCATTTACTTATCCCACTGAAAACTCATCCAATAAGAAAAGAATAGTCTCTATACGTTGGCTTCCCATCTCACAACTCTACTCACCAATGAAAGACACATGCTGAACATTCATGTATGAAATCATGAATCTTCTCCAGAAGCATTAAATAACATCATGAATGGAAAAAAACTAGTTGATTCAAAGGATATAATCATATGGCTGCATCTATAGCAGAAAGAGATCCCTTCTGGACTGATATGACCCCAACAACAGTCTACATCATCAGTAAACATAAAAAAAGCTGGTCTGACCTCTAATTGGGTTACTCCACACCCCGGGCACAAAAAGCCTCTCTATTACTAGTGCCAAAGAATGGGATAGAGAGAGTTCAATTAAGGAGTGATACACTCCCAAATCAAAAAAAAATCACAAGAAAGGGTACTAGACAATCTATTCACACCTCGAACAATATTTAGAACAGCTGGATCTGCTACCTCTATGACGTGTAACTGACCACACCAAGATTATATGACCCTATGATGATGAATATATCCTCAACCATGCCTAAGTAGAGGTCCCTAAGGAACACCCTAAGGTAGGCCTCCACCTTATCAGTCTCCCCTTGGTGGAGCAGGAGCCTATTGTCCTTGCCACTAAATCATCTTGGCTGACAATTGTTGTTGTGGTGGGTGATGAACATATACACCTCCATCATACCAATATTGAATGGATATCGGGAACTAACTCTGAAGGTTACCCAAAACTCCATAGATAAAACAAACTATCTCTAGGCCTGCAGGATAGTCATGAGGACTAGAAGGTCAAAACAGAAACTGCTGAGGTTGACTCCCTGACAGCCGAAACCTGAAAGGCCCTAGCGCCTAAGACCTACCACTGATAGCCATTCCCTTAAAATAACCCTGATGGATCCCCTTTTTCAGTATATCTCATCATTATTGAATTATCTCAAGTACCAACACCTTCTTCTGGACCACTAGGAATGTCAGCAAGGTGATGTGAGTAACTGCATATTGGAGGGAAGGACGAAGTTCCACCTCTAAGTGTCTTGCCCAAGAATCCTCATCCGAAAAGATATCCTAAGTTAAGTGAAGGAGATTCTTGAACTTGATCCCCAAATACCATATCAATATACTCTTCTGTTAGAGGGAGTGTAAATCAGATCGCTTCTCACCCTTCATGTTTGAAGAAAGGAATTCTTCCTAGAACTACTTCTCAAAATCGTCCCACATAACATCAACCTCTGTTATCTCCCCCCAGTAGAAAATCCAACACTAAAATGCAGATCCCCTCATCTCAATAACCGCAAATGGAACCCAGTACACAGTTAGATCCTAGATTAGGCTAAAGGTGATCTAAAGTTCCTTGAGCCAGCTCTTCATCTCCATGTCTAAGACACTACCCCAATACTTTCTCAAGGCATGCTGCTGGAAAGCACATAACATTCCCTACCATAGGTTATCCTCCTCCTCCAGATCAACCCTCCACCAATTAGCCAGATTGGGTTACTGGGTCTCGACTGTATGATCCCCTTGAGGATGATGAACGAGTGCCATAGGTGAAAAGTAAACAAGTAACTCCTAATCCCGAGTAGTATAATTTTTTTTAAGATTAAATTTAACTTGTTATTCAATTAAATTCCATAAAACTCCCAATTAAAACAAGAAAAAAAGTCATCAAGATGCATTTTCCTTTCCTAGGGTCTCTACCTTTCAAATAGTGTTTCCTCACTTGGCCGTTTGGTATGCTTAGAGTCCTTACAACAGATCATGAGGGGACCTAAAATCTACACTACTGGAAATTCCACCTTTCCCAACACTTTTATACCAATGGTTCAAAAGAACCATTGGTATAAGTGTCCTTTACCAATAGTTTTAATAAACCATTAGTAAAGGTGTGGTTAAGGAAGGATTTCCCAAAGGATTGAAGATACCATTGGGAAATCCATGATTTTCCCAATGGTTTTTAATAACCGTTGGGAAAATCCCTCCCCCCCAAATTCACTTAAATAGAACCACATTCCCCCGACTCCCAGAAGCACCTGATTTTTAGAAGCACATTCCTACGACTCCTAGAAGCACCCAACCAGGTGAACCGCTTCAATCCGATCAGCTGCAAATCCCCCATTCAGGTTAGAATACTTCAACCTCTTCTCATATTAGCTAAGGATATCCTTCTATTCTCAACATTTCTCCATTTATTTCACTATTTATAAATATAACGTCGTTTTTCCCTATTTCTAGGGATATTGAAAAATTTTATGATTCACTACTCCCTTCACGAATTATGTACTCAAATCACTACATCAATGTACACATTTTCCAATTAATGTTTTCATTACACATATACATTTATAAGGGCATGGTCCCTTTCTTGTGTTTTAATTTTGAATATTTATAGTTCTTTTTTTAATCTCAATTCTCCAAATATTATAGTTTCATGAATATGAACTCATAAGAATTTGTTTGTAATATTTATTCATAGTATTTCATGAAAATCACTCCTTTCATTAAGATCATTTCAAACATGAAGATCTTATTCATCTTCATTTTTGTACACTATGTGTATTACATAACAAGTATGTATCATGTTTCTATCAAAATATTTATATATATAAAATGACACATTGTTCACTTATCCTTTTCACAATAGAAAATATAGAGTATCTTCTTCAACTTTGCAAAATAGTATGTGGTCCCTAATTATTTTTCACAGAAAAAATAAGAAATACTTAACCATACAATTTAATGTTCTTTATGAATAAAATATCTACAAAGGGAACTCTCAGTGGGACCTCTACTTCTCCCATGTATTACTTCTTCCTTCTTCATGAAACTAATTCACAGAATGTAAAATTCACAATATTAATGAATATTAGTTTTTCTAATATAACCATTAATCATTCTACCTTCAACATCATACATGAGTTATTCAATCACCTTTTTAAAACACAATGAACATTTTCATTGATTCGGGGTTCCTCAAAATGCCTAGGAAAATCATAAAAACACATGTATTGAATCATTCTTCTCATATGGTTTCATGGATACAAGTTCATCTTGAAAATCATGACTGCATGGTTCAAATATCAAGAGGAACATGGGATTATTATTCTTCACACAAATGAAGTTGTTTTGATCTATTCCTTTTGTGAACACAAAGCTCATGATCGACTCTATTTCACTCCCAAAAATCATTATTCGTATGTGAGATAAAACACAATAGAACTTGTATGGAATGGACAGATATGGTACTTTTTGTGGGATAGGTGGTTTTCCTTTTTTTAGTGGGGTGATATGGTACTTTCTATGGACTTTAGATTGAGTGTTATGAAATGTAATACCATTTCACAATATTTCTATTTTTAGCATCAATAACTTATTTAAAAAACTCTCTTTGTATATTCTGCATCTTTCATGAAAGGCCTTCACTTTGTAATATCTTGAACAATGTTCTGTCAGGTCTATTGTTTCTTCTTGTATGTGATAAATGAAAAAATTACAAAGCACATCTCACCTAAAATTTAGGCACACATAACTGAATTATTATATCTTTACATTGTTTTAATAGTTCACTACATAAACTAGAAACTCTTTAATTTATCGTTTACTTAAATATATTTTAGATTAAACTTAAATATTATTTATTTTCTTATGACGAAATGACTTATAACAATTATTTTTACAGAATGGATAGAAGTTGGATGTATGAAATCGATCGGATCTTAAGTGATTTTCAAAACAATTTGGAGATCTTTTTAGATTTTTTATTTCATAATGCATCAGATAGTGGTTGCATACACTACCCATGTTCCAATTGTGTTGGTAGAACTTTGTTGAGTTGTGAAGAAGTCATCTACGACATAACCAAATATGGTTTTCAAGCAAACTACTAGGTGTGGTATCACAATGGGAAGAAAATGAAATCTCAAATTGCTGATGATCGAAATTAAAGGAATGGATTGGAGAATTTGTTAGATGACTAGTTTCCATTTATTTGTCATCATGAAAAATAAATGATTTCGACTCAAGAAGACTTATATATGAGGATAAATGATACATCTAATAAATATGATGATATTATCAGGGTGAAAAAATTGAATGATGCTGCCACGATTCAAGTATATCGACAATGCGATAAAATGAAAAAGCTGTAATTTTTAATCTGATTGTTTAATGGGAAAACTATGTATGGGATTTCTAATACAACACTCGATTACATTCTTACCTTTTTGAAGGATTTACTTCTAGATGATTCAGATATTCCCTCAAACCACTATAGGGCATGGAAGTTAGTTGAGGAACATGGATTTTCAAGAAAAAAAATTCATGCTTGCCCAAAATATTGCAGTTTATTCTAGGAGGAAACCACTGAACTAAATGATTATATAAAATGTGGCACATCCCACTGGAAGTCAAAATCTGATGGATCATCATCCTGCATGCCATAGAAAGTAATGTGGAACTTTACATTGATCCCTAGACTCCAGAATATTTTTATGTCTGATGAAATATCAATAAAAATGAGATGGCATGATACCGAGATAAAGAAGACTAATGATGAGTTGGTTCACCCTGTAGATGGATTTTCATGGCATATATTTGAAGTTAAATATCCTAATTTTGCAGCTGACGTGTGTAATGTGAGGCTTGGTCTTTCATGTGATGGTTTTAATCCGTTTGGAAAGATGCTTACTTCGAACAACACATGGCCAGTTTTTATACACATTTATAATATTCCCCCATGGTTGTGTATGAAAAAATATTTCACTTTCATGAGTATACTCATATCTGGCCTTTCTGATCCCATCCTTGATATTGACGTATACATGAAACCTTTAATAAAATCATTGAAACTTCTTTTAGATGTGAGTGTGCGCACATACGATGCATATTTGAAAGTCATATTTCAGATGCGTGCTACGCTTATGTGGACGATCAATGATTTTCCGTCTTATGCAATGATGTCTGGATAGAGCATGAAGGAAAAAATGTCATGTCCTATTTGTATGAAGAATACAAGATCCAGAAGACTGAAACATCACTGTAATTTCAGTTTTATGGGATATTGACAATTCTTTCCAATGGACCATACATAAAGAAATAATTTTTGAAGATTTGATAATACCATAGAGACTGATGATCCACCTCAGTGTATGTATGGAACTGATGTTCTTAATGAAGTGAAATATTTTAGTTTGTTCATTCGAGAAGGGTCAAATGAAATCTGGAAAGAGAAAGAATGTTTCCACTGAAACCTGTTACAATTGGAAGAAGAGAAGTATCTTTTTTGATTTTCCTTATTGATCAACCAATTTTTTATGTCATTTCTAGACGTAATTACCATTGAAAAGAATATATGTGAAATGTTGCTTTTGATACTTCTAAATGTTAAGGGAAAGTCAAAAGATTATTTACGGTCTCGGCGTGACTTGGTGGATTGGGGAATTAGTCCAGAATTGCATCCTGTGCATTTCAGTGAAAATAAATGTCAAGTTCCACGTTCTTCTTATGTGATGACACCTATGAAAAAAAACAATTTTTGAAAGTATTAGAGAATATTAGAGTTCCTGATGGATATTCGAGCAACATATCTAAATGTATCAACAGAAGAGAGTTGAAGCTAAAATCTTTGAAGACTGATGATAATCACATTCTTCTGCATGAGTTGATTCCAATAGCAATCCGTCATCTTTTTTCAAATAATGTAAGGGTGACTGTTATTCGTTTGTACCATTTATTTAGAGATATTTGTTCTAAGAAATTGTCCAAGTCGTTCTTGCAATAAATGTTGACAGATGACCCATTAATTTTTTGTGATTTGGAGAAAATATTTCCTCCATAATTTTTCACATGCATGCTGCATCTGAATATCCATATTCCCACTAAAATACTTCTCAGAGGACCTATTTATTTTTTTTGATGTATCCAACTGAAAAAAAGATGTACACATTAGAGTCTTATGTTCGAAACATGAATCATCCCGAAGGTTCTATCGTGAACGGTTACTTGGCTCAAGAATGTATGGATTTCTGCTCAAGGTATTTGTCGGATCTTACTACAAGAATGAACAATCCAATGAGAAATGAAGACTAACAGCTTGAGAAAATTGAACCTAGTTTTCCATCACTTCCTAAAATAGAAGGAATTCCTGGATCATATACATTGAAGACAATAAGCCTTGAACAGAGGGATATGGAACATCAGAAAATTTTATTCAACTATGATTTGTTCGTTGACTACATCAGGTAAATGAATTGAATATGTATGTCTTACATATATATATGCTAAACTATTCATATTTTTTATCTACAGGGAACATAAAACAATGATAAATAGAAAGCATCGTTCTTTATCTTTGAGAAGGAGGGAGACTTTTCATAGAAAAGAGTTTTCTGCTTGGTTAAAATTGAAGGTAAAAATATCACTTTTTAAAATAATTAAATCAATATTTAATTAAGTTTAATATTCATTTATATTGCAGGAATTGAGTTTGCCAACTGACTCTGTCTCTAAGGAAATAAGAGCTTTGGATTTTGGTCTTAATACCATGGTTCATGACTGTAAATCAATTGTTATCAATGGGTACAAATTTATTATCACTGAATGAGCAAAGAACCTGAGAACACAACATGATGGTGTTATGGTTACTACCACATCAGATTATTATTCCAGTGCATCAGATAGTAGACCGCGATATGAAAATGTGGGTTATTATGGAGTCAATGAGTAAATAATAATGTTGTATTATTACTCTCATGGATGAGTCACGATAATGAAATTCCATTGGTTTGATTCGATGACAAGAAATGGCACATTTATTGATGATTTTGGATTTCGAGTAATTAATATGACTCACACTCTTGTTATCGAATAACAATATGTATTGGAATCAATGGATAAACAAGTTTTTTATGTCAATGACAAACTTCGACCTGAATTTAGTGTCATAGTTGAAGTAATTCCGAGACATATTTTTGATGATGGTGAGGATGGAATTTACACCATCCCTACTGCCATTAGAACCAAACCATTTATTTCTTTTGAAGACTCCAATAGCTGAATTGTCATAGTTGACTGTGTACCATAAGTTGTGGTGGGAAATATATAAAATCATCCATTCATGTTCTCAATTATTTTGTTTTACCTCAAGTTGGGTTGTTAAGGTTGGTTCTATTCAAATTGATTTAATATTGAAACCTGCATCATCTACCTGAGCTAAGGAAATTACATTTTTCATTAATTTTGACATTGTATTTTCCATCTCTTTTATTTTGTTTTTTGGGTTACACATTTGTTATCCTTTTCTATTAACTTCCATATTTGTTTTCAAATGCAGGAAATGAAACCAATTGAAGAGAGGAGACAAAAACAAATTACGGAAAATTATCGTCGCATGACCGAGTTGGGCATTCCCCAACTAGTTCCTACAGTGAGTATTTTATTTCAAATATATTTATTTAAATTATATATAATGTCGTGTGATTAATTTTTTTTCAATTTTTTTTTCAGGATCCATCTACGAAGAGACAGTTATTTAATGAGCAGCCGAGTAGTGGTCCCAGCACTCAGAGTGCTTGTAAAAGGGGGGTGGTACGGGAGCTAGACGATCTGGTTGGCGTACCCGATTAGACACTTCCCCTCCCACTGACATACCATCCATCCCACATTCTAATCATAGTGTGCCGTTAGGGACACACGAGATATTTAGGCCTCCCATGTTTTTACCACCATTTACATATGACCCTCCTCACCTGTCTCTACCATATCTGATGACGATTCCCACTCCACATCCACCATTTGGCCAGCCATCTATATCATCTTCTTTTACTATTTCTTTGATCTCTCCAGGGTTTTATATTCCATCTTCTTCGACTCTTGATCTGCCAGAGTCTGTCCCTGTAGAGCATACATTGGGACTCACTCCATCTGTATAGGGTGTTCCTTCAGTTTTTGGGGATCCAGCAACGCCCATTGATTAGACAACCACAAGTATACTTATACAACCCTAAAAAATTGTTACACCATTATTTATTTTCATTATAACATGTATTGATATATATTTGTTTTTCTTTCATAACAGATACATCTACTGATAAGAGGAAGGGGAGGGGGCGTACACACATGCGTGCATTGTGGAACCACCACATGCAGTTTATGGTGGACTACAATGATGATAGTCAGATGATTGAAAAACCAGGGTAGCAATGTTGGAGTTTTTTTAGCGACTCTTGACAAATACTCTAATATCATTCCTATCAGCCAGCTCTCATGGAGACAACTGCCAAATGAAGTCAAGGATAAAGCCTAGGCAGAAATATGGGTAAAAAATCAGTTGTATTTAATGCAATATATTAATTTTTGTATTTATATGAATTAATATTTTAGTTTTAGCTGCGGTTTAATTTCCCCGATGGTGAGGGTGCATGGCCAGAACGTCTAAAGGATTTAGGCGAGCTTTGGAGAGCTTATAAGCATGAGTTGTCCATTGGATAGCATGATAGAGTGGGCATAGATTTGGAGGCGATCCCTATTGTGGATGATTGTCCATTAGAATAGTATCGATAGATAATTACTCATTGGGAGACTATCCAATTTACGGTATTAATCAAATTAGAACTATTTAAATGAAAATTTTAATGTTTTTTGTTAATACTAATTATTGAATTTTATTTACAATGAATCTAGAATAAATAAAAAAACATTGACGGTAAAAAATACTTTTACACATTGGGATGTACTACGATGCCAGATAATGAGAGATAGCTGGTATGATAGTTTACAATCTTTCTTTATGTCTTGCACTTTCTATTGCTTCCTCCATAATTTATTCGATTGTTAAAGTTGTTATATAATTTTAGTTATGAAATTATTGAATTTTTTGTATCCTATTTTTAATTATGGTTTCCTACATTCAATGTCATTGTAGAGGCATAAATTGAATATAGAAGGACATGTGCCTCAAGTAAAACTATTTTGATTGAGTAGAAAGAAGAAAGATGGAATTGTAGTTAATGAACTGACTCAACAACAGATTTTAAGTTTTACATTGTAGATTCTAAATTGTAATCTCTATTTTGTAACTTAATTATCTATTTATATTTGTTACAGGCCAGTTTAGAGCCCCTTGATGCCCATGAAGCTTCCAATTTTGGGCCAAACGATCACTTACATCAGGTGTTGGGAAATGAGCACCCTGGTAGAGTATGCTGCCGACCTTGTAAGAGTATAATTCTGACGAGGTGTTGGCCCTACATAGGTACAATTTGTAGTGCCATTGAGTTGAAGCAGGTTAAGAAACATGTAGAACATGCTGAAAAAAGGGCCATAGAGAAGGCATCACAGTCTGCTATGGAAAACACTTCATTTATGAAACTGATGGAAGATTTATGTCCAAAACTTCCACTAGAGGCCAGCACTACTTGTGAGGAATATATGTCATTGATACATTCTATATATGGTGCACCAGGTGGCAGTTCTAGTGGTGGTTGAGATGATGAGAGGAGGAGGCCAATGTGGAGGAGGAGGAGAGCAAGGGGGAGGCTGAGGCGGAGGAGGAGGTCAAGGAGGAGGCCAAGGTGGAGGAGGAAGGCAATGAGGAGGCCGAGGCTGAGTACGAGGGTGAGGAGGAGGGAAGGGATGATTATGGGGATGCCGATGAGGATAAGGGTGAGGGTGAAGATGAAGGTGATGATAGTGATGTTGATGAGGGACAAATTGATCTGTTACATTTTTAACTGATATTACTGACCTTTGATGTTTATTGATTTTTTTGTGCCTGAATATATGTGTGATTAAGTAGGTCACATTATCTTTATTTATTTATCTATAAATAATGAAACTTGATTTAATGATATGCTGTGAAATCCCCCAATTTTAATGAAATAGAAATTTTTTAGAAGTTGATATAATGAAATCATTTTTTTAACCTTGAAAGAATTTTATTAGAAAATATGTAAATACCATCCCATGAACCCAGGACAACCCCCTGGACAGCCGCACTAACATCCCCCTATACAGCCCCCCTCCCTCCTCCCTAGATCCCAGACAACCCCCCCCCACAGCCCTCCACCATCCTACCGGGACCCCAGACAACCTCCCGGACAGCCCCACGGACAGCCCCCACCCTCTTCCCTCGACTCCGGACAGACCCCCATACAACCCCCCAGATAGCCTCCCCACACTCCTTCCTGGACCCTGGACATCCCCCCAGACAGCTCCCCAGACAGCCCACCGGACAGCCCACCGGATAGCCCCCCCACCCTCCTCCATGGACCCCGGATAACCCCCGGACAGTCCCCTGGACAGCCCCCCCTAAACAACCCCCCCGGATAGCCTCCCTACCCTCCTTCTTGGACCCCGGATGTAACACCCCAAGCTTCCATGGTATGCTTCTCTTTTAATAATACAATAGCATGTGTTGTACGCAACTCCGAGTTCTAACACACCACAAAAAGAAAACTAGCCGTTATGAATAGTAATAACCACCTTTTGAAATTCTATAAATTTTTTCATTCAAAATGGACTTCATTTTTGGATTAGGAATATCGAAATTATCCTAGGGTGAATTTTTGGTATTTTTCTGAAAACATTCAATTTTTGATGAATAGTGAAAAACACTGAGTTATAGTTTAAAAACCAAATTTTTATTTAAATAATTATTTATTTTATTTAAATTTATTTTAGGTAAAAATAGATACATAATACCTATATAAGTTCAATGTAATTCATTGGAGTTAGTTTATAATAATTTTAGATATATAAAAATTTTAATGAACTTTTCATCGTCTTTTACCCTCCTAGGAGAATTTGAAAATTCACATAAAACTAAATTTTACCGCTTTTGTGTGGAATTTCAAAAATCTGCGAGACATGGTTAATATCAAGGAGTAAAATTTGGTTTAATAATATGAAAATAATTTTTGTTGAATAGTAACCTTTTTACTTTTATTTACCACGGTTAAAAGTAAATAGGGTAATTAAGGGTAAGAATGATATTATTATTACCCTAACACATGTCCTAATTATATTGGATAAGTATAATTCGAACAAAAACAACCTTAGGAATAACAAATGATCTTTTAGGTCCCCTTGGATTAGAAAAGAACATTTATTATTATTTTATTTAAAGAAGAGTTAAAATAATTAAAATCAAAGTTTAATAACTAAAACATTTTTAATATAGGGTTATACATAAGATAAAGTCACCTATAAATATTCATTAGAAAGATAAAAATATTTCCTATATAATTGTATTTTATTAATATTTTTTATATATTAAATAATTTAATTTATTTATGACACAATGATGATACAATAATTACCTAATTAATGGAATATTAAAATAATTGATATTGTAAATTTCCAAATAAATTTAATTTGAGAATTTTTATGAATTAAAATAATTTTTTAGGTTAATATTACATGTTAGGGTTGGTTAGATGAATTTTTTTGAAGTAATAATGCTATTATGATTCTAACAAAAAACAAATACCAAATAGTGTCAAAATTGACATAAAACAGTTTTTAAAATAAATATTATATTATTAATTGACATAATGGTTATAAAAACCTAAGGTTTGGCCAAAAGACTTATATCATAATATATATTACATTAATGAACCAATTGGTGTTCGATTGGAAGTTTATAGTAAGATTATTAACCATATAGTGTAAGAATACAAGAAGACAAGGTAAAAATTAAATTATTTAACTAAGAATTAAATCTAAATGATAAGGTTAAAATGGCAACCTAAACTTGTCTAAAACCTATTGGTTGAGATGATTTCGACTCATCGCCACCCTAACCTAGAAATAAGTCACTTTAGATACATTATAAACCGAATATGAATTTATTATAAAATAATATTTTAAGTTTTTCCAATATTTTAAGTTTATCCTAAGGTGCCCCTCACCCCTCTTATAAAAGGGCACTCCCCTTCTCTCTAATTAACACCTTAAAAGCCATTTGGATCGGCCAAACCCTACCCAAATACCCTCTCAACTATATCCCATTCATCCTAGAGGACTTCCTTTAGTCATAAATTCAATCTAAGGAGCCCTTTTGATGAAATCAAATGGAAGAACCCGAAGAAGAGGTAAATATTTCATCACCTCTTTCAAGTTCATTTATTCTTCAACTTCCACTTTATTTGTTTTTTCCATTTTAAAATAATAACTTCAGTATCTTCTATATACTTTGATGTTATTGATGATATGTTACAACCATATTCATTATTCTATCCATCCATTGAATGACATGTCACCATACATACGTACGTACGGATTACCATCTCCACATCGTGGTGTAATTGTAATTCAATATAGTATTATTTGGATGGGTGTAATAATTATATTTAATTAATGTAAATAATAAATATAACATGATAATGATTCTTTATATATGATATACCATCCAATTATATATTATTTTAATATCAAAATAATGATATTGTCGCTCATGCGTACGTATGGATTACCGTCTCCACGAACGCGATGAGATTCATTCCCCATCATATCCATTCAAGAATAATTTTCATTAGATGATTAAAAATAATGTTTTAAGACTTGATATCATTCTGGATATGAATAAGATACATCCCATACATAAAAAATATGACTCACATAATAAAGAATATAAAGGAAAACGAATCCGTTAACACCTGAAATGACGATAATACTAAGATATTATTAACAAAATAATGTTAAAAGAACATATATGATATCATATTAATGTATATTATTCTTATATAATTTAATAACAATTATTTTACCATTATACAGGAGGTTATCCTACCCTTGACCAAGTAAAAGTACAAGTTAAGGGTTTATTTCACAATCTCTTCATTATCTGAGGTTATTTATATGTAATTATCTACTAGGACCTCTTTATCATCCACATCCATGTTCCTTAAAAAAGAGTATTTCAAAAAATTATTACTATTTTATAGACTATAATTTAAAGTCATTTATACCCTTGTTTGACTTTTTATAAGATGTTTATAAAGGAATCTTTCCGTCATTTTTTAAACAAGGTCCTTTTTAACATTTTTGAAAAAATTAAGGTAAGAATTTATTTTTTTAACTTATACGGTGGGTTTGGATATTTTCCACCATTATAAAATCATTAAAGCTTCCCTTACAATCTTATAAGAATATTTTCAAAATAAATGTTTCCTTTATAATTATGTGACTCTTAAATTATTTCAAAATAGAAAGTGATATTTCTCAATTTTTTTTTTGATTTCATCTATGTCAACATCCTTGGATGGATTGTAAGATTATTTGAAGTTGATTTATTATGATGTAAAACTTCCATATAGTATTGAATGTTTTGTGATATGTTTGACTATGGATGTTTTATTTCATACCATTCATGGTTTATGGATAATGTATTGACATTTTGTATGCTAGTTTTAATACAATTGTTTATGTTATATTTCAACCTCTTCTTATGATGAATGTATTGGACTAATATGTTCCAGGTTGGGGACCAGTAAAAGTAAGCCCTCTGGGTTGGGGTCCGGTTACAGAAGACCCTCTGGGTTGGAGTCCGGTTACAGAGGCTCTCCAGGTTGGAGTCTGGTTACAGAGGCTCTCTGGGTTGGATTCCGGTTATAGAGGCTCTCTGAGATGGAGTCCAGTTACAGAGGCTCTCCAAGATGGACTCTAGTTACAGAGGCTCTCAGGGTTTGGGTCCAGTTACAGTTATCCCGTAAGTCTTGGCATGAATCCTTGACATAGAAATTAAAGTCCGACATTATTCATTCCATCTTTATGAAAGTAGATATTGATATTGCATGTGATTATTTGACTAGTAGAATATCCACGTGAGTAATTAAATGGAATTATTTTGATTTTATATTTTCCATATTATGCTAAAGTTCAAGTTTAAAAGGCTTCTGTTTTAGTTATTTATATTGCCTTAAATTTTTATTCTTATTTTTGAAAGTTTTCTCAATATTGTTATCCTTACTGAGAATATGATCTCACCCCTTTCTATGTTTTATTTTTCCTAGGATGTGAAGAAGTATATTATGACTGACCTACAGGGACTGTCTATGGGATCTCAGTGTTGTCTATGGAAAAAATATTGTTGTAGTTTTCCATTTTATGATGTAATGTAATCCTTATAAATGTATCTAGTACTTCCAAGGCTAATAAACTTATCTTTCTTTCAAGACGTGGTCTTTTGTGATCATGCCAATGTTATATAATAATGCACCGAATCTGGGCTTTTGGGGTCGGGGTGTTACACCGGATAGTCCCCTGGATAGCCACTCGGACAACCCCCCCACCCTCCTCCTTGGACCCTGCATAGCCACCCAGACAGCCCCTCGGACAGCCCCTCGGACAACCCCCCATATATCCTCCCCACCTTCCTTCCTGGACCCCGGACAACCCCCCGAACAACCCCCCCGACAGCCCCCCAGACAGCCTCCCCACCATCCTTCATGGACCCCAAACAGCCCCCCGAACAGCCCCCTGGACAGCCCCCCACCCTTCTTTCTGGACACCAGACAACCCCCCACCCTCACCCAAATCTTCAATCCACACTTGACAGCACTCAAAATGCCCAAGTGACTTGTACGAGTCAACCCCACCTCAAACCGAGGCACGATGTGTCCGGTACCACTCAAAGTGTCTCAATTTTATTTGAAATGGACAACATTTTAAAGGAAAACAACAAATGACATTCAAAAAACAGAAAAAACATATTTTTATTGTGTTGATACTTTATCACAAATATCCATTGGTCATTTGTGACATATACGAGTCATCCCCACCTCAATTCGAGGCACAGTGTGGTCGGTACCACTCAAAGTGTCTTTCTTTTGTTTATAATGGATACTCTTTTAAGTAAAAACAACTAGCATATATAAAACTAACCAAACGTATTTGGATTGTGCTGATACTTTACCACAATGATCATTGAGTCATTTTTGATGTGTACGAGTCAATCCTTCCTCAAACCGAGGCACGTTGTGTCTGGTACCACTCTATGTGTCTCACTTTTAATTGAAATGGACAACATTTTAAATGAAAACAACAAATGACATACGAAAAACTAACCAAATGGATTTTTATTGTATTTATACTTTAGAAAAATGATACATGGGTCATTTGTGACATGTATGATTCATCCCCGCCTCAATACGAGGCATGGTGTGGCTGGTACCACTCAAAGTGTCTTTCTTTTGTTTAAAATGGATACTCTTTTAAGTAAAAACAACTAGCATGTGGAAAACTGACCAAACGTATTTGGATTGTGTTGATAATTTATACCAACGATCCATGGGTCATTTGTGCCATGTACGAGTCAAACCCGCCTCAAACCGAGGCACAGTGTGGTGGGTACCACTCAAAGTGTCTCACTTTTATTTGAAATGGACAACATTTTAAATGAAAACAAAAAATGACATACGAAAAACCAACCAAACGAATTCAGATTCTTTTGATACTTTATCACAACGATCCATGGGTAATTTTTGACATGTACAAGTCAACCCTGCCTCAATCCGAGGCATGGTGTGGCCAGTACCACTCAAAGTGTTTCACTTTTATTTGAAATGGACAACATTTTAAGTGAAAAAAACTGGAATACGAAAAACCAACCAAACACATTCGGATTCTGTTTATACTTTAGGACAATGATCTTTGGGTCATTTGTGACGTGTATGAGTCAACCCCTCCTCAATATGAGGCACGGTGTGGCCGGTACCACTCAAAGTGTTTCACTTTTATTTGAAATGAACAAACATTTTAAGTGAAAACAAAAACTGTCATACATAAAACCAACCAAAAACATTTGGATTCGGTTGATACTTTAGGAAAATGATCCATGGGTCATTTGTGACATGTACGAGTAAACCCATCCTCAATCTAAGGCACAGTGTGGCCGGTACCACTCAAAGTGTGTCACTTTTATTTGAAATGGACAACATTTTAACTGAAAACAACAAATGACATATGGAAAACTGACCAAACAGATTTGGATTGTGTTGATACATTAGAACAACGATCCATGGGTCATTTTTTCCATGTAAAAGTCAACCCTACCTCAATTCGAGGCATGGTGTGTCCGATACCACTTAAAGTGTTTAACTTTTATTTGAAATGGACATCATTTTAAGTGAAAAAAAAATTGGCATACGGAAAACTGACCAATTGCATTAAGATTCTACTGATACTTTAGGAAAACAATCCATGGGTCATTTTTGACATGTATGAGTCAACCCCACCTCAATCTAAGGCACAATGTGTCCGGTACCAGTAAAAGTGTCTCACTTTTATTTGAAATGGACAACATTTTAAGTGAAAAAAAACTGGCATACGTAAAACTGACCAAACACATTTGGATTCTATTGATACTTTATGAAAACAATCCATGGGTCATTTTTGACATGTAAGAGTCAACCCCGCCTCAATCCGAGGTACGATGTGGCCAATACCACTCAAAGTGTCTCAATTTTATTTGAAATGGACAACATTTTAACTCAAAACAACAAATGACATACGGAAAACCAACAAATGGATTCGTATTGTGTTGATACTTTAGAACAATAATCCATGGGTCATTTGTGATGTGTACAAGTCAAAACCACCTCAACTTGAGGCACGGTGTGACTGATACCACTCAAAGTGTTTCACTTTTATTTGAAATGGACAACATTTTAAGTGAAAACAAAAACTGGTATATAGAAACCCAACCAAAAGCATTCAGATCCTATTGATACTCTAGGAAAATTATCCATGAGTCATTTTTGATGTGTATGAGTCAACCCCAACTCAATCCATGGAATAGTGGGGATGGTACCACTCAAAGTGCCTCACTTTTATTTGAAATGGACAACATTTTAAGTGAAAACAACAACTGGCATATGGAAAACTAACTAAACTCAATCAGATTGTGTTTATACTTCAAAAACAAGATCCATGGGTCATTTTTGATGTGTAAGAGTCAACCCCACCTCAATCAGAGGCATGGTGTGGCCGATACCACTCAAAGTGTCTCACTTTTATTTGAAATGGACACCATTTTAAGTGAATACAACAACTGGCAT
Source organism: Viscum album (assembly GCA_963277665.1). Taxonomy (NCBI): domain Eukaryota; kingdom Viridiplantae; phylum Streptophyta; class Magnoliopsida; order Santalales; family Viscaceae; genus Viscum; species Viscum album. Next base: position 813,139,780 of record OY728126.1, on the reverse strand, counting down.
ACCGAAAACCGACCAAATGCTTTTGGATTCTGTTGATACTTTAGGAAAAAGATCCATGGGTCATTTGTGACATGTACGAGTCAACCCCACCCCAATTCAAGGCACAGTTTGGCCGGTACCACTCAAAGTGTATCTCTTTTGTTTAAAATGGATACTCTTTTAAGTAAAAAAAAACTGGCATATAGAAAACCAACCAAACACATTTGGATTGTGTTGATACTTTAGGAAAATGATACATAGGTCATTTTTGAGGTGTAAGAGTCAACCTCGCCTCAATTAGAGGAACGGTGTGGATGGAACCACTCAAAGTGTTTTTTTCAAAAGGACATCATTTCAAGTGAATACAACAACTGATATATGGAAAACTGACCCAAGGCATTCATATTATATTGAAACTTTAATAAAATTATAAATGGGTCATAATTGACATGTACAAGTCAACCTTGACTCAATCTGAGGGCCGGTGTGGCCGTCACCACTCAAACTGTCTCACTTTTATTTGAAATAGACATGATTTTAAGTGAAAACCACAACTGGCATATGGAAAACCAATCAAACGCATTCAGATTTTGTTGAAAATTTAGGAAAATGATCCATGGGTCATATGTGATGTGTAAGAGTCAACTTAGCTTAAATATGAGGCACGGTGTGGCCAGAACCACTCAAAGTGTCTCTCTTTTGTTTAAAATGGACATCATTTTAAGTGAAAACAACAACTGATATACGGAAAACAGACCAAACACATTCAGATTCTATTGAAAATTTAAGAAAATGATTCATGGGTCATATTTAACATGTAAAAGTTAACCTTTCCTCAATATGAGGTGCGGTGTGACCGGTATCACTCTAACTATCTTTCTTTTGTTTAAAATGGACATCATTTCAAGTGAATACAACATCTGGCATACAGAAAACTGACCAAACGTATTAGTATTGTGTTGATACTTTAGAAAAATGATCCATGGGTCATATGTGACGTGTTCGAGTCAACCCCACCTTAATATGAGGCATGGTGTGGCCATCACCACTCAAAGTGTCTCACTTTTTTTTTGAAATGAAAAACATTTTAAGTGAAAACAACAACTGGCATACAGAAAACCAAACAAATGCATTCAGATTCTATTGATACTTTATAAAAATTATCTATGAGTCATCTGTGACGTGTATGGGTCAACCCCGCCTCAATCTAAGGCATTGTGTGGCCAGTATCACTCCATGTTTATGTCTTTTGTTTAAAATGGACATCATTTTAAGTAAAAACAACTAGTATATGAAAAACTGACCAAACGTATTCAGATTCTGTTGATACTTTATTTTGAGGTTATTATCTTCTAATTTTTGAATTCAATCGTGAATGTGTTATAGAAAATGAAATTTTGTATGAATTCTTAATTCTGTATAACCCACCCCCCTAGACACCCCCACCCCCATGGACATCCCCCCACCCCTGGACACCCCCAATACACCCCCAACCCCTTGTATGTCATATTATATATGTGTTATATATAATTCAAAATTCTGTATGCAACATAATTCATTTTGTATGTGTTAGTGATTCATAATTCATAATTCATTACATAATTCATTCTGCATGTATTCAATTGAGAATTCAATTATGAATTCTGTATTGAATAGGGTAATTGGGTTAATATACATGATTATAATTGTGGTACATTCCATGGTTATAAGAGTATCCTATTTTTATGTGCTTTTGTGTGCTATATCAGGTGTTTTTGTTGATTTTAAGAGTGTATGTAGTTGTATGTAGTTGAGTGTGCAGTGGGGGAGATTTTAGGTGGCTGGTCTGCCAAATTCTGGAAATACACTATACCAATGGTTTACTAAAACTGTTGGTATAGTGCTGTAGATATTTTTACCAACGGTTTTAGTAAACCGTTGGTAAAACATTGAAATTATAGTATTTCCAATGGTTGTAGAAACCATTGGGAATACTCTTATATACCAACAGTTATTTAAACCGTTGGGAAACTAGAAATTACACTGCCTTTCCCAACAGTTATATTAAAACCGTTGGTAATGGGATATCCCACCGCCTTACTTACCAACAGTTTTCCAAACCGTTGGTATATAGTATACCAATGCTTTGGCAGCCTTTACGAACGGTTTGTAACTATTGGTAAAGGCTTAATTTCCAGTAGTGCTAGTTTCCTAGCTGGTCATCCCTGTCCTATGTCACGCACCAAGGTCACCTAGCACTGTTTCCCTACCAACCCATGAAATCCTCACTGTGCCTAACTACAAAATATATCCTATCTCACAACCACCACCTATGATACCATTCTTTTATGACCCCCTCCATCAAAAGATTCCCTTCTTGAACTAGAAATAGAGAAAGAGAGATAATGACCTCCCGAGTCCTACCTACAGTAGGCCCTGAGGTGGTGACCAGTACTATGGGTATACAAAGTTCAAAAAATGGGAGGCATTTACCTTTTTATTGTAACCAAAATTGGGAGATAATATGTATCAACCTGAAAACAACTCCAAGACATATATATAAAATAAATCCAAAATTAATCCCACATGTATGTAAAAAAACAGATGTCACAAAACAAGTGTCTCCAAATTAAATACCAAAAAACATGGCAAAGCAAAGACACACTAAACGTCTCAAAGACAAAGCTAGTGAGGTCTAGCATGGTCCACAAAATCCTCAAGGAAACTTGAAAATAGTTTTATATACATAGGGTGATCATACAAGTATACTGAGTATAAAAATCCAAAGTCTATCATTCACAATTGGTCGTGACATACTAATGCCCCTATGAGAAAACACCAAAACCCAAAAGAACCTAACAAGGTATAATATCCATCCCAAAATATCAGCAGGGAACACTCAACAAATTATGATAGTCAGGTAAAGTAATATAGTTAGAACATCGATTATAGGGTATCACAGACCACTTTCCCACTAAGTAGCCTCTCCCACACACTAACGTAAGATGTCCTAGAACTCCCACCTCTTCTGAACACACCAAACCACATCCCGCCCACACACACCTAGGCCTCACTACCACATCTCATCCCACCCGTAGAAACATGGTCCACAAACCACACCACATCATGAAGACACCTAGGAAGCATGATACATCTCACCCCAAAGACACTTGGGAAGAAAAACTCGCCCAAACACACCTGTGCCTCACAAACCAAAACCTTCCAGAAGAGTCTTGGGATATCACTGCCTGGAAGAGGGAGCAAGGAAGAATGAGTGGCCAACCGTCCATCCTACCACTATGATGTTTGGGAAATACACCCTCCCCCATAACAATAGGGGCGTTCATCACATAATGATCAACTAGGTTGGGGGTGTGTATAGAAATAACAAGAAACCATATGTATATATATAGGTATCAAACACTCATAACAACCTATAGGGTTTTAAACAACAACCATCCCACAAAAATACCTTTATTGCAGCCTCTAAATGTACGTATCAGGATGAATTATGGTCACATAAAAAGATGATAAAATAAAGCAACTTAACACCAAATAATTTTTATGTTATTATGAATTTACCACTTATTCTATCCCTACTTTGGAAACTGAAAACTAGAGCACACAACCAGCCTCACAACTAAGCCAAACATAGGAAGAAAACTATGATAAAACACCCCACTTCACACTTCCTCCCCACTTAGCACCCAATCCAACCACTTCAATTATCATTATTCAAAGTAATTCTACCCAACGTAAGGAAAAACCCAATCCCACCAGAAAACACTCCAACATATCACATCACAACCATATTTGGCATCCCACTACATATACACACTATTACAAAAAAAAACAATACACAACTGAGTTACAGTCCAACTGCACAACACTGCTCACCCATTCCACAATCAAACAATATCTCAACCTGATATTCCATTACACCCTCAAAATATCCAAACTATCCACCCTGCTCTCAAAAGTAGCTCCACACAAACCATACAAATCACATGACTGATTACATTCACAAACTTCACATAACCCCCCCCCCCAAACAAGGAAAGGTGTATTCATATTTAACACACTTATTCTTTAATTACACATTGATAATTCAAGGGTTATCATAGAACAAGTTTTATCCTGGGGAATAAATTTATTTAACCAAATATATATGATGAATCAATTTATCATGTTCATAGCCATTCAAAAACAAGTTTTCACAAGACAAGTGCAAAAATTGAGGCCATAAATGACCATGATTTTCAGAAGGCATATCAAAAATACAGATCACAAAAAGGATCAAGGATAATAGATAATGAAATACAAACATCATCATCTTCTTCCACACAACTCATTTATTACTAACATAACAGGTCCAATTATCTTTGTTATCATCATCTTATGCCCCTCATTTATTACTTAGTTTAAGTTGGATCCAACCATATTCACAAGAAGACATTATTTTACCCATACCAAAATGACACGAAAATAAAAAAAGAAGAAGGAATCCATACATGGATAAAGGTCAATCAATAACTCCTCCTTTTGCTAAAACGGGGGGGGGGGGGGGTGAGTGAGTACCAAGAAAGACTCCAAGGGAAAACTGGATCCAAAGGCCACAAACCAACACAAGACTACACGGGGAAGAAAGGATCTAGGCACACCAATAGAAAATAGAAGGGTTATAGGAAGACATGATCTCACCTTTAGTAAAAGGTCAAATCCTATATCAATAGAAGGGAGATGATTTCAAAGTACTTAAAAGAAGATTTGTGGCCAATACCACATGAACTCCTAGAAAACCTCAAATAATGAATTTTTACAAAGTAATGGGGCGAAGGGGTCCAAGCCATTAAACCCACTGCCCAATTCACCTCCAATGATGGATAAGTTGGTCACCCTTCAATCCAGTGGATATTGGTGAGTTACTATTACTAGTATATATTTCATTATACAAAAAAAATTACTTTTTATTAGTTGTTTAATGTATTTTTCAAATAGATTAAGACAACCATATAAATAATACAAATATGGACATTATATATGTATTAGAACTGAAGGATTTCAAGATCATCATTCTATTTTATAAGTTCCGGGTTCCGACCGGTGATACTTCTAGAATATATGGGTAGATTCTTGGTTATCTTTTTGTGAGATTATGATATTTAACATTAATTATAAATATTGGAGGCATATCCCTACATATTGGAAAATTGATGCCTTTGATACTCAGGTGAAGGTAATATTAATTTAATATTCCTTGATAACTAATTTAAAATACTTAATCATTTTTTTTAATATATTTATAAAGTATTGTGTTTTTTATTTCAAGATGTATTTTTTTCATTTTGATGTCCTTAACTCTGTTTAATGTCCATGAACATAAATTTTTTTTGAAAAGAAATGGAAATATTATAAATGGAGATTATGGAATGAGTTTAATAAAACATCTATTAGACATGAAAAATGTATGAGAAAGCACAAAAATGAATTTTTCATTAGTAATAGAAGTTATTTAATGATATTAATAGAGATGAATATCATGAGGTAAATACATATTTTATAGTATTTTAAAAACATAAACACAATAAAATTATAAATTTTATTAATATTTCTATTTTTTGTAGGAATTATCTAAAAAGAATATTGTAAATCATGAGAAATAATTCATTCCTCACATCATTGCGTCTCATAGTTTTTTTGGAAAATGAAAAATTTGGTTTATATTTTTTTCATTATTATTTATATAAATTTATTACAAGTCAATTTTTTTTCTATCTTGTTTATATTATTTTATAAAGGCTAATGAATTAGGTCACTCTTTTGGCTGAATAGAGATGAGGTTTAAAGTATATATGATACCCAATGGAATTTTCATAAATGACCATACCAAAGACATTTGAGTAAGTACCTTTCATTACCATTTCATGTTATTTCATTACAATAAAAACAAAATAATTAAAAATACATTATAACAACAAACAAGAATTAAACCCAATCAAATGGGGCTAGCTACCTGGATAAAATTATACCAAATTGGTGTCATTTGAAAAATATTTCTGACCCCAATTAATTAGGTTTAAGTCGTGTTTATTATTATAAATTATTTTTAAATATTATGTTTTTATAGTTATTAAATAACAATAAATAGTAGTGAAAAATTTATTAATTAGATAATATTATGAATTTTAGATATTTTAAGAAATCATTGTAAATATTTTTTGAATTAATATTTTAAAATTCAAGAATTCTAAGATGAAAACCCTTCACAATTACCATCAGTTTCCTAGAAATATACAATTGCAATCATTTTTGGAAGAAGCATCCCAAACATATATGGGGGATGGGTTCTAAGACTAATCTATTAGTTATATTTGTTATTGAATCCTCATCCATTCCTGCTACATCCAGAGACGGTTTGAGTAGTGTCATTGATCGAGAAACATAAGGAGAAATTTTAATATTGAAAGAAAAAGTGTAAGAATAAGACTCTCAAAGGAGAACACAAGATTAGTGGCAATGAAAAATGAAAAAATCATTAGTTTATATATTTCATCATATGACTAACATGATCCCTAAAGAAATTTCTAGCCTTATAGATCGTCCTACATAGGTAAATTCTAAATTCCCAAGATCATTCCCACAATTTAAAAGATCACATAAAACTTCCATTAATATATTTAAAATGATACTTTTATATAGAAAACATATACTTTGAGTTATATCAACCAAACATTATTCCATATTAATGTGTGGTGGATTCCTATAAAAAATGAATTATAGACAGTTATCCTTATGTTTGAAAACAATCTATGTTCTTTTGCTTCATTTTTTGACTCAGTAAATAGTTTGTAAGGGTGAAAAAGCCTTTAGAAACGTGTTTTGGGGGATAAAAACCAAGAAAAAGAAATTGGATTTCGTTGAAATTAGATCAAAATGAACGTAGATTTATTTGTGAATTGTAGGAACCGATGACACATCATTTTGAGTTATGGTTTTCCCAGGATGCCCATAGATGATTTTTAGTGTTTTAAAATACTAAAACGTGCATGTAATGGTAAAAACCATAGAAAATTACATGATATTAACATAAAATCACAGGGAAACCACTATTTAGTATTTTTTAATGTGTTTGAATTGAAAACACATCAATCTGACATGTGGTATGGTTGTAATGACTCAATAAAAACTTTTTAAAGTTATAAAATCCATTAAAAACATATGTCATACCGTCGAAACTATAAAAACGACATCATCTTTTCATAATATCAGAGTAAAATGACCATAGATTTATTTTTTTAAAATATAGGAACTGGAGAAATATCATTCCAAGTTACAGTTTTCTCAAGATGGTCGTAAAGATATTTTTAGTGTTTTAAAACACTAAAATGTATGTGTAATGGTCAAAACTAAAGAAAAAGACCTAATATTGATGTGAAATCCTGGGAAATCACTATTTATTTTTTATTTTCATATAAGCATAGACAAAATGTTAATAAAATGTGTGGTGTGGTTGAAATAACTCAGTAAAAACTTTTTAAAGTTACCAAATCCTATATAAATATGTGTTAGGAGTCAAAACTAGGAAAACAATTTCGGATTTCAATGATATCAGAATAAAAAAACCGTAGATTTATTTTTGTAATATAGGAACAAATTGAATAGCATTCGGAGTCTCTGTTTTCTCAGGAATCCTGTAAACCTGTTTTTAGTGTTTTAAAACACTAAAATGTATTTGTAATGGTCAAAACCATATAAAATGACATCACATTGATATGAAATCATAGGGAAACTACTTTTTAGTTATTTTTGTTGTGTACATGTAGAAAACACATCAATTGGAAATGATTTTTGGTCTGAATGACTCAGTAAAAACTTTTTAAATGTAGAAAAGCCTTTAAAAACATGTGTCAGGGGGTCAAAACCAAGAAAATGATGTCAAATTTCCATGAAATGATTGAAATAAGACTTTATATTTATTTTTAATATTTAGACACTGAAGAAATGTCATTATGGGTTATAGTTTGGTTAGGATTCCCATTGAAACATTTTAGTGTTTTAAAAGCCGAATTCATGCATGTAACAATTAGGGCCATAGAAAACCACCTCACATTGATGTAAAATTATGGGAAAACTACCGTTGATTTATTTTTGATGTGTATTCATAGAAAACACATCAATATAAATTGTGGTGTGGTTGTAATGACTCAGTAATTTTTTAGGGCCCCAATGCCTTTCAAAACATGTGTTAGGGGATCAAAACTAGGAAAAAGATGTTTGATTTCCTTAAAATCAAAGGAAAATTACTTTAGATTTTTTTTGTGAAATAAAGGAACTAAAAACACATCATTTCATGTTACAGTTTTCCCACGATGATGGTAAGTGTGTTTCTAGTGTTTTAATACACTAAAACACTCATGTAACAATCAAAGAAATATAAAATGACCTCATATTGATGTGAAATAGTAGAGAAACCACCATTGAGTTATTTGTGATGTGTACGTGTAGGAAAAACATTGATCCAATGTGTAGTTTTTTTCAGAATGACTTGGTAAACACATTTAAAGGTACTAAATCCTTTAAAAACACGTGTTTGGGGTAAAAATAAATAAAACAACATCAAATTTCCCTAAAATAAAAGGAAAAGTACTATATATTGATTTGTAAAATATATGAGCTGAATACACGTCATTCTGAGTTACATTTTTCCGTGTATGGTTATAAATGGGTTTTTAGTGTTTTAAAATACTAAAAAATGCATGCAACAGTAAAAATTTTTGGAAAAAAACCTCACGTTGATGTGAAATCCTGGTACAACCATCATTGAGTTGTTTTTGATTGGAATATGAAAACAAATCCTCAATTTGATATGCAGTGCGGTTGGAATGAATTGGTAAATTTTTTTAAAGGTACCAAAGCCTTTAAAAACATGTTTTAGGGGCTCAAAACTATGAAAATGTTGTTATATTTCAGTAAAATAATAGGAAAATTAACGTATAATAATTTTTGAAATGTAGTATTCAATTACACATCATTCTGAGTTGTGGTTTCCCTAGGATTCCAGTAAACATGTTTTTAGTGTTTTAAAACACTAAAACATCCGTGTAATGGTCAAAACCATTGAAAAAAACTTCATATTGACATAAAAAATGGTACAACTACTGTTGAGTTATTTATGACATTTACGTGAAAACAAAACATAAATCCATTGTGCAGTGTAGTCAGAATGACTCAGTAAACACTTATTAAAGGTACTAAAGCCTTTAGAAACACTTGTTGGGGGGTAAAAAAAAGGAAAATGATATTGGATTTCCCTAAAATCAAAGGAAAATGACTAAATATTTATTTTTTAAATGTAGGAACTGAAAACATGTCATTATTATTTATGCTTTTTCTAGTATGACTATAAACTTGTTTTAGTGTTTTAAAACACTAGTACATTATTATAATGGTAAAAACCCTTGAAAAAAACCACATATTGGAATAAAATTATGGGAAACAATAATTGAGTTATTTTTTACATTCACACATAGACAACATGTCAATCCGACATGTGATGTGGTTGAAATGACTTAGTAAACATTTTTTAAAGGTACTGAAGCCTTTTAAAAACATGTTCCAGGGTTCCAAAAATAGGAAAATGATGTCGGATTACCATTAAATTATAAAAAAACAATAGTAGATTTATTTTTGAAATCTAGTACCTAACAACACATCATTTGGAGTTATGGTTTTCAAAGGATGCACTATAAACACGTTTTTAGTGTTTTAAAACACTCAAACATTAGTGTAATGGTCAAAACCAAATAAAATGACCTCATATTTATATGGAATCAAGGGAAAACCACTGATGATTTGTTTTTGTTTTGTATACATAGAAAAAATTTCAATCCAACATGAGTTGTGGTTAGAATGACTTAGTAAACACTATTAAATATTACAAAAGCCTTTATAAATATGTGTCTAAGGGTCAAAACAAGGAAAATGATGTCAGATTACCTTTAAATTGGTGGAAAATATTCATAGATAGACTTTTTTAAATGTTGGAATCAACAAAATATCATTCCAAGTTATGGTTTTCTTGGGTTGGTTGTCAACAAATTTTTAGTGTTTTAAAAAACTGAAATGTAAGTGGAAGAGCGAAAAACCAAACAAACAACCTCAGATTGATGTGAAATCATGTTAAAACCATCATTGAGTTATTTTTGATTTTCATGCATAAGAAACATGTCAATCAGATGTGTGGTGTGGTCAGAATGACTCGGTAAACACTTTTTAAATGTACAAAAGCCTTTAAAAACTTGTGTCTGGGGGTCAAAACTTGGAAAAAGATGTTGGATTTCCATGAAATTAGAGGAAATTACCTTATATTGATTTTTAAAATATGGGAACTTATGAAACATCATTCCAAGTTACGGTTTTACTAGGATGCCCGTAAGTGTATTTTTAGTGTTTTAAATAGTAAAATGTTTGTGTAATGGTAAAAACCATAGAAAATGACATCATATTGACATGAAATCATAGAGAAACCATCGTTGAGTTATTTTTGACATGTACATGTAGAAAACATGTCAATATGACATGTAGTGTGGTAAGAATGATTCAATAAACACTTTTCAAAGGTACCAAATCCTTTAAAAACATGTATTGGGGGGTCAAAACCAATAAAACAACATTAAATTTCCATGAAATAAGGGGAAAATGTCAATAGATTGAATTTTGAAATATAGAAACTCAAGGAATTCCATTCTATGTTACAATATTCTTCAGATGAGTATAAACATGTTTTTAGTATTTTAAAACACTAAAATGTGCGTGTAATGGTCAAAACCATAAAAACACATCATATTGACGTGGAATCATGGTAAAATCACCTTTTAGTTATTTTTGAAATATAGGACATGATTTCATATCGAAGTATTTAAATAAGTTTATTAAATAAATTTCAAGCACATAATACATTGATTTAAAAATTAATTAGAATATTTACTTAACCATTTTCATTTTCAAGTGTTGAATGATATATTAAATAGGTACATTTTTGTTTTCAAAGTGTTTTTCATGATATAATATTTTTTTATATTAAATTTCTTATATTTGATTAATAATATTTTAGTGAAACATTCTAAATATATTCTATGTCTTTTCCCTTTCATATTTCTTTTATTAAATGTTATGGTTCTAATTACAGGTGACAGACACCAATTGTAGGCAGGAGGTTGACCGTTTTTAAAAAGAATATTATTCAAAATACAATCAAGATGGTTCTTAGTTTTTGTGGTATGTTTAAATTTTTTCAATGATTCAGCTGAAATTATGATTTATTATGTTTTGTTTTAATTTGTGTTTTTTTATAGTTGATGAGATGATGTGGTTTATTTCAATTGATGAGATTATTAGGAGGTGAAAATATGTAGTTGAGGTCTTTGGGTTGATATATATTGGGCATGGGTTGTTTTTGGACATATTTTTATGTATACAATGATGAATGAGATATGGGTTGTGTCATGATATTCTCCCTCCAATGATACTGCAATGTGGGGAGAGAGATAATGACCCCTAAGACCTGGCTCCAGTAGGCCCTGAGTTGGTGACTAGCACCAAAGGTGTGAAAATATCACAATATGGGAGGAATTTCCCTTTATAATAAAACAAGATCGAGAGATAGGATGTATCGAACATAATAAAGTCCATGAAATATGTATGAGAAAAAACAAAAACTATCCCACTATGCATGTTTAAATAAAACTGATATAAATAATAGTATCTAAGGTAAATACCCAAAAAAACTTGAGCAGCCACACAACAACTATATGAGGGTATAACTAGTAAGGGACAACATAGTCCACAAAGTCCTCCTAAAAACCTGAAAATAATTTTTATATATGTAGAGTGAGCATACAAGTATACTTAGTAGGAAAACAAAAGTCTCTAATGTACAAGTGAAAAGATCATACTAATGCACCCCTGAGAAAACTATAGAACCAAACAGAAACTAATTGGTAGACTAAACATAACCTCAACCTCACCAAGGCTTGCACACCAAATAATAAATCCACGTAAGATATAATAATATAAATCTCATCGATGATGGGGTTCCCCACACCACATTCCCAATGATTTTCTGTTCTCACATCCAAATAGAAAAATTCTTGCCACTCACACCCCTTTTGAATATATCACATCACATCACGTCCCACCCTGCAGAGACCTTGGACATCCCAACACATCACATCCCACCCAAACAAACCTGGACCATAACAACACATCACATCCCAAAGACACATGGGACCATACATCACATGTCATCTAGAAGACACCTAATAAAGCACACCAAAACTCATCCCAAAGAAACCTGAGAAAAAACATCATAACATGATTGATGAAACCCGGGCCACTATTTCATGTAAATGGGAGTAGGGAAGAGTGCTTGGTTAGCCATCCATCCTCCCACCGAGATGTTAGGTAAGACACCCCCTACATGACTATGAGAGTGTTAACATAGAGTGATCGACATGGGTTAGGTTCATATAGAAATCACAAGGGGAATACAATGTATAAAATTATATAAAAACTCACACAAATCCTACATATAGGTTTACAAGAAGATTACCAACCAACCCATATGGTATCCCACATCCCCTACCAAGACTAAAATGAAAAACCCCACACATGTAGAAATTAAGACACTTTTCATTTTAACTCTTTTAGTTAATATTAAAATTATTTTAAATATTTTCCATTACCAACCCACTCCACTAAAACATATACAGATTAATATTCCAAGATCATTATTATCACCATCAATACCAACCGGGAACCTAAACAAAATGTAAGAACCCGGTTCTTATTTTAGAGGTACGGGCTTCTTCTTTTCCTTTTCCTTAAGTGATTTTGAGAAAATATGGAAAATGGTGAAAAATCCTAAATTTTTGAACTACACGCAATGTACTTTATCCACACACCATGTAATTTTGGCCGTGTTGGGACGAGTACACGGGGCGTGTGTCCATGCCGACGACGAAGGGTGTAGGAACCGACTACACGCCGTGTAGTGGTACCTTACATGCCGTGTAGTTAGTCGGCATGCTTAAATAGTAAGGCAGTGGCGTCTCCGCCAGCTGGGTGATAGTACACGCCGTGTACTCGAGAGTACATGCCGTGTACTCATGTCAACTGATGAACAGTGTGGCGGTGCCGCCAAGTGAACATTTAAATGAAGGGAGTACACGCCGTGTAATTTTAAGTACATGCCGTGTACTTTGTTTTTTTGGCTTAAAAAGGGCAGTAGACTCCTCATTTGGCAGAGGAGGCACTTGAGCCATTTTGGAGCCAAAGGAGGAGGCCAGATCTTTGAAGATCCACCGAGCATTCGTCTGGAATCCGATTCGGCTTCGGACGATCTCGTTGGAACCGCACGGGTAAGCCCTCTCCTCTCCTTGCACCGTTCTTGCCAATTCTTCTCCTAATGTAAGTTATTTACATTTGAATGAGTTTTGTTCTTCGTCATATCTACACCATTCTTGGGTGTTTCTGGAGCCGGCGTTCGGGTATAGCATTCGTTGGCGTATCAGGTAGGTGGCTTTGTGATCATTTTCCAACTGTCGTACGTTTTTGTGCGTTTTTGTGCCATGAACCCATGTTGGGGTGTAATGTGGCTGAGGCCGTTGCTATATTTAATGCCTATAATTGCAAAGGTGATTAAATTGTGATAATAAAATGCTGTTTGGGAACGTTGCTTGGATCCAGGACCATCCCGAGGGGTGTGTTCCTCTGTTTAGCCATTTGGCCAGGATACCCAAGGGTATGCCTTAAATGTAGTAACTGTAGAATTTCCTTGAGAGGAATTACTTGTTTATTTCATTTTGATATGTTGGGCATTGCCCGGTTACCTGTTAGCCTGAGGCCGTTGTTGTGATTGGCCTGAGGGCGTGACTGTTTTAGCCCGAGGGCTGTCGTTATTCCGCCTGAGGGAAAACTTTCGTGCCTGAGGGCTTGACTTCTGTGCCTGAGGGCGACACTTCGTATGCCTGGGGGTGAGAATTTCTGTTACGCCTGAGGGAAATACCTGCGGGTTGGATTCTGTATGGCCTAAGGGCAAGCCTGAGGGCGTGGTTAGTATTTTAGCCTGAGGGCATGGTTCTGGTTGGCCTGAGGGCTTGGTGCTATTGAGCACAAAAATGTTACTAAATTAAAGGAATTAAATGAATAATAAAATGGCAATTTAACTGTTAAGTTAGTTACTTTTGAGTACTGCTTAGTTATTTCATTTTACTACTGCACACTTGTTGCATGTTGTACACACTGTTGAGCACGAGCCTTTGGTGGGTGCCTATTAAGATATATTTCTCACACCCTGTTTGGGTCACGCTTTTCGGCCCAAACAGATTACGTTGCTGCAGGTGTAGATAGGGGAAAGATTCCCTATACAGGTACTTGACTGTTGTTGAGGAGTAGGAGGGCATGGGACCGAGCCTAGGCTTGCGATGCCGCTGCTAACTGTTATTCTTGCTTTGCTGTACTCTGTTTTCTGCTGTACTGTATTGATGCATAACATGTTCTGGCTGTTTTCTTAGAACTTGAAACAGGTAGCATCATCACTTATATACTATTGGTTATATCCATTGCTATAGTTATTTCAGTTGTGTATGTTTACTACTTCCGCTATTGTTGTATGTTTATTTTGGTATTCTGCTGCGCTACACTTTGAGAAATGAGGGCATAGTTTCCCCACTATCAGACCTGGGCCCTCGCTGCTAGTCGGCAGCCTCTGGCGTTTGGGGAAATGCGCTTGAGGTCACGTGGCGAACCGGGCTCGGGGCACCCATTGCGTGGCACCCAGGCCCGATACGTTAAAAAGTGGTATTAGAGGCGTTTCTTTTCTTTGACTTACTATTTGGATCCGTAGTCAGGGATAGGATGGAACGGTAGTTGGTAATAAGCTGTGCCCGGGCGTAGCTAACCAGTGTATAGGGAAAAGCCAGTCTACCTTGTACTTTGCATTGTTTTGATTTTGAAATTTTATGGTTGATATGTTTTCACCGTTGGGTGACGCACTTGGATTGTGCTGTTTATATTTTATCTGTGGGTTTTATTTAGTTGCAACCAGATGAGATGAGGGAATGCCATCTCATGCATCATATAGGCACATGGTAGATATCACATGACATGCATAGTTTCCATGCCATGTAGGTGCATTAGAATTTGCATGTTATTATGATAGTTGTTGTGCTAGTAAAGAATGCTGTTGTGATTGCTGCTTGATAAAAACTTGCCTTGTGATATGGTATTATTGTTTGAGCTTGTTTACAGGATGGACGCCAAACTTTGGTTTTTGGGGAGTATGGGCCCCCATTGACCAGAATTTGGTGGATCATTGACTGGTTATTGGTTATGACACAAATAAGATTTCAAACTTTGGTTCGTGGGGTGTATGGGCCCCCACAGGTCGGAATTTGACACTAAGGTGTTGTCTTTCAGTATTTTCTGGGTTTCAGAGAAGTTTCTGAGGCATACTGTCCAGAAACCCAGTATACACACCGTGTAGTATTTTTATACACGCCGTGTATGTTCTTCTGTTCGGGAAGAAGAATGAACTTTTTGAGTACACGCCGTGTACCCTGAGTACACACCATGTAGTCTCTTCCCGTGTCACAAACCATGTGGGTGGCTACACGGGGTAGGGAAGGGCTTTGGTAAGACACGTCGTGTAGTTTTGTACACACCGTGTAGTGTTGACCCGGAGTCCGGCCGTGTAACTAACAACACGGGTCGGTGAACTCCTTGACAGAACATGCCGTGTCAATTATAGACGCGCCATGTAGTGTGACCTGGGGACTCGACCGTGTAACTAACAACACGGGCCAGTGTCACCTTTCTCTGAACACATCGTGTACATATTGGACACGCCGTGTAGTCTTGTCTGAGGACAGACCGTGTGGAGTTAACCATATGGCTGGGAAACAGAATGGTGTACACGCCGTGTTCTGGTGTAACACGCCATGTAGAGTAAAGCCGAGTAGTCGTCCGTGTCACAGACGACACAGGCAGTGGGAAAATAACACCGAACACGCCATGTAGGTATTATACATGCTGTGTAGTTTTGTTGAACGGAAGCCATGTGGCTTAGCCGAGTAGAAGGACCCGGGCAGGGGAAAGGAAGGCAAGTACACTCCGTGTAGTCATTGTACACGCCGTGTAGTCTTGTTTTTCCAATTTTGAATACCTTCTTCCTCTTGTTCCCTTTGTGGTTCCTTTACTTTCAGTCTTAATAATCCGGAATCTGAGGCGTGCTTTTGACCTTATAGAGTCATGCCGCCTAGACGACCGTGAGTTGTTTGCCAAGAGAGCGTCAAAGATTATACTCCGGTGATGGTGGGACATAGGCTACCAGTTAATCCACCAGCAGAGCCAGATGCGGAACCAACTGTTATACCGGACACAGGCATAGAGGCGCAGTTCCGTGAAGGCTTATTGTGGTTCATGCAGACCTTTCAGGGAGCACCGCAGGCTGCCACATCTATGGCCGAGCTGACGCGTATCTTTCAACAACAGCATCCGCCTACGTTTTCAAGGGATGGCAGACCACAGGCTACAGAGTCCTGGATAAGATCGATGCAGACTATTTTCGAGCATCTGGAGACACCTCCAGGGCGGAGGGTCAAGCTCGCGACTTACATGCTGCGTGATTCCGCCAAGAGGTGGTGGGATGTTACCACCTAGTCAGAGAATCATAGGGACATGGCGTGGGAGGATTTTCAGGTAGTATTCTATGACTTATTCTTTCCCAAGATGCTGAGGGTAGATAGTGCTCGAGAGTTCATGAATCTACAGCAAGGCGCTATGTCGGTGATGGACTACTCTGCTCGTTTTACAGAGCTTCAGTGTTTTGCACCCGTACTGGTGGGTGATGAGACGCTGAGAGCCAGACCTTTTGAGGATGGTCTTTGGTATGACATCCGAGTGCTGGTGAATGTTTTCAGGTTGCCTACTGTACACGCGATTGTGAACCAGGCGTTGATTACAGAGAGGAACCTGTGAGAATCGAGTGGTGTGGGCCAGGGCGGTTCAGCACCAGTTACTTGTACTATTTCTACTGGCAAGAGGAAGAGACAGATGGAATTTTCTCAGGGCGGCAGTACCAGCCAGGAAGCTTCTTCAGGTGGCCCGATCAGGTGCTACCAGTGTGGCAGAGAGGGGAACAAGAGGCCGAAGTGTCCAAGAGACCCAATGGAGTGCCGAGCTTGCGGCATGATGGGTCATCTGCAGCGCTTTTGCAGGGAGTTTCTACTAGTGGCTAGTGAGAGGGGTTCTGTGCAGACTCCGTATGCGGGAGCAGGACCAGTGGCTTCTTACCAGCCAGGGAACTGGAATGCGTCAGGGCATGCAGGCAGAGATGGTGGTCGTGGCCGTGGTAGCCAGACACTAGGATCTCAGAGGCAACATGGCGGGATAGCTCAGGGTAGCCAGGCTGTGTCGCAGGGCCGCGACACTGGACAAGCATATTCAGTGCAACAGACCCAGCAGGAGTAGGATCTCGGACCTTCGACAGTCAGAGGTACTATTCTAGTAGCTTCTGTCTTGTCTTCAGTACTTTTTGATACGGGTGCTACACATAGTTTTATATCTGTACCCATTGGGGAGAGCCTTGGGCTTGGTGTTTCTACTTCTTCTGATATCATGATGCTAGAAACTCCGTTGGGGAATAGAACGGCTGGTGTGCGTCAGTGCAAGGAGTTGCCCCTTGAGGTTGGTGGGTGTCACTTCCTTTGGGACCTCTTTGTCCTGGAGATGACGAGCTATGACGTCATTCTCAGGATGGACTGGTTGGTTCCATTTCGAACCTTTGTAGACTACTATCATCGCAGGGTGCGTTTCACGTCACCAGAGGGCGGGGAGTTTCTATACAAGGGAGAGTGGGATGTTTAGGTGATTCGAGTTGGACCAGAGCATCATGGGTGAGGTGGAGTCATAGCCCAGATTGCGAGCTTATATCTGGATGACCAGGGGACTTGTCAGATGGATTTCCCTCCAGTTGTCGATTGTTTCAGGGATGTCTTCCCAGATGACTTTTCAGGTCTACCTCTGGTGCGTGAGGTGGATTTCTCTATCGAGCTTGTGCCAGGAGTAGCACCGGTGTCCATTCCTCCTTATAGGATGGTCACGCCTGAGTTGTAGGAGCTCAAGAGGCAGCTAGAGGAGTTACATGCAAAGGGTTTTATCCGACCCAGTACTTCTCCTTGGGGTTCTTCAGTCCTTTTTTCGAAGAAGGCGGATGGTACCCTCAGACTTTGTGTGGATTATCGGAAGCTGAACCAGTTGACGGTTAAGAACCGATATCCCTTGCCCAGGATAGATGATCTGTTTGATCAACTTTTTGGATCACGTGTGTTCTCGAATATTGACTTGAGATACGGATATCATCAGCTGCACATTAGACCATCTGATATACCTCTCACAGCTTTTGGGAGCAGGTATGGTCTATATGAGTATACGGTTATGCTGTTCGGACTCACGAACAAGCCAACGGTTTTCATGGATCTGATGAATCATTTGTTCCATCCGTATCTTGATTCATTTGTGGTAGTATTCGTGGACGATATCTTGGTGTACTCTCACACTCGACATGGCCATGCCACCCATCTTGAGATTGTATTGAGTACACTGAGAGAGCATCGCCTATATGCTAATCTCTCGAAGTGCCACTTTTGGATGGACCAGATTCAATTCCTGGGTCATATCATCTTAGAGGCAGGAGTTGCAGTGGACCCAGAGAAGGTGAGAGCAGTAGTTTCCTAGGAGCAGCCCAAGAACGTGTTTGAGATACGATGTTTCTTAGAGCTGGCTGGTTACTACAGATGCTTCATACAGGACTTATCCCGCTTAGCAGCACCGTTGACAGGTCTGACTAAGAAGGGTGTGAAGTTTTTTTGGTCAGAAGCTTGTGAGACAACTTTTCAGGACCTGAAGGGAAGGCTGACATCAGCACCGATCCTGATACTCCCAAAGCAGGGGAAAAGTTATACAGTTTACTGTGATGTATCAAGGATTGGACTGGGAGCCATTTTGATGCAGGGAGACCGAGTTGTTGCGTATGGGTCTCGACAGTTGAGTCCGCATGAGAGGAATTACCCGACGCATGATCTCGAGTCGACTGCAGTTGTGCATGCGTTGCGCTGTTGGAGACATTATCTATTGGGAGAGCATTTTGTGGTTTTCACCGACCACAAAAGCCTCAAGTATATCTTTACTCAGCGTGACCTGAATCTGAGGTAGAGAAGGTGGGTCAAGTACCTAGAGTCCTTAGATTTTGAGCTTGCCTATACACCTGGTAAAGGTAATGCAGTACCCGATGCACTGAGTAGTAAGACTCAGATACAGGCAGTGTAGGAGGCCAGTGGTGAGTGGCAGCTTATGGCCTTGTTCTCTGAGATGCATCTGGAGGTGCATGATAGTCAGGGGCATACTTATCCTTCCACGTTAGCTGTGACTTCTACCCTCCTGGATAGAGTGAGGATGAGGCATCTATCGGTTTCATAAGGCCTAGTCCTATGGGAGTTGGTGGCAGGTGAGGACCCTCCTTCCGGTTGGACGATATGCGATGATGAGGTTTTACATTTCCATGCACGTGTATGGGTTCCAGGGGATATACGTGAGGAGATGATGTGGGAGTTTCATGCTTCAGCTTGGGCAGTTCATCCCGGGGTTACTAAGATGTACCGTGACTTGAGACATCAGTACTGGTGGCCGAGTATGAAGAGAGAGATAGTTGGTTTTGTTACGAGGTGTTCCACCTGTCAGCAGGTGAAGGCAGAGCATCAGAGACTAGCTGGGCTGTTACAACATTTGCCCATTCCGTAGTGGAAATGGGATGATGTCGTGATGGATTTCGTGACAGGATTGCCAAGGTCACCTCAAGGAAACGACGCCGTATGGGTTGTTGTGTACAAACTTATGAAGGTAGCTCACTTCTTACCTATAAAGGAGACCTTTGGTGTGGACGATCTCAAAAGGTTGTATATCTGAGAGATCATACGTCTTCATGGGGTCCCTCATTCTATCATTTCAGATAGGGACGCCCGCTTTACGTCTCGTTTCTGGAAAAGTTTTCAGAGGGCACTAGGTACACAGGTGCTTCTGAGCACAGCATACCACCCTCAGACAGATGGCCAGTCAGAGCGGACGATACAGGTGCTAGAGGACATGTTGCACGCATGCATCCTAGACTTTGGGGGATCTTGGGAGAAGCATATAACCTTAGTTGAGTTTGCCTATAACAATAGTTTTCAGGAAACTATTGAGATGGAACTATACAAGGATTTATATGGTAGGCCATGCTGATCACCTTTGTGCTGGTTAGAGGCAGGTGAGGCAGCTTTTCTGGGGCTACAGCTCGTGCAGGAGACATCTGAGCAGGTCCAGTTGATTCGGAAGCGGATGGCTACCGCGCAGTCTCGTCAAAAGTCTTATGCTGATCGCTGTAGATGACCTTTGGAGTTCGTGGTAGGGGATCAGGTTTTCTTGCGTGTTTCGCCGAGGCTGGGACAAAAACGGATCAGGAGATAGGGTAAGCTTTCACCGAGGTATGTGGGACCATTTGAGATTCTGGAGAGAGTCGGGCTGGTTGCTTATCGGTTGCAGTTACCGCAGCGGTACTGAGCCATGCCCGACATCTTCCATGTGTCTCAGTTGCGTCACTACCATTCAGACCCGTCTCACACCTTTCAGCCAGAGGAGTTTGAGCTTCAGCATGATGCGTCCTTTGAGGATCATCCAATCCGTATCGTTGATAAGAGAACTAAGGTTCTCCGAGGCCGGTCAGTTCCTCTCGTATGGGTGCTATGGCAGGATGGCCGAGTGCAGGACAAAACCTGGGAGCGGGAGGCCGACGTACGTGCTTAGTGGCCAGAGCTGTTCTGAGCTTTCTCTTCGCCACCCTTGAAAGGGAAATTCGGGGACGAATTTCTATAAGGGGGGAAGTCTGTAAGAACCTGGTTCTTATTTTAGAGGTACGAGCTTCTTCTTTTCCTTTTCCTTAAGTGATTTTGAGAAAATATGGAAAATGGTGAAAAATTCTAAATTTTTGAACTACACGCAGTGTAATTTATCCACACGCCGTGTACTTTTGGCCGTGTTGGGATGAGTACACCGGGCGTGTGGCCATGCCGGCGACGAAGGGTGTAGGAACCGAATACACGCCGTGTAGTGGTACCTTACACTCCGTGTAGTTAGTCGGCATGCTTAAACAGTAAGGCGGTGGCGTTGCCGCCAGCTGGGTGACAGTACATGCCGTGTACTCGAGAGTACATTCCATGTACTCATGTCGACTGATGAATAGTGTGGCGGTGCCACCAAGTGAACAGTTAAATGAAGGGAGTACATGCCGTGTACTTTGATGTACATGCCGTGTACTATGTTTTTTTGGCTTAAAACGGGCAGTAGCCTCATCATTTGGCAGAGGAGGCACTTGAGCCGTTTTGGAGCCAAAGGAGGAGGCCTGATCTTTGAAGATCCACTGGGCGTTCGTCTAGAATCCGATTCGGCTTCGGACGATATTGTTGGAACCGCACGGGTAATCCCTCTCCTCTCCTGGTACCGTTCTTGCCAATTCTTCTCCTAACATAAGTTATTTACATTTGAATGAGTTTTGTTCTTCATCAGATCTACGCCGTTCTTGGGCGTTTCTGGAGCCGACATTCGGGTATAGCGTTCGTTGGTGTTTCATGTAGGTGGCTTTGTGATCATTTTCCAACTGTCGTGCATTTTTGTGCGTTTTCGTGCCACAAACCCATGTTGGGGTGTCGTGTGGATGAGGCTGTTGCTATATTTAATGTCTAGAATTGCAAAGGTGATTAAATTGTGATAATAAAATGCTGTTTGGGATCGTTGCTTGGATCCAGGACCCTCCCGAGGGGTGTGTTCCTCTGTTTAGCCATTTGGCCAGGATACCCGAGGGTATGCGTTAAATGTAGTAACTGTAGAATTGACTTGAGAGGAATTGCTTGTTTACTGCATTTTGATATGTTGGGCATTTCCTAGTTACCTGTTAGCATGAGGGCGTTGTTGTGATTGGCCTGAGGGCATGACTGTTTTAGCCCGAGGGCTGTCGTTATTCCTCCTGAGGGAAACCTTTCGTGCCTGAGGACTGGACTTCTGTGCTTGAGGGCGACACTTCGTATGCCTGAGGGCGAGAATTTGTATTACACCTAAGGGAAATACCTACGGGTTGGATCTTGTATGGCCTGAGGGCAAGCCTGAGGGCGTGGTTACTATTTTAGCCTGAGGGCATAGTTCTGGTTGGCCTGAGGGCTTGGTGATATTGAGCTCAAAAATGTTACTAAATTAAAGGAATTAAATGAATAATAAAATGGAAATTTAACTGTTAAGTTAGTTACTTTTGAGTACTTCTTAGTTATTGCATTTTACTACTGCACACTTGTTGCATGTTTTACACACAGTTGAGCATGGGTCTTTGGTGGGTGCCTACTGAGATATATTTCTCACACCCTGTTTGGGTCACGCTTTTCGGCCCAAATAGATTACGTTTCTATAGGTGTAGATAGGGGCAAGGGTACCTATACAGGTACTTGATTGTTGCTGAGGAGTAGGAGGGCATTGGACAGAGCCTAGGCTCGTGATGCCGCTACTAGCTGTTTTACTTACTTTGATGTACTCTGTTTTCTGCTGTACTGTATTGATACATAACATGTTCTCATTGTTTTCATAGAACTTGAAACATGTAGCATCATCACTTATATACTGTTGGTTATATCCACTGCTATAGTTATTTCAGTTGTGTAAGTTTACTGCTTCCGCTGTTTTTGTATGTTTATTTTGGTATTCCGCTGCGCTACACTTTGACAAATGAGGGCATAGTTTCCCCACTATCAGACCTGGGCCCTCACTGCTAGTCGGAAGCCTCTGGTGTTTGGGGAAATGCGCTTGAGGTCACGTGGTGAACCGGGCTCGGGGAACCTGTTGCGTGGCTCCCGGGTCCGGGACGTTACACAAAAATAGACAACAAACATCATATTGAAACAACCCAATAACCCAACAACTACATCCAAAACTACCTTTCATCATAACTCCACTTTTCAACCATATCTTGCTCACTGCCCCCCACACATCATGTCACATTCCAAAACACAATATATTTTTATATTTACCAAAGGATATATTATTTAGTTTCACTTTATTAATTAATTCCATTACCACACAAACCATTAGATCCAGGGGAATTTAATTCATTAACCAGATAGACGTAATTATCCAATTATTTATGATGATACAAAAAAAACTCAAAAAAACACAGTGGTTTCAAAAGAAAAGATGTTTTAGAAGAATCAAGCCACAAAATTACACAATATTCATCATGGAATTACTCACATACAATCGTAATATCAAATCAATTAAAATAAAATCAATAAAGAGATCTAAGATCGTAGTTCACATTCACCCTACAACGTTAAATCCTATATAAGTTGATTCATTATCTCTATTAATACAAATGCATCCATATTCATAAGGGATAAAAATATTAAACCCATCCTTCATGATACACATAAAAAGAAATGAATGAAAATCCTACCTGGATGAAAGACAATCAATACAACCTTGTATCACAAAAAATAGATGTGCACATATAGTAGGAAAATTTCCAAGGAAAATAAGAACTATCTGCAGAAACCATGTAACTCAACTCCAAGGAAGAAGGATTTTTGGACCTCCTGTATCAAGAGAAAGAAGAATGAATGAATTATGGGAAGATATATACCTTAGAAAAACTAGATCCAAAACTAATAGGATTGAAACAATTAATTTGACCATTAAAGGTGAATCTCATAAAAACCACGTGTTTTAAATGTTTTAAAGGTATCAATTTTTTTAAAAAATTAAGGATCTAATTATACTCCTTCGAAATAGATTTCAAACACTTAATTAATTCATTTAAACTCACTTTTCCTCATAAAAGACGTCAAAAAGAAAGATCATTAATTTTTTTTTTGGAAAATTGGAAAATTATGGAAAAATTGAAAAATGTTGGAAAATACACACCAACCTAAATGACATGCTACAAAGATGACACACTACTAGAATGGAACACTACTAGTAATGACACACCGCCAGAATGACACACCACCAGAAATGAAACACCACTAGAATGACACACCACCAGAATGACACACCGCCATAATAACACGCCACCAGAAAGATACACTTCCAGAGATACATGCTTCCAGAATGATATGATGCTAGAAAAACACACCTTCAAAATACCTGATTCAAGAATGATATGATTATAGAATGACACACCATAGGAAAAATAGAAAAAATAAAATTTAGAAATATTTTTGAAATGACACACCGCTAGAATGACACACCATTAGAAAACTAGAAAAATGGAAGTTTGGAAAACTATTATAAATGAAACACCATAAGACTAACACATCATTGGAAAATTAGAAAACTAGAAATTTGAAAAACTTTTGTAAATTACAAACCGCTTGAATGACACACTGTTGGAAAATTGGAAAACTATAAATTTGAAAAAATGATGGAATAAAACACCATTGGAACATCTCAAATAGCCCAAAAAAACTCTAGTTTTCTTCCAGACAACTTAAAATCATATTTTTGGAAATGTAATGAGTTTTAAGGTCTAGAAAATTACATAATATACCTATAAAACTATTCTCACCCAAAATAATTCAAAACCATCCTTAAAGAAAAAAGAGGAAGGGTCAGATGAAATGTCTCTCAAGATACTTATCAAGGATCTCATTACACCCGAAACACCACCACTAACCAAACCTACAATCCCGAACACCCACAAAAACTAAGAAAAACATACTTCCATAGATGTAAGAAAATGGGATTCCATCCTCCATGTTAAGATATTATCTGCTCTAGGCTGTAATGACTCGCCCGAATAGGTTTAATCTCATCATAGTAAAATGTGTATTAATTAAGAATCATGTCTTCCCTTTTCCTCAAATTAGAAAATCATCACACATCAAACAACACACATCAAATCATTGGGAAAAAATGTATATCATAAAACACTAAGGTACGAAAAACACATCACAAATAAAATAGAGTAGGGAAAAAACTAAAAAAAATAGGTACTCAGCTCGTATTTGCGTCTAATGATCCCATGTACTCTCTTTCTGGGAACCATGTCTCCATAGCACACGAACCAAAGAAATGGTCTATATTATCATCACCTTCTCTCGACAGTCTTGGATCTCTAATGGATGCTCCACAAATGTTGCATCAAACTCAATATCCAAATATCCCCAATCAATGATATGGGAGTTATCATGAAGATATTGATAGATCTGAGAGACATGGAAAACATAATGGATCCTTCCCATCCATAGTGACAATTAAAAATGATATAACTTCTCACTAACTCACCCAAACACTTTGAAAGGTCCGAAAAATTGAGGTTATAGATTACTCATCTTCTTGAAACTTTACTACCCATGTTGAGGGAAAAACTTCAAGAACACTTGGTGTCCAACCTCAAACACTTGGGGAATCCATCTACGATCAGTATAAAAATTTTTCCAGTCTTTTGCTACTTTCATACTTTCTCAAACCCACAAAAAATTCTTTATTACGCTCTATACAACCTTAGGACTAAGAAATGTGGCCTCCCCATCATTAGTCCAACACAATGGAGAATGACATGGCCATCCGTACAAAGCCTCAAACGGGTCCATACCAATGGGAGAGTGATATATTTTATTATAAGAGAACTCAACCAAGGGTAATTCTTTTGACCATGATCCACCAAATTCCTAGACACATACCCGCAACATATCCTCCAATGTTGGATAGTCTGTTCTATCTACCCATATGTCTGAGGTTGGAAAGTAGTGTCGACATGCAACTGGGTTCCAAATTCTTGCTGTGATCCCCTCAAAACTCTTGAGGTAAAATATGGATCAAGGTTTGAGATAATGGAAATCAGAACTCCATGCAACCACACCACCTCATCCACACTCATCTTAGCTAAATAATTCACTATGTCTAACTCCTTTATCACAAAGAATTTGGCAGATTTTATCATCCGATCCATGATCACCCAGATATCATCATAACCTACCTAATCTATGGGAAAACCTATAATTAAATCCATCAATATGTCATCCCATTTCCACTTGGGGATATCTAAAGGTTGGAAAAAACAACCAAGAACATATTTCTAGGCCTTAACCTTTTGGAAAATGAAACACTTTTCCACAAACTCGGCCACTACCCGTTTCACCCTGGGCCACCAAAACTATATCCTCAAGACACTATACATTTTAGAAACTCTAGGTTGTACTGCTAATGGTGATCTAGGAAACTTATGAAGGACACCCTCATGAATTGATACTGGAGAAATATAATTCCTCGAAATAATAGCTGGTTCTAACTATCCTCCGACCATCCCTTCAGAGCATCACCATGCACAACACAATCACACATCACCTTTACCTTTGATTTTACCCACTGAGAATCTTCCAATTTTCACATTAGATAAGACTACACCATTATCTAGAATATGCTACCTCCTCCATTGACTACCATTCCATTCAAGTGCAAGGATTCCAATTCCTCAATTTCTCTATAAGAATCCACATACTCCTGAAAAACATACTTTTGTGACTTTCTGCTCAAAGCATTTGACACAACATTTCCATTGATTAGGGTACACCATAATACATTCCCACTGATTAACCACTCTCACACCCTAACAAAAAATGTCTTGGATCTCTCACCCCCTTCAAATATATTGCATCACATCACATCACATCCTTCCCACACACACCTGGGTCATCCCATCCTACTCGCACATACGTAGGCCATAAAAACACATCAAAACACATCACATCCCACTTGCACATACTCAGGACATCAAAAAACATCACATCCCGAAGACACCTGAGAACACACATCACATCTCATCCTAAAGAAACATGGGAAAACACACCAAAAATCATCCTGGAGACACTTGGGACCACATATCACCACTCTCCCAAAGAAACTTGGGCCACTATCACCTGGAAGAGGGAGCATGGAAGAGCGGGTGGCCATCCGTCCATCCTCCCATCAGGATGTTGGGAAAGACATCCCTTGTATGACTATGCGGGTGTTGACACATAATTCTTGACATGGGTGGGGTGTGCATATAAATAATAAGGGGAGTACAATGTATACATACTTATATATAAATAAAAATACCCCACCTACAAGTTTACAAATATATTACCAACCAACTCAAAAGGTCTCCCATGTCCGCTGCCAAGACTAAAATGCACAACCCCACACAAGCAGAAAGTAATACACTATTCGTTTTTAGTATTTTAGTTAATATAAAAATTATTTTCTAGATTCTTCGTTATAAACTCATTCCACTAAAACATATACGGATTAATATTCCAAGATCATTTTTATCACCATCCATACTAACCAGTCAACTAAAAAAACAAAGAAAGAAATATATTGAAATAGTCCAACATCCATATCCACTACCACCTTTCATTGCAACCCCACTGCTCAACCATATCATCCCCACAACCCTACCACACAACATATCTCATACCACAACACAATATATTTTCCAATTTACCAAAGGATCTATTATTCAATATCGCTTTATAAATTAATGGTATTATCACACAAAACATTTGATCCAAGGGAATTTAATTCACTAACCATATATATATATATAATTATCCAGTTATTTATGATGATACCAAACAATCAGGAAAATAGAGGTTTCAAAAGTAAAGCCACTATAGCATAATTAAGCCCCCAAAAGACAGAATATTCATTATGGAATTATACCCATAAAATAATAATATCAAATCTATAAAAACAAATCAACAAAAATATGTAAGATCATACTTCATATTCCCCCTGCCCCTTTAAATCTTGTATAAGTTGATTAATTATATTTCTTAATCCAATTAAAACCATATTCCTAGTGGATAATAATAATAAACCCAGTCCTCATGACAAACACGAAAAGAAATGAAGGAAAAACCTACCTATATGAAAGATGATAAATATATCCTTGTTTCACCAAAAACAGATGTGTTTATACGACAAGAAACTCTCTGGGAAAAAACAATCTATCTGTCACAACCATATAATGACCCGAACAGTTATAAATGAAGTTCCCATTTTATTTTAATTAAATTTCTTATTATGTAATACGGTTATAGAAAAAACATGCACTTACTTGGTAATATATTATAGGATTTAAAATACCATTAGGAATATTTACCATTATTAATAATGTTTTTGAACAATGATCACATGATTAGTATAAATATAGGGATTTTAACAAATGAAATTGGCTTATACAAAGGGAGTGATGACCTCAACCAGTAGAATTGTGTGCTATGAAGCCCATTTATCAAAACATATAAGGGAGATAACATCTATAGGATTTTCCCTTGGAAAAGACGAAGATAATATCCAACAAATTATGCATGAGAGAAACCATTTATAAGATAATTTCATGCTCATCAAGATCATGACCCAAACCATGTATGCCAAATGACCCCAAGAAAGTCTCATCGTTGCACAACTGACGCTTAGGGAATATACTAGTTAAGTAAATGGATACGTATCAAGACCTTAATAATATTAATATGAATATTTGAAAGAATAATGACTTTATTTTTAATTTTATTTTTTACTTTATAAATTATTTTGATTTTGATTCAATTAAACACAAATTGTATTTTCGGCTAATATTCAAATTCAATTAAGGGATTTATATTGATGAATTAATGTATTTTTAAAATAAATAGTATTTTTATATAATTTCAGTTTTAAATAAGGTTTATTAATTATAAATGGTTATATAATTTTTATGAAGTGAAGTGTACTTTTTATAAGGGTTCAAAAACTAATATTGTTAAAAAACCCATCATTTTTTAATAAATGTCAAATATTTTTTTAAAAGTGAAAAATAACTTATTTTTATAATTATTTAGATAAAATAAATATTATTTTTGGAATCATAATGTTTAAATTTTCCAATGGTTAATTTTTCATAATTTTCTAAGACAGTCGAATCTTCAGGTAAAAATTAAATACCCTATAAATATATTGTGTGTTTTATGACATTGTAATGACGCAAAAATGTTGAAATAAATACTATAATGTGTATAATTGTTCAAATATATGCTTTACACTTAAAATAATTAAATTTTATGTTTATTTTATTAATTTTATAATGCATTTATTAATCCACAAAAATATATAATATATTTTATGATTTTAAATTCATTAATTTAAAAGAGTGACTACCATCCACATAAGAAAGGGTAATATTTTAACAGGTTCAGAAGACTGAATAATAAAATAATTAAAACCTATAAAATTTTACAAAAACTATGGTAAAAAACCGTGGGAAAGTTTTCGGTTTTGAATATTTATTATAGAGTGTCTAAAACCTAAGTTTGTGAAATATTAAATAATTCCCCTCTCATTTCCTATATAAACCCACCCAAGATCCCACTTATTATCACTAAAAATCCTTTGATCACGTTCTTACTCTTCCATAATCCTACTATGGAACCCCAATCTCTCAATAATCTACTTTTCAAGCTTTTGGAGCCACACATTCATGTAAGGGTTATTTCCTTTCTCATCTTTATCAAAGATTATTTATCCTGTTATGCCATTTTAGTTTTAATTTAAAATGATGGGGTATTATTCAAAAACTCCCTAATACTTACCTTATTATGTATAAATGATTATAGACCCATATATATCTCATTAATCACTCCCATGTACAGCCATTAGCATGCCAAAATTTCATAAGAATCCTTCCCTTTCTCTTTTTATTCAAGCCTATTTATTATTTTATGCCCTATTTTTCAAAATCTAAATGTGTTGAAGAGTCCTTACATGTACCTATTAATTTAAAATTCATGTAATAATTATGAGAGACCCATTTATCTCCCATCAACCCATTTTATGAATTTTTAAGTGAAGTTGTTATGCTGCTGAATTTTCACCTTGTTTTTCCATGCAAACAAATTGTATGGTGAATACCATACCCATTTTCTATCAAGGGTGTTTACTTTTATGCACATATAACTTTTAGTATTTGGAACTTATATGTATGTATTCTACACTAATTTATTGTGGAATAAATTATGATGATGAATGAATCTATGTTTTATACACTATGTGGCACACTTAAGCATGAGAATGAAATGAAAGTGTCAGGTG
Organism: Viscum album; assembly: GCA_963277665.1. NCBI lineage: Eukaryota > Viridiplantae > Streptophyta > Magnoliopsida > Santalales > Viscaceae > Viscum > Viscum album. The sequence continues at coordinate 813,109,582 of OY728126.1, read as the reverse complement.
CACACAAAATTATATAGCGCTCCAATGAGTTGGGTAATTTTTAGTATCATGATACACCATGTTGGGAAAGGGGTGTAACTGATTCATTTATGAGACTATATCCACCACGAATTCTTGGAGGTTTATCCTTGACATGTGTTTATGATGCTGTATTTTAGGATGTTGCCACATTTCCCATGTCAGGATTATAATGCTATATCATGCTTTATTATTCATGTTCCATTATGCCTCATTGATATGACATGTCTAAAATGTATTATTATCTTTATGTTATTCCATGTTTATTACCTTATAAGGGATTTATGGCTCTCTCATTTCTTATGTATTTCCCCAGGTTATCCAATGCAGTTTTAAGCTCAATCATGTTAATGAAGTTTTCAATAAAGATATTGAAATTATTGTTTTAAGTTATAATGAAATGCACTTAATTCCCAAAGTCACTATATTTCTCGATATTTTGAGTTATATTAACTGTAATTTTATGTTATTAAATCATGTTTTAATATTAAATAATGATTAGGGTTGTTATAGTTGATATTAGAGGAAATGTTTAGTTATTTTTGGTATTAGTATTAGAAAACAATAGTAAAATACTTAGGGATAAGAATAAGTATAATAAAACATTACTAAATTTTGGTTAGTATAGAGTAAGTATTTTATCAAGAAAATACATCCTTGTATGGATACTAAAATTGGATGTGGTTCTTTCATAGATTTACCTATGAGTAACAACTCTGACAAGGTGTTCCAAGCCTAAATCAGGGTAACCTAGTACACGAAAACGAGCCTTACTATACACCTGGTTTGGCACTCTCATGGGATATTATTTTTTAATTCATAAGATCATTAAGAACCAATATTAAGGGAGTCAAATAATTCCTATAAGAGTATATGTTAGGAAATAGATCATGGATAACATTGACATCAACCTAAAAATCCATAAGTTAAGGAAATACATGTTACTTATAAGTTATTACTTTAATGCCTTAAAATTCCCATTTATGTGTTTAAAATTAAAATATACTCATCCTTAATTTTCCTTTTATTCTAGAAAATGGAAAAAAATAAGAGGAATCAGGTAAAAAATCAATGTGAAAAGTAATGTGATGAGTGCCCCAATGAGATACCCAACATAATGGGGACATGAATCACTCACTTCATGAAGATACTATCTCTATTGAATTAGGTTCTAAATAGAAACATGGATTAGGAGGAACTCATAAATCCCCCCAAAATAGAACAAGCCTCAATTAATATATTCATGCGATAAAGGACTCATACTTTCAATGGATTATTTGACCCCTTAATCACCGAAAAATGAATCAATTCTATTGAGAGGATCCTCTCCATCCTTTAATGTTCTGAACAAGATAATGTTATTTTGGATGTTTATAATATGGAGGGAGATACAGATAAATGGTGGACATTGATAAAAAATATGAAGCCTATAGAAGTGATCTAGCCGATGGGATGGAAGGATTTTTGGAAAATGTATTTTGATAAATATTTTCCCTATACTATCCATCTTAAAATGGAAAGGGATTTACTTTCCCTCATGAAAAAGACAACGAATATATCAGGGTGTATGAAGAAAATTCACAAGTATTGAATGATATGCCTATGGCTTTGTCGTTACCCCTAAGTAAAGGGTTGACCACTTCTTTACTGGGATAAAACCTATCATACAGAAATCCGTGGCGATTTGTTACATTGATAGCTTTGAATAAATTGTTTTATGTTCCCTCAAATTCAAAATGAAGATACGTGAATCTTAGAGGTATCACTGGGATTAGAATCCAAAAGTGGAGATCAATTCTGGAGGTCTGATATAGAGATCTAAGGGTGCCAATAAAAACACCCCACTTGTTAATGGGGTGAAAAGAACCACCCTGTAAATTTCCTGAAGGGCATGATGAAATGCTTTCGGTGCGGGAAGGAAGGGAACATTGAAAATTATTGCTGATATGTGAAACCTAAAACTAAAACAAAGGATAGGAATGATCCAGTCAACCCTCAGCGTATTCTTCATTTCTAAAACTACAAGGAACTAGGGTATTTTGTAGATAAATTCACTTAGTTAAGGGTTTTTGAAGACAACTAACAAACTCCAAGGAATAAAGGGTGAGCTTTTTCCATCATTACCACCAAAGTGAATCCTGATAAAGAAGTGGTGATAGGTACGCTAGTTATTCATTCAATAATAGAGTACACACATTGTGATTATTGTTATATGCATTCCTTCATATCACAGAAGTTTAGTAGAACTATTCAAACATCATCACAAATATTGGAAGTGGAATTATCAATAAAAATGGAAAATAGGGAAATTATTCCATCCTAAGTATATAACTCTTCCCCTGTCAATGTTTTTGGGATGAATTAACCAATGAACCCTATTATAATCCCTTTGGTGGAATTTGATGCAATTCTAGGCATGGATTGGATTTCCCTATATATATCCAATATAAATTTCCATAAGAAGGAAACCACTCTCTGTCTTGTGAATCAACACCCTATTATGTACAAGTGAAAAAATGTGGATGGATCTTCTTTAGCACCATCATCTCAAGAATAGATATTATTTCCTTAAGAGAAAGTGTATCTATCTCAAATGATTGATTCTAAGGACAAGATCATCCTTTAATACATGAACATTGTAAGGGAATATGATAATGTGTTTCCTGAGGAATTTCATGGTCTTCCTCTTAACAAATATGTTGAATTTTTAACTGATCTTATACTCGGAGAATTAACCTTATCCAAGAATATGTATAGAATGGATGTTGTGGAACTTGAGGAGTTGAAAAAACAACTACATAAGAATATATATAAAGGTTTCATACAATAAAGTGCTTCACATGGTGTGAATCAGTCCTCTTCTTCAAGAAGAAGGATGGTTCAAGGTGCCTTTGTATCGATTATCATGAGCTAAAAAAGATCACAATTAAGAAAAAGTATCCTCTATCTTGGATTAATGACTTGTTCAATCAGCTACCTAAAGTACAATACTTTTCTAAGGTGGATATGTGGTCAAGATATTGCCATGTTAGGGAGAAGAATAATTATATCCCCAAGACTGCATTTTATAAAATGTATAGGCACTATCAATTTATAGTAATGCCATTTAGAATCACTAATGCTTCAAAAATATTCATGGACTTTATGAATAGAATATTTATAGATTACCTCGACAAATTTATGGTAGTATTTATATATGATATTATAATATACTCCAAAAGTAAGGAGGATCATGAGGAGCATTTGAGTATTGTGCTAAAGACCTTGAGAAAGGAAAATCTTTATGCTAGTACAACAAATGTGGGTTTTGGTTGAAGGAAGTCACTTTCTTGGGACATATCATCAAAAGAAATGGGATATTTGTGAACCATTAAAAGGAAAAATAAATTGAAGGATAGACGAGGCCAACATATGTGATAGATATTCATAGATTCCTTAGGTTTGTTGAGTATTATCGTTAATTTGTGATAAATTTCTCATGATTTGCAAACCCTACTATCAAGATAACTTAAAAAGGGGTAAATTTTTTAGAGAATGATGAATGTGAATAAATCTTAAAGGAGATGAAGAGGAGGCTTATCACTGTGCCTATGATCACACTACCCACAAGTGGAGATATTTTCTTGGTATTCAACAATGATTCGATGAAGGTCCTGGGCTGTGTGTTGATGAAAAATGAAAAATTCATTATCTATGATTAAAGGAAATTAAATGGTCATGAACATAACTACTAATCACATGATCTGGATTTGGTAACAGTGATATTTTCTTTGAAAATTTGGTGACATTATCTCTTTAAGAAGAAGTGTGAAATATATACAGATCAAAAAGACATAAGTATATATTCACACAAAAAGAACTGAATATGAACCAATGAAGATGGTAGAGCTGATTAAAGACTATGACTATTTAATCCAATAACATCCTAGGAAAGCAAAAAAAGTGGAAGATGATATAAGAAGAAAGGATATGAAAATTTTGTTATTGATGAGATTTGAGAGGGATATGCTATTCATAGATTTGGAAAGGATGGACATAAGAATCATAAAGGAATGAACGTAATCGATCCTTTTGCAAATTATGGCTCAATCATCTTTTCTAGAGAGTTTAAAGGATGATAAAAGAGTTTTTGTGGAAATAAATAAGAAAGTGGAATCAATATGGAAATGGGAATCCTTTGAGTTCAATGTTAATGATGAATGTGTTGTGAGATTTGGGTCAAGACTATGTGTACCATGAAATAGTAGGTTTAATAATGATTTGTTGGATGATTCATATAGATGAACCTTCTCCATCTACCCAGGAAGCACAAAGATGTTTCAAGACCTTCTAGAACACTATTGGTGTGATAACATGAAGAAGGGGATCACTTAATATATATCAAGATATCTTGTATTTCAGTATTTGAAAGAGGGAAGGACAAATTACAAGGTGATAATGCCACCATTACCCACACATACATGAAAATGGGAAAAATCCCCATGGAAATTTTCACTAATCTTCCAAATAAATCAAGAGGGAATAATTATATATGTTTTGTGGTGGATCATCTTACAAAGACTTCTCAATTCATTGTTATATGAGAGGAATTATCACGGGATCTACCTACATGGATAAACATTAGGGAAGTGGTTAGGAAGCATGGTTTAAAACTATCAATGGTATCAGATCAAGATCCAATATTCACCTCCTGTTCTGGAAAAGAGTATTAAACAAGATCTAAACACTAAGTTGAAAATCATAATGACTTATCACCCTCAAAATGATGGACAATCAGAGTGAACTATCCAGAAACATGAGGACATGTTGAGAGCATGCTTAATTGACTTGAAAGGAGGAAGGGATCGACATCTTACTTTGGTTGAGTTCTCTTACAAAAATAGTTTCCACTCAAGTATCCAAATTCCCCCTTATGAAGACCTTTATTGGAATAGGTGTAGGATACCTGCATGCTATAATGAAGTTGGGGAACAAAAACTTCTAGGTCTTGAAATTGATGAGGAAATGGTCAAAAAGGTTAAAACCATTCAGAAATAGATCAAGATTTCTCAGAGTGAGGAAAAAATGATATACTGACAAACAACAATGAGACCTAGAGTTTTATGTTGGAGACATGGTACTCCTCCGCATATATCTATGTAATAAAGCAATTAGATTTGGGAATAATGGAAAGCTTAGTCTAAGATACATTAGCCCATTTGAGATCATTGATTGCATCAGAGCTATGGATTAGCGACTTTCACTCCCACCTAACCTATCTCAAGTTCATGATGTATTCCATGTACCACTCTTGAGGAAGTACATACATGACTGATCACATGTACTCAATCCAGAGGTGGTACCATTGGATAATGATCTTTCCTATGAGTAGGATCCGTTAAATATCTTATATCATAGAGAAAATGTTCTATGAAATAAGATAATGTACCTTGTAAAAAGTGATATGGAGAAACCAAAAGTTGGAAGAAGAAATGTGGGAACTAGAAGAAGTGATGAGACATAATTACCCTCATCTATTTTAAAGGTCTGAAATAAAAATTTATAGCGTGAAATTTCTCAAGGGGGATATTATAACTACCCAAACTTTTATAAATGATGTTTCGTTTTTGGATTTAATAAAATGTATTATTATGTAATATGATTATAGAAAACACATGAAATTCCTTGGTTATATCTTATTGTATATAAAATACCATTAAGAATATTTACCATTGTTAATATAGCTGTTGAACAATGATCACAAGATTAGTATAAATATAGATTTTTAAATAAATTCAATTGACTCAGAAAAAGGGAGTGATGGACTCAACCATTAGAATCATGCCCTATGAAGACCATTTATTATAGATTACGAGGGAGATAATATCTCTAGTATTTCCCCTCAACTTAGCTCAAGCTGAGATCCAATAACTTAATCATGAGTGAAACTGTTTACGGGAGAAGTTCGAGCTCATCGAGATCATGGCCTAAACCATGTTTGCTGAACAACCCCATGAAAGTATCACTACCACACACATTACTCTTAGGGAATAAGATGGTGTAATAAAGGGATGTGTAATCAGAATTTGAAATATGTATATATATATTGTGTATAATAATGAATTTATTTTCATTTTTATTGTTACTTTATAAAATATTTTGATTTTGTTTCAATTAAAAAAAATTGTATTTTTGGGTAATATTGAAATTAAATTAAGGGATTTCCATTGATGAATTAGTTTATTTTTAAAAATAAATAGTATTTTAATGAAATATAATTATTAAATAAGTTTTATTAATTATAAATTGTCGTATAATTTTTATGAAGTGTAATGTAAGTTTTATAAGGGTTCAAAAACTGTTATGTAAAAAACCCTAGCATTTTTCAATAAATGTTGAGTGATAATTTAATAGATAAAAATAACAGATTTATAAAAATTTTTAGATAAAACACATATTATTTTTGGAATCATAATAGAGAAATTATCTAAAGGAAATTTTTTCATAATTTTCTAAGATAGTCGAATTTTCAAGTAAAAATTAAATACTGTATAAATATATGGTGTGCTTTATGATGTCATAATGACCCAAAAGTGATATAATAAATACTATAATTTGTATCCTTGGTAAAATTTTTGGTTCCCCTTTAAAATAATGTGATTTTAATTTAATTTTTTAGATTTTATAATACCTTTATAAATTCTCTAAAAAATTTAATATATTTTATGATTTCAAATTCATTTCTTTTAAAGAGTGACTCCCCTATACATAAGAAAGTGTAATATTTTAATATATTCTTCCCTTTGCATAATAAAATAATAAAAACCTACCCAATTTTAAAAAACTGATGGGAAAAAAATAAGGGAAGGTTTATTGTTTTGGATATTTTATTATATAGAGTGAAAAAACCCAAGTGTGTGAATTATTAAAGAATCCCCCTATAATTTCAGATATAAACCCACAAAATATCCCACATCTCTTCCTAAAAAATCCTTTGATCACATAATTACTCTACACTCCCCTCTCAATAATCTTCAAAGGCACCCCTATCTCTCAAGAATCCCGTTTTCGATCTTTTGGGGACACACATTCAAGTAAGGGTTCTTTCATTTCTCATCTTCATAAATGTTCTTTATCTTGTTATGAAGTTTTATTTTCAATTAATAATGATGGGGTATATTTTTGAACCACCCCAATACTACCCTTATTATTTATAAATTATGAGATACCCTTTTCTCTCTCACTGGTCACTCCCATGTACATCTGTTACCATGCCACAATTTCGTAAGCATCCTTTCCTTTCTCTTTTTAGTCACGACTATTTATTACCGTATGCCTTCTTTTTTTGAATTAAAAATGTGTGGAAATGTCCTTACAAGTACCTAATATTGTCAAATTTATGTAAAAATTATGAGATACCCATATCTCTCTCATCAACCCATTTTATGAATTTCTAAGTGATGTCGTTTTGCTGCCGAATTTACACCACGATTTTCCATGCCAAACCAATTGTGTAGTGAATACTATATACATTTCCTATCAAGGGTATTCACTTTTATACACACATACCTTTTGATTGGGGACTTAAATGTTTTTATTTAAATCTCTTTTATTGTGGAATAAATTATGTTGAGGAATTAATCCATGTTTTTTGATATATGTGGCATACTTAAGCATGAGAATGAAATGAAAGTGACGGGTGCACCAAGAATTATATAGAGCTCCAATGCATTGGACAATTTTTAGTATCATGATACATAAAGTTGGGATAGGGGTGCACTGGATTCCTTTATAGGAATTTTTCTACCATGAAGTCTTGGAAGATTATCTTTGACCTATGTTTACGATGCAGTGTTTTAAGATATTGTCAAATTTCCAATGTTATGATTATCATGCTATATCACGCCTTATTATCAATTGTCCTTTATGACTCATTGATATGAATTATATAATATTTATTATTATCTTTATGTTATTCCATGTTTATTACCTTACTGGGTTTATTGATCACCCATTTCCTATGTATTTCCCAGGTTATCCAATACAGTTTTAAGCTCAAGAATTTTAAAGAAATTTTCAATAAAGATATTGTAATTCATGTTTAATGTTTTAATGTAATGTACCTAATTCCCAAATAAACTATAATTATCAAAATTTTGAGTAGTATTAAGTTTATTTCTATGTAATTAAATAATGTATTAATATTTAATAAAGATTAGGGTTGTTATAAACTAGGTTACTTGACTCTAAGGAAGAAGGATTTTGGGACCTCCCGTATCAAGAGAAAGAAGAATGAAAAAATGATGGGAAGTTCTCTACCATAGAAGGACTAGATCAGAAACAATTGGGATTGAAATAGTTTAGTTGACCGTTAAATACCGATCTCTTTAAAACCATGCATTTTAAACATTTTAAAGGTCTCAAGACTTTTTAGAAATTAAATATATGATTAACCTCCATTGAAACGACTTTATAACATTTAATTAAGGCATTTAAACCCACTTGTCATAATAAAATATGTCAAATGGAAAATATGTAATTTTTTTGGAAAACATATTTTTTTTTGGGAAAATGTAAAACTTTTTGAAATGACACACCTCCGGAAATGACACGCCACTAGGATGACACACAGTCGGAATGTCACACCGTGAGAATGATGTGCTAGAAGAAAACCATGCTGCCATAATGACAAGTTTCTAGGATGACACACCACTAGAACAATATGACTCTAGAAAGGACATGCTGCCAGAATGACACACAATTAGTAGGACCCACCACCAGAACAACATGCTGCTAGAATGAAATGCTGCAGGAATGACATGCTGCTAGAATGAAAAACCTCCAGAAGGACACACCATGAGGATGACATGCTTCTAGAGAGACACATCACTATAATGACATGCCACCATAATTACACACTACGAGGATGACACACTGCCAAAATGACATGCCACCAGAATGACACACCACCAGAATGACATGCTGCTAGAACGACAAACTGCCAGAATGACGTGCCGCTAGAATGAAACACTGTTGAAAAACTAAAAAACTATACATTTAGAAAAATGTTGGAAATTAAACACTTCCAGAATGATACACCATTATAAAATTAGAAATTTGGAATAATATTATAAATGAAACACCACTATAATGTCAGACCGTTATTATGAAACATATCTAGAAAAATAGAAATTTGGAAAACTGTTGGAAATGAAATAACACTAGAATTACAGGCCATTGGAAAATTAGAAAATTATAAATTTGTAAAATTATTTGATATTAATGACCACCAGAATGACACACCATTAGAAAATTGGAAAACTAGAAATTTGAAAAAATGTTGGAAATGACACACTGCTATAAAGACTCACCATAGGAAAATTTGAAAACTAGAAATTTGGAAATATTTTCGAATTGAACACCATTAGAACATATCATAATTCCCCAAACACCCCAATTTCCCCCCAGACACCTCAAACATAATTTTTATGGAAAAGTAATGGGCTAGAAGTTCTGATCCATTGTAGGTTGACTGTGGTATGGGTTGACTGATGTATATGTTGACTAAGGTTATTCTAAATGTGTTTGTTTTTATATATGACTATGGATGTATGATGTATGTATGATGGGTTTATCATAAATTTATATTTTAGTTATTTACATGTTAGTTTATTTATTATTACATTTATTATTTAATATTTATTTAAAATAAATTTTAATTGTAATATTTAGAGGTGGTTTTTAGTGACTGTCACTAAGTAAATTAATGAAAATTATAATTATCAGCAGTTACTATTAACCACCATTAAACATAACCACCGCTAAATATATTAGTAGCATTTAGGTTCATTTTATCTATTTTATTTTTTGGGTAATTTTTTCTTTAAAAAAAACCACCGCTAAATAAAACTGAAACCGATACTAGATTATCTAAAAAACAAAACATATAGAAACTGCAATTAAATAAAAGAAACTATCACAAAATGACTAGAGAAAATAATATTTTCAGTGTTTTTTATAACTATCACTATAATACTAGGTGGTAGTTTAATCCGCCACCAATTCAAGAATAAAATACTACTAAGGGCCCGTTTTTGTAGGGTTGGATTGGTTTTGGGTTGAGATTTTTGGTATTAAATTTTTGTGGGTTCTTTAAAATTTGGTTTTAGATATTTGAAAGAAGTATATTTAATTTTTTTTGGTTTGAAATGAAATCATAGATATTTCTGGTAAAAATATATTTACATTTATGTAACAATTTTAGAAGTTGTTGAAACTAAAAAAAAATTGTCCATTAGAGACAACTTTTAATTGAAATGGATGTAGTTTAAACCACTACCTAAAATTATAGTGATAGTTATAAAACCCACCCCTATTTCATTTCCATTTTTCATTTTGTGGTGGTTTCTTTAATTTAGTGGTGGTTTCTATATGTGCCGTTTTAGAGAATTTAGTGGCGGTTTCAGTTTTATTTAATGATGAAAATTTTAAAGAAAAAATAACCTGAAAATAAAATAGATTATATAAACCTAACTACTGCAAATATATTTAGAAATGGTTTTTTAGTGGTGGTTAATAGTAACCACCCCTAATTATATATTTTTTAATTTACATAGTGGAGGTTACTAAAAAATTTCGCTAAATATTACAATTAAATTTTATTTTTTATAAAATATTTAATAAAAAAATATAAATAAAAAAATGAAATGTAACAAATAAAACATAAATGTATGATAAACCCATCATACATACACCATACATCCACATTATATTATATAAACATCTGATGTCATCATGAACTCAATCAACATATACCTCAGTCGACCTATACCTCAGTCATAAATATATACATATAAAATATGTCCAACAACAACCCATTCCCAATATACATCAACCCCATGACCTCCACTACATCTGTATGCCTACACATCATCTCATCAACTGAAACTGACCACATCATCTCATCAACTGTAACAAAAAAGAAAACATAAATTAAAAATAAACATAATAAATCATTATTATAGTAGAATCATTGATAAAATTTAATCATACCATAGAAAGTATGAACCATAAAAAATTCCTTTTGAATAATTTTGTGGACCAAAATGGTCAACCTCCTGCCTTCTACTAGCATATATCACCTACAATAAAAACCAAAACATATAAGAAACGAAATAAGAAAGAGAAAAGACACAAAATATTTTTAGAATGTTGCACTTAATATTTGTTATTTTTTAATCAAATAGAGTTTTTTATCAATAAATAAATAATATATCATGAAAAAAACTTGATAGTATAAAATTACTAATTTAAGATATGATTGAACATTTGATACTGAAAGTGTATAAGTAAATATTCTTATTAATTTTTAAATCAACGTATAATGTTCTTGAAATTTACTTAATAAACATATTTTAAAGACTTTGATATGGAATCATGTCCTACATTTCAAAAATAACTAAATGGTTGTTTCCCCATGATTTCACATCAACCCAAGGTCATTTTCTCTGGGTATGACCATTACATGCACATTTTAGTAATTAAAAACAGTAAAAATGCATTTACCACCATCCCAATGAAACCTAAACATGGAATGAGGTGTCGTTGGTTATAACATTTCAAAAATAAATCTATGGTAATGTCCTATTATTTCATGGAAATCCAACATCATTTTCTTGGTTTTGATCCCCTAACACATGTTTTTGAAGGATTTTTCACCTTTAAAAAGTGTTTATCGAGTTAGTCTGACGACACTGCTTATGAGATTGACATGTTGTCTATGAGTACACATCAAAAGTAACACAATGGGGTTTATCATGTGATTTTACACCAATATGTGGTCTTTTTCTATGGTTTTGACTATTACATGAACGTTTAGTGTTTTAAACCACTAAAATCACATTTATGGGATTATTTGAAATACCATTACTCAAAATGACATGTTATTAAATCCTATATTTCAAAAATCTATGTATGGTCATTGTGATCGAGTTTAATGGAAATTAAACATCGTTTTACTTATATTGACTCCCAAAGACATATTTTTTTAAGGTTTTGGTACCTTTAAAAAGTGTTTACCAAGTCATTCCAACCACACCACACATCAGATCAACATGTTTTCTATCCATAAATATAAAAAATAACTCAATGGTGGGTTTTAAATGGGTTTACTTCAATATGAGGCTATTATGTTTTTGACTTTTACATGCATGTTTTAGTGTTTTAAAACAGTAAATCTTGTTTACAACTCTCCCAGGAAAACTGTATCTTGGAATGATATACCTTTAGTTACTACATTCCAAAAATAATTATAAAGTCAATTTTCTCTAATTTCAGTGTTATCCGATGACATTTTCCTGGTTTTGACCCCTCGAAAAATATTATTAATGGATTTAGTACATTTAAAAAGTGTTTACTAAGTCATTTCGACAAAATTCATGTTGGATTGATATGTTTTCTATGTGTACTTGTAAAAAATTACCCATCACTAGTTGTACCATGATTTCAGGTCAATATGTGTTTGTTTTCTATATTTTTGACCGTTACATGAACATTTTAGTTTTTCAAAATACTAAAAAAGTGTTTTTGGGAATCCTAGGAAATCCCATAGCTCGAAATGATGTGTTGTTAATTCTTCAATTTCAGAAACCAATATTCAGTCATTTTTCTCTAATTTCTTTACAATACAATGTTGTTTTCCAAGTTTTGACCCCATGAAACATATTTTTAAATTATTTAGTACATTTAAAAAGTGTTTACTTAGTCATTATTACCACACCACACATCGAATTGATGTGTTTTCTATACATACACATAAAAAACAACTCAACAGTGTATTTACCATGATTTGACATCAATCTGATGTCATTTTATATAGTTTGGACTGTTACACACACATTTTAGTGTTTTAAAACACTTAAAAAGCCTTTATGACCATCCTAGGAAAACTATAACTCAGATTGATGTTCTGTCAATTCATACATTTCAAAAATAATTTTACAATCATTTTATTCTAATTTTAGGAAAATACTACTTCTTTTTTCTGTTTTTGACGCCCAACACATGTTTTTAATGGCTTTGGAACCTTTAAAAAGTGTTTAATGATTCATTCTGACCACATCGCATGTCGGATTAATGTGTTGTCAAGACATACAAATCAAAAATAACTCAGCAATGGTTTTTACATGATTTAATGCTAATCTGAAGTTGTTTTGTATGGTTTTGATTATTATGTGAATATTTTAGGGTTTTAAAACATTAAAAATAAGGTTATGGTAAACCTAGAAAAACCACAACTCAGAATGACATGATGTCAGTTTCTACATTTCAAAAATAAATCTATAGTCATTATACTATGATTTAATAGAAATTAAACAATGTTTACCTAGTTTTAATCCCTCAAAACATGTTTTTAAAGGCTTTTCTACATTTAAATAGTATTTATAGAGTCCATTTGACCACACCACACATCGAATTAACATGATTTCTACTCGTACACATCTTTAATAACTCAATTGTGGCTGTCCCATGATTTCAAATTATTTTGAGCTTCTTTTTTTAACCTTTTCATGCATATTTTAGTATTTTAAAACACTTAAAATACTTTTACATCCATCCTGAGAAAATCGTCACTCTCATTGACGTGACTTCATTTTCCACATTTCTAAAATGCATCAATGGTTCTTTTCCTCTAATTTTAGGGAAATATAATGATGTTTTCCTTGCTTTTACCCCTGAAATATGTTTTTCAAAAGGATTATTACCTTTAACACGTGTTTACCAAATAATTTGACCAAACTTCCTGTTAGATTGATGTTTGTTCAATGCGTACAGGTAAAAAATAATTCAATGATGATTTTCCAATGATTCTATGTAAATATGAGGTCGTTTTTAATGGTTTAGACTGTTACGTAAACATTTAGTGTTTTAAAACACCAAAACCCTATGAATAAGAATCCTAAGAAAACCATAACTAGGAAATATGTGTTGTTAGTTAATACAATTCAGAAATTAATCTATAGTTGTTGCACTCTTATTTCATGGAAATTCAACGTTGTTTTCCTTATTTTGACCCCTCAACAAATGTTTTTAAAGGATTTAGTACCTTTAAAAGGTTTTTACCAAGTAATTATGACCACTCCACATGTTGGATTGAAGTTTTTTCTATGCATACACATCAAAAATTACTCAAAGGTGGTTGTACCATGATTTCATGTCAATCTGAGGCCGTTTTCTTTGGTTTTGACCAGTAGATGCATGCTTTAGTGTTTTAATACACTAAAAACACATATATGGTCATCCCAAGAAAACTGTAACTTGGAATGAATTTCTGCCATTTCTTACATTTCAAAAATAAATCTATAGTCATTTTCCACTAATTTCAGGGGAATCTGAATTTTGTTTTAGTTTTTATCCCCCAACACACGTTTTTGAAGGCTTTGGTACCTTTAAAAAGTGTTCACTAAGATTTTCTGACCACACCACATGGCAGATTAACATGATTATATTAATAAACATAAAAAATTACTCCAAGGTTGTTATCCCATGATTTAACATTAATATGATGCCATTTTCTAGGGTTTTGACTATTATACAAACGTTTTAGTGTTTTAAAATACTAAAAACACATTTACAAGCATCCTGGGAAAACCATAACTTAGAATAATGTTTCTTCAGTTACTACTTTTAAAAAATAAATCTATGGTCATTTATATATGATTTAATGGGAAACCAATTTTTTCTTGGCTTTTACCCCCAAAACATGTTTTTAAAGGCTTTAAAACCTTTGAAAAGTGTTTACTGAGTCATTCCGACCACATCACACATCATATTGATGTGTTGTGAATGTGTATATGTCAAACTAACATAAAAGTAGATTTAACATGATTTTACATCAATATGAATTTTTTGAAAGGTTTTTACCATTTTACACATGTTTTAATGTTTTAAAACACTAAAAACACGTTTATTTCCATCTCGTGAAAATTGTAACTCAAAATCATGCACCCTCAGTTCCCAAATTTCAAAAATAAATCTATAGTTATTTTACTATGATTATAGGGAAATAAAATTCTTTTTTTTGGTTTTAAACCCCCAAAACCTGTTTTTAAAGGCTTTGGTACCTTTAAAAAATATTCACTAAGTCATTCCAACCACACCTCATGTTAGATTGATGTGTTATCTGCACGTACATATAATAAATGAATAAATGGTGTTTGTACCATGATTTCACATCGATATGAGGTTTTTAATATAGTTTTTACCATTAATCGAATGTTTTATTGTTTTAAAATAATGAAAATGTGTCAGTGGACAACCTAAGAAAACAATAACTCTGAATGAAATTCTATTGGTTCCTTCATTTCACACATCAATCTACAGTTTTTTTACTCTAATTTCAAAGAAATAAAATTTCATTTTACTAGTTTTTACCCCCTAAAACACATTTTTAAAGGCTTTGGTACCTTTAAATATTTTTACTGAGTCAAAACCAAGAAAATGATCTTATATTATTTTAAAATATAAGGATAATGATATATAATTTCTTTTTTATGTGTAGGAATAAATCACACATCAATTAAGAATAACATGTGGTCGGTATTACTTAAAGTGTATATTTTCTATATAAAAGTTTCATTTTAGTTTTATTTATGGAAGTGTTATGTGTTCTTTTCAAATGTGTGAATGATATATGTAATTTATAACTTACCTTATAAGGATGAGCTATAATGCTAGAAATTTCCTTGGGGATCATGCCAATCATCTACTATAATATAGAAACTAAAACATTTTCAATTGATAACTACCATTGATCCTATGTTTTCTTATAAGATTCTTGTTCTTTCACTTTTTATTTCATTATTTGAATTTCTAATTGTTATTCCCAATCAATGGTAATAATAGAACCCCCACTAGGTGTAGTAGTAATGAATGAAGACACCCTACCAAATACATCTGATGGAGTTGTCCCAAAACCCAGCCCCCATACACATTTAGGATACTCCTTCCCAAAAACAATTGCAACCACATAGTTTTGGGAAATCGATGATGGTTGTGAAATGGTTGGCTTTTTTGAGTAGTCTCAGGTAAAACAAAATCACTCAAATCCCCCTGAAGCTGATAGTAGTCGTGGTGTGCTCCAAGATGATGATCGGCTGAGATATTATTTTTTTTACTCTCACAATTCCTACAATTGGATACATCCATTGATAGTCTACCAGTCCACAAATTTTATCATATTCAACCAAATTAATAGTAAAATAGATCTTTTCTATGAAGAATTAAGGGGGAAATGACATTTCCAAATGAAAAAGTGTCAAAATAATTATTTCCTAAAGTTTATCAAGCTCATTTTAATTTATAGTTTTTCCAAAATCCTCTCTGAAAAATATAAACAAGTCAGATATAATTTTAGTTAATTTTTATATAATTTATTACACAATGAAAATGAAAAAAATTAATCTATCATAGAATGTGAGTCATGAATTTTCAATCCATGTAGCTTTTAAGGTTTTAAGATAATTCACCTTGATATGTTACTTGAATATCCATCTATAACTTTTACAATATTTAATGTTTTGAGGAATACATTTTTTTTCATTATTTTTAATTATAAAAATAGCTTTATGATACTCTCCATTTTTATTTCCCCCAAACCATTATTTATACTCATTGAATCCAAATCCTTATGATCGTTAAGGTGATCCATAAATTTACCCTACTTATTAAGCAATGTAAAATGTTAATTTTCACAAAAATTCTTCTCAATATGCATTAAATCAAGATTATTACATATCAAATTAAACTCCCAATTATGAAGTTTGAAAAATATACTCATTTTCTTCTATTTTTGTGTTATAGCTACTTAAAATACTGTACCTCATACCCTTTACCCTATTTATATTGATGAAAATTTTCAATTTGTTTAGTCACATCCATTACTTTTCCCTATATTTCTAAACCAAATAAAACCTTTGATGGATTTCTCAATTCAATATATCTATTCAATAATGTCTTATTAAAATTGGATTTATAAGAAGTATCAAGAACTCAATGGAGACACTTAAAACACTGTTTTCTTATATGAGGTAATCATTGATTTTCAAAAACAAAATAACATATTGGAAAACTCAAACCAGTATATGTGTTATAACTAGATAAATTTACAAGTATAGGAAAGCCACTAATTTTACACATTAAAGAAGCATGTATTTTTAATATTATTCTCATAGTATCATTATATGTTTCCACACCATCATCTAATAATTCTAGAAATTCGTTGATTAGATGTTGAGGGTATACATCAATTAAATTTCAAAGAATTTTCTTTCCAATAATAATAATTGAAATAATGAAATAATTATTATTCATACACATCCATGGAGGTAAATTATATAGGATTAAAACAACTAGACAAATACCATAATTTTTACTTAAAGTACCAAAATGGTTAAAACCATCAAAAGCCATTCCCAAACGTACATTCCTAATATACAGAGAAATATCTGGATATAATGAATCAAATATATTCCATGATGTTGGATCTTTTGTATATATCATCAATCCATCGTTACTATTCTGATCATACGACTTCATGTCGCTTGAAATCTTAGATGACATGAATAATATTTTCAAGCGTGGTTTCAAAGGAAATTAATTCCATACCTTTACATGAGTTTTATTCTCCTATTTATTAATGTGGTTGCATTGATTTATAATCTAATTGTTTTTCATTGAATTCTATCTACTTGTATGATATCTTATATATTATTATTTATCAGACTCTTTTCCCAAATAAAGAATTCAATCGTTAGGGCATACATGTATCTTTGTATAAAAAATTACAAGTTTTTTGATGATTTTATTCATCTCATAAAATGATGCAAGGAACTTAGTTTCACTAAATTCCTTATGAAGAAACTCTAAAATCATGGAATTTTTTTAGTAATTCTATATATACACTTGAGATGATACTAATTAAACAGAAAAGACTACTTTGAATACTGGGTACATCGTTCATAAAAGTCTTTTTATTCTTGTTTAATTAATTAATAAAAATCATTTTTGGTGACTAATGTTTTTAGTAAGATTAACCTGCTCAAGGTCAACTAAAGGTCCAATTTATCTGTTAAAATCATTGAAATTGTGTCCATTAAATACAATTATATAAATTATTAAATTTCTATGTGAATTCTCCTCTGGTGGGTAACTTTATATTTAATTGTCAAGACTTTCATTTTTTTTACATTATATAACATTTAATTCACCATGAAAAATCCTACATGGATATTGAGCAGGAAACTATTTGAATATGAAATGCTCATATTTTTTTCTATTCAACAATCTCTATAATTTTCCATCAAGACAAAAATATTTTATTTTACCATCCAATGATCAATTTGAAATTCAATAATCTAAAAATTATTCCAAACCCTTAGAATATCGAGGTGTGTTTCAAGGTAAATTAATCCAACTTTTATCTACAGGTATTGTATTGTTACTCTTCTCTTGATACATTTAGATATAAGGATATAAATAATTCATCAAGCAAGTACAATAAAAAATAAACATCACTCATCTTTGTCATTTACCTAGGAATGGTCTTTATTTGACATAACAAAAATTCAACATAAATATGATTCAATACAAAATTAAATGATCTCTAACATTTCTTCTTTTCAAATTATCAATTTCTATTTTATATTGTAGAAACATGATTGTCTCTATAGCTATATCTTACTTTTATAATTATGAAAATAAAGATTTATTTTATCTCAAAATAAGAACTTGACACTATAATATCTAGGCACATAGTCTCTTTTATTCTAGATTGAAAATTATTTCATTAATAATATATAAAATAATTTAATGGTAAAAGTAAATTCATTTAAAAATCAAGGATGAAACCAAAATAAAAACAATGATGATTAACATACCATTGATAAAAATCAAAGGATAAATCCCCAATCATCATACCCATCGAGAACAACCAAAGAAACTTCATCTACTCAAGGCTAGGTATAAATAATACGCAAAAATAACAAACAACACTATTTTAAAATTAAATTGTTCCGAGATGAATAAAATTAATCACCATATGAAATATCCTAATGTAATGAATTTAACCCTTTTACACAAGAAATTTATGGGAATAAAAAACAAAATAACATGTAGCATAGTCCCAAAGAAGAAATAATCTTTGGATAGAATCAAATGAATCTAAATTAAACTAAGAAACAAGCCTATAAATAAAACTCACCACATTTAAAACACCATTAATTTTTTTTCTTTTCCCTTGAAAAGAAAAAATATTTATTTAAATGGATCAAAAAATACTTTATATATGTAAATATACCATAAAAATGTTTCCCATTTTTTAAACATAAAATATTTTTGTCTCAGTTAGAAAAACATAAAAAAATCATATCTAAAAATCCAATTCCTCTTTAAAATTCCACCAAAATCTCATTATTAAATAATTTATGATTTTTTAAAAATAGTTTCAAAAATAACTCACAAGAAATTTTTGTAAATCCTTTTTGAATCCCAAGAAAAAACTAACTTTAACACATAAAACACAAAATATTAAAACTATTATTATTTTAAAACAATTTAATTAAATAAAATAAAATTCAATATAAAAATGAACATTTTTTAAAACATTTAATATAACAAAAATTAAATATTTTAACAGGGTTAGTGCCAAAACCAAAGTTTTTCTCTAGAAAATGTTTCCTTTTGGATCTAAAACTCTTAAAATCAATCCTTTATTTAATAAAATTCTACTTCAATTTGAAACACTTATTGAAATATCATCACAATTATCACACCAAATCGATGAAAATAACATTAATAACAAATATAATACTTTGTAATACATCCTAAATCAGTCATAATAAACAATAGATCAAATCAAAACCCTATAGAATCCGAAACCTAAAAAATATGGAAAATTTAATAGAATGCATGATTTACTAGCTATGACGGTGGCTCGGGTAGCCACCGTTAGGGATCATTCAGGAGCAGCTACAGGGGGGAAAGGGAGAGGGAGTGATCCACTGTAAGGGAGAAAGGGAGTGGTTTGGTGTGGATACAAGTACATTCAGGGAGCAATGATGATTGGGAAAGGGTGACAACACTGAGGGGGCTATGAGGGATAGGGGTGCTCAGGGGAGAAGGGTGAATAATGACGAGCGGTAAGGGAGAAGGGGGGGGGGGGAGTGGTGAGTGGATCAAAGAAATGAACGGAAAGGGGGAGGAGAGTGGCTCAGGGGCCATTATTGGAATAGGATTAGATGATAAAGGAGGAGTGGTGATGATAATGAGTGACGAGGGCTCAAGGGAGAAAGGGGTGAGTGTTAATTGCAGCGAGCAATCATTAGTGGGTGCTCGAGGAGTGGGGGGAGGGGAGGGGTGAAATTTATTTTTTTAAATATTTAATGGTAGTTTATATAAAACATCCTCTAAATTTTAATATAAAAAAATATAGTGGTGGTTACATGAAACCACCTATATATTAATTTTTTTAATGGGATTTATTTATAGGTGTTTATTAAAATCTCCACTACGACATGTTTTTTATAGTGAAACCAAATCAACATATCACATCACCTTCCATGCTTATTTTCTCATTCCTCATAGTATCTTAAGAACAATTAAAGGATCAAGATGTATAAATAAAAGACCAAATAGGATGTTAAACAATTAATAACTTGGTTATATGGTTAAAAAACATGATCTAATCATGGAATAGTCACCGAAAAATTTCTAGAATCGAGAATTTTCTCACTACATAGTTTATAAAGACATGTAAGAAATCATCATGAGTAAAATTTATTATATATTTCATCTCAAATAAAAAAACCCCTCAAGAGAAATCTAAATTACAATGAGGACTAAACACCATCATCATAAATATCAATCCATAAGAATAATCATACTAAAGTCCAAATATCTACCACCCTTAGTAACTCAAATCTTAAGGAGAGAAATAATTATCTAGGATCTCCATATACCTACTTCTTATGATATTAAAAACATATTATATTTTCTATTAACTTCCTAAATAATAAGATATCACTTTTGAATCTAGACCTTTCTTTGAACCTAAGCTCTAATACCATTTGCAATATACCAACCTTGGATGAACCAACATACAACATGAACCAGATTACCACTAGGCCTAAAGAGAATTCCCGATCCCCATGACCTAGAAACTAGTACATGTGAATAAATTAACAATCATTTGTGATGAATTTGTCCCTCAAATCGAAGAAAACTAATAGTAGAACATTTTATAAACATCTAACAAGACATTTCTATACATTAGATGCATATGCAAAGAAAATAAACAGATACAGATAAAAAAAGGAACAAATGAGTCCAAAACAATAAAACAATATTACAAACCATTTATATTAATAAAAAAAATACACAATAAGATAAAAATAAAAGAAACCATATAAAGTAATAGGAATGGATGACTTGGACATTACAATGACTTAAAAAAAAATCTTAATCCATACCGTAAGATTAACCCTATGAAACCCAAGATTTATAACCACATTCCAATTCACCATTGGAAGAAAAATAAAAGGAATACAACCTAAAGAAGAGACCTATACATTGTGCATAACATAGGAATTTCATACACAAACTTAGTAGTGTTTATGGTGGGTGTGAGTGAACAATCCCAATTGGATCTCACTAAGGAGTCTATAAAATTCATTTCGTTATACAGTTTATTATTTTAGTTTTAAATAAATTATAAAATATTAGTTTTCCATTACTATATAAACCCTAAAATAAACCAAAATCACAATTTACAAATAATGATGTCACTTATTTACTTATAAAACATTTTAAAACATGCGATGTATTCATTTTATTTTTATGAAGACCAATATAACCCATTTTTTATATTTTAAACCATTCATGAAATTCCAAATAAAAAGATAAATCCTTTAGATTTTCATTTAAATAATTCCCTTAAATTTCTATTGAAAACCCATTTGAAAATCAACCCAAACATAATGAATAAAGAACAATAAAAATCTGGCCCACTCTGTCAATGGAATGTCACAAAAGGTAAGTAGTAAAAAGGGTTCCGCAACAAGGAAGATGTGGGAATAAAAAAAAGAGACAATGATTCTATATATGGACCACCAATCATGGAATGAGAGTCATGGGAAATTCCCTAGGTCCTAAAGTGATACGAACCTAATAATACTATAACATAATACTAAAAACTAACCAATGTTGTGTCCTATACCAATACACACGACACCTAACTATCCAACACTGGCATTGCTGAGGGCACCACCACCTATCCATGTCTCATACTATTGGGGCACTAGCCCTCGTGTTCTATGAACTAGTGGATTATAAATTGAGGTCTCCCACTTTTCTACATGAATTAACATGACTAATTGTATGTTTAGGTGCACAAAAAAATCAATATTTAATTAATCAATAAATAATAATACATACACATACCTCACCTCTAATACCCTTTCAAAAAACAACACCTATCCACATCCTACAACAATCACATATTATTTCACAACCCCTTGAGGGGTAAATAAGAATATGGGGATATTAAAGAGGGACTCAAAACATCAAACCATTCATTTTAAAGTTACAAATAGGACTTTAAGAAATTATACTTAGGAAGCGAAGTAATTTTAATAGAATAAAATTTCACATAAAAAATTTCTTATAAATCATTATTAATACACACTTTCCCCCTATTAAAACAATCTTTAGATATCATTGGGAAATTCATCCCACTAGTTTATATAAATAATCTTTAAAATATGACTTTCCTTATTTAAAAATAAAATTAACTCCATAACCTTATGTCTTCAATCAAAAAACATAAAATTGCATCATAATAATTTTAATATTACGACATGGCATTCTTGAAAACCAATTTTCAATGAATCCTTTGAAATTTTTAAGAAAACCCTTTATGTTATGGAAAAATTAAATTTAAACTATTATCAAACACGTCATTATTACCATATATTTCCGTACTTTCATAAAAATGTATTTATAAATCCCAATAAATATATTAATTTCAAAATAAATTATGAACATAAAATTCCATACCTCAAACTAGGTATAATAAAACCACAATATGTCTCCTTACATGGATAATGCCCAATTAATTCAAGAATCTCCCTCAATAAGCTCCAAATGATAAAAACCCCAATATTAGATGAAAAAAACATAAATCCCCTCTATAAAGTTATTATTTCTCTTTAATAGAGAAAAAAAATCAAAGGTTAACATGAGAGGGAAGAGAGAAGAGGATATGGAGTGTTACCTGGAATATCCATTTGGAAATCATGTTAAAAAGGCCACAAATCAATAGTAGAGGAAGAATGAAGATGAATTAGGGATCTATGATGGATTTATATGTGATATGAGGGGAAAATAAGGGATTTTCGGAGTTGTAGTCTAGGGGGAAAGAGAATTTTCACATCTAAAGTATTTTTATGTAGGCAATATAGTTAAAATACATGATTTTGTTAAATTTTGCAGTAATCGTGTGGCATGCATTGAACAAGAACCAGTGAAAAAATTGAAATAATTTTTTTATTTTTTATTTCATTTTATAAGTTAATTTTATACATTTTATATTAAAAACAATAGTTTTAACATCATATTTTTGAAAATTGACATCAAATCTTTGAAAAAACAAATTTCTGTGGACATTCCACAATAATTTTTGATAAAAAGCAACATCGAAATCCATAAAAACATAATTTTTTATCCTTATATATTTATTTTATGTCCAAAATAGTATTAAAATATCTGAAAATAATATATTAGCTTTCCATGTCACTTATTTAGGAAAATTACTATAGAAATCTACTTTTCATATCGGTATTGGGTAAAAATGGACATTGAAAGCTAATGTTTTTCACATACCATTCCAATTTACGGACAAAAAACTTGAAAAATAGTATTTTTTTAATAATTATAAATAAATACATGCCCCAACAACCAGTGAAATGTTTTCATGTATAAGAAATAGAAAAAATTGTATAAAGTATAATATTTTTTCCTAAATACTCAATGTTTAACCTTTAATTAAAAGAGTGATATACATGATACTCAATAAAAATCCTTACCATACAAAAAAATAATTTTCAAATAAATTTTGAAGGTGGTTAAGTTCTTCATCCATTTATAAAATCAAATTATTGAAAACTAATAATAACCATGAATGTTATGAGATTAAAAAATATAATATTTTGATACAAAACCTAAAATTCACAATAGACTAAATGTTATTAAATTCAATCATCTTTCTAACTGTTTTGATTAAAAACATGAATCATAAAATATAATAACCATATATAAATTGAAAATGAAAACCAATATATATATATATGTCAAAACCAAAATTATCAAATATAAATTTTTTTATATGTATTTTCACTTATTTAGTTTTATCTGTCTTCTATATTGACTAATAAAAAATGTTACTTTGTTTTTCATGACTTATAATTTCATATATAAACTAAAAAACATATGTAACAAGAGTATTTAAGATTATATAATATATAAAAATTAATAAAACTTACTTTTTACTAAATTTTCCAAAAGTTTCATGAACTCCATAAAAAGAAATTTTTTTTGCACAATTATGAGGGCTTAATAAGTCTAACATTCAACGAACACTACAATATAAAAGTTAAAAATTAATTTCATTATAATGAATATTATTTTTTAATAATATTATTCTTCTTACTCATCATGGAATGGAATAAAACAATATGCAATATCTAAATTTTTTATCTTTCACATGTATATGTAACTCTAGAATCATTATTTAGATATAACAAAACCATTGAAATGTATTTTGGATACATAATAATATAAATGATATTACTATCATTTTTAATGAAAATATTGTTAATATATATAATTAAATAAGTATTAAATTAAGTCAAAAAAATTTATATTTGTTTAATGAAATATAGAATAAAATTAATGCATACCCTGGTGATGGGGTAGGAGTCACACTGTAATATTGAATTAAAGAATTTTTGTTTGTTTTTGTTTTTCATTTTTCTATTAAAATGTCTTGGGAATCCTAGTAATGAAATATAATTGACCCCTAAATAGGATTACTTGAATGCCTTAACATTAGGGGAGTTTCTCAAAGAATTATATTTAAAGAAGTGGCTTAATGATATTACATATTTAGGATGGATAACCTACGAGTTCATACATTATTTAGGAAGGAACAAGAGACCCCAATTTTATCTACTTAGGATGGGGTTGATTTTGTATGGAACAAAGGCATTACATCAAATTTACCAAAAAAGGTGTTGGGATTTACTGATGCTTTTAGGGATGAACTCTCCTCAATAGTAATGGTCCCTTTTTCATTCCACTCCAAATTTTATCCCCTCTTCATTTTCCCATTCTTCTTGGATTTCTCCACTTTTTTATTATCATCCTCCTCGCACTAGGAGCGGTCCTATTTTATCCTCTCCATCCCTTATATCTCTAGTCTAGCCCGACACTCAAGACTGCACTTTCTTCAGATGTGTTGGTTTATAAATGGGTTTGGGATTATAGTGGTGGGAGTAGGGGAAATGTGGGAATCTACATTTGTTGGATTCCTTCCCTATTCTCTCTCAACCCTTTCAATTGATACTTCCTTCTTGGTGTTTCATATTTGGGTCTCAGTTATGGATTCCCCCTTGTTCCTATTTTTCTTAGGGATTTATCCCCATATTCTCTATTCTCATTCTAGTGTGCTATTTTTTTTTATTTTAGGGTTTCATCCTTGATTTCCTCTTGATTGTATCATGGTTGTTATCTTTGGGTTTTTGCCCTAGGTTTCCCTTTTATTCTTGTTTCCTTTAGGGCATCATCCCCAATTTCTCATTTCACCTTCCAATGTGATTCTTGATTCATGGTTTTTTGGATCTATTCATTGTTTTCCTTCCAATGACGTGTTATTGCTCCATTTTTACCGCTCCTTCTTGCTACGACTTCATGGTTATTTTCTCTTATCTAGGTCAGTTGGGTGTGATAGTCACCAAGGTGGTTTTTAGATGTGTTACGTGAGCGATATGCGGTTCTGGGTGACATGACCAGTGGAAAATTTTTAGTGATGTGGCTTCTTGTGGTGGAGGTGCAAGTGGTGAGGGATAGTGTCATCCCTGAGGAGAGACTTCATATTTTGGTTATGATTGTCTATGGAGATGTTGTCTGACAACTATTATGTTTCTGTTCTCACGTATAAATGATGACAATTTCTGGTGATTCTCTATGGTGATGATGACGATGCTCAAGGCAAAAACACGGGTTTACGGTAGATGGATCTTGACAACGATCTGTTCTCTGACCTCTTTGGTGTAAGAGTGAGGGTCTCTAGGTGGTTCACTGACTGAGGCAGTGATGATGGTATAACTATTTTTTAAATTTAAAAATTTGAAATGGATATTTTATTTCATTGGCAGCAATGTGGAGTGGGAAATGTGGACAACATGGAAGACTTGGACATGGCACTGGTGGTAGTTTTGAATTTCATTTTTGAGAAATTTTTATGTTTAATTTTGAACTTAGAATGTGGTATGGTGGGGTTAGTTTTTTAAGTACGATTTTCTTGATGTTGTGGATATTTATGTATAGTTCCCACTTTACAAAAAAGTGAATTTTATAAAATACAATAAAATAGATTATTGATTAAGTATATCCTTCATTATATATATATATACTAGATATAGGGAATTACAATAAAAAAACACACACACACTCAGTCACCTCAGTAGATCATACCTTATCCCTACCAATAAGGATTAGAAAACACCCACCAAACCTATTTTATTACATATTAATTGTTCTTATAATCATAGGAAGTTGAATACCCAAAGGCTCTATGGTATGATGCATCGAAGCACCATTCTATTGTCTCACTCACATGCATGTAATGACCAACCTAACTTTGTTATGGTTTTTGTCTTGCACATAGGATACACGATGTGGTGTTCCTCCTAGAATCATCATGCTCACCACTACATCAATATTCATTGTGGGCCTCTGTGGTCTATATCAAAGAGATCCCCTAGAACTCCCAAAGGGAAACCGCCACATTGATGGTAATGTTGTGGTGCCCCATGTTTCGACATGCTCACATTCATAGGGAACCCCAAGAATTATACTTCATATTTAATTATATATATTTATTTTCACATTATATAATTTATAAATATGCTTATATATTTATAATTAAATATGTGTTTCTATTTATATGTATTTTTTATAAATAATTATAATTATATATCTATATTAAAAAATATATAAATATGTAGTATATATAAATAAATATTTAAATATTTTGAAATATAAATCATATTGAAATAAAAATTCTTCATAAATATTATATTCAGAATTTATGAAAAAAATAATATCAGAACTATGTTAACCAATAAGTATATTTTATAATATATTTAAATATGTTAGAAAAATGTATATGTAAATATAATACATTATAAATATAAATATAAATATATATATATAATAGTTATATATACATATATCTATATGTGTGGGTGTCTATATATATATATATATATTTAAGTGTATTTAGATTAATATATGAAATCATACACACACATACATATAATTGTGTCATTATTTAATTAGAAAAACAATATGGAAAAGTGGTAAGGGTGCTTCTTCAGAAATTGATGGATGTGGGTTCAAATCTCATGTGGTGGCCTTCTGTAGCCTTGACGAGAAATGACTATCCCCAAAAATAATTTCAAATATTTATGGAACCTTTATCATTTCTAGTAAAGAGTGCTGATAAAGGGTAGCTCTAATCAGTCCTAAAAAAGAATAGTTAAAACCTGATCTTTATCAATGAAATCTAGAGTAGATAAAATTACCGATTTTATCAATTATTTCTTAAAATAGGTAAAATAATATAAAAATGGAAAAGATAGAAAATAAAAAAAACAAAACAACTCTTATAGATCAATCTAAATAACTGTTTTCTATAATTTTTTGAAATTATTTTTTATTTTTCTTAAATGCAAGTATTTTTTAATTTAATAACACTAATATAACATTTAAATATTTCATTTCTGGATGACCTTTAGGAGAAAGGGATTCATGTGAATTTTATACCCGAGAGTAGGATAAACATTTGAACTACTGCTTTAAGAAATCCAGAACACCCAGACCGAGTAAGAGGATATGACGAAGGTGTTAGTATTAGAAAATTTTTTGGTTATCCAAGTATGAATTTGAGGTATAAAAAAATAGGTTCCTTAAAATTTGAGGTGAAAGACCTAAAATAGTTGATGATAAATCATATTAAACCATTTTTTTCTTTGTAGGTTTGAAAAAATTACGAGATAGTCACAACCTATGAAACCCATCATTTAAGATCCTCCACCTCCTCATCTATACCTGACCTAACACTATGAGTTGCATTCTGGGGAACCCCATGTACATATTATTGCATATGGAGTTGTACATATTTTTGGGGATTATTTACACCAAAAACTTATATAGTTGGGTCAGGTAAGAGTAACGATTCATGATATTATTAATCTAAATTATCTTTTTAAATTACATACATAGGAGGTTACCAAATTTGGAAAATGTGTGGGATATTTTTTACTCTATCCAGCTATTATTCTTCAACACCTAACATATTGGGTATTTGTTTCTTAAATATAATTTACTTTTTATTTTAATATACTGATAATGTTTTTAATATTTAATATATATATATGAGAATTAAACTTATAATTAATTAGTAAAAATTAATCAAAAGTTTTAGGAACCAACACCTTCAGATACTTCTAAGATTTCTGATGGGAAAAAGGATTATCCAAGATTTCCTCTTTCTTGGATCCTTTTTATGATTTTTCCACAATGTTTGATATATGAGAACGATACTATACATTAATAATATTAAAGAAATATATTTTTGATATTTGTATTTTAGAATTCTTGTATAGGGATCCAAGAATGGGAAATGACCTCATCAAAGACAGATGATTCATGAAGAATGTAGCTCATGGTGGGACTGAGACAAACTCTAGATATAGTGACATATACTTTTCATAAATAAATATTACATCTTATTATATATATATTCATTATATAACATTACTATCCACTCTCAAACCATAGAGGTCTAGTGAATTCAGAAACATGGATACATAATCAACTCATTCATTAAAGTTCTAAATCTTCTCCCACATATTTCTTTATAAATAGCACCCTTCTTAATAACACCATACATAAAAATATTTATCATTTAATGGGGAAAATAAAACATAATAAATGGTGAGATTAGATGATCAATAAAGGTGAAAAAGGGAGATATCAATGCTCATTTAAACACAGCATTAGCATAAAAGATATAAAAACATGAGATTATCCTTTAAAAATAATACCCAGTAATTCTTAGATCATAAACATGAATCATGACGTAATTCTTAGTAGGTCATAAGACATTAATCATAAAGGGATCCAAGAATATTATCCATGAGAACATAGAATTGGAATAAGATCATGTTATAAAATAGTGGCATAAAGTGTGGAATAATACTAATAAAAGAAATATTATGTCAAGGACACCCAAAAATACATCAATAACCAACTAGAATTGGGTTAACCACCAATTCACTTGCATCATGCTCGGTATAACCTCTTGTGTACCCTCTTTTAAGCTTGGGATAACATCTTGTGTACCCTATTTTTTTCAGGCTCGGGATAACCTCCCGTGTACCCTTTAATCTCATAAAATATTAATCTTTACAAAATAAATTTGAGAGCGATGTAATTTTGTACCCAACAAACACATAATCATAAATTCATTCATATATATATATGCATAAGATTATAAAACATTCATCATAACTTATCCCATGGAAAATATAACATTTTTCATAAATATTTCACCATCATTACTATAAACTATATAGAGAAAGAATAAATATCATATAATTGGATTAAATCCCCTTTAAAGAATAAGTAACATAAAATTATGTTATCATAGATGAAAATTTACTTAAAATGATCATTGGAATATTTTCTTGGGGAAAATATCATTCTCATTTTTAAATCACTTATTAGAATCTCAAAATTTCCAAAATATCAAGGAATTTTTTTTTGAAAAGAACTATTTCTAATTAGGATTTTTTCACTAATACTTTAGAATATGTTGAGGAATATTTTCAAAGGTAGGCATGGAGTCGGCATGGGATTCCTAGGTCTGAATATCCTTGATGCAATGATATTGAAAATTATAAATATATTTTATCATGCACATAAATTTTCTTTAAAAATGTGTAATAACTCCCACGTATAGTCTTGGATTCGAAATTTGAGGCTTTGGTTGAGTTCCGAATATGGTGTTACCCAAGGCGTGACATAAAATTTGTCAGCACCAGGTGTTAAGTTGGGGGCATGTGTCAGAGAGTTGTTAAAAGGTGGGTTATTAATTT
Organism: Viscum album; assembly: GCA_963277665.1. Classification (NCBI taxonomy): domain Eukaryota; kingdom Viridiplantae; phylum Streptophyta; class Magnoliopsida; order Santalales; family Viscaceae; genus Viscum; species Viscum album. The sequence goes on along the minus strand of OY728126.1, from coordinate 813,079,091 downwards.
AATATAAATTAAATAAATATCCCCTTACCCCTAGTGAGTGAATGGAAGAGAGGATCCAAATATCTCTCCCAATTTGGAGTGATTGATGAACCAGAGATAAACCAAGGATAAGAGGTTCCATTGATCTTTGATATTGTTGAAGATCACTCCTGGACTGTGGTGCAACGACATTGGAGTGTGGATCTTCTCTCAAAGCATCGTAGTTTCTCCATGAGTTATGACGTTTTTAGTTGTCTGCCTCAATTATATTTATATGCTTTCTAAGTTTGCAAATCCCTATGATGACTTCTAGAGATCCCTTGAGGGCCAGTTTGTAGGTTTCAAGGGAAATAGATGTGATTCAGGTGGCTCATAGGGAATTCTTGTTCAAAATTACCGACCACACAGTGTGTAGGGAATGGTCACATTCCATGTGTCCTTTCCATTCAGGGAAGATGTTTTTTTAAAAAACACTCTATATACGGGGGTTACACATCGTGTAGTGACTCTAGGTCGAGTGATTATAGTACATGGACAAAGTAGCCTTGTTAAAGGATATGTCTATGTGAAAGTACACAACCAAAGTACAGGGACACATAATGTCGAACATGGGAATGAGAAAGTGGTATGGCCAAGTTTCCAGTTATCTAAGACATGTTTTGTACCAAGGGGTACACGCCATGTGTGGGACATGTCTGGCCAAGCCGTGTGGGGAAAGACATGGCCAACGGCCCGGGTGAGGCGAGACACACCATGTAAGATATGTACACACCGTGTAATCGTACATGGAATCCAATAAATATAGAATAGGTCACGACCAAGGGTTCAGGTGTGGTCACACACCATGTATACCCCAGTTTATGCACTATAATCGTTTTTAGAGATTTCCTCTTAGTGTATCTCATTCATCGGAGCTCGAATTTAGGACTACGAGTAGCCTATACTAAGTAGTTTTCAATGTAGAATGCAATGGTAGAATCCATAGTGGTTTGAGAGATACAATGTGATGTGATGAAATCATGATGCTATCGTGGAGGTGCTAGACCTTTGGTGGTTATTAGGTAAGATCACTATGATAATGTCAGGGTTGGTACCCTTACCAATCATCTTAGGATATGGGTGCCCTAGACTCTTTAAGCCGGAAGAGTGGTGCTCCCCTGTCATATAAAGGCATGGGACCTCTACGATTGTAAATGTTGTTATGTGAGTCATATCGAGTTTTATTCTCCTTTGAGATATTCATGGCCGACACAGAAGATTAGTCATGTTTAATATTGATACATGGGTACTAGTACACCCCAGTTTTATCGAGGTGTGAGTTTCACTTACTACTTAGTTTGGTAAAGAAGGAACTACCCCAACTGAGGGCATAGATCCTCTACCTATAGATAAGTTCTACCATAGTTAATACACCCCTGTCAGACCATGGAGGGGGTTCCTATATTGTCCATGAAGCTGGATATGGTGCTCCCTTATCATTTAGAGAACTTGACTACGTACATGATTGGTTGATTGAGTGGTACTCCCCTATTGTACCAGTGTGTGGGTCCACTATCCATGGAGTGGTACTGGCCTGTCACACTAGGGTGCAGGTCCCTCCATACATTATTTTTAGGAAGGGTGGTACTCCCCTGTCGTACTAGGGTGTGAGTCTTCTAGCCACAGAGTAGAACTCCCTTGTCATACAAGGGAGCATGTCCTCTATCAACAATGTTATACTACCCTTCCCTGTAAGGGTGAGGGTGCTATATCAATTGAGTGGTACTACCCTATCAAATCAGGGTGTAGTTCCTCATATATGGAGCAATACACCATTTCAATATAAGTGTGTGGGTCCTCTATATTTGGAGTGGTACTCCCCCATTTCTGAGTAATGGTGGGTAGTATCTCCTCTACTGGAGTAGAAGCTCCCCCAGATATAGAGTGTAGTTACAAGGAGTGGTACCCTCCACCTTTTATCAAAAATAACTGATAGAGATTTTTCTCTCCATATATGTAGTGAGGTTTGGGCCTCTCCATACAGGTGGTAAGAGGTTGAGCAAGATAGTTAGGAGATAGTATTCCCTTAAATGTGAGGAAGTGGCGAGGTGCATGTATCTTAGCTCTCCCTATCTTTAGAGAATATACATGTGGTTCATGTTCTATAGCTGTGTACCCTAGAATATATATCACTGGGAGGGTAGGGCATCTCCATTTTGGATCTTTTGACCTTGTCTGAGGTGCAAGACATCGGTGTTAGGACCTTGGGTGTTGGGAAGTAGAGTTTGAACTAGAGAGTTGTTATTGATGAAGTACATTCTCTGAGATGTACCATATGGTATGGTAGATTTGTTCCCAATGTAATGTATCTCTTGGAAAATTTCCATCTAGAATGGATTAGATTGTGGAGTGTGTCCTCATGGGTGTGTTTTACCATCAAGCCTCAAGTAGAATCTTATAGATGGCTATAAGGTTGGAACCTCATGAGACCTGGAGTCTGGGATGAGTATATCAAGGTGATTTTGTGAGACCTTTCAGTTTTGTTACATGTATTTGTTGAAACACCCTATGGACTGAGATGGATTGTCATGTTTAGATGAGGATGGGTTCAAGATGTCATTTACCTTTTTTTGGGTTCCCTATGGTTGAGTTGACCAGACTTTTGCCTTACAGTTTCTACCTTTTATTTTGGGTTTTGGCTACCTAATAGGCATTATTATACTCATAAATTAATCAAATATACCCACAAATGTTGTGTCTTGTGAATATTTCATTCCCTTAAATGGAGTCCCTAGGGAACCCAGAGCAGGCAGAGCTTATAGAGGTAGATAGACAAAGGTGTTTGTTAGATTTCAGATGAGGAGCTTTTTGAAAGTTTCATTTGATATCGATCCCCTCCATTTGAGTAGGTTGGATGATTTTATAGTTTTTTGTGGATGTGTATTTTTACCTTTTGTGCTTTTATTACTTCAATTTTGCAATGTTCATGGGATAGATGTATGCATGCATTTATTTTTTAGTTAATTATATATCTAAATTGTTGAAGGGAGATGTTTGTGGGTATGTGTGTACAAACACCATATTCTAAGGCCGCCAATTTTGGTGATATACCTAATCGGTGCTTGATGCTATCCATTGTCCTATTATAGTTAGGAATTGGGTGGTTGTTGCTCAATCCCCATTGGGTTGATGGTGGAGTTTGGTGATGTAGACCCATGAGGAGGTGGTGCTCACTTGGGTGGAGTTTGATAGAATCTTTAGGGAAGAGTTATCCATCCACATTGTGATCAGTGTGTATCTAGGAGCTTCTATAGCTATGGTAGGGTTGCACATTCATGGAAGAGTATTCATCGAGGCTCACAAACCTTTCACGATACTCCCACTACTGGAAAAACAGGTATTTGCGACGGGCTATTTGCGACGGGACCCCGTCGCAAATAGCCCGTTGCTGAAAACGCCGTCGCAACTAAACTTATTTGCGACGGGACCGTCGCTAAAGCCTTTTTTTGCGACGGGCATTCTCCCCGTCGCAAATAGTATTCCGTATTTTTGTAAAAAACTTTTTAAACAGTTATTGCGACGGGCCCGTCGCAATAACGTTTTTTTTAAAAAAATAAAAAAATTAATAATACTAGTATTTGCGACGGGAACCGAGACCCGTCGCAAATACTCTTTTTAAAAAAAAATAAAAAATTATTAATAATACTAGTATTTGCGACGGGCATAGTATCCCGTCGCAAATACTATAAAAAAAATAAAAAAAATAAATTATTAATAAATTATTTTAATTAATATAATAATAGAATTATAATTTACAAATGAAAATAATAAATTATTTTAATTACTATAATAATAGTAGAATTATAATTCAAAAATAAAAATAATAGAATATTAATAAATAATTTAATTAATATAATAATATTATAATTATAATTCATAAATAAAAAAAATATTAATAAGTTATTTTAATTAATATAAAAATAATAGAATTATTTTACATTCAAATATTAAAATAATTCAAGTATTACAAAAAAATAATTAAATTATAATATTATAAAATTTTAATATATATATAAAATTTTATTATATAAATAAAATTTTAATATATATATAAAAGTTAATATTATAAAATATAAATATTATTATTATTCATATTAATATTGTTATTTAAAAATATAATATTATTAATATTTTATAATGAGACAGAAACTACGAATAGAAAAAAAAATATTTTGATTTCACAAATTTTATAACAGAAATACAAACTCTAATCTGTAGGAGGGGGGGGGGGGGAGGTGGGGGATCTGCAGATGGTGGTGGAGGAAACTCCATCCCTAAAGCATGAGTGAGTCGGCGCATGTACTCCATCTGCTCCTGATGCTGCTGCTGCCACCGACTCGTCTGCTCCTCGTACAGCTGCTGCTGGCGTCGACGCTCCTCCTCATGCTGCTGACGCATCTGCTACTGCTCCTGTCGGAGACTCTCTATCTGTGCAGTCTGAGATCGCAACTGCTCCTCATACTGTGTAGAAGAAGATGCACGAGCTCCTCTCGAGCTGGACGCCGACATCGCAGCACTGCCATAATAATCTCCGGGAGTCAGTCGAGAGCCGATACCAACTACCCGGCCCTTCTCGAAGGCATACTGGGTGGCCTGCATCCATGCCGCCTCATCAAACTGACGGGCAGTGGTCTGATCTGATGCCTCGGCCTGACTCTCAGGCCAGGCCTGTGCCGCTGCAGCCTCATATGACTCCTATAGTTGCAATTTAAAATTAAAATTGTGAATATATTATATGCAGTTAATTTTTAAACTTGAAAACAAATAATACTGACCACGATGTGATGCTGACGATCACCTCTGAGCTCCCCAGTAGCAGGATCACTATACATCCTCCGATATACGTCGTACTCTGTAATATCAGGGTGCTCGACAGCCTATAAGAATAAAAAATAAACTGTTAATATTTATAGTTATATAAAATATTTATAAATAATGTACGTACCAGATGCTGTCTATGAGTACTGAAAGAACGACTCCCAGCTCGATGAGTCACCTCCTGCCTCCCCCGATTCTGCCTCCCCACCGATGATCTCCTCTGAAAGGCACCACTCAACCAGTGCGCACATAATCCATCCCATACATGGGATGAAATGTACTCTGGTCGGTGTGCTCTACATGACTCATCAAAATCTGACACTCCTGCTTTCTTCATCACAGCTTTTCTTAAATTGTGCAAAAACTGACGAAGGCGATCACGCATGGCCACCTCCCATGCCTCGTGGATGACGTCACGCATGGTATCCTCGATTGGATACCATAAACCCTACAAATAAATCAAAATATCAAGTTAGAAATGAAATAATTTTCAAAATAAAAATTATTTATTTACGTACGTACCAACCAATGGCCGAACATGGCCTGCTGCACATCAATGGGAATCTGCTCCCATGTGGTCCACGGCTGAGAGAAATAGTTGCACAAAATAGCGCTGCCCTGTCTGACTGCTATATGCGAAAAACTGAAAAAATAATAAACATTTATTATGTGAATAGATTAATGAAATCTTAGTCAAATTCACAGGTTATTACACAGGTTATCACACCTCCGGGTGCGCGGATCAAACCCAAGACGTGGACGTCGCTCGGGGACGGGGTCAGGAATCATCAATCGTGCAAGACCGCGCCCCCTCCGCGTACTCCCTGGAGTGCCTGCAGGATGAGGGTCATCTGCCAGCAACTCATCCGCATCGAAAGGCAGGTCAGCCTCCGTCAACTCACGAAATGTGGCCTCGTCCATCTGGAACAGAAAATATTAATATTAGCAAATAATTGATAATTACTATTATATATACATATATACATATTATGATTGTATATAAATACCATGGAATTCTATAAGTGTTCATCTTCATCATCATCTTCATATATGTCAATGTCATCTTCATATTCCTCCTCAACATCATCGATATCCATTCGAGTTGCAGTTGCTTCATCTCTTACCATTTCAAATTCATGTGTGACATCATTAACATCATCGTCATCACCGACTCTTAAATGTGGGGTGTCGTCATCGATACTCATATCTCTTTGTAAAAAAGATTGATTTTGAGTACTCTCTTGAAAAACTTCAATTCTTTGCACATCAGTGAAAGCACATTCACTTTGACTAAACTGATTGTCTCGAATTTTGATTTTTATTACACTCCACCAATCAGTCAAGTCTCTTGATGTTGCACAGTACTTTGCATAATAAACTTGATATGCCTGTTGAGCCAATAAGAATGGTTCATTTACTGCGAGAACACTTTTACATTTAATATCGATGATTCCATGAGTCGGATGAACACGCACGCCTCTCTCTGTATCCAACCACCGACATTTGAACATGGTTATGTAATGTTGTCCAAGATAACAGAGTTCAATGATTTCATCAAGTATGCCATAAAAGTCAACTTCATTTTCTCGATGATGAGATCCTCTCAAGCTAACTCCACTGTTCTTTGTTTTTTTCGATTCCCCATATGCATGTGTGTGGAATCGAAATCCATTCACCACATATGCATTATAAGTTTTAACAAGTTTGGAAGGTGGGTTACTCAATACACACAACCGTTTGTCAATTTTATCAGCATGTCGAGACACCTGAAGATTTGTGAAATAATTATCAATATAGTAAACTATACATTGAATGAGTTACTAAATGATAAAGAATTTATGTTACCAGTTTTTGAAACCACTGAGAGAAATTTTTCAGTCGACGTTCTTCGAGAGCAGCTGCTGTAATTTGTGGAATTTGTTTCTTGATATGATTATCATACAACCTATAAAAACCAAAGTTATTTATTGTAACATAAATGATAGAATAAGTGATATAAACACTTACAGTACAACTGATGTCATCTCTTCACAGTTGAGCAGAACATACGTATGAGCTCTATGATGTTCATCATCTGAAAGCCAGCGTTCAGAAACTCCACCAAAACCAAGCTCTGACTGGTTGAAAACAGATAATTGATTGTCGATTTCATCAATATTCCTCTCATTCCGTCCCATTCGGTTGTGTTTTGAAGGATACTCAGATTCAAAATAATGGGAGCAGAAAAAAGATATTTCCTCTTGCAAATAAGCTTCTGCAATAGATCCTTCAACAGATGCTTTGTTGCGTACTTTTCTTTTCAATTTTTTCATGCATCTTTCAAATTGGTACATCCATCGAAACTGTACCGGACCTCCACATTTGGCTTCATATGGCAAATGTAACATCAAATGTTCCATTGAGTCGAAGAAAGACGGCGGAAATATTTTTTCCAGTTTACATATAATTACAACAACATCTTTTTCAAGTTTGCCTAGACCATCATAATCTGCCGTAGCCGCACAAATTTCCCGAAAAAAATGATACATGTCTGTTATGGAATCCCAAATCACAGAATTCAACAGACCTCTTAATCCAATGGGTAGAAGTATCTCCATTATAACATGACAATCATGACTTTTCAATCCAGTAATATGACCATTCTTTACACATCTACCCAAATTGGAAGCACAGCCATCTGGAAGTCTCAAATCTGCAATCCACTGACAAAATAATAAACGGTTTTCTTTAGACAGTGTATAAGCTACTTTTGGTTTCAGTAACCTTTCTGTTCTGACATTCTCAAATAGTTCCAATTCTGGACGCCTGAAAATTTGGGCAAGATCTAAACGTGCATTTACATTGTCTTTGCTCTTTCCTGGCGTATCCAAAACTGTATGAAACAAATTATCAAAACAGTTCTTCTCAATATGCATGACATCTGACATGTGTCGGACCAACAAATCAGACCAATATGGAAAATCCCAAAATATGCTACGTTTAATCCAATTGTGTTCTTTCCCAAAACCAGAAATTTTCTGTTGGTTTATTGTGGGACCAAAAGTGATGGGAGGTAATGAAAATACAACCGATTTTAACTCCGAACCTGATAGCATTTTTGGAGGTCCATCCCTTTCAGCTGTTCCTTTTCTGAAATGAGATCTGTTTCTGCGAAAAGGATGATCAGCTGGAAGAAATCTGCGATGATAGTCAAAATAACAAGGTTTCTTTCCATGAATGAGCATAAATGCTTTGTTCTCTCCCATACAGTAAGGACATGATTTCTGACCATGTGTACTCCAGCCAGATAACATCCCATAAGCCGGGAAGTCACTTATTGTCCACATCAATGCTGCTCTCAGTATGAAATTCTGTTTCATTGCAACATCATATGTACTGACACCAGTACTCCACAATAAATTTAATTAATCAATCAATGGCTTCAAATAAACATCAATATTTTTCTTCGGATGTCCTGGAATTAGTAAAGTCAAAAAGATATATGGCTCCTTCATCAACATCCATGGAGGTAAATTATACGGAGTTAAAAAAACAGGCCAACATGAATATTGACTACCATAAGATCCAAACGGACAGAAACCATCAGTGGAAAGGCCCAGTCGAACATTTCTAGCTTCTAAAGCAAATGATGGATGCACTCTATCAAAATGTTTCCATGAATCACCATCGGCTGGATGATTCAAGATTTTATCGGTTGAAATATTCTCTTTATGCCATGACATCATTGTCGCTGTATTCTTAGACATGAATAAACGCAGAAGTCTGGATGTAAGCGGAAAACATCTCAACTGTTTTACAGGAATCAAACCAGACTTCCCGTGTTGTCCTTCTTTATATCTCAGTTGCCCACATGTGGGACAACTATCCAACGACTCATTTTCCCCTGAATATAAAATGCAGTCATTTGAACATGCATGAATCTTCTGACAAGTAAGTCCCAAATTTCGAACCAACCTCTTACTTTCATAGTAATTTGCAGGTAAAACATTTCCTTCGGGTAACAGTGTTTTCAGCAATGAAAATATCTGGTCAAAACATGTGTTTGACATTCCGTTATCTGATTTGATAGCCATAAATTTTGCAACTGCTTCTAATTTTCTCATCTTGCAGCCAGGATATAATGCATCCTCAGCAGACTTCAACAACTCATAAAATTCAGACGGTCCCAACTCAGGATTTGAAGCTATATCAGCCGGAGTTTCTGTATGTTGAACAGATGAACCTGCAACATCATGTACTAAATCTTGAAACCGGGATGGATCTGGAATCAAGTTGGTATCACCTGCTCTGGAACTGCGTTCACCATGTTGATACCAAAAAACATAATCTGCTTGAAAACCAAAACGCAAGAGATGTTCCCCCACTTTGTCAAACGTGTCAAACGTTCTCAATGCACATTTTCTACAAGGGCATTTTATCTTTCTTTCTGAAACAAATTCTGAATTTGATGCTGCAAATGATAAAAAAATCTCCACACCCTCTATATATACTGGATTTAAACCAGAACCATTTGGATTTCTACGTTGATTTATCCATATACGGTCATCTAATAATGACTGTTGACGACCTCGTTGTTCCATATTTTTCTATAAAATATAAAAGCATTACTGGTTTTGAATAATTTGTTAGAAAAAACACTCAAGCAAGGATTGAATATATTGAGAATAAAGCAAAACCTGTTACAAATATTGATAATTTTAATATTATATTGATTTTTTATTTTTTTTAATAATACTAATATAATTTTTTTTATAAATATTAATTATATAATAATAACATCATTACATTATTAGTATATTTTATTATTAATATTAAAATAATATAATTTTTTATATTATATACAATTCTCCTTTCATCTGTGTGTTTCACATTCTGTCTCCACATGTAATAAGGTAATTATTCCTAATTATTCCTAATTATTCCTAATTATTACAATCTATTACAATTTATTACTAATTGTTACTAATTATTACAATTTATTACTAATTATTACAATTTATTGCTAATTATTACTATTTATTACTAATTTAGCAATACTTAGCAATACTTAGCAAAAGGAAAACTGCTTGAATAATGAAAGGAAATTTGGTAATCATCGTTGTGGAGATGATTATAAATTTTCCCTTCATTATCCAAGCAGATTTCGTTTACTAATTATTAGTAATAAAAAAAATATTATCAATATTTACGAAAAAACAATATTATTAAAATAATAACAAAAATTAAAAAATATTAAAATTATCAATATTCATAACAGACTTTGTTCTATTATTAACATGTTCAAATCTTAAAGGATCGCCAATTGTCAGGTCATGCGCAATAAAAAGTTTGTGTAAGTCATGTCTAATGTAAACTCTATAATTGTCCTTGCATGGTTGATCACTTTGCAAGTAATGTTGCAATCAGACAAACCAAGTCAATCCCTTCTTATCTATAAGAATTATCTCACATGAACCTTTACATAGATCATTCTTCCTTAAAAATTTGAGGGGATATCATTATTTTTCCCTTAAATTTTCAAGGAAGAATGGTCTATGTAAAGGTTCATGTGAGATGATTCTTATAGATAAGAAGGGAATGACTTGGTTTGTCTGATTGCAACATTACTTTTGAGGTGATCGACCATGCAAGGACAATTATAGAGTTTACATTGGACATGGCTGACACAAACTTTTTATTGCGCATGACCTGACAATTAGCGACCCTTTAAGATTTGAACATGTTAAGAATAGAGCAAAATCTGTTGTGAATATTGATAACTTTAAAATTTTATAAATTTTTATTATTTTAATAATATTAATATTTTTTTCATAAATATTGATAATATAATTTTTTTTGCTAGGTATTCCTGAGTATTCGTGATTATTCGTGAGTATTCGTGAGTATTCGTGAGTATTCGTGAGTATTCCTGAGTATTCCTGAGTATTCCTGATTATTCCTCATTATTCCTCATTATTCCTAATTATTCCTAATTATTCCTAATTATTCCTAATTATTACTAATTATTACTAATTATTACTAATTATTACTAATTATTACTAATTATTACTAATTATTACTAATTATTCCTAATTATTCCTAATTATTCCTAATTATTCCTAATTATTCCTAATTATTCCTAATTATTCCTAATTATTCCTAATTATTCCTAATTATTCCTAATTATTGGTAATTATTCCTAATTATTGGTAATTATTCCTAATTATTCCTAATTATTCCTAATTATTCCTAATTATTCCTAATTATTCCTAATTATTCCTAATTATTCCTAATTATTCCTAATTATTCCTAATTATTCCTAATTATTCCTAATTATTCCTAATTATTCCTAATTATTCCTAATTATTCCTAATTATTCCTAATTATTGATAATTATTGGTAATTATTGGTAATTATTGGTAATTATTGGTAATTATTGGTAATTATTACTAATTATTCCTAATTATTACAAATTATTCCTAATTATTCCTAATTATTACTAATTATTCCTAATTATTACTAATTATTCCTAATTATTACTAATTATTACTAATTATTACTAATTATTCCTAATTATTACTAATTATTCCTAATTATTACTAATTATTACTAATTATTTGCAATTATTACCAATTATTGGTAATTATTACCAATTATTGGTAATTATTCCTAATTATTCCTAATTATTACTAATTATTCCTAATTATTACTAATTAATCCTAATTATTTGCAATTAATCCTAATTATTTGCAATTATTGGTAATTATTGGCAATTATTGGTAATTATTGGTAATTATTCCTAATTATTCCTAATTATTCCTAATTATTACAAATTAGTGGTAATTATTACATATTATTGGTAATTATTCCATATTATAGCTAATTATTCCAAATTATAGCTAATTATTCCTAATTATTCCTAATTATTGCTAATTATTCCTAATTACTGCTAATTATTTCTAATTATTGCTAATTATTCCTAATTATTGCTAATTATTGCTAATTATTCCTAATTATTGCTAATTATTGCTAATTATTGCTAATTATTGCTAATTATTGCTAATTATTGCTAATTATTGCTAATTATTGCTAATTATTGGTAATTATTGCTAATTATTCCTAATTATTCCTAATTATTGCTAATTATTCCTAATTATTCCTAATTATTCCTAATTATTACTAATTATTCCTAATTATTGCTAATTATTACTAATTATTCCTAATTATTACTAATTATTCCTAATTATTACTAATTATTCCTAATTATTACTAATTATTCCTAATTATTACTAATTATTCCTAATTATTACTAATTATTTCTAATTATTCCTAATTATTACTAATTATTCCTAATTATTTGCAATTATTTGCAATTATTTGCAATTTTTGATAATTATTGGTAATTATTGGTAATTATTCCTAATTATTCCTAATTATTCCTAATTATTACTAATTATTCCTAATTATTTGCAATTATTCCTAATTATTTGCAATTATTCCTAATTATTTGCAATTATTCCTAATTATTTGCAATTATTGAGAAATATTACTAATTATTGGCAATTATTGGTAATTATTGGTAATTATTACTAATTATTGGTAATTATTACAAATTATTGGTAATTATTACAAATTATTGGTAATTATTACAAATTATTGGTAATTATTGCAAATTATTGGTAATTATTGCAAATTATTGGTAATTATTGCAAATTATTGGTAATTATTGCAAATTATTGGTAATTATTGCAAATTATTGGTAATTATTGCAAATTATTGGTAATTATTGCAAATTATTGGTAATTATTGTTAATTATAGGTAATTATTCCTAATTATAGGTAATTATTCCTAATTATTGCTAATTATTGTTAATTATTGCTAATTATTGTTAATTATTACTATTTATTGTTAATTATTACTAATTATTACTAATTATTCCTAATTATTACTAATTATTGTTAATTATTACTAATTATTTCTAATTATTACTAATTATTACTAATTATTGTTAATTATTACTAATTATGACTAATTATTCCTAATTATTACTAATTATTGGTAATTATTACTAATTATTACTAATTATTACTAATTATTGGTAATTATTACTAATTATTAATATTTATTCTTAATTATTAAAAATTATTACAAATTATTCCTAATTACCATTAACTATAAACAATATTAATAATTTAAATTTATTAAGTAAGAAAACAATATAAACATAATTAAATTACAACTAATCAAAAATAATTGAAATTAATACAAAATTAAAAATAAATATTAAATTAAAATGAACATAAATACCTTGAAACTTGATGAGCTCTGATCGTTCTTCAAAACTTTAATAACAGCTCCGAAGAAAAAAATTAAACTGAACAAAAACTCAAATTTAGAAATAGAAATTTTAGAGCAGAAGAAGGTGGAGAATGAGAATGATTTGAAAAAAACGGATGGGGGTATTTATAGGTTAGCTTATTAGCGACGGGTCCATTTGCGACGGGATTCCCGTCGCAAAAAGTATTATTTGCGACGGCGCCCGTCGCAAATACCTTCGCCCGCATTTATTACGGTCAACCGGTAAATAGTTATTTGCGACGGGTCCCGTCGCAAATAACATACTATTTGCGACGGGAATACTTTCCCGTCGCAAGTACCTTTTACCGCCGCCGGTTATTTGCGACGGGGAAAGGCTTCCCCGTCGCAAATAGTTTTCCCCGGATTTGGCGCAAAAGCCCGGGAAAACTATTTGCGACGGGATAGGCTTCCCCGTCGCAAATAGTTTTTCCGCGATTTGGCGCCAAAGCCCGGGAAAACTATTTGCGACGGGCAAGCCTATCCCGTCGCAAAAGACTACTTATTTGCGACGGGTAAAGACCCCCGTCGCAAATAAGTTTTTAACGGGACTATTTGCGACGGGAATAAATCCCGTCGCAAATAACCCGTCGCAAATACCCATTTTTCCCGTAGTGTCCATAGATTTGGTTCAGAATCTGTTTTTCATATATTGAACCTTTGATCAGGTCCTCCGATGAGATATATGAGAAATTGTGTTCTCTATATGAATTCCCTAATATATGGGGGTACTAGAGTGAGATCTGGTGGTAGAGATCTTCCTAGAGGAGGGTTAGGAGGATGGAGCAGGCAGTGGTGGTCCTGAGGCTGAGATTTCTACAGTGACTGGAAGATGGTAGTTGATAGGATCGCGATGTAGGTGACATACCCATACCCAGACTGATACATGTTGGTATATAGTGTAGAAGCTATGTCAAGGATTTGGTCATCTATAGAAGAGGAATTTATACTCCTCTGAAGGTTGGGGAAATCTTGTTAGAGATTTTTTGACCCATCATGCTGTTGAGAGGGATATAGTCTATAGAACACCACATAGAGGCAGCGCTTGAAGCATGTAGTTTTTCTAGATGGATGACGTGGTGGAGGAGAAGGGAGAGAAGTATGAGGTGGAAGATAGTTCAAGTTGTTTCCACCACCACCACCCTAGGTGATCCGTGCCTGGTTCATGGAGATGAATGATCGGGGTGAGTATAATTGTCGGCCACAAAGGCCTTTAACCCGAAGGCCTTGAGGTTGATTAGAGGTAATCGCTATATCCTTTCTAATTTCTATAGTAATATTTATAGATACTATTATGAGGTAATATTTTCTTTCCAATTATTTCTCTAGGTTAATACAAGGTGATGCAAAGTATCAATATAACCATTTTCTGGTGTTTTTTTGATATATATTTAGATTCACATATCTTCCACTTATATCATTTCAACACCAATTTATTAATTATTCCTTATTAAGATCATTGTTTTCATGTGTTAAACTGTTTTATTTTTCATGACAATTTCTGTTCAGCCGTTCCAATACTTGTACTTTTCTCATGGTTACATCATATATTTTTTTAATAATAATAAAAATAACATAATATTCATTGTTTATATATTAAGATTCATCCAAAAAGGTGATGAAAAAGAAAATGAATTACACTATTTGCAGAGACCGTAGGCCGTACATATGCATGAACAAATTTTTCAATTTACGATAGATAGAATGAAAAAAAGGTAAAAAAAAATTCATTATTAAATAATATAAATTATCTCATAGATATCATATATATTCATTTAATCTAACCTCAGTACCATCCATGTAATATAGAAATGAAAAACGAGTCACATCACTTCTGGAGGCGATAGTCCACAAGCACGCACAATTGATGTTATCGTTTCCCAACAGATTGGTAGATACAAAGCTATATATGATATTATAATTAAAGAAGAACAATTATTTTATAAATATCATATATATTAATTTTTACACCTTTATAACCATCAAAATAAAATGGAAATGAAGAAATATTTTCACTACTACGTGGAGACGATAAGTCATACATATGCATTAATGATGTTATTTTTCCTTTTATCAGATGAAAAAAGAGATGGAAACTGGTTATACTATAATAATAATAATAATAATATATCAGTATATTTATGATAATATAATAATTATTTTATGATGGGTATAATATATTTAGAGGAAGTATAATAAGAAATAAATTTGAAAGAGTTGGTGAATACGATTACCTATTATTGGGTAGACATCATTTAGATCCATTTTTAAGGACCCTTGGAATTGTATTTTAAGAATAAAATCACGCATTATTAATTTATAGGGATTTTTATAAGATATTTGGTCAGGTTTTTGTTGATATATAAGACTAAAAGGGTGCAAGGTAGAGTGGAGAGTAAGTTTCTTTTTATGAAGGATGATAGAGAGACTCTTAGAATGACTTAAATTATTCAATTAATATAAATTCATTCTCATGTTTATGTGGATTTAAATTGATATATTTAAATTATAGGGTCATTAATAGTTGGAATAATCTCATCTAATAAAATTTAGAGAATTTTGGGTAATGTTTTCACCCTTATCTCATTGTTTTAACCCCCCATTACCCCTTTTGACTATTAGCACAATATTTATGTTCTTAACTCATTAAGGGACATGAATGTTACCATTAAAAGTCAAGTAATGCATAAATTTACTGTGTTTAATATTTTAAACCATATATAATTAAATTTTCAAAATACAGTATTGCTATGAATTTTAAATCATTTAATAAAATATTATTTATTTTAATATACAATTAATTTTATTTGTTTGAAATACATGAAATATTATAATATAATATGTCTCTAAATCATGTAAAATTGGTTAAAAAATAAATTTTATCGAATATATGGAATATATTGTTTTAATATAATAATCCAAACAAATTTTGATAGGTTTTAATATCATTTTACAAATTATCATTTAGATTACCCTATTAGTTAACCAATTTTAACCTTAAATGTAGTAATAACATTTTCAATATTAAAGAGTTATAAATTTACTTATAAGGAAAAATAAGGCTCATAAACATCTAAAGGGTAAAATTTCAGAATATTTTTTTATATTAACTTCCCTCTTTCAATAATTTTATGTTTTTTAAATATATTAATAATATTTTAATTAAAATTAAATACTATTAATGTCATTTTAAGAACTATTCACATAATTTGACTTTGAAAACAACATGAAAATAATATAATATGAATATAAACCATAAAAAATTCTCTAATATATTATATTTATCTTAAAATTTCATTTTAAACTTTAAATTACCCCAAACATTACTTTTAGAGTCTTTGAAATTATTTACTTTATTTTTCTACTTCTTACACAGACACTGAGTCAGCATTGCGTAAATATTTAAGGAAATTATTTCTTCAATAAAAAAAATTAAATTAAAATGATACAGAAATAACTTATATTTAAAATTATCTATTATAATAAAAAATATTTTTTTATCCCTATAAATTGTTTTATAAATCTTTAAAGAAAGAGAGTGTCATTTTTTACTTTATATTTATTTAAAATAATATATATTTCATTTTCAAAAAAAGGCACAAAGATTCCATAAATTATAATATTGTATGGAAATGGTCAAACAACACTATTATAAAAGATTAAATATAAATACTAAGGTTAATTTTAGTCTTTATCAAATTATTTCTAACCATAATTACCTGATTTACCCTTACAATGGTTATAATATTTATTAAGGTTACTATTCATAATGTCAAAAATATGAAGGGAAATATTTACCAAATATGAGCCTCCTAATTCCAATTATGGATCCCATTTTTCAAGATTCAATTTTAGGAAATAAGAGAAATAAATTTTAATATATATGTTTAAAATGCACCAAAAAGTAGTCTTTTAGAAAAAATGTGTTTTAAACCCAAAAATGAACATATACCAAAATCAAGTATAATAATTACTTCTATGTAATTAATTATAATGTATCTAATTAAATAGATTTTTTTTAAGATCAAATTCATATCATAATGAAACTTTTTAAAGAAAATATCATACTATTTTACAAAAATCCATAGTTTTCAATATGCACTAAAAAATTATTCCTTTTAGAAGAATCCAAAAAATTTCTAGTATGATAATTTTGATATGATGATTTTGAAAACTAAGATAATTTTTTAAAATAAAATTTAAAATTTTTTCATAAATTAATTATAATTTTCCTATACAAAATTTTATAAAAATCATTTTCCAATAAAATCTATTTTTGAATTATAAAATATCTTCACAAAAAATTGAGTGATTATTTATTTAGAATTATTCAATAAATTTTAATTGAGTAGGAATAATATATATATATATATATTTCATAATGTGATTACTCATATTAATACACTCTATTTCTATAAGTTGAACACATTTAAATGATATTATTTTTATAATACATATCAGTTTACTTAAATCTAGGTGTTGTGTGTTAACAAATATATTTGGATTATTATTATTTTAAAATAAATTTTGGGGGTTTTAAACTAGAAGATTTTATTGTTTTTATTTATTTACTAATATGATGAACTTTTATTTCAGTTTATCTTGCCACTTTAAGAGAATATTTAATTACCAGTATGACATGTGTGCTATTTGATTATTTAGTTATCGCAATGTTATTATGATTATTATATTATATTTATATTATTAGTGCAATGAAATGATATTGAGGGTATAGATTCTCCACTAATGTACTACAGACTCTCCCTGCTAGTCGGTGACCTCTTGCATATGGGAAGGCACACATGAGGTCATGAAAATCTCTATCTTGAACTCAGTGGTTCTAGTTGGTGCATTAAGAAATAGTATTAGGACATAGTTTTATTTATTTTTTTTAAAAAACCTAGGAAATGGTAGAAAGGAGATAGGTTGTGTGAGACTTTGGTAGGGGAGTCTCAATGTACCTAGACACCTCACATGTAACAGACCTCTGAGTTACCATTGATGGGATTATTATTATAGTTTTAGGAGATTTTGGGTGTGTTAATCCATAATTATTAGGAATACAAGATCACATTCCATACATATACCTATTGTCGTGTTGTATATATTTTTTTAAATTTAATAACTTGATTTGTGATATTTGTTTAGGATATAATTGTATTCTTTTACTGTGAGATATATCTATTTTCTATACTATTGTGATATATTTGTTGTGATTAATTAGTTGAACATGTGCATGCTGTGATGTTTTATAAATCTATGTGACTCTGACTAACATGTAGGAATGAAGACCTTAGTTAGTGCTATGTGAGTTATACCTTAGGTTATGGGTAGAATACTAGGAGAACCTTTTTTGTGATCCAATAGTCGGATTGATATTTATCCTAATTATTGTGGTTGTTATAAATGTTTTTCTTACTTTTTAGAAAATTATGAATCAAAGATGCTTAACTGGACCACTTGGTGGAGGTGTCTAGATTTCTCTCATAAATGAGAAAATTCCAGTCCTACCATTGATATTATAGGATAATTATCCGTCACCCACCCTCTTGGATCAAGAAGAAGGACCAATTTATCCATGATTTTTAAGATTAGTTCCTATTCAAGGTGGGGGAGTTTCTAAAATTATAGTTAACTATACTTGATACTTTCAGCTCCAAAATAATCCATCTTTTTAGGGCCCAAGAGGCCCTCAAGATACATAGTACAATATATGGATCATTGAGGAAATATTTGACTTTGTAGAGACACTGAAGGAATAAAAGGTGAATATTGTGAAAATTATTCTTCAAGAAAATATTAGACAATAGTGGGACATTATACTTTAGGTTGGAATACCCAAGGGTCTCAAATGGGTGACTTTTGATGACTATTTATTCAAGGAGTTATTTCCTTGAATGGAGAAGATGGATGAATCATAAGAGTTAATGGAGATTCATCATTGAACGATGATGGTTTCATCTTAATCATATCGTTTCATAGATTTTATATGCTTCAATAATCTCTTGGATAAGGATGTAGCACATATAGACAAGAATTACAAGATCAGGCATCAACAGAAGTTGAGATACTAGGTTAGTAATTTTGATATGAAAAACTTATACTCTAGTTCTTCACAAGGCCATTCCAATAAATAAGGGTATGACAGAGGATAAAACTACATAAATTATTCCATCCTTTAGTGGGAATCCAGGTGATACCTCTACTAGTAAGAATAGAAATGCAAAAAATTCCTATTAGAGTGGTGGTAGGCAGTCAAAGATGATCCATGGATCTTCAGTTTCTTCTATGGAGAAAGGAGTTCCTCACTTCTCCAACTATGGATAACAGGGGTGTTGTCATAATTTACGTTTGAATCCTCATATTTAGTGTCATTAGTATGGTAAGATAGAAAATATACAATGATTCTACAAAAACAAACCA
Source organism: Viscum album (assembly GCA_963277665.1). Taxonomy (NCBI): domain Eukaryota; kingdom Viridiplantae; phylum Streptophyta; class Magnoliopsida; order Santalales; family Viscaceae; genus Viscum; species Viscum album. The sequence continues at coordinate 813,059,497 of OY728126.1, read as the reverse complement.
CGAATGAGGACTCATTGGGGGATTGAGTTAGATGCATGCATCAGGCCATGGTACAAGTCAGAGACCTGAACCGAAGGTTCCTTCCCATCAGACAAAGACGAATTTGTTGAGTCATGTATATCTGGTTCAGGTATATAGAGTTTAGTTAGGCCATGTTTATGCAGGGGATCTGAATCTAGAATATGGCAATGAGGGATCATCTACTATTTTAGGCATGGTATTTATCACTTATAGTTAGTATAATTCCCTATTTGACACTGGTGTTTCTCATTCCATCATATCTGCATAAGTTATTATTTTACTTGACTTACTAGTTAAGTTTTATTCTAATTTATTTCCCCTCAATTCAATATTTGGAATGATAGTGGACCATATTTAGTGATGCGTATAGTGTCCTATAGTCATTACAGATTATGTAAATATTTGGGACTTCATGATTCTAAATATTATGAGCTTTGATGTGATTATGGGAATATACCAATTGACCATCTTTCAAGACCTCATTAATTGCTATCACAAATGGGTATCATTTACATCACTAAATGGAGATAATTACATGATTATCAAACAGTTTTAAATTGTTGTAGATAGTGTTCATCTAGACATAGTTTACATTGAATTGATCATAAAATTGATTGGTGGGTTATCACTTTTAGTGGGGTTAGTAGAAACCCATCGTATTTTCCACCAATTATAGATATCTATCAGGAGGTATTTCTAGATGACTTCATAGAACATCCCCCTAATAGAGGGGTTGAATTTGAGATAGATCTCATACTGGGTGCACAAACCATTTCAACACCCCTTATCATATGGAGATAGTTGAGTTGAAGGATTTCAAGGTATTTCTCAAGGAATCGGTGAGGAAGGGATTTATAAGGATGGGTACTTCACCATGGGGTGCACTTATTTTATTCATAAAAAATGTGGATGGTATTCTTCATCTTTGCATAGATTACTAAACGTTTAACTAGGTGATAGTGATGAATAGTTATTACCTGACTATGATCAATGGTATCTTCTACCAATTATGTGGATCCCAGTAGTTCTCTAAGATATATATTTGATCGGGTTATCACTAGTCATGGGTTGGAGGAGAGGAAATACCATATATGGTGTTTTGGATCAGGTGTAGGATCTATAAGTACTTGGTGATTCTGTTTGGATTGAAAATTGTATTGGTAATGTTCATGGATCTCATCAAAAAATATTTTACCCATATATAGAGTCAATTGTTATGGTGTTAATTGATGATATCCTCATCTACTCACTGACCATGAAGTTTCATGATATAAATATCAAGATATTATTGAGTACACTTTGAGAACATAATCTATATACCAAGCTATTTAAGAGATAATTTTGGTTCCAAGAGGTCAAATTATTGGGGCATGTGGTTACTGAGATAGGTTTATCTATAAACCTAGAGAAAGTGGATTCTGTGATGTCCTGGGTATATCCCTAGAATATGTTTTAGGTTAAGATATTTCTGGGATAAGCTTGATACTTCCAATGTTTTATCTAGGACTTACCCCATTTATTATCACAGATGACTATGATAACAAAGATGGGAGTGGAGTTAATATGGTCAAATAAGTGTGTAGAGAAATTTCTTGAGATGAAGTGGAGGTTGATTACAACCCTAGTATTGATTCTTTATAAGCCCAAGGTTGGATATATAGTGTACTGTGATGAATCCAAAGTTCTATTTGGGACTATGTTGATATAGAGGGAGTGAGTAGTAGTTTATGGGTCACCTCAGCTACAACCCCATAAGAATAATTATCCAATGCATGACTTAGAGATGGAAGTCATGGTCCATTATCTAAAGTGTTGGATACACTCTCTATTCAGTGATAGGTTTTTTGTCTACAATAATCGAAAGAGCCTTTAATATATCTATACATGGTAGGGACTCAATAAGATGAAAAAGTTTATAGGTAGAGTATCTACAAATGTTTGACATTGAAATTTCATATTCACCAAGTAAAAGGGGATTCACTTCCTATGATCATAGCTATAAGACATACTGTTTGACCCAAACCATTGTTTAAGGTTGGATTTGATTCCAATAATAGTTTTATAGAGTATAACTAGAGTATTTGAATGTTAATGAGTGTTTCTAGTATAAAAAAGATATTAAAGACATGAAAATACTTTCTAGTCCAGGAGAATGTATTGAAGAAATAAATTTTTAGAAGATATCAATAGAATATTTTTAAGGTATGATCAGGAGTTATTGTTTAACTGGAAGAGGTATGTGGTTTATATTTTAAATGTTTTTTAATACACTAAGTTAATATAATCTATTTGTGAATTTTATTAATCAATTTACAGTGAGTGAACATTTCTAGATGCTAAAGGATGAATGCAACAGAATGGTTCAAGTGCATAATTACTCTCACTCAGATTAAGTCACACATGATCTTCTGATTTAAGGATGACATTGACTTAACCCTAATCTCTAAGATTTGGTCATATCTATTTTTGTGGAAGAAATAAGAGAAAAAATAAGAAGTGAATCACATAGAATGAATTCAGAATCCCAAAATAGGCATAGGAATTTTTCCATATAAGGTGGAAGTATTTCCTAGTGTTTTGCCAAAGTTTTTGGGACTATAATTTATAGCAATAGGAAAAGGTTTTTTTTGAAAAGGAGATATTTTCAAACAAATTAAAAAGTTAGATGAATGTTTGAAAGAGTTTTGTGATGTTTCACCAAAGTGAATATTCAAGGATGGCTCATCAAAAAAAAAGTAAAGTGATTATTGAAATATTTACATAAAGATGTAAAGTTGATTGAAAATTAGTAATGATTCTTGAAAATTGTGCTTTGAAGTTGTCTTGTTCTTATTTGGAAAAGCCATGTAATTTTCAGAAATATGGAGAGTTATAAAAATCAAAGTTATGCAATCCTGTGAAATAAATATCCGAGATTCATGATGATAGTAAGTTTCACGCTAAAGGTGAAATAAAATTATTATTTTTCAATGAACATTTAAATTTTCATGAAGGGTTAGTGGAACCCAACGTAGTTTTTTAAAGGTCTGATCATGTTTATAAATAGTTGGCTACCTCTAATTTGGAGGGATGTATAATTTTTAAAAATTATAAGGCTCTGAATCATGAAAGAGTTGTGAGAAGTAGTAATGTAAATATTATCTACCCTAAGAAAGGAATTTCATTATTTTTAACAAGTGAGTTTCATGTACACATTAACATGAATTTTTTTTCATGAAATATCTTCTTTTAGAATTGTGTAATGTTATCTTTAGTTGTGAGAAGCAAGAACCCGTGTCTATAAGACCATGGGAGATTCATGAATGATGGAATTTATCAAAAATTTTATAGATTTAAAATAAGAAGAAAGTTACTGAATGTGTGGGGGATCCTAAAACAAAAAATGTTCTATCAAAATAGAGGAGTAGTTTGGAAGTGTTGTGTTTCACAACAAAATGAAATTTTCACAAAAATTGATGAGTTATTCAAAATTGGGGGTTTTGTGAAAGGAGATGTTACATGAAAAGAATTCATTTCATATCTATTTTAAGTGATTTTTTTATTCAAATAGAACCCGATAAGGATTTTTATGTAAGTAGGGCCTCATGCTAATCTAGGAAAAGACTTTTGATTCCAATATATTGAATAAGAATTACAAATCAATGATTAGTGGAAGTATCTTCATAAAAATAGTGTGAAGAGGTTATCAAGAGGTAGTTTATCTCTGGTGAGTTGTATCTATAATTTAAATTTTGTAAAGGTAGTTCACATGACATGAAGTAATCATTACTGAATCATTTTTATCAACCAATCAATTTAATCTCATTTGATTTTGGTATGAATTAAAAAACAACAGAATATGATCTTTGGACGAGAAATTTTGTTGAACCAAATAAAATCACTATCTATTGTAGATATCTTACTTTCCTGTATATATATTTATAACATGGTGAGGTTTAGAGGATTGTGTAATCATGTGACAATTTGAATATTGTTCCCACCGACATAGTAACAATATTCTAAAAGAATTCTAACCACACTATAGAGAAAAGGTTAAATTTATCTATCCCCATGATTCACCCCCTCAGGTAACATCTAGTTCTAAAAAGAGGTATCAAAGTGTAAGGGTTTTGACTCAGTTTTAAACCTCAAAAGTTGTTTTTAAATTTGGTCACATGGATTCTATGATGAAGGCTAAATTTTTTTGATGGGAGAAACTTTTATGGATGGTAAAAATAATTTTTAATGCACCATAATGCTTGTGGTGAAGATATTATAAAGTATATACAAAGGTATTCTAACAGGAGAAGTCACAATTAATGAGCATAAAATTCATTGAAAAATAATTTCATTAATAAATATTTATTTGATGGTGTTTTTATGAAACCCATTCACCGTGATACTAGTTTTAAAAGGTAGAAGACCCTGGAATTTTTTATGGGCAATTGGTAGAGGTAAATATGGTTGTGAAGTTAACCACTAATGAATATTGTAAAATAGTCCAAGGAAAGTGCCTTAAGAAAAAAGGAAAGAAGAAGAAAAAGAAGATGATGGCGACCCTTGAGAGATCAGTTATTGAAATCAAGGTGAAGGATTCTAATTCTGTTATTTCATCTGATATTAACTATGTTGTAAATTTTTCTCATTAATCTAGAAGTTCATATTACTCCCTTGAATATTTATAACTAGGGGTTTTATTTTACCTACTAGTATAATTAGAAGGTTCTCTTAAATAACTAGACATCCATAGAGTGATAAATTGAAAGGATGTTGGTCTTTTAAAATAACCAACTGAATATGTGGATGAGCTTAAATAAGATATAAAAAAATTTATAAATAATTAATTGATCAAATTGATAGTCAAGTTAAATATATATAAGTACTCAATATCATAAATAATACTTAAGTGAAGGATAAAAAGATTGAAAATTTGAAGGCTTCAACTAAATAAGAAGGGGAAAAAATTAAGTAACATGAGGATGATGTTATTGTAAATTGAAACATTAAGGATGAATTTTAAGTTGTTTATTTTTTTGAATAAATTTTTTGGACGATTTGGTGGTAAACATGAACCCCTCTTATATAATGATAACTCTAAAAATAATGATGAGTATATGATGTATGTTCATCAATTCAGAAATATAGTCTTCTATGATCAATAAGAGATCCAATCCTTTCAAGAGAAGGTTGATTAGTGGGATATCCTATATTAAGTAGACTATACAATCATCAAATATTTATTCTTAAAAAAACAAGTGGTTGAAAAGGGAATAGATGTACATAAATGTTGATATACATACTACACGTGCCATGATTAAAGAACAATGTGATCTAATTGAAGAGGTTTCAAATGATATAAAAATGGTTAGGTAAAAAGAGTTTTAATAAAAGTGTCATCCCTCCAAAGAAAAATCTTGAATATTGAATAAAAATAGGAAATGAAGATAGTTTCAAATTAATTAATAGGTAATCTCAGCTTTTGGATGAATACTAGACGATCAAGGAGATAGATAAAATGAATTTTTTTAAAAGGGATAGGATAAGGTGGAGTTTTCTTCTAGAGAAGCATATATGAGTGGAGCATGTAAGGTTACAGATCATAAATCTTCAAATTAGAGGAATATATATAAAAAATTTAAAAGTAAAGCATCTCAAAAGAAAGTATCCATGATATGAAAATATTGTGGATTATTATGACACATAATGAGTATGTTCATTGAATCCCAAGGTCTAATTTCTAGAAGATCACCCACTGCATGTATATCTCAACAGATACATGATGATAAATGGTTTTTGATTAGTGGAATATTTTTTATTTGTTATACATTTAGTCATATGGAAAGTAAATATAGATATAAGAATATATGTAATGAAAAATAAATCCTAAGGAGGTCCTCAAATCCCATTTCATATAAGGAAAGATATTATTCTAGTAAGATACATATAAATCCAGAAAAATGGTTACTATTATAAAGGGATATTATGGATCTCAACACAAGTAACACCAAGAACCTATCATGATGAACTCATATCAACCCTCTTGGAGAGAAAGGACACAATTATGGAAAAATAAGGGGTATTTTATACAATTTGTAAATAATACTATTCTATAGATAAAGAAATATTCACCTAAAATGAAAAATGTTGAGGTTTCAAACATACATTTTAAAGATAAAAACCAAAAGGAAGACATGGTAAATTTTCAAGAAATATCTCAAGATGAGAAATGAAGGATAGTATAAGATCTCTCCAATGGTGGAAGAATAAAGATCTTAATACCAATGGTAAGATTACTACTTCAAGGAATAATAATGTAAAATGGTCCCCATGTGTTGTTTCATAGAAAGAAATCCATACAAGTAAGTTTGAATCCAAAAATTTGAAAAGGATCAATATAGACATAAAAAAATAATATAATAATACTGTTCATGTGGGTAAGGAATGTCAAATTATATGGCCAAAATATTTATAGTTTGCTATGAAGTCGGAACGAACACAAAAGAAGTAAAATATTTTGTAGGAAAAGATGAAGGGGTTGGTCCATCAGGATAACCACTATCATACTTTTCAAGATTCTAGAGGTATTCCTCTCCCCCTGCATATAAAAATTTCTAATATATGTTTGAATTGGTACAAACCTAAGGTAGATATATGATCCAAGGAATTTCAATATGAAAAAAGGGTATATGTTTTTAAGCTAAATGAATAGTCATGTTAAAAGATGAATCAAAATACATGAAATTTTCATATGGAATCAGATTCAACAAGGGATGTTAAACAAAAACCTTTCTTAAATCAATATCAAATTTTGGCATGCTATGGAAATGGAAGATCATATGATGAATATATGGATATGAAACTAAAGAGACTTAAAATCTATATTTTAATGGTGCAGTGGTTCTAAGTCACATTAAATATTGGACCATTGGTACTAGGACCCAGTTCAAGGGGTATTTGACCACCAAGAAAATATATATTGGTGGAGAAGCAGTAATATTCTTGTGTATAATATTTATCAATTTTTTATAACAATTTGGTATCGAAAGACTATTTTTAGGGTGCCAATAATATATAAGAAATTTAATACCGTTTTCAACAAGTGGTCTCGCTATTTTTAAGATCAATTAAACATGTGTAATTAGATCAATGTTTGGTATCAATAAGTTGAATTAGAAGAATGATGGATATATCCAAGAGAATTGGTGACAATAACTCTAGTTTGTTTATCTTTCTCCAATCAAGGATTACTGTGAAGAATTTAAGTTTATGCATGCCAAGTGGTACCATGAGTTTGTATTTAAAAAATGTTTTCAATTATATTATGATGAGATATGTATCACACACTTGTGATTTAATACTTATTAACTAAATTTTTGGTGTTGGTGTGATTCAGATTACATGATGGGTTTTCAAAAGAGATAATTTTATGTTGTTTGAATCTATGTAAGTAAGTAAGTGACCTGGAAATTGTTTATGTTTATTATTGTAAATTATTATTTACTTTAATGAGTTATAACACTGTAGGATTAGAGTATCCATTAATGACTCAATTCTAAGTGGTAATTTCAATCACAGAAAATCTATTATTAGTATGAAAAAATGGAAAAAGGAATGGCATCAAGAATGAAAGGATTCAGTCAAGAATTTATTAAGGGAGATGAATGTGATTGATGGGGCCCAATTTTGGAATTAGTATTTTTTCAAATGAAATTAATTGTCTATAGATACAAATAATGAAATAACATGGGTTGATAATAAGTTTATAAAAATTGGGGGGGGGGATAATCTCACTATATTTGGATTTTAGGAGTTGGAAGAAAACTATATTACCCTACTAGTTTATAAAGATGATATGAAATTTATTGAAAAGAGGTTGTTAATCAAAGGGGAGTAGGGATCCTTAGAAGAATAAATCCCTTATAGAGTTTATACCAATAGAGGAGACTTAATTGAAATATGGATTCCAATCCAACCTATCATTTTTGATGTCAAAGGTGGAAATAACATAAAAGGAAGATATAGAAACCCTAAGGTAAAAATAATTTGAACAATAAATCTTGTTTAATACGGTCCTTTACATTTTCATTTCAATGGGTATCGAAAATTCATTAGGTAAAAATGGTGTAATCATAAATCCTTAGCCAGGAAATAATTATAGTCTCTAATAGAGGATGGATTTATGATAGTATTGATAATAAAATCTAAAGATGGGGGGGATATTGGACAAAAACCTATGTTTTTTGTTGTATTTTTTTGTCAATCACAGTGTCTTATAGTATAACAAGAGCATTGGAATGGTATAATGATCATTTCTAGCAAATAGATGATATTGAATAAATATAGATACTTCATAGTCCAAGGGAATGAATTAAAGAGATAAATTCATGGAAAATATCAATTTCCTATCTGGAAGTTATGATCAAGAGTTATTCTTGAATAAGAAGAAAGATAGGGTAGAATTTATATAATGTTTCTAAATATACTTGGTTGGTATTATCTAGTTGTGAAGTTCATCACTCAATCTATAATGAGTGATAATTTCTAAATGTTGATGGATAAATGAAATATAATTATTCTAGTGTGGAATTATTCTATCCTATATAATGCTTCACATACTGTTGTGATTCATAGATGGCATGGACTTAACCCTCATATTGAGAAGTTAGTCTCATATAGTTTTATGGAATAAATAAGATCATATCATAGTAGGTAAGAACAAAATATGAATTTATAATTCTATAATAGTAATAAAATATTTTGTGTATATGGTGTTAGTGTTTTCTAGTGTTTTATAAATTTTGGATATCCTGAATTTAGAAGAAGAGGAAAAGTGTTTTTGAAAAAAAAAATGATTTTCATGTAAATATTTTTTTTCTGAAAGGATGAAGGAGTTTTAGGATTTTTTGAAAAAGTTATGATTCAGGGCTGCCTCATCAAATTACATAAATTAAAAGTGATTAAAAAAAGATTTCTGCACAGAGGTAAAATTTTATGAACATGTGAAAAGTTTTTAAAAAATAGTGTTTTAAAAGTGACTTGTTTATATTTGGAAAAGGAATAGATTTCAAAAAAACGTGTGTTATGGAGATTAGGGTTGTTTGGGCTTGTGAAATAAAAATGTGATTTTCTCAATGGTAGTGAGTTTCAGGATAAAGGTGACATCAGATCATTGAGTTTCAGTGAACCCATAAAGCTGCATGTAAGGTCGGTGTCTTGAAAGGCAGTTTCATGAAGGGTCAATCAAATCTTTAAATTGGTAGATACCCACCTAATTTTGAGAGATAGATAATTATTTAATATTTAAAGGACATGAATCAAGAAATATTTTCATAAATAAGTAATGAAAACATAAGTTATATGGATAAAGGAAATTTATCAATTGGACTGATAATGTTTCAATAATGTATTCACATGGACATTAGTTGTGTAAAAGAAAATATTGTGTTAAGTAGTAATGTTAACCTTTATTGTGTGAATATAGAACCTTGATTTATATGACTAATATTGTGTGAATATAAAACCTCTATTTATAAGACCAAGAAATATTCATGAAATATTGAATGTCTTATGAACATTTAGAGGTTCACAACACAAAAAAATGATTATAAAAAGGTATAGAGTTTCCTAACATAATGGAACTTTCCAAAAAAAAATGAGAAGTTATGGAAATATGTGATTGTCCATGAAATAATGAAAGTTACACAAAAACTGAGGGGTTTCAAAAAAGTTTGTGTTTCTTTAAAAGTGAAGTTACACTAATAGAGTACATTGAAGATACTTTTTGACTAAATAGTACATTCATAGAGTATAAAATATAGACTATGATACAAGTAGAGTCTTATGATGATTAGGTAAAAAGGCTTATTATAAAAAAATATTTAAAATGTACTACAATCCTATAAAATATGGATGTAACTTTAATAACATAGTGTATAGAGGTGCTGAAGATGCAATGATCCTTAGGTAAGGAGTGTCTAAACTCTAATTCATGAAAAGTTAGTGAAGTTGTCATAGAGTGACTATTTATAAATCATTATATCTACATAACTAGTGAAGGTTAGTGGATTTGGGTATGATTGAATTTTTTTTGTTATATTCTCCTTGGAATATCCCTTTTTGGTGACCCATGTAAAAAACTACGCGTCCCATAGGTGTTTTACTTTCATGCATATTTGATTATCACTCCACGAGGATAAGAGGAGGGAGTAATCAAGTGACAAATTGAACATAGTTCCCTCCAAAACGGGAACAATATCTTAAAATAAAGTCAACCTAAAAATATAGAAAACTTTAAAATTATCCATCAGCCCAATTTAGACACTATTAGTGTGAATATTGTTCCAAAATGATGATATTTTTGGATATTGGGGAGAAACGTTTTTTGTAATAGTAGTGCCTGATGAAATTTTTGGATGATTCAACGATGGATGATTCCAAGGACCAAGGATCAATGGACTTTGACTCATCAGTGACCACATAATCTCTAGTAGACTGGGTGAATTTTGGTCAGGAATCCAAGCCTGAGTGTAACGTGATATGGGAAAAATGAGATGGAGGTATCCCAATAAAAAGTTGGTTGTTTGAAAATTATTATGTGATAATATTTCATGAGAGATTTGTGTTCCCTGCCTCTATTATGTAAGAGATGATGATATACATCCATACATCTAATTTATTGGTAAAAACTAGAGTGAAAATGATGTACAATGACTTCAGGAAATAGTTTTGGTGGCTAGGGATGGAGAGTGAAATTTCTAGATTTTATAATTGATTGCATACATGCCATAGTATTAAGGTCAAGATCTATCCTCTGGGTTGACTAATGCAGTTGCTTCCAATTCCCATGTGAAAGTGAGAGGATGTCACGATGGACTTTGGGATCTGGTTAACCTAAACCCTGAGGAGTCAACAAGTTTTATGTTTGATTGTAGATTTATTTGAAAAAGTTTATCATTTATTACTGATACATTATATTCAATCAATAAATTATATGAGAATGTTTTATGTTTAGGATATAGTAAAATTTAATGGAGTTACCTTGAGAAAAATATCTGACATAGACACTCATTTTACGTTATGATTTTGGAAGCACATGTAAAAAACCTTAGGGACTCAGCTAAGATTGAGAACAACATACCCTAAATATATAGATGAACAGTAGGGGTCACTGATTTTTATATTTGAGGATATTCTTTAGGATCAGGACCTAGACTTTGGTGGATCTTAGGATGATCACCTATCCTAGGTTGTGTTTGGATACAACAACAATTATTTGGATTGGATTCATATAGAACTTTATGAGTATATTTATGGGAGGATATGTAGCTCAACACTTTGTTGGAATGATGTTTTGAGGAAGCAGTTATGGGGTCCATTATGGAAATAAGACCCATGAGAGTGTGAAAATGATTATGAATAGGATTATCAAAGGTCAAAACTTGAAAAACCTTATTTCATCTACGAGAGAATACCTTTTTAGTTTTTTATACATGAATGATTTTTTATAATAGTGAATCTATTGATATACCAATGATGTTTTTATAAGAAAATTATGTTTGAACCATTCTATGTTGGATCCTTTAAGACCAATTAGCGGGTCGGGGGAATTGAGTCCAGATTATCCTTCTCACTACTATGGTATACATGATTTATTTCATGTGTCTTAAGACCAAAGGTATATAATTGATTACACACATGTCATCAGATGTGAGGATATTGTTCCAGATCCTAGCACATCATATGTGGAGAACCAAGTAAAGATTGTAGACCGGAGTAAAAAATCACTTCAAGCAAAGACTATACCACTAGTCCAGAATCAATGTCATCATGTATTGATCTAGGAGGAGACCTGGGAGTGGTATGCTAATTTTTTGGATAAATTGAATTATTTTTTTAGGAAAACCATTGAAGTTAATTATAAATGATAAGAATTTGTTAGAGGCGAGATATTTATAACATCCTCACTTTATTTCGACATCTAATACATTTAGAGTTTATGAAATTTCCTTTTCTATTTTGTTATTATCTGATATTGATGATTAATAGGTTTTTTTAGTGACTAAAGGTCTAATAATTTTTGTTCAGAGATATGAGGAAAGTATCAACATTAGGGTGGTTGGAAAATTGCAACCGATTAATTGGTTAAATCTACTAGAAAGCCAGTCGGGTTCCAGTTGGCCAGTACGTTTCTGTAGTACTCTCCATCCAATCAATGGGGTTCCACCAACCTTCAAGTGGTGATTATATAACCAATGTTGTTCTTCAAAAAACACCAACCAAAAAGTATCCAATCACAAGAAAACCTATGGTGCCATGGGCTAGCTAGTGAGCCCCACCAGATAGTCAGTGCACCTAGTTTGAGTGTGCAATAATGTACCCAGTTAGTTTTAAATGATACTCATTTTTAACCCCCTTAGCTATCCAATTTTGAAACTGATGGCCTTAATTATAATTTTAAATCTCCTTTTTAATCTTGTAAAGACCATTGTTCTACCATTTCCTCTCTAATGTTTGAATGATCTTGAAATGCTAGGATGGTTAGTATTTCCCAGGTCCAAGACATATACTTCTTCGTTATTGAGAGATGATAATGGATCAATGATGGATCTATTGTTTCTATAATGATCTGATGATGAATTCTATATTTATTTGTAGAATATTGATAGATCTAGTTTGTTGACAATGGGTCTTTATCTAATCAAGATTTAACATTGATAACATGAATTCATTGAGTAATTTTTCATGAATCATCTTCCATTACACCTTTTATATGTAATAATGATGATAAAAACTTATTCTATTTATGATTTCCTGGTATATTGGTGGATGATTTGATGTGTTAATGACAAAACCCTTGACCGGAGATAAAACTCTCAAGAATGGTGGATGATTCCAGGTAATTCATCTTTAATAAATCATCTTGAGACTCTATTATTATATAATCTCTTTTTCATTGATAGATTTTTAATCGATAATTTTTCATTGGGTAGACTCAAGATGATCTTCTAGAATTGGTGATAAATTCATGAATTATTCATTGAATTACAACAGAAATAGTGAATTGGTGTTACTTCCTTCAATATACATTAGAATTGATTCAGTTGATGGACTCTGTAAGGTATGTGATTAAAGAATCACTGTTATGACATGGAATATCCTTGAGTCTCACTTCCAAACCTATCTCTTGATGAACTAGAAACAATTTTAGGAATCCATCACTTGTGAGATTAGTCTCCATGGGCATGTGATGTGTTTGATCTTTGATCATTAAAAAACCATAATATTATTCATTAACAACATTAAGGTTAGAAATTAATTACCATGTAGAGGCTGTGTATATGATTATTTGCATGATATTCCATAGTGTGTTGATATTATTTAGACCATTCTGAGTTTAATCACATGTGTGCATTTTTCGGCCTTTACCTCAGACTCATGATATGATATGTTTCCCTTATTATGTTATGCCCTCGTACTATGTGTTAATATTTTGTATATGTTTTATTTTATTCTATGCATAGTACCAATATTATAGGTGGACCTATAGTGGAATGTGTCCCTATAGGGGGAGAATTCTTGATGCTTTATATGACATGATGAATGGACTGGGTTTGATAATGGGGCATGGTGGGTTATTGTGGCTTGAATTGGGGGCATAATGGTCCATGTGATTTGTAGTGAGGTAGCAAGGGGCATGATGTTCTATGTGACCAACCCAAGATATATAGATAGAAAACAATGGTCTATTATGGATTGTTTTGATGGAATATGTCATATATGTTCATTGAATAGCATCGAGGCTAGCTCATACACTTTTGACTTTACCACGACCACTCCACTATTATCAAAAAGGAGAAGAACCAGGTACAATCTGGGTTTGTGGATCTTGGTTAGTGCACATATATTAGGTATGGTTTGTTTGATTGTGTGTGATATTATTTATTATCATGTAATATAATCAGGTTCATGTGTACTCGTCTTAAGGATTCATTGGTGGTGTCATACTGTATTCTATTACTCACACTAAGAATGAACCTCTCAATGCATGAAAATACTACATGTATAGAGATCCAACCAAGGTTAAGGGGCCCATGGAAGATAGTAGAGTTGTAAAGCATGGAGCCGGTGGGGGTACTAGGAATTTTTTTTAGTGATTTCATAGTGTTATATTTATTTACTTATCTTTTATATTTATACTCTAGTACCTATTTCCACTTTGTGGGACCCATTTATTTATTTGTATGACATGTTTTCTAATGGATTATTTATTTATTAAATTTTACTCTGATTATTAAATATGTTTTTATATTATTGGTGAAAATATATGGTACCAAGGGTATAATCTCCCTTCTGACAGACTTCAAACCCTCATTTATATTCGACAAGATCTTGCATATGGTGAGGCACACACAAGGTCCTGTTACTCTACAGCTCAGACATAGTGGTTCAGATCATGTAATTACATAGAATTTATCTAACTAATTCAATGTCATATAATTAATTATAATAATCCAGTCTTTAATAATTATAAAATAAATAATAGTAATAAATAATAACATTAAAAATGATATTTACTATGTATTTTTAATAAGTGTTAATGAATTTCAACTATTTATTAATACTAAATAAATGTTATTAATTATATACCAATATTGATTAATAAATAGATATTATTTAAATTATAATTGATAGACAATTTATTAAATAATTATTAAGTGATAATTATTAATAATTGTTATAAATAATTACTATTTAGTTATTAATAATTCGTTGTAATAAGTATTAAATAATAAATTTAAAATAAATATTACCAATTAAAATTACAATCAATATATATATATATATTAAAAATTCAATATTTATTACTATGAAAATATAAAACAGTTTTTAACATTAGTTATTTTTAAATTATTATTAATATTTGTTTCTAAATTATTATTCATCATGGTATATATATTTATATATTTAAAATTGAAAAAATGAATAATTATTTACTCATATTTATTTATCTACTAATAATTAATTTTAAACCATACATAATAATTATTTAAAATTATTTTTAAATAATTTATTTGTGAAAAATGAATTTATGTTTTTTATTGATTTATAAAGATATGTCCTTGGGGATGTCACACCATCTTCAAAAAAACAGTGTATGACGGCATTAGGGGATTAAAATGCATTCATACTTAGTTTTAATTTTTTAACCTATACCAATTTTCGTTATTTTTTCTTTCAAAAAACCTTTGAAAAAATCCCCCCATGTGCATCATGTTTTTTTATAGGGATTTGGGAAAAAGTACATGTTATGTTTGAGAGGGTGTTCCCCTTACTTTTCAATGGGATTTAATGTTGGATTTCAATATGATATCTTTGGAAGCTATTCATAGTCTTTTATTAGAGCAGCTTAGGTACCTCCTCCACATTTACACACACACACACACACTATCCTCCTCATTGAGAATGAATTAAATATTTAATAGGTGAATCAAGGTTATGTGGTCTTGGGGCATAAATGAATATATAATTCATGACCATACCCACTAGCTAATGATTATTTATGAGTGTATGTTAATGAAACATGTGTCTGACATATGGATAGGAATACACTCATGTACCATCCTTGTCACATAAAGAGATGTGAAATTACATGATTATGGTATAAATAGAGTGTTTTAATAATATATTTTTACTCTCCACATGATAACACTATATATAATTCATTATTAAGCATCATACTAATCTTAGTATAATTAATTTATCCTTGGAACTCAAATTTTAATTACATATGGATTCACATTCATTAAAATTACCATAGTGGGGGTACAAATCATGCTCAAATATTGAATGAATACATTTTATGTTTTTGTTTTTTTTAGTTTTTGGTTGTTTAAAATTGGCTTGAAAATACTTGTAATGTTAGAGAACTGCCCACTGTACCATTTGAGTATAGGGTGGCATTAATACCCTAAAATTATAAGTTTATCAAAGAATCTAAATTTAATGATGTGTACTGATGAATTTATATATTTATGTTGGATAAAATTATAGGTAAAACATTATAGGAGAATAAATAGGAGGCCCAAAATTGTATTTAGTTTTCATTGGGATGGCTGAATGGAACGACTATAAATTTACAATAAAGAAACTCCTGGAATTACCCCCAATTTTAAAAACATTAATAAAATACACAATTTTTAAATGTTTTTTTAAAGGCTCTTTTAGTGTTTTTAGCATTTATAAAATTTAACATTTAGAAATAACCTATAAATTAATCATGTAGTCATGAAGCTAGAGGACATAAACAAACTCAAATAGTTCTTTTCAAGGTGAGAATTATTAAAGGAATCCATATTTTATAAACCCAAAAACCTATATTCTTTAGAATAATAGAGCCTTTCCCATGAAACCATGTCCATATTCCTTTTTCAAATATTTGGACCCCAACAAAAATAAAAAAACATAGAGTAGAGATGAGAAATAAGAGCGTTCAATAGATTGAAAATATACATAATATAAGATAGAATAGTCTGTTCCACTAATTTAAAAAAAACACTCTTCATAGTTCATGAAAGAAACCCCCATTCTGCCATTAATCATCTTTTAATCCATATCCACAAATGATGCAAAAACCTCCCTCTTATATCTTCCAATAGTAGTTTTGAGCAACGTGAAATTATTGAGCCTAGAATCCTATCTAACATTAAACATATCACACATATCATCTATCAATTATTAAAGGAAAACTATTCTGAAAGGACCCTATGATTTAACAAAATTAATATTTTTCCCAATGCATTGAAATAATAAAAAATAAGACAAGAAATATTAGAACATTCCTTATGAGAAGATCTAAAGGGTAGAAAAAAATTATCTACAATGAACATATGTGAGATTATACATTCATTCATTTTATTATTAACACCGTGAATTATTATATATAAATCTACATTCATGATCAACTCAGAGAACACAACAAAAATAATGATAAATAAATAAGGTCATATGGGATTCCCTTTCTTTGAAACTCTTGAGGGAAAGAATGATTCCATGAATTCTCCTTTAATCTTCATTTTTTAGGTGACCATTGAATATATCTTATAATGTATTGGATTAAATCATGATGAAACTCATATTTAAAAAGGATGTACTCAAGGAAATCCCACTCAATCTTTTTATAAACCTTCATAATATCAATATTCAAAGGCATAGAACCTTTCTGTGCCATAGATCATATATTAATAGAGTTGAAAAAATAATAGGAAAAAATCACATTATCCATGATTAAACATTTGGAAAAACAGAAACTGAGCATAAAAAATGATATATGGTAAGATAAGTCTCAGTTTATTATCCAAAACCATTGAGAAGATTTTATAAATTAATTGCATGGATAATCAACCAAAATTACACCACCATACAAGGACTTTAAAATTTAGAGATCAAGTAAATAATAGGTTTATTAAAAGTAAAAATTTTAACATACCCTTTTATAATTTATTAAACATATTTAAAACATATGGGCCAATAATGTTCCAATTTTTTTAATAAAAGATAGAATGAAGACCATTAGCTCTAGGTGTCTTAGAAGGGTGCATAAAAATTAATAACATAAACAATATAAAACTAATGTAAATAACTAAATAATTTATAATTAATCCTTGAAGAAACCACTTGTTATAGATACTCATCCACTTCTTTTGAGATTATAATCTTATCATATTTGAATAGTGACTCATAAAAACTAGTGACAAAAAATTTAAATAGCATTACCAGTATCCACTAACCACCCCTATAATTCATTATCTTATGAGTAAAATTATTTCACCTCCTAAAAGATTCATTTTGATTAAAAAATATAGTATTATAGTTCTCTTATTACATGAGAACCTCCCTCAACCAAAGCATCATGTATTTCTATTTTATTAAGAGAAATCCATCAATTTACTACTATAGAAAATTAAATCTCTTTAGGAAAACCCTAACATAATCCCCACTCAATTATCTCTAAATTATTTGGATGTCATGGTCATGGTTTTGATAGTTTTTATCCATCCAATACATTAAATCTATATATTGGATCTACAACTTACATAGAACATCTTTGTGAAGTTCCCAGTCAGGATCCATGTATCACTGAGAGTGGGAGGGGGTGGATCAGTGACATCTTTTTTATTTTTAGGTTTCTTATTTTTGAAACAACATTCACCTCCAGTTAAAGAGTTTCTTCCCTGATAAACACACACAACCACATGAACACAAGATTTACAAGGTTCACTACTCAACAAGAGTACCTACGTCCTTGGTATGGTACAGAAACAATTCAGTACCACTACTAGAAATCCCATTTTTACCAATGCTTATATCCGAACGGTTTGATAAACCATTGGGAATGGTTATGTATACCAACGGTTATAGGGAAACTGTTGGTATAGAGGCTTTTGTGAAGAAATTTACCAACGGTTTTACAAACCGTTGGTATAGGCCTCAATTAAGACACTTTTACCAACGGTTATAAACTAACCATTGGTATATGTTGGAATTTATGCCACCATTAACCAACAGTTTAAAGAAACCGTTGGTATAGGAATACATTCCCAACGGTTTTTAAAAACCATTGGGAACGTTTTCCCCTAAATCCAGTTCAGGTGTCCAGTAGCCCCTCCGCTCGATTGTAGTCCCCCTCCGCTCGACTGCAGCCCTAAATTGAAGCTCTCCCGACCCTCTCTCATTACCGAGTCACTGAAACTCCATCCATACTCTTCAATCAAACAATTTTTCGATTCTACTCTTCAAATATGTAAGTTCTGCCTCAGTTATAATGTTCTTCATCTATTTTTTTTATTTTCTATTTTTATTAGACCTAAACATCTGGGATCTCTCTATACAAAGACTCAGAAACTAGTTCCACTCATAGATGCATCTTAAATCAATCAATTTGTAGTTTTACACTCTAGATCTATAAGTACTACCGTATTTTTAATGTTTTGCATCTATTGTTTTTGTTTTCTAGTTTTAATTTGGTATAAACTAGGTTGTGCTGTTTATGGCATGCGAAGCTTAGTGATATTGAGGATGAATTGGATGTTGGTTGGGTGATGGATTGGAATTGTGATGTTTTTTGGATTAAGTTTAGTTAATTTTCAATGAATTATTTGGGGATTCCCTCCCTTTAACAGAGCCCCCACTCCTCATGGACCCTGGACACCCCCCCTCTTGGACCCTGGACAGTCCCCCCCTCCTGGAACTTGGACAGCTTGGCCCCCCTCTTTCCTAAAACTTGGACAGCCCCCCTCGTGGACCCTGGACAACCCCCCTCCACCCTCCTCCCAGGACCTTGTATAGTCCCCCTCATTCCTAGACCCTAGGAAGCCCCCCAACCTCCACCCTGGACCCTGGATAGCCCCCCTCCTCGATAGACCCTGGACATCCCCCCTCCTTCCTAGACCATGGACAACCCCTTCTCCCCTTCTCGTTGACCGTGGACAGCCCCCACCCTCCTTCCTGGACCCTAGACAGCCCCCCACCCCTCCTCCTAGACCTTGGACATCCCCCTCACCCCCCTCCTCAACCACTAAATACCCCCCACTTCAAAACTCTGACCACCAAACTTGGACATGTTGGATTTTCTCTAAAAAGATAGATTTGATCCTCAAACCACCTCAATAATATCCTAAACAATGCTTATAATGTGGTTTTCACCACATAGCATCCAATTGTATTCCAAGTCACATGTCTATCCTACATTGGCTAGATTTTACAAAAATCATTCAACCTTAAGGATCCAAATAAAAATAAATTGATATAAGACATTTGATAATGGATTAAAATTTCAAATTGGGATCCAATGAGGAATATTTGAGATATTATGCATCATGTCCATGAGTAAATCCATTTTTATATATCTGATAAGTTATTTTTCAAAATTTTAACACATTAAATGTTTGTAAAAATGGGACAAACATTTATAAAGGTTCTAATATATAAAAATGA
Source organism: Viscum album (assembly GCA_963277665.1). Lineage (NCBI taxonomy): Eukaryota > Viridiplantae > Streptophyta > Magnoliopsida > Santalales > Viscaceae > Viscum > Viscum album. Next base: position 813,039,505 of record OY728126.1, on the reverse strand, counting down.
ATCTATTTGTGGATGCAGCTTAACCAACAATGTCTAGCTTGTCTGCCTCTTCCGTGATCATCGATGTGCACGTCCCGTCTCCATCTGACCTCACACGACGGGTGAATCATCATCTGTCTGATGATGAGCACCAGATTCTCTTACTTCCACACCAGATTCACGCCTGCTAAGCTCCTGAAGTGATCAATCCCACTAAGCGTCCCTGTGATCTTGATGACACAGCTACCAGTTCTTGTAAGAGGCAGAGGAGTTCTGAGCTGATGGACCAAGATGATTGACCAGTGTCCATCCATCTGGATGAAGACATATAACTTAGCAATTCACGGGAGGCAACCCATGTTCTAGAGTTTCATCATTTTTCTTTTTTTACTTTGTTTTAGGAAATAAACATGACATGTATGCAACAATTTTTTAGCTGCTTCTGATCTGTATGTGCACTTGTCATTACTCTGCATGAATGCTTATATTTTGTATGTTCCTTGGTGTTATTTTGTATGAAATGATGTGGCTATGTGTTGTCTATGTGTAGATTTTATAGGTACATAAGTATGTGAAATTTTCATTATTCCATTCTTTCAGTGCTTAGGCTGATGGTACGAGGGAGGTTCGTACCAGAGGTAGACGGGCATCTCTGCGTACCCGACTAGACCCTTCCCCTCCAACCAAACACATTCGGATTATATTGAAACTTAATAGAAATTATCCATGGGTCAAATGTGACGTGTATAAGTCAACCCCACTTCAATAAAAGTCACGGTGTGGCCAGGATCACTCAAACTGCCTCTCTTTTGTTCAAAATTGACTTATTTTTAAGTGAAATCAACAACTGACATATGGGAAACTGACCAAACGCCTTCGTATTGTGTTTAAACTTTAGGATAACAATCCATGGGTCATATGTGACATGTAAAAGTCAACTCCATCTCAATCCGATGTGCGGTGTGGCCGGTATCACTCCAAGTGTATGTATTTTGTTTAAAATGGACAATATTTTACGTACATATGCCAATCCAATCAAATAGGTTTTGATTGTGTTGATAATTTTTCAAAATGATCCATGACTCATATGTGTCGTGTACAAGTCAAACCCGCCTCAATTTGAGGCTCAGTGTGGACGATACCACTAAATGTGCCTCTATTTTGTAAAAAATGGACTTAATTTTAAGTGAAATCAACAACTGACATACGACAAACCAACCAAACACATTCGGATTCTGTTGAAACATAAGGAAAACGATCCATGAGTCAAATGTGACGTGTATGAGTCAACTACACATCAATATAAGGCTCAGTGTGGCCGAAACCACTCAAAATGCCTCTGTTTTGTTAAAAATGGACCTAATTTTAAGTGAAATCAACAACTGACATACGGTAAAATGACCAAACACATTCGGATTATATTGATACTATCGGACAATGATCCATGGGTCATATGTGACATTTACGAGTCAACCCCGCCTCAATCCAACGCGCGGTGTGGACGGTACCATTCAAAATGTCTCTTTTTTGTTCAAAATGACTTTAATTTTAAGTGAAAACAACAACTGGCATACGGAAAACCGACCAAATACGTTCCAAATCTATTGAAACTTTATAAAAATGATCCATGGGTCATATGTGACGCGTACAAGTCAACCTCGACTCAATCCAAGGCACGGTGTGGCTGTAACCACCCAAACTGTCCCACTTTTGTTTAAAATGGTCAATATTTTACGTCCATATGCCAAAATGATCAAAGGGATTATGATTATGTTGATAATTTTTAACAATGATCCATGACTCATATGTGATGTGTACGAGTCAACCCCGCCTCAATTCGAGGCCCGGTGTGGCCGACACCACTCAAAGTGCCTCTGTTTTATTAAAAATGGTCTTAATTTTAAGTGAAATCAACAACTGACATACGACAAACCGACCAAACACATTTGGATTATATTGAAACTTAAGGAAAACGATCCATGAGTCAAATGTGATTAGTACGAGTGAACCCCGCCTCAATACGAGGCTCTGTGTGGCCAGCACCACTCAAAATGCCTCTGTTTTGTTAAAAATAGACTTAATTTTAAGTGAAAACAACAACTGACATACGATAAACTGACCAAACGCATTCGGATTCTGTTGATACTACAGGACAACGATACATGGGTCATATGTGATGTGTAAGAGACAAACCCGCCTTAATGAAAGGCGCAGTGTGGACGGTACCATTCAAAATGTCTCTCTTTTGTTCCAAATGACTTTAATTTTAAGTGAAAACAAGAACTGGCATACGAAAAACCAACCAAATGCGTTCCGAATCTGTTTAAACTTTAGGAAAACGATCCATGGGTCATATGTGATGTGTACGAGTCAAAAACTTCTTCAATCCAAGGCTCCGTGTGGCCATGACCACCCAAAATGCCTCTCTTTTGTTCAAAATGGACAATATTTTATGTACATACTCCAAACCGATCAAACAGATTCTGATTATGTTGAAACTTTAGGAAAATGATCCATGGATCATATGTGATGTGTACAAGTCAACCCCGCCTCAATCCGAGGCCTGGTGTGGCCGACACCACTCAAAGTGCCTCACTTTTGTTTAAAATGAACTTAATTTTTAGTGAAAACAACAACTGACATAAGACAAACCGACCAAACACCTTCAGATTCTATTTAAAATTTAGGAAAACGATCCATGGGTCATATGTGACATGTAAGAGTAAACCACACCTCAATTCGAGCCGCGGTGTGGCTGGGAACACTCAAACTGTCTCTCTTTTCTTGAAAATGGACTAAATTATAAATGAAATCAACAACTGTCATACGGGAAATCAACCAAACGCCTTCAGATTATATTTAAACTTTAGGAAAATGATACATGGGTCATATGTGATGTGTACGAGTCAATCCTGCCTCAATCCGAGGTGCGGTGTGGCCGACACCACCCAAACTGTCTCTCTTATGTATAAAATGGACAATATTTTACGTACATATGCTAAACCGATCAAAAAGATTCTGATTGTGTTGAAACATTAGGACAATGATCCATGGATCATATGTGACATGTAAGAGTAAACCCCGCCTCAATCCTAGGCCCGGCGTGGCTGACACCACTCAAAATGCCTCTCTTTTGTTTAAAAGGGGCTTAATTTTAAGTGAAAACAACAACTGACATAAGCCAAACCGACCAAACGCCTTCTGATTCTGTTGAAACTTTAGGAAAAAGATCCATGGGACATATGTGACATGTACCAGTCAACCCTGCCTAAATTTGGGCCACGGTGTGGCTGGGACCACTCAAAATGTCCCTCTTTTGTTGAAAATGGACATAATTTTAAGTGAAGACAACAACTAGCATATTCCAAACCAACCAAACGACTTCTGATTCTATTGAAACTATAGGAAAACGATCCATGGATCATATGTGACGTGTACGAGTCAACCCCACCTCAATCTGAGCCGTGGTGTGACCGATACCACTCAAACTGTCTCTCTTTTGTTCAAAATGGACTAAATTGTAAGTGAAATCAACAACTGACATATGGGAAACCAACCAAACGCCTTCTGATTCTATTGAAACTTTAGGAAAATGATCCATGGGTCATATGTTATGTGTATGATTCAACCCCACCTCAATCCAAGAAGCCGTGTGGCCGAGACTACCCAAACCGCCTCTCTTTTGTTCAAAATGGACAATATTTTACGTACATACGCCAAACCGATCAAACGGATTCTGATTGTGTTGAAACTTTATTAAAATGATCCATGGATCATATGTGACATGTATGAGTCAACCCCACCTCAATCCAAGGCCTGGTGTGGCCGACACCACTCAAAGTGCCTCTGTTTTGTTTAAAATGGACTTAATTTTAACTGAAAACAATAACTGACATATGCCAAACCTATCAAACGCCTACATATTCTGTTGAAACTTTAGGACAACGATCCATGGGTCATATGTGACGTGTACGAGTCAACCCCACCTCAATCCGAGCCGCGTTGTGACTGAGACCACTCAAATTGTCTCTCTTTTGTTTAAAATGGACTAAATTGTAATTGAAATCAACAACTGACGTACGGGAAACCGACCAAACACCTTCGGATTCTGTTGAAACTTTAGAAAAACGATCCATGGGTCATATGAGACGTGTACGAGTCAACCCCGACTCAATCCAAGGCACCGTGGGGCCGGGACCACCCAACCTACCTCTCTTTTGTTCCAAATGGAAAATATTTTATGTACATACGCCAAAATGATCAAACAGATTCTAATTGTGTTGAAAAATTAGGAAAATGATCCATGGATCATATGGGATGTGTACGAGTCAACCCCGCCTCAATCCGAGGCCCGGTGTAGCCGACACCACTCAAAGTGCCTCTTTTTTTTAAATATACTTAATTTTAAGTGAAAACAACAACTGTCATACTAAAAACGAACCAAACACCTACCGATTCTGTTGAAACTTTAGGACAACGATCCATGGGTCATATGTGATGTGTACGAGTCAACCCTGCCTCAATCCGAGCCACGATGTGGCTGGAACCAGTAAATCTGTCTCTCTTTTGTTGAAAATGGACTAAATTGTAAGTGAAATCAACAACTGTCATATGGGAAACTGACCAAATGCCTTCTGATTCTATTGACACTTTAGGACAATGATCCATGGGTCATATGTGATGTTTACGAGTCAATCCCGCCTCAATCTGAGGCGTGGTGTGACTGACACCACCCAAACTGTCTCTCTTCTGTAAAAAATGGACAATATTTTATGTACATACACCAAACCGATCAAATGGATTCTGATTGTGTTGAAACATTAGTACAAAGATCCATGGCTCATATGTGACATGTATGAGTCAACCCTTCCTCAATCTAAGGCCCGGTGTGGCTAAAACCACTCAAAGTTTCTCTCTTTTGTTTAAAATGGACTTAATTTTAAGTAAAAACAACAACTGACATACGTAAAACCAACCAAACTCCTTATGATTCTATTGAAACTTTAGAAAAACGATCCATGGGACATATATAACGTGTACGTGTCAACCCCTCCTCAATCTGAGCCGTGGTGTGGCCGGGACCACTCAAACTGTCTCTGTTTTTTTCAAAATGGACTAAATTGTAAGTGATATCAACAACTGACATACGAGACACGGACCAAACGCCTTCGGATTCTGTTGACACTTTAGGAAAACGACCCGTCGGTCATATGGGTCATGTAAGAGTCAACCCCGCCTCAATCCAAGGCACCGTGGGGCTGAGACCACCCAAACTGCCTCTCTTTTGTTCAAAATTGACAATATTTTACGTACATATGCCAAACCAATCAAACGGATTATGATTGTGTTTAGACTTTATTACAATGATCCATGGCTCATATGTGACGTGTACGAGTCAACCCTACCTCAATCCGAGGCCCGGTGTGGTCGACAACACTCAAAGTGGCTCTCTTTTTTTAAAATGTACTTAATTTTAAGTGAAAACAACAACTGACATACGGGAAACTGACCAAACGCCTATGTATTATGTTGAAACTTTAGGAAAACAATACATGGGTCATATGTGATGTGTAAGAGTCAACCCCGCCACAAACTGATCCGCGGTGTGGCCGGGGCTACTCAAACTGTCTCTCTTTTGTTCAAAATGGACTAAATTGTAAGTGAAATCAACAACTGACATATGGGAAATGGACCAAACGCCTTCGGATTCTATTGAAACTTTATAAAAATGATACATGGATCATATGTGACGTGGAAGATTCAACCTTGCCTCAATCTGAGGCACCGTGAGGCCGGGACCACCCAAACTGCCTCTCTTTTGTTCAAAATGGACAATATTTTACGTACATACGCCAAACCAATCAAACGGATTATGATTGTGTTTAAACATTAGGAAAATGATCCATGGATCATATGTGACATGTATGAGTCAACCCCGCCATAATACGAGGCCCGGTGTAGCCGACACCACTCAAAGTGCCTCTCTTTTGTTTAAAATGGACTTAATTTTAAGTGAAAACAACAACTGACCTAAGCCAAACCAACCAAATGACTTCAGATTCTGTTGAAACATTAGGAAAACTATTCATGGGTCATATGTGATGTGTAAAAGTCAACCCGGCCTCAATCGGAGCTGCGGTGTGGCCGGGACCACTAAAATTGTCTCTCTTTTGTTCAAAATGGACTAAATTATAAGTGAAATCAACAACTGTCATACGGGAAACTTACCAAATGACTTCAGATTCTATTGAAACATTTGGAAAATGATCCAAGGGTTATATGTGACGTGTCATATTCAACCCCACCTCAATACGAGGCGCGGGGTGGCCGAGACCACCCAAACTGCCTCTCTTTTGTTCCAAATGGACAATATTTTACGTACATATTCCAAACTGATCAAACAGATTCTTATTGTGTCGAAAATTTAGGAAAATGATCCATGGATCATATGTGATGTGTACGAGTCAACCTCGGCTCAATCCGAGGCCCGGTGTGGCTGACACCACTCAAAGTGCCTCTGTTTTGTTTAAAATGGACTTAATTTTAAGTGAAAACAACAACTAACATACTGGAAACTGACCAAATGCCTACGGATTCTATTGAAACTTTAGTACAAAAATACATGGGTCATATGTGACTTGTAAGAGTCAACCATGCCTCAATCCGAGCTGCGGTGTGTCTTGGACCACTCAAACTGTCTCTCTTTTGTTCAAAATGGACTAAATTGTAAGTGAAATCAACAACTGACATACGAGAAACCTACCAAACAACTTCGGATTCTGTTGAAACGTTAGAAAAACGATCCATGGGTCATATGTGATGTGTACGAGTCAACCCTTCCATAATCTGAGGTGTTGTGTGGCCAGTACCACCCAAACATCCTCTCTTTTTTTAAAAATGGACAATATTTTACGTACATACGCCAAACCGATAAAAAGGATTCTGATTGTGTTTAAACTTTAGGAAAATGATCCATGGACCATATGTGACACGTACGAGTCAACCCCGCCTCAATCCGAGTCCCTTTGTGGCCTACACCACCCATAGTGTATCTCTTTTGTTTAAAATATACATCATTTTAACTGAAAAGAACAACTGGCGTACGGAAAAAAGACCAAACACATTCAGAATCGGTTGAAACTTTAGTACAATGATCCATGGGTCATATGGGACGTGTACGAGTCAACCCCACCTCAATCCAAGGCATGGTGAGGCCAAAACCACTCGAATTGTCTCTCTTTTGTTTCAAAAGGACATCATTTTTAGTGAAAACAACAACTGACATACATAAAACTGACCAAATGCATTCGTATTCCATTGAAACGTTAGGAAAATAATCCATGAGTCATATGTGATGTGTACGAGTCAACCCCACCCCAATCTGAGGAGTGGTGTGGCCGGAACCACTCGAAGTGTCTCTCTATAGTTTAAAATGGTCTTCATTTTAAGTGAAAAGAACAACTGACATACGGAAAACTGACCAAACACATTCGGATTCTGTTGATACTTAAGGAAGAGAATCCATGGGTCATTTGTGACGTGTATGAGTCAACCGCGCCTCAATCCAATCCTCGGTGTGGCTTCCACGACTCAAAGTGACTCACTTTTCTTTGAAATGGAAAACATTTTAAGTGAAAACAACAACTGACATACTGAAACCCCACAAAACACATTTGTATTCTGTTGAAACTTTAGAAAAATAGTCCATGGTTGATTTTTGATGTTTACAAGTCAATCGCGCCTCAATCCGAGCCTTGGTGTGGCTATGACAACTCAAAGTGACTCACTTTTCGTTGAATTGGAAAACATTTTAAGTGAAAACAACAACTGACATACTGAAAACCGACCAAATGCATTAGGATTCCGTTGAAACTTTAGGACAATGATCCATGGGTCATTTGTGACGTGTAAAAGTCAACCCCACCTCAATCCGAGTCGCGGTGTGGCCGAGATCACTCTAAGTGTATCTCTATAGTTTAAAATGGACTTCATTTTAAGTGAAAAGAACAACTGACATACGGAAAACTAACCAAACACATTCAGATTGTGTTGATACTTTAGGAAAAGGATCCATGGGTCATTTGTGACGTGTACGAGTGAACCGCGCCTCAATCTAAGCCTCGATGTGGCCTCCACAACTCAAAGTGGATAACTTTTATTTGAAATGGAAAGCATTTTAAGTGAAAACAACAACTGACATACAAAAAACTGACCAAACACATTCGGATTCTATTGAAACATTAGGACAATGATCCATGGGTTATTTGTGATGTTTACGAGTCAACCCCACCACAATTCGAGTCATGGTGTGGCGAGGATCACTCAAAAATTTCATTTTTTTAAATGAACCACATTTTAAGTGATAATAAATGTCATACGAAAAACCAATGAAACCCTTTCGAAATATGTTGATACTTTAGGAAAAATGATCAATGGGTCATGTGTGATGTGCACTAGTCAATCATTCCTCAATACGAGGCATGTTGTGACCGGTACTACTCCAAGTGCATGTATTTTGTTTAAAATGGATATCATATATAGTAAAAACACCTGTATACGAAAAACCGATCAAATTATGAATTGAATTCCAAATTTCACATATAATTGTCATATAAATTTGAAATTGAATTCTAAATGAATTTTAAAATGAATTCTAAATGAATTCTAAATTAATTTTAAAATGAATTCTAAATGAATTCTAAATTATGTATCTTCATAATTACGTTATGAATTCTGATTTAATTCTGAATGTGTATAGTTTCAGGATGCTTTATATGTTAAATGTATATGAATTGGTTCTGTATATGTATATGTTAGTTGATTATTGTAGGTAATGGAGAGGGATTGAAGAATCACAGGTGAATGGAGACCCTGCTCCTCACCTGTGCAAATTGCAGGTTGCTGTGCAAATTGCAGGCTGCTGTGCAATTTGCACAGCATAGGCTATGCCAATAGTTTGAAATAGTTGGCATAGTCTTCTAAGGAGGTTTATACCAACGGTTTAGATGGAACCGTTGGTATAAACTCTTTCCCAATGGTTTCAAACCATTGGGAAAAGATGTATATTTGGCTTTTTCCCAACGGTTTTAAGTGAACCATTGGGAAAAGCTAGAGATTTTGTTGGGTTTTCCCAATGGTTTACATAAAACTGTTGGGAAAACATATGCCAACGGTTAATGTAAACCGTTGGGATATGTTGATTTTTCTATCCTATCCCAACGGTTCTTTGTAAACCGTTGGGAAAACTTATCCCAATGGCTTACTTCCCTACGGTTTGCAGAACCGTTTGGATATATATTCCAAACGGTTCTGCAGCCTTTCCCAACAGTTGTGAAATGTTGGAAATGCCTCTTTTTCCAGTAGTGTACCACACAATCCACTATAAAACAATCCTTTGATGTGGAATAAAATGAGTAGGATATACCCTTACACTTGTGTAGCACTTTGAAAACAATCCAATAGTGTGTGTGCTCTCTCTTATCACAAATTGGGTTATACAATGTATCAATGCTTCTTAATGAGATTACACAAATCGAATACTTCAAATCAATTCTTCACTTTCGTACCCAGAAGATGGCAGGAAACCCTGGAGCAAAACAACTTGCACGCCCACTTCCAATTGCGTGACCTATACATGAGAACCTACAAATTGCGTGCCTCTTCTTGCGCACTGCCTACATGCACACTTCCCTTTAGACGCGTTGCCTGTTTGCAGCCTGCGCACCAACTAACACTTGCGCGCCTCCAACTTGCGCGTCCCCAATTTACGAGCCTTATAAAAACCCTCAACTTGTGCACCCAACTCTCTAATTTCTTTCCCAGAGCTCAAAGATAATTCTCAAGTATTTAGAATTAAAAAATGAGGAGGCTAGTCGTCTATTTATAGGCATTTCGGTGAATTGCGTGCCACATACACTTGCACGCCAATACTTTCACGTCGCTCCATCACTTGCGCACTGCTTCATCACTTGTGAACCCTTCCATCACTAGCGCAACACATTCATTATTTTGTCATATTTTGATATGATGATGTTGGAATATGACTTGTGCGCAACATGCACTTGCGTGCCAAGACATGCGTGCCAATACTTGCGCGGCACTCTTGACTTACACATCACTTTCTAACTTGCGCGCCAATTTATTTCCTTTTTCATATTTTCATTGGATGATCTTGGAAATTTGACTTGTGCGCCACTTATACTTGCACGCCAAAACTTTTGCGCCACTCTTTACTTGTGTGACACTTTATTCCCTTTTCCAAAATCACTTCTTTACATTTTCCAATTTTTAGGCTCAAAAATTTGGCAAACACTGGAAAACAGCGCCACCTTAAACTGTTCTTTTGTGCCACCTCCATATGGTCTGTTCCTTTGTCATTTCTCTCTTCACTTCTTCCCATAACCATTCTTCATCTTTCATCATGAACTCTGCTATCATGATATATATCATTTGATAGATCAACATTAGCACCGTCAGAGTTACAATGGGAAGTACTAAAACATCCTTATCTTCCAAAAACATCATTCATTCCAATCAAAACTGTATATGACTAGAATCATCATTTCTACCCCTTTCCTTGATAAGGATTGCATCAAAAATTTGTGAAATACATATCAAAAAAGCATCCTATGGTTTCTGGTCCTTTTACAAAGTGAATTGATTTATCTTCTTTGACAACAAAATACAACACTCTGAAAAGGCTAACTCTTCAAAATTTCTTCTTCGTCCAACTTGGTCCCAACACTTTGGCCCCATATATCCATGCCTCCTCAATAATACACTTAGAGTTTTGATCTTTCAACCATATTGTTTCAAATTTTAAATTCATCTTCCATGGTCGATAAAAATTAAATCTACTATAATTTATCACAATTAGATTATGTTTTAAGGTAACATGAAGAAGACGAGTCACTTTATAGGAGGGAAAGTCTCCATCTATTACGTAGAATCTAGGCACCTATCTAGCCTTTTAGAAAAACAAAAATCAATACCTTTAGTCCTAGACCATGTTAAATGGACCCCTCAAAAACCAAGTTAGAAAAAAAATATCATCTAAAGAACTCAAGATAGACTATATAAAAGTAAAAGTCCTCCTAACCCAACCAACATTCTCTTTATCAAAAATAATTTCATTGAAATCCACCCCAACAATAAGAGTAACCAAAATAATGTTTTTAATCCCCATGAGAAGTTTCCAAGACTTCTACTTATTAGTCCCATAAGTCCAACTATGCAGACCAATGAAAAACCAACCCCCCCAATCGTCACCTGATTAGATGAAATAATATGATTCAATGAGTATTAAAGAAAAATAACATCATTCCATTATTTCCATAGATTATTGGGACCACCTGCATGCTCAACCCTATCAACAAAGAAAATTTTTTAGAAACTCAAATATAAATTCATAAGTGATATGTCCTTACCGGTTAACATTTTTTTGAAAAAAAACCATGTAAAGGAAAATTTTAATACGCCATGATTATAATACACTTTAGGATCCACATTGTTGATCCACCAAATACAAAAAAACCAAGAAAACCTTGGAAGAGAAAACTCTGACAACAGAGAGACGTATATAAGCACACACATAAATACATGAATTAAACTTAATATTTAAATCTATATATTTAAATAACACACACAAACAAATATATATATATATATATATATCACACACAAATTTATATATAAGAAACACATAAATATAAATATTTTTATAAAGATAATATATATTTATACAAATAACATATATATTTATACAAATAATATATATTTATCTAAATATCACAGGCATATATATATAAATACACACATATAAAAAGTTTTTTATAATTATATATAAAATTATAGTTATATTTTATAATATAAAAATATGAAATATATAAATTGATATGTAGATACTTGAATTATACTTCAAATTTAAATATAAATATATATATTCATAATATATAATATATAGTTTATATAGATATTTAAAAATAAATATTCATGTTTGTTGATATATTAATATATATGATTATAATTAAATATATATATTATATATTTTTTAAATAAGTAGTATATATATACATATTAAATTTTTTTGAGTATAAAATGTATTATTAAAAACTTATATCTTATTAGAAAAAATTCATCAACTATTTAATTAAAATAATTTATGAAAAAATGTTATTGAAATTATGTTAGGGAATATGTATCTTTCATAATGTATTTAAATAGATTTGAAAAATATATTTATGTAAATATTTCATATTATAAATTTATTTAAATAATTATAAATATGTGTACAAATATTTAAATATATTATATAAATACATTATAATAATGTATATAGATATACATATAGAAATATAGAAATGTAAATAGAAATGTAAATATAAATATATATAATGTGTATATATATTAATATTTGTGTGTAAATAAAAATATGTGTATTTAAGTGTATTTAGATTAACACACACACAAAAACACACACACACACACACTCTAAGGAACCCTGGTGGGTCAAGCCTCTTACCTCCCCATAATGAATGATAAGCACGTAATAAACCTATTTTATTACATTTGATTATCCCAATGGAAATTATATGGGTTTTACTCATGTCACTATGCCATGGTGCCTATGTCCATCATTATAATATCATTAACTACCAACATAGCTACGTCATGGAGATCCCTGTGTTGTGATCCTATTTTCAATGTATTGTCACCCTACAAACCTTGTCGACAATGCCCTCTCACATCATGCTCTCCCTTTGATACATCGTATCACCCTTCATAGCACTTATATGGTGTCATGGATCACCCACACATGTCATGGCGTGTTATGGTACATCATAACACCAACCATGAAAACCTCTAAATTCAAGGAAAGTCCCACAAATATAGGGTAATTAGTGGTTGAACCCCCAACCGTACACATGATTAAGTGGGACTCTACCCCTTGGGAAAGGTACCCACTATATATATATATAATTATTTAATGAGAATAAAACCTTGGCATGTTATAGGGTGTATTTTTTAAAAAGTGATGGACGAGGGTTCAAGTATCTTGTGGTGGCCCGGGCTAGTCTTAATGGGAAATTAATATCCACAAAACTAATTTAAAATGTTTTTTATCCCATTTAAACTTTAGAAATTAGTTATAACAAATGTTATCTTTTATCAGTATTAAAAAATACAATATTAAAATTTGACCTTTATTAGTGCTAACTATAGAAGATAAAATCCCCCTTTGGTCAATGGTTCTTTAGAACTTATAAAAGATTGTGAAATTTAGTAGTTCAAACATTGTCAATTAATTAAAAGTGATAGAAGAAACCCATTTAACAATATTATGAACCAAAATTTCATAGAATCCTAAAATAAAGTCACTAATATAGCTGTTGTAGCATCATACTACATATTAAGTAGCTGTTACACCCAAACATTATAAGAAAAATAGAATTTACAAACACTAAATGATTCATTTTTTTCTATGGTTTTAGAAGACAATCGCTAATTCAAAGTGGGTTATTACAAAACAATGTTATTTAGTAGTGGTCAAATCCAATCCTAAATCTTCAATTTTATTTTACTTTTATTTAATTAATTTGAGCAGTGGATTTTAAAAATTGATCATGAAATTATATATAATTAATTATTATTATAAATAATTATTTGAAATTTAAAATACATGTTAATAATCTATTATTAATTACCTATAATTATGTTTTTTATTAATTTTTAATAATTATATACTATATATAATTATTAATTATTAATTATTTAAAATTTTAATTAGTTATTAATTATTAAATATTTACGAATCCTTATTTAACAATTACTATATATATATATATATTTACACATAAACACACACATATTAAAATAGTCACTGATGCTTTCTTACTTAACTAATGTTCTAAGAGATTTTAAAAACCTGAATTTACCTTCAAACAAAAAAAACTTTTGATCCGGGTGTCTATTTATGCTCCTCGACTTCTGAAATTGAAACATAAAAAAAATTAATATGACCATAATAAAAAAAATTGTTAATAATTAAAAATAAAAAAATTTATCCATGTTTTAAGAGAAGTTAAAAATTATACTTCAACTTCGAATGATCATAAGTTTTGATCTAGGTGTCATTTTGGGCTCTAAAATCTATCAAATTGAAGCTTAATATGAGATATACAATTTATTATATTGAGGAAACCAAGTAATATACTTTTAATCAGTAAAAAGTGTCCTGAAATACTTAAAAACTGAGTTTTAATTTAACATTTCCAAATTATATATATTTTGTAGAATTTAGACATCATTTAAGTGGGTATTATTTTTATTTTTTGGATGAGATAAGAATAATTTTCTAGGGTTTTAATTCTTATTGATTTTGTGGTGGTGAAATTTTAATGGTATTATGTCTTTTTATGATACCCTTTCTTGATGTATCTTATGTGATAATGATTTCCTCATCTTAGTTAATCCCATATAATTCATTCATTATAATTCTATGTCTTGAATTTGGATGACATTCATGCATAAACCATTTTAGTTATATCCATTCCTTATGTTAGTAAGTTCATGGTCAAGAATTGTGGGTGTGTGTCACACCTCGACCTTTGATTTTTTTATTATATTATTAATTTGATGTCTTTTAAGTTTTTCCTTGGGTTTTGAGCTAAATTATCTTTAAAATTGTTAAATTTAGAGATTTTGTGTATTTTTTGTCTTTGACACACAATTAGTGAGCCTGGCCTTTGGGAAATTATGAGACAACCTTTACATATGACTCATTTTAGTTCGTTTTTTTCATTCACAAATTTCCTACATGTGTAGTTCATGATTGATTATAAGCAATAAAAACTATTAAAAATATAGTATTAAGAGTCGATGTTTTAGAATTGGTTTTTTAGAAACTGATGTTATTGTTTTTTAAAAATTACTTTGTATTGTATTTTTATTAACTGATGTTAAATGTGTTTAAAAAAACACTATGACCCAAACCCTCATTTCATTTTCAATGAAAAATCACCCTATTGACTAATGATAATACCCAAAAACACCTAATGAAATTTAACAATGATCAATCCTATCTTTAAGTATATTTTAACCATTTTTTCAAATTGTTTCTCCTCAAACTTCCATCCTTCATCATTCTTTCCGTTATCAGTTTTAGAGTTCATGAAAGCTTCAAGTCTCTTAGATCTGACTCTGGTGGATCGATTTACGCATCGAAGACCCTAAGAGAATGATTTTGGTCGGTTCATCTCTGAATCCTGGGGGCTTCATGAATGCGTGATTTTCGGTCTTCTTGACAACTGACACTTGATGATTCCCTTCGGCTCGGAGGATGATTTGATTCACACGTAGTCTAATGCTCCGTGAAAGTGCCTCAGTTTCAGGTTTTTCTTCTTCCGATGGACTTAAAATTTTTATATGAAAAGGGATCCCTCAACAATAACAAATTGGGTCAGTTTTCCTGAACTCTCCTTTCCATTCCAAATACATTCTATACTTTTAATGGTAGGGAATATGGTAGGAAGATTCTTGTGTTTTGATGAAAGAACAATCTCTGTCAGCCATCCAGTTTAACCATGAATATGTGTGGAGGTTGATGTTTCCAAGCCACCAGTGGAGTGGGTGTGGGTTACGGTAGGTGAATAATTCCAGTGCAAACAACCGGTGCTCTTTGAATCATGGGTGGATCATTGCAAGATGTGTAGGCGATTGGGGAACCTGGAGTCCAATTGTAGGTCCAAAACCAACTGTAAGGGAGTTTCTGCGATGGGTAATGATGTGCCAAAGTCTCAGCTGGGAGGTGTTTCACCCTTCCCGAAGAGAGATTATATTGATTGCAAGCATACTGAGCAGGAGCCATTGGATATAAGGAAGGATGAGGGGAATCACAATGATGAATTCATGACCAACCGAGTGGCTCCACCTCATCCGGAGGCAGCTCTTGAACATGAGGGAATGCCCTTGGAGGCAGTGGAAGAAAGTAGTTGTGACAAAGTTATTGAATCCTCAAAGTAAGGCAATACAATTGGCTATAAATTAAATGAGATTAACTCAAATAAGGGTACTCCAACCGAAATGGTGGGCCACTGGGTCGTAGGATAACGAAAGACTCAGGAGGCCATCCAAACTCGTAACCAATTTGATGGTCTGGTAATTAAAGGGATGGATCAAGACCAAGAGAATGTCATGGATGATCAGAAAATATATGGGATGGATTCAGATGAGGAATACCCTAATTGATATTTTTCAAAGGACAATGTGGGAGAGAAGCATAGTAAAGGCCTGTACAATGTAAAGAAGAAGAAGGGACAACAATCTAAATGGGACTCAGGATGTTGCATCTTGACTAAAGGGAATAAAAGCAAAGGGTGTAAAAATTACCCGTTCCTGCCAAAACTAATGGATACCTAGTTAGGTAAAAAAATTAAATCCAAGGAGTTGGAGTGCATGTTTGAATCTATTTTTAATACCCAGTGAAACCCCAAAGTAGTGAAGCTCGATTTTGGTGAGACAAGTGTGGACAAAACTAGTGTGGAGGAGGTTAGTAATGGGAAATACCTGGAACTACTTATGCACTCGGAGGAAGAAATGGTGGAGGATCTTCTCACTATCAATGATACACAAGAAGAGGCTGAACAAATTATGGGAAAGGTGATTTGTGTGGTTACTAATGGTGGGCAGGCTAATTGGATCGATAAACAATACCCTATACTAATTATGGATTTTAATGAAGGGAATATATGTAAGGATGAGTACATTCAAACATGGGAGATGATGGCCGATCACTTTGAGGTCATTATCAACGATGATCTAGATACATAGGTGCTCACTCTCTCCTAGAAATTATTGAGTGATGAACTCTCTAATAGGCTTAAGTTATGTTTCAATGATTTTTTGATTTATTATGTGGTATGTCCTCCTGGTTGAACTTATGCGGTTTCTCACTTTCCTTAAAAGTGATTTCTAATAAAAAGTTAATTTTCAGATTATATAATTGATTATTTTTAATATATGTTTTTATGTTTAAAATTCATTAGTTTTATATATTTTAAAAATTTCATTGGTTTTAATATATTCACATTTTATATTGTGATCTTAAGTAATTAATGGATCATAACTTGATAAATTTATAAATAAGTGCTGATGAATATGAAAAAGGATTTGATTATTTTTTGGAATTTTCTAAAAGACATCTTCAAAACAATGAGTTGAATTTATTTCTTTGAATAAAATGTTTCAATATAAGAATTATAATTTATATATAAATAAAGGACCATCTCATTAGATATGGTTTTATATATAATTATAGATTCTGGATCTGGTATGGTAAAATAAAATAAAATTGTACATCTAATGTTGATGAATATATTCCAAATGAGACAGAGTATTGTATTAAAGAATTAATTCATGATGTAGGCATTTGAACCATAAAAAATAGAAACCATTGAATGATTTTATGGAGATTATGAGAAACCACTATTATTAGGCTTCAAAAAATTTATATTATTATCAGTAGTATAGAGATTAGTTACTTGAAAGAAACAAATGGGTGAAGTGAAACATGTTTCCCATAATTGCTTGAACTTTTAAAAGACATACTTTCATAATGTAATGGGATAATAGATTCCAATTATGATATAAATAAAATATTATTCCCAATATGATTGGGGTATACAAATATACATGCTTTTCCTAATGATTGTGCCTTGAATGAGAATGAATATAAATGTTTATCAAAATGTCCTAAATACAGGACATAATAATATAATTCATATGATAATTATGTCTCTAATTCATTCTCAGGTATTGGAATCAAATCTCATACCTAATAAATTTGGTATATTATAACAATTCATCATTTTAAGCATACATTTTAAAATTCAAATAATGGATAAAGGTTAATGTAGAATACTAATGAGCACTTCTCAGATGGAAATACACGCCACCATTATGATTCACCATAGTGGAATATATTACAATTTTTTTTCCCAATTTTGGATGTGAAGATAGAAATATCAGAAAGGGACTTTGCATAGATGTAATTGATCTATATTAGAGCCTTAGTAGCCAATATAGTTCATTTCCATTTTTTTGGTAGTTTACAACTTTTCCCCACATATATGTGTGAATAAGAAAAATTTTCTGATGATATTGATTATTTTTGGACCAAAATAGATAATAAATTATATTAATATGTATCTTCCACCATTTATTAGTGATTTTAAACCTCTATGAAAGATAAGTGTTATTTGTTTTGATTCCTATAATAAATAGTTTTTTATTTTTCATACTATGTTAATGTTCACTATAAAAAAATTTCCTACATATGAAAACTTATCTATACATAGTTTTAAGGTATATAAATCCTATACAAATTATGAAGAAGAGAATTTATATTATCAATTGAATAATGGAAGAAAGATAGTGTGCAAGAGACATTGATTATTTTGGTTAATTGATCAACATCATTATAGATTGAAAAATTAATTTGATGATTTAATGTAATATAATCTCCATCCAAAACTATTTTAAGTTGAAGAATAATATGACATGCTGAAAAATATTAACTTCAAATTTGGAATGAAAGTATGTTATAATAATCAAAAAAATATTTATAAGAAATATTCTATCTTATTTAAACTACCTTATTGGTGATTTTTAATGATTTAACATTACATTGAAATTATGCATGTTGAGAAAAACATAGGTGATAGTTTGATTGAAAATATTTTAAACATAAAAGGAAAGAAAAAAAAGATGGATTTAATGATATATTTGAATTGATATCAATGGGAATACATTTGAAGTTAGCCACCACTATGAATGGAAATAGAAAATATTTACCTTAGTATTCTCACACATTAAAAAAGAGTGAGATGACGAATTTTGGTCAGTGTATGCATGGTATTAAAGTACCCAATGGATATTGTTAAAATGTAGAGAATTTTGTGTCATTTATGGAATTAAAATTAATAAGTATTAATTATCATGACTGTCATGTATTGATGAAAAAATTGTTACCAGACACACTGCATGGTATATTTCCTGCACCTTTCAAAAACACTATCATCAGGTTATGTTATTTTTTTGAATACATTAGAAGAAAAGTCATTGATCCAAATTTGATAGATGACTGGGAGAATAAATATGTTCTCATACTTTTTATATTACAAATGTATTTTCCACCAATTTTTTTGATATAATGGTTCATCTAGTGATTCATTTAGTGTGTGATATAATAATATATGGGCCTATTTATATATATTTGATGCATACGTTTGAATGATATATGAAAAATTTTTAAGTGATTTGTTAAAAATACTCATTTAATGAAGGTATATTTTATTCAAAATATGTATTAGAAGAGGTGAATGAGTTTTATATTGGTTATTTGAACAAATCATAGCATACTACTGTCCCTATATCTCAATATTTGATTGTTGGTAGTAAATTTAAAGGGACTCACGAATAAAGGTAGTGATCATTTGACATGATGAAGTGACGTAGAAAATATTATATATTCTTAAAAACACTATCGAGTTTCAAACATATATATACATATCATTTTTATGGATTAATGTTATGATATTTGACTAGAAATGAAAAGTGGTTGACGATTGAACATAAAAATACATTTTTTCATGGTTTGAAGAGATAGTCAATAATAATTTATATATATTTGATACATTGAAATGGTTGGGTGGGGAACTATCTCTTAATGTGATCGCATGTTATGGTTTTGATATTAATTGTAACAAATTTTACAAAAAAACTGGTTGAAAAGAGTATTTTTCTAAATAGTTGGGTAATGGTCATCACTGAAGCACTACATTTTTCTAGAGAAGAATATAGAATCCCAATTTTTGTATCAACAACACTTTTTTTAGTTCTTGAGGATATATGGGAAATTGATTATACCAAATTTTGAGTAATAGTGTTTAACTGTAAGTGGGATTATAGTAATAGTGGTATAAAACATGATGATTGTGGATTTAAACTCTTTGATTTAAAAATATTTAATTTCAAAGAGGAACCATTTATCATGAAAACACATGAAAAGTAATTTTTTTCATTGTTTATTCATCAAATGATCAGTGGTCCATTGTTCTATAAGTTAAAATAATTCATTTAGGTTATGAGGATAATGATGATGAAATGGATTTATGTGCGGTTTCTCTATCTATTACATGATTTCTAAATGACAAAAATGAGTATAATGATGATATAGTCCATGGTTTATGAAATGATCATACTAAAGGGATATGGGAATGACTAAAATAAATCTCTTAATTATTTAGTTAAATATTTATAATCTATTTTTCATTATCTACCTCCAAATTCTATAAGTAATTTTTTTTCATCAATTTGTTTTCATTTATACATTTTTATCATTATAATAATATATGATTATTTTTCATTGTAATTTATTTATTTTTTAAATTATTTTTAATATATAAATTATTTTTTAAAAATTTATTTATATTTAAAAAATCTATTTATATATGTGATTATTTGTTTCCCTCTAATATTGCAGTGTTCACCCTATTTTCACCACCTTCGATTGAGTTTAATGACATTCATGATCTATTTATGTCCAACCATTGTAAGATATATTTTTTATTTTTGAAGATAAATTAATTATATTTTTGTTGAAAATTGAATTCTTCTAATCATTTTTTAAACATTTTATTATCAATTATAATTTCTTTTAATTAAATATGCTTAATTTTATTATTTTTTTATGAATATAAATTGATTATGACTGTAATTTGATTTCCATTATAGTTGTTTGTGTTTATAATTTTTTTTATTTTTAATTTTTTTATCTTTATAATGTACTGATGGTTTAAATCATTTTTTCTTCAATTTTATTTCATTTATAAATTGTTTTTTACCTATTAAGAGTAATAAATTTTTTATTTATTACAGTTGTTTAATTTTAATAAAATAAAAGACATCATACATTTTTGAGGTAGCATACATCTTTAAATATGTTATACACTAAGGTAGGGGAGCCATGGTATATATGTTTTTCATTTCAATATATATAGTAATTAATTAATTTAATGAAATTGAACCAAAATTTCTTAATATTATTTACATATCTTCATATTATCTAGAGAGGATGGTACCTAAATAAGGAAGGTGTGGGATTAAAAATTCACCAAAAAAATTCACTCATAGATATAGATAATAGGGTGCTAATTAACTTTCATGAGAAGTAATTCTCAACGATCCCAAAATTCCACAAAGTTTAGGGTATACCTGGCTATACGACGTCATTATATTATACGTATTTTATACCCTTATTAGAGGATCATCGACCATTTGGCGAAATATATGTTATGGGAGTCCCTAATGGTAAAATTTATTAGCTTATTTGTTGATTTTTCCAATGGTTTAAATACTATACATTTATTAATATTTTATCTATTCATTTACAAATGAAATTTCACTTTCAAGATACAAAAGGAATTAAAAAAAGTTTTTATCCTTTGTGGTAAATTGATAAACAAATTTTATGAAATGGTTGATTTCATCTTATATTTTTTGGAGTAAAAGGATAAATATTAATTCCTTAAGTATGAGTTTATATGTTGAGATACCTGGAATAATATTTCCTCCAGTCTGTAGGAGGAATATTTTATGCTATATTTTTGTTCTTTGTAACATTTATTTGTTTAATTAATTTTCATTACTTAAAAAATTATTTATTTTTTCTTACATAACATGACTCTTGGAAAAATCACCTAGATATATATTATCACAATTTATACTATCATACATTTTCATAAAGAGAGTATCCTTTATTAGGGTAATAAATGATTTTTGAAAAACATAGTGAATTAAGATCCAAGTCAAGTTGCATTTTTGAAGAGGTTCCACTCAACCCACTATCTCATCCCACTCATCACGAAAAATGGAAAAGGGAGAGAATTCCGAAAAAGGTAAGGCATATTATTCATCCAACAAATGAAGTAGCTAATAATATTGTGAATAATTAATTGTTACTTTTCATCAATATTACTATTTGGTAAAATTTTCTTACTAATATTATATTTCAAAATATTAGTTTAGGACATCATTAAAGAGAAAATAATACATTGGAACTTTATCGTTGAGGGTCGGAATAATATTCATAATATTGATTTAGGAAATATTGAACACCATGGATGCTTTATAGGGTATAAAGAGGGTGTAATATTAAAGAAAGTTTTTGTCCATGCTCCTAGTGCGACAATGATGGGGGAAGAATATATGAAATAATTACATTCTAAAAAGGTAGATATATGAAAATTTTATGATTTGATAGAGGATAGAATTAAATCAGCTATATCAACTATGATTTATGAAGTGATGAGGAAAATATAGCTAGCACAAACTGCATAATATTCCTACCTTGATCCACTACATCCTCATTCCTAACTCTCTATGTACTATGAGTTGCTTACTGAGGATGTCCATGTATGTGTTGTTGCATACAAAATTGTACATCACGTGAGATATTATTTACATCCTCAACTTTTGAATTTAGGTTAGGTAAGAGTAGAATTACTTGTTATTATTGATCTAACTACTCCAACATCACTTCTTACAAAGGAGGTGTCTATAGTTGGATAGAGTATTGACCATTTTTTTCACTGGCTAGCTGATCCTAGACTTTACCTGACATATGAGGTATGAGTTTATATTAATTTGTTTACTTATCACTAAATTCAAAATAACATTTAATTTTTTATTACACTTACTGTATAGAGTATATTCTTATATAGAAGGAATCACTGTAATGGAAAGAAAATTTTCAGATTCCACTAACTTCAGATATTCCACAAGAATTAGTTTGGATAACAAAGTTATGACATGTTTTTACTATATTAGATAGTTATTACATTTTTGTGATGAGTAATGATATATGTGGAAGAGATTATGAATTAAATATGTTTAATACCTACATCTTATATGTTGTAAAGGGTGATCAACTCACTGTCCCTATGTTACAGTTCTTTTCCATGCAAGTAAAATTCAATTATTAATTTATTTTAATAATCTAAATATAATTCTTTATGTAATTAATTAATAAATTTTAAAATCATTCATCTCTATAGTAATTTAATCTAATATTGTATCACTTTTATTTATGGTTTTATCAACCTAGAATATATTTCAATAGAATCGATCAATTTGAAATAAGAAATCAGAAATGATTTTTTATCTGAATGATTAAAAAATATAGACATCACATATTTGTTTTTATTATTCCTTTATTGGTAAAAAAATATATTATTATGAACCAATATAAATTATACTATTATTAATTCTGAATATTGTTTTAGTGGACATTGGATGTTGTGTGTATTTTCTCCAAAATAAATTAAATCATATTGGTTATGATCTTTATTAGGTGGCGTTCAGAGAAGATTTGATATAATGTTAAGGAATAAGTTTTATTCCTTTCTTTTATTTATTTAATTTTACTTTTTTCAATTTACAACTATTTTTATAAATATGATTTGAAATTATAATAGGTTGTGTACTGGGTTGAATAAGGAAATCTATCCAACATTGGATCTAGAAGAAATGAAAATGAGAATGTTCAGGTAAATAACTTTTATATCAGTGAATACTTTGTTTTAATTATATATATGAAGTTTTTATTTTTAGAATATGTTTTCATAAATGTAGTTTCATTACCAAAAAATGAATTTTGAATGTGTAGACTATGTTTTATGATTAATTTATGAGATATTCATGATTAGGAAAATAACATATTTTTAAATGTTAGTTTCATTAAAAAAATTAAAATTTAAATAAATATGTTATTTTTTAAATTCCTAATACTTTATTTTATAGGTTTTAATCACATTTCTTCATATACATCCAATTTCCCAAAATATTATTAAAATTTATTTTCAGAATATTTTATTTGTTTGACTAATTTTTATATTTAGTTTAATTTAGTAATATATTTTTAAATATTGTTGTAGAATATCTCGATAAGTTATTACTTTTTTTATGTATCTACTACATGTTTACCTTTTTTAGATTTTCGTTGATCTAACAGGTGTGGGATTATGAAAATTTAAATATTTTTTTTAAATTTTCTAACATTCAACATATTTATTTGTAAAAAACATTTAAATCCCCATGGAAGGCTTTCTACATCAATTTTTAGTAAAAATCAACATCCAAATCATGATAGGGAAACTTTCCAAATTGGTTTTTTTATATAACTAAAGTTGAAAGCCCTTGCATATATATATGCTTTCAACATAAGTTTTTTCAAAGAACAATGCAGAAATATTACTAGTTGGGATTTAAATATATTTTTCTATGAAACTAACATCAAATGCCCTACTGACAGTCTTCCCATGTCTATTTCAAAAAAAGACATCAAAATTATTCTATAATTTAACTTTTAAAAGGGTTTTAAACATCGTTTTATGAGAAATGACATAGAAATTCCAACTATCAACATCACCTATATTATCGTCGGTTATAAAACAATGTTAAAAATAAAAATACTGATGTTAAAGGTGTTTTTCCGCTATTGAAAAACCTTAGAGAAACTATGCAAGAGCTTTGAAACTAAAGGGTAATAGTGAAAAAAAATTTCACAGTTAGTGTAAATTGCACGATAAGTATGTGAACGACATGTAGTTTTTAATATAATTTTTTTTCATGGTTAGAATATAGTTTCCAAAAATGTGTAGGTAAACCATGTATCTCTCAAGGTTTAGCAACCTGTATGGCCATACCATTTAACTTATACTGTTTTGATAAATCTTAATATTCATAATAAACACTCCCTACAAATAAAACCACTAAATCTACCCTATCCATCACTCGAATGATATTCCCTAGGGGAGGCCTATTGCACATCCCTCATGATAGCTCCTTGGATTTTGAGTCCCATCCACTCAAATTTCATGGTGTTCTTCTTGAGTCAATGACACCCTCTCATCTTCCATATTCTCCTTATTTTATTTCATATATTTCCTTGTCTTCATGTTGGCCAAAATCTAGGGTTAGGGTCAGACATGATCCATTGTTTCTATTGATGATAGGGTGTATGGTTGGTTCATTAGGAATTTTTCCTTCAATAATTGAGGTTTTTTCCACATCCATACATGGTTTAGGGAGGTGTTTCATTTTCTTTCTTTTCCTTACACACCATGACATACTTATAGTATTTAAAGTTTTTTAAATTAAATTTATCGTTTTTTAATTTATAAATTGATTTTGAAAGCTTTGTGAGGTAGGGGTTTTAGTTAAAAAGGGGGTTTCCAAGGTTTTCAATGATTATCCCCTTATATTAAAAGAGTATGTATAACATGTGATTTATAAAATGCCTAAGAGGACCTTTTTAAATAATTGTGCTGTTCTAAATGATTATTGATATTTAATATTTTTTTAATGATTTGGTTTTTATGGTTACATTTTGTTCTATTTAGGGTTATTTCTATTTTGAGTTTTCAATGGGTTTTCTTGAAGGTTCTCATGCCTTGTTGGGTGACATGGACTATATCTATTTGGTTTCTCCTTGGTGTATCATATTAATATATATATGTATATTAGTTAATAGATATATGTAACTGTTAATAGAAAATGTATATATGATTTTTAATTTTACACATATATTTAAATCTATATATACAAATAGAATTTAGTAAGTCACCTTCATTAAATCTTGGAATCCCAATTTCTCTTTAGGTTTCCAAATTTCACTTAAAAAGAGATTTTAAATGTTTATTTTTAAATCATGGTTTTGATTCCTCTTTGGAACCTTGAGTAAATATTTAAAAATCACTTTTTAATGTTATTTAAATAAAGTAAGTTCTTATTAAAAAATTATCACTAGTTTTAAATTCCAAGGCCTAGTTGTTACCTTGAAATGGTTTTCATGAAATGTATACAACTCCATGGAATCCCTCTCCTATAGTTATGTTAAGATATTGTTCTTTTCTTTTAGAGAGGTGCTTATTATGAGTAGCTTAAGGGAGTTTAGTTAAGTATATGTGATTGAAATAAATTGATTCTAAATTGATATATTTTATGCAACGACCACATCCCATTCCATTATTATCATCATCATGGGGATCCTAGGAATATAAGTGAGGGATGAGAGAAGGTAACTATTTAGTCCCAATTAGAGAGATTAGATCCTATATGGAATCATATATAGGGAAAAATATGGTTATAAATTGATTACATATATGGTCACCATACAAGATGTTCAGAAATTTCCCCTGATTTTCTCTCCTTTACTGTTTCTTATATAATACACATAGTTTATTTATTATCTTTCAGGAAATGTCTTACTATTTCATTAATAATTTATCATTTGGAATTTTTTGCATTTATATTACAACATTATTGGTTTGATTCATTTATTAAGTTGATTTTTTTATTTTGGGTTTTTATGAGATTATTCTTATATTGTTATAGAAGGGTATTTTAAAAGATGATTTTCAATGGTGAACTATAAAATTTAAAAATGATATTTAAATTTTTTATTTAAAAAATATTTTATGTCTTAATGAATTTTTTTAAAAATATTATACTTTTTTTATTTTTAAAATAAAAACTATGCACTTTATATATTTTCAAACTTGTATGTATAGTTATTAAAAGAAAGGGAATGCATAGACTCTATAGTGATTACCTATAGAGTTTTTTTATAGTCACGCCCTAATATTTCCACAAGTTAATAATATACACAATCTATTTTTAATGATCATGTTTATTTTTGATATTGACATAGGAGAGGGTTGGTTTTGTACATGGATGAATGATGAATCTAAGGTCACATAGATATCTATTAATGTTTTTGTTGGATTTTTTATACTTATATCATTCAATTTTACATCATTTATTATGAATATTTACTTTTTTCAATATAGTTGTATGATTAATTTATTTTTTATTTATTTGGGTTGTTCCCCATTTCTTTTTATTTATTTCTATTTCAGTTTATTTGATGTTGCACATGAACCTCTAATACACGAATTGGTCATGTAAAATATATAGGTGGAAGCTTCATATAAAATTATTTATTAGTTTAATTCAGTCCAAATATATCCTATTTGATTACCTAACACAAGTTTCATACTTTTGTTGATCAGTAATATGCCTCAGGTATGCTGCATGCAGGTTTAGGTGCCTGGTTCAGGGGTGAATTATAGTTAGATTGGGATAAAATGGTATCAAAGCCTTGGTTCTTATGAGGGACTAGGTTATTAGAGTTACCAATTTAATTTTATATCTCTAGTAGATTGAATATAGTATTGATAAAACCTGTAACGTAAGGGTGGAAAAGGTCTATCTTTCACTTACTCATCCCAATCATTATGTTTCTTTAGGATGTGGGTGGTAAGTCAAAATTATGTGTTTTTCTAGCAGGTTTCTAGGGTATTACGGTATATATGGATGGTATTTTGAATTTTTAATGGTTTTATATTTTTTGGGGGGATTAAAATGGGTTTCAAATAAGAATCACAAGGTGAGATCACATTACCTATAAAACTCTGTTGAGTAAGAGTGCACGATTCAACATGACTACCAATAGAGGTTCCACAGCTGACACATGGTTTACTAAACTATCCGGATAAGTCATGCACAACTAAAAAAATCAAATAACTAATATTTTTTATGGTGTGATGTTAGTTATTTGGTTTGGTTAGTTTTTGGTAAAAGTATGTTAGTTTTAAAAGAAAAATGATTTATTTTTTTAGAATCTATAAAGATATTTTAGAAGGATTTGTTTAAGGTAGAATTTAAGATTTGGAAATAGGTTTTTCAGAATGAATAATAATTATTTTTATCTTTTGGTGGGTATTAAATGTTTTTTTAAGTAATGGGTGGAACTTTAAAATAGTGTTTAAATGGTATTTTGAGGCGTTAAATATATAAGTGGGTAATTTTGAATTGACTTTAAAAGAAAGTTGTGGATTTTTTTTCATGTTTTTCTTCTTTTTATTGGGATTATGAATTATCCTATTAGATTATTTTTTTGAAATGATATTAATTTTATGCTGAGAATGTTTTAAGTATCAGTTTTTTATTGGTTTGGTTTTTTTACATGTTATTTAGAGTATGCCTCCCAAAAAGGTTTTTAGTGTCATTGATTCTGAAGGATCAAATGTTGTGGGTTGTTAACTGATTTTTTTCATTATAAAATTATTATTGGGAATGTTTCCATTTATTTATCTCTTATTTATTTGGTTGGATTATGTATCTTTTGTGTTATTTCATTTTACTGATCAATATTGGTGGGCTTTTGTTGGATACGGTTTCTACAATTCCTAACTTGTGCTATTGGGGAATGATGGAAACCTTGGGTGCGTTTCTTGGGTGGTTTAAATAGATGTTGAACAAATATAGTTTGTTCATTGACTTTTGTTGTATTGATTTTTCTTCCAAAAACATGATTATTTTTTTCGGAATGTGGTCATTGGTTACCCTTCTTGGTTCTTAAACACAAGGTTTGATCCCATACTATTTGGATGGGGCATATTTTGGTTTTACGCATTCTACCTTTTTTATGGTTAGGAGGATGATAGTGAGTGTCTTGGTAGTCACTGTATTATGATTTTTAGAGTACTTATAAGGTTTTTTTTTCATTTGATATACTTGAATCCTTGTACTTATATGAATATTAAATAACCATTTTTGGAAATTTCAGATGTGTGTTTGATAAATGATATTTTTAATCTTTTTATACAAGGGTTTGGGGTTTGGTTTGGAAACTATTATTCAATTATTTTGTCTAATTGATCCACATATATAGTCTCTTAAATAGTGGGGAGACCCTCTACAGGCCTTTGTTTCATGTCCATTTTCATGGGATGATCGAGTGTGAGTTATTTCTTGAGAATTTAAATATTTCATGGACTTGGGAGATGATTTATAGTATGTTGGTTTAGTTTAGTATTAAGGTGGTTTGGAGATCATGTCATTGTTTGTTTTCCCCTTATATTTAAGTTTACTTTTTGAGAACTATATTAGAATATGGTGAGTTTTTAAGGGAGTATAGTGTTATGTTGGGTATGGTTGTGATACATGAACTTCGAGTTTATTATTATTTTAATTTAATATTTTAGTTGGATTTTAGTCCAAATTCCCAATGAAGATTTTAAATTTAGAGTTTTTGAAATTTTCTCTCTATATGAAATGGTTAGTGTACATGGTCTAGGGGAATTTTTATGACTAAATATAGGATGGATTAATTTTATGTCATTTTTCTTCATTCATGCTTTTTTTGAATGGGAATAAAATGGGTGGGTATAAATCATTCAAAACCTTTGAAAAATCATGTGAGAGATTTGGTACGTATGTGTAATGGTGCAGAGCTTGTGCATAGTCATTGGAAATTAGAAGGTAAGTGTGTTAGTGACTTAGAGTTTATAATTGAAAATTTTGAAATAGATGGATCATTATTTCAGAATCCATGTGATGAAACTCTCTAACTCCTTAGGTGTATCAAGTGATGGATGTACAATTTTGAAAATAATTTGGCCAAACAATGAAGCTTACCCAATTATCTTAAATCATTAATTTCCAACTCTACCCTCATTGAAAACAAAATCCACACAACATACAACCCTCTTAACTCAAATAAGACACCCCTAGTTATCCCAAGGGATATATCCCATTCCTTATCCTTAGATTTTTTGGCCTCTACACTTGATTTCATTAGTGTTCTTCTTAAGGCAGGGCTTTCCACCCCACTCTACTTTCATCTTCTTTTATTTCCTTCCTATATTTTCTTGGCTTCATATTATCCATATATATAAGGTTATGGTTGTCCCTAATATTCTTATTATCTTGATATTATGGTGCGTGGTTGATTCATTAGGGAATGTTCATTTTATAATCAAGGGTTTCATCACATCTACACATGGTTCCTATAGGTGTTTCTATTCATTTTCATTCCATTACACACCACATGATGCTTAGAGTTTTCTATGTCAGTTTTAATTAAATGTATTAGGTTATTAAATCCACAAATTTATTTTGAAATCGTTGTAAGATAGGGTTTTGAGTTCAAAAATTGTTTTCCAATATTTCCAATATTTATCTCATTGTGATGAATCTATATTCATGCTACATGTTTTTTAAAATAAATAAGATGCATTTTTTAGTATAATAAAAGTGTTTTAAATTTTTATTTTTCATTAAAATTTTATATGAGTTAATTATTGAGGTTACATCATTCTTCATTTTGGATTAAATCTATTTTGAGGTTTTGATGGGTTTCTGTTGAGTTTCTTGTATCTTAATGGGTGACAAGGATTATGTCTCTTTATTTTCACCAAGGAGTCTCTTATGTATGTCTATATGTTTATATGTGAATGGATATTTGTATATATATGTGTGCTTTAAATATATATTTTTATCTATATATTTTAATATAATTTCATAAGACACATTCATTAAATCATAGATTATCAATTTCTCCCGTTTGTTTTTCAATTTCACATCAAAAGTGATTTTAAAGGTGTAATTAAAAATCACAATCTCGATTATAGTTTAAAATCTCGAGTAAATATTCAGTCAATAACTTTTTCCTTGAATAAAATTGAAAGAAAAGATGTTCTTATGGAAAAACTATCACTAGTTTTAAATTTTAAGGATCTTTTGGTACCTTGAAATGGTTATTTTAAAAATTAATCACCTTTATGGAAGCTCACTCTTCTAGTTATATGGGGATGTTATTGTTTTATTTTAGATAGGGGGTTTTCATGTCTAGGTGTAAGGATAAGGGTTGATAATATGTGATTGGATTATATTGATTTCAAATTGACATATTTTATTTAAAGGATACCTCCATCCAATTATTATTATTATTATCATCTTTTGGATTATAATAACGTTAGTGAGGGATGAGAAATGATTAAAATTTAGTCTTGATTATACAGACTAGATTTGTTATGGTTTCATAAGACATAGGGGGAGTGCCACCAGTGAGGCTAGTTTAGAGTAGCTAGTTGATTATATACTTTGGAATGAATCAATATATTGATATATAGTTCCAATCAAAGTATGAATAAGGTCACCTGATAGGGTGTCTTCAAATTTTCTATGATTACCTATCCACTAATATTCCATGTATACTACACTTGGGTTATTTCTATCATTCATGGCATGTCTTGCTGTTTTAACATTATTTTATAATTTAACTTGTTCTGTATTTATATTACTACTTTATTAGTTTTTTTATTAGTCTAGTTTATTTTTTTTCTTTTTTTCCTCATGATATTACTATTATATAGTTATAAAGGGGTATTTTAAATGAGTATTTTATGAGGTGATCATTCAAATAAAAGTGAAAGGTTTGAAATTTTTCATTAAAACATGGTCTGATTTTTAAATACGGGTTTTTGAGAATGGGTATAATATGTTTTCATTCAAAGATAAAAACAAATGTTTTACCTATATTTTCAAACTATCATGCATGGGATGTTTTTAGAAAGGAAATGCATGGAATATATAGTTCTTACCAATTGATCTGCATTATAATTATACCATACCATTTCCTATTAACATTGTTAATCAAAAGATATTTCTCATTTATAGGTTTGGTTTTGATATCATTCTATGATTAGGATAGTTTTATAGATATATTAACAGTTACTTTGAGGTCCCATGAAGATATACTAGGGTGTTTTTATTTTGTGGGATTTATATTTTCTTTGATATTATTGTATGTTTCATGATTATTTGATTATTTACTCTGGTTATACTCTATTTATTTTTCTTTATATCTTCATTTTTTTTCAATTCTGAGCATGGACCTATGATACACAGAGTAGTCATTCCAAATTTAGGAATAAAAGATATTTGTTTAATTATTTATTTAGATAATTTATTATTATGAGATCTTATTTGATGTGATGAAACAATTTTCTATGCTAGGGTGATCTACAATGTAACTGAAGTATGTCACCATCAATCTTTGTTTCCCAATTTGAGGATGTCCTAGAGTTTTTTTGTGAAAAAATGGTTTCAGATTCTTGGTACTTTAGAGTTAAAAGGTTCATAGAGAACCCTTCATCATTGGGGTGTCTATTAAACCAGATATAAGACTATTATAACATGATATATATAGTAGGTAAGAGTCTAGATGGATTTTACTCATCATAATACTCAACATTCCATGGGATGTTGGGTTTTTAGTAAAAATGTATGAGTTTTATATGTTGTTTTTTTGTTTTATTTTGGTTAATATGGATTATAATTACGATTTTTCAAAGGATTTAAATTATTCAGGGGATGAAGATGGGATTTGAATAGGTAGTACATAGTTAGATTGCATGGCCTAACAAACCATGTGAATCTTTAGTGAATAATTTATCATGACTTAAAATAGTGTTTTTACATTTGGTGCATGGTCAAATAAACCATTTAGACAAGTCATGCACAACCACCCATCCCTTCTAAGAAATATTTAGTGTGGTATTTTGTTATTGATTGGGTTTTAGTTGTTTTTTAGTAATTATTTGGTTGGTTTTAATATGAAAGTGATTTTGGTTTTGGGAATTAATAAATATAATTTACATTTATAATTTATTTTAAAGTATAAATTGATATTTTTGAAGAGGTTTTCTTAAATTAATAAAAATAAAATTGGAATTTAAAAGGTGAGTAAAATGTTTTTTAAATAAATGGGTAGAATTTTAAAAGGGGGTATAAGAGATATTTTGATGTATTAAAGATTAAAGTGGGTAATTTTTAGGTGACATAAAAAGAGGTATTTTGATTTGTTTCATGTTTTGGTTATTTGTATCATGATTATGAAATATCCCATTGAATTAATGTTTTGAATTGAGATTCATTTTATTCAGAGTATATTTTTAGGATTGGATTTTATTAACATGGAATTATGTTTCAATTTTATTTATAGTATTCCTCACAAAAGGTATTAAGCATCATTAAATTTTTAGGATCCCATATTGTGGGTTTTTAACATATTGGGTCTTGGAAGGATTCTTGTAGGGTTTGTTTCCATATATTTATCTTATGTTGCTTCTTTTGGATTGTGGTGCTTTTGAGGTTTTTATTTTTACTTAATTTTGTAGGTCGGGTTTCTTAGGGTTTTATTTGGAAATAGTTATAGAGATTTTTATATTGGGATAGTTGGGAATGGGAGAAAACATGGGTTTTTGTTTCAGGGGTCTAAAATAGAAGTTTAACCAATAAAGTTTTCACACTAGCACGTGTTGTATTGATTTTATGGGGACCACTATGATTCATGCTCCTTACATGAGGAAATAGGTTACCCTTCATGGTTCTATGATCCACTGTTGGATCTCATGTTTTTTAGTCCATGTTTTTGTTTTATGCCTCCTCTCTTATCATTTATAGTGAGGAGGGTGATAGTGTGGGGCTTGATTGTTGTTGTCTTGGGAGTTTTTGAGTTTTTGTTAGGATGTTCTTTTTTTGATATGATTAATGCCTTGTATTCATCTAAAGAGTAAATGGTGGTTTCAATAGATTTATAATGTGTATTTTATTAAAGGTTTTTTTATACTCTTAATTTTAGCATTTATGTTTTGTTTTAGTGACTCTTTGGGAACCCTTTTGTCTTATTAACCTACCGTTGTAGTCTCTTATATGGCGGGGATACCCTCTAAATGTCTCTATTTAATGATTGTTATTATGGGAATGTAGAGTGTACATAATGTCTTTAGGATTTAAATATGTTTATTATTTTGGATATTCTTTCTTGTATATTATTTTAGTTTGGTTTTATGGTGGTTTGGTGATCATGTCATGGATTTTTTCTATATTTGAGTTGAGTTTTATTTTTGAGTTTTTTCTTTGAATTTTTTGAAATTCTCAGAGAAGACAATTTTATGGTTGGGATAATTTCAACACCCCAACCTTTTATTTTTATTATTATTTTATTCATTTCTTGTATTTTAATATTTTAGTTCGGTTTTAAGAGTAACTCTCATGTAAATTTTAAAATGTAGAGTATTTGGGAAGTTTTTGTTTCTATCACATGTTTAGTGTGCATAGTATAGTGGAAATCATATAATTAGCTTCATATAGAATCCATTTTATTTAATTTTATCAAACATGGTTCTCCTACATGGGTAGAAAATGGTTGGTTATAAACTATATGAAACCCTAGAGAATCCTTGTAAGGGATTTGGTGCATAATGGCACTCTATATCATCCTACACATGGTTAGTGGAAACCATTGGACTAGCTTGTGAGTGACCTGTAGTTTTTAACATAAATGTTATTTTATGTTTTTCACAATGTTTTACAAATTTTATTTCCAAAATGTGAAACTATCCATGTTTATCCAGCGAGGGTAAAAAACTTGTAAAATCATTTAGCCAAACCATGTGACTTACCTAGTTTTCTAAATATATGAATTTCTTATTATAACCTCCTTAAAAATAAATACCACTCAACCTCCTGTCCTCCTCACAAAAAAGATATGCCTTAGGGGAACTCTAGGTGCATCCCCATGATATCTCCTTGGATTTTAAGGCCTCTAAACATTATTTTGTTTCATTATTCTATACCACCTTTAAATTGTAAAAAAAGAAAACAATTTTCTATAGCATATGCGACATGCAACATCAAGCCTAAAAGAATTGTGATTATTTATGATCGTTATAACCTAGCCATTAAATTAGAGGGAATTAATAGTATTAATAAATATATTAAATATATATAAAGGTTCTAATAAATATAAATCTATTTACAAATTCTCAATAAATAAGAACTCGACTTTTAATAAATATATTTTATTCTTCAAAAATAAAAATACTTTAGTGAAAAAATTGATGATTATTTTTTTAGAAAATAATATAATTAATTATAAAACTTTTAGAAATTTTATTTTATAAAATGAACATAATTTTTCAAATCATTATAAAATCTTTAATTTAGGATGAAATTTTGGTTTTTTTCTCCAATGTTTGATTTTTCATCAAATAGTGAAAATTAATGAATTTTCAAACTATGTCCTTTCTTTTAATTAAATAAATTTCATTAAAAGCCCCATTATATTTTAAATATGGTATTAAAGTAAAATATTTAAAATTTAATTTATTATAATATAATAAATTTAATTTTTGTCATCAATTTTTATAATTTTAGTATAGTTTTATATTTATGATTTAAAATGAGGTTTTCTGGAAAATGTGTTTAATTGCATAATATTTATACATTTAAAATAATTAAAACAAACCATAGTAAGGAAATATTTAAATGAAATTTATATATTATACATCAATTAATATTAATTTAATTCAATATTATGATGATTTATTGTCATAGAGTTAATTTGAGTTCATCTATTTCGTAAAAAATGTATTTCTTTAAAAAACATTTCTCAATGCATTTTGACGGTTTAATTTTAAATTAAATTATTCCAATAATGGTACTTTTAATTAATAAAATGGATTAAATATTTTTAATTCTAATAGTTAATATTATTTTATAATGTCATATTAATCTTTAGTCATAATGAATATTAAAATCATAAAAAACTGTTTACCATAGTGAAAAACTAAAATGGTAAAAGTGAGTAACGATCAAGGTAAATGAAATAAAATGTTTAAAACATGTTTAATTTTTAATTTTGGAGGTTTGGATCGACCAAATCACCCATAAAATAAATTATTTATCAACACTTGAGGCACTTTTCTTGAGATTGAATCCCCATTTTTGAATAGTTTTTTGTATTTATAAAAATGTCACTCCCTCTCACCTAAAAAAGGGGAACCTCCTCTAGTATCCATTCCATATATAAGACTTATGTTTCATTCCATACATACCAAAATACCTTACTTACTTCTATCCATAAATCTTAGAGTTATTGGACGGATCAGAAATCCAATATAGGGAGGCTTCTAGTATAAAACCTAAAGAGGTGGTCCGAAGAAGAGTTATCATTCTTAACTGAGAATTTTGTTTTATTTATTATTACACCTACTTAAAATCATAATAAAACTTGATGATATAATAAAATACATCTATAAAATATACTAATATGTTATTATATTAATTAAATAACATAAATTCATCTCCTCTTCCATCAAATGGAAAACAAAATCACTGTTCGTGTGTACGGTGGACTACTACCTCACGAACCGATGTAATTATTTAACTATAATTTCTTCACAATGCTATACCTAATGATGGAATTATTGTTTATATATTATATTAATTACATATCAATAATTCAATAAAATTAATATACCACATACTTTCTTACATTACTATCCATTTCAAAAAATTATGTCGTTCATGTGTGAGACAGACTACCGCCTCACAAAGTGATGTATTTTATTTTTATTACAAAATCATATTGATGACATATGTGACACGAATATCTTAAATTTATTCCTTTTTTAAAACTATATTTTCGATTTTTTCTATCATGTTTTGGGTTTTCCAGATTTTAATTTTGTGTTTCAGGTGTTCTGGATTTAAATTCTGAGCCATGGGAGTTTTGGGTGGTATTTAAAATTGTCTATTGTTAGTGGGAAGGTATGAGAAGAAGAATTATAGAAAAATAATTTTTTAACACTCCAAGTGGAAATTTTTAATGGGGTATGTTTGTTGGAAGGTTTATCTCCTTGAGTTTGATGGGTTTTGGGGTGAAAAGGGTAATATTTGGGGACTTATTGCAGGTCACATGGTTATGGTGCACAATTAGTTTAATCATGACGGTAAGTGTGCAGGGGGTCAGATAGTTTGTGCATGGTTTTACTAACCATGAATCCAATTTTTAAAACCCTTACAACACTAAACAGTGGGAAATCACACAGTTGGTGCATGGTTTGTTAAACCATGCAACCCACTTGGGAAAGAGTATTTTGGGTTGTTCATTCTTTTTAATTGGGGTTTCTCCTCTTAGACCCCAATTCATTTTATCCAACCTAAACTCTTCTAATGGGAATTCTGGCTTCTCCAAGCTCCTATAATGTGATTTTTATTGGGTTTCTTACTGATTCTTCACCCGGATTGAAAGGTTAGGGATACCTTATCCATATCCTTTGTTTTTCTTACATTTTAACATTCTCAACTAACCTTAGTGGCCATAATATACATATTTTAACACATATAGTGGTGTTAAATTGGGGGTTTTTCCTTCTTAGGGTTCTTTGTGTATTCTTTTTCTTCCTGAAACCTTGATAGAGTCATTTTGTTTGGGAGTCGTTGAAGAAGATATGATTTAAGGTAAGATCCCCTTGTATTCCCTATATATATTCATGAATTCATTGAATTCATTATTTTTGTATCTTACATGGATATAAATTATTTATAGATCATTTTTATAATTAACATTTGATGTGAAATGAGGTGATTTACACTTGATTTTAATCGTTTGAAATAGTTGTACTGGGTTTTAACACTAAGTGTTTAACAAAATGCTCAGTTGGATCTTGTAAATGTGTTTTGGATTTACTGTGTCAGTTTGGGTTTCTTAAATGAGTTTCCAAATATGATTTTTTTTAAAAATTGTATTGTGTGTCTTTCTTTATCAAAATGTTTGATGTGTAAAAATAATATGAGGCTCGATTGGCACTTTAAAAATGGTTTCATCAGAAAACCCTCATTGGAATGGGTCCTCACCTTTTTGGTTGATGAGATATGGGAATGTCCTTGGTTTGGGACTTTCCTTCTATAATTATGGTATAATGGAAATGAGATACTCTTTGGGATGGATGGGATGGAGATGGTTTGTGTGAATTTTGTGACGGATTTTATGTATGGTTTATTGCTTGGCTTGGTTTGGCACACCTCTTGCGAACATGACATGGGAACCGAGAATAACTACGAGTACTTCGATGAATGATTTTTGAACTAGTTTAGATTATTCATGGTATAGTGGTTTTTAGTATTGACTATCTAATTTTGGATTATCCCCTAGGTCGGGCCATATAGGGTGAAATCAATCATTTGGGTGTTATGATGTCATTGGGTAAGGCATGAATTCTAAATGAGTCACATGTATGGTATGTTATGGATTTTACTATGAGTTTCTAGGTATTACCGTGTTTCAGATGTAACTATATTATCATCGGTGTATGATTTAGTTGTCTTTAATGGAATATTTTTTTGAGAACTGTTAGCCTATTTCCCTCATTGTGTGATTATAGTCTATGCTCATGGTTTATAGTGTTTTTATGGTCAAGAAAGATTGTGTGGTTTTTCAAAAGAAGGGTTTCAAGAAAGATGTTTTTAAAGAATTAATGTTTCCCCCTTTTTCAATTATATGAAAAATAAACATTACCATTTAGTTCCATTTCCCACTTTTCCCTAAGAACATAATTATCCTATATGAATGGAAGCTTATTTTAAATAACAAGGGCAATGGATTTTGATGTTTTTCATTAAAATTAAAATCATGTAAAACCTATATTTATATAATGTGATTAAAACATGAAATCCATGTTTATTTATTTATAGGAAGTGAATTGGGAATATATTATTAAAGTTTCCCTAATGATTTTTAATACTTACACCTATAGTTCATTTTTTTATTGTTTCTATTGCAGGTTCCAGCTCGATTTTGATCGCCTTGGACGATGGATGGTTATGGATTTGAGAGTGACCCTTAGGGTCACATGAATATGTTATGGCTTTCAAGCTCAGTTTTTGTTTTCCTATATAGATTTTTGTCCAGTTTTTTTATTTTAAGTTTATGTGAATATGATTTTCAGTTCGGTAATCATATTTATATAAGGATACTCTATATATTTCTGCTATTTGGTTTATTTCTATTGGTAGAAAGTGTCCCCTTGGTTACTCTGGGGATTCCCTGGCAATAGTTTCCAGCCCATGGGGATTGAGAACACCCTTCGGGCTGTATCTCAAGCAGGGTCAGGTGTCATATTTGAAGACATTCCTATTTGGTTTATGAAAAAATGGTCTCATATGAGGTAATTCCCTAGAAGACCTTGCATTAAAATCACCCTATGTTATTTGGGGATGTTATGGTAGATGGAGTTGGACTATTGAAGCCTTGAAGTGTAGGTATAAGGGAGTGTCTATCCAAAACGTTATATACCAAACCTTGGGTTACTATGAGAAGTTAGGTTATGTCTGATTTCTTTGGTTTTTGTGGTTTTTTAGGTATTTGGGATATGAAAAGGGAGTTGGGATAAAGGTATCAATGAGATTACAGGGACTAAAATGCCATGTGAAGCCTGGGAAATTGTCCTAATTTACTTCTTGTGTTAGTAGTGTGATTGGAATATTCCACTAAACATATGTACAATTCAACCATCGACACTATTTTTCCCCACTGAATTTTTTTGAAAACCTATTTACATTGAAATTGTTTTGAAAAACATTGAATTTAATTAGTGAAATCTGTTATTTTGGTGGTAATGGATTGGATTTTTGGAAGATGGAAAATGAATTTTATGATTTTTTTAGAAAAGGGATTTAAAATTCTCTTTATGTAAGAATAATATTTTTGATAAAACAAGTCTTAATAAAATTATTTTGAGGGATTGACTTTTTCGTAAAACAACTCTTAATGAAATGGGATTTGGGGAATTGATGGAAATTTTTTGAATGAGATGAACTGGTTTTATTATGATCTATGCTTTTATTCCCATATTATCTTTCACATTTTGGGTGGTATTGACTTAAATTTTGAGTTTCGGGGTGTTTTCCCTTGGTGCATGGTCATCGCATTATTTAGGAAAACCATGACGCTTATACCATGTAACCATGTAAGATTTGGAGTGATTTTGTTTGAGGGATAATAATACTTGAAAAGTTAGTCAAACCATGTTTAATGAATATGAGAAGCCACTATCATGGGATAGAGCCATTCCCCTCGATTGGCGTACGATTTGTAAACTGTGCGGCCAAATTGTTCAAGTGTCTATGTTGTCTAGTAAGGGAGGTAATGTTAGGTAAACCATTAAGCTTAACCGTGAAGTGTGTCCAGGTGTCTTAAAAATGTGTGAAATTGGGCAGAATATACCATTAAGAATGTCGAAAATTAATTTTCAGAATTAACATTGAGGAATACTTTTGGGAAAAAATTGATACTTGAGAAATGACCTTTGGTGTAAAATGAATGTGGTTTAATGAGGTTATATTTTTAGAATAAAAATATGGAGCCTATTGAAATCTTTTGTTTGGAAAAAGAGTAATTTATTTTAAATATCATTTTTAATTTGACTCAAATGAGGACGAATGGGTTTTAACCTAGTGATTTTTGATGAAATTTTATTTTTTGTGTCACTGATAATGTCTTTGAATGGTATGAAATAGATTTTTGGGTGGAAATCATGGACTTCAATTTTGAGAAATAATTAAATGGGGTTGGTGTGTGGAGTATGAAAAAGAATATTTTTGATTATTTTTTGGTGATTTTTTGTAAATTTTGTAAATCTTGAAATCAGAAGTGAGTTTAGATTGTGAAAACATGGGTGGAATGTTTTGTTCTGAAAAGTGGAGGTGTTTTGATTTGACCATTAATATTTCTATGAGTGATCACATGCACAGATTTGAGTGGAAGTTTTTATGGATGATGGAATGGACATATGAGTGCCCAGATTGTCATGAGTTATTGGTTTCCCAAGGTGGCACATGAATGTGCATGTGTGAGGCTTCATGGAATACCATTGGTGAGTGTTTAATCCACCAAGTATGTTTTCTTTATAACATGTATTAAATTTAAATCTGTGATAATATGATAACTAGTGATGGGTAGTGTGTCTTCATGGGAGTTGGATATATTTCCTAGTGTGTGTCCCCATAAAGATTCAATGAATATCCATGATTCAACTATGGGTGGTTCCTCATTAGCATTATTTTCAGTTGATCAACCTAAGGATTTCATTCTTGAATTTAGAAAGTTAAATAAAACTATATTTTATGGTCAACCAAAAGATCTCAAAGAAAAATAGTAGATTCAAAAATTTGAAAGGCTCTTCAGTCTCCTTGTCATTGTTCTACATTAAAGTTTCTTATTGTTTTATGTGTCCTTCTAAATTTATTATTTCTTGTTGTCTTAGAACTTGTGACTGATGGTGTTCTCTTTAGTTTGGGAAGTTAGGGGATGTTGTGAAACTCTTGAGAAATTCTGTTTTAAATAAAGTGTGTTTTTTTTTCGAAATTGTGAATATTTTAATTATTGATGACATGTTGTGATATGGGATCCTAACTATAGTGCAATAAATGTTTCAAACATTAGGGATCTAGTTGTAGGTCTTGGCGTGAAGCCTTTCACATAGTCAAGAAATCACTAGGGGTGTGGGGAACTCTGGATTAAATCTTGTATCCATCATTGGGGTGAGATAGTATAAATTATCTTATTGAATTTTTCCTCATTATATTAATCCCCCTTGTTGTGAAAATCTTGGTGGTGTAATCATCATTCAATACCAGTGGTTGTTTATTTTCAGATACGATTTTTAATTTTTTACTCTTGTGAGGTTAGCCATTTGGCAATGTTTTCTTTTATATCCTCCCTTCTCCTCTTATGGTGGAGGGTTTTTGGTATGTGTGGAAAAATTTTCAAGTGTAGTTCATTTAACATTGTTGGTTTTTAATAGTGGGGAGACCCACGTGGGTCTTATTGAGTTTTCCTATAGAGATGATCAGTACTTGTTGGTTTCTAATGGTGGGGAGTCCATTTTGGCCTCCCATATTGATAATCTAATTTAGTTTTTTGGTGTTATCTTGAAAGTCAGTTTTTAATCCGTATTTATCTAATTTTTTGTTATTTTTTTGGTTTCGGTAAATGTGGGGTTTTTGGAGTATGCCCAATGGGCCTATTCGAAGCATGATTGTAGAGGTTGTGGCTCATGTTTTCTATCATGTCTTGTGAATTTTTTTTGGATATTTTTTTTGTTTCAATCAAGAGGTGTGATTTCTATATGATAGTGGGTTATATGTTCTTGGTTTGATAGATTT
Source organism: Viscum album (assembly GCA_963277665.1). Taxonomy (NCBI): domain Eukaryota; kingdom Viridiplantae; phylum Streptophyta; class Magnoliopsida; order Santalales; family Viscaceae; genus Viscum; species Viscum album. Next base: position 812,997,610 of record OY728126.1, on the reverse strand, counting down.
TATTATGTGAATGTTGAAATCCATAGTCAGTTATCGATCAACTGGAATATGGTGTGGCTTTCTGGGGGAAAAAAGAATAATAGTGGGGATAAATGACACACCAAGAGTTTTTATTTTTTACTTTTTTTAACTATATTTTAGTTTGTGGTTTTTCTATTATGTTCCTAGTGTTCCAAATTTAAATTTTGTATTTTAGGTTTTTTGATATAATTTTGATTCTTGGATATTTTGGGTCATATTTAGTATTGTCCATTGTTAGTGGGAAGGTACGAGGAGGAGGATTGTAAAATTTGTTTTTAACACTCATAGTGGAACTTTTTTTGTTTATGTTTGTTGGATGGTTTATCCCCTTGAGTTAGATAGGTTTTGGGGTGAAAAGGGTAATTTTTGGGGACTTTTTATAGGTTTCAAGGTTAAGCCACATGATTTGGTAAACTGTGTGAGCTAACCATGTAACCCACTCTAGAAAGGGGATTTGGGGGTTATTTATTTATTTTTATTTGGGGTATATACCCTTGGGCCCTCTATTCATTTCCCCCAATCTAGACACCTCCCATGGGGCATTTTGGAACCTCCAAGATCCACTAAGGTGATTTTTATGGGTTTTCATGGTGATTCTTCACTTGAATCGAAAGGTTTAAGCTCCCTTCCCCCTGTACATTGCTTTTATACGATTTTTACCTTCTCCTATAACCGTAGTGGAAGTGTTTGGAAAATTTTCATTCATATGATGGTGTAAAATTATTGGTTTCTTCTTTCTTAGGGTTTCTTGTGGATGTTATTGCTTCTCGGATCCTTTGTGGAGTCATTTTGGTTGGGATTTATTGAAAAAGATATGATATTTGGTAGGATCAACTTTCATTTCCCCTTAAAATTTATAAATACACTGATTTCATGGTTTTCTCACCTTCCAGGGATATTAATTTGTTATGGATAGTTTTTAGATTTAATGTTTGATGATAAATGATGTGATTTCTGCATGATTTTAATTGTTTTAAATGGTTGTATTTGGTTTTCACACCCAGTTCTTTACAAAATGACCAGCCGGATATTGAAATGGGATTTAGATTTTATGTGATGGTGTCAGTTTCTTAAATGGGTTTCTGAATGTTCTTTTTTTTAAAAAGTGTATTATGTGTGGTTATTTAAGAAAATTTTAGATGTTTGAAAATTATATGAGGCCTTTTTCAAACTTTAAAAAATGGTTTCATTAGAAAAACAACATTAGAATGGGTCCTAAACTTGTTGGTTGATGAGTTTTGGTTATGTCCTCAATTTGGGAATTCCCTTGTGTAATGACGGTTTAAAGGCAATGGACTACTCCTTGGGGTGGCTACAGTGGTGCCAATTTTTGTGACTTTTGTGATGGATTTTATGTATGGTTTGTTGCTCATATTTTTTAGATCACTCTATTATAAACATGAAAAGGGAACATAACATAGCTATGATGAATTCTTTTAATTCTTTCTACATTAGTTTAGATTACACACTAGCTAGTGGACCTTAGTATAGACTATCTACTTTGGGATTGTTCCCGTCAGTTTTCCCAAGTAGGGTGCGATCAAGTGTTGGGGGGTTATGATATCATCAGGTAAGTCATGCTTTCGGGATGAGTCACAGGGATAGTTTTTTATGAAATTTACATTGAGTTCCTAGGTATTCCCATATTTCATCTGTCACAAGATTATCTTCAGTAGATGAATTTGGTGCCTTTCCTAGAATGGTTTCTTGAGAACCATTATCCCATTTCCATTATTGTGTTATCATAGTCAATGGTTATGGTTTATGGTGTTTTCTTGGTAATAATATATTTTCTGGTTTTTCATAAAATAGTTTTCAAAAATGATGTTCTGAATGAATTAATGTCTTCCCCTTTTAACTTTTATGAAAAAGAAACATTCTCATCGGGTTCCCTTTCTCCATTTCCCCTAATAAATTAATTCTCCTCTATTAAATGAATATTGTTTTATATTTCAAGGGAGATGGATTATGGTTTGACTTCTATAAAATAACAAGTGTGAAAAATATATATTTATATAATTTATTTAGAACCCAAAATCAATTCTTATTTATTTAAAGGAAGTGAATTGGGAATATATTATTCCAGAATTCCTAATGAGTTTTAAAACTCACACCTAAAGTTCATTCTTGTTTTTAGTTTCTATTATAGGTTCTAGAAAGGGTTTTATCGCATTAGGAGATGGTTGGATATGAATTATAGAGTGACCCTAGGGGTTATATGGATATTTTATGGTTTTCAGATGCATTTTTGGTTTTCTAGTATATTTTTATCTAGTTTGTTGTATTTATAGTTTATATGAAAATGATGTTTAGTTTGGTAATCATATTTATATTAGGAATCTCAATTTATTTCCATTATTTGGTTTATTTATTCTGGGAATGTTTTTTTCCATTGTTTAATCTATTGATGCCTAGGCACTAGTTGCTTGCTTGTGGGGATCTGGAACGCCCTACAAGAATTGTCACCATCTGGGTCAGGTGTTGTATTGGATGTCATCCCAGATTGGTTCATGACAGTATATGTAATTATATTTAAATAAATAATATTATATTTATGATATAATTATAATTATGTAATTATAAAATAAAATTTAACCTCTTTCCATCATGATTGTTGAAAAACATAAATGTTACTCAAACGTATGTACGACAAACCATCTCCATGATTGTAATATGGTTTAGTTTTCATTACTGTATTTAATTATAGTTCTTAAATATATAATTGATGTATGAAACTGATAATTATATCATGATTATTATTCCATAGGTTATTAATTAATAATCTATTTTACTTTATTCAACATACCAAAGTGATTTTAGATATATGAGTTGAATATCATCAGAACACCCAACAAGAACCTAAATGATTAATTAATTAAATATAACATGATAATAAATAAAACTAAAAGAATAATAATATTATTAAGAAACAAAATAATTAACATAATTTTATTATTTAGGATAATAAATAATTCATGTAACAAATCAATATTGAGGTGGTGGATCCCTCTAAACCACCATTTCCTTTGGATTATGACTATTCTTTCTCTAAATCACTTTATATATCACATTAATGTTATATAATTATTATAAATTATCTATATATGTGTATTACATATATATATACTTAGATTATTATCCCTTCATTTTACGAATTAATATATTCCTTATTCACTTTTCACAAATGACTTCATTATGAAATTTCCATTGATTATGATAGGAGGAAAGATTATGAAACCCATTTTCATTACATAGGTAATTCTTATTTAATTACTTATGATTGGTTTCCTTTACATGGTATAAATAAATAATTAACATTTTATGATTGGTGGAACTATATGGTTCTCCATTTCATTGGGTAAATAGTTATTTTCAAGAGATTTTATTTATGTGATTAGGGAGTAAACCTAATCCATTATAGGACTTTGTCCACGATGTGATATTTTCTAGGTAGTTATCTTTGACTTATGTTTATATCATTTTTTATTTATTCCACATTTCCTATGGTACTTTGATATTATGATACCATGTTGTCTAGGTTATTCATCCTGATGATTACTCATGGGCCTTCTTTTTATGATATCATGTTTTACCTTTTTCTCACTCATTATGTTTCTTTACAATGTTTATTACCTTACTAGGATTTTTATGTCACCCATTTCTTTTATGTACTACTCATGTTATCTTATATGGTTTAATGATATCAAATGGATTTTGGATCTAATTATGGATAATGAAATAAAGATAATAAATTTTAAATTTTCTTTTGATGTTTCATGAACCAAGTGTTTCAAGTACTATAGGTCTCATGTTTTTAGGGGTTGTACTTACTATATATTTATGTTTAAAAATCATATAATAATACGTGTAAAAGGCATGGGTAATTATAGTTGGTATGAAAGAAAGTTTTAGTTATTTTTGGTTATTAGAATTAGAAAAATATAGTGGAAGACTTAGGAATATTCTAAACATGCAATAACATCCCTCAATTTTGGTGAAGTATAGAGTAAGTGTTTTCTAAAAAATATACCTATCTTGACAATACAGGTGGATGTGGATTTGGAATAGTTATACCTAAGAGTAGTGTAACACCCTGAGATTTTTTGAAATATATTTTTTGAATTAATTTAATATTTTTATTGATATTTTTAATTTCATGAAACACTAAATCTATCATTTTTTATGTGAAATCACTATGTTTGGATTGTGTTATATGCCACATCATGTTAAGATTACGCTATATACAACACCAAGAATGTAAGGGAATACAAAATTCTAAGATGTTAAAATTTATTTACTATTTTAAATAGATTTGATATATTCTATATATCTTTTAATGAACACGATACTAAGTTAGCATGCATCACATGAAATAATGAGTTTCTTCGATGGTTTGCGTTACATGAATTACCGAGTTTAACTGATGAAAGATATATTTTTAAAAAATTATTATTTAATATAACCTGATATAACCAAGATGTTAAATTAGAGGTTTTTAATACTATTAATTAAATTATGAAAATATATGGTTCATAAAAAAATAAAATTAATTCATTGGTTACCAATTAATTTGAAATTAATATGTAAACTAATTGAATGTAGATGATTTTTTTTTATTTTTATGCTCACAAAGATGTTTTATCCTAATAAATTAAATTAATTACAATTGGTGGGTGATATTAATGTAATATATATATATATATCATATTTAATAAAATATATTTGATGTTCATATAATATATTTGATAAGCACAAGATATGAAAAAACCCAATATTTCGCATAAAAATCAATATTTTTATAAAGATGGTTTTACCACCATTTAATTAATAACCTATTTTAAATACACTTTTTTGAACTTATATATATTTATCATGTGAAAATAAAAGTTATCTTCTAAATAGAACCAAAAAAATTAGGTTAAGGTGATTTTTTGGAATTTTTTTGTGATGGTTCATTTTTTGATGAGTGGTGAAAAATACTAAATTTTAATTCAAAACATATTTTTCATATAATTTATATATATAGATAAATTATATTTTAAATTAGTTTTAAAGTTTAATTAGATCATTTTATTATCAATTAATGAAATTTAGGTCACTGGAATTAACTTTAATTCAAATTTAATATACAAACATAGTAAACTTTTGAACATTTGTAATTTAAAAACCCGCATTGTCATCCCATCTATAGGATAAAATTTAAATTAATTTATGCCACTTCCACTATTGGAATTTTGAAAAATGTATTACATATTTTTAATGAGAATAATTAATAATTACTAATAATAATAAATTAGTTTTTGACAACAAATATTAGAGAAGGTAAATAAAATTAATTATAACGATTGATGTGAAATTAAGCATAATAAGAGACTAAACCTTAAAATGAAGGTAGAAAATGACATAAAACTTTTAAAAATACATTTTTCCATGTTTCTACCCTATAATACATTTTCCCTAATTTTTTACATTATTAGATCCACTTTCAATTGAAAAACATGAGGGGAATCTATTTTACAAAATTTACAAGAGTGCAACTCCTCCTATTCTATAAAATCCCTCCTAACCTCCCACTTCCTTACACCTATAAAGACAAATTGGATAAACCAATATCTACCCAAATATCTCTGAATCACCCTTTTCATAAACCTAGGATCCTCACCATGTGAATAAAGAAATACAAGGAACCCCTTTGGTGAAATCCAAAAGGAGTTACCCAAAGAAGAGGTACCATATTTCTCAAGTTATTTAGTTTTATTTCCATAATCAACCCCCAAAAATATCCTTATTCCATGATTATAAAACCACAAAAGTAACCTAATAATACTTATATTTTTTAATGTAATATTTTCACTTAATCTTATACACACTCCCATCTAATGGGTAACGAAAATATTTTTTATGTATACGGTGAACTACCACCTCACGAAATGACGATTGTTCTTTTTTTCCTTTAAAAACTTTAATGGTTGGAAATTATGATGAAAAATATGTTTATATATGATATATATCATGTTTCTATTCTCCTAAAATTATTTTATAACACATAACTTTATACTTTCCATCTTGTGTAAATACGATAACATCATTTGTGGATGTCTGGACTACCGACTCCTCAAAGCGACGTGATTCATTCACAGATTACATGGAAGGTGTTAAATATGGTTTTAGTGAACATATATGATATATATAGCATAATAATGATAATTTAATGATAATATATATATATAGTTCATTTACTTTTTTTTGTTTCAATATTATAGCGAAAAATGTAAAAGAACGTTCATGCGTATGTATGATCTACCGTATCCATAAACGGTGTATTACGTTTAATATTTCTATATTATATAGATTATATATATATATACTGATTATAACTGATATTTATGTCAAATTTTACATTATTTAAATCATGATATATGTTTGAGGTCAAAAAATATAACAAATAACGATATAAGGGGAAAGAGCTCCTGAACTAGACCTTGGAGGCTCTCTTTCGGGATCTTTGTCCATGAGTTGATGCATTTGACAGGTTCATGTTCAGTTCCTTGGGATTACAAGACCACAAAACCATCGTGATTATTAATAACCATCATATTATTGTTCACTTCTCATCAGATGAGGGTCTCATACTTTCTTGGTCCAGAAATCCTCACACATGCAATGGTTCTCGATTCTATATATTTCGATGGTCCTATGACTTCAATATGAAATGGGATCTTCTGAATACATATATTTGTGTATGTTTTCTTAGTATTACTCTTCCTTTTCAAACTCCTCCATTATTCTAATGCTTGGAAATCTGGTTGGGCATTTCTTGTGCTTGGTTATCCTAAAAAAATCAGTGTGTCATCCCATCTGCCCACATATATGCAGGGAAGTGGATGTTTCTAAGATTCATTTTGACTGTATTTGGATCACAGTGGGGGAGAAGTTTCAGCTTAAGAAATCAGTGACCTTTGAATCATGTTCATGTTGTTTCTCATTATGTCAGTGTTGGGGGAATTTATCATATTTTTGTTGTCGTAGCCAATCTCATCTTGGAAGGTCATTCTAGCTACTTGGATTGAGTCTGGATCACTTGTAGGTCCCTATACTGTTAACTTGGGTGTGGAGGAAGTGTGTATTCTCCCATTCCAAAAATAGAAATTACCAATGAATTTTCAACTAAGGGTCACTGATATTTTTGTGAATTTGAAACATGATTTGGGTACTAACAAGATGCCAGTGTAGGCTCTTGAAGGGGACATGGAGAACCATTTGAGGGATTCTACTTCCTTTGCTGATATTGCGAGGTTTAAAAGTTTAAAAAATGGAAAAGAATTTGTATCTGGTGCTGGTTCCACAAATGAAGTCATAAGGGCTTATGATTTTATCCCCCCTATTTCTCTTCACGTGTCTCTAGGCCAAAAGAGTCTAGTTTTCTAGGAAAGGGGACCAGATGGCAAGCAGGATGTTTCAAGCCTGAGACAGACTCAAATGACTTTTCTCCCTCGATTAGAAATGTGCAAGAATTTTTGGAATCTGAAGGGCGGATAATAGCTATATCAATATAGAAGAAGAGACATGCTATGTTAAGGTCTAATGAAGACACCGAGAAAATAGAAAAAGATATTGATTCACAAAAAATGACAGATTATGGGTAAGACCCCCTTAGGAACATGAATGTTGTAAATGACATAAAAAGGGGAAGAAAAGGAACCTTCTATCATGAAATTTACTAATTAAAGGGGGGACCAATACCCCACAAATATTATTCAAACGTACCAACCTAGAAAAAAATGTGATCTTAGGGTAAATCAACGAAATGTGATCCACGAACCAAACCAACTAAATCAACAAGCGGTGAAGTGGATAATCATGATCTTGGTGAGGCAAGGGGAGAAAGATGCAAGTGAGGCCAATAGGAGGTATAAATATAAAGATAATAGAAGAGTCTAGAAACCTATGTTTTCTGAAGATCTGGATGGAATAATAGGGAAAATAGATTCATAAAAAATGAAGTTTTTGGATCTTACCCTACACTCTAAGGAAGATATGACATAAAATGTCTTTTGGATCAATGTGATGATGGAGGAGGTCAGTATAATTTATGATAGAAGTATTTGTTTTGTTACAAATGAAGATAAAATTGTGTGTATTAATAAGAAAGACCACATATTTTCTCAAGTATTTGTTGAATGGAAGATAAGTTTGGAGTAATATATAATGATATGGGACAAGATGGCCAATCAGTTCGAAGACCTTATCAATGATGATCCAGACATCTAGGTAAATACCCTTAACTGGGAGTCACATCGGGTGTCTCATACCAATAATATCAGTCTCATATTTAAATATTTTTTCATATATTTATATGTGTAACTAACATCTATTTTGAATTATATGGTTTCATACTTTTTTCCACAAAAGTGTTTTAGATACTAATATATTTTTTAGTTTAGTGTGATATTACATGAAGTGAGACCTTAACATGGATTTTTTTTATAATAAGGTTATATAAAGTCATTATCAAACCATATATGGTATTATATATATAATAATATGGTTCTTTAAAATATTTATAATAAACTTATATTTATTATACAAGAGGTTTATATGAGTGTGAAGAGCGTCAAGACATAAGGTAAGGGGATTTCATCTCTCCTTTTATTTTCATGTGATTTGTTCCATATTAACCACTCATTTATTTTATGTGGTGAGTATACTTTCCATGGATTTATCATATTATTATTATACTTAAATTTATGGGTATTTAAATATCCATTTGATTATTTTCATTTCATGGGGTTTATGTTTCAAAAGTTACCAAATCAGTAAAGTAATTTTTTCTCAATTTTTCTTCTTTGAGACACATTCCATGTTATGCAAGAATATTTTTAGGAGGTGTTTATACTACCTTTGATATGTTACATAATGAATCTAATTATTTTCATGATATGTTAATATTCATGTAATTTTACTCTTTTGATTGTTCAATGATTCAAACTTACCAAATTCTTAATAGTTTAGAGGTACAACCTCATCGTATGTGAAGATTATTTATGATTATGCTCCCATTAATGAAATTTTAAGATCCATCTATCAATAAATATTATATTTTTTCTTAATCTATGTATATGGATGTTATATCCTGTTTATGGAACCATTTCCACTTGTTTTTACATATGATGATCAATAATTTGTTTTCAAGAAAGTAAAACATTACCTCTCTCTTCAGTCCGAAATCCGTGTTCCTTCAAAAAAATATTTTTTAAAAGTTTCCAAAAATATTATTATATTATATTAGGATCTTTAGAAGATATTTTTACCCATTTTTAACTATTTTGCAAAATGGTTTTTAAAAATGAATCTTATTATCAATTTCCAATCGAGGAAATTTTCTAAATTTTTTACGATGCAAAAGGAATTTTCAACATGTAGAAATTTACAAATTTTCATAAACATCATTCACTTGAAGAATCATTTACATGATTAAAAAGTTATTTTTTTACAAAAATAAAATGCTTTCCTATTATCAGGTTCTTTGATTTAATGTGATTTTAAATGAAAATTAATTTCAAAATATTTTCAAGATTATTTGATAAGTTTTCAAGGAAAAAGGCATTCAAAATTATTTCAAAATTTTGTTATAAGTTTTCAAATTATTTTATATGAAAATAGTTTTTAAATATTTTTATGTACTAAAGATAATTTGTTAAAAGAAGAAAGTATATTATCCTTAAGAAAAAATAGTTTAGAATTATTTTCTATCTATTATGACATCCATTAATGTTACTCATTACCTTCTAAGAAATAATCCAAAGGTTGCATTCATATTCTATCTTTAATGGTTATAAATTGATGTAATGATGCTTATGAAACCCATTTCTCTTCCATGAGTTATATTATTTTGAAACCCTCTTCTTTTCACAGGTTGTGCTTTGATGAAATGATTGGGAATCCTATATATTCTACACAGGTTAAGATGTGATGAAAGTTTAATGATACCCATTTCGTTTCATGGGTTATGATTTAATGTTAATAAAACCCATATTTTTTTAATTGGTCATTATATGATTAATGTTTTATTATCTTGTAGTACATGTTTGTATGATTTTATTATGTGATGAATGTGGCCTATATCTCCCTCCAATGCATTGGGTAATGATAAATGTTTAATGGACTCAAGAGGTTAGATAACAGAGAATCCCAAGCTTGAAACAAGAGGGATATTAAGCTCAAAGAAAGAGGGTACATGGGAGGGCATCCAAACATTCAAAAAAGAGGGAATCTTAAGCATGAAACGAGAGGGTTAATGGGAGGGCATACCACACAAAAAATAAGAAGGTACACATGAAGGGATCCCAAACCTAAAATAAGAGGGTATATGGTAGGGAATCCCAATATCAAAACAAGTGGGTGCATAGGTGGAAATCCCAAGACTAAATTAGGTACAAGAGTTATTATACTAATCCTAACATGTTATAAAGGTCTTGGTATGTAGGATTAAAAAATGACTTTATATGATTATATGTATTCCCCAATTCCTTTATCTTACTCCTATTTTATTATTTATTGGCTTATTTTCTTGATTCCATTATGATTCATTCCTTATGAACTGTTATCCTTTATGCCATTATTCTTGTTTATGATATGCAAGGTATAATCTTATATAATTACGATCACATTCTCATACCCTTATCATCTTGTTTTTGCTTATATATCTCCATTTTTACCCTTACTGAGCATATGAGCTCACCCCTTTATGTTTACTTCCCCAGTTTATGATGATATATTTCATGTATGCTATGTATTAGGTGGGTACCTATCTTAAAGAACCTAGTCGGATATAATATATCTCACTTATGTACCAATATTTATGTTTCCATGTTTCTAAAGGCACTAAACTAATATGGTCTTGGGGAATTAGTTTGTTAAATGATTTAAGTATGTTTAAAATGTGACGTAATGTATATGTATGTTAAGAATGGGTCGTTATATTTAGTACTAGAGTAGTGGTTTATTCATCCTTGGTAAACTTTGAGGAGAAAAATTTAGTGAGATCCCTAGGAATATTTCCATAGATATATATATAGGGATGAGTCAAAGGATAATTTCAAGGATGAGGAAATGTATAGGAAAATGTCTTTGAATTTTGGTAAAGGATAGAGCTAGTGGTTTCCTAGAAATACATACCTATCTGGATAATAAAATTGTACATGTCTCAATAATAGATGTACCTAGAATTAACAACTATGACAAGGTGTGTCGGGCTTGACTCGGTGTAACTTGGTACGCGAAAATGGGCCTTACTGCACATCTAGGTTGGCACTCTTGGGGGATATGCTTTAAGAAATCAAAAAATCTTTCAAAACCATCATAAAAAATTTGAATATAAGTTGTATATGAATGAACTATGATAAATCTAAGTATCCATAGATTAAAGAAATATGTGTCATGATTTAGACATCTTAGAAACAATTTTTCATGATTATATGGGTTTTCATTGTGTCAAGTGTTTCTCATTATATGATTTATTGTTTTAGTCAATCAAGAAAGGTTAAAATTGAATGTTTTATATGTGGAAATTACAGGAATTATGAAAATATATTTCAGAAGTGTAAATATTCGGAATATAATTAGGAAAGTGGTATGAGTGTTGATATTATTTTTAAAGATAAAGTGATTGTGAATGACATGTGAAAGGTATTAGATGTTCTTACAGTATTTATTACAATAAATTTAAGAAGAATGATTAAATTTAAGTTGAGTACTATTAATAAAAGGTTCATATTTCATATTTTAGAAAAGAGGTATTAAGGAATTAAATGATGAATCCTATGTAATGGTTTAACAATAATGTTTGAAGATTGAAGCGTACATATTTTATAATTAAAATATTATGTTATATAAATCATCAAAATATATATGTATTTTAAATATATGTTTTTGATCAAGTATTGAAAATTATATGTTCAATGGTGATGATAACTTAGAAAAGTGATATTTTTTAAGAGAATATAACCCTTAATGTTATAAAGATATTGAGAAAATTGTGTTTATATTGGGTAAAGAGATGATTGATTTAGATAATGTAAATTGAATATCACTGATTACCCTGGATCTGATTAGTAATTTTTTAAAAAAGTGGTCTATGTAAACATGGATGATGTTTAAAACTTCATGTATTTAGGGAATATATCTAGTAACCTTTTGAATAAAGAAGAATTCATGTCTTATAAAATGATTTATGGAAATTTAGGTTGTTAACATATTTCAAGATAGATTACGATGAGGGAATTCACATGTTTGGAATGAGACAACCAAAATCTACTTTGTGATATATGGGGGATCAATTTTAAGCTCATTTCATGACCTTTCGAATTTTTTTTATTTTCATCTTCTGGAAGAGTTACCTGTTTAACCATTTATGGAAGGGTGTAAGATTAAACTAATATCACACCATATGAGGATTTATGCATGTCGGATAATCTGTGTTAATTACTTTGATGTGATGAGAAGTAAAGGAAGATGGAATTAATTATCATTATATTTATGGATCAAATAATATGTTAGGTATTCATGATTGAAAAATTTACCATCATTCACTGGAGTAAGTGATTTAGTGGGAATTGATCGTGGAAAATCCAAAGGGTGAGATTGTATATATAAAAGGAATGAAAGAAAGTATGTATTTTTACTTATGTTCTTATAGTAAAAGAATTTATTGAATCTAGGAAAGAGATATTGAAAATTATTTATTCGAGAAATTTTTTTTATATGAATCAAATGGTCCCTTGGATCATCATAGATTTATGGTTTTGTGATCACCCACTTCTGTTATTCAATGTAATATATAAATCTCTAGTAGAAAGTAATAGTTAGATTTCTCTTCTAAGTCTTTATTTCACTTCTGATATATGTTTTCCTATGTGAAACACTTGTTATATGTTACCTTAGGTTACCATTATGTTTCTAACTTTACCTTTTTAATGCAATTTCTAGTATTCATTGTTTTACGATGTGGGTTATTTGAAAGGAACTTTTTAGTATTAAACCTTTAAAAACCTAGAAGAATTTCGAGGGGGGAATTTATTTAAAGGGGGTAGAATGTAACACCCTGTGATTTTGGGAAATAATTTTTTTTTCAAATTAATTTAATATTTTTTTCTATATTTTTTTTAACGAACACTAAATCTATATTTTTGTTATATGAAAGTGTTATGTTTGGATTGCATTATACACAACGCCAAGTTCATCCTGTGTTACGCCAAAAATCAAGCTCAAAACGGAATATAATATTTCAAGACATTTAAATGTATTTAATATTTCAAATAGATTTGATATATTCTATATATATTATAGTTTACACGATACTGAGTTAGCGTGTGTCTCACATAATATTGAGTTTCTTTGATGACTTGCGTTATACACATTATTGAGTTTAACGAGACAAAAAAATATTCTTAAAATATTATTATTTAACATAATATGATATGAAGTAGATATTAAATTATAGTTCATGAATATTATTAGCTAAATAATAAAAATATATGGTTTATAAATATATAAGATTAATTCATTGATTACCAATTTATTAGAAACAAAAATACAAACCAAATAAATATAAAAGAAAATATTTTTTTATACTCACAAAGAAATTTTGTACGAATAAATTAAATTAATTAAAATAAGTGAGTGATATTAATTTAATATATATATATATATATTATATTTAATAAAGTATTTTTCAATTCATACAATATATTTGATAATAATAATATATAAACAAACCCAACATTTCATTTAAAAATCAATATTTTTATAAATGTTGTTTTATCAACTTCTAATGAATAACTAATTTTAAATCCAATTTGGGAAATTTTATAAATTTAATATGTCACTATAAACATAATATTTGAAATAGAAATATATAAATTAGGTTAGGGTGAATTTTAGGTATTTTTCTGCGAAGTTACATTTTTTGATGAATAGTGAAAAATACTGAATTCTAATTCAAAAATGATTTTTCATCTAATTTATTTTTAAATATAAATTATATTTTTAATATTTTTAGAGACTAATTAGATCAATTTTATATCAATAAATTCAATTTATGTCATTGTAATGAATTTTAATTTGAAATTGACTAAAAAATCCTAGCAAAATTTTGAATGTTCTTACTCGAAAAACTCGCATTGTCATCCCATCCGTGAGATTAAATTTAAATTAATTTATTCCCCTTATGTGATTGGAATTTGTAAAAAATAATTCTATATTTTAAATCTGAATAATTTATAATGTCTAATATATTCAACTTTGTTTTTTCCCCAAAATATTCGTGAATGTAATTAAAATTAATTATAATTATTAAGATAAAATTATACTTAATAAGGGATTAAAGTTTAAAATTAATGAAAAAAATGACCTAGAAACTTGTAAAAAATCCATTCTATGGCAATATTTCGACCCTATAATCCCTATGACATAATTTTCTCTATTTTGTGAGACACCTTCAATGGAAAAAATATGGGTGGAATTTCCTTTTCCAAAATTTTACAAGAGTGCCGCTCCACCTCCACTATAAAACGACCTCCTATCCTCCCACTTCCTCACACCTCTCAGGAAACTTTGGATTGAACAAGATCTACCAAAATAGATCCTCAAAATACCTTTCCAAAATATAGAATCCTATCCTTTGGAATAAATATATCCAAGAAAGTCCTTTGCTGTAAACCAACAGGATTTAACCAAAGAAATGGTGACATCTTTCCTCAAGCTCTTTAGTTTAATTTCAATTCTCCACCCCCTGAAATCTCCTTATTCCATTATTATAAATCAAAAAAATTCTTCAATATACTAATATGTTTTTATACTATGGTTTCAGTCTAAAATTTCATACACTTCAATCTGATGAGTAACGAGTATACTGTTTATGTGTACGTCAAACTACCACCTCACGAAATGATGATTATTCATTTTTTCCTTTACCACCTTTCATATTTGGGAATTATGATGAACATGATGTTTATATATGATATTTATGATATTTATTATCTCATTATTCTTCTGTAATTATTTTTTTACTTATACCTTTATACTTTCCAACTTGTTTAAATACGATAACATGGTTTGTGGAAGTGTGGACTACCGCCTCATCAAAGCATTGTGATTCTTTCACACATTTCATGGAATGTGCTAAGGATGGTTTTAGTGAAAATATATGATATATATAAGATAATAATTAAAATTTAATGATAATATATATATACATATATACATATATTTCATTTAATTTCTTTCTTTCAATATTATAATGAAAAATGGAAACAACATTTGGGCATACGTATGACCTACCATCTCCATGAATGGTGTATTCCATTTCACATTACTATATTATATAGATTTTTATAAATAAATATATAATGATTATAAATGATATTTATATCATTTTTTTTCATTCTTTAAATCTTGATATAAGTAAGAGGACCAAAAATATAACATATTATGACACATGTGGAAAACAAAGCGGATATTACCTGAAGTGAAACCTTAATATGGAATTGTTAAGAAGTGGGTAATTTAATGTCATAATAAAACTATATATGGTATTAGATATAAAAATATAGTTATATATAATATTTATAACAAGCTTATATTTATTATACAATAGGTTTGTACAATATTGAAGAGAGTCCAGACATAAACTAAGAGAATTTATACTCACTTTTTATTTTCATGAGATTCATGCGATATTCAACACTAATTTTTTTTGTGGTGTTTATAATACCCCTTGATGTATTTTAAGACTATTATAATTAAATTTATGGATATTTAAATATTCATTTGATTATATTCCTTTCATGTGGTTTATGTTTCTAAATTTAAGAAATCAGTAAAGTAATTTTAACTCAATTTTCCTTCTTTGAGGCACATGCCATGTTATGCACCTATATTTTTCTATGAGGGATATATAATACCTTTTAAATGTTATATAATGAATATAATTATTTTCTTGATATGTTAAGCTTGATTTAATTTTATTTTTTACATTGTATTATGATACAATGTTTCCAACTTGGTAATAGTTTATAGCCACAATATCACAGTTTATCGACATTGTTAATGATTATGCTCCCATTTATGAAATATTATGATATATCTATATTTAAATTTCCGGAGTTTCTTAACATATAGTTATTCATGACAATTCCAATTAATAGTACCATTTATCTACTCTTTGGTACATAATTTGATCAATACCGTGTTTTTAAGAAAGTACAACTTTACCTATCTCTTTGGTCGAAAATTTGTGTTTCCTTAAAAACCATGTTTTATAAATGGGTTTAAAAAATCAGCTATTGTCCTATATTATTTAAAAGAAAATTTTCCCAGGTTTTTCCTTTTTAATAATTTTTTTTTCAAAAAATAAATTTTCTTGTCATTTTCTGGCCGATTCAATTTTCTAAACATTTTACGGCATAAAATAAAATTTAGATATATACAGATTTACCCATTGTCATGACCGTCATTACCTTTAATCTTAATTTAAAATATTTCAGGGTTATTTATTTAAAATAATTATTTCCTAATATTATGGAAATTAATTAGTTTTAATGTTATTTTCAATGAAAAAGGATTTTAAAACTTGATCAAGATTATATTATAATTTTTCAAGGGAAAAGTTTTTCAAAATGATTTTAAGATTTATTTTTATGTTTTTAAATTAGTTTATATAAAAATGGTTTTCCAAATGTTTTATTTTTTGAAGAGACTTTTCAAAGAAGATATGATATTTTCATTAAGAAACAACATTTCCAAATTATTTTATATCTATGATGACATAAATTGATGTTACTCATGACCTTATAGGAAATTATCCAAAGGTTACGTTAATATTATTTCTTGAATGGTTTATGATTTTATGGAATGATGATTATGAGAATCATTTTTTCTTACATTGGTTATATTTTTTTTAAAATCCTATTCTTTTCATGTGTTATTATTTAATGAAATTATTAGGAAACCTATATATTTTCCATAAGTGTTTATGTGGTTAAAATTTAATGATACCAATTTCATTTCCATGGTTATGATTTGATGTTTATAAAACACATAATTTTTTCATGGGTCATGATATGATGAATTTTTTGTTATATTGTGGCTTATATATGTATGAATTTATTATGTGAATAGTGGGACCAATATCTATCTATAATTTATTGGGTAATGATAAATAGTATATGAGCTCAAGAGGGTACATAGTAAGGGAATACCCTGACCAAAATAAGAGGGAATATTAATCCAAAAACAAGAGGGTATGTGGGAGGACATCCCAATACTAGAATAAGAGGGAATATTATACCCAGAAGAGGAGGGTAAACAGGAAGGAATCCCAAGCCCAAAATAAGAGGGTACACGAGAGGGTGTCCTAAGATATAAATAAGAGGGTACATGGGAGGGAATCCCAAGGCCAAAATAAGAGGTCTCACATGAGGACATCCCATTCCGAAAAAAGGAACATGGGTTATTATTCCAAGACTAACAATTTATGAAGGTCTTGGTAGGTATCCTTAATATATGATTTTATAGGTTTATTTTTATTCCACAATTAAATGTATTACTCATATGTTATTCTTTTATAGATTATTCTTTTAATTCCATTATTATTCATTCCATATGAACAACTCATCATTATTCCATGATTCATGTTTATGGTATGAAGGGTATGATCTTCTAGTGTTATTATCACACTCTCATATCATTATGCACCTACTTGTGCTTACATATCACCATTTTTTACCCTTAATAAGAATTTTAACTAATATATTTTTAAATTTCCTTCCCTAGGTTATGAAGATATATTTCATATATGATATGTATAAGATGGGTGCTTGTCTTGGAGAACCTATTGAAAGATAATGTAGCTCTATCATGTAATAGATTTTATTCTTTGAAGTTTCCAAAGAAACTATAACAAAACAGTCTTTGGTAGTCCTTTTTAATGTTTTATGTATTTCAAAAAATTTATGTAAAGTGTATGTATGTTAATAATGGGTCATTATACACAGCAACCCCTAATAGGGAGTATTTAGTTGGACTCGATCATCACATGGAGAATGAAAAAGTTCCTTCCCACACACCTGGTTTAACACTCTTTGGGGATATAATTTGTAAATTATTCAAACTCTTTATGAACTATTATGAAGGACATGACAAATTTTTTTTTTCATACAACCTAATAGAGAAATTACTATGGATAAAGTATATTAAAACTTAACAAAACATAAGTCTGGATATACTTATCATTTATAATTTATTCCTTCTATGTTTAAAAGATTCCATTTTTTCTGTTAAAGTATTCTCATCTTTTTTATTTTATTTTTTAGTTAATGGAGGGAAATAAGAGAAACTATGTAAAAAAACAGAATTGAAAATGTGATAATTTCCCCAATTATATGCCTAACCTTATGGGAGAAATAGTTGAGAACTTTATGGCATTACTATATTAACTAGATAATGTTATTAATAATATCATTAATCATGACAAAATGACCAACTAATCTGAGGAATGATCAAAATTCATTAAAATAGTTTATGATAAAAAGGAACCTACCTTTATTGGATCTTTTGGTACCCTCATTGATAAGATATTCCTTATATTCCAATGTATAGAGAAAGAGAATGTTGTACAAGATTTTTATTAAATTGAGATAGAAGTTGCTCAATGGTGTACATTGATCAAGAACACAATTTCCAAAGAGGGTATTGGCTTCATGGAATGAAAATAATTCATGAAAATATTTTTCAATAAACATTTTCCATGGACTCTCCATCATAAAATGAAGAGGGAGTTATTTGGATTGAGGAAAATGGAAGACGAGTCTATCAAGGTGAATGAGAAAAACATCAAAAAGATTTCATGTTAAACCTATGGATTTTTCATCCATAAATAAATTAATGTGTGGAACTTATTTAGAGGAATAAATCCAATTATATTAAAATATTTGGTGATTTGAGACTTTTCAAGTTATAAAGAGATTGTCTATTGTGCCCTCATTATTTAGATAGAGATTAGTGATTCCTAGTGGTCTCATGGGACTAGAGAAAAAATTTAAAATTATTTTTTCTCAAGTAGTATCAAGAAATAAATCCCATGGAGGAAATTAAAACCAATACACCACATGTGAAAAGATTGGGAAGAAGCATCCTGTAAATTATAATATGGGAACTTAGATATATTTCAAATGATTAAAAGTGGGGGAATCTAGATAATTAGTGCTGGAGAGAAATGAAGAAACCCACTAATATGGAAGAAGAAAAGAAGTTTCAAATTAATTATCATTTTATAGTGTAGTATTTCATGTGAACAGAATATATGCACTATAACAGACAATCCCACAAGCCTACGGTTGTGAGACATAATCAATGATAACAACCTCCACTGCCTAGAAAGAAAGGAAGGGAATATGCTATCACTATTATTGAGGTTGATCCCGATAAATATGTTGTAACGTGCATTATAGTTTTTCATTCTATAATAGTAAACATACTATTTTATTATAGTTCAATGTATTCTTTATTATCTTGAAAGTTTAGTAAAACTATTCAATAACCTAATTAAAATATGGTGGTTGAGCTATCATTAAGAATAGGAAATGGAGAAATGACTGTATCTTATTTATATTACTCCTCCAAATTCAATGTATATGGACTAAATTATCTATAAAATATATTGTTACTTACATTAGTGGAGTTTGATGAAATATTGGGAATGTATTGGACAACCTTATATGAATCCAATATCAAATTTTGGGAGAGGGGGATCAGTCTTCACGTACCATGTAATCCTTAAATTATATACAAGTGAAAAAAGATGGATGAATATCCCCTAGAATATTCTATCCAATAAAGGATATTACTATTTTATGATAAAGTATATCTATCCCAAATGGTTGAGAAAAATGAGAGTCATTCTTGAATACATTTCCATTGTGAGTGATTATACTAATGTATTCTCAAAAGAGTTTAATTACCTTACTCCCAACCGAGGGGTTAAGTTATCAATAAAACTTATACATGGATCTCTGCCCATATCAAAAACTACTTATAGAATGTCCACCATTGAGAAAGAATATATGAAATATCAGTTATAAGAGAATCTAAAAATGGGGTTTTTTATGTCTAAGTGCTTCACCGTGAGGGGTGTTTCTGTCCTCTACGTCAATAAGAAGGATTGGTCAATGCACCTCTAAACTGAAAATCATGAACTAACAAAATACTATAAATAAAAACTATTCCATTCCATAGATTGATGACTTTTTTGATCAAATATGTGGATCCCAGTGTTTCTCTAAGGTGAATATTCAATAATGATATCATGAATTAAAAGGGAAGAAGGAAGATATTCTAAAAACTGATTTTTGAATAAGGTATAGAAAATATGATTTCATAGTAATTCATTTTGTACTCACTGAATCTCTGTAAATATTTGTGGAATTAATTAATTGCATAGTTAGAGATTACCTTGATTTTTTTTTGTTTTATTACTTGATGACATTTTGATATATTCCAAAATCAAGGAGGTGCATGAAGTGCATTCTAATACTATGTTAAATGACTTGTGAAAGAAGAATATTTATGGAAAGTATAGTAAATGTAAGTTATAGATAAATGTATTATTATTATTGAGGTATATTATCACTAGTAAAAGGGATATGTTTGGACCTTTATAAGACAACGACAATTGAGGAAAGGCCTAAAATCACATTTGGAATGAATATCCATAGTTTCATTGGACTAGATGGGTATTAATGATTATTTATGATAAAATTACTTTATTTTCAAACCCACTAACCATGTTAACACATAAGGGAATAAAATTTTTATAGACTGGTGAATGTGAAGAGGGATTTAAGGAGTTAAAAAAGAGTCTTATAACTATACCATTATCCTGCAACCCTTAAGTGGGGAACTTTTGTTGATATACAATGATGCTTAAAAGAAGGTTTTGAGTTGTATACTTGTTCATAATGATAAATTTATAGTTTATGACTTACTTAATTTGAATGATAATGAGTACAACTACACCACATATGATATGGAGTTATAAGCGGTTATCTTTGTGTTTAAAATATGGAATCATTATCTATATGGAGATAAGTATAAAATATACACAAAAAAAGATATTCAAATATATATTCACATAGAAATAGGTTAATATGCCCCAAAAATATGGTTATAGAAGATTAAGTACTATGACTATTCAATCTATTACCATCATGGGAAAACAAGCAATGGTGTAGATGATCTAAGTAAAAAGGATCCAAAAAACATTATTAATTATGATAATTGAGAAGGATACAATATTATTATACTTATAATGCATGTATGTTGGAATCATAAAGTATGTAATATCATTATTCCTTTCTCAAATGATTTCTCAACCATACCTTCTAAAGAATATAAAGGATGCTCCAAGAGATGATGTTGAAATTTTTAAGAAGGTGGAAGCTATAAGAAAAGGTAAATAGTCAGAGTTTAAAATTGATGAAGAACTTATTGTAATATTTAGGTTATGACTATGTGTTCCGTCAAATATAGAGATAATGAATGATTTGTTTAATAATTCACATAGCTCAACCATCTACGTCCTCCCAGGAAGCACAAAGATGTATTGAGATCATTGAGAGCACTATTGGTGGGAAAATATAAAGAACGAGATTGATGAATATACATCAAAGTGTATGGTATTCCAAAAAGTAATGATTGAAAGAAAAAATTATAAGTGGATGATACAACCATTACCCATACCTAGAAGAAAATGGGAAAACATCACCATGGAATTTTTCACTGGTCATCCAATGAAATCAAAATGAAAAAAATTCTATATGGGTTTTGCTGGACCATGTCACAACCCATCCCCTGAGGACCATGCCAGGAGTACCCCATGCCTATCACCAATAGGCCATGGGCTGGGGACTAGCATTGAGTAGATATATCCCATATATGGGATGCATTTTTCTAAGTTCTTAAACACATGCACACATCTCCAAGATCAAAAGTGATGAACTGAAAACAAAAATTAAAAAAGCATGCTTACCACCAAGATACCAAAAATGGAGTATGAATGTACAAAAACTAATGAGAAAATAGGTCCAAAATACAAGCCAAACCAAAAAGAGCAAGTTCATGCTACTGAATCTCATTCGTAGAAAGTCTTACATGAATGGTAGGTACATAAAACTCTTTCTGAAGTTGCTAAATCACACCTCATATATCGAGCCTCTCTCTAAGCACCTCCTTGTCTCAGTCCTCCAAGGGATTCGTCAAAGAGTCGATCATCTGCACAAGACATGACATGTGTGTGCATAGACTATGAAGGGGTGAGTAAAACAATACTCAGTAGGGAACCTGAAACCACAAAGGTGCCCCATTAACATATAAATGAAGTAATCCACAAAATAAACACAAAAAGTACACCATAAAATAAACACATAAAGTACACCATAATGAAAACACACAATGTATAGTCAATACAGAATGTTCAAATAGGTATATGTTTAAAGCACGAAGAAAAGGATTTTTAGTTGTAGTCCACAGATCTCTCAATCTCTATAACACTAGAAGTGTCAGTGACACCTGAAGCATTGATGGAACATGGAGCATCGATGGAACATGGAGCATCGATGGAGCACAAAGTGTCAATGGTGCATGGAGCATTGATGGTGAATGGAGCATCCACGGAGTTTTGAGCGTCTATAGTGCACATAAAGTTGATGGGTCAAGCATTCCCCCAAGTCACATAGTCAAAATTAGCCTCAAGATTCCTCTCACAGTGCACTTTTTCTAGAAAAAACTACTCCTCAAGCTATTAATTTATAAACCAAATTTCTTAAAAACTCACTTAGAGTATCTCAAAAGGCCCGCTTAATCGCAAGGTTCCCAATGTAGCAAACAAATAATAAAATAGAAAAATGGTTTAAAAGATATGACCAATATAGTAAAAAGGATCTAGTCTAATCCAGGTTTGATCCAACCTTGTATGAATGACCCGACCAAGCCTGATTTTTCCAACCCAGCCAGTCTACGTTGGCCCGAACCAGATCAACCCAATGGACCACACGGTCCAGCCCGCTAGGACAGTGGTTCATCCCAGTTATCTAGCTCAACTCGCGCCACACAGGCCAGTTCTGATCCAACAGACATATTCTATCCTTTCCATGCCCCTCTATTCCATGTGGTAACCCGACCGCATGGCCAACTAGCTCCCCCGGTTAATGCGGAGAGCACACATTTCAAGCGGTCAGTTCATGTTCCCCGCCTGGTCCCACGGCCTCCCTGTTTCCACAGGATTCTTCTTACGCAACCTCCGAGCTACGTCCCACCACCACTACCTTCTAGGATGACTCTTATTCACCTTCTATTTCCTACGTTACCGTGGTCCCCTCCTCTATCATGGTCCCACGGTACCACAATTGTATGCCCAACCAGAACCCTGCCTCTTTTCAGGCCGTGCACTTCCCTCATAGCCAGACACCCTATTTTCGGCCCTCCATTCATCGCACCCTCCTCCATGAGTCACCACCTTCCTTCTACTCTCCTATAAAACCTCCAAAATGCCATCGTAGATCAAAACCTTGAGTCTCAGATCATTGTCATATGGATCATGGGTGAAATGATCGATCATTTTTATAGGGTTTAAAAGGGTGATGAAGGCATGAAGAACATGATAGATTTTTGGGGGATAGACTAAGGACATGAACACCAAAAAATATATCCTTTACTTGTTCATTCAGACTTGATCTTTTCATGTTAGTAGGATCCTGAAGAAACCAATAGTAGAATAATCACCTAGATATTTTTTCTTTAATCCCACAATAATTATCCACCCTACAAGAATAACCAAACTGTAGATCAAACTATTTGTGGGTTGGTCTGATTTCATAATTTGATTTTAAGAAGGGGAAAATAAATCAAAAATAGATAAACACTCTACCTCATTGATTTGATTATCTATAGATGAAGAATGGATTTATATGTCATCATTGATCATCAATCTACCGGTGTCCATCGTCAGGTGATAGCATCATTTTTCTTAATTCAGGGGAATTCCAAGGTTATAGCGATGTCCCTGAATTCCTCTGACATGAATTATTAAAAGGGAAACCTGAAACGTGTCAACACATAAAGTTCAATAAAATATTTTTCATTAAATATTTTAATGATGTTTAAATCCAAAAATGTACTTTCTCCCTTGGCCTGCACCGATCGAGGTTAGGCCTCGCATAAGGGAAAAACCCCCCATACAAATTCAACGATGGTATATAATTTCCAATTTGAGTTACCATTTAGGATTATTAGGATTTCAGTATAAAATATTTTTTATTTAATTATTTAATTTATTGTTATTCCATTAGTGACTTTTTCTATAGAGGAACAGCATTGACCAATGTTAGGTCATGAATAGGGTAAATCCAATGCTATGATCTCAACAGTGCCCTCAGATTTCAGATCTGGGAAACCATTTAAGAGTTATTTCATTTTTTCAAAAAATTCTGATGAATACACTATTAAAAAGATTAACATTTTATAGAAAATAATTCTGAGAAAACCGAGCATCAGAATCACACGCCGTCTTAGCTCTTAGTCTCGAAATTTTCCCAAATAATTTATAAAAAAATGCGGAGAATATGAGTCATTAAATTCTCCCCACCTTAAGGATTTACATCCATGAAATCCAAAATAGGATAATCAATAAAAAGGTGAGGGTAGTGAGCATGAATCTATTCCTCCCACTCCCAAGTGCCCTCCTAGAGATTTTCATTCTTTCAACAAACACACATCAAAGGAATCGACTGCCCATGAAGTATCCTATCTTGTTGATCCTAAATATCTATAGGGTACACCAAAAATGTTTCCCCATTATCAATGTCCATCTCACCCTAGTTGATGGTGTGTGATGGATCATGCACGTAACCCCTCTGTTGTGAAACATGGAAGACATCATGCACCCTGTGAAACTATGGGGGTAGAGCAATGCAGTACGCCACCACACCAACTCTACCCAGAATCTGAAAAGGGATGATGTATCTCAGAGATAACTTGACACCCTAACCAAATATCTGAAATCCCTATCGAGGTGAGACCTGAAGAAACACATGTTCTCTCTTATTGAACTTCAGAGGCCTCCGCCTAATGTCAACATACAACTTATGTCGGCTCTGTATAGTCCTCATCTACTCTAGGATGATCTAAACCTTCTCGAAGATATCCCATACAACTTTGGACCCCTGAGTGCTAACTCCCTTCAGTTCATTCAAAAAAGTGGTGACCCACAATGTCGCCCATACAAAGCCTTTAACGGTGCCATACCAATGATGGAGTGGTAGCTGTTGTTATATGAAAACTTTATCAGAGGTAGGTGTCCCTACCAATTGCAACCAAAGTCTAGGATTCAATACTATACTATGTACTCTAAAACATAGATGGTCCTCTCTATTTGGTCATCCGTCTGAGGATGAAATTCCATGATCAAGTACAACTGAGTCCCAAATGCCTCCTATAATCCCTTCCACAGCCAAAATGAAAAGTGAGAATCACAATCTAAGACAATTTTTGATTGAAATCCATGAAGTCGGAATATATCTTACACATAGAGGTGTTCCAAGATCTTTACTAAGGTTTACTCATGGATCGGTAGGAAGTGGTTTGACTTGGTGAGTCTATCAATGATCGCCCATATAGTATCATGTCCCCTAGATGTGAATGCTAAAACTATCATTAAGTCCATTGATATTACATCCCACTTCCAATCTAGAACCTCAAGGGGTTCAGTAAAACCCACTAGAACCTGTTGTAGAGACTTCATTTTCTGATAAGGGAGGCATCGAGAAACGAACTCAACCATTGCCTTCTTCATCATCAACCACCAAAACTAACATCGCAGGTCCAGATACATCATTTCCACTAATTGATGCACTACCAGATTTGATGTATTGAACTCCCTCAAGACCTCCTCCTAAAATTTCACTGGAACTACTATACTCCCTCTCAAGAGAACAATGTTCTCCCCACATTTCGAACATCCATCAGGGGAATGTCCTATGAACATTTGAGCATGTGAAGTCTCACAGTTGGTCTCTATGATTGGTGCCTCCCAAATTTACAAGAAGAGTTGAGGGGTAAATACCATTGACCAGAGATAAGCTACTCTATCTCTATCCACAAAGGATATCTATAAAGGAGCCAACTATTCTGACACCTCACACATCAACTACAAGTTGGATCTACTACTGAGATCATCTTCCACTACATTCCCCTTACCAAGAGTATAGAAAATATCAAAGTCATAGTCTTGGAGGAACTCTATCCATCATATATGTCTCAAGTTCAGATCCTTATAGGAGAAGATATACTTGAGACTCTCATGGTTAGAGTAGATGGTAAATCGCTCACTGATCATGTAGTGTCTCCACATATTCAATGCAAAGACTATCGCTTCTAGATCAAGATCAAGGGTTGCGTATTTCTGCTAATGATGCATAATTGGAATGAAACATAAGAATTAACTACCTTCCCTAGAATTAGGGAACAACCAATACTGATCCATAATGCATCACAGAATACCACATACTCAACAACCTCCTCCTATAATATCATGATGGGAGAACTCTTCAATCTATTCCTTAGCTTTTGAAAGAACTGATAGAAATTCTCGGTCCACACGAATGGTTTCCCCTTCCATTCAAGTCCATAAAGGGTGACTCTACCCTAGAAAATTTGGGTACAAACTTCTAATAGTAACCATCCAAATTCAGGAAACTCCATATCTTGGTAGCACTCTAGGGTGGCTCCCAAGAAAGAACCACTTCAATATTTTCCAGATCTACTCCAACTCCATCCTCTAAAATGGTGTGTCCTATAAAGTAGACCACCCAAATCCAGAACTGACACTTTGAGAGCTTCCCATAATGTGGGTGATCTCAGAGTGTGTCTAGGACCATCTTCAAGTGTTTCATGTGAACCTCCTTGGATGCCAAGCACATCAGGATGTCATTAATAAAGACCACAATGAAATGATCTAAGTAAGGAAGTAGGATTCTATTTCTGAGTCCCATGAACACTACTAGGGCGTTCATCATTCCAAATGGAATCACTATGTACTCATTATGGCCGTATTGATTTTTGAAGGTTGTATTTAGGATGTACTCATCCCTGGTGATAGAGAGATTTTAGGTCTATCTTCAGGAACCACCTCACATCCATTAGCTAATCGAAGTAGTATTCAATCATCAGTAGTAGATACTTGATCTTCACGGTTAGCTAGTTCTGGAACCAAATATCCACATATAATCTCAAGCTCCAATATTCCTTCTTGCCAAACAAAATTGGGACCGACATGGGTAAAATAATGGGACCACTACTACAAAAACAGGCTTTATCAGTGCTAAAAATGTACTATAAAGAACAGCGCTGATAAAGGGGGGTCCCCTTTATTAGCGCTAAAAAAGCGCTGATAAAATATACATTTATTAGCACTAAATGAGTGCTCATAAATGTAAATTTTATCCCCGCTAAAAGATCACTGATAAAGTATGCCTTTATCATCACTCTTTTAGCGTTGATAAATGTGTATTTTATCAGCGCTGATAAAGTTTTCTTTTATCAGTGCTAAAAAAGAACCGATAAATGCCTTATATTCTGCAAAAATAAAATTCTGCAGCAGCACACCCAAATATCACCTACAAATAATTCAGCATCTCAATAAGTATACCCATACAAAATTAACACATAAATAATAATACAATTACACCAAGTATACCCAAACACCATTAACACATAATTCATAAGTTAATTAAATACATAAAGAATTTTATTCAGAATTCAAGTGGTTGGGGAGGTTGTTCAGGGGTTTCGGGTGGCTGTCCAAGGAGGGGTAGGGGGTGTCCGAGGGGATGGGGGTGTCCAAGGGGGGTGGGGGAGGGTCCAAGAGGTTGGGGGGCTATCCAAGGAGGGTGGTGGTGTCCAGGGGGGTGGGGGTGTCTAGGTGGTGGGGTGGTGTCTAGGAGGGGGTGTCCAGGTGAGGGGGGGGGGGGGGGGGCTGTCTAGGTGGGGGGTGGGGTGGTGTCCAGGGTGTCGAGGGGGATTTCCAGGCGTGGGTTTGGTGTCCGGGGGGTGGGAGAAGTTCGGTGGGTTAGTGGGGCTGTCCAAGGGGGTGGGGTTGTTTCCAGGATGGTGGGATGGGGGAGTTCGTGGGGATCGGGGTGTCCAGAGGGTGGGGTTGTCTAGGGGGGTGGGGGGCCATCCAGGGTGTTGGTAGGGCTGTCAAAGTGGGGTGGGGTGGTGTCCAAGGAGGGGGTGTCTAGGTGGGGGACGTCTATGGGGTGTCCATGGATATGGGATGGTGTCCAGGGTGTCGGGGGGCTTTCTAGGGGGTGGGGGGATGTACGGGAAGGTGGGGGGTCCAGGGGATTGGTGGGGCTGTCCAAGGGGGGTGGGATGGTGTTTGGGAGGGTGGGGGTGTTCAGGGGGTTGGGGGTATGCAGGTGGTGGGGTGGTGTCAAGGAGGGGTGGGGTTGTCATCCAGGGGGTGGTGGCTGTCCAGGGGGGGTTGGGGGGGGGCTGTCCAAGGTGGGGGGGATATCCATGGGTGGGTCTAGGGGGGTGGGGGTGTCCAGGGGTTGAGGGGGCTTTCTAGGGGGTGGGGGTGTCTAGAGGGGTGGGGGTGTCCAAGGGGTGGGTTGGTGTCTAGGGGGGTGGGGGTGGTATAGGGGGTTGGTGGGTTTGACTCTTACATGTCAAAAATGACCCATGGATCGTTATCATAAAGTATCAAGACAATCCGAATGCGTTTGGTTAGATTTCCATAGGTCAGTTGTTTTTTTCACTTAAAATTTTGTCCAATTTAAACAAAAGAGAGACCATTTGAGTGGTACCAGCCACACCATGCCTCTAATTAATATGGGGATGACTTTTACACATCATAAAGGACCCTTGGATCATTATCTTAAAATATCAAGACAATCCGAATGCATTTGGTTGAATTTCCGTAGGTCAGTTGTTGATTTCACTTAAACATTTGTCCATTTTAAACAAAAGTGAGACCCTTTGAGTGGTACTGGCCACACCGTGCATATTATTGACGCGGTTATGACTCGTGCATGTCAAAAAGGACCCATGGATTGTTATCCTAAAGGATCAAGACAATCTAAATGTGTTTGTTCTGATTTCCGTAGGTCAGTTGTTGTTTTCACTTAAAAATTTGTCCATTTTAAACAAAAGAGAGACCCTTTGAGTGGTACCGGCTACACCATGCCTCAGATTAAGATGGGGATTACTTGTACATGTCACAAAGGACCTGTGTATCATTTTCCTAAATGACCAAGATAATTTGAATGCATTTGGTCGAATTTTGGTAAGTCAGTTGTTGTTTTCACTTAAAATTTGTCCATTTTAAACAGAAGAGAGACCCTTTGAGTGGTACCGGCCACACCGTGCCTCGAATTGAGGCGAGGATTACTTGTACACGTCCCCAATGCACCCAAGGATTGTTATACTAAAGGATCAATACAATCTAAATGCGTCTGGTTGTATTTCCATATGTCATTTGTTGTCTTCACTTAAAATTGTGTCCATTTTAAAAAGAAGTGAGACCCTTTGAGTGGTACTGGCCACACCGTGACTCTAATTGAGGCGGGGATGACTCATGCACATCAAAAAGGACCCGTGGATCATTCTCCTAATGGATCAATACAATAAAAATGTGTTTGGTCAGATTTTCGTAGGTCAGTTTTTGTTTTCACTTAAAAATTTGTCCATTTTAAACCAAAGAGAGACCCTTTGAGTAGTACCGGCCACAAAATTCCTCGGATTGAGGCGAGGATGACTCGTACACCTCAAAAAAGACCCATGGATCATTATCCTAAAAGATAATGACAATCCGAATGTGTTTGGTCAAATTTCCGAAGGTTATTTGTTGTTTTCACTTAAAATTTTGTCCATTTTAAACAGAAGAGAGACCCTTTGAGTGGTACCGGCCACACCGTGCCTCACATTGAGGCTGGGACTACTCATACACATCCAAAACAAACCCTTGGATCGTTATCTTAAATGTTCAAGACAATCTGAATGTGTTTGGTCAGATTTCTGTAGATTAGTTGTTGTTTTTACTTAAAATTGTGTCCATTTTAAAGAAATGAGAGACCCTTTGAGTGGTACCGGCCACATAGTTCCTTGGATTGAGGCGGGTATGACTCGTTAACATAAAAAAGGCCCCATGTATCGTTCTACTAAAGGATCAACACAATCTGAATGCGTTTGGTTGGATTTCCGTAGGTTGTTGTTGTTTTCACTTAAAAATTTGTCCATTTTAAACAGAAGAGAGACCCTTTGAGTGGTACCAGCCACAACGTGCCTCAGATTGATGTGGGGATGATTTTTACACATCACAAAGGACCCATGGATCGTTCTAATAATATATCAAGACAATCCGAATGAATTTGGTCTAATTTCCCTAAGTCATTTGTTGTTTTCAGTTAAAAATTTGTCCATTTTAAATAGAAGAGAGACCCTTTGTGTTGTATCAGGCATACCGTGCCTAGGATTGAGGCAGGGATGACTCATGAACATTAAAAAGGAATCTTGGATCATTCTCCTAATGTATCAAGACAATCCGAATGCGTTTGGTCAGATTTCTGTATGTCAGTTGTTGTTTTCACTTAAAAATTTGTCCATTTTAAAGAAAAGAGAGACCCTTTGAGTTGTACCGGCCACACTGTGCCTCTGATAGAGGCGGGGATGACTTTTACACATCCCCAATGCATCCATGGATCTTTATCTTAAAGTATCAACACAAATTGAATGTGTTTGGTCTGATTTCCGTAGGTCAGTTGTCGTTTTCACTTAAAATTGTGTCCATTTTAAAGAAAAAAGAGACTCTTTGAGTGGTACTGGCCACACTGTTCCTCGTATTGAGGCGGTGATGACTCATACATGTCACAATGGACCCTTTTGAAGTTTTACTAATGGATCAACAATATCTGAATGTGTTTGGTTAGATTTTCATAGGTCAGTTGTTATTTTATTTAAAAATTTGTCCATTTTAAAGAAAAGAGAGACCCTTTGAGTGGTACCGGCCACACCATGCCTCAGATTGAGGCGGGGATGACTCATGAACATCAAAAAGGACCCATGTATCATTCTACTAAAGGATCAACACAACTAGAATGCGTTTGGTTGGATTTTCATAGCTATGTTTTTGTTTTCACTAAAAATTTTCCCATTTTAAACAGAAGAGAGACCCTTTGAGTGGTACTGGCCCCAACATGCCTCTGATTGATGTAGGGATGACTCTTACAAGTCAAAAAGGACCCTTTAATAGTTGTCCTAAAAGATCAATACAATCCGAATGCGTTTGGTCAAATTTATGTAAGTCAGTTGTTGTTTTCACTTAAAAAATTGTCCATTTCAAACAGAAGAGAGACTCTTTGAGTGATATCGGCCACACAGTGCCTCGGATTGAGGCGGGGATGACTTTTGAAAATTAAAAAGGACCCTTGGGTCATTCTCCTAAAATATTAAGACAATACGAATGTGTTTGGTAAGATTTACGTAGGTCTTTTGTTGTTTTCATTTAAAAATTTGTCCATTTTAAAGAAAAGAGAGACCCTTTGAGTTGTACCGGCCTCACTGTGCCTCAGATATAGGAGGGGATGACTCGTACACATCCTCAGCACACCCATGGATCATTATCTAAAAGGATAAACACAATCTGAATGCGTTTGGTCAGATTTCCATAGGTCAGTTGTTGTTTTCACTTAAAATTGTGTCCATTTTAAGGAAAAGAGAGACCCTTTGAGTGGTACCGGCCACACCGTGCCTCAGATTGAGGCGAGGATGACTCGTACATGTCAAAATGGACCCATGGATCATTTTCCTAAAGTATCAACACAATATTAATGCGTTTGGTCAGATTTCTGTAGTTCAGTTGTTGTTTTCACTTAAAAATTTGTCCATTTTAAAGAAAAGAGAGACCCTTTGAGTGGTACCGGCCACATCGTGCCTCGAATTGAGGTGAGGATGACTCATACATTTCCCCAACACACCTGTGGATCGTTTTCTTAAATGATCAACACAATCTGAATGTGTTTGGTTGGATTTCCATAGGTCAGTTGTTGTTTTCACTTAAAATTGTGTCAATTTTAAACAAAAGAGAGACCCTATGAGTGGTAACGGTCACACCGTGCCTCGGATTGAGGCGATAATGACTTGTGCATGCCCCAAACGCACCCATGGATCATTCTATTAAAGGATAAACACAATTAGAATGTGTTTGGTCAGATTTCTGTAGGTCAGTTGTTGTTTTCACTTAAAAATCTGTCCATTTTAATGAAAAGAGAGACCCTTTGAGTGGTACAGGACACACCGTGCCTCTTATTGAGGAGGAGATGACTCATACACTTCCCCAACGCAGCCATGTATCATTATCTTAAAGGATCAACACAACCCAAATGGTTTTTGTTGGATCTCAGTAGGTTAGTTGTTGTTTTTACTTAAAATTGTGTCCATTTTAAACAAAAGAGAGACCCTTTGAGTGGTACCGGTGACACTGTGCCTCAGATTGAGGTGAGGATGACTCATGTGCATCCCCAATGCACTCATGGATCATTATCTTAAGGGATAAACATAAACTGAATGCATTTGGTCAGATTTACGTAGGTCGGTTTTTGTTTACACTTAAAAATCATTCCATTTTAAAGAAAAGAGGGACCCTTTGAGTGGTACCGGCCACATCGTGCCTCAGATTGAGGCGGGGATGAATCCTACACATACCCAATGCACCCTTGGATCATTCTATTAATGTAACTACACAATCTGAATGTGTTTGGTCAGATTTCTATAGGTCAGTTGTTGTTTTCACTTAAAATTGTGTCTATTTTAAACAAAAGAGAGACCATTTGAGTGATACCTGTCACAACATGCCTCAGATTGAGGCAGGGATGACTCGTGAATGTCCCCAACACACTTGTGGACTGTTATATTAAAGGATCAACACAATCCAAATGTGGATGTTTGGATTTTCGTAGGTTAGTTGTTGTTTTCACTTAAAAATCTATACATTTTAAATAAAAGAGAGAACCTTTGAGGGGTATCGGCCACACCGTGCCTCTGATTGAGGCGGGGTTGAATCTTACAAGTCCCCAACACACTTGTGGATCATTCTCTTAAAGTATCAACACAATCCAAATGTGTTTGGTCAGATTTCCATTGGTCAGTTGTTGTTTTCACTTAAAAATCTGTCCATTTTGAACAAAAGAGAGAACCTTTGAGTGGTTCATAATTCTTGAATATTTTTGGAGCATTTCATCTGTTAAAATGGGAAATTTACTCATTGGAGAAAAAATGTTTTATTTAATAAAAATTACAATATTTCTACGAACATTTACATTCAACAATGTGTCATCTCTTGATCCCCTAAACCCCTCTCAAAAATGACCGCCAATTGTACACGTCCCCAAGTCAGAACTTCATGTTATTTGTGTACACTCTTTAATTAGTTAGGTGGCCCACTCATTTATGAACATACCTATATCGTCTTGTGAGTATGAGGCTTTTCATCAGTCATATTAGTACTGCAAAATATAAAAATAAATAATTAATAAATAAATTAAACAAACTAGTAGTTGTTTTTGAAAATACCTCTTTAGGTATTCTTGTTTCTTGATGAAAAATGATCTCCTTAATAAATTTACAAACGAACTAGTATTTTTTTTTGAAAATACCTCTTTCGTGTGTTCTTGTCTACTAGCTTCCCTTCTTTATTCACACGTGCCTCCTTCCAAAGCATATGATGTGGGATGGAAGTGTATTTGGTTTTAGACTCATCAATCTACATATAAACATAGAAAGATAATTATGATGTTGTTTGTTGGTACCTAACAATATTACTGTAAATTTAAAATACATACCATTTTCTTTTATAATGAAGTGTACCCCATCTTTGCTTTACGACAGGGGTATGTTGGTTTTGATGCACGTTCCTTATTTTCTTTACAGAGTTTCTATTTCATAAATGAAATATTTACAATCAAAGCGATAAAAACATGTATCCTCAAACAATGTATTATCACCCACAATGTACCTGAAACTTCTCATCCCCACAACGGCCAATAAAACCATCCCATGAATCATGGGATATCAAGTTAGCATAGACCATGGGTGGGTGCAGGTTTATTTTACCTTTGGAATCATTCAGGTGAAATCTTGTTAAAATAGTGTGAAAACCTCAACGAATCCTTCCTACAAGCCTTAATACATAACCCTTGTGTGAATCGTCTACTATAAATGTATTCATCAAGAGAATGAGAAGAGTAAGACATTGTTTCATTATTTTATTTTCTATTAAATTAAATAAATAAATTCATAAGTTTACCGTAATTTCTTCCTAGATCACAACCTTCAGCCCAGACACAACATGGTGCCATGAATCTATGTCAATCGGCACGCGTTGCCGAGTGACAACTCTAATGTAACTACTAAACATAGTCTTGTTGGCATTCCCATTTTTTCCTTGTGCATTCCATCCGACATCAAATTTGATGCCTTTGCTTTTTTCCTTAAGAACTTTGGCTAACGCCGTCAAACTATGACGCACCTGTGTTTTCTGCGACGTCGATCCTTCATTCCTGACCATTTCATCAATATCAAAATCATCTATATGTTCATCTGAAATGGTAGAAATGGCATGTTCTGATGGTTGTTGGACCTCATCACTTGGAGCAGCCGGAGCCACAGCAGCAGGAGCAGCAGCAGGAGCAGCAGTAGGAGCAGCAGCAGGAGCAACAGCAGCTGCAGTAGCAGCCGTAGCCACCGCAGCAGCAGTTTGAGAGACTTGTTTAGCCTCAAGGTTAGAAGCACCAGAATGTGCACAAGTCATTATCTGCAAAAGTGGTTGAACAATTAATTTAGATTACATAAATTTAGTAATGATAAGATAATAAAATAAGATAACAAGATCTATATTACAAACAACATATAACCTGTTTATTGAACTCTCTTTCATTTTTTCAAAGGCTGAAGGGATTTTAAACTTCTATAGGTTATCCAAATCCCTTCATTGTGGTATCCTCTAATATACAAAACACAATCTATATTGGGATCTCTCCGAAATGATTATGAAGTACCACTAAAAGGATCGTCCTCAACTAAATTTTCATCGGAACCATTAGTAGTTCTGGATGCTAACAGAACAATCGACTACTTTCGGTTTGTGGGATCTGAAACATAAAAAACGTGTACCGCTTGTGATTCCATTATAAACTATTCGTCTTTGTATCCTTATGTACTAAAATCAACTTTCACAAATCCCCAATCATATATTTTAACACCATTGTTGTTATCAACCCATTTGCATTGAAAAATCAGCAATTGGAATGTCGTATAATCCAACTCCCATATTAGTTTGATAAAGCCAAAGTATGGCATATTTGCATAAATTGGATTTCTGTCCTTACTACTAAAAACATGCATCGCTTTAGCCACTAGTGTAACTCCACTATTTTTCATGGTACTATCTTCATCATGTTCATTTGTATAGAATATATAACCATTAATTACATAACCACAGTAAGATAATACATACACACTTGGTCCAGTAGCTAGCTATCGAAGCCGTTCTAAAATTGAATTCGGATTTTCATGCAACTTCTTAAAAATATGGTCCTAAAACCATCCTATAAATTGGTGATTATGTGTATTTGATAACCATTTTTCATCCCTTGATGGATTCAACTACCTAAGAATTTCTTTGTGAGTTTCTATATATGGAGCAACCTCCCAACTGTTATGCAAAACATAAAGGTGGGCCTGCTCCCGATCTATAATGTTGATTGTCACAACATCTCTTCCAGAAATTCCCTCACCCTCAATGCGTTTAGTGTGATGAGATTTCGGGAGACCAATTCTTTCAACATCAGATAGGTATTCGTTAAAAAATAAATTACTTCCTCAACAATATATTGCTCCACTATACAACCCTCTGGGCAACTTTGATTTTTGACATACCCTTTCGAAATATTCATATACCGTTAAACAGGATACATCCATCTATAGTGCATAGAACCACAAATTCAAATCTATCTCACATAGTCATTCATAAAATGAACCATCATATCAAATAATATTTGTAGGAAGAACATTTCTAATTCACATAATATGATGACAATTTATTTTTCCATAGCTGGAAATTTCATCGGGTCTAAAACTTTTCTATATATAGCTTTGAAAAATAAACAAAGTTTGGTTAACTTATGATGAATATTCTTGGGAAAAATGCAATGTAAAGCTATAGGAATTATATGTTGCATCAAAACATGACAGTCATGTGATTTCAAACCTTTTAACTTCAAATAATTCATTGACACAATGTTCTTGATATTTGATGAATACCTCTCTGGAACCTTTACTTCATTGAAGAAGTTACAAAACATGTATCTCTTCTACTTAGAAAGAGTATAAGCAGCTGGAGGAAGAAACATTTGATTTTTACCCTTCACGGGAGCCAACTCTTCTCATATTCCTAGGTCAACCATGTCCAAACTTTCCTTAATTCTATCCTTTATTTTTCCCAAGGAATTTAACAACGTTCCGATAACACTATCACATACATTTTTTTCCACATGCATCACATTAAGAAAATTTCTGACGTACAAACAATTCTAGTATGGTAATTAAAAAAAACTGATCTCTTTTTCCAACCGATTTTCGTAAGGTTTTTCGAAAATGGTTTACTAAAAATAGTGTCCACATATTTTACTTTATCAAATAACTAATCACCTTTTAGTGGAGACGATGTTGCGCGTTGTTCTGAACTTCTATTGAATGATGTCATCCATGATCGGTACTTATGCCCACGAGGTAGAAATCTACGATGTCCTAGGAACACATATTTCGATGAATGTTTTGACATAATTGATTCTGTATCTTTTTCGCACACGGTAAACCCTTGAGTTTCTTTAATGCTATAGCTTGACAAATTTCCATAAGTAGGAAAATCATTTATTATCCCATACAACATTGCTCTCAACGTGAAGTATTTACTTTTATAAGAATCATACAACATAACACCTGAATCCCACAATAACTTCAAATCCTCGATCAAAGGAGCCAAATAAAAATCAATATCGTTACCTGGTTGTTTTGGTCCTGATATAAGCACATGTAACATGATGAATTTCCTCTTCATGCATAACCAGGGTGGCAAGATATAATTTTCCAACATAAAAGGCCATATACAATGAGTGCTGGTTTGAAAACCAAAAGGATTTACTATATCAGTAGATAACACAAGATGAAGGTTTCTTGTCTCTTTTCCAAATTCAGGATACTCATGATCAATTTTATTCCATTGAGGAGAGTCGGCCAGATGACATAATTTTCCATCTTTATTTCTTTTATCTGCATGCCACGACAATTGTCTTGAAGTTTTTTCACTACCATATAGACGCCTAAATCGTGGAATGATTGGAAAGTACCATACAACTTTCGTAGGATTGGATTCATATTTCTTGTATTGAGAAGCACCACATTTTGGGCATTATGTAATTGATTTTTTCTCCTTTAGAATCAATATACAGTCTTTTTGACAAGAATGTATTCCTTCAGAAATCATACCCATCGAGCGTATCATTCATTTAGCTTCATATGTCCATCTTGGGAGCTCATTATCTTCTGGGCACATGTCATTCAAGAGAGAAAGTAGTTCCTTAAAACTGGCATCACTCCATCTATTGACTACTTTCAATTTATACAACTTCAGTACAACTGACAATGTTTTATACTTGGTGCAACCATCATACAATGGCGTCTTTTCACAACTCTTTAACTTCTCAAAACAATTTTGGGTAATCACGAAGTTTATCTTCAATTGTATTTGTCATTTCCTCAATAAAATCTTCATCATCATTTACATCTGTAATCACATCCTCCATATGGTCTTATTCGTTATCCATATTTGTATTCATATCTAATGATCCATAAAATGCAGTTTTATCCCAGACAGTAGCTACATTCTCTTTTTCTCCATGTTTACTCCAACATTTATAACTCCGATATATTCCGTGAAATATCAAATGTTGTTCCAACTCTTCTGAAGTAAGTAGTCTAGAATAACAACAATGTAAACATGGAAAAAGGATTAGTGAAGGATCTTATGTGTGATCCTTTGCAAATTTTATGAAGTCTTTCACTCCGTTCTCGTACTCTATTGTCAAATGATTAGTATCCATCCAATCATTATTCATCTTCATCCTATTTGAATCTCAAATATTAGTATTTATGGTTCAAGTAAACAAAACAAGACTTCCAAATATAGTAGAAGAGAACAAATTCCTTATAAAAATAGGGATTAATAGAGAATAACCATTAGTATTTATTGATCTTCATTAAATATAGTTACTTTAGATTCATTATAGTTTCCTCAAATCACCCCAGACCAAACACAAGAATAATCCAGAATGATACATCTACCACTCCTAGGTATCTTCCCTACATTCAATATCATCATGCCAAAATACCCATATATCCACACATACACATGTCACAAACACATAAAAAACCATATCCACATTAGAACCAAAGTACCAATATGGATTTCAATTAGGTTACTCGACTCAAGTGGTGGTGTGTATGAAATAATAAGAAAATATAACAAGTGTATAGTCACACATAAATCTCAAACTGGTACTAATAATCCAATAAACCCAAGGTATCATTCCATCTATCAGAATACTCTGAAGGAGCCTATATGCGACAATAGTCCCAGGTGGTGAAGGTTCCTGAGGAAGAAGGGGTGAACACACACCTATCGGAGTTCATGGTCAGGTCACTGAGGTTGAAGGTGGATCGATACTCCTACTAGGGTTAATTCTATATTTCACTGTCTTGGTACCCTGGGATGTTAACCCACAACTGGTGGAAGTGAAACCATTCCTGATGATCATGCCAAGAAGAAATAGAAACCAAGAGGGGGGAGTGGTTCAAAATACCTCAAGCAAGGTGAAACAACATGGTATTTTAGAATAGGTTAGTGGGTTTCATGTTGTCTAGACACCTATCCAATAGACTCCACAAGCATTGATGGCCCCTGTAGTTGTTGCACCAGGTGAAACTCACCTGAGAAGCTGAGATCAATGAGGCCCTTCCCAGCAATGAACTTAACAAACTCCATGATGGACTTCCTCTAGAATGGGCTTATACCTTTCCTTTCTATTGGGTTGGAAATGAAATTAAAGTCACCCCCAACAAAAAATGGATGGTGACTGGGATCGAAGGTATTTTGTTCACTACGTAGAGATTCCCTTTGAAGAGGGTCATAATCTCCAAAAACAAAAGTCATAAGGAAGGAGGTGTCACCGTTGGAATCCTTGGTAGTGATGAATTGATTGCAATCTTGAACAGTCTAAAAAACATATTTATTGTTCCAAGAATACCCATTTGTGTTTGTTGGAGGCGTCAGAGTGTAGAAATTCATGAAACTTAATATTCCAGGATAATTCTATGATTATTATAGGGTTTTTTTGTGTTATTTGACAACAACAACAATAAGATTATTCCTTTTGATTTCTCTGGTGAGGAAGTCTGATTTAACATGGGAACTAAGACTACGAGCATTACATATGAAGATAATAATGATGGGTAGAACAGGGCTCTGGCATTAGATCTAGAGCTAGTAGCCTTACTGAAGTGGGAGGATAATCTCTCATTGAGGTCCCTTGATTTTGAACATGTTCATAATCCCTTATGGTTGGTAAGCTTCATATGAGTGGGAGATGAGGATCCAAAGGGTAAGGGGAAGGATGGTTCATGAAACTTGGGGGATGGGGAGGGAGTTATCTCTAGATAAATATGTATTTAGAGCTGGATGACAGGCTCAAAGCCACGGGAGACAGAACAAACACTCCTATGAAGGGGCCTGGCCAATACAGAGAAGTAGTCAGTAACCTCTGCGAGGGAGAAGGACAGAGATGGAGGTAGGGGTGGCATGGCTAGAAAGCTTGGTGGTCTGGGAATCATGCCATACAAGTGCACTGCCAGACAAAGTCACTTAGATACCATGAAGGAAAGAAGGGGGGAACCCCTTGATGAAAATAGGGTTCAAGCATTGGATGACCTAGAAATGCATTAGAACTGGGTGGTGTGGTCCTTAAAGAAAAAGGATATCCTTCATTCCTTACTTTACAGTGACATGGTGTTGGATCTAAGGGAATCTATGATACCTAGGAGGAATCTAGTGAAACTAGAATCCAAGTGGGAAGGACCTTAAATTTTTCATAAACTTCACTCTGATAGTGTAAACTCATTGATCACCATTGATGACGAGCATATCAATATTTCCACAAATAATAGGTTTCTCAAGAGATATTTTACATGAATAAACCATCCCTTTAGTCTGAGATATAGGGATTTGAATTAAAAATCCAACATCCTAGTTATATGTTGTTTCATGTGGTGTTGAGCCGCCACAAGCCCCTTCTCACATCAGGTCGTTATTCTTTCATGACACGCCAAAACTTCTGGGACACCCCCTTTGGTCCATGAATCATGAACTTAAACCCTTTTCACCCTCTACCCATATTTAACATGGTGTAGGGACTTGATGGATGGAAAATCCACCTCACCCTCACTATATGTTCTAGTTGCATGATATGAAACTGTGTGACATTTTGGTAAAATATATTCAACCTTAAATTACATTATCATAATCCAAATCACAAGATATTAAAATTTATGCCCAATGTTCTAATTTCATGAAGTTAAAAAACATGGTTCAGGTCCTTATTGTAGGATATAAAACATTGAAATGAATTTATCCTTCAACCGAGAGGGCTCCCTCTTTCTGATGCCAATAACTTACCACACCATGTTGAAGAACTAAATAAGGATTGATTCCCATTTAATATTATGGGATATCAAGAGACTAAAAAATTATATATCATTGGCTCAACTCACTCATTGAACTACCTCAACACTTCCATCAATGAAAATAAGTTTTTTATCTCACTCACAGATGCACTCCATCTATTAAAAATTGCATTCAATCTATTAAAAAAACAAAAAATTGTGGTCAATCATTTTATAAAATATATATTTCATTTTTTATAAATGAAAAAATTCCCAAGTAATTCTATTTTCCTAACTTAATCTACTTTTATAAAAACAAAAACACACATATTAAGAAATCCCTTTTAGAGAAAATCAACCCATGTCAAACATTCCCCAAAGATTCCTCATTTTTATTTACAGTAAAAAAACTATACTAATAGAAAATATTATAATAATGGAGTAATGATAAAAGAAAAAATAAATAATCCATGATAGAAAAAACTAAACTGTAGAAAAAGTAAATAAAAAAGGTAATCAATGGGAGTTACTCATAATCACAAAATCATCCATTAAAATCATTATGGGAAAAGAACTAATTTTAATTGGAGAAACATAGGATGATATCTGACATATAGGTTCTAATGGA
Organism: Viscum album; assembly: GCA_963277665.1. Lineage (NCBI taxonomy): Eukaryota > Viridiplantae > Streptophyta > Magnoliopsida > Santalales > Viscaceae > Viscum > Viscum album. Next base: position 812,956,080 of record OY728126.1, on the reverse strand, counting down.
AATTGACTCACTCACGGAACAACACTTGGTTATTTGACCAGACAATCAACATAAACAAGGCCTCTGAGGGACATCAAAAATAGACTCAAGTGATCACCTCAAGGATAACTAGAGTATAACCCATTTGATTACTCACAAATCTAAGGTCACCCATGTACCAAATACCAAACATAAAGAAATGTATTCATCACAATCATTAATAGTAAAATCCCCAAATAAAAAAATGATTTGGAAAAAATGCCTTAAAAATATCTTTAACTTTTTTCAGGTATATCTAGAACCTTGTTTTGAGGTCTGACAATGTGAAGATTGAGGGAGGCAGAGTTCCGGCAATGCGAAGATCAAGGGTGGTGGAGGTCCGGCATGCGAAGCTCAGCGGGCGGCAGAGGACCGACAATGCGAAGCTCGAGGGGGTGGAGGTCCGACAATGCAAAGCTTAGCGGGTGACGGAGGTTCGACAAAGGGAAGCTCGAGGGCGGAGGAGGTCTGGCAACACAGAGCTCAGCAGGAAGCGGAGGTCTGGCAATGAGATGCTCAAGGGCGACGTAGGTCCAACAACTCGAAGCTCAGCGGGCAGTGGAGGGGAGTCGCAGGGTTCCAGTACCACAAGAGATTTAGGTTGAGATAAAACAAGGGCACTGTGTGACCGAATTTATAAAAAAAATGGACTATGGTTTTATCAGTGCTAACAAAGTGCTGATAAAGACTACCTTTATCAGCATTTTTTAGCGCTGATAATGGTCCTATTAATCAGCGCTAAAAAAGAACTGATAAATCCTTCCTATATCAGCGCTAACAATTTAGCACTGATAATGGTTACCCTATATCAGGGCTAAAATTTTAGCATTGATAAAGGAATTATTTATCAGCACTTTTCTAGGGCTGATAGAGGGACTCTTTATCAATGCTAGAAAAGCACTAATAAAGATTCCCTGTATCAGCGCTAAAATATTAGCGCTGATAAAGGGGTTCTTTATCAGCGCTAAAATGTTAGCGCTGATACAGGGGTTCTTTATCAGCGCTTTTCTAGAACTGATAAAGAGTCCCTCTATCAGTGTTAGAAAAGCACTGAAAAAGAATCCCTTTATCAGCGCTAAAATTTTAGTGTTGATACATGGGTTCTTTGTCAGTGGTTTTTCATAGCGCAGATATAAGGTGGTGCTTCCCTGCCCGTTTTTGTAGTAGTGGTCTCATGAAGCCATTTCTCTATAGGTCCTTCAATTTTACCCTAAAATAAAGAAGTTCCATAGGATCTATCTGATATAAATGTGTAGATATTAGTGCCTTATAGGTGTATAGATAAATTTAGAAATCCACCTCCCTGTGAGAGTGTAATACTAGAATATATTCTGATAATATGTCCTCGTACTCATCCACCACTAAAGGAAATTGAAGACTCATCCAATCCACTGCACCGAGGGTCATTCTAGCCAACTGGTGTGCCATAGGTTTCACCATCCAAGATGTGAGTCCATCCAATGATTTTTGGGTTTCCTTTTTAAAGACAAAAGAAAAAACTGGTCCCTTATCCACAAACACACCAAAATTTTTTCCTAAAACAATCAATCTGGGTATGAACTGTGCATAACCAATCCATACCAAGAATGACTTCCTAAGGCCTTGGAGCTACCACTAAAAGACCCCAACTGAAACTTTCAACCCCTCGAATAAGGGAACAATGTTGGAAATAGTGTGTGACCATCAAATATCTCCCATTGAAGTATCTAAGAAAAGGGATCGAGTCAACGGTTCCACTGGAATCTCTGTGTCTTGAACAAGGGTCATGGAAAGAAAAGAGTGAGTAGAACCCATGTCTATAAAAACTAAAACTAGGGTAGAAAATACATATATAATACCTCAAATCATTTATGGAGAATCGGGGTCATAAGCCTATATTGCCTGAAGCTGGCCTCGTCCCTATCCCCTAACTCCCTGAGCCCGTGGTGGACCACCTGGGGGGGGGGGTGGGTCATGGTAGTAACTCAAAACTATTCCCACCTCCTACTACCTATATAGATCCTATTACACATCCATATTTTGGTAGAAAACATTTTTTCTGCCTTCACCTATTCCTTGGTGGTCCCTCAACCATCTATTTATCATCCGTACTATAACGTCCCGGTTTCAGAAGCCACCCAGAGGTGACCCATACCCGGTAGGTCACATGGACTCAAGTGCATTTCCTCGAATGCCAGAGGCTGCCAACTAGTAGTGAGGGCCTTGGTTGTGATAGTTGGGAATCAATTCCCTCATTGGCAGAGTAACACAGTGAAAGGGAAAAAAATTACACAATATTAGAAGCAGTAAATATACGAACAATAGTAATGGTGGAAGACTGGAATAACAAGAAACTAAAGAAAATATAAATATTATTCATGGTATATATGTACAGGAAAACATCCAAACAAAGCACAATGCTGGAATACAAATAGTACTAAATCAAAGTTCAAATGAAACTGATAAATAGCTCCTCAGCATCACAAGCCTAACCTTGGTCCCATGCTCTCTAGCTCTACAAAAAGTCAAGTACCTGAAGTAGAAGGGAACTTTCTCTTGTCTATACCTACAGTAATATAATCTGTTTGGGCCAAAAATCATGACCCAAAAAGGGCATGAGACTGAATCCCAGTTAGAAACCACTCAAAGATCTATGCCTAATATCCAGTGAATATATGGCAGGTAAAAGTACAAAAGTAGTAAACAAGAATGTACTCAGTAGAAAATAATTCTACATATCAAAAGAAACTAATCAATAATGGTAACGCTCTAGGAAGTGCACACAACGAATCCCTTCAGGTTCAATTATATGAATATATAAGGACTCTCCGATGAAGTGCTCACAATCAATTCCCCTAACAGTAAAAGGTAAAAGAAGACTCTCTGAGGAAGCTCACATGGTCAATTACTCTGGTAGTAAAAGGTAAGTCAACGACTCTCTGAGGAAGCTCACATGGTCAATTACTCTAATAGCCCCAAGGTCAAGGACTCTCTGATGAATCTCACTCAGTCAATTCCCCTTATTTCCCCAAGTGGTTCCAATATTCTCTAAGGAAGCTCCCTCAGTCAATTCCACTTATAGTCTAATGTGCTCAAAGACTCTCTGAGGAAGCTTACTCAGTCAATTACCATTATAGTCTACTACACCAGGTTCTCTCAGCCCTGTGTAGATCAATGAGCATAGAAAGGAAAAAACGTCCTAGGTAAACCTCAAGAACTACTTGGCTAAAAAAGTCTACAGTATATCAAGAATGTCATAATACAAACACTCCACCCTACAACACTAGGCATGGAAAATAGGAAAGGCATCCAAACAGGCTAAGCAAACCCATGGTCATGGGAAACACATCCAAAGTATAGAAATCAACCCTATTCATATCCAATTAACCTATACACAAGCATACAAGCATGGAAGGCAATCAAAATGGGTAAAAAGGTAAACACGCAATACCCAGTTCAAGGTTATTGGTCAAAATTGCACATAATACTCTAAGACATTCAATGGAAAGGCACAAACCAACTACCTCAGCGTTGTGAGATCAATATACTCTAGAATTGGCCCTTGGATCGACCTAGAATGCAGTATATCTAGAAAAATGTCTAAAACGTTGAACCCACGATATCTCATGAAAGAAGATAAAATGGAAGATGGTTCTCTAGGAGAAGAGAGAACTCACCAATGCGATTCCAATGCAACCGACAGTGTTCGATTCAGAGAATGGATGCTCGCTCGGGGTTTTGTCAAAAATCTGTGGTCATACGGAGCTCTTGGTCAAATGAGACATAGAAGGAGAGTGTTCTGGCGATTATACGCGACCCCGGTGCGCTTAATGAAAAAAATAACGTACATGGTGTGTACTTTTGAATTACACGATGTGTATTCGCCATTTCCGTACTCCACTTTAGGCAGCCTCTAGGTTACCCCACATAGCCATGTACATGGCTGCTACACGGTCAGCACCTCGCTACTTGCGGTAACCAAGTACATGACATTTACTCCTAAAGTACATGGCCTATACTTAAAAAATTTCCATAATTTCCTATTTTTCTCAAAAATAACCAGAAAAGGAAAAAATACCTGAAAATAATGTCTGGGTTCTTACACATATAGTGAGCCATGGAATCTTGAGCCATGAATCCATGACCACCGCACGAGTAGCACAACCTGTCCTTCAGCTGACTCGCTATAACCTTGGAACCTTGAACTACTTACCCCATGTCTTAGGGTCATCTCCTGAACCATTTGATCCACTTGGATCTTTGAGTTAGTTGTTAGCAACCTGCTACCAAAGTTTTTTCTACTTGACGTCTGATGGTATCTCCCACTGCCGATGTCTTCTCTGGAATAAATCTCCCCATTACTAGAGCTCTCTCTAGTACCCCAACATATTTCTTGATGCTAATGAATTTCATGGTTGCCTTGATCTCTCGGCATATCCCCTACTCGAATATACAATCCCTGAAGAAACGGTCCCACAACATATCTTTGGAGTAGCAAGAAAGATCCCCAAATCTTTATGAGTACTCTACTACTTTCCGACAACCTTGCTACAAATGTAATAGATCCTATATATGCACAGAGCGTAATTTCTATAGAAATAACTCTTCCCTGAAGAGATGATCAATGCATGTCCATGTGAGGGTCATCCACTCATATGTATGAATCACTAAGCTCCACCATTTCCCTGTTGATCCATGTAGAAGACTCATGGCAAGTAACTCCATTTCATCGAGTGTTTTACTCATTAAGAAGAAGACATGACTAACCACCTCCCGTAAATCCTCGACTACCTGGGGGTCTGGATTACCCCTGAACCTTGGAGGTTACTACTTCTGGAACTCATGCAACACACTCATCCAACGTGCATCATGTACTGGTAATGCTGGTTGTAACTGCTGCCCTCTGGGTGGTGGTATCTTTGGTACACCCCCTGGGGGTTATATCTCTTATACTGGTCCCTGTACCGATGCCTCATCACTAGGTGGATCATCCTCATAATCACGCATCAGAATCCTAGCTGGCTGTCTGTGTGGAGGAATCTTGAAGAAGATCAAGATATACCAGAGTCTATAGAGTATACCAAGTGAGCTAACACCGATTTAAGAAGGACATGAGAACACACTCAATCATATATGATGCATGTTCTGTTATTTTTCCTACCACTAGTTTTTTCATGTACCGAGTTGGAAAACAGAATTTGGAGTCCTAGTGAAACAATTCATTGGATGCCGCACTAACGCTGGATTCCCTATCCTAAAAATCGAACTAGAAACACTCGACACTATTTCCCCAAAATATTTCATAGACTCCTGGTTTTTTAGGTAGAACAAATTTCCCCTGATACAAATATGACATGACCCATCCCATGGGAAAAATTCTATGACTACCCCAAGACCACCTCCAATAGGATAGGGGATGAAAATTGAAATAGAGTAGGCATATCCAACAAATGGGAGACATTTTACTATGTACCTATACAAACACATCCATCTTTAAGCTCAAAAGTGATGACCAGAAAGCACTATGTAAACAAGCATGCATACCACTAAGATACCATCAATGGAGTATGATAGTAAAAAAACTGAAAAGCAAATAGGGAAATATTAAAAGCCCAACTAAAAAGGGAAAGTACAAGCTCCTGAATCTCGTATTCCAAAAACCATACTAGATGGGAAGGTACAGAAACTACTTTCTAATGTCACTGAAGCACACCTCATATATGGGGCCTCTCTCTAAACACTACCTAGTCCTAGTCCACTAAGGTCTCTATCAAAGAATCAATCAGCTTCACAAGTCACAACACATACGGGCATATCCTTTGTAGGGGCGAGTAAACAAATACTAATTAGGGACCCCAGAACCACAAAGGTACATGAATAATAAATAAAAAAAAGTACACAAGAAAGGAAACACATTAAGTACACCACAAAAGAATCACATGATGTACACCAAAAAGGAAACACACAAAGTACAATCATTATGGTCAGCTAACATAGGTATAAGTTTAAAGCACGAAGAGAAGGAATTCATGTTTTATTCCACCATTCACTCAGTATCTAAGACACTAGAATTATCGGTGGTGCATAGAGCATCAATGGAACACAAAGAATCAATGGTTCACGTTGTATTGTAGGTGCGTAGAGGGGTGATGGCATCTGACACTTTGATGGTGAATGGAGTGAGATAGCACAAAAAGTGTAAATGGAACACGAAACATCGATAGGTGTGTGTCAAAACAGGAATCATTTTCAGTGATCTAGTCAGTAGTTTTCATTAATTTTTGTATTTTCACAATACAGATATATTTTTATTATTTTTATTTAAAATAAAAAAACATTAAAAAGATTATCCTTCAAGGATTTATTTAAATTCCAATTATTATGCCTGGGTAGATTAGTCACAAGTGTAACCAGAGATACAAAAACCACAACAATGATAAGAATATTATTATAATAAATCTTTGGTGCAATAAATTAGGGAAATCATAGAAAAATTGATGATAAAATGTAAAATATCACTTGAATATGTTTTTGAATTAATGGATAAACATGAACATGAGTTGATGAAAGTACCTGATGTAGTGGTGGAAGAAAGTTCACCACTCATCTTTGAAATTGATGAACTTAAAGAGGTATGTAGAGGTTCCGGAAGATTCATTCCACCTCCCTCAACTATTGTTGAAGTAGATAGATGAAAGATCATTTTTTTGATGATTTACAAGAGGGAGGTCATGTGAATTTAGAAAAAGTTTAGATAAAATGGTAGGAAATTTAAATTCATCATGATATACTCATTCCTTATAAAGTTTAAGATACACCACTATTTCATATATCTCTATACTTGGAAGATGATAAAGCCACCAACGTTGTGGATTTTAAAGAATGGATAGAAGATATTTACTACCAACCTCTATCCAGAGAAGATCGACTCTAAGCGTATCTTTCAATTCAAGTTGAGATTCAAGCTAAAACAATTTAGGGATTTGGCCCTTTCATTAAATGTTTATCTTCTAATTTTATTGAAACATAATCGACTATCAGTCACTGCTATTTTTATTTTACTTATTTGGATGAATCAAATTATTCCATGGAGGAAGATAATAAGAAAATGTACCTTTTGAGGAACAATTTGAGCTCTCTGAGGACATTGAATATTTAATAGATGAAGAAAAAGAAGATATTTTAGTGGATCTAACTAAAGAACAAGAGATAAAGAATTTCAAAATTAAAAGGGAATATTTTGAAATTTATTCTTCAAATATAATTTTTGAATCTTCCTTTTATTATTATTTTCATGCAACACATTGGGAGAAACCAATGAATTGAGAAGAAGAAATTTCAAATATAGCAAAGAAGGAAGAGGAGGTTACATACTTCATCCTTCCCCCTCCATGTAAGTTATACCGCATTGAGTAGAAGGTTTATCTAGTGTACTCTATATATGGAATTATCCTAAACAAGAATAAATAAATTCATTATAGGAATGCCAAAATGTTGTGGTTTATGTCCAAGAAAATACACCAACCATCTGATTATGGATAATAGCTAGTACTTCCCACTTGAGGTAGTAAAAATGCAGGGTCGTCTTAGTAGATCACACCAAGATTTATCTTTACATGTTTTCGAGAAATTTAGATTTCAAATTCAATATTAGGAATCAATCAAGTACGAATCCCACTCCCTCTTATATTTTTTATTTTAAATGATATGATACCTATAATTAATTTAGTAAGTCTATTTTTTAGGACTACAATGTCCCACAGAAGACCCAAACAAATGAAGGAGGATAACCAATAATTTAGTTCAAAAGGGAGTTCACTATTAATTTCTATCTTTTAAAAAATCTATCATTTTTTTGAGATTCTGATTTGAGATTCAAACTAAAATTTCAAATCCACATTTGAATTTATGTTTTACGTATCTTATCTAGGAGACATGAATTTATGAGCAATCTTGTGATTACAGGTTTTTTATTTCATGGATAATTATATTTAATGATTAAAATAGAGAATTTAGTTAATAAAGTGACGTATGGAAAATTAGAATGAGGAATCATGATTTAAGGAAATTAATTGATAATTTTAAAATAAATTTCCCTATCATTTTTCTTGATTTAAATTTCTGAAATTCATGTGAATATATTTTTTATTCTTAATCAGGCCTTGAGAAATTGTGCAATTTTATAATTCCCATTACCAAGAGTTTTTCTAGACCAAGTACTTCCTATTTCATTCTTTATCATAATTTATGAGTTATCTTATCACATTCCACCTGATTGAACTTTCATTTGAACTTATAAAATCTACAAATATGAAAAAAAATATTTAAAATGATCGAGGCATGTTTTGATGAACCAATTATCCTTAAAAAAACAACATTTACATCAATCTATCTTTATCCCATATAGACCAAGAACAACCTTTATAGGGTTGATCCATGTTTCGCCTCATTTTTATCCATTCCTACCATACTCTTTTTATTTTAATGATATTTTAAAGTTTAAGTGTGGGTGTAAAGGGAATCATGGTAGAAGGGATGATTCAAATTTTAAGGAAGAAGTGTGCGGTGATATTGTGTGATTAATGAAAGGTTTTTGATTAATTCAATGTACTTAAATGTTTTCCCTTCTTGAAAAAAACTTGAAAAAAAGGAAATGGTTTTTGAATTTGAAGAATAAAAAATCACCATAACTGGGCCAAGTATTTTTATCAGATGTAGTTAGGTGGTGGATGGGAGGTTTATTTTAAGAATAAATTTCAAAGAAGAAAAAAAATAAAAAAAATATAAAATTAGAAAAAAAATCAAAATGTGAAGATAATTAAATATGCATTCATTATTCAATAAATTTTCTTTGAGTTTTGGGAAAATGGGAGTTTCTACATTGAAGGGAAGAAATTAAATACAATTATTTTTTGATATCTTGAATTTTATTTAAGATATGAAACTTCTCCTTGAGCATTAATTTTCAAAAATTAATTCCTACTAAACATAAGGATCTGAGTGATATTAACCATTAATGAAACCCCTCATGATTTTATGTGACTTTTGTCTTTATAATGTGAAAAAATTAGTTCCTTTACAATACTATGTAAAAGGATCATATTATCATGAAATGAGAAAAACTATAATTGAATTGTATCATGAGTGATGATAGAAAATAATCAAAATTGAGAGAAATCATGACATGGAATGTTTTATAACAATGAATTGAGGTGATTGAATGAATTAAAGGAGAAGATCCATCATTTTTCAAAGGGGAAATATAAAATAAATGCAATGGTTTTTTCTTTCAAAAATAATAAATTTAATTGATATTTTATGGGTAATTTGTAAATTTTATTTAACATTGTTTTTTTTTGATTTTATTGTTTTAGAATTTGAATATTGGTTACATTATTTCCCTATGAATTCCATGTTGAGATTTTATCCTTAGGACATGAATGGTTTAAGTATGGGGGAATTGATAGAGATGATTTTTTTCCTCAATTTTTATATGTATTTGAATTATTTAAACCCTATGAATTTATCAATTTGATCTATTTTCATAAATTTTGGATTTATGGTGTGTTATGAATTAAAATGTGAAAAATACTTAATTCTATAATTTTAACAAATTTTATTCACTTTAGTATTTTGGGCATACAATTTAAAATATTATTCAAATTTGAGTGATTTTTTCATAGGATTTCTCAGTTTATTTTATACATATTTTTCTTTTTGAACAAGAGATGATTCAAACAAATAGAGGCCTAAAAGAATCAATTATTTTGAAAAATTGTTTGGGTGGATAGAGTGGACCCCATCTTAAGAAATGAGGCATGTTTTTTTAAAGGTTGGGGTCAAAACCTCATTTTTATTAATAAAGCAAAGAAAAGACCTCTTTTACCTGGGTATAGGGAGACCCATTACATATCCCGAAGGCTTAGTGGGTTTGTAGCCCTTTAAATAGCCCGTAGGCCCAAATTTGTGGCCCAATTCCCATTCTGTGAATAGTAACCCATCTGCTACAGTACCGCACAGTACCGCCACCGCTACAGTGCCCTGCCACCGCTACAGTACCTGCCGATCAACAGTACCGCCGCTGCTACAGTACCGCTATAGTACTACTACAGTACCCTGTGCACAAGGGGTCTTGAACCCCCATTTTTCATGTAGTATTACGGGGTGCTTACCACTAAGCTAAACCCCAACTACATTAAGAAATGAGGCATGTATCAGGATATACACATACAATTTAGTTGATTCTAAATGGATGTGAAAGAGGATTTATTTATGAGTTTCCCCATTAAAATTAAAAAGTTATTCACTAATTAAAGAGTCCATTAGATGCTAAACTTGTAATAAATATTTAATTAACATTCATTCTGAATAAAATCTCAAAGTAATTGGGCCATAACCTAAATATATGGATGGACCAGAAATTTTGAGTTAATGGGAGTATATTTTTTGGAACAACTTTCTAGAAGACTACCTGTGATTATGTAGCTAAAATGAGGGGGTACCATGTGAATGATTTTTAAGGACATATACTAGAACTACAATTTCAAAAGTGGATGACCAATTATGTCTTGAAAAAAATAATGGTCATTTATGACGGCCCAAAGACTCTTTCATGACTATAATAAAGAGGATATGTGTGGATTGAAGAAGATATCAATTTTTTAGGGAAGCTATGGATAATGAATAATGCTTTATGGTTTCCCTTTTTCTTTTCTTTTATTTTATTTTTCTTTTTTGATAAATCACATTCATTTTTTATTTAAGTTTTTCCATTTCTTATTCCATCCCTCTTTCTCTTCCAAACCTAATATCATTCTATATTTCAAATCATTCTACTATGACATGTTACCCTCAAAATGAGGGTCTATACCTAAGCTTAAATCAGGGGAGGTATGTGGAAATTTCATTTATTATGTGATTAAATTCTTATGTTTGAATAAGTTTGTGATGAGAAGGATAGATGAGGATAAATGTGGTGACCTTCCACCACGACACTAATATAAAAATCATCTCAATTCTTTTATTAAATATTTTTCCACCCTTCTACTGAATACAATCCCACCATACAATTGAGTTAAGCCATTCAATGGATGAAATGAAATATGATGGAACCGAGTCCTAGGAGATGGCACACTCTTGATCGAGGTGTTCCATCATCCTTGACTATAGGGGGAGGTGTAATTAAGATTTATAAATGCATTCTATATTTCATACGACTAAATAAAATTATAGTAATTCATGAATGAGATGTCATAATTGAATTATCAAACTTAATCTAAACACCAACATAGAGATTAATGGAACCCAAAAGCCAAACCAAAAAGGCTAAGTTACTTATTTAATAATATCATTATTCCATTTCATGTTAATTTATTTAGAATTTCATTTGACTTTTAAATTACATTACATTTGTAGATTAAATAAAAACAACAAAAAATAAGTTGTTTAGGTGAATTAGATTATGTGAGTGAATAATTGAGAATACTCCTCAAGTGAGATGACCCTGCTTAATCTCTGTGCTATATAAGAAAAAAAGAAATAATTTTTTCATTACCTACGACAGGAATGAATCAATCCACAATAACATAAATGGACAATGGATAAAAAACATCAATTTTAGAGTAATCCAATTGTACCAACAACTATAAAACCTCCTGAACCTCATCATCTGGTAATACTGAATGTGCTCTAAAATACGATTCGATTCGATATGGTGTTAATCCATTCAAAAAAACTAATATTTATTATCAAAAACAAATTCTTGTAGGATCAAGCATGTGTATCACAAGAAAAAACATCATCTATCTGTAAATCCTTTATTCCATGTATACCTTCATTCAAAGGTCCCAACAAATAAATAAAATTATTCTTCATATTAAAAAAATTAGAAATATAAAACAATTGTTCATTTACATTAGGTTATCAATCCACACAGATGTTTTAGCTTCCAATGTTGTTAATAAAACATCACACTCTCCATTATGAACATCTACACTAGCAACAACTATAAACATGTTTTCAGAGTTCCACTACTCACCCAACACAATGTTTAAGGGAACTAGAGATGAACTAGGTCCTTCTCAAGAGAAGAAAATTTAGTACCTCCCTTGATCAGTGAAGCCTTATAAATTTTCATAAAAAATTTTAATAGTGCGATCCCTAGACCCAACTATACAGTCCCTTTTTAATACCATTTTAGGGATACAGTGAAATATGCATGATGTACAAATACCATTATAGTGTATATATTTCTATGTCCACTATTTAAATAGTAATGTCCATAGATTATCATCACATAAAAAATTTTAGTAGACACCAGACTATAACAAGAACCTCAAGATACTTTGAAACTAATCATAAAGTTATTTCTTTTGGTATATATACATCATAGTGACTTGAAACAGTAGATGTATAGCTATTAGGTGATGAGGGATCATATGTATTAAGATGTCATCTCATGAAGTTCACACTTGGTGATCTCTATAATGTGAGATCAGGATGACAAAACTACCAATAGGAACACCACATGTTTTCAGTGTCATTGGAAGTTCCTATCTATGTACATGTGTATTTTTCTCCTGACTTGAGATCATTATCAATGTATTCCATTTGACAGCATACATTGATGCTAGTAAAAAACCATGATTATGAAATTGTGGAGTTGTATCTTGTGTTGGGTGTTTCATTGGTGTAATGAAATTAGTTGAATGATCAAGATTGAATATGTATCTTATGAGGTAAGGAAGTAATATATATAGCTAGGTAGATTAGGATGGTAGTACCTTCATAAATCCATGGTTATTCTAGTTTAAGGTAAATACTTCTAGATAGATCATCATACAATGAAAAGAGAAAGGATGATTTCACAAGTTTGTGTCCTACCATTTAATATATCTAATGATAAATATATTATATTACATAGTGAATGTTCATAGGTTTGTTTTCATTGCTACGACTACTAATTATCTCTTCTGGGGCCATGATGGGTTGCTAGACCCCCTCTATGTCTATGAATACTATTCACTACTATCGAGATAAGGTCCTAGGGGGTCAAACACAGTATCATATTCAATAATCTTCCATATATTGATGAATAGGTATATATATCATGGTGGTCCCCACCACTAGGTTTTGGTATTTATCTAAGTATGTACAACCACCAATTATTAAATAAATTCATATTATTAGAGTTTAGAATAATTAGTGTGGTATTTATTTATTAAATATAAATACAAGTATTAAAGTAAATTCATTGAGAATATTATTTAGTTGAATATTATTTTAATATTCAAGGTTAATTTATTATTTATAGGAATGATGACTTGAGTTAATGAGTCACTTTTAACACATAATATATTTATTATATTAAATGTTTGTGATAAATATATAATTAATATTTTTGACGCATTCAGTCAATCATAATATATCATGTATAGTTTATAAAGTGAGTAATACTTGTTTAGAGGGCCATAGATCCTTTTCTGGGTGATTTCATAACTAACTATATATAAGACGATATAGGCTTTTGCATGTACCATTCACAATGAGATCTTGAGAGCTTGTCTTTCGTCTATTTTTTCTAGAGATAAAATATCTTTATCCATGTGATCACATTAATCTAATCCTCATGTTTCATATGAATGGTGATGCGGAGACCATCATGATGTCAAATGCATCATCTTATCCCTATTCTAGGACCCAAAATTTGACGATTAATGATACCACTGATTTTTGAAACATGTGTGGATGATCTATAAGAATTCGACCATGGGTTATACAAGTAATGATTACCAATGAAAATTGGATGATGAACATGTTTCTACTGATCAAACAAGTTATTTATGGTTGTATATTTTTACGTAAACTTATTCATGTGTGATCCTTAGGCTTAAACTGGGGTAGTGCTTCATCGAAGGTAATGTTGTTCCATCGATCAATGATGAAAAATTTTATATCCCCAACCCAAAACCTTCTACCGAATAACCCATTATGTTTAATTGGTATAAAATTAATTATTGAGTGTTTGAAGCCAAATAAAAATTAAAATTACATTAAATTTTGAAGAGGGAAACGTTTTGGTCCTAATTTCATAGATAACGTTTCATTCTGACTACAGTTGACCAGTCTACGATCATACAAAGCTTTAATATACATATTTAAATTGTTTTTGTAGGATTTTTATTGTGGAAAACATATATAAATATAAATTTATGTTCATATAACCTAATGTATTCTGCATAAAAAATTCCATTGATCTCTACGTGCTGGTCCCAATGCCGCAAACGACGTTTGACTCTGACTGTACATGACTAGTCTATAGTAATACGAAGTTTTAAAATACATAATTAAATAATTTTGTGGGTTTTTATTCCCTATAACATATATAAATCTAAATATATGTTTATATACCCAAATATAGTTAGCATAAACAATTCCTTTGAACCCATATGATGACATCGTGATTCATTGTATCATTTTCACCCTTTTACCACTATGTCAAATGGATTTTGTATCATAAATTAAATATTTAATAAAAACTAGACATAATGTTTTATTAATTATTTTTGTGTTTATCACAGTTAAAAATTTCAACGTTACTTGTTTTAATAATTAAATATTAGGTGGAGGTGATTTAGAGGGCCCTGGATGAAGTGGAAGAAAAATGGGACAAATTGTGAGTGATTCCTAGCACACTAGTGGAATCAAACACACACTTAAACTAATCTATGAATCCCATTTGGATGAAATTTTGTGTAATTATCCAAAATGTTTTGGGATAAAAATCATATAAAGTAACCCAATACCAATTCTTCAAATAGGAGGCCTATCTAAAGTGATCTCCATAGGGAATTGAATCAGCACAAAGTAAAAATGTGGTGTTCTCTATTCTGTCTATATCTAGAGCTTTTTTGGTCGAAATGGTTGCAAATATTCATTATGGATAGTAAATAGGTGGGGATAAAACTTTTTAATTTTATAAAAAGTTAAATAAGACTATATGGAGTTCTAAAACCATGGGCAAAGTGGATTTATAAAATGTGGGGTCTGAAAACCACCTTCTAATTTTCCTATAAAATGATACCGTGGAATCCCCATTGGGAAGTTAGAACAAGAGAGTGAATTGTAGAAACATTGAAGTTACATTGGACTAATTTCATCCCATTGGAGGTTCTGGATCTTCCTATCCTTAGAGGGGTATTAAGGATGAATAAAGAGATCCACCCGAGCTTCGTCCTCCTCTCAATGCTGGGTTAAATGGTGGGAATTCATTGTGAGGGAGATAAAAACATGTCAAGGGAGTTATGATGCATATATTATATACTTGTTTGGTGTAATTTGGGTTTTAAAACATTTCAATCCATGTATCTTACATTATTTTAAATTTTAATGCTTATTTTGATGCTTGTGATTGATATGCTCTTAATTTCTAATCGATCAATGTGAGGTTTTGAGTGTGTGACTTGTGTTGTTCCAATTGGAAAACAGAAGAATCCTTTTTAATACCCACTATATATAGATTTAAATATTATTTTTAAGATCTTATTCCATTCACACGTTATTTACCTATAAAATACAATTGTTATGTCATGGTTTGGTTTTTCAAGTATTGAAATAAAATCTTAATTATTAATAGGGATTCCAATTAATTTCATTAAAAGAAATAATCTAAAACCAAATGAATCTCTAAGAAATATGAACTTGATTTTTTTTAGTGAAATCACAATGATCCATTTATCTCATATATTTTAAAATACACTTGGTTTTTAAACTATTAAACTATTTCAATTAAGTTATTTTCTAAAATCTATTTTCAAAACTAGCCCCTTTTTAGGAATTTTTATTTTAAACACACACTCTAAACCTATTATCACTCCTTGAGAGATGAACTAGGGTCTTCCCTTTGCTATAAATAAAATATAAATACATAATCAATTTGATGTTTCATGAAAACTTTTTCGAATTTTGGCACCGTTTCTGGTGAACTCATTGGTTTTTTCTGTGAGTTTTTTATAAAAATATTGTTAATTTTACAATTATTTATTTACTTATTTCCTTCCTTCATATTTTTTAGTTTATTTCATAAATTTTTATTTTGTAGGTTTATTTAAATGAAGCATTATAATATAAGAGATTTAGAACCTTTCAAACCCAAAATAGAGAGGATCCAACATCAGTGACACAGAGGCACACAAGAGAACCTTTTAAAGGAGGACACTCAAAACATAAAAATTATTATTGATCCTCTTCTTCTGGAATCCATGTCAAAATAGAACATAAATTATATAACATGGATGAAAATAATAGAGTACTAAAATATATAACCTCACCTAATTTTGATATCCAACCCACTGATATTCAAATGAAAGGCCCCCAACTTTGAACTAAAATTCGGTCTTATTCACTTATTACCAAGTTTTCATGGACTTGATTGAGAAGACCCACAAAAGAATTTAAAAGAATTTCACCTAATTTTTTTAACATTAAAACCTACTAATGAGGATGATGAACATGTAAATTTTATGGCCTTCCCATTTTCATTATAATACACTGGAAAATATTGGTTGTATGATGTTAATTTCCCAATAAGTGACTAGGGGGACATGAAATGTATTTTACTTGAAAAATATTTCCTAGCCTCTTGAATAGAAACTAAATGAAAAAAATTTATGGTATCAGACAATCAAAAGGGTAAACACTTAATGAATATTGAGAAATATTTAAACAACTTTGTTTATGTTTCCCACTCCACCAAATTAGTTATCAACATTTAATATATGATTCTTAAAAAGGTGTAATTCATATTAAATTAAATATAATTAATGCAGTTGGAGTTGGTGAACTAGTTGATAAGAACCGAATTGTTTCAGGGACCTTCATTTAGAACATGGTAAAAAATAGTCAACAATTCCATTCAAGGTCTTGTGTACCCATTCAAGGTGCCCATGAGGTAAAAAATACAGAATATGGGAAGAAAGTGGACATGATGTTTGAAGAAGTAAGTACCCTTATTAGATAAATTTCACCTTTTTCTAGGTAAATAACAATATTCTCATACCATCCATTATGGTATATGTTCTTCTGACACCCACTACTTTGACTACTATCCTAAATTGAGAGAGACATCAGAGAGGTGTGATGACATTTTTCTAGGATGCCCCTATAACCAACCCTTTAGGAAATAACCTTACTATCCATCCATCACTAGGAGGAAATAAAACCAAAAAAATATGAAAGGGGGTATTCCAACCAACCTCAAAAACCATGGAACCAACCGTGGTAGAGTATTCATTCGCCACTACCCAGAAATCCTCAACCACCCTAATGGCCTTTCCAATAACCCCTCAAAAACCCAAGCGTGGACTGGAGGAAATAATGAAAAAACGGTTTCTAATAAACTCAAATTCTATCAAACCATCCAATATACCAAACAGAACCTAAAAACCCAATTATTACAACTTTCTAATTCGATGGGGGAAAACCAAAGTCATGGTTCAGGTAAACTACCCTCTTAGCCACTAGTCAAACCTAGGGATAAGGGAAATGTCAGTTCCATCACCCATTGTAGTGGAACAAAACATAAAATCAAAATAAACACTCCATTATAGCCATACATGCTTGAGTAATCCACCATCCTAACCACTAAGAATGGTCTAAATGAGGGAAAACCTTGTCCTGAGAGAATACTATACAATGGAAATAGAGTTTCAATTTATGATCCACTAAGCCACACCATTGATCTTCCATTTCCCCAAAGGGCCACCCATCTGAGAAAACAAAAAGAAACTTAACATGGAAAATATATGTTGGAATCTTTCAAAAATTGAAGGGTAACATCCCCTTGATCGATGCGGTGAAGAAAATTACACAATATACAATGTTTTCCAAAGAGATTTGTACACACTAAAGGATACTTTGGGGAAATGAAAAGGTGATATTGGGGAATAATGTCTCAAAAATGATAGATTCATCACTTTCCACCAAATGAAATGATCTCGGAAAATTCTCAATTATGTGAATCATAGGTGAGTAATACTTTTCCAATGCTATTGATTATTTGGATGCTTCTATAAATGTGATGACTAACTTTATTTACTCTATTATAGGACAAGGAAGTAAAATCACTGGAATTGTTGTGCAACTAAAAAACAGTTGTACAAAACACCCAGCTAGTGTGTTAGAGGATGTTCCTTTGAGGGTGGAAAACTTTATTTTTCCTGCTGGTTTTTATGTTTTTAAGATGAAAGACGATATGATGAATAGACATACCCCAATTATATTGAGAAGACCTTTCCTAAAAATTAAGAAATGAAAATTAATGTTAAAAATGGTATATTATATATGGAGTTTAGTGGTGACATTTTCCACTTCAACATCCTTTATTCCATGAATCACCGCTCAGAAGAACATCCCTCTCTCTGTTAATTTAATTGACGTAATCCCTTCCTCCACATAAACTATCTTCAATCCCCTGATCCCTTTTCTTAGTTTTCATCATTTATTGAAATGATAGGAAATGGAATATGAGTAGAATGTTGTACGAGACTAGAAAAATGTCATACATTTTTATTAATTGATAATTTCTTAAACACTAAGGATTCCATGACCATAAATGATACTACTATTATTATAAAAGATCATTCCCCAAATGTGTATGATACCATTAAGAAGTTAGATGACATAATCAACTTAAAACTATCAAATTCACTCCCATCAATCCAAAATCCATATGATTTGGAACTAAAACAACTGCCTCATGATTTATAATATCTACATATTGATATAAAAACCAAGTTTCCTATCATCATTGCTAGTTTAATCCCTCCAGATCATGAATTTCAACTGCTCAAAATTTTTTAGGGAATATAAATATGATTTGGGATGAACACTTGTTGACATTATTAGTATTAGAAAATAAAGTTTCACGTCTCATATATTGTTAATTAATGACTCTAAACTTGTGAGGATGGAAAAATTTTGAATGAACCCAATACTTCTAGGTGTTTTTAAAAAGGAGGTTACAAAATTATTGTCCACTAGAATCATTTACCCCATCTCTGACTGCCAATGGGTCAGTCCAGTTCATGTAGTTCAAAAAAAAATCATTCTTACAATAATTAATAATAAAAACAATGAATTGGTTCCATCTCATATGGTCAATAGTTGGCGTGTCTATATATACTATCTTTGACTAAAACAACATACTCGGAATATCCATTTCCGATTTTAGTTCATTGAACAAATTCAAGAGAGGCAAGTGGGGTTGTTCCAATAATGTTTCATTGATTGGTATTCTAGATATTTTCATATCCATATATCCCCCTAAGATTAGGGAAAGACACCATTCACTTGACCCTTTTACACATTTTCATATAAGAGGATGCCATTTAGTCTATGAAATGCTCCAAGTACATTATAATGATGCATGGTTATTATTTTTTCTGATTACCTGGAGGATTTTATGGAAGTTTTAATGGATTATTTCACTGTGTATGGATCCTATTTTGATTAATGTTTGATTAGTATTGTTTCTATCCTACGTTTCGGTACTGAAAATAATATCTTATTAAATTATGTGAAATTTCATTTCATGGTGCGAAATGGTATAATACTTGAGAACATCATTTTTAAGAATGATATCCAAGTAGATAAATCAAAAGTGAATGTCTTTTCTTCCTTACCATTCCCTCTTAATCAAGGAAGTTATTGGAAAATATGTGAGGAAATCCCCTATTTCATGTTGTTTTAGAAAGAAAATAAATTCACTCATAGAATATGTGTTTTACAATTAATTTAAAATTGTGGTGTGAATTATTCAATAAAAATGGTTGTTTTCCAATGATATAAATGGTTGTATCACTTTGAAACCATTGAGAATAATGGTACCCTTTGTCTGAGTAATTTATGGTAAAATTGCACCACCAAATTATACACACATTTTTCCACAAAACTAGGAAGTGTAAATATTTTTAACATAATATAAGGTAAACATAATCTAGGTTAAAATTTCTCTCTTATTTTCAAAAATGATTAATTCTTATGTTCATTACTTATCCGATCTATTTCAATACTGTACAAGATTGACATATGTGTGTGTACATATAATCTGATTGTTGTATTCCCTCATAAACAAAAAAAACAATATAAATATTTAGGGGTGTGATGAAATGTACAACATATGGGGATATCTAGGCCTAGATCTCGAGGTTTTACTTATAGAAATTCTTAATTGAGTGGGTCTTGAAATTTGACAACAAAGGATATAGGGAAGGTTTAGTGGAAAGAAGCATGTAAGAAGATATGTTTTAAAATAAATTATATTTACTTGACATAAAGTGGAAATAATAGCATGAAATGGTTGTCAAATAAACATGTGTAGAATTATATAAATGGTTAACTTTTGCATAATTTTATTATATTTTTATTATGCTTTTCTTAGAATTTGGTTCTGATACAATTTTTGAGACGTCTTTTTCCATGATCATTGAGAATAAATCATTAGTGAGATTTTTATCTTTTATCACATTTATGTCCAGAATTAAATTTTAATTGAATATTAAATCTTCATGAGGTTTGAAATATCTCCATACATAGTTTTTTTAAAGGTTAAATTTATCTCGAGTGAAAATGTTTAGGTGTGGCGATGTGATCATAATGTGATTCCCAGTTTCATTTTCACCGTTTTACAATTTTGTTAAAATGATTTTGTATCCTAAATTAAAAATTTAATTACAAATATCACTTCATGTTTGATTAATTTATTTTTTAAATCACATTTTTAAAGGTAAATTTTAATTTTTTTATAATTACATTTGTAGTCAGAGGTGATTTGGAGGGCCCAAGATGAAGTGGAAGAAAAATCGGTAAACTGTGCATGATTCCAGTCACACCTGTGGCCTCGAACACACACTTCTACTAAACCGTGAATCAAATTTGGAAGAAATTTTTTAATTATCCAAAATATATTTCTATAAAACTCATATTAAAGAACCCAATCCTATTTAGTCCACAAAGAGGCTCATACAAAGTGATATGTACACAAAATCAAATATACACAAGGCTAAAGAGGTGTTCGGTATTCTGTTGATTTATTGAGATGAAGTTGTTGAAATAGTTACAAATTTTCAGTAAATATAGTCTATTTGGAAAGATAAAACGTTTTTATTTTATCCAAACTAAGATAAGATAGTCAAGAGGACTAAAACCATGGTCCAATCAGTTTTACAAAATCTAGGGGCTCAATACAACCTTATAATATTTATACAAAATTATTACTTGGGCTTACCATTTGGAAGTTAAACCATGAGAGTGAAGTGATGCCATATTGAAGACAAATATGAGTCATTAAATTGACATTTATGTTCTAGATATCCCGATCCTCATATGGGGGTTTAGGGTAAAGAAGGAGATTCACCTGAGCTTCCTCCTCCACTCAATATCGAGTCAAACACTAGGCATTCATTCTTAGGGAGATGCCCACATTTAAAGGGAGTTATAATGAATATATTAGAAAATATCCTGGAGTAATTTGGGCATTAAAACATTTCATTCAATGTATATGACATTATTTAAAATTTAAATTATTGTTTTGATGCATGTGATTGATATGCTTTTAATTTCTAACCGATCGGTGTGAGGTTTTGAGTGCGTGACTTGTGTTTTTTTGATTGGAAAACACAAGAATAATTTTTCATATCAATGTTATTGAGATTTAAATATTTTTGGAGTTTATTATTCAATGAATAAGTTCTGGACCTTGTAAATACGATTATTATGTCAAGTTTTGGTTCTTTAAGCATTGAAATATAGGCCTCAGAATTAATCAAGATTCCAATTAATTTCAAAAAAGGAATTAATCCAAACCCAAATGAATCTATAAGAAAAATGAACTTGAAATGTGTGTAGTAAAATCTAAATGACCAATTTATCTCATATTTTTTAAAACACACATGTTTTTTCAACTGTTAAACCTCTTAAATATAGTTATTTTCTTAAATCTATTTTCAAAACCACCCCCTCTTTTATTACTTATTTTAAAATAACTTTATTAACCTATAAATTATATTTGGTAGATGACATAGGTTATTCCCTATACTTTAAATCAAATCTAATAACATAATCAATTTTATGTGTCATGAAAACACGTTCACTAGCATTCTTGCTGGTGATGGACGAAATTGTTTTCTCTGGTGAAGCATTTTCCACCAAAAGTTGGGAAAAATTATTTTATCAATTTTGTTTTCATTCATCAAAAATTTTAGGATATTGATTCATTGATGAAAAAGTAAAAAAACATAAGGGAAGATTCCTCGGTCTAGAAAACGACTATATAAAATATAATTGGTGGGGAAAGATTCTTTAATAATCTTTAAAAATAATTTATTAAAATTAAAAATGAACCTGACTTCTCCCTAGGTTTTAGGTAGGCTGACCCACCATTCCCCTTTGGTCCATCCAACATGTCGTCTTCTTCAACTACCTCCCTCTACAACACCACCTCCTAAAACAAGGTCAACACTACCCCATCACCATTCTCAGTCACCTTCACTACCCTCGACAGTAGAGGACCTAACATTTCCATCCTATTTGAGACCTATAAGGCCCTGCCTCCACTAGGTCTGGAGGTTGTGATGGCCTCTAATGTTGGATCCAAATGCAGTCGGTGCATCTCCCCTCAGTGTCCACTCTCATCAGCACCACCCCATTCCATCTTCCTGCATCCTGAGCTAGCATACTGATGGACTCCATGCCTCCTCATCCAGTTGAAACTGAGACCCTGCCCAACCATCCCAGCATAGTGCCTCCGCCATCTTACCGTGACCAATCTAAATCCCAAACTCCATATCTTCCATGATGTGCTCCACTTTCTAGAGCCAGACGCCCCCCACCGCTTCACCCTCTCCCGGTAACACTAGTGCCACACCCACCCTGGGTTGATGCGCAATAGACAAATTCCCGGGTGCAGCTCCCCACTTGAGCCTGAGAACAAACCATGCTATTGTGTGGTACCCAACCCATCACTACCCAACCTCCCAAACTCAACTATTCTACTCTCTAGTCATGAGAGGTAATCTACTACTTGGTTTTGGTTGACTCGATACACCACAAAATGAGTTTGGGTGGACCGACCTGACCTGATATAGGTATGGGTGGGATAGTTTGGCCTATAACACCCCTACATGGGGTCTTCCTGGCACGGTATGGGCCCACAAGGGTTTTTCCCAACCCAAAAAGGTCTTTGGTTGGTTTTCGGGCCCATGTTTATTTTATATAATATAAATTAATTAAATTAATTAAATTAATTTTTTTATAATTTAAATTAATTAAATATTAATTTTTGGTTTAAAAATTTAATTTTAATAATACAATATTAATTAATTAAATTTAGGTATTAATTTTAATTAATTAATTGATAATTTTTTTGGCATTAATATTAATTTTTTATTGGGGCTCAGTGACATAAAATTTTGAATTAAAAATAAGTGTGATTTTTAAATTTAATAAAATTTCCCTTCAAAATAATTTATTAAAAATTTAGTTTTTATTTATGTAATCATTTTTATACATGATTTTAATGTGTATTGACTAGTCATGAGACATAGACTAACCAATGGATGTTTGATGTTTGTTTATTTATTTATTTAATGAGTGGAATATTTATTTTTAATAATTAGTATAATAAATTTTGATCTATATGTCATCTTCAAGTCATTATACGTATAAGGGCCTATGTGCCCTATATTTATCATTCTCGAGGCCTTCCCTTGAATGCAAGTATTGTTGTATAATGAAGATCACTATTACTGATGTACTTATTGACACCATGAAGTGTGTTCTATACAGTTTTCTACCAAATTCAGGATGTGATCCATAGTTGGACAAAAGATGATGAGTTAGAGTATAAGTGAATCACTATGTCGAAAGAAAGAGAATATTTTATTTCCATATTTCGTAACCCAAAAAACCGTAGAACCATCCTGAAAATTTTGTCGTGAAACATTTCATTTTTCATGGGGGTCAATAGCATTATTGAAGGGACAGACTCGAGTGGAAGGGACATAAACCTGACACTAATCCCAGTAGTGGTGTAGGGGCATAGCCCCCTCCCCCCCACAGTATGAAGAAGTAGGTTCACCAAAGTGGCTCAACCAGGTGTCCCTATGCACACCTAGCCTATTCAAACCAACTGTGCGGCCCATAAATCACAATATCCCAAAACGGGATACATATTCCAAGAACCTAAGCACACTTAAAATATATACCATAAGGTGTATCCCCAACTTTATATGACACCTACTCCAAGAAACCATGTTGAGGACCTTCAATAACAAAATCCTTTGACCAGTGTCCCCTAGTTACCTGTAAATAGGACCCAAGGGATCCTCATTTAAAAAACTAAAAAAATAAGAAGAAGTCCAAAATCTCTAGATGTGAAACCCCTTTTCTTAGGCCTCAAAAAATTCACCAAGAATCTCTCCAAAACCCGAGATAAAAGGGAATTAAGGGGGATATGTGAGATCAAAGTCCCTTTAGGGTTCCAAACACAAGACACATCTATGAGGACTTGTTCTCTCCTAAAGAATAACCACCAATGCAAGGACCCTATCCCAAATAAGTGACTAGAGTGATAACCCTATTGGTACCTTAAAAGAGTCCAAGGGTGTCTAGGGTGAATCCTAACTTATTTTTTTTTCGTGGTGGTCCATTTCTCAAGGAATATTTGGCTCATGTAGGCCTTTCCCCCCTGCGTGATGCATTTTTTAGTTCTTACCAGAACATGCACCAAGTACCTATGTCGATCACCTATTCCTAAAACCTATAAGAGTCTCTATTTGTGTCCCATTCAAATTTAGAAATGGTATTACTCCTAATCCTTTATCACTCTTGGGTGAGAGAGACCAAGTTGAGACCCCTACCAAAGCCTCTGGAGTTACACAACCATGACGAGTGGAACAGCAGCATGTCCTCCATTTGGGAATGTATTCCTATAGAAGAGGTTTCCCAAACTTTTCTGCTTGGCCAGTTAGGGTCCCCAGGGTGTATGTGAGTGTATATTACCATGACTACAAGGAACCCTGCCCCATGGAATGTTTTAGGGAGTTCCCGATCTTAGATTCTAGGGTTAGGACCTTGTCCTACCCTTATCTTATTTATGACCTAGAGCCTCTAATACCAAGAAGGTAGGGTGAGTATTGTGATTTATTTTCCATTAAACATGGAATTAGGTAGTCCTCCCATACAAAAAGACCTATTTTATGGTATCCCTCATGGAGTAATCCACTAGCCTTCACTACAACAAAAGCAGCCCTTAGCGGCGGTTTTTTTCCCATTTAGCGGCTGTTTAAACCGCCGCTAAATGGGTTGGTGGCGGTTTACAAAAACTGCTGCTAAACTTGGCGTCGACAATCTTTTAGTGGCGGTTTTTTCTATTTCACGGCGGTTTAAAAAATGTGTCGTAGATGCCTAATTTCCCGGCGGTTTCTCTCCATTTAGCGGCGGTTTTATGGGTATGCCACACCTATTTATTCACGGCGGTTTTAACCGCCGCAAAATTATGCTGTCTGATGCACCTATTTTGCGGCGGTAAAAACCACCGCTAAATATAAACGTAATATATCTAGCGGCAGTTTTAACCGCCGCTAAATGCTACCAAGTATGGCATTAGCGGCGGTTAAAACCGCCGCTAAATACTGAACTGGAAAAAAAATAATTTTGGTTCTACTACACCACTGCCCTGAAAAATAAATCAAACCAGAATATAGATAAATGATCACATCATCATCCCTTTAAGCATCCAACCGATGGTGCTCCCCACCATAGGTTTTAACATTAACAGAAAATTATGAACCATAGTATTCTCCACCATTGTAATTTCCTATAAAGAATATCCAAAGATTTCCAATGATAATATTGTAATTTTTCCTCTAATTGGGAAATCCTAAATACTTCTGAGGCCATAATAGGGACCTTACTATAAATAAACAGTCAAATGCCAATCAGCCTAACAGAAACTAGTCATGCAATCTTTCTCAGAAGACATTTTCGACCCTTTCATGACACCCACATTAGCCTAGTGACATGATTTAAATGGATACTTTCACCTATATACATCTAAGAAGAAGTATAATAATTCAATCCACTTTCAGCTAACCATTCCCAAGATACTCAGCATAGATGACTCACATATCACAACCTGAACCACAATTCCTTCCTCTATGAAATCCCGTGTTTACCACAAGCACATTCACATAAGCCCATACCTGACTTTCAATGAAATTTCTTAGTCATTCCATCACCTAACCATTTAATACATTGTTCCCCAGCATGAACAAGGGTGGAACCTAGATCCATCCCACTATAATCATTACCCTTTAAACACCACCTTTGAGTCCGACGATAAGTTTGGGATAAAATAAGATCATCAACTATGTGCCATAAATGTTACATATACAAACCAACTGTTATCATACTTGTTCAACACATCAACAATACTACTACTCATCATCTGATGCTGCATCGTCACCCTCTCCACCTTCATCTCCACCACCTACTGCCACCTATAAGAACATTATATTGAAAATTAAATATTGTTGCATATTTATAATAAAACTTAAAACCAATAAAAGTTTGAAAACTAAATGATTTTGATTTTTTTGTGATTTACCTGCTCACCACTACCCGATGCACTACCACCGGGGACATATCTGCTCATATACTGACGTATTTCAAGCAACTCTTTCTGCAAACCAGATATCTGATCCCCCTGCTGGTGAACTGTGTTTCGTAGAGAAGACATCTCCCTCTGAGCATCTTCAGGTATCAAATGACTATAAGCAGGAGTAGATGTAGCCGAAATCCCTAATGGCATGCCAAAGACCTCAGATGGTACAGGTCCCAAACCCATCCCGTGCACTCTACCAGGATGCTCCTTCCCAAGGACTTTACCAACCTGGTCATCCTGGGAGACTGAGTAGGATTGCCCAGGATTGGCATCCCATATTTCTTTAATTTTTACCTATAAATCAAATATCAATATATATTAACACAGTAAAAACTGATAATGACTTATTATAACAAATAATTGACTTCATACCCCAACTTCTCTGGCAGGTTCATTAACAAAACTTCCATCTGTTTTTTTATGAACATCCAGCCACAATTCTGTTTGGGATGCGTCATGCCCTAAACTCTGTGACTGCATTAAACAAAGATAAATCAATAATTAAATATGTTAAATAGATAATATTATCTTATAAATATTTAAACTAATTAAAAGATTACCAATGACATTTGGCTTCTTGAAAATCTTTTTGAACCCGTAGTGTGCGGGATGACCTGCTTTGCCAGGTTTGAAGCATTCTGTCTTGAGAGATCCTGAAATAAATAAAATTCAATTTAACAGTATTGTATTCAATGTCTATCTCCTCTTCATGTACTTGTATAAATGTAAAATGAGGATAATATAATAATATATATTTCAATACCATCCGCTTCTCATCACGATGTCTATCGACAAAAACCTTCCACTGTTCTTTCGGTACCCCACTGGGTAGCTTCTCATACATCTGCTGCAAGGTCAACGAAGTATTGTTGACATCACACCACAACCTCCATTTGAAATCTTTCAATTTTTTTCCATGATTTTTCAATGTCCACTTCCGTGCTATCACATCAGCAACGGTAAAGTGGAAGAACATCTGTATACAGAAATTCATTTTGAATATATTAGTAACATCTCATTCAATTAAACCATAAAGTAATAAAATTACCTTTATCTGAGAATCATAAACTTCATTTTTCCAGTTTGGAGGCATATGCCTCCAATCATCATATGAAATAGGCAGGGAAATGGGCTCCGCTGCCAGTTGACCTATAATCTGACCAAGTAAACCTGCGGCGTCATCCATCGGGACCCCATAAGAATCAAATGGCACCACTATCTTCTCACCATGCATGTTCCAAACATCAGAACTTTTTATGTGTTTTTCCAAAGTTTCATTGTGTTCATCTACAATGAGAAAACAATTACTATAAACAAAATGCAATAAATTTATTTAATTAAAATTTGTACCTATGACTGTGACCCTCCAGAATGTCCGTGATGAACTGGAAGGGGCGTGTTGCTGCCCCACTGCTGAGGTTCCTGTAGGGGGAGGCGATGACTCATCCTCTAATGATGCATCCACTGATGGTGTCAGAGATGGTGCAGGGGGAGATGATGCAGGGATGTAGGCAGCTGCTGCCTCAGATGTCGTGGGGACAGACGTATCATCATCTGTCGCAGAAGTAGAAGGAATGGTGTACAGCTTCTTCCTTGGCATTCCTGTCATTTAATCAAATAAAATTAAGTTCAGAATATATATTTCAAAAAATTTATGCAGAAAAAAAATTAAAAATGATAATAGATGCCCAGTACTAACAAACAAAATATATATAACAATGATAATGAATGACTACAGAAATGAAACAAGTGGTTACTGAATGAATAAATAATTTTACATACAATCATTTTCCCCTTCAATCATGTCGGTTTCCTGCTCCATTGCTTCATCCACTTCATTCATCCTTGCTATACTAATATTTTCAATATCATGATGGACAAATAATTCTGCTTCTTGTTGTTGATGAAATTCAATTGTAGAGGTCAAATCTTCCACTTCATCACCCATATCATACAAATCTCTTTGTATTACGTGAGTAACTACACTCCACCCTTCATCCACAACATCATTCACATAATATACCATTTTTTCCTGCGATTCTAAGATATATGGATCATGCAGTTCACGATCACTAACATCCATCAAGCGAGAGAAGTTTACAGAAGTAAATTGCAAGGAATCTCTTTTAACACCTCTGATAATATCGACCCATTTGCATTTGAATAAAACAACAGAAAAATGCCCGTGGTAGTTTAATTCAATAATATCATGCAGCTTTCCATAGTATTCCACTTCAGCAAATGTAAATATACCACTATTCTGTGTTTTCAAACCCACTTCTCGATCGACTGTACGAAATCTAAAACCATTCACATTATAAGCGCCGAACTTTCTAACTTGTTTTATAGGACCTCTAGCAAGAAACTTCAAGTCTTCTGACAAGTCTGCTCGAGTATCAGTATTCATGATCTGAAAAAAAAATTAATAGATTTCAAATTGTATGTGTCAAACTAATATTCGTATTTATTGCAATATTTATAAACTTACACGTCGTGCAAACCATTCTACCAGCTCTTTATTCACAGCTTTCATTATATCTTGTTCATTTCGTGTTCGGCCTCTCATTCATCTCTTTGTTTGTATCCTCAACTCTTCAATAAATGGATCTTCAATTTCACTATTCAGCAGCACATATCTATGTGCCTGTAATAATTCCAATTCTGTTAGTGTCGCGTATGAGGTCCTCCCAACTGATCGGCCAATAGCAGGAAATATTTTTGATTTCTGATGCATTTGAGAATGATATGATGTGTCTTCAACACGTCCAACTCGATTAAATCTTGTATCAATATCATCCAAATATCTGGAACAAAAGGTGAGACACTCCTCAGCCAAATAGCCTTCAGCAATAGAGCCTTCTGGTTGAGCTTTATTTCTCACGTATGTTTTCAAATGCCCAAGATATCTGTGAAAAAAAATAATATTATGCATTTATTTAAATGCCAAAAATTGTTTACTTAACTGGAAACATATAAATAAAATACCTCTCAATTGGATACATCCATCGATAATGAACGGGGCCTCCTAATTTAGCTTCGTCAACCAAATGCACAGTTAAATGCACCATGACAGTAAAAAACGATGGAGGAAAGATCATCTCCATTGCACAAAGGGTCAATACAAACCTCTCATGTAGGTTGTCAAGCTGAAATGGATGTAGAGATTTCTCACATAATTGCCTGAAAAATGTGCAGAATTGGAGTACAACAGCAATAACTTTTTCAGGTAATAATGTACGCAATGCCAATGGTAGTAACTGTTGTAACAAAATATGCGAATCGTGACTTTTCAATCCATATAACTTACGATTCTTCAATTGAAAACACCTCGAGATGTTACTCAAATACCCATCAGATACCTTAACATTCTTTAAAATTTGAAGGAATGTATCTTTATCCCTATTTTTCATTGAAAAAATGGCCGGAGCATACTTTTCATTCTCATCTGGCCAGAGATCATGTTTTATGTTCATTACTTGTAAGTCTTTGCGAGCATTGAGGTGATCCTTCGACTTTCCATGCTCATTAAGTAATGTGAAAATAAAATTATCACATACATTCTTCTCAATATGCATCACATCAAGATTGTGGCACAAAGAATTAAATTCCCAATACAGATATTTGAATAATATACTTTTTTTCTTCCATTGTTGCGTTCTGATTTCACTTGACGATGCACTTCGCACTCGTTTTCCGCTATCATTCAATTGCTGAACCTTCCCAAATTCTGTTTTAACATTTTCAAGCTGTGTCAATATTTCAGAACCGGTTAACAACTTTGGAGGTGGTCTACGATCAATGGAACCATTAAATTTTGATTTGTTCAGCCGAAATCTATGATATGCATCAAGAAATCTTCGATGGCACAAGAAGCACCATTTTCTACTGTGAGGTATCCGTTTGGGCTCGAAATCAAAGTTACAAACGGGACAAGACAAACCCATATAAGTGTTCCATCCAGATAAATTCCCAAGCCCAGGGAAGTCACTAATGGTCCACATTAAAGCAGCATGCATTTTGAACATTGTTTTAGAAGAAACATCAAATATCCCAACACCGTTGCCCCATAACTCCTGAAATTCTTCAATCAAAGGCTGCAGGTATACATCAATATCATTTCCAGGCATTTGTTTTCCAGGAATAATCATCAAAATGATAAAAGATGTTTGTTGCATACACATCCATGGAGGCGGATTATAAGGGATCAAAACAACTGGCCAAATGCTATAACTCGTACTCAAAGTCCCAAATGGGTTGAATCCATCGGCAGCCAATCCCAATCGAACATTCCTAGGATCAGCTGAGAAATCTGGATGTAATGAATCAAATGTCTTCCATGATTGGGAATCTCGTGGATGTCTCATTAACCCATCATTGTTATTATCTACATCATGCCACTTCATGTGTTCGGCAGTTTTTGATGACATGAATAATCTTTGCAATCGAGGATTCAAAGGAAAGTAACGCAAAACTTTGTTAGGTGTGTTCCTTTTATTCTTCTCCATGAAATTATGTTCAGTCATACTTCCAACATTACCCTTTGACTGCCATCTAGAAGAAGAACATTTCTTACAATTCTGTCTACTTGAATCCTCTCCCCAGTAAAGCATACAATCATTGGGACACGCATGTATTTTTGTATAATTTAGACCAAGCTTCTTTACAACTTTTTTCATCTCATAAAACGATTCTGGGATTTTTGCTTCAGGAAATTCATCACGAATCAATTCCAATAACATAGACATTGCCTTATTTGTAATTCCACAAAGACATTTGATATGGTACAACTTCAGCAGAAATGAAAGCTTTGAATATTTCAAACACCCACTATACAACTCGTGATTTCCATCATCAACTAAATCATGAAACACATTTTTCTCACTGAAGTTTTCCCTTACATTTGGCTCCACAGAATCAAGAGGAGGATCCAATGATATGTTACAATCTTGATCTGCTTGTGTTACAGTCTCAAAAACATCACTTGTCACGTTTCAATTTGTAGCATCATCTTCTGGTTGTTCTGATATGTTTTGATGCTCATAGTGGTGTCTTGCAGTGCCAAATGCATCATTTATGAGGTTTTGCATTTCATTTTCCATTGGCGACAAACTTGGGACCTCATTCTGTGGATTAACATCAGTCCTCAATCTTTCTGTATTGTTTGATTCTCCATGCCAAATCCAACACAAATATTGATCAGGGAATTGCTTCAGTATTAAATGTTCATAAACTTCATCCCTCTTCAACCATGTTCTAAATTTACATTTAGGACATGGACATCTTATTCTCCCTTCAACGGATCGATTAGAAATTGCAAAATCTAAAAACTCATTCAAACCCTTAACATATTGAGGTGTGTTCCTCGGTAATGTGATCCAGCTTTTATCCATGTATATCACAATGTGCCTACACAAAAATATACGATAGTGTAAGATTACAGAAACATAATATAATAAAGATGAACCATTGATCATAAAGTATGCATAATATAATAAAGATGATTCATTGATCACATTTACCACTTCAGACCAACAGAACAAGTATGGTCCATAGGAGACAACGTCAACACCTCATTGAGGAACAATAAGAATATCGGGCTACACACTTATCATAACACTATCGATCACACATTTATGTTGCCTCAAACAACACCCCATTGATGTGTGATCGAAACTGATCATAATGCATTTTAAACCTGAGACATTATGTGATTGTTTAGGCTTGACCTTAGATGTACTCCAAGAGGAATGATGTTTCTCAATGGTTTCATACACAACCAACTATAAAGAGGGCCACTATGTTCACTTGATTCATCGAAGTGTCACCTCTCTAGGTTTGAGTATTACAAGTCAGACATTTATAATCATGTCTTCAACCATCGACATATAAAAAACCAGTTTTTTATTCAAGGGTTGTCTTAGAGGAGGAGGCGGATGAGGCCGGTGGAGGAGGAGGAGGAGCAGGAGCAGAGGAGGAGGCGGTGGCCGTGGCGGAGGAGGAGGAGGCAGCGGAGGCATCAGAGGAGGAGAAGGAGGCCGTAGTGGTGGAGGAGGAGGCCGCGGTGGAGGAGGAGGCACCGGCGGCAACGCAGAGGCAGGGCGGAGGCGGCGGAGGTAGCAGAGGCAGCGGAGGAGGAGGAGGATGAGGCCGGTGGAGGAGGAGGAGGAGGAGCAGGAGTAGAGGAGGAGGCGGCGGCCGCAGCGAAGGAGGAGGAGGCGGCGACCGCAGAGGCACCGGCGTGACCGTGGCGTGACTGCAGCATGACCGCGGAGGAGGAGGAGACGTGGAGGCACTGGTGGCACCGGCGGAGGATGAGGAGGCATCGGCGGAGGAGGAGGAGGCCGCGGTGGAGGAGGAGGCACCGGCGGCAGCGCAGAGGCACCGGCGTGACAGGGCGGAGGCAGCGGAGGTAGCGGAGGAGGAGGAGGATGAGGCTGGTGGAGGAGGAGGAGGAGGATCATGAGCAGAGGAGGAGGAGGCGGCCGCGGCGGCGGAGGAGGAGGCGGCGGCCGCAGAGGAACCAGCGTGATCGCGGCGTGACCGCGGCGTGACTGCAGCGTGACCGCGGAGGAGGAGGAGACGTGGAGGCACTGGTGGCACCAGCGGAGGAGGAGGAGGCATCCGCGGAGGAGGAGGAGGCCGGGGTGGAGGAGGAAGTACCAGAGGCACTGGCGGCAGCGCGGAGGTAGGGCAGAGGCAGGGCGGAGGCAGGGCGGAGGCAGCGAAGGTAGCGGAGGAGGAGGATGAGGCCGGTGGAGGGGAGGAGGAGCAGGAGCTGAGGAGGAGGAGGCGGCTGCGGCGGAGGAGGAGGAGGCAGCGGAGGCAGCGGAGGAGGAGGAGGAGGCCGCGGTGGAGGAGGAGGAGGCCGCGGTGGAGGAGGAGGCACCGGCGGCAGCGCAGAGGCAGGGCGGAGGCAGGGCGGAGGCAGCAGAGGCAGCGGAGGAGGAGGAGGATGAGGTCGGTGGTGGAGGAGGAGGAGCAGGAGCAGAGGAGGAGGAGGCGGCCGTGGCGGAGGAGGAGGAGGAGGCGGCCGCGGAGGCACCGGCGTGACCGCGGCGTGACCGCGGCATGACCGCAGAGGAGGAGGAGACGTGGAGGCACTGGCGGCACCGGTGGAGGAGGAGGCGGCGACCACGGAGGCACTGGCGTGACAGCGGCGTGACCGCGGAGGAGGAGGCGGTCGCGGAGGCACCGACGGAGGAGGAGGAGGCATCGGTGGAGGAGGAGGAGGCCGCGGTGGAAGAGGAGGCACCGACGGCAGCGCAAAGGCAGGGCGGAGGCAGGGCGGAGGCAGCGGAGGCAACGGAGGAGGAGGAGGATGAGGCCGGTGGAGGAGGAGGAGGAGGAGCAGGAGCAGAGGAGGAGGCGGCGGCCGCGGCGGCGGAGGAGGAGGCGGCGGCCGCAGAGGCACCGGCGTGACCGCGGCGTGACCGCGGCGTGACCGCGGCGTGACCGCGGCGTGACCGCGGCGTGACCGCGGCGTGACCGCGGCGTGACCGCAGCGTGACCGCGGAGGAGGAGGAGACATGGAGGCACTGGTGGCACCGGCAGAGGAGGAGGAGGCATCGGCGGAGGAGGAGGAGGCCGCGGTGGAGGAGGAGGCCCCGGAGGCACCAGCGGCAGCGCGGAGGTAGGGCGGAGGTAGGGCGGAGGCATCCAAGGCAGTGGAGGAGGAGGATGAGGCCGGTGGAGGAGGAGGAGGAGGAGCAGGAGCAGAGGAGGAGGCGGCGGCCGCGGTGGCGGAGGAGGAGGCGGCGGCCGCAGAGGCACCGGCGTGACCGCGGCGTGACCGCGGCGTGACCGCGGCGTGACCGCGGCGTGACCGCGGCATGACCGCGGTGTGACCGCAGCGTGACCGCGGATGAGGAGGAGACGTGGAGGCACTGGCGGCACCGGAGGAGGAGGAGGCGGCGGCCGCGGAGGCACCGGCGTGACCGCGGCGTAGCCGCGGAGGAGGAGGCGGCCGCAGAGGCACCGGCGGAACCGACGGAGGAGGAGGCATCATTGGAGGAGTAGGAGGCCATGGTGGAGGAGGAGGCACCGACGGCAGCGCAGAGGCAGGGCGGAGTCAGGGCGGAGGCAGCGGAGGCAACAGAGGAGGAGGAGGATGAGGCCGGTGGAGGAGGAGGAGGAGGAGCAGGAGCAGAGGAGGAGGCGGCGGCCGCGGTGGCGGAGGAGGAGGCGGCGGCCGCAGAGGCACCAGCGTGACCGCGGCGTGACCGCGGCGTGACCGCAGCGTGACTACAGAGGAGGAGGAGACGTGGAGGCACTGGCGGCACCGGCGGAGGAGGAGGAGGCATTGGCGGAGGAGGAGGAGGCCGCGGTGGAGGAGGAGGCACCGGCGGCAGCGCGGAGGCAGGGCAGAGGCAGCGAAGGCAGCGGAGGAGGAGGATGAGGCCGGTGGAGGGGAGGAGGAGCAGGAGCAGAGGAGGAGGCGGCGGCCGCGGCAGAGGAGGAGGAGGCAGCGGAGGCAGCGGAGGAGGAGGAGGAGGCCGCGGTGGAGGAGGAGGAGGCCGCAGTGGAGGAGGAGGCACCGGCGGCAGCGCAGAGGCAGGGCGGAGGCATGGCGGAGGCCTTGCCCAGTTTTGTGGTAGTGATAGAATGGAACTTCAAGTCATATTATATAAATAGATAAGCAGTACACTCAAATCAAACAAAACAACACAAACATAGACAAGAAAACATTGCACGACTGTCCATGAAACACCATGGGGATTACATTGGAACCAATAAACCAAAGGCAATAAATGAATAGAAACAAAATAACAAAAAGAAAACCAAAACACAAAGCATTCGTAGCACTACGACAACAAATCAATAACATGGAACCTGCAACCAGTCTGAAGCTTGACATTCATTCCTCAAATACAAATAAGAACTCTCATTCTAGTAGAATATAACAGTTAAAATTCAAAAAAAACCACTCCAGATGGGCCTAAATAGTAGTAAATGAAAATATCAGTGAACCTACAAACAAATCTGCAATTCATCCAGAACTCAAACTGTTGGAACCAAAAAGATTTCCCAAATGAAATAGATGACATAATTGGCCTAAAACACAACTGAAATAACATTAATAGATAACAGATAATGCAAGTACTTGATCTTGGATGAAAAATAAGAGATGCGCAAGAACCACCATCCAAGAAACTGCAACTTAGGACATAGTGCCAAAAGAATGTCATGCTGGAAAAAGTTCAATGAAAACAATAATTTCATATCAAAACCCAACAGAGCATTATGATAAGAAATTAAGATGTTTGATCCATACTGATATCAGTTAATAAAGGAATAAATTATTTAAGAGAGTATATTAAGGTCGTAACATACCTATATACAGTAACTAATTATTAATAATGTTTTCTTGTTATCAAAATAATGTAGTATGAATATGTTGAGATTGTTATTAAAGAAAAATAGTGTTCCATCAACTGAATCCATTATTGACCAAGTGTTCATGATCTCTAGACACATTTTTGTTCATTTTTAAATAAAGGATGTTGAATATTCAACCTTTTAAAGAGACAGTTTCTAACCCAAACTGGTTTTCTATGTACAGGTCCTGGAGGGCTACATGCAACAATACATCGTATGGAAAACAATGATAAGAATGCCATTTATTACAGCATTAATTCACAACTAAAAACATGTACTCAATTAACATGAAAAAGAAAAGTTAATAACCTATGATTTATCATCAATTAATATAATGTAGTGACTATATATTTACAAAGAAACTAAATTTCAAATAACATATAGAATAATTAATTTTAAAGACTAAAACAAACTATGATTCATTAACAAGAAACACTATTAGTTTATGACCACATAAATATATCATTGTGATGTTCAAAAATATACGTGTAATTAAATATATATATCAACAATTATTCTCAACCCAACTAATTAATCTTTGCGCACAAGGCATGAATTGTAAAAAACTATTTGATGTATATAATCTCAATATTAGATTCAATAGTACACTAAATAATTCATGAAAAAATGAATATAATGCATTTTCAAATCACATGGAATGGGAATCATGAATTAATAAAGAAAAGGCACAATATTGTACCACTCCCTATACCAAATCAGGTGCGGGGGGTCGCCGAAGGCCGCGGGGGGCGTGGGGGGTGCCGGGGTCGCCGGAGGGCGCGGGGGGCACGGGGGGTGCGAGGGTCGCCGGTGGTCGAGGGGGTCGCCGGTGGTTGAGGGGGGCGCCAGGGGGGTGAGGGTTTCGCTGGAGAGCGCGGGGGTGAGGAGTCGCCGGCAACGCAGGGGGTGGGGAGTCACCGGCAGTACGGGGGGTGGGGAGTCGCCGGCAGCGCGGGGGTGAGGAGTGGCGAGGGTTAGGGATCGCGAAGGGGAAGGGGGAAAGGGTCGGCGACTCTGTAAAATAAATCGGGTTTCGTGGCGGTTTATTACAAACCGCCGCGAAACGTTCATCGAAAAAGGTTTAGCGGCGGTTTTGTGAACCGCCGCCACAAAACCGCCACTAAACCATGTTTTTTTTGTAGTGCTTGCAGGAGGTTTCAATCTTTTTCTTTTCTGCTTCCTGGCCATTGGGTCAGAGAAGGGATGGGCCAAAAAGTGATCTTTCTACACTCACATGCTTCCTTCATTACCCATTTTCTATACCATAGATCTCTTCTAGGGTAAAGTGAAGATAGGTATGTGTTGTATTATAAGCCTACCCAACCATCGCCCCATCCTCTTCCACCAACGGCAGAGCAGAAGTGTGTTGTTTTTCAGATCATATACTACCTCTTATCCATCACATTAAATCATGATTAATCCTTGATAACGTGGACCCATATTATAACCACAATCATGGAATTCCCACTATCTACTGCTTGTTTTGGAAGGGAGTCAACCTTTTAATATTCTTCTTACCTTCTTTCAGAGTTGTTCCATAGGCATGGGTCCTCAAGGCCATGAATTTAGCCTCATGGCCAAATGGATTACGTTCTTTACTAGCTATTCCATTTTCTCTTGTTTCTCACACCAATCATGACTCCCAAGGGCATATAAATTGATTCTAGTAAGGACTGTAAGATGATTACAATCCTTTTAGGTATCATTCCATGCGTATGACCAAACCCCTATCAAGGCCTCATACTTGGTGTAAGCCCCAAATTTTCCCCAACATGGGAATTCTATTATGGAGTAAGGCCCATTTATCACCCCATTTACTAGGGAAGACTCAATTCATAAACCCAAATAATTGAACTCCGACAACTATGATTACTACTACAATAAGGATACGTAGGACACCCACATTGGGACAGAGCTCAATGGGAATCATCGTTAAGTGTAATCCTCAATTATAATTTTGTTATTCTAGGTATCCTCCTCAGTAGTAAGCCCCAAAATAATCCTCTAAATCATCATGAGTTAATATATCCCTCAGGGTCCATTTATTGGGAATCCACTTCTGGGGTAAGCCCCAATTTGTTCTTCTCAAAGGGTCATACTCCCCTACAAGACAAACCTGATGGCCTCTATATGTGAAGATACTCACAAACAAACTACACGAGATTGGATTATCATACAAATGGGATATGTAGGATTCCTCCCTAAGGTCTAATCCCAATACCCCAAATTGACCCCATTCTCTTTGGTCTACATTCCTATCAGGGTCTAATTCAACGTGGAAATCCATATCCCTTCCAGGGTTTTTTGGGATGCTTCTTTAAAATGCCCACACTAAACTTTGACGAGGAACCTTCCACCTAAAAATCCTAGGACGATGATGATAAATTATATAGTTAGAAACTTATCACATGAACATAAAAGGTAGGATGTTTTCCATTATGTAGCACCAAACTAAGTAGGTTTTGATTCATTTCACAAGGATATTTAGGAGTCCCATACAAGGGTTTGAAAACAACATAAAAAACTCCTATCTCCTTGAATGATAATGAACTTTGGATTTCACCACTGTGTGGCAAGAAAACTAGCTTCATCATAACCATGACCAAAGAATCTATAATTTGTACATAAGGGGATACAATTTATGAAGAATCTTTGATACATACAGATGATTTGGAAGTCCACCCATGCTAATAATTGGTTGTTGATTCAAGGGAGACCTACCTAATACTAGGGAATAAATAAAAGTTTCATGACCATATCTTAAATATATATATGTGAGTCCCAAAGTATGAACTAATTCCCCCCCTAAAGGGTGTAATGAGCACAGACTCCCATAATCTCGACCAATGTGAGTTATTAAGAATCATTGGACAAACTTCCCAATGAGAACCTACCTTTGAAGAGCAGGTCCCATGAATATAGAACCATTTGGTGTCTCTGGTTCAATGAAAAAACCAATTGGAAACCATTTAAAATTATGATTCAAAACCCTAAATAGTATCTTAGGGTAACAGTACTTCATATGGAGTTTTGGTAAACCACCAGATAGGATTTTAATGCATTGTATGAATGATAATTATTTCTCATGTCACAAGAAACACCACTCAAAAAATAATCCCTTGGGGAAAGGTTGAACCATTATTCACTCAGTTGATCAAACAATAGTATCAGATCACAATCATGTCATCATATTTTATTGATTCATGATTTAATATTTTATGTATGTGTAGTTTTAAATGTGATCACATAATATAATATGAAAGCATAAACAAATAAAATAAAAATGTGATGCAATGGATTTTCTCGATTTACTATGCAATCATTTGTGATTTCAATCACATAGTACATGATTATGAGATAGAAAATGATTTCACTTCATTATATAAAATTTAAACCCTCAATTATATATTAATTAGTAAAATTCCTTATGCAATTTTAATTTAAACAAAACCTAGTTTTTGAGGTGTTTGGTAATCCATAGATGAGGGATCCACCTACTAATGGGCAGTTCATATAAGAATGATGGGTTGACCTAACAGAAGTTGGATGTAAAGGAGTATCCATAACTAGGTTGTTTAAACTTCAGAGGAAAGAATTTAGTAAATCATTTTTATCATTTTAGAAGCTTGGACATCACTCAACATATGAAGGAGCCTCAAGGTAATGTGGTTGGTTAGTCAAATTATTACCTTGAACTCTTTGGGTTAGGGCGTATCCAAATATTTTAAACAATTAGGGGAGGTTCAAGGATCATTTCCACTAGAATACTCAAGCGAAAGAGTGTTCTAATTATATTATCATGGGTTTCTAGAGTATGATAAAAATAAAGGGATATATTTATTGAATAAATTAATAAATAGTGTCTAATCATTAATTAAGATAAAGTACTAATAATATAAATTTAATGTTTATAGAAAATGGAATGAAATAATAAAAAAATGATGTGGTTAATTCTTGACAAAGTAAATGTCCTATCCATAACAAATTTCCAAGAGTAGTACATATACATTCTTAAGGTACTATGACATAAAAAAATTATAGGTTCTTGTGTCCTCAATGTCTTTTAAGACTCATTAAGAAGCATGGGTGTTAAAAATGATTATAAGAGACTCATCTATGCCCCATAGGATTGTTATTTATTAATTTTATCATCAATGTACGATGTGAGTTGTGTATAAAACATCATGAAATGGATGACTACACATATGGTCTCATCTCTAGTAAGATTATGAGAAGAAATTGAATCACATATATGAAAAGCTGTTAATTACATTGGACTAGTGTAAACTGAAAGATGTATTCATATATTTCAATGGATCCATTTCTCATATCATTTTTATATATTTAATCTAGTTTAATTTAATATTACATAATGAAAAGTTTTGAAAAAAACACTTCTTTATCTTCAAGGTAATGTACACCATGCAATAAGAACATTAAATAATGATTCGTATTTAATTATTATGGTGAACAAGATAAAAGAAAAGGGAAAAAGACTGATGGGAAGAGCGATGTAAAAGAAAAATTTGCAATGTTATTCCAAGAAAAGAGTTAATAAATAGGATTTTATTTTCTTTTTGTATAATGAAATAAATACATAGAGTTATAATTAAACTAACCGAATCGAAGAAGCAAGTAGTTTCTTATTCTTTATGTATATTCATCAATTGTAAGTAATGTTTATGTCAAAATTCATGGATATTAAATACAATATGATTATTAAATTTGTGTATTGAAATATTGTAACCAATTAAGTATATAGAAGTTACAAGATTTAAGATGTGTTGTCCTAGTAGATAAGAAAAGGTGGTTTTTAAATCAAGGATAAGAAGAAAACAACATCTAATTGACAAGTAAATGGTTTTAGTTTAACTTTTGTTGAGAATTAAAAAATAATAATATAATGTTTCATTTGGAATCTATGAATAATTATTTATGTTTAGGAATGAATGTTGTTTTCAGTGTCTAATAATCAATCAATTGTTCAGTGATACATGAATCATAGACAATACATGATGAATATTAAATGGAGGACTAATATACCCAGTTGTGCCAAGATAATTCTTTGTCATGTAAAATTAAAAGTGGACACAAATGATATAAAAATATGGTATTTAGTATACATTTATTTAAACACCTTATATATTATCAACATACATTTTTTTGGATAATGAAACATTAGGAAATAATGATACACTACAAATATTCCAGAATTAGGTCATCTGGAGAGCGTTAACTATTCTAAGTGTAAGATAGAAGTAAGTATAATATATTTTATTACATTATTTGATTAAGGTATATGAATGTTTTTTATGGTATTTTAATGGTAATATTATATAAGTTTCATCGGGATGGTATTCTAAGTAATATCTTCATGAAGCATTCATTGATCAGTATAATGCAGCATGGGGAAATTCCAATTTTATCAGAAAATTATATGCTGACTATAATGAAAAAAGGATATAATATGAGTTATAGAATAATGGAAATCCATTATTTCATAACAACATGGGTTTAGATGCAAATAAGTTTTTGTGGACATAAACAATCTTACAAAAAAAACATTCCCCACAAGTAGTTATCCTAAAAGTTTATCAGGATATCACAGAAATAAACATGAAAGAAAATTTGTATTCATGTGATAGAATATTTCCATATAAGGGTTCACACATCTATTTTATATTGTGGTATAAAAAATGACTTGGTTTTAGTCAACACCTTAAATTCATAATAAGTTGAAATAGGAAAAAGTTCCACTAGATCATGTGGAAAAAAATGTCCTAGAGACACATATTGCATAACAAAGATTAAACCATAGTGATTGATTTGTATTCACAATGGTCAGTGAGACAATATTCATTGAGAATAAAAATCCTAAAAGTAAGAAGTATATGGTAGTATTATAAAATTGAAAATACCAATTAAAATTCAATAGTGAATTTTATGTATAAACAAAGGACTTATTATTTTGAATACCATGGTGTGTATTCAATTCTCTTGATACATGGGTGTACAATAATTGTGACAATAGGTCTCTATTGGTGCTAAAATTTCATTATACCCAAAATCCATTAGAATTTTACTTATCATAGATAACTTCTATGATAATTTTATTAAACATTGGATATTAAGACCACCAATCACGAATGGTGTCTATGCGACACTACTAAAAAGGGACGGAGACATCAGAAAATTCAAATAAAGAGTGATAGTTACTAAAATCTAGATTAGGATTGAATAAAGAAACAAAATCAGAAAATATTCATTTTGAATGAATATTTTCTATGTTTATACTAGAGGTTAGTGGGGGTGCCATTATTTTCTAATTAAAATACGCTTGATAAAATTTGGAAAACATATATTGATCTTATAGTCTTCAAAGACCAAAATTAAAGTATTTCTCTAGTGATTATCTTAAATTAGAATACTATTTTATAGAGAAAACATTCTAATGAGGTAGATAAAATAGTTTCTTAGAAATATTCAATCATACATATATTGACATAGTATTGAAAAATACATATAATAAATTTTTGAGAGAAAATAATTACCAATGTCACATGGCATAAATCTCCCCCAGAAGAAATGCATGCAAATATGAGGAGATTAAAATTGTGATTTAAACTCCATGCACTTATGAGATCAATTAACCACATATTCCATTACTTGTAAAAGATATGATATTTCCAAAATATACATTATAGTAAGAAAATAGATGTTAAACACATGAGAACTGTAAGGGAAGTAGTAAGAACTATATGATTGTACTTGACCAACTACTGACTAGATATGTACCAGGTAAGTGGAGAAAGAAAGAATAATAGTTTTCAGGGGACACAAATAAGTCTTCCATGGATAAATGTGATCTAATATCATAGTAAGGATAAGGCATAAACAATAAAATCTCATTCATGCTAGTGGTATCCATATTTAAAAATATAGTGTGTGTTATAGCTTATGAGGTAGTTAATAAGTAGTGTACGATTTCAAAAACATTTGTTCAGGTTCTTGGAATCTCACGTAGTATGTAATTTATTATCATAATATAAATTATTATATTCATACTATCCAAGATATAAAGATTTTATAGTGTATAAAATGGAATACAAACTAGGATTACATCTTTGGAGAAGTTTTACTCAAAGAGATGAGGTCACTCATAGCAAAGTAAACAGTCATCAGAGATGTGGAATACACAAAATTAAAAACTATGTCTCAACAGAAACATGAATTAATAATGTGAGAGTAAGAAATGATGGTTAAAAAATTTGGACCTTGTATAAGTAAGAGTGTTGTAAAAGTGGGTTCCCAAGAACCAAATATATAGTAATTTTTGATTACCACACCATGTATACTTTGAGACATGCATGATTTACAATTACTATTTTAGTGTATATATGTTTACATCCAAAACTTAAATGTTAATGTACATAGATTAATGTCATATCATAAGGTTATTGAAGATCCTTTTAAATAATGAGAAACTCGTGATACTATGAAATTAATCATAAACTTTTGTCCTATGGTTTAGATACATCATACTGACTGAACACAATAGAAGTCTGACTATTAGGTGATAGGGGATCATAATCATTGAGACTTCATCTCTTGATGTTCACACATGGTAATCTGTGGTAGGTAAGATCATGAGGGAAAACCCCCAAATAGGAACACCACATGTTTTGGGTGTCAATAGATGTTCCTATCTATAGAAATTTGTATTGGTATCTTGAAATTAAATCTATAAAAATGTGTTCCATTAGACTATGTACTTTGATGCAAGGAAAAATCTATGATAGTGTAATCATGTTGAGGTAGCTTATGTTATCTGCATCATTAGTGGTATAAAATTGGTTGAATGATCAAGATAAATTTTTTCACTTCCGATTTGAGGATGTAATATCTTTGGATATGTTGATTAGAATGGTTGTACATTCATAAATTCATATCCATGGTAGTTGAAGTTAAATCTATTAATATAGATCAACAAATAATAGAGAGGGGAAGGATGAGGACACATGTCTGCATCTTAATTTATGAGATATCTAATGACAATGAGATTATATTACTCAGTGTGTGTTCATAGGTTGGTTTTTGTTACCATGACTACTACCTATCTCTTTTGGGGCCTTGATGGGTTTCTAGACATTTCTCATAGTCAATTAATTCTATTCACTACTATTAAGATGAGGGAACAATGGGTCAAACACGGGAGGGTATTCAAGAATATTCCATCTTCTTGTGAATATGTATATTGGATATAGTGGGCCGAACCACTAGGGTCTTATATTTTTTTGAGGATGTAAAATCTCCAATGACTAAATAAATTCATATTATTCGATTATAGAATAATTTGTATTGAATATATTTATTAAATTTATTCACAAGTATTAATGTAAATACATGGAGAATATTATTTGAACTAATATTATTTTAATATTAAATGTTCATTTAATATCTGTGGGAATGATGAGTTAAGTCAATGAATCAATTTTATCACAAAATATATTCATTATATTACAAGTTATTGGTAAATATGTTAATGATATTTATGACTCACTCAGTGAGTCATAATATATCATTTATAGCCTATATGGGGTGAAATAATCTTTTTGGGGGCCATGGAGCGTTTTCGGCATAATTTCCTTACTTACTGTATATATGAATAGAGATTCTTTCACATGCAATATATTCACTATAAGATCTCAAGATATTATAACTCATATTCTACTTCCTGGACAGTGAAGA
The DNA here is from genome assembly GCA_963277665.1 of Viscum album. Lineage (NCBI taxonomy): Eukaryota > Viridiplantae > Streptophyta > Magnoliopsida > Santalales > Viscaceae > Viscum > Viscum album. Next base: position 812,911,241 of record OY728126.1, on the reverse strand, counting down.
ACTTGATCTAGGTGATGAGATTGATCTCTCCATCAAGAATCATGAGAACACCGAAACATTTATCATCAGGATGCCAAAGGCATTATTAGATCTATGTTCTAGCACCCAAAATTTGACAATTAAAGCTGCAAAATTTTGTTAAATCATGTGTGAATGATCTAGATTAATTCAAATTTGGATTATTCGTGAATAAATCATTAGCTATGAATAAATTAAGTATAAGAAGCTTCAGATCTAACTATGTATTTATGGTTTAATTTTTGTGATTTAATATCTTCATGCATGATGATCGAGCTTAAATTTGGGTAGTGATTCACAAGAGATGATATTTTTCTATCAATATATAGTGTGAAATTTTAAATACCTGGCTAAAAAGATTATTCTGTAAACCCTGATACTTTCAGAAAACAAGGAAAAAATTCCTTTAACAAATACTCACCGTCTATTTCCATTGATTTCACTTTCCACACATGATTTGGATATTGAAAGAAAGACCAAGTGACCCCCACATGTACACCTCAATAGAATATTAAAATATCCTCAAAAATATCTTTTATAAAAATACCATATTTTCCATTTTTAATTCATACCCATTTAGGAAAAGGACCTTCCAAATCAACTTAAATGAAAACATAGGTGACCTATAGGGGAGATAGGGAAAGAGTAGAAGAATCTAACTTAATCATAGAACATAAAGAACTAATAATTTCCATTAGATCATTGTAATATAACAGTTAAATCAAAGTACCCTCAATAGAAACCCAAATTGTTATTACCAAAGAGACAAAATTTTCTAATATGGAAAACCATCATTAGAAAAACAACATAAGGTTACCCGACACCTTCCATGATCTTGATCACTAGAAATTATAAAAACATTTTCAGTTTGAGAATATGATGAACACCCATCCATCATCCAGAAGTCCCAAAAAGAAATTTTTTAAACAAATTTTTTCTAGTGTGTTTTGAATCATAGGAATAGGGAGACTATTACAATCCAAGGTGGAAAATGTGAAAATAAAAAAATCCTCATTTATAATCTGGACATAATAATATAAAAAATAATTATTATGATACATTTCAGCAGAGAAGGATTTAGTGGTTGTATAATGAAACTACCCAAGAATTTTCATAATCAATCAATCTTATAATTTATTAATATTTTTGTTATAAATTTATTAGTGAAATATTTTTTAAAACTATATCAATGTTTATTTCATGCTTCAAATGATATTATAAAATAAATTATATTCTTATTATATATTTAAAATGAATATTCTTTATGATTTATATATTTTTTATTTATAGGCCAAATATATTTTATTAACATGATATGAAATTTTATCTATGAAAAGAATTATTTAGTTATTTTATATTTTATAAAGGGATATTTATTTTAAAAATATAGAATTATATTTGTATTTATTATTATAAATTATTTTATTATTTTGTGAAACAATAATAATATTTTTCATTTGAAAAATAAATTGTATTTATTATGAATAAAGTGTCTTTCATGTACTAATTGATTTTATTTAAAGGTTAAATTTTAAATTTTTTAAATTTTAATTTGATAAAGTTAAAAATATTTAGAATAATCATTTCTCAATTATCTAAAGGTGATGTGATTTTTATTTTTCTAAACAAGTTTATTTTTTGTGAATAATATAGTTTTTATGAATACCATATCTTTTATGATATATCCTGATGTAAATATAAATTAAATATTTATGAAACCTTTTACCTACATTTATGTTATAAATACTGTAAAAATATTCTAAAATACCACATAAATATTATTCAATTGATTTAAATTAATTTTTATGGAAGACAAATATGAAAACATTTATTGGTCCTGATGTAGTTACTACACATCAGTGAAGAAGTAAAATTGGTATGTTTAAGATAATATTTAAGAGGGGATAAGGTTATTCTCAATATTTAATGTATGTTCTATGACTAATAAATGATATTAATTTATATTTTTAAAATTTTAAATTATGGAACAAAATAATTATCAAAATTCTCACTAAATGCTTATGTAGGCCGAGGAAAGTCAAAATAATATCATAAATATATTTCCATGATTTGTATGAGAATAAATATACAATATGAATAAACATAGATGAATATAATGATTGAGAATAAATAATATTTCTATAATTTTTTTAGTTTTATTAATAATATATTTTTTAAAATCACTTACATATTGTCGACATACCTCTAACGGAAGAATGAGAAAAGTAACTAAAAAATGGTTTTAAAAATAATTTAATTAATAATATTTGGGTCATTTAAAGTTTTGTATGAAATTTATAGATATTTAAGAATGAGAATTAATTATATAAATTTTAATTCAAAATTCTTATTATCATTTCAATATTATTAATGTCAAATTACCAGAACAACAATAAAGGTGACTTTAAATGGTATTCAATGTCAACAATGATTTATTAAGTCACAAAATATCATAACACCTCATCTTGAAATGGGTGTATGAGAAAAATCAAGACCTTACTTTATCCTTTGTAAATTTTTATCAATATTGGATACACTTACATAGACTATGAAATGAATTTTATATTAAAAAGTTAGTATCCACTAAAATTAAACCCCTCTTACATATAAAAGGACCCCTCCACTACCCCTTCTAAGACATACCTAAAATTAATATTCATATCAAAAATCTATCACATTTCTTTCACTAAAAACACCTTATACATTTTTGAGGCATTGACATTAGGATAATTATATAATTACATTAAATATGATAAGGATTCCAACAAAAGAACAAATTTATTCTTTGATGTTAATGTGTGTAGACCAAGAAGAAATCCAATGTTGGGTTTTCCTGTCACAATTTTTATTTGTTAAGATATAATTCACATTCACTACTTATTTTTTTATTTGTTGTATATATATCCAATAAAATCTTTTTATCACATTTTTTATGAAACTCAAGTGATTTAAAAATCCCTCTAAGGTTCAATATTTCATGGTATTTTGATACAATTTTCCTAATGATGGAAGAGTTTCTTTTCCAATCCCACATTGAATTCAAAGTTTTTTATGTATAGATTCCTATTTAAATAAATTTCATGTTCTTTATCTATAAAACCAAATATATATTTCCCCAATATAGTTATTATTAGGGGATTAATGTCTTATTACCATTTTACTTTATTATAGGTCCAAATTTAACCAAAAGGACGGCTATAAATGGAATCGACCTTATCACTTCTTTTCTGCTAGAAATCAATTTCCACTATTACTATATTTTTTATATTTTTTATTGAATATTATTAACAATATTTTAAAGATTTATTAAGACCATTTTATATTTAATAAGTCTTTATTTAAATTTTTGATGGAATCTTTTTAATATTCTCCACATTGGTCACTTTGGAATTTTTTTTACAAAAGTGTGAAAAAATAATATTTTTATGATTTTCTAAATGAATTAATTTTCCTTCCATTAAAAACATTATTATTTATGAATATTATTTCTATTTTTCATGGATTTTCAAATAAATTCATGTTTAGTGAATTAATTCATTCTTAATTTTAGTTTAGATAATTACTTTAGGCATTGTTTTTAGGACTAACAAGTTTCCAGTTTTAATCACTTTTCTGTTTGATGAATTTTGTTTTTTTATTATCCAAATATTGTTTTATAACTTTATCTATAGATATTTTAATTTAATTTTTAAAATTTTATTAGATAACTAAGAATTTTATCTATATTTTCTTTAAAAATTACTAAAGATGAATAATTTTTATTAATATTCATAATTTTCACCGAATTTATGAAATATTTCTATCATTATAAAATTCCTATGGTTACATAAATACAATTTTTTAACTATACCATGATATAAAAAAGTCAGATATAAGATTTCATTGATATGTTGGAAAGAATAATTTTTTTTATAAATATAAGTCTATTAGAATAATAATTGAATATGATGTTTAGAGGGTTTAAGAGTTGACTAATCATTGTGTCATCAGGTAGATACTAAATTTTATAACGAAATCTAAATATTCTGGAATTACAGTTTTTGACAAAGGAAATCAACTCTATGTTTAGGGAAATAAACAACATACTTAGTATTTTACTCTATGCATAATTTATTGACATCTAAAAAGTTAGCGATAAACTTTGGATTGACTGGTTATCAACAATATATTGAATGTTAAGAACTCTATGTAGTCCAGAATTATAGATTTTTTAAAAAATTGACTTGACCTCTTTGTTTTAAAATGAAATTTATATTTATATACTGAACTCTATATTCAAAAAATGAAATCTACATTTGAATTGAATTATGTTTTTATGTCTTAAATAAATTCATAGGATACCTAGTGAAATCCGTTATGAGTATTTTGAAAAAAATTAATCACACTACATGGATTACTCATTCCACACATCTCTTTTTTATCAGTACATGGAGATAAGACATTGAAATAAACTTAAACACTACAACATAATGTTTTGTTTGATTGAATTATTCCATGTTCTTTGATGTGTAATGCATGTGCAATGTAACATGTGCTACACAGGCCACCCACATACATCTTCAATATATGCATTATCTAAGAACACATGAATGCATTTTGGTATTTCAACAAGATTTATAATGCAAAATAATTTCATCAAAATAACATGGGAACTCATAAATCGAGTAAAATACATCCATTCTTTGGATAAAAATAAAGAAAAAGTTGTAAAGATGATGGGATATTGAAAACTCTATTGTTGTTATTTAAAGAAGAAGGAATAATTTATATGAATTAAATATATAATTTTAGAAGATGTTATTTCATAAATATTATATTTTAGTGAGGATCCATTCATATCAACTCTTCTATTTTTTATTCTATAGTGAAAAATATCCATCTTCCATCACTTTTAGAGACAACTGTAAATTGGAACTGCTTACAAATTCTACACCTCCTCTCTTTATTCTTCAAGGATAGTTGATTGTAATTAATTATGGGTGAAGTACTTGTAGACTGTTGTTAGTTTTGGAGGAGGTTTAAAAAATCTATACTTAGTTTTCATGGTCCCTACTAAAAGGACATTGAGGCTCAGTTTAAAGTATTATGACAAAGAAGCAACATATTAACCTTAGTTATCTAGGCCCCTAGTAAAATATCCTGAATAAAATAAAAAATCTCACATTGAGTATTAATGGAGTTGACTTTGGGGTGTGATTTAATTCCTCAAACCACAATAAAAATCTTCAGTGTCCTCCTATTTTTTATATACTTTTCTACCTCATTATTCGACATAAATCAATAGACACATTAACCTTTATCAAGAAGGATATTAAATCATCCTTGGATTATAAAATGGAATGATTCAAACCTAATGAGTATTCATATTTGAATCAACAATGGGACAATACTTGGTACGAGATCAAGGTTCTTTAGGATATTATTGAATAATTATTTTGGTGTTTACACGACTGATATAAATATCCAGATGAATAATGATTTCAATGGAAAATATAAGAGAAAGTATATGAATAATACAGTCTCTTTTTTTTAATGGTGGTAATTATAGACGTGAAAATTATAGGATGATCGTATATCTAAATTAAATTTATCTGAAAAAAATATATATTTTCAAACCATATAATAATTATAAAGCTTAACCAGTTAAGTGTAATGTTACCCATGAAGTTGAGTATAATTTAAACTGTAGAGCTATATATTAAATTATATCTCATCATAGTCTAGATGAATCAAATGGAGTTTCTCATTAACCTACCATCTTTGATATATTGGAGACTGTTTTTATAGCTTATGATGGAATAAATAATGTCAAACAATAATTTTACAACACTATTAAAATAAAATTTGATAATTTTTGGATACATTAATGTGAAATTATTACTCAGATGAATGTAATAATTATTGAAATAGTTGATGATGTTGCTAAATTTGGTGCCTCAATTATAGAATATTATTAGTATTTGATGGTCCATAGAGTTTTTTCCATTAAATATAGTAAAATTTATAGGGATATTATAAAATACACATTGGTTAAGGATTTGAATATGAATAATTTTATGAGAATTTTGATGATTTATTAATTTAGTATTTATGCTGAAATAGAAGATCACATTTATATCCAGAAGAAGAATGTTACAGACAATGTTTCTACCCCAAAGGTTAATGATGAATATTATAAGGATTCTAGTAATTTAAATTTATATGATTAACTATTAGATATTTATAGAAATTTAAAATATTATATAATAATAAGTAGAATGATAAATTGAATAATAATGAAGAAAAGGATGATACATTCATTGAATGTAAGAATATAGGTCATTTAAGACCTGAATTCCCTAGATTTAAAGCTCAATTTAAGGATGATTAAAAAAGAGAGATAAATAAATATATGAGGGATACGTGGAGTGCACTAGAAGATTCATGTAATGAATCAAATTCAAATACTGAAGTTTGAAATGGAAATAAAAAAGTAAATCTATGTCTTATTGATCAAGCTAAATTGTTATATTAGTTTCACCTTAATTATTCTTATTCTGAAAATAATTATTTTTATAATATTAATAAATACTATTATACAATCTAATAATATTATAATCTGTGAAGAAAAAGAAAATAAATATTAGTTAATGCTATGATTTTTTTTATTGAAAGTGTAAATTTATCTAATCAAAATTTAGATTTTAGATTTTAGTTTTCTTAAAAATCTTATGGTTTTCACGATAAAAACATTAATGAATTATTGGGTGAAGTTGAGACTTTAAAATGGTTGAAATTATGTTTACCATGTGGGGAAATTATCAAAATTAAATCATTTGAAATAATAAATATATTAAAGGAAGGAGAGATATTGGTTGTAAAAGAGGAGAGCCTAAAGTATATAAAAATTATTTTGTACCAAGTTCTAAAATAAAAATAATGTTAAATTTTAGATGATTTCATTTTGGAATTAATGGGAATTATACTAATAATTTTTTCTTTAAATTTGTTAATTTTTTTGGTGTTAGGAACATTAATTTATCAAAATAATTATCAAGTTTTAAATCTAGTATTTCTGCTCAAATTAAGTAGTTCGAGTTTCCATATTTATTTAATTACTATCACAACTGGACATAAAAGAAACAGGGTAATAAAATGAACTTGTATTTAATATTTTTTTTTTCAGGAATATTCCACTAAAATTAATCATTAGATCATATAAATATTGCTCAATAAGTGGAAATATCTCATGAGGATTATCAATTTCTAAATTGTTTTTTTATATAGAAGGGAAGATATATCGATATGAAACTATAACCTAGAAAGTATTTCATTTCTATTTTTAATCATATTATATTGTTAGAGTGACTTATCTATTTTATATAGGGGTTGACATAAAATGTTTTATTATTTTACGCTTCTAACTATATATTTTTATTTTCTAAACTTTTTGATCATTCTCAACTAGAGAACTATTTTAAATTTTAGATGCCATAATTTTGGGATATCTTGTATATTATCAATAGTTTTATCAACTAGTATGATAACATGTGTTGATTTGAGTGTTTTCTAATGATCATATCTAAAATGTATTATAATTTAGGATTACATACATGTGATGAACTATTATTATATGAAATTTATTTATTTTTTAATTTATTGTCTAAACATTCACAACATGTGTTATACAAAAGAATATTTATGTTGAAACTAATTTTTAAAACTCATTGAATACACATGGTGTTTAAGTGGAAATTTTTAAACTATTAGAAAGTTCTTAAAGAACTTCATATTCCTATATATCTAACACCAACCTTTACCAGTGCTAAAATTAAACAATGATAAATTGGGTAGTTTCATCAGAACTAGATAAAAGAACAAATAAAAGTCACCCTTATCACCAATAAAAATCAATTATAAAAGACCTCCTTTCATAAGTAATTTTTATATCACTAATAAATGCCACCCTTTTTTAATGCATTATTTAGAGTGGATAAAGGATGGCCATTATCATTTTTTTGTAAATGATAGAGGTTATCATATATAAAATATTTTATATTTACATATTTATATATTCTAAAATTCTATTTATATATAAATAAGTATATATATATATTATAAGTTATACTTTTGTTTATAATAAATTTAAATTCAAATTATGGAATTTTCAATAAATATATTTATTCTTATTTAATTTTGTGATATATTCGTGTTGTATAATTTCTAATATTAATATATATTAAAATATACATATATATATATATATCTCTGTGTGTGTGTGTCTGTACACACACACATAAATATAAATATATTAAATATATTATCTGTATATTTATATTTATTATATATTTAAATTTTATTATATAATTTATAATATATATATATATATATTTATAGTTATATGGGTGTGTTTGTTTTCATATATATATAAGTATGATTATATATATATAAATATATATTTAGGAATATATTAAATTAAAAATATACATATAAAATGTATATTTAATAATATGATTCAAATTTAAATTTTAAAAATTATATCAATCTTATTTTATTAATTTATATACAGAAAACTTATCATATTTTCATTAAAAAATGAAAATATTTAGTAATGTATTTAAATATAATAATTTTTTTAATGTAATACATCAAAATTTTGTTTACATAATTATATAAATCTAAAAATGAACATATATTTATTTGAAAAAGTTTATATATATAGATATAAAAAAATACATATATATAAATATAATCATTAGTGTTGTGACCCAAATCCATGATATGGCCTGAAGAGTTGATGTTTGTGTTTGCGTATATGAATGTAAGTGTGTATATGTATGTATATGTGTATCTGTGTATGTTTATGATGTATATATGTATGTATATATTTATATGTATGTGTATGTATGTGTGTATGTGTATGTATGTGTATGTATGAGTATGTATGTATGTATAAAATATTATCTTTTTGTATGTGTATGTTCAGGATTATGTGTATACCCTAATATATATGTGTATGAATGATTATGAATGTGTATAAATGTGTACGAATGATTATGTATGTGTAATTATATGTATGTATGTTTATGTATGTGTATATATGTATGTATGTGTGTGTGTATGTGTATGTGCATATACGTGCATTTATGTGTATGCGTGTCTACATATGTGTATGTGTATGTGTATGTGTATGTGTATGTATGAATATGTTTTTTTACAAGTATGCATATGTGTATGTATGTGTATGTGTCTATATGTGTTCTATGTATATGAATATATATATGAGTATTTGTATGTGTATCTATATTCATGTGTATATATGTACATGTATGTGTATGTTTGTGTATGCGTATATTCCTATATGTGTATGTGCATGTTCATGAATGTATGTGTATGTATGTGCATGTGTGTGTTTGTTTGTGTATGTGTATGGATGTGCATGTATGTGTATGTATGTGTATTCATGTGTATGCATGTGTATGTATGTGTGTCTGTGTTTGTGTATGTAGGATTGTGTACATGTGTATGTGTATGAATATGTATGTTTATGTGTATGTATAGGTGTGTGTGTGTGTGTGTGGGTGCGTGCATATGTTTATGTATTTAAGTGTATATGAATATGTATTTGTATGTATATATTTGGATAAACACAGATATGTGTTGGTTTACCTATATATCTCAGACATGCACACGCATACAAAAATATTTATTCACTTATATAAATAATTTTTTTAGAAATATTCTTTTTAACTGTAATTAATAATTAAATATATTTTTAATATACAATAAACACTATATATATGTGTGTGTGTATATATTAGGTGATTGAGGGTACAATTACATTTTTTATTTGTTGTTTTCATTATAAAGTTTTTTTTTTAATTTTTTATAAAATTAATATATTTAATTTAATATTAAAATTACATTTATCATAATAATGAAATATTTTTTATAATATCATTAATACATTTATCAAAATTTTAATACATTTGTTAATAATTGTAATTTATAATCCATTTATAAATATTTATTATTTTTTTTGTAAATTAAAATTTTCATTTTTTTATATTTGATATTCATTAATATTTATTACCAATTATATTATCATTGATAAATATAATTTTTGACAGAGCTACTAGTTAGCGTTGATAAAGGCGTTGTTTGAGGGATGATAAAAGTACTATTTGTCATAACTTTTTTATTTTAGTACCGATAATGGGTACTTTAATTAATGTTTTTTTGTATGACTGGAAACCCTTTATCCTTTTTAAAAGTATAAAAGTTTTTGCACCACTCCTCTTCACTGATGAAGCACTAAAAAAATTATGACATTACTCCTGACTTTTATGGAATATTTGGGGTGAATCGACCTTCAAACCAAAGTTATGGTATTCAAAACTTGTTTTGAGTATTTTTAAACCATCAGTGCTTGATTTTTTTACATTTTTGGTTGTTCTAACCCCATTGTGATCCCATATTGATTCATTTGATGATCTTCCATGGTTTTCCATGATTTTTTGGTTGTTTTTTCTATCAGCATATTTAAATTTATTTATAGATTATAGGATTATTTTGATTCCTATTTTAGTTTTTCTCTGTAAAATTAATTCACTGTGTGTTTGGATTTATTTTGACTATATTTTATGAATATTTTTATAGTCATATATATATATATGGGATTAACCACACTCAGGCTTGGCTCATCCCTCACTTAACCAATTTGAAATACTAGCCTGTAAACATTACTTTTGAGAAAATATATTATATTAGTGAATGAATTATTTACTACATGGTTTATAAATAATTGAGATTAATGAAAGAGATTTCATATCTAGATAATTACTTTTTATACAGTTTAGTAAACTATTATTTCAAAATTCCTCCCCTTTTGACCTTATCTTGAACCTAAACTCCTTTTAAGGTTTTAATAACTTTCCTATCAATGTGAGATGGATAAAAAAAATATAAATGATAACATAACTTCAAATGTTGATAGATTTTGATCTGGATATGGAATTGTTCTTTAAAAGATATAAAATAAAATATCTCAAATAGATATATCGTTCAACTACTAATAATGCATGTATGAGTCCAAAAAATTAATAACTATCCATTTTGTAACATTTTTTTAAAATAAAATAGAAATAAACTAACATAGAAAATTTAAAATTTGAATGTTCTTGAAATATGTAAATTAATAAAATGTATTGATTATATCGATAGTAATAATTTTTTTATAATAATAAATTTCATTATCTCCCTTGACGAATCCATTCCAAAAAAATAGAATTAATTGTGATATGCAACTTCATGGAATAAAAAACAAAGTATTTTCTTATTTTTTACTAATAAAATATTCTAACTTCATATAGTCTGAAATGTTGTGGATGCAATAAGAAATTATATCAAATATGATGAATATATGCTTATATATATATAGAATACCGTATTTCAGATTCTATTCTCATACCTTATTTGTGTTATTTTTATAAAATACTAATATTTTTAACTAAATATAAAGGATACGAATAAAAAAGTGATGGTTTCCAATCACATGACAAAAGAATATAAGTATAGGGTTAAAGAGTTTATCATGTTTTTATTAGAGCTTGAATATGATAAGTATCAAATCATTTGTTCTCATTTATGTGGTTGATATTCAAAATGAATGTATTCAAAGGATTTGGAGGAGCACTTCCTCTATCATGGATTATATCTAAATCATAAATGTTGGAAAAAACATAGGAAGTAACTGAATTTAGCAAGAGACTAGTTTAACACTACAATATTTAGATATTATGAATGATTATAAGTGTAAATTCCAATAGAGGAAAAATTACATTTTATGGGAAATCTAATAGGATTGCAAGTGTAATTGATAATAAAGATTATGTTGAGGAAATAACAATGGTAGTGGAAGAAGAACTTCATGATTTTAAAATGTTGTTTGAGAACTTGATGAGCTATTAAAAATTCATTTGTATGTTGGTTTTACTAAATATAAAATTTTGAAATTGTACAAATGATATATAATTTGAAACCTAGAAATGGATGAACCTACACTAGATTTAAGAACCTATTGTTTTTCTTGAATGATATGCTACCAGAAGTTAATGAGCTTCCTTGTCAAACATAAACTGTTAATTGAATTCTATGATCAATGGGTATGATATCTTAAAGAATACATGCATGTCAAAATTACTGTATATATTTTTCTCAAGGGCCTTGAATCACTTAAAAAGTTTCCTATGTGTATTAGAATTCTCCATAAAAAATAAGAATCAAGTCCTTCCAAATTTTTATGGTACTTTCCAATCCTTCAAAATATTAGAGGCCTATACTGAAGCGACAAGATTGAAAGGCAATTGAAAAGACACACAAAGACAAGAATTTATGATGGGAAACACCATAACCCACCAGACTCTCCCTAGGGGAATAAAATTGATCATCAGTATCCTGAATTTTTAAATTAGTTGATAAATCTTCATCTTATGTTATCTATAGATGGAATGAATCCTTATGGTGTACAAAGTATATCTTATAGAACATGGGTGATTATGTTGTTAAATTATAACTTTCCCCAATGGTTATGCATAGAATGAAAATATATTTGGATGTATCTATTTATATCACACCAGAACAATAGGGTAAAGTTATTGATGTTTACATGGATGCATTTATCTAAGATCTGAAACTAATATGGGATTTAGGTGCTATGTTGTGTGATTCTCATAAAAGTAAAGATTTCAAATTACGATCCATGTTTCGTAGATTTTAAATTACATTCCCTATTAAATATTTTTTTACGGGCCTAACATTAATTGAATGTGGGGGAACCCTATTTCTATAGAAGGTACACATATAGGAATCTTTCCACAAAGTTTTTGTTTTCTAGATTTTACAAATTTTTTACTAACAACATAAATACTAATATCGGACTACATCTGTCTTGACTTGACTTCCTCAGTCCATTAACTTGGTAATATGACCCCATGGGTATCATGTAAAACCTTGTTTTCCTTGTCATCACACCATATACTATTTCCCACTAGGTGCACTTATCTGACCAAGGACTGTCCACATAGTCTAACATATGTTTTTTCTGTAAGAACCTGGATCTCTTTTCAGGTATGTTTTTCCTTTTTTCTGGAGTTTTTGAGAAAAATGAATTTTCTGGAAATTTCAGAAGTACACACCGTGTACTTTCTTAGTACACGCCGTGTACTCTTTCCCCGGCTTGAAGCCGTGTGCTAGCCGTGTCCGGGCCACACACACGGTATGTAAGGCTGAGGTGGAGGCTGGTTATTTCGGAGTATGGAAAAATCGAAGTACACGATGTGTACTCAAAAAGTACCCGTCGTTTACTTTCTTTTTTTTCATTAAACGGACCGAGGTCGCATCTAACCCCCATATTCATCTTCTTCTTTAGTTTTCGACCATCCGGGAGTGACCGTACTGCCAGATCTTCGACGGATTCCCGCCCTGCAGTATGTTCTCCGATTCGAGCACGGTCAATTGCGTTGGAATCGCAGCGGTGAGTTCTTCCTTCTGCTTTAGCCTTGTTTCTTATTTTCTCGTCATTTCCAAGTTATCGTGGGATGAACATTTTGTGCATTTTCTTAGATCTATGTCATTCTAAGGGGAATCTGTCGTCGAGGTTCACGTATATCGATCTCCTAGGATCGAGGTAGGTGGTTTGTGCCTTTCTGTAGATATTTTATGAATATTATGTGCAAATTCCACCAATACCCATGAACGAGGTATTGCGTGTTTCCTGTTTTTCCCTTGTTTTTTGCCTGCTTTGTTTTATTACTTTAGTAGAGGTTATTGCTTGTGAGTAGTGTAGTTTATTTTTGTGCTCAGGTTTCCTTGCCATGCTTATTCATAAGACAGTGGAACTGCTACCTTGTTATGCTGCTGAGCCTTAGTTGATAGCCAAGTAGTTCATGAAGTTTACTTGGACGATGTACACGCGCGTTGAGCATGTTTTACCTTTCACTCAGGACTGTGAGAACCTAGAGTAGTAGACCAAAGGGAGAATTGATGGATGGGCTTCTCCAGAGTGTCTTTTAATTATGATGTGAGACTATAGGTGGAATTGACGTTGAGTGCTTCCCCAGAGAGTCTGTAGATCCATGATGTGGGCCACATGGGGAATTGACGTTGAGTGCTTCCCCAGAGATCCTTTAGCACGATACGAGACTATAGGGGGAATTGACAGTGAGTGCTTCCCCAGAGAGTCTGCTTAATTACCTAGCTGAACCAGAGGGGTGAGACTGTGTGTGCCTCCCAGAGTGTTGCTAGTACATAGAGGTTGAACCATAGGGGTTAGACTGTGAGAGCTACCGAGAGGGTTACCTGTTTTCTTCTTGTTGCTGACTACTTACTTGTGTGGTTTACTTGTTAGAACTGTGGGTTGTAGCTGCTTGTGCTTTCCTATTCACTACTTCTTGTTTATTTAATGCCATGTATTCATTGACTGTTGGGCACAAATATTTGGGTGATTACCTACTGGGATTGTATCTCACACCCTGTTTGGTCCATGCTTTTGGGCCCAAGCAGACTATGTTGCTGCAGGTATAGATAAGGGCATGCACCCTTTTACTTTAGGTTCTTGATTTCACTTGAGCCGGGGAGCATCGGACCAAGCCCTGGCTCGCGATGTTGAGGAGCTTACTTGGTTTTTCTTTTTCACTTGGTTTCAGTTGTATTTCAACACGCTGTTGTGTTTTGTGTTTTCCTTAGATACTTGTACCTGCTGCATCTTTGTCATCATAGTTATATATATTACATTTCTTTCGTTGCTGGTTTCTATTGGTATGCATGTTATTTACTGCTTCCGCTATTTATCATTGTTTCCTTACCTTGTATACCTTACCGAATGAGGGCATAGTTTCTCCACCGACTCACCAAGGCCCTCGCTGCTAGTTGGCAGCCTCTGGCGTTTGGGGAAATGCGCTTGAGGTCATGTGGCGAATCGGGTACGGGCACCAGTGGAAGGGCTCCAGACTCGGGATGTTACAAAGTGGCATCAGAGGAGTTTTTTTCTATTGATTTACTGTTTGGAGACTTTATCCCGAGATAGGACAGATTCGGTTCTTGGTATTAAGCTGTTCTTGGTAGTAGCTAACCCATGTACAGGGAAAGGCCATACTACCTCGTTAATTGCAGTTTTTTGGTTTTGAGTTTTATGGTTGATATGTTTTCACCTAGAGTGATTCGCATGACTTGTGCGGTTATTGTTTTGATATTTTGGTTCTATTTCTATCGCAACCCAATGAGATGAGGGTATGCCATCTCATGCATCATATAGGCACTTGTAGAAATCACATGTCATGCATTCTTACCATGCCATCTAGGGTGCATTAGCGATTTCATGATTTTGTGATAGGCTATGTGTAGATTATGCATGCTGTTGTGATAGATGCTTGATAGATACTTTGTTTTTGTTAGAAAACTATTGCTTTGTTTCTTGCTTAAAATGAATGCCAAATTTTGGTTCTTGAGGCGTTATGGGCCCTCCCGGATCGGAATTTGGCATCTCTTCCCTTGTTTTTAGTGTTTCTATAATTCTGCACATTTTCTGAGCTACTGCCCAGAAAAACATAGAATACACGTCGTGTACTTTTTGGATACATGTCGTGTAGTTTTCAGGCCATGTCACTGACCATGTGAGCAGAACACGGTGTCATGGGAGTAACTTTGGGAACACTCTGTGTACGATTGGTACACGCCGTGTGGGTTCAGAGCTGTGTACCCGGCCGTGTCACTAACAACACAGGCCGAGGAAGCTCAAGTAGAACAAACCGTGTCCATAGGGAACATGCCGTGTAGTCCGTCCAGGTACCCGACCATGTCACAAACAACACGGGCCGACGTTACCTTCTTTTCCACATGCTGTGTTTGTTTGGAACATGCCGTGTAGTCTTGCCCAGGTATCCCACTGTGTCACGAACAACACGGGACGGTGTATCCTTCACCTATGCACTCCGTGCTTGTTCGGAGAATGTCGTGTAAGGTCCATCCTTGTAGACGGCTGTGTACATAAGAACACGGCCCGTCGAAGCCTTGTCTAGTGCACTCCGTGTTTGTTTCGAACACGTCGTATAGTCTTAGGTTGAGTCGGACAATGTGGGTTAACCGTTTAAGGATACTCAGACAGGGGAATAGTTTTCAAGTACACGTCGTGTGTCTGGGTCAACACGCCGTGTAGTTTAAGTGTACAAAACTTGTTAGGTGAGAGTACACACCCATGTCTATAGCTTTAGAAGACACGTTGTGTAGTTTTATACACGCCGTGTAGTCGTGTTTTGAAAACTTGTGTGTTTTTCTCCCCTGTTCCCATTTTGTGATCTTGTATTCTCTGTCCTTGTTTTCTTGATCTAAGGTGTGTTTTAGATATTTCAGATCTATGCCTCTGAGACGCCCTCCGGTCGTACGTCTATCATCGGGCAGTGATCAGATGCCATATATGGCTGATCAGGGACTTCCTGTCGATCCCCCAGCTGATCCATCTTTGGCACCGGTTGTCGTACCAGTTGTAGGCGTTGATGAGCAGTTCAGGGAAGGTTTCATGAGGATGATGTAGGCCTTCCAGGGAGCACCACCTCCTGCCTCGTCTATGGAAGACTTGACGCGGGTTTTCCAGCAACAACATCCTCCCACGTTCTCAGGGGAGGGAGGACCTCAGGCTGCAGAGTCATGGTTGTAAGCCATGCTGACTATATTCGAGCATCTAGAGATGCCTCCAGAGAGGCGGGTCAAGATCGCCACCTACATGCTTCGAGACTCCGCCAAGAGGTGGTGGGACGTGATCTCACAGGCGGGTCAGCAGCAGGCTATGACTTGGGAGGAGTTCCAACGCGTGTTCTATGACTACTTCTACCTGGAGACCCTGAGGGCCGATCGAGCCCGGGAGTTCATGAGCTTAGAGCAGTGTACTCTATCTATCATGGAGAATTCCTCTCATTTCACTGAGCTTCATCATTTTACAACCCTTCGGGATGGGAGTGGGGTGTTCTTGGCAAGGAATTTTGAGGATGGACTCAGGCCGGAGATCCGCTCGCAGGTGAACATATTCCAGCTGACTTCCATTACTTCCATCGTCAATCAGGATCTGATTGCGGAATGCAATCTGAGAAACTCTGGAGCTGTGAGCCAGGGAGGTTCTGCTTCCAGAGCTAGCTTTCCTTTAGATGACAACAAGAAGCGTCGTAGGGAGCCTATGCGTGGTGATTCGAGGAAGCAGGACGCATCATCAGGCAGCTAGGTGACATGCTATCAGTGTGGCCGGACAGGGCACACGAGGCCGAAGTGCCAGAGGGACCCAGTGGAGTGCCGATCTTGTGGCAATATGGGTCACCTTTAGCATTTCTTCCAGGTTTTCTCACCATCAGTGGGTGACCGGGGTTCTTCTATGACTCCTCATTCAGGAGTAGCACCGCCAGTTTCTCACCAGTCGAGGAACTGGAGTTCGTCCGGCTATTCTGGCCGAGGTGGAGGTCGAGGCGATGGCAGTTTGCCACCAGTTCCTCAGCACCAGTAGGGCGGTTCAGCTCAGAGTGGTCAGCCATGGGCGCAGGGCCGCGGTACAGGCCAGTCTTTCGCTGTGGAGCAAACTTATCATGAGTAGGATCCCAACCCTTCTACTGTTCGAGGTATGATTTTAGTATCCTCCGTTTTATCTTTATCCCTTTTCGATACTGGTGCTATGCATAGCTTTATCTCTGTTGCTATTGTGTAGATCCTTGGACTCTACATCTTTTCTTCTGCTGACTTGTTGACACTAGACACACCCTTGGGGACGAGGACATCTAGTGTACGCCAGTGTAGAGAGTGCCCTCTCGAGGTTGCAGGGTATCGCTTCTTATAGGATCTCTATTTCCTGGAGATGACATGATATGATGTCATTCTCAGCATGGACTAGTTGATTCCCTTCCAGGCAGTCGTTGACTGTTATCGCCGCAGAGTCAGTTTCATTTCACTAGAAGGTGAATCTTTCCTTCATAGAGGCGAATGGGACGTTCGGGCGAGTCGGGCGGGACTCGAGCATCATGGGCTAGGAGGGGTGATAGCCCATATTGCTAGTCTTTATCTAGATGATTAGGGGAATCCATAGTTGGACTTTCCTTCAGTGGTGGATCGTTTTAGGGACTTGTTTCCAGAGGAATTTTCTATTTTGCCTCTGGAGAGTGAGGTAGAATTCTCTATTGAGCTCGTGCCAGGAGCGGCACCGGTGTCCATTCCTCCATATTGAATGGCCACACCTGAGTTGTAGGAGCTCCAGAAGCAGTTGGAGGAGCTACAGGCTAAGGGTTTCATCCGACCCAGTACTTCTCATTGGGGTTCTCCTATTCGGTTTACAAAGAAGGCAGACGGTACCCTTCGGCTTTGTGTGGATTATCGGAAGTTGAACCAGTTGACGGTCAAGAACCGATATCCCTTGCGGAGAATTGATGAACTTTTTGATCACCTTCGAGGAGCCCGAGTGTTCTCGAAGATCGAATTGAGGTCCGGTTATCATCAATTGCGTGTTAGACCATTAGATATACCTCTGACAACCTTCAGGAGCAGGTATGGTCTATACGAGTATACAGTCATGTCGTTCGGTCTCATTAATGCACTTGAAGTTTTCATGGCACTGATGAACCGAGTGTTCCATCCTTACATGGACTATTTTGTCGTGGTCTTCGTGGAAGATATCTTTGTGTACTCTCACACTCGACACGACCATGCCACACATCTTGAGATCATTCTGAGTACACTGAGAGAGCATCAGCTTTATGCTAAACTCTCAAAGTGCCACTTTTGGATGGATCAGATTCACTTCTTAGCTCACGTCATCTCAGAGGCAGGAGTGTCTATGGACCCAGAGAAAGTGAGAGCTGTAGTTTCCTGGGAGCAGCCGAATATCGTTTTTGAGGTATGGAGTTTCCTAGGGCTAGCTGGATACTACAGACGTTTCATTCATGAATTTTCTCGTTTAGTAGCACCTTTGACAGGTCTGACCAAGAAGGGGGAGAAGTTCTTATGGCCAGAGTCTTGTGAGTCATCCTTTCAGGAGCTATAAGGGAGCTTGACATCAGCACCAATACTAGTCTTGCTAGAGCTAGGCAAGAGCTACACTGTGTACTGTGATGCTTCGGGTATCGGGATGGGAGCTGTGCTTATGTAGGGTGATGGAGTCGTTGCGTACGGGTCTCGCTAGTTGAGGCCACATGAGAGGAACTACCCTATGCACGATTTGGAGTTAGCTATTATTGTTCATTCCTTGCGCTGTTGGAGACACTATCTTCTAGGAGAGCACTTTGTGGTCTTCACTAACCACAAGAGTCTCAAGTATATCTTCACACAGCGTGATCTGAATCTGAGGCAGCGCAGGTGGGTTGAGTACCTTCAGTCTTTTGACATCGAGCTCGCTTATACACCGGGAAAGGGCAATGCCGTGGAAGACATGTTGAGAAGGAGAACTTAGATTCAGGATTTTCAAGAGGCTAGTAGTGAGTGGCAGCTGATGGATATGTTATCTGAGATGCATCTGGAGGTTCATGACAGAAGAGGATAGACTTTTCTATCTTCTGTAGCTGTTACCTCCATGCTACTTGATCGGGTAAGGATGAGGAATCTATCAAACTCATAAGGCTTAGTCCTCTGGGAGAGTTTCAGGAGAGGACCCCCTTCCTAGATGGACAGTGGGCAATGATGAGATCTTGCGTTTCCAGGGACGCGTATGGGTGCTAGCAGACATACATGAGGAGCTGATGCGGTATTTCCATTCCTCTATTTGGGAAGTTCATCCTGGCATCACCAAGATGTATCGGGACCTTAATCGCCAATACTGGTGGCCAGGTATGAAGAAGGATGTCGCTGATTTTGTCATGAGATGTTCTACTTTTCAGCAGGTGAAACCAGAGAATTAGCGACCAGAGGGGCTTTTATAGTAGTTACCCATTCCGGAGTTGAAGTGGGACGACGTTGCAATGGACTTCATGACCGGGTTGCTAAGGTTACCTCAGGGAAATGATGTTGTTTGGGTTGTCTTCGGCAGGCTTACTAAGGTTGCTCACTTATTACCGATCAAGGAGACCTTCAATGTCGATGATCTGGGATGACTTTACATCAGATAGATCATTTGTCTGCATGGAGTTCCGTATTATATTGTTTCAGACAGAGATGCGCACTTTACCTCTTGGTTCTGGCAGGGACTTCAGAAGGCCTTGGGTACACATGTACTTTTGAGTACAGCTTATCATGCCCAGACTGACGGCCAGTCCGAGCACACGATCCAGGTGCTTGAGGATATGCTCCGAGCTTACATACTTGACTTTGGCGGTTCTTGGGAGAAGCATATTCCTCTGGTGGAGTTCGCCGACAATAACAGTTTCCAAGCGACCATTCGGATGGAGCCATATGAGGCTTTGTACGGTAGGCCATGCCGATCACCCTTATGCTGGCTGGAGGCAGGAGAGGCAGCTTTGCTGGGACCTCATCTTGTTCAAGAGACTTCATAGCAGATAGAGCAAATTCGGAAGAGGATGGCTACAGCGCAGTCTCGACAGAATTCTTATGCTGATCAGTAGAGACGACCTCTGGAGTTCGAGGTCGGTGATCAGGTTTTCCTATGTGTCGCACTGAGGTTGGGAAACAAGAGGATTCAGAGACAGGGTAAGCTTTCACCACGGTACGTCGGGCCATTTGAGGTCTTGGAGAGAGTGGGTCCGGTCGCCTATCGGTTGCAGCTACCTCAGAGGTATCGGGCCATGCACGACGTCTTCCATGTCTCTCAGCTCCAACGCTACTTTTCAGACCCGTCTCACGTCTTTCAGCCCGAGGAAGTCGAGCTCGAAGAGGATGCGTCGTTCTAGGAGCATCCTATCCAGATTGTCGATCGTAGTACGAAGGTTCTCCATGGGAGGTCTGTTCCTCTCGTACGAGTGCTATGGTAGCACGTGTGAGTACAGGACAAGTCCTGGGAGAGGGAGGCCAATGTACGATCGCAGGGGCTGGAGCTGTTCGGGGTTTCTCATTCTCCACCTCGTTAGGGAAATTTGGGGACGAATTTCTTTAAGGGGGGAAGTTTGTAAGAACCCGAATATCTTTTTAGGTATGTTTTTCCTTTTTTCTGGAGTTTTTGAGAAAAATGAATTTTCTAGAAATTTCAGAAGTACACGCCGTGTACTTTTTTAGTACATGTCGTGTACTCTTTCCCCAGCTCAAAGCCATGTGCTGGCCGTGTCCGAGCCACACACACGGTGTGTAAGGCTGAGGTGGAGGCCGGTTATTTCGGAGTACGGAAAATTCGAAGTACACACCGTGTACTCAAAAATTACACACTGTGTACTTTTTTTTTCATTAAATGGACCGGGGTCGCATCTAACCCCCATATTTGTCTTCTTCTTTAGTTTTCGACTGTTTGGGAGCGACCGTACGACCAGATCTTCGACGGATTCCCACTCCGTCATCTGTTCTCCGATTCAAGCACGGTCAGTTGCGTTGTAATCGTAGCGGTGAGTTCTTCCTTCTGCTTTAGCCTTGTTTCTTGTTTTCTCCTAATTTCCAAGTTATTGTGGGTTGAATGTTTTGTGTGTTTTCTCAGATCTACATCGTTCTAAGGGGAATCTGTCATTGAGGTTCACGTATATCGATCTCCTGGGATCAAGGTAGGTGGTTTGTTCCTTTCTATAGAAAGTTAATGAATATTATGTGTAAATTTAACCAGTACCCGTGAACGTGGTATTGCGTGTTTCCTGTTTTTCCCTTGTTGTTTGCCTGCTTTTCTTGATTTCTTTAGTAGAGGTTGTTGCTTGTGAGTAGTGTAGTTTATTTTTGTGCTCAGGTTGCTTTGCCATGATTAGTCATAGGATAGTGGAACTGCTACCTTGTTATGCTGCTGAGCCTTAGTTGATAGCCAAGTAGTTCTTGAGGTTTACTTAGACGATGTAGACGCGCGCTGAGCTTGTTTTACCTTTCACTCAGGACTGTGAGAACCTAGAGTAGTAGAACAAAGGGAGAATTGATGGAAGGGCTACTCCAGAGTGTCTTTTAATTAAGATGTGAGACTATAGGGGGAATTGACATTGAGTGCTTCCCTAGAGAGTCTGCAGATCCACGACGCAGGCCACATGGGGAATTGACATTGAGTGCTTCCCTAGAGATCCTTTAGCACGATACGAGACTATAGGGTGAATTGACGGTGAGTGCTTACCTAGAGAGTCTGCTTAATTACGTAGCTGAACCAAAGGGGTGAGACTATGTGTGCCTCCCAGAGGGTTTCTAATACGTAGAGGTTGAACCATAGGGGTTAGACTATGAGAGATACCTAGAGGGTTACAGTTTTTCTTCTTGTTGCTGACTGCTTACTTGTGTGCTTTACTTGTTAGAACTGTGGGTTGTAGCTGCTTGTGCTTTCCTGTTCACATCTTCTTGTATATTTACTGCCATGTATTCATTGACTGTTGGGCACAAATCTTTGGGTGATTGCCTACTAGGATTGTATCTCACACCCTGTTTGGGCCATGCTTTTGGGCCTAAGTAGACTATGTTGCTGCAGGTATAGATAAGGGAAAGCGCCCTTCTAGTTCAGGTTCTTGATTTCACTGGAGCCGGGGAGCATGGGACAGAGTCGTGGCTCCCGATGCTGAGGAGATTACTTTGTTTTTCTTTTGCACTTGGTTTCAGTTGTATTTTAGCACGTTGTTGTGTTTGTTGTTTTCCTTAGATACTTGTACCTAATGCATTTTTGTCATCATAGTTATATATATTACATTGCTTTCGCTATTGGTTTCTATTGGTATGCATGTTGTTTACTGCTTCCGCTGTTTATCGTTGTTTCCTTACCTTGTATACCTTACCAAATGAGGGAATTGTTTCCCCACCAACTCACCAAGGCCCTTGCTACTTGTCGGAAGCCTCTGGTGTTCAGGGAAACACGCTTGAGGTCATGTGGCGAACCAGGTACGGGAACCAGTGGAGGGGCTCCGGACTCGGGACATTACATTTTCAATGTGATCCATCCTCAATCACACAAAATTAGAGAATCATCCCAAAAGGTCTCCCATCCTAACTCAAATCTAGACTAAGCATACTTTAACTATGGAGTTGTAATGATGTAGGATTCTGAAAAAAAATATTCACTATGTTTTCATGGCTTGTAACATTTATCCTTTTTATGTTTCTATTTTCCAAGGGTTTTACAAAATGATATCATAGAATGATGTTCACTAACCTATTTATTATATTTTTCAAATTTTGGGATAGGTTAGACATGAGATAGGTTTTTTTGGGGCTCTGGAAGTTGAACTATGTCAGTGCCTAACCATCACGGTATATTGGACCAATGAGTTTCCATAAAATTGTAATTTATGTTATTGTTGTGCAATGTTACCTTTGATTCTATTCATCTTGGATGAATCACGAGATGTTGGTATACTAATTTATGTGATTTTGTGTGCATTCATGAATCATTTTCAGTTATTTAGGATCACATTACATATTCCTATCTCATATACAAGAAAATGGACAAATAATTAAATGCATGTTAAAATTATGATATATTCTTTTGGGGTATTATTTCATTTGTTATTTAATTTGATCCTAATTATTTGATGATCGAGTGTGTGTGTGTATATATATATATGGATGTGATTAACGTTATGGTATTAGAAAATTATATTAGGTTATGGTATGTTTGTAGGGGGTTATGCCTCATTCTTGTTGGTGGTCTCTTTGTTTGAACCTTTTTGTTAATCCATCTATGTAATTGTGTCCTATTATTGGTATTCTTGTGTATGATATTGGATTCCTTTAATTTTTTTAGAATTTCCAAAAATGTTTCCTTGTATATGTCTTGTGCAGCAAGTTCCACCACCTTTTATATAGGATGGTAAAAATGAGAATTCTACTTTGGTTATCGTAGGGGGATAAGATTTATAATTGGTCTAGCTAAGACTCTTCTGACTAGTTCCTATTCAGAGTGGAAGATCCCATAGGGTCAGGCCAACAATGGTTGATTACAGTCATGAAATTAAAATCCATCACCCCTGTTCTTCAAGGGAACTAGAGGCCCCCAATACATAAGGTAATATATATGAGTCATCAAGAGGATCTTAAAATTTTTGGAGAACATAGAGGAAATGAATGTTAAACTTGAGACCTTTATGTTTCAATGTGAAGTTGGATGCTGGTAGGATTTCCTGCTTCTTGCTAGTAGATATGAAGGACTGACATGAGAGGAATTGAAGGATCTTTTTTGAGAAGTTATTTCTATACACACTAATGTGGGATCATTTTCAGTAATTCATGAATCTTCAATAGGGTATGATGAAAGTGTCCACCTCTCCACCATGCTTCATCAAGGTGATTCACTTTTCTCCTCTTATGATGTGGAAATGAGACATAGAAAAAAAGACATTTTTATATTGGTCCTTGTACAGATCTAAAATGGAAGGTTATGAACATTGATATAATGGACCATGATGCAATACTTCATATGTAACTAGTGATAGATAAATTAGTCAAGGATTAAAAAGTAATAGGTATTGTCTATGTTGTCAGTGGAACAACACGTGCTTTCTATAATTTAGTCCTAGATATTTATACTGGGAGAAATAAATGGATGTTAGAGGAAGGATTCCAAGGTGGTTGTCATCATCTAGAGTAGAGAAGAGGTTCCTTGACTCCATTAGTGGGGAATGGATCTACCAGGGTCTATAATTGTGGGAGGAAGGGACACTTTATCAAGGTTTGTCCTGTTTCTCTGAAGACTTTTAATTGGTAATGTAAGATCATTCATCCAATGTATTTTTATTCCATGTATTTTTAGTTACCAATAATGAATTCTAACCATGTTACTGGTTCATGACCTTATTAAACGTTGAATACCCATTATGTTTTGTGAATTAGGTGACTCCTGATCCTTAGGGACATTTTGGAGTGTTTCTTTTAGATTTTATTCGGTTAATCATGCTTTGACTGATAGTGTAGAGGGACCCTCAATAGTTCAAGGTATGATCCTGATCTCGTATACTCTATCTAATTTTTTATATAGGCACATCCCATCCATTCATATATTCTCATGTGGCTGTTGGGTTGGAATTACCTATGAATTAATCTTCTATGTTGTTATCCCCTGATACACCCTTGTAAAATAAATTGGAACATCTCCATATATTTCAATAATTTCTGGTGGTGGATGATAGCAATGAGTATATTCACAGGTTTTTAGTTATTTAGATTTAATAATTCAATGCAATCCTTAGAATGGACTGGTTAACAAATAACTATGAACACATCAATTTTTATTAGTGATAATTGACTTTTTCATCAACTAAGGAGGTGAAATTCATGTTGACTAGTGAGCAGGACAATGAGTTAGGCAGAGAGGGACCAGATCCCTTTCATAGAGATGTATTCTTAGTATAGGTTGTCAATTTGATCTTATTAGTGTATTCGACCCTGAAAACCTCCTCTCTTCCACTTGTAGTTGAACTATACAAATATTTCTTTCCATAGAATTTATCAGGGTTACCTATACAAAGGGGAGTTCGGTTTAGGATCAATCTCATAGCTAGTGAATTACCTATATCGATTCTATCATATCGCATCACACCAAATGAGTTCAAATAAATCATGTGACAACTATAGACTCTTGAGATTAAATGCTTCCTCATACTAATCACTCCCCCTTTGGGTGATTTAGTGTTGTTCTCTAGGAAGGTGGATCGATTTTGTAGTCTTTGGATAAGATACTAGGAGTTGAATAAGATCACTATGAAGAATAGATACACATTTCCAAGAATTTCTGACTATTTTTAACCATTAAGGGGATCACATTAGTTTTAAAAGATTAATTAGCTTTACAAATACCATAAAATTTGGGTCAAAGAGGAATACATACAAAATATATTATTTAGGATAAGTTACAAGTTGTTTGAGTATCTTAATATGCTCTTCGGAATGATGAATGATCTGAAAATGTACATGGATCTCATTAACAATGTCTACCACTCATAATTGAACACCTTCTTCATTATTTTAATGGATTAAATAATAATATATTTGAATATTTTAGAATCACATTATAGATAAATAGAGATCATATTATGTATGGATCAAGCAGAACGACTTTACATGAAGTATTAGAAGTGTCACATTTCTATACAGTAGGTGCACTTTCTTGAGAACATCGTTTCTCGAGTATGAATATCAGTTGATTTGGAGATGGTCAATATTGTTATGTATTGGGAATGACCAATGAGTGTGCTCAAGAAAAGGAGTTTCTTCAGGTTATCAAGGTACCACATGATGTTTATTCAAGACTTTTATCGCATGACAGTGCCCATGATTATACTGAACAAGAAGGGGGTTAAGTTTGAATTGAAAAAATAGTGTTAACAATTCGTCGTGTATCTAAATAATTGGTTTATGTCACTAAAAATCTGGATCTTCTTGAGTCTATAGTTTTTATGGTTTGTTTAGTGATGAGTTTGGCATTGTCTTTGGATTATTTCAAATTCATGGTGACATGGTAGTTGATTATTGGTATTCTTAACTCTGACCTCATGAGTAGAACTACCTTAATCAGGATTTAGAGTTGGCAGTTATGGTTCATACGTTGAAATTTTGGATAACCTATCTCTTCAGTAAGAAATTTTTTATACTTACAAACCCTAAGAGACTATAATATTTATCTTATAATTATATGAATCCTCATTAAAGGTGATAGGTAGAGTACGTTCATATATTATAATTTGAGAGAGAGTATGCCTTTGGGAATGGTAATGTAGTAAAAAATGCATTGAGTAGGAAGATACTGGAGGATGGGGAGAATAAGTCAATTTTTGAGTCAAATATCATTTCGTTTTTGGATAATTATGAAGTTTTCATAGCTAAGGATTGGGGAATTTTAGTTTTCACACCATTATTGATGACATACACATTGATGGAATGAGCGAAGTACAGTCCTTGGCTTGATCAAGAGCGTGTTTCGATTCATGGGAGTTTGGTGTGAAATAGTCCCATTCTCAGGTAGACCTTAGGCAAACGTAGTGTACGTTTTGTTGATGGATGAGTGATGGTTATATCTTTTATGAGAGAGGATTTTATGTGAGACTCTTAAGCCACATAGTGTATAGTTTATCAATGAATGACCCAAATGTATAATGATGTTAGACAAAAATTAGAGTGGCCTAACTTGATGAGAGACATTATAGGCTCTGCCTCCACTAATTTCTATTTTCAAATGATTAAATCCAAGTAGTAGCGACATGGAGTGTTACTCTAGCCACATCTAGTTTCTATGTGAAGTGGAATGATTTGAGTAAAAACAATGTGATTTATTTTCCTAGGACAAAGAGTGTTCAAGATAACATTTGGGCTATGGTGTATCGGTTAAGAAAGGTTTCACATTTTATACCGATTAGAGAGTCGAACTTAGTGGATGAGCCAATGAATCACAATGTTTGGGAGATCATACAGATGGATAGAGTTCATTGATGTGTGGTGTATGACTGAGAATTTCATTTCATGTAATATTTTTTTTATCAAGTTTGGTAAAAAGTTACATGGAATATGATTAAGGTGAGTAAGACCTTTCATCATTATCCTGATGGGTAATTAGGAAGAATAATAATGACATTAGAGGATATTCTATCACCATGTGTTCTATATTTTGGAGGTTCTTGTGATGATCAATTTCCTCGGGTAGTGTTCACCTAAAATAAAATTTTCAACTCCTTGATTTATATGGCTCTGTTTGAGGTTATATATTGTTTTCCATGTTTTTCAACTCTATTCTAGCATGATGTATGTGAATAAATAGTTTTTGTGTCGATCATAGTATAATTAGCCTCAAAGTGAGTGAATTTGATTTGAAAAGGGTTATAGCTCTAAACAAGAGTTAATATTATTCTAAATAATGGATTTAACCTATGGAGTTCACTATGGATGATAATGTTTTCTTATTGGTGACTCCTTGGTTGGTGTATAAGTATTTTAGTAAGTAGAAGAAGCTAGAACTATAGTTCGTTGGGCCATTTGAGACTATTGAACACATTTAGATGGTGGTTTATTTGTTGTATCTTCCTCCATATGAACAAGGTATACATAATATGTTATATATGTCTCATAATTGGATATAAGAGCCTAATATCACACATATGATCAACTATGACGATGTTGAGTTAGATCCAAACACATCATTTGTGGACTGGATTATTTATTTAGTGGATTGATGCACGAAGGTACTGCAAGGGAAAATTGTTACTCTTGTTCTGGTTTAGTAGAAATGAATTAATATTTAAAAATAGATGAGGGAGTGGGAAATAGAAATTTCGGTGTTGTGGAATTATTTGTTTGATCAGTAATGTAGTGATACAACTTATGGATGAAAAGTCATAAGATGGGGAGATATGAGACACCTCTAATTTAAGGAACACATCTACTTCACATTTTAAATAGATTTTTATTATGCTTTTAATGTTATTTTATGTGGAATGTTGGTGTTTAGGAGTCTATAAATGAATGTAAGAGAGATTAGTTTTATTTCAATAGCTTTTTAAGCCGTAACAGTCCCACCAGCAAGCTACTACCATTCCTAGGATGAAGTGAATATGCCCAGCAACCACCATACAGCCAGTGGGGATCCAGGATATAAGTGAATATTTTTAGAAACTAGCTAATTAGTGGAGACCATTGAAAACCCAATGTGTCTATTTGGAAGAATATTTTATTTCTAGCGGCCATGACTAGCTAGTGGATCCCACTGGCTCATCTATGGACTCATTTAGGTCCTAGTAATGCCTTCTTCTTTATGAAAACATTTTTAAAACCTAGCCTCCTATCCTTTTTATCACATTCTCCTTTTCTCTCTTTGATTTCCAAGGAATTAAGATCCATCTCTAGTGATTTTGGGGCACCCTCATCCCTTCAATATTCTTTATTTAATACCCATGTAACAGATTAGGCCATCAAATCCACTCTGGTGTGTTCTTTCTTGTTCTAGAATGAACCTATTATCTTCTCCTTAATCAAAATCAGTTATAGCATAGATTTCATGATTATATCTTGATGTTTTGGTGATTTCTAATAGGGTATCTAAAAATAATTTGTAGAATCAACACCTCTATATAGGTAATTGGAATATTTATATCAATCTTCCATAGATCGTTGTCGGGAACAAATCTTAGATATGTTCAATGTTGACATACCTTTTGGGTGTTCATTATCCTTAATATTAATCTTAATTTTTTAAATCATGTTGAATTAGGATTGGTTCTATGATTAAGTGGTGTAGATGGACTCGAATTATGTACCTAGTTATTAGTCATTATTTCACCTAATATAGGAATGCCTTGACTAGGGTGCATGTTATACGGTTTCTTAGCATGATTGTTGGTGTATGTGTGTCACCCTAGGATACCTATATTTGATTCTTGATCACATGAGGTGTGTGTATCCATATGAAACATATTATTGTTTTTTCTTTCTTATGAAAGGTGATGGTTATTTTTATCGCGTGATAAGACATGATATAGATTTTATCTTGTATCATATGTGTTGTTGAGTTTTCCTTACAGTTGAATGTATAGGTTGATCTATATGGACTACCCCCCAAGGGGTGTGTGTAAGACATTTGAACAACAAGTTGTTGGGATATACATTTATGGAGAATGTTCCATACATGTTATTAGACTATCCCATAGAGGGGAATGTGTCATGTGGCTAGTCAATATTCCTTCCAATATAGTAACAACGTTGGTAGATACAGTCTCCGAGGACATAATGTATATATTGTTCTTATGTGATATATTTTATGCTTATATATATCTTGTTTACTATCTTGGAATGTACTAGTATATCATATACACCTAGGTTATGGGTTGTTGGTGGTGTCATATCAAATGTTTTACTCACACCCTACTCAATCATTTATGTGAAATTGTAGATTACACAACGAAAGATTCTGTGAAGGAAAAGGGACATATAGTGGATGGTTAAGGAGGTTTATATGGAGGATGACTACGTTACATGATGAGATTCAAGATGGGTTATTTCTTTTGTTTTGTTTATCCAATTTACATTATACATTGATCCTCCATTTGGGGGGGGGGGGTTCCATTTTTTTGGTTTATGTGTTTGACATTCAATACTTATGCTATATGGATTAATACATTTTATCTTGTTTTTAATATGATTATTTTTATGTATTCGTTATTGATTAATTGATTTATTTCCACCTCTATTATTGTATACGAATGTTTACCTCGTATCAAGGGAATAATATCCCCATGAGGCTCCTTCATCCCTTACCTCTAGTCTTCAACTTCTTGCATAAAATATGTGGTCATGTGACATCTAGATTGGAACTATTTTATTATGTCAGTGTGTTACAACACCATTTTCTGGGAATTTTAAATAATTTTCAAAACTACCACCATTAACAGGTGATCAAAAATTTGATAAATCACATGATGTTGTTAATGTTTTTAGTAAGTCATTTTCCAAAAACCATATTAAAATAGGATAGAAATAAGGGCCCGTTTTTTTGAAATTACCATAATAACATTATTTTTAAAGAATACATTTTCATAATGGAACGAACATAGATAAACATATACTTAATAGTGAAATTGACATGTTAAAAATTCACCCAGTAAACAAAATATATCATTAATACTAGGTTGTACATGATTGACTAGCGGATAAGGGGATAGTCTTTCCAATGAATGGTGATAGGTGGGATTTTTTTCATCAATATATTTACATTATTTAAAATAATAATAGATTTTATTTTTTTAACTTCTTCCATGGGGTGAAGGTTATAGAGTATTGTTCATAAAATTTAATGATTTCCACATCGATGCCATTTTTTATACTAAAGGGACTAAAATCACATGACTATCAGGTTTAAATTCAATAATTAATTATTTTGATTTTACATTGCATTACACCTAAATATTTTGAACACATATTAACTAATGTTTTTTTTCATTTTCAAAGATATATGAAATAAATTTATAAATCTAGTGAAGTTACCTATTACCGAATAAGGAATTTTCGATGATATTAATTGAATTGGATATTCCCTACCCACAATCATTCATTGATATACTTATTCAATTGATGTTTCAGTTTATTAGATAGATCTATCTAAGTTTCCTGTGAATTATAGATGGATGTATACCATTTAATGCTTTGTGATGATTTTTAAAGGGTATGTCAAATATTTAAGTTGTCTTGAAGGCTTTATTATAGAGTAATATATTGTTGAGAAAACTATTTTATTTTATAATAACTATATGTCTAACGTGGGTAACCTTGGTCTCTCAAAATCTAATTATAGTGAGCACCTAGAGGGAGAATTAATTTCTAGAAGACATTCCTTCCCAATTACCATTATAAAGAAAGATCAGGCTCACCTTTTTATTTTATATTCATCATAAAATAATTTTTTATTCAAAGATGTGGAGACATAATAAGAAGAAAAAAATAGACAAAAAGGTGAAACAAGACAAGCCGACCCACTCTTAGGGGGGCATGAAATAATGGAGGCCAAGGGAATCCCCTCTAATCAAATTCACTCCTTAGATTCAGGCTGGTCGAAGTATGAACCCACACATTCTCTGAGCCAGCAAAATCTAGTGCTGTCAGATGATCCGCTACTTTGTTCCCTCCACTCCACATGTGTGAATCTTTAGTATTGTCAACGAGGATGCTTTTACACTTCTTGATGATATAGTCAATCTCCCAAGGTGGATTTCCACTAGCTTGTGAAGATTTGTGAACAATCAATGAGTCTGTTTCCACCTCTGTAATAACCAAGCCCCTATGTCGACATAACCTCAACCCTGTAAGCATTTCCATGGCTTCTGCCGTCAACAAAGAGCCATGTCCAAGCATGACAATAAACGCCATGAAAACAGACCCGCTAGTGTCACGCACCACCCCACCACCATGTATATTTCCCAAAACACAAGACCTGTCCATGTTGAGCTTCAGGCCGTTTTGCGGGGGTCGCCAGTGACCCAATTGTTCCCTCTCTTGGTATGGGTGATGACCCTATACTCCGAGCAGAACCAGCTCATTGAAGGGGCTTCATTCCAGTTCCACTTCACCCTGACCAGATCAACTAACAGATTCCTTATCCACACGATGATCACCGCAGCCGACAAGTTGCCTCCTTCATGACTCATTCTGTTCCTCGCCCTCTACAGACACCAACTACCGGCCTGCAGTATAGTCGTTCGGGCCAGCCTCTCTCGTCCAGCTCCTCCCTATCCATGGTACCATTTCTCTAGGAAGTGGCTATCAACCATACTACTCTAGAAAAATGTAGTGAATTCCCCAAAATAAAACCGCACCTCGCATGCTCATTCGCTTTCTAAAAACAGATGGTCCAAAGTCTCTTCACTGTGAGACTTACAACACACACATTTATAAGCTATATTAACACCACATCTATTAGTATTATCATTAGTTGGCACCGCTCCATTCCTTATTCTCCAAGTGAGAAAGTTTAATTTGTTAGGAACGCTCTTAACCCAGGTAATCTCATCCCAATCGTTAACATGGTTTTGAACAAATGAGGCGCGCTGATAATCTTTAGATGAGAAAGATCCTGATGGCGAAGTTGTGAACACACATCTGTCGATGTCTCGTGTGAGTTCAATGAGATCCAAAAAATCATGCTGATCCTTATTCAACACCGATTTGATGACATATGGAAACCTACTGGCTTCCCAGAATGAAATGGTGGTAACAGGGCACCCTGGGAAGCCGAAACTTTCACCGCACCAGTTCTGATGCCAAAACGATTGGTTCCATCTCCCCACAGTCCAACAGGACAGCGGTCAGAGGTCATCAACCAAGGGGGAACAGACCTTACTAAGTGGTGAGTAATGGTCCTCTCTTGTATCATGATGTCATGATCTAATGGTCTGCATGGTTAGCCCCCATAATGAGCATTGCTCTATAATACTCCAGGCGAGCTTTGCATGCAAGTAGTGTATGGTGTCTGCAAGATTGTGCATATAGATACCAATCTCTCTAACCAGTTGTGCCATCTTGTTCCAGGAGACCCAATTATTTTTTCCCTCAGAAAATAGATCCCAAATAAACTTAGTCAGGAGCCTATCAATGTTCTTGATAACTATTTTTGGGGCTCTAATGGAAGACAATGCATGAACTGGGGTAGCAAGCAGCACGCTATTGACCAGCGTGATCCGACCCCCAAAGGATAGATAAATGTTATTCCAATTAAGCACTCGGTCATTGATCTTTCTGAGGAGCAGATCAAAGTCACGAATGAAAAATCTTCCATGAGAGATGGGAACAATCAAATACTCCATAGGGAAAACCCCTCGCTCCATGCCCAACTTATTGCTCATAGTAGAAATACGCCGGGAGGAACATCCACTGGAGATATAGAAATAGCTCTTGTTATTGTTAATGAGTTTCCCACTCCAATAAAAGTATCCATCCAACACTCTATTCAATCCCTGGATGGAACGACTCGATGCGTTTAAGAAAAGTAAGGTATCAATAGCGAACTTGAGATGGGACACCACTGGAGCCTTCAACTTCCTTCTATAAGGCAGAATGTCACCCTTTCCAATGCTTCTATGTATGTGTCTGCTCAAAACGTCATGAACCATGATGAAAAGACTCGGAGATATTGGGTCCCCTTGCCTCAGGCCCCGAGTAGGTTTAGAAAACCCATACGATTTCCCCATGAAATTGACCGAAAGCCATGCATAACTAAAGCACCAAAAAATAGGATCAATGTTCCAAGGATTAAAGACCACACTTGCCATAACCTTATTGATAAAGCTCCATTCCATGGGTTCATACGCCTTGTTCATATCTAGCTTGATGGCCATATTAGATCCACAGGTTTTGAAGTTGATTTCCCTGAGCATCTTCTGTTCTAGAGACAATAACTCTTGAATCGACCGCCCCTTGATAAATCCATGCTTCTCTAAAGACACCCGCCGCAGAATGAGAGGTTTCATTCTGCAGTTGATAATGCTGGCCAAGATTTTATAGGGGGTATTACACATGATCACTGGACGGTAATGTGAAATATTAGTGGGATTCTTGGTTTTAGGAATCAACACAAGTGTAGTGGTGCATGCCGCATGCGGCAGTCCATCCCCCTAAAGTAGTCTTGAATATATTCAATTAAGCCCTCCTTCAAAAAATCCCAAGATGACATATAAAAGGATCCAGGGAAACCGTCTGGTCCCACCGTGCTATCAGGATTCAGGTGCATTAACGCTACCAAGATCTTCTTCTCGTCACGTATGTCCCCCAAGATATCATTGTCTTGAGAATACACATGATTGGGAACCCCTTCCAAAAACTCTATGACCTCTGAGGGGTATCTGTTGGCCATGCATTCATTGGAGCCATTGATGAGTTCATAGAAAAAGGAATTGGCCAAGATTCCAATGAAGTCCCTGTCATCTGTAAAAGAACCATACTCTAACATGATGTTCGGCTTAACTATCCTTTTCCTATCCTTAATGAAAGCGTGAAAGAAAGTGGTGTTTCTGTCCCCTTCATTAAGCCACTTAATCCTTTCCCTTTCCCTGGCCAGTCGTTCCTGTCTAAGCAGCAAGTGTGCCATCTTGTCCTTTTTTCCCAGAGTTCCTCAAAGGCATGGTCATTCCATGTTTTCTCCAGCTGGTTCTGGAGGAATTCGACTTCTTTCATGGTTGCCTCTAACTGCCCATTAGGTGAACTAACATCTTTCGACCACGTTTGGAGCCTCGATTTCATCCTCCTCAGCTTATTATGCTGAATTGTCCACTTATCACCCTTATAGGGCTCCTCCCATGAGGCTATAACAAGCTCTTGGTATCTCGTACTGATGGCCCATAATTGGCTATACCAAAACCTCTCTTAATGATCCTGTGTAGAATACGTAGATACCAAAAGGGGTGAATGATCAGAGATTCCTCGTACCAGGTGCATCACATTTGTGTTGGAGAAACCAGATATGGAATTCATGTTAGCCAGGCAGCGGTCCAGGTGGCTCCATGAGCGGTTACTCCCCCTATGGTTGTTGAACCAAGTAATATTATCACCCAAATATCCGAGATCCAAGAGCCCCTTCACATCCATGAACTAGTTAATAGCCAGGCTGGCTATTCTGTGAAACGGTCTCATTCCTTTCTTCTCCTCCAGGTCCTCCACAATATTGAAGTCCCCCCCCACTATCCATGGGAAAGGCCCCGGGTCAAACCTACTTAGGTCATCCCATAGAGTTTCTCTATGAATATGATCACAGCTCCCGTACACAAATGACACGAAAAAAACCAGGTGACCCTGACTTACCTTGACTGTAATGCACTGGTTTCCCACCTGAGACTTATACACAGTGTAATGACGGTGCCAGAAAATACAGATATGACTGTTTATGGGATCAACATGTAAGAAGCCATGCATTTTGAGGTTTTTGGAACACTCCCCGATTCAGTTGGGTTGTTGTTTGTGTTCAAGCACTGCAACAACTGCAGCCTTGTGCTTAGAAATCTCAGAAGTGAGAAAATCCGACATCACCCGGGCGCCAATTCCCCCGGCATTCTAGATGTGTAACGTAATCATGGATGAAAGAGCGTCCTGGGACTGGCTCCAGAACTCATAGACTACTCGAAAAGGTGGTTGTTCCTTACCTTCTGAATTCTGGTTTTAGACCTAGTGCAAATCCCTGACCCTGCAGTGATTGCAGAGCTATCATCGTCTCCAAGAAGATCTTTACCATGGTCTGTAGGTGATATTGTGGAACCTTTCCTCCGGAGATGAATCCTGGGGGGAGGGCTATCTAAGGGAGCCGGCGAGGAATCCTTCTCTTGTGGAGAGGGTAGCTCCATGATAATCAGCCTCATGGCTTGGGGGAAAACTACAAGATCCCTCCCATTAACAAAAGGGGCGATCCCCAAGAGCGCTGCTACCGGGGGAGGACAAGACATAGGTCCCGCGGATTGGGAAGCCTGTACGAGAGCCAGCCTCAAAACTCAGTCCCCGTCCGAGAGAAGTAACCCTGACCGCACTAAAGAAGAAAGTAAAGGTTGAGAAGAATGAGATGCCCTTGAAACAATGAGAACTATTGCCCAGCATGGCTCAGGAGTATCTCCAAACATGGGAAGTAGAAAAAGCGCTAGTCCTGGCCTCGACTGGGTGGACGTCTGGTCCGAGGCGCGATTCTTATCCCCCACCTACACCACCTCTGAAGGAGCTGTAAACACTGAGATGTACCTGGTGGACCGCCCTGATTCCACCCCAGGGGAGCAATGATGGCCGTTCGGTTTACTACGCTGAAAAACCTGCAAAGAGTGTCCCTGTAGGAGGCAAAGCTAGAAATAACTGGGGAAAACGGGGTAAGAGATTTCCTACAACCAACAGAAGGATTCCACAACCCGAAGCTCGATCTACTCCAGCACAGGCCCAGAAAGGTCCAATTCCATGAAAATACGAGAAACTGATGTAGAAAATCCAATACAAGTTCTATGATCCAAGCAGAGGAATCCACCAAGAGCGTTCCCTATTGATTTAAGAAAACCTTCATTCTGGAAGGGCAGCGGCAAGCCAGGAAGACAAAGCAAGACCGCTGGCCCCGGACTATACTTACCTTTGGGCACTTCCATAGACCACCATGAAAGGCTGAAGCATCAATGCCCCATTGAAAGCGGGGCCGAGCACCAAGAACGAATAAAATCAGCCTCCGAGGCTAGCATGATACAGAAGGAGTGCATGTGTAGCACCGAAGTCCGCGCCGGCTCTCGAAGTCCCCAAGATGAGACCTAGCGTTGGAAAGCAGCGAGAGGCGGCTTAGCAGATCTAAAACGGGCTACCAAAGTCCATTGTAAACAAGCCTTTTCCTTCTCTAATGCCGACTCTAGGACGTCCAGTCAAACACGTTGACCCTCCCAAGATGCCTTCGCTTCCCGTACATTGACCGCTGGGAAGCATGCAAGATTCAGAGCCGAGCCACACAGGACATCCCTAAAGGACCCGCCAGCACCGTTGGACATAGGAGGGGGACAAGGAGCCCTTCCAGAATCACCTAGAACATTGGGACCCAGAGATAAGATTCCAACTAAACACGCCGGTACAGATCAGCCCCGGGAGGAAAGCACCCCAGGGGGAACTCCGACAACGGAGAGTTTTTTTTATACATTTTTTCATTTTTTTTTTGAAAA
Source organism: Viscum album (assembly GCA_963277665.1). Taxonomy (NCBI): domain Eukaryota; kingdom Viridiplantae; phylum Streptophyta; class Magnoliopsida; order Santalales; family Viscaceae; genus Viscum; species Viscum album. The sequence goes on along the minus strand of OY728126.1, from coordinate 812,874,045 downwards.
TACATCTACATTAAAAAGTTTTATTTTTTTACCCCCCAAAGGCGGCACCGGGTGTGCCGCCTTTGGGGATTTTTCCGCCCAGGGCAAGGCGGCACATGGTGTACCGCCTTTGCCCAAAAATTAACCGCAAAGGCGGTACACCAGGTGCCACCTTTGCATAAATATTTTTTTAAATTTTTTTTATTTTTATTTTTTTGTTTTGTTTTGTTATATATATATATATATAAAACAAAACTTTTCAGCAGAATTTTTTTTCTATTTAATATCCAGCGGTTCTGCCATTACAGCAGTCTCGATGCTGACTGATACCCTCACCCAGGACTCCCTTTTATAAGGGGGTTTGCCCTGAAAACAATACTGCATTTCCGATGTGAGATTCTTGTTCTCCTTTTTCTGCACAGTACATTCTGCGTTTCCGATGTGTGATTCTATTTCAAGTACGTGACTTTGAAATACTATAAAACATAAACTATAAGACCAATATAAATGAAACATTAAACACTGATTAAACTTATAAGAAATAGTTGAAAAAAAAATAATTTCATAAAAAATGTTGATACAGATTAATTTATAAGCTTTCAAAACCACCTACTTGAAACATAAACCTATTTCAAGTACGTGACTTTCAAAGCTTATAAAAGATAAACTATAATACCAATACAAATGAAACTTTAAACATTGATTAAACATATAATAAATAGTTGAAAACAAAAATAATTTCATAAGAAATGTTGACCAAAAACAATTTATAAGCTTTCAAAACCATCAACTTGAAACTTAAAAATGATTGAAGTTCCCGACTTTGAAAGACTATAAAACATAAACTATAAGACCAATAGAAATGAAACATTAAACATTGATTAAACATATTAGAAATAGTTGAAAACAACAAAAACTTCCTAAAATATGTCCCTAAAAATTAATTTATAATCTTTCAAAACCGTCTACTTGAAACTTAAAAATGTTTCAAGTACGCGATTTTGAAAGACTATAAAACATAAAATATAAGACCAATATAAATGAAACTTTAAATATTGATTAAACATATAAGAAATATTTGAAAACAAAAATAATTTAATAAAACATGTTGATACAGATTAATTTATAAGCTTCCAAAACCACCTACTTGAAACTTAAACATATTTCATGTACGTGACTTTGAAAGCTTATAAAAGATAAACTATAAGACCAATACAACTAAAACATTAAATATTTATTAAACTTATAAGAAATAGTTGAAAACAAAAATAATTTAATAAAAAATGTTAACCAAAAACAATTTATAAGCTTTCAAAACCATCAAATTGAAACTTAAAAATGTTTCAAGTTCCCGACTTTGAAAGACTATAAATAATAAACTATAAGACCAATAGAAATGAAACATTAAAAATTGATTAAACATATAAGAAATAGTTGAAAACAACAAAAAATTCCTATAAAATGTCCATAAAAATTAATTTATAATCATTTAAAACCGTCTACTTGAAACTTAAAAATGTTTCAAGTACGCGACTTTGAAAGACTATAAAACATAAACTATAAGACCAATATAAATGAAACTTTAAAAACTGATTAAAATTATAATAAATAGTTGAAAACAAAAATAATTTCATAAAAAATGTTGATACAGATTAATTTATAAGCTTTCAAAACCACCTACTTGAAACTTAAACATATTTCAAGTACATGACTTTAAAAGCTTATAAAAGATAAACTATAAGACCATACAAATGAAACTTTAAACATTGATTAAACATATAAGAAATAGTTGAAAACAAAAACAATTTCATAAAAAATTTTGACCAAAAACAATTTATAAGCTTTCAAAACCATCAACCTGAAACTTAAAAATGTTTCAAGTTCCCAACTTTGAAAGACTATAAAACATAAACTATAAGACCAATAGAAATGAAACATTAAACATTGATTAAACATATAAGAAATAGTTGAAAACAACAAAAACTTCCTAAAAAATTTCCATAAAAATTAATTTATAATCTTTCAAAACCGTCTACTTGAAACTTAAAAATGTTTCAAGTACCCGAATTTGAAAGACTATAAAACATAAACTATAAGACCAATATAAATGAAATTGTAAACATTGATTAAATATATAAGAAATAGTTGAAAACAAAAATAATTTAATAAAAAATGTTGATAAAAAATAATTTATTAGCTTTCAAAACCGTCTACTTGAAACTTAAAAATGTTTCCAGTGAGTGACTTTGAAAGACTATTATTATATTATTAATTAAATAATTAATTATTATATAATTAACAGTTATATTAATAATTAACCAAATAATTATTATATAAGTAATAATTATTGAGTAATAATTAATAATTAACAATTAAAAATTAATAATTTAATGAATAATTATAATTAATATTTATATTACTAATTAACTAATTTATAAATAATAATTACTTATTAATAATTATTAATTACTAATTAATAATTATAATGAATAATTATAATGAGTATTTATATTACTAATTAACTAATTAATAATTAGTAATTAATAATTACAAATTAATTACTTATAATTAATAATAATATTATTAATTAACTAATTATTATGACATATTTAGTTATTAATAATTATATTTAATTATTATATTACTAATTAACTAAATAACTTTTTTATAATTAATAATTATATTACTTATTAACTTATTAATAATTATATAATTAATAGTTATATTAATAATTAACTAAAAAATTATTGTTCAAGTAATAATTAATAAGTAAAAATTATTAATTAATAAGTAATAATTAATAATTATAATTGATGAAAAATATTTTATAATAATTATATTACTAATTAACTATTATATAATTAATAATTATATTACTAATTAACTAATTAATTATTAACTATTCCTTATATGTTTAATCAATGTTTAATTTTTCATTTATGTTGTTCTTATATTTTATGTTTTATAGTCTTTCAAATTCGCATACTTGAAACATTTTTAAGTTTCAAGTAGACGGTTTTGAAAGATTATAAATTAATTTTTATGGAAATTTTTTAGGAAGTTTTTGTTGTTTTCAACTATTTCTTATATGTTTAATCAATTTTTAATGTTTCATTTCTATTGGTCTTATAGTTTATGTTTTATAGTCTTTCAAAGTCAGGAACTTGAAACTTTTTTTAGTTTCAAGTTGATGGTTTTGAAAGCTTATAAATTGTTTTTGGTCAACATTTTTTATGAAATTATTTTTGTTTTCAACTATTTATATATGTTTAATCAATGTTTAAAGTTTCATTTGTATTGGTCTTATAGTTTATCTTTTATAATCTTTCAAAGTCACGTACTTGAAATATGTTTAAGTTTCAAGTAGGTGGTTTTGAAAGCTTATATATTAATCTATATTAACATTTTTTATGAAATTATTATTTTTTCAACTATTTCTTATAAGTTTAATCAGTGTTTAAAGTTTCATTTATATTGGGCTTATAGTTTATGTTTTATAGTCTTCCAAAGTCGCGTACTTGAAATAGAATCACACATCAGAAATGCAGAATGTACTGTGCAGGAAGAGGAGAACCAGAATCCCACATCGGAAATGCAGTATTGTTTTCAGGGAAAACCCCATTATATAAGGGAGTCCTAGGTGAGGGTATCAGTCAGAATCCAGACTACTGTAATGGTAGAACCACTGGATATTAAATAGCAGAAAAATTCTACGGAAAAATTTTGTTATATATATATATATAACAAAACAAAACAAAACAAAACAAAACAAAAATTTAAAAATATTTATGCAAACGCGGCACCTGGTGTGCCGCCTTTGCGGTAAATTTTTGGGCAAAGTCGGCACACCATGTGCCGCCTTGCCCTGGGTGAAAAAACCCCCAAAGGCGGCACACCAGGTTCCGCCTTTGGGGGGTAAAAAAATAGTTTTTTTAACCTAGTTGTATTTTCAATTTTTTTTGAAAAAATGTATAAAAAAAACTCGACAACGCACGCCAGCGACAGAACCGAGAAGCTATGGTCAAGGGGACACGAGGCTAGGCCAGAGGAAGAGGATGGAAACATTATAATGAAAAATACTTGAGTTAATATTATGGGTAAAAGGATTCATATATGTGGTACAAAGTATAGAAATCAAATTTAAATGAATACACCCCACATTGGCATCATTGAAAAAATAGTAGTTAGATTATAAAACATTTCTTATCTTAATATTTTATTGATAATTTATTGATATTAGGAGTGTAGTTAAAATAAATGAATTGGGATTCATGAAATTAAAATTATGTAAGGAAGGGTATAAGGATAAAACAATAATGATGGAATCACTGTAAGTTTAAGTATTTCATGTCCTACGTTTGAAAAACAGAAATTATTTAATTGTTTTATTATTAAATAAAACTACTATATGGTAAAAGGAAAATTATATCTTGTATAGTCCTTTCATTATAAAATTTTAATTATGTTTTGATGGTGCAAATGCCGACATTGTCTTGTATATTATAGAATACCATAAGGTGGTAATTTGGATACTCGATTGAGGATCAAAGACCCTTTAATCTATAAGGAAAACATGCATTTGATGAACAAGTTATAGTCTTTTAATATACAACGTGTTTCATCATAATGATATGTGTTCACTACCATAATAATTTAATTAAAATTAAATGTCTAACTACTTCCATATATAATGGATTATCCATAAATTGTTGCTACTAATATCAATGAATAACAAATTAATATTATTGTAATTTCGGAACAACATTTTGAAAAAATTGAAATTGAGGAAATGTTGGATGTAGAAAAATATATGGTTGAAAAAATATAATGTATCACAGTATGAAAATTTTAAAAAAATTATTAAGGTAAAAATAAAGGGCATAAAATTTTAGGTTGGATAAAATCCATGCATCTAACCTATTGAAAACAAAAGTCTATTTTCAAAAGTTACATTGGGTTCACAACTTGAAAACCCATGTCGGTTGATGTAGACACATGGAACAATGTTGTGCCTACATTCAATCCAATAATTTTGAATACATTATGGTAACATTATAACATAATTTGACAATTTTATAAAAAAATTAATTAATGAAAAATCGATATACACTTCATTATAACTTTCAAAGAATATTTTTATTTGATGATTTTTGAATAAAATTCATATCAATGGTCCCTGGAAAAGATTATGATTCTTTTTAAACACTTATTTCAAATAATCCTCTCATATATATTGAGATAAAGTAAACTACCACCCACCAGTTATATGTTCACACATGATAAAACAAAAAAAATGGAATTATTTAATTGGCCTTCATGATGATGAATATCAGTTACGTGGTAGTTGGTAATAATTTAATTGATATTACATGAATTAAAAAATTTGATTTAGAAAAGAGAATTTATGAAATATTAAATTAGTATTATAAATAGGATGCATGAATCAGAACTAACATACATATATCAAAAATAAATAATGAGGTACACTTAACTTGAAAATGTTGTTTGAATTTTAAATCTATTGAAAAAATATTATGTGATATAAAAAAAAATTAGATTTACTTATTTATATATAGATTAATGAATTAGATCTTCAAGACACTTCCAACCCAGACCATTTTCTATGGAAGGACTCTAGGGTAAATAAAAAGGGACAAATATTATATGAAAAAATACAATAAGTTTAAGAATATTGTGTAAGTATATCCTAATAAAATGTTTTTTAAATTTAAATGAATATTACATAATAATGACTACTTATTTTCCTATATTTGTTATTTGGATTAGAAATAAGAATAATCATTTATTATAATGGATGAATGAATCATTTCAGTGGAATCAAAGTATCCTAAACTATATGGTTGTGTCTGTGGTGTAGTTTTTATATTATCAACTCAAGAATATATTTTGGAATGAAAATAAAAATAGGGATAAATATAATAAAATGGAAGATATTTATTCAAAAATAGAATCTATAATGAACTAATTACTTGGAAGTCTTCTATGTGAAAATGGTTTATGGAAAAAGATCAAAGTGGAGAAAAAATATTTCATTAATAACTATATAAAGAGCATACCAGGCTATGAGGGTTGATATTCCCCTTAAGTTCCCTCCTTACCCATGGTAATAAATTTTTTCATAATTGTTTCTGATAAATGTGAATAAAAAATATAATCATAATTCTCTTATCTAAAATTATGCAGGGTGAAATTAATTTTTATTTACATATTTCTACACCCACTGATCAACATGTTGTGAGAGGTAAAATGTAAAAAATTTGAGGAGATATTTTATATAATAAACTACATCCAAATGATCATGTGATAGTAGGGATTCACAAAGCTTATGTATTGAGAAATGGGATACATATTCCTCTTGATGGTATAAATGTTCAAATGGTCAAACAATGTATTATAGAATTCATATATTATCAATTTAATCTTATAAATTTAAATGAGGATGAATATTTATAACCCATCAATTTATTTATTATGAAATTTTTTTAACAATTAATGAAAAAGGGTCCAAACTAGGGAATGGTATTATATTAATATAGAAATAAGGTGGAATGTAAGATCAAATCAAAATTTCCTACAAGATCAACCAAAAAATCTATTAATCCCACTTGGTGTGTGATGTATTTTTTTTGAATTATTATCAATGAATCAGTGTGATTTAATTTAATTTAAAATACTGAAAAGTTAATAAATAATATTATACTAGAAACTTTTGTTGTAGTTTCCAAGCATGTTATTGAAGAATATTTGTTGAATAACTAGTAAAAAAATATATAGATTGGATTTTTAATAGAGATGGTAATGATGTAGTCTGGATTATGAATGATGAATAATTATATTTTTTTTAAGGAGAGAAGATGATCTGGTAGGTACCCAATCTTAACGTAAATAATAAGTAAATCAGTTTTGTGGAATATTTAATACATTAAACAAATATATTCCTCAAGACAGTATTAGTTTAGTGTGATTTGAAACATGGAATCATAAACCATGGCATATAAGAGAGCTACATTATGTCCTACAATGTTCTCTTTGATAATCACCCATATTAGACATAACATACATGAAATATGTTGGGACCAAGTTTGATGGAGAATGAACTTTGAAGAGTTATCCTTTGGAGAGTATTGTCTTTTATTGTCAAAGAAGATAAATTAATTCTCTTTGTAAAAGGACCATAAACCAGAAGATGCTTTGTTGACTTTTATTTCAAAAATATCATAAGTTTGGAGAACTTGTGATGCAAGCCTTATGAAGAGTAGAAAGAGTAAAGAAGTGTTTTTGTCAAAGGAAAGAAAGTGGCGCGCACGTCAAAAGTGGCGAGCAAGTCAAGAGTGGGGCGCAAGTATTGGTGCGCAAGTGTATGTGCTGCACAATTCATATTTCAAGATCATCATATCAAAATTTGTCAAAGTAAATAAACTGGCGTGCAAGTTAAATATTGGCACACAAGTCAAAAAGTGGCGCACAAGTATAAGGGGAACACAAGTATAAGTGGCACGCAAGTGAAGCACACAAGTATAAGTGGCGTGCAAGTTTGGCACGCAAGTATAAGTGGTGCGCAAGTGTATGTTGTGTGCAAGTCATATTCCAACATCCTCATATCAAAATATGACAAAGAAAATAATGTGTCGTGCTAGAGATAGAAGGGTATGCAATTGATGAAGTGGCACACAAGTGATGGAGCGACGCACAATTATTGGTGCGCAAGTGTATGTGGCATGGGAGTCACCAAAATGCCTATAAATAGTCGACTTGGCTCCTCATTTTTTATGAGTTCAACACTTAAGAGAAAATTCAAGCTCTGACTGCGAAAATAGTAGAGGGTTCTCTGATTGCGAAAGTAGCAGAGGACGGCTCGCAAGATGAAGCGGCATGCAAGCTGAGGGATATTTATATAAAATGCATGTTTTACCGCACAAGTTTTGCCATTCAAGTCTTGGACCACATGGTTTGGCACACAAGTTTCCAGAGGCGCACAAGCTGGGAAGTTCATTCAAGAAGTTGGCCTGTGTATAAGACAATGGTGGCACACAAGTTGCGAGCTATTCTCAAAGGTTGCACGCAAGTATTGAGTAGGTTCACAAGCAGGTGGCACACAAGCAGTGAGGCACTCAAGTAGGTGGTGTGCAAGTAGGAAGGCACGCAAGCAGGAAGTGGCACAGAAGTTGTTTACACCAGGAGGTTCCTACCAGCTTCTGGGTAGGAAAGTGAAGACATTTTTTTTGAAAGAATTGATTTATGAAATCTCATTAAGAAAAAGAGAATCATTACATTACCCTATTTGTGCTAAGAGGGAGAACACACACTATTGTATTATTCTTAAAGTGCTACATGAGTGTAAGGGTATGGCCTACTCATTGTATTCCACATCAAAGTATTGTTTTCTAGTGTATTGTGTGATATTGGATTGTTTCCGTACCTTACCAAGGACGTAGCTACTCTTGTTGAGTAGTGAACCTTGTAAATCTTGTATTCCTGTGGTTGCGTGTGTTCAGCAGGGAAGGAACTCTTTAACAGGAGGTGAAGGTTATTTCAAAAAATAGGAAACATAAAAAGAAAAAGATATCACTGATTCACCCCTCCTCCTCTCAGTGATACTTGGATCCTGACTGGGAACTTTAATTGGTATTAGAGGGACATGTTCCATTTATTTATTCTTTGATGAAGTGGTTGAAGAGAAGTTGTGATGGAGAATCTAAGTTGCATGAAAAGTAAGGGGAATCCGATTTTTGATGGAAAGAACTATCACACCTAGAAGGAAAGAATGATGTCTTATCTTATGTCTCTTGGATATGAAGTTATTTAAACTACAACGGATGGATTTCTTGCTATTGATGACAAGGTTCCTCTTACTCTTGTTGATAAGAAAAACCTTGTGAATGATGGAAGAGCTAAAAATGTGTTACTATGATCTCTTTCTAAGAGTGAATTTTTAAGAGTGTAAGGTGTTTCTAAAGCCAAAGGAATCTGGGACAAAATGAAGAACATCTATAAAGGAAATACAAAAGTGAATAAGGCTAAACTACAAATCTGGAGACTGAAGTATGAATATTTGAAAATGGGAGAATCTGAATCTGTTGGGGATTTATTTACCAGGATAAGTGATATTTTCAGTATAATCAGATGTCTTGGTGAAATGTTAGATGATTCTACAATTGTCAAAAAGATCTTGAGAATTCTGCCTGATAAGTTTGATGATAAAGTGTCTTCCATAGAATATAAAGACCCTGAAACATTATATTTTGATGATCTTCATAGAACTCTCATTACTTATGAGATGAGAAGATATACGACTATGAAGGAAAAAATAAAAGATGATAGAGAAATTTCATTCAAGGCTACAAAGAGAGATAAGTCAAAGAAGACTCTTATTGAAAATGATGCTGGTGAATCTGATTCTGAATATTAGGTACGTAAAAATTTTGATGAAATTTTATCCTTGTTTTCTAAGTATGTGAAAAGAGGTACATGGAAATACAAGGGTAAACTTCCCTTGAAAAGTCATGAGTGTAGAGCTGTTGGTCACTTTGCGGCTAACTGTCCTCAAAAGAATAAAGAATAAAACAGTGATGATGATAACAAAAGGCCAATAAGGTTGTGGAAGAAACAAACTAACAAAGATATATATTTTTTAAAGGGGAAGGATAAAAAGTTCTTCAAATAAAAATGAAGAATGTTTTTATCTAAAGATGAAGATGAAGAATATATCGAAGATGAATCTGAGAAAATATTTGATGACAAATCTATAGAGAATACCTTTCAAGATGCATTAAATAATGTAGAGTACGAGAGAAATAGTTCAGAAGAAGAAGAATCTCTACTTGAATATCATCTAAAAGAAGAGTTGAAAGAATACTTGAGGAAGATCAGAAGTCTTGAGAAGGAAAACAACAAGTTGATAAATAAAAATTCCACGTTAAACAATCAAGAAGGGTTTACTGATGAGAAAATCAAGATGGAAACATATATTGATGATCTAAAAAATTATCTTGAAAATAAAATGAATCATAATGATCATCTTGAAGTAAAGTTGAAGGCAAAATAGGAATAGTTGGAACTTGTCCAACAGAAACTATATATAGCTAAATAAATGAATATCAGTTTAAAAAATTCTATCTCAGAAGTTGGTGAATGTTCCAGTAAGGATGAACCAAAGAAGGTTTCAAAAAGGTTACCTTCAAAGGTAAAAATGAATGAAATAACTGGTTCTAATAAGAATAAGGCTAGAAAGACCATGTATGGGGTCAAAGTTAGCAATGATGAAAAATCAGAAGTGCATAAAAATCATGAGTCAAGAAATACTTCTAATACTTTTGGTGCTGGTAAATCTGAAATGATAAAGGGTGTTACAAATGAAAACATGAAGGTTGATGGTCAACACAGTTCTATTAAGAAGTTTGTTGGAAAACATGTTCACAAATCTGGTTAGTATAGAAGTTTCAATAGAAAATATTCTTTCTATGGTTATTGCTGGTATTGTGGTGGATTCGGTCACATGGAAAATATGTGTTAGTTCAACCAACAACATTACAACTATTCCACCAGTTTTGAAGGAAAACGATTTAGGGGGAGTCAATCCTTTCAAAATAGAAAGTCTCCAAATAAATTTCAGAAGATATCTGAGATGACTGGTGTGAAAGTTGAGAATAGGTTCCAACCATTGGAAACTATTTGTGAAAGATGTGATCAACCTAGACATCTTGACAAGGGATGTCTTAGTGTGTTACTAGAGCAAAAAAATATTCTTAATAATTATCAAAACCCATAGTTTTTAAAAGCTAAAAGGGACAGGTCTGATAAGTCTGAAAAGAAAGAGTGTATGGTTGTCTGGCCAGAACACATTGACCTGGCTAAGAAATTGGAGGAAGCACAATATAAAGTGAATGAAAAGGAAGAAAAAAAATCTCTTATTGTAAAAACTGCTTTGAAAGCTACAAAATGAGAACATCCATGGATTCTTGATAGTGGGTGTTCTTATCATATGATAGGAGACTTAAATTTGTTGATGAATGTAAAAGACATCAAAGAAAGAACCACTACATTCGGAAATGATGAATCTCTGAGAATCAAAGGTGTTGGATCAGCCATAATCGGAAAAGAAAAAATGAAATCTAAGAAACCATTATATGTTTATGGGTTGAAACATAATCTTATGAGTGTTTCACAACTCTATGATGAGGGAAACAAGGTTATATTCAGAAAATATGGGTTTGTTGTGAAATGTGAAAATGATGGAAATATAGTTACAAGAGGCCAACGTACAAAAGGAAACTTGTTCCAAGTTGGTGAAGTAAAAAATTCTTGTAACATGGGCATGGTGGATGAAAATAAGTTATGGCATAAAAGGATGGTACATATGTGTCAGAGAAATATGTGTAAGTTATCAACACAAGACAGTGTCCGAGATATGCCTGATTTATCAAGAAGAAGATATTGGTGCTGTACTATCTGTGAAAAAGGGAAGATTACAAACTCTTTTTATAAGAGATTTGAAATTAATTCAAAACAACCCATGGAATTTAAAATCTCTGATATATGTGGACCAATGAGCCAACAATAAACAAATGAAAATAAGTACTTCATTACTTTCATTGATGAATTTACTCACATTACTTGTGTTATGTACCTGAGACATAAGTCATGTTCTATGAAAATGTTTAAGAGTATCAAGACGAAAGAGGAAAAGGAATGTGAGTATTCAATGAAGAGGTTGAGAACTAATAATGATGGTGAGTATAATAATTATGATTTTGAAAGTTACCTTGAGAAACATGGAATTTGGCATGTGTTCAGTTCACCATAAACACCTCAACCAAATGGGGTTACTGAAAGAAAGATTCGAAGTCTGGTGGAAATGGGGAGAACTATGTAACTTGAACATAATATTTATCATTATTATTGGACGCAAGCCATGAGCAGTGCTATTTATATTCAGAACCGATGCTTCTATAGGCCAAACTCAGATATGACTCCATATGAAATGTTCTATGAAAAAACTCCAAGTTTGAAACATTTAAGAGTATTTGGGAATCCATGCATTATAAAGAAGAAAGGTGGAAACCTTCTAAAGTTTGAGCAAAGAGGAGATGATGGAATTTTTTTTCTATTCTCCAGAAGGAAGAGGATATAGATTTATCAATAAAGAAATAGGAAGAATTATTGATTCTTCAGATGTAAAAGTTGTTTAAAATGTTGAGAAAAAAAAGCAGTCATATGTTGACGTGGATGTTGATCAGGATAGAAAAGATTTTGTTAATGATTCTAATAATTCTACAGTTTGTGTTAATCCTACCGGTGAAGAGGAATCTAACTAAGAAATTTCGAGTGATGAGGATGAAGTTCTAACAACTAATCATAGGTTGAGGAAACAAGTGGAGGATCAGAATATTATTGTAGATATACATCAGAGGGTTCAAACAAGAAGAACAATGAATGCTATATCAAATACTTCTCTTAATTCTAAAGTTGAACCAAAGGATGTAAATGAATCATTTGAGCATCCAGAATGGGTTGATGCAATGAACGAAGAGCTTGATCAGATAGAGAAGAATGATACCTGGGAACTTGTACCCAAGATGGACAACAAGAACATTATTGGTACAAAGTGGGTTTTCTAGAACAAGATGAATGAAGATGGTGAAGTAATAAGAAACAAAGCATGATTGGTTTGCAAAGGGTATACAAAAATTGAAAGAATTGATTTTGATGAAACCTTTGCTCTGGTGGCAAGATTTGAAACAATCAGAATCTTTCTTGCTATTACTGCACTATGAGGTTACAAAATCTTTCAAATGGATGTAAAATCCGCATTCAAGAATGGTGACCTTGATGAAGAAGTTTACAATGATCAAACTTGTGGATTTGTTATTGGAATGGATGATAGTTATGTGTGAAGATTGAAGAAGGCTTTTTATGGGATAAAACGGGCTCTGAGAGCATAGTATTCTAAATTAGATACTTTCTTGAAGAAGATGAACTTTAAGAAAGAGGGAGTCGACAATAATCTCTACATAAAGGAATGTAAAGAGTTTTCACTAATCGTTATTTTTTTATGTTGATGATATTATATTTGCTGTAAATGATGGAAGATCATGTCAAATTTTTTTTGAGGAGATGAAGAAGTTATTTGAGATGTCCATGCTGGGAGAAATGAAGTACTTTATTAGGATACAAATTTCACAAAAGATGAATCATGTTTTTCTATCTCAATAAAAGTATGCTAAGGAACTTTTGAAGAAGTTTGGAATGGAAAATTCAAAACCAGTTTCCACACCAATTTCAATGGGAACCAAGTTGTCTAAAGATGGAGAAGGCAAGGAAGATGATCAGAAAGAGTTTCGAAAGCTGATTGGAAGTCTGTTGTATTTGACTGCCTCAAGACCCGACATCGTCTATGTTTTCACTTTATGTGTAAGATTTCATAGTTCTCCTAATGAATCACATTTGATTGCCAGAATATTAATTCTCAGATATATCAAAGGCACAAAAAATTCTGGAATCAGGTATGATGGCTTATGAAATATTGATCCATTCGGGTATTCTGATGTTGATTGGGAAGGAAATGTTGATGATCGAAGATCCAGATATGGTAGAGTTTTCTTTATGGGGAGAAGTTGTGTTAGTTGGCATACCAATAAATATAATTTAGTATCACTTAGCACAACTAAAGCCGAGTATGTTGCTGCTACTCAAGCTATAACTCAACTAATGTGGATGAAGACTCAGTTAGAAGATTTACGTTTTCAAGTAAAGTTACCATTGCTCTTAGGTTGGGATAATCAGAGTGAAATAAATATTACAAGAAATCCAGTACAATATTCTCATTCAAAACAAATTGATATAAAGTACAACTTCATCAAAGAGAAAGTGGAGAAGAATGAATTAAGGCTAGATTAGGATCCTACATCTGATCAAGTTGTTGATATATTCACCAAAACTTTACCGAAATAACCATTTTCAAAATTGAGGTTGAGCATGGGCGTCCAACATCCTTCTCATCAAGGTTAAGTTCGTGTTTCTGTCCCCACTCTCATCTTGAATTTGGATAGTGTTTTCAAGGGGGATAATTGTTTCATAAATCTATCGTTATTGATGCATGCATTAAGGGGGAGTTGTGGGTAAGCTGTGAATCCAGCATGTATGTGTGTGAACTATTCTAACTGTTTGTTGGAGTGGTTGTAGGACACAATTTTTTCGTATTCCAAAAATGTTGAATAAGTGAAGAATGCTGAAGTAGAATCTTGAAAGATGTTATGAAGAAGGCTAAGGAGATATGATCATGGGATTTCATAGCCACTACCTTTGGAAAACATGGTTTTGGCTGTCAATAATTATTGTTTCCTATAATGAGTAAGCTCACGTAGGCTTAGAATTATTGATGAGTAATCCATTGCATAAGGTTACAAATTTTAGTAATTTATGAATATTTCTTGACAACAAAATCCAAAGGGGGAGATCGTTGGGACCAAGTTGGATGGAGAAGGCAGTTTGAAGAGTTTGCCTATGTAGAGTGATGTATTTTGTTGTCAAAAAAGATTCATCAATTCACTTTTTAAAAGGACAATAAACCAGAATATGCTTTTCTAATTTGTATTTCACAAATATTATAAGTTTGGAGAACTAGTGATGAAAGCATTATGAAGATTAGAGAGAGTAAAGAAGTGTTTTTGGAAAATGAAAGAAAGTGGCGCACAAGTAAAAAGTGACGCGCAAGTCAAGAGTGGCACCCAATTGTTGGAGCGCAAGTATTGGCTCTCAAGTGTATCTGGCACTCAAGTCATATTTCAATATCATCACATAAAAATTTGTCAAAGGAAATAAAATGGAGCACTAGTTAAATATTGGCATGCAGGTCAATAAGTGGCGTGCAAGTATATGGGGCACTTAATTATAAGTGGCGTGCAAGTGCAGCACGCAAGTACAAGTGGCGCACATGTATAAGTGGCATGAAAGTGTATGTCACGTGCAAGTGATATTCCAACATCATCATATCAAAATATGACAATGGAAAGAAAGTGTCGCGCTAGTGATGGAAGGGCGCACAAGTGATAAAGCGGTGCACAAGTGATGGAGCGACGCACAAGTATTGGTGCACAAGTGTATGTGGCGTGAAAGTCACCAAAATACCTATAAATAGATGACTTGCCTAACATTTTTTAGGAGTTTAACAGTTAAGAAAAAATTTGAGCTCTGACCGTGAAAATAGTAGAGGGTGCTCTAATCGCGCAAGTAGCAGAGGATGGTGCAAGCTGAAGCGGAATGCAGGATGAGGGATATTTATAAGATGTGCAAGTTTTGCAGAGAAAGTTTTTCTCTGCAAGTTTTGTGACACAAGTATTGGTGTGCAAGATTCAAGAGGCATGCAAGCTGGGAGGTTCTTTCAAGAATTGGCCTGTGTATAAGCCAAAGGTGGCGCGCAAGGTGTGAGCTGTGCTCAAATGTGGAACACAAGTATTGAGTAGGCGCGCAAGTAAGTGGCGCACAAGTAGTGAGCCGCACAAGCAGGTGGCATGCAAGCAAGAAGGCGCGCAAGCAGGAAGTGGCGCACAAGTTGTTCTCACCAGGAGGTTCCTACCAGCTTCTGGGTAGGACAGTGAAGACTTGTTTTGAAAGAATTTATTTGTGAAATCTCATTTAGAAGCACAGAATCATTACATTACCCTATTTTTGCTAAGAGGGAGAACACACACTATTGTATTGTTTTCAATGTTCTACACGAGTGTAAGGGTATATCCTAATCATTGTATTCCACATCAAAGTATTGTTTTCTAGTGGATTGGGTGGTACTGGATTGTTTTCATACCATAACAAGGATGTAGATACTCTTGTTGAGTAGTGAACCTTGTAAATATTGTGTTCCTGTGGTTGTGTGTGTTTAGCAGGGAAGAAACTCATTAACATGAGGTGAAGGTTGTTTCAAAAAATAGGAAACATAAAAAGAAAAAGATATCACTGATTCACCCCCTCCCCCTCTCAGTGATACTTGGATCCTGACTGGTAACATCAAAATATATTTTCATAACCGTGGGAGGGAAATATAGAAATAGGTGAGCTAAGATGCTCAGTAAGGGTAAACAATGGAGATATGTAAGAATACACATGAGCATAAGGGTATGAGAATGTGATCATAACATTAGAATATCATACCCTGTATATTTTAAACATGAATCATTGAATAATGATTAATATTTCATAATTTATCAATTATAGTGGAATCAAGAGCATAATATATGAACGAATAAAATAGGAGTAAGACATGGAATTGTGAAATAGACATAAACATTTAAAATTTTATGTTATGGATACATACCAAAACCATTATAACATGTTAGTATAGGGATAATAACTCATGTAATTGATTTGGTATTATGATTTCCTCCCATATATCCTCTTGTTTTGGGCTTGGGATTCCTTCCCAGATACACTCTTATTTCGGGATTGGGATTCCCTCCCATGTTACATCTTATTTCAGACTTGGGATGTCCTCCCGTTTACCTTCTCGTTTTGGGAATCAGATTCTTTCTTATATTATTCTTGAGATTCTATCTCATTTACCCACTTGTTTTGGTCATAATATTCCTTCTTTTTTTAGGATTGGGACTCCCCCCAATGTACCCTCTTGAGATGATAAAATATTTATCATTACCTAATGCATTGGAGGGAGATATTGGTCCAATCCAGCACATAATGAAATAATACATACATGTGACACAAGATAACAAAACATTCATCATATCATGAATCATTAAAAAATATGGGTTTTGTAAACATCAAAGCATAACACATGAAGTGTAGTAGGTTTCATTAAAATTTCATCACAACATAACCTATAGAAATTAGATAGGATTCATATTCATTTCATTGAAGAATAACTTATGAAATGAAATGGGTTTCAAATGTATATAACTCATGGAATATAAACATGTTTCATAAGAATCATTCCATCAAAACATAAACCATTAAAGAACAAATATTAATGGAAAATTTGGACTATCTTCTAGAAGGGAGTGAGTAAAATCAATGTATGGAATGATAGATGGAAAATAATTTTAAAATGTCATTTATTGAGGAAAATATACTATCTTCTTTGAAAAATGATCTTTAAAACAAAAAACCTTTTGTATACCATTTTTATAGAGAATTAATTGAAAACATATAAGGAAATCATAAAATAATATTGAGAATATGTTTCCTTAAAAACTTATAAAACAATCTTGAAATTTTTTTGAAATCCCTTTTCATTGAAAATAACATTATAAATACCGAATTTAAAGAATATTAGGAAAAATATTCCTTAAAAATATAACTTTTTAGTCTTGTAAAGTAATCTTCATGGTAATGACAATGATTCCAACAGGTTAATCTGTACATGGAGAACATTCCTTTTTCACCATAAAAAGTCTACAAAATTTCCTCGACTACAAAATTACTAGAATATTACTTTTTATTTTTTATTTTATAAAAATGTAAAAAATAGTTAAAATTTTATTTTAAATATAATAGTATAATATTAGAATATTTTTGGAAACTCTTTTAGAAAATATGGTTTTGAGGGAACTTAGATTTCCAACCGAAGACAGTGGTAAAGTTATACTTTCTAAAAAAATATTCTTTATCATATTATGCACCAAAGAGGTGAAAAAAGTTACCATTAAGTATATATAACACGAATAACTAGAGGTTAATAAAACTCATAATATTTTTTGATAGAGGGATCCTAATAATTAATCAATGGGAGAATAATCATAAACAATATTGATAAACAGAGATAGTGTAACTATAAACCGTTACCAATTTAGTAACATTGAATAATAAAAAAATGTAAATATTAACATTAAATGAAGCTTAAAATATAATTAAAATAATGATACTCATTATATAACATGTAATAGGTAGTATGTACACCTCATGGAAAAATATTGGTGCATAACATGTCATATGTCTCAAAAAAGGAAAATTGAGACAAAATTAATTTAATGCTTTGGTAAATTTGGAAACATAAAACCCATAAAATAAAGATCATAAAATGGATATATAGATACCCATACATGTAAGTATAATAATCATAAAATATATCCATGGGTATTATACACACCACACAAAATAATTGAGTGGTGAAGTTGGAAGGAATCTCATGAAAATAAAAAGTGAGGTAAAATTCCCTTACCATATGTCTTGACTCTCTTCACACTCGCACAAAATTATTGTATAATAAATAAATACTTATAAAAAATATTTTTACATAACCATATTCTTATATCTAATTCCATTATTATGACTTTATATTACCCACATATTAACAATTTTATATTAAGGTGTCACTTCGGGTAATATCCGCTTTGATTTTTGCATGTGTCATAGTTTGTAATATTTTTTGTACTAATACTTATATCCTGATTTACAGAATGTAAAACATGATATAAATAACATTTATATTAATTATATTTTTATTTATAATAATTTATATAATATATAAATATCAAATTTAATGAAACATTCTTAGAGACGGTAGGCAATACGTACGCATGAACGCTGTTTCTATTTTTCATTGTAATATTTAAATAATGAAAGTTAATGATGTATATATTTATATAATATAACTAAAATAGAATTATTATGTTATATATATCATATATTTTCACTAAAACCATCCTTAACACATTCCATGTAATTTATGAACGAATCATATATCTTTGAGGAGGCGGTTGTCCACACGACCACAAATGATGTTATTGTATTTACAGAAGATATAAAGTATAGAGGTTTGTGTTATAAAATAATCAAATAAGTTTAAAGACATAATGAATAAAATATATAAATATAATTTTCATCATAATTCACTTCCATGGAAAGTGGTAATGGAAAAATGAACAATCACCATTTTATGAGGCAGTAGTTCACCATACACATAAACGATATGTTTGTTACCAATTAGAGGGAAGTGTGTGTAAGTATAGGTTAAAAAATTTGTATAAAAAAAATATAAGTATATTTATAATATGTGTTGTTTTGTATAATAATGGAATAATTACATATGAGAGGGTTGATAATGAAAATTAAACAAAAGAGCTTGAGGAAAGATGTTATCTCTTTTTTGAGCAACACATTTTAGTTTGCACTAAAGGGATTATGTGGATAGATTTCATCCCAAGGTGAGGATACTAGGTTCAAAAATGGGATTTAATGGGTTCTATTTTGGTATATCTAGTTAGAGACAATTTTTCTTGAGATTTGTGAGGAAGTGGGGGGAGGTGATGCCTTTTTATAGTGGGGGAGTAGTGACTCTCTTGTAAATTTTGGAAAAGAGAATTCCACCCACATTTTTCCATTGAAAATGGCTCCAATAATAGAACGAATTAAATAAAAGGGTCTATATAGTCTAAATATGAAATTAAAATAGATTTTGGAAAATTCTTTAGGTCCTTTTGGCCCTAATACTTAAAGTCTAGTCCCCTGTTTTGTTTAATTTTACTTCAATCGTTGTAATTAATTTTAATTATTTTCACTAATATTTGAGGTCTAAAAATAAGTTTACCTTATTACATGTTATAAATTATTCTGATTAAAAATATGGAATCTATTTTTACAAATACTAATCATATAAGTGGATGAAAATAATTTAAATATAATCCCACAGATGGGATGACAATGCAAATTTTTAAAGTAAAAACATTCAAAAGTTTGTAATTTGTTATATTCAATTTCAAAGTGAAATTGATTTCAATGAACCTAATTTTATTAAATTATAAAAAAATATCTAATTAAACTTTAAAACCAATTTAGAATATAATTTAACTTTATGAATAAATTAGATAAAAAAGAAGTTTTTAATTAAAATTACGTATTTTTAACTATTCATCAAAAAATGGAATTGCATTGAAAAATAGTAAAAATTCACCCTATCTTAATTTTAATGTTTATATTTCAAATATTATGTTTATTTTTACATAAAAAATTTATAAAAGTTCAATGAATTATATTCAAAATATGTTTTCTATTAAAAGGAGTTAAAATTTACTTTATAATAATATTAATTTTAATGTGAAATATTGGGTTTGTTCTTATCTTATTCTTATCAAATTTATTGGGAGAAAATCCAAATTATTTTATTGATTATATAATATATATAATTAATATCAATCAATAATTGTAATTTATTTAATTTATCATGATAAAAAAAACTTTGAGAGCATAAAAATAAAAATACTTCCTTTATATTCAATTGATTTACATTTTTGTTTGTAATTAATTTGTTACCAATGAATTCATATTATATTTATATAAACCATATTTTCTCATGAGTTAGTTAATAATATTATTGTCCACCAATTTAATAGTTAGGTTATATGTTATTATATTAAATAATAATGTTTTAATAATTTTTTTGTTAGATTAAACTCAGTAATGTGTGTAATGAAAGTAATCATAGAAACTCGTTATTGCATGCGACACATGATAACTCTATATCACATTTATTTAAATATATATAGAATATATAGAATATATAGAATATATTTAAAATAGTAAATTTATTTTATTTTCAGGGAATGTTATATTCCCTTACGTGCTTGGTGTTGCATGGAGCACAAGCTTTACTTGGTGACGCGTATAACGTAATCAAAACTTAACGCTTTCATATAAAAAATTGAAATTTACTGTTGCATGAAATGGAAAATATAAAAAAATATTAAATTAATTTGAAACAAAATATTTCAAAAAATATTGGGGTGTCATATTCTATACCCCTTAAAATGAATTTCTCCCTCAAAATTCATTTAGGTTATTAAAGGGTTAAAACTTAAAAGTTCATTTCATTGAAAAACACATTATAAACAATGAATTCTAAAACTTCTTTTAAAATATTAATATTTGAAATATAATTGTTACCTAGGGTAACATATAAATAGGGTTTAATATACGAGAATATTGGTGGGAAGTGAAAATAAGGACTTTGAAGAGAAATCTAACAATTATGTTCTGATGCAGATTGATAAGAAAAAATTGATCAACAGAAGTGGGTGATTATAAAACAATAAATCTGCGATAATCAAAGGGGCCATCTGATTCATAAAAAATAATGGTTCTAGGATAAATATTTTTAGTATCCTTTCCAGAGATTTGAGGAATGTTTTTTTACTTTATAGGAATATAATGAAATATATTTACTTGATTTCATTTCTTTTCATATGTGCAATCTCACACTTTGGGTTTTCCTTGATCAATTCCCACTACATCTCATAATATAGGGAAAGACGGTGAATTAGTTATTCCTAATGAAATTTCAGATTATGAGATCCATAAATAGAATGATAATTCATTCAATATTTCTTTACTTATCATCACAACAAAATAGTTAGGAAGGTTATCCAACATGCACAAATAGACATATGGTGAGATATAAATTTATTCTTATTCTATTCAATAAATGGTTAACCTTGTAACTATTCTTGAAGATGAAAATTCAAAACACTATAATGGTCATGAAATCTACTAAACATTGATCCCACATGTATCACAAAGAATCTCTTGGTTTTCACATTAAAAATATGTGAACACTCTCATCTTAAATTGAATTTAACATTATAATAAAATGTATTAACCTAAATCATTTTGTAGGATGTTCATGATTCCTTATTCTAAAGGTTATTGGATATATTCCTTAAATCCAAGAAGTTTTCAACTCTATCAATGATTACATAGACCACTTTTTCAAAAAATAACTAATCATATCCAGGGTAATTAGTGTTATTCAATTTACTTTATCCAAATCAATCATCTCTTTATGCAAGCTAGACACAATTTTCTCAAAATCTTGATCACATTATGGGTTACATTAAATTAATCAAAACATTACTTTTCTAATTCACCATCAACATTAAACATATCCTTTTCAATCCTTGATGAAAAAATTATACTTAAAATACTTATATATTTCATGATTACTATAATATAATCATTTAATTCCAAAACATATACACTTCAATATTACAACTTTATTATAAACCCATTACTAAGGATTCATCATCTTATTGTTTAATAAAAAATTCCTAGAATATGAAATATTAATTATGTTTTAATCTTCATCATCCTCAATATAATCATGCTTCTTATATTTAATGTAAAAAAAATACTTGAAGTACATCCCATGAATTTCACATGCCATTCTTAGTATCTTTATCTTTAGTATTATAACCAATAATTGTACCACCTTCATGATTCACTTCATGATATTTCCACATAGAAAATATATTTTCATAATTACCATAATTTTTAAATCTAAAACATTAAATATTAACCAAGTTACATTGAATATACTATAATGTATAGGGTGAGAAACACTTATCATAATGTAAAACCATATAATTATGAAAAATTATTTATAGGATGTCTAAATAATGACACCCACTTCTTTAATATATGAAAACCTATATTTTTAACAGGAAATTAATACGAAAAATATTTTTAAATTCTACATGATGGTTTATAAATAGTTTTTAAATTCCTTAAGAATATCCATATGAGTGTCAAACTAGGTGTGTAGTAAGGCCCGTTGTTGTGGAAAAAGTTACGATGATTCAGGATTGGCGTACATTGTCAGATTTGTTGTTCTTAAGAACATATGTTCTATATCAATGTCAAATTTTTGTATTCAAAAATTGATATATTTCTAGGGAATCAATCTCTATATCTTTTACCAGGATTCTAGGAAAATTTCCTATACTTTTCCTCATCCTAAAATTTATCATAGGAGACATCCCTCGACATATCCTTAGAATTATTCCAAGGTATATCAACTATTTTTTCGCATTAGAGTGTCTAAGGGTTTACTAAACCTTCTCTCAGATACCAAATATAATGAAATAGTATTATTTTATACAAAAATTAAAAACTTGTTTATAATAATTAAAAAATTAAAGAAATAGACACCAAAAGACTATATTTGTGTAATGCCTTTGGAAACATGGAAACCCAAACACTGGTACATAAGTGATCTACATTATCACCAACTAGATTTTCCCAGACAAGAAATCCTATTAGAAATATCATATATTAAATATATCTTCATAACCTGGGGAATAAACCATAAAAATGGGTGATCTCATATTCTCTGTAATGTTAAAAAGGGTGATCTGTATGCATAAACATGAGCATAAGGGTATGAGAATGTGATTGTAACATTAAAAGATCATATCATGAATATAATAAAAATGAATCATTGTATAATGGTTAACTATTAATAAGACAAGAATCATAATTTAATCAAGATCATAATCCAAGAAATCATAATATATGAGTATGAAATGGAATTTTGTTACACTCATAAACATATAAAATCCTATTTCCAGGTTACCTACCAAGACCTTAATAACATGTTAGCACTGGGAAAATAACCCGTGTACCTACTTTGGGCTTGATATGTCCCCCAAATTACCCTCTTGTTTCGAGATTAGGATACCCTCACATATACGCATTTATTTCATGCTTGGGATGCCCTCCCATATACCCTCTTATTTTGGGATTATCTCATGTTTAACCTCTTATTTTGGGATTATGATTCCATATATTTTCTATGTTATGATTCCCTCTCATGAACCCTCTTGTTTTGGGCGTAACATTCCTTCTTGTTTCAGGATAGGGATGACCTCCCCTGTAACCTCTTGAGATCATTAAAAATTTATCGTTATCCAATTCATTGGAGGGTGATATAGGTCCCACCCATCACATAATAAAATTATAAATACATGTTCCATAAGATAACAAAACATTCATCATATCATGACCCATGAAAAGAATATGTGTTTTATAAACATTAAATTATAACCTATGAAATGAAATTGGTATCATTAAAATTTAATCACATCCTAACCTATAGAGAATAGATATGTTTACTAATCATTTCATTAAATCATAACCCACAAAAAGAAATAAGGTTTCAAGATCATATAACATGTGGAAGAGAAATTGGTGTTATAAGAATAATTCCATAAAAACATAAAACATTCAATAAATAATATGAATAGAACCTTAAGATCATTTACTAGAAGGGACTGAGTAACATAAAAAAATGTCGTTATAAATGGAAATAATTTTGAAATATTTTTTCTTGAGGAAAATATACTTTCTTATTTGAAAAATAGTATAAAAAACATAAAACATTTTTAAAGGTATTTTCAAAGAAAATAATTTTATAACTTATAAAGAAATCTTGAAAGCATTTTGAAAATCTTTTTACTTGAAAAAATATAAAATATTCATGAACACAATTTGAAAACCATTTTCATTGAAATTAACATTAAAAAATTTTATTTTTTTAAAATAACTTTGTAATATTTTAACATAACATTCAAGTGAATGATAGTCATGACAGTGAGTAAATCCGTACAAGCCAAACATTCATTTTTCAACGTAAAACGTTTAGAAAAGTTCCTCGACCAGGAAAAGAAAATGACAATCCTTTAATTTTTTTATTGAAAAGATAAAACAAGGGTAAAAATTTCTTTTAAAGATTATATGAAAATATTATAATGTTTCTGGAAACTCTTTTATAAAACATGGTTTTGAAGGAACATAGATTTCCAATCGAAGAGAGAGACAAAATCGTACATTATTAAAAAACATTCTTGATCATCTTATGTACCAAATATCAGAAGAATGGTACCATCACTTATATATCAAATTAATAACCATAGGGAATGAAAAATAATGGGATTTATTGATAGATGGATCATAATATTTCATCAATGGGATCATAATCATAAACAATCTCAATAGATTGTGATATTTTAGCTATAAACCATTACCAATTTGGTAACGTTGAATCATTACTCAATAGAAAGAAAAAAAATTAAAAGAATCTTATAATATCATGAAACCATGATATTCATGATATAACATGTCAAATATAGTATATAAATCTCATATAAAAATATAGGTTCATAAAATGGGATATATCTCAAAGAAGAAAAATTGAGACAAAATTACTTTTCTGATTTCATAAATTTTGAAACATAATTCTCATGAAAGGAAAATCATAAAATGGACATTTAAATAACAATAAATTTAATTATATGAATAATAAAATACATCTATGGTCATTATTCACAACACACAACATAAAACAGTGGTGAATATGTTATGAATCCCATGAAGATAAAGAGTGAGAAGAAATTCTATTACCTCATGTTTTGACTCTATTTGAACTCGTAAAATCCTCCTATAATATATATATATATATATATATTATTGAACCATATTATTATATATATTACCATATATGGTTATATTCTTACTTCATATTAACCTCTTTTTACCAATTCTATGTTAATGTTTTTCTTTGTAAAATGTCCACTTTATTTTTTTTATGTGTCACAATTTGTTATATTTTTAGTCCTCATACATATATCATGATTTTAAGATTTTATAAAATGATATAAATATCGTTTATAACCGGTATATATTTATTTATAATAATATATTTACTATAGAAATATGAAATGGAATATACCATACATGGAGACGGTAGGTCGTACGTAAGTATGAATGCTGTTTTCTTTTCTATTTGTAATATTGATTGAAATAAAGTCAATGAAATGTATGTATATATATAATATATAATTAAAGTATAATTATAATGTTACATATATCATATATTTTCACTAAAACCCTGCTTAACACATTTCATGTAAATTGTGAAAGAATGACATCGCTTTGAGGAGGTGGTAGTCCACATGTCCACAAACGATGTTATCATATTTACACAATATGGAAAGTATAAAGGTAAATGTTATAAAATAAATAAATAAGAATGAAGATATAATAAATATAATATATATCATATCAAAAGAGCGTGTACATCATAATTCACAACAATTAAATTTGGTAAAGCAAAAACAAACAATCATCATTTCGTGATGTGGTAGTTCGTTGTACATAAAAAATTATATTCATAACCCATTAGATGGATGCGTTTAAAAGTTTAGGTATAAACCATATAGTGAAAACATCTCAGTATTATTTATATAATGTTTATTTTTTACAATCATTTAATAATAATATTTTATTGGGTGGATAATAGAAATAAAAATAAGGAGAGTGAAGAAAGATGTTACCACTTCTTTGGGTAACTCCTTTGGGTTTCCACCAGATGGATTCCTTATATAAATTTCTGACCAAGATGGGGATTCTAGGATGGTTAAAGTGATTTTTTGGAGCTATTTGGTTAGACATTTGTTGATCTATGGTCTATCTAGAGGTGTGAGGATGTTGGAGGAGAGGAGGCCTTTTTATAGTGGAGGAGCAGTGGCAATGTTGTAAATTTTGGAAAGGGAATTCCCCCCATAGTTTCCCATTGGAAGTGGCTAACATAATGGAATAAATTAGAAACATTGGAATATAGGGTCTAAATATGGACATCAAATGTATTTTGGACATGTTTGGAGGTTATTTTGGCCCTTAAGTTTGTGGTTTAGTCCCTTATCGGGCTTAATTTCACTTTAATCATTGTAATTAATTTCAATTACTTCACTACTAATTTTTTTCAAAAAATAAGTTTAAATTATTATAAATTGTAATTTACTATGATTTTAAATATCTAATACATTTTTTCCAAATTAAAATCACATTAGTGGTGGAACTTAATTTAAATTTTATCCTAGAAACCGGACGATAATACAGGGTTTTAAAGTAAAAATGTTCCAAAGTTTACTATGTTTTATAGTAAATTTCAAAGTGAAATTAATTAAAATGACCTAATATTTGTTAATTGATAATAAAATTATCTAATTAAACATTAAAAGTTATTTAAAATATAAATGATCTTTATAAATAAATTAAATGAAGAAGCAGTATTGCATTAAAAGTTTGTATTTTTAAATATTCATCCTAAAATGAAACTTCATAGAAAAAAATACCAAAATTCACCCTAAACTAATTTTAATGTTTCTATATAACATTTGAAGTTTATTTTTACATATTAAAATTTTAAAAGTTCCAATATTTTTATTTAAAATATGTTCTCCATTAAAAAGTGGTCAAACTACATTTATAAAAATGGTGATTTTTATGAAAAATATTTCGTTTCTTCTTTTCTTATGATTCTAAAATATTTTGGATGAAAATACAAAATTATTTTATTGAATTATAAAATATATATTACATTAATATGTCTCAATAATTTTAATTACTTAATTTATTTATATAAAATTGATTTGGGAGCATAAAAATAAAAATATTTCGCTTAAATTCAATTGGTATACATTTTCGTTTATAATTAATTGGAAACTAATGAATTTGTCTTATATTTTTATAAACAATATATTTAGATAATTTAGTTAATAATTTTGATAACCACTAATTTAAAAGTTAGTATATATCTTATTATATTGAATAATAATGTTTCTATAATATTTTTTTGTTCCGTTAAACTTAGTAATTCATGTAATGCAAGTCATCGAAGAAACTCATTGTTCCATGTGATGATTACTAAATTGTTATCATGTTCATTACAAGATATATAGAATATATAAAATATACAGAAAATAGTGAATATATTATAAAGTCTTATATTATTATATTGCCTTATGTGCTTGGTGTTGCATGTAGCACAAGCTTAAATTGGTGCTGTGTATAACACAATCCAAACATAGATATTTCATATAACAAAAGATAGATTCAGTGTTACATGAAATAAAAAATATCGATAAAATTTTAAATTAATTGGAAAAAAATATTCCACAAAATCTATTTGTGTTAGAGATCCCATATTATTTTTATTTTTGGAGAAGGTAAATATTTTTATTGTTGATAAAAGATTATGAATATATTTATCATTTGAATTTAATAGATTGCTTAAATATTTTTAACTACTTTTGAGGATTGATGAGATAAGCATAATGTTTTAAATATTTTAATTGATATTTTGAGAATAACATGTGTTCAAAAAATAATTCATTTAAAACCCCAATTTAAAGATTCCAGATGGAGTGTTTCAGAGAGAATAAAACTTTCTCACATGACAGATATAGAACAATTACATTATTATATAAACATGCTCAAACTATAATGCTCAGAAAAATAATGAAATAAAATTCCTGATCTATCCAATTCAAAGTAGAAAATATAAATTTGGTGGAAGATAAATAATAATTATTGTAGTGTGGTGGAATGATGAGTCATCCTAAAGTAGTAGACAAGATATTGTGAGCCTTTATTATGATGTATATGAAGTAAGTATTCTAGAGAGAGAAACATGTCTTTATCAGACTAAGGTGGGTAGGAAGAAGGTGGGAAATTTTTTTTGTCCAAAATATTACTTAGGAAAATAATAATAATTTTATTAGAAAATTAAAAATAGATGATTATTTTCTATTATTTAATGTACCAAACATTTATTTTATTCTAAGATATTTATGATTCTTGCTGAATTTTTCAACATAATAAATTGTAGGAACACAATGTATCTTGATATAGGTGTATAGAAAATGTTTACTAGATATAGTAATTTTGTGAATTCAAAATATGAATTATATTTGTGAAATAACCATTCAATGAAAAATTTGTGAGTTAACTGGATGGTGAACATTTTTGAGTACATAAAATAGAGAAAGTTGGATGAACTGTTGTGATGTTATCAGTCGATTAGAGGATTGATAACTTAGTAATTCCAAAAAAGAAAATATATGAATCAATACTAACAGAATATTATTAATAATTCTTAGGTATAAATTTTATAAGAATTTATTTGAGATCATTGAACAATATAACTGAAAAACATAGGATAAAGGAAACATATAATGATTTCTAAATGGAAATAGTGATGTTTACCAAATAAATGGGAATTGAAAAAATATGTGATAAATAAATAAAATCCATTAAAACTAATACCAGATGAAAAATTACTAGATAGAGGAGTTATTATGAATAATAACCAATTATATGGTTAAGGATCATTAAAAAGTTTGGGTAAATTCATACATTGTGAGGATGTTGAGTTGAAAATTAATTTACTCAATTATAATGATAGAAATACCATGATTCTATCTTATATTTTAGGAATCATTAGTGTTCATTACATCATGATTTTAGTTTATTTTATATTATGTTTTATAAATTTAATGAAAACTAAGGATTTTAAGGTGGTAAACAGAAGAAAGACTCGAGAGGGATATTCAAAGCGAGAGTAGGAACTTAAAATTTTATGTTCACTCTTATCCCTTATTGTTTTACAAATTATGGTTATATAAAGGGGAAAAGATTAATTATGATGATTTGTTGAAATGGTAAGTGATTAATATCTCGATTTAGAGATTTTTTTAGGTTGAAATATCATACACATGGGTTTAATTGAAGGAGAAATAGATAGAGAATTATAGAACATGAGGTATTTTGTGAAGACTATAATTGATAAAGAAGTTATATTCCTAGAGAAATCAGTTTCAGAAAAACCAGTATTAAATGACCTAGTTCTATAAAAATAAGTACAAGATGAATATGTGAGGATCATGATAAATTTTTTACATAAAAATAAGTTCGAATAAGATATTTTAAGTGAGGTTCACCACTATTATTAAAAATAGAATTTTTTTGGTGTCAAGAAGGATAAAAGGATTAGTGATTATCATTAATATACACATATTTTGATTTTATGTAAACAAGTAAAGAATAATAAGAATAAAGAAATATGTGAATATAAGAGTGTCTTATAGTTCGATTATGCATGAAGAAGAAGAAAAAGGAATTAGGTGATGTTAATTTAAGGACAAACTTATTATATAACGGTATTAAAACTAATGCAATAGAATAATTATACTTTGAAATGTGAAACAAAATTAGTTTTTTAATTTACTATTATGATGAGGAAGATGGTTGTGTGCACAACCTTTCAAAAAATAAAAAAATTAGAAGAGTTATTTTGATTTTGTAGTTTTAATAAGAGATAGTGAATAAATCCAAGAAGCTCTATTATATACAATAAAGGCCTAAATAGTTTGAGGAATTTATTGGGGTTTCACAAGAATTTATGAATACAAGGGCTGTCTATACAAGAAGTATAATGATCCAACATGTGATTCATGTGGATTAAGGAATCATGATTATTTCATATCACCTTCCCATAGTGTATAGATCCAATCCTGGGTTCAATATTTATTACTTTCCAAACCACTATAATTGACATGTCATTATAGCGGGGAATCTGTGTACTAGTCACTACAATATAAAGAAAGGACTAACTACTCTGATTGGATACTTATCCTTGTAAAAACATCATGTTCCATCTGTTACCCTCTTTTATCAAATTTTATATGGAAACAAAGAGATAATAGGATAACCAATATCCTAACAAGTATGACAGGATAAGTGAAAAATAGTATTAATTGGTTTAAAAAGATCAGAGTGTTAATTCACCCCCTCTCTCAATATAGAGAATATCTAGAATTTGTCCTAACAATTGGTATCATACCCTAAGTTTACCATTATTAGATTATCTATATTAGAATTTCTTTTTATTTTTGTTTATATCCTGTATTTAATATTAAGTGTTGTATTGTTGAATATTTATTTATCTCAGAGTGAATTTCTATTTTAACAATGTCTATGTCAAACAGGGAAAGGAAAGAGAAAAAGAGTTAGATAATATTCCCCTCTTAAGAAAATTGGAATAAGGACTAGTATATTAGGATATTATAATATAAAAGGTAGATATGGTGTGGATGAATAAGAAAAGAAAATTTAAACTAAAAATAGGGAGAGGGATAAAACTCTGACCACAAGTGAGTCAAGGCAGTTAGGTGATCATGAGGTATGTGATGATTTGTTGTAAAAATATCTATAAAAGGAATAATGATGTGGAAGTGGTCATAAATTTTCTAATTCAAAATTTATATCATTTTAAACATTAAAAGATATGTCTCAGCCCTTTAACTTATAAATAGATTTTTTTTAGTTGCTGGATTTCTGAGGTTCAGTAAGAAGTAATCACCCATCTTGAATTTGAAGAAGATAACATGAAGAATGATGTATATGAAAATGTTCTATAATAAATATATCTATCTTATAAATTTTGAGATACTGGAAAAATTAACATAAAACTAAAAAAGGTTATTCAAAACCTAAAAATAAAATTTTTAAAGAATGTTTTGATAAGAAATAGATCATGAAGACTCTTAAATAAAGGATGAATGCATGTCATGAAAAATTGAAAAGTAGAATGAAAGTCAAGGATGCTCAAGTTAATGTAAAATCAAAGAGAATCAAAGAAAAAGATACACTTAATAAAGAAATAAATAACCTACATTATGAAGAGTTTGATAGAATGGAAACATATTGTGAATATATAGTAATTTTGATTGAATATTATAAGAGAACCCTCAATAAGAGGTGTCGAGAATTGGAAGTTAGTTGGTCAATTTTGGAATGACCCATATTAAGTCTTCATAAAAGAATAAAAAAGTTTATGTTATCACAAAATATTATATGGAGGATAATAATAATAAATACCTTGATAATATTGAATTAATATCATTATATTAACTAATGATCTCTCACATATGTCTGGGAAGAAAGTGCACTATCCATCCCTTATTGTAATAATTTATATAAATCAATTTTCATGAAAAAAACATGTTATAAAATAAAATCTATATAATTATGGATGAATAAAAATAGAAATAACCCTACAACCATTAATAAGATGGATTAAATAATTATTGTTGAAATTGGTTCCCCAATAGTATCCAAATAATTATATAAAGAAATTCAAAAGTAACTAGTTCCCAAATCTAGATAATAAGCAGATAAAGTGAAAAAGATAAATTCTTTCTGTGTGTTGTTAGTTATGAAATTTTTCCCAGCATTAGGCACATAATGTTTTGTACAATACTCTAAATTATAAATAACAAATTAATCCAATGTCAATGAGGAAAAATTTAGAAATTAATAATCAATATCCACAAATTATGAAAAATATAGATACTTGAAACATATTTGGAAATCTTGAAAATATTTTTGATACTTAAAAAAATAAGGTAAGATGATCAATGAATTTTCATTTTTACATTTAGAAAAATTTTATGGGATTAAAAGACCACATAAGTTGGTAAATAAATGTGATGTATCCTTTTGAAAAAGGTAGAAGACTACTCCAAGTCGGAACTCTCCCATGAAGATATCAAAGAGGAGAAATGAAAGGTCTATGAATTCTAGATCCAAGAAGATGAACAGAAGTGCTATATCGAATAGAATTCAAGTGAATAAATGAATATATAATAAGATTTTTTCAAACTCTAATAAGTATTACAATGAACCTAGATATATTTTAGTAATTTAGATAGTAGATATAGGGAAGGAAAGGAAGATAAAAAATGAACAAGCTAAAGTCAGGTATAAGGGGGAAGAAATAATTCCATAGAGGGAAATAAAATTTCATGAAATGTTTTTAATAAATGAAAACCATTACGCTAAATAGGTTCTATATGTGAGGTGAAATATGTATTTACATGCTTCTAAAAATTTATTTTCTATAATTCAAGTGAAAGAATAGTTTCTATATAAGATGAAAGTTCCGCTCAATGATAAATGTGGATTAAAGGATTTTGGGAAGAGAAAATTTACACACAAATAAATTAATGAAGTGATGTGATAAATTAAACCTCAACATAAATCATAGTTTAAGTTCATATGTGCAGTTATAGAGAGTAAAGTTATGACAACACAAAATATTTATACACTTTATTTCATGATTTATTACAGAAAAAACATAATGAAATCCAAAAATATTTAGTGGCCTATTGTTTTTGAGAAATTAGTTTTATAATACATTAAGTTAAATCAATGATATAAATACCTTATTTGAAATCTCTAGAATATTGCCTTATATTCCATTGATCTTCTAAAACCAAATGAGAAAACCTAGGGATGTACATTAGAAATGGGTGAGATATAAATCTTATTAAGGGAATAATCAATGCATATCATGACGAATGTAATACATAAGATTCAAGAGGTATATAAATGAGATATAAAATGGAGAGAAGCATAAACATTATCATTAAGGAATGATAGAAGATGATAACATCCAGGAAAGATAGGAATACTGAAACAATATAAAATATGACATTATAAGACTAAGTCAATGTTTATCACAGACACTTCATAATATGATATTCTTAAGACAACCTCTGATGCACGTCATAAGATAAAACCATTACACAATTCATTGGAGGGATATATAATTTTGGGCCTACTCATCACATTCATATCAAGTACATGTATTTTTGTTTCACGTAGATCATTCAACATAATTTTTTTAATAAATTACAATCCAATGATTAAGGTGCATGAGATAAATACATGTATGTAACCAATAATTGATGTATAGTAACATCTAGTTGAATAACAATGAGTGTAAATGAGGATGGATATTCACAACAAAAATGTTTGTAATGGAAAATCACAAGATAATTTCTGCAGTATAATGGGTGTACATAAAGGTTTATAAGAGTGTTTAATGACAGTTAAAAGTGGTATATCATACTATGGTAACAATAATAATAGTAAAGAGATGTGTATAAAACCATTAAAATATAAAAAATTGGAAATTAAAATCCTTTGTAAAAAGAAGGCACTTCAAATAAAAATGAAGAGAATATGATCCTTTACTATTAGAGAATGCTTCTAAATGATTTGGAGGAGCTTATTATTTTATTGAGAACAATTTAAAAGGGATTTAAAGTGGTTTATTAAGAGTAAATCTGTGCTAAATGGGTTTTGAGTTAAGAAGAGTGGAAATTTGTGTGGGTATTTATAGAAAAAGAGATGGTAAGTCTTTATTAATTTCTAAACATGGTCTTTGGATTGCATATGATAAAATAATCAAAACAACAAAAATCCTATAGTGTTTTCTTGGGTTATTCTTAATAAGAGCGGTTTTCAATATAATATATGGGTAAGAATTGAACATATTAAAAAATACCATTGGTTATGTGGAAGTGAGTCATTTTAATAAATAATTGATATTAAAACATTAAAAATATAATATAGGTTATAGAGGAGTCGTTAAAGATTTATATAATGAGCCCGTAAGGGGCATAGAAAGATGTTAGTGTTTCCCCTGTGCCGCCTTTGTAGAGACCCAAAGCTTGACGTACATGGACATTACATTACTATTGGGGAATACTTAATACATAACAAACACAGACACACAAGGACTGTAATAGTTTAGTGTCTTTGGAAACTCCGAATTTAATCTTCTAATCGTGGTGAAAGATCTTCAACTTCTCTCATAAATATATTCCCCTTTTGTTTTCTTACCTAAAACCTTTCTTTTTATCCTGGGGAAAAGAAAACATAAAAAGGGTGAGCTCAAATGCTCAGTAAGGGTAAGCATAGAGAACATAAAACAATCCATAAACATTTGAATGAAAAAGCTTGAACATAAAATCTAAACATCAAAATCTTGAGCAAAGAAATAAATCTTGGAAGTACGTAAGACATATATCATAAAGGAACATCAATCTTGATAAAATAGCATGGGAATAAATCATGTAATTTTGGAAACCATTCAGCACTTGTAATGATTTCTATAGTAGCCAAGGCATTGCTACCAAGACCATCTTATGGGACAAAGTCCCTTTCTGAATCGAGTTCACTCTTCATTTCAGTCTTGTAACACTGAACCAGATTAAATTACCGTTCCAGCCATATCTATCTCATGAGATATAAATCATTACCCAATGCATTGGATGGAGATATAGGTACCACCCATCTCATAATGAAATCATTCTTACTTGTGCCATAAAATAAACTTAAAACATTCATCATAACCCAAAGAATAAAATGGGTTTCATAAACATCATCCCATCATCTCATAATCCATATAAAACAAATGGATATTTCATCATAAGAAAATTGAAACCATGTAAATCATATAGACATTAAACTTGAAACATACACATATGAAATAATGTCATCTTAGATGGAAAATGGATTTGATAAAACATTTAAAATGAATTCTTGAGGAAAATATAATTTCTTCTTAAAATCATTTTATTTTCACAAAATGCCATGAAATTTTAAAAGAAAATGTTTTTTTGAAAATAATCATGCAATCTTTTAGAGGAAGCGTCATGAAAATGAGGCGTTATGAAACTGTAAAAATCTGTTCACACCATATAAGTTAAAAAAACATTCTTTGCGTACTTTTTCCGGAAAAGTCAAAAAGCACCTCGTATGGTAAAAAAAATTCCTTACATACCATGTAGTAAAAGTAAAAAATGGGTTAAAAGGACTTTAAACATACATGAAAACATTTTTATAAAACTTGGACATGAATGATAAATATAACCCTAGTAAATACTTACGTATAAGCAATCTCAGATAGAAAACAATTGAGATAGCAACATTATCCCTTACCTTAGGTCCGATATGCTTCGTATGTATCCGAACCTCCTGTATAATGATTTAAATAATTTCATTGAATTTTTAAATAATTATATTCATTGTTATTATGTCATAAATGGTTCACTTATGACTTTATATTACCCGTTCTTTTGTAAATTCCATGTTAAAGCAGCGTTTTGGGTAAAATCATTTTATTTATCGTACGTGTTTGACTTCTTTTTCTTGATATTATTACTTATATCCTGATTTACTTAATTACAGAATTTAAAACATGATTTATATATAATATATATTCAGTATATATATATATATATGATAGATCGATAAATGAAATGAAATACACCGTTCATGGAGACGGTAGGCCGTACGTATGCATGAACGCTGTTTTCGTTTCCTTATTGAATTGAATGGAATTAAGTAGATGACATACATATATATACACATAAATCCAGTATCATTATTATGTCATATATTTCATTATTACTTATTATATATACTTTATAATCATTCATGAATGGTTAACATGGAGAATGAATCTCATTGCGTCGTGGATACGGTAGTCCGTACGTACGCACGAGTGATGATACCATTCCCATTATTGTGGAATTGTATTGAAGTGTATGTATAATATTTCAGAATAAATATAACATTAAAATAATCATATATAGTTATTTATTTACACCATTATACTCTTCCAAGTAAGGTGGTGGTCGAAAACAGATTACACCACGACGTGGAGACAATATTCTGTACGTATGCACGCGTGGTGATTTCATTTTCTGTAGGATGGATAGAAGGTGAAATAGGGTTGTTTCATATTTATAATAACATATCAGTATATAAGTAATACTGATGATATTACGTTATAATTAGACAACTAAAGAAGAAGAAGTTGAAGAAGAAAGAAATTTGAGAGAATCGGAAGAAGAGAATACCTCTTCTCCGACACACCTCCTTTAAGCTTCCTCTTATGGAAGTATAGTTGGTCTTTTGAGAAGACCAAAACCTCCAGAATGTTTCTAGGTAGGTGGATAAGAGAAATGGGCAGGGGTGTTCCGAGATTCAAGGCTCAAAAGGGTGTTAAGAGAAGAGGGAAGGAGTGCCCTTTTTATAAGGGAGGAGAGGGGCACCTTTGGAAAACATAAAATATTATTTTATAATAAAGTTATATTCGGTTTATAATAGCTCCAAATTGATTTATTTCGAAGCTAAAATGGGGATGGGTCGAAATAATCTCAGCCAATATATTTTAGACAAGTTTAGGAAACAATTTTAACCTTATCATTTAGATTTAACTCTAAGTTAAATAATTTATCTTTTACCGTGTCTTTTTGTATTCTTACACTATATGGTTAATAAACTTAAAATAAAAAGCCCAAAGAACCCCCAGTGGTTCATTATTAATATATATATCTTTATCTAAGTCATTTTTATGATACTTAGGTTTTTAGAAATAAAATAACAATTAATAATATAATATTTGTTTTAAAAACTATTTTATGTCAATTTTGACACTATTTGGTAATTGATTTTTGTGAAAATAATAACAACATGATTAGTTCTAAAAATGTTAATTAAATCAATACTAACATGTCATATTAACCAATAAAATTAGTTCAATTCATAAAAAGTATCAAATTACATTTATTTGGGTATTTATAATATCAATTATTTTAATATTTTATTATTTTGGTAATTACTGCATCACCATTTTATCAAAAATAAATTAAATTATTTAGTGCCTAAAAATTATAAATAAAATACCATTAGGTAGGAAATATTTTTAGATTTCTAATGAATATTTATAGTCGAATTTATCTTATGTATAACCCTATATTAAAAATGAATTAGTTATTAAACTTTGATTTTAACTATTTTAACCCTTTTTTAAATAAATTAATAATAAATGTCCTAATCTAATACAAGTGGACCTAAATGGTAATATTTTATTCCTAAGGTTATTTTTGGTCGAATTACACTTGTCCAATAGAATTAGGACATGTGTTATGGTAATAATAATATCATTTTTACCCTTAATTACCCTTTTTACTTTTAACCGTGGTAAATAAAAGTAAAAAGTTACGATTCACCAAAAAATATTTTCATCTCATTGAACCACATTTTATTCCATGATATTAACGGTGTCTCTCAGAGTTTCTAAATTCCACACAAAGAAGCGGTAAAATTAAGTTTTATGTGAATTTCCAAATTCTCCTAGGAGGTGGATAAAAGACAGTGAAAAGTTCAATAAATATTTTTATATATCTAAACTTGTTATAAAATGACTCCAATGAATTAAATTGAACTTATATAGGTATTATGTAAAAATTTAGACCTAAAATAAATTTAAATAGAATAAATAATTATTTAAATAAAAAGTCGGTTTTTAAATAGTAACCCAATATTTTCACTATTTAACAAAAAATGAATGTTTTCAAAAAATTACCAAAAATTCACCCTAGTCCAATTTCGATATTCTGAATCCAAAAATGAAGTCCATTTTGAAAAATAATATTTCAAAAAGTGGGTATTACTATTCATTAGGGCTAGTTCATAATAATATTATAATAATATCTCGTTTAGTGAAACATGGTATTGCATACTACACACACTATCGTGGAAGGCTGAGATTGTGTGTAATGCAAGCCATGTCATGGATGCATGTAGTGAAAGCTCCTTTTGGTGAAGTGTACAACACAAGACATCAATAAAATTAAAAAGAATATTTTTCATAAAATATAGGGGTGTTATATTCTACCCCCCTTAAAATGAATTTCGCCCTCGAAATTCGTCAGGGTAATAAACGGTTTACTACTCAAAAGTTTCTTTAATAGAAACCCACATCGTAAAAAGGAATACAAAAAAAATCTTTAATAACTAATGTATGAAACGTAATGGTTACCCAAATTAACTAATCACTGGTTTTCCACATAGGAGAACATAGGTGAATATATGGATATGGAAGAGAAATCTAAACATCATGTTCTGAGGGAGAGTGGTAGAGAACATAGCTATGAGAAATCCAAAAATCAAAAAGCCATAGATTTGTGATGATCTAAGGTACCATCTGATTCATCGGATATAAGGGCACTAGGACAACATTTTTGGTTTTCAAGATCATTTCCCTAAAGTTAATGAAATTGGAATTAGAAGAAATACTTTCTTGATTTTGATAGAGTCTCACTGTTGGTCGTTCCTTGGAAAATTTCCGCTTCCTATCTTAAAGAAATGAAGTTTAATTTGTCCTTCGTGAAGTATTAGCAGATCATGTGATAGAATGATGGGTCATTCCATCTGTCTCAAACAAAAAGTTAGAAAAAGTTATCAAAAATACATAAGTCTATCTATAGTGAGATTAATCATATATGGTTCCTAAAATGGACTTATACTTCATATATCATACTGTTTAATATAATAAAACCGGTTTCTACTAAACATGGACTTCTTGTAGGCCAATGCTAGGCGATAAAGGCCTGTTGCACTTCAGTTGTGGGTTCGATTCCCACAGCCTTGTCCGACGCGACGGGTTGTCGCCTATCCCTTAGGTTGTCCTTTTTCTAAAACTACATTATTATAAATTTCCATCAATAATATCGAAAAAGTTATAGCCTTAAACAATACTAACTTATGTCGAACATAATCCATTCCAATCCTTAGGCTTATCTAAACTACTTCTGTCCAATCTCATGTTATAGTGAAAATGATTACTAGAGAGTTCATATAACAAGAATGGTAATACCATCTTCGATCCCCATATATCATAAGATGTGTCTTGTTGGTCTCATTCCAAACATTCGAAGGACTTAATCATGTATTCTCTTGAAAAATGAATACCCATTGAACCTTAGTGAAAACATGAGTGTTGTCAAAAGTTAACTCTTTCCACATACCAAAATCCCAAAATTATGTATACTCAAACCATGATATCACTTAGTCCTTATAACAATCAAGATCTAATGAATACTATATTATTTCCTCCTTATCCATTCATTATGTGCATATCATCTTCTTTCCAAAAATATTTGAATAACCTTTCATTGTTACCAGTACCATTCAACATATTATTTCAAATACTTTAGGAAAAACAATAGTGTAACAATCCCTAGATGTTTCTTTATTCAATAGTACCATTAAATTACCTATACAACATAACTCTTGATAAACATACAACCATTCCACCACCTTCATAAACCATTGACCAAGCTTTAACACTTCTTCTATCTCATATATCATTTTTAGTCTCCTCATCAACATCAATATAAATTCTACCCATATAACCATGCTGATTCTCTTCATGAGATTTTCCCTTAGGGCATTGGTTTGCATAATTTCCATACATTCTACATTTAAAACATATAATCATTGTTGATGTCGTAGAAATACCACTATCCTTATCCATGGTGTTAACTGAACCTTTTCCTTTTCACTTACTGGATTTTTTTACTTTTTTTCCGCACCCAAAGCATCTTTTAGTTCCTTTGAAACATCCTCACTGATGTCTCTTCCCAAATGATTTACATGATATAAATTGAACTTTCCTACCTCTATGATCATCATGAAACTCCATCATTCTCTTATTAGATGAGTCGGAAAACCTACCAATGTTGATATTATTGATCATATTATGAGATTTCTAATTAGTAATAATAATGATATGTGGACCTCTAGATCCAATTTCATTCGGTTTCTCATGAAGAATATCATTCCATTGTCCATCATATCCTCCATTATCGCGAATCTTCCCGTTCCTAGTCATTTTCTAAAAACAAAAAAAATATTGTGAGAGGCCAAAATCATAATCAATGGGGATTACCTTCAATATCTAACATCTTAGGTTAAATTCTAAGATCTTTACTATAATTCTAAGACTATCACCTATACTTATACTTAACCTTAAGGACATCCCTAGACATACCTTAGAAATATCTCTACGGATCTCATTAAAGTTCTCACATCCTAGTTTCAAAAGGTTGACAAAAACTCCCTCTGATACCAACTGTAGAGACCCAAATCTTGACGTACATGGACATTACATTACTTTTGGGGAATACTTAATACATAAAAAACACATACACACAAGGACCGTAATAGTTTAGTGTATTTGGAAACTCGGAATTTAATCTTCTAATCGTGGTGAAAGATCTTAAACTTCTCCCATAAAGATCTTCTCATTTTGTTTTCTTCCCTAAAACCTTTCTTTATATCCTGGGGAAAAGAAAACATAAAAAGGGTGAGATCAAATGCTCAGTAAGGGTAAGCATAGATAATATAAAACAATCCATAAACATTTGAATGAAAAAGCTTGAACATAAAATCTAAACATCAAAATCGTGAGCAAAGAAATAAATCATGGAAGTATGTAAGGAATATATCATAAAAGAACATCAGTCCTGATAAAATAGCATGGGAATAAATCATGTAATTTTGGGAACCATTCATCACTTGTTATGATTTCCATAGTAGCCAAGGCATTGCTTCCAAGACTATCTTAGTGGACAAAGTCCCTTTCTAAATCGAGTTCACTCCTCGTTTCAGTCCTATAACACTGAACCGAATTAAATTACCATTCCAGCCATGTCTATCTCATGAGATATAAATCTTTACCCAATGCATTGGAGGGAGATATAGGTCCCACCCATCTCATAATGAAATAATTCTTACTTGTTCCACAAAATAAACATAAAACATTCATCATAACCCAAAGAATAAAATGGGTTTCATAAACATCATCCCATAATCTCATAATCCATATAAAACAAATGGATATTTCATCATAAGAATAGTTAAACCATGTAAATCATAGAGACATTAAACTTGAAACATACACATATGAAATAATGTCATCATAGATGGAAAATGGATTTGATAAAACATTTGAAATGAATTCTTGAGGAAAATATCCTTTCTTCTTAAAATCATTTTCCGTTCACAAAATGCCATGAAATTTTAAAATAAAAGGGTTTTTTTGAAAATAATAATAATATATTGTAGAGGAAACTTCATGAAAATGAGGCTTTATGAAACTGTAAAAATCATTTCACGCTGTATAAGTTAAAAAAACATTCTTCTCGTACTGTTGCTGGAAAAGTCAAAAAGTACCTCGTATGGTAAAAAAAACATTCCTTACATACCATGTAGTAAAAGTCAAAAATGGGTAAAAATGACTTTAAACATACATGAAAACATTTTAATTTAACTTGTACATGGATGATAAATTTAACCCCAGTAAATACTTACGTATAAGCAATCTCGGATAGAAAAAAATTGAGATTGCAACATTATCCCTTACCTTATGTCCGATATGCTTCGTACATATCCGGAACTCATGTATAATGATTTAAATAATGAAATTGACTTATTACTGAATCATATTCATTGTTATGATGTCATAAATGGTTCACTTATGACTTTATATTACCCGTTCTTTTTTAAATTCAATGTTAAAGCAGCGTTTTGGGTAAAATCGTTTTATTTATCGTACGTGTTTGGACTTATTGTTCTTGATATTATTACTTATATCCTAATTCACTTAACTACAGAATTTAAAACATGATATATATATATATATATAATATATATTCAGTGTATACATATATATATATATATATATATATGATAGATCAATAAATGGAATGAAATACACCGTTTATGGAGACGGTAGGTCGTACGTACGCATGAACGCTGTTTTCGTTTCCTTATTGAATTGAATGGAATTAAGTAGATGACATACATATATATTCACATAAATCCAATATCATTATTACGTCATATATTTCATGATTACTTATTATATATACTTTATAATCATTCATTAATGGTTAACATGGATAATGAATCTCATCGCGTCGTGGAGACGGTTGTCTGTACGTACGCACGAGCAATGATACCATTCCCATGATCATGGAATTATATTGAAGTGTAGGTATAATATATCAGAATAAATATCACATTACAATAATAATATATAGTTATTTATTTACACCATTATAGCCATATAAGTAAGGTGGTGGTCGAAAACAGATTACACCACGGTGTGGAGACGATATTTCGTACGTATGCACACGCGTTGATTTCATTTTCTGTAGGATGGATAGAAGGTGAAATAGGGTTGTTTGATATTTATAATAACATATCAATATAAAATTAATAC
The DNA here is from genome assembly GCA_963277665.1 of Viscum album. Lineage (NCBI taxonomy): Eukaryota > Viridiplantae > Streptophyta > Magnoliopsida > Santalales > Viscaceae > Viscum > Viscum album. Next base: position 812,831,501 of record OY728126.1, on the reverse strand, counting down.
TGATGATATTACTTTATAAAGAGATAACTAAATAAGAACAATTTTAAAAAGAAAGAAACTTGAGAGAATCAGAAGAAGAGAATACCTCTTCTTCGACACACCTCATTTAAGCTTCCACTTATGGAAGTAGAGTTGGTCTTTTGAGAAAACCAGAACCTCCAGAATGTTTCTAGGGAAGTGGAGAAGGGAAATGGTTAGGGGTTGGCCGAGCTTCAAGGATAAAAAGGGTGTGAAGAGAAGTGGGAGGGGGTGCCCTTTTTAAAAGGGAGGAGAGGGGAACCTTTTGAAAAACATAAAATATTATTTGATAATAAAGTAATTTTCAGTTTATAATAGCTCCAAATTGATATATTTCGAAGCTAAAGTGGGGATTGGTTGAAATCATCTCAACCAATAGATTTTAGATAAGTTTAGGTTACAATTGTAACCTTATAATTTAGATTTAACTATAAGTTATATAATTTAAATTTTACCATGTCTTCTTGTTTTCTTACACTATATGGTTAATAAACATACAATAACAAGCCAAACGAACCCCAAGTGGTTAATTATTAATATATATCCTTATATAAGTAATTTTTCCAAACCATAGATTTTTAACAATAAAATAACAATTATTAATATAATATTTTTTAAAAAACTATTTTATATCAATTTTGACACTATTTGGTAATTGATTTTTGTGAAAATCATAACAGCTTTATTAGTTCGGAAAAAGTTATTTAAATCTATAGTAACATGTCATATTAACCTATAAAATTAGTGTAATTCATAAAAAGTCTCAAATTACATTTATTTGGGTTTTTATAATATCAATTATTTTAATATTGTATTATTTAGGTAATTACTGTATCACCATTGTGTCATAAATAACTTAAATTATTTAATGCCTAAAAATTATAAATAAAGTAAAATTAGGTAGGAAATGTTTTTATATTTATAATTAATATTTATAGATGAATTTATTTTATGTATAACCCTATATTAAAAATTAATTAGTTATTAAACTTTGATTTTAACTATTTTAACCCTTCTTTATATAAATTAATAATAAATGTCCTAATCTAATAAAATTGGACCTAAATGGTCATATTTTATTCCTATGTTTGTGTTTGGTCGAATTACACTTGTCCAATAGAATTAAGACATGTTTTAGGTTAATAATAATATCATTTTTACCCTTAATTACCATATTTACTTTTAACCGTGATAAATAAAAGTAAGAAGTTACTATTCACCAAAAATTATTTTCATCTCATTGAACTACATTTTAGTCTTTGATATTACTCATGCCTCTCGGATTTTAGAAATTCCACTCACAGAAGCGGTAAAATTAACTATTATGTGAATTTCTAAATTCTCCTAGGTGGTGGGTAAAAGACGGTGAAAAGTTCAATAAATTTTTTTATATCTAAACTTATTATAAAATGACTTCAATGAATTAAATTGAACTTATATAGTTATTATGTATCAATTTTGACCTAAAATAAATTTAAATAAAATAAATAATTACTTAAATAAAAATCCGGTTTTTAAATAGTAACCCCGTGTTGTCACTATTCATCAAAAATTGAATGTTTTTAGAAAAATACCAAAAACTCACCCTAGGCTAATTTCGATATTCCGAATCCAAAAATGAAGTCCATTTTGAAAAACAAAATTTAAAAAAGTGGGTATTACTATTCATAATGGCTAGTTCATAATAATATTATAATAATATCTCGTTTAGTGAAACATGGTATTGCGTACTACACACGCTATCGTGGAAGGTCATGATTGCGTGTAATGCAATCCAAGTTAGGGATGCGTGTAGTGAAATCTCCTTTTGGTGTAGCGTACAACACAAGACATCAATAAAATTAAAAAGAATATTTTTCAAAAAATCTCGGGGGGTTACAGCCTTCTCCTCTAATGCTTCAGGTCAACTGCCATTCCCTCCTCAATGATTCTATTCAACTTAGTTTCTGGGAGCGGTCTCTTCCAATGACTAAATTATGAAAGTTCATTCACCTTGGAAATACTCGTCATTTTTAGCCTATTCTCATCCTTTCCTTAAAGCTGGCCAGGGTTTCACATGGCAGAATGTTGTTGGTCCAGTGTTATTTTTACAAATGCTACTATTATGGCATTACCACTTTGTTTGGTGTCATCTATGGGTTTTTTGGGAGGATCGAGCCTCCTGATGAGATTTTGAAGGTGAAGTTGGGTTCTTTGGTTGGCTTGTGGTGGGCTTTCAGTGATCTAGCATTCGAGAGGTTGTATCTTTAGTGATTTTTTCTTCTTTTTTAATGTTTCGATCATGGTGGTAGGTTTTGGATGTGTGGATTTCTGATTGTGGCTTTCAGTGCCAAAAGTGATGGGTTGACCTTCTCTGTTTCTTGTCAATTCCCCTACTGAAGGGTGGATTTCATGTTCAAGGAGGCTTGGATACCCATAGTTTTGGTTTCAAAGTGTTGTTTATCTGATTTCATGATGTTCTATAGAGTTTTTCTTGATGATCTACATTTTATGATTTTGGATTTTCTCTTCACAATGGATTTTGGCGTGGTTAGAATTGATTTTGGTTTGCGGAGTGTCGATTGGTTCGGGGTTGCACCATGGTGTCTACAGAGTAGGGTGTGGTGTATAGATAACCTAGTTTTCCTCATTTTGGTTTCTTCATCACCCTTTGTGGATTTCTAATTGGGTCTTCTCACGTTGCTAGAGGGTTTGGGCGAACTCCGACTATAGTTCGCCGATGGGTTTGTGGATTTGGGATGGTGTCAACCATCGCACCAGTGGGCGCTCAAGGAGACTTGTTCTATGGTTTCTCCAAATTTTTTGATGTTCAACTTCCCTGGTTCATGGTACCTCTTCCTTCTCTTTATGATTTCCATTCCATATATGAAGGTATGTCTGTTTCAATGCTTGAATGTATTGTTTATCCATTATTCTTGAATGTTGTTCTTTGTGAAGCCCTGTATAGTTTTAAGTGGTGAAGTGGATAAGAGGAGAAGTGGTGAGTGGTGATGTGGTGAAGTGGTGAAGTTGTGAAGTGGTAAAATGGTGAATTCATGTATGGTTTATCACTTTTTCCTTAAAAGGTTTTGCATAATAATAAAAAACAACTTTCAGTCAGTGTTCGTTATTAGGCACACTGTCAGAATATTTTATCTTTAAAGGGTTATAAAATTAATCAAATTACTTCAAAAAAACATTATTTGAAAGGGAAATATATATTTGGTCATTTATTGCTTTTATATAATATATATTTAAATAAATCAACCCCAATATCCCGGAGTCAATGGTTACTTTATTACATTAGTACTAGATACAAGAAACTACATGTGAAAGGTCCAAATAGTTTAGTAGCCTTGGTAAACTAGATACATAATTGAGGCTTACAATACATTTCAAAACATGAAATAAAAAATAGTGAAAGTAAAAAATTATTAATCCTTGAACTCATTCAAATATACTTCCTTCACATCCTTGGTAAAATAAATAAAATAATTGTGATCTTGGATGCTCATTAAGTGTTATGTAAAGAATAATCTATCATGAATAAATAAATCATAATCAATAAGGCACAATTAATATTAAAATTTAAGTAACTAAAAAGACATTCCATTTAATCAATAAATTGACCATCATAATTATATATGGCATAAGCAATGTGGCATTGTAAATAATTGAAAACACATGCCATTTAATCAATAACTTGAGAAAAAAATGAATCCCTGGGTAATATTAATGAAATAATAACATGGATAATGATAAATAAATTAAAAATGAGGGAAAAAATTTATTTTGGTTTTAATGATCTTATAAATCAAGATATCTATAATTTTTGACCATTTACTAGAATGTTTAATACAATGGGTAAGAAACCATTTAATTTGGATAACTAATTTGTCTCATGTGACCTACTGATACATCAAGGGGTTATATAATTTCAGGCCCCACTCATCACTGCATATCCAAATAAGTCTTCATACATATAATTATTGATTTAATTCATAGACAATATCCATGATCAATAAATATTAAATTTGGGTAAGGAATATGAATTTATCAATATTTGCTCCGTTAATGAAATAACATTCAATGTAAACACCATATGTACGAATGATTTGTGGTTTATAAAATAATTATATACATGGTACAAAGAATATTTATATTCATAAGAAATGTAATTTCTAATTAATAATGATCATAATAATGTTATTGTCTTATGATAAAGTTAATAAGAATAAAATTATTTAATAAATTATAAGTGACCATCAGTTCAATGAGAGTATAGTTTTTTTATTAAACCCATGTCTATTGAAACAATAATAGAAATGGAAGGAATGTATAAAAACAATCATTCATAACTTTTTTTTTATTTTTAAAACCATTTATAATGTGTAGAAGAATCTACATTTTGTAAAACGGTTATGGCAGTGGGAATGTCCATTATCATTGTAACTGTTAAAAAGTCATTCATTTAAAATTTACATCGAAATAATCCCTTTTGATAAACAGTTGAAAGAATACTTTAAAACCATTTTAAAATTTAAGGATACCGTAAAATGTCTTTAATAAATCATATTTTATTAAAAGTACTCTGGTAAAACAAATTTAGAAAACATGGACATGGAAGAAAAATTTATCCAATTTATAGAGAAATAAAATATGTTTTTATTGTAAAAAATATTTTCATGAATAAAGTACCAAAGAGAGGAAAATTTGGCATAAAATTGAGAAAAAGCATAAATACATAGTTTATAATAAAATTATTGGAGTTTTTGAAGCTTAAATTAGAGGGTTTCTTCATGAAAGTAAAAAATCCCAAAATAAAGTGAGATTGAAAATAGATTCTTACCTCATTGGTAACTTTCAAATTGTAACCCATTCAAAGAATATACCTTAATTGATAGATTAACCATTATTAATATTTATAAATATATATATTCATGTTAAATTCAATAAATGGAATGTATTTTTATCACATAAATGTGAATAGGTGCATATTAACATATATGTCTTAACTAAATGGATATTGAGATTAAATCCCACACCTAGAGTCCAAACTTTATCCCATTTATTTTTATCTTTGGTATAATAAACATATATAAATTATTATTTTTATTATGAAAATTTCTATTTTTAATCCCTTATACATAAACCATTTAATTCATTTTTTTTCAGTTATTTATTTAATTACTTAATCTGTTATTTCCATGGATGGGGTTTTGAGGACGCTCGGTTCACAATTTCAAAACAACATATTGTGTTGACTATGTTCAAAGGGTTCATTATTCCATCATCTAAAAATGATAATAATTAACTAATTATAATTTTTATTCATAAAATATACTTTTAAAACCAACTTTGAAATATGGCTATGAATAATGAACTGTAATTCAATTATGGAGACAGTAGGTTGTATGTACGCATGAGTAACGCTTCCATTTTTCAATGATCAGGATAGAAATATGAAAAGTGTTATTTTATTATTCATTAATAATAATTATATAATAAATTTTATAGTATTTATTTAAATTCACTTACATATACCATCCATGTGATGTGGTAAAAATAAAAAGAATTACATAGTTTCGTGAGGTGGTAGTCCGCCTTACACACGAACAAACGACGTTATCAATTTCTAATGGATGGTAAGGTAAGAAATAATATGATATATTAATTTTATAAAATAATTAAAATTTCATGAACATAATATATTAACAATAAATCCACCAACATAAACACCCATAAGAAATATATTATTGATGCTCAGTACACAAGGCATTAGTTCACTATACACATGAATGACCTTTTTGTTTCCCATTTGATATAAGTGGATATTGATTTAGGTTATTAAATTAACATAATAATATATTATTACATGGGAGTAAAATATGTTATTATATTATAATTTTTTATTAATATTTTAATGATATGTAATAAGAAATAAAACAAATATGCTTGGTTAAGAACGATACCTATTCTTTTCACCACCTCTTTAAGAAAATATGTAAAGACCCCATAGATTGGATTTAATATCAAACCAAGTACTATAGGAAGTGGGGAGTGAATTATGAAAGTTATTTGGGTAGGAATATTCTATAAAAACCGGGTTTGTATATTTTTGATAGAGATGAGAGGGGGTACCCTTTTATAAGAGAGAAGTTAAATGTTTTGTAAATACCCACAATTATTCAATAACATTAAGTATATGTCAAGGGAAGTGTATCCTAAGTTTAAAAATAAAATATCTTATGAGATATGTGGCAAAAAGTTCTCTAACATTCAAATTAATCATGTTATTCCATTTACATCTTTAGATTAACCCTCAGTAAATTAGTTGAAACGTTTTTTATGGTAACACATTTTAACTCTTTTAACTATTCATTATGTGTAAAATATATTTTAGCTTATTATATAATATTAATTATACAAATTATAAATACGGAATACACTTTATCAATTTAAATTGAAATAATTTTTTGAATTTAATTTAAAATTAAATCAACAGCTGTGTAAAACAATTGTTCTCAAGAAATATATTTTTTTTTCGAATTTGATGCTCTTATAATTACTATATAACAAGTAATCATAATTAAAATAATTTAAATTCTTATTTATATATATAAAATATATAAATTTTATTGGAATAATTCTCCCTTATGGGTTCTTTAAATTATTTAAAATGGAGAAAAAATATGTACTTTAAAACAATTTTCATAAAACATGTATTTTAAAGCGTAAAATTAAACTTATATTAAAGTCCGGTATAAATATGATTTAAATGTAATTAATTGAAATAAATATAAATAAATAATAATTATGTTATTTTTAAATTATATTAAAAAAAATTTTACTTTTAAAATAATTAATCTATTAAAAAATTTCAATTTTACCCAAAATTGTTAATATTCACTATTCACGAAAAAATCAACAGTTTCTGAAAAATACCAAAATTTCAAGCTAAGTTAATATCAAAATCACAAGTCAATAATTTATATTATTTTTATAAAATAAAATTTCTAAAATTTATACAAATTAATTTTAACATTTTCTCAAAAATAAACTAAAATCATTTGTGAAGGAAATTTATTTTTTTAATGTATAAAATATCATTATTATAAATCAATTTCTTATTTATAAAGAATTTATAAAAAACATATATTATTTATGACCTTTATAAATATTTCATACTTTATTTAATCTTATTAATACCATTGAATTTAATTTCTAGGTTATAAAGATCATATTTAAATAATATATTTCACGGGTCATTTAAGTTCAGTTTTGTATGTCATATACACTTTCGAACACAATGTTTTTATTTAATGTCCAGACCCAAGTTACCCAAAGTATGTTCATTATTAAATAACATTGGCATGATTACAAGGAATTAAGTCCCAAAAGACCAATCAGTTTAGCAGTCTTGGAGAATAGATTACATACATGAACAATACATTACACATTAGAAAATATAACAAAACATAAATGATACTTTGAGAATTCCATTAATCCCTTAGCTTATCCCTTCTTATCAATCCTAAAATACTTCTTCACGTCTTGGAAAAAATTAAACATATAAAGGGGTGATCTCAGATGCTCAGTAAGGATAATAATATAGTAGGAGATTTCATAAATAGACATAAATATTTAAGGCAATGTATTATACTAAAACAAACGCCTTTTAAACTTAAACATTAGTATAATATGGTAAAGATAAAATAAAATAATTCCATTTACTTATTCACATGGATATTCTACTAGTTGAATAATCACATGAAATATCAATAGCCACTTTCGTAATGATGGAATGCATATTTATAGACTTCATAACGACATAGTCAAGGCCTTGTACCAAGACTACAAATAAGATTTGGTCAAGGCCTTGTTCCATGACACTAGTTTGTCTAATGAGACCTATCGATGCATCGAGTAGCTATAGCGGGCTCCACCATTTACTTACTAAGTCCAATGCCTTCCTCAAATGAAAAGGTTTAAACATAACATAAACATTCATATTAAAACTAGCATATGAAATCTCAATACATTATCCGTAAACAATGAATGGTATAAAAATAACACATCCATAGTAAAAAATATCAATAAACCTTAAATATAGTATGGAAGATTTGTATCATAATAAATCAACTACAAACATGTTTAAAATCCATCAAGGGATGTTGATATAGATGAAAATGATTTGTTAAAATCTCTGAGAGAAATATCCCTTTTTCATAAAAACATTGAAAAGTCACAAAATTTAGAATTAAAGACATTTAAATAAATTTTTTAATCAAAGTTTCCCATACCACTTTGAAATTTTTTTAAATTAATTAACATTTTAAAAACATTCATGTCCATATAAATAAATCCTTAAAAACTATTTCGAAAACATGGACATTAATGAGAATGATTTAGAATAATAAATATTTAAAACATTTAAAATGATGTTTTTGTTAAAAAGTACCATAAAAATAATCTATTTGAAAACAATTTTATGAAACATGGACATGGATAATAAATATGTCCTAGTAGATACTTACATAAAAACAACCTTGGATAATAAAGAGATTGGGAAATTAACCCTTACCTTGCACTTTCCTTTAGTTGAGGGTACATTTAAACTCATGTATAAAGACCATATTATGTTATTAAACTATAACCTAACTATATTCATATTTATAATACCATTCACGATGCATTTATGACATTATACTTCCCATTTAATAATGATTTCCATGTTAAATTTACATTTCGGGTAATAATTGCATTCTTTATCGTACATGTTTTAACTTGTTATTCTTGATCGTATAATTTAGATCATGATTTAAATACATAAATAATATAAAAATTTATTTATATATCATATATATTTAGGATATAAATGTTTATAATAGATAGATATATGAAATTGAAGGCACTGTTTATGGAGACGGTAGACCGTACGTATGCATAAACGATGTTACCGTTTTCATATCGTATTGAACGGAAGTAAGTGAATAAGATATATGTAATTATATATATATATATATATCTCAAGTAGCATTATTATGTCATATATTACATATTTACTAATAATATATATTTTTATAATCATCATTGAATGGTGAACTTGAAATGAATCTAATCGCATCGTGGAGACGGTAATCCAAACGTACGCACGAGCGACAATATCATTAAATTGATGGTGAAATAGTATGTAATTGGATGGTATATCATATATACTAAATCATTAAAATGTTATATTAATTATTTAAATCAGTAATACTTATTATTAGACCTATCCAAAATAAAGAAGTGCTAGAATAACAAACTACACCACGACATGGAGAATATAAGCCGTACGTACACACGTATAGTGACTTTGTCATTTGTAGGATGGATAGAATAACGAATATGGTTGTACCATATTTATAATAATATCACAGTATATATAAGAGACTAGATTTATTATTATATAATGGAAACAATAAAGAAAGAGGAAGTGGAAGAAGAAATTATCTTGAAAGAGGTGATGAAATATTTACCTTTTCTTCATGTTCTTCATTTTGATTTGATAAAAAGGGCTCATTAGATTGGATTTATGACCAAATTAAGGCCTCTAGGATTAATAGAGGAATGTTGGGAGGATATTTAGGAAGGTTTTTTCTGAGCCAAATGTCTTTGGAGGTGTGATTCCGGGAGAAGGGGAAGTACCCTTTTATAAGAGAGGTGAGGGTCACTTTATGAAAGGCTTGAAATATTATTTTAAAATAAAATACGTTTCAGTAAATAATGGCTCCAAAATGATTTATTTAGTGTCTAAGGTGGGTATGGGTTTAAAACCTCACAACCAATAGGTTTTAGACACGTTTAGTTTACCATTTTAACCTTATCATTTAGATTTAACTCTTAGTTAAATAGTTTAACTTTTACTGTGTGTTCTTATATTCTTATACTATATGGTTAATAAACTTACCCTAAAAATTAAAGACAACCTCAAGTGGTTAATTAATGAAATATATAATATTATTTATTCTCTTTGGACAAAACTTATATTTTTGGGTATATTATATCAACCAATAATATAGTATTTGTTTTAAAAATTAATTTATGTCAATTTTGATAGTATTTGGTATTTGGTTTTTGTGAAAGTCATCACAACTTGATTACTTCAAAAAAGTTACATTGAATCACTCCTAACATGTAATATTCCACTAGAAAATTCGTGGATGTCATAAAAACTTTGAAATTATATTTAATTTAATATTTATAATACCATTTATTTGATTCCTTCATTAATAAGGTAATTACTACATCATCATTGTGTGATAAATAAATTAAATTATTTAATGTCTAAAAATTATACATAAAATTCAATTGTTTAGGAAATTATTTTAGATTTATAATGAATATTTATAGTCTAATTTACATTGTAGGTTACCCTATATTAAAAATGTTTTAGTTATTGTGCTTTGAATTTTACACATGGAACTCCACTTTAAATAAAATAATAATAAATGTCATAATGTAATCCAAGTGGACCAAAGAGGATCATATTTTATTCCTGAGTTTTTTTGTCTAATTATACTTATCCAATAGAATTAGGACATGTTTTAGGGTAATTATGATATCATTTTACCCTTAATTACCCTATTTACTTTTAACCGTGGTAAATAAAAGTCAAAAGTTACAATTCAACAAAAAATATTTTCATCTTATTTAACCACATTTTACTTACTGATATTAACCATGTGTCTCGGATTTTTGAATTCAACTCACAAAATCATTACAATTAAGTTTTATGCTAATTTGCAAATGCTCATAGGAGGTGGGTAAAATAGGTTAAAAAGTTCAATTGGATTTTATACATCTATTTTTATTATAAAATTACTCCAAAAAATTACATTTAACTAATATTGGTATTATATATCTATTTTGAAGTAAAATAAACTGAAATAAAATAAATAATTATTTAAATAAAAAGTTGGTTTTAAATAATAATGAAGTGTTTTTTTACTATTCATAAAAAACTGAATGTTTTCTGAAAAATTACAAAAACTCACCCTAAAATAATTTTGATATTACAAATTCAAAAATTAATTCTATTTTAGTAAATTAAAAATATATAATTTTCATTTATTAAATTAAAATCAATTCCTATTGTCAAAACCAATTAGTGGTTTTTTAAAAAGTAAAATCTATCAAAAGATTGACATATGTTTATATCAAATTTAAATGTGAAATTACTTATAATGACCTATGTTGTATTAAATGATAAATATTGAACCTAATAATACTTAAAAACCATTTAAATGCATAATTTAACACTACAAATTATTTTGATTAAAAAAGTTGTTTTCATTTAAAACATAGTATTTTTTACTATTCATCAAAATATAAAAGTTATCAGAAAAGTACCAAATATTTTTTCAAACTAAAATTTTATGTCTCTATTCTAGATAATAATTTAAAATAATTAAATTTAATATATAGAAGTGTCAAATTTGGGTTTTAAAAAGGGGTTTCCATCAAAAGGTGGTAAAATTGCATTTTTTGAAAAGTACTTCTTTTATCTGAAAAAATGAGTTTGTTCTTATATTATGTCTATGAAACACATAATATGGATGTTAAAATTATATTGAGTATATAAGATTCAGAATTCAGTTAATACTACTTATATCTGCTTTTGAACGACTAGTTTGGTAAGTTGTGGTGCGTTCGAAGTCGGTGTTGTGTGTAGCACAAGCTATTGAATTACTTTAATGAGATAATATATTATGAAATCTTGTAATAGTAAATTTTATTTTTAAATCTCAAAGATATGTGTAACAAAAATAAATTTATGATATTAAATTTACAAAAAATATACTATAAAATCATAGGGTTTTACATTCTCCCCACCATCAATAAATTGTATCCTCACAATTTAACCATTTACTCTAAAATCACGGATTTGATGTTTGAGAATCCCATTATTGAGTACCCACAATTTAAAAGTGGTTAAGAAAATTACCTCTTATGATTTGTATATGGATATTTGAAGGTCATCTATTTTAAGACATAAATAAGTTTTCATGTTGGAAAAAATTAGTGGGAATTAAGAATATAGACATGTAAGAAAGGAAAAAATAAATATGGGGAGTGATAGAGATAACTGATCACAAGAAAGTGAATGGTAAAGAGAAATTTAATAACAAAAAAACCATAAATATGTTATGAGTTAAAATACCATTGATTAATTAGATTCATAGGTAATAAGATAATTTCTTTGTTTCACGATCTGTTTATTAGAGTTGATGTATTCTTTTACAGTCAATGTATAGAAAACCAGCAAAAATATTTATTTTATAAGAACAATTTAATCCTTTTGTTGGGAATTGATAAATTTAAACTTCATTAGTTACTCCTAGAAATTAATTTACGACATTATTTTTTATTCATGAATCACTAAAATTTACTTTTAATTTATCTTATGATCCATTAAATATTAATATGTTATTCATATTTCCTTTAAATATTTTCCAAATTTGAAATAGTTACCACAAGGTATGATAAGAATAAAAATGTATAAAAAATAATATGAAAAAATACTAAATTATACTTAATAATTTACACAAAAGGGTAAACTTATATTATTACATATGTAAAAAACCCAACATTCCAATTATCCTCAAAATTTATAATGTTAATGAATGTTTTCACCTCTATGGAAATATTCTACCTTTTAATTCATATACCCCAAAATTTAATACCATTATTCCCAAATAATCCATTAAGTTAAACCTAAAATATATATTTATCTCAACCTAATAAAACACCTCCTGAGATATAATTAATCACTTTAAAATAAAATAAAAACAATCCAATAATATGATTCCCAAAACCAACATAATATTTATCTTAAAATCTATTTACGTAATAGAAAATAATAGAGACTAGGACATCACATAGTCTAGTTGTACTCACTACACCCTTATATCCCTTTGGGTTTGGGTTCAATCCATGTGGCCTTCTATGATATGACATGTTATCACCTGACATGTGAGTTCTACCTTTTCTATAAATATATTACTATAATTACAATAAAATTATAAAAAAATATGATGAACATCCCCAAAAATAACATTAATCATTTAATCCATTGATTACCAATAAAGACTTATATTCAACTTATTTTCACCACAAAATTAAATAATATTAATTGACAATAATTACCTCAATATCAAGCACATATAAAAGATTTTCTATTCCTCAATAATGCATTTTTCAATAAAATATCACCTTACCGTTAAATAACCTTTCAAGGTCATTTGTTCCATTCACGAGACTGTTGCAAATCATTAAATAAAAACTACTACAAAAAAATCCTTATAAGTTTATTGATTCTTATAAACAAAATACCATTGATAAAATTACTTCTATAATAATGTTCTTTAATACAAATATATAAATATTCCAACCCCTCTTTTCCAATTATTAGTGTATCATAGGTTATTCTATAGTATATGAGTTAAAATTTAAAAGAAGGCATTAACTCATATAATTCCCAAGTTCCAAAATTTTAATAAAAATAAACTATAAATAAATTTATATAATTAAATTAATTTATATCTATGTAACACATCACTTTTACATGGAAATTCATTACTATGTGTCCTTATTTTCCTCACATAAAACGTTTTCGAGTTCTATTGAGACATTATCTTGGGTGTCACTTTATACATTTATTACTTGAATGAAATTAAGCCTTATTTCCTCCATGTAATCCACCAAATGATCTCTTATAAGACTCATTCCTTCTATTATTTGGTGAGTTTGAGAGTTGGTTAAGTTATATATTATTTATCATATATTATGAAAAACAATTAAGCATAATCACAACATCATTCACTCAAGTCATCATCCCATTTAGTTTCTCAAAATCACTACATTTTCCATCATATTAAATGTTAACATGATTCCTTTATGATACATCAATTGACTAAAATGAAAAAACATAGTGGGAACACCAATAATCACTATAGGAGAACCATATAATCATTTATATAATTTTAAAATAATGAAACATAATTTTGAATCTATGATAAATTTTTTCTATCCTCGGTCACACATTGTCATTTTCTATACAAATATTTTAAGATTTTTAATAAGGAAAATGTGTGTTATCCAAATCTTGTCCCATGAGAGTGTCAAAATAGGTGTGCAGTATGGCCTATTGTCATGCACTTAGTGATGATCAATTCAAATCCCAATGCATCATTTTTGTAGTTATTAACAATAATTGAAACTATTCTATAACCATGTCCACTTTTAATATCTAGACATGGATTTATTGTAAGTAAATCCACTTAATATGTTTTACACCAAAACATTAAGATATTCCTTTATACTTATCCTCAAATTCTATCATAGGGTTATGCTACCTAATCTATGTTTTCCCTAATCTATGTGATATATAGATATAAACCCCACCCATCACTGCAAGTCTAAATAATTGATCATATATAAAATGATAAATTTAATTCATAAATAATATTCCTTATAAAAAAAATTTATATTGATTCGTTAACCCATGTTTATCAATATTTACCAAGTTAAAAATTAACCTCAAAAGTAAATTCCATATGTAAAAATGGTTCACAGTTTTTGAAATTATCATTTCCACGATACAAATTATATGGATATTAAATAGAAATTCAATTTCCAATGAAAAAAGGTAAAAATAAAGTTATTGTCACAAGATAATGTTTACACTCACAGAATTAGTCATGAAATTAAAGGTTACCATTAGGTTGTCATGAATATAGAATTTTGAAATAAAATCATGTACCTTGGAAGAAGAAATATAATATAAGTGAGATATTAAAATAATACTTCATAAACATATTTCATTGTTAAACCTTTTAAACTGGGTAGAATAATTTATATTTTGTAAAATGGTTATAGCTATGGGGAAGTCTATTTTCACCATATACGTTAAAGAACATTCCTATTGACATTTTGTTGAAATAATCTATTTTAAAAAATAGTATAAAGATTCATTTCAAACCATTTTAAAATTTAAAGAAAATTTTAAATTTCCTTAATAAATCATTTGAGTAATTAAAATATCTATTTCAAAATAATTTTAGAAAACATGGACATGGAAGGTAAATATATCAAATTTAAATAAAAATAAAAGATTACATTCTTTTAAATGTTTATATTCATTTATAAAGCATCAATGAGAAGAAAATTTTGTATAAAATATACAAAATCATTAAATACCGATTGGATAAGAAAATAATTTTAGCCTATGAAGGATAAATGATAATATTCCTTCATGAAAGTAAAACTAATACCATAAGAAAGTGAGAACACAAAATATATTCATACATATTTGGTAATAATAAAATTGCAACCCTATGAAGGAATATTTATGAATTAATCATTAAACCTAATAAATAAATATTTATTCATGTTAAATACATCAAAGGGTTAGTATATACCCCGCATAAAAGTGAATAGGTTCATTTTTACATAAATGACTCATTGGTATGCAAATTGAGATGATATCTTCTACCTTGAGTCTATAATTTTTCATGTATGCCTTTTATCTCCTATATAATAGACATATATCAATTATTTTTTATATTAAGAAACTTATATAGGTTTAATAATTTACACTTAAACCATTTACTTCATTTATTTTGACGACTTTTGTATTTACATAATTTTGTTTGTGCACAACGACTATTTTTAGGAAACTTGGATAATAACTTCAAAATTACATAAGTGTTTTAACAATTGATAAAGGTTTCATTATTCGATCAAATATAGAATAATAATAATAAAATAATTAATTTTTTTATTAATAAATTATACTTTTAAATTCAACCGTGAAACGTGGTTATGAAAAAAGAACTGTGTTATAATCATGGAGACAATATGTTACACGTACACAAGAGTAACATTTCCATTGTCAATGATCATGATGGAAAGAACATAAAAATCTACCTAAAGCCTCCAAATAATGGATTTAAATTCAATATAAAGGATTTGGGGAATAGTTAGGGAAGAAAGTAAGGTATTTGGTTTGGTATTGGTCGATCCAATTGTTTTTTATGTTTGTAAAGAAGAGGAGATGGGGTTTCATTTTATTTGGTTGGAGGAGTATTATTGTATCAAATACCCCAAACTAATAAATAATTGGAACTTTCTCTCCAACAAAGTGCTAAAAAAATTTAATAATAAAGTATTGGTGTAGATATAAGTCTAGAAAAAACCTCTAATATTCACAAAAAACATGTATTAAAAATTTTATTAAATTTTCCTTTTTAGTTTAACCCATGGTAAAGTAGTTTTAACATGAACCATAGTTACATATATTATATTTTCTTCTCTTTATTATGAACAGAATTTTATTTTACCATACTATATAATATTAATTTTGAATATTCCAAATATTGAATCAATTTTATAAAATTAAATACATATAATTGGTTGAATTTAATTTAAAATTATACCCAAAGACATGTCAAAAAAAGTTTTTTATGAAATGAATTTTTCAAGAATAAGATGATTTTAAAATAATAATATGAAAAGTAATAATAATGAAATTAATTTAAATTATTATTTATATATTCAAAAAAAATATTAATTTAATTTTAACAATTATTCATTAGATGTTATTTTAATTAGTTAAAGTTGAGAAAAATTATGCACATCCAAATTTTTTTTTGAGAAAATGTGTTTGAAAGCCTAAAAATATACTTACATTAAGCTCCAATATAAATATGATTTAAATATAATTTATTTAGTTAAATATAAATAAATATTATTTATATTACTTTGAAATAATATTAATGTAATAATGGGACTTTTAAATAATAAAATTTATTATAATGAAATGATAGTTTTACCATTAATCTTTATTTTTTACTATTTTTCTGAAAGATAAACATTTTGTAAAAAAAATTAAACTAAGTTAATTTCAATATTTTAATTTGAAAAAATATTTTAAATTTATAAAATAACATTTCTAAAAGTTCTAAAATTTAAAAAATAATATTCTCTCACAAAAATAAAGAATATTTGTTTTTGACAGAATCTTATTTTTTTGGAATAAAATATCTTTTTTAATGTTGACTCTTTATTTATTAATAATTTATCAATAAAATTATATTGGGCATGAAATTTATATATATTTCATAAATTATTTAATCCTATTCATACTCACCATTTTTGAAACTAGGTTATAATATTCATATTTAAATAATATATTTTTAGGTCCTTTGAGCTCAGTGTTGTGTGTCCTAAACGAAATCGAAGACTATGTTATTCTTTTTAAATAGAAGGCTTTCATGTAGAAATATCTATATATGGGATTAAATTTATTTAAAATAAAAATACTTTAAAATATTGGGGATTTATATATTTTTTTACTTTTGGGCTATTATGATTTTATAATACATACCATATATTTAAATAATATTTAATTTTTAACCATAAATTTTAGTCCCTCATAAAATTATAAAAAATTATCCATTATATAATTTTGAAATTATAATTTAAAAAATAATATATTTTTTCTAAAAATAATTTTCTAAATATGAGAATATTCACTTGGTAAAAAAATCCTCACTTGTCATAAAATACTTGTTTTTACAACACCAATACTTTACAACTATTATAAAAATTTATTATAATTCATTAAATTATATTATCATTTATATTCTGATAAAAAAAATTAAAAAGTAAATTTTATTAAAATATAATTTATTTCATAAATTCTTCAATTTATCATAAGAGTGTTTTAATTGAAACTTTATATTTCCAAAAAAATACAATTATAGTTTCTACATATGAAAATATAATTTTTCTCACTCTTTATATAAAAATTGATAAATAAATTACAAAAAGGTATAAGTATAACCATTATTTTATTTAAAATAATTTATAAAAATTCACACCGCTAGTACATATAAATAACCCCTTATTAGAGCTGCATAAAGCCAAAAGGTATAGTGTGTTGTAATGGTGCTTTCTTGGTGTGGTTTAGTGTACATTGTTTGGGTCGTGGTATCTATAATCTTGATATGCTCCCATAAATAGTTTCATTTATGTTTCACTTATTGAGTATCTTATTGGGAATAGTCAAGGAAAAAATGATCACATCTTCTCATAATCTCTGATAAATTGGAGTCATAGGGAATGATCCAACTAGTAGAGTCCATCAATTCTTTTATATGTAATAGAATCTACCATAAAATTAATTATATAATAATATTAAAGGTCACTGTTCAATGACTATATTAACAAATATTATGATTACTTTTAGTTTTTGGAATCAAATAGGCTATATTTTATAACGTTCCAAAACAACCAAAAGTTGTGCATGTGTTTACTATAAATTCATTAATTAATGAGAAATTTTTTCATTTAAAAATGGAAATTCATTTATAAGGGTCAGGGTCTTTACATTCTTACAATCTTTAGAAAATTCACCATCAAAATTTCATTTTTACATTAGAATTGACGAGGAGTATTCTATTTTATCGCTTATTCAAATTCAAAATTTTCTTCCTCAAACTTGTGGTTCCACCATAGTATTTTGACCATTTTAGTTGTATTGTGTTGTATAAATTTTCTCTATTATATATAATCATCTATATATTTTCCTCATATAAAAGGTCATTCTCCAAACATTATAACTCTAGATTCAGTAAACTATATGGGTATGGTATATACTTCCTTGATAGAATACATAAAACAAATTATATACTTGCGATTGGTCTGGTTGGAGTGCTAGTCTATAGACTACATCTCCAATATGATCAAAGATATCAAAGGGGGTGTTGTATGTTGAAATTATCTTTCTGTTCTTCCAAAACCTCATGAATTTTTTCCATGGTGATATATGAAGGAACACCTTTTCTATGACCTCAAACTCTATTCCACATCGATCATTATCTACATATGTTTTCAATGAAATTTATGTTTATTTAATATAAAATTGAATGGGATAAACCTCATCTATGATCTATTTGATACGATTATGTCCCATAAGATTCCACTCACCAACATTATCCCAACATGTTGAAGTTTGAAACCTCTTCCCATTCAAAGCCTAACGAGGTTCTGTTTGAATAATTGAATGAAAAATATTGTTATTTTTGAAACCTACTAAGAGAATGTGTTGATCCCAATATACATTAAAACCTATTGAACATTATGTCAAAGCATACGTAATATTTTGAATGTATGTATCAGTCTATCTATGCATCTAAGGGTGATAAGAAACATTAAAAGTTAGTTATGTATCTACCACTTTCTAGGGGATTCTCTAGAACCATGAGGAAAACCTAAGATGATTATTATATATAATGGAGAGTAAAATTCCATCCAATCTCCCCATTCCCTTAAATATATATCCATTAGTTGGTCAAGAGAGAAATGTTCTGTGAAAGAAATGAAATGAAGTAACTCTAAAACATGATATATTGCCACCAAGGCAGTGTTATTGCCTCTATATTTTATTTGGATTCCTCAAAAAAAAATCAATGACCATATTTTACCATATCCATACTGGTATTTGGAATGTTTTAGTCACACCCATATAATTTTATCATTCATACATGACTTGTTATCAGACCAAAGATCATGATACAAATTCTCTAATATACCTCTTCATGTTATCCCAAAATATGTTTTGATTCAGATATCAATATATCTTTGTTATACCTAGATGAATAATGAAGGATGAGATATTTGTATAATCCAAAATTTACATCTTTATTTCTAGTTTATATGGGCCACATATATGGGTTCAAAACAATATAACTCAATCTATATAACTGTTTAATATCAGAATAATTTCTATATTTTTCTGAAGCTGCTCATCATAATTTTGGGACTCAGTATTCATCTCAAAAATATATGGTTGAGAGGTTATTTTAGAAAAGTAAGATTAATTTCATTTTATTATTATCACATCAATTATTTTAATGTAAAATAATATTTTTACCTTTTAATCCTTTTCAGGAATAGGGTTACAAGTGCCTTTTTTGCCTAGATCATCTTCCAATTTTTTTACCATCATTGGATGGTAATAGATTAAAAAAAATCATAACCCTTGACTATATTTAACAACCTTAATTGAAATATAATGATATCCTTTTATGTGAATATATAATTAATAATTTTACAGTCTATATATATGTCACACTTCTCCCCATAGGGATACTGTCGGCTAATCTTCAATATGAAGATCACTATAGCCAATTCTAGAGAATGTGTTTGTTAGTTATAATAATTTATTTTTAATTAGTAGGAGGATTAGGATATCATTTCATCATCTTTAATGAGAACACAAACTAATAATTTTTTGGATGAATTACTATAGATATCAAATATTTCCCAATTGTTGGGTAAAGTTAGAAAAAGTGCAGTGATTATCCGCTTGTTCATCTCTTTAAAAATAACTTTAGATTCAGCAGTCCAAAAAACATCAATCAATTTTCATTTATCTTGTTTAGTGGTATTGAAAATTATGATAAGTTTTTCAAAAACTAATGATAGTAACTTTCTAATAAAAGGAAACTACAGATATTCGTAATAGATTCAGGTTTGTCCCATCTTTCAATTGCCTCTATTTTTTAAGGATCCATATATATCCCTTTGTTAGTGATATAATTCCCTAAGAATATTTTTTCCTCCATTAAGAACTCACATTTATTGTACTTCACATATAAAATTTACCTTCCCTAGGTCTTCAGTAAATCATTAAAATACTCTTCTTGATCTTCCTTTTTCTATGAATAGGTTAGAATATCATCGATAAATAATACCAATTATTTTTCAAGTTATTCCCTAATATCTATATTCATTAGGTCTATGAAGATAGAAGGAGAATTAGTGAGTCTAAATGGAATCATGATGAAATCATAGAATATGGACCTTGAATAAAAATTAGTCTTTGGGATATCATCATTCTTCAACCTGACTTAATAGTATCCCTGCTAATGATCTCCATTGGATAAGTACTGATCTCCACATAGATGATCAAAAAATTCATTAATCCATGGCAGGGGATCCTTATTTTATTATCTTGATCCTATTAAAATAAAGATAATAAATTTATAGGTTCATTTACCCATCATTCTTCTTAACAAAAAGGACCGATGCAGACGATGAAAAATAACTTGGGTGTATAAAACTTTTATAGAGATTTTCCTGCAGTTTCTTCTTTATTTTGTCATGTTCAATACTTTAAATTCTATATAGATTCTTGGATATTGGAAAATATTATGGAATAAGTTTCATTAAGAACACAAACTCTTAGATAGGTGAAAGTATATATAATTTTTTAGGAAAAATATCAATATATTAACTCAATGTTGGAAATTCTTCATGGATGATCTTTTTCTTAGTATCAATAATTTGGGAAAGATATGATTGATCAAATAAAAATTTTATCCATTCATGATATAATTATTCCAAAGGATATTAATCATCCTCAATGAACTTGTATTGAATTATAAGGTTATTCACGATATGGAGGGTATTTTATTTGTCTCAAAAATATATATATTTTCAATATATAGAGAAATCAAACTCATTCTTAAAATAAAATGAAATTACTATAATGGGAGTACCACATGGTTCACTAAGAAATTAAAATCACAACTATAGATAGGAAAAAATTTATATAATTGGGATGTAATACTTCCCCATTACACATTTTCAAAAATAGTTCAACATCCATATTTTGAGATTGTACTTGAATAGTTCTACAAAAATTGCATGATATGAAAGAAAGAATAGAACCAGATTCAAAGAGTACATTAATTATCCTTTATTTAACAACCTGTGTCCCATCCATCAGATTTTAATTGGGATACACCACAATAATTATGATGGAATACCTCTCACTTTCTCTTTTGCCATTAGAGGTTGTTGTAGTCAGTTATCATTGATAACCCTTATCTTAGTGCATTGATTTTCATAGTTTCCTTAATACATATAGTAGAAACAATGGAAAAAAATATGAGGTTGAAAGGGAGAATTAATATCTTCAATAACATTGGTGGGTTTATCCCATTGTAATTAGCAACTATGTTCACTTCTTTCCTACACCTAATGAATTTCCTTATACCTTTCATGAAATTTTTGAGATGCATCTTCCCACCCTATTTTCATGTGGGATGTTGAAATTTATTTCAAATATAATATTTTTCCATCACCCCTAAAGAATTTAAATCCATTAAACACTTCATGTATACTGAACCTTGAGATAACTAACCTCCATTTTTTGTGAGGTAACATCAAAATATATACTCATAGCTATATAATTCACAAATTTCGAAAGTTATTCATAGATTTATCTTTTTCCCACTAAAAAATTTGTCAAATATATTTTTGGGGTCAATAAAAAAGTTGGATACATATCATTAAATTATTTTAAATATTTCCTCAAACACTTAGATGGGTTCGTTATCCTTCTTCTTAGGGCTAATAAACTACCTCCACATTTTTTGTTTAACGTGTGAGTAAAATATTGATCAATTTTTTTTCCAGAATTATTTCCACTCTATCACTTTGATCTACTCTCCTGGAATCATATTTTTAATAAAAATCTATTAATGATTAGTTTCACCGTATATATGAAAAAAACCATCAGGTAATACTATTTATAAAACAATTAATGGATAGAGAAGATCTTTTCAATGGTTTTGACCCACTTTTTAGGGACAAAGGGATCACATGATCCACTGAAAGTTGAAGGCCTTTTTCATATAAAGGTCTCATTTAAAACATGAACATTATTAATGGGATGTAGGGTTTCCTGTTGTTTCATGTTTCTAATTATTAATTGAGTTAATTTTGTATGTATTTTAATAAATTTCATAACTCCTACTTCTATTGGGTTTGGAATCACATTGAAGAATCAATAATATTTACCATTACATTGGTTGTTCACTCAGTTTCTCATATTCACATCCTTTTACTAAAATAAAGGGAAAATTTGGGAAGGTAATTTTTAAACTGTTAACCACATAAAAGGGATACTATTAACATTTATATGATAAATTATAAATTATATACATTCCATAACCTATGAATTTATAGATTTCAACATTAATTATCTGTTGTCTATTTCAAAACATAATATTTTTGGGGAATTTTTGTTCCCTTTATAATTTTTCATAATGAGATCATAAATTTACCAAGGAATATCCACTGGGAGTGTCAAAATAGTTGTGAATTAAGGGAATTTTTTTAATGCACTAGGCGATGACCTATATAATACCTAATTATCCCTTTTTAGGGTTATTACCATTAGGTACAAATTTTCTAGAGACACATCTACTTGTAGTATCTAGATGTGGATTTTTGTTCACAGAAACCACTTAGTATTTAAATTTCAAAAAGTTAGGGATGTTTTTTATGTTTATTACAATATCTAAGGATTTCACTATCATATTATAATCCTAATACCCAAAAATAACTAGGCTCTTCATGGATACCAAATATGATAACCCATATCCTTTATACACTTTATTTCATGATTATTACAGAAATACACGCACAATACTATCCCATAAGACAAATAAGAATTGTGTATTTGTGAAATTAGGTATATATAACATTAAATTGAAAATAGATATAAATATATTATTTGCATTCTCTAATATATTCCCTTATATTCCATTGATATCTTAATACTACGAGGGATAATCTGGTGAGGTATGTTGGAAATGGGTGAGCTATAAAGCCCAGTATGAGAATAATTAAATAAAAACATGATAAAAGTAATAAGTGTGACTCAAGAGGTAAATCTAGGTGACATAAATGGGTGATAATGATAAACATGAAAATTGAATCATGATATAATATTATAAGAGACAAACAACATAGGAATGTTATAATAACACAAAACATTACATTATAATCATAAGTCAAGGCCAACTGCTGAGACATCATAACATAGTTATCTTAGGATTACCCCCCACTCACCATACATGGTATTTAATGAGATAAAAACAATAACCAATGTCTTTTATGGATATTGAATTTTCATCCAACCTTTCACATTCATAAAATTTATATGTATTTGTTTACCACTTAGATCATACATCATAAGAATTTCATAAATAACATTTAATGAAATGATTAATAATTTTGGGTTACATACATTTATGTTCCAAATAAATGAAGTATAATTACATACCAGTGAATAAAATTTTGTAGAAATGGGTATTTGTTTTCAGAAAAAAAAGATGGTCATAAGAAATCACTAGATAATTTTGGCAGCACAATGGGTGTATATAATGATTTATAGAAGGGTTTAATGAGAGTGGATGGTGGTATATCATTATTTGGGGATAAAAGGACAATAAAGGTATATGTAAAAACAAATTACAATATACACAATTTTGATAAAAAAATCTTAGTACAAAGAAATTTCTTGAAATAAAAAAGAAGATATAACGATTCGTTACCTTTGGAGGAAACATTTAAATGCCTCGGAGAATCTTCTTAAGAGCTTGATAAAACATTGTGATGGATGTAGAGAGGGAAATAAACTTTATTCTAATTTTTTTTAGTGAATTGGAGTGGTTGGCTGGGTGGGTATTTATAGAAAATGAGGGGAAAATTATTTATTAATTTATAAACTTACTTTTTTAAATCTATATGACAAAATAATCAAAACCAAAAAACATTCCATGATTTTTGCCTATTTTTTCTACCAAATAGAAGTAGTTATTCATATTTTATATGTATAGTAATAAAAAATATTAAAATAATACCATTGGTGATGTGCAAGTGATTCATATTTATAAATATTTGATTTTAAAACATTAAAATATATTATAGGTTTTGGAGGATTCATTAATGGTGTATAAAGTTAATCAAATAATTTTAGAAATACGTTATTTGAAACCAAAAATATATATTTTTCCATGGGTTCATTTTATAGAATTTATTATATCAATTTTAGTCTATTATAGTGTCGTAATACATACCATCTATGTATACTATTTTTAATTTTTACCCAAAAATTATATTTTTATAGAAAATTTGGAATAATTTATAATTGGATAACTTATATGTGATAAATTGTTAAAAAATTAATTTATAAAAATGCTTTATAAATATGATATTTTTTAATTAAAAAATAATAATTACTATAAAGTACTAGTTTTTATGACACCCATAACTTTTGGAACCTTATCAAAATTACATTGAACTTTACTAAATTATATTTTATGTTATATAAAAATAAATATTATTTAATAATTAAATTATATTAAGGAAACTTTTATTAAAAAAATTCTTTAATTTAGCAAAATATATTTTTAATTGAAAGGATATATTTCTAAAAAATTCGATTTTATTTTCTTTATTTAAAAATATTATTTTTAGAACTCTTTCTATAATCATTTATAAAGTAATAATAAAAACGAAAATGTATGATCAATATTTTATTTAATATTAAAATTAAAAATTCTTACGACTAGGGTCTAGATACATACCCCTTACTATACATGCGTATTCCCTAAGGGTAAGGTGTTCGATGTTGGTGTGTTCTTTTGGTTTTTTTGGTGAATTTCATTAGGGTAGTGATGTCAATAAGCTTGATCTTATCCAATAAATGGTTTCTATCACATTAAAATTGTTGAATATTATCATGGGATTGATTATGGGAATATCATAGTGATGCTCTATGCCTCAAATTCTCTAATAAATGGGCTTTATTTTGTACAAATCTAATATTCTAGGCCATCAATTCATTCATCTATATGAAATAGAATTAACATAATCCTTAATATATAATAATATTAATGGTCATTGTATAATAACTATGTTATCAATAGTTAGTATTCATGATAAACATTTAAATATGATATGAAAATTTTTATAATGATCCAAAACAAAGGAATCGATTTTATTTGTTTTAAAAACTAAATTACTTAATAAGGTAATAATTCATTTAAGATAGAATTTCATTTATAATAGATGGGGGCATTACAGGAGAAAATGAAGAATATTGGTTTAAAAAATCCTCTCAATCCAAATACTCAAACTGAGATACAAGAATATTCATCCAATTCCCAAAACCTTTATCTATTGTATTTGTATATTCAATAAAGGGAATTGAAGGTGAGTTAGACTCTCAAGGGGAGAGCATGAGAATGAGAGTTTTCTATTAATTATAAATAATATAAAAATAGATTATTCTATTAGTATTGTAAAACTATAAAGAAATTAATATACTGATGTGTTTTCTCAATTCGGAGATCCAATAACATATATAGATAAAGGATTCATCATCATAAAGACCATGGGAAAGGTCTCCTTGAGGGGGGGATAAGTGGAGTATGCTGAAAAAAATCTAAAACCACTATTTAAAAAAAATTATTATATTTGAATGTTTTTGAAGGAGTTTCATTGAAAATCTAGGCCATTATTAATCACTCATCATTAGAAACTAAAAAAACATGAAAACAAAAGTGGTGAAATTATATTAATCAATTATATAGTAAAATTAAAAGACTGTGAGTTTACAAAGGATTATCATCTTTAAAATTAATACTTGAATGATTCAAACCATTTTGTTAAAGTAAAAAACATGAGTTTTTGGTTGATTTATTTAATAATGTTTTTTGTATCACAATTAGCATCTCTAGATTGGAAGACAGTTGGAAAGGCCTTGAAGTAATTTTTATGATTTATCATTTTATTTGTTATAGAGTTTAATTGGAAATGGATTTTTTAGCTAAATCAAATAATCTTATTTTCTACAACACACATGGATCACATAGACTTAGAGTGAGAGGATTTATAGAACATTTATCAAGAATAAATTGATTCCATTTACCAAGGAATTTTTATTTATTATCAGTAGGGGTGATGGAATGTGAAATGAATGTTTGAAAATAAAGGGGTGAGAAATAATAAAAGATTAAAATATTTACATATTAAATTGTGAGGTATTTACCAATAAAACACTGGGTAATATTATTTGTCCATCATTGTGTGTGTTTTATTTTTTTAGTGATTATCAATTAATTATTTAAATTTCATTGATTACAATATTCTAAATAGGTGGTATAAAATATTATTATTTGAAGTTTGTTTATAATATTAAATTTCATAATTGGTTATAATATATTGAATATGTAGTGAAGAAGATGTACCTTGGTTGTTTAATGGTGATGATAATGATGGTTTTCTGATTATTAATTATGAATAATCCAATACTGTTAATGGTGAGAAGAATTTCCCAAATCTTTTTATTTTTGGAAAAGATAATTGGTGTTATTTACTTAGGATATTGTTGAATATATTCATTACTTAAAGGAAATATAATATTTTAATATCTTTAACTATATATGAATATTAGTGTAGCACCCCTAATATTTAAAATATGAAGATTATTTTGAATTTTGGATGTGACACAAAACCCAAGAATAGAAATAAATATAACATCATGAGAATTTATAATGTATTTACTATTTTAAATATATTCAACCTATTCTATAGATTACAATGCATGAAAAATTGTGTTAACATGAAATTCCTGCAATAAAAAGCTTCTTCAATAGCATGAATTACACGCATTAACCAGTTTTACTCAATACTAATAATACTATAATTTAAACTAAATATTATATCATAAACAATAAATTGGAGGATATGAATTTTATTAAATAAATTCGGAAAATATATTGTTTAATTCACTGGTTACCAATTAATTATAGATGAATAACAAAAATTAAATATAAAGGAAATATTTTTAGAGAATACTATTTTAGGAGACTAATGTAATTTTCTAATAATAAATTAAATTAATTACTATTAGTGAATTATTTTAGTAAACTTTTTATATAATATAATCAGTAAAATATTTTTTCATTCATCCCATTGATTTTATGGGAACAAGATAATAAAAAATTCAATTTTAAACATAAAAGAGATTTTTTAAAGGATATTTCAAATCATTTTAAGGGTGTAGTTGTTTTAAAACAAAATATTAAAACATTTATATTTTTTATATGAAGAAATAAAAATCATTTATTAAATAGGAATGTTAAAATTTACTTAGAGTGCATTTTGGTATTTTTTAAGTTGTTTTATTTTTTTATGAATAGTAAAAAATAATGAATTTCTATTGAAAACAATCTATTAATCTAAATAAATCACAATATTAAATTATATTTTATGTTTTTATGAATGTAAAATTATTTATTTTTTAGATATATTAATACTATCTAGGTCATTGGATTCATTTTTAAGTTGAATTTGAATATAAAAACATATTAAACTTTCGAATATTTTTACTTAAAAACCCCACTTTATTATCCCATTTGAGGGATTTATTTTAAATTATTTTTTTTCAATTATTTAAATTGAATATGGAAACAAATATTACTTATTTTATATAAGATTAATTTATAATTTCATATATGTTTAAATTAAATTTTTTTCCAATGTGATTAGAGAAAGCGATAAAAATAATTACGACGATTAAGAGAAAAGTTGGTTTACCAAGGGACCAAACTTTTAACTTAAGGGGACATTGGAAGAAAATATTTCTACTTTATAAATTCTATTATTGATATGGGTCTATTATTTTAGCCACTTGACATAAAAAAAGCACGGGTGAGATTATATCTTTTTTAAAAATTACAAAAGTACCACTCACTCCATTTATTAATGTCCACCCACTCTCCCCCTTTCTTCACACCTTCAAATACAATTAGTTTGAACATGCCCTAATTGCCTAAAAAACCAAATTATTTCACCTCATCATAAAATTTGTTACAGTGGGCATAAAAAAAACTTTATAATACTTCAGTACAAACAAAAAAAATATACCCTAAGAAGATGTAATGTTTTTCCAAAAGTGTTTTTATTTTATTTTCTTCCCCACCTCATTAAATTGTTATTGTTAAATATTTATATAATGAAGTAATTATCTCCAATATACTGATATGTTTTTATGATAAGGGTATAACCTAAAAAATTACACACATCCATCAAGCAGGATATGAAATAACCATTCGTGTATATGGTGGACTACTGCCTCGAGAACCGACGTCATTCATTTTTAAGTTACCACCTATCATGGATGAGAATAATGATGGAAGTAATAATTATATATTATATTTATGATATTTAATATGTATTTATGCTTTTTTAATTATTATATAACACATACCTTTAATATTTCCACTTTTGTGGGAATACGATAACGTTATTCATGTGTACAACGGACTAACGCCTCGTGAAGCGATGTTATTCATTCATGCTTCACATGGAATATATTGAAGAATGAGTTTAATAAATATAAGTAATATATATGAAATAAATATTATATTTAATTATTAAATACATATATATAATTTACTTTTCTTTATTTCAATATGACAATAAAATTGAAACAATGTTCATGTGTACGTACGACCTACCGGTTCCAAGAATAGTGTATTTGACTTCCTATCGCAGAATTTTTTGGATTACTTTAAAAACATATATAATGAATATACCTGATATTTAATTAATTTTTTAAATTATTTATATTTTTAAATAATGATAAAATTAATAGTAAAAAAATTAAATCATCAAAACATACTCAAAATACAAACCAGTTTTTACGAAAAACGATGAAAGTGATGAATGATTATTAAAAACGAATGATAATTTGATATAAAAGTATCATATATGATATATTAAATATTATTATGGGTCTCTTATAACTTTATAACATTATTAAAATGAATATTCTTGAGGTTAAAGAATATAATATCAAAAAGAAAATGTGAGGTAAGAGATTTCATCTCAATTTCATTGCATTGAGTCATATGGTAATTATATAAAGCTAATTAATTTTATATAGGGTATATAATACCATATTCCCATTTAATTTAATTAATAATTAATTCATAATGGAATTTTAATTTCCAATTTTAAATATTTCATATGAGGGGATTTTATCTTTAAGTTACCATGTAGTAAATAAATTTCATAACTCAATTTCTTTTCATTGGATTATATGAATTCATCGATGTCCTCGATATTATATGATTATGTATAAAATTTATTTTTACTATATATTTGTGTATTTATAGTTATTTTATATTTTTTTATAAATGATATACAAAATTGATTCATTGATTAATTCTCAATTCAATGTCGCTATTATTTTAAGGGTTCATTTCACAATCTCATTCTAATAATGATTGTTCATTATTGAGTTTTCATTTGGGCTCTACCACATGAAATATTTATTCATATGATGATATATATGCCCAATATGGTCTTGGAATGTCGTAGTGGATATCTTCTTGGTTTTTCAATGACATAAATTCACAAAAGGCCTCCAAAACTGAGTTTTTTTGTCGCAGACCCTGATTTCATAAAATTCGAATGACTATGACATCTAATCTTGGTATTCGTTCGGCTTGTAACACATATAATATCAAAAATACTTTCATGATCTCTAATTGGAGTGGGAATTTAGCTGAAATGGAGCCCCTGATCAGAATTTATGGTTGTTTGATGGTT
This sequence comes from Viscum album, assembly GCA_963277665.1. Taxonomy (NCBI): domain Eukaryota; kingdom Viridiplantae; phylum Streptophyta; class Magnoliopsida; order Santalales; family Viscaceae; genus Viscum; species Viscum album. Next base: position 812,800,976 of record OY728126.1, on the reverse strand, counting down.
TTTAGGGGGTTTAGGTTTTTCAAACATTCATTACGTTTTATGTGTTTTAAGGGTTTTTAGAGTTAATATCAATTTTCAATAATATATATAAATAAATATGTATTTAAAAAATATATATAAATTTATATATCAACATTTATATAAAAATATATTAGTATATGGATAAAAAATATAACAAAAATATTTATATTTATTAATATATAGATATATCATAAAATATAAAATGAAACAATATAGTGGAGTGGAAAAGGTGCTGGTGTATATGATGGAGGTCTCATGTTTGAAACTCATTGGAGACAGAGGCATGCGTTTGGGGTTGGATAATCTAAATAACTGATAAAGGGGTGCATGAAGTACTAATTAGTGGGTATAGGGAAGCACTGATAAAGGGGGGTGGGGTGTGAAATTTTTAAACACTTTATCAACATGGCCTTTATTAACTCTTTTTAAAGAAATTAATGGCAGGATTTGAAGGTTCCGGGCACATCAAATGAAAAATTGGGATGAAACCCAGCTTTATTTTTTTTACCCAAATCAATGATTATTATGGGTTCAATACGACGATGAAAGAAAGTATCCATAGAATATAATGAAAGATTTAGATATAGAATAAAGAAGCCCAAAACCTTTAGAGAGGATCTTGCACATCATGTTTATAATTTATTTAATCACTTTCATAAAGAAAAATAATACCTCAATATTTGATATTTTTCTTCATTGATGATGTTGATAATCTTGAATGACCCTTCTGGATTATCTCATTGAACTTGTAAGGATTCAAACTATAATCCCTCTAGTGGTATTCCACACGTTCTCTAATGGACTCTCACCGACACCTCTCATTATCCTGGTGCTAGTATGGTGAAGCAAGTGTCTTGGGTCAGTCATTCTTGATCTCCTGTTATTCAGCCATGAAGAAAATCTCTCATTATTAAGAGGGGATAGAGGATGAATCCAGAGAGAAATTGTTTGGCTCAATAATTTTCAATTCACCAAGCATGTGGTGTGGTCTATGGCACAATAGGCATACTTTTCCTTTTATGTAGATAGAATTTTAGTTACAATATTTAATTACATAGAAATAATTAAATACATTCCTGGTGATAGATAAAACACATGCTCATAAAAATAATACCGCATCATTATTCAAACTGTGCCAACTTACTTAATATGAAATTATAAAATAAAATTCCACGTCACAGAATAATATCACCATCAATATTATTTTAACTTGTGCCAACTAGAAAAATAATTATTTATCATCTTGAAAATAATAATATTACTACTAGACCAACTATGGTCTACATAAACTCGACATCCATTTATTAAACACTTGAATAAATAAATAAATAATTTATTCTCTTAAATAAATATTTAATTTAAAAAATAGTAAATAAATATTTATTAAATGTTCAATAAAATAGATAAATATATTTTATTTAATTTAAGAGATCATTTTAACCTGATTAAAAGTATTCCATAGAATTGAGAAGAATATTTAATTAAATTATTAAATTCAAATAGAATTTAACTGAGACCACAAAAAAACACATAGTGTGTACCCCTCTAGGATTCATTCTCGTTAGCATTAGGCTGGCTTTCGAAAAGTCCAAAAGTACTGTCTAGAAATGGGTCAAGGCACCCAAGAGAAAGAATGTAATGTCACAAAAACAAAATCCACATATGAATGCTCACTGTGTAATATAATACCATTGTTACAATATCTCATCAAGAAGGTTTCATGATAGTGTCATCAAATTTTAGGCTTGATACGTCATTCTTTAACTACCTGAAATAAACTCATCGTTACCCCATGGACATGGAATTTCACATGACAGTTATATTTCAATCAAAGGTCAGAGATAGCAACTTCTATAAATATAAAGGACAAATCCTTCCTTGACATATCCATTAATAACATGCCACTCGTGATGCACCCAACGTACCCTACATCCCGCCAACTGTCTGTGCGAAGAATTTCATCAGTATATCAAAGTGCGCGAGTCATGACACATATAAATGACAATATCGAACTCTAAAGATCATTACACACACTTGTAGATAGAAATATCTGATGACACTAAAACATGAGGAATTTTTACTAGTGGTTCTGTTCTCATAATCTCCTATCTTAGATATTACTATGTGTGAACTAAATGAGAGGAAGTCTCATCTTCTTATGAGAACTCACACCTGATGATCTTCATTATATGTTTTCCATTATAGTATGTCATCTAACCACAAAACTATATTTAATAATATTGTAATAGAATTTCAAGGTTCACATCATAGTGGAGAACTTCCATGACCTTATCAATGCCACAAATACTCTAGGACATTATTACATCATAGTCATGCAGAACAGTGAACAATATGTAATAATACATTAAATATCCATGTAATTAAAGTAAAACCAACCAGTTCTTGGACACCAAATATTACAAACTCCCACTTGGACTAGAGAAAACTGCCTACAACTTTCAGTCTTCTAGACCTCACATGCTGATCATGTTTCTACTGAGTCAAGGCTTTAGTCAAGTGGTCCTCCACATTGTCTTCTGTGGAAATACTTCTCACTACAACTTCACATCTCTGTTAAAAATACCTCAAGAGATGATACTTCTGAAGTATGTTCTTCGTCCACTGAAGTGACCTTGGCTCTTTTCTGAGAGCCACCACTACAGTATTACCACATTATAATTTGATGGGATATTTACTGCTAGGAATCACATCTATCTCCTGGATGATGCTTTGAATCTAAACTGACTCTTTAGCTACCTTAGAAGTTGTGATATACATAGAATCTACTGTATAATCGGTGACCACACTCTTCTTTGAGTTCTTCAAGTTCACTGCACCTCCATTCAATGTGATGATATATCATGTTTGAGACTTCATGTATTCTTGATCAGTCTAGAAACTAGAATCTTCATATCCTCTAATGAACATTTCCTCATCTCCTCTATAAAATAGGAACACATCCTTAGTACGCCTCATATAATTTTGGATAGTCTTGACTGTCATACAATGTTGGTCACTTGGGTCAGCTTGATATATGCCTACTGCACTCAATGTATAGGAGAGATCTAGCCTAGTACATATAATGACATACTTGAATGTCCCAATATATGATGTGTATAGAGTCCTTTCAATTATCTTTCTTTCCTTATGTGTCTGAGGACACATTTTCTTGGAAATATGAATGCCATGTGATACTAGAAACAATCCCCTCTTGGATTGTTCCATACTGAATCTCTTCAGTATATTATCATTGTATGTACTTTTACTTAGGTCCAAAAATCTCTTAGATCTATCACAATGGATATTAATCCCAAGAATATACACTACCTCACCCAATCTTTCATGGAGAAGCATTTATTTAACTATTCATTAACATACTGTAAGACTAGTATCTCATTTTCAATAAGTAATATGTCATCATCATACACTATTAGGAAAACGACTGCACTCCCACTAAACCATTTGTATACATAAGGACAACATTCATTCTTTATGAAATCAAATTCTTTTATGGCTTCATCAAAATGAATGTTCCATGTCCCGAATGCTTACTTTAATCAATAAATTGATTTCTGCAACATTCATTCCTTATTGGCAGCCTTTAGAGTCACAAACACTTCAGTTTTTTTCATGTAGAAATCTTCCTAAAGGTTGCCATTAAGGAATGTTGTTTTGACATCCATTTTCCAAATATCATAGTCACGGTAAGCCACAATGGAAAGTAGAATTTTATAGATTTCAGCATTACAACCGGTGAGATGGTTTCATCATAGTCAATTCCTTGACGATGTTTAAATCCTTTTGCAACTAGTCATTCTTTATAGGTACTGACTTTTCCTTACATTTCTAGCTTATTCATGAATAACCATTTGCATCCAACATGCATTACATAAACTAAAGGATCTACCAAAATCCATACATGGTTTTGGTACATGGAATCCATTTCAGAATTCCTGGCTTCTTGCCACTTAGCAACGTTTGTGCCACATACTACTTCCTTACAGGTTATAGGATCATTATTATCGACTAATAATGAGTAACTATCCTTAGTAGCTAGAAAACTGTAACGTTCCGGCTCCCTATCCTCTCTTTTAATCCTACGCTGTAACGTCCCAGATCTGGATGCCACTCAATGGGTGCCCCAAAACTGGTTGGTCACATGACGTCAAGTGCATTTTCCCAAATGCCAGAGGCTTCCGACTAGCAGCGAGGGACTAGGAATGATAGTGGAGGAACTATGCCCTCATTTGTCAAAGTGTAACACAACCGAACAAAATACAAGCATACAAAATCAGAAGCAGTAAACAATACTGATGCTAAAGTGGAAACAATACTGAAGTAATGAAAAGAACAACAGTCATATATATTGATGCAATATGTCCCTATTTTTAAGAAAGCATCCAAAATAGGATAAACTGAAATCTGAAATAATACAATACAAGGGACAAATACAACAATAAAAATAAAATAGCATAGAAGGAACTCGACAGCATCGCAAGACTAAGCTCAGCCTCATGCCCTCCTACTCCTCTGCAACATCAAGTACTTGTATAGGGACCCTTGACCTTATCTACACTTGCAGCAATATAATCTGTTTGGGCCCAAGAAATGACCCAAACAGGGTGTGAGAAATAAATCTTAGTAGGAAACCACCAAAGGCATGTGCCCAATAGTCAATGATTTTGTGCAACAGCAGTGTGCAGTAATGAAATGCAGTAAACCGGGAAGTACTAAAAGGTAAACATTCCTACCAGTTCTATTTCCATTTCATTATTTTTAAAAATTCAATATAATCGTATTATAAGTTTCTGAGAACTAGCCTCAGCCAACAATCTTCTATATAGTGCCCCAGCAAAACTACAACCAGATATCTAACAAGTAAAAGGTAAAATGATACCAAGCCTATGCTTAGGCTTGGTAGGTATAACATGTGAAATCACCACAGTGAACATGAAATGTAAAAAGAGTCCTCAGACATGAAAAACCATACCCTCAGGTAATCAGAACAACTCCCTCAGGCTAATTAGAATCGAAACCCTTAGGTGATTGCCCTCAGGAATAACGAATATTTCCATTAGGCATACGAGATAATGCCCTCAAGCACGGAAGCAACTGCCCTCAAGCATATAAAACATTTCCCTCAGGCTAAATAAAACACTTTCCCTCAAACTGAATAGAACCTTTCCCTCAGGCAAAACAAAACACTACCCTCCGTCTAATCAAGTAACCGGGCCAAGCCCAACACATAAGCAAGAGATTTATATACATTTCATCTCAAGAAAAGTCAAAGCATGCTATAATCATGGCATACGCTCGGGTATCCTGGCCAAATGGCTAAATAATGGAACCCACCCATGGGGTGGCCCTGGATCCAAGAAATGATCCCAGAAATTAGTTTATAAATATTCATTAAATTACCTATGCAATTCATGGAATTTAATTAGTCAAGTACTCCGCTATACGACACCCCAAATGTGGGCGCATGGCACAACGGTACACAAAAGCAACATGATAGTTGGAATTAAACATCATACCACCTACCTCGATCTCCACTAATCTATATATGCAAATGATGCCTCCTGAAACGTCCAAGAACGATGTAGATATGAGATAAACGACTACATGTTCAAAATCCAATAACTTCTCATCAGGGAAGAATTGGATGGAAACACACAAGGAGAGGAAAGGGATTACCCATGCGGTCCTAACATGATCTCCGACGAAGAAATCAGAGTCCCTGTGCTCGGTCGAGAACTCTTATAAGCTTTGACCTCCCCTCCTAGTGCTCCAAACGAGTTCTAAGGTTCCTCTATAGAAAGAGGAGGCCATTGCCTGTTTTAAGCAAAAAACAAAAACAAACTACATGGCGTGTACTGTCAAGTACGCGACATGTACTTTTTATTTTATAAATGTTCTTCTGGAGGATACTTATCATTGCTGAACTATTCATCTGTCGACATGAGTACACAACGTGTATTTCTAATTACAAGGCATGTACTATCTTTCTACTGGCGGCTACTTCCACCGCCTTACTATTCACCTGCCGACTGATTAAACGACGTGTAAATATTAAGTACATGATGTGTAGTTAGTTTTTACACCCTTCATCACTGACTAGCCTATATTCTTTGCGTACTCATCCCACACGACCAAAGTACCCAGCGTGTGGAAAATTACACAGCATGTACCCACAAAATTTGTTATTTTCCCCATTTTCCTTATTTTCTCAAAAACACTTAAGGAAAAAGGAAAAGAAGAAACCCATATGTCAAGAATAAGAACCAGGTTCTTACAAACTTCCCCCCTTAAAGAAATTAGTCCCCGAATTTCCCTTATAAGAGTGGTAAAGATAAATCTCAGAACAAATTTGTCCACTGTGCACATATGTCGGTCCCCCGCTCCCAGGTTTCGTCTTGCACTCCACCATGCTGCCATAACACCCGTACGAGAGGAACTGACTGGCCTTAGAGAACCTTAGTGCTCCTATCAACAATACGAACCGGATGCTCCTCAAAGGATGCATCAGCCTGAAGCTCAACCATCTCAGGATGAAAGATATGAGATGAGCTTGAGTGATAACGGCACAACTGAGATACATGAAGGACGTCATGAATGGCCTAGTACTTATAGGGTAATTGCAACTGATAGGCAGTCAGCCCGACTCTCTCCAGAATCTCAAGCGGCCCCACATAGCATGGTAAAAGTTTACCCTATCTCCTGATCCTCCTGTGTCCCAGCCATGGTGAAAATCGTAAGAAAACCTGATCCCCAACCATGAACTCCAAGGGTCATCTACGGTGATCAACATAATATTTCTGACGAGACTGTTCAGTAGCCATCCAATTCTGTACCAACTGGTGCTGCTTTGAAGTCTCCTACACGAGACTTGGTCCCAGTAAAGCTTCCTCACCTACCTCCAACCAGCACAAAGGTGTTTGTCATGGACTACCATATAAAGCCTCATATGGTTCCATATCAATTGTTGACTAAAAACTATTATTGTAAAAAAACTCAACCAGGTGTATGTTCTTTTCCGATGAGCCCCGAATGTCCAGGTTGCATGCACAAAATATGTACTCTAGCACCTGTATCGTATGCTCTGACTGGACATCAGTCTAAGGGTGGTAAGCTGTGCTAAGAAGCACCTATGTACCCAGTCCCCTCTAAAAACTCTACCAGAAACGAGATGTAAAAAGGGAATTGATAGCTAAAATTATAGAATGAGGTACCCCATGAAGACATACCACCTCTCGGATATAAAACTTCCTAAGCTCATCAACACCGAAGGTCTCCTTGATAAGAAAAAAACGAGCTACCTCCGTAATTATGTCCAGAACAACCCACACAACATCATTGCCTCCAGGTGACCTCTGTAACCCAGTAATGAAATCTATCGTGACATTATCCCATTTCCACTTTGGAATGGGTAACTGTTGTAACAGTCTGGCTGGCCTCTGATGCTCTGTCTTCAACTGCTGACAGGTGGAACATCTCATAAAAAAACCAGTTATCTCTCATTTTCTACCCGGCCCGAAATACTAACGTCTCAAGTCACAATACATTTTGGTAACTCTAGGATGCACTTCCCAATCTGAAGCATGAAACTACCGCATCAACTCCTCGCATATATCCCCTGGAACCCACACTCGTACATGGACACACAGTACCTCATCATCACCTATTGACATGTACTTGTTGAGTCAATAAGGTTTTCCTTATGAATTTTTCATTCCTTCTTGTTTTGAAAATCACAAACACCTTATTCTTAAGGAAAATTGATTTTTTAAGGAAAATTGCTTTTATAAAGAAAATTGCTTTTATAAGGAAAATCGCTTTTATAAGAAAAATTATCCTTATCATATTTTCATCTAGATTTTTCTTAAGTATGAGATTCGGATTCATTTCTATTTTCTCGGAATTGCTTGAAACTTTGATATGAAGTATTCTGTTTTAGGATCCGGATTCTGGATAAGAACTGTGATAAAGTTTCACTCCGAAATCCAGAATGAGAACTGTGATAAAGTTTCATTCAGAATTCCGGATACAGTTTTAATCCAAATTCAGGATACGAATTCTTATGAAGTTCAATGATGAATTCTCATTACGAATTCTGACGAGGAATTCTCACTATGAATTATGATGAGTAAATCCCATTACGAATTCTGATGAGGAATTCTCACTACGAATTCTAATGACCAACTCCCATTCCGAACTCTCATTCTGAATTCTCTTATTAAACATAATCTGATTATCTTTGTTTTATACACTCTGAATTTATTCAGACTCTGAAAGTTATTTTTGGTTAGACTCTGAACCTTCACTCCGAAGCTTTTATTCTGGTCTTTTGAGTTAGAATTAAAACGATGACGTACATTCTGTTACACTTGTTTTGTTATAAAACGATGTCATCTATTTTGTTATAAACTAACCGTTGTCTAAGTGACACGTGTATAGGTCCCTCTGATCTTTAAGGAAAATATGACCGTTGGAGAAGAATCCGACCTTACCTATAAATAGGATCTCATTTGAAAGAGCTCGGTGCTGAAAGGCTGACTGATCTTTGACTCATGTGATTACATTATTGAAGTGATTTCTAGAGAGAGAGGCTCTTATTAACTCTCAAAGCTTCATGTGACTCCGAATGTTGGTGATTACATTCGAGGACTTACGGGGATAGGAAGACAGAGGTTTCCAACACCTTGAAGTTTAGGGCTTCCTTGCTGAGGAAGACAGAGGTTTCCAACTACCTTGAAGTTGAGGGCTTGCGGGGATAGCAAGACAGAGACACTCCGATCTTCGTATCGAGGGCTTACCCTGGTGTGGGTAAGACATACTTTCTTGAAAGTATAAATCAAGGGACCTTTATCCAAGGTTGTTGGATACCCATCTCTTTGGGTTAAAAGACCTATATCTTGTTACTAGTAGTTTTACTACTTGTTTATTTCTGCTGCATTTTGTATTATAAGGAAAGTATAACTTTCTTATACTTACTTACTTGTACTCTGTTTCATTTAGATTCTATACGCTTTAAGGTAGAATCTCATATTGTAATCTTTTGTTAAGTTTCATTTTCCAGAATCATATTTCCGGACCCTACGTTCAGAATCTCTTTCCAAGTTTTCATTTGATATTAGAGGTGTTGTGAATTTGCTTAGTTTAACTTTGTTAAACTTAGCCTTTTCCTTTGCTTAAGGAAAATATAGTTATTTGTAACTAACTTTAAAGGTTCCAAAGGAATTTTTAAAGTATACAATTCACCCCCCCTATTGTATATTGAGCATCTAAATTATTATTTCGATCCTACAGTAATATCATTGAAGTTGGTCAAATTTTAAAATTTATTTTCCTACTAATTACTGTATATGTGGAAAGCAGGGTCGAACCCACAGGGAAGGCTATTTTGGCCACTAATTACTAAAAACATTTGGCAAGTTCCACTGTTGTTAGCAGCGGAGTGGTTTTTCTATTTATTTTTAATCTTGTAATATTTTTTTAAAGTTTTAATAAACTGCAACATAAAACTACACAATTCTTGAAATTTTTTGCTACCTACACTAAAATAGAGTACAGTTAGAAAATAAGGTGCATCAAAGAAAATAAAATGCTGATAAAAGACAAAAGAGATGAGCGCTCGGGGATTGCTCTAGTCTACTGGTTTAAATCGTTTTTCCTATTCATGTAAATGTACTACTTCATACCACTGAATAAAGGTGAATTAGCTCCCTCGCCAGGAGTTAAGTCGCGGAAATTGTACAACTTTCAGTTCACCACTCCAAGAAGTACAACTTCATAAAAATGATTTTAAAAGTCGACAGTACACACTCGCCGTGAGTACTGAAGTTTTCAATTTCAGTTTAATGTTTTTAGAAAAAGGTTCTACAATCAAACTCGCCGAAAGATTTTAGGTGCATGAAATTCACTATTGTGGTGCAAAACAGATGTATGTATTTAGAACAGATCTTTCCGATCAATTCTAACACATTAAAATGATAAGTGAAAAGGATGAAAAAGATACAACTAGAGCTATAACTCTCCCCGAACTAGACGACTTAGCTAATTATATTATTCATTATCACTACAGTAATAGAAAACATTACAGAAACAGAGTACAAATGTTTAAAACGTGAGGGAGAAGTAACTCCCTAAGAATTTTCTGCTCTTGAGTTCCTGGACTGCACTACTCAGCATCATCTCTGCTGTTCCTGATCATCTCCCAGTGAATGAATAAATCGCCTCTGTCAACCGCATTTTGCTGCTTTCTCTACTTTAAGTACCCTACTGTTATACATTTCATGTCACTGCTCCATTTCCAATGACTTGGAATGTCCTTCATGAGTTCTCTACACACGTGTGTTTTTTCCGCGACTGGCACGTCGCGTGAGTTTTTCTCACGTAAATAACTCTAGATGAGTTAGTTGCATGCACTTGGACGTAAACATGACTCTTGAATGAACCTGCCAAGTTAGATAAGAAAAATAAATAAATTAAAATGCAAAGAAAAGTAAGTAACACAAGTTAACTTAAGTAGTTTAATAAATATATTATTTAATAATTATAATTTACTTTTATAAATCATTATTATAAATTTATCAAACGCTATCGATAGAAATAAATACTAAATACTATCTTTTTTAAGTTTATCAAATTAAACTAAATCATTAAAATTAAACAACATAAATGAATAAGTAATTAGAAATTTAGTAATTTAGATTGTATTAATAATTTTATTATTACTATTAAAGAAAATAAATTGTTAGGTTAAGTAATTAATTAATTAATTTTAATTTAGAAATTAAAATTAAAACTTAAGTTCTAAAAATATTTAAATTAATTAGTATAATTTATAGTTTTCTTATAATTATTATTAATTATATAAGTTATAATATAATCAATAAATTAATTTATTATTACCATTAATTATTAATTTCTTTTAATATGTTAATTTATAATTTATCTAATTATTAAAATTATAATTTTTTAAATCATAAATTTTATAAATTTAATTGTATTAATTTGACTTGTAAAATTTTGTCTACCTTAACATTAACTTTTTTTCTTTTTTTCTTTTTACTTTACTTTTATATTAATTTTATTATTATAACTTATTTGATTATTATTATTTTATGTCTTCTCCCTTCTTCCTCCCCCAATTCCCACGCTACGCAAGGGGGAGGGTTTCTGCATTTTCAGAGTAGTGGCTTCCTACTACTCCTCCAGCATCACGGCGTCTTCAGTTCCTCAACACTGGCACATCCCGGGTTTACTAACAGGTGTGGCGCCCTCTTCACAGCAGTGGGGCCACTGTTGGGGCGCCTCCTCATCTGGCCCCGATAAATATTTTTTTATATCTGATATTAAAAAAAAGATATTTTGATATCTTTGACAAGATATATTTGATATCTTTGAGAAGATATATTTTATATCTTTGATGAGATATATTTAATATCTTTAATCAGATATGAGATATCTTTTAGGAGATATATGAGATTTCATCTTCTATTTATATGAGGTGTGCGACTCCTCTCTTGGTAGTGGTTGGAGGCAGTGCAGTTGCGTTTTTAAGGAGCGGTTTTCAGATTTGTAACCGGTGGAACTACTCTGATTTGATCGGCTTTCATCTACGGTGGTTTTTTGATCCGATCCCGGTGTTTTTCATCTGCACTTTTGTTCGGACATCAATCTTCTGCTTTCACGGTCAGATCTATTTGGGTTTCTTTAGCAGGCTGCTTTCTTCTTTTCAGGCTTCATCAAGACTGCATCTATTCTCCGACTTTGATCCACTATTTTTCTAAGTATTGCTTTTGAGATCCCTTTTAATTTTGGGGCGTCTCTACCGTGTACTTATCTATTTTTAGTGGATCCCTCTTTCTGGACTAGGTCCCGTGGTTTTTCCCTTTTTGGGTTTTCCACGTAAAAATTCTGGTGTCAATTTTATTTTTCTGCACCTGTTTTTGTCACTACGCATCCGCTGTTTGAGGGAAAGATTTCTCCGCTGCACGTTCGTGTTTTTGTTGTTTGAGCGTTCATCGCTTGCCATCTTTCCCAACATCTGGTATCAGAGCGTTTGGTTTTTATTTCATATTCATTATGGAAGCTAATTACAGTCGGATGATTTTATTGAATGGTGCCAATTATCATATGTGGCGACTTAAAATGAAGGATCTGCTTTTTGTCAAGCGAATGCATCTTCCAGTGTTTAGTACCCAGAAGCCAGAAAGGATGTCAGATGAAGAATGGGCGTTCGAGCATGAGATGGTTTGTGGCTTCATTCGCCAATGGGTCGAAGACAACGTGATGAACCACATTGTCAACATCTCTCACGCCAGAACATTGTGGGAGAAGCTCGAGACTACCTATGCTTCTAAGACTGGAAACAATAAATTGTTTCTTCTCAAACGAATGATGAATTTGAGGTACAGAGAAGGTACGTCTATTTCTGATTATTTAAGTGAATATCAGGGATGTTTTGATCAGTTGTCTGGCATGGGTATTAATTTTGAAGATGATGTTTTGGCACTTTTATTGCTTAACACGTTACCTGATTCTTGGGAGAATTTACGTGTTACTCTAACCGGTTCTACTCCTAATGGTGCTGTGACATTCAGTTTTGTTAAGTCTGCTATTTTGAATGAAGAAGTCAGGAGACGTACTCAAGAGAAATCTTCAGAGCTTTTAGTCACAGAGAATAGGGGTAGAAGCCAGGAAAAGAATCAGGGACAGAGCAGTCGAGGAAAGAGTAAAAGCAGAAGCAAATCTAGATCAAAGCAGAGAGATTTTGAATGTCATCATTGTGGTAAGAAGGGTCATGTTAAGAAGTTTTGTTATCCGCTGAAAATAGAAAACAGAATGAAGGAAAATCAGCCAAAGAAGAATATCTATGGAGATGATCATGTCGCTGCCGCTACAGGGGGTGATCTTGTTATGGTTTATGATTCCATTAATATTGCTTCTGATCATTCTTGCTGGGTTGTTGACAGTGGTGCCTGTTTTCACGTGACATCAAAGAAGGAGTTCTTTACATCTTATAACCCAGGTAATTTTGGTATTTTGAAGATGGGTAATGATGGTCATGTTGATGTCGTAGGTATCGGGACTGTTTGTTTAGAGACCAGTACTGGATGTAAGCTGATTTTGAAGAATGTTCGACATGCACCAGAGGTTCGTTTGAATCTTATTTCTACCAGCGTTCTTGATGATGAAGGGTTTATCAACACATTTGGTGATTGCCAATGGAAACTTTCCAAGGGCTCTTTGATTATGGCTCGAGGGAAGAAGCAATCAGGTTTGTACTGGACTAGAGAATCTATTTCATGTGATACTACTTGTGTTGTTGAGTGCAGTGTTTCGTCCAAGTTGTGGCATAAGAGGCTCAGTCACATCAGTGAGAAAGGGCTTGGTTGTTTGGCCAAGAGAAATCTTCTTCCAGATTTAAAGAGTGTCAAATTGGACACATGTGATCATTGCATGGCTGGGAAACAGAGCAGAGTGAGTTTCAGCAGTCATCCTCCACACAGGAAGTCACAGGTACTTGAATTAGTACATTCAGACGTTTGTGGTCCTTTGAAATCTAAGACCTTTAGTGGCGGTCTTTATTTTGTGACTTTTATTGATGACTACTCACGAAAGCTCTGGGTTTATGTTTTGAATGCCAAAAGTCAGGTGCTCAGTGTTTTTAAGCAATTTCATGTTTCTATTGAGAGGGAATCAGGAAAGAAATTGAAATGTATTCGCACTGACAATGGGGGAGAGTATTGTTGTCCATTTGATCAATATTGCAGGCAGGAAGGTATTCGGCATCAGAAGACACCTCCCAAGACACCTCAGCTAAATGGTGTAGTTGAGCGGATGAACAGGACTTTGTTGGAAAGAGTTCGTTGTTTGCTTTCGGAAGCAAAGTTGCCTGGACACTTTTGGGGTGAGGCTTTACTTTCTGCTGCTTATATTATCAATTTATCACCTTCAGTTGCTTTGCAGACAAACACTCCCGATAAGTTTTGGTATGGAAAAAGGATCAGGTACGATCACTTGAAAGTTTTTGGTTGCAAGGCTTTTGTTCATGTGCCTAGAGATGAGAGATCCAAATTGGATGATAAGTCACGGCAGTGTATTTTTATTGGGTATGGACACGATGAGTTTGGGTACAGGTTTTATGATCCTGCTTTAAAGAAACTTGTCAGAATCCGAGATGCAGTGTTTAAAGAGGACCAGACTATTGCAGATATTGATAAGGGAGAAAAGTCTACTTCTCCAACTTCTGATGGTTTTGTTAGTCTTGAGCCAGGTTCTAATTCACATTTACCTCATATTGTTGATTCGGATGATCACATTGATGTGCAGAATGATGCTCAGGGTGAACAGGTTGGAGTTGATATTTCGGATGCACCTTTTGTTTCTGATGATCCGGTTCCTGGGGTTATCAATGAACCCGCAGTTCCACTCCGGAGGTCATCTCGGCATCGTACCATTTCTACTCGGTATTCACCTGATGAGTATGTGCTCCTCGCTGAAGGGGGAGAACCAAAATCTTTTGATGAGGCGATGGAAAGTGAACAGAAGGAAAAATGGGTTGCGGAAATGGATGAAGAGATGACATCATTGCACGACAACCACACTTTTGAGCTGGTGAAGTTACCGATAGGTAAGAGAGCTTTGCAAAATCGGTGGATTTATCGGATTAAGAATGAAGAATCCAGTTCTGTTCCCCGATACAAGGCAAGGTTAGTTGTTAAAGGCTTCCGTCAGAAGAAAGGTATTGATTTTGATGAGATTTTTTCACCTGTTGTCAAAATGTCTTCTATTCGGGTTGTTCTTGGTTTGGCTGCTAGTTTGGATCTGCAGATTGAGCAGATGGATGTGAAGACAGCTTTCCTCCATGGAGATTTAGAGGAGGAGATTTATATGGAGCAACCAGAGGGTTTTGTTGAAACAGGTAAAGAGAATCATGTCTGCAGATTGAAGAAGAGTTTGTATGGTTTGAAGCAAGCTCTGAGACAGTGGTATAAAAAGTTTGAATCTGTCATTTCTCATCAGGGTTTCAGGAAGACATCTTCTGATCATTGTGTGTTTGTTCAGAGATTTACTGATGATGATTTTATTATACTGCTGCTTTATGTTGATGATATGCTCATTGTTGGCCATGATGCTTCTAGAATTGACAGATTGAAGAAGGATCTTTGTCAGTCTTTTGCGATGAAAGACTTGGGGCCAGCATGAAAGATTCTTGGCATGACGATCTGCCGTGACAGGAAGGCCAAGAAATTGTGGTTATCTCAGGAGAGATACATTGAGAAGGTTCTTCAAAGATTTTCTATGGATAGAGCTAAAGTGGTTAGTACTCCTCTTGCTTTACATTTTAAGCTCAGCACCAGTCAGTCACCTTCTACTAATGAAGAGAGAGAGGAGATGCAACACATACCTTATTCATCTGCCGTTGGTTGTTTGATGTATGCTATGGTATGTACTAGACCTGATATAGCTCATGCAGTTGGTGTGGTCAGTCGTTTTCTATCGAATCCAGGCAGAGAGAATTGGAGGGCAGTGAATTACATTTTTCGTTATCTTCGTGGTACTTCTGATCTGAGATTGTGTTTTGGAAAAGGGGAACCTATGCTTTGTGGCTTTACAGATTCAGATATGGCAGGAGATATCGATTCAAGGAAGTCTACTTTAGGCTATTTGATCACTTTTGCAGGAGGAGCTGTATCTTGGATGTCTAGGTTGCAGAGATGTGTTGCTTTATCTACCACAGAGTCAGAGTTTATTGCAGCTACAGAGGCGTGCAAAGAATTGTTGTGGATGAAAAATTTTATTCGAGAGCTCAATTTTAATCAAGACAGATATGTTTTATTTTTTGATAGTCAGAGTGCTATTTGTTTGGGAAAGAATCCTACTTTTCATGGCAGGTCGAAACATATCGATGTTCGGTATCATTGGATCCGCAATGTCCTTGATTCGAGATAGTTAGAGCTTGAGAAGATCCACACTGATGACAATGGGTCAGACATGTTGACCAAGAGTTTACCCAGAGGAAAATTTGAGACTTTCCGACTGATTGCAGGGTTGGCGATGATCCCCAGTTGAGTCGGAGGGGGAGTTTGTTGGGGCGCCTCCTCATCAGGCCCCGATAAATATTTTTTTATATCTGATATTAAAAAAAAAGATATTTTGATATCTTTGACAAGATATATTTGATATATTTGAGAAGATATATTTTATATCTTTGATGAGATATATTTAATATCTTTAATCAGATATGAGATGTCTTTTAGGAGATATATGAGATTTCATCTTCTATTTATATGAGGTGTGCGACTCCTCTCTTGGTAGTGGTTGGAGGCAGTGCAGTTGCGTTTTTAAGGAGCGGTTTTCAGATTTGCAACCGGTGGAACTACTCTGATTTGATCGGCTTTCATCTACGGTTGTTTTTTGATACGATCCCGGTGTTTTTCATCTGCACTTTTGTTCGGACATCAATCTTCTGCTTTCACGGTCAGATCTATTTGGGTTTCTTTAGCAGGCTGCTTTCTTCTTTTCAGGCTTCATCAAGACTGCATATATTCTCCGACTTTGATCCACTATTTTTCTAAGTATTGCTTTTGAGATCCCTTTTAATTTTGGGGAGTCCCTACCGTGTACTTATCTATTTTTAGTGGATCCCTCTTTCTGGACTAGGTCCCGTGGTTTTTCCCTTTTTGGGTTTTCCACGTAAAAATTCTGGTGTCAATTTTATTTTTCTGCACCTGTTTTTGTCGCTACGCATCCGCTGTTTGAGGGAAAGATTTCTCTGCTGCACGTTCGTGTTTTTGTTGTTTGCGCGTTCATCGCCTGCCATCTTTCCCAACAGCCACTCCCTCCTTGCAGCGACGGAAAGCTGCGGATTTCCTGTAGCAGGTCACTCTTCAGTTTAACAGCAACGGACAACAAGCAGCAAAGGCGGCTTTGGTTTGCAGCAGCGGACAGCGCCTTCAGCCTTCAATAGAACCTTTGAAGCACAATGTCTCTTCTTTGGCTTCCACGGTGTCACAGAACTCCAGCAGTGATGGAAAGGTCCGATTCACAACCAGTAGTTTGCGGTTTGTGAAACAAGAATCATCTGCGGCTTCTCCTCAAACACATGAGGTCCTTCAATCGTGGCAGTGGCGACCCACTATGTTGCCGCAGAACATCGGCTCGACTCGTGCTTCTCACAATAGTGCGATGATTCTTCATCATCTCCAGTAGAGGATGATGCAGCTCTGGTGGAGGACCCTCCAGCAACGACGCAACAGATGGCAATGAAGTTCAGATCTGAACGCGACGAAGGCTTCGGAACTCCACAACGTGTGGGGACAACCAGTTACTTCTACTCTGAATCTCAATGGTTGAAGTGGTGAAAAGAATTTTTGCATTTTGTGGCGGAAGATAGAGGAGGTGAAAAAGTGGCAAATGATGTATCGGTGAGAAGGAGCTACCGATATATCATTAGCTACAAGGCAGGAAAGAATCTATCAGTATCTAGGATACCGATGAGGTGAAATAGGATGTCAGTGAGGATAAAAGGGTGTATCGGTGAGGAAATTTGGGTATCGGTGAGGTTAAAAAAAACAAAGGCAGCAGTAAAGCAGCAGCTGCTGGTGAGGTTTGGGACATCAGTAGCTGCAACGGTGAGGGATATCGGTAGCTAGAGCTACCGATAGAAAAACAATGAAGTATCAGTAGCTTCAGCTACCGGTAGTACATAAAATAATAGTTTTGTGAACTAATATAGAATTAAAACTTAAATAAATTAAACAAAAAGACTTAAATAATTAATTAAAGTAATGCTAAATTCCATTAATTAAAAACAAGATATTTATTTACCTTTAAAACATTAAATTTATTAATTTAAAAGAACTAATGAATACAATTAAATTAATAAACTTGATAAATGTTAAACTAATTAATTTAAGAGACTTAAATTAAAAAGAAAACTAAACAGATTAAATAAATAATAACAGTGAATAAAAATAAAAACATTAGTGACCCAAATAAAACACCCTGAGCTCTTAATTACCTCATCGGTAGACTAAAATAATTATAAAATGGATTAGAAATTAATCTACAAACATAAAATAATCTTATTAATGTTTAAAAACTCTTAATTAATTAATCAATTAAATATTTGAACTAATAAAATTAAGGGTGAACCAATTTAATTAATTTAAAAGCACACATAACTTACATAAATGACGAGCAGGAAGACTAAACACATAAAATAATAAAATTAACCTATTCTAATGTAACTTAATTAAATGATTAATTAATAAAATAAAGTCTAACTTAATTAATTATAATTATGTTGATTAAATAATTGTTTAATTAGAAAATAACTTATTAAAAAGTCGAGCAGAATTAAATTAGCCAAACTAAACACTCACCGTTTAGGAATTCACCGGTTATAGTTAAATGAGAGCTACTGGTAGGAAAGAGTATCGGTGACTAAGGTCACTGATACAGGCAAGGTCACCCATAGAGGCAAATTCACTGACAGATAGTACCAGTAACCTGCTAGCAGTAGCTAAGCTACCGGTAGTCTGGCAAGCTAAACCAAGTTATAAAAATTAAAGGTAAATTAAATAGCAAACTCAATAATTATTAATAATGTAAAATAAAATAAAATAAACAAATACAGATTTAATGAAAAAATTGGAAACTAATTATATTAAAAACAAAGAAGGAATAAATCAACTATTTATGGTTCTATAATTAAATAAAGTGTTATAAAAAATGAGTATTTGTCAAATTTAATTATAAAAATACAAAAATAAAAATATTTAGCATAAAGTGATTAAATAATTGATTAAATAATTAAAAATAAATTAAAAAGATGTGGTAAAAGTATGAAAAAATTGAGGAACATCAAATTCCCCCACACTTAATCATTGTTGGTCATCAAACAATCCCATGTTTTATTCTCTTTGAAAAACTGAAGTATGAAATTAATGAATTTGTTCAAAATGTAACATGTCCAGCATTAAAAACTGAGGAAAACACATAATAACAGGCTCTTAGAAAATGAATTACTCATATGAAACATTCCTAAAACAAATACTCAAGGGTAATTAAGAACAAAAATACCATCCATCAAAGAAGATTTCATGACTCATATGTGAAACAACTTAGTGACTCCTTTCAATCCAAACTCTAGTTCTAATCTTAAAAGTGACATGAGGTAAAATATCAATGGAATTATGATCTTAACCAAGGAACTTTGTACTTTGACTTTTTCACCTAGGTTCCAAAAATAAACAATTTTTTTTGTTAATCACCTCAATGATACAACACAAATGATTCCCATATAAACAAATTGATCCCTTCTTCATCTAGCATTCACCATTCCCCTCACCTTAATGAGCTTATTTTTTGACCCTAGAAACTTTATTTATTTTTCCCAAGCCAGGTATCATTGTGCTAAGCACTGTGCAATGCACTTATTCAAGATGAACAGAGGAATAAAAGTTAACAGAAATGCACCCAGCATCTAGGGTCTTAGAGACTCACCGTGGGATCCCAGATGCTCAGAGTACTCCTGTTTCAAACGATTTATATCAAAAACAGTTACATTGGCTCATTAAAGAAATTAAATTTAATAAATAAAAGAAAAGAATGAGGCCCCTAGAATCAGAATCAAACTTCAAGTTCCAAAGGGTATGATCATAATTCCACAAACATGTAACACATATCACCTTCAGAAGTAAGTCCTAAACTGAATTTCCATTAAATCACTAAGCAAGACCACTCAGCAATCATCCATTATCTTGTATCTCAGAATTTAAGCAGTTCATAACTTCCAACAAGGTACTTTTCCTAAGGCAAGACCCAATAGAGTACAGTGTCATGCCTAAAATTATGTGAGAATTTTGAAAACATTTAACCATTTTTTACAATTTTTTTTTGAATTGAAGTGGGAATTTATGGGCTTACATTAAAGCACAATTTAGCGCAGTCAAGAATTGACCCCTTCCCCCACACATAAAACACAAATTTGTCCCCAAATTTGACTTCTAAATATGGAGAAAAACAATTAAACAATTAAAGGTCAAAATATATTTTCAATTAAGTAAATTTATGACATGTATAAAGGGTCTCCATGAAGTTAAAAAATATTTTTTCCCACAATAAATATATAACCAACAGGTTCATTAGCAAATAATTGCATTAACATTTAAGTTCAGTGAATAATTTTCAATATATCTCAAGTGTGACATGTGATATGTAAGTACACTATGTACTGGGTGTAAGCATTTTAACAGATTGAGTTCAATAAAATGTTCAATATAGTAGAGAATGCTCATGCTAAACACCCCAACCTATACTAACATATTCAACAAAAACAAGTAGCATGGACCCCCCCACAATTAGTTTCAAGCAGTGAAAGGATTTTAAATAATGAATTTCAGTTAGCAGGAACAGGCACATGAAGATTTTTATATTTACAAAGTGACATGTAGCAGAAGTGTTTTTTTTAAATATGCAAATTATACATCAGTTTTTTCAGAAAAAAATTAGTATAATTTTTAAACAAAACTTGTAGAATTATCAATGAGCAGAATTTTATTTAACAAAAACAGGAGTAGAATTGTTTTTAATGAAAGCATAAAGGACCAGAAAGAAGGAACATAATTCAACAATAAATTACTTCCCTAACTTAATATTTTTTTCATCAATACTTCATTATGGGAATTCCACTCCTCCATGAAACCAAAGCAACAACCTAAAAACACAGAATATATAAACCAGGAACAAGTATCCAACAAAAACAGAGCATATATAAGCATGCAAAGTAGCACTTTATTCAAAGTAAAATAGGAACATAATAAAAGTAAATAGAAATAAGGAGCATGGGTTGAATCCCAGGAAGAACATATATTTAAGTCTTCAGTTAGAAATTATTTAATCACAATTTTTATTTATTAACAAAATAAAAAACCATGGGTTGCCTCCCATGTAGTGCTCGATTTGAATTCCCCAACCAGACTTCATTCAAGAATAGTGCAGGCAGCCAAGCCCTTTGGCTAAACTTCAAAATAAAGTTTCAATCTTTTCCCATTGACCAACATGGGTTTATTCTCTTCACAAACTATTTCCAAAGCTCCATTCTTCAACACTCTTATAATAGTAAATGGTCCAAACCACTTGGACTTCAGCTTCCCAAGAAAAAGTTTAAGTCTAGAATTAAAGAGGAGGACCTTCTGTCCAGGTTTGAACTCTTTGGTTTGAATGATAGAATCGTGAAAGATATTAGTACTATCTTTATAAATCCTTGAATTATCATAACACTCATTTCTAATCTCATCTAATTCACTCAGCTCAAGAAATATCCTCTCACCAGCACCCTTAAAGTCAAAATTTAGAGCCTTAACTGCCCAATATGACTTATGTTGCAACTCCACAGGTAAATGACAACATTTCCCAAACAACATCCTATAATGAGACATACCTATTGGGTTCTTGAAAGAAGTTCTATATGCCCATCAAGCTTCATCCAGTTTAAGAGACCAGTCCTTCCTAGAATTTGACACAGTTTTTTCAAGAATTGGTTTTAGTTCTCTATTAGAAATTTCCACCTGTCCGCTGGACTGTGGATGATAAGGAGTACCAGTTTTGTGAACACAACCATACTTTTCCATAAAATCCTTAAACTTGTAATTCTTAAAATGTGGTCCATTCCCAGTAATAAAAGCTCTTAGGACTCAAAATATTGTAAAGATATTCTTCTTGACAAATTTTATTACAGACTTGGATTGATTTTTGGGAAGATCTACTACCTCAACCTACTTTGATACATAATACACAACAAGAAGAATATACTCATTCCCATGAGATGATGGAAATGGATCCATGAAATCTAAACCCCATACATCAAAGATTTAAACTTCTAGAATACATTTCTGGGGTAACTCCTACTTTCTAACAACATTTCCCAGCCTCCGACACCTATCACACTCAACCACAAAGCTCCTAGAATCCTTAAAGAGTGTAGGCCAATAGAAACCAGATTGAATAACTTTTTGAGCTGTCCTTTCACCACCATGGTGACCTCCCCAAGGCGAAGTATGATAATTTTCTAAGATAGGCAACATCTCTTCCTCAGTTACACATCTCCTAAGAATACCATCAGCACACCTCCTAAACTGCAAAGGATCATCCCAAAGGTAGTATTTATGTTTAGAAATGAATTTATTTCTTTTATTATTAGACATATTTTTGGGAATGAAACCTACAGCAAGGAAGTCAGCAAAATCTGCAAACCAAGAAGATTGCCTGACTGAGATAGTGAGCAGCTTCTCATCAGGGAAAGAATAGTTAATCTCCCTAGGATTTTCATATTCAGATTGAGTAATAGGAAGCCTAGATAAGTCATCAGCAACTAAGTTTTCAGCTCCCTGCTTATCCCTAATCTCTATGTCAAACTCTTGTAATAATAAGATCCATCTAATCAGTCTGGGTTTAGTTTCTTTTTTAGACAACAAGTATTTTAAAGCAGAATGATGAGTGAAAATTATGACTTTGGACCCTAACAAATACTGTCTAAACTTCTCAAGAGAAAACACAACAGCTAACAACTCTTTTTCAGTGGTGGTATAATTCTTTTGAGCATCATCTAGCAGTCTACTAGTATAGTATACCACATGCAACTTCTTATTTCTCCTCTGTCTGAGGACTGCACCTATAGCCATATCAGTAGTATCCCACATAATCTCAAAAGGAAACTTCCAATCATGGGCAATAATGATGGGTGATGAAGTGAGTTTTTCCTTCAGCAGATTAAATGATTTCAGACAGTTTTCATCAAAGTTGAAAGGTGAATCCTTTACTAGTAAAGAACACAAGGGCTTAGTTATTTTAGAAAAATATTTTATGAACCTCTGGTAGAAATTGGCATGCCCTAGAAAACTTGTAACACCTTTAACATTTCTAGGAGGTGGGAGTTTCTGAATAACTTCAATCTTAGCAGTATCAACTTCCAAACCTCTCTTTGAAACTTTATGACCATGGAAAATACCCTCTATAAACATGAATTGACATTTCTCAGAATTAAGAACACGGTTGGTTTCAATGCATCTCTCTAGAACTAACTCAAGATTTCCTAAACAAGTATCAAAAGTACTCCCCACTATAGAAAAGTAATCCATGAAAACTTCAATGATTCTCTCAATCATATCAGAAAATATAGCCATCATACACCATTGAAAGGTGGCTGGAGCTCCACACAATCCAAAGGGCATCCGTCGGTAGGCAAATGTTCCAAAGGGGCATGTTAAAGTGGTCTTCTTCTGATCCTCTGGAGCAACAGGAATTTGGTTGTAACCAAAATACCCATACAGAAAATAGAAAAATTCATTTCCAGCAAGCCTCTCAAGCATTTGATCCAAGAAGTGAATTGGAAAATGGTCCTTCCTAGTGGCTGTATTATGCTTCATATAATCAATACAGAATCTCCATTTTGTGGCTTTCCTAACTTGGATTTCTTCATTTTTTTCATTCTTTACTAACAGTGAAACCTCCCTTCTTGGGGAAAATCTAGACAGGGCTGACCCAATCACTATTAAAGATGGGATATATCATTCCAGTATCTAACAGTTTAATCAATTCTTCTATCACAGCTTCATTCATGTTTGTATTTAATCTTCTTTGACACTCTAACCTAGGCTTATGATCAGGTTCCATAGGAATTTTATGCATACAGAATGAAGGACTAATTCCTTTTATGTCAGCTATGGTCTAGCCTATGGCAGATTTAATCTTTTTCAAAACTTCCAACAAATTTTCTTCTTGGTAATCTTTATGTTCAGCAGAAATGATGACAGGAAGAGTATAATTCTCACCCAAGAATGAATATTTTAGATGACAAGGGAGTGGTTTACATTCAAGAAAAGGTGGTTCAACTCTAGATGGAAGACTCTTAGGCCTAGGAGGTCCAATATTTTCAACATATTTCTTGTAAGGAGTATTAAAAGATGAAATATTTTCAATTAAAAGTTCATATTTAGAGATAGCAGTCCTACTATCCAAGGGGGGCATCTCACTATGTAGACTTTCCATATAAAAATTGAACATCTAAATGAAAGAAGAATCTTCAAGTTGTCTCAAAAGTTATCTCTCAATATCATCAAAATGTTCAGCAGGGTTGGTGTTAATAGGAACACCCTCAAATTCAGTCAGAAAACTCTTAAGTTTAGAAGCAGAGTACTCTCCTACAACAGAAACTGGATAGTTGTCCAGTTCTATAAAATTTTCCAGTTTGGTTGTCACAGCAGAATTTCCAGATTCGATAACAGATTTGCAAATATTTTCAGCTTCACAAATGTTCTCTTGAGTAAAGTATTGTTTTTCAGATTTTTCAATGAGTTCAAGTTGATTTTTATAAGAACATTCTACTTCAAGGAACTCTATTTTTGAACAGTTTTCAGAATATGTTGGTTCCTTAATATTTTTAAAAACATTGAACTCTTCTTCTTGTTCACCAATTTTGAAAATCACTTGACCCTTTGAAACACTTATAATAGCACCACCTATGGCCAAGAAGGTCTTACCCAAGATGATGGGCACCTCTTGATCACACTCTATATCTAAGATAAGAAAGTCAGCAGGTAAAAACAGCTTCCCAACCCCAACTAACAAGTCATCTACCCTACTCACAGTATGACTGAATGATCTATCTGCTAACTGCCGAATGACTGTGGTGGGTTGAAGATCACCCAACCTCAACTGTTGAAACAGTGAGTATAGAAGCAAATTGATTCTGGCACCTAGATCACACAAAAAGTTTAGATGACTTGAATTTCCTAGGGTATAAGGGATGACAAAAATACCTGGGTCTTTCAGTTTCGGTAGGATTTTCTTTTGAAGTACAACACTGCACTCTTCAGTGAGGCTGTAGGTAGAAAATTCTTCAAGGGTCTTTTTGTTTGAAACTATTTTCTTTAAATATTTCAGGTAAGATGAGATTTTAATTAAGGGTTGGATAAAAGGGATGTTCACTTGAAGCTTAGAAAGAAGACCAAGGAAGTAAATTAGTTCAGCCCTGGTGTTACTTTGAGGTTTCAATTTCTCAGGGAAAGGGATGGGTGGGGAAAAATTCTTCAGAACAATAGGCATGTCCTTCACCTCTTCCACAAAATTTTCTTTTTCTTTATTATTTTTATTTTTAAAAGAAGTTTCAGCTTGATTTCCAGGTGACAGGTTCAGATTCTCATTATTTTCAACATTTTTTTTGTGAATATCTAGATTGTGAACAGAGCAGATTTTCATTTCTAGATTCAAACAGTTTCTCATTTTGGGAATTTTTTATAGTTTTTTAAGCAACGGTTTGAGTATTCATCCTACTCCTAGTAAAAACAGCCATGATATTCTCCCTAGGATTAAGTTTAGTTGTACTAGGCAACCTACCTTTATCCCTAGAAGTCAAATTTCTAGCTAATTGGCCTATATGTGTTTCCATGTTTTGCATTCTCACATCATTTTTCATCTTGTCTGACTCATATTGACTTTTCCATTTATTAAGTTGAGTCATCTACCTTTCCTATTGTGAATTTATTTTATTCAAGATCTGATCCAATTTATAAGGCGTTTTATTATCAGTACTTCCTTGAACATTTTATGTCTCTCCCATTTGTTGATTTTGAATGTTTGGTCTTGGTTGGTTAGAGTAGTTAGGGGAAGTTGATTTTTTAATAACTCCTTGATCTTTCCATGACAAATTTGGATGGTTCCTATAACCTTGATTGTAGTTATTTGAGAATGTATCTTCTTTTAGAGGAATCATAGGACCATAATTGACAAAGTTTAAGGTTTAAGGTTGTTGAGAATTTAAATCTGCATTAGGAAAAAAAAATCAGAGTGCCCAAACATACCACATTAAGTGCACTGTTGCCTAAGATATTGATACTGATTCTGATTTTCAACTTGATTAACAGTTTGTTTGGAATTCTGGTTCATTAAGTTTTGAAGTTGGTTGGTGATTTCAGCCAGTTGACTTTGAGTATCAGCTCCTGAACTAGTATTAACATTCCTATTGACTCTCTTTTTTCTTGAATTCTTATGTTGACAATTAAGAGCCAGATTATTGAAAATTTGTCTCAACTCCTTATCAGTCTTATCATTGTAATTACCCCTAGAAGCTTGATCCACTATGTTCTGACCAGAGGAGGAAAGCCCTTCATAGAAGGTATCCCTTAGGAGATGAGATGAGAGTTGATGATGGGTACACTTCTGAAGAGATCCCTGAATCTATCCCAAGCTTCATGAAAAGCTTCCCCATCCTCTTGATAAAAACTAGTGATTTTAGTTCTAATATCTCTTTTCAGTCTTTTGAGATAAAATTTCATAATGAATGAGTTATACACTTGATCCCAGTTCTCTAAAATGTTTTCATCTAGACATAAAAACCAGTTCCTAGCATTCCCTTTAAGGAAAAAGGGAATGAATCTTATCTTTAGATCAGTTTTAGTAATACCTAATAAAGGAATTTGTTGCATAGTGTTATAGAAGTCTCTAATGAAGGCTAAAGAGTCCTCATTAGAGAGCCCATTGAATGTAGGTAGCAGAGAAATATGCGACTATTTCAATTCATAGTTTCTGGATCTAGGACTTAATCTAATGGAAGATGAGTTTCTTGAAACTTGAGGGAGTTGAAACTCCCTCATCCTAGGCCATTCATGCTCATCTAAGAGTTCTGTTTGGTTAATTTGGAAGTTATAATTAGGAACTCTATTATCTTGATTTTACATTTCATTTCTGTTCTTTCTTCTTAGAGTAGTTAAATATTTATCTAGTTCAATGTTTAAGGTATCTAATCTTGCACTAGAAGTTTTTGTGCTCATACAAAGAAAAATAAATGTTTCAGCAGTAACAGTTCAGAAAGATGAGTTACAGTTTTTTTTACAGTTTTCAAAATTTTAATTTTTTTTTAAAATTTTAATAAATGTGTTTTTTAATGTTTTTTTAGTAATTGGTCGTGCCTTCCCTGGAAACGACACCAAAAACATAACATGTACTATCATTGAAGTTGGTAAAAGTTTAAAATTTATTTTCCTACTAACTACTATATATGTGGAAAGTAGGGTCGAACCCACAGGGAAGACTATTTTGGCCACCAAATACTTAAAAAAATTGGAAAGCACCACTATTGTCAGCAGCGGAGTGGTTTTTCTATTTCTTTTAAATCTTTTAATATTTTTTAAAAGTTTTAATAAACTGCAACGTAAAACTACACATGTCTTGTAAATTTGTGCTACCTACACTAAAACAGAGTATTGCTAGAAAATAAGGCGCAACAAAGAAAATATAATGCTGATAAAAGACAAAAGAGATGAGCGCTCGGGGATTTCTCTAGTCTACTGGTTTAAATCGTTTTTCATATTCATGTAAATGTACTGCTTTGAACCAATGAATAAAGGTGAATTAGCTCCCTCTCTAGGAGTTAAGTCATGGAAATTATACAACTTTGAGTTCGCCACTCCAAGAAGTACGACTTCATAAAAATGATTTTAAAAGTTGACAGTATACACTCTCCGTGAGTATTGATGTTTTCAATCTGAGTTTAATGTTTTTAGAAAAAGTTTCTACAATCAAACTCACTGAATGATTATAGGTGCATGAAATTTAATATTGTGGTTCAAAACAGATGTATGTATTTAGAACTGATCTTCCCGATCAATTCTAACACATTAAAATGATAAGTGAAAAGGATGAAAAAGATACCAGTAGAGCTAGAACTCTCCCTGAACTAGACGACTTAGCTAACAATATTATTCATTATCACTACAGTAATAGGAAACATTACAGAAACAGAGTACAAAAGTTTAAAACATAAGGGAGAATGAACTCCCTAAGAATGCTCTTCTCCTGAGTTCCTGGACTACACTACTCAGCATCATCTCTGCTGTTCTCGATCGACTCCCAGTGAATGAATGAATCGCCTCCGTCAACCTCATTTTGCTGCTTTCTATGATTTAAGTACCCTTATATTATACATTGCATGTCAAAACTCCACTTCCAAAGACTTGGAATGTCCTTCATGAGTGCACCATGCACGTGCGCTTTTTCCGCGACTGGCACGTCGCGCAAGTTTTTCTCAAGTAACTAACTCCGGATGAGTTAGTTGCATGCACCTGGACGTAAACTCGACTCCAGAATGAACCTGCCAAGTTAGATAAGAAAAATAAATAAATGAAAATGCAAAGAAAAGTAAGTGACACAAGTTAACTTAAGTAAATTAATAAATATCTTATTTAATAATTATAATTTACTTTTATAAATCATTATTATAAATTTATCAAATACTATCGATAAAAATTAATACTAAATACTAATTTTTTAAAGTTTATCAAATTAAACCAAATCATTAAAATTAAACAACATAAATGAATAAGTAATTATAAATACAGTAATTTAGATTGTATTAATAATTTTATTATTACTATTAAAGAAAAAAATGTTACGTTAATTAATTAATTAATTAATTTTAATTTAGAAATTAAAATTAAAACATAAGTTATAAAAATATTTAAATTAATTAGTATAATTTATAGTTTTCTTATAATTATTATTAATTATATAAGTTATAATATAATCAATAAATTAATTTATTATTACCTTTAATTATTAATTTATTTTAATATTTTAATTTATAATTTATCTATTTATTAAAATTATAATTTTCTAAATCAAAAATTTTATAAATTTAATTGTATTAATTTGACTTGCAAAAGTTTTCCTTAACTTTAACTTTTTTTCTTTTTTTCTTTTTACTTTACTTTTATATTACTTTTATTATTAAATCTTATTTGATTTTTTTTTGTCTTCTCCCTTCTTCCTCCCCCAATTCCCATACTGTGCAGGGGGGAGGGTTTCCGCATCTTCAGAGTAGTGGCTTCCTGCTACTGCTCCTGCATCGTGGCATCTTCACCTCCTCGACACCGGCACATCCCGGCTCGACTAGCAGGTGCGGCGGCCTCTTCACAGTAGCGGGGAGACTCCCTCCTTACAGCGACGGAAAGCTGTGACTTTCATGTAGCAGCTCACTCTTCAGTTTAACAGCAACAGACAGCAAGTAGCAGAGGCGGCTTTGGTTTGTAGTAGTGGACTGTGCCTTCAGCCTTCAACAAAACCTTCAAAGTGCAGCGTCTCTTCTTCGGATTCCACGGTGTCGCGGAACTCTAGAAGTGACGGAATGGTCTAGTTCACAACCGGCGACTTGCGGTTTGCGAAACCAGAATCATATACGTCTTCTCCTTGAACACCCGATGTCCTTCAATCGCGGCAGTGGAGACCCACTGTGTTGCTGCGGAACAACGGCTCGACTCGTTCATCTCACAACAACGCGGCGGTTCTTCGTCATCTCTAGTAGAGGATGATGCACCTCCGGTGGAGGACCCTCCAACAACATCACAACAGATGGAAACCAAGTTCAGATCTGAACGCGAAGAAGGCTTCGGAACCCCACAACGTGGCCGGACAACCAGTTACTTCTACTCTGAATAAATAAATTTTTCATTTTGTGGCGGAAGGGAGGTGCAAAAGTGGCAAACGATGTATCGGTGAGAAGGATCTACCGATACATCGTTAGCTACAAGGCAGGGAGGAATCTCTCGGTAGCTAGGATACCAATGAGGTGAAAAAGGATGTCAGTGAGGATAAAATGGTGTATCCATGATGAAATTAGGGTATCAGTAAGGTTAAAAAAACAAAGGCAGCATCAAAGCAGCATCTACTGGTGAGGTTTGGGACATCAGTTGCTGCAACGGTGAGGTTTGGGACATCAGTTGCTGCAACGGTGAGGGATATCAGTAGCTGAAGCTACCAATAGAAAGAAAATGAAGTATCGGTGGCTTCAGTTACCGATAGTACATAAAATAATAGTTCAGTGAAATAATATAGAATTAAAACTTAAATAAATTAAATAAAAATACATAAAATAATTAATTAAAGTAATGGTAAATTCCATTAATTAAAAAAAAGATATTTATTAACCTTTAAAACATTAAATTTTTTAATTTAAAAGAACTAATTGAATACAATTAAATTAATAATCTTGATAACGGTTAAACTAATTAATTTAAGATACTTAAATTATACAGAAAACTAAACAGATTAAATAAAAATAGCAGCGAATAAAAATAAAAACATCAGTGACCCAAATAAAACACCGTGACCTCTTAATTACCTCACATGTAGAGTAAAATAATTATAAAATGGATTGAAAATTAATCTGCACACAAAACATAATCTTATTAAAGTTTAAAAACTATTAATTAATTAATCCATTAACTATTTGAACTAATAAAATTAAGGGAGATCCAATTTAATTAATTTAAAAGCACACATAAGTTACTTAAATGATGAGCAAGAAGACTAAACACATAAAATAATAAAAGTAACCTATTCCAATGTAACTTAATTAAAATATTAATTAATAAAATAAAGTCTAACATAATTAATTTGAATTATGTAGATTAAATAATTGTTTAATTAGAAATTAACTTATTAAAAAGTCGAGCAAAATTAAATTAGCCAAACTAAATACACACCATTGAGGAATTCACCGGTTATAGTTAAATGAGGGCCACTGGTAGGAAAGAGTATTGGTGACTATGGTCACTGACACAGGAAAGGTCACCCATAGAGGCAAAGTCACCGATAGATAGTACCAGTAACCGGCTATCGGTAGCTAGGCTACCGGTAATCTGGCAAGCCGAAAGAAGTTATATAGACATTAAAAATTAAGAGTAAATTAAATAGAGAACTCAATAATTTTTAATAATGTAAAATTAAATAAAATAAAAAAATATATATTTAATGAACAAACTAGAAATTAACTACATTAAAAACAAAGAATAAATAAATCAACTATTTATGTTTCTATAATTAAATAAAATGTTATAAAAAATGTGTATTTGTAAAATTTAATTATAAAAATAAAAACGTACAAATATTTAGCATAAAGTGATTAAATAATTGATTAAATCATTAAAAATAAAGTTAAAAGATGTGTCAAAACTATGAAAAAATAAAGGCACATCACTTATCATCCAACCGGGAGGAGGGTCCTCACTTACCACCGACTCCTGTAGAACTTGGCCTTCTGAATCTGATATCTGTCTCATACTCACTCTATCTAAGAGGGTATAAGTCGAATCCAATTTAGAATGATAGGCTCTCCCCTGACTATCGTGCACCTCCAAATGCATCTCAGAGAACAAAGCCATGAGCTACCACTCACCACCGGCCTCCTGCATTGCCTGAAACTGAGTCCTCCTACTACGTGCATTAGCAACTGCGTTACCTTTACCAGTTGTATAGGTAAGCTCGAAGTCGAAGTAATGAAGGTATTCATCCCACCTTCACTATCTCAAGTTCAGTTCACACTGGGTGAAAATGTATTTTAGACTTTTGTGGTATGTAAAAACCAAAAAATGCACTCCCAAAATATTATGTCTCCAACAGCATGACACATGAACAACTGCGGCCAACTCCAGATCATACGTCGGGTAATTCCTCTCATGTGGTCTCAACTACCGAGACCCATACGGAACTACTCGATCACCCTGCATCAACACTGCTCCGAGCCCAATACCTGATGCATCACATTAAACTGTATAGATCATCCCTTGTTATGCAAGTATCAAGACTAGTGCTAAAGTTACCCTTCCCTTTAGTTCTTGAAAGGCTGTCTCGCAAGCTTCTGACCAAACGAACGTCACACCCTTCTTAGTCAAACCCATCAACGGTGCTGCTAAGCAGGAGAAGTCATGTATAAAACGATTGTAGTAACCAGTCATCCCCAAGAAACTCCGTATTTAAAACAAGTTCTTAGGATGCTCCTAGGAAACTACTACTCTTACTTTCTCTAGGTCTACTGCAACTCCTGCCTATGAGATGATATGACCTAGGAAGTGAATTTGGTCCATCCAAAAGTGGAACATTGAGAGCTTAACATATAGATGATGCTCTCTCAGTGTACTCAAAATGAAATCAATATTGGTAGCATTGTCGTGTCGAGTGTGAGAGTGAACTAATATATTGTCCATGAAAACCACCAAAAAAGAATCAAGATAAGGGTGGAACACACAATTCATCAGAGCCATGAAAACTGTTGACACATTTGAGAGTCTGAACGGCATGACCAAGTACTCATATAGACCATATCTGCTCCGAAAAGATGTAAGTGGTATATCCGATGGTCTAACGCAAAACTGATGATATCCGGATCTCAAGTAAATATTCAAGAACACTTGTTCTCCTAGAATTTGATCAAAAAGATCATCAATCCTTTGCAAGGGATACCGGTTATTGACCGCCAAATGGTTCAGCTTCCGATAATCCACACAAAGTCTGAGGATACCATCTTCCTTCTTTGAAAATAGGATAGGCGAACCCCAAGGAGATGTACTGGGTTAGATGAAACCCCTTTCCTGTAACTCCTCCAACTGCCTCTTGAGCTCCTGCAATTCTGGTGTATCCATCCTATAAAGAGGAATGGACACCAGTGCGGCTCCTCGCACCAGCTCAATAGAGAAATCCACCTCTCTCTCCGTAGGTAGACCAGAGAAGTCGTCCGAGAAGACATCCCAGAAACAATCAACTGTTGGAGGGAAATCCTTCTGACAAGTTCCCTGATTATCCTAATACAAACTCACAATATGGGATGTCTCTCCACTAGGCCCATGATGCTCGGGTCTAGCTCGGCTATCCTGGACATCCCATTTTCCCTTATATGGAAACTCTCCACCCTCGGGTGACGTGAAACTCACCCTGCGATGATAGAAATCCACAAAGGCTTGAAAGGGTGCCAACCAGTCCATCCCTAGAATGACGTCATAGATAGTCATCTCTCAGACATAGAGGTCCCCCAAGAAGTGACAACCACCATCCTCTAGGGGGAAATCCTTGCACTGGCACACACCTATCATTCTATTCCCCAACTGAGTGTCTAGAATGATAATATCAGAAGAAGAAGAAACATAGAGCCCAAGGTTCTTCACAACGGGCAAAAATATAAAGCTATGTGTATTAACCATATCGAAAAGTACATAAGGAAAAATAGAAGAAACTAGAATAGCACCTCTAATAGTAGAAGGTCCGGGATCCTGCTCCTGATGGGTCTATTGCATTGCATATGCCTGCCTAGTGCCATGACCCTGCGACATAGCCTGGCTACCCTCATCTGACCCACCCTGCTGCCTCTGAGATCCTAGTGCCTGCCTACCACGACCACCACCTCGGCCTAAATGTCCCAATGTATTCAAATTCCCTGACTGGTAAGAAGCTGCTGGCCTTATTCCTGCATGCATAGTCCTCACAGAACCCCTCTCACTAGCCACTGGTGGAAACACCCTACAAAAGTGCTGCAGATGAATCATATTGTCGAAAGCTCGACACTACACTGGGTCACGTGGACACTGAGTTCTCTTCTGCCCCACTTTACCACTCTGGTAACACATCACTGGTCCACATAAAGAATTACTCTAGATAGTATTTCCACCTTGAGATAAATCCATCATCCTCTTCTTCTTACCGTTATGAATAGTCCTAGAAACTGGTCCTGAACCACCCTAGCCTACACCACTCACTTCTTGCAGGCTATGATCAGTAATGAGTGCCTGGTTCACAATAGAATTCACTGTGGCAAACCTGAAAATATGCACCAATGCTCAGATGTCATACCTAAGACCATCCTCAAAGCGTCGAGCCCTCAACACCTCATCACCCACCGAAATAGGTTCAAAGCACTGTAGCTCAGTGAAGCGGGCATAATAGTCCTTCACTGACATGGTGCCCTACTGTAGATTCATGAACTCTCGAGCTCTATCTACCCTTAGTGTATCCAAAAAGAAAAAGTCATAAAATATCACCTGAAAATCATCCCACACCATGTCTCTATTATGCTATGTCTGGTTGGTAACATTCCACCGCCTCTTGGTGGAATCACGCAACATGTATGTAGTGAGCTTGACCCTCCTCCCAAGAGGAATCTCCAGTTGCTCGAAGATAGTCTGCATAGAACCCAACCAAGACTCCATAACCTGTGGTCTGTCATCCCTTGAAAATATAGGCGGATGTTATTGCTGGAATATACATTTCAAATCTTCCATAGATGTGGTAGCCGGTGGTGCTCCTTATAAAGTCTTCATAAACTGCAAGAAGCCTTCACAGAACTACGCCCCTGCGCTTGTGTCTAGTATAATGGCTGGCACCGCATCTAGCTCTGCTGGAGGATCCATCGGTAGCCTGTGGCCTACCATCTCTGGATTATACTCGTTTCTGCTCTCCTGGAAAACAACTCGAGGTCATCTCGGTGACATGACTCTACAAGTTCAAACACACATCAAATTAGGATCACCAAGGACTGTAAACAACGAGTGTAATAAGGGAACAAGATAAAGAAAATAATAATGTTTTACAAAACAAGACTACACGACGTGTATAATTACTACACAATGTGTTCCCTCAAGTCCTCCACATGGGCGTGTACTCTACCCAAACTGGCCGTGTAACACCCTAAACACATGGCGTGTTGTCCACACACACGACATGTACTTGAATTTTCTTCCCCTGCCTCAGTCCTTCTACACATCATAGCCAAACGACTCTCTTTTGAATGATACTACATGGCATGTATAAGATCTACATGGAATGTACTAAATGAGCTTCACTGACCCATGTTTTCCACACACACGGCCGGGTACATAGCTCAGACTACACAGCGTGTTCCATATAGACACGACATGTAGTGCTTAGATTCCAATTGCATGTGTTGTTAGTGACATTACCGACTACTCGGCTGACTCTACAAGGCATGTCACACCCACACACGGTGTGTACCCCACCCTGTTTTCTCATCCACACGACCATGTCCACACAGCCTCTACCCGGTCAAGACTTCACGGCGTGTCCCTCAGGTACACGACATGTTTAAGAAGAGGTACCACTGAACCATGTTTATTAGTTACATGGATGGATCCCTAGGTCATACTACATGACATGTTTGTCATTGACAGAGTATGTATAAATGAAGATTTCATCCATCTGTGTTGTTAGTTAAACGGGTGGAAAAAGGGTCCACATGACATGGTGTGTACAACCGGTACATGGCGTATACCCTTAGAGTTTTCCCAACTCGTGTTTTTCCCTACACGGCCTATGACACGGTCATAAACTACACGGCGTGTACTTAATTATTTTCCATTTCTTCCTGAATAGAAGATTAAATGGCGTGTAATCAAAACTGCACAGTGTGTATTCTTGGTTTTCTGGATAGTAAGCCTTAAAATCTACTCCGGAGCCCAAAAAAACACTAAAACCTACACCTAAGTGCCAAATTCTGATCTGTGAGGGCCTATAATCCCCGCGAATCAAATCTTGGCATCTTATGCATGTTATAACAAGGTAAACAAGTCAATGATCCACCAAATTCCAGTTGATTAGGGACCATACTCCTCCAAAACCAAAGTTTGGCATTCATTTCTAGAACCTTACATAACAATACCCTATCAAAGAGTAGGTATTTTATCAAGGAATCTATCACAACAACATGAATTTTCTAGCACATAATCTATCACAAAAACATTCAATTACTAATGAACCTATATGACATGGAAACTATGCAAGGAATGTGATTCTAACATGTGCCTAAATGATGCAGGAGATGGAATAACCTCATATCATCGAGTTGTAACTAAATAAAACCCAGTTATAAAAATATAATCATCGTACAACAAGTGCATCAACCAATGGTGAAAATCAAATCAATTTTATTAATCATAAATAAAAAATCACAATTTAATTTGAGGAAATCTGATATTTACCTTTACACGGGGTATTTAATCCCAAGCATGGTTATTACCGAACCCCTTAAAAATATATGTCTTTCCATTGTCGCCAAATAATAAAATAACTCAGAGAAAAGAAAAAGTCCTCTGATACAACTTTGTATTGTCCCAGATATAGGTGCCACTCGACGGGTGCCCCAAACCTGGTTGGTCACATGACCTCAAGCGCATTTCCCCAAATGCTAGAGGATTCCAACTAGAAACAAGGGCCAAGGTCTGACAGTGGAGAAACTTTGACCCCATTAATCAAAGTGTAATGTAACAGAACAAAATACAATCATATAAAAGTGGAATAAGTAGAAAATACCAATGCTGAAGTGGACACAGTACTGATGTAAAGAAAATAACAACAGTGATATATAATGATGCAAAATGTCTCTATGTCTAAGAAAGTAGCCAAAATATGATACAGTACAATCCGAAACAATACAATACAAGTGACAAATACAACAAGAAAAATAAAATAGCACAATAGGAACCAAGCAGTATCGAAATCCAATGCTTGGTCCCATGCCCTCCTACTCCTCTAAAACATCAAGTACCAGTATAGGGACCGTTTCCCTTATCTACACCTACAGAAATATAATCTGTTTAGGCCCATGACATGACCCTAATAGTGTCTGGGAAATAAATTCCAGTAGGCAACAACGAATGGCCCATGCCCAACTGCCAATGATTTTGTGCAATAGTAGTGTGTAGTAATGAAATGCAGTAAACCAGGAAGTACTAAAATGTTAACATTCTTACCAGTTCCATTGCCATTTAATTATTATTTAACAATTCAATATAATTGAATTGTATGTTTCCAAGACCCAGCCTCAGTCAACAATCTCATATACAGTTCCATAGAAAACTACAACTATCTTTCAAACAAGTAAAAGGTAAAACAATACCAAGCATGTGCCTTAGCTTGGATGGTATAACATGTGAAATCACCACAGTGAATATGAAAAGTAAATAGATTCCTCAGACATGAAAAACCTTACCCCCAGGTAATCATAACCACACAATTATGATAATTAGAATCGAAACCCTCAGGTGATTTCCCTTAGGCATAACGAATATTGTCCTCAAGCATACGAGATAATGCCCTCAGGCACGGAAGCAACTACCCTCAGGCATATGAAACATTTCCCTTTGGCTAAATGTAACACTTTCTCTCAGGCTGAATAGAACATTTCCCTCAGGTTAAAAAAACACTACCCTCAGGCTAAGAAAGTAACTAGGCTGAGCCCAACACATAAGAAAGAAATTTATATACATTTCCTCTCAGGAAAACTCAAAGCATTCTATAATCACGACATACCCTTAGGTATCTTGGCCAAACAGCTAAGTAATGGAACGCACCCACGGGGGGGCCTTGGATCCAAGAAATGATCTCATACAACAGTTTATAAATATTCATTAAATTATCTATGAAATTATAGGCATTTAATCAGTCAAGGCCTCCGCCATAAAACACCTCAAACATGGGAGTGTGGCACAATGGTACACAAAAACAACATGACAGTTGGAATTAATCATCAGACCACCTACCTCGATCTCCACTGATCGATATATGAGAACAATGCCTCCCGAAACATCTGAGAACAATGTAGATCTGGGATTAATGAATACATGTTCAAACTCAAATAACTTCCCCTAGGGAAAGAATTGTAAGGAAACATATAAAGAGAGGAAAGGTCTTACCCACATGGTCCTAACGTGATCGTCATCGATGGTATTAGAGTCCCAGTGCTTGGTCGAGAACTCTTTTATGCTTTGACCTCCCCTCCTAGTGCTCCAAAAGTGTTCTAATCTTCCTCTATCAAAAGAAGAGGCCACTGCCTATTTTAAGTGAAAGAACAAACTACATGGTGTGTACTCTCAGGTACACGACGCGTACTTTTCATTTTTTAGTTGTTCCTCTGGAATCTACTTTTCACTGCCGAACTGTTCATCTGTAGACATGAGTACATGGAATGTATTCTTGAGTACACGGCTTGTACTATCGCTCCGCTATCAAATGCTTCCACCACCTTACTATTCACATATCGAATGATTTTACAGTGTGTAAATACTAAGTACATGGTGTGTAGTTAGTTTTTACAACCATCATTTCCGAATGACCTACACACTCTATGTACTCATC
Organism: Viscum album; assembly: GCA_963277665.1. Lineage (NCBI taxonomy): Eukaryota > Viridiplantae > Streptophyta > Magnoliopsida > Santalales > Viscaceae > Viscum > Viscum album. The sequence continues at coordinate 812,762,972 of OY728126.1, read as the reverse complement.
CCACACTGCCAAAGTACACGGTGTGTAGAAATGTACATGGCGTGTACCCACAAAAATTGGGATTTTTCCCAATTTTCCTTATTTTCACAAAAACATTTAAGGAAAAATGAAAAGAAGAACCCAAAACTCAAGAATAAGAACTAGGTTCTTACGTACGTAATACTGGTGTCTTAGAAATAGATTCCTCTTCCATGGGGCTTTGTGAACTTTGTTCCTATACCAACTCCTATGTACCATGAGCCTCAACTTCATCGATGTCTATCTTTCTCCCACTATCTATTATGGAGATGTGATCTCTCTCAAAGAATATGGATTTTCTTACCACTATATCATTTTTGTATGAGGGGTCGTACATGTAATATCCAATTGTTTCCTTGGGGTATCCTATTAAGGTACACTTTGTACCTCGGGTTGTGAGTTTGTTACCTGAAGAGGCCTCAACAAACGCTTCACTTCCCCCACATGTAAATTCGATAATATGGATTTTCTTCCACTCCAGAACTCATATGGAAGACAATTTATCAATTTAGTTGGTACTTGGTTTAGTATGTGTGCCGCTATTTGTAATGCATACCCCCAAAAGTATAATGGAAGATTTTCATGACTCATCATTGATCTCACCATGTCCAACAAGGAGTGGTTCCTCCTTTCTCTTACACCATTCCATCAATGTGTGTAAGGAGGAGTGTGTTTGGATAGGATCCCAAAATATCATAAGTAATCAATGAAGTCCAAATTGAGATATTCCCCACCTCGGTCTGAGTGGGGTTTCTAAATCTCCTTACCGAGGTGGTTCTCAACCTCATTCCTGTATTCCTTGAATTTATCAAAGGAATCTGACTTATACCTCATTAAGTAGATATATCCATATCTACTAAAATAATCATTAAAATTTATAAAGTATGATTTCCCACACCTTGCATCAACTAGGAATGGTCCACACACATCAGTATGAACCAATTCAAGAAGATCATTAGCCTTTTCACCTTTCCCACCAAATGGTATATTGGTCATTTTTCCTTGTAAACATGCATGACATACACCAAGTGGTTTTAGTTCAAAATAATCTAAATATCCCTCTTGATGTAACTTTGTCAAGAGTTTCTCATTTACATGACCTTGCCGGTGATGCCAAAGTTGGGTGTGGTATGAGTCATGTGAAATATTTTTTTAATCGATTGCTATAACATGGTTTGTGTAATCCAACACATAAAAACAGTTATATAAATGTGCCCTACCATAATAAGTGGAATCTTTATATAAGAAGAAAAATCAATTTCCAAACGTGAAAAATAAATACATCAATACATTTTATGGATATAGAAATTATGTTTTTGGTTACAGAAGACACATAAAAACAACCCTTTAACACCAAGATCATCTTAGTTGGCAACGTGAGGTGGTAGTCCCCAACATCTACAACAACAAGTCTCGTTCCGTTGGCTACTCATAGATATACCTCCCCTTGATAAATAATCTTGAATCTACTTGGTTCTTATATTTGGATACAAATGTGAGCACCATTAGTAGTATCTTATACCCAATTTTTAGAAATATATTGATTTCATTCGATAAAAAATGCACCTGAAGCTTCCCCATACTTCTTAGGATGGGTGTTATTCTTCTTCCAGTGGCCCTTCTTGCCACATTCGAAACAAACAGCCTCATGTTCCCTTGCCTCCCCTTGGAACTTCCTTTTCTTGGATGGCTGTGAAGACACTTTGGGCTTAAAAGTCATCACCTTCCCATTCCTATTATTCACTATAAAGACAAAAGGTTTTTCACACTTCATATATTTTTTCACATGGAAAATGATTATAACAAGATCAAATAGAGACTTCCCAATGTTGTTCATATTGAAATTGAAAACAAAGACAGAGAATCTCTGAGGGAGTGATGCAAGAATGTGATCGGTGTCCAGTTCTTTTGGGTGTATAAACCATAGAACCTCTAGGATCTCAATGTATTTAATGAGCATGACTAGATGAGGCCTAGTTGAGGCACATTCTATAAGCTTACTCTGAATGAGTTCCTTAGAGATCTCAAAAATTTCTTGTCTTTCTCTCTCCTGCTAGAGACCACAGAGGAGCTTGAGCATGCTATAAGAATCCATGTTTTCCTGAGACTTGATGATTTCAGGAGGCATTAATGATAACATCAAACATTGAACGTCGACCATGTCGTTCTTATATTTTTCATAGACCATGAAATCCTCATCACTTGTCTCTTTGGTAGGTGGATCAGGTAATGCTGACTCCAGCACGTAATACTTCCATACATGGCGTAGGATAACCCAAAGGAATCTAAACCATTATTGAAAGATACTGCCAGTGATGATGTTGTCTTTATCCAGAATTGATCATAGGGATAGTGTGGTTGATGAGCCTGTCATTTTTATTCTACAATTAATAGAGTATAACATTAGTACTTTCTTGATTAGATTTTATGATAAATAATAAATTTTATAAAGTCTCCCATAATTTGATCAAGTTCTAATGGACATCACCATTGAACTCGGAATGTCCAGTTTCCATGACATTCTATTGGCAAGGATCTATCTTCCCATTTTCATAACACCAAAAAGTGTTGGTCAAGATATTAGAAGGTATTTAGGTAAGAATGCCTTTTCTAACTATGAGCTTGCAGCTCCTTGATCTGTTGAGTGGACTCCCAATCCTAAAATCATGACTTCAGATTTCCTCAACTCTTACCTCCAATATTACACCATGTCTAGCAAGGGATAACACTCCTGATGTAATATGGTTAAGTCAACCTGAAACCTTTCATAATGGATTCTTGTATAAAAGTAAGTGTCCTAACTAGGGTTGGTCAAACACATAGTTTTGTTGAGTTTTTACCTTAAACATGTAACAAAAGGCTTGGTCTGACTTAATAATTTTTTGAGGGATTTTTATCCCTTATGCGTGAATTGATTATTATCACATGCTAGTTAATATTTTGTGGAACTTACTTAAGTGATTAAATATGTATTGATAATATTTACACATAAGTCTTGTTTATTTTAGTTCCATCTTGCATGCTTGTTTAATTTATTAATTATGTGATACCAACAACACATCCATAATGATAAACAATGGAAATGATCGAAATAAAATAAGGTAAAATTGCATAATCATGATCTTTTCTAAAGGTGAGTTTATCCAGCAGTTGATAAACTAACCCTGTCCTAGGGGAGAAACACCTGGAACATTTTGGGTTCATGTTTATAGCTTCCATCTATCCACCTCTATATCTCTTGGGATTGGTTTTATCTCAGCTCCATCTTTAACCTCCACCACTAGCTTGGGAGTTCCATCCATTAAAAATTCCCTTTTTTAACTCACATGTAGGTTTGGGTAAGAGGGGGTTTAATATAAAATAAATCTTGGTCACATAGGCCCTAAATATTAATGAGGAGAAGGCTTACCGACCAACAAATTTAATTCAAATAAATAAATTAAAAGAAACCATCCACACACAATAGTCTTGGTCTAGCTCATGATCATCCATACATCAATGATATTTACACATAAATAAAAATAGAATTCAATTATTTAATAATTATTGTTTAAGATAAATCACGCTCGAATCAATTAATTGTCAAATTTAATAATTCAATCATTTTATATTAAATCCTTTTCTAAATATCCTTGAGATTGTTATCCATCATAATTTTAAACAAATAAATTCTTTTAAAATTATCTTTGTACGAAAATTTTACCTCGGAGGCAACCCAGTGAATTCCTATTCATAACTACCCAAAGAGTAGAAATGAAAATTATGTAGATGTCAAATTAAACACATATATAGAAAACACATACCACATTTTGTGCCTCATATTTACGCCCCCAAGATGGTACACGTTTCAAGGGTTAGTATAATATAATAATAAATTTTAATAAATATGCATAATTTGGATGATTACATGATGTGTAGTTCCTACTTCACAGATTTTACTATTGTTCACCATCCATCCGAAGTATACGCCTGGGGAAACGGCATGTGAGTGTAATTCAGAAATCTTCAGAGTACACAATGTATCCAGTTTGCCACAAAACGTGTTATTCCTTATTACATGATCCCCATTCAGGCTATCCATGTACAAGGTACATGGTCACAACCTAACCAGAAGGGACTACACACCATCACTATTTGGGCCACATGACATGTAAATTGAAAACTGTGTGCCACCTATTCCTGGTCAACAAAATATGTCATTTAAGACATAGAAAGACTCCAACACACGGCTTGGATTGGCAGACGGGTCTGATGCATTGAATCTTGACTACACAACATGTATTGCTGAATACACAACATGTGTTCTAGTGTTTTATGTCTAGGAAGATTTGAAACCTCCAGATGAGATCCTCTATTTTATTTTAATCAAAATTAAAAAGAAAATATCATTTATATAAGGTGAACAAGAAACAAAAAAGGAGGAATAGATCTTGAGTTTCAAATTCACAGAATGATTAACTTGAATCAAAACTAATAAATTATTAAATGCGTAACTCATCAACAAAATATTTAAATAATTTAAAACTATGATGTAACCACTCTGATACCACTTCAAGGTTCCGGGCGCAGTGGAAGTGTGGTTGGGATGGCACCAAAGTTTAATTTTTACCATGATCAATGATTATTCCGATATCAATAAAATGATGAATGCAAATCTCCACAGGATACAGTCAATGATTAATATAAAAAATAAAGAGGCTCGAAACATTTAGAGAGGATCTTTCACATCATGATTATAATTAATTTAATTAATTTCATAAAGATAAATAATACCTGGATCTTTGGTATTTTTCTTCATTAACAATATTGATAAAATGGAATGACCCTTCTGGATTATCTCATTGCACTTGTATGGATCCAAACTAGAATACCTCAAGGTGTGATCCACAAGTGCTTCGATGGCCTCCGATCAACACCGCTCATTCTCTAGGTGCTAGTGTTACAAAGTGAGTGTCTTGTGTCAGTCATTATTGATCGCTTGTTCATTAGCCTTGAAGAACATATCTTGTTCTTGAAAGGGGAGAGAAGAGGATTCGAGGTAGAAATTGTTTAGATAAACAATTCTCAATTCACCTGGAATGTGGTGTGGTCTATGGCACAATTGGCCTAGTTGTGTTTTAATATACATTGAATTTTAGTTACAATATTTAATTGCATATAAAAAGTTATATACATTCATGAAATTAGTAAAAACCCATTCTCATAATAATAATACCACATCATTGTTGAGGTTGCGCCAACTTGTGCAAAAAAGAATTATTAAATAAAATTCTACATCCCAAAATAATAGCAGCGTCATTATTATTTTAACTTGTTTCAACTAATTAAATAATTATTTACCATCTTGAAATAATTATTTTACTATCAGACAGACCTTGGTCCGATCAAAGTCCACTTCCATTTATTGAAAACCCAAATAAGTAAATAAATAATTAATTCTTTTAAATAAATATTTTATTTACAAATTAATAAATAAATATTTATTAAATCTTCAATAAAAAAAATAAATATGTTGTATTTAATTTATGAAATAATTTTAACTTGAATAAAATTATTTCACGGTCTTGAGAATAATATTTATTTCATTAATTAAATTAAAATATAATTTAACTGATACCACAAAAAACACAGAGTTTTTGACCCTCTAGGATTCTTTGTCGTTGGCATTAGGCATGCTTGCCTAATATCTAAGAGTACTATCTAGAAATTAGTAGAGGCACCCAAGAGAAAGAATATAAAGTCGCATCAACGAAATACATAAAAGAATGCTCACTGGGTAATATAATCCCTTTGTCTCAATATCTCATCAATCAGGTTTCCTGATAGTGTCATCAACTTTTTTTCTTGATAGGTCATTCTTTGATGGCATAAAATAAACTCATCGTTACACCATGGATATGGAATTTTGCGTTATGGTTATATTTCAATCAAAGGGCCAAGATATTAACCTCCATAAATGAATGGGAAAAAACCTTTCTCTACTTATCCATTAATAACATGCCACTCGTGATGCACACAACACACCACACTTCCCGCCAACTGTCTGTGTGACGTTTTTTGTCGGAAAATCAATGTGCGTGATTTTGAAACATATTAATTATAATCTAATGGTCTAAGGATTATTACACACACTCACAGATAGAAATATCTGATGATACTAAAACAAGAAAAATTTCAACTACCAGGTCTATTCTCATAATTTCTTATATTGGAGATTACCAATTGCGAACTTCATGAGAGGAAGCCTCACCTACCAATGAGTACTCACACTTGACGATCTTCATGCTATGTGTCCCATCATAGTATGTCATCCCACCATAGAACTATATTTATGAAAATTGTTATAGCATTTCAAGGTTGTCATCATAGAAGGGAACTTCCATGACCTTATCGATGCAACAAATAGTCTATGACATTATTACGTCATAGTCATGTAGAAAAATGAACAATATGTAATAATACATTAAATATACATGTAATAAAAGTAAAATCTGTTGGTTCTATAAAACCAACTCTTAAAGTATTTAACATCACTAAACAAAGAGATGATAATGGGGGCCTTTAACAGTTCAAATAAAAGTGCAGTTAAAACTAACCCTTTAACATTACTTACATTATCAGCTCTTTAATAGTGAGGATAAAGAACTTTTACTAGTGCTATTAAAGGCCCAATTTGTAGTAGTAATGGAATATCCGTGTGTATATTTAATAATTTTAATCATAATTATTAATCCTATATAACCATAATAGTTATCCAATATAATAAATGTATCATGGTTTGTAAAATCCTGAAATACCATATCTGCCTCAGTTGTACAAATATCCACATAGTACAATCTTGAGGGAAGCCTTGGATGTTTTTCTAAAATCAATATGTGATTATTATTAATTCATGCTATATTGAGGTATTAAACACATTATTTATCCAAATACTTTATAAAATATAAATTTTTATTAATATCCTTAAAACATAACTAATTTCCTTGAGACTTAGGACAGAGAAACATTATTTTTGAGTTTATGTGTACCATTAGGTTTGCATATTTTTTCACTTATAGAGAATTAAATGAATGTATCACTACCAATTAATGTACATACATGAGTAATTTACATTTTTTGATTGATTAAATATTTATAATATTGAAAATTCAACTGTTTTATTGAACTACCAATGAGAAAAACATCTTTATTATGAGGATTGATCTCGATGGATAAAATGAAAACAATCATTTTTTTATATAAATACTAATACTCAAAGATAATAAATAAAAAAACATGAAAAATTCTTAAAACAATGTTACATAAAACATGTCTCCATCATGAATGTAATATCTTGAGATTTTTAAAGAAGACCAGGTTTGATAGCATACATGATATGCACCACCGAGCTTAAACAAACCATGACTTATTATTATTAATTAAATATGACCAATATAACCTAACCATCGAATTCGAGGGTATGAATTGGATTACTAAAATTATGAGATATATATAAAGTTTATACTCAGTAAAAATTTATTAATTAATTCTTGAGAAATTAGGATTCAATTTTTCGTAAACTCGTTTTATGATTCAAAAAAACTTTTTCTTCAAAATGATTTATTCCTATTTTTTGTGAGAAAATATTATATTTTTTGTATTCCACTTGTAGAAAATTATTATATAAAAAATATCATTTTTAAATCATAATCAAAAAATTATTTTTGGATTATTTTTTTAAAATGTTCTTAGAAGTTATACTTTTTTATGATTTGTCGAAAAAGATGATTTTTATTGGAAATTATATTTTATTTTGAAGTATTTATAGCTTTAAATGATATTTTGGATTAATTTTAAAATTTAATTATTTATATATAACTACAAAAATCCAATTATGATCTATGAATTGATTATTATAATTTAATTTTGTATACAAATTTTTTATTCTTAAATTTCATTTTTTTGAAAAATCATTTTTCACAGTTTTTTGTTGGTTTAATTTAAATTAAATAATTAAACTTATAGAAATTAAATCATATTAAATGGATTCAATATTTGAAATCATTTGGTATTAAATTTTTAAATAGTTCCATTTTATTTTTGTTCATTATGAATGGTAACCATATGAAATAATTGCCACCTTAGTATGGGTAAATTATGTAATTGAGGTTAACAATAATATTTTGAGAAATAAAAAATGATCATAAAAATTTTATTTATCCTATTTCATGATTATAATTCAGTTATTTCTGTCCTAGTATTATAAATTTGACAACTTTGTTGAATATTTATTTTATTTTAAACTTTATAATTTTTAAGTAGAACAAAAAGTAACAAATGTCACTTTATTGCTTTTAATATCTTTAATTTTTTACTATAGTGATAAATAAATAATGTTCTATTATAAATGGTTTTTAAGGTTAAATTAATATTTTTCCATGACAATTTATTTTTAATTTTTAGTGATGAAATAATTATCTTAAATGCTTACACAACACTGACACAATGCTTGTAAAATAGTTGAAAAATCAAGCTATTGATTTTGAAAACTCTAAACAAATATTTTTTGGGGAAGTTAGTGTTTCCATTAATTGTATATATATAACTAAAATTTTAGATATTTCTTAATTTATTATATTATAATTCCATTATTTTCATTTTGTTTCTAATGTAAAATTAAATGAATAGTTCCAAAAAAGAAATTAATGTTATTTTTGGAAAAATTATATTTAATTAAATTATTTAAATCAAATTAAAATAAAATATTAATCAAATTGATTGGGATATGGTTTAAAATATCAACCATGTTACATTTATGAGACATTATTTATTATATAGTAAGTATCTTGACCCATAAATATTAAAAATATGTCATCAATGTAATCTTTAGAAGGGTTAATGAGGGTTTGAAAAGAGATAAGTATGAAAAAATATCTTAAATGTTTTAATAATTTATTTTATGAGTTTATTTATTCCAAAAATCATTATATATTTTAAATTTATCATTTTGAGCCATTGGTAAATGAATATTAACATATACTTATTTAACACTTTATGTTATTCTCAGAGTAACCCTCCCATAACTCGTAAAATATGAACTCCTCTCCCATTCTCTACACACTTCAATAGCTATTTTTATTTACCAATACCAACCAAAATACCTTAATTAAACCCATTACTGTGTTCTATAGTTCTTATTTTAGGAATAATTCCAACCTGAAATAGCATAAGGTGTCAAGTAAAGGAGGTTGTCTAAAGAAAAGGTATAAGTTTTAAAAAAATGTTTCATTTTTATTTCTTCACATGAATCGTTAAAATATTATTAAATAATATTAAATAATAATAAAAATATCTTCTATATTATTATATACTATAATGATAATTGCATAACCTATATCCATATCTTCTTCCTTCAAATGGGAAATGAAACTGGTGTTCATGAGTAGAGTGGACTACCGCCTCTCAAACCAATGTAATTTGTTTTCCATCTCTGTCTCTCAAGGATGGTTATAATTATTGATTTTAAGTATATATATATATATATATATATTCATTTTATGAATTATATATTTATTATTCCCTGATTTTATTATTTCAACCAATTTATTTCATTTCTATTAGTTGAAAAATAATAGCATCGTCCATGAGTACATGTAGACTACCACATCCATGAACTGATGTGATTTATTATTATTCACCACATCATATGCATTATATAAATAAGTTTTTATATATATAAAAGATGATATTAATGATGTAATAATAATTATATAATTTTGAAATTATACTTACTTTCATTCCATCATGATCGTTGAAAAATTTAAATGTTACTCATGTATACGAAGGACCTATAGTCTCCATGATTGTGACATAGTTTATATTTCATGACCATATTTCATTGAAAGTTTTAATAGTATAATTTATGTGTAAAATTGATAATTTTTTCAATATTTTTATTCTATATATTGTGGAACAATGACCCCCTTTACGACGGTAAACATACATAGTCTATTTTCAATTATAAACTTAATATTCTTATAACCCCTATGTGGAATTAACTAATTAAGTAATTAAATATATCATTAAAAAATGAATTAAATTTCCTAATTATATGTATTTAAACTCGAAAAATATTATTAAAAAATCAAATAACTGATATATGTTTATTATAGAAGATTTAAATGACATACACTGAATGTATGGACTCATGGTAAGAGATTTCATCACATCTTACTTTCATTAAGGCTTATTATAATGTTATGCACCTAATTTATTTTATATAGTGTATATGTTTCAAATTTTATATGTTTTATCATGAATACTTTATACTTCATGGAATTTTATTTTTTGATTCGAATTGTTTAATAGAATTGGATTTGACATGAATGTTACTAATTGGTGAGGAATTTTTTAACTCAATTTCAATTCATTGGCTTATACTTTCAACTTAATTGATTTGGTTATGCCAGGATAATGTTTGAAATGTTATGTAATTTTTTTATGATTTGTTTAATCTTTTTTTTATTTTTATTTATTACACATAATTTCTCTGTAGATTAATTCTTAATTCAATGTTATTATCTTTGTAAGGGTTTTATTTTTTCTCAATCTCATTTTTTTGTGATAAGTTTTATGTCATCCAACAGGATTTCCTTGTATAGTATATTTATTGACTCATGAATTTATTTGAAAAATTACTTCATTAAATAAATTATATTTATAGATCCACATTATACTATTTCATTCAATGAATTTTATTAGAGGGTTACAAAAGTACTATAGTCTATATGTTACAACATAATTTATTTGCAAGATAGTATATATTAGAAGATCCTTTTGAATGAAATAATATGACATTATTTTTTTGAACAAAATATATTTTATTACAATATGGTTGAGAATTTTCTATATATTTTATATTCCATTTCTTCTATTATTTATTAAAGAAAGGTTGATAATGTTGTTTTAAGTAATACTGATCTTATATCTTCTTTTAGATCAGGAATATTTCTCTTCTATATCATTGTTTTCTAAAATGATTTCATGAATGTTATTTACTATACGTAAATAAATTATGGTTTTTTATTTTACATGATATTTCTTATCTTTTTTAAATTTTTTTGAAAAGATAATTTCCTAATGTTTCTTGCATGGGTCACTTTTCCCTCTCTTTACAAAATATTTGAAAAAATGGTTTTTGTAACTTTATTATAGGAAGCTGATTTTCCAAGATAGAAACATGTTTTATTTATTATATATATGATTTTTAATAGTTCTTTTGATCACTATTTTTATAACATGGACAATGTTTTGTTATTCTCATCACTGTTGCCCTAGATTAGACTTATCCCAGGTCACATGTTTTATGATCAATATTTTGACGGTTATGAATTTTCTTATGTAATACTCATAAAATTTGACCATTTAATCATTACCTTATTATAATATTATGAAAAATAATGGTATTCAATTATCAATTATTATGTTTATACTTATTTAGAATTTGATATCACCCTCTGTATGTTACCTTTCCACCAGTTTATTGGGAGACATTTTAAATATGTTAAGCTAAAAAGATTACCAGATGAGATGATAAAGACTTTTAGGAACTAGATTTTTATATATCCTAGATTACAGGTAAGAGTTTAACATAATTAAATAAATTTATAATACTAAAATTTATATTGGGTATATAGGTGATCCAATATTTCCTTATATGTTGTAATTTTCTGATGTTTGAAATTTGGTCACTTTTGATGGTATCAATGACTAATATGTAAAGATGATGTTTTTAGCACCGAACATGGGACTATGGGTTTGGGGTTGTTTTTGTTGGTATCAGAGTATGGTTTATATAAAATTCTATATTATTTTGTTTTCTTGTGTGGTAAACTTATGATTTAGGGATGCCATCATGGGGTTGTTAGTTTAATGTTGATCATAAGATGAATGTATTAGACACCCATTTTGAGGTTTTATGTGATGAGATTTTGTAGTGACTTGAAACATTTATTGGATATTAGGAATAATTCCCTATTTATGTTTAAATTATCCTTTGGGTATATATGTGTTTTGATGTTAAGTTAATTATCATCAATTGGATAGTGGGATATAGATAATCTTAATAGTTGAAAATTGTTTCATAAAAAATGATATTTTCAAACATATCTATGGTCAAGTAAAGGATTATATTTTAGGATAATATCCAAATTTGATTCGTGATATTTAGGTTAATTTATTTACATATTAAGATTATATATTGATTTATCATTGGGATTGTATTATCCTAAAATTTTAATGATAATAAAACCGTCTTTGTTAATAATTTATGTGTTTTTTTGTTATATGAACAATGTAAATTTTCAATAACAATTACATTATAAATTATTTAAGGTAAATTTAATTCATATAAGGGTAAAATGACTGTTAAAAATTTGGAATATTCTATGGAATTGTTTTAAAGGTAGTCATTGAGTTAGCATGATATTTCGATGCCCATAGAGCCCTAATAATGATATAATAAAAATCTAAAATAAATATTATCCCACATGTATTTTCAAAAAAAAGGAATAAAACTTCATCAATTTATAATATTGGAAATATTTTACTATTGATGCTCCTTTTCGTCACATAGTCTAAAAGAATGGAAAGGGAAATGAGTTCGCACAAATTGATTCATCCTTTGATGAAATCATCAAAAATCGACAAAGGCATGAACAAAGCTTCAAAAGCACAAGGGTCACGCAAGTTCCCTCACTGTCACGCAAGTATACTTGCGTGACACCTAGTGGTCGCACAAGTGACTTGATCTCCCTAAAGGATAACCACTCAGGGTCTTCTCCAGCCTATAAATACCCCCGGTGGGCCCCCTATTTCGGGGGGAATTTTTCCAGAATTCACAGATAGAGCTCTGAACACCCAAGTCTCTTCTTCAGGTCTTCCGAACTCTTATAAGGTAATTATTTACCTAGAATGGAAGGTCTAAATAGGAGGAGTAAGGTCTAAGTGTTGTAATTCACTAAAACTTTTGTGTCTAAGTGTTTTACCCTTAAGGGAAATGAACACACTTGTGTGCCACCCTACTTCTTCACCAGAACTTGCACGCCATCTTCTAGAAAGCCTCTAAGGATAATACCAAGGTTTTGAGCAAAGTCTCACCCAAGTATTACCCTAAGGGATGAAAATCGCGCAAGTACCCATGTGTCTCATCGGTATACCTGCACGGCCAGGACTTGCACGCCCACGTAGTACTAACGCGCCTGCCAAGACATGCGTGCCCCTACCTTTTTGGGTGCCTTTCCTGCCCATTTCACCCCTATTATCTCACTCCACCTCTCCTATTCAAGATTCAGTCTTCAAGACACTCTTCAAAGACATTAATGGCATGATTTCATGATTTGGATTCCTCATCTGAAAGGAACTCCATGGAACATATCTCAAAATCTAGTGATTTATACATCTTTATGTCGCTAAAGATTGAGATTTCATTCATTCAACCTCATCCTTTAAGATTAGAGAATCCTTAACCTGGGATTCCTTTTCAGGAATAATCCCTAGTTATAATTCTCAAATCTGGGCCTCCTTTTTAGGAATAATCCCCAGTCATAATTATCAAATCTGGGCCTCCTTTTCAGGAGTAAGACCTAGATCCCCTAACATGGGCTTCCTTTTTAGGAGTAAGCCCCAATCATAATTCCCCAAATTATGGGAATCATCCTCAGGAGTAAGCCCCAACCATAATTCCCTTAACCTGGGCCTCCTTTTCAGTAGTAATCCCTAGTCTCAAATATGGGCCTCCTCCTTAGGAGTAAACCCCAAGTCCCTTTAATTTTCAAATCCCTTTAACCTGGTCCTCCATTTCAGGAGTAAGCCCCAGTCTTAATTTTATTTTGATCTGGGCTTCCTTCTCAGGAATAAAACCCAATCACAAGTCCCCTCCTAACATGGGAATCTTCCTTAGGAGAATGTACCAATATTAGAGTATCCAAATCTCTATAAAGTACATATACCTTTATGGACCATGTTCTTGGATTTCTTCCCTGAAGTAAATCTTAATCCTCATCTATTTTGGGCAGTCATACAAACATAATCCCCACATCCTTTCTTATGATTGCATCTTTCATAGCACAATTGTCTGGTTTTACCAATACCTCTTGTTTCTCACACCGTGCATGACTCACATGATATTAGTGTGTAAAAGTAATTATGACATCTTTCTTTGAGCCATCAATCATTAACATCATAGTCCCTTATTCGAACTACGTGGGTATTTATTCATTTTCCAAAACAAAGGATACATAGGTAGCCCATAAATGGGTATGGCCCCAATTCTGAAATAATCCATGTCATCCTAAATGATAATAAACTTCAAGTGCCCCATTGAGTGGCATTAAAACCAGTATGGTCATCATAATGACCAAGAAAATTTTATGTATTTGAAGGATACCATCAACTAAGAATCTCTAACAAATACAGATGATTCTTCATCGATTAAGAAACTCGAATACATATAAAATATTTTTTGAATTTCCTAAGTACCAATCATTGATTGTCAGACTAAAAGGAAATCTCATATTATACTTGGTAATATAATAAGGATTCACGAACATAACTTAAATCTATAAAGAGAGTCCCATAGTAGACAATAATTCCCCTCAAAAAGGTGTTATGAGTTCGACCTCCCATCCGCTCGACCAATGCAAATTCCTAAGCCTCATCAGTCCACAACTAATGAGCGCCTACCTTTGGAAAGTAGGTCTAAATGGATATGAAATCATTGGATGTTTCAGGTTCTACAAACAAACCCATTAGAAACTGATTGGAATGTTTAAACTTTCAATCAACGAGGTCATACCTGATTCCAGAGGGAAACAAAAAATGGTGAACCCGACGTGAATCATTAACGAAGTTCAAATAATGTTTTGTTATTTGTTAGGCCCCTATTTAAAACTGAATGAGAGGGCCAACAAAAACAATCATTGACATATGAGCTCATCCAAAAGATGTAGTGGCTGAATTTATCTTGATTACGTCTGTTATATCAAATAGTCACTATTTTCTAAGATTTTATGCATTCTATGAAATGGATGCTCTCAAGTTCAAACCTGTGAATACTACTGCTGCGAATGCCACTGCTGCTACTCCTACTGGGTCATCATGTTCTTTGAGGATGACATCACCTACTCAGCATCTTCAACGCTAGGTATCTAAGGCGCTAGTTAAGGAGTACCGTAAAAATGATACTATTCCAACTCTGGAGGCTGCCTGACAAGCCCTCTAGGTAAACAATTCACCCTGGTCATCCGGACAACGATGACCAATGATCAAGAAACAGGCGGTGCTAACCACCGTCTCCAACCATTTCGGGTCGTTATCCCTAGAACACAATAACCATTCACTCCCATATTTTGGGGAGGTGAATGAGAAGGTCCCTTAGGACCTTAATTCAAGGAAGCATGTGTCCTTCCCGAGGGATCCCGTCAACAATCACCGCCAAACTCGTGCGACAGTGCACCCTCAACATGATGAGGGTGTCGACTCCAGGCGTTCGGCTCAGGATCCTCGAACCCGAGAAGGCAAGACGAATTGCCAAAGGTGAAATCCAGTCAACAGTGAGCAGGTTCTCATCTCTGCCATCTCCGGAGAAGTCCACCAACCTATCTTGGTGGCAATAAATGAGCATGCACACACACCTTCCCGTTTTAATTCCGTTGTCCAGCAGACTCATCTGGAAGCATCATGCCAATCCCGCCAGGCAATTCCGGCAGAGTACTATAGGCAGGAACATACACCTATTTATACATTATCAGCTAGTCAGCAGGCTCATCTGACTACATATGATGGATCTCGTCAACCACGTTTGGCGAAGTACAATCAGCAGGCACATACACCTGCTAGTATTAATCAATCCTACCAACAGTCTCTCTTGGTAGCATTCAGAGAAGTTAGTTGGAAAGATCCGGCGACAAACGGGAGGCAGACTCAACTCTCTGCCCCCACACTTGAGTACTGTCAGGATTTACTAGCATGAAAAGGAGGACAGGAGCATGCACATACACCTACTCCAAGCACGGAATGGATGTATATCCCAATTCCAGCAGCTGAAGTCACCAAGCATATTCTATCAATGGTGAAAGAGTAGAAGAAAATCCCTGATCATATTCTGGATGCTTGCTGGGATATTATAACAGCTTCAGCAGCATCTCAGGGAAAGACACATAAATCTATCCCTACCGGTGGAGCGACACATCAACAGTTCACTCCAGAACAGATATAAACATCTGTTCTAGTCCAAGAGGGTTGTGGGGAATACTCCCCCATATCATACGGACAACCAATTCAGGCACATACACCTGATTTGAGTGGAGATCGTCAGCCTAACCTGTCCATCTCTCCTGATCAGGCACATACACCTGCTCAGAGTAGCCACTTTCACCAACAAGTGGTTTCCAAGGCGAGTAAGAAGGTGTCTAAAAAGAAGACCCACCCAGCACAGGCAAGAGATCAAGAGCCAATCTGTAACAAGGCCTTGCTTGATGCTGGAGTTATTGAAGCCCTCAGACAGTTATCTGTTGGAATTCAAGATTCTACTCCCTCATTTCCCAATACTGGGAACATTAATTCCGATGGTCTTCAACAGAAAATTCCTCATGAAGGTTTTCTTCATGACAATTCGGTCGATCTTGAAGTTTCAACTTCAGATGAGAGCTACAATAACCCTCGGTGTGGCCAGAAGAACAAGGAGTAAGAGATCTCATCTTTTTCTGTAAGTCACCATGGTGGTCCTCCCCATGATGATGAATTTCTCTGCCAATTTCCTCTTCGCAGAAGTGATGCACATTGCCCGGAAAATGATCCGGTGGACAATGTAGTGTCGAGAATGCCCTCTTATCTTGAGGTACTTGCAAATGCCAAACCAGTCATGTCTGATGCTTTATCGCTAGCTGGTAAAATACTTTCACAATCAGAAGATATCCCAGGGTGTAAGTTATTCTTTGAACCACCCCTATGTCATGCATCTTCTAGTTTGATTAGTGAATTCTCTACCAATCTTGTTGAATCCAATAAAGCAACAAAGAAGCACCAGCTCTGCTCAAATCAGGTATAAGAATCTTCATTGAATGATAGAGTAAATACTGAACATGAGAAAACAATTGGCAAAGGGTGAAGTACCATTCATGTTTTGGCCTCTGGCTAACTCTCAGTATGACATTCTTGAGATGTTAACAGAAGATGGGATTCATGATATTCGTCTCAACATATGGAAAACTCTTTGTCAGTTGAAAAATAAAGTATTATCTTATAATGAATATGAAAATCATCTTAATATAATATAAGGGTTACAACATCAAATTGACTTGGCATCTCTCTCAGTCTCTCGATATCTGAAGGATGAAAAGCAATAGAGAGCCCTTCAGCGTTCATGCCTTGGTGCACTAAGAAGATTGCGCCAGTTGATTTCCAATTCCCCATCTGGTATTCATGTCAGAGGATGGGGTGTTCATGGAGAACTACATTTCACGGTTCTCTCATGTCAGCAAAGCCCGCTGAAAATGGTCTCATGCAATGTTATTGCACATGGCCGGCCACAGTCAATGAGTTTTGTTTGGAATAAAAAGCTTGCCCAAGAACATACCCTCTACTAGTTCTTCTCAAAATCAATAATATAGAGAACAAGTTATTGAATTAATCCTGCATCAAGGAAACAAGATTATTTAACAGGCCTCTCGTATGGAGAAAGCACATCATCAAGTGACAGATGTGTCGGAAATAATCCAATAGTCTTTCGAGCCGAGTGATAAAAGTGGATACAATTTGATGCATCCAGTTAATTTCTAGACTAAGGTCCGCAAGATCAGGAGAGATTTTAATAAAGTCTCAGATATAGCATGTCAAGAACCACCACAGCTTTCCAGACTGAGGGCTCTTTTAAACTAACCCTCAGAATCATCAAATGGGATTCGAGGAGTTGAGCGGGAACAGTAGGAACAGCCCCAGTCCACCGGACTGGGGACTTTTTCAAATCATCAATCCCCTAATCAGAGAAATTTGGTCTTTTCTATATTGGGTAATAAGCCTCAAGAGGAACGTAGAGCCAAATTATCAGGAGATTCTCTCCAAATTACGGTTCGTCAAGAAGTTCCTGAGGGATTGAATCAACAAAAGGCAATGTCTCATCAAAGAGATGGATGAAGAAAATATCCCAGAAATTCTGATAGAAGGTATGCAATGAGTTATGCATCAATTAATGTCATCAATTCCATTGTTGCTGATCCACCATATGATGCTCATTCAGAGGGATCAGATGAAGAGATTCATGCTCAAGAAGTTGTACGCACAGACATAAATAAAGAAGGTGTGCGTACACGAAATCAAAGGCTTACCCAGAATATGGGTTTTCCTTCAAGTAACCCACTTCCCCCTCTTTGAAAGGGATAAAAAAAGGGGAAGGGAAAGAATCAGGTTACATATCCTTCTTCTAGAGTTGGCCAATCGCTCTCACTAGAGAAAAGATTTGCGCAATAGGAGGAAGAAATGAAAGAACTGAGGAGTTTGAACGCCAAACTACTTCAAGGTAGTATTCCTCCTAAGCATGCTGGATTCATTTATCCAAGGGAGTTTGTTGCAGCTACTGAGGTGGATCAAGAATATCCTCCTTTATCAGTACACCCTCACAGGTCTAATCCTATGGGTCAAGTGCAACAACAATTGGCAGTGCTACCATTAGTTGCAGTACCAGCTGCCATACCTTTCCAGACTCTAGTCATTGCACCTGCCCAAGTCCAAGTTCAACTGGATGTTTCTCAAAAGTTAATAAATACCATTGAGTCATTAACAGATCAGTTAGAGACTATGGAAGGGATGCGAGTATAGGTTCAACCGAAAATGAAAGCTTACCCTGAATGGGTAGATTCAATCTCTCCCCCATCAAATTCTGGGAACCCTGTATTCCCTATTTTCAATGGATCAGGCGACCTTGAATAGCATTCGACGCATTACATGTCTTGTTTAAATCCTATGATACGAACCCTGGAGCAGCAAGAAGCAGTGAAACTCAAATGCTTCATGCGAACCTTGCAAGGGCCAACTTCTGTCTTGCACACAAGCTTGAAATCCCAGTCAATTATCGGATGGGAAGATCTCCGTCAATGATTTCTTCTTCAATTCAGCTCAACTTTTACAAAGACATCATTTTTCAATCTTACAAACTGTAAGCAAAGGGAGAATGAAAGATTCTCTGATTTCATTTCTCACTGGAAGGGATTAACATATTCCCTGAGTTTAGAACTCCCTCAAGAGGAACTATTGCCAATCTGTGTGGCAAATTTGCGTGACGAATTACACACGCCACTGATCCCTGGGAAATACACAGGAGGGTTTGGAGACCTTACTTCAATCGCTCAATAGATTGAATATTCTCTTATAACGACTAAGGATAAATCTCGTTTAATTCCATCAGAT
This sequence comes from Viscum album, assembly GCA_963277665.1. Classification (NCBI taxonomy): domain Eukaryota; kingdom Viridiplantae; phylum Streptophyta; class Magnoliopsida; order Santalales; family Viscaceae; genus Viscum; species Viscum album. Next base: position 812,743,514 of record OY728126.1, on the reverse strand, counting down.
CTAGGAAAGAGAATGGTTAAAGCAGAAACTGCTATAATTATGCTTAAATAAGCACCTGTACCATCTTCTAATTAAAAACATTCATCTTCTCGAAGTGATCCACCTCCTGAACGCCAACAAAAAAGGCCATTTCGTCAAGATGATCAAACAGATCAAAGACAAAAACAATTTGAGGATCTAAAAATAAAAACATTCTCTTTCTGAAATGAACATGTTCCTGGTTACTTCATTTCAGCTCTAGAAAATAATTTGGTTTAGTTTCCAAGGCCCAAATGGCTAAACAAGGAAGGAGATGAAGACCATCCCAATTATTTCCCCTTTCATCAAATGTTAGGGCATCCCATCCCAGATTATTTTTTCTTCAAAGACCTCTTACAAAAGATGTTCGACTCGGGACAAGTCAAACTGAAAGGCTCTTCAGCCCATGTATCATGTGTTACTGCTACAGTTCCAGAGGAGGAAGGTGAGCGGAAAAAAGTCAAAAGAAAAAATTTACAAAAATATGATGATTGGATGGTCAGAAAGATGATCAACCGAACTCATTCCATTTTACGAAAATAATTGAAGAAACCAATTATACCTTATGCCATGAATTCCGCAGCAAAACCATCTTCTTTAGAGGGAAAATCCTCAAAGAAATGACGTAATTCAAAGAAAGAAAAAGAATCAGAAGAAGATGGGTACGTGTAAAAGACTAAGTTGTCTTTGACCCTGCTAGACTTCATGCTATCTACTTCAAATCATTGGGCACCGCCCCACCAAACAGAATAGCCTAAATTGGCTAGTCAGGCAGAATCCTCATCGGATGAAGAGTTAAATTTTGGTTCTGTTAATATGATTCAATTAATAGATCCATATGCTAGTCGCAGTTTCGATTTCGATGAACATGAATTCCCTGTATCAAATAGACAAATCAGAGGAAGGTCTAGAGGCTCACGATACAGGGGAAGACGTGGATCTTTCAGAAGCCACTATTCCAATTCTACCCCTGCTAGAACTGTGTATGCAGCAGAAACTCATGGTAGAGCCCTTCAGCGAGCTCGACAAGAACAAGAAAGTTCTTTTACCAATAGAAAATTCAGTCCTGGAATAGTTATTTTGGAAGACCAGTTAAAGGTTCCATATTCTTCCTCTCAGCAGGTAAATCGATCTAATCGATCTAATCTTCCAAAACCAGGAATATTGCCAACTCCTATCCCGATGCAAGATGCATCAAATTCCAAAGCATCTGCTTCCAAGGCACCTGCTAAACCACATGTTCCAGTTGGAAAACGCAGGCCTCTGGATCAAAAGTATGATGTATTGAAACACTTGGCCAAATACCAGACAAGTTATCAATTCTAGATGCTATGAATCTATCAAAGGATCTTCGGGAGGCACTCATCGAGGCTTTGTCAAGTCCTCAGGAGTTTGAAACTGAAATTGCTGCAGCTGAAGTCTATCACGTAGAGAATAATCCTACGGAATGCCATGCAGTGATATCTTTCACTGATGAAGATGAAGATGATGTTGTACATGGGAATATTAGACCTTTGTACTTATCTGGCATGGTCAATGGCATAGACGTCCGAAGATCATTCATTGACAATGGTTCAGGAGTAAACCTCATCCCCATTCGTACACTTCATCGATTGGGCCTCACGGAATCTGATTTATCTACTTCTACCATGATGTTACAAGGATATGATAAAAATGAGCAAGAGATACTGGGAGAAGTTACACTCAGAACTCAGTTTGGAGATCTTGTATCCAATTCAGATTTCATGGTTGTTGATCAAGACTCAGCCTTCAACATCTTGCTTGGAAGACTCTGAATACATCAACATGCGACTATCCCTTCATCATACCACCATTGTCTCAAATATTGTTTCGATGGTCATGTTGGGACTTTGCATGGTTATAAGTCCCCATTCAAGACATGTGAGTCTCAATACATTGAGGAGGAATTCTATCACATGAAGGGGAGGGAGAAATCCACAACAAAGGAGACTACCAAAATTAAATCTTCATATGGTTTGGAGAAGATTCCAGTAAATCCATTTGCGCATGTGAGTACAGCTTATGTGTTGCCTATCAGTCATATTGACAAGATAAACTCAAATCAAAATACTCTTATGGAAAGATCCATAATATCAATTATGGCAATCGAGCCAGACATCATGGGAGAAATTGGTGATCCTCTAGGCAATGATGAAAGCCCAAATGGTGACGTCTTCATTTCTTCTGCTGAAATCTAACAAGTCTATACTTCGCCAATCAGGACAGAAGAAGTTATAGCAACATCGGAGGTGAACAATGATATCGATACCCAATCCATCATCTCCTATTTATTACCCAAAAAAGACCCTTCATCATCAATCGGGTCGAAAATTGAAGCTTCTTCTTCAAGATGTGCATATTTTGACATCTCTTCTGTTCATGAAAATTCTGCTTCATCATCTACTATACAAGTAGAAACAGAAGAAATAACAAATGTTGAAGAAGAAGTGGAAGATCTCAGAGATGCTCCTCCAACATTTGAAGAGGGTATCTCAACCACCGTGGATGAACTCAGAGAAATAAATCTGGGTACAAAAGAAGATCCATGCCCCACTTTAATCAGTGCGGCCATGACTCTTGAAGAAAAAGAGATGTATATTTCCTTTTTAAAGCAAAATTGAGACATATTTGCTTGGAACTATACAGAAATGCCCGGGCTTGATATTGATGTTGCTACTCATCATTTGGGTTTACTAGAAGAACATCGAGGATTTAAGCAAGCCACAAGAAGAACACACCCAACTTATCCTTACAAAATTGAAAATGAAGTGGATAAGCTTATCAAATATAACTTCATCAGAGAAGTTCAATATCCCATGTGGTTGGATAATATTGTCCCTATGAAGAAGAATAATGGACAAATTAGAGTTTGCATCGATTTCAGAGATCTTAATCGTCATTGTCCTAAGGATGATTTCCTAGTTCTGATTACAGAACTTTTAATTGATGAAATAGCTGGCTATGAAGCACTTTCTTTCATGGATGGATATTACGGATATAATCAAATCCAAATGGCCCCAGAAGATGATGAATCCACAGCCTTCAGAGCCCCTCAGGGTGTCTTTTTCTACCGGGTAATTCCCTTTGGCTTAAAGAATGCAGGTGCAACATATCAGCAATCTATGCATCGTATCTTCAAATCCTTTCTAGGGAAGTTTGTTGAATTCTATGTAGACTATTTGGTGGTTAAATCCAAACAACGCTCCAATCACTTGGCTGATTTGGAAGTCATATTCCACAAGCTTCGACAACATAATTTAAAGATGAACCCCTTAAAATGTGCTTTTGGGGTAACCTCAGGATAGTTTCTCGGCTTTGTTGTATGAAATCATGGTATTGAAGTCTATCCTGAGAAGACAAAGTCAATCCTTGGTATGTCACCTCCTCGAAATTTGAAATAATTAAGAGGACTTCAAGGACACTTAGCCTATATTTGGCGTTTCATTGCCAATTTGGCAGGAAAAAGTTTACCCTTCACCAAATTGATGAAGAAGGGAGTCTCTTACTAGTGGACTTAAGAATGTCAAGAAGCATTCGATATTCTCAAGAAATACCTCTTGAGTCCACTGGTAATCATGCCACCTGTTGAAAGAAGACCACTTATCCTCTACGTTACATCTTTAGAGCAATCATTGGGTGCCTTTCTTGCTCAGAAGAATGATGTTGGGAATGAAAACAACCTCAATTACCTCAGTCAGACTATGATTGAAGCAGAAACCCAGTATTCAAGTATTGAGAAGTGCTGCCTGGCATTAATCTTTGAAGTTCAGAAGTTGAGGCACTACCTGCAACATCACGAGGACCAATTGGTATCTCGAAATAACCTGCTCAAATTCATCCTTAGTCGTCCAATTCTTACAGGACATCTGGAAAGGTGGGAAGTTATTTTGCAGCAATTTGACATTCAGTATGTGTCTCAAAAGGCAATAAAGGGCCAAGCTTTGGCTTATTTCCTAGCTGAACACCCTTCTGTGGAAGACACATCTTCAGATATTGAACTCCCTGATGAGGAAGTCTTATCTATTCAAGAAAGTCCTCACACATGGGAAATGCATTTTGATGGTGCTTCCAGAAGTCCAACAGGGAGGAAAATGGAAAATAATAAATTCAACATAGTTGGATTAGGAATTGTGCTCATTTCTCCAGAAAAGGCAGTGTTACCGTATTCTTTCCTATTGTGGGAAGTGGTACCAATAATGAAGCAGAATACCAAGCTCTCATCGCATTCTTGGAATTGGCGCTTCAAGTACAAGTGAATCACTTAAAGGTGAAGGGTGATTCAGGCCTGGTAATCAAACAAGTCAAAGGGGATTATGCCATCAAAAAAGAATAACTAATCCATTTTTATGATTATGTCATTGAGTTAATGGTGTAATTCCCTTCAGAACTGACATTTTCTTATTTCCCGTGATCACAAAATGCTCAAGCTGATGCACTGGCTAATATATCCACAGCTCTGGCAGATCCAAATTGGGATGAGACAACCACCAATATTGCCCACTGTCATGCAATTTCACCTAATGTTCAAATAAGAACAGAGTACATTAATAAAATTAGTCCCATTCCTGAACCGTATGGTCATACAATAGGATGGATGTCGCCTATTAGGGAATACATTCAAAATGGAACACTTCCACCTGATAGAGATGGGAAAGAACAAATCTGGCGATGTGTGGTCAATTTTACTCTTTATGATAGCCCAGATCACCTAGAGAAAATTCTCTAAAAATGTGGTTTTGATGGAGTTCTCTTTAGATGCATTGATGGTGAAGAGACAATGGCTGTCATGAAAGAAGTGCATGCAAAAGTCTATGGTGCCCAACAGTCTGGACATAGACTGTTTGATCAAATTTGAAGGCTTGGATACTTTTGGCCTTCAATGATACAAGATTGTGTTGATTTCACAAATAAGTTTCATTCCTGCCACGTACATGCCAACATCATTCATCAACCTCCAGATTTGCTTCATACAGCTAAATACTCATGGCCATTTTCCACATGGGGAATGGATGTGGTGGGACCTTACCATTCAGCTACGGCCAAGAAATTTAAGTATATTCATACTGCTACTTATTTCTTTTCCAAATGGGAAGAGGCAATACCTCTCAAGGACATCAGTGCTAAATGCATTGATAGCTTCATCAAGTCAAACATCATTACCAGATTTGGTGTCCCTCATACCATATTGATGGACAATGGCACCAACTTCTATTCATATGAGGTGAAGAAGTTGTATCAAGAATACAACATCAAATCCAACCATTCATCTTGGTATCATGCAGCAACCAATGTCCAGATAGAATCTTTCAACAAGTCTCTGTCAAGTATACTACAAAAGATGGTGGATAAAGATAAGAAATCATGGACTGATAAACTCTGTCATGCTTTATGGGCTTATCGGACTACCACCTGCTCTGCAACTCGGTCAACTCGATATTCACTGGTATATAGAACAGAAGCTGTCTTTCCCATTGAAGTTCAATTTCCTTTGCTTAGAGTATCCATTTGTGATTAGTCATCTACAGATAAACAATCTCAAAAGTGATTGAATGAATTGGAATGGTTAGATGAGAAAAGATTGTGCACTTTTCACCACTTGGAAGTCTATCAGAATCGAATAGAACGAGCTTTCAACAAAGAAGTTCATCTTTATTCATTCAATCAGGGAGAATTGGTATTAGTTCTCAGAACTCCAATGATACCAGGAATGAAACCTCCCATGTTTGAGCCAAAATGGGAAGGACCTTACTCAATACATAGGTTCTACTCCAATGGAGCTTATTCTTTAATCTCAATGGATGGAGAACTCATCACTACTCCAACCAATGCCAGATTTTTGAAGAAATATTTTGTATAAACACAAAATATATCATCAATGGTCCGATATGACCTTAAAATTCACCACCGTCTAGCAAGATGTTAAACTACATAACCAACGGTCCATGCATATGACCCTAAACAATTTTCAAGTCCCTTACGTCCAGCAAGATGTTAAACTGTGTCCCCTTTATCTTTCTTGCTATATGACGTTAATCTATATAGAAACGGTCCATACATATGACCTTAAAATATTTGTACTTTCATCTAACATGACACTAAACTATGAAAAAGTTCCATAATTCATCCAACATGACGTTAAATGGTGTACTCTTTTGTCCTCACTGCACGACATTAAACTGCACAGTCCCCCTTTTGTCCAACATGACGTTAAACTATATTATCCCTATCTTCCTAACTACATGACGCTAAACTATACAGAAAGTCCTTGATACATCCTACATGAAATTAAGCTGTACTTTGTCCCTACTGCATGACACTAAACTGTGCAGCACTAATAGTCCTAACTGCAAGACATTAAACTACATAGTCCCTTTATATGTCCTACATGACATTAAACTGTGCAACATTAAGGTTGTTGTTACCTCTTGTTTCTCACACCGAGTATGACTCACGTGAGCTTAGAGAAAACTTCAACCATAACACTCTCTCTGGGCTACTAACCATGTGTAAGTCCCAACAACACTATATTTTAGATCGTTGTACCCAAGAACAACTTGATCACTAATTCATTCTTTAATTGAAATATGCAGACTTTGATCCTTTCCTTCCAGGCTGGGTACGTAGGAAACCTCCCAATGTTCAATCCCAAAATCAATCTCTTCACATCAGTTCACCTCCAACTCATACAATGTTGATTCATGAAACCACCCCTAGAATCAATATCTTTACATTGGTTCACTTTCGTCCTTTCTATACGACGTTAAACTATACATCAATATTTTTTCCAGTATGACAATAAACTACAAATATTATTTGATACCCTCACCTAAGAGGGAACCATTATTTACATTGTTTTTTCAATCATGATTCATTTCAAAGACTACGTGCATACATGGCAATGCCCAAAACTTTTATCTTGGGTTAAACCATCATTGCACTAAAGTCCCTTTTCACCCTTCACATGTACGAACAAAATTTGTACATAGGGTATTTCTAGAACTACGTGGGATTGATTCCCATCCGTATGGGATACGTAGGAACATTTGAGGGTCCCTCAAATCCAGCCCCAAGTCTTTTGGGCGTAACCCGAAATTCCACTTTCAGTCCCCTGGATAAAAAGTCCTCATGAAAACGCACACTATGTATTTATTATAATGGTCCAATCTCTATGACCCTAAACTAAGATCTCTAATCCTTTTGTCCCACACGACATTAAACTGTAGTTCAAGAACTATGTATGGCTTGATTCCCATCCTTATGGGATATGTAGTGAAGTCCAACATTTCCATTCAGGACCTAGCCACAACATGATTATGGTTAGCATTGATCTGTGTATCTCTGTATACATTGGAAAATACTCATCTTTATGTGTCATAATCCCAACCTTAAATATTTTCATATCTTCATAACCTTTTTCTTGACTTTTAGTCACACATTGTCAAATTTCTGAGAGTTCTTTTACCTGACTATGCAGTACGTGCCCTTAGGCGGCCTTGCATAAACAGTCTCCATAACAGATTTGTCAGCCAAAAGATACTATTATCTAAATATGTAGCCAATGCCCTTAGGTGGCCCTACATAATTCAACCCCCTAACGGGTTTTTCAGATACTGGTAACTTCATTCTTGGGAAGAAATCATGTTTTGTTCTTATTGGTCTGAAACGACAGTATGTAGGGATCCGCAAAAAATAACTATCCTTAACATATTTGTCCCATATCCCTTTTCATGATCTGAAAGTATTCAATTCTATGTTTTATATTCTCCTTCCCTACATTTGGGTCAGACCTTCATAGGAGTGATATCCATCCAGTTCTTTGATAATCTTGTTTGGAAATATCTTCTCCATATTCAAGTACATCTTTCCATACAACAAACTCTATACTTTGGAAAATTTGAATCTTCATAAAATTTCAATGGCTTTTTAGAACTAGGAATGTAAATTTCCAAGAGTTCTTTTGCCTGACTATGCAGCACGTTCCCTTAGGCGGCCTTGCATAAACAGTCTACAAAACAGACTTGTTAGCCAAAAGATACTATTTATTTGACTATGCAGCCAATTCCCTTAGGTGGCCCTACATAATTCAACCCCCTAACGGGTTTGTTAAATAATGGTAACTTTATTCTTGGAAACTACTTCTTCTAATGTATTTTAGCTCTTTTTTCATATCATTCCTCAGATTCAAATATTCTTAAGTCATAGTTTACATATTGTTTCCCTCATACTTGAGTATGGTAATAAGTGTTCAGATAAATTGTCAAATAATTGAGTCAATTCTAATTAATTAGGTCAAATCTATTTTGACTTTAAACATTATCCTCTTTATGTCCAATGTGCATTACTTTAAACTGCCCACAAAGGACATAGGAACTCTGAATAAAAGTCAAGTTCCAACTCACTAAACATACATTTTGTATGATTTAGGTAATATTGAGCAATTAAAAGATTCAATGTTTGTAGGGTTATTTATAATAATCCTAGTAAAAATCAAACTATACTTACTAGTCCCATTGGCTTAGGTAAAATTTAAATCATGTAGAAAAAGAATGCAGGTACAAATGATTGAAGATGAAAGTATTTTCCATTGATACACAAGAGATAGAAGGACATCCAAAGACCAGAGTCTCTTCTCTTTTTCAATAATTATAAGAGGCCTTCAACATAAATCTTCATTTGATTTACGGCATCCCGAGCTTCATCAGCAACCACCTGGAATTCATTCATTCAACTAGATACAATAAGAGATTCAGTGATACCAGCTCTTATTGGAAGAATTTTAAATGGATGTTCCTGAGTGCGGTTTGAGAAAATTTTTTGCTGATCAAACAGTGACTCTATTTCTATCCAAGAGACTTGAAATATGGATACACGTATTTGAGAATGGATCATTGGAAGTAAAGATCCATTTGGAGAGAGTAATATTTTCAGATATTGCTCTAATGCCATGTTTGTGTTCTCTCCACCATCTGGAAATGGAAAACACTTCAGCCCATGGATTTACCATTTTCATATCTGCAAGGGAATGATATGGAGGAAAATTTTGAAAGTTCACACAATTGTTGTTTCTCATAATGCACAACATAACCGAAATGGAGGAGTAGCAGTGCAACTGCATTTTAGGCATATAGTTCTTTGCATCTGGAACATTGACTCCTTGCAGATGACCATGACCATACAGAGAGAGGTAGATTCTCTATGGGAAATTAAGATGATATTTCTTCAAGTACATAGCCAAATCCAAGAGAGGTTTGTCGCATATATCATAGTAATCATGGCCAACAATGTTCATCATGTCATAAATCCGTTTGCTAGCTAGTTCATCATCTATTCCGGTTCTAATATCCATTGATTAGGCACAAAAGTTGAATAAATTAACTTTTATGTAAGTTGATGTTTCATAAAATTTGTGAAGGAATTTCAAAAAAATGGAAAAGGCATTAAGGCGCGCAAGTCTAAAACATGGCGTGCAAGTATGAATGTATCATGCAAGTGTTAATGTGCCGCACATGTTTTTGGCATGAAAGTATCACTGCGCAAGTCCTATTACCTTAACAATAGCGTTAAAGTGAAGAAACAGTGGAAAACGAGTGACTTGCGCGACAAAGGGGACCTACACGGTGAGAGCTCGAAAATCCGGAAATCAGATGCTATGCGTGGAAAATGATCGCATATTTATAGGCCATGCGGCCCACCTGCACGCCTACACCCAGCGCACTCCATCTAGCACGCTCCAGCCCCACGCGACTCGAACCTACGTGCTAAGTGTTGCGCACTGAACACCTGTGTGCCGCCTTTCCTTTAGTTTTCTTCTTTTCCTCAGAGTCACATCCTCATTTCATTCGGATCCAACTCTGAGGGGGGACTTTTGTTGATGATACTTTTCAGCACATTTTCTAAAAGAAGGGAAAGGGAAATGACTTAGCACATATTGATTCATCCTTTGAATAAATCATTAAAAATCGACAAAGGCATGAACAAAGCTTCAAAACCACAAGGGTTGCGCAAGTTCCCTCACTATCGCGCAAGTATACACGCACTCCACCTAATGGTCGCACAAGTGAATTGCGCGCCCTAAAGGATAACCGCTCGGGGTCTTCTCTAGCCTACAAATACCCCGGGTGGGCCCTCTATTTTGGGGGGGATTTTTCCAGAATTCACAGACTGAGCTCTGAACACCCAAGTCTCTTCTTCAGGTCTTCCAAAATTTTCTAAGGTAATTCTTTACCTAAAATGGAAGGTCTAAACAGGATGAGTAATGTCTATGTGTTATAATTCACTAACACTTGCGTGCCTAAGTGTTTTACCCTTATGGGAAATGAACACACTTGCGTTCCGCCCTACTTCTTCACCAGAACTTGCTCGCCATCTTCTAGAAAGCCTCTAGGGATAATACCAATGGTTTGAGCAATGTCTCGCCCACGTATTACCCTATGGGATGAAAATCATGTAAGTACCCATTTGTCATGAAGGTTTACTTGCGTGACCAGGACTTGCGCGCCCATGCAGTACCTGCGCGCCTGCCAAGACTTGCGCGTCCCAGCCTGTTTTGGTGCCTTTCCTACCCATTTCACCCCTCTTATGTCATTCCACCTCTCCTATTCAAGATTCAGTCTTCAAGACACTCTTCAAAGCCATTTATGGCATGATTTCTTGATTTGGCTTTCTTATCTGAAAGGAACTCTGTGGAACATCTCTCAAAATCTAGTTATTTATACATCTTTATGTCACTAAAGATTGAGATTTAATCCATTCAACCTCATCCTTTAAGATGAGATAATCCTTAACATGGGATTCCTTTTCCGGAATAAGCCCCAGTCATAATTCCCAAATCTGGGCCTCCTTTTCTGGAATAAGCCCCAGTCATAATTATCAAATCTGGGCCTCCTTTTCAGGAGTAAGCCCCAGATCCCCTAACCTGGGCTTATTTTTCAGGAGTAATCTCCAGTCATAATTCCCCAAATTATGGGCATCCTCCTCAGAAGTAAGCCCCAACCATAATTCCCTTAACCTAGGCCTCCTTTTCAGGAGTAATCCCCAGTCTCAAATATGGGCCTCCTCTTTAGAAGTAAACCCCAAGTCCCTTTAATTTTTAAATCCCTTTAACCTGGGACTCCTTCTTAGGAGTAAGCCCCAGTCTTAATTTCCTTCTGATCTGGGCTTCCTTCTTAGGAATAAAACCCAATCATAAGTCCCCTCCTAACTTAGACATCTTCCTTAGGAGTAAGTCCAAAGATTAGAGTATCCAAATCTCCATAAAGTACATATACCTTTATGGACCCTGTTCCTGGATTTCTTCCCTGAAGTAAATCTTAATCCTCATCCATTTTGGGTAGCCATACATACATAATCCCCACATCATTTCTTATTATTGCATATTTCATGGGGCAATTGTTTGGTTTAACCAATACCTCTTGTTTCTCACACTGAGCATGACTCACGTGGGCTTAGAGTGTAAAAGTAATTATGACATCTTTCTTTGAGCCATAAATCATAAACATCATACTCCCTTATTCGAACTATGTGGGTTCTGATTCCTTTTCCAAAACAAAGGATGCGTAGGTAGACTATCAATGGGTACGATCCCAATTCTGAAATAATCCATGTCCTCCTGAATGACAAAAAACGTCAAGTGCCCCACTGAGTGGCTTTAAAACTAGTATGGTCATCATAATGACCAAGAGACTATTATGTATTTTAAGGATACCATCAACTAAGAATCTCAAACAAATTCAGATGATTCTACATCAATGAAGAACCTCGAATACATATAAAAGATTCTATGAATTTCCTACGTACCAATCATTGATTGTCAGACTAAAAGGAAAGCTCATTTTATACATGGTAATCTAATAAGGATTCACGATCATAACTTAAATCTATAAAGAGAGTCAAGGAGTAGACAATAATTCCCCTAAAAAAGGTGTGATGAGTCCGACCTCCCATCCTATCAGCCAATGCAAATTTTTAAGCCTCATCAGTCCATAACTAATGAGCGCCTACCTTTGGAAAGTAGGTCCAAATGGATATGGAATCAATGGATGTTTTCGGTTCTACGAACAAACCTGTTAGAAACTGATTGGAATTTTTGAACCTTCAATCAATGAGATCATCCCCGATTCCAGAGGGAAATAGTTACATCAATTAAATCTATAACATGAAATTTACCATTAGAGTGACATAGCCAGTCAGTGCGTTAGGTGTTTGGTTAGATCACATGTGAGGGTAATTATATTTTGTTACAAGTGTTCATTTTTCCAAAATAATAGATTATATCCATAGATATATCTCATATGTGAAATAAGAGTTCTCTATTATGGATGTAATGTGAGTTTTACACTAGGTGAGGCATAACATTTGTGTGAATCAGGTATTAGGTTAACTCTCACCATAAAAGATATTATTTAATTTTTTAATTATATTATTTTTTAATTTTAATTAATAAATTAATTTGTTTCATATTTTCCATGCTAAATAACTCTATTTCATGAGTGGGTTGATCATAAATATTCCAAATCAATTCATTGGAAAAATTTCAGTTTGAAACTTGTTAATAAGGATAAAATATACACTCCACCTTAAATTTTTAGTTGAAACAACACACTAAATAAGGGTTTTGGATTTTTATGATGGTTTAAAAGGATTAGGGATATAAATATTCAAGAATATAAACCTATATTATTGTTAAATCTCATTGAGTCAGAGTGATCCTAAGACTCCTTGCACCTGATTATTGAAAATTTCCTTAAACTAATTTGGGTACAGTTCCAAGCATAGGGATCATTTTCTTCCCTTTTGTTCACATTTATCCTACCTTATGTGCAACAACAATGGGTATTGAGGTATTTTTTTATTAATTTTTAATTTAATAATTTTAATTTATGTTCATAATCTTTTGTCCCTCTTCAAAATCGTTTATAAAAATTGTGTTTCAATTTATATAAAAATAATAAAACCTTAATTATTTAGTGACAATTTATAATATTATCAAAGGATAATTACATTCAATTATTAGGGAATAATAATGATAAGAAATTGACTAATAATTAAATCAAAACATCAAGATATAATTTATAAAAATTTATCAGAAAATAATTTTAAAAGATTATTCGAAGATAATAATGACGAATTATCAATGATAATTACAAAGAACCATATAAATATAATTCTGCAAAATTATGAAATGAAAGTTTTTCAAAATTATCAAAATATTATTATAAATGGATAATGTTTTTGGAATTATTAAAATATAATTACAAAATAATAAATACATTATTTGTGAAAGGATATTTATAAAAAACTATCGAAGGATAATTGCACTAAAATTTCAAAAGAAATTTTTTAAACTTTATGAAGAAATAATTACAAAGGGATAACACATGTGTTTATAATTAAATGTAGAGAGATATTATAAAATTTGTTTTTATAATTATTCTATAAAAGAAAATCACTCAGGCATGAAATGGTTTAATATGTTAATTTTTACATTATCTAGGAGAGAGAAAGTATCATTGCATGGGATTATTTATTTATTTTTTTAAAAAATAACTAGTTTTTGTTCTAGGAACATTTGATAAACCTCTAGGATTTACATGTTGATAACTAAGATAATAAGGCCCAAGAGAGTGTGTTCCTAACTGTTGAGGTATCAAAACCATCTTTCTAACCACTTAGGGTGGTTTATCCTTTCCATTGACATAGATGACATTGAGTTAGGAAGTTCCTAAACTCTTGTGGTTTTTTATATTTATTTGCATGTCAAATGTTTTATGTTGGAATAATTTTGTATCCAAGAGTGATTGTGATCACATGTGGTGGTGTGTGTAGTCCATGAGAACTATTTTGATATTATTTTTCCATGAGAATTATATGTGTATCTTGTAGAAATGTTTGATCATGATCACATGTTTCTATGTGTTAATAATTTATTCTCATGATGATATTATTTCAATTGTATGCCCAACCTTGTGATTATTTTACCTTGAATTGTAGGTATCTTCTTAGTGATGAAAATTAGCTTACTATTGAGACATGATTATCCCTTATAGGGGGAATGCACTTGTCATTCAATGATGGAGACATTGGACCATGTAATTTGGAAGAGATATGATGAAATCATGGACCCTTTTCGAGGATATATTAAATGACTATATTCCATGTATTGGGTTTCATGGGAAGGATTTTTAAATTTATTATCTCTAAATGACTAGATGTTGAGTATCATGTCATAGATGAGGCCTAAGAAATTCCAATCTTACATGTAAGCATGATTCTAGGAGGATTTTAAGTTACATATTCACTAGCCTTGTGGAAATTTTGGTTAACCATTGTGATTATTCTTCTAGTATGGGGATAATGTAGACACTCATGGGGTTCATGGAGGATTGGTTAACAAAAGACTACTCAATTAAGGATGGTATTTTATTTTTTCTATAATGAATTTATTATTATATGGGATTCAATTTTTATAGTTGAGCCTACGTGGTTGAGGGTTCATAAGTCATGTCCTTCTATGTCTAGTACTCATACCACACTTTGGAATTTTGGCATTATTATATATTTCATGACAGAAATAGTGAAGAGAAAGAACCCTATGGTGGATATCTAAGCAGGAAAATGTTGAGAAGACGATGGACCGAGATAGATACAAATTACAATCTCTATTAAGATTATTTTTAATTAACTTTCTTTCTGCTTATTACAAAGGATATTCTTAACACATTAAGATCCACTTTTATTATATAACATGTATGAAATCTATTAGATTATACATTATTACTATAATTATTTATTCTATTATTTATTTTTTATTATTGATCCTATGATATGATACTATGGGTATTGTCTCCTGATTTAATGACTTTGGTCCTTGGTACTAATCGATAGCATCCTGTGTATGATGAGGCACACATGTGGTCATGTGGAACTCTATCTCAGACCTAGTGGTCAAGGTTGGGGTATTATAAAATGTCTTTAGAAGATATGATTTAATGAATTATTCTTCAATTTTCCATGTTTTGGACATGGCAGATAGGAGATAAGATAAATGGGACTTGGGTAGGGGAAGTATGATAATTCATGGAATACAATTTATATTTTACAAATGAGTTTCAAAATATAATAAATTATGTTTTTGTATTACAATTAATTAATCTAAAATTTGGTTATGAACATGATGTTGGAATTTGATTTATGATATTTCTGGTGAGTTCATGCATCATGAACATGAATATAGGTTGGCATGCCAAATATATACCTATTGTTGTGTGAATTGTAGTCCTTTAATCGAATGCCTTGATTTTTTCTATCTATTTGGGACAGTTTCTATTAGTTTGAAATATCTATCTTGGCATGCTATTATTATATATCATTATTAGAATTAATTATTATAAAAAATAATGCTAAATTTTTGTATATATATGATGAATATGATTAACATACAGAGGTAAAGACCACGATTAGTGGGAGAAGGGGTATACCTTGGGTTAAGGGTAGACTCCAAGGAGAACCTTTTAGGATCCCATAGACTGATTAGGCTTTATCCTAATGAATATATTTTTTCAAATGTGTTTCCTTCACATTACGAAAGTTTTACCCTCAATATAGTCTTATCTTACTACTTAAGATGTAGGTTAAAATACACTTTCAAGGGAGGTTGTTTATGTTCTACTGCCAGACATGTAGAAGAATGTAGTTGTGTATTTTCCCATACATACTCTATGGTTTAGGAAATAGGGAATCTTTGACTATAATTCTTTCACATATTTATTTTCCTAAGAATAAGAAACTATAGTAAGATTAATTTTCCAATGAATTTATATCCATCATTCTTTATCTATCCAAGGCACTGTAGACCATCAAGATGCTAAAGAATCAATTTAATTCTCTTTGGAGATCAATTACATTATAGAGACTCTGAGGCATTAGAAATTTAAGATGAAATATAGCTCATGCGTTGTGTGAAACCCATTTAGATACCCAATATCATATGATACCAACTTATCTAAAGGATCTCAAGGAGAATTTTTATTACATGGAGTGCAAGTGCTTTATAAGGCTGAATACTTCACCATGGGGGGAACTTGTGTTGTCAGCCAAGAAGGTGGATGGGATTTTTTGAATTTGTATTGATTATAAGAAAATGAAATAGGTTATTAGGAAGTTTCAAAACCCCTTTTCTACAGTTTATGGTATTTTTTATCAATTAAGGTGATCGTAGAGGTTCTATAAGTTTTATATTTAATTGTACTATCACCATATCTGAGATAAAGAGGAGGACATCCTGAAGTTTGTGTTTTAGAGTACATATAATCTATTTGAGTATATGATGTTGTAGTTCTTACTAAAGAACACACCAAAATTGATCATTAATACCATGAATAATATTATCCACCCATACGTGGTCTCCTAAATTATAGTGTTCATCAAAGATATATTCATATACTCCCCATCACTGATGAAATAACTCACAACCTTGATATATTCCCGAGTATAAATCATGTGCATGGGATTTAAATCATTCTATGAAAGTTTAATATTTGGATAGAAGATGTGAAATTCTTGGGGCATGTGGTGTCTGAGATGGGAATATCTACATACCTATAGTGTGTAAAGGAAATGATTTCATGGATATATCCCCATAATGTGTTCATGAATAGAGGATTCTTAGGATTAATAGTATATTTCCAATAGTTTATTTAGGATTTATCCCAACAATCAGAATCCATGACAACACAAAAAATAAGGGATTTAAATTATCATGGTCAAACCTATGTAAGAAATATTTTAATGATTTTATGAAAAGGTTGATGATAACTGTAGTAATTAAACTCCATGATTCTGGTATTGGTTATTAAATGTACTATGATGCTTCAAAAATAATAATAGGAGTGGTACAAATGTAGAGAGGGATGGTATTATCCTATGTATATTATTATATATAAACCCATAAATGAAACTACACTACAAATTATATGGATCTTGTAGCTATGGTCTATTCTATGAAGTTTTGACCACGTCATATATTTCATGATAAGTTTGTTGTTTTCAGGTTCTACATGTTCCTTCACCATATCTTATTATATGTGGGACTAAACCTAAGATAGAGGTGATGGATTTAGATTTTTATATGTTCAACTTTGATATGGAGGATTAACCTAGGTAGGTTAATTCCATTGTAGTTTACCTTAGTTGTAAGAAAAAGAATAATTGGAGGTTCGTGAGTTGAATTCTTAAGAGCAGTGGTTCTTGGTGAGATTGTTTATTGACTAAAGGATGTATGATTTATATGCAAAAAGATAGATTACACGTTCTCCCATGGTAGTCACATCTTCTCTGGTTGAATGGGTGTAGGGATGATAGTATTCAGAGCCAAAGTCTTCTGTCTTGTGAAAACAACTACCTTGAGTTTAATCGATACCTTGGTGGTCGATGGATTATGACTATGCGATTAGTGTATATGGGAGACCGAAAGTCCCTACTTCTAGTAGAGAGGTTTTAATGAGATATTTTCATACCTAAATATGTGTGGTACATCTTTTTGTGATTAGGATTTTCCATGAAATTAGACTGAAGATCTGGAGGCATGGGATAAAGAGAGACATTGCTCAGTTCATCTCTCGATGCCGTAATGGTCAGAGGGTGATTTTTGAGCACCATCATCCAGGTTGTTTGGTCTAATCATTTCCAGTGGCCATGTAAATGTGGGATGAAATTATGATTGAAATTTTTATGGGGTTACCCAAGATCTAGATAAGTCTTGACATTATCTGGTGATTATCAATTAGCTAAAGAAAGTTTCCTACATTTTACCAATCTAAGAGTCTCACTCAATGGATTTTTTGTGAAATCTCTACATATGTGAGATTATATTCTTAAATATAATTCCCTATAGAATTAGAGTAAAAAATTTTAAATCATGCATTAGGTTGGGATTGATGGAATCCATAGGAATCAAGTTTAGAATCATCACAGTGTACCATGCCCAGATAGATGGATAGTCTAAGAAGATGACATGAACATTTGAGGATATTCTTACAACATGTGTTCTAAACATTAGTGGTTAATGGGATGATCATCCATCATTGTTTGAGTTAATGTACAATAATTGTTACTAGGATTTGATTTAGACGGAACCATATGAAGTTATTTATGGGTGACCATGTCAATACACAATTTATTGATAGGTTCTATGCGAGGAAATAGTTATGGGACCCATTTAAGAACAAGAGGCCCCAATAAAGTGCATCTAATTTAGTAGAGGATGATGAAAAATAGAACTAATAGAGATCATATTATGACAAGAAGATGAGAAAATTAGAGTTCATTGTGGGAGATCTAATTTTTTTAGTATTACTCCTCAATTATGACACTAGAGTTGGAGGAAGAATGGAAATAAAACACTAAGGTTATTCGGACCCTTCATGATAACTGAATGGATTGGGATAGTTTTATAGAATTTATAAATATACGTGGGATGTCTTTCACTCCTCTCATCCATAGTGGTATGTACCTGATCCCACATATGTCATCAAATACGAGGATATTATTATGGATCCTAGTACATCATTGGAGGAGAATAATGTGCATATTATGGACTAGAGTGAGATATTATACAAGGAATCATGGTACCACTTGTTCATATTTTGTGGTAGCATGGATAGATTTAAGGGAATATGTTGGAGCACAACCCTAATGTTCTAGTTGAGTGGCCTGAGTTTTTTGATAAATACTACTAGGGTTTCTTTTTAGGGATGAGAAGTCAATAGAGGGGTATAATTATAAAATCTCGAATTTATAATGATAATAAAATTTTTTGTTAATAATTAATTAGTTTTTATATTAATAATGCATTATTTTCAATAAAAATCCCCTTATAAACGTTTTATTTTGAAGTAACTTAACATAACGGTAAAATTCCTATTAACAAATTGGAATATTCTATGAAATATTTTAATAGTTAGGAATTGAGTCAGCATGAGATTATGAGGTACATAGAGCCTCAGTAATGATATATAAAAATATTAAATATATATTGTCACACGTGTATAGTTTTTCTAAAATAACGAAACTTCTCCTAAACAGTGTCTTGGATGAAAAATATGAGGCTTCCATTACATCACAAACCAGATATTTACCCTAGAAACGATATAAACATTATGATTGATGAATTTTTGATGAGATCAATCATGAGGGTAAATATATTATATTACGTGTGTTTTATTTTTCAAAAAATAATGGAATATCTCTCAAATAGTGTTCTTTATGAAGAATATGAGACCATAGATAGACATAGAATTATGGTTTTACCATAGGTGTAACATAAAATTTTTGTTCATTGGGTTTTTGGTTAAATCATACATGAGGAAAACTTTTTAATATTTTAATAATATTATTGTTGTCTTTTAATTAATAATTTTTTTGATCAAATTATACACACAAAATACCACCATTTCAACATGTGGGTTGATCATAAACCTTAAGATTCAAACTATTTTGAACCATTGTATATTTCAAGGCCTTAATAGGGAAGAATTAAACACATAGTATTAAATATTTAGTTGTAATGGTGGATTAAATGGAGGTTTTGGATTTTTCTAATTGGATAGAATGATTAGGATTATAAATAGATTAATGTTCTCAACTTCAACTTTGGTTGATATCATTGAGTTTGAGTGATGCATAGACTCCTCACACACAATTTTTGAGTATTTCGTTGAACCAATTTGGGTTCAGTTCCGTATGACAACATTCCATTTGTTCCTCTCTATGCATGGTTCTGATTCCCTATGTACAACAACTATGGTTCTTGAGGTTTTATTTTTTATTTATTTTATTTTTATTATTTTAGTTAATTTTATTCTTCATTTATCCCACTTTTAAAATGTGGGGAAAATTAATGATTGTATTTTAAAAAAATAGTAAAACCTAAATTATATAGTGATAACTTATAAAATTATCAAAGGATTATTATGAGGAATAATTGGGTCATAATAATGAAAAACATAATGATAATTACAATAAATTATCAATCGATAATTTATAATAAATTGTCAAAAGATAATTATGCGATATTTTTAGATGATAATAACAAAGAATTATCAAATTGAATTTAATGATTTATAAAAAAAATTCTAATGAATTATCAAATGATAAATTATAAGAACTTATCAAAATATAATTATAAAATGTTAATTTATAAGGAATTATCTAAAGATAACTGTAAAAGGATAACTTCATGAAATGTCGAAGGATAGTTATCAAAAACCATCGATGGATAATTATAGTAATTATGAAAGGGTAATTTATAAGAGTTTATCATTGAATAAATATAAATATTTTCCACATGTGTTTTTGATTAAATACAGGGAGATATTAATGTAGAGGATTCCTCCCATGCATGAATTGGTCTCATATGATCATTCATATATAATCCATGAGAGAGAAGGTTTCATCACATGGGATATTTTATTTATTTTTTAAATAAAATATCAGGTATTAGTTCTAGGAACCTTTCTTGAATCATTAGAATTTAAGTGTTGAAAACTATGATAATAATTCCAAAGAGAATGTTTTTTTGACTATTGAGATTTTCACAATAGCTTTCAAACCACACAGGGTGGTTTATCATTGTCATTAACATCTGTGAATTTTAGATGGAAAGTTCCTTACCTCTTGGTATTTTATTACACATGTTTCCATGTTATATTTTATGTGTTGGAATAATTTGGTATTTTTTCTTGATTGTGATTTCTTGTGGGTGCTTGTGTATCCTGTTAGACCCATTTCATAATATTTTATCATGATTATTTCTATAGTATTTTGTTTATATGATTAATTGTGATCACATGTTGTTTATGTTTTTTTATTTATTATGACGATGATATGATTTCCATTCTATGTTCTAACATATATGTATGTTACCTTGAATTTGATTTATCATCATGGAACTTCAAAAAGGTGGACTATTGAGACATGATTATCCATTATAGTGGGAGTGAGCTTTTCTTATGAATATTAGAATGATGGAATTGAGCAGAGACAGAAGATGTTATGATTTCATATATCCCAATTGAGGATAAAATCAATCCCTAGATTCGAAGTGTTAGGTTTCTCAAGGCCCAATATTTATTCTGAGTAGATCTCGATGCCTACATACCCTGAAACATGTCATACTTATGGATTAGGAAATTCGAATCCTAAATTTATGCATGGTTACATGAGGTTGTCAATAACTAATTCACATTCTCCATGGGTATCTTGGTTACTTATGAAACATATTATGATTATTCATTCAGTATAGAGACAATATACGTACAAGCAGGGTTTATATTGTCTTGGTTAGAGCATAAATTATGGGTTTTGGATTTCATGTTATTATTCTTGTTATTTATTTTTAATTATATATCATAAAAATGTTATATTTGAGAATACTAACTTGAGGACACATTGGTGGTGACCTGCTATGTATTATACTCACACCATACACAATCATTTATGCTTTCTTTTAGATTTTATGAGGGACCCGGTGTAGGGAAAGGGACCAATGGTGGATAGTTGATAAGGGGAAGACATAGTAGGTGGTATATTGGAATAGATTCCTAAGAACCCACAATATTTATTTTATAGTTTATTTATTTACCTACTACTTGTTACCCTGAATTGAGGTGGAAAATTAAGATCTATACATATTTATATAAAATTTATTAAATTTTATAATTTATTCATGTTTACTTTAATTATTTATCTTATTATTTATTGTTTATTATTAATCTTATGATATGATACTAAGGTTATAGTCCCCCCATTAGAAGGCTCAAACCCTTACTACATGTTAGATACGTCTTACATATGGGGAGGTCTGCATGAGATTATATGAAAATCAATATCGAAACCAATTGATTGGGTTTGGGTTTTACAATGATTAATGATAGTTTTGGGGATTTTGTATTGGGTTTGGGTATGTATGACCCTGAGGTTTAACATGAGAGATTATTTTATAATAATGATATTTCCATTTTGGGGATGTAAGATAAAAGGTATGGGACATCCTTTGAGGTCAAAAAATTCATTAATGTTGTGGCTATTCATTTTACATGGGATATAGGGTTACTTATTTATTGAATGAAATATGTTGAATATTTAGAGTTGTTGTTACATCTTGAAGACTAATATTTTTTCATTTTTGTATTATCTTACCAAATGATAACAATATTAATTTTGTTTTTAACAAATATAAAATTAATAACATGTAATGATGTTATGTATTATATGATTTGTTAGAAGGTGAATATAGTGCTTCAGGAATTAAAAAATTCTCTTGGATTCTCATCCTTTGATAGAAAAGATGACATTGTTGAGAAAATTAATTAATGGAAGAAAACCTACTTTTCAAGTAAGTATATTTCTTTATTTTTTAAAATTTGATATTCAAAGATTTACATGACTTTGAGAAACAGATCATAAAATAAATATATTTTCCTTTTACATTCACTTTTGGTAAATATATTGTTTTTCTCATATCTCTTTGGTTAATGGTTTTTGGTGGTTGTCTTTTTCATTGTCATTTACTTAACTATGATTAATAACCTCTATCACTATCCATCATTATTTGGAAATTACATTTTCCTCTATATCATTATTTAAACATTCCACCAATGTTATCCAATTTGGAAACTAAGTCATGTGCTATTCTGTATGTCAATTATATTTCCATTTCCTTCTTTTTAATAGGATGTTATATAAACAAGTTTTACGATGTGGGATTTCAATAAAAGTGTTTTCAAATTTAAAACCCTTAATTATAGATCTCATGTTTAAATCGTAGGGAAAAAATTTATTATAGTGAAGAGAATTTAATATCATGATATATTAATAAAATATTATGTTCGATAACATATAAGATACACAACAATGAGTTTATGTGAATCACAAAATATTATTATTATTTAAATATTTTCATTATAATCAAGCGGTCCAATTGATTGGTAAGAATACTATTAACCAAATTATTAAATATAAAGAAATACTATACTTAATAGAAATTTATTGATTTATTCTTTGTAATTAATCTTTTTATATTAATTAAATTCATTTTAGGCTTCAAAAAATATATTTTCTTAAAAAATGATTACAATTATTTTTAAGAGAAGATATTATATGCTAAAGTACAAAAATTTTATAATATATATTTTATAAAAGGGAAATAATTTTTCAAATCACTATCTCCAAATTATATTAGGGTGAATTTTTGATAATTTTATGAAAAGTTTTATTTTTCAATAAATAATAAAAAACAAAGATTTTTCATGAAATTGTATTTTAATTTAAAACATTAAGAAATTAAAATTAATTTTTTTTTATTAAAATATATTTAGTTTAGTAAGTTATTTTTTATTATTTTTAAATATAATTATGGTATTTTTAATTAGTTGTATAATTTAATTTGCATAAAAAATCTATACGTAAAATATTTTTTTTTTCAAAATAGTTTTTCATAACATTTATCAAGTTTAATTTTAAATTAAATTATTACACTTCTAGAAATTAAATCATAAAAAGGATTTTATATTTTTTAATCATGAGGTATGAAATTGGTAAATTGGTTCTTTTTTTATCATTATGAATTATAACCATAATAAATAATGGTCCCAGTGATATGGGTAAGTCCAGTAGTAAAGGATACTAATAATATGATAAAGAATAAAATATGTCTCTAAAAATTTTTTATACTATTTTATGAGTTTATATGGAAATTTCCCTCTATTTTATGAAAATATGGAAACAGGGTTCTATATTTCATTGATTTTTACCTATACCAAAATGAGGTAAAATAAAAGTAAAAAAATGCTTCTTTCTTTCTTTCAAAATCTATAATATTTTGTGATAGGGATAAAAACAAATTTCGTTTAATAAATCTTCAATATAAATAGAAATTATTTATTTTTATAATGGTAATTTTTTTAATTTTTATTGATGAAATAGTTACCTTAAATTGTTACGTAACACTTACAAAGTTCTTGTACAAGCAGTATATAAATCAAGTAAAGGATATTGAAATATATAAAAGTAATAGTTTTTGGTTAATTTAATGTGAAACACAAATTTTAGAGATAATAATAACAAATTTGGGGATTTTTTAGGGATTATGTTATAATTATATTTTTTTCATGTTACTGTCAATGCCAAATTAAATGAATAGATCTAAAAATGAAAATAATGTTATTTTGAAATAAATAATTTTTATAAAATTATTTAAAGTTAAAAAATATAATTTATTCAACAATGTTATTGGGATATGGTTTAAAATATCTACCATGATCCATTTAAGGGTTCATTTTCCTTTTACAGTAACTGTTTTTTCCCTTAAGAAAAAGAATACTTTTTTATCATGGTAATTGTAATTTTTTTACGTAGGGTTAAAACATAAAGATATGGGTGAAAAAATCACCTAAAATATTATAAATATTATTTTATGATATTATTTAGATTCATAAAAATATAATATTATAAATATTACATTTTGGATCCATTTTGAAATAAAAATTAATTTTTATTAATTTAATATTATATGTAATTTTGAGAGTGCCCCACCTATCACTTATAATAGCAAACCCCCTCTCCTCTCCTCTAATCACATTAAGATCTATTTGGATCATCCATGTCCTACCCAAATCCATTATCAAAACCCCTTCTTATATTTTAGAGTTATTAATTTGGGAATATTTAAAACTTCAGAGTGATTAAGGTGACAAGGAAAGGATGTTATTCGAATAAGTGGTATAGCATTCAACCTAAAATTTTAGTTTTATTTATTAAAAGGATTCTATCCAATATTATTCAAACATAATGAAATAATAATAAAATATATCCCATATAATGAGTTTTTTATATTAATTAAATAACCTATACCGTCCCCCTTCCATCAAATGGGAAACAAAACCATCAATCTTATATATGACAAAATACTGCCTAATGAACAAATATAATTCATTTTCCATCACCACCTTAGAAATATGGTTATAATGATAGATTTAATGTGTATATATATGTTATATTCATGAAATATATATTTTATTGGTAAATATAATATATCAACTGATTTCTTACCATTCCATCCATTAAAAAATGTTAAAGTCTCGCATGCGTACGTAGAGACTACCCCTCCATGAAGCTATGTGATTAGTTTTCATCACAAAATAATTTGGATTATATATATACGTCTATTTAAATAGGTAATTTTATATTCATTACAAATTTATTAAATAATAATTAATGTATTTATCTCATCATTTTGGAGAAATGAAAATTTTACTCTTGTATACATACTACCTACCATTTCCATGATTGTAACATAGTGCATTTTTCGTGACCATCTATCATGGTTAGTTTTAAAAGTATAATTGATTTTTAAAAATTAAAAATTATTTCATTATTTTTATTATATATATGATGAAAAAATGACCCCTTTGACCAAAGACAACAAATCAATGTTTTTTTTTTCAATTATGAACTGAATGTCTTTAAAAGATTTATCATGGAATTAACTGATTAAATAATTAAAAACATCATTGAAATAGATGAATTAAGTGATTTAAGGATAAGAGAGTAATCTAAAAAAAATACTCCTAACAAATAAAATATTTTATATAATTTTATTATATTGGAGTTTAAGGATATACATGGAACTTCTGGGCTCGAGGTAAGGGATTATATCTAAATTTCCCTTCATCAAGACAAATTTCAATATTATGCACTACATGTATTTTATATGGTGTTTATATTTCCCATTATACAGTTTATATCATCAATAATTTATGTATAGTGATATTTTAATTTACAATTATGTTTTTTACTCCAAGGTTATATAACATAAATTTTACCAAGTGGTAAGGGGTTTCTAAAATCAATTTACTTTATTTGGGTTATAATTTAACTTCATTGATATCGTAATACCATTTTTATCTATGAAATGGTCTCTAAACTATTTCACAGTACATTTAATTTTTTTAGGATTTAATTTTTTTATACATAATCCAACCTTTTATTTATACTCAATTCAATTTTATGATCTTTTCTAGGGTTTTATTTTAATCATTCTCATTTTTTAAGACACACTTCTTGTCATGCACCCTGATTCTCTTGTATGGAGTACTTACCACCTCATAAAATAATTTATAAATTTTATTTCATAAATTTAGTTGGATTTATAGATCCATGTCATACAATTTATTTCAATTACTTTTGATCAAAATGTTACAAAATATGTAATGGATTTATGTTTCTATATCATCTCTGTAAGTGATTATTTATCTTCAAGGATCATTTAGGGGAAATCATTTGCTTTTTTTTGAACCACATATATTTTATTGTTATTTGGTTATGAATTTTTTACTAGTTGGTTTTTCATTTCCTAACTTATTTATTGATGAGACATCAAGAAAGTTGTATGTATGTGATATCGATGTTGTTTCTTATTTTAGATCATGAATATTTTTATTCTATATCTATGTTTCAAAAAATGTTTTTAACAATTTTCAATACTAAAAATAAATTATTTCAAAAATTTATTTTACATAACCATTTGCCTTCATTAAAAGGTTTTTGAAGGTTAATTTCTTGATGTTATCCCAATGGAATCTATTTACAAAATGTTTGGAAGAGTTTTATTTTTAGCATTTACAACAAGGAAGGATTTTCCCATAGTTTTGAACTTTATTTTATTTTATAATTAAATTATTTGTTTCTGGGGTTATTTTTATTGAAAATTATTTTCATAATGTTTGGGGAATTTATTGTTTTTAATATTTATTTTCCAAGTATAATATATTTTTTCTCAAGATTTTTTTTAATGATTTTTTGTATATATAATCATAAAAGAAAAAAACATTTATGTTTGTTATTATTCACTGGTGTTTTGCTATAATGGTATAATAATTATTATTTATATGGATGTATATTTATTGTTTCCATGATATTTTCATGGATACCATTTCTTTTCCACACGTTAATCATGTTATGCAAGGATTAGTGGTTTCTTTTATGAGTTATAAGATGAAATTCAAGATCTATGTATGTTATTAATGTTATAGTTCTTATAAGTAATTTATGATAATGAAAGGATCCGTTATAAACCATTCATGTTCGGTTCTATTGTAAACCCAAGATGGGTTGTTATGTTATAAACAAAGGATGGTTTGATATCTTATATCCATACCATTATAGGTGTAATGATTATGTTCTACAGATAATTAAGTGATATGTAAATAAAATTGGTTATTATTATTATAGTATTGATTGTAATAATGATGTGAAGATGAATTCCCAAGATACCAACATGTTTTCTTTATTCTCTATAGGTGTTTTAATGGTTCTTCTAATCGAGATTGATATCACTTATCTCATGATTTTTTATTCTCATGACCCTTTCCTATGAAAAATATTATGCAATATAACATGCTTTATGATCAAATTTTTAATGGGTATGGAATCTCTTATGTTATACACCAACACTTTAATTATGTCATCCCAAACATTCAATCTTCTAATTCTAACTAATGAAATTCAATTATTAATGTTTATGTTTACCCTGATTTAGATTTTGATATCATCCTTTTTTTGTTTCATTTTCTCTAGTCGGTAAAGAAAAATTTTAATTATTTTTTCCTAAGAAGATTTCCATATTGGATTATGTAAGTATTTATGAACCAGTTATTTAAGTTTGTATTTTTAAATTTATTAATTTCCACTAATTCCATATAACTATAAACGTAAAAATATAATTGAGTTTGTATGTGATCCAATATTTACTATAATTTTGTAAGATTCATATGGTTGAAATTGAGTCACAATTTTTGTTATCAAATCTTTAAGTTTAAAGAAAATATTTTTCAGAATTGAATCTGAGAGTGTGTTTTGGGTTTCTATAATGATAATTTACAAATTTAAAAAATACTAGATACATTCAAGGTTCACAAAATAATCTAGGATTTCGTAATTTAGAATTATATCATTATGTTTCAAAGCCTGGTTGAACATTGTTTCTTTAAATCTCATTTTTTTATTGATTATTAGTAAATATCAAAAAGATATTTTAGTATATGATATTACTTTAAAAGACACCCTTAATGTCAAACCAAAAAAGCATGTCTTCATCATTGTCTATTTTATTTAGAAATGGATGTACACTATTTTCCCATTTATAGTGTTGTTTTTTTCTATTTATTTGGTGTATGAACACCTCTCAAAGACGATTTTCCCTAGCTTCATGTATATTTATTCTTTCTATAACCTTTATTAAAAGAATTTAAATTCACTTTATGTAATATATCTATGCTAGTTGGTTTGAATTCATGATTTCTTACTAGGATTTCATTGTTTTGTTCCCCAATAATAAGTAATGAGAGTATCTTGAAATATTTTTAAGTCCCTTCTCATGATATTGTTGTTATAAAATCATATTTTATACCTGGAAATTAGAGTGTGTATTTTCTAGAACTTTTATGTTAGGGAAATTATCTCAATAAAATAGTAATTATTATTTTATTCTAAAATTAATATAGTTATATTCCGAGAAAAATTTAAATTCATCAAATTGAAGATGAGCCCATGCGTACCTCTCTCTTAGTAAGATCAACAATTGGCTGTGCCCATACCACTCATTTAGGTATTTCCATTATAATATAAGATCATTTACTATGAGGTACATATTATAATAATATTAATGGAGGTTGAGATGAATTAATATTATGGCTCATACATGGTCTTGGGAAAAAGCTTGATTTACTAGATTTATTGTGAAACTAAGGTCATGTTCCTCAAGATACATATTTACATCCATAATACACAATTTTTTATACTATCTAGAAATATAAATATAGAGAAAAACATGCATTTTAATATTCTCTATAGTATTATAATTTAATTGACAAGCCTTTTATCCCTAGTAGAACAATCATGCTGATTATGTGTTGTGAAATGAATCAAATACCAATAAAAAAAAATTACCATTTTTGTAATCGATATGAAATAACCAATTGAATGTGAGGCAATGAATAATGTTAAGAAACATTGGATATTATTAATGGAGAAGGAAAATGATATTCAATTAAAAGAGAATAAAATAAACCAAAGATAAGAAAGAAAAAAATCTATATCTCTGAGAAGGTGATGTCCCATTATATTACTCACAAATATATATAGTCTAGAATTCCAAAGAGTGACGAAACCCATTAATGATAGAAATTATCAAGGGTTTGGGAAATGATGTATCCTCATAAATATAAAAATGATAAAAACCATAAATGATTTTTCATGAAGTATACTTTATAATAATAATGTGTATAAATTTTTGAAAGTGTAAATTTCATGTTTTTAATCAATAATGTTTGTGCCAAGGAAATTTTTTTTGTATATTATATTTATAATTTTATTTTTATATTCAACTATATTTTATATATTCAATATTTGTTATAAATTTATCTTAGAATATACTCATATTTTATATTATATACCCTATAAAAGTTACATACATAAAACCAAAGAAGATTTTTTATGTTTCAAGTTGGAATATTTAATAGATTATAAAATATAAAATATAAATAAAATCATAATTAAAATTTTAAATATAGAAAAATAAAATAGAAAATAATTAAGAATAGAAATATTTTTTATTAAAATAACATGTATATTATAAAATAGATTATTGGAAAACATATTATTGTTCAAAAAATAAAATTTAAACATTAAACGAACTAGGTAAATTTAAAATCATAAAAATATAAATTATAATTATATTATAAATAAAAATAAAGGCACAAATATGAAGATATAAAATAAAAAAGAATAAATATAATTTCACAAAAATAATAAATAGAAAATATTAACTTTCAACAATAATATATTACAAACAAAAATAATAATATAAGTAATTTATTAAAAATAAATAATATTTACTATTTATAAATGATAAAAATAAAAATAATATTATTAATATTATTAAAGTCATAATTTATATTATTGTATTAATAATTAACGATACTTATAATAATAATGGTATCTATAACTTTAGAAATAATCAAGGTGAATTACACCATTAATAATAATAGTAATAATAATAATAATAATAATAATAATAATAATAATATTGTGATTCATAAATAAAAAAAATTATCATTTCCCCAATGATATTATGAAATTATAATCATCACGACCTCATTATCTTGAAATTATTATCAAGGATTTTTTATCAAGATTTTACTATCTTAATTATAAATAATTTATTAGTAATAATTTTAGGAAAACTTATTTGTTAATATTTATCATGACTTTCTTATCTTATCTTTCTAGATCCTCACACATATGGGTTATGAATTTATTAATAATAATAATATTATCATTGATTTATTATCAGGACATTAATATCATGTTTTTATGTTTTATTTGTCATTAAGGATTTATTATTATCACAAATTCATTATCATGACATTTTTATTCTTAGTCAATTACTTTGATCCAAGTATTTTATTTGTATCTACATGAATATGTAACTAAATTTAATTATTAATAACAATATTATTATTCATAAATATAATAAATAGAAAATAATTTACATTACATAAATCATTTTAATTAAATAATAATGACAGAATTTATAATTGATTATTTTTTAATTTTAATAAATTTAGTATTAATAATTGTTAAATACATTAGGACGTTTAAAATAATTCATTAATTTATTGAATAATATCAATAATAATAATATAAATTGTTATTAATTATTTTTAAATATCAAATTAATTAAATTACTAATTATAGGAAATTATGTTATTAAAAATAATTAATTATTAAAAATGTGTTATGAATAATTATTTATTATCATTAATGTATTAATATAAATAATATACAATTCATTTAATTTAGGAAAAGTGGTGTTTCAATCCCATATGAAAAAATGGGAAAATATATGAAGATCCACATACTTATAAAATTAAGGATTCAATGAGATTTTAATTTATTTTGAGAATACTTTAATTTAAGTAATACGATATATAAAAATAATAAAATACTATTTATTTTTTTATTTTTGTTTAAATACATATATAAACAAAAAATATATTTATTTGAAAAAATGTTGGTGGGGGTGTCTTTGACAAGGCCTAATTTGAGAATCTTCCAAAAAGGGAATTCATCAAAATAATGCATTTCTTAAAACATTTTAGAAGAAGAAATATCTCAGAATGTAGCTTCAAAGAATTTTCATTATGAAAGAACTTTATGATACAACACATTCCTATAAAAATATTAAGAAGGTTACATCCAAAATAACAATCTCCCTTATACTCTCTACAACTAAAACATTCAAGGATTAGGAAACATTTTTAGTGTTTAGGAATTTTAAAAATTAGATTTTTTTTCATTTTATGGGGAAAAAATACAAGGATTCCGGTAAGTGATATCAGTTTTAACTTAAGTATGATTGAATTGGTGGTCTTTTAGGAAACAATCTAAGAGGATTTAGTACTATTTATATATTTTAAGAATGATTATTTAAAAAACCACACTCACATTTAAGAGGAATGTTTTCAAATCATTTTAAATGTCATTGACTAAGTATTATTTGCAGAAGTGAAAGTCATCATTTAATGATGATATTAATTGGAATTGTTTTGACTAATATATAGATGGATGAAGTTATATTGTCACTAAGAGAAGTGTTGAGCATAATTAACTATTTAATTTCAATTTATTAATAATAGAGAAACCATAATGTGTTGAATATTATTGTATCTATATATTATTTCTTGATGTTTTGAAGTGATATATATAAAAAATGATGCAAAGTATCATATTACTATCAATTATTTTCTTCAGATAAATAATATTGGGGTTTTTCATTTTTCCCTCAATGAATGAAGAAGATAAAGTAAAGCCTATTAAATATTGAAGAATCTGAAGTTAATTTTTGAAGATGGTGTAGCCTGTATAACTTGAAGATGTCATTCATGTAACTATTTTTCTTAATGATCATATTACAATGAGGATCCTTTTAGAGTAGTTCTTACTGGTGACTTATCATGTTGATGAAAAATCTATATTATTCCAATTGTAGAGACAACTTTTCACAAGGTATTCATACAATATCTATGCCTCATCTCTTTTTTCTCAAGTGATAGCTGTTAATACTCAATAACATTGTGGATGAAGGGTCAAATACTTGTTCTCAGCTATGATGGAGGTTTCAACAACTAGTACATCATTTTAGGGGTCCCCAATAAAAGGACATAGAGGTTAAACTGAAACCCATATAACGAAGTAGAAACTTCGTGCACTTAGTTGTCAAGGTTCCTATTAAAGGAAACTGAAAAATAATATGAGTCTCTTAATGAGCGTTGGTTGAGTAGACTAATGTATTTTCTTTGATATTCCAAACCACTATAAAAATATCTAGTTTCCTTTTATTTATTTCATTCCCATTTCAATTATATTACTCGACATATAGATAGATACATATTTTCTTTTAATAAGAGTTTTTTAGATTTACCAAATAATTTTAAATGAAATCAGTTCACAATATCTCGAGTCTTCATCTTCGCGTTAACTATGAGACAATAATTCCTTATATAATTATTTGATGAATTTTTAACATTAAAATAGTATTTAATTAATTAAAGGTTTATTTTTTTTCATAATATTAAAATCTATTTTCAAATGATCATATAAATGTTTTTTCTATATATATCAAAATCCTATAATTTTTCATATTATTTAATTGAAATATTCTATAATGATACCCTTCATCTTTTTCTCTTGCACAATTTTGATCATGTTTTGTGTAAATATTTATAAAACATGTTTATTTCTCAAATTTTAATTATGATATGAATAAATTTTCTATGTTTTCATGTGGTATACATATGTATTGGTTTTTATTATGTAATGGGTTGAAAAATATTATACACACCATTAATGCCTTGGGTGGTGATTTATATCACATGAGATGAAATTAAATATACTCTGGAGTAAACCTAATCCATTTTGGGACTCTGTCCACTATGTGATGATAGTCTAGATAGGTATTAATGATATAGGAAATTATTTTCCATGATTATGTGTGTTCAAAATTATTATTGCACATCGCGGTGTTATAAAAAAATCTTATGTCAAATTCTCATAGCTCATGATTATTGTAAATTCTTTTCAAACTTGTATATCTATAATAATACGTTATTCCAAATGTTTTATTCCATGATCCATGCCTTTTGATATATTTTACTAGTTATGATTCAATTATGTTTTGATTAATCACATTGATTATGTTCTCATACCCATATTCTCATCTTATTCTCACTTATGATATTTTATTGATATCTCATATGTTAAATCGTTTTGAGAATTTTATCACACCCTTATTGTGTTTCAATTTATTCATGCTATGAAGGAATGTGTTACATAAGATATGTTCATATGGTTTTCATGTGTGGATAATATTTTAAATGACTTTTAGAACTTGTTTAAATTTATAGATGTGGTTTTTGGGGCTTGAATCCAGCATATGTATCACTTATTGAGTATGGTTTGGAGGGGAAACTATCTATATTGTATGAAACACATGGGTTTTGTTATGTATGGGATTTTATAAATTTTCTAAAACTATAAACCTAAAAGTTGTTATCTATGTAAGTGATGAAATATTCTTTATAAATCATATTAATATGGATGTTTTATGTTTGGTTACATTAGTTTCTATCAAAGATAACTTTTAATGAAAATATACATTACATCATATTTGGTTGTATGATTCTAGGGAATTTCATCTGATATCTGAGGGAGTTAAAGATAATTATAGAGATTATTATGTCATTTGTTGCGTAAAATTTAAAAGTTTTAGGAACCATATTAAGCTAACAAGTTTTAGTTTGATGATAATTTTAAGGGTATAAATACCCTTTTGAGGTCTTATATGATTGAATTTTTTTTGTAATTACTGATACTATGGAAAAATTTATTGACTTAATGATGGAATCATTCTTATGATATGTAATAGTCATTTGGGTCTGATTTAATAATATATTTAGTTAATTTTTGTTAAATATTAAAATATTTTAATTAATTTTGGTAGTATAAGTTGAGCTATAAAAATAACATTGGGGGACGAAAAGTGATTTGGAAAAAATGCGATAAGGTTATTTAGGGGCTCATTAATATATTTATTAAGGTATAATTGTTTATGTAATAAAGTTGTTAGTATAAGATAGATCATTTTTAGGATAAATTTTTAGTTGAATCCTCATAGAATATGATTCATTGAATATTGTAATGCAATAAAATGATATTGACAAATTAGGGTCTAATTTTTCTAAATATTGAATTATTGATATAAAGAGAATGAAAATTGTTGGAAATATTGGTCAAACTGAAATATATATTGGTTGATCTAATTATGTAATACTTAAACTATAAGTTTCGTAGGCTAAAATGATAGTGACATAGGTTAATAAATCTTATGATTAGTATTTCATATTCATAAAATGTTTTTGCTTAATTTTTAAGATATTATCATTGTTCTAAATGATTAGTTTTTTAGTATTTGGATGGAAGCGGATCTTGAAAATGAATATGGGATATTTATTTCTATAGGAAGTCATATTTCTTATAACCAAATAAGGAATCAAATATAGATGAAAAGTTTGTGATAAATGAAAAATATCAATATATGAATTTTATAAGGGAAAAATTAGTTTCCAAGTCTTACATAAGATAATGGGGATTCGATTTAATTTGAATTTATATATTATGATATATTTATATTTTAAAAATCATCAATTATTCTCCTTAGATATAGAAATTCATATAGCGAGGGAAAAATTTATTAAAGTATGAGAATGTTATAATACATTAATTTTAATAATAAACAACTTTTATGTTTTTATTAATATTCATGTAATTAATTAATTCAATAAATATTTTTTAAAGTATATCAATATTTATTTCATGAAACAAAATATATTATATAATGAAATATATTCATATTATAAATTTAAATTAAATATTTTTACTTCATGATATATAACATGTCTTAAAAAAAGGTAAAATATATTTCCTTAACTTGATTGATATTTTTATCTATCTAAAGAATATTTTAAACAAGAATATGATTTTTCATTTGAAAAAAATAGTTTATATTCTAAATATTGTGTTTTTCCATGTACTAAAAAGTTTTATTTAAAAGTTATATTTTTAAATTTTATAATTTTAATTTGATAAAATAGACTTCATACTAAAAACTATAATGTTTAAATTGTCTTATGGTGTATTTTTTTTCTAAATAAGTTAATATTTGGAGAGTAATTTATTTTTTTAGAATCTTGTAACTTTTATGTCTTTATCTTGATATAAATATGACATGAAGGATTATAAAACCTTCATCTATACTTGAAGTGATTTATATAATGATAATATACCCAAGTAACAAAAAAATATAATTCATCATATAAAAAATAACTATCATGGAAATATTTATATAGAAACATTTATTGGTGTAGTAACAATACTTACTCATCACTAAAAACATCTAATTGTTATCTTTAAGATAATATTTAATTGGCGATATAGTCCTGACGAACCTATAAGTTTAATTTTATGATTTATAAATTAATTCTATATATAATAATTAATTTTATAATTATATAACAAATTATTTATCTAAATACATACCCTGTGTTTGTGTGAGGTGAGAAAATTCAAGATAATATCATAAATATGCTTCCATTATAAGGATGCGAGTAGGTATAAAATAAATAAATCTATATGAATAATATTTTGGATAATAAATTATATTTATTTCATTAATATATTTTTAATTTTAATATTGAGGTATTTACCAAAAATTCTAACCCTATGTCGATACAGTGCTTGTGCAAGTAAGAGAATAAATTTTTCATAAAATATTT
Source organism: Viscum album (assembly GCA_963277665.1). NCBI lineage: Eukaryota > Viridiplantae > Streptophyta > Magnoliopsida > Santalales > Viscaceae > Viscum > Viscum album. The sequence goes on along the minus strand of OY728126.1, from coordinate 812,707,530 downwards.
AAATTGATAAGGTATGAGTGAATTATGGTGTACAATAATTTTATAGATATATTTAATGGATAAGTAGTTATATAAATTATCAGTGAATTATTTTATTATCATTTTAATATTTAAAATTTAAAATCACTAGAATAACCAAGAGAATGACATAAGTTGGTATTTAATGTTAACAATAATTTATAAAGTCAAAAAATATCACACCACAAAATATGAAAATGAGTGGATAAGGGTAATATAAACCTCCCTTTTATCAATGGTATATTTTTACTAATTTTGGATTCACTATCCTTGAATATATCATTAATTTTTTTATTTATAAACATGTTTTCACAAAAAAACCACACCACTTACTTATAACTTATCTCATTTACCTCCCCTTCCATCCCACACATAAAATTTTAATTATTCTATAAAACATCCACATTTAATTCTTTAAAAGTCTCCTCACACAATTCAAATCTCTTTATACTAAGAGAATGTTCTAATTCCTTCAAAACCAAGAAGGTTTCTAATAAGATATAATATTTATTATCTTTTTTGATAATGTAGGTGACCATATTGGAATCCATGGTAAGGGTTTCTTGCTTAATTTTTCATTCATTGAGATATGTATCATGTTTAACAGAATTTTATTTATTTTTAGTGTATATAATTTCCATGAAGATATTTTTATCATTTTTATTTTTGAATTCAGGGGATTTATAAATCTATATAAGGATATATATATCAATTTTTATACAATAATAACCAATTCTATATGGGTTTGTTTTATAATATCAATTTTAATTCAATATTTTTTTTATCTAAAAGTTATAATTTAAGAGAATTATTCATTATTGTCACCATATCCATATTATTTATGATTTTTGATGGTGTTCTTATCTATAATTAAATTATTAGTTAAGGATATTTTATATTGACATTTATTTTATTTACAAAATTTTCCAATTTTTTTTAATGTTTTATATACATGTCACTTTTCTCTTTATTTAAAAAATCATGAAAAATATCTTTTTAATATTTTCTACGTGAATAAATTTTCATACAATTTTAACTGTTCTTCTTATTGAAGATTATTTCTATTTTTAATGGTTTTCCTATGTAATTCTTAATCCCATTATTTTTTGACTTTTTAGTTTAAAAATATAGATAATAAAAATAAAAGTATATTATTTATTGTTTTTAAAATATATTTTATATTGATCTTATAAACATTTTCTCTATTTATGTCAACATCCTTTAATATTTTTATGCACCAATTGGAATATGATTTAATAGTTCTGTTTATTTTCATTTTCTAGATTACTTTGAAACCTGTATATTTCTCATACCTTAAGTTTTCTATAATGAAATTCATAATTTTTTCACGTGGCACACATATATGTGATTTTTCATTATGTGATTTGTGGGTCCAAAATTATATAGCCTTCCAATGCATTGGGTAAAAATTTATTTTTCATGAGATGAAATTTAAGGTACTCAATAGTAAACTCAATCCACTATGGAACTATTTACACTATGAGATAATGGTTTAGGAATTGAGTTTTAAAAAATGAAATGATTTGATTTTCTTATGTATGATCCATATTCTTATTTCATATCTCTATGTCAGGAAAGAAAAATATGTTATGTTCTTTGGGATCATAATTGCAAACTCTTGTTTCCCACCTTCTATGACTCTTATCTTTTGTTTCATAAATGATTGATACTATAAACCTTGATTTATGATCTATGTTTTATTGAATATTATTCTCAAATGTATGATTAAGAGAAATTATTATATTCTTATACCAGTATGTTCATCATATAATCACTTATATTATTTTATTGATATCTCATACGTTTGCCCTTACTATGCAATTGAGCTCACACATATTGTGTTTCCATTTTCTTAAGTTATGAAAAAAATTACATAAGATAATTACAAAAGGGTCAATTCAGTGGAGAATGTTTGGGTAGATGTTGAAATATAGTTCAAAATTATAGATGTGGGGTTTTTTTATATGAATCAAGAATGTATATGACTTAATGAGATTGATTAGGTGATAATTTTCTATATAGTAGGATAATTATTCTTTTTTTTATGTAATGTATTTTCTAGATTCATTAAAAATCTAAACCTAAAATGTAAGGGGTATGTAAGGGATGAAATATTTTCTATAAATATTTTTATTAAAGATGGTTTTGGTTGTTTTGTTTCAGTATATCAAACCTAGTGAGTAAAGAATATTTTTTAGCACCAGATCTATGTCATATCCCCCTCCATCCAAAGGTACCTATCCTAAGATGGATGTGAAGAAAGTCATATAATTAACCGTGATTCCCACCTCCAATAGGCTACAAGCTAGAAACTAACATTGAGGGTATATAATCCACAAAAATGGGAGGCACGAGCCTCATAGATAATTTAATGAATATGTTATAATATGTGAACCCAAAAACAAAAATCATGTATAAATTTAGAATTATTTTCAACAAATAATTTAATATTATAAAAAAAGAAAATCTAAAAGTACAAAAATAACCCTAGGTAGACACCTCTACACTTGTGTCTTCTGAATAATACCTATGAGATTATAATTTCAATCACAATAACCATCCATTCACAAAATACATTAAAATAGTATATATGTATATGTAGGGTGTGGATAACATCCATAATTAGTAGGATCATCCTTAAAAAATATCATGGAAAATATAAATTAATTATACAAAATCCTTGGGAATAAAAAATGTAACCAACATGTCACCAAAATAAGTTAATCTATTTATCCATCTTCACCATAGTTCACTAACAAAGTAATATATATTAGTAATCATATCCACATTATATCACACAAACACACTCAAAATTATATATAAATGAAGGTACACTTATTCCATGTCCGTATTAGTTTGTCTATCTGTATCCCCGATAACTTATGTTACGTGTTATTCCTTTCTATAAGTCATCCAACTTCTTGTGTAATAATATAATTATTATTATGCATCCTATATAAATTGACAAAAACTCATTACTATCACACTAAATTAGTGACAATGTTGAAGTTCATAGGCCACTATAACCCATCTATGATGTATTAAACCTCAATCCATCACATCCCTTGCACGAACATGTTAGTTAGAGTAAGAAGGGATAGGGGTGACTTTCATGAAAAAAATTAAAAATAGTTACATCTATAATATTATGAAATTTACTGAAAACATACATGTATAAGAGATATATATGAATTTAATAAAAAATAATCCTATTTGTAAATTGAAAGAAATGGTGAAACCATTGGATAATGTAGTTAAAAAATAACTAAATTTGAGTACGTAATTATCCTACCATCAATAGTTTGAGAGGTTTTAGATTAATCATATGAAATTAATGGTATTTAAGAATCCCAAGAATTAATCAAATCATATTTACATGTAAGAATTAAAATTGATAAAGAATTAATTTTTTTTAAAATTGTTATAGCAAGAAATAAAATTAAATAAGCACCACCTTATTTTAATATGGTTTTATAAAGAAACCCAAATCCCGAACTTTAATTTTAGTGGGAAACCAAGAGATGAAGATTAATATGAAGTTTTTTAATTAGAGGTAAATCATTTATAGGGAAATCAATCATCTCTCATAATGAATTGGAATAATAAAATAAGATATAGAGAAAAAAATATGTTGTTCTCATATAAGTATTACATTTTTTGGCAATAAAATAATTACTCAATGATTTTATGTTTACTTCTATGAATCAAATTTTCTCCCCCTTATTGATAATAAGATGAACTTTTTTGTAAGGTATTTCTCATATCCTTTTCACCATTTAAAGGAAATATTATTTCTATTCATCATTTCATATCAGTTTAAATGTTTTTGGAATTATCTACAAGTACTCACAAGTGTCATGAAATTTTTCACTTCAGGTACCTACAACGTTTTCTGCCCATGGTTCTTTATAAATGTCTAATATGGAATGTTTCTTATGATAGGGGTTCGATTACTATGGTATATTTATGTTCTTGAGATCCTTTACATCCCCCAATGTTTTATTCCCAACTTGATAATAGATCACACCCTAATATTAGAGAAATTTTGAATCTAGAGGGGAGAACTACACAGGCATGGGTGAAACAATATCCCCATTAATATTTTCCAAGGTATTCAATTCTACACCTCTCTATAATACTGATTCATGAATGTGTTGATTCCTCCATGAGTGCTCTTCGATGTAATGACAATATCCACTTTGTGTCCCCAACCCACATTGTTTTCTTCCAATAGGGAATTAAACCCACTGAATAAGAAAAATTACATATTTTATACGATGGATGTATCTTTTATCATTAGGAGCTTGTGATCCTTCCTACTCCCCAATGTGGGACTCATGAAATGGTAAATTATCACATCCTGAAAATTGGGAGGTGAGTATATACTATTAATTTAGAGGTAATCATTACAAAACCATGTGTGAAAAATAAAAAATAAGAGAGAAGAAGAATGTGACAATTAATTATAAGAGTAATCATAAGAGATGGAAACATGTTTAAAAAACAATATATAGTGATCAATTAAAGATGATTATACATTTCCATGCCTTTTAGGGGTCTATTTGTAGTCTCTAAATCTCACTTGGGTGTCTTTGAGATGTAAATGAGTCAATGTAGATGTTGTTTGTCAAATCAATGACATTGGATAAACATTTAAAGGAAATATTTTTCTTTTGTTTTCATCTATATTAGCTAGATAAGATATCCTATTAGCTATCTGTTGGGTACAATGAGTTGGTGTTATGTAGCCATCAATAGGTTGGTAAACCCAACCATGTTTTTGATTCTTTACTACATCCACAGGTTGGTTGATGGTCCACCATCGAGTAGTTTATGATCCTAACAGTGTCCTAGTGCCACTGGCCATCATCTGGTCAGTGTCTCTACTCTTGCTTGATCCTGGTATGGGACAGTGCGGGTCTTCAAATGATCCCTCCACACTCCTTTTTATTCCTTCTTTTCATCAATTTACATAATATCCTCATACTGAAACATAATAATTAAAATGCACTCAATTTAAATGATCATGATAATAATATGTGTTTTTGATCATTTAAATCCAAGTGAGGTACATTAATATCCCACATTGTGATGTTGATAAATACATATAAGAAAATGATAATCTTAAGAGATATAAGCATATAAAGTTTATTAATAAAATATAATTTCAAAAGTAATTTCAAAAATAATTTTGATATTTCATAGTAAAAGTTAAGGAAGACATTTTAAGATATTTTCATGAAATATACAATCAAAAAGTCTTGTAATGTATATGTGAATTATTCATAAGAATATTTTTCCCTGGTGTCAAACTAGTTGTGCGATAAAGTCACGATACACATTCTTAGGTTGAATATTTGGTTAATTCCCAACTGACCTGTTTTAATGTTACTGCCTATAATTTAATGTATGATAGGGCCACACCAACTTGTTTTTATCCAAATATGAATATATTTTCTAAGAAATTTATATTTACTTTGTTTTAATACTATATAATGATGCATTTATTCAGCCATAATATTAAAAATTATATTGAATCATCTATCCACATTTGTGATGATAAAAAACTCATAAAAATTAAATTAATTTTAAATAAAGTAAACCCCCCTTATTTTTTAAAATATTAAAATCAAATCGAAAGGATATTTAGAATAAAAGATTCAGAAATCAATCATTTCAATATCCAACTTAAAAAAAAAATTCTACCGTAAGGGGTTTGATGAAAATATCATATAAATGATTTTTTTCTATCGAACATTAACATGATATCTCATTTTTGAAAATGGTCTTGGGAAAATTGGTTCATAAAATTAATGTTCATCGATCATGATTTTTGAATAGGATTTTTAGGTACACTAATTGAACTATTATTATAAAAATTAATAAAAACATGATTACAATTCATCTAATAATTTAAGAGAGTGTATATCATCTATATAATTTGGAAACAAAATCCATAAATCTTTATATTCCCTTTTCACCACATAAATAGAAGCAATTTGTTTTCTTACTAAATCAATAGACATGATATTTTTCAAGTATAAAAGAATTATGATTTGTAATATCTCTATCCAATATATATCCAAAAAAAATTTACGTCTGAATAATAACAAAGATCAAAGTATCTTTTGGATAATAGAAACTAAATATTTTTAGAACCATTTAAATATATAATTTTTTATCATCTTCTAAATATATAATATTTTAATGGTATTTTAATTGTGATTCATTATAATTGGATTGAAAATTAGAATAAAGAAACAATGAACATGATACCTAAATATATTGTTGTAAGGTAATGAAGGCTTCAAATCATACTCTATTAATCTTGTCGTCAACACATTTTATAGATTCATAAAATGTTCTCTTACAAGGAATTATCATTATTGTAGTTGTGTCATTTACTTTATCCATATAAAAAATATTTACAGGTTTATTAGTGAATTTTATTTGTTTTGAAAAAATACCATCCATATTTTATGAAATTTAAGAGCCATGATTTTTTTTGTAACTCACCCATTAAAATTATTTCAGAATTATTTACTAATTAAATATTAAAATTCATTACAAAGTGATTAAATTAGAACTGAACACAATATCATTGATATAAATTTAAATAATTAATAAATCATTTGAAATAGATTAATTATGATTAGTTATAAATTTAAATTTTAAAATAATTTTCTAAAATATAATTAGTTAAATATTCATAAAAATATTTAAGGGATTGTTTAAAACCATAAGTGTCTTGGTTAATGAAAAAAATGATTTGGATATATTTAATATTTAAAATATAGAGGTTATTCCATAAAAACCTTTTCTAAAAATAAACATATTCAAAAATAACATTTCCCATCTGTTCAAAGAAGTATAAAATTGAAATGGACAGTGAATTATAATAATATTATTAAATTTTAAGCCTAAAAGTAGGTGAAAAGTTCTCACCATAGTAAATACCTTATTCTAGATTATATCCATTATCTGTGGTTCTATATTTTTTGAGTGATGTTACCTTTATCATCTATATTATTTCTAAAACCGTATTTAGTTCCAAAAATTGGGTGAGCATTGGGTCTTTCAAAAAATGGGGGAAAAATTGTTTCTTATTAATTGGTTTAGTTATTATTTCATTGAAATTAACCAATTATCATTATTAATGGAATCATCCATATTTAGGTGTTCTAGTTGTGAAATGAAAACACGATGTTTAACCACATTTGAAACAAACATTCTTAATCAATTAACAACTTAAGAATCATTAAAAAAATTACATTGGGTATTGTTTTTAGGTTTAACCAATGAATTGTGAAGAGGGAAAGATGTAAGTTCTTTCCCCAATGTAATTTCTTTAGAAGTGGGTGGAAAATATAAGGTCAAATTTTCTAGGTCAATATTAATTCCATCAATTCGAGGATTATATCTAATAAAATTCTCATAACCTTAATTTTGAATTGATTCATTAATGGTATTTTCCCATTTATTAAAGACATGGTATTATTTACTTGAGTTTGAGTACACATAAAAAATAAATTCATTTAATTCAGGATCAAATTTTCATAGATTTTATTTGGTATTAAAAAAATTGAATTTATAACTAAACACTTTAATAAAGATAACATTACAATGTTTTCCTTTCAAGAAATCATTGGTTTTTTGATGAAGGGTTTTATAAGAACAATCTTAAAAGAATAAAAAGAAATATTGACAGCCTAACCCGGAAATTTTGAGGGATTTTAAATTCATTTAGTACATTTCTTAAAATATCATGTAGAGTTTAATTCCTTCTTTCAACAACCCATGTTTGGCATGTAGTCCTTAGAGTGGAAAATAATGATTATAAACTTATGACATATTAAGGTCATCAAAATATATATTTTTGAATTCCCCCCCATGATCATTCTTAATAAATATAATCTTATTGCCTTTTACTTTTTAACCATCTTGGTATAATTTATAAATAATTTAAAAGATTCATTTATAATAGATTTGAAAAAAACCCTTGTAAATATTTTATAATCTTAAATAATTATAATAGTATCATATTTACTTATTATACTTCAAAATTTATTTATTCTGAAAAGATAAATATTAATTAGCTCAAGGTCTATAGAGGGGGATAATTACATTTTAGAATTAATAGATGTTTTTCATTTCATACTGTGTGGTATAGTACATAAATAATGCCACTTTATAATTTATGTTTTGGTAAATCTCATACTAAATGATTTGGGTTATGTGTGGAAAGTGTTTTATGATATAATTATCAAATAAATTTTAACAATTCTATGACTCCCTATATTAAGAACTCAAAAATTTAACATTTTGGATTGAAGTATATTTTAAATCAATAACATAAATATTTTTAAAATGAGGAGATGAAAATAATAGATTTCATTTCGAATAATATTTTTTTAAAAAAAAATCATTTTCAAAAGAGACTTTCAAACAATTATCTCATAATTGACAAATAATTATAAAATTATTTTATAAAACATTGAAAGATAAAAAATATTTTATAACTATTTATATGAAAAACTAATATAACCTATATTGATGATCATACTCTCTATATTATCATTGGTAGTGACATGAACTTCATCAATATTTTTAATATGGTTAAACTTAGAGAAGTCAACACACATGAGTCTCAATCACCCGCTATCCAAATACCATGTGGATCCTTGGTATTTTCTATTGAGGTATTTTTACAAAAATATAATCAAGAATCTAAATACATTTTTCCCTAATTTTTGGCTCCACATGTTTTAGATAAAAGTATCTTTGGAACCCATATTTTTCATGAATAAAAATTTCTTGACAAAATATTTAAGGAGACATGAATAATTTTATGTAGTTTAAAATAATAATTTATTACAATTATATTCATAAGTATGATTTTTTAGGATTTCCACAATAATTACAAAATTAGTCTTGGGATAATATACTGATAAAATAGGTATATTTTGAGGAGGAATCCTTATTTGAAAAATGAAAACCAAATAAATTTGTCACATGAGGTTGGGAACATAAAATATAATTTAATGTTTTCTAACATTGGGTGAACTTACCAATAGAACATTTTGGATCCATAATTATATATTTGAATGCCTCAACATTGGTATAATCCTTTAATTTCAGGTATAACTCCTACTTTTTATTATGTTAATTGTTTTTGAATAACTTCTTTATTATATTTATTTTTAATATATTTTATTTTTATGAGGAGTTTAAAAAATACATCCTATATGTGATCTATATCACATTTAGTATTTTTATATCATAAATAATTTATAGAACAAGTGGAAGTATAATAATTTACTTCCTTAACTTCCATGATTTCATCCATAATAAATTTGGTGCTATAATCACTTGATTCAGTTGGGGAGAGGGATTTGTCACCCACACACTTTATTAAGGAATTGAATGTATTATTTAATTACACAAACTCATTCATCAGATTTTTAAATCTACGCACTACTATGTGATGTTTACCTAATTTTTTAATTTTATGGAATACAACTACACTTCTCAATGTTTATTTTACTGTTTTGTACTATGAAAAGATTTATTCTTTATAATGTATCTGTTTATATTTTGTGTTAGGATTTATTTATTATTTTCATAATTAGAGGAATCATAATTGATTTATTTAAAAGTAAATTTTTTCTTTTCTTTTACTTCCATTAACTCGTTTTTAAAATTCTATTTAAAAGTAATTTGATAGGTCATGTGATATATAATAAGTTATTAAACCAATATTTCTATTATGAAATTTTCTTCTAGAATCACTATAACCTTGGCTGGAAAAAATTGAAATTATTTAATTATCTTCTTCAAAATAATTTTTGTGTAAATAGTATCACAAAAGTTTTTTTTCTAACATTAAAAATGTCATTAAATTGAGTATATATTATACAGTTGATTTAATATAATGCATGATAAAACATTTTAATCTTGATAATATATGTCATGTCTTTTATACTTGACATTATTAGTGCCTTCATGAGTTACGTAATGAAATTTAAATTTTTTTTGAATAATTTTAAATGTAGGAAAAATATTAAATTAATTTTAATCTAAACAATAATGAAGATCTTTCCAAACATTTCTATGAAGTTAAAATGTTTTAGTATCAATGATAATTAAATTTTTATCCTTTTCTTTACTAGGTGTTAACACTAAATTATAATGGTCTAAACAGGAAAAAAAATTATTCTAAAATATATAGACATGTTATTTTCCTATTAATTATAACCCAATCTATCAAATAACATATGTTTACCCATTAAGGGTGCTTCAAAACCCCCTTGGGTATAAAAATTCAATCCATTATTTAAAGAACAATCCAAATAATTGACTAATATTTTGAAAACAAAATATTGAAAAAAGGTATTCCTATATAACCAATTTTTGGTTGGAGTAGGATGGTAAGAATTGTGGGGGGGATTTCCAATTAAAAATAAATAAATTATGATATAAAATTATGTAATTAAGAGATAAAAACATGAAATATATATATATATAACCAAAAAAATTATAGAAGAAAAAAAATGAAATACAATTTGATATAATATTTTGACAATAACTCTAGATGAATTCTAGTGTCTCCACCCATTAATATCTTTGAAAAATGATGCAGATAATTGATGATAATGGTTATGTTTTTTTAATATATAAGAATGAATAAAAATTCAAATTATTATGTATTCCTCTATGATTATTTATTAATCACGGAATGAAAATTTTGGATGTAGTGTGAGATATATTCGATTAGATATAGTGATGATTACTGAAGAATTTTTATAGAATTAGTGTTTTTCATTTGTTATAACAATTATCAATGATTTCCGATGACTCCATGATAATTGTTATGGATTCATATCATGGGATGTAATGCTTGAGTAATTATTTATGTCCTATAATAAAACTATTTATGAACTATTCTTAAGTTCAAAGGCATGTTCCAATTGTGTTTTGAGGTTACACATACTTACAATAGTTGAATAAAGAAGGAAAATCCATGAAATATGAACATTATTACATGGGGGTATCTAATTGGATAAAGACCATGAAATATTAATTTTAATTAGGAAATGATTTTGAAGGTGTCCATAAATCAATATGTTCATATATTTTGAATAAGGAGAGCGCATGGAGTAAAGATGTTGATATAAGGATACCATTCATAATTCTTGAAGTCCATGCATTTTGTTTTAATTCATTTGTATGTGAAGAAGATGCCATGAGAAAAATAATGGCTTTCATATCATGCATGAAGATTTAATTTATGATAAGAAGTTGTTGGGAATTATCATTAAATAAGGATTACATTCATTCATTCTTTGTACTTTTTATACACATTATAAGAGCTTCATATAAAAAATTGGTCGTAAAACAAGCAAACAAAGTCTAGCATGACCGTAGAAACATGTGGAACTAGGAGGTCAAAAACAACAAGGGGAATAAACCTGGATGAACTAGTGGGTGGTATAGAGGTGTGGGTTCGTGTGTAAATTCTACACACACTAGTGTATAAGGGTGGAGGGACTATAGTGCCACCATGAAAGGTGGTACGACAGCTGAAGAACATTACATGATGGTATCAAGAGGGTAAAGGATATTTAGAGCCAACTATTATAATTCCTTACTTGATATACCAATTTCAAGAATAGGCACTGATTTTATGTAGGATGTGGATAAATATGGTACTGTTCATACGTGCTTAAAAATATGGGCATTTCATTAGCCTTTTGATCTTTTCTGGTCTAGTCATACACTATCCCATGCAATGTTCTTCAAAAAATTCCATGTATATTTTGAATTCACCCCTCATCTTTTACCTTTCTACGATAATATCTTCAGGCAGTGAGCTCTGATTGAGTATATAAAACCTGATAACCATATCGAGTGATATATTATGCGAATGGATGGCACGAATCAATCTGAACCCATGCATGAAATATCTGTCTTTCATTTGTGAGATTAAAATGAAATAAAATTATTATTTTAATGAAAACAAAGTTACAAGGCCATTGAATTTAATGGATCACATCAAGCTTTCAGAAGATTAAGGACATGTAATCCTTATTTCATGCACATGAGGAGATCCCACCTAAAAAGGGAAGATCAATCGCGTTGAAAGAACACCATGTAATTTTATGTCTCTTAAATTAATGTTTTAAGGTGTCAAAGAAAAGATCATTAATATTTTTATCAGTATTTCAAAAGGCATACAATTTGGGATTTTTTTGTTGAATCTCTTCCATACAAGGCGGTGGTTTTACCTATAAATATCAAGCCACCAAGATAAGGTGTGTCAGTTCCCACTGAGAGATAGAGAGATATCCTAGAAAAAAATAGAACCACTAGGAATTTATTATTCATTAATAGGAGATCCTTGAAGCACTTGGATTTATCAAAGGAAAAAAGCTTCCTATAGGCCATCGATAAGTGAAATGTGAGTAAAGAAGATTCGTTAAGAACCAGTTATGTGAAGAAGTAGAGGACAATGAATTAAAGAACCTACCTAGTTTTTACAATGATATATGGATAGTGAATCCATTATGGTATGTGTGATATTATTTTAAAATCAATAAGCTAGTTTCTCTTAAACTATACTTTGCAAACAAGAAGTGAACATGCACCTATCTTGAGAGAATGGGCTCTTGTAAGCCAACATGCTAGATTGAAGTAAAAATAGTCTATGCGTTATTTTAAAAATAAATAAAGAGGTCTTAATCCATACTCAAATTAAATAAATCCACAAAACACATGCATAAAACATGTGAATCAATAATAAACTGAAGGAATAAAAGTAAATAGTATTTGTGCTTGATGAAATAATACGTAGCGTGTGTGAATGGAAGAAAAAAATATAAGGAATAAGGTTGTGGGATCTTCAATGAAGAAAGTGGATGATTCATTCATTCCTCCATGAATATGTGAAAACATTTATTAATTAATTTACCCAAAAAAATTATTGAATTTTACATAAAATAATTAAACATTTAAGTAATTGTGTTAGTGTTTTTGATGCAATACAACACATGCATGAAGATGAATTGAATTAAGTTTATGAATGATCTTTCTTGTAGGAGATATTGTTGTAGAATTTGTGTTCACTAATGGAACAAATTTGATTATGATATATAACTTCCATAAAAAAATGAGTTCTTTCGAGCCATTGATATGTCGAGAAAGAATTAAACATGAAGACATTTGATAAATTCATCATTTGATCACTCTGAAATAGAAGAGAAGTGGAAGTAGAATCTTCCACTTATTAAATAACATAATTATGGTGTGCCTAAAATATTTTAGATTTAGTGTAGGTAAAAGTACATCATGTTTAAGAAAAATATTATATAGTTGATGCAAATACATACAATGCAGTATAAAGAACACCAATGACTCAAAAATATTATTTACTTCCTTCCTATAAATTGTAGACCAATTATAGTTGTTTTTAACCACTACAATTAATATTGATACCAGAATATTGTAATCAACCATAGGTTGATCATGGAAAAGAATTCGTCTTTGTGCTGAGTCTTGTAATAATATTTGTGAGAAACAGTTTCCATTATTATCTATATTGCACTCAATATATCCATTCCGTTTAACCGAGAAAATGGTTCAATAATAGAGAGATTAATTGAATGAAATAAAAATTTGGTAAATAGTTTGATCTAATGATTCACCCCCTCTCAACATCCCTACATGATTTTTGTAGTCTCTACAGGTGGTATCATATCACAAGCCTATATCTGATTGGATCTAAATTTATTTCCTAGTTTTTTTCATAATGTTTATATAAAGTGCATATTTGATTCTAATTATGAATCACCACATGTGAAAAATTTAACCTCCACTCGTGTTAAAGATAAAAATAAGGTATCTATTAAGACTCTGAAAAAAATAAAAACTAGGGAAAAAAGAAATTAAATAAAACCTAAAAGAAATAATATAAGGATCAATGTTACATTTACAAATCAATTGAAAATGATTATGATAATGAAACTATCTCAATCATTGGAGATTATAAAGAAGTAGAGTCTATCAAAACTCTAGGAGGACACTAATATCTATTTTAATGATATAAGAAAAATGTTTATGTTGTATTGATTTTATAAATAAAATGATAATTCATGGATCCATTAAATGAAATAAAATAACTTGATTAAGAAATAAATAAACAAGGGGATTAACATGAAAAGAAATTCAAAGGTTTCAATGTTCTCACAAATCGCGTTGAAGAAGAGAAAGAATATGTATCTTTTTCTCATCAAAATATTTCAATAATTGTAGAGTAAATATAATGGCATTGTTATGATAGCACTATAAGTAAACATGTTTTTGAAAAAGTAATCCATGCACTTAAAAACATTGTTAAATGTTTCTGTTAATGTGATAGATGGTCAAATTGAAAACAAAACATGTATGGATAAAGAGCTTGAAATGATACTAGAAGAAAAATAATTTTTTTGATGATGAGTATATCATGAGGATCTAGTATTTTGATGAATCAAAAAAACATTTTATTAGAGTCAAGGAATCACAATTAAAGTTAAATCCAAAAGAATCAAAGACCTACACAACTCTTTGAATGAAGGTATAAAACAACACGAAGACCATATTAATAGTATGAAAAGTGAATGGGAAGTTAGGATATCATCAATATAAAAAGGGAATCTTTCATTCAGTATGATGTGCCTTATACTAGAGTTAGAAATTTTAAATTTGAAGGAGATGCATGCTAAAAGTTCCCAAGATTCTAGAAGATGAATTCATCCAACCAAATACATGAATAGAGTCATATTCCAAGAATAGATGTTTCTAAATTAAAATAACTATGAGATTCATGTCTCTGAAGAGAATCATATTTGTGTCCTGAGTAACTCAAGATCAACTATATTTAAACCTTCTACCAACACATGAAAAATGGTAAGTCATAACAAATTTAGTTCAGTTTCTACTAATGTTGTCCAATAGGCTACTGCAAGTCCAAATAAAAAATATGGGAAGATGAGGTTTGATAAAATTGATTATACATCCACCAAAATAAAAATTGAGGATAATATAAATATCACGAAAAATAAATACCCAAATTATAATCCAAATAAGAAAAGGAATTTCCAGAAATAACAAGGCACTAAGTCTATTCTGATTGGATCTACCATTATAAGAAATAAATTTTTTTGGATATTTTTGGTGCTATTAGAAATTTTAAAATCAAGCTATTGATTAATTGAATAATGAGTTTCCTTTTGAAAAATATTGAAGTTATACATTTAGGAAAAGTATAAGTGAATTAATGAAGAAACCATTAACACTAAAGGAATTTTACGGATAAAAATAATCTATATGTGAATAATATATTTGGTTATCTTAACTATTTTTTTGATTATTTTATAATTCTTGGTTAAAAATAGGATGTGATATGGTATATTAAAACCACGAACTATTAATATGTTGATGAGAATAAAATACCAAAACATATTAAGTTGAAGAGAAAAAAATATCGAAAATATTCCTTGGGGAATAAATAGTAGGAGGATGTTTAGAAATCTAGGAAGAAAGATACTTACATGAAGTATGCTATTATGGATTCTTTGAATTTAATCTTATCCATGAAATTATGCTTCTATTTTTTAATGATTTTTCATTCAATGGACCATTGTAAACTGGCCATGTAAATGAATTGAAGCAATCTGAAATCAATAGTGGAATCAATCCTTGGGTGAAACCAAAACATTAGATTTATTGTATACATTCATGATTTTTTTATAATGTTATCTAAGATAGGTAACTCAAAATTATTGTATAATAAATTTGGAAAATACAATATAGATTTTTTTAAGAAATAGTGCATTGTAATCTACCTAGATCAATTTCAAGTTTCTTGAAAAATACAGAAAGATGAGGATAAAGCACTTCCTAAAAATAGGGAAATGGAAAATTGGTTATCCCACATGAAGATACCTAATTTCATGAGAGGTTGTCAACACATAAAACCTCATGTGTCCCACAAAATTAGTGTGGAAGGAAAAAGAAATATATAAACATTGAAAATAATTGTATAATTGTTCTTCCATCTTAAAGGGAGATGTTGAATATATAAAACATGCATGAGGAGAAGCTACTTCACTACTGTCATAAATGATGATAAACATTACACACATGATGAAAGTGTACTAAAGTAAGGATTCCATCAACTATTTAAAATTAGGCCTTTAACTACTGTAGTTAGAGGGCTTTATCATCCCTATAGAAGTGTAGATAATGTATGCAATGTTAAAGGGTTATCTTTAACATCACTTATAAATAGTGCCGATAATGGATCCCTTTAAAATCACTAAAAAAAATTGATAAAGGGTGTCTTTATCAAAACATTTTTATTACTATTAAAGGCCCCCTTTAATAGTGCTAAAAAGTTACAATAATGTCCCTGCTGATAAAGGGAATAATTTATAGACACCCCTTTTATCAATGAACCCCCCCTTTATTAGTAATTTGCACCTCCTTATCACCCCATTAGATAATACCACCCTCCCACACGTTCCATTACCTCCATTGAGTTTTGAACACAAGACCTCAAACTTATACACCAGTGCCTTTTCCACTCCCCAATATTGTTTTATTTAACATTTTATGATATATATATACATTTTGTTTCATTTTGTTACATTTTTTGGTACATATATACAAATATAAGTTCATATAAATATATGTATATATATTTATATATATATAGACAAGGTTTATATATTGATAATTATATTTTATAAGTAAATAGGTTAAATTATTTATTTATAAAATTATATTTTTAAGTGAGAATATATTATAAATATTTATATGTTGTTGTATATTTTATTATAAATAACAGTACATTATGAAGAATTATAAAATTTAAAAACCATAATATATATATTTTTGTAAACCCTAGGAATAAATTCATTCCCCACTAAAAAAGGGAAAAAATACCCCCTAAAAGAGGGCTTAAAATACATAAAATGTCTAAATATTAGGGTATCCCGACTAATAACCCAGTTTTGGGGACCTTCTGGAACTTATTTGTCCATAAACAAATAGTGGTCAGGGTCCCTCTAGTAAACACATCATAGAACACATCACATGATTCTATTGGATATGTGTTAGAGGCCAAGCAAACACCTGGACCAAAAGTTATGGTCGTTTGATGATCAGGTCACATTTTCAACTTATTTTAGATCTTTTACTGATTTGATTATTTTTTATCTAAAAATTTATAGTTAATAACTATTACAAGATAATAATTAGAAAATTATTAATTAAAAATATTTTAAAAATATTTTATATTCCATGTTTTTAAATATATTATTTATTATGTGAAAATTACTCCTAAGCCTTATTTAAAACATATTTAATATATAAATATAAATATAAATATATATTAATAAATTATTATTAATGATTTGTTTTTGAAATATTCCATTTTTTATTGCTATTTTACATGCACTGATAAAGGCCTCCCTTTATTAGCATTTTTTAAAAGCATTGATGAAGACCTCCTTTTATCAACACTTTTTCAGAAGCACAGATAAAAACCCATTTTATCAGATATTTTTTGGTGTACTAATGGGGGGGGAGGGGAGGTGGCTTTATTAGTGTTTTCTCTCAAGCACTGATAAAGGGTCCCCTTTTACAGTGCTAAAAGGTGTTATTAATGACCCATTTAAACAAAACCTTTTCTATCATTGACAATGATTGTTTTTAACAGTGCTTTCGAAACCCTAGTGCTTGATAAATGTGGTTTTGTAGTAGTGATTCTGATATATAAATCTCAAAATATGAAATTTATAAGAACAATCTTGGAGAGTACCAATCATATTAGTTATAAAAGGATTGGATTTCTTATTTTGAGAGGAATTTCTTATCTTTATTGATCCTAATTAGAAGATCACAAGTGTTCCATATATTTCCATTATTCATCTGTTGTTTTTCTATTCTTACATTACTAGGGATTGAAGGTGATGATCAACCCCAATAGGAGAACATGTTGAACACAGTGGAAGGCATGAAGTTGGAATTATTGTTGAATATCTGATAGAAAATTGAATTGTTCCACAATGGCGGACTACCAACACGAATGTACTAAATAATATATGATAAAATTTTCAGCCAAGCCAATTGGAAGGGAGTGATACCATTGTGGATGAGAAAATAGAATGGGGATGATATGAAGGCTTTTATCTTGAATATATTTAAATTGATTTTATGTCAACAGAAGTTGAAAATAGAGGTAACCCAATTATACTTCTTTTCCTATTCATGATTATATAAATGGTGTTCATCAAGTGGGAGTGCCGATTCATGAGTAAAATCATATAAATGAGGAGTAAAATATTCTTTCACATGAAATTTATGATGAGTTTTATGAACTATACCAGAGAAAATGTTACTTGATAATTTTTTTATAAAATAATCCACTTTGTGGAATAAATATGTTAAGAGGATGATATTACATCTTTGGTTATTAATGGACTACATAGAAAACCTTGGTTATATCTCACTTGTTTTCTAAACAAGGTTATCCCCTATAGAATTAGAGTAGAACAACAAAAGTCTGTTTATACCATACTTATTTCACAAAAAGGATAAGTAATTTTTTGAATGAATTTAATTGAAGAAGATATCCCTTCGAATTTATTGTCAATAAGCTGGAGATCAGATATTGATTTTAAGGAATCTTTATTAAAAACAAAGCCAAATTTAGAGGTTGAAAAGCCCTTGTAGATGGTTGGTGAGCATGGTTGTGTTTGTTATCATTATATAAAAAGGAATCAAAGTAAATTAATGATTAATCCCTCTATTATTATTGACTAGTAATGGAATGAGAAAGTTTGAACTGTTATGATAAATATTCAATATGGTATGGTCATGATGCGTGTTGAATTTTTATGGACTCATTGGTTGTAATTTGGTAAGACAACTTCCCCTGATTGATGATATTGCCCAGTGATTTTTTTGGATTCATTGAATTGGGTGTCACACTTAATATATTATAATGTTGTCAAATATAATGATTATTGAACAAAACCTTTGTCAAAAGACAAGTACCAATTGTGTTTTGAGATTGAAAATTGTTTCAACAGTATAATATAGAAGTGAAGGCCAGGATATATGAACATTTTTTCATGAGGGTTTTCTAATTGGATTAAGACCATGAAAATATTAATTTTCTTTAGGATTTTTTAATATGTACATACAACAGTATATTTACACATTTTAATCAAGTGAAGTACATGTAGTGAAGATATTGATTTGAAGATGCCAAGCGTTATTTTTGATGTCCATACATTGTGTTTTAATGAATGTGGATATGAAGAGGAGGACATGAAAAAAATAAGGGCATATATATGTTACATGTAGATTAAATAGAGGAGAAAAAGTTGGTATGTCCTTATAATTGAATAATTCTTACAATTATCCATTATTAGAAATTAATTTACAATTATTACAATATTATAATATAAAAATTTGGTCTGTAAATGAAGTTACCAAGTCCTGCTTAATCCCAGCCACAAGTGGGACCATGAGGTAGACCACGGCTTGGGGATCCATCCTGGGTGATTCAACAGGTGATATAGAGGTGTGTGGTCATGTGTAAATCCTGTATATACCTTTGTGTAAGGGTGGAGGAACATATGTTCCATCATGTGGGGTGAAATAATAATAGAAGAATATTATGGAAAGACATCAATAAGAGAGTGGATATTTATCAATGGCTATTATTGCACCTTGATTGATATTCTAACTTGAAAAAAACTCTAATTTGATTTGGGTATTGATAAATGTGGTACTGTTCATCTAAGTTTGAAAATCCATACATTTGATCAGCCATCTGATTTGGCCGTTTGATCTCCCAGACAATGCTATTAAAAATATAACATAAATATTTTCTATTCACCCATCGACTTCTACCTTTTGAAGACTATCTCTCATTGAAGTGATCTCGGATCGAGTTCACAAAACATGATGGATATCTCTAGTGGTATATTAAGTGAATGGAAAACTCAAATCGATAAGAACCCACACTTGAAATCTTTTTCTTTCAGGAAAGAGATTAAAACCAAATAACATGATTCATCCAATGAAAAAAATGTTTTGAGGTGGACAATATTGAATGATCCCTTTGAGATTTTGGAATATGATGGTAATACGATCATCAGTGTATGTACATGAGGAGATTCTTCAATAAAGGAAGAGCCTAATCCTGAAGCAAGAACTAAATATACTCCAGTGTCTTCTTAAATCATAGTTTGAAGGTGTCAAACCTAATATAATCAGCTATTTATATCAGTCTCCCACATGACATAAAATAAAGGATTTGAGTAAGTTAATATTACTGATATAAGGTAGTGGTTATGCCTATAAATATTGAGGCACCAAGAGAAGATGAGTTGCTTACCATTGAGAGAGAGATCGTGTTTTTGAATAAAAGACCCACCATGAATGTATTGTTCATAAAGAGGAGATCCATTAAGCCCTTGTGTTTCATACAGGAACAGAGGATCGCACATGCCCTCAAATAGTTATGTGCACTCTTGAAGGATCTTCACAATGAACCTATTTAACGAAGCAATATGGGATAGTGAATTAAATCATATCCCTAGATTTTTTGATGATCTAAGGACTATGAAACCTTGTTAGTTTGACTCTATTAAGCCATATATAAAGAAGTGCCTCTTATAATTTTCTTCACGAACAAAACGTGAACCCAAACCAATCTTGTATGAAGGTGATTGATTATTCAATTCTGATTTATTGAAGTACATAAATTTTGTGTGTTGTTTCACAATTAAGGGAATCTATATCGATCATCAGGTGAAAAACATCCAATGTGGATAGTGTACGTGCATACATGAAGAATGCAGAAGGAATGAGGTTGTGTGTTATTCAATGAATAATGCGAAGGATTCATGGATGCTTCTATGAGAACAAGATTATTTTTATTAATTAAGCTATTTAAAAAAATAATTGATGTCAATATAAAATAACACAACATATAAATAAATGTTTTAGTGTTTAAAATTCCATGAAACACATTCCTAAAATTGAATTGAATTGAAATTGTGAAATATCTTCCTTGAATAGAATATTTTTGTATAATTTGTGTCCAATACTTACAGGCATTTGATTAAGGCCAAAAAAAATTTCTGACAACAAAAATTATCCAAGGTAATTGATACATAGTGGAAGAAGTAAACATGCATTAAGTTGATAAATTCATCAATTTTTCATTCTGACGTCGAATATAAGTGGATGTATCATCTAATATTTATCATATATAATAATATTGGCATGTATAAAATATTTCTGATTTAGTGGAATTTGAAGTCCTTCATGTTTAAGAATAATATTTTGTAGTTTATAAAAATACATATATTGCAGTTCAAGAATCTTGTTAAAAAGTTCATTGAACATCTTTGAGAACTAGTGATTCTAGTATAAACAATGCTATTGAAGATTTTTGGAACCATTTTAAAGAACACCAATTATTTATAAAGATTTTTTACTTCCTTCCTAAACATTGTACAATAATTCAAAGAACATGTAATCACTAAAAATAATAGTGATAATAGAATCCATCAGTCAACCACATGTTTATCATGGAAAGGGGTAGGTATTTGTATAAAACCTTTTAAAAATAATTTTCAGCTATTCTTTTCATTATTATATTCATTACAAAAAAAATCATACTTCATAATCAGCGTATAAGTTCAAGAGTATACGAGTTAATTGAGAGAAAGTAAAATTTGATAAAAATTAGGTAAATAGATTAAACTCCCCTCTCTGTGTTCATGGACTATCCATATTGATTTTTATGTGGTATCTTTGGATAGTTCTACCTCTGATTAGATTAGGGGTTTTCCCAACTATTTTTATAGGGTTTATATGATTTTTATATTTGAAAATAATTTTGAATCACCTACGGTGGGAAATTTAATATCCACTCATGTAAAAGAAAACAATATGGTATCTCTTAAGACTCAAAAAAATAATAAAATGAGGGAATCAAATAGATTAATTAAAATCTCAAATAAATAATATGATCAATTTTATCTTTCCAAATAAATTGAAAACTATTATTATGATTTAAATAGCTCATTATGGGTATAATATGAGGAAGTGGAATCTATAAAAAATGTTGACGGTGTATACTCCCAATTTTAAAGATATACGAAAAATGTTCCTGGAGAAGTGATTTTTATATATACTTAGTTCCTTTAGAGATATTGTAGATGAAAATAAATATTTTAAGATTAAATAAACAAAAATGTGGATTCAATTATAAAAAAATTCAGAATGTGAAATTTTCTCAAAGACCTTATTGATGAAAATGATGAATTTTCAACTCTTTGAAATCAAATGATTTAAATAATTGATAATGAATTTAGTTGTTATAGTTATGAGAGAACTATAAGATAAACTATTTTTATAGAAGTAATACATTCACTTAAAACATTTTTCAATGTTTCTAAGAATGTCAGAGATTCTCAACCTAAAGACAAAACATTTAAGAAATAAGTGCTCATCATGTTACAAGAAGAAAAATGAAGTTGCATGAACAATATATGCAGAAGATATATGATTTGGAAGAATCTCATAATGATTACATCAATGATATGGAACACTAATTGGATGTTAATTCAAGATGATTCAATGAACTCGACAACTATTTGAATTATGGTAGAAAACAACATGAATACCTTATTAAAAGAATAAAAAGGGAATAAAAAGGTATAACTACATCAATTGAAAATGAATTGTTTTCATTATAAATAAAGTGTCTTGAACTAGTGATTAAATTGAATATTTTGAAGGAGGAACATATTGAAAATTACCATGTTGACGAGAAGATGAATTCTTCTACCCAAAAATATGAAGGGAGTAAAGCTCCAAGAATGGATGTTGCTACAAAAACTATTGATGAGACTGATCTCTCTGAAGAGACTCATATTGGTGGTAATAATAACTCAAGATCATCTCTTGGTCAACCTTATTTGATTTCATGGAAGAAGGTAACTCATGACCTGGTTAATATTGTTTCTACTAATGTAGTCTCATATGCTAGTACATGTCCAAATCTAAATCTAGGAAGATGAGGATTTATAAGATTTCTGATAAATCCACCAAAACACTATGTTTGAACACAGAAAAGATCAATAAACATAACTTCCATATTTACTCTCTAATGATGAAAAGTATAATATAGAAATATCAAGGCACTAAGTTGAGTAGGATTTATACTACAGGAAAAAGAAGAATATTTGGGGATTACTTTTGGTGCTCCTGAATATTTGAGAATTAGGCCATTGATTTTTCTCATAATGGGTCATTATATGAAAATTATAGAAGGCCTAAATCTAGGGAATGTATAATATATTAAATAAAGAAAACTACAAAATGATGCAAAATACATATATAAATAATAATATATCTATCATGTCTAAATTTAGATATCTTGAAGACTTTTGGGATTATTAAAACATAAGTGGTCACAATAATGAAAAGTGATGGTTTATTCCTACCATTAACTATTCATATTCTAAATAAAATAAAAGTGTAACACCCTAATCTTCCACAACACATTTCCCTTTGAATAATGCAATAGCTTGCATTGTACGCAACTTCAAGATTCTCACACATCGTGATCAATCAAACTAGCTGTTATGAATAGTAATACCCAAAATTTGAAATTCTATAAATTTTATCTTTCAAAATGGAAATCATTTTTGGATTCAGAATATCGAAATTAGCTTAGGGTATATTTTTTTAATTTTTCTGAAAACATTTAATTTTTGATGAATAGTGAAAACCACTAAGTTATTGTTTAAAACATGCTTCTTATTAAAATAATTATTTATTTTATTCAAATTTATTTTAGGTAAAACTAGATACATAATAACTATATAAGTTCTATATATTTTATTAGAGTCATTTTATAATAATTTTAGATACATAAAAATTTTATGGAACTTTTTACTGTCTTTTACCCACCTCCTAGGACCATTTGCAAATTTACGTAAAACATAATTTTACCGTTTCTATGAGATTAATTGAAAAAATCCAAGAGACATGTTTTGATATAAGTAGGTAAAATTTGGCTCAACGAGATGAAAATAATTTGTTTATGAATAGTCTATTTTCACTTTTTTTACCACGATTAAAAGTAAATAGGTTAATTAAAGGTAAAAATGATATTATTATTACCCTAAAAAATGTCCTAATTCCATTGGATAAGTGTAATTAGACCATAAAAACCTTAGGAATAAAATATTATCCTTTAGGTACACTTTGATTAGATTTGAACATTTATTATTATTTAATTCAAAGAAGAGTTAAAAGTGTTAAATTCAAATCTTAATAACTAATTTTTTTTAATATTGGGTCAGAAATAAGATAGATTCACCTATAAATATTCATTAGAAATATAAAACTATTTCCTACATAATATAATTTTATTTATATTTTTTATACAATAAATAAGTTAATTTATTTACGGCATAATCACGATGCAGTAATTTCCTAATTAATGAAATATTAAAATATTTGATATTATAAATATCCAAATAAATGTAATTTAAGACTTTTAATGAAATACAATAATTTTATAGGTTAATATTACATGTTATGGTTGGTTAGATGAATTTATTTTGAAGTAATAAGGCTGTTATTAATTCAGAAAAAACAATATACAAAAGTGTCAAAATTGACATAAAATAGTTTTTAAAAACAATATTATATTATTAATTGATATTCTATTACTAAAATTCTAATGTTCGTTCAAAAGACATATATAATGATAGTTGTCTCATTAATAAAACACTTGGTGTTCTCTTTGAAGTTTATAGTATGTTTATTAACCATATAATATAAAAATACCAAGAGACATAGTAAATGTCAAACTATTTAACTTGTAGTTACATCTAAAAGATAATGTTAATATAGTCACCCAAACTTATATAAACCCAATTGGTTAAGTGTTTTTATACCCATACCCACCTTATCCTTTAAATAATTCATTTTTGAGCCATTATAAACCAAAAATGATTTTATTATAAAATAATATTTCTAGCTTTTCCTAAGGTGCCCTCACCCCTCTTATAAAAGGTCACTCCCCCTTCCATCAAATTCACAGCTTCAAAGATTTTTGGCTCGGACAACCACTACCCAAATACCCTCTCAACTGTATTCCCTTCATCCTAGAGTCCTTCCTTTAGTCATAATTCCAACCTAAGAAGCCCTTTTGATCAAATAAAAAAGAAGAACCCGAAGAAGAGGTAAATATTTTATCACCTCTTTCAGGTTCCTTTCTTCTTCCACATCCTCTCCCTTTGTTGTTTCCATTAAAAAGTAATAACTCCATTATCTTATATATACTATAATGTTATTATGTATATGGTATAACCATATTCATTATTCTATCCATCCCTTGAATTACATGTCACCATACGTGTGTACCTACGACTTATCGTCTGCACGTCATAGTGTAGTTGTTATTCAGTAAATTATTATTTGGATGGTTTAATAATGATGTATAATTGAGGTAAATAATAAATATAACATGATAATGATTCTATATATTTGATATACCATCCAATTATATATTAATATAATATCAAAAGAATGATATTATCGCTCATGCGTACGTACAGATTACCATCTCAATGAACGCGATGAGATTCATTCCCCATCGTATCCATTCAAGAAGAATTTTCATTTGATGATTAAAAATAATGTTTAAATAGTTAATATCATTATGAATATGAATAATATCCATCATATCTAAAACAAACTTTACTTACATAACAAATCATATAAAGGAAAATAAATCAGTTAACACTCGAAATGATGATACTACTAAAATATCATTAACAAAGAAATATTAGAAGATCATATATGAAATCATATTAATGTATATGGTTTTTTTTATAACTTAATAACAATTATTTCACCATTATACAAGACTTTAACCTACCCTTTACCAAGGAAAAGAACAAGGTAGGGGTTAATTTCACAATCTCTTTGTTATCTGAGTTTGTTTATACATAATTATCAACTACAACCTCTTTATCATCCACATCCATGTTTCTTAAAATGTATTTCAAAACATTTTTAGTATCTACTAGATAATGTATTAAAGACATTTAAAACCTTATTTGACCATATATTTTCTTTAAATGAATCTTTCCATCATTTTCCAAACATGTTACATTATATCCTTTTCGACAAAATTTAGTTAAGAATGTTTTTTAACTTATACGGTGGGTACAAGTATTTTCCGCCATTATAAAATCATCAAAGCCTCCCTTACAAGCTTAGAAGAATATTTTCAAAATAAATATTTTCTTTATAATTATGTGACTCTTAAATTATTTCAAAATAGAAAGAGATATTTCTCTAAAAAGTTTTTGATTTCACCTATGTGAACATCATTTCATGGATTTTAAGCTTATTTGAAGTTGATTTATTATGATACAAAACATCGATATTATATTGAAGGTTTTTTTGATATGTTTTATTGTGGATGTGTTATTTTTACACCATTCATGGTTTATGGATAAAGTATTGACATTTCATATGCTAGTTTTAAAAAGAATGTTTATGTTATGTTTAAACCTTTTCATATGAGGAATGCATTGGACTTAGTATGTGATGGGTGGAGCCCACTATTGGTCCTCGATTCATCGGTAGGTCTCATGAGAAAATTAGTGTCTTGGAATAAGGCCTTGACAAAATATTATTGGTAGTATTGGAACAAGGCCTTGACTATGTGGTTATGAATGTCTGGAATTATGCATTCCATCAATATGAAAGTGGCTATTGATATTGCATGTGATTATTCGACTAGTAGAATATCCATGTAAATAAGTAAATGGAATTATTTGATTTTAGATTTTCCATATTATGCTGATGTTAAAGTTTAAAAGGCTTTTGTTTTAGTCTTATACATTGCTTTAAATGTTTATTCTTTTTAATGAAGGTTTCCACTATATTGTTATCCTTACTGAGCATCTGTGATCACCACTTTTTATGTTTTAATTTTCCCAGGATACAAAGAAGTATATTATGACTGATATGTAGGGATAGTCTATGGGATCTCAGTGTTTTATATGGAAACAATGATGTTGTACTTTTCCATATTATGATGTAATGTAAATCTAATGAATGTATATAGTTCTTCTAAGGCTACTAAACAAATCATTCTTTCGAGACATGATCTTTTTTTATCATGCTAATGATATGTAATAATGCACCGACTTTAGGCTTCTAGGGTCAGGGCGTTACAAAAAGACCATAAAAATTCATCAAAAAAGATCACATGTTAGAAAATATTCCTTGGAGAATAAGGAGAAGAAGGATTTTCAGAAAACTATGATGGAAGATACTCCAAATAAGTATGATAACGTGGATTACATAAATGTGATATCAACTATAAGAATATAATTCTATTTTGTATAGAGAGGTAATTTCAAGTAAATCTAAAAATTGTCCATGGAAATGAATGAAATTAATATAAAATCACAAGTAGAATCAATAAAATAGAGAAACAAAAATAAAGTATTGCGTAAAGAAAATCATGAAGAATATTTTGATAAGATACATATGTGAGATAACTCAAATGTTTTGAAGAATGAAAGTGAAAACATTAAGAAAAAATATGTTAATAATTAGTGCTTAATCATATACCCCAATCAATCTCATGTTTCTAGAGAAATGAAAAAAGTTGAGGACGAAGAACTTGTTAAAACAATGTAAAAAAGGAAAATTGGCTATTTCACATGAAGATCTCGAATTTCATGAGAGTCTCTCGATACATGAAAACTAAAGTGAATTAAAAAGATGTGTTGAAGGTGAAATAAATATGGAAATAATGAAAATATTTGTATAAATGTTCTACTATATCAAAGTGTGATTTTGATATTGAAAAACAAGAACCAGAAGAAAATACTTAACTATTCACAAAAGTGAGAATAAACAATACACTAAAGATAATTGGGAATGGAAGTAAAGTATCCATCAGTAAATAGAAATAAAAAAATTTAAATTCTAAATGATGCACACACAAGATTATTAATATAATATTTAAATATAGAAGGAAAGGAATCCCTAGGTTGGGTGGAATTTATCATCCCTATTTCTCCAATTAAGAAGCTGACAAGTGTTCCATATTATTCCCATATTACTGTCTGTTATTTGCATGATTAAATTTCATTCAACTGAAGGAGATTATCATACAAAAGTGGAGAACATGGTGAAAAATGTGGAAGAAAAAATGATGGAATGATTATTCAAGATCGAATACCAACATCAATTATTCCACAACTGTGGATTATCAACATCAATATCCCGAAAAATATCTGATAAAATTTTCCACTAAGTCAAGTGGAAGGGAGTGAACACCATGATGGGATTAAAATAATAAGTATATGATATCAAGGATTACTTCATGAGTATATTGAAACCCATTTCACATCAACAGAATTTGAACATAGAGGTTACCAAATTAAAATAATTTTCGTTGTCTTGATTATATTAAAGGTGTGCATATAGGGTCAGTGTTGGTTGATGAGTAAATTCATGTAAAGTTGGAGTAAAATATTATTTTACATGAAATTTTTGACGTATTTTTTAACTTTGAAGAAGAATATATTACGAGAATTTTTTTTATAAAGCCCCCTCTTTGTGGAATAAATATCTTATGAGCATGATATCAATTGTGTGGTCATTAATAGACATCATAGACAATAATGTTTATGTCTCTCTTATTTTATACATATGATAATATGATTTCTACATAAAGTATAAATATAAAAGGGTTTTCTTCCATGTGAACCTTGTGGTACCGTCATTCTTTCAAAACATGAGAATTAATTCTATTAATTACTTGAAGGGTAGAAAATAAACCTTTGTATTAATTTTAAATAAGGGGGAGAAAGGATAATGAATTTCAGAAAATTTTATTGACAACAAAGACAAAGGGTGATATTGAAAACCCCATGTGAATGGTTGATGAGTATGGTTGTAATTTTTGTCAACATATACGAAGGAATGGAAGTTCAATGTACGATGAAGTTCTCTATGATTAGGGATTAATAATTGAATAAGAAAGTTTTATCTTCTATGAGACATATTCAATATGGAATGGTGATTATTCATGGAGAATTTAATTTAATCCTTAATTTTTATTAGGTAAGGAATGTCTAAATGATTGTTGATAATTGAGGGATAATTATTATGATTTATAACATTGTACGAAATGATTGACTAATTCTCCATGTTGTCAAATTAGATGACGGTTGAACTATTCTTTTGTACAAAGTCATTTTCCAATTCTGGTTTGGGATTTCAAATTATTACAACAGTTCAATACGGTAGTGGAGCCCCTAAAATATGATCATTATTACATGAGGGGTTTCAAATTAGATTAAGAATATGAAAATCTTAATTTTTATTTGGAAATTTTCTTAATGGTAACCATGAAATAATATATTCAAACTATTTGAATGAAGAGAGTCCATGGAGTGAAGATGTTGATTTGAAGATTCCATAGAAAAATGTAGAAGCCCATTAAGTTTTAATGCTTGTGGATGCGAAGAGGAGGCCATGAAAAAATAAGTTCTTGTATATGTTTCATGAAGACTAAATTGAGGATAAGAATATTTCATGGCCTTCTTATTTAATATGGCATACATTCATTCAATATTAGTATTTTTTCCTTGGTATTATAAGAGTCTGATAGAAAAATATAGCCATTCAACTAGGCTAGCAAGGCCAGATTGACCCCAACCACATGTCGGGACAGGTGGTTGACCATATCCAGGGTAACAAGTATGGGTGAATGGGTGTACAATAGAGGGGTGCGTGGAATGTTTAAATCCAACATTCACACATGTATAAGGGCGGAGAAATAGTAGTGCCACCATGTTTGGTGGAATAATGGTAGAAGAACATTGTGGGGTTGTACCAGGAAGGGGAGAGGGTATTTCTGGATGACTGTTAGTGTGCCTTGATTGATATACCAAACAAAAGCATAAGTACTGAATCAATGTGGGACATGTATAATAACACTATTGATGATATATGTTTAAAAACCCATGCATTTCATCAGTTGTTCGATATGTTCGAATTTGGTTGTCTAATCTCCCATGTAGTGTTGTTCAAAAAATACCACAAATATTTTTAATACACCCACAATCATCTACCATTCGTTAAAGATCTCTCCCATAACCGAGTTAAGATAGAGGTCACCAAATCCAACACCTGCCTCTAGTGATATATAATGTGAATAGACTACATGAATTGATCTGGTCCTATAACGTCCCAGTTCCGGAAGTCGCCCAGAGGCGCCCCATACCCAGTTGGTCACATGGACTCAAGCGCATTTCCCCAATTGCCAGAGGCTACCAACTACCAGCAAGGGCCTTGGGTGTGATAGTGGGGAAACTATTCCCTCATTGGCAGAGTACACAATGAAAGTAAACAATAAGAAATAGCGGAAACAAAACAATCCATACACGAGTGAACAACGTAAGACTAAAGCAGTAAATAACTGGAGCACACACATATATATGAAATGATGCATGATACATATGTTTAGGAAATCTTCCAAACAAGTAACAATGCTGGAAATACAAAGTGCCAAACCAAAGTACAAAAGAAAGGTAAACAGATAAAATCCTTAGCATCGCAATCCATAGCTTGGTCCCATGATCTCATGATCCAAGGAATCAAGTACCAGAAGTCGAAGGGTGCTTTCCCTTGTCTATACACTCAACAACATAGTCTGATTGGGCCCAAAATCATGGCCCAAACAGGGTGCGAGGCTAAATCCCAGTAGGCAACCACCCGATAATCTGTTCCTAATAGTCAGTGAGTATATGGCAGGTAACCATACAATATGCAGTAAACAGCAACAGTAAGCAATAGGCGGTAACAAAAAGATATACAGCAATAATCAGTCCACAGAACAACAAGCATTAGTGAAGTAACAGCTAACCACTAATAGGAAACCCTCTGGGAAGTACTCACAGCCATCCCATCTGGTCCTAACTGAGAAGTACCACAACCCTCTGAAAGTGCACTCAGCCTAACCCCTCTAGTTTGGTCGTACGAATTTATTAGACTCTCTGGGGAAGCTCACTCGGTCAATTCCCCTTATAGTCTAGGGTAGTGAGGGACTCTCTGAGAAAGATCACGTGGTCTAAACTTCGTGGCCCCAAGGTCTAGAAACTCTCTGAGGAAGCTCACTCGATCAATTCCTCCTATAGTTTCAGGTCAACGACAGACTCTCTAAGGAATCTCACTCAGTCAATTCCCTCTCTAGCCTGAAAAATGGGATTTAATGCAATTCAACAAGTAAAAACTTTCTGAGGAAGCTCACTCGGTCTACCCTCCTGTATTTTATAGGATCCAAGGAACTCTAGGAAGCTCACTCAGTCTATCCCTTGTAGCCTATAATGTCTAAAGGCACTCTGGAAAGATCACTCGGTCTATCCCTATAGCCTATAATGTCAAAGACTCTCGGGGAAGCTCACTCAGTCTATACCTCATAGTCTACAGCACCAGGTTCTCGCAACCCCGTGCCAGTCAGTGCATAATAATTCTATAAGGACAAAGTACACCTATAGATCTACTTGGATAACCAAAGTACACCCATAGAGATATATGGATAAACATTCTACAGTAAACAAGCATGTTATAATCATCACTCCATCCAATGGTCATAAGGCCAACAAAGACCCGAATGTTGTAAACAGAACAAAACATGGGAAAAACATCCCAAGCACAACAATTATCAACCAACATGATCAATTTACCTCTACAGAAGCATGCAAGAAAGTCAATAATTACCACAAGGGAAAAACGGTAAACATGCAATACCTCGTTCATAGGTATTGGTGGAAATTGCACATAAAACTCAAAGAAATTGAAAGGTAAGGCCAAAACCACCTACATGGATGCTAGGAGATCAATATAATTGAGCCATGAAGATTGATTCTCTTTAGAATGGCATGGATCTATGAAAACACAAAAAACGTTCAAACCAAGATAACTTGAGAAAGAAGAGGAATTAGAAAACAAAGATCTAGGAGAAGGAAGAACTCACCACTATGGTTCCAATGTAATCAACAAATTTAGATTAAAAGAACTGATTAAGGAGTGGGGATTCAGAGAATTTCCACGGCTGTATGGCGTCTCTCGGTCGAACGGGACCTAGAAGATGTCGTTTCTGTCGATGAGACGTGACCCCGGTCCGTTTAATGAAAAACAATACACAGCGTGTACTCTATTTTTCCATACTCCTCTTTATGCGGCCTCCAATTCATCCTTACACACCGTGTGTGTGGCCCGGACATGGTCAACCCATGTCCTGGTGCGGAAATGGATTACACAGCGTGTACTCAGAAAGTACCTGGCGTGTACTTAAAATTTTTACAGAAATTACTCTTTTCTAAAAAACATTAGAAAAAGGAAAAACCTACTGGAAACAAAGATCTGGGTTCTTACAGAATTCCCCCCCTTAAGGAAATTCTTCCTTGAATTTCTCTAGTAAGGCGTAGAAGAAGAAACCCCGAACCACTCCAGCCATTGAGATCGCACATCGGCCACCCTCTCCCAAGTCTTGTCCTGCACTCGCCCGTGCTTCCATAGCACCCATACCAGAGGAACATACCGGCCTCGAAGATCCTTCGTACTACTTTCAACAATCAGGATAGGATGCTCCTCAAATGATGCATCTACATCAAGCTCATCCTCCTCAGGTTGGAAGACATGAGACAGGTCTAAAATGTAACGTCGGAGCTAAGAAACATGGAAGACGTTGTTCATAGCCCGGTACCTATAAGGTAACTACAACAGATAGGAGACCATCCCAACTCTCTCCAACACCACAAATGACCTAACATACCGCGATGAAAGCTTACCCTATCTCAGAATACTCTTGTGTCCCAACCTTTGTGCAACACGCAGGAAAACCTGATGCCCGACCTCAAACTCTAGAGGTTGTCATTGCTGATAAACATAAGAATTCTGCCGAGACTGTATTGTTTCCATCCTCTTCTAAATCAACTCTATCTACTTAAATGTCTCCTAAACAAGTTGAGGTCCCAGTAAAGCTACCTCTCCTACCTCCAGCTAGAATAAGGGTGATCGGCATGGCCTACCGTACAAAGCCTTATAAGGTTCCATCTGAATAGTCACCTAAAAGCTATTGTAGTAATCGAACTCCACAAGAGGGATATTTTTCTCCCAAGAACCGCCAAAGTCTATAATGAAAAGATCGGAGCATATCCTCAAGCACCTAGATCGTGCGCTCGGACTGACCATCAGTCTGGGGATGGTATGTTTTACTCAAAAGCACCTGTGTCCCCAAGGCCTTCTAAAGTCCCTGCTAGAACTGAGAAGTAAAGCATGCATCCCTGTATGAAACAATGGAGTTTGGATCTCCTTGTAGACGTACAATCTCTCAGATGTACAACCGTCCCAACTCATCAACATTGAAGGTCTCCTTAGTCGGTAAGAAGTGAGCAACCTTCGTAAGCCTGTCGTCGACAACCCAAAAAACATCACTCCATCAGGGTGACCTCAGCAACCCTGTCACGAAGTCCATCGCGACGTCGTTCCACTTCCACTCAAGAATGTTTAACAGCTGTAAAAGGCCTGCTGGTCTCTGATGCTCTACTTTCACCTGCTGACAAGTAAAACATCTTATGACAAAACCAGCAACATCATTCTTCATACCTGGCCACTAGTACTGGTGGTGTAGATCACTATACATCTTGGTGATGCCAGGATGAACTTCCCAAACTAAGGAATAAAAATCCCAAAACAGCTCCTCGCGTATGTCTTCTGTCACCCATACTCATCCCTAGAAACATAAGAACTCATCCTCACCCACTGTCTATCCAAGAAGAGGCTCCTCTCCTGACACACTCTCCCATATAAATAAGACTTATGATTCTGATAGCTACCTCATCCTTACTTGATCAAGAAGAGAAGAGGTAATAGATACAGAAGATAGGAAAATATGTCCCTGTCTGTCATGCACCTCCAAGTGCATCTCAGAGAACAGAGCCATAAACTTCCACTCATTGTTGGCCTCTTGAACTGCCTGAATCTGAGTTCTCTTACTCAACGCATCAGCCACTGCGTTTCCCTTAACCGACATATAGGCGTGTTCGAAGTCAAAATACTGAAGATAATCGACCCAACTGTGCTGTCTCAGATTCAGATCGTGCTGAGTGAAGATATACATGAGACTCTTGTGGTCGGTGAAAACCAGAAAGTGCTCCCCCAGAAGGTAGTTCCACCAACTGCCTAAGGGATGAACAATAGCTGCCAACTCCAGATCATGCATCGGGTAGTTCATCTCGTGTGTCCTCAACTGTCTATACCCATAATAAATGACCCAATCTCCTTGCATAATCATTTCACCCAACCCGATACCTGAAGCATCACAATAAACAGTATATCTTTTGACTGGCTCTGGAAAGACTAGTATCGGTGCTGACGTCAACCTTACATTCAGCTCCTAAAAGGCTGACTCACAAGAATATGACCATAAGAACTTCACCCCCTTTTTGGTCAGACCTATCAATGGTGCTGCTAGGCTTGAAAAGTTTGGTATGAAGCGCCCGTAGTATCCAGCCAGCCCTAGGAAAATCTGTACCTCAAAGACGTTCTTCAGCTGCTCCCAGAGAACTACAACTCTCACTTTCTCTGGGTCCACTGATACTTCTGTCTCTGAGATAACATGACCGAGAAAGTAAATTTGATCCATCCAAAAGTAGAATTTCAAGAGCTTAGCATATAACCGATGCTCTCTCAGTGTACTCAGAACGATCTAAAGATTTGTGGCATGGTCATGTCGAGTGTGAGAGTACACCAAGATATCATACACGAAGACCACGATGAAGGAATCCAAGTAAGGATGGAACACTCAGTTCATCAACACCATGAATATTGTTGTTATATTCGTGAGACCGAACGACATAACCGTATACTCATATAGACCATACCTGCTTCTGAAGGCTGTATGATGTATATCTAATGGTCTAACGTTCAAATGATGAATGCATGATCTCAAATAAATCTTCGAGAACACTCTGACTCCTCGATGTTGATCAAAGAGATCATAAATCCTCAGCAAGGGATATCGGTTCTTGACCGTCAACTGGTTCAAATTCCGATAATCCACGCAAAGCATAAGGGTAACATCTACCTTCTTTTCAAAAAGGACAAGCGAACCATAAAGATAAGTACTGGGTCGGATGAAACCAATTCCATGCTACTCCTCTAACTGCTTCTTGATCTCCTGTAACTCAGGTGTAGCCATCCTATAGGGAGGAATGAACACCAATGCCACTCCAGGAAC
Organism: Viscum album; assembly: GCA_963277665.1. Classification (NCBI taxonomy): domain Eukaryota; kingdom Viridiplantae; phylum Streptophyta; class Magnoliopsida; order Santalales; family Viscaceae; genus Viscum; species Viscum album. The sequence continues at coordinate 812,672,069 of OY728126.1, read as the reverse complement.
GAGCTCAATCGAGAATTCTACTTCACGCTCAGGAGGTATACCTGTAATGTCCTCTGGGAAGATGACTCTGAAACAATCCACCACTGGAGGAATGTCTAACTATGAAGTCCCCTAGTCATCCAGATAAAGACTAGAAATTTGGGATGTAACTCCTCCTAGCCCATGATGCTTGAATCCTGCTCGACTCGCCTGAACATCCCACTCGCCTCTATGAAGACAGGATTCACCCTCTCATGATACGAAACTCACTCTATGGAGATAACAGTCAACGACCGCCTAGAAGGGAACCATCTAGTCTATCCCAAGAATTACATCATAACCTGTCATCTCTAGGACACAGAGATCCCATAAGAAATGATATCCTGCAACCTCGAGAGGGCACTCTCTGCACTGACATAGGCTAGAATTCCTTGCTCCCAACGGCATGTCAAGAGTCAACATGTCAGCAGACGAAAAGATACATAGCCGAAGGCACTCCACAACAACAATAGAGATAAAACTATGCAAAGTACCCGCATCGAAAAGAGTTGAAGATAAAACTGTGGCTACTAAGATCGTAGCTCTAACTGTAGAAGGTCCGGGAACCTACTCCTAAAAGGTCTTCTCCACAGCAAAAGTCTTGCCTACACCATGGATCTGTGACCCTGCCTGACCACTCTGAGCTGATCCACTCTACTGTCGCTGATGACTGGGCGACTGACCACCACGACCGCGACCTCCACCTCGGCCCGAACTACCGGAAGATCTCTAGCTCCCAGAATGGTGAGAAACTGGCGAAGCATCTCCAGAACGTGGTGTCATATAAGAACCCCTACCACCAGCTGAATGTGAGAAGATCTAACAAAAGTGATTAAGATGGCCCATCTTGCCGCAAGATCGGCACTCCATCAGATCTCTCTGGCACTGAGGCCTAATATTCACACTCCTACCTTACTGGTAGCATACGACATGGCTACCCGAAGAAACATCATACCTACCCTGATCTCCTCTAGAAGACTCTCTGTGGCGATTCCTACTATCCGTAGGAGGAACGCCAGCTCTGGATGTCGAACCGCCCTGTCTCACTGCTCTAGAATCCCTCAGATTGTGCACAGTGATAAGCGCCTGGTTGACAATAGAGGATATCGAAGTCAACCTGTAGATATTCACCTGGGAAGAGATCTCCTCCCTGAGACGGTCCTCAAGCATCCTATCATGGAAAAACTCATCACCTGACGGGATCAGTGTGAAATGATGCAGGTTAGTAAAGCAAGACGAGTACTCCATAACAGAAAGAGTACCCTACTGCAAACTCATAAACTCTCGGGCTCAATCGGCCCTCAGTGTCTCCGGATAGAAGTAGTCATTAATGGTACGTTGAAACTCATCCCATGACATACCCTATTGGCAGCCTGACTGTGAGATCACCTCCCACCACCTATTGGTGGTGTCTTAGAGCATATAGGTGGCCATCTTTACCCTCTTCTCTGGGGTTATCTCGAGATGCTTGAAGATAATTAGCGTGGCCTCTAACCATGACTCAGCATCCTGGGGTCCTCCATCCGCTGAGAAAGTGGGAGGATGCTACTACTGAATGACCCGGATCAACACTTCCATCGACGGGGTAGGAGGCAGTGCTCCTTGAAAAGTTTGCATCATCCTCAGGAAGTCTTCCCTGAACTGCGTAATGGCTCCTACGATGGGTATAAATGTGGGTTCCAAAACTGGCACAGTAGGAGTATCTTTAGGAGGATCTTTATAGGCCATATTTGGTGTCTGATCACCGTCTGGAAACTGACGTACTAACAGAGGAAATCACGGAGTCATAGCTCTCAAAAGACCATAAGAACACCTCAGACCAAGATTATCAAAGACTTAGAACATAAGAGTACAAAACGGGAACAAGAGAAGGAAACGTTCGAGTTTTACCAAACACGACTACATGGTGTGTATAAAAACTACACGTCATGTTCTCTTAAGCCTTTCACATGGGTGTGTATTCCGGCCACATTGGTCATGTAACAACCCAAACTACATAGCGTGTTGTCCCCACACACGGCGTGTACTTGAAATATACTCCCATGCCCGAGTCTCCTTACACGACTAACCCACAAGGTCCACTTAAACTTAGAATACATGGCGTGCTTTCCATAGACACATCGTGTACTAAAGAAGGTTTCGGCAACTCGTGTTGTTAGTTACATGGCCGGCTACATGACTGATCCTTACACGGCGTGTTCAAAACAAACACGGTGTGTATAGGAGAATATAACACTGACCTGTGTTGTTCTTGACACGACCGGGTACCTGGAACAAAACTACACAACATGTTCCTACCAAACACATCGAGTTCTACTCGAGCTTCCCTAGCCCGTGTTGTTAGTGAAACAGCTGGGTACACGGCTCACTACTACACGATGTGTACCTGCCATACACGACGTGTTCTAGAAGATTTTCCCCAACACTGTGTTCCTGCTCACACAGGGAGTGACATGTTTTAAAAACTACACGGCCTGTATATACAAAGTACACGCTGTGTATTCTGGGTTTTTCCGGACAGTAGCTCAGAAACTGCACCAAAGTCCAGAAAACACAGAAACATGGCATGAAGGTGCCAAATTCTAATCCGTGAGGGCCCATACTTCCCGCGAATCAATGCTTGGCATACAATATAGTCATATAAAAGGAAGAACAGGTCAATGATCCACCAATTTATGATTCAATAGGTCCCATAAAACCTCAAGAACCAAACTTTTGCATTCGTCTAAGCAAGTACAATACAAAAAGTCCTCTAAAAACAACAGGGATTCTATCAAGAATCTATCAAAACAACATGCATAATCTACACAATTTCTATAAAAACAATATGCAATCACTAATGATCCCTAGATGGCATGAAAAGAATGCATGGAATGTGATTTCTAACAGGTGCCTATATGATGCATGGGATGGCATGCCCTCATCTCATCGAGTTCGACAGAAATAGAACCATAATATAAACAACAATAACAACACAAGTCATGTGAATCACTCTAGGTGAAATCATATCAATTGTAACATCACAAAACCAGAAACTAAAATAAGCGAGGTAGATTGGCTTTTCCCTGTACATGGGTTAGCTACTCCCGAGCATAGATTAACACCAAGCACCGAATCCGTCCTATCCCTTGATAAGGCCCTAAATATTATGTCAAGAGAAAAGAACTCCTCTGATACCACTTTATAACGTCCTAGTTCCGGAAGCCACCCAGAGGCGCCCCGTACCCATTTGGTCACATGGCCTCAAGCGCATTTCCACAAACACCAGAGGCTGCTGACTAGTAGCGAGGGCCTTGGGTGTGATAGTGGGGAAACTATGCCCTCATTGGTAGAGTACACAGTGGAAGTAAACAATAATAAATAGCGGAAATAGAAAAATCCATACACGAGTAAATAGTGGAAGACTAATGCAGTAAATAGCTAGAGCACACACATATATATGAAATGATGCATGATACATATGTCTAGGAAAGGTGCCAAACAAGTCACAATTCATGAAATAAAATAGTTCCAAACCAAAGTACAAAAGAAAGTTAAACAGATAAACTCCTCAGAATCGCAAGCCATAGCTTGGTCCCACGCTCACCTACTCCATGCAATCATGTACCAGAAGTCGAAGGGCGCTTGCCCTTGTCTATAATTGCAACAACATAGTCTTATTGGGCCCAAAATCATGGCCCAAACAGGGTGTGAGACTAAATCCTAGTAGGCAACCACCCGAAGATCTATGCCTAATAGTTAGTGAGTATACGACAGGTAACAGTATAGTAAGAAGTAAATAGTAACCATAAGCAACAGGTAGTAACATGAAGATATACAACAATAATCCGTCCACAGAAAAACAAGCAGTAGTGAAGAAATAGCTTACAACTAACAGGAAACCCTCTAGGAAGTACTCGCAGCCATCCCCTCTGGTCCTAACCGAGAAGTACCACAACCCTATGGCAGTTCACTTAGCCAAACCCCTCTGGTTTGTTCGTATGAATTTATAAGACTCTTTGGTGAAGCTCACTCGGTCAATTACCCTTATAGTCTAGGGTAGTCAGGGACTCTCTGAGGAAGATCACGTGGTCTAACCCTCGTGGCCCCAAGGTCTAGAAACTCTCTAAGGAAGCTCACTCGGTCGATTCCTCCTATAGTTTTATTTCTACCATAGACTCTCTAAGGAATCTCACTCAATCAATTCCTTCTCTAGCCTGGAAAAAAGGGTTTTAAAGCAATTAAATAAGTAAAGACTCTATGTGGAAGCTCACTCGGTCTACCCTCCTGTAGTCTATAATATCCAAGTCACTCTGGGATGCTCACTTGGTCTATCCCATGTAGCCTATAATGTCCAAAGGCACTCTGGGAAGCTCACTTGGTCTATCCCCTGTAGCCTATAATGTCAAAGACTCTCTGGGAAGCTCACTTGGTCTATACATCATAGTCTACCGCACCAGGTTCTCGCATCCCCATACCTGTCAGTGAATAATAATTCTATAAGGCCAAAGTACACCTATAGAGCTACTTGGATAACCAAGGTACACCTATAGAGCTACTTGGCTAAACAGTCTACACCAAACAAGCATGTTATCATCATCACTCCATCCAACGGTCACAAGCCCAACAAAGACCCAATGGTTGTAAATAGAACAAAGCATGTGCAAAACATCCCAAGCACAACTATTATCCACAAACATGATCAATTTACCTCTACAAAAGCATGCAAGAAAGGTAGGAATAACCACAAGGGAAAAATGATAAACAAGCAATACCCTGTTCACAGGTATTGGTCGAAATTGCACATAAAACTCAAAGAAATCGATAGGTAAGGCACAACCCACCTACCTGGATGCTAGGAGATCAATATACTTGAGCCAAGAAGATTTATCCTCCTTAGAATGGCATGGATCTATAAAAACAAAAAAAAAACATTTAACCCACGATAACTTGAGAAAGAAGAGGAATTGGAAAACAAAGCTCTAGGAGAAGGAATAACTCACCGCTGCGCTTCCAACGCAATCGATATCAGTCGATTCAGATAACGGATGAAGGCGCGGGGATTCAGAGAAGTTATGCGACCGTACAACATCTCTCGGTCGAACGATACCTAGAAGAAGATATTTTTGTCAATGATACGTGACCCTAGTCCGTTTAATGGAAAAAATACACAGTGTGTACTATAATTTTCCGTACACTTCTTTAAGCGGCCTCCACTTCATCCCTACACACCGTGTGTGTTTCCTGAACACGACCAACACACGGCCTAGCATAGCAAGGGAGTACACTGTGTGTACTTAGAAAGGACACGACATGTACTTCAAAAATTTCCAGAAATTCCTCTTTTCTCAAAAAAATTCAGAAAAAGGAAAAACATACCTGAAATGAAGATTCGGGATCTTACATATCCCATGCATGAAACCTCTATCATTCATTAATGAGATTAAAATAGAAGAACAAGTTTTCTCAAATGATAATGATGTTGTGAGGCCATTGATATTGATGGATCCCTTTGATATTTCAATAGATTAAGGACATACGACCCTTAGTGAATGCACATGTAGAGATCCCATCACAAAGGCAAAGACCAATCACATAGAAAGAACACATTATTTTAGTGTCTTGTATGTTCTGGTTTGATGGTGTAAAAGATGAGATATTAAAATCCTTATATATTCCATCCACACAGAATAAAATCTGGGATTTTATTCTCTGAATCTCACAAATATAAGGTTGTGGTTCTTTCTTAAAATATAGAGTCACTTGGGATTATGGTTCCAAATTCTCCCAAGGAGCAGCGGCCTTAGGGTTTCCACGCTGGTGGATTCCCCAAATGAGCGTCAGCTCTTTGATCGGGCATCAGCTTCACCCACTGGAGGCCTCTCTTTGTCAGTTTTTTCATCGCACCTCTTGCTCGCCCCCATGATATTGCAGTGGTTTTCTCTAATCCTTTCACCTTCATATATTACACCTTTTTTCCCTCATCGTGATGATCAGATTTCATAAGTGTCCATCCTTTTCTCCTTGGTCTGCCGACTCTTGGATCTCCTGTGGGGTTTGTGGTGCTCTCTGCGAGACATCTTTCCAAGGACTTGTGGGCAGAGGTCATCTTACAGTGGACCGTCTTTTCATCTCTACCACAGAATCATTCTTTAGATCTGGACACCATCAATTTTTAGGTGGTTTCACTTCTTTGAGTGGCATATTCGGAGTCCTCTGATCGACGGTGAAGGATTCCAAGTGGGATCTGTCCTTCGAGTGGTCGTTTCTGATTTATTGGAGGGGGGTTGCAGAATCTGATTTACAGGGGGTTGGTTTCTTCATAATTGCTGAGATACCTTGGTTAATACCTACATGGGATGTTGTTATGTTTCTGCTTTTGGGTGACTTTGCTTCCATTGAAGGTTTTGTATTGGATGAGCATTCCCTGCAGAATCTAGTTGGAAGAATTTTGGCATGGTTTTTTTTGCTGCACTGTTTTTGTGTCTCTCTTGGTTTGTTCTGCATGCTGATTTGGATCTGAAGGCTAGATGAGATACAATGATTATTATAAGAATTGGTAAAATGTATCTTTGCATTTGGCATTCATGTTTGGTTCTCACAGATGGCATCGGGTGGGTGACCTCGAAAGAGGGATGGGTGTGCTGACACCCATCATTCAGCTGTTGGTCCTCTTTTGGATGGATGGTTTCTCAGTTGGTTTATGAAAGGTGTTATCTAGATGATTTTGCATTGCATCAGGTTGACAGTGAAGTGTTTTCCTCAATTGAATCATTTGGTGGGTGGCCCGTTTGATAGATAGGTGTGCTGTCGTCTATCGTCCAGCCCTCTTCCTACTTCATTGTGGGATTGAAAAGTACCTTTCTTTGATTTTGTTGCCAGCATGACTCATATCTTGGAAAGGGGGTTGGTGCATCATCTTTGTCTGATTTCACTATTTTAGGTTCTGACATAGGGGGAAAACAGACCCTTGGTTGCCTCTTATTTTGATGTTGGTTTCTCATTTGGCGGTTAGGTTCATATAAGGCATTTGTTCCCCATTGGTGATTTTTTTCTCATTTGGACATGGTAATGGGTTCCTTCTATTCCCAGTCATCAAAAGGAGATATTTTTCATTTAATAAAAGTGGTCTCCCCCCTCATTTTCATAAAAAAATAGTCTCTGAGATGAGGTGTGTGACTTCATAGAGAGAGAGAGAGATCCTGTTTCTAAAAATAGATCCACCATGAACATCTAGTACATTAAGTGGAGATCTTTGAAGCACTTGGCATTATTGAAGGAAAAGAGGATCATGTGGTCCATCATCAAGTTCACCACACACTCAATGGATGTTTTCAAAGAACGTATTCCTCGATGCATTAAGGGAAAACACATTAAATCCTCTACCTGTGTTTTGTGATGATCTAAGGACTTAGTAGCCTTTCTGGTTTATGTGATTCTTTGGAGAAATCATCAAGGTAGTTTCACTTAATATCTAATTCACAAACATGAAGTGAACCTGCTCTTGTCTTGTGTGAAGTTGTTTGAGTAAACCAGTGTGCCTGGTCGGAATATAAATAGTCTGTGTGTTATTTCCTAAAGATAGAATAGAGTTTACATCTGACCTCACACGAAGGACATCCATGAAACACATGAAGGAACCAAGTGCATTAATCCTAAAATAATTGAATAAATGTAGAAAATGTGGGTATAAAGAAATAGTAGGCATTGTGTGTGAATACATGAAGTAGAATAATGAAGGTTGTAGGTTATTCAATGACTAATGTTAAGGATGAGTTCCAGATCCAATGAATATGTGAAACATTTTATAGATTAAGATTGGTTAAATAATTTTTGAATTTCTCATAATATAAATATACAAATAAATAAATGTGTCAGTGTTTTAGATTCCATGAAACACATACATAAAGCATAATTGAATAGAAATTGTGTAAGAACTTCCTTTCATAAAATATTGCTGAAAAATTTGTGTGCTCAATTGGAACACATTTTATTGGACCCATTGTGAGTAATTTTTTTAATAATAAAAAATTATGCCAATTTAAATATAATGCTAATTCGAATATTATGTTTTAAGTGATGATAATCACATTAGTGAATATTTATAAATGAATAGATTATTTCACATAGTATAACAAATATCAATAAGTAAATAAATTAAGGATATTTGTGTTTCAATATATTTACAAGAATATATTTACACGTAATTATGAATTTTAGTTAATATAGTTCTGTTATTTATAAGTCAGACACTTTGTAGGGTTTTCAATGTCTTGGACACCGATAGTTCAAAGGATTCACTGATGGTTGAATCACTAATGAAGACTAACCAATCGAAGAATACACTGATTTAGGACTAACCGATATAACAAATGACACAGCAATGGACAAGTCACCAGTGATAGGTCACCCTGATAGTTCAAGTGACTCACTGATAGGCGAGTCACCGAAGGGAGACACACTGATAGTTCAAAGGACTCACCGATGTGTGCCACACGAATTGTTCAAAGGACTTACTAATTAATGATTCACTAATAGGTGACACACCGATGGAAAAATGAGTCACCGGTTATGACTCACCAATGCCCAGAAAACCAATAGTAGAAATGACCCACTGGTGCCTAGAGTCAACGATTTTGATGAAAAGGACTAACTGATACTGAGAGTCACTGATGCTAATAGAGAAATTCTAATGATTCACATATACTTATGACTAACTGATATTCATAAAAACTGTTTTTATTTTATTAATTCATCTCTATATCTAACGGTCATATTTAGATAAATTAATGCTTTTGACGTTAATTAATGCTGCTTTTAGGATATTCAGAGGATGGTACGAGGTACATACACATGGAGAGATCATTATAGCTACTGGTCATCGAAGGATAAAAGGATAATATGGATTATTTGAATATAAGAAAAAGCGTTGTAAGAAAATAAAACATAAGAACTCTTATAACTCTCTATCACACATCCTAAACACTAGAACTCAATAGGAAGAACATAGAGGGAGATAAAAAAATAAAGCTAAACCTACTGAGCTGACCAGATGATCTTTCAAATAAAAAGATGAACATATCATACTCCTAGAATCTAGTAAACAGTGGCAATGACACTCTATTTTGGAGTCAACTTCTAGAAGAGGACCCGAACATAATTTCCACTACATCAAACGAGTCCAGAGCTGCACCTCATAACACACAAAGCCTTCTAAAGATTACTCTATAACTTTAGCTTTGTTGTATTCATTTATTTACATTTCTAAGTAGTGTGTGTGTCTGTCTATTACACACACACTAACTCATGTTTATAACTGGAGGATAATTATTGTCCTCAATCTCAAACTCTATTTATCTATTTTTATCACATGTAAAACTATGGAAGGGGTCGCATGTGACCTGTTTTTCGTTTTTCCCACGAAAAACTATGGTAAAGGTCAAGTTTGACTTGGAAAACCTTGTGTGCTGTTGTTAACCATGATATATGGTGTGGAACAAACTTTTTTAATAATTTCAAATACTTTGCAGCATATGGTCACCAAGTGGAGAGGACTAAGTCTCGACTTGAGTGTAAACCTCTTATTTTAAATTCTTTTGTGCCAATTGTTAATTTTTTACTATGTTTTATAACAAATTTCATTCAAACAATGACAAAATATGATATTTTGGTTTTAAAGTATTTATAACACATTTGAATTAGTAATTTAGTTTCAAAAGTTATATTAACATTAATATTAGTATAACTAATAACTAGTTAATCTTTTGAGAGATTAATTGAACATTCAGAACTCTTATAAATTCACCACAAACTAACTTGGATTAGATTTTTAACTGGGAGAAATTTTCATAGAACTAATATTTAAATTTTTTTTTATAGGAACTCAATTATCCCCAATCTTGAGTAATCTACTATGAATGACATTTGATATCATGGGATTTAAGAATTTTTTTAGTTTTTAAATCTTTTTCATAGATTTTGAACTGTGATTTTCGTTGTATTTCAATTATTTAAAATTTTATATAAATACTAGTTTTTTTATCTATTTATTTTCTTATCAAAATTTATATCATGGATAATATATTAGAAGGAGATACTATGAATAGACCACCTTTCTTCAATGGAAAAATGAAATATATTTAGAATGAAATAGATTTGAAATATTAACTACTAGAAACAATTGGGATGAAGCTACCAAGACTACTTATGATAATAAATATAATATAATGAATGATCGATATTGTGCACTAGGAGATGAATAATTTAATCTCATTTCTTCCTGTAAAACTGCCCATGAGATTTTTTGACACTTTAGATGTTTCCCATGAGGGAACGTCTAATGAAAAATATATGAGATTAAATACTTATACTATTAAATATGAAAATTTTAGAATGAATCCCAATGAATATATTTATGATATGTTTCTTAAGTTCAGTGAAATTTTGAACACCATGATTTCTTTTAGAAGAGTTATCATAGAAAAGGAGCAGATAATGAGGATTCTGCAATGCTTACCAGAGAGATGATAAGGGACATCAATATTCATAAGAGAATCATACTACAATGATAAACATCTAGTGAATGAACAAATTGGAAAATTAATAATGTATGAAAAGGATATAAAGGTGAATCTAGAGGAAGAAGAACCAAAGAGAGAATATGTAGCCATAAATACTACCACTTCCATGATAAAAGACAAAGATAATGTTCAAGATATTGTTGAGAGCACAAGTAGCGATGAATCGGCTTCAGAAAATGACAAGGAAATGGCCCAGCTGGCCTGGAGATTCCGAATATTTTACAGAAAGAAAATGTTCTTCAAGAAACCAAATTATAATGGAAATGATAACCACAAGGGAAATTAGAAAAATGATTGTAATATTCCATGCAAATCAAGAAGAAATAGTTTTCTATGAATGTAGAAGGAGAGGGACAATCAAAGATGACTGCCCTAAATTAAAATATAAAAATAAGCATGAAAATAAAGATATGAAATATAAGAAAGCAATGAAGGAAACCTGGACTGTGTCTAAGGACATATCCAGTGAATATTATTTTTCTCAGAATGAGAAATAATCTGTGGAAAACATGTGCATTATGAAAAATACCTCATAGGTACTGTCAAAATCTATTTTACATAATGACTATTATTCTAGAGATGAGTTTGAATCAGAAAATATGAAAAATTATTGAATTTTTCAGTATTTTAATATTTAAGAAGAAACATGTTATAAATTAAGGATAATTATAAATCATTAAAGAAACAACATTCTCTCTATGCATATATAAAATCTGAACTTACTATTGAGAAAGAAAAAAATGAAAAACTTTTAAAGGCGAACAATGACCTAATGTTATCTAATGATCAATTAAATATGGATCTGAAAAATTTTAACAATGGGAAAACACACATACCCAGTTACATAGTAAATAGATAGCTCCTAGGTATTCTACTAAAACAGTATGTCATTTAGGGAAAATAAATTTATCTAAAACCCATTTTATAACTAAATCTAGAAAATCTTATTCTCTGACCAAAAATCAAGATTTTACTACAAATTAATATTCAAAAATATATTTTACTCCATCATGTTTTTCTAGACAAAATAATGTTTATTTTTCAAACACATTACATTCTACATATAGGAAACCCATAACAAAACTGTGTGTCCCTAAATCCTTTATTACTAATGTTTCTGGACCCAGACAAATATAGCTCCCAAAATTGTTTCTTGGGTGTTTTTTTTAGGTAAACTACCTAAAGAGTTCCTATAGAAATCTTTGGATTTTGGAAAGTGGATTTTCAAGACACATGAAGGGTGATTACTCAATATTAAATAATATCATCATGATTTATGGAGGGCATGTAACATTTGGTGAAAATTGAAAAAAAAATCATCAGATTAGGCCTGATTGGTAACCCTAAGGATATTTCAATTTCCAAAGTAATCTTTGTTGATGAATTACAATATAACATACTTATCATATCCCATATTTGTGATGAAGTATTTAATTTCAAACATGAAAATCATTAATCCTTATTTTTTGATGCGAAAAATAACATAGTATTTACTGCTCTTAGAAATGATAATTTATATGTTGTAAATTTGATACAATAGCATAACAGAATGTTTCATACTTAAGTTCCTTTCACAAAGACTCTTGGATCTAGTAGATAAGACTAGGAAATTGTAATGCACACTCCCTTATTAAATTAAAAAAAAAATTAGTTAAGGTCCTTCCTGGACTAGTGTTTCTATAAAATAGAGTGTGCAATCCTTGTAAAAAGGGAAAACTACACAAAATCTATTTCAAACCAAAGAAATAAGATACAAATTCTCAAATTCTTGAGTTGTTTCCTAAGGAACATTTTTTACTATCTAGAGTTTCAAGTATCAATGGGAAGAACTATTATTATGTTCTTCTAGATGAATTAAATATGTATACTTGATCCTTTTTCTTATCTCACAAAAGTTATGATTTCTCTCATTTTACCAAATATGCTAGGACTATAAAAGGTCACAATGGACTTAAAAACTAAATCCTTAAGAAGTGACCATGGAAATGTGTTTGAAAGTCAATACTTTAAATATTTTTTATCAATGAATGGATATCGACATAACTTCTCTTCTCATTAGACACCTAAATATAATGGTGTATTAGAAAGAAGAAATAGAACTCTATAAGAAATTTCCCGAACAGTGATCAGTGAATATGACCTACCTATTAATTTTTGGCTAAATATGTTAATACATATTGTTATATAATAAATAGTGTCTGAATCATACCTATCCTTATGAAAACTCCTTATGAGTTGTGGAATAATAGGAAACCCAAGTTAAATTATTTTATAGTTTTTGGTTATAATTTTTATGTTCTAAACAATAAATATAATCTAGGTTAATTTGACTCTAAAATTGATGATTTAATATTCCTTGGACATTCAACATCAAGTAAATAATATAGGGTCATCAATAAAAGAACCAAATGATTACAAAAATCTGTATATGTCATGTTTGACAAAATAGATCCACAAGAACCTAAGACCTCTTTAGAAAATCTTGATGAGGATATGTCAAATCTGTACGTTAATGAAAAACCCTCTGAACACCCTGTAAATCAATATTTTAAAACATATACTTCAATAAATTTCCCATATTATAACCATAAAGAATGGGAACTAAGTGATGAACCTAAAATAACTAGACCTACTTTTTGTAGACTAACTAGAACCCATACAAACCATCCCTTAGACGATGTGGTTTGATATTTATGTATAGGAACACAAACTAGCATTTCCTTGACAAATCCGGTTGAACATAAAGCATTATAGTCCCAACATGAACCTAAAAATATCAATGATGAAATTAATGATGAATGTTGGGTGATGTATTTTCCAAAAGAGCTTAATCAATTTGAGAGAAATAAATTATGAATTCTTGTTGATAGACCAAAAGATACCTTGACCATATGAACTAAAAGGGTGTTTTGGAAAAAATTTGATGAAGCTAGTAATATTGTTATAAACAAAGATTGATTGGTTTTACTAGGCTATAATCAAGAAGAGGGAATTGATTATGAGGAAACCTTTCCACCAGTAACTAGGCTTGAAGATATTATAATCTTACTTTCCTATGCAACACAGACAGATTTCAGAAATTATCAAATGGATCTCAAAAGTGAATTCTAAGATGAATATATAATTGAGGATGTTTTTGATGAATAACCTATTGTTTTTATAAATACAATTTTTCTAAATCATGTTTTCAAATTCACTAAAGCATTATATGGTTTGAAAGAAGCTCAAAGATCTTGGTATGATAGGTTAAGTAACATTCTTATTTCTAAAGGTTTTACAATAGGAGTTTCATATCTGAAATTATTTATAAAAATAATTTCTAAAGATGTTTTAATTTGTCAAATATTATTAAATGATATTATTTTTATATCTTATAAAAGTTATTTATGCAAGGATTTTTTAAAAATGATGAAAAGTGAGATTGAAATGAGTTTGATGGGTGAAATTAAATATTTCCTTGGATTTAAAATATTTCAAAACAAAAATGTATTATTTTAATTCAAATTAAATATAATAAATATATTTTGAAAAGATATGGATTTGGTAGTATTAAGGGCTGTGAAACATCTATGAGTTCTACTTGTAAGTTGGATCTTGATTAAAATGGGAAATTTGTTTATCAAACCACTTATAGAAGAATGATTGGCAGTTTTTTTTACTTAACTGATAGTTGCCCAAAAATTATGTTTAGTGTGATTATGTGTGAAATATTTCAAACAAACCCAATAGAGTCACATTTAAATTCTTTTAAATGAGTTTTCAAATACCACAAATATAAAACTACTTTAGGACTATTTTACCCTAGTGGAAAACATTTTGATATGGTTAGTTATTATAATTATGACCTTGGTGGTTGTAATTTAGATATAAAAAAGCAACTATAGAACATGTCACTTTTTGAGAATGTCTCTAATCTCATGGTGTAGTAAAAATCAAAATACAATTGCATTATCAACGGCTGAAGCAGAGTACACTGTTACTGGTAGTTGCTGTGCACAAATACTTGGGAGGAAACATGCTTTATTAGACTATAGATTTAAATTAAGATATATCCCCATAAATTGTGATAATAAAAGTTCTATAAAAATTTCTAAAAATCTAATTTCTCATTCCAGAACAAAACATATTGATGTAAGACGTCATATTTTGAGAGATCACTATAGAAAAGTTGATATAACTCTTTAGTTTATTGGAACTGAACATCAACTTGGTAACATTTTTACCAAACCCTTAAACTCTAAGAGAATGAGCTACATCAGAAATGAAATAGGAATGATAGATTTATAAAGACTATTATTCCTAATCCCTTTGAAAAAATTACATTTTATGTCACATAGATCAGTGTGAATCCAATCATGTGAAACCGATCGTGTGGAACCTATCAGCATGAAACCGATCATGTCACACCAATCACTGTGAAACTGATCAATGTGAAACTAAATAGTGCGAAACCGATCAATGTGAAAATGATCAATGTTAAACTGATCACTGTGAAATTGATCAGTGTGAAGCTGATTAGTGTGATACAGATCCATGTGAAATTGATCGTGTGAAACCGATCATGAGAAGCCGATCGTGCAATACCGATCAGGTGAGACTGTTATAGTTAGAGTGAAATGGATACTTATACAGAACTTTATTAAATCTGTTTGTCTGTATATTTTATTTAAAACAAAACAATTTATGGTTTCATATTTTACCATTATTCCATTTAATATTTTTTACACAGTTCAATCAAAAAATGATAAAAATAAATTTATCCACACTACTTCTACCCTTTGACCATTCACTACTAACTCTAACATTGAGCCTTTGACCTTTTGACATCCTTCCTCAATCCCGAACCATCATGATGGCAAGGAAAAAGCATCTGATGGAAGGACTGATTGAATCCCCATCGGCCAAGTGCCAGAAAGAAGAATCGAGCAGTACCACAAGTCCTGTGAATCCAGAGATGGAAGGCCATGAAGTAACTCTTAAAAAATGAAGTATTTTCTGAATGGTTATTGTCAAGAATGTCTCTTTTGATAACTATTTTGGAATCAAAAAGGGAAGATTAACTGGTTTGTAGACAATGAGAGACATTTCTATCCAAAGCTGTTACACCAATTTTATCACGTTTTGGAATTATTTTTGGAAGTATCTGAGGAGGTTTGAATGAAATCTGTGGTAAAGGGAAATGAGATTTCATTTTCTTTAAGAGTGTGGGATGAATGCTTAAAAATGATGCATGAGGGAATATTTGATGACCACCAGGGTATCATTCCACCACCTTCAGATTTATTTTCATTCGAAAATGCATTTAAAGAGTTGACTAGAATTGAGGAATCAAGGGGAGAAATTTCATCTAAATTAAATGGGGAGTAAAGAATGCTATACGAATTTATCCAAAACTAAATCTACCATAGGAAAGGAGATTTTTCTTCCTTAAAGTATCAAGATGATAAATTCATTTTTTTTAAAGAATGAGGTAAAACTGAACCTGTGTAGGTACCTTGTGGTACTAATTTTTTAAATGATGAAACCCTCTCGAAAACAATGTTTTCTATATTATCTGATTATGATTTCTACAATTTTGAAGAGTATAGGAGATGTGGGGGGTTAAGATAAGATAATTACATCATGTATTGGTTTTTTACTTCACAATGTCATCTACAAAAGGATAGAAATAAATTGGAACACATGGACGAGAATTTGGGTTGCAGATGAAGAAAAATTATATGCGGGTTATAATCCTATAGATTTTCCTACTTGACTAGGGGATCAAGATGATCCATGTCTGAAACCAGGTGAGTAGGTTGTGTATTCAGATAAAGAAAAAGATAAGCCTGAGTTGAAATGAAAAGAGGGGTATCCTATAGATGATAGGAGTGACCCAGATAATACTGAAAGCCCTAGAGAAATGTTGAATGGACCAAAAATCCCACCATTAGAATTACTTTCAAATGAGCCTTTATTATATTATAATGATAATGAGACTAATGTATCCATTGTTGAAGTTTATGGGAGGAGGAATGATGATGATGATGACGAGGATGAGGGTGATGGTGAGATTGTGAGTGACTAACTAAGAGCTAGACAAGATGTAGTTAGTTCACGTGAGGAGTCTATGCATAGAGATTATGATGAGGCTGATAAATATGATTATATTGATCATGAAGGATAGGTCGATGTTGATGGTTTTGATTATTATAAAGGTGATGTTGGAAATGAGGTTGGACACAACCAACATGATGATGTTCAAGGCAACATTTAAGAACTTTCTAATATTATGGTTGGATTTGTAGAGGAATAAGCTGATGTTCAGATTATAACTATGCCTTGGAATGAGGGGGATCCTCAAATGGCCAGAGGTTGAGAGGAAGAAGGTGAATCTCATATTGTACATGTGCTTTAAAATGGGGGAGGTCCTCAAGGTAAAAGAGTTAGAACTGACACTATGGAGCCTAGATATTGGACTTTTTCTGATGAGTGGAATATAAATCGAGGATATATCTTGTTTGGTCTAGATTATTGTTCATAGGAGGAGATTGTGGCTCCTCCTACATGATAAGATTATGTGGAACCGACTTCCCCAACAAAACATGTTGTACCCACCAGTGATGAACCGGTTGTACATTCAATACCTAGTGACTATGTCAGCAAGGCTGGTCTCTAACAATTCAAATATGATGCATGTGAATCTTTGAGACCCTCTACTGATGATAGAAATGAAGCATCTACTTCTATGAGTATTTCAAAAGAATATGCTTCTAGGATCTAAGGAATCATAATTCTAGATATATAATAGAAACTAATCACTAAATTCTAGGCCATTGTGGGAAATAATGCAGTGCTAGGAGAATAAGTGAAGAAAATGAATCATGAAATTGTATCTCCTCCCAATGATGTCAGAACCACACACGGTGGCGTTATGGAGGTTCTTACGAACTTTGTTACACATCAACTGAATGTAGTTTTCAAAAAGTTTAAGGAGTATCTTGGAAAGATGATTTTTAGAGCATCTAGTTATACTATTACCAAACCAACAATTAATATGGGGGCCCTTTAAGATTGTGATAAGAGAAGATATGAAGTCCATTCCGAATGAATCTGATAAAGAGACCCTTTCCAAAATGAAATGGAAAAGTGACCATGTATATAACATGGTGAGACAATGTGAAAATGAGGAAAATGCTGCTCAAAAAGAGATCATGGAAAAAGTGGACAAGTAGTTTTTTAAAATCTACAAAAAGAATGAGTTTAATAACAACAAGAAATACATAGCTGATAACCTCAAGATACCACAAATTACTAAGGAATTCATGAAGAAAGTGATCCATTTGAATGATTTTACTCCCACATTGGCGAAATTTATTGAAAACAAGGAGGATTTTGAGAAGTCAATGTAGTATGGGGGTTAAATAATCACTTATTTTATTATTATTTTTAAGCCTTACCTACATGTATTATTTGAAGCTATAATGGTCTCTGTATTTACTTCCTTTAGACCTGGTTCACTAAAACCTATTCAGATGTTAGTGTCTTAAGATTTATCTCAAATCCGGCCAGTGATCCAAGAGCAGCCTCCTAGTCGTATTTTGTCAGAGTAGAGACCAAGCCTTTCATCTACTATTCCTATAACAATTTATTACCTTGTGTAAACATTCAGTCATCCCTTTAGACATCCAAAACACCACCTCCAAACCCCATTATTGATTCTTCAGACAAAGGGAATGGTCCTCAAAATACCTAGCAATAGTTGTGGACCATTCATTGATAGGGCTCTAATCTTTTATATTTGATGAGTGCCTTTTGATGTTAGTACTCTTTTTTACTTTGATGAATATATGTTTTCTATCACTATGTTTAAAGTTTCATTGTGTTATTTTTCATCATCCTTTATGTTTCTTTTCACCTTTTTGCTAATCCCAAAAGGCGGATAAATCTATGGATGACATAAGCACTTAACCTAAGGGGGAGAAATCAGGCATAAGATATATTGAATGTAATCAACAGAATATATATACATATATACGTATATATATATATATCCCATCTCTAATATAAATTACTTATACTATTCTAATGCATATTACTAAGGGGAGCATGGAAGTGCTCTAATATACCTCTATTTTATGAAACTTTTATATATTCTCTACTATAATTATTGAGGGGGAGTATAAAATGAAATCATTTATAGCTATATTGTGAATTCACACTCATTTTTGGTATGCTAATACAAGTAATTATTATTCCTTAACGTTATGCACAACTCATTCATGCCATGATTTGTGATTATCAAAAAGGGGTAGAATGTTGGACCCTTTGTGAGATAGTTGTTTTAATAATCACAAATCATGCTAATTTAAAAATCATGATAATTCCTATAGTATGTGTTAAGTGATGATAATCATGTTAGTGAATATTAATAATTGAATATATATGGTCAATAATTATAATAAATTTCAATAAGACAATATATTAGGGATATCTATGTTTCAATATCTTTACAAGTGTATATTTTCATGAAATTATGAATTTACCTTAATTGGGTATTGTTATATATAAGGTAGACACTTTTTATGTTTTTCAAAGTCTCTAACTCCGATTGTTCAAAGGAGTTACTGATGGCTGACTCACTGATGGGGACTCACTGATTGAATAAGACACTGATGAAAGACTCACCAATAGGAAAAATCACACAACGATGGACAAGTCACCGATGACCGGTCACAACAACAGTTCAAGCGGCTCACCGATGGGGGACGCACTGATAGTTCAAAGGACCCACCGATGGGCGACACATTGATAGTTCAAAGGACTTACTAATGGATGAGTCAATGATGGGCGACACATTGATAGTTCAAATTATTCACTGATGACGACTCACCAATGCCCAGGTAGACCGATTGTACAAATGACTCACCAATTCCCAGAGTCACTCATACCGATGAAAAGGATTCACCGATATGGATAGTTAGTAATGCTGATGGAAAAATGTTATTGACTCAAAGGAAGTTATGACTCACCAATAGTCATAAAAAAATTATTTTTATTTTATTAATTCAACTTTATATCTGATGTTCATATTTAGAAAAATTAATGCTTCTAAAATTAATTAATGTTTCTTGTAAGAAACTCAAAGGACAGTATGTGGTACATGCATGGGGGGAGATCATTATGTTAGCTAAACCTTGAAGGATAAAATAATAACAAGATGGATCATTCAAATATATTCATTGAGTTTCATGAAAATGAAACCTAAGAAATTCTGAAACACTCGAGCATACTTCCAAAACCCAATAACACAAAAGGAAGAACATACATGGAGATCAATAAATCAAGCTAAACCGTCTAAAATGTGCTGAAAATATTTCAAACAAGTATCTAATAATATCATACACATGGAAGCTAGAACACAGAGGCTACAACACTCTCATTTGGAGTCAACTTCATGAAGGGAACTCGAACTTAATTTCCACTAAATTAAACGAGTCCATAGATACAACACATAACACACAAAGCATTTTAAATATTACTCTACATCATTATCTCTATTGTGTTCATTTAATTACAATTATGAAAAGTGTGTCTATATGTCTGTTACAAACAAACTCACTCTTTGGCATAACTAGAGGATAGTTCTTATCCTCAATCTCATACTCTATTTATCCATCTTTATCCAATGTAGAACTATGAAAGGGGTCGTGTGTGACCTGTTTGTTGTTTTTCCAATGAAGAACTATTGTAGAGGTAATGTGTGAGATGAAAAACCTTATTTATTGTTTTAAACCACAATCTATGGTGTGGATCAAACTTTTTTATTAATTTATACTGCTTTGTGGTAGGAAATCTTCATGTGAAGTGGACTAAGTCTCATCTTGAGAATGAACCTCTTATTTTAAATTCTACTGTGCCTATTGTTATTTTCATTTGCATTGTTTTATAAAAAATTTCATTCAATCAAATCCAAATTCTTATAGTTAGTTATGAATGTGTTTATAATAGTTTGGAACCAGTAGTTTAGTTTAAAAAGTTATATTAGACTTTAGATTAGTATAGATGGGAACTAATCAATCTTTTGTTAAATTAATTTAATATTTAGGATTCTTTTAAATTCACTACAATCAAACATGGATTATATTTTTAATTGGGGTAATTTTCAAAGATCCAATATTTAATAGAAATTTTTATATGAAATCAAATTTTCCCCTCTTGATTACTCTACTCTGACCAACACATTTGATTAAGGCTGGGAAAATCACTCAAAGAAAGTGTTTTCCAATGAAATTGATACATCAAGGAAGAGGTAAACATGAATTATTTGGATAAATACATCAGTTATTGATTCAGACATATTATATAAGTGGAATTAGCATCTCCCACTTATTGAAGATCATAAAGTTGATGTTCATTTTTTTGATTCCGTGGATATCTAAATCCTTATATTTGAAGAATAAGGCAATTAAAATTATGAAAAGACATCAATTGCACATGATAAATCATGTTTAGATGTTCATTGAATATCTTTTAAAACTGGTGGTTCTAGTATAATTAATTCCACTAAGGACTGGTGAATAAAATATAAAGAACACCAATGACTCATGAATATTTTTTTACTTCCTTCTTGAACATTATAAGAAAATTACGGGGGTTTGTAAACTCTACAAATAACAATTATAAGACAATATGTGAATCACCCACAAGATGATCACAACAAGGAGTAGAAATTTATACCAAACATTGTAAAAATATTTGATTAATGTTGATTACATTATTATTTTCATTATAAAAAATAGTTTCATTCCTCAAAATCGATGAATAGTTTTAAGAGTAAATGGGTAAGTCGAAAGAATGTAAAATTTAGTAAAAATTTGGGTATAATGATTCACCCCTCACAGTGTCCCTACATGATCTATCTAGTCTATACAATCATTAAACGTTTTAGACTAATAATTTAAATTTAATGGTAGTAAATAAAAATGGGAAGATAGTCAATTGTATTTAGCAGTATCCAAGATACCTGAGAATGGATGAAATTTCATTTTAATGGGTTCTAGGATTATATAAAACACAAATACGAGACACATTATTTTTAGATGATTTTATTAAGGAAAACAAATACCTAACATTAATTGATGTGAGCGTGAAAGAGAATAAAAATCATATGGGGAGGTTATATTAGAGGAAGACTATTTAACACAAACTATCTAATATCTTGGGAGAAATTGGAAAAATATATATAGATAGGGATACATAAGAAGAAAAATAAATAAGTGTGAAGAATTATATGACAATGAATCATAAGAGTAATATCAAGAGAATGAATGATATTGACAAAAAGGAATCTAGTTATCAGTCAATGTTAATTGTATATAAAAATTAAAAATATAGTAAACTAATGCCAATGTATACATTATTATATTAGAATAAGGATCATGGGATTTCATATCCAAGGATTAATTAGTTTAATAGTCTTTAAGAATCATATAAATACATGATTCCAATATTATATTAGAAATATAAAAACCATAATAGACACACTCATGTCATTGATATAAATCTTAATATGCTTGTTCATGTACTATAAAATATAAAGAAATAAATAATGATATTTTCATTTCCATTAGGGTTATGTATAGTGGAATCTATTATGAGTAGATAATGTATAATTAATATAAAAAGGTAAATGAATGAAAACACATGATATTTAGTAATTAACTTGAGCGTAAAATTCATTCATGGATAATATCAATATAATAATCTAATTGATAATGATAACTAAATTTTCAATGAAGAAACTACTTTAATTTAGTTGTAATGATTGTAGACATTATGATGTACTTAACATCAAGGAATTATTCCCAAATAGTTTAATTGATGTGTAGTTATACACCATATATTCATTTAATAAGTTTGGTCAGTTGGTTTATCTCATGAGACCTATCGATGAATCGGGGGAAAATCTATAATCCGGACCAAACACTCACTGTATGTCCACTTAATTATTCATATATTGAATGATTAATTTTATTCCTAAATAACATTCCTTATCATTAAAAATCCATGTTGTGTAAAAAATATTAAATAATATGATTTCCCTAGACAGTGAAATAAATTTTATAATAAAAGATTGAATGTAGAAATGGTATATTCTTTAGAAGATCATAACATCCATGATAAATATAATATGAATGAATGGTTCTATCAAGGACTCTCTCATATGATATTTGGTCTCGTGTTATTTAGGTGTACCTGAGTGACTAATCAAGGCCGTCCCTCAAAGGAGGAGTAAATTTAAAACAACATTTTATAGTTATTTTGAAAAAAATAAACAACCTAAAAGGATGGGGGGTTGTTCAATGTTTTTAAAATAATAAGAATAAATATTATAGAAGATTTTTTTAATTTTTTTTGTTTTTGAAATGAAATTTGATTAATAAAACACAATGAGAACATGTTTTTTAGAAAATATTTTAAAAGGATTAATCGATCTTACTCTACCTCTTCACATACTAATTAAAAATTATCATTTAAATTTATATCTAGTTAATTATGATCTTTTAATTTTTTAATCCGCATAACATATGATAATTAACATTACCATAAAGATGAAAATATTTAAACCCTAGGCCAGCTTCAAAACATGCAATCACATCACCTGCTTTTGTTATCGTTCTAAGACTAGATATTATTATTGGTAAAGTAGGGCATAAATATATTCTAGAAAAAAGGATGAAATGATTTTAGGGATTATATTTTTACTCAAAAAATTTATCCTGTGTGGTTTGGTTTTACCAATTATGGTTTTACTCTCACAATTTACACAAATCTCATCCTCACATGTTTTTTGTCAATTATTCAATTACTTTCTTAGTTTATTCTAATATTAATACTCAATTAATGGATCATATTTTGAGAATTACAGTATATTAATGATTCAAAATAAATAAATGAATAAGTTAAGAGGTTGATCAATTATGAAGAAACTACTCTTCCATTGGCATCGTAGTCATCATAGAAACAAATTACATTTGAAAAGATTTGTAATGGGTATAACCTAATCTCGTTTCTACTATTTGATTTCATGCCCAAGGAGGATGATTTAGAGAATAAGAACCTTGTAAATAATACAAGAAATGGATTAGAAACTACGAGGTTATTGAAATTAAAACAACATTAAAACACAGAAGAGGAAAAAAATCACATTTTAGTAAAGATCATATCTTGGTATTATACCTCCTCTAATTGTGAATTAAAATTGTATTAAACCACTTCTCCTCTGCTCCTAGTCTCCTAATGCAAGTTTCAAAACCTCTAAAAGATAGAAACACCAATTTATAGAGTGAATGGGAGGCTAGATTTTATGAGGATTCAAGTGTCAATGGATAAATTCATCCAAGTATATTAATCAAAACCACAATACATGTTTGACCACCAAAACACATGACCAAAACATCCTTCTAGATGGATTTTTAATGAGAAAATGGGTCCATGAGATCCTCTCCATATTTGCGGCATTGAATTGAAGGTCCATTATGTGAAATAAAATGCAATATTTTAGCTCACACATCCTTAATATAAGTTGTATATCATTATGTCAAGAACATAGTTACAAACTTTTATGTCTATATAATTCAACTAAAATTATTTATTTTCAAAATACTAAAATGAATTTGTAAAGGGAAAAACTTTAATTTTAATCAATTTTTCTAATGACTGATCCAATCCCAAATATATTATAAATAAACATATTTAACACATTGTGAATAAATTTTGTAATTTATTATCTATAAAATATTAAAAATAAATTTGTTTTATCAGCTCCTCCACACTTAACCTTTTTCACTCCTGAGAAAAACCTCATATCATGTATTTAAACAAAATTGTGACAATATATGAATGTCAGTTCTTCTCAATCCATGGTGAAAATATAGGAAAATAAAGAATCCCATCAAGAGTAAATATCAGTAAATTTTAATGTTATTGTCTCATAAATTGTGTCAAAACAAAATCCAATTAGATTCATAACATTAATAAAAAAGAAACAAGTCATGGGTCTACCATGGACCTAATTATCCATGCATGTGTGTGCGAACCATTCCATGATCATAAATCCACCCTCTATTTAATACATTCAGGTTAATTGAAACAATTCTTTTATCCAGGGTTAATTCACCGAAACTTTTCAACATTACATTTTAATAAAATTTCAAGACCCACTGACTTATGCATTCCTAAAATTCAATCCATAATCTCCAAACCTAGATACCCTCATATTGTGCACATTTCATCACTCCCCTAAATTAGTAGATTTTTTGTTTCACATGGAACAAATCTCACACTCAACTCTCAATCCATGTTTTATCTCCACATGATACTAATTGTAATATTTATAACAAGATCAAAGGTTGAGGAAGAGTCATTTTTGACCATCCCAAGACAGAACCCATATTTTTTTATTTTTTTATTTTTTTGAGGGTGTATAATAGTTGGATAATTGGTACACATGCATAGGTCAATTTGGTATAGTAATTAAATATATTGGAAGACAAATGAAGGTATGGAAAAACTAATGATTTTCTACATAACCTGACTATACATTCAATTGAGTAGGAAATTTTCAGAAGTTATGATTGAGTGAATATTTGTGTGGAGAAATCAATGACAAAATTTTACATGAAAAAATATCTCAAATAATGATGTAAAAATATAAAAGGTTTTATAATGACACAACCAATCATGTCATAGAAAACATCAATTTTTATAAAAATCAAACCTTGATGATGAAATCTTACTCATGTTTATAATTATACAAATGAATTTTAAAAACATGCATTTTCCATATGTTCTACATGAGAATTTTACATGACATATTTGTTTTTTTAATTTAATTGTTTTTGAAAATTTTAACAGCAAACTTAATAGAAAATATACATAAAACAAAAAAATGAAAATAATTAATATCTCCACCAAAATGTTGACCTCTACCACATACATAAAACATTGAATTGTCCTCTATGTGAACTTATGAAATGATATGGGCACATAAATGCTTAATTTTAAATAGAAAAAGAATATCCATTTAAAAGGGTTTGGAAAATCTTGATATTCTAATGTGATAATGGGGTTACAAAATGTGATAAAATCCACTACAAAAATATAAATCCCATCAATGTATTACTTCAAGTGTTTCTTGTTGACTGTAATGGTCATTACAGTCTCATACTATGTGATCTCCACTGCACAATAAAGATAATTATTAGATTCAAAATAAGGACCTAACTGTCTAGAACACAACTTACCAAGAATCATCTTCAGTCATAAACTATTGAGAATGGATTTCACTCCAACCTTAAAACCCATTTTTTAGATCATTATATCATGATCTGCATTTGATCTTTCATTTTATAGCCCTTAGTTATTATATGAAAAAAATATAATATCCTCAAGAACTTGAATTTGATTCTTCCTTCAAGTTCCATCTTGGGCTAAATCCATGATGAATTTCTTTATAGCCCAATAATCATGATGCTCGACTTCCATGGGTAGATGAAACACTTTGCCAAAAACAATCCGAAATGGGGAAATACTGATTGTAATCTTGTATATTGTCTTATAATCCCACATAACATCGCCCATTCACTTTCTCAAATCCTTTCTATTCGGGTGCACAATTTTTTCCAAAATATTTTTCATCTCTCGATTTGAAACCCCAGCATAGCCATTTGTTTGGGGGTGGGATGGTGTTGATGTTTTGTGTGTCACCCCATACTTCTAATGGAGGGAAGCCAAATTCAGATTACCAAAGTGTGTCCCTTTTTCAATTATGATGGCCTTGGGTGATCCAAACATACAAAAAATATATTCCTTGAAAATGTTGACTACAACAAAAGAGCAATTTGTGCCGGTGGACTTGGCCTCTACCTGTTTACTCACATAATAAAAAAACCAAAATATAAAAAAAACAAATGAACTTGAAAAATGACATGTTTAATCAATTCCCCATAAATTAAAAATCTCACAAAATAGAATGTGTTTTTGGGGAATATCATGTCTCATAAAAATGATCCAAATGTGTTGGAAATGATACCATGACTTAGAAAACACACATGCATCATGTAATAAGCTAGGATAATATAATCCATAGTCTAGGAATTTCATATATATTTTTTTGGTCCAAAGTTTCCTCTACATGAAAGTGTATGGAAAAAATGGAGAACAGGCTCAAACACATGTCCAGGAAGACATTTCAAATAACTTTATCACTACACATGAACCGAAGGTATGAATCATCCAAAAAATAAAATCTCATCTCACTATTTAATTTTTGGACTTGAGGTTTTTTTTAAATTATTAGGGATTTCTATGACAACAATGTAGTTTCCTAAATTTTCATACCAATGAAGCATACCTGAGATGTCTTAATGATTCTCATTGGGGAATGTCTCCCAAAGTGGAACCTAGTCCAAGGTTTCATCATCTAGTGTGTTATTAAGCCTACTAATGTGGTCTGCCACAAGGTTTTTTGAAACATTCTTGTAATTTATATCAATATTGAATTCTTGAATAAGAATCATCCATCAGATAAGCCTGGGTTTCTCATCTGTCTTCTTCAAAACGTACCATAGAGCTACATTGCTCGAAAAACAACTACTTTGGAGACTAATAAATATGAATATAATTTATCTATAGAAATATAACAAAAATAAACTCATGTTATGTGGTTTTGTAGTTTTACTGGAATGAATCCAGTGTCCTCGAAGCATAGGCTATCACATGTGAATGTACCACCCCCCTATATGAAAAGACTTACCCAACAACGATGTTTGAAACATCACACGTTTGTTAAAATGGAATGTACCACCATGGGGGATATTTGATTTGTAGAGTGGTTAGAAACTATTTTATCTCTTCAAATTATGTCAATCAAGAATCATAAAACATAAAATCAGAATCCTTTTATAGTAATCGAGACATATGAAGATCAATCTTACAAAAATCTTTAATGATGTGCAGATAAAATCCATCATTTCCTAGGAAATATCAAACATCACACACACCTAAAAGATAAAGAAGGGAAGAAATAATATATATCATAGATCTATCATCCTTTATCCCATGTTTTTACAATACATTCCCTAAGAAAATCCCATTCACTACCATGAAATGACACTTTTAAATGTTTAAGACCAGATTTTTTTTCAATACAATGATTCAAAACTATTCCCAAACTAGAGATACAATCATAGAATTAAGACCCATACACTTTGAAATAATCCATAAATACCTCCATTAATGTCTCAATGAAATCTGATAAAATACTCACCATGCATCAATGGAAGGTACCTGGGGAATTACATAGTCCAAATAACATCCTCTAGAAGGAAAATGTGTCGAATGGAAAAGATAATATTGCCTTCTCCTGATAATCTAAGGCTATAAAAACCTAAAAATATCCATAAAATCCATCAATAAAACAATAATGTGTCTTCCCATGTTTTCTCTCAAGCATTTGATCAATTAATGGGAGGGGGAAATGGTCCTTGCAAGTGGTTTGAATTAGTTTCCTATAATAAATTAAAAAACACCAACAGTTTTGCACCCTCATTAGAACTAACTCCTCTTTACCATTTTTAACAATAGAAACACCACATTTATTATGCATTACCTAAATATGACTCACCCCCTGAGAATATAAAGTGGAAAAAATTATACCTTCCTTGAGAAAATTTTAAGAATCTTTTTTAACTAATTACAGAAGAGTTCGATTCAATATCCTTTGTGGGTACCTCACTAGTTTAGCCATATCCCTAAAATGAATCCTATTCATGACAATTGAGAGGCTAATACAAAATATTTCAGCTAAGGTTCACAGGATTCATCTAATATTCTCCATCAATATATTCAAATTTCTTTCTTCATGTTCAGAGGGATATTTTTAGCAATGATAACAGGCAATTTATAACAACATAACATGTAAGAGTGTTTTAGATTTGGTGGAAATAGATTGAGTTCCATTGTAGGGGATGATGTACATACAAAGAAATTGAAGGAACTGAAATATGTTCCCAATTAACATTAGTATCACAATATAAATTTTCTGAATCATCGAATAAAGCATCAAATCCATCACCATACTCAAACTCTATGTCATAATCAGAGTGAGAATTATCAAAATCAGAATATGATTCAATTTCATAATCAAATCTAAGAGTGTTTTGTGCATTAAAAATAGGTGTGAAGGTGATGTTAAACATCAAAATAGAACCAATACTCATAATCTCCCTAAGAATTGGAAAATGAAAATCCATGGTGTTTTTATTTGGTGGTTCAAAATGGGAGATAACAAAAGGAGAATAGTTATATGTTGTGTACTTAATGGAGTCTATAACATTAAATATCACATAATTTTATCCAAACTCCACAGAAAAAGTACACTTATGGACTTTTATGATCTTTTTTGCAGTCTTTAGGAAGTTAGTACATAAGATAATGGGAGAACATGAATTTACATATTTATCCTCTTTGTTAAGCATGTAAAAATTTGGTGAAATGATCATGTCTCTTACCCAAAAAGTATATCCTCAAGGAATTATACTATATATATTGTAGCTATGTTTGAAAACTCCCCCACTAATGTCATTGGTTTCAATTCACTAACCAATGAAGAAGGGAACATAGAGTGAGGTATCACATTAATTTAACATATTAAATCATATAAACCATCAGAAAAGTGTAACTCCTCTATGGTTCATGGTTTGGTGAATGAATCGAGATCCTTGTATTTTTTGGCATTGTAGGAGTTTGTGTAATATGTTTAGAAATATTCCTTCCAAGATTTATCCTCTCATTTCCCTTGATCCCTCTTCTATTGGTAGAAATTTCTTTGAAAAATTTGGCATTCCTTGGGATTTTCACCATTACTTCTTGTTGAGGGATTCCAATATCTACATGCCTGAATACATCCAAAATATCTTTTTTTGCATCGCCTCTTTATCCATGTTCTTGGATTATACACCTATGTTTGGAAATGGAAGGGGTTTATAAGGAAAATCATCAATCTTTTTCTTACCTTTTTCTTTCTCCATGTGCTGCTCAACAATGGTTCTTAAATAGGGCCACTCTAGATTTGAGGTGAATCTAGATGGAATTGTAGGTGCAAAAGTACAAGTAGTTTTTTCTCTCTTCTCTATTTGATGGAACTAAAATTCCACTTGTGATTCGTAGTAGGTTGGGAAGGAATATTTCTAGAGTTATTACTTACAAGTTCACAGAGGGTAGTGGAAATCTGTCTCATAAGAGTCTTTAACTCCCTTAGATCCGATCCTTGACTCTTCCACTCATTTGGTTGATTATGAACAATTTATTTCCAAATATCATCAATATTAGAATATAAATTTGGTTTAAAAGTCCCATGTTGTGGAATTGTTTTTGCTTTAGATTAAAATATCTTTTGTTGTTGTTGGAAACCGTGTTGGTTGGGTGGAGGATAATGGAAATTTTGTTTAAAAGGGGGTATTTGTTGTGGTTCAGTGCCATACCTCATGTTTGATTTAACCTTACACCCTTGGTTGTTTGTTTGATAAAAGTAATCATACTTCATTTAGGAATGTCATTGTTGTTACTATAAATATAGTCTCCCAGGGAATACCATATAACAATATTCTATCTCTTTTAGGTGGGAGAAACAATCAGTGAGGTGGTCGGTTTTAGTTGAAATTCGACAAGGTCTTACATGTGTGGGTTTAGATGTCTTTTGATCTAAAGCAATATATCACACCATAGTGTTCTATTATTCCAACCCAGTATCAATTAGATGACATTAAATACCAGATTGACTTACCAGGTTTACTCCTCTAACATGTGGTGTGCCTCGATTGACAATTTTGTGAGAGTTTTGTGCCACCCTGTCAATCAATTCATGTGTGGATACTAGTGTTTTGTCAACCAATTCCCCTTTAGATGCGACATCTATCATGATTCTCTCTGTAGGGTTGATTCCTTCAAAGAAGTATGGTATGAGTAGTTTCTCATGGATTTGATGATGTGTTTATCTTGGAAAAAACTTATTAAATCGCTCCCAGTACTCAAACATTGAATCCCCTTGGGCTTTCTTGATTACTAAGAACTATTTATGAATGTAAGTGGTCCTTGATACTAGAAAAAATCCAACATGTTACATATTCAGGTTGTATGCAATACAACTAATCCTTTGTAGTTTCATCAAGTGAGAATCATAATAATCTTAGTTTTATGTGATCTTCTGATACATTTTGTTATTTTTAAGGATGATAAAACCATATTAAATTATTTTAGATGTTTTTTGGCATCTTCATTAGAGAGGCCTTGGAATTTTGGAAGTAAGTTATTTAACATAGATTTTAGTTCAACATCTGATTAAATATTTGGACATTCCATACAATTTTGCTGATAGTAAATATCTATTGTAGACAATAATTTTCATTATTTTCAGCCATTGTTTCTTGATTTATGTTTTATTCATAATTATTTCTAAATTATGTGTTAATATAATGGAGAAATTCTCCCACTAGTTGAATGCTAAAACATCCCATAGAATGAGACTGTTTGATTATACGTTCAATCTTAGGATCAAGAACTAAGAGATCCTCGAGATTAGTTCATTTCAAAAATAAAATAAATATTAAATGAGGAATGGAGGACCATAATAGAAAGAAAATAAGTTTGAGTTGGTCTAATAAAAATAAAATAAGAGTTAAAAAAACACGAGAAAGGGGAAAGAAGAAATAAAGTGCGGAAGAAGAGGATAAAATTAAAAATACAAGAAATACCTATAATTGAATAAATCACTTTCCTCTCTATAAAAAGTTCCCATTTGGATGGTGTATTTGTTGGTTCTATCATATAATATTCAGTTTCGGGTTATTTTAGTGAAATAGAGTGGCTGGCTGAGGTTGTCTCTCAAAGGAGAAAGCAATTTAAAAAAACATGGTAAAAACATTTTAAAAATAAAATAAAATAATTATAAGGATAGTTGGGTGAAGGGGGTGGGGGTGGGGGGGTTCAATGTTTTTATAATAATAATTATATGTATGCTGGAAGAATATTGTATTTTGTTTGTTTTTGTTATTAAAATAAAATTTGATTAATAAAACACAACAAGAAGTTGATTTTTTTGAAAATATTTTAAAAGTAATAATTGATCTGCTCTACCTATTCACTTACTTATTAATAATTATAATTTAAATTAATATCAACTTAATTATTATCCCCTAATTTTTTAATCTGCATAAACAAAGATAATTAAAATTACCATGAAAATGAAAATAGTTAAACCCTAGGCTAGCTTCAGAACATACAATCACAACACCCTACTTTGATTTTCGTTCTAAGACTAGATTATGTTTAGTGGTAAATTAGATAATAAATGAATTCTATAAATAAGGATTATGTTATTATAGGTATTATATTTCTACTCTACAAATTTATCCTATGTTGTTTGGTTTTACCGATTATGTTTTCACTCTCCTAATTTACACAAATCTCGACATTGTGTGTTTTTGAGTCAATTATTCAATTACTTTCTTTGTTTATTCTAATTTTAAAACTCAATTAATTTATCATATTTTGTG
Organism: Viscum album; assembly: GCA_963277665.1. NCBI lineage: Eukaryota > Viridiplantae > Streptophyta > Magnoliopsida > Santalales > Viscaceae > Viscum > Viscum album. The sequence continues at coordinate 812,639,896 of OY728126.1, read as the reverse complement.
AAGTACAATATCTTAATGATTCAAAATTAATAATTGAACATGTTAAGAGGTTGATCGATTACTACAAAAACTACTCCTCCATGGGCGACATTATCAATGTGGAAACAAATTGAATTGATAATGATTTAGAGAGTGTATAACCCAATATATTTTATACTTATTGATTTCAAGACCAAGGAGGAAGTTTATGTGATTATGAAAATTGAAAATATTACAAGAAATGGAAGAGAAACTAATAGGTTATTTGAATGTACAACAACTTTACAAAAAAGAAGAATAAAAGAACATCATTTTGGAGGAGATCATAGATTGGAAGCTTTTGTCATCCAATTGTGAATGTAAATGGTATGGAACCGCTTCTCATATACTCCCAATCACTGGATTCACTTCCAGACCACTGCATGTGAGAAAAAACCATTATATCATATGGAGGGGAGGTGAGGTTTTAATAGTTTTCAAGTGTGATTGGGGATATTCGACCAAATAAATTAATCCAACTTGAACTTCATTTTTTGACCACAAAAAATGTAAACAAATAGTCCTTCCAAAAGGATGATTTGTGAAAAAATGGTTTCTAGAGATCCTCTCCAAATTTTTGAATTCGACTTCCTAGACCATTATGTCCAGTCGAAAGCATGATTTAGCTCATATGTCCAAAATAAATGTTTGATATCATCATGTTAGGAACACAATTACAAAAGATGAAGATTAAATAATTCAAATAAAATTATTTATGTTGGACATACTATTATGAATTTTTAATGGATAAAAAATGGATTTTCATCAAATTTTCAAACGAATGATCAAATAACAAATATTTTATAATTAAACATATTTAACATAATGTGAGGAAACTTGGTCATTTATTATCAATAAAATAATACAAAATGTCGTTTTTTTATAAACGGATATTTAGGAATAATGTTAATTAAAATTAAAAATGATATAATAAAGTTGATGATTCAATATAATGTTGTAACCCCAAAATTAATAAGAGATTAAATATGGAAAATAATTCATCATAAATATAGGATTCATAACAAAATCATGTACTTCAAATAAATAAAAAGAATATAAGAAAAATATTTAAATAATATTTTATTAAAATACTTTCCCTGTAAAACCATTTAAATATTTCGAATAAGATAATTATTATAAAACAGTTACGTTGAAAATAAAATCAGTTTGTACTATATACATTAAAACAAAACATTCCATTCTAATTTTGGTAAAGAAAGGAAAAATGAAACCTTAAAAAAATATAAGATATTTTCTTTCAAAACAATGAAAAAATTATATTCTAAAATAAAATTTCCTTGATAAATCAATTGAAAAGAGAAAATGGACTTTTATAGAATGGTTTTATAAAATATTGACAGGGAAGAAACATACACCTTATCGAAGGAGAAATAAAATTATATTTTTTGAAGTAATACTTTGATTGAATCAAGTGAAAGGAGAGGAAAACAAAGAATAAAATATTGAAACACCCAAAAATTCCATAGGATATTAAAATAGATTTTTTTTGAAGGACATAATAAAATATCCATTCAATTAAAATAAGTGAAATCATAAAAAAATCAGATTGTAAAATTAATTATTACATATTTGGTAACTTTATAGTTTTAACCACATTAAATAATATACTATAATTGAATCTGAATTCAGAATTAATAAATATATATTCATGTTAAAAACTTCAAATGGTTTCGTATATAAAACATAAAAAAATAAACAAGTATATAATATCAAATATGTATCAATATTGTAGAAATTGAGGTGAAATCTCACACATTAAGTTAGGCATTATTCATAAGTGATAAAAAATAATTTATAATTAATTTTTTTATTATTACATACCAAAACCATATAAATATCTATAATACCATATATGATTAATTTATAACATCTTATCACCAATTTGTACATAATATTTTAATATTATCCTTGTTTTGGCTGTTAATTGCTTCGTTTTTCATGAATGATTTGGTTTAGTAATTATGGTGGTTCCATAATCTATATAATTTTAATCATGATATAAATATCATAAAAAATAACTATATATACATTTAGAGTCATCAATAATTGATATATATATAAACTACACAGTTCATGGAGATGGTAGGCCATTTATAAGTGTGAATGTTGTTTTCACTTTCTAAAGATTGAAATGAAATGAATTAAAATTATAATTAAGATATTAAAAAATAATATTTATTATAATATATATCATATATATTGAATAAATTTATCTATGTTACCTTCCACAGAAATCTTAAATGAAAATTAGATCACACTACTTCATGGAGGAGGTAGTCCACACACACACATAAGTGATGTTGTCGTTTTCCAACGGATTGAAAGGATAGAAGGTAGATATGATATTATAATTACATGTGAATAATTAATTCATAAATATCATATATATTAATTAGTTTCACATTTATAACTATCCATGTATGTTTTTGATGAAAATTGAATTACACCATTACATGGAGATGGAAAACTGTACATACGCACGAACAATGTTTTTAATTTTCATGGGATTTAGAGGAGGTGAATAATGGTTGTTACATAAAAATAAAAATAATTATATATTTAAAATATTTAATTAATTATATTATAATGTATACAATATTTTTATTTTTTTATAAGAATAAATAAAATTGAAATCCTCGTTTAAGAGTTATACCTTTTTTATGAGAAGTGTCCTTTCGCTTACCAATTAAGCCTTTAAAAGTTGAAATTATTCAATATATTAAAGATATAAGTCTTATTAAAGTATTATAAGAAGTTATTATTCATTTTATTTTCTAATTTATATGTACCAAAATATGTATGGAATCGGGGAGAAGAGGTGTCCTTTTAAGTGTTAGTGGAGGGGTAATATTGTAATTACAAAAAGTATTAAATTAATATAAATTATTTTTTAGGTTTAAATGGTACTTTATTGAAATATTTTGTGGATAAGATGAGTATGATTCCAAATACTATGACATAATACATTTTGGACTTGTATTTGTTATGTTTTTACACAAATCTATTAGTTTTAGCTGTCGCTATTCCTTTCGATGATTATCGTGAAAAGAAATATATTTAATCTGTAGGTGTTAAGAAAAGAACTATCAAATGGAAAAGAGAAATATAAATGAACAATGGTTGATATTTTAAACCATATCCTAATAAACTATATTGATAGTGTATATTTATGTATTTTAAATAATTTAATAAAATATTGTTTATTATAAAATATCATTAATTCCATTTTGGAAATATTGATTTACGTTGACATTAATGTCATCTAGATAGTTATGTAATTTGAATATAAAAATTTTATAGACCCCGAATATATTATATTTATACAATTTTTTTAACACAGTAATTCAACCCAATTATATTAATTTGAATAATTTTAAAATCGTAGTTTTTTTTCTATTAAATAAATAAATATTTTGTTACTATTGCATATCAATTTAAGGTAAATTTTCAATAAATAATAATTAAAAATAAATTATTATTATTTTTATAAAACAATTTTAAAAATAAAAATTTATAAATGATATAACCTTATTTTATGCTCATTAAAAAAATATTATAGATATTAAAGTGAGTAGGGTGTCATATTGTATTAATCTTTTACATAAAATAATATAAATTACATAATGAAATAAAAAATATAGAAATATGCCACTTATTTTAAAATTATATGATAATGGTTGAAATAAACTCATACAATATGATAAAAACAACTTTCAGATAAATTTTATTGCCTTACCTCAAAATTTTAAACCCATGTCACTCATTTTATCATTCGTGAGGTGAAAAATATTTTACAAGGTTATTCTTCATATTGGCATAAAATAAAGGGGGAGAATTTAACAAATATGAACTTAAAAATTAAAAATATGATATAAATTTAATCAAATTCAATTCTTATAAGTTGTAAAGAATAAATTCTAAATTAATATGTAAAATATGAAAAAAATAGATTTCTAAAAAATGCATTTTTAGCATAAAAATTGGTATATCAAATTCATGTAAAATAATGATCCTAATAAAATTAATTAGATATAGTATTGAAATTTTATCTTATATATCTTTAATACAAAATGAAATATAGATTGGTAATTTTAAATTACTTAATTTAAAGGAAAGAAAAGACTTCTTTCCAAAAATCAATATTTTTCACAATTCATTGAAAAATATATATTTTTAGAAATATCTCAAAAAATTAACTTCAACTAATATTTACACCCTTATTTTCAAATTATATCAAATTTTAAGAAATTCTATTAAACAAATTGGGACTAATTAATTATAATATTTACATTAAAAAGTGAAACAAAAATCATTTTTGAATAAAACATGTTATTAAAGTACAAAATGGCTTATGTACTTATTTCATACGATTTAATCAATAAATTTAAATCAAATACCATTTTTTACATATTTTAATAACGTGGTTTACCTTATTCATACCAACCATTCCAACAGTTTTGTGATAAAATTTCAATTTTTTATTTCATTTTTTTAAAACTCGAAGTCAAGTATGAAACACGATCTCAATGAAATTAGCTTTATTTAAATTGAAAATATCCAAAAATATCAAGGCATCATGTTCTAACCCATTATAATAATTTCACAATTGAAATTTATTCCCTTTTATATATATAAGTGGGGATACATATATTTCATGATATCCTTAGGTTCCCATATAGATTTCTCTTGTTTGTGATTTCACCACAAAACATTGACCATGTTACTCATCTGGTTTAAGGTCACCTTCTATGTATGATCGAAAATCTCTACTAGTTATTTCTCATAAGAAAATTATTTCTCAAAAAATATAACCTCTGAGTTCAGTATATGTGAATGATCAGATATGTACGTTATAGAGAGAGATACAAGGAATACATCATGAACTTGAAATATATTATGTGGAAGCATAAAGTGATAAGCTTCCATCCCAATATGATTTATAATTTCAAAGGGATTGATATATATATAGAACATTCAACATTGCCTTATTTAAAAATATCAAAAAACTTATTCAATGGACATATTTATAAGAATACCTTATCTCTAATTTCGATCATTATATATTACTGATGATTATCAATATAAATATTTTTGACTCTGAGATACCCTTATGTGATGTTGAATGAGTCTGACATTCTAAACAATTTCATCAACTAGATTTTGTCCCAATAGATTTAATTCTCCAAATTCATCGCAACACATTGAATTTATGCATTTCCTTTCCTTGAGGACAACACAAGGACCCATCTACATTCTTGAGTGAAACCTATTATTTTTAGAAAATTCATCCAAAGGAATGTGTTGATCCATTTCGACTTTGAAAACCAAATATAAAGATCTTAACATGTCATCAATTGTATGAATGGTAATCCCACACTAACCATCTATCTAATGATGATAAAAAGTATTGAAACTAAAATTTGTATCCATATCCTACTAAAGGATAATAAAAAACATCGAGGTAAACCTAATATATTGATTAGATACTATTGAGAGTGGTACACTATGAAATATCACTACTTCCTAAATTTATAACCGATCAAGCTGATTAAGGGAAACAATTCTTTAATTGTGATAAAATGCACTAATTTCCAAATTCAATTAACTAAAACCAGAATTGAATATGTACCCTTAGATTTTTTGGGGAGTCATATGATGAAACACATTGTAATGGTTTCCCCTTTTCATTCTAGTTTTGGTAATGGTTGTAATATCCAATTAGATTTCTATCTCCTAGCATTTTCTTCCAGACACACCAGGTATCAGGATACATACTCTTCAATATCTATTTTGTTGTTACCCAACAAAAGATAATATTTTATATCTCTAAACATATTTTTACTTCTGATATGAATAGATAAATGACTTATGAGATTCATCAAACAAATACATCTTGAATCTTGGTATTGACAGAACACATACTCGGTTTTAGACCATTTCATTCTATTATGATAATGATTGAACTTAAGAACATTCCTGAGTTTCTTCAATAATTACACATCTTCCTTCTATGCCTTCTAATTATTAATAGGGTTGGATTGTTGAACATTTATCTAAAAAAGATAAGATCTATCCATATCCACAATATTTTAAGACCTGACATATAAAAATATTTAAATATTTTATCTATTTATTTCTTCATCATAGAAAAACTATTATGGTATTTCTAACTCAGTGCATCATACACCTTGTTATCCATCCCACGGTGGTAATTTATTATGTATTCATAATATTTTTTCAACTCCAACAATATTCTATGCATAATATTAACATCTTTCTATGAAAATATATACATCAATTTTTTACGGTAAGTTTATTTATCACTCACTCAACTATATAGATAATGTCTCAATATCTTCAATGAAAAAATTACTGCATCCAATTCAAAATCATGACTCACATTATTTTTATAATGAATTTTCAATTTAGGGGATGAATTACAAGTCACCATATTATTATTGATGAGGAAACTTCCCAATTATTTATTTTATGTATAACTATATATCATAAAACCTTCTTTATTTTAGGGTAGTGTAAGCTCATGTTCACTGACCATATTTCTCTTAAATTTATTTAAATTCTTCTCAAATTCATCTATCCTTAAGAACTTATCCCCCTTCTTAGTCAGCATAGTGAGTGTATTATATAGTTGATATACATATATAAGAAAGTGATGGTAAAAACTATCCAACACGTGTAAACTGTAGATCTCGGTTACTATGGTAAGTCTAGGCAGTTTCTCAATAAATTCTATCCTTATAGGGTCCCCTGATATACCCTTTATTGAAATTATATAACCTAATAATTTAAATTTTTTATATAAAAAAATCATGGTTGTAAATCCAGTATATATTTTCTCTTTAATTTGAGTCATCCACACAACCATCAAATATTCCCCATACACTTCATTACTCTTAGAATATATAAGAAAATCATCTATAATGACCACAAAAAAAAGTTCAACATAATATCCAAATAATCAATTCATTAAATCCAAGAAGATAACCTGAGAATTGGTATGTTAAAATGGAATTACTATAAACTCATAATGATATTACCTCATATAGATGGATGTATTGGGTATATACACCTTCACGACCCTTAGCTGATGATATCCAAATTGTATATAAGTGTTAAAAAAATAATGAGATCGTTTTAATTGATCAAATAGATTATAAATCTTAGGTAGAGTATAGTTGTTCTTAATAATGATTTGGATATATTCTCAAAAACCAGTTCCGAGAATCATGGGCCCATCCTTTCTCATAACAAAAAGAATAGCTGCACTCCGTGATTAAGAATTAGGCCAAATTAATCCATTATCTATATTCTCCTCATGTTTTATCTTTAATTCCGGCCACCCAAATAAGGTCATTATATATGGGTTACTTATAATAGATGCTGTACGATTTATTATTTTTATTGAAAACTAAACGTCTTGATTCAGGGGGATGAATAGGTAACACTTCTTTAAAGACATCAACATGCTACCATATCAAAGGCTTATCATAAATATTGTTTTTATCCCCAACCATATGAGTTAAATATCCCTAATAACTAAAACCTATATGATGTAAGTAATTTCTATTGGGAGTTTAGTTTTATCCTTACACTGATACACAATCATATATTTTTTCATAATATCAAATAATACTCCCCAAAGCTAATAATATCATTTTTAGAGACATAATACTTTATTCAACTACTGAGGGATTAGTAGTTCTTGTAAAATGTGTGGGTCTATTTCATATAAAGTGACCCAAAATAGGTAAATCAGGTTGTGGTATAATAGGTTTTTCCATATGGGATACGTTATTTATTATAACATGATTCAACCACCCTAATATGGCCATGGTTTCTATCTTCCAACACCATATGAATCGGATTTCTCAGAAGAGAAATCCCTATATTATCAAAAAGTTTCTATTCCCTTTATTCATTCATGATTCATCCCTAAATAATTTCACACACTAAATTATTTTATAATCATCATGAATACTAAACCATAATTTATGAATCCCTTGAATAAAAATTGTTTTCATATACTCTAAGGTATTTTCAATATTCTCATGTTATCTATGTTCATTTAAAATCATGTTCTAAAGGTGTATACTAAAAATTATCTGATACCATCTATAGAAATGCCATATATAATAAACCAAATCCAATATCTAGTTGATTACATTTGCATAATATACAGAGGATTTCATCACCAAGGATTGATCTGTTTATTATTTTTGAAGAACCAAATACATATGTGATTCCCATATTATATTGAAAATATAAAAAAATTGCATAATAATCATTCACACACATTTGATTTTATTATTAAAATAATTATTCATATGTTTGGGAAAATAAAAAAAATAAGGGGTGGGATCATATTAATATAAAGGGTTACTTCCAGTGTAATCTGTCATGGGTAAGTAAGGTGTAAGCAATATGAAAATGTAAATAATTTAAAACATATTCCATTTAATGAATAACCATGTCATAAAATGTATCCATGGATAATATAAAAGTATAAATCTAATGGATAATGATAATTTCATTATCAAATAATGAAATGATTAATTTTGGACTAAATGATTTCAGACATCATGATATATTTGCCATCAAGTTTGTGTACCTAGATGGTTTAATCGATGGGTAGGTATACCCAATAAAACCATTCAGTATGTTTGGCCAAATAGTTTTTCTCCTAAGACCATTCAATGCATAACGGGGGTATCTATTACCATGTCCTATATATCACTATATGTCTAATTAATTCCCTAAACATTAAATGATCTATTTAATACATATATATTATTCCATTTCAATAAATATCTATATTGATTAAAAAATACATAATATTAATATTTCCCTTGTCAATCAAATAACATTCTTAAAAAAACATCTGTAGTGATGGTATATATATTTTTCAATAAGAAAATCTTTGATATTAATAATTTGTATATTTAATATAAATTTAAATCCTAATGAAATATGATCCCCATGAAGTGAATGTTTCAAGAGAAATTTAATGATCAAAGTGATAGAAGATGACTATCAATTCATCACAAATAAACACTGTGTAATAATGTTTTTTACTTCAGTGAAATAAAAAAATATAATTGAAACAAATATATAGACTTTAATTAAATATTTTTCTTGGGAAACCCATTTAGAACTTCCAGAACATTCAAATCATAAAATAGTTATAGCAGTTGGAAAATTAATTAACACCATATATGTTAAAAAGAAACATTCCTTTTGAGTTTTTATAAAGAAAATAGAATATGTAATCTTAAAAAACATTATAAATATTCTTTTAAAACCTTATAAAATTATATGTAAGTTATAAAATTTAATTCATAAATTATTTGAGTAAATAAAAAATAATTTTTCAAAATAATTTTGAAAAATATTATCATGGATCAAAAATATAAATGATCATAACAGAAATAATACTTGATTTTATTTTAAATACCAATTTTCTTCATTCAAATTCAAAAGATAAGAAAAAATATTATAAAACTGTGAATGTTCTTAAATATCCAAATGTTAAGAAAATAGATTGAGTTTATATTGTATAGATAATTTTATTTCTTTAATGAAAATTTGAGCAATAAAAAAATGAGATCTTAAAATAAATTATTAACTATTTTTAACATTTAAATAACAACACCATGAAATAATGAAAACAAATTTAAAAATTATTAATAATTATTCAACATATTTTCATTTTTATTATATCAAATGGATTTGACATTACTATATATAAAAATTGGTGCATAATACAAAATATGACTCAGTGGATTGGAAATTGAGATGAAATCATTTACCTCAGATTCAACTTATATCAAATGTGATCTAACAAAATATTTAACCAATTTAAATTTATTTTACATAGATTAAAGAACCATGAACATATATATAATATCAAATATGATTTATTTATGACATTATATCTTCTGTTTCATAATAATATATTATTATTATCCCTATTTCTGGTTTCAACCCCTTCATTTTTTATGTATGTTTTGATTTTGAGGTTATGGTCCTAATATATTGATTATGTTTCCATAATATCCGAAATTTAAATCATGATATAAATATGATATTTATTTGTTATATATATATATATATATTCATCCATAAAAGATAGAGATAGATAAATAAACTACATCGTTAATGGTGATGGAGGTCGTATGTAAGCATGAACATTCCTTTCACTTTTTAATATATGGAAAGAATGAATGGTAAATATGAATCCAACTTTATAGATTCAATGTTATATCACATATATATTTTTTAAATCTATAATTTTCACAATCCATGTAAATTTGGAAATAAAAAAGGATCATATCACTTCTTAGAAGTGGTAGTCCACACGTACGCACAAGTGACATTATCGATTTACAATGTATTAGAAGGTAAGAAGGTAGATTTGGTTTTGGAAAAAATAAAAGAATAATTATTTCATAAATATCATATATATTCATTTGTTTTTTCTTTATAACCATCCAAGCAAGGTGGTGATAAAAAACAATTTACACCGCTAGGTGGACACGGTAAGTCGTACACACACAGAAGTGATGTTTTAATTTTTGATAGTATAGATGGGGTGACTATAATGGTGGTTCCATATTCAAAATAAATATTCAATATATTATACATATATATAATTAATTATTTTATAATATATAACATTTTTATATAACATGTTTAAAGTTAAATAAAATTGAAAGTACTCGGTTAAGAGTTATACTTTATAATTAATAAAATATCATTTGATTACAGATTATGTTTTGAGAAGATGGTATTTTGGAAAAAAATAGAGGATAAAATATAAGTAAATTTATGCTATTAATGTATTATGAAAGGGGTTTTCTGAGAAACAAGGCTCAATTTTTTTTAAGAAGAGTGTAAAATATATGTCTTTTTATAATTGAAGGGAGGGAACTCTTGGAATTATTAAAGTATTAAATTAATATAAATTAAATATCAAGTTAAAATGGTTCCAAATTGGTATATATATAATATAGTATTAGTAATAGTCTAAATACTCTCATCTCATATAATTTAGACTTTTTTTGGATAAGTTTTTTTACTCTTACCTCTAGTATTTAACACCTCATTAATCCATTTGTTGACTACTATGATAAAAAAGTTATTTACTCTACAAGGAAAAGCAATGTTAACATACAAGGAAAAACAACCCACAAATAGACCATGGTTGATATTTCAAACCATATAAAATTACTTCCCCATTGATAGTATTTTTATGATTTTTAACTCATTTAATATATATTTTTTATTATAGTATATCATTATTGTCATTTTTTAAATGGTTTATTTACATTGACTTTAAAATCATCCAGATTGTTATGGAATAGGAATTTAAACATTTCACTTACCCAAATAATTTTATAATTGTCTATAAATTTCTTGAAATACAGTAATTAATGGAAATTTATTACATTAAAATTATTTAATTATTTGTTGTCTTAATTGAATTAATACTATACCAACTCTACATATTAATTTATTCTAATTTTTCATAAAAAAATTTAAAATATAATTTTAATAAATTAGTTGGGATAATATTGAGACCGTGAACTAAGAATGGTTGAGATTCTAAGGCACAGTGTGATCAAAATTAATTTTTCAATAAAGTTTCGTTTTTAGATTAAAAATAATCAGTAGATTACTTTTAACTTTAACAACTTCTCAATGGGTTCAAAGATTAAAAATCCAAGGGAACCTTTGCTTTCAAAACAATGAATTTACTTAAGGTGGGGCCTAACCATGACCAGCGCGGGTTGAGGGTGAAAGATAAATTTTAGATGTGATTATCCTTAAAATGTTCAATAAAAATATTTTAATTTGGAATTGCACAATGATGAAACTTTTTTTCCTTTTTATTAATCCCAGAGGCAGTGTTCCACGGTTACACTTCACAACGCAGTAATTCCCTGAGATTTCTTGAGAAAAGCCCGATGTTTTTCTTCCCAACAACGAATGACGACAGAGATGCAGATCAAGATCATAATTCATCAAATCATCAATGTCACCAAATCCACAATTTTTAATGATCTAATGCCTACTAGGGAATGTGTTTAGATTTCATTTCCATCCCCATTCTTGAATTCATATGACGAACGTAAATCTATCGATGAACGAATTGATTCATGTATCATGCGTATATTTTTGAGAGTTGTTTTATATTTATGAATGTTTATCTGAAATTTAATCTATGATTGAATTGATTTTGTTTCTGGACCTCCTTTCTACAATTAAAATATGGAAAAATCAAGGCCTACCCGAACAAGGCCCAGATCTGTCCACTTTGTGTGTTATTCTGTTATGCCTCCTTTACCCCAAATTCACCACTCGTTCATCATTGAGAAATGATCTTGGAGGTACCGGAAAAACAAAATCTAGTAGATCAGCTGATGGCGGTGACCTGTGGCCCCGGAGGAAATGTAGTGGTTGGTGAGATCCATGGAAACATGCTACGTTGGTCACTGAGTGCAAGCAGAGGAGGCTGTCGACTCGAAAGTCGGCAATGGAAGCCTGTGGTAGAACAACTTTGGGCATAACATGGGATCCACAATAGGTGGGATACAACTATGGTAGAAAACCTCTACAAGAGGCTGGGGAAGAGGGACATGGATCGCTGGAGCCACGTTGGATGGAGGAATCATGACATAGTTTCAGGTTGCTATGGGTCACGCAGACCGGCCGTGGGGATATCGGACCAAACACATTGACCATGGTGACCAACTAGCATTCAATTGAGAGACTGCATGACTAGAGTTGGGTATGGAAAGTCGTTCCATGTCCAGTGATGATGGGAAGATCCACTTGCAGTGGGCGAGGCCGAGCCAAACCCAGACCCTTTTTATTAAAATACCCAAAATTATCAAACCATAAGTCATGTTTAATGATCCATTTTGGAATTGAGCCCCTTGTGACGAGTCTGTCCTTTTGTGATGGATTTTAGATTTTCTAGTGAGGACCAGTTTAGGAGAAAATCATCCCCTTTGATCTTTCCTCATTGGTTCAGTACACCATTGAATACAAATCACTGGGCATCAATCACCTCGAGAGGATGCCTTCCTGGATAGAGTTGTGGAAACCTTCTTGGGAGTGGAATGATACAATATCAACCTTGATGGAGTATCTTAGGTATTGAAGTGAACTCCGAGCACTGGGAATTAATCATCCATCTAGTGGGCCATATCAGTAGGGTTCACATTATTCTCTGAGGATAATCCCATATATTATGAGACACATCAATAGGGTCTGTGGTATTCTCTATGAAGAATACCATACATTGCGGTTTAATATAGATTGGGTTGGAGATATTCAATGAGAATAATCCCCAATTTTTATATTATGATCTTTTGACCAACCTTTTATCTTTGGGAGGTTCCCAAATTAGTGGGACCTCTTTTAAGAGTCCACAATGACATCAAGACACGAAGAGTGAGTTCTCCCGGAACGAGCGTGCCTCGAGCAGAATGCAATGGGTGACTATTTGATGTGACTTATATTGTATTTATTTTTGGATATTTATGATAATATCTAGATTTTATTGGTATATGTATGAGTGTATACATATGTAGAGATGAATGTGCATTCTTTTGTGGTTTTTTCATTTCTGGTTTTGGGGTTCCCTATTGAGTATTGTTTTATTCACCCCAACACAGGCTTTTCCAACACATGTTCTATCTTATGTTGAAAAACGATGATTTGACAGAGTCCTAGGAAGAGAAGGATAAGGACCAGGACTAGAAATTATCTTGTGAAATTGTATTGGATGGGGTGTTGCCGACATATTTCTATAACAACTTTAGTACCCTTCTATGCATGTAGGACTTTGTAGTTGTCATTATTTTGGAGGTCTAGTATTCTAGCTCACTTTACATTTATGTGCTGTACTTTCCTATTATACTCTAATTGTGTAATATTCTTAGTGGTTCACATTCCCAATTTACTTAGTGTTTTTACATTTCAGTGTTTGTGGGCTCGGAGACATCTTTTTTGTGTACAAATACTTAGAAAAATGACTCCCATTTGCGAGATATTCCTTTTCATCACCAGTCATAAACCCCAAGCCTATTGGAAGCAAGATTTGGGTAGGCATGACATAGGCCCCACTAGGGCGGGACATGTAAACTATGATAGATAAAATTAATTTATCAGTAGTTAAAAATTTATAGGTGAACTCATCCTTTTAATCCTTATTTTAAAATATTAGAGATACTATATTTAAGAGAGTAGAATTTTGGATTTTTACATTAATTAAAATAATATAAAGGTAGTAATAAAATTAAATTAAACCAAGATTCTATAATTATAAAAATTTAATTTAAAAATAAATTTGAAAAATGAGATAAAAAATTGTTTACCAAGAAATTGTGTTTAAATCATACTAATATTCTGATGGAAAAATAAAAGAAAATATTCATCATAAAAGAATTAATAAGATTATTTTAAATAAAAATTATATTATATAACCATAATACTAAATAAATAATATAATTTGGTATTTAAATTACTTGATTTAATGAAAATAAAATATAGATTTACAGAAATCAATATTTTTCGCTATTCACTAATAAATAATTTTTTAAAAAAAATAAAAAAATTAATTAAAAGATAATAGTGAAAATATGATTTAAAAATTTTTATCTAAATATATAAATTTAAATTTCTAAGTATGGAATAAATTAATTATAATATACTCAAATAAAATAAAACAAAAAATAGTTTTGAAGAAAACATATTATTAAAGGATAAAATTGGTCATGCCCTTATTCCCTAAGTGTTTATAAATACATTTTAATTTAATAAAAATAATTATATGATCTTAATATCACTTGGTGGTCTTAATGGGTGTAAATAAGTCAATGGAAAATATTAGGATTTGAGTAGAGGAGGTACATTCCCCTTTTAAAGTCCATCATTAATAATATAGATAGGATCTATTGGCTACTAATCCATCCAGATGAATATTATATATTCTTATCCTATAAATCCTTTACTTTATCCACTATCTCACTAGTGCTCCTCTAATTGTTAATTGATGAGGCAGACAGTGGGCCAGTGCCAGAGGTTATGCCACTCTTTGGATTGGGGTTCTACTCCCTCTAGCCACTGGTACTGGCTAGTGTGGGTCTTCAATGAAGATATCTATACTTCTTTTGGTGCCTTAATTTGAATTATTAACATTATATCTTCATAATCAAATAAAAACTCTAAAATAAAATTATTTTAAATCATTATAATAATAATAGTGGTTTGTAATCATCTAAATCCAAGTGAGGTACAACATAACACCCATGGGAAGCCTAAATGGAATGACTGAATATAATTCCATGTTACACATTATGGTGTTATATCCCACACATAAATTTGTAGTAAAATAAAAATACATAACACATTGGGTGGGAACACTCCCTTTAGCATATTACATTAATGCATGATATAAGCCGATTCATAAACTACAACCAAATGGAGAGAAGGGGAGTTGAAAAGCCAAAAATCTTTTACATATTTATATTGTCTATGAAGGAACCCCCGATTAAACATTTTTCCTTCATTTTTCCCTGAGGAATTAGTTGGTGAAGTGTACAAAATTATAAAATATAATAATATGTTATACACAAGACCACTAGGTGAAACTAAAAATCCTTGGACTCATCTAAAACTATAATGGAATAATATATCAACCTTCTACTTCTTAGGGCATGATCGTAAACATACACAAAATCATTAAAATTAATAATATATAATTAATTATATCTTAATTATATTGATCCATATTTTTCCTAATATTAATACATTAATCTTCATAACCAAGAACCTTCAATACCATAAACTATTTCTTTCATTTAATTCCAATAACAAGTTTCATCATATATTTTAAGTATCACGAACTACCCTATTATTTTGTGTAATTCATTTATAATTTCATAATTATCTAAGTACTCTTGGAATTATCCTAATCCACCGTAAAAATGATTTTCTAATTGTGTATAGAATCAAAGTAATTCAAGAAGTTGGGAATTGTAAATATGAAATCTAAGAAAAGGAACAATTCAAAGTGTAATGAAAGATCACATCAATGATCAAGAAAATATCTCAACTTATCATGAACATCCTAATGTCATTGATGGCACCACTGTGCATAAAAAAGTCAATCCATACATCAAAAAAATCATTTACACTATATCTCATGGAATCCCAACCCATTGCAAACCGAATTCTCCCAACCATATCTGGTTAAAAAAAGACATCAATGCTATAATTCCTTAGAGAAAGTATAAAAATACAAAAAAATTATATTCAACATGATACTCTCATGGGGAATTTAAGGCCATATTAAAAAATCATACAAGAATTTGAAATCATGGATAAGGCCCATCAACACCAAAAAATATATTTAGAATTTTTTTTTAATTTCAATCATGAATTGACTGGTTTATTATGCATAGTGTGATTACAACTCCTAGAGTGATTTTTTTGGATTTTAAAAGAGAGGATTTTCTGGGAACTAGTATGTTCTGTTTTCAAATATGGATACAATTAAATTGAAACATTCAATGGTTCTTTTCTCAAGCTCTACTTCTTTACAACTGATTCATGTGATGGTTTATATACTATTGGTAGTTGGGAGTTTGATGACTAGGCCACCCTTGGGGAAAAATTGCAACGTGGAAGCGACTATATACATACTAGATTGATGAAAATACATCACTACGTTGTGATTTTCATGTTTCATATTCTTAGTGGTGGGTTGGATTGTGGATGGAAACTGGCACACTTCACTTTTCCACTTTTTCATCTTCAATGTTCTGTGTATAATGGCATTTATCTATGTAATTTTTCATTGATTCTTATTGGTGAGTACTCTTTTAACCTCATTTTGTGATTGTAAGTTTTATTTTTCTTAATGATTTTTTTAGGATATGAGTTGGGTGAAAAATTCATGTCTCCACTTAACAAAAAAAAATTGGTTTATAATGAATTGGTTTTTAGTGGAAACATATAAACATGCAACTACATAATAATTTTGAATCAACATAAACACTCCTTTATAATTTCTTCCAAAATTCATAAAAATCATGGGATAATAGCTATCATGTTACATGCATTTTTTTTTGTAATTTCATTATAATTAAAACATTATATTGTTTAAA
Source organism: Viscum album (assembly GCA_963277665.1). NCBI lineage: Eukaryota > Viridiplantae > Streptophyta > Magnoliopsida > Santalales > Viscaceae > Viscum > Viscum album. Next base: position 812,622,662 of record OY728126.1, on the reverse strand, counting down.
AAATATGAAGTGAATTTACCATGATAAACAGAAAAAACATTCTAAAGATTATACACTAAACTAACTAAAAAAAATAAGAGGCAACAATTACATAGAGTAAAACACAATAAATCACTGTGACCCAAATTCATAAATATTTTTCACTTAAATTATCATATTATTAAATTCATTGGGTTTCTTGCATTATTACCCAAAGGATTAAAGAATGGTACATTTACAGGTTTAAAAAAAAATAGGATGACAAATAGACCCATAACTCGATTAGAAGTTAAACATTATCAGAGAAATAATGGATGATTAGGAACAACCACTGCCTAAGGAAACCCCACCGAGACCTAATAAAAATGAGACTTTAATATGTATTGATTTATTTTTTTTATAAAATAGTTTAATCCTTACAAAAAATAATTTCCATAAAATATATGAATATAAAGAATATAGATAATGAGGGAAGAGTTAGAACCATGATTCATGAGACTTACATTTGGATGAAAAAAGTTCTTAGACTCTCAAGAATGTCACTAGAGAGTAGTGAGAGGTTAAGAAATCAGTTAGAGTTTGAGTGAAGAAGATGAAAAATTAAACAATAGGGTATTAAACCCATATATTTATAGAGGATATTCCAATTTCAACCACTATATAATAGTGGATAACACTATGATCATAGTGTCTTTTATTAGTGAAGAGATTTTTAATTTGATTGTTAGAAACCTTGATTGATATATATTTTAATCCCAATGTCGAAATCCTTTTATTTACACCACTACCTAGACTACATCATAATAGATATTCCAAATCCTTTTGGACCTTCCATTCCGAAGACAATTTTTTATAGACACCCATAATTGCAATTTTCCATAGCTCTATGCTCACCAAAACTCCATTAATTTCACACCATGATTAAAAAATAAAAAAAATAGAGGGGTACATGGTTGGTTCATCTTCCTTGTATAAAAATTAATTGTTCCATGAAATTACTATTCATGTCACAATGTTTATAGCTACAACATTGTGGTATCCACACTGCCTGTTTCATAGAAGTGGACCACCCATTTGGAATTACCTTTGAAAAAACCAAAATGGTCCTCTATTTCTCCATGGTGCACCATGTTTCACACCACTATATCCAAATATAGAATTAGATATAGTCAATCCTATAAATCACTCAAAAAAGATAGCTCAAAACCATATTCAATGTGTTAGCGACCCTCGAAATTGACATAAAATCTCATCTCACCTATTGAACACCTACAAAATAACTTCTGACACCTTGAGGCCTAGCTAAAATACAAAAGGGGGGGTTCTAAAAATTTGACCCCCTTCCATAGATATATCTAAAAAATTTATCACTATTTATAATTCACAACTAAATAATGATGTATCAAGAGTGGTTCAACTAACCACATTGGCAAATACCTCCCAACGATATTTAGAGGATATAACAAACCCATCGTAATAAAAGTAAATAACTCAAAAGCGTGAAACATTAATGATCATATATAGAAAAAAGGTCTTATAAATTATATCAACAATGATTTGAAATCATATTAAAAACATCAGATATTGGTATCAAATAAATAACTGTGACTCTCATGTTTTCTTATGTATTGCTTTGTGTCACATGAACAAAACTAAAGGAATAAAATTTCTATACAATGCCTTCTTCAGATTGTACTAAATCTCAACAAGCCATTCCTTAAATGCCACATCAACTTTTATGTAAAAATTACCCCAATAAATAAAATTTTAATCATTAGTAAGTTACCAATAAATATATTCCCCATAAAAAAAATCATTTATTTTGATGATCTATGGTGGATGTTCTAATGGGTAGGAAATAACTCCAACACATTCTATTACCTCAAAATGTCTAACAAATTGAGGATAAATATTACCCCCATAACTAATCCATCCATACCCATGATGTTGATAAACCTTTAAGAACATTTAATATCTCATATCAAAGTCTAGAGTCATCATATAATCAATATAATACTTTTGATGGTCCTATTTCACCTTAATTGACTCATATATCACTTTTATATTCTCCATCATAATATTCACCAATTCAAGTCCTTTATAATTTTCCCTCTAATGTTGGTCAAAAAAATGGAATTAGTAAGGATTTTCATTTAATTATTTTAATAGATCCATTATAATATTTGAGTGATTACTTTTATTATAGGAAAATTCCACCAGGGAATATGCCTTACCCAATAACTTCAATAATACATAATACAAGTGTGAAATATGTCTTATAATGTATGGATGGTCAGCTACATTAGAACATCCATATTTGGATAATTAGTGATAAATGATAAATAATATCCAAAATAACACTAAACAAATCCATAAATATTAGAGGGGAAATTGGGATCACGATCGAAGATGGTCATCTTCAGAACCACATGTAACCTCACTACATTTACATGATATTTACATAATAAAATATCCACTATTATTTAATTCTTAATCACCAATAGTTGTGATTAATTCCTCAAGTATTCTAATTTAACCTATATAAATTCAAAAAAAACCCTAATTTCAGGGAATTACAGTGATTAATTCTATCATGATTTCTTACCCCTTCCCATGGGTATTATCAAGAGGCCGAAGAAAATCACAAGGAAATACATGATCATCATTGAATTATGAGAAATTCAAAAATCAAGATATGAACAAAGAAAATAACCTATTACCTCTATACGACTAGAAACTATAATATTAAATAATGATAAGTTTTCACTATATCTGGATGTTAACCTGGGATGAAATATTTAACTCATAGAGAACCACACCATGCATCACTAAATTAGGAAAATTATTTCCATGAAAAAAACTAATACTAACCATCCACATACTATCCCTTAGTAGAATCACTAAAGACAAACTGATCATGAAAATCCTTTTCCTTGGAATCCCCTAGGTTAGGCTCATCCTCCATCTGCACTAAATATAACCACAAAATCATATGATAAAGACATATTCAACCATCAACTACCCCATATCAGGGTGTATCATAACCGAATCTTCCATCAACCATCACATGTCTATAAACTAATGCACACCACCACCACACAACATATTGCTCATGGTTTTATCCATAGAATTACATCACAAGGTTTATAGGAAACCTCTATGTTATAATATTGAAATGATTCCATCTATAGTCACTTTATTAAGTTCGTGTTAATTGGATAGTAGACATACTTCATGATTTTATGGTTTGTGAAAACCACAATGCTTTCACTGATAATGAAATGTCTGCATTACATTTTTGATAATAGAAATACTAATTTTTATAATATCATTGGTGTAATAGTTACACTTATTAGACTGTATCTGATCGGATCCAAAAGAGAACACATCTATCTACTGCATAAACACCTAACTTGATCCAATAAGTAATGTATGAAAAAAAACCATATTTTAACCCCTCCCCCCAAAAATAAATTACTAGAGAACATCCCATATTATCCTAAAAATACATGAAAGGAGTCTATATTTGGTTATTCAACACAAATGGGTGATCCTTTTTTATCGTCCTAATCATTTGAATCACTATATAAGAGAATTCACGAAAAAATATTATGCAATAAATATATTTACTAAGTAAATTACACACCCTGTAATGTTCTTAATATCTTCCAATGAAACCTAACCAAGAAAGTTCATGGTATGCATTAATACTCTATGTCAAGGAATTAAATATCCTAATAAACATACATTATAGTCCCACTAATAAAACTTTGACAACATACTGAATAGCTACTGGTGATAATTTACTCCCAAAACAACTCATAGATATTCATCGTTATCCTACTTTGAACCATATAAATGAATGTTGTATTTTATAAATACCTAAATGAACTAGCCAAAAAACACAGATGACATAACGTTAATTAATCCATTAAATGTGATTGGAGAATAACATACTTATAAACACCATAATTACATTTGAAAAAAATTTTCTATAAATCCTCATCATTTACTCACAACAGATGATATATAAACCAAATAATACTTTCAAAAAAAAATCCAGTTCAGATAAAATGATAGAATATATAATCAATATTCTAGAGTGGAAATATTTTCTTTACTGTCATATGATTTAAAAAATGATTATTGGTACTCCGATGTATACCACCATAAGCATTCATTGAAAATAGAACATGAGTTCTCCAAGGAGACACACTAATATAATTGAACTGTTTCCAAAGAAGGCCATCAATCTGAATTTCCCACCCCCATAAATGAGAAGGGGCCATCTTATATGAATGAATCATTATAAGTGAAAAATATGGTTGTGGATATCTCCCAAAATTGATGTCTCACTGTGGAGGAGCATCAAAACCTCTTCTAGAAATACATCGTGGAACTGTTCAGAAACATTGGGAAACACCAGTGAGTGATCTTCCAAAAAACTGAACATCAACCCGAACATCAAAGAAGATAGAGAATAAACATGAGTTTGACGTATATGATATACTCTGTCACCAATGAACATAACATTTTATCCATATTTATCATATAATTTGATACACGTAATCGAGAAATAAAAAATATCCTTTTGTAAATATATCCCTTAAATGGTGATAATGATTTTCTATAGAATAATCCACAAACTTAAGAAGTCTCCCCAAGAGTGGTTCTAACAAATAACCAACTTGATGTGTCCGTAAATATCATATAAGCTATCTTAACCATTAAAATGTGTACTCAATTAGGAGACACTGGATGTCTCTACACCTTATGTTCAAAATATTTTACTCGAGTAGATGAAATCAATAAGTGTATAGATCATGAATCAAATAAGGAATTAAACCATGTAAAAATAGGCATATAATTCCCCCACACAATATCTTGTCACCCTACATTAGAATCTCTAGGGAATTCATATTACAATATGTAACGCCCCGACCCCAGTTACCCATAGTCGGTGCATTATCACGTAACATTGGCATGATCACAAAAGATCAAGTCTCGAAAGACCGATTAGTTTAGTAGCCTTGGAAACACTAGATACATTCATAAATGTTACATTACATCATAAAGTGAAAAATCAATGTAACATAGTCTCCATAGTCCAAACTTCTATCCCCTTCAGACTATCCCTGTAGGTAATTCATAAAATACTTCTTCACATCCTGGAAAATATTAAAACATTGAAAGGGGTGAGCTCATATGCTCGGTAAGGATAACAATATTGCGGAAGCATTCATAAATAAAAATTAACATTTAAGGAAATTTATAACTAAAACAAAAGAATTTTTAAACATGAACTTCAGCATAATATGGAAAAAATAAAATGAAATAATGCCATTTACTTACTCACATGGATATTCTAACAGTCGAATAATCACATGAAATATCAATAACCACTTTCATAATGATGGAATTCATAATGGCAGACTATCATAACCACGTAGCCTAGGCCTTGTTCCAAGACTACAAATAAGATTTTGTCAAGGCCTTGTGCCAAGACACTAGTTTGTCTCATGAGACCTACCGATGCAATTGTTTTTAGAATATACTTATGTTTAATATTGCTCAAATATACTCCAGTGTTTTTTTGAAAACATTATGAAAGATTCTGAAAACAAAATAACTAATTCTGAGACTGCTTGACAAATTATAGGCCATGATGGGTCCATGCCCAATCCCTTCCTGTCTACCACACTCGAGAGTCAGGTTTTCTGAAACCATTTTTAAGCTTGCGTTAAATACGTATACATTTGCACTGGATTTTCATATATTGGAGAGAAATATCTCTTTTTTGAAATCATTTAAAAATCACATAATTATAAAAGAAAACCTTTTAAATAAACGTAAAAGTCAAAGGGGTTTATACAACGTATAAAAGAAAGTTGTGTATAAAACAAAATATGTCTCAATGAAAGGAGATTGAGACGAATTCCCTTACAAAGATCATTTTTTAAATAAAATAGATCTATTATGTGTATTCACTGTAATTACACATAAAGAAAGTAAAAATACAAGATAGGACATAATAATATCATGACATAATTTGAAAGTAGGAGATTAACCCAAAGAATGGAATTGGGGTTAAGAAGTTCCCTTACAAAGATCATAAAATATATCTATTATGTGTATTAACTATATGTACACATAAAGAAAGTATAAATACAAGATAGGACATAATAATATCCTGACATAATTTGAAAGTAGGAGATTAACCCAAAGAATGGAAATTGGGTTAAGAAATTCCCTTACAAAGATCATAAAATATATCTATTATGTGTATTAACTCTATGTACACATGAAGAAAGTATAAATACAAGATCGGACATAATAATATCATGACATAATTTGAAAGTAGGAGATTAACCCAAAGAATGGAAATTTGGTTAAGAAATTCCCCTACCTCGTGTCTGACATGACTTGACCATTCTTTAACCTCCTGAATAATAAACTAGAGTTAATCTCTACTTTCTTAAGAGCAATTTTCAAGTTCATTATCCTTTTTATATAACTTATTACAATGTTATGAAAATTATGTAGTCATTTAAGTTAAAAATGATCGTTTTGTCGATCTTTGGTACTTGAGTCAACAATAAACTTCTTATAATTACAAGTTGTTTATGTGGTAGAATATCCATTATCTCCAGAATTATATTAATGATGTAGATATCATATATATCATTTATATCCAGTATATACATTCATTTATATTATTACATAACATTTAGAGTTAAGAAATGAAATGCACCGTTCATGGAGACGGTAAGTCGTACGTACGCATGAACACTACTTTCATTTCTATTTCGTATTTAATGGAATGAAATCATAATGATATAAAGGTATATTATAATTCCATTATAATATCATATATAATATCATTTACTCCATCCTTTATACATCCCACATATGGCATTAACGATTCAAATCACTTTGAGGGGGCGGTAGTCCGCACTTCCTAAAATGAAAATATCGTGTTTACCCATAATGGAAACCATAAATGTATGCCATAAATGAAAAATACAGAAGCTTAAGTAAAAAAATAAACATATTATATATCATATATAAATATAGTGACATCTTAATGGCCACCTTTGTAGGTGTTATATGAGTGTTGAACAATCATCGTTTCGTGAGGTAGAAATTCGCCATCCACAGAAATAGTATGTTCTTTAACCATTAGATGTAGGTTTGTGTATGTGTAGCTTGAATACTTACTATAACAACATCCTAGTATATTGAGTATACTGGTGTTTTTACAAAATAAATAGATAAAAAGAGTTTAGGGGGTTGGAGAAGCAAAATAAAACAAAATAACATAAGAGAAGACATTAACTTAAAATCGGGTAACTCTTTTTTGATTTGAGCCAAAGGCTTCCTTGGGAAGACTTCTGCCCAAAGTGAGGCTTCTAGGAGTAAGAGAGGGAAGTTGGTAGAGTATTTGGGCAGAGGCTGGCCGAGCCAAATAGTTTGAAGGTGTTAATAAGGTGGTAGAGGTGGGAGCCTTTTATAAGAGGAGAGGAGGGGCACTCTTGGAAAGATTGAAATGTTAAATTATTATGAAATTCTTTTCGGATTCTAAAGGTCCCACAATGATATATTTTGAGGATAAGGTGATAAGAGTTCAAAATCTACTCATACAATAGGTTTTTGACAAGTTAAAGCCAAATATGTTACATTATCTTTTCATTTTATTTAAATCGTTAATTAATGAGGTAATCACTGCATCATTATGGTGTCATAAATAATTTAATTTATTTAATGTCTAAAAATTATAAACAAATATCATGATGTAGGAAATCATTTTAGATTTCTAATGAATATTTATAGTAAAAAATATGACTTGTATAACCCCATTAATTTTTTAGTAAAACAACTCATTTTTGTGACATTTTTATTTTAACATTAAATAAAATGTTTTTAATGTCATTTTCCAAACAAAGTGGCTCCATGGGATCCCCAAGTTGACCCATGGATTTTCTCGGTCGTCCATGACTCATCAAATAGGGGTAGGACAAGTGTAAAGGTATTTTCATATTTTTATAATATCATTTTTACCTTAAATTTCACTAATTACCTTTAATCGAGATTAATTAAACTTAAAATTTACTATTCACCAAAAAATTATTTTAATCCCATTGAACCACATTTTACTTCCTAATGACAACCATGTATGTCAGATTTTTGAAAATCAAATCACAGAAGTGGTAATATTTTATTTAAACGGTAAAATCAGTTTTTTAACTACCACTTAGTGGTTTCACTATTTATCAAAAATTGATGTTTTTCAGAACAATGCCAAAATTTCACCCTAAGCTATAATTGATATTCCGAATTCAAAAATGATGTCTATTTTATAAAATTCCAAACATATAAGTTGCATTAATTAATTTTATAATTAATTCCCACTATCACAACAAATAGCATATTTTTAAGAAACAATATATATCAAAAGATTGACAATTGTTTATGTCCAATTTCAAAGTGAAATTAATTCTAATGAACACCATTGGATAAAATGGTAAAAATATATTCTAATTATACTTTAAAACTACTCAATAGTATAATTTATCACTATAAATTATTCTGACTAAAAAAGTTGTTTTAAGTATTTTTCACTATTCATAAAAAATGTAAGTTCTCAGAAAATTACAAAAAAATCAACTTAGGATAATTTCGATATTACGAATAAAAAAATGAAGTCCATTTTGAAATATAAAATTTCTATAATTTTAAATAGTGAGTATTACTATTCATAACAGCTACTGTGATTAGTCGCGGTGTGTTAGAACTCGAACTTGCGTACAACACATGCTACTGTATTATTCAAAGAGAAGTGTACTGTGGAAGCTTGGGGTGTTACATTCTCCCCTCCTTCAAATAATTTCATCCTTGAAATTTCATATAATATCACTGTATAAAAAGACTCGGGCGATTCTTCGTCATAAGTTCTCGGGTTCCCATGTTGCCTCCTCTATCTTGTTGTTTCTCCATAGAACTTTTACCAGATGAGTCGTCCGGTTTCTCAACACTTGTTCTCTTGTATCAAGAATCCTGACAAGATCTTCGCAATAAGACAGATCGGGTTCCAGTTGTAATTTATCATAGGTGAGTACATGCGTTGGGTCAGGCATGTATTTTCTCAACAGTGATACGTGGAATAAATCATGAACTTTGGAGAGAATTGGCGGCATTGCCAAACTGTAAGCTAGATACCCAATTAATTCTAGAATTTCGAAGGGTCCGATGTACCTAGGACTCAATTTACCTTTCTTACTGAAACGTATAACTCCCTTCCATGGATATACCTTTACGAAAACATGATCTCCTACCTGAAATTCCAAATCCTTCATTTGGTTGTCTGCATAGCTCTTCTGCCTACTTTGAGCTTCTTTGATGTGGTTTTGGATTACTTTCACCTTTTCCATCGTTTCCTCCACCAGTTCTGGGCCTTCAAGTTTTCTTTCACCAACGTCATCCTAACAGGTTGGTGTGCGACATCTCTTTCTGTATAACGCTTCATATGGTGCCATCTGAATACTTGAATGGAAGCTATTGTTATTGAAAAATTCTACGAGAGGTAAATATTGATCCCATATTCCTTGAAAGTCAAGTGAGCATGATATCAACATGTCTTCTAAGGTTTGAATAGTTCTTTCTGATTGTCCATCTGTTTGAGGGTGGTAAGCAGTGCTCAAAGGAAGTTTAGTATCCAAGGCCTTCTGAAGACGTTTTCAAAATCTTGATGTAAAATGAGGATCAAGATCTGAGACAATCGGCTGGGGTACTCCATGAAGTCTCACAACATCATTAATATATAGTCTTGTTAGACGTTCATGTGGTAGATCTTCCCTTATAGCAAGAAAATGTGCTGACTTCATGAAACGATCAACAATGACCCATATTGCGTCATTCCTTCTAGGAGTATTTGGTAGTCCCATGAAAAAATCCATCGTAATATTATCCCATTTTCACATTGACAGAAACTTTCTTTCCCTTGCAATCATGAGCTTGGTGGCCTTTTTCACCACACTTGTAACAGACTCCCATCCCATTCAAGAAAGTACCGGGGTGTTTCTTTCCACATTTACTATAGGACTGATATTCAACTCTTCCCTTCTTCCCCTTATTTCCATTTCCAGATAGATCAGAAGATCTCTTCTTTTCCTGCTTCGCTTTAAAGTCATAAGACTTAGAGAATTTCTTTTCTGTCTTGATAGCACATGAGACAATATCTTCGCACGACGAGAAGGTTTGTGAGACTAATTCTCGACGGAGAAATGGTTTTAACCCATGAAAGAAACGATCAATCTTACTTTTTGGGTTACGTATATAATCTGCAGCATGCCTCGCTAACCTTGTAAAGTAAGCCTCATACTTTGCGACATTCTCATCCTCCTTTTGTCTCAGACTCAGAAATTCTCTTTCCATATCTGCTCGATGGACACGTGGAAAGTATTTTTCTAAGAAAAGATCTTTGAACTCCCTCTATTCCATACTTGATACTTCTTCATTTTCCTTTGTATTTTGAATCAATGACCACCATTGATCTGCATCTCCAGTGAGGCGTTAAACTGCCATGATAACCTTCTCACTTTCGCTACTCCCCAATGCATTGAATATTTTCTCTAAGGAGTTTATCTATTGCACAGATACTAATGGATTTGTACCCCCATTAAATGTTGGTGGTTGTTGGCTCATGAAGAGGTCTAACATTGATCCTCTATGTTGCGGATCAGGGTGCTCCATACGAGTAAGGTTATTATTCACAACCTGAGTGAGTTTTCCCAGTATGGTAATAAGTTGATCAGCACCACTTGTTTCTCCAGATCCACAATAATTATATTGAGCAGGAGGGCAATCCCTACACAGAGTGCGTGCATTGATACAGTTTCCATTCCTTCCACTAGGCGCCAATTCTAAACAATTGCATAAACTAGATTAGTTTATGAATAAAAATACATAATTCCATACTTGTAAAATACCTAACATAAATTGAACTATTTATCAATATAATCCATAATCATAAAAATGTTTTCTTTGAGGAAGTATATACTCATAACCCTTCATAGTGGTTTGTAATGAAAATGATAATTATCCTATGCATATCCCCCGGGAGTGTCATAAGCAAGAGTGCAACAAGGCCCGTTTTCGTGCACCAGTTGCCATTCGAGTCTAGCTCAAAGCGGTGTTTTCGGGTTTTACCCATAGGTACATCTGTGCCAGAGCTGCCTCTACCTGCTCGTATCCAGTCAGGGATGTATTGCTCAGAAAACTCACAAAATCTCTATAATACCAAAATTATAGGATGTTCTTATATACTAATCCTCAGAGTCTATCTTTGGGCTATGTGCTCTAATCAGAGTTTATCTAAATCTAGCTTCCAAGGTTAGTACTAAACTGCCTATGATACCAACTGTAATGCCCCGACCCCAGTTACCCAATGTTGGTGCATTATCGCGTAACATTGGCATGATCACAAAAGATCAAGTCTCGAAAGACCGATTAGTTTAGTAGCCTTGGAAACACTAGATACATTTATAAATGTTACATTACATCATAAAGTGAAAAATCACAATAATAAAGTCTCCATAGTCCACACTTCCATCCCTATCAGACTATCCCTGTAGGTCATTCATAAAATACTTCTTTACATCCTGGAAAATATTAAAACATCGAAAGGGGTGAGCTCAGATTCTCAGTAAGGATAACAATATTGTGGAATCTTTCATAAATAAACATTAACAATTAAGGCAATGTATAACTAAAACAAAAGCCTTTTTAAACTTGAACTTCAACATAATATGGCAAAAATAAAATTAAATAATTCCATTTACTTACTCACATGGATATTCTAATAGTCAAATAATCACATGCAATATCAATAACCACTTTCATAATGATGGAATGCATAATGCCAGACTATCATAACCATGTAGCCAGGGCCTCGTGCCACGACTACAAATAAGATTTTGTCAAGGCCTCGTGCCAAGACACTAGTTTGTCTCATGATACCTACCGATGCAATTTTTTTAGAAGACACTTACATTTAAAATTTCTCAAATATACTCCAGTTTTTTTCTGAAAACATTATCCATTCTTCTGAAAACAAAATATCTAATTCTGAGACTGCTCGACTAATTACAGGCCATGATGGGTCCACTCCCAATCCCTTCCTGTCTACCACACTCGAGAGTCGGGTTTTCTGAAAACATTTTTATGCTTGCGTTAAATATGTATACATTTGCACTGGATTTTCATATATTGGAGAGAAATATCTCTTCTTTTAAATCATTTAAAAATCACATAATTATAAAAGAAAACCTTCTGAATAAACGCAAAAGTCAAATGGGTTTATACAACGTATAAAAGAAAGTTGTGTGTAAAACAAAATATGCCTCAATGAAAGGAGATTGAGACGAAGTCCCTTACAAAGATCATTTTTTAAATAAAATAGATCTATTATGTGTATTCACTATAATTACACATAAAGAAGGTACAAATACAAGATAGGACATAATAATATCATGAAATAATTTGAAAGTAGGAGATTAACCCAAAGAATCAAAATGGGGTTAATAAGTTCCCTTACAAAGATCATAAAATATATCTATTATGTGTATTAACTATATGTACACATAATGAAAGTATAAATACAAGATAAGATATAATAACATCATGACATAATTTGAAAGTAGGAGATTAACCCAAAGAATGGAAATTGGGTTAATAAATTCCCTTACAAAGATCATAAAATATATATATTATGTGTATTAACTATATGTACACATATAGAAAGTATAAATACAAGATAGGACATAATAATATCATGACATAATTTGAAAGTAGGAGATTAACCCAAAGAATGGAAATTGGGTTGAGAAATTCCCTTACCTCGTGTCCGACTTGACTCGACCGTTATTTAACCTCCTAAATAATAAACTAGATTTAATCTCTACTTTCTTAAGAAAATTTTTCATGTTCATTATGCCTTTTATATAACTTATTACAATGTTACGAAAATTACGTAGTCATTTAAGTTAATAACGGTCGTTTTGTCGATCTTTGGTACTTGAGTCAACAATAAACTTCTTATAATTACAAGTTGTTTATGTGGTAGAATATCCATTATCAGCAAAATTATATTAATGATGTAGATATCATATATATCATATATATCCAGTATATACATTCATTTATAATATTATATAACATTTACAGGTAAGAAATGAAATGCACCGTACATGGAGACGGTAAGCCGTACGTACGCATGAATGCTACTTTCATTTCTATTTCATATTTAATGGAATGAAATCATAATGATATAAAGGTATATTATAATTCCAGTCTAATATCATATATAATATCATTTACTCCATCCTTTATACATCCCACATATGGCATTAACGATTCAAATCACTTTGAGGGGGCGGTAGTCCGCACTTTCTAAAATGAAAATATCGTGTTTACCCATAATGGAAACCATAAAGGTATGCCATAAATGAAAAATACCGAAGCTTAAGTAAAAAATAAACATATTATATATCATATATAAATATAGTGACATCTTAATGGCCACCTTTGAAGGTGTTATATGAGTGTTGAACAATCATCATTTCATGATGTAGAAATTCACCAACCACAGAAACCGTATTTTCTTTAACCATTAGATGTAGGTGTGTGTAAGTGTAGCTCAAATAATTCTTATAAAAACATCCTAGTATATTTAGGATACTTGTGTTGTTACAAAATAAATGGATAAAAAGAGTTTAGGGGGTTGGAGAAGCAAAATAAAACAAAATAACATAAGAGAAGACATTACCTTAAAATCGGGTAACTCTTTTTTGATTTGAGCCAAAGGCTTCCTTGGGAAGAATTATGCAGAAAGTGAGGCATCTAGGAGTAATAGAGGGTAGTTGGTAGAGTATTTGGGCAGAGTTTGGCCGACACAAATGGTTTGAAGGTGTGAATAAGGTGGTAGAGTTGGGGGCCTTTTATAAGAGGAGGGGAGGGGCACTCTTGGAAAGATTGAAATGTTACATTATTATGAAACGCCTTTCGGATTCTAAAGGTCCCAAAATGATATATTTTGAGGATAAGGTGATAAGGTTTCTAAATCTACTCATCCAATAGGTTTTTTAAAAGTTTAAGACTTGAATTGAACATTATCTTTTCATTTTATTTAAATCGTTAATTAACGAGGTAATCACTGCATCATTATAGTGTCATAAATAATTTAATTCATTTAATGACTAAAAATTATAAAAAAAATATCATGATGTAGAAAATCTTTTTAGATTTCTAATTAATATTTATAGTAAAAAATATGACTTGTATAACCACATTAATTTTTTTTAGTAAAACAACTCATGTTTGTGTCATTTTTATTTTAACATTAAATAAAAAGTTTTTAATGACATTTTCCTAAAAAAGTGGCTCCATGGGATCCCCAAGTTGACCCATGGATTGTATTTGTCTGCCATGACTCATACAATAGGGGTAGGACAAGTGTAAAGGTATTTTCATATTTTTATAATATCATTTTTACCTTAAATTTCACTAATTACCTTTAATCGTGAGTAATTAAACTTAAAAGTTACTATTCACCAAAAAATTATTTTAATCCCATTGAACCACATTTTACTTCCTAATGACAACCATGTATGTCGGATTTTTGAAATTCAAATCACATAAGTGGTAATATTTCATTTAAACGGAAAAATCATTTTTTTAACTACCACTTAGTGGTTTCACTATTCATCAAAAATTGAAGTTTTTCAGAACAATGCCAAAATTTTACCCAAAGCTATAATTGATATTACGAATTAAAAAATGATTTCTATTTTATAAAATTTCAAACATATAAGTTGCATTAATTAATTTTATAATTAATTTCCGCTGTCACAACAAATAGCGTATTTTTAAGAAACAATATATATCAAAAGATTGAAAATTGTTTATGTCCAATTTCAAAGTGAAATTATTTCTAATGAACACCATTGGATAAAATGGTAAAAATATATTCTAATTATATTTTAAAACCACTCAATAGTATAATTTATCACTATAAATTATTTTGATTAAAAAAGTTGTTTTAAGTATTTTTCACTATTCATAAAAATGGAAGTTCTCAGAAAATTACAAAAAATTCAACATAGGATAATTTCGATATTACGAATACAAAAATAAAGTCCATTTTGAAATATTAAATTTCTACAATTTTAAAAAGTGAGTATTACTATTCATAACGGCTACTTTGATTAGTCGCGGTGTGTTAGAACTCGAACTTGCGTACAACACAAGCTACTATATTATTCAAAGAGAAGTGTACCGTGGAAGCTTGGGGTGTTACATTCTCCCCTCCTTCAAATAATTTCATCCTCGAAATTTCAGATAATATCACTGTATAAAAAGACTCAGTTGATTCTTCATCATAAGTTCCTCGGGTACCCATGTTGCCTCCTCCATCTTGTGGTTTCTCCATAGAACTTTTACCAGACGAGTCGTCTGGTTTCTCAGGACTTGTTATCTTTTATCAAGAATCCTGACGGGCTCTTCGCAATAAGATAGATCGGGTTCCAGTTCTAATTCCCCACAGGCGAGTACATGCGTTGGGTCAAGCATGTATTTTCTCAACAGTGATACGTGGAATACATCATGAACTTTGGAGAGACTTGGCGGCGTTTCCAAATGGTAAGCTACAACTCCAATTCATTCTAGAATTTCGAAGGGTCCGTTGTACCTAGGACTCAATTTACCCTTCTTACCGAAAAATATAACTCCCTTCCATGGAGATACCTTCAAGAAAACATGATCTCCTACCTGAAATTCCAAATCCTTCCTTCAGTTATCGGCATAGCTCTTCTGCCTACTTTGAGCAGCTTTGATGTGGTTTTGGATTACTTTCACCTTTTCCATCATTTCCTCCACCAGTTCTGGGCCTTCAAGTTTTCTTTCACCAACGTCATCCCAGCAGGTTGGTGCGCGACATCTCTTTCTGTGTAACGCTTCATATGGTGCCATATGAATACTTGAATGGAAGCTATTGTTATAGGAAAATTCTACCAGAGGTAAATATTGATCCCATATTCCTTGAAAGTCAAGTGAGCATGATCTCAACATGTATTCTAAGGCTTGAATTGTTCTTTCTGATTGTCCATCTATTTGAGGGTGGTAAGCAGTGCTCAAACGAAGTTCAGTATCCAAGTCCTTCTGAAGACTTTTCCAAAATCTTGATGTAAAATGAGGATCACGATCTGAGACAATCTACATGGGTACTCTATGAACTCTCACAACATCATTAATATATATTCTTGCTAGACGTTCAAGGGGTAGATCTTCCCTTATAGCAAGAAAATGTGCTGACTTCGTGAGACGATCAACAATGACCCATATTGCATCATTACTTCTAGGAGTATTTGGTAGTCCCATGACAAAATACATAGTAATTTTATCCCATTTCCACATTGACAACAACTTTATTTCCCTTGAAATCACGATCTTGGTGGCCTTTTTCACCAAACTTGTAATAGCCTCCTATCCCCTTCAAGCAAGTACCAGGGTGTTTCTGTCCACATTTACTGCTGGACTGATTTTCAAATCTTCCCTTCTTCCCCTTATTTCCATTTCTAGATAGATCAGAAGATCTCTTCTTTTCTTGCTTTGCTTTAAAGTCATAAGACTTAGAGAATTCCTTTTCTGTCTTGATAGCACACGAGACAATATCTTCAGACAACGAGAAGGTTTGTGAGACTAATTCTTGACGGAGAAATGGTTTTAACCCATCAAAGAAATGATCAATCTTACTTATTGGGTTACATATATAATCTCCAGCATGCCTCTCTAACCTTGTAATGTTATCTTCATACTTTGCGACATTCTCATCCTCCTTTTGTCTCAGACTCAGAAATTTCCTTTCTATATCTGCTCGATGGTCACGTGGAATGTATTTTTCTAAGAAAATATCTTTGCACTCTCTCCATTCCATACTTGATACTTCTTCATTTTCCTTTAAATTTTGAATTAATGACCACCATTGATCGACATCTCCAGTGAGGCAGTAAACTGCCATGATAACCTTCTCCCTTTCGCTACTGCCCAAGGCGTGGAATATTTTCTATAAGGAGTTTATCCATTGCTCATATACTAATGGATTTGTACCCCCATTTAATGTTGGTGGTTGTTGCCTCATGAAGCAGTCTAACATTGATCCTCCACATTGCGGATCAGGGTGCTCTATACGAGTAAGGTTATTATTCATAACTTGAGTGAGTTGTCCATGTATGGTAATAAGTTGATCAGCACCAGTTGTATCTCCAGATCCACAATAATTATCTTGATCAGGAGGGAAATCCCTACATGGAGTGCGTGCATTGATACGATTTCCATTCCTTCCACTAGGCGCCATTTTTAAACAATGGCATAAACTAGATTAGTTTATGAATCAAAATACATAATTCCATACTTGTAAAAAACTTAACATAAATTGAACTATTTATTGATATAATCCATAATCATAAAAATGTTTTCTTTGAGGAAGTATATATTCATAACCCTTCATAGTGGTTAGTAATGAAAATGCTAATTATCCTAAGCATATCCCCTGGGAGTGTCGTAACCAAGAGTGCAGCAAGGCCCGTTGTCGTGCACCAGTTCCCATTCGAGTCTAGCTCAAAGTGGTGTTTTTGGGTTTTACCACTAGGTACATATATGCTAGAGTCGCCTCTACCTGCTCGTATCCAGACAGGGATGTATTTCTCAGAAAACTCAAAAAATATCTATAATACCAAAATTCTAGGAAGTTCTTCTATACTAATCCTCAGAGTCTATCTTTGGGCTATGTGCTCTAATCAGAGTTTATCTAAATTTAGCTTCCAAGTTTAGTACTAAACTTCATATGATACCAACTATAACACCCCGACCACAGTTACCCAAAGTCGGTGCATTATCGCGTAACATTGGCATGATCACAAAAGATCAAGTCTCGAAAGACCGATTAGTTTAGTAGCCTTGGAAACACTAGATACATTCATAAATGTTAAATTACATCATAAAGTGAAAAATCACAATAACATAGTCTCCATAGTCCACACTTCTATCCCCATCAGACTATCCCTGTAGGTCATCCCTAATATACTTTTTCACATCCTGGAAAATATTAAAACATTGAAAGGGGTGAGCTCAGATGCTCAGTAAGGATAACAATATTGTGGAAGCTTTTATAAATAAACATTAACATTTAAGGCAATGTATAACTAAAACAAAATCATTTTTAAACTTGAAGTTCAGCATAATACAGCAAAAATAAAATTAAATAATTCCATTTACTTACTCACATGGATATTCTAATAGTCAAATAATAACATGCAATATCAATAACCACTTTCATAATGATGTAATGCATAATGCCAGACTATCATAACCACATATCCAAGGCCTCGTGCCATGACTACAAATAAGATTTTGTCAAGGCCTCGTGCCAAGAAACTAGTTTGTCCCATGAGACCCCGCGATGCAATTTTTTTAGAAGATACTTACGTTTAAAATTGCTCAAATATACTCCAGTGTTTTTCTGAAAACATTATGCAAGCTTCTGAAAACAAAATAACTAATTCTAAGACTGCTCGACTAATTACAGGCCATGATTGGTCCACACCCAATCCCTTCCTGTCTACCACACTTGAGAGTCGGGTTTTCTGAAAACATTTTTAAGCTTGCGTTAAATACGTATACATTTGCACTGGATTTTCATATATTGGAGAGAAATATCTCTTTTTTGAAATCATTTAAAAATCACATAATTATAAAAGAAAACCTTTTGAATAAATGTAAAAGTAAAAGGGGTTTATACAACGTATAAAAGAAAGTTTTATATAAAACAAAATATGCCTCAATGAAAGGAGATTGAGACGAAGTCCCTTACAAAGATAATTTTTTAAATAAAATAGATCTATTATGTTTACTCACTATAATTACACACAAAGAAAGTACAAATACAAGATATGACATAATAATATCATGACATAATTTGAAAGTAGAAGATTAAACCAAAGAATGGAAATGGGGTTAAGAAGTTCCCTTAAAAATATCATAAAATATATATATAATGTGTATTAACTATATTTACACATAGATAATGTATAAATACAAGATAGGAAATAATAATATCATAACATAATTTGAAAGTAGGAGATTAACCCAAAGAATGGAAATTGGGTTAAGAAATTCCCTTACAAAGATCATAAAATATATCTGTTATGTGTATTAACTATATGTACACATAAAGAATGTATAAATACAAGATAGGACATAATAATATCATGACATAATTTGAATGTAGGATATTATCCTAAAGAATGGAAATTGGGTTAAGAAATTCCCTTACCTCGTGTCCGACTTGACTCGACCGTTCTTTAAACTCCTGAATAATAAACTAGAGTTAATCTCTACTTGCTTAAGAACATTTTTCAAGTTCATTATCCCTTTTATATATCTTATTACAATGTTATGAAAATTATGTAGTCATTTAAGTTAATAACGGTCGTTTTGTCGATCTTTGGTACTTGAGTCAACAACAAACATCTTATAATTACAAGTTGTTTATGTGGTAGAATTTCCATTATCTACAGAATTATATTAATGATATAGATATCATATATATCCATTATATATATTCATTTATAATATTACATAACATTATAGGTAAGAAATGAAATGAACCGTTCATGGAGACGGTAAGCCATATGTACGCATGAACGCTACTTTCATTTCTATTTCGTATTTAATGGAATGAAATCATAATGATATAATGGTATATTATAATTTCAGTATAATATCATATATAATATCATTTACTCCATCCTTTATACATCCCACATATGACATTAATGATTCAAATCACTTTGAGGGGGCGGTAGTCTGCACTTCCTAAAATGAAAATATCGTGTTTACCCATAATGGAAACCATAAAGGTATGCCATAAATGAAAAATTCAGAAGCTTAAGTAAAACATAAACATATTATATATCATATATAAATATAGTGACATCTTAATGTCCACCTTTGAAGGTGTTATATGAGTGTTGAACAATCATCGTTTCGTGAGGCATAAATTCTCCATCCACAGAAACAGTATGTTCTTTAACCATTAGATGTAGGTGTGTGTAAGTGTAGCTCGAATACTTCATATAACAACATACTAGTATATTGAGGATACTGGTTTTTTTACAAAAGAAATGGATAAAAAGAGTTTATGGGGTTGGAGAAGCAAAATAAAACAAAATAACATAAGAGAAGCCATTACCTTAAAATCGGGTAACTCTTTTTTGATTTGAGCCAAAGGCTTCCTTGGGAAGAATTGTGCCCAAAGTGAGGCTTCTAGGAGTAATAGAGGGATGTTGGTAGAGTATTTGGGCAGAGTTTGGCCGATCCAAATGGTTTTATGGTGTGAATGAGGTGGTAGATGTGGGGGCCTTTTATAAGAGGAGTGGAGGGGCACTCTTGGAAAGATTGAAATGTTACATTATTATGAAATGCTTTTTGGATTATAAAGGTCCCC
Organism: Viscum album; assembly: GCA_963277665.1. Classification (NCBI taxonomy): domain Eukaryota; kingdom Viridiplantae; phylum Streptophyta; class Magnoliopsida; order Santalales; family Viscaceae; genus Viscum; species Viscum album. Next base: position 812,602,126 of record OY728126.1, on the reverse strand, counting down.
AAATGATATATTTTGAGGATATTGTGATAAGGGTTCGTAATATACTCATCCAATATGTTTTTGACAAGTGTAAGCCTTATATTTTACATTATCTTTTCATTTTATTTAAATTGTTAATTAATGAGGTAATCGCTGCATCATTATGGTGTCATAAATAATTTAATTTATTTAATGTCTAAAAATTATAAAAAAAAATCATGATGTAGAAAATCATTTTAGATTTCTAATGAATATTTATAGTAAAAAATATGAATTTTATAACCCCATTAATTGTTTTTTAGTAAAACAACTCATGTTTGTGACATTTTTATTTTAACATTAAATAAAAAGTTTTTAATGTCATTTTCCTAACAATGTGGCTCCATGGGATCCCCAAGTTGACCCATGTATTGTCTTGGTCAGCCATGAATCATAAAATAGGGGCAGGACAAGTGTAAAGGTATTTTCATATATTTATAATATCACTTTTACCTTAAATTTCACTAATTACCTTTAATCGAGATTAATTAAACTTAAAAGTTACTATTCACCAAAAAATTATTTAAATCCCATTGAACCACATTTTACTTCCTAATGACAACCATGTATGTTGGATTTTTGAAAATCAAATCACAGAAGTGGTAATATTTCATTTAAATGGAAAAATCAGTTTTTTAACTACCACTTAGTGGTTTCACTATTCATCAAAAATTGAAGTTTTTCAGAATAATGCCAAAATTTCACCCTAAGCTATAATTGATATTCCGAATTCAAAAATGATATCTATTTTATAAAATTCCAAACATATTTTATATTATAAATATCCAAATAAATGTAATTTGAGACTATTAATGAATTACACTAATTTTCTAGGTTAATATGACATGTTATGGTTGGTTAGATGAATTTATTTCGAAGTAATAAGGCTGTTATTAATTCAGAAAAAACAAAATACAGAAGGGTCAAAATTGACATAAAATAGTTTTTAAAAACAATATTTTATTATTAAATGATATTCTATTACTAAAATTCTATTTTTCGTTCAAAAGACATATATAATGATAGTTGTCTCATTAATAAAACACTTGGTGTTCTCTTTGAAGTTTATAGTATGTTTATTAACCATATAATATAAAAATACCAAGAGACATAGTAAATGTCAAACTATTTAACTTGTAGTTACATCTAAAATATAATGTTAATATAGTCACCCAAACTTATATAAACCCTATTGGTTGAGTGGTTTTATACCCATACCCACCTTATCCTTTAAATAATTCATTTTTGAGCCATTATAAACCGAAAATGATTTTATTATAAAATAATATTTCTAGCTTTTCCTAAGGTGCCCTCACCACTCTTATAAAAGGTCACTCCCCCTTCCATCAAATTCACAGCTTCAACGATTTTTGGCTCGGCCAACCACTACCCAAATACCCTCTCAATTGTCTTCCCTTCATCCTAGAGGCCTTCCTTTAGTCAGAATGCCAACCTAAGAAGCCCTTTTGGTCAAATCAAAAAGAAGAACCCGAAGAAGAGGTAAATATTTTATCACCTCTTTCAGGTTCCTTTCTTCTTCCACTTCCTCTTCCTTTGTTGTTTCCATTCAAAAATAATAACTCCATTATCTTATATATACTGTAATATTATTATTTATATGGTATAATCATATTAATTATTATATCCATCCCTTGAATGACATGTCACCATACGTGTGTACCTGCGGCTTACCGTCTCCACGTCATAGTGTAGTTGTTATTCAGTAAATTATTATTTGGATGGTTTAATAATGATGTATAATTGAGGTAAATAATAAATATAACATGATAATGATTCTGTATATATGATATACCATCCAATTATATATTATTTTAATATCAAAAGAATGATATTATCACTCATGCGTACGTACAGATTACCATCTCAATGAACGCGATGAGATTCATTCCCCATCGTATCCATTAAAGAATAATTTTCATTTGATGATTAAAAATAATGTTTAAAGATTTAATATAATTATGAATATGAATAATATGAATCATATCTACAACAAACTTTACTTACATAACATATCATATAAAGGAAAACAAATCAGTTAACACTCGAAATGATGATACTACTAAAATATCATTAACAAAGAAATATTAGAAGATCATATATGAAATCATATTAATGTATATGGTTTTTTTATAACTTAATAACAATTATTTCACCATTATACAAGACTTTAACCTACCCTTTACCAAGGAAAAGAACAAGGTAAGGGTTAATTTCGCAATCTCTTTGTTATCTGTGTTTGCTTATACATAATTATCAACTGGAACCTCTTTATCATCCACATCCATGTTTCTTAAAATGTATTTCAAAACATTTTTAGTATCTACTAGACAATGTATTAAAGTCATTTAAAACCTTATTTGACCATATATGTTCTTTAATTAAATCGTTCCATCATTTTCCAAACAAGTTACATTATATCCTTTTCGACAAAATTTAGTTAAGAATGTTTTTAACTTATACGGTGGGTACAACTATTTTCCGCCATTATAAAATCATCAAAGCCTCCCTTACAAGCTTAGAATAATATTTTCAAAATAAATATTTTCTTTATAATTATGTGACTCTTAAATGATTTCAAAATAGAAAGAGATATTTCTCTAAAAAGTTTTTGATTTCACCTACGTCAACATCATTTCATGGATTTTAAGCTTATTTGAAGTTGATTTATTATGATACAAAACATCAATATTATATTGAAGGATTTTTTGATATGTTTTATTGTGGATATGTTATTTTTACACCATTCATGGTTTATGGATAAAGTATTGAAATTTCATATGCTAGTTTTAATAAGAATGTTTATGTTATGTTTAAACCTTTTCATATGAGGAATACATTGGACTTAGTATGTGATGGGTGGAGCCCACTATTGGTCCTCAATTCATCGGTAGGTCTCATGAGAAAAACTAGTGTCTTGGAATAAGGCCTTTACAAAATATTATTGGTAGTCTTGGAAGAAGGCCTTGACTATGTGGTTATGAATGTCTAGAATTATGCATTCCATCAATATGAAAGTGGCTATTGATATTGCATGTGATTATTCGACTAGTAGAATATCAATGTAAATAAGTAAATGGAATTATTTGATTTTAGATTTTCCATATTATGCTGATGTTAAAGTTTAAAAGGCTTTTGTTTTAGTCTTATACATTGCTTCAAATGTTTATTATTGTTAATGAAGGTTTCCACTATATTGTTATCCTTACTAAGCATCTGTGATCACCACTTTTTATGTTTTATTTTTCCCAGGATACGAAGAAGTATATTATGACTGATATGTAGGGATAGTCTATGGGATCTCAATGTTTTCTATGGAAACAATGATTATGTACTTTTCTATATTACGATGTAATGTAAACCTAATGAATGTATATAGTTCTTCTAAGGCTACTAAACAAATCATTCTTTCGAGACATGATCTTTTTTTATCATGCTAATGATATGTAATAATGCACTGACTCTAGGCTTCTAGGGTTAGGGCGTTACAAAAAGACAATAAAAATTCATCAAAAAAGATCAAATGTTAGAAAATATTCCTTGGAGTGTAAGGAGAAGAAGGATGTTCAGAAAACTATGATGGAAGATACTTCAAATAAGTATGATAACGTGGATTACATAAATGTGATATTAACTATGAGAATATACTTCTATTTTGTATAGAGAGGTTATTCCAAGGAAATCTAAAAATTGTCCATGGAAATGAATGAAATTAATATAAAATCACAAGTAGAATCAATAAAATAGAGAAACAAAAAGAAAGTATTGAGTAAAGAAAATCATGATGAATATTTTGATAAGATACCTAAGTGAGATAACTCAAATGTTTTGAAGAATGAATGTGAAAAAATTAAGAAAAAATATGTTAATAATTAGTGCTTAATCATATACCCCAATCAATCTCATGTTTCTAGAGAAATGAAAAATGTTGAGGACGAAGCACTTGTTAAAACAATGTAAAAAAAAGGAAAATTGGCTATTGCACATGAAGATATCGAATTTCATGAGAGGCTCTCAACACATGAAAACTAAAGTGAATTAAAAAGTTGTGTTGAAGGTGAAATAAATATGGAAATAATGAAAATATTTTTATAAATGTTCTACTATATCAATGTGTGATTTTGATATTGAAAAACAAGAACCAGAAGAAAATACTTAACTATTCACAGAAGTGAGAATAAACAATACACTAAAGATAATTGGGAATGGAAGTAAAGTATCCATTAGTAAATAGCAATAAAAAAATTTAAATTCTAAATGATGCACACACAAGATTATTAATATAATATTTAAATCTATAAGGAAATGAATCCCTAGGTTGGGTGGAATTTATCATCCCTATTTCTCTAATTAAGAAGCTGACAAGTGTTCCATATTATTCCCATATTATTGTCTATTATTTCCATGATTAAATTTCATTGAACTGAAGGTGATTATCATACAAAAGTGGAGAACACGGTGAAAAATGTGGAAGAAAAAATTATGTAATGATTATTCAAGATCAGATACCAACATCAATTATTCCACAACTGTGGATTATCAACATGAATATCCTGAAAAATATCTGATGAAATTTTCCACTAAGTCAAATGGAAGGGAGTGAACACCATGATGGGATTAAAATAATAAGTATATGATATCAAGGATTACTTCATGAGTATATTGAAACCCATTTCACATCAACAGAATTTGAACAAAGAGGTTACCAAATTAAAATACTATTCCTTGTCTTGATTATATTAAAGGTGTGCATATAGGGTCAGTGTTGGTTGATGAGTAAATTCATGTAAATTTGCAGTAAAATATTATTTTACATGAAATTTTTGACATATTTCTTAAGTTTGAAGAAGAATATATTACAAGAATTTTTTTTATAAATCCCCCTCGTTGTGGAATAAATATCTTATGAGCATGATATCAATTGTGTGGTCACTAATAGACATCATAGACAATAATGTTTGTGTCTCTCTTATTTTATACATATGATAATATGATTTCTATATAGAGTATAAATATAAATGGGTTTTCTTCCATGTGAACCTTGTGGTACCGTCATTCTTTCAAAACATGAGAATTAATTCTATTAATTACTTGAAGGGTAGGAAATAAAACTTTGTATTAATTTTAAATAAGGGGGAGAAAGGATAATGAATTTCAGAAAATTTTATTGACAACAAAGACAAAGGGGGAGATTGAAAACCCCATGTGAATGGTTGATGAGTATGGTTGTAATTTTTGTCAACATATACGAAGGAATGGAAGTTCAATGTACAATGAAGTCCTATATGATTAGGGATTAATAATTGAATAAGAAAGTTTTATCTTCTATGAGACATATTCAATATGGAATGGTGATTATTCATGGAGAATTTAATTGAATCCTTAATTTTTATTAGGTAAGGAAAGTCTAAATGATTGTTGATAATTGAGGGATAATTATTATGATTTATAACATTGTACAGAATGACTGACTAATTCTCCATGTTGTAAAATTAGATGACGGTTGAACTATTCTTTTGTACAAAGTCATTTTCCAATTGTGTTTTGGGATTTCAAATTATTACAACATTTCAATACGGTAGTGGTGCCCCTAAAATATGATCATTATTACATGAGGGGTTTCAAATTGGATTAAGACTGTGAAAATATTAATTTTTATTTGGAAATTTTCTTAATGGTGACCATGAAATAATATAGTCAAACTATTTGAATGAAGAGAGTCCATGGAGTGAAGATGTTGATTTGAATATTCCATAGAAAAATGTAGAAGTCCATTATGTTTTAATGCATGTGGATGTGAAGAGGAGGCCATGAAAAAATAAGGTCTTGTATATGTTTCATGAAGATTAAATTGAGGATAAGAATATTTCATGGCCTTCTTATTTAATATGGCATACATTCATTCAATATTAGTATTTCTTCCTCGGTATTATAAGAGTCTGATATAAAAATATAGGCATTCAACTAGGCTAGCAAGGCCAGATTGACCCCAACCACATGTCAGGATAGGTGGTTGACCATATCCAGGGTAACAAGTATGGGTGAATGAGTGTACAATAGAGTGGTGAGGGGAATGTTTAAATCCAACATTCACACATGTATAATGGCGGAGAAATAGTGGTGCCACCATGTTTGGTGGAATAACTGTAGAAGAACATTGTGGGGTTGTACCAGGAAGGGGAGAGGGTATTTCTGGATGACTGTTAGTGTGCCTTGATTGATATACCAAACAAAAGCATAAGTTCTGGATCAATGTGGGACAAGTATAATAACACTATTGATGATCTATGTTTAAAAACCCATGCATTTCATCAGTTGTTCGATATGTTCGAATTTGGTTGTCTAATCTCCCTTGTAGTGTTGTTCAGAAAATACCACAAATATTTTTAATACACCCACAATCATCTACCATTCGTTAAAGATCTCTCCTAGAACCGAGTTAAGATATAGTTCACAAAATCCAGCACCTGCCTCTAGTGATATATAATGTGAATAGACTTCCTGAATTGATCTGATCCTATAACCTCCCGGTTTCAGAAGTCGCCCAGAGGCGCCCCATACCCAGTTGGTCACATGGCCTCAAGCGCATTTCCCCAAATGCCAGAGGCTACCAACTACCAGCAAGGGCTTTGGGTGTGATAGTGGGGAAACTATTCCCTCATTGGAAGAGTACACAACAAAAGTAAACAATAAGAAATAGCAGAAACAGAACAATCCATACACGAGTAAACAGCGGAAGACTAAAGCAGTAAACAGCTGGAGCACACACATATATATGAAATGATGCATGATACATATGTTTAGGAAAGCTTCCAAACAAGTCACAATGCTGGAAATACAAAGTGCCAAACCAAAGTACAAAAGAAAGGTAAACAGATAAACTCCTTAGCATCGCAAGCCATAGCTTGGTCCCATGATCTCATGCTCCGAGGAATCAAGTACCAGAAGTTGAAGGGCGCTTGCCCTTGTCTATACACTCAACAACATAGTCTGCTTGGGCCCAAAATCATGGCCCAAACAGGGTGCGAGACTAAATCCCAGTAGGAAACCACCCGATAATCTATGCCTAACTATCAGTGAGTATATGGAAGGTAACCATACAGTATGTAGTAAACAGTAACAGTAAGCAATAGGCAGTAACATAAAGATATACAGCAATAATCTTTCCACATAACAACAAGCAGTAGTGAAGCAACATCTAACCACTAACAGGAAACCCTCTGGGAAGTACTCGTAGCCATCCCATCTGGTCCTAACTGAGAAGTACCACAACCCTCGGGAAGTGCACTCAGCCTAACCCCTCTAGTTTGGTCGTATGAATTTATTGGACTCTCTGGGGAAGCTCACTTGGTCAATTCCCCTTATAGTCTAGGGTAGTTAGGGACTCTCTGAGGAAGATCACGTGGTCTAACCTTCGTGGCCCCAAGGTCTAGAAACTCTCTAAGGAAGCTCACTCGATCAATTCCTCCTATATTTTCAGGTCAACGACAGACTCTCTAAGGAATCTCACTCAGATAATTCCTTCTCTAGCCTGAAAAAAGGGATTTAATGCAATTCAACAAGTAAAAACTCTCTGAGGAAGCTCACTCGGTCTACCCTCCTGTATTCTATAAGATCCAAGGAATTCTAGGAAGCTCACTCAGTCTATCCCTTGAAGCCTATAATGTCCAAAGGCACTCTGGAAAGATCACTCGGTCTATCCCTATAGCCTATAATGTCAAAGACTCTCGGGGAAGCTCACTCAGTCTATACCTCATAGTCTACAACACCAGGTTCTCGCAGCCCCATGCCAGTCAGTGCATAATAATGCTATAAGGCCAAAGTACACCTATAGAGCTACTTGGATAACCAAAGTACACCCATAGAGCTATATGGCTAAACATTCTACAGTAAACAAGCATGTTATAATCATCACTCCATCCAACGGTCATAAGGCCAACAAAGACCCGAATGTTGTAAACAGAACAAAGCATGGGAAAAACATCCCAAGAATAGCAATTATCAACCAACATGATCAATTTACCTCTACAGAAGCATGCAAGCAAGTCAATAATTACCACAAGGGAAAAACGGTAAACACGCAATACCCCGTTCACAGGTATTGGTGGAAATTGCACATAAAACTCAAAGAAATCAAAAGGTAAGGCACAAACCACCTACATGGATGCTAGGAGATCAATATAATTGAGCCACGAAGATTGATTCTCTTTAGAATGGCATGGATCTATGAAAACACAAAAAACGTTCAAACCAAGATAACTTGAGAAAGAAGAGGAATTAGAAAACAAAGATCTAGGAGAAGGAAGAACTCACCGCTACGGTTCCAACGTAATTAACATCTTTAGATTAAAAGAACTGATTAAGGAGCAGGGATTTAGAGAAGTTCCACGGCTGTATGGCGTCTCTCGGTCGAACGGGACCTAGAAGATGTCATTTCTGTCGATGAGACGTGACCCCTGTCCGTTTAATGAAAAAAGGAAAATACACAGCGTGTACTCTATTTTTTCATACTCCGCTTTATGCGGCCTCCACTTCATCCCTGCACACCGTGTGTGTGGCCCGGACATGGTCATCACATGTCCTGGTGCGGAATGGGAGTACACGGCGTGTACTCAGAAAGTACACGACATGTACTTAAAAAATTTACAGAAATTCCTCTTTTCTCAAAAACTTTAGAAAAAGGAAAAACCTACTGGAAACAAAGATCTGGGTTCTTACAGAATTCCCCCCTTAAGGAAATTCTTCCTCGAATTTCTCTAGCAAGGCGTAGAAGAAGAAACCCCGAACCGCTCCAGCCATTGCGATCGCACTTCGGCCACACTCTCCCAAGTCTCGTCCTACACTCGCCCGTGCTACCATAGCACCCATACCAAAGGAACATACCAGCCTTGAAGATCCTTCGTACTACTTTCAACAATCAGGATAGGATGATCCTCAAATGATGCATCTACATCAAGCTCAACCTCCTCAGGTTGGAAGATATGAGATGGGTCTAAAAAGTAACATCAGAGCTGAGAAACATGGAAAACGTTTTTCATAGCCCGATACCTATAAGGTAACTACAACAGATAGGGGACCATAACAACTCTCTCCAACACCTCAAATGACCTAACATACCGCGATGAAAGCTTATCCTATCTCAGAATACTCTTGTGTCCCAACCTTTGTGCAACACACAGGAAAACCTGATCCCCGACCTCAAACTATAGAGGTTGTCTTTGATGATCAACATAAGACTTCTGCCAAGACTATACTGTAGCCATCCTCTTCTGAATCAACTCTATCTACTTAAATGTCTCCTCAACAAGGTGAGGTCCCAGCATAGCTTCCTTTCCTACCTCCATCTAGCATAAGGTTGATCGGCATGGCCTACCGTACAAAGCCTCGTAAGGTTCCATCTGAATAGTCGCCTAAAACTATTGTTGTAATAGAACTCCACAAGAAGGATATGCTTCTCCCAAGAACCGCCAAATTATAGAATGAAAGATCAGAGCATATCCTCAAGCACGTAGATCATGAGCTCGGACTGACCATCAGTCTGGGGATGGTATGCTGTACTCAAAAGCACATGTGTCCCCAAGGCCTTCTAATGTCCCTGCCAGAAATGAGAAGTAAAGCGTGCATCCCTGTATGAAACAATGGTGTTTGGATCTCCTTGTAGACGTACAATCTATCGGATGTACAACCACCCCAACTCATCAACATTGAAGGTCTCCTTAGTCGGTAAGAAGTGAGCAACCTTCGTAAGCCTGTCGTCGAGAACCCAAACAACATCACTCCATCAGTGTTACCTCAGAAACCCTGTCATGATGTCCATCATGATGTCGTTCCACTTCCACTCACGAATGGTTAACAGTGGTAAAAGACCTACTAGTCTCTGATGCTCTTCTTTCACCTGCTGAAAAGTAAAACATCTTATGACAAAACCAGCAACATCATTCTTCATACCTGGCCCCTAGTACTGGTGGTGTAGATCACTATACATCATAGTGATTCCAGGATGAACTTCCCAAACTAAGGAATAAAAATCCCACAATAGCTCCTCGCGCATGTCTTCTGTCACCCATACTCATCCCTGGAAATGTAAGAACTCATCCTCACCCATTGTCCATCCAGGAAGAGGCTCCTCTCCTGACACACTCTCCCGTAGGACTAAGACTTCTGAGTCTGATAACTACCTCTTCCTTACTTGATCAAGAAGAGACGAGGTAACAACTACAGAAGATAGGAAAATATGTACTTGTCTGTCATGCACCTCCAAGTGCATCTCAGAGAACAGAGCCATAAACATCCACTCATTGTTGGCCTCCTAAACTTCCTGAATCTGAGTTCTCTTGCTCAACGCATCAGCCACCGCGTTGCCCTTAACCGGAGTATAGGCTAGTTCGAAGTCAAAAGACTGAAGATACTCGACCCAACTGCGCTATCTCAGATTCAGATCATGCTGAGTGAAGATATACATGAGACTCTTGTGGTCGGTGAAAACCAGAAAGTGCTCCCCCAAAAGGTAGTTCCACCAACTGCCTAAGGCATGAACAATAGCTGCCAAATCCAGATCATGCATCGGGTAGTTCATCTCGTGTGTCCTCAACTGTCTAGACCCATAAGCAGTGACCCATTATCCTTGCATACGCATTGCACCCAACCCGATACCTGAATTATCACAATAAACAATATATCTCTTGCCTGGCTCTGGAAAGACTGGTATTGGTGCTGACGTCAACCTTCCATTCAGCACCTGAAAGGCTGACTCACAAGAATCTGACCATAAGAACTTCACCCCCCTTTTGGTCAGACCTGTCAATGGCGCTTCTAGGCATGAAAATTCATGTATGAAGCGCCCGTATTATCCAGCCAGCCCTAGGAAACTCTGTACCTCAAAGACGTTCTTCGGCTTCTCCCAGGGAACTACAACTCTCACTTTCTCTGGGTCCACTGATACTTCTGTCTCTGAGATAACATGACCGAGAAAGTAAATTTGATCCATCCAAAAGTAGAATTTCGAGAGCTCAGCATATAACAGATGCTCTCTCAGTGTACTCAGAATGATATCATGATGTGTGGCATGGTCGTGTTGAGTGTGAGAGTACACCAAGATATCATCCACGAAGACCACGATGAAGGAATCCAAGTAAGGATGGAACACTCGGTTCATCAGCACCATGAAAACTGCTATTATATCCATGAGACCGAACGACATAACTGTATACTCATATAGACCATACCTGCTTATGAAGGCTGTAAGAGGTATATCTAATGGTCTAACGTGCTAATGAGGAATTCCAGATCTCAAATAAATCTTCGAGAACACTCTGACTCCTCGATTTTGATCAAAGAGATCATAAATCCTCAGCAAGGGATATCAGTTCTTGGCCGTCAACTGGTTCAACTTCCGATAATCCACACAAAGCATAGGGGTAGAATTTTCCTTCTTTTCAATAAGGACAGGAAAACCACAAAGATAAGTATTGGGTCGGATGAAACCCATTGCATGCTACTCCTCCAACTGCTTCTTGATCTCCTGTAACTCAGGTGTAGCCATCCTATAGGTAGGAATGAACACCAATGCCACTCCAAGAACGAGCTCAATCGAGAATTCTACTTCACGCCAAGGAGGTATACCTGTAAAGTCCTCTGGGAAGATGACTCTGAAACAATCCACCATTGGAGGAAATTCTAACATTGAAGTCCCCTAGTCATCCAGATAAAGAGTAGAAATTTGGGCTGTAACTCCTTCTAGCCCATGATACTTGAATCCTGCTCGACTCGCCTGAACATCCCACTCACCTCTATGAAGACAGGATTCACCCTCTCATGATACGAAACTCAACCTGTGGCGATAACAGTCAACGACCGCCTAGAAGGGAACCAACCAGTCCATCCCAAGAATGACATCATAACCTGTCATCTCTAGGACACAGAGATCCCATAAGAAATGATATCCTGCAACCTCGAGAGGGCACTCTCTGCACTGACATACGCTAGAAGTCCTTGCTCCCAACGACATGTCAAAAGTCAACATGTCAGTAGACGAAAGGATACATTGCCGAGGCACTCCACAACAACAACAGAGATAAAACTATGCGAATCACCCGCATCGAAAAGAGTTGAAGATAAAAGTGAGGCTACTAAGATCATAGCTATAACTGTAGAAGGTCCGGGAACCTACTCCTAATAGATCTTCTCCACAGCAAAAGTCTGGCCTACCCCATGGCTCTGTGACCCTGCCTAACCACTCTGAGCTGATCCACTCTACTGTCGCTGATGACTGGGTGACTGACCACCACGACCGCGACCTCCACCTCGGCCCGAACAGCCGGAAGATCTCCAGTTCCCAGAATGGTGAGAAATTGGTGAAGGATCTCCAGAACGTGGTGTCATAGAAGAACCCCTACCACCAACTGAATGTGAGAAGATATGACAAAAGTGCTAAAGATGGACCATCTAGTAGCAAGATCGGCACTCCATCAGATCTATCTGGCACTGAGGCCTAATATTAACACTCCTACCTTACTGGTAGCATATGACCTGGCTGCCCGAAGATACATCATACCTGCCCTGATCTCCTCGAGAAGACTCTCTGTGGCGATTCCTACTATCCGTAGTAGGAACTCCAGCTCTGGATGTCGAACCGCCCTGTCTCACTTCTCTAGAATCCCTCAGATTGCGCTCAGTGATAAGCGCCTGGTTGACGATAGAGGATATCGAAGTCAACCAGAAGATATTCACCTGGGAACAGATCTCCTCCCTGAGACGGTCCTCAAGATTCCTAGCAAGGAAAAACTCATCACCTGACGGGATCAATGTGAAATGATGCAGGTCAGTAAAGTGAGACTATTACTCCATAACAGAACAAGTACCCTACTGCAAACTCATAAAATCTCAGGCTCAATCGGCCCTCAGGGTCTCCGGATAGAAGTAGTCATACAAGGTACATTGACACTCATCCCATGACATACCCTACTGGCGGCCGGACTATGAGATCACCTCCCACCGCCTATTGGAGGTGTCTTAGAGCATATAGGTGGCCATATTTACCCACTTCTCTGGGGTTATCTCGAGATGCTTGAAGATAGTTAGCGTGGCCTCTAACCACGACTCAGCAGCCTGGGGTCCTCCATCCCCTGAGAAAGTGGGAGGATGCTACTACTGAATGACCCGGATCAACACTTCCATCGACAGGGCAGGAGGCGGTGCTCCTTGAAAAGTTTGCATCATCCTCAGGAAGCCTTCCCTGAACTGCATAATGGCTCCTGCGATGGGTATAAATGTGGGTTCCAAAACTGGCACCGTAGGAGGATCTGTAGGAGGATCTTGATCAGCCATATTTGGTGTCTGATCACCGTTTGGAAACTGACATACTACCAGAGGACATCACAGAGTCATAGCTCTGAAAAGACCACAAGAACACCTCAGACCAAGATTATCAAAGACATAGAACAAAAGAGTACAAAACGGGAACAAGAGAAGAAAAAGTTCGAGTTTTACCAAACATGACTACATGGTGTGTATAAAAACTACACGTCGTGTTCTCTTAAGCCATTCACATGGGTGTGTATTCTGGCCACACTGGTCATGTAATAACCCAAACTACATAGCATGTTGTCCCCACACACGATGTGTACTTGAAATATACTCCCATGCCCGAGTCTCCTTACATGACTAAACCACACGGTCCACTTAAACTTAGAATACACCGCATGATTCCCATAGACACATCGTGTACTAAAGAAGGTTTCGGCAACTCGTGTTGTTAGTTACATGGCCGGCTACACGGCTGACCCTTACACGGCGTGTTCAAAACAAACACGGCGTGTATAGGAGAAGATAACACTGACCCGTGTTGTTCGTGACACGGCCGGGTACCTGGAACAAAACTACACAACTTGTTCCTACTAAACACAGCGTGTTCTACTCGAGCTTCCCCAGCCCGTGTTGTTAGTGAAACGGCCGGGTACACGGATCACTACTACATGATGTGTACCTGCCGTACACGGCGTGTTCTAGAAGATTTTCCACTGCACCGTGTTCCTGCTCACACAGTGAGGGACATGTTTTAAAAACTACACGGCCTGTATATACAAAGTACACGCTGTGTATTCTGGGTTTTTCCGGGCAGTAGCTCAAAAACTGCACCAAAGTCCAGAAAACACAGAAACAAGGCATGAAGGTGCCAAATTCTGATCCGTGAGGGCCCATACTTCCCGCGAATCAAAGCTTGGCATCCAATACAGTCATATAAAAGGTAGAACAGGTCAATGATCCACCAATTTCAGATTCAAGAGGTCCCATAACCCCTCAAGAACCAAAATTTTGCGTTCATATAAGCAAGTCCAATACAAACAGTCCTCTAAAAAACAATCAGGATTCTATCAAGCATCTATCACAACAACATGCATAATCTACACCATTTCTATCACAACAACATGCAATTGCTAATGATCCCTAGATGGCATGACAAGAATTCATGGCATGTAATTTCTAACAGGTGCCTATATGATGCATGGGATGGCATGCCCTCATCTCATCGGGTTGCGACAGAAATAGAACTCTAATATAAACAACAATAACAACACAAGTCATGTGAATCACTGTAGGTGAAATCATATCAACTGTAACATCACAAAACCAAAAACTAAAATAAGTGAGGTAGATTGGCTTTTCCCTGTACATGGGTTAGCTACTCCCGAGCATAGATTAACACCAAGCACCGAATCCGTCCTATCCCTGGATAAGGCCCCAAATATTATGTCAAGAGAAAGGAACTCCTATGATACCACTTTGTAACGTCCTGGTTCCGGAAGCCACCCAGAGGCGCCCCGTACCCATTTGGTCACATGGCCTCAAGCCCATTTCCCCAAACGCCAGAGGCTACTGACTAGTAGCGAGGGCCTTGGGTGTGATAGTGGGGAAACTATGCCTTCATTGGTATAGTACACAGTGGAAGTAAACAATAATAAATAGCGGAAACAAAAAAATCCATACACGAGTAAACGGTGGAAGACTAATGCAGTAAATAGCTAGAGCACACACATATATATGAAATGATGCATGATACCTATATCTAGGAAAGGTGCCAAACAAGTCACAATTCATGAAATAAAATAGATCCAAACCAAATTACAAAAGAAAGTTAAACAGATAAACTCCTCAGCATCGCAAGCCATAGCTTGGTCCCACGCTCACCTGCTCCAAGAAATCATATACCAGAAGTCAAAGGGAACTTTCCCTTGTCTACAATTGCAACAACATAGTCTTATTGGGGCCAGAAGCATGGCCCAAACAGGGTGTGAGACTAAATCCTAGTAGGCAACCACCCGAAGATCTATGCCTAATAGTTAGTGAGTATACGATAGGTAACAGTATAGTAAGAAGTAAATAGTAACCATAAGCAACATGTAGTAACATGAAGATATACAACAATAATCCATCCACAGAAAAACAAGCAGTAGTGAAGAAACATCTAACAACTAACAGGAAACCCTCTCGGAAGTACTTGCAGCCATCCCCTCTGGTCCTAACCGAGAAGTACCACAACCCTCTGGCAGTGCACTCAGCCTAACCCCTCTGGTTTGGTCATATAAATTTATAAGACTCTCTGGTGAAGCTCACTCGGTCAATTCCCCTTATAGTCTAGGGTAGTGAGGGACTCTCTGAGGAAGATCACATGGTCTAACCCTCATGGCCCCAAGGTCTAGAAACTCTCTGAGGAAGCTCACTCGGTCAATTCCTCCTATAGTTTTATTTCTACCATAGACTCTCTAAGGAATATCACTCAATCAACTCCTTCTCTAGCCTGAAAAAAAGGGTTTTAAAGCAATTCAATAAGTAAAGACTCTATGAGGAAGCTCACTCGGTCTACCCTCCTATAGTCTATAAGATCCAAGTCACTCTGGGAAGCTCACTTGGTCTATCCCTTGTTGCCTATAATGTCCAAAGGCACTCTAGGAAGCTCACTTGGTCTATCCCCTATAGCCTATAATGTCAAAGACTCTCTGGGAAGCTCACTTGGTCTATACATCATAGTCTACAGCACCAGGTTCTCGCATCCCCGTGCCTGTCAGTGAATAATAATTCTATAAGGCGAAAGTACACCTATAGAGCTACTTGGATAACCAAGGTACAACTATAGAGCTACATGGCTAAACAGTCTACACCAAATAAGTATGTTATCATCATCACTCCATCCAACAATCACAAGGCCAACAAAGACCCAAAGGTTTTAAATAGAACAAAACATGTGCAAAACATCCCAAGCACAACAATTATCCACAAACATGATCAATTTACCTCTACAAAAGCATGCAAGAAAGGTAGGAATAACCACAAGGGAAAAATGAAAAAAACACAATACCCCGTTCATAGGTATTGGTCGAAATTGCACATAAAACTCAAAGACATTAATAGGTAAGCCACAAACCACCTACATGGATGCTAGGAGATCAATATACTTGAGCCACGAAGATTTATTCTCCTTAAAATGGCATGGATCTATGAAAACAAAAAAACATTCAACCCACGATAACTTGAGAAAGAAGAGGAATTGGAAAACAAAGCTCTAGGAGAAGGAATAACTCACCGCTGCACTTCCAACGCAATCGATAGCAGTCAATTCAGATAACGGATGAAGGCGCGGGGATTCAGAGAAGTTCTGCGACCGTATGGAATCTCTCGGTCGAACGAGACCTAGAAGAAGATATTTTTGTCAATGAGACGCGACCCCAGTCCGTTTAATGGAAAACAATACATGGTGTGTACTATATTTTTCCGTACTCTTCTTTAAGCGGCCTCTACTTCATCCCTACACACCGTGTGTGTGGCCCAAACACGGCCAACACACGACCTAGTGTAGCAAGGGAGTACACGGTGTGTACTTAGAAAGTACACAGCATGTACTTAAAAAATTTCCAGAAATTCCTCTTTTCTCAAAAACTTCAGAAAAAGGAAAAAAATACCTGAAATGAAGATCCGAGATCTTACAGATCCCATGCATGAAACCTCTATCATTCATTAATTAGATTAAAATCGAAGAACAAGTTTTATCAAATGATAATGATGTTGTGTGGCCATTGATATGGATGGATCCCTTTGATATTTCAATAGATTAAGGACATACGAACCTCAATGAATGCACGTGTGGAGATCCCATCACAAAGGCAAAGAGCAATCACATATAAAGAACACATTATTTGAGTGTCTTGTATGTTCTGGTTTGATGGTGTAAAAGATGAGATATTAAAATCCTTATATATTCCATCCACACAGAATAAAATCTGGGATTTTATTCACTGAATCTCACCAATATATGGTTGTGGTTCTTTCTGAAAATATAGAGTCACTTGGGATTATGGTTCCAAACTCTCCCAAGGAGCAGCGTCCTTAGGGTTTCCACGCTGGTGGCTTCCCCAACTGAGCGTCGGCTCTTTGATCGGGCATCAGCTTCACCCACTGGAGGCCTCTCTTTGTCAGTTTTTTCATTGCGCCTCTCACTCGCCCCCAGGATATTGAAGTGGTTTTCTCTAATCCATTCAACTTCATCTATTACACCTTTTTGTCCTCATCATGATGATCAGATTTCATAAGTGTCCATCCTTTTCTCCTTGGTCTGCCGACTCGTGGATCTCCTATGGGGTTTGTCATGCTCTCTGCGAGACCTCTTTCCTAGGACTTGTGGGCAGAGGTTATCTTACAACGGACCGTCTTTTCATCTCTACCACAGAATCGTTCTTTATATCTGGACACCATCATGTTTTTAGGTGGTGTCACTTCTTTGAGTGGCATATTCGGAGTCCTCTGCTCGACGGTGAAGGATTACAAGTGGGATCTGTCCTTCAAGCGGTCGTTTCTGATTTATTGGAGGGGGGTTGTAGAATCTGATTTACAGGGGGTCGGTTTCTTCATAATTGCTAAGATTCCTTGGTTAATACCTACATGGGATGTTATTATGTTTCTGCTTTTGGGTGACTTTGCTTCCATTGAAGGTCTTGTATTGGATGAGCATTCCCTGCTGAATCTAGTTGGAAGAATTTTGGCATGGTTTTTTTTGCTGCACTGTTTTTGTGTCTCTCTTGGTTTGTTCTGCATGCTACTTTAGATCTGGAGTATATATGAGATACAAAGATTATTATAAGAATTGGTAAAATGTATCTTTCCATTTGGCATGCATTTTTGTTTCTCACAGATGGCGTCAGGTGGGTGACCTCGAAAGAGGGATGGGTGTGCTGACACCCATCATTCTGCTTTTGGTCCTCTTTTGGATGGATGCTTTCTCAGTTGGTTTCTGCATGGTGTTATCTAGATGATTTTTCGTTGCATCAGGTTGACAGTGAAGTGTTTTCCTCACTTTAATCATTTGGTGGGTGGCCCGTTTGATAGATAGGTGTGATGTCGTCTATTGTCCAGCCCTCTTCCTACTTCATTGTGGGATTGAAAAGTACCTTTCCTTGATTTTGTTGCTAGCGTGACTCATATCTTGGAAAGGGGGTGGTCACATCATCTTTGTCTGATTTCACTATTTCAGGTTCTAACATAGGGGGAAAACAGACCCTTGGTTGGCTCTTATTTTGATGTTTGTTTCTCATTTGGCGGTTGGGTTCATATAAGGCATTTGTGCCCCGTTGGTGATTTGTTTCTCATTTGGTCATGGTAATGGGTTCCTTCTATTCCCAGTCATCAAAAGGAGATCTTTTTCATTTAATAAAAGTGGTCTCCCCCCTCATTTTCATAAAAAAATAGAGTCTCTGAGATGAGGTGTGTCACTTCATAGAGAGAGAGAGAGACCCTGTTTCTAAAAATAGATCCACCATGAACATCTGGTACATTAAGTGGAGATATTTGAAGCACTTGGCATTATTGAAGGAAAAGAGGATCATGTGGTCCATCATCAAGTTCACCACACACTCAATGGATGTTTTCAAAGAATGTATTCCTCGATGCATTAAGGGAAACCACATTAAATCATCTACCTGTGTTTTGTGATGATCTAAGGACTTAGTAGCCTTTCTGGTTCATGTGATTCTTTGGAGACATCATCAGGGTAGTTTCACATAATATCTAATTCACAAACATGAAGTGAACCCGCTCTTGTCTTGTGTGATGTGGTTTGAGTAAACCAGTGTGCTTGGTCGGATTATAAATAGTATGTGTGTTATTTCCTAAAGAAAGAATAGAGTTTACATCTGACCTCACACAAAGGACACCCATGAAACACATGAAGGACCCAAGTGCATTAATCCTAAACTAATGGAATAAATGTAGAAAATGTGGGTATAAAGAAATATCAGGCATTGTGTGTGAATACATGAATTAGAATAATGAAGGTTTTAGGTTATTCAATGACTAATATTAAGGATGAGTTCCAGATCCAATGAATATGTGAAACATTTATAGATTAAGATGGGTTAAATAATTTTTGAATTTCTCATAATATAACTAAACAAATAAATAAATTTGTCAGTGTTTTAGATGCCATGAAACACATATATGAAGCATAATTGAATTGAAATTGTGTAAGAACTCCCTATCATAAAATATTGCTGAAACATTTGTGTGCTCTATTGGAACACATTTTATTGGACCCATTGTGAGTAATTTTTTTAATAATAAAAAATCATGCCAATTTAAATATAATGCTAATTCACATATTATGTTTTAATTGATGATAATCATATTAGTGAATATTTATAATTGAAAAGATTATTTCACATAGTATAACAAATATCAATAAGTAAATAAATTATGGATATTTGTGTTTCAATATATTTACAAGAATATATTTACATGTAATTATGAATTTTAGTTAATCTAGTTCTGTTCTTTATAAGTCAGACCCTTTGTAGGTTTTTCAATGTCTTGGACACTGATAGTTCAAAGGATTCACTGATGGTTGAATCACTAATGAAGACTCACCAATCGAAGAATACACTGATTTAGGACTAACCGATATAACAAATGACACAGCAATGGACAAGTCACCAGTGATAGGTCACACCGATAGTTCAAGTGACTCACTGATAAGTGAGTCACCGAAGGGAGACACACCGATAGTTCAAAGGACTCACCGATGTGTGACACACTGATTGTTCAAAGGACTTACTGATGAATGATTCACTGATAGGTGACGCACTGATAGAAAAATGAGTCACCGGTTATGACTCACCAATGCCCAGAAAACCAATAGTATAAATGACCCACCGATGCCTAGAGTCAACGATTTAGATGAAAAGGACTAATCGATACTGAGAGTCACTGATGCTAATAGAGAAATGCTAATGATTCACATATACTTATGACTAACTGATATTCATAAAAACTATTTTTATTTTATTAATTCATCTTTATATCTAACAGTCATATTTAGACAAATTAAGGCTTCTGACATTAATTAATGCTACTTTTAGGATATTCAGAGGATGGTACGAGGTACATACACATGGAGAGATCATTATAGCTACTGGTCATCGAAGGATAAAAGGATAAAAATATGGATTATTTGAATATAAGAAAAATTTTTGTAAGAAAATAAAACATAAGAACTCTTATAACTCTCTATCACACATCCTAAACACTAGAACTCAATAGGAAGAACATAGAGGGAGATCAAAAAATAAAGCTAAACCTACTGAGCTGACCAGAACATCTTTCAAATAAAAATATGACCATATCATACTCCTAGAATCTAGTAAATAGTGGCAATGACACTCTATTTTGGAGTCAACTTCTAGAAGAGGACCCGAACATAATTTCCACTACATCAAGAAAGTCCAGAGCTGCACCTCATAACACACAAAGCCTTCTATAGATTACTCTACAACTTTAGCTTTGTTGTATTCATTTATTTACATTTCTAAGTAGTGTGTGTGTCTGTCTATTACACACACACTAACTCATGTTTATAACTGGAGGATAATTATTGTCCTCAATCTCAAACTGTATTTATCTATTTTTATCCCATGTAAAACTATGGAAGGGGTCGTGTGTGACCTATTTTTTTGTTTTTCCCACGAAGAACTATGGTAGAGGTCAAGTATGACTTTTAAAACCTTGTGTGCTGTTGTTAACCATGATATATGGTGTGGAACGAACTTTTTTAATAATTTCAAATACTTTGCGGCAGATGGTCACCAAGTGGAGAGGACTAAGTCTCGACTTGAGAGTAAACCTCTTATTTTAAATTATTTTGTGCCAATTGTTATTTTTTTACTATGTTTTCTAACACATTTCATTCAAACAATGAAAAAATATGATATTTTGGTTTTAAAGTGTTTATAACACATTTGAATTAGTAATTTAGTTTCAAAAGTTATATTAACATTTATATTAGTATAACTGATAACTAGTTAATATCTTGAGAGATTAATTGAACATTCAGAACTCTTATAAATTCACCACAAACTAACTTGGATTAGATTTTTAACTGGGAGAAATTTTCATAGAACTAATATTTAACAAATTTTTTATAGGAACTCAATTATCCCCACTCTTGAGTAATCTACTCTGACTGACATTTGATATCATGGGATTTAGGAATTTTTTTTAGTTTTTAAATCTTTTTCATACATTTTGAACTATGATTTTAGTTGTATTTAAATTATATAAAAATTTATATAAATACTAATTTTTTTTATCTATTTATTTTCTTTTTCAAATTTATATCATGGATAATATATTAGAAGGAGATACTATGAATAGACCACCTTTCTTCAATGGAAAAATGAAATACAATTAGAAAGAAATAGATTTGAAATATTAACTACTAGAAACAATTGGGATGAAGCTACCAAGACTACTTATGATAATAAATATAAAATAATGAATGATCGATATTGTTCACTTGGAGATGAATAATTTAATCTCATTTCTTCCTGTAAAACTACCCATGAGATTTTTTGACACTTTAGATGTTTCCCATGAGGGAACTTCTAATAAAAAATTTATGAGATTAAATACTTATACTATTAAATATGAAAATTTTAGAATGAATCCCAATGAATATATTTCTGATATGTTTCTTATGTTTAGTGAAATTTTGAACACCATGATTTCTTTTAGAATAGTTATCATAGAAAAGGAGCAGATAATGAGGATTCTGCAATGCTTACCAGAGAGATGATAAGGGACATCCATATTCATAAGGGAATCATACCACAATGATAAACATCTAGTGAATGAAAAAATTGGAAAATTAATAATGTATGAAAAGGATATAAAGGTGAATCTAGAGGAAGAAGAACTAAAGAGAAAATATGTAGCCATCAAGACTACCAATTCCATGATAAAAGACAAAGATAATGTTCAAGATATTGTTGAGAGCACAAGTAGTGATGAATCGACTTCAGACAATGATAAGGAAATGGCACAGCTGGCTTGGAGATTCCGAATATTTTACAAAAAGAAAATGTTCTTCAGGAAACCAAATTATAATGGAAATGATAACCACAAGGGAAATTGGAAAAATGATTGTAATATTCTAGAAAAATCAGAAGAAATTGTTTTCTATGAATGTAAAAGGAGTGGGACAATCAAAGATGACTATCCTAAATTAAAATATAAAAATAAGAATGAAAATAAAGATATGAAATATAAGAAAGCAATGAAGGAAACCTAGACTATATCTAAGGACATATCCAGTGAATATTATTTTTCTCAGAATGAGAAATAATTTGTGGAAAACATGTGCATTATGAAAAATACCTCATAGGTACTGTCAAAATCTATTTTACATAATGACTATTATTCTAGAGATGAATCTGAATCAGAAAATTTGAAAAATCATTGAATTAGTATTTTAATATTTAAGAAGAAACATGTTATAAATTAAGGATAATTATAAATCATTAAAGAAACAACATTCACTCTCTGCATATATAAAATCTGAACTTACTATTGAGAAAGAAAAAAATGAGAAACTTTTAAAGGCGAACAATGACCTAATGTTAACTAATGATCAATTAAATATGGATCTGAAAAATTTTAACAATGGGAAAACACACATACCCAGTTACATAGTAAATAGATAGCTCCTAGGTATTCTACTAAAATAGGATGTCTTTTAGGGAAAATAAATTTACCTAAAACCCATTTTATAACTAAATCTAGAAAATCTTATTCTCTGTCCAAAAATCAAGATTTTACTACAAATTAATATTCAAAAATATATTTTACTCCATCATGTTTTTCTAGAAAAAATAATGTTTATTTTTCAAACACATTACATTCTACATATATGAAACCCATAACAAAACTGTGTGTCCCTAAATCCTTTATTACTAATGTTTCTGGACCCAGACAAATATAGTTCCCAAAATTGTTTCTTGGGTGATTTTTTTAGGTAAACTACATAAAGATTTCCTATAGAAATATTTGGATCTTGGAAAGTGGATGTTCAAGACACATGAATGGTGATTACTCAATATTAAATAATATCATCAAGATTTATGGAGGACATGTCACATTTGGTGAAAATTGTAAAAAAAATCATCAGATTAGGCCTGATTGGTAACCCTAAGGATATTTCAATTTCCAATGTAATCTTTGTTGATGGATTAAAATATAACATACTTATCATATCCCATATTTGTGATGAAGGATTTAATTTCAAACATGAAAATCATTAATCCTTATTTTTTGATGCCAAAAATAACATAGTATTTACTGCTCTTAGAAATGATAATTTATATGTTGTAAATTTGACACAACAGCATAACAGAATGTTTCATACTTATGTGCCTTTCACAAAGACTCTTGGATCTAGAAGAGAAGACTAGGAAATTTTAATGAACACTCCCTTATTAAATTAATAAAAAAAAATTAGTTAAGGTCCTTCCTGGACTAGTGTTTCTATAAAATAGAGTGTGCAATCCTTGTAAAAAGAGAAAACAACACAAAATCTATTTCAAACCAAAGAAATAAGATACAACTTCTCAAATTCTTGATTTGTTTCCCAAGGAACATTTTTTACTATCTAGAGTTTCAAGTATCAATGGGAAGAACTATTCTTATGTTCTTTTATATGAATTCAATATGTATACTTGATCCTTTTTCTTATCTCACAAAAGTGATGATTTCTCTCATTTTACCAAATATTCTAGGACTATAAAAGGTCACAATGGACATAAAAACTAAATCCTTAAGAAGTGACCATGGACATGAGTTTGAAAATCAATACATTAAATATTTTTTATCAATGAATGGATATCGACATAACTTCTATACTCATTAGACACCTAAATATAATGGTGTATTAGAAAGAAGAAATAGAACTCTATAAGAAATTTCCCGAACAGTGATCAATGAATATGACCCACCTATTAATTTTTGGCTAAAGATGTTAATACATATTGTTATATAATATATAGTGTCTCAATCATACCTATCCTTATGAAAACTCTTTATGAGTTGTGGAATAATAGGAAACCCAAGTTAAATTATTTTGTAGTTTTTGGTTATAATTTTTATGTTCTTAACAATAAATATAATCTAGGTTAATTTGACTCTAAAATTGATGATGTAATATTCCTTGGAAATTCAACATCAATTAAATAATATAGAGTCATCAATAAAATAACCAAATGATTACAAAAATCTGTATATGTCATGTTTGAAAAAATAGATCCACAAGAACCTAAGACCTCTTTAGAAAATCTTGATGAGGATATGTAAAATCTGTACGTTAATGCAAAACCCTCTGAACATCCTATAAATAAATATTTTAAAACATATACTTCAATTAATTTCCCATATTATAACCATAAAGAATGGGAACTAAGTGATGAACCTAAAATAACTAGACCTACTTTTAGTAGACTAACTAGAACCCATACAAACCATCCCTTAGACGATGTGGTTTGATATTTATGAATAGGAACACAAACTAGTGTTTCCTTGAGAAATCAGGTTGAACATAAAGCATTATAGTCACAACATGAACCTAAAAATATCAATGATGCAATTAATGATGAATGTTGGGTGATGTATTTTCCAAAAGAGCTTAATCAGTTTGAGAGAAATAAATTATGAATTCTTATTGATAGACCAAAAGATACCTTGACCATATGAACTAAAAGGGTGTTTTGGAAAAAAGTTGATGAAGCTAGTAATATTATTATAAACAATGATTTATTGGTTTCACTAGGGTATAATCAAGAATAGGGAATTGATTATGAGGAAACCTTTCAACCAGTAACTAGGCATGAAGATATTATAATCTTACTTTCCTATGCAACACAGACAGATTTCAGAAATTATCAAATGGATCTGAAAAGTGAATTATAATATGAATATATAATTGAGGATGTTTTTGATGAATAACCCATTGTTTTTATAGATACACTTTTTCTAAATCATGTTTTCAAATTCACTTTAGCTTTATATGGTTTGGAAGAAGCTCCAAGATCTTGGTATGATAGGTTAAGTAACATTCTTATTTCTAAAGGTTTTAAAATAGGAGTTTTATATCTGAATTTATTTATAAAAATAATTTCTAAATATGTTTTAATTGGTCAAATATATGTAAATGATATTATTTTTATATCTTATAAAAGTTATTGATGCAAGGATTTTTCAAAAATAATGAAAAGTGAGTTGGAAATGAGTTTGATGGGTGAAATTAAATATTTCCTTGGATTTAAAATATTTCAAAACAAAGAATGTATTATTTTAAATCAATGTAAATATACTAAATATATTTTTAAAAGATATGTATTTTTTAGTATTAAGGGCTGTGAAACATCTATGAGTTCTACTTGTAAGTTGGATCTTGATTAAAATGGGAAATTTGTTGATCAAACCACTTATAGTGGAATGATTGGAAGTATGTTTTACTTAACTGATAGTTGCCCAAAAATTATGTTTAGTGTGATTATGTGTGAAATATTTAAAACAAACCCAACAGAGTCACATTTAAATTCTTTTAAATGAGTTTTCAAGTACCACAAATATAAAACTAATTTAGGACTATTTTACCCTAGTGGAAAACATTTTGATGTGGTTAGTTATTATAATTATGACATTAGTGGTTGTAATATAGATATAAAAAAGAAACTATGGAACATGTCACTTTTGAGAATGTCTTTAATCTCATGGTGTAGTAAAAATCAAAATACAATTGCATTATCAACTGCTGAAGAAGAGTACATTGTTACTAGTAGTTGCTGTGCACAAATACTTGGGAGGAAACACGCTTTATTAGACTATAGATTTAAATTAAGATATATCCCCAAAAATTGTGATAATAAAAGTTCTATAAAAATTTCTAAAAATCTAATTTCTCATTCCAGAACAAAACATATTTATGTAATACCTTACATTTTGAGAGACCAATATAGAAAAGTTGATATAAATCTATAGTTTATTGGGATTGAACATCAACTTGGTAACATTTTTACCGAACCCTTAAACTCTAAGAGAATGAGCTACATCAGAAATGAAATAGTAATGATAGATTTATAAAGACAATTAGTCCTAATCCCTTTCAAAAAAATTACATTTTATGTCACATAGATTAGTGTGAATCCAATCATGTGAAACCGATCGTGTGGAACCTATCAGAATGAAACCGATCATGTCACACCAATCACTGTGAAACTGATCAGTGTGAAACTAAATAGTGTGAAACCGATCAATGTTAAAATGATCGGTGTTAAACTGATCACTGTGAAACTTATCAGTGTGAAGCTGATTAGTGTGATACAGATCGATGAGAAATTGACTGTGTGAAACCGATCATGAGAAGCCGATCGTGCAGTACCGATCAGGTGAGACTGATATAGTTAGAGTGAAGTGGATACTTATAAGGACCTTTATTAAATCTGTTTGTCTGCATATTTTATGTAAAACAAAAAAAAATTATGGTTTCATATTTTACCATTATTCCATTTTATATTTTTTACATAGTTCAATAAAAAAATGATAAAAATAAATTTATCCACACTACTTCTACCCTTTGACCATTCACTACTAACTCTACCATTGAGCCTTTGACCTTTTGACATCCTTCCTCAATCCCGAACCATCATGATGGAAAGGAAAAAGCATCTGATGGAAGGACTGATTGAATCCCCATCGTCCAAGTGCCAGAAATAAGAATCGAGCAGTACCACAATTCCTGTGAATCCAGATACGGAAGGCCATGAAGTAACTCTTAAAAAATGAAGTATTTTCTGAATGGTTATTGTCAAGAATGTCTCTTTTGAAAACTATTTTGGAATCACAAGGAAAGATTAACTGGTTTGTAGATAATGAGAGACGTTTCTATCCGAAGCTGTTACACTGATTTTATCACGTTTTGGAATTTTTTTTGGAAGGATCTGAGGAGGTTTGAATGAAATCTGTGGTAAAGGGAAATGAGATTTCATTTTCTTTAAGAGTGTGGGATGAATGCTTAAAAATGATGCATGAGGGCATATTTGATGACTACCAGGGTAACATTCCACCACCTTCTGATTTATTTTCATTTGAAAATGCATTTTAAGAGTTGACTGGAATTGAGGAATCAAGGGGAGAAATTTCATCTAAATTAAATGGAGAGTAAAGAATGCTATACGAATTTATCCAACACTAAATCTACCATAGGAAGGGAGATTTTTCTTCCTTAAAGTATCAAGATGATAACTTCATTTATTTTTTAAAGAATGAGGTAAAACTGAACCCGTGTAGGTACCTTGTGGTACTAATTTTTTAAATGATCGAACCCTCTTGAAAACAATGTTTTCTATATTATCTGATTATGATTTCTATAATGTTGAAGAGTATATCAGGTGTGGGGGGTTAAGATATGATAATTACATCATGTATTGGTTTTTTACTTCACAATGTCATCTACAAAAGGATGGAAATAAATTGGAACACATGGAAGAGAATTTGGGTTGCAGATGAAGAAAAATTATTTTCGTGTTATAATCCTATAGATTATCATAATAGACTAGGGGATCAAGATGATCCATTTCTGAAACCAGGTGAGTAGGTTGTGTATTCAGATAAAGAAAAAGATAAGCCCGAGTTGAAATGAAAAGAGGGGTATCCTATAGATGATAGGAGTGACCCAGATAATACTGAAAGCCCTAGAGAAATGTTGAATGGACCAAAAATCCCACCGTTAGAATTACTTTATAATGAGCCTTTATTATATTATAATGATAATAAGACTAAAGTATCCATTGTTGAAGTTTATGGGAGGATGAATGATGATGATGATGACGAGGATGAGGGTGATGGTGAGATTGTGAGTGACTAACTAAAATCTAGACACGATGTAGTTAGTTCAGGTGAGGAGTCTATGTATAGAGATTATGATGAGGCTAAAAAATATGATTATATTGATCATGAAGGATATGTTGATGTTGATGGTTTTTATTATTCTAAAGGTGATGTTGGAAATGAGTTTGGACACAACCAACATGATTATGTTCTAGGAAACATTTAGGAACTTTCTAATATTATGGTTGGATTTGTAGAGGAATAAGATGATGTTCAGATTGTAACTATCACTTGGAATGAGGGGGATTCTCAAATGGCTAGAGGTTGAGAGGAAGAAGGTGAATCTCATATTGTACATTTGCTTTAGAATGGGGGAGGTCCTCAAGGTGAAAGAGTTAGAACTGACACTATGGAGCCTAGATATTGGACTTTTTCTGATGAGTGTAATAGAAATCGAGGATATATCTTGTTTGGTCTAGATTATTGTTCATAGGAGGAGATTGTGGCTCCTCAGACATGATAAGATTATGTGGAACCGACTACCCCAACATAACATGCTTTACCCACCAGTGATGAACCAGTTGTACATTCAATGCCTAGTGACAATGTCAGCAAGGCTGATCTCTAACAATTCAAATATGATGCATGTGAATCTTTGAGACCCTCTACTGATGTTAGAAACGAATCATCTACATCTATGAGAATTTCAAAGGAAGATGCTTCTAGGATCTAAGGAATCATAATTCTAGATATATAATAGAAACTAATAACTAAATTGTAGACCATTGTGGGAAATAATGCAGTGCTAGGAGAATAAGTGAAGAAAATAAATCATGAAATTGTATCTCCTCCCAATGATGTCAGAACCACACATGGTGGCGTTATGGAGGTTCTTAGGAACATTGTTACACATCAACTAAATGTAGTTTTCAAAAAGTTGAAGGAGTATCTTGGAAAGATGATTTTTAGAGCATCTAGTTATACTATTACAAAACTAAAAATTAATATGGGGGTTCTTTAAGATTGTGATAAGAGAAGATATGAAGTCCATTCCGAATGAATCTGATAAATAGACCCTTTCCAAAATGAAATGAAAAAGTGACCATGTATATAACATGGTGAGACAATGTGAAAATAAAGAAAATGTTGCTCAAAATGAGATCATGGACAAAGTGGACAAGTAGTTTTATAAAATCTACACAAAGCATGAGTTTAATAACAACAAGAAATACATAGCTGATAACCTCAAGATACCACAAATGACTAAGGAATTCATGAATAAAGTGATCCATTTGAATGATTTTACTCCCACATTGGCGAAATTTATTGAAAACAAGGAGGATTTTGAGAAGTCAATGCAGTATGGGGGTTAAATAATCTATTATTTTATTATTATTTTGAAGCCTTGCCTACATGTATTATTTGAAGCTACAATGGTCTCTGTATTTACTTTCTTTAGACCTGGTTCAATAAATCCTATTCAGATGTTAGTGTCTTAAGATTT
The DNA here is from genome assembly GCA_963277665.1 of Viscum album. Taxonomy (NCBI): domain Eukaryota; kingdom Viridiplantae; phylum Streptophyta; class Magnoliopsida; order Santalales; family Viscaceae; genus Viscum; species Viscum album. Next base: position 812,572,392 of record OY728126.1, on the reverse strand, counting down.
ATCTCAAATCAGGCCAGTGATCCAAGAGCAGCCTCCCATTCGTATTTTGTCAGAGTATAGACCAAGCCTTGCATCTACTATTCCTATAGCAATTTCTTACCTTGTGTAAACATTCAATCAGCCCTTTAGACATCCAAAACACCACCTCCAAACCCCATTATTGATTCTTCAGACAAAGGGAATGGTCCTCAAAATACCTAGCAATAGTTGTGGACCATTCATTGATATGGCTCTAACCTTTTATATTTGATGAGTTCCTTTTGATGTTAGTACTCTTTTTTACATTGATGAATATATGTTTTCCATCACTCTGTTTAATGTTTCATTGTGTTATTTTTCATCATCCATTATGTTTCTTTTCACCTTTTTGCTAATCCCAAAAGGCGGATAAATCTATGGATGACATAAGCACTTAACCTAAGGGGGAGAAATCAGGCATAAGAAATATTGAATGTAATCAACAGAATATATATACATATATACATATATATATATATATATATATATCCCATATCTAATATAAATCACTTATACTGTTGTAATACATATTACTAAGGGGAGCATGGAAGTGCTCTAATATACCTCTCTTTTATGAAACTTTTATATATTCTCTACTACAATTATTGAGGGGGAGTATAAAACGAAAGAATTTATAGCTATATTGTGAATTCACACTCATTTTTGGTATGCTAAGACAAGTAATTATTATTCCTTGACGTTATGTACAACTCATTCATGCCATGATTTGTTATTATCAAAAAGGGGTAGAATGTTGGACCCTTTGTGAGATAGTTGTTTTAATAATCACAAATCATGCTTATTTAAAAATCATGATAACTCCTATATTATGTGTTAAGCGATGATAATCATGTTAGTGAATATTAATAAATGAATATATATGGTCAAATATTATAATAAATTTCAATAAGACAATATATTAGGGATATCCGTGTTTCAATATCTTTACAAGTGTATATTTTCATGAAATTATGAATTTACCTTAATTGGGTATTGTTATATATAAGGTAGACACTTTTTATGTTTTTCAAAGTCTCTAACACCGATTGTTCAAAGGAGTTACTGATGGCTGACTCACTGATGGGGACTCACTGATTGAAGAAGTCACCGATGAAAGACTCACCAATAGGAAAAATCACACAACGATGGACAAGTCATTGATGACCGGTCACAACAGCAGTTCAAGCGGCTCACCGATGGGGGACGCACCGATAGTTCAAAGGACCCACCGATGGGTGACACATTGATAGTTCAAAGGACTTACTAATGGATGAGTCATTGATGGGAGACACATTGATAGTTCAAATTATTCACTGATGACGACTCACCAATGCCCAGGTAGACCGATTGTACAAATGACTCACCAATTCCCAGAGTCACTGATACCGATGAAAAGGATTCACCGATATGGATAGTTAGTAATGCTGATGGAGAAATGTTATTGACTCAAAGGAAGTTATGAATCACCAATAGTCATAAAAACATTATTTTTATTTTATTAATTCAAGTTTATATCTAATGCTCATATTTAGAAAAATTAATGCTTCTAAAATTAATTAATGTTGTTTGTAAGAAATTCAAAGGACAGTATGTGGTACATGCATGTGGGGAGATCATTATGCCAGCTAGACCTTGAAGGATAAAATGATAACAAGATGGATCATTCAAATATATTCATATAGTAACAAGAAAATAAAACCAAAGAAATTCTGAAACTCTCGAGCATACTTCCAAAACCCAATAACACAAAAGGAAGAACATATGGGGAGATCAATAAATCAAGCTAAACCTTCTAAAATGTGCTGAAAATATTTCACACAAGTAGCTAATAATATCATAAACATGGAAGCTAGAACACAGAGGACACAACACTCTCGTTTGGATTCAACTTCAAGAATGGAACACGAACTTCATTTCAACTAAATTAAATGAGTCCATAGATACAACACATAACACACACATCATTTTAAATATTACTCTACATCATTATCTCTGTTGTGTTCATTTAATTACATTTATGAAAAGTGTGTCTATATGTCTGTTACACACAAAATAACTCTTGGGCATAACTAGAGGATAGTTCTTATCCTCAATCTCATACTCTACTTATCCATGTTTATCCAATGTAGAACTATGAAAGGGGTCGTGTGTGACCTGTTTGTTGTTTTTCCAATGATGAACTATTGTAGAGGTAATGTGTGAGATGGAAAACCTTATTTATTGTTTTAAACCACAATCTAGGGTGTGGATCAAACTTGTTTATTAATTTATACTGCTTTGTGGTAGGAAATCATCATGTGAAGTGGACTAAGTCTCATCTTGAGAATGAACCTCTTATTTTAAATTCTACTATGCCTATTGTCATTTTCATTTGCATTGTTTTATAAAAAATTTCATTCAATCAAATCCAAATTCTTATAGTTAGTTATGAATGTGTTTATAATAGTTTGGAAAAAAACATGGATTATATTTTTAATTGGGGGAAATTTTCAAAGATCCAATATTTAATAGAAATTTTTATATGAACTCAATTTCCCCCCTCTTGAGTACTCTAATCTGACCAACACATTTGATTAAGGCTGGGAAAATCACTCAAAGAAAGAGTTTTCCAATGAAATTGATACATCAAGGAAGAAGTAAACATGAATTATTTTGATAAATCCATAAATTATTGATTCAGAAATATTATAGAAGTGGAATTAGCATCTCCCACTTATTGAAGATCATAAAGTCGATGTTCATTTTTTTGATTCTGTGGATATCTAAATCCTTATATTTGAAGAATAAGGCAATTAATATTATGAAAAGACATCAATTGCACATGATAAATCATGTTTAGATGTTCATTGAATATCTTTTAAAACTGATGGTTCTAGTATAATTAATTCCATTAAGGACTGGTGAATAAAATATAAATAACACCAATGACTCATTAATATTTTTTTACGTCCTTCTTGAACATTGTAAGAAAATTACGGGGGTTTGTAAACTCTACAAATAACAATTATAAGACAATATGTGAATCACCCACAAGATGATCACAACAAGGAGTAGAAATTTGTACTGAACATTGTAAAAATATTTGAGTAATGTTGATTACATTATTATTTTCATTATAAAAAATAGTTTTATTCCTCTAAATCGATGAATAGTTTTAAGAGTAAATGGGTAAGTTGAAAAAATGTAAAATTTAGTAAAAATTTGGGTATAATGATTCACCCCTCACAGTGTCCCTCCATGATCTATCTATTCTCTACAATCATTAAACGTTTTAGACTAATAATTTAAATTTAATGGTAGTAAATAAAAAAGGGATGATAGTCAATTATATTTAGCAGTATCCAAGATACCTGAGAATAGATGAAATTTCATTTTAATGGGTTCTAGGATTATATAAAACACAAATACGAGGCACATTATTTTTAGATGATTTTATTAAGGAAATCAAATACCTAACTTTAATTGATGTGAGCGTGAAAGAGAATAAAAATCATATGGGGAGGTTATATTAGAGGAAAACTATTTAACACAAACTATCTAATATCTTGGGAGAAATTGGAAAAATATATATAGATAGGGATACATAAGAAGAAAAATAAATAAGTGTGAAGAATAATATGACAATGAATCATAAGATTAATCTCAAGAGAATGAATTATATTGACAAAATAGAATCTAGTTATCAGTCAATGTTAATTGTATATAAAAATTAAAAATATATTAAACTAATGCCAATGTATACATTATTATATTAGAATAAGGATCATGGGATTTCATCTCCAAGGATTAATTAGTTTAATAGTCTTGAAGAATCATATAAATACACGATTCCAATATTTTATTAGAAATATAAAAAACATAATAGACACACTCATGTCATTGATATAAATCTTAATATCCTTGTTCATGTACTATAAAATATAAAGAAATAAATAATGATATTTTCATTTCCATTAGGGTTATGTATAGTGGAATCTATTATTAGTAGATAATGTATAATTAATATAAAAAGGTAAATGAATGAAAACACATGATATTTATTAATTAACTTGAGCGTAAAATTCATTCATGGATAATATCAATATAATAATCTAATTGACAATGATAACTAAATTTTCAATGAAGAAACTACTTTAATTTAGTTTTAATGATTGTAGAAATTATGATGTACTTAACATCAAGTAATTATTACCAAATAGTTTAATTGATGTGTAGTTATACACCATATACTCATTTAATAAGTTTGGTCAGTTGGTTTATCTCATGAGACCTATCGTTGAATCGGGGGAAAATCTATAATCCGGACCAAACACTCACTGTATGTACACATAATTATTCATATATTGAATGATTAATTTTATTCCTAAATAATATTCCTTATCATTAAAAATCCATTTTGTGTAAAAAATAGTAAATAATATGATCTCCCTAGACAATCAAATAAATTTTATAATAAAATATTGAATGTAGAAATGGTATATTCTGTAGAAGATCATAACATCGATGATAAATATAATATGAATGAATGGTTGTATCATGGAATCTCTCATATGATATTTGGTTTCGTGTTATTTAGGTGTACCTGAGTGACTAACCAAGGTCGTCCCTCAAAGGAGGAGTAAATTTAAAACAACATATTATAGTTATTTTGAAAAAAAATAAACAACCTAGAAGGATGGGGGGTTGTTCAATGTTTATAAAATAAGAAGAATAAATATTATAGAAGATGGTTTTAATTTTTTTTGTTTTTGAAATGAAAATTGATTAATAAAACACAATGAGAACATGTTTTTTAGAAAATATTTTAAAAGGAGTAGTCGATATTACTCTACCTCTTCACATACTAATTAAAAATTATCATTTAAATTTATATCCAGTTAATTATGATCTTTTAATTTGTTAATACTCTTAACATATGATAATTAACATTACCATAAAGATGAAAATATTTAAACCCTAGGCCAGCTTCAAAACATGCAATCACATCACCTGCTTTTGTTATCGTTCTAAGACTAGATATTATTATTGGTAAATTAGGGCATAAATCTATGCTAGAAAAAAGGATGAAATTATTTTAGGGATTATATTTTTACTCAAAAAATTTATCCTGTGTGGTTTGGTTTTACCAATTATGGTTTTACTCTCACAATTTACACAAATCTCATCCTCACATGTTTTTTGTCAATTATTCAATTACTTTCTTAGTTTCTTCTAACATTAATACTCAATTAATGGATCATATTTTGCGAATTACAGTATATTAATGTTTCAAAATAAATAAATGAATAAGTTAATAGGTCGATCTATTATGAAGAAACTACTCTTCCATTGACATCATAGTCATCATAGAAACAAATTACATTTGAAAAGATTTATAATGGGTATAATCTAATCTCGTTTCTACTATTTGATTTCAAGCCCAAGGAGGATGATTTAGAGAATAAAAACCATGTAAATAATACAAGAAATTGAATATAAACTATGAGGTTATTGAATGTAAAACAACATTAAAACACAGAAGAGGAAAAAAATAACATTTTAATAAAGATCATAGCTTGGTATTATACCTCCTCTAATTTTGAATTAAAATTGTATTAAACCACTTCTCCTCTGCTCCTAGTCTCCTAATGCAAGTTTCAAAACCTCTAAAAGATATAAACACCAATTTATAGAGTGAATGGGAGGCTAGATTTTATGAGGATTCAAGTGTCAATGGAGAAATTCAGCCAGGTATATTACTCAAAACCACACTACATGTTTGACCACCAAAACACATGACCAAAACATCCTTCCAGAAGGATGTTTAATGAGAAAATGGGTCCATGAATCCTCTCTATATTTGAGGCTTTGACTTGAAGGTCCATTATGTGAAATAAAATGCATTATTTAGCTCACACATCCTTAATAGAAGTTGTATATCATTAAGTCAGGAACATAGTTACAAACTTTTATGTCTATATAATTGAACTAAAATTATTTATTTTCAAAATACTAAAATGAATTTGTAAAGGGAAAAACTGTAATTTTAATCAAATTCTCAAATGACTGATCCAATCCCAAATACATTATAAATAAACATATTTAACACATTGTGAAAAAATTTTGTAATTTATTATCTATAAAATATTAAAAAGAAATTTGTTTTATCAGCTCCTCCACACTTAACCTTTTTCACTCCTGGGAAAAACCTCATATCATGTATTTAAACAAAATTGTGACAATATATGAATGTTAATTCATCTCAATACATGGTGGAAATATAGGTAAATAAAGAATCCCATCAAGAGTAAATATCTGTAAATTTTGATGTTATTGTCTCATAAATTGTGTCAATACAAAATCCAATGAGATTCATAACATTAATAACAAAGAAACAAGTCATGGGCCTACCATGGACCTAATTATCCGTGCATGTGTGTGAGAACCATTCCAAGATCATAAATCCACCCTTTATTTAATACATTCAGGTTAATTGAAACAATTCTTTTATCCAGTGTTAATTCACTGAAACTTGTCAACATTACATTGTAATAAAATTTCAAGACCCACTGACTTATGCATTCCTAAAATTCAATCCATAATCTCCAAACCTAGATATCCTCATATTGTGCACATTTAATCACTCCCCTAAATTAGTATTTTTTTTGTTTCACGTGGAACAAATCTCACACTCAACTCTCAATCCATGTTTTATCTCCTCATGACACTAATTGTATTATTTATAACAAGATCAAAGGTTGAGGAAGAGTCATTTTTGACCATCCCAAGACAGAACCCATATTTTTTTATTTTTTTATTTATTTAAGGGTGTATAATAGTTTGATAATACGTACACATGCATAGGTCAATTTGGTATAGTAATTAAACAGATTGGAAGATAAATGAAGGTATGGAAAAACCAATGATTTTATACCTAACCTGACTATACATTCAATTGAGTAGGAAAGTTTTAGAAGTTATGATTGAGTGAATATTTGTGTGGAGAAATCAATGAAACAATTTAACATGAAAAAATATCTCAAATAATGATGTAAAAATATAAAAGGTTTTATAATGACACAACCAATCATGTCATAGAAAACTTCAATTTTTATAAAAATAAAACCTTGATGATGAAATCTTACTCATGTTTATAATTATACAAATGAATTTTAAAAACAAGCATTTTTCATATGTTCTACATGATAATGTAACATGACATATTTGTTTTTTTAATTTAATTGTTTTTGAAAATTTTAACAAAAAACTTAATAGAAAATAAACACAAAACAAAAAAAATGAAAATAATTAATATCTCCCCCAAAATGTTGACCTATACCCCATACATAAAACATTGAATTTTCCACTATGTGAACTTATGAAATGATATGGGCACATTAAATGCTTAATTTTAAATAGAAAAAGAATATCCATTTAAAAGTGTTTGGAAAATCCTGATATTCTAATGTGATAATGGGGTTACAAAATTTGATAAAATCCACTAAAAAAATAGAAATCCCATCAATGTATTACTTCAAGTGTTTCTTATTGATTGTAATGGTCATTACAGTCTCATACTGTGTGATCTCCACTGCACAATAAAGATAATTATTAGATTCAAAATAAGGACCTAACTATCTAGAACACAACTTACCAGGAATCAGCTTCAGTCATAAACTGTTGAGAATGGATTTCTCTCCAACCTTAAAAACCATTTTTTAGATCATTATATCATGATATGCATTTGATCTTTCATTTTATAGCCCTTAGATATTATATGAAAAAAATCTAATATCCTAAAGCACTTGAATTTGATACTTCCTTCAAGTTCCATCTTGGGCAAAATCCATGATGAATTTCTTTATAGCCCAATAATCATGATGCTCGACTTCCACGGGTAGATGAAACACTTTCCCAAAAACAATCCGAAATGGGGAAATACTGATTGGAATCTTGTATATTGTCTTATAATCCCACATAACATCACCCATTCACTTTCTCCAATCCTTTCTATTCGAGTGCACAATTTTTTCCAATATATTTCTCATCTCTCGATTTGAAACCCCAGCATAGCCATTTGTTTGGGGGTGGGATGGTGTTGATGTTTTGTGTGTCACCCCATACTTCTGATGGTGGGAAGCCAAATTAAGATTACCAAAGTGTGTCCCTTTTTCAGTTATGATGGCCTTAGGTGATCCAAACATACAAAAAATATATTCCTTGAAAATGTTGACTACAACAAAAGAGCCATTTGTGCTGGTGGACTTGGCCTCTACCTGTTTACTCACTTAAGAAAAAAACCAAAATATAAAAAACAAACAAATGAACTTGAAAAATGACATGTTTAATCAATTCCCCATAAATTAAAAATCTCTCAAAATAGAATGGGTTTTTGGGGAATATCATGTCTCATAGAAATGATCCAAATGTGTTGGAAATGATACCATGACTTAGAAAACACACAAGCATCATGTAATAAGCTAGGATAATATAATCCATAGTCTAGGAATTTCCTAGCTATTGTTTTGGTCCAAAGTTTCCTCCACATGAAAGTGTATGGAAAAAATGGAGAACATGCTCAAACACATGTTCAGGAAGACATTTCAAATAACTTTATCACTACACATGCACCGAAGGTATGAATCATCCAAAAAATAAAATCTCGTCTCACTATTTATTTTTTGGACTGGAGGTTTTTTTTAAATTATTAGGGATTTCTGTGACAACAATGTAGTTTCTTTAATTTTCATACCAATGAAGCATACCTAAGATGTCTTAATGATTCCCATTGGGGAATATTTCCAAAAGTGGCACCTGGTCCAAGGTTTCATCGTCTAGTGTGTTATTAAGCCTACTAATGTGGTCCGCCACCAGGTTTTCTTGAAACATTCTTGTAATTTATATCAATATTGAATTCTTTAATAAGAAGAATCCATCAGATAAGCCTAGGTTTCTCATCTGTCTTCTTCAAAACGTACCATAGAGCTACATTGCTCGAAAAACAACAACTTTGAAGACTAATAAATATGAATATAATTTATCTAAAGAAAATATAACAAAAATAAAATCATGTTATGTGGTTTTGTAGTTTTATTGGAATGAATCCAGTGTCCTCGAAGCATAGGCTATCACATGTGAATGTACCACCACCCTCTATGAAAAGACTTATCCAACAGCGATGTTTGAAACATCACACATGAGTTAAAATGGAATGTACCACCATGGGGGATATTTGATTTGTATAGTGGTTAGAAACTATTTTATCTCATCAAATTATGTCCATCAAGAATCAGAAAACATAAAATCAGAATCCTTTTATAGTAATCAAGACATATGAAGATCAATATTACTAAAATCTTTAATGAAGTGCAGAGAAAATCCATCATTTCATAGGAAATATCTAACATCACACACACCTGAAAGATAAGGAAGGGAAGAAATAATATATATCATAGATCTATCATCATTTATCCCATGTTTTTACAATACATTCCCTAAGAAAATCTCATTCACTACCATGAAATGACACTTTTAAATGTTTAAGACCAGATTTTTTTTCAATACAATGATTCAAAACTATTCCCAAACTAGAGATACAATCATCAAATTAAGACCCATACACTTTGAAATAATACATAAATACCTCCATTAATGTCTCAATGAAGTCTGAGAAAATACTCACCATGCATCAATGGAAGGTACCTGGGGAATTACATAGTCCAAATAACATCCTCTAGAAGGAAAATGTGTCGAATGGAAAAGATAATATTGCCTTCTCCTGATACTCTAAGGATATAAAAACCTTAAAATATCCATAAAATCCATCAATGAATCAATAATGTGTTTTCCCATGTTTTCTCTCAAGCATTTGATCAATTAATGGGAGGGGGAAATGGTCCTTGCAAATGGTTTGACTTAGTTTCCTATAATCAATTAAAAAACACCAATAGTTTTGCACCCTCATTAGAACTAACTCTTTACCATTTTTAACAATATAAACACCACATTTCTTATGCATTACCTAAATATGACTCACCCCCTGAGAATATAATGTGGAAAAAATTATACCTTCATTGAGAAAATTTTAAGCATCTTTTTTAACTACTTCTAGAAGAGTTGGATTCAATATCCTTTGTGGCTACCTCACTAGTTTATCCATATCCCTAAAATGAATCCTATTCATGAAAATTGAGAGGATAATACCAAATATTTCAGCTAAGGTTCACAGGATTCATCTGATATTCTCCATCAAAATATTCAAATGTCTTTCTTCATGTTCAGAGGGATATTTTTAGCAATGATAATAGGTAATTTCTGAAAACATAACATGTAAGAGTGTTTTAGATTTTGTGGAAATAGATTGAGTTCCATTGTTGGGCTTGATGTACATACAAAGAAATTGAAGGAACTGAAATATGTTCCCAATTAACATTAGTATCACAATATAAATTTTTGAATCATAGAATAAAGCATCAAATCCATCACCATACTCAAACTCTATGTCAAAATCAGAGTGAGAATTATCAAAATCAGAATATGATTCAATTTCAAAATTAAATCTAAGAGTGTTTTGTGCATTAAAAATAGGTGTGAAGGTGATGTTAAACATCAAAATAGAACCAATACTCATAATCTCCCTAAGAATTGGAAAATGAAAATCCATGGTGTTTTTATTTGGAGGTTCAAAATGGTAGATAACAAAAGGAGAATAGTTATATGTGGTGTACTTAATGGAGTCCATAACATTAAATATCACGTAATTTTAACCAAACTCCACGGAAAAAGTACACTTATGGACTTTTATGATCTTTTTTGCAGTCTTTAGGAAGTTAGTACATAAGATAATGGGAGAACATGAATTTACATATTTATCCTCTTTAATAAGCATGTAAAAAGTTAGTGAAATGATCATGTCTCTAACCCAAAAAGTATATACTAAAGGAATTCTACTAGATATATTGTAGCTATGTTTGACAACTCCCCCACTACTCTCATTGGTTTCAATTCACTAACCAATGAAGAAGGGAACATAGAGTGAGGTATCACATTAATTTAAGATATTAAATCATATAAACCATCAGAAAAGTGTAACTCCTCTATGGTTCATGGTTTGGTGAATGAATAGAGATCCTTGTATTTTTTGGCATTGTAGGAGTTGGTGTAATATGTTTAGAAACATTCCTTCCAAGATTTATCCTCTCATTTCCCTTGAGCCCTCTTCTATTGGTATAAATTTCTTTGAAAAATTTGGCATTCCTTGGGATTTTCATCACTGCTTCATGTTGATGGATTCCAATATCAACATGCCTGAATACATCCAAAATATCTTTTTTTTGCATCGCCTCTTTATCCATGATCTTGGATTATACACCTATGTTTGGAAATGGAAGGGGTTTATAAGGAAAATCATCAATCTTTTTGTTACCTTTTTCTTTCTCCATGGGCTGATCAACAATGGTTTTTAAATAGGGCCTCTCTGGATTTGAGGTGAATCTTGATGGAATTGTAGGTGCAAAATTACAAGTATTTTTTTCCCTCTTCTCTATTTTATGGAACAAAAATTACACTTGGGATTTGTAGTAGGTTGGGAAGGACTATTTCTAGAGTTATTACTTACTAGTTCACAGAGGGTAGTGGAAATCTGTCTCATAAGAGTCTTTAACTCCCTTAGATCAGATCCCTGACTCTTCCACTCATTTGGTTGATTATGAACAATTTATTTCCAAATATCATCAATATTAGAATATAAATTTGGTTTAAAAGTCCCATGTTGTGGAATTTTTTTTGCTTTAGATTCAAATATCTTTTGTTGTTGTTGGAAACCATGTTGGTTGGGTGGAGGATAATGGAAATTTTGTTTAAAAGGGAGTATTTGTTGTGGTTCAGTGCCATACCTCATGTTTAATTTAACCTTACACCCTTGGTTGTTTGTTTGATAAAAGGAATCATACTTCATTTAGGAATGTAATTGTTGTTACTGTAGATATAGTCTCCCAGGGAATACCATATAAAAATATTCTATCTCTTTTAGGTGGGATAAACAATCAGTGAGGTGGTCAGTTTCAGTTGAAATTCGACAAGGTCTCACATGTGTGGGTTTAGATGTCTTTTGATCCAAAGAAATATATCACACCATAGTGTTCTATTATTCCAACCTGGTATCAATTAGATGTCATTAAATACCAGATTGACTTACTAGGTGTACTCCTCTAACATGTGGTGTGCCTCGATTGATAAATTTTTGAGAGTTTTGTGCCACCATGTCAATCAATTCATGTGTGGATACTAGTGTTTTGTCATCCAATTCCCCTTTAGATGCGACATCTATCATGATTCTCTCTATAGGGTTGATTCCTTCATAGAAGTATTGTATGAGTAGTTTCTCATGGATTTGATGATGTGTTTATCTTGGAAAAAACTTATTGAATCGCCCCCAATACTCAAACATTGTTTCCCCTTGGTCTTTCTTGATTACTGAGAACTATTAATGAATGTAAGTGGTCCTTGATACTAGAAAATATCCAACATGTTACATATTCAGGTCGTATGTAATACAACTAATCCTTTGTAGTTTCATCAAGTGAGAATCTTAATAATCTTAGTTTTATGTGATCTTCTGATACATTTTGTTATTTTTAAGGTTGATAAAACCATATTAAATTATTATAGATGTTTTTCAGCATCTTCATTAGAGAGGCCTTGGAATTTTGGAATTAAGTTATTTAACTTAGATTTTAGTTCAACATCTGATTAAATATTTAGACATGCCATACAATTTTATTGATAGTAAATATCTATTGTAGGCAATAATTTTCATTATTTTCAGCCATTGGTTCTTGATTTATGTTTTATTCATAATTATTTCTAAATTATGTGTTAATATAATGGATAAATTCTCCCACTAGTTGAATGATAAAACATCCCATAGACTAAGACTATTTGATTATACGTTCAATATTAGGATCAAGAACTAAGAGATCCTCGAGATTAGTTCATTTCAAAAATAAAATAAATATTAAATGAGGAATGGAGGACCATAATAAAAATAAAATAAGTTTGAGTTGGTCTAATAAAAATAAAATAAGAGTTAAAAAAACACTAGAAAAGGGAAAGAAGAAAAAAAGTGCAGAAGAAGAGGATAAAATTAAAAATACAAGAAATACCTATAATTGGTTTAATAAATTACTTTCCACTCTATAAAAAGTGCGTATTTGGATGGTATTTTTGTTGGTTCTATCATATAATATTCAGTTTCGGGTTATTTTAGTGAAATAGAGTGGCTGGCTGAGGTTGTCTCTCAAAGGATAAAGTAATTTAAAAAAACATGGTAAAGAAATTTTAAAAATAAAATAAAATAATTATAAGGATAGGTGGGTGAAGGGGGTGGGGGTGGGTGGGTTCAATGTTTTTAAAATAATAATAACATGTATGCTGGAAGAATATTGTATTTTGTTTGTTTTGGTTTTTAAAATAAAATTTGATTAATAAAACACAACAAGAAGTTGATTTTTTTTAAAATATTTTAAAAGTAATAATTGATCTGCTCTACCTATTCAATTACTTATTAATAATTATAATTTAAATTAATATCAACTTAATTATTATCCCCTAATTTTTTAATCTGCATAAACAAAGAGAATTAAAATTACCACGAAAATGAAAATAGTTAAACACTATGCTAGCTTCAGAACATACAATCAAAACACCCTACTTTGATTTTCATTCTAAGACTAGGTTATGTTTAGTGGTAAATTAGATAATAAATGAATTCTATAAATAAGGATGAAGTTAATATAGGTATTATATTTCAACTCTACAAATTTATCCTATGTTGTTTGGTTTTACCGATTATGTTTTCACTCTCCCAATTTACACAAATCTCGACCTTTTGTGTTTTTGAGTCAATTATTCAATTACTTTCTTTGTTTATTCTAATTTTAAAACTCAATTAATTGATCATATTTTGTGAAGTAAAATATCTTAATGATTCAAAATTAATAATTGAACATGTTAAGAGGTTGATCGATTACTACGAAAACTACTCCTCCATGGGTGGAATTATCAATGTGGAAACAAATTGCATTAATATTGATTTAGAGAGGGTATAACCCAATATATTTTATACTCATTGATTTCCAGACCAAGGAGGAAGTTTATGTGATTATGAAAATTTAAAATATTACATGAAATGGAAGAGAAACTAATAGGTTATTGAATATACAACAACATTACAAAAAAGTAGAATAAAAGAACATCATTTTGGAGGAGATCATAGCTTGGAAGCTTCTGTCATCCAACTGTGAATGTAAATGGTATTGAACCACTTCTCATATACTCCCAATATCTGGATTCACTTCCAGACCACTCTAAGTGAGAAAAAAACATTATATCATATGGAGGGGAGGCGAGGTTTTAAGAGTTTTCAAGGGTGATTGGGGATATTCGACCAAATAAATTAATCCGACTTGCACTACATTTTTTGACCACAAATAATGTAAACAAATAGTCCTTCCAGAAGGATGATTTGTGAAAAAATGGTTTCTAGAGATCCTCTCCAAATTTTTGAATTCGACTTCCTAGACCATTATGTCCAATCGAAAGCATGATTTATCTCATATGTCGAAAATAAATGTTTGATATCATCATGTTAGGAACACAATTACAAAAGATGAAGATTAAATAATTCAAATAAAATTATTTATGTTGGACATACTATTATGAATTTTTAATGGATAAAAAATTGATTTTCATCAAATTTTCAAACGAATGATCAAATAACGAAAATTTTATAAATAAAAATATTTAACACAATGTGAGGAAACTTTGTCATTTATTATCAATAAAATAACACAAAAAATCGTTTTTTTATAAATGGATATTTAGGAATAATGTTAATTAAAATTAAAAATGATATAATAAAGTTGATGATTCAATATAATGTTATATCCCCAAAATTAATAAGAGATTAAATATGGAAAATAATTCATCAAACATATAGGATTCATAACAAAATCATGTACTTCAAATAAATAAAAAGAATATAAGTAAAATATTTAAATAATATTTTATTAAAAAAAATTCCCTATTAAAACATTTAAATATTTAGAATAAGATAATTATTATAAAACAGTTACGTTGAAAATAAAATCAGTTTGTACTATATACATTAAAACGAAACATTCCATTCTAATTTTGGTAAAGAAAGGAAAAATGAACCCTTAAAAAATATAAGATATTTTCTTTCAAAACAATGAAAATTTTATATTCTAAAATAAAATTTCCTTGATAAATCAATTGAAAAGAGAAAATGGACTTTTATAGAATGGTTTTATAAAATATTGACATGGAAGAAACATACACCCTATCGAAGGAGAAATAAAATTATATTTTTTGAAGTATTACTTTGATTGAATCAAGTGAAAGGAGAGGAAAACATAGAATAAAATATTGAAACACCCAAAAATTCCATAGGATATTAAAATATATTTTTTTGAATGATATAATAAAATATCCATTCAATTAAAATAAGTGAAATCATAAAAAAATCAGATTGTAAAATTAATTATTACATATTTGGTAACTTTATAGTTTTAACCACATTAAATAATAAACTAGAATTGAATCTGAATTCAGAATTAATAAATATATATTCATGTTAAAAACATCAAATGGTTTAGTATATAAAACATAAAAAAATAAATAAGTATATAATACCAAATATGTATCAATATTGTAGAAATTGAGGTGAAATCTCACACATTAAGTTAGGCATTCTTCATAAGTGATAAAAAATAATTTATAATTAATTTTTTATTATTACATACCAAAACCATATAAATATCTATAATACCATATATGATTAATTTATAACATCTTATCACCAATTTGTACATAATATTTTAATATTATCATTGTTTTGGCTGTTAATTGCTTCATTTTTCATGAATGATTTGGTTTATTAATTATAGTGGTTCCATAATCTATATAGTTTTAATCATGATATCAATATCATAAAAAATAACTATATATACATTTAGAGTCACCAATAATTGATATATATATAAACTACACCGTCCATAGAGATGGTAGGCCATTTATAAGCGTGAATGTTGTTTTCACTTTCTAAATATTGAAATGAAATGAATATAAATTATAATTATGATATTAAAAAATAATATTTATTATAATATATATCATATATATTGAAAAAAATTATCTATGTTACCTTCCACAGAAATCTTAAATGAAAATTGGATCACACTACTTCATGGAGGAGGTAGTCCACACACACACATAAGTGATGTTGTCGTTTTCCAACGGAGTGAAAGGATAGAAGGTAGATATGATATTATAATTACATGTGAATAATTACTTCATAAATATCATATATATTAATTAGTTTCACATTTATAACTATCCATGTATGTTTTTGATGAAAATTGAATTACACCATTACATGGAGATGGAAAACTGTACATACTCACGAACAATGTTTTTAATTTTCATGGGATTAAGAGGAGGTGAATAATGGTTGTTACATAAAAATAAAAATAATTATATATTTAAAATATTTAATTTATTATATTATAATTTATACAATATTTTTATTTTTTTATAAGAAGAAATAAAATTGAAATCCTCATTTAAGAGTTATACCTTTTTTATGAGAAGTGTCCTTTCGCTTACCAATTAAGCCTTTAAAAGTTGAAATTATTCAATATATTAAAGATATAAGTCTTTTTAAAGTATTATAAGAAGTTATTATTCATTTTATTTTCTAATTTATATGTACCAAAATATGTATGGAATTGGGAGAAGAGGTGTCCTTTTAAGTGTTAGTGGAGGGGTAATATTGTAATTACAAAAAGTATTAAATTAATATAAATTTTTTTAAGTTTAAGTGGTACTTTATTGAAATATTTTGCAGATAAGATGAGTATGATTCCAAATACTATGACATAATACATTTTGGACTTGTATTTGTTATGTTTTTACACAAATATCTTTGTTTTAGTTGTTTCTATTCTTTTCGATGATTATCGTGAAAAGAAATATATTTAATCTGTAGGTGTTAAGAAAAGAACAATAAATGGAAAAGAGAAACAGAAATGAACAATGCTTGATATTTTAAACCATATCCTGGTCAACTATATTGATATAGTATATTTATGTATTTTAAATAATTTAATAAAATATTGTTTATTATAAAATTTCATTAATTCCATTTTGGAAATATTGATTTAGGTTGACATTAATGTCATCTAGATAGTTATGTAATTTGAATATAAAAATTTTATAGACCCCAAATATATTATATTTATACAATTTTTTTAACACAGTAATTCAACCCAATTATATTAATTTGAATAAATTTAAAATCGTAGTTTTTTTCTATTATATAAATAATTATTTTGTTACTATTGCATATCAATTTAAGGTAAATTTTCAATAAATATTAATTATAAATAAATTATTATTATTTTTATAAAAATATTTTAAAAATAAAAAATTATAAATGATATACCCTTATTTTATCCTCATTACAAAAAATATTATAGATATTAAAGTGAGTAGGGTGTCATATTGTATTAATCTTTTACATAAAATAATATAAAATATATAATGAAATAAAAAAATATAGAAATATGCCACTTATTTGAAAATTATATGAGAATGGTTGAAATAAACTCATACAATATGATAAAAACAACTTTCAGATCAATTTGAATGCCTTACCTCAATATTTTAATCCTTTGTCACTCATTTTATCATTCGTGAGGTGAAAAATATTTTACAAGGTTATTATTCATATTGGCATAAAATAAAGGGGGAGAATTAAACAAATATGAACTTAAAAATTCAAAATAAGATATAAATTTAATAAAATTCAATTATTATAAGTTGTAAAGAATAAATTCTAAATTAATATGTAAAATATGATAAAAATAGATTTCTAAATAATGCATTTTTAGCATAAAATTGGTATATCAAATTAATGTAAAATAATGATCCTAATAAAATTAATTAGATATAGTATTGAAATTTTATCTTATATATCTTTAATACAAAAGCAAATATAGATTGGTAATTTTATATTACATAATTTAAAGGAAATAAAAGACTTCTTTACAAAAATCAATATTTTTCAAAATTCATTGAAAAATATATATTTTTAGAAATATCCCAAAAAATTAACTTCAACTAATATTTACCCCTTATTTTCAAATTATATCCAATTTTAAGAAATTCTATTAAAAAATTGGGACTAATTAATTAAAATATTTACATTAAAAAGTGAAACAAAAATCATTTTTGAATAAAACATGTTATTAAAGTACAAAATGGCTTATGTACTTATTTCATACATGTTAATCAATAAATTTAAATCAAATAAATTTTTTTACATATTTTAATAACGTGGTTTACCTTATTCATACCAACCATTCCAACAGTTATGTGATAAAATTTCAATTTTTATTGCATTTTTTTAAAACTCGAAGTCAAGTATGAAACATGATCTCAATGAAATTAGCTTTATTTAAATTGAAAATATCCAAAAATATCAAGGCATTATATTCTAACCCATTATAATAATCTCACAATTGAAATTTATTCCATTTTATATATATAAGTGGGGATACATATATTTCATGATATCCTTAGGTTCCCATATATATTTCTCTTGTTTGTGATTTCACCACAAAACATTGACCATGTTACTCATCTGGTTTAAGGTCACCTTCTGTGTATGATCGAAAATCTCTACTAGTTATTTCTCATAAGAAAATTATTTCTCAAAAAATATAACCTCTGAGATCAGTATATGTGAATGATCAGATATGTACGTTATAGAGAGAGATACAAGGAACATATCATGAACTTGAAATATATTCTGTGGAAGCATAAAGTGATAAGCTTCCATCCCAATATGATTTATAATTTCAAAGGGATTGATATATATATATAGAACATTCAATATTCCCTTATTTAAAAATATCAAAAAACTTATTCAATGGACATATTTATAGGAATACCTTTTCTCTAATTTCGATCATTATATATTACTGATGATTATCAAGATAAATATTTTTGACTCTGAGATACCCTTATGTGATATTGAATGAGTCTGACATTCTCAACAATTTCATCAACTAGATTTTGTCCCAATAGATTTAATTCTCGAAAATCATCGCAACACATTGAATTTATGCATTTCCTTCCCTTGAGGACATCACAAGGACCCATCTACATTCTTGAGTGAAACATATTATTTTTAGAAAATCCATCCAAAGGAATGTGTTGATCCATTTCAACTTTGAAATCCAAATATAAAGATCTTAACATGTCATCAATTGTATGAATGGTAATCCCACACTATCCATCTATCTAATGATGATAAAAATTATTGAAACTAAAATTTGTATCCATATCCTACTAAAGGATAATGAAAAACATCGAGGTAAACCTCATATATTGGTCAGATACTATTGAGAGTGGTACACTATGAAATATCACTACGTCCTAAATTTATAACCGATCAAGCTGATTAAGGGAAAATATTCTTTAATTGTGATAAAATGCACTAATTTACAAATTAAATTAACTAAAACCAGAATTGAATATGTACCCTTAGATTTTTTGTGGAGTCAGATAATGAAACACATTGTAATGGTTTCCCCTTTTCATTCTAGTTTTGGTAATGGTTGTAATATCCACTTAGATTTCTATCTCCTAGCATTATCTTCCAGACACACCAGGTATCAGGATACATACTCTTCAATATCTATTTTGTTGTTACCCAACAAAAGATACTATTTTATATCTCTAAACATATTTTTACTTCTGATATGAATAGAGAAATGACTTATGAGATTCATCAAACAAATACATCTTCAATCCTGGTATTGACAGAACACATACTCGGTTTTAAACCGTTTCATTCTATTATGATAATGATTGAACTTAAGAAAATTCCTGAGTTTCTTCAATAATTACACATCTTCCTTCTATGCCTTCTAATTATTAATAGGGTTGGATTGTTGAACATTTATCTAAAAAAGATAAGATCTATCCATATCCACAATATTTTAAGACCTGACATATAAAAATATAAAAATATTTTATATATTTCATTCCTCATCATAGAAAAACTATTATGGTATTTCTAACTCAGTGCATCATACACCTTGTTATCCATCCCAAGGTGGTAATTTATTATGTATTCATAATATTTTTTCAACTCCAACCATATTCTATGCATAATATTAACATATTTCTACGAAAATATATACATCAATTTTTTATGGTAAGTTTATTTATCACTCGCTCAACTATATAGATAATGTCTCAGTATCTTCAATGAAAAAATTACTGCATCCAATTCAAAATCATGACTCGCATTATTTTTATAATGAATTTTCAATTTAGGGGATGAATTACAAGTCACCATATTATTATTGATGAGGAAACATCCAAAATATTTATTTTATGTATAACTATATATCATAAATCCTTCTTTATTTTAAGGTAGTGTAAGCTCATGTTCACTGACCATATTTCTCTTAACATTATTTAAATTCTTCTCAAATTCATCTATCCTTAAGAACTTATCCCCCTTCTAAGTCAACATAGTGAGTTGATTGTATAGTTGAAATACATATATCAGAATGTGATGGTAAAAACTATCCAACACGTGTAAACTGTAGATCTCGGTTACTATGGTAAGTTTATGCAGTTTCTCAATAAATTCTATCCTTATAGGGTCCCCTGATATACCCTATATTGAAATTATATAACCTAATAATTTAAATTTTTTATATACAAAAATCATGGTTGGTAAATCTAGTATATATTTTCTCTTTAATTAGAGTCATCCACACAACCATCAAATATTCCCCATACACTTCATTACTCTTAGAATATATATGAAAATCATCTATAATGACCACCAAAAAAAGTTCAACATAATCTCTATATAATCAATTCATTAAATCCAAGAAGATAACCTGAGAATTGGTATGTTCAAATGAAATTACTATAAACTCATAATGATCTTACCTTATACAGATGGATGTATTGGGTATATACACCTTCACGACCCTTAGCTGATGATATCCAAATTGAATATAAGTGTTAAAAAAATAATGAGATCGTTTTAATTGATCAAATAGATTATAAATCATAGGTAGAGTATAGTTGTTCTTAATTATAATTTGATATATTCTCAAAAATCGGTTCCAAGAATCATGGGCCCATCTTTTCTCATAGCAAAAAGAATAGCTGCACTCCGTGATTAAGAATTAGGCCAAATTAATCCATTATCTAGATTCTCCTCATGTTTTATGTTTAATTCCTGCCACCCAAATATGGTCATTATATATGGGTTATTTATAATAGATACTGTATGATTTATTATTTTTATTGAAAACTACACTTCTTGATTCAGGGGGATGAATAGGTAACACTTCTTTAAAGACATCAACATGATACCATATCAAAGGCATATCATAAATATTGTTTTTATCCCCAACCATATGAGTTAAATATCCCTAATAACTATAACCTATATGATGTAAGTAATTTCTATTGGGAGTTTAGTTTTATCCTCACACTGATACACAATCATATATTTTTTCATAATATCAAATAATACTCCCCAAAGCTAATAATATCATTTTTAGAGACATAATACTATATTCAATGACTGAGGGATTAGTAGTTCGGCTAAAATGTGTGGGTTTGTTTCATATAAAGTGACCCAACATAGGTAAATCATGTTGTGGTATAATAGGTTTTTCCATATGGGATAGGTTATTTTTTATAACAAGATTCAACCACCCTAATATGGCCATGGATCTATCTTCCAACACCATATGAATCGGATTTCTCAGAAGAGAAATCCCTATATTATCAAAAAATTTCTATTCCCTTTATTCATTCATGATTCATCCCTAAATAATTTCACACACTAAATTATATTATAATCATCATGAATATTAAACCATAATTTATGAATCCCTCGAATAAAAATTGTTTTCATATACTCTAAGGTATTTTCAATATTCTCATGGTAGCTATGTTCATTTAAAATCATGTTCTAAAGGTGTATACTAAAACTTATCTGATACCATCTATAGAAATACCATATATAATAAACCAAATCCAATATCTAGTTGATTACATTTTCATAATATACAAAGGATTTCATCACCAAGGATTGATCTGTTTAGTATTTTTGAATAACCAAATACATATGTGATTCCCATATTATATTGAAAATATAAAAAAACATTGCATAATAATCATTCACACATATTTGATTTTATTATTAAAATAATTACTCATATCTTGGGGAAAATAAAAAAAATAAGGGGTGAGATCATATTAATATAAAGGGTCACTTCCAGTGTAATTTGTCATGGGTAAGTAAGGAATAAGCAATATGACAATGTAAATAATTTAAAACATATTACATTTAATGAATAACCAGGTCATAAAATGTATCCATGGATAATATAAAAGTATAAATCTAATGGATAATGATAATTTCATTATCAAATAATGAAATGATTAATTTTGGACTTAATGATCACATACATCATGATATATTTTCCATCAAGGTTCTGTACATAGATGGTTTAATCGATGGGTAGGTATACCCAATAAAACCATTCAGTATGTTTGGCCAAATAGTTTTTCTCCTAAGACTATTCAATGCATAAAGGGGGTATCTATTACCATGTCCTATATATCACTATATGTCTAATTCATTCCCTAAACATTAAATGATCTATTTAATACATATACATTATTCCATTTCAATAAATATCTATATTGATTAAAAAATACATAATATTAATATTTCCCTTGTCAATCAAATAACATTCTTAAAAAAACATATGTAGTGATGGTATATATATTTTTCAGTAAGAAAATCATTGATATTAATAATTTGTATATTTAATATAAATTTAAATCCTAATGAAATATGATCCCCATGAAGTGAATGTTTCAAGAGAAATTTAATGATCAAAGTGATAGAAGATGACTATCAATTCATCACAAATAAACACTGTGTAATAATGTTTTTTACTTCAATGAAATAAAAAATATATAATTGAAACAAATATATAGACTTTAATTAAATATTTTTCTTGGGAAACCCATTTAGAACTTCCAGAACATTCAAATCATAAAATAGTTATAGTAGTTGGAAAATTAATTAACACCATATATGTTAAAAAGAAACATTCCTTTTGAGTTTTTATAAAGAAAATAGAATATGTAAACATAAAAAACATTATAAATATTCTTTTAAATCCTTATAAAATTCTATGTAAGTCATAATATTTAATTAATAAATTATTTGAGTAAATAAAAAATAATTTTTCAAAATAATTTTGAAAAATATTATCATGGATTAAAAATATAAATGATCATAACAGAAATAATACTTGATTTTATTTTAAATACCAATTTTCTTCATTCAAATTCAAAAGATAAGAAAAAGTATTATAAAACTTTGAAATTTCTTAAATATCCAAATGTTAAGAAAATAGATAGAGTTTATATTGTATAGATAATTTTATTTCTTTAATGAAAATTTGAGCAATAACAAAATGAGATTTTAAAATACATTATTAACTATTTTTAACATTTAAATAACAACACCATGAAATAATGAAAATAAATTTAAAAATTAATAATAATTATTCAACATATTTTTATTTTTATTATATCAAATGGATTTGACATTAACATATATAAAAATTGGTGCATAATATGAAATATGACTCAGCGGAGTGGAAATTGAGATGAAATCCTTTACCTCAGGTTCAACTTATATCAAATGTGATCTAACCAAAGATTTAACCAATTTAAATTTATTTTAGATAGATTAAAGAACCATGAACATATATATAATATCAAATATGATTTATTTATGACATTATATCTTCTGTTTCATAATAATATATTATTATTATCCCTATTTCTGGTTTCAACCCCTTCATTTTTTCTGTTTGTTTTGATTTTGAAGTTATGGTCCTTATATATTGATTATGGTTCCATAATATCTATAATTCTAATCATGATATAAATATGATATTTATTCGTTATATATATATACATATATATATATTCATCCATAAAATATAGAGATAGATAAATAAACAACATCATTAATGGAGATGGAGGTCGTATGTAAGCATGAACATTCCTTTCACTTTTTAACATATGGAAAGAATGAATGGTAAATATGAATCCAACATTATATATTCAATTTTATATCACATATATATTTATTAAATCTATAATTTTTACAATCCATGTAAATTAGGAAATAAAAAAGGATCATATCACTTCTTAGAAGTGGTAGTCCACACGTACTCACAAGTGACATTATCGATTTACAATGTATTAGAAGGTAAGAAGGTAGATTTGGTTTTGGAAAAAATAAAAGAATAATTATTTCATAAATATCATATATATTCATTTGTTTTGTCTTTATAACCATCCAAGCAAGGTGGTGATAAAAAAAATTACACCGCTAGGTGGACACGGTAAGTCGTACACACACAAAAGTGATGTTTTCATTTTTGATAGTATAGATGGGGTGACTATAATGGTGGTTACATATTCAAAATAAATATTCAATATATTATACATATATATAATTAATTATTTTATAATATATAACATTTTTGTATAACATGTTTAAATTTAAATAAAATTGAAAGTACTCGGTTAAGAGTTATACTTTTTAATTAATAAAATATCATTTGATTACAAATTAAGTACTGAGAAGATCGTATTTTGGAAAGAATAGAGGATAAAAAATAGGGAAATTTATGCTATTAAAGTATTACGAAAGAGGGTTTTCT
The DNA here is from genome assembly GCA_963277665.1 of Viscum album. Lineage (NCBI taxonomy): Eukaryota > Viridiplantae > Streptophyta > Magnoliopsida > Santalales > Viscaceae > Viscum > Viscum album. Next base: position 812,547,514 of record OY728126.1, on the reverse strand, counting down.
GAGAAACAAGGCTCAATTTTTTTTAAGAAGAGTGTAAAATATATGTCTTTTTATAATTGAGGGGAGAGAACTCTTGGAATTATTAAATTTATTAAATTAATATAAATTAAATATCAAGATAAAATGGTTCCAAATTTATATATATATAATATAGTATTAGTAATAGTCTAAATACTCCCATCTCATATAATTTAGACTTTTTTGGATAAGTTTTTTTACTCTTACCTCTAGTATTTAACACCTCATTAATCCATTTGATGACTACCATGATAACAAAGTTATTTACTCTACAAGGGAAAGCAATGTTACCATACAAGGAAAACCAACCCATAAATAGACCATGGTTGATATTTCAAACCATAACAAATTACATCCCCATTGATAGTATTTTTATGATTTTTAACTCATTTAATATATATTTTGTATTATAGTATATCATTAGTGTCATTTTTTAAACGGTTTATTTACATTGACTTAAAAATCATCCAGATAGTTATGGAATAAGAATTTAAACATTTCACTAACCCAAATAATTTTATAATTGTCTATAAATTTCTTGAAATACAGTAATTAATGGAAATTTATTACATTAAAATTATTTAATTATTTTTTTGTCTTAATTGAATTAATACTATACCAACTCTACATAATAATTTTTGATAATTATTCATAAAAAAATTAAAATATAATTTTAATAAATTAGTTGGGAAAATATTGAGACCATGAACTGAGAATGGTTGAGATTCTGAGGCATGCTGTGATCAAAATGAATTTTTCAATAATGTTTCGTTTTTAGATTAAAAATACTCAGTAGATAACTTTTAACTTTAACAACATTTCATTGGGTTCAAAGATCAAAAATCCAAGGGAATCGTTGCTTCCAAAACAATTAATTTACTTAAGGTGGGGCCTAACCATGACCAGCGCGGGTTGAGGGTGAAAGATAAATTTTAGATGTGATCATCCTTAAAATGTTCAATAAAAATATTTTAATTTGGAATTGCACAATGATGAAACTTTTTTTCCTTTTTATTAATCCCAGAGGCAGTGGTCCAGGGTTACACTTCACAACACAGTAATTCCCTGAGATTTCTTGAGAAAAGCCCGAAGTTTTTCTTCCCAACAACGAATGACGACATAGATGCGGATCAAGTTCATAATTCATCAAATCATCAATGTCAACAAATCCACAATTGTGAATGATCTAATGCCTACTAGGGAATGTGTTTAGATTTCATTTCCATCCCCATTCTTGAATTCATATGACCAACGTGAATCTATCGATGAAGGAATTGATTCATGTATCATGCATATATTTTTGAGAGTTGTTTTATATTTATGAATGTTTATCTGGAATTTAATCGATGATATAATTGATTTTGTTTCTGGACCTCCTTTCTACAATTAAGATATGGAAAAATCAAGGCCTACCCGAACAAGGCCCAGATCTGTCCACTTTGTGTGTTATTCTGTTATGCCTCCTTTACCCCAAATTCACCACTCGTTCATCATTGAGAAATGATCTTGGAGGTACCGGAAAAACAAAATCTAGTAGATCAGCTGATGACAGTGACCTGTGGCCCAGGAGGAAATGCAGTGGTTGGTGAGATCTATGGAAACATGCTACGTTGGACACTGAGTGCAAGCAGAGGAGGCCGTCGACTCGAAAGTCGGCAATGGAAGCCTGTGGTAGCACAACTTTGGGCATAACATGGGATCCACAATAGGTGGGATACAACTATGGTATAAAACCTCTATAAGAGGCTGGGGAAGAGGGACATGGCTCGCTGGAGCCACGTTGGATGGAGGAATCATGACATAGTTGCGGGTTAGTGCTGGTCACGCAGACCGGCCGTGGGGATATCGGACCAAACACATTGACCATGGTGACCAACTAGCATGTAGTTGAGAGACTGCTTGACTAGGGTTGGGTATGGAAAGTCGTTCCATGTCCAGTGATGATGGGAAGATCCACTTGCGGTGGGCGAGGCTGAGCCAGACCCAGACCCTTTTTATTAAAAGACCCATAAGTATCAAACCTTAAGTCATGTTTAATGATCCATTTTGGAATTGAGCCCCTTGTGACGAGTCTGTCCTTTTGTGATGGATTTGAGCGTTTCTAGTGAGGACCAGTTTAGGTGCAAATCATCCACTTTGATCTTTCCTCATTGGTTCAGTACACCATTGCATACAAATCACTGGGCATCAATCACCTCAAGAGGATGCATTCCTGGATAGAGTTGTGGAAACCTTCATGGGACTGGAATGATACAATATCAACCTTGATGGAGTATCTTAGGTATTGAAGTGAACTCCAAGCACTGGGCATTAATCATCCATCTAGTGGGCCATATTAGTAGGGTTCACATTATTCTCTAAGGATAATCCCATACATTATGAGACACATTTATAGGGTCTGTGGTATTCTCTATGAAGAATCCCATACATTGCGGTTTAATATATATTGGGTTGGAGATATTCAATGAGAATAATCCCCCATTTTTATATTATGATCTATTGACCAACCTTTTATCTTTGGTAGGTGCCCAAATTAGTGGGACGTCTTTTAAGAGCCCACAATGACATCAAGACACGAAGAGTGAGTTCTCCCGGAACGAGCGTGCCTCGAGCAGAATACAATGGGTGTCAATTTGATGTGACTTATATTCTACTTATTTTTGGATATTTATGATAATATCTAGATTTTATTGGTATATGTTTGAGTGTATACATATGTAGAGATGAATGTGCATTCTTTTGTGGTTTTTTCATTTCTGGTTTTGGGGTTCCCTATTGAGTATTGTCTTATTCACCCCTACACAGGCTTTTCCAACACATGTTGTGTCTTATGTTGAAAAATGATGATTTGATAGAGTCCTAGGAAGAGAAAGATAAGGACCAGGACTAGAAATTATCTTTTGAGATTGTATTGGATGAGGTGTTGCTGACATCTTTCTATAACAACTTTAGTACCCTTCTATGCATGTAGGACTTTGCAGTTGTCATTATTTTGGAGGTCTAGTATTCTAGCTCACTTTCCATTTATGTGACATAATTTCCTATTAGACTCTAATTGTGTAATATTCTTAGTGGTTCACATTCCCAATTTACTTAGTGTTTTTACATTTCAGTGTTTGTGGGCTCGAAGACATGTTTTTTGTGTACAGATACTTAGAAAAATGACTCCCATTTGCGAGATATTCCTTTTCATCACCAGTCATCAACCCCAAGCCTATTGGAGGCATGATTTGTGTAGTCATGACATAGGCCCCACTAGGGCGGGACATGTAAACTATGATAGAGAAAATTAATTTATCAGTAGTTAAAAATTTATAGGTGAACTCATCCTTTTAATCCTTATTTTAAAATATTAGAGATACTATATTTAAGAGAGTAGAATTTTGGATTTATCCATTAATTAAAATAATATAAAGTTAGTAATAAAATTAAATTAAACCAAGATTATATTATTTTAAAATTTTAATTTAAAAATAAATTTGAAAAATGAGATAAAAAATTGTTTACCAAGAAATTGTGTTTAAATCATACTAATATTCTTATAGAAAAATAAAAGAAAATATTCATCATAAAAGAATTAATAATATTATTTTTAATCAAAATTATATTATATAACCATAATAATAAATAAATAATATAATTTAGTATTTAAATTACTTGATTTAATGAAAAACAAATATAGCTTTACAGAAATCAATATTTTTCTCTATTCACTAATAAATAAATTTTTAAAAAAAATAAAAAAAATTAATTATAATATAATAGTGAAAATATGATTTAAAAAATTATATCTACATATATATATTTAAATTTCTAAATATAGAATAAATTAATTATAATATACTCAAATAAAATAAAACAAAAAATAGTTTTGAAGAAAACATATTATTAAACGATAAAATTGGTTATGCCCTTATTCCCTAAGTGTTTATAAATACATTTTAATTTAATAAAAATAATTATATGATCTTAATATCACTTGGTGGTCTTAATGGGTGTAAATAAGTCAATGGAAAATATTAGGATTTTAGTTGAGAAGTTACATTCCCATTTTAAAGTCCATCGTTAACAATATAGATAGGATCTATTGGCTACTAATCCATCCAGATGAATATTATACATTCTTATCCTATAAATCCTTTACTTTATCCACTATCTCACTAGTGCTCCTCTAATTGTTAATTTATGAGGGAGACAGTGGGCCAGTGCCAGAGGTTATGCCACTCTTTGGATTGGGGTTCTACTCCCTCTAGCCACTGGTACTGGCTAGTGTGGGTCTTCAATGAAGATATCTATACTTCTTTTGGTGCCTTAATTTGAATTATTAACATTATATATTCATAATCAAATAAAAACACTAAAATAAACTTATTTTAAATCATTATAATAATAATAGTGGTTTGTGATCATCTAAATCCAAGTGAGGTACAACAGAACACCCATGGGAAGCCTAAATGGAATGACTGAATATAAGTCCATGTTACACATTATGGTGTTATATCCCACACATAAATTTGTAGTAAAATAAAAATACATAACACATTGGGTGGTAACACTCCCTTAAGCATAATACATTAATGCATGATATACGCCGATTCATAAACTACAACCAAATAGAGAGAAGGGGAGTTGAAAAGTCAAAAACCTTTTACATATTTATATTATCTATGGAGGAACCCCCAATAAAACAATTTTTATTCATATTTCCCTGAGGAATTAGTTGGGGAAGTGTACAAAATTAGAAAATATAATAATATGTCATACACAAGACCACTAGGTGAAACTACAAATCCTTGGACTCATCTACAACTATAATGGCATAATATATCAACCTTCTACTTCTTAGGGCATGATCGTAAACATGCACAAAATTATTAAAATTAATAATATATAATTAATTATATGTTAATTATATTGATCCATATTTTTCCTAATATTAATACATTAATCTTCATATCCAAGAACCTTCAATACCGTAAACTATTTCTTTCATTTAATTCCAATAACATGTTTCATCATATATTTTAAGTATCACGAACTACCCTATTATTTTGTGTAATTCATTTATAATTTCATAATTATCTATGTACTCTTGGAATTATCCTAATCCACCATAAAAATGATTATCTAATTGTGTATAGAATCAAACTAATTCAAGAAGTTGGGAATTGTAAATATGAAATCTAGGAAAAGGAACAATTAAAATTGTAATGAAAGATCACATCAATGATCAAGAAAATCTCTCAACTTCTCATGAACATCCTAATGTCATTGATGGTACCACTGTGCATAAAAAAATCAATCCATACATCAAAAAAATCATTCACACTATATCTCATGGAATCCCAACCCATTGCAAACCGAATTCTCCCAACCATATCTGGTTAAAAAAAGACATCAATGCTATAATTCCTTAGAGAAAGTATAAAAATACAAAACATTTATATTCAACATGATACTCTCATGGGGAATTTATGTCCATATTAAAAAATCAGACAAGAATTTGAAATCATGGATAAGGCCCATCAACACCAAAAATATATTTAGAATTTTTTTTAATTTCAATCATGAATTGACTGGTTTATTATGCATAGTGTAATTACAACTCCTAGAGTGATTTTTTGGGATTTTAAAAGAGAGGATTTTCTGGGAACTAGTATGTTATGTTTTAAAATTTGGATACACTTAAATTGAAACATTCAATGGTTCTTCTCTCAAGCTCTTCTTCTTTACAATTGAGTCATGTGGTGGTTTATATACTGTTGGTAGTAGGGAGTTTGATGCCTAGGCCACCCTTGAGGAAAAATTGCAACGTGGAAGCGACTATATGCATACTAGATTGATGAAAATACATCACTATGTTGTGATTTTCATGTTTCATATTCTTAGTGGTGGGTTGGATCGTGGATGGAAACCGACACACTTCAGTTTTCCACTTTTTCATCTTCAATGTTCTGTGTATAATGGAATTTATCTATGTAATTTTTCATTGATTCTTGTTGGTGAATACTCTTTTAACCTCATTTTGTGATTGTAAGTTATATTTTTCTTAATAATTGTTTTAGGATATGAGTTGGGTGAAAAATTCATGTCTCCACCTAACTAATAAAATTGGTTTATAATGAATTGGTTTTTAGTGGAAACATATAAACAATCAACTACATAATAATTGTGAATCAACATAAACACTCCTTTATAATTTCTTCCATAATTCATAAAAATCAAGGGATAATAGCTATCATGTTACATGCATATTTGTTTTGTAATTTCATTATAATTAAAACATTATATTGTTTAAAAAATATGAAGTGAATTTACCATGATAAATAGAAAAAACATTCTAAAGATTATACACTAAACTAACTGAAAAAAATAAGAGGCAACAATTACATATAGTAAAACACAATAAATCACTGTGACCCAAATTCATAAATAATTTTCACTTAAATTAACATATTATTAAATTCATTGGGTTTCTTGCATTATTACCTAAAGGATTAAAGAATGGTACATTTACAGGTTTAAAAAAATAATAGGATGACAAATAGACCTGTAACTCGATTAGAAGTTAAACATTATCAGAGAAATAATGGATGATTAGGAACAACCACCGCCTAAGGAAACCCCACCGAGACCTAATAAAAATGAGACATTAATATGTATTGATTTATTTTTTTTATAAAATATTTTAATCCTTACAAAAAATAATTTCCATAAAATATATGAATATAGAGAATATATATAATGAGGGAAGAGTTAGAACCATGATTCATGAGACTTACATTTGGATGAAAAAAGTTCTTAGACTCTCAAGAATGTCACTAGAGAGTAGTGAGAGGTTAAGAGATCAGTTAGAGTTTGAGTGAAGAAGATGAAAAATTAAACAATTGAGTATTAAACCCTATATTTATAGAGGATATTCCAATTTCATCCACCATATAATAGTGGATAACACTATGATCATAATGTCTTTTATTAGTGAAGATATTTTTAATTTTATTGTTAGAAACCTTGATTGATATATATTTTAATCCCAATGTCGAAATCCTTTGATTTACACCACTACCTATACTACGTCATAATATATATTCCAAATCCTTTTGGACCTTCCATTCAGAAGACCATTTTTTATAGACACCCACAATTGAAATTTTCCATAGCTCTATGCTCACCAGAACTCCATTAATTTCACATCATGATTAAAAAATCAAAAAATTGAGGGGTACATGGTTGTTTCATCTTACTTGTATAACAATTAATTGTTCCATGAAATTACTATTCATGTCACAATGTTTATAGCTACAACATTGTGGTATCCACACTGCCTGTTTCATAGAAGTGGACCACCCATTTGAAATTCCCTTTGAAAAAACCTAAATGGACCTTTATTTCTCTATGGTGCACCATGTTCCACACCACTATATCCAAATATAGAATTAGATATAGTCAATCCTATAAATCACTCAAAAAAGATAGCTCAAAACCATATTCAATGTGTTAGCGACCCTCGAAATTAACATAAAATCTCATCTCACCTATAGAAAACCTAAAAAACTCCTTCTGACACCTTGATGCCTAGCTAAAATACAAAAGGGAGGGTTCTAAAAATATGACCCCTTTCCATAGATATATCTAAAAAATTTATCACTATTTATAATTCTCAACTAAATAATGATATATCAAGAGTGGTTCAACTAACCACATTGGCAAATACCTCCCAACGATATTTAGAGGATATAACAAACCCATCGTAATAAAAGTAAATAACTCAAAAGTGTGAAACATTAATGAACATATATAGAAAAAAGGTCTAATAAATAATATTAACAATGATTTAAAATCATATTAAAAACATCAGATATTGGTATCAAATAAATAACCGTCACTCTCATGTTTTCTTATGTAATGCTTTGTGTCACATGAACAAAACTAAAGGAAGAAAATTTCTATACAATGCCTTCTTCAGATTGTACTAAATCTCAACAAGCCATTACTTAAATTCCACATCAACTTTTATGTCAAAATTAACCCAATAAATAAAATTTTAATCATTAGTAAGTTACCTATAAATATAATCCCCATAAAAAAATCATTTATTTTGATGATCTATGGTGGATGTTATAATGGGTAGGAAATAACTCCAACACATTCTATTACCTCAAAATGTCTAACAAATTGAGGATAAATATTACCACCATAACTAATCCATCCATACCCATGATATTGATAAACCTTTAAGAACATTTAATATCTCATATCAAAGTCTAGAGTCATCATATAATCAATATAATACTTCTGATGGTCCTATTTCACTTAATTGACTCATATATCATTTGTATATTCTCCATCACAATATTCACCAATTCAAGTCCTTTATAATTTTCCCTCTAATGTTTTTCAAAAAAATGGAATTAGTAAGGATTTTCATTTAATTATTTAAATAGATCCATTATAATATCTGAGTGATTACTTTTATTATAGGAAAATTCCACCAGGGAATATTCCTTACCCAATAAATTCAATAATACATAATACAAGTGTGAAATATGTCTTATAATGTATGGATGGTCAGCTACATCAGAACATCCATATGTGGATAATTAGTGATAAATGATAAATAATATCCAAAATAACACTAAACAACTCCATAAATATTAGAGGGGAAATTAGGATCATGATCGAAGATGGTCATCTTCAGAACCACATGTAACCTCACTACATTTACTTGATATTTACATAATAAAATATCCACTATTATTTAATTCTTAATCACTAATAGTTGAGATTAATTCCTCAAGTATTCGAATTTAACCTATATAAATTCAAACAAACCCTAATTTCAGGGAATTATAGTGATTAATTCTATAATGATTTCTTACCCCTTCCCATGGGAATTATCAAGAGGCCGAAGAAAATCACCAGGAAATACATGCTCATCATTGAATTATGAGAAATTGAAAAATCAAGATATGAACATAGAAAATAACCTATTACATCTATACGACTAGAAACTATAATATTAAATAATGATAAGTTTTCTTTATATCTGGATGTTAACCTAGGATGAACTATTAAACTCATAGAGAACCACACCATGCATCACTAAATTAGGAAAATTATTTCCATAAAAAAAACTAATACTAACCATCCACATACCATCCCTTAATAGAATCACAAAAGACAACCTGATCATGAAAATCCTTTTCCTTGGAATCCCCTAGGTTAGGCTCATCCTCCATCTACACTAAATATAACCACACAATCATATGATAAAGACATATTCAACCATCAACTACCCCATATCGGGGTGTATCATAACTGAATCTTCCATCAACCATCAGGTGTCTATAAACTAATGCACACCACCACCACACAACATATTGCTCATGGTTTTGTCCATAGAAGTACCTTAAAAGGTTTATATGAAACCTCTATGTTATAATATTGAAATGATTCCATCTATAGTCACTTTATTAAGTTCATGTTAATTGGATAGAAGACATACTTCTTGATTTTATGGTTTGTGAAAACCACAATGCTTTCACTGATAATGAAATGTATGCATTACATTATTGATAATAGAAATACTAATTTTTAGAATATCATTGGTGTAATAGTTACACTTATTAGACTGTATCTGATGATATCCAAAAGAGAACACATCTCCTTACTGCATAAACACCTAACTTGATCCAAGAAGTAATGTATGAAAAAAAACCTTAATTTAACCCCTCCCCCAAAAAATGAATTACTAGAGAACATCCCAAATTATCCACAAAATACATGAAAGGAGTCTATATTTGGTTATTCTACACAAATGGGTGATCCTTTTTTATCATCTTAATCATTTGAATCACCATATAAGAGAATTCATGAAAAAATATTATGCAATAAATATACTTACTAAGTAAATTACACACCCTGTAATGTTCTTAATATCTTCCAATGAAACCTAACCATGAAAGTTCATGGTATGCATGAATACTCTATGTCAAGGAATTAAATATCCTAATAAACATACATTATAGTCCCACTAATAAAACTTTGACAACATACTGAATAGCAACTGGTGATAATTTACTCCCAAAACAACTCATAGATATTCATCGTTATCCTACTTTGAACCATAGAAATGAATGTTGTATTTTATAAATACCTAAATGAACTAGTCAAAAAACAAAGATGACATAACATTAATTAATCCATTAAATGTGATTGGAGAATAACATACTTATAAACACCATAATTACATCTGAAAAAATTATTCTATATATCCTCATCATTTACTCACAACAGATGATATATAAACCAAATAATACTTTCAAAAAAAATCCAGTTCAGATAAAATGATAGAATATATAATCAATATTCTAGAGTGGAAATATTTTCTTCAGTGTCATATGATTTAAAAAATTATTATTGGTACTCCGATGTATACCACCATCATCATTCATTGAAAATAGAACACAAGTTCTCCAAGGCGACACACTAAGATAATTGAACTGTTTCCAAAGAAGGCCACCAATCTGAATTTTCCACTCCTATAAACGAGAAGGGGCCATCTTATATGAATGGATCATTATAAGTGAAAAATATGGTTGTGGATATCTTCCAAAATTGATGTCTCATTGTGGGGGAGCATCAAAACCTCTTCTAGAAATACATCGCGGAACTGTTCAGAAACATTGGGAAACACCAGTGGGTGATGTTCCAAAAAACGGAACATCAACCCGAACATCAAAGAAGATAGAGAATCGACATGATTTTGACGTATATGATGTACTCTGTCACCAATGAGCACAAAATTTTATCCATATTTATCATATAATTTGATACACATAATCGAGAAATAAAAAATATCCTTTTGTAAATATATCCCTTAAATGGTGATAATGATTTTCTATAGAATAATCCATAAACTTAATAAGTCTCCCAAAGAGTGGTTCTAACATATAACCAACTCGATGTGTCTGTAAATATCATATAAGCTATCTTAACCATTAAAATGTGTACTCAATTAGGAGACACATGCTGTCTCTACACCTTATGTTCAAAATATTTTACTCGAGTAGATGAAATCAATAAGTGTATAGATCATGAATCAAATAAGGAATTAAACCATGTAAAAATAGGCATATAATTCCCCCACACAATATCTTGTCACCCTTCATTAGACGCTCTAGGGAATTCATATTACTATATGTAACGCCCCGACCCCAGTTACCCATAGTCGGTGCATTATCGCGTAACATTGGCATGATCACAAAAGATCAAGTCTCGAAAGACCGATTAGTTTAGTAGCCTTGAAAACACTAGATACATTCATAAATGTTACATTACATCAGAAAGTGAAAAATTAGAATAAAATAGTCTCCATAGTCCACACTTCTATCGCCTTCAGACTATCCCTGTAGGTCATTCATAAAATACTTCTTCACATCCTGGAAAATATTAAAACAATGAAAGAGGTAAGCTCAGATTCTTAGTAAGGATAACAATATTGCAGAAGCATTCATAAATAAACATTAACATTTAAGGAAATTTATAACTAAAACAAAAGCATTTTTAAACATGAACTTCATCATAATATGGAAAAAATAAAATTAGATAATGCCATTTACTCACTCACATGGATATTCTAATAGTCGAATAATCACATGCAATATCAAAAACTACTTTCATAATAATGGAATACATAATTCCAGACTATCATAACCACGTAGCCAAGGACACGTTCCGAGACTACAAATAATATCATGACATAATTTGAAAGTAGGAGATTAACCCAAAGAATGGAAATTGGGTTAAGAAATTCCCTTACCTCGTGTCTGACTTGACTCGACCATTCTTTAACATCCTGAATAATAAACTAGACTTAATCTCTACTTGCTTAAGAACATTTTTCAAGTTCATTATCCCTTTTATATAACTTATTACAATGTTTCGAAAATTATGTAGTCATTTAAGTTAATAATGATTGTTGTGTCGATCTTTGGTACTTGAGTCAACAATAAACTTCTTATAATTACAAGTTGTTTATGTGGTAGAATATCCATTATCTCCAGAATTATATTAATGATGTAGATATCATATATATCATATATATCCACTATATACATTCATTTATATTATTACATAACATTTATAGTTAAGAAATGAAATGCACCGTTCATGGAGACGGTAAGCCGTACGTACGCAAGAACGCTACTTTCATTTATATTTAGTATTTAATGAATGAAATCATAATTATATAAAGGTATATTATAATTCCAGTATAATATCATATATAATATCATTTACTCCATCCGTTATACATCCCACATATGGCATTAACGATTATAATCACTTTGAGGGGGCGGTAGTCCGCGCTTCCTAAAATGAAAATATCGTGTTTACCCATAATGGAAACCATAAAGGTATGCCATAAATGAAAAATACAGGAGCTTAAGTAAAATAATAAACATATTATTCATCATATATAAATATAGTGACATCTTAATGGCCACCTTTGAAGGTGTTATATGAGTGTTGAACAATCATCGTTTCGTGAGGCAGAAATTTGCCATCCACAGAAACAGTATGTTCTTTAACCATTAAATGTAGGTTTGTGTATGTGTAGCTCTAATACTTATTATAACAACATCCTAGTATATTGAGGATACTGGTGTTGTTACAAAAGAAATGTATAAAAAGAGTTTAGGGGGTTGGAGAAGCAAAATAAAACAAAATAACATAAGAGAAAACATTACCTTAAAATCGGGTAACTCTTTTTTGATTTGAGCCAAAGGCTTCCTTGGGAAGACTTCTTCCCAAAGTGAGGCTTCTAGGAGTATGAGAGAGAAGTTGGTAGAGTATTTGGGCAGAGGTTGGCCGAGCCAAATGGTTTGATGGTGTGATTAAGGTGGTAGAGGTGGGGGCCTTTTATAAGAGGAGAGGAGGGGCACTCTTGGAAAGATTGAAATGTTACATTATTATGAAATGATTTTCGGATTCTAAAGGTCCCAAAATGATATATTTTTAGGCTAAGGTGATAAGGGTTCGAAATATACTCATCCAATAGTTTTTTGACAAGTTCAAGCCTTAGATTTTACATTTTTTTTTCATTTTATTTAAATCATTAATTAATGAGGTGATCACTGCATCATTATGGTGTCATAAATAATTTAATTTATTTAATGTCCAGAAATTATAAAAAAATATCATTATGTAGGAAATATTTTTAGATTTCTAATGAATAATTATAGTCAAATATATGACTTGTATAACCCCATTAATTTTTTTAGTAAAACAACTCTTGTTTGTGACATTTTTATTTTAACATTAAATAAAAAGTTTTTAATGTCATTTTCCTTAAAATGTGGCTCCATGGAATCCCCAAGTTGACCCATGGATTTTCTATGTCGGCCATGACTCATCCAATAGGGGTAGGACAAGTGTAAAGATATTTTCATATTTTTATAATATCATTTTTACCTTAAATTTCACTAATTACCTTTAATCGAGAGTAATTAATCTTAAAGTTACTATTCACCAAAAAATTATTTTAATCCCATTGAACTACATTTTACTTCCTAATGACAACCATGTGTGTCGGATTTTTGAAAATCAAATCCCAGAAGTGGTAATGTTTCATTTAAACAGAAAAATCAGTTTTTTAACTACCACTTAGTGGTTTCACTATTCATCAAAAATTGAAGTTTTTCAGAACAATGCCAAAATTTTACCCTAATCTATAATTGATATTCCGAATTCAAAAATGATGTACATTTTATAAAATTCTAAACATATAAGTTGCATTAATTAATTTTATAATTAATTCCCGCTGTCACAACAAATAGCATATTTTTAAGAAACAATATATATCAAAAGATTGACAATTGTTTATGTCCAATTTCAAAGTGAAATTAATTCTAATGAACACCATTGGATAAAATTGTAAAAATATATTCTAATTATACTTTAAAACCACTAAATAGTATAATTTATCACTATAAATTATTTTAGTTAAAAAAGTTGTTTTAAGTATTTTTCACTGTTCATAAAAAATGGAAGTTCTCATAAAATTACAAAAAATTCAACTTATGATAATTTCGATATTACGAATACAAAAATGAAGTCCATTTTGAAATATAAAATTTATATAATTTTAAAATGTGAGTATTACTATTCATAACAGCTACTTTGATTAGTCGCGGTGTGTTAGAACTCGAACTTGCGTACAACACAAGCTACTTTATTATTCAAAGAGAAGTGTACCGTGGAAGCTTGGGGTGTTACATTATCCCCTTAGTCAAATAATTTAATCCTCGAAATTTCATATAATATCACTGTATAAAAAGACTCGGGTGATTCTTCATCATAAGTTCCTCGGGTTCCCTTGTTTCCTCCTTCATCTTGTGGTTTGTCCATAGAACTGTTACCAGACGAGTCGTCCCGTTTCTCAGCACTTGTTATCTTTTATCAAGAATCCTGAAGGGCACTTCGCAATAAGACAGATCGGGTTCCAGTTCTAATTCTTCATAGGTGAGTACATGCATTGGGTCAGGAATGTATTTTCTCAGCAGTGATACGTGGAATACATCATGAACTTTGGAGCGACTTGGTGGCATTGCCCAATGGTAAGCTACAGCTCCAATTCGTTCTAGAATTTCGAAGGGTCCGATGTACCTAGGACTCAATTTACCCTTCTTACTGAAACATATGACTCTCTTCCGTGGAGATACCTTCAAGAAAACATGATCTCCTACCTGAAATTCCAAATCCTTCCTTCAGTTATCGACATAGCTCTTCTGCCTACTTTGAGCAGCTTTGATGTGGTTTTGGATTACTTTCACCTTTTCCATCGTTTCCTCCACCAGTTCTGGGCCTTCAAGTTTTCTTTCACCAACGTCATCCCAACAGGTTGGAGTGTGACACCTCTTTCTATATAACGCTTCATATGGTGCCATCTGAATACTTGAATGGAAGCTATTGTTATATGAAAATTCTACCAGAGGTAAATATTGATCCCATATTCCTTGAAAGTCAAGTGAGAATGATCTCAACATGTCTTCTAAGGTTTGAATTGTTCTTTCTGATTGTCCATCTGTTTGAGGGTGGTAAGTAGTGCCCAAATGAAGTTCAGTATCCAAGGCCTTCTGAAGACTTTTCCAAAATCTTGATGTAAAATGAGGATCATGATCTGAGACAATCGACCGGGGTACTCCATGAAGTCTCACAACATCATTAATATATAGTCTTTCTAGACGTTCAAGGGGTAGATCTTCCCTTATAGCAAGAAAATGTGCTGACTTCGTGAGACGATCAACAATGACCCATATTGCATCATTACTTCTAGGAGTCTTTGGTAGTCCCATGACAAAATACATCGTAATATTATACCATTTCCACATTGACAACAACTTTCTTTCCCTTGCAATCATGAGCTTGGTGGCCTTTTTCACCAAACTTGTTACAGACTCCCATCCCCTTCAAGCAAGTACCAGGGTGTATCTTTCCACATTTACTGCAGGATTGATTTTCAAAACTTCCCTTCTTCCCCTTATTTCCATTTCCAGATAGATTAGAAGATCTCTTCTTTTCTTGCATTTTTCAACGTTATAAGACTTAGAGAATTCCTTTTCTGTCTTGATAGCACACGAGACAATATCTTCATACAACGAGAAGGTTTGTGAGACTAATTCTCGACGGAGAAATGGTTTTAACCCATCAAAGAAACGATCAATCTTACTTCTTGGGTTACATATATAATCTGCATCATGTCTCGCTAACCTTGTAAAGTTAGCCTCATACTTTTCCACATTCTCATCCTCCTTTTGTCTCAGACTCAGAAATTGCCTTTCCATATCTACTCGATGGTCACGTGGAATGTATTTTTCTAAGAAAATATCTTTGAACTCTCTCCATTACATACTTGATACTTCTTTATTTTCCTTTGTATTTTGAATCAATGACCACCATTGATTGGCATCTCCAGTGAGGCGGTAAACTGCCATGATAACCTTCTCCCTTTCGCTACTCCCCAAGGCGTGGAATTTTTTATCTAAGGAGTTTATCCATTGCTCATCTACTAATGTATTTGTACCCCCATTAAATGTTGGCGGTTGTTGCCTCATGAAGTAGTCTAACATTGATCCTCCACATTGCGGATCAGGGTGCTTCATACGAGTAAGTTTATTATTCATAACCTGAGTGAGTTGTCCCAGTATGGTAATAAGTTGATCAGCACCAGTTGTATCTCCAGATCCACAATAATTATCTTGAGCATGAGGGCAATCCCTACACGGAGTGCGTGCATTGATACGGTTTCCATTCCTTCCACTAGGCGCCATTTCTAAACAATGCATAAACTAGATTAGTTTATGAATCAAAATACATAAATCCATACTTGTAAAAAACTTAACATAAATTGAACTATTTATCAATATAATCCATAATCATAAAAATGTTTTCTTTGAGGAAGTATATACTCATAACCCTTCATAGTGGTTTTTAATGAAAATGATAATTATCCTATGCATATCCCCCGGGAGTGTCGTAACAAAGAGTGCAACAAGGCTCGTTGTCGTGAACCAGTTCCCGTTCGAGTCTAGCTCAAAGCGGTGTTTTTGGGTTTTACCCATAGGTACATCTGTGCTAGATCCGCCTCTACCTGCTCGTATCCAGACAGGGATGTATTGCTCAGAAAACTCAATAAATCTCTATAATACCAAAATTCTAGGAAGTTCTTCTATACTAATCCTCATAGTCTATATTTGGGATATGTTCTCTAATCAGAGTTTATCTAAATCTAGCTTCCAAGTTTAGTACTAAACTGCCTATGATACCAACTGTAACGCCTCGACCCCAGTTACCCAAAGTCGGTGCATTATCGCGTAACATTGGCATGATCACAAAAGATCAAGTCTCGAAAGACCGATTAGTTTAGTAGCCTTGGAAACACTAGATACATTCATAAATGTTACATTACATCATAAAGTGAAATATCACAATAACATAGTCTCCATAGTCCACACTTCTATCCCCATCAGACTATCCCTGTAGGTCATTCCTAAAATACTTCTTCACATCCTGGAAAATATTAAAACATTGAAAGGGGTGAGCTCAGATGCTCAGTAAGGATAACAATATTGCAGAAGCGTTCATAAATAATCATTAACATTAAAGGAAATGTATAACTAAAACAAAAGCCTTTTTAAACTTGAACTTCAGCATAATACGACAAAAATAAAACTAAATAATTCCATTTACTTACTCACATGGATATTCTAATAGTCGAATAATAAAATGAAATATCAATAACCACTTTCATAATGATGGAATACATAATGCCAGACTATCATAACCACATATCCAGGGCCTCGTTCCATGACTACAAATAAGATTTTGTCAAGGCTTCATGCCAAGACACTAGTTTGTCACATGAGACCTAGAGATGCAATTTTTTTAGAAGATACTTATCTTTAAAATTGCTCAAATATACTCCAGTGTTTTTCTAAAAACATTATGCAAACTTCTGAAAACAAAATAACTAATTCTGAGACTTCTCAACTAATTACAGGCCATGATTGGTCCACGCACAATCTCTTCCTGTCTACCACACTCGAGTGTCGAGTTTTCTGAAAACATTTTTAAGCTTGCGTTAAATACGTATACATTTTCACTAGATTTTCATATATTGGAGAGAAATATCTCTGTTTTGAAATCATTTAAAAATCACATAATTATAAAAGAAAACCTTTTGAATAAACGTAAAAGTAAAAGGGGTTTATAAAACGTATAAAAGAAAGTTGTGTATAAAACAAAATATGCCTCAATGAAAGGAGATTGAGACGAGGTCCCTTAAAAAGATAATTTTTTGAATAAAATAGATCTATTATGTTTATTCACTATAATTACACACGAAGAAAGTACAAATACATGATAGGACATAATAATATCATGACATAATTTGAAAGTAGGAGATTAACCCAAAGAATGGAAATGGGGTTAAGAAGTTCCCTTACAAAGATTATAAAATATATCTATTATGTGTATTAACTATATGTACACATAAAGAATTTATAAATACAAGATAGGATATAATAATATCATGACATAATTTGAAAGTATGAGATTAACCCAAAGAATGGAAATTGGGTTAAGATATTCCCTTACAAAGATCATAAAATATATCTATTATGTGTATTAACTATATGTACACATAAAGAAAGTATTAATACAAGATAAAAAATAATAATATCATGACATAATTTGAATGTAGGATATTAACCCAAAGAATGGAAATTGGGTTAAGAAATTCCCTTACCTCGTGTCTGACTTGACTCAATCGTTCTTTAACCTCCTGAATAATAAACTAGAGTTAATATCTACTTGATTAAGAACATTCTTCAAGGTCATTATCCCTTTTATATAACTTATTACAATTTTACGAAAATTATGTAGTCATTTAAGTTAATAATGGTCGTTTTGTCGATCTTTGGTATTTGAGTCAACAATAAACATCTTATAATTACAAGTTGTTTATGTGGTAGAATATCCATTATCTACAGAATTATATTAATGATGTAGATATCATATATATCATATATATCCATTATATACATTCATTTATAATATTACATAACATTTAGAGGTAAGAAATGAAATGCACCGTTCATGGAGACGGTAAGCCGTAGGTACGCATGAACACTACTTTCATTTATATTTCATATTTAATGGAATGAAATCATAATGATATAAAGGTATATTATAATTCCAGTATAACATCATATATAATATCAATTACTCCATCCTTTATACATCCCACATATGGAATTAACGATTCAAATCACTTTGAGGGGGCGGTAGTCTGCACTTCCTAAAATGGAAATATCGTGTTTACCCATAATGGAAACCATAAAGGTATGCCATAAATGAAAAATACAGAAGCTTAAGTAAAACATAAACATATTATATATCATATATAAATATAGTGACATCTTAATGGCCACCTTTGAAGGTGTTATATGAGTGTTGAACAATCATCATTTCATGAGGCAGAAATTCACCATCCACAGAAATTGTATGTTCTTTAACCATTAGATGTAGGTGTGTGTAAGTGTAGCTCGAATACTTCATATAACAACATCCTAGTATATTGAGGTTACAGGTTTTGTTACAATAGAAATGGATAAAAAGATTTTAGGGGTTGGAGAAGCAAAATAAACAAAATAACATAAGAGAAGACATTATCTTAAAATCGGGTAACTCTTTTTTGATTTGAGCCAAAGGCTTCCTTGGGAAGAATTCTGCCCAAAGTGAGGCTTCTAGGAATAAGAGAGGGAAGTTGGTAGAGTATTTGGGCAGAGTTCGGCCGATCCAAATGGTTTGATTGTGTGAATAAGGTGGTAGTGGTTGGGGCCTTTTATAAGAGGAGAGGAGGGGCACTCTTGGAAAGATTGAAATGTTACATTATTATGAAATGCTTTTTGGATTATAAAAGTCCCACAATGATATATTTTGAGGATATGGTGATAATGGTTCGAAATATACTCATCCAATATGTTTTTGACAAGTGTAAGCCTTAGATTGTACATTATCTTTTCATTTTATTTAAATCGTTAATTAATGAGGTAATCGCTGCATCATTATGGTGTCATAAATAATTTATTTTATTTAATGTCTAAAAATTATAAAAAAAATATCATGATGTAGAAAATATTTTTAGATTTATAATTAATCTTTATAGTAAAAAATATGACTTTTATAACCCCATTAAATTTATTTTAGTAAAACAACTCATGTTTGTGACATTTTTATTTTAACATTAAATAAAAAGTTTTTAATGTCATTTTCCTAACAAAGTTGCTCCATGGGATCCCCAAGTTGACCCATGGATTGTCTTGGTCTTCCATGACTCATCCAATAGGTGTAGGACATGTGTAAAGGTATTTTCATATTTTTATAATTTCACTTTTACCTTAAATTTCTCTAATTACCTTTAATCGAGATTAATTAAACTTAAAAGTTACTATTCACCAAAAAATGATTTAAATCCCATTGAACCACAATTTACATACTAATGAAAACCATGTTTGTCGGATTTTTGAAAATCAAATCACATAAGCGGTAATATTTCATTTAAACGGAAAAATCAGTTTTTTAACTACCACTTACAGGTTTCACTATTCATCAAAAATTGAAGTTTTTCAGAACAATGCCAAAATTTCACCCTAAGCTATAATTGATATTCTGAATTCAAAAATGATATCTATTTTATAAAATTCCAAAAATAAAAGTTGCCTTAATTAATTTTATAATTAATTCCCGCTGTCACAACAAATAGCGTATTTTTAAGAAACAATATATATCAAAATATTGTCAATTGTTTACGTCCAATTTCAAAGTGAAATTAATTCTAATGAACAACATTGGATAAAATGGTAAAAATATATTCTAATTATAATTTAAAACCACTCAATAGTATAATTTATCACTATAAATTATTTTGATTAAAAAAGTTGTTTTAAGTATTTTTCGCTATTCATAAAAAATCGAAGTTCTCAAAAAATTACAAAAAATTCAACTTAGGATAATTTCGATATTACGAATACAAAAATGAAGACCATTTTGAAATATAAAATTTCTATAATTTTAAAAAGTGAGTATTACTATTCATAACAGCTACTTTGATTATTCGTGGTGTGTTAGAACTCAAACTTGCGTACAACACAAGCTACTGTATTATTCAAAGAGATGTGTTCCGTGGAAGCTTGGGGTGTTACATTTTCCCCTCATTCAAATAATTTTGTCCTCGAAATTTCATATAATATCACTGTATAAAAAGTCTCGGGTGATTCTTCATCATAAGTTCCTCGGGTTCCCATTTTTCCTCCACGATCTTGTGGTTTCTCCATAGAACATTTACCAGATGAGTCGTCTATTTTCTCAGCACTTGTTCTCTTGTATCAAGAATCCTGACGGGCTCTTCGCAATAAGACAGATCGGGTTCCAGTTCTAATTCCTCATAGGTGAGTACATGCATTGGGTTAGGAATGTATTTTCTCAATAGTGATACGTGGAATACATCATGAACTTTGGAGAGACTTGGCGGCATATCCAAACGGTAAGCTACAGCCCCAATTCGTTCTAGAATTTCGAAGGGTCTGATGTACCTAGGACTCAATTTACCCTTCTTACCGAAACGTATAACTCCCTTCCATGGAGATACCTTCAAGAAAACATGATCTCCTACCTGAAATTCCAAATCCTTCCTTCAGTTGTTGGCATAGCTCTTCTGCCTACTTTGAGCTGCTTTGATGTGGTTTTGGATTACTTTCACCTTTTCCATTGTTTCCTCCACCAGTTCTAGGCCTTCAAGTTTTCTTTCAACAACGTCATCCTAACAGGTTAGTGAGCGAAATCTCTTTCTGTATAACGCTTCATATGGTTCCATCTGAATACTTGAATGGAAGCTATTGTTATAGAAAAATTCTACCAGAGGTAAATATTGATCCCATATTCCGTGAAAGTCAAGTGAGCATGATCTCAACATGTCTTCTAAGGTTTGAATAGTTCTTTCTGATTGTCCATCTGTTTGAGGGTGGTAAGCAGTGATCAAACGAAGTTTAGTATCCAAGGATTTATGAAGACTTTTCCAAAATCATGATGTAAAATGAGGATCACGATCCGAGACAATTGACAGGGGTACTCCATGATGTATCACAACATTATTAATATATAGTCTTGCTAGACGTTCAAGTGGTGGATCTTCCCTTGTAGCAAGAAAATGTGCTGACTTCGTGAGACGATCAACAATGACCCATATTGCGTCATTCCTTCTAGGAGTCTTTGGTAGTCCCATGAAAAAATACATCGTAATATTATCCCATTTCCACATTGACAACACCTTTCTTTCCCTTGCAATCATGAGCTTGGTGGCCTTTTTCACCACACTTGTAACAGACTCCAATCACCTTCAAGCAAGTACCGGGGTGTTTCATTACACATTTACAGCAGGACTGATATTCAACTCTTCCCTTCTTCCCCTTATTTCCATTTCCAGATATATTAGAAGATCTCTTCTTTTCTTGATTTGCATTAAAGTCAATAGATTTAGAGAATTCCTTTTCTGTCTTGATAACATACGAGACAATATCTTCGTAAACGAGAAGGTTTGTGAGACTAATTCTCAATGGAGAAATGGTTTTAGCCCATCAAAGAAATGATCAATCTTACTTCTTGGGTTACGTATATAATTTGTAGCATGCCTCACTAACCTTGTAAAGTTAGCCTCATATTTTGCGACATTCTCATCCTCCTTTTGTCTCGGACTCATAAATTGCCTTTCCATATCTGTTTGATAGTCACATGGAAAGTATTTTTCAATGAAAATATCGTTGAACTCTCTCCATTCCATACTTGATACTTCTTCCTTTTCCTTTGTATTTTGAATCAATGACCACCATTGATCGGCATCTCCAGTGAGGCGGTAAACTGCCATGATAACCTTCTCCCATTCGCTACTCCCCAAGGCGTGGAATATTTTCTCTAAGAAGTTTATCCATTTCTCAGCTAATAATGGATTTGTACCCCCATTAAATGTTGGCGTTTGTTGCCTCATGATGCGGTATAACATTGATCCTCCACGTTGCGGATCAGGGTGCACCATACAAGTAAGGTTATTATTCATAACCTGAGTGATTTGTCCTAGTATGGTAATAAGTTGATCAGCACCAGTTGTATCTCCAGATCCACAATAATTATCTTGAGCAGGACGATAATCCCTACACGGAGTGCATGCATTGATACGGTTTCCATTCCTTCCACTATGTTCCATTTCTAAGTATTGGCATAAACTAGATTAGTTTATTAATCAAAATACATAATTAAATACTTGTAAAATACTTAACATAAATTGAACTATTTATCAATATAATCCATAATCATAAAAATGTTTTCGTTGAGGAAGTATATTCTCATAACCATTCATAGTGGTTTGTAATGAAAATGCTAATTATTCTATGCATATCCCTCAGGAGTGTCGTAACTAATAGTGCAGCAAGGCCCGTTGTAATGCACCAGTTCCCATTCGAGTATAGCTTAAAGTGGTGTTTTCGGGTTTTACCCCTTGGTACATCTATGCCAAAGCCGCCTCTACCTGCTCATATCCAGATAGATATGTATTGCTCGGAAAACTCACAAAATCCCTATAATACCAAAATTCTAGGAAGTTATTCTATACTAATCCTCAGAGTCTATCTTTGGGCTATGTACTCTAATCAGAGTTTATATAAATCTAGTTTCCAAGGTTATTACTAAACTACCTATGATACCAACTGTAATGCCCCGACCCCAGTTACCCAAATTCGGTGCATCATCGCGTAACATTGGCATGATCACAAAAGATCAAGTCTCGAAAGACCGATTAGTTTAGTAGCCTTGGAAACACTAGACACATTCATAAATGCTACATTACATAATAAAGTGAAAAATCACAATAACATAGTCTCCATAGTCCACACATCTATCCCCATCAGACTATCCATGTAGGTCATTCATAAAATACTTCTTCACATCCTGGAAAATTTTAAAACATTGAAAGGGGTGAGCTCAGATGCTCAGTAAGGATAACAATATTGCGGAAGATTTCATAAATAAACATTAACATTTAAGGAAATGTATAACTAAAACAAAAACATTTTTAAACTTGAACTTCAGCATAATATGGAAAAAATAAAATTAAATAATGCCATTTACTTACTCACATGGATATTCTAATAGTCGAATAATCACATGCAATATCAATAACCACTTTCATAATGATGGAATGCACAATGCCAGACTATCATAACACATAGCCAAGGCCTCGTGCCAAGACTACAAATAAGATTTTGTCAAGGCCTCATGCCAAGACAGTTGTTTTCCTCATGAGACCTACCGATGCAATTTTTTTTAGAAGATACTTACGTTTAAAATTGCTCAAATATACTCCAGTGTTTTTTCTGAAAACATTATGCAAGCTTCTGACAACAAAATAACTAATTCTGAGACTGTTCGACTAATTACAGGCCATGATGGGTCCATGCCCAATCCCTTCCTGTCTACCACACTCGAGAGTCGGGTTTTCTGAAAACATTTTTAAGCTTGCGTTAAATATATATACATTTGCACTGGATTTTCATATATTGGAGAGAAATATCTCTTTTTTGAAATCATTTATAAATCAAATAATTATAAAAGAAATCATTTTTAATAAACATAAAAGTCAAAGGGGTTTATAAAAAGTATAAAAGAAAGTTGTGTATAAAAAAAATATTCTTCAATGAAAGGAGATTGAGACTAAGTCCCTTACAAAGATAATTTTTTAAATAAAATAGATCTATTATGTATATTCACTATAATTACACATTAAGAAATTACATATACAAGATATGACATAATAATAACATGACATAATTTGAAAGTAGGAGATTAACTCAAAGAATGGAAATGGGGTTAAGAAGTTCCCTTACAAAGATCATAAAATATATCTATTATGTGTATTAATTATATTTACACATAAAGAAAGTATAAATACAAGATAGGACATAATAATATCATGAGATAATTTTAAAGTAGGAGATTAACCCAATGAATGGAACATGGGTTAAGAAATTCCCTTACAAAGATCATAAAATATATCTATTATGTGTATTAACTATATGTACACGTAAAGAAAGTATAAATACCAGATAAGACATAATAATATCATGACATAATTTGAAAGTAGGTGATTAACCCAAAGAATGGAAATTGGGTTACGAAATTCCCTTACCTCGTGTCCGACTTGACTCGACCGTTCTTTAACCTCCTGAATAATTAACTAGAGTTAATCTATACTTTCTTAAGAACATTTTTCACGTTCATTATCCCTTTTATATAACTTATTACAATGTTACGAAAATTATGTAGTCATTTAAGTTAATAATGGTCATTTTGTCGATCTTTGGTACTTGAGTCAACAATAAACTTCTTATAATTACAAGTTTCTTATGTGGTAGAATATCCATAATCTACAGAATTATATTAATGATGTAGATATCATATATATCATATATATCCAGTATATACATTCATTTATAACATTATATAACATTTAGAGGTAAGAAATGAAATGCACCGTTCATGGAGACGGTAAGTCGTACGTACGCATGAACGCTACTTTCATTTCTATTTCGTATTTAATGGAATGAAATCCTAATGATATAAAGGTATATTATAATTCTAGTATAATATCATATATAATATCTTTTACTCCATCCTTTATACATCCCACGTATGGCATTAACGATTCAAATCACTTTGAGGGGGCGGTAGTCCGTACATTCTAAAATGAAAATATCGTGTTTACCCATAATGGAAACCATAAAGGTATGCCATAAATGAAAAATACAGAAGCTTAAGTAAAAAAAAACATATTATATATCATATATAAATATAGTGACATCTTAATGGCCACCTTTGAAGGTGTTATATGAGTGTTGAACAATCATCGTTTCGTGAGGCAGAAATTCACCATCCACAGAAACAGTATGTTCTTTAACCATTAGATGTAGGTGTGTGTAAGTGTAGCTCAAATACTTATTATAACAACATCCTAGAATATTGGGTACACTAGTTTTGTTACAAAAGAAATTTATAAAAAGAGTTTAGGGGGTTGGAGAATCAAATTAAAACAAAATAACAAAAGAGAAGACATTACCTTAAAATCTGGTAACACTTTTTTGATTTGAGACAAAGGCTTCCTTGGGAAGAATTCTGACCAAAGTGAGGCATCTAGGAGTAACAGAGGGAAGTTGGTAGAGTATTTGGGGAGTGGTTGGCTGAGCCAAATGGTTTGAAGGTGTGAATAAGGTGGTAGAGGTGGGGGCCCATTATAAGAGAAGAGGAGGGGCACTCTTGGAAGGATTGAAATGTTACATTATTATGAAACAATTTTCGGATTATAAAGGCCCAAAAATGATATATTTTGAGGATAAGGTGTTAAGGGTTCGAAATCTACTCATCCAATAGGTTTTTGATGAGTGTAAGCCTTAGATTTTACATTATCTTTTCATTTTATTTAAATCTTTAATTAATGAGGTAATCGCTCCATCATTATGGTGTCATAAATAATTTAATTTATTTAATATCAAAAAATTATAAAAAAAATATCATGATGTATAAATCTGTTTATATTTCTAATGAATATTTATGGTCAAAAATATTATGTGTATAACCCCATTAATTTTTTTAGTAAAACAACTCATGTTTGTGACATTCTTATTTTAACATTAAATAAAAAGTTTTTAATGTCATTTTAATAACAAAGTGGCTCCATGGGACACCCAAGTTGACCCATGGATTTTATTGGTCAGTCATGACTCATAAAATAGGGTTAGGATAATTGTAAAGGTATTTTCATATTTTTATAATATCATTTTTACCTTAAATTTCACTAATTGCCTTTAATCAAGATTAATTAAACTTAAAAGCTACTATTCACCAAAAAAATATTTTAATCCCATTGAACCAAATTTTACATCCTAATGACAACCATGTATGTCGGAGTTTTGAATATAAAATCACAGAAGTGGTAATATTTCATTTAAACTGAAAAATCAGTTTTTTAACTACCACTTAGTGGTTTCACTATTCATCAAAAATTGATGTTCTTCAGAACAATGCCAAAATTTCACCCTAAGCTATAATTGATATTCTAAATTCAAAAAAGATGTCTATTTTATAAAATTCCAAACATATATGTTTCATTAATTTATTTTATAATCAATTCCCTTTGTCACAACAAATAGCGTAATTTTAAGAGACAATATATATCAAAAGATTGACAATTGTTTATGTCCAATTTCAAAGTGAAATTAATTCTAATGAACAACATTGGATAAAATGGTAAAAATATATTCTAATTATACTTTAAAACCACTCAATTGTATAATTTATCAATATAAATTATTTTGATTAATAATGTTGTATTAAGTATTTTTTACTATTCATAAAAAATGGAAGTTCTCGGAAAATTACAAAAAATTCAACTTAGGATAATTTCGATATTACGAATACATAAATGAAGTCCATTTTGAAATATAAAATTTCTATAATTTTAAAAAGTGAGTATTACTATTCATAACAGATACTTTGATTAGTCGCGGTGTGTTAGAACTCGAACTTGCGTACAACACAAAGTACTGTATTATTCAAAGAGAAGTGTACCGTGGAATCTTGGCGTGTTACATTCTCCCCTGCTTCAAATTATTCCATCCTCGAAATTTCATATAATATCACTGTATAAAAAGACTCGAGTGATTCTTCATCATAAGTTCCTCGGTTTCCCATGTTGCCTCCTCCATCTTGTAGTTTCTCCATAGAACTTTTACCAGAAGAGTCATCTGGTTTCTCAACACTTGTTCTCTTGTATCAAGAATCCTGACGGGCTCTTCGTAATAAGACAGATCAGGTTCCAGTTCTAATTCCTCATAGGTGAGTACATGTGTTGGGTCAGGCACGTATTTTCTCAATAGTGATACGTGGAATACATCATGAACTTTGGAGAGACTTGGCGGAATTTCAAAATGGTAAGCTACAGCCCCAATTCGTTCTAGAATTTCGAAGGGTTCGATGTAACTAGGACTCAATTTACCCTTATTACCGAAATGTATAACTCCCTTCCATGGAGATACCTTCAAGAAATCATGATCTCCTACCTAAAATTACAAATCCTTCCTTCAGTTGTCGGCAGAGCTCTTCTGCCTACTTTGAGCTGCTTTGATGTGGTTTTGGATTACTTTCACCTTTTCCATCATTTCCTCCACCAGTTCTGGGCCTTCAAGTTTTCTTTCACCAACGTCATCCCAACAGGTTGGTGTGCGACATCTCTTTCTGTATAACGCTTCATATGGTGCCATCTAAATACTTGAATAGAAGCTATTGTTATAGGAAAATTCTACCAGAGGTAAATATTGATCCCATATTCCTTGAAAGTCAAGTGAGCATGATCTCAACATGTCTTCTAAGGTTTGAATAGTCTTTTTGATTGTCCATCTGTTTGAGGGTGGTAAGCAGTGCTCAAATGAAATTCAGTATCCAAGGCCTTTTGAAGACTTTTCCAAAATCTTGATGTAAAACGAGGATCACGATCTCAGACAATCGACAGGGGTACTCCATGAAGTCTCACAACATCATTAATATATAGTCTTGCTAGGCGTTCAAGTGGTAGATCTTCCCTTATAGCAAGAAAATGTGCTGACTTTGTGAGATGATCAACAATGACCCATATTGCGTCATTCATTCTAGGAGTCTTTGGTAGTCCAATGAAAAAATACATCGTAATATTATCCCATTTCCACATTGACAACAGATTTCTTTCCCTTGCAATCATGAGCTTGATGGCCTTTTTCACCACACTTGTAACATACTCCCATCCCCTTCAAGCAAGTACCGGGGTGTTTCTTTCCACATTTACTGCTGGACTGATATTCAAATCTTCCCTTCTTCCCCTTATTTCCATTTCAAGATAGATCATAAGATCTCTTCTTTTCTTGATTTTCATTAAAGTCATAAGACTTAGAGAATTCCTTTTCTGTCTTGATAGCACACGAGACAACATCTTCGTACGATGAGAAGGTTTGTTAGACTAATTCTTTATGGAGAAATGGTTTTAACCCATAAAAGAAAAGATCAATCTTACTTCTTAGGTTACGTATATAATCTGAAGCATGCCTCGCTAACCTTGTAATGTTAGCCTCATACTTTGCGACATTCTCATCCTCCTTTTGTCTAAGACTCAGAAATTGCCTTTCCATATCTGCTCGATGGTCACGTGGAATGTATTTTTCTAAGAAAAGATCTTTGAACTCACTCCATTCCATACTTGATACTTCTTCATTTTCCTTTGTATTTTGAATCAATGACCACCATTGATCGACATCTCCAGTGAGGCGGTAAACTGCTATGATAACCTTCTCCCTTTTTCTACTCCCCAAGGCATGGAATATTTTCTCTAAGGAGTTTATCCATTTCTCATCTACTAATGGATTTTTACACCCATTAAATGTTAGCGGTTGTTGCCTCATGAAGTGGTCCAAAATTGATCCTCCACGTTTTGGATCAGGGTGGTCCATACAAGTAAGGTTATTATTCATAACCTTAGTGAGTTGTCCCAGTATGGTAATAAGTTGATCAGCACTACTTGTATCTCCAGATCCACAATAATTATCTTGAGCAGGAGGGAAATCCCTAAATGGAGTGCGTGCATTTATACAGTTTCTATTCCTTCAACTAGGCACCATTTCTAAAGAATGGCATAAACTAGATTCGTTTATGAATCAAAATACATAATTCCATACTTGTAAAATACTTAACATAAATTGAACTATTTATCGATATAATCCATAATCATAAAAATGTTTTCTTTGAGGAAGTATATACTCATAACCCTTCATAGTGGTTTGTAATGAAAATGATAATTATCCTAAGCATATTTATCGGGAGTGTCATAACCAAGAGTGCAGCAAGGCCCGTTGTCGTGCACCAGTTCCCGTGCGAGTCTAGCTCAAAGCGGTGTTTTTGGGTTTTACCCCTAGGTACATCTATTCCAGAGCCGCCTATACCTGATCATATCTAGACATGGATTTATTGCTCGGAAAACTCACAAAATCTCTATAATACCAAAATTCTAGGAAGTTCTTCTATACTAATCCTCAGAGTCTATCTTTGTGCTATGTGCTCTAATCAGAGTTTATCTAAATCTAGCTTCCAAGGTAAGTACTAAACTGCCTATGATAACAACTGTAACGCCCTAACCCCAGTTACCCAAATTCGGTCCATTATCGCATTACATTGGCATGATCACAAAAGATCAAGTCTCGAAAGACCGATTAGTTTAGTAGCCTTGGAAACACTAGATACATTAATAAATGTTACATTACATCATAAAGTGAAAAATCACAATAACATAGTCTCCATAGTCCACACTTCTATCCCCATCAGACTATCCCTGTACGTCATTCATAAAATACTTCTTCACATCCTGGAAAATATTAAAACATTTAAAGGGGTGAGCTCAGATGCTCAGTAAGGATAACAATATTACGGAAGCTTTTATAAATAAACATTAACATTTAAGGCAATGTATAACTAAAACAAAAGCCTTTTTAAACTTGAACTTCATCATAATATGGGAAAAATAAAATTAAATAATGCCATTTACTTACTCACATGGATATTCTAATAGTCGAATAATCACATGCAATATCAATGACCACTTTCATAATGATGGAATGCATAATTCCAGACTATCATAACCACGTAGCCAAGGCCTCGTGCCAAGACTACAAATAAGATTTTGTCAAGGCCTCGTGCCAAGACACTAGTCTGTCTCATGAGACCTACCGATGCAATTGTTTTTAGAAGATACTTACGTTTAAAATTTCTCAAATATAATCCAGTGTTTTTCTGAAAACATTATGCAAGCTTCTGAAAACAAAATAACTAATTCTGAGACTGATCGACTAATTACAGGCCATGATGGGTCCAAGCCCAATCCCTTCCTATCTACCACACTCGAGAGTTGGGTTTTCTGAAAACATTTTTAAGCTTGTGTTAAATATGTATACATTATCACTGGATTTTCGTATATTGGAGTGAAATATCTCATTTTTGAAATCATTTAAAAATCACATAATTATAAAAGAAAACCTTTTGAATAAAAATAAAAGTCAAAGGGGGTTTATACAACCTATAAAAGAAAGTTGTGTATAAAACAAAATATGCCTCAATGAAAGTAGATTGAGATGAAGTCCCTTACAAAGATCATTTTGTAAATAAAATAGATTTATTATGTGTATTCACTACAATTACACATAAAGAAAGTACAAATACAAGATAGGACATAATAATATAATGACATAATTTGAAAGTAGGAGATTAACCCAAAGAATGGTAATGGGGTTAAGAAGTTCCCTTACAAAGATCATAAAATATAGCTATTATGTGTATTAACTATATGTACACATAAAGAAAGTATAAATACAAGATAGGACATAATAATATCATGACATAATTTGAAAGTAGGAGATTAACCCAAAGAATGGAAATTGGGTTAAGAAATTCCCGTACAAAGATCATAAAATATATCTATTTTGTGTATTAACTATATTTATACATAAAGAAAGTATAAATACAATATTGGACATAATAATATCATGACATAATTTGAAAGTAGGAGATTTACCCAAAGAATGGAAATTGGGTTAAGAAATTACCTTACCTCGTGTCCGACTTGACTCGACTGTTATTTAAACTCATGAATAATAAACTAGAGTTAATCTCTACTTGATTAAGAACATTTTTCAAGTTCATTATATCTTTTATATAACTTATTACAATGTTACGAATATTATGTAGTCATTTAAGTTAATAACGGTCGTTTTGTCGATCTTTGGTACTTGAGTCAACAATAAACTTCTTATAATTACAAGTTGTTTATGTGGTAGAATATCCATTCACTACAGAATTATATTAATGATGTAGATATCATATATATCATATATATCCATTATATACATTCATTTATAATATTACATAACATTTATGGGTAAGAAATGAAATGCACCGTTCATGGAGACGGTAAGCCGTACGTACGCATGAACGCTACTTTTATTTCTATTTCGTATTTAATGGAATGAAATCATAATGATAGAAAGGTATATTATAATTCATGTATAATATCATATATAATATCATTTACTCCATCCTTTATACATCCCACATATTTCATTAATGATTCAAATCACTTTGAGGGGGCGGTAGTCCACACTTCCTAAAATGAAAATATCTTGTTTACCCATAATGGAAACCATAAAGGTATGCCATAAATGAAAAATAACGAAGCATAAGTAAAATATAAACATATTATATATCATATATAAATATAGTGGCATCTTAATGGCCACCTTTGAAGGTGTTATATGAGTGTTAAACAATCATCGTTTCGTGAGGCAGAAATTCTCCATCCACATAAACAATATGTTCTTTAACCATTAGATGTAGGTGTGTGTAAGTGTAGCTCGAATAATTCTTATAAAAACATACTAGTATATTGAGGATACTGGTGTTTTTACAAAAGAAATGGATAAAAAGATTTTAGGGGGTTGTAGAAGCAAAATAAAACAAAATAACATAAGAGAAGACATTACCTTAAAATCGGGTAACTCTTTTTTGATTTGAGCCAAAGGCTTACTTGGGAAGAATTCTGCCCAAAGTGAGGCTTCTAGGAGTAAAATAGGGAAGTTGGTAGAGTATTTTGGCAGAGGTTGGCCGTTCCAAATGGTTTGAAGCTGTGAATTAGGTGGTAGAGGTGGGGGCCTTTTATAAGAGGAGAGGAGGGGCACTCTTGGAAAGATTGAAATGTTACATTATTATGAAATGTTTTTCAGATTCTAAAGGTCCCACATTGATATATTTCGAGGATAAGGTGATAAGGGTTAGAAATCTACTCATCCAATAGGTTTTTGACAAGTGTAAGCCTTAGATTTTACATTATCTTTTCATTTTATTTAAATCGTTAATTAATGAGGTAATCACTACATTATTATGGTGTCATAAATAATTTAATTTATTTAATGACTAAAAATAATAAAAAAACAATCATGATGTAGGAAAGATTTTTATCTTTCTAATGAATATTTATAGTCAAAAATATGACTTGTATAACCCCATTAAATTTTTTTTAGTAAAACAACTCATGTTTGTGACATTTTTATTTTAACACTAAATAAAAAGTTTTTAATGTCATTTTCCTAACAAAGTGCCTCCATGGGATCCCCAAGTTGACCCATGGATATTATTGGTCGTCCATGACTCATCCAATAGGGGTAGGACAAGTGTAAAGGTATTTTCATATTTTTATAATATCATTTTTACCTTAAATTTCACAAATTACCTTTAATTGAGATTAATTAAACTTAAAAGTTACTATTCATCAAAAAATTATTTTAATCCCATTTAACCACATTTTACTTCCTAATGACAACCATGTATGTAGGATTTTTGAAAATCAAATCACAGAAGTGGTAATATATCATTTAAATGGAAAAATCAGTTTTTAAACTACCACTTAGTGGTTTCACTATTCATCAAAAATTGAAGTTTTTTAGAACAATGCCAAAATTTCACCCTAAGATATAATTGATATTCCGAATTAAAAAATTATGTCTATTTTAAAAAATTACAAACATATAATTTTCATTAATTAATTTTATAATTAATTCCCAATGTCACAACAAATAGCGTATTTTTAAGAAACATTATATATCAAAAGATTGACAATTGTTTATGTCCAATTTCAATGTGAAATTAATTCTAATGAACACCATTGGATAAAATGTTAAAAATATATTCTAATTATATATTAAAACCACTCAATTGTATAATTTATCACTATAAATTATTTTTATTAAAAAAGTTGTTTTAAGTATTTTTCACGATTCATAAAAAATGGAAGTTCTCAGAAAATTACAAAAAATTCAACTTTGGATAATTTCGATATTACAAATAAAAAAATGAATTCCATTTTGAAATATAAAATTTATACAATTTTAAAAAGTGAGTATTACTATTCATAACATCTACTTTGATTAGTCGCGGTGTGTTAGAACTCGAACTTGCGTACAACACAAGAAACTGTATTATTCAAAGAGAAGTGTACCGTGGAAGCTTGGGTTGTTACACTATAACCCACTCCATAGCCTCTCAAACCCTTATGGTGACTACCTCCACTACCACACATTAATAACTATCCATAAGGATGATGGATATTAGAGAGATTAATTTTTTTTCCAAAACCATTATCGATTGATCATAAATAGAGCACCCTAGTGATGGTGATACCTCTCTGGAAATGACTACAATGGATGATCCTAGATCAAGACACCAAGAAAATGATAAATACTGTAAAAGTTCATACACAATTTGTTTTCATGTCCATAACCACTATATTTATAAAAAACCATGCATAATATTTTGTAAAGGGTTTGAGAATAGATATATCTGATGAAATTGATTAAATATGATTGAAAAACATTCAATGGTTGTTAAAAACTATTCTCACTAGAAAAATGGGAACTCCCTACCACAGTTCTACTCTATAAATAGTCTCGATAACTCCCGCATGACAATCTATTTCTATCCAATGTACTATCAATGACCAATAATTTTTTCAACACATCATGTTATGAATTCAATATAAATTGTGAGATATGAAACAATTTAACTTGATTAATGTAATCCTAAAAAACACACCATAGCCTCTCCATTAGGAATAGTGTTTAAAGAAAAAAAGGCATTCTTATAAATAATATTGATCTATTACCTGCTTGTAATCACCCGATGAAGGGTAAGAATATTTTACTGATAAGTTAAATTTATGGTTGAAGAAATAAACTTATCCTAAAATGTATCTTGTTGCTTTTATAATTAAACAAATCCGTATGACCCCTAGGAACAAAACACACCATAGTTGAGATTACCCATGAGTCATTTTTAGAGACAATGAAACACAGTGCTCCTTTAAATCAAGAATTCACATGAAGGTAATCTCCACCCCTACTAATCCCATATTTATGGATCCAAAATGGATTCATTATACTTCTATTGTCGATATCACTGAATTTATCAGGGTTTTCTCCTATGATTGTTGTTATCATCATCTTCTAGTCTATAATCATCTACTATAACATCCTACTTGATATTTTTTTATCTAAACATGATGGGGATTTCTACCAATATCTATTATGGTAAAATAATTTTCTAATAAACTACTTATCTAGATATTTTAATAATTTCAAGACAATTGTTTAAGTCATTTTATTCAAATTTATAATAGTCTACCCAAATTCAAGCACATGCACAAAAAATATTGATACATGATACTCTATTTAGTCTATACTCTGCAAAAAATATCACTTAAGATATTATGTTGAGTAAACATGAGGGTCTTGCATCTTATCAAAAGGGTCCCTAAATACTAATGTCCTACATAGAATCCATTGATTAAACCATGTGATAATATCTACTAACACAATTTCCCATTCAAACTGTAGAGACCCAGAGCCTGACGTACATTGACATTACATTACATTTGCGGAATACTTAGTACATAACAAAAACACACACACAAGGACCGTAATAGTTTAGTGTCTTTGGAAACTCGGAATATAATCTTCTAATCCTGGTGAAAGATCTTCAACATATCCCATAAAGATCTTCCTTTTTTTTAACTAAAACCATTCTTTATATACTGGGGAAAATAAAACATTAAAGGGTGAGCTCAAATGCTCAGTAAGGGTAAACAAAAGAAATATCAATCACATCATATACATAAGCACATAACTTTTGGAAATCTTAACCTGCAAAAGAGATCATAATTTCATAACATGGGGTAAATCATGGCAGTGAAATATAATCACAATAATCATTACTTAAAACATGAAACTTTGTGGCATTCACACATAATCATAGAGAATCATTTCTTGTTAGTCAAGACTCATTGCCAAGACTATCTTAGTGGACAAAGTCCCTTTCTGAACCGAGTCACCCTCATTTCAGTCCTGTTTCACTGAACCGGTATAACCTACCGTTCTAGCCAAGTCTATCTCATGAGATATAAAATCATTACCCAATGCATTGGAGGGAGATATAGGTCCCACCCATATCATAATGATACCATTCTTATGTGTGCCACAAAATCATAAACCATACATCATTGCATAACCCATGTAATAAAAATGGGATTCTTAAACAACATGACATCATAAAACAATTCATATAAGATAAAGGAATTCATAAAAATATTTCCATCACAACATAATCAAATCCATGTAATAATAGGGATAAAAGCAGAACCCTTTTATTATCTTAGATGGAAAATAATTTTGATAAAATACTTGAACTCCATTCTTGAGGAAAATATTCTTTCTACTTCAAAAACACTTTTCCATTCTTAACATGTCATACAATTTTAAACTAAAAGAATTTTATTAAAAATAAACTTGAATAATTGTAAAGGAAACTTCTTGGAAATAATGTTTTAGAAATCCATTCATGCCGTATAAGTTAAAAAACATTCCTCGTACTTTTGTCGGAAAAGTCAAAAAAGTACCTCGTACGAAAAATGACAAAAGATTCCTTTCATATCTTTTACTAAAAACTCACCGAAGGGTAAAATAGGATTTAAAAAATTGTAGGTGAATGGAAAGAATATTACATATTGAGGAAACATGGATGTGGATGATAAAATACGCCCCAGTAAATACTAAAGTATAAACAATCTTGGATAAAAATGAGATTGTGATATTTCCCTTACCTTAGGTCTGACTTGCTTTGTAAGTGTCTGAACCTCCTGTATAATGATTTAAATCATGTTATTGACTTATTAAAGAATCATATTCATTGTTATTATATCATATATGGTCCACTTATGACTTTATATTACCCGTTCTTTTGTAAATTCATGTTAAAGTAGCGTTTTGGGTAAAATCGTCTCATTTGTCGTTCGTGTTTTTAACTTGTAATTTTTCATATGATTACTTAGATCATGATTACTTAATTACAGAATATAAAACATGATTTATATATGTATATATTCAGAATATACATATATAATAAATCAGTAAATGGAAAGAAATACACCGTTCATGGAGACGGTAGTCCGTACGTACGCATGAATGCTGTTTTCGTTTCCTTATTGAATTGAATGGAATTAAGTAGATGACATAAATAATTCCAGTATCATTATTATGTCATATATTTCATTAGTACTTATTATATATACTTTATAATCATTCATGAATGGTTAATCATTGATAATGAATCTCATCGCGTCGTGGAGACGGTAGTCCTTACGTACGCACGAGCGATGATATCATTACCATGGTCGTGGAATTGTGTTGAAGTGTATGTATAATATTTCAGTATCAATATCACTTTATAATAATCATATATAGTTACTCATTAAACCATTATACCCATTCAATTAAGGTGGTGGCAGAAAATAGATTACACCACGGCGTGGAGACGGTATTCCGTACGTACGCACGCGCGGTGATTTCCTTTTTCCGTAGGATGGATAGAAGGTTAATTAGAGTAGTTTCATATTTATAATAACATATCAGTATGTAAGTAATACTGATGTTATTACTTTATCATGAAACAACTAAAGAAGAAGAAGTTGAAGAAGAAAAATAATTGAAAAGATCGGTAATGGATATTACCTCTTCTTTGAAACGCCTCTTTGAATCCTCCACTTAGGGAACTAAGATTGGTCTTTGAAAAAGCCCAAGACCTCTAGGATTATTCTAGGAAAGTGGAGAAGGGATTTTGACAGAGGTTGGCCGAGCTTGAGTGCTCAAATTGGTGTGAGGAGGAGGGGGAGGAGGTGCCCTTTTATAAGGGAGGAGAGGGGCACCTTAGGAATATCTCAAAATATTATTTTATATTAAAGTAAAAATCGGTTTATAATGGTTCCAAAGGGTCTTATTTCGAAGCTAAAGTGGGGATGGGTCGAAATCCTATCAACCAATATGATTTAGACAAGTTTAGGTTATTATTTTAACCTTATCAATTAGATTTAACTCTAAGTTAAATAATTTAACTTTTACTGTGACTTTTTGTTTTCTTACACTATATGGTTAATACACTTACTATAACATGCCAAACGAACCCCAAGTTGTTTATTATTAATTTATATATCCTTATCTATGTCATTTGGCCGAACCTTAGATTTTTAGTAATAAAATAACAATTAATAATATAATATTTGATTTAAAAACTATTTTGTTTCAATTTTGACACTATTTGATATATGATTTTTGTGAAAGTCATAACAGAATTATATGTTCGAACCAAGTTGATTAAATTAACACTTATATATCATAGTAACCTAGAAAATAATGGAATTCTTAAAAAGTCTCAAATTACATTTATTTGAGCATTTATAACATCAATTATGTTAACATTTCCTTAAAAGGGTAATTATTGCGTCATCGTTGTGTCATAAATAAACTAATTTATTTAAAGTCTAAAAATTATAAATAAAATATCATTATGTAGGAAATCGTTTTAGCTTTCTAATAAATATTTATAGTCGAATTTATCTTATGTATAACCCCATATTAAAAATGTATTAGTTATTAAACTTTGATTTTAACTATTTTAACTATTCATTAAATAAAATAATATTAAATGTCATAATCTAATCCAAGTGGACCTAAATGGTCATATTATATTCATAAGGTTGTTTTTGGTCGAATTAAACTTATCCAATAGAATTAAGACATTTGTTAGGGTAAAAGTAATATCATATTTACCCTTAGTTACCCTTTTTACTATTAACCGTGGTAAAAAAAAGTAAACAATTACTATTCATGAAAAATTATTTTCATCTCATTGAACTACATTTTAGTCCTTGATATTAACCGTGTCTGTCAGATTTTAGAAATTCCATTCACAGAAGCGGTAAAATTAAGTTTTATGCAAAATTTAGTTTTTATCCTACCACTTAGTGGTTTCACTATTCATCAAAAATTGAAAGTTTTCAGAAAAATACCAAAATTTCACCCTAGGCTAATTTCGGTATTCCGAATCCAAAAATGAGGTCCATTTTGAAAGATAAAATTTCAAAAATTTCAAAAAGTGGTTATTACTATTCATAATGGTTAGTTTTAATAATATCTTAATAGCATATCGTTGAAACTCGGTATTGCGTATTACACACGCTATCGAGGAAGGTCGCGATTGCGTATAATGCAAGGCAAGTCAAGGATGCGTATTGAGAATGGTCATTTTGGTGTAGCTACAACAAAAGACATTAATGAAATTAAAAAAAATATTTTTCATAAAATCTAGGGGTGTTACATTCTACCCCCCTTAAAATGAATTTCGCCCTCGAAATTCGTCAGGGTTATAAATGGTTTACTATTCGAAAGTTTCTTTAATCGAAACCCACATCGTAAAAAGGAATACCAAAACCAATCTTTAAAAACAAAAGTATGAAATGTAATGGTTACCCAAATAAAGTAGTCATTGGGATTCCACATAGGTGAAAATATGGATATGGAAGAGAAATCTAAACATCATGTTCTGATGGAGAGTGGTAGAGAACATGGCTATGGAAAAGCTAGAAATCACAACTCCATAAATTTGTGACGATCTAAGGTACCATCTGATTCATTAGATATAAGAGCACTAAGATAAATTTTTTGGTTTTCAAGATCATTTCCCTAAAGTTGATGAAATTGGAATTAGAAGAAATACTTTTGTGATTTTGGTATAGTCTCATCGTTTGTCATTCTTTGGACAATTTCCACTTTATCTCTTAATGAAATGAAGTTGAATTTGTAATTGTTAGCAAATCCTGTGATAGAATGATGGGTCATTCCATCTCTTTCAAACAAAAGGTTAGCAAAAGTTATAAGTCCATCTTATGGTTAATAGTATATGGTTCCAAAAATGAACTTATACTTCATATATCATACCGCTTAATAAAATAAAACTAGTTTCTACTAACCAGGGACTTCCTGTAGACCAGTGGTAGGCGATAAAGGCCAGTCGCACTTCGGTTGTGGGTTCGATTCCCACAGCCTTGTCCGACGCGATGGGCTATCGCCCGTCCTGCAGGTTGTCCTTTTTCTAAAGCTATATTACTATAACATCCCATCAATAATATCGAAAAACATTTTATCCTAACTTATGTCCAACATAATCCATTCTAATCTTTAGGCTTATCTAAAATACTTCGGTCCAAGCTCATAGTATAAAGAAAATTATTACTTGAAATGTCACAGAATAATCACGTGAATGCCATAATTTATCCCCCATATATCATAAGATATATCTTGTTGGTCAAATTACAAACATGTGAAAACCATAATCATGTATTCTCTTGATGAATGAATACCCATTGAACCTTAGTGAAAACATGAATGCAGTTAAAAGTTAACACTTTCCACATACCAAAATCCTCAAAATTCTATATACTCAAACCATGATATCACTTAGTCCTTATATCAATCATGAGCTCATTAATACAATCAAACATCTCATTATCTTCTTATCCCTTCATTATGCTCATATCATCTGTTTACCAAAAAAAATGTCTCAATCACTTTTCATGGTTATCGGTACAATAAAATTATTGAAAACCACAATAGACCAAAACATAAATATTTCAATATTCCACAATAATATATACAACATTATTTTGGAATCCCATTACATAAACACTTAATCATTCCACCACATCGTTGTCATATTCAACATCGCCAATAGTGATCGCATGCGACTTCCCTTTGTCCTTTACCTTAAGTGGTTGCTCATGTTGATTATCACTAGCCCTTGGATTAGGACATTTATTGGCATAATGTCCCATCTCCTTGCACTTGAAACATTGAAGTGTTGGTGGTGAGTTCTCTGCAGTCTTTTCTTTATTCACATCATTAGAAACCCTTTTTCCATTACTTCGACACTCAGCTGCTCGATGACCTTCTTTTCCACACTTAAAACATTTTATAGTCCCTTTAAGACAATCTCCACCATGCTTCTTTCCACACTTTGAGCATAAGGAAACATTCATCTTCTTTTCACCATTATTCTGAGATTTCTCCTTGAACTCCATCTTTCGTTTCTTGTCAAAACCATGAGATGGATATGTAACACCAACTTCCATTTCTACCTTGAGAGCACAACGCAAAATTTCGTCATAGCTTCTAAAGTCTCTTATAGCTAATGCTCTTCGAAGATTTGGTTTTAAGCCACTGAAGAATCGATGAACTTTACTTTCAGGTTGGATGATAATGCCTGATGCATACCTTGCATGTCTTGTAAAATTCGCTTCGTATATACCAACATATTCATCATCCTTTAGCTTTAGTTCAAGAAACTCCTTCTCCATATTTGTTCGAAGAATGCGAGGGAAGTACTTATTGAAAAATAAGTTCTTGAACTCATCCCATTCCATGGACTCAATTTCATCCCTTTGCCTTGTATTTTTAACAAGATTACACCATTGATCAGCATCACCTTCCAAACGATACACTTCTAAGATGACTTTATCATGTTCGGAACATTGAAGATCTGAAAATATCTTTTCAGTGGTACTGATCCATTGTTCAGCAACAAGTGGATCGGAAGACCCATTGAAAGAAGGTTGACGTTGCCTCATGAAGGACTCAATAGAATATTGTTCCCTTCTCTATTCATTTGGAAGTCTAGAATGATTCATAACTTGTGTAAGTATAGAAATAAGATTTTGAACTCCATCTCCCATAAAATTTGTTTGTTTAGGAGGACAATCATTGCATTGTCCATTGCATTGATCAACACGGTTCCTTCGAGTTCCAGCCATCGTCTAAAACCCAAAAAGAATAGTGTGAGAGGCCAAAATCATGCTAGGGAAAACAACATTATAAAAGGGGGAGTACCCTTAATATCTAACATCTTAGGTTAAATTATAAGATCGTTAGCGCAATTCTAGGACTATAACCTATACATATACTTAACCTTAGAGACATCCCTAGACATACCTTAGAAATATCTCTAGGAATCTCACTAAAGTTCTCGCATCCTAGTTTCCAAAGGTTGACTAAACCTTTCCTCTGATACCAACTATAGAGGCCCGAAGCCTGACGTACATTGACATTACATTACATTTGCAGAATACTTTGTACATAACAAAAACACACACACAAGGACCGTAATAGTTTAGTGTCTTTGGAAACTCGGAATATAATCTTCTAATCCTGGTGAAAGATCTTCAACATCTCCCAAAAAGATCTTCCTTTTTTTACCTAAAACCACTCTTTATATCCTGGGGAAAAGAAAACATAAAAGGGTGAGCTCAAATTCTCAGTAAGGGTAAACAAAAGAAATATCAATCACATCATATACATAAGCACATAACTTTTGGAAATCTTAACCTGCAAAAGAGATCATAATTTCATAACATGGGGTAAATCATGGCAGTGAAATGTAATCACAATAATCATAACTTAAAACATGAAACATTCTGGAATTCACACATAATCATAGAGAATCATTTCTTGTTAGTCAAGACTCATTTCCAAGACTATCTTAGTGGACAAAGTCCCTTTCTGAACCGATTCACCCTCGTTTCAGTCCTATTTCACTGAACCGGTATAACCTACCGTTCCAGCCATGTCTATCTCATGAGATATAAAATCTTTACCCAATACATTGGAGGGAGATATAGGTCCCACCAATCTCATAATGATACCATTCTTATGTGTGCCACAAAATCATAAACCATACATCATTCCATAACCCATGTAATAAAAATGGGATTCTTAAACAACATGACATCATAAAACAATTAATATAAGATAAAGGAATTCATAAAAATATTTCCATCACAACATAATCAAATCCATTTAATAATAGGGATAAAAACAGAACCCTTTTATAATCTTAGATGGAAAATAATTTTGATAAAATACTTGAACTCCATTCTTGAGGAAAATATCCTTTCTACTTCAAAAACACTTTTCATTTTTAACATGTCATAAAATTTTAAACTAAATGAAGTTGATTAAAAATAAACTTGAATACTTGTAAAGGAATCTTCTTGGAAATAATATTTTAGAAATCCATTCATTCCGTATAAGTTAAAAAAACATTCCTCGTACTTTTTTCGGAAAAGTCAAAAAAGTACCTCGTACGAAAAATGACAAAAGATTCCTTTCATATCTTTTACTAAAAACTCACCGAAGGGTAAAATAGGATTTAAACAATTTTAGATGAATGGAAATAATATTACATATTGAGGAAACATGGATGTGGATGATAAAATACACCCCAGTAAATACTAAAGTATAAACAATCTCGGATAAAAATGAGATTGTGATATTTCCCTTACCTTAGGTCCGACTTGCTTTGTAAGTGTCCGAACCTCCTGTATAATGATTTAAATAATGTTATTTACTTATTCCAGAATCATATTAATTGTTATTAAATCATATATGGTCCACTTATTACTTTATATTCTCCGTTCTTTTGTAAATTCATGTTAAAGTAGCGTTTTGGGTAAAATCGTGTCATTTGTCGTTCGTGTTTTTAACTTGTAATTATTCATATGATTACTTAGATCATGATTACTTAATTCCATAATATAAAACATGATTTATATATATATATATTCAGAATATACATATATAATAAATCAGTAAATGGAAAGAAATACACCGTTCATGGAGACGGTAGTCCGTACGTACGCATGAACGCTGTTTTCGTTTCCTTATTGAATTGAATGGAATTAAGTAGATGACATAAATAATTCCAGTATCATTATTATGTCATATATTTCATTAGTACTTATTATATATACTTTATAATCATTCATTAATGGTTAATCATTGAGAATGAATCTCATCGCGTCGTGGAGACGGTAGTCCGTACGTACGCACGAGCGATGATATCATTCCCATGGTCGTGGAATTGTGTTG
The DNA here is from genome assembly GCA_963277665.1 of Viscum album. Classification (NCBI taxonomy): domain Eukaryota; kingdom Viridiplantae; phylum Streptophyta; class Magnoliopsida; order Santalales; family Viscaceae; genus Viscum; species Viscum album. The sequence continues at coordinate 812,503,967 of OY728126.1, read as the reverse complement.
AAGTGTATGTATACTATTTCAGTATCAATATCACTTTATAATAATCATATATAGTTACTCATTAAACCATTATACCCATCCAATTAAGGTGGTGGCGGAAAATAGATTACACCACGGCGTGGAGACGGTATTCCGTACGTACGCACGCGCGGTGATTTCCTTTTTCCGTAGGATGGATAGAAGGTTAATTAGAGTTGTTTCATATTTATAATAACATATCAGTATGTAATTAATACTGATGTTATTTCTTTATCATGAAACAACTAAAGAAGAAGAAGTTGAAGAAGAAAAATAATTGAAAAGATCGTTAATGGATATTACCTCTTCTTTGAAACGCCTCTTTGAATCCTCCACTTAGGGAACTAAGATTGGACTTTGAAGAAGACCAGGACCTCTAGGATTATTCTAGGGAAGTGGAGAAGGGATTTTGGTAGAGGTTGGCCGAGCTTGAGTGCTCAAATTGGTGTGAGGAGGAGGGGGAGGAGGTTCCCTTTTATAAGGAAGGAGAGGGGCACCTTAGGAATATCTCAAAATATTATTTTATATTAAAGTCAAAATCAGTTTATAATGGTTCCAAAGGGTCTTATTTCGAAGCTAAAGTGGGGATGGGTCTAAATCCTATCAACCAATAAGATTTAGACAAGTTTAGTTTATTATTTTAACCTTATCAATTAGATTTAACTCTAAGTTAAATAATTTAACTTTTACCGTGACTTTTTGTTTTCTTACACTATATGGTTAATACACTTACTATAACATGCCAAAAGAACCCCAAGTTGTTTATTATTAATATATATATCCGTATCTAAGTCATTTGGCCGAGCCTTATATTTTTAGGAACAAAATAACAATTAATAATATAATATTTGATTTAAAAACTATTTTGTGTCAATTTTGACACTATTTGATATATGATTTTTGTGAAAGTCATAACAGAATTATATGTTCAAACCAAGTTGATTAAATCAACACTAATATATCATAGTAACCTAGAAAATTAGTGGAATTCATAAAAAGTCTCAAATTACATTTATTTGAGCATTTATAACATCAACTATGTTAACATTTCCTTAAAAGGGTAATTATTGCGTCATCGTTGTGGCATAAATAAACTAATTTATTTAAAGTATAAAAATTATAAATAAAATATAATTATGTAGGAAATATTTTTAGCTTTCTAATAAATATTTATAGTCGAATTTATATTATATATAACCCCATATTAAAAATGTTTTAGTTATTAAACTTTGATTTTAACTATTTTAACTATTCATTAAATAAAATAATATTAAATGTCATAATCTAATCCAAGTGGACCTAAATGGTCATATTATATTCATAAGGGTGTTTTTGGTCGAATTACAATTATCCAATAGAATTAGGACATGTGTTAGGGTAATAGTAATATCATATTTACCCTTAGTTACCCTATTTACTATTAACCGTGGTAAAAAAAAGAAAAAAGTCACTATTCACCAAAAATTATTTTCATCTCATTGAACCACATTTTAGTCCTTGATATTAACCATGTCTGTCGGATTTTCGAAATTCCATTCACAGAAGCGGTAAAATTATGTTTTATGCAAAATTCAGTTTTTAACCTACCACTTAGTGGTTTCACTATTCATCAAAAATTGAAAGTTTTCAGAAAAATACCAAAATTTCACCCTAGGCTAATTTCGGTATTCCGAATCCAAAAATGAGGTCCATTTTGAAAGATAAAATTTCAAAAATTTCAAAAAGTGGGTATTACTATTCATAACGGCTAGTTTTAATAATATCTTAATAGCATATCGTTGAAACTCGGTATTGCGTATTACACACGCTATCGAGGAAGGTCGCGATTGCGTACAATGCAAGGCAAGTCAATTATGCGTGTTGAGCAAGCTCCTTTTGGTGTAGTGTACAACACAAGACATTAATGAAATTAAAAAGAATATTTTTCATAAAATCTCGGGGTGTTACACAAACATATGAAATCATCTATAGTTCTAATCATGAATCTCTATCAAATCTTTCAAATTTATGCTTTGTTATCACTATTTCACGTCCCTCCCTCTAAAAGTAAGCTAAATAGATTGATAATGATGAATGGGAGATAATGATACCAAATTCACTCCTATAATTTCCACATGTCAGTGACTAGAACCAAGGGTATATGATCCACACAAATGGGAGGCATTTTTCCACATATATAACTTGAAAAATAAAATATATGATGAGAACAAATCTCCCAAAAAACATAAAAAATTTAGAATAAATATTATTATATAATGTAATATCATATATAAATGATATAAATTAATGTACCAAAATGATCTTTCATAGTGAACTTATACTCTAGTAACTCCTAAACAACTACTCCAGGACTACAATGTCCAACTAGATCTAAAACAATTTGTTAAAATCCTAAAAAAAGATTATATATTTGTAGGATAAAAATAAAATTTATACATAAAATGATCCTCCTAGAAAACTCTCATGGAAAAAGAAAAAGAAGTTTATAGCGGTGAGTAAACAAACTAAACCATTTCATTACCTAAACATGAAATTTTATTTTCCCATCCTCACCATGTATCAATATCCATGTAATTAATATAATTCAGAATATCCATATGAAATAATATATATATATATATATATACATATATATGTATGATGGAACATTACATACACTTCCCCACTAGTTTTTTTCTTCTCACAGAAATCAATAACATTTTGAGAAAATTCCTTCATTAAGATATCAAACAACTAATACAATCATATCATATCAATTATTAATCATCTATAAAAAAACATATCCTCATCACCATCACACACCATTAGTAACCAATTATTTATATAAATGCTTTTGTAGCCTATGTATTAGAAGTTAATCCTAAATTTATCACATTCCATGCATGAATTCCTTTTAGAGGCCATATCCACCAAGGATGGATACAAGTACATGATATACCTCAAGATGTTACATCCTTCACCTAAATGTATACTAAAATAGATAGCTATAAAAAATTTGGTAATAAATAACCCTATATGCTAATCCATTATTTCCCATGATATGCCAATACATAAACTAAAGCCAAAGTGAGAGAAGGGGAAATGTGAATTCAACAATCCATTCCATCACCATCATGGATATTGAGGAAAACACCTCAAAAAGAAAGGGTATTGGTTTCCCTACTGACCTTGGTGGTGATGTTTACAAAATTAGAATATATAAAAATATATCATAGATAACCAAAATAAGGGTGACCCTATCCCATTACTCATCTACATTCATAATCACCTAATATCCTCACCTTTTTCTATTAATGTATAGACCTAAAATAAATAAACAAGAATTATAATAAACATTAATTAACCTGTTATAATTTAATTAATATTTATTCATATTTATTTCTAACATTAATATGTTAATCTTCAGAGATATGTTATACCACCACCATAAACACCTAATTACATTTATTAGTGATCATGTGTGTCATCATAATTTTTAATCATCAAATACCACCACACTATTTTATTAATTAATTTATAATTTTGTAATTATCTTGGTACTCTAGGTCATATCCTAAGCCACCATAAATAATATTCACATTCCATGAATAAATTTAAACATTTTTAGTTAGTTTGGGAACCATACCAAATAATTTCTTTTGATTTTTTTTAAAAGCATCAATAAATATCACATCAATCAGATATAAAAACTGACAACATATATATGCTACTATATTATCATCCCTAATACCAATTTTAATTATAAGATCAATCCTCTTATCACCACTATCACCATCACCATATCCCTAGTCATCCCCACCCATTTCATGTGAAACATAATAATCCATACTAGGTTATTAACAAAACACACCAAGGATATAATACCCTAGACACAAAAAATAATTAACCAAAAATTATTTTAATCATCACACACTCATGTAAAAAAATGGCGTTGGTGAATTGTTGAGATATTTTTGAAATACTTGAATTTTTGGTGAATAGTAAAATACATTAATTTACTGTAAAAATACATTTTAATTTAAATACACTATTCCAAACATCATGAGAGATTTAATAACTAAAATATCTAAATCACAAACACTTATTACAATTATTTTTCCTATAATCCTCACTATTTCATGACTTCTGGAGAAATAATAAATTAATGAATATAATATTAAGAAAACCCTCCCCCTTCACTATAAATACCAACCCTCACACCCTCATTTCAACACAAATATCAAGATTAAAGACACACCTAAATAATTTTCACGCCCGGTCGTCATTTATAGGTACAAATTTAATTTTAAAATTTTTATTTTAGGAGTTTAGATTGTCACTTTATTTAATTGCTTGGTTGATGTGTGGACTGAATCGACAAGGGGCTTCCGCAGTGGCGCTGATAAATGCGTGTTGGCCTTACATCGCTTGGCATGCGCGCGAGGCACGAGCAAGCTGGATAAAATTTATTTTAAGTGTGCTGATAAGTGCGCGTTGATAAGTGCGCGTTGATAAGTGCGCGTTGGCTTCACGTCGCTCGGCACGTGGTGCCGATGCTGGAACGTTAAATAACCGGATAAATTTTTATTATGGTTTATTGGTTATTATTGTATTATGACTATTATATTATTGTTTTTATTATATTATTATTATTGTTATTATTATCTTTATAATTATTATGATATTATTATTGTTATTATTATTTTATTATTATGCGTTTATTATTATTAAGATTATGATTATGATCATTACTATTAATATTATTATCTCTAATATTATTATGATATAAATATTATTGTTATCAAATTTTTTTTCTGTTTTTCCTCCCCCCCCCCCCGAAACCTTAGCCGCCACCTTTCCCATTTTCATTTATTTTTTCTTTTTTTTATTATTATTTTGTGTCTTCCTCCCCACGTTTTCCTCTCCCCCGTTTCTTTTCTTTTTCTTTCTTCTCCTTCCCCCGCTGTTGCATCCTCTCGCCGCCGCACCTCCCTGTTCACCCTCCACCGCCAGCTACCTCGTCTCCCCCCTCCTTCTCTATTGTTTTCTCCCCCATCCACTGCGCAACCATCCTGCCGCACCTTCCCCCTGCTCGCCGGACAGTAGCTGGCACCCTCCCTCTGCTCGCCGGACATCAACCGGTGCCCCATGCTGCCCTCCACCAGCAGCCGCGCCCAGACCTCTCTGCCGCTCCCCTGCTGCACCCACGCCGAACCTGCATCGGCCACGCCTCCGCCTCGGGCTGACCTGCTGCTCCCCTGTTGCACCCGCAGCGGACCAGCCTCACCCTGCCGCTTTCCTTCCCCTCTCCGCCCAGCCGGCGCGCCCCCCTGCCTGCTCTCCTTCCTCCTCCGCCCAGCCGGCGCACCCCCTGCCGCTCTTCTTCCCTTCTTCTTCTTCTCTCTTTTCTTCATCTTCTCTTCTTCTTCTTCTTCTTTTCTTCTTCTTCCTCCTCTTCCCCAGTCGGCACTCTCTCCCTCTCCTCTGTTGCGCCATTCCTGTACCCCCCGCCAGTTTGTTCACTTTTTTTTATTTTGTTTATTTCATTTTATTATTTTAACTTATAAGATATTAAGGTTTTCTTTTATTATTAATAATATGTTAATTATTACATTATTACTATAATTATTATTCTGTTATTATTATTATGTCAATAATAATCATATTATTATTATATTATTATCATTGTTATTATTATTAAATTATTATTATTAAATTATGGTTATGCTATTATTATTTTTGTTATATTATAAAATTATCATTATTATATTATGGGTATGCTATTATTATTATTATATTATATTATTATTGCTATTATTATTATATTATTATTATTATTCTATTATGTTATTATTATTATTATTATTATTATGTTATCGCTATTATTATGATCATCATTATTATTATGTTAACAATATTTTTGAACCTGCTGTACTGTCTGCTGTTTTTAGGACCTATTTGATGGCTCAAGATGGTGCGACCGCGGCGCAACTGGAGTTTTGCGCCGTGTCTTTTTCCATGCCTGTTTGAGGTAGGTGTTTCCACACTCAATTATCATCTGGCGATCTTTTGCGTGTTGGTTTAATTTTTCAGCACCCTGCTAATTAGTTTCCATATTGAAAAATTAGTTTTGATTACTTTTTAAATATGCTTCTAATATTCCAGTGGTATATTTATGTGGTGCAAGTCCATTTTTATTGCGAAAACTCACTTCGGCTGTTTATTATTATTTGTAAACTGTGCAGTGTGGTTTAAGTTTTTTTAGAGAAGGGAAAAAAAGAAGTTTTGGTGTGTGTGTGGTTTTCAAAGAGGATATCAGTGTGTAGGTGACACATTTGGCTCTAAGTGATAATGTGACATGTTATATGAACTTTGATCTTTAGGTGAGCATAAGGAGGGAAGCCGGGGTATTAGGTGGGGAGACTGGGACTAGTGAGCTAGTGTTTCGGAGATGACCCGACCCGGTTTCACTGGCAGGTTTGACGATTGAAACACTAACTAAACATATGATATCTGAGGGTCGTGGCCTTCTAAGCCACATGTTCTGAGGGTCGTGGCATTCTGAGCCACATTATCTGAGGGTCGTGGCCGCCTAAGCCACGTTTCACCGAGACACGACGTTCTAGGATCCCACTAGTTCTAGTACCCATAGGGCCTCTCCCATCCTTTGGTGCCACCAGTTACTTTGCGTGCATAATGATACGTGATATGTCACTTGAACTTCTATCCTAATGTGTTTACCTTGAACTTCCTTTCTTTTAAATCGTTTTATGAAAAACATTTTCATTTTCACTTCTTTCTCTCTTTATTTTAGTATTGCAAATGGTTTGTCTTTTGATAGTTGTGTGTGGAATCTTTTCTTGGTGATATCCTGCTGGGCGATTTCTCACACCCTACTTACTCCCTTCGGTGTAAGTAGATTTGTTTACTTCTGATACAGGTAAGGGTCCAGCTTTTGCGAGCAGTGGTTCAGGTTGTTAGCAGGACTATCTACGTGGCGTTTTGGTGGTGGCTTAGAGGCGGTGTCCTCACACCGGGCGATAGTCCTTAGGTTGTTTTTTGGTCTTCTTGTTTTAGTGTTATTTGGGTTTTTGAATACTTGTGAACCAAAAACCTATTTGGTTAATTACATGTTGACTGTAACCTTTACTTCTGTTTGGTTTACTTTGCTTGGCTGCTTTATATGTGTGCACTCGGGTAAATCGTTCCCAAAGTTTATTTTGATACCCAGGGCACTTGTACCAGCCCGTGGGGATCGGGAACGCCCTTCGGGCCTTGCTGCGGGCTGGGTCGGGCGTCGGTTCGGATGGCGACCCGATTGGGTTCGTGAAAAAATGGTATCAGAGGCAGGTTTGTTGGTGGTTTATGTTATTTGGGATGAGTTGGGTTATACATGAGTTGGGTCTGTCGGGGCTCAGAATTCATTTTGCGAGTAGGGTGCCTGGCCAGCATGCCTCGTGACAGATACTGAGTCACCATGGGATGTCAGGGTGCTTGCTTCACTTATTTTCTGGGTGGGACGTGCAGGCTGCAGACTGTACGTGGACACCAGGTAAGTAAAGTTAAGATTTTATATGGTTTCGTTTTTGCATGTTTGGTTTATTGATGAATGTTTATCTTGTTGGAAAAATTTATTCCCTTTTTATTGATGGTTTTCTTTCTTGATTGCTGCCCTTTTGCAGTAATATGCCTCCCCATAGAGTTCCCATGCATCCACGGGAGGAAGCCGGAGAGAGTTCTCTCGCGCCGCTTGATCAGAGATTGGTAGAGGCGATGGTCCGAGCCGTTCAGGCTTTGGGACAAGGGGTGACTCTTGCCCCCACCCCTATTCCAGCTAGAGGGGAGGAATTTGGCTCCAGGAAGGATAGATCTCAGGAGTTTCTGAGGAGCAAACCTCCTTCTTTCTGAGGTGGTTCAGAACCTCAGGAGGCAGAGGAGTGGCTTGAAAAGATAGAACGCATGTTCGATTTCATTGACATGCCTGAGGAAGTCAGGGAGAAGTGTGCCTCGTTCCAGCTGGGGGGTTCCAGTCGCAAATGGTGGGAATCAGTGGTCCAGGCTGGGAAGCATGAGCACATGAGTTGGAAGGATTTCAAGGGTATCTTCAACTAGCAGTATTGTCCAGAGTTCGTAGCCTATGCTAGATCTCGGGAGTTCATGGAGCTTTCACAGGGGAATCAGACAGTGATGGAGTATGCAAATCGCTTTGCTGAACTGGTACGGTACGCACCTGAGATAGTTTCGAGCGAATTCATGAAATCTTGGAAGTTTGAGAAGGGCCTTCGACCAGAAATTCACTCCCATGTTTTCTTGTTCAAGTTGAATACTTATGCTGAGGTGGTCGATCGTGCTTGCATGGACGAGATTGACCAGAAGGGAAAGTCGGGGTTTTCTGGATCAGTGTCAGGGCTTGGCAATGGCAGTTCATCTAAGAAGAAGAGGAAGCGTGATGAGCAATGGAAGAAGGGGGATGGCATCTCAGGTCATCCTCCCAGGTTGTTTTCATCTGGGGCTTCTGGTGCAGGGTCCGTTGTGTGCCATCAGTGTGGAAGGGCAGGGCACATCCGACCTGTTTGTCCATACCCTCCCAGACCATGCCATGGATGTGGAGTTATGGGACATCTACAACGCTTCTGCAGGAATGCACGCCCTTATCAGAGTGGGGCTGGATCAGTGGCTTCCAGAGGGGTATCAGTTCAATCAGAGCCGACCAGGATGACAGGATCTCCGTTTGGTGGGTGTGGTTGTAGGAACTGATTGTCTTCAGGGAAGAGCCATATCAGGGCAGAGCCTCAGGCGAGCGGTCATTCTCAGGCAGGGACCAGGCAACTACATGATGTGGATCAGGCACCAGCGGGATCTAATGTAGGGCCTTCGACGGTTCAAGGTACTATTCTGGTTGCATCTTCTATAGCTGCAGTTTTATTTGATACTTTTGCTTCAGTTTCTTTCATATCTACTCGTTTTTTGAATCTGTTGAACCTACCAACCGAGCTGTTATCGTTTGCTATGGAGTTGGTAACACCGTTGGGGAAAACGAGGGAGCAAGGCCTTAAGTGCCGATCGTGCGCACTGTCTGTGTCGGGAGTCGAGATGGAATGTGATTTCTTGGTCCTTGACATTGACCTATTTGATGTGATCCTCGGTATGGACTGGATGGTGCGTTTCCAAGCGCACATTGATTGCTATCAACGCCGTGTCAGCTTTACAGCACCAGATGGGACTCCCCAGTTATTTCACGGAGAATGGGATCCTCGGTCGGGACGTGCGGGACCTCCACTCCCCGAGCTTGGAAATCTTGCTTATCAGTTTTCGTCGCTCGCGCTGGAGGACGATGGTGGTATTTCATAGGGCGGGTTACCTCGTGTAGTGGATGAGTTCCCAGAGGTCTTCCCAGATGATTTTTCTGGCTTACCCCCAGAGCGAGACGTGGAGTTCTCGATTGAGTTGGCGCCGGGAACACAGCCTATATCTCTTCCCTCCTATCGCATGCCCCCCCCCACCGAATTGAGGGAATTAAATATACAACTGGACGATTTGGAATCCAAAGGATTCATTCGCCCGAGCGTCTCTCCTTAGGCCGCACCAGTTTTATTCGTGAAGATGGCCGATGGATCCCTTCGGTTGTGCATTGATTACCGGAAATTGAACAAGGTAACCATCAAGAATAAATACCATTTGCCTCGGATTGACGATTTGTTCGACCAGCTGAAGGGGGCAATGTGGTTCTCCAAGATTGATTTGCGTTCGGGATACCACCAGCTCAGGGTGACAGAAGCAGATATTCCGAAGACGGCTTTCCGAAGTAGGTACGGTAACATCGAGTACTTGGTCATGCCTTTCGGACTGACGAATGCTCCTGCAGTATTCATGGCACTCATGAATAGGGTGTTCCACCAATATCTCGACTCATTTGTCGTGGTATTCATGGATGACATCCTGGTCTATTCTGGATCCGAGGAGGAGCATGAGCATCACCTGCGCATTGTTTTGGGCACTTTGCGGGATCACCGCCTGTACGCCAAACCGTCGAAGTGCACTTTCTGGATCAGAGAAGTGAAGTTTCTGGGGCATGTCATCTCAGAACAAGGGGTTTCAGTGGATCCTGAAAAGATCAGAGCAGTTATGTCTTGGGAGCAGCTGAGAAATGTGTTTGAGATCAGGATTTTTATGGGCTTGGCTGGTTATTACAGGCACTTTGTCCGGGACTTCTCGCGGCTTGCCTCCCCCATGACCGCACTCACTTGGAAAGGGGTGAAGTTTGAGTGGAGCCCACAGTGCCAGACATCTTTTGAGGAGCTGAAGCGGCGGTTGACCACCGCACCTGTGTTAACCTTACCAGAGTCAGGAAAGGGCTATGTGGTGTACTGTGATGCTTCAGGTATGGGCCTTGGATGTGTTCTCATGCAGGATGACCATGTTGTGGCTTATGGTTCTCGCCAACTCCGGCCGCATGAGAAGAACTATCCAAATCACGACTTAGAGTTGGCGGCGGTGATGCATGTTTTGAAGACATGGCACCACTATCTTTTTGGGGAGAAATTTGTGGTCTACTCTGACCATAAGAGCCTGGCCTACATTTTCTCTCAGAAGGATCTCAATTTGAGGCAGCGCCGCTGGGTCGAGTACCTGCAGGGTATTGATTTTGATATTGTCTATACCGCTGGCAAGGGTAATGTGGTAGCTAACGCTTTGAGCAGAAAAGTACCAGTGTAGGCGTTGAGGAAGTCCAACGATGAGTGGACCTTGATGGGGCTCTTCGCCCAGATGCATTTGGAGAGCAGGGAGCACAGTGGAAGTACTCTCTTGGCTAGCATCCAGTTGACTCCTGCTATTCTAGAGTTGATTCAGCGGGAGAAGCCTGGTGATGAGTTGTGTCAGCGATCTGTGCAGTTTCTTCATGGTGGGGAGACTCCCTCTGATTGGTCTTTTTCTTCCCAGAGGGTCCTATGTTTCAAGGGCCGTGCGGTAGTGCCGTTGTCTCTGCGAAAGGTGGTGATGCAGGATAGCCACCAATCTCAGTGGGTCGTCCATCCTGGTACCACCAAGATGTATTACGATGTTCGCCGTCAGTTCTGGTGGTCAGGTATGAGACGGTACATAGCCGACTTCGTATCCAGATGTTACACCTGCCAGCAAGTGAAAGCAGAGCATCAGAGACCATCTGGCCTACTCCAGCCATTAGCCATTCCTACCTGGAAGTGGGATGAGGTCGCCATGGACTTCATCATTGGCTTTCCTGTACACCTCAAGGGAGGAATGCTATCTGGGTGGTGATTGACCGCTTGACCATGTCAGCTCACTTTATTTCGATCAGAGATACAACGAAGGTAGAGGAACTGGGCCGCTTGTATGTTTAGGAGGTGGTCAGACATCATGGTGTGCCGTCGGCAGTTGTTTCTGACAGCGACCCCCGCTTTACATCTTGATTTTGGGGAGGCCTCCAGAAGGCTTTGGGGTCGTAGATTAAGATGAGCATGGCATACCATCCTTAGACCGATGGTCAGACGGAGCGGGCAAATCAGATTCTGGAAGACATGCTCCGGGCCTGTGTGTTAGATTTTGGAGGCTCATGGGATAATCATTTGGGGCTGGTCGAGTTTGCTTATAATAACAGTTACCAGTCTTCCATCAGAATGGCACCCTTTGAGGAACTTTATGGCCGACCTTGTCTGTCTCCTTTGTGTTGGGCTAAGGTAGGAGAGGCCTCGCTCTTCGGACCGAGCCTTGTTCAGGAGACGTCTGAGAAGATCAAGTTGGTTAGGCAGTGGTTGTTGACAGCTCAGAGTCGCCACAAGTCTTATGCAGATCAGAGGCGGTGGGACCTCGAATTTTCAGTGGGGGGAAGAGTGTTCCTGAAAGTGGCCCCTCACTTGGTTCACCGTCGTTTGGGGAAGCAGGGGAAGCTGACACCGAGATATGTCGGACCTTTCGAGATTCTTGAGCGGATTGGCAAGGTGGCATACAGGTTAGCTTTGCCGTCACAGTTGACGTCGATTCACGATGTATTTCATGTCTCCCAACTAAATAAGTACAACCCCGACCCGTCGCATGTGCTGAATTGGGAGGAGCTGGAGATAGAGTCTGACTTGTCTGTGGTCGAGAGACCAGTGCGTATAGTGGATTCTCGGGAAAAGGTGCTGCGTGGAAAGTCCATTCCTCTGGTCCGTGTTCTTTGGCAGCACGAGAATGATGAACACGAGACTTGGGAGTGGAATTCATGGGTTGAGCAGGAGTACCCATTTTTATTCTCTGATCAGGCTTTGAGCTGACTTTCTGAGGGCGGAATGTTTTCTTGGTGGGGAGAATTGTCAAGCCCTGTCGTCATTTAGTGGTACGAATTTAATTTTAAAATTTTTATTTCATGAGTTTAGATTGTTGGTTTATTTAATTTCTTGGTTGATGTGTGGACTGAATCGACAAGGGGCTTCCGCAGTGGTGCTGATAAATGCGCGTTGGCCTTACATCGCTTGGCCTGCGCACGAGGCACGAGCAAGCTGGATAAAATTTATTTTATGTGTGCGTTGATAACTGCGTGTTGGATTCACGTCGCTCGGCACGTGGTGACGATGCTCGAACGTTAAATAACCGGAAAAATTTTTATTATGGTTTTATTGGTTATATTGTATTATGACTATTATATTATTATTATTGTTATTATTATCTTTATAATTATTATGATATTATTATTGTTATTATTATTTTATTATTATGCGTTTATTATTATTAAGATTATGATTATTATTATTACTATTAATATTATTATCTCTAATATTATTATGATATAAATATTATTGTTATCAAATTTTTTTTTTCCGGTCTTCCTCCCCCCCGAAACCCTAGCTGCCACCATTCCCATTTTCATTTATTTTTTCTTTTTTTTTATTATTATTTTGTGTCTTCCTCCCCATGTTTTCCTCTCCCCTATTTCTTTTCTTTTTCTTTCTTCTCCTTCCCCCGCTGCTACATCCTCTCACCGCCACACCTCCCTATTCACCCTCCACCGCCACCTACCTTGTCTCCCCCTCCTTCTCTATTGTTTTCTCCCCCATCCGCGGCGCACCCATCCTGCCGCGCCTTCCCCCTGCTCGCCGGACAGCAGCCGGCACCCTCCCTCTGCTCGCCGGACATCAACCGGTGCCCTCGGATGCCCTCCACCAGCAGCCGCGCCCAGACCTCTTCGCCGCTCCCCTACTGCACCCACGGAGAACCTGCATCGGCCATGCCTCTGCCTCGGGCCGACCTGCTGCCCCCCTATTGCACCCGCAGCGGACCAGCCTCACTCTGCCCCTCTCCTTCCCCTCTCCGCCCAGCCGGCGCACCCCACTTCCTGCTCTCCTTCCTCCTCCGCCCAGCCGGCGCGCCCCCTGCCGCTCTTCTTCCCTTCTTCTTCTTCTCTCTTTTCTTCTTCTTCTCTTCTTCTTCTTCTTCTTTTCTTCTTCTTCCTTCTCTTCCCCAGTCGGCGCTCTCTCCCTCTCCTCTGCTGCGCCGTTCCTTCACCCCCGACCAGTTTGTTCACTTTTTTTTATTTTGTTTATTTCATTTTTTTATTTTAACTTATAAGATATTAAGGTTTTCTTTTATTATTATTAATATGTTAATTATTACATTATTACTATAATTATTATTCTGTTATTATTATTATGTCAATAATAATCATATTATTATTATATTATTATCATTGTTATTATTATTAAATTATTATTATTAAATTATGGTTATGATATTATTATTTTTGTTATATTATAAAATTATAATTATTATATTATGGGTATGCTATTATTATTATTATTATATTATATTATTATTGTTATTATTATTATATTATTATTATGATTCTATTATGTTATTATTATTATTATTATTATTATATAATCGTTATTATTATTATCATCATTATTATTATGTTAACAATATTTTTGAACCTGTTGTATGATCTGCTGTTTTTAGGACCTGTTTGACTACTCAAGACGGTGCGATCACGGCGCAACTAGAGTCTTGCGTAGTTTCTTTTTCCTCGCCTGTTTGAGGTAGGTGATTCCACACTAAATTATCATCTGGAAATCTTTTGCGTGTTGGTTTAATTTTTCAGCACCCTGCTAATTAGATTCCATTTTGAAAAATTAGTTTTGATTACTTTTTAAATATGCATCTAATTTTCCAGTGGTATATTTATGTGGTGAAAGTCCATTTTTATTGCGAAAACTCACTTCGACTGTTTATTATTATTTGTAAACTGTGCAGTGTGGTTTAAGTTTTTTTTAAAGAAGGAAAAAAAGAAGTTTTGGTGTGTGTGTGGTTTTCAAAGAGGATATCAGTGTGCAGGTGACACGTTTGGCTCTATGTGATAATGTGACATGTTATATGAACTTTGATGTTTAGGTGAGCACAAGGAGGGAAGCCGGGGTATTAGGTGGGGAGACTGGGACAAGTGAGCTAGTGTTCCGGAGATGACCCGACCCGATTTCACTAGCAGGTTTGATGATTGCAACACTAAGTAAACATATGATATATGAGGGTCGTGGCCTTCTAAGCCACGTGTTCTGAGGGTCATGGCCTTCTAAGCCACGTTATCTGAGGGTCGTGGCCGCCTAAGCCACGTTTCACCGAGACACGACGTTTTAGGATCCCACTAGTTCTAGTACCCATAGGGCCTCTCCCATCCTTTGGTGCCACCAGTTACTTTTCATGCATAATGATACGAGATATGTCACTTGAACTGCTATCCTAATGTGTTTATCTTGAACTGCCTTTCTTTTAAATTGTTTTATGAAAACCATTTTCTTTTGCACTTCTTTCTCTCTTTATTTTAGCATTTCAAATTGTTTGTCTTTTGATAGTTGTGCGTGGAATCTTTTCTTGGTGATATCCTGCTAGGCGATTGCTCACACCCTAGTTACACCCTTGGGTGTAAGTAGATTTGTTTACTTCTGATACAGGTAAGGGTCCAGCTTTTGGGAGCAGTGGTTTAGGTTGTTAGCAGGACTATCTACGTGGCGTTTTGGTGGTGGCTTAGAGGCGGTGTCCTCACACCGGGCGATAGTCCTTAGGTTGGTTTTTGGTCATCTTGTTTTAGTGTTATTTGGGTTTTTGAATACTTGTGAACCAAAAACCTGTTTGGTTAATTACATGTTGACTGTAACCTTTACTTCGATTTGGTTTACTTTGGTTGGCTGCTTTATATGTGTGCACTCAGGTAAATCGTTCCCAAAGTTTATTTTGATACCCCGGGCACTAGTGCCAGCCCGTGGGGATCGGGAACGCCCTTCGGGCCTTGCCGCGGGCCGGGTCAGGCATCGGTTTGGATGGCGACCCGATTCGGTTCGTGACAATAATACTCAAATAACTCCCTATGTTACTCCCCCACGACCATAAAACTTTTCCATTCTTGAAATACCAAATCCTTTTCCCTAGAGAGGCACTCCAAGAAGATATATTCACGAGGTAAACTCCTCTTATCAATTCTTTTGTTTTCTTTTCAAGTTCGTTTGTTATATTTTTTATTCTAACATCTTCTCATTCAAATTATATGAAAAATACATTACCTTTTATGTACTTTAATGTTTTTATGATAATGTAATATGTCATCGTCATCTATTATTTTTCCTCCTTTTATACAATAAATGAAAACATTGTCCGACATGTGTTAATTTATCACATACAAGGATGACAGGTTTTAAATTATTATTTCTGTCTTTGATTATTATCATGAAACAATTTTTATTTATGATTTATATGAGAATATATTTATTTAATATTATGTAATTTATTGGAATCCTTACACACTCATAATATAAAAGAATAATAAAAAGAAGTTCATTATACACAAAACCGCCAAGTTAATCCGAGTCATTATCATTAACTTTTATCTAATGAGTCATCCTCATGGAATATAATAGAAATTATTATAAGATAATTTATAATGTTACTAATAATAAATATTAATTTTTTTTATTTCTAACAAAATTTCAAAAGAACTTCCATTCATGAATTCAAGTAAACCGATCATGAAAATGAAGGAAGAAAATGCTTCCAAAACCACAAAATTTAACCTCTTAAACCCATAAAAAAGTCCACAGATGAAATTAATATGGTCAAACTAAATGAATTAAATGTAGAGGAAGTTTTGTAATTATTTATTAATTAATCTAAATTTTATTATTCCTGTCATTATGATCAATCAAGGAACACATTCGGGCATATGGTAAGGGGTATCTCATCTCACTTTTAATTCTGGGAGATTTCTATTGTTTGCCACTTCATTCATACTTGTGGTGTATTTATACTTTAATTTGATATATAATTTCATTATTAAACGTATATTAATGATTTTATATTATTTTTATGGTGTTTATTAATTTTTTATCATATGACTCGATTGATTATAACGTGGCAAGAGACTATGTCTCAATTTCTATTTGTTGAGACCTAATTGGTATTGTTAACCTAAACATTACTAGGTCGTGTAACTATTACACATTTTAGATACATTTTCATTTGAAATTTTAAATATATTATATATCCATATTCTAGTTTCATGGATATGATAATTGTCTTAAGATGTCTACCCTTTTATAAATGCTATTTATTTGGAATATTCTTTTAACTATAGAAATATTGATGAATCCATATCCTCCACTCTATATGGATGTTGAGAAGTAATGTTGTAATTGTATTAAATCTTTATATAAATAATTATTTGGAATATCAATGATGGGTGGGGACCAATATATACCCTTTATGCAACGACATGTCTCATGAGACTATTTATTTTGACACAGAACCGTCATGTTTGTTTCCGAAACAGAATCTAATGCCTATTTACCTAAAAACATAAACCATTTCAAAGATATAGTTGTATCATGTTATATATACATGATGTCCAATTAATAATAATTCTCTTTTTTCATTTCAATTTTTACTATCTATGAGGTATTCACTATGACAAAATCTATTGATGTAGTTTCATTCTCAGTTTATTAATGGCATGTGTTTTTAATTAATTCACCGTTCCATATTGAATATTATAATTTTATTGTGATTCAATTATTTTTTATTCATTCTTTCACTATTTTTAACCCTCACTGAGCATTTGATCTCAACACATTCAATTTTTACCTTCAAAATTTTTATGAAGAGGAGACCATTTAGTGTGTTTTCGTGGCTATAGTTTATTTGTTTTTGTTATGTATTGTATTTTTTACCTTTACCAATGTAATATGAGTAATATGTATGTATCTAGTTTCTTTAATACTACTTAAATAATGTTTCATTCAGGATTTTACTCCTTCTAATCATTCCAATGTAATATGTAATGCATTGGTTCTGGGCATAATGGGTCGTGGCGTTACAAGAATGCTAATGGTGGTCGATTGGGATGAATGATCCAACTCAATGTGATGAGTATTGTTATTGAAGGATTTGAAATGGGTATCAAAATCCAAAATAGGGATCAAATATATTAAATTTACATATTTTTTATCTCTCATGGGTATCTCAATTGATACTTTAGAAAAATTATCTAAATTTTTCCTTTTCCAAGGGACTTAGGGAGAGTAACTTTACTTTTGATAAGATCAAATACTGGTTCCTAGGATCATTGAGTCTTATTATTTATTTTCCTAATATTTTTATAAGATTTATATATCAAAAAATTAGTAGGAAATATCTTATATTTTACTTGGACCAGCCTCTATGTCTTTTTGAGTTATGAATTTTTATGCATTTTCAAGGGTATATATTTAGTTTTTCGATGTCGATGTAGGTGTATTCCCATTGGTCTAAGGCTCAAATGTTTTTTAGGATTAAATTTTTGGGGTTTCTACCTGATTATTACTATTTATATTTTCATTTATAGTTAAATTTCATAAAAGATAGACCAATGTATCTGTTTTTATGGGAAATAGCTTTGACCTTCCATCACTGCAATTTAAGGTAATATATCTTTTTAAAAAAACGAAGCATCCCACATAGTGAACCATGAGAATAAAATACCATATATAATAGAGGGACCATTTGTTCATATATATACATACTTATTGTAATAATGAATATTTTTTAAGGTCATAGTGATTGGTTTACTAGTTGTCGATTTGGTAATGTTTTAAATATTTGAACAAATGTTTTCGAATTTCCACCTAGTAGAGTCAAAGAAATTCACATCCTGAATGAAGGGATCATTGGTAAAATATAATATAAAAAAATGGAGGATCATAGTGTATATAACTCTGGATTAGACCATCAAATCATGGGTTTTATGGTCACATAATGAGAAATGATTAAAAAATCAAGGATGAGTTGTTGTATCCGTATATTTGAGGTGAGTATGCTGTAATAATTGTTGAAATTATATATATATAATATATTTGAATATTTTTACAATGGATTTCATAAATAATAAATCATGAAATTTTAATTAGGGATATAATGATTCCACACTTTTCAAGGGAATAATTTAGTAAAAAATCAATTGACAAAAACTAAGACAATGCAGTATTAGAATTCAAGGATTAGTGGATATTCCATTTGGGAAACATAAGCCTCATGTTGTAATCCAAATTGAGGAACATATGTATATCCATTTTGGGTAATCTTTACATTGTAAAATTGAAATTTTCTTTTGGGTAAAATATACTTGTTAACAATATTTAAGATGATTTATTTGGATTAAAAATTTATAAAATGTAGTAGTTTCATAGAGGATGTGTTATTCAAGGAGTGTTTTGGTACCATAAAGGTTACACAACTATATATTAAACACATTAAAGTGGCAATGAGATATGAAATTTTATTTTTAAAACCTTTTCCCAAATCAGTGGATCCATTAAGCATGAATCGACTTTTTGTAGGGTCGTATATTGGACCCTATATGCTTTGTTCCTTTTTATTATTTTGTTATATTTGTTTCCAATTATTTATTTTGTTTATTTACAATTATATATATCTGGAAATATTTTTTAATAGATAATTTAATGTTTCTAAAGATTTTATATATGGGGTTGTAAACATAATTGTTTTGTGTCCTGTTAAATGGTTTTTTTATGGTCTTGTAATTTAGAATATCTTGGGAAAGAGTTTTTGATCATATATCATTGAACAAAGTTCCTATACATTATTGTCATGATATATGGACCAAGGTTTATAATGTTTGATGTTATTATTCAGATAACAAGGTTCACATAGTTTAAATTAATGATGCATTGAAAATGTTGTTAATTGCATAAGGTCATGATGCATGGAAGACGATGAACATAGTTAAGGCCATGATGTGTTGTCCAAGGGTTTATATAGTATAAGGTCATGATTGATAGGCCAAAACATGAATGTGGAAGTGTGAAAATGTAGAATAAATTTTATTTAAGTATTAGGAACACTGTAAAACATTCTGAATAGGGAATAAATATGTGGTAAATAATGACTCAAAGTCTTTAGACTAAGAGTGATGAGATGAGACACATATACTGGTGGTAACTGGTGATCAAAGTTGAATTACAGGTTCTTCTATTATGGTTTTAAGGGATTGAAAAATAGAATCCCTTTTTCATAAGAAACATATTCCCTTGGATGAATAACAAAATGTATGGGATTATATCGATCCATAGTGGGGCGGTGTAGGATCGGTTAGACAAAAGTGTCATTTGGAGTTGAATACTCTTAGTACTGATATCAAGTATGTTTTTTGGAAATTTATGAAACATGAGAAATGAAGTGTATCTTATGGAATTTTATGTTTATAAAAAGGTGATAGGGGTATTCCAATGCCTAGTATTATCATTTTTATCTACTTGGTTTCTCTTTTAAGGGTTGAGAATAGATTATGGTGTGTGGTTATATCTAGAAATTTCCCTCCATATGTAACTATATATATTGTAATATTAGTAAAAAGGAAACAATTTTTTTAATATATTAATAATTTATAGTAATTTATGTTGAAAAACATTCATTTAGTTTATTGTATTTTGAGAAAGAATGGAATTTTATGTAATTTAACACCACGCAAGAAGGACCTAAAATTTGTGATTTACATGGATCAGGATCGTGTGCCAAATAATATGACCCTAAAGTTGTACAAAACTATAGTAAGGGAAACCCATTTTAAATGAAGGGTTCTATAAACTGGGATAATGTTGGGGGTGGGGTTGAGTAGATGTTGATGTTGGGTACTATGAAAATGATTTTGTCATCACTACTTGTCCCATAATGATACGAATCATATAACATGTTTTTCTTTTTTGATGAAAAGTACTTAATTTGACTAGAATAAAATATATTGGATGGGACTTCAATTTCTAAATATGGGACTTTAAACCCATGTAAGCACATACTAGCACCTAAGGTGATGTGAAAAGGTATTAACTAATATTGTTTTAGGGGACCCACTTACTATAAATTTTAATGGTTAAAAGTGGAATTTTAGCCCATCATAAGATCACCATTGTCATGTTCACCTATGGATTGTTGTATAATATTTATTGTTTTTTTTATAACTAAAAATTATAAAATACTTTTAAGGTCGTGTATGGTGCAATAGATTTCATGCAGTTTAGCTTCAGGTTACAAGGACCTAGCTACTGTGTAGTTTAAGATCATATGATAGGGAATCAATTATAATGAAGTTTTACATAAGGAAACAAGGATCCATATATCATGCAGTTTAAAAAAATGTCATAGGGACTTAAATTTAATATGGTTCAAAATCATGAAATAATGAATCAGATATCGTAAAACTTAATTTCCCGAAACAAGGACTAAACTAGAATATAGTTCAATGTCATAAAATAAGGAATTAGATTTCATTTAGCTTAATTTCATTTGATGATGAATTACACGTGACTACTTTTAACTTCATGTGATAAAGAGTAAGATGAAATGAAACTTAATATCATCTAATATAGAAACAAACATCCTATTTTTTTAATGCCATATGAAAAGGACCTACTTGTCATTAAATTTAAATTATTATGACAAAGAATCATACACTGTGATAATTATTGTCACATTGTAAAGAATTTGATGCCTTAAATATTAATTTAATCTTACAAACACTCTAATATCATTTAGTTTAATGTCATGTGATAAATTTTCAATTTTTATGTCATTTTACATCATGTGATAATGACTTATCAAGTGTGCATTTTGACATCATGATATAGAGTCTTAGTTATGATCATTAAAATGTAATGATATATTATCATATAATAACCTATTAATGTCTTAAAATATGATAGAAGTGTTTCTATATTCCAGCATATACAAGGGTTAATAGCATCTGTTAAATACTAAATGACAAATGAAATCCTTATAGGCAATACTAAGATGGTTTATGTTTTTATTCAAACTTATTGATTGGTCTGAGATAGAGGATCTAGGATTCACTAAATTTCTAACAATATAATTAGTCAATCTATATAAATTTCTTCAATATTCAATTGATATATATGGTTCATGCATAGAGAAAAAATGGATTGGTGGTATTCCACTTCTATTAGGGGATTTTGTGTGACCCGACATGAATGAGGAAAAGTCTGATTACATGAAGAAAGACTTATTAGTTTTGTAGTTGGACAGAAGATAAAATATATTGGAATAACTAAATACCCATTAATAATGGGAATTTGGAAACATGATGTTATTTAATGAGGTACCTTTAACATAGACCTATGGATGGTGATTTATATGGTATAGTTTCCTCTATAGAACTAGATCAGATGTAGGAGAGAATAAATTTAGGTTGATAAAATTTATGGATGGGACTAGGTTTTGGGATACAAGAATCATTTTGTATCTTGAAAAAATATGAATAAATCAATACATAATTCTTGAAAGACATATTATATACACATTGACCTCTTGTACATGAGCAGATAAATAGGTTCCACCTTAACACTAGGTCATTGAGGAAGTTGTATATGGACAAGGAGACCCCAAAATTAGGGTGGATGAGAGATTTATTTGTTGATAGATTTTTTATCTAGGCCTAAGATATGAGACCAAAGTGTCAATACATATCCAATGACAAGGAAACACGAAAAAAGTGATTGTCTAAAGAAATAATATTAGTATAAATGAAAACTAATGCACCACAAAATCCTCTAAAAAAAATATGGATCTTTTATAATTTAAATGGATTCACAAATAATCCAAAAAAATTGTTTAATTAGTCATGTATGGTGCATATTAGTTCTTGCTGTTTGACATCACATGGTTAAGACTAGATTCCATACCTCAAGATATGTCACATCTTGATCAAAATAATACACTTATGGACCACTAAGCTCATGTGGTTCATGCTGTATGTGAGAATTAATAGATAATTGGGAAATTTTATGTATCACATGAAATAATGTGGAAGTGGAATAACAAGGGGAATATTTTATCATGATTAAACCATGAAAAATCTGTACATAGTTAACTCTACTCTTTTGAATAAGGGTTTAGAATGAAAAAACTATGTATCAGATTGGGGATGATGATCTTGGATTCACTATAGATCCTATAGGAGTATTAATCGAGCCACACATAGTTCATAAATATAGGGTAATTTTTTACCTTATATTACACTATTAGTGTCCGGTAGAAATACTTCAAGGATCCTCACATATACCAAGTTATCATTTAAGGGAGACTAGACTAACATGGGAGTTTTTTTTATTAGTTTTGGTAGTATAATATTAGTCCTTATGTTGGAATTTTAATGTGTGTCTAGGATTGGGGAGTGGGAATTATATCATTGATGTTGTTGGAATATGGGGACTCAATGAGAATTAAGATTCACACAACTATTTGTCTCTAATGTAAGAATATGATTCATTTATCATTATGGTGGGAAAAAAATAGAGAATCTATACCTAAAAAGTATACCAGTTTCCAATGTTTTGGATTCATGTATTGTCGAAAAAATATCATGATGTGAAACTTCTTATGGACATGAAAAATTAAAGATTTTTTTTTAGTTTTTTGGAATTTACTTTCACTATGTAGTTTTAATGTCTTATAGCCCAGAATTATAACATCATAGTTTAGAATCATGTGGTATAGATTCTATCATGCAATTTTATATCATTTAATTAGGATGATGAATGAACTTATTTGAAATTATGAAAATTATTTCATGAGAAATCATTATTTGTTGAGGGCTGTGATATACTCCACATCTAATGTGGTTAATGACAGCCTCATTAGTAGTATTCATTTTGTATGATGTAAGGAACATTCCATTTTGGTTTATATTTCATAGGATTATTCATGTTATCATTGGAGTTATTATAACCATTAACATATACCTATACAAGAATGAGAAGATTAATTTTTTATCAAGGATTATGGAAGTTGGTTCTAATGGGATTTTTGATTATGTAATGTATGGTACCTTTTCATGTATACTCTTTCCAACTCATCAAGTAAGATTTGGGAGTGCACATATTTAGTAATATGATTTTTAACGGAAACATGAATTGGGAAAAATTAACCTCAATGGATAAAATTAATTATTTCTCATACATAAGTTAATATTGGGCCATTTATATAGTGGTTTGGGTCACTATGAAACAATCCAAAAAGCATGAATATGTTCTTACAGACATGACCACTTATCGCAATCCAACATATTTTAATGAATGTTTGACAAGGTCTTAATAAAGGAATAAATATATCCATTTTATATTTCATGGAATCAGGTGGAATAATTAGAAAATATTTTTTTACCTTTGGTGCCACATTTTCAACTCCAAAACATAAATGAAGGTGCCTTTTCCATTAAAAAAGTGTGAGGGACACCAAATATAGTGATTATGTTTGATTTAATAATGTTTACAACAAACATTGTACCAACTCCCATTAGCTGTATAACCACATTTAATTTGGGAAATAAATTTTTGGAAGTGAGGATGAACTTTAAATACCAATCATTAATTATGGGATAAGGTTACATGAAATCAATTAAATATTAAAAAAATCATATAGATAATTTTTTGGTGTGAAACACGTCTGAGATATGATGTATGAAGTTGTAACATGCATTGAAACATCGAATTTATTTTTCAAATCATTGAAATATTGTTTCATTGGCAGCCAAAAAATACCCTGTCTTCTTACTTGATGAGTGTTCAACCATCTATCCATGTGAGAATTAAATAGGCACAATAGGAATATGATGAACTATAGAATAAAGTGAAAATTATTATACTGTTTAACCATGATTATAATGGAAATATAATTTTTCAAAACCACGTATGTGTTCTATCTATTAAAAATTTCAAGAAGGATCTATTCAATGAATTTCATATTTCATAATTCTCTATTCATCCGGGAAGTATTAAGATGTATAAATATCTGAGAGAGTATTTATGATTGGATAAAATTACTAAATATATTTCAATATATATTACTTAGTTATTTTTATGTCCTCATGTTATGTATGAGAGATAAAATTTTAATGGGATGTCATGACTATTAACCATATCGGAATAGAAATTGGAAAATATTACCATGTATTTCGTCATCCAAATACCCAAAATGTAAAGGGGAAAAAATTCAATTTTTTTGTTGGTCACCATATAAATTTAGAAAACATAATTTATATTTTATAAAACATAAATAGTAATCAAATTTTCTTAATATTCTTTAAGGATGTGGTATTGTTGCATGAAGTACAATATTTTATATCATCTAATCAGGACCAGAGGTTTTCCTCAATGTTAAGGTGATGTCTTTAGAAATCTCCTAATACAAAGTTTATTTTTATCACATATTATCATCCTCAGAAATATGGTATATTTGAGATAACTATTCATAAACTAGATGATTTGTTGAGAGATTTTTCTATTGAATTCAATGGTGGTTAGGATAATCACCATCCTTTAGTACTGTTTTTTGGGAATAATAGTATTTTCATCCGCATTCAAATTTAACCATATGATGCCCTATATGAAAAGAAGTGTAGAAATTAATGTTATGGGTTGATGATAGATAAATAAATCTATTGGACCTAAGAAAGTTAACACAATTGAAAAACATGTCAGAACCATTCCATAAAACATGAGAGAATATCAGAGTTGATATAAATGTTATGCGTAAAATCATCATCCCGGTTAGGAATTTGATGTTAGTGTGAAGGTTTTTCTATTAATATATCTATAGATGAAGGTTATGAGATTCATAATGAAGGGAATTTTCTTCCATAGGTATATTTTCAATTTATTTATTTTAGTTAGAGTATAGTTCATATCCTTCTTTCAGGGAGATCCACTAAACCTCTATAAAGTCCATGATGTGTTATATGTACACCATTATTATACGTTTTCTGAAAAAAAAATTAAAACTGCATAGGTTATTTTTTGTTTTAAAAGATTCTACAAAGATGGCATCACCGATTCCATCTTTACTCCCCCGCACCACCTTTGACCTGGGTTGATGACATGGCAATGGAAGTTGGGGGGATACCACCTTTCACCTCTTGGTAAGGCCAATGTCGGCACTGGCTATGCCATCTTTGGCCTTACCTAGAAGAGAAAGGTGGCATTGGCGATGCCGACTTGGCCTCAACTACATATAAAAGGGAATCCCCCACCTTATCCCCACAAAATTGTAGCCTCCATCTCCCATAAATTCTCTCTATCTCTCTCTAAAAAACTCAATTTCTGTGCAGGTTTTTGCGAAGCATCATTTAGAGTTATTTTTATTTAATTAATATAATGTTTTCTTTATTTTTTTAAATAAATTATTTTTTGTTTAAAATGTTTCATTTGTTTCTAGTTTATGTAGTTCTTAATATATTTTTATTAGGTTCTATAATTAGTTATATATATTTTGAAATAATTTTTTTTAGTAGTGTAGATTAAGTATAGATTAAGTATAGTTTAACATAGGATTAACATAGGATTATGTATTGCGAGATTTTGGTAGCATAAATATTATGTGGTTATCTGAGTAATGAAATCCATGTCTGGATATAAACAAGTGGATGTGGCTCTGGCATAGATGTACCTAGGGGTGAAACCTAAAAACACCACTTTGAGCTGACTCGAATGGGGACTGGTGCACGACAACATGCCTTATTGCACTCTTGGTTTGACACTCCCGGGGGATATTTATAAGATGATTCAGATTTTTATTATAAACTACTAAAATATATAAGAAAAAATTAATTAAATTAGTATATTTATCAATGATAAAATGATCATTTTGATGTTATAGAATTAAATAAGGACAAAAGAATTAATGACTGAATTTTATTATTAATAATTAAATCTGTTTATATAGTTTAATTAGTTATATATATTTTACAAATAATACTTATTAGTATTAATGAATAATTATAGACTAATTAATAATAAATTAGGATAAAAAATGAATACATATGATTAGTTAATTATATATAACAAATGAATATAATATGATTAAGGATTAAAGAATAAAAAATTAAATAAAAAATTAATATTATTTAACAAGTTATTAAAGAATGAGTGATTGTTTAAAAATGTTATTACTAATAATTAAAAATGTTATGTATTAAGTGGTTTAGTTATTTATATATAGTTTAGAAATAATAATTACTATTACTAATGATTAATTATTGATTAATTAATGATAAAATATGATTAAAAATGAATATATATGATTAGTCAATTATAAATAATTTTTAATATTTGTTACATTATCATAATTCTGATGAAAGAAGCATTTTTTGCATAGTGAGTTATGTTTGCCTGTGGGTATTGCTATGGGGAGGTCATTAAAACTGAGCAAGGAGATACATATATTACAAAACCAATAATAGTGGTTAGTACAACTGATTGGGTAACCATAAGTGAACTTCAAGAGATAATTTGTGGTTTCTTAAATCTAGGACCCAATCAAGTCTTCAAGTCTATGAATTATAGACATTTTCTATTTCCGACGACACTGTGGAATCTATCTTGTGCATTGGTTGTAGATGTATAGTGGGTCCAAGCAATTAATTTATTTTATCAATGGTCAGATGGTACAATGATAGGGTTATATTATGATGTTGCTACTATTCAACAACAACGTCCAGTTGTAAGAATAAGTATAATTACAATAGTGGTTGAAGAAAATCCACCCCATGAAATTGATCATATTCCAAATCATGCAGTAGAAGAGGAAAACCTAGATGATCTCTCAGATATACATTTCAATCTGACTTCCGATGAGGAGTTTCATAATGATAGATCAAATAGTGAAAACTGTGCTCATGAGGAGTGATCGACTGAAGTTAGGAAGAATGTTTCAGGAAATGCATTATTTTTACATCATCCTCGACCTACAATAAATCATTCACCACAAGTTTCATCTCGGTCAGAAGCAATGACACGTGTGCTTGAATTTTACAACAATGTTCTCACACTAGAAACTGAGTTCCTCAGTGTTTTACCAGATAGGTTTAGTGAGCTAGACAAAACCTTATATAATGGAAAGAATTTTCCATGTTAAGATGCATTAAAAAGAACACTAAAGAGATTTTACATTGAGAGGAATTACAACCATATAGTTCACAAATCAAGCCATAGTAATTATGTCATACGGTGTTAGACATATGGGGATGATTTTAGATTTCACTTGAGGGAGGTTCCAGACATTACATTTGGAGGCTCGAGAATCTCGAGGATTGAGGTGGCTCATACTTGTGTTCGGCCAAGCCTCACACAAGATCATACCTCATTGGATATAGAATTTGTGTCATATATTATTATTGAGATGATTAGGACATGTCAAGATGTTCCAATATCCCTTGTGCAAGAGAATATTCAATAGATATTCATTTATAATATTTCTTATACTAAGGCTTTGATGGAGAAACATAAGGCATTTATGAAGGTCTATGGTGATTGGGATGAATCATATCGGGTGTTACCACAATTACTATTCATACTGAGGCATCATAACCATGTTGTATACCATCTGGATACAAACGAACATGTCTCTCACAATAACGAACTACATCCATCTTGTGTTCAATTTCATCGGTTGTTCTGGGCATTCCTTCCCTTTATCTCGTCAATTCGTTTCACCAAATTGTTTATTCAGATTGATGGAACATTTCTGTATGGAAATTACAAGGGCTTATTGTTGATTGCGGTAACCCAGCATGGAAACCATTAACCTCTTCTGCATGCCTTTACCATTGTAGAGAAAGAAAACTATGAATCATGGATTTGGTTTCTGGTATGTATCAACAACCATTTCACCTACATTCGTGGTGTTTGTTTGATATCTGATCACCATCGAGCAATTAATGTAGAAATCAAGGAGGATAATGAATCATAGAGATACCCATATGAACTTCCTCAATTCTGCATTAGACACATTTCTTGCAATGTGTATAAAAAATTCCACCACTAACTGGTGAAGAAGGAAATCACGAGGCTTGGTAAATATTTTATTCATAATTTTTTTACTATTTCAAAATAAAATAAAATCAATTTATGTGAAATATCATCTATTCTATGTAGAATATGAGCTGGAACAATAGCGGTTTAAAGAAAATTTTGAATAAATACAACAGGCTAATCATGAATTTTATGATTATATGATGCAGATTCAAACGGATAAATGGACATTGACAGATGATGGGGGGAAGAGGTACAAACCCATGATGAAAAAAATTGTGGAGTGAATCAATGGTGTCTTCAAAGGGCTTCAAAATTCAAGAGACAATATATCAATGTGTAAAATACTTTGTTGGTAGAAAAATACTAGCATCAGACAGAATACATTAGGGGAAAAGATATGGAAGACACTTTCAACGAGATATTGAAAAAGTATTGAAGAAGCTTCTGGTTATCACGTCTACCTTTTTCGATGTGAAGACTCCCAAATTTAAGTTCAAGATCATTCATACCCCATCACAAATCACATCGATGAAAAAATGGTTGTATTACTAGAAACAAGGCAATGTCAATGTGGGAACATTCAGGCCATACAATTTCCATGCACATACGCCATCACATCATTTCCCTCTGTGAACATATCATTGGAAGAATATGTTGATCCAGTGTACTAGATGGATACCATTGGTAACTATTATGAGGCACCATGGACACCTATTGGGGAGTATTGTTTTATAACAATTCTGAAAGGACAGCTGATAATGATACCTGACATGAATTGGTTACGTCCTTATGGGAGACCAAAGGCCAGTAGGATGCATAATGGGATTGACTGGCCTCAAGAACAAGGGTAGAGTTTGTGATGCATGATATGTCATAAAGAAGGTCATAATCGAAAACTATTCCCTATTGATGTTGGGTCAAGTTCACAGTCCCATCCAAAATAATGTATTGTCTTCAATGTGTTATTCCCATATTGCAAAGTAAATGTTGTTATCTCTTTATTGTTTCTCGGTTTTCTAAACCCCAAATCCCAAAAGCATTCCACTTAACCTATAACCATGTTTGCAAAACATTAATATCAAAATTTGAAACCCTAAACCCTCAAACATAAACCCCAACCAAAAACTTCTTCTCTTTTCCATGGGGTTTGGTTAAATTATTTGTGATATTTTAATAGACAACTCTGTAACAAAATAATTGTATCTTAATGATTATATTAAGTTATTCAATATAGATAATTAGATAAATGCCTAAAATATCCCTAGTAGTTGACATGGTTTATCAGAATCCAATCCACAATTAGATAATCATAAAGATCCTCTAAAATATGTCTAACAAAATTAAAAAACCAATATTAAAGATAATAGTACTTATTTCCAAAAAACATTATTTCTTTCAAGAAATTACTTTCTCCTTATTTATTAAATAAAATCATTGATAATAGAATTTATATCATAAATCCAAAGGCATAATACTTAATCCAAATTGAAATGTAAATGTTAGTAACTCTTCTCTTTTTTTCCTTTTTCTGGACCCCAAAACCCAAAATCATAACACATAACCCAAAAACATGTTTACTAAACCTTAATATCAAAATTCGAAACCCTAAACCCTCAAACCTAAACTCCAACCCAAAAACATCTTCCCTTTTCCATGGTTTTTGGTTAAATTATGTGTGATATTTTAATAAACTATTCTATAATGAAATAAGAGTATTATAATGATTAGATTATGTTTTTCAATATAGATAATTATATAAATTCATAAAACATCATTAGTAATTGATATGGTTTATCTTAATCTAATCCATAATTAGTTAATCATAAAGCTCTTCCAAATTATGTATAACCAAATTCAAGACCCAATATTGTAGATAATAGAAAAAATTTCATAAAAACATTATTTTTTTTAAAAAAATTACATTCTCTTTATTTCGTAAATAAAATCATAGAAAATAGAATTTATTTCATAAATCCAAAAGTAGAACACTTAACCCATATTGTAAAGTAAATATTATTACCTCTTTTTTTTTTGTTTTCTAAACCCCAAAACCCAAAAGCATAACACTTAACCCAGAAACATGTTTCATAAACCATAATATCAAAATTCATAACCATGAACCCTCAAACCTAAACCCCAACCCAAAAAAATCTTCCATTTGGAATGGATTTTGGTTAAATTTTCTGTGATATTTTAATAAACTATTCTATAATTAAATAACAGTATCACAGTGATTTGAAAAAGTTATTCAATATAGATAATTAGATAAATTCCTAAAAAAATCATTAGTAATTTACATGGTTTATCATAATACAATCCATAATTAGTTAATCATAAATCTCCTCCAACAAATGTCTAACCAAATTAAAGATCCAACATTTTAGATAATAGAACTTACTTCATAAAAACATTCTTGATTTCATGAAATAACATTCTCTTTATTCCTTAAAAAAATCTTAGAAAATAGAATTCATTTCATAAATCCAAAAGCCGAAGACATAACCCATATTGTAAAGTAAATGTTATCATCTCTTCTTATTTTTTCTCGGTTTTCTAAACCCCAAAACCAAAAATCATAACAATTAACCCAAAAACATGTTTCCTAATCCTTAATATCAAAATTCAAAACCCAAACCCCTCAAACCTAAACCCCATCCCAATAATCACAAACCATAACCCTATAACCTTACAAAGAATAAAAAACCTAGATATATTCCTTTAAAGCATGTATCATTTAATGAAATTCATATAATGATATTTTCATTAATAAAATTATTTCACAACATAATTTTTTCGATCTATTTTTTTCTCTTCTTTCCTCTTATTATCTTTAGTTCATTCAGAACCAAAAGAAATGGAGAATTGTATTTCTATTGGTAAAAATAAATTCATAAAATAATGTGAATCCAAATTTCTTTTATTCTATTCTTCAAGTCATAGCATTATGTTAACCATAAAGTAATATTCTACAATTTTCACTTATGAATCATTTCATTTGTTTATATGCAGATGGATGATACCATACTACTCACTCATTAGCCTAACCATATATCATAGGCCGAGTTAGAGGGTCATCTAGATCGATTGATCATGGTGTGTCGAGCGCACCATTTCAATCATAGGGTTCCTCTACCTGTTGTTAGACAGTACATGCGCCGTGCTAGCTTCTATATCATTTCCATATCAGATTTGACATTGGTAGATAATTACCGACTTTCTGCCCAAATTGAATGATGGGGACAATAGAAAGTCGAATTCCACCTGCCTAAGGGAGATATGACAATCACCCTTGAGGATGTGGCAGTGCTTCTCGGTCTTCTTATCTAGGGGAGACCCATTATTGGACTCACTCGTGCAGCTTGTCCAGACCTTGCTCAGCGCTTGTTATGCATTGATATTTTGTTCGGTCGTAGGGATATAGAAGGAGTGTCTATATCTATTCCTTGGTTGGAGTCGCAAATTCTAAATTTACATGAGGATGAGGACGAAGAGACTGTCATACGTTATGCCCGTGCATATATGTAACAACTCTTTGGCGGGACCATGTGTACTGATCACTTGGGGATGCATGTGGACATGATGTATCTACCCCTAGTTGAGGAATTTGATCTGGCTGGGACGTACATATGGGGATCAACCTTATTGGCATGCACATACAAATCTTTATGCAGACTATCCCATAGGGACCGCACATGTCTCGGGGGATGCGTCCCCATTATTCAGATGTGGGCATGGGAGCACATCTCAGCATTCCGCGCTAACCATACTGGTCCGATCGTCAAGATAGAGGTATTGCATGACGCTCCACATGGATGATGGTATGATCATTCATTTCTATTGGATTCTGATTCTACTATGAGTTATTGAGTATAATTTATCATTATTCATCACTATTTTTGATGTATTTTATATGTGGTATCAGTGACCCAATTTTGATGTGGTTTTGAGACCACATTGGGGCGTATATCAACTACAGTTGGACTGTCTCTTACCTGATCATGTATGTATATACAATCTATCACTGTCTAACATATATAATAATAAAATCAATTTTTGTTTTTAGTTAGGTTATTTTTTTGACAAAATCCCTTGTCATTTTAGATTTCATGGCTTCCATACTGTAGTATAACGGACCAGTTGCCAGCATACTGCACTATTGGGATTAAGGATGATATGGTTATAGTGCCCCTCATTCACTTCCATATTATTGAGTGGCACCAGCCTCACAAAGTCATGTGCCAGTTTTTCCGTACTCAGCCTATTCTATTACCATCGAGAGAGATAGACTGACTTCATGGGATGAAGCTGACCGGAAGGTAAAATGATGACTGGTCCCGAGTACATGCCAACTTTATCAACTGTTGGCACAGACGTACAGAGTTTCATATTTAAGGTGTTCCTAAGAATCAATTCTCTCTTTCAGAGTAGGTTGAGTATGGTACATGGTATAGAATCATGTCTATACTATATCTTACCTAACCTGACTTAGAGATGCATAGAATGGTAAGTCAATAAATTTCCATTAGTTTGTTTATAGAACTATTTTCTAATTCAATTTGAATCTATTTATAGGGAAGTCAGATGGAGTTCTTATTCTCTTGAGTGATGATGAGGAGGAGGGTGTCTTTTTTCGGGCAGTTTTCCATGCTACAATGCTGGAGGCGATGGTATCTTTTCTTGCGCTATTCAGGAGTATCTTCATGCATCCGTATCAAGTAGAAGAGGTTCCTACCCAGGAGGAACATCATGCAGCTACTGTTGGTGCTGATGAGCCATGACCATGGTGACGTAGACAACATCATTCTACACGTGAGGCCTCACCTGTTCCACTAAAAGAGGCCGGCCCTTTAGTAGTCCAGGATCTACCAATTCATGATGTGCCTCAGGTGGCATTGGATCCCTCCTTGCAGATAAGATATCTGATGTTCCCACAATCATAGGTTCGAGATCCTTCACAGCCTTGAGATCCATTGCAGCCATGGATTCTAGATCAATCTCCGTCTTAGGTTATATCACCATTGTAGGCTTGGTTCCCCACTACTGTGGAGGCAGGTCCCTCTACCACCCTATTGGGAGAAGGATCTGGAGGGCAGTACGAGATGTAGTCGATATCTCCACCCCCTAACAAATAGATGGAGGATGCGCCAGTCAATGTTCCATTTCCCTATGAGTAACCTATACCAGGTCATTAGACTCCACTTCGCACTCGACGCGAATGTCCTATTCCCAAACTACCATGTGGGACCGAATCTCCTCATCACAAACATATACATTGATTGTACATTTTTTTACTTGTTTTATGTATACTAAAATCATAATTCTCTTATTAAGATTAAATCTTATTATATGTTTATCTAGTATTTTAATTTTAATTTATATTTTAGGCACAATTTATATTTGAATAATTTAAAATTAAACTACATGAAAAATAGAAATAATTAGTAAATTTCAAAAAATAACTTTAAAAGATTAAAAATTCAACAGTATAAAAATAGTGTAAATAATATTTTAATTATAGCCTAATCATTTAAAAAGTTTTTGAAAATAAAGTGTTTCATAAATAAAATAAATAAATTATAATTAATGGAAAGTATGTACTATAACTTAGAAGTGAGAGTGAAAAAATGAATGTCGAGGAAGATCTTAAGCCACCTTCTTAACTTTGAAACCCTATAAAATATATACTATAAAGCCCATATAAATAAAAATTAAAAATTCAACTACTAGTTATATTTTTAGGAAATTTCTAAAATTGAATTCATATCGGTCTTATAGTTTATATTATATAGGACACCAATGTCACGTACTTGAAACATTTTTATGTTTATATAGGTAGATTAGAAAGCTTATAAATAATTTTTCACCAGTATTTTTTAAGATATTATTTTTATTTTGGACAGCTGGTCAAATGTTAGGACAAATTTTAAAATTTCATTCATATCGGTCCTATACTTTATATTATATAGGCCAATAAAGTCACGTACTTGAAACATTATTATGTTTTAAGTAGGTGGATTAGAAAGATTATAAATTATTTTTTCATGAATATTTTTTAACAAAATATTTTTATTTTGGACAACTATTTATATATTAAGGAATTTCATAAATTTCATTCAAATTGGTCTTATAGTTTATACAATATAGGCCTGACATGTAATGTACTTGAAACATTTCTAATTTTCAAGTAGGTGAATTGGAGAGCTTATAAATAAATTTTCAACCTCATTTTTTAAAGAATTTATTTCTATGTTGTACTACTAGTTATATGTTTAAGAAATTTTTATAATTTCATTTATAACTGTCTTATAGATTATATTATAAAGGACGTTAAAGTCACATAGCCGAATCATCTTTATGTTTAATGTAGGTGGATTAGAATGATTAATAATAAGGTTTCTCCGATATTTTTTAAGATTTTAATTTTTTGGACTAATTGGGGAATATTTAATCAATGTTTAAAATTTCAGTCATATCTGTATTACAATTGATATTATATAGGCTAGAAAAGTCATGTACTTGAATAAAAGATAAATTATGTTGAAACATTAAGTTTTATTAATATATATATATATACAACCCTAAAAACATAATAATAAATCATCAACATTTTATATATATAAAAAAATAATTAAAATAGAAAAAAATTAGTGTTTTATGGAAAAGGAGGCATTGTCGATGTCGTCTTTGAACATTACCCCAAAGGAGGCATCTGTGATGCATCCTTGAAGAGGTATTTAAAAAAAATAACCTTTGATGTTTTATTTTTTTAGAAAGAGTATAAAAAAACTCGTTCTATGTATCTATCCTACAGATGTACATACACAATAATTCACATGTACTGAACTCAGAGTTCATACCACCAGAGAAACATATTTCTTTTTAGGAATAATTGATGGAGATTTTGGATAATAAAGAGAAGGTGAAACTGAACAAGACCACTCAGATGGTCAATGTTTCATGGAAAAACCACCATGTTGAGGATTCTACATGGGAACCTGAGGATTTTATGGGGTTGATGTATCCTCACTTATTTATATAAAAGTAATTATATTTTCAGGGAGAATTTATTTTTAGGGGGTATAATGTGACACCCTAAAATTTCATGAAATAATTGCTTCAAATAAATTCAATTTCTATGATATCTTGTGTCATATGTAACAATAAGTCTAAAAAATTTTGATATATAATTGAAATGTTATTATATAATGGGATTGTTATCACCAAGATTTTGGATAAGAATTTTATGAATAGACAAAATAAATTTGGAAAAATATTTATTTTCACATGAATAAAATAAAATCTACTTTTTCTAATTGACTACAAAAAATTTAACTACATTTGAATGAAAAGAAGTATTTTTCTTAAAAAACTATTTTTGTGTGTTCAATGATTTTTGTCATAATATATAAAATAGTCACTATTGGTGAATGATTTTAATTAATTTTAAATATTATATATTCCATAATTTTTTTTACCATTCATCAAATATTTTTAATGGAATTATATAAGAACAAAAAAAGTCATAAGGTTGAAAATGTATTTTCTTTTTATAAAAATTGTATTTTTATCATTTTTACATAAATTTTATATTTATATTTTTACACATTTAGAAAATATATTTAAAAAATTATATTAATTATTTAAATTAAAAATTAAATTTATCTTAAAGTTATATTTTGTGTTTTTTTTAAATAATAATTTTTAGATGAATAATGAAAAATATTGTTTTTATTATATTTTTTATTTTTTTATAGAAAATATATAGTTAAAATTTTTAAAAAAATAATTAAAAATGAAAAATTAGTTCAATTACATTATAAATAATCGAATTTTGGTCATTTGCATTTTTTTTATGTTCAATTATGATATAAAACATTTTATACTTTAGAATAGATTTTCGTTGGAAAAGTATTTTTTCATTCCAATTGTGGGTTTAATTTTATATTAAATTAAACCACCTATGGGAATTGGATTTGATAACATTGATTAAATATATTTAATAATCATAATTAATATTGGGTAATAATGTTAACATAATTTTGGGTCATAAGAAATTGAAAAAACTTCAAAAACCTATCATTGTGGTTATGGTTAAAACTAGTTTAGCTGAGAGGTAAAATAATATTTTTAGGATTAATATAACTTAAAAACTAGACTAATTTATATTTTTGGGAAATATATTTTATATATATACTCTATGGTTCACTAGTGGTCTATTTTGGATCCATTTTTCCATGGGACTTGCCATTATTGTAAAACTATGCAAATTTCAAGTGTGCGAGTCAACTCAATTATAGAAGGCAACACACTCTCTTTTAATATTCACACATCAAGAGAATTTTTTCATTGAATACACTCCCAATAAAATGAATTAAATAAATAACCATGATCTATAGTCTCTATATTCATCTAAAATCTGTCATAGAAACTGTTTTGGTATAAACATAATGGGACTTTCTGGAGAAGAGGTATAGTTATTAAACTTTCATTTTTTATTTTTTTTAATCTACCTCCTAAATAAAATTTTAAAATGTGATTAAATAAAAAAAAAGTTTTATAAATATATTGGTTTTCTATTATGTCAATGTAATAACATTTAATACTCTTATCTTCCATTAAATAAGAAATGAAATAGTCGATCATGTGTATGACTGAATATCACCTCACGAACTGATGTAATTAGTTTTTCATCACCTACTCTCCTTGATGAATTTAATGAGGAATTTAATATATATATATATATATCAATTTTATTACATAATTTTAATTCAATAATCAAAATATATCATCTACCTTTTTAAATTCCAGTCAGTTGGAAAATGATAGTGTCACTCATCCGTACATGTCGACAACCACCTCCAAAAATCGATGCGATTCATTTTTAATTTCTATTTTACATGGATTGTAATAAGTATGGATTTTATGATTATAAAATATTTATATTTTACAATATTATTTTTTAAATGGTATTTTATTATTTACATTTCTTTTATTCAATCTATTGAAGAATTAAAAAAGCCTTCATTCATACATACGGAATACAATCTCCAGGAATGTAGTAATTCATTTTTCTTTCTGTCTATTTTATAGATTACTATAATTAATATTATATTTAATTTAGATATTAAGTATATAATGATTATATTTCTTGACATTATGTAAACATAATCAATTTATATTATCCAAAATCACCAACCCAAAACATATATGTAAAAATGAAGCAGTTATCACCTGAAACAATGATTTTAATAAGGAATTATTAAGAAACAGGTGAATATAGGTTATAATTTAATAATATATTTCATAATATATATTATTATGGATCATTAATAGATTAATAATTAAATTATATTTATTATACAATGGGATGAACATGTATAATGGATGTTGGACCTGAGGTAAGATATTTTCATCACACTTATTTTTGTGAGACGCATGCCATATTAACCAAATGTTTCCATTATATGGTGAACATAAAACCAATGAATTTATTTTATTATTCTTATCAAGAATATCATTGGGATTTATATATCCATATATGGTTTTTTGGGGATTATTATTCAAAATTCATCAATGTTGTAAGGGTTTAATTTTATAATCGCATTGTTTATCGTGATTATTTATGATTTTTCTACCAAGGGTGTAATTTTGTGATAAATATCTAAAGAATCAAATGAGTTTTATTCAAATATATTTACTCCTAGAAATAAATATTTTTTCTTTCACTTTTCTCTCTATATTCACTCAGAAATCTAAAAGAATGTTTTATCAAAAACAAACTTTATTTCTCTCTTTGGCTAAAAATTCTTTTCCTTTTTTATCAATTTTTTCAAAAAAAAATTTCAAGAATGTTTTTAATATTTCTCTATGATTTTTTTAATTAATTTAACCTATTTTTTAACATTTTAGGAAATTTTTTTAATCAAATATTTATATTGTTTTATTAATGTTTTCATTTTTATTTTTTATTCAAAATGAGAAATGATTCTTCTTTTAAACGAACAACACATGAACACAATTCACTACCATCACGCTCAATAAATTATTTAAATATTTATTTTAAAATTTTCTTGATTATTTTCAATGAATTTTTTTTCATGATATTTTTTTTAATTTTTTAGATTCTAAATAAGTTATTTCAAATTTGAGAAGGTATTTTCTATATGAAATGTTTCATGTTGTTTTTAAAGATAATTTTACATATAAAATTAAATCCTTTTATGTTTCATAATCATTAATTTGGATATGATCCAATGATACTATCATTATAATTTATTTGTATGATTTATGATTATGATGAAAATATGTTTATGAAATATATACTTCTCCATGGGTTATGTTATCAAGAATTGATCAAATGATCATAAAACATATTTATTTTCTATGGGTTATGTCATGATGAAGTGTTTATTAAAGCCATTTATTTTTTAGTTTTGTGATATGATAAATGTTTTATGATATTAGGGAACACATATGTATGATTTTCATAATGTGATATGTGGGTCAAGAATTATACATCCTTCTAATACAATTAGTAAAGATTGATATCTCATGCGATAAATATGAATGTAATGGGGAGAGAACCAAGTTCAGTAAGGGTCTCTATCCACTTTTATTGACACAACAGTAAATCATGACAACTGAGATGTTTTTTGTAGTGAACCCATTGCACAATGATATTATTATAAATGATCTTAGACTACTAAGGAATTTATTATTGGTGTTTACGTGTATGCCAAAATTCTATACCCTATGCCAATTTTATTCTCTGATAGTTGATATTCTTTGATTCCTTTATGATTAACGTCTAATGATCTACCAAGATTTATTTAATAACATAATATTTTGATCAATTATATTAAAAAATTATTTTTCATATGTCATTATTATATTCGTATACCCATATTCTCATATAATGTTTTAGTTATCAATGATATATATTTTGT
The DNA here is from genome assembly GCA_963277665.1 of Viscum album. NCBI lineage: Eukaryota > Viridiplantae > Streptophyta > Magnoliopsida > Santalales > Viscaceae > Viscum > Viscum album. Next base: position 812,464,675 of record OY728126.1, on the reverse strand, counting down.
TATCCTAATTGAGAATATGAGAACACCCTTTATTATATTTCCTTTACATAGGTTACGAATAAAGGTATTATTAATGATATTTCTAAGAAGGATTAGTGTTTTTTAGAACTTAGTGGGAGAAGATGTAGTTCACTTATACAAAATTTGTTTATATATCCATGCTTTAAAAGGCACCAAACCTATGAAATTTTTTCTTGGATATTTATGTTATGTAATGAATATTCATAAATTAATATGTGATATGTATGTATGAATAGTTTGGTTCACTATATATTAAAACTTACTTCATTAATTAATATTCACCATTGATTTATTTGAGCACTATTTTTTAATCTCCTTTGATATTGAGGTGATAAATTAGTATCTAGAGGGATAAAACCATAAATGTGGCCATGGATTAATGTTAAACCTCATTATTGGTGTATCATTAGGATAGTGAGAATGAATTATGAGAAAATTACTTTTCTTCACATATAAAAACATTCCCCGTGCCATCCTGGTTATCATTCAGGTTCTTTATTCAATTTTTTTTTTTGTATTCTAGAAGAACTTTGGATGTTTATATCAAAATCATAATTTTTATTATATATATATTATACTTCCTAATTTAATGGATATATGTTTAATTTTTTTCTTTATATATTCACGTTTGTTGTAATAATTTTTTCTAGTTCTTTCCCCATGAATCTATTAAGGTCATAAAGCATATGCCAAATTATTAAAGGATGACATACCAATATTACATATATTGAGTTACAATTTGTTAGATAAGGATGTACATGAGAAGGATAACAAAAAGTGACCAACATGATCTCATAATGATATAAATAATGGATTTTCTTTTGTTCCATAACAATAAATTCTAATCAATTCAAGTTAGTATAAGAATACTACCACACAGTGTTTAGCATGTGCCAAATGAGATAATAATAAAAATTTACCTTTCCAATACCAATATTATGATATAGGTTCAGGAAAATAAAAATATATAGGGGCGCTACATATAATATAAGTGAATTTACTTTAATCGGTGGCATAATGACTAGTGGAATATGATGTCACTTAGTGAGGTAATAAAAGGATATATGGTAGTCCTCATCCTACTTGTAATCGACTTATTTCTCTATTAACCACATAAGGGGAATTATTTTTACATGGTTGACTAGAAATGATGCATATGATGTAAGAAAATTTCCATCAGGTTCCTATTAATACATAATTACTATAGGGTGGGGTAATTTTGAAATTACCATGATATTTTGGGGGTCATGTTCGATGATATGATGGTGTATCACAAAGATGTGAAATTTCCCTAATGTTTCCCAGAAAGCACGACTTAAGGGGATTCTTTTCATGGATTTTTTTGGAATATTTCGGAAATAGATTTCAGGGTTTGTAAGATGATAATAATTTCGTTAAGAGTTTACTATATGGTTATCCAAATAGAACAACATGGTTCTCACAAAGGATTATATGAAGTTGTGATGGATGGAGTATTGATATGTATTGAAACATCATTCAAATTAAATGGAATCACCTAACAATAAAATATTATATAGAAATCTCTATATTACTAGATTTCTCAGCACCCATGCCCATCCAAAATATGATTTCAACCAAAATACCCATCCATAAAAGAGAGGTATTGAATGAATACAATCAAATAATTCAATAATTCCACGATGAAGACTTGGATGAAATATTTTAGGAAATGTTTATTGAGGTTCATAAAGTTAATATACCCTCAGATTTGACTATTCTTATATTTAGTTGAAATGATATACTCTAAAACATTTCTATACAAAACATCTTGTATAAACTTGACTTTAATGTGATTTTCAAACAAAGATTCTATATTGGATGTATGAGTTGGATTCATTATTCTAAATAATTTCTTGAAATTATGGGGACGACATGAAAAAAATTTATAATGTATTCCCACCATAGGATTCCAAAATGTAAATTAAAATTTAGATCTAAGGAAACACAACTAATACCATTGGAGGAAGGAAATATACTCCCTGTACTCCTCTAGTTCTAATGATTAATTGACAATATTGGGTCACATATCCTCCTCCATACCGATATTCACCGATATGAGCTCATCGACAGTGATTGAAAACCCTTCCATGAATACTCTAGAGTCATCTATAGGGCCATATTTATCCATTTTGTTTTCCTCAATGTCCTAGAGACACAATTATTATGGGATATTTTTGTATTCATAAGATGATATTTGAAAATATTCAACACCTAGGAATGATGAGGGGGGATCTCAAGATCATGATGGTGTTGGTGATATTGCATCACAATCAAAGTCATTGGAGACATCTTCACCTTCCCACATAATATCCTTGGAGGTAGAAGATGTGCCTAATTCTTGGTGTTTGAAAGTTATTATTAGGGAAACCATAGCTTCCACCAGTTATGTGTAGGTATCCTTTGATCTTGATGATAATAAAAAAACATTCTTGTGTCATGGAGATGAACATGGGGTATTTACATTAAGGATTTAATCACCCAAAGTGTTATCACCCATTAAAAACCAATGTTCACTATATAACATTCTCTCTCTAGATAGAATAGTTGTCACTATATCAACAACGGAAAGTAAGATGTTTAAACATTTCATGCTACTTGGAGCTAGGTTTTTTATTTCAATTAGATTAATTACAATTGCATAGTCATCACTACATTTGTTCCATGGGATTTCTAGGTATGTTATCAATATTTTAGGATAAATGGTACAAATGTATCTTCATGTCAACAGTTATATTCTATTTCTCTTGAATAATCTCTCTATTATATACTATGATTCACAATTTTCAAGGTGGGTACCATCACAATATATTACTATAACATATCTATCAATAAATAGTTTAATGAACCAATGAAATGATGATGAAACTGCTGCTATGATGGTTGATCCATGGGATTCCAAATTGGAAATTAAATGTTATATCCTCCAAAAGTACCATGAAATAATATTTAGATACAAGATATCTAAACTAGGATTTATGTTTGATAATTCAAAGGTGATTTCTCCCTCTTTTGTGATGCCCTTGGATGATAAACATTGAGGGAAAGAGAGGACATCCTCATTATATCATAATCATAAAATCCTCCAAAATGGTCTAAGATTGATGTCATAGAAATTTTCAATTAAATACAAATAAATGGTGTCATTTTAAAGATATATTGGAATGTATAGTATTATGATGTTCCTCTAGATAGAGGTCCCTTGATCCTAAATTTTTAATGAAGTAGCTATATTAAATTAAATTTGGGAAATATCTACTGAATAAACCTCAAACAAAAATACTTATTCCCATAATTATAGGGATATAAATAGTGATATGATAAGTTCTTCCCTCTTTTACTTTTAGTGGTGTTGTGTGTCCATGATTTGAAAGATTGACATGTGTGATATATAAGTGCATTACGATACTGTACTTCTGAAAAAATGGGTTACCTTTTACAATGTGGGATAATTAAATTGATTAATGTTTTTATGATTTGGTGTTTGATATAGATGGATATAGTAACTTTCTATAATTTTAAGGAATGCTTTTTTCTAGTGTGTAGTGTTGAGCTAACCCACCAGCATTCTTGGGTTGTTAAGAAAATTACGCACGATATAACCAATCCTCCTTGAAAATTTCATTTTTATGACCCTTAATGGTTTCAATAATATCTCAATGGTTCTGTTTGTATCATTTATATTCTTTAACTTGATTATCAATAAGATATATGTCTTCAATAGTGATGTAACGAGAATAATGATATCTGTCATGATGATGTTTTCCTTGGATCCATTTTCATTGGTGGCCTCATATTCTCGATACTTGATTATGTTTGGTGAACTCAGGTTCATATTATTATTATTTTTCAATTACTGGTTCTATTAATTTAATTTCAGTAATATATCTAAAAAATTACTATACATTATAGGATGTTTTGTTTGATGGGGGATGTGCAAATACTTTTATTTATGGGTGAAAAATATCCCGGAGAGTCTTGAATGGATTGAGAGTAGACTGAATCTTTTCTTCCTAAACTGTATTCAATTTCTACTATTTACTCCCACCCTTAAAAAATGGGTTTGAATGCATATATTTGGAAGGTATAATGGGAATTTATGCCTCAAGTGGTTGATTGTGTTGGGACCAAAGGATTTCATGAGCATGATCTATTTTCTTCAATGTAATCTTGTTATCAAACTTTTGATCAAAACTTCCTAGGATTTTTTTTTCAAATCATTTCCTCCTCAGTTTGGATACGAGACACATATGAAAACTAGGATTTGTAGGCTTATGTATCCTGAATATTTTATTTTCTAGGGATTCATTGTTTTATCCTAGAACCTACACATTTCTAAAAGAGTGTATATTCTTCCTGCAGTCCTCAAAACACATGCCACCCAGTTCCATCCATGGTTCTATATGTGGGTGATTTCAAAGTCATTATATTTATATGATAGATAACATGTGATAATGATCTTTAACGAGTTCCAAAACATTTTTTGTTGTGTTTTTACTATGATTGTATTATTTAATAATTTACCTGATCTTTTTCTCTATGTATATGGTTTTTGAAGAAATGTCAACAAGGTCTACCAAATTGAATCCTCTAGACATTATCCTAAGACTAAAAAATCCTACAATAATCCAATATACTTTAATGTGATTAACCATGTTTGAATATTGTGACATATATTCTCAATGGGGTCCTCTAGTATATTCTAATATTATAGTTTCACATTGTGGGAGTATGTACAAACGTTTCATCTAGAAATAAATTCATAGGACCGATAATTTCCACACAACTTGAAATTCAAGAGGCAAGGAACTATCTTGTTCTTTAATGTATAGGTGAATTGGTGTAGGAACTGATGAATAAGGTCTCCCCAAACTATGATGAACATGGTTGTAAAGATTTTATAATTGGATAATGATATCCCTTTTAGGGTATATATGAATAATCTGAATTTTTTCATCTCTTTTTTATCAACTATTCCCATCTTAGGGGAAAACCACGAAAAAAAATATTTGAGTAGGTTCTAACATGGTTTCCCATACTACTTAATGTTTGGAATGTTGAATTCCCATCATTTGGTGGAGGGGTGGAATATACATATTCCTAATATGGTTTCAATTTAGGTTACACTTTGGAGAATTTCCATTCTATGGATTCAATTCATGAGGAGAGAGACATTATAAAGATGATGATCTCTAGTAGAAATATTTTCTAAGATGAGTCCTAAATAGAGGGAGATGATGAAGAAGCAAACCTTTTCTCATCATATATATGCAATCAAATACATTCGTTATCTAGACATGGGTGAAATTCCTTGATGAAGGGAAGTTATATCTATAGTGGAGGAAAATCATGGTCTAACTCAATCACCCGGTTCATATAAACTAGTTTTTTAGTCCTAAATAAATCCTAGAGCTCAAACTCTTTCCTTATGAGATTATTGACTATTTTTTTCATATTTTGAGGATATGAATATACTTATTACTATATTTTATACTCAATTTTACTATTAACCTTGAGTACTACATCGTTTTTTCATTTCATATATTATATCTTATCCCCATGTTGTACCAAAATTTCATCACTAGAGAGTATATATACTTATATAGGATCCCAATAGAAGATAACCACACCTTTACCATTATCATAATCTATAACCCATAAAGATACTAGAAATTAGAACTTTGGATCCACCAATTTATGTTCCATGTTTTTTAGGTGTACATGCCTCCCTCACGTGTCTCTATGCGAACTGAATCTCAAACCCGCATTTCTTCAATAAATGACCCAATTTCTATGTCATGGGCTATATCATATTCTGATGTAGTACAAATGATTTTCTTCAAATATGGTTGATTATTAATAATAATTTCAACATTGTTTTATTAACATAATGAATCATTATTACTTATAACCTTTTTAAAGGTACATTAATGTATTCATTTTGCTACCCTTTCTTAGAAATATATTTCATCTTATGGACTATGTGGGGATTAATCTTATTTATTGATCATTTCTCTATAATTATGTCAATGGTAATAATAAGGGAGTCCCTTAACAACCTTATTGAGGGATACTTGAATTAAATTGGTGTGTTTCACTATGGTAAGAATGGTGGGAGTGATTTCTATCATAGGCCACCACCCATCCTATAAATGATATATTCCTTGGGATAAAGAGGAAAAATAAACTATACATGAGTCATAATAAATATTTGATCCTACCAACTCCATAAATGTATGTTTTTGATGATTCAATGACCCTTGGAGTGGTGGTGGTGTTAGAAATTTCAATAACACTATAGGTTGGGCTTTAATTTTATGGTTTTCATATTGGATGGTAATTCCATCTTCAAAAATATGTGATCCATTACTCAGGCATGTTTTGTCTTTAATTCTAATCAATGTGTTAAATTATTTCCCTGAAGGTTTTTTCATCAATCAAGTAATTTTCCTTTCTCAAATATGATTATTCCATATCCTTTTAGAGTAATATAGTATGATCCTATTTATAATATTCTCCCTCTAGTTACATTGCTGTTTTGACTTCGAGATAATATGATTTTTCTTGGAATAACCTGTAAGAATATGTAGTGTTTGGGATTGAGACCTCTCTTAGGGTAATAACATTGCAGGATTCCATCTTGGAGGTTGGGGGAGGGGGGGGGGGTTCTATCCCATGAATGTGGAAAAGAGAAATGTTCTATATTTTCACCATCCCTAAATAAAAAATTTAGATTCGGAATTAATAGATATTTTCTGGAGTGAACTCAAAATGTAAAAGAAAGAATACAATATATTCTTGTAGTATTTTTCTGGTATATTTATCCAAGATCTATAGAAATTTTCATAGTCAATTGGAAACCAGTATTTTTCACTATATGGAGATGTTTTTCACAATCCAAATAAGGTAGGTTATTTTCCATTACCTAAAAAAGAGTTTCCCTTAGGTTTTAGCAGATTTATGGAATAAAATCGTCATTCAAAACCACTTATATTTCACACTAGGGAGTGGAAATGGGCTAAAAAATGATCGGTAGGTTACCCATAGCCTATTCCTTCTATATATCCATGACATATTTATCATATCTTGTGGGAAATTCGTTCACCTAATCCAACAACCAATTATATTTCTATAAATGTTTCATTAGGAAGGGGAGTGTTTTCACATGTTAAGGAAGATGTTGTCAATAACATTCACACAACATTTTTTATTGATGAAAACAAGGAAAAATGGGTGGGGGGTTTGGTTCATGGGTTGACTGAACATGATCCTTCTAGTACCACTAGATATGAGAGAATTCATGAATTATCTATGAAAACTAGATTTTCATGAAATGAATAACTATCATTGGGGGGGGGCATTCATGTTGATGGACTTGGTTTCTATGGGCCTTATATTTTGGGTCACCAATAACTAAGGTGGTTAGTTAGGGGCCTTATTTCATATTGATCATGTCACATTATGAAGGAATTACATATTTTACACCATGAGAAGAGTTTTCATGGTCAATTTTTTTTGTTTCTATAGATCTGAATGTTATTTATTATGTTTTATTGAGGAACATTAGAAATTTTGATAAGAATATCTTAGGGATGATTTCAATAGTATTGTTACTCTCATTTCATGATAGAAAGACTAAAAACTCTATGGACATTGTAAACAAGTTTTGTACGGCCTCAAGAATATTAGTCTGTATCAAATTAGGAATATGGGAAGGATCTTGGGTTATTATGATCATTGGATGAAATATTATATTTTATTCTCTCCATGGGGAGGATTTTGGACCTTTATGGATGAGAGTCTTTTTTTATGGATCCTATGAAATTGGAAGAGTTGGAAGGATATATACATGAAATTATATGGGAATTTGAGAATGAAATTTATTTTATATTAGTAGATTACTATGAGCTCCATCGTACTATGTGGGAATACATTCCAATATTTCAGTGGCCACTAAATCTTGTTTTTGGACTCAATATAGATTGAATTGAGTAGGTATATGTGTTCCCTTATGAGATTCTTCAAGAATGTACCAGTATATCTTCTAGATGGATTTTTTAATTATCCCTCCACTGTTTTTCCTTAATAATATTTTGACTTTCTTAATAATATGGTGTGGTGATATGATACATCTCTTTTGTTGATGTTGTGATACATCGAAAACTCATTTCACATTGGTAAAAGATGTAATATGGTATTGCTACTAGGTGATCTTTATGATATCTAAAAATTTTATTCTACAACAATTTCCAAAACATGTTCATATAGTTTTAAGAAAACATAAAGGATATAGGTCAATACATCCATTGTTTCTGTAATACATTAATGAGATTCTGCAATACAAATAAATATATGGGATTGTTCTTCTATGGGATTAGTCATATTTTCCCACTCATATCTTCCAGTAAAAATTTGTATGTGCCATAAAAATCATATATATACTCCATAATATTGGATTATACCCTAATAATTGTTTGGATATAATGACATACTTAGCGTACCTCCAGAGAATACTGATGGGCTTACTTTTTTTTATATAGTAAAATATTTATTCCTTCATTTTAGGAAAATATAATATATCTTATCGTAGTTAAAAGGTATAACTCAATGTCCATAGTTTCCTCAAATTTATTTTCCTCAGTGAGATCTCCTTCAAGGTGATTGGGCCTAAGTGGTTAGAATTATGGTCTCACAAGAAACCTCCTAAGTGTTGTTTTGGGTAATGTAGACTACACGATGTTGTCAACGGTGACAGTGGAAGGAATGATACATATGAGGTAACTCTGGTATAATAGTGATGTCACATTCAACCACATTATCTTCCAATTTATGATAAGAGAGGTGATAACCATCACATAATAATGAGAGTATCCTAATGCAATTAAATGTGTTAATACGTGCCACTAGATTCATCACATCATTCCTCTAGTTTGTAGTGATATTTGGAATATATTTTGGGAGGTTATCATGTGTGGAACCCAATTCTGGAATGTAACAATATTGATGTTACACCCTTTAAAAATATTTTCTACTTGAAAATAGTGGTACTGTGTGGGTGACTTGAAATTTCAAGTGATAATGGTTCATCAATTTTTCAGTAGTTAATGTGTAGTAGTGTTTATGTGAAGAATATTCCATCATTTTTTATCTATGTGGGATATTTAAATGGGTGAATAATGTTTAATAAGACTATATAAAATATCCTGAAAATGTAAAATATTATACACAATAAAATTTTCTACCAACAATTTTTATAGATAAACGTTTCAAAGTTGACTTGTTTTTTTATAATTTGGAAAAAAGGCCTATAAATCAATGTAACTCAAATATATTTCAGTTATTAAATATTTAATATCAGGACCATCATTCTTTTCAAATAATTATTCATGGTTGAGATAAAAATGACCACGAAATTTGTAAAATCTTTTATTTGGTTATCTACTGACCATATGTTCAAGTTTATTTTTTTCTATCTACTTGGTTGTTTTATATGGAATTATGTTCATATGGAATTGGGTTGGAGTGTTCAAGAAAATTGTGATTTAAATCAAATATGGTTTTCTGATTCAGTGAGAACATGCATTCCAAATCCTAGTGGTCATTGGGACATTACCCGTGATGGATTGAAATATGAAGTGGTTGAGAGGATGGAAATTTTGGCTCACCTAGAATTTTTTAGGGGAATTATTATATTCTCCAAGAATCACTTATAAATCTAAGGTGTGTTAAAAAAATTTATTTACGAAAGACACATGAATCTATACTAAATCCCAATGAAAGTCTGATTACTTTGGTGTAATGATTGACTGTCGACATGCATTGATTTGAATATATGTGAATACTAGTGGTTTTATATAAATGGTACTATTTTAATGCATTATATCCTCTAAATATTAAATTTAATTTATTATTTATCTTATTTTGTAGTATAATGTTATATTTTAAATCCACACTATAGTGTACATAAAAATTTATCTATGTCCACGGAGGCCTTTTGTGTTTACAGACATGCCAATGGGAGGGGTTACCAAAGTCTACATGTGAATGGAAGAAGAACCCATGTAGATTAGTTACACTTAAAAAGACACATCATATCATTAAAATATATTTATCAAAGTATTAACAATATAGTATAATGTAAAAATGTGAGGAAAAAATAAAAAAAGGTGTCTAGAAATTTTTAGGGTTGCCCTTATGAAAAAGGGTCACTTTCTTGTTGTCATTGAAGAGATTATATCCCAATGAGGAATGATTGGTTTGGATAGTTGGGATTTGACCCACTAAGCAGAATATAGTTTCTTCATTAATATTGATTATCAAATAATGTGTAGTGATTCTCGAAAAGAATATGTCCCTCTTATATAGGCATTATATAATCAAGAATACGGCCTGATGAGATGGTTAATTGGGATCAAGGAAATATATCTCAATAAGAAGTATACATCCTTTTGAGGTTCATATCCCAATGATGATGAATCTGAAAGAATATGTACTTAGAGAAAAGGAATCTAAACTCATTGGTAAAATGAACCAACAAGGAGGGATATTGGTTTTTCAATGAGGAATATGAACCCTTGATGAAAGATTCAGAAGGAATATGGCCCTAGTAAAGGGACATCTATGCTCATTAGTAATATGCCCCATGGATGATGGATGTAACTCCTTTTGAGGTTCGGTTGTACCATTAATGTGGTATCTGACATATCCTAATTAATAGAGTTTAATCTCATGCTGTTTGACTTTCACAATTTATAGTAGTGTGATATGCTCAAACCATGAAAATTACTATCATGTGGGGAAGAAGAAATTATAAATTTTATGTCATCTAGCTTAAAATATTTTTACCCATATAAATTTTAGGGCATGGGTATATCATTTTAATGATAGTGGAAAACAATAACAGAATTCATGGGGGTGTACACATATTGGGATACTCATTCTGTCATTTTAGGGATGGTTCTATAGAGAAAAAATTTATCATTGAGCAAAAACATGTGACATAAACCTTGAAGGAATCCATACTTATCATGGATCCTTAATTGGACGAGAGATGCACGAAATTCGTAGGACAAGGGAACTCAGTGCTGGGTTATCCACATTGCTGTGCTGGAAACTCATGTTTCATTATTAACATCCCAAAAAGACATCCCATCATTATCATATGGATAAATGACAAAAAAACCTTGAGGTTTGTATTAGTTAGGAATAAAATATAGAGAAATTATTTAATAAGGGAATACATTTGTAAAAAGAGTTTATTCTAGTCTTCATAACCTACCCCTATATGTCTAATTTATTTAGAGGGGTCTTGGAAATCGGTTCCTTGGGTAAAATACAGAGTTGAGGATATGCCCTATCATTAAAACCATGGAGATCTTGGTTCCCTATCTCATGATTTAAGGAAGGAGATTCTCCCAAGGGTACGTCATTTTGAAATTTCTCATATTTTCCCCAAAATAGGTCAAATTTTTGGCTTTCTTCTAGTTAGGGAATACCAATGATATTCCTCCCTACTGGGGGACATAATATGGATTTTACCTAGTAAGGGACTGGCTATGGGTTTTCACCATAGAAAGTGACTTGGGGTTGGTTCACCCTTTTGAAATAAATCAAGGATTCTATACAGTAGTGGAAATATTTGACATGGGTTTTGACACTAAATGGGGGGAAAGGGGATACCCTTCATTTCACAATGTATTGTGAAACAATGGTTTTAGTTTGAATAATGTAATTCTAGGTATACGAGTCTTCTATTACCAAGTAAAGTATACGAATATGGTCTTATTTTTATCAATGAAAGGCTATTTAATGAGTCATCTTAACATAATGCAAGGATAATAAATGAGTCAAAAACACCCAATGGGTAAATTAATTTGTTTGGGAAAATCCTAGTTTTTGTAATTTATGGAATTATAACATTATTTTAAATTCATGATGCCCTAATATATCTCTCTATGAGGACCCTTTACCTAGTTTCATGATAACATGGATGGAGTGGTATTACTCATAGGATTCTTATAATTTTTAATCATTTGGTTGACAATATCACGCTCCATAATAAGTTTACCCCCCTTAGGTTTAAAAAAAGGCTACGTGAAGGGGACATGGATACTTTGTTGGGATATCTAGATACTTATTAGTCTTATCAAAATATTCTAAATGAATACCAATGTGGGTATATTAATTGGATAGTATATGTGTTTAGTAACATGGGCTTGGAATGCAATGAAATAGACGTATATAGTACTATGGTAATAGATCAATGTGCTACAAGTTGGGTGCAAATATGTTGATTGGCATGATATAATCATGCTCGTGGATATATAAATGACTTGTGGGGTGCACACAAACAAATGAGAACTATAGAGAAACATCATCCTTTTAAGTCATGTATAAGGCCCTAGCCTCAAACCTTACTTAATCTTGAGTTATTACAAGATTACACATTGAGGATCTTTTCATGTTTAGAGTTTTAGAGAATTAGATCATAAAGCATGCATTACATTCCACATATAGACAAAGTGGTTACATAAAGATAGTATTCTTCTTTCCCATCAATGGAAAAATATTTAAAATAAAACATGGATTCTTTCTTGACACTTCCTTGACACTATCATCATATCATGTACCTTTCCCTTGACCTATGGAAAACATTTCAAAAAAACTTGGGATGAGCATACAAAGCTCAGTAAGGGATATAAAAATATGGAAAGGAAACATGGGTACATATATACATAAGAATGAAATCATACTTTACCCATAAAACATAAGAACTTTAACATACCTCATAAAATCATGAATAAATCATAGAAATCATATGACATAAAGGTAACTTGAGGCATTCATAACATTCTTACGTAGGGAGTAACCCTCTTGGTTACATTTGGAATACCCATCACAATATATTCCCTAAATATCTTCGGAGAAACCTTAACATTTCACTCCTTCGCGTTACCCAATGCATTGGAGAGCTATATCGGGCTCAGCCACCCTTAGTCTATCATGGAACCACCCGTCTTCATAAAAATGCCCAAGAACCTCAACATAATCTTATCACATAAAACATGCATAAAGGAAACATAACATTTACACCTTTCAATCACAAGATATCAATACAACACATTGATATAAAAACATTATGAAAACAATTTTAAATACCAAAATAAAAGAAAAGTAAAACATGGTATTTATTTTTCTTTTAAAAAAAGTATGGCTTGTAGAGGAAGCAGAAACTCAAATAATGGTCACGGCGGCAGAGAAGTCATTGTCTCCACATACGTATAACAAAAACATTCCCTTTTGTCGTTTAGTAAATGATTCATATAAAATATATTCCTTTTGAATAAACATAAAATTCAAAGGGGTTTATACACCATATAAAAGAAGGTTGTGTACAAAACAAAATATGCCTCAATGAAAGGAGATTGAGACGAAGTCCCATACCTCGGGTCCGACTTGACTCGGTCACTCTTTAATCTACTGAATAATAAACTTGAGTTAATTTATACTTGTTTGAGAACCTTTTTCAAGTTCATTATTTCTTTTATATCACTTATTGCCATGTCATGAACACTATGTAATTATTTAAGTTAATAACGGTCGTTTTAACGATCATTGGTACTTGAGTCAAAAATAAGCCCTTTATAATTACAAGTTGTTCAAGTATCCATTATATCCAGAATGGTATTCATGATGTAGATATCATATATGTCATATATATCCAGTACATGCATGCATTTATAATATTACATAATCATTTAGAGGTAATAAATGAAATGCACCGTTCATGGAGACGGTAAGCCGTACGTACGCATGAACGCTACTTTCATTTCTATTTCGTATTTTATAGAATGGAATCATAATGATATAAAGGTATATTATAATTCCAGTATAATATCACATATAATATCATAGTTCCATTCTTTATACATCCCACATATGGTATTTAACGAATCAAATCACTTTGAGGGGACGGTAGTCCGCACTTCCTTAAATGAAGATATCGCGTTTACCCATAATGGAAACCATAAAGGTATGCCCAAAATGAAAAATACAGAAGCATAAGGAAAACATAAACATATTATATATCATATATAATTATAGTGACATTATAATGGCCACCTTTGAAGGTGTTAAATGAATGTTGAACAATCATCATTTCGGGAGGCATAAATTCACCATCCACGGAAACAGTATGTCCTTTAACCATTAGATGTAGGTGTGTGTAAGTGTAGCCTGAATCCATTTTATAACAACATCCTAGTATATTGAAGATACTGGACTTTTTACAAAAAAAGAATAAAAATAGTTTACGGGGTCGGAGAAGAAAAATAAAACAAAAGAACACAAGTGGACACATTACCTCAAAATCGGGTAACTCTCTTAGATTTGAGCTCAAAGGCTTCCTTGGGAAGACTTATGCACAAAGTGAGGCTTCAAGGAGTAAGATAGGGAAGTGGAGAGACAAAATGGTTTGGTTTTGGCCGAGGCAAAGGCTCTGGGGGTGTGGGTAAGGAGGTAGAGGTGGGGGCCTTTTATAAGAGGAGAGGAGGGGCACTCTCGGAAAGTAAAGAAAAGTCATTTTATTTTAAAATGGTATTCGGATTTAAGAGGTCCCACATTGATATAATTCTAGGGAAAGGTGATAAGGGTTCTAAATCCTCCCATACAATAGGTTTTGTACATGTGTAGGTCATAGATTTTACATTATCATTTCATTTTATTTAAATCCTTTTTTAATGAGGTAATCACTGCATCATCATGATGTCATAAATAATTTACTTTATTTAAAGTCTAAACATTATAAAAAAATACAATGATGTAGGAAATATTTTTAGCTTTCCAATTACTATTTATAATAAAAACTCTGACATGTATAGGCCCATGTAAAAATTGTTTTAGTAAAACATCTCATGTTTGTGTCATTTTTACTTTAACATTAAATAAAAAAAAATTTATGTCATTTCCCAACCAATGTGGCTCCATGGGGTCCCCAAGTTGACCCATGGATTTTCTTGGTCGGCCATGACACATCCAATGAGGGTAGTACATGTGTCAAGCTCATCTCATATTATTAAAACATTATTTTTACCTTAAACTACATTAATTTCCACTAATCACGATTAAGAACTTAAAAGTTACTATTCACCAAAAAATTATTTTAATCTCATTGAACCACATTTTACTTCTTAATGAAAACCATGTATGTCGGATTTTTGAAAATCAAATCATAGAAGTGGCAATGTTTCCTGTAAATGAAAAATCAGTTTCTTTAACTACCACTTAGTGGTTTCACTATTCATCAAAAATTGAAGTTTTTCGGAAAGATACCAAAACTTCACCCTAAGCTATATTTGATATTCAGAATTCAAAAATGATGTCTATTTTAAAAAATTCAAAACATGTAATTTCCATTATTTAATTTAATAACTAATTCCCGCTGTCATGACAAATAGCGTGTTTTTATGAAACAATATGTATCAAATGATTGACACTAGTTTAAGTCCAATTTCAAAGTGAAATTGATTCCAATGAACACCATTGGATAAAATGGTAAAAATATATTCTAATTTCACTTCAAAACAAATTAAAAATATAATCTAATCATATAAATAAATTAGACTAAAAAGAGGTTTTGAATTAAAATACAACATTTTTCACTATTCATTAAAAAATGAACTTTATCAGAAAAATACCAAAAATTCACATAAAGTATATTTTGATATCCCAATCATAAATAATAATTTTATTTTGACAAACAGAGCTTATAAAAATGTCAAAAGATAGATTTAAAAAGGGTTTTCCATCAAAAGGAAGTAAAACAATATTTTAAGAATATTAGTGTATTCCATGCATAAGATTGTATTTATTTTCATTTTAAGCCTCTAAAACACTATCTAATTTATTAATAGACATAGATAAAAATATCTATTTATTAATTACTTACTTGGGATGTTACATCCTTCCCCCCTTTAGAAAATTGCGTCCCCGCAATTTATTTACTGTTCGAATAAATGGGGGTACTTATCCCTCATTGCATTTTTAGATTCCCATGTTACCTCTTCCATCATGTGGTTTTTCCACAAAACCTTTACCTGATTAATCACCTTATTCCGTAACACTTCCTCCCTGTGGTCAAGAATCTGGACCGATTGTTCCTCATAAGATAGGTTCTCTTCCAGCTGAACTACCTCTGGACTCAAAACGTGAGATGGATCTGGCATATACTTTCTCAACATCGAAACATGAAAAACATTGTGTACCTGAGATAAACTCAGAGGTAAAGCAACTTGGTAACCAAAGGACCCAACTCTATCCAGAATTTAATATGGCCCAATGAACCTTGGACTCAGCTTTCCTTTCTTAACAAATCGCATCACACTTTTCCATGGTGATACTTTGAGAAAAACATGATCACCTACCTTAAAAGAGAGATCCTTCCTCCTGTTGTCTGCATAACACTTCTTCCTACCCTGAGTTGTTCTCATGTGTTTCTGTATCAGCTGAACTTTTTCTACCAACTCTTCTACCAATTCTGGTCCCATCAACTTCCTTTCACCTACTTCATCCCAGAAAGCTGGAGTTCGACACCGCTTCCCATATAACGCCTCAAATTGTTCCATCTGCATACTGTAATTGAAAACTGTTATTATAAGAAAACTCAACCAAAGAAAGATGTTGGTCCCAACTTCCCTGATAATACATCAAAATAGCTCGTAGCATATCCTCCAAGGTCTGAATTGTTCGTTCTGACTGCCCATATGATTGAGGATGAAATGTTGTACTAAAATTTAATTCAGTACCCAATGACTTCTGAAGGCCTTTCCAAAAGTTAGAAGTGAACCTGGGATCACGGTCAGATACAATGGAGAGAGGAAATCCATGTAACCTGACTATCTCTTTAAGATGCAAATGGGAAAGTTGATTTAGGGAAAAAATATCTCATATAGCAAGGAAGTGAGCAGATTTAGTCAATCGATCAATAATAACCCAGATTGCATTATTACCTCAAGATGTCTTCGGTAATCCCACAACAAAGTCCATGGATATATTCTCCCATTTCCACTCTGGCACTGGTAAAGGCTGAAGCATCCCTTTTGGTAATTGCCGCTCTGCTTTAACCTGTTGACAAGTCAAACACTTCACAGTAAAATCAATAATATCTCTTTGCATTCCATCCCACCAGTAATACTCCCGCAGATCTCTGTACATCATAATACTGCCAGGATGAACTGAAAACGAAGAACTATGAGCTTCACATAACAACTCTCTCTTCAACTGTGAATCACAAGGCACACATAATCTCTTCCCAAATCTCAAAATACAATCATTATCAATGTTGAATTTAGGCAACATACCTTTCTGAACCAGCTCTACCTTTTTCTGCAACTCACTGTCTTGCTTCTGTGCTTGCTTGATTCTATCTGATAGAGATGATCTCACCGATACCTGAAACAAAATAGAAGAACTTCCTACACCAACAACTTCTATGCAAAAGTTCATCAAATCCTTAACCAAAGGATCACATTCCAAACACAACATTGCTAATGAATCATTACTTTTTCGACTCAAAGAATCAGCCACTTTATTTACTTTTCCCAGATGGTAATGAATTGTACAATTATAATCCTTGATTAATTCCATCCATCTCCTCTGTCTCATGTTTAACTCTTTCTGATTGAATATATACTTTAAACTTTTGTGATCAGTATATATTTCACACTTTACTCAATACAAATGATGTCTCCAAATTTTTAAAGTGAAAACAACAGCAGCTAATTCCAAATCATGTGTAGGGTAATTTACCTCATGAGTTTTCAACTGTTGTGAAGCATAAGCAATTACCTGATCATTCTGCATTAGGACGCAACCAAGTCCTTTCAATGAAGCATCACTGTAGATAACAAACTCACCATTCCTGGAAGGTAGTGCCATAACTGGAGCTTTCACCAATCTTCTTTTCAATTCCTGAAAACAATCATCACATTCTTTTGTCCAGATAAACTTAACACCCTTCCGAGTTAGCTTAGTCATTGGACTAGATAACCATGAAAAATTTCTAACAAACCTTTGGTAATAGCCTGCCAAACCAAGGAAGCTACGAATCACAGTTACCATTGTGGGTCTTGGCCAGTCTTCCACAACTTTTGTTTTTGCAGGATCAACAGTTATCCCATCTTTAGAAACAATGTGACCAAGGAAAGAAATTTGTTGCAACCAAAACTCACACTTGCTGAATTTCCCATACAATTTCTTTTCTTTTAAGGTTTGAATGATAACCCTTAAATGTCTTTCATGCTCCACTTTACTTTTAGAAAACACCAAAATATCATCAATGAAAACCACCACAAAATTATCCAAGAACTCATGGAAAATTCTATTCATTAAGTCCATGAATACAGCAGGTGCATTGGTTATCCCAAAAGGAATTACTAAAAATTCATAATGGCTATATCTTGTACGAAATGCAGTCTTTGTAACGTCTGCTTCCTTTACCTTTAGATGATGGTACCCCGATCTCAAGTCAATCTTTGAAAAATAATGAGCTCCCTGGAGCTGATCAAACAAATCATCGATATGAGGCAAAGGATATTTGTTCTTAACAGTGATGTTATTCAAGGATCTATAATCAATGCAAAGTCTCATTGAACCATCTTTCTTTTTAACAAATAAAATAGGAGCACCCCATGGTGATGTTCTAGGTCGAATGAAACCTTTCTCTAATAAATCTTTCAATTGCTCCTTCATCTCTAAAAGTTCAATTTGAGCCATTCGATAAGTGGGTTTTGAAATTGGCTTAGCATCAGGAACTAAGTCAACAGTAAATACAACTTCCCGATCTGGTATTATTCCAGACAACTCATCAGGAAAAAAATCAGGATACTCATTTACCACTAGTACATCATTAATCTGAACAGTTCCCCTGTTTTCAACAATGTGTGCAAGGTAACATTCATTTCCATATTTTACAAGTTTCTCAGCCTCTTGATATGTTATCAAAAGTAACGGTTCATTCTTGTAATCAAACTGAAAGTCTTTCTGAAACGAAACTTCTTTAGCTCTACAGTCAATCTTAGCATGGTAAATAGAGAGCCAATCCATACCCAAAATAACATCAAACTCTACTAGAGGTAGAACAATAAGGTTTTCAAGTAGGTTCTTTCCACAGATAAGGATATGAAGATTTTTATAAATTCTTTTTGCCTCAACATTTCCCCCAGGTGTTTTTTCCAAAAGTTCAGGAGACATTTCTTGAGATGGTATTCCCATTTTACTAGAAAAGTTTTCATAGATGAAAGAATGTGTAGACCCCGAATCAAACAACACACTGGCATAATCTGAGAAAACAAACAAAGTACCTGATACAACTTCATTTTATGGCCTGACATCTGCTGAAGTAGTTGCAAAGGATTTCACCACCCCTTTCTGCTTGTAGTCTAACTACTTCCCATCACTCAAGCTCTTTGTCGGACACTCGTTTGCATAGTGACCCATCTCATTGCACTTATAACATTTCACTAACTGTAAATCAAATTTGGTCTTACCTTCACCTTGATCCTTTTTAGTGCAATCACGAGCCTTATGTCCCATCTTACCACATCGGTAGCACTTTCTAGAATTCAGAAGACATTCCCCATTATGCCTTTTTCCACATTTATCACAAACTGGAAACTTAGTTTTCTTACCATCGGACTTTTTTGAAGAATTCTTACCCTTCTCCTGCCACATCGGTCCCTTCTTCTCTTGGTTGTTATAGAACACATGATCATCGGAAAACCCCATTTACACCTTCTCAGCACATCGAACAATCTTTTCATAACTTTTAAACTCACGAGAAGCTAATGCCCTTCGATATTTTGGCTTTAATCCTGAGTAAAAACGATTGATTTTACTATCAAGGTCTCAGATAAAATTTGGAGCATACCTTGCCAATCGAGTGAACCTTTCTTCATAGGTAGCCATAGAGTCTTCCTCTAGCCTCAATTCCAAGAATTGTTTTTCCATCCAAAGTCGAATAGCCTTAGGAAAATAATTATCAAGAAACATACCTTTGAATTCATCCCAGTTGAGAGAATCGATCTCATCACCGTCCCTGATATTTTTAACCATCGACCACCACTGATCTGCTTCACCCTCGAAACGGTAAATAGAAAGACTAACCTTTTGATTGTCTGAATACCCCATGACATCGAAAATCTTCTCTAGTGCTTTAATCCACCCTTCAGTTAACACAGGGTCAGATGATCCTATGAATGATGGGGGATGTTCCCTCATGAAATGTTCCACCACTGACTTGTTCCTCTGCGGTTGATCTGGCTAATCTCGTGCATGGATACCACCACCATTTATTGCTTGAGTCAACTGCGCCATTACTGCAACAAACTATTCAGTTCCAATTCCGACCATCTCAGGATGCTGATTCGGAAGGTTATTTCCTTGTGTAAGCTTTCCTAGCACTGCTTCCCTGTTTACTCTACGGAAAACCATTCTGAACAAACATGTCTTAGATGAAGGAACATGGTAATCTTCAAATGCTACATCACTTCAAAAAAAAAAAATTGGATAATAATTTAATATAATTCTAACTCCTAAAGTTATCTAAACCGACCTCTGATACCAACTATAAGGCCCCAGCCTCAAACCTTACTTAATCTTGAGTTATTACAAGATTACACATTGAGGATCTTTTCAGGTTTAGAGTTTTAGAGAATTAGATCATAAAACTTGAATTACATTCCACATATAGACAAAGTGGTTACATAAAGATATTATTCTTCTTTCCCATCAATGGAAACATATTTAAAATAAAACATGGATTCTTTCTTGACACTTCCTTGACACTATCATCATATCATGTACCTTTCCCTTGACCTGTGAAAAACATTTCAAAAAAACTTTTGATGAGCATAAAAAGCTCAGTAAGGGATATAAAAATATGGAAAGGAAACATGGGTACATATATACATATGAATGAAATCATACTTTACCCATAAAACATAAGCACTTTAACATACCTCATCAAATCATGAATAAATCATAGAAATCATAAGACATAAAGGTAACTTGAGGCATTCATAACTTTCTTACGTAACGAGTAACCCTCTTAGTTACGTTTGGAATACCCATCACAGTATATTCCCTAAATCTCTTCGGAGAAACCTTAACGTTTCACTCCTTCGCGTTACCCAATGCATTGGAGAGCTATATCGGGCTCACCCGCCCTTAGTCTATCACAAAACCACCCTTCTTGATAATAATGCCCAAGAACCTCAACATAATCGTATCACATAAAACATGCATAAAGGAAACATAACATTTCCACCTTTCAATCACAAGATATCAATACAACACATTGATATAAAAACATTATGAAAAAAAATTTCAATACCAAAATAAAAGAAAAGTAAAACATGGTATTTATTTTTCTTTTTTAAAAAAAGTATGGCTTGTAGAGGAAGCTGAAACTCAAATAATGGTCACGGCGGCAGAGAAGTCGTTGTCGCCGCATACGTACGACAAAAACATTCCATTTTGTCGTTTAGTAAACGCTTCGTATAAAAAAGATTTCTTTTGAATAAACGTAAAATTCAAAGGGGTTTATACACCATATAAAAGAAGGTTGTGTATAAAACAAAATATGCCTCAATGAAAGGAGATTGAGACGAAGTCCCATACCTCGGGTCCGACTTGACTCGGTCGTTATTTAATCTCCTGAATAATAAACTTGAGTTAATTTCTACTTGTTTAAGAATATTTTTCATGTTCATTATTCCTTTTATATCACTTATTTCCATTTCATGAACACTATGTAAATATTTATGTTCATAAAGGTCGTTTTAACAATCATTGGTACTTGAGTCAAAAATAAGCCCTTTATAATTACAAGTTGTTCATGTATCCATCATATCCAGAATGGTATTTATGATGTAGATATCATATATGTCATATATATCCAGTACATGCATGCATTTATAATATTACATAATCATTTAGAGGTAAGAAATGAAATGCACCGTTCATGGAGACGGTAAGCCGTACGTACGTATGAACACTACTTTCATTTCTATTTCATATTTTATACAATGGAATCATAATGATATAAAGTTATATTATAATTCCAGTATAATATCATATATAATATCATAGTTCCATCCTTTATACATCCCACATATGATATTTAACGAATCAAATCACTTTGAGGGGGCGATAGTCTACACTTCCTTAAATGAAGATATCGCGATTACCCATAATGGAAACCATAAAGGTATGCACAAAATGAAAAATACAGAAGCTTAAGGAAAAAATAAACATATTATATATCATATATAAATATAGTGACGTCTTAATGGACACCTTTTAAGGTGTTAAAAGAATGTTGAACAATCATCGTTTCGGGAGGCATAGATTCACCATCCACGGAAACAGTATGTCCTTTAACCATTAGATGTAGGTGTGTGTAAGTGTAGCTCGAATCCTTCTTATAAAAACATCCTAGTATATTGAAGATACTGGAGTTGTTACAAAAGAAATGAATAAAAAGAGTTTAGTGGGTTGGAGAAGCAAAATAAAACAAAAGAACACAAGTGAACACATTACCTCAAAATCGGGTAACTCTCTTAGATTTGAGATCAAAGGCTTCCTTGGGAAGACTTATGCCCAAAGTTAGGATTCAAGGAGTAAGAGAGGGAAGTGTAGAGACAAAATGGGCAGGGGTTGGCCAAGACAAAGGCTTTGGGGGTGTGGGTAAGGAGGTAGAGGTGTGGGCCTTTTATAAGAGGAGAGGAGGGGAACTCTTGGAAAGTAAAGAAAAGTCACTTTATTTTAAAATGGTATTCGGATTTAAGAGTTTCCACATTGATATAATTAGAGGGTAAGGTGATAAGGGTTCGAAATCCTCCCATCCAATAGGTTTTGGACATGTGTATGTCATAGATTTTACATTATCATTTCATTTTATTTAAATCCTTTATTAATGAGGTAATCGTTGCATCATCATGATGTCATAAATAATATAATTTATTTAAAGTATAAAAATTATAAAAAAAATACTATGATGTAGGAAATATTTTTAGCTTTCCAATGACTATTTATAATAAAAACTCTGACTTGTATAACCCCATGTAAAAATTGTTTTAGTAAAACATCTCATGTTTGTGTCATTTTTACTTTAACATTAAATAAAAAATTATTTATGTCATTTCCCAACCAAAGTGGCTCCATGGAGGCCGCAAGTTGACCCATTGATTTTCATGGTTGGCCATAACACATCCAATTAGGGTATGAAATGTTTCAAGCTCATCTCATATTATTAAAACATTATTTTTACCTTAAACTACACTAATTACCACTAATCGCGATTAAGAACTTAAAAGTTACTATTCACCAAAAAATTATTTTAATCTCATTGAACCACATATTACTTCTTAATGACAACCATGTATGTCGGATTTTTGAAAATCAAATCACAGAAGTGGCAAAGTTTCATTTAAAGGGAAAATCAGTTTCTTTAACTACCACTTAGTGGTTTCACTATTCATCAAAAATTGATGTTTTTCAGAAAGATACCAAAACATCACCCTAAGCTATATTTGATATTCTGAATTCAAAAATGATGTCTATTTTACAAAATTCAAAACATGTAAGTTGCATTAATTAATTTAATAACTAATTCCCGCTGTCATGAGAAATAGCGTGTTTTTATGAAACAATAAGTATCAAAAGATTGACACTAGTTTACATCCAATTTTAAAGTGAAATTGATTCCAATGACCACCATTGGATAAAATGGTAAAAATATATTCTAATTTCACTTCAAAACCAATTAAAAAGATAATATAATCATATAAATAAATTAGATTAAAAAGAGGTTTTTAATTAAAATACAACATTTTTCACTATTCATTAAAAAATGAACTTTATCGGAAAAATACCAACAATTCACACAAAGTATATTTTGATGTCCCAATAATAAATAATAAGTTTATTTTGACAAAAATAGCTTATAAAATTGTCAAAAGATAGATTTAAAAAGGGTTTTCCATCAAAAGGCAGTAAAACAATCTTTTAAGAATATTAGTGTATTCCATGCATAAGATTGTATTTATTTTCATTTTAAGCCTCTAAAACACTATCTAATTCATTAATAGACATAGATAAAAATATATATTTATTCATCACTTAATTGGGATGTTACATCATGGGTGAACAATGAACCCCCCTCCCTTGAGTCCTTTTCCCCTTACCTATTACAATTCCTCATTTCTTCAAAGTAAATTCTCCCTCTAGAATTCAGTCCTATCAGTACTAAGAGGGACAAATTATTTGGTTCTAAACACCCTATTTAACTATGATTTTCCCTGTATTGTTTTTCTACATATCAGTGCCAAGAGAACTTCGACCAAGGTCCCTGAATATAACTATAGGGGACCACCATATTTTGTTTTCACCCTTCAGATTCAAGTAACTTCTATAGAAACATATACTTTTCATTCATAGATATCACATATTAATCGATTAATATTCATTAAATGACATAATTCTCCATTCCAGAATCATATAGGTCTAGTATCTTTGTAAACATTGAAATATAAACAACTGGCTCCTAAAAGAACTACATCATATTATACTTAGTTTATCATAATTATCACTCTTCTAGGATAGATCATGATCAATACCTTTCTTCATAACTTGGATAAGTGAAAACTTAATAAAAGGTGAGATCAAATGTTAAATAAGGGTATACAAGGGTTATTTCAATAAATTGTTATATGAAAATATAATTTAAATATAATTATATGAGATCAGGTAAATAACATGTAAATTTCATACACAATATATTATAAATAATAAATATGAATCATGGCTAAAAAAGTTATCATTTCCAAATACATTAATTATAAGAGTGAAAAAGAAACCTAAAAAAACAATTAACAATAAGATTATGTAATAAAATTTTGGAATCAAAAGTTTTGTTGAATTTGTTTTCATAATGTAAAGGTTAAATAAAAATATCATCAAATCATAATAGATCAGACATAAGAACTTTAATCCCTTGTTTGATCAAGGATAATGACTTGCATCCCATATTAGATCAATCACATTGACTTATATACCATAGTTATCTCTTAAGATATAAAAAATAACCCAATGCATTATAGGGTGTTATAGGTATTGGACAAAACATAATTAAAATCAAATATATGTATACCAAAAGATCCTAATGCATTCATCATTTCAAAACCCATGAAAAGAAATGGGTTTCATAAATATATCATCATTGCATCACTTATGAAAAATAAATGTGTTTTATAAAAATATCCCCATCATAAATATAATCCATCCAGATATAATAATAATTAATGTATCCTTTGATCATATTACATGTAAATTTTATGTAATATCAGATGATGTATTCTTATATAGAAAATGATTTTGATAGATCACTGGGAGCAATTATCGAGGAAAATGACCTTTCTAATTTTATATGACTTCTTTAAAATAAACTTCAAAATTATGA
Source organism: Viscum album (assembly GCA_963277665.1). Lineage (NCBI taxonomy): Eukaryota > Viridiplantae > Streptophyta > Magnoliopsida > Santalales > Viscaceae > Viscum > Viscum album. Next base: position 812,439,120 of record OY728126.1, on the reverse strand, counting down.
TCGATTTTATTTTTGAAAATAACCAAATAAAATATTAAAATAAGATTAAGATAAAAAATTATTCATGCTGGCCAAAAAATATACTCAATCCATATTAATTTAAAACTATTTTTTATAGTTGTTTTCAGAGAAGTCACAATGTACGTCATTTTGAATATGAAAAAACATTACTTTCAAAAAACTATGTAAAATATAAAACATCAAAAAATTTACATTAGAAAATCATAGGAGAATGGTGAAATCCTTTTTAAAAATATTTTTAGAAAACATGGATGTGGAATATAATGTTTCAACAATGGATACATGAACATAAACAATCCGAAAGAACTATGATATTTTAAAATAATCCTTTACCACAAATTCTACAGGATTCAAATGCACTCTATACTCATATATAATAAATTTAAATTTGTTATCATTATTTTTGGGATTTATTTTCATACTTATAAAATCATATATTATCCCTTCATCACCATTCAAAAACCCCTTTTATAAAAAATTTCTTATTAATATTTTTGTTTCAGGGTGTTGATTTTTTCATTTATCCTAAGTATTTCTGATCATTAGTTCCAATATGTATATATTAATCTTGGTTATGTCACCTCTATAATTTAAATAATTATAGAAATATCATATATATTCATTATTTAAATATTTATATTCCTCCATAAATTTTAGATACAAAATATTATTTACACTGACTAAAGAGATGTTAGGATATATGAATTCATGAATAAGATTTTCATTTTTTGATGGATGGAATGAAAAGGAGTTAAATAATAATTAACCTATACAAAATCATAATACTAATATATATATATTTATATATATATAATATATTAATTAAATATATCTTTATTATTGTCCAACTAAAATTGAAATGAAAAATGAATCACATTGATTTTTTAAGGTTGTTGTCCACACATACTCATTAATGATGTTGTCATTTTCCAATGGATTGGAGTTGAGTCACACTCCCATGGAAAACAGTTTAAAAAGAAAAAATGTTTAATAAGTCTTGAAGGGTCCACTAAAGCTTTGTAAAATACATCAAACAAACCCAAATCACATTATATTAATGGTAAAACATATATTTTCCGAACATAAAGTTTATATTATTTTATTACATCACTATTGGGTCATTATTATTTCATAAAACACAATATATATTTAAATGGTATTTAATTTTTACCCAAAAATTTTACTGTCTCATAAAATTCTGAAACATTTACCGTTGGATAAGTTCGACGTCCTAATTCTAGAAATAATATTTATTTTATCTAAATATTTTTCCAAAAATGTTAATTTTCACATTTATAATAAAAACCGACATTTATATAAAATTCATGGGTTTTGACAAAAATGGATTGCAAACGTTAATAAAAATTACAATAGCATTCATAAAATTATATGATAATTTACATTTAATAAAAATTATTTTAATAATAATAATAATATATTATTAAGATATTATTTAATTCAAAAATCCATTAATTCATCAAAATAAATTTCTTAGTTGAACATTAACAAAAAATACTATTTGTTCTTTAAAAACTATTTACAAGGTAACAATAATAAAATGAAAGTATATTCATTATAATATAAAAAATAACCCACATATTAATAGTGTTAATGTCTTGTTACATAACCCCTTATAACACCCGCATAAGGCCAAAGGGTAAGGTGTGCGATGGTGACCAACTCTTGGGGTGGCTCGGATAACATTTCCCGGGTGGTAATCTCTGTCAATATCCACTTCTCCCATAGGCGGTTCCACTCAATCATACTGTTTTCAAGCTCGGATTGATCCTGGTCAAGAGTGAATCGCAATGATGCCACCTCCTTTTCAAGCTCTAACAAATGGGATTCATATGGGGCACATCTACTGGATGAGGCCATTGCTTCCTTTGTCTGAGTACAATGTATTTTTTAAAGCCCTATATTTATACTAATCAGGTGATCACCGTTCAATGCCTTTATTAGAAACAGTCCCAATTCTTAACATAAATCCAAATAAGTTGACATTTTATATAAACATTTTACATAAAGAGACATTTAATTAGATCAAGAGTGATTTCCATTAATAAATGTTTGGTCCGTTACCATTGTTTTTTCTAGATTAGTGATTTCAAGAGAATTAATTGAGGGCTACAGTGAGAGAATATTCTTGTGCTAGTCTATTATAAAAACTTATAAGACAATATATTGAAGCAACATTCAATTCATTTATCTAAGTAATGTATCACAAAAACTAGTGACCAAGGTGGAATCAACTGAAGTGTTCTTTGGATGTAAATGTGATTTACTTAAAATATTATAAAGATAGTGTTCCTGGAATGGGGTTACTATTTCTAAATTTCTGTATTCCACATCTAGTGATGATTAGTGGATTTTGGTATGACTAACCCATTTTTGGTGGTATCCACTTATAGTATCCTTTAATGGTGAACCAAAAAAATTGTCCTCTTATCTATTTTCTAATGATTATTGGATTTTTTTCTATTTCAATCAAATGGTTTTATCAATTTCCTACAAATTTGGGAATAAGATTCATCTCTTTAAAATAAAATTCTGACATCTGGATTCCCCCCTTTCCTCTCAGGGTGTTATAGGGTCCTTCAAGTGGCATCGGAGTAGACATGTTGTTGGTGATAAATCGTTCCTCAAATATGGTCATGGAGACTTCAATAAATGTTAGGGGTTCCCCCTTTTTTAGGAAGTAACATCTAGACTTGGATGAAAGGGATGTGATCTCATATATTATCTCTTGGAATTGATGTGCTTTTTTCCACTACACATGGGATTCATTTCACTAATGCTATAAGTCTTCCATTTACCGAAACAGATATCAAAATGCTTAATGAAGATTAAAAATCATATAATTAAATAATTTTATATTTATATTGTAAAATATATCTAATGGTGATGATATGTACTTCATACATGTCTATGTGGTAAAAAAATAATATATAAATGAAGGCTAGAACATCATGAAGGAGGTGAAACTTAATTTTTTTCACAATAGGTTTGATGATCTCATAATGAATTAGTATGACAATTTTGATACATATTAAATAAAATTACTGATGTTTTTTGGGAAATATAAGAACTTGGTGAAGATATCGAAGACATTTACCTTGGGAAGAAAATAATAAGAATTATTCCACCTCTATATAATCCAAATGTGACATTCTTTTAGGAAAGGGATCTATATAAATATTCTATCAATGATCAGCTGAGCAATCTGATGGTATATGAAATGAGTGTCAATATAGAAGATGAAACAAGTAGATTAATAACGGAAATGGCATTCAATGAGGTGAAAAATTGAGATTTATAGAGATATTACTGATGATGACAATGATGAATATGAACTTGTTTACCTTTTTTCCTATGACATTCAATAATAGAAAATGGATACATGAATGATATCTTCCTCTGATCAGTTTTTTATGTGTATAGTTAGACCATTTCGACTATTATCTCATGTATCTTTATAGGATGAAGAGTGTGATGACACAAATTTTCAAAATCCTCAAAAAATATTTTTCCCAAAAGATGGACTTCAAACCTGAATAGAAATTATAGAGAAATAGTTTCTTCTATAATGATGAACATGATGATAATAATTTATTTGAGGATAATCAACCATATTTTAAATTTTTAACCCAAGAATCCATGATAGGTACTGTTGAAAAGAGAAAATATTGAAAATATACACATAAAGATAATATTTTTTTGGTGTTTTTGATTTTAATTTGGAAAAAGATGATGCCCTTGAGATGATTGAAAATAAATTAAAGAGAAACCGAAAGATGAGGATTAGTCTGGAAGAGTCACGAGAGTATATTGATTGGCTTGAAATAGAATTTGATCAACTGGATGAGAGGGAAAAATAACATTCAACCACTCATAAAAGCTCAAAATATGTGGTAGAATATTGGCTCAGGATTGAAGATCATGCAAAGTTGATCAATGACCATAAATCATGAATAATGGAGAAACCTAAGATATTTTAGGGGATTGAATAATAATTTGTTAATGTAAATATTAAACTATAAAATGAATCAAAATCATGGGAAATAAATAAGAAAATACAATTTTGGATGATTCCTATATGTAGAGATATTAGAGGGAGGAAAGAATAGTTATGAAGGATTAGAGAAGGCCTTTAATGATCAAAGACCCACATGAATTTGAAAAAGTGGAATATGTTTTGATTCCAAAAAATCATCGTAAGAAAAACAATGTACCAAAATAAATTGAAGTAAAAAGTTGGAAATATCAAAAATTCACCTGATGTCCTATCATATAAATCTTCAAAGAAAACATAAAAGTGATTTAAAAATTATCCTCGAGTATCTAGATATGATATACAGTCAAATAAATTTTCAACATAATTGTACATGATGAGGAATGGAAGTTAGAATACATTTATTATAATGAAATGTCAATTTTATAGATATCTAGGAAATACATTGTCTCACTATGATGAGGCATGAAGTTATTTGAGTTGGGAAGTGTTAGAAATTAAACAAAAAATAATGAGACTATATCCTTCAACATATTGAAGAAAAAATTTCTATGGATATTTTTTATTTGTTCTAACTATGTCAAAAATTCTATTCATTAGTTAATATAAAATTTGGTAATAATATAGTCAGAAATCTGATAAAATTCATTTCCCACCAACCAAGAAGAGTTTCTCTTGAAAATATTTATTATACTATTGAATATTAATATGATTCTGATTAACCCATGCATATCAAAAATTTATTGGAATGGAAATTTTGAGCCTCCACTCATTGATGTATCTTATTGGAATAAAAGAAGAAAATCAAGAAATCCAACCCTATAGAAATAGCTCTCAATGCTATAAAGAATATTTTCCCCTAAAATCATAATAATGGTTTCTCATCCAATATGATGAGGAATATATATTTATTAAGAAATGTTTTGAAAAGGTTTTATGGAATTGAAGGATTGAAAATGATGGTTCTTTAATGTTCAAAGGAAGTAGAAGTACAGAACTAGAAAATGACGAGCATAAGAAAACTAAAGTTCTCTAAGTGCATAGTTGGAATCTAAATCCCATAAGTGTTAGTCAACTATGTGATTTTGTAATGATAGTGAAATTAAATAAAAATGGATGAACTATTAAATTAAAGAAGGTAATTAAATCCTGAATGGATGTTGAATAGATGTTAATTTATACCTGTTTGACATCAAAGAGAAAAATTGATTCTTAACAGTTGATGAAGGAAATAGCATGTGGCATTGCAGGTTGGGTTACATTAATAAACAATTCATGAAAATTATATTGTAAGATGAATATAGACATTGATATCTTGAATATGAAACATGAATGATAAAAGGCATTCAATTGATGCATGTGAGGAAAGATGGTCAATGGTTGATATCAGCCAAAGATGAAAATGGTATCAAATCATCTTGATCTCATCCACACAGATGTATGTGGTCTAATTATTGTTATTGGTACATATGGAGAGAGGTAAATCATTATTTTTATTAATTATTATAGTAGAATGGATTTTTTAATTATTATACACAAGAAACAACATGTCATTTATTTTATGAAATGTTATCATTAAATATATGAGAATTACATTGGTAGTATAATCAATGTTCTATGGTCTAACAATGGAGGGGATCAAACATCCATTGAATTTTAATGTTACCTAGAAAAAATGGAATTATGTATGAGCTAGATACATTGTTAAAACCATAGAAAAATAGAGTTTTTTAATGATCAAATTGACATGTAATGAATATTTAAAAAACCATTCTAATCGAGATTCATATCTCTCTTCACTACTATAAAGAAGATATTCATGAAGCAGTTTACAATAAAAATAAAAAAATGATTTATATAGTAGAAATGAATACAATATATGAGTTTTGGTATTGAAGGGATCCCAATATAAAGTATTTCCTTGTTTTTTTGGACGGAAATGTTTCATCCTAAAAAAATAAGGAAATCATGGAAAGTATGATGATGCTACAAAATTTGGAATATTATGTAGAAATTAAATGAAGATTAAAGACTAAAAATTATTCAATAATCATCTTGGAAGAATTTTGGAAATCAATGTTGTTAATATCATTGAAGATAAAACCACAAATACCTTATGGATATCAAATAATGATATGATATAATAAGAATATGGAAGTGAAAATGGAACAAATTCGAATAAAAAAGTAATGGATGGTGTGGAAAACATTTTTTGGTTACAAAATGATGATGATTCCGAAGAAGAATCAGAAGTGGAATCCAGGGATGAAGAAACTTCTTATGAACCTCACATGGTAAATCTTTGCGAATAAATTGATCAATCCAACATCATTAGGACAAAGTGTATCATTAAAAACAAATTCAATGACCATGGAAATGTGAAAAAAGGCATTCATAGTATCTATATGTGATGCATTCATTGAAGGAATTGATGTTGAATAAATGTTTTCTGTCAAACTAGAATAGAGTCGATCATGCTTTTCCTTGCTATGAAAATTTAAAGAGGCTTAAAAGTTTATCTTGTGGATGTCAGAACAATATTCTTAAATAGTGTTATTGAAGAAGAAGTATAAATTGAAGGAACCATGTGCATGGTATTATCAATAGAATGCTTATATAAAGAATCTTCAATTAAAAATATGTGATTTTATCATAACTTATATGTGAATAATTCACAGGAATATCAATTTATGGTTCTTGTGTACATGGATGACATTATATTTTGTTGATGTAGGAGGGTTCAAGAGAAGAATTTTATAATCACATGAAATTAGAATTTGAGATGTCAATGATCTGTGAACTCACATAATTCTTGGGGCTTCAAGTGAGTTAGAATAATAATTACTCCATAATTTTATATGTAAAATAGGTATGAGAGCTACTGAAGAAATTCAACATCCCTAATTCCAAACCAATGAGAACTCAGATTGTGGTCGGGAAAAAACATGAAAGTATAAGGATGGGTCTACTGTGGATCCCACTATGTATAGTAGAATAATTTTTAACATAATATACTTAACTCCAACATAGCGAGATATTTTCCTTGAAACATTTTTACTGATCCAATTTTAATTTAATCCAATGCAAGAGCATTGGGAAGAAGGTAAAAGAATCATTAGGTAAATTCAAGGTACTCCCATTTTTTGATACACTTTTTAGAAGGTATGGATAATTAATTATTGAATTTTTTTTCTAAATGCACTAGAGATGTGGTGGATAAAAAGTCCACAAGTGGTGGATTATACATTATAAAACTGAATGTGTCAGCTGGTTTAAGAAGAAGCATGAAATCACTTCACTTATTACGTATAAAGTTGAGTATATATCTTAAAAATATATTTCTGTCAATTATTGTGGATGATGAAAAAACTGATTGATAGTGGTGACAAGGTGAAACAACCAATGGTGATTCATTAGGACAATAATAGAATGAAAAATCTTATGAATAATCCTATTCAACACTCTCATGCAAAACATATTGAGATTAGATATCACTTCATCAAGGAAAGATGAACTATTGGAGATTAAACCGGAAAATTTGGGAATTGATGACCAAGTGTATGAAATTATTACTATGAAAATGATAACACATATGTTTGAGAATCATCAGTTTATCCATAGTGCTCAGCCACCTCCCAATGCAAGAGGAACTTATGGCTGATCCACTCTCCCAATTTTTGTTAACTTTTTTAATCTTTTTGTGGAAGTGATTCATGATTATGAGGGAGATACGATCTAGGGGGATTTTATTTTTTTCTTTATAAGTACAGATACAGGTTATATGGGATTATTTCAAAAGGGGGAGGCTGGTGAAATTTAGTGACATCTAAAAGTGTTTTTTGTTTGACGTCGTAAAGGGGTTGTATGTTGTAGGTTTTTGAAAAACCATGAAATTCTTCAGTGAAACAATGAGAATTTTGTATTATCAAGAAATGATATGCAATTATTTGGTGACATGATGAGAATTAGTTGTTATGAGGAAATAGTCAGAGCATAGCTTTGTCATATTTAAGGAATAATAAATATTAGAAACTAATTCATTATTCACATCTAGTTATGCAGGAAACAAAGGTTATTTTTAGTTTGTTGTCAATCCACCTTGGGGAAACAAGGGATTTTGAAAGGCTTGTAATCTTATAGTGCAAGATGAATGTAGTGTTAAAGGGGGAATAGTTTACCAGGGAGTTTTAAATTGTTGTTATTTTTAATATTGAATGTAAATATGAACTTCACACATAACATATGTTTCTAGATAAGGTCATCAAAAAATGGGAATTCCTTTCAGTATAAAAATGAATGACATCAATCTCACATGATCAGGTTTCTTCCTGTGTGTAACACCCTAAACTGGGAGCCAATCAACCCATGATCCGGGATGGTGTGGCAATTTTCATTTATAAAACCAACCTATATAATAATAGAATTATTATTTTTATAGAGTTTTTGATTAGGTGATATTTTGGATATTTTACCCCTTGGAAATTATAATAAAAATTTTCATAATCCCATAAATCCGCAGAATAAATTTACTGAAATCAGTGGAATCAGTAATAATTAATGAGAATAAAAAGAAAAAAATAAAATACCTAGATACATTCAAAATAAAGTGTACCTGTTAGAAAGGAGTAAAAAAATAGACATACAGGATCACCCACAACTGATCACATATTTACTTACTCAAAATACTCTTAAGGGAAATTGAACTAGATTAAAAGAACCACTATAGTCCAACCCCCATATTTCCTAGGGAAATATTCATCCATCATTGCTATAGTCTATCCACGAGGTCTAATAAAAACCTAATATAAAAACTATAAAGTAAAAACGAAATAGGAGGGGCCCATCTAAGGTGTGATTATGAACTCAGTATTCCACCACCTATGTCTGTCTATCTTATATCCACATTTATACATGTTTACATAGAAACAAATAAATACCATCTTTAATCACACATAAAATAATTAATTTTTTACCCAATATCAATATCCTTGAAGAATAAATAACCTACTTTGTCCAACATTAGAGTGGAATCATATATCAATAGTTTGTCATATGAGAAGATCATCGATATCACATCTAAGTACATGTCACACAACAAATCATCCAAACAGTTATCTAATATATATATATACATATATATCACATCCAATGTAAACCAGTTCCCCCTATGATATTCTTAAAAAATAAGCAATGGGTCCCGAACAATATTTTTTATTAAATTCACCATTGGCTCAATAGCTAGATGTACCAAAATCAATCACTAGTCCCTTATACATCCTTTTGAACAATCTTCATCAACAGTATAACCCAATGAACCAAACTCTAGAGAGATATATCCACCCATCATATTGGCCCATTTTCCATAATTATCATAGAGATCCTAATTTCCTATATAATATCCTCAATCACCATTAACTAGGGCTTTCTACTTCAATCACCTTCCCCATAATTGATGTTCAACACCATCCCCCAAGATGACAAATCTGTGGTGGGCTCCACCTGCAATGTGTGGACAAATCCACCAAAATTGAATCCTAATGTATGTGAAAATGACTCAAATATTTTTATTTTCCAATCATGGTGTGTAGTAGTCACCACCATCTTCTAATCCAAAAGAACTATAACCTCATTACCACATACGACACATGTAACCCATCTGATGCATAGTCTGCACCATCCACCACAAAATGATGATCACATCACCTCCATTTTCATTGTTAAAACCATACCACTAATCTATGGAAATTGTTTCATCTTGATGATCCTCTATTCTTAGTCTATGTGATCAGAATCACCAAAATTATATCGGTCCATGACCAACATGTTCCCATGAAACCAAACCATTAAAAAAGAAAATTAATACTAAAATTAAAATAAATGGAATAACATACATATCTAACTAATGCCCATACCTTTATTAAAAAACATAACATGATAAGATCATGAAATTCAACATCTCACAAAATTATTTAAATTTTTTGAATTTAAGGAGTAATTTATTATGGGATTAACCTAGATAACCTAGATAGATTTATTTATGAAAAAATCAAATAGAATGCATATATTTAAGGATAATTCTAGTAACAGACAATCTCATGATTGTATGCTATTTCTTCTTTATTAACAATCTCTAATATTATCCAAAAGAAGAGAAAATTGGATTTCCTAAAAATGACCAAAAATAGGTAAATCGATGTTTTATGAAATTATAATTCTAAAATATGATATAAACTAAGAAAAGTAGTAACAAGAATCAAATAATCACCGCTATCTATCCAACACAGCAGAGAATGATTGAATCTATCTCATTTGAGGGAGATAGGCCAAATCCAAAGGGAAGAATAAATGGTAAAGTCCATGACTATAAAATGAAAATGCATGGGAATAGAAAGAAAGAGGAATAATGAAATTTAATAGATGAGAATTTTTATAATTTCATCCCATTTTCTTAACTCTACGGTTAGGTCCGATGGTTTGGCTATCCATGCAGTGACACTATCCATTGAGAAAACACATTAAATTTGGTACTATATTTTTTTTCTCATATTATAGGTTAACAGTTAGAACATGGTCAGTGATAAACATGAATCCTGAACCATGTGAACTATTTTAAGTAGTTCATATCTAGACAAACCATGCGTGGTGGGGTGTATAGACTTGAAAAATGTATCTAGTTTTTAGGATATGTGACCCTCATAGGATTCAACTAGGTTAACTAGTCTTAGGATTATCCCTCTCAGGTGGTGGTGCATTTTGATATTTGAACCATATGGCCAGATCATAGTTAGCCAAACCTTGTGTCCAGATAATGTGATGCCAAAATATAGAGGCACCTCCACCTCACAAGGCTAGGGGAACCGTTTTTCAAACTATGCCCAACATGTGAAGATAAAATATATAAAAAATATATTTATATTTCACATGGATATGTTCCCCACCACACATAGTTTTTATAACCATGATCCATACCAAATGGTTCATATGGTTTTGGGTCAATGGTAAACCATAACCTTACTCGAACAGTGCCCCCCATGTGTTGTCACTTGAAATTTAGATTTTGAATACTGATGCTCCCAATATCATACAAAACCACCCAAACACTTATTGGTCCTTAAAAATAATCAAAAAAGTGATCAATTTTATTTCAATTATCAAAATTATGTTTTGAACAACAATTTCAATGTTTTCATGTCTATCAATATTGAAATTAAAATTCACCTAGGAATTCCAAATCATTCAAAAACATTGTATGGTACGACATGATATCCCTGGATTCTATCTATGTGATATTTCTATTAAAACAATTGTCTATTGTATTAATAATTTACTTTTTCAATTTGATGATGTTGATGATATCTTTGAATATTTATGAGGTGCCTTTTTTCTAATCTCAAACTGGTTGGGGTCACTTTCTAACAAAGAAGTTGTTAACAAACCACAACCCCCTCAAAATTTTATTTAATTTGACTGTGATGAAACCATTTCCATGGATATTGTATCTAATTATATTTAATTATTGTCCATGGGTATTCAACCAATATAAATACTCTGACATGAATCCCTCATAATCACCTATAAAAATTCAAGGAATTTTATGATATTGGGAATTTATTATTTGAGATATTCCACATGAGAGATTCATATGATTTAGAAATATCAATCAAAAATGAGATAGAAAACATAAAAGAAGAACTCAATAAGACGAACTATGAAATAAGACCCATTTAATACAAAAATTCAATTTTCTAGGAACATTCATTCTGAACATTGTGATGATGGTGTTTCATGTATTTGATGATCACACATACAACACAAGGATCTCATGAATACATGTACAAAATAATTTATCTATAAAATTAATTTATATAAATTTAATTCTGTGTAAAATGAATTCAATGGATGAATTTCATGTTGTGGTGGAATAGTTGATCGAGATGTTAAACATCATGGTCTCTAGTCATTGCAAGCATTTTCAATCAGCAAACACATTCTGGGATAACCTTTTATGGGTGAATCATAGGGACTAGATAATATTATAATGGATTCCACATTATAGATGTATTCTTATGAATGGTTATCTAATTTCACCACTTATTATAGGTAATCATACAACCCTTTAGATTGTTAGGAGTGACGAAGATATTTAAGCCAACATATCCCAAACTAGTAGTTTTATTTGGGAAGATGACTGTGTATAAAGATTCTTTTTTGGATATTCTACAATGTAAATTAATGAAGAGTGACATAATTATAAGATCAATACTTAGTTATATTGATCCATTTTCATACAATCATCAACTATCAAGGATTATTTCTGGTGAACAAATTGGGATTTTTTTGGTTGGGATGATATTGTGGCATGGATTAAGGATGGATTATATGGATCTACAAGTCCTGTAATAAGTTTACGGTAGAGTTTAAAGAATTACCTATTTAAGACTCATTTTTGTCACAAAATATTTCTAATAACAATACGTAACTTTTCTCAGACCTTATGATAATATGTAATTTGGACATCAAGACATTCCACATACATCATTGATATTTTTAGATGTTCCTCTAGGATGTGAACTCGATCACATCAACTCTAATTATAGGAGTTCTATATGATAACTTAATCCCATTTATCATTGAATGGGGGGATACTGAGAAAAAATGCTCCAATCTCAAATGATTTACTCAAGATATAGGGTAATCTCATAGGAAAATACTTTATTCTAATGGTTGACATCTCTTTAATAATATGGGAATACTTGTTTATATGGAAAATCAAACATGAGCCGTGAGAGAATATGATTGATTTTTTTTCACCCGTAATTCTCTTGGGTCTAGAGAATCCTACTTTCCAGCTATAGAAGAAATCTATCTTTACATTTAGGGATGGAAAGATACCACATGATATGACCATCCATTTATCTTTTCAAATTTTTGGGAAATTTTTTTTAAGCTGTTATTTTCTCATAATTCTAGAATCAATGTCTCATTTATGGTTTATCACAATTTTATTTATAAAAAACTACAAGTGTAATAAAGATAAGTTTTGATGTTTTAGTTCTTGTAGTTTTATATCATCAGTTGGATCATTTTTTCAATGTAAATAATATATTCATAGTTTTTTGGCTTTTCGCAGTTCTTTTCATAAGGACGATAATAAAATAATTCTTCAACATCTATGGGATTATTGGTGCTCAGTTTAGGATATTTCTTTAGTGTATTAGTGGAGTTCAATCAGATAACCTATGAATATTAGAAATGAAGAATAAGTTGAACTGGGATGACATGTTTTTATTTATGTATTAGGGGTTCCTAGATATAAATATTATCGATGATGTGATAAATGATTATGAGTCCATGGAATATTTTACATCTAATATATAAGGGAATCATGGACCCTATAAAAATGAAAAATTACCGATGAGAACTATGTACCATGAAAATTAATGGGGTAGTTTAGGTGTGTATATAATAAATCCCTAGATCCTATTATAAGTATATGAAGTGAGAGACACACAATGATAGAACATTAGTTTTTATTATTGATAATGTTGGAGGAGAATAGTATTATAGTGATCTTCCTACAATCAGAAGTGGTTAATGCACTTGAATTATATTATTTAGAAACATTGTTAATTTTATATCATGGTTTCCATATATCATAATTTGTGATAGGAAATGAAGGTAATTCCATTTAAGGCAATTTAGAATATATTTCAAGACTCCAAAACGGATCTATTTCATTGATAACTCAAGCACCAAGGATACCATTAAAATAAATATGGTTTCTATACCCAATCCCATTAACCAATAAATATCATCATATCTTTGTACCCTCATCAATAGATTATTTTATAAATCATGGAATCAATGTGATGCATAAAAGAATGTCATTTATACCAAATAATCATGGAAGATACTCTAAAAGGAGAATAATAACCTTTCATGATTTCCACGTGAATCTCTTTCCATGCACATCTTTTTTTAGGATCTTCCTGAAAAAGTAGGGACTTATCTCGAAGATATTGAGACATTGATTTAGTCCAACACATGTGGGGATTAATCCTAAAATAGATTTATCGAGATGTTGGCGTCTTGTGAAAAAACCTTTTTTAAATAATAGGTATAATGAATATATTTTCCAATATTGTTTGTCACTATTAGTTTGATCCTAATTTTTTCCAAATCCATAAAAGAGGCTGAATATAAATAGAAACTAATTCCTTCCCTAGAATATTATACTGTTCAAAAAACAGTTGGGGTTGATGATCTATAGAAATTTTTCATGTAATAAAGTTCACTCAACACAAAAAATAATAATTGAGAGATAATTGTAAATAATTTATAATTATTCCAACACCATACACTACCAATCATTCCTTACAAAAAATTATGCTCATAGGAAATCACTCTATAATGTTAGGGAATGATACTAATGATACATATCCACTCATGAGTGTAATGGGGACCCATATCTCCAAGGAGGTTAGATACTATTAAAGATCCGTATAACTTGATAATTCCCCCATTAGAGGTGAATTTCATGGTAGTTAAGACTTGTAAACGTCATTGAAAAATATAGGCCCCCAAAGATCAACTGGGATCCATACATCTAGTGTGGTCTATAGAAGTGGTAGAAACTAAGGTGGAAGAAATAGAATGGGATATATAGGTCTCGTATCCAAATTCTTTGGATAGTATGTCCTCACATCAAGGGTTGATATAACAATTCATGGTATCTAAAGACCTAACTAATTACCTTATCACTTCTATTAAAGGAATTGAAGCTTATAAGAAATAAGGTTTATATACCATATTGATTAGATATTCCTCATTCCAATTTCCATTTTATGTATAAATTTATCAACATGTGAAAACATTTATTTAAATATCTTCTTAGAGGAGGGACTAACATGGTCAGATAAGTAGTGTCTTCTGGTCTTGCTGCCCAAACAAAGGATGTGGTTCCTTCAGCTATGAAATAAACTGTAATGTATATAACAATAGTACTGAGTCCAAAATATTATTATAAGAATTTTAATAAGGGTAAAACCTATCAAATATACGTTTTATGAATTCAATGATTAAATATATTTTACTAACTATTCAGATTTTAAACTACTTATACACACCAATTTCAATTTATATAATCGGGGTGTTTATTTCAGTCCTCGAAAATCATGGATGTGTGGCCTTAAAAATTCAATTGAATGAGGACGTATAGAAATAAGTTGATGAAGTGAAAATTCATTTGATGGATTATATTATTTCATTATAAATGAGTAATATGGTTCTGGAAAACATCCCCTATTTTATGGGTGGATCTGAATTATACAATGAAGCTCATATCTATTTTTTGAGCCGCCTGATGGTTTTTTTGAAATATATATATAGGCTACTCCCAGAAAATTCATAGGAATAAGTTATTTCACAACTAGACACACTATGTAACATGTTCACCAAAAGGTAATATGACTGATTTTACTACTAAGTTGTTCATAATTACTTATAGAATACCATAAAACTATGTGGACAAGAGAAAAATTGACAAAAACTTCTTATTTGGGAAAGGATTCCAACTTAGTTCAATGATCATCAAGAAAAAATATCTCACGAGGAATTGTGTTATGATGAATAGTTTATGAAGAATCAACACCAGATCAATGGAGAAACCATTTAGGGGATCCTCCTTCAATAGGTGTGGGATGAACCCAATGAAAAAATTATTTGGGTGTCACTGATTTTATAAAGGGGTCCATGCTCGTGGAGATTATGGCATCTCTATAGTATTTGAAAATATTAATCCCTATTGATGATTCTCAGGTCACCACATAGGATGGCATTAAATATGAATTAGATGACTCCAAAATGTCCATACATTACATTAAAAGTTAAGATTATAGAACTTTTTAAAAAAATGGGTTTTAAAAGAGATTACCCATCATAGAGAGATTACCCTTATTTTTAAACTAATAATTGAAAAAATTAGATGTAGATGTTTTCCATGACTTTCATTTTCTATAGTAATGTAACTAACATTCCACCATAACATGTGAATCTTTAAAAAAATGAATTCAGATAATGTGATATCGTCTAGATGATAATCATTATAATATATTTAACTAGATTTCTTATTGGTTAATATTTGGGGACACCATGAGTTTTTTTTGGACATTTCATATATGTTTTCGTAACATTTACTATGTTTTCTTATGTGTGATGCTTATTGGAAAATAATATATCTTTTTACTAGGATTCCTTTTTTGGCGGTTTCATCATTAAATTTATTATGCCTATTTCACTAATAGTTTATGGTCATGAAATTTGGACCAATGTGGTGAGATGGCCTTATCTAGATAGAGGAGATCTAAGTCTGACATGAATTGAGGGATAGGAGTCTGAATAGTCTTGTTGTTAGGGTTGGTTATCTCGCATTATGTGGTGATTAAATTTGAGTTCATAATCCTTGGGAGAACATATTATTTAGTTCCAAAAAATACAATGATTATCCAAAGTATTAGTAAAGAAATATCATATTATTTTCATGAAGAAAATTACAATACAAGAAGGAATAACATTGAGGTAGTCCAAACCATTTGAACAATTGGACGTTGGGTTTCATAAATCATATTCCTTGGAGTTTGATCCAACAATTGTGAAAGGAGATAGTTACCATGAATCATTTAGGGAATATGAAGGATGGATTTTAATCCCTTCACGATGAGATGATTCTTGTGACATTCTGAAATGGTGGAAAATATAAAAGCCTATATTGAGGCATGTATGCATTGTCAAACAAAACAACCTCTTGGAGTTCAGTATATATTCTATTGAATGCTATGTATGGTTATGAATACTAAAAAACTCTAGGAATAAAGTTGGATATGAAATAGTGGTCCTCAATAAGGGATTACGTAACCTAAATGAAACATTGGCATGTACTAAACATGTCATCAAGGTGAAAGTAATATAATAAATCATCACTGCAAATTCTGACAAGATCGATTGATATAAAGAGAAAATTTGAACTTTTGATAGGGTTATAAGGTGTATAATACATTATTTTTACCATGATAACCAAAACTCCTAATATTTCATATTCCATGAAATTGAGAGGCATAAAGAGTGGTGACCTGAAATTTTCTTAGGCCATCATTTTCAGGTTTTTAACCTCACAATTTTTTTGTATATATCACTAGTATATTAAGGTCAATCAATTTGGTCCATCAATGGATGGTGTATAAGGTAGAATAAATTTGACTATAATTCCTATAATTTGAGGTTCTGATATATATACCATGGGACGGAAGGAGTAAAAATTCACTATATAGATAGGGGATAAAAAATACAGGATCCCTCTACATTTCAAAGGAAAGGGACGATGATTCAATATAAGTAACCAAACCTTGTTTTTAGATCAAAAGTAATGAAATTATACTTTTATACTTAAGGTGAATATCAATACTATTCAGATGAAAGTTTCCATTATGATGATATTGGGTAAAATGAAGATTGGTGATCCCTCCACTTCGGATGATATGGTTTTAGTTTGTTATCCAAAATATGGGAACATAAATGGGGTTGTATTGAGGCATACATGTAAATTCAAACAAAAGTTTCCATTGGAGTGGGGTATAATAGATAAAAAAGTCATTCATGGTTATAAAAATATGAGAAACTTGAATCAAATTAAAGTGATAGAAAATGATAGATTTCTAGATTTGAATTTATCATAATGATACATCCATATTCTTATGAAACAGATTGGGAATGAATTATTGTTTGTGATTAGTTATAGAATGTATCGTCTATAAATCACTGTATATAAAAACTAAATATAGAATTAATCAACATGTAGTCATCTAATATGTGTCTAATAATTATATTTGGATTCATATGTAGGGAAATTGGGTACTTGTATATATATCTCTTTTTTGAGATTCAACTGTCCAATGATTGAAGATCAAGGAACCACCACTTATTCTGAAGGAACTTGAATCATGCCATATGTAGTTATTAATGATGTAACCTATATAGATCGAGCTCTAATTCATTGAAATAGGCTATAAGAGACAAGTGGATCCTCCTAGGACAATAGATACTGGGATCACTATAAATCCCATGATATAAATATCAACTAGATGTTGTTCTAAAATATGGTTCTTTTAAAAATTTGACTCTTATATATGAATGAGGGTATTTTTTCTACACAGTTCTAGATCTTGTAATATGAATTACCAATAAAATGGTGTCCCATTTTGAGAATGTGGGAAACCCTAAATGGATAAGTTCTCAATATCAGGATGAGGTTATATAACTTTTTCATAATGAAGGGTAAATTGTGAAAACTCAGCTTTATAGGGTAAACCAAAATAATAGAAACTTTATACATATATTTAGCACATACATAAAATGAAAATTAGGTCCAACAAATTTATTACATATCATGTTCATTAATGCCTTATGGCTTGGAATAATTCCAATCTATTAAAAGTCTTGTGGAATATGCTCTTTGTAAATATTGAATAATGATTTTAGGTGGGTGGTTGATCATTTCATACTCACTGCTTATGGAATATTATTTACTTCACATAGGGCATCATTTTATCCCATTAATTAGGCATCCTAAAATCATTAAATTGGATAAGACTAAAATTTAATGTATAGATATAATGTTTTTTCCAGGAAATTTAACATAATTTGGCTAAGATGTTATATCGTGTAGATTAATATATTTCATCACATATTTTGTTCAGTTAGGTGTATCATGTAATGAAAATTTTGAAAATAATATATTTGTGGTGGGTGTTACATGCTCTCTATCCATGGTGGTCAGGTTATTGTCAACATTGGGGTATGTTACAAATATGATGTAAGGTCTTTCAAACTTGAATATAATTTTTGAGGCTTATATCCAAGTAATATAAATTTTATGAGTGACAAAAAAAAACTCCACTTATAGGAATTAATGATGTAACATCATCTTATTGAAGGCTCCATCAACCATGTTCTAATAAATTTCAATACTCTAAAATGTACGCAACCACTTTTCATCAGGTCACTATAATTAAACCAACCACTTTTGGGACTAATAATCTTCAAACAGATGACTGTATATGATAGTTCACAATGAGGTATGATGAACCCGTATTCATAGGACTACCTCCTTCTCATATACAAATGAATACATGATCTTTTGTATGGTATTGTAGGTCATGATTTTATATTCCCACAAAGTGCGGGTAGGATTTTTTAGTCATGATTAACTATTTCTACCCACCCAATACTAAGGAAAATTTGATACAAACAATTTGAAGGTTTATATATATATATTATTCTTCATCATATTATAAATAATTGATATAATTTATATTGTATACTATATATAATCCCTTCAATATCAATGATTATAATTTAGTGTCATTTCCCATCAATATTACTTGAGTGACACTAATTCCTTCATTTAAATTTGACTTCATGAAGATGACAATTTGATTTATCACGACTTCATTGAGTGTTATTGGCATAAAAAAATGGAAAAATATTTTATGGAAATAAAGATATATTTTATATATGTGGTTTTTTATGGGGATATATCCCCATAGTGTCTATCCCACGTACAATTCATGTCTATGTGTTTTTAGTAGTACATAAAAAATCCATGGAATGGTTGATTAAATTATTGTATACCTAACATGGAAGGCATTTTCTAGTCAATATGACCCAATATTGTGTCATAATTGGATATAAATATATGATACTTTTAATTTTATTATATATCTTGGTTCTTGATTGATTTGTGCTTTATTTTACAACTTGAACCTATTATATTTCATCAAGGATGTATGATCATCTGATTCATCTTAGGATAAATCCATCAGACCCTCATTTATAGTGGACTCCTTAATTTTGGGCCAACATTGACAATAAAAGTTTCTACATAATGTGGTATTTGTTTATTCATTTCCTTCTCAATTATAAAGATCCCACTATTGATATATGTTTTTATGGGTTACATTTATTTAACAGTAGAATCACTATAGGTGGATATCATCTATCTATGCCCCAAAGTGGTGGTAATCTCATCAATTTTTTGCTTGTTATGTATAATTACAGGATAAATGAACCTATTATGTTTGATGTGAATAATAATTTAATATTTTCAAGGACCTATAAGGATAACCATTGGGTATGCTAAAAGATCATCTTAAACATTTTGTGATCATGGGTTATGGGATAGTGTCCACTCCTAAGGGAATTATTCTATTTGTTCACAAACATGATCAAACATAGGTATCAACTCCTATTTTTGAAGGAATATTCACATATAATTTTCTTAATAACCATCTCTTAAAAACCACCAATTTAATTTTTTTACAAAAAAAAATTCTAGATCAAATATGACAACGCGAGTTTGATACTTTGATTCATTATTAGTGTATCCTTCAAAAAGAAAAAACTTCTTTGGGAAGATTGATTTATATGAGGAGTTGAAGATTTCAACCAAACCTACACAATTGTATTTTGAGTCATTTAGTCTTTCCTTAGTGAATATCATAATAGATTTATCAATTTACATCTCCCATATTAGGGGTGTGGGAGGTGTTGATTGATAAATAATTATTTTATGGGGTGTTCTATTTCAATTAGTGTGTTTACTTTGAGTGAATTTTCCATGAGAAATCTACAAACATGTGTCCCTATATTGTTTAATTAGATATTAACCACACAGAAAACTATTGTAATGTGGTCACCTAGATATTTAGTCACTCTATTTTCATTGAGACACTATGGATATATTTGAGCTATTCTATGTGGCATACCAAAAGGGCTTCATGAAGATGTAAAAAAATCTGGAAATTCTATATTAAAAATAAGATCCCAATATAATTTCTTCCAATGATTGAATATGATTTCATAAAATCAAGAATTATTATAATAAAATAGTTCAAGCTATTTTCCATACCTAAATCATTATTCAGAGCGTGGATTACTCCAATCAATCACTCCTGAATTTCCACAAAGGTAATGAGTAATTTACAATCAACAGATAAAATTGGTACTTGAAGATGTAGAAGGTACTTCCTGAAGATATCATATACTTACAAACAAACTTCATCCCACTTATAAGGGAATCCCTTCCTCAACAATTTTGTTAATAAAACAAATTTTCATTCGAAATTGGGAATGAAGCATCTAAAATAAGAAAGAGGTCCTTGGTATCCTCTTAATTATTTGGGGATTCAATGTATGTGAATATTTATAATTTCCTATTATTCTCATGATTGATATTTAAACCATGATGAAACACTACGAAAACTGTTAATTTTTTTAATGTTACCTAGACAGAACATTTTACAGTATTCACTGTCAAAATGTGTTTTCACTTATTTTTTTACATTGTTTCGTGGTCATTGAGGTGACTTGAATGCTTAAAAAAAATCACCATTAGTTTATCATGATATCATTCTGAAAAAAGTCCCATGAATGGAATAAACAAATGGTTTATTGTACATTGTTATTTGGAACCAACATTCATCTACATAAAGGGAGTTACACTATAAATGTAGACCCATTGAGGAGACATGAACATAGTTTCTTCTTTATCATTATAGATCAACTAGATCTAATTATTGCCAATGTATCTATCCAAGAAGGAATGTTACTAGAATCCGATTCTATCATTAATTAATAGTTCTGTGATAAATATATTGGGAAAATCTTTGGGGAAATTCCAGTTGAGATATCGAAAATCAATACAGACCAAAATATTACCAAAATTTTTCTTGACTGGGGTGCTATTTATATGGAAAAAAAATTGTACTTCCATTAGAAAATTAGGATTTATGATGTTGTAAATTTAATCTACTACCATGAATGAGATGTTTGGGTTCATTATTGTCCTCTTTCATATAACCATGAGGATCCCCATCTAGTCACTGGTCATAGGGGTCAACTTGATGGTCTAACATGTACATAATAGTATAATTAAAGGTAATAAAACCTGGATTTTTCTTTATAAGGGTGATATATTTCGCATATTCCATTAGAGCCTTTGAGGAATTAACTAAATTATGATACATGCCTTCATCTACACTAAGGAGTTCAAGTTTATGATCATTTACCATTATTGAGATAACGTCCTCAAAATTTTCAGGGGAATCACCAAGATCTTCTAATTTTTTCTACATTATACATGTTGAGATCCTAAAGAGGGTGGAGGTTCTAAACCGTTAAATAAATTCTCACTACCAACGGACAAAGAAGAACTATCCATTGTAGGAATACTATATGCATTCTTCTTAGAAACATGGTGCATGATATCCTACTGAGTTCTTAAAAAAGGTGGAAACATAGATATATTAGGGGTATTGTCATCAAATGGGGTGGGGGTGTTGGTCGACCTCTAGATATCCAATACCTGATATAAGGGGATTATTATTTCTACAACTATAATTTTTTGGGATAATATCCTTGGTAAACCCATGTGATCCCATATATGGTTAGGAAGTATAATTATTAATGCTCAAGATTAATGATATCATTTAAAATGATGTATATATACTCTATTCATCAAGGGAATGATTGACTTGATATCTTTCAAGGTTCAAACTCAGTGTATCAAGATGATTGATGAGAAAAATTTAATCCTTACTAATAATGTTCCATGGATAAGTAGGGAAAATCATGAATCCATTTGGGGCTATAACAAGGTCATATTCTAATATTTCCATTTTATTCCCATATCCTTTGTAACAAACTGCTTCCATATATCGAGACCATCAAGTATCAAATTAGGATTCATCTCCATATAACACATTTACATTCCCTTTCATTATATATGTAAGGTATTGATAATATTATGATTGAACCAAATAATGTGTGTAAATCGATGGCCTTCATAAAGGTACGTTAAATACAGAATCAGAGTGAATGAACATGAATTTGGGATTATATACAATGTCCCAAAAAATGGTTTCAACTTGATATTTTCAAATATATTTTTTTCACTTTTATCATAATAATGGTTGTTCAATTTGGATGAGAATGAATCCTTCTCATTGAAACCCTATTGGTGAAGGGTTTAGACCACAAAAAGATTAATTCTAAACCTAATGTCCTTGAATTCTATTAAAAAATATATTTCATTACACATTCCATCTAGGAAAAAGGGTATGATATTCACAAATATGACACTACACTAACCTCGTTCTATAAATGAGATGTTTATATGAAATTAATCCTGATAATTCTATATTTGATACACCTCTATTGTGGAAACATCCTCTTTGAATTACTGAGAATGAGTAATGTAATTAACCAATTCATCTCAATGTTCTATTGGGAGTTAAAGAATTTCAAGAATTTATATCTTGAATGGGGATACAACTAATTATTTTATTAAATAATTTTCATAAGCAAAGAGTATACTTTCTCATGTAACAAAATACTCTTTGGGATAAGGCTTATTGGTTGACTCAAGTTGTGTCAATGAATTTTATCCAACACATGAATTTTTTTTAAACTATCTAGATATCAATAATGATGAATTAAAAATGGTTAATCTACCAAATAGTCTTCAAATATATCATGATAAGACTAATCTCTTCCTGATTCAAGAGTATATTCTTGTTTTCATTGAGCTTGTTTGAGTGCATGACTATAGGTTTTATCTATATATATGATATCTTTGGTAACTCTACGTGTATGATATGTTTTACCATGACCTCTTCTCTTATCTACTGATCGACCTCTAGAACCTATACTCATTCGATCTCTTCTTCTCCGAGGGACTTATCAGCCAAAAATTCTAAAGTTTTGTGTAGTTTAATTCTATATATTCACCCATATTCTATATTATTTACTTGAATCTGATGTAGTATTGAATATTCTTTCCCATGATTTAGTAATAGATAATGTTATATGGGAGATCATTATTATTATCCTCTTTCAGTTTCAAGATTTTTGGAAAATTTTAAATATTTTTTTCTAGTGCTAGAGTGAAATATTATTTCACCTGCATCATCTTGATGGAATAATTATTATTATTTCCATATAAAAATCTTGGATTAACCATCTCCCTCCAACCCTCCTATCTATGGAATGGTTATTTTTATATTCTCTTATAGTGAAGTACCTCATGAAATTGAGAAGAAGTTTACCTTGGGGTAGGCGAAATGATTGTTTGAGTGTGGAAACTACTTCTTCTACCCTAACCACTTTTCTAGTTGAGTTGGATGAAAAGGGTTAGACATTATCCCCACTAATGTAGATACTTTATTCAAACTATTTGGAGATCAAGACAATGTTTCGAATCCATTAAGACATTTCCACGGGATCTGGTGTGTCTCTAAATCATAATGG
Source organism: Viscum album (assembly GCA_963277665.1). Lineage (NCBI taxonomy): Eukaryota > Viridiplantae > Streptophyta > Magnoliopsida > Santalales > Viscaceae > Viscum > Viscum album. The sequence continues at coordinate 812,414,729 of OY728126.1, read as the reverse complement.
ATATATTTTTTGCATGAATCTACCACATACTCTAGATTCATTTTCATATTTGGAGTGTAGGTGAGTCCTTTATACTTGAAAATAAAATATATGAACCCTTGAAACTCATTATTTATTTAATTATAAATATCATTTATCATTATCTTCCTCAATGTAAGTCTATAATATTTAAGAATTTGGTGATGCAGATGTTCCCAATTTTCAATTGGCTATGGAGGGAGGTTAAAATAAAAAAAATGTTGGGACCACCAATATTTGTTTTAAATACTTGATTTAGGAAAATAGTAATGTATTAAATGTTTCCTACATGGGGCCATAATGGGGCACATTATCTATTAAATATTTTTTCAGATCAGTGATACTATTAAATTTTCTGAAATTTGGTATCCAAGTGTTATGTAGATGTTAGGTTGCATCCACCCATTCAGGGAAAGGATTTATCCATATCAATACTAGAGTACAAATCTATTTTATGGAATCCAATTTATTGATGAGGTATTGGATATATTAAAATAACTCATGTGGTTTCTCTGACTAAGGAGAAACATGATTGTTTACTATAGGGGATTCATGATATAGACTTCTTGGTTTAATATATTTTTGTAACCTAGTTTGTGTGGAATGAGGATTATTTTCATAATGAAATGTTGTTTAGGGTCCCATAAGATGCAAATGTTAATAATTCATAACTGTTGGAGTATGGTAAAATTTTGTTTTGGGTGAAAAAATTATAGGATTACAGAATCCTTCTCCAAGTAGTGGAATGTATGTTTTAGGCTATGATGTTTATGAGATCCCTTATATTTTATGAACTGTATTTATTTATTTATTTCATAATGATACACTTAAGAAAATCCCTGAAGATCACGTTGAATTTTCTATTTGGTTAATTAGGAACATATCATAACAACTTGAAGTATAAATAAAAATACGCAAAATAAAACTCTATAGAATTCCCTTAAACTTCATTGATATTCTAAATCTACACGAGAAAATTTTGGGGATTACATATGATATGGGTGGTTTATAAATACTTTTAATGGAGTAATAAAATCATAAACTAAAGAAACTAATTCATGTTATTAAATAATAATATCAAGAAAAAATAATATGGCCTAGAATCACAAACATGATTTTGAAAGCATGATATTAGATGATAACATAATAGAAACATGGGAATGTAGAAACAATATAAAACATGAAATCACAATCATAAGTAATGGATATCCTCCAAGACATCATGGAATATTTATATCAGGATATCCTAATTTGAACCATAAAAGGAATATCATGGGATGAAAACATTACCCAATGCATTGGAGGGATATATAATTACATTCCCTCCTATAATATTCATATCATGTACATAAATTAGTGTTCCACATAAACCATACATAATAATGATTTTATCTATCAATTTTATCCTTGAAATTAACTATTGTTGGTTACATAAAAGTAATTACCATTTAAATGATGTCTAGGTTCATCAAGAGGAATATCATTAAACATAAATCAATACGGTTATTCACAACATAAATTTTTGTGTTGAAAAATAACAGTATAATATTGGAAGCATAAAGGGACTACAAAATGATTCCTGGAAATGTTTGAAGAATGTGAATGGGGAATCACAAGAATTTTAAACCATAAGGTTAGTAATGGGGATTTTTAAAAACATATCACAACCAGAAAAATTTGAAATAAAAGGGCATAATGTAAAGAAGGTTCTTGAATAATGAAGAGAAGGAGACGATCCCTTTCCTTGAAATTGAAATTTTGAATGATTGTAAGGAGACTATTAAGAAATTTATAAAACATTAAGAAGAATCTAGGGTGGAAATTTTGGAGTAACATCATGCTGTTAGGGTTTTGAGTTAATTATAATTGGAGGTTGGCTTGGTTTTTTAGAAAAATAGAGGGGATATATTTATTAATTACAATACATAGTTTTTAGACTTTGTATGGTATATTATTAGAAAAATCACAACCATGGGGGTTTATAATGGATTCAACTAAATAATAGTGGATTTCAATATTTTACACCGAAAATAACTGAACTCCTTGAAATAATATCCATGTTCTTGTGGAAGTGAGTAAGTTTTATAATGAATTGATTTTAAAAAATTAAAATAAACTATTGGTTTTAGAGGATTCTTTGAGGGTTTATAATTTTATTCAAAAAACATCAAAAACAAATTCTTTTAATGGAGATAAATATTTTTTGTGATGGATACTCGTTATAAAATTTTTGACATCACTTTTTTCATGTGTGATTTCATAATATGTATCACATTATTGTACCATTTTTAATTTTTACCCATAAATTTAAATGTCACTCAAAATTATGAAAAATTAACTATTTGGTGATTTAAATGATCATATTTTGAAAATAATATTTATTTTATCAAAATAATTTCCTAAATATGATAATGTATATTTTTATGTCAACGATAAAAATTTATTAGAAATTACATTTTTTTATAATTACAGTTTTCTAACCCTAATAAAATTACATTTTAATTCATAAATATATATTTTAAATTGAGTTTAATAAATATTATTTAAAAATAATTTACATATATATCATTCATTTTAAAAATTATTAAATTCATCAAAATGTTTGTCTTGATTGAAGCTATATATTTCCCATAAATACAGTTTATGTTACAAAATATCAAAATTTAAATTTTATAATACATATTATATTATCATTATAATGTAACAATAATAGTAAAATATAATAATCAATTAACAAAGTATAAAAAATATATAAAAAATAAAAAATAATACAGTTAGGCTCTAGATACATAGCTTTTTGTTACATCACAATCTTTTTTAAGGGTAAGGTGTGTGATTGTGATATTTTATTTCGGAATCTCAACAGATGTGGCTTTAATTGTGATTGAAATGAGCATAAAATTTTCTTATAAATGGTTTCAATAATGCTTTAATTATTGAATCTTGGTTTAGTATTGGTCATGGGAAAAGACTGGTGATGCTACGATACTCTAAATCACTAATAAATTAGCTTTATAGAGTACAATCCTACTACTTTAATCCATCACTTCCTTAATATTTATCAATTGGATTTACCATAAACATTTATATATATATACATATATATTAAAAATAGAATCATTTTAGAATGGATATACTAATTATGGTTATTATAATAAATAGTTTTTTAAATCCAACAGGATATACATTTAAATGGAAAAACCCAAATCAATGTATGTGTTCTATAATTTAAATTTTTAACAACATATTTAATCATTTAAAAATTAAATTTCATTTATAAATACTTATTTAATTATATTATTACCCACCTCTAAATTTCATACCTTTAAATCCCATTCCTAAACTATAATAGATGAGGATAATTATATTCCATCACCACATATAGTTCTTATGCTCCTTCCTCATACATGTGGTTCCACTAAAACACTTTGACTAAGTGAGGTTTATTATTTATAAAACACATGTCTCTATGATTTAATATTTTCACTAGATTCTACTGAAATAAATGCTCATTCTACAACAGTAACAAATCTATATTCAGTGCATGTGAAGGGTTTAGTATTTACTTTATCAAAATGGATTTATAGAACACATCAACTTATTATAATAGGCCACCAATCATATGTGATGAAGGATATCAAAGGGTATTATGTTTCATAAAAAATATTTTTCTTTTTCTGAAAATTCATGAAATTTTTCCATGAAAATATGCAATGAAAAATATTACCTCGATCTTCAAACTCTCTGTCTCGGTGTAGATTTTATTCATTGAATTTTGGTCAACATTGTGTGGGTTTCATATGATGATAAATGGTTTGAAAATTATCTATCATTTCGTTGATAAGATCTAGTCCCATCAGCTTATACTCTCTAACTTTGTCCCAATATGTCGGAGTCTAAATTATCTTCATATATAGAGCCTCACAATGTTATGATTAAATGGTTAAATAGAAATTGTTTTTATTGGGTAACTTCACTGGTGGAATGGTTATTTCAAGTTGTACATCTATTTGAGGGAGATAAGAAATACTGAAACTGAACTCTATATCCAATTCATATTGAGGGATTCAATAGAACCTCAAGGTAAACCTCAAATCCAAATTAGATTCACGGGATAGTGGAACTCCATACAGTCTTACCACACCCCTTATGTATATCATAGTGAGTTGGCCATGAAACAAATATTTTGTGCTAATAAAGGATCTCATTGACCTTGTGAGCTGGTTTACTACCACACAAATTGTGTTATTAAAATTTGGTGTCCTAAGTAGTATTATAATGAAATAAATGGTTATTTTTCCATTTCAATATAGATATGGTAATGGTTTCACTATAACCTTATACTTTTTTCATTTATCCATTACCTGTTGGCATCCTAGGCATCAAGATAAATATATGGAAATCTTCTTCTTCTTGCTATCCCATAAATTTTTATCTCCAAACCAATATACATATTAATGATTCCTAGATGCATATACATGTATGAGTAGTAAAAATTATCTAGAATCTTACCCATTAGTTATAATTTTCATGGGAAAAATTTTGGGTTCAAAACCTTTTAATCCATATTTAGAGAAGTTGACCTCAAAATTATTCACTACATTTTCCAGTAGCACCTCATCATATTTTTGGAACTCCTTGATACCCTAAATAATATATTAGTGAGAAGTTATTTTATAGAGTATTCATAATTTTATTTTTGTTATAACCTTGTATATCCTTTTCATATAAATGAATATTAGACCTTTTTTAATCATCAACTTGGTTAGGGTTACATGATCATTTTTACTCAAATCATTTTCCACTTTTTTTAGCTTCTCTGGATTATAATGGACTGAACAATAATAATTTTTTATCAACAATATCCACCTAACATTAAACATATTTGTTTCTTTTTTAGACATTTTATATCTAAGAATTTTAAGATATATTTATATATGTTACACTTATCCCCATAGAGATAATGTCCTCAAATGTTCATTGTTGAGATCACTATAACCAATTATTGATCAAGTGCTTTTTAGATTTTTTGATGGATGTTTCATTGGAAAGAGGAATTGGTTTTCACATTTTGAACTTTCATGAGTATAAAAAATAATAATTTTTTTTGGATGCATCACTGTAGATCAATAATCCTTCCTCAATATTGGGTAATGTGAGAAATGGTATAGTGATTAGCCTCTTCTTCAAAAATTATTTCTTCAACTTTATCATTATAGTAAAACCTCACACATTATGAGTTATCATGGTGAGTGGGATTCGAAATCATGAGGTGTTTCTAAAAAATCAAGGATAGTACCTAACTTATCCATGGAATCTTAGATTTCTATCATAGTGGTTTGTCTAGGCCATCCCTCAATTTCCATTATTTTTGATGGATCAAAAAATTACACTTTTGGTGATAATTTTTTTAATAATGTTATTTATCCATCCCAAATTCCCATTTATTATAAATTTTAAACTTATTTTATTTTTGAAATGAAATCCGTAAAACATCAAAATACTCTTCATGGCCCTCCTTTATTTTGGAGTAGATATGAATATCATCTATAGACACTACTACAAATATTTCAAATTAGTACCTACATACTATATTAATCAATTAAATGAATATTTATAGAAAATTATTGAATCTAAATGGATTCAATATAATCGTTTATTGAATGTACCAGATATGAAAAGTAGCCCTGTGGATATCCTCCTTCTTCCCCTTAACATGACAATATCCTGAATGAAAAACTACCTCAGAGAAGTAATGGGATCCACATAGTGGTTTTAAAAATTATTGAATCTATGGTAGAATAAATTTTTTCTTTATCATGAATTTTTATTTCATGATATTGAATGGAGATGTGAAATAAAAAATCATTATTCTTAGAAAATATGACTAGTGTACCCTAAGATAAAGTACTTGGGAACATAAACCCTTTATTCAGATTCTCTTATAGTTGCATCTTTATCTTCCCATGTTTCAAAATGGCTATTGTACATATATTTTTGGATAATATAAAAGGTTAAAGTATATGTTTGATCGAGAATTGAAACTCTTGGTTAAGAGTAGACTAAAATGTTCTTCCAAAAACACATCCTCAAATTCCATTATAATGGGCATATCATATAGGAAGATATTTTCTTTAATATCAATCATTTTATCTTGATAAACCTATTCATAAGGAAACAACATCCATTATTTATATGATGAATCAAAACAAGATTTATCCTCCCCCACGAACATGTATAGAATTTAAAGAAAATTTTCAATACAAAGGATAATTTCCATCTCTCTGTAATTTATATTTACTCTATATTACGAAATCCAATCCATGCCTAAGATATAATGGAATTCTTCTAAAGGGAGTATCATAAGGTTTTATGGGAAATTATTCTCAAAAAAGTTTACATGGGAGGGTTTATATACATTGGATGAAATAATTGAACAATTTAAAACCTTTATCAATTATACAAGTTCCATGTTTTTAGGTGGTGTTTTAATTATTCTACAAATGTTTCCTGATATGAAATAATGAATACAACCATAGATGAGAAGGATACCATTCACTATTTAATTCCAATCGAAATCATTTGTTTAATAAAAAAAATATAGGCATCAGAATTTGGAAACTATAACTTTCAGAAAAGGGAAAATATGAGTCTTGAATAGATAACTCATAAATATCATATATTCCAAAACCTATGAATTTATAGGTTTCAATATAAGTTAACTATGGTCTATTTTATAACATAAATTCTTATGGGTATTTTTCCTCTTCAGAATGGATCGGAATAAGCAAGAAAATTTACCAATTAATATCAATTGGGAGTGTTAAAATAGATGTACAATAAGACAAAGTTATTGTGAACTATGTGATGATCGTTTGTAGATCAAGGAACCATTTCTAGAGTAATTAAACATAGGAATAGTTGTTCCCAATCCATATTCACTTATAGTATTAAAATAAGGATATATTTTATAAGAATCCACATAATATATACAAAAATATTTTTATGTATTCATTGGTTCAGCCTTATCCATAACACTTTCACTAGATATTTCTACTACCAACCCCAAAAAATAACAACACCAAGCTCTGATACTAATGATGACAACCCATATCATCCATAAACATTATTTATTTATTTATTACATAAATATATAGATAATAATACCCTAGATGATCATGATGAATAGTGTACTTGGGTAATTACGTACATAACAGAACAACTTTAAACATAAATACAAATATGTAAAATAAAACTAAACAACATTCTGTTATGTTATCTTTCCCATCTAAAACTACAGAGGAAAACCATGGGATATACATAATATATGGGTGAACTATAAATCATAAAAGTAAATAAGCAATTCATAACATGTATAATGTAATACACAAGATTCAATAGGCATATCAATGTATGATAAGAAGAATTAGAATAATAAACATTAAAATTTATCCATGATAGAAGTTGATGACATAATTGAAATATGGGAATGTAAAAACAATATAATACATGGCCTTATATGAATAATTTATGGAAAAATGTTGATAAATCATGACATAGTGTCCTTTAGATAACATCCAATACACTATACAAGGAATATCAGGAGATAAATAAATTACCCAATGCATTGGAAGGCTATATAATTCTAATCCCACCAATAAAATTTATATAATTTAACGTCATAATTGGGAAATATAGATCATACAACATATGTACATTTTTCCTCGGTTTTAAACCTAAGATTAAGGAATGTGGGTTACAAACATAGAATTTCCTAATAAATAAATGATAGGTACACATATGTAAATAAATTTGAGTGGAAATGAAAATGGATATTTATGAAAAAAGGGTTTTCCATTGAATATATGAAGAGAATATTAGAAGCAACAAAATCATAGATAAATATTCATGGAAATGTTTATGATATTGAAAGGGGTATCTCATTACTTTAAAATCAAAAGTATAGTAATTGGCATGCATAAAAACATATGACAAAATGAAAAATTGGAAATAAAAAGGCATAGTATAAATAATGATCTTGAATAAAGAGGATATGGAGAGGCTCCCTTACATTGAGAGGGTGCTTCTAAATGTTTGTGGGAAGACTACTAAGAGAGTAAGGAACATTTTGAGTGACACAGATGGGTAATAAAAGAGAAAATTCTTGATCTAAGTGTATTGAGTGAAAATAAATTGGAGGTTTTGTGGGTTATTTGTATCCAAAGATTGGAGAATTTTCTATTAGATTTTAATTTTATGTTTCGAAAACTATATAAAAAATTACTCTGAACCAAAACTATAAATTGTGTTTTTGTCCTTATCCTTCCAAAGAGGTGTGAATTTTATAATTTTATAATGATATTAACCAAACTATTTTTATAAATTCCCATGTTGATATGGAAGTGAGTCATGGTTATAATGAATTTATTTTTAAACCATAAAATATATCATATGTTTTGGTGTCTTCATTAAGGATTTATAATTTTTTTTCAAAATTCATTAAAAATGAAATATTTTAATGGGGAACAATAATTTTTTTCATTAATACTCATTTTAGTATTTTTACTCCAATTTTTATCTTTTATAATGTAATAATATATACTACATAAGTATATAGTATTTAATTTTTCCAAAAAATTTGAATGTCTCATAAAATTATGAAAAATTTACCATTAGATAATTTTGATGTGCTAATTTCAAGAGTAATATTTATTTTATCAAAATAATTCTCCAAATAATATAATTTAAAGTATTTTAAAAAATCCCCATTTATTGAAAAACATTTTCTAGAGAATAACATTTTCTTTAACCTCGTAAAAATTACATTTGACATCATAAAATTATTTAATCATTTTTATTTAATAAATATTATTTAATAATAATATTTTATTAAAATTCATTTTACTTTAAAAATAATTTAATTCATCATAAATAGTTTCCTGGTAGAAGAAATATATTTTTCCAAAATAAATTTTTTGTTTTATCATATGAAAATATATGTTTTTTAAACACATTCTATAATTAATATATAGTAACCATAAAATAAAATTATATTCATGAATTTATAAAAAAAATATTACAATTCATACAATTAGTGTTTAGACACACACCACTTTATTATAATAGGGAATGTTCTAAAGGTTTAGTTTGTAGTGGGGAAATTTAGTAGGGGTTGTTCAATGATATTGGTATGTTCCATGATCTCAATAAGAATAAAAATTTCATGTAATCAGTTTCAATTATGCTTTCGTTGTTGAATCATGTCTCGGTCTTGGTTAATGGAAAATCCATGTTGTGCTATCTCCCATGAATTCTATGATAAATGGGATGCATATGGTATAATCATGACAATTGAGGACATCACATCGATTGCCTATGTCAATTTGGATTATTATGACCATATATATATTATAATCATATAACCAAAATTTAATTGTTATACTATCAATAGTTATGAATTTTTGAAGTCTTTTAAGTTCGACATGATAGAATTTATAAAGATCCCAAATAACCCTATTATTTCATGTTTTTTCTATAATTTCTTTCCTTTAATAATGAATTTATTCATTTAAAATGTAATTTAATTTGTAAATTCTTGGGTTATAACATAGTTTCAATTATAGAAGATAAATTGGTTCTTATCATGAGATTTTATTCTTTGGTAATAATACCCCTGAACTGGTCAACATTGAACCATCTCAATTCATCAATCTCAACATCAAATTACACATGTATCATGGTAAAAGAAGGTGAATTAGCTTATTCATGAGGATATTGAGATGATTGTAACCCCTTTTTATTTATCCTTTTTGGATGCACGAAATGAGAGTGGTAGTCAAGTGAAATGGTGTCCCAAGTCCTTAGTTTGCCTTAGATTTTTACTACAACCACCTTCGTCGTCATGCAACTCAATGTGCATTCTATGTTATAATTTCACTAAGAAATATTGATTTTCAGGATCAGTATTATAATATCATGTATTAGTGTTATTAAAATTAACTAAATCATACCATATAGGAAAAATCATATTGTTGTTTATATTTTAACAGTATAGAGATACGCTATACCATATGTATTTCTAAGGAGATGGTTGAATTTTTTTGGATCCCTCTTTCGTAGCCTATTTGGGAGTATGAAACCTTCATGTGTTGATGTTTTCTATAAATCAATACCCAAGGAGTAGACTATAGAGATTTTCTGATTAGGATCAACTAATAACTTTTGTTGAACATGTCATAATGGTAATGAAATGTCATGTATTGGAAAACATTTGAGAGATTCTTTCTGTGAGGACTCTCCCAACCTAGTGAAGACTAAAAAAAACTTTGGGAATATAATAATGGTATAATTGACCCCAGACATGAGGGAAGGGGTTACATTCTCTATAATCTCCTAAAATACTAGATTTATTATTGTAACATGATGACATTTTATGACACATTTCTCTTTAAATAAAATTTATTCGGTATATTGTGATACATGAAACCCAAAGTCTAAATGAACTATAATATATTACACCATTATAAATGATCCATTAAATTGATAGGTATCTGTATAACTAACAATATTATAAAAAATCTATATTTTATAATTAATTCCTTAGTCATTAGTTGAATAGACATGAAAATAAAATCATTTGAAAGTAAAAGATATTTTTTTCTATTATGTGAACCATTAGTTTTTATCACGATAAATTATATTAATAAATATTATTTAATGATTTTGATAAACTCTATATGTCATATACTCAATAAAATGTTTTAAAATTCATATAATGATATTTATAGTCATAAGAGAGGAAGATATATCAAATATATGTTTAAAAATGTTTTTTTTCTAAAAAAGTATTTCTTCATGTTTCGTACCTTGAATTAAAATTATTTTTTGAAACTTATAGAAATTTAATATTGAAAAATTGATTCCATATTTGGAATAATAATTATCAATTTTTTTTTAAATAGGACCCATTTATTTTTTGTCAATATGAGTCATATCTATAGAAAATATTTATTACTCTAGTAAGGTAAAATAGTTAAAATAGGGTTAAAACATTAAGATAGGAGTTTGAAATCATTCTGACACATTTATTTATACTATTGAATGAGTGTAGTTCAGCCATGTCCATCCAAGTTACAAATATAAAGTCACATGTTTCCTTATTTCTTTAATTGGGACCTTAATATTTATTTAAAAATAATTAACACAAAATTCCACCATCTTAATGTTAATATATAAAATTTTTTTACCATTGGACGAATTTGATAAGTTAGGTTTTTAAGGATTATATGAAATATTAAATAAATTTTTTATCATGTTATTTTATTTCTAATTTTTATTTATTGAATAAATACCTAAAATTCTTATTAAATGCCAAAAAAATATTTATTCAATTAATAGAAAAGTAAAATAAATGATTAAAAAATTAATAAGATCAATACAATTTTGATATGTTATAGTGGTCTATGAATTTTTTTATAAAATTATTACTTATTAAGGAGTTTTTAAAAGTTTATATTTTAATTCCATTACTGTCTAGTTGTTTTAAAATTCAAAATAAATGACCTATGTTTAAAACATTAATTATATTTTATTAAAATAATATTATATTATATTATTTATAAATCATAAAAATTATGAAAAAATATATTATGTATTATATATTGTAAAAAATTTCATATATTTTCCATTTATGAGTCACTTTCCACCTTATAAATAAAACCATAATGCTTTAATGTTGACCAAATCATTTCCAAGGTTAAATTTAAAAGTTGATAACCAAAGGGTTTATCAAACTGATATTGTTTAAAATGATAAAAAAAACCTATTTAAATATCATTAGTTGAGTTTATTTCTACATAATCCTATTTTTATTTGAATATTTTTCAATTAAGAAGAATTTATCTTGAGAATGTTCCAATTATAGTTTTTATCATTTTAATAATTCTTGGAGTACCCCTACCCTCACATATAAAATGTGACGTCTTCTCCTTTCACTATCACACCGTTTACCCATCTAGCTTAGACAATCCCTTCACAATACCATCATATTTTCCTTCACCATATCATAGAGACTATAGTATAAAAAAATACCATGTATTCACGAATTAATGGGTAATCAAAAAGAAGGTTTTTTTACAAAAAGAAGTTCTGAGTGCATAAAAAAAAGATGAGACATGTTTTAAGTGTTTAATGTAACAATTATATTGTTTGTCGATATTATAAATGATTAGGTTTTTGATTATAATATTTTATCAAATACCTCTAAAAAACTCATAATTTTCTTCTCATTTGGTTATTTCTAGAGAGTACATGTTTTTAATTCATTTTCAACTCCTTGAATACGAATTAGACCAAATGAATGTTTTTAAAGGAAACCGACTTTATTTATCTCTTATATTGAAAATAATTTTTTCCATGTCCATTTTGTTTCTAAAAATGTTCTTAGGAATGTTATTTACTATTGGAAAATTATTTTATAAAGTCGTTTTCACCCCTATTCAACTTTTTAAAAACTATTTAAAAGGAATATTTTTGTAGTTTTTTTAGCATGGTAATTTTGAATTTTTATTGAAAATATAAAATGTATAACCATTTAAATATATATAATGTGAATAATTTAACATTGAAATGGACTCTCAATTCATTGTGATATATTTTACAGGTTTGTAAGTTTATTTTTAATTAAATTTTTTTTTTTTTTTTTTTTGACAAAATAAGACGGATCCATTAATGATGGAGATCAGCAGAAATACAGTCGCATAACCACGATGGAAAATGATTGAACCAAAGCAAATCCTCGTAAGGAGGGCCAATGCCTGCCATCTTGTGAGCGGCTTCATTCGCTTCCCTTCTAATAAATGAGAAATTGCAGGAATTGAAGCCTTGTCTCCGCGAGTGAATACACCGGAGAATGGGGCTGAAGGGTTGAAGCCCGCCGTCAGTGAGATTGATGGCATTGACAACAGTGAGACAGTCGGATTCGATGTTAATGGAATCCCAACCGCTATCTTTTGTGAAGTTTAACCCAACAAGGATGGCGGCAGCCTCCGCGACTGAGGCCTCCCAAAGTGCATAACGTGCTTCGTATTTGGCAGCGATAAGATTTCCCAGGTTGTCTCGGGCCAGTAAACCAAGTCCAACTGGGCCATCCTTAGGGAGAGAGGCATCCACATTGATCTTAAATATCCCTTCCGGTGGGGGGCACCAATGTTGGGGAAGAGGAGAGGGGGTGAAAAGTCTTTGTTGCTCAGGGTGGTTCTGCCAAACCGCAATCCATGACAATGCCTGGTCAATCCAACTAGATGAATATGAAATCCTTAACCTTTCCATAGGTTATTCCAGGATTACATGATTATGAATTCCATTTCTTTTTCATGTGTTGTGATAAAATGAATAATTTATGATCTATTCAAACACATTTGTGTGATTTTAATGATGTGATCAGTTGGATAAGGATTATATACCCAATAAAATCATTGTGTAAATATGTATATATCAGGATAAAAATAGGACTAGAATTAGAATCGAACCTAGTTCATTAATGGATTTTGTCCACTATCATTGTGTTGGGAGAAAATGTTGAAACATATGATAGACTATGGAATTAACCCAATACATTATGATAACATTTTTAATGATCCTTGAGTGGTAATGAAATTATTTTCTCTGTTTATCTATATACCCAGAATCTATGTCTTATGGAAATATTATTGTATGATTTATCATGTTCAATGATTCCTTTATGAGTAATTTCTTATGATCCATTAAGATATATTCATTGATTCGAGATTATGATATATTATATGTAGGGTATTTTTTTAAACTGTTAATCTCATTCTCTAATAAACTAATCTCATGTTATTCTTATGTGATCATTGGTATATATTATATTTACCATTATTGTGAATCTGATCACATGCATTCTTATGTTTCCTTTCATTAGGATACGATTTATGTTTTTATGAAGGATAAGTATAATAAGTGTAAAATTTGTATAGAGTTATGTGGGAGATGATGGGAATATTATATATACAAGTAATTATTATTTCCATGTTTCCAAATTCACTATGACTATACGATTCGGGTATTAATCATAATGTTTTTAAATGAAGGTTCATCTAATAATATGCGATATCAAAGTATGAAAAGTATTTTTTTAGTTTATATTAGAGAAAAGGTTTTGTTACATTTATAAACTAGGATGGGGAATCTTTAGTGAAAATCCTAGGGATAATTTTATGTATAGGATATCATCCTAATGTTTGGGTAATTATAATGGGTGAAATATGTTAAATATAATTACTCATAGATTTAAAATAAGGTTTCTGAATTTAGACAACATATATATTATTTATCATGATTATATATTTTCCCGCTATGAATATTGTTTCACAGAAAATAAGTCTTGGATTTAATGATTGCACCTATCCTAAAGGACCCTTGTTAATGAAGGATGTGATGGAACATGAAATTATCATCCTCCTATGAAACCTAATGTTATGGGATCCTGAATGATAAATCTCATTTATCTATATATGAAACATTTTCATGAAATTAATCGAACTGGTCTTCCAATCAAGAAAAATAGTGAACATTATTTCACTGAGTCCTTCAAGAGGAAACATCCAAAAACATTTAGTGGTTTTACCAATCCATTTGTTTCTATGTAATATATTTGTACCAATAAATTATATTTTCTATTATATAGTATTTTTAATAAAAATATTATTTTGTTTATCTATCATTTGGAAGGTGAAACCGATTAATGATGTACAATTGTTAAGAACAAGAGAAAATGGTAAGAAATTAACTCCATGGTGTGATATGAGTTTGAGAACAATTTTTTTCAGTTGTTACTTTCCGCATAATATTAATAAAAAATTGATAAGTAATTCTATGATCTAAATATTAAGGATGATAAATTTTATATTATCTATGAGTAACAAATTGAAAGACTTGTGAGGTATGATTCTGGTATATCCTCCAACATAAAATCAATGTTGAAAAATAATATAGTGTATTAAAACCAAGAATCTGAAAGGAATTATCCTTAGTATACTTCAATATCCATGATGAAAAAATTTGATGTGCTATCAAGTTGGAATAAGAGATTGAATTTACCCATAAATCTCATATTTTTTATAAGAAAATAATTATGTAATTTAAACTGAAAATATAAAAACAAAAGAAAGATATAGATGATATATCCATTATGTTTACTGTGTGGAAAAATATGTTGAGGAAATTTTCTTAAGGAGTCTTCTAAATTATTTAATTTTGTAAATAATGGTCATCTAGAAATTGAACATTAATGTGATGGGAATAAGAATTTAGCTGAGTGTGTAGAGAAAGCACAACAAATTACAACACCCACACTACATTGTTTCAAATGAAATGATTATTGGAATTATTATAACTAGTTCTCAAATCCAATGTTCATTGAAATTATTTTAAATTAGCAACCCATTGATCCCGGAGATAAAGGGAAATCTCATGTGATTTCTATTAATATTACTGATTGTTAAAGGAGAAATTTACAATTATCGTCTACCCTAGAAAAACTGATTTCTTAATTTATTATTGATATACCTACACTTTTTATTTAATTTTTTAAGGTAATCACTATACTAACTCATTTATTAGATGTTTAATTAATAGTGAAAGCCTCTAATGGTATAATGATTACATCTCATGTTTATGATTCTTCATTGAATGAATTTTGTGGGAAGGAAATCTAAAAATATCCATATTCAACCATTGGTTGAATTCAATGTTATTTTGGGAATGTATTGATTTTTATTACATAAATACCCCATTAAATTACGTAGAAGAAAAGTAACCTTTTATATTTTTAACAAACCTATGATCGTATATTAATCTGATGTTAATAATAAAAATCCAACAGTAATTGTGTTTGTTATAGGGTTCATCATTTTTATCTAAATGGAGTGTATATACCATGTGGTTGGGTATAAAACCTTCATGCCAGATATTCTTATGTTTTATAGTTTTTTTATGGTTGATATATCAACTCTTCCACCAAATCGAGAAGTTGAGTTTTCAATCAAACCCTATACCCTTTTCAATGACTCCATACAAAATGGTCTGGACTGAATATTTAATCCATAAATATCTCCTTAAACCTTGAAATGTCAAAACAACACTTCTATATTCTGAATATGAACATTGGTTAAACTATGTCTCTTATAATGTAGTTACTTCAATGTTCTCCATCATTTTCTTAGTAAAAATACTCACATTTTTATATGGATAAAGTAATAGAGACCATATAAAAAATGAAATTCTAATCTACACTAAACATTCAAGAATTAATATATAATAAAAAAGTATGACCATAGACGTCATTTGATTTCATATAAAAGTATTAATGACCTCTATTCATATCATATGACTATAATCCTAATGAATACTAAACTGGTAAATAAGTTTGAAACTACTAGGTATCACTGTAATTGATAAAAATGTGGAAAACAGAGGAAAACTGAGCTTGTTAATGTAGCCTCATTTTAGTAAATATAACTATGTTATCATAAAAGGTAACTATAACATACTGAACTAGGTTCTATACAGTAGTTCCTTAAACCATTCAATCATATGATCTGACTCATGCCTCCCTATTCACTAGAGGTCATGTGACTTTTAAGCTTGTGGCACTAGTGTGGGCACCTAGGTCATGACATTACAAACCAGTTTCAATGGGGGTTTACATTTTTTATTTTAGGTTAATATTTAGGAAATATATATAGGAGAATAACAAGAGTTAGGCCTTGGTTAATAGATCTTTCATTGAAGTATTTAATCCATGTATAGGGTTAAAATCCTAGTTTCGGGGTGGGATTGTTATTATTAATGTGTGTTATTATAGTGGATTGATATTTTAACTTGACTGATGAACTTGTTCTGTGATATTATTATTGCTTCTGAGTGTTCCATGATATAAATTGTCTCCCAATATAAAATGAGACTTTTGTATGGATGCATCATTCTAGGCACTCAGGATAATTATTTGACATGCATCATTTTTAGGCGCACATGGGAAAAGATGTTTTGGGTAATTTATTAAAATGGAATGGTTTTTCATTTCTTATGTGACTTAAATAACAAATTTTCCAAATATTAAATTAAACATTAAAAATGATGCAAGATGTGAATAAATATGTGTCTATTGGGAAACATGAATAATGAGAATGATTTTAACCTTGTTAACCATGACCTAGATTTTGGATATATTAAGGTAGTGATAGTGTGTCATTTTTTACCATGGGGTGGAAGGAAGGGAATGAATTATTATGAATTTTTGTGAATCCATATTGTTAACTATGTTAATGTTGTGAAATTTTTTCTAATATTTTTTCTGGAATTATAGAGATATACCTCCATGTCAAAATATTCTGATATGATGATAGGATGATATAGTTGGAAATGATCCTCCAGTCTTGGAACCTAAGGAATCGATAGTGATGGGTGAAGGATCTAGAGAGCGATTCCATGAGAACTTTTCTTGCTCCATGTAGATTATCGAGAGGGTCCCATAGTTGGATGTGGAGAGCATGTCTCACCAGACATGAGCATTTCTGTTACAACACCCTCTCACATCCTTAGAGGGGGTGAACCAGAGGCAGCATAGTTCTAGATCAGTTCCATATATACTATACATGATGATTTGGAGACTCATACTATGAAGAGGGTCATGTTGGTCACTAATATGTAATATGTATCAGCGAAGCACTAGTGGTATGCTCAATCATTGACTGGGATGGTATGTAGTATGCTATATTGAGACTTATAAAGGATGTTATATATATAATTTTATCTAGAGACCCATATATTAGTGTGGGAAGCTGAGTGAATGCGATTTACTCAAGGTAGTATGTCTGTGACAGAATTTGTCGTTCTCTTTACTGACAGGATGTTTGTTTCTATAGTGAAGGAAGGGGATGAGAAAACAATAGCAAGGATTTTACATGATTGGATGAAATGTGATATTAAGTCTCTGGTTACCATATTTCAATTAAAGATGTTTTCTGAGGTGTTGGATCAGTCTCCCATTGCTGATGGGAACATAATGGAGGCTACTAGTTGATGATATGTAATTTTTTTAGGGTGATCAAGATGTATACGTTCTGATGGGTGGAATCATTTTCATGATAACTTTGGATATAGTAGTGGAAAGATGAGTGGCTATAGGGAAGGGTAAATTACATATGACCTTACCTGAGTGATATGTCACCATTACTGTAGGGTATGTCACTTTTAGAGGAATTTCCCCACACCCCTTTTTGAGTGTTGATATTAGGAAAATACGTAAAATATATAAAGGTTCTATATGAACCCATAGAAAATGTGAGGTTATAGAGTATATAGGAATAACCAGACTGTCAGAAGAGGATATTCTATACTGTATCAAACAAACATTTAGAGTTTGACTTTCTATGGTGATAGAGGCAGTGAATGAGATTCTTAAGGGAATAAGAACCCATATATGTCTGGTGGTATAGATCAAGGGACACATACATCATCTCATAGAATAGGGTAAGTACAGTTTCTTTTCGTTCCTCCTATATTGGTGGATAGAGAGGCAAGTCCATCAACAATGAGAGGTTCTATTCTTACAGATTCTATGATTTTCAGAGCCTTATTTGACAGTGGTTCCTCTCATTCTTTTATATATAAACAAATTGTGAATGGTTTGAGACTGTAGGTCGAGTTCATGAGTGGGGTGATGATATTAGATACACCTTTGGGTGTATTATTGAGTTACATTTGTTTGTGAAAGAGGTGTTATCTTGAGATAGTATAATATTTGTAATGTCCCAACCTGGGGTCCTACTAAACTATTCCCTAAGATGACGTGTCACATGGCCTCAAGAGCTCCTCCATGTATTCCGTAGGACTTCAACTAATATAGAGAGTCTAAAATTTGTATAGTCGGGAGAATAAACCCTCTTATCAAAGTGGCAGAGTGGAAACAATAAAGTATAATCACTATTGTAAGAATAATATAAACAGATAGAATTAATAAAATTATGCAGAAGTGTAAAAATATAACTAAACAACTAAGGAGTTCAAGATAACAAACTAAAATAATAATAATAATAATATAAAAAGACTCTATGGAAGTGTCCAATACATGGATTCCATGCGTTCTATAAAACAGATAGTAAATAGGGAGATACAAACATGATATACAATAGTACAAAAAGGGAAAGGAAAAAATATTCTCCATAAAAATCCCATGCATATGCATAATCATTTTATTCTAATATATAACTAGGTAAGTGAAGCTGCAAAAAAATAATAGTTCCATTACTATTATCAATACCCACAGAAATAGAGTATTCTCAAAGACCAAATGTAGTCCAAATAAGGTGGGATATAAGATTCTTAGTATGCCACCACCAATAGTGCATACTTATAATTTCTGTAGTTCTCATAATTAACTATGTCATGGTATGAGAATAGTAGTAAAATAATGCTAAAATAAATAAGTAGCCAAATTAGGTTCCTATAGGCCACCTAGGGGGTCTACATCATTCATCTCATAACTAGAATGTGTGTCTGATTATGTCATTGTATATATAAATAGTAATAATATTTTTATATATTTAAATAGTTTAGTTATATGTTACATCTACCTATAGGAACCAAGTGTGTGCAAATTCCTAATGGAAATATACCTGGAATACTATTGCTCGATTGGATTGAGGCGTAATTCATTTATCTATAACGACTCTAATGATCCTAAAAGATCATTCAATAGGATACATTCCCTATATAATTCATATAATCATTTGTAAAGAATAATAAAATGGCATGGTTTCACCATCCAATATATATGTCAACCATTTATTCTTTTTATTCAGTTCAACTAAATAAATAAGGGAAGATTTATTTTATAAGACTCATGGAGGCACTAAGGGTGTTCCATAATAAATGAGGAATACCTACCTACAAGGCATATTCATTTTATAATGAAAACCAACGAGAAAAAACGCTTTAATATTGGTCAATTCCATCTAACTTAATTAAGGAATAACATCTATCATGCCTATGTGATAACTTTTAATTCATTAATATTAGGAAATTTCATTTATAAGGCTCATGTATCAAATAGAAAGATACACGGGAAACAAATCAATTTCCTACCTGGGAAATTCAAACTATAAGAGGGAAAATAACCAAACAGGTTCCATGGGAATCATTTGACACTCATGTTCAATGGGAAATTAAATTTAAAAACTAATCTTGAATGAACAGAGGAGTACCTTACCAGTTGATCTCGTTCAGTTCCATGAAAAGGATTATAATAAAATTTTCTCCTTCACACTCTTGTAATTTTCCTTCCCCTTTTCTAATAATAATTTTGTGCCTTGGTCTATCACTAAGACATTGCCTTTTAAAAAAAAGAGTACCTTGCTCTGGGAAAAATTGACCAAAAATAGACAATTTCACATAGAACACCCATTGTGTGACCATATAAGATATATAAAAGAACTAACCAACCAATAAAAGATCAATATACATTTATCAAGATGAAGTTATAAATTATAAATGAAGTAACCAATATAGTTTTCATTCATTGAAAAGTTCGGTATATGGAATGATGAACAGACTACAAAACAACAAAAAAATGAATGGAAAACAATGTGATAACCAACCTCTAGGCCATAGGAAACTCCTCTCTCAATATCTGCCATTTATTCATTGTTGGATTGAAGATATCTGAGAAACATTCCAATTCTCAAAAAATAGGGAAAATTATCATTCATCTAAATAGATAAATGTATGTTATGATAAAATGTGATATAAGTTTAGATACTAGGTGTGCATACCGAGATAGATCCAATTCTTATGAAGGATCAAATATTGGGCACCAGGTGAAGAACATACAAGGATGCCTAGCTTTAGGTATCATTGAGATCAAAGGGAGGATGTGAACATTGGTATCCTTTAAGCGATAAGGGGAAAATAAAAAGGTGTAAATACATTTAAGTGGAGGGATAAAATGTAATTTCACCAAAAATATCAAAGCGTACTGTTTAGGTTCTTGGTTTCCTACCCATGCACCAATTGTGCATTGTTATTTATAGAGAAGGGGAACCCTGCATGGTTAGATGAAAGGTTTGACTAACCATGTACAAGCGATGAAGAATGGATTTTTCTCATGTCTGCAATAGGTATCATGACCGTATACCCTAGGTTAGACAGTTTTAGATAAACCGTGCATCTGAGTTTGCATTTCCCATTTCAGAACTTGAGGATCCTAAAAATTACCAACACTCATGATAATTCCACGGATTCGTTGATTATTGTTATCTGAGACATTTATGGTATTAAAAATGAAAAAAATGATGTATAACTGTTTCTAAAAACACATGTTCCTATAACATCCCCTTAGTAATGAAACTTGTCACCATGTTTACCTTATAAGGGTAAAAAGGTACTATCAACAAATATATCAGCCACTAAGATCATATATCAGCTTCCCATTGTGTGGTATCTTTCTATAAACTCTTGTGATTCCATAGAACCTTCTCTAGAGAAACAGACATTCCTCAATGCTTATTCATAATCAAATACACTATAATCACTATATAATCCTCAATGGGAGTATCTATATCCAATTCATCCTCTTTAGGATGAATGGTATGTGTTGGGTTTTGATAGTATTGACAAAGTTGAGATGCATGGAAAACATCATGCATAGACAAGTATTTCTGAGGAAGTTCCAACTAGAATGCCACTGGCCCAATCTATTTCACAACTACAAAGCATCCAATGAACCTTGATTAGAGGTTACCCTACTTCTAAATACATTGATGCCCAAACATGGGTTATAATCTCTAGAAAATTCAGCCCCTAACATCAATCTTAGGAGGTCACTGATGTCTATTGGCATATGACTAATTTCTAGATTGATCTATCAATGTGTTATTTTTTATCAGATTGAACTACTATATAGTCTCCTTTATGAGATGTGTCTCGATCATAGCTGTTTCTCATTCATCTAGCTAGCACATAGTTGAGAGTAAAGTCCTACCATATAATGATTCATAATGATCCATCCTAATTTTATCCTAAAATCTATACGTTATAAGCAAACTCAACTAGGGGGATGTGTTTCTCCCTTGAACCTTCAAGAGAAAGGATACATGCACAATGAATTTCTTCTTGAACTGGAATCATATAGTCCATCTATCCATAATTATATAGTTGATATGCCATGCTCCTAAGTACTTGTATACACAATTCCTTCTACAACCCCTTCAAGAACCATGACATAAGATAAGAATCTATATTAGAAATTATAAAACAAAGAGATCCGTGAATATATAAAACCTCTCTGACATACGTACCTCTGAGATCATCTACCATGAAGGTCTCTCACACTTGTATGATATGTGAAACCTTCATCAGACGATCAAAAACAATAACATTTTATCACTTCCATGAGGTGATTTGGGTAGACCTATTATGAAAAATATCGAAACATCATTACCTTTCTACTCCAGAATGGAAAATGGATTTAGATTCATTGTTCATCTCTGATGTTCTACCTCCTCCTACTAATAGATTGAACACCAAGTGATGAATCCGTAAATCTTGTCTTTCATATCAGGAATCCAGTACCGGCATTGAATATATTGATGTACTCTGGTGAAACCAGGGTGAACCTCCCATGCTGAGCTATGTAATTCCAAAATCCAATCCTCTATAATTTTTTCTAGTACCCATACACTACCACGGAATAATAAGGTATATTCTCTATTTATGGCCCAACATGAAGATGTATCGTCATTTGAAACACTCTACCTTAGGGCAAGGCCTTCGGGATCAGAAAGCTATCTTGTTATCATATGTTCCAAAAGAGTATAAGTTTCCTATAATGTTGAGAGGATTTTCGATACATGGAAGTCATAATCCTAACTGTGAATATTTGAGAATAATGATATAACATTCCATCCACTAGTAGATTCTATAACCGCCTATGTTAGAGTATTCTAGTTTAGTGCATGATCTATTGAATTTTTATTTACAGGCTTGTAGTAAAGAATGAAATAAAATGACTGTTGGTAATCAACCCACATATATTTCATGAGATTGATAACACACAATGTAAAGATGTATTGGAATATTTTTTGTTCATTTAATACCATAAAATTCTTTCTTTATAGATAATTTATCTAATAACATAAGGCATGAACCACCGAATCATGATTGAGGTCTTATGTTAGGAAATTCTGCTCGTGAGGCCTTAATTGAAGAGTCTCACAGATGATGACTCACTCATCCTATATTATAAATCCTCCAATACCAATTCTAAATGCATTATAGTATAAAATATAGCTCTTTTCTGGCACTATTAGAAGCTGTATCAGTGATGAAGTCAATCTTCCCATCCACACATGAAAGGCTGCTTTAGAAGCTTTTAATCCAAGGAATTGCATACCATAATTTTTCAAACCTATATGCATAAAATTAAGGCATGAGCTATCCTAGATTTAGTGTTTGTAGTATCCATCTATTTACCAAGAAACATCAAATGTCAATGAAATTATTAGAATGCTCTTATGAAACTATAACCATTACTTTCTTTGGGACTACTGAAACTTCTGTCTCTGAGATAATGTTTCCCATGAAGTGGAATTTTTCAATCCATAAGTGGAATTTATTGATCTTAACATTGAGTTAATGATCTATTATAATATTCCAAATTATCTCAAGATGGGTTGTATGATCTTGTTGAGAGTGTTAATACATAAGGACATCATCAATAAAGGCTACCCTGATCAAATATAGATAGCAGTAGAATACCCAATTCATTAGAGTTATGAAAATTGTAGGTGAGGTCATGAGTCCCAATGATATAACCAGGTACTCATATTCACCATACATTCTCCTAATATATGTTCTTGGTTTGTATATGGTCTTGATATGAACCAGATAAAATACCAACCTCAAATCTATCTTTGAAAACACCTTCACTCTTCGGATATGATCAGAGTTCATTCCTATTCTAGAAAATTGATACCGATTTTTTATCATGGGCTGACTCAAATGATGGTAATTCACACAGAACCCATGGGTACAATCCTCATTCTTGAAAAAAATGGCCATTGAACCACAATGGGAAGTCATGGGGTTTTTAAATAATTTATCCTTCAGATCCTATAAATTTTACTTGATCTTACTAAGATCCTTAGATGCCATATAATAAGGATGAATAGTCACTAGTGTTACTCTTAGAGCCCACTGAATAGTAAACTAAACCTACCTTGCCGATGGTTGACTAGATAAGTTATTACAGAATGCATATATGATAGTATCCACTATAGGAGGGTAGAAAGTGGGTCATACCCCTTGGCCATTAAGGAAATGACTGATATTATGAACTATGAGATTACCCTACCTTTGCTGCCAAGGTTCTATTCACATCTCATTGATATCCCATTCACCCTTATTTACATGCCTATTAAACTATGGTTATTTAAAAATCACCCTTGGATCATAGTAGTTAATGTGGGATAGGTATAAAACTAACTAGTCCATACTGATGATTACATCAATGACTGTCTTGTCGAGGACATACATATTTAACTCGAAAAGGTAACCACATATATCAAAAGGATAGTACGTACAATGACAAAACCCTATGAATGGATAACTAATGGGGTTACTAGAGAAATAATTCTATGAAAGTGTTTTATATTGAGGATCATACTTAGAATTATAGTCTTAGATATATACGAGTGAGATGCGTCTGTATCAAAGAAAGTAGACACAAAATTTTTGGCTACTAGAATAGTACCTTGAACTATAGAATGATCAATGCTCTGATACATCACCATAGGTTGGACAACATGTGAGTGGCCTATACCATGTCCTTTAGTCACTATCTAACTACCTTGATCATGTCCACACTTCTAAATCTTATTATTATAAGTCAAACTACCTATAACTCGACTACTACCTCAACCTAATCATCCGTCTGTGTTCCAACTTCTTTCCTGACATGATCCGGCTAGCCCCAATCCTCACTGAGGATTAAGTGCATCTCCCCACTACTTAGGACCTGGGGGTGAATTCATGTAGAAATGTTTAATATTGACCATAACTCCATAGCCTACGCACTCGACTAGATCCTATGGGCATGAAGACTTGATGTGTCATGTCTTCCCAAACTAGTGACAGAAAAGAATGTTGTCTATGTGAGGAGACTGACTAATTCTACCTCCATGAGTAGTCTCAAAACACATATTTTTCCAACAAGAAGAATCAATAGAATACCTAGGTTCTAAACCTCCATAAATAACACACATAAAATCCACCATGTTCATTTCTATAATAAAGGAATAGTTGAATATTTCAAAAATGGTTTCCAACCTGAATACATTAACCTACAACAAAATTGCATTGACTAGCCCATCCTAAAATCGCCAAGTGGTCATATGGAAATCAACATCTAGAGTAGGATTGAATCATGCCGGCTCAGTGAAACGAGCATAATAGTCCGTAACTAACATACTCCCCTAATGTAGGTTCATTAATTCCCTATCTTTGGTGGCCCTAAAATCATGAGGAATGACAATTTCACTGATGGTCAACTCAAAATCAGAACAGACCATACAAAAATGTCAATCTGTTATGTTCTGATGTCCCACAACCTCTAGAATAAATCATAATGAATATATGTATCTATCATGACCCTATTCACTACAGGCATTTCTAGATTCTTGAATAATGATAAGATATCTCCAAGACAAGACTCTTCAGCATATGTTCAACCATCACCTAAAAATGTGGTCAATGATACTATTGAAAATCACGAGTCAACTCTACCATACTTATGTCTGATCAAACTACTCCATGAATCCACTAAAATATACATAGGAAGAACTCACCTAACTAGGAATCAGTTCCAATATCTGGAATAGGAAGAGGATCCACAAGTGACTCTATAAGAGGAATCACTGGCGGCTCATGGACTTCCACCCCAGGTGCATGGTCATCGCATCGTTTAGGGCGTGTGAATGGAGGATTTTTTGGCAGAATAATGCCAAAATAAAAAATGAGTGCCTTAAAATATATTTAAGCATGTTTCCAAACTGAAGATAGAAAATTAAGATAGGTGTAATTCCTTCCTATTGATATGATCACACCTTTTTACAAAGTCAAAACCCTGGTGTAGATAGTATAAGAGACCATATAAACACAAGAAATACCCACTTCCCACTAATATGGCTAGGATAGAGTCTATGTCTCAAGATATATATATATATATATATATTATGACTATTTCAAATTGGGAATCACATTCATTTTTAAATTTTTATTTTTAAAATATCAATCCCATTAGATAGTATAAATAAAGGGATTTCGATGTCCAATCCATAAGGTCCCATAATCCATATGAACCGAATATAGAATCCACTTAATTCACACCATAAAAAAATTGAACTAATGTGACCAATGGTCTTTAGATCAACATTACATAAATGAATTCTTAAGGTGTTTTATTTTACCTATTCATCAAAACACAACTATGTTACGACATTCTCTTTATGTATCAACTATTGTTTCCAATCCCTAGAAGATTTTTTGGAACATTTATATATAATTCAAGGTGTAATTAAAATGATACTAGAAAATTAATTCTTAAAGTAGATGTGTCAAAGAATAATGAAAGGAATACTAGTCATAATGTCTCATGTAATGATTCATGTAATGTATTTCCCTTGTTTCATCTGGAAAAATTAATGAAATAATAATTTCAATAACCACAATATCAATAAAATCATAAAGAATGTGTGTCACCCAAAGATGAAGTTATATCAAGAATAAATATTAAAATCATAAATGAATTATAATTCAGGAAACATATCCATTAATCCAAACATGGGTTCACCTAACTGAGGAACCGCTTATGGCCAAGTATCAAGAATTCTTAGACTCCAATATATTCTCTCCAAATAGTCAACCATGAAATGAAACTCCCATAATACCACTTTTTAATTTCCCGACCTGATATCCACATAACCCATGTTCCAAGCCATTGGGTCACATGGCCTCAAGAATTCCCCCCCATTTTCCAAATGTTTTCGACTAGAAAAAACGATGTAAAGGTGGTATGATGGAAAGATAATACCCTCTTATCAGAGTGCCACATCAGATATAGAAATATATAATCACTAGTATAATCATAATGTAGGTAAACATAATCAATAAATTAATGATGAAATGTAATTATATAACTAAAAAAGTTTGGAGTGGATGATAACAAAGTAAACAACTGAGAATAGTATAAAAATCCACTATTGTAGTTTTTGATACGTGGATGCATGGAATTCATTAATATAGAGATTAAACAGGGAGATAAATGCATGCTATACTATAATAAAAATCATAAAAGGAAAAAATATGACCCATAAACATCCGAAGAATATTCCTAAACCTCTACTCTTATAATCCATATAGTTTAGTGAATCAACAACCAATAGCTTTTTATTTTCCCCTATCAATGCCTATAGAAAGATAGTCTTCTCAGGTTCTCAATGCAGCCTGAGTCGGGTGTGAGATAAAAATCATAGTATGCCACCACTAATGGTGTATATGTGTAATCCAAGAAGTGGTTGTAACGATATAGTTTACATGTGTGAGAAGAATAGTAAAAAATGTATGAAATGAATAACCAGTCCACTTGGGTTTCCATCGGTCGCCTGGAGGGTCTACCTGCTTCATCTCATAGATGGAATGTGTGTCTGATCATGTAACTATATATATAGTAATATATATATAGTTTTGTCCTATATTTCATCCACCTA
The DNA here is from genome assembly GCA_963277665.1 of Viscum album. Classification (NCBI taxonomy): domain Eukaryota; kingdom Viridiplantae; phylum Streptophyta; class Magnoliopsida; order Santalales; family Viscaceae; genus Viscum; species Viscum album. Next base: position 812,386,869 of record OY728126.1, on the reverse strand, counting down.
TATGAAACATGTTAGTTCCGATGACAAAGGGAAATATACATGGAATACTAGTGATGGACTGATCATGGGTATTTCTCAATCATCCATAATGAGTGTAACAAGCCTAAAACTCATGAAAAAGGGTACATGCCCTACATCCCAAGAAGAGTGAGAGACATCAAGAAAAATCATCTGTGATGGAGAGTGAACCACCATAGAAACACTCTAATCATGTAATGTTTCATGTAAATCCCAATGCCCAAACAATATCACTACTGAAAGATTCCATACTCCACCCTCGATTTTAGGGATTGTGATTCCCCTCCTAGTTTAACACCCATTAACACCATACACAGCCTCTATAATGATATATTATAATTATAACTAGCATTGGGAATGACCTCCAGGACATTTCATTAAACAATACCATATATATAAATAATTCATATTCATCTTCATAATATTGTATATAAGGAATAACCTCTTATGAATTTCATTAGCCATGTTCAACTCCATTTCAAGTATTACAATTCAAATAACAATTTTTAAGGCCAAATAAAAAAGGAATGTTTTAAATATCTTATATATATTTCTACCTTTTAATCCAGTTATTCCACTAAAATAATTAATTAATGAGAATTAATTTTCATAACACTTTTGGAGGCACTATGGTCATTCCAACATAGATATCGGAATTACCTAGAAAAAAAATTCCATTTATAAAAAAAACATCAACCAAAATCCATTTCTCATTATTTGATTCCATCCAACTCATTAAATTATTCACTTTAATCAAGAATATATGATTCCATTGAATTCATTAAGACATGGAAATTTTATTTATAAGGATCGCGTGTCAATGAAAATGAGAAATGTGTAACATGTCAATTTCTTACATGGTTAATTAAAACTATAAGATTGAAAAGATCATAAGATGTTCCTTTGGATACATTTCAGACTCATGTTACATGGAAAATTACATTTAAAAAGTATATTTATAAGAATGAAGGACTTCCAATAACATTGAACAATTGACCAAAAATGGACAATTTGACATGGCATACCTATTGGGGGACCATATATTGTATATACAAGATCTAACACTGTAAAAAGGATCAACATACAAGTTTCAAAATTAAATGGTCTATTAGACATGAAAAAATAAATATAATTGAGATTATTCAAAAAGTTTGGCATAAGTCACAACGAAAAATGTTCAAAACATACAAAACATGAAGGGAAAAAATGTGAGAACCTACCTCAACGACATAAATGACTCCACATTCAACATCAGATTCAGATTCACAGTATTTCAGAAGAGATCTATGAAATTTTCCAATGAACTAGAAATATGGAAAATGATCCAGACCCTAAACAAACCATTTTTTGTTAGGATAAACATTGATAAGATTTGAGAGATTTTGGGATATTACCAAGGTGGGTCCAATGCTATTTGAAGATTGAATATCAAATAACAGATGATGATGTTACATGGATGCATAATGTTAGGTTTCTTTGAGATCAAAGTAAGTAGGAGAACCTTGGGTATTTTTAGAGGAAAAAGGTAAAAGAGAAAAGGCATAAATAGGTTTATGTTGAGGGAAAAATGACATTTCACCCAAAATATCAAAGTGCATGTTTTAAGTGAACAATTTTTAAATTTTGTGCCAATCGTTCATGATTGAATGTAAAGAAGGGGTACCCCACATTGTTAAGCACACAGTTTGGATAACTATGTAAAAAAATGAATAATGGCTATGTCCTAGGCTTGAACCCAGATGCACGACTGTACTCCATGGGTTTCAGAGTGGCTGACAGACCATACGACCTAGTATTGCTTTTCCATTTCGGTACTCCGGGCTCTAAACTAGCTTTAAATTCACCTAAGACCCCATTTTCCTGATTATACTTAATAATTCTAGACATTTAAGTAATTAAAATTCAAAAACTAATGATCCATGTTATTAAAATAACAATTTTATGGGATCTTTTCATTTCTAATATGTCAGGATTTGTTCTAATTATGGATATGGAATTCTTAATAGCATTATGAGCCCACATTGATTATTGACATAGGATTGTTACTTTTATATCTCTTAAGGGAAAAAATATATTCACCTTGTAGAATCATACATCCAGATAGTCTATGTAGTGGAAATTCATCAACAACTGGGGGATTTCACTACCTATGTTGTATTTCATTACTAGATAATGGAGGGATAAATCAAGCTATATTTCCACCAATAGTGGGTACGTTCTAGGATGTGTTACTAGAGGACATTCTAGGAAGGAAAATAAGAGAGATGTGGAGTTTACAATTGAACTCATTACTAGGGTTGAGCCATTTTCTATTCCACCAATCAAAATGTATCCAACGGAGCTTGAGGAGCTTATGAATCAACTCGAATAGTTGATTGATAAAGGGTTTATCCATTTGAGTATGTCAGTGTGGGGTTATCCATACCTATTTTCAAATAATTTTGATGGGACTGCATTCCTTTGTGTTTATTATCATATGTTTAACCACATGATAGTGAAAAACCCATTTCATCTTCCACATATCAGTGATCTTTTTGACGAGTTTCAGGGAGCTTGTTTTTTCTCCATGATTGAATTGATATTGTGGTATTATAGTTGATTGCTCAAACTTCTGATATACCATGGAATTATTTCAAAACCATGTATCGACTTTATGATTCATTCTTGATTCTTTTGGGGTTGATGAACTCATTAGTAGTGTTAATGGCCTTGATAAAATAAATCATCCACCCATAATTAGATCATTTTGTGGTAGTTTTTTTTGGATTAAATCTTGGTGTACTACAAGTCTCTTCAAAATAATTCCCAACATCTTCACATCATTATGAGTACACTGATAGAGAATTGGCTAAACTCAAAGGTATCTAAGTGTTATTTTTGTATTTATCATGTAAAATTATTGGGTTACATCAACATGGATTAATGTGTGTTAAGGGACTTATAGAATGTGAAGGTAGTTTAATCTTGCAAGAATCCCATGAATATTTTAAATATCTATAGCTTCCTAGAATTTTAAGGCTACTATCAAAGGCCCATCCTGGACTTTTCTTGCTTGGAATTTCCACTTTTGGGGTTGACCAATAATGGAGTAAAGTTTGAATGACCGAGATCATGTCAGAATGAATTACAAGAGTTGAAGAAGTAGATGGAAAAGACACTATTCTTGATCATACCCAGGAAAGATGTGATTTACATAGTATTTTTCTATTCTTCTCAAATTGGTCGTGGATCAATGTTTTTATATGGAGATAAATTTATTCCATATGGGTCATAGATGTTGAGTCCACATGAATGGAACTACCCTATGAAGGACCTCAAGATATAATTAGTTCTTTATTCTTTTGATGTTTTGGAGAAATTACCTGTTGGAGTGAATTTTACATTACACATGTTCTATAAGATATTAAAGTAAATATTTTCACAGTGAATATTTAATCTCTAGTAGCAAAGATGGTTTGAGTTCTTGATGTCATTTGACTTTGATATAGTATATAGTACTTTGAAGGGAAGTACTGTATCTAACACTTTAAGCTGGAAAACTCTCACTCAAGTTGTTTAGGAGTCTATTAATGGGGGAAATGATGAATTTACTTGATGAGATGCATGTTTTTTTTCAAGGATATTGGGAGGAGAAGAATATTGTGTTAGTTTCAGGGAATTCAACATTTATGAGATTGAATACTAATAGAAAGTATAAGGATCCTAAATTTTTGTTATTGATAGAAATAATCAAAGGTTGGGAGACACCGTCAGAATGTATTGTACATGAGGTAGACATTCACTATGTCCGAAATCATTTTTTTTGTTCCTTTGAGCATGAAAGTGGATATGTGAATTTTTTTCCACAAAGTGGGAGGTTCATATAGATGTGGAAAAAATATACCAAACCTTCATTGTTAACTTTTGAGTCCGAACATGAAAGATTATATAGTTTAGTTCACAAAACAAGGCAACAGTTCTCGATAGGTGAAGTCCAATCATCAATGACTTTGTGGATTACTAAAGATGTTACACATTCTGTAATAGAAGTGGGATGATGTTACAATGTATTTTCATGTGGATATTATAATGATTCCTAATAATCAAGAAATTATATGGGGGTTTGTATACCAACTGATGAAATTAACTCATTTCTTTCCCATATGGGAGACTTTCTCAGTGGATTGGATTAGAGAATTGTACATTCTAGAGATACTCCATCTTAATGGGAAGCCACAAAGTATTGTTTCAGACCATGAGTCACATTTTACATCATGATTCTATAAGGTAATCCTGAAGTTTCTTGGTTCACAATTATTATTGAGTATGATATTCCACCCATAGATAGATGGGCAGTTAGAGCATTCTATATAGGTGCATGAGGATAGGTTTTAGGAATTTTCCAAGACATAATTGGGACCTTGGAGAATGACCAAACAATGGGGTAGTTTTCCTATTAGAATATACTATTAAACTATTCAGATGGTACAATAGGTGGCTCTTTATGGTAGGATATGCATATAACCACTATAACGGATGGAGGCAGATGTGTCATAATTGTTTGGACTAGGTCTCATGTAAGAGAAATTGGGGCATGTTTAGCTAATTCCAAAACACATGGATATATCTCATAGAAGGAATAAATCGTATTATGATATAAGTCAACAACCAAAGTAATTTTTAGAGGGTGGTCATATATTTATTCAGTTGTCCCCTAGATTGGGTCACCATATGATATAGAGATAGGGCATGTTGGTGCCCAAATTTGTTTGATCATTAGTGGTTGTTGAGAGAATCATACTAGTGGAATAATGATTGGATCTTCAACACAGGTAAAACACTATTCATGATGTTTTTCATGTGTCACATATTTAGTGGTATCATCACGGTTCTTGTCATGTGATATATGTGGATCATGTTGGGATTGAGATTGATGCATCCTTTAGGATAATCCGATAAGTGTGTTGGATCACAATGAGAAAGTGTTGTGGGGAAATAAAGTTCATTTAGTTCATGTATTATGGAAATATGGTCGTGTGAAGTAGGAATATTGAGAGAGGGAAGAAAATATGTAAGTTTTAGGGCCTGATCATTTTGAGTCAGATTCTTTGAGATGTGTGGGAGTACAGCTTGTAGATAAGCTATTATAATATGGGGAGATTGTAAGATCCTGAACTTTTCTATATTTGTGTTGATATTATTTACATGTACTATTTTAACATGGTTAGTTTACTATTTTTTGGGGTTTTATCATGCTTGTTTTTTGGTAAAGATTTAGAGATTTTGTAAGGAAGATGTGTAGTGAATGGTTGCTTTACAATTTGCATAAGCGGTGGGCCTAGCCCAACAAACCATGTATACCGAGGTAGAAGGGAATCACATGGCTAGAACACGGTTACACAAAATATTAACCATGTTAGGAGTAACAATGTGACACCCTAGGTGGGGTTCAAGATTATGGACCATAGTTAGGGGAAACCATGCACCCTATACACGAAATAACGCAGATAGGTTTTCAATCTCATGAAAATTAGGTTAAAAATACCTAAACATCATAAATTCTTCCGAAATCAACCCTAACATGAACATAAATTGTTTATATAATATTTAGAGGCTCCCATACATATTCCTAGTCCTTCAAGATTCCGTTCTTGTTGAATCAATGCATGAAATGAAGATCTTAACAACTCCCAAAAAGGGAATCTCACCTCGATTGGTCTACCGTTCTTCTCCTGTCAATCTCTCATCCTTTAATGGGATGATTTCCACTATTTATGTTGATCTAGATCTAGGTTTTGGTAGATATAAACTAACTTATCTTAGATCTGGGGGTTTGTATCTAGATCTTGTTCTTCGTCTTCATCTTGGATGTTTTACTTCAATTGGCGATTTCCATTGATGAGTAATTTTCATAAATTTTGAGGATGGTGGTCTCAATTCATTCCCATAGTTGTAATTTAATTAGTTGTTTGTTATTATTGAAATTTATATTTCCATGTTTGGGATAATTCATCGATAATTGAATTTATTTGATTTAATTTACATGTGATAATTATTTTTATTAAATTATGGAAGTTTAAATTATGCAATTGAATTGTTTAATTAGTGAATTATTTAATGGGATATAGGGATCTTGTAATTTGATTAATTAATTGGTGAATTAATTAATTGGATATTATAAATGAGAAATTGTATTAATTAATTGCTGGAATAATTAATTTTATATTGGGATTTGTGATTTAGATTATTTAATTGGGGAATTAATTAATATAACATTGTGATTATAGAATTAATGGGGAATTTTGATTGATTACATGTTAAATTAATTTGTATAAATTAATTGACAATGATAAATATTAGATGCTTGAATTAAGCTTAAATGGTTAGTGGATTTATTATCTTAATGATGAAAATTATTTTTTAGTGAATTTTCTATATTATTCCACATGATTAAATATAGGAACCATGTTTTTTGTGATAAATTTTAATGGAAAATCATGATATGAACTGCGATTAGAGGTTTATTGTTGAATAACCATGATTAATGTGATATATGTCATATGTGTGATATTTGTGTGGTTGATTGATATATGTGTGTGGGACACTGACTAAGACTCCAAATATCCATATGATTCTGAGGTATGGGATAATGATAGAGGCAAGAAATTCCCATATGAGATATTGAGTGTGGGATAGAAAATGAGGCTCTAAATACCCATGTGAAATTGTGGTGTGGGATAGGGAATCGGGATCTTAATAACAATATAGTGTCAAACATGACATTCTACTCCAATGAGTAGATATTAGACTATGGTTCTAATTATTCATGATATGAATTGAGATGAAATGGTGAATTTTGATAATGGCATTAGGATATGGTTCAGAATATGGCATGGGATGAAGTAGGCATTAATGGTTTGGGTGTCATTGGGAACCTATGTTTTTATGTTGATAATTAAATAATATTTATATTTGAGAACTTTTTTAATTTATGAGTTTAAATTTATTATTTATACGACTGCATGCGCTGCTATTAACTAGTTATTTTTTATACCATTGGTGGTTCCCTACTATGTTTTACTCACAACTTACTCAGGATTCCAAATTGGTACATGAATATACTTCTTTATTATAGTACAAAATAGGGGAATGATTCATATGTTAGATAGCTATGTCAGGATAGAGCATCGAAGAGGGAACTATACATGGTGTTGGGACCCACATGGGGTTGTCACTATCATTATTTATTTTGGGGTTTTCATATTTTCAGTTGTCATATTTTTGGAATGACATTTCCACTATTTAGTTTTTTATATTATATTTCATATTTCGATCATCATGTGATACTAGTTTTTTGGGTTTATTTATAGGTTATATCATTTGGTTACTCATATTTACTTCCTTTATTGTGAAACATTGATAAAGAGGGTATAGTCTCCCACTGATTGATATTAGACCCTCAATGGTAGTTGGAAGCCTCTACAATACAAGAAGGTTCATGTATGGTCATGTTATAGAACGACTTGGGTCACCATTTTGTGTTACCCTGGTCGGGATGATACAGTAACCTAACACTTTATACTGAGATCATAAGCTACATATTCAAATATAATATTAAAATATATGAATATTTTCCCTCATTTTTGAATAATACATGGGGAAAAAAGTTTTTTTTTTATAATTCATATGAGAGTATTATTCTTCAATCTCTAAATTTTTATGTAAACTAAACTTTTATATTTAAATGTTTGTTTTAATGAATCACTATAGAATTTATATATCGATTCTATTTGAGAGATTATGCAAGACAAGAGATTGCATCCAATTAAAAAATCTCTAATAAACTGGATTCGAAATTAAATTTTATGGCTCATTGTGCAACATACGGTTTCAATAATGTTGAGTTCTGCAATGATATAGTGCAAATATACATGTCCACGATATATTCTATTATATACAGTGGTCCAATTTGTAAAGATTAATTATTCTAACTACCTTAAAACTCTTATATTCTATCATTATGTTTTTTACCCTATTTATTCAGTAAAAGAGGTGAGTGTATGGATCCTATCCAAACACTGCACATCACAACCATCATCTATTATATATATACGTCTTATTTTATTTTATAATAGATTTTAAAAAGTATTTATCAAATTTTATATCAATTTACATCATGAATGCATATAATAGAAATCTTCTTCATGAGTTATAGGGCTCCAGATCATGTAATGAAGGATTTACTTACAAATGACTATTTTATAATTTTATAATATAAATAGGTAGTGTCTTATTAATAAAATGTAAGGCCTCCATTGATTTTGATTCATTGTATGTGAGTTTCTCAATTTCTTATAAGATAATAGTAATGTCGGAATTATATATGTAACTAAATACATATCTCATTAAATCCTCAACATATACATGTATCCACATATATGATTCTCCATATATCTGATTCTACAAATCCGAATCAACGTAGCTAAATAATCATTGTGTTAAAAATATCCACGTAATTGAATTCATCACATTTTAGAATTGAGTGTGACTAATTATCTATATAGAAAAATCCATTACAATGATAAAAATATTAATATAGCCAAATTTTAATATTCTATACTCCTTGAAATATTATGATTCTCAGATTTCTAGACCATCTAAATTGTATATTACACTTTTGGTCCTTCTGATTTGTATTTATAAATTTTATAAATATTTATAAAGAATCAAATATATTGAAATTTCAATTGCTTTATCATGATATATAATAAATGTATAGTAAAAAATGAGGTATGAAATCTAGAGAATTATCAAACATATAAAATAATATAATTTCTAAATTTATGATTCCTTCTTCATTTGATAGAAGTTATTAAAAAATATATTAGGAAATAAAATGCTATATATTCTACAATCACCATAGAATATTATAATAACAAATATAAACCATAAAAATAAGAAATTACATATATGCCAGTAGTTAATAGATATATTTATATATAATAGTTTAATAATTCAAGGTAAAAATAAATAAAACGGAGGGTTATGTAATTATCAAAACAAAAATTATAAAGATGTTGATCCACTCAAAATTATTCCCCTTTTTTCATAATTAAAAAATCCAAACTCATTACACTACTCCCCTTTTGAAATAATCAAAGAGGCTTGATAATGAAAATTAGACAATATATTAAAAAAATTATTTGTTTAATTAAAATAAGACAGAAAAAAATTAAAAGGGCCATACAAATAAATTTTGAATGTGAGAATACAAACTCCTCCTTTTATTAAAGTATAAAAAAATAATAAGACCTTTCTTTAATTGAATAAATTACTGGTAAAACATACTTCAACATATTATAAATTCTCCCACTTTAATAATGAAAGACTTTATTCTAGAAATTCAGAAACAACTTACACTCTCTCAAAAAAATTAATAAATTTTCAAGAACAATCAATATATTCCATATTTTACATGATTATCCATAAATAAATTCAACTTGATAAAAATAATCATTAGAGAAACAAAAATATTACGATATCTTCCATAATACCATATATCAATCCATTTTAATGATAAAATATATTTAACTTGTTTATCAATTTCAATATAAATAGTGTACATTTCTTGCTCAATAAATATTAAAATATATAAAAATTATAAGAATATGAAGTAATAAGAATTTTTAAAACATCCTTCCTTCAGAAAAATAGTTATCCTTAAAGAACCCTAATAGGTAATTAGACCATATTAAAAAAAGTATTTATAAATTATACTAAATATTAATTCCTCTAAAAATTAAATATCAAAAAATATTATGATCATCATTTGATAAATAGTTTTTATATAAACTATATCATGCTTAAAAATATTTAAAAATTTTATATGATATTCTTAAATAGAGAAAAATTAATTTCATAATATATAAATTACTTCATAAAAACATGTATTAAAAAACCTTATAAATTTTTACGAAATTAATATGAAACTAGAGAAAGACCTCTTATTATGTGCTCCTACTCTTGAAATGATTGAATAAAGGATTCATTATTTTTAAGGATTATTAGGAAATGACCATTTTTCACCAAGGTTAAATCTCCATTTGTAAAAATTTCAATTGAAATGAACCACGAAACATATAAAATATATTTAATGAATTACATAAAAAGTTTTAGAATACATCAGTACATGTTAAAAATAAAAAACTATTGTACATTAATTACCAAGATAGTACAATACGTACAAGAAACCCAAATTTCGATGTCCCCCACCCAGAAAGTGTACCCCTCCAAGATCAGCAAAGGGAGAAGAGGGATAATAACCTCAGAGTACTGCCATGAGTTGGTCATGAGATGGTGAAAAGCACTAAGGTATAAAACACATAGATGAGAGGAATTAACCTATAAGAGAACACATTTGAAAGAGAGTGTCATGATATACAACAACCAAATCCTAATTGTTCTTTTATATAAAGAAAAACGATGTACACCTGTGTAATTTAATTTTAAGACTACTATAATTGAATGGAAAAACTGAAGGTATGGAATGAACGTAAAATGATAGAGACCATGAAGCCCGAGTAGCTCCCGCAAAACCCAAAACTACTAATAACATACCTGGTTTCTATCCTACTCCATGTGACCAAAAAACTGTTTATATCACATAGGATGAGTATAATAGTATACATAGTATGGTCCTCGAGGGAGTATCTCATGAAAAAGTAATGAAAGCATGCTATAGATCATAAATCAATATGTGACACAAACTCTTCACCTAAATGGGTATTATATGTTCCCAGCCTCACCATGGATAATATCTCCAAGTATCACATACAATAGTATATATTATAAAAAATAATTTCAATGGTACCCCACTACCACATCCGCATGGGTTTTCTACTTTTCCCCAACATCACACATCTGAAGAATCTCTCTAAAAAAAGAGATTTCTTGTAGACACCTGGGTGATGTAGCACAACACACACCACATGCGTCAACATGAACCTCATGTTCCACACAACCATTTCCATGGATCCAAAGTAACCAAGTATCTTTTGGGATCCACCAAAGCTCACATAACATGTATCATATGTTGGGTATCCATCCTACAACCATTAAAACCCATACACTGAGTAAGGATTTTCATGCCATCACAACATATACACTATATACCTATAGTAGTCCTGAGTAAATTATATCCAGAATATATTTGTTTGAAATACCCACAATCCATTACTTCTCTCAAAACACACATATATATATGGTGAAAACTAACTACTGTACATAACAGTATAAGTAGATACCAAGAAAATAGGGTGGGTCCAAAGGGGTAGTCAACAATCCATCCTCCCACTATGATGTGGGGGAAAACACACCCCAGGGCTCAGAATCCCTAGATTGCCATTTTCCCTAATTTGCAGGTTATAGTATATTATATAAAAAAACATTCACGGTATAATATAGTTCATAACCACACCATTGGTCAAACCAAGTCTCATACTAATATACAGCTAACGACTGTCGGTCTCCCGACTCCCACTTCTAGGACTAGATATCCTATAAGCACACAACCATCTAATGAGCCACATTAAGTCATTTTGTCCCTTATAATAATATTCACTTTTCGTTAATTATTTCTTGAACCACTAATTAACCATTAAAAATTTTCATATTACATTTCATTAGCATCAAAATAAAGTTCCAAGCCCTCTAAGCCTAACCAAATCGATTCCAAAGTTCCTTAGAAGTATTGCCTCATCATTGCATCCTAGCTAGTTCAAACCCCTTGGCTTCAACTTCATTTATTCATTTATTTACAACATTAAAATTTTCCATATTTCTATTTATTTAATGAAATCATTATAATATTTCCAATGGATGGGTCCCAACATGGTGAGTTGAAGAAATCCCCGTTCAGTCTCTTCCACTTATAGCAAGAGCATAGGCCCATCCCTCCCCGAAAAGATAAACACGGAAAGCACATGGAATTACCCTTCTGTCCTCACCTATTTTGGAAGGGGGAAAGACCATCTCCCTCAAGATGATGGGATGGTTAATGAGGTTAGAAAACAACAATTTAATTTTTAACCACTTTCACATCAACAATTAAGCCTAGATTCATCCCATTCCATCATCCTTAGTGTCCTCCCTGATACCCACATGCATAAACGGATTCATCTCACCACTCTAGGAGTTAGATACTACCAGCACCACCAATGGTCCTCCCTTACCTCACATACTACAACTACATTCTAGGGTCATCCATCCTAGGTGCACACAACATCGAGAGAATCAAGAAAGAAATAAAAAAATAAAATGGGCTATGGGCCATAAAATAAGGCATTCAACATTCACACACAATGAGAACTCACAACATCAAATCATAAGGCTCTTGTCCTTTAAAAGAAAGAGGGGAACTTATAACCCTACAAAAAATTATATTTATCACACAACCAATTAATTACTCCATATTATATTAATTGATTCATTTGAACATTCCTATCCACATCCATTTCATTACCATCATAGCACAACAAAAACAACCTGATTCATTAGACATGCCTCTTCATCAATGGATAGTTAATTTTCAATTATGATAGACTTTATTTTCATTACCAATTTTGATTAAGAATTTCATGATAAACATGAAAATCATAGATATCACACTTTCTATAAAATCAAGAGTCAACTAAATCAATCTACTATTGATACCAAATCTTTAATCTAGTTCAAATATTTATTATTTCAATTTCATTGTGATCGAGTGGGATAAAACATGAAAAATCTATGACTGCAAATAAAAAGAATAGTGAATCCAGAAATCCCCTTCCACAAATTTTTTCAGATGTTCTTTTCATGAGATAAGGAAAACACAATGCATCACGATCACCTCTCCCCCAATGACTTCATCAACCTAAGGACACCACTACAAAACTGCATCTACCAACAACCATGAATGCTCCATTAGAAACATGTATATCACATTCAATCACATGGAAAATAGAAACAAGAGGAAGTAGATTTAATAACCTAGAAGAATGGATTTAAAACAAACCTTATATAAAAGACGGATCGACACTTCCTAATTTCGCCAAAATGTGGGGTAAAAATGTACTAGGAAAACTCCAAGTGAAAATGATCCAAGGATTGCAGATCGATGACATGACTCCAATGGGAGGAAGAAAACGGGGTGTCTCGTACCAAGGGAAAAAATAAGGAAAAATATGGGATAGAATCTCTAAACATTTAGTAATCTAAATAGAGTATCTATTTAGAGACCATTTAGATTCTCCATTAAAGGCAGATCTGGTCAAGACTAAATGGTTTTACTGAGTAAAGGCACCCAGACCCTTTTCAAAAATATGATTGGAGTTATGGGCTTTGAGTAGACATTAAAAACCTTAAAAAAATTTGATTTCATATTACATGAAAGATGACGTCAAAAGGGAGAAACTGTAGTATGTTCAAAACACTCTTCACTAATGACTCAATGATATAAATCTTCGATGTGAGTCACTAACGCGAGTCACCAATGTCATCCAACAACATGAGTCATCGACCTGAGTCACCTATGAGAGTAACCAAACTGAGTCACCAACGTGAGTCATCGATGTGAGTCACTGACAGGAGTCACTGAGGGGAATCACCGACAGATGTCACAGATGTGAATCACTGAAGCAAGTCATTGATGTGATTCTTGAACAAGAGTCACTGATGCGGGTCCCCAATGAGATTCCCGATGCAAGTCACTGACACGGGTCACCGACACGAGTCACCAATGAAACTCACCATTGTGACTCACTAGTGCAAGTAACCATTCTAGAAACAATGTAATCCTAATGATAGATGACCTAAAAATATACGACCTACCGATAGAAGACCTTTTGATACATGACCTACTATACTGGAAACAATGTTCACAGAACTGGAAAATTGGAACGTGCTAGAAATATGTTTTCTTGACCTCCTAGAAAACCTCAATCACCAAATTATCATAGAGGAATGGACCAGATAGGTCCGGGCCATTACATCATGTACCACTCAAAAAATTATCTTCCTCGTGAATCAGAAACCAATGTAGAGAAGAAAATAGAAATGTTTTCTCACAACATCAAACCTATGAGAAAACTCTCCAGACTCTCTCCACCACTAGAGCTCAACTGCTTGATAAAAAGAAAAACATAAAACAACTTGACAACCAAAACCATCTCCTAAAAACTCCATAGGGGTGAAAAATCTCAAAATAAGGAAATCCAAAAAAAATAAAAAAGGGAAATCCATATCATAACGAAAATGGTCTATGAACCCTAATCGTAAAACATTACACGAGAAGAGCTAAACAGAAAACAACTCGGGGTGTTGAGTACATATCTACGACTCACATTATCATGTACTCTCCTACATGCCACCATGCCACCAAAAGACATGAACCAATGAGATAACATGCATATGAAACACCTTATCCTTTTATTCTTGGTTCTCTATAAGTTGCTCTTCAATGGTTCACCATCGTCAACATCGATCTCACCATAATTAATGATGTGGGAGTCATCATGAAGACAACGACAGAGTTGGAACATGTGATAAACATCATGTATCTTTATCATTTGTTGGGGAAGTGCTACTCGATACGCAATGGCTCTAACACAAGCCATCCCATAGAGAGGCCCAACGAACTAGGGAGAAATCTTACTCCATTGGCCAGGACTTTTCTTCCCATGATGGAGAGTCACCTCAAAAAACACATGATCCCCTGAATAAAACATCAAAGGTCTCCTCCTATGATTAAATTAGGATTTCTAGTGATTATTCAATACCTTCATCCTCTCATGAATCACCTTAACCATCTCTTCCATATTCAGCACTAGTTATGGCTTGAGAATTACTGACTCCATGATCCTAGTACATCAAAATGGAGTATGGAAGGGTTGTCTATACAAGTATTAAAATGGAACAATATCGATGTTGTAGTGGAAGATATTTTTATAAGAGAACCCTACCAATGGTAAATACCTCATCCATGAACTTCCTCAATCAAGGAAATAAGACCACAACATGCCTTTAAGAGTCTGGATAGTCTGGTCGGTCTAACAGTCTGTATACTGATTCAATGCTTTTCTAAGGCAAATATGAGAACCAAAATCATGTTTTAGAGATTTTAAAACCCTTGAGGTAAAACTAGGATGTCAATTAGAAATGATCATCATTGAGACTCTTTGGAGTCTCACATCTTTGGTCAAATATATCCTCAATAAAAACACCAGTGATATCGACTCTTTAATCACTATAAAGCAGACTGACTTAGTCAAACAACCTACTACTACCCACATAGTTTGCATATACTAGTATATCATGAGGTAAACTAGAATGAAAATCCCTCAAGATTTCCTCTCACTTATATTGAGAAACATATAATGGATGGAGAAAAAGGTTTACAAACTAATTTAATATATTAATATTGATATGTTCATGAATAAAAAAGTATTAAATAAGATAAAAAATTCTAGGGATCATAATAGAAGATAGAAATGTAAGAACATAAGAAAAATGGTCATGTTAATCTAAATTGGTTTCCAGTCATATATTTCAATAATCATAAAAAATATCCTCCAAATGAATACTGAGATTAGAATCTATGTAGTGAGTTGAAATATTAAAATCTTATAATCGTGTCCATCATTTCTAAATAACACTTAAAATAAGAAGTTTTATTTTTCAATAATCCTTATGAAGGGATTCTTCTTCAATCTCTATTATTCATAAAACACAAAGAATTATATTAAAACAATGAATCTTGGGATTCAGAATGCTTCCCTATATTTTGGTCCTATATATGAAATCTTATAACATGTGTGATTTATAAAACATTATAAAAATCCTTCACAATGGTATATAGATCTACTCCTAAATCATATTATGCTGCATACATTTTCCATTACATTGATTTCTTCAATGATATATGGAACATCTATATGTTCGGGATGATTAGTATTACTTGTAGTGGTGAATGTATTTCTACTCATGGGGAATACTACCATGAAGATCCCATGATCCATCACTGATTTCTATTACTATGTTTGATTAGAATGTGAGGCAATTGAAATAAACATCTCCAAAAAATGCACATCATAACCATTATCTGAAGTATATACATGTCTCCTTTAAGATTACAGTAGATTGTACATAGTTTTTTAGGTTTTGTATCACCTTACTTCATGATTTTATATACCAATAAGATTATTTATGAGTTTCTGCATTCAATATTGAGTATGGCATAATGGAATTTTAGAGGTTTATTTTTTGAGTTCACGGTTAACAGTAGTATCATCTTCCTCATAAGTTGTATGGAATTCATCTATCTCGAGTCATATTATATGAGATTATCCATTTAATGTAAGTTAATACTCACATAGGTTTTATTTATGTAACTAAATCCAAACCAAATTTAAAATATTACGTATCTGATTCTACATGTATCTAATTCTCCACAAATTTGATCAGACAAATTGAAATCCATGTAGCTAAATAATCCGTGTATGAAAAATTTCCACAAAATTATATTCATTTAATGGAAAAAATTGATTTTTTCCAAGTTTCTATGTATCCAAATCCATTATGGTTGAAAGAATCATCATGTAGATAAATTTTAGATATCTAAACTACTTGAAATCTTAAGCTTCAGTGAATTTTTAAACCCTCTAAACTGACGACTGTGTGTTTGGTATTGTCATTTTATATTTTTTCATGATATTTACAATTAATTAATAATATCATCAATATGGAATTGATATATTATTATATTGTCTAAAATAGTGAGGGAAAATATCTAAAATTTTCCTAAAGTATAACAGACATATTAAAATGAATTTAGCCTTTTTTGGGGCTTCCAAATGTCCTTTTAAATCTTCTTTTTTGTAAAATGAAGTGAATTTAAATTTATTATATTTATAATTAAACAATAATATCACACTTCCTTGATTTATTTCATCAGTAAACATGGAATAATAGAATCACATATATTCTAGAAAACTGATTTAGGGTTGAATATATTATGAAACATCTATCAAGTTTTAGAGCATGACAATATAAAAATATGATTATTACTTACAAGAATAAAAAATATATAAAAAAATAATATTTCAATTTCTAGAAGAATTGTATAATTTTTAGGTCTATAGTTTTATTCATCAGTAAAAAATAGAAGCACATACATTATAGAAAACTTTTAAGCTACAAAAAAATTACAAAATATTGGTATTATTTTAAAGCATCATGACTACCCTATCATCCTTTGTTGTGTAAATAAATTTTGAGAATGATATTCTATATCCATATCAAAAGGTTTCAAGAAATTATGATAACTGTATCTTGAAATATAATTAAAAAAATATAAGAAAATGAAATTTAAAAATTTATTGTATGATTGAACAATTGAAGCAACATGCAACAAAAAATGAAAATAACTAGAAACTAATTCCTACATTTCCACAATTGAAGAAAGCATACATAATCTTATTTTCTTTAACAAAATGAGTAGTAAATGTTTTATTACTTCTGATCATGATATAATAAAAATATATTAAGAAATAATGTAAGATATATGAAAAAATATAATACATCTAAAATAATATAGTTTCCGAATTAAAAATTCATTATTTTATCTCATAGAACCTATCCTAAATACCATTTTTCAAACATTAAATTTGAGAAGTTCCTTGATCACAGTTTAATAATATAATAGAAAATTTAAACTATGAAATACATGGAATATATAATAATAGTTAACAATTATAATCATATTTAATAGATGAAGAATTCCAGGGAAAAATTAAAATAGAGTGTGATGTAATTGTAATGTGAAAAATGCGAATGAAATAGAGCCACTGAATAAGATTTAGTAACTAAAGGAATAAATCAATGGGAATCATGATAATGGATTTACTAGGCCATTTGAATAACATTTCTTTGAATATATTATTTTTATATCAATTATTGATCGATGCGAATATGTATTTATTAGTAGGAACTGAACAAGATAAAAATCAAGAAAAAGTATCTTCTACACCATGTTGAGGAATTAAATTATTACCTGGATAGAACCCATCAATCTTCCATGATTAAGATTTTTTAAATAAATGATTGTTTGTCAATAAGTATTATTTACCAAATACAACAATCCCGATGAGGTATCGACACTATGAATTTATAGTTATTCCATTTGGGCTTACTAATTCCCCCAATATCATTATGTATTTAATGAATATAATTGATTTTGATTACATTGATCGGTTTATGATAGTATTTATGTATGATGTTATTAGATATTAAAAGGTAAAGGAATAGCATAATGATCACTTTAGGATTGTACCTAAGACACTGAAGAAGGATATGTTTTATAAAAAAATTAATAAGGGTAAATTTTTACTACAAAAAATTACATTTTATGTCACATAATCTCAAGAAAATGTATATTGGTGGATCATAAAAATAAGGATGTCATTTCATGTTATCCTAGACCAACCACTATGATTGTGATCTATAGTTTTCTTAGTTTGGATGGATATTATAAATTCATTGTAGATAATTTTGATCATTTATCAAATCCACTCACTATGTTAAATCATAATGGAGCCATGTTTTGTTTGAAAGATTAAATTGAATAAAATTTCAAGTAACTAAAGAGAATGTTTTTCAACACACCTTTTTATACGCTACACTATAGTTGAGAGGGGTTCATCATCTGTAGTGATATATCAAAAAAGGAATCGTGATGCATCCTCATGGATAGTTATAAGGATATATATTTGTTGGTCAGAGTGGATACTCAAGAGGGGGGTGAATTGAGTTCTAATTAAACTTTCTATTAAAATATTGTCTATTTAAAATCCCCCAATTTATAAAACAAGTTAAACTGTAGTGAATTTATACAGATTTTAGATGATCACTTAGCTTCTCAAAGATTGATTAGGTATCAGTTAATTTAACCAAAAGATTAAACTAACTTTTAAAACTAACCTATGGATTTACAATAATTATAAAACATGCTAATTTAACTATAAAAGTAGCTTTAAAATAGTTTTTTATTTCAAAGTAATAGCATCGGAATATAGAAGATATATGTAGTATACTTTAAACTTAAACTAAAGATGCACAATAGATATAACAAAAGGGTCAGTCTCAAGCCGAGACATAGTCCTCTCAAATTTATATAGATTTGATCCACACCCTAGATCGGGGTTAACAACAGTTTACAAAACTGTCCAGGCCATGCTGGGACCTCTACCACAGTTCTTCGTGGGAAACAAAACAAAAACTAGGCCACACAAGGACCTCTTCCAGAGTTGACGTGGGTAAACAAGAGTTAAGAGTTTTGGAGTGAGGATTTTGATATCCTCCAGTTCAGTGAAAAAGACAGTGTGTATGTGTAAGATATACAGAGTACACCACACTGCTCGAAAGTAAATAAAAAAATCACTTAGAGAGAAAAGATAAGAGTTTAGAAGGCTCTAGTGATTAGCAATGCAGCTCTAGACTCGTTGGGTTTAGCAGAATTACTTCTGAGTCCTTCTTGTTTTTCTATTGAAAAATAGAGTGTCGTAGTTCAGCTTGTGTTCTACAGGAGTGACAATGATCTCTTGATTCGTTGTGTGTTCTTCAGTGGTGTTGGATTGCACTCATGAGAGTTCTTTGAATGTCTTACAATCTCCTTCTTGATCATTATTGTTCTTCCTGTTCAGCATAGTGCTCTCGGGTGTATGTAAGTTCATCTTATTGTATTGTCATACTTGCGCATGTGTACTGCATCTCAGTCATCCTTATATTCCGTGAGTTCTGGAAGTAAGAATGATTCCCTTTTCATAGGTACGAGATACGGTTTCCTAACATGCCAAAAACTATCATTAAATAGCATTAATTGCATTAAAAACATCAAATATGACCATTAGCATTATTGAAATAATATTGAAAAAATGTTAAGAAATGGTGTGACAATGATTATGTAAACGGCGTCTTCTTCACGGTATGGTCTTCATGGTATGTGGCTCACGGTATGTGCTTCACGGTGTCTGGGTCACAGTTTGTCCTTCATCGTGTCTGGGTCACGGTTTATCCTTCATGGTGTTTGGGTACTGGTTTGTCCTTCACGGTGTCTGGGTCACTGTTTGTCCATCATAGTGTCTATGACACTGTGTCTCTTTACATAGAAAAATATCTGTATTTATACTTAAACAATAATATGAGGAATATGAATTAAGTTTAACCAGTAGAGAGTAAGAGAACATAAATCATAAATATAAAGGCTTGATAATTTAAGTGAGATTTGTGATCATGCATAAGACTTGTAAATAATAAAGCGATTAATTAACATCAATAAGATTTTTTATCATTAAAACATGATGTGTAGTTATTATTGAGATTTAAGAGCATTAGAAAGATGTGCAATTAATATTGAGATTAATTAACAGTAATAGGATTTGTGATCATTAAAACATGATTAATACATGACGAGTCCAACAATATCCCCCTTTTTGATGATCACAAATAATGTATAGTCTAAATATAAATGAAATTCCACATTAAAGAAACTAGCATATTAGAATAACAAAAATTAGAGAATAATAGATTCGATAATAACATACTTCGTTATAGTTATCCCCATTTTGGTATTATCAAAAAGTAGAGAAAATGAAATGAAAACACTTTATTTGTCATTAAAATGATTCAAAATAAAAAATACAAGAGAAATACAAACAGTAAACAAAAAATGACATCCCATCAAAAAAGAAAACAGAAATAGTCCCTAGACTCATCATGGATCCACCTTTTCCTTGCCTTTATCAGCTATAGGATATGGTGCCAATGTAGAAGAAGGCATAGATGTGGTAGACAAAGAGGGTAAGGGTAGACCTTCCAAAACTGATGGAGCCAAAGTAGGAGCAGTAGAAGATCTAGGCTGCAATTGGTCAAGAATGACTGGCCAGATCTGAGAAAGAGCATGGATGACTGACATGGAAGTTGAGATTATGGTAGGAAGACCAGGTCGAAGGGGTGCAATAGTTGGAGAAACTATAGCAGTACTCTGCACATGAAGATATGGATTCAAAATATTGATAAAATAAGTAATGATTTCTCCCCCATATTTCATAGCCTTTTCAAAATAGTCCTTATTCTCCATAAATTTTTCCAATAGTCTGGTGAACTCTGTAAGCTTATGAACTTGAGCTTTAAAATCTTGAGTTACAGGTGGGATTTTCGAGTTTTCCACAAGATATATAAATTGATCTGTCATATCACTTTTAGAGAAAATCCAGGTGAGATAAAAATCAATTTTCTTGGTGATCTCCTCTTGAGAATCATTGGCTATATTAGAATGAATTCTAACCAAGTCCAATGCTCGACCACTGTTCTTAAACACTTATGACAAAGAAGACAGATCCAAGGCACTGAAGGAATTATAAAGTTCTTTCTTGATTAAGGATCTCAGTAGAGAATCATCCAAAGGAGGAATAGAAGGTTGACCAGAAGCAGGAGAAGCCTTGACAGCTTTGGTTAGAACATTGAGCTGTTTCAGAACTTTTTGCAGACATCTAGTGTACTCATCAGTGAGCTTATCCAGATTTTCTACAACCTCCCCCATGCGTTCCTGCATCTTGGTGTGTCTTGTTTCAATATTTTCACCGAAAGATAGTAGATATGGATGCACTTTAGACACAATCTCTCTAGAAATTGTGGAATCAGTTGGCTCAAGATAAGCAGCAACAGGTGTAGGGGTAGAAATAGGAGCAGGCCCTGATCTCAAAGACAACTCATTCTGCATGTTTGGTACCATACTTTTCAGGTTTGCAACATCAGCAATCAGTAGATTATTTTTTAATCTAACTTCTTGAATTTCTCAGATCATCCTTGGTTGAATATGCAGTATAATATTTTCCAAGAGAATTGATGCATCTTCTTGACTCAGTTGAGTTACTGGACGAGGTTGAGTGGATAAAATTTTCTCAACTGCAGCTAACAGAGTCTCTCAAAAAACATTCAGATCATCTTTAGTCAAAATGGAGTGTTTCTCGGGTAAGAGTGCTGGTGAAGGTAGTGGACCAGTTTTTGGTTACGGTTCAGAGTCATCTTCAGACTCAGATTCTGATTTAGATTGAGAATGGGGCTCAGGTTCAGGTTCTGGATGAGCTACAAACTTCAGTTGAAACACAGAAGAGAGATCTATTCCAGTTTTAGTAACTTGTTGTGACTCATTCACATCATAAAAGCTTTAGAAAAAATATTGTGTGTACACAGAGTATGAGACAGTAGGTTGAGAAGCTTCAGCAGATCCAGCTTCTATAATCTCAAGGTTTTGAGGTTCCTCCCCCTCAAGTTGTGCTTACATTTCAGAGACTATAGGCTCAACAACATGGTCAAGATCCACAGGATCATCTCTAATCTCTTCAGTAAACTCTTTCCTTTCCACCTGAAAGGCAATTTCCATCCCCTCTTCAGTAGAGGGAATTATCATAGGAACCGATTGTTCCACTGGTTGTGCTTCCAGATTGACTTCTTTCTCAACAGGGAGATCCTCTCCAACAGGATCTATCTCTGTGGTTGCTTGCTGCTCTAAATCAACAAAAATCAATTTTCATGCATCCTTAGGATGAGTTTCTGGATTGACATCCTCACTAGAAGTAGTAGCTTCATTTTCTATCAAACCAACAACAACTTTCTCTCCTTGAGGTTTTTCAGCAGGGAACACAGCAGGAAAAAAAACTGTCCTTTCTTTTTCAATAGGAGCTGTTTCCATTGGAGGTATTCTAGCTTATTCTCTACGTGATACTTTAGCTTTCACTTCCTCTTCTTCTTCTTCTTTTTCTAAATACTAAGCCACTTCATCTGGTTCCAAACCGGGATCAGCTAGATTCTTAGGTCCTCTTGGATATTCTACAGGATCAAACTTCTTATAAAATTGATAATTATCCTCAACCCATTTCTTCTTCTAGGTGTTCCAACTTATCTTTATCCTTCTGAAGATAAGCTTGGATAAGAAGAAATCAAAGTCCTCTAACTTTTCTTCATTCGGTCCAACCATTTCTTTGGCAACTAGCATGGCTGAAATCATCCTTGAGTAAAACAAGGAAGTGGATTTGGAAGCGACTTTAATCAGCTCATATATAAGGTTAATAACAAACTTGCATAGGTTGATCTTATGGCCATTCTTCAATAGGTGAATTAGGAACACATCCTGAATCTTTATTACATCAAAATCCCCTTTTCTTGGACTAATCAAATTCTGAACAAATTTGAATAGAATTATAGTTTCTCCATCTAACTCTGCAGCAATATCCCTTCACTTGGTGCCATTACCAGTTATAATTTCCAAGTCATTTTCCAGATTGAAGATATCAGATGATGGAGGAGGGTACCTCTAGTATTCTTCACAAACTCTTTCATGAGGAATCTGTAGGCATGCAGCCCACAACCTATAAGAGAAAGAACAATTCTGACCATTGATCCAACTGGTCACCATAATGTTTTCTCCAAAATCAAAGGAAAACATCACATATTGATATAATTGAGATTCCATCCTCAGGTAAATCGGTCTATTTTGTCCAGAGAACCATTCAATCCATCCTTGTTCTTTTAAGACTTTCAAGACTAACAACTTTCTAGACATCAACCACTCAGGGAAAATATCTTTTTCAGGTACAACAGTACGACTTACCAAGTTTGGGTTTAGAGGTCCTTAGGGAGCAATCTTCAGTATTCTCTTCTATTTCTTAGAGCGACGCTTCTCAAACGAGGGTGAAGACGGACACTTCGTCCTTGGCATCCAATGAAGGTTCGGGCGAGAGGGAAGATAAGGTTTTCAAGAGTGAGAAGATTTGAGAGAGAGTTCGGGTAAGGAATCGAATGAAACCCTTACGTTTTATCCTTTGGTAATGTAAAATGTCATAAAAACAAAAACGCGGGGAATCAAATATCGGTGAAATAAAAATTACCGCGATACAGGTTAAAATAAGGGTATAAATAATCTTCACAGTGAGACCGTGAGTAGGCATTACGGTGTGATGAAAACCAGTCATCACGGTGAGATGGTTGGTGGTTGTCACGGTGAGGCAGTGAACATTCTGTGTAGTCATGGTGAGACGGTGACGATTCTGTGCAGTCACGGTGAGATAGTGAGTTGACAGACAGTGAGCACAAGGTCTTAACGGTGAGACCGTATGCATGAAACAGTAACTGTAAAATAGTGAGCATGAAACCGTAAAGTAAAACATAGTAAAGTATTAAACATTAAGATCAGTAAGATATCTATTTATGATTAATCATACCACGATCATGTATGATGTAATCTAATCTTTTTGAATTTAATGGTTTAGTGAATATATCAGAAATTTGATATTCAGTACCAATGAATTCCAAAGTGATATCACCCTTTTGATAATGATCCCTCAAAAAGTGATGTCTTACATCAATATGTTTTTTCCTAGAATGAGAAACATGATTCTTAGAAATATTAATAGCACTTGTGTTGTCACAATTTATTTGGACATGTCTGAATTGATATCCATAGTCTAGTAAGGTTTGTTTCATCCACGAAATTTGTGCACAACAACTTCCAGCAGCTATGTATTCAGCTTCTACATTAGATAATGCAACAGAATTTTGTTTCTTACTACACCATGATACTAGTCACATGCCTAAAAGGTTACATGTTCCATAGGTACTTTTTCTATCTAACATACCTCCAGAAAAATCAGTATCAGAATAACTAACTAAATCCAATGATAGTCATTTGGGATAGAACAGTCCTAAATTGGGAGTATGCTTGAGGTATTTGAAAATTCTCTTTACAAAATTTAAATGTGACTCTTTAGGGTTTTCTTGAAAATGATTACACATACACACACTAAACATAATATCAGGATGACTAGCAGTCAGGTAGATTAGACTTCCAATCATTCCTCTATAAGTGGTTTGATCAACAGATTTATCATCTTCATCAAGATCCAACTTACAAGTGGAAATCATGGGAGTGTCACGAACTTTTGTGCTATCCAATCCAAAACGTTTTAAAATTTCTCTAGTATATTTACATTAAGATAAAATAATTCCATCATCATTTTGAAATATTTTAAATCCAAGACATAATTTAAGTTCTCCCATTACACTCATTTCAAATTCATTTTGCATCATTTTAGAAAAATCAGTACATAGGTAATTTCTTGAAGATCCAAAAATAATATCATCTACATAAATCTGTACAACTATAAAATCTTTTTAAATTCGTTTTATAATTAAGAGTAGGATCAGCTATACCTTCTGTAATACCTTTAGAAATTAGAAAAGTACTTAATCTATCATAACAATCTCTTGGAGCTTTCTTTAAACCACATAAAGCTTTTGATAATTTGAAAATATGATTTTGAAAATGAGGGTTTGAAAATCCAGGTGGTTTTTAAAAAAAACATCCTCAAAAATATATCCTTTTATGAATGCACTCTTAACATTCATTTGATATAGTTTGAAATTTAGATGTGCAGCATTAGAAAAGAAAATCCTAATGGCTTCTAATCTGGCTAATGGAGCAAAAGTTTCCTCATTGTCAATTCCTTCCTCTTGACTATAGACTTGTGCAACTAGCCTAGCTTTGTTTCCAACTATGTTTCCAGATTCATTTACTTTATTTCTAAACACCCATTTAGTGCATATGGTGAAAGTGCCCTTAGGACATTCAACAAGATTCAAAACATTATTTCTTTCAATTTGATTGAGTTCTTCTTGCATTGAAATTACCCAAAATTCATCATTAATAGCATCATCAATGCTTTTAGGTTCAAGCTGTGACAAGAAGGATTGATGTTCAACCTGATTTCTAGGAGAAGCTCTAATATGTGTCCCCCTCTACAGATTTCCTACAACAGCATCTAAAGGATTATTCTTTATAATTCTAGTTGATCTCATAAAGGTTGGGCTAGAAATTTTAGGTTCTTCTCTAGGTTCGGGTTCATTATGAATAGATTCTGGAATAAGTCCAGAACTGGTTGTCTTTATAGAAGGTTCTTTATATTTTTCATTAAGGTCTAGAACACTCAAATATTCATTAAGATTTTCAAGAGAGGTTCTAGACTCATGTGGATTAGTTTCATCAAACTTGATGTGAACGTATTCTTCCACACACTTGGTTCTTCTATTGAAAACTCTATAGGCTTTTCTGGTTAAATAATATCCTAAAAAGATCCCTTCATCAATCTTAGAAACAAAATTATCAAGATTATATTTTGTATTATGGAAAAAAACATTGCAGCCAAAGACTCTAAAGTAAAGGAATTTAGGTTTTATATTTTTCCAAAGTTCATATGGGGTCTTCTGACGAACTGGTCTAATTAAAACGCTATTAATAATATAACAAGCTGTATTCACAGCTTCAGCCCAAAAATAAATAGGCAGGTCATACTCATTAAGCATGGTTCTAGCTATTTCTTGAAGGGTTCTATTCCTTCTTTCTACTACACCATTATGCTGATGTTTTACTAGGAGCAGAAAAGTTATGACTATAGCCATTGTGTGAGCAATAGGATTCAAACTCTTGATTTTCAAACTCATGACCATGATCACTTCATAGTGTTTTAATCTTAAGTCCAATATGATTTTCTACAGACTTGGAGTATTTAATAATGTAAGAACAAGCTTCACTTTTGTTAGCTAAGAAGTATACCCAAGTATATCTAGAAAAGTCATCTACTAGGACATAGACATAGTGCTTCCCATTTAAACTAGAAACTCTAGATGGTCCAAAAAAATCCATGTGAACCAACTCGAGAGGTTGAGAAGTTGAGACTTCTTTATTTTATTTAAAAGAAATTTTTTATTACTTTCCCTTTTGACAGGGATTACAATCATTGTCATTTGGGAATTCAAGTTTAGGTAGGTCTCTAACTATGTTCTTCCTAGTCAGTTTTCTAAGTGAATAGATGTTGCAGTGTCTTAATATTATATGCCAAAGCCAAGATTCTCTATGAAAATCATTTAAACAAGTAACATTTTTATTAGCTAAATAATTTTAATCAACTGCATAAATATTTTCATTTCTTAAAGCAGATAATATTAAATCATTTTGAGAATTAAAAACATTATAGGAATCATTTTCAAATTTCACATTAAATCCATCATCACACAATTGAGAAATACAAAATAGGTTATACTTAAGTCCATCAACAAATAAATCATTAGAAATTAAAACTGAATTAGAGTTACCAATCTAGCCTAGGCTGATGATTTTTCCTTTAGAATTATCACCAAAGGTGACATAGCCTCTATCAACCTTTATTAACCTTTTGAAATTAGAATAATCTCCAGATATATGTGTTGAACATCCATTGTCCAAGTACCATGTCTTCTTGTGAGAACTCTTTAAGCATGTTTCCTTAGATGTGTTTGTCATGAAACACATGTTGGCACGTTTTTTTTCAAAATTAGACATTTCAGATTCACTTGTGTTGTCTTCAGAAGCACTCCAGGTAGCCTTCATAGATTTCTTTTACTTATTGTCCTTGTAATCATATTTGTTCTTGAATTTGAACTTTGGGCATTCTACTTTAATATCTCCTTTCCTATTGCACTCGTATCAAATAACTTCATCACTTTTATCTGACTTTTTCCAGTCCTTCTTCCAATGTCCCTTATTGTCATACTTACCCTTGTAATTTGTTTTTATAAAAAAATTCTTCTTCCTATAAAATATCTTAAACCTTCTGGGTATCTGATCCATTTCAACATCACTATCAGAGTCTGAGCTTTCACTTGTTGGACTTTCAGTTTGTATTTGATTTTTTTCTTTGACCTTATTCTTTGAATCAGTTGTCTTGAAAGCCACTGATTTCCTTTTTGGTACATCATCTTATTCTTCTTTATTCACTTTGAGTTCTTCCTCATATATCGTAAGCTTACCAATGAGTTCTTTGATAGGTAGAGAAGCAATGTCACATGACTCTCTGATTGAAACAGATGTGTCTCTCCATCAGTCTGGTAGACACCTCAATATCCTCATAATTTGTTCCTTTGCTGGAATAAACTTTCTGAGTGAATTCATTGTATTGAATATCTCATTGAACCTGAGATACATATCAAAAATAGGTTCATCAGTTTTCATTTTAAAATTGTCAAATTTCATAGTATAAGTATTTAATCTCATTTCTTTAACATTGGTTGTTCTCTAATGAGAAACACCCAAAGTATCCCAAATTTCATAAGAAGTTTTGCAAGAACAAATTCTGTTAAATTACTCATCTCTTAGAGCACAGTACAAGGCATTCATAGCTTTGCAGTTATTATTGTAAGAAGTATTTGTAAGATCATCCCATGTTGTTCTTTTAGTTTCTGGAATTTTATATTGTGATTCTATAGTAGTCCAGATATCAAAACCCATACTATCCAAATGAATTTTCATTTTAAGCTTCCATTGGGTATAGTTTGTACCATTGAAGAAAGGTGGCCTATTAGTAGCATCAACCTCTAGTATATTATCCATAACTAGATTTTAAAAAGTATAATTAAAGAGATAAAATTTATAACTAACAGAAATTTAAGGACATTAATGATGCAACTAAAATCACAGTTGAAAAACAGAGTATTTCATAAATCTTTAAATAAAAACAAAACCTCTGAAACCAAATTTTGGTCGGAGTGGATACTCAAGAGGGGCGTGAATTGAGTTCCAATTAAAATTTCTGTTAAAATACTGTCTTATTAGAATCCCCAAATTTATAAAACAATTTAAACTGTAGTGAATTTATGCAGATTGTAGATGTTCACTTAGCTTCTCAAAGATTTATCAGGTCTCAGTTAATTTAACCACAAGATTAATCTAACATTTGAAACTAACCTACTAATTTACATTAAGTATAAAAACTTTCTAATTTAACAATCAAAGTAGCTTTAAAATAGTTTTGTATTTCAATGTAATAGTAGTGGAATATAAAATATATATGTAGTATACTTTAAACATAAACTAAAGATGCACAACAGATATAACAAGAGTTTCAGTCTCAAGACGAGACTTTGTCCTCTCAAATTTATATAGATTTGATCCACACCATGGATCGGGGTTAACAACAGTTTAAAAAACTGTCCTGGCCATGCAGGGACCTCTACCATAGTTCTTCATGGGAAAGAAAACAAAGACCAGGCCACACAAGGACCTCTTCCACAGTTGATGTGGGTGAATAAGAGTTAAGAGTTTTGGAGTGGGGATTTTGATATCCTTCAGTTCAGTGCAGGAGATAGTGTGTATGTGTAAGATATACAGAGTACACCACACTGCTTGAAAGAAAATAAACAAATCAGTTAGAGAGAACAGATAAGATTTTAGAAGGCTCTAGTGATTAGAAATTCAGCTCTGGACTCGTTGGATTCAGCAGAATTGCTTCTGAGTCCTTCTCTGGTTTTTCTATTGAAAAACAGAGTGTCGTAGTTTAGTTTGTGTTCTACAAGAGTGAAAATGATCTCTTGATTCATCGTGTGTTCTTCAAGGGTGTTGGATTTCACTCATGATAGTTATTTGAAAGTCTTTCAATCTCCTTCTTGATCAGTATTATTCTTCTTGTTCAGCACAGTGCTCTCGGGCGTATGTAAGTTCTTCTTGTTGTGTCGTCACACTTGCACATGTGTACTGAATCACAATCTTCCTTATATTTCTTGAGTTCAGGAAGTAGGAATGATTCCCTTTTCATAGGTACGAGATACGGTTTCCTGACATGCCAAGAACTATAATTAAATAGCATTAATTGCATTAAAAACATCAAATATGATCGTTAGCATTATTTAATTAATACTGACAAAAAATTAAGAAACAGTGTCACAATGATTATGTAAACAGTGACTTCATCACGGTATGGTCTTCACGGTATGTGATTCACGATATGTGCTTCATGGTGTCTGGGTCACAGTTTGTCCTTCAGAGTGCCTGGGTCACGGTGTAACAGCCCAAGATTTTATGAAAAAAATATTCTTTTTAATTTTATTAATGTCTTCTGTTGTACGCTGCTCCAAAAGGAGCTTGAACAACACACATACTTGACATGCCTTGCGTTACACCCAATCGCGACCTTCCTCGATAGCGTGTGTAGTACGCAATACCGAGTTTCACTAAATAACGATATGCTATTAAAATATTATTATAACTAGCAGTTATGAATAGTAATAACCACCTTTTAAAATTTTAGAAATTTTAGCTCTCCAAATGGACTTTATTTTTGGATTCGGAGTATCAAATTTAGCCTAAGGTGAAATTTTGGTGATTTTCGGATAACTTTCATATTTTGATGAATAGTGAAAATTACTAAATTTTAGTTAAAACAACTTTTTCAATCGAAATAATTAATATTGATAAATTATTAATTTGAGTGGTTTTAAAGTATATTTAGAATATATTTTTACAATTTAATACAATGTTGGTCATTGGATATAATTTCACATTTAAACTAGACATAAACAAGTGTCAATCTTTTGATAGATATTGTTTCTTAAAAACACGCTCTTTGTTTTAACAGCGGGATTTAGTTATAAAATTAATTAATGCAACTTCTATGATATGAATTTGGTAAAATAGACTTCATTTTTGAATTCGGAATATGAAATATAGCTTAGGATGAAATTTTGGCATTGTTCTGAAAAACATCAATTTTTGATGAATAGTGAAACTACTAAGTGGTAGGTTAAAAACTGAATTTTGCATAAAACTTAATTTTATCACTTCTGTGAATGGAATTTCGAAAATCCGACAGACACGGTTAATATCAAGGACTAAAATGTGGTTCAATGAGATGAAAATAATTTTTGGTGAATAGTAACTTTTTATTTTTTTTACCACGGTTAATAGTAAATAGGGTAACTAAGGGTAAATACGATATTACTATTACCCTAACACATGTCCTAATTCTATTGGATAAGTGTAATTCGGCTAAAAACAACCTTATGAATATAATATGACCATTTAGGTCCACTTGGATTAGATTAGGACATTTATTATTATTTAATTCAAAGAAGAGTTAAAAGAGTTAAAATCAAAGTTTATTTACTAAAACATTTTTAATATGAGGTTATACATAAGATAAATTCGACTATAAATATTAATTAGAAAGCTAAAAAGATTTCCTACATAATGATAGTTTATTTATAATTTTTAGACTTTAAATAAATTAATTTATTTATGACACAACGATGATGCAGTAATTACCCTTTTAAGGAAATATTAACATAATTGATGTTATAAATGCTCAAATGAATGTAATTTAAGACTTTTTATGAATTCCACTAATTTTCTAGGTTACTATGATATATTAATGTTGATTTAATCAACTTGGTTCGAACATTTAATTCTGTTATGACTTTCACAAAAATCATATATCAAATAGTGTCAAAATTGACACAAAATAGTTTTTAAATCAAATATTATATTATTAATTGTTATTGTATTCCTAAAAATCTAAGGTTCGGCCAAATGACTTAGATAAGGATATATATATTAATAATAAACAATTTGGGGTTCTTTTGGCATGTTATAGTAAGTTTATTAACCATATAGTGAAAGAAAACAAAAAGACACGGTAAAAGTTAAATTATTTAACTTAGAGTTAAATCTAATTGATAAGGTTAAAATAATACCCTAAATTTGTCTAAATCCTATTTTATGATAGGATTTCGACCCATTCCCACTTTAGCTTCGAAATAAGACCCTTTGGAACCATTATAAACCGATTTTGACTTTAATATAAAATAATATTTTGAGGTCTTCCTAAGGTGCCCCTCTCCTCCCTTATAAAAGGACACCTCCTCCCCCTCCTCCTCACACCAATTTGAGCACTCAAGCTCGGCCAACCCCTGCCAAAATCTCTTCTCCACTTCCCTAGAAACATCCTAGAGGTTCTGGTCTTCCTCAAAGACCAATTTTAGTGCCCTAAGAGGAGGTCTCAAAGAGGCGCTTCAAAGAAGAGGTAATTACCGTTACCAATTCTTTCATCTTTATTTATTCTTCCACTTCTTCTTCTTAGGTTGTTTCATTATGAAGTAATAACATCAGTATCACTCATATACTGATATGTTATTATAAGTATGAAACAACCCTATTTCACCATCTATCCATCCTACGGAAAAAGAAATCACCGCGCGTGCGTACGTACGGAATACCGTCTCCACGCCGTGGTGTAATCTATTTTCCACCACCACCTTACATGGATGGGTATAATGGTGTAAAGAATAACTATACATAGTTATTAAAACATCATATTGATTCTGATATATTGTATAATCCACTCCAATTCAATTCAATAATTATGGAAATGATATCATCGCTCGTGCGTACGTACGGACTACCGTCTCCACGACGCGATGAGATTCATTCTTAATGATTAACCATTCATGAATGATTATAAAGTATATATAATAAGTACTAATGAAATATATTACCTAATAATGATACTATAATTATTTATATTTATATGTATGTCATCTACTTAATTCCATTCAATTCAATAAGGAAACGAAAACAGCGTTCATGCGTACGTACGGACTACCGTCTCCATGAACGGTGTATTTCTTTCCATTTAATGATTTATTATATATGTATATTCTGAATATATATATATAAATCATGTTTTATAGTCTGGAATTAAGTAATCATGATCTAAGTAATCATATGAATAATTACAAGTTAAAAACACGAACGACAAATGAGGCGATTCTACCCAAAACGCTACATTAACATGAATTTATGAAAGAACGGGTAATATAAAGTCATAAGTGGACCATATATGATATAATAACAATGAATATGATTCTGGAATAAGTCAATTACATGATTTAAATCATTATACAGGAGGTTCGGACACTTACAAAGCAAGTCGGACCTAAGGTAAGGGAAATATCACAATCTCATTTTTATCCGAGATTGTTTATTCGTAAGTATTTACTGGGGTGTATTTTATCATCCACATCCATGTTTCATCAATATGTAATATTACTTCCATCCACCTACAATTTTTTTTAAATCCAATTTTACCCTTCGGTGAGTTTTTAGTAAACAATATGAAAGGAATCTTTTGTCATTTTTCGTACGAGGTACTTTTTGACTTTTCCGACAAAAGTACGAAGAATGTTTTTTTTAACTTATACGACATGAATGGATTTTTAAACATTATTTCCAAGAAGCTTCCATTACAAGTTTTCAATTTTATTTTTAATCAACTTCTTTTATTTTAATGTTTTATGACATGTTATGAAAGGAAACAATGTTTTTGAAGAAGAAAGGATATTTTCCTCAAGAATGGAGTTCAAATGTTTTATCAAAATTATTTTCCATCTAAGATAATATAGGGTTCTGTTTTTATCCCTATTATTACATTGATTTGATTATGTTTTGAGGGAATTATTTTTATGAAGTCATTTACCTTATATGATTTGTTTTATGATGTCATGATGTTTCAAGAATCCCATTTTTATTACATGGGTTATGAAATGATGTATGATCTATGATTTTGTGGCACACATAAGAAAGGATTCATTATAAGATGGGTGGGACCTATATCTCCCTCCAATGCATTGGGTAAAGATTTTATATCTCATGAGATAGACAGGGCTGGAACGGTAGGTTATACCAGTTCAGTGAAACAGGACTGAAACGAGGGTTACTCGATTCAGAAAGGGACTTTGTCCACAAAGATAGTCTTGGCAATGAGTCTTGACTAACAAGAAATGGTTCTCTATGATTATGTGTGAATTCCACAAAGTTTCATGTTTTAGGTTATGATTATTGTGATTACATTTCACTGCCATGATTTATCCCATGTTATGAAATTATGTTCTCTCTTTTGCAGGTTATGATTTCCAAAATGTTATGTTCTTATGAATATGATGTGATTGATAATTATTTTGTTTACCCTTACTGAGCATTTGAGCTCACCCTTTTATGTTTTCTTTTCCCCAGGATACAAAGAAAGGTTTTAGGTATAAAAAAAAGGAAGATCTTTATGGGAGATGTTGAAGATCTTTCACCACGATTAGAAGATTTTATTCCGAGTTTCCAAAGACACTAAACTATTACGATCCTTGTGTGTGTGTTTTTGTTATGTACTAAGTATTCCGCCAAAGTAATGTAATGTCCATGTACGTCAGGCTACGGGTCTCTACAGTTGGTATCAGAGGAAAGGTTTAGTCAACCTTTGGAAACTAGGATGCGAAAACGTTAGTGAGATCCCTAGAGATATTTCTAAGGTATGTATAGGGATGTCTCTAAGGTTAAGTATACATATAGGTTATAGTCCAAGAATTGTGCTAACAGTCTTAGAATTTAAACCTAAGATGTTAGATATTGAGGGTACTCCCCCTTTACTATGTTGTCTTCCCTAGCACGATTTTGCCTCTCACAGAATTCTTTTTGTGTTTTAGTTAATGGAGGGAACCAAAAGGAATTCAATTAACATTGAATCCAATGGACAAATTGGTGACTATGAGAAACAAAATTGTGTAATGCCTAGAGAGAATGATGTTGTGATTATGCCGAATCAATCATCGCGATATATGATTAACAAGGTGAAATTTAGTGGTATGCCTAATTAATCAAAGAAGAGGAAGATAGACTATTATGCATGTTCGCATGTTGAGGAGCATAAAGAAAGGAAGATTGAGATTTATAAAGAAGGGAAGAAGAACCTTGAGGAATACCTCAAATGGAGGGACCGATGTTATCTGTGTGGAGAAAAGGGTCATATAGTGACAGACTGTTATGGAGTTCAATGTCTTTTTTGTGGAGAACATGGGAATTACCCAACTCAATGCCCTGACCTAAAAAGTTACTTCTAAATCACGGAAGGACTTATTCCAGGACAATCATTGAAGTGGATGGACTAAAGTGTTTATGTATTGGTATTCAAGAATAATGTTGTTGAGGTACTTTTATGGTGCACTGAAATATTTATGTATTGGTCTATTGTGGTTTTCAATAATTTTAAAGTACCGGTAACCATGAAAAGTGATTCAAATATTTTTGGAAAGTAGATGATATGAGCATAATTAAGGGATAAGGAGAAAATGAAATGTTTGACAGTATTCATGAGCTCATGATTGATATAAGGACTAAGTGATATCATGGTTTGAGTATATAGAATTTTGAGGAGTTTGATATGTGGAAAGTGTTAACTTTAAACTGCATTCATGTTTTCTCTAAGGTATTCAAGAGAATACATGATTAAGGACTTTGAATGTTTAGAATGTGACCAACAAGACATATCTTATGGGGATCAACGATGGTATTAAATCTCTGGTAATTGTTTTCACTATATTATGAGAGTGGACTGCAGTATTATGGATAAGCCTAAAGAAGATCTTTTTTGATATTATTGATAGGATGTTATAGTAATGTAGTTTTAGAAAAAGGACAACCTGCAGAACGGGCGACAACCCATCGCGTCGGACAAGGATGTGGGAATCGAACCCACAACCGAAGTGCGACTGGCCTTTATCGCCTACCACTGGCCTACAGGAAGTCCCTGTTTAGTAGAAACTAGTTTTATTATATTAAGCAGTATGATATATGAAGTATAAGTCCATTTTAGGAACCATATATGATTAATCTCACTATAGAATGACTTAACTTTTTCTAACCTTTTGTTTGAGACAGATGGAATGACCCGTCATTCTATCACATAATCTGCTAACACTTCACGAATAACAAATTCAACTTCATTTATTTATGAGATGAAGTGGAAATTGTTCAAGACACGAACAACAGTGAGATTGTACCAAAATAAATTAAGTATTTATTCTAATTCAAATTTTCAACTTTAGGGAAATGATCTTGAAAACAAAAAATGTTGTCCTAGTGATCTTATACCTGATGAATCAGATGGTACCTTATATCATCACAAATCTATGGATTTGTGATTACTGGATTTTCCATAGCCATGTTCTCTACCACTCTCCATCAGAACATGATGGTTAGATTTCTCTTCCATATCCATATTTTTACCTATGTTGAAACCCAGCGATTAGTTTATTTGGGTAATCGTTACATTTCATACTTTAGTTTTTAATGCCAAGTTTTGGTATTCCTTTTTACGATGTGGGATTCTATTAAAGAAACTTTAGAATAGTAAACCATTTATAACCCCGACGAATTTCGAGGGCGAAATTCATTTTAAGGGGGGTAGAATGTAACAGCCCGAGATTTTATGAAAAAAATATTCTTTTTAATTTTATTAATGTCTTGTGTTGTACGCTACTCCAAAAGGAGCTTGGACAACACACATACTTGACTTGCCTTGCATTACACGCAATCGCGACCTTCCTCGATAGCGTGTGTAGTACGCAATACCGAGTTTCACTAAACAACGATATGCTATTAAAATATTATTATAACTAGCAGTTATGAATAGTAATAACCACCTTTTAAAATTTTAGAAATTTTATCTCTCAAAATGGACTTTATTTTTGGATTCGGAGTATCAAATTTAGCCTAAGGTGAAATTTTGGTGATTTTCGGATAACTTTCATATTTTGATGAATAGTGAAAATTACTAAATTTTAGTTAAAAACAACTTTTTCAATAGAAATAATTAATATTGATAAATTATTAATTTTAGTGGTTTTAAATTATATTTAGAATATATTTTTACAATTTAATACAATGTTGGTCATTGGATATAATTTCACATTTAAACTAGACATAAACAAGTGTCAATCTTTTGATAGATATTGTTTCTTAAAAACACGCTCTTTGTTTTAACAGCGGGATTTAATTATAAAATTAAATAATGCAACTTCTATGATATGAATTTGGTAAAATATACTTCATTTTTGAATTCGGAATATGAAATATAGCTTAGGATGAAATTTTGGCATTGTTCTGAAAAACATCAATTTTTGATGAATAGTGAAACTACTAAGTGGTAGGTTAAAAACTGAATTTTGCATAAAACATAATTTTACCACTTCTGTGAATGGAATTACGAAAATCCGACAGACACTGTTAATATCAAGGACTAAAATGTGGTTCAATGAGATGAAAATAATTTTTGGTGAATAGTAACTTTTTATTTTTTTTTACCACGATTAATAGTAAATAGGGTAACTATGGGTAAATACGATATTACTATTACCCTAACACATGTCCTAATTCTATTGGATAAGTGTAATTCGGCCAAAAACAACCTTATGAATATAATATGACCATTTAGGTCCACTTGGATTAGATTAGGACATTTATTATTATTTAATTCAAAGAAGAGTTAAAAGAGTTAAAATCAAAGTTTATTTACTAAAACATTTTTAATATGGGGTTATACATAAGATAAATTCGACTATAAATATTCATTAGAAAGCTAAAAAGATTTCCTACATAATTATAGTTTATTTATAATTTTTAGACTTTAAATAAATTAATTTATTTATGACACAACGATGATGCAGTAATTACCCTTTTAAGGAAATATTAACATAATTGATGTTATAAATGCTCAAATGAATGTAATTTAAGACTTTTTATGAATTCCACTAATTTTCTAGGTTACTATGATATATTAATGTTGATTTAATCAACTTGGTTCGAACATTTAATTCTGTTATGACTTTCACAAAAATCATATATCAAATAGTGTCAAAATTGACACAAAATAGTTTTTAAATCAAATATTATATTATTAATTGTTATTGTATTCCTAAAAATCTAAGGTTCGGCCAAATGACTTAGATAAGGATATATATATTAATAATAAACAATTTGGGGTTCGTTTGGCATGTTATAGTAAGTTTATTAACAATATAGTGAAAGAAAACAAAAAGACACGGTAAAAGTTAAATTATTTAACTTAGAGTTAAATCTAATTGATAAGGTTAAAATAATACCCTAAATTTGTCTAAATCCTATTGTATGATAGGATTTCGACCCATTCCCACTTTAGCTTCGAAATAAGACCCTTTGGAACCATTATAAACAGATTTTGACTTTAATATAAAATAATATTTTGAGGTATTCCTAAGGTGCCCCTCTCCTCCCTTATAAAAGGACACCTCCTCCCCCTCCTCCTCACACCAATTGGAGCACTCAAGCTCGGCCAACCCCTGACAAAATCTCTTCTCCACTTCCCTAGAAACATCCTAGAGGTTCTGGTCTTCCTCAAAGACCAATTTTAGTGCCCTAAGAGGAGGTCTCAAAGAGGCGCTTCAAAGAAGAGGTAATTACCGTTACCAATTCTTTCATCTTTATTTCTTCTTCCACTTCTTCTTCTTAGGTTGTTTCATTATGAAGTAATAACATCCGTATCACTCATATACTGATATGTTATTATAAGTATGAAACAACCCTATTTCACCATCAATCCATCCTACGGAAAAAGAAATCACCGCGCGTGCGTACGTACGGAATACCGTCTCCACGCCGTGGTGTAATCTATTTTCCACCACCACCTTACATGGATGGGTATAATGGTGTAAAGAATAACTATACATAGTTATTACAACATCATATTGATTCTGATATATTGTATAATCCACTCCAATTCAATTCAATAATTATGGAAATGATATCATCGCTCGTGCGTACGTACGGACTACCGTCTCCACGACGCGATGAGATTCATTCTTAATGATTAACCATTCATGAATGATTATAAAGTATATATAATAAGTACTAATGAAATATATTACCTAATAATGATACTGTAATTATTTATATTTATATGTATGTCATCTACTCAATTCCATTCAATTCAATAAGGAAACAAAAACAGTGTTCATGCGTACGTACGGACTACCGTCTCCATGAACGGTGTATTTCTTTCCATTTAATGATTTATTATATATGTATATTCTGAATATATATATATAAATCATGTTTAATATTCTGGAATTAAGTAATCATGGTCTAAGTAATCATATGAATAATTACAAGTAAAAAACACGAACGACAAATGAGACGATTCTACCCAAAACGCTACTTTAACATGAATTTATGAAAGAACGGGTAATATAAAGTCATAAGTGGACCATATATGATATAATAACAATGAATATGATTCTGGAATAAGTCAATAACATGATTTAAATTATTATACAGGAGGTTCGGACACTTACAAAGCAAGTCGGACCTAAGGTAAGGGAAATATCACAATCTCATTTTTATCCGAGATTGTTTATTCGTAAGTATTTACAGGGGTGTATTTTATCATCCACATCCATGTTTCATCAATATGTAATATTACTTCCATCCACCTACAATTTTTTTTAAATCCAATTTTACCCTTCGGTGAGTTTTTAGTAAACAATATGAAAGGAATCTTTTGTCATTTTTCGTACGAGGTACTTTTTGACTTTTCCGACAAAAGTACGAAGAATGTTTTTTTAACTTATATGGAATGAATGGATTTTTAAACATTATTTCCAAGAAGCTTCCTTTTCAAGTTTCCAATTTTATTTTTAATCAACTTCTTTTATTTTAAAGTTTTATGACATGTTATGAAAGGAAAAAATGTTTTTGAAGAAGAAAGGATATTTTCCTCAAGAATGGAGTTCAAATGTTTTATCAAAATTATTTTCCATCTAAGATAATATAGGGTTCTGTTTTTATCCCTATTATTACATTGATTTGATTATGTTTTGAGGGAATTATTTTTATGAAGTCATTTACCTTATATGATTTGTTTTATGATGTCATGATGTTTCAAGAATCCCATTTTTATTACATGGGTTATGAAATGATGTATGATCTATGATTTTGTGGCACACATAAGAAAGGATTCATTATAAGATGGGTGGGACCTATATCTCCCTCCAATGCATTGGGTAAAGATTTTATATCTCATGAGATAGACAGGGCTGGAACGGTAGGTTATACCGGTTCAGTGAAACAGAACTGAAACGAGGGTTACTCGATTCAGAAAGGGACTTTGTCCACTAAGATAGTCTTGGCAATGAGTCTTGACTAACAAGAAATGGTTCTCTATGATTATGTGTGAATGCCACAAAGTTTCATGCTTTAGGTTATGATTATTGTGATTACATTTCACTTCCATGATTTATCCCATGTTATGAAATTATGTTCTCTCTTTTGCAGGTTATGATTTCCAAAATGTTATGTTCTTATGAATATGATGTGATTGATAATTATTTTGTTTACCCTTACTGAGCATTTGAGGTCACCCTTTTATGTTTTCTTTTCCCCATGATATAAAGAAAGGTTTTAGGTATAAAAAAAGGAAGATCTTTATGGGAGATGTTGAAGATCTTTCACCACGATTAGAAGATTTTATTCCGAGTTTCCAAAGACACTAAACTATTACGATCCTTGTGTGTGTGTTTTTGTTATGTACTAAGTATTCCGCAAAAGTAATGTAATGTACATGTACGTCAGGCTACGGGTCTCTACAGTTGGTATCAGAGGAAAGGTTTAGTCAACCTTTGGAAACTAGGATGCGAAAATGTTAGTGAGATCCCTAGAGATATTTCTAAGGTATGTATAGGGATGTCTCTAAGGTTAAGTATACATATAGGTTATAGTCCAAGAATTGTGCTAACGATCTTAGAATTTAAACCTAAGATGTTAGATATTGAGGGTACTCCCCCTTTACTATGTTGTCTTCCCTAGCACGATTTCGCCTCTCACAGAATTCTTTTTGTGTTTTAGTTAATGGAGGGAACCAAAAGGAATTCAATTAACATTGAATCCAATGGACAAATTGGTGACTATGAGCAACAAAATTGTGTAATGCCTAGAGAGAATGATGTTGTGATTATGTCGAATCAATCATCGCGATATATGATTAACAAGGTGAAATTTAGTGGTATGCCTAATTCATCAAAGAAGAGGAAGATAGACTATTATGCATGTTCGCATGTTGAGGAGCATAAAGAAAGGAAGATTGAGATTTCTAAAGAAGGGAAGAAGAACCTTGAGGAATACCTCAAATGGAGGGACCGATGTTATCAGTGTGGAGAAAAGGGTCATAGAGGGACAGACTGTTATGGAGTTCATGGCCTTGTTTGTGGAGAACATGGGCATTACCCAACTCAATGCCCTGACCTAAAAAGTTACTTCTAAATCGCGGAAGGACTTATTCCAGGACAATCATTGAAGTGGATGGACTAAAGTGTTTATGTATTGGTATTCAAGAATAATGTTGTTGAGGTACTTTTATGGTGCACTGAAATATTTATGTATTGGTCTATTGTGGTTTTCAATAATTTTAAGGTATCGGTAACCATGAAAAGTGATTCAAATATTTTTGGAAAGTAGATGATATGAGCATAATTAAGGGATAAGGAGAAAATGAAATGTTTGACAGTATTCATGAGCTCATGATTGATATAAGGACTAAGTGATATCATGGTTTGAGTATATAGAATTTTGAGGAGTTTGGTATGTGGAAAGTGTTAACTTTAAACTGCATTCATGTTTTCTCTAAGGTATTCAAGAGAATACATGATTAAGGACTTTGAATGTTTAGAATGTGACCAACAAGACATATCTTATGGGGATCAACGATGGTATTAAATCTCTGGTAATTGTTTTCACTATATTATGAGAGTGGACTGCAGTATTATGGATAAGACTAAAGAAGATCTTTTTTGATATTATTGATAGGATGTTATAGTAATGTAGTTTTAGAAAAAGGACAACCTGCAGAACGGGCGACAACCCATCGCGTCAGACAAGGATGTGGGAATCGAACCCACAACCGAAGTGCGACTGGCCTTTATCGCCTACCACTGTCCTACAGGAAGTCCCTGTTTAGTAGAAACTAGTTTTATTATATTAAGCAGTATGATATATGAAGTATAAGTCCATTTTAGTCACCATATATGATTAATCTCACTATAGAATGACTTAACTTTTTCTAACCTTTTGTTTGAGACAGATGGAATGACCCGTCATTCTATCACATAATCTACTAACACTTCACGAATAACAAATTCAACTTCATTTATTTATGAGATGAAGTGGAAATTGTTCAAGACACGAACAACAGTGAGATTGTACCAAAATAAATTAAGTATTTATTCTAATTCAAATTTTCACCTTTAGGGAAATGATCTTGAAAACCAAAAATGTTGTCCTAGTGATCTTATACCTGATGAATCAGATGGTACCTTATATCATCACAAATCTATGGATTTGTGATTACTGGCTTTTCCATAGCCATGTTCTCTACCACTCTCCATCAGAACATGATGGTTAGATTTCTCTTCCATATCCATATTTTTACCTATGTTGAAACCCATCGATTAGTTTATTTGGGTAATCGTTACATTTCATACTTTAGTTTTTAAAGCCAAGTTTTGGTATTCCTTTTTACGATGTGGGATTCTATTAAAGAAACTTTAGAATAGTAAACCATTTATAACCCCGACGAATTTCGAGGGCGAAATTCATTTTAAGGGGGGTAGAATGTAACAGCCCGAGATTTTATGAAAAAATATTCTTTTTAATTTTATTAATGGTTTCTGTTGTACACTACTCCAAAAGGAGCTTGAACAACACACATACTTGACTTGCCTTGCATTACACGCAATCGCGACCTTACTCGATAGCGTGTGTAGTACGCAATACCGAGTTTCACTAAACAACGATATGCTATTAAAATATTATTATAACTAGCAGTTATGAATAGTAATAACCACCTTTTAAAATTTTAGAAATTTTAGCTCTCAAAATGGACTTTATTTTTGGATTCGGTGTATCAAATTTAGCCTAAGGTGAAATTTTGGTGATTTTCGGATAACTTTCATATTTTGATGAATAGTGAAAAATACTAAATTTTAGTTAAAAACAACTTTTTCAATCGAAATAATTAATATTGATAAATTATTAATTTGAGTGGTTTTAAAGTATATTTAGAATATATTTTTACAATTTAATACAATGTTGGTCATTGGATATAATTTCACATTTAAACTAGACATAAACAAGTGTCAATCTTTTGATAGATATTGTTTCTTAAAAACACGCTCTTTGTTTTAACAGCGGGATTTAATTATAAAATTAATTAATGCAACTTCTATGATATGAATTTGGTAAAATAGACTTCATTTTTGAATTCGGAATATGAAATATAGCTTAGGATGAAATTTTGGCATTGTTCTGAAAAACATCAATTTTTGATGAATAGTGAAACTACTAAGTGGTAGGTTAAAAACTGAATTTTGCATAAAACTTAATTTTACCACTTCTGTGAATGGAATTTCGAAAATCCAACAGACACGGTTAATATCAAGGACTAAAATGTGGTTCAATGAGATGAAAATAATTTTTGGTGAATAGTAACTTTTTATTTTTTTTTACCACGGTTAATAGTAAATAGGGTAACTAAGGGTAAATACGATATTACTATTACCCTAACACATGTCCTAATTCTATTGGATAAGTGTAATTCGGCCAAAAACAACCTTATGAATATAATATGACCATTTAGGTCCACTTGGATTAGATTAGGACATTTATTATTATTTAATTCAAAGAAGAGTTAAAAGAGTTAAAATCAAAGTTTATTTACTAAAACATTTTTAATATGGGGTTATACATAGGATAAATTCGACTATAAATATTCATTAGAAAGCTAAAACGATTTCCTACATAATGATAGTTTATTTATAATTTTTAGACTTTAAATAAATTAATTTATTTATGACACAACGATGATGCAGTAATTACCCTTTTAAGGAAATATTAACATAATTGATGTTATAAATGCTCAAATGAATGTAATTTAAGACTTTTTATGAATTCCACTAATTTTCTAGGTTACTATGATATATTAATGTTGATTTAATCAACTTGTTTCGAACATTTAATTCTGTTATGACTTTCACAAAAATCATATATCAAATAGTGTCAAAATTGACACAAAATAGTTTTTAAATCAAATTTTATATTATTAATTGTTATTGTATTCCTAAAAATCTAAGGTTCGGCCAAATGACTTAGATAAGGATATATATATTAATAATAAACAATTTGGGGTTCGTTTGGCATGTTATAGTAAGTTTATTAACCATATAGTGAAAGAAAACAAAAAGACACGGTAAAAGTTAAATTATTTAACTTAGAGTTAAATCTAATTGATATGGTTAAAATAATACCCTAAATTTGTCTAAATCCTATTGTATGATAGGATTTCGACCCATTCCCACTTTATCTTCGAAATTAGACCCTTTGGAACCATTATAAACCGATTTTGACTTTAATATAAAATAATATTTTGAGGTATTCCTAAGGTGCCCCTCTCCTCCCTTATAAAAGGACACCTCCTCCCCATCCTCCTCACACCAATTTGAGCACTCAAGATCGGCCAACCCCTGACAAAATCTCTTATCCACTTCCCTAGAAACATCTTAGAGGTTCTGGTCTTCCTCAAAGACCAATTTTAGT
The DNA here is from genome assembly GCA_963277665.1 of Viscum album. Classification (NCBI taxonomy): domain Eukaryota; kingdom Viridiplantae; phylum Streptophyta; class Magnoliopsida; order Santalales; family Viscaceae; genus Viscum; species Viscum album. The sequence continues at coordinate 812,342,477 of OY728126.1, read as the reverse complement.
GCCCTAAGAGGAGGTCTCAAAGAGGCGTTTCAAAGAAGAGGTAATTACCGTTACCAATTCTTTCATCTTTATTTCTTCTTCCACTTCTTCTTCTTAGGTTGTTTCATTATGAAGTAATAACATCAGTATCACTCATATACTGATATGTTATTATAAGTATGAAACAACCCTATTTCACCATCTATCCATCCTACGGAAAAAGAAATCACCGCGCGTGCGTACGTACGGAATACCGTCTCCACGCCGTGGTGTAATCTATTTTCCACCACCACCTTACATGGATGGGTATAATGGTGTAAAGAATAACTATACATAGTTATTACAACATCATATTGATTCTGATATATTGTATAATCCACTCCAATTCAATTCAATAATTATGGAAATGATATCATCGCTCGTGCGTACGTACGGACTACCGTCTCCACGACGCGATGAGATTCATTCTTAATGATTAACCATTCATGAATGATTATAAAGAATATATAATAAGTACTAATGAAATATATTACCTAATAATGATACTGTAATTATTTATATTTATATGTATGTCATCTACTTAATTCCATTCAATTCAATAAGGAAACGAAAACAGCGTTCATGCGTACGTACGGACTACCGTCTCCATGAACGGTGTATTTCTTTCCATTTAATGATTTATTATATATGTATATTCTGAATATATATATATATATATCATGTTTTATATTCTGGAATTAAGTAATCATGGTCTAAGTAATCATATGAATAATTACAAGTTAAAAACACGAACGACAAATGAGACGATTCTACCCAAAACGCTACTTTAACATGAATTTATGAAAGAACGGGTAATATAAAGTCATAAGTGGACCATATATGATATAATAACAATGAATATGATTCTGGAATAAGTCAATAACATGATTTAAATTATTATACAGGAGGTTCGGACACTTACAAAGCAAGTCGGACCTATGGTAAGGGAAATATCACAATCTCATTTTTATCCGAGATTGTTTATTCGTAAGTATTTACTGGGGTGTATTTTATCATCCACATCCATGTTTCATCAATATGTAATATTACTTCCATCCACCTACAATTTTTTTTAAATCCAATTTTACCCTTCGGTGAGTTTTTAGTAAACAATATGAAAGGAATCTTTTGTCATTTTTCGTACGAGGTACTTTTTGACTTTTCCGACAAAAGTACGAAGAATGTTTTTTTTAACTTATATGGCATGAATGGATTTTTAAACATTATTTCCAAGAATCTTCCTTTTCAAGTTTCCAATTTTATTTTTAATCAACTTCTTTTATTTTAAAGTTTTATGACATGTTATGAAAGGAAAAAATGTTTTTGAAGAAGAAAGGATATTTTCCTCAAGAATGGAGTTCAAATGTTTTATCAAAATTATTTTCCATCTAAGATAATATAGGGTTCTGTTTTTATCCCTATTATTACATTGATTTGATTATGTTTTGAGGGAATTATTTTTATGAAGTCATTTACCTTATATGATTTGTTTTATGATGTCATGATGTTTCAAGAATCCCATTTTTATTACATGGGTTATGAAATGATGTATGATCTATGATTTTGTGGCACACATAAGAAAGGATTCATTATAAGATGGGTGGGACCTATATCTCCCTCCAATGCATTGGGTAAAGATTTTATATCTCATGAGATAGACAGGGCTGGAACGGTAGGTTATACCGGTTCAGTGAAACAGGACTGAAACGAGGGTTACTCGATTCAGAAAGGGACTTTGTCGACTAAGATAGTCTTGGCAATGAGTCTTGACTAACAAGAAATGGTTCTCTATGATTATGTGTGAATGCCACAAAGTTTCATGTTTTAGGTTATGATTATTGTGCTTACATTTCACTGCCATGATTTATCCCATGTTATGAAATTATGTTCTCTCTTTTGCAGGTTATGATTTCCAAAATGTTATGTTCTTATGAATATGATGTGATTGATAATTATTTTGTTTACCCTTACTGAGCATTTGAGGTCACCTTTTTATGTTTTCTTTTCCCCATGATATAAAGAAAGGTTTTAGGTATAAAAAAAGGAATATCTTTATGGGAGATGTTGAAGATCTTTCACCACGATTAGAAGATTTTATTCCGAGTTTCCAAAGACACTAAACTATTACGATCCTTGTGTGTGTGTTTTTGTTATGTACTAAGTATTCCGCAAAAGTAATGTAATGTCCATGTACGTCAGGCTACGGGTCTCTACAGTTGGTATCAGAGGAAAGGTTTAGTCAACCTTTGGAAACTAGGATGCGAAAATGTTAGTGAGATCCCTAGAGATATTTCTAAGGTATGTATAGGGATGTCTCTAAGGTTAAGTATACATATAGGTTATAGTCCAAGAATTGTGCTAACGATCTTAGAATTTAAACCTAAGATGTTAGATATTGAGGGTACTCTCCCTTTACTATGTTGTCTTCCCTAGCACGATTTCGCCTCTCACAGAATTCTTTTTGTGTTTTAGTTAATGGAGGGAACCAAAAGGAATTCAATTAACATTGAATACAATGGACAAATTGGTGACTATGAGCAACAAAATTGTGTAATGCCTAGAGAGAATGATGTTGTGATTATGTCGAATCAATCATCGCGATATATGATTAACAAGGTGAAATTTAGTGGTATGCCTAATTCATCAAAGAAGAGGAAGATAGACTATTATGCATGTTCGCATGTTGAGGAGCATAAAGAAAGGAATATTGAGATTTCTAAAGAAGGGAAGAAGAACCTTGAGGAATACCTCAAATGGAGGGACCGATGTTATCAGTGTGGAGAAAAGGGTCATAGAGTGACAGACTGTTATGGAGTTCATGGCCTTGTTTGTGGAGAACATGGGCATTACCCAACTCAATGCCCTGACCTAAAAAGTTACTTCTAAATCACGGAAGGACTTATTCCAGGACAATCATTGAAGTGGATGGACTAAAGTGTTTATGTATTGGTATTCAAGAATAATGTTGTTGAGGTACTTTTATGGTGCACTGAAATATTTATGTATTGGTCTATTGTGGTTTTCAATAATTTTAAGGTACCGGTAACCATGAAAAGTGATTCAAATATTTTTGGAAAGTAGATGATATGAGCATAATTAAGGGATAAGGAGAAAATGAAATGTTTGACAGTATTCATGAGCTCATGATTGATATAAGGACTAAGTGATATCATGGTTTGAGTATATAGAATTTTGAGGAGTTTGGTATGTGGAAAGTGTTAACTTTAAACTGCATTCATGTTTTCTATAAGGTATTCAAGAGAATACATGATTAAGGACTTTGAATGTTTAGAATGTGACCAACAAGACATATCTTATGGGGATCAACGATGGTATTAAATCTCTGGTAATTGTTTTCACTATATTATGAGAGTGGACTGCAGTATTATGGATAAGACTAAAGAAGATCTTTTTTGATATTATTGATAGGATGTTATAGTAATGTAGTTTTAGAAAAAGGACAACCTGCAGAACGGGCGACAACCCATCGCGTCAGACAAGGATGTGGGAATCGAACCCACAACCGAAGTGCGACTGGCCTTTATCGCCTACCACTGGCCTACAGGAAGTCCCTGTTTAGTAGAAACTAGTTTTATTATATTAAGCAGTATGATATATGAAGTATAAGTCCATTTTAGGAACCATATATGATTAATCTCACTATAGAATGACTTAACTTTTTCTAACCTTTTGTTTGAGACAGATGGAATGACCCGTCATTCTATCACATAATCTGCTATCACTTCACGAATAACAAATTCAACTTCATTTATTTATGAGATGAAGTGGAAATTGTTCAAGACACGAACAACAGTGAGATTGTACCAAAATAAATTAAGTATTTATTCTAATTCAAATTTTCACCTTTAGGGAAATGATCTTGAAAACCAAAAATGTTGTCCTAGTGATCTTATACCTGATGAATCAGATGGTACCTTATATCATCACAAATCTATGGATTTGTGATTACTGGCTTTTCCATAGCCATGTTCTCTACCACTCTCCATCAGAACATGATGGTTAGATTTCTCTTCCATATCCATATTTTTACCTATGTTGAAACCCATCGATTAGTTTATTTGGGTAATCGTTACATTTCATACTTTAGTTTTTAAAGCCAAGTTTTGGTATTCCTTTTTACGATGTGGGATTCTATTAAAGAAACTTTAGAATAGTAAACCATTTATAACCCCGACGAATTTCGAGGGCGAAATTCATTTTAAGGGGGGTAGAATGTAACAGCCCGAGATTTTATGAAAAAAATATTCTTTTTAATTTTATTAATGTCTTCTGTTGTACACTACTCCAAAAGGAGCTTGAACAACACACATACTTGACTTGCCTTGCATTACACGCAATCGCGACCTTCCTCGATAGCGTGTGTAGTACGCAATACCGAGTTTCACTAAACAACGATATGCTATTAAAATATTATTATAACTAGCAGTTATGAATAGTAATAACCACCTTTTAAAATTTTAGAAATTTTAGCTCTCAAAATGGACTTTATTTTTGGATTCGGAGTATCAAATTTAGCCTAAGGTGAAATTTTGGTGATTTTCGGATAACTTTCATATTTTGATGAATAGTGAAAAATACTAAATTTTAGTTAAAAACAACTTTTTCAATCGAAATAATTAATATTGATAAATTATTAATTTGAGTGGTTTTAAAGTATATTTAGAATATATTTTTACAATTTAATACAATGTTGGTCATTGGATATAATTTCTCATTTAAACTAGACATAAACAAGTGTCAATCTTTTGATAGATATTGTTTCTTAAAAACACGCTCTTTGTTTTAACAGCGGGATTTTATTATAAAATTAATTAATGCAACTTCTATGATATGAATTTGGTAAAATAGACTTCATTTTTGAATTCGGAATATGAAATATAGCTTAGGATGAAATTTTGGCATTGTTCTGAAAAACATCAATTTTTTATGAATAGTGAAACTACTAAGTGGTAGGTTAAAAACTGAATTTTGCATAAAACTTAATTTTACCACTTCTGTGAATGGAATTTCGAAAATCCAACAGACATGGTTAATATCAAGGACTAAAATGTGGTTCAATGACATGAAAATAATTTTTGGTGAATAGTAACTTTTTATTTTTTTTAACCACGGTTAATAGTAAATAGGGTAACTAAGGGTAAATACGATATTACTATTACCCTAACACATGTCCTAATTCTATTGGATAAGTGTAATTCGGCCAAAAACAACCTTATGAATATAATATGACCATTTAGGTCCACTTGGATTAGATTAGAACATTTATTATTATTTAATTCAAAGAAGAGTTAAAAGAGTTAAAATCAAAGTTTATTTACTAAAACATTTTTAATATGGGGTTATACATAGGATAAATTCGACTATAAATATTCATTAGAAAGCTAAAACGATTTCCTACATAATGATAGTTTATTTATAATTTTTAGACTTTAAATAAATTAATTTATTTATGACACAACGATGATGCAGTAATTAACCTTTTAAGGAAATATTAACATAATTGATGTTATAAATGCTCAAATGAATGTAATTTAAGACTTTTTATGAATTCCACTAATTTTCTAGGTTACTATGATATATTAATGTTGATTTAATCAACTTGTTTCGAACATTTAATTCTGTTATGACTTTCACAAAAATCATATATCAAATAGTGTCAAAATTGACACAAAATAGTTTTTAAATCAAATATTATATTACTAATTGTTATTGTATTCCTAAAAATCTAAGGTTCGGCAAAATGACTTAGATAAGGATATATATATTAATAATAAACAATTTGGGGTTCGTTTGGCATGTTATAGTAAGTTTATTAACCATATAGTGAAAGAAAACAAAAAGACACGGTAAAAGTTAAATTATTTAACTTAGAGTTAAATCTAATTGATATGGTTAAAATAATACCCTAAATTTGTCTAAATCCTATTGTATGATAGGATTTCGACCCATTCCCACTTTATCTTCGAAATTAGACCCTTTGGAACCATTATAAACCGATTTTGACTTTAATATAAAATAATATTTTGAGGTATTCCTAAGGTGCCCCTCTCCTCCCTTATAAAAGGACACCTCCTCCCCATCCTCCTCACACCAATTTGAGCACTCAAGCTCGGCCAACCCCTGCCAAAATCTCTTCTCCACTTCCCTAGAAACATCTTAGAGGTTCTGGTCTTCCTCAAAGTCCAATTTTAGTGCCCTAAGAGGAGGTCTCAAAGAGGCGCTTCAAAGAAGAGGTAATTACCGTTACCAATTCTTTCATCTTTATTTCTTCTTCCACTTCTTCTTCTTAGGTTGTTTCATTATGAAGTAATAACATCAGTATCACTCATATACTGATATGTTATTATAAGTATGAAACAACCCTATTTCACCATCTATCCATCCTACGGAAAAAGAAATCACCGCGCGTGCGTACGTACGGAATACCGTCTCCACGCCGTGGTGTAATCTATTTTCCACCACCACCTTACACGGATGGGTATAATGGTGTAAAGAATAACTATACATAGTTATTAAAACATCATATTGATTCTGATATATTGTATAATCCACTCCAATTCAATTCAATAATTATGGAAATGATATCATCGCTCGTGCGTACGTACGGACTACCGTCTCCACGACGCGATGAGATTCATTCTTAATGATTAACCATTCATGAATGATTATAAAGTATATATAATAAGTACTAATGAAATATATTAACTAATAATTATACTGTAATTATTTATATTTATATGTATGTCATCTACTTAATTCCATTCAATTCAATAAGGAAACGAAAACAGCGTTCATGCGTACGTACGGACTACCGTCTCCATGAACGGTGTATTTCTTTCCATTTAATGATTTATTATATATGTATATTCTGAATATATATATATAAATCATGTTTTATATTCTGGAATTAAGTAATCATGATCTATGTAATCATATGAATAATTACAAGTTAAAAACACGAACGACAAATGAGACGATTCTACCCAAAACGCTACTTTAACATGAATTTATGAAAGAACAGGTAATATAAAGTCATAAGTGGACCATATATGATATAATAACAATGAATATGATTCTGGAATAAGTCAATAACATGATTTAAATCATTATACAGGAGGTTCGGACACTTACAAAGCAAGTCGGACCTAAGGTATGGGAAATATCACAATCTCATTTTTATCCGAGATTGTTTATTCGTAAGTATTTACTGGGGTGTATTTTATCATCCACATCCATGTTTCATCAATATGTAATATTACTTCCATCCACCTACAATTTTTTTTAAATCCAATTTTACCCTTCGGTGAGTTTTTAGTAAACAATATGAAAGGAATCTTTTGTCATTTTTCGTACGAGGTACTTTTTGACTTTTCCGACAAAAGTACGAAGAATGTTTTTTTAACTTATACGGCATGAATGGATTTTTAAACATTATTTCCAAGAAGCTTCCTTTACAAGTTTTCAATTTTATTTTTAATCAACTTCTTTTATTTTAAAGTTTTATGACATGTTATGAAAGGAAAAAATGTTTTTGAAGAAGAAAGGATATTTTCCTCAAGAATGGAGTTCAAATGTTTTATCAAAATTATTTTCCATCTAAGATAATATAGGTTTCTGTTTTTATCCCTATTATTACATTGATTTGATTATGTTTTGAGGGAATTATTTTTATGAAGTCATTTTCCTTATATGATTTGTATTATGATGTCATGATGTTTCAAGAATCCCATTTTTATTACATGGGTTATGAAATGATGTATGATCTATGATTTTGTGGCACACATAAAGAAAGGATTCATTATAAGATGGGTGGGACCTATATCTCCCTCCAATGCATTGGGTAAAGATTTTATATCTCATGAGATAGACAGGGCTGGAACGGTAGGTTATACCGGTTCAGTGAAACAGGACTGAAACGAGGGTTACTCGATTCAGAAAGGGACTTTGTCCACTAAGATAGTCTTGGCAATGAGTATTGACTAACAAGAAATGGTTCTATATGATTATGTGTGAATGCCACAAAGTTTCATGTTTTAGGTTATGATTATTGTGATTACATTTCACTGCCATGATTTATCCCATGTTATGAAATTATGTTCTCTCTTTTGCAGGTTATGATTTCCAAAATGTTATGTTCTTATGAATATGATGTGATTGATAATTATTTTGTTTACCCTTACTGAGCATTTGAGCTCACCCTTTTATGTTTTCTTTTCCCCAGGATATAAAGAAAGGCTTTAGGTATAAAAAAAAGGAAGATCTTTATGGGAGATGTTGAAGATCTTTCACCATGATTAGAAGATTTTATTCCGAGTTTCCAAAGACACTAAACTATTACGATCCTTGTGTGTGTGTTTTTGTTATGTACTAAGTATTCCGCAAAAGTAATGTAATGTCCATGTACGATAAGCTTCGGGTCTCTACACACGGTTTGTCCTTCAAAGTGTCTGGGTCACAGTTTGTCCTTCACGGTTTCTGGGTCACGTTTTTTCCATCACGGTGTCTGGGTCATGGTGGCTCTATACCTAGACAAATATCTGTATTTATACTTAAACAGCAATATGCAGAATATGAGTTAAGTTTAACCAGTAGATAGTAATAGAACATGAATCATAAATATAAAGGCTTGATAATATAAGTGAGATTTGTGATCATGCATAAGACTTGTAAATAATGAAGAGAGTAATTAACATCAATAAGATTTGTTATCATTAAAACATGATGTGTAGCTATTATTGAGATTGGAGATCATTAGCAAGCTGTGAAATTAAGATTGAGATTAATTAACAGTAATAGGATTTGTCATCATTAAAACATTATTAATATATGAGGAGTCCAACAATATTATTATGCATAATGATTAGAGGTTTATAACCAGAATTAATATAATCATGATTTAGATTTATCTATGATAATTTTCTACTTCAAATACCTGAAGGTTATAACTTCCCAGTTCCAGAAGCCACCCAGAGGCGCCCCGTACCAGGTTGGTCACATGGCCTCAAGTGCATTTCCCCGAATGCCATAGGGTGCTGACTAGTAGCAAGGTCCTTGGGTGTGATAGTGGGGAAACTATGCCCTCATTGGCCAAGTAACACAGAGAAACTAAAACAAACAGCAATAGCTGAAGTATGAAAAATCCATACAAAAGTAAACATCAGAAGATTGGAAATAATAAAGTAGAGCACACACATATATATATGAATGATGCATGACACATATGTCTCAGAAAACAGCCAAACAAATCACAATGCTAGAATATAACCATATTAAACTAAAGTAAAAAAAAAGAAATCATGTAAACAACTCTTCATCATCGCAAGAAATAGCATGGTCTCATGCTCTCTAGCTATATAAAAAATCATGTTCCAGAAGTAGAAGGGCGCTTTCCCTTATGTATACCTGCAGCACATAAATCTATTTTGGCCCAAAATCATGGCCCAAATAGGGTGTGAGAATAAATACCAGTAGGCAACCACCCTAGGATCTATACCTAAAATTTAGTGAATATATGGTAGGTAATAATTATAGAAATCAGTAAACAAGGATGTACTCAATAGTAAACAATCCACAGTTTCAATGCATTCAGATTCATATCAAGCAACAACTGATCAAAAAAGGTAATCAATAACATGTAACCCTCTAGGAAGTACTCACAACCTATCCCCACTAGTCCTACCAAGCAACACAACAACCCTTTGGGTAGTATACTAAGTCTAACCCCTCTGGTTCAGCTTAAGAATAGACTCTCTAAGGAAGCACTCACCACCAATTCCTCTTATAGTCTCGTATCAGTTACTAAGGGCGCTCTAGGGAAGAACATACATCACACTCCCTCTATGTCCCCTGTCAAGGAACTATAGACACTCTGAAGAAGAACTTACATCAATTCCCCCTATGGCCTTGCATCGTAAGTAAAACAGACACTCTTGAGAGGCCGTTACGTCCATTCTCCCTATGGTCTACTACACCAGGTTCTCACAGCCCTGTATAAATAAAGAAGGTATAACAACGCGTATCGGCCAAATTAAACCTCAAGAACAACTTGGATTGAAGTCTACAGTATAACAACGTGGAAAGATACAAACACCCCATCCTAATATACTAGGCATGGAAGGTAAGCAGCAGCTGAATAGGAAAACTAGACCCAATGGTCAAAAAAGGCAATCATGCCTAGGAAACACTTCCAAAGCACATAAATAGACCCTATTCAAATTAAATTAACCTCTGCTCAAGCATAAAAGCATTGAAGACAAACAATACGGCTAAAACATCAAACATGCAATACCACATTCATGGGTATTAGTGATTTTTCACATATGACTCAAAGACTTTCAACAGAAAGGAAGAAACCAGCTACCTAGGTGTTGGGATATCAATATACTTGAGTATCAAGGCTCGAATCACCTTAGAATAATTAAGATATATAAAAACATCTACAATGATAAGTATAGGATAACTGAGAAGGGGGAGGAATTGGGAAACAGAGCTCAAGCAAAACAGAGAGCTTACCAAGGTTATCCCAACGCAATCGACAGTGGTCGAATCTGAAATCGGATGCTCGATCTGGGGCTTGGAGGATGATCATGGACATACGAAAGCTCTTCAACAAACTAGGTTGAGAAGAATGTGCTTCTGGTGATTAAACATGACCCTGGTACATTTAAGGAAAAAAAATAAAATACACAATGTGTATTTTGGAAGTACACATCGCGTACTTGCCATTTTTGTACTCCGCTTTAGGTGGCCTCCAGGTCACCCCCACATGGCTGTGTGTGTGGCCATCACATGTCTAGCACACGACCTCCTGTGATGACCCAGTACAAGGCGTTTACTCATAATGTACATGGCGTGCACTTCATAAAATTCTAGAAAAACCACTTTTTCTAAAAAACGACCATAAAAGGAAAACGTACTTGAAAAATTATATGGGTTCTTACAAACTTTTACCTTAAAGAAATTCATCCTTGAATTTATCTTTCAAGGTGATATAAAAGGAGAAACCCCAAATAGCTCTGGCCATTGCGATCGTACATCCACATCCCTCTCCCAAGTAATGTCCCGTACTCTCTCGTGCTACCATAACACTCATACCAAATGAAGAGACCTACCACAGAGAACCTTCGTACTTCGATCGACAATCTGGATAGGATGCTCTTGAAAATATGCATGCACTTCCTACTCAACCTCCTCATGTTGGAAGTCATGAGATGGGTCTAAAAATTAAGGTCGATGTTGAGAAACGTTGAAGATGTCATGCATAGCCCGATACCTCTGAGGTAACTACAACTGATAGGCAACCAGCCCAACTCTCTCCAAAACCTCAAACAACCCAGTGTACCTTGGAAAAAGCTTACCATATCTCCTAATCCTCCAGTGTCCCATCCTCGGTGTGACACGTAGGAAAACATGATCCCCAACCTCAAAAACTATAGGCCATCTCTACTAATCAGCATACGACTTCTATCGAGACTCTGCATTAGGCATCCTCTTCCGAATCTACTCTATCTGCTCTGTGGTCTCCTGGACAAGACGAGGTCGCAGCATAGATGCCTCTCCAACCTCCATCCAATATAAGGGTGATCGACATGGGCTATCGTAAAAAGCCTCATAAAGTGCCATCTAAATAGTTTCTTGAAAACTATTACTGTAGGAAAACTCCACAAGAGGTATTTTCTTCTCCCATGAACCTCCAAAATCCAGAATGCATGCTCGGAACATGTACTCAACAACCTAAATCGTATGCTCGGACTGGCCATCTATCTAGGGTGGTAAGTTGTACTCAAAAGTACCTGTATACCCAAATCCTTCTAAAACCCCTGCCAAACTTGTAAAGTAAAACATCCATCTTTTTCTGAAAAGATGGAGTGTTGAGCTCCATATAAGCACACAATCTCACGGATGCACAACCATCCCAACTCATCAACACTAAATTTCTCCTCAATAGGTAAAAAGTGAGAAACCTTCGTGAGTCTATTAATGACAATCCAAACTGCATCATTCCCTCAAGGAAACCCCAGTAAACCTTTCACAAAATCCATCGTGACATCATTCCACTTCCTCTCGAGAATGGGTAACTATTGTAAAAGACCTGTTGGTCTTTGATGCTCTTCCTTCACCTGCTGACAGGTGGAACACCTCATAACGAAACTAACAAAATCTCTCATCATACCTGGCCACCAGTACTGACGGCGTAGATCATGATACATCTTGGTGACACCAGGATAAACATACCAAACTGAGTAATGAAAGTCCCTCATCAGCTCCTCGCATATGTCTGTAGACACCCATACGAGCCCCTGAAAACGCAATATCTCATCCCTGAATATGGTCCATCTAGGAATAGGTTTCTCAACTAACATGCTTTTCCATAGAACTAGACCTTCAGAATATGATAGATGCCTCATTCACACTTGATCAAGTAGATTCGAGGTAACTGCTATAGAAGAAAGAAACGTCTACCCCTATCTGTCATGCAATTACAAATGCTTCTCAGATAACAGGGCCATAATCCTCCACTCACTGCTGGCCTCCTAAAATACATGTATATGAGTTCTCATGCTCAATGCATCAGCCACTACATTTCCCTTCCCAGGTATATAGGCCAGATCAATGTCAAAAGACTGAAGGTACTCATCCTACCTTCGCTATCTCAAATTCATATCACCTTGAGTGAAGATATACTTGAGACTCTTGTGGTCGGTGAAAACCACTAAATGCACTCCCAGAAGGTAATGTCTCCAACATCGTAAGGCATGGACAACTGCAGCAAACTCGAGATCATACATCGAGCAATTCCTCTCACGTGGTCTCAACTGCCGAGACCCATACACAATGACTCCCTCTCCCTACATAAGAACAGATCCTATCCTGATACCTAAAGCATCACAATACACGGTATAACTCTTACCTGGATTTGAAAACACTACTATCAGTGCTAAATTCAACCTCTTTTTCAGGTCTTGAAAGGCTGATGCATAAGAATCCGACCACTAGAACATTACAGCCTTCTTTGTCAGACCCGTCAGTGGTGCTGATAAGTGTGAAAAGTCATGAATGAAGCATCTATAGTGTCCATCTAGCCCTAAATAACTCTGTACTTCGAAGATGTTCTTCGGATTCTCCTAGGAAACTACTACTCTCACTTTTTCTAGGTCTACTAACACTGCTGTCTCAGAGATAACATGACCCAAGAAGTGAATCTGATCCATCCAAAAGTGGCATTTAGAGAGATTAGCATATAACTTATGCTCTCTCAGTGTACTCAAAACAATTTCAAGATGTGTGGCATGGTCTTGTCAAGTGTGAGAGTACACCAAGATATCATCCATTAAAACCACAATGAAAGTATCCAAGAATGGATGGAAAACATGGTTCATCAATTCCATGAAAACTGCAGGAGCATTCATGAGACTGAACGGCGTAACTAGATACTCTTATAGACCATACCTACACTCGAAGGATATAAAAGGTATATCTGATGGTCTAACGCCATATTGAGGGTAACCAAACCTCAATTCGATCTTCAAGAACACCTAGTATCCTCAAAGCTAATCAAAGAGATCACCAATCTTCAGTAATGGATATTGGTTCTTGACCGTCAACTAGTTCATATTCCTATAATCCACACAAATACTAAGGGTATCATTCTCCTTCTTTGCAAACGGGACTGGAAAACACCAAGGATATGTAATAGGTCTGATGAAACCATTTTCCTGCAACTCCTCCAACTGCTTCTTAAGCTCTTGTAACTCTAGTGTTGGCATCCTATAAAGTGGAATGGACACTGGTGCTACTCCTGGTACATGCTCAATAGAAAAGTACACATATTTCTCTAGAGGCAAACCTAAAAATTCCTTTAGAAATACACCCCTGAAACCATCCACCACTAGAGGAAAGTTGTTTAGTGAAGTCCAATGGTCATACAGATAAAGACTAGCATTCGGGGCTATAACTCCACTCAACCAATGATGCTCAGGTCCCACACTTCTTGTCTGGACATCCCATTTTCCCTTTGGAAGGAACGATCCACCATCTGGTGATGTGAAACTCACCCTTCGGTGATAGCAATCGACAAAAGCCTATAAGGGAACTAACCAGTCCATTCTCAGAATGACATCATAGCCCATCATCTCTAAGACCTAGGGGTCCCATGAGAAGTGACACCCACTAACCTCAAGAGGTAACTCATTTCAATGATGTACACTAGTCGTTCTTGTCCACAACGGTGTGTCTAACGTCAATAAATCAGTAGAAGAAAAGATACAGAGCCCAAGGCTCTTCTCAACAGCAATAAATATAATGTTATGGGATTCACCTATATCAAAAAGAGAAGAAGCTAAAACTGAGGCAACTAAGATCATACCTCGAACAGTAGAGGTTCTGAGATCTTGCTCTTGCTGGGTCTGCTCCACAGCAAAATTCTAACCTACATCGTGGCCCTGTGACCCTGCGTGGCCACCGTGAGCTGATCCATCCTATTTTCGCTGAAAAATGGGCGACTGGATACCACGGACATAACCTCCACTTCGTCATGAATAGCCAAAAGAACTCTAGTTCCCAGACTACTGAGAAACTGGTGGTGATGCTCCTGTAAAATGAGTCATAGAAGAACCCAAATCACCAGCTGTAGGTGAGAAGATATGACAGTATTGGTAAAGATGACCCATCTTGCTGAATGATCAGCACTCCACTCGGTCTCTTAGGCTGTGTGGACTCGTATTCCCACTCTTTTCACACAGGTAGAACTCCACCTAACTACTAGAAGAAGTATCTTTCCTCCTTGGCTCTCCCCTCGTAGACTTGCAACGGCGCTTCATGCTCTCAGTAGGAGGAATACTAACTGTAGATGCTGAGCCGCCGAGGCTCACAACTCCAGAATCTCTCTGATTTCACTCCATAATCAGTGCCTGGTTGATGATATAAGTGATAGAAGTAAACATGAAGATGTTCACCTATGATAGGATGTCATGCCTCAGACCATCGTTCAACTTCCATGCTAGGAATAACTGATCACCTCCTGGAATAGGCATGAAATGATGCAACCTGGTAAAGCGAGAGGAATACTTCATAACCAAAACAGTTTCCTACTTCAGACTCATAAAATCTCAGGCTCGATCAACCCTCAAATTTTTCGGGTAGAATTAGTCCTAGATTATATATTGGAACTCCTCCGAAGTCATAACCTGCTGGTGTACCGTATGTGAGATCACATGACCTTAAGCGCATTTCCCTGAATCCTAGAGGCTGCTGACTAGTAGCGAGGGCCTTGGGTGTGATAGTGGGGAAACAATGCCCTCATTGGCATAGTAACACGTCAGATTTAAAACAAATAACAATAGTGAAAGCATGAATAATCCATACTAATGTAAACAGTGGATGAATGTAAATAATAAACTAGAGCACACATATATATATGAATGACTCATGACACATATGTCTAAGAAAGCATCCAAATAAATCACAATGTGGGAATAAAACCATAATAAAACAAAGAAAAAAAGAAATAATGTAAAAAACTCCTCATCATCACAAGCCATATCTTAGTCCCATGCTCTCCAGCTCTACAACAAATCATGTACCTGAAGTAGAAGGGTGGTTTCCCTTATCTATACATGTTACAATATAATATTTTTGGGACCAAAATCAAGGCCTAAACAGGGTGTGAGACTAAATCCCAGTAGTAAACCACCATAAGATCTATGCCTAACAGTCATTGAATATATGGCAGGTAATAAGTAAAGAAACCAGTAAACAAGGAAGTACACCGTATTAAATAATCCACAGTTTCAATGCATTCAGTTTCATATCAAGAAACGTCTAATCAAAACAAGTAATCAAAAATAGGTAATCAAAAACAGGTAACCCTCTATGAAGTACTAACAGCCTACCCCAACTGGTCCTAACTAGAAACCCAAGAAACTAGCTAAACACAAAAGGTAACCCTTTGGGAAGTACTCAAAGCCTATCCCTTCTGGTCTTACCTAGAAAAACAAGCAACCCCATGGGTAGTACACTCAGTCTAGCCACTCTGGTTTAGCTTAAGCATAGAATCTCTGCGGAAGTACTCACCGTCAATTACTCATATAGTCTCATATTGGTAACTAAAGGAGATCTAGGGAAACACTTATGTCATATTCCCTACATATCCCACGTCAAGTATCTACAGACACTATGAGGAAGCACATATGTCAATTCCCCCTGTGGTCTCGCATCGTAAGTAAAACAGACACTCTTGAGAAGCCCTTACGTCCATTCTCTCAATGGTCTACTACACTAGGTTCTCACGGCCCTGTGTAAGTCAAGCAGGTATAACAACGTGTATCAGATAAAGTAAACCTAAAGAACTACTAGGGTAGCAGTCTACAACATAACATCATGCAAGGATACAAACACCCCATCCTACTATATTAGGCATGGAAGGTAAACATCATCCTAATAGACAAACTAGACCCAATGGTAAATTCAGAAAATCATGCATGGGCAACACTTCCAAAGCATAACAATTGACCCTATTCATATTCAATTAACCTCTACTCAAGAAAAAAAATCCTAGTACAACAAAAATAGGGCTGAAACAACAAACACACAATACCCCATTCATGGGTATTGGTGATTTTCACATATAACTCAAATAATTTCAACATAAAGGCACAAACCACCTACATCAGCGTTGGAAGATCAATATACTTGATTCTCAGGGCTTGAATCACCTTAAAATGCCAAATATCTACAAAAACGTCAAAAACCTTCAACATAGGATAACATGTGAAGGGGGAGGAAGTGGGAAACAGTGCTCAAGCAGAACAAATATCTTACTAAGGCGATCCCAACACAATTGATCGTGGTCGAATCAGAGATCGGATGCTCGGTCGGGGGCTCGGAGGAAGATCGCGGTCGTACGGGAGATCTCTGATGAACTAGGTCAAGAAGAAGGTTCTTCTGGAAAATAAGCCATGACCTAGGTACATTTAATAAAAAAATTAAGAAAATACCCAGCATGTACTTTGGAAGTACACGGTATGTGCTTTCCATTTCCATACTCCGCCTTAGGCGGCCTCCAGGTCACCCTGACATGGATGTGTGTGTGGCCATCACACGGCCAGCACACGGTCTCCTACGGTGACCCAGTACATGACGTGTACTTTAGAAAAAAACCTCTTTTTCTCAAAAATGACCTGAAAAGGAAACCATACATGAAAGAAGATCTGGGTTCTCACAAAGGATTTACATTTATAGAGAAATGTGTGAAATAAAAAAAATTCTAATGTTTCTATTTACTAATAAATAGTAAAATATTTTCATGACAAGGTGCGTAGAGGTAATTAAATATTATTACTGGTTAATAAATTAGAACTGGAGGAAAGAAAACAATGTGGAATATGTTTTGAGTTGAAATGATCATTCCAGATTATCTATGACGAGGATTAAAAATATAAAATATTTATAGTTTATAAAAGGATAGATATGGAACTCTTGATTCAATGGGAGAGATATTATATTCCCCAAATTAGAGTTCACCAATCTATCCATGTGAATATTAATGGGAAAATGAAGGAAGATTTTGAGATGAAAAATAAGGTGAGAAATGTTCTTATGTTTGAAATTGATTTTGATAGAATGACATTTTTTTGTACCATACATTCATCCCATGAATAACATACTTTAAGAATGATCTACTAGTTGAAGCTTATAGTTCACAACTCACTATTCATATTAGAAGTACAATGATGTATACTGATATGAAATATAGGTTTTTTGAGGGGAACATGAGAATTATTATTGAAAAGTATGTATCTTAATCTATGGTTTGTAAAAAATATATGGCTGAGTGATAGATGACTAAGAGGATGCAATGATCAATACCAATACTAGAAGGAAAATAGGAAAATGTATCATTGTATTTTGTCATCAGACTCCCCAAAATGTCTAAATCGTGTAATGTTATTTGGGTTGTAGTGGATCTACAAATGAACTCATAACACTTAATTAGCATTAGATAATATTAATATGATGGAAAATTTTCCAGGTTATACATAAATTAAGTGGTGATGTTTCATGGAGTACTATATTCTTTTGTATTTAATCTATATTTAAGGTTTACCTTGATGTTCTGAAGATGTCTTCATCAGGATATAGATAATGATTTGCGTTTTAATACTACCAATCATTCCCAGATAAATATTATATATTATAAAACCATTGAGACCCTATATGATATGTTGATTTCTTATTTTATGTATTTTTAACGTATGTTGAGATCAACACCCTTACATAGTCGGGTTTTATACCAACTATTGATTTCACTAAAGAATTTATTTGTCTATTTATTAATCCCTCTATGGAATTTAGTGTATAAAAACATTGTTTTCTGATGAAGATAGAGAAATAAATCTATTAGGACCCGATATATCAGATGATATGGTATATAAATTTATAATTTTTAAGTATGAAGTTAATGTAGCTCAAATTAATCTAAAAATTTATATTGATAATATTTAGTGAAATATATAATTTAAATTTGGTGATAAGTTATTTCTACTAATTTCTCCATAGAATAATGTAATTATATTTGGAGAAATGGAAAGATGATCACTAAGTATATTTTCCCCTTCGATATTTCTGATTGAGTAGATATGGTAGCTTTTATCATGAAACTTCAACTAACCCTCTATCAAGTTCACAATGTCTTCCATGTATCTCCCATTAGAATTTACATAAAATATATTTCACATTTACTAAATCCAATGTAAGACGACTAAGAAATAATATTTATTATGTAGAAAAATCTGTTAGATACATGGACCATGTAGATAAAGATCTATGGAATGAAAAAACCCAACTACATAATGTTCTCTTGAGGAATCCGAATTCAAATAAACAACTTAGGAAACCAATTATATGATGAAACATAGATATAATACTGTTTTTTGTTTTTTTCTATTTAATTTTATTTAAAACAATTCGTTTTAAATGGTTAAAATTTAACACCTTAAGGTTTTATGATGTATATCTCTTCAAAATAAAATAACTTTTATAGATTGTGATATAGATAACCTGAAGTCTAAATGAACTATAAATTACTATAAAATAATAAAATAGATTTTAAAACTTTATGCATAAATATAAATAAAAAAATTGTGAAAAATTTATTTTTTAGAATAAAATCAATGTTTATAAATTGATTAAAAATTCAAATAAAACAATTTTAATGTTCAAGAGGATTTTTTATTGAAAAAAAACTATTTTTAGGCAGACATTGTAGTTTTAGAATAATAAATAAAATTAATCACTATTTGTGAAATATGTTAATGAAATTTAAATATTTTATATTCAATTAAATTTTTATAATTCATTATTATTTTCTATGCATGACATAAGAATATTTAGTTTGATTTATTCTTAAGATTTATTTTTATGAAAAACCATTTTCATCCCAATCTTGACAATTATTTTAAAATAAATTTTATAATTTTAAAGAAGATGAATATTGAAATATGAATTCCAAATTTTGAATTCTGAAGCTAAAATTTGAATAATATATCCCTTTTATTTTTTATATGAATTATAACTATATTATATTATAATCACACTAAAGAGGGTCAAATTTTTAATATAATGTTAAAGAATTGTGGTAAGTGTTTAAAATTTCAATAACACTTTAATTTACCCTATTAGATTAGTGGAGTTCAGCCATATAATTCCAATTCTAAAAAATATTGTCACTTGGTTTCATATTTATTTAATTATTTCAACTTTATATTAATTTAATGAAATAATAAATACAAACTGTCACTCTATTGAATTACATATACATTAAATTTCTACATATGGATAAAAAGGCGATAAGTTCTGTTCTATATTTTTTTAGAAGATAAATTCATTTTTCATGAAAATTATTTTTAATTTTTAGTGATTGAATGATTTGATTAAATTCTTAGGCATCACCAACATAATAATTATATAATTAATACAAAAGTAAAATAAGTTATTTTGAAAACATTAAAAGTAATATAATTTTGATGAATGATTTTTTCCCAAAATCTTGTAGATAAATATAGCATATTAGGGTTGTTTTAAATGTTAATATTCCAATGTATTTATTGGAATGTTTTTTTTTCAATTTAAAATTAAAATAATTGTTTGAAAAATAAAATTAATGATGTTTTAAGAGTAGAATATATTATTAGAATATTTGAAAAAAAAAATTAAAAGAGAAAAATTTGGATAATATATAGTGAAAATTTTCATCTTTTGGTCATTCATGATCCAATTTAACCTTATATGAAAACTTATATCCCAATAATATGGAAAATGTTTTCACCATGATTAATGTTAGAACTGGAAAACCAAAAAGACAATATATGATATATGTTTTAAAATGACACCAAAATCTATAATAACATAATTGGTTGATAATATTTCGACATTATCCTCTAAATCTTGAAAAAAATTCAATTTGGAAGCATTTTTATTTAGAATGACTCAAATAAATTGTTAATATTTTATTAAAATTCTAGGAGTGATCCTCATCTCACTTATAAAAGAGAACCTCTATTCTTCCCTTTATCAAAACGTTTGATCCTCTTTGCTCAGTGAATCCCTATCAAAATAGCTTCGTACCTTTTTTCACCACATCCTAGAGATGTTGTTCCTTCGAAAATACCTACCTTTATGGAGTACACTATAATTCAAAATTGGGATCTCATGGAATAAGAGTTTAAATGGATAGGAATAAATTTGATAGTTGTAGTAAATATTTTATTTAACAATATCTTTATTTACTAGGACTCATTATTTACCGGGACTGTTTATGATTAAGTTTTTGAGGATAAATGTTAATGATTTATATGTCAATAATTCTATTTCCTTTTATTATCCTCTGGTTATTTCTAGTGGTATCATGTTTTTTTAAAATTCATATATTTAACTACTGAAGATACTTAATGAATGTTTTTAATGAAATCATACATTATTTCTCTCTTAGATCAAAAATCATTTTTCTTCCATGTCGATTTTTTCAAAAAATGTTTTGATGAGTGTTTTTAAAATTCACTAGAGAATTTTTTGTGTCATTTTTTCACAGTGATTGAATTTTATAAAAAATGGTTTTATAAGAATCTACTTATCATTTTAAAAATGAGTTTATAATGGCCCGAACCCTTCTAGCTCATTACATTATGGGAAATATGATGTTTTATGTATCATGGGATGGCATGGTGTCTCTTTTCAACTCTTTTCTTATTTTATAGCTTCCATGTTTTCGAACGGTGCCTCAGTTGAATAGTGCCTCACCCCCATTGTGTCTCGTGCTGGAGGTGCCTTATTAATGGTAGCTCTCCCTAGCGGTGTCTCACCATGGAGGTGTCACACTAGTATAGTATCTCCCAGGTGGTGGGTCCCTGGAAGGGTCTCACCCTAGCGGTGGCTCTCTAGGGGTGTCTCATCTTTGAGGTGGCTTGCTGGGGGTGTCTCTCCTAAGTGGTGGCTCCCTAGAGGTGTCTAGCCATGGTAGTGGCTTGGTGGTGGTGTCTTACATGGGCGGTGTCTCTCTGGCGGTGTCTCACCCTATTGGTCACTCTCTAGTTGTGGATTGCATGAAATCTTTTATCTAGTAGTGCCACATCTAACAGGGCCTGGTCTTGTGGTGCCTTGGTGGAAGTGCCTTATTTGGAATAATCTCGTCGGTAGTGCATCATAAGAAGTGTTCATAGTTTATCACGTTTTACCCTTTTGATGTATTTATTTGAGTTAAAATGGGTTTAATGCGAATTTAAAAGTCTTTGATACTAATTCAAATGCCAATAACTGTAACTTTATTTCCGGAAGAGTCAGAGGCTTTGAACTGGTAAAAATGTGCAGCATTGTTAGATCCTCTATAAATGTAAAATAAAAATGGTATCTAATCCCAAAACTCATATTAGATCATCCTAAATTTTATATTTCATTCCTCTTGTTCATTCCTGCATTCATTCTCTTATTATGGGACGTGGTGAATCCCTCTTCCCATTAGAGTCATGTGGCTAGGCAACTATAGTTGGTTCTAGTTTCCCTGGAGGGTTACCTTCTATATGCACACCCCTTTGTTGGCGTAACCAAGAAGTGATGATCGTTCATTTTTCTATGTTGGGAGTCCTCTATATTTCATAATATTTCATCATAAAGGATGGGTATATAGATTTTTTCCCTTCTGAATATAGTTGATTCTGTGTTTTTAAAGATAATCATATTTGGTTAAAAAATTAATATATAAGGAATAGTGAAGGCGGAACATTATATTATTGTAAGATTAATATTGTTAATGTTGATATTTTTATTGGTTGTCTACCCATTGAAAATCATGTTCTTTGGGGGTCCTTGATTGTTCTCATGATTTTTAATGGATTTAATGTTGTTTAATTTATTTTTAATTCTTTTATAAATTGGTTAACAAATAATATTCATCTAATAATTGGATTGCCTAAGATCATATAGTTTCTTTCATAATCCATAAACTAAAAAGTTGAATATAATAAGGCAAGCCTTATTAAATATGAAAAATTTATTTACCATGGTATGTGTAGTGATGTAGTTATATAGTGAGGTTATGATGGGTGTGGCATGATTGTGAGGTAGGGCTTCGAGAATGGTTGTGTGGTAATGATTTTCTGGATGTTGTTGTGGTTTAGGGTTTGGTTCTCTTAATATAATGAACTGGGTGGATGATTTCTAAAGAGTACAATAGTGTTTGTTTAAAAAATTGTCATGAGTCTTTTCATTAATAACATGTAGAATTATTCACCCCACATCTAGAGGGCATGGTGTGATATTTCATTAATGTAATGTGTATTAATTTACAAGGGATCTCCACCTCCTGCAGGAATGTTACATTGTTTTTTGTTGTGTGTCATGCATGATAGTTTCCTTGGTACCAATGAAATGAAAAACCAATTTTTTTTAATAAAGATTGGAATGACTTCAGTTGGTTTGACTAATAGAATGGAAGTGGTTAAATGAAATTTTTTGGAAATGTGAAACATGAATTGGGGATTGTTATGTGGTATTGTTCATTTAGAGGATGGATCAAAGGTGATGGTTTTGTGAGTAGGTTGTTTGTCTGGGAGCCAATAGGGTTGGCTTGAGTGTTTAGTATTATTTATATAAACTTCTATTTTCCTGCGATTTATATACGCCCCAACCATGTTGATTACTTGGTTTTGAACACACTCATCATCATGTAGGGGTGTTTTCCCCAACATCTCGTGAGGATTATGAATGTATAGGTACCCGATCTTTTCTTTTATACCCTTTGTGTGAGTTATGTATGGAACATGTTGTGATGGATGATGTTCTGTTAGTGATTTAGACGATGGTTATGTCATCCCAGGTGTTTGCAGGTGAGGTGGTTTGTGGGCCAGGTGTCCTTAAGAGAGACGTGATTTCCATGGTGCTTATGGGTGAGGATTATTGTCTCCCAGGTGTCTACGAGATGAGTTGAGATATTCATTCATAGGCGTCTTTAGTATGAGATTTGATGTGATGCGTTTTGAGGCCCACGTGTGTGTGGGTTGTATTTATTGTAAGTCCAATGTGTGTACATGAGGGATGTTTCGTGAGGCCAATGTGTTTATGGGTAAGATTTTATGTGGTATACTGAAGGTCTGGGAGAGTCAGGACTTACGATGTTGGGTGAGAGTGGAATACTAGTGGGAAAGTGGTGTGGGGTACCCTGTCATTGATGTTATTTGTAATATATTATATTAATTGACTTGTGTTTCTTGGGGATCTTTCCTTGGTTAGGTTGGGTTTGGTAAAAATACCTCCTTTGGTGTTGTATGGTTCTACTGTTGGCCCATAGGGGAATTGTTATTCTTCTCACATATGCACAAGGGACTTTGGTTTTCCTATTGAGTATATTTATATTCTCACCCATCATATAAATAAAGATATTTAGGATTCTTGGAGGATTCCAAGGATTTTTTTAGGCATTACTACATCTTTCCTTGGGACAATTTAAATTTCACCCGTTCAACATTACTTTTGTGTATTTAATCTGGAGACTTTATTGTATATGTGTCTTTTTTATTTTTTCCATTAATGTTGTATAGTTTGGGTTTATCTTTTATATTATTTCATCCAGTTTTTGTTGATGATTCATTTGATCTACCAATTTTTTTCTTATAAAGGGTAATCCCTCCCCTATTGTGAGATCTATACACCATTGGTGCTAGTATCCACCCTAGGGCACACTAAATGTAGGACTTTAGGGTTGTTATCTTCCATTCATCATTTACATCCCATGGGGGTATCATTGGAGATATGGGGTTGTGATAGAGTATTATCAATGGTGATGGATTAAGGAAATAATGGAGTTTGGAGTTAGGCACTCTGAGGATTTCATGGGGTGGTAGGGAACAATTCTAGTTGACCATGGTGTAAGACATTGGCCGGGGAGACAAACTAGGACATTATATTTTAGGGATCCCCATGATCTAGTGGACTAGCTATGAGTTTCACAAAGGACCACACAATGTGGGAATTATTGTCGGGTAGACGCCGATGAGAGTTACACTCATCAAAATAAATTGTGTTTCTATTTGAATTGGGTAGTTTTTGGTAGGTTAAAATTGATGGAATAAATTAAATGAATTAAAATGAATCTTTATAAAAAACTACACTACTCGGGAATAGGAAATCCTTATATTCCTTTGAGATAGGGATCATGGTTATCATCAATGTGAGGATCGGGTAGTTGAGGTTAAACAGTCGTATCCAATTTATCACTGCAAGGTTGATCTAGTTGAGGAGGATGATCTGCAGCTTAATACGTTGTGCAATTTCATGTGGTAGGCTTTTGGGAAGTATAAGGGAGTCATTTCAAACATGGAGACAATGAGTTATCTAGAGAGGATTGAGATCTCATTCTGTTTGATCTGAGCCCCAACAAAGAACTAGGTCCTTTCTGTTGGTTGTTCGATGCGATGTTATGTACGTCAGTGATTAACACTATATATAGGATAGTGGAAGGAGGAGAAAGTTTTGTAGGTTGACTTCCAGAAGGAGTTCTCAGCAGAGTTCCTTTTATCGACCCTGAAGTCTATGAAGAGGTAGGATCCTCTCTCTATTCAGTAGGAGAGTATGTCATTGAAGAGGATATAAATCATGAAGAAATACCTTTTCTGTTCTTATATATACTTTTTCTTCAGATTAGGTGTCCCATGAAAGACATCTTGAGGAGGTAGTACTACCATCTATCCAGTATGTTGTCACTCGTCTTACTTAGCCAATCTATTAAGAGGTTCATAAGTAGGAATTGGTGATCGAATGATAAAATCACAAGGAGGTCTATCATGATAGGGGTTCCAAAAATGTTTTTTAAGAGGTAGTGATTTAATTTACAAATCTAAGACCTTGGATGTTTCGACCAACAAGGATTCCACTGCAACAAGTTCCTTTCTATCATTCTAATGCTAGTCGTTTTCATGATTTTCCTAGGAGATTTGATCATATGAGTTTTAGTTGTGGGGTTCATCTTCATCGTTGGATCCAGTGTCCAGTAGATCTCCAAGAAAAATTTTGTGGAGGTGGATAGGTTCAGTGAAAATCTCAACAACAATTACTAGTTAGACCCTTTTAGAAGCAGGGCAGCAAGATTTTTCTCTACCAAGTAGAGATGGAGGAGTTAGAGTCCCACCCCAGGATGATCGTTGTATTCAAGGAACATGGGAAAATAAAGGTTGTAGATTCTGTCATCAAAAGGGAAGCAGAGGAGTTGGGCATGGTTAGTTGAACAATGTGGAGGTAGTAGTAATATAGGGTCCATAGATTGGAAAAGGTACGATTAGTTTTTTTACTACCCTTTTTTATTCCTTGTCTGATTTAGGTTATTAAAAGTCTTTTTTTCATCCATTATAGTATATAATCATGGACACGACATATTGAGGCTCTACATTCCCCTCGTATTAGGTATTCTTGTCAGAATCCCGATGAGCATCTTTGATGTGTGCCAAGGGTGTAGACTAATGATGGGACCACATCAGTTCTATTGGGTTCTTTTCATGTTATATATGAATTGATATGATGATATTCTCCACATATACATGTTGAATTCTATATGTGTTGTTATCCACTTCTTCTGGATGGAATTCATGTTTTCGGATGTGGGGGACCAATGTGTGTTTTTCATTGGCCAGCAGGGTTATTAGGTGGGTAGTCGGATATTGGAGCCCGATATTTCATTTTTGGATATATTTTTTGAGGAATCATTGGAAGCCGAGATAGTAGAGAATCTGGGAGTCATAGGGGAGTTAATGGAAGTTTTACCTAAGGAGGATGTGATGCTTCCTCTTCAAAGGGATGTTGATTTCGGGATAGAAATTCAACCCAGTAAGTATCCGATTTCGATGTATCCTTATTCCATGACACCTTCAGAGTTGTGTGAGTTAAGTAGTCCAATAGATAATCTGATACATAAGGGTATTATCAAGCCCAATGTATTGTAGTGTGGTGCTCCAGTGTTTTTTTCAATGATGGTGGTTGGTGGTCTAAGATTGTGTATAGAACACTGAAGGTTGAATTAGGTGATGGTCAATAACAGTAACCTACCTCCAAGGATAGATGATATTTTCAACAATCTAAGAGAGGTGATATGTTTTTCTCTGACCGATAGGTGGTCAAGATATCACCTGTTGAGGGTGAAATAGGGAGATATCCTGAAGACAGCCTTCATTTACAAGTATGGTAACTTTGAGTTTGTAGTAATTCAATTTTTTGTCATGAACAAACAATCCATGATCATGGTTCTTTTAAATCCATGTTCCATGAGATTCTAAATTAGTTCATCATTGTATTCATCGATTATATCTTAATCTACGCGTTGTTGGAGGATGAGCATGTCGATAATTTTAGAACTATCGTTCATGTTTTTCGATTCCACCAACTCTATGAGAATTTTTCCAAGTTTATGTTTTGAACATTGTAGGTTCATTTACGTGGGAATTTGGTTTCTCAACAGGGTGTTGATGTTGACCTATCAATGGTTGAGGCACTTTTTTTGAGATACCAATGAACATGGTTGATATTTTCAGTTTTACTAGTCTTGCAGGATATTACTAAAGGTTCGTACCTGATTTCTATCGGGTTATAAAACCATTGACATATTTGATTAGGAAAGACCAAGAATTTATAAGGAGTGATCATTTTCAAGAAATGTTTAGTTACCTGAAGGAAATTTTTGTTTGTGGTCCAATGCTCCAGTTTCCAGAGGAAGAGGTGATGTTTGATGCCTTTTTCAATGTTTCCCATATATGTATGGGATGCATGCTAATGTAGTAAATAGAAGGGATCACTTATTGGTCTAGGAAGTTATTTCCTGTTTAGAATAACTATTCCCCCCATGATCTAGAGAAATTTGAATTTTTTGTTTGCAATGATGTTGTGGTGACATTACCTCAGTGAGGATCATTTTGTGGTCGTCAGAGATCAGAGGTATATACATTCTCAATTTGGTATGAACTTATAGAAGTAGATGTGGATGGAGTTTATTTAAGATTATAATTTTGATATTTCTAAAATCCTAGATGAGGGGTATTTGGTTGAGAATGAATCCATCAAATAGATATTTTTGGGATTCTCGGGATGGTTAGAGAGAAATAGAGGAGTTAGAATCCTTTCACATAGATGAAATGGTGGATGATGGTAGTGTATATTTGTTTTAGATTATGGTGAAATATTTTTTGATGCATCTAGTGGAGGATTCATAGTGGAAGGACCGAGGGTTAGAGGTGATGTAGGATCATGTTAGCCATGGTGATGCTTTAGAAGGAAGGTCGAATAAATTATTTTTTTATGGGAAGTGGTTTGTTTGGGTAATGATCTGTGATGTTGTCCATCATGATTTTTATATAAGACATTTGATAGTACACCTGGGAGATTCCAAGATTTACTGTACGGTGATGATTTAGTTTTTGGGGCTTAGGATAAAATTTGCATTAGAAGAATTTATGGAGATGTGCTTCGTTTTCCAGAAAGAAAATTCTCAGAATCATGTTCATGATGGTTTTTAGAAGAATTTGGATGTTCCTAAGTCAAAATGGGATTAAATATCGATGGATTTCAAAAAAATTAGTTACCCAGAGCTCCTGGAGGATGCGATGATATCATGGTAATAGAAGATTAGTTGAAAAAATAAGCCCAATTCTTTGCATTCAAGGATTCAGGAATAGTGAATGCATTTAATAAGAGGTACATGGATGATGTATTAATTTTTTAGAGAGTTATGAGGTCCATCTTCTTAATTCAAGAGCCACATTTTACCTCATGAGTCTAGAGGGTATTACTGCATGCTTTTGGAACTCATTTATTCCTAAAAACCTCTTTCCACCCATAGAAATATGGGCAAACATAGTGGATTATCCAAACATTGGAGGATATTTTGCGAGCATGCCTCTTTGAAATTGGTGGATTTCAGAAATTAAATATTCACATGGAAGAGTTTTCATACAATAACAATTATCTCCCTTATATAGGAATGTCCCAATTGAAGAGTTGTATGGAAAAACATGTTGTTCTCTTTTTTTATGGGTAGGGGTTGGGGAGACAACAATTCTTCTGCCCATTATGGTGCAGAGAATGAAAAAAAATTAGCTTGTTCGCGAGAGGGTGAAGGTAGTGCATGATTGGCAGAAGTCATATTCCAATCAGAGATGGAGGCCATTAAAGTTTTATTTTGGGTGACACGTGTTCTTGAAGTAATGCCTACAACTGTGGTATCATAGTTTTGGAATGGGTAGTAATTTTTATCCCTGTTTCATGGGACCCATTGAGGTGTTGGTGCCATTTGGAAAGATGGTGTATTGGTTAATGTTTCCACCGCAGTTAGAGAGGATCCATGAAATATTTCATGTCACCCATATTTTTGATTATCTAAATGATTAATCCCTTTTAATTAACTTGGGAGAGTTAGATATCAAGGATGTCATGATTTATGTGGATTCTCCAATAGAGATCTAGGATCGTCAATATATAGTGATGCATGGATGGACTATTCATTTCGTTCGGGTGTTGTGCATAGATGCCAGACTAGAGGAGAGTACTTAAGAGAGAGATACATGATGCGTTCATAGGACCCATAGTTGTTTTAGTTTTTTCATTGATATATTTTTCCTTATAATGTGATGTTTGAACCCTGTTGTATAAAATAAACATATTATTTTGATTGCGATGTGTGTGGTCTAATGTGTGATAATGTCCTGGAGTATTAAAATGGGATGACCAAAATCGTATTTGAGATGCATTAACTATGATGTGATCAAACCCATAGAGGTGAGTCAGTTCCAACTAGAGTGGATAATATAATGACATGGGGGACATAATTTGCTAATTTGTGTGTTCAGAGTGTGTGGTTTGTTGTGGTTGTGTTGTTTGTTTTGTGGGTGTTTGGGTTGACATGTCAAGAACCATGATAATAAGTATGACAACCATGCTTTTTATTACTAATTAAAAATCATTTGTTACATAAAAAATCACTTGATACAAAAAAGAAGATCGAGAGGTTTAGTGTCTTTGGGGATTAGGATCATTACATAAAAACTTGAAACATGAAATACAAAAGATTTTTTGAAAACTTCCTTTACATGACCACTACATTCCCTCGTACTTAGCATTGCATGGGATAACCTGAGTACATGCATAAGAAAAAAGGGTGAGCTATAAAGCCCAGTAAAGGAATACACATGGAATAACATGAGGAGTAAAATACATGTTAGAAATTAGTCATATCAATATAGCACAATAGAAACATGAACATAAAGGCATAATAAAGCATGATAATCATAACATGGAAATGTGGCAACAACACTTAACATGGAATTAGCATGAGCCAAGACTCATTGCACATATAGCATGAGTAAATCCTCAATGCACATGAATCATGGGTAAACCCTCGTTTCACTTGAAATAGAATGAGTTAACACTCATTGCACATGATGTATCATGATAAAATACTTTACCCAATGCATTGGAGTGATATAAGGGCACACCCTTCTTAAACATTTCATTTCATGCATAAGTGTGCCACATGGATCATAAAACATGGATTTATAAAACATAATAATTTATTCCATGATAAAGGAATGTGTAATTCATACATGAATCTTTATAATCAATAAGAAAATGTGCATAAAGGTGAATACCCTTGATGGAGAAAGTGGCATGGTATTCACTACACAATGGCATTGGCTTAGAAATTTGGTACGATTTCGGCAGCGTAACGGCGTGACATAAGAATTCATAAAAACTGTTGATGAGAGAGAAAGGTGTTATTCATCATATTTACATGTAATAGATAGTAAGGAAGTCATATAGATACATGTACCAACAATTTTAATGGAATTTAGGTTCATGATATAACATTATTTCTTGAATGTAAATGAGGAGGGAGAAGTTCCTTCCGGAATTTTGTCATAGTAACGGGTGTACATGGGAGGAATTTAATGAGAGAGAAAGGTGTCTCCCATCATTCAGACATAGATAGGGAAGTATGAGTGAGTTTCAAAACCATACCCCAACATTCATAATTGAAATTAAAAGGGAAAGAAAACTTCAATAAAATTGGACAAAAATGAGAAGGGAAGAAAAAACCCTTACTTGGAAGTGTGATTCCAATGTCTAGAGAGAGCCTTTTTAGAGGCTTATTTGGAGCTTAGGGAACCTTGGGAGGATTCTATAGAGAGTAGGGCAGAGGTTGGATGAACTACAAGGCTTTGAGTGAGGAGGAAGTGGGATCTTGCGTGGGTTTATATAGGAAAGGTGAGAGAATTCTTTATTATTTAGGTTTGGGTCCCCTTACATTAAATTAATCCAAACCACAATCCATTCCATGGTTTTTGACAATGGTTTTTGGCAAAGGGAAGAGGAAAATAATATTTTATAAGGCTAATGTTCGAACTTCTTGAAATAATAGGGTTGCTTATGTGGAGGTGAGTCACACTCCCATGGAAATTAATTTAAAAAGACAAGGTGTTTAATAAGTCTTCATGGGTCCATTAATGCTTTGAAAAGTAAGTAAAACAAACCCAAAATCACATTATTTTAATGGTAAAACATATATTGGCAAAACATTATGATTATAGTATTTTATTACATCACTTTCGGGTCATTATGATGTCATAAAACACATTATATATTTAAACGATATTTAATTTTTAGCCAAAAATTTGACTCTCAGAAAATTATGAAAAATTCACCTTTGGATAATTTCGACATCCGGATTCCCTAAAAAACATTTATTTTATCTAAATAATTTTATAAATATGTTAATTTTCACTTTTAAAATAAAAACCTACATTTATAAAAAATTCATGGGTTTTTACAGAAATGGCTTTCAAAACATAATAAAAATTATAATTGCATTCATAAAATTATAAGATAATTTATATTCAATAAAAATTAATTTAATAATAATATTTTTTTAAAATAATATTTAATTCAAAAATCAATTAATTTAATAAAATAGAAATTTAATTAAATAATAACTAAAAACACAATTTTTACTTTAAAAACTATTTACTATGTATCAATGATGACAAGAACGTATATACATTATTATATAAAAATAATAATGTACATGAACATAGTACTATTGATTTGTTATATAACCCCTTAAAACAGCCAGATAAGTCCTAAGGGTAAGGTGTGCGATGGTGGCAGAGCCTTGGGGTGGCTTAGATAACATTTCTCAAGTAGTAATATCTATCAACTTCCACATTTCCTGTAGACGGCCCCGTTTGAGCTAGACATCATGAATCTCAGCTTGGGATTTGTCAAGAGCGAATCCCAAGGATGCCACCTCTTTTCCGAGCTCTAACAAATGAGCTTCATAGGGAGAAAATCTACTGGATGAGGCCATCACTTCTTTTGTCTGAGTAAATTGGATTTGAAAAAGCCCTATATTTAAACTAATCATGTGATCACTCTTCAACGACTATATTAGCAACGGTCAAAATTCTTAACATAAAACTAAATAACTTGAAATTTTATATAAACAAAAATAGATATTTAACTAGATCAAAAGGGATTTCCTTTAATGAAACTTTGGGTCGTTACAATATTCCCCCCTTATGAAATTTCGCCCTTGAAATTTTCTTTTTCCCACATTAAAATAGATGTGGGTAACTCAGATTCATCATTTCCTCCGATTCCCAAGTCGCTTCTTCAAACTTGTGGTTTCTTTATAACACCTTGATGAGGGGCATTGTCTTATTTCGTATAACTTTTTCTCTACGATCTAAGATCTTCACTGGATGCTCCACAGAATAATGATCATCTTCTAATTGTACCACCTCAGAAGAGAGTACATGTGAAGGGTCCGGTATGTACTTCCTTAAGAGGGATACATGAAAGACATCATGTACTTTGGCCATGGTAGGTGGAAGTTCTAGTCGATAGGCCAGATCCCCGACACGATCAAGAATCTCAAAGGGGACATGTACCTTGGACATAACTTCCCTTTCTTTCCAAACCACATGACCTTCTTCTATGGAGATATGCATAGAAAAACCATGTCACCAACTTTAAACTCAAGGTCTCGTCGATGGTTATCTACATAACTCTTCTATCGACTCTGGGCTGCCTTGATATGATGCTGAATGGTTTTCACTTTCTCCCCCATTTCTTCGACCATTTCCGGTCCAAGCAGTTAACGTTCACCGACCTCATCCCAACACACCGGTGTTTTGCACCTTTTCCTATAAAGGTTTTCATATGGTTCCATTTGGATGCTCAAGTAGAAACTGTTATTATAAGAGAACTCAACCAGAGTAAGATATTGATCCCATCCTCCTTTAAAGTCCATTAGGAATTCTCACAACATATCCTCATGTGTTTGGATAGTCTGCTCAGATTGGCCATTAGTTTGAGGATGTAGGTCGTACTAAAGTTCAGTTCAGTATTTAGAGCACGTTAAAGACTCTTCCAAAACATAAAGGTGAATCTTGGATCTTGATCAGACATAATAGATAGTGGTACTCCATGCAACCTTACAATTTCCCTGATATATATCTGTGCCAGTTGATCCAAAGAGAAATCATCCTGAATAGCAATGAAGTGTGCAGTCTTTGTAAGACGATCCACAACAACCCAGATTGCATTGTTGCCTTTGAATTTCATTGGTAGTCCGGTGACAAAGTCCATGGTGATTCTCTCCCATTTCCATTCTGGTATTGGCAATGGTTGCATCAACCCCTTAGAATTCTTCCTCTCTGCCTTCACTTGCTGACACACCAGGAACTTTGATGTATATTTAGTGATCTCCTTCTTCATATTATACCACCAAAAGTTTTCCGAAGATCTCGATACATCTTTGTGCTCCCTAGGTGAATAGAGAAATTTGAACTATGTGCATCATTCAAAAGTTCCTTCTTCAGCTCTGGACTCGATGGGATATATAGTATTTTCCCAAATCGCACAATTCCTTCATCATTAACATTAAAATTCATGGATTTACATTTTTTGATAGCTTCCACTATTTCCTAAATTCCCACATCATCCTTTTGAGCATCCATTAACCTTTCCAAAAGAGACGGTTGAGCAATCATTTGAGAAAGGATTGATGATGTTCTCTTCTTTATGATTCCCATGTCTATCATCATCAAGTCTAAGAATATTATATCATTCTCAATTCTCATCCTTGATATAATCGTTGGGTCCTTTTTACTTAGGGCATCTGCCACCTTTTTTGCTTTCCCAGGGTGGTAATGTATTGAACAGTCATAATCCTTGATGAGCTCTATCCATCTTCTCTGGCGCATATTAAGCTCTTTCTATGTAAATATATATTTAAGACTCTTGTGGCTAGTATATATCTCACATTTCTCCACATAGAGATAATGCCGCCAGATTTTCAAGGAAAAGATCACCACCGCTAACTCCAGATCATGCATTGGACAGTTTCACTCATGGATTTTCAACTTCCTTGAGGCATAAGATATCACTTTATCATTCTACATCAGCACACAACCTAAGCCCTTTTTCAAAGCATCACTGAATACCACAAAAATTTCCCCACTTGTGGGTAAAGTGAGCATGGGTGCAGTGATAAGCTTCTTTTTCGACTCCTTGAAGATTTCTTCACATTCATCATTCCAAGAAATCTTTACTCCCTTCCGAGTTAGCTTGGTAAGAGGGTTGGACAATCATGAGAAATTCCTCACAAATCGTCGATAATATCCAGATAACCCCAAGAAGCTATGAATATTCGTTACTGATGTTGGCCTCGACCATCCCTCAATTGCATCCAGTTTGGAGGGATCCACAGATATCCCATTGCTTGTGATGATATGGCCCA
Source organism: Viscum album (assembly GCA_963277665.1). NCBI lineage: Eukaryota > Viridiplantae > Streptophyta > Magnoliopsida > Santalales > Viscaceae > Viscum > Viscum album. The sequence continues at coordinate 812,308,117 of OY728126.1, read as the reverse complement.
AGAATGAGACCTCCTTTAACTTGAACTCACACTTGCTATACTTTTCATAGAGCTTCTCCTTGCACAATGTATCTAGTACATTTCTTAAATTCTCCACATGATCCTCCATGGTTTTGGAGTATCTTAGAATATAATTTATAAAGACTACCACAAATTTGTCAAGGTAATCTCTAAAGACTCTATTCATTAAGTCCATGAATATTATTGTAGCATTAGTGAGTCTGAACGGAATTACTATGAATTCATAGTGCCCGTATCTTGTGTGAAAATCAGTCTTTGGGATATCTTCCTTCTTCACCCTTACTTGATAATATCCCAACCGCAAGTCCACCTTGGAGAAGTATTGTGCTCCACGTAGCTGATCGAACAAGTCATAAATTCGTGGGAGAGGATACTTGTTCTTTATCATGATTTTGTTAAGTTCACGATAATTGATGCAAAGCCGCAATGACCCTTCCTTCTTCTTGACGAAGAGGACTAGTGCACCCCATGGTGAAGTACTTGGGCATATAAACCCTTTATCTAGATTCTCTTTTAGTTTTTTCTTAATCTCTTCATGCCCTACAATATCCATTCTACATAGAGTCTTGGATATTGGTAAAGTCCTGGGTATAAGTTCAATTGAGAATTCACCATCTCTTCTAGGAGGAAGAACATGCAGTTCCTCGGGAAACACTTCAGCAAATTCCCACAAAATAGGCATTTGTTCAAGGATGGTTTCTTCCTTGAAATCAATCATCTGAGCCAGATATGCATGCTCATCGGGCAGTATTATCCATGCTTGAGATGACGGAGCTAATGGAGATTCATCTTCCTCCTTACACTTGTAACGAATAGGGGGTCGATTCTCCATATGGAGTGTGATTTCCCTATCCCGAAAATTTATGATGGCTCTATATAAAGAAAGCAAATCCATGCCAAGAATTGCATCAAATTCTACCAGAGGGAGTATGACGTGGTTCACCTGGAAATTAATTCCACAAATTATAATAGGAGAGGACTTATATTAATGGGATCCAATGATTTTCCCATTTTCCATACTCAATGACATATTCATGTCCATGATTTGTTGTGGTGCTGGGATTGTTCTTCTAAACTTTAGCGATATAAAATAATTCATAGAACCTAAATCAAAATGTAAGTCCGCTATTCTTGAATGAGTAACTAATGTACCTATCACCACTTCGTTGTCGGGGTTCACTTCGGTAGAAGTGATGGAAAAAGCTCTTCCTTGCTGCCTTGGAGCTTGTTGGTTGCCTCCGAAAACCCTTGGAATAGGGCACTAATATGAAAAATGACCTGGTTCTTTGCATTTGTAGCATTGAACTATGTGTCGAGGTTCGAATGGAGCATTCCTCTCCTCTATCGCAGCTGCGGGTCTTTCTTACCAACAGTTAACAGCAAGGTGCCATTCTCTTCCACACCTAAAGCATTTCCTCGTCCACTTATGGCAATTTTCAGGGTGCTTCATTCCGCACTTTTGGCAAGTGGGGTGCTGAATCTTATTAGCACCGTTGGATTTATCTATCAGGCCAATATCATTGAATTCCACCTTACGATTCTTGTCCCCATGGTACCCCCGTGATTCCCCAATCTCCATTTCAACCTTGAGGGCACATCAGACAATTTACTCATAGCTGTAGAAGTCACGGATCACTATTTCTTTCCACAGGCTAGTCTTTAGCCCACCAAAGAAGCGGTCAACCATGCATTCTGGGGTATCAACAATACCGGAAGCGTGTCGTGCAAGCCTTGTGAATTTTGACTCGTACACTCCAACAGATTCATCTTCTTTAGTTCTTAAGGTAAATAAAGTCCCTTTCCATATTAATCCGGAGGGTGTGCAGAAAATATTTATCTAAAAACATCTTCTAGAAATCCTTCCATTAAAATGCCTCGATCTCCTCCTCAGACTTCATATTTTTGATCAACGTCCATCATTGATCAGCTTTACCCTCTGTACGATAATTCACTAGGAGAACCATCTCTTGTTCATAAAATTGATGGATGGAGAAGATCTTCCCAATGGAGTTTATCCATTGTTCATCGATCATGGGATCAGACGATCCACTAAAAGTAGGAGGCCTTTGTCTCATGAAGCTCTCGATAGTGACTTGTTCCTTCTTAGGGGGGTTTCGAAGTTCCTCTTGACCCACCTTTCTATTCAAATCTTGAGCTAGATAAGAGAGAAGTGTGACAAAGTTCATGATTCCCGCTCACATTGGATTGGGAATCTCATTAGTATAGTCATCACACTGATCTTCACATCGGTTGTTAGCCCGAGTCCTCCTATTACCAGCCATTGGCTGGAATAAAAGGAAAGTTAGGGGGTAACACATAAAGGGTAATCCAAAGAAAATAGTTGATGACTTATAAATAAAATTTTATTTCCTTAACTCATTACACTATAGGCTTCAATCTATGCTTTTCATGATCTACTTTCTAACATATATTCTTAGGGGCATTTTTTTAATTCCCTTAATAAGGGTTCATACTAAGCTTGTGAATTTTTCAAAACATATCCCCCGAGAGTGTTGTAACCAAGAGTGTAGAAAGACCCGTTGTCGTGCCCTAGTTCCCGTTCGAGTCTAGCTCAAAGCGGTGTTTTCGGGTTTTACCCCTAGGATACATCTGTGCTAGAGCCGCCTCTACCTGCTCATATCCGGACATGGATTTATTTTCTTGATAAACCACTTAATCAATACTTACCAAAACTAAGGGATGTTTTTATTATTCTTAGTCTTGTCTCTAAGGATTTACTATGGTTTTCTAATCCTAATCCCAAAAATAACTAAACCTATCCTCTGATACCAACTATGACAACCCTGCTTTTTATTACAACTTAAACATGATTTATTACATAAAACATCACTTGATACAATAAAGGAGATTGAGAGGTTTAGTGTATTTGGGGATTAGGATCATTACATAAATAAATGAAACATGAAATAAAACATATTTATTGAAAACATCCTTTACATTACCACTACATTCCCTCATACTTAGCATTTCATGGGATAACCTGAGGACATGCATTAGAAAAGGGTGAGATATAAAGCACAGTAAGGGAATACACATGGAATAACATGAGGAGTACAATACATGTTTGAAATTAGTCATATAAATAGATAACAAGAGAAACATGAACCTAAAGGCATGATAAAGCATGATAATCATAACATGGAAATGTGGCAACAACACTTAACACAAAATTAGCATGATCAAAGACTCATTGCACATGGAGCATGAGTAAATCATCATTGCACATGAAGCATGAGTAAACCCTCGTTGCACATGAATTAGGATGAATAAACACTCATTTCACATGATGTATCATGATACTATACTTTACCCAATGCATTGGAGCACTATAAGGGCGCACCCTTCTTAAACATTTCATTTCATGCATAAGTGCGCCACATAGATTATAAAACATGGATTCAAAAAACATAATCATTCATTCCATGATAAAGGGATGTGGAATTAATACATGAAACATTATAATCAATAACTAAATTTGAATAAAGGTGAATACCCTTGATGGATAAAAGGGCATGTTATTCACTACACTATGGCATTGGCTTAGAAAATTAGTGTGTTTTCGGTAGCATAACGACGTGACATAAGAATTCATAAAAAAGGCTGATGAGAGAGAAAGGGGTTCCTGGTCATATTTACATGTAATGGACAGTAAGGAGGTCATATAGATACATGTACCAATAATTTTAATGGAATTTAGGTTCATGATACAAAAGTATTGCTTGAATGTAAATGAGGAGGGAGAAGTTCCATTCTGAATTTTGGCATAGTAAAGGGTGTACATGGGAGGCATTTAATGAGAGAGAAAGGGGTATCACATCATTCAAACATAAATAGGGCTGTATGAGGGAGGGGATAAACTATAACCCAACATTCATAATTTAAATTAAAAGGGAGAAACAAGTTAATGAAAATTGGACAAAATGAGAAAGGAAGAAAAAACCCTTACTTGGAAGTGTTCTTCCAAAGTCTAGAGAGAGGCTTGTGAAAGGCTTATTGAAGCTTGGGGCACCTTGGGAGGATTCTATAGAGAGAGTATGTCAGAGGTTGGATGAACTCTAAAGGCTTTGAGTGAGGAGAAAGTGGGAGCTTGGGTGGGTTTATATAAGATAGGTGAGGGAATTCTTTATTATTTAGGTTTGGGTCCCATTACATTAAATTAATCCAAACCAAAAACCAACCCATGGTTTTTGCCGATGGTTTTTGGAAAAGGAAAGAGGTAAATAATATTTTATATGTCCAATGTCTGAACATCTTAAAATAATAGGGTTATTTATGTGGAGGTGAGTCACACTCGCATGGAAATTAATTTAAAAAGACAAGGTGTTTAATAAGTCTTGAGGTGTCCATTATTGCTTTGAAAAGAAAGTAAAACAAACACAAAATCAAATTAACTTAATGGTAAAACATATATTGTCTGAACATAAATATTATAGTATTTTATTACATCACTATTGGGTCATTATGATGTCATAAAACAAATTATATATTTAAATGGTATTTAATTTTTACCCAAATATTTGACTGTCTAAGAAAATTATAAAAAATTCACTGTTGGATAATTTCGACATCCTGATTCTAGAAATAACATTTATTTTATCTAAATAATTTTCTAAATATGTTAATTTTCACTTTTAAAATAAAAACTGACATTTATCGAAAATTCACGGGTTTTGAAAGAAATGGCTTTTAAAACATAATAAAAATTATAAATGGATTCATAAAATTATAAATTAATTTATATTTAATAAAAATTAATATAACAATAATATTTATTAAAATATTATTTAATTCAAAAATCCCTTAATTTAATAAAATAGAATTCTTAATTAAATAATAACTAAAAAACTATTTGTACTTTAAAAACTATTTACAATGTATCAATGAGGACAAGAATGTATATACATTATTATATACAAAAAATAATTTACATGAACATAGTACTATCCATTTGTTACATAACCCCTTAAAACAGCCGCATAAGACCTAAGGGTAAGGTGTGTGATGGTGACAGACTCTTGGGGTGGCTCAGATAAAATTGCTCGAGTGGTAATCTCTATCAACATACACTTTTTCCATAGACGGTCCCATTCGAGCTTGACATGATGGAGCTTAACCTAGGCTTGGTCCAGAGAAAATCCCAAGGATGCCACCTCTTTTCCAAGATCCGATAAATGGTCTTTGTATGGAGCAATTCTACTGGATGAGGTCATCACATCTTTTGTCTGAGTAAATTGGTTTGGTTAAAGCCCTATATTTATACTAATCATGTGATCACAGTTCAACGGCTATATTAGAAACGGTCAAAATTCGTAACATAAAAAAAAAGATGTTGAAACTTTATATAAACATAAAGAGACATTTAATTAGATCAAGAGAGATTTCCATTAATGAAACTTTGTGTCGTTACAATAAGGACTAGTTTTCTTATGTCAGATGAGGTGTTCTTAAGTGTAGAGGATTCCACTCTGGCTTTTTAACAATGCAAGGTGGTCTATAACTTGACAAAGATGTTTTTAGTTTAATGTAGTCTTTCAAGTGGGACAATATCCTATTGTGTTATATCGAGGGATGGTTTTTGGGACCCTTCGTCTCATTCCCTTGGTGTTTTATTTTTAATTTTCTAGGGTGATAATTGTTTGAGAGGTACCTATTGTAATGGACCCCACCCTTCATGTCCATTACATTGTGGTAGATATGGTGTTTGAGGTGACATGGGATTTCAAGGGGACACCTTTAAAAAAATCAATTTTTTTACTTTATATGTCTTCCAATGGTTACTCATCCCAACAATACCTCATTACATTTGTGTTTCACTCTAGCAATGCCTCCTAGAATGTTTCTCACCCTGGTGTGTCTCACCATTGTGGTGGCTCACTGGTGGGGTCTCCCCTGAATGATGGATCACTAGTGGTGTCTTAATTGGAAGGTCGATCACTGGTGTTGTCTCACCCTGTTGGTGGCTGACTAGCAGTGTTTGACCCAGACTATGACTCACTGGTGGTGTCTCAACCTAGTGTTCATTAACTATTAGTGTCTTACCAAGGTGGTGGGGTACTCATGGTGTCTCACCCGGTGGGTGGCTCGCTGGTGGTGGCTCGATGACTGTCACTTGTCCTGTTGTTACACATTTGGTGGAGCCTCTTTTAGAGGTACCTTTATGGCAGTGCCTCATTTAGTGTTTCCTTGTATGGTGGTGTGTATCTAATGGTGCTTCTTGAGAGGTATTCACAGTTCTTCCATTTTTTACATTTTGACATATTATTTTTACATGAAATTTGTTTAATTCTATTTTGAATGGAATTGAGACCAATTCAAATGAAAAATAATATGTAATTATTTCCCTAAGAGTCTAAATTCATTAAAGTGGTCAAAACACATGACCATGGTCATATCCACCATTAATGGAAAATCAAAAATATATCTACTCCTAAGAATGAGATCTGATCTTCTAAAATCCTAGATATATTTCACCCTTTTAATTCTTTCTTGATTTCTGTTGTTATGGAACGTTTCATATACCTCTTACCATCAAAGTCATGTAGCAAGGGTATTGCAGGAGGTTCTTGTTTCTCTAGAGGCTTACCTACTCTATGCGCACCCTTGTTTTTGGAGATACTGTTAAGTGCTAAGAATCCTTCTTCCCGATATGATTTTATTCATATTTCATAATTTTTAATCATGTGTGATGGGTATATAGATGTTTTCCTTTGTGAAGATTGTTTACTCCTGATTTAGAAAGATTATCGAATTGGTTTAAAAAAATCAATATACAAGGTCTTGGGAAAGTGACTCAAGATAATGCTATGTGATTGATATTATTAATGTTGTGATTGGAATGGGATAACAACCTAATGAAAATAGTTGGTTTTGGGGTTCATTGTTTGCGCACCATAATGGTTGGTGGAATTCATGTAGTTTTATTTATATTGAATGTTTATAGACATTGGTTAACTATCTAGATTCAGTTGATAAATGGATGCCCCATGATCATACAGTTTATACAATAACCCCTAAATTAACATGGGGATTTAAATAAGAGATGCATTTTTCAATAATCAAATGTGTTTTCCCTTGGTATATATGGTGATGTTGTTGTACAATGGGGTTGTGATGGGTGTGGTGTGATTGTGTAGCTGGGTTGTGAAACTTGTCGATCTGTAATGTGTTACTAGATTTGGTTGTAAATTGGGGGTTGGTTCTATTAATCTGATGAGTTGGGAAAATTAAATTTAAGGAATAAAATTGTTTTTTTGTGGGAAATTACTTAGAGTATATTGACTGATAACACATATAAATCCTCACCTCATATATAATGTTCGAGGGATAGTGTGTCCTTAATGTGATTTCTGTTAATTTATAAGGTCTCTTCACCTCTTGAATTTATATTAATGTGTGTCTTTTTTTGTGTCATTCTTGATAGTTCCAAAGGTAGTGATGAAATGAATAAATAACTCTTTAATAAATTTAAGAATTTCATGGGTTGGTATGATTAATGGAATTGAGTTGGTTAAATGCAATGGGTTGGAAATGTGAAATGGGAATTGTGGCCTTTTGTGTGGTTTTCTGCATTAATAAGTAATGGTAAATGTGGTTTTAATGTGAGTTGGTTGTTTGTCTAAGAACCCTTATATTGGTCTTGTGTGTTTTGTAATATATATATACACTTTTTTTCTTTGTGAGTTTTAAATTCACCCACCTAGTTTGAGCACTATGTGTTGTACACCTACATCATCATGCGTGAGGTGTTTTACCCAATATTTGGTGAGGAGTAAAGAAAGAATAATACTTTTAATTTTCCAAAATGCCTTATATGATAAGTAGGTATGGAACTTCTATGATGGGAGGAGGTCTGTTAGTGGTTTAGATTGTTGTTGTTATTTACCCAGTGTTTTTGGGTGAGGTGTTTTTTGGCCCATGTTTCTTCGGGTGAGTATTTATAACTTAGATGCTAGCGTGTGGGGTATTTTTTCCCAAATTTCATTAGGATGAGTTGTGTTGTGATTTCCCAAGTTTCATTGGGAAGAGATGTGATGTCTTTTAATGTGAGGCCCAGGTGTGTGTGGGTGGGACGTGTTGTTAGGCCTATGTGTGTGTGTGGGATGTGTTGTGAGTCCCAGGTGTAAGAGGCAAGGATGTTATGTGGTATACAAAAGGGATGGGATATCTTGGACATACGACATCTGGCGATAGTAGCAAAAAAGGGGGTAGTGGTGCGAGGAACCCTATCATCGATGTTATTTTTAATATATTATTTTAATTGATTGGCATCTGATGGCGACCACACCTTGCTGAGATTTGGATTTGTTAGTATACCTTCTTAGGTGGAGTTTCATTCAATAGTTTTCTCATATGGGAATTAGTATTCTTCTCACAAGTGCACGGAAGACATTTTTTTCCTACTGAGTATATTTTCATAATCATCTTATGTACATAGGGAATTATTTAGTTTTCTAAGAAAATTATGAGGACCTTGTGGGGAAATACTATCTTGGGCCTTGGGACAATTGTTGTGGTGTTGCATTATTGTTTCATCTAGGTATTTACTTTGGAGATTTTATTGTATCTGTTTTAGTTTTATTTTATTCTTACATGTAGGATGGTTTGGGTTTATCTTTTATATCGTGCATTGGACCTATTGTGTGTGATGCATTCTATCTCTTGATATTGTTTCATTTAATGGGTAATGCAACCAATATTGTGGGATCACTATGCCCATGGTGATAGTCCCAAACCCAAGGCCAACTGGAAGCTGGATTCGAGGGTCATTATATTTGATTCTTCATTAGTATCCCAAGAGGGGTATCTTTTGTATGAGGGGGTCATGATAGAGGTACATTTTCACTCTTTAGCATACATGTGAAACAAATAATTCTTTTATACGTACATAGAATGAATATAATTTCCTAAAATCATAATCACTTAATTATTCAAAGCATCCTTCACACATTTCCATGGTTATTTTCAAATAATTTGTTTTCTTTAATATTTCAGAAATTTCTAGAATTTAAATAAGTTCTTTCGATGTCAAAAATATTTTTCTCATTAAGAAATGTTTTATGGGATAATTTAAAGGAATCTTACATCTATTATAACACTATTGGATGTTACCTAATCATTAATTGGTATATGATTTAATGATACCATCCATATTCATTCTATGGATAGATTTTAATTATTTGAACAAGATGTATATGAAAACTATTTCTATATGATGAGTTTTCCATAATGAATTTTATATGGATCCCATTTATTTATAATGGGTTATGATATGATGAATGTTTTGAGATATTATGGTACATAACAATATGATTTTCATTTTGTGATGGGTGTGACAAGGATTATATATCTATCCAATGTAGTTGATAAAGATTGATATCTCATGAGATAATTATGGATAAAATGGGGATTGACACAATTTCACTATGGGACTCAATCTACTATGATATACATGGATGAGAAATTTGAAATGTAGGATGGAATGTGGATTGAACCCAATCCACTATGATAGTGTTGGTAGTTATCCTTTTCTATTATTGAGATTATTTTCTAAGATTATGTGTATACAAAAAATATATGTCTTATTCCAATGCTTTTCTATCATGACTCATGTTATTTTATTCCTTTGTTATTAATATCTTATAAACTACTAATCATTATTCTACAACTCATGTTTAAGATATATTAAACAAATTGAACCGTTTTCAAAAATTAACATCACATTCTCATACCCTTATCCTCTTTTTATGATTATGTGATCATTGATATCTCCCTTTTTTACATTTATTGGGCATCTGATCTTGTCATTTTTTACGTTTCCCTTATATTGAATATGAAGGATGTTTTTATGTATGATATCTATAATAAAGGTTAATGTTGTGATGAATTGTCTAGGAGATGATGTATGTATTATATGAAAACATTTCTTAAATATCTATGCTTCAAAAGGTACTATAACCATATGAATTTTCTTAGATCATTACATAATGTACAAAATATTCATATAATAAGACGTAATATCTTTATATGAAAAGTATCAGTGGCTATAATTGAGACATTGGTGATCCTAGAGGTGGTGAATGTGGTAAATATTATGAGAATTCAACAATACCCATGGGATGTTACTTTTCCATGATTTTCATAAGATCTTCTGTTATGGTAGCCCCTCATATGTGTCATTATTTAACTCATGTATGTTCTAGGTGATTTAGAAATTGTGAGCCATATTCTTAAAATGTGAAATCTGTGGACTTGTCCCCTAATTTTCTCAAATATGAATCCTTTTCTTCTTTATTAGAATCATGATGTACTAATCTATTGATGTTTCAATCTCATTAAGTGTATCTTCCATAATATTTAGGAGAAGAATGACTATTCTGAACATCTCTGTAATAATATCCACCTCCGTACCCTGAATCCCATCCTAAGGTAATAATATTATAGTATTTCTTCCCCAGTGGGATCAATCCATGTGTTTTTAGACTATTAAAGAAAAAACATTGCAAATTCTTATATAGTATTTCAAACATTAGGGCCCATGAAGTTGACATGGTAGCCAACTATATTTAGTAGAAATTATATCCTACCATTTTATGATGATCCACAAATCCCTCAGGGTATATATGTTTCAAAATAAGGTGTCATTAGGTTTTATATTAGTTATGGAATAGATAATATACCCATTCTTCTATGATCTATTGTGGAGTATCATATTTGGTGGATGCTATATGACAAAACATAATTAGCACATATCCCTATGATAGTTCCCTCCATATATCCATGATATTTCCCTCATTCTCAGAGGTATATTCTTATATATTATTATACCAAAAAGTTTATTTTTTTGGGAAATGACGACAAACAAGTAGGGATGATATTTTTTTCACATGCCATCCTTCAATTGCGGTGAATGATTATGAACCTTTAATTACGAAAAATATACATTTGTCCTGATTTTTTGTGTACCTATATTTTTAAGGTACTTTTATTAGGGATGGATATGATTGTCTTTGTGAGATATCACTATCGGTCGAACATGCATAATTATATTTATGTGATGAGTATCTATGGTCCTTGTATAGATTCCCATGCAGAGGAATTCCATGGTTGATATCACCTCCTACTTCTAATGAGGATTCAATGAGTCCTCAGGATACATCTGATAAGAATAGTTTCTACTGAAGGAAATAAAAATAGATCTAGTAAGGAATTTCATCTTTTCTCTAATTTACATATGATGCTATGCGATTGTTTTCTCTAAATTCTTCTTCTAGTGATACTGAGGTTTTATAGGGCCAGTGAAAGATATACGTATTGAGACGCTCCTTTAGTTTCTTTAATTTACCATTGAAATATTATGATGAAATTATTTAATATTCTTAAGGGTATGTGCCCGTTTTTTATTGATTACCAGAATATGCTGGTAAGTTCCTAGATTAATTGAAGGGGTGTGACCCAACCTTAAAGTCACTATCATAATGCGAGGATGAACCTTGATTTGTAGGGGAATATGTTCTTGGTCTTGATTTTCAATTTCTAAGAATGTTTTGAAGATTTAATATAACGGTAGAGGTAATATCCACCACCTCATGTATTTTTATTAAGGTTTTATGATATTATTGTTCATCCATGAGAGTAGGAATATAGCCTAACTCTTATTGTCTATCATAATATACTGATGGATTCTTGACATGTGTGTAGCAAGAAGTTTATGGAATTTTTTTATTATATGGTTAGGGACATAAGGTTGACCTAAAATTTCATTTAGGATATGAATTTGGTTGTTTGATATATTTTTGACAGGGATATGAAACTATCTTGAGGTGAAGTTAATATAATGCTATTGATCCCTCATTGGAATGAGAATATGTACCCGATACTATGCCCCATACTCCAAAATAATATATTTTTCACGACCCGTCCTCGGGGCCCGTGCCGTGACTACCCCAAGCCCTCCTTCCATAGGCCAGGGGCTGGCGACTAGCACCAAAGGCGTAAATCTCGATAACTGGAAGGCATTGCCTTTAAAAAAGTAAACAAAACACCACAGAGTACAAGCGGAAGTAAAACACTAAGTACAAAGAGAAGTGTTGAAAGGTAAATGGGCCAGAATACAAACCCAAATGAAAGTACAACTACAACTGAACATTGTACAATAGAAAAAGACAACAGCTAGAAGAACGGAAGCGGCTCATGGGTCATCCTCCTCAGATCCTACCTGAAGGGTAGGTACAGATGGTGCAGCTCCTGGATCGTCCACCACGGATCCTACATGAAAGGTAGGAACAGATAGCCTCCACAGCGCTCTCGCCCGTCAACCTCCTCCGTGTATCGTCTCGCCATGAAGTCCACCTCCGGATACTGACTCGTCATGTAGTCCACCTCTGGTAACTTACTCGTCGTGTAGTCCACCTCCGGGTACCGTCCAATCCTCGAACACTCGGCCTCCGTCAGCACTGCCCGTCGTCTGAAACCAACACAACGAGGTGCAGGAATAGCCCGTCCAGGGGTGATTATAACAATACTTAGTAGGGACCTCGAGACCCTCAAGGTCTCACTAAAAACCAACAAGGATAACCACAAAGAAGATCTCAACAGATAACCTCTACTTAGGTATATGCCCATGCATATACCTAAGTTATCAAGTAACCCATCTCAATCATGAGGAAAACACCAAGATCATGAAATCAATGGATAACCACTACCCAGGTATATGCCCATACATATACCTAAGTTATCAAGTGACTCATCTCAATCATGAGGTAAACACAAAGGTCAAAAGACTCATCTCAAACCAGGATTTTTATTATCAAAACCGTAACTGCTGAAGAGCCCCGTCTCTGGAGTGTATAGTGGTCCTGTCACTACTCTGAGATACTGCTCACTAAACTAAGACTGCTGAGGTACACCTCCTATCGAGTACCACGGGTCAGATGCCCAAACACAGTAGTGCTTCCCGCCGGGGTATGTCACCCAAACACAGTAGTGCACACCCCATAGTAGCCTGCTGAGGTACTCTCCGGATGAGTACCGTGGGTCTGCACTATCACACAGGTAGTGCTCCGTCCGCCATGGGTCTTCACCCAAACAAAGTAGTGCTCCGTCCACTGGGCTAGTCGACTCACTCCAAGTCGAGTCGGTCAAGCAGTCTTTAGTTCTCTGTCGGCTACACGGTCTCAGTACTCCGCACTCTCGTCTCTGGGAGGGTCCGCTCCACAAGCTATAGGTCGATACTCCAAGTATATCAAAGTCCTTAGAAGAAGTATCTCAAAGGACCTCCTCATCATAGGGGTCTCAACGCAATAGACGGCGCGTCAATCAGACGCGCGGTCTGTGAGTTATTAGCCTTTTCATCCCAGGGGCCCAGTTGGTTTCGTGAGCGAACCAACCCGACCGTATCTCAACTATACCCTGAAATCTCATAGGGTACACTCATAGGGACCGTTTCTCAACGTGATCACCAACGCCGCTGACGGTTCGTCAAACAGACGTCTGTTCTGAAAGATAACAACTTTTCCGTTCCAAGGGCCCGATCGGATTTTGGGTAGAATCCAACCCGGCCACTATCCAACAACAACCAAAACTCGGGCGAAGTATGCCAAAAGTTCCATCTCATCAAGAGGAATTCAACGAGACAGACGGCGCGTCAATCGGATGCCCGGTCTGTGAGTTATTTTCTTTTTCGTTCCAGGGGCCCGGTTGGTTTCGTGAGAGAACCAACCCGACCGCACTCCGACGAAATCCAAACCTCGAGCGGAGTAAGCCAAAAGATCCATCTCACCTAGAGGAATCCATCAAAGTCGATGGCACATCAATCAGACGTCCAGAGCTCAAGATATAAGCGTTTCTGCTCCGAGGGCCCGGTTGGTTTCGTATCCGAACCAACCCGGCCGAACCCAAAGTGTTTCGAAACATTGAGTGCGATATACCGAAACAACCGTCTCGATCCAAGGATCGCATCTCCGCTGACGGTGCGTCGATCGTAGGTCTACAGCTCAAGATGTGGGCGAATGACCATGAGGGGTCCGAAAACGGGGGGTCTGGGCCCGGCCGACCCGACCCGACCCCGCTGGGATGGCCCGCACCGGGTCGACCCGACCTGGGTCCGACCCGGCTCGGCCCGCGCGGCCGAGCGGAAGCCGCGGGCTGGGTGCGCGGTTTCCCCCCCTCGCCACTAATTGAAGTCGGCGGTGAACCGCCGCCGCCAACCTTCCGGCGGCGTGCTGCTGCCACCGGTCGCCGGCGCTGCCGCGCCGGCATGGTGCACCGCCACCGCCTTCCACGGACCACCAGACGCGCTCTGGTGGTCCGTTTCTCCCACCGTCTTCACCAATGGTCCTCCCGGGACCAGACCTTCACTGCGAAAGTATTCAAACGCCATAGCGGTCTGCTTCGTCGTCGTCCGTTGATCCGCACATCGATTAACAAGCTGCGGAGGGTTGTCGGACTTTGTTTTTTTGGCCCGCGTCCTCCGCGTTAGGTGTTATCAATTGGAAAATAATAAACACATGATTTTAATCATTGACGAGGGTATAAATTATCCAAAAGAAAATATACGAACACCTTGCAATAAAATACCCATGCATGAGAGTTTAAAATTTGAATGCGCGGTGTGACGACGTCTAGCATTCTTGTCACTCGATCCTGCGTGGCATGACGATGTCGCACATCCTTGCCACTCGATCTGGCACGGTGCGACGGCACTGCGTCAATTTCATTCGATCCGCAACAATAAGAAAAACAATAAGGGAGGGGGACAGCCGTGTTTGTGCGGTCCAACCTCCTCCCGTTAACTGATATCATGCGGTCCAAATATCGCGGATAAAAGACGGAAGAGAATGACGTAAGGAAGAAATAACGTAAATCCCTACAATTTTCCTGCAAACAAGAATTCCCAACCCGCAACACATTCTTAGCGGATCAACATGATGTTTAGTTGATCCGCGTTCTTTGATTTATAAGGATGTAACATGGGGTTCATTAATATTCACCTAAAAATTCCCTACCTCGACGTTGCTTGAACGGAGGTTCGCCGAATGAGAATTCGTTGTGGAAAGAGACGTCGCGAAAGAAGACGTTGTCGACGTCGCGGTAAGAGGCGTCACAGAAGGAGACGTCACAGAAGGAGACGTCGACCTCTGAGGAATCCGATGTTCTTAACGTTCTTCGCGTTCTTCGTGTTCTTCGACGAAGGCGATGAAGAAACTCTTAAATCCTTAGCCTTTTTCTCCCTAAGACTCCACCACAAGAAACTAACCCAAAATAAAATTAGCTCACCTCTTATTTTATTAACATAACATAACTTTTGAATTTCAAGAGTTTGAAATTTAAAAATCCACACTTAACTCACTTAATTAATAACAGAAGTTATTAATGTTTGAGTTATCAAGAGTTAATGGTGAGTTGAGGGGGGTTGAAGAATATGAAGGGTTGGGGTTTGTGTGGGCCCCACCACCCTCATAAACTCTCTTGGGATGTTGGGTAGTTACCCAACTTCAACCCAAAGCCTTAAACCACTAGAAGAAAATAAAAAAATTGTAGTTAATTTATAAATTAAACATCCACAATTTTTATCATCTTGTATCATGGAAACGCAACTCCGAAAATGGCGTTCCTAAGCAATTACCAGTGCTATGGTTCCATCGGTGCCCTCAGAATTCGATTCCGAGCACCAGTTCAAAAGTTAGAAAAACCCTCTCGTCCGTTCACTGAACGTACCCGAGCCAAACTTCGGAAAATGATTCCGGGCACACCGGGCCTCAGAATCAGGTGCTGTCAGAAACTGCGTTCTTGTAAAATTCCATAGAAAATTAAGAAAACATTTTCATTGAAATTTCAGGGTCTTTACATTACTCCCAACTCAGGGCTTTACGTCCCCGTAAAGCTTCAACACAAACTAGGGTCACAAAAACGGTATTGAGCATGCACCAGAGCCTTCCCCTCCCATGTGATTACCTGGAGATTCCGTACTACCAAAGAAAGTGCACTCGAGGAATCGAACATCCTCGTAGGATCCGCTCCTATCGATCCTCGATCCCCACTGGAACCTCCGTTGAAGTAACCCCATCGCCATCGTCCTGCTCCTCATGGTCGATGATATGCAAAGGGTGGAGCATGTATCTCCTCAGTTGAGATACGTGGAAATATTCGTGCACCAGGTGAAACTGAGGTGGATGGGCCAAGCGGTAAACCACCACACCTACCCATATGAGGACCTAAGAAGGTCCACTGAACATCAGAGATAACTTTCCGCCTTGGTCACATCTCCGTAAACCTCGTCGAGGTGAGACCCGTATAAGGACGTGATTGTCATCCTCGAACTCCAGAGGTCTCCAAATCCTGTTTAGAACTGGAACTCAAAACGACTGTTTCCACGAGGGTAAGGTTGACTGACTCAAGAGTGATCGGTCGCACCCTCCTGTGCATGAGTTATCCTGTGCTGCCTTGGGTTTCTTTTTTTTTCGCCAACAAAGGAAAACCCATTCCGAAGTCATAGTTAAACCACAACCTTTTTTTCTTAATACCGTCAATTTGTGTATGAACTGTGATTGCCCAGCCCATACTCAATCCAATGTCCTAAGGCCTCGACGCGGCCACCAAGATATTCCAATCGAAACTATCACCTCGAGGGTCTGACCACACCATCGGCGTAAGTGTGATTATCGAGTCTCCTCCCAAGGTATCTCCATACGTGAGGGTCAAGTCTACAGCTTACCAGAAACTCTAGGTATGGGACAAGATATGTGGAAGGAAGGAATGATTCCTATCAACTCCTATTATTAAGGCAGCTAGTAGTCGACATAGAAGGTCCCTTGAATCATTTTTAGAGCCATTGGGTCACACTCCTTGACCGCATGTAGCCGCACTCTTCCTCCGCCCTCCAGCTCCCTGAGCCTGGCAGTGATAACTAAGGCGGGTGGTTGTAGCATGTTAAGATGTACAACACCTCATGCAGTTCTCCTAGCTCTGCCTCCATGTCTGCTGCTTCGCAGACTCATCAATCCTTAAAGATTCCACTTCTTGAAACATTTAACATGCCTGAGTCTCTAAGACTGGTGCTAGTTTCCTATTTCTTACTACACCATGCAGTCTTTATCCGCTCCTGGATGACCTGCACCTTCTTTGCCTATGATTTGAAAGAGCTGCTAAAAATTTCTCCTTTTCCGAAAAGAGAAACTTGGTCTCATCCCCTGGATGAACCACACCCATTGCCTAATACAGTCAATCCCGACATGAATGATGCATTCATACCATGGATGACGTCGTAAGGCCTCGACGTAACTACCAAGAGATCCAACTGTCACTCTCGCCACCAAGGGTCTAGTCACACTGTCGGCATCAGTGTGAGGTCACTAGGTCTCCTCCAGTAGAAATCTCGAAAGTGAGGGTCAAGTCAACAGTTTTAACCGGGACCACTCATTATAAACCAAACAAAAGGACAGGAAAGAAAACAAAGATAAGTGTCTTTTTTATTATTGCATCTCATAGTACAAAGACACGAATACAACAGCAACATGGAACTAGAAGTACAAGAGACGTATCCACTAGTTCTGATCCTGTCTACCTGCTCCCGGAGCTCTACTGCCTTGTCCACTGCTCGGATGTTGCTCATGCACCCGCCGCTGCTTCTGCCTCGGTGGCTCCTCCAAAGCCTTTGGATCAACTATACGAGGAGTCGGATAGTCACGTTCAAGGTGACCCTTTCCGCTGCATGAGTAACACTGCCTGTTTCTGGAACGCCAAGCTCTGTTCCCACCCCGGGTGCCCCGCACCACCGATCCTAAAACCTGAGATCGCCCAACTGCTGGTCTGGTCCTCCTGGACCTCTGCATCATCTGTCTACTACCCACAAATGACTCTGCTACTGATCGAATAGCACGCGGCAAAGGTAGCAGCTCCTGAACACGCTCAGGGTGTAGAGCTATTGGCATAAACTCCACCCTGAAGAAGGTCTCGAAGTCTTCCCATGCAAAGGTCAACTCGTCGCAAAACTGGAACAAGTGGCTCCACCACCTGCCTGCTACTGCCTAAAGAAGGCTGGAAGCAAAGATCACCATGAAGTCTGCACGCGTCCCCACTAGCCTGAAGTCTCTCACCACAACCTCCAGCCAAACCTCAGTCGCCTGCGGGTCCATCTCTCCCCGGAGCCTGGGTGGCCTCTGGCGCTGGAACTCGTGCAGCGCACTCAAGTGGCATATATAGCCTACTGCTCGGGCTGGTGGCATCAGTGGCCCAGCGTATGGTAGTAACGATTGTGCCTCCGCTGGTGCCTCAACTGCAAGAGGGCCCTGTACCGAATCCTCTTTGCTCGGCAAGCTGTTAGTACGCACATCCCTCTGGGCTCTAGCTGGTCGTCCGTGAAAAGGCATCCTGAAAGAAACATCGCGACACTGTCAAACGATTATACCTGGTGAGCTGGCCTGGTTTGAGCTGATATTTAAATAAAAACTTCTGGAAACACACATGCAATCAGTGTTTTCGTGCACAATGTTGGAATTCAGTTGTCAGGGTCCTGGTGTATGGATACATCGGCCGCTCGCACCAACACTGGACTCTCTGAACTGAAGACCACACTCGGTACCCTTAACACTATTGCTTCACAGAAAGATAATATCAGAGTTATAAGTTCCGCGGTAGAACCGACTCCTCTGATACCAATTTTTCACGACCCGTCATCAGGGCCCATGCCGTGACTACCACAAGCCCACCTTCCATAGGCCAGGGGCTGGCGACTAGCACCAAAGGCGTAAATCCCGATAACTGGGAAGGCATTTGCTTTAAAAAAGTAAACAAAACACCATAGAGTACCAGCGGAAGTAAAACACTAAGTACAAAGAGGAGTGCTGAAAGGTAAATGGGACAGAATACAAACCAAAATGAAATTACAACTACAACTGAACAAAGTACAATAAAAAAATACAATAGCTGGAAGAACAGAAGCGGCTCTTGGGTCGTCCTCCTCGGATCCTACGTGAAGGGTAGGTACAGATGGTGCAGCTCCTGGATCGTCCACCACGGATCCTACCTGAAGGGTAGGTACAGATGGACTCCACAACGCTCTCGCCCGTCAACCTCCTCCGTGTGTCGTCTCATCGTGAAGTCCACCTCCGGATACTGACTCGTTGTGTAGTCCACCTCCGGGTACCATCCAATCCTCAAACACTTGGCCTCCGTCAGCACTGCCCATCGTCTGCAACCTACACAATGAGGTGTGGGCATAGCCCGTGCAGGGATGAGTATAACGATACTCAGTAGGGACCCCGAGACCCTCAAGGTCTCACTAAAAACCAACAAGGATATCCACAAAGAAGATCTCAACAGATAACCTCTACTTAGGTATATGCCCATGCATATACATAAGTTATCAAGTAACCCATCTCAATCATGAGGAAAACACCAAGATCATGAAATAAATGGATAACCACTACCCAGGTATATGCCCATACATATACCTCAGTTATTAAGTTACTCGTCTCAATAATGAGGTAAACACAAAGGTCAAAAGACTCAGCTCAAACCAGGATTTTTATTATTGAAACCGTAACTTCTAAAGAGCCCCGTCTCTTGAGTGTACAATGGTCCTGTCACGACTCCGAGGTACTGCTCACTAACCTAAGACTGCTGAGATACTCCTCTTGTCGAGTACCGTGGGTCATCCACCCAAACACAGTAGTGCTTCCCGCCGGGGTATGTCACCAAAACACAGTAGTACACACCCCCTAGTAGCTTGCTGAGGTACTCTCCGGACGAGTACCGCGGGTCTGCACTGTCACACAGGTAGTGCTCCGTCCGCCATGGGTCTGCACCCAAACAAAGTAGTGCTCCGTCCACTGGGCTAGTTGAATCACTCCAAGTCGAGTCGGTCAAGCAGTGGTCAGGTCTCAGTCGGCTACACGGTCTCGGTACTCTGCATGCTCATCTCTGGGAGGGTCCGATCCACGAGCTACAGGTTGATACTCCAAGTATCTGAAAGTCCCACGAAGAAGTATCTCAAAGGACCGCGTCGTCATAGGGGTCTCAACGCAACAGACGACGTGTCAATCGGACGCCCGGTCTGTGAGTTATTAGCCTTTTCGTCCCAGGGGACCGGTTGGTTTAATGAGCAAACCAACCCAGACGTATCTCAACTATACCCCGAACACTCATAGGGTATACTCATATGGACCGTTTCTCAACATGATCACCAACTCCGCTGACAGTTCGTCAAACGGACGTCTGGTCTGAAAGTTAACAGATTTTCCATTCCAAGGGCCCGGTTGGATTTCGGGTACAATCCAACCTGGTCACCATCCAACAGCAACCAAAACTCGGGCGAAGTATTCCAATTGTTCTGTCTCATCAAGATGAATTCAACGAGACAGACAGCGCGTCAATCGGACGCCCGGTCTGTGAGTTATTGGCTTTTTCGTTCCAGGGGCCCAGTTAGTTTCATGAGCGAACCAACCCGACCGCACTCCGACGGCATCCAAACCTCGAGCGGAGAAAGCCAAAAGATCCGTCTCACTTAGAGGAATCCATCAAAGTCAACGGCACATCAATCGGTCATCCGAAGCTCAGATATAAGCGTTTTCGCTCTGAGGGACCGGTCGATTTCGTATCCGAACCAACCAGGCCGAACCCAAAGTATTACGAAACTTTGAGTGCGATATACCAAATTGACGGACTCGATCCAAGGATCGCATATCCGCTGACGGTGCATCGATCGGAGGTCTACAGCTCAAGATATGGGCGAAAGACCATGAGGGGTCCGAAAACGGGGGGTCTGGGCCCGGGCCGACCCGGCCCGACCCCCCTGGGTCGGCCCGAACCGGGTCGACCCGACCCGGGTCCGACCCTGATGGGCCCGGCCGACGCGGCCCAACAGGCTCGGTCCGGCCCGACCGTCCGGCCGCGGCTCGGCCAGCGCGGCCGCGCGGAAGCCGCGGGCGGGGTGCGCTGTCCCCCCCCCCCCTCGCCGCTAATTGAAGCCGGCGGTGAACCGCCGCCACCGACCTTCCGGCGGCGCACCGCCACCGCCTTCCGCGGACCATCGGACGCGCTCCGGTGGTCCGTTTCTCCTGCCATCTTCGCCAACGGTCCTCTCGGGACAAGACCATGACTGCGAAAGGATTCAAACGCCATAGCGGTCTTCTTCGTCGTCGTCCGTTGATCCGCACATCGATTAACAAGCTGCGGAGGGTTGTCGGGCGATGTTTGTTCAGCCCGCATCCTCCACGTTAGGTGTTATCAATTGGAAAATAATAAACACATGATTTTAATCATTTACGATGGTATAAATTATCCAAAAGAAAATATACGAACTCCTTGCAATCAAATACTCACACACGAGAGTTTAAAATTTGAATGTGCGGTGTGATGACGTCGCACATTCTTGCCGCTCGATCCCGCGCGGTGTCATGATGTCGCACATCCTTGTCGCTCGATCCCACGCGGTGCAACAACACCGCGTCAATTTCATTCGATCCGCAACAACAAGAAAAACAATAAGGGAGGGGGACGACCGTGTTTATGCGGTCCGGCCTCCTCTCGTTAACTGATATCATGCGGTCCAAATATTGCGGATAAAAGATGAAAGAGAATCACGTATGGAAAAAACCACGTAAACCCCCCACAATTTTCCCATAAACAAGAATTTCCAACCCGCAACATATTATTCACGGATGAACTTGATGTTTAGTTGATCTGCGTTCTTTGATTTAGAAGGAAGTAACATGGGGTTCATTAATATTAATCAATCAATTACCTACCTCAACATTGCTTGAACGGAGGTTCGTCGAATGAGGATTCATCGTGGAAAGAGACGTCGCAAAAGAAGCCGTCGTTAGCGTCGCGGTAAGAGGCGTCGCGGAAGGAGACGTCGCGGAAGGACACGTCGACCTCCGAGGAATCCAGCATTCTTCACATTCTTCGCGTTCTTTGTGTTCTTCAACCAAGGAGATGAAGAAACTCTTCAATCCTTAGCATTTTTCTCCCCAAGACTCCACCACAAGAAACAAACCCAAAATAAAATAAGCTCACCTCTTATTTTATTAACATAACATAACTTTTGAATTTCAAGAGTTTGAAATTTAAAAAGCCACACTTTACTCATTTAATTAATAACATAAGTTACTAATCTTTAAGTTATCATGAGTTAATGGTGAGTTGATGGGGGTTGAAGAATATGAATGAGGTGGGGTTCGTGTGGGCCCCACCACCCTCATAACCTCTCTTGGGAAGTTAGGTAGTTACCCAACTTCCACCCAAAGCCTTACACCACTATAAGAAAATAAAAAAATCGTAGTTATTTTATAAATTAAACTTCCATAATTTTTATCATCTTCTCTCATGGAAATGAAGCTCCGGAAATGGCGTTCCTAAGCAATTACCGACACTACGGTTCCATCGGTGCCGTCAGAATTCGATTCCGAGCACGGGTTCAAAAGTTAGAAAAACCCGCCCGTCTGTTCACTGAACGTACCCGAGCCAAGCTTCGGAAAATGATTCCGGGCACACCTGGCCTCGGAATTAGGCGCTGTCAGAAACTGCATTCTTGTAAAATTACATAGACAATTAAGAAAAAAATTTCCTTGAAATTTCCGGGTCTTTACAATATTGATAACCCACTTTAATTGGATTAAAGAAATGAGACATATCTAGAGTAGCAATTTGAATATATTTTTGAACTTATCTAGTGGTAAGTGTATGAATTTTCACCAATCACTACGTGATTCTCAAAATATGAGAACATATCTATTCTATGGAAATGAGAATCTTAATGTGGCTTTTAAAAGTCTAATAATGAATACATATATACACTAATGATATTTTATTGATATCATGGAATATTTCTTTGGGTGAAGTATGAATATGTTACCACTCCAATGATGCTTCTATTGTCAAATTATTCTAATAGGCTTGGTATGGGGAAACAAGAATATTAAATTTCAAGGGAGTTATTTCTTTATTGGGGTGAGATCCTTCAATAACAATCAAATTATTTTCTAGCTCATAGGTCATCACCATGATATATGGGGGTAAATTATATTTGGGAAATAGAGTATACACTATATCGTTGTGTAATTTTGGGATATACTGACATGAATAATTAATGATAATAGGAGTGCATACCCAGCCCTCAGTTTTTTAGGCCCAATAATTATAGTGATACCATTGAGATATCTTTGCATGTGTCGTTGAGGAAGAGATAAGATGGAGAAATTCAGATGTAAAATAGTGTAGAGTAGATGTTGTGTTGTTCTACTAGAATCAGCTGGTGCGGTCCACTGACTATCACAAATCATGGCGAGTGATTCCATTGTTGATTTCCTCTATCCCCATTCAACAAGGGAGGATTTCATTATCATATTATATGTAAAGACAAAAAAATTTCTGAAGGTAGCAAGGGGCTCAACATGTTCAATCATTGTTCACCTTTGATGAGGTGGGTTGCTAGATTTCAAGATATAGAAACTCTCCCATGTAGCTAATAGGGTCAAGGGAATACCATTGTGGTGAAACACTCTCTCTAATCCATTAACAAATTTTCACCGAATATATTGAGTTGATGTACATTTTCTCTCAAAAGTTTGTTTCATGCCTATACTAATAGTCGAGGTATAATAATGAGAATTTGACGATGAATTCATTATGTTGGATGAGAAAGAGTTCTAAAAGACTTCCCATTGCAATAATAAATAATAAAAAATAACAATACATTCCAGTTAAAAATCATAGATATTGATAATATTAATTAAATTTCTATACCATCTTTATTATTATAAGATTCAATTTCTATTCACCATTTTTTGTCTTCGATGGGTATTTTCATTAAACTTTATGCTAAATGTGTTGATGTTATTTTAACAGATGAAGTCTTCATGATTTTAAGGTTCACATTGAGTTCACCATTTTTTAATATTTAATAAGGACTCACATAGATTTAATAATCTATGGGTGGTGATATTATTTTGACATTGGACATCATTCTGATTTTAGTTTTAATGTTGGGTTATCCATTTTTTTGTTTCTAACATGGATTCACATCAAAAGGTGAATTCAAAGGTGGTAATGTTATATTGACACCATCCAATTTTAGGATTTTATGTTTCATTTTAGGTTCACCATATTTTCTGACATGAATTCACTTTGAATTGTTAATCTAACTACGATGACGATATTTGGACCCAAACCATCTTCCTGGTTGTATATTTTTCTGGGTAAAAAAATTATTTTATTTTGATTCAAAAAAGACACACTCTATGTTAATGTTGTCCTTATTTCCAATGTTTGAGGTCAATGAGACATTCCTAGTGGAATTTGGTAAAATTTGTTAGTCTTGAGGATGGGAGGTTAAGCTCACATCACCCTTTTAGTGAGAATTAGTTCATACTATGATATTATATTATATACTGAATAAATTTTAATGAAACAAGAATAGTAATGTTAGTAAAAATACACATTAAACACATGGATAATAGCCTATTGATTTTGTAATGATACTTTAGTGTAAATCCTCTTAATATGGTATCTGAAGGAATTAATGTCATCTAGGAAGACAATTTGTACTTAGTTTTGGGAGCATACCCATTAATCAGTTTCTTATAGACCACTGTAAAGGAAAATAGAGCCCAAAAATTCTATTCAACAAAATGAGACATGCCACATTTTATGGTCATATTATAATGATTTATCTATGTAGTTTGAAATCACATGGTAAGGATAATTATGTTATAGGTTATTGTCAATTACTAGTGTACAACTTGCACAATTGTGGATAATTTTGGTTGAATCTAATCAGAACATGGTTTTGTGAGGATGGGGTTCCATAGGGAATATAAAATGATAGAAAAAAATATAATGAGATTCATAAACTTAATAAGATTCTACATGTATGTGGTAGTATATCACACTCGGTACATATCTCAGCAAAAGAAATACTCATGGAATATGGCCTTGGAGAAAAGAAAATAAGACATAAGAAAAATATGGAACATCATGTGGGGAAAGGTTTATCATGAGGGATATGGAATAATGAAGTAATATTATTGTTCTATGAGTATATAATAGTGGGGGTATTTATAAAACAAAATAGGTATGGTATACCTGGGGTTTAGACATTCAATAGGTGTCCTCTATATTGTATTGGAAATTGAAATTTGAGCCCTCTTAGTATTATTTTTTTGAGGTTTAAGGTCATAAGAAAAAGATCTCTTTGACACTATTTAACATCAAATTTTGTGGATGCAGGTGATGGTAAATCATCATTTAAATATCTAACTAAAACTTCTAGGCCTGTAGGAGTCACACTCAATGTGAGGAACAGTAGGTCATAACTAGCTAGTTATATGGGTTGGGGAATTGATGATATATGGAGTGGTATAGCCTCATAGAGGATATTTATATAGATCCTATAAAGAAATTGTCTTTCAATACAAGTCATAGGACCTCACATTAAATATTCTAACATGAATTATATATGGTGACATTTGAAGATAAAATCGTTATGGATTAATGGTATTGATGGGAAATATGTCCATGTTGAGAGATATGATAAATAAATGTATTATATATAGAGCTCGATCCATTGAATTGATTCCTATATATCCTGGTCATAATAAAAATCTATTTCCATGTGGTTTATGTGGTTTATTTGGAATATATCCTTTTAGAGGAAAGTAAGATATGGTTGGGTCTTATATATAAATAGTGGAGTGATTTTAAAGATGTGTTGTGTAAAGTGCATGATCAACAAAAATATATATTCCGACATGAGTCTTTCTCTTTTTGAGAAATTTTAGATAAGGGTTGAGAATGGGTTCAAGAATTTATATTTTAAAGGGGATTACACACCAATACTTCAAATTTTTTATTTTCTATCCTCATCCAATAGATGATTTGTAATTGGTGAAATCATTAACAGAAACCTTTCGAGTCATATTTCCAAATGAAACCTTTATCCTCTTTTTTATAAACTATTTATAGTATAAAATGGGGTATTATATGTTGATGAAATAGGTTAGTTAATTATAGTAATAAATACTAGGATATTACTCTATGATGAATTCCCCCTTCTGATCCTATCTATTACATAGTGAATAGATCATTCAAGGGAATTGAGAAATTGGTCTAGTGTATTCCCGACATGGACTCTTTTTTCTAATAAATGAAAAAAATTTAGTTCCATAGGAGTTTTATTTCTGTTTGTGTGACATATAATAATTTTCTTTTATAATTGGAATTAATAATAGAATGGGTGAATACTAATTCAAATTTTCTGGTCATACATAATGGGCGGTTTTGGTGTGGGTTTCAATTTTTAATTTGGGGGATTTGATTATATAGGATAATGTCCATTAGCATCCAATAGATATCATGAATGTGTATGGAAAATATAATTCTATAAATTCTTTTAATTGGTGAGGTTTTACAACATTAAGGGAAGATAATTTATGGAATCCTTGAATGTGGTACTGTAAGTGGGGATCCATAATATTTGAACCAAGGAATGATTTGACCACATGGCTGCGTAAGTGGAATAATCATGTGATTCCGGGATGCATATACCTCTTATCTATGAGAGATACTTGGATCAAGTGGACTGGATCATGTGTATTGATTCTTGTGGGCTTAGATCACCCTGCCAATTTGTGTAGGAAATTTCATTCTGTGGAATTATTATTTGTTTTTGTGATATATTTTTATCTATAGAATCTATATTGTATAGATTTGAAAAATATTTCAATAAAATTTACCTTTAATCTATCTATTTCTATCCCTTACTATTTTATTCTATCTATGTCTATTCCCCCTTTCTGAAAATGATAACTGAGTATTTAAAAGAAAAACCCACATGACATGGCATGAGAAACCGATCAGATACATTGCAGCTTCATAGAGTTCCATTTATTAAAAGGGCTTACTTATGTGGCTACATATGATTCAATTACAATCTATGCAGGCATTTATCAAGACCCATTACAAAACTAGTCCTCAGTGCCTCATTGGACTCCCTCATAAAATGGTGGAATATTGAGACTGCATGATGGGAACCCCTTTGAGCTATAAAACAAATTATACAGATACCACATTTATTGGTTCTTTTATTTGATTTTCTTGGATTCAATTCATGTTAGAGTTCCATAGAACAAATATTCACTAGTCTTCATGATCAATCCTATCGGTTGATGAATTTTATAATCTTTTCAAAAGATTCTAAGAGACCGTCATGACAACACTTGTCTGTAATACAATTTCAATCAGGATTTGGTTCATAAGAATACACATAATAATACCCATAATATCTATAATTATAGAATCTCATATTTACCTAGGTATATTACCACAAGATTTCAAAGTAAATTATCTCTTCGAAGAAATTCAATAACATTCTTTACAAGCAACACCGAGTTCGAGCGCCCCATGACATACCAAACTCGACGTTCAAAAAGTGGTTATGAATAATATTAACTAAATATTGAATTTTATGTACTCTACATAATTTTAGAATCTATATTATGTGTTTTTTATACATAATATAAGAACAAGTTCATTTTTTCAGATATAATAATAATGTTTTAAAAATTGAAATTTTACTGCCTTTTAATGGAAAACCTTGTTTGAAACCAATATTTTACACTTTTATATATTAAATTTAATGAAATTAAATTATTTTTTAGAATTGGGACATAAAAATTTATTTTAGATAAATTGTTGGTACTTTTATGATAACTTTCATATATTGATGAATAATGAAAAATTTTAAATTTTAATTTAAAAAACTTTTTTATTCCAAATAATTTATAGTGTTAAATTATAAATTTGTGTGTTTTTAAAGTCTCATTAGATTTTGTTTTTACCATTTAATATAATTTTGGTCATTGGATGTAATTTTACATTTAAACAGGATATAAACAATTGTCAATCTTTTGATAGTTAATATTTCTTGAAAACACACTTTGTTTTGACAACAAAAATTAATTATAAATTAATTACATCCATATCTGTGTTATGAATTTGAAAAATTGGATTCCATATTTTGTATCAGGATGTCCAAATTTTGTAAATAGGTAACTTTTATTTTTAGACAATACAAATATTTACATCAGTTTATAATTTATTTACCAAGGTTAAAGGGTAAATCTGGTAAATAATGTTAATTTTTTTTATTATAATAAAATTAAATTACCCTTACATGTGTCTTATTTCTATTGGTTGATACATTTCTGACCATGGGGATATGTAGGTCGATTTTGGGACTCCATAGAGCCACTTGAGTGTGATAATGACACCTTATAATAATTAATTTAATGTAAAGTAAAAAATGACATAAACATATTTCTTTAAGTAAAATAATTTTTACAAAGGGTTATATACGTTATAATTTAGACTGTAATTATTCATTTGAAATCTAAAACAATTTCTTATATCATGTTAGTTTTTATTTTTGTCAGACATCAAATAAATAAAATTATATATTACACAACAACGAGGTAGTGTTACCTCATTTAAGAATGATTTAATTAAATTAGAATATAAAAATTAAAAAAATATCCAAATCCTATCAAATTATTATTAGAAAATTTTATGTTGAACATGAAGCATATTATCTTTGAGATTAATGAGTTTTGGACCTTTATAAACAGAAAATCATTATATAGTAAAATAATATTTTCCAATATTCCTAAAGAACCCCTCCTCCACCTTATAAAAAGCCCTAACCTCTGACCCATTTCTCACACATCTCAAGCCCATTGGCTTACCCAACCTCTACCCAATTAAGCTCCCAACATCCATCTCTTACTCTTATTATCCTTAGATTAGAAAGAAGGCACTTTAGGAATCCTTTTGATTCAAACAAAATGAGTTACTTGTTTTAAATGTAACATCTCCTCTTAAATTCTTTTCTTTTATTTTAATTCTCCAACACCCTAAACTCTCGTTATTCCATTAATTTATAAAAACACTAGTATAATCAATATAATAGGTGGTTGTTATGAGATGTATTTGAACAACACATACACACAGCTCCATCTAATGGATATAGAACATAATGTTTCTGTGGACGGTGAATTACTACCTCATGAAATGATGATTGTTCAATATTCTACTACAACCTCTTATGGTGGCCTTTATGATGGAAATGTTATTAAATTTTTTATTTATGATATTTATTTTATCAATAATCTTTTTTAATTATTCTTTATTATACCTTTATTCTTTTCATGTTCTATATATATATATGATAATTTCATTTGAGGAAGTGCGGACTACCGCCCCCTCAATGTGATTTGACTTGTTCATACCGTACATGGAACGTATAAAGGATGGTGTAAATGAACATACATATCATATTTAAAATATTATATTATATTGGAATAATAATATACCAATGTATTAGTTTTAAATATTATGTTTTAAAATAAAAATATGAAATGGATGTAGCATTAGTGCGTTTGTACAGATTATCATCTCCACGAACACGGTGATATTCATTCCCCATCATAACCATTCAAGAAATAATTTAATTTTATTATTAAAAATAATATTTAAGAACATTATATCATTTGGGATATAAATCATATACATATTATCCATAACAAACTTGACTTATGTAACAAAACATATAAAGGATAATGAATCAGTTAACATCTGAAACAATGATACTACTAAAATATTATTAACAAAGAAATATTATAAGATCATATATGATTTCAAATTTATGTATGTGGTTCTTGTATAATTTAATAATAATGAATTAACTATTATACAAGAGGTTAACATACCCTCTAGCAAGGAAAAGTAGAAAGTAAGGGCTAATTCCTCAATCTCATTATTATCCGAGATTGTTTATGTGTAAGTATTATCTAGGACATATATATTTTCCATGCCCATGATTCATAAAATAAATTTTAAAATGAATCTTTTAAGGTAATATTTAACTAAAACATCATTTTAAATGTTTTAAATAGTTATTCTTCTAAATTATTCTAATTAATGTACATGTTTTCAAAATGGTTTTAAGGATTTATTTATATGGAAAATATTGTTCTAAAATGTTAATTCCATTAAAAAATTGTAAAGTGGTATGGGAGACTTTGATTTAGAAATATCATTTAAATGACTTCTTTTATAAATGTGTTACTTTTAATTGATTTCACAAAAGGGGTATTTCTCTCAAAAGTTTTTACAGATCATTTTCAACAATGTCAACATCCTTTAATTGATATTATTCTTGATTAATGTTTATTTATTATAATAAAATCATCCATATTTTATTGAATGAGTTATTATATGTTTTTATGTGGATGTGATATTTTTATACCATTTAGGGTTTACGGTTAAGTTATTGACATTTTTTATACTAGCTTTAATATGAATGCTTATGTTATGTTTCAAAATTTTCATATGAGGACTGAATTGGACTTAGTAAGTGATAGGTGGTGCCTCTTATACAACCATGATGCATTGGAATGTCTCATGAGACAAACAAGTGTTTTGGAACAAGGCCTTTACAAAATCTTATTTTTAGTCGTTGCACCCTACCTTATCTATGTGGTTATGATGTCCAACATTATGAATTCCATCATTATGAAATTATCTATTTATATTAAATGTGATTATTCGACTAGTAGAATATCCATGTGAATAAGTAAATGGAATTATTTTATTTATGTTTTCAATATTTAGAGTATGTTTATGTTTAAAAGGATTTTTTTAGTTTTATAAATTGCCTTAAATGTTTATTCTTATATATGAAAGTTTCTACTATATTGTTATCCTTGCTGAGAACTTGAGCTCACCCCATTCAATATTTTATTTTTCCCAGGATGCGGAAAAGTATATTATAATTGACCTATAGGGATAGTCTAAGGGATATGAATGTGGCCAATGGAAACAATATTGTTGTCATTTTTCATTTTATAGTGTAATGTTACATTCATGTATGTAATCTATTTTCCATGACTACTAAACCAATCGGTCCTTCGGGACATGATTTCTTGTAATAATTCCAATGTAAAAAAAATACACTAACTCTCGGTAACTGGGGCTCAGGTGTTACAGTTGGTATCAGAGTAAATTTAGCAATAACATTGGAAACTAGATTTAAAATTACACTAATAGAGAACAATACCCTAAGATAGATTTTAAGGATTTGTATAGATGAATTTCCTAGATTTTTTTTGATGTATAGATTTTTCAAATTTTCCAAGAAATACATCCCTATTTTGATTTGAGCAAGTATAGGCACCTCTAGAAAAAATATACCTTGGATTTAAAACTCTGACAAGGAGTTTCAGGCTCAACCTGGGGTCTATTGGTACACGACAACAATCCTTACTGAACTCTTTGTTATGATACTCCCAAGGGATATGATTAGGATTATTCACATTTTCGTTACAAACCATTATGAAGGATTTAGGAGTAAATACTTCCTCAAAGAAATTATTTTTTATGATTATAGATTATATGAATAATCTTTTCAATTGACTTTAGTTATTTTACAAGTTTGTAATTATGCATTGTGATTCATAAAACTAACATAGTGTATGCCATTGTTTAGAAATGGTGCCTAGTAGAATTAGAACTCCAACAATACGCATGATCCAAAGAGTAAGAAGGATCAAATATTTAGTGATATTAAGCCAAAATTTAGAAATAAAATCATCTCCATTGTATTATCATCATATAAATAAATAGTATAATATAAGTACTGAATTTACTGAGTTATATGGCTTTGATGGGAATCCATAGAAAAAAAGGATGGTTGAGAGAAAGATGGATAATGGGAATAAGGGAAAGAAGGATTTTCCCATATGTGATAACTGTTGAAAGAATCACCTTGTTAAATTCATGAAGGGAATTGGTGTTTGTTATAAGTGTAGAGAAAAAGGACACCAAGTACGAGATTGAAAGGGTAAGAAAATGGCTTCAAATGTACAATGCTTCATCTTCAAGGAGTTGGGACACTACGTGAGTCAATGTCCCAATCATCAGAGTATACCACAAATGATGCTATTAGATACTAATAATGTTATGATATTACCATAGATGAAGAGTAATGACTAGTTTTCTCATTTTCATACTAAATAATTATGTCATCTGAGGGTTGTATCAATGATGTACTGGTTATAATAATTTTGGAGTATATAAGGATTGTACTATAGTACTATTTCATTAAGGATTTTAGATTGTGTTGTACCAAGAAATGTGACTTAATAGCATGTTAAACGTTTTGGAAGATACATGGTTGAAGGAATGATAAACATTAATATTGTCCTGATACTGTGGTAATGATTTTGGAATAATAGATGATTGATTTGGATAGATTACATTGGATGTTATTGGATATATTGGAACTAATGAATGGTTTTCATATTCCCTCATTGTTTGTGATTACAAAATTTTTGGATTTTAGGTGTGTATCTGGTATTATATGATTTACAAAAGGAATGGAGAAGTACATACAAATTAAAATATGGTTTTCTGGTAATTCATTTTATTACCACATTTTAAGATAATACACGATCAAGGTATTCAAAGGTATATTATGTGACATTCCTTATAAATTTTGGAATCTGAGTTTGGAAAGAAGTATTATGAATGTGTATAAAGGTTGGAATATATTATTTTTGATATTGGATACTGTTGTTAAGGTTAAATAATTTCTTGATATTATTTTTGTATTATCCTAGAAAGGACAACCCGGAGGTCGGGCGACAACCTGTCACGTCTTGCAAGGCTGCGAGATACGGACCCACAACTGAAGTGAAACAAGGGAAATCACCTACCAATGGCTTACGTGATGTCCTAGTTTTTATAATGTTGTTTTTTTTAATTTCTAAAAAATAAAAAAGAAATTATTTATTTTTGGAACCTTATATGATTTGGATAAAAAGAATATTTTTCAAATCTATTATCTTTTGGACTGAATGATGAGTTTGTGGTTGTAATTAGTTGTGGGATTAAAATTTACTTGTCATGTATATTTTTTTCCTCTGATTCTATGAATAAATTAATTCTTGAACATTAGGTAAGGTATATTAAAAAAAGATTTATCCTAATACATTATGTTTTGGTGAACCGATGATATTTTAAATCATCATAGATTTATGGATTTGAGCCTCTCAATTTTAAACATGTTTATGATTGATGAAATCAATAACTACCTATAAATATTTCTGTTTTTCTTCCAATTATGTGTTGTTAATTTCCACTAGTTTACTCCTAATAGATATCATAAATTGGTTGTGACTTTTTCATTTCTCTTTCCCTATTATTAAGAATAAATTTCATTAACCCAATTTGTACTCTGGGTTTTCCACAAAGGTATTATTCTATTTTTAACCATTTATTTTCAAACAGAAATTAAAATTGTGAGGATTCAATTTATTGAATCAGGGGAGAGTGTGACACCCCATTATTTCATATTATGTTATCTCTTCAAATAAATTCAATAACATGCCTTACACTTAACACAGAGTTTGAGCCCAATACGAATTACCAAAATTGCGATTAAAAAAGTGGTTATAAATTGTATTAACTGAATTTTTAATTTTGTATACTCCTTATAATTTTATAATCCATATTATATGTTTATTAGTGGAAATATAAGAAGAAATTCATTTTTTCAAATTAAAGAAGCATTTTTTAAAAAATGTCATTTTACAGCCATTTAATGGGGAACCTTTTTTAAAACCAATATTTGACACATTTATATATTCAATTTAATGAAATTAAATTATTATTTATAATCGGGACATAAAAATTTAGTTTGGATACATGTTTTATACTTTTCTGATATCTTTCATATTTTGATGATTAGTGAACAATAATAAATTTTAATTAAAAACATATTTTTAAATACAAATAGTTTTTAGTGTTAAATTATATATTTGAGTGGTTTTAAAGTATCATTAGTTTATATTTTTATCATTTAATATAATTTATTTCATTTTATAAAATTTCACATTTAAATTGGACATAAACAAGTGTCAATCTTTTGGAAGTTCAAATTTCATAAAAACACTCTTTTTGTTTTGACAACAGAAATTAATTTTAAATTAATATATGACCCTTATGTGTTTTAAATTTTTAAAATTGAATTCAATAATTGGAATTAGGTGTTCCAAATTGTTTAAATAAGTAACTTTTATTTTTATACTTTATGATTATTTACTAATGTAAATATTTTATTTACCATGGTTAAAGGGTAAATCTGGTAAATAAGAGTAATAAAATATTATTATAATAATATTCAATTAACATAACATGTGATGTATACTTATTGGTTGATACATGTCCGACCATGGGAATCCTTGGGTCAATTTCGGGACCCCATGGAGCCACCTGAGTGTGATAATGACACATTATATTAATTAATTTAATGAAAAGACCAAAATATCATAAACATATATATTTTAGTAAAATAATTTTTACAAGGGTTTTTATAAGTTATATTTTTTACTATAATCATTCATTAGAAATATAAAAATATTTCCTACATCATGGAATTTTTTATATTTTTTTATACATCAAATAAATAAAACTAATATGACACAATAATGATGTAGTGTTTACCTCATTAAAGAATGATTTAAGTAAATGAGATTATAAAAATTAAAACAATATCCAAAACCCATCCAATTATTCTTGTATGATTTTATTGATTATATGAGTCATATTATATAATACATTAATGAGTTTTGGACCTTTTAAAACCTAAAATAATTATATAATAAAATAATATTTTCAAACATTACTAAAGAGCCCCTCTCCCCCCTTATAATAATCCCTCACCTCTATTCCATTTCTCACACCTCTCACGCCCCTCTGCTCATCCAAACCATACCCAATTAAGCTCCATATATCCCTATATTCATCTTAGAAGCCTTAACCTATGCATAATGCGCTTCAATGAAGCCATTTTGTTCAAAATAAAGAGAGTTACCCAATTTTAAGGTAAGATATCCTCCAATGTTCATTTCTATTATTTAATTTCTCAAAACCCCTAAACTCTCTTTATTCCTTTAGTTTAAAAAAACATGGTATTTTGTAAACTAGGTTGTTTTTATGAGTCATATTTGAACTACACTTATACAAATCTTCACTTAATGGGTAGAGAACATAATGTTTCTGTAGATGGCGAACTACTGCCTCACGAAAGAGTGATTGTTCAATATTCTACTACCACCTATTATGGTGGCCATTATGAGGTAACTGTAATTATATATGATATTTATGATATTTATCTTATCTATAATCCTATAAAATTCTCTTTAACAGAATAAATTTTTTCTTTTCATGTTTTATATATATGATAATTTCATTTGAGGAAGTGCTTACTACTGCTCCCTCAAAGTGATATGACCCATACATACCATATGTGGAACATATAAAAAATTGTGTTAATGAAAAAACATAACATATAAAAGACATTATATTATACTGTAATAATAATATACCTTTGTATAAATTGATCTTCGTTCCTTTTAAAATAAAAAATGAAATGGATGTAACGTTTGTGCATACGTACGGATTACTGTCTCCACAAACGCGATGGGATTCCTTTACCCTCATAACCATTCAAGAAAAATTTTCATTTTATTATTAAAAATAATATTTATGAACATTATATAATTCTGGATACGAATCAAATATATCCTTTACATAACAAACATTACTTATGTAACTAAAAACATTAAAAAAATGAATCTGTTACCACAAAAAATAATGACACATCAAAAATATTGTTAACAAAGCAATATAATAAGATCATATATAATATCATATTTATGTATTTTGTTGTTTTATAATTTAATAACAGTGATTTAACTATTATAAAAGAGGTTCATGTACCCTTGACCATGGAAATGTAAAAGTAAGTGTTAATTCCCAAATCTCATTATTATCTGAGATTGTTTATGTGTAAGTATATTCAAGGACATATTTATTATTCACGTCCATGTTTCATAAATTAAATTTGAAAATGATTATTTTAAGGTAATATTTAACTAAAAAATCATTTTAAATGTTTTAAATATTTATTCTTCTAAATTATTCCAATTAAAGTCCTTGTTTTGAAAATGTTTTCATGGATTTATTTATATGGACATATTTATGCTAGTTTCAATACAAATTATTCTGTTATGTTTCAAAACGTTCATATGAGGAATGCATTGGACTTAGTATGTGACAGGTAGATCCCTCTATTGCTCCTCGCTGAATCATTAGGTCTCATGAGACCATCTAGTGTCTTGGTACAAGGCCTTGAAAAAAATCTTTTTTGTATTCGTGGCACAATTCCTTACCTATGTAGTTATGATATCTGGAAATATGCATTCCATCATCATGAAATTAGCTTTTGATATTACATGTGATTATTAGAGTACTACAATATCCATGTGAATATATAAATGGAATTATTTGATTTATCTTAGAAATAGGATGCTGAATTTTAAGTTTAAAAGGCTTTTGTTTTAGTTTTAAACATTACCTTAAATTTTTATTGTTATTTATGAATGTTTCTGCTATATTGATATCCTTACTGAGCATCTGAGCTCACCCCTTTCTATGTTTTATTTTTTCCAAGATGTGAAAAAGTATATTATGAATGACCTATAGGGATAGTCCAAGGGACATGAATATTGCCAATGGAGAAAATGTTGTTTTTTTCATTCTATAATGTAATGTAATGTTCATGTATGTAATCTATTTTCCAAGACTACTAAACTGATCAGTTCATCAGGACATGATTCCTTGTAATCATGCCAATATATTAATATAATACACTGAATCTTGGTAACAGGGGTCCGAGTGTTACATTAGGTCCATCACATGACATCATATTAAGGGGGGGGGGTGCATTTTCGTTTTTGGAAACATCTTGAACATGATCGTAATGTTCTGTTATACATAAAACTGGATGAGATAACCCTTGATAATTCATAAGAAATCAATCATTTATAAATCCCAGTATGTTAATAAATAGGTCATAACATTAATAATGTATTAAATATTTGAGAATAATACTTTCAATGGGGCATAAATGGTGATAGAATCTTAAAAATGTAAAATGAGGCATGATATAGCATAATAACATTAAGGTATCATTGGAATCTGGAAAAAACATTAAACATAAAATCATAATAATAAGTGAATGTAAACCACCTTGAAATCATAACATAATGTAAAAATGATAACCTCCCATGAACCAAGTAGAGAATCTAAAGAGACTAAA
Organism: Viscum album; assembly: GCA_963277665.1. Classification (NCBI taxonomy): domain Eukaryota; kingdom Viridiplantae; phylum Streptophyta; class Magnoliopsida; order Santalales; family Viscaceae; genus Viscum; species Viscum album. Next base: position 812,270,862 of record OY728126.1, on the reverse strand, counting down.
ACATTACCCAATTCATTAGAGCACTATATAGGCACAAAAATCATAATCATACCTTTTTCTTATATAAGTGTGCTTCATATATCATTCATTCTAAGTACATTATTCATGAAATTTAGACCTATGATTAAGAATAATAGGTTACATACATGGAATTCCCTAATACATGACTTATAGTTACATCCAGGTGAATAAAATTTAGTGTAAATGGGTATGGGTATACATCTAAAAAGTTTTGACATGGAAAATTGCAACGAAGTTTTAGCTATATAACGGTTGTACATGAAGATTCATAAAATAGTTCTATGATAGAAAATGGGATCTCTAATAATTTTATGTAAAAAGTGAATTCTTATGGGTATTTAATAATGCAAAAAAATTTGAAAATTTAAAAAAATAATTTACATAGTAAAAGGGGGTGATTTTTTAAAAACATGTAAGGGAAATCGGAATGAAATTTTGGTAGTATAATGAAAGTACATAAAAGTTCTTAATTATTTTAAAGACAGATAAATGGATATAAAATAATTTTAACATAAAATATTAATTTAATAGGTACGCATGAATTATACTCTAACTTTAGGAATTGGATATTGAAGGCATGAAAAGAAGAAAATTCTTTAATGAAGAAGAGAAGAAGAGGATCCCTTACTAAATTTCATCACAATAATGGCTTAAGTAAGTGATATAATGAGGGGTGGTAAATGATAACTATTCATTAAGACATAAGATTGATGGTATATGAATCTTTATAAATTTGGGATTATATATCCAATTTATATTAAAAGGCTATACAAAAAGAAATTGGTTGAATTGAAATGATGAGAGAGAGGTCCCTTACCTTAAGAGGGTGATACCAAAAGCTTGGGGGACTTCATGAGGGACTGTGGAACCTCAGGTGGACTATTGAGTTAGGAATGAATAGTTAATATGGGATTTATTTTTCATGTTATGTGGAATGGGTGATTGTGTGGGTTTATATAGGAAAAGAGACATGAGTTCTTTATTATTTTTTAAAGATAGATTTTGGACATATATAATAATGTAATGAAATCCACAAACCATGATAGGATTTTTACAATGATTTAGGACAAATAGATTTTATATTATTTATTTTAAAAGTCTAAGGGCTGAACATAAATAATATTAACATTGGGGACATAGAAGTGAGTTGTGTTTATAAAGAATCTATTTTAAATATATAAAATATTATATAGGTTTTGGATGTTTCTAAAAGGCATTATAAAATTATTCAAATAAGAAAACAAAGACATAATATTGAAGTGTATACTTATGTTTGGTCATGTATACCATTTTAATAATTTATTATGTCACTCTAGGTTATGTACAATGTCATAATACACACCATGTATTTATATCGTACATAATTTCTACGAAAAAGATCGACCATCTCATATTTGTTTGAAAAATTAACTATTAGATAATTTTGTGGTACTGATTCAAAACGTAAAATTTGGATTATCAAAAATAATTTTTAAGTACGTTAATTTATTACATTTAAAAAATTAATCAACATTAATTAATAAATGATGGGTTCTTGAAAATAATAATTTGTGAGCCCCTATAAAAATTACAAATTAGTTGATAAAAATAATTTTTTCATTTATATTTAATAAAAAATATTTTATTTTATTATTTTATAAAATTATCTTGTATTTTTTACATACATGAGTTCATCATAAAAGAAGGTCTTAATTGAAATTGTCTGTTACAGAAAAATACTATTTCAGTTTTATCAAATAAAAATGAAAAAATTTACAAATTAACAATAATATAAAGTAAATATAATCATTATTTTATTAAAAATAATATAAAATATTTATATTATTAGTTTATTGATACATATACCTTTATTACACTACCAAAAACCCTGATGGTTTGGTGAAAAATGATGATATTTTCATGGGATGGTTCGACAAACATGGTTTGGGATGTGATCAGGATGAGACTGAACATCTCATGTAAATGATTTTTATAGTTCTCTACATATTGGGTATCTTATATGTCTTGGTTAAAGAAAAATCATTTTGATGATGTATCCCTTACAAGATCTAACAAATGGGATTCATATGGTATAATCCAGATGGTTTGGCCATTTCTTATTTTTTTTCCTTTTTTATTATATTTTTTATGACACTATATTTATACTAATAAGATGATCACAATTCAAAACATTATTATAAATGATTATGAGGTTTAATTTTCATTAAAATATAATAGATTATAAAAAATGTCCTTCATGTGTTTTTTATTACCAGAATATTGAATCTTACTCAATCACAAAAGAAATTTTATTGGTTAAAGTTTGTGTCATTACAATATTCCCCTTTATAAATTTCACCATCAAAATTTCCTTTTTATAAAATAAATCTGATGTGATTTATTTTTCTTCATCACCTTCGGTTCCCACATTTCTTCTTAAAAATGATGGTCTCTTCACAGTTCATTGACCAAGTTTACTATCTTATTTCATAGAACTTCATCTATGTGATCTATGATCATTAATTATTGATCATCATATGAAATATCATTATCAAACGATACCAAATATTTATTTAAAAAATGTAAAATTTCTGGCATTTACTTCACCAATAATGATACATGGAAAACATGAAGTACTTGCAAAATCTTAAGTGGGATTTCTATTCGATGGGACACTACTCCGATGCGATCCGGGATCTCAAAGGGACCAATATAACATGGATTAAGATTTCCGTTTTCCCAAATCTCATGAAGTTATACCATAGAGATATACATTGGAATACCTTATCTCCATCCTCAAACTATTGGTCTCATCGATGATTGTAAGAATTGCTATGTTGTAGAATCTAAGGAGCGATGATGTGATACTGAATGGTCTTTAAATTGTCCAGCATTCCTTTTACCATTTAGGGTCCCAACATTTTTTTTCACCAATAACATCCCATCATGCAGGCTTTCTACACATATTCCCATAATGGTCTGAATATGTAGATATTTGGTTGCTCAAGTTAACAGTATTAATTTATAAGAACTCGACCAAATGAATTTTTTATTCCATAACAATTTAAATCCCATTGAGCATTCTCAGAACATATCCTCATGTATATTTATAGTCTAATCATATTTGACATTTTTTGAGATTGATAAGCAATGTTGTAGTTCAAATAAATATTTAGAGCATGATAGAGGCTTTTCAAGAACATGGAGGTAAATCTTGGTTCTAAATACTGTAAAATCAATTGTATTCTTACATGTAGCTTCACCACTACTCTAATGTATATAATTTCATGTTGATTGAATGAGAAGTGCTATCTAATTTCAATGAAGTGGGGTGTCTTTTTATGATATAAAAAAACCTATATATCATTATTTCATCATTATGTTTTCAGAAGAATAGTGAAAAATAACATGGTTTTGTTATCCCATTTCCATTTATGTATGGGAAATGGTTTTATCACCCCCTTTAATTTTTTCCATTTAGCCTTCACTTGATGATATACAAGATACCATAATGTATATTCCTGGATCTCCATATTTTTATTATCCCACCAATAATTATCTTATATATCATGATACATCTTTATGCTCCCTTGAAGGATAGAGAAGGTTAAGCTATGTGATTTATCGTATAGCTCATTCTTTAACTCAGGATTTTATGGTACATGTATTCATTACCCCATTGTGACAACTAATTTTTCATTATTTTGTGAACACTATGGATTTCCATTTATTTATAGCTTCTACATTATTATAAATTACCACATCAACTCTTTGAGAATCCTTTATGTTATCCATAATGGAAGGTTGAGGAATAATTTATTAAATTATTGATGTTTTTCCTTCCTTTTTGATTCTGATTCCCATCATCTCCAAGTCCAAGAAGATTAGATCTTTCTAAATTCTCATCAATGATAAATTTTTGAGATATTTACTACATAAAGCATATAACAATTTATTTTATTTGCCCATATGGTAGTAGATTGAGCATTCATTGTTTCATCATAATTTATTTTGGTTCATATTAAACACTTTTTTGTGAATATAAATTTGAGCCTCTTTTGACACGTATATATTTCACACAACTCCACAAATAGATAACATCATTAGATTTTCAGTGAAAATATTATTGTAGAAAAATCCAGATATTGTGCCAAGTATTTATATTCATGAAATTTAAATTGCCTTGATGTATAGGTTATCAATTATTCATTCTATATTAGTAGATAGATCAATCGCTTCTTTGAAGGATACACATATACCATGAGAAGTTCCCCACTTGTTGGTAGCGTAGTTACAATGTCAATGATTAGCCTATTTTTAATCTCCAGGATCCATTCTTCACATTTGTTTTTCCAAAAAAACATGACTCCTGTCAGAGTTTTCATAGTTATAGGGTTTGAAAATCATGATATATTTATCATAAATCGAGGATAATATCAAGATAACCCAAAGAAACTATATATTTCTATCATAGATGTTATACTAGTCCACCATTAAATTGATTCATCCATTGAAGAGTTCCCATATATCACATTAATTATGATAATATGCCCCAACAATGACACTTCATTCAACCATAATTCACATTTTCTATACATTTCAAAATGATTATCACTTCATAAAATCATTACCATAGTGCTGAGATGCTCCAAATGATTAACATTGATTTTGGAGTGTATTAAATTATTGTTATAAAGACTACCAAAAACATGTCGAGGTATTCCTTAAAGAATCTATTTATTAATTCTTTGAATATTACTAAAACAATATTGAGTCATATTGGAATTAATATGAATGCATAGTTCTCATACATTGTATAGAAAGTATTCTTTGGAATGAACTCTATCTTCAACTTTGATAATACCCAGCCTAATGATCAACCATGGAGAAGTAACAGGATCCAAATAGCTTGTAAAGACCTGGAAATTCCATGGAATTGTTTCCTTAAATACATGTCAATTTTCTGAGTTCGTGAAAATTTACAACGCATGATCCTGAGACCCGGTGTGCCCAGAAACAATTTCTGAAGTCTTGTTCGGGTATGTTCAGTAAACGTACGAGAAAGATTTTATAACTTTTGAACCGGTGCTCAGAACAGAAATCTAAGGGCACTGTTGAACTCGCAACATCGGTGATTACTTAGTTAGACCTTCACTGTAGTTGCGTTTTAATGAGAATGGAAGTTAGTTTTTGGGTTTTAAATTAAAATTGAATAAAAATAAAGTGTTAGAATTATTTTTATTTTTGGTGGTAAATGATCCAAGAGGAGGTTATTGGTGGCGTCCACCACACCTTAACCTCCCTTGAGAGGTTATGGTGGTGGGGCCCAGCCACAAATAACCTCCCTTGGGAGGATATCATGGGTGGGGCCCACATGACCTTTAAATCCCCCTTAACTCCCCATTAAAGAGGATGAAACTCTTCACCTTCCCCCATTAATTATTTGAGCCTATACCGCCCTCGTTAATTAGAAGGGTTGTCTCATTTAATTAATCAAAACATTTTGAATTTTTATGCCAACAAATAATAGACAACGTTTCCATCTATTATTTTTTTGGCATGCTTTATACTTTTTGTTGTGGGAATTAAGGAGAGGAAAGAACATTGAGAACCCTTAGAGAATTATCTCTCAACGAAGAATGTGAAGAATGACTCTTCATCATCCACCGAAGAAAGAAAAACTCCTTCTTCAATCTTCGACCGAGACAATGGAGAAGGAGCAGATGACGATGAATTCCAACAAAGCTTATTCCTCGATCTCCTACCCCGGATGCTTCCCGATGTCAACAGAATGACGTTCACCTTTCTGTGACTTCGTCAACGATCATCGTCATATGAGGTAGGGGGATTTGAGTTGATATTGATTCCATTCTACATCATTGAATTTATGGAATATGATTTTTCAAATGACGGCAGAATAACGAGGAGGGCTTGGATAGCATGAACACAGCCAGACCCTCCCCCTCTGTTTGTTTCGTTTGATGAAGATGGAGACAGAGCAAGGATGGCCGGTGTCGGGCCGGCTGTAGGGAAAACTGGTGGTGCAAGGCCGATGGGTAGCCGAAAGGGCATGATGCAGGCGCACTGCGCTAAAGAGGAGTGTCGGGGCTAGGGCGGGCTGCAGCGGAGGGGCGCGGCACTGTCGCACTGCGCCAGTGGTGCGGAACCACAGTCAGGGCGGGCAGCGGCGGTCGGACTGTGAGGGTGGTGCCGTCATGCCACACAAAGGGGCGGGATGTCGCGGCTAGGAGGGGCCACGGTGGAGGTGGTGCGGCGCCGCCGCGCCAGACGGAGCAGGGGAGCCGCGGCTGGGGCGGGCTGCGGTGGATCAGGCCGTGCAGCTAGGCTAACCGAGCTGTTGGGCTCCCATCGGCCCGGGCCACCATCAAGTCATGCCGCACCCTCCAGCTGGGCCACTCCCTAGGGCAGGGCCACCTTCGGGCCAAGCCCCCCTCGATTTGGGCCACCCCTCTGGCCGGTCCCCTCCCTTTAGGGACGGGTTGGACTCACTGACCGGGTCGGTCTTGCGGATCGGGTCGGACTCCAGTCCGGACCCGATTAGCCAAATACACCTTTTTTCCCGTCACTTGGGCTACCCGCGTTTGATTGACGAACCGTCTATGGAGATGGAAATATTAGTTAGATATGGTTCTTTTGGAAAACACCACTTGAGGTTTGGACACAGTTGTGATACGGTTGGGTTGGTTTGAACCTAAAAACCAACCGGGCTCCTGGAACGGAAATGACAATAACTCAAAGGCCGGGCGTCTGATTGACGCACCGTCTATTGCGTTCAAATCCCTATGATGAGGAAGACCTTTGAGATACTTCTACTTGGTACTTAGTGGTAGTTGGAGTATCGAATAGTGGCTCAGGGAGCGGATCCTCTTCGAGACAAGTGAGTGGAGTACGAAGACCTAGTAGCTAGATGATACCTAACGACTGTTGTCCTTTTGAATCTGAGTGTTTCAACTAGCCTACTAGGGGAGAGCCTCTGTGTGAGCACGGAAGACCCACAATGGGGAGTACCTTTGTGCGATGCGGCAGACCCATGGTACTCGACAAGAGGAGTACCTCTGCAGGCTACGAGGGGGAGCACGTCTGTGTGAGCGCGACAGATCCACATTTGGGAGCGCCTCTGTGTGACACAACAGACCCATGGTACTCAAAAGAGGAGTACCACAACAATCCGGGAAAGTGGGAATACCTCTGTGTAACGCAGAAGGCCCATAGTACTCTTTAGAGGATGAGTACACCAGCAGCCTAGGTTTCGACAGTTTAACTGGGAGTGTCACATTTTACCACCCCTAGAATAAAATCCCGGTTTTGAGCTGAGTCAATGAATTTTGTGTTAACCTCATTATTGAGATGAGTTACTAGATAACTTAAGTATATGTATGGGAATATTCCTATGTAAGGGTTATCCATTGTTTCTTTACTTTGTGGTTATCCTTGTGGGATATCGTGGGACCATGAGGGTCTTAGGGTCCCTACTGAGTATCATTATACTCACCCCTGCACCAGCTATACCCACACCTCATTGTGTTGGTTATAGATGATGTACAATGCTGAGTAAGGCATAGAGTAGCAGGACTGGATAGTACCCGGAGGTGGACCACTCGGAGTGACGGTGCACGGAGTGGACAGACGGAGGTGGAGTGTGGAAAATGCCATTTGTACCTACCCTTAAGGTAATAACCACGAAGGATGACCCCGTAGATAATTTAATTTCTTTCAGTTGTAATTGATTTTAGTTGTACCTGTACTTTACTATTGGGCTTGTATTTCCAGCCCCTTTTACTTTTGATAACTTCTTTTAGTATATAGTTTTACTTAGTGTTTTCTCTCCCAATTATGTACTTGGTTGTGTGTGTATCGGTTTATAAAGGCAATGCTTTCCCTATTTAAGGATTTTCACCTTTGGTGCTAGTCGCCAGCCCCTGGCCTATGGAAGGAGGGATTTGGGGTAGTCACGATATGGGCTCTATGGGACGGGTTGTGAAAAATTGGTATGCGAGAAGTCGGTTCTAACACAGAACATAGGACGCTGATCTTTCTTTTTCTTTGAAGCAATATTGTTATGGGTACTATGTGTGGTCTTCAGTTCAGGGAGTCCAGTGTTGGTGCGGGTGGCCGGTGTATCCATAAACTAGGACCCAGACTACTGATTTCCAACTTAGTGCATGAAAACAGTGATTGTGTGTGTGTATTTAAAGGTTTTCTTAAGTCAGCTCAACCGGGTTATCTCAACATGTATAATATTTTGACCATGATGCACCTGTTTCTTTCAGGATGCCTCCCCACAGACGACATGTTAGAGCCCAGAGAGTCGTACATACTGACAGTCCACCGAGTGATGAGGCCTTGGTATAGGGCCCTTACCAGTAGAGGCACCAACAGTACTACTTCCCGTTGGGCCACCAATTCCACCAGCCCTAGCAGTAGATGATGCACGCCATTTGAGTGCATTGCATGAGTTCCAGCACCAGAGGCCACCCAGTTCCGGGGAGAGACGGTCCCACAGGTGGCTGAGGATTGGTTGGAGGATGTGGTGAGAGATTTCAGGCTTGTAGGGACACCATTTGACCTCATGGTGATCTTTTCTACAAGTCTCCTTCAGGCAGCAGAAGGCAGATGGCGGAGCCTGATTCTCCAGGTTCATGAGGAGGTGACACTTCATTAGGCAGACTTTGAGAGCCTGTTCTTGATGGAGTGTGTCCCAGCCACCCTTTAAGCTGTACGGATATAGGAACTACTTCATCTGCAGCAGGGCAACATGACTATATCACTTTACTTAGCGAGGTTCACCGACCTCTTGCACAACTCCACAGATATGGTTCGTGACCCTTTCTTCAAGACCTGGACCTTCGCGAAGGGACTCATGTGAGAGATCAAGGCATAAATTATCACCCTCAGCATCCCGACGCAGGTGGGGGTGATAGAGAGATCCCTCATAGTGGGGAGTTTCATTGCTGAGCAGTCACCAGCAGTGAGACCTACTACTAGTTGACATGCTGCAGAGTCTTCTGCAGCTACCAGAAGACAGATGATGCAATGGTCCAAGAGGACCAGAACCATAGGTGGATGACTGCCGGACTCAGGATATTTTGTGTGGGGCACCCGAGGAAGTGACTTACCTTCCACGAGAAGGTAGTGTTACTCATACGGCTGGCATGGTCACATTTCTCGTGACTGTCTGACCCGCCATTCAGATGATCAGTAGACAGTTGAGGGACCTTCCAGGCAGAAGCAGATGTTCAATCGAGGTGGTCCGCAGGGCGCAGACAGACGTGGCAGAGGAGCTTGTCAAGTAGCTGGAAGTGGACATCATTTTGAGGTGTTGCCACCCCCACCACCAGGAGGACCACCCTGACCGTATGGAGTGGGTGGAAAGGGGAGAGCTCTATTTCAGGCAGCTAAGGCCTACAACCATGGTGTTCCGGAGATGATTCGAGTTTAGATATATGCCTACTCCACCTTATCTACAGCTCTTATAGACACATGTGCTCGTTAGTATTTCATAGCCACTGCCCTAGTTCGGAGCATGGAGATTCTGACCGAGCTATTGGCTCAATCCTTACAGAGAGAGACTCTTACGAGAGTAGACACGATGATTATGCACTAGTGTCGGCAGTGTTAGCTTACTCTATGGGGCGAGAACATCGGCTAGGATCTCTTTATAGTGGTGTTGAGACCCTAAGACGCCATCTTGGGTTTGGACTGGTTATCTATAGTCCATGCTTAGATAGACTGTATTTGGTGAAAACTGTGGTGTGCCCACACGGATGGGACCAAGTTCACCCTCACAGGTGAGAAGGGAACTTTTTCAGCATAGGACAGATTTACTCAGAGGAGGGTGCCACCGATTACTCACTAGTTGGATTGCCTTACCCTCAAGACAGTTGATGTGGAGAGTCCAACTTATCCTGTAGTGGTGGACTAGTACATGGATGTTTTCCCTCATGATGTTCTCGGACTACCACCTCGTAGAGATGTGGACTTCTACATTGATCTGTTACCCAAGACAACACCGATATCTACTCCAGCATATCAGATGGCTCCTGCTGAGCTTCGTGAGCTGCAGGTACAGCTGGAGGACTTACAGGGGAAGGGATTCATCTAGCCCAGTGTTTCTCCCTAGGAAGCCCCAATTCTATTCACCAAGAAGGTGAATGGGAGCTTGCAACATTTTTTTTGACTACTGTCACCTAAATCAGGTGACTGTGAAGAACAATTACCCAATCACAAGTATTGACGGCCTCTTTGATCAGCTCAAGGGAGCACGATGGTTCTCGAAGATAGACCTCAAATCAAGCTATCACCAACTCAGATTTCGAGATAAGGATGTGTAGAAGAAGACCTTCAAGTGTTGGTACAACCACTATGATTTCTTTGTTATGCCCTTCGGCGTAACCAATGCTCCAGTAGTATTAATGTGTCTCATGAACATGATCTTCTAGACTTACCTCGATCACATTTTCGGGGTCTTCATGGATGATATTTTGATCTACTCGACTACTGAGAAAGAGCATGCCAACCATTTGCAGGTAGCACTAGACACACTCCGAGAGCACCATAATTATCGTAAGCTCTCGAAGTGACAGTTTCGTATTCGAGAGGTTCACTTCTTGGAACATGTCATCTCAGAGGCTGGAGTTGTAGTGGATCCTATGAAGATTTAGGCAGTACTTTCTTGGGTGCCACCCAGTAGTGTGATGGAGGTACAAGATTTCTTGGGCTTGGATGTATACCACCAGAGATTGGTTCTAGACATATCCAGAGTTACAACACCACTATCAGACTTGACGAAGAAGGGGAAACTCCTCATGTGGCCAGAGAGATGTCATCAGATCATACAGGAGCAGAGGCAGAGGCTGACTAGTGCTCCCATCCTACGGCTTCCAGAGGAGGGCATAGGGTACGTAGTTTACTGCGATGCATCAGGGACCGGACTCAGGTGTGCCCTGATGCAGGATCAAGTTTTGATCGCGTATGGTTCTTGGAATCTGATACAACATGAGAAATACTACGCTACCCATGACCTGGAGTTAGCATTAGTGGTCTTCCCCTGGAAAATGTGGCAGCACTATCTGATGGGTGAACATTTTATTGTGTACTCTGATTACAAGATTCTCAGGTATATACTCTTTCAGAAGGACCTGAACCATAGATAACGGTGATGGTTGCAGTTCCTCCAGGACTATGACTTTGAGATAGTATATACTCATGGAAAGGGGAAAATTATTGTGGATTCTCTCAGTAGGAGATCTGGTATACAACTGCTAAGATAGGAGACCGAGCAGTTGGATGCTTTACAGATATCCATTATGGATAGGGATGGAGCAGCCTATCTATATTCTATTACAGTCACTCCTCCACTTCTTCAGTGAGTCAGAGAGTTGCAGTATGGAGACGCTGACTTTGAGGCGTGATGTGCTCAGATATCCATAGGGTAGGCACCTGATGGATTTTCTGAAGGTGGGGAGCACATTATCCTCTTTAGATTATGTATCATGGTACTAGTAGCACATCAATAGGAAGTGTTGAGGGAGTTCCACACTTCCCCTCTTTCGGTACATCTAGGAGTGTCGAAGATTTACTATGACCTTTGAAGATAGCACTAGTGGCTAGGTATGAAGAAGTCAGTAGCTGAGTTTGTCTCATGATGCCTCACTTGTCAGCAAGTGAAGGCGGAGCACTGGGTACCTGCACGCTTGGTTCAACCTTTAGATGTTCTAGAGTGGAAGTGGTATGGGATATCCACGGACTTCGTGACAATTCTTCCGCGTACATCCAGGAGTCACGATTCGATTTGGGTGATCGTCGACCAACTCACTAAGTTGGCCCACATCCTACTGATAAGGGAGCAGGGCTTAGTAGAGAGCATAGGATGTCTCTATGTGCATGAGATTTTTAATTTTCATGGAGTATATTCTTCTATTGTCTCTGACAGTGACGTACGGATTATTTCCTGGCTATGGAAGGGGTTGCAGGAGGATTTAGGGATGAAACTTCATTTGAGCACCGCCTTCCATCCTCAGACAGATGGTCAGACTGAGCAGACCATTTAGACTGTCAAGGACATGCTCTGAGCATGTGTTCTAGACTTTCAGTGCAGTTGGTAGGATCACTTACCTTTGGTGGAGTTCGCCTACAACAACTGCTATCACTCCATTATCGGTATGGAACATTTCGAGGCCTTGTATGGTCGACCTTGCAGATCGCCACTATGCTGGACAGACATAGGAGAGTTAGCACAAGTGAGACCAGAGATGGTACACACTACAAGAGAGAAGGTGAAGATCATCCAGGAGTGGATGAAGGATGCACAGAGCAGGCAGAAGCCATATGCTGATAGGATACAGAAACCTCTGGAGTTTGAGGATGGTGACCACATCTTTTTAGGGGTCTCACCTCGATGAGGTGTACAGAGATTTGGTAGAGGCAGAAAGTTATCTCCACGATTCATAGGACCTTTGCACGTCCTTTGTAGAGTAGGAGAGGTGGCTTACCTCCTGGTTCTTCCACCTCAGTTTCATCGGGTGCACGACGTCTTCCACGTATCTCAGCTGAGGAGATATGTGCATGACCCATTCCACATCATCAACTACGGGGAGCTGGACATCATTGACGGGGAGACATTCACAGAGGTTCCAGTGAAGATTGAGGATCGTCAGGAGCATGTCCTATGTGGATGGCCTATACCTCTAATACGCATTCACTGGCATCATGGGAATCTCTAGGATAAGACATGGGTGCAGGAGGCTCATATGCATGCTCAGTGCCCTCATTTGTTCCCATAGTGTGAGTTATTGATTACGGGGATGTAAATCCTTGAGGTGGGGAGAATGTAAAAACCTGGAAATTTCATGGAATTGTTTTTCTTAAATACATGTGAATTTTACGAATCATCGAAAATTTACAGTAATTGATTCCAAGGCCCGGTGTGCCATGAATCTATTTTTGAGGCTTTTTCAGGTACGTTCAGTAAACGTATGAGTGGGATTTTATAACTTTTGAACTGATGCTCTGAACTAAAATCTGAGGGCACCTTTGAATCCACAGTGTCTGTGATTTCTTAGTGATACCTTCACCATAGTTGCGTTCTATGGAGAATGGATGTTAGTTTTTGGGGTTTTAAATAAAAATTGAGTAAAAATAATGTGTTAGCTTTATTTTTATTTTTGGTTGTTAAATATCCAATAGGAGGTGAGTGGTGTGGGCCACCACACCATAACCTCCCATGAGAGGTTATGGTTGTGGGGCCCACCAACACATAACATCCCTTGGGCGGAAATCCTTGGTGGGGCCCACATCAGCTTTAAACCCCCCTTAACTCCCCATAAAAGAGGATGAAACTCTTCACCTTCCGCCATTAATTATTTGAGCCTACACCACCATCATTAATTAGAAGGGTTTTCTTATTTAATTAATCAAAACATTTAGAATTTTTGTGCCAACAAATAATAGACGATGTTTCAATTTATTATTTGGGTGGCATGCTTCTTACTTTTTTTTGGGATAATTAAGTAGAGGAATGTACTTGGAGAACCCTTGGAGAATTAGATCTCAATGAAGAATGTGAAGAATACCTCTTCATCATCAACCGAAGAAGGACAAACTCCTTCTTCTATCTTTGATCGAGCCAAAGGAGAAGGATCCGACAGTGATGAACGACGACAACGCTTCTTCCTCGGTATCCTACCCCAAACTCTTCTCGATGTCAATAGAATGAAGTCCACCTTTCAGCGACTTCGTCAATGATCATCTTCATATGAGGTAGGGGGATTTGAGTTGATTTTGTTTCTGTTCTACGTCGTTGAATTTATGGAATATGAATTGCCAAATGATGACACCATAATGAGGAGGGCTTGGACTGCACAAATATATCCCGGCCCTCCCCCTTTGTTGATTTAATTTGTTAACAATGGAGATAGAGAAAGGATGGCTGATGTCGGGTCGGCCGCATGGAAAACTGGCGGCGCAAGGCTGCTGGGTAGCCGGATGGGCGTGGAGCCGGCGCGCCGTGCGGAAGAGGAGAGCAGCGGCCAGGGTGGGCCTCAATGGAGGGGCGTGGTGCTGTCACTCCACGCCGGTGGCGTGGACCCACGACCAGGGTGGGCCATGGTGGTCGAACGGTGAGCGTGGTGCCATCGCACCATGTGGAAGAGCGGGACCTAGTGGGTTCCATCTGTGCTGGACCGGCACCACCTGGCACTGGTTTCGGCTTACACCCGAAGGAAAAAAGCCATTCAGGAATCCAAGGGTGAGCGGCTCCCCCTGGCCGCGGCAAAGGCAGGCCCCTGCTGGGCCACTGGGTCGCCAGGCCAACCGGGGCCGCCAGGCCGCCAGGGCCGCCAGGCTAACTGGGCAGGGCTGCCATCGGGCCAGGCCGCCCCCTCAGGTCGGGCCACTCCCTTGGGCCGGGCCACCTTTAGGTCAGGCCCCCCTTGAGTTTGGCCATCCCTCATGTTGGGGCTCTCCCTTTAGGGCTAGTTCAGACTCGTAGACTAGGTTAGACCCACGGATCGGGACAAACCCTAGTCCGGACCCGATTAGCCGAATACACCTTTTCGCCCGTATCTTGGGCTATGGGTGTCCAATTGACGAACCGTCTGCAGCAACATCAAGATTAGTGAGAGATGGTTGTATTGGAATAACACACTTTAAGTTTGGACACAGTTGGGTTATGGTCGGGTTGGTTTGAACCTAAAAATCAATAGGGCCCCTAGAACGGAAATGGCAATAACTCACAGACCGATCGTCGGATTGACGCACCATATTTTGCGTTGAGATCCCTATGATGAGGCAGAACATTGAGATACTTCTACATGGGATTTCTTGATAGTTTGAATATCGACCAGAAGCTCGGGGAGCGAATATTCTTGGAGATGAGTGAGCGGAGTATGGAGACCCAGTAGCTGGATGATACATGACGACCGATGACCTTTCAACTCGGAGTGTTTAGAAGAGCCCAGTAGAGGAGCACCTCTATGTGGGCACGACATACCGACAATAGGGAGTGCCTCTGTGTGAGTGAAGTAGACCCATAGTGGGGAGTACCATTGTGTGACGAAGCAGACCCACAATACTCGATAGGAGGAGTACCACAATAATCCAGGAATGTGGGAAGGGCCTCTATGTGATATGACATGCCCACATTACTCTATAGAGGAGGAGTACACCAACATCAGGGTTTTTGATACTATGACTGGGAGTCTTACATGTTACCACCCCTAAAATAAAATCCTAGTTTTGAGCTGAGTCAATGACTTTTGTTTTTACCTTATGATTGAGATAGGTCACTAGATAACTTAGGTATATGTATGTCCATATACCTATGTAAGGGTTAAATGTTGTTTCATTACTTAGTGGTTATCATTTCTGGATATCGTGAGACCTTGAGGGTGTCAGGGTCCCAACGGAGTATCGTTATAATCACCCCTGCATGGGTTATGCCCGCACCTAATTGTGTTGGTTACAGACGATGGACAATGCTGACTGAGGCAGAGAGTAGCAGGACTGGACAGTACCCGGAGGTGCACCACTCCGAGTGATGGTGCACGGAGCGAACGGACAGACGTAGAGTGCAGAGGAGGCGATATGTACCTACCCTTCAAGAAGGAACCCCGGAGGATGACCCAATTTCTACTTTCCTTGATTTCATATTTACTTTCATTCAGTTGTACATGTACATTACTGTTGGGCTTGTATTTCCGGCCCCTTTTAATTTCTAGCACTTCTTTTTGTATACAGTTTTACTAAGTTTTTTCTCCCAATTGTGTATTATGTTGTGTGTGTATTAGTTTATGAAGGCAATTCCTTCCCAGTTTAGGGATTTATGCCTTTGGTGCTAGTCGCCAGCCCCTGGACTATGGAAGGCGGGCTTGGGGTAGTCACGATACTGGCCCCGAAAAACAGGTCGTGACATAGGTGACAAAAAATGTCATCAATCCATGAAATATGATACTTGTTTTTGTCATGATATTCTTAATGTCAAGATAATCAATAACGTGGTGCATTGACTCATCCTTTTTTTTAAAAAATAGGATAGGTATACCCCACGATGAAGCACATTGGTTTATGAACTACTTATTTAGATTATCCAATAGTTTCTCATCAGATTCTCTAGTTCAAAAAATTATATTCTTTTTGGATTCTTGGATATAGTAAAATTCCCAGGTATAATCTAAATTGAAAATTCAACCTCTCAACTAGGAAGAAGACCAGAAAATTCATAAAAAATAAATCTATATATTCCCTCAAAATGGTAATGTCTTCATTGTTGATGTTTTCTATAGAAATAGTCATTTGATCTAGATACTCTTTCTTGTAGGGAAATAATTGAAATGCATGGGATTTTGGTTCTAAATAAGAATCATCATCCTCCTTGTATTTATATAGAGCCAGAAGAAGATTCATGATCCTGAGAATGATTTCCTTCTCATGTAAATGTTTCTTGGCCCTATATAATGAAAGCTAATATATACTCAAAATTTCAGCAAAATCCTCAAAAGGGAGAGTAAAAAGGTTCACTGAAAGTTATTTTAAAAAAAATTGACAGGGGAGGAGTTATATAGTTTTGATGAAAAAATTTCCTCTTGTTTTATTTAGCCAATTAAACTACTTCCATGATTTCTGGAGGTGATTAAATATTTATAGAAAACATTTATTATATAAAATATGGTGTATAAGTATGGATGATAACCATACCTTTCAAAATTTGATTCTTTTTTTAACCATTAACTTCATCAAAAATAGGCGTAAGGATGATATTTTTTAAACTATTAAATACATGAATATCAAACCAATTATATTAACGAGATAATTTATAAATGACATTTATTTCCTTAAAATTTTAATTTCTGTGACTTAATATATGTATTAAATGATCAATTAAATAATAAAGAATCTTATGGGATAGTTTTTCCTTAATAGTGGTTCATAAGGTTCTTGTGAGTTTACCAAATCATATCCCCTTGAAGTGTCTAGCTAGGTGTTTTTCAAGGCTATTTGTCACGCATGAGTTCCCAATCAATTCTAGATCAATACAATGTTTTTGGTTGTTATCCCTAGGTAAATATGTTCTAGATCCTCGTCTGCTTTTAGTATCTAGATAGAGATGTATTTTATTGGAAACAACATACTTTGTACTTTTAAAAATTTAGGGATGTCTCCTTATATTTATTGTTATCCCTAAATATTTATCTAGAATTTCATTTTCCTAATACCGAAATAACTAAACATTGTAATTAAACCAACTATGATAACTAATATATTTATTAAAAATAATTTTATTCTTTATTTCATATGAATTCAAACTCATGTGGTGAATCTGCTAGTAGAAAACAAAGAATACTATTATCCCAATAAGGTAATAAAATTATAGATTATTATGGATCATGAATAAAAATGAGCAATAATATGACATCCTATAATGGATGAGTCTATTTTCATACTACATAAAAGTTTTAGATCATGGAAATCATTTCCCTGATTGAGATACCAGCCGTTGGAAAACCAGTAATTACATAGGAAGATTCAGATTAATGGGGACATTCGGCTTCTACGGAGCTTCATAAAATACCGGTCTCCATTTGATCCTTTTAATCATCCAATAAATAATAACCCACTTCCTCCCACCAACATCATGCCTACTAATTAACCCATATAGCACCCAAAACATATATAAAGAGACAATGAATATGGATTAGCAATCCCTTATTGTTTTAGAGACAAAATTAGAAATTAAATTCACCACATTATAGGTCATCCTATGTGCTGAAGCAGAGGTCTTATGTCATCATATTTGAAGGATCACATCCCAATGCTACTAATGATTCATTATGTAGACTCTCTATTTCTAATTTACGATATCTATGGTCCATATTATAGGGCATAATTAGTATCCCAAAATTTTAAATGTGAATGATCCCCAATAATTGTACACCTGAATTAAAACTTACAAGGGAGAGAAGTATATTCTGGATATGGATATGTTGATCCTAGCCACTGATGATCAGGATCCCATTAATCGGTGTACACAAGATATTATAAAGTGATGAATTATTAAAGGGTTACACAATAACATATGGATGTTACTCTTTCCCAGGCGGTGGATGATGCCTCTTTTGAATTCGATCAGGCGCCTCAGGTGGATACGGATTCAGAGAATATTGGTGCTAATGTTTTGCAGCTGGTGGATGATGCTTCTCGAGATTTTTCTCAAGATCCTAAAAAAGAGTGCAGAAATTCTTTGACTTCTATGCATGTTTCCCAGGGTGGGGGTGACGTGATGCCAGGAGTGTTGAAGGAAATCTTGAATCCTGTGCCTGAGGAGCAATAAACTCCCACTGATGGTGAGATTATTTCAAACACCCAATTGGAAATTTATAAATTAAAGGAAACACATGGAATTTAGGGAAGGTGGGATAATGTGGAGGATGAATCCCCCAAAAAACTAACTTACAGTCAAGAATTGTCCAAAGGTAAGAATTTGGTTGTGGATGTTGACGGTTTTGAACCTGTTCCTCCTAAGAAAGTGAGACCAAGGAAGGACTACTCATACCCGAAGCCAACCATGGTTACCCGGTCCCATGATCATCTTGATTATGATTCTGGATGGGATGTTGACTATGATGCTTCATATCCATGTGACATTAATATTTGAGTTCTTTTATTTTGGTCTCCTTGGGTACGAGGGAATGTGTGCATGTATGACCTCATCTTTCTCCTTGTTCTCTTTTCTTTTAATTTGATTAATAAAAAGAGATATGCCCTAATCTTTGATAAAAAAATGGTAACACAAAAAATTAATTGATTTTGAATTTGAGTAATTTTTTGATCATATAGATTCATGTTTTAAAATCATGGATTAGTTAAAATATGTCTTATGATTTTTTCTAATGTATAGACTCATATGTTGATTGTAGAAAATGGAAATAACTTCTATGATAGACATGCAACAAGTTGAAATTTTAAAATTTATAAAACTGATGTCATGTTCTATTGATTGAATTACATTATACAAAAAATGTAAATAAACTAAAAAATATTTGAAATACATTATTAATAATACTATAATAATCTATAAGATAGTATGTAATTTAAAACTATTACCTATATAAGAATAATAATTGATATGTTTTCATATTAAAAAATTATATCTTTAAAAGAGTATTTCCTTATATTTTATTTATTTATTTTAAAAGATAAATTTTATAATCTTAATTTTAATTTTATAAATTATATTTATATTTTGATATAAATATAATAGAATTTACTTATTAAATATGATGATAATTACTGAAAAATGATGATTTTTAGTTGAAAAACAATTTTTTTAGGAAGAAAGTTATGATTTTATCATTTTATAGGTATGTAAAACAAGAATAAGTAAAATATATGTAATAAAATATTAATTTAAGGAATAAAATTATTTATTTGTAAAAATTATTTATTCATGGAAAATAAATGTCAAATGTTTTTAGAAATAAAGTAAAACTTTACTTCATAAAATGTTTCTATTTTATTTATTGAATTAAGAATTTTTATAAAGAAATTTATTTTTTTATTTATCTAAAATATAAACACTTTTTTTTAAAGAAAAAAATATTATTTCCTGAAAATTATTAACCAAGATACTTATATCATATATCTAATTTTTAATCATAAATTCTAGTTTTTATGACTACTGTTTTTCTATGATTATATGAACTTATTAAAAAATATACTTTTTTACAACTTTGGAAATTTTGAATGATAGTATTATTTTAAAATATTAAATAACCATGTTAAAATTAGTTACTTGGTTTAATGTTCATATTTTTCATTAAAATTAATTATTACAGTTAAAAATTAGTTACCTTAGTCAAAATGTATAAATAGTCAAAAGACCATTACTAAGGGAAAAGGATGAATCATGGTTTTAACTAGTATATAAATTGAAAATTTTCATTTGCATCAACCAGAACTCACCCCATCCATCGACTTTTTTATTTATTATTTTCCGTTTCTCATTATTTCTGGAATAACATAATTGAAATTGAATGGATATTTCAAAAATAACTATTATATTTTCTTATAAATGTGGTTCAATTATACACTTTCATGTTACACTCTTTACATATAATTTCCCCTCAAAATATACCAGTATTCCCCTAATATTACCCTTTACCTATTCTATATTCTTTTTTCACCATTAGTTTTTTAAGTCTTTATTTTTCAAATAGTTTTCCATGAGAATTCTCAAGCATCCATCATGAGTGTTACATTCAATTAGAGTAGATTTTTTTCTACCCCTTACCAATATTATGTAATATATTTAATATAATGATATAAGTGTCAATATAGTATTTAAATTTCATTATATTATTATAAAAAATTCAATAATTTCTCTCAACTAATAAAAATAAAAAATAACTTTTATTATGCATACATATGAACTACCTCCTCCGAAATGCTATATTGTTTGTCTTTTATCAACACCTATCATGGAAGGTAAAAATGAATTATTTTATTAATTATAATATTGTATATGTTAAATTTATAACTATATAAGTATAATTTATTACATATCATCAATCAATCCATTCATTGAGAAATGGGATCGTTAAACACCCATACATGTCAACTACTTTCTCCACAAACAATGAATTTTTTTTCATAGACACACATCTTGGATGGTTGTAAGGATGGATTTAATGAGAATATATAATAATTATTGAATTATTATTTTTCTTAATACTTCATATTATCATTATCTAAAGACATAACCTTACTCAAGAAAACTTTATAAAATGCTGTTATTCTTGTTGGTTTTACCACCTATGTGAATGATGTTATAATTTAAATTTCATAAAAAATTATGTGTATTCTTATAATGGTGCAATAATGTAGAAATAAAGATTTTAAGACATCATAATTATTCTATAAAAGTTCCATTAATATTTTTAATTTTTATTAATAGTCATCCTTTAGATCAATTGGCATGTCGAAACAATTTTAGGATTGTTTCCCTTTTCAATAAAAATATTCACTAATTTTACATAATTAAATTAAGAAATAGGGCATAATTGTGAAAAAAATTATTAATCCACATTGATCAATCAAGAAATGATTAACTTGAAACCACTTACTGTTAATCGAATCCATTATAGTGATATTTAAACGATACAAAGACATGAACATTCTAACATTCATTAGTGAAAATGACAATAACTAAGTGATATATTTGAAATAAAGGATTACAAATATAATTAATAAAGGGTATTAAATACTCATAAGATTTTGAAATAAGAAAATAAGTTAATTATGTTCATTATATAGGATGTTATAACATGTTCGAGTTAGCAATGACCCAAGATAAGGGCTTCGATGACTCAATTACCTTTAATGGAGTTATACTATTCTCAATTGAAACATATCATAAAATGTTGGTTATAATAATTCCAATGTAGATATTATGATTCAATCCTCTTTAAATTTTATGGAATTATGTTTTATAGCCATTTATTCTTACAAGTTGATTTTATTTATAAACTATGTGATTCTAAGGAATAATTCTAGTATTTTCTATTGAAACTTACATTCCCAATTCATTATATTATATTACCCCAAAGTCTTACACTTTATTTACAATTATATTATTTTTTCATCATTTGAACCTTATATTTATATTCAATACTTTTTTAAAGAAATATTTATTAATCATTAAAACGATTTGCGTTTTAATAATTATTTTGGGTAAAATGTTTCTTATTTAAAGAAATTTTATTTCATCTAGACCACATTTTATTATATAATAAATTGATATATAATTAATTTTTTAATAAAATTAATCTTTATAATTACGTTTTAAATAAAATTAAAAATATTATTTAAATTATTCTAAACTCCACTTTACAAATATACTACAATGGTTTTAATGAAATAACTGTTGGATTTTTTTTCCCAAATTTATACTATAACTCTAAATTATTTACCCCTATGGGTATTCACCATATATAATCTCTTAATATTTAATTATATTGTGAAAACATGTTTTAATTATATTTGATATTATTTTTGAAACTATATTATGAGATAAATTTTAATAATTTTACTAAACTTGTAACATCCTAGGTAATAAAGAATAAAACATCTTCATACATATTAATATTTGTGAATTAAATATTAATTTTAATTTAAATAGGATGTTTTCTTCTATGGTGTACATGATACACAACAACGAGTTTGTTTGAAATTTTATGTCACACTCAATGTTGAGTCATACAGAAAAATAAAAATATAATATTATTTTAAATGGTTGTTAACACATAGCTGTTGTTTTAGAAGGAATGAATAGAAATTACTACAATATGAATATAAATTTTTGTTAAATGTTTTTACATTTATCCAACAAAAGTAAGCGGCTTAAAATGTGAATGAATTTAACTTTAAGAACAAATAGTCTACTGTTCATTAAAAGATCAATTTACCGCCTTTTGATGGATAACCCTCTTTAAATATAGCTACGGTCACTTTTATTTGTTCTGTTTAACAAAAGAAAATTATTAATTAGAACTGGGACATAAAAAATCAATTTGGGTAAATTTTTAATATATTTATGATAAAATCTATTTTTTAATGAATAGTTAAAAATAATGTATTTTAAATCAAAACTGCCTTTTAATATAATATATTGATATGATTATATTATATTATTAATTAGTTTTAAAGTTTAATTAGATTATATTTTTACCATTTAATACAATATTGGTCATTGGATGTAATTTCGCTTTGAAATTGGAAATAAACAAGTTTCAATCTTTTGATTGTTATTATTTCTTAAAAACACACTTTTTGTTTTGACAACGAAAATTAATTTTTAATTAATTTCTTCCACTTTTTTTGAGTTTGGAAAAATTGATTTCATGTTAGGAATGTGGAGGTTCAAATTATTTAAATATATAGCTTTTATTTTAAGGCATTATGAATATTATTTTAGTAAATATTTTATTTACAATCTTTAAAGGGTAAATAAGGTAAATAAGGGAAACAATATTATAATTATAATATTAAAATACCCTAAAATGTGTTAAACTCCTATTTGATGATAAATTTATGACCATGGGAATTCATGGGTTGATTTCTGGACCCCATGGAGCAACTTGGGATTGAAAATGACACAATAATTTAATTATTTTAATGAAATGAAAAAAATGACACAAACTTATAAATTTTAGTTAATAAATTTTAAATGGTGTTATAGAAGTTATCGATTAAAATTTAAATATAAATTTGGAAGATAAAAATATTACATACATCATGATTTTTTTATAATTTATAGAGATAAAATAAATAAATTTATTTATGACACAATATTGAAGCAGTGTTTACCTCATTAATGAATGATTTAAATATATAAGATTTTAAAATTAAAATAATATCCAAAAGTGGTAAAATTCCTATTGAATGATTTAATTTCGAATAGTAATCATATTAACTTAGAGTTAAATGAGTTTTGGACATTTACAAACCGAAAATCATTATATAATAAATATTTTCAAATATTCTTAAAGATCCCTTCCTATCCCTTATAAAAAGCTATAAACTCTAAATGATTACTCACACTTTTCAAGCCCCTTGTATTGCCCAAATGTTACCCAATTAATCTTTCTATATTTCTATATTTCTCCATGATGCCTCAACCTAGGCATAAGTAACTTCAAATAAACCATTTGATTCTAACCAAAGGGAGTTACCCGAATTAAAGGTAACATCTTCTCTTATGTTCTTATCTTTTATTTTACTTATCCAATCCCTTAAACGCTCATTATTTATTTATTTTATAACTAAAAAAGTGTCTTATATATAAATGAATGTTTTTATGAGAATTATTATAACTACACTTCCACACACCTCTATCTAATGGATACGAACATACTGTTTATGTGGACGACTAACTACTACCTCACAAAACGATGATTGTTCAAATATATCCAACCACCTCTAAAAGTGGCCATTATGATGAAAATATATTTATATATTATATATATTATATTTATATTGTCTCTTTACTTATTTATTTTTCATTTATATCATACCTTTATGTTTCCCATATTGGGTAAAACCGATAATTTCATTTGAGGAAGTGCGAACTACCACCCACTCAATATGATATTACTCGTTCATGACATATGTGGGACATATAAAGGATGGAGTTAATGAAATTATATATTATATTATACAAGAATTATAATATTCTTATGTTTAATTAATTTTTCATTTCAATAAATTATGAAATAGAAATTAAAGTAGAGTTCATTCGAACGTACGACTTACCGTCTCCAAGAATAGTGCATTTCATTTCTTATCTCAAAATGTTATGTACTATTATAAATACATATATATAATGGATATATATGATATATAATATATATAAATCATGAATATAATTTTGTAGATAATGTAATTTTGACCACATGGACAATTTATAATTATAACTATTTCAATTTTAACACTTGTTCTGAACATCGAAAAAATGTCCAATAAGAACTCAAATAATAAAATAATTATTATAAAAAGGTAATAAGTGATATAAAAGGAATAATAAACTTAGAAAAGGTTATTAATCTAGTATAAATTAACTTATGTTTGTTATTCAGGAAAATAAAGAACGAACGAGTCATGTCTATACGAGGTAAGGGAATTCATCTCAATCTCCATCCATTGAGGCTTGTTTTAATAATATACACCTCCTTCTTTTATATGTTAAATAATATAACCCATTTTACTATTTATTTCATCCAAAGTGAATATTTGTTCTATGAATCATTTTACTAAACAACAAAAGGAATGTGTTTAACATTTGTAGCAACAATGACGTCTCCATCGTCGTAATTGTTAGTTGGCTTCCTCTATAAGCCTTAATGTTTTTAAAATGAAAAAGAAAACCATTATTATATTTTTTGGTGTTTTGGTATTTAAAATGGGTTTTAAAATTGATTTAGTATTTTAATATACTGAAATGATTTATTTTGACTACAAATGAAATGTTAATAGTTAAATATATATATTTTTCACTATTTTATGTGTTATGATTTTATAATGGTACTTGGACATTTGATGGGTGGTTTCATGATAAAACAAATAACAGGTGGTGCAATGAATAACCAGGACAAGCGGTTACATTTTAATCTCCGATGCAATGGGTATAGAAGTTGGTAGTGATATGTGTGGAAGTCAACTGTATGTTTATTCCATTTAAGTATGTGTATATCCCAAGTTACGTTTATTTGTCACGAGTTATTTATATGTGGTTTTATGGTAATATTTTTCTTACAAAAGGGTATGTAATGATATTTTATTTAGTGAAGAGTATTCACAACTCCATAAAGGTGAAAAGTAATACTTATGAAACTGTATTAATGGTTTACATTTTGTTTTGAAAAAATAACAGTTTTCCTTCTTTATGTATCCCTTAATGAGCTTTTTTAGGCTCATCACAAGTTTTTTATGAAATTGTTTTAAAATCACATAAATATTAATAGGGTCAAGGATGGGATCAAGGAAAAGCCATGACTTCTAAAATATTGAACTAGACCTGACACTTTTTTTCAATAGTTTTTATTTTTTGAAAAAATGGTCATTCGGTAGAGGTGTCTACATGTAATATTCAAATTGTTATGTATATGTTATGGCCTAATTATCTAATTCTCTAAACCTAAAAATATCATTAATGTTAATTATTCATTTAATTCAGAATTATGTGATCTTTTAAGGCAGATTCCTTATAGTTGGTATCAGAGGTTGTTTTAGACAAGTTCCAGAGTTAGAAAATTGTTAAAATTATTATCCATAAATAAAATTATTGGAAGATTAAAATGATATAGCATTTAAATATTACCATGTTTATTCACATAAGATACATCTATGTTCAGAATGGTTTTCCATGAAGGAAATAGGGCAACTATGTTGGGAAGGAATACAGAGGAGAATAACCTTCCAAATCAGCGACCTGAGATGGTTGGAATCAGAACTGAATAGTTTTCTACTGTGATGGAACATTTGACTCAGGTAATAAATGGTGGTGGTATCCATTCACTAGATCATCCCGACTAACCATAGAGGAACATGTTAGTAGTGGAGTATTTCAGTAAAAAACACCACCCATCATTCAGAGGATAATCTGAGAAAGTGTTATATGTAGGGTGGATTAAAGCACTAGAGAAGATTTTTTATTTCATGGGGTGTTCATTACATCAAAATGTTATTCTCACTCTTTACGGTATTGAAGGTGAATAAGATCAGTAGTGGTCAATGGTGAAAAATATCATAGATATTTAGAAGATTGATGATCTTGGTTGGGAGGAACTCAAAAAAAATTTTCTTGAGAAATATTTTCCTAGTGTGGTTTAACTTATGATAGAAAAAAAATCTTGGAATTGACGAAAGATGATGAATCTGTGGCTGATTATGAAGAAATGTTCACTAAACTGGAAAGGTATGCTCCAAATTTCATCTGAGTTCTTGATAGTAAGATAACATGATTTTACTTAGGACTGAAGCCGAAATATCGAAGAGAATTATCCTCCAGTGAATTCAAAATTGATGAGAAACATGTTAGATATTCTACAAAGGTAGAAATGAAGTTTTTTGATGATTTGGTGTTCCATGAGTGCAATCAAATGAAGAGGCCTAGTTGGGAGGAAAAGGGATTGAATTCATCAAAGATGCCTTAAGGAAATAAAATTAAATATCTATCATGTGAGAAGTGTGGTAAAACGAATCTTGGAGAGTGTTTATCAAGATCTGGAAAGTGCTTATAGTGTGGTATGTCTGGTCATATTGCTTGAAAATGTAAGGAAGATGATCAAGAAGGTAATGAAAATCCAATGGTAAGATGTTTTAAAAGCAATGAAATGTGTTATTAGATAAATGAGTGTCCAACAAAGAACGTAACTGAGGGAATATATCCGGAATACAAGCATAAATGGGTTGGTGAAATCATTTACAACTACGTAAAAAAGTGTTGGGCTATAGAATGATGTAGTATTAGGTACATTGTTTATTTATTCAAATAATGCCAATGTGTTGTTTGATTTAGGGTCTACACAGTCATTCATTTCTGAGATGTTTTCTACTAAATTAGGAATTCCATATCAAGATATGAATCCTAAACATATTGTAAAAGCACATTGATGAAATGTTGAGACAAAAAGAGATTATATGAACCTTAATGTCCTTGGGTGAGGAAATAATCTACCTGCAAAACTTATTTTTTTCATCTAGTAGAGTTTGATGTTATTTTTGGCATGGATTGGCTTTCTGTTTATCATGCTATGATTGACTGCAGAGTTAAAGTGGTTTCTATATAAAATACTATTAGTTTGTGTACAATAATGAACCCTTAATTTTGATAACATATAAGGATGCTATGAAACTAATAAAAGATGAAAATGAATGCAACCCTTCACATATTATTGAAAACCATGGAACTATTTAGATTAATGATGTGACAATGGTAAATGAGTATCTTAATGTTTTTCATGATGAGTATTTTGGTATAATACCTGACTATGAAGTTGAATTTACTGTTGACTTATTTCCTGATGATAATCCAATTTAAAAACCCCCTTATCAAATGGATCAAATTGAACTTTTAGAGTGAAAGAACCAATTGCAGGAGTTATTAGATAAGGGTTTCATTTGAACTAGCACATCACCATGGGGTGCTCATATCCAACTTTTTAAAAATAATGGAGGTTTAATGAGACATTGTATTTATTATATATCACTGAATAACATCAATGTTAAGAACACGTATCATATCCTCATCTCAATGATTTGTTTGATCCGCATTATGGCACTCAATATTTTTCAAAGATTTATATGGGGTCGGTGTACCATCAGTTGAAAGCAAATGAATCGGACATTCCAAAGACCGCAATTTATACTAGATATGGCCATTAAGAATTTTTAGTTATGTGTATTTGTTTAACCAATGTACCTACTATATTCATGGATCATATGAATTGAATTTTATTAAAGTTCTTAGATAAGATTGTGGTTGTATTCAATGATGATATTTTGTTTTATTATAAAAGTAAAGGGGAGCATGAAATTCATTTAAGGGTAGTCTTGTAAGCCTTAAATGAAAAAGAATTGTATATAAAATTTAGAAAGTGTGAGTTTTGGTTACAAAAAATATTATTCCATGGTCACATTGTTTAAAAAAATTACCTAACTATTGATCAAGATAAAAAAATGTTATTGAAGAATGGACAAGAACATCAAATATAACTGAGATCTATAGTTTTCTTGGTTTGGAAGGTTATTACTGGAGGTTTGTTAAATATTTGTCACGATTATCTAGATCAATGAGTATGTTAACTCGAAAAGGTTTTAAGTTCATTAGGATAAAAAAATGTGATGATTATTTTTAAGATTTGAAAGGAAGATTAATGAATGATCTAGTTTTGGAACAACCTTCTAGAGATGGTGAGTTTGTTATCTACAATGATGCTTCATTGAAAGGACTTGGTTGTTCCCTTATGCAGAATGATCAGGTAATTGATTAAGATTCAAATCACTTGAAACTTAATGAATTAAATTACCCTACACATGATTCAGAATTAGCTACTACTGTTTTTTGCTTTAAAAAAATTCTTCATCATCATTTGTATGGAGTAAAATGTGAAATATATATTGACCAAAAATGATTGAAGTATATATTCACTCAGAAAGAATTGAACATGAGATAGAGGAGATTTATAGAATTAATCAAGGATTATTATTGCACAATTAATTACCATCTAGGAAAGGAATGTAATGTGGAAGATTCATTTAAAATAATGTGTAATCATACATTATCCATGTTAGGTTAGGAACAATATCCTTTTATTAAGGATTTGATGAACATTGGCATAAAAGTTGCTGGTTTAAGAAATTCACCTGTTTGGTTTTAGGTGTTAATGAAATCATCTCTATCAGATAGAATTAAGAAAGAACCGAAGGAAGATAGTGAGTTGTAGAAAAAGGTAGAGTTGGTTCAGAAGGTTATGCAGCCTGATTTTAACATTAATAATGATTGTGTTTTGAGGTTTGGGAAGATATTATGTGTTCCTTGTAATGCACAGTTAAAGAATGAGTTGTTATGTAAAGATCATAGTTCTTCATTTTCAGTCCATCCCAGTAGTACTAAGATGTACAAAGATCTTTGTGTGTATTACTGGTGAGATGTAATGAAAAGAAATATTTCTGATTTTACTATAAAGAGTTAGATAGGTCAACAGTTAATTGAAGAGTGGTAGTTACCAAAAGGGATACTTCAGTCATTACTGTTTCTAGAGTTGAAATGGGAAAATATATCTATGGACTTTATTGTGGGATTACAAAAGACATCTCGAGGTAACAATTATATCTGGGTTATTATTGATCGATTGACAAAATCTACTCATTTAATTACTATTTGAGATAAATTTTCTTTAGATAAACTTTCACAGTTGTATGTTAAAAAGATTCACAGGTTACATGGAGTTACCCTCTCCATTGTACCTGCTCCTGATCTCAATATCACTTATAACTTCTGGAAAGGCCTTAAGATGTTGTTGGGTGCTGAATTAAATTTCATTACAGCTTTTCGACCACAATCAGATGGTAATTCAGAATGAATAATTCAGATATGGGATGATACGTTACGTGCTTGTTTAATGGATTATAGGGGAAGTGAGGACTAACATCATTGTTTTGATGAATTTTCACATAATAACAGTTTTCATTTTAGTATACAATTGGCTTCGTTTGAGGCATTATATGGGATGTTGTTTCGAACTACATCATTTTGGGATGAAGTAGGTTAAAGGAAGCTGATGGGACCAGAATTATTAAAAGATATGGTAGATAAATTTTAGTTAATACAGAAGCACATGAGAACAGCTCAGAGCAGGCAGAAACATTATGCAGATAACCATAGGAATTATCATTCATTTGAGGTAGGTGATCATGTCTTTCTCAATATTTCTCCATGGAATAGAGTGGTGCGTTTTGGAAAGAAGGTAAAGCTTTTTCTAAGGTTCATTGGAAATTATGAAATCTTGGAGAAAGTTGTATTAGTTTCATATAGAGTGGATTTACCTCCATGTTTATCCTAGGTACGAAATGTCTTTCATGTTTCAATGTTGATAAAGTATATCTCATATCCATCTCATGTTTTGAGCCCTAAGGAAGTTCAATTGGAAGAGAATCTTTCATATGAGGAACAACTAGTTTAGATTCAAGACCGAAGAGAGAAATTGTTGTGGAATTAGGTAATCCATCATGTAAATATTTTATAGACAAACTAAATGGTTAAAGAGGAAACTTTGAAATTTGAAATGCAATGAGGGATAAATACCCCCACTTATTTGATAGGATAATAAAAATTGTGAGAATGAAATTCCCTAATGAGAGGAAGAATGTAACAACCCTGGTAAATAATGAATATAACATTTTTAAATTGTTTAATATTTTTGAATTAGATATAAATTTTAATTTAATTTTTATGCTTTGTCTGATGCAATACCTGATACGCAACAATGGGTTTATTTGAAATCTTAGGTTACAGGCAATGCTGAGTCATACTAAAAAATAAAAATATAATATGATATTAAAAGGTAGTTAATGTCTAGCTTGTGTATTAAGGGGAATGAAGAGAACTAACTACTATATGAATATACAGGTTTGTTAAATGTTTTTACATTTATCCAATAAAATATAAAGGCATAAAATGTGAATGAATATAAGTTAAGCACAAATAGTATAATATTCTTTAAAAGATCGATTTACCACTTTTTGATGGAGAAGTCTCCTTAAATATAGTTTTTGTAACTTTTATATGTTCTATATGACAAAATTAAATTCTTCTCTTGAATATGGACATCAAGAATTAACTTTGGGCTAATTTTTGGTTTTTTTATAAAATTAATTTTTTAATGAATAGTGAAAAATACTATATTTTAATTCAAGACAACATTTTAATATAATTTATTTATATAGTTATATTAACTTTCTAATTGTTTTTAAAGTGTAATTATATTATTTTTTTATCATTTAATCCAATTATGGTCATTGTATGTAATTTCAATTTGAAAATGGACATAAACAAGTGTCAGTCTTCTGATAGTTATTATTTCTTAAAAACATGTTTTTTATTTTGACAAGAAGAATTAATTTTAAATTAATTTATACTACTTATGTGTTTAGAATTTGGAAAAATGGATTCCATATTTGGAATTAGGAGGTCCAAATTGTTTAAATAGGTAAATTTTATTTTTATACATTATGAATATTTATTTCAGTAAATATTTTATTTACCATTATTAAAGGGAAAATCTGGAAAATAAGGGTAAAAATAATATTATAATAATAATAAATTACTCTAACACGTGTCCTAATCCTATTGGATGACACTTTTTGGACCATGGGCATACTTCTGTCGATTTTGGGACCCCATGGAGCCACATGAGAGTGATAATAAAAAAAAATAATAATTAATTTAAAGTAATGACAAATATGACACAAACATATATCTTTTAGTAAATCAATTTTTAGATGGGGATATATAAGTTATATCATAGACAATATATATTAATTTTATAGATTTAAATATCTCGTACCTAAAGTTATTTGTTTTATAATTTTTAGATATCATATAAATAAAATTAGTTCTGAAATATTTATGATGCAATGTTTACCACATTAATGAATGATTTAAATAAAAAATATTATAAAATAAAAATAGGCAAAACCTGAAAAAATTTTACTGGATGATTTTTTTCTAACAAAATTCATCTTAACTTATACTTAAATGAGTTTTGTACTTTTAGAAACCGAAAATCATTATATAACAAAAAAAATTTCAAACATTCCTAATGAGGTGCTCCTCCCCTTTATAAAATGACATCACCTATAACCCATTACTAACACCTCTCAAGACCCTTGGCTCATTCAAAATCTACCCAATTAATCTCCCAAAATACCTCTCTTCCTCATATAATCCTCACCATAGGCAGAAGGAACTTAATGTAATCCTTTTGGTTCAAACCAATTGCAGTTACCCAATTTAAAGGTAACATCTTCTCTTAAGTTATTTTATTTTATTTTACTTCTCCAACCCTCTAAAATCTCTTGTTTTTCTTCTTTTATAATGAAAACCATATCTTAAATATACTAGTATGTTGTTATGGGAAGGTTTCGAACTACACTTTGACATACCACCATCTAATTGATACAAACATGCTGTTTCTATAGACGACGAACTACTGCCTCACGAAACGACTATTGTTAAAATATCTCTAACCACCTATCATGGTGGCCTTTACGATGGAAATATATTTATTTGTGATATATATTATTTTTAAATTTTCTCTTTAATTTTTTATTTCTATTTATATCCTACCTTTATGGTTTCCATAATGGGTAAAAGTTATAATTTCGTTTGAGAAGTGCGGACTACCGCCCCCTCAAAGTGATATGACTCCTTAATTACATATGTGGGATGTATAAAAAATAAATTTTATAAAATTATATATGATATTATACTGGAATTATATTATACCTATGTATAATTACATTTTCATTCCATTAAAATATGAAATTGAAATGAATGTAGTGTTCCTGCGTACGTACGACTTGACGTTTCCATGAACGGTGCATTTTATTTATTATTTACAAATGTTTTTTACTGTTATAAATACATATATATAGTAGATATATATGATATATATTATATCTAAATCATGAATATCATTCTAGAGATAATGGACTTTTGACCACCTGGGCAATTTATAATTTTAAAAATTTCATTTTTAACTTAACTTACAAACATCGACAAAATGTCTGATATAAAATAAAATAACTAACTAATTGTTATAGAAAGATAATAAGTGATAAAAATTAATAATAAACTTTAAAACAGTTCTTTAGAAACTATAAAACAACTCATGTTTATTATTCAGGAAATTAAAGAACAAATGGGTCAAGTAAGACACGAGGTAAGGGACTTCGTCTCAATATCCTTTTGTTGAGGCATGTTTTGATAATATACACCTCATTATTTTATATGGTACATAATTAAACCCTTTCACTTTAAATTTCATTCAAAGGGTATATTTTTTTTCCATAAAGTGTTTTATTAAAAAATAGAAGGAATGTTTTTTGACATTTACGAAAATAGTGACCTCTTTGTCGCCATAATCATTAGTTGGCTTCCTCTATGAGCCTTAATGTTTTTAAAATGAAAAAGAAATCTATTATTTTTTTTGGTTGATTTTTTGAATTGAAAATGGTTTTTGAAAATGATATATTATTTCAATATAATGAAATGATTTATTTTTATTAGAAATGAAATGTTATTAGTGAAATATTTATATTTTCAATATTTTATTTGTTATGATTTTATAATTGTAATTGAAAATTTAACATGTGGTTACGTGATAAACCAAATGATGAGTGGTTCCGTGATAAACTAGTATGGGTGGTGACATTATATCCTACAATGCATTGGGTAAGGAAGTCGGCCAAATGGCGTTTCTATTAAGTGTTACGTGTGGAAGTCGACTGTATGGTTATTCTATTTATGTATGTTTATGTCCCAAGATATGTTTATCTATTTTTTGTTAATTCTATGGGTTATATGGTATTATTTTTGTTAAAAAAGTGTATTTAATGATATTTAATTCAGTTAAGAGTATTTACTACTTCATAAAGGTGAATAGTATTAGTTATGATTATGTATTCTTGGCTTACTTGTTGTTTTGAAAAACTAATAGTTTTCCTTCTGTGTGTATCCCTTACTAAGATTTTTATGGTCATCCTAAGTTTTTTTTGAATGGGTTTTCATATAAATTATGATTAATAGGGTCAAGGATGGGATCAAGGAAATGTATTAAGGTCTAAAATATGGAACTATACTTGACTCTTTTTTTCAAGAGTTCTTATTTTATAAAAAAATGTATACTCAGTAGAAGTTTCTACATCTAATATTCAAATTTGTATGCATATGTTATTGCATAATTCTCTAATTCTATGATCCTAAAAAAATACTTAATGTAAATTCTTCCTTTAATTTCAAATTATGTATGGATTTATGGTTGGGTCCTTATAAAACTAATATTAATTCTTTCAGTTATTTAATGATTTGATGATTATTTATTCATGTAAAACATAAATATAGTGATTGTGAGATAGGTAGGACCAATATCTACCTGTAATTAATTGATTAATGGATTATATATCATTGCATTGATTTTTTAATAGGTCATCTAGTTTTAATGTTCACAAAGGGTGAGTGTGATGACTTTTATCTCTACTACAAATTTTATATGTGAATATGATAACAAGTAGAAAAGTTCACAAAGATAATAAAATTCTATGATTATGATTGTTCTATTTCATTTTTATGTTCCATGGATTTTGATTTAAAAATAATGATTTATTTTCACATTCCATGATAAATGTTTTACCATTTGATAGGATATGTCTATCTTTGATTCTGATTGTCAACACTTATTGATTTAGGTTCATTTACTCTAATAATTATCCTTATTGATGATTTATCACATATATATGATATATACATTATTTCCTTTAAGATGTTTTCCATTACTGAGCATTTGAGGACACCCATTATTATGTTTTACATTACCTCGTATTTGAAGTTATTTTATCTCCTATAGAATGTATAAGATAGTGTTTAGATTATTGAGAAATGTTTACAAGATATAAAATTATATTTTTTTTCTAGTATCCAAGACACTAAACCATTATATCCTTGGGTTTGAGACTATTTTGAAAAAAGTATTAATTAGACAATTTAATTAATGTATATTTAATGTATGTTTATCATGGGTCGCTATAGGATCAATCTAAAAATTGTATACCTAAGGACTATTTTGAGCATAAACCCAATGGGGTTTCCCTAAAGATGTTCAACGAGGGATATTCCCTGAGAAATAGATGATGTTGAGGGAGGAAAATGAAGGAAATTCTCCCATCATCCTTCTACTAGTGGCAATCCATTATAAGATAATGCATAGCGCCTCCCCTTCAGGAATCATATTCCATTGAAAAGATAAATTTTTTTCTAAGCATATCCTTCATGATGAGAGAAATTAGTCATCAATTCCATTCATTCTTCATGATATATATATATATATAAACACATTTGAAAGATAAAATCCTTTGATGATTTATTGTGGGATTTGTTTATTCAAAAAGGTAAAATGATAATCCATGGGATTCCAAAATGGGTTTACATGGATATGTACAAACCTCTACTTCTATGATAACTATGTATGAAATATAGGTCACCCCAAATATAGATGGAACTTCAATTGTATCCATTACTCCCATCACCATAAATGGAGTGGTTGGTAGTTGTGGTTTAATGACCCATCACCTTCATACATAAATATCACATATTTTCATTGAATATTCAATAAATTCCAAAAATAAATTCCAAAGGATCGTAATGGATTAATGTATTTGGGGGCTTGGTTCACAATCTACTTATTTGATAAACGATCTCCAACATCTCCCATAAATATCTTCCTCAATTTTTAATATTCATACACATTACAAACATAAACCATTCGTTATAACCTAGGGAAATGAAACATAATAAAAGGTGATCTTAGAATATTTGTAAGGGTAAATACAGTATATATCAATCAATAATTATATTAAATCATAACATAATAATAACGATATGCGATCAAAAATATATATTACATAGTTCACACCCAATCTTTCAAATTTAATAAACATGAGGTATGACATATTGCATTATTATTTAAATAGTGCTCAATCATAAGAGTGAAAAGTCATGCTAAATAAATCAGGAACCATAATTCCATTTCATAAAAATTTGTCACAATCATAAATATAAGAACTATTTAATTTGTAAAATATATCCTTTGGGACCCTCAAATTATAATATATATGACATCAATACGTGTTTTCCATTTCATAATAGACAATTAATCATAATATTTTTTCCATTTCAAAATGGATCTAGAATCAACACTTATTTCCCATTTCAAAACTAATAATGCATCATCACTTGTTTCCCATAGTTTTTCAACCATATCAAACATTTCTCCATCACTGTATCATTAGATTTAAAACATTACCCAATGCATTATAAGTATATTTAGGGACCACATGTATTTGGATAGTACGTGACAACCATCCTTTCTAATAACATGACCACCGTTACATAATAAATACCATTCATAGGTGTGCTTGAGGATAATAAAATAATAATAATATTAGAGCCTAAGAAAATAAATGGGTTTAATAAAAAAATTATCATAGCATACCTAATAGAAAATAAACATGTCTCTTAAAAATTTCATAAATTCATCATAGGAAAACCCATGGAAACAATATGGGTTTCCTAAGAATAATGTAACCATATTCATAAACCACTAAAATAAATAATTAACATGGTAAAATCAAATCATATTCCTAGTAAAATATAATCATCTCTGAATTATGTAGTATTTTAAAAATTAAAATTACATATAAATATAATTAAAATATTATGGTCGTAGTTGGGGTTTGGCTTACTGGTAAACCTCATGTAATCCTACTAGAAAAAAGGGGGTTAAAAACCCAATGGGTGTAGGCACTGTAGCATAACTATAGCAGTGGAGGTGTTGTAGTAATGTTGGATATTGTAGAGATGACACACATTGTAGTTTTGATGGGTATTGTGCGAGTACATTAGCAAATGGGTACGGTAGTAGTACTATTCACAGAATGTATTATGGGAAAAACATGGGTCTATGGGCCATGTAATGGGATACATGCCCATTTTTCCATCTGGGTATGTAATGGGTCTCCCTCTACCCAGTCAGAAATAGGTTTTTACTTTTTATTTATAATAAAATGAGGCTTTGGACCCAACATTAAAAAAATATAAAAATATTCTTGAGGAATATTAACTTTTCACATTAAAAATTTCCTTTAAAAAATGTAAAACCATTTATCATTGAAAATAAACTTGGTATATATAAATTATTATTTAAAAAATTCGATTTTCATGGTGGAAGGTAGTTGTGTTACTACCGTAAACATTAAAACAAAGATTCAATTAAAATTTTTAACAAATTCATTGTGGGCCTTATTTGGAAATTGATAAGAAGAATCCTTTTAAAAATTTGTGTCAGAAGTAAAACATGTGTATTTTTTTAAAACCATTTTATAATAGTAATAACATTATTTAAAAATTATTCTAAAACATAGGCATGGAGAAATATATTTTTTCAACTAATGAGAGAAATGAAGTCTATTGCCTATAATTTTTTTGAATCATCAGTTAATCATAAAATGTATATTCAAATAAAACATGTATTATATTGAAATAAATATTTTATAATAAAATAAATGTGTTTAATGAGATATATATCATAAAATTTCTTCCAAATAAGAATATTATAAACAATCACATTAAACAATGGGATTATAACATTATACATTTACCAAATTGTTGTATTTTGAATCATAATACCCATGCACGAAAGAACATTATATGTATATTTTTATCCAATGATTATCAGGATAAGGAATATAAAATAAATTAATGGGTAGTGTATACACTACAAAAAATAAACTAGTGGTATATAAGTAATATGACACAAATACTAAAAATTATGATGAAAAAATCTTACAACATTGTAAGAATTTTAATTATAAGATATATTAAAGAATTACAAAAAATGAAAATTATATTTTTTTTAAAAATAATGTGATACATGATATAACATGTCAAAGGTTTAGTATATGCACCACATAAAAGAAACAAGTGATCAATATGGAATATATCTCCAAAAAATACAAGAGATACTAGAAGTCTATTAACTTATGTATTGACATCCTTCATACATGTTCAAACCTCATATATAGTAAATATATGTTTATTATGCATCCATTAAATAAAAATACTTATATATATTGAACATACTATAAATGACTTACTTATGACCTTTTATTACATGTTTGTAAACAATTCCTTGTTAAATTCACATTTCGGGCGACAACATCATTATTTTTTAATGTTTTTTTAAATTAAAATATTTGTCACTTTTAATATAATCAGTGTCTTGTAATCTGAATAAGTTTAACCCTTATATAAATATCATATTTATTAGGTAGATATATATTCATTATAATCCATAAATTTTAGAGATAGAAAAGGTAAATATAATGTTCAGGGTGATGACATGCCATATATACACAGAAACAGAGATTCCATTTTCTCAAAAGATTTAATGAAAGGAATGTAAATGATATGTAATATAAAAAAATTAATTATTATTTTATATATATCACATATATTAATTAAAATTATACATATTAAATTCCATGTAAATCATATGTGAAAAATGAATCATATTGCTTCGCGAGGTAGTAGTCCACCTTATACACGAGTGACATTATCAAATTCCCATAAAATAGAAATTAAGAATATATATGTATTTTTATAAGTAAATAGGTATAAAAATAATATATATATCATATATAAATATTATATCAACATTTATATCATGTCATGACAGGTAGTGATGAAAAATGAATTACATCAGTTTGCGAGGCCATAGTCCATCGTACACCCGATCGACGATTTAGTTTTTTATTTGATGGATGATGATATGCATATTAGTTATTCAATAAAAATGATAAGATATAATTATGTGGTATATAATTATGTGATTAAATTATATTTATTAATGCCTAATTTAATGTGGTACGGGAAGAAGTGAAAAGAAGGCTCTTAATGAATAAGATTACCTTCTCTTAGTGAAGACTCCTTCAAATCCCTTATTAAAGAAAATACAAATGTTGTTTTAGGAAAACCATTAGCTCTATAAAATGTAAAATGATGTTCGGGAGGGTTTTTTTGGGGTTTATATATAGAAAATATGTTTTTATGTGTAAATAAGTGAGGGGTGGATGTGCACTTTTATAATTGAGGAGGAGTGACATTTTTTGTAAATAGCGAAAATAATTCAATAATGGGAAGTCAATATCACCCCAAGTGCCTCATAAATTGATAAATAATAGAGTGAAGGTATTGAATTTTTTATTGAAACCTAAAAAATATTTTTTAAAACATTTTATTCTTTTGCCATTATGTTTACTTAATTTTCCCATTTAAATTTTTACCATGGTAACCAGTCTATTTTTATTTTACTAGTTAATTTATTATATATGAATAAAAAATATATAGGTAATTATTATATAATTTTAACCCAATTAACATACATTTTAAATAAATATTTATTAAATAATTGTTCTATATTTCTTTTAATATTAATTTTAACACATGCTCAAGTAACGTGGAAAACCTCATTTAAACATTAACTGTGTATATTAATTTTTACTTATTTTTATGATTTTTTAGAAAAAAAAATAATTTTATATAAATATATATTATTAATTATTATTTATCACAATATGGAATCCATTTTATCAGATTAAATTTTTTTAAGTTGCATAATTTAATTTAAATTAATTTTATTGATTTGATGAAAAATCTATTTTTCATGGAAATGTTTTTCATAAGTATAGAATGTTTTGGTATCTAACATAAATTAAAAATTGATTCCAAAGCCTAAAATGGATTAGTTATTATATTATTGAACTAATTTTTATTTTTATTTTTTAAAAACAAAATAAAACCGTATAAATTTCTTAAGTAAAAAGGTAGTTTTCAATAAAAATCTGTTTTTTTAACTCCTCATCAAAAATTTAATCGTCTCAAAAAATTATTAAAAATACACTTGATGATAAATTTTATATTATTTTTCAATAAAATGAGTTTACTTATCCTAATAAAATTTCTATAAGAGGAAAATTTTATTTTTAACAATAATAATGACAAATCTCATTTTTAGAAAATATTTATTTTTTTAAACTTGAAACTAAATTTATTCTGATCCCATGATTAGAAAAAATAGTAGATTACTATTAACAGATTTGATTGAATATATAATATATAAATTTAATTATTATAATTTATCAATATTTACATATT
The DNA here is from genome assembly GCA_963277665.1 of Viscum album. Classification (NCBI taxonomy): domain Eukaryota; kingdom Viridiplantae; phylum Streptophyta; class Magnoliopsida; order Santalales; family Viscaceae; genus Viscum; species Viscum album. Next base: position 812,230,802 of record OY728126.1, on the reverse strand, counting down.
TAATTTATTATGATAAAAAAAATTTCTTTCATGAAAAATGTTTTTTAGAAAAAAAATCATCTATTTTCAAGTGATTCTTACTTTCATTTCTAATCGATTTATAACTAATTACTAGATTTTATACACTTGTAGACCATAAAATTTTAGTAATTTATTTATTCCTATTAATACCTATCATTCTAATGGCTATGTGATGACTATAATATTAAATAATAATATTATTTCAATAGAATACCATGGTTCGTTTTAACTCTATGATGTGTGTAACCCAATATATACATGGATTATAGTTATTTGAAAAATAAATGATAAATTTTAAGGGTTTTATATGTGGTATTTGGACTAAAAATTATCATGATATTATAGAACTATCACTGACCTTATTTCTTACAGAAAAGTTAATTGTGTGCCCAGAGACCACACACATAATGGAGGATCTCTTGAAGGTCATAGACACCACAACTTCTCAAAAAGAGCAAGAAGAGGTTTACAAGGAGTCATATCTACCTGAAGAAAGCCATGAACCTCCCTAAATAGTTCTACCCACATTCAATATCCTACTAATTTTGTTATGGACGAATCCCCTTCACATTGGTTTGGAGACATGGTGTGATATTAAACCATTAAAAGGGATAAGAACACCCCCTGCAAAAATATATGAATGAGACTACACAAAGTATTTACACCATTACTTCTTTTAATAAAATGATTCTCGGCATAGTAAATGATAATGTTCTCCCATAAACTAAAGTGAAACTAATAAAATAGAGTAAAAATTTGATATAGAAACATAAATTTGGATGTCACATTGCTTTTGAGTTGTGAAATCATAAGCGAACAAGTATTTTTCATATCTATGGTAGTGTTTCCATTACTTGTGTGAGTAATGGAAATAGATGAAAACATCCTAACCATATGATTAATAGGATCTACCATAAATTATTTCTTGGTTTTTTGGACTTTCTAGGAGATTTAATAGTAATACATATATTTCCATAAGGGTATTTATCATCCTACATGGACAAGTATATGGATATTAACTTTTAATAATAACAACTAGAAGATGAGAACAAATATTTGTAATATTAACCATTAATTTTCAATATTTTTTAGTGATATAATCAACTATAGAAACATCAATTATGTTTTTAATGAATTTTGTTGGTCCCCTGAACTAGGAGGTCAAGCTCAAGGGTGATCCTAAGAGGTAGATTTCATAACACATTCTCGAATTATTTCAGTTGCATAACATTAACTTGAATCTCATTATGTGGAATTTTATCTAGAGAAATAAACTATCACTAATAAATAGGATAGTCACTAAATACAGGTCTATAATGAATAGGATGATGTCAAGTAAAATTGGTGGGTCAATAAATTCTTCCCAAGGGTTCCCAAGTGGAGAAGAAAAAGAAGACTTCTACGGAAAAAAGTATTGATCCTATCGAAGTGGTCGACCCTATATTACATGAATAATTTTATTTAATAGTTCAAGAGTATAAATGATCCAATTGAGAGCTCTTATCTTCTATAAGTGGATATTTTTAATAATCTGATATCATAAAGTGAGACTCTCAACTATAGAATCTCCCCTTATGTTTTTAATGAATAAAAATAAATTTTGTTCCTAATCATTATATATTTTATGATTTCTTGTTTTACTTTGATTAAAAATGTATAATAATATATAAAACACATAAAAAATAAAAAAATTATCCTGAATATAAATGAATATCGGACATGTAATGGGTAATTTCAATCATAGATACGAATTATCTGAGACTGAATTATTTCCTTGTAGTTATGGTCTAATGTTGGATATAGGCATAACACCATAACCATAAATGTATAGTTAGAAAATTTGAAAAATTTACATTTTCACATTGCTCACAGATATATATTGACACCATTACCACAATGATTATTATATTCTTGGTCAATATGGATGATTTTATACTAGGTGTACCTTATATATGAAGATATTCATAAATACCATTACCATAGAATTATAGCTGGTCTATTTGGATGAATGATCTCACTCAAAATTATAAATATGTGAAAATGGATTCTTGAATTGAGGATTATACTTCTAATGAGATCATAAAAGCCATTAAATTATATCTTCAAGTATTTCTTACAAGTATCAATATTGAAATATCACAATAATTCTATATCTTTTGCAAAGGCTTAGGGACTTAGGAAGCATAACATGACAATTTTTGAGATCATATGGTTAGTCCCATGTGATATGATTATTTATCATTATCATCCTCATTAATACAAAAATATCATATGATAGAGACATATTTGGAAGGTACATGTATTTTACATAGGCCAATAATTATGGGTTTTCAAAGAACACATTTGGTGGAATTATAATTTAAAATGCTCAATTTTTCATAGTCTTTTTGGGGTTCATTATTAATGAGTATATAATCCAATTTATTATAGAATAACTAGTATGAGATTATAACTATGGGATTTATAAATATCCTTTTATATTAATTTATGTTCCTAAAATTAAATCTAACTTAGTTTGTGGTTAAGCCTATACATCTTTGACTATGTGTCATTAAATTTTGAATATGTATTGGTTTGAATAAAATGAAGCAACCCCTAGAGTGAAAAGGGTGTGGTAAAACTCAACATGAATGGGAATCCCATTGTAACATAAGAAACTATCCATAGGGTAATAGAACAAGTTTATTAGGGTTATAGTGATCACAATGTATGTTATATATTTTTTATGTTAAGAAAAAATCATCCAAATGTGAGGGACATTCACCTTATAGGGGAAAAGAAAAAACTGATGAGAATGAATTGATCATTACAAAAAAAAAAGAATATAATAATTGGGGTTTGATTTTAGTTGTTTGTCCTAAACCTCATAATAATTCATTATATGGTTTAGAGTCACATAATAATGACCCATTTAAGGTTCAAGTACATGATATTGTATGTGAACATTGTAGGTGAGTACGATGCACATATACATTATATCAATGGTAAAAAATACAGTATAATTTTTATATTATGTGATTTGTAAATAGAAATTCATAAAATTCTAATCATGGATAATGAGTTGGAGTATGTATTCCAGGCATGTACACTAAAAATTTTTTAATTATGAGATCCATTGTAATGGTTTATGAGTGTACGATTATTGGAGGATCATCCACCTAGGATACTTATGCCTTTTATAAATGGGGGTGAACATATAGATTCATATTGTAGGAGATTATGTGTAGTCAAGATGATTTGTCCTTTGGAATAAAATAACCTATTTATAGATATTTAGGATTTTTTTTATGTTTTCAAACACATAAAAAATGAAGGTGGTTTTTGGAGGTTGGGGTATTAATAAAGAGTTCTCATACCCTAAACGTTACAAAATTTTGTATTGAACACATTACCACAGTGAAGATATATGATACGATTTTTTTAAAATATTTCTTTTATTAGTGGTTCAAATAATCATGGACGCATTATAGAATGAGTCTATGGAGGGCCCTATTATCAAAATGAGATTTCCTACTTACACTCATTTTTTGTGTTTTTTGTTTATTTAATTGTAAAAAGTGGAAATCTATTTTAGTAGAGACATGCTATTTATCAGGCTTCGCCTAATGGTTTTTGGTCAAAACAAGTTATATAAAAATTTAACTATTTGTTCGAGGACTTTCTATTTGGACTATCTAGGTTGTGATTTTAGGGTCATACCACATTAACAAACGTTCATATAATTTAAGGTCATGATACATGGACCAAGGAACATATAGTTTAAGTTCATAATGGATAGACCAATATTCATATAGATTAATTTCATGATGGATGGACTATGGATCGTATAGTTTTTTATCATGATGAATAGAATAAGTTTCACATACATTAAGTTCATGTTACCTGGACCAAGGGGCACATAATTACATTTAATGATTCACTGACCAATATATGAAGGGGTAATATGAAACAACCACCCAATATTGAATCTATGGAGAAGAAAAAACCAACAGCTTTATAATGGAGAATGGAAATATTTGACCTCGTCAATTAAGGAAATTATAAACTAATTGTGGAAATGAGACATGTTTATCAAGGATTACCATTATGAAAACTAAAATGACTAGTTATACTATATTGTTGTTAAGTTGGTCAGATATTATAAGAAATTATTATTTAGAAATAGATTAAAATGGTTGATGTGAGAAATATGTGTAGAAATATAGAGACACATTTTGGGGTTTGTTTTCATTGTTATGAAAATTTAGTTTGGATTTGAATACACTCTTTACTAAACTTCAAGATGATTTTTTCCAATCCAATACACTTGAGACATGATGTGTGGATTATTTTAAAGGGGTTCTCATATATGGTTATAGAGTCATTCCAAACCCTAATATTACCATGGTTAGGTCGTTTTAGTTCATTGTAATGGAGTGCAATTTGATGTGTTTTGTGTCTAAATCCAAAATAAAAGGTCTAGAAATTTTTACATATCTTGAATGGTAATGTATTTAGACATATATTGTTATTAATCTCTGAGTGTATGATATTCATACACGATAGAGTATATTTTTTGTAATTTAACATCATGTAATTAGGAATCAAAATTAATATAGTAAAATTTCATGCAATAAAGACTCTAATATCATTGTTTTTTCAGATATATCAATCTTATGAAAAATAATATGGAACAATCTACATACTAAATTAGTTATGGGAAGACTACTAGGAATGAAAGTTTCAAACACTGGGATATAGTGGGTGTTTGATTAGTTGTTCTAGATGGGATTGTGACTAATGATTTTGGTGTTACTATGTATCTTATATGGCTATAAATCAAGATATAAAATGTTGTTATGTGAGGAATAATCCTTGAACAGGTATATCATAAATGTGGATGAGGGAAATTAAATTTCTAATCATGGGATTGTATTCCCAATGAACCACACTGTGGAACACAAGATGATTTGACATGTTGTGGTTAACTGTAGATATATGTGTAAGAAACAGTAGGAAAAGTTGTGGTCAGAATTTTCATTTTATATGGGTGTCAGATTCCCTTTACGATGTTATTATACATAGACCAAGTAATAATGTAGGGTAGTTGGGTTAGACGGAATTAATTTTTAAATTTATTTTAAGGTCACACATGGGGTATAAGATATTTCATTTTTTTCATCAATCAATAATTATATAACTGTTTATTATTTTAACAATAAATGAGAAGGGCTCTGATGTTATGTATATTAGCATCATGCAATAAGGGATCAGATATCATTTAATATAATATTATTTGACAAATACTCAAATTTCATGTACTTTAACATCCTGATATACTTACATATATTCCATTTATTATAACATCTTATTAAAAGAACTCATCTATCAAGTAGTTTGACATAATGAAACAAAGACTCATCGGTCATGTAGATTAATATCCTGAGACAAGGATATATGTTTTGTAAAATTTAACATAATGTGAGAAGAAATTATATCTCATCAAGTTTAATTTATGGTGATAGGGACTCAAATGTAATGTCATTTAATGTCATGTGATAAGGGATCATCTATTAAATAGTTTAGAATCTCATGAGAAGACCCAACCATCATACAATTTCACATCACATTAGAAAGTCTTGGAAGACAAGAATTTTAACCTTGCATAACACAGATTTAGAATTTATGTAGTTTATATTTATATGATAGTCACATAATTGATGAGCTGTTTAACATCATGTGATAATGACATAGCTTTCATGTAGTTTAACATGATGAAATAAGGACTTGTATATGATTATCCAAAAGTGTAGAGATCTTATCCAAAAATAGGGCTACTAATATATTACCACATTTTGGAAAATTTACACTCAACATGATTATATGAGGGCCAATAACATTTCTCAAACACAAACTAAGGAATGAAATCCACCAATAAAATACTGAGATGGGTTGCGGTTTTAGTGGGATTCACATCTAGACTACTGATAGAATACTCATTCGTCGATTTATATCCTAAAAGACATTGTTTCATGTTATAAATAGTTATTTAATATACTCTTAAATGATCCTTCTCATTTAAATCAAAAAAGGTTAAGTGATCTTTTTTTGGAAGCATGTTATTATAAGATACCTAATGTTAATGAGGTAAAACTAGATTACGAGATGTAAGACTAACAAGGAATATGACTAGACTATAGATATAATCACTATGTTTCACTATTGATCATCTAATAATGGTTATCCATCCACATTTAGCTATTGAATGGGGTAACATTAATACAGTCCAAAATACGAGTTATTAAATGGTAAAAGATCATATGTATATCTTACTCATACATAAGAGAGAGTAAATTTTGGTTGATGGAATTTGTGGATATGCCTGTGAATGGTTATCCAAGAATCACTATATATCCTAAAAGAGTTGGAATAAACCCATTATTATTTCATTAAAGGAATCTTATTCACATATAAAACTCTACAGAAGGAAGAGAAAAACATGTTCCACCTTAATATCGGTTCATATAGAAATATTGGAGTGAATTTTGAGATGATAACATAATAATTAAAGGGGATAATATTCGTTGATAGAATTTTATTTTGGTATTTGATAAGAGATCTAGGTCATACTATATATTCAATTTAAATTCATCGAAGGAACTTAGTGCCCTCAAAAGGGTTCATTTTGGGTTTAATGTAGACTAATTCTCTAAAAAAGGATATTACATTATTTGATGAAAAATGGGCATGCGGCCCGTGGGCTTTTCAAGTATGGGGTGGAAATGAGGTTGGGAGGGACTAAAAATTTTGATCATTTATAGTGTGGACCAATTCTAGTTGAGACCATCCTTGTGCATGCCAAAGAGGGTTGTGCATACATTGGTGCAAGGTTACCCACTTTCTTGATTTTAAAAAATATTTTTAACAACAAATGATTCCTCCATATTTTATTTTTGAATAAAAATTCATTATTAAACTATGACATTATATTTTTCATCATAATGGTCGTTACTCAAATAGAAGTCATTCATTCATAGGTCTAATTGCTGAAATTAGCATGTAACTAACAACATAATTCATCTCCCCTCACAAATCACTCACATAATTTTCTTTGCAACAGTTCACATCCACATCGTTGTCACTGCATGCAACTATTTACAATAGAAAAATGTTCTATCACATCCATTTTAACTCTAACTTTTGTGAATCCATACTTCTCCTGAAAATTACCATTTATAAAGAGAAATAAAAATTATTAAAATTTTTATAAATATTATATATATTTTTTAAATATAGTTAATCTTGTTGGATACCTGCTGGCTTATATGGGTTGGGGCATGCAAGAAATTTTCTATTCTCATTATATACTAGCATTTTTTGAAAAAATTCATGTGGGGTCAAACCCATGAGGGATTATCCCATCCCACCCCAACCCACCAATTTTTCATTACTATATACAATGATTTGAATATTTAGTTAGATAATGGGTATCACCAATATTCCATCTAAAATGGATAAAGTGATCATGTACGACAAACATTATGTCATGATGTTTAACATTATATGACTATTGAAAATATTACATACCTCAAAATATGTCTCATCTGAATTGTGTTTATCAGAACAATTCATGCCAGGACCCGGAATCTAACATGTGTCACATTTTGTGTGATAAAAATGGGATAAATTGAAGATTGAATGAATCATAGGAGATGAAATGATGAGGAACATATGCAGGGTAATATTTAATTGAATGAAATATAAAAATCCAAGAGGATTGGATTCTCTTATAGGAATTAATGGTTTAGATTAATGAAAATTTATGTATAGAATTTTGATAGATGATCCAGGAGTCACTACAAATATTAAAAGAGAAAGAATAAAGATACATATATTTTTAAAATAAAGAGGTATTTTTTGTACCTTATTGTATAATATTATATATTGATAGTCATTCAATGGAGATCTTTATATAAATCTGGATCTAATGTAAGTGAGAAAATCCACATTATGTTGATTATTATAATAACATTAAATCCATACAATTTTTTAAATTATGTAATAGAATTTAATTCCATGCATCTAGGAGAAATGGAAATCCTATCCTTGACAATGATAGAGTTATGGGTATTAAATATTCTTTAAGAACCCCACATAGATCTTACTCTTGAGTGATAATAAGAGTAATTTTTCATTAGTACCCCTCAATAAATTTTTTTTCCCGAATGATGGAGGACAATGATTATTTTAGATACGTATAGGGTGGAGAAGTTTTAATGGGATTAATTTAATATGATAAAGAAAATTTTCAAATAGTTTAGAGTTTTATGGAATGGAATTTATCAATGTAGTTTCAAATTCAAAGTGACATGGATTAAAAATATATAGTTTAATATCATTATAGTTGAATTTTATCATGTAGTTTTATGTCATGCGATAAGAAAATAGATTTAATTTATATAAAATTATTCAATATATATATATAGAAAAAATTTAATTCGGTGGTGGTTTGTTATGAACCCCATCCATTGTTTACATGCAATAAAATCCATTATAATTGATTTTGTTTATAAAATAAGTTATTTCCCATTTTTGTTTATGTTTAGAGGCTTATTCCATGGTATTATAAAATTTCTGATATAAAGTTCTTGATATCCAAAAAGTATAGTGGGAAGGGTAAATTTCATATTGAGGACTTTAAAATATCATTTCTGATCTACTTTTATGTTATGCAATGTGCACAATATTTTTTAGTGTTTATATTCCAACTCATTGAGTCTCATTTAAGAGTGCCCATATTTGGTTATATGATTATATATATAAACATGTAAAGTAATAGATTCAAATTCTATAGGAAAAAATGAAATACCCTAATCAAATCAATATGAGGTCTTATTTATTGTGGTCTAAGTAACGGTGTGATAAAACCGCAAAGTATACATTAGTTGGTTTAAACAAAACATTGTATATCTATCCTAATTCCCTTTAGTTTTTAGACCATGTGATATTAAATGCATTTATATATCTGTTTCCCTATACATGGTTGGGGGATAAATGGTAAAACAATATGTTTTACTATTGGTATAACCTCTTTTACGAAGAAGTACATATGTTTGTGTTGTGTTCCAACATTATTGTAGGAAGAAAGCCAAATATATTTATGATATTGAACTATAAAAATATGATAATATCCTTTTGTATAGAATATCTTATGATTTATGGTCTAAAAAAATATAGAAAATATATCAGTGGTAGTAAGGGTAGACATAAACTTCTTTGATATAACTATGGTATAGGGCCTCATGTCATCAATTCCCATTATAGAAAATGTTTAGGATAATTTGGTGTGATGGAAAAATCTATGGGTGTTATGGATGAAGTTAACATTGTAACGGCCCGAAATTTTGAATAAATCTTGTTTCCTAATTTCATGTGTTATTTTATTTTATTTTTATACTCAACAAAAATGTTTTATTTGATAAACATGATTATAATTAAAATAAGACCATTGGGTTCTGACTGTTATATGACCATCGGTCAATATGACCGCTGTGAACAAAATGTTTTGATTACTATCTCTAAATACAAGCAATCTTGGTTAATTAATATAGAAAGAAGATTCGATGGCCTCACCCAGTAGTCTTGGACCGATCGAAGCCCATCTAACAGAACTTGGGAAGGAGGTAGCACCACTGGGCTTTGCTCTGGACCAAACCCAAGCTGAACTTCATCGTGTGAAGCTAGAACGGGATCGCCTTCACGAGAAGTTCAAACTAATAGAAATTATGACTCGTGCGATGTTGGTCGAGCCTCCCTCGGATTCTCTCACCTTAGCACACCTTACACTTAGGTCCTATGCTGGTGTGATAAGGGGCTATGTAAGGAGACCGTAATTGCCTTGTGTAATCCTTTGTTTTAAATAAAAATTTGGATTTCTTCTTATGATGAAGTTTATGAATTTTCAAATGTCTAGACAAATATAGTATGCATATTTTTGATAAATTTTAGAGAAAGGATATTTTAAAAATGTTTATTTAAACCTTAAATAAATAAAAATGTGTAATGATATTCAAAAAATGGTCTTCTACAATTATGTTCACTACGAAATCTCGAGTCTAATAAGATCAACTTGATTTTTGATGAATAGTAAATTATGAATAGTGATTTTATACTTAGGATTAGTAATGTGACCAAATGGATTAGTAATCTCACTTAAAGAAAGTATTAATACAATCTAGGCACCTTGATTAAGTAATGTGATTCAATAAAATGGTTAAATAACGGTTTCATAAATTATTATTCAAGTATTAGTTTTTTCGGATGAATAGTGTTTTTTAATTAAAAATTTAATTAAAAATATTTAGAAAATTATTTTTATAAAACGGATTTCATTTTTGAACTCAGAGCATCGATATTATGCTATGGTAATTTTTGGGGTTTTTTTTGAAAAAATAAATTTTCGGTGAATAGTGTTTTTATTTAAAAATTAAATTAAAAATATTTAGAAAATTATTTTTATAAAATGTAGTTCATATTTGTAATTAGAGCGTTGATATTTGGTTAAGGTGAAATTTTGGGATTATTCTGAGAAAGTTGAATTTTCGATGAATAGTGAAAATACAGTTTTTAAGTTACGGGTGTCTAATGACATCATTAAATGATGTATTAAGTATATATTCAATATGGTCGAATTGTGAATAGTAAGATAAGGTATGATGTGTCCCAAGTGGCCAATACCATGGGCAAATACCATGGGCAAGCCCATGGTTTTGCCAAAACCACTAATGAGGTGTCCCTTGGCCATTAATGTCTTGTCCCCTCACTTTCCCTATAAATACCCACCCATTCCTCCTTTGGATTTCACTCCCAACTCTACCCCAACGAAGTTCTGGTCTCCTTACCTCCCAAGGAGTCCTCCCAAGGTGCCCCCAATCCCTCAAGGTCCAAAACATTGAGTTTCAAGAGTCACGTTTTAAGGTTAGGGATCCGACCTCTCTCTTTCATTTCAAGTAATCTCTTTTATGTCATTCCTTTTATGCTCCATGTTCTTATGTTGGAGGATGTTATTTTATACTCCTCTTACTGCCCATTTCATGTAAATATAATGAGATATCCCCTCTTACTCTCATTATTTCCTTTTATGAAGTTTTATGTGGCGCCGTTAGGCTGCCGAAATTTTTGTAACAGATTCTTTCTCCCATCTCATTTTTCAAGATCTATTTTCATGTAAAGTATTTCAAGTTACTTTTTATTATGTTGGGGTATGATCTATAAATTTATCATACTGATCTTTTATGATCATCTGATGAGAGACCCAATTTTATCTCTTCAATTCAGTATTTTGAAGTTTTAAGTGGCGCCGTTAGGCTGCCGAATTTTTAAGTGGTTCTTCACCCTTCTCGTTTTGAAGTTCTACTTTCATGTCAATTCTTTCAAGTTCCTTTTTGTTCTGTTGGGGTATGATCTCTATATCTATCATACTGGAATCTTATGTTCATATGATGAGAGACCCCATTTTATCTCTTCAATTCAGTATTTTGAAATTTTAAGTGGCGCCGTTAGGCTGCCGAATTTTTAAGTGGTTCTTCACCCTTCTCGTTTTGAAGTTCTACTTTCATGTCAATTCTTTCAAGTTCCTTTTTGTTATGTTGGGGTATGATCTCTATATCTATCATACTGGAATATTATGTTCATATGATGAGAGACCCCATTTGATCTCTTCAATTTAGTATTTTGAAGTTTTAAGTGGCGCCGTTAGGCTGCCGAATTTTTTAGGGGATTTTTTCACCCTTCTCATTCTTTTCAAAGTTCTACTTTCATGTCAAGTCTTTCAAGTTCCTTTTTAATTATGTTGGGGAATTATCTCTATATCTATCATACTGAACTCTTATGTTCACATGATTAGAGACCCTATTTGATCTTTTCAAATCATTTTTGTTGAAGTTTAAGTAACGTCGTTAGGCTGCCGAACTTTCATAAGAGAAATCTAATTTTTGTCTTCCTTCCATGTTTTTCATTTCAAATGGTATGTCCTTGAAATTTCATTACCATGATAATTTATCCTTCTTATTCTGTACATCTACTGTTTTATGAGTCATTTATGAATGTTTGACCCATTTCCCTCTCTTTTTAATGTCTTCTAAAACCTCGTAACATAGTCGTTATGCTGCAGAATTTCGGTCTCAAAATGTATCTCTCTTTTTTCTAAAGTTCTTTTATATTATTAAGTGAATACTCAAAGCTCTTTCTTCTAAAGGGATATTCACATATATACCAAAACGTTCTATTTTAAATTTTGGTATTTACATACATGAGACCCACCTTCCTTTTCTGTGGGTTTTAAAGTGACGTAAAGATCATGTCTTTAAAACAGTTTTTAAAAACATTATGATTATGAAATGAAACCCATTTATTTTATGCTATATGGGTTATTTATGAAATGTTTGATGATGATATATGTGGCTCACATGATAATAAAGGAAAATTTAAGGGTGTGCCCTGATAGCGCTCCAATGCATTGGGTAAAGACTTAATCTCTAGAGATGACCATTTTAACGACGCCTTGGTGAATAACCTTGGAAATTTTTAACGACACCTTGGGGATGGACCTTGGTGAAACGAAACGATTTTCAATATTAAATGTTGCAGCCACATCTTCAAGTTATAAAAAATGTTATTCTTATTATGAAATGCCTCATGATTTCTTTCTCATACCTTAAAGTTCTTTTCATGTCCTTATTGAAGTATCTCAAGTTCACATGTAAAATGTTCATCTTGATTCCCTTACTGGGCCTTTTTCTCACCCTTTCTTTTGATGTATTTCCCCAGGTTCTGAGATGCAGAAATGAACCTAGGATGAAGATAAGGAGAAGCCTTTCAAGTGTTTAAGAAGAATTTTTTTTTTGTTGTTTCATGTTTTAAGTTCCTGGTTTCCAAGACACTAAACCTTAAAGATCCTCGATTTTGTAAAATGTAAATGAAAGTTTATGTGATAAAAATGCGGGATGCTATAGTTGGTATCAAAGGATGGTTTAGTTATTTGTGGAAATTAGGATATGAAAACTCTAGGAAGAACCCTATAGAAAAGTTAAAAAAATAGGAAATCTTCCTGGTATTTTGGTGAGTATTGAGTAAGGGGTTTCCAAGCAAATACATCCCTGTCTGGATACGAGCAGGTAGAGGTGGCTCTGGCACAGATGTACATAGGGGTAAAACCCGAAAACACCGCTTTGATCTAGACTCGAACGGGAACTGGTACACGACAACGGGCCTTGCTGCACTCTTGGTTACGACACTCCCATGGGATATGCTTTGGTAAATTCATAAGCTTAGTATGAACCATTATTAAAGGAACAAAGATAAAATAAAATGAAGATTCACATAAGAATATATGATCATGGATAACCTAGATGGGAACCTAGGGGATCACAAGTTAGTGTATAATTTTCAACTATAAGTTATCCTTATATGCTTTAAGTTTCTTTTCATGATTATTGGCTAAGTATTTAAGCCCCTAATTAAAGTTTCTTTTCTTAGTTAATGGAGGGAAATTGAAGAGCATGTCTCAACAACCAATGTGATAGGAAATGCTATGATTACCATACTAATATGACAGAGATGATTAGGGGATTAAAATATGATTTTTATTTTGGAAGACGTTCACTATTTTGGGGACCCTATATGATCGAGGTAAATAGATTACAACGATATTTTCATTGAGGACTAAGGTTGACTTATATTTGAAGAATTTATGAATTTAAGGTGGACTTATAGAAATTCAGGTTACTTATGGGAATGACTAACCTATCTTGGGTTAAATATGTTTAGGTTAGATACTTTTGTTATAAGATGTTAGGAGTGGTTGATGTTGTTTGGAGATGAACAATGAAGTTTTGGAAGACTATGTTATCAAATCCTTCTTGTATTTGGGATTCAATCTTAGTTTGGTTTATTTTGAGGAATTTTATGGACCGTTATTTATGGAATGGACTAGGATGAACTTTGGGTAGTACCATGGAACTTTGAAGATTTAAAAGTAGTTTCCATTCCTATGGGATTATTTATTTTTTTGAAGAGTTGTTTTACCTTACCCTTTCGGTTTTTGGGATAATGTTTAAAGATAAAAGAAATAGATAGTTAATCTTTTGTGGATTGTGTGATTCTCTAGAAGATGATTCTTGTGTTTTGATGAGACCAAGCAGTTTTGAATGCTCATAGTTTAGAGAAAAGATTAGTTTTGGGTAGAAACTTATTAAAGGATGAAACTCTACATGAAGGTAGATATATTTCCTTATGTTTTTGTTCTATGTTGTAAATGAATTCCTCAAAGTTATGAAAAGAAATGTAAAACAAAAACATTGTTGGTTTACGTTTCCTACTAGGTAATCAAAGACCACTTGCACACATCATAATTTTGGGATTTTCTGGCGGTTAACTTCCTCCTAATCATGTTTTCTATCACTCTCCTTTAGGATGTGACCCTTTGTTTTCTCCTCCATGTCCATGTTTCCTACATGGAATCCTAGTATGATTAAACTCGGGTGGCCTTTGTACTTCCTTTTCTTTCATTTAAAGTAATGGTGTCATGGACTCTTTTTCCGATGTGGGACTTTCAATGAAATTTCAAAACCCAATTTTTTAAAATTGCGAGGACGCAATTTCTTAAGGGGGGAAGATTGTAACGGCCCGAAATTTTGAATAAATCTTGTTTCCTAATTTCATGTGTTATTTTATTTTATTTTTATACTCAACAAAAATGTTTTATTTGATAAACATGATTATAATTAAAATAAGACCATTGGGTTCTGACTGTTATATGACCATCGGTCAATATGACCGCTGTGAACAAAATGTTTTGATTACTATCTCTAAATACAAGCAATCTTGGTTAATTAATATAGAAAGAAGATTCGATGGCCTCACCCAGTAGTCTTAGACCGATCGAAGCCCATCTAACAGAACTTGGGAAGGAGGTAGCACCACTGGGCTTTGCTCTGGACCAAACCCAAGCTGAACTTCATCGTGTGAAGCTAGAACGGGATCACCTTCGCGAGAAGTTCAAACTAATAGAAATTACGACTCGTGCGATGTTGGCCGAGCCTCCCTCGGATTCTCTCACCTTAGCACACCTTACACTTAGGTCCTATACTGGTGTGATAAGGGGCTATGTAAGGAGACCGTAATTGCCTTGTGTAATCCTTTGTTTTAAATAAAAATTTGGATTTCTTCTTATGATGAAGTTTATGAATTTTCAAATGTCTAGATAAATATAGTATGCATATTTTTGATAAATTTTAGAGAAAGGATATTTTAAAAATGTTTATGTAAACCTTAAATAAATAAAAATGTGTAATGATTTTCAAAAAATGGTCTTCTACAATTATGTTCACTACGAAATTTCGAGTCTAATAAGATCAACTTGATTTTTGATGAATAGTAAATTATTAATAGTGATTTTATGCTTAGGATTAGTAATGTGACCAAATGGATTAGTAATCTCACTTAAAGAAAGTATTAATATAATCTAGGCACCTTTATTAAGTAATGTGATTCAATAAAATGGTTAAATAACAGTTTCATAAATTATTATTCAAGTATTAGTTTTTTCAGGTGAATAGTGTTTTTTAATTAAAAATTTAATTAAAAATATTTAGAAAATTATTTTTATAAAACGGATTTCATTTTTGAACTCAGAGCACCGATATTATGCTATGGTAATTTTTGGGGTTTTTTTTGAAAAAATAAATTTTCGGTGAATAGTGTTTTTATTTAAAAATTAAATTAAAAATATTTAGAAAATTATTTTTATAAAATGGAGTTCATATTTGTAATTAGAGCGTTGATATTTGGTTAAGGTGAAATTTTGGGATTATTCTGAGAAAGTTGAATTTTCGATGAATAGTGAAAATACAGTTTTTAAGTTACGGGTGTCTAATGACATCATTAAATGATGTATTAAGTATATATTCAATATGGTCGAATTGTGAATAGTAAGATAAGGTATGATGTGTCCCAAGTGGCCAATAACATGGGCAAATACCATGGGCAAGCCCATGGTTTTTCCAAAACCACTAATGAGGTGTCCCTTGGCCATTAATGCCTTGTCCCCTCACTTTCCCTATAAATACCCACCCATTACTCCTTTGGATTTCACTCCCAACTCTACCCCAATGAAGTTCTGGTCTCCTTACCTCCCAAAGAGTCCTACCAAGGTGCCCCCAAGCCCTCAAGGTCCAAAACTTTGAGTTTCAAGAGTCACGTTTTAAGGTTAGGGATCCGACCTCTCTCTTTCATTTCAAGTAATCTCTTTTATGTCATTCCTTTTATTCTCCATGTTCTTATGTTGGAGGATGTTCTTTTATACTCCTCATACTGCCCATTTCATGTACATATAATGAGAGATCCCCTCTTACTCTCATTATTTCTTTTTAAGAAGTTTTAAGTGGCGCCGTTAGGCTGCCGAAATTTTTGTAACAGATTCTTTCTCCCATCTCATTTTTCAAGATCTATTTTCATGTAAAGTATTTCAAGTTCCTTTTTATTATGTTGGGGTATGATCTCTAAATTTATCATACTGATCTTTTATGATCATATGATGAGAGACCCCATTTTATCTCTTCAATTCAGTATTTTGAAGTTTTAAGTGGCGCCGTTAGGCTGCCAAATTTTTAAGTGGTTCTTCACCCTTCTCGTTTTGAAGTTCTACTTTCATGTCAATTCATTCAAGTTCCTTTTTGTTATGTTGGGGTATGATCTCTATATCTATCATACTGGAATCTTATGTTCATATGATGAGAGACCCCATTTGATCTCTTCAATTCAGTATTTTGAAGTTTTAAGTGGCGCCGTTAGGCTGCCGAATTTTTAAGTGGTTCTTCACCCTTCTCGTTTTGATGTTCTACTTTCATGTCAATTCATTCAAGTTACTTTTTGTTATGTTGGGGTATGATCTCTATATCTATCATACTGGACTCTTATGTTCATATGATTAGAGAACCCATTTTATCTCTTCAATTCAGTATTTTGAAGTTTTAAGTGGCGCCGTTAGGCTGCCGAATTTTTTAGGGGATTTTTTCACCCTTCACATTCTTTTCAAAGTTCTACTTTCATGTCAAGTATTTCAAGTTCCTTTTTAATTATGTTGGGGAATTATCTCTATATCTATCATACTGAACTCTTATGTTCACATGATTAGAGAACCTATTTGATCTTTTCAAATCATTTTTGTTGAAGTTTAAGTAACGTCGTTAGGCTGCCGAACTTTCATAAGAGAAATCTAATTTTTGTCTTCCTTCCATGTTTTTCATTTCAAATTGTATGTTCTTGAAATTTCATTACCATGATAATTTATCCTTCTTATTCTGTCCATCTACAGTTTTATGGGTCATTTATGAATGTTTGACCCATTTTCCCTCTCTTTTTAATGTCTTCTAAAACCTCGTAACATAGTCGTTATGCTGCAAAATTTCAGTCTCAAAATGTATCTCTCTTTTTTCTAAAGATCTTTTATATTATTAAGTGATTACTCAAAGATCTTTCTTCTAAAGGGATATTCACATATATACCAAAATGTTCTATTTTAAATTTTGGTATTTACATACATGAGACCCACCTTCCTTTTCTGTGGGTTTTAAAGTGACGTAAAGATAATGTCTTTAAAACCGTTTTTAAAAACGTTATGATTATGAAATGAAACCCATTTATTTTATGCTATATCGGTTATTTATGAAATGTTTGATGATGATATATGTGGCTCACATGATTATAAAGGCAAATTTAAGGGTGCGCCCTGATAGCGCTCCAATGCATTGGGTAAAGACTTAATCTCTAGAGATGACCATTTTAACGACGCCTTGGTGAATAACCTTGGTAATTTTTAACGACACCTTGGGGATGGACCTTGGTGAAACGAAACGATTGTCAATATTAAATGTTGCAGCCACATCTTCAAGTTATAAAAAATGTTATTCTTATTATGAAATGGCTCATTATTTCTTTCTCATACCTTAAAGTTCTTTTCATGTCCTTATTGAAGTATCTCAAGTTCACATGTAAAATGTTCATCTTGATTCCCTTACTGGGCCTTTTGCTCACCCTTTCTTTTGATGTATTTCCCCAGGTTCTGAGATGCAGAAATGAACCTAGGATAAACATAAGGAGAAGCCTTTCAAGTGTATAAGAAGAATGTTTTTTTTGTTGTTTCATGTTTTAAGTTCCTGGTTTCCAAGACACTAAAACTTAAAGATCCTCGATTTTGTAAAATGTAAATGAAAGTTTATGTGATAAAAAGGCGGGATGCTATAAACATTTACCATGAAATTACATAAATTCTTTTATAACTCTTTATATACTTAGGTTATTGATAACCAGAAACAACCATGTCATATGATCTAATGAAAATTCATTGTCCATAGATAGAGATAGCCATTAGATGTAGAAGATACCTCTTAAATTATTACATGGATATATTTACCTCTTGATGTATATGAGGAGATATATGTTTACTAGACTACCATTTGTATTTAGTTGTTCCAAAATAATTTATGCTAGTTCATTCCCAAAATTACTTTTTTTGGGAATGAATTATATTTTAAACTATTATAGGGTGATTTTCTATCATGCTACACATCATATCTATAAAAGGTTGTTGGGTATGTACGTGAGTGGTTCAACATGATTGATAAAATATATCTATTAATGCAGGAGATAATGTGTCAAATACATTATCATAAATATCATTTCTGAAACATTTTTATTTATATTATAATATCATGCCTCACTATTTATAATGGTCTAACTACGTAAATATAATAATTTTTCTTTTCCAGAGATATTCTACTAAGCCAATATCATAATTAGAGAATTATATAGGGTTGTCACATATATAATATGCATATTTCCTTCCACTTGTTTCATCAAGAGTGGTAGGATAAGGACGTAATTCTTGGGGTCATTGGAGGCTCACTAGGAGTCTTCATCCCACTTCTAAGAGGCAATTTTTTTCATTGATCTACCGAATGGTAGGAATTTAACATTGGTTTTGGGGATTAAGAACTTTATGTAGGAAATATTTCATTAGAGTCCTCTTAATTCCTTGAGATATCATGGTACTGGAAAAGTGATAATTTCCTTGGCCTTTTAAATGCTACCTTCGATATTGTGATGATTTTCTAAGAAGCTATGAAAATATTTCGACATTGCCCCAAAAATAGAATTCATAGGATTCCTTCTTAAGTATTATTTTTGATGATTTTTTAAAATATTTTAAGGGGTTTTAATATGATCACAATATCATTATGATATGTCTATGAGGAAATCTACATATCACTCCATGGTTCCCTCTTAGAAGGATTTGATGATGTGATTCACGAAATGGTGTTATATAGCACCAATATTCTTAAAACCGAATGGAGTCTCTAGATATAAATATACTCACTTGTATTACCTGAAATCATTGGATTGTAAATCACCTAAGGTCATCCAAATCTTAATTTATCTTGAATATTCCTCCATGAAAATAAAATATTTAGGTACAGATATAAAATTGATTATTAATTCTATGTTCCAGTCCGTGATTTCATTTTATTGAAATTCTTACTATGTTCATTGATGTCAATATAGACCTAGATTTGGAAATTTGTATTCATAATAAGATTTATTTTTTCCAACCATTTTAGGTACTAATATTCTTAAATGTTTTTTTATTTAATTATATTTTTACTCTCACCTTATACTTTTGAATAATTAGTTTGATGTGTTACCCAATATAATTTCTTCTATATATGGTGATCATTAAGAAAGCCTAGATTATGGGTGTCCACGTCCAAATTCATTCCTAAATATTTTTATTAGTACTAATGAAACACATCTGGATGCCATTGGATGAATGAAATATACTCCTATTACCAATATAGGGAAATTGATAATTAATAAGTGTGGCTAATGATCCTACTCCATATTGATATTTACCTACATGAGATCATCGATGGTGGAAGAAATTACTTCCTAGTATATTAAAGGGAAACATGTATAGTCATATTATTACATATCCTATGCCATAATTTTACTAGTACATGAAGTTGAGGAGGATTTTTTTTTGTACGATGTCATGGGGTTATATTTATCTCTTTTGAATGACATTGATGTTTCATCACAGATTGATGGAAATTGTGATGTTGCATCCTCACTAAGAACATTATGGGAATCGTATCCTTCTTACCCTCCATTCATGGAGGAAAAATAGGTTCTAAAATCCAAAAGATTGAAATATGGTATAAAGTTTTCTTATACTTTTTTTAGTGGGGTGGAGTAATTAATCAATCCTTGTGATAATACAAGGATCACATTGGGTTTTGGATATTAACATGGGTAATTTTTTATAGGGATTCCATCACCCATAGCATTAGTTCCCACAGCTGACTATTGATCACCATCATATATGATTTCCATAGTATTAAATATTTTCATCATAAAAAAGGTAAATAATGGCATTTGAACTTTGGTAGCACTCTACATTTCAGTATTTCACCTCAAGAAAATTAATGTGAAATAAAAAATTATCACTAAGTATGATCCATGGTGTTATTGGTGTATTTTACAAATCACTAGTATTAGTGACCTTAATATCATTTTCTATAGTGGATTTATCCTCAAAATCTATGGTGCATTATATGAATTAGAAAATCACACACATGATCTCTTTTTAGTGGTTAAGTATATCCAGAATTTAATTATTTGATGGAATATAAACCAACTACTTTAAGATATCCTACTTCTTCACTAGGGTATAGAACAACCAATACGGGATAATTTGATTTTGAGGATGATGCCTTTTAGGTATATTTTTTTATGAATTGACAAAAATTGGAGGTAGGTTTGTTAATGGAGGGTTTTATCGAGATGGCTCACCCAAACACAAGGTATATATATTTTATTGTTCACATGCCACCATATTATCAAATAGAATTTTTTTTGAATGACCACAAGATGATTTAGGAGTGTATTTATATTCTGTTGAATTTGATATAGTTCTTTCCATTGAGTCTTGACTACATAAATAACATTAATGTGTGATGTGACTGAAACACTATGTTCTTCTGTTACATTGTATTCCTTAATTCCCTTGAATTATAATGACCTTTTCTCCATTTCCTTGATTAGATATTGGGGCCTCAGTTTCATATGAAAATTCTTCTTCAAAAAAGGGATATTTTATGTGAATGGAATTAACTAATACAAAAATTAACTTTTTATATGAGTCTTGTTCCATTTGATGTGGTGGTTTCCGTACTATGAATAATGGGGTGGAAATCTCAGATTATCCTAACTAGTTTTGGAGTTTATTAAACATCCTATTTCTATAAACTATTCTTGTTATGTTGATTAATCGAGCCTATAGATGACAGGTTTTAAGATATGTATTTAAATGGTGTTGTGGGAATTGGGGATTCTGTTGGTTGATGGAGTGGTTCTCCACAGATAGTGTGTTCCCGATCAATTATGTTACTCATCATCTATTTATCAAAAAAAATTATATATGACTAGATATGATATTCTTCTCTAGTATTATTTCTCCTCGGGTTGGGTAGTTGTATTATATAACACTTTTGTAGAAGGAGTTTCCAACTACACATATCTTAAATTGATTATATTTTTAGGATTTTATTAAATTTGATTATATATTGACTGATTTAGTCAAACATTTGCTGGAATGGATAGTATTTTGGGTGATTTGTATGACAATATTCATTTGGATATATATGATTGGGAAACACGACGAAATTATTTTCAATGGATTCGATGACATTGCCTTTAACATACTTTTTATATATATGGAATTTATTTTTTCTACTAATCTCATACTATGGGAGGCCTTATTCCATTCTTTCTTATATAGGGGTGGTTTTAAGTTTTTATTACTCTACATATGGTTCTTGGAGATATTGATATTTTCTTGGGGCTATAGTAGTTATTTTAACTACTTTAAGCATGATAGTTGTAGAATACACATTTCAATAAATTTTTCCCTATGTATTGAAATTAGATAGGGACATTGATTTTATTTTCCATGATAGTCCAAGATCATAAGATTCTATACCAAAACATACTAAACCATATACAGTTTTGAAAAATTATCAGAATTTTTTTTCTTACTAATAAGGTGTTCCAAAAATTATTCCATTGGAGGAAAGAAAACATGAGGGATGTTTTCTTAGGACTTTCATTTAATTTATGTTTTGGAATCAAGGATTCATAATTTTCGTTATAGGAGGATTGACATCCATCCATTGAAGATATGGATTCATAATGATTTTTATTAGTGTCCCACCCTTGTATGGATTTAATTTGAGTGGAAAGAGACACAATGGACCTGAGAGGATCCATGGGATTATTTTTTGTCGAGTCATTATTGTAATTGATATAATATTAATGATGTGGTCACACAAAATATAGAAATAGGAGATTCATAGTTTAATCTAGAACTAGGTTACTTTCACGGATAAAGGGAAGTCGTTGTTGGAGTAATGGGAAATCTTGGTCTTCCTTAACCAAAGGATCAGGTAAAATATTTATTTATACCCTAATCCAACCTAGTGATCAAAATATAATATCATGGAAAGAGTTAATTATTCTTGACTAATAGGGGTTAAATCATATTATTTAGCCTAAATCTTATAGTCATCAGAAATACTTCCTTTATATAATCCATCATTGACTCCTTTAAGATGATCTATATTAGACAAGTGTTCTATAAATTTTCTTGGATTAAGATTTCATTAACCATATCAGGTGGTGAGTGGGATATAAATTTTTTTCCCTTTATCATTAACAATCACATGTCAAGGTAGTGGGAAAATATCATTCACATAATCCATTTTTAGGGATCCATATGATTTCATGTTTACTTGACTTCCCTATATGTTTCTATACAACCACATTTCAGTGAATCATTTCTTTATTTCACACCTCAATGTCAGTGTATCGATCTATATCCTCTTATATATTATTAGTGATGAAGTTCAATGATGTGGATCAATGAAAGAAAATCATTCAATAATTTTATGAGTACTATAATGAATCTTCATTCATGGTACCCACTTATAAAGCCACATAAAAGTACTATGTTTGTTACCCTATGTTAGTGGAAAAAAATTTCATACATCCCTTACATGAATCAATCATTTTTTCATTCACTCCCTTGGAAATGATTTTTGGGTGAAATTACTAAGATACTATCTAACAAAATTTTATAAGTTCACCATGATAGATAATAGTGAGTCTCGTAGTTTGTAGGAATGGTAGGGTTTTTGGCCATCGTATGTTAGAACCTTGTCTAGAAAGGCCAACACCTTTAGGGGGATGTATAGAAAATAACACCAACACCTAAGGATAGGGATGATCTGATTAATCATCCACTATCACTCTATTTTTTTAGAATTTCATGACCCATGGAGAGGCGGTGTTAGTAAAAATCCATAACACCATGGGCATGGGGTAATATAAGATGGATTCCATGGTGGATTCCAATTCAATATTATTGATTCAATGTGTATTTACTTACAAACTAAACAGGTGTAGTTCGTATTCATGTTGTAAAATTTCTACCACTAAGTTTCATTAATTTATTGATTAATTTTACATTCTAAACTATGATGCAATAATGAAATATCTAAGGGAAAGCATAAGATTATATTTTTGGACCAATCCATTCAGTTACTCCAATTTTTTACCTTATAGGTATCCAAATTAATTTAGACTGGAAAATTGGAATGTGCTACATTTGGACACAATACCTATTTTATTACATTAACATTACAAAATACCCACTTTGGGGGACTTTAATATAACACAAATGAGGTAAATTGTAATGATCCACATTCTATCCATCCCTAAAAGCCCACATAATTTGGGGAATCAATGATTATCTACCAGGGTCCCCTCAGGCTATAGAGGTAATCTTGCCGATGGTTCATGTAATGTTACTTTGATCTCATGTTTTGAGCTACAAAGAAAGTGGAAAATTAAAATAGATAATAATGGTATTTCACTATATAGAGATGGATTTCATACGCTGAACATGGTAAGTTCTTGGACTTTTTATGATTAAGTGTCACCCAAATTTTTTTATAGGAAGTACACACACTCCTCATTCAAAAAATCCATGATGTCATATCAGAGAGTTGTAATTGTCAAAAAAAGACCGAGATGTTACCATATTCAATTACTGCTAAATATCATTGTAATTTTCGTCATCCCTCAAGGAAATATTTTCCACCTTATTTTTAAACCATAGTCATTTCCTACATTTTTATCAAAAAGTTGATAGTTTCTATATAGATAGAAAGGAAGTGAAGAGGATGGTTTTTCCATATCTTTTATTGATATAAATAAAGTACCATAGGTGGGGATTATAGATATGTGAATGAATAAATTAAATAATTCAAGAACCTATTTGTATGAAGACACTCTTGGATTATCTCTAACAACATGAGTGATTTTTATTATAAAAAACCCTCACCATGTGATGGACCTTCATTTTGATGAACAAGGATTCCATATATTTTACCACTATGGTTACTAATCAATGAGTTTTCATTTGTAGGAACTTCTTTTATTTTGATATTCTCACTATAAGGATGAATTATATATATAAAATCTAGAGAATAGTTCTTGTGATCTATATTTGTGTTTCTAATGGGAGGTCCTTTCTATAATGTTGTACAGTGAGGACTTCCAAAACAACTAGTTTGAATATCAATAGTTGTAAGATAATGGGCAAAGTTGTTCAATTTTTCTAACTATGAGTTATCATGCTCTCAAACCACCATTAATATGTATTTCATGACCATTATAGTATCATAACTAATCAATGTAGAAAAATTATCCAACACTTGTTTCATTTTCATCCATTGGATATATCTTCTTTGATTAGCTCCACATAGGGTGGTTTAGGTACATTCCTCGATGAGAGTCTTTTTTGGTGGATCCCATGTCATCGGGGGAGTTCATTGATGGTATCATTGTTATTTAATAGGAATATATTAATTTTTTCTAATATAATATGCATATAGATTCCTTTATAATAGGGTTAGAATATGTTCATGAATTTACCAAAAAAAACATGCCATCAGTATTCCTTGGGCTGAAGAAAAGAAGAAATATTTTCACAATTTTAATCCTATAATAAAATGTACAGATAGTTCTTCAAGATGGATTTTGTAATTTTACACCACATCATTGAATTCATTAGATTATTGGAGAAAAATTTCTAATTTCGAGTGTCAAAACATTCCCTCACTTTTGTATCTTCCTGGACACACCAATTAAATATTTCAACTTTGGTTAGAGAGAGAACATGGTTTTAGTCCACTATGATTTCTTAGATATACTTACTATTGAATCCTGATTCCATAGAAAAAAATTCTAATTTCTATTTATGGTATGGGAAAGGGTATATGCATATACATAAATTTCATTAAAAAATCAATAATTATATTCTACATTAGGATTGTGAATATGGGACAATTATCTAGTTGGAGCTGGAATATGTGTCCAATACCATCCTCCATTGTCCATCAAGATGAATCTAAAAACATCATATGCAGGGGAAGGAATATGGGAATCACCTGGTTAATACCACAATAATCTAATAAACATTTGACACTTCAAGATAATATTTTAATACTTGGATAGTATTAGATTAAGTTTATGGCTTCTAAAATTCTAGTATTTTCTAACATATTTCATCATAGGGAGCATGAGTATGGGCATCTCCTTTGTGTTAGTAGATTTATGGTTCTCAATGAGTCCTCCTTCCATGTTTTTGGGCATGAGTTGCTAGAATATAGACATCATGGAATGTAACGACCCAGTTATTTATTGAATAATAATTTTTCATTTCTATTAATACTTATGAATAGGATATAAATAATATGTAAAATGGGACTCTTTTTCTGATAGCATACCCGACATACAAAAACAGGATTCTCCAAAATAATACATTGCACCCAACATTATATTATAATAAAAAATAATACAATATTATTATTATTATTTTAAATGATATATAATGTCTATCCTTTGGAATGACATGAATTAATAGTATCAAATGAATTTTTATATATATTTTACACATGTTTAAAATATGATTCATTGGTTACCAAATTTATTTGAAATGGAAATAATATCCAGTTGAATATAATGGATGTGTTTTTATGGAGCCCTATTTAAAAAAGAATAACTATTTTTTTGATATCACTAGTTATAGTTTTTTTAATGAAAAATATATGATATATGTTCAATATAATGTTTTAAATTCATCTTATATGTTTTCTAAATATGATAAAGGAATAAATTCATTCTTTTCAAATAAAAGAATTAATTTTCTTAAAATACAGTTTTACCCCCTTTTGATGGAGAACCCTTTTTAGATCAAGTTTTTTATACCTTTATAAGTTTTATAGGACAAAATAAACTTATTTTTTATAATAAGACCATCAAAATTATCTTTGGATGGAATTTTGGTATTTTCTACTAAAGTTTATTTTTTAGGGAATTGTAAAAAATACTGCATTTTAATTCAAAACGACCTTTTAATATAATTTTATTAAATATATATTTTGTAATTTTAATAGGTATTAATGTTTAATTGAATTATATATATTATGAATTAATCCAATTTTGGTCATTAGAAGTATTTTCACTTGGAAATTGGACATAAATTCATGTCAATCTTTTGGTAGTTTTTACTTCTTAGAAACACACTTTTTTGTTTTGACACCAAGAATTAATTTTAAATTTACTTATTCAACATATGTGTTTGGATTTGGAAAAATGGATTCCATATTTAGAATCATGAGGTCCAAATTTTGTAAATATATATTATTTATTTTTAGACATTATGAATAGTTACTTTAATAATTATTTTATTTAAAATGGTTAAAGGGTAAATCTGATAAATAAGGGTAAAAAATAATATTATAATAATATTAAATTAACCTAAAACATATCCAAACCCTATTTTGTGAGATAATTTCGACCATAGGAAACCTTGGGTCGATTTTAAGACCCCATGGAGCCACGTGTGTGTGAAAATGGAATTTAATTACTTTTAATTTAATGTTAAGGAAAGTATAACCTAAACATGTATCTTTTAGTAAAATGTTTTTCATATGGGTTTATATAAGTTAAATTTTCAACAATAAATAGAAATTATATAACTAAATATATTTAATACATCATGGTTTTTTATTTATAATTTTTAGAAATCATATAAACAATAATTTTTATGACACAATGATGATGTAGTGATTACCTTATTAATTAACGATTTAAATAAACGAGATTATAAATTCTAAAATTAATTTATTTTGAATGATTTTATACCATCCACAAATTTTAGGGATGTTTTTTACATTACATAATTTAATTAATGATTTTTTTGAAATAATAAATTTGTTACAGAGTTTTAAAAAGTCATGATATGAATAGTATAAAAATTTACATAACAGAGTTTTTAAAACTAATACTATTTTATTAAATGATATAATTGTCCAAAAAATATAATATTCAGCAAAATGACTTAGATAAGGATTAAAATGTCATTAATGTACCACTTGATGTCTATTTTCATTTTATTGTTAGTATATTAACAATATAGTATGAATATACAAGAAGACTTGGTAAGAGTAAAATAAGATAACTAAGGGTTAAAGATAAATGATAAGGTTATATTTGAAACCCAAAATCGTCTAAAAACTATTGGTGGAGAGGATTTATAACAAACCTCCTATTATATTCAAATTAAATAAGTTTAAGACCTTTTGAAAATATAAATTCAGTTTATATTAAAATAATCCTTCCATCTTTAATAAGGTACCCGCCCTCACTCTTATAAAAGCCCACCACCTCTAACCCTTACTCACACCTCTCAAGACCCCTTGGATCATCCAAACTCAACCCAAATAATCCCAAAACATCCCTCTACTAAAACTAGAAGCCTTAACATGGGAATAAGGACATTCAATATGTCCATTTAGTTTAAATCAAATGGAGTTACCCTATTTGAGGTAACGTCTTCTCTCAAGTTCCATTCCATTATTTTCCTTATCCACTACTTATGATGTTTTCATTATTTTTTTACATAAAAAATACAATATCATCAATATAGAAGATTATTTATGAGATAGATTTGAACTAAAACTACACACACCACCGTCTAATGGGTATAGAATATACTGTTTCTCTGGACGGTGAACTATTGCCTCACGAAACAATGATTTTTCAATTATCTCCTCTGCCTCTCACGGTGGCCATTTTGTTGAAACTATATTTATATGAAATATATTATTTTTATTTTTATGTAATATTTATTTACAACATAAAATTATGATTTTCATGATGTGTAAAAATAATAATTTCATTTGAGGAAGTGTGAACCACCACCCACTCAATGTGATATGACTCGTTCGTTCTATTCGTGGATCTTATAAAGGATGGAGTTAAAAAACATATGGAACATATATAAAATATGATATTATAAAGGATTTATAATATATCAATGAATCAACAAGTTTTCATTCCTTTTAATATGAAATAGAAATGAATGTAGCATGCATGAGTATGTAAGGCATACCATCTCCATGAACTGTGCATTTAATTTCTTATATCCGAATGTTATGGAATGTTATAAAAATAAATATACTAGATATATATGATATATATAAAAATAATATTCTTGACATAACAGACATTTTTTCCACATAGAAAAATAGTAATTATAACAAGTACTTTTTCTACTTAATTACCCAATATCTACAAAACGACCGATATTAACATAAATAATTATATAATATTTATAATGTGGAAATATGTTATATAAAAGGGATAATAAATATGAAAAATGTTCTGAAACTAGTAGATGTTAACTTAAGTTTATTATTTATGAAATTAAAGAAGAAACAAGTAATTGATACACAAGGTAAGGTAACTTCTTAACCCAGTTTACATTTATTGGGTTATGCCTATACTTCTGGATTATGTCGTGCTATGATTTTGTGATATATAACTTTTGATTTTATATCTTTTATTTCTACTTTCCTGATGTTTGAATATAGTGAATATTCATAATCCATCTATTTTATTAAGAAAATGATATTTGTATGGGACTTCATCTCAATCTCCTTTTATTGAGGATTTTTTTGATTTATACACGACTTTATTTTCTACGGTGTACAAACCCCTTTCACTTTTTATTTCATTCGAATTGAATATTTTTCTAAAAAGAGTTTTACTAAAATAAATAGATGGTTTATTTTTAATGTATGTGGTTATCATGACCTCTTCACTGTCTTAATATTTATGTAGAATCATGTATAAGCCTAAATATTTTTAAAAGGAAAAAGAAAGCCCTTATTCCATTTTTGGGTGTTTTGGAATTTAAAATGGTTTTTTAAATGGATTGAGTTTTTCAATATCTTGAAATGATATATTGTGATTTGATTTTAATTATTATTATTGAATTGTTTTTATTTTAAATATTTTATGTGTTGTGATTATGTAATGGTACATGGACATTTTATGGTTGGTTATGTGATAAACCAATAACTGGTGGTTACATGATAAAACAAATGATTGGTGGTTACATTATAACATCAAATGAATTGGGTATAGAAGTTTTCAATATGGATATTACATTTAGATATATGTGTAGAAGTTGACAGTATAGTTATTCCATTAATGTATGTTTATGTTCCATGTTACATTTATATGTTATATGATTCCTTATGTGGGATTTATGGTAATATTTTGATTAAAAATATGGTATTAAATAAGTTTATATTCATTTAAGTTTTTTGGATACATCTTAAAGATGAAAGGTATTACATTAGTATAATGTATTCCTTCTTTACTTATAGTTTTTTAAAAATTACTATTTTCTTTCTTTATGAATCTCTTATTGAGATTTTTATGCTTATCCAATGTTTTGAAATGTTTTTCAGAGGAATTAAAGAGGAATAGGTTCAAGGATGTGATCAAGGTAAATTTATGCAGTCTAAAACAAAGAAGTAGACATGTATTATTTTTTAAGTGTTTTTATTTTAGGAAAAAGATGGATAGTGAGTAGAAGTGTCTATTTGTAATATTCCAGTTGTTATGTATAAGTTTTGTCATAATTATATAAGTCTCTAAATATGAAAATATCCTCAATGTGAATTATTATGTTAATTAAATATTTCGAAATTTTTAAGGTTGGGGCCTTACAGTTGGTATCATAGTTCGGTTTAGATAAATTTAGAGGTTTGGGTGTTATTTAATCATATGTGACCTAACCATAATGCTTAGCATATTAGATATATTCATAGTCATTTTTATGAAATTTAATTAGTTTAAGACAACATGAATAAGTATATCTTATTTTTTCCCTTATCATAAGATAGTATATGATGATTTTACTAATATACTCACACTGACCATTTTGGTTTTAGTAAATGGATGGATGTAACAGGCACCAAAGAAACAATATATATGAAGGAGACTGGTGTGATTTTCTGAGTAAGCAACTGAATGAAATGGGAGCTGCAATAAGAACTCCTGTTGTGATTCTTAACCAACAATCTAGAGTCAAGATTGTCCACTTGAACCTTGGTGATTTTTTATTGGAATCATATATGCGAGCAAAAAATCCTAATGGATTCTTAAGTAATGATCATAATGAAATGTATATTAAAAAACCTATGTGTCAAGGATATGGAATGAAATTTCCAAGATAATTCTACAAAGGAATGAGAAGATGTTTTAGAAGTCGTAATGAAGGTCATAAAGTAGTAACCTATCAAGGAAAAATGACGTGTCTGGATGACTTTAAGAAAGGGAAAAGTGATCTTTATGAGGCATCAATTGAATTTTTTAAATGTGGTGTAGATGGCCATTATGAATATATATGTCCAACGAAAATTGTTAGGTAATGGGATCAAAATAATCATACACATATTTGTTTACCTATTCCTAATGTCATTCTAATTGAAGATGAGGAAACTGAAAATGACATAAGAAAGGTGTTGATTATTTCATAGCTAATGTTTTGACATTACTAAAATATTAATAAATTATGCATGATTTTTCTTAAGAAATAAGTATTACAGAATATGTTCAAAAAAATGGTTAAGGGATCATGATGATTTTTTATGATTAAGATTTATAGAGATTTTAAATTTGAGAGTTAGGTTAGATATTTGGTTGATGAGATGTTTGAAAGTATTAATCCTCTTGTGATGATTCGATTACATTTAAAGACTGTTTCTAATATGTGTAACCCTGATGTTTGATTTGTGAAAATTTTATTCAAGGTATAATTGCCTTTTCTTGTGTGTACATAATGGATAATAGTAGTGGTTTACATACAGTTTTATTTTTTGAAGTGAAGAATAGTTATTACTATTTGGGATGGAAAATGTAAGGTATTATAAAACTATTGAGGATAAAAATTTTTATGATTATTTTTTTGGAAATTATATTATTTTTTAGAATTTAATAATAATTATATGGTTTTAGAAAAATGAAAATCTATAGGAAGGGTGACATGTTGTCATGTTCGATATGGCTATGGGGATCTAATCCACAATCGAAGGGCGACAAGGGCGCATCGCCTACCACTAGCCTACATGAAGTCCCTATATAGTATGAATTGTTTTTTTAGTGAAATGATTTTATGATTCATGAATAAATTTATTTTTGAACTTATTTTTTATCGAATGGATATCCAATGTATAGGAAAATGATTTGGTGATTAAGTGAGAAATTTTTTCTGGGAGAATGTTCTCTCTTTTGGGAAAACATTATGCAAAAGGAATTTAGAATACTATGATATTTAATTTGTGGTGTAATGGTTAAAATATTAGTCAGAAAAAATCTATGTTTTATTATGGATATCTAAAAATTTGGGTTATTTATGAAAATGATTAAACTATCATAGAGAAAATGTGAATAGGTTAATTACATTTCAGTGTGAGACTTTAAGAGTAGCTGCTATTATTTAAAGATAAATGTTACGATTTTTGTGGAAGACTACATATTCAAATTCTTCTGAATTTTTGTTTCCCAACATAGTTTGTATTTTTTGGAATAATTTGAATGAAAATTGTGTATTTAGTGGTATTGGATGAGCGTTGGGTTTTTTTGTTGAATTTTGGAGATTAATATTTCTTTTTATAAAAGATTATCCTTTTTGGGATTATCTGATCTTCTACTAACCATTTGGTTTTTGGTTAATGTCTAAAGACAGGGGAAATATATGGTTCATCTTTTTTGAATCATGTTATTTTCTAGAAGTTGATTCATCTAATTAATGTGTGACCAAGTGATCTTGAATACTCATCGTTTGGATAAAAGATTAGTTTTTTGGTAGAAACTTATTAAAGGATGAAGCTATACTTGAAATGTTTGTGTATTTACTTATGTTATTATTCAATATCAAAAACAATTTCTCAGTATTTATGAAAGAGAACTTAAAACAATTTTTTTCTATTTACTTTTTCTACTGGGGAGTTAATGACCATTTTACCTATCACTAGTTTGTGGTTTTCAGGAGGTTAACTTTCTCATGATCTTGTTTTCTATGGCTCTCCATCAGAACGTGATGGTCATATTTGTCTTCAATATCTATGTTTTCATGGAAACCTAGTATGTGTTATATCAGGTGACCTTTGTAATTATCTTTATTTCTATAAATTGATAGTCTTATTAACCATTTTTCTTCTTTGGGACTTTCAATGATGTTTTCGAGCCCTATTTTAAAATTTTGAGGACACAATTTCCAAAAGGGGGGAAGGATGTGAGAACCCATGTATTTATAGAAAATTAATTTTTTTTTCTTTTAACACATATGAATAATATATTATTTTTAATTTTTAGGTGATGGTTTTTTTAGTAGCGTACTCGACACTCAACAACGGGCTTCTCCGAAATCTTACATTGCACACAACATTGAGTTATACGAAAAATAATACCATAAAAATATTATTATTATTTTAAATGGAAGTAAAATCCTAGCCATTTGAATGATAATAATTGATAATATCAATTGGATTTTTAAATATGATTTACACAGGTTTAAAATATGATTCATTAGTTACCAAATTTCATAGAAATGGAAGTAGAAACCAATTTAATATAATGGATTTGTTTTTATAAAACTATTTTTAAAAGAGAATAATTGTGTTTTCATATAACTTTTTATGGATTTTTATTTAATGAAAAACATATTATATATATTTAATATAATTTTTTATATTCATATTATATGTTTTCTAGATATTATATAAGAATAAATTCATTTTTTTCAGATAAAAGTAGTTTTGTATCTAAAAAAGTAGTTTTACACCATTTTGATGGAGAACCCTTTTTAACAAATATTTGGACACCATTATTTTTTTTATTTGAAAAAAATAATATTATTATTTATAAGTGGAAAATAAAAATTTACTTTGCAAGAAATCTTGGTATTTTTCTGCTATAGTTCATTTTTTAGAAAATAGAAAAAAATAATGCATTTTAATTCAAAACTACATTTTAATGTAATTTATTTTTATAGTTAGATTTTAGTTTTAAGTTGTTCTAAAGTGTAACTGGATTATATTTTTATCATTTAATACAATTTTTGTAATTGTACATAATTTCACATTGAAAATGGACACAAATGCATGTCAATCTTTTGGTAGTTTCTACATCTTAAAAACACGATTTTTGGTTTTGACAACGAGAATTTATTTTTAATTTATTTATTTAACTTATGTGTTTTGAATATTGTAAAATAGTTTCCATGTTTGTAATTAGGAGGTCCAAATTGTATAAATAGGTAACTTTTGTTTTTAAACATTATGAATAGTAAGTTCAGTAAATATTTTATTTACCATGGTTAAAGGATAAATTAGGTAAATAAGGATAAAAATTCTAATATAATAATATTAAATTAAACTATCTCAAATAATAACCCTAAATAATTAGATTCTTTTAACTATGGGAATATTTTGGTCAATTAAGGACCCAATGGAGCCACTTTTTTGGTAAAATGACATTTAATTACTATTAGTTTAAAATTAAAGAATAATTTTATATAAAAGTGTAACTTTTAGTAAAAAATTTATATGGGGTTATATAAGTTATCATTTATATTAAAAATTATCATTAGAAAAAAAATTCCAACATCCTGGTATTTTATTTATACTTTTTAGACATCAAATGAATATAAAAATTTATGACACAATTATGATGCAATGATTTCCTTATTAATGAAAGATTTAAATAAATGATATTACAAATATAAAAATAAATTTATTTTAAAACTTTTTATGCCATAAAATTATTTTATGGATGAGTATGAATTGATATGTTTTAATTTATGGTGTTTTTTGAAAATAATCAAGTTGTTATAGAATTTTTAAAAGTCATAATATGAATAGTAATAAAATTGACATAAATGAGTATTTAAAAAAAATACTAATTTATTAAATGAAATAATTGTCCTAAAAATATAATATTCTACCAAATTTGATAAATAAGGTTTAAAGTGTCATTAATGAACCACTTGAGATCCTATTTTCATTTTATAGTTACCATATTAACTAAATAGTATGTATACACATGAAGAAAGTTTACGAGTCAAATATGTTAACTAAGGGTTAAAGAAATTGATAATTTTACATTTGAAACCTAAACATGTATAAAAACTATTTTTGAGAGGATATATATCAATAATTATCTTATATTGGAATAAAATGAGTTTTGGACCTTTTGAAAATAAAAATACAATTTATAACAAAATAATCTTTCAAACTTTCCTAAAGTACCTCTCATCTCTCTTATAAAAAGACGCCACCTCTAACCCTTAATCACACTTCTAAAGTCCCCTTGGATCATCCAAAACATGCCCAAATGATCCCCCAAAATCCATATCTTACTCTTAAAAGACATACCTTTGGTAGAAGGCATTTCAAGATGGCCTTTTAGCTTAAATTTGAAGGAGTTACCTGATTTGAGGTAACATCTTCTCTCATGTTCCTTTCCATTATGTTCTCTCTACACTCCCTATTCACTTAATATTATTTGTTTATATATATACAATAGTATAATAAATATACTATATTGTTTTTATGAGAATTATTTGAACTACACTTACACACACCTCCATTTATTTGGTATAGAACATATTATTTCTGTGGATAGCGAACTAATGCCTCACAAAACGATGATTGTTCAATTATATCCTACCACAAATCATGGTGTCCATTATTATAATAATGTATTTATATGATATATATTTTGTTTATTATTCTGTAATTTTTATTTAAAACCTACATTTATGCTTTTCATGATGTGTAAACCTGATAATTTCATTTGAGGAAGCGCTGACTACCTCCCCCTCAAAGTGATATGACTCGTTAATGCCATACATGGAATGTTTAAAGGATGGATTTAATGATCAAATGTAACGTATATATAATATTATATAATAATGTAATTCTAATAAACCTATATATATTTTTTCATTCCATTAAATATAAAATAGAATTGAAAGTAGCGTTCATGAATACGTACTGCTTACCTTCTGCATGAATGGTAAATTTCATTTATTATCTTCAAATTTTATGGAATATTATAAATACATATATAATGAATTAATATTTGGTACATATATATTTGAATAATATTATGCAGATAATGTACTTTTGACAACATGGGAAATTGTAATTATGACAAGATCATTTTCGACTCAAGTACCTAATATCGAAAAAATGACTGATAATAACTTAAATAATTATGAAATTTTTATAACAAGGTAATAAGTGATTTAAAAGGAATAATAAAGATGAAAAATGATATGAAACAAGTATGAATTAAATTAAGTTTATTTTTTAGGAAACTAATGAATGAACGAGTCAAGTCGGACATGAGTTAAGGGAACTTCTTAACCCCATTTCCATTCTTTTTGTTAAACACACACTTCTTGACTATGATGTTATATGATTATATAAGATATTACTTTTGATATACTATCTTGTATTTATAATTTCTTTATGTGTACTTGTGGTGAATAAACATAATCGATATATTTTATTTAAAAAATGATATTTGTAAGGGACTTTATATCAATCTACTTTTATTGAGGCATGCTTTGTTTATACACGAAATTGTTTTATATGTTGTATAAATCCAAATGAATTTTAATTTCATTCAATATGAATCTTTTTCCTTGAAGTGTTTGACTAATTAACAAAAGGAAAGTTTCTTTTTAACGTATGTAGCTACAATGACATGTCTGTCAACCTAATCATTATTTGGCTTCCTCTATAAGCTTTAATGTTTTTAAAAGGAAATAAATTCCCTTATTCCGTTTTGGGGTGTTTTGGATTTAAAAATGGGTTTTAAAATGGATTGAGTATTTCAATATCATGAAATGATATATTTTGATTGCTAACTAAATTTTATTTATGAAATGTTGATATTTTCTATATTTTATGTGATATTATTAGGTAATGGTACTTTGAAATTTTACAAGTGGTTACCTGATAAAACAATGGGGAGTGGTTACATGATAAACCCAATGATAGGTGGTTCCATGATAAACCTAGGACAAGTGGTTACATTATAACCTCCAATGCATTGGGTATCGAAGTCGTCCAAATGGATATTCCATTTAGTGATATGTGTTGAACTAGACCATATGGTTATTACATTTAAGTATGTTAATGTCCCAAGTTACCATTATATTTTATATCTTGCATTCAATTTTTATTATGGTAATATTTCAGTTACAAAAAAGGTAATCAAGGAGATTATATTCAATGAAGTGTTTTGATTACTTCTTAAATGTGAAATTTATTTCTTAATGATAAAGTATTCATGTTTTAATGGTTGTTTTGAAAAAATAAATGTTTTCCCTCTTTATATATCCCTTACTGAGTTTATTATGCTCATACCATGTTTTGAAATGTTTTTCACATGACATAAAGATGAATAGGGTCACAGATGGGATCAAGGAAAAGTCATGTTGTCTAAAACATTGATGAAGACATTTTTGTTTATTTTATGAGTTTTTGTTTTATGGAAAAAATGGATATTGAGTAGAAGTGTATACTTGTAATATTCATATTTTTATGTATAAGTTATGGCATAATTATCTATAGCATTAATCCAGAAAACATCCTCAATGTGAATTATTAACTTAATTCATGATTATGTATTGTTTAAGGATGGTTAATTACATAGAAATCTTCTATATGGTAGATTTTGGGAACTTGGAATTCACAACATTGTTAAAAAATGGAGGGAGGCTTGATCCATCTAAGTTGACTTTTTTATATTATTAATGTTTTAGTGAAACTCAAGGAAAAATTTCCAAGGATAATGGTTTTATTTACTATCTATAATTGTTGATATGATCCTAAAGTGGTTTAAATTTGTGATATATTCCATCAGATTCATATCATATGTCATATAGAAGAATGAGCACTTGGTAATTAGATCTTAGAGGTTCCTATGTATTGTATT
This sequence comes from Viscum album, assembly GCA_963277665.1. Taxonomy (NCBI): domain Eukaryota; kingdom Viridiplantae; phylum Streptophyta; class Magnoliopsida; order Santalales; family Viscaceae; genus Viscum; species Viscum album. The sequence goes on along the minus strand of OY728126.1, from coordinate 812,193,257 downwards.
TGGGTTTTCGATGGTATTGTGAAGAGGATACCCCATTAATAGAATCTCCACCACTTTGGGATGGATGTATTGGATGGGAGATGTTGTCCTTGACTTTGTGGATGTTATGGACTTTGTAGGGGCCGTAGCATAATAAATTCTATGAGATGAATATTTCATCACTTAGGATAAAATGTAGATATTTAGAATCATATATAAATTAATGATTACAACAAAGAAGAACACTGATAGGTGTAGTATTTTAGGTAAACACAAGTTTAACAATTCATTTTTATTCTAAAGGGTTTCACATCAAGTTCTCCCCATAAATTACATGAAAAATGGACCAAAACATAAGAATACATTAGAATTTTCTATTTATTGAATGATTCAAATCACATTCAGTATTTTTACCTATAGAATCTTGCATTGTTGGGAATTAAAAAATTTAAAGACTATAGAAACACAATTTTTTTGATATTATATAACCTTCATGTTGGGTTCACCATATTTATTTCTATCCACATAGTCATTTTATTGAAATTATGATCATTTCATGATTAATAGTTATTGAGTGTATAGAAAAATGAAATGTAAAATTGATGTTGAGTTTTGAGTCACATTAGATTGTGTTTTCAAATATAGAATTTCATTGAATCTTTACCAAAAACACCTTTTAATATGTAATGGATAAGAGGTTGGGAGATAGGGTTTACCTAAACCTCCTAATGGGTATTATTTCCCACTCTTGGGCTCTTTTATATATTTAATATGTATTTATGTATCTCATAAAAATCCTAGCATCGAAAAAATTTCCATAATGCTACTTATTGTTAAATAATTATAATTGTTGAGGAATTGTATGAAAGCTGGAGGTTTTATATTGATGATACCATATTTATGCATCAGAACCTCTCTATATTACTCTTACTTGATTAGTTATAAATTTTTTTAAATTCTAAAATTGAAATCCACATAGCTGGAAACTCTTATTTTTATCATCATTTAGGGAGGCAGTATGTGTTTATTGTTTTGGGATCACACCCATATATAAGGTAACATATTTATCCTTATTAAATTAATTATAACCCACATAGTTTGGTGCTAAAAAATACGATACATCATACCTTTTATGGTCTTCTAATATGGCCCAAGACATGAATTTTAATATCATGTGGTAAAGACAACTCAACAAAATATTCCTAGCAATGGTCTTGGTTATAAATACACATGATTGGACCATTTTGGTTAACCATGAAGGAAATATTTCCCAATAACGATTAGTTGGTTTGGTATTAAAGATATAGACCTTAGTATTGATTATGATTTTATCATAAATATTTCCAATTGAAGGATGAATGGTGATAAATTTAATTATTACATCCTTTTCGGTGGGGAATTATTTCATCCATAATATGGCCCAATATGATGGGTGATTTAGATTGTGGGAATATTGACCATTAATTATGATTTTTCCTAATGAAAAGTATAAACCAATGAGGATAATTCCTATGGAAAATGGCCATAGGGAATGGACATCCAATTTCATGGGAAAGATGGTCCGATAATGACATAAATAGGTTATTCCCTGAGGAATATATACCCCTGAATATAGATTCAAATGGAATATATCCCTAGAAAAGGAACATCAATGATCATAGGGAAAATTACCTGAAAATGAAGGTCAAAGAATATTATGATTATTCCATTTAATAATAAATAGGTGTCCTAAAATACGTTATATCATAAATCATTTCTCATGTACTTTGTGTTTCAATGTTTAAGGACATGTAATATGACCATATAAAACAGTCCAATATCACGCAGTGAAGGCATTTTAAGTCATTTTTACATTATTTGACCATGAAATGTTACAAATAGGTTAAAATCATGTTATTGGGAAGATTTTTCACTAAAAATGTAATCAATAGGGGAATTACTGAAAATTGCACATACAATACCACACATTAAATAATTCCATTTCTCGTTTAGTGGAGAAGTAATACATCAATGAGTAAAGATTAGGGTCTTAAACCAAAAATAATCCATGATTCTCATGAATCATTGAGTGGAAATGAACATCCACCATATTTATATGATGACGAGACTCCAAACTAAGTTATAATTTTATATAAGAACATGAAATGGATTAAAAAATACTCATAATTGTATTTCTTGTCACTATAGGGTAACATAATGGAAAATATTCTTGGAGTCCTATTATTTTGGGTGTAATAGAAGCATTATCCTTTTACCAAGATAATATATGTTTTAAATGTGCTCTCACAAATGTCTATATGCTGAACCTATATGTCAAGTGGATTTAGAGGGGTCCATGATAATTGATTTCCTCGGTAAAATTCAAAGGTGAAATGCTGGTTTTTTCACTAAAGCTAGGGTGATATTAGTTCCATATAATATGAATCATGGAATAAGCTTCACCCCTATTTAGTTTTAAGTGAAATATATTATATATAGCCTTAAATAGAGATGAGATATGGATTATCCCCAGGGAGGGATTACTAAGTATTGTTATCCCTATTGGGGGATTCATTTTAGCAACATCCTAGTGAGGGATTAGAAAAGGTAATTCTACTTTTTGTATGAATCTAGGGTCGCATCACCCTAGTGAGAGACAAAAATGATCCATCACCCTATTGTTGGGATAATATAGGTTTTTCCTAAATGTGGGAGAAGGGTATAACCTACATATCCAAATGATGGGTTAAGTGGTGGTTCTTCTTTAGTCAGTGTAAGGCCATGCATATGGGACTCCTTCAATCAATATGATGTCTAACAGATGGATGTACATTGATCTATATTTTTCTAGAAAATGAGTAAAATTCACTGAATGTTGATCATGGAAAATATTGTACTTTTGAAGATGTCCTTTTTTAAAATACATAAATATTAAATCATTTTAGATGAATATTTAATACACATTATAATAATACAAGCCTGATGACCGTAAATTTTTTATGTCTTTAGAGACTGAACTCGTAATCAATTTATATTGTCCATCATCTTAAACATCTCCCACAATGTGTTGCTGATATAGAAAACTTCTTAGACATAACCCTACAAAAAAATATTTTCTTCACAACCCAGTTGAAGAAAACATAAGAATGGGTGATCTCAGATTATTATTAAGGGTGAAAATAGAAGATATAAATCAATGACCATGAGTGAGAATAAGATAAGCATAATGTGGTGAGAGAATGAGCTCAATATTATAAAATTATACCCAATAATTAATAGATCATATACATTATTCATGCTATAAATATTTGGATGTTATTATAATAGTAATCATTATAGAGACAAATATAATGATCCATCATAATATAAATTTGGAACAAGGAAATGTCATAAGAGAGTGGAATATTGTGTTGTATATGAATAGTCATCAAAACCATTATCTGGGGAAATTCCGAAGAATTTAGCATGGGTTTGACATGGGATAACCACCTTTGTACCCTCTTTGGCCTTGAGATAATCTCTAGTGTAGCCTATTTTGGGATTGAGATATCCCCCCTTAGACCCTAATTTGGGATTCGAATAACCTTCCATAGGCCATTTAGTATTATAAACATTATACATTTCCCTATTAATTAGAAGGATTTAAAGGACCCACCCATCACATAATAGTAATCAAATCATTTGTATGCCTCATGATCATGAAAAGTTATTTCATTACATCATTTCTTAACTCATGTAAAATAATGTGAGTTTCATGAATATTACATCATCATGATCATAAATGATCAAAATAATGAATAAATTCTGTATAGATGGATCATATTCCTCATTATGCTTAATTAATATTAATGGATGTTGTCATAGATGAACATACCATTAAAATATCAGTAAAACATTTCTTGAGGTAAATAGCGTTTTTATTTTGAAATAATTTATTTAAAATCTAATAATTTTGAGGCTATTTTAAAAAACATTTTTATATGAAGATGACCATTGAAAATTATATTGGGATAATTGAATCAATGTGTATTTATGACGGTAGGAAAATTTTTTCATATGAAAAATATTAAAACACAGATTCCTTTAACAATATTGATAAAATGTATAAATTAACATGGTTGGAAATTGAAAAAAAAAGAATAATTTTAAATTAATATAATTAAATTTAATGATAGTTACAAACCAATATAAATTACCATTTTAATATTGTAAAAATATTCTTAAAAACGTTTTTCAGAACATGAACATGGATGATAAAGTTCAACGTCCAAATTTGGGATAATTGTTCAGTTTTTCATAATAATGTAATTTTGTTATTTTTGAGCACTATATGGAGGGAAAATAATTAAAACCCTTAAAAGTAAATATATTTTTAGTGTGTATGAAAAAAAATTATTTTAATTAGATATCAACCATAAAATTTCCTTTAATTGAATTTCAAGAAAATAAAATCTTTCATAAGAAGAGACAGAAACATAAATACATTAAAATTTAGATATATTGGATCATTAAACCATGAGAGAAATTAAATAAAATTAAAATTGAAATACCATGATTATAAGGATTCTACTAACGTATCTTATCAATTATGTATATAAACCACACGAAAGAATAAATTTTTGAATATGTCATATGTATCACACACACACAAAATGAGATGTTAAACCCATTCGTTATATATGAATTTGTTCCTATGAAATATAAAAAATTACATAATAATTATAAATATAATTATATTATATTGTTAAACTATAATAATAATAACAATACCATATTTGGTTTACCTATAATAACTTACCACTCATTCGTTAACAAAGATTTATTATCATTATAATTTATGTTGATAATTGCTTCATTTTTCATATATATTTTAGTTGAATGTTATGATCCATGAACATTAATCAGGGTTTCATAATCTACCGAATAATAATAATAATAATATAAATATCATATGAATTAGTCATAAAAATATTTATAATCATCCATTAAATGTAGAGATTTAAAAATGAATTACAATATTGTCGGTGGTGTTAGTTTATCCAGACGCAAGAATGCTGCTATCAATTAATAGCTAAAAAATAAAAGATATATAAATAATATTTAATCAATAAATAATATTAATTTTATTATAAATTTAAAATATTTTTATTAAATATTTCCAAATTTACTTCCATGTAAATTGGAAATGAAAAGTTAATATCATCACTCCATAAATGTGGTAGTCTATAGGTACACATAACTGACATTATTATTTTCCAATGGATGGGAAGATAATAAGGTAGATAAAATATTTTTAAGTAAATGATAATAATAAATTCTTCAATATAACATATAAAAATTAAATCTATCATAATATATAATCATTATATATGGTGGTGGAAAATGATTCATATCGATGCGTGGATGTAGTAGCCCACACTTATAGATGAGGGATACTTTCATTTCCTGTTTGGTGGAAGGGGGGTGGAAATGATTGTATGGTAATAATAAAAAAAATATAATATTTATTAAAGTAGAATAATTATTTTATAATTTATAAAATATATATAGAGAGGGTGAAAATAAAAATTACTCTTTTAATGATTCAGGAAAGATGATTACCTCTTCTTTAGGGGACCTCATTTTCTTGACACCATTACCATTAATTAAATAATATTAGAATAATAAGAATGTATAAATAATAAATTTAAATAAGATATTGAGGTATTTGGGGAGGTATTAATAGAGATATATCAATCAAATTGTTTCAATTGGGGAGGATAAGAGGAGACCTTTTATATGTGGGGGAGGGACACACATGAAATTACATAAACTATTTAAACTATCTAAGAAAAAATTCATCTAGATGTGGGAAAATAGAAAATAATTTGATCTTAATTTAATATATGTTGTATATATCCAAAATAAATAATATTTAGGAATGTTTAAGTGGCATTTTCAACCTCATTTCTTAGTTTAAGCCTGGTTAAACCCTTTTAACCTTAAACATGGTAATAAATATTTATGGTTTTTATAGTTAGTTATGAATAAAAACGAATATGGGATTTTTAAAAAATTGTACAATATTATTTCAAATAATTAAACCATTTTATCAAAATATTTTCTCTTATAATATAAAAATTTTCAATTTAAACTCCCCAAAATCAATGAAAACCCATTTTTGGAAAAATCAATTTTTAAACATAAAAATTAATTTATTAACATTACATGACTATTATTATCTATTAAATGAATGTTATGATATTTTATTGAATATAAATTATAAAAATTTAATTAACATAATTATCTAATTTTCATTTTATTAGTTTATTATTATTAGAACACATAACACATATAAAATTATCTTTTAAAAAATAACTCCTTATACCCTCAAATGATATTATGTATATTTAAAACAAAAAAGATATCTAATATATGAATTATTATTCATGAATTAACAATAATTTTTCATTCAATAAATTTTAAATATTAAAAAATATATAATTTATATAAAAATTCATACCACATAAAAAAAGAAAATATTTCTCAAAAAATAAGTCTTTTAGTCAATATATGTTTTTAATAAACAATAATGACTATTTAATAGTAAATAATTATTAAATTTGAAATAATTAAAACTTTTATATATATATATATTTCGGGATTTGGTTAATTAAATTTATACATGACAACCCCACAACTATGTTGTAAAGTCCATAATATATTGTGGTTTATTTACATTTGTGGTTTTGTGCAAATCATGTCATCTAATTCATTAAATTAATTTCAATGGAATTCAAATATATACTATAGTGGTAACCCTACTAATTTTTTTTTATCCCTTATAATTATATTAATCTAGTGATCAAAATTTCAGATACTTCATTTCATCCTTGGGTTCCCAAGTATCTTCCTAAGATTTAATATTCCACCAAATCACATTAACCATGTGAGAAGTCATGGTTCGTTGAAAATTACATATACAGTCCATGATTTATATATATTGGTCCTCATATGAAATATCATTCTCTAATGATATCACCACTAAGTTAAGTAAATGTGAATTATCGGGTATTTACTTCGTTAAAGGAGATGTACGGAACACATCATGAACTAGAGAGAGGATCAGTGTAAGCACCAAGTGCTAATATTTCATCCCAACTCGATGTAGAATTTCAAGAGGATAATATAACAAGAGAATAAATTTTACATAATTGAAAACCCCATATAAATTTTCCATTGATAAATAGGTATGAATACCTTATCATCAAATTGAAATTATATATATCACTAATGATTGGAAGAATAACACTTTTATTGACTCCGTGATGCATTAATGTTATATTGAATTGATCTAAAATTATATAAAATTTATTCAGCTAGATCAAGTCCCAATAGATTTTATTCTATAAATTCATAATAGTATATAATATTTTTTCAGTTATTTCCCAAATATTCTTCACAAGGATCCAATAAAATTATTCAATGAAGGCTATTGTGGTATGTAAATTTGATAAGTTGAATGTGTAAATCCATACCAATATTGAAATATATATAGTAATAATATATTATATCCTATTGGGTTTGAATATTTATCTCAAAATAATCATCTATCTAAGGATGAAAGTTAGTTCTGAAACAAAACTCCATATCTGGATAATGTAGAATCATTCCACAAAAATTCTGGGTAAACCCCAAATATCGATAAGATATATCATAATGTGATACTCTTCAAATAATTATGCCTTATTTAATTTATATCTAATAAATATGGTCATTTTATAAATATACTCAAAAATTAATCAAATATGATGGCTTTGTATTGTGATCAACTACAACCCAAATACCATTATACCCATTTGATGTCTTGATGAGTAATACAAAGAAATCCATCCGGATGTTATCCAATATTCCATATATGTATTTCTGATGCTTATAACATACTATTAGACTTTTTCCACATAGCCTTAACTTTTTGGATTACCAATCACTGATATATATATACACAGTTGTATCTCACTTTATATTACCCCACATAAAATGATACATAAAGTATTTGTACTTAGTTATACATCATAGATAAATAGATAATGATGATAAATGAGATACATCCAATAATTATTTAATTAATTCAAGTATAATTGGGAATCATCTTTTGTTACTAATTTATATAATTCCATCATAACTAAGGATGTGGTTCGGAACATTTCTCACTATTTTTTGGAAGCTCTATATATTTCTTTTTTCCCTCTCAATTAATCACATGGTTAGATTTTAAAGGACCCATTTGTGAAAGATAATATTTCTCCCCTTCCATATAGATTTCAATATATATCACTTTAAAACTAATAAATTCTGGATCTTTTTTGAATGTCTTCACAGATAAGCAATCATGATCTATTTGATATAATTAATTAGCCACCTATTTCTTATTCCTAGGGAGATAATGTATTGAGAAATCCTAATATTTAATAAAATTAATCCATCTTCTCCACTATATATTAAACACATTATAGATTAATATATAATTTAATATTTTATGATTATAAAACATGCCACACATTTATCCATAAATACACTGCCTCTACATGTTTAATACAAGGTTAGCCATTAATAAATCTAAGCCATGGTTTATGTAATTATACTCATCACCCATTAATTGATGGGAGTTATAATCTATCACCATGTTATGATAAATAAAAACACATCTCAGTCCCTTATTAGTTTCATCATATTAAATCAAAATCAATATTAATCTATAGTGTAATGTGAGTACAGGTTCACATGAAAATTTTATCTCAAATCCCTAAAAAATTATTTAAGTCATCTGTCAAATGGTACATGATTCTATTCCATGTTAATTCGATAAGAGGATTATAAATCCTTGAGAAATTATTAATAGTTCATCAATAATACCCATACAATCCAATAAATAATTAGATCTTTGTCATAGTGGATGGTGTATTAAAATGTTAAATAAATTCCTGATTATATGGATATTTTAATACACCCCCACATGGGATCACATTTCCTATGAATGATAATTTATATAAAAAATTCACACTTACTTATTTTGGAATATAGATTCCCCTTCTACAGTGTCTTTATAACATCCTGCTATGTATTTTTATATTCTCTTTGACACTCCGTTATGACCATACTTTAGTTGGTGATTGTTATGGGAAGTTTTGGGGGGAAAATGAAAATTTATAGATGTTTCTAAGATGTACATGGTTGGAACATGGTTTTTTCTAATTGTGAACCCACCTACTGAAAACCACGCAACATCCATCGGCGGTGGTTTTAATGGTTTAAAAAACAATCAACCAACTTGTAGAAAATGTGTTCCCCTAGTAGAGTGGAGTATAGTTGGGGCCGGGGATTGTCAAATGTGCATCCCTACCCTGCTAACAATGTACCCTGTGATTTTTACTTTATAATTTTTTAAAAAAACCCCAAACACCCCTTTTACCTCTTAATCAACAAAAAATCCTTTTAAATCGAAATCATAGGTCTTGGTGGATATCAATAACCAGTTGTTCTCCTCAAATCTCATACCTTTTCATATCAAATTCTAGAAGATCACATTCAATCACTCCCAAGTAAGTTATTATGTTACTATCAATTTTCTCCACCTCTCTGTCGTTCCTCTATAGGGACTGTTTGATCATCATGTGTTTGATGGATTTAAACATCATTGTTTCATCTACTGATTCTAGGTTTATTTTTGTGATCTTTGGTTTCATAATTCATCATTGGGAAATATTGTGTCATGTGTAATGTTATGTAATACCCATGAAAATTATAGGGGGTTATGTTTAGATTTTCAATTAAATAAACACACGAATTTATATAATGTATTTTAATTTGACATAAATTGAATTATGGAAACAAATTTTGTTGAATATTTGAATACTGTATACTTGTGTATGAATTATTGGGTGGGGGAACCCAAAATTTTAGTCGAATTGTTTTTTTTGAGGTAATTTTGAAATTTGTGTCATTTTAGATTTAATTTAAGAATTGTATTTATAAAAAAGATTAAATTGATTTTATAAAAATAAATATTTGGTTTAATATTGAAAAAATAATAAAACAATGAAAAAACAAGGATTTGGTTCTAAAATAAATTTTTTATTTTAAAATAATAAATTAGGAAATTTAATTCTAAATAACTTTTTATTTGATATGAATTGTATTTTTTATTATTGAATTATTTATTGAGAACATGTTAAAGAAGATAATTAGTGGGATATTTAGGACAAGCATGCTATGATGGCAATTCCTTATCAATGGTTTGATAACTAAAACAATACCTATACCATTTTCAAATATTAATTTTTCCTTTACTGGGAAGGGATAATTTCAATTTTCCCATTAGTGGGTGTGGCTGTTTTCCTTGATCAGTAATTTGAGGGTGTGATGATCCTATTATAGGGAACTATTTTACCACTATAAAAATGACCATGTTTCTTATTTTAATTATTTTTATATATATTCCCTTTATTATAAAATTTATTTATACATTCAATTTGATTTAAATTTACCATTTTATATCAATTTTTTATTAATCTATTTTTTTTAACTATTTTCAATCATTTGAAAAAAAATCAGGTTATGTTTAAATATTAAATTATATATCCTTGAATAGATTTACTTAAAATTGAATGTATGATATGATTTTTTATTACAATATATTCTTATGGATTAAAGGGAGAGACCCTTATATGATATTATATCACACCTAACCATCTTTATCAGATATTTGTAGATTATTTTCTACCGACATCAAGTAAAGGGAAAGAGCTTCTTGTAAAAGGTGAATGTTTTTGACCCTTTGTGCTTGGAGTGTTGATATCTTTAGGATTATTAAGTTTATATTTTAATTTTTATTTAGAATTTTGATAATTCTATTTTGGGGTTTTAACATTTCAATTTTTTTTTTAATATCTATCTCTTTGACGAGTTCTTATTATATTTATATGTATCTATTTTCATATGTTTTTTATGGAAAAATTCATTCACAATACCATATTGTATGATTCTAGGTGTTAGTATCATACCCATGGGGATTGAGATTGTCCTCCAGGTTATGTTGGATCTGGATTAGGTATCACGGTTCTAGGGTCTTGATTGATCCAGAAAAAGTGCTATCAAAGTTGTCAGTTAAGCATCATTCTGTGATGAAAATAAGAATTTCTTAGATCTTATTGGGAATAAAAAAGTTGTTAAGAGTGAGTTCTGGTTGAGATATCATCATAATAATCCATTAGTTATTAGGGGTGGTTTGAGAAAGGCATCTCAAGAATTAGTTCTAGTATTTTTAATACAATATACTTTGATAGGAATAAATTAAAATATTTTTATCTATATAACTATATTAACTTCCCTATTTCTCTTGTTTGAGTATTAATATAAGTAGTATTCTAATGTCATTAATTTTGTTGGATCTTATTGTGTAGCAACATACCTAAAACAAGACATGTGAATAGGGAAAAGGAAGAATCTATTGATGAACCATAATGAGAAAATCCTCTCATGGAATACAATCTGGTTGAGGTTATTGTGTGTGTTTTTCAACCTCTTGGATAGTAACCTACAACCATTCTTATTTTGGATCAAGTTGTGGAACATTTGAGTGATGAATTATAGAGTCTTGATGAATATATCCTTCCTCAAAATACAGAAATGTTCTAGTGAAATAGTGATTATCACTTATATTTGGATTGGATGGGTGAGATAAATGTTCTTTTTGAGTTCATGGAACTTCTTGATTCAATCATGGTGAAATGTTACCCTTAAAACAACAAAGTCTTGGAATGTGATGGAGGTACTTGATGTGATTGAAAAGAATCATGATGGTTTGGAGTGGAAGGATATAAAATTTCATTCCAATGACTAGTTCTATCAAGATTCAATGGTTTTATCTAAGGCCATATATTTTTTTCATACATGAGAAGGCCAAAAAGACTGTGACTAAGTATGAAAACTACTACGCTGAGCTTGTGTAATTTCAAAAATGATATTTTATCGAATGAGAATAAGAAGACTTAATGGATTAAAATGGGATTTCAAAATTACATACATTATCATGTTCTATTTATTATTATCCCTTCTTGTGAAGACATATTGAACATGGTATTGATGGTTAAACTTGATCTATATAGTAACATAGGGATAATGGGTGTTTTTTTATCCTGATAGTAGCTCTTTGAGTTTCTATAAAGGGAGGGAGAAGTGTGATGACTCTCTTGGTGGATATTATAATAAAGGTTCTTATAAACATCTTGTAGTTCCTAGAATATGAAATTTGACATTATTAAAATGTGGAAGTATTTTTCATTCTATAATGGTTTTCCTTGAGGCCCCCTGATATTTGGTTCCTATGGATACTTAAGTTAATTAAAGAAGTTACTTCATATATTTTCTACTCCACATAGTGGTATGGGATATTAATCTCCCAAAATTACCATTGTGCAATTAGTAGAATCATGTTATTATGGGTTCTATCCATATGTATACAAAATGAAACTTATTCACATAGTGAAAGAGTATCCCGAGTAATCAAATACCAGTATATTGACTGTGATATGTACCATCACTATAAATTCATATTTACTGACTGTCGTACTTTATAGCGGTATATATAAATTGTTTTTTTGAATCATATTATAAATCTTTTAAATAATATAATAGAGATTTTTTCGTATGTTATGGATATTACTACACTCCTAAGAACAAGGAGAGATAAGAATCTTTGTTTTGATTTTTGTTTATTATATTTTTCTTTGATTAATAATACATGGTATTTTTTGGTACGCAACTGGAAACATTTTGATTTTATATTTTGGATAGATTAGATTATGCCTAAAATAGACCAAATTTATTTTTATCTTCAACATGTTTCTTTTAAGGAGACTGAGGGGGTGTACAATGTAATACATGGATTATGGGACAGGAGGTCAATTAAAGCTGGACAATGTAATCCAGAGTTTCATAAAGTAATATATGAGTTTTACTTTGATCTAGAGAGGGACTCTTCAAGTGATGATCTCCCAAATCTAATAAGGTAAGTTGATGTTTCAATTGATTTTGTTCCTAGTACTCAATTAGTGTCAATTATTTCTTACCACATAGAACATGATAATGTTAAAGGGTCAAAGACACTTTTGGAATATCTAATAGAGAATAGATTTATATAGTTAATTATGTCCCTTTTTGATGTTATAGTTAACTTTTATATGAAAGCCGATGGGTCACTCCACAAATGTAATGATTACTGGAAACTCAATCCAGTCACGGGAAAGAATAAATATCCATTTACATATGTTTAAGAACTATTTGATAAATTCAATGGCATGAAGTGGTTTTCAAAGATTGACCCTCAGTTTAGTTACCACTAGTTGGTAATTAATAATTCTATCAATTAGAAAACATTCTTCTAGATCAGGTATATCCATTTTGAGTACAATGTCATTCCAGTTGGTCTAAGCAATGCTCCCTGAGATTTTATAGATTTCATAAAAAAATTATATTTATGGAATACAATGATGTAATCTTGGAGTAATATGTATATGAAATCCAAGTTCTCTCTAATAATAAGGAGGAAATTGTCTGTCATCTTTAGTAGTTCCGGATTTGCTCAAGAATCACTAAATATATTCTATGTAACTGAAATGTTATTTCTAGATTCAAGAGATGAATATTTAGGGACTCATGGTCACAAAACATGGTATTTTAGTTCATATTTAAATGTTTAAAGTTATTATGGAATATGATAAACAATATAATTTTTTCATGATTCAAATTTTCTTGTGTTTAGATGGATATTATCTCTGGTTTGTAAATTATTTCTTTATATTTTCATCTCAAATGACCTCTCTAAATTGGAAGGGAGTGAAGTATGTTTGGGATGAAAAATGTTTGAGTTATTTTTATTATATTATTTAATATTTTGAATTTTTTCCTATGTTTACTCTTCTTGAGGCCATGATAGGCATTGTGTTCTTCTTCTATGCATTAGGATTAGGGTTCGGTAGTGTTCTTATACAAGGTGATCACATTTTTTCTTATCAATGTTAGTAGATTAGGCAACATAAAAAGAATTAAACCACCCTTGACAATGGACATATATTTGTTATTCTTGATCTTAGGATTTGGAGGAATTATATTTTTGGATAAAGGATAACAATATATTTTTACCACAATATCTTGTGTTGTATCTTCTACAAAAAAAATATTTCAATCTTAAATATATGAGTTGGGTGGAGTAAATAAAATAATTTTATTATTGAATCACCAATATTCTAGGGAATGGTGATATAATTTTCAATACTATGAGTAGGAAACGTTCAACCCAGTCTATGAAATAATCAACAGAAGAGTGGAACATGATGAAACTTTTTGCACAATTACACATTAGAATTTGGGATATAAGGGTCGAGGTTGTCTTGTCCAGTGCTTATTTGACCTCATCTATTCATGAGATGGTTCTTCAAGAAAAAGTACTTGATAATAAATTATGTTACATTATAGAATATCTTTACCTCATGGATACCATTTCTATATGTTCCATATCCACGTAAGGTGTTCAATGTTTTCAAAATAATTTTTATGTGTTGTTACCCATGGGGATAGAAGTTATTGGGGTTTTCCATAATTCCCAATGGGCTGTTCAACCAGAAACCATGAATATGTTCTATGATATATTGATATGATTCTAGTGGCTAGGTTTAAGATGGTATATTATTTTTGTGTCTGATTATTATACCTTACAACAGGTCAATGCTAATCACCAATGACCTTTTGGTATGATTTAACCACTTTCTATGCTGACATGGAAGTGGGTAATGATTTATATGGGCTCTTTGTTTTGGATTTCCATATACCCATAGATTTAATATTATTATATGGGCTGTAATCATTATGAATAAAAAATTATCTCACTTTATACACATACATGATAAAAACATTTTTGAGGAGTAGGGAAAGCTCTATGTGATAGATATTGTTAATTTTCAAGTATTTACACCGATAATAGTCTATGATTGAGATCCCCATTTAATATATCAGTTTTAGAGAAGCCATTAAGTGTCACTAGGATCTCATGTTCATTTCATTATGGTTAACCCTTCGTAGATGGATTTCCAGACAAAGAGGGATATATAGATGATTGTGGATATGATTCACTCTTACATCCTTTATTTTAGTAAACCATGAGATGACTATTTTGTACTGGATGATTTTCCTTTATCACAATAGTTACTAATAAATTATCCAAATTGAACTTTTTCGACCATTTATGGATGTCCTTGTAAATCACTTTTGTATTGGTTGTAGATTCATGATAGTTCCTCGGTAGGACCGATATTTGTTTTAAAAGAGACAAAAATGAATCAGTTTATCCATTAGAGGATATTGATGCTTCAGATATGGTATAAGTCTTATACTAATCATCGACATAGATAGTTGAATTCTTATATTGGTGATCATCTTTTATCGAATATTTTGCCTCATTTCTATCATCATTGTATTGGGAGGAAAGGGAAGCTTACCCATTCTTTTGTGGGACCTTTTGAGGTGGTGGAGGAGGTGGGGAATGTGGGATACAATTTACAAATTCTACCACATTTATAATCTATACATAATAATTTTCTTGTGTCTAAAATATGGATGTATTTTCAGGATTGATTACATTTTTGAAATTGATTTATCTTGATACCAATCCTAATTTATCGATGACTGATCATATAGTGATGATAATTGATAATGAAAAAATGTACAATGTTGTAGGATGATACATTTAGTTCAAGTGATTTTTTAACATGGTAAGTATATTCATGTGACATGGGAGAGAGAGGAACTGATGAGAGAGTAGTGTTCTCATATTTTCTTGATATGGATTCATGTAAACATACATTATAGATATAGAAAGCCTCTATGGTGGATGGGTTGTAAAATCATGTTACTAATTCTAGGGAACCCTTGGACCCTCTTTTAATCATTCATTGGTTGGGTTTTTTATTATGATTTTCTGGTGGAAATGGAATTTTTTAATGTTACTATTCTATAAATATTTGTTACAAGGACTCCACTAACTGTGAACCGTCCCAATGAAAACCATGTATCCGTTTTCAGTGATGGTTTGCACCACTATTTCTAGTTTTGAAAACCTATGTTCCAACATAGTAAAAACCATGCACCCTATTATAGTGGTGCATGGTTTATCATATAGTGTGCCCCTACCTAGATAACAATGCGCAAAGTGATTTTTGTTCTGATTTGTTTAAAAAAAATTATGAAAACCTTTTTGTCCTCCCTATCAAACAACACTATTAATATATCATATCCTAGTAATTTCAAGATCTGAAGAACCATTGTTGTCTCCTCCAAACCCATTCATAGGTCTATGGAAGGGTGGGAGATTTTTTTAATCCATCTACAATAAGTGATTATCCTCGAGGTAATTTTTCCCTCTATCCCTTTATTTCTTAAATAGGGGTTGTTAGATCATCATGCATATGATAAATCTAAGCTATATATTTTTTTGGATCATGATTCATGGTTTTTTGGATATATTTATTTCCAAAGGTTTTCAATGGAAAATCCTATTACAGGGGTTGTGTTATGTGATCCTAATTATAATATATGGTGTTCCCCTTGAAATTTTACTTTTAATAAACCCTTGCATTGATTAAATTCATTTAAAGTTTCTTTAAATTATACTACACAAACCCAATTTGATGAAAATATGAATTGTACCTAATTAGGGATGGATTTTGGGGACCACCCATTTCTAATAAAATTTGAATTTAGATTTTTATTTGGGAGGTGATGGAATTTATAAATTAATTTGGGAATTAATTTTAAAAAAAGGATTAAATAGATTTTCTAAAAACATTTATTTGGTTTTGTTTTGAAAAAATCATGAAACTATGAAAAATAAATTATTTGGTTTTGAAATTGATTTGGTGCTTTAAAATGATAGTTTTGGGAAATTGAATTATAAATGATGTTTTGAATTGTGATAAAATGAATTTCCTATTATTGATTGATTTATTAAGAACTACCGATCCTAGATAGTTAGTTGGTTATTTAGGAAAAGCATGCTAAAAAGTTAATTCCATAGTAATTTGGCAATGATGACAAAACTAATTAAACCATGTTAATCTAGTAATTTTCTATTATGTGAGAGGGGATGGTGGTAGTTTTCCTTTAAATGGGAGTGTATTATTTTCATGATTATTAATATGAGAGTGTGAGGATCCTATGAAAAGAAACAATCATACCATAAATCAGATGACCATTTTTGTTGTCGTGATTATTTTGATATATATTCCATATATTGTGGAACAAAATTATTCATGACAATTGGTTTATAATGATAGTTTTCTATAAAATTATCATTAATAAATTTTAATAAATTTTTTCCATAATTTTAAATTAAATTAATGAATTATAATATGAATTTATATATCCATTCATAGTTTTATATAAAATTAAAATAATGATTTGTTTAATTTAATACGTTATCTTATTTTGGAATGCATGGAGACACCTTACTATAATTTTACCTCACATCCAACATTGTCCTTTAAATGATTATAGATTTTCTTTTTATATGATCAAGTAATGGGAATGCGCTTCTTGGAGGAGGAGGATGTTCTTGAAAATTTGGCTTTCAAGTGTTGATACCTTTTAGAAGTTTGAGTTTATCATATAATTTTTTTAGAACTCTGATGATTTTTTGTTTGGGTTTTCATATGCATATTTTTTTGAAAAAAATATTATGTTTTTATTTTTTATGAATCCATGTTCTAGTCCACAACTCATGGGGATCAATAATTATCTTTGGTATATGTTTGATCTGGATTGAGTATTAGAGTACTAGGGTAGCCGAGATAGTTCAAGATACTATTCAACACAATTCTCATGGAATATTTATGATCTTATTTAATTTTGAATTATATTACATATTTTCAATAACTAAAACCACAAATTGATCATGGAAATCTCTAAAATAATTACATAATTAAATCCATGAAAATAGTGGGGTCATTATAATTTCTCAATGAAATCACTATAAATTCATAATGTACATACCTAGTATAGAATGTTGTATTTGGTATGTATTCAGTTTTGACAATCAATTTATAGTATCCATAATGATCTTCAATCATGAAATTTTTTTATGCTCATCTGATTTGATCAAATAATAAATATGTTCGGAGAAATTGATAATTTTTCTTGATCATGATCCCATTATGTATCGAAAATTAAATACAGAGTAACATTAATCCATACTTCATTTAAAAAAAATACTAAATTCACCCCATTGTCCTAATTATCTTTTGAATAAATCCATTATCCTGATTCTATAAGAGTTATTTTTTCACGTCATGTACCTCAATTAGGGCCATTCTATATGGTGTACATGAAATAGGTGTAGCACCAATTATGAGTTTTATTGAAAACTAAACATCATGATTAAAAGTAATATAAGGAAACTATTCTAGAAATACATAAAAAATATCATAAAATATTAATATCACAAATATTGAGTTTCTCCCAAACCATATGATATTAATAACCATTATAAATATGAATGAATAAAATTAATTATAATAAAATTTTATTTGAATATAATATTTATCTCACATAGATAAATAATCCCATTATCATTAAAAATGTGAATTTTCAGATCCATTCCATTAAAATTGTAATAGTATCTATATAGATAGAGTCAATATATACCCAAAAGCACATCCAATTTAGTTAGAGGGAGAGTAAAATTTTTAAGAGGAAGCATATTACTAGAAACATCAATCAGCAAAGAATTATGGAATTGATATGCAATCATCTCACAATTATTATTATTCACTAAAATATCAAAATCTTAACCTAGATGTGGTAATGTGATACCCCTATAAAATTTATTATATATAAAAGAGTGGGTAAAAAATGAATTATACAATACATTAGTAGTTATAGAGTGGATGGAAAATTCATTTCTCATAACCCACATTAGTGAATGTGATCGCATGATACTTCCCTATGTCTCTGGGCTAAGAGTTTTTTGACATATATCATCATCATAAAACCATAGGATTATGAAATATATATAATAATACCAATACACCTTATATTTTCAACAATTGAGTATGGTTGGTTCATTTTCTAGATGAATATATCTATTCATATCATTATATAAATTCTTCCCATCACATAGACATTCGATTTTGAGATTCACATTCTTTCGACACATAAATCATTTACAAGTCCCCTTATAAAAAATTCAATTATCTTTCTTTCCAAAAATCCTCTATAAATAAGGGATACTTTTTTTCCATCCATGGTTTTTATTTTTATAAATTCATTTTTATTCCATTATTCTTTTCTTATTAAAACAATTAGATTTGTGGGATACATTGATCAATAGTACTCCCTTTAGAAGAAATATAACAATTTCTTCATATGTACTAAATTCAAGTATGGATAAAATAATCTAGATAGTGGGTTTAAATCTAATGATTAATTTTCCCATCTTACATTCATTTTGGATGAAAATACTAGACTCATACCTCAAATATATTGAAAATTTTCACCATAAGTATTAATGGATTTTCCACCACTTTTATTTATCTCAAGGAATTATTTATCAATGCAGAAAAAATAATAAGTTGAAAATACCATTTGAAAATGAAATCGAAAAAACATCCAAATCTATATATTAAATTTCAACCTGTTTTTTCACATTCCTTATTGTATTATTCTATTGATCAACTTCACCTTTAAAATGAAAAACAACAAAAATATATTCTTTATGATCTATGAACTGATGAATGGTAAATTCATTTTCAGTGTTTCTGATCTACTATTCCATAGCATGTGTATAAGTAAAACCAAAAAAATAAAGTTATTATTGGCTCATAATTGACTTAGTGGTATTATGTTCACTTTTCTCTAAGTGGAAATATTATAACTATACATTGATTTAGAGTGGTGTGTTATCATAATAATGAGATTTTTCCTTCCAGTTCTAATAATAGTAAGTTTCATAGGAAGAAACCTATTACATTTCCCCTAAATTCAGCGTCAACAAGGTTTATTCTAGTTATGAACATTAAATAAAAAAAATTATAGTTTTTGAAAAAATAATAATAAGAAGAAATAAAATACTCAGAATAAATTGTTTATAGGATTTCTGAATATATATAAATTCTATTCAATCTTTAACACCATATGTTAGTCAAAGGGAATCCATTATCCTCAACTTTTTAAAGTCACTATAATAGTTCATATATAAAATATGAATTAACTAAAATATACCCTGCACAACTATCTATTCAGGTGTGCATCCTTAGGCCCACTCACCAAGAATCTTTGATGATTGAGTTAATATAGGATCCGCCCCTTCCAGAGTTTTTACCCCTAGGTGAATATGTGACATAGATCTATCCACTTCATAGTATCTTCAGTGGGATTTATTTTCTAGTAAAACCACAATACATTCTATGCTATAACTTAGTATTTGTCCTCTTATTAGCCTTATCCTATGGGTTCTCACTAAATTTTTCTATTCCTAATATCTAAAAAAATAAAAAAAAATAATATACAAAATGACGTTATCCGATTATAGAATATCTAATTATTACATTATTATAAATTATTATTCAATAAATTTCACCATAGAACATGTGCAATGAACTAAAGGTTTAGTTTATTTAGATAATGGAACCAAAATAAACTTATTTCATGAAATATATTCAACATATCACATAACATTATTCTCACATATAACCCTTCCTATATATAACTTGTATAAAAACATTCTTCAAAAAATGTGTAAATGATATATAAGTATGGAAGTGCTCAGATAACTAGTAAGGGTCGACATGGGATATATCAGTCAGTGATAATATGTCGTCATAAATAATCATAATGGTATGTGGTCATGAGATTAATATTAGATAATCATTCCCAATTATTCATGTATATTGAACATGATCCATGCCATAAATTTTTGGTAGTTCATATGACATTAAACACAAGATAACCAATGATCATAAGCCATGAGAATATAACTTTGGAATAGGAACAAATAATATGAGAGTGACCTTATGTTTGTAGGAATCATAATAATGTAAATATGATTTTAAATCATATTTACAATGATATTCATCGCATGTTATTCTAGGGATCACCACATCTCTAACCTCTTTTTTCTTGAGATAACCTCATGTGTATCATCTTTCATGCTTCAGATAAACTCTTTTGTATCATATTTATGTATTTGGATAACTTCAAATGTAACCTTTTAGATCATAAAATTTCAACATTTCATAATGAATTAGATGTATTTTATGCAAACTCTAATCATATAATGATATTGGATTAAAATGAATTCATCATGATCATGAAAAAATTGTCATTCCATTATAACTTAACAAATGGAAAAGAAAACAAGTTTCATCACTAATTCATTATTATAAAAATAAACCATTTAAATAATTAGTGAATTTAGTACCATTGGATCATATCCCAATTAGATCATAAATAACAACAACATATTTTTTTCAATGATAAAAATTTGATTAAAATATCATCAAAAAGGATATTGATGAAAATAAACTTTTTTAGTTTGAAATAACTTATTTCCAATAAAAAATATCATTGAATACATAGAGTTTTTTCATTTAAATGAATAATAGAAATTTTTAATGAAATATTTAAATAAAATATTAGTCTTTATAGTGTGAAAATAAATTCGTCAGGTAAATGTTAAAACAATAATTATTTTCATGTTATCTGTACTATTTTTAAAAGTATCATTTTAAGAAAATGATAAAAATATTATCATTAAAACATAGTTTAAAAAGTAAAGAAAATATGAAATTGAGTATTAATTATTTTTTTGTAATTAGTAATTAAATTTGATAACATTATACAAAACATGGACATGGAATAGAATGTCCCTTGACAAAAGAGGATAGTTAAGGATGGATTTTCTTAAAAAAATTGGTATTTTTATGTTCCGAAGAATAGATATTTTAATGAAAAATGGAAATACAAGAAAATAATTTTGTATAATAAAATATATTGGGTTTAATTGATAAGGATTATATAATTTCTCACTATTTAAACTTAATAATATACAATCCCTATTAATACGAGATTAAAACATAAATCCCATACTACATTGAAAACTATTGAATCATAACACCCATGAGAGGTATAAAATAAAATGAAACATTTAATTCCATGAATAGAAATTTAATAATGATATATAATTTAAAAGTGATATATATACACAATAATTAATAAATTTTTTAAATATGGAATAGGTCACACAAAAATAAAAGTGAGATGAGAAACCCTTAATTAATGTCTGAATTTCATAGAATGTATAGTAATCTCATGTAGAATAAATTTTAATTTGTTATAGTTATATAAGAAAACATTACTTTTACTTAAAATACCATATATGGTTTTTTTATTATAAATTATCTCTTATTAATTAACATGATTTCAATGTCATCATCTTTTTTGGTGTTAACTACTTCATTTTTCATCTATCTTTCTGTTAAAAAGATACAATTGTTGGATTTTAACCATGGTTAGATCATCTAACAAATAAAAATAATGATAATAATATCAAATATATTTATTAAATAGAAATTTTAAACCATATATATTTTAAATATATTGAAAAATGTAATACAACATTCAGGGAGGTAGTAGTCTGTACGTACACAGAAATGATGTTTTCATTTTATCATAGAAAAGAAAGAAAGGAAGATAAATATAATTTTTCTATTAATTAATCATAAATAAATATTAATATCTTATAAATATTTAATATATCCTTGTTACCATCAATGCAATGTATAAATTTAAACAAATCACATCACTTTGTGGAGGTGCTACTCTACATGTACATGTGAGTGTCATTATTATTTTCCAAAAAAATTGAATTTAAGAAGGTAGGTAAGATATTATGATTAAAGAACCATAATAATATCATAAATATAATATATAGAAATTAAATCAATAAAACTGATCATCAATGAAATATTGTGATTAAAAATGAATCATATCACTATGTGGAGGTAGTTGAACACATGTACGCATTAGCAATACAGTCATTTCCCATTTGATGGAATGGAGTTGGAATATTTTTGTACAATAAAAAAATATCTCAATATATTTATGAAATTTGATTCACGATTTCATAAAAATTAACTATATTTATAGTTTGTATCAGAAGAAATGAACATTGAAACAGTAGGGTAAGAATATTACCTCTTCTTTGACAAACCTCATCTAAATTACACTTTATTCCTTAACAAGATGGTATTATTGTAAAACCATAAGATCAATGGAAACTATCATGAATAAAGGATGTTTTTTATAATATATTAATGGTTATATATGTCTTAAATTTTGTGAATAAGGGTGGAGGAGTGGTTCCCTTATATATATTTGGGTGTATAACCACACAGAATTACTTGAGAAATGTAAATAATATAAGGTAAATTTCATGATAAATTGGAGAAAGTGGAAAGTAATTCCAATATATTATTAAATAATTTGTATGTAAATTAAAACAATTTCATTCAGTCATGTTAAAGTGGAATTTTAAACCTTAACACTTAGTTTACACTCCTTGAAAACCCTATTAAACAATAATCATTATAACAAACTTTTAATAATATTGATGAAAAAAATAAAAGTGCACTCATTTACCAAATATTAAATTATAATTAGTAATATGGAAACAATATTATGATATTAAATTACTATAGCTGATAGAAATTAATTTTGACATAATCTGTCAAAATAAAACACTAAATTGTAAATTGAAAAATTTATTTTTAAGAATTAAACCAAATTTATTCACAATCCTTTCCTAGTAATAGCTATTAGATGAGTTTTAAATTGTTTTATTGAATTAATAGAATATACATTTCTTTAAAATTATTAATCAATATTGATTTATCATGGTTGTTTTGATAAAAATAGAATGAGCATGTTTTTTGAAAAATAACATTTTTACAGTAAATTATTTTATCTTCATTACTTATTATTAGATTAGTAATGTTTGAAATATTATTGATACAAACTATTAATTTTTTTCAAATAATTTTCTCACATTCATCAACATACTTTTTTGTATAAAAAATAATAAAACCTCGAAAAAAATTTCTTTAGAAAAATATGTCATTAAATTTTGAAATGATTATTTCAATATTTAATGATTATTTATTAGAAATTCATTGCTAAATTTATAATTAAGAAAAAAATTCTATATATATTTAATAATTTACTGAATCCAATTCATACAGACAAACATAATGACTTGTTTATATGTTTCGTAATATATCATCATTCATTTACACTCAAGGTTTCTTGTAAAGAAAGATATTGAAAAAGTAAATTTTATCTCAAAATAATTCATTTAAAATTTCGGGGTTTTATACATTCACTCAACGAGTAAATAAATACCTTGTAGTGAAACCTAGATCATATAATGAGGGGTTTTATCAGATATATTTCAGGTGGATAGAGGTAAATATGTCATTCAATGGGCGACCTTCAACAAACATTGATGAAACAATATACAAATTTATTTTCTTTAATGGTTTCATAGAATTTTTATCCTTTTGGTGACCTAATCACACTCTATAATTTGGTGCTTCCATAGGTTTTTCCAAAAAAATGAATATTATAAGGGGACATAGAGATATAAGAATAGATAGATTATGGTTCCTCGTCATCCTGGGTAATATTTCAGAAACAATACCCCTTAGGGACTATTTGTTTGAAAATATTTGTATTTGGGAGAATAATAATGGATAAGAAGGTGTTTTACACATAGTTATTCTTAATAATTAATATTAGTATAAGATGATGGGTGTGTGTGTATTTACGGGTGAAACAGACTCAGGTTACTAGATGTATGAAGAACGTTTTAATTATGTGTATTTGGATGGGGTGGTAGACCAATTCACTAGTTGGATATATGGGAGAACTATACACATCATCCCCAAAGACCAGTTCCCTTCCCATTTCTTATTCCTCACTTGTTCAATGGAGCACCAATCGTCACTAAAGGTATGAGGTTCTAGTTGATAGGGAGAGATATATCATATATTTTATGAGATATGGGATAATTATTTGGTTCCCCAGTTTGTATTTTCTATGGTATTTTAGGTTGGTAGTAGAGGCATAATCCTAGTTAAAAAGGTTATATTGTCCTACAAATAATGTGTGGTAAGAATAACCCTCAAGAGTCTGGATTGATAGTTTATGTCTGATTATTTATTTTGATAATTGTAGGAATGAGATATTGATGATTAAATTATGAATAGACTAATTATTATAGGTATAACCTCATAGTGTGGGAAATGGTTTAGTTATAGTGACTAGGGAATATGATGTGTCAAAAAAACCATAGAGGATGCCCTCATATGTGAGACGAAAATATCAGGGGAATATTTTACATGTTATTTTAATCCCAAAATATCCTTGGGTATTTGAGAATTAGAATTTGGATGTGTAATGAGATATGCCTCAAGTTGTGTAGTTAGGGCATGAGTGATTATCACCCATGGTGATGAGATGGTGAGATTTGGTGATGGGGTGTGTGCCCTTTATTTATGGATGTGTGATAAGTAATTGATATCGGAATGGATAATGATATATCCCAAGGATTGAACACTCATAGACAAATATGGTGTTTGGTGAAGAATTCCTTAAGTTATATGGTATAGGTTTTGATGTGACACCGGGTGAGTCTTTGACTGACAAGATACTGATTATGAGTGGGACCCAGCTATTGGTGATATCTTATAAGTGGAAATGTGATTACTAGACCTACATAGAGTATTAAATAACTGGTTGAATGAAATATTCTAACTTGATTTCGAATTTAGAAGTAGTAGTGAAATTCCATGCCCTAACATGATTAATAAGTTATTGGGTTTTTAAGGGACCTTCCCTTGACTAAGAAGGTATGTTCAACCACACCATGTGTTAGAGGCTGTAATTTCCCAACCTGGGTGCCACACATCAGTGCCTCGAGCTGGTTGGTCATATGGTCTCAGGCTCACCTCCTCGTATTTTAGATGATGCTAAAAAAGAGAAATGTTATAATATCAATATAGGGGAGACTATTCCCACTTTATAAATGCAATAAAATAGTGGAAATAATAAAAATACATAAAGGATATAACCATTTCCAGAAAAAAGAACAATATCATATGATGGCTAAAAAAGAATACAATATCAAAAACAAAAATGTATAGTTTTCATTCCAAGTATGTGTAATGTGTGAATATGTAGAACCCAAGATAAATAAATACATTTACAACTCCCATGTTGGTCCTAAAGCTAAGAGATGTTTTCTCAATAATGCTTCACCCCATCACATTCATATCACATATGACTCATTCCCTTATCATTTATCTCAATCATAATGTCTATTCTAATACCAAATTGAAAAATTGGTTTGGGTTTGAGTACAACTTAGTTTCCATCAACCACAATCTCTAAATTAATATTTAATAAAAAACAGTGCATGTAGTAATATAAAGAAAAAATAAATATTCTTAATGTATATAGTTACGAAATTTAATTATTCCTTCATTTACCATATAATCCCTTTGGTTACCAAGGACACCCAAACCCTTATTTTTTCCATTGGGATGAAATTGAGTTTGATCCCAAGCACAATACCTATGACAAAATTTATTATTTCATTTCTAAATTCAGCATGGTAAATTAGAACCATAGTCCAATGAAATCTCATGGTCCTATAAGTTCATATCTAAAACATTGTAGGTATTAAGAGGCTTAGTCCCTCTTCCACACCTTAACAACACCTGGTTATTTGGAGCCCTAGTCCCTATCTAATAGTCTTCATCTCATATGGGCATTTGGAGAAATAGTCCCTATCCACAGTCATTTATCACTATGTAATTTTTAAGCATTAGTCCATGTCCCATAAATGAATATCACAAATATCACACATATTTTAGGTGTATCACATCCTTCATGTTTAATAAACCTATATACTTTTCATCAACAATTCACATAATTTCATACTAGTATAACTATAAAAAAATGATTCTTAAATTTAATCACATAGAATAATATAAATATTACACCCTTAATAAATTTTTCAACATTAAACACATAACCCATTAATTTATTAACTAATTAATCAATAATATTCCACAATACCAATATCCCATTAATTAATTCACCAAATAATAAATTAAATCCCACAATCCCAATATCCCATTAATTATTTCACTAATTAATTAATTCAATCTCACAATACCAATAACCAATTAATTAATTCACAAATTAATTAATCCAATTTACCTATTAAAAAATCAAAGTATCCCATTAAATAACTAAAAAAATAGTTAATCAATGTAATGACCTACCCCCAGAAGCCCAGATTCGGTCCATTATTTTAATACTTTTGCATGATTAGATGGAATCGAGTCCGAAAGGACCAATCAGTTTGGTAGTATTTTAAAATATATTACATAATTAACTTATTGGAATCCATGGAAAATAAATCATTTTAAAGGGGTGATCTCAAATTCACATTAAGGACAAAAAATATAGTAGAAGCTATCATAAAGAATCATAATCATTTATGGCATGTTTTAAAATAAAAATCTATAACCTTTAAAAATAAAATTCAGCATAATATTAAAAAGATAAATCAAATAATTCCATTTACTTATTTAAATGGATATTTTACTAGTCGAATAATGAAATGTAACATAAATAATTATTCTCATTAAGATGTAATGTATAATGTAGAACATCTTAACCACTATGTCAATGCCTCATTCCAAGAACCTAAATATAAGTTCTACCAAGGACTTGTGCCAAGAAACTAGTTTTTCTCATGAGACCTACCGATGCATTGGGGGGCTATAGCAGGCCCCACCCATCACTTACAATGTCTAATTCATTCCTCGTATGAAAAGGGTGAAACATAACATAATCATTCCTATTAAATCTAACATATGAAATGTCAATACCTTAACCATAAACCATGAATGGTATAGAAATATCACATACATAGTCAAACATATCAAAACTCATTCAATACAATATAGAATATTTTGTTATAATAAATCAACCTCAATCAAGAACAATATACAGAAAGGGATGTTGATATAGTTGAAACTGATAAATAAAAATCTTTGATAGAAATGTAATTTTTTAGGAAATCATTTAAAAGTTACACAATATAGAAATGATGTATTGTAAATGAATTTTTTAATCAAAGTGTTCCATGCCACATTGTATATTCTGAATGAAATTACAATTTTAAAACAATCATGTCAATATAAATATATCCTTAAAATCATTTTGATATTATAGACATTTATTAGATAGATTATGAAAAATTAATATTTAAAACATTATAAATGATGATATAGTAAAATATAACCATCCATATAACATTTAAAGATTAATTTTGAAAACATTTTAATCAATCATATACATGGATGATAAATATGTCTCAATAAATACTTAGACATAAACAATGTCTGATAATAATGAGATTGAAGAATTAACCCTTACCATGTACTTTCCATTAGTCGATGGTACGTTTATCCTCCTCTATAATTACCATAGTATGTTATTAAATAAAAAAAACTATATTCATATTTATGATATTTCATGTCATTAATTTATGACTTTATACTTCCCATTTAATAATAATTTCAATGTTATAGTAATATTTCAGGTAATAATAGCTTTCTTTATCGTATGGGTTTTAACTAGTTATTCTTGATTGTACCACTTATATCAAGATTTACATACTTATAAGATATAAAAAATTATTTATAAATCATATATATTAAGAATATAATTATCTATAATATATATATATATATTAAATGGAAAAACTATTTATGTAGACGGTAGTCTGTAAGTATGTATAAATATTGTTTCTGTTTTCATATCGTATAGTATGAAAGTAAGTAAATGAAAAATATTTAACTACACAAAAATATATTTTTCTAGAAGAATTATTATTTCATTTATCTCATACTAAATATGTATAAATATATATATTATAAATATTCATGAATGGTGATCATTGAAGATGAATCTCATCGCATTGTGGGGAAGATAGGGCGTACGTACGTACGAGTGACAATATCATTCTATTCATTGTGAAATAGTTTGTAATTGGGTGGTATAAAAATATTCATAATCATTAATATGTAATTATTTTTATTTAATTCAATTATAATAATCATTATACCCATACAAATAATGAAGTGTAGAATAACAAACTACACCCTCACGTGAAGACGTTAAGCCGTACGTACACACGTATGATGACTTTGTCATTCATAGGATGGATGGAATAATGAATATGGTTATACCATTTTTAAAATAACCTATCTATATGTAGAAGGTACTGGATTTTTTAATTTAGTATGGAAACATCAATAAAGGTGTAATTATAAGAAGAAAATAACTTTGATAGAGGTGATAAAATAATTACCCCTTCTTTAGGTGCTTCCTTTTTTATTTGAACAAAAGGACTCTATAAGTTGGATTTTTGATCAGTGTTAGGCCTATATGATGAATTGAGGGTATATAGGTAAGGGGCACTTTAGGAAAAGCTTGAGATACTAATTTATTTTAAAATTATTATCATTTTATAATAGATCCAAAACGATTTATTTGGAGTATATGGTGGGTATGGGTATTAATATTCTAAATAAATAGGTTTTATACAATTTTAGGTCACCATATTAACCATATCATTTAGATTAAACACTTAGTTAAATAGTTTAACTTTGAACACATCTTCATGAATTTTTATACTACATGGTTTATATAGTTTTTTTAAATTGCTAAGAAAACCTCAAGTTGCCCATTAATGACATATCTAACATAATAAATGTCCCTTTTCAAAATCTTATATTTTTAGGAATATTATACAATTTAATAAAATTGTATTTGTTTTAAAAACTCATTTTTGTTAATTTTGACACTTTTTACTATTTAGTTTTTGTGAAAGTCATAACAACTTGATTATATAAAAAAGAAATACATTTAATCAACCCTAACATGTCATATTCCCCAAAAAATTATTTTATGGCATAAAAAGTTTCAATTATATTTATTTTAATATTTATAATATCAATTCTTTTATTATTTCATTAATTAGGTAATTGCAGCATCATCATTGGGTATTTAATAAATTTAATTATTTAATGTATAAAAATTATAAATTAAATACCATGATGTAGGAAATAAATTTATATTTTTATTTAATATTTATAGTATAATTTATCTTATGTTTATCCCTATATTAAAATTGGTTTAGTTATTAAAAATTGACTTTAACACTTTAAAATCTTAATTAAATAAAATATAATAATTGTCATAATCTATCCCAAATGGATAAAAAATGATATTATTTTTGCCCTAAGGTTTATTTTGGTCGAAAAACAATTATCCAATATAATTAAGACATGTGTTGGGGAATTTTTATATTATTATAGTATTATTTCTTCCTGTAAGTACCTTAATTACAATTAAAGGTGGTAAATAAAAATCAAACATTACTATTAGACATAAATTATTTTCATCCAATGGAACCTGATTTTACATAATGATGACAAAAATATCAGTTAGATTGTATATATTCAATTTATAGATGTGGTAAATTTACGTTTTATGCAGATTTTCCAATGTGCCTAGAAGGTGGCTTAAAGATGTTAAAAAGTTCATTAAAATTTTACATATCTAATCATATTATAAATTGACTAAATTTACATACATTGCACAAATATATATATTATGTATATATTTTTACATTAACATAAATTTTAATTGAAAATAATTATTTAAATTAAAAATTGGTTTTTATGTACTATGTAATTTTTTTTCACAATTCATCAAAAATTTAATGTTTTTAGAAAAATACAAAAAATTAACCCTAAGCTAATTTTGAGATTCAAAATTAAAAAACGAAGTCTATTTTACAAGATTCAATTTTTCATACTGTATAAAATTAATTTTATTACCATTCAAAAAAAGATAATATAATTTAGTTCTTTTATGAATATAGTTTTTCTAAATATATAACAATTTTCAAAAAAACATATACATTTCATTATAAATAGGTTTTATTTAAGTGAAAATATAATAATTTACATTTTAAATTTATTTGTTACTATTCATATTACAGTATTTAATTAATAAATAAATATATCATTTAAATAATTATAATACTAATGTGTTGTTTTGTAGAAACTCTGTCTTGGGTATAACGCATGGCAAGTCAGGGTTGCGTGTAATATAAGCTATTAAACTGCTTTAAAGAGAAGGCATGCTACGAAATATTAGGGTGTTACAATATAGATCAATAATCCAAATATTTCATTAAATAATTCCCAAATTAATTAATCCAATTCTATATTTTGAATATCTCATTAGTTTGTTCACTATTTAATTAATTGACACTAATTGACCAATCAAATAATCCATCAATCAATTAGTTGACTAAATTAGATAATTAAATTTCATAATTTAAAGTTATAATTGTTCAATAGAAATTATACAATTACATACATATTATTGAAATCATTACATTGGGATTTGAATAATATACCACTAAACTCATGCTTTTTTATGGATTCTCTCCAACAGAAATACCCTATTGAAGTGGAACATTCAATTCCTCAATGAAGAGAAAGATCATGGTCCAAAACCATGATCCATGATCAAACAAATTTTATCTACCAAATCATATGTCTAGATCCACATAATAGAGTAAAATATCCCTTTAATGATGAGATAAATATGAGAGAATACTAGGAACCAATGGGGGTGATATTCTCTTAGTGGGAGAGGTACATATCTTTAATTAGGGAATTTAATCTCCAATAGTGGGGGTCAGAAGGCCATGAAAACCATATGATATCCTCCAAAAATGTTAGTGATCATATATAGTATAGTTAGAGTACATTTTAATGAATTCTGTAGGTTTGGTTATTTTATCTAATTTTCAGGGGTTTAAAATCCTACATGCATGGTTTCCTATATTAGGCACATAGTTTCCCAGAACATTGTGCCCCTACTATGCACCTCACAAAGGGGTGTCACATGGTTACTCCTAATAGGGCATAAGATTTGGAAAACCATGTTCTAGAAGTGAAAATCCACACTACCTTGGTTCACATGGTTTTTTGGGTTGGTTATGGGGTTTCAGATAACCATCCTACCAACCAAGAACTA
Source organism: Viscum album (assembly GCA_963277665.1). Lineage (NCBI taxonomy): Eukaryota > Viridiplantae > Streptophyta > Magnoliopsida > Santalales > Viscaceae > Viscum > Viscum album. Next base: position 812,161,022 of record OY728126.1, on the reverse strand, counting down.
CCCATATTCCTTACAAAATCTTTAAATTTTTTCCCAAACACACTAATATAAAACCCAATAAATTACACAAATCTAGGAAAAATAGAACATATAAATGATTTTGATACACATCATGAAACGTTCAAGATCTAACCATATCCCCACCATATAATTTCCCATCCTTGACTTGTGCTCCCCTGCATCTCTAAGATTCTGAGCCAAAAAAACCCAGCAACTAATCCTATTATCTACTTCACTCTTTAATGTATCCTCACGAACTAGAAATGTTTCCACAATTCATTTATTAACAACACATTCCTTCCATACCATAATTTCTCACTATAATAAAACACATGTATCAGATTCCCCTCAAAGGATTCATCAATATGAGGCTCAAATTTAACCACATCGATCACATAAGAAGAATCAAGGTGATATTGATGAAGCATTGAGATGTGAAAAGCATCATGTGTATAGTTGTACATATGTGGAATTTCAAATCGATATTCCATCAATATAATTCTTTCCATTACTATTAAATGGTACAACAAACCTGGGTTCCTACTTCCCCTATCTCTGTATCATTCAGCGAACCATTCTATGTGACACCAGATGGAATACATGATCACCTTGTATTGACATTAGGGGTTAACAATGTTTATCATAATATTAATTATTCATACTATGAGCCATAGCCATACATTTTTAATCATTTAAACGTTCCCTAACATCTCTTATACATGAATATATCCCAAATGATTTAACTCACCTACCTCCATAAAGTATACATGTGATCTTCATGGACACAAATTATGATCTACATTTGGTTGCATATGAATTATCTCCTGGTAACTATTTTTATATAAAAACATCACCAAATCTAGTTTCCTCTCCTAAGACCCAGCAATGTCTAGGGAACAAACCCGAAGAATATCTTCAAGCACTTGCACTGTATGCTCCAAATTTCTATCTATCTGTTGTTGGAATACAGAAGTCAATAATACCAATGTACCAAGTACTATATGCAAGGTCTTCAAACAAAATGATTTAATGATTCATTAATGTTATTAAAGGATAATCCATTTCACCCCATGTATATTGAATTTCATTCGGCCCTAAAAATATTCCAACTATACCACAAATAATATATCTATTTTATGTAAGAAATGTGATAATTTTATAAGTTGGTCCACAACCTACCAAATTGCATCATTCTTCTGAGGTGTCATTGGACAACCCACCACAAAATCTAAGGTAAATGACTCCCACTTCCTTTATTTAATGGGAAATTATTGTGTTAATACAATAAGTCATTAATTCTCGACCTTCACATATTGATAGGTTTATCATCATGTCCTGAACTATTCTATAAATTTTTTCATTCCAAACAACCAAAATTTTAGGTGTTGGTCACTGTAAATATTTATCACACCAAGATGTATCACCCATTTTGATGAATGATATTCATGCATCAGTTCCTCTCACGTTATTGTAGGAAAAAAACTAATTTCTAATATAGATTGTACCATACTCATCTACAATATATTCTGAAGGTCTATCCCTCAATTTAAGGCCACCACTCAAGGGAAAACATTCCAGATCCTTATTATATTTGTCTCTAATAATGATTCAAATTGTTTAATCCACAATAACTTATAAAATAGGAATCTTCTACTTCATCTCATGATTCACAAGAGGAATCTCATCATGTAAAGTCACCATTTTCATTCAGGACTATACTCCTGATCTTCCAAATTCATTGTTTTGATATCTAAAACACCAGCAGCATTGTTTCCCATCCTGAGCATATATGCTAGCTCAAAATCAAATTACTGCATATACTAAATCTAACTAAACTATTAGAGATTCAAATATCATTGGGAAAATATTTACTTTAAGATATTCTAAACTCTATACATAGAAAACTTCTATCCGAAAGATATTGAAACCACCCCAGTTAGTCAAAAATCATTGAAGATAACTCTAGTTTATGCGTAGGGTAGTTCTTTTTATGTGGCCTCACCATCCAAGACCCATATGCCACATATCCATCTCCATGCATCAACACTACTCCAATACTTACACACATAGGCATCTAAAAACACATTTTACTCCTTACATGAATTAAGTATTATCTTGTTAGTGCATTGTAAAATTATATTTAAACACATGGAAGGCATTATCACGTGATCCCATCCATTCAAAATTTACTCACTTATTGGTCTAGACTAAAAGTGGGGCTTCCAAGATGAAGAATTCTTGGATGAACCTCTAATATTATCCCTCCATCCCTAGGGACCTATGACTATTGAAAACATTCTTAGTCTTATGACAAGAAACATCTTCATGCACCTTCTATGTGACCCATGGAGTATACATGATCAATCAAAAACAGATATTCATATATCATAGAATATAGTTGATGCTCTTTCAGTGTACTTAGGATGATGTAAAGATGTTTTTAATGATCATCATATGTATTAGAGAACACAAATATGTAATCCAAAAACACTACCAAAAAATGATCCAGGTATGATTGTATGATTCTATTCATCAAGTACTTAAACACTATTGTTATGTTTTTCACCATGAACATCATCAAGAAAAACTCAAATATGTCATTTTTAATTTTGAAATCATTCCTCAATATATCATAGTGTAAAATTCTAAGGTGAGGATACCCTGATACCAATTTAATATTTATTAAAACAAAAAAATTTATCAACTGGTCAAAAAGATCTTTGATAAGTGGAAGCGGGTACCAGATCTTCACTATCCTCTGGTTCAACTTCCGATAATAAATACATAAGTACTATGTCCCAAAATAATTTTTATAAACAATTTTGGATGTAATCATGGTGAAATACTCAAATGGATAAAACCTATATCTATCAACTCTTCTAGTTTCTTCATAATATCTTAAAGCTATATTGGATACATTCTATATAGTGAAAAGGAAACAGGCACATCCTCAAGCATGAGCTCAATCATAATGTCCATGTGTCTCTTAGGTGGAATCCCGGATATGTCCTTAGAAAAATATCATGTAACCTATCCACAATAGGTGGAAACACATAAGTCTTTAACACATACTAGAAACCTAGGTAGTGTGTGCCCCCATTTTCAAATTAATTGGCCTCAAATGGACCACCTTAACATCCTACTCTCCATGATGGCCATAATTATCACCCTCAAGAGATGTAAATGTTACTACCCAACATTAACAATCAATGTGGGCTTGGTATGCTACTAAAAAATCCATACCGTTAATTTGGGTGAATCATGAGATATCAATAATGCAGATATCCAATAGAAAACAGTATTCCCCAACCCTTAGAGAACACATCTTAGGCAAACAAATAACTCTCAATCGTATATGAAAGGTGTATCTATTGACATCACCCCACTGATGAACTCCACCCCCATGCTCAATGAATTTCCATGTTTCAATGATATAAAGGAGTGATAAGGATCAATATTCATTAAGGAAACAAAATTCATAGTAGTATCAAGAATAATACCCTTAACTGTCGATGGCCCAACCTCAATATCCACCATTGTACGTTGAATGATGTGAAACAATTCTACCCCACTTCCTTATCATACACTCAGAATCCCTTGAGCTTCCCCACTCTTCTGATACTTGTTCTATTTCCCAAAATCTCCACAACCACTGCATCTAATGCCACTTCTAGTAGAATTCCAATATCTATATTGATACGGTGTATAAGATACCCTTTCATCACTTTGATTCTTCCTAGCACCACTATTACCACCAATAGGTTGTTTCTTCATTGAGGACCTCAATAGATGTCCCATATTTCCTCAATATTTTCACTCTATAAGTATTTAGGGAATATTCATAAGAATGTGGCATGACATATAGCACTGGTGATATATCAGTAAGGTAAGGTCATACATAACTGATCATTCCCCTTAGCCACTCCACTAGCCAATACTCTTTAAAAACATTATAAAATTATTCTTCCCACCATTTAAAAATTTACCTCATTACTATATAGTAGAAACCCCATATCCTCCACTGGAACCCTCTTTCAGTTTCTCCTCTTATATGAGATCCCAATCCACCATATTTGAAAACTTCTTTAACTGAAATTTATTAACATAGAACATTATCTCACATTTACACCCATCCTAAAAATTCATTTCCTTATAAATATCATAATTTAATAGTGATAGAGAATAGTGTTTTTGGTTAGTAAAGGGACTATCATAGTATATCCAAAACATACTTTCATGATTTTACCACATGAACACATATTCTCTTTCATATCACAACATTTCTATATTAAAGTGCTCTAAGAACATATCCAAAAAGTCCTTCCATACCATAACCTCTTCCTTCACTGACTTGGAATGAAGGTCCCTCCAACACTTCTATGATCCATATAGAATATAAGTATCTAACATGACCATATTCTAAGAAGGATTATCCAAATGATTATGTATTGTCTTGATGGATCCAATCTAGAACTCTACTACGTTAGGTACACCCTCTCAGTGAATGTTAGAGGGTGATGTAATCAAAACTAACATATTAGATTAGATATAATCTTCACATACCACTTTGCATCTATCTCAATAGAATACAAGAAGAAGGAAAAGTTATCATGTATCCTCTCCTTAACTCATTCATCATGCACTATCAGAGCCTCAGGTTCTAGTACTGGAGGGCCATTTCTAGCCATATCCTTCTATCACCCAATCATTAAACATCTTCATGGAGAAATATATCTACGATTAAAAATACATGTCTCAAAAATCATTTTAAAACATGAAAATTGTTAACAAGAGGGACTCACACAAATATATAACTATTCACTCCTCTTTTTCCATTACACGGTAAAAACAGAGGCACTAAAACTAGACTTAACCATCATACATCTAGGTCATGGTAAAAAGGGTAAAAATATTCTTATTATTAATGTTTCTCATTTGACACCCATTTAATTACATCTTTCATCATTTAAAATTTTAAATTTATTATATTGTACGTTTTCATTTTTATCTCACAATCATGGAAAAAAATTCAATTTAAAAAAGTTATCCAAAATCCATTTTACCATGCCTACCTAAAAATGGTACATATCACCTAATAATCCAAAGATTGTTGAATGATACATGCAAACTCAACTCTTGGACCATACCAAACCATGAGTCAAATTTAAGAAAACTGAAAATCAATTACCACATCACACAATAAGTGCATCAATTTAGTTGAAATAACCTTCAACTGTAACAACACACATCAATAACAACAAACCCACATTGGGTACTTGGATTTATCTCTCATACATGGATTTTCTACTCCCTTACACGAGCCCTAACCAAGGCATGACTCATCCTATTCCCATATCTACCTTCACCAAATAAGAAAACAGATTAAAAAAAAACAAAAAAATGCACTGATATCACATTGTAACCTCCTAACCCAGGTGCCACAAATTGGTACTCTGAGTCAGTCAGTCACTTTTCCTAAGGTAAGCCTCCTTGTATTAAATATACTAATGACCATTAGAAAGGGTTTAATCCTAATCATTGGGAGACTATACAATATTTTAAAAAGTAGTACAACAGTTGAAATAAATAATAAATATCAAAAATATATGACCATAGGAAGAACCTGATAAAAATAACATGATTATTAAAACATGAATAAAATATCCAAATAGAAATTGTAGATACTTCATGCCAAGTACATGTAATGTGTCAATATATAAAACACAAAAAAATTAATGCCACTGAAAAATCCTAATCAGGTACCGAAACCAGGTTTGGATCCCTCATCTATGCACCATCTTGACTCATCCATCTTACATAGGTTTCTTTCCAATATATTTTCCTGCAGACATAATATCTATTTGGGTGCCGATTAGGCATCCCAATAAGGGTGTGATTAAAACTTAGTAGTCCACCACCAATGGTGTCTAAAACATTATATAGTCAATAATAAATTAGTCATTCATATAAAAAAATGTTCAATTAATAAGGTAAGCCGTTATTACATTTTATTATTCATTAATTTACCACATAAACTTGTGGGATCACAAGGAATTACAAACCCTAAATACCTACTTCAGTCCAATCTAGGGTCTCAAATGTATCACAATACAATAAAAAACATTTCTCATTTCATTTAAAAACATACAATAGCCAAAAATAACTATATTTCATTGCTAAATCATAGGAATGAAATGTCACTTCTAACACTAAGTGTGTATTGGGAGCCAAACCCATACTTCAACATGACATGGAAAATGGAGCCACGATCCCTATATCCTAGACTTCATCTCATATGGTTATTTGGATCATCATTCCTTGTTATACACCTCTTTATTCACATATGGGTATTGGGATCAGCAGTAACTATCCCACACTCAATTATCACGATGAGCTTTTGAAGCATTAGTCTATTTCCCACACATGAATATCAAATATATCACATTAATCACAAAATTCAAGGTTAATCAACATTAAAACATTTATCAACAATTTAAATAATTTCATATCATAATTATTATAAAAAAACATATTAAATCAATATAATCACATGGAATAATTTTAACATAAAACAATTAGCCATTTTTAAACACTAACCATATAACCCATTAGTTAATTCACTAATCAATTAATCTAATTCCAAAATCCTAATATATGATTAATTAATTCACCTATTAAATAATCCAATTACAAAATCCTAATATCACATTAATTAGTTAACTAATGAATTAATCCAATTCCACCATCCCAATATCTTGTTAATTAATTCAATAATAAAATAATCTAATTCCAAAATAACAATTTACCATAAATTAATTCCAAATTAATTAATGAAATTCCGTATTCCAAATATCCCAATCATTTATTCAATAATTAATTAATCACCACTAAATGACCAATCACCTAATATATTAATTAAATAATTGAATAAATTAATTAATTACTTATTATAATGTCAATTGATAAAAGTTAAATATAAATTCTAAAATTATGTACACATAATTGAAATTCAGACTTTGGTCATAGAATTGTGGACCACCTACCCAAGATAGATAATGGATGTTTTCCAAAAAATGATCCCCAATTGAAGTGGAATATTCGATGTGACAATGAATAATGAGATATAGATCCAAATCATAGATCCAATATCAAATGAATTATATCTACGAAAGCTTATGTCAAGATCCATAAAAACAAAAAAAATAGTCCCTTTAATGGATGAAAAAAGTATGTGACATGAATATAAAACCAAAAACGGTGAGATTATCTTATTGATAGGGGTGTGGATCTTTAATATAGGCTTCATAATCCCAGGAATAGAGGTTATATGGACTTTTAATTCATTATAGAGACTCTGAAAATGATAGAAATAATTTTGTACCAACATAGGTTCTATTTTTTTTATTTCAGGGGTACAAGAATTTTTAATTTAATTTATGGAAGTTTAAAATCACACGGGAATGGTTTTCGAAATGGGGTTTCTCGTTTCTCCTAATCGTGCTCCCAAACCATGATCCTCAACTAGGGTATCTCAATGTTACTCCCATGATGAAACACTATTTAAAAAAATATACATCATCCTTGCGAATACCCTCAACATGGGTACAGACTACCTTCTGGGATGGGTACATGATTTTTCAAAATTGTGCACCAATCATGAACTGCCCCTATTCCATCCAAAATATACAAATTCTCACCCAAAAAAACCAATATAAAACCCATAAAAAGTACTTAAATCATGGTAAATGAATACCTATAAAAATCCTGAGACATATCCAGAAAAGGTAGGATGTGGGTTAGTATGTATTAGATTGAGGATTTTCCACGAGTGTTAAGATAATGGATATGACTTGAAGGAATACATCCATTTAAAGATAAGAAAAAATCATGGATGTATTTTGTTCCTTATTTTGTTTATATTTTTTTCAACGAACATATAATTGTATGGAGATATCTATGATGTGGATGTAAATATCATCCAATGAAAGGAGATCAATATATTGTTATCATGGTTGTACAAAATAAGAGAAGAACAAAATTGCCTTTAATATATGGATAGAACTAATACATAGAACAATTAATTTTGATAATTGTTGTATAACAACCCATGCTTTACATACATTGTTAATACTTCAAAATTGATGCACACTTATTACAACATATGACAAAACCACAAAGGACCGTATAGGTATAGTTTCTTTAGAAACTGGGAAACATAAACAACTGGTTCATAAATCTTCTACAGTGTCTCCCATTTATTTCATCATATCTAGGGTCCCTTTTAGCATATTCTACTTAATATCCATCTTCCTGACCTGGGGAAAAGAAAACATACAAAAAGGGTGAGCTCAAATGCTCAGCAAGGGCAAATAAAGGAAATAAAAATCATATCATATCTTTTTGAAAATCATAACCTGCAAAAGAGATCATAATATCTTAACATGGAATAAATCATAGAAGTAAAAATGAGATCCCCATAATCATAACATAAAACATGAAACTTTGTGGCATGCACACATAATCATGGAAAATCATTTCTTGTTAGTAATGACTCATTGCCAAGACTATCTTAGCGGACAAAGTCCATTTCTGAACTGAGTTCACTCCTCGTTTCAGTCCTGAATCACTGAACCGAAATATCCTTCCATTCTAGCCATGTCTATCTCATAAGATATAAATCTTTACCCAATGAATTTGAGGGAGATATTGGTCCCACCCATCTTATAATGAATCCTTTCTTATGTGTGCCACAAAATCATAAATCATACATCATTGCATAACCCATGTAATAAAAATGGAATTCTTGAAACATCATGACGTCATAAAACAAGTCATATAAGGTAAATGACTTCATAAAAATAATTCCCTCACAACATAATCAAATCAATGTAATAATAGGGATAAAAATAGAACCCTGTATTATCTTAGATGGAAAATAATTTTGATAAAACATTTGAACTCCATTCTTGAGGAAAATATCCTTTCTACTTCAAAAACACTTTTCTTTTCCTGACATTTCATACAATTATAAACTAAAAGAAGTTGATTAAAAATAAACTTGAAAACTTATAAAGGAATTTTCTTGGAAATAATGTTTTAAAAATCCATTCATGCTGTATAAGTTAAAAAAACATTATTCTCGTACTTTTGTCGGAAAAGTCAAAAAATTACCTCATACGAAAAACGACAAAAGATTCCTTTCATATCCTTTATTAAAAACTCTCCGAAGGGTAAAAATGGATTTAAAAAATTTTAGGTGGATGGAAATAATATTACATAATTATGAAACATGGATGTGGATGATAAAATACACCCCAGTAAATTTCAAAGTATAAACAATCTCGGATAAAAATGAGATTGTGATATTTCCCTTACCTTAGTTCCGATTTGCTTTGTACGTGTCTGAAGCTCCTGTATAATGGTTTAAATAATGTTATTGACTTCTTCCAGAATCATACATATTGATATGATATCATATATGGTCATATTCTTAGCTTCTTATTAGTAATATTTCATTGTTACTTGTTACTCGGGTCTTTATTGCCTTTTCTTCTTATGCGTGTTTTGCCGAATAAATTCTTATTCTTCTTTTAAGGTTATAGATACCTTATATCCAGAATGGTATTAGTGTAACATATATCATATTTATTCATTCAATTCATTTATATAATTACTATGTAATGATGATCATGTAGAACGAGTCGCATCACATCGTGGAGACGGTATTCCGTACGTACGCACGAGCGATGATATTGTTCCCATGATCATGGAATTGTATTTAAGTTTATTTATAATATTTCAGTATCAATATAACTTTATAATAATCATATATAGTTACTCATTACACCATTATACCCATCCTTGTAAGATGATGATGGAAAATAGATTACACCACGGCGTGGAGACAGTATTCCGTACGTACGCACGCGCGATGATTTCATTTTTCCGTAGGATGGATAGAAGGTGAATTAGGGTTGTTTCATATTTATAATGACATATCAGTATGTAAGTAATACTGATGTTATTACTTTATCATGAAACAACTAAAGAAGAAGAAGTCGAAGAAGAAAGAAATTGAAAAGATCGGTAATGGATATTACCTCTTCTTTGAAACGCCTCTTTGAATCCTCCACTTAGGAAACTAATATTGGTCTTTGAAGAAGACCAGGACCTCTAGGATTATTCTAGGGAAGTGGAGAAGGGATTTTGGCAGGGGTGGCCGAGCTTGAGTGCTCAAATTTGTGTGAGGAGGAGGGGGAGGAGGTGCCCTTTTATAAGGGAGGAGAGGGGCACCTTAGGAATACCTCAAAATATTATTTTATATTAAAGTCAAAATCGGTTTATAATGGTTCAAAAGGGTCTTAGTTCGAAGGTAAAGTGGGTATGGGTCGAAATACTATCAACCAATAATATTTAGACAAGTTTAGGTTATTATTTTATCCTTATCAATTAGATTTAACTCTAAGTTAAATAATTTAACTTTTACCGTGACTTTTTGTTTTCTTACACTATATGGTTAATACAATTACTATAACATGCCAAACGAACCCCAAGTTGTTTATTATTAATATATATATCCTTATCTATGTCATTTAGCCGAACTTTAGATTTTTAGGAATAAAATAACAATTAATAATATAATATTTGATTTAAAAACTATTTTGTGTCAATTTTGACACTATTTGATATATGATTTTTGTGAAAGTCATAACAGAATTATATTTTCGAACCAAGTTGATTAAATCAACACTAATATATCATAGCAACCTATAAAATTAGTTGAATTCATAAAAAGTCTCAAATTACATTTATTTGAGCATTTATAACATCAATTATGTTAACATTTCCTTAAAAGGGTAATTACTGCATCATCGTTGTGTCATAAATAAATTAATTTATTTAAAGTCTAAAAATTATAAATAAAATATCATTATGTAGGAAATATATTTATCTTCCTAATAAATTTTTATAGTCGAATTTATCTTATGTATAACCCCATATTAAAAATGTTTTAGTTATTAAACTTTGATTTTAACTATTTTAACTATTCATTAAATAAAATAATATTAAATGTCATAATCTAATCCAAGTGAACCTAAATGGTCATATTATATTAATAAGGTTGTTTTTGGTCGAATTACACTTATCCAATAGAATTAGGACATGTGTTAGGGTAATAGTAATATCATATTTACCCTTAGTTACCCTATTTACTATTAATCGTGGTAAAAAAAAATAAAAAGTTACTATTCACCAAAAATTATTTTCATCTCATTGAACCACATTTTAGTCCTTGATATTAACCGTGTCTGTAGTATTTTCTAAATTCCATTCACAGAAGCGGTAAAATTAAGTTTTATGCAAAATTCAGTTTTTAACCTACCACTTAGTGGTTTCACTATTCATCAAAAATTGAAAGTTTTCATAAAAATACCAAAATTTCACCCTAGGCTAATTTCGATATTACGAATCCAAAAATGAAGACCATTTTGAAAAATATAATTTATAAAATTTTAAAAAGTGGTTTTTACTATTCATAACGGCTAGTTTTATTTTAATAGCATATCGTTGTTTAGTGAAACTCAGTATTGCGTACGACGCAAGCTATCGAGGAAGGTCACGAATTCGTGTAAAGAAAGCCAAGCAAGTGTTGTGTAGAAAAATATTCCTTTGATGATTTATATAACATAAAAGTCTCGGGTGTTACATTCTACCCCCCTTAAAATGAATTTCGCCCTCGAAATTTGTCACTTTGTAACAAACAGATGAGGATACTTCTCCCTCATCATATCCTCAAGCTCCCATGTAGCTTCTTCAAGTTGGTGGTTCCTCCATAAAACTTTCACCAATGAGTGGTCTTGTTTCGTAGTACTTTTTCGCTACGATCCAGAATCTCTATCGGTTGTTCTTCATAAGAACGATCTTGCTCCAGCGGTACAACTTCTGAGCTGAGTACATGTGAAGGATCAGGTATGTACTTTCTCAAGAGAGATACATGGAACACATCGTGAACTTGAGAGAGATTCGGTGGAAGCGCCAATCGGTGAGCTACCTTTCCAACACAGTCCAGTATTTCGAAAGGACCGATATATCTAGGGCTCAACTTCCCCTTCTTTCCAAATCTCATAACCCTCTTCCAGGGAGATATTCGTAAGAACACTTTATCACCCACTTCAAACTCTAGGTCTTTTCTTCGGTTGTCGGCATAACGTTTCTGTCGACTCTGAGCTGCTCTTATGTGTTGTTGAATAGATCTGACCTTTTCTGCCATTTCATCAACGAGATCAGGTCCTAATAGCTTTCTTTCCCCAACTTCATCCCAGTAAGTTGGAGTCCTGCATTTCTTTCCATAGAGAGCTTCATAAGGAGCCATCTGAATACTGGAGTGAAAGCTATTATTATAAGAAAATTCCACCAAAGGTAGGTGTTGATCCCAACCTCCTTTGAAATCCATGGAGCAAGCTCTCAACATATCTTCTAGGGTTTGAATTGTTCTCTCAGACTGACCGTCTGTCTGAGGATGATAAGCAGTGCTGAAGCTCAACTCTGTATCTAGAGTATGCTGAAGACTTCGCCAGAACTTTGAGGTAAATCTCGGATCCTGATCAGATATAATAGAAAGTGGTACTCCATGCAATCTTACCACTTCCTTTACATATATCCTGGCAAGCTGATCTAGAGAGAAATCATCTCTAATAGCAATGAAGTGTGCAGACTTTGTAAGACGATAAACTATGACCCAGATAGCATTATTGCCTTTGGATGTTTTAGGAAGTCCTGTGACAAATCCCATAGTGATGTTTTCCTATTTCCATTCAGGTATGGGTAATGGTTGTAACATCCCCTTAGACTTCTGTCTCTCATCTTTAACTTGTTGACAAACCAAGCATCGAGAGACATATTCAGCAACATCTCTTTTCATGCCATCCCACCAGAAGTACTCTTTCAGGTCCCTATACATCTTCGTGCTTCCAGGATGAATAGAGAATGAAGAACTATGAGCCTCATCCAGCAGCTCCTTCTTTAATTCGGGGATGGTAGGAACACAAACCTGATTCCTGAACTTTATTATCCCATCACAATCAAGGTTGAATTCAGGAACATTTCTCACCTTCTTTTGTAACTCGACATCTTCTTTCTTTGCCTCTTTAATCTTCACATGTATAGATGGTTGAACATTCATTTGAGAAAGATAAGATTTTTCCCCTTCCATTATAATTCTAAGATCCATCCTTTGTAAATCCATAAATTTTGGATCTTTTGTGATCCTCATCATGGATAAACTAGTATGGTCTTGTCGACTTAATGCATCTGCCACCTTGTTTTCTTTCCCAGGGTGGTAATGGATTGAGCAGTCATAATCCTTAATCAGCTCCAACCATCTTCTTTGACGCATATTCAGCTCCTTTTGTGTGAAAATATACTTTAAACTTTTATGATCAGTATAAATATCACACCTTTCACCATAAAGGTAATGCCTCCAAATATTTAATGCAAATATTACCGCAGCAAACTCCAAATCATGTGTTGGGTAATTTTGATCATGGATTTTCAACTGTCGTGAGGCATAAGCTATCACCATATCATTTTGCATAAGAACACACCCCAATCCCTTCTTGGATGCATCACTGTAGATCACAAACCTTTCTCCACTACAAGGCAGTGTGAGCACAGGTGCACTGGATAACATTCTTTTCAACTCCTTGAAATTCCCTTCACATTCTTCTGTCCAAACAAACTTAACTCCTTTCCGAGTCAACATGGTGAGTGGATTAGATAATCATGAAAAATCTTTTACAAAACGTCGATAATATCCAGCCAAACCAAGAAAACTTCGGATCTCAATTACTGTTGTTGGTCTCGACCATCTTTCAATAACCTCTGTTTTTGCTAGATCCACAGATATCCCCTCTTTTTAGATTATGTGGCCCAAAAATGAAACTTTTTGAAGCCAAAATTCACACTTGGTAAATTTGGCATAAATCTTCTCCTTTCTCAGGGTCTTCAATATAATTCTCAAGTGATCTTCATGCTCTTCCTTGCTCTTTTAATAGACAAGAATATCGTCTATAAAGACTACCAAAAATTGATCAAGATATTCTTTAAAGACACTATTCATTAGATCCATGAAGATAGCAGGGGCATTAGTAAGACCAAAAGGCATCACTATAAATTCATAGTGTCCATACCTTGTACGGAAAGTCGTCTTTGGTATATCCTCCCTTTTGACCCTTAATTGATGATACCCTGAACGAAGATCAATCTTGGAAAAGTATTGAGCTCCGCGTAGTTGGTCAAATAAGTCATCAATGTGCGGGAGAGGAAATTTGTTCTTGATAGTGATCTTGTTAAGTTCTCGATAATCAATGCAGAGTCTCATTGATCCATCTTTCTTCTTAACAAATAGAACAGGTGCTCCTCAAGGTGACGCACTAGGGCATATGAATCCCTTATCAAGATTCTCTTGGAATTGCTTCTTCAATTCTTGCAACTCAATTGGGGCCATTCTATAAGGTGTCTTTGAAATAGGCAAAGCACCCGGTACGAGTTCTATTGAAAACTCAACTTCACGATTTGGTGGAAGACCCGGTAATTCTTCTGGAAAGACATCATCAAACTCCCATACGATGGGCATATTTTTAATCGTGAGTTTCTCACCAACCATTTGAGATAAATAACCTTCATTTAGTGGAATCAATACCCATAAAATAGAAGAAATTTCCACTGGAAGGTTATGTTCATCCCTGCATTGATAGACGATCATAGATTGATCTGGAATATGAAATGTGACTTCCCTTCTTTGGAAATTGATATGAGCTCCGTATAAAGAAAGCCAATCCATGCCAAGAATCACATCAAATTCCACTATAGGAAGGATCACAAGATTTGCAGGAAGCACTTTCCCACAAACTTCAATCGGAGAAGAATTATAAACTTTTGATGCGATTGATGTGCCATTAGGTGTTGTCATAGCAAACTCAACATCTAATTGTTGAGGTAATACGGTGATACCCTTAGAAAATTCTTCAGAAAAAAAAGAGTGGGTGGATCCAGAATCAAATAAAACATTTGCTACTTTAGAGTGAATGGTAAGTGTACCTTTCACCACATCGTTATTGTACTCCACATCGCTGATAGAAATTGCATGTGACTTTCCTTTGTCTTTACCCTTAAGAGTTTGTTGACGTTGACCATCATCATCAACCCTTGGATTTGGGCATTGATTGGCATAATGCCCCATCTCCTTGCACTTGAATCATTGAAGTTTAGTTGGTTCATTCTATGTATCCCTTCCTTTGTTTGCATCATTAGACATCTTCTTCCCATTATCGCGGCATTCAAATGCCCGATGACCTTCCTTTCCACATTTGAAGCATTTACTTGTCCCTTTAAGACAACACCCTCCATGTTTCTTTCAACACTTTGAGCATAAGGGAAAGCTCATCTTCTTTTCAGTGTGCTCTTTAGATTTTCCTATGAATTCCATTTTCCTCTTCTTATCAAACCCATATGACTGATGGGTTACACCAATCTCCATATCGACATTGAGAGCACATCGAACGATTTCCTCATAGCTATTGAAGTCCCTTATGGCTAACGCCCTTCGAAGACTTGGTTTTAAGCCACTAAAGAATCGATCGATCTTACTCTCAGGTTGGATAATAATACCAGAAGCGTACCTTGCAAGTCTTGTAAAATTTGCTTCATAGGTACCAACAGATTCATCATCCCTTTGCTTCAGTTCAAGAAACTCTTTCTCTATCTTTGTTCAGAGAATACGAGGGAAGTACTTATTGAAAAATAAGTTCTTGAACTCGTCCCATTCCATGGACTCAATTTCATCCCTTTGCCCCATATTCTTAATAAGATTCCACCATTGATCAGCATCTCCTTCCAAACGATACACTTCTAGGATGACTTTATCATGTTCGGAACATTGAAGAACTGAAAATATCTTTTCAGTAGTACTAATCCATTGTTCAGCAACTAATGGATCAGTAGACCCGCTGAAAGAAGGTGGACGCTGCCTCATGAAGGATTCAACAGAATGTTGCTCCTTCCTTTGCTCGTTTGGAAGTCCTGCATGATTCAAAGCTTGAGAAAGTTGTGTGAGCATGGATAAAAGATTTTGTATTCCAGCTCCCATATTGATTGGTTGCTCAGGGGGACAATCATTGCATTGCCTGTTGCATTCCGCATTAACACGATTCCTTCGGGTTCCAGCCATTGACTAAAACAAAGAAGAATAGTGTGAGCAACACTAATTATAATAGGAAACCACATAATTAAGAATAAAATTTCACACTTAAGGTCTTATCCTAGGTTATTCATGGATATTTCTAAAACACTAATATTGTGCTCTATGCTTAGACTTATCCTTAGTGTTCTTTCTAAGGCTTTCACATCCTAGTTTCCAAAGGTTGACTATACCTTTCCTCTGATACCAACTATAACGACCCATGCTTTACATACATTGTTAATACTTCAAAATTGAAGCACACTTATTACAACATATGACAAAACCACAAAGGACCGTATAGGTATAGTGTCTTTAGAAACTGGGAAACATAAACAACTGGTTCATAAATCTTCTACAGTGTCTCCCTTTTATTTCATCATATCTAGGGTCCCTTTTAGCATATTCTACTTAATATCCATCTTCCTAACCTGGGGAAAAGAAAACATACAAAAAGGGTGAGCTCAAATGCTCAGCAAGGGAAAATAAAGGAAATAAAAATCATATCATATCTTTTTGAAAATCATAACCTGCAAAAGAGATCATAATATCTTAACATGGAATAAATCATAGAAGTGAAAATGAGATCCCCATAATCATAACATAAAACTTGAAACTTTGTGGCATGCACACATAATCATGGAAAATCATTTCTTGTTAGTCCTGACTCATTGCCAAGACTATCTTAGCGGACAAAGTCCATTTCTGAACCGAGTTCACTCCTCGTTTCAGTCCTGAATCACTGAACCGAAATATCCTTCCGTTCCAGCCATGTCTATCTCATGAGATATAAATTTTTACCCAATGAATTGGAGGGAGATATAGGTCCCACCCATCTTATAATGAATCCATTCTTATGTGTGCCACAAAATCATAAATCATACATCATTGCATAACCCATGTAATAAAAATGGAATTCTTGAAACATCATGACATCATAAAACAAATCATATAAGGTAAATGACTTCATAAAAATAAGTCCCTCAAAACATAATCAAATCAATGTAATAATAGGGATAAAAACAGAACCCTATATTATCTTAGATGGAAAATAATTTTGATAAAACATTTGAACTCCATTCTTGAGGAAAATATCCTTTCTACTTCAAAAACAATTTTCTTTTCTTGACATGTCATACAATTATAAACTAAAACAAGTTGATTAAAAATAAACTTGAAAACTTATAAAGGAAGCTTCTTGGAAATAATGTTTTAAAAATCCATTCATTCCGTATAAGTTAAAAAAACATTATTCTCGTACTTTTGTCGGAAAAGTCAAAAAAGTACATCGTATGAAAAATGACAAAAGATTCCTTTCATATCCTATATTAAAAACTCTCCGAAGGGTAAAAATGGATTTAAACAATTGTATGTGGATGGTAATAATATTACATATTTATGAAACATGGATGTGGATGATAAAATACACCCCAGTAAATTTCAAAGTATAAACAATCTCGGATAAAAATGAGATTGTGATATTTCCCTTACCTTAGGTCCGATTTTCTTTGTACATGTCCGAAGCTCCTGTATAATGGTTTAAATAATGTTATTGACTTATTCCAGAATCATACATATTGATATGATATCATATATGGTCATATTCTTAGCTTCTTATTAGTAATATTTCATTGTTACTTGTTACTCGGGTATTTATTGCCTTTTGTTCTTATGCGTGTTTTTTCGAATAAATTCTTATTCTTATTTTAAGGTTATAGATACCTTATATCCAGAATGGTATTAGTGTAACATATATCATATTTATTCATTCAATTCATTTATATAATTACTATGTAATGATGATCATGTAGAACGAGTCGCATCACATCGTGGAGACGGTATTCCGTACATACGCACGAGCGATGATATTGTTCCCATGATTGTGGAATTGTATTTAAGTGTATTTATACTATTTCAGTATCAATATAACTTTATAATAATCATATATAGTTACTCATTACACCATTATACCCATCCTTGTAAGATGATGATGGAAAATAGATTACACCACGGCGTGGAGACGGTATTCCGTACGTACGCACGCGCGATGATTTCATTTTTTCGTAGGATGGATAGAAGGTGAATTAGGGTTGTTTCGTATTTATAATAACATATCAGTATGTAACTAACACTGATGTTATTACTTTATCGTGAAACAACTAAAGAAGAAGAAGTTGAAGAAGAAAGAAATTGAAAAGATCGGTAATGGATATTACCTCTTCTTTGAAACGCCTCTTTGAATCCTCCACTTAGGGAACTAAGATTGGTCTTTGAAGAAGACCAGGACCTCTAGGATTATTCTAGGGAAGTGGAGAAGGGATTTTGGCAGGGGTTGGCCGAGCATGAGTGCTCAAATTTGTGTGAGGAGGAGGGGGAGGAGGTTCCCTTTTATAAGGGAGGAGAGGGGAACCTTAGGAATACCTCAAAATATTATTTTATATTAAAGTCAAAATCAGTTTATAATGGTTCCAAAGGGTCTTATTTCGAAGCTAAAGTAGGGATGGGTCTAAATCATATCAAAAAATAATATTTAGACAAGTTTAGGTTATTATTTTAACCTTATCAATTAGATTTAACTCTAAGTTAAATAATTTAACTTTTACCTTGAATTTTTGTTTTCTTACACTATATGGTTAATATACTTACTATAACGTGCCAAACGAACCCCAAGTTGTTTATTATTAATATATATATCCTTATCTAAGTCATTTGGCCGATCCTTAGATTTTTGAGAATAAAATAACAATTAATAATATAATATTGGATTTAAAAACTATTTTGTGTCAATTTTGACACTATTTGATATATGATTTTTGCAAAAGTCATAACATAATTATATGTTCGAACCAAGTTGATTAAATCAACACTAATATATCATAGTAACCTAGAAAATTAGTTGAATTCATAAAAAGTCTCAAATTACATTTATTTGAGCATTTATAACATCAATTATGTTAACATTTTCTTAAAAGGGTAATTACTGCATCATCGTTGTGTCATAAATAAATTACATTATTTAAAGTCTAAAAATTATAAATAAAATATCATTATGTAGTAAATCTTTTTAGCTTTCTAATGAATATTTATAGTCGAATTTATCTTATGTATGACCCCATATTAAAAATTTTTTAGTTATTAAACATTGATTTTAACTATTTTAACTATTCATTAAATAAAATAATATTAAATGTCATAATCTAATCCATGTGGACCTAAATGGTCATATTATATTCATAAGGCTGTTTTTGGTCTAATTACACTTATCCAATAGAATTAAGACATGTGTTAGGGTAATAGTAATATCATATTTACCCTTAGTTACCCTATTTAATATTAATTGTGGTAAAAAAAGTAAAAAGTTACTATTCACCAAAAATTATTTTCATCTCATTGAACCGAATTTTAGTCCTTGATATTATCCGTGTCTGTCGGATTTTCGATATTCCATTCACAGAAGCGGTAAAATTAAGTTTTATGCAGAATTCAGTTTTTAACCTACCACTTAGTGGTTTCACTATTCATCAAAAATTGAAAGTTTTCAGAAAAATACCAAAATTTCACCCTAGGCTAATTTCGATATTCTGAATCCAAAAATGAAGTCCATTTTGAAAAATAAAATTTATAATATTTTAAAAAGTGGTTTTTACTATTCATAACGGCTAGTTTTATTTTAATAGCATATCGTTGTTTAGTCAAACTCGGTATTGCGTACGACGCAAGCTATCGAGGAAGGTCACGATTTCATGTAAAGCAAGCCAAGCAAGTGTTGTGTAGAAAAAGATTCCTTTGATGATTTATATAACATAAAAATCTCGGGTGTTACATGTTGGACTAACGTTTATTAAGATAAATTAAAAAATCCAAATCATATAGAATAAAATTTTATAAAAAATCACTTGCAAAGATGAATAGTTCTGAGAGTTGAGAAATTTATAGTCATTTTACCTATACTAGACATCATATAAAATTTGTAAAAAATTTAGTAGGTATAATTATCATAAATAATGATGTCCGTTTTATTTGAATCAATAATACTCATGATAAATTTAAAGGGATATACAAAATCTAGTTGAGGAAATAATATGAATATTTTAATTTGAGAATCATATTTGTGGTAATACCTTAGAGATATTCATAAAAGAGTTTGTGTTTATTTGAATATATAAATTATGTATTTATTGATGTTTTTGGTAGATATGAGGTTAATTGACAAGGCTTAGATCTCATTTGATGTTACTCAGAGTTCATTTGAATGTGACGAGCATTATCAAGTCATGAGAAAGAAATATGAAAAATGGAAAAGGGAATTCATCTACTTGATCAATCACAACATAGAAATCAGTGATTTAAGGAACCACATAAAAAATCGTTATCATATTAACGTTAACATTTCATCCCATGTAATAGAAATGGAAAATGCATATGATAACTACGGCATGTTGATATGAATTGTGTCCCATGTAAGTAAATTATTCTAATCATAAGAGATGAGGACAATGTTAATACAAATTAATCAGAATATTTAAAAATTGAAAATGTTTTTTAAGAAACATACAAAAATTCAAACCCATATATGGTAATTATGTTATTTGGAAGAGTATTTTATTATCATTAGTGAAAAGTCATAGATAAAATTACATATTAATATTAGATAAAAATGTATGTGTCTATAATTTATTAGATTTTGAATAATGATTAATATAATGTTTCTTGTGAAATTCATTGATGAAAAATAATATATAGATGTTTAATTAAGTCATGATTTAATCTTGATACCAGAAATAATGTATGGTTAGAGGGGATGATAATATTTGGATAAATCTATGATTATCAAAAGGGAAAAATAAATTCATAAATTTTAAATAGAATATATATAGTGTGAGTCAATGATTATCTATTCCTTTGAGGCTTGTATAATTTATGAATAATTATGTTAAAGATAATGAAACTAAGCAAGGAGATGAGTTACAAATTTTTGTACATACTAAGACCAAGTTCTTTACTAGTTTCATAAGATTCTTTCTTTGTGTATGTTTTTCATCCAGACCATAAATATGTGTCATTCGAATTATCATTAAGTTATTATGAATGGAATGTGTAATTAGAGGATAAATATTGTGTATTAGTAGAGGAATAACCCAAGCCATGATAAGAATAAAAAATTAACAAGGGGAATTTTATAGTTGTATTCATAGAATATTATATGATTTTAAAAATTATAGTACAAAAAATCACGGAAACCCTAAATGAGTATTTTATTATGATGATTTTATTCAATAAGATATTTTAACACCTTGATACACCAACAATGGGAATCAGAAATGAAATAACTCCTTTAATTCTTCCAATCATACCGATGATAAGGGTAAAGGTTCACATATTATGGTTGTGAAGATGAATCATATATCCATTATTTTATAGAGAATATACACATAGATAGAACTAAGAAGAATATAACTCTTATAGAATAATAACATAAATTATTCATTGCATGATATAGAATATAATAAAAATATTGGGACCAAATTGTATGTCCTGCTACATCTTAAATAAAAATAATTAAGAGAAAAACTGAGTTATCAGAGAGAAATTTAAGAATCAATGAATATAGTAACATATTAGTTGAGAGATAAATAATCTGATAAGTTGAAGCTAAGGTTGAAATTTTTCTTATTTCCACACATAGTCATACAATTTTGTATGATTCAAAAAATAATATTGTATTGATTGAAATTCATTTCATATATTTATATTTTGGGTAGTGTGTGGCACTGCGCACCCACACTTCTAGATCTAGTTCAATTAACACATACTTCACATACTCTCTTTCATTCAAAGTGTGATATCCTTGACAGAACCATCCTTAATTAAAAAAATCCAAAATTATAATTTCAACTATTATATCCACTAATATTTTCATGTTTGGATAATTAGATAATTGTAACCAGACAATAAATGATAAATCCCATGTCGTTTTTATCCAAAACAAATTTTTAATCACTATATATGAATCTACATAATTCATAATGAGTCTTCAACATCATCCATAAATTATTTCACATGTGTTATCCTTATAAAAATATCGCATGTATATATTACTTTATAACATGGGGAATTGAAACATATAAAATGGGTGATCTCAAACACATGGTGTAGTAAGCAAAAAATGAGTCTATAAAAAAAATTAATAATTGTATATATAACATGGTAGGAAAAAATAATCTAACTAATTTCTTTAATAATGTAATACAGAGAGTATTTCATATCCATGAATATAGATGAAAAAATGGATAAAAATAATTATTTTTCGTACTTATGGAATTCATAATGGTGGACAACAAAACATGAGGTTAAGGCATAATTTCAATACACTATACTAATATGGGGAGTGATATAAACCAAAAAACCAAGTTATTTTTCCTGATGAGACCCATTAATTCTTCAATGGTTTAAATAGTGATTGTACCAACTCAAGACATGATTAATTGCAACATAGTCATCATATCAGAAATTAAATAATAAAAATTATGGCCACCTATAAAAATTTTAATATATATTATAAATATATAATATGAAATGCTAAAACCTTACCCATGTCAATAAAAGGGGAAACTGGATCCAACCCCATCGAGAGAAAGAAAGTGGATTTTCCAACAATACATAGTTAACCATCCAATAATCATTCATATTGGAATAACTATATATGACGAAAAAAACATTTACCGAGGTCAATAAAAGTGAAAATGAACATAACTTATCATGAGGAATAAGGTGTGTGGTTAAATAATACATATTCAACATTCCAATCATCATTTATTTTAGATTAACAATATATTGAATGCCAAAAAAATTCCTATTTTAATAAAAGGGATATCATGAACATAACATAACAGATGAAATAATGTGGAGGCTTTGAAAATAATATAACCCCAATGAAATAAAGTAAACAAAGAAGGTTATTGACGTAGATAAATAATATCCATAAAAATGAATTTATGAATAGTAAACCTTATGAAGTGATTGAGAATCAAATTTTATTGTTCCATGAAATCATTTTTCAAAAATATAAATATATATTAGATTATAAATAAATAAAAAATATTATTATGGTAAATCGTTTAGGTCAAAGAGAGGTAAATCTAAGCGATGTTTTGAAAGATATTTTTTGAAAACATTTTTAAAATTGATATGAAAGACTATGTTATGGGTCACATCAAAAAATATTCTTCGAATGGAAAATAGAAAACATTTTAAAAAATTACTTTTAAAATTTGTTAATAATAATAGGTCCTTCAAATTATATAAAGTTGATTTTGGAGAAAATTATTTATGAATGAAAAAAATATTAATGTTAAAAATTGAACTTCTAAAAAATATATTTCCCTATATATGTAGAGAAATTACAATTTTATAATATAATAATGTGGGTGAACTGATGGAAGGAATAATTATATTAATAAGACTTGAGTTATTAAAGTCCACTATGAGAAACAAACACCGTAATGTAAGAAATGTTTTAAAATGGAGTTTTATGTAGTAGAAATATAAATTTACATAAAATAAATATAGTATGACATCATTTAATTCATTGGTGGAAAATAAAAAAATTCGAAGTCTGAGAGGATGATAATATCTCAATGATTTAAAATTGAGTTACGGAAAATCAATACAACTTAGGTAAAAATTGAGTAAAATCCATTCGATAAAATGGAGCTAATTTAGATTTGTATTTTCCATGAATAAAAATATATGTAATAAATATACATTTATTAATTGTGAATGCACAATTCAAAGGAATACATGGTTCATAATATATACTTTTCTAATGAATTAAGTAAAAAACTCTCACATCTTTTGTAACATTTTAATCAAAACCCCTTGAAATAGATGGATTTTCATTAGATATAAAATATAATGAATAAAATATAATTTATTATATGATACCTCAGATAGGTATTATGTACACCCCATATATGAAATTTGGTTCATAATACTAAATATGTTTCAAAGAGAGAAATTTGTGATGAAAACTCTTAACTCATATCTTGAATTTCATGAAAATACATTAACATCGTGTGCAAAAACCATTCATTATTAATCAGTTAATTAATAAACAAACTCAAATGAATTTTCATTTTTTACTCTTTATATATAATCATTGTCTATATGAATTCTAGTTCGTTATGACCTATTTTTAATATCCGGTTTATGCAGTCATGATTTTTTTAGTACTTTGTTAAAAATGGTGTTCATGTTAATTATTTATACAAATATCATGGAAAAAATATCAAAAAAAGATAAATGAATTTTACTTCCATCATATTAATTAATTCCTAATATCATAATATGGATATTTTGGTTTCAAACTATTAAGATGAAATTGACGAGGATCATATATCAGTGATTATTAATGAATATAAGGTATTTTGTTATTAATGAGTTTAAAAATAATGTTACCATTACATAACCCAAAAAAATCATTTTTTATATATCTATATCATATTATACATGTAATTATTTTCCCATAGTAATACTTTATATACTTTCATTTAATTGTTTAAGTTTGTGGTTGAACCTACCCAAACATGAATATTCCATGATTAATGGATGATTATTTAGTGATTTTGTTTTAATATCATTATAATATAAGAATAATGATTTTATTTAGTTTTTATTATTCTCATATATTAAAAATGTATGAAATTATAAAATAATTAATAGATAAGAAAACATTACATAGTTTTGTATAAAAAATTTTCTCCTAGTATGCTATTTTAAAACAATTTCATTGACGATGATAATTTATTAATTGTACAATTAATATTTTATCCTATTTATCATAAAAACATTAAAAATATTATAAATATCATACTTATATATTTAAAAAAATCACAGGGCACTCCATGAATGAAGATAATTACAATAAAAAAGGTAAATCGAAAGTTCCACTAAGGCAGTAGTGTACATGTATGAATGGGTGATGATATTTTTATAAAGAAAAATAGAAATGCATAAATTTATTTATCATTTAAGATGATAAAATAAGTGATTAATATCATACATATATATATTAAATTCCTTAATAGGAAAATTATTATAATATTTTGAAGGACATAATGGCTTGTGTTTTATCATATAAGAAATTTTAGAAGGAATTTTAATTTTTTTTCTATCTATTGTATTTAATGGGGAAAAGGTATTTTTATCCTTGAAAATGACCTTAGATAATTATTATGACCTCTAAAATAATATTTTAATGGGTTTTTTTACATATTATAGTTGTTTTTTGGAATTATATAACTTTCTAATTTTCACAAAATAATTACAAATTAATATTTTATTATTTAAATATTTATTTATTCGCATGATTTTGGTTTGCTTTATTTATTGAGAAGATCATTATATTGTGATTTTTTTTAATTTTATACCATAGTGAGTATTTTTTCCTAGGTGGGGTATAAAATCAAGTCAAGTGCTAGGGCTATGTCGGGCCCCATTTTTCATTTTCTTTTTTTTCTTCCTTTTAATTTTTATTTTTATTTTCTTATTTCTCCCATGGTATCTTGTGAACACCCATATAGGGATTCAATCATCATAAAATAGAAATTACAGGGAGATAAAATAATAGGTATAGGGTAATAGAGGTACCACCATAGAGCTTCTGACATGCTAGAACAATATGTTTTAGGGGTGGAGCGTGGAAATGGGCAATTCTTTGTAGATTATGGGAAAAGTAGTCCATTTTTATGTTTCCCCCTACATCCATATATATTTTATATTTTCTAGTTTAAAACAAAAATTATTATATTTAATTACCCCTTTCTGGTGAATTTGTTTCTTTCTCAGGAAGACTATGGATTCTTGTGATTTGAGGGGTTTCTCATTTGGAAATACCGATCACACTACATATAGTTCAAGAACCCATGTTATGTGCTCTTTCTGTTCAGGGGAGAAAATTTAGAAGTACATGCGATCTGTGTGGTATACATGAGATGTAGTTGGAGTCATCTTTTTATTAGATTACAGTTCCAGACAGCTAATGTAGGGGATCATTTCCATGTAATGTACAGGGCCACGCCTCATAGGGGCTTCACACAATGTGTGATGGTACATCACTACAGACAAGGAAAATCCATGTGAGGTGCATCAAAAAGTTAACCATGTAGGTTAAACACCATTTACATGATGAAAATTTTGTATATGTCTACTTTTATATGCCATGTATAGATGGAGTACACAACCTGATGGGGATTTAGGGGTACATACCATGTACTATTGTATGCACTCCATATACTTCTCTTTTCTATTCATTTATGGGGTTATCATATCATTGGGACCAATACTCATAATTGGAACAACAAGTAGTTCATTTTTATTCCCTTTATTAATATATTATGATGAAAAACCCCCCTTATCTAATTTGAGTGCATCTAAAAGGAATTTTATGATTTTTAATAAATGGACTATTTCAATTCAAGATAATTGAATTTAACAATGTCCAAAGATGTATAATTTGATCTGATATTTTCCATGATCTATCTCTCTCACCTAATGCATTTATATATCTTAATAATTTGTAATTCTTATTGATGAATTTTTCTCTTCTGGTCTAATAGGCCATGGGATTTATTATTCCCAAGGATCCCCTATAGGGTGTCTCTAATTTCGTATTAACATAAAGGATCCCATGTAGGATGCCATTATCTTTTATCTTTTACTGAGGACCCCTCTGTGATGCATTATCTTACATTCTAACCTACATAATCCCTTGTAGGATCCCTTTAACTATGTACTATTCTATGTATCCCATGTAGGATTCCTCTTCTTCTTACAATATTTTGGGAGTCTTATATTGGAATCCTTTTTCTATGGACCATTATAATAAAGCCATGTAGGATTTATCTTCTTATTATGATATTTTTATGGTTCTTTATAAGATGGATTTTCCTATGTACTTTTTTAAAGATCTCGTGAAGGTTTCCATTTTTTACTTACCTTCATAGATCCCATGTATAATTCCTTATTTTACCTTTATTGGTAAGGATCTTATGTAGGGTGACTTTTCTTATGTGTACACTTCTAGGATCCCAAGAAGGATGACTTTCCCGATATTGACATGAGAGAACTAATGGTTACATGAAGTTTCACTAAACCTAATGTAGTTTCTGGGTTTTGGTAGAGTAGGTAGTGAGTTCAACCTTAGAACTTGTTCCAAACAGATAAGCATTGGAGGCTGAGGCAGTGGTGGTGGATTTACGGATTTAGCCACTCATACTCTTTGTTTTATACATTAAACTATTTACTACTGATGTAGTGGTGATTAAAAAAAGGATATTCTTGGTTTGAGTTTGGTGATCCTAAAATGATGCAACTCTCTTTTTGGGTTATCATAGTTACATCCTAAGAACTGTCTTTTGGTCCCTTTCTTTTATTTATTTGGGATTACTATATGTATTTCTTGGGATTCATCTTATTATTTTATTGGGATACCCATGGGTAAATCCAATTATATTTCATTTCATCAGTATATTTTTGTATTTCTTACACATCCCTATTGATATAGATGAGAATTATTCTACACTCCTCGATCTATTTTACAATGAGGATGATTCCACTCACCTAGAATTATTTTACAATGAGGATGATTCCACTCTCCTCGTTTTTTGGCTTAGGGAGAATGATTAATCTCCTCTGGAATGGTCCATGACATCCCATTGATAATGATATATTTTCCTGTTGTCCCTAATGATTATACTCATGTATGATTACACTCTCCCGAACTATGGCTATGATTACACTATCCCTGATCAGATACAGAATTTTGGGATTGAGAATGGAGTTCCAAATAATTGATCTATACTCTTGGAAGATTATGATCTCTTGAGTAATGTGGATGATTATGCTCTCCCAGATTATAGACCTTGAGGGGTGTTCATGATGCCACATCAAGGATCTCTCATTATACATCACCTATGATTCAGACCCTTAGGATTTTTCCGAGGTGCAATGTCATTACCACCAATGGACCCAGACCTAGGGTTCATACATTGATCTAGATTTTCATGTAGAGCATGGAATGACATCCATAACTGTACCATCATTACATAACCTGACATCAGAATACAAAATCATTAATTATAGTTCTTGGAGGTGAGTATGGGTGAACATAGGGTTAGTATGAGTATCCCACCACTGTGACATAGATTTCAAAGAGACATTTAGCGTGCTGGCTAAAGCTATTGTTTTTTATTAGGATTATGGATCTTGAGATTTACCTAATTGTTCACGACATGATTTGAATGATATCCAGATCCATATCCTTTTTTCTAGATGTCCAAACAATTCGGATTTGAGACCCAAGAATCAAATACTGTTGATTTATGTTATTTATATCAAATAACCCATGTATATAATTTTTAATATATATATATATATATAATTTTAGGAATATATATATACACACATATAAATAATGATATACATGAAAGAACCTTTCCCAGTTGAATGGGATCGAAGACTAAGGGACCGACAATGGTTTCACATTATTTATTTTATTTTCTTATATTTTGACTCAATTGTGATGAGCATATTTCAACATAATGCACTTATGAATGTTGATTTATTGTTTTATCATGGGGGTGACAAATATTTTTTCTAGACCATGTACGTGACCTCTCATTGTGCACAGAACTTTTGTCAAATTTTGAGGTTCATAACAGATGCATGTTTGCTAAGGATAAGGCATAGAGATTCATGATAAATTGGAGAAAATCATGAGGTATCATTTGATCGAGATGGAGAATATCAATAGTGTTTTGGATACTAGATATGTGATATAACTCATAGTTAGTATCAGAGAACTATAATTTTATTTTAGTTTCCTTTCGGTATTACTACATGTAAATTCAGCAAAGTGGGTGGCCAGTGTGGTTTTTACGACCTAACTATTCAGTATTTTATAACATTTCATTAATTATTTATACAATTTCAAAATTATCATAATAATTTAATAAACAAAATATTTATTTATTACCCAGAGGATAACTGGTTATCTACATTATTATTTAAAATGATACGATGGAACATTCTCTCAATGGACACTTTCCAATCCATTCCTTCTATCCAATAACTTTTGGAATATGGAGAGGTGAGATTTCAGCCTTAGGGGAAACGAGATCAAAGCACTGGTTTCATGGAATTTGATTCAGGATGTTGCAATGAAAAATGATCCATGTTGCATCGTGGAAGCGAGAGTCAGGGCATTTCATGAATGAGAGTTTTTTTATAAAAATATGGGGAGATATGGTAAACATTTATTCCTATAATATAATTGAATAGAAAATATTATTAATTATAATTTCATCCTTTGACCTTGGGAAATATAAATTTTAAATAGAATGATAAATGGAATATATTTTATAGAAAAGAAATATCTTATGTTGAGAAATATGGGTTTCTCTTGGTTAGTTCCTTATACTAGAAGTTATTAGGATAATCAATCATGACCCAAATATTATGAAATTGAAACCGGAATCTAGGGGGATAAAATATCGTATATTTTATGAATGAAACTGAATTTTTATAGTGATATTCAATGGGTGTTAATAGGTACCCTTTATAAGTGGTGATACATCCATTTTTTGAAATATTCAACCCAATACAAAGGGGAAAATGTAAAATAGTTGAAGTGACTCCAAAAGTATAAAAAATAGATTGAAGGGTTATATAAAGTTTATAATATATCAAACACTCAATATAAATATTTTTTGTTCATTTTTTAGTTTGTTTACCATTTAATTATTTGCATTTACATTTATGCTTTTACAGTGGTGGCTAGTTTTTACGTAATTTAACATAATATCCATGACTAAAAATAATTTTTTAGTTATTAAATAATCTATAATTAATTTTTAAACATTCGGAATAAATTGTTTCTTATTAAATTTATGTCTTTGGATGAAATTAATTTTATTGTTTTAAATGATTAATGTAGCAAAAAACTTTTTTAAAATATATAACTTATGTTCTAAAATGTGAAATCTAGTATTGAAAATTTCAAAAAACTTTTTTAAAGGTATAATTTGTTCAAAAATAAATATTTTTAATTATAATATTGTTTAATTATTTTTAAATTCACAATTAAATATTTATAATGTTTAAAAAGACATATTTTTTTAAAAAATTATATTTTTCATTATTCTACTACAAATAAATCTTTTCTCATAAGTCCCAATAATATATTAAAAGAAAATATTTTCATTCTAAATATAAAATGATTTGTATTATTCAAATTCATACTCTAAAATTTAAAAATTAAATTTTTTAATAAAATCATAAAATATAATGAAATGAAATTTGTATTGGAAACTAAAATGTTCAAATATTAATATTAATTACTCTTATATGCAATCATTTATTAACTAAATATGTTATATATAATTAAAAACATATTTTTAATCCATCATAATTCATTTAATGAAATATATTTACAAATCCCCTAAGAATAATTTCTTTTTGAAAAATACTTTTTTATAGTAATTGATCTTATTAGTCATTTTAGGTAAACTAATTGAATTCCATTCATATTAATGTATCCATAATTTTTATAATATGTATATTTTAAAATGTGGTGGATTCTATTTATTCCAAATATTATAAGTAATAGTTTATAATGTGAATTGAAAAATATTAATATTTTATCTTAAAACATCATAATTTAATTTTAGTTTAGTAGAGAAAATATGGTGTCATAAAACTGTAGTCTATGATATGATTTCCCAAACAGATACATTACTCAATCTCCTCAATAAAAATTGTAACAACCTATATGTATCCTTAAATAAAAAAATTATTAACTATTATGTCTCTTATATCAAAATAAGCTTCTTTGGTTTATAACTTTAGACAATCAGAAAAAAATAATAACTGATGAACCCCATGTTATTTGCATCAAAACAGAATGTTTCCCATAATACACAAAACTAATTACTACAAAATGAGTCCTTAAATCCTCACAAAAATTATTCCACATGTGTTATTCTTCAAAACATATCTTAGGTACTAATTTTATTAATAAGATAGGGAAGTAACCATAAGAATGGGGTTATCTCAAACATAATGTCAGGGAAACATATATCTAAAACTACAAAAAAAAATCATGGTCTATATAATATGGCACAAATAAATAATATTTATAATTATATAATAAAATTAAATTTACATCATTATATGTAGATGAAAATAAATGAAAAATTGGATAAAAATAATGACTGATATCATACTAATAGAAAGAATAATTCCAAAAAAGAATTACATGATATGAATGCCTTATGCTAAAAACTATAATGATATATGGAGTGGTATACACCATAAAAAATGTTTTTTTCTCATAATACCTATAAATGCATCGAGGGGATATATAATTGGAGGACCCACGTATCACGTGATTATTCCTAATGCATTCCACTTAATGGTCAATAGGGTATTTCATTATATTCCCTAAAAAACCTCTAGATTAATAAATACATTAATCTTTATATTATGTAAAATATAGAATGTGAATATATAACAAACATGCATTCATAGTCAATATACATAATTAATTTCAATAATTCACCAGAAATTAAATAATAATTCTTCATATATTTTCATACTCTATCATAATTTTTGTAAAATTAGCTATTCACATTGTATAAAGTAATGAGTATAAAGATAATTAAATATTGAAATAACATGATCATAAAACATCAAGGTAAATAAAGTGGATAGATGAATTATAACATATCTATAGTGTAATAAAGAAAACATAGGAGGAATTTGATTAAAAAATAATTCATTGAATAATAACATAGAAGAAGGGATCAAGAATAAATATGTTTAATATCGTGAGTTAAATACCCTTAATGATAAATAATTATTAGTTTATAAATTATGAAACATAAAACCCATTAGGCTAAATAATTTTAAAATTGTAACATTAACTAATGCAATATTTAAAAAGATATTTTATTGAAATTTTTTAACATCGATATAAAAAAATTATATATTTCTTTCTATGGTATCTTTTGAAAAGGAAATGAAACTTTTTTGTGAACATTTAATTTTAAAAATAGTCTCCAAAAATTGATCCTTGAAAATTAATAATGTTCATTTTTTATAAATTTGGACATGACATTAAAACATAAGATACTTAGAGGAATTTTATTTATTAATTTCCAAATACATTTTTTAAAAACTCACATAATCAGAAGAGTAAATAACATTTATTTTTATAAAAATATATTATTTTCACATATATGCAGAGAAGTTACCATATAAAAAAATATTCTAGGTAATAGCCTAAGAATATAATTACGTTTTCAACAACAAAACCACATAAATATGTTAAAGGATACTTGATTAATCATTATCCCATATGAGTGACATACTCATCAAAGTAAAATGTATTTAATTAGGGGGTTTTATGTTATAGGAATATTAATTAATAAAATAAAATAAAATATAATAAATAGGTATAATCCTCCTAAATTATATGTAATATGTAAAAGAAAAAAAATCCTAACTCAATGAATAAAGATTGAGTAACCAAAAATCCTAACATCAGAGGTAAAATCAGGGTCAAAAAATTGATTAAAATTTTCTAATTTTCCTAGTACTTTCACGAATAAAAAATATATGAAATATAAAATTACAATGTAAGTGAATATAAAATTCAAATGAAAAATATGATTCATAAAAAAACATGTCTCAATGAATTACTATTTGAGAAAAATAATCAATGTAGTTTGAGTTACATTTTAATTCAAACTCTTTTAAATTGAGGGATTGAAAGAAAAATTTAAATACCATCATAATAATATAATTAATTACACATATATAAATTATGTTTTATATTAACCAATTAAAAGATATTTTGTGCATAATAAAAAACATGACTTCAAATTAAGATATTTGAGACCAAAATCATACCTCTTATCAGGAATTCCATGGATTTACTTTAAACTCCTATATAACAAATGTAAAAAATTTAAATACTTGATTATGAACCTTAATAACATACATTTTTATTTATACTCATAATATGTAGTAATTATCTTTATGAATTATAGTTATTTTTTGTATATTTTTTATTTTTTTGTAATTAATATTGATTGTTTTGAACTAGTTTCGTAATAATGAAGTAGGTACTCTTTATTGTCAAAATATTAATCATTTCTTGATCATTAATGGTACTATAATATTTTTAACATGATTCAAATAATTTTATATTTGATCAATTGTATTTTTTGTTATAAACTATGATGATGAAATCAATAGATAACATGTTTCAATGATTTCCAACTAATAAGATATATTTTTAAATTAATGAATTTTATAATAATGTAACCATTATTGAACCCAAAAAAATCATTTATATATTTAAATTATATTACACATGTAATTAGTATCCTATAAAAATAAACGAAATGAATTCATACAATTGTTCATGTTGCTAGTGTAACATACCCAAACATGAATATACCTTCATTAATAGATGACTATGTGGTGTTTTAGTGGTAAAATAATTAGAATATAAGCATAAAATCCTTATTTCATGTCTATTTTTGTAAAGTATAAAAATTTAATGAATTAATAATAATAATTAATGTATTTGAATATATTTATTAACATGAATACGAATATATTTCTCTAAGTGTGCTTATAATATTTCATTAAATTAGCATTGATAATTTTTTGATCATATCATTAATAATGTTATCCAATATATCATTAAATATACTTAATGATATCATAAACATAATATTTATACATAAAACCATTCTTAGGTTTATCCATGATTGGTGTAATGGAAATTTGAATTGAAATAAACCATTTCATTGATGTAGTAATTCAAATACACACATTGGTGGTGATTTCATTTTTCAAAGAGTGGGAGAAATTTATAATGTGATGGATCATTTAAAAACCATAAAAATGTCTTAAAAATAGTACTTATATATTATATTAATTATTATTACAAACATTTTTATGCAATGAATGAAAAGTAAATACGTTGTTTCGTGGAGTTGGTAGTCTACACGTCCCAAAAATGGCATTTTCATTTTTCTTAAATCAAGGAGGGGAGATGGTTAGTATTTATTCTAAAAATATAAATACATTTAGTAAACTGTGAAAACACAATTAATCATATAATATTATAAGAAAATAAATTTGATATATAATAATAAATTTCATATATAATTGTAAAACAATTGTTCGTCTGTTGAGGACTTAATGTTTCTTATAGAGGAATCCGGGGAATGGAAGGATTTAGAATAATATATTTTCACCAGAATCTTTTGAAAGTGAAACACAACTATTTTTGAAGGAAATATGGATGTGTTTTATGAGAAAAACAAATTTTAAGAGTGGTATTGAATTGGTGGTGAGATTTCCTTTCTATAAGTTGTGAAAATGACTTTTTTGGTAAATATTTCAACATACTATAAATGGTGAACATGTTAAACCTTTCAAGTAGATGAAAAATAATGATAATTGATTATAGTGAAAGAGAATGACTAAAATATCCCACCAAATAAATTATAAACATTTTTTAAACATCTTCAATCCTTTTATGCATGGAATAATTAATTTTTTATTTTATGATTTTAGGGTGGTAGCTTGTTTTACGTAAGAATACATAATATTTATGTAAAAAAATAAAGTGGTTATTATTAAATAAAATTTCCTTCTCATTTTAAATTTAAATATAAATATTTTATTTAAATTTTAATTGTGACAGTAACTAATTATTATATAATAAATATAAAAGTAATTATAAAAATTTAGAGAAAAATATATCTTAACTTCAAGGATTTAAAAGTTTTACTTATATAGTCAAAATGTAATGATAGTAATATAATTTCTAAAAAGTTTATTTCACTATTAACATAAAAATTCATACATTTAAAAAATCATTGTAAATCATCACACAAGATTATTGTAAATATAAATTCAAAATTGATATTAATTTTGTAAACTAAAAATAATAGAAATAATAAATTCATTTTTAAAAAAAATTATAATATATATAAAAAATATTTTTATTATAAAATTAAATTTTTAAATATTAACTAATACTATTATTATTTCAAATAATTTATAATTTAAATTTGGGTTAAAAAATCAAGAATAATTTATCAACACTGGTTATAATTTATGTGAAATAGAAATGAATATTTCATAAATGATTGATTTTTTGAATGATTTTTTTCTAAAATATAAATGATCTTATTAGTAATTTTAAGTAAACATACTGAATTTTATTTGGATTTGAAGTATAATTTTATTTCTTATTTAATATTAATATTTTATAAATTTATTACTCGGATTCATTCCAAGTAATTCAATTATTTGGTTTTCTAGACAACCCATTATATTTTATTTTATTTTAAAATATCGAGGTTTCATTTTCGTTCGGTGTTTCATGTGGAGAATGATATCTCAAAAATTAAGTTTCTTAAATAATTTATTATATTAAAATATGATGGTGTTATATTCTACCCTCCATAAATTAATTTTATCCTCATAATTTAAATTATTACTCCAAGATTAATGTAATTGACTTTACTGATAACATATTTATCACATGAGATATAACGTCTAACAAGCATCATCCATACACTATTTGGAAAAATTAACTAATTTATCTTTCATGAAATTATTTTAATATTTCATATAATCATGTATTCGGGTATGTATAAACCCTATCCATATATTCCATATATTATACCTTCTTTAAACCCATCTGAATCCCTTTGAAATTACACTACAGTGAATAAATATATTCTACTAAAAATTGACACTCTTAATATCATATCACATATTAGTTTATAAGGTCACGCACAATTCAATATATATGATAATCTAAAAAATGAAATAAAATTCACCAATAATATCATGTGTAAAATTTTCACTAAATTAATAACAATTTAGTGTAACGGAATAATATCATACATAATATTATCAAGATTGTTCATCCATTTATTACTTCAATATTAAAATTATTTAAAAAAGTGTTATCAATACCTTAATTAGTTATCCATCGACAGTTATTTAAAAAAATATAACCTTTTTATATGTCAATTTTCAATGTTATTGATACTATTTAATATTTGATTCCAAATACTTAAATAAGAATTACTAAATAAAAATCTTTTGATATTCATATAATCCTTATAAAATTTATAATATACTAGAATATGATTCTAAAAAATGATTCAATAATGAAAATAGCTATAATATCATTATTTAGTGTCTATTCACAAATTAAACCCACTATATTAGGTATGATATGGTAAATATCCAATTATTTATTCAAAACATGAGTCAAATAAAATTTTCAACCAGTCAAGTATGATCCAATATTATGTTTTAAGACATAGTGGATTCTAGATACAAACCTTTCTAAGATTCATTTTTTGATCCTTTTTAAAAAAATATACAAAATCCAAAATAGTTATGATATTATATAAAATTTTAATATAAAATAAAAAATCTTAATATGAATTCATATATGAAGATTTTATTTTTACCATACGATACTTTCAGATCAACCTATCACTCTTTTTTTTAATCCTTGGATATCCATTTTCATTTTTTATTAGGTTCTCTAAACAAATTAGTTAACATTATTATTAAATCATATATAATATTTCATAAATATAATTTTGTTAACCAAATCATATACCACATGTTTTCAAATCTTGTAGTTCATCTAGGGCTATTTTATGTGCACCTAGTGAGCGTTGAGTTAATTCCAAATCCACCAATTTCGGGTTTGTTACCCATATATAGATTTGTTCTAGAGCCTGCATCCACTAGACTCTCTTGATATTAATTTATTTTTTAGGTAAATCACACACTCAAAACATTACCAAAACAATTGGATATCATATTATACATATACATATTCCTTTGATAATAAATAAATTTTACTTTTCCTAATCAAAAAATATTTTTTATTAACTCTACTAACATAATTTATTATCTGTACCAATGAATGATTGATAAAACTCATCTTATAAACTATTAAATTATCCTAAAAAATCCACCTAATCTCCAAATTAATCTAGATCCTCCTCTGATGCCATCTATAGAACCATGAACCAACACTCCTAGATCTCGGGCTATAAATACATATCTTACATACTAAATTTGATACAAAGAGTAATAGTTTGGATATAACCATCATTAGAAAAATCAATAATTATTATTACAAAAATTACCTTAGAATTATCTTTTTTAGGTTTAGAGTTGTTTATAATAATAAAAAAATAAAATCTAATGATGCCCTTGTTTTTTTGTCAAATAGACTGCTTTCCGATTATAGATGAAAATAATTAATCCATAAGGAGTTTCTAACATCTCGCTCAAATTATTCCACTCATTATATCCTTATAATGATACAACTTATACTAATTTTTTTATTACCTATGGAATGGTAACATATACATGGTGTTATCTAAAATTCTATGTAAGGTAAATATATAAATGTACATATCACAAGAATTTGTATGGTATACATAATATGAATGTAATAAATAATCTAAATAATTCCATATTCAAATAAATTGATTGAATTATATATCTATGAAAATAAACAAAAACATCATTAATTATAATTACTAATCACATATGGATGGAATTCATAATTATCAACATCAAAACATGTTATCAATTAATTTTTCCAAGGTACTATTCATAAATTAGATATGTATAGATACAAATACATGTTGTTTTGACACATGATATGTAAAAATGCATCAAAGGGATATATAATGATGATCCCCACCCATAATATTTTTAAATAAAATTAATTTATCATATCATAAAATGAATAATATAATTATTAATAATCTTTTTTCTATATTCACATACATTATAATAATAATATTTTAAATGGTATTTCATCCCATGTAAATAAATGAGATAACTTGTTCCTAACCCATTCAAATTACGAAGGTAGATGGTCAAATAATGGAAAAAAATTCCTATAATATTTTATATTTTTATAACAACAAATAAATAACAAATAATTTTACCCATGTCAAAAAATTGGATAACATGTTCATAACCCACATGTAGGAAGAAAGTGTATTGTTAAATAATATACAATCATATTTCCAATAATAATTCATATCGGAATAATTATATAAAGAATTATAATATTATTCCCTTCTAAATAAAATGGTTAACATTATATTAACCCATCCATAAGAGGATGTTGGATTGTAGGAAATGAATATAAACCAAGTATAACAATCTAAGAAAATTAGAATGTTGACATTAATGAAAAACATCATTATCGAAGAATTATGGAACAATGAATGCCATGTGGGGATTAAGAATGAGCTTTTTTGGTACCATGAATTAATACCATGAAAATATCAATATAAATTAAATTATAAAGATTAAAGCATAAACCGTCTTGGATAGAACATTTAGAAAATAGAAAGGTTAATAATAGGAAAAAATAAAACAATATTATAGAAAACATTTTATCATTGGGGTAAAACATGATGTTATAGGTGACATCAAAAATTATTTTTCAGTAGGTGAAGTGAACACACATTCAAAACCCTTACATTTATAGAAGATAATTAATAATGGTTCCTATAAATGACATAGAGTTTATCTTGGTGAAATATGTATAGGAGGATAAATCATATGAATGTGAAATGAAAATCCGTTTTTAATATCTTGAAAATAGCATTGTTTAAAACTCACATTGGCAAATGAGTAAATGAAATATTATTTTGTTTAAATATATATGTTTACCTATGGAATTATATAAATAATTGTGAAATAATATGTTAGGGGGGAAGAACACAATTATTTATAGAATACGCTAATGATGAAACAATATAACTCAAGGAAGTGATAATTTATTAGTCAAGATCACTTTTGAGAAGCATTTTCATTGATATAAGAAATGTTTCAAATAGAAGTATTTTGATGTATAAACATAAATTCTAATAATAAAATTAGAATATGAAATAATATTATCAATTGGTTGAATGTAACTAACATTTAAGTACAAAAGGATTATCATAACACAATGAATGAAAATTAACATACCAAAAATAATTTCAATTATGGAAACAATTGAGTAAAATATGTTTGAGGAAAATGAACTAATTTCGATTAGTCTTTCCCATTAACTAATAATTTATGATAAAGATACATCCATGTGAATTTAATACACCATTAAAAAGAGATATGGTACATAAAATGAACATGTTTCAAGGAATAATTGTTTGATCTAAAAACCATTGTGACTTGAGTAACATTTTAAGCAGCATCACCCTTTAGTGGATGTATTCGACTGACACATTTTTGGGTCCTGGGGTCTTCTAGATCATGCAATGTATAGTCTTATTAATAGTAGGAACTTGTTGATCTATTCTTACTCAGAGGAATATTTGATTAGGGATTGGTCTTGTTCCCCCATAGTTTCTACTATATTTGGTTTTATCTCTTTCCTAGGAACTTCAATTTTGACATGAAACATGATGCACCAACTTCAGCGGATTGGGTATTATTCCTAGAAAATCCCATACCATTTCAAAACCCTAATAATTATCCTTTTTTAGGGAATTTATTATGAAGGAATCTATGTTCGGACAGCAGGAACTAATCAATTTTCTACCATGTGGCTCCATGAATTTGTGTAGATGTTCATGTTTCCATGTTTCTAACTGAGTATGTTTGGATTTTTTGTTGTGGATGTGTTTTTATGGAAAAAATTGTGGAATTTAAAATGTGGTTTTAATTTTTTTATACCATATATGAAAATTGGATATGCTATAGTCTAATGTTGTTGAGCAGTCAAGAAAAAGGAACTACAAAGGGTTGTGGCTTTAGAAGTTAGTGTTATGGGATAAGGTAATAGTGGAGGTTTGGCTGAAAAGAGTCATCTAGATGTTGGTTTTGTTCCAGATTTATATCATGATGGTCATCCCATTACATATGAGGTAAAGCATTTAGATTAAGTTATTTTCATTATACTGAAGAAATATCTGGGTATTCTTCTCATTGTTTATAATGATTCTTTGGGACAAGTGTGACCTGATGCGGAATCTTCTTCTATTTTATGTGTTATAGATATTGTACCATTGGAGGCCTCAAAAAGAGTGACTAGTAGTGGTATTATTCATGATGTGAAAACAATAATGGGGATTGCGGTATCTGAAATGGCCATTAAGGATTCTTCCTATCCAGAGGCAGTGCATGTCAGATATCGTATCACTAGAAGAGATGGTTCTCAGGAATATGGGGCTATTCAAGTGAATAATTCAAGTCCTTGAATTGAGTTACCAGACATTATGATGGGTAATCACTTTTAGGGACAATGTATGGATGGGCCTAATCAAGAGCTAGACCAGGAAGAGAACTCTAATGAGAATCATTTCTTTCAAAAGGATGTTTTGGGTGATGAGTCATCTGGTCCATTTTTAGAAGGCAGTTCACATGAATTACATGATAAAGACCACTATAGTCTGAGGAGGAGGAAGATACGAAAAGGTTGTAAGGAAGGCTATAAAGTTTAATAATTTTTACCACAACCAATGTATATTGTATCTACTAAAACATATAAATCCATGGTAAAGAAAAGTGATACTAGTTCTGCTTGAAATTAGTTTTGAGTGGGGAATGTGGATTGTGGGGTAGCGTCTCCTAGGGGTGACCGGCCGGTGACAGTCGTGGAAGCTCTTATGGAGCTTCTCTTACATACGAGAGAAGTTTTTGAAGATTAATACCTCACGAAAAATATCTCCATATAAAATATATTTATGATTATTAGAATCAAAAATTTTTTGGATACTACCTATGAACAGAGTGATAGGATTAATAAGAAGAATCTTTTTTTAGTTAGAAGCTACAATAAGGAAAAGATCTCACCAGAGGTGTACTTACAGAAATGGGACAAGATGGAGTGTCATTTTGAAGAACTTATTATGGATGATCAAAAAACAACTGTAACCTAAAATTCTTGAAAACTTATTAGGGATCTAAATTCTAATAGGGTCATGTTTCATTATATCAACTATGTTTTTTTCCTTTAGTGCTTGTCCGGGGTGAACATGGGGTAACCCACTTTTTACATAAATGATTTTTTAATAATAAAAAATTATGTTTTAGTAATTACGTATTGTAATTTAACATAAAATAAAATGAAAAAAATATGAAAAAAAAATCTCAAATAGGTATCATATTCACCGTATAAATTAAAGTAGTTGCATAATACAAAACATCGTTCAAAGAGAGGAATTCGAGATGAAACCCCATATCTCCTTCCCTGATTTCCATAAACATACTTTATCTTCATGTATAACAAAGTTATATATCTTATTAACATAATTATGTTTTATAATCATGTATATTTTCATTTATTCTTTTTTAATATAGTGATTCTATTGACGAATTCTAGTAAGTTATTACATATTATCAATATTTTGGTGTAGATAATCTTGATTTCTTAATATGGTTTCATAAAATTTGTGTTGGTATTAATTATTTCTACAAATTCCATCATTGAAATATCACTAAAATTTCTGATATATTATTTAT
Organism: Viscum album; assembly: GCA_963277665.1. Lineage (NCBI taxonomy): Eukaryota > Viridiplantae > Streptophyta > Magnoliopsida > Santalales > Viscaceae > Viscum > Viscum album. Next base: position 812,119,174 of record OY728126.1, on the reverse strand, counting down.
AATATATTTTAATGGTAAAATTTCATTCAATGGCGGATTTGGTTACAAACAATGAAGATTAAATCAACGAAAATCATGTTTCAATGATTCTTAATGAATGAGAGGTGTTTGGATAATTAATGAATTTAATAATATTGAAAAGTTTATAGAACCAAAAAATAATTATGTACTCATTTATATCATATTATGCAATTAATTATCTTTTAATATTAATATTTGATATAAATTAGTACCATCATTCACATAGGTAGTTAAATCAACTTATACATGATCATACCATGTTTAACGGATTAATATATAGTTTTCTAGTTGAAATATCATTATAATAGAATCAAAATGATCATATTAGATTTTTATTAGTGTGATATATTATAACTGTATGGAATTAGTAAAAATATTAAATTTATTTGAAATTCTTATAAAATATAAATATGAATATTTTATTCTCACTATGATTAATTAAAAGATTGAATTACTGATGATTATTTACATAATATATTATTAATAGGTTGTCCACTTTATCATTAATTTTTCTTAAGAATATCATAAAATATTATTTATCAATTTAAAAGAATCTTAGTACTATCCATTGATGTAAATAATGAAAATAAAAAAAGAGTGTTCCATCATTCCATGGAGGTGCTAGTCTACATGTATGCATGGATGATGATTTCATTTTACATAGAATGAGAGAAATGTATAATATGTTTTATCATCTTATAATATAAATAATTTTATAAATATAATACTTTTATATTAAATTTAAAATTGGTACCATCCTTTTATGGTGGTTAATAATAAAACATGCAATGTTTTTTTAGGTTGTAGTCTTTACATTCAATGAATGTCTATTTTTTTCTTTATAGGGATATTGAGACTTTGTTATTATATATACCCACAAAATAAAAAAAATTTGTATAATATAAAAAAAATAATATATTGTTAGTAACAAAAAGAAAAATCGAATGATAAAAAGAAAATTATAAGAGTGAAATAATTGAACTTATATTGAGGAAGTTGGTTTTCTATTAGAGGATTCCTAGGAAAACGGTCTTAGCATAATATATTTTGACCAACATCTTATTAGAGTGAAAAATGATTATATAGGAATTATAAAAGGTATATGTTTTTGTGGAATCCTAATTTTTAGAGTGGAATTGAATTTGTGGTGAGAGGCCCTTTTATAGGTGGTGGAAATTGCATTTTTGTAAATATTTCAACATAATATAAAGGGATAACATGTTAAACATGTCATGATTATCCAATGAAAGAAAATAATTGACTATGTGGTGATATAAGGTATATAAACTCTCAAAAACCCAATTAAAAACTTGTTTTTAACATTTCTTAATTCTGTTACACCTTGCTTTATTTCCATTTTTATTTAATATTTTTATGTGGTCAATGTTTTTAAACAAATTTAACTTAATGTTTTTTTATAAAACAAAACCAATTCCAATTAAATTGCATACACACAATAATACCAAATTTGAAAACCATTTTATTAAATTAAATATCTAAAAGTGAATAAAAAATTAAATTTCATATAATAAACATATATAATTATTTATAAATAATATCTTGAGTTCTAAAATTTCAAATATGGGTTTTTAAATTAAATTTAATATTTAAAAAAATATAACTCCTCTTATAAAATATAATTTTTTGAAAAACATAATCTATATTTTTTTAAATTAATAATTATTTAATAATAATATTTTAAAACTGAGGTAATTTAAAAAAGGTATTTTTCTATAATCACCTAAAAAATTATTTCTAGAAAAATCCCAAAATTTTGTATTTTCAAAATATTTTTATTTTAAATCAATTTTATTTAGTTATTTAAAATTATAAATATAATATTTATACATACAATTTTTATATAAAATCATAAAATATAATGGAAAACATTTTTATTAAAAAAATATATATTTTAAAATATTAAATGTAATTATTATTATTTTATATCATTTAAAAAGCAAACTTGTGTTAATAATTGAAAAATAATTATCATTATTAGTCATAAATTTCGTAAAATTTAATTCAAATCATGTAAAAAAAAATTTGAAATTTTTTTTTGAAATAATATATTACCATATTAGACATTTAGGTAATCTAATATATTTTCATTCAAATTTAATGTACACATTACATTATTTATACATATATTTAATCAAAATATTACTCCAATTCATCTAATCTAATTTGACTGATCAGTTTTATAGATCATACTAAAATATTTATATTTTATCTAAATATATAATCATTTTGTTTAAGTGTGGTGTTTTTTGTGAAGAAATGCATAAAACACATTGAATTATTTAAATTTAGTAATACATTAAACTGTATGTGTGATACAACGAGCCATTCAGAATTTTCGAATAGATTTGAGTAGACAACTGTTGTTTTTAAAAAGAAGTGGATGTTTTGAATATAGTGGAGGATGAGTTACAAGTGACTTTGTCAAATAAATTTGGATATTCAAAGAATCTATATATTTAGGAATCAAATTGTATATTGTTGGTTCATTATCAACCAATGCATAGTGAAATCTACTAAAAGAGAATGATGTTGTATATCAACATGTGGGTTGTAATTATAAAGAAAAAATAAGAGCATATAGGTTCAATTTTGTAATATAGTGAATAACATTTTTTTATTACGGTGTGACATTATTTAAGGATGAAGCCGGAAAAATTCAAATTGTATTGATGATTATATTATAGTGGAAAATCTATGACTCAATGAGAGTTGGCATGATAATAATTTGGGTTCCCCTAAAGGCCTATAAACAATTAAATACTATATTATATCCTTATATTATATTAATTATTTTATAAGCTATCATTTTTTATGTTAAATATAATTGATCAATAACTCATAATGAACAATGGAGGGTCATTTTTGAAGTGGAGATTCATGTTTAATAGGGGAATATTGGAATTTTGTATAGTTGGAAAATACAAAATTCACCCATTCATAGGTGTGTTTGCATGGTCCATTGGACAAATCATAGGACTAGAACATAAACCTGACATGATAGATAAGGTATGTTCTAGGTTTTTAAGTATCACCCTACCTCCCAACTTTTATAAGTGGCTATTAGTATTGGGAAACCCTACCTTGAGTACATAGTTATTTGATGGGTTATGGTTTTATGAAATTAAGGGAATTGATTATTTTAATGTAGGAGAAGTAATGACTAAATATCATGTTGGATTTAGTAAAACATGATATCCAAATACACATGGAGTTTTGACTTACATATTATGACACAATGTTTTGAGGAACTTGTGTGGACATGATATTTTAGTCACTCATTTTCCTCAGGTTGTTGTATTCTAGGGAAACAAGGTGAGACCATAATGGGATGTATTTCTCACACCATGCATGAAAACTCTTCCATTCTTGGTCACCATATATATACATTAATTTGGTGCATAATATGTGTAATTAATCATGATGGGGTATATTTTTATGAAATTTGAGATTTGGGAATATAGAGGCCCATGGGTTATAGTAGTGCCTCTAGTGTATTTTAATTTTAATGGATATTTTTTATGTGTGGTTAGCCCAATGTATTATATTTTGTGATGTATGACTATATTCTTTCTCATGGTACATTTTTTATATTATTGAATTTATTTTATTATACATACTATGTTGTTTTATGTGGATATTATTTTGTTATTTCTATTGTCCATTTGAATATGATTTTAGGTCATAGTCCCCAAATGTATGCTTTTTCCCTTATTTCTCATCAGAAGACTCTAGATAATGGGGAGGAATTCATGAGGTCTTGGTGAATGTTATATTGGGAAATGAGGAATAATCTATAAACTAGGGAATCACACCATAATTTTAATAAAATCCCCAAATTCCATTAAATTCAATAGGAATTCCAAGATGATATATGATTTTATCATTAATGTTGTAGAACGTTTGACTAAATAGGAATTCAAGGTATGGGGTTCCTCTCTTAATTTTCATTAATTAAGTTATCATTCATGTTCCCTACATTCTTATTTTGTTTCTATACATACTGATAATATATGACCTTTTTCACATTTTTTCAAGAAATTTGAGTGATTTACAAAACCATTAAAGGTTGATTATTTCATGGTGTTTTGATTCAAATAGTATCAAAGTGGTTAGGGCTTATTTTCTAATATAACATCAATTTTTTGATTATTTATCTTTAAATAAATATTTGAGAGAATTTTATATGATTTCTCACTAATACGAAATAATTTTTATCCTTATCTTGTAATTTTTAATTTCTATGTGTCTTACAAAAATTTGACATCCTTTTATATAAAAATTCAACTAAAAATATGATAGTAAGTGGAGTCAAACATTTCTTATCTTTTCATTTGGGATTAATTTTACTCTATCAAGATATTCTTTATATTCTTTTATGCACATTAATATATATACCTCAATGGTTAAATAATATGATTTCATTTTGAATTTGATATTATTTATAAAATTATAAATGTAATATTTAGAATTTATTCCACATTGGTCAGTTTTGATGTTATTAAGAAAATTTCAAAAATAATATCTTTTTTATCCTTTTCCACATGAAATAATTTTTCCATTTTTTAAACATTATTATTTATGAAAAATAAATTCCATGTTTTCATAATTATCCTAGGTAACTTCTAGTACAATTGGTGAATTTTTCATTTTATGATAAAGTTATCAAAATAAATGTTTATTTATTTTTATTTCTATAATTAATTTTCAAAAGATCTTATAATGTATTCTGATATATTAAAAATTCATGCAATGTTTATTATGCTTTTTTGGGATTATTCCTTAATTATTACAATCATCTTGTTTCTATATTTTAATTATAATCATGTTTTATAGAATTAATTGTTTAAATCATTTCCTTCTCATGGGTAATTGATTCAACGAATAATATATTAATGTTTTCATATGGTACACATATTTATGGTTTTTCATTATGTGATTGGTGTTTCTATAGTTATATAGACCTAAAATGTATACATTAATGATTTATATCTCTTGAGATGGAATGTAAGGGACTGGGTGTTAAACCTTCTCCAGTAGGGGACTCTTTCTACATTATGATTATGGACATTGCAAGGAACCATGAAAAAAGTTAATTGATTTACTATCAGTATTGATGTGACACTTTATTTTGTTTTGAAATAATATTATTTTACGCTCTAAAGAATCTTGATTATCGACACAAGTTACCAGACAACCATGAATATTATATTATGTAATGGAAAAATAATTATACCATCACCAATCATTTTTTATCTTTGTTTTACTTGGTATAATTATCATATGTTATGTATTAGTTAATTAATAATTTTATCGCACAAATATTCTAATCTTATGCACACTTATGACCATCAATTGATATCTGATATATTTTCCATTACTATGAATTTTATCCTCTCCTTATTATGTTTTGTTACCCTATGTTTTGAAGAAGTGGAATGTATAAAATATTTTTAAAAAGTTTTAATGTTTAGGTAATTTGTTTTGTAGGTTTTCAAAACTAGGCCATAAGATCTAAATTTTCATTTTTATCATTGATTCAATAATTTATATGACTTTATGAGTTTGGTCTGGTTGATGAAATTTCTATATTTTAGGAAACGTATGATATTTATTATGTGAGTAATTTTCCCAATTATCTAAAACTCTTAACTTATAAGGCATTTAATATACACGGGATATGATATTTTCTATAAATCAAGTGATTATAGATTGTTATGATTTGGTCATTTTAGTTTGTATTAAATATAGTGTGTAATGAATATGTTTTTAATTATTGATCCGGCTGTGTAAAATATAGGGTGTTATACATCATATAGGATGAATGAGTAAAAATAATATCTTGAGAAGATCTATGAGAGTAGGAAAGATGATCAAATTATGATTTTAGCGTGGATTCCCTTATCTTGTCCAGTGGAATCTCCAATGAATATCATATATTTATTTATTTAAATTTATATATGTTTAGATGAATTTTTTTTTATTTATAAATATATATTAATATGTGTTTTATGTATTTATATTTGTTTATATTAATCTATATATATTTATATTTTTTTGTGTTTAAGTTCATATATATGTATATTTATATGTGTTTACAAATATATTTATTGATATTCATATATTGTTTTATTTATTTATTTATTTATTTATATTTTCTTTTATTATGTGTGTATATTTTAATATATCTATATTTATATATATTTATATGTGTTCTTGAGACTAGAAGGCACACACATTTCCATGTGGGCTTGGGTCTGGTGGGCCCATGTTGGGCCTTAGAAGGGATGGCCCAATGCCACTTTTTAAATGAAAATTAATTGTTTACGCATTTTTTAAATATATTAAAATATTTCCAAATATTTATATGTAATTTTTTTTTTAAAATACCTAAACAAGTTTTTAAAATATTTCTTAAAAATTATATAACAAAACAGTATTTATAAAATAAAAACCCCATTAAAACCAAACAGTGAAATGATTTACGATAGTTTTTTAAAATAATCATGTAATAATCCTTGACCAAGGAATTAATGGTAGTGAAAATAGTTACAAAATAAAAATTTTGGAGTTTTAAATCATCATATGTTTCATTTATTTTAATTTTATAAGATATGTATTTTTAAAAATTAATAATATTTCATCATATTTCATTAGTTTTTCATAATTTAATATATTAGTTATAACGAAAAAATTATAAAAAAATAAAATAAATAATGATAAAAAATAAAGTATCTCTTATAATTATTACAATTCAAAACTACATAAAAATAATTAATACACATGAATAACATGATATTTAAGGATTATCCAATCCTTACCTATATATATATATAAACTATTAAATTTCAAGATTATATAAAGAAATATTTATAGATTTACTATTACAAAATTATTAAATGATATTTCCAATTCTAATAAAATATTGGAGGATTTATTTTATCTAGAATAAGGATCAAGGCCTCTATTATTAGCAATAGAGTTAGGACTAAAAAAGACTTTTCATTAGCATTATCTCTATTGATGATAAAAACAATTAGTTGTAGAAATTTTCTTCTACAATACCATCAAAATACAATATCCAACTAAATAAATGGAAAATTAATTTTAAATAAATTTTCGCTCTAAAAATTTAAAATTTAAAATAAATTTACATTTGAAATATTTCAGTATATTATAATTACATTAAAATTAGAAATTTATTACAACCAATTAAAAATTCCAAAAAACTCAAAGACAATTAAACTCTTAGGAGACTAGCTATCTCTGTAATCTAATTTCCTTAAGACCCCTTCTAATAGATCCATATATTGCTATTAATTTTTGAACACACCACCACCATCTCAAATAAGATAATCATTTACTACTAATAACAAAAAATGATTTTTTTATTAATAATATAATGAAATGGATAAAACATAATTTTGAGTAAATAATCAAAAAATGAATAATAAATATAAAGGAAAAATGGATAATAAACCAATATATATTAATATAATTGAAAACTTGTACCTAAATAAAACATATTGAAAAATAAAATGATACTCAAAGAATGACTTCTATTTTTTGAGTATGTGCCACAATTTCAATGAAACCCCCCTGTGTGCCTATTTAATGAGAGCCTAATTCCGACACATAAAAAATATATATTTATATTTTTCCTAGACCGTCAATACAATATGAGCGTGTATTCTTGATTTTGATTATCTATAAAGTGTTTTGATCTAAAATTTACCTTTTAACTGAAAACACGCACTTTTAGTCGTAATATCTGCACCGTGTGTGGGATTTATGTGTGGTTAATTTCAATGATAATATTAATCACGAATCATTTTCATAAATTATTAAATAAATCCAATTGTATATTCTTTGTCTTGAGTATTTTACATGTGTTTTGAAATATAATGTTAATTTTGAACTCGAAAAATCCACATTCAGTCAGACAAGCCACATCATGTGTCAAATTGATTTAAATCAAATTCCCATATGTGAAAAATGAATCAAATAAAATTTTTCTAATGTATCAAGACCATCTATGTGTTTTTTCTAAATTTTTATTGTTCGACACATGTTTTGAACTATTATGTAACTACAAAACTAAACACATGCGCCTATGCAAAATATTAATGTGATATTAATTCATAGATATCAAAAATTAATTTTATATTTATTTCAAAAATTTTCAAACCAAAACAAGAAGGTCTTTATCATTTTGAGAATTTGATTCTTTTTGTGAACAAAAATGTCATTTTTAAATGAAAACTCAAATTTTTAGTGATTACAGAAAGAATATATGCCATAATGATGTGATATTAATTTTTGCACCTAAAAAATACACCAAGGACAATATTAATAAATTATAAAAACAATCCAAGTGATGTTTCACTGTTTTGTGTATTTGATATTTGTTTTGAACAGATATTACACCATTAAACTTATGTTATACAGTTTTTGTAATACCGATAACACCGTGTAATAGATATATGTGAGGTTAATTCCGAATATTAAAAAATAATAATTTATCAATATATTATTGTTTTAGTTAAATTAATGTGTGTTTTATTGGGTTTCAGTTGGAAACATTTGTTTTAAAGTGAAAGTACACTTTAAAATGAAAAAAATTCACTTTCAGTCTTAATGGCAACATCATGAGTTGTATTGATTAATAACAGATCATTTTCCTTATGTCTCAAAGTAATATTATCATTTTCTATGTCTTTATCAGATGGCACATGTTTTGAATTAAAATTTCATTGATAAACATAAACATTTCTCTTTATGTCACACCATCCATTCAATTTGTTGGATTGATGTGTGGTTAAATACAATATATAAAAAATTAATACAATATCATTTAACAAAATATTTAATGTAATAAAATACTTTTCTACAAATTTTGAGCATGTGATGTGCATTTTGAACAAACATTTCGGTTTTAAACTAAAAAAATGCACACGAGGTCATACTGACCACACCATGCATCAGATTAAAATGTCATTAAATACAATACGTAAAAAATAAATTTCCAATGTTTTAATAATGTATCTATAAAACATTATCATGTTTTGTTGCTTTAGAATATGTGACGAGCCTTGTAATATTATATTACACTTTTAAATGAAAACATGCACGTTCAATAATATTGACCACACAATACATTTGATTTACATTTTGGTAATTCGTACTATTAAAAAATGAATAATTATTATTTTTAATAAAATATTATGTCATTTCTGGTTTTTTTCACATTTTCCAATTATTTATGTGTTTTTTAAACTAAAATATAACATTTAAATTGAAAACATTCCTTTGGGTTTATGATGTGTATTTTTCATGGTTTTCACTTAGTTGTAGGAAAAGGTATGGCCAATGTTTGGGACAGATCAATGAGGATGGTACAATTATGTATATAGAGATCAAGTATGTGATTGATACATAATATAATTTTATATACTTGATGTTTTATTTATGTTTCTCTTATTTACCCATTCATATATATGATATTTCGAGTGGGAGATCAATATTGTATGTATCAAATGATCGGTTGGGAATTTACTGCATTGAATTTATTATTTCTGCTTTCTTTTCTATTTATTTAATGCTTCCGCACTCTTATTATTACTATTATGGATTCTATAGTTTTATTTCCACAACTTTCTTACATTTATATGAGGGAATAGTCTTTACACTATCACACCCCAGGCCCTCTCTGATAGTTGGTAGCCTTTAGCATATGTGGCGGATCACTTGAGGTCTTATGGTGGACTGGCTCTGAACACTAATTTAGTGGAATCTAGAACAATAATATACAATTTTGTATCATAGGTGTTCCTTTCCATTTTTTACTATTTATGACATATTAGATATGTGCATAAGGAATGTGTCTGAACATGGGATAGATATGAGACATGTGCATCAATACCACATCTTTTAATAAGATGTCATACAAGCTAGTGATATGGTATTGTTATTTTGATAAATTTTTCTACAATTGTACAATATTTTCACTTTGAGAGATGTATGAGTTGTGGGTTTGTGATGATTTATTATGAATTTATTATTATTGGATCATTGGAAAGAGACCATTGATTGGTTTTGACTTCTGTAGAAAAGGCAATATGAATTTCAAGCATCATGTTTGGGGTATTGGATTCACATGTTATGGGCATTCTAGTGTGTTTTATTATAGAAAATAGGGGAAAATTGTTAGAAGATTCAGTTAAAACCAAAACAGTGTTTTCCCGAATTGGATTTTTGTGGAATTATACTCGATTGGGACTACATTTACATTATTTCATTCTAATGGTAGGTTATGTGGATCTATGATAAAACATTTAATGGGAGGATAAATATAGATCCATCTTACATGAGAGGTTTAAGTATGATAGTAGTACATTATGCCACATGATTCCCATGTAAGAGACCATTTTATGGGTTTTGTTTCTTAGGTTTGGTTATTTAGAGTGTCAGTATCAACCTATATAATTTTTTCCTAAATATATTCGAATTATGTTCTAACCAATCAAAATGGTTTAGTGATCTTTCACACTAATCAATGTGTCAATGTTGTGTGAATACTATGGGTCCTTATAGTTAAACATTAACATATGTTCCCTTCATTTATGGTTATAATTTTGGATCCTCTAGTATGATATTGATAGGTAACATGATGTTTCTCATGAACTGGTCCTCAAGGGGGAATTACATTGTATGGATTTCTGGTTTGTATATTGTCATCACTAATTGTATGTTATATCAAGACCTCAAGATATTATTTCAACATGAGTATTCTTAGTTAGGATTATGACCCTTCTGTGATTATGTTGGATGGTTTTACCCTATTGGATCAATGTTATCATTTCTTCCCTTATAGTGGATTGAAAATCGCATTAGATGACTTTAGTTCATAGGGTTGCGTAGGTGATTCCCCCTGATCTAGGACCAATAATATATTTGAATTTAGTGTTAGTCGGTTAGACCTTGTGAATGTGTTGTGGGACATGATTATTTGGGATTGGTGGGAGACATATAGGACCTATGTTTTTAATGATACCCATGGAGGTCGATGTTTTTTTTTGTTGAGGGAATCCTATGTGAGAGGTTGGCCTGATTTTTTCGGTTCCTTATTGGTAATTATCTTGGGTTTCCTCTTTTTGTGATATATTAATGGTAAGTGATCGAGTTTTATGATATATGAATCATTATTCCTTCAGTTTTCGAGAAGTAAGTTATGGTTATTTCCCTCCATGATTGAGTTATATGAGTAGGGATGGATTGGGTTTCTAGTATTGTTGACCAGTGTTTTGGATATTTCTAATTTAGTTACATCATGTGTGAATGATCATGATTAGGATGATTTTGTGTAATAGGTCATCTAAAAATAAATCAAGGCACATGTGATGTGCATGATTTTTTAGAGGAGGTCCACATGAGATTCACTATTTTTTGGAACGAACTTTCAAATAGCATGGTCACCTTGGTTTCCCAAGAAGAAGAATTAATGGATAATGAGTTAAGTGATAAAGGTACACACCAAATGCACATGTTTACAATAAATTTGTAAATCAATGAGTGGTCATAAGTAAGATGCAGACTGATTGGTTCAAAAAAGAGATATACCTGGTTTCTCTAAATTTGTGGTTAAAATAATGAATTTATATCCTTGGTAGAGATAAAATCAAGAATGAAGTAGGTTTCGTGAGATAGTTGACCCACAATTAGACCTACATATTCATTTTTGGGAGGCGTGGTGTCTGAATTTGGTCAAGGTATATGGTGGTATGTTTTGATATGAACATGTCTTGGGATATATATACGTACTTTTTGATGAAATATTGTTATACACTTAGTTGGATACGATCTTTTCCTATATCTTGATAATGTCCTTAGATTGATGGGAGAGTATCAATTATATTCCAATAAACTTATCTTTTAAAATGTTATTTCAGGTTGGATGTGGAACAGGTTGTAGTTTCACTTAATGTGTGGTATAAGGCAATCCTTTTGCAGGGGAGTGTAACATCATTAGTTTGATGTTAGTGACTTTAATAATCAGTTTCAATTTGGATGCTTCCATGGAAAACATTTTTTTGAAGCCATAATGGGTGATTCATGGATGTAACATGTTGATGTTAAGGGGGAGTAGTTTTCTTTCCATGTAGTTGTTATGTCCAGATGTGGATTGAGCAAGTGATGTGGTGATTGAGACATCATTTATTTATTCGATGAAAAGGATGATCCTAAGTTAAGGAGCACTATTTTGGTCAAATGAAGGTGACACAACTATGGAATGTTCATGGTACCATGAGGGAAATTATATGATTGTGGTTTTATAACACGTATTCTATTAGATAAATGAAACATAAATAGTTGAAATTCATGGTAAATTATAGGTAAATAATTGGCTACAGATTTTGGTGAAATCCGTATATGGTCATTAAGCTTGGTGTAGCTTTTAGATGATCCATGGATTTTTTTTATTGGGATTCAATAAGTTCTAGTGCAACAACATGACTACAAATATAACTAGGATATGATTCTATCAAGAGGAAAGTGCATAATTCTGGTAGGGCTTCAGTGATAATGTTGGTTAAAATCATCATAATCAACAGAATAAGGCTACATAAATATAATTTTCAAGATTTTATTCATGTGGGAACCAATAATTCATGGTAGTAATTTATTGGGGGTAGTTTGACATGAATTTTCTATATTGGTTTTATGTGGTTTGTAGGGTTCCGTGTATTCAACAATTTTGGGATGAGATTCGTGTATTTTCGAGGTTAGATAATAATTCTAGAGGAAAATTTAGTAGGAACAAGTTGATATTGTCTGATGCGTGTTAAATTATTATGATCAAACCAAGGACTGCGGGTTCTTCCCTCTCATGTAATTTGATAAACATATCAAAAGTGTATCTATGATACTTAGAAAAAGTTTTAGTAAGTCAGTCTAACGGTGGTTGTTCGTCTCTAAGGATTTTTTTTAGTTGTTGTTCAATACCCATGGTGGGATCATCATAGGCTAGATGATGGGATGGATGAAAATTTTTTCATGTCACTTGTTATATATGGGATATTTTAAGCACCATCATATAGTTTCAATGGTTATTTAGGATGTTTTCTCGAGTTTTAGTGGCTTAGGTACCATATGTTTGAAATAACTCATAGAGGTACAATGGAAATTTTTCTAAAAGTAAAACATTAATTTAGGAAAACATATCTAATAAAATTATGTTATGTTATGTTTTCATTTTCCATATGGTATTTTCAAAGATTATAGGTTATAAGGTGTGGAGGTTATAAAATCACATGGTTTTCAAGCATGAAATTTCAGAATGAATTTGATCTTTCAGCTTACTGGATGAGCCAAATCTTTATTGAATATTAAGAACAAAATTATTAAGGTTTTAGTATATCTAAATTTCTTTAGAGTTGTAATAGGGCCCTGGTTGTATCTTATAGTTTTTGGGTGCTTCCAAATGGATTGGGACCCAAAACTAGAGTTTTGGGAAATGTGAACCAAAGGGTGGATGGTTTGTGTAAATCATGTGAGCAAACCATGCTACCTAATTTGTACTAGCACATGGTATAGGGAGACCTCATTTAAGACTATGGAAAATAATTTGGTTTTATGATTTTTTCCAACATGACGTATGTATGGATCTTGGTTTTCTAAACTGGGGGTTATTCCCATTGGGGGAGGTAGGGATTGAATAATGCCAACCGCATAGGTGGTGAACGGTTTTGATAACTGTGTGGAAAAACTATGTATCCATTTAAAAAGTGTAAAATTGCCATTTCCCATTCTATATTTAGGAGTTTAACCCCTATTTTTCTCCCTTATCCACCCTTATCTGTGCACCTCTCTTCCAACCATTCCATTTGGTGGTTGAACATTGTTTTTTGAATAAATCATACATTGTCTGATGCATTGGGAATCTTAAGTTAAAAAATTGCCTTTGTTACCATATATTCTAGTTTTATCCTTCATCCTCTTACTTGGGATACATTAGTTTGGGGTTTTGGTAGTGATTCGACTCAATCATGGGGGAATCAAATACTGATAGGGGGTTTTATGATCTTCCTAGGAAGAGGACAACATGAGATGTTTTCAACACTTCATCACATGACTATTTTTTAACCTTTGTCATAGAGTTTAATTTCATATGAAATATTTTTTATTTGGATAATTGTGTTGTTTTTTACCACATTACATTGGTATTTATATTTATTTGAGGTTATTTGTCTATTTTTATTGTTGGTGAGTTCTAGGACTCTATTGCGATGTGATTAGATAATTCAGTGACACTTCCAAATTTATCACCTTTAAAAAAAGGTTTTTTTAGTTTTGTTGTTTTATTAATTAATTATAATTTTTTTATAATTATTTAATAATGATGGTCATTTTATGAGGTTGGTCAAATATTACTCATTGGAGCTTGGATAGGCCTTTTCTCTAGCTTCTGGCCGTTGGAGAATAAATGGTAAAATCATCATAAAGGATGGTAATATGGAATACATTACCTTCATTATTAATTCATGTTTATGGAAATATATTGATGTACGGGCTCTCCCCTATGGGAGACATCACAATATTTAAATTCAATTTTATTAATTAGTTAACTAAATGAAATTTGTAGATGGTACCAGATGAACTCCCAAGGTTAGTAAAAACTATAGTGTGATAGTTTCATCCCACATCATGAGTCTATGACCATGATATAGGATCCCTTATGGAATTCCTTTACTTATTCATTTTATGATCCCAACAGGGATTCATTTCATTCATACTGACATAGAGGACACTAGGAGGGATGCCTCTACTTACTACAAACCTTGAGGATTTTTTGTAGGATGCCTCCACATTATTTTAACATGAGGGAGCAAGTAAATTCCATAGTGTTTGAAAAACCTTGGGTTTGTATGTCTATTTTTGGTAAAATTGTACTGTGTTTCACCTTACAACCCAATCCAAAATTATAATACCATGAGAAAGAGGTATTATTTTTGGGTTTAGGCATTCTACCACCCTCACTCTAATATTTATGACTTCACTAGTTTACTACTGATGTATTGATGATTACCAGAGGTGTTTCCCAGGTTTTGGAAGATGAGTGTAATGTGACGTGGTTCATTTCAGAGATCACTAGTTGTACTTACTAGGATCTATATTTTGAGCCTTATTTATGTATATAGAGATCAAAATATGGAATCGATGAAGGGAAGTTTTCTATGGTACTGAAAATGCCTAATAGTATGACATTGTTTACCAAATTTTCTCTGGATCTACTCTATACACTCACTGAGTATTCCTTGGTCAATGGTCTTGCTTACAATCCCTAGTAGTTCTAAACTATACCATGTTTTCAATGTATGTACTCAGTGTGCTTGATGGGGATTCCCAGGTCTATGGACTTCAATCATGGACCAAGTTGGTCTATATTATATTGTGTATGATATAAATAAGCTTCATGGAATTGAATAAAATTCCTTAGTCATTAGACCTGGGTCTTGGGACTTATATGTTTCATACATGATACTTATAGAAAATAAAGTAGTTTATGTAGTGTCAGATTTACAAGATAGTCCATTGGTACTTTGAATTCGTCTTTATTATAATTGTAGGTGAGTATGTGTAAATACAAGGATAGAAAATGTATCCCTCTATGGTGACATAGCATTATTATATACTTATCTGGTTATCGTTAAAGAAGGAATTTTCAATCAGGATTACATATATGAGGATCAACATTATTATACATGGATTGAGTTTTATTAAATTCACCTCAATCCCATTTTCTATATCTCTAGTTTTCTATATCCTAGATCCAAGGATCTACTGTTGCTGGATTTATTTATTTTTGACTAAAATATTTATATAAATGTATATGTGAGAAAATCTGTATATATGGCGGTATATAAATTTAATAATATATATTGTTATATAATATGGAATTATATCCAAATGATCAAGATCGTGGACCGAAAGGATAATTTGTGTACATGTTTCGCTTCTTTTCACCAGTTAGTTATTCATTTATTATTTTTATTATTATATAGATATGTAGATCAAATATAATTATTGTTTATATTACTGGATATGTTTGAGACTCGGTTTGTGTTTCCCTATTTAGTTTTGTACTCACGCCCTACTTGGCCCACTATAACACTGGGTTACCTGGTCAAATGTTCAATTAGTTGCACGTATAGGTAGGGCTATGGAGCAATACTCTTCAAGAAGAATGGATAAGATATTTATGTGGAGATCATTTAAGTAGTAAAACACATATAGTGTTTTAGATCCCTGTACTTTTGTTTTTATATATATTATCCACCCATATATGTGTATGATCATCTTAGAGGTTGATCAATGTTTTATGTATGACTTGGTTATTTGACCCATTACTACATTCCATTTATTTTTAAAGCATGCTATTCAGTTTATTTTTTCTCCAAACTCTGATTATAACTATTTTGGATATTATTTCCTTATTTTGGATTTTATATTACGCATATATGAGGTCATAGTATCTGCACTATCACACTCTAGGATCTCACTACAATTCAAAAACCTCTTTCATATGAGGAGGTGCGATTGAGGCCTTGTTGTGAACCCACCTGGTGCAGCAGTTTAGCGGAATCTGGGCCGAGTTTTAAAATTATCATTGGATAATGTTTATGGTGATTCTTGAATCTAAAGTGTAAAATATTTTGGGGAAATAAGTAGTCATTCTTATATAATTTTATTTTATTGAATAAAAAGAATTTATCTTGTTATACTGAAACGTAAATTTACTTTTTTTATATAGTAATTATCCAATTATATTTATATGTTCATCGATATATAATTCAAGAAACAAAATGTTATTGGATTGAGATTTCTATTAATTAAACAATATATTATCAAAAGAAAATCATTTTATTATTATTTTATGTCACAGAAAAAATTCAATCGATTTAAAGTATATAATTTTTTTATTAGGTGAAGCATAACTCATTTTTACATAATGGTTCTACTTATAGGGTTTGAATTCTTGAAATTTATATTTTATACCTCTTTTATATTTTCTTAAATTTACATTTCTTAATCATGTGATTAATCCTCCAAATAAAAAAATATCCAATTGCAATATACCATAAATTCTTACACCTCCTAACTATAAATTAAAGGATTATGGGTTTCCTATTTTATAATGTCTCAATATATAGCTGGAGGTTGTGTAATTAATTTCCCCATAGTATAAATAGATGATGTTTTTTATGATATTTATTAATTTCTATGTGATCAATACAATTGACCATTAATAAAACAATATGTATACTTATCCAATATAAATATACTCTATATGGATTAATGAAGAGAAAATAAATTTTTCATTATTCTTTTTATCCAAAAAAATAATGAAATTACAACATAATGTAAAACTACTTTCTTCCAAAAAAAATATCTTATATTAGAGATCAACATCATTCAATGTATATAAATCAATTTAAATGTTTATTTGATTAATTAACTAATGTAACAAATGATAATATATTTGATAGGGTGAATTGGTTGATGATGTGAATTCCATAAAATATCAAATTTTTTAATTTTTATGCTCACCTTATTAATTTTTTCTATGACTAAACTACTATTCCACTACTATTTATTTAAACTATATGTTCTTCATATTATAAAAATTTTACAATTTAAATATAACCAATTGTGCCAAAATATTCACAGAATGAGTAGGGTGAGAATCAATTTTTTGTTAATGTATTTAATGATTTAATTTAAATTTTGTAAATATTACTATGGAAACCTGAAATATAATGAAGCTTACTGTATTAAAAACTAACCTGATACATATTACACATTCCATGAACTATTTCCCATTAATAGTTGAATGTATTGGGCCTCCCTAATAAGTCTCCAAATACCTTTCTTATTTTCAACTTTGTTATAAAACTCACCATATAAATTGGGACAATATTGAAATGATAATTGCATCATAATGAGAGGCTCAGTCTCAAATGTATTTTCCTCAAACATAGTGTTGTTTTAGTTTGCAATAAAAAAACAGAATATTTGTTTTGAATGTAGTGTATAAAATTCAGGCACTACCATTCATTCCATTATAAATGGATCATCATTGTACACTTTTATACTGATATTAACATTCATGAGTCCCAAACCATTGATTTTAACTACACTTATATTGTCACCCATTTTCATTGAAAGATAAGTACTTGAAATATTTTATAATTGAAATCCTATATATTTTCTATGATGCCAATGTATGAAATATTTTTGAAAATTGGATGTTGGTCCTCAAAACCCGATACATGAATTGCTTCTTTCATATAAATTACTCTAGTGTTTTCAAAATTTTATTTTGTCTTTTTCCTTTTAGTATAATATATTAATGTTAAATATATCACTATTATATGTTGATGCATATAAAATTGGCCATATTTGTAACTATTGAATATGTTTTGAGATTGAATTTGGACTTGTAAATAACAATTACCAAATTTATTAAAGAAACCATAGTATAATCTATTTATTATGTGTATTTCATATCTTAATTTCATCCCATCATATATTAAAATTTCAAATAATTAGTTTATGACTTTCAAAAATGGTCACAACACCTATACTATTTTTAAATTGCAATGGTTAGTTAGATCCAACATTGTAATGGTATTTGTGACAACATTTCTTCCAAAAATTCCATCACCCACAAGGTTCCCATTGGGATATAGTTGTGGGAGACAAATGATACCCAAATTGAAGTGGTAATTTTTATATAATTCAATAGTTTATAAAATAATATATTACTCCATAATACAATCTTCTATAAAAAACTATTTTTTATGTACTCTTCATACCATTCATAAACCATTCAATGTCAAAAATCCATTTGTAATGTATATTAACACATTGTCATATATCTATAACCAATTGAATGATCACGGGAACCACTATATAAAATAATTAAGGTGTGAAAAAAATTATTTAATTCAAATCATATCATACAATGTTCATTTCAAATTCTTGTAAAATTCACTCAATATGCATCATTACTATAAAATGATTCGAAAATGAAAAAAATATAGGTTAATTTTTGTTAGAATGTTATAGGTAAAATATATCATAAATATACTGAAACATCATGCTCCTATATAATGTATTTCTAAAAAAACTTCTGTTAAAGTATTAATATATTATATGGAAAAATTAACATATCAGTGAATTTTTTATAAATATGTTAGAGGTCTTAACATCCAATTAAAATCGTAAATTATGTGAATTTTTTATAAATATGATAAAGCTCTTAACTTCCAGTTAAAATCTTGAAAAATTCAATTTAATATTTATGGTGTTTGAAAGCAATACTCTATTTCACACATTTAGTAAAAATTGAGAGTCAGTTTTGGATCCCTTGGGTGGGGAGTGGTCGTATGACTGGTGAGGGTTCCCTATATTGCTTTATACATTGCATCTCTTATGAAAAGTTTGGCTTATATTTTATTAATATTTTTTCCCTTATCAAATGGTGGAAAAAATATTGAATCTAAATAAAATGATGAGTACCAAAAATAATTTTCTAAGGATCAAAAGAAAATTGTGATTATTAATTAGAATTGTAATATTTTTATAATGAAATTTATTTATCAATTTATTTATTTATTTTCTATTCTTTTATTTTCATGTGTGAGTTTAACATAGATGAATATAGTGGTTTATCAAAAGATAATTATTCCATATTATCGATGAATAATTTCATGAAATTATCATGGATATATTTACACAAATTATCGTAGGGTAATTACATGTTTGGCCAATAGATAATTTTTATAGTTATTAGACGATAATGACATCGATAAATTATTTTGAAAATATAATGTTGTTAAAATAAAGTATAATCTTAATTAATTAATAAACAGTGTATAATTAGAATAAATTTTAAAATAATAACTAGTATGTTTTGAAAAAATATAATTTCATCAAATTATTTAATAGATAATTGTTTAAAATTATGAAATGATAAATATTTGGATTATAAAAATATAAATAATTTTCAATAAATATATATATATATATATATAGTTAAACACATTTTGTATAATTTATTTAAATTATATAACCTTATTTATTTTGATTATCAAAATAGACACACACACATATATATATATATTGTTAGATATATATTTTTGATAATTACATTGGAAGTTAAAGATAATTTTATTAAATATAAAATTATCAACTTATAATGGCATGAACTATTGAAGGATAATTCAAAACATACTCA
Organism: Viscum album; assembly: GCA_963277665.1. NCBI lineage: Eukaryota > Viridiplantae > Streptophyta > Magnoliopsida > Santalales > Viscaceae > Viscum > Viscum album. The sequence continues at coordinate 812,098,836 of OY728126.1, read as the reverse complement.
TTGAAAGAAAATAATAATCTAGATATTATACAGGTGAGAGAAAATGTTCTCACATGTCATATTACTTTTGAAATAAAATAATAGGTATTGGTTCTAGGAACCCTTAATGAATAGAAAGCATTGGTGTTTTGATGCTTATGATAATCGGGTCTAAAGGAGGTGTATTGAACCACATGGGATGGTTTATCATTACCGCTGACATAAATGATCTTGAGTTAGGTGGTTCTATCCATATTAACAAAATTTATTATCCTAGATTTTCTTGATTTATTTAAATTGTGGATTTAAATTCAGTTTCTCATATTTGATTTCAATTGAATTGATAAAAAGATGATTCCACTGAATTGGCATATTTTAAATTGTTTTGGACTGGAATTTTGGAAACCCATAATTCCATTTAATTGTTGTGTATTTATGGAAATTTTTTGATTTAAATTGTTTAATTTAAATTTAGGTTTTTATGGAAATGATTTTTATTAAATAGTTGAATTTAGTTGTGAAAATAAATTGTGCAATGATAGAATTGGTTTTTAATTGATTTAAGACTATCCAAAACGGCGTTAAAATGTTTTGATAAAAACCCTACGGTTTTATCTTATTAAAGTGGCATGTTTTTTATTAAGTCGTATTTCACTTTTAAATGAAAAATTTTAATTAAAATTGATGTATGGGTTTTAATTTTATTTTATGATTTCTTAAAATAAAATTTTCACCATTGTATGTGTATGAGAACATGCAAGCCTAATGTAGATTTTTGAATTAATTGGAAACACTCTATAGTTACTACAACATTCTTAAAAGCACATGAAATAGGTCACCTCCCTTTGGTGATGGTGATGAGTCCTCTCTAACCAGTGTCTAGAGGACTTATGTGTGCACATTTTTTTGAGATCACGTAGAGAGTGAAAAGTATTATAGCCAGAAATAATATCATACCTGTTTAGAAGATGACTGTGTTTCTCACTTATTATTTATATTTCAAATATATAATTATGCCAATTATTTTGAACTGCTTTACCTGCCTACTGATTTCACAAAAAATATTTATGTAATTGTATTGTTTAAACTATGGTTTTTGAATTATTCTATCATTTATAAAGCCTTTTTAAAGATATTTTTCCATAATTCAAACTGTATACCATGATTTTGGTAATTATGATTTAAAATGTGAAACCAAATTACATTGAAATTGATAGATTTTATTTGGTTAATCAATTGTTGCAATCTATTATGTAATTTATGGTGAGACCGTACTAGTTTTTTATCTCACACCCTACTTGTTCCATAGAGTTTTTGTAGATTATCTTTTTACATGTTCAAGCAAAGATAATATATCACATGGAGGTTGATCCAACTATTGAACTGAGGTCATGGTGAGTTGTTTCCTTAGGGACCTAGGTTGTGTTTCCCAATTTTAGAAGCTAGTTTTAGTACTTTGGGCATGTTTATACACTATTTTATTCTAGTAATTTACTCCTAGTAGAGTTTTATTTTGATATGAATACCCTCTTTCTTTGTTTATTTAGGCATTGTTAGTAAACAAATCATTCCCACTATCATGTTTTATGATACCAGGTGCTAGTTTCCAACTCGTGGGGATCAGGAATGCTCTTCATGAAACATTAGGACCAGATCAATTATCAATTTGCCTAGGTAGCCGAGCTGGTTCATGATATACACATACATTATAACATACATCATAACCAGATTGTTTTGTGATTTTAATCCATTAAAAATTAAATCATTCGTCAGTATGGTTTTGTTGATATTTTTTGAATAACACTCTGAAATAATTATACTTTTAAGGATATAGTGAATCAAAGAAATATCTTGGTTGAAAAGTCTGTATGGAACTGAAGGAAGAAAACTTTTTATTTCACCCTTTACGGGAACCATATTTTTTCAAATACCCATATCAATCATGCATAAACTCTGCTAGAGATAATTTATTTTTTATAAGGAATTTAATAATGTTCCAATGACATTATCACATACATTTTTTCTATTTTTCATGACATCATGAAAAGTTATGACATATTATTCATGACATCATGAAAAGTTATGACATATAATAAATTCCAACATGTAAATTGAAAAAATAATAATCTCTATTAACATCTTGTTTTAAATGGTTTTATGAAAACAAAAATTAAAAAAAATGGAACAACAAAATTAATTTTATCAGACTCATCATAATTTTTAAATTAATAGGGTGCTATTAATTCTTTTAAATTCTGATTTACTGATGTTTTCTATGATATGTAATTATCTCAACTAGGTAAAACATTATTTTTACATAGAAACATTACCATAAAAGAATATTTATACCTATTTTAATGTGCAGTTTTTTTAAAAAAATAGGATAAATTATCATTCCATTAATGTAATATAAAAAATAATCCATGAGGATGAGTGTTTTTTCATCCCAAATGACATGGATATCATTTTAAAGTCTCCATTTATATGAGAATAGTATAATATAAATCATTAATATTATTTTTAAATTTCACATATCCTTGAATCCCTTTAAATTGTGAGTATTGGGTGTTATAAGATCCATGAGGAGGTTCTGTGTGGTTTGGAGGGTGTATGTGGTGTGTTGGGGGATCCATTAACAAAAATTCCATGTAAGAGGTATGGAAGTATATACTGTGCTATGATAATAGTGATTTTTTCATAGTGAACCTATATTAATTCATAGGAGATAATGGTATGTGTTTCAATACTACTACCAAACCAGTTGTAGCTGCATCGCGTATTATAGGATGTGTTGTGTTTGCTTTCATGGGAGAGTGTGTCATTTGGCTTGGTTCTTATGGATGAATCATAACCCCCACATTAAAATTTATTGGATCTAGTTTGGATTATCATAATTATGTTTCAATTAGGGTTTCTTTAGTGTGGTCCATCATGATCTGCCGTATAATTCCCTTTGTCAGCCTATGTTGTTGCATGGTCTAAGGAGCAGCGTCACAGACTTCTATTTTTTAGCGGGTCTATAAATACCCCAAGACTAATGAACATGTATTCTTTCAACTTATCTCAATTAGAACCTGAGTGAATAAAGTGTTTTTTTAATTAATTTTAACCTATATTCAATAAGGATGTATCTTTATATCCTATTGATAGATCCACAATGAACCAAAGTGACATCTTCTCTCTAGTAGTTTTTATCTTTTTGGTTTCATTATATATTTGTTTCATTGTACTATGATTGGAATATTCATCTCCTCTATTTGTGTGGTATTCTTAATATCATTTTCTTATGTTTTTTGGAATTACTTCATGAGGATATCATAGTTCATCATAGGAGAGATAATCGGAGATCCTTGATTTTGGTCCATTTTCATGAGAGGAACATTTACACCTTTGAGTTAATAGATAACATGATACTCTTATTTATTTATGTGAAGTCTAAAAGTTAACATGGTTTATCACTTAAAATGAAAATGAAATTAACAATTCGAATAACGAACTAGAATAATAATTAATTTGGTTATAGTGATCACATGTTGAGGATTAATACCATGATAACAATTCTACTCTTGTTTTTATAGATAATGTGCTATCTAATATATGAATTTGGTTCATGTTTTATGGTTTTTTTAGAAATTATATTTTAATTTAAAATGGAAATTAATTTAAATCTAGTTATTGATAATTAGTTAGATAAATAATTAAAGAATAGGCATGATTAAACGAATCAGATGTTTCATATAATTTGATTATACTCAAATTGATGAAATTGTACATGTATAATTGAATATGTTGTCCATATGATAATGGAATTTCATAAAGAATGTAAATCAAGATAATGATTATTGACAATGGTGAAATAAAAATTCATGTTAAATGATTTTCTTATTTTTCTAGCTTTTGAAATTAGAGTTAATACTAAGAGCACGTTCAACTCATAAAATCTTATTATAGATGAGGCCTTTGGCTTCCCATAGTTGGAACCTATGAATAGTTAATTTTTTAATTCATGATGGATGAAAACCGGGTTTTTATATATAAATCACTAGGGACTAGTGTTCCAATTTTGTTTATAATGGATGGATGCACTGTGTTGGAGCCAATGATAGCTGATTTGTGCGAAAAGATTAAAATTGATGTTTTATGGCCAAGTTTCCTTGTTTTTGATTCTTTATTAATTGTGCTGTGTTCTATATGTGAGATTTTCCAACCCAGGGTTGTGTTTTGGAAGACATATTTTGTATGGGGTAAGGAGGATTGGATTATGTTCTAGTGGTTAATGCTTGGTATATAGAGATTCACAGGGATATGAATGATGGTGTCCTAGATGACACTAATTATATTGGAATGCGTTGAATCTAATCTTACCTTTTTTTATAAATATGGATACCTACATTATATGATCCTTTTTATTGGATGATAATGGGGTTACTTGTTTATCTGCTTTCATTCTGCCACTTCTTAAGTTAGTTGTATATGTTTGGTTGAATTTATCAATGGTAGTTTTAAATTATTTCATTGAATAAATGGAATTTTGGAATTATTTTTTAATTAATAATAATTGTTTAACCCATATTGATTGTGTTACTAGAATGAAAATTTTGAAATTATATTACTCAAGAGAAATCATGGGCTCGATTAGATTATTCTTGGGGGGAATGGACCTGGACTGATGGATAATAATGTTCAATGTGGATAGTAATACTGATGGTAATTTAATAAATAATTGATTAATTTATAAAATTAAATGTTAAAAAAATAATAAGAATTACTTTAATGTTTCTGTTTAAATTGTTTGTTTTCTTAAAATATATGTAGTTATTAGGATTATAGCTCAGTGTTCGAGCGATGATAGTTGTAGCTAATCTTCGGAGTAGGTTATTCTCATCATGTGGTCGTGATCTATATTATATCCTATACATTGTTTGATTTCATATTTGACCCCACCCCTGTTTTTTAGGGTTACTAAAACACACCAATCACCAGGTGGGTATTTTCCCCAACTTCCCAGGGCGAGCACAGATAGATGACTACACCCTATATCTCGGATCCCTTATCTTGTTGGTTATATTATATGTTATGAACAATAGTTAGTTTTTACATATATATGTGTGTATAGTTATATGATAGATTATGGTTATTTGAAACACATGTATCTCCATATATAATATGCATAGGATTATTATTGGTATGACGTGAGAGGGTTTTGATGGCTTGAGGTACCTTACTCAATGCATGGGTGGTGATGGATGGTGGTATAATACATGAAGTAGGATGCAGTTCTAACAATCTTTGGTAGAACCTGAAAACTGTGTGGTTACTATATGTGTCCTAGGATGATGTAATGATGTGATGTATTTAGTGCATTATGTGGTATGTAGCCCACGTGTTTGTGGGATGAATTATTTTAGAGATAGAGGGCTCATCTAGTGAATCCATGGGGTAGAGAGGAAAACCATTGTCGAAGTTATAGTGTGGTGACCTTGTTGTTGATATTATATTATATTATCTAATTTAGGTGACATTTTTTAATATATAGCCATGGTGAGGCTACGAATATAGTACTCTTATTTAGGTGACTGGTTAGTTTCTCTACTGTTCTATGTGCTTTAGCTAGATTTATTTAACATTTGATTATATTGATCTAGGAAGGATCCTCTTGTGTATAATATTATTCACACCCCAAATAAATTTATATATTTTTTTTCAGGACTATAGGATCATATTATATTTTTGGAAATATATTACTGGATCATGAATTTTCTGGAGTAGTTTGGGCTTTATTGTCACAATTGAGCTTAGCTTCTTGGAACATGTAGTTTCCATTTTCAGTTATTTTAGTACTGTACTAAATTGAATGTATGTATTTGGGGTGAATTTATATATATTTGATCATTTTTTTATTACTGTATCTATAACACCCCAGTATTTAAATATATGTCTCTATAAATTTAACCTATTTGATTGATATCGTTGCACACAACGCCCAGATTAATCAAAAAATGAATATAATTATAAAATAGCCATCAAATTGGATGGTGTGAATATGAATTACTATATTATGAAATATATATTATTTTCATTTTTAGAAAATATTTTGTTTAAATTTTTATGAAATAAACACATAATTTTTATTAAATTCATTTCATTCTTCAAATATAAGTTCTAATCAAAAACTAATTTTATTTATTTATAAATGAAAAGAAATAGAGTTAATTTTTAAACCATTCAAAAATTAATATGATAAAATGAACATAATTATTGAAATAAAAATATAAAAATTAGTCTATATTAACATTTTGATAATTTATCAAGATTTTTAACAAAATGAATAGTGAAAATATTCAAGTATTTATGAAATACAATATCATTAGTCCTTCCATAAACACGCAAATATGATAGAAAAAATTATTTAAATTATTTAAAGTCTCATTTATGATAATATAATACAAATACCATAAAAATTTAATTCATATCATATAAATTATAATTTATTTCAGGATAAATATAAAAATCAAATTCTTTGTCGAGGCAATGTCTGCACAACATTGAAAAATTAAAATTTCGTGTCTTATAAAACATAACCCATTGGAAAAAGAAATTTCATGATATTATTATTAAATATAATGAATAATTTTTAGTTTTATAGATAATTTCAAAATTTTACTTATATAACATGAACCATATACACATTATTGTGCAATGTGTGCACACTGCTATTAAGGTAAAATTAACAAATTAGAAATATGATGTTGAAATAGATCTGAATAAATATACATAAATAATGAATCTAATGGAGTAATTTGAACTTAATTAATTTATTTTTAGAGAATTAACATATTTTTAATTTTTATATACGAAATAATTAACTGTAGTTCTTATAAAATGTTGACATAATATTGCATATGTAGAAAAAAAAATCCATAAAATGAATTTAATTAAAATTATAAGAACCATTAAATGACCCAAAAATTTGAATAAATCTTATTTTATTAGCATTTTTACACCAAAATCATCCATTTGTCAATGTTATTCACAATTAGAGAAACACAATTGGCATTAGCCTCCATATAGTTTTTTATTTTAAAGAAATATTATTTTTCCTACTATAGTTTCTTATAAATAGGACATTATTAATATATTGTTTTCAAAAGGAAATTTTAAGCCATAAATTATATTTGGATATCTAAATAATTTGTATTATGAATGAAAATTTACTTTTTATTTTTTGGGATGATATAATTACCTTAAATTCTTGTACAAAATAATGAAATAATTACATAATTAATTTAGAATACAATAAAATGATTTCAACTAAAATGATGAGAACCATTAAATTAAACTAAAACATGATGAAATTTTATTGTATGAGTAAATATTTTCCATAACCATCCTGTTTCAGATTTATGAAAATTTTATTACATTAAAATGAGGTTATTGCCCTAATAGTTTATTAATTTATTAATATTTAAACATGTCAAAATATTGTATTCAATATGTATAATATTTCTAATAAAGAGTTATTTAGATATTTTTTTACTATTTACATGACTTCCTCATTCTAAGGATACACATCCATGGTTTACAATGATGAAAGGGAGATAGTGACCTTCGTTTCCTGCCTCTAATAGGCACTATTGGTGATTATCACCAATGATATAAGAATCTCACAATATGGGATGCATTGCCCTTTATAAGGAAACAAGATTTGTAGATATGATGGATCATCCAAAAAACAAATCCAAGACATATTTAAAATAAATCCAAAACCATCCCAAATAAAATCATAAAATAGAACAGGAACAGATACATTAAAACTCCAATGTAACGAACCTAATGTATAGCTAATGAAGAGACTCAACAGCTTTCCCAAATCCCAAGCTAGTAGTGCCCTGTAAGGCCATGGTCATCCTCCTAGAAACATGAATGAAGTTTTATATATGTTAGGTGAGAAGACATGTATACAATATAGAAAAACCAATGTCTCTAGTGCACGTGTGAGAGAAACATACAACTACTCTCGTGAGAAAATAACTGAACCAAACAACACCTAACATATATACTAACCCTCCCAAACTCACCAAGGCACACTCACCGAATAACGCATGTAAATTAATGTAATATATTTAAATAAAATCAATTATAGCTTACCCCACACAACTTTTCCATTTATGAGCAGATCTCAGACCCTAACAGAAGACATCCTAGTACTCCCGTCCCTTCCGAACATAGAAGTTCACAACTCGCCTGCAGACAACTAGGCCACAAACACACCACATCCCACCCATAGACACATGGGTCACAAGATCACCACATCTCTCCCAAGGATTCTTGGGCCATAATGATGTCACATCCCACCCGCATACAAATGGGATTCAAACCACAAATCATCTTTATGTAACCTGAGAAAGCACAACACATCTCATCCTGATGGATATTGGGAAAGTAAAACCACATATCTTCCCGATGACACCACAGAAAGAACAACATGCACTCACACACCTGGGCCTCAACCCTCAGAAAAACCATCCCATAGAATCTTTGGCTATCACCACCTAGAAGAGATAGTTGGGAGGAGTGGTTTTCCATCCCTCAATCCTCCAATAAAAATGATTGGGATGGACACCCATACCTATGATGATGGGGTTCTTCAACATATGGTTCTAAACTAGGGTGAGGTGTGTGTACAAATCACAATGAAATTACAAGTATACCCATATATTGTACAAAACACTCAATCCAAACCTATGGGTGTCCTGATAAAAATAAACTCACAAGAATTCCACCTTTTCTTCTACATCTAAATTCACAACACTAAAAACAATCTAAAACCTATTTTCAGTTTCCAACATCTTTCATTAAACCAACCCATTTGTTTTATGGTTTATTATTAACCACATTTAACAAAAATCCCATGATTTATTCATCATTTAACCATTTCTATTCCATTAACTAATCCAACCCAAACCATTCAACTCTTTATTAATCAATTAGTCGTTCTTTCCACCACTATGTGGTAAACCACTTAGAATAACACACCACAAGAAATAGTGAAACAATCATTTTAGATATTGAAGATCCTGATAAATTAAGGTGGATCCACATTAAAGAGACATCATTCCACATTTACCTAATTTTACACCCATTCAGGGTATATAAAATATCAATCTCAAGATACATGGTGAATCTTTTTTAATTATTTTAATGGAGAAACGCTCATAAAAACTCTTCTCTCACAATTCAAATTCATCCCACTCAGATAACATATCAACATAACCACTCCCCATCTCCTAAACCCATCTTCCAACACATTACCACACAACTAGTTCATATCCCTATTGTATGGCACTTCTTATTGATCCCAAAATCAATCAATCTATAAACTTGATATTTCATTTCACTACCAATTCTATTACACATCACACAACCATGCTCAAATAAATATTACATCACAAACCAGAATAAGTCCACACATCATCTCACCACACATACTAAGGAAAGACACAATTTCATACTTAACGAGGCTTCCCTTATTAAATTACACGAGTTAATATAGAGGATATCCTAGATATTATATGATCATGGGGAATCCATTCATTAGTATAATTAGATTGGTTAAAAAATTTCATTTTAGGTTGATATCAAACAAATCACAAACATTTAAACAACTATAGAATATTTATCTAGTTCAAACATGTCCACTAATGACCACCATTTTTTACGGATCATAAAGCCCAAAAAATCACAATATCACAATCAAAATAAATGTTGTAAAAACAAGTGAAACATACCCCTATACACTTTAATTTTGAAATAACCAATTTAATTATCTTTGATTAATTCAGAAAAATAATGATCTATGGATAACAAAAGTCAACCACCTACATGATACACAATATTGAGAAACATCGTGAATCCTACCTCAAGGAAGCATTCCAATTACTTTACACCACAGGGAAAGGAAGTACACTCTCGAAGAAAAACCCCACCCTGAAAATGGTAGATCAACCTACACGTCACAATGGATCTTTGAAAATTCAACCTAATTCTTCCTCAAAAAAATAAACACCTACATTTAGGATACCTAGATAAAGAGCGAAAAATGGGTAAGGATGGAGAAAGAACAAATCATGGATCGACTATAGATTATAAATGAACATCAACTCGTATCAACAGATCGAAGAGGGAAAAAAGGGATCAAAGAACACTCAGGGGTACATATGGTTCACCCAAACTAAGAGGATAAAAACACCAAATGAATGAATGATGATTTCGATGAAAACTAATTTTTAAACTCCACCTGATATTGGTATTCCATGATGTGTAATCCCTTGTATCATCGTCTAATACCTGGGGTTTAGTTTTCACTAAAAAATGCACTGCCAATCCGAATTATTTTATTGTTCTAACTAGAAAATAATAAATATTTTTTAATGTCATAGACAAGGTGTAAAATAGTGTGTCACACCATGTAATATAGTTACATGATTTGTAATCAACCTTTTTACTGCCTTTAGCAACCGAACTTCTTTAAACTCCTTCCAACCCTCCCCTAAAGATTTCCAATGACTAAAACATACAATGTAACACACTAAGAAGGCACAAAATATTATATTAAATAAATCTCAAATGATTTCATCCATGAATAATCCAAAATATAAGCAAGAACAAAGGGGGTTCAAACTATCACCATGCGAGATACCTCTCAAGGATCTCATCACAAGTCAAACTCTTCCTCTGGAGCAATTAACCAAACCAAATGACCACAACCACACTTCTACATGAATAATAATCATCCCTCAAATAATATCACCTCAAATCCAACATATCGTGCAGTCTATAACATATGAATAAAATAATTCCATCTTCCATGTCAAGATAATATCTACATAGGCAGCATTGAATCACTCACTCGGGTTAAATCAAACCCTATTTAATGTGTACTGATTAGGAATATTGTCTTCTTCTCTTTATACGACATAAAGTTATCACAAATCATACCAAGAACTTCAAAAACCAAGGAAAATAGCTCATATAATAAAATAAAGGGATCCAAATGTTACATTACTTGGAAAAAAGTGAAAATAAGAATACAAAACAACTCAATTATTGGGAGAAAAAGTTTATTTTTCTCTCCCATGTACTCTACTCCTAGATTCTATGCATCCAAAACACATAAACTGTTGGAATGGTCTCTTCATATAGATACTTCTATCAATGATCCATGATCTCCACTAGATTATCCAAAAATTTTGTTTCATCCTAAATATATAACCCTCCCCACTCAATGAAATGTGATCCAGCAGGAAGATACTGATGAATATAAGAGATATTAAAATTGTAATGTATTATTTCAAACCATAGTTTAAAAAACAACTGATACTCCACCTTTCCAACTTACCCATAAACCACACTGGGTCCAACTAAATTGGGTGAAATCTGACTCCCTTTTCGAAACCTCTATTACCCATGTCAAGGGGAATCCGGCAAGGATCTATGGTCCCCAACCAATATCTCCAAGGCGATCTATATATGATTGACATATGACTTATTCCTATCATGTTCTGGTTTCAACTTATCATGAATGAGTGGAATTTACCTTTTGATCTTAACCCAACATCAGAATCAATAACATCTATTTCCCAAAAATCAATCTTGAAACAATGGAGAATGACATGATCATCTATAAAATAATTCAAATGAATCCATTATGATGGAAGAGTGGAAGCTATTTTTACCAAAAAAACTCTACCATAGGATGATTTCATACCAAATATATACTAATGGTGAAAACACATGCTCAAAATATATCCTATATTGTCAAGATAGTCCTTCCCATATTGCCATCTATTTGAAGGTGAAAAGTTGTGTGGAGGTGTAACTAGGTTCCAAAATAATGTAGTAATCCCTTCCAGACTCGTTAGGAAAAATTTTTATCTCGATCTAGGAAAAAGGACCTTTGAACTCCAAGAAACCATACCATCTAATCCACATACCTCTTCGATAAGGAATCCATTATTCCCTACACCTTGATGGCAAATCAGTGGGATGATTTCTTTAACTGATACACTACCACCTAGATTGCTTCATAACCTCTATTAGCTATAGCTAACACTACAATAAAATCAATTGAGATGTCATCCCATTTCAACATGGGAACAACCATGGGCTACAAAAATATACCAGAAACATGGTTCTCGACCATTGATTTCTATAAAACCACACACATTACCCCAAACACTGCCACTATATATTTTATATCAGGCCTCCAAAATGGAGTTCTTAATCCATGGTGCATCTGAGAAACTATTGGATGTACCCCCATGGGTGATCTATAAATCTCATGATGGAATCTACTACGCATTTCTATATGAACAAAAAACTTTCCATGAAACAAAATCAATTTCCATCCACCCATTAGAAGCATTTCCATGGCCAATATGATCGTACAATACATCTTCCTCTGAGTCTCCCCAATTAGACTCCTCCACCTACCACATCAGAGATGACCACACCATCATCTTAAACAAATAGAATTTTAAATATTCAATTCATGGTTGTAATTACAAGGCTTCCAACTCCTCTATCTCCCTATAAATATTTGTAGAGTTTCAAAACACCACTTCATAAAACTTTTTGTGCAATGCATTAGCCATGACATTTTCCCTTCTTGAGGTGTAAGAGATTAAAAAATTGTAGTCCAAATGGAACTCCATCCACTTATTATATCAAATGTTATTATCTCATTGGTAAAAGATATAACTCAAAATCTTTTGATCCTTTAATACCACAAAGCTATCCCAAATGAGGTAATTTCACTAAAAAATTGGTGTAAACAAGGCCACTGGTAGCAGCAAATCATAGGTCGAATAGTTATGCTCATGGGGATGTGACATCCTTGAACCATAAGAGATCCCATCCTTTATTTTTGTCACGACACATCCCAAACCATTACGAGAATATTCAGAAAAAACCTAAAACAATACACCCTCCCCCAGTAGCTGAATCCCTGGGGAATTGACTAACATCCCCATCAGGTATGTAGATGGTAACTAAAACTGATCACTCCATACAAATGTTTGGTCATTCCTAGTAAATTTTGTCAATGATGCTTAGACATTTTATAAATTAGTAAAAAAACTTCTGATAATATCATGTGATACCCAAGAAACTATGAAACTCTTTCATGTTCTTGTGTGTTTCCAACCAAAAAACCACTTCACACATACATGTGTCTACCATCACACCCAAGTAAGAAACTACATTCCTGATGAAATTCACCTCTTATTTCCAGAACATACACATTGATAAATTTCCATAGTGATGGTGGCGTTGAAGAAGATTAAATAATTTATTGAGATTATTGACATACACCTCATCTGGATTCATGAAAATTAGGATGTCATCAATGAAAACAATGATTAATCGATATTGGAACTAATAGAACACATAGTTCACAATCCCCATGAACACTTGTGGTGCGTTTATAACACCAAATGGTATACATACAAACTCGAAGACCCAAAACATGCATATGAAGGTAGTATTTGGGATATCACCCTCCTTCACCCTTAACTAGTGACATTCGGACCACATATCAGTCATTGAAAACCTAATTTATCATATTAGCTTGTTGAAATGACCATCTATCATTAAAAGGGGGTAACAGTTCTTGACTTTCCCCTGATTCGACCTTCTCTAGTCTATTCATAACCACATTCCACCATCCTCCATCTTTTCAGACAAATCTAGAGCACCCCACGATGACACAGTAGGGCAGATAAAAAAATTCCACATTAGATCATCTATATGAATCCTCCACTCAATAAACTCATAATGTTCCATTCGATTAGGATACATTGAAATCAGAGTAGAATCAAGCTATAATTAAATCCCAATCTCAATATCACATCGAGGAGGTAGTGACCAAACTGTGTAAGGGAAAAAAATCTAGGAACTCCCCAATGACTCTTCGAATCTATACCATTTCAACTTCAACTTATTTCACTAAAAAATCATCCAATCTAGAGAGGAGGGATCAACACACCAACTGCCCCCTTGACAACCCCAGTCACGAATGGAAACAACTTGATGGCTATCCACATATGAAAAGAAGACTCTACTTGGGAAGAAGTTGATAAAAAAATACCTGATAAAACCAGTTGGTGATAAGAGATGACATCATATGGATGCATATGTACCAAGAAGAGATCCTCATGGGACTGATGTGGTCCAATTATTAGTCCAACCCCTTACACACATCTGACAAGCTGGTTTAGTCTCTAACTAGAGTACTCTTCACTAGGGTCATCAGAAGCCTCTCTATATATAGATCAAAATCATGATCCTGAGTGGGTACCACAAAGGATTGTGAATATCCTAAATCAAAAATGAAATAATAAATGGTACTAATCAAACCAATCGTACCTTTGAAAATCATTGGACATACTGGGTTGGTTGTCTCTATTACATTCAATAGGTCATTCCCAACTCCTCTGCCTCTCGGATGACAATCGCCTCTATAACCACACCTAGTTTGAGACCCCAGAACATAAGGAACATCCTGATGTTGGCCTCTAACCACTCTGTCTTCCCTCGGTGGAACATGAGCTTGTTTCCTCTACTATGTAAATGGCCTGACTAGAAACTGCTATTGAGGCTGGCTTTGGGAATATCCCCCTCCACCAAAAAAAGTTAGAACATACAATAGACATTGATTATGAAGATGGGAATAAACACTGAATAATAAAAAATTATTTACAATGTTCAGATAATTGATAATGGAATAGAATATCGAAAATGAAGTTTTTGAGGTCAACTCCCTACCCATTGAAATCTCGATGGCCCTTGTTCCTGAGACCTTCCACTGGTAACCCTACCTCTCAAAGATCCCCAATACCTCACCTATCATGGTAAAACTTATTATGAGTTCATCCTCTTGATCATTCCTTCTTTTGATTCCCCATGTATGTTGTAAATTTATTAGGTGTAACCATGTACATGAGAAAATGATGAAGTTCCTCAAGAAGTCTCCCATGAGACTCCTAATAAGAAAAGATATCTGGGAAAAATGAAGGAGATCCTTGATTTTGATCCCCAAATAAGGTAATGACATACTCCCCAACAGAACGTCGAATAGCTCCCTCCTCTTCACAACATTAGTGGTTGATGATAAAACTCTTCTCAGATATCCTTGATGTTGACCCAAAAAATGCCTGCCTATTTCTATTCCCTCGAATACAATTTCCACAATTAATGCACAACTCCCCAAATCTAGATGAGATCCAAAAGATCCCATTACAGCATTGAGGTCTGGATCAAAGTGAAGGTGATCTCAAGATACTCGAGCTAGTTTTTGGTCTCCATTTCCAATACACTTCTTTCATACTTCCACAAAGTCTGCTATGCAAATTTGTGAAAAATCCTCTTTCACTGGTCAAACATCTCAAATGGATCAACCCTCCATCGATCAATCGGATCATCTTGATGAACATATACTACTTGAGCAAAAGGAAGACAATAACTATGATAATTTGATGAAATGTTAAAAAAATATTTCCAAAGCCAAGTCGTATGGAGTCTGTATGAATATTTATTTTAACCCGTTAAATACAAATTTTTCTATTCATACCAAATTTTGTTTTCTCAAACCAAACAAATTAGAACAATAAAAAAATCATTATAATGCATGTTCCTTTCATAGGGTCTCTACCCTATAAACACTACTTACACACTTGAAATTTTGATAAGATTAGTGTCCTTGTGTTGGATCAAGGGGGCCCTAAAATCCCATCTCTTAGTCAGGTTTCCCTAGAATATCATATGCACCAAGATTACATGGCAAAATTTCCCTACAATCTCATGTAATCCTAACTCTACCTAAATCCAAAATCCATCATTTCTCGGAACCATCACCTCTAATACCATTTTTTCACATCCCCCTCTCTCCAAGGACACACCTCCTATGATTGAAAGTTAGAATGGGAGATAATGACCCCCAAGTCCCGCTTCGAAATGGTCCTAGTTAGAATAATATCACCAAATGTATAAAAATAACATTGTATCGGTGGAATTACCCTTTATAAGGAAACATGATCGGGAGATATGATGGATCATCCACAAAAGAACTCTATGATATATAAGAAATAAATATAAAAATCATAATGTATGCATGCATAAAATATAACTAGGTGAAATAGAATAAAACTCCAAATTAATGCACCCTAAATCATGATAATGGAATATCTCATCAATTATTGTAATTCTAGACCATGTAACACCATACACAACAAACATAATTCTCATGGAAACCGAAAGGTAGTTTTATATACATATGGTGAGTTTACTAGTATATGAAGTAGGAAAACCAATGTCTTGCGCATTTGATGAAAACATACTCATGCTCCCATGATAAAATAGCAGAACCAAACAACACATAAAAGGTATAATAACCATTCAAACCTCAACAATGTATAATAACAAATAAATATTGTTAATTAATTTAATATAAGTAATTCACATCAATGATAGGGTAGCCCACACCACTTTCCCACTAATTAGCCACTATCACACCCTAACAGTAGACATCCTGGCACTCCCACATCTTCTGAACATACCACATCACTAACGGTGTGTAGAAATCTTGGCCCAAACCTCACCACACCCCACCCACAGACAAATCTGCCACAACAACACCAAATCCCACTAGTAGACACATGTGCCACAACCACTTCACTTCCCGACTGTGGAAACTTAGGTCGCAAACCACACCTCATACCAAAGATGCATAGGAAAACAAAACAATACTCATTTTAAAGATACCTAGGAATGTTCAACCACATATCATCTTGAAAACATATGTGAATTCTCAAATATCCCACACACACTTGGGCCTCACACCATACCACAACCTGTTTAAAGAATTTTTGGCAACCACCGCCTATAAAAGGGAGATGGGAAGAGCAAGTCGCCAGCCATCAAATCAACCAACTGGGATACTTGGGGAATACACCCTCCCTCGTGATGATGGAGGTGCTAGGCACATAGTCATAAAAAAGGGAATGGTGTGTATATAAATGAAATTTAAAATACAATTATATACATATATGATACCAAAGACTCAATCCCAACCTATGGCCTTCCATACATAAATTTACTCATGGGACTACCACCTCTACTACATCCTCTGAATTCATAACACCGCACAATAATCCACATCATCTTTTCAAAATACAATCAATTTAATTTAATAATCCAATTAATTATTATTTTTTTAGAATTAACAATATTTCACCAAACTAACCATTATTTATTCATCCATGAACAATTCCAATTCCATTAACCAATCCAACCCAATTCATTCTACACATTATTAATCAATTATTAATTAATTACACCCTTACACGGGAAACCACTAAGAACCACACACCACAAGGAACACAGAAAAAACAATTTCAGATGATGGAGAGCTTGATAAATTAAGGAGGATCCACATTAAAGACACATCATTCAATGTTCTCCAAATTTAACACCTTGGCATGGTATTTCATATAGGGATCTCTAGATATGGGATGAAGCTTTTGGCATTTTATTAATGGAGAATCACCCATTCCAACACTATTGTCATTTTTCAATCTCATCTATCTCAGATAATATATCAATTGAACCAACCTCAAACTCACAACTCCATCTGGTAACACATTACTGCACAACTATTTTACAGCCCTGTTATATGACACTTCTAATCAATCCCACAAAAAATCAATCTCTCAACCTGAGATTCTATTACACTACCTAGGCCATTCCAAACCAAAAAAAAAACACTACTCATAACCAAACTACAACAAAAACCATAACATGCCCAAACATCACATCACAATATATACTAAGGAAAACACAATTCTTTATTTAACAAAGAATCCCTTACTTAATTTTACTTGTAAATTTGTGGGTTATCATAAAAACTGTATGATCACGGGGCATCAATTATCTAGAAAAATATAGGTGGTTTTCCAAATTCAAATTTGGGTTATTCTAAACAAATCTCAAAGAAGGAAAAAAACCACAATAGATGTATCTAGAATAAAAAATCCACAAATGAGAACAATTTATTACGGGTCATTGATCTCAAATAATCACAATGTCATAATCAAATCAACAATATAAAGACATGGCGATTAGACACTTCTTCCCTTAAATATAGAATTGACCATGTTAATTATCTATGATTAAGCCGACCCAACCATGATCCATTAACAACAATAGTAAATCCCCCCATATGATACCCAACAAAGTGAAATGAGGTAAATCCAAACTCAAGGTATCTTTCCATTTTTTCCCACCACAGGGTATGTACAAATTCTCACAAACAAATTCTATTCCACAACCATGGAGGATAAATATACATCACACTAAGGATCCATAAATAAAAAACCTAACATGTCCCCAAACCAATGAAACACCACCACATCAGATCCCCAGAATTAGAATGGAACAAAACAAGTGAGTAATATTTGAGAACTAACCACAGATTTACCAAGAGTCTCCATTAAACAGCCACCAATATCATCATATTTAATAGGATGGGAAATATCTCTAAGAAAATACTCATGCATATAGTGTTTTCACAAATGAGATAAAAATTAAATCCATAGTTGAATTAACGATGGTTTAGGTGGAAAATAATTTTCAAAATACACATGAACGAGGGATTAAATTATGTGTAATCACCTTCCACATCATGTAATTCTCAGGGTTTGGTTTTCATCAAAAATGTATCACCTATACACATTATTTTATTTTTATAACACCAAAATATTACACATTTTGAAACCTTCAATACATGTCATGAGACAAAGTTTCAAATCATTTAATATAGTAACATGATGTGTATTCCCACTATTCTAGCCTTAGGCAAACAAACATCACCAAACTCCCCCTGAGCCTCTCCTGAAAACTTCTAACAACCAAAACCTACAATGTAACGGAGTGGGAAGGCTGACCATTTCAACTATATATTATATTTGGAATGATAAAATTTTTATATACATCATTGTAATTTATATTAACATTTTACGGAAGAAATAATTACCTCAAACTATTACTCAACTATGATGAAGTAAATATACAATTAATGAAAATTAAAATAAATGATATAATAATATTAAAATTAAATTGATTTTAATTAATTAAGTTACTTCATGAATTTAATATAAGAATGTGGAATATTAAGGATGTATTAAATGTATTGGTTCAATATACCCAGTAATATTGATATTTTTAATTTCAATGTAATGAATAATATACAATTTGAAAATAATGAAATTATTGGGATTTAATATTTTTAATAAATTATATAAAAATACTAAAAATATTAAATAAACCAGAAGCGCATAATTTTTTGTTGATGATGTTGTAACCACTTAATTTATAGTCCACTTGTTTGTATTTTCCTCTATAATAGCCTTAGGATAATTTATTTTTTTGATAAATTTTAAATGCTCCCCTCACCTCAATTATAAAAGATCTTCTCCACCCTTAATTGTTTACCAATGTTTGATCCTTCTAGTTCAATAAAACTAAACATTTGATTTTAAAATATTCATATAAATCTTAATAATTTGGTTATATCTAAAAAATAACTACACAAGTTTTTTTTAAGAATATATCTATAGGAAGTCTACAAAAGATGTAATCATCTATACTGGCTCTTTAAAATTTACTTCTTTTACTTATTATTCGTGTGTTGTTTACATTCTAATTTAACAAGTCCAGTATCCTCAATATAGTGATATTTGATTTGTTTATGATAAAACATTTTTAAAATTCATCTCCTTCTTTTGAAAATTATAAACATCACTCTTGCGTAGATATGGCATACCATCTCCACATCGGGGTGTAGTTCATTTTTCATCACGACTTTAATACGACAGTTATAAAAAAGGAAATAATTATTATATATGATATTGTTTAAATAAATACTATTCCTAAAATAATAATAATTATTTATGTTTATTTAATTCTATTTTTCAAAATACGAGTACAACTTTCATGCATATATACGACCGACCATCTCCACGAATGGTGTTATTATATTTTGTCCATATAACATTAAAGGATTAATATAAATACATATATATTGATTATATTTTTTTTAACATTAATATAGTGATTAAAATTCCTTAGAATATGGTTCTATGACCAAAGTAGAAGTACTAAGACTTCTGAATCAAACCATACACGAAAAACAAACTATTATCCAGCGTAATTTAAATTTAATAAATATTTGTTTTAAATGGGTGATAAAAGTGTACAAGTAATCATATAATATATAATAAATATGATAAATGTTTATTAATAGATTTATAATGAAACTTTATTTATTATACAGGAGGTTTGGACAGGTATAGAGAAAATACGACATAAAATGAGGGTTTATTTCACAATATCATTGTTATTCGAGATTGTTTATATTTAAGTCTCCACTGGGGAATATTTATCATCCATGTACTAGTTTTAATGAAAAAATTTCATAAAAAAATTTCATAGTGCTCTCATATGAATAATTAATATCATTTTTACACATGTTTCACTTTTTTCAAAATGGTTTGAATACAATATTTTTGTTATTTATTAAAAAATGCTCTTTGTGACATTCCTAGAAAATATACTGAATGAATGTTAATTGATTTCTTATATAATATGATTGGATTATCTCACATTCATAATTATATAATTTATTGAAGAATCCTTTATATTTTAAGAAGGGTTTTTTAAATGAAAATGGTTTTTTATAATTATTTGACTTTTTCAACAAACGATTTCAAATCAAAGGGTAACTATATCATGAAATTTTCAATGATTTTAATAGTGTATTTTCATATATATTATCTACATTTGTTGATTATTAATCTTTACTAAGTTTAATATCATATGATACCATATACCATTTTTATTGATTTTTATGGTTAGTTTTGTTGTGGATGTCCAATTTTGATAAAATTCATCATATTAATCTAGATGGTTTATTGTTATGTATTCATATTTTTTATGATAGTTTTTTAAAATGAATGTTTATATTTTAAATGGTTCAGCCATTACATATGTGGAATAAATTGGACTTAGTAATTGATAGACAATGCTTAGTATATCCCCTAAGTGCATCAGTAGTTCTCGTGAGAAAAACTAGACTTGGTTTTAGTAGAAGACTTACCCATTTATATAGGAATCTTGGTTGTGTCCATGATGGTATGCTTTATAAATACAATATTTTGATATCCATAATTATTATATTAGTTACTGATATTCCATGTGATTATTCAACTACTAGAACATCCATGGTTAAGTCTCATATTTATGTGATTATTTATACAACATTATTTGATCATATTTTTTCCAACAATATTTTTCCCATGTTATTGATTAAATGGAATGTGTTTATGTTCTTTACCTTCCAAATTTTATTCCTTATTTACTACGGTATTTCATTATATAATTTCTCTTAATGATGTCACCCATTTATTTTGTTTTATTTCTACTGGGATGCTAATATTCTTATTATGACTCATATGTAAGGGTAATATAGGATAATAAGGGAGTCCTCAAAGGATTTACTATTTTGTATTTTATATTTTAAATGGTTATGTTAGATTCATGTATGTATCTAATTTACCAAGAATGTAAAACTATTCAATCCTTTGGGACATGATTCCAAGAATCTTAAGGCAATATAATAAATTAACTACCAACTTTGGGATACTGGGGTTAGTGTATTTATAGTTTGTTTAAGAGAAATTTTAGTAGAAACCATTGGAAATATATTTAGGGACACTTATATTACAAACCAAAACCAACTTATTTTTTAGAAATATGTCTAAATATACTAATATTGTGTTTCAAAGACTACTTATTTATAAATTTTCTATTTAATTTAACTATTTTACTAATTTTGAGATTATAAATTTTATTTCATAATTTTATGATCTAATCTAGTCTATATAGTTATTTTATAAATAGAACCTACCATATGTAATGAAATTTGAATAAATTCATGAATGGATTATTCACCTATGTAAGATAATGAAGTTAGAGCTGGAGTTGTAAACCGATTTCAAAAATTTATAACTATCCTTGGAAAAGTTACTCAGGTTATCAGAAGTAACATTGGTTGAATAGAGAAACATGTTGATCCACAGCATAGTGTAACAATGTTAGACTGATATATGCATAATCAAACTTCTATATTCAATGGAATTATCATTAAATTTATAGATAATAAATGGATAAGATCTATAGTGAAAAATATTTTATGATGTGGGATGTAATAAAGGGAGATTTTATTCATGGAAGATTATCATCATTTAATGGATTTAGGTCAATGGTGGACATTGATTTAAAACACTAATGATGTAGAAGAAAAAAACCATCGAATAGAAGGATATCAAGGAGCATTATTTGGAAGATTATTTTCCGTATGAACAAGGAAAAAAACCGAGAAAAAACTATTTTGTCCAAGGAAAATGGGGATGACACTATTTTTAGTTATTAATACAACATTACAATTTTAGAAAGGCATGTTGCAGACAATTTCTATAATCCAAGGAGAAATATTGAATATTTCATCGATTGTTGAATTCTAATTCTATGTAGTGAACTAGACATCATAACATTTTCATCATATGAAGATATAATATCATGAACTATCCATATAGATGAAGGATCATCCAAGACATATTAATTTGAAAAGAAACAATATAATAATAGGACGTCGGAAAAAATTATGGATAAAGGGGAGAATGGAAAGACATATTTTCTATCATGTGATAATTGAGGAAGGAATAACACTATTATATGCTTTAATGGAATATGAGTTTTCAAAAACTATGGAGAGAATGGCTACTGAGATCATGATTTAAAGAAAAATAAATAATCCATGAAATTCATCAACTATTATGAGATGGGACGATATAAGAATAAAATTACCAAGAATTAATGGAATATAGCTCAGAATAGGAAAAATAATCAAGATCAAGCTTATATTGTTAATAAATTAAAAGTTAAAATATTACAATATTATAGTTTTTTGATTTATGATTTAAGTTGTAAAATTATTTTATCAATGATGTTATAGTTATAAGAATCATTAAATATATAGGGATTGTACTGCATTACTTCTTCATTAAATCTTTAAGGCCATGCATGTTCTCATTAAGGTTTTATATTGGTCAAGGTATTCATTAGTGACATTAAGAGTTACATTATATTATTTTGGGAACTCTAAGGTCATGTTAATTTTGTACATTTAGTGTTCTTCCTTCTATTTTTCTTCATTGAGTTTGAATATAAGTATTTTGAATCAGTCTTAAGGTATCCACTTATTGAATTGATTAACTTCAACATTTGATATTATTATTCAAGGTTAAATTATGATTTGTAATATTGGATAACATTATCAAAACCATTTTTTGATAAATATTTACAGGATGAAGGAATGAATTGAGTACCTTATGATTCATTGAAATTTTGTTAGGTATGAAAAATACATGTTTAATATATGTTTCATATGATAAGAAATGACTTGGTAATAGATAAAATAATAAAAAAATATTGAGGATATTATTAAGATAGGGAATGAAATTAAGTAATTTTTTTATTAAGACCTTATCCATATATTAATTTAATGCATTAACTATCAGGAAAATTATTTTGGAACAAAAATGTTTTCTGTTTACTTTTCATTCTGACAAATCAATGGTATCTTAACTGGTCACATATTTACAGTTTTGTTATATAAAATTTATAAAAACCATTTTTTCTATCACCCTCCATAAAAAATATATAGTCGTATTTTTATTCCATGTCCATATTTTTAATTCCCACACATTTTGTTACATTAATAATCCTAATTTTTTTTGACCATTGCATTTAAATTTTCCTCTATTAAATAGGTAGTTATTTTCAAAAAATTTATGATGTGGGTTTGCAAAAAAATTAATTTTCCAATATCAAGTTACGATTTTAAAAGTGAAATTTAAAATTTCCAGGATTCGATTTATTGACGGAGGGTAGAATATAACACCCATGCATTTCATGGTATTTATATTTTTAATTTTCTTCTCTTTGATAGCTTATATTGCACACAAAAACCAATATAAATAAATAATGAAATAGAATTATAAACTAGCCATTTCAATGATTTGAATAAATTGGAATAAAAATATTATTATATAAGTATAATGTTAAAATTCAATAAAAAATAATTTATCAATTTTGAAGAAATAAACACCAAATTTTTAGTAAATTAATTTTGTTCTTCAAATATATGTTTTAATCAAAAAGATAATTTATTTATTTCTATGTGAATATAAAGACACATAATTTTTAAACTTTTAGAAAAGTCTTTTATAAAATGAACAAAAATTTTAAAATCATAATATAATCATAATTGTGTTGTTAAATTTTGAGATTTTTTTTAAAATTAAAATATTAGAGAATAGTAAAAAATAATGATTTTTAATGAGATATAATATCTTTATTAATATTGTAAAAACATAACTATGATGATAAAATTAATTAAAATTATATAATAGAAATTTTATTATACTATATTATAAATATCATACATAAACGATCTAGAACATATAAATTATAAATTATTTCTTGATAAATATAAAAATCATTTTCAGCATCGACAATGTTTTCATGCAGCATTGATAAAATCAAAATTTGTGTCTTATACATATTAATTTAGAATTAAAAATTCATTTAAAAAATTTCATATTAAATATAATTCATAAATTATGATATTTAGTAATAGTTTTGAATTTTTGAATAATATAACTTGAATCCTATTGAAATGCTTGGGCAAAGTTTTCACAGGGATAGAATATTCAAATTTATAAATCAAAAATATGTCTTAACCTGGGTATGAGTAAATATACACAATTAATGCATTATATGGAATGTATTGGACATAATTTATTTATTTAATTTTTTGTAATTTATTTTGTAATTTTATTATTTAAATAAGTAACATTAATTCTTATGAAATGATGATGTAGTGATGTGTATGTAGTAGGGCAAAATCATTAAAATGATTTTAATTATATTATAAAATCAATTAAAAATAAAAAAAATTGACTAAATGTTATTAGATGAGTATGTTTTAACTAAAATCACTAATTAGTCAAATTTATTACCACTTGGAGCCAAATAGTTGACATTTGGTTCTTGAAAGTATTTTATTTAAAACAAAGTAAAACTTTTCAATCTACTGTTTTTAATAACTATAAAAATTTTAATATATTTTTTTCATATGATATATTTGGACCTAAATATTATTTTGAGTGATAAATAATTTATATTATTCATTAAAATTTATTTTTATTTTTAATGTAATAAATAATTACATTAATGGTTTGTACAAAGATTATATAATAAATATGTAGTTAATGGAAACATAAATAAAATGGATTTAATTATAATAATAAAAACCATTAAATTCGACAAAAAAATTGAAAAACTTGTATTGTGTTGGTATATTTTTTTCATAATAATTAAATGTTCATATTTTTTACAATTTCTTTTTATTAGGAAGTGGTCGTGACCCTTATAGTATTTTATTTAACTAAAAGTAAAACATGTCATACTCTTGTTTTCAATAAGTATATTATTTCTAATATGGCATTATTGAACAGAATTATTTTAATATGATAATTATTTTGAAAGATGAAATATTTATCTACAATACAATTATTTATTTTTATTATTTAGTGGAGAAATAATTACCATAAATAATTACACAATGGGTAAGAAGAAATTTTTAAATAAATGAAAATTCAAATAAATGAAATTAAAAATATTAAAAGTAATATAATTTGAATTAATTTTGGTTCTATGTGAATATTATAGATTAATATTTCATATTAGAGATATATTGAAATGATTGGTTCAAATATATAATATTATCTTTTTATTCTTAATTCCAATGTTATGAATATTCAAAACATGAAAATAATGATATTATATGGAATTAACATTTCATGAAATTATTTAAAGAAATGTTTTTCCAAAAATCCCAAATATGATAATATGGGGTAAAAAAATTCATCCCTTATTCATTTTAAGTTCATATTAATATCTTTTCCTATGGAATATCCTTATTATATTTTAATATTTTTAAAATTATGAAAGATCTCCTCATCTAAATAATAATAAAAAACCTCTTCCCATAACTCTTCACAAAACATTTATCACTATATCTAAATCAAAACCTCCCCATTTGTCTTCCAATCTTTATTTGACACATTCAGCATTTCCCAGTATCCTCAAAATACCAAACCTATAATCCTAACGAAGTTGTAATCATCATTACCAACTACTTCAAGTTTATTTCTTCCTCTACTACATATTAATGGGGTTTTTTGTAAAACCCCACAATTTTTTTTGAAATAATTTAAACTTTTTTTTCATTCTATGTAAAATAGAAAATCCATTATTTTACATTAAAACACTATGTTTGGATTGAGTTACATGAAAAAAATGTTAATCAAGCACTAAATACCACATATATTTTATCTCGCTTTATAGATAACATCATGGATAGCTTGTGTTACCCTCAACAATGACTTTCTTCGATGCCTTCAATAACACAAGAAGACCGAATAACAAGGATGATATATTATTAAATGATTATTTAATATAACCAAGACATCGAATTAGTAGTTATAAAAATGGTTAACTAACATATGAAAATATTTGATTTAGACAAATATAAAATTAATTAATTGAATACATGTTATGTTTAAATTAATATAAAAATATATTTAATATAGGTGAAAGTATTATTATTTTCTTCCCAAAAAAATATTTACAATAATAAATTAAATTTAAAAAAAATTAGTGATATTACTGTGACATATATATATATAATATTTAATCAAATAATTTTTATATTCCTTCAAAACATTATATAGGATTTAGATAAAATCAAACTCAATTTTATTAATAAAATACTATATTTTTATAAAGGAATTTTTACCACCATTTAATAGAGATCCTATTTTCAATAAAATTTATTAAAAATTTATGGACTATATCTGTTGAAATAAATAGAAAATTTTAATTTGGAACATAACTATTAATTTAGTTCATTTTTTTCTGTGATGTTTCAAATTTTAATGAATATAAAAAACTGAATTTTAATAAAAAAACTACCATCTCATTTAATTTATTTATATTGTAATATTAAATTTTAATTTCATTTTAAAGATTATTTACATAAAATTTTAATCAATTACAGAAATTATGTTCAATTGAAAAAATATCACATTTAAATTGGATATAATGAAATTAGAAATATTTTGATAATTTTTTAAAAAACCAACAATGACATCATGTCTGTGTGGTTAATTTTAAATTAATTCATCCCCCTTAGGTATTTGAAAATGGGGAAAATGGATACAATGTTATTAAAATTGTTATTTATAATTTTTATTTATGTCATCCTAGTCTTTGAACTAAAATATTACTGAATACAGTTAAATTTAATGTGAGTTATTATGGTAAAATTATGATTAACGTGAGAATAAATCTAAAAATTAACTGGCTAAATGACCTATACAATATTTCAAACTCCATTTTCGTGACATATTTCGGCAATAAACCTTCAATTAATGAGTTTTTATTTGTTTTTATGTTTTTTTGGGTAAAACATGTTACCAATAACTTGTTTTAAAAAGTGCCATGTGTGTCCCCTCACTTCCTTATAAAAGGCCACCAACTCTCCCTCATTATGTTACCTCTTAAACATCATAGTATTTTCCAAAATATTCCCAATAAACTTCTAAAAATTCATCTATTCCCATTTTAATCTTATAGTTGTGTATTTTACCATTCAAGAAATACCATTGCTGCAAACCACGAGGATTTACCCAATTAAAAGGTAACACCCTCCCTCAAGATCATTTCATTAATTTTATTTCTCGACTCAATAAATTATAATTATTCCATGATTATTTAACTTAATGGTTATCCTAAATATACTTAGAATTTTTTATAATAATATTTACACATAAAATTACACACAAAATTATCTAATGGATAACAAAACATATAGTTTATGTATATGGTGAGGTACCGCCTCACGAAACTATAATTTCATATTTTTTAAATTACATCCTATTATGGTGGAAATTAGGATGGAAAATAAATAAATATAAGATATATTATATATATATATTATATTAATTGTTATATGATTTTTATTTTGAACATAACATTATTCTTTCCATCTTGTGTAAAGCTGATAAATTCGATTGAGGTAGTGTAGACTACAACCCCTCAAAGTGATGCGATTCATTCACACGTTAGATGGAGAGTATTAAGGATGTGTTTATTAAATTTATATGATATATATGACATAATAATTATAATTTAATGTTATTATATAAATATATAAATATATATTTCATATCCTATATTTCATTCAAAATGATAATTAAATTGAATCATTATTCATGCATACGTACGATGTACCGTCTGTGTGAAACATGTTTTCTATTTTCATACTCTTATATTATATATATTAATATAATAATAATATAATTAATATAAATAGTATTTATAAGATGGTTTGGATTTTATAAACCATAATATAATTATATGAACCAAATATACAACAAATTTGAACAGACAAAAAAAACAAAGCAAATATTTCCAACGTGAAACCATAACATAGAGATGTAAATAAGTGGGTAATATAAAGTCATAATCAAACTATATATGGTATTATATATAAGAATATAGTTATTTGATAAATTTATAATAAAAATATATTTATTATATAGGATGTCTGAAGGAGTATGATAAGAGTCATGACAAAATGTACGGGGATTTCATCTCACTTTTTATTTCCATGAGTTATTCACCAGTTAATTATTTTATTTTGGTGTAGATGAATCCCAAGAATATATTATATTAAAATAATAATTAAATTTATTTGTATATACATATCCATTTTATGATATTTCGCACCTAGGGTTTACGTATAAAAATTTACCAAATCAGTAATATGGTTTTATCTCAATTGGTCTTCATTGATACATATGTTTTGTTAGGAACAAACATTATGATTTTGTCATGTATTTGATACATTATATAAAGAAGATCCTTAATTTCATGATATTTTAATCTTCATTTAATTTTAATTTCTTACATGTACATTAGGATCCCTTTTTACCATATGGTATGATTTTACTAAAAGAATCCCATATTTTGTCGGGATTGTTTTTTATTATGATTCCATTGATGAAATATTATGAACCATATCTCCAGAACATTGATGATATTTATTATCCTTTTTTATTCAATATTTCATTTTGTATTAGTACCAATTTTCCAACTCATTGGTATTTAATATAACTAAGAAAATATTTTTATTAAAGTACCGACTTGGCCTATCTCTTCAGTCAGAAAACCTAATTACCTCAAAATGATGCATTCAAAAAGGATTCCAAAAATATTTAAATAGTCTCCTAAAGTCATTAAAAGTTATTTTTATACATTTTTTATCTTTTTAATAATTATTTTTAAAAACTAATATTCATTTAGTTTTCCGGTCACAGAACTTTTCTAAATTTTTATAGTAAAAAATAAATGTTTTGAAAGTATGGATGTACCCACCATCATAACCAGCATTCCATTAAACCATCCTAAAAAATATTAGAATTTTTTAAATAATTTTTTTTCATAATATTATTGAAATTTTATGTTTTTAATTTCTCTCCCGAAAAAATAATTTTCATATTGTTTTCAATCATCCTTAATATGCTCTCAATGAAAATGGGTTTCAAAACATTTTCACGATTCAATTATAAATTATCAAGTAAAAAGGTTTTCAAAATGTTTTATAGCTGTATTTATAAGCTTTCAAACTATTTTCATTGAATTTTTTTTTCAAATAATTTTGATAATTATCTTATAGGTTTCCAAGGAAAATGGTTTTGAAATCTTTTTCAAGCTATCTATATATTTTTTTAATGAAAACGTTTTCCAAAACAATTTCAAGGATTCATTTATATGTTTCAATTTTGTTTTCATTAAAATAATTTTCAATGTATTTGGTTTGTTAAAGAACCTTTTTCAATGAATAAAATATTTTTCCCTCAGTAAATGTTTTTAAAAGATATTCCAAAAAAATTCTATCTAATATGATATCTTCTGATGTTACTTATGCACTTATAGGAAATGATTCAATGGTTCCATTCATGTCTTCTATATGAATGGTTTATGTTTCGATGACGTGATATTTATGAAACTCGTTTCTCTTTCCCGGGTTTTATGCTTGTGAAACCTACTAATTTATACAGGTTCAGCTTTGATGAAATGATAATAAATCCTATATTTTTTCATATGTTAGGATATAATTATATGTTTATAACACCCATTTAATTTCATGGAATTATTATAGGATTATTATAAAACCAATCTCATTTTAAGGGTCAAGATATGAGGAGTTGTTTATTATCATATAGAATATGTTTGAATGATTTTATTAAGATATGGGTGGGTCCTATATCTCCGTCCAATACGTTCAGAAAATATTTAAATCCGTTTAGACAATGATGTGAATAAAGGTGATGGGCTTGATCCACTCTCAGAATATGGAGAATTGGGATCCCTTACAAGGAAATGATTGTGACTGTGGATGGTGGTGTTTCCTTCTCAATAAGTTTAATCACAATCAATTTGGATGATTGGGAAACCCAATCCACTATAGGGAGATTGGGAAATACAATCCCTTAAAAGGAAAGGGTTGTGATTGGGGTTGGTGGTGTGTCTCTCTACATAGGTTTGGTTATCATGAAGTGGCTTGATTTGTTCTATAAATGAGTATTGACATGTATGGAATGAAATCACATGTCTATGTGTGTAAAAATTTCATGTTTTATTCATAGGATATGTTGTCAAGGCTTATTTTCATTATTTCATTATGATTCATGACTTGTGAACTACCAATAATTATGTCATTTTTAATTTTGGTGTTCTTTGATATGAATGGTTTGATATTATAATATTATGACCACATTCTCATACCCCTATTCTAATGTTAATTCTTACATATCTTCCTTGTTTACCTTTACTGCGCTTCTAGGCTCACCTATTTTTGTGCTTCATTTTCCTTGTTATGAATATATGTATTATGTATGATGTGTCTAATAAGGGTTTTAATCATGAAGAAACTACTCAGAGATAATGAATCTTTCTTATATACCAGTGTTTATCATTTCATGTTTCCAAAGTTAATATAATAATATGGTATTTGGGATTATATATATTTAATGTATTATTTATTATGAAAAATGAATTTAATGATAATGTATGTTATGAATTGGTTTTTATTGATGGTATCAAATAAAATAATTTTCTATCCTTTAGAATCTAGTATGAGAAAACATTAGTGATATCCCTAGGTATATTTCATAGGATATTTCAGTGGATGTATCTAAGGATGCGTACGTTGATGAGATAATATTTTAGAAAATCCCACCGAATTTTGTTAAGGGATAGATTGTGTGGTTTATTATAATACATCCATGTTTAAATAATACAACTGGATATGGATCTGCAATAAATTTTCCTAACGGTAACTACTCCATCATTGTGTGTCATTCTTGACTCAGCATAACCTGGTATACAACAATATTCCTTTAGACACACATGGTTTGACAATCCTCCGTTGTAGGGACCGAACCCCAAATATCATAGAGTTGGTGTCTACTTTAAATCAAATTGACAAAAAAATAAATCCTTGAGGGACAAAACAGGATAGTATCCTTGGAAGACTGGATACATAAATGATATTTGTATTTTTAAATGGATACACAAATTAAAAAAAATAATTTTTTTCATCTAAAAAAAGAGATGGTGACTCTAATACATCTAGTATATTCCATAATATCATTCATAGAATTGTTCATTGATTCCTAGGGAATGAAACATAATAATGGTTAGATAAAATTACCTGTTAGAGAAAAATATAGTAGAAGAAATAATTAATCAGTTAGAATAGTCATTATAGATATATAATTAAGAAGAAATATATTCCTTTCAATTAAAATCTTAAGGAAAAATAAATATAGAAAGGTATGAATCTAAAACACATGCCATTAATCAATGAACTGATTTTAAACATATCAATAGATATGTAAAATTGTAAAATAAATGATTAATAATAACTAAAAATAATATGTATCCAATGATTATTTATTGGATGTTTTGTTTCCTAGGTAAATGGAACTAGTATCATCAATACCTTTTACAAAACAGATTAGCTATGAGGTGAAAACCCAAACTAAGGTGTTCAGACAACTATTTCATCTCATGAGAATACCGATTCATAGAGGGGCTTCATTCACCGATCCCCAACCCATATATCTTTCATTAAATGGTCCCCAACATTTGTATTTCATTTGCAAATAATTCCTTATATGGAATAATCAAATAATTATTAAGCCATATAGAATACCCATATTTAATAATGAATATTCATTTATCAATAATACAATATTTAATCAAATAAAATTCAGAATAAATACTCAATGTAAAATAGTATATAGTTTAGGATATAGAATAATCACTGATAAATGATATGGTCAATTATGATAGATTCAATTCTCAATGATTATATGAAATCAAACATTTCAAAGGGACTTCATGAATGACTCATAGAAGAGAATTTGAATATTATCCTTAGGAAAATCAATCATAATATATCCATAGGAATAATAAGGATTACATCAACACAACAAATCCATAGTGGTGTAAAATAAAGGGTTTTTTCATCAATGAAATAAAATAATAACATTTTAAAAAATATTCTTGAGGAAACTATTCTTATATTTTGAAATTTTTGTCGAAAATATTTTTCAATAAAAATGCCTTTCAATAATATTTTAAAAATAATCCTTTTAAGCATGAGATTTAGGATTCCAATAAATGACATTGGAAAAATCTGTACATGTTGTACATGGTAAAAAGAATATTTTTTTCGTATGGTAAAAGGGTAGAGAATGCATCATTTGAAATGTGACAAGATGATTCTTTAGAAGAGATTTTTAAAATAAAAAATGGTGAATTATTATTATTATTATTAGAGAATGGAATAATATTATTATAAAAACTTACTGGGAAACATGCTTTTGAATTTATTTTTGAACGAAGATTGGGTAAAGGCATTCTTAGAATTACATTCATTACAATATTATGTTCTAAAAAGTAGAAAATGGTACTAAAAATTATTGTATAATGAAATAATAGAGTTTATGTAAACTCATCGGTGTTATTTATAGATAGATCCTGAGATTCTATTAAAGGAAGCATAATCTTAAACAATATAGAAAAAGAGATGAGATGATATCAATATACACTTGTAACTCAGTAACCGAGATCATGATCTCCAAGTAAGAATGGTAAGTTGAATGAATAATATAATATCATGAAAATATTTAGATTCCTAATTTATCATGTAAAAATAATATATATGGATCTCGAAAAATAGTTTAGTTACATAATAAAACATGAGTTCAAATAGAGAAATTTGTGAGAAATGTTTGTACAAATTTCGTATCTTTTGAATATTAAACCCAATGAGAGGATGGTCATAAAATGATCATGTGAATAACCTAAAATTTATATATAAGATACATAGAGTACAATAATAGAAGTATATACCGCACAAAAAAAGGAAAGAGTGTCGAAAATAACATGTATATCACAGATAATAAAAGTCAGATGAAATCCCCTATATTATGAATCAAAACACTCAAAATTTATATTTGTCTAATGAAACATCAAAATAACAGGAATAAAAATTAATTAATGATATTATATATCAAAATTCATAATAGTTTTACCACAAAAAAGATAGTGGTGAATATTTGTAACACCCCAGGTAAATAAAGAATATGACATTTTCATATTTATCCATATTTGTGAATAAAATATTGATATGACATTAAAGGGGACGCTATGCTTGATGGCGTACCCAACACGCAACAACGAGTTTCTTGGGAATCTTACGTTGCACTCTAATAATAAAATAATATTATTTTAAATGGTAGTTAACATGTAGCCGTTGTAATGGAGGGAATGGATAGAAATAACTAAAATATGATTATATATGTTTTTAAATGTTTTTACATTTATACAATAAAAGATAAAGGCTTAAAATACGGAAAGAATTCAATTTTAGGCGTATATGCCCTAGTTTTCACTAAAGGTTCACTTATCACCTTTTGATGGAGAACCGTCATTAAATATAGTTTTGTTCACTCTTAAACATTCTTTTGGACCAAATAAAACTCTTATTAAGAATCGGGACATCAAAATTGACTTTGTGTAAATTTTTGGTATCTTTCCGATAAAGTTCATTTTTTTAATGAATAGTGTAAAATGTTGTATTTTAATTCAAAACCACTTTTTAATCTAATTTATTTATATGATTAGATTATATTTTGAATTGGTTTTAAAGTGAAATTAGAAAATATTTTTACCATTAAATCCAATAGTGGTCGTTGGAATCAATTTCACATTGAAATCAGACTTAAACTAGTGTCAATCTTTTGATACTTATTGTTTCATAAAACACGCTATTTGTCATGACAGCGGGAATTAATTATTAAATTAATTAATGTGACTTATATGTTTTGAATTTTGTAAAATGGACTTCATTTTTGAATTCGGAATATCAAATATAGCTTAGGGTGAATTTTTGGTAATTTTATGAAAAACTTCAATTTTTAATGAATAGTGAAACCACTAAGTGGTAATCAAGCAAACTGATTTTTCAGTTAAATGAAAGTTTACCACTAATGTGTACTGAATTTTGAAAATCCGACATACATGGTTGTCATTAAGAATTAAAATGTGGTTCAATGAGATTAAAATATTTTTTTGGTGAATAGTAACTTATTAAGTTCTTAATCGCGATTAGTGGTAATTAGGGTAGTTTAAGGTATAAATAATTCTTTAATAATATGAAATGACCTTGAAACATGTCCCAAACTTATTGGTTGTGTCATGGCCGACCAAGACAAGCCATGGGTCAACTTGGGGACCCCATGGAGACACTTTGGTTGGGAAATGACATAAATAACTTTTTATTTAATGTAAAAGTAAAAATGACACAAACATGATATGTTTTACTAAAACAATTTGTATGTGGGGTTATACAAGTCATCTTTTTGATTATAAATATTCATTGGAAAGATAAAAGGATTTCATACATCATAGTATTTGTTTTGTAATTTTTAGACATTATATAAATTAAATTATTTATGACATAATAATGATGCAGCGATGACATCATTATTTGACGATTTAAATAAAATGGAAAGATAATGTAAAATCTATGAACTACACATTTCCAAAACCAATTGGATGAGTGGATTTCTAACCCTTATCACCTTATCCACGAATTTTATCAATGTGGGTCCTTTTAAAACCGAAACACATTTTCAAATAAAGTAATATTTCTTTACTTTCCAAAAGTACCCCTCCTCTCCTCTTATAAAAGGCCCCCACCTCTACCTCATTTAACACACTCCTCAAGCCTTTGGCTCGGCCAACCCCTGCCCATTTACTCTCTCCACATCCATGTCCTAATCCTAGAGGATTCCCTTTGGGCAGAATCCTTTCAAAGGAAGCCTTTAGGCTCAAATCAAAAGGAGTTACACTTTTAAAGGTAATTCACTCTCTCATGTTCATTTGTTTTATTTTGCTTCTCCAACCCCCTAAACTCTTTTTATTTACTTATTTTGTAACAACACCAGTATCTTCAATATACTAGGATGTTGTTACAAGATTTATTCGAGCTACACTCTCACAAAACTACATCAAATGGTTAAAGAACATACGGTTTCCGTGGATGGTGAAATTCTGCCTCCCGAAACGATGATTGTTCAATACTCATTTAACACCTTCAAAGGTGGCCATTATGATGTCACTATTTTTATATATGATATATAATATGTTTATGTTTTCCTTAAGCTTCTGTTTTTTTTTCATTTTGGTCATACCTTTATGGTTTCTATTATGGGTAAACGCGATATCTTCATTTAAGGAAGTGCGGACTACCGCCCCCTCAAAGTGATTTGATTCATTAAATACCATATGTGGGACGTATAAAGGATGGAACTATGATATTATATATGATGTTATACTGGAATTATAATATACCTTTATATCATTATTATTCAACTCTATAAAATACGAAATAGAAATGAAAGTAGCGTTCATGCGTACGTACGGCTTACCGTCTCCATGAACGGTGCATTTCATTTCTTACCTATAAATGATTATGTAATGTTATAAATGCATGAATGTACTGGATATATATGACATATATTATATCTAAATCATGAATACAATTCTGGATATAATAAACATTTGACCACACGAACAAAATGTAATTGTAAGAAGTCCACTTTCGACTTAAGAACCAAATATCGGCAAAACAAATATTATTAACTTAAATGATTACATAATGTTTATGAAATGGTAATAAGTGGTATAAAAGTAATAATGAACTTGAAAAAGGTTCTTAAGGAATTAGAAATTAACTCAAGTTTATTATTCAGGAGATTAAAGAACGATCGAGTCAAGTCGGACCCGAGGTAAGGGATCCTACACCTCTCTTTCTTTTTAAGTACACTCCTTTATGTCATTCCTTTTAAAACTCATATTTCTTGTTATTGGGATGATATTTTATATTACATTTACTGTAATTTTTATGTTCAGGTGATGATAGACCCTATTCTCTCTCATCAATCCATTTTGGAAGTTTTAAGTGGCGCCGTTAGGCTGCTGAGTTTTCGTAAGGGACTTTTCATCTCACTTTTTTTCCCGTGAGATTTATGATACATTTGCCACAATTTCCTTTGAGTGGTGTATGTACTGACCATTATTTTACTCATTGTGTAATATTTTTTCATTTATGAGTATTTACATCAAGGATGTATTTTCCTTCTTTCACGGGTCGTATGTTTCGTGAGATACCCATGTCGGTAAGGGAATCTTTCACCCTCCTCTTTTTAAAAGACTTATTTTGTTGGGTCTTTTAATGTACATATTGTTATGTTGGAATATGTTCTCATATATCCTTATTGATGTAAATTTTATGTCCAAGTGATGAGACAGTTTTTTTTATCTCTCATCAACTCATTTTGATGTGACACCGTTAGGCTGTCAAGGGAACTTTTTAACCCAATTTCGATTTCTTTGGGTTCAACATGTAGTCATTGAATATGTCATCCATTGAGATTG
Organism: Viscum album; assembly: GCA_963277665.1. Classification (NCBI taxonomy): domain Eukaryota; kingdom Viridiplantae; phylum Streptophyta; class Magnoliopsida; order Santalales; family Viscaceae; genus Viscum; species Viscum album. The sequence goes on along the minus strand of OY728126.1, from coordinate 812,061,540 downwards.
TGTGAATGGCCTTTTATTTTTTTTACACTTAATATCCACTTATATTGGGTGTATTTATATTTTTCACACATATTTTCAGATTGATTTGTCCTTAATTTAAGGATACCGTCTTTATAAGGGATTTCATCACATTTGACATTTCTATTTAGGGTTCATTGTTGTTATGCACCAATTCACTCTTATATGGTGTATATACTGTCCTTTGGAGTATTATATCATGAATCCTTTTATTCTCATGATATTATAAAGTTCTGACTAAATGTTATTCCTTGATTATTGTATTCAAGTGTCTCTAATTTTGGTAAAACCCCTTTAACCAAAATATCATTTTAAATGTTTTAATTATTTGTTCTTATTAATATCCATGTTTTCAAAATGGTTTTAAGGATTTATTTATATGGATATTAATGGTTTAAAATGATAAAAGCTTCAAGGTGGTAAGGGACACTTTGATTCAAAAATATCTTTATTAAATGTTTTAAATGGTTTTGGAAATGGTTTCTTTTTGAATGGATTCATTATTTCAATATCCAAAAATGTTATATTGTGATTGAAATGTGGAAATGTTATGTTTCCTTTATTCATGTTTATGTGATACAATTATGTTATGGTTCTTGGGCATTGTTATGAAGAACGGGTGGTTCCGTGATAAACTAAGGGCGGGTGAGCCCGATATAGCTCTCCAATGCATTGGGTAACGCGAAGGAGTGAAACGTTAAGGTTTCTCCGAAGAGATTTAGGGAATATACTGTGATTGGTATTCCAAACGTAACCAAGAGGGTTACTCCCTATGTAAGAATTTTATGAATGCCTCAAGTTACCTTTATGTCTTATGTTTTCTATGATTTATTCATGGTTTGATGAGGTATGTTAAAGTGCCTATGTTTTATGGGTAAAGTATGATTTCATTATTATGTATATATGAACTCATGTTTCCTTTCCATATTTTTATAACCTTTACTGAGCTTTTTATGCTCATCCCAAGTTTTTGAAATGTTTTTCACAGGTCAAGGGAAAGGTACATGATGTGATGATAGTGTCAAGGATGTGTCAAGAAAGAATCCATGTTATATTTTAAATATGTTTCTGTTGATGGGAAGAATGAATACTGTCTTTTATGTAACCACTTCGTTTAAATGTGGAATGTAATGAACGTTTCATGATCTAATTCTCTAAAACTCTAAACCTGAAAAGATCCTCAATGTGTAATCTTGTAATAACTCAAGATTAAGTAAGGTTTAAGGTTGGGGCCTTAGAGTTGGTATCAAAGGTCGGTTTAGATAACTTTAGAGGTTAGGGTATTCTCTAAGCACAAGTGACATTACCATAATGGTTAGGATTTCAGAAAGAGTCCTAGTTTTAGATAAAGTGAATGAGTATGTGTATCTTAGTGTTTACCTTCCTCATTAGTACATGATGGTTTTGTTGATATACTCACACTGACAATTCTATTTTTAGTGAATGGATGGATCTTGTAGGTACCAAAGAGACAACAGGTTTGAAGGAAACTGTGGTGGTTCTCTGATTAAGATACTAGATAAAATGGAGGATTCAATGAGGAAACTCGTGGTTGTTCTAAACCGAATATCAAGGAGTCATGATCAATAACTTGAACCTTGGTATGATCTTTAATGCATCATGTATGAGATGACCAATCCATGTGGAAGTTCAGGTAATAATAATAAAGGTAACCATTAGAGTTTATATGATCCTTACTTTTGAGGTAATTATGGGTTATTATATGATATGCTGGAAAATGAAAAGCATGAGATAAACTTGAAGTTAAAATATGTTATGATCATTTTTGATGATTTTATCTCTTTTTGGGGAATGATTTAAGAATTATATAGTTTTGGAAGAAGGACAACACACAGACCGTGTGACATCCCGTCGCGTCGGACAAAGCTACGGGAATCGAACCCACAACCAAAGTGCGACGGGTATTTATCGCCTACCACTGGACTACGTGAAGTCCCTGGTTAGTTTGACCGATTCTTTCTAGTTATACGATTTTATGAATTAAGAGTAAGTTGATTTTGGGTTATTTATGAAAATGATTAACCTATCACGGAGGATATGTGATTAGGTTAATTACTTTTCAAAGTGAGACTTTAGGAGCAACTGATGTTGTTTGGAGATAAATGTTACGATTTAACTTGGAAGACTATGTGACTAAATCCTTAAAATATTTGGGTTTCAATCTTAGTTTGGTTTACTTTGAAGAATTTTATGGACAAATTGATTATAGAATGGTCCTCGTTGAACTTTGGGTTTTGTTGGACAAATTTTGGAGGTTAAGAATAGATTTTCTTTTTATAAAGGGTTATCCTTTTCTGGATTATCTTACCTTGTACTAACCTTTTTGGTTTTGGTTTTGGTTAAAGCCTAAAGACATGGGATGTATATAGTTCTCTTTTGTGGATTAGGTGATTCTCTAGAAGTTGATTATAGTACTCTTAATGCAAACAAGTCTCCCTAAATACTGGTCTTTTGGAAAAAAAATAGGAGTTTGATTAAGGAATCTAGTAAAAGTTGAAAGTCAACATGATAAGTGATTATGTTTCCTTATGAATAAATTCCTCAATAAAAAGTAACTTAAAACAAAAATATTGTCTATTAACTTTTATTACTGGAGAATCGAATACCGTTTAACCCATCACAAGTTTGTGATTTTCTCATTGTTAACTTTCTCCTAGACATGTTTACTATCACTCTCCCTCAAGAACATGACCCTATGTTTTCTCCTCCATGTCCATATTTTCATACTTAGAATCCTAGTATGGGTTAACTTGGGTGACCTCTGTTCTTATCTTTCTTTATTTTAAAGTGATTGTTTTACCGACTCTTGTTCCGATGTGGGACGTTCAAGGATGTTTCCAAGCGCAATTTTAAAATTGCGAGGACGTAATTCCCAAAAGGGGGGAAGGATGTAACACCCCAGGTAAATAAAGAATATGAAATTTTCATATTTATCCATATTTGTGAATAAAATATTGATATGACTTTAAAGGGGATGCTATGCTTGATGGCGTACCCAACACGCAACAACGAGTTTCTTGGGAATCTTACGTTGCACTCTAATAATAAAATAATATTATTTTAAATGGTAGTTAACATGTAGCTGTTGTAATGGCGGGAATGGATAGAAATAACTAAAATATGATTATATATGTTTTTAAATGTTTTTAAATTTATACAATAAAAGATAAAGGCTTAAAATACGGAAAGAATTCAATTTTAGGCGTATATGCCCTAGTTTTCACTAAAGGTTCACTTATCACCTTTTGATGGAGAACCTTCATTAAATATAGTTTTGTTCACTCTTAAACATTCTATTTGACCAAATAAAACTCTTATTAAGAATCGGGACATCAAAATTGACTTTGTGTAAATTTTTGGTATCCTTCCGATAAAGTTCATTTTTTTAATGAATAGTGTAAAATGTTGTATTTTAATTCAAAACCACTTTTTAATCTAATTTATTTATATTATTAGATTATATTTTGAATTGGTTTTAAAGTGAAATTAGAAAATATTTTTACCATTAAATCCAATAGTGGTCATTGGAATCAATTTCACTTTGAAATCAGACTTAAACTAGTGTCAATCTTTTGATACTTATTGTTTCATAAAACACGCTATTTGTCATGACAGCGGGAATTAATTATTAAATTAATTAATGTGACTTATATGTTTTGAATTTTGTAAAATGGACTTCATTTTTGAATTCGGAATATCAAATATAGCTTAGGGTGAATTTTTGGTAATTTTATGAAAAACTTCAATTTTTGATGAATAGTGAAACCACTAAGTGGTAATCAAGCAAACTGATTTTTCAGTAAAATGAAAGTTTACCACTAATGTGTACTGAATTTTGAAAATCCGACATACATGGTTGTCATTAAGAAGTAAAATGTGGTTCAATGAGATTAAAATAATTTTTTGGTGAATAGTAACTTATTAAGTTCTTAATCGCGATTAGTGGTAATTAGGGTAGTTTAAGGTATAAATAATGCTTTTATAATATGAAATGACCTTGAAACATGTCCCAAACTTATTGGTTGTGTCATGGCCGACCAAGACAAGCCATGGGTCAACTTGGGGACCCCATGGACACACTTTGGTTGGGAAATGACATAAATAACTTTTTATTTAATGTAAAAGTAAAAATGACACAAACATGATATGTTTTACTAAAAGAATTTGTAAGTGGGGTTATACAAGTAATATTTTTGATTATAAATATTAATTGGAAAGCTAAAAGGATTTACTACATCATAGTAGTTTTTTAATAATTTTTAGACATTAAATAAATTAAATTATTTATGACATAATAATGATGCAGCGATGACATCATTATTTGACGATTTAAATAAAATGGAAAGATAATGTAACATCTATGAACTACACATGTACAAAACCAATTGGATGAGTTTATTTCGAACCCCTATCACCTTATCCACGAAGTTTATCAATGTGGGACCTTTTAAAACCGAAACACATTTTCAAATAAAGTAATATTTCTTTACTTTCCAAAAGTGCCCCTCCTCTCCTCTTATAAAAGGCCCCCACTCTACCTCATTTAACACACTCCTCAAGCCTTTGGCTCAGCCAAACCCTGCCCATTTACTCTCTCCACATCCCTCTCCTCATCCTAGAGGATTACCTTTGGGCATAATCCTTTCAAAGGAAGCCTTTAGGCTCAAATCAAAAGGAGTTACACTTTTAAAGGTAATTCACTCTCTCATGTTCATTTGTTTTATTTTGATTCTCCAACCCCCTAAACTATTTTTATTTACTTCTTTTGTAACAAAACCAGTATATTCAATATAATAGGATGTTGTTATAAAATTTATTCGAGCTACACTCTCACACAACTACATCAAATGGTTAAAGAACATACGGTTTCCGTGGATGGTGAAATTCTGCCTCCCGAAACGATGATTGTTCAATACTCATTTAACACCTTCAAAGATGGCCATTATGAGGTCAATATTTTTAAATATGATATATAATATGTTTATGTTTTCCTTAAGCTTCTGTTTTTTTCATTTTGGTCATACCTTTATGGTTTCCATTATGGGTAAACGCGATATCTTCATTTAAGGAAGTGCGGACTACCGCCCCCTCAAAGTGATTTGATTCGTTAAATACCATATGTGGGACGTATAAAGGATGGAACTATGATATTATATATTATATTATACTGGAATTATAATATACCTTTATATCATTATTATTCAATTCTATAAAATACGAAATAGAAATGAATGTAGCGTTCATGCGTACGTACGGCTTACCGTCTCCATGAACGGTGCATTTCATTTCTTACCTATAAATAATTATGTAATGTTATAAATGCATGAATGTACTGGATATATATGACATATATTAAATCTAAATCATGAATACAATTCTGGATATAATAAACATTTGACCACACGAACAACATGTAATTGTAAGAAGTCCACTTTCGACTTAAGAACCAAATATCGGCAAAACAAATATTATTAACTTAAATGATTAAATAATGTTTATGACATGGTAATAAGTGGTATAAAAGTAATAATTAACTTTAAAAAGGTTCTTAAGGAATTATAAATTAACTCAAGTTTATTATTCAGGAGATTAAAGAATGATCGAGTCAAGTCGGACCCGAGGTAAGGGATCCTACACCTCTCTTTCTTTTTAAGTACACTCTTTTATGTCATTCCTTTTAAAGCTCATCTTTCTTGTTATTGGGATGATCTTTTATATTACATTTACTGTAATTTTTATGTTCATGTGATTAGAGACCCTATTCTCTCTCATCAATCCATTTTGGAAGTTTTAAGTGTCGCCGTTAGGCTGCTGAGTTTTCGTAAGGGATTTTTCATCTCACTTTTATTCCCGTGAGATTTATGATACATTTTCCACAATTTCCTTTCAGTGGTGTATGTACTGACCATTATTTTACTCATTGTGTAATATTATTTCATTTATGAGTATTTACATCAATGATGTATTTTCCTTCTTTCACGGGTCGTATGTTTCGAGAGATACCCATGTCGGTAAGGGAACCTTTCACCCTCCTCTTTTTAAAAGACTTCTTTTGTTGGGTCATTTAATGTACATATTGTTATGTTGGAATATGTTCTAATATATCCTTATTGATGTAAATTTTATGTCCAAGTGATGAGATAGTTTTTTTATCTCTCATCAACTCATTTTGATGTGACACCGTTAGGCTGTCAAGGGAACTTTTTAACCCAATTTCGATTTCTTTGGGTTCAACATGTAGTCATTGAACATGTCATCCATTGAGTTTGTGTGAATGACCTTTTATTTTTTTACACTTAATATCCACTTATATTGGGTTTATTTATATTTTTCACACATATTTTGAGATTGATTTGTCCTTAATTTAAGGATACCGTCTTTATAAGGGATTTCATCACATTTGACATTTCTATTGAGGGTTCATTGTTGTTATGCACCAATTCACTCTTATATGCTGTATATATTGTCCTTTGGAGTATTATATCATGAATCCTTTTATTCTCATGATATTATAAAGTTATGACTAAATGTTATTCCTCGATTATTGTATTCAATTGTCTCTAATTTTGGTAAAACCCCTTCAATCAAAATACCGTTTTAAATGTTTTAATTATATGTTCTTATTAATATCCATGTTTTCAAAATGGTTTTAAGTATTTATTTATATGGATATTAATGGTTTAAAATGTTAAAAGATTCAAGGTGGTATGAGACACTTTGATTCATAAATCTCTTTATTAAATGTTTTAAATGGTTTTGGAAATGGTTTCTTTTTGAATGGATTCATTATTTCAATATCCTAAAATGTTATATTGTGATTGAAATGTGGAAATGTTATGTTTCCTTTATTCATGTTTATGTGATACGATTATGTTATGGTTCTTGGGCATTGTTATGAAGAACGGGTGGTTCCGTGATAAACTAAGGGCAGGTGAGCCCGATATAGCTCTCCAATGCATTGGGTAACGCGAAGGAGTGAAACGTTAAGGTTTCTCCGAAGAGATTTAGGGAATATATTGTGATTGGTATTCCAAACGTAACCAAGAGGGTTAATCCCTACGTAAGAATGTTATGAATGCCTCAAGTTACCTTTATGTCTTATGTTTTCTATGATTTATTCATGGTTTGATGAGGTATGTTAAAGTGCCTATGTTTTATGGGTAAAGTATGATTTCATTATTAGGTATATATGAACTCATGTTTCCTTTCTATATTTTTATAACCCTTACTGAGCTTTTTATGCTCATCCCAAGTTTTTGAAATGTTTTTCACAGGTCAAGGGAAGGGTACATGATGTGATGATAGTGTCAAGTATGTGTCAAGAAAGAATCCATGTTATATTTTAAATTTGTTTCCATTGATGGGAAGAATGAATACTGTCTTTTATGTAACCACTTCGTTTAAATATGGAATGTAATGAACGTTTCATGATCTAATTCTCTAAAACACTAAACCTGAAAAGATCCTCAATGTGTAATCTTGTAATAACTCAATATTAGGTAAGGTTTAAGGTTGGGGCCTTATAATATTACATTTATCTCAGGGATGTAAAAATTTATATGCAAATCAAAACATTTTGTTTTATTTTGGGTGAACATCCTTTAATATTAATGTATAGTAAAATTATGTTAATTTTATACATGATTCAGAAAATTCATCCTCATTATAACTAATTCTTTTTCAAAAATTAATATTATTTTTATAAATAATTTATCAATTAGGTTTACTTGAGTTGTTTTTGACCAAATTCTGTTTTTGTGAGAAAACAAACATTATTGGTCAACTATGGTCATATTGTTCATTATATAACATCTCCAGAATAATATATATGAAATAATTGTCATATTATTTTGTAAATGATAATTTTAAAATCAATTATTAAATATTTTTATGAAAATGATCCAATGTTACAGTCATGGAGACAGTAGGCCATACATACACTTGAGTAACAGTCCAATTTTTAAATGATCATTGTGGAAAGTAGGCAAATAAATAAAGTATTTATAGAAATATCATTATATAATAAATACCATATTATTAAATCATATTTAATTGTTTATAAATTTTTGTGATGTAAATGGAATCAAATAATGTTGAGGTGGGGGTATTCCACACGTCCATGAATAATGTTATCTCTTTTAATGTGTGTGGAAGGGTAATAAAGGAGAAGATATATATATAAATTATTTACAAAAATATAATGATGTCATGAATATATTATTTATTTTATATATGTAACTTATGATTAATTATAACCATTGATTTATACTTTTCATTTATCATGTGAACGAATCAAATCACGTCAAGGGGGTGGTAGTCCATATTTCCTCAAATGATGTTATCATAAAATTGAAAGTATTAAATGTATGTATTATAAAATTAAATATGATTAAAGGAATATTAAATATTAAAAACAAAAAATATATATTTATATAGTTCCAATGATTATGGCCACCATTATAGGCGGTGAAGGAAAATTGAACAATCATCGCTTCGTGTGGAAGTACTTTGTTGTATATTGAAAAAGTATGTTCATTTCACATTAGATGGAAGAGTGTGTAAGTGTCGGTAGAAAACATTGTATAAAAACGTCCTTGAATATTTTGGATACTGGTGTTATTATTTAATCATATAATATGAATAGTATAGGGATTGGAGAATTTAAATGAAACTATAAAACACGAGAGAAGGGGTTACCTCTTAATGGGTTAACCTCTTTATGTTCAAAACAAATGTCTTCCATAGGTGACTTCCTGGACAATGAGAGGATTCAAGGTCAGAGATAGGGATTCTAGGAGACTTCTTGGGAAGATATTGGCTGAAAATATATGTTTTTAGAGGTGTGAGTAATGGGGATAGGTGGTGGCCTTTTATCGGGATGTAAAATGACTCACATGGAATTTTTTGAAAAAGGTTAGGCGGTGTCATGATCTTATCTAAAAAAATACATAAAAATGAAAATAACCCATGAATTTGTGTTTTATGGTCGATATATGGTCATCCAATCAGTGTTGTACAAGTGTATTTGGAATTGGGGAACTTTAATTAAAGTCACAGTCCTTTATTAAGATTAATTTCTACATAATAATTTTAATTAATTTAAATCACTTTCTCTAAATGTTTTAGTCCTAAAATAAATTTGTTATTATTAAAAATTATAAATAATGATGATTAAAAATATTGGAATCATTTTCCAAATTCCAAACATATAATTGGATCAAAATAAATTAATATTAATCTTACATCTGGGATGATAATGCGTGGTTTTAATGTACAAACGTTTGAAAGTTGTATATGATTTTATAGTCAATTACATTGTGAAATTTTTTCCAACTACCTAAATTGAATTAGTTGATGAATATTTTACATAATTAAACTTTAAAACCAATTGGAATTATAATTTATCTTTCTATATAAATTATATTAAAAATTTATTTTTGAATTAAAATTTAGTATTTTTAACTGTTTGATAAAAAATTAAATAGCTTAGATAAATTTTAAAATTTCATTCTAACTAAATTATTAAGTTTATATTTCCAATATAATTTTTATTTTGATATATTAAATCAATTAAGTTTTCAAAATTAATTTTTAAAATGAGTTCTCCATTAAAAGGTTGTAAAATTTTCTTTTATAAAAATATAAATTTTTATGTGTGAAATAGGGTTTGTTTTATATTATTCACATAAATATTAACAATTGAATATAAAAAATGTTTAATTTAATATATAATATATATATTTCATTAAAATAATTAACTATTTTAATTAATATAATTTATTTGGTAAATTTAGCATCATGTACATAAAATTGGTATTGTATAAAAACATTCCCTTTATATTCAATTAAGTCCTATAATAATTTCAAATTTATTTTTAATCTATGAATTATTATTTTAGAATTATAAATCATATATTTTATAATTTATTAAAAATTATTTATAAGAACTTGTTTATATATTATTTTAATAATATTTCAATTTTTGGTGAAACTCAGTCTTGCGTATTACAAAAGCTTTCAAAGATGGCCGATCTTGCAAATAATGGATGTTGACTAAATTTTGCAGGCATTGAACTGTAAAGAATATATTTTAAATATTTCATAATTTATAAAAATATTATATTACCATAAACGTTTGATATCATGTGTCATAAACGTTGTTGAATACAAATTTCTTACTTTAGTTTTTCATGGTGTCACATTTTCCGCACCTTATTTAAATTGCTGCCCCAAAATTTAAACTCCATCATTAAGATAGATTGTTTGATAGATCCAATGTTTGTAATCTCACATCATCAAAAGGATTCATAATTATTCCTCTATAAAAGAAAGAATTGAAAATAATCCCATCACATGGAATACCTAGTCACTATGTCTTTATGACGGAGAACATCAGTGGAAATTAGAGATATGTTCTTGGAGGAAAAACATTAATATTTATTGGGATTGAATAAATTTATCAATCACAAATTAGTGACTGATAAATGGATTGTTTAGGTCCTAAAATCCATTGTATTTTCTTATTTATAATTCCATCAGTTCAACCAAAAATGTTGGAATTATGGAAACATTTTGTTTCAATGGAATTTTACTAATGTTGTGTAATTCATGAAAATAATGAAATATTATTACATGACACGTTTGAATATCCTATGAACAATCCTTAATATTTTTTACATTGATCAACATCCAATTAATCCCTTTACCCAAAAAAAATTAATTTCTAATAATTAATATTTTATGCCTGAACCACTGAAAGATACTTTTAATGGGTTGTCAGTCCTATAAAAGGTGAAGTCTTACTATTTGTCTATTACTATCTACCCAAATAAAAATGTTTAATTGATTAATTTCTAATATTCAAAATTGTTACTACTAGTTAATCATATTTAATTATTTGTTATTCTTTATAAATTAAAAATTAAAAATAACAAGGACATTCAGTTGGTCAGTGGTTGGCGAAAAACATTTATCATCTTTCAGTCATGGGATGAAAACCCATTGCCTTGATAGGTTTATTGGTTTTCCCCAAACTTATATAATTTCATTTTCTAAAACCATAATAATATATTTTCAAATATATATATGATTTAGATCCTTGAAATTATTTTAACCACTATATATAATTTTAACAATGGTTTTCAATACAACCCCATCAAATAAATACTTAATCCACTCATTTCCACATAGATCCTTACATGGTCTAGAGAATACTCTCTAGGAGAGGGTATTGAATCGGTAATTTCTAGGTTACCATCATTTACGACAATTAATAACAATTTATTTATTTGGATGAGCTTAAATTCCTTTCATCATACTCAACCTTTTTCTTCACCAATCTATTACTTAGTGTCCTTCATTCCAACACATAAAACATATACACGTTTCATTGGGATACTTTATTAGTTGCCTCCTTCCACACTTCTCATATGTCGAATGTTTAGCCTTATTTTCTAAAATGTATCCACCACTCGAGATCCTATCATTATGAATCCTTCTCTTCTTTGGTGTTCTTGGGAATGGGTAAAAGTATATATTGTTAATAATATTTTGGGAAAACTGATTTTTGATAAACATTATATCCTTCACTCTAATCAACACATCATTTGGTTTCTCATTTTCAGCACCTTGTAATTCATGTTTGATCTTATATTGAATATTTTGGGATCCATCTAATGACTAAAACTAGAAAGAATTAAGTGAGCCATAGTATTCATGGTGAGAAAAGTATACAATTATCTATAAGATATCTAAATCATGACACTATAATATTATATCTAAAACACATTAGTTTTAATAGTGATTATTCATTGTCAAATTCCTTTGAAAATTTTCATAATGGTTTGTAAATAAAGTAGTATTATCCCAAGCATATACCCTAGGAGTGTCAAACTAGGTGCATAGTAAGACCAATTTTTCTGTAAAAGTTTACCTCGAGTCAAGATCAGAACACCCTATTGGAGTTGTTACTCCTAGGAACATTTTTTCCAGATCCACATACACATGTAGTTTCTAGAAAGGGATAAATTTCAAGGAATACACACATAATTTATACTTTAACAATATTATAGGTTTTTAGCTATAATTATCCTAAAATTATAAAATAAGGTTATGTAATCTCACTAAATTCTTTATAAATCTTGTTCCTAAGGATGCTGCTAAATTTTCTTTGATACAAAATACAGCCAACTCGCCCTAGATTGAGAAGATGTAGTATCTAATATACATTACATTGGCATGATTATATGAAATCAATCCTCAAAGGACTAATCAGTTAAGTAGTTTTGGAAAAATAGATATATAAATCTGAATTTTATTACAAATGGATACACTAATTATAACATTTTTTCTTATACAAAAATAAACTACATCGAGGATAACTCAAATCTATATAGTATATTTCTACATATAATTCATATTACATTTTATGGATTCCTAGTGAAATAAAAATAATTAGAGTGAGCACAATAGCTCAGTAAGGAAAAAATATAGAAGAATAAGTGAGAATAGTGAATATAGAAAAGTAAAAAACTTGAATTACATTCCATTCAATTAAATAGAGATGGAAAAATAAATATGCAATGGTATAAAACTAAAACCCATTCCATTAATCAATGAACTGAAATGAAATACATAGATATGTCAATGAAAAATCACATGGATGAATAATTACTAAAACTAAAATAAAGGAAATGCTCAATTATTAGATTCTACGTTTCCTAGGTACATAGAACCATTACCATTCGGTCTTTTCAAAAGACATTTTAGCTATTAGTTAAAAACATATTTAAGGTGGCTAGACAGAAATTTATTCTCATGATACTACTAATTATCGATAGGATTTTATTCCCAAGTCTCTAAACCATACAGATTTCCTTAAATGGTCTTCAACATGTGTACTGTAGGTCCAACAAATTTCTCACATTGAATAATCAAAAAAAATAAGCCATATCGAATATCAATATTGAATACAGAATATGGATTTATCAATAATACTTCATTAAATCAAATAACTATCATATGAAACACTAGATATAAAATGGTATATAGTTTAGGCAATAATAATATTCGTGATAAATGATATGGATAATTATGATAAATTCAATTCCCAATGATTATAAAAAATTAAAATTTTCAAAGGTAAAACAAGAATGAATCAAGTAAGTGAATATTAATATTATCCATGTCCAAATCAATCATAAACTATCTAGAATAACAATAAGGATAATATCGTTATGAAAAAATCCCTAGTGTTGTAAATGGACGTCTGTTGTCATTGATGAAATAAAAGAATAACATTAAAAGAAAATATTCTTGAATAAAATATCATTTTATTTTGATTTTTTTTTGAAAATACTTCTCATTGAAAATCCCATTTAGTGATTTTTTAAAAATGAATATTTTGACCTGGATGAGGAGGCCTCAAACAAATGATGGATGATAAATCTGTGCATGTAATACAAGGTAAAATGAATATTCTTTTAGTATGGTAAAATGGTTGAAAATAGATCATTTTGAAAGTGAAAATAATATTACTTTGTAGAGATTGGTAAAAAATAGTGTAAAATTTTATTTTAAATATTATAGTGGAATGGAATAATAATTTTGTAAATCTTTTTTGGGAAACATGGTTTTGAATTTATTTCATATCGAAGAGAGGGTAATGTCAGGATTTCTTGGAAAAGAATTCTTGAATATATTATGAACTGAAGAGAAAAAAATGGTACCAATACATTATTATATCCTGAATTAATAGAGAATAAGGAATCTCATGAGTGTTCTTGAGAGATGGGTCATAATATTTCATCAAAGGAAGCATAAAGATAAACAATTTCCAAAAAGCGACGAGATTGTTGCAAAAAACCTTAATTAATAGGTAACTAGGATTATGATATCCATGTATGAACGTAAAATTACACGAAGCATATAATATCATGAATATATTTATATTCATTACAAATAATCTAAAATGGAATGTTATGCAACTTAAAAAATAGTTTAGGTGAATAATAAAACACAAGTTCAATGAAGACAAATTGAGACAACAGAAAAATTGTTGATTTGGAAAATTTTAAATCATAAACCCCATAAAAGAAGGATAAAAAAATTGATATGTGAATAACCATAAATTTATTTATACTATAAATTTAATACAATACTTGCAGTACATACACCACACCAATGGACGGTCTGGTGAACATAACATGTATCTCATAGAAATTAAAAGTGAGATAAAATCCTTGTACATATGAATCGAAAGACAGAAAATTTATAATCAAAAAATAAAAAATATAAACACCGTGAAGTTAAATTAATTCATTATTTTATATTTAAATAAGGTTAGTAGGAAAACCACACAAAAAAAACTATGTGGTGATTGAGAAATTTATATCATATATGTAAAAAGTCGGATGGAAATCTGTACCTAGTGTTTCCTTTTGGGTGAACGTCCTTTATTCCTCTTATTTAATAAACGTATGATAATTTCATAATTTATAAATAATATTTTTATAAATAATTTTTATTTCACTTATTACAATTTTTTTAGTACAACTTATAAAATTAAGTTTACGTTGGGTGTTTTTGACCAAATTCGGTTTATGTGTCAAAAAACTGTTGGTGATTAACTATGGTCAAAGGGGTCATTATATAAAATATCAAAAATAATAGAAATGAAATAATTATCATATTTATATTCCAATTAAACTTTTCAAATCAATCAATAAATATGTTTATGAAAATAATCCAACTTACAATCTTGGTGATGGTAGGTCATGCACACACATGAGTAACATTCATATTTTAAAATGATTATTGTGGTAAGAATGTATTTAACTAAAATCATTAAATAGTTTTTATTGTATATAAAATAAAATATCATTAAATTATATATAATTATGTGATGTAAAAATAATCACATCATTTCGAGGAGGTGGCAGTCCCCACACGTCCACGAACGACATGATCACTTTTACAGTGTGTGAAAGGGTAATAAAGCAGGTGATATATATATACATTATATTTCCAGAAAAAAATTATTTCATGAATATCGTATTTATGTTTTTATGTCACTTATTATTAATTAAAACCATTAATTTATACATTCTAGGTATCGTGTCAATGAATCACATCACTTTGAGGGGGAACTAGTTCACAGTTCCTCAATCAATGTTATCATAAAATGGAATGTATTCAGTTTATGTATTATTAAAGTAAATATGAATAAATATATATTTAATATCATAAATAAAATATATAAACCTATTACCTATCATAATTTCTACCGTGAATGGTGGTAGGGTAATATTGAACAATAATCATTTTGTGAGGCACTATTTCGCCTTACACTGAAACAATATGTATGTTTCCCATTAGATTCAGGTGTGTGTAAGTGTAGGGAGAAACCATAGTATAAAAAATTCATAGTATATTTATGATAATATTTTATTTATATAATAATTAAATTGGGATAGTATATAGATTGGATATGGGAAATGAATCAAAAAAGTATAAGATAAGGTGTTACCTCTTAATCAGGTAACAAATTTTGGTTTGAACCAAATGGATTCCTTAGGTGTCATACTAAACAATTATAGGAATCTTGTTTTATGGTTAGGATTTTGTGACAAATCTTGTGTAGAGAATGTGTGAACCCATGTGGGTTGAGAGATGTGAGAAATGGTGAGAGATGGTGGCCTTTTATAGGGAAGGAAAAGAAATCACATGGAATTTTTGGAAACAAGTTAGTTGTGCATATGTTTTTACCACAAAAGAGTCAGAAAAAACAAACAAAACAAAATATTCGAAGGTTAATTTACGAGATATTTCCATCCATTGGGTATTGGAATGATGGCTATGTCATTTGGGTACTTAAATTAAAGGTTCAATCCTTTATTAAGTTTTTTTTCCATAATAATTATACTTATTTTTAATTAGAATCAGTAATATTTTTTGTCAAAAAAAATTGGCCTTATTAGAAATTATAAATTATACTGAATAAAAATAATGAATCAATTTTTCCATATTCAAATCACATATGTTTATGAAATTAAATTCAAATTAATACTGGAGACATGGCAAAAATTCATATTATTAATGTTAAAATGTCCAAATGTTGCCTATGTTTTTATAATCAATTTCAATGTGAGATTGATTCTAATGAACTAAATGAGATTAATTGATAATAATATAATCTTATTAATATTGAAATATAATTTAAATTATAATTTTTTCTTTATAACTAAATTTGATTACAAAGCTATTTTGAAATGAAATTTAGTATTTTTAACTACTCATTAAAAAAATAAAATGTCCCATAAAAATATAAAAAATTCAGGAAAACATAATTATTTTGTTTTTATATCTAATATTAAGTTTATTTTGACATATAAAAAAAATTACTGTTTCAAAATTCAGTTTCAAATTGGAGCTTTATTAAAAGGTGGTAAAATTGTCTTTATATAAATTTAATTTCTAATATGGGAAATAGGTGTTGTTCTTGTATTATTCACATAAAAAATAATGGAAAAATAGATATATATTTTATTTAATATATAATAGATATATTATATTAATATAATTAACTATTTAATTTTACACTAATTTATTAGGGAAAATAGCTTCATGATCATAGAAATTATTTTATATAAAAACACACCATTTATATTCAATAGGTTCCTATATTCATATCTTATTAATTATTGTCATATGGTTTAATATTTTATTATTATACACCATATAATTTAATATGTTTATTAATTAATTTCATAATGGATAGTTTATATATTATTATAATGTTATGTTAAAAATATGTCGTTGTTTGGTGAAACTCGATCTTATGTATAATGAAAGCTTTTAAGGATGGTATCTCTTGCATTCAATGAATTCTAAATCAGCGTTTACTGTGTTGAACTGTATAGAATATATTTTTAATATATTATAATATATATGGATAATTTATTACCTTACACTCTTGCTTTCATGTTTCATAAACGCTATCGATTACAAGGTTCTTACTTTAGTTTTTCGTGGCGTCACATGAGGGAAATGATTTGGGTATTGAAAACTTTTAATTAACCATCATAAAGGATTTAAGTAGACGATGAATATAAATAAACATGTTTAAACCTATGGTTTCATAAAACTAATAATTAACTTTCATGAGCTAGACAACCAATAAAAAATTCTTTTTCATTAATATTTGGCTTTTCTCTGTGATATGTGATTCCCACCCTATGATTTCCAGAATTAGTCAACAAATAGTACTGGAAAGAACATGCTTAACATTGAATGTTTCAGATGAGAAAATTATAGGCATTATAAAAATATACTTCCCAAGTGTAAGTCCCATAATTTTAATTAGGAAGGTGGTATCTGTATTGTTTATACTTCTAAAGATAAAAAGATCACAGTAGACATTTGAAAGGTATGTGATTCCCTTCTAGTGATTCTTCTATTAAGAATAAAAAGCTTGAGTAGATTATAGTTCAAGAACCTTAAAATATCATTCATATTTCATAATATTGGAACATGTAATTATGGAATAATTTGATGAATCCATAGTATTGGATTAATAATAATGTGGGATGAATGAAGTATTTACATCTCAGAATTAAAATATTATGTTATACGAATCATGATTTATATAAGAATATTCATTTTAAGTTTTCATTAATTATTGAAAATGAAATATTGAAAGTTGATGAACAAATAGAAAACTATTATTTTGATTAGGGGTGGATACTCTTAATTAATGTCTACTGTTTAGAAAATTATGTTTGGATAAAGATGTTTAGATATGAATAACTTAATTGGAAGGAACCGATTACCCTAGTATTGATTATTGAAATGTAGTTTTTTTATCCATGGATTTAGTTTACAACTTCTTGTATTTAAATAATGCACCCAGTTATCCTTTGAATAAGGAAGAATGCATGTTTTCCATAAAAATGTATTACAATTCAGGTCATTACCATATATCAAGGGAATATTATTTGATGGTATTCACAAGTTTGTAATATTATAACAAAGTGGTTCTTTAAGAAATTTTGGGAATCAATTTTATGCTCATTTCATGACTTTATTTCAAATGTTTTGGATTTTCTTCTTTTAATAGTGTTATAAGGTTAAAAATTCAAGAAAAGTTTAAGTCAATATTTGGATGAAGGATTTATGTATTAACATTGTATTGAAAATCATTGTTAAAAGTCTATTTAGTTATTGAAAATATTTAACATATTTCTATCATATTTTTATGAATATTATATTAGTGGGGTTTTAGAAAATTTCATTATGTATGTTTTGAGACAAAAAAGCATGTATTGAAAGTCTGAGGGTCTTAAACCCATCATCGAATCATGATAAGGTTTTCATGAATATCATTGGCCTACACGATGTCTTGGCTAATGTATAATTAGTTTTGATGAATAAAAATGTATGATGAAATATTAGTGTTACTTTTTATTCTTCGATATTAAAGTGTGATGTATATTATATTTGAAGTATACCTAAAGAAAAATAGTTATACTTTTCATTTATTTATGATCCTTGTGATCTATTAAATGTGTAATTTAATTTTTGGTAATAAATGTTAATTTATTGACATACATTTCATAATGTAATGGATTAATCAAAAATAGATAAAACCATAACCAAAGAATGTGATTTTTTATAAAAATAAATCATGTAATTATATTTTCAGGTATTCTCAGTGAATAGAATAATTTCCCAATGATAAGAAAATGGTTAAAAAATGTGTTTTCCTAGTACCTTTTTTTTGTTGAACAGATCACCTTTTAAATCATCATTGATTTATTATGTTGAGTTCCTCAATTAACTTGTTTTTTATAGATAACCTTAATCACTCCCTATAAATATTTATAATTTTACAACATGTCCAACCTTCACAAACAGACTATGTTCTTCTACATGGAACCTAACTATATGTTACATTTGGGTACCCATTATAATTCCAACATTCCCTTTATAAGATATTATTAGCATTCATTTTAATTATGTGAGTTTCTATAAATTAAATATTAAAGTATTAAACCTTTGATAACCAACAAAAAGTTTAAGGGTTAAATTCATTTTATGGGGGGTAGAACGTAACACCCAGAGATTGTATTGATTTTTTCCAATAAATTTAATCTCCTATATATTCTCAATTTTACGTAATAATAAAAATCATTTATTTTTTTTTAAAGGAAAATTTTTCTTTGTTATATTTGAAACCAAGTTTATCATGATATACACACTAAATTATTTCATAATTATCTACATAGAACCTGAAGGATACCATTCATTACTCGAAATAAAGATGATCCCAGATGGGTTTTGTAACACGCAAGACCGAATAATGATAATGATATATTTTTGAAATATTATTTAATATAAACTAGTAGTTAAATAGTTAGTATTAAAATGGTTAAATAACTTACGAAATCTTTTTTTAAAAAATTTATAAGGAATCCATTGGATACAAGTATATTTAAAATTAATATGAAATATAATTAAATATAAACGATAATATTATTATTATTATGCTCTAGTAAAAGTTTTACCCAAATAAGTAATGTTAATTCTAATTAGTGAGTGATATTAATGGGACATATATATATATATATATATATTATTTTCAATAAAATATTTTTATATTCATCTAATTGATTTTATAGGCTTAAGATAAAAACAAACCAAATTTGACGTATAAAAAACAATATTTTTATAAGGCATTTTTACTTCCATTTAAGGTAAAACTTAATATTAATCCAATTTTTGGAACCCTTATGAATTATATAAGTTTGAATAAATGTAATTTTTGAAATATAAACATAAAAATCAGGTTAGGACAAATATTTTTAATTTTCACTAATGTTTCATTTTCTAATTAAAAGTTAAAATACCAAATCTTAATTCAAATTTACTTTTTCATATAATTTATTTTTAAAGTAAAATTATATTTTTATTTGGTTTTATGTTTTAATTAGATAAATTTTTTATCAATTAGTACAATTTAGATAATTGGAACCAATTTCACATTGAAATTGGATATAAAAAACATAGAAAATTTTTGAACATTTTTACTTTAAATACTCACAATGTCGTCCCGTCTGAAAGATTAATATTAAACCAATTTTTACCAATTAGGTGTTTTTAATTTGTAAAAATATATTTCATATTTTTAATATTAAAAAATTATAATATTCAATATTTTCATGTTATTTTTTGGCCAAAAATTTTTGTAAATGGAGTTATAATTAATTACAATTATTAATGTAAAATCAAGACTAACAAAGGAATAAATCATAAAAATAAGGTCATAAATAACCAATAAACTGGTACAACACCCATTGTATGTCAATATTTTGGCCCTAAACCATATAATATTTATTTTTGTAAATTTTTATGACATTGATTTTTGTAAAAACATGGGTATGAATAACTTGTTCTCAGAAATGCAAAGTGTACCCCCTATCTTCCTTATAAAGGCCACCACTTCATCCTATTCATCACACCTCTAAAATCACTAAGGTTTGGATATTATATTCCCAATAAAAAAACAAAACTTACTACGCTCGTCCTTAAATTCACTCTTAGTGCATAAACCTTCCATGTAGTCCCTTAGGTGAAAACCAAAAGGAGTTACGTGATTAGAAGGTAACACCCTCCCTCATGTTCTTATTATATATTATAATAATCCAATATATAAATTATTATTATTCCATTATTATTTTAAATACTTATCCTAAATATAATAATATGTGTTTATACTATTGTTTTCACCTAAACATACACACACATCCATCTAATGGGTACAGAATATCCGGTTTACGTTTAAGGAAAACTACCACCTCTCGAAATGGTGATTTTTTATTTTTCATTCACCACCTATCATGGTGGAAATTATGATGAAATATAAATATATATATATTATAAATATTATATTTATAATTTATTTATTCTAATATAATTTTTTACGTCATAACTTTATGGTTTTCATCTTTTTTAATTATGATAATTTTTTTTGAGGATCTATGGACTACCACCCCTTAATCTAAATTGATTCATTCACACAGTAAATAGAATGTATTAAAGAGGTGTTTAGAAAAATTATATGATATATATCAAATTATAAATCTAGTTTAATGTTATTATATCCTTATATGCCTATATATCATTTTATTCAGTTCTTTCAATAAGATAGTAAAATGAAAACATCTTTCACGCGTTCTTACAACCTACCGTCTCCATGAAAGGAATATTACATTTTCATACTCCAATATAATAATTAATATTATAATACGAATATAATTAATATATATGCTATTTATATCATTTTTTTAATCTTTAGAAGTCATAATATTAATATAAGGACTAAATATACAACAAATTGATACACATGTAAGAAACAAACTGAATATTATCCCAAGGGAATCCTTAACATTGAAATGTTATTAAGTGGGTAATGTAATGTCATAATAAAACCATATATGGTATTATAAATATAAATATAGTTATGCGAAATATATATAATACACTTATATTTATTATACATGAGGTTTAAATGCATCCAACTAGAGTCTAGACACAAGGTAAGGGGATTTCATCTCACTTTTTAGTTCCTTATGATACATGCCTTATTCAAAAAGTTACGAGTAATTACATATTCATTTGAGTATCTTTATCTTATGGTGTTTATGTTTAAAAAGTCACCAATTTAGAAAGATAGTTTTGTCACTGTTTTCTTTCTTTGGGACATATGTTTTTTTTAAGAAAATGCATTATTTTATGAGTTTTATTGGACATTTAATATCAATAATGTACTTATTTTCATGATATTTTATAATTCACGTGATTTCATTTTTATACATCGAGATTATGATCCCAAAATACCATGCGGTATGAGTTTATTGAAGTAATCCCATCATTTATCGAGATTGATTATTATTATGCTTCCATTGATTAAATCATATGATCCATTTCTCAAAAGAATTATACCTATTCTAATCTATTTATTAAATATATAATCGAAAATTAGTACCTTTTTTCTACTCTTCAGTATTTAATATATCTTAGAATTTTTTTATGAATATACCAACATTACCTCTCTATTTCATCGAAAAACCAGGTTCCTTAAAAATCATGTTTTCTAAATGGTTTCAAAAAAATATTCTACTATTATCAAATTATTATTCAATGAAATTTTTTGACATGATTTTCTTTTTAACCAAAAATAGTTTGTAAAAATTAATCTTCTTTCAATTTTTAGGTTGAGTCACTTTTCTATACTTTTTATGGTGGAAATAGAATGTTCAGAATGTATGAAATAACCAGAAATAATGACCATAATTCCATTGAAATAACCATTAACCTAATAAAAATTTATTTTTATAATGAAAATATTTTCCTAATACAGTATAAAATCTTTTTATTAATGTTTCCTGCATGAAAAATGGGTTTCAAAACATTTTCATTCATCATTCATAATCATTCAAATAAAATTGTTTTTTCAGAACAATTGCATTATTCTTTCATAGTTTTTCATGTAAAAAGGTTTTAAAAATTATTTTGAGATTTATTTATAAGTTTTCAATGTATTTTCAAAGAAATGGTTTTCAAAAAATTGTTAATCGTATTTTATATGTTTTCAAGGGAATTAGTATTATAATCATATAGAATATCTGTTTGTATATTTTCAGTGAAAATGATTAAAAATTTCATTCAATTCTTTCGTTTTTGGATTCAGATTTATTTTCATGAAAATGGTTTTTAATTTATTTTATGTTTTAATGAACATATTTCAAATAAGAATGCAATTTTGTTTCAATATATATTTGAAAAATATATTTCAAAATTTTTTGCCGTAAATGATGGTATATATGGATATAACTCATTCACATATTTGAAATGATTAAATTTATCTATAACTAATCTTTCTCTAAATGGATTATGTTTTTGTGGAATAGTGTTTATGAAAATATTTCATCATCTATAAGTTTTACGACTATGAAACCTGCATGATTTCATGGGTTAGTCTTTCATGAAATGATTATGAAACCATTCTTCATCCACCGGTTAAGATACAATGACAAGTTTTGGAAACCCATTTCATTTCATGGGATTATAATAGTATAATTATAAATATAGAATCATTTTATGGACCATGATATGAAAAATGTTTTATTATTTTATGCAACATATATGAATGATTTTATTATGAAATTGGTGGGACTGACATCTCCCTCTAATGAATTGGTCGATGATTAATATCTCATGAGATAATTATGTGAATCATGTCAACATGCTTGATCCACATTGAAAAGATGGGGAAACCTGATTCATTACAAGTAAAGGACAACAATTTGTGATGTTGGTGTGTTCCACCTAGTAGGTGTTGTCACTAAGAAGATAGAAGATGGGGGAAACCTGATCCACTATGGGAAGATGGGGAAACCAGATCCCTTATATAGAAAAGAAAACAACTGGGTGTGGTGGTGTGTTCTTCCCAATAGGTATGGTTCCCATTAATTTCCATGATATGTTTTATAAATGATACTATATATATATGAAATGATATCACATGTCTATGTAGGCCATAATTACATGTTTTCTACATATGAAATGATTTCATGGATTATGTTTTTTTCTTTACAATTCCAAAAGTATTAATTTCCATGGTTTTTGAAATTATATTTATTTATAATATTTTTACCCAGGTTATGATCATTTACTTTTATGATCACATTTTCATACCCCTATTATCATATTTGTGAGTAAAAGCCTATGTTGTTTACCCTTACTTAGCATATGAGGTCACCCCTTTTTAATTTCTCTTACCCAATTTAGGAATATATGTATGAAGTGTTATGCAAATAATAAGGGTAATAGTCATGAATAAAATAGTGTTATGTGCTTTATATCACTTATTTACTAGTGTTTATGTTTACAGGTTTCCAAATGAATAAGAAAAATACAGTCTTTGTGGGTCTGTTTGTTTATTGTTAAAGTATTCTGTAAAAGCAATGTAATGTCTATATATGTTAAGACTCGGTTGTTATAGTTGTCATGATAAATAAATAAATATAGTATAATAAATATAATTATATTTTTTTATTTTTATGGAACAACCATTTTCCATTTCATCTTCATCCTATAAAATCAAAAACTTTCGTCATCTGTATATATGAATTGTCGTCTCTATTTAGCGATATAATTCATTTTTTTACAACATTAAACATAAGGTTATAATGATTAAATAATGAATATAGATTATTTTTATTACATAAATATGACTATTTAAAGATTCATTACAATCCACTTTTCTTTCTTTCCATCTGTCAAAATATGGAAACAATGATCATTTGTACATACGACATACCACCTAAATGAACAATGTTATTCATTTTTATGTCCCTACATTTTATTTATTACAAAGAATACATAAATATTAAATATATATGAAATTAATATCATTATTAACATTCTATAGATGATGGAACCCTAACCAAAGTACAATGACTGAGACTTCTGAACCAAAACATACCAGAAATACAATGCAATTATCACTGACAATAGTAATTTAATAATGATTTTTTATAAATGTGTGATAAAAGGATATAATTAAAACATATATTATATGATATATTTTTAAATGTTTATATAATATATATTCATAATTAAACTATATCTTTTATACATGACTTTTAGAAACTTGTGGGGTAAATCAGACCTATGGTATGGGTTTATTTCACAATATTATCACAATTAGAGATTGTTTTCCTTTAACTATCCACTATGTTATATTTCTCTTCAATGTCCATATTTTATAATTTTTTCTCAAATTGGTCTTTACTATTCTTTTACGAATATTTATGCCCATCATTCCCATGTTTGAGTTTTTACAAAGTACTTTGAAAAGACTATTTTTATCTATTTATTAATAAGGTACATTGTGGATTTTCCAAAATATATGGATGGAATGTATTTCAACTTATAAGGAATGTTCTGAGATTCAAAATTATGTAAAATAATAATTTATTGATCAATACATTATATGTTTACAATTTTCTTTTCAATGAAATTATTTTCTTTTATAATTTATCATCTTTTTTAATAAATTATTTTAATGTAAAAAATGTTATTTCTCTCTATAAAAATTCATTGATTTTATTATAATATTTTAATATATTTTAACACTCATTATGGAATCTTATTATTAGTTTAGTTTTATCTCTTATTATATTATATACAATTTTTAATTGAATTTTTTATGATCTGTTTGATTGTGGATGTTTGGTTTTCATACCATTCATCATATTACTATGGATAGTTTATGTTTATGTATTCACATTTCCTATTCTAGTTTTCCAGCAATAATATTTATGTTGTTTTTGTTTCACCCCACCCATATATGGAATTAATTGGACTTTGTATGTGATGGGTGGGCCTTGATATTTCCCCTTATGCATCAATAGGTCTTGTGATACAAACTATACTGGGTATTGGTTCAGACCATACCCATTTATATAGACTTCTTGTTCAAGGAAAAGATTTTATGTTTTAGACATATAAAATTATGCATTCAATCGTTGTGAGATTAGTTGGTGGTATTCCACTTATTAGTTTACTAGTTTAATATCTTTGGTAAAGTATCATTCTCATGTTATTTTTTATATGGAATTATTTGATCATAATTTATTCATACCATATTATGATAATGTTATTAATTAAAGGAAAAGTGTTTCAGTTATATACCATGAAATATATTTTGGGATTATTTAATCAAGGATTCAATTGTATGATTTCCCTTACTAATCTGTTGATAAAAACTCTTTCTTATATTTTACCTTTCCTTGTATTCTAAAAAGATTAATATGACTTATATGAAGGGTTATGTTATGAGAATATTAGAGATCACAAAGATTAACTATTCTATATTTTATATTTTAAAATTTAATGTGTGATTAAATTTGGAATCTAGTTTACCAAGACTAAAAAACTTTTCATTCATTTAGGTTTCGACTAATTGTATCATATAAAAATGTAATAAAGTATCCAACAACCCTAAGATATTAGGGTTGGGGTCTTTACAGTATCTATCTTATAGCTCCCTTATGAATTTTCCATTATATGTTAATGCCTCACATTTGTATGTGTATTATAAAAATGATGAATGTTTACAACAAGAGTCCTAATGTAGGTGTGGGTCAGGAAGTCACCATTTCCTTTCTCTCATGTTTGGCACAGGAGGAGGTCATGACATAGTGGTATCAAAAGGTTTAGGATGATGGATCGAATAGGGTTTGGTATTAGATAAATTTTAAATTTTAATGGTTTAACAGGAAATAGTATAGTATATTATTAGAAAACAATGTAAAAAACGAGAGTCTAATGGAGGCACACATTTTTAGGGCCTATGTGATTTGATGCATGGAAGATTAAGTTTACTAAGTATGAAAAATAAAGTGTTAGTGGTTGACGGTTAGGGACCTTGGAAATGATAATTAACCATTGTGTTTTGTGTCTAAGTTTGAAATGGGTAGACATTGGAATAGGATTGAACAATAAGAATGATACAACTAAATAATTAATTAATGTTAATTATTCAGTATTCAGTATTTAGGAGATGTAATATTATTTTTTGTTTGCAAGTATGGTTCTAAGTTTATGTCCACATCAGGTTCACTCTGATGAAATTTGGTATAAATTTATATTTGGTAGTCACATTGTAGAGAAAGATGATGATGATACTTGGGGGAGGACACTAAAATAGTTATATAACCAGATAACAAAAACATAAAATAGGTTCATTTTAGATACAATCATAGAAGACTAGTTGGAGGAGGTTGAGATGGAAATCCCTTCAATATGTGCTTAAAAGGATTGTTAGCTTTCATTGGTTATGATGATGTTTCATGGGGAAGTGAGGAAATGGTGGATCTTGTTCTTTTGGGATAGTAAGGATTCGATAGTCTCAAGGGATAATCTTATAACTGAGTTCAGATAAGATTTTATTTCATCCACCCTATTGGTGGCCAGTCACAGGGAGATTCTTACCCTTTGAAAGGGGAGATTTAATAGATGAGAGTTATAAATATATTTTAGTACCCTTATGTGATATTATTCAGACCTTATTATATATGTGGTGGCTAGGGTGTGGAATTTAGAATAATCTTTTCATCCATGGTTCCATTTCGAAGTTACTCTATTCATATTGTCTATATTTCAAAAGTTGTGTGTGAGAGAAGAGTTCATTGAGAGGATGTCAGATAGAATTTTATAATAACAATAGGGGAATCATAATGATTCATCATGAAGGTTAGTTGTGGTTTGGCGTTTCTAGTTTTCTATATAGAAGTGTTTCAAGTCATTTGGGGTTATTTTTCATTTCTCATAATATCATTTAAATGAGGACAAATGCTTTCATACTACTGTCATGGTATCATACACAATTTTTCTTGTGGAGGCCGAGGTCATCAGATATGAGAGTGCCCAAAAATTTTGAGAAGTAAACAAGATCCAGGTGTTCTACTTTAGGTTACTCTATTGAGGATGTTTTATCTAAGGAAACATTAGCTGCTGCTACAACTACTCCAGTATGGGATCAATAGAGATGAGATCGTGTAGGAACATGATATCATCCGGAATCTCTTCTTCCTCATACAGTATATTAAAACCATGGAGATTTTATTTATTAGGGTCATAGATTCCATGGGGTAGGTTGTGGTCAATTTCATGCATTATCATTGCCAGCTCTATGGGATATAGACTCTATAAAAGGTACCCTTTGCTTGTTTTTTGACATGGGTTCATGCATTATTTGATTTGTGAGATAAACACTCTTTCATATTACATACCATTTTACATGACTTCGGACATGAGGTATAGAGGAGTATAGTTCCCATATAATTTACCACACCAGTATGAGGTTAATTTGATTTATTTGATGTATGTAGAAGTTGTGAGCTAGTGTTGAGGAAACATCACTCCTGGGGAGACTACCTATGTTTAAGGACACATCAATATGAAATAATATTTATAATGAATTAGTTTTATTTTCTATAGTAAATCATGAAGTATTTAAGGATACATGTTATTTTCTAGGATGATAAAAGAGATCTAGCAATGTTCATTAAAGAGTGATACCTTCATATGGGTTGGAAGGGTATTTTTTCCTTATAATTTTTGATGGCTGAGATAATTATGAGTTGATCAAATGTTTAGCCAATGTAATTTATTATCATCATTGTAGAGTAACCAAATGTATTTCATATGTAGTTTGAGGTATTAACACTTGATGAGAGGTGAAATTTGGCATCAAGAAGAAATCGAGAATGTCTCTCATGTCAACGTATGTGTATAGGAGGTCACATACTGAGTTATGAGATTTCCTAGTACAGCTTAATGATATTATTTAGTGAGGTTTATTTTGACCGATTGTGCCACCTTAGGGTGCAAAATGTTTTTTTTTGTGGAGATGGATGTTGACTTTTTTCAACTTTTTGTAAATTATCATCACTTGAACAAGGTGACATTTTATAACAACTTCGATCTTCCATGAATCGATGATTTATTAATTCAGTTGAAAGAATAATGCTGGTTATTGCTGATAAATTTTTGTTTAGGATATCATTATATTCTAGTGAAGGATGAGGATATTCATAAAACTTTTTTCTATTTTCGGCACATGAATTTTGAGTTCATTGGGATTTCATTTGGTGTCTTGAATTATACAGAAATGTTTATGGATGTAATGATCTTAGTGTTCAGGGAGTTTCTAGATATGTTCACGATGGCCTTTATCGATGGAATATTTATGTACTATACATCTGAGTAGGATCATGCATGCCACCGCTATGTCATTATTGGAGTTATTCATCGACATCATAATCTATTTGGGAAGTTATTTAATTGTGAGTTATTGGCTTGTAATTTCCATTTCATGGTGAAACATATATCCCATAAAATTGGTTTTATGGAACATTATATGATATATTAAATTATTTCTAGTAAATCCACCAAGATAGTTTCAAATATGTAGAGTTTATGTGGTCTAACATGATATTATAGGAAATTTTATCCTTTTTATATCATGTTATATCTCCCCTAATAGCTTGTAATGGATAGGATCATGTGTTCTTGTGGACAAATCAGTGTTAGATAGCTTTGGAGTACCTGAAGAAGAGTTAATCAATACTCTCATCCTTTTATTTACAGTTTAGGGACTATTGAATAATGTTTTCTATTAAAAATAACATATTATGTAACGCCCCAACCCTAGTAACCCAGAGTCAGTGTATAATTATATAACATTATCATGATCACAAAAGAACAAGTCTCGAATGACCTATTAGTTTAGTATCCTGGGAAATACTAGATATAGTAATAAGTTTTACATTACATTATAAAATGAAAAACATCAACATCATAGTCTTCATAAGGCACACTCATATCCCTTAAACTATCCCTTCAGGTTATCCATAATATACTTCTTTTCATCCTAGGAAACATAAAACATAGAAAGGGGTGAGCTTAGATGCTCAGTAAGGATAACTATATAGTGGAAAAATTATAAAATAAGAGTAAACAGTTAAAGAAATGTAAGACTTAAGAGAAAATCCTTTTAAACTTGAATTTCTTCATTATATAGAAAAGAAAACAAATCAAATAATACCATTTACATATTGAAATGGATATTCTACTAGTCAAATAATCACTTCCAATATCAATAGCCACTTTCATAATTATGGAATGCATAATGGCATACTTCAAAACCCCATAGTCATGGCCTCATTCCAAGACTACAAAAAGATTTTTTGAGGTCCTTTTGCCAAGACACTAGTTTGTTTCCTGAGACCTACAGATGCATTGAGGATCTATAATAGGCTCCACACGTCACTTACTAAGTCCAATTCATTCCTCAGATGCATGCTCAATATTGCTTTTGTGACCCTAGTTTGTGTTGAAGCTTTACGGGGACGTAAATCCCTGAGGTGGGAGTAATGTAAAGACCCGTAAATTTCAAGGAAATTTTTTTCTTAATTTTCTTTGGAATTTTACAGGAACGCAGTTTCTGACAGCACCTGATTCCGAGGCCCGGTGTGCCCGGAATCATTTTCGGAAGTTTGGCTCGGTACGTTCAGTGAACAAATGAGCGGGGTTTTCTAGCTTTTGAACCGGTGCTCGAAATTGAATTCTGAGGGCACCGATGGAATCACAGCACCGATATTTTCTTAGAAATGCCTCATTCGGAGTTGCGTTTGCACAGGTGTGGTTTTTAATTTTTGGGCTTTATGTTAAGAAATAAAATAATGTGGTACGACAAACTTTATTTTATTTCACTTAAAGCCGCTTAAAGCAACTTTCAGCTACTTAAGCTAAGTTGAAGCGGATAGGGTGGAACCCAAAATATCCTACCCTCTTTGTAGGATATTTTTGAGGTGGGGCCCTCACGAGCCCCACAGTTTCTTTTCCCCTAAGTAACGCACCCGCGAAAACCCTTTATAAATAAAGTCAATCGATGCATTTTCTTAAATTCTTAACACCCCTATTAATTGGGCGGTTAGTTCGGAAAATTAATTCTATGAATTAATTTTTTCGTTTCTTACTTTAATTTTCGTCTGTTGGAATATTAATAAAATAAGACCAATACTTGTCTTCTTCTGGATTTTTTCGTCGAGAGGATTTGACAGAAACATAAGATTTTCATCCTCCTTCGCGAAGAATGCGAAGAACGCGAAGAACGCGAAGGATGCCGGCTTCCGACAAAGGGCGACGAAGAACGCCAAACCCCAGGAGATCGACGACGTGATGCCGACGATTCTCCCTCTGAAACGCTTCTTCCACAACGAACCATCCCCGCGAAAATCTTTGATCCGAATCTTGAGGTAGGGGATTGCAGACCTTTTATTTCTTTGTGGTTTGTAACAACAACATTGATTTATTTGTTATAATTAAATCTGTATGTTCTTGATCCTCGGAGTTCGTCGACACAACACCGTATACCGCGATGACGTGACGCCCTTCCGCGACGCGACGATCCTCTTCTTCGCGACGATCAATTCTGCGTAGAATGCTCGTTTGACAACTTCGATGAGGTAGGGGTTTTGATTCTTTAAATCTTCGTGATTTGTATTTCCCGGTTGTTTAATGATTTATTGGGAGCCTTTTAAAACTGCTAACGCGGTGGGTGAGGAATAACGCACAAGTCCGAATCCACCGCCCTTTTTTCGTTCTTGGTGTGCAGAATGGCGGATGATGGAAAATGGGGCTGAAAGGGCGATTTGAGGGCCTTGCAGTAAAGATCGGGTCCTAGGAGGACGACTGGAAAAGACCGCATGCAAAACGGACCACCGGATCGCGTCCGGTGGTCCGCGGAAACATCCACCGGTGCAGCGGCGCCCGGCGCGCCGCCTGCAAAACCCGCCGCGACTGAAGCCACAGCGGCGAGGAGGTTCCGCGGCCGTGCGGAACCGGGAGGCGGTACGCGGCTTATGCCGTGTCCGGGTACCGCGGAGCAGCCCCCGCGCGGGGGGCCGCGGTTCCCTCGCTCGGTCTGGGCCCAGACCCCCCGCCCCCCGCTTTCGGACCCTTTTTGGTTTTTTGCCAATATCTTGGGCTATAGACCTCTGATCGACGCTCCGTCAGCGCCAACGCGATCCTTGGATAGGGACGGTCGTTTCGGTATATTACACTCAAGGTTTCTAAATACTTTGGTTTCGGTCGGGTTGGTTTGTACACAAAACCAACTGGGCCCTCGGAGCGGAAACGCTCATATCTTGAGTTTCGGACGTCCGTTTGACGTTCCGTCGACTTTTTTGGATACCTATATGTGAGAAAAATCTTTTGTTTTACTCCGCCCGAGGTTTGGACGTAGGAAGAGTATGGTCAGATTGGTTTTTCCTTAAAAACTAACCGGGCCCCTGAGACGAAAAAGCCAATAACTCTAAGACCGGGCGTCCGATTGACGCGCCGTCTGCGACGTTGAGTTCCTGTTTACGTTACGAAACTTTTGGATACATCAACTCTGGACTATGTGTCATTTGATGTATCAGCCTCTCAGCTCGTGGAGCGGACCCTCCCGAACGAGCTTGCTGTGTGCGGGAACCCTAGAGCTGGCTGCAACTACTGCTGTGACGACGACGACTGTACAGAGATCCTCAGTGGATTCGACTGCGACGATGATGAAAACAGTACCGGAATCCTCTGTGTTTTTGGTAGTGACTATTACGGTACATCTTGGGATACGTCAACTCCAGACTACATGTCTGTTGATGCATCGACCTCTTAGCTCGTGGAGTGGACCCTCCCGGAACGAGCATGCCATGGGCGGAAACTCTAGAGCCGGTTGAGACTTGACGACTACTGATCAAACAACTCGGTGTGTTAAGGATAGCCCAGTGGGGAGCGCTTGGTTGTAGCTGTAGACCCACGGCGGAGGAGTGCTTGGTTGTAGCGGCAGACCCATGACGGAGGAGCGCTTAGTTGTAGCAGCGCGGGGGAGCGCTTGGTTGTAGCGGCAGACCCACGACGGAGGAGCGCTTGGTTGTAGCGGCTAACCCGTGGTAATAAACAGAAGAGGTACCTCTAGAGGCTATGAGGGGGAGCGCTTGGTTGTAGCGGCAGACCCATGGTGGGAAGCGCTTGGTTGTTGCAGTAGTCCCACAGTACTCGATAGGTGGAGTACTACAGCAGTCCAAGGTGAGAGGGAAGTGCTTGGTTGTAGCGGCATAACCACTGTACTTGATGGAGAAGGAGTTTCCCAATAGCTTTGGGTTCAACTTTATGATCGATCCTATGTGGGTTATTGCAGGGGTTAGTAAATACAGATCCTTTGTGGGTCCGATAGCTTAGATGAATCAGTGGCTACATCTGATCATCTCTAACGTCATACGAAGAAGTACCTGTGTGAGGTGAATCCTATTTACTCTCCTTTGTGGATTGTGTTGTGATATCCTATGTGGATTACGTTTTGCTCTCCTTTGTGGATTGTGTTGTTCTATCCTGTGTGGATTTACGTTTTTCTTTCCTGGGTGGACTGGGTTGTTCTTGGGCTCGGATGTTGGATCCAAACGGGAATTGATGACTTAGGTATATGTATGGGCATATACCTAAGCAGTGTCGGATGTTACTTCATGATTGTATATTTCCATTGTGGTTTATCCTTTGTGGATTTTCGGAGACCTTCGGGGGTCTCGGGGTCCCTACTGAGTAGCTTATACTCACCCCTGCACGGGTTATGCCTGCACTACGTTGTGTTGGTTGCAGACGACGAACAGCGCTGATCGTGGCCAAAGTTGGCGGAGCAGGATGGTACCTGGAGGTTGACCACTGGGCGGGGTGTACTCGGAGTGGATGGCTGGACTGAGGAGCTGTGGAGGCTGTTTGTACCCACCCTTCAGGTGGGACTTCCATAGGATGGCTCGACGTTGCGGCTTTACTTTTCAGTTGTTGTTTTCCCTTTCGAGTTGTACTTTACATTCAGTTTGGGTTTGTATTCTGGCCCACTTACTTTCTGCACTTACTATTGTACCAGTTTTTACTTAGTGTTTACTTTTTCTGCTTTCTTACTATGTGGTGCTTGTTTTCTTTACAAAGGCAATGTCTTCCCTTTTTACGGGGATTTACGCCTTGGTGCTAGTCGCTAGCCCCTGGCCTTTGGAAGGCGGGCTTGGGGTAGTCACGGCACGGGCCCCGAGGACGGGTCGTGACACGTTAAATTACATGACACCATGTCCTTCGAATCCTCAACCTCAGCAGTAGTGATAGCATAAGTTTGGCCATGATCCCTTGGCCTATTATGAGGTAATTTCCATAGGATCTTAAGACATTCATTTCCATAATGCCCATTTTCTCTACAATTGCATCATACAACATTGACAACCACTTTTTTCCCCTTGCAATCACGAGCTTGGTGGCATTTTTCACCTCACTTTTAACAGACTCCAATTCCCTTCAGGAAAGTACCATGTTGTTTCATCCCACATTTACTACAGGATGGATATTCAACTATTCCATTCTTTCCCTTATTTCAATTTCCAGAGTGTTCAACAGATCTCTTCTTCTGATATTTTTCTCTATAGTTGTAAGACTTAGAGAATTTGTTTTTTGTCTAGATAGCACATGGGACACTATATTCGTATGATAATAATGATTGTGGGAATAATGCTTGCCGTATAAATGTTTTTAACCTATCAATGAATCAATAAATCATACTCCTTGGGTTACGTATATAATCTACAACATTCCTTTCTATCCTTGTAAATTTAGGCTCATATTTTGTAACATTCTCAACCCCTTTTTTCCTCAGACTCAAAAATTTCTTTTCCATATCCGCTCAATGGTCACAAGGAAAGTATTTTTCAAAGAAAACCTCATTAAACTCCCTCCATTCCATATTTGATACTTCATCATCATTCTTGGTGTTTAGAATCAATGAACACCCTTGATCTACATCTCCCGTGAGGCGATAAGCTACCATGACAACATTTTCCCTTTTGCTTCTCCCCAAAGAGTGAAATATTTTCTCTATGAAATTTATCCATTACTTAGCTAATAATGTATTTGTACTCCCATTATTTATAACCTGAGTGAATTGACCCGATATGGTGATAAGTTGATCATCACCAGTTACTTCATTAGCTCCACTATAATTATCTTGAGTCGGAGGCCAATAACTACATCGATTACATGCATTGATATGGTTTCCATTCCTTCCACTAGGCTCCATTTCAAAACAATGGAAAATGTGAGATTAGTTTATGAATCACAATACATAATTCCAAACTTGTAAAACACATAACATAAATTTAATAGTTTATGGATATAATCCATAATCATAAAAAAATTCTTTGAGTAAGTATATACTAATAAAACCTTCATAATTGTTCGTAAAAAAATCAAAATTATCCTAAGAATATCCCCCGGGAGTTTTGTAACCAGGATTGCACTGAGGCCCATTGTCATGCACTAGTTCCCATTCGAGTCTAGCACAAAGAGGGGTTTTCAGGTCTTACCCCTAGGTACATCTGTGCAAGAGCCACCTCTACCTTCTCATATCATGAATGGGATGTATTCATTTGAAAACTAAAAAATTATCTACAATACCATTTTTTATGGAAGTTATTCAACACTAATCCTCAGAGTCTATCATAGGATAATGTTCTATAATCAGAGTTTTTCTAAATCAAGTTTCAAAGGCTTCTACAAAACTTCCTCTAATACCAACTGTAATGCCCTGACCCTACTTACCCAACATTAGTGTGTTATTACATAACATTGGCATGATCACAAAATATCGAGTCTCGAAAGACCGATTAGTTTAGTAGACTTGTAAATAATATATACTTTCAAAAGTTTTAAATTACATTATAAAATAAAAAACTACAACAACATAGTCTCCATAGGCCACAATTATATCCCTTAGACTATCCTTAGAGGTCAGTCATAATATACTTCTTCACATCCTGGGAAAAATAAAACATAGAAAAGGGTGAGATCAAATGCCCACTAATGGTAACAATAAAGCAGAAACTTTCATAAATAAGCATAAAAATTTTAATCAATTTAATAATTAATGAAAAGCCTTTTAAACTTGAACGTCAACATAATTTGGAAAAGATAAAATCAAATAATTTCATTTACTTATTCACATGGATATTCTACTAGTCAAATAATCACATGCAATATCAATAGTCACATTCATAATGATGGAATGAATAATTCCAAACTTCATAACCACATAGTCAATGCCTTGTTCCAAGACTTCAAATAATATTTTTTCAAGGCCATGTTCCAAGACACTAGTTTGTCTCATGAGACCTACCGATGCATTGAGAATCAATAGAAGGATCCACCCGTCATATATTAAGTGCAATGCATTTCTCATATGAAAAGGATTAACCATAACATACATAGTCATATTAAAACTAGCATAAAAAATGTCAATTCGTTATCCATAAACCATGAATGGAATAAAAATAACAAATACACAGTCAAACATATCACAAAACCTTCAATACAATATGGGAGATTTGTATCATAACAAATAAACTTTTTTCGATTTTAAAATCCATCAATAGGATGTTGAAATAGATAAAAATTATTTGTAAAAAAATCATTGAGGGAAATATCCCTTTTTCATGAAATAATTTAAAAGTCACATAATTTATAAAGGAAGTCATTTAAAAGATATTTTTGAATCAAAGTGTCCCATACCACTTTGAAACTTTTGAGTGTAATTTTATTTTTAAAACATTCATGTTAATATAAATAAATCATTAAAATCCATTTTGAAAACATGTACATTAATGAGAATGATTTAGAAGAATAAATATTTAAAACATTTAAAATGATATTTTAGTTAAAAAATTCCCTTAAAATAATCCCTTTGAAAACAATTTTCTGACACATGGACATGGATAACAAATATTCCTTAGTAGATACAAAAAAACAATCGCAGATAATAAAGAGACTGTGAAATTAACTATAAACACTCTGACCCCAAAATCCCAGAGTCAGTGCATTATTATGTATCATTGGCATGATTACAAAAGATCAAGTCTTGAAAGACCGGTTAGTTTAGTAGCCTTGGATGTACCAGATACATTCATAAGGTTTAAATTATATCGTATAATGGAAAACTACAACAAAATTTTTTCCATAGACAACACTAAGATCCTATAGACTATCCATGCAGGTCATTCATAATATACTTCTTCTCATCCTGGGAAAAATTAAACATAGAAAGGGGTGAGCTCAGATGCTCAGAAAGGATAACAATATAGCGTAAACTTTCATAAATAAGTCTAAACAATTAAGGCAACATATAAGACTAAAACAAAATCCTTTTAAACAGGATCTTTAGAATAATATGGAAAAGATAAAAATGAATAATTCCATTTAAGTATTAACATGGATATTCTACTAGTCGAATAATCACATGCAATATCAATAGCCACTTTCATAATGATGGAATGCATAATTCTAGACTTTCATAACTACATAGTCAAGGCCTTATGCCAAGACTACAAAAAATATTTTTTCAAGGCCCTGTGCCAAGACACTAGTTTGTCTCATGAGATCTGGCGATGCATCAAAGTGCTATAGCAGGATCCACCCATCACTTACTAAGTCCAATGCATTCCCCATATGAACATTTTTAAACATAACATAAACATTCATATTAAAACTAGAATAAGAAATATCAATACTTTTTCCATAAACCATGAATGGTGTAGAAATAAAACATCCATCTTCAAAAATATCACAAAGCATTCAATAAAATTTGGATGTTTTGTATCATAATAAATCAACTTCAAATAATCTTAAAATCCATAAAAGGATGTGGACATAGATGAAATCAAAACCTTTTTTTAGAGAAATATCTCTTTCTATTTTGAAATCATTTTAGAGTCACATAATTATAAAGAAAACATTTATTTTGAAAATATTCTTATAATCTTGTAAGGGGATCTTCAATGATGTTATAATAGCGTAAAATAGCCGCACTCGCCGTATAAGTTAAAAATAACATTCTTACCTTAATTTTGTCGACAAGGTTATAAAGTAACATGTTTTTAAAATAATGGAAAAATTCATTTCAAAAACCTATAAGGTCAAATAAGGGTATAAATGACTTTAACCCATTTTCTATTAAATATTAAAAATGATTTGAAATATATTTTAAGAAACAAGGATGTGGATGATAAAGAGGTCCCAGTAGATAATTACGTATAAACAACCTCGGATAATAATGAGATTGCAAAATTAACGCTTAAAGTGTACTTTTCCTTGGTCAATGGTAGGATAACTTCCTGTATAATGTAGAAATAATTGTTATTAAATAATAATTTAATCATATACATTAATATGATATCATATATGATCTTTTATTGTTTCTTTGTTAATAATATCTTAGTATTATCATCATTTCTGGTGTTAACTGATTCGTTTTCCATTTTATGATTTGTTATGTAAGTAATGTTCATTATGGATAGGATGTATATTATTCATATTGATAATTGTATTAAGTCTTTAAAAATTATTTTTAGTTATCTAATGAAAATTAGTCTTCAATCGATTACGATGGGGAATGAATCTCATTGCGTTCATGGAGACGGTAATCCATGCGTACGCAAAAGCGAAAATATCATTCTTTTGATATTGAAATAATATATAATTGAATGGTATATAATATATACCAAATAATTATCATGTTATATTTATTATTTACATAATTTAAACATTATTATTATACCCATCCAAATAATAATTTATTGAATAACAATTACACCACGACGTGGAGACGGTAAGACGTACGTACGCACGTATGGTGACATGTTATTCAAAGGATTGATAGAATATTGAATATGGTTGTACCAAATTTATAATAACATCATAGTATATAGAATATAATGGAGTTATTATTTTCGAATGGAAACATCAAAGAAAGAGGAATTGGAAGAAGAAATGAACTTGAAAACGGTGATGAAATATTTACCCCTTCATTGGGTTCTTCCATTTGATTTGATCAAAAGAGCTCATTAAGATGGATTTATAACTAAAGTAAGGCCTCTAGGATGAAGGGAGGATAGCTGATATGGTATTTGGGTAGAGTTTGTCCGAGCCTAAAGGCTTTGAAGTTATGAATTTGAGGGAAGGGGGGAGTGCCCTTTTATAAGAGGGGTGAGGTGCACCTTAGGAAAAGCTATAAATATTATTTTATAATAAAATCATTTTCAGTTTATAATGGATAAAAATGATTTATTTAAAGGCTAAGTTGGGGATGGGTCGAAAACCACTCAACCAATACGTTTTATATAGGTTTTGGTCACTATATTAACATTATTTTTAATGTTTAACTCTTTGTTAAATAGTTTGACATTTATCATGTCTCTTTTTATGATTAAATTATATGGTTAATAAACATACTATATAATTAAAAAAGAACCCAAAGTTATTAATTAATGATATAAATATAATTATATATGTCTTTTGAGAACCTTATATTTTTAGGAATAGAATATCAATTAATAATATAATATTTGTTTTAAAAACTCTTTTATGTCAATTTTGACACTATTTTTTATTTTGTTTTTTCTAATTTCATAACATCATTATTACAAAGGAAACAATTCTTCTAACCAACTCTAACTTGTCATATTAACCTATAAAATTATTTAAATTCATAAAAAGTCCAAAACTACATTTATTTGGATATTTATAATATCAAATATATTAATATTTCATTAATTACGTAATTACTACATCATCATTGTGTCATAAATAAATTAAATTATTTAATGTATAAAAAATATAGATAAACTATAATTATGTAGTAAATTTTTTTAGTTTTCTAATGAATATTTATAGTAGAATTTATTTTAGGTGTAACCCTATATTAAAAATGGTTTAGTTATTAAACTTTGAATTTAACACTTTTAACTCATCTTTGAATTAAATAATATTAAATGTCCTAATGTAATACAAGTGGACCTAAATGACAATATTTTATTCCTAAGGTTGTTTTTAGCCGAATTAAACTTATCCAATAGAATTAGGACATGTGTTAGGGTAATAATAATATCATTTTTACCTATAATTTCCCTATTTACTTTTAATTGTGGTCAATAAACATCAAAAGTTACTATTGACCAAAAAAATATTTTCATCTCATTGAACCACATTTTACATACTGATATCATCCATGTTTGTTGGATTTTCGAAATTAAACTCAAAAAAGACGTAAAATTACATTTTATGTAAATTTGAAAATCTTCCTAGGAGGTGGGTAAAAGACGGTAAAAAGTTCAATAAAATTTTTATATATCTAAAATTATTATAAAGTGACTCCAATGAATTAAATTGAACTTATATAGGTATTATTTATCTATTTTGACCTAAAATAAATTTAAATAAAATAAATAATTATTTAAATAAGAAGTTTGTTTTAAACAATAACTCAGTGTTTTTCACTATTCATCAAAAATTGAATGTTTTCAAAAAATACCAAAAATTCACCCAAAGCTAATTTCGATATTCCAAATCCAAAAATAAAGTCCATTTTGAAAGAAAAATTTTTGAAAATTTTAAAAATTGGGTATTACTATTCATAACAGCTTGTTTGATTGGTCGCAATGTGTTAGAATTTCGAAGTTGCGTACAAAACAAGATATTGCATACTTCAAATGGAAACATATCATGTAAGCTTGGGGTGTTACATTATCCCCTCCTTCAAATAATTTAATCCTCAAAATTTCTAGAATATTGCTTCATAAAATGATTTGGGTGGTTCTTTATCATAAGTTCATCGGGTTCCCACATTGCCTCTTCTATCTTATGGTTTCTCCTTAGAAATTTTACCAGATGAGTCATCTGGTTTCTCAACAATTATTCTTATGTATCATAAACCTTGACATGCTCTTCACAATAAGACATATCAGGTTCCATTTTTAATTCCTTATAGGTAAATACATGCGTTGGGTCAGGTATGTATTTTCTCAATAGTGATACATGGAATACATCGTGAACTTTGGAGAGACTTGGTGGTATTGACAAATGGTAAGCTACAACACCAATTCATTCAAGAATTTCAAATCTTCCGATGTAACTGGGACTTAAGTTTCCCTTCTTACCGAAACATATAACACCCTTCAATGTATATACCTTCAAGAAAGCATGATCTCCTACCTAAAATTCCATATCCCTCCTTCGGTTATCGGCATAGCTCTTCTGCCTACATTGAGCTTCTTTGATGTGGGTTTGGATTACCTTCACCTTTTCCATCGTTTCCTCACCAAGTTATGGGCCTATGAGTTTCCTTTCACCAACATCATTCCAACAGGTTGGTGTCTGTCATCTCTTTCCATATAATGCTTTATATGGTGCCATCTGAATTCTTGAATGGAAGATATTTTTATAGAAAAATTCTACATGAGGTAAATATTAATCCAACATTCCTTGAAAGTCAAGTGAGAATGATCTCAAAATGTCTTCTAAGGTTTGAATAGTCTGTTCTGATTTACTATCAGTTTGGGGGTGGTAGGTAGTGCTCAAACAAAGTTCAGGATCTAGGACTTTTTGAAGACTTCTCTAGAATCTTGATGTAAAACGGGGATCAAGATTAGAAACAATCGATAGGGGTACTCCGTGAATTCTCATAACTTCATTAATATATAGTCTTTCTCGAAGTTCAAGTGGTAAATCTTCTCTTATAGTAGGAAAATGTGTTGACTTGGTAAGAAGATCAACAATGACTTATATTTCATTGTTCCTTCTAGGAGTCATTGCTTGCACCATGATAAAGTCCATAATGATATCATACCATTTCCACTCAGGTATGGGAAGAGGTTGCACGAATCCTCTAGGATGTTTCCTTCCATCATTCACTTGTTGACAAACCATATATCTTGACACAAAATCAGCATTCTCCCTCTACATGTTTCCCACCAAAAATGTTCCTTCAAATATCTATACACTTTTGTTCTCTTAGGGTGTATTGAAAAAATTAGAGCTATAAGCATAATCTAACAATTCTATTTTTAGATCAGGTATATTAGAAACACAAAGTCTCTTCCCAAATTTCTAAATCCCATATTCATATACGAATTTGATCAATCTCTCATCTTTCACAGATTTAATCTTCTTTTGAAATTCCTCATCATCGTCCTGATAACTTTTTATCCTTTCTAGTTAAGATGGTTTGGCAAACATTTGAAAAAACATTGATGTTTATCCCCTCATAGTTATTCACATATCCATAGTTACTAGATCAATGAAAATAGGATCCCTTTCAACTCTCAACTTATTGAAAACTCGATGATCTTTTCTGTTCAAATCATTTTCCACCTTATTTTCCTTCCCCAGGTGGTATTGTATCCTGCAATCACAATCCTTGAGTCGTTCAATCCATATCCTTTGCCTCATGTTGAATTATTTTTGCGATAAATTATACTTCAAATTCTTGTGATCAGGATAAATCTCACATTTTTCACCATAGAGATAGTGTCTTAAAATATTCAAAGAAAATATCACTGTTGTTAACTCAATATCATTAGTAGGATACTTTTTCTCAAGATTTTTCATCTATCGTGATGCATAGGAAATAAATCAATCATTCTGCATAAGGAACAGCCAATCCCTTTCATCGATGCATCACTATAAATTTCAAACCCGTCATTCCCTGATGGTAGGGTCAATATAGGATCATTGACTAATATTTTCTTCAATTATTCAAAAAATTCTTCACACTCTTTTTTCCAAACAAATTTAACCCCTTTTCATGTGAGATTTGTTAATGGGTAAGGCAATCGGTCAAAATTCTGGATCAAATTCTGATAATAACCTGCTAACCCAATAAAACTGTGTACCTTAGTTATACTCATCGGTGCTGGACATTCTTGGATTTCTCTTATTATAGAAGGATCACCGGACATTCCATCTTTATAGATGATATGGACAATAAAAGAAATCTCTTGAATCCAGAATTCACACTTAATAAACTTCGAATATAATTCATTTCTTCTAAGAGTCTTCACGAAAATGCGCAATTGATTTTCATGATCTTCAAAACATTTGGAGTATACCAAGATATCATCAAATAAATACAACTACAAATTCATCATGATATTACTTGAATACTCTATTAATTAGATCTATGAAGTCATATGGTTCATTAGTCAATCCAAGAGGAATCACTATAAACTCGTAATGCCCGTACCTGGTTCGAAAAGATGTTTTCAGAATTTCTTCATTCTTCACACAGAACTGATGATATCTTGATCGAAGGTCAATCTTTTAAAAGTGTTGATCTCCATGATGTTTTCTGAAGAAATCATCAATGTGAGGTAGGGGATACTTGTTCTATATTGTTATAGCATTGATCCCCCTATAAGAAATGAACATACTCATAGATTCATATTTCTTTTTAACAAAAAGAATAGGGGATCCCATTGGAGAAACTCTAGGGTGAATAAGTCCATTATTACTCAATTTCTCTAGTTGTTTCTTTAGTTCCATTAATAACACAGCGTCCATTATATAAGGGGTATTCTATATGGTCCTTGATCTAGGAATTAAATCAATAGAAAACTCAATTTCTTGTCCTGGAGAATGTCCAGGTAAATCTTCTAGGAACACATCAACATAATATTTCACAATAGGTACATCCTATATTTGAAAATTCCTTTCCTCGCCCACAATTATTTAATTCTATTCCTACCCAATAAATTACATTAGATGAGCTACTGGGGGTGGATCTAGATAAGAATTAGGGCATGATGATTTTTTTCCAATGATAAAGTGTTCTTTATCATCATCATAAAAAATAGTAACCTCCTTCTTCTTAAAATAAGTTTTTGCATCATGGTCCGAAATCCAATCCATACCAAGTATTATATCAAATTCAATTATGGGTATGACTATGAGATCAGTGGATAAAGAACATTTATATACCCTAATAGGTACTGATTCACAAAACTTTGTTTTAATGATACTTCCCTTAAGAGTTTTTACTAACAACTCCCTTGTTAAATAAAATTAGAAATATATAATTTTCATAGAAAACTGGGATTATTTGAAACAATGTGATGATCACAAATCAAATAAAGAATTTTCTAAACATGAGGAAACCATTAAATTACATGCCACTACATCTTTTGAAGCTTCAAACTCATTAGTTGTGATAGCAAAAGCTTGGCCTTGATCCCTTTGAATTTTCTATGGTAAGTTCTCCATAAGCTTATAACATTTATTTGCATAATTCCCCCTTTCTCTACAATTGTAGAATTCAACATCAACATCCTCTTTCTTCCCCTTGCAATCACAATCTTGGTGGCCTTTTCCACCACACTTGTAACATACACCAATTCCCTTAAGGAATGTAACAAGGTGTTTACTACCACATTTACAGCAGGATGGATATTCAACTTTTCCTTTCTTCCCAAATTTCCATTTCCAGAATGTTCAGCAGATCTCTTCTTCTCTTGGTTTTCATTAAAGTCGTAAGACTTATAGAATTATTGTTTTGTCTTGATAGCACATGAGAAATTATCTTCCTATGACAAAAAGGATTTTAAGACTAATACTCGATGGAGAAATGAATTTAACCGATCAAATAAATGATCAATATTACTTATTAGGTTACATATATAATTTGCAGCATGCCTCGCTAACCTTGTATAGTTAGCTTCATACTTTGTGACATTATCTTCCCGCTTTTGCCTCAGACTCAGAAATTGTCTTTCCATATCCGAATGATGGTCATAAAGAAAGTATATTTCTAAGAAAATTTCATTAAACTCCTCCATTCCATATTTCACACTTCATCATCTTCCTTTGTTTTTTGAATCAATGACCACCTTTGATCAGCATCTCTAGTGAGGTGATAAACTGCCATGACAACTTTTTCCCTTTCACTCCTCCCCAATGCGTGGAATATTTTATCTTTGGAATTTATCCATTGCTAAGTTACTAGTGGATTTGGACCCCCCATTGAATTTTGGTGGTTGTTGCCTCATGAAGCAATCTAACATTGATCCTCCATGCTGAGGATCAGGGTGCTCTATACGGGTAATGTTATTATTCATAACCAGAGTGAGTTGTCCCAATATAGTGATGAGATGATCTGCACCAGTTGTATCATCGGCTCTACTATAATTATCTTGAGTAGGAGTGAAATCTCTACACAGAGTGTGGGCATTGATACAGTTTCCATTCCTTCCAATAGGTTCCATTTCTAAAAAATGGCATAAACTAAATTAGTTTATGAATCAAAATACATAATTCCAAACATGTAAAATACTTAATATAAATTAAACAGTTTATGGAGATAATCCATAATCATAATAAAAAATTCTCTTGAG
Organism: Viscum album; assembly: GCA_963277665.1. Lineage (NCBI taxonomy): Eukaryota > Viridiplantae > Streptophyta > Magnoliopsida > Santalales > Viscaceae > Viscum > Viscum album. Next base: position 812,016,640 of record OY728126.1, on the reverse strand, counting down.
GAAGTATATACTCTTAAACCCTTCATAATAGTTTTTAATGAAAATGAGAATTATCCTAAGCATATCCCCTGGGAGTGTCGTCACCAAGTGTGCAGCAAGGCCCGTTGTTGTGCACCAGTTCCTATTCAAGTCTAGCTCAAAGCGGTGTTTTTGGGTTTTACCCCTACATACATCTGTTCCAGAGCCGGCTCTACCTGCTCGTATCCAGACAATTATTTATTTCTCTGAAAATTCACAAAATCTCAATAATACCAAAATTTTAGGAAGTTCTTCCATACTAATCCTCAAAGTATATCTTCTCTAATTAGTGTGTACCTAAATCTAGTTTCCAAGGTTTGTACTAAGCATCCTTTGATACCAACCGCAAACGCCTCGACCCCAGAAGCCCAGAGTCGGTGCATTATTACGTATCATTAGAAAGATCACAAAATATCATGCCTCAAAAGTCCGATTACTTTAGTGGCCTTGGAAGTACTAGATACATTCATAAGTATTACATTACATCGTAAAAGGGAAAACTATAACAACATTGTTTCCATAGAAAACACTGATATACCATAAACTATACCTATAGGTAATTCATAATATACTTCTTCGCATCCGGGGAAAAATAAAACATAGAAATGGGTGAGCCAAGATGCTCAGTAAGGGTAATAATATAGCTGGAACTTTCATAAATAAGCATAAATATTTAAGGAAATGTATAAGACTATTACAAAATACTTTTAAACATGAAATTCATCATAATACAGAAAATATAAAATAAAATTATTCTATTTACTTATTCAAATTAATATTCTACTAGTAAAATAATCACATGCAATATCAATAGACACTTTCCTAATGATGGAATGCATAATGCCAGAATTTCATAACCACGTAGTCAAGGACTTATGCGAAAACTACAAATAAGATTTTGTCAAGGACTTATGACAAAACACTAGATTGTCTCATGAGACCCACTGATGCCTCATGGAGCTATAGTAGGCTCAACCTGTCACTTACTAAGTCCAATTCATTACTCATATGAAAAGGTTTAAACATAACAGAAACATTCGTATTAAAACTAGCATACAAAATGTCAATACATTATCCATAAACCATGAATGGTGTAAAAATAACCCAACCACATTAAAAATTATCATAAAACATTCAATACAAAATGGAAGTTTGTATCATAATAAATCAACTTCAAATAATCTTAAAATCCATCAAAGTATGTTGACATAGATGAAATCAAAACCTTTTTTAGAGAAATATCTCTTTATATATTGAAATCATCTAAGAGTCACATAATTATGAAGAAAAAAATTATTTTGAAAATATTTTTATAATCTTGTAAGGGAAGATTCGTTGATGTTATAATAGCGGAAAATAGAGGCACCTTCTGAATAAGTTAAAAAAAATTCTTACATTATTTTTGTCGAAAAGGTTATAAACTAAATTGGTTGGAAAATGACAGAAAGATTCATTTCAAAAACATATAAGGTCAAATAAGTGTATAAATTAAATTATCCCATTGTCTAGTAAAAATTAAAAATGTTTTGAAATACATTTTAACAAACATGGATGTGGATGATAAAGAGGTCCCAATAGATAATTACGTGTAAACAACCTCGAATAATAAAGAGATTGTAAAAATAACCCTTACCTTGTAATTTTCCTTGGTCGAGGGTAGTTTAACCTCATATATAATGGTTAAGTAATTGTTATCAAATTATACAATAATCATATACAACAATATTATATCATATATGATCTTTTATCATTTCGTTGTTAATAATATCTTAGTATTATCGTTGTTTCGGGTGTTAACCGATTCATTTTCATTTATATGCTTTGTTATGTAAGTAATGTTTGTTATGGTTAGGATGTATATTATTCATATTCATAATGATATCAAGTCTTTAAACATTTTTTTTAATTATCTAATAAAAATTAGTCTTTAATGGATTACGATGGAGAATGAATCTCATCACGTTCGTGGAGACAGTAATCTGTACGTACGCACGAGCGACAATATCGTTATTTTTATATTTAAATAATAAATAATTTTATAGTATATAATATATAAAGAATAATTATAATGTTATATTTATTATTTAAATAAATTACACATCATTATTATACCCATCCAAATAATATTGTATTGAATAACAATTACACCACGACGTGGAGACAGTAAGTCGTACGTACGCATGTATGGTGACATGTTATTAAAAGGGTGGATAAAATAATGAATATAGTTGTACCATATTTATAATAACATCACAATATATAGAATATATTGGAGTTATTATTTTATAATTGAAACAACACATAAAGAATAAGTAGAAGAAGAAAGGGACTTAAAAGGGGTGATGAAATATTTGCCTCTTATTCGGGTTCTATTTTTTTTGATTTGATCAAAAGGGCTATTTAATATGGATTTCATACTAAACTAAGGCCTCTAGATTTATGGGAGGACAGTTTATATTGTATTTGGGTAGATTATGGTTGATCCAAAAGGCTTTGAATGTGTGCATTTTAGGGAAGGGGATTTCTCTTTTATAAGAGGGGTGAGGGACATCTTAGGAAATGCTAGAAATATTATTTTATAATAAAATAATTTTCTGTTTCTAATGGATAAAAAATAAATTATTTAAAGGATAAGGAGGGTATGGGTCTAAAAACACTCAAAAAATAGGTTTTATACAGGTTTGGGTCACTATATTAACCTTATCTTTTAAATTTAACTCTTAGTTAAATAGTTTTACATTTACTATGTCTCTTTGTATTTTTATATTATATGGTTAATAAACTCACTATATACTTCCATGATAACCCCAAGTGGTTCATTAATGATATAACTATCATTATATATGGATTTTCAGAAAACAAATTATTTTTATAAATATAATATTAATTAATAATATTTTTTTAAAAAACTCTTTTATGTCAATTTTGACACTATTTTGTATTTTGATTTTTCTAAATTCATAACACCATTATTACTTTGAAAAAAAATCATATAACCAACCCTAACATGTTATATTAACCTATATAAATATTTTAATTAATAAAAATTCTCAAATTCCATTAATTTGTATATTTATAATATCAACTATTTTAATATTTCCATAATTATGTAATTACTACATCATTATTGTGTCAAAAATAAATTAAATTATTAAATGTCTAAAAAATATAAATAAAATACCATTATGTATGGAATATTTTTATATTTATAATTAATATTTATAGTCGAATTTATCTTTTGTTTAAACCGATATTAAATATGGTTTAGTTATTAAACTTTGAATTTAACACTTTTAACTCTTCTTTTAATTAAATAATAATAAATGACCAAATCTAATCCACGTGGACCTAAAGGCTCATATTTTATTCCTAAAGATTTTTTGGTCGAATTACACTTATTCAATAGAATTAAAATATGTGTTAGGGTAATAATAATATCATTTTTACCTTTAATTACCCTATTTACTTTTAACCGTGGTGAATAAAAGTCAAAAGTTATTATTTACCAAAAATTATTTTCATCTCATTGAACCATGTTTTACTTATTTATATCAACCATGTCTCTCTTATTTTCTAAATTCAACTCATAGAATCAGTAAAATTATGTTTTATGTAAATTTCCAAATGCTCCTAGGAGGTGGGTAAAAGATGGTAAAACGTTCAATAATATTTTTATTTATAAAAAATTATTATAAAATGAATCCAATTAATTACATTGAACTTATATAGGTATTATGTATATATTTTTACCTAAAAAATTTAAATAAAATGAATAATTATTTAAATAAAAATTCGGTTTTAAACAATAACTCAGTGTTTTTCACTATTCATCCAAAATTGAATGTTTTTAGAAAAATACCAAAAACTCACCCTAAGTTAATTTTGATATTCCGAATCCAAAAAATGAAGTTAATTTTGAATGTTAAAATTTATAAAATTTTAAAAAACTTGTATTTCTATTCATAATGGCTAATTTGATTGGTCACTATGTGTTAGAATCTCAAAGTTGTGTACAATACAAGCTATTGCATTATTTAAAGGGAAACGTACTGTGGAAGCTTGGGGTGTTACATTAACCCTTACCTTGTAAATTTCCTTGGTCAATGGTAGGTTAAAATCCTTTATTATGGTAAAATAATTGTTATTAAATTATACAAGAACCAAATACATTTAGATGATATCAAATACGATCTTCTAATATCGCTTTGTTAATTATATTTTAGTAGTATCATCGTTCCGGGTGTAAACTGATTCGTTTTCCTTTATATGCTTGGTTACATAAGCCATTTTTGTTATGGATAGGATTTATTTAATTCATATACAGAATGACATTATGGTTATAAACATTATTTATAATCATAAAATGAAAATTATTCTTGAATGATTACAATGGGGAATGAATCTCACCGTGTTTGTGGAGACCGTAAACTGTACATAAATACGAGTGACAAAATCATTATTTTGTAATTAAAATTTTACATAATTGGATCGTATATCATATATAAAGAATCATTATCATGTTATCTTTATTATTAAAATCATTTATACTCATTATTATACCCATCCAAATGATGAAGTGTTTGAATAACAAACTACACCATGACGTGGAGACGGTAATCCATACGTATGCATATATGGTGACATTGTCATTTATAGTATGGATTGAATAGTGAATATGATTTTACCATTTTTATAATAATATAAAATTTTATAAAAGATACTAGAGTTATTATTTTAGAATGGAAACAACAAACAATGAGGAAGTGGAAGAAGAAATGAACTTGAATGAGGTGATGAAATATTTAACTCTTCTTTGGATTCTTCCTTTTTTTTGATAAAAAGGGCACCATAGGTTGGATTTTTAACTAAATAATTCTTCTATGTTGAAGGAAGAAAAGTTGGGAGGAACTTTGTGTGGGGTTTGGCTGAGCCAAAAGGCATTGGAGGTGTGAAATTAAGAGAATGGGAAGTGCCCTTTTATAAGAGGGGTGAGGGGCACCTTAGGAAAAGATTGAAATATTATTTTATAATAAAATAATTTTTGGATTATAATGGCTCCAAAATGATTTATTTAGAGTATAAATTAGGGATAGGTAAAAAATCACTCAACCAATAGGTTTTATATAGGTATGGGTCACCATATTAACCTTGTCTTTTATATTTAACTCGTAGTTAAATAGATTTACATTTACCATGTCTCTTTGTATTTTTATATTATATAGTCAATAAACATACTATAAACTACCAAGAGAACCCCAATAGTTTCCTTAATGACATATATAATATTATTAAGGCTCTAAGTTGGAACCATAGATTTTTAAGAATATTATATCAACCCATAATATAGTATTTGTTTTGAAAACTCGATTATGTCAATTTTGACATTATTTAATAAATGAATTTATTTAGAGTCCTAAAAGCATTATTAATTCTAAATAAATTCATATGTTCAATTCTAAAATTTCATGTTAACCTATAAAATTAGTGTAATTCATCAAAAGTCTCAAATTACATTTATTTGGATATTTTAATATGAATTATTTTAATATTTCATTATTAATGTTATTACAGCATCATCATTGTGTCAAAAATAAACTAAATTATTTAATGTCTAAAAATTATAAATAAATTAACATTATGTATTAATTCTTTTTAAATTTCTAATTAATATTTATAGTCGAATATATATTATGTATAACCCTATATTAAAAATGGTTTAGTTATTAAACATTAAATTTAACTCTTTTCACCTTTCTCTCAATAAAATAATAATAAATTTTCTAATCATATGCATGTGGACATAAAGGATCATATTTTATTCCTAAGGTTTTTTTGGACAATTTAAACTTATCCAATAGAATTATGACATGTGTTAGGGAAATAATAATATCAGTTTTACCCTTAATTACCCTATTTACCTTTAACTGTGGCAATAAAAGTAAAAAGTTACTATTCACCAAAAAATATTTTCAACTTATTGAACCAAAATTTTCTTACTAATATCAATTGTGTCTCTCCTATTTTTGAAATTCCACTCACAGAAGCGTAAATTTATGTTTTATGTGAATTTACAAAATGCTCCTAGGAGGCGGGTAAAAGACGGTGAAAAGTGCAATAAAATTTTATATATCCAATATTGTAACAAAATGAATCCAATGAATTAAATTAAACATATATATGTATTATGTATCTATTTTTACCTAAAATAAATTTAAATAAAATAATTCATTATTTAAATAAAAAGTTGGTTTTAAACAATAACGTAGTGTTTTCACTATTCACCAAAAATTGAATGTTCCCAGAAAAATACAAAAAAATAACCCTAAGAAAATTTCAATATTCCGAATCATAAAATGAAGTCCATTTTGAATGATAAATTTTAAAAAAATTAAAAAAGTGGGGAATACTATTCATAATGGCTAGTTTGATTTGTCGTGGTGTGTTAGTATCTCAAAGTTGCATACAATGCAAGCTATTTCATTATTCAAAGGGAATCATAAAGTGGAATATTGGGGTGTTACATATTCTATTGAGATATATTTTGAGGAAGTAATGATCTTTTGTTTCTTATGGATCTTAGTAGTTTTGTCTCCAAGAGTGTTATTATTCCACCCATGATCACTATTTAGAATAAGTAGTGTTTTCCAAGAATTTCAAGGGACATTACAAAATTGCATAGTGTATTGTGGTTTCCACCATTTATTATACCCCAGAATATTACTTCATCCAATGTGACATGAGCTTGTAGTAGTGAGAATGGATGATATTCTCGCATGATTAATCATTCAGGATTTTTTTACAATCATGGAAAATGTAAGGTAGTAGCAGATTCACTGAGCAGTAAGTTTCATATTGATGTCATTCATGGATCTATATATTCTTTTATAGTGATGGAATAACTCTTAGTGATGAATATATATATATAATAGAGAATTTATAGGTGATGGTTTTAATTTTCAAATGACAACGTATTCATATTTAGTGAAGCAGATAGGGAAGTCCTAGTTAGGGGACTATGAGGCCAGGGTATAGAGAGATGAAGTTATTTTTAGTGATTTTCTTAATGGATTGTCTGAGGAAGAACATCATAAATTTTTTCTTAGGGGATTATTGTTTCCCCTTAGTGATGTATGGTATGGTTCTTGACAACAACAAAAAATATTTGTTATTCATAAAAAACTACATTAAAAGACAAGCATCCTAAAATTGTGGATCCTAGGTACATCATCCAAAATAATATCTTCAAATCCTATAGTAAGATAGAAAACTATATAATAATAAATACATGAGTTATCATGTAGGAATATAGAAGCCAAAACGTATGTATCTTGGTTCCCTTCACACAAAGTGTGTAGTAACGTAGTACTATGTCTTATCAATGATTTTAAAATATAGATATTGTATGAAATAGACCGTGGAACTTGGAACCGAAAATAGAGGGACTTCATCATGATTGTAGAGTTGGTTTCCACCGAAGTTATATTAATGTTTTCCTTCTGCACATTTTCATCCCATCCTATATGGAATTTTCATTATTGATGAGTGATTCTATAGGCCCATTTGGTGCACTAATGGTGATAATCACCAAGCCTCCCTGATCATGAAAAATTCAACCTTCATGAATAAACCCCCTGAATAATGTCCCATGTATATTTAGTTTGAAGATGTTAATAAGGGGATCCATTAGATCCAGTGTCCTTGGGTGGAAGCATATTTCTTGGAAGGACGAGGTCATGGATATGAGTGATATTTTTGAGGGAAGAAGAATTATAGAACATTTCAAAAAAAGAGAAACTGATCAACCACCACACATCTATTTTGGGACACCAATGATTGACTCAATCCAATAATACCCTCACAATTGTTAGTGTTTCTTGCATCCCATAAACACTGGCAACCTGCAGCCAAGATAATCACACTAGACTTCATATTGGGATTGATTCATATAGAACCCTTGAAATAGTGTTTATGAAACACACAACTAATAAAAATATGTGGCTTGAAATAGAAAAAATCATGGAATTAATTCCAGATAGAATTATCCCAATCACCTTCAATGAATAAATCGGTGGTCGTATCCTTGTCGGGGTCCTGTAGTAGGTTCATATTGAAGTTATCATGATACCCTTGGATTTAACCTCCTTGTATATGGGTTTTCATGGTTCTACATCCAAAAAATTAGAATGTCAAATTTTGGTGGAATATATTTTCCCCAAAAGATACTCCCATATTCATCATGCACCACAATTGAATAAAAGATCTAATGATAAACCTTCATAGATAATGCGTCGAATTAAGTGATGGTAAACACACATAGGTCACAATCCACAAAAATGTGGATTCAATAGGAAAAAATAATGTCTCTAATGATTCGAAAAATAATTGATAAATTTTAAATGGTAACAGGATTTATTAAAAGTGACAATAAGGATCAAAAACCCTAGGAAACCAAGTAATCTCCAACCCATTTTTCCCTCAAAAAACAAAAATACCATAAATAAATGAACCAACAAAATTTATTCAGAGGAACCGAGATGTGTCATTGAATTATACTCTAAAAACCAGATACCCTCCCCCCATATTCCATAAATCAAACTGGTATTTTTTCAGGAAGATGTTAGACTAGAGACATCTCCCTTTAATGGAATCCCAAGACTGTTCTGTTAGAATACAGTGAATTGTTTCTGAAACATCTATTAGGGTTATGTTTCCTTTATCCCTAAATATATCCAACCTCACCCATGAAGCACTATGGGATCATACATCGGGGTGGGTGTCCCAAAAAGAGGATATCATGATTTTTTTCAACATCCTTTATAACTACCATGGGAACTCTAAAAACCATGGGGACATGCATACGTATGAGGATGAGAACATAGTTTACCATAATAATCCTACCAGAAAAAGATATGAAATTGTTTTTACATTTTTGAGGTAATTGGAAATCATATCGACAAGACCATAAAATGGTGAATACAAATCCTCCCCAGTGTGAAGGTTGTTCCCAAATACTCAATTAGAGAGGCCATTCCATGGATTCCCATGGATTATCCAGCATAGAACACATCACAAATAAAGTGGTAAGAAGGTAGAAACTACTCTAATCAAGATTGATAACTTGACTTCTCCATCTATAATACTATTCTATAACCTTATTAACAACATAGATAGATGCTCTAAATCTTTTCACAAAGAATAACATATGATCTGAAAACATGAGATGCGGGAAAACTAAGTTAGCTTCCTTACTTATGAATGGATGAATATATCCATTTCTAATAATTTGGATCATACATTTTCTGATGAAATACTACACCAAAATAAATAAATAGGCAGAGATGGGACCCCCTTGTCTCATCTCCCAAACCATATTCAAAATACCATTTCTCTTTCCCTTGAAATAATTTGTAATCCATGTGGATTAATAGTGTCTGAAGAGGACATAGGAGTCCCGAATAGTGAATCCCATGTCTCTCATAATCTTGAGAATGAAATTCCATCTGAGAATATTATAGTATTATTCATATCATCTTTTATAATAATGTTTATTCTATGATACATTGAATTAAATCCCCGTATCATGTATTATGAAATCGTAATGAATCCTTGAATGGTGAATTCCATGACATACCAATGTTGCTCCCTATAAATCCAACTAGAAAGAAGGAAAAAGATACATTTACTAAGAATTATTTCAATAACATAGTATGTTTAATTACACATAATAATTGGTTGAAAATGATTAATAAACTAGGGGTACTTCACAATAGTAATAAGCAATGACGTAGTTTAAAATAACCCGTGGATGACTTCCACCATAAAAATAATCTTAGATTGCTTAAACAATATCATGATTAAACAAATCCCATGAAGGCATGTTGAAGGATCCCTTGAATCTATTTTGATAGGGAAAACTCTTCAGATTAATGATATTGATATCCTTTCATATTTTAATCTTTCGGGGAACACCTTCAAGCATGGTATTCTTGAGTTCGTACACCAACCAAGGAATAGAGTAAACGATGTATGCATTATATCTTGGGTAACCCATCTACATTAAAGGATCAATATAAATAATAATTAATTTAAAAAAATCTTCACTAATGCCCCCAACAACTTTGTGGTCATTGTACTATGACTCATCCCCCAAACGGATATTCAAGCTGATAGTGAATCTCCTTTCATTGATGGAAGCATGAAAGTAATATGTTTTTCTATCTTCCTCCTTGATCCCAATTTCTCAAGTTAGAGCCCAAGCCTCCCTCTCCTTTTCCAAAAACATATCTAATAGTTGGGTCTTTTTATAACAAGAGCATATGATAGGACATCATCATAGGAATCCTTGTTATTAGAATAAAATAAAAAATTTCCCCTGAGAGGGCATCTAATGAAACCTATTGAGTTGGCTTCTTATTATTTTATGTTTTATGTTCACATTTAATGAACCTATGATTTTTGTGTAGGTGAATCTATTATCATGAATTCATGGAAGGGTCCTGAAAGGTCTGATCCTACAAAATGAAACATGTATTGGGTTCCCAATGATTAGATAAGTATAACCATCCACATTCACAACCACATTATCTATCTTAATAAGTATCAGGGAATGGTCAGATGAAGACTAAAAATGATGGGGTAATGAAACATTTGGAAACATAATGATTTATTGAAGATTAGAGATGCACATGTCTAGATTACACTACATATTCATGTTACACTTCTAATATTTACAATAAGAAATGCGTTCTCTATTGTATAGTATTTCCATAAGTCCATCGTAAGAGGCAAAGCTAAAAAATCATGGAAATCCATCTTGGAATATACCTCACCTTTTTATATAATACATCAAATATTTCATTAAAATCAACTCTTGAGAACCATGGAGAAGATCGCATAGATAAGGAAATAAGACCATGCCACAAAATTTCTCTACCCATCACTTTAAACATGGAATACACAAAAGAGAAAACAAACGAAAATGATCTAAATATGACCTTAATGATTATAGAATAATGTGATGATGAAACCAATTCCAATCTTATAAACCTATTCCAAAAAACCCATTCATGATGATTAAGAGGATCTTCATGAACATAGTCATGAATGATCATACTATGAGAAAACTCCAATTTAATTTAAGGGTCTTTGTTGTGTTTTAGAATAATTACAATAGACACATTATTCCATTTGAGTTGAGTGGCAAGGAGGTCATATTTTACACATGCACCAAGATATGAGTCGTTCTAAATTATATTTGATATCATTGGATAACAAGATACTTTTCTTGTATATATTCATCTGGAATGAATTACACCAAGATTAGAGGATATCATGTTAATTTCCAGATTTAGAACTCATAAAGACCATATATAGAGGGGAGATCCTGCCCCCAAACATACAATAGATGATCCTCAAAGAAAAATACATTAGAATGAGGATCCATAAGAACCTCAAAGAAATTATAAGGATATAAAATGAGTCTTTAGATATACATAGATCCCTGGTATAACGTAATTCTGTATTTGGAGAGGTTTTACATATTCATCTAGAAATAGTAGAACTGGGGGAATTACGGTATGAAGGAGGAGAGAGAACCTTAAATTCATGAAATGAAGACCACAAATTCAACACCACCAGGTCTATTCACACATTTTCATTAACTGGGGGAATGGATAACATTCAAATACATCTCTAGAAGAGTAGGGGGAACCAAAAGAGGATAATAAAGTGATAGAAATAACATTCACATGGGGGCTTTTGAATATAATCCCACTATTTTCAAGGGCCACTCTCGAAAAGAAAAATACACTAACACCTCTAAGGAGGATATGTTCAATGAAACATTAAAATTATATTCCTTAATTATTGAATATGAAACACCTAATTAAAATATTAATGGATTGACACTGAGGGAATGCCAAGACATTCTGATGACTAATATATAATTCATAGGGAGCTAACACACCATGAAAAATGAAGTGAGTGATAAAACAATATGGTTTTCCACTGGGAAACTGATCCACTATCACTGAGAAAACTTTGAGGAGGAAGGTGATTTTAAATATCCAACCCCATATAGGTCCCATATAAAGATCAACTATTTACGTTAAGTGATCAGGTTTCAATATATTAAAATTAACTAAGAGTTTATCCTACATTGTGATGAAATTATAAGTTGAAGAAAGGAGAGGGAGTATGGTAAGATGAAACCAAATCATCACATGTGGAGTGTCCCAACTAGAATGAACAAATGTGGACCACCATGAAAGGGATAAGCATTTCATTCATAATACACAATGTGAATTAGCACAAGATTTCATGAAATCTACCCACGAGTCAAGGACCAACAAAAAGCCTTTTGATTATGAAAAAACACCAAATATGTTATAGAAAAATCCCATGAGTAGAAAAGGCCTAAAACACTACTAGATTTCTTCGGTTTATCTCGAAGCACGCCATAAGAGTCCAATGGTGTAAATTGATAGCGACACTAAAATCATCACATGAAAACTCAATCACTGAGGATCTATCCATAGAGAAGAAGCATAATGTATTCTTATTTATTTTAAGGATCAACATATGTGAATCCATTATAGACACTACAAGGAAAACATATTTAATTAAAGGGCTCATGGACACCCTCCATTAAGGTCACAACTAAGGCGGCCAGTCTTGAAGATGCCAAGGACCCTATGGAAGCCAAGAATATGATTTGGAAGGAGCATGACTAGAGAAAAATTAAGTGGAGGCTGAAACATTGATATGGTCAGAAAAGATCCAATGATCAAAAAAATAGAAATGAAGGGGGTGTATGGGGTCATTTTATTGGTGATGCAAGTGATCCATCTCCATGACATTCTTTTTTCAAAACCAAATTATAGGATTTCTTCAATTCATTGTGTGATATGTTTTTTTGAGAGTTCCATAGATCACCATTGACAGTACATCCTGATGTGACCAACATGTACCAAGACATGATATGTCAATTTTGATGGCTAGGGTAGAAGCCTAGATTTAAAGAGCTGATTTAACAATATTTGGAGGAAATATGGTGAAGGTTTTGCATCATTGTTTTTGATGCATTCACCATGGAATATAATTTTCCCTCCACCTAGTGGATTATGTGTTGCTTATTTTTTCTCTACATTCCCATTATTCGAAGGTTTGTGACTTTCATCACTTTCATTAATGATGTCTTGTCCTTCATCATAACCGGATGGTGGGATGCTAGTTCCTCCTTCCCTGGATTATTCCTAAAATTTTGTCTCCTAGTCAAGGACTCCCTTATAGATTAATTAATGTTTGTATAAATTTTTATCAATTCCATCTCAAGGAGGAATCTTGTTAAATACTTCTTCTATAATGATAGTGTAGCAACCTTCTCCAAGAATAGTAGTCATGTTTGGCACTTCTGAGCATGTCTACACATTGGGTATTTTGGGCCCTAATATTTTCTTCCATTTTTAGATGGAATCTAATTTACGAGCCCACTAATTCATGAAACCCAAGGAATATCATTGTGATAATGTGGTAATTGAATCTAGTGGAATATTTATATTGTGGGTTTTTACCTCAGGAATCCCACCTTTATCAAATAGGGTATGGATTCATAATGAGAGTGTGAGTTTAGTGTCTTACCAATATGGATGGAAACATATGTTAGTGACCGATTGGGTCACATTATTTATATCTTATGGGGATGTATCAAAACATCTTATTAAGTTGTTTCAGGTCATAGGCTTAACAAATTATGAATATGATTCAAAACATCCTATTGATATTAATAGGGTAATGGGCCAAAAAAAATTTGGGGATAGATCAGAACATCCTATTATGATGGATGATGGTTTTTGAACCTAAGAGGGGATATTTTACACCCCGAATTGATGGTTTCCATTATTTAAACATAGGTAGGAATCCTACATATCCTATCTGAGAGACAGGGATCAAAACCCTTGTAGTTTGATACTGTAGTTTAAGGTCATTTGATAGGAAAAGTACATGCAGTTTAACATAATAAAATAAGGATGACCATATAATGAATGGAACATCAACAAGGGATGTAGTGGGGATTAATTTTGGAATCTACCTATTGCAAGATAATGAGTATTTTTGGAATTGTATGGTGATTTTTCATCAAAGATACTCAGGGATGGAGAATCATCACATTGTTGAGAAGGATGGTTTGGAGCTTACATGTGGAAGCTACCTAGGGGTGGAGGATCATCCCATGTGGGGGATAAGGTGGAGTCACAAGATTATCATACATGGTAAAAAATGTATTCATTACACAAGGTAAGTCTACAATTTAACTTCACAATGTTTGTAGGATATGGTCCTGCAGTTTAACATAGGGTGACTAGGATGTAGAGTTAGGCAGTTTTATGCCATGAATAATATATGCGGTTGGGAATTATATTTAATGGGGGGGGATATCAAGGTGAGAGGACGATTTGGCATAAATAACCTTTTCCAACATGATTTCAATGTTTCCAATGTTGAATCTACCTCTAGGGCTTATGTTACCACCACTCAAGCTCCTTTAGTTGGATCATGGCATTAGAACTACCACAAATGAGTGGAAGTCTAGAGGCACGACACAAGGGTACCTATTCATAATAATGATAGAAATTTGGGTACCTATTTTAAAGAGAAACATGTTTGGTAATTTCTTCCTTAGAGGCATAGGGGATAAAGGTTTGGAGAATGGGATGTTGGTAGACGAGAACGTTTTCTTTTGCATGGAAGAGAAGAATGAGAAAGGGGAACTAACACAAGGTAAAGTCATGGATTCAAGATTCAGATTTATTTACAAGAATGTGAGTCACATGCTGGACGGGGTTGTATAAATAAAGATTTTCTAGCAACAACTTGACTATCCTTGAAATCTATTACACAAGGATCTCTCTATTGTATGCCAAGGCATGTTTTTACCCCTGGGTAGTCTATCATGAATGTTATCTACCTTTGAGGATCTATATTATCTGGTGTCACAAGATGACATGCAATAGGGTTTTTTTCAGGT
This sequence comes from Viscum album, assembly GCA_963277665.1. Lineage (NCBI taxonomy): Eukaryota > Viridiplantae > Streptophyta > Magnoliopsida > Santalales > Viscaceae > Viscum > Viscum album. Next base: position 812,001,597 of record OY728126.1, on the reverse strand, counting down.
ATAGGTGTGGTGTTTAATCTTCCAGTGTGCCTCCCATAGGGAATAGGTGAGGTTCCATTTATAGTAAAAATCTATAGATGGTGGCTTAAAACTGGGTTGTGCACTTCTCTATCCATTTCTAGAAGGAGTAGTCCGCACAACCACCATGGTTCAATATCACCGCTCGTCCATGATTAGATGGGTTTTTAATGAGTTTCACATAATTAATTACATTTTCGCAGACCCACCATGGGGACATGGGTCCTTAAACCTTAATATGTTGGGGTATTCATTTTTTTTAGGCACAAATTTTGGTTTCTTCAAGAAAAAAATCTTTTTCTAATTCTTGGGATTTGAGATTAATTCTGCCTCTATGGAATTCAATGTCCCTTTTGGAATAAATTTTATTTGTGTATAGATCATATTTTTCTTTCAGTCATCGAAATATTTGTGAAATATGATCAACTACCATGTAATAGCCCTTTAGTTTTGGTCACATGTATGGTTCTTCACAGAATAGATACTTCAGGTATGAGAAATGTTTTCGGCACTAGAAAATTACACCATCATAATCAGAGATGATAGGGAACTAGAAGGTTGAGATAAGAGGTAAATACTAAAGAATGTGTCTGATTTCCTTTTGTTCATGTATCTTCAAACTAATTACATTAAATTATGTTCGGTAAATCACACAAGATGATGGGATGAGTATATAAATTGGAATACAAGTCCTCTTTTATATTACATTGAATTTCTCACATGATAAGCCTTACCTATTGCGTGGAATTCACCCATTGAGAGAAATCCAAAGCTTCATCAGTGAATTTCCTGAAATACACATTCATAGAAAAATTTTCATGCACTGGAAGGAATTTAACATGAACATGGACAATGTCCAATGATGTAAAATTCTTTCCATAAATTGAGCCAATAATTGAGTGTTTCTGACTTAGATCTAAAAAATCCTCAAGAAATTTTTAGTTAAGAAAACTAATAAATAAGTCATACTGCTACCACTACCAATAGAGATGATATGGTGGAAACATGAACATACATGAGGCTAGAAGGGCTATTTTTTAACAAAAAATAGTTGGCATTACTCAAAGAAGAATAATGAAATTATCTTTTAAAAACCATCAACTACTATACAAAATTGCGCTACTGCATGAGGTGGTATTTCCAACCACCATAGTGAACAAGAAATACATAATTTTTAGTCTCCATGATGAGCTATCCGGGTGGAATATCAATATTCTAGGTCATCATTCTCAAGAGTATGTGGACATGGATTTTTACACCCTGAGTGGGAGAACGGGAAACATTACTAGGTAGAAACTATAGGAAGAGTTCCTATATCATTATATGATAGTATTACAATCTAGAATCCATGAAAACCGCAAGGAATAGTATAAGTTCTATGATTTTTGGTCCATGGGAAAAATCTCTGAATAGTGGTCCTATGGGTACTTTGTATGCTTCACCTACTTGGAGTACATGGATGAGCTATGACATATTAGATTATTTAAGTAAGTGTAGATGTCCGAGTTCCATTCATACCATATGGATGACCTATTTTAGTGGCCCTCTGTCATTGATATATAGATACCAACACCTTCCACCACTGTCTTGGGGAAGTGAGAATTAGCATGTGGGACATTCAATACAATGGAGGCATCCCACTGTTTGAGATTCAATATGATGAGTTCATCTTTGAATCTAATGTTTGGGGGGGTGCTTGTAACCCCTCCCATTGAACATCTCATTCTAGATGTGTTGAAGAATGTATCATGACATTCTCCCCACATCCACTAGTACATTGTATTAATGACATGTCTAGGGATATTCTAGAAGAATGACACAACCTTGAAAATTATAGGAAAGATGAAGTTGTTTTTGGTATCTTAGTAGAAGAGAAATTCAGGATCATACATGCTAGTCTTGGAGGGGGATAATATGAGTATTGGGGATACATAATAGTATTGTAATGATATCCAATATTATTCTATAATGAATTATTGTTCACATTCCTCAGTGGATACATAATTAATGTTGGAGATGCATGAATTGGGATATTCCTAGATATTCTTGTGATAATGAAGATAATTGTGTATAGAAACTAGGTAAATTTGGGGGAAACAGTGTCTCCACAGCACTACAACCAGTTGGGCCATGTGGAATGGTGGTATTCCTAAATTTTTTTGTTCCATTCTAATTATTTCAAACATAGATCACAATGTAGTTTAGAGGATACTATTTTAAAAATTCCAATGATCCTATGAATGGAAGTATGTGAACCTCATTGCCCTAAATTTTTGGGGTTCATTCTTTACCACCATGTGAATTAGAGTTAATGATTTCCCTTGGTAACTTCTTGAACTTCAACATCCACCAATTATCAACCCCATTTGGTGAGATGGTGGACAAATTTTAGGGGATGTTGGTGTATTGGGAGTACATATAGACATTATGAGATAATTTACTAGTTTCCTAGATAGATAGACACACATATTTCAAGATATAAACTATGTATCTATTTGTATGGTATTTTAGATGCATCTAGTAGTTTATAAAGATACTCTACATGGGTTCTATGAGGAAATGAATCATTGTGTCATTCATTTGTTATGGTGGATATTAATTAGTGAAGTTACATGCGAGTTCATCATGCTTCCACCTACAAATTTTAACACTGACCACTCTCATACTTATACTAGAAATTGTGTAGAGACATAAACGAGTGCGATCATATGTCAACATGTGAGGGTTATTAAACTTACGACAAGTTGTAATATCAACAGGTAGTATGTAGGATTCTCTTAAGGGGTTTTCCAACCATTGGTGGATTTAGATGTGGCCACAATGTGGGAGTAATGAGGCATTGTTTCACCCTTTCATCTGGAATGGGAGGTCCTACCTTATAAGTGTCCATTGGAGCAGGTAAAGGGATCTCAGGCCATGATGAGAAGATACAGGGAGGCTCCTAGAAAGAATTTTTGATATTATCTACAAACAACCATTGATTGTTCTATCTTCATGCTGAAGATGAATTAGTGGATGCTTAAAATTAACATGATCAAGGAGAAGCTGTGGTGGAGGTTGGTCCCTGATAGAACTGAGATGTCAGAAGTTATTCCTGCCCATATCTCTACCTGGGTGCACATTTACGAGAGGCTTGCATACATGGAATCCATGTATACCTTTTCACCCCAACATGGGGTTACCAGTCATCCCCTTGACCAATTAAGGGTGATGTTTGGTGATGATATGGATCCTTTTGAGAAAAAATTTACTGAAGAATCCACACAGGAGGCATCAACCACTGATGATATGCAAGGATCTATTATTGAAGGATCATGGGGGTTGTATGCTAACCTAGAAAGTCCCTAAGAGAGCTGTGACGTCACCATAATGACTAATATCATCTTCGTCAATCTTATCATGGAAATCCTTTTAACCCACATATCTCTTCCATCCTAATCCTTTTTGTTTAGAGGTTCTAATAGTGATTTTTCATATGAAGGAGTATGTTGAGAGTGGCCAAGGGGTCCCATATAGAGAGGGTGTGCATGGTACAATATATATCAGTGGGAACACCTCATAAACTACATCTAAGTCCACTACAACTAATGTGTCAAATGATGCAGTCAGAGTGGTTTATAGTCAACAAATACTAAGGGTATGAATTTTTTGATCGACCACTATGAGTGACTATGAAGAGAAGGGATATGGACAGAGTATTGGGCCCTTTGAATATCTGACATTATTTTCATTTTTTTGTAGTGCATGAATGATGTAAAAATAGTGAATTTAATTCTACCCGAACAAGGGGGGTTGAAGACGATGAATTGAGACACCAAATATTTGGTAATAAAGGGGGTGGTATAATTATAGAGGATAACTACTTACCATGTTTGAAAAAAAACATCTTTTATCTTTTTATGGTGAATGGGGAAAAAAAATGTGGTTCAAGCACTGACCATGTCTGATTCATTAGGACTATCTCAAAACTTCATCCAAATCCTTTTAGGGTATATGACCTGTATTGTAGGTGACCTATAGTGACATGGGATAATGCTATCAAAGTAGTTTATGTTCATACATGGAGAAGAATGGGGATCCAAACCAAGAGACACAAAAAGTGGGGAGATGAAGTGATAGAGGGTTCGAATGAAGTTCAACACATTCGGAATTACCCCATTGTGGCTTTGAGAGCATTGGGTAGGCATATCGATCTAGAAAAATGATTGAATTTTCCATCCAAGAAAGATTCATCTCTGAAGACAATGAATTGTCAAAGAACATCAATGATGTGATAGGTGATCAGAATAAGAGAGAAGTGCCTCTTATAAAATGTCCCATTGACTCTCTTTTTTATAACATCATTCAATTAGGATAAAGGAAAATTATTTTAACAATGTATAATGTGAATTTTAAACATACAATTTAACATCATATGGTCAACAGGCAGTATCATATTGTTTTGCATTGTGTGATTTAGATTTTGAGTAATATAGTTTAACCAATTTATAGTAGTATTTCAGTATATTAGTTTATAGACAATCTGTCTAGCCCATGGGGTTGTCTATCTCAAATGGGATATGATTATCCCATGGTAGAAGTCACCCAAAATTAATTAGGATCCTATGAGGTCCTTCAACACAAAATATCATAGAGACAACTTGCAAATAGTTTTATGACATGATGATTGGACTTGATATCATAGTTTAAGGTCATATAGAATGAGAAAATTGAAAATATTTTAAGTTAATAATACTTAGATCATAGGTTTATGTGTCGAAATAATATTTTTGATTTCTAGGGATCATTTTCCAACATGAAAGGAGGTATGAAAAAGATGACTTGACACTACAAAAAACATATTTGAGGAAACTTTCACACAATTTAAGGTCAAATTTCTATGAAATGGGCACCTAATATAAGGGTTTAATGTTTTTTATGATGGTTTAAATTACAAAAAAGAATATTTACATCATGGAAGAGTGAAAATTTGACATGAATGAGTTTCCCAAGAGTCCCTTATGCCGCACAACACATTCCTAGTTTTACATTCATATAGTTTAATTTCCTAATGATTGTACATTTAGATCTTTGCTCATGTTCATATAGTTTAGAATAATGTGTTCTCTAAATATTTTGTTTTGGAATGAATGAGTATAATCTGGACATGAAAGGAGGTCCATTGAAGGCCATGATCCACATAAGACGTAAGGGGCATGTTGCAGAACAGTTTAAGGTCATGATGATTGGAATAGAGATCCTACATTATGGTCATAGGGATTTGACCATTGGTTAACCATGTATCTAAATAATTGTTGAAGAAAACTTCCCCCCTAAATTCTAAGATCACGGGATCCATTCTCTTGTAATAAAAAAATGTTATGGAGTTTTTCTTGTTTCCAGGGTATAAAACAATTAGGGGTGAATGTTGGTGAAAAATCCATATGTCAAATCATGTCTTTGAATACCTAGATAGTTAAGGGGGATAACTAAAGGATGAATAGATACTATTTACCCTATAAAAAACAATATATATAACCATATTAGTTTGCGATGGGTTGAAAAATATTAAAAAACATATTTTGACCGAGTTTGAAATTTAAGAGATTCTATTTGTTGCTAAAGATCCTTCGGTGTGTGGCACATGATGGTAGGTGAGATAGTTTAGTGTTGAACATTATGTTATGGAACCTATTTATGTTAGAAGGATGAAGATTATCCAAATTAGATAAATTGGGAATTGTAGAAGTTCAAGTGGGTAATATATTGGAGGGAACATTGAGAACCCTAGGTTCCATTTTTCACATGAATGAATGTGATAGATGATCATACAGGTAGTTGGTAATCATTCCTAGCTCGAGGGGGTGAGGACCAAAAAATTACATGACTTTAGGGTTGGTCATATGATGAAGTATTCAAACATCACTACAAATCCCATGAAAATGGGAATCAAGAAAATGTTTTTTTAAGATACAGCGTGGTTGAGGATTGACACTAGAGGGTTGGCATCCATTCCATTGAGAATATCAGTCCATCTCATATTATGAGGAATCATGGTTTCATATGGGGAAGATTGTTTTTCATCCTATAATCATCATATGGGGAATCCCAATTTTGTGCAGTGTAGGATTTTTTTCGTCATCAAATACTTTTCGTATGTGGTATCCTTGTTTTTATGGGGTAAGGCTTCAATTTAATGATATGTACAAATGTTTTTGGGTTTTCAAGTATATATTCCTAAAAATGAGATTATGGTTGATATTAATTTTTTTTCATGGGGCCTGAACATGAGATCTAGATACTAGATTATGGTGATGTATATTTGACCAATAGGGAGAACATGTGTCCTAAGGGGGTTTGAATGGAAATAAATATTTATAACAATATGTGAAAGGTGGTGGGGTGGGGGGTGGACCATTTTCCACATTGACATGATAAATCATACCTCAATTCAATATCAAAACATTATGAAAGGAAAAACATGGTAGGGATTTGATGTAGGGTATGGTCCTATGATGAGATTTCTAGGAATTTCTACGTATTCAATGTGGATGGGACTCAAGTAAAACATAGTTTTGGAAAAATTTATGGTAGGAGACTGACACTAAAAGGCTGATTTATACTCATGCAAGGACACTAAATTAGATCATATAATGATAATAGTCATCTCAATTTTATATTTGGTAGGATATTTTTGGCCATCCCAAATATAACATTTGAGGAATACCAACTTTCTATGAGGTAAGTCTACACTTTATCATTATTTATTGAGAATGTTTGTTTTCATTTGATCCCATAATTTCAATATGAGGCATCCTATATTTCTATAGGGTAAGTTTTTTTCATCCCATAACTGTCATATGAGGGATCCCAATTGATTATGGGGTACGTCAACAATTTGGAATTATATTCTTTCTATGTTGGGTGGGGGTCATTCCTTGAGTTTCTCATTACATCCTACCCCATGTAAATTCATTAGGGATTCTCAACCCATTAATGGTTCCAGGAACATGGGTGGGGATTATACCTGGAGATGAGGTACAAGAGGTAATTTTGGGGAGATAGATCTATAGGTAACGAATGGTTTTTTTCGGGAATCCATAGCATGTACTGCAGATATAAGGTATATGAATCACTACATATCCCACGACAATGGGGATGAATCCACACATATTTTTTATAGAGATGAGGAATATGCTTTATGATATACTATAAATGAATTAAATCATGATAATTTGGGTAAATGTAGGTCTAATTCACATGGTTTGAGTTCATAATACCTGGATCATAGCTCTTATTGTAAGGTTGTATAGTTTGGACCAATCTAAAATAATTTATGTTGGTAATGATTGGACTGGGGAAAAGTGTTCTGAGAGTGTTCTGGATCAATAAAATGATCAACCTATCATGATAGGAGGCAAGAATACTACATGATAAATGAGGTGATCCTGAATCTTGTAGCACATTGTTTATGTCAATAAGGCTTAGATGATGTACCCCACATTAATGTTACGATGTTTGGACTAATAAAACATTGATTAAAGTCATGATGATTAGAATATATGAAAATCATCTAAAATAATGATTATTATACAATAAATACGTTTATATAGAAGGTATATATGTGTCATGGAAGAGGTAAATCCTCATGTTAATGGAAGGAATGCAGGACCTTATACCACATAAGTACCCTAAAACGAACTGCACATATTTTAAGGTCGTAATACGTGGACAATAAATGGGGACAAGCGGACAAAGGGTTTTTGAATTTTTCCATAGGCCTCAACCGAAGGGGTCTCTAAGTCACTATTCATCTCATAATGAATGGGATGAAATCTACATATAGTTCTAAGAAATGATGTGGAAAGAGACCCTTCCATAAGTGGGGAAATTCCACTATTTTGTGGAAATTACGGCATCCCATTGTTTTCATGGAGTATTAAATGCTTAGAAAATGGGGTAAGTTCATAGATTAACATCATGTTCTATGTATTTTTACCATTTTGTCATACCACATTTGTTATGTGATGAATCATGTGTTTACTACATAGGGTAAGGTTCCAGTTTAACATCGTGATCTAAGGACGCTGTTTTGTGACTATGTCATTTTCATCATATGATGAATCTCAATTTTATTTGGTGTAATGATTTTTTGATCATACCATACATATTTTCTTAAGAATACTTGTTTTTCACGTCGTAATATTGTAGTTTAACATCATGCATTGGGGATGTTGATTTGATTCACATCATACCTTATGAGGCATCCCGATTATTTGAAATGTTAGATCCCAGTTTATCATCATGTGAGGAGGATCTTGTGATTTTTCAGTTTAATGTTTTACAAATAAGACTGTGGATTCTATTATTTTGGGTTTTTAGAGGTTGAACTCTAGGTATACTTTTAATTTATTATCTTAGATCTCAGACCCCTAAAAATGGTTTAACGTCGCACTATTGAGACCCTAGTGCTCCATCATGTGAGGAACAACTTGAGAAAATTGGAATTGGTTGGATTTGGGATATACTGCCCATACATTGTGATATAAGAGTATTCTCTACTACAATATTCCATATTAATTATGTAAGGTCTTTCCTATTTGGGATCTTACATTAGTGAATTATTTATGGGTATCGTCTGTGTTTGGATAATCAATACCATGCCACCCTGGAGAAAGGATAATAGGAAAACCTTCTTATTAGAAAATCTATCTATTATATTCTAATTCTTATCCATGTTGTGAAAATCAGGAGTCATATTTTACTTGAGTTTTTCCAACTCAACAAGATTTAATTCTACTATTCTATCTAGTGTCTAATAGTAATTGATAGTTGTTCCATGAAACAAAAAATGAACCTCAATGAGTAAGACATCCTATATTCTATATACAAGGGAATATGGGGTCACCTATGTGGGATTTGGGTCATCATATTATAGTACCAAAGGGAATTGTGGATACTTTCAGTCTAAATACGTTTGTTCTAGCCCACTAACTTCTGTGAATTATTAAATAGTGTCATGGTAGATTGTTCCATCATCCCATTTTACAAGGTGTGATTGTGAGAATCATGGTTGGACCGGATAATGTACATTTCATTAAACATATTGAAATCATTATCCTAGATGTTAGTGTCATTTTATGATGAATACCACAAGAAACCCTAAATTAAAAAAATGATGTGGGAGATCACAAAATAAATCATAGACAAGGATTTGACATCATTAAGGGGAATTGTTTTTTCCATTTTGAAAAGAAATTAGTAATGGTCAATATAAACGTACACTATCAAGCTATCACTTGATGGTATAGTCCCATAATATCGAGTCCCCATACTAAAAAAGGAATAGAAGACATGTTGGTTTGGGTATGCTCTGGTAGTCAATGCATAATGATGGAATGGATCTAACATGAATGAAACCACATGGAGAACACAAAGTTCTTTTGACCATGGTGGGATAGAAGTATCCCAATCATGTAATATTATTGTTGAACTTAAATCCCACTATATGGAACCACATGACCCATTATTGGAATATTGTATAACTTGAAAGAATTTTGACTCCTTGGATGATGTAGATGAGAATATCATTAACCCCAAGACTATATAGGGTCTTCCCATGGTTAGGTCCACTCTAGAGGGTGAACTTCACTACACTCTAGTGAAAACACTAACAGTCATACCAATATAGTAGGAGAGTGAAAAACAAGTTATTATCAACCAAGAATTTTTCCACTAATGTGTTTCCTCTATTTTGTGGGGGAACTGACAACCCAATCACAAAGGCACCAGCAGTTAGTTAGTTTAACTATTCGTTGGCATCATCTCAGGTGGTTGGGTATATGACCCTCTAATGTCCCACATGAATGACCATATAATCTATGTCAGACTTTACAATATAAAAATCTAAATATTATAGGGTTCCATCTTAACCATTATGTGATACAGGGACATGAGTTCCCTTTGGATGAGTAGGAATTTGGGCCATAAACTAATGGGTAGACACCAACAGGTGGTACTAGGTCCTGCTTCCCGGCAATTTAGTCTACATTGATTTATTTGTTGAATATCTAATAGTCTCCATTCACAAGTAATATATAGAAATCATTTGATAAGTCCAGATCAAGATTGATGATGACATCCTAATACTCTACTTCATTTTTTTGATACATTTTGAAAATATGAATGATTATGGAAGGAGGAATTTTGTTGGGTTGATGAAGACAGTCCCTTTTACTAATAGGATATGCTAGGGATTGTTGATCTTTATATAAGTGAGGGTCTATGAGAAAACATTGAAAGTTATCTTCCAACAAGGGACAACATGATCCACCAAGAGAATATCATTAACTTTGATATCAACATCCAGGAGAATTTCATTAAGGGCTAGATGTGTATCCAAAAACAATACAAAGTCCAGCACATTGATAACCTTTTATGGAAAAAACCCAATTTTGATATAATGGAGGATCGCTACCTAAGGAGTGATTAGTTTCTATAGAATCGGGTGATTGAGGATATACATCAGTGGGTCTACTCATGATAATACTAGTATCTCATAATGCAATAGATAATGCTTCAATATTTTCACTATATAAACTAGTGTAAGGTATATATTCTCAATGGGAGAGTATCTAGTCTCTATATAGAATAACATGTGGAAAAGATAGTATAGGCTATATTCTCATTCCTCAGTGTTTTTTGGGAAATAAGGGAACCAAGGGATTTTTCCACTATGATCATGTAAAGGAACAACAAGTTTTTTGAAATAGGTGGCAACAGGACTAACGGATATCGCAGATAATTTTTAATATCCTTAAATAAAGTCTGAAACACCTCATCCCACTAGTAAATGGTGATGTTTTTCATTATAAAAAATAAGTTATTAAAAAAATTTGGTCAATATTCAATAAATTGGAGTATGTATTTTAAATGGTATTGGAGGCCCCCTAACTCTTCATGCATGCTCGGTGGAGTCATTTGACTGATGGAATTGATCTCCTCTAAGTTAATATGGATTCCTCTATATCTGAAAAAGAAGATGTGTAATTCCCCATAGGTAATCCAAAATATACCCTATAAGGTGGTCATCCTAAAATTTTTGGAGTAGAATAATTCAAATACTTTCTCAATAACCTTGAGGTGGTCCTAACTATGGAGGAATTTCGTCACCAAGACGTCCATATACCAATCCAGCAACATCCAAATGATCAACATGAATATGTCTTACATGGACCACAAGTAAATGGATCCCATATTTTTCATGATGAAGGGAATTACATGATAGTGTAATGTCCTTTGGGGTTCCCTAATAATTGTGGAATCCTTGTCTTCGAGGACCATTCATATTTGATAATACCTAGAGTATTCAACCAAGAAAGAGTGGTCTAGGAACATTCCTAATGAATTAATCCAAAAAAAATTAATTGGAGGGGAAAATCATCGTTGAAATAATGGATTTTTTTGGTATTGGATGTCGATACAAACTCTAATATTCCATTTTTCTTCCAAAATGGGATGAAATTACTTAACCACATAATTGTGGTATAATTCCATAAAAAATATATATATTATTGGATTTGAAACATTAGCCTCGACCATAGAACCGTGACAGGGGGTTTATCTTTCTAAGAGGCTTATTAAACTCATGAAGACTCACTAGGAGAATGAGGCAATGTACAATGACATGAGGGTCCTATCCCTTTTATTTAATAATATCTCTAGTAAAAGGCATTATGCTACATTTTCAAGAAGGCCACATAGTACATATCCTTTGGATTCAAGGACGCAGTAATCATCATCTTCTTCATATCATCCCTTGTACCAAGGTTCAGCTGGGTTAACTCAAAATGGTGGGGGAGATTCCAGCTTCATGTTCAGGAGGGGAATCCTTCAAAATCCTCTTAATCTTCAAATATAATTGAATCAATTGTAGGCAGTGGAATCTTTGTGCTAGTTGATCCTAGGGGAACGATTGTGCCCACCCTAGAGGGCATACAATATTTGGTGAGGGGTTCCTACTAATCTGAAACTATACTGAGAGAAGCCTTCAATCCAATGAAATCAGGCATATGGCCACAAGGTCCTCTCATAATTTCAAATTCAGGGAAACTAGTATCTCATCATTGAATCAACCCTAATTTATAGAACATTACAAAATCCCCGGAATTGGTTGAAATGGGGAGACCTTCTTGGCACATAAAATCAGTAGGGACTTTGGGTACCCGTTAAACCTATTATGTGTAGTAGTATGTTGTAATCGATGGGGGATCATTTTTCTTGTAGATTTTAAAACTATTTATCTCAAACATAATAATGAAATCACCCAAATCTGGTGTTTTGGGATCATACTAATGAATTAACAAATAATACGGTCATTCTGATTTACCTAATTATTTGGTGAATTGGGATTTATATTATTAGAATCATTCACTCATTCAATAAATTTTTTCAAAACACATGTATCATCCATCTTATTGTATCTAGAATCCTAGTAGTGGGATTTACTCATGTCAGAGGGGGATACATCCCCATAGAGAACCCCTAAAATACCATAGAGGGAGTATTTGAGGCACTAGTGATATAAATATGGGACCACTGCCTCGAAATGAGGACTGACTATTTCTAGCTGCACATTATATGTGATATCTTGTGAGACTAACATGAATGTTTCCCCTAATATTGGACCACTAATCTAAGTCTTCTAATTAAATTTACAATAAGTTTTCTACTCACTCTTATCATCGCCTCAAATTATCTACATAGAGTGATTCAGATAGGTTTTTTTCAGTCCCAAATTTTGGAGCATCTCAGTTCGAATGAGGTTTATCCTAGAGCTAGTATACACTAACCAGTTGAATATTTCCATGTCATTAAACTGGTTGGTGGTGTAAAATGGGCATATGTTCCCTTTTCTAAGGTATCTCTAATCTTTTGAAGAATGTTATATTATTTCTTAACATTCCTCAAAACCATACTACTATATATAATATGCCTTAGTCGAAGATACCACTACCTCAAACTCTAGGGGATTTTCAATGATTTGGAGAGGGCCTCATTAATTTCCTTTCAAAATAGGATATTCTCAAGGATCAAATTCCTTACAAGTATTTTTATCGATTTACTTAAACAAAGTGTATTTTTGAGTAAGGGGTGTGATCTTTCCCAAATAGTTTTACACTTTGGAAAAGTGAATTAAAGATATCATTGGATTAACTAATAATTTCAGGCTTGTTTTGAAAATATTCTACGACTAGATAACTATTCTAGTATTAACAATAATCAAATAACTATCAGCCAGCCGCGGTTGGGCCACATATAGATGTGGATGATCATTTCATAGTCATAAAAAAGATACATGGTCGACTAACATGGTTGATTGTCGAAACATTCCTGACATTTTAAACCTATAGGACTATGCTTTCATATATTTGTGAAAAAAATGATTCCCTGTCTGAAAATCATGAAACGTATGGTTGTAATCACTATCTTGGTCAATCAAACCTCACACATGTCATCCACCCCTCCTTCAATAAAGATGGTAGGAGGAACCTGACACACTATTAAGAATTTTGAGGTGATTTAGTAGCATGATGGAATTAAAGGAGGTTTAATGCAATTTTTAAATCATGGAATATTTTGGAATGGTTCACACACTGGGATAATCTCCAAATTGGGGAGGAAACAAATAAATGAGAGATTTAGATGGATTTGGCATCTTTTGGGATTTTGATTTCTTATGCACCATTGGCATCTGTTAGTTCCATTATTAGGAGGCTGTGAGGTAGATTTGGATGTATAATTTATAGAAGATGCATCAATCCTAGGAGGTTTGGTTTTGGACAATCAGCATGAATAGTTCTATAGGTGTGAGTGACTTCTTTACGAGCCAACTAGTCATTAAATTTTTTTCCCCACACCTATGAACCTACATCCACTCATTATAGCCTTTATTGTCATAAATAGGTTAAGAATAGAATTACTTAACATGTTCTAGAACATCACTCGACATAACCAAGACACAATCCACATGGATCAAGAGCAAATATTTTAACACAAATAATTCCATGATTGATTTTATGAGGATACTATTATATGGACAATGGTTGGGATGTAAAGTGAGACTGACCTCCTTGGGGCTCTTACAATGCTTCAATTTTAGAATTTTATAATCCAAAGAATAAAATATGTATCACATGACCTATTAACACCTAGATTAATAGGTTTTATTTCTTCAGTATGAGAAATTACCCCTATGAGCCTCACCTCAACGATGGGATAGAATCAAATTTTCTCGTAAAGGGGGTTGGGATTTGTAAAACTATGCTTTGTGAGGTTGATATGGGTGAGGCATCACATGATTGGGATACACATGGTGCTGCTCTTCCGGCTAAGGATCTATAATATGTACCAACTATGGATTATCTACATGACCAGTTTAATTTGACATTGCTTTCACAGGTCATATCACAAGGGCATGAATGGAAAATGGGTAGGGTTGTTTTCAATCCCATTGAAATTATTCTTTTAGATACTGAGGCTTTTTGTGATCTCCCAAAACAAACATGGTATAGTAGCATGTTAAGAGAGTATGTGAGTCCTTTCTACCAGGAAATGATGTATTTGAATATCTCATCATGGAATTTTTTATACTTGAAGTTGTTGGAAATAAATATCATGCATATAGTGGAGCTAAACTAAACAAAGAATCTCTATCTAAGGCCCTCTCGACTAGAAATGAACCCTATGGTGAGATGGATATACCAAACAAACATCAGTCTCTCTTATATATGAACAATGCATTGGAGCTTGGATACTTTGTATTTTTATAGGGATCCCCGTATTGGGCCACACCTTGATGTGAAATGGGATTGGTAATGGAGTAGGTCACACATCCCATTGAATGGAGTAAATATAGGATTACCAGACTATGTGGTTGATCAAATATTTTCCACCCATTCTCAGTATGAATTTATTTCAAGAGGTATTTCTACATGTCAAATTTCTAGGGATGTAAAGCGAGAACTAAGATAAGTTATCAAGTTCTCCTAACAAGGATATCTATCCACTATTGCATATATTGGATCATCGACTCGAGGATGAAGACATCCTCAATCTCAAGGAAGATAATTTATCGATATAATCTACTCTAGAAGTGCAGTTGAATCATATCTCAATCTCCTTCAATATCCCTCAATATATGATCTAACCAGATTCATGTTTACCCAATGTTCAAACTAGGGAATCTATCCAAGGAGGTACGTATTCCCTAGTGGAGGAGAAACAAGGTCCCTTATTTCATTGTTAGAGTCTGAACCATACTCATCATTGAGATCAATGGTAATTGTTTTCTATTCCTCATGTTCTTGGAGTATGGTTGATACAATGGGGGTTTCCTCTATCTTCCACATGACATTAGTTGTTTTTCAAGGCTCGATGTTTCCCTTTCACTTGTGAATGTACCATTGGGGAGGCAATGTCTCATTTGTAGGACTCCTGAGGTTCAGTGGTAGCCTCTACTGATGAGTGAGGACACCCGTTGGAGGGTTTGTCTGGTATAATGTCCCCCAAAAGGTATTTATTCCCTATTCTTATAATCCTATGGTGGGTATATGATGAACATATTTACCATATTGGAATCCATATAGGATACAACATCTTTAGTTGATTGGACCGAATATTGGTCATGCTTCTAACATAATATTGTGCTACAATGTAGGGTAGTGTAGTGCCCCTAACCACTAATCTTTACATGTGGAGACACATCTTACATACCATGGAGGAGCACTATGAGTATCTCGATTGATGTCATCCAGAGAGTTTGATGGAAGCCATAAGACTCGATTATTTTTTCTATAGGGAATATTGTGATCTAAATATTTTTACATTATTGGTCAATGGAATCAAAGTTCTCTTAACACATTGGGAAATTCAGTTGGCGATCATAGAGGTGGAGGAATATCTCCCAGATAATTTGGTAGACAAAAACTACATGGTTCTCTATAAGGGAGTTCACTATGATAATGTTTGGATTTTCAAGTGGAAAAAGACACCACTAATAGTAGATAAGTGGAAAAACATCCTATAGGCCCTTTTACTAGTGGAATTTCCCCTCACTTGGTTGGTCCTTACCCTAATTGGAACAGGATAAAAGATGGGTGGATGTACCAATTTTGACAATATTTATGGCTTCTTTACCCAAAGAGGGTGCACCATAAATGTCAAATACATTATGCACATTGGTATTTCTCTTGTAGTTGAAGCCATCTTCAATATAATGTCCATATTGGATTTGGTGCTCACCATTGTTTCATGTGAATAGGTGAGAATGACGATTTACAACACAATATATATCTCTCTATATGAGGGCATTAACCTAGTATTTGAAATCTATCCAAATTATTTTTTGGAGGAAGAGAAGAGGAAAACTAGTAGTGGTGGAGATGGTTGCACTTCAATACCTTATAATGAGGTAGAAAAATCCTTCACATGTAAATATCTACGAATAAATTTGGGGATTCTGTGGGCCACATATTTTAGGATTTCAATCCTCAATTGTTCAAATTCTTCCTCAAACTCTTAAATCTAGGTTTAATGTTCCATCTTTGAGTATTCGTTAACCTAAAAATATGAGAGGTCAAAATGACCTAATGCTCCCCAGAGTTCTTCATCAGATTGAGGCTATTTTCTGTCCAACACTAGGTTTTTTATTTAGGGAAAGTATTATCATTTGCATGATGAGGACCTCAATAATGATTATAGAATGAGTAGGTAGGATCACATCTTTGATCGATGGGATCATGAGGAGGACTCTATGTCATTTGATGATAGTTTAGGGTGGAACTTCATTATGGATTTTGGTAGAGAGAGGTGGAACTCTACTTTGATTAGTGGTTGTATAGGGTGGGCCTATTTTTTGGGTTGGTGGTAGTGTGAGGAGAACCTCCACAAAAATTGATGGGAGCATTAAGAGGATCCTTTTGAAAAATTATTATGATGTAGGGAGGATATATGCTTTGATTTTCTTCATCGCAAGAAATAACATAGAATTAATTCATGGTGCAAGAGACTAAAGAAATCAACTGGGCTTGCCTATGTGTATGTTGGGGTCACAATACCAAGAGATAAAAGAAGTATCACATCTCACATATTATAGAGATTTGGTGGAAAATATTGGTGTTGGAAAGGGCCATGGGGTTTGTTGATGATTCCCCTTTCTCGGAAATTTAAAGGGATTCCCATGTCTCCATCATTGATTTCTTTATAACATGATAGGGGGCATTGATAATTAAACATGTAATTATTCTTATGAGATAGTGTAGGTTTGTAACTAATGTATTCTATTGGGATACCTCCTTGGTGGATCCTAAGAGTACTCATGGGAGTATCTCCAAATCCCTTACCTATTATTCCTAGGGGAGTGATCAATCAAAGTACTCTTGGGAGAGACTCTTGAAGGAGTCCATCACCATAACTATGTGTGTTTTCACCTAATATAACTCTATGTGTGGTTATATCATAGGGGTGTTGACTCCTAATGGTATTAGAGGTTCATATACATAGTGTTAATGACCCCTTCTTCCTCATATGAGCACATGAGGATATTAATCACCCTCTTATAGATGACCTAAAAAGGTGATATGGGTTCGGGGTTCCGAGCAGCTAAAGAAGAGGTGGAGTTCATGGTAGGGGTATAATCATGTGGGATTACTACATTATAGTTATACATACCTGAACCTTTATTAGTGAAAGGTTTCCAGATTCTTTTAGTTGGAGTCCTATATGGAACATGGATTCCACCATTAGTACAAGTACTAGTAAAGTGGTTCACAATGACCCATTATCGTACAATATTCATAATGTGGACAAGGAACCACATTGGTAGTTCTGCTGACTGAGGATTCCCAATATTATTTTCCCTAATCTACAGGTTAGTTTCATGCTAAGTACCTGACTTTTTTAGTGGGTAAATATACCAAATATATTGATCCAGTGAAATTAAAATATGTTTCCTCTTTAGATTCTACTAGTCCACATGGTTGAGAAGAATTGATTCATATAGGATTTTCCATTTCTATTTATGATTCCTTTGTGTGGGAACAATGTCACCCACTACTAGTTAGTTAACATGATACTTATTATTGCACTGATTTACCTCTTTCTGATAGCGGGTGGCTTTTAAAACAGTCATCAGTGATTTATGCTCCTTTATCAAAATAGAATGATGGGATGATGGTTCTTGTTTCTATGGATTATTAAATGGACCATGTAGCCTATTCTAGGTCTTCCTAATAGAATAATTCATGTTCATTTAAGTCATTATCATTTACATATTGAGGTCGACAACAGTTAATTAAGATTCGTCTATCATTGTAGGGAAACAACCTTTGTTACAAGAGTAGTAACATTGTGAAATTTTGGGAATGTCTAGACATTGGGTATGTTTGAAACCTGTAATGTCTTGATCTTTTGGAGGAAATATAATTTATGGAGAATATTATTAATGGACCCAATGTCATCACGTGTTGAACATTAGGTAATTAATGAAAGGGTGCAAGTTTTAAAAGGCTTTTTAACTTAGACATCACAAATTTATTGTATGGGGATCAGATTATGGATAATGTTTCAAGTTTAATGTCTTGAGAAGATAGATCATAACAAACTATTAAGATTAATCATGTCACATGTTTATCGTATTGTGGAGTGGGATCAAAAAATTAGGTTGAGAGGCATCAAATCATGAGCTCAATTTCTTGTAGAGACATATCCAAAAGTCATATTGAGATGTATCAACTCATGGTCATAATGTCTTTTGGAGATGCATCATAATTTAATATTAATATATAATAGGGTATGTGTCCCTAGGAAGGGATATTTCTCACTTGGAAGTGATATTTTTTGGTATTAAACCATAGGGAGGAATCATATGTATAAAATTTAAGTGAATGTGATAAAAAACCATGTAGTTCAGCGCTGCATTTTATGGTCATGTGACAGAATTGGCCAATGTTGTTTAGTGTCACATGGTAAGGCTTGAAAGGATCATCATTGAGGGATGGTTTGGAGATTACACATGGATTTATTGCGTTCTTAAGTATCACTCTTTTGGAATGGAATGTTCCTCACGCAAAGAAGATTCCAAGGGAAAGATGATTATCCCATAGTAGAGAAGGATGTTCAGGGGATTATGTGTAAATGTTTATTAGGGGAGGAGGATCATCACATGGTGGTGGATAAGGTTTAATCCCCTGATTTTCATACATGAAGAATCATAGGTTCGTCATACGATTTAAGGCTATATTTTTACATCATGTGCTGATGATTTCGTCATGTAATTTAACAATGTACAACTTGGACATAGAGTTACGATGTTTTATGTCATGAAAATCACACATGGTTGGGGATTATTATTAATGGGGGACCAAATCAAGGAGAGAATAATATCAAGAAAAATGAACCTCAACCTAGACCATCAAAAAATTTCCTATAATGCTGAAACCTCTAGGGATTACATGACCACCATTTATGCACCTTGGGGGACATGGCATTGGCACTATCGTAGAGGAATGGAAAGAAGGAGACCTTACATTAGTTTACTTATGAAATGGTGATATAAGAATTTGGGAACCTATGATTAAGGGAATAATTTATATTATTGGATGAACTATAGGAATAAGGGACGTTAGTTTTGGGACTAAGAAGTTGTTCTGCCTAGTTTTTAAGGTTTTCTGAAGGACTTCAACAAGTAATGATCTCTTGCACAAGAGAAACTCATGGATTCAAGAGGCATAATTATGCACATGATTAATAGTCTCATGAAGCTCAAGGATGCATGAATTTAACTATACTTTATAGGTGTTGTGTTAGTGTCACTAAACTATAGTCCATGTTATGTTTGGGCCCATAAGAGGTCTGTCGCAAAAAAATATCTACCTTTGATGTTCCTATTTTTATATTTTTTCACGATTTTTTGGAATATGGGGTTTGTGAACATGGAAACTTTATTACATTTTCCAAAAAACCTCCCTAATGGTGGGGTGAGGTTCTTTATATACCCGAAATCCTTGAATATTTGCACACAACTTCTTTAGTGTTAAACTATGTTCTTCTGTTCTTCATATTTTTTCAAAGGGGCTAGTCCATGTAACCTCCATGATTCACCATCACCTTTCTCATGAAAGTAGAAGGTTTCACAATGGGTTTCGAGAAATTATTTACCTTTTTATGTGCCCTCTATGTGTCCTAGGGGCTCTATCGTGAAACATATGAGATTAGTAATCATATTTGATACACAAATATTGGCCATTTTGTGAAATCTTCAATTGTTAAATCCATGTGACTTGGGCAGAATTTCATACTATATGGAATATATGTATGTAAACGTCTATTTGGTTTCACATGCCCTTTTTACACATATCACTTATGTGTGTGTAATAATAGAAACTTTTGGGAGACATTAAACTTGTAGACACCCAAACATGATGTACATGGACATTACATTACTTTTGTGTAATACTTAATACATAACAAAAACTGGCATCCAGGGATCGTAATAGTTTAGTGTCATTGGAAATATGGTACATAGTCTTCTAAGATCTTCGACATCTCCCATAGAGATATTTCCCCTTTTTTCTTACCTAAAACATTTCTTTATATCCTAGGAAAAGAAAACATAAAATGGATGAGCTCAAATGCTTAGTAAGGGTAATCATGGAGAAAATAAAACAAACCATATACATTAAAACTTAAAAACATGAACATAATGTTTAAACATCAAAATCATGAGTGGTGAAATAAATATTGGTAGTACGTATGACATGGATCATAATGGAACTTTAATCATGATAAAATAACATTGGAATAAAACATGTAATTTTGAAAAACCATTAAGCACATGTTATGATTTCCATAGTATCCAAGGCATTGCTTCCAAGACCATCTTAGTGGAGAAAGTCCCTTACTAAATCGAGTTCACTCCTCGTTCCAGTCCTATATCACTAAATCTGATTAACTTTCCATTCCATCCATGTCTATCTCATTAGAAATAGACCATTACCCAATGCATTAAAGGAAGATATAGGTCCCACCCATCACATAATTAAATCATTCTTATGTGTGCCACAACATAAAAATAAATCATTCATCAAAACCCAAAGAATAAAATGTGTTTCATAAACATCATTCCATCAAAACATAATCCATATAAAACAAATGGATATCGTTTCTTAATAATAAAATTGAGACCATATAAATCATAGAGACAATATACTTGTACATGCACATGTGAAATAATGTCATCTTAGATGGAAAATGGTTTTGATAAAACACTTGAAATGAATTCTTGATGAAAATATCCATTCTTCTTCAAAATCATTTTCGTTTCACAAAATACGATGTAATTTTAAAAGAAAAGGATTTTGATGAAAATAGTCATGAATTATTGTAGAGTAAGCTTCATGAAAATTTGGTGTTATGAAATAGTAAAAATCAGTTCATGCCGTATAAGTTAAAAAAACATTCTCCTCGTACTTTTAACGAAAAAATCAAAAAGTACCATGTATGGTAATCAAAAGAAAGATTCCTTCAATAACACAATGTAATGTAAAAGAGGGGTAAACATGACTTTATACATACATGGAATAATATTAAACATTTTATGAAAAACATTTTATGCACATGAATGAAAAATATAACCACCGTAAATACTTACGTATAAGAAATCTCGGATAAAAATGAGATTGCAAAATTATCCCTTACTTTATGCCCAATTTCATCCGTTTGTGTCTGAGATTCATGTATATTGTGTTTAAACATATTATTAACTTGAAAAAAAACAATAATATTTATGATATCATATATGATTCACTTACGACCATATATTACCTGTCCATTTTTTAATTCCATTATAAAACAGCGTTTTGGGTAAAATCGTTTCATTTATCATTTGTGTTTTGACTTGTAATTATTCATATGATTACATAGGTCATGATTACTTATTTCCAGAATTTAAAACATGATTTATATATAATATATATTGATAATATTAATATATATATAATAGATCAATAAATGGAATGAAATACACAATTCATGGAGACGGTAGACCGTACATATGCAAGAACACTGCTCTCATTTATTTATTAAATTGAATGGAAGTAAGTAAATAACATATACATAAATAAAGTATCATTAATATGTAGAATATTTCATGATCATTTAATATATATACTTTATAATCATTCTTTAATTGTTAACTTGGAGAACGAATCTCATCGGGTCGTGGAGACAGTAATCTGTATGTACGCACGAGCGATGATATCATTCCCATAATTGTTGAATGGAATTGTAATGGATGATATAATATCCAAGAATAATTATGATGTTATAATTGCCTTATATAGTTATTCATTACACCATTATACCCATCCAAGTAAGGTGGTTGTGGAAAAACGGATTACACCAAGGCGTGGAGACGGTATTTGGTACGTACGCACGCGCGGTGATTTCATTTTCCGTAGGATGGATAGAAGGTGAAATAGAGTTGTTTCATATTTATAATAACATATCAGTACATAAGTAATAATTATGTTATTACTTTATAATGAAACAACTAAATAATAGGAAGTAGAAGAAGAAAGAAAATTGAATGAGTCTCTAGAAGAGATTACCTCTTCCTCGACGCACATCCTTTAAACTTCTTCTTAGGGAAATAGAGTTGGTCTTTTGAGAATACCAGAACCTCTATAATATAACTATAGAGGTTGAGAAAATAAATTTTCTGGGTTTGACTGAGCTTGAAGGTGCAAAATTGAGTGAAGAGGATTGGTAAGGAGGTTCCCTTATATAGGAGAGAAGAGGGGCACTTTTAGAAACCTTTATAATATTAATTAATAATAAAATGAAAACCCACTTAAAAACCTCCAAAAATGAATCAATTAAAATATTATACGAGATAGGGTTTTAATCGCATCAACCAATAAAATTTAGACATGATTTATTCTTATTTTAAACCTTATCAACATGATTTATCATTATTTAATCTATTAATTTTATTTGTGGCAATAATGTTCTAAATTTTATATTGTTATAAATACATACTTAAATGTTCAAAATTTTAAATAATTGGATACTTTATAATATTTTCGACCATATAATTGTCAATTTGTAGTTTTTAAATATTTTTCTTATTTTTAAATAATTTAATAGTATGCAATTTTTATAATATATCAATAGTGTCAATTTTAACACTATTCATTATTTGAATTTAAATAAAAACCGCACATAAGATATGTTCGAACCA
This sequence comes from Viscum album, assembly GCA_963277665.1. NCBI lineage: Eukaryota > Viridiplantae > Streptophyta > Magnoliopsida > Santalales > Viscaceae > Viscum > Viscum album. The sequence continues at coordinate 811,978,301 of OY728126.1, read as the reverse complement.
AAATATATAATAGATTAATAACATGTCATATTCCTCAAAAAAATTCATGGGGAACATTAATTTGTTCATATATTATTTATTTTAATATTTTTAAAACCATTTATTTGGTATATCTCTTAATAAAATAATTACTACGACATTTTTGTATAATTATGTAATATACTACTTTGTAGCATAAAAATTAAAAAATATCTTATGATGACTATAAATATAATACCTTTAATAATAATATTTTTACTATAATTAATTATCTTAAACTCACAACATTTATATTGTTATATTTATTAAATTATGAAGGTGACATCTTTGACATCATTTAAAATAAAAACATATAAATGCCCCAATCGGTTTTATAAGGCTCTAAATTGTCCAAAAATTTACCCTTGGATGATTAGGGTATAGATATACTCGAAAAATAATGTTTGGTCATGTTTATGGTCCTTTTGTTAGGTATTGGTATTTTAATAAAAACTAAATTATGGATTTTTCACTAGATAAATAATTTCTACATCATTAATGTATAAGATATTAATGTAATTAAATATTTCTTAAAAATTAAAAAAATTACCATGATAAATAAAAATAATTTATCTTTATAATGAGTATTTATAATCGAATTTATATTATGTATAACCTTATATTAAAAATAATATAATTATTAATGTTTGAGTGAGACATATTTCACTTTCCTTTAAATAAAATATATAAAATGTCTTAATCAAATACAACTGGGTTACATTAGATTCCATTTCTACCCAAGAATGATTTATGGAAATATATAATTATCCAGTTATATTAAGACAAGAGTTAGAGTAATTTTATAATATTATATTTACCCTTAATTACTCGATTTACCTTTAACTCTGATAAATAAAATTTACCGTAGTTACTATTCATAATGCCAAAAAATAAAAAATAGCTTATTAACATAATTTGGACCTACTGATTACAAATATTGAATCCATTTTTTCAAATTCAAAACACAAAATTTGAAGTATTTAATGTAAAATTTATCCCGCTGTTGAGAAAACGGGTTTTAAAAGTTAAAACATTGCAAAAATTGAAATGTTTTTACTTATGAATTCAGTGTAAAATTAATGCTAATGACTTACATTATATTAAATGGTAAAAATATATCCTATTTATACTTTAAAACCTTTTAATATTGTAATTTAACCATATAAATTATCTCGATGAAAAAAGTTGTTTTTAATTAAAATTTAGTGTATTTTTACTATTCATCAAAATAAGAAACTTATCAGAAAAATATCAAAAATTTATAAAAAGAAGTTTTTTATATCCTGATTCAAAAGAAGAATTTCATTTTGTCAAATTTAATTTATAAACCTGTAAAAAACTTAATTTAACATGGGTGTTCCATCAAAAGGCTAAAAAACTGCATTTTTTAAAAAATACTTATTTTACCTGAAAATTTTAATTTTTTCTCATACCATGTTCTATAAAATATATAAGGTGAATTATAATGTAATAAAATTCAAAATTTATTTACTACTATTCATAATGGCTAGTTCATAATAATAATATAACAATATATCATTGTTTAGTGAAACTCAGTATTGCGTACAACACACGCTATTGAGGAAGGATTCTCTTGCGTGTAACACAAGACAAGAATAGTGTTTTCATATAATATAAGCTAATATGGTATTTCTTATATCAAAATATAATTTTGGTTTAGCGTACAACACAACACATCAATGAAATTAAAATAATAATTTTTATAAAATCTCGGGGTGTTACATTCAACCACCATTAACATGATTTTCGCCCTCGAAATTCTTCGGGGTTATAAATGATTTACTACTTGAAAGTTTATTTAATAGAAACCCATATCATAAAAAGGACTTCCAAAAAATAACTTTAAAAACTAAATTATGAAATGTAACGGCTACCCAAATTAACTAATCATTGGGTTTCCACATATGAGAACATAGGTGAAAATTTAGATATAAAAGAGAAATATAACCATCAAGTTCTGATGGAGAGTGGTAGAGAACATGGCTATGAAAAATCCAAAAATCATAGAGCCATAAATTTGTGATGATCTATGGTATCAACTTATTCATCAGATATGAGGTCATTAGGATAATATTTTTTGTTTTCAAGATAATTTCCCTAATGTAGAAAAAAATTTGAATTAAAATAAACACTTACTTGATTTTGGTACAATCTCACTGTTGTTTATGCCTTGAATAATTTCCACATCATCTCTTAAAGAAATGAAGTTGAATTTGACTTCCGTGAAGTGTTAGTAGAACATGCGATAAAATGATAGGTCATTCCATCTTTCTCAAACATAAGGATAGAAAAAGTTATATACATAAGTCCTTCTATGGTGTGATTAATCGTATAGGGTTCCTAAAATGGACGTATACTTCATCTATCATACCTATTAATAAAATAAAACTAGTTTATACTAACCATGTACTTCTTGTAGGCCAGTGGTAGGTGATAAAGTCCCATCGCACTTCAGTTGTGGGTTCGATTACCGCAACCTTGTCCGACGTGATGTGTTGTCGCCCATCCTACAGGTTGTCCTTTTTCTAAAACTACATTATTATAACATCCCTTCAATAATATAGAAAATAATTCTATCCTTAAACAATACTAACTTATGTCTAACATAATGCATTCAAATATTTAGGCTTATCCAAAATACTCTTGTCCAAGATCATAGTATAAAGAAAACAATTACTAGAAATGTCATTTACGGAGCATCTAAATACCATCATTTATCCCCAATATATCATATGATATATCTTGTTGGTCACATTCCAAACATGTGAATACCTTAATCATGTATTCTCTTGAAAAATTAATACCCATTGAACCTTTGTGAAAACCTATATGCTGTCAAAATTAACTCTTTCCACATACCAAAATCCCAAAATTTCTATATACTCAAACCTTGAGATTACTTTTTCCTTATATCAGTCATGAGCTCATTTAATTTTCTCTTTATCCCTTCATTATGCACATACCATCTTTTTTCTAAAAATATTTCAATCACTTTTCATGGTTACCTTTACCATATAATTATTGAAAACCAATACATATATATTCTAAAATTCCACAATACCATAAATGAGATTCATTGATACTATTTTGAAATCCCATAACATAAACACTTAATCATTCCATAACATCATTGTCATACTAGAATTCAAAAATAGAGATATCATGTGACTTCCCTTTGTGCTTTTCTTTAAGAGGATGCACATTTCGATCATCATTAACCCTTGGATTAGGGCATTGATTTACATAATGCCCCATTTACTTGCACTTGAAGCATTGAAGTGTTGGTGGAGAGTTCTCTATAGTCTTTTCTATATTCAGATCATTTGAAACCTTTTTCCCATTAATTCAGCATTCATCTACTCGATGACCTTCATTTCCACACTTGAAACATTTTCTAGTACCTTTTTGACAATCCCCACCAAGCTTCTTTCCACACTTTGAGCATAAATAAACATTCATCTTCTTTTCAACATTGTTCTGAGATTTTTCCTTGAACTCCATCTTTCCATTATTGTCAAAACCATCAGATGGATATGTAACACCAACTTTTATTTCTACCTTGATAGCACAATGCACAATTTCATCATAGATACTGAAGTCTCTTATAGCTAATAACCTTCGAATATTTGGTTTTAATCCACTGAAGAATCGATCAACTTTACTTTCAATTTAGATGATAAAGCCAGATGCATACCTTTCAAGCCTTGTAAAATTCTCTTCATATATACCAACAGATTCATCATCCTTTTTATTAACATCATGGAACTCCTTTTCCATCTTTTTTCGAAGAATATGAGGGAAGTACTGATTGAAAAAAAAATCTTGAACTCGTCCCATTCCATTGATTCAATTTCATCTTGGGTCCTTGTCTTCTTAATTAGAGTCCACCACTGGACTGCTTAACCGTCTAAATGGTAAATAGCCAGAATGACTTTTTCATGTTTCCGACATCGAATTGTGTAAAATATCTTTTCAATTGTACTGATCCATTGTTTATCAATAAGTGAATCAGAAGACCCACTGAAAGAAGGTGGATGTTGCCTCATGAATGACTCAATAGAATATTGTTCCCTTCTCTTCTAATTTGGAAGTCCAGAATGATTCATATCTTGTGTAAGTATAGCAATACGATTTTTCACTCCATCTCCCATAACATTGGTTTGTTCAAGAGGGAAATCATTACATTGTCCATTACATTGATCAACACGGTTCTTTCGGGTTCCTTCCATCATCTAAAACCCAAAAATGAATAGTCTGAGAGGAAAAAATCATGCTAGGGAAAACAACATAATAATAGGAGAGTACCTTCAATATCTAACATCTTAGGTTTAATTTGAATATCGTTACCGTAATTCTCGGACTATAAACTATACTTATACGTAACCTTAGGGACATCCCTAGACATTATTTAGAAATATCTCTAGGGATCTCACTAATTTTTTTCGGATCCAAGTTTCCAAAGGGTAACTAAACCTTTCCTCTGATACCAACTGTATAGACCCAAACTTGATGTACATAGACTTTACATTACTTTTTTGGAATACATAATACATAACAAACACTAACATCCAAGGATCGTAATAGTTTAGGGTATTTTGAAACATGGAACACAATCTTATAAGATCTTTGACATCTCCCATAGAGATATTTCCCCTTTTTTTCTTACCTAAAACCTTTATTTATATCCTGGGAAAGGAAAACCTAAAAAGGGTGGGCACAAATGCTCAGTAAGGGTATACATGGATAAAATAAAACAAACCATATACATTTGAAATTAAAAACATGAACATAATGTTTAAACATCAAAATCATGAGTGGTGAAATAAATCATGGAAGTACGTAAGATATAGATAATAAAGTAACATTAATCATGATAAAATAACATGGGAATGAAACATGTAATTGTGGTAAACCATTAAGCACATGTTATGATTTCCATAGTAGCCAAGGCATTGCGGCCAAGACCATTTTAGTGGACAAAGTCCCTTACTGAATCGTGTTCACTCCTCGTTCCAGTCCTGTATCACTGACCCTGATTAACTTTCCATTTCAGCGATGTCTATATCATGAGATATAAATCTTTACCAAATGAATTGTAGAGAGATATATGTCCCACCCATCTCATAATGAAATCATTCTTACTTGTGCCACAACAAAAACATAAATCAGTCATCATAACCCAAAAATAAAATGGGTTTCCTAAACATCATTCTGTCATAACATAATCCATATAAAAAAATGGATATCATTTCTTCATAAAAAAATTGAGACCATGTAAATCATAGAGACATTATACTCGAAACATAAACATATGAAATAATGTCATCATAGATGGAAAATGGTTTTGATAAAACACTTGAAATGAATTCTTGATGAAAATATCCTTTCTTCTTCAAAATCATTTTCTTTTCATAAAATTCCTTGCAATTTTAAAAGAAAAGGATTTTGTTGAAAATCGTCATGAAATATTGTAGAGTAATTTTCATGAAAATAAGGCGTTATGAAACCAGAAAAATCCGTTCATGCTGTATAAGTTAAAAATCATTCTCCTCATACTTTTAACGAAAAAGTCAAAAACTACAATGTATGGTAAAAGAAGAAAGATTCCTTCCATAACATAAAGTAAAAGTCAAAGGCGGGTAGACAAGACTTTAAACATACATGGAATAATATTAACCACTTTATGAAAAACATTTTATGGACATGGATGAAAAATATAACCCTAGTAGATACTTACGTATCAGCAATCTCGGATAAAAATGAGATTGCAAAATTATTCCTTACCTTATGTCCAAGTTCTCATGTATTCGTCCGATACTCCTATAAAGTGGGTTTAAACATATTATTAACTTGTAAAAAAACCATAATATTTATGATATCATATATGATTGACTTACAACTTTATATTACCCGTCTATTTGTTAATTCCGTGTTAAAGTAGTGTTTTGGGTGAAATCGTTTCATTTTTCATCCGTGTTTTGACTAGTAATTTTTCATATAATTACTTAGGATGTAAAGACCCGGAAATTTCAAGGAAAATTTCTTCTTAATTTTCTCTAAATTTTACAAGAATGCAGTTTCTGATGGCACCCGATTCCGAGGCCCGGTGTGCCCGGAATCTTTTTCCGAAGTTTAGCTTGGGTACGTTCAGTGAACGAATGGGCGGGTTTCTATAACTTTTGAACAGGTGCTCGGAATCGGATTCTGAGGGCACCGTTGGAATCGCAGCGCTGGTAATTTCTTAGAAACACCTTTTCCGGAGGTGTGTTTGCTTGGGTGTGGCTTTTAAATTTTTGGGTAAAGTAAATGAATAAAATAAATTGGTCGCACCATTTATTTTATTTAAGATGCATAACCTATGTTAAGTGGGTGATGTGGGACCCACAATATCCTACCCACATGGTAGGATATTTGTGAGGTGGGTCCCACATGAGCCCCACCATTTCTTTTCTTCTTAAGTAACGCACCTGCACCCCCCCCCCCCACCCCCTTTTTATTGAAGTCAACTCTTCTGTTTATTCTGGTTAAGAAACGCCTCATTTATGTGGCAGTTTAACCGTTTCAATTAATTCACTTAATTATTTCTTTCATTTTTGATTTTTAAAATTCAACACTTGTGAAATAAAAAGAAGACAACTCTTATTTTTATTAGGATGGTGCTGTTGAGAGGCTAGGGAGATTTCACTCATGCTCTTGAAGATCTTATCTTCCTCGTGAAGAACGTGAAGAACGTGAAGAACGCCGGATCCTCGGAAATCAACGACGCTTCTTCCGCAATGCTTCTTCCACAACACTTCTTCCCCGACACTTCTTCTCCAATTCTTCTTCCGCGATGCTTCTTCCACGATGCTTCTTCCGCGACGCGACAATTCCATTTCCGTGATTCCTTCTTCTGCGACGTGCTTTTCCACGATGAATCCTCGCTCATCAAATTCGACGGGGCAGAGATTTATTTTAATTATTGTTCGTGAATTCTTCTATTGCCTTTATTCTTCTCTATTGGAGTCGCCTGTTACCGCAATAACGGGAGGGGGGTCCGACCGCATGAACACGGCTGACCCTCCTCTCCCTTTAGGTTGTTTGATATTGTTGCGGCACGAGCAAGGCAACGCAGTGCCAAAGAACCGCGCGGGAATTATTAAGGAAAGGGGGAGAAGAGCAGCGCCGTCGCGCCGCACCGTTGAAGACGAAGCAAAGATGCGGCGTCGTCGCGCCGCGCCGGAGAACCACAAAGGCACTGTAGTAGGAGCGGGGCCGTGGCGGAGGGGCGCGGCGCCGTCGCGCTGTGCCGGACGGGCCAAGGTTGTGGCTGGTTCCGGGCCGCGGCGGAGGAGGGGGACCGGCGGCCGGTTCCGGGCTACCGGCGTCAAAACAGAGGGATCGGCTCTTGCCGGTCCCGTGGGGGAAGCAGCCGGCCGGCCAGAGCAGGCCGACCGGTCAGGGGAAAACCGGGGGTTCGTAACCCCCGGTCGTCCAGCAGGTGCGGCCCCCCACATGGGGGCCGCAGGTTCTCAACGCTGGGGGCAGCGCACCCCCCCCCCCCCCTTCACCGCTCGTCCGTTACGCCCGAGCCTCCTGGCCACGATAGTGCGCCAGGCCGGGCTGCCCAGGCCGAGCCGGGCCACCCAGGTCGAGTCGGGCCGCCGAGGCCGGGCCGGGCCGCGCCCAAGCGGGCCGGATCCGGACCCGGGTCGGGTCGACCAGGTACGGGCCGACCCAGTGGGTACTGGGCCGGGTCGGACCGGGCCCGAACCCCCTATTACCGGACTTTTCGGTCTGTTTCTCATAACATGGGCTACAGACCTACGATCAATGCACCTCCAGATGCATAGCGATCCTTGGATCGATACGGTCGTTCTGGTATAGTATACTCAAGGACTCTGAGAACACTGTGTTCAGCCAGGTTGGTTCGTACACGAAACCAACCGGGCCCTCGGAGCGGAAACACTTATATCTTGAGCACGGGACGTCCGAATGACATACCGTCGACTTTTTTGGATTACTTTTAATGATAAGGAACTTTTGGAATACTTCTCCCGAGGTTTGGATGTAATTGGAGTATGGCCGGGTTGGATTGTACCCGAAATCCAACCGGGCCCCTGGAACGGAAAAGCTGTTATCTTTCAGACTGGACGTCCGTTTGATGAACCGTCAGCGGCGTTGGTGATCACATTGAGAAATGGTCCCTATGAGTATACCCTATGGGAGTTCGGGGTACAGTTGAGATACGGCCGGGTTGGTTCACACACGAAAGCAACTGGTCCCCTGGGACGAAAAGGCTAATAACACACAGACCGAGCGTCTGATTGACGCGACGTCTGTTGCGTTGAGACCCCTATGACGAGGTAGTACATTGAGATACTTCTTCATGGAGCTTTGTGATACTTGGGGTATTGACCAGTAGCTCGTGGAGCGGACCCTCCCAAAGACGAGCGTGCGGAGTACGGAGACCGTGTAGCCGACTGAGACATGACGACGACCGATCGATCGACTCGGTGAGTTTCGGATAGCCTAGTGGGGAGTGCTTGGTTGTAGTGGAAGACCCACGGTACTCAACAGAAGTAGTACCTCTGGAGTCTATGAGGGGGAGCGCTTGGTTGTAGTGGCAGACCCAAGGTGGGAAGCACTTGGTTGTAGCGGCATACCCACGGCGGAGGAGCACTTGGTTGTAGCGGCAGACCCAAGGTACTCAACAGAAGGAGTACCTCTGGAGGCTGTGAGGGGGAACGCTTGGCTGTAGCGGCAGACCCATGGTGGGAAGCGCTAGGTTGTAGCTGCAGGCCCACAGTGCTCTACAGGTAGAGTACCTCAGCAGTCTTAGGTTAGTGAGCAGTACCTCGGAGTCATGACAGGACCACTGTACACTCTAGAGACGGGGCTCTTCAGCAGTTACGATTTCGATAATGAAAATCCTGGTTTGAGCTGAGTCTATAACCTTCGTGTTTACCTCATGATTGAGATGGGTCACTTGATAACATAGGTATATTTTTGGGCATATACCTAGGTATTGGTTTTCCGTTGATTTCATAATCTTTGTGTTTCCTAATGATTGAGATGGGTTACTTGATAACATAGGTATAAGTATGGGCTTATACCTAAGTAAGATTTATCTGTTGGTATCCTTCATTGTGGTTATCTTTGTTGGATTTATTGAGACCTTGAGGGTCTCAGGGTCCCTACGGAGTATCGTATACTCACCCCTACATGGGCTATGCCCGCACCTCATTGTGTTGGTTGCAGACGAGGGGCAGCACTGACAGAGGCCGAGTGTTTGAGGACTAGATTGTACTCGGAGGTGAACCACACGACGAGTTAGTATCTGGAGGTGGGCTTCACGGAAAGATGACACTCGGAGGAGGTTGACGGGAATAGCATTGTGGAGGCTATCTGTACCTACCCTTTATGTAGGATCCGTGGTGGACGATCCAGGAACTGCGCTATCTGTACCTACCCTTCAGGTAGGATCCAAGGAGGACGACCCAGTAGCTGATTCCTTTCTTCCAGTTGTTTTCCTTTTTCTATTGTACTTTTTTTCATTTGTACATGTACTTTCAGTTGGGTTTGTATTCTGACCCATTTACTTTTCAGCACTTTCTTTTGTACTTAGTGTTTTACTTCCGCTTGTACTATGTGGGGGTTTTTTTACTATATAAAGATAATGCCTTCCCAGTTATTGGGATTTACACCTTTGGTGCTAGTCGCCAACCTCTGACCTATGGAAGGCGGGCTTGGGGACATCACGGCACGGGCCCCGAGGACGGGTCGTGACAAATTGGTATCAGAGGAGTCGGTTCTACCGCAGAACTTAGGACTCTGATATTTTCTTCTGTGAAGCAATAATGTTAAGGGTACTGAGTGTGGTTTTAAGTTCAGGGAGTCTAGTGTTAGTGCGGGCGGTCGACGTATCCATACACCAGGACCCTGACAACTGATTTCTGACGTTGTGCACGAAAACACTGATTGCGTGTGAGTTTTCAAAAGTTTTTTTCCCTTAAAACAGCTCAAACCAGGTCAGCTCGCTAGGTATAAATCATTTGACCGTGTCACGTATGGTTCTTTTAGGATTCCTTTCCATAGACGACCAGCTAGAGCCCAAAGGGGTGTGCGTACTGACTGTCTGCCGAGCAACGAGGCTTCGGTACAGGGCCCCCGTGCAGTTGAGGCACCAGCGGAGGCACCAGCGGTACTACCATACATTGGGCCACCAATTCCACTAGCCAAGCAGTAGGTGATGCACGCCGCTTGAGCGCGCTGCAGGAGTTCCTGCGCTAGAGGCCACCCAGGTTCTGGGGAGAGATGGAACCACAGGCGGCTGAGGTTTGGCAGGAGGCTGTGGTGAGAGTCTTCAGGTTATTGGGGACACCAACAAACTTCATGGTGATCTTTACTACCAACCATCTTCCGGCAGCAGCAGGAAGGTAGTGGAGCCACTTGTTCCAGTTTTCTGACAGGATGACCTTCACATGGGAAGACTTTGAGACCTTCTTCAGGGTGGAGTTTGTGCCAGTATCTCTACACCCCGAGCGTGTTTAGGAGCTACTGCCTTTGCCATGTGTTTTTCGATCAATAGCCAACTCATCTGTGGGAAGTAGACATATGATGCAGATGTCCAAGAGGACCAGAGCCAGCTGTACGAGGAGTAGGAAGTGTTATGAATGCGGCAGGAAGGGTCACCTGGCACGTGACTGTCCGACCCCCCACACAGTTGATCCGCAGGCTTCAGAGGAGCCACCGAGGCAGAAGCAGCGGCGGGTTCTTGAGCAATAGCCGAGCAGTGGACAAGGCAATAGAGCTCCGGGAACAGGTGTACAGGAGCGGAACTAGTTGATATGTCCCATGTACTTCTATTTCCATGTTGTCGTTGCATTTTTGTATTTGTACTATGAGCTACAATAATAAAAAGACGCTTATCCTTGTGATGTTTGCTTTCCTGTCCTTTTGTTTGGTTGAAACTGAGAGGTCCCAGTTAAAACTGTTGACATGACCGTCACTTTCGGGACTTCTACTAGAGGAGACCCAGTGACCTCACACTGATGCCGACAGTGTGACTCGACCCTTGGAGGCGAGAGTGACAGTTTGATCTCTTGGTAGTAACGTCGAGGCCTTACGATGTCATCCATGACATTAATACATCATTCATGTCAGGATTGACTGTATTAGGCAATGGGTGTGGTTCATCCAGGGGATGAGACCGAGTTTCTCTTTTCACCAAAGGAGAAATCTTAGCAGCTCTTACAGATCGTAGGCCAAGAAGTTGAAGATCATCCAGGAGTGGATAAAGACTGCACAGTGCAGTAAGAAACAGGAAATTGGCACCAGTCTTAGAGACTCAGGCATGTTAAATGTTTCAATAAGAGGAAGCCTTAAGGATAGATGAATCTGCAGAGCAGAAGACGTGGAGGTAGAGCTATGAGAGCAGCATGAGGTGGTGTACTTTTCAACATGCTACAACCACGCGCCTTAGTTTTCCCCTCCAGGCATAGGGAGCTGGAGGGAAGGGGAAAAGTGCGGCTGCATGCGGTCAAGGAGTGTGACCCATTGGCTCCTAAAATGATTCAAGGGACAGTCTGTGTCCACTACTAGATGTCATAGTAACAGACCTTGATATGAATCATTCCATCCTTCAACAAATCTTGTCCCAGACCTAGAGTTTCCTGTAAGCTGTAGACTTGACCATCACGTCTGGAGATACCTTGAGAGAAGACTCGATAATCACACTTTACGCCGACAGTGTGGTCAGACCCTTGATACGAGATTTTCGGTTGGAATCTCTTGTTTGCAGCATCGAGGCATTACGATGTTGGTTTGAGTATGGACTGGGCAGTCACAGTTCATACACAAATTGATGGTATTAGGAAAAAAGGTTGTGGTTTAACTACAACGTCGGGATGGGTTTTCCTTGGTCAGCGAAAAGGAAACCCCAGGAAGCACCAGATAAACTCATGCATAAGAGGGTGTTGCCAATCACTCTTGGGTCTGTCAACCTTACCCTCGTGGCGGCATGAGTTTTGAGTTTCAGTTCTAAACAAGAATTGGAGGCCTATTGAGTTCATGGATGATGATCACTTCCTTATATGGGTCTTACCTCGACGAGGTTTACGAAGATGTGGCCAAGGTGCCATGTTATCTCTGACGTTCACTGGACCTTTTCAGGTCCTCAGCAAGGTAGGCGAGGTGGATTACCGTTTGACCCATCCACCGCAGTTTCACCAAGTGCATGACGACGTGCACATATCTCAACTGAGGAGATACGAGCACGACCCTTCTCTTACCATCAACCATGGGGAGCTAGACATTTGCGATATGGTGACTTTTTCGGGCTTCTAGTAGGAGTTGATGATTGACAGGAGTGGTCCTACGAGGACGGTCGATTCATCTTGTGCACTTTCTCTGGCAGTACGGGAACCTCTAGGTGAGCACATGGGAGCAGAAGGCTCAGATACGTGCTCAGTACCACTTTTGTATCCCTAGTTTGTGTTAAAGATTTATGAGGAAGTAAAGCCCTGTGGTGGGAGTAATGTAAAGACCTAGAAATTTCAAGGAAATTTTATTCTTAATTTTCTCTGAAATTTTACAAGAATGCAGTTTCTGACGGCACCCGATTCCGAGGCCCGGTGTGCCCGGAATCTTTTTCCAAAGTTTAGCTCTGGTACGTTCAGTGAACGAACGAGCGGGTTTTTCTAACTTTTGAACTGGTGCTCAGAATCAGATTCTAAGGGAATCGTTGGAATCTCAGCGCCGATAATTTCTTAGAAACACTTTTTCCAGAGTTGCGTTTCCTCGGGTGTGGTTTTTAAATATTCTGGTTAAGTAAATGAATAAAATAAATTGGTCACAACATTTATTTTATTTAAGTTGCTTAACCTATGTTAAGTGGGTGATGTGGGACCCACAATATCCTACCCTCTTGGTAGGATATTTGTGAGGTGGGTCCCACACGAGCCCCACCATTTCTTTTCTTCTTAAGTAACACACATGCACCCCCCCCCTTTTTATTGAAGTCAACTCTTGCGTTTATTCTAGTTAAGAAATGCCTCATTTATGTGGCGGTTTAAGCGTTGCAATTAATTCACTTAATTGTTTCTTTCTTTTTTGAATTTCAAAACGCAAGACTTGTGAAATAAAAAGAAGATAACTCTTATTTTTATTAGGCTGGTGTTGTTGAGAGGCTAGGGAGATTTCACTTGGGCTCTTGAAGATCTTCTCTTCCTCATAAAGAACGCGAAGAACGCGAAGAACGCCGGATCCTCGGAAATCAACGACGCTTCTTCTGCAACGATTTTTCCGCAACGCTTCTTCAATGACACTTCTTATACAATGCTTCTTCCATGATGCTTCTTCCGCGACGCTTCTTCCGCGACGTGACGATTCCCCTTCCGCGACGCCTTCTTCCGCGACGTACTTTTCCACGATGAATCCTCGCTCATCAAATTCGACGAGGTAGGGATTTATTTTAATTGTTGTTCGTGAATTCTTCCATTGACTTTCTTCTTCTCTATTGGAGCTTCCTGTTACCGCAATAATGGGAGGGGTGTTGGACCGCACGAACACGGTCGACCCTCCTCTCCCTTTTGGTTGTTTGATATTCTTGCGGCACGAGCAAGGCAGCGCGGTGCCGAAGCACCATGCAGGAATTATTAAGGAAAGGGAGAGAAGTGTCATGACATTGAAGAAGAACCAAAGACGCGGCACCGTCGCGCTGCACCGGAGAACCAAAAATGCACTGCAGCCGGAGCGGGGTCGCGGCGGAGGGGCGCCGCGCCGGACGGGCCAAGGCCGCGACCGGTTCCGGGCCGCAGCGGAGCAGGGGGACTGGCGGCCGTTTCCGGGCCGCATGCATCAGAACAGAGGGACTAGCCCTTATTGGTCCCATGGCGGCAGTAGCCAGCCGGCCAGAGCGGGACAGCCGGTCAGGGGAAAATCGGGGGTTCGTAACCCTCTATCGGCCAGCAGGTGCGGCCCCCCACATGGGGGTCGCGGATTCTCAACGCGGGGGGCAGTGCCCCCCCCCCCCCTTCACCGCTCGGCCATTACGGCCGAGCTTCCGGGCCTCTGGCCGCATAAGCGCGCTGGGTCGGGCTGCCCAGGCCGGGCGGGGCCGCCCATGTCGGGTTGGGCCACCCAGGTCGGGCCGGGCCATGCCCAGGCCGGGCCGAGCCGCGCCCAGGCCGGGCCAGACCGCGCCAGCCGGGCCGGGCCATGCCCAAGTGGGCGAGACCCGGACCCGGGTCGGGTCGACCCGGTTCGCGCCGAACAAGGGGGTACCGGGCCGGGTCGGACCGGGCCTGAACCCCCTATTACCAGACTTTTCGGTCTGTTGCCCATAACATGGGCTACAGACCTCCAATAGACACACCGTCAGATGCGTAGAGATACTTGGATCGAGAAGGTCGTTTTGGTATAGTATACTTAAGGTTTCAGAGAACTTTGGTTTCAGACAGGTTGGTTCGTACACGAAACCAACCGGGCCTTCGGAGCGGAAACGCTTATATCTTGAGCACCGGACGTCCGAATGACGTACCATCGACTTTGTTGGATTCCTCTTGATGAGCAAAACTTTTGGAATACTTCGCCCGAGTTTTGGACGCAGTTGGCTTATGGCCGGGTTGGATTGTACCCAAAATCCAACTGGGCCCCTGGAACGGAAAAGGTGTTGTCTTTTAGACTGGACATCTGTTTGACGAACCGTCAGCAGCGTTGGTGATCACGTTGAGAAACGGCCCCTATGAGTATACCCTATGGGATTTCGGGGTACAGTTGAGATACGGATGGGTTGGTTCGCACACGAAACCAACCAGGCACCTAGGACGAAAAGGCTAATAACACATAGACCGAGCGTCTGATTGACGCTCCGTCTGTTGCGTTGAGACCCCTATGACGAGGCGGTCCTTTGAGATAATTCTTCGTGGAGCTTTTTGATACTTGGAGTATCGACCAGTAGCTCATGGAGCGGACCTTCCCGGAGACGAGCGTGCGGAGTCTGGAGACCGTGTAGCCGACTGAGAGTTGACGACAGCTAATCGATCGGCTCGGTGAGTTTCGGATAGCCTAGTGGGGAGGTCTTGGTTGTAGTAGCAGACCCATGGTGGAGGAGCGCTTGGTTGTAGCGGCAGACCCGCGGTACTCAACAGAAGGAGTACCACTAGAGGCTATGATGGGTAGCGCTTGGTTGTAGCGACAGACCCATGGTGGGAAGCGCTTGGTTGTAGCAGCAGACCCACGACGGAGGAGCGCTTGGTTGTAGTGGCAGACCTGTGGTACTCAACAGAAGGAGTACCTCTAGAGGCTATGAGGGGGAGCGCTTGGTTGTAGCAGAAGACCCATGGTGGGAATCGCTTGGTTGTAGGAGTAGGCCCACAGTACTCGACAGGTGGAGTACCTCAGCATTCTTAGATTTGTGATCAGTACCTCGGAGTCATGACAGGACCACTGTACACTCCAGAGACGGGGAAATTTAGCAGTTACGGTTTCGATAATGAAAATCCTGATTTGAGCTGAATCTATGACCTTTGTGTTTTCCTCATGATTGAGATGGGTCACTTGATAACCTTGGTATATGTATGGGCATATACCTTGGTAGTGGTTATCCATTGATTTCATAATCATTAGGTTTCCTCATGATTGATATGGGTTACTTGATAACTTAGGTATAAGTATGGGATTATACCTAATTAAGGGTTATCTGTTGAGATCCTTCTTTGTGGTTATCCTTGTTGGATTTAGGGAGACCTTGAGGGTCTCAGGGTCCCTACTGAGTATTGTATACTCACCCCTGCACGGGCTATGCCCGCACCTCGTTGTGTTGGTTGCAGACGACGGGCAGCGCTGACAGAGGCCGAGTGTTCGAGGACTGGACGGTACCCGGAGGTGGACCACACGACGAGTCAGTATCCGGAGGTGGGCTTCACGGCGAGACGACACTCGGAGGAGGTTGATGGGATAGAGAGTTGGGGAGTCTATTTGTACCTACCCTTCATGTAGGATCCGTGGTGTACGATCTAGGAGTTGTGCAATCTGTACCTACCCTTCTGGTAGGATCCGAGGAGGACGCCCCAGGAGCTGCTTCCTTTCTTCCAGTTGTTTTTCTTTTTCTGTTGTACTTTCGTTCAGTTGTAGTTGTACTTTCAGTTGGGTTTGTATTCTGGCCCATTTTATTTTCAGCACTTTCTTTTTTACTTGGTGTTTTACTTTCGATTGTACTCTGTGGTGCTTTGTTTATTTTATAAAGGCAATGCCTTCCCAGTTATCGGGATTTACGCCTTTGGTTCTAGTCGCCAGCCCATGGCCTATGGAAGGCGGGCTTGGGGTAGTCACAGCACGGGCCTCGAGGACGGGTCATGACATAGTACAAGATTACTTACTTCCAGAATTTGAAACATGATTTATATATAATATATATTCATAATATAAATATATATAAGAGATCAATAATTGGAACGAAATACACCGTTCATGGAGACGGTAGATCGTACGTACGCATGAACGCTGCTTTCATTTCCTTATTAAATTTAATGTAATTAAGTAAATAACATATACATAAATCCATTATCATTAATATGACATATATTTCATTATTATTTAATATATATACATTATAATCATTCTTGAATGGTTAAATTGGAGAAAGAATCTCATCGCGTCATGGATACGGTAATACGTATGTACGCCCGAGTGATGATATCATACCCATAATTATTGAATGGAATTGGAATGGATGATATAATATCTTAGAATCAGTATGATGTTATAATAACCATATATAGTTATTATTTACACAATTATACCCATCCAAGTAAGGTGGTGGTGGAAAAATAGATTATACCACGGTGTGGAGACGGTATTTCGTTCGTACGCACGAGCGGTGATTTCATAACTTGTAAGATGGATAGAAGGTGAAATTGGGTTGTTTTATATTTATAATAAAATATAAGTATATTATTGATACTGATGTTGTTTCTTTATAATTAAACAACTAAAGAAGAAGAAGTTGAAGAAGAAAGATACCTAAAAGAATCGGTAGAAGATATTACCTCTTATTCGATGCGCCTCTTTTAAGCTTCCTCTTAAGGAACTAGAGTTGGTCTTTTGAGAAGACTAGAACCTCTATAATATAACTAGAGAGGTTTATAAGAAAAATTGGTAGGGTTTGGCCAATCTTGAAGGCTCAAAATTGAGTGAATTGGAGAGGGAAGGAGGTGCCCTTATATAGTAGAGGAAAGGGCCACTTTTTGTAACCTTAATAATATTAATTAATAATAAAATGAAACCCCACTTAAAAACCTCCAAAAATGACTCAATTCAAATATTATATGAAAGGGGGTTTTAATAGAATCAACCAATAAAATTTAGACATGATTTATGCTTATTTTAAACCTTATAAACTTGATTTATCATTATTTAATCTATTAATTTTATTTGTGGTAATAAAGTTCTAAATTAAAAATTTTTATAAATACATACTTAAATGTTTTCAATTTCCCATAATTGGATAATTTATTACCATTTCGACAATATAATTTTCAATTTGTAGTTTTTAAATATTTTTTTTATTTTTAAGTAATTTAATAATATGTTATTGTTATAAAATATCAATAATGTCAATTTTGACACTATTAATTGTTTGAATTTTAATAAAATACACACAGAAGATATGTTCAAAAAAATATACATAATAGATTCATAACATGTAATATTAATAAAAAATATTCATTGGGCACATTAATTTGTCCAGATATTATTTATTTTATTATTTATAAAACTATTTATTTGGTATAACTCTTAATAAAATAATTACTACAACATTTTTGTATTATTATTTATTATATTTATTTGTTGCATGGAAATAAAAAATAATTTCTTATGATGAAGATAAATATAATACCTTTCATAATAATATTTTTACTCTAATTTATCATCTTAATATCACAATATTTAAATTGTTCTATTTATTTAATTATGAAGGTGACATCTTTGACATAATTTAATATAAAATAATATAAATGTCCTAATCCGTTTTATAAGGCTCCAAATGGTCCACAAATCGACCCTTGGATGGTTAGGGTATAGATATACTCTACCAATAATGTTTGGTCATGTTTATAGTCCTTTTGATAGGTATTATTACTTTAATAAAAACTATATTATTGATTTTTTGTTAAATAAATAATTTCGACATCATTAATGTATAAGATATTAAGGTAATTAAATATTTCTTAATAATTACAAATAAATTTACATAATAAATAAAAACATTTTATATTTCAAATGAGTATTTGTAATCTAATGTATATTCTGTATAACCTTGTATTAAAAATAATCTAATTATTAATGTTTGAATGAGACATATTTCACTTTCCTTTAAATAAAATTAAAAAAAGGTCTTAATCAAATACAAGTGGGTTCCATTAGATTCAATTTAGACCCAATTATAATTTAGGGAAAAATATAATTATCCAATTATTTTAAGACAAATGTTATGGTAATTTTATAATATTATATTTACCCTTAATTACCCGATTTACCTTTAACTACGGTAAATAAAATTTACCGTAATTACTATTCATAATGCCTAAAAATAAAAAGTGGCTTATTAAAATAATTTAAACCTAATTATTCCAAATATGGAATCCATTTTTTCTAAATTAAAAACACAAAAGTTGTTGTATTTAATTAAAAATTAATCCCACTTTTGAGAAAACGCGTTTTAAAAGATAAAACGTTGTAAACGATTGAAATGTCTTTACTTATGAATATAGTGTCAAATTAATGCTAATGACTTATATTATATTAAATGGTAAAAATATATTCTTTTTATACTATAAAAACATTCAATATTATAATTTATCCATATAAATTATCTCGATGAAAAAAGTTGTTTCTAATTAAAATTTAGCATATTTTTACAATTCATCAAAATAAAAAACTTATCAGAAAAATATCCAAAATTTATCCAAAGTAAATTTTTATATCCTGATTCAAAATAAGAATTTTATTTTTTCAAATTGAACTTATAAAC
Source organism: Viscum album (assembly GCA_963277665.1). Taxonomy (NCBI): domain Eukaryota; kingdom Viridiplantae; phylum Streptophyta; class Magnoliopsida; order Santalales; family Viscaceae; genus Viscum; species Viscum album. Next base: position 811,959,247 of record OY728126.1, on the reverse strand, counting down.
ATGTCAAAAACTAAATTTAATGTGGGTGCGCCATCAAAAGGTGTAAAAACTGCATTTTTTTTAAAATATGTATTTTACTTGAAAAAATTATTTTTTTCTCATACCATGTTCTATAAAATGTGTAAGATGAATTATAATGTCATAAAATTCAAAATTTAGTTACTACTATTCATAACGGCTAGTTCATAATAATATTATAACAATATATCTTTGTTTAGTGAAATTCATTCATGCGTACAACACACACTATTGAGGAAGGTTGCTCTTGAGTGCAACACAATCCAAGAATAGTGTTTGCGTATAATATAAGTTAATACGGTGTTTCTTATAGCACAAGATAATTTTGGTGTAGCGTACAACAAAAGACATCAATGAAATTAAAAGAATATTTTTCATAAAATCTCGGGGTGTTACAATCCTCTGCCCCGAAAGGGTCATTCAGTGTGGGACACATGTTTGGTTATTCCAAATCTAGCCACATAGGATGCAATAGAGGTTTTCAACACCAAAAACCCTATTCCTGGTGCTTTGATCCAACCATTTGATTTTCCCCAGTGGGAGTGGGAGAACATCTCGATGGAATTAACTACCATTTTACCTCCATATCTGGATGGTTATAAATTTTATATGGGTGATAGTGGACTAGTTGAGGAAATCATCCAACCGTATTAAATTCGGGATGATGAGCTTTGTTGTGGTTTTTTTCATGACAGTATCTATAAGAGGTAGTGGGGCTCGTGGAGTCTTGAGAACGATAATCTATAATTGAGATCCTTGTTTTACCACTATTGCAAGGATTTGTGTCCAACATGTATTTAACATGTATTAATTCATCGAAATGACTTTTTATCCATAGATATATTGTCAGATAGAGTGGACGTTCGAGACTCTTGGAGATATATTTCATTATTCTATAATTTATTATGGAGGTTTTTGGATGAGAAAACTTCCCTTTGTTTAGTATTCTTAAAATTATTGTTTTAAATATATTGTTGGTGTTGTGACATTTAATGATTTCTGTAGCTAACCATTATATTATCCATTACACGGGACTGTGTTCGGAGAGGTCAAAATACTTTAGTCAGAACTGGGGAAGAATAAAATAGGGATGGTTTAGGTAATGATGAATGGATGAAGAAATCATAAGATATTATGATGAAATTTTTCTATCATATTATGATAGATCTATAGTTTAGTGTTGGAGATCACATGTTCTTGAAAGTGTCTCATTGATGTGGGGAGTGATGGTTTGGTCGTGGGAGTAATCATTTTTCCTGGTTTGTTGGTTCTTTCGAGGTTCTAGATCACATTGTAGTATTGGAATACAATATAGCACATTCCCAACATATGATTGAGTTAAATGATGTTTTTTATGTCATACCTATTCTTTTACTATAACGATGACTATCAAATATTCAATTGGTTAATGATAGATATGGATGATGATACATCCTTGGAGTAGTGACCTGTGTAGATCTAGGACCGCCAGGAGTGTGGGTATGAAATTCCATTAGTTCATCTCTTGTAGTGAAAAGGTGTCATGCAGGGGATAACTTTGGAATGTGACTTGTTGATATGTGCTCAGTACTTGAGATATTGTTTAGATATTCTATTGTAATGAAACTAATTTTGTGTCATTATTAATCCTTTTCATCGATAAAGGGATGGTTTCCTTTGTCTTCAATTTTTGGTTATACACTCATTTAAGAGGCACCTCTAAATTGATTTATTTTTTAGTGTTTCTTTTATTTTATGGTTTTGGACATATTTCACTGATAAGGTTGATGAGCTCTTATAATGTTGAGATCCTTAAAAAGCACCTCATGGGGTGGTTATTCAGATGACTTTTTTTCTATCTAGTTTTGTTTTTGATTCTTGATGACTAGAATGGTTTTAAAGGTATCTAATGTAAGGACATAAATCCAAGAATCCATTTCAATTTTGATTTATTTCTATCAGAGCCTCATGAAGGAGGTTTTCAGTGGTTTGGTGGATGTGTTAGGAGTTTTCAGGGAGGTACATTAAAAAAATGGGATGTCAATGACATGGAACTATGAGTGTCAATAACATGATTATAAATGTGTAATAGTGAACCTCAACTATGGTGTATGGGATCCCAAGAAAATTTTTAAGGTTACATAAAAAATGGGGGTAGTTATGCCTTGGGTTATAGGTTGTAGTGTGGTCCATTTCATAACAGATTAGGTCCTTCAGTGTGGTGTGTATGGCTGCAACATAACCCCCAGATCAAATTTTATATGATCTGGACTATTTTTTCAACATTTAATTTAACCAAGTTGGTTTTTCACAAGGTCTCTTAGGATACTCCATTTAAATAACTATGTATGGCTATGCTACTACATGGTCCAAGGGATTACATCGTAGTCTCCACTTCATAGTGGGTCTATAAACAAACTATGACCAAAAAACCCAACTTCTCTCCCCATTATATCCATCAAAACCCTGGTGAATAAATATTTATTTTGATTCCTTTGAACCCCCTTTGGATAGAGATTGATCCTTTCCTCCTAGATTTTGATCTATAGTGAAGAAATTTGAGTTCTGCCTCATTTCTCTAGTGGTTTCGTTTTATTTGGTTTCATATTACTCATATTTATTCTATCCATGCTATGGTTTTTGATATCAATTATTATAATATAAATTCCCCTATCATTTTATATTGTGTTTATGGAACAAAATCCTTTCTATATCATAGTTCCTTGTGAGAGTGGTGATATGATATCCGTGATGTTGGTTTATTCTCATGCAAACATCATTCACCCCATTAAGGTTTGGGATTGATTGATTCTCCTTGTTATTTATGTGTAATCATAATGCTATTATGGTTTATAACAATATATAGTAATATAATCAACCTAATTAATATTGAAACATATTAATAACAAAGTTAGTTATAGAGATCACATGTCGACATTTGATACCTTGATAACAATTTTCCACTTATTTTTCTAGACAGTGAGTTGTCTAATATATGATTATTTATCATGTTATTTTTCTTCATTTAAGATGTTTATTTTTTTTAGAAAATGAAAAATATGTAAAAATGGTAATTGATAATTTGTATGATAAATAATTAAAAAATATTCATGTTAAATGAATATGTTGATTCTATTACTTTGATGATAATCAAGTTGATGCCAATATGAATGTTTAATGGAATTTGATATTCCATGTGTTAATGGAATTTATTAATGATTGTGTATCATGAAAATTTATACTAATAATGATGACATGAAATGTAATTTTAAAATTAAATGGTGTTTATCTAGTTTTTGAAGTTGGAAGTAATGTTAAGAGTATGTTTTAACTTTTAATATCTTTTAATATGTGAAGTCATATGTTTTATGTAGTTTGAAGTTGTAAAAAATTAATATGTTCATTAAATATGTAATAGAACAAGTTTTTTGTAGAAGAAAAACCATTGGATCCCCAAGTACCTATTTTCTCATAATGTTTGGATTCCTTGTGTTGTAGGTTGTGAGAGTCCATTTGTGTAAAAAGGTTGAATGCTTTATTTTATGTCCCAACTACCCTATTTTTGTGATTTTTTATAAATAAATTGTGTACTTATATAGATTTTGTATTTTCTTATGATGGATAATTCTAGGATGGATTATGTTATAAGGTTTGGGTATGGTGATGTGGTAGCATTTGTTGCTGATGATGGTTAGATAAACCAAGATACGTATCAGGGTTTCATGGATGACTATGGTGATGATGGATTGAGTTGAAACTGGGATTACCTTTTGCTGTGAAAACGATGGATACTTTCTTGATATGAACCCGTGTAATGGATGATTGATAGTTTTCCCATTTCTATGCATTCCTTGCCCCAAAACCTCAGAAAGTTGGATTCTCTTAGTATCATTTCATAAGGACAGCTTATGAGGATTTCCTATAGTACATTAAATTATGGTATAAGTTTATTAATTAATTATAAAAGTTACCCCATGTTGTTTTTGGTACTTGAATATATATTTTATAATTATATAACTGTAGAGAAACTGTAGATCTAGTTTGTGTTATTCGTAGAGTACATGGATTTGGCCTGATGGAAAATAATATTTAATGTTATTAGTAATGATAATGGTCAATTAATGTCATATCAATGAAAATTGATTTATAAAAATAAACTAAATTAATTTAAAATATATCTTTAAAATGATTTTTTATTTAAACGATACCTATTCTGCAGTAGCGGGATTTATGTGTCTGACCTACGAGAGTTGTAGTCGAGAATAGGAATAGGTTATTCTGATAGTGTTTTTAGGAAATTTATTATATCCTATAAGCTTTTTTGATTTCATATGATACACCACACTTTTTGGTTAGGACGATTTACACCCAATGGAATATTGGAGGATCTTTTCCCCAAAATCATTGTGGGGGGATGGATAGCTGACTACCCCCTCTAGCCACACACACTTCTCTTTGTAAATACATTTGTAGGTATGAAAGATAGTTTCCCCATATATATTTTTAGAGGGATATGATTTCTTGTGGTTAGTTCCCACATATGTGTCTCTAGATATTGTATCCAAAATATCATTACATGTATGAATTTTGTTGGATGTAATGGCTCGAGGTTCCATTCCCAGTGTATGGGATGTGATAGATTGATGTACAATACATGATGCCTGATTTACATCATAAGTGATGTAGTGTCTCTTGGAATATAATCAGTTTCTATATGTGATATGGGAAGATGTGATGTTTTGATAAATTAGGTGCATGATATGGTAATTTTTCTTAGTGTCTGTGGGAAGGCATATTTGGGAGAGATGACTTATCACTTGGGATGTTGGGGAGGAGGGGAAAACTAACAGGGACACAGTAGCGTGATCCCTTATTGTTGATATTATATTGTATAATCTCATGTATGAAGTAATTAGTGATATATATCCGCAGTGAGTCTGGGAACTTAGTATAACTGTTTAGCTGAAGAATTATATTTACTTTTGTTCACTACGATTTAGTATGATTTCATTACCTTTTACATGAAAGAAACTATAGGGATCCTACTTTGTATATTTTAATGCCCACACCTTGTATATATACATTTTTATAGGTTTAAAAGAGAAGGATGGATATCAGGATGGATATTAATAGAATGTGGATTTTTGGGATCTATTTTGTCTATGTTGTTACTGATGTGTTTAATATTTTGGTACATGTTGTTTCCTTTTTCAATTGTTTTAAAATTGAACAACATTGCATGTATGCTTATGGGTTTCCTTTATATATATTTGATCTTGTTTTGATTGGTGTATTTTCTTTTCTCTTTCTAATTCATTCTCTATTTAAGGTTAATGACTCCTACATGTATGCTTATTATACCCTTTGTGCTAGTCTCCAACCTAGTGATTACTAGTGGAGGGAGTTGGGTGATCACTATCTCTCTTTTCTCATTGTCGGCCTAGGTGGAGTACCCTTTGGGATGAGGGTGGAGGGACAAACATCTATTTTGGATCCATTATCAATTGATCATAATAAGTATCATTATAATTACCATGTCATTTTTATCCAAATAGAAAAATAGAGCAAAAAATGAATGTTTTTAATACATAATGATGGTGGAAATTTGTAATTTACAGGAATAATCATCCATGTACTATAACTGAATCATTATACACCAAAAATATTTCTTACATGTATATATTATGCAAGATATAGGTTTCCAATCTCTTTTCCAAAATCAACACACCCTTAATGAATTTCTATCCATTGTGGAGACTCTATTGGGTGATAGTGATTTCCATATTGAATTATTTTATCTAAATGTCATTTCAATTACCATATAATTTACACACTTTTATATATCTATCTAATTCTCAATATTATTTAAAATTACCATAAAATTTTGATGAAATTAAATATTCTTTCTTATATAAAACAACACTACACATATGGAATTATTTTTGTTGTTCATGGACATTGTTAAACAATTGAAAATAATTTATACAAGAATGTATGTTTTCAAAGAACGTATAAATTTAATATAACATTCATTTAATTCCATTTTTTTATATGGAATCTAATTATCTTATGGAAATTAATCATTCAATAGAGTATGTAGTTCTATAAATATAGTGTAACTCTATATACATCCATATTTTAAATAATATATCTTCAGCATGAATGAAATCATTAAATATTTAGTATATAAAAAGTATAATATACTATAGAATATTGTCACGCCTCTTTAGATTCTCCAAAACACTAGAAAATTGTGAATGAAATCTTCAATGACAGTTTTCATTTTCTTAATACACTATCAATTATCATTTACAGGTTTACTCATATTATATTATCTGTTCGTGATGGTGTTATTCCAATCCCTATACATATTCAGTCCTTCCATTTTATAGTCTCACATTTATAACGTTTACCAATTCAATGACTGTTCATGTTTTAATCTATCACATTTGGATAAATTTTTCTTGAATAGCAACAATGAAAAAATGATTATTAAAGTGGTATTTCAATGCATTGTTGAAAACATGATGAACTTTTTGACCCCATCCTCATATTCATTTTTTTTTGGAATAAAATCCATCTATTATTAAGTCATATTAATCCTCTTATTTTCATAAAATTCATACTTAATAATAATAATAATAAATTCACATAAGTTCTTTATATAATATGTTATTTTTTACATGTTTAAATTTTGTATTGTATAACATTAAAAAAAATTATAATTTATAATGTATATATATATAAATTATATAAAAGAATATATGAAGCTATTTTTTATAATAATTTATATAATATATAAAAATAATAAAAATTTATATATTAATATAATTGTGTAACTTATATTATATATTATATATATACACAAATATATGTAATCATATTAAATATTTTTGGGTAAATGTATTAACATATGTGTGTGTATATGTGTGACAATATAAATATAAATTTACAAACAAATATATAATATAAGAAGACAACAATTTTAAGTATAATATATAAATTTAATGAATATTCATCAAAATTAGTATACACAAAATAATAATGATAAAAATTGTAATGTTATATCCCAAATTGTATATTGAACTAAATTTTCTATAAAACATCATTATATTTAAAGTATACTTATAAGGGTATATTCCTTTGGTGTTGTATCATATAATACTATAAAAAGTACTTTTAATATGTTACATTGGATTATAAATATCTCTACATAAATGTTATATACATACAAAGTGTTCTGACACATATTTCCTTAATTTTAATTGCATGTTTCATTCTCGAAATTGTTAATGTGTATCATTTATATTATACTTATTTATTGAAGAATAATTATAAACATATAATATTTCATGAAGCAAACTTTTTTATGAAAATAATTTGTCATATTACTATAGAATGGAATGATTAATTCATCTTAATCATAAATTATGTATAGCTGGTATATTTACTATTCCTTCTATTTAGTGTTACAATATTAAAAAACTACATTTATGATTATATTTTAGAAGGATATCCTATGATATAAATAAATAGTTTTCTTCTAAAACTAATTATTCTACTACAAATTTATTATTAGATCATAGCAAACTCAAAAATCTAATCACAACATTTTCCATATAATATCAAGTACAGTGGTTTATCTTCAATTGTTCATTGTTGGTTTAACATGATCCAAAAAAGATATGTTATAAGGACATGGAATTAAACAATACATAATCTTGAATTAAATGAATAATTCACATTGAAGATCTTTTCAGGTTTAGAGTTTTAGAGAATTAGGGTATAACTATTACATATCAACATGAAAATTACTTGTAGACACTACTACTCAATATCCATTTCTTTAAATATAAACTCTTAAAAAAATGTCTAGTTCCATGTTTTAGACAACATGACTTTTCCTTGATCCCATCCTTGACCCTATTCATCTTTATGTCCGGTGGAAAACATTTCAAAACATGGGATGAGAATAAAAATCCCAGAAAGGGTTATAAAAAATGGAAAGGAAACATTAAACCATCAATAAATACAAATCAATGAAAAAAATACTTTTCAATAATTACACACCTTATGAAATCATAATATTTAGGAATAACACATAGAAATCATAAATCATAAAGGTAACCTATGGCATTCATAACATACTTACATTGCCGCTATCACAACTTCATAGGTAGTCACATTTGGAATACCCATCACAGTATATTCCCTAAATATATTAGGAAAAACATTGACATTTACCTCTATCATGTTACCCAATTCATTGTAGAGCTATCTCGGGATCACCCACCCTAGGTTTTTCAAGGAACCACCCATATGCATAAACAATTCCCAAGAACCATAACATATTCATAACACAAGATAAAAAAAATAAAGGAAAGATAAAATTTCCATATTTTTACCACAATATATCATTTAAATATATTGATATAACAAATCCATTATCAAAACCATTTTCAATACCAAAATACATAAAAAGAGTATATGGTATTTATTTTCCTTTTAAAAAAATTATGACATTTTAATGAAGCCAAAGATTAAATAATACTCGCAGCAGCGGAAAAGGTCATTGTCACCGCTTACGTTAAAAAGAAACATTCTTTTTTTTCATTTAGTAAAATTCCATGTAGGAAAATATTTCCTTCTAATCAAATAAAAAGTCAAAGTTATTTACACATCGTATAAAATAATGTTGAGAATAAAACACAATATGCCTCAATGAAAGGAGAGAGGGATGAAGTCCCTTTCCTCATGTCTGACATGACTCGATCGTTCTTTAATCTCTTGAATAATAAACTAAAGTTAATTTCTACTTGATTAAGAACCTTTATCTAGTTTATTATTCCTTTTATATCAAATATTATCATGTTATAATCATTATGCAATCATTTAAGTTATTAATCGTCGTTTCGTCGAAATTTGGTACTTGATTAAAAATGAACACTGTATAGTTACAAGTTGTTCATGCGGTAAAATATACATTATCTTGAGAATGATATTCATGATTCAGATATCATATATATCATAAATATCAAGTATATTAATTTATTTATAATAGCACATAACATTTGAAATAAGAAATGGAATGCACCATTCATGGAGATGGTAAGCTGTACGAACGCATCAATGCTACTTCCATTTATATATCTTATTTTAATGGAATTAAAACATAATTATACATATGTGTATTATAATTAAAGTTTAATATCATATATAATATCATTAAATCCATCATTTATACATATCACATAAGGCATTAATGAGTCACATCACTTTGAGGGGGCGGTAGTCCACACTTCCAAAAATTAAATTATCGCGTCTACCCATTATGGAAACCATAATGGTATGCTATAAATGAAAAATACAGAATCATAACGAAAAAATAAAACTAATATATATCATATATAAATACAGTTCCATCATAATGGACACCATGAGAGGCAGTAGAAGTTAATTGAACAATCATCATTTCGTGAGGCGTTAGTTTGTCATCCACAGAAACATTATGTTCTTCACCCATCTGATGGAGGTGTGTGTAAGTGTAGATCGAATACTTCTCATAAATCATCCTAGTATATTTATGATATTGTTTTTGTTATAAAATAAATTAATAAAAAGATTTTATGGGGTTGGAGAAGTAAAATAAAACAAAAGAACTTAAGAGAAGACGTTACCTTTAAATCGGGTAACTCCTTTGGTTTGAACCAAAAGGGTCTCTAGAAGTGCTTTATGCCTAACGTAATCCTTCTAAGATGAATAGAGAGATCTCTGGAGCTTATTAGGGAAATTTTTGTATGATCCAAAGGCTTGAGAAGTGTGTGGAATTAGTTAGATGTGAGGTCTTTTAATAAGGGAGGGGAGGGGCTCTTTAGGAAAGTTTGGAACAATTATTTTATTATAAACTCATGTTTGGTTTCAAAAGATCAACCAATCATTAAAGATGAAGTTTAGATGACACATTGTAGAAATAAAAACATCCAACATAAATTGGGAATTTTTTGGATATTTTTTTAATATTTTTAATCTTATTTATTTAAATCATTTATTTATGAGGTAAATGTTGCATCATTATTGTGTCACATATAATTTAATTTATATGATGTCCATAAATTATAAAAAAAATTCCATGATGTAGGAAATAGTTTTTGGTTTCCAATTAATATTTATAGTTGAAATTATAATTTAGATAACCCATGTAAAAATTTATTCACTAAAAGATATTAGTTTATATCATTTTTGTCTTATTTTAAATTAATTAATATAAAGTGTCCTTATTACTCCCATGTGGCTCTATGGGGTCTCGAATTCGACCCAAGGACGCCCATGGTTGGATATGTATCATACAATAGTATTTTTACACATATTAGCGTAATTTAATATTATTATAATATTATATATTACCCTTATTTACTATATTAACTTTATAATCATGGTAAATAAAATATCAACTGAAGTAAATATTTAAAATATATAAAAATAAAAGTTATCTATTTAAAAAATATGGACCTACTGATTCAAAATAAGGAATCCATTTTTCTAAATTCGAAACACACAAGTGGATGAAATTCATTTAAAATTAATTCCTGTTGTCAAAACAGAGAGCGCATTTTTAAAAATAATAACTATCAAAAGATTGACACTTGTTTATGTCCAGGTTAAAAATGAAATTACTTCTAATGACCAACCTTATATTAAATGGTAAAAATATATTATAATTACATTTTTAAACCAATTAAAAAGATAATCTAACCATATAAATAAATTAGATAAAAATCCATATTTGAATAAAAATAAATTATTTTTCACTATACATTAAAAAATAAATTTTTTCAGAAAAATACCAATATTTTATCCAAAGTAAATTTTGATGTCTCGATTCTAATGAAAAATTTTATTTTGTCAAATAGAACATAAAAGAGTGACAAAAAGTAGATTTAAAGAGGGTTCTCCATTAAAAACGTTAAATCGGCCTTTTAAAGAAACTTATGACTAAAATTAGATTCATTCACATTTTAAGCCTCTAACATTTACTGGATAATTTTAAAAACATTTTACAAACATATATAATCATATTTTAGTTAGTTATATTAATTTCCTCCAATAAAACGGATAATTGTTAACAACTATTTAAAATAATAATATTATATAATTAGTGTGCAACGTAAGATTTCAATGAAACCCGTTGTTTCTTATCAGGTACGCCATCGAACATGTTGTCCCCTTTAATGTAAATTTATTATTTAATTACAAAATATTAATAGATATGAAAAGTTTCTTATTTCTTATTTATATGGGATGTTACATCCATCCCCCCTTTTGGTAATTTCATCATCTCAATTTTAAAACTGGGCTTGGAAACTACATTAAAAGTCCCACATTAGAAAAGAGTCAGTAAAACTATCACTTTAAAAGAAAAAAATAGTCGTACAATGTTCACCTGAGATAACCCATAATAGGATCCCATATATGAAATCATGGATGTGGAAGAGAGAAGAAATGGTCCAGTTCTGAGGGAGAATGATAGAAAACAATATTAGGAGAAATTTGACCACTATAAAATCACAAACTTATGATTTTTCAAACATTATTTGATTAACTAGTAAGAAATGTAAACCAACAATGTTATTGTTTTACGTTCCTTTTACTAATTTTGAGGAATTCATTTACTACATAGAATAAGAACATATGGAAATATACATACCTTCAAGTAGTGTTTCATCCTTCAATATGTTTCTACAAAAAACTAATCATTTCTCCAAACAATGGGCATTTCAAAATAATTGGTCACATCAAAAGAACAAGTATTATCTTCTACAGAATCAAAAAATCCACAAAATAAGAACTATATATTTCCCTTGTCTTTATACATCAACTAAAACTAAAATGGTTAGTGACAGATCTGATAATACCCAAAAAGGACAATCTTTTACAAGAAGAAAACTACTCTTAATTTAAAAAAAATTCAAAAAAAAACCCAAAGTTCAACAACGACCATTCAATGAACCACTATCCATAAAATTCTTAAAAATTAATCCAAACTAAGATTGTAAACCAAATCTCATAACTATTTAATTACATAGTCTTCCAAGATATATCTTAAAATTTATCTCCAAATAACACCAGTTACTCATAATGTCTCATATTGAAATTTAATTAACCTAATCACATATTCTCTATGATTGGTTGATCATTTTCATAAATAAATCAAATCATCATATGTCCACAATAAAAACATAGATTCTTCCAAACTAAAATTTCAACCATTATTCCACAATTTAAGTCCCATAGTATTCTATCATTCTTAGGCATACAGTGTTCCCTAAAAAGAGAGAATGTATTCCAAAACAACCTTTATCACTTAATCAGTAAATCATTTTTCTATACTAATTATATCTATTTGATAAATCATAAGTTCCCAAAATCAACTTATTCTTGATCCATAAAATCATTTTACTAAAATAATTAGTCATACTAACCAAGGACGTCAAGTAGTCCACTAGTAGGTGATGTGCCCTTATTGTCATTTAGTTGTGGGTTCGATTCCTCTAGCCTTGCCTGATACAATGGATCGTCACCCATCCTATGGGTTGTTCTTTTTATAAAACTCAAAAATAACCCTAACATGTTTTAACCTCAATGGCTTCTTTATACCTCTCATTTTCATCCCAATTCATTATGATATCAACATCTTAATTCTTGAAGTCTTATTTCACTGCCATATGATAAAATAAAATTATCCCTAAAATTAAGAACATCATACCTTGATCATGCTGTCCATTAGGTTTCATCTTCTTCATATTCATATAGGTAGATGGTCCATGCATTGCAAAAATTATTTAGAGATACTTCAAAATCATTTTCTTCTTTTGTCCAAATACACCTTGTACAACATGGGTTATATGGGTGTTCACTAAAAAACAGTTTTGGAAAAATCAACATGTATGACATATAATTTCAAAACATATGATAAATCATGATTTCTATAAAATAGTCAGACCGAATTTTAATTTAAACTTTCAATTAATGGTCCTTTTAAAATACCATATATATGTAATGAGAGACTATATTGTAAATGAAAATATAAATAGGTTGCACAAGGGTCCCCTTCTTCAGCACCTTTTTCAAAATCATAATATGCTTCAAAATCTTGTGATAAGGTAAAATATTTGAAAATTACATGATAATATTTACCTTTCGTGGAAATATGATAATATTGTGAAAATAGTATTTGTTTAAATACAACCCATAATCCACAATGATAATGAGGTATAGTGGAGGTGTTTGACATCTCAAACAACAACTTGCATGTGAGTTGTATACTAGAAAAAGTTTCACAATCAACAGAACATGACTTTGCATTAATTATTGCAAGAAAGTCATCAAGAAGAGATTGGAATGTCTTTTTAGATCCTACACCTTCCATTTGTAACTAACATTCCTTGATCTTAAAAAGTTATAAAACAAGGATTTAACTAAAATAATAGACATAGGTACTAACCACTTGTTTAACAAAAACTCATAATCCCTAAAGTTATCTAAACCGGCCTCTGATACCAACTATAAGGACCCGACCATAAATATTACATAATCGTAAATTAAATTATTAATTCACAATGAATATCTTTTCAGGTTTTCTGTTTTAGAGAATTAGGCTATAACTATTACATATCAACTTGAAAATTGCAGGTAGACACTACTACTCATTATCCAATTTTTAAATAAAAACTCTTAAAAAGAAACATGTCTAGTTCCATGTTTTAGATAGCATGACTTTTTCTTGATCCCATCCTTTACCCTATTCATCTTTAAGTCATGTGGAAACATTTCAAAAACATGAGATGTGCATTAAAAACTTAGAAAGGGTTATAAAATATTTAAAGGAAACATTAACCCATCAATAATTACAAATCAATGAAACCAATACTTTTAAATCAAAAAATACTGTATAAAATCATTATATTTATGAGTAACACATAGAAATCATAAATCATAAAGTTAACTTATGGCATTAATAACATACATACATTGTAGATATCACAACAACATAGGGAGTCATATTTGGAATACCCATCACAATATATTCCCTAAATCTCTTACGAGAAACATTAAAGTCAACCTCTGTCACATTACCCAATGCATTAGAGATCTATATCAGGCTCACCCAGCCTAGGTTTATCATGGAACCACCCGTATACATAAACAATTCCCAAGAACCATAACATATTCATAACACATGAAACAAAAATAAAGGAAAGATAACATTTACATATTTTAATCACAATATATCATTTACATATATTGACATAAAAAATCCATTATCAAAACCATTTTCAATAACAAAATATGTAAAAAGGGGATATGGTATTTATTTTCCTTTTAAAAACAATACGGCATGTGAAGTAAGACAATTATCAAATAATACTCACGGTGGCGGAAAAGGTTGTTGTCACCGCTTATGTTAAAAAGAAACATTTTTATTTTTCATTTAGTAAAATGCATCATAGGAAAATATTCCCTTTTAATGAAATTTAAATTCAAAGTTATTTATAAATCGTATAAAAAAGTTGAGAATAAAACTAAATATGCCTCAATGAAAGGAGATTGAGACGAAGTCCCTTACCTTGTGTCCGACTTGACTCGACCATTCTTTAATATTATGAATAATAAACTATAATTAATTTATAATTTCTTAAGAACCATTAAAAATTTTATTATTCATTTTATATCACTTATTACCAAGTTATAATCATTATGTAATCATTTATGTTATTAACGGTGGTTTCGTCGATATTTGGTACTTGAGTAAAAATGAACACCTTATAATTAAAAGTTGTTCAGGTGGTCAAATATACATTATCTTTAAGATGGTATTATTGATTTAGATATCATATATATCATATATATCCAGTATATGTTTGTATTTATAATAGTACATAACATTTTAAGATAAGAAATGAAATGCACCGTTAATGGAGACGGTAAGCCGTACGTACGCATGAACGCTACTTCCATTTCTATTTATTATTTTAATGAAATAAAAACGTAATTATAAATAAGTATATTATAATTAAAGAATAATATAATATATAATATCATTAACTCCATCCTTTATACATCCCACATAAGGCATTAACGGGTCACATCACTTTGATGGGGCGGTAGTCCGCATATCCTAAAATAAAATTATCACATCTACCCATTATAGAAACCATAAAGGTATGTTATAAATGAACAATACAGAAGCTTAAAGAAAACATAATGATAATATATATCATATATAAATAGAGTTTCATCATAATTTCCACCATGAGAGGCGGTAGGAGTTAATTGAACAGTCATCGTTTCATGAGACGTTAGTTTTCCATCTAGAGAAACATTGTGTTCTTTACCAATCAGATGGAGGTGTGTGTAAGTGTAGTTTGAATCCTTCTCATTACAACATCATAGTATATTTAAGATAATTTTTTTCTTATAAAATAAATTTATAATAATAGTTTATGGGGTTGGAGATGTAAAATAAAACAAAGGAACTTAAGCGAAGACGTTACCTTTAAATTGGGTAACTCCCTTTGGTTTAAACCAAAAGGGTTTTTTCAAGTGCTTTATACCTATGGTAAGGCTTATAAAATAAACAGAGGGATTTTGGGAGCTTATTGGAGTAAATTTTGTATGATCCAAAGGCTTTATAAGTGTGTGTAATGAGTTAGAAGTGATAGATTTTTATAAGGAAGAGGAGGGGCTCTTTAGGAATGTTTGAAATAATTATTTAATTATAAACTAATATTCAGTTTCAAAAGGTCAAACAATTGTTAATTTCATAGTTAAGATGACTCATGGTGGAAATAAAATCATAAAATAGGAATTGGAAATTTTTTGGATGTTGTGTTAATATTTATAATCTTATTTATTAAAATCATTTATTAATGAGGTAAATATTGTATCATTATTGTGTCATAAATAATTTAATTTATATGATATTAAAAAATTATAAAAAAACAAAATGATTTAGGAAGTTGTTATAGATTTCCAATGAATATTAATAGTCTAAAAGATAACTTATATAACCCCATTTAAACATTTATTCACTAAAAGATATTTGTTTATATCATTTTTGTCTTTACTTTAAATTAATTAATATAAAGTGTCAGTATTACTCCCATGAGGCTCTATGGGGTCCAAAATTAGACCCAAGGATACTAATGGTAGGATATGTATCAGAAAATAGGATTAGGACACATGTTAGGGTAATTTTATAAATTTATAATATTATATTTTACCCTTATTTACTATATTTAACTTTTAATCATGAAAAATAAAATATTTACTGAAGTATTTAAAATGTATAAATAAATTTATCTATTTAAACAAATTGGACATTCTGATTACAAATATTTAATCCAATTTTCTAAATTCAAAACATAGAAGTGTCAAAAATTAATTTAAAATTAATTCCTACTATCAAAACAAATAGTGTGTTTTAAGATATAATAACTATCAAAAGATTGACACTTGTTTATGTCCAATTTAGAAATAAATTACTTCCAATGACCAAAATTACATTAAATGGAAAACATATATTCTAATTACACTTTAAAACCAATTAAAAATTTTATATAACTATATAAATAAATTAGATAAAAATGCATTTTTGAATTAAAATACAGTATTTTTCACTATTATTTAAAATCTTAATTTTATCAGAAAAATACCAAAATTTTATCCAATGTAAATTTTGATATCCAGATTCTAAATAAGAATATTATTCTATCAAATAGAACATAAAAGAGTTATGAAAAATATTTTTAATGAGGGTTATCCATTAAAAGGTGGTAAATCAACCTTTAAAAAAAATTATGCCTAAAATTAGATTCATTCACATTTTAAGCCTCTAACATTTATTGGATAATTGTACAAACATGTAATAAACATATATAATCATATTTTAGTTAGTTATATTCATTCCCTCTAATTAAACGACTATGTTTTAACTACACTTTAAAATAATAATATTATATTATTAGTGTGCAACGTAAGATTTCAAATAAACCCGTTGTTGCATATCAGGTACACCATCGAATATAGCATCCACTTTAAAGTAAAATTAATATTTAATTCAAAAATATTAATAAATATGAAAAGTGTCTTATTCCTTATTTATCTGGAATGTTACATATGTTTTGTGTGATATCGTTTGTATAGGTTGGTTGGTGTATGAGTTATAACTCATTTCCTTATTTACATCATGATCCACACTTCCATAATTTTACATTATCATCAAGAACTATACACCAATATACTAATATAACAAATTTTCAATTTAAACACCACCTCAATCATGTGAAAATAAATTTTCCATGCATGATCAACATGGTCTAAATATAACATGTTCTATGATCTTAAATTTTCTTTTAGGATTTTTACATTAGTTTCCAAATTCATAAATAACATTGAAAAGATTTAAAATAATTTAATATGTTTCAAATAAATTTAATCTAATTCATTTTCATTTTATTAGTAGTATATATGTTAATTTTTTTCTTATTCTTTATTTCAACTAAGATGGTCTGTATGTGCTTTATCATTACCTAAATTATCCTTCATGGTCCTTCACACATGTATCAATTATTCTCCAACTAATATTAAACTAATGAGCAATGAAACAAAATAATTAATATTTGACACTTAGAATATATTTAAATTAAATGCAATATCTAAATATCATAAACCACTCACTATGAACTACATGATATTCTACCTTGTTTTAAAAATCTTCATTTTCTATATCATGGTGAACTATCAAATTATCCTTCATAAAATACAACTATAGATCCCACATACCCTTATTAATAAAATTTTCTATTATTTAGTTATTATAGTATAATAATTAAATTACATAAAAGTTCATTACAATTATAAGTAAAAAATTTATTAGTTTAAGACACCAAAATAAAAATATTGTAATAAAATAATAAAAGACAACATTAATCATTCACCAAAGAAATTGTATATTTTATGAATTTTTCATTATAACAATTTTTTCTGGGTTTTCAGATAACCCATTTAAAGATCATGGGAACCCATATAGATGATTCACATGCCTGAAAAAATTATATATGAACATGGGAAGATAAACAAAATAAACAATAAAAAATCATGCATGATAAGATGAGGTATCCATAAATATTGATGTTTTTAATAATATATCAATGTTATTGGGGGAGAATTCATCCAAAAAATTTAATAGTGGTTACTAAAAAGTAATGGTTAAATGAGATATTGGACGATGAAGAGAAGTGTTAATGTAATATTTATTTTAAGAATAAAGAAAAAATTGTATCATTTATATCCCAAAAAATGAATAAATATTACATTTACATGGGATAAAATTATAAGTGAGGATAAAGAGAACATCTATCTATATTAAATATATCATTGATAATTTTATTCATTTATCTATTCTAATAAATGATGATAAAAGTACCTTTATCGGTGATAAAATATTAAGAGATGATAAATAAAAAAATTTATTAGTGAAAATATTATCACTAATAAAATTATATTTATCAGTGATCCTATTATATTTGATAAACACAAAAATGAATAAATATTAATAAATGAGTATATGATATTTATTATATAATTTAAAAAATACATTAAAAGACCATAATTGTTAAAAATCGCATTTAAGCATAAAATTATTAAATAAAATTACTAATTAAAATGGAATTAATAATAAAAAGTATAAATAATAAAATCAAAATATAAATAAAATATAAATATTAAAATTGAGTAAATATTTTTGAAATGATATGATACAATAGTTGGTTACCCACCACATTCCCCGAAAAAATTTGAAAATATAAAATGAAATCTAAAGTGAATTCATGTGGTACGATACTCGTTCACCATCAAGAAATTGAAATATATTTCAACGATCAATGAAATTAATTCCCATGTAAATGAGACAGAAATGTGAATTTCTTAGTTAAGAGTTACTACCATTATTCATTGATATTATCATATCTTTTACAATTAGAAAAAATATATCACCAATAAACAACATTGATATAATCAATCCATCTCATATTTGAGACCATAATCAATTCAAGAAATGTAGAATAACTGATAATACCCCCATCAACCAACTGGAAATCTATTTCCCATGACGAAGACACTCTGGTTCCTAGGGCCCACAATGGGGCTTGAAGAAACTCCTATCGACATAGAATCCTTTCATTATGTATATATTACAATGATAAGAATATTATATTGTAGACTGATTAGCCTATATATAAACCCAAAGAATCTAAATTAATCATTGAAAAGATCGTGGTGGGCATCCAACCTAAGAGAAATAACCCATTCTGTATAGTAAAAAATTTAAAAATTTGTAAATATCCTAGCATAACTAATAGAGAAACAATAATACAAATCTCATCAGTATTTAAGGAAACTATTCCATGTAGACTGAATCCATAATTTCAACTTTTAATTTTTATAAATTAATTATCCTCATATTCATTTGTATAAAAAACTACATATATACTATAAACTCTTCATAAATATGAATCTCTAATCCACTAAGAATCATAAAAATAATGAGTGATTGGGTGAATAATCCTCCTGTAGGACTCACATTCAAGTGTCATTATTTTTTCTATAATTTTTTATATTAATATAATTTAATCCATTATCTATGGGTCTTCATTTTCAAAAATGCATCAACCTTCTCCAATTTAGTTATCATAGAACTTGAGTAAAAATCATTAATGAAAACCATAACTGAATGTAGTAAAAATATATTATAAAATCCAAACACAAAGATAAAAGATGTTATATG
Source organism: Viscum album (assembly GCA_963277665.1). NCBI lineage: Eukaryota > Viridiplantae > Streptophyta > Magnoliopsida > Santalales > Viscaceae > Viscum > Viscum album. Next base: position 811,939,407 of record OY728126.1, on the reverse strand, counting down.
AGAAAAAATTCCCATTACCTCACTACTATAAATACCCCTTTTATCAGTTCTAAAAACTCCTTTTATTAGTGCTAGAAAAGCGTTGTTAATGTCGGTGAAGATAAGGGGGGTCTCCTTTATCAGTGCTCCAAAAGGTGCTGATAAAAGGGTCCTTTATCAGCACTTTGTTTTAGCGCTGATAAAAGGTTACTTTATCAGCGCTTCATTTATCATCACTTTATTTTTAGCTCTGATAAAGGACCCTTTTTTCATCTCTTTTTTAAAAGTGCTGATAAAAGTTAAAAAAATAAAATAAAATAAAATAATAAAAAAAATCTTACTAATCAGGGAGCTTTTATAGCACTTTAGTCCCCCGTTTTACAGCGCTTTTTTGCCCCCCCCCACCTCCAGCACTCCGACGCACCCTATTTACCCTTTAGCAGTGCTAGCTCCCATATTCCCCAATGCGTGTGCGCCCCCGCCTCCACCAGGGTTTGAAATCAAGACCTCCCATATGCGCCTAATCCCTTACCACACATCTATTTTGATTTGTTTTCCATTTCATGATATCTCTCAAAATATATATAGTTATATTTATTCGTATATTAATATATATTTATATTAATATATATAGTTATATTAATATATATATAGTTATATTAATATATATATCACTATTTATATATATATATATATTTAGTTATATTTATTCGTATAGTAATATATATTTATAATAATATATACATAGTTATATTAATATATAAATATAGTTAAATTAATATATATATTTATAGTGATATTAATATATATATTTATAGTGATATTAATATATATATTTATAGTAATTTTAATATATATATATATGTAGTTATATTAATATATATATATTGTTAGATTAATATATATATATAGTTAGATTAATAAATAGGTATATAAATATTCATATATTTTTATTTTAAATAAAATGGATATAAGTTATTATTTAGATAAAGCTAATATATTTTATATGTAAATATATATATATATATATATATATATATAATTAAATTTTTATGTGTGAATATATAAAAAATATGTATATATTTTTATATATTTGATTATAAATAGCAGTGTATTATAAAAAACATTAAATTTCAAAGACATAATCCCAATATGAATCTAATACCTTGGAATAAATGAATTCCCCACCCAAAAAAACCCAATAATACCCCCTCAAATGAGGCTGAAAATCCACAAAATGTTAAACAAATCGGGGTACACCGACTAAAAACTCTATTTTAGAGGCCTTATAAGCCTTTTTTGGCCTTGAAAAAACCTTGACTGGGGTACTCCTCAGTGACAACGATGTAGATCTCATCGTGGGCTTCGATTTGATATGTGGTATAGCTCAAATGGAGACCCGGATCAAATGTTATGGCCATTTGAAGTTCAAGTTGTGTTTTCAACATATTTTGGATTTTTTTTAATTTTTAAATTTTTTTAGTCTTCAAATTGTTATTAAATGACTATTACACTATAATAATTATCAAATTATTAATTAAAAACATTTTTTTAATTTTTTTATCTGCCATTTTCACTAAATATCTTATATATTAAGTGTAATTGTATATTTATACTTATCTAAAATATATTTAAAATTATATTTAAAAAATATATATTATATTTTTATTAATATAACTATATCAATATATTTAAATATTAATATATATTTTGTAATGAATTTTTTTTATGTAGACCCTTTATCAGCGCTAACGAAAAAGTGCTGATATAGGGGGTACCTTTAAAAGTGCTAAAAAGGCACTGTTAAACGGGGTACCTTTATCAGCGTTTTTTAGCGCTGATAAAAGTGTGGAGCTGGCCTTGCCCCGTTTTGTGTTAGTGCCTTTAGCCACTTTTTTATTATTATAGAAAGATCATTATTCATGAATTTTTAGTACATTAGGGTTATCCATAATTGAAAAAAAAATATAATATAAGTCTAAAATTAAACTCTTAGACCTCTTTAAAAAACAAATGTATATCAGATCATCATCCATGTTCCATAATTCATATGAAAGTGTAAAATAAATTTCATTCATGTGTCCTTAGTGATTAAACACATCTTCATCATCAAAGATTTTTAATAAAAAAACCATTATCAAACTATATCTATGAAATAATCATGAAATCCCATTACAACACCAACTTCACTCACAAATAACTAAATCAGCAATCATATGAATAATAAATGAAGTAGGGTTTACCATAAACAACATATTTGATAAAGGATAGTAATGTAGTGAAATTAAATATTATAGTTCATCATTATTACATATATCTACTTTCTATCTGAATTATTAGATAAATCAGTGATTAAATTACTACCATTTTGAAAAAATATATAAGAATGATATTTATTGAATTTATCCCAAATAAAAAATACCAAGGATGAACACTAAAAACATTTTACTATACATAGAATGAAATTGGTAATTTTATCAAACATATATACAATTATAGATAACATAAGCACTCTATGGTCTATGTAGTTACTCACAAGTATCTTCTGTAATGATATATTACAACGTCTAATATATTATCATCATCATCATAAGAATAATATTCATTATTAAGAACCTTAACAATGACAAGAGTATGATTCTTGAGCTTGTTTTTTTCTTCTTTTCATTAATCTTCTAATAATGAGGATGATCTCCTATAACAGAAGGGATCTAAGAACATATTTAAATAAAATATATTTTTTGACATTAATTTCTATCCCCAATGATATTGAGTCAATTATAATTTTCATTTTTTAATAATTATTACAATTCATGATCATCATATGGTGTAGGGTAATAATTCATCTTCAGTCCACTATAGGTTTCTAAACATTTTTTGGTACCTGATTATAGCTAATATATTTTAATTTTCCATTATTTCACATCATCAACATGAGTATCTAAGTCAATATCACTATACACTTATTGATCCCCCTCCAATGTGTGTCTGTGTGTGCGGGGGGGGGGGGGGGTTATCTTCTGAAGTATTAAATAAGGAATCCCAAATAGGGCATACATTGTTTGAGGAGAACCTTATTGAATCATCTGTATCATATGTATCTGAGATATTTTATGCCATATAATCAACATCACAAAATCCAAAATAATGTTAACACTTCCCAGGATAGGGAACCTGATTCATAAGGGTATTGTCACCATGATCCAGATACTTCATAAATTGGTCCCCAGATGATCAGGCCTGGTATTTATGGGGTGTGTCACTATGATTTGATCAATATTTTTCCACCCATTATTTGTGCATTGGGGGAGATCATATGAACATTCTCTTGTGACTCAATATGTTTTTAATCTTGTGAAAATGACTGAAGTTGTATGAATAATTATTCAAAACTATTTCACAGTATAATTTTTCAAAAATATGAATTCTGCATTTTGAATCCAAATATTGAGTGTAATAGATTTCAATATATCAATTATCACACAAATACATGAAACAAATTGTCCTGGGAGCTTTCTCGTAGCTAAATATAGTGCAATAGGTTGTCCAACAACACAGTAAATTGAAAAGTGGGTAGGTCATTTATATAAATACAAAATAATTTTGTAAAAACCAATCCATATTGAGACAACATAGGATTTATAATCATTATGAAAATTTTGTGACCAATTATTAAAATTTATATGACAATGATAAAATTCTAAGATCCCCTCAATCAATAATGATAAAAGCTATCGTTGAAATTTAAGTGAATATGATCATAAAATATATCAGGAAGACCTATTTGGAATCCTACAAACATTGTGGTTTCAATATTGTTTGTAAAAAATATTGATGAGGATCACCATTTATTTGGGAATTTAAATATTAAGGCTTATCGCAAGTTCGACAACAAGATCTCAACTAATTCATTAAAAAAACAATACACAATCATCTATATAGTTAGGTATATAATTGAATTAAATAAATATCCCTAATAACCTCTAAAACACATCTATAAAACATTTAAATTTCAATCAATGTGATCTTTCATTGCATTACCCCATGGGTGAGTGCTTCAGCGGGTGCAGCAAATCCAATATTTGTCTCCATCATTATTATAAATTGAATTTTAAATGATACTAAATTATTGTTATTTTAAATATATATAATGTTTATATTTACAATATAATATTTTTTATCAAATAAATGAAAAATTTAAAGGTATAAATGTTTTTCATAATACATTATTATTTATAAATCGATAAAATTAGATGTAATATATTTAATAATAATATTTACAAATATTTAAAGAAAATTAATATAATGTTATATTATTATTACTAGTTCTATATGTATATATTATGTTAACAAAATTGTGGTCAGAGCATATTGGTAATGGAAGCCCGGGAATACTACATTTACCAGAGATCAAATTGTGTCATCCTTGAATTTTGGTTTAATTCTGTGTTCCACAATGGAATAAAGGGTGATAGTCGCAACATATGATGAGGGACGTGATGTAGTTTTGTAGGACACAACATGAATAAAGGGTGTCACTATTCCATAAGCGGGTGGGTCATGATGGTGGAGTGGCTTGTAGGGCTCTATGACACTATTCTAAAGAACATGGTTTAATAGAGCAAGTGGCATAATTGTTATGGCGCAAACAAGAGGACACATCACATAGATGGTGGTACCATTTACACTATAAAATATGATATAAAGAACAACATGGTCGATGGTGGAAACATAACAATAATTGTTTTTATTTAGGATTTGTATGTAATGTATTTCTTTATTGACTTTATAAAAATGTATAATTTCTTTTTAAATATAATTAAACAAAATTATTTATAAAAATGAACTATTTTTTTAAAATATATCATTAATTATAATAGCTTATAGTTATATTCATAAAAAGGTAGGTTTATGTCCCCTTTTTATGTAAGTTTCCCAAACATCTATTTGTGTGGAATTTTTTATTATTATAATAAGTGAGGACATATAATTAACAATAATACTAAAAATAATATATTTAAATATAATAAATTTACATATATCTATTAATTCATTTAAATAAATTAATGACCATGTTTTCATTAATGTATATATTTATTTTGATAATAACATGTATTGTAAATATATATAGTTATCATAGTATATAAATATATATCACAATATACACCTATATCTGTATGAATTCATGTACATAAATGAATATATAAATAAATAACTAACTAAATAATCTCTAATGAGATATTTGAAATTGAAAAATCAAATGACTTTTCCTAAAATTTATTGTTATATATAAATATTTGTGTGTAAATATATAATTTTATAATAAATATATATTATATACAATCAATATATAATATTGAATTAATATATATATGTATATATATTATAAATTATTTAATAATAATATAAATATATTAATTGAAATATAAACTATATTTAATATATTAATATAATTCATATTATTTTATTTAATACACATATATAATTTATTTATATTTTTCGTTTCACTTTAATTTTTTAATATATATATATATATATTTAATTATTTATTTATATGTGTGTAATTATAATTTTAAGAAACTGTAAATGAATAAATATAATTATAAATTATATAAAAAATATATTTTATTCATATAAATATATATATATTATTATATAAATAAAATTTAGTAATGTGTACATATGTATATATAAATCATACTATGTATGATACCAATTATGAGTTCTAAAAATTATTGATAAATGGTTCCCTTTTAAAAGTTCTTGAAAAAACATTTATAGTGGGATACCTTTATCATTGCTAATTGAAAAACATTCAAAGGGTGTAATTTTAACAATGGTTTTTAACAATGATATTGGTATCTTTTGTTATTTATGTTTTAGGTTCAGACAATTGTTTTTCCTTTATCATCATTTTTTTTGCAGTGATAATGTACATCAATTTATTTTTATGAATCTAAAGTAGTTAAATCAAATAATTTTAGTAATCAATGAAAAATATATATAAATAAATAAATGTTTTCTCTATTAACAATACATTAAAAAAATAAAAAATAACTAAAATTGAATATTTAAAAGATTATATAATGAGGAATGGATCTCATAAAATAAAAGAAACATATCATAAACTATTAAAACATTGATTTGTATAAATAAAACATATAATTAAAAAATTGACCGAAAATTATTCTAAAAAAATTACATATTTTGTTTTGGTGATTGTCATTCATAGTTATTATAATTCTAGTTGACGATTTTTTCAAAAAAAAAAATTGAAAGAAAATTTCATTTTCTAGGATTAGATTGTATGATACAATTTTTGAATGAAAAAAATTATTTCAATTTTTAAAATTCACATTGGTTCAATCTAGGGAAATCACATGTTGGATTAATGCAAGGTTGATTCCAATAAGTTAAATTTAAATTATAATAACTATATTCATTTATCTTAAAACATTTAACACTTCTAACCCATTTTAAACAACTGAATCACATTTGTAGAAAACAAATTCCCTAATAAATTTAATTTACTAATTCAATTTATTATAAAAAAATATCATATTTTATTTAAGTGAAATTTATTCTATCGGTAAAAAATGAATCAAGATTCATTGTATATTTTTTTAATTAATAAGATATAGAAATGTTATTTGTAATCTATTATTTCATGTTTCTAAAATTTACAATATTCTTATAAATTTAACAACTATCTTTGTATTACTTGAGGATACAGGACATCAAATTAAAGTGAGTATAAATTTTGTGGTAAAAAAATAAATTGGATTATTTTGTCTAAAAATTGATATTCTGAGACTTTTTTTAAATTATTTTGATCACTTGATTCATAATTTTTGAAATAAAAATGAGTTTAAATAAAACAATTCACCTTGAATCATTTTGTGACACCATACATCCGATTAGAATGAAATTTATCAATATATTTTAAAATAATTCAATGATTATTTCCCTAAATTAGTATAATAATACAAATTTATTTTCATGGTTTTGAATTTTTATTGAATTTTAGTAGATAAAAATAGGTTTAAATTATAGAAATTTAAATTTTATATTTTTTGGAAGATATAACATCAAATTGTAGTTTTGTTTGGTAGCATATGATATATAATTATTAATTGTAATTTTTTATTTTTTTACAATATTTTTTAGGTTTTATTATTTTGAAATCATTTGTACCTTAAAAAAATTAAATGTATAAATATAAAATTTTAATCATTCTATGAAAACCATAATTGGGATTGACATATTATTATCTTACATGATTTATAATGTAATTGGTGATATTTATCGTAAATTTGGAATACAATGTTGTCTCATTTATATAGTTTTGTTCATATTAAAAAAAATTAAACATAATTGAATCTTATTATTGTAAAATATATACAATGGAACATTTTCAGATTTTTTTGGCCTTAAATTTTTTAAATTATCAAAAAAATTGAATTAATGACAGTTTTTTCATTTCTTCTGTAATACAATAATCATATTTTAATGGGTTTGACTATCTGATAATGATTTATAAAAAATAAAATACATTTAATTATCAAATAAAAATTAAACCATTATTTTCAGTTTTCATCTTTAATTTGATAGAAAAATATTCCTTCATGTCGTGTGTACAGAAAAAACATGGTTGACCCCCTTATATGGAACGTATGCTAGGCCAGAAAATTTCCCCTGAGATTGTTTGGTTCTTCATGGGATGGAAAGTAGTTCCCTTGTAACAAATAATTCTCTAGAGTAAATGATTTCTCCAGAAAAACAAAGCTAATCAAGGAACCACCACTAATAAGTCTGACACAACCACTCCATACCTCAGAGATCCATACTAAATTTTTTTTATTATAAATAAGAATAACCATTTGTGGAATAATTATATAGTTAAACAAACAACTCAACTAATCAAATGTATTAAAACTGAGAAGGAAATTAATATAAAATTGAGGAAAACTAGGTGATACATTCATAGTGAAAGATAAATAAAATAAACAAAAATTAAAAGATGATGACCGCCTTATGAACTTCAGGTTACTATGAAACTAAAATTTACTCCATAGACAACCCAAACGATTCCACAAGAAGAAGATCTCGATACCTAAAACTGAATAAACAAGAGTCAAATTTTCTACAGACACCGAGTAATGTATGTATACTAGAATCGTAAGAAAACCAGTAAGATATTACTAAATTGCCTATACATTTCCATTATATAGAAATATATATTATACATTTAAATACACGATTTTAAAACATATTTTTATCATCTTAAGATAGACAATCATATAAACACTTTACAACATTATTTTTAAACCTCGAACATTCATTAAGAAAAAGTTAAAACATTACTACATAAAAAACTATAAAAATAACTTTTTTATTATTATTTTAAAATAAAAATATTAACATCCCAATAAGATTGCAAAAAAATAACTACGATAATTATAAATAAATAACATAAGAAAAAAATGTATTGAATTTAAATAAAAAAATAATCATTGTATGGAAATTATAGAAGTATAAAAAAGTGTGTATGTTGTGATACATGATTGATAACTAATATAGAGCCACAAATAAAATAGAGAGACAACTAGACTATTTAATAATGAATATAAAAGAATTAAAAAATCACATAGAACTAGAAGTAGAAAGAAACTGAGAGAGAGCATTATAAAATATATATAACCATGGAAAACATATAAACATCTATTGAGATGATACTATACATATTTGGGTGGAAGAATAATATTACCTATAGATTTATCCTTGGGGAATATCCATTCAAATTTATCTACTGAACCTCACCAGTGTCAGTCATCAAGAATGGTTCACAGTATACAACTAGTAAAAGACTTGGGTGTATCAAAAGTTCATGTTGAGCATAACTAAGTCAGTTTTAATCAAAATCTTGGAATAATTAGGGATGTAAATGATGAATATTATCAGGAACAATGAAATAAAAATAATTATTAATTAAAAAACATTAAAACCAAGATGGGATGATATTTTCACATATAAATCATAAATAATTTATGGGAATTAAGAAATACCTCACATTTAATTTATTTCTCTATGGTCGATGATTGGATTAAGACCAATATCCATATCATCATTCTATTTGTGGAATCAGGGGTAGATTCCCAAAAGTAGTGATCTACATATTCCTCTAGATCCTCTGATCATAATTGTATAGTTCTCTAAATACTAGAATATATATTTATGACACCTGATACAATCATTCTTTATCGTCGTAGAATCCTTCAAGGTGAGACATAATCATTCTAAGGAGGAGGAGAATATCTTTTTATTTTTGACATTGTTATAGGATTGGAGGTCTTTAGTTAATGATATTTCATGCTATAAATCATCTTTCCCAATAATAACATTTTTTTTGTGTTTCGTAAAATGTCTTAAAATGGTTTAAAGAGTTGTAGATTTACTAAATAAGAATTTCACAATGGCCCTTATTATTTTAATAATCACCAATGAATCCCATGTCAAAATAAGAATAAAATTTTTATTATTTAAATTTAATATCATAAAATCATGGATAAAATAAATATTATTTCTTTTAATAAAGAATTTAAATTTTTTTAAAAATATTTAAGATATAATTTCCATTATGGACTGTTAAACTCTCTCCCATAATCCAAAATATTTATTAGGACGTGAATAATAAATATTTATTTATTTAAATAGATATCACTAGATTATTATGCAATAAATAAATAAATTTTGTATTCCATCAATTATTAAATTAATATTTATTATATATTCATATAACAAATAAAATAAATAGTTTTTTACCTTACAAAAAAAAATAATAATATATTCAGGTAATTGATTTACTAATTACCAAATAAATAAATATATATCAAATATTCTACTCAAATATATATTCTCCAAAATATTTAGTGCCTAATTATTTTATGATGAAATTAAAATAATAATTATTAAATCACTGAGTGTAAAAATATTTATCCATTATTTTGAATTTATATTGAATTTAACTAATGTTATGAATGAATATATTGAGTAAACCTCTTGACCTTTTTTTAGGTGACATTAGTGAATAATTCCTGATGTTGAAGAATAAAATCTAAAAACACACAAAGGCTCGTTTAGAGAGAGATTTTTATATAACAATGACATGTAACCTCATATAGATGGTCACTAAGTAATGAAATATCATTATCTCGGTATCTCTAATCAAATAGTATGCATGCATATATCGTTAATCATTATGCTCATTGATTCATTCTTCGACTTTCAAAAAATTAAAATTACATCAAAACATCGAATCCATGGACTTATATATGATTTAAAATTACTATTAAATAAAATAAGTTTTTAAATTTATCTTGTATTGTAAAGTAAAAGGTATTTATTTAATGTCATATCACTCAGGATGCACCCAATGTGTCCTATATCACTATGAGAATTTTTCATTGTAGTTTTCATCAATATATCATTGAATAAAAATCATGAAAAGCATTTAAATAATCTTATAGTCTAAGGATCATTAAATATGATCACATATAAGAATATCTAATAAAAAATATAAATGTGGACTTCTTACTGTAGGGGAATGTTCTCAAAATCATATGCTCTAGATATTACTAAGGGTCTACAACAAGATAATGTTTCTCAATGTCCAAGAAGTCTTCACCCATGAGTTACTATATAATTTCTTCCTATAAAATAATAACATTAAATTATTGAACATATATTTTATCATATTATCTTTGGACATTATGTTTCTCATCCTAGTAGGGAACTACTATGACCATTCATTGTGATAGTTAACCTTATGAAATTAACACATACTATTTCACACAAAAGAACAAAAATAAATTGATAAAAACATTATTAATATTCAAAACATTATTAATATTCAAAACAAATAAGGCCCACGCCGACAACACTTAGGTTTTGCCTAGGGTAAATCCGCCATCCTAAGCGCAATGGTGCACTCAGATATCTAATCCGAGTAACCATTTAACAGTTATTCCACTTTTTTAAGAAAACTTCTTATGTGTGTTAATTTAAGTTCAAAAAAACTTCGGCAGATAATTCCAGGCACTCCGAGCCTCGGAATTGTGCATCGCCATATTTTACGATCTCAAAATAATTCCATATAAAAAATTATATTGAATCCTCAAGAAATTACATAAATAAACTATATTCATCCCATTTTATTTTTATAGGTAAATTAATTTTCTATATAAAATAAATAATGGTTTACAATATAAAAATTGTATAATGCAACTAAAAATAGAGGCAAATAATCCTTACAATGTTATTACCTTTTAAATCACAATCCATTTAATTAAATAAAATACTATGGTTCTTAAAACCATTTGAATAAAATTAATATGTTAAAATAAATACATTAGGTAGTAATCTCACAATATTAAAGATATCATGGTGTCAAATATGAAATATCTATCCAGAAAGTAATTTTAAGAGAGAAACCCCATACATTATGTTATTGTTTAGATGAATGCACACTAACCTAATTTATAAACAAACTATATTAATCACCTACTACAAAGAAATTTTTATATCTATAGCCTTTTAGAAACATGTTTTGTAATCATATATTACAAAAAAAATCTCAATTACCATTTATTTATATTATCAGGTTTTAAGAAATTTAAATTCATTATCTCATACATGATCCATAGTGACGTGGTCGATTCATAGTTAATGGTACAAACTTAATCATTCCATAATCCAGGATACTATAAATAATTTATTTCATTGATTAATCAAATCTAATTTTCATTAGGTGAATGATAAAGATAGGTTTTTTGAAATATGAAATCTCGATGAACTTGTTTCGACATGTTTAATGATAAAAAGGTGTTCTATTAATAAATAAATTTAATATAAATTAAACCTCTATATAATAATAAAACATAATAAATAGATTATTATTACATGATATTATCATTATATAATATTCCATAATCATTTACATAAAAAATATTATATCATAATTCTCATTGGTGAATAAACTAAACCGAATAAGAGCATGTTATAATGATTTAAATACTGAGGAAATATCTTTATGTATTGTTAATATAATATATAATTAGTTATAAACATGTTATAAATATAATTTTCCTTCAATATATTCATTATAAGAATTATATATTATGTTTTGTTATGACAAAGGAAATTCATCATTGGTGGAGGTGGTACTTTGTATTTATGCACAATTAAAAATTCCATTTCTCTAGAAAATTGGATGGAATAAATTTATATGATAAATTATAATTTTATAATCATAATTGTTACATATTAAATATACAAATTCATCCAATACATCATTTTTACCATTAAATTTTGTTGGTTATGATAAATTTAGTGCATAATTTGATTGAGCAAGTAGTTTGTAAAAACACACGATCGATGCTATTTTGTTTCTCTTAGTGGATGAATAGACTGAGAAATGATTTCTCTAATAATATAAAACAAATTAGTAAATTACTAATTTCTAGTTATATTATTGTTTCAATAATAAATTTTATATGTAAATATTTGGTTGAAAATTCTAAAGAGTAAAAAATACCCACATTGAGAACTTATGATTTGTATTTGTATATCCATAGAAATGAAGGCCCTAGGCTCAGTAATTGCAAGAAAATTTTTATGAATGTCACAACCTGTCCTTGAGGCCCATGCTGTGACTACCCCAAACCCGCCTTCTATGGGCCAGGGGTTGGCGACTAGCACCAAAGGCATAACTCCATAAAAAACTAGGAAGGCATTGCCTTTATAAAATGTAAACACCCAAAACTAGAGTAAAAGTGGAAGCAAACACTAAGTAAAGAAGTATAACAAGTGTGATGAAAGTACAAAGGGGACGGAAATTAAATCCCAATAGAAAGGTATAGCTACAAATGAACGAATGTACAACTGAAAAGACAAACAGCTGGAAGATGGAAGCAGCTCCTGGATCGTCCTCCGGGTTCCTACATGAAGGGTAGGTACAGATGTCCTCCTCAGAACTCCACATCTAATGGTCTGCTCCATGTGTCGTCACACTGAGTGTCCACCTATGGGTACCATCCAGTCCTTGTACACTCTGCCTCGGTAAGCATTGTCCATCGTCTACATCCAACACAACGAGGTGCGGGCATAGCCCGTGCATGGGTGAGTATAACGATACTCAGTAGGCACCCTGAGACCCTCAAGGTCTCACTAAATCCAACTAGGATAACCACAAAGAAATTATATAAATAGATAACCTTTACTTAGATATATGCACATACATATACCTAAGTTATCAAGTAAGCCATCTCAATCATGAGGAAAACACAAAGCTCATTGACTCAGCTCAAACCTGGATTTTCATTATCAAAACCATGACTCCTAGAGAAATCCTCCTCTATCGAGTATTGTGGCCCTGTCATGACTCTAAGGTGCTACTCACTAATGTTAGACTATTGAGGTACTACTCCTGTCGAGTACCGCGGGTCTGCTGCCAAACCCAGTGCTCCGTCCGTTGTGGGTCTGCAACCAAACCGGGCGCTCACCCAAATAGCCATCAGAGTTAATCCTCCTATTGATTACCATGGGTCTTCTTCCATACTAGGTGCTCCGTCCTCCATGGTTCTATCTCCAAATCGGGCTCTCTGTTCACTAGGATAGTGGAATCACTCCGAGTCGAATCGGTCAAGCAGTTGTCTGGTCTAGAGCTACTAAGTCTACGCACTCCGTATGCTTGTTTCTAGGACGATTTGCTCCATGAGCTACTGGACGATACTCAAAGTGTCATGAAGTATCATGTAAAAGTATCTCAATGGACCTCCACGTCAAAGGGGTCTCAACGCAAATTACGGCGTGTCAATCAGACACCCGGTCTATGAGTTATCCGCTTTTCTGTTCCTGGGGCCGAGTTGGATTTCAGTTGCAATCCAACCTAGACATACTCCAAACTCATCTTAACCCTGTTTGGATTATACAAAAATGGCCATTTCATCAATAGTAATCCAATTTAGTTTACGACACATCAATCAGGCGCTCGGTCCTTAAGTTATAAGTGTTTCTGCTCCAAGGGCCCGATTGGTTTCGGGTTCGAACCAACCCGGCCATACCCAAATTTTACAAAACCTTGAGTGTAATATATCAAAATGACTGCCTTGTTTAAAGGATACAAATTCAACTGACGGTGCATAGATCGGAGGTCCGTAGTCAAAGTTATGTGTATTTGAATGAAATTGGTCCGAAAGTAGGGGGTCTGGGTCCGGTCCAACCCGGCCCAGACCGCCCTGGGTCGGCCGAACCGTTCGGGTCGACCTGGAACCGCGGATCCGGCCCTCATGACCTACCCTGGCTAGGGCAGGGGGGGCGCTAGCTCGGCCAGCTAGTGTAGCATTAAGTTGTGCCTCTTTAATTCTGGAACAGTGGAGTCGTTTTGGTTCCACCCGCCGCCGCGGCTCAGCTGCGGAGGCCTGTTCTAGCAGCACACCGCCGCCACCTTCAATGGACCATCGGACGCTCTCAAGTGGTCCATTTCACCCATCGACTACGCTTAAGATCTTCTCGAGACCCAAACTCCACTACGAAATCTCCAAATTACCATTGCAGTCCTGTTTCATCATCGCTCGACAATCTGTGCACAGACGAACTACGATTGGAGGGTTCGGGATTGTTCTTTGCCCCGATCCATCCAAATTATATGTTTTCAATCATGATAAAGTATTCAAACTAAAAAAAACCTAAACATAACCCCGCATCAGATTTGAATCCCAACCCGCATGAACGAGCGATCCACGGATCAACCGGGCAGAGGTTGGTCTGTGCTCGTCGTTCCTTCCTCAAAATGGAAAGGAGAAATTCAATACAATTCCCCTACCTCAAAAATATGTCACACGTCATCGAACCGAGGAAGACGAACGTCGCGTTGCTCAGGCATCGTGGAAGAACGGTGTTGATTCTGTTGACGTCGGAGGAAGATTTGTCATTGATGGTGACGTTCCCCATGGCAGTGTCTCCTCCCATGTCGCAGAGGAAGAAAAATATTGAAGAAGTCGCTTCACATCCTTCGGGTCATGGAGTATTCTTCATTCCATGGAGTATTCTTCATCGATAGAGGACAATGTTCTTCGTGGAATAATGAATCTTCTCTTATTCTCTAAAGGTTCTCCCCACCAAATATTTGCCAACCAAAAATATTAGAAAGGCTTTCCCAATTAAAAAGAATTTACAGGCAATTCGAATTAATTCAAATGGAATCAATGATTAATTAAATGTGTCATTTAATTAATCCTAGTTGTTGGCATTTAAAATAGAAGATGAAGAGTTGACATAAAAGAGGGGAGTTAATGGGGGGTTTAAGGGGAGTTAGGGGGAGACAAAAGGTTAAGGCTCATGTGGGCCCCACCTCACAAATATCCTCTCATGAGAGGTTATGTGGTTGTGGGCCACACCAATAACTTCCCCATATAGGATTTAACTTCCCAAGATAAATAAAATTGTTTACAACAATTTTATTTAACTTTTTTTTAAACCCCAAAAACTAACATTCAACACGCATAAAACGCAACTACGGTAAAGGTCCCCTTAAATGAATATCGGCACTGCGAGTTCATCGGTGTCCTTGGATTTCAATTATGAGCACTGGTTCAAAAGATAGAAAAGCATGCACGTACGTTTACTAAACATACCTGAAAAAAACTTCAGAAATTGATTCCAGGAACACCGGGCCTCAGAATCAGGGGATGTCAGAAACTGCGGACTCATAAAATTCTATAGAAATTAAGAAAAAAAATTCCCTCAAAATTTCTGGGTCTTTACATTACCCCCACCTCAAGACTTTATGTCCCCATAAATCTACAACATATTCTAGGGAAACAAAAGAGGGTATTGAGCACGCATCTGAGCCTCCCGCACCCATGTGCTCTCCTGGAGGTTCATGTGCTGCCAGCGAATGCGTATAAGAGAAATCGACCGTCGACGCAGGACCTGCTCGTGTCGATGCTCAATCTCCACTGAAAACTCCTAAAAAGTCATTATGTCATCCATTTCTAGCTCCTATGATCAATGATGTAGGTTAGGCCTTGCACATATCTTCTTAGATGAGATACGTGGAAGACGTCGTTCACCCGAAACTACTGAGGTGGAAGGACCAGGCAGTAAGCCACCTCTCCTACTCTACTAAGGACCAGGAAAGGTCTGATGAATCGAGGAGACAACTTTCCGCATCGGCCAAATTTCTGCAGACCTCGTCGTGGTGAGACTCATAAGAAGATGTGGTCGCCATCTACGAAGTCTAGTGGTCTCATCCTCCTATCAGAATAAGACTACTATCTATTTTGTGCAGTATTCATCTGCTCCTGGATGATCTGCACCTTCTCCATCGTAGCCTGCACTATATTTGGTCCTACAAGAGATGCTAAGATTTCCTCTTTTCCAAAAAGTGAAATTTGGTCTCATCCCATGGACGAACTACGTCCTTTGCCTAATACAGTCAATCCTGACCTGAACGGTACTAATTTATGCCATGTACGATGTCGTAAGGGCTCAATCCTACTACCAAAGGATCCAACCGTCACTCTCACCTCCAAGGGTTGAGTTATACTGTCAGCATTAGTGTGTGGTCAATGGGTCTCTCCCAGTAGGAATCTAGAATGTGAGGGTCAAGTCAACGGTTTTAACCAGAACCTCTTAATATTAAGCACACGAAATACAGAAAATAAAATGTCACAAAGAAAGGTGTCTTTTATAACTGCATCTTGAAGTACAAAGACACAAATCAATAACAACAATGACATTAACGAAGCTAGAAGCACCATGAACAAAGGCCTCCATGCGTGGAAATAGTCCTGCTCTTTTCCACCTACTTCTAGAGCTCCATAGTCATATGCTTTAGCTCCCTGTAGTTGTGCTCTCCACTAGCCACCCGTTCCCTGTGGTTGGGGTGGACCTCTTGGTGGTGGTGGTGGAAACACCTCGAAGCGTCATCCACCACCAGCTACACAGCCAACTCCCAGCAGTCTGTCATGATCGAACATATGCCTCTTCCTGGGGGGTCCTTCATCTATCTGCTGATCGACTGCACGGTGAGTCAGATAGTCGCGTGCCATGTGACCAAGCCCACCACAGGAATAACATAGTTTGTTCTTAGTAATCCTGGCTCTGTCTCCCCCTGGGTGCCCTGCACCACCGATCCTAAGTCGTGCGGTCGACCACCCATGGGTCTGGTCATCTTGGACCCCTGCGTCATCTGTCTACTGCCAGCTGTAGAAGACTCCACTTCATGTCGACTAGTGGTGGGTTCCACTGCTGGAGATTTCTTATCAAGGAAACTCTCCACTAGGAGGGCTCGCTCCAGCACCCTCTTTTGTGTTTGGATGTTGTGGGAGACAACTGAAGATATAATCTCTCTCCTGAGTCCCTTCTTGACGATCTGGGCCCTGAAAAATGGGTCTCATACCATATCAGTAGAGTAGCACGAGAGGTCGGTTAACCTCACTGAGAACTGTTCCACCATCATGATACCCTGATGTAGATGTAGTAGCTCATGTATATGCACCGCTTGAAGGGTGGCTGATATAAACTCCGCCCGTAATAGGCTCTCGAAGTAAGTTCATAGAAGTGACGCATTGTCATGCATCTGAAGCATCAGTCTCCACCATTTGCATGATGCTGCCTGAAAGAGGCTGGTAGAAAGGATCACCATGATGTTTGCTAGTGTCCTTACTAGCCTAAAAACTCTCACCATAGACTGAAGCCAATACTAAGCCACCTATGGGTCCGTCCCTCCCCGGAACCTAGGTGCCCTCTGGCACTGGTACTTGTGCAGCGCGCTCAAGCGATGTGCATCACCTACGGCGGGGGATGGTGGCATCAGTGGCCCAACGGGTGGTAGTACCGCTGGTGCATAAACTAGAAGAGGGCCCTGTACTAAGGCCCCTTCTCTCGGCGGGCTGTTAGTACATACAACTCTGGGGGCCCTAGCAGAACGTCCACGAGGAGGCATCCTGAAAGAAACATATGTGACACAGTCAAAGACTATACCTGGTGAGCTCACCTAGTCTGAGCTGACATGAAGAATAATTTTAAAAACACACACGCAATCAGTGTTTTCTTGCACTGAGCCAGAAATCAGAATTCAGGGTCCTGGTGTATTGATACGTCAGCCGCCCGCACCAACAGTGGACTCCCTGAACTGAAAACCACACTTTGTACCCTTAACACTATTGCTTCACAGAAATAAAATATCAGAGTCCTAGTTTTTCGGTAGAACCAACATCCTTTGATACCAATTTTTCATGACCTATCCTCGGGGCCCGTGTAGTGACTACCCCAAACATACCTTCTATAGGCCAGGGGCTTGCGACTAGCACCAAAGATTTAACTCCCTAAAAAACTGGGAAGGCATTTCCTTTATAAAACGTAAACACACACAACCAAAGTACAAGTAGAAGCAAGCACTAAGTAAAGCAATATAACAGGTGTGCTGAAAGTACAAAGGGGATGGAAATACAAGACCAACAGAAAGGTAGAGCTACAATTGAAAGAAATAACAATTGAAAAGACAAACAGCTGGAAGACGGAAGCATCTCCTAGATCCTCCTCTAGGTTCCTACCTGAAGGGTAGGTACATAGGTCTTCCTTAGCACTCCGCATCTAACGGTCCGCTCCATGTGCCATCACGCCGAGATTCCACCTCCAGGTACCATCCATTCCTCATACATGCTTCCTCGGTCAGTGCCATCCGTCGTCTACATCCAACACAACGAGGTGCGGGCATAGCCCGTGCATGTGTGAGTATAACGATACTCTGTAGGTACACTGAGACCCTCAAGGTATCACTTAATCCAAAGAGGATAACCACAAAGAAATATATCAACAGATAACCTTTACATAGTTATATGCCCATACATATACCTAAGTTATCAAGTAACTCATCTCAATCATGAGGAAAACACAAAGGTCATTAAACTCAGATCAAACTAGGATTTTCATTATTGAAACCACGACTGTTGGAGAAATCCTCCTCTGTTGAGTATAGTGGCCCTTTTGTGACTCTGAGGCACTACTCACTAACCTCTGACTACTGAGGTACTCCTCCTGTCGAGTACCGCGATTCTGCTACTAAACCGGGTGCTCTGCCTGTTGTGGGTCTGCCACCAAACTGGGCTCTCCCCCTAATAGCCGTCACAGGTACTCCTCCTATTGAGTACCGTGGGTCTACTGCCAAACCAGGTGATCCATCCACCATGGGTCTACCACCAAACTGGGTTCTCTGTCCACTGGGATAGTCGAATCACTCCGAGTCGAATCGGTCAAGCAGTCGTCAGGTCTACAGCTACTAAGTCTCCACACTTCGTATGCTCGTATACTGGAGGATCTCCTCCACAGGCTGCTGGTAGATACTCCATGTGTCACGAAGTCTCACATGGATGTATCTCATAGTACTGACATGTCAAAGGGGTCTCAACGCAACAGAAAACGCGTCAATCAGACGCACGGTCTGTGAGTTATCAGCTTTTCAGTTCCTGGGGCCCGGTTGGATTTCTAGTGCAATCCAACTCGGCCATACTCCAAACTCATATGAAACCTGTGTGGAGTATGAAAAAAGTACCGTTTAATCAATAGGAATCCAACATAGTAGATGGAATGTCAATCGGACATCTGGTCATTATGTTATATGTGTTTCTGCTCCGAGGGTCCAGTTGATTTCAGGTTAGAACCAACCCGACCGTATCCAAACTTTTCCAAAACCATGAGTATAATATATCAATATTACCGACTCATTTCAAGGATTTTAACGCAACTGAAGGTGCATCAATCAGATATCCTTTGCCCAAGATATGGGTGTTTGAACGAAACTGGTCAAAAAGTAGGTGGTCTGGGTCTAGTCCGACCAGGCCTAGACCACCCTGGGTCGGCCAGACACGATTCTGGGTCCGCCACAATCCAGAACCGCCGGTCCAGCCTGTTAGAGCACACCCCAGCCCGGCCCGGTAGCGTGCGGCCCAGTCTGGCTGGGGGGGGGGGGGGGGGGGGGGGGGCGCTGGCTCGTCCTGCTAGCACGACATCAAGCCTCGCCTCTTTAATTCCAGAACGACAGAGGTGTTCCGGTTCAACATGCCGCCACGGCTCAGCACCGGCGGCGCGTCACCGCCACCTTCCTCGGACCACCGGACCTGCTCCAGTGGTCCATTTCGCCCACTGACTACGACTAAGATCATCTTGGGACCCAAACTCCACTACGAAAGCTCCAAATCGCCATTGCGGTGTCGTTTAGTCGTCACCCAACAATTCGCGCACAGACGTACAACCAGTGGAGGGTTAATGTTTGTTCTTTGGCCCGAGCCCTTGGCGTAAGAATTTTTCAATCAAGATTAATTATTCAAACTAAAACCAAACCCGAACATAACCCCGCATCATATTTGAATCCCAAACCGCATGAACAAGTGATCCACGGATCAATCAGGCAGAGGTTGGTCCACACTCATAATTCTTTCCTCAAAAAGTAAAGGAGAAATTCAATACAATTCCCCTACCTCAAAAATACGTCGCACGTCGTCGAACCACCAAAGAGGAACATCGCAGAGGTCGGGCATCGCGAATGAACGGTGTTGATTCCATTGACTTCGGAGGAAGAGTCGTCGTCGTTGGTGACGTTCCCCACGGCTGTGTCTCCTCCTATGTCGTAGAGGAAGAAGAAGATTGAAGAAGTTGCTTCACGTCCTTCGCGTCGCGGAGCGTTCTTCGTGTTGTGCAGTGTTCTTCACTGAGAGAGGACGATGTTCTTTGTGGAAGAACTAAGCTTCTCTAATTCACTGAAGGTTCTCCCCGCCAAATATTTTCCAACCAAAATTATTATAATGGCTTTCACAATTAAAATGAATTTCCATGCAATTCAAATTAATTAAAATGGAATAAATGATTAATTAAATGTGGCATTTAATTAATCCTCGTTGTTGGAATTAAAAAGAGAGGGTGACGAGTTGACATAAGAGAGGGGAGTTAATGGGGGTTTAAGGGGAGTTATGGAGAGATGAAAGGTTAAGGCTCGTGTGGGCCCCACATCACAAATATCTTCTCATGGGAGGTTATGTGGGTGTGGGACTCAAAAATAACATTCCCATGTAGGATTTAACTACCCAATATAAAAAAAATGTTCACAACAATTTTATTTCACTTTTTTATTATACCCCAAAAATTAAATTTCAACTCGCATAAAACGAAACTGCAGTAAAGGTCCCCTTAAGCGAATATCGGCGCTGCGATTTCATCAGTGTCCTTGAATTTCAATTCTAAGCACCGGTTAAAAATAAACAAAACCCCTCATGTACGTTTACTGAATGTAACCGAAAAAAAATTCAGAAATTGATTCTCGGCACATCGGGCCTCGGAATTAGGCTCCGTCAGAAACTGCGGACTCGTAAAATTTCAAAGAAATTATGAAAAAGATTTCCTTTAAATTTTCGGGTCTTTACAATGAACATGAGAGATGATTACAGAATGATAAAAATAATATATTTATGGGAATAAATTAGAATAAATAATACTCTAATTAATGGGTGTATGTGTTCTCTTTTTATAATATAAGATAAATAACATTTTTTGAAATGCTCCATAGTTTTAAATAGCAACATAAAAATATTATAGGATAAAAGGATAAAAAGGTGGGGAAAAAAGAAATGGGTCACATGGTATGTTCTATAATCTGATAAAAAAATTCATTTTGGACACAACTTGTGGTATTTTAGGCCATTCTCCTTAGTTTTTAACTTTAACCAAAATGAAATTTTGCTACGGTAACCAGTTTGTATCCTCAGTAATTAAAATTAATAATAGATAATAATATTATACTTGTTCACTAATTTCAAAATGAAAATTACATGTATTCATATTATTTTATCAAATAAAATTATTCGTTTTTTTGGAAAAATAATTTTATAATTATTTCAATGTGTAAAAAAAAGTTATTAAGAAAATTGTGTTCTTATAATTAACATTTTCTAATTGGGTGAAATTATCAATATTTGTTATTTTAATGATTTGAAAGTTTTTATTGTAAAAAATAAATTTTATTTGATTCTGATTAAATATAAGATGAAATTTTTAAAAAATAATTTTAAAATTAAAGAATGGATCAAAGGATGTTTTTTATTGGAAAATTATACTTTATTCCTTAAAATGATAATCATATATTTTCTAAACATTAAAAATAAATTATAAATGAACTATCTAACTACATAATTAATTTTTTTATAATAGAAATCATTTAAAAAAATTAATTTCTTATTGATTCTTCATATAGTCATAAATGTTATGGTTTTAGTAAAATCTATATTTTCCCCATTCTCTTAAAATACACACTTTTTGGGAAAATGCAAAAAAAATATTAAAATTATATTGATGTGAAAATAGAGAAAATATATAAATTTTTTAAAATTAAAACTCTAAAATTTTAGAATTTATATTCTTGTAAAAACATAAAAATTTATAATGGATAGAGTTTTCATTAGAAAATTTCATTTTAAAATATTAAGAATTCTTACTCGCATCACCTATCAATTACTATTAACATTTTGATATAAGGTATTATTCCTTTCAATAGTACGTTTATCCTTAATATATTTATCATCTAAAAATTAATCATATAAAAATCCAATTTTTCAAATGGTTATTTTTACAATAATAAATCAGTCTTATTAATTAGTTAGCCACACTAATAAAAATTTTATCAACAAATAATTCTTAATAGAAAACATTATTATTATTTCAAAAAATATTTTATAATTTTATTAAATATATTTTTACCATACAGTTCTAAAACAATACATTAATATTTATAAGTTTTTTTTGGTTTTCTGTGGTTCGATGATGTATATGAAGAAAGATATCAAACTCATTATGTTTAAAAATAAATTACAATTATAAATATTGTGGGGATACATTATCCTACTTTAAATAAATCACATACTCAAAATTGTAATTATTAAATTCTAATTAAGGTAGTTAAAGGAAGCTAAAATATACAAATAACTCAATATATAATATCAAATAAGTTTTCTACCTTAATATCTTCATAATGACAAAGAAACACATATTTTTCTCTTATCATGTTAACTAATTGCTCAGTCTTTTATTTTCTACTTTCATCATTATATATTTCATTTTCATATGTAATATATCTTGAAATTCCTTTTATATATTACATTGGGTGCTTCCTACCAAATTTTCAAAAATTATGAAATTTAATATTCATTCCTCCATAATATTTTTCACTCAAACATGCATGAAACACCATCCTTATCTTCTTTGGTTTTCATGGGAATTCAATTATCATCACATTTTTAGTCATAGTTATTTATAGATAGATAAAATTTATCACATGTTTTTTCAATTCAATTATTATCACATTATGTTTCTTATTTGGATAGTATTTAAATTGTAAGTAGAACTAATAATAAACTACGTTCCTTCAGTATTCATCCGTTACTAAAACCAAAATAATTAATATGTCTGAGGAAAAATTTTCTTCATAATATGATTATAAACAATTCAACACTAATATATCATACTGTATGACACCATTATGTTATATTATGGTTTTTTAGTTTGTTTCATATCACTCTTTTTTAACCTATATTCCATTAGGTTTAGTTATTTAATCCACTTAACACCTAAATATAACAGTCTAAAATTATCTTAAGCTTCCTTGTAATATTAAAAACACAAAAATTACTAAAATATATTCTCTCAAAAATTAAACATACACCTTATCCATAATAAAATATATCAAATAATATATACCTTTTCTTTGAAATATACATGTTTAAGTCTCTGTTATCCATAATAATTTCCTATTTGGTTCTCTAACCAATATATTTAAATTATTTATAATGGTTTGTAATGTGTATTTGAATCATACAAATCATACTCCATGGGATAGTCTATAGAGGTTTGTAGTCTTGGGGCCACTCATCATACACAAAATGAATTTCAAAGTGGTACTCAATCACCCTTTTAAAGGTGATTACCTTGAGGAATTTTTTTGGTATAGACATGTCTAATTACAATTACCTAGATGAAGATATATTTACTATGAGAATTAAAAATCCATTTGTTTCCAATATCCATGATTTTATCATATAAGTGGACTCATTATTAGGGTTTTCTATAAATTTATCTTCTCTTAATCCACAGAAAACATAAATTATCCAATTCTACCTCACCCAATCCAAAATGGGTATTTATAACATTGAAATTTTGATTATCCATAGTTTATAATCCTTATATAACATTTATAACTCTTAAAAAATATTCAAATAATATCATCATAAAAACAACAGTTATCTAAACCATCCATTAATACAAACTATGATTCCCGAAACCCACAGTCTAGGAATCTAGTTGAAATAAACACCTTATTAACATATTGACTTTGAAATAAACAAAAAAGACCCAATTTTAACCATAAAAATTACAATATCATTAAAAATAGTAATTCACTTACTTATGAAGGTCCTTTTATGTTTATAAATTAAGATATTTAGGCAAAAAAATTAACTAACGAAGCCCATGTATTTCTCATCAAATGGATATTTTTTAAACTATATAAATACTACTATATCCAAAACACATATTCTATATCAATTAAAAAATTATTCTCATTGGATTCTCTTCTAGACATATCATGTGTAATATGTTTCACTCTAACCTAGTGAAAAGGAATAAAATGAGGAGACAAAATTCTCAGCAAGGGAAAACTTATATAATCACCTATCGAAGAATAACCTTTTCATGATTAATATAGTGGTAAACACATAGTAATAAAATAAATCAATATTACAGATCCCAAGAGAATAAAGAAAGGGATGGTTAAGAATACTATTAACTAGATGTACAATAATAACCTAATTCATGGTAATGGAAGGTGTACATCATTATCATTACCGTCAAGGAATCAACTAAGATAGTATTCATGTCTTCAAGGCTATAACCAAGACATATTTCTTGATGTTAAGGTTAGAAATAATGCCTAATTCTTGCATCGGCTAGGAATACACCAAACACCCAACCATTTTTTCTCATAAATCCAACAGATGATTTTAAGGGATGTAGAATATTTGGCCCCACCAGTCACTTTATTAAGATCAATGCATTCACTATGATGATGACGTGAATATAATATCAATGTGTAACACACGATCCTTAGTAATCGGTAAAAATAATTATTAAGTAAAAACATATATAATGTCAATAATTTTATATTAAATAAATTAATAAATGATATATATATAAATAAGGGGGATAGTTTAATAATTCATAATTAACTTCTCTGATTAATAAATAAACATCCATATCAGAATAATGACTATACATATTTTCAATATTTATTCAATAAGTAAATGGAAATATATGTTGTGTAAACATCCCTAAAACTAATATCATAAGAAGAATGGGGTATATTATTAAGTCAATAATTTTTTAAACCAATTGATATATGGTAAATAGGTGAATAACCTACATTCTAAGCATTGAATTATGGAGTGTTCTTAGAGGAAAAGTGTTGGAAATGAAATTATTCTTGTAACATAGAATGATTCGTTAATACAAATGATGTGATGGATTTTAATGATTTAATCCCCCAAAAGAAAATTGTATGGAATTAACTATAAGGTAATCAAGTACCAATATATTAACCAAAAAATAGAAACGAGTTGTTAATATAATTCACATATAAATAATGAAAAATTGAGACTCAAAAACCTTGATGTTAATGGTTACATGTGAATCAAAATAGCATGAAATGAATTTCATGAATTCAAATATAACAGAATGAGAGAAATTCATTATAATTAAAATAATTATTTTAGTGATTACAACATATATAATAAATTATGGTATGAAATATTAAAAATATCTCAAGAAATTGAAAATGGAGAAAAATAACCCTTATAATAGTGGTATCTATTGAATTGAATGTTATTTAAATAAGGAACATTATATGGTTTTAAAACAATATAAATTTCTTTAATATTGAGAAAATAAATCAATTAGGAAGTAATCATGCTTTATTAATGAAATCATGGTGATAAAAATAAAATATTCCTCACATAATTAAATTTGTTATAAGAACCACATACCTTGCGTTCTCACTTAGTCAAATGTTTTATAACCACTATATAAAATATAACTATCTTAATAAACTAATTTAGAAAAATTTTAATATGTGTGACATTTTATACACTTTTTCATTACCATCCATTATAAATTTATTACTCATATACAGTTTATTTACATCGTAGGGTCTTATGAAATTTTGATGGTTGGTTTCATACATATACTATAGTGATAGGGTTTGTTCAGACATATTAGTTCAAAGTTAATCATTCAAAGATAATCTAGAATATAATAATTGTACTTTTTAAAATGAATCATTGCATCCCATTTCTATTTGTGTAATTTTCAAGGTATTGTTTAAGGTATTTTTTGTGAAAAATAAAATTGTGAAGAACTAGTTTTGGCATGTTAAATGATTGAAATGGGATATGTTATAAATATATTAAATATCAATTTTAAAATTACATAATAATTAATTAAATTAAATAAATTTTTAGTAAATTATATTATCTTAATAGAATATTCCACAATCATTCATGAAATAAATATTATAACACTATTATCGTGGGTGGTAAAATCGGCCCAAAGAGGACCATATAATTATGATTTAATCTATAAGGGAATATTTTGGTATAATGTTAATATAATTTTTAGATAAACTTAAAAATATCATGGATATCATTATATATTAATAAATTTATTCTTATAATTATATATATGTAGTGTGTTGATTAAAAATAAATTTTATCATTCGTAGAGGTGGTAGTCCACAAGTACGCACGATTAGTGATTCCATTTCTAAAAAAATTGGATGGAATGTAGTTATAGTATAAATTTTCATTTAAGAATTAGAATCGCTTAATATTAAATATATTAATTTATAAAATCTATACTTTTTACCATCCATGGGAGGTGGAGATGATAAATGAACGACATTTTTTCATAGAGGCGTTAATCTGCACAAACACACGAATGATATATATGTATTCATTAATGGATGTGGAATTTTTAATAATTTTTGATACATTAATTTAATTACATTATATTTAATTGATATCACATTTTAATTATTTATGTGTTATATAAAAATATTGAAATATATATATTAAGAATAAAATGATAAGGAGTAAAAAAATAACATTGCAATTTCTCTTGGAAATTTCCTTAGAAATAGAGACCATGGGATATATAATTGAAATTGAAGGTTTATAAACATGAGATGTGATTTTGGGAAGAAATAAATTATAGTGTTTCAAGATGAGATTTTAAGGAATAATTTTGTATTGAAGGGGATGAAGTGTATTCCTTTTATAAGTGAATTGAAATGACATTTTTCAAATACTCCTTAGTGATTAATTGTTGAAAAAAAAATATTACAAGGAAAAAGGATAAAAATGATGGAAGTAATGGAATGTGTGACATGTTATTAAATATAATCATCTCAATAATACTATTTTGGAGACAAAATTAATAATTGTTTTCTTTTCTTTTTAGTTTTTTATCTTGAAAAAATTTCTAAACTAATATTTTTTTTCACCTCATTAATTATTTTTGATGAAAATATTTAATATTAAAAATATTATATATTTTAAAAAAAATCAAATATAAAAAAATATTAAATATATTTTTAATGCGTTAGAAACCATAACTTAATATTTATCCCAAAAAGCCTGTAAAACTATTTTTTAAAAAAATTGTGCTTTTATGACTAAAAGTAATGTATTATATAAAATATTATTTATTATTCATTTTCATGACATTAATTGGTGTTTTATAAAATAAATTAATTTTATTTATATTCTAAATAAATAAAAAACCAAATTTTACAAAAATAGTATCTTATTAAAAGATAACACTAGAAGTTTAATTGGAAAATATTACTTATGTCCTTAAAATACTAAGCAATGATTTTATATATAACACATAATAATGAAAAATCCTACAATGACGTCATTTAGGAATTATGTTTCAAACTCTCTAACACCCTGACCCTAGTTACATAGAGTCTATGCATTATTTTAATACATTGGCACGATTATAAGGAATCCAGTCCCAAAGGACATATCAGTTTAGTAGTCTTGGAAAATAGATTTCATACATGTATGATCCATTACTAAATAAAAAAACAACAAAAACATTGTAACCATTTACCACATTCATATCCATTAGCCTATCCCTATAAGTCATTTATAATATACTTCTTCACATCCTGGTAAAAATAAACAATTGAAAGGGGTGAGGTCAGATGCTTCGTAAGGATAACAATATAGCCGAAACATTCATAAATAAGCATAAATATTTAAGGCAATGTATAAAACCAAAAAAAAATCTTTTAAACTTAAACATCAGCATAACATGGAAAAGATAAATCAAATAATTCTATTTACTTATTCAAATGGATATTATACTAGTCGAATAATCACATGTAATATCAATATCTAATTTCATAATGATGGAATGCATAATTTCGGATATCCTAACCACATAGTCAAGGTCTCATGCCAAGACTACAAATACGAATTTGTCAAGTTTTTGTTCCAAAACACTCTTTTTTTCTCACGAGACCTACCGATGCATTGAGGAGCTATACTAAGATACACCCATCACTTACTAAGTCCAATGCATTCCTCATATGAAAATGTTGAAACATAACATAAAAATTTGTATTAAAGCAACATAATAAATGTCAATACATTAACCAAAAATCAGGATTTGTATAAAAATACACATTCACAGTCAATCATATCATAACTCATTAAATAAAATATTGATGTTTTTATTTATAATAAATCGTCCTCAATCAAGAATAATCTCCCAAAGGATGTTGACATAGTTGAAAATTATTAGTAAAACTCTTTGAGAGAAATTTATCTTTTTCATGAAAACATTTAAAAGTCACCCAATTTATAAAGGAAGACATTTCAAAGATATTTTTGAATCAAAGTGTCCCATACAACATTAAGAAATTTAAAATAACTAACAATTTAATGCATTCATGTTAATATAAATAAATCCTTTAAAACCCATTTTGAAAACCATGACATTAATTAAAATGGTTTAGATGAATAAATACTTAAACTATTAAAATCATATTTTATTTGAAGAGTACCTTAAAAAGAATCATTTTAAAAACATCTTTATCTAATATGAAAATGGATAATAAATATGTCACAGTAAATACATACAGATAAACAATCTCGAATAATAATGAGATTTAGTAATTAACCCTTACCTTGTACATTTCATTAATCGAGGCATTGTTAACCTACTATATAATAGTTAAATCGTTGTTATTGAATTACACAACAACCAAATACATAAATATTATATCATATATGATCTTCTAATATTTCTTGGTTAATAATATTTTAGTAGTATCATTGTTTCGGGTTTTAATGGATTCATTTTCCTTTATATGTTTTGTTACGTAAGCCATACTGTTATAAATAGGATGTATTAAATTAAACCCATAATGATATTAAATTATTAAAAATTATTTCAAATAATTAAATGAAAATTATTATTGAATTGTTATAATAGGTAATTAATCTCTTTGTCTTCGTGGAGATGGTAGTCCGTACGTATGCACGTACGCTACTTCAATTTCATTTTTTTTCAAGGGAAATAAAACCAAATGATATATAGGTATATTATTATTCCAATATAATATAATATTTTATATATATTCTATACATTCATTAACACCATCATTTATATGTTCCATGTATGTAATGAATGAGTCATATCACTTTGAGGGGGAGGAAGTCTGCATTTCCTCAAATAAAATTATCGTATTTATATAACATGATAAGAATAAAGGTATTCTATAAAAGATAATTACAGAAGATTATGTATAAAATAAATATCATATATTCTTTTGGTGAAATCATAATGGCCACTATAAGTGGTGGTAGTATAATATTGAACAATAATTGTTTCGTGAGGTAGTAGTTTATCGTGTACAGAAACATTATGTTTTATAACCATTAGATGGAGGTGTGTGATATTGTAGTTATAATACTTCCCATAAAAACAACCTGGAATATTTAGTATAATATTTTCTTATGAAATAAAGTAATAAATAGATTTTAGGGGGTTGGAGAAGTAAAATAAAATAAAAGAACTTAAGAGGAGATGATACCTTTAAATCAAGAAACTCCCTTTGGTTTGAACCAAAAGGCTTCCTTAAAGTGACGTCTGCCTAAGGTAAGACTTATAAGAGTAGGAGAGGGATGTAGATAGCTTAATTAAGAAGATTATGGATGAACCCAGGGGATTTAGAGGTGTTGTAAATGGGTTAGAGGTGAAGGCTTTTTATAAGGGGGAGGAGGTGCTCTTTAATAATGTCTGAAAATATTATTCTATTTAATATTTATTTTCTGTTTATAAAGGTCCAAAACTCATTAAAGTAGAAGATAATATGACTCCTGTTCGATATAAAATCATCCAATTAAAATTTTCCAGTTTTTGGATATTTTTTAAATTTTTATAATCTCATTTATTTAAATAATTCATTAAAGAGGTAAACATTAAATCATTATTGTGTCAAAAATAATTTTTTTTATTTTATGTCTAAAAATTATTAAAAATACCATGATTTTGGAAATAGTTTTATATTTCTGATGAATATTTATTGTCTAAATTATAACTTATATAACCCCTTGTAAAAATTATTTTACTAAAACATATATTTTTAAGTCATTTTTGTCTTTATTTCAAATTAATTTATATATGGTGTCATTATCACTCTCAAGTGGCTCCTTGTGGTCCCAAAATCGACCCAAGAATTCCTATGGTCTTAAATGCATCATCCAATTTTAATATCACAAATTTTATGGTAATTTAATATTATTATAATAATATTTGTTTACCCTTATTTACCAGATTTACCCTCTATGCATGGTAAATAAAATATTTACTAAAGTAAATATTCATAATGTCTAAAAATAAAAGATACCCATTTAGACTATTTGGACCTCCTGATTCCAAATTTTTAATCCATTTTTCTAAATTCAAAACACATAAGTGGCTGAAATTAATTGAAAATTAATTCTCGTTGTCAAAACAAAAAAGGGTATTTATAAGAAATAATAACTATCATAAGATAGACACTTGTTTATGTCCATTTTAAATTTGAAATTACATCCAATGACCTAAATTATATTAAATTATAGGAATATAATCCAATAAAACTTTAAGACCACTTAAATTTATAATTTAACACTATAAATTATTTTGATTAAAATAATTTGTCTTCAATTAAAATTTTTTATTTTTCACTATTCATCAAAATATGAAAGATAACAGAAAAGTGCAAAACTTATAAAAACTAAATTTTTATGTCATTTTTATAATGAATAATTTAATTTCATTAAATTGAATATATAAAAATGTCAAACATTGTTTTTAATAAACGTTCTCCATTAAAAGGCGGTAAAATTACATTTTTTTTAAAATACTTCTTTTTTCTAAAAAAATGAATTTGTTCTTATATTTTGTCTAAGAAACACATAATATGGATTCTAAAATAACATGTATTATATAAAATTAAAAATTCAGTTAATAATATTCATAAATGCTTTCTTAACAGCTAGTTTTATAAGTCATGATGCGCTCGAACTCGGTGTTCCGTGTAGTGCAAGTTATTGAATTTATTTGAAGAGATAATGTACTATGAAATCATGGGGTGTTAAATTCTCCCATACTTCAATAAATTACTTCCTCATAATTCGAAATTTTTCATTCAAAATAAAAGGTTAAAAAAAGAAAAATACCATTGTGGAAAACCCACCTCAGAAATTGGGTTAACGAAATACAGTCTTACTAAGAGGGAAAGAGAAATGAAAAGGCCACCACCAAACTATGATATCAATTTTATGAACATTTGGGGAAATTAAAGACACATAATTTAATTGAAAATGTAAATATTTATAGGGAGTTATTGAGGTCATCAGTCACAAAAATGTGTAAAATTGATGGCCTTGATTCTATAAATCTATGATGATTTAAAATATCATTGGTTCATAAAAATATAAGGTATTAAGATAACACATTTTTGGTTTTAAGATCCCTTCACAAAAGTTTAATAATTAATTTATTCATAGAATAATATGAAAAAATACATGACAATTAGAGTTAACTCCTTAAATTAATTCCTACCAAAAACTCATCTTTCACTCCAAAAGATAATAGAATTCAAAAATATTCTATTTATCTTAATCATATAGGGTTCCAAAAATAATGAATTTATAATTATTTTTTCATACTATTTAAAAAAACTACATTATACATACTAGGTCATCACGTATACTAGTGGTTGGTGATGTACCCTTGTCGCCCTTTGGTTGCGGGTCAAGTCTCGTGGCCTTACCAGACACGACGGGATATCGCCCGACCTCTGGGATGTACTTTATATGACAATCCAAAAATAATCTTAAGATATTATTTAACCTTAACAATAGTTTCCAATGTCAAACCTAATCTATTACAACCTTTAGACTTGTCCACAATACTTCTGTCCAAACTCACAGTCCAAAATTTATAAGGAAGATCAAATAATATACATATGAACACCTTCATCGTGTATTCTATTAAAATTTGGTAATAAAATGAATATCTAGAAAACCAAATTTGAATAGGTATGTACTTCCTTATTCCTTTTGTAAATCATAAAATACTGAATATACTCCTTAAATCCAAAAATGATGTAATCACCAATAATGAGTGAATAAAAACTCATTAATTTGTTACATGGGAGTCAATAATATTTAATATAATTTATCCAAATCAATAATCTCTAATTCCAAAATCAATACCACCATATCAGGACCATATTAAAGTTTATCTTTCCTTCAACCATATAATTTCTAAAAATATTTACTTGATATTGAGTCACATTTCTTGGTACCACACAATTTGAAATTCGTAATGAAATGGTACTGCAATACAATCCTTATATACTCCATAATTATTATAACCAGTAAATTGTTGATACAACACACAAATGACATAATTCTTTAATATCAACATAAGAACACTAGTCATTACTCTTTATCTATGGTTATATTATAACTTGATTATTATCCAACAACATCATTTTCGGTATACTCTGATGATTGGGACATTGATTTGCGTAGTGTCCCAAATCCCTGCAGATGAAGCATTGTACATTTGAAACCTTTTTATTAACCATGTAATCAAATACTTTGGGTCCTTTTTCTCAAAACTTATAACAAACAACCATTCCTTTCAAGCATTTACCAAGGTGATTTTTTCCACAGTTATCACATATGATAAAATCATTCTTTCCCATATTTCCATTATCTATCTTTATCTATACCATCCTTTTCTTATCTGGCTTCCATTAAAAGCCATAGTAATAAGAGAATTACTTACTAATCTTATTAATATATGATATTATTTATTCATATGAAGGTAATATGCGGGAGACTATTTACATTCTAAATGTTTGCTTAATACCATCTTTAGATCATATGTATTGTTGTAGTTCTTATTCTATCTACTAAAAACCATTTCTAAAAAATGGCTTACACTAGGTTAGATTATGAATCACAATGAATAATTCCAAACATGTAAATGACAATGGGAAGTCAAAAAGATTATGCATATAATCTATAATCATAAAAAATGCTTTCTTTAAGGAAATATTTACTCATAAATCTTTCATAAGGGATTGTATAAAAGATGTGAATTATCTAGAGTATATCCCCTAAGAGTGTCATAACCAAGAGTGCTGCAAGGCTCATTGTCATGAACTAGGATACACTAGGTTAAGCCTGAAACTCCTTGTTGGAGTTTTCACTCCTAGGTAAATCTGTTCCAGAGCCGCCTCTACCTTCACGTATACAGACAGGGATGTATTTCTAGGAAAATTCACAAAATCTCTACATTACCAAAATTCTAGGATTTTCTTATACACTAATCCTTAATGTCTATCTTAGTGTAATGTTCTCTAATCAATGTTTTTCTAAATATAGTTTCCAATGTTTTTTCTAAACTTCCTCTGATACCAACCATAACACTTTGAATCCATTTACCTAGAGTCGCTGCATTATTTTAATACACTGGTAGGATTAAAAATAATCAAGTCCCAAAGGACCGATTAGTTTAGCATTCTTGGAAAATATATTACATACATGAATGTTTCATTACTAAATAAAAAACAACAACAACAATGTCTCTATTGACCACATTCATATCCCTTAGACTATCCCTAAAAGTCAGTCATAACATACATATTTGCATCCTGGGAAAAATAAAATATTGAAAGACATGAGCTTAGATGCTCAGTAAGGATAACAATATAACAGAAACATTAATAAATAAGCATAATTATTTATGGCAATGTATAAAACTAAAACAAAATCCTTTTAAACATAAAATTAAGCAAAATATGGAAAATTCAAATCAAATAATTCCATTTATTTATCACATGGATATTCTTCTAGTAGAATAATCACATGTAAAATCAATAGCTAATTTCATAATTATGGAATGCATAATTCTAGAAATCATAACCACATTGTTAAGGCCTTATTCCATGACTAAAAATAATATTTTGTCATCGCCTTGTGTCAAGACACTAGTTTGTCTAATGAGACCAACCGATGGATCGTGGAGCTATAGCAGGATCCACCAATCACTTAAAAAGTCTAATGCATTCCTCCTATGAAAATGTTGAAACATAACATTAACATTAATATTAAAAATAAAATACAAAATGTCAATAACTTAACCATAAATCATGAATGGTATAAAAATAGAATATTCACATTCAATCATATCATAACTCATTCAATATAATATTTTGCAATTGTATTTAGAATAAATCAGCCTCAATAAAGAACAATATCTAAATGGATGTTGACATTGTTAAAAATGATTAGTAAAACTCATTGAGAGAAATATCCCTCTATAATTAAAACATTTAAAAGTCAAACAATTTATAAAGGAAGACATTAAAAAGATATTTTTGAATCAAGGTGTCCCATATAGCTTTGAAACTTTTTAATGAATTATCATTTATAAACATTCATGTCCATATAAATAAATCCATTAAAACCCATTTTGAATACATGGACATTAATTAGAATGATTTTGAATTATAAATATGTAAACCATTAAAATTATATTTTAGTTGAAGAGTACCTTAAAAATAATGCTTATGAAAAATCTTTTATCTAACATGGATGTGTATAATAAATATGTCCTAGTAAAGTCATACACATAATCAATCTCGAATAATAATGAGATTGAGAAATTAACCCTTACCTAGTACTTTTCTTTGGTCAAGGGTACGTTAACCTTATGTATAATAGTTAAGTAATTGTGATTAAATTATACAAGAACCACATACAAAATATGATATCATATATGATCTTTTAATATTTCTTTGTTAACAATATTTTAGTAGTATCATTGTTTTGGGTGTTAACTGATTCGGTTTCCTTTATATGTTTTGTTATGTAAGCCTTGTTTTTTATGGATAGGATGTATTTAATTCATATATATAATGATATTAAGTTCTCAAACATTATTTCTAATAATCAAATGAAAACTATTCTTGAATGGTTATAATGGGTAATGAATCTCATCGGGTTTGTGGAGATGGTAATCCGTATGTACGCACGAACGCTACATCCCTTTAAATTTTTTTATTTTAAAAGTATTGAAATCCAAATAAAACAAAGGTATATTATTATTCTAGTATAATATACTATTTTTTTTAATTTAGGTATGTTCATTGACACCATACTTTATAAGTTCCATGTACGGTATGAGTGAGTCATATCACTTTGATGGGGCGGTAGTTCGCACTTACTCAAATGAAATTGTCATATATATATGAAATGAAAAGAATAAAGGTATACTATAAAAGATAATTATAGAAAATTTTAGATAAATTAAATATCATATATATCATATATAATTATTGTGCCATCATAATGGCCACTATAAGAGGTGGTAGTAGAAGATGGAATAATCATAGGTTCGTGAGGCAGTAGTTCATTGTCCACAGACTCATTAATAACCATTAGACGGAGGTGTGTATAAATGTAGATCAAATTATTATCTTAACAACAACCTAGTATTTTTAGGATAATATTGTTGTTATAAAATAAATTAATAAAGAGAGTTTAAGGGGTTGGAGAAGTAAAATAAAATAAAAGAACTTAAGAGGAAAGGTTACCTTTAAATCGGGTAACTCCCTTCGGATGGAATCAAAAGTCTTCTCTGAAGTTCCTTATACCTAATTTAAGTCTTATAAGAGGAATACAGGGACATAGTGAGATTAATCGGGCATAGGTTAGATGAGGCAAGGGGCATGAGTGGTTTGAGAAATGGTTTAGAGGTGAGATCTCATTATAAGGGGGGTTGTCTTTAGGAATGATTGAAAATATTATATAATTATATAATGATTTTTAGTTTCAAAATGAAAAAAACACATTAAAGTATACTATAGGATTACTCATGTTAGAAATAAAATTGTCCAATAATAATTGGATATGTTTTGGATATTGTTTAAAATTTTTAATATCATTTATTTAAATCATTCATTAATGAGGTAAACACTGCATCATTATTGTGTCATAAATAATTTTATTTCTTTGATATCTAAAATTTATAAAACAAATACCATGATATAGGAAATCATTTTATCTTTCAAATTAATATTTATATTCGAAAAGATAACTTATATAACCCCTTGAAAAAATTGTTTTACTAAAAGATATATGTTTATATCATTTTTGTCTTTACTGTAAATTAATTAATATAAAGTGTCATTATCACTCTCAAGTGGATCTATGTGGTCCCAAAATCAACCCAATGATTCCTATAGTTGGACATGTATCAACCAATATGAAAAAGACACATGTTAGGGCAATTTAATATTATTATAATAATATTTGTTACTCTTATTTACCAGATTTACCCTTTTACCATGATAAATAAAATATTTATTGAAGTAAATATTTATAATGTATAATATTTAACATTACTATTTACACAATTTTGACCTCCTAATTAAGAAAATAAAATCCATATTTCCAAATTCAAAACACAGAAGTGGCAGAAATTACTTTAAAATTAATTCCCATTGTAAAAACAAAAGGCGTGTTTTTAAAAATAATAACTATAAAAATATTGGCACATGTTTATATCCAGTTGAAATGTGAAATTACATCCAGTAACCTAAATTATGTTAAATGATAAAAATATAATATAATTATAATTTGTAAAATTTAAAACTATAAATTATTTCGATTAAAAAATCTTTTTCAATTAAAATTTAGTATTTTTCTCTATTTCTCAAAATATGAAAGTTATCAGAAAAGTACCAAAAATTTATTCAAGCTATATTTTTATGTCCAAATTCTAAAAAAATAATTCAATTTAATTAAATTTAATATATGAAGGTTTCAAATACTGGTTTTAAAAGAGTTTCTCCATTAAATTGTGGTAAAATTGTATATTTTGAAAAATACTTCTTTTTTGTGAAAAAATGAATTTGTTCTTATATTATGTCTGAGAAACACATAATATGGATTGTAAAATTATAGAGATTATATAAAACTGAAAAATCATTTAATACTCTTTATAGGTTCTTTTTGAATGGCTAGTTTGGTTATTTGTGGTGTGCTCGAACTCTGTGTTGCAAGTAACACAAGTTATAGAATTTCTTTGAAGAGATAACGTACTATGAAAACTTAGGGTGTTACAAACTCTTACACTACATAGATAATTTATATTTTGATTATTCGATAATTATTAAAAACTCTTACGTATTAAAAAATTACCAAAAAAGTGGTAAATTCTACTCAATAGGAATTTTTCCTAAAAATATAGATTTTTCAAGTTTTAAACTCTTTTTTTCCATTGTAAACATGTCTCTTATTTTAGAATTAATCTCCATAATAGAAATATAGACATTTCTGCAGTTCTTACTCATTCATAGGCCCTTTAAACCCCATTTGACAAAATAATATAATCACAAAAATTTCAATAAGGTTTACAAAATTAAAGAAACCCATTATCCAAAATTTAACATCAAATAATCCCATAAGAAATATTTCACATTTTATAAAATCAAATTTAACCTTAAATATTCATTTTATTACTCATAAAATAAGATTCAAAGACCAAATATTTTCATAAAAAATAATATAAGAAACCTAAATGGAAAAAATCATAATCATTATGGTTTCTTGTAAAAAATTATATCCCGAGAAATAATTTTGATGATAAAAATATACTTTTCAACACTAAAATGGGAATAATAATTCATATTAATGTACGCTAATTAGCATACAATATAATATTTGATATATTCAATTATAACTCATTTTAAAAGAAATAGAATAATCAAATCAATACCTTCTGTAATAATCTTTATATCACTCATTCAATCTCTATTAGAATCCGTCTTAAAAATTTAATAGCTTCCCATGTTAATTCCAATATATATTCCCCGGATAATGAAATCACTACCTAATATATTAGGGAGATATATTGATCTCACACATCATCTTAAAATTTTTAAACAGACTATAAAATAAATTAAATCGATATAATATTTAATTACCATTATAAAATATAAAACAATGTTTTATTTAATGAATATTAATAATCACTTTGAGGCTTTAGGTAACAAAAGGGATAAAAGTTCCTTTTCTTTGCAAAACATTTAAAAAAATCTAAAAGAACAAAAAATAGGATATTATTTTCAAATCCATGAAAATATATAGATTATGATTATGAAAGAATAATGTATATGGTTATTAGAAATAATTCTCATGTTGTATACATTAAAAAATTATTACTTTTCAACTTTTGTAAAAAATGTCAAAAAACCGATTTTAGAGCACATTTAAATGTCTTCTTCAAATATTATAAATATGTTTCATTAAATATTTCATAATCTTGATTTAAGTCATGAATTAAGATTTAGTATCTTTTTATTTTTATGGTATTAAATAATTATTCCATAATTGTTATATAACAACACAAATATTACAATGTAGACACTAAAACATTCTATCCATTTTTCATAAGATAAAATCATTAAAACGTGATTACATTTTTTCAGGATAGAAATATTTATAACATTAATATTGATTTATTCCTTTTCATAACCATCCTTATACTCTATAGAAATCATTTGAAAAACATATAATGGGCCTAAAAATCTTAGTAAGGGATATAAAATTACGATTGAAACTGTTAGTCCATGAATATTTTAATCTCATGAATACATTTAAACATAATCATACATTTCAACCATAAAATTTGGGTTCTTTCACATACATCATGAAGTCATAATATTTTTTAAAAACTTATTAGAAATAATAAATCATAAAGGTAACTTCTGTAATCCATATCATACTTACACTATAGCTTTCAAAGCTACGTAGGGTGTAGCCTTCATGGTTACATTTGGAATTCTCATCACAGTATATTCTATAAATAGCTTATGATAAACCTTATATTAGGACTTGGTATCATTAACCATTTCATTGGAGATCTATCATGGGCTAATACACCATTGTTTTATCACATAACTACCCATGCACTTAAGAAATTCCAATAGACAATAACATAATAGTAAAACACAAAAACCTTTATAAAGGAAATAATAACATTTCCACTTTAAAATAACAAGATAAAATTAAAGATATTGATATAATAAAACCATTACTAGAACAATTTTTAATCCCAAAATACCTAAAAATATGATATGATATTTATTTATCTTATAAAAACATTACAGCTTGTAGAGGAAGCCAAATATCAAATAATGGTTGCAGCGTTGGAAATTTCTATGTCATCATATACATTAAAAAACTTTCCTTTATTGTTTATTAAAACGCCCCATATAAAAATATCTGTTTTGAAAAAATTCAAATTAGATTAAAATTAAAATGGGTTTATTATACAATATATAAAAGAAGGTGGTGGAAAACATCAAAATATGCCTCAATGAAAGGTGATTAAGATGAAGTCCCATACCTTGAGTCTGACTCATCACATATAATATTTATATTACTCTATATTAAAAATAGGTCAAATTATACTTACTTGATAACATTTTTTAATTCCATTATTTATTTTATATCAGTTATTACCATGGTTCAAATGTTATGTATTTATTTAAGTTTATATCATACGTTTTGTCAATATTTAGTAACTGAGTTCAGAAATAAACTTGGAATGATGTAAATTCTCAATGTGGGAATAAGTCCATCATCTTTATAATATTATTTATAAAATAAAAACCACTTTTAAAAAAAAAATTAATTTTTATTAAAAAACATTATTCATGGTTTAAAAATGGACAATGTTAAAATCATGGAGACGGTAGGTCATACATATGCATGACTAATGATTCCATTTTCATTGATCAATTTGAAAATAAGGTAATTATTATTTCATATTTTCATAATTATCATAATATTTTTTATACCATAATAATAATTTTAATATACTTATATATATCATACAAGTTATGTGGTAGATAATAACGATTCACATTGCTTCATGGAGGTGATACTTCACACGTATTTATGAATGACATTTTCATTTTTATGTGCATGGAAAGTAAGAACATAATAAATATATTATTCTGTTATAATGACAAATATATCAAGAAAATAATATATAAACATTAATTCAAACATTATGATTGGTCTTGAGAGGCAGTAATAAAAAATATTCTATAATAGATCGTGAGGCGGTAGTCCGCCATACGCATGAACGAAATGGTCATTTCCCATTTTATGAAATTAGATATGTATTTAATTGATAATATTAAAATAATAGAATCTCAGTAAATTTAAGATACTATAGTTATTACTTCATCATGGATAAAAGATATCTAATGGAAGTAGAAGAAGAAATAAATTATAAACTCTTAAATAAAAACATTACCTTTCCTCTAGATGATCACATTTCATCAAACATTAACACATCTAAAAAGGTATTTCATCCAAAACTATAGCCTCAATAATATGGGTATGGAATATAGGATAGTTTTTGGTTAGAGCTTACCCTAACAAAAAGGTTTTTGATGTTTAAGTAATAGAGAAGAATTGTGGAGGGAACTCTTGGAATTATAAAATTGTTAAATTAATATAATTTTTATATATTAAATATTGGTCCATGTTGATTTAGTTAGATGATAGGATGAGAATAAATAAATATTCATTAATAAAATAAATTTTAGATAGGTTTATAATGTTTTTTAATCCTTATCATTTTGTTTTAACCCATTTAACTATTACTGTTTTATTAAGTAATTTATAGTTAGAGAATCAAAATAATTATAATAACATGTTAAAAACCAATTAATGAGTTATTATTAAAATTTGGATACTTACCCCAACTATTTTTCCAAATCATGGATTTTATGAAATTTTAATTCATTTGTTTGAATATTTTATATTTTAAAATATGAATTATGTCAATTTTAACACTATTCATTACTTGACTTTTTGAAAAATTATAACAACTTGATTCCTTTGCCAAAACTAGTTTTAATCATCAAAAAATTCTATTTAATCCATA
Organism: Viscum album; assembly: GCA_963277665.1. Taxonomy (NCBI): domain Eukaryota; kingdom Viridiplantae; phylum Streptophyta; class Magnoliopsida; order Santalales; family Viscaceae; genus Viscum; species Viscum album. Next base: position 811,897,728 of record OY728126.1, on the reverse strand, counting down.
AAAATCACGGATGACCTCAAGTAATAAAATTAATATTTATTTTAATATTATTAATATCATTTATTTGAATTTTCTTTTAATAAATCTATTAATGCCTCATCATTGTGTTATAATTAAATTTAATTATTTAATATCCAAAAATTATAAATAAGTTATCATGATGTAAGTAATATTTTTTTCCTTCTATGTACTATTTATAGTTGAAGATACCACTTATATTACCTCGTGTAAAATTGTTTTAGTAATAAGAGACATGTTTATGACATCTTTGTTTTTACCATAATTATATTGTTATTAATGTCGTAATCACACCCAGGTGGCTTAAAAAGGACAAAATTTTGGCCCATGAATTGTATTGGTCAGAAATAACTCATCTAATAAGATAATAACACCTCTTAGGGTATTTTTATATTATTCAAATATTATTTTTACTATAATTACTATATTTACCTTCAACCGTGTTAAAAAAAATACTAATGTTACTATTCAACAAAAATTATTTTGATCTTATTAGATCGAATTTTCATACTATTTAAAACCATGTATGTCCAATTTTGAAAATTTAATTCAAATAAGTGAATAAAATTAATTTAAAAATTAATCTCATTGATAGATTGAGGAAATATGTTTGTAATGTAAAAAATGCCTAAAAGTCCACAATGTCTTTATATAAAATATCAATTTGAAATTAATTCCAATGACCAATATTAAGTTAAATTATAAAAATATTATTTAGTTATAAATTAAAAAAACTAAAAGTATAACCTATCCATATATATAAATCAAATGAAAAAGCAGTTGTGAATTAAAATACAGTATTTTTCAATATTCATTAAAAAAAATTATTATCATAAAAATATTAAAATTTCAGCCAAAGTTAATTTTTATATCCATATTCCAAATAATAAGTTTAATTTTTCATATATAATTTATAAAACAATAAAAATTTATAATTAAAAATGGTTCACCATCAATAGGTGTTAAACCAACCGTTTAAAAATATTAAAGCATTTTACACATAAAATAGGATTTTTTTATTTTAACCCATAAAATTTAATGGGATAAATAATAGACATTTATAAAACACGAGTAAGAATAATATAGTTAGTTTTGTTCATTGCCTCCAATAAAATGGTTAGTAGTTAAATTCTATTTTAAATAATAATATTGATAATGTATTATTCTTTGGTATAACTCAGTCTTGTTTGAAACGTTTCATTTTGAAGAAACTCATTGTTGCATGTTGACTATGCAACCAGAAAAAAATTCCGCTTTAAAGAAAAATTAATAGCTAATTCATAAATATTAATGGATATGAAAAGGTTTAATTCTATAATTACATGGGATGTTACAAACTTCTCTCCTTTTGGAAATTATGTCCTCACAATTTTCTTCAATTATAAAATAAGCGGGGATATTTATCCCACCGAGAATTATCATATTCTCATGTTACCACATCAAAACTTTGGTTTTATCAAAAAAACCTTAATCTAATGAATGACCTTATTTTGAAACACATTCTCTATGTGGATAAAAATCTTGATTGGTTGTTCCTCATAAAAATTATTCTCTTTAAACTAAACAACTACTTAACTGAAAAAAATGGAAAGGATCTGGAATATACTTTCTTAACATTCAAACATTAAAAACATTGTGTACTTGGGATAAAATTAGAGTTAAACCCACTTGGTATTCAATGAAACCATCTTTATCTATTATTTCATAGGTTCTATTAAACTGCATATTCGGCTTCTCCTTCTTTCCAAAACACATCACATTTTCCCACAGAGAAACTCTAATAAATACATAACCATCTTACTTGTATTAAAATCATTTTATCTAGTTATCGGCATAACTTTGTAGCCATCTCTGAGCTATACACATGTGTTTTTGAATCAAATGAAGTTTTTCTACAATCTCTCCTACCAATTTTGGGCCCATTAACTACCTTTCCCTGACATCATCCTAGAAAGTTGTAGTTCCACACCTCTTTCCATTTGATGCCTCAAATGATTCCATCAGTATATAGTAATGAAAATAGTACTTATAAGAAAACACATCCAAATAAATATGTGGATCCCAACATCCCTAGTCATCCATTGAGCTAGAATAGGTTATATCCTCCAAGGGTTGAATTGTTCATTATGACTTCCCATCTGATTAAGGATGAAAAGTTGTAATGAAAGTTAATTTAGTTCGTGATGACTTCTAAAGGCCTTTTCAAAAGAGAGAAGTGATACTAGGATCACGATCTAATATAATATAGGAACTCCATTTAAACTATCTATCTCATTAATATACAATTGGTAAAGTTGATATATGGACAATCTATCTCTAATTGGAAGAAAATGATCATATTTTTTCAATCCACCAACAACAACCCAAATTTCATTGTTACTTAAAGATTTTTTTTAATCCCACTATGAAATACATGGATATATTTTCCCATTTCCACTATGCTAATGGAAAATGATGAATCATCACCTTTGGAATCATTCATTCTTCTTTATCATGATGACAAGTCAAGCACATTAAAGTGAAGTCAGCAATATCTCATTTCATTCTATCCCACTAGTAATACTCTCAAACATCATTATACATCATAGTGCTTCTAGGATGAACTAAAAATATAGAACTATGATCTTCACAGTACAACTCTTTCTTAAACCGCTAATCATAAGGTACACATAACCTCTTCCCAAATATAATACACAGTCTTTCTCAATGTCAAATTTAAGAAAATTACCAAATTGAACCAATTATACCTTTTTCTACAATTCATTGACTTCCTTTTATGCTTTATTAATTCTATCTGATAAAGACAATTTCAATTACACATGAACTAAAATTGAAGAATTTCCTAAACCAAAAACATCAAAGATAAAATTCATCAAATCATTTACCAAAGGATCACATTATAAACATACCATAGTTAATGTAGAATTTATTTTTTGACTCAAAGAATAGGCCACTTTATTTAATTTTCCAAGATGGTAATGAATCATGCATTCATAATCCGTGAGTAGTTCCAACAATATTCTCTTTCACATGTTTAATTCCTTATGAGTGAATAGATTCTTCAAACATTTATGGTTAGTATATATTTAACATTTTACTCTATACATATGAAGCCTCCGTATTTTTAAACAAAAAAGCAGCAGATAATTCAAAATCATGTATAGGGTAATTTAACTAATGAGGTTTAAACTCATTTAAACCCTATGAAATTACTATATCATTCTGAATTACGAAACAACCATGTCTATTAAAATAATAATCATTATAGATAAGAAAAATTACTATTTATGGAAGGTTGTGCCAAAACTGGAGCATTCACCAATCTTCATTCCAATTTTTGAAAATAATCAACACATTCGTTATGAAATGCAGTCTTCAGAATGTCTTCTTACTATACATTCAAATTATGGTACCCCAACCACAAGTGAAGCTTCGAAAAATATTATTATCCCCGGTGCTGATCAAACAAATCATTGATATGATGCAAAGGATATGTATTTTTTACGTTAATTTTATTCAAGTGTCTATAATCAATGGAAATTCTCATTGAACCATCTTTATTTTTAACAAACATAAAAGGATCACCCTTTGGTTATGTTCTAGGTCGAATGAAACCTTTATCTAAAATCTCTTGTATCTACATAGTCAAATCTAAAAGTTAAAATTAAGCTATTCGATAAATTTGTTCTCAAATTTTCTCAACATCAGGATCAAATTCAATAGTAAATTCAACTTCTGTATCATGTATAATACCATCAAACTCATCAAAAAACATCAAGCTACTCATATTCCACCAGAACATAATTAATCTAAATAGTTTATTTTTTTCAACAATATGTTCAAGGGAACATTATTTCCCATACTTTAATAGTTTATCAGCTTCCTAATATGTTATCAATGGTAAGGGATCATTCTTGTACACAAATTGAATGTTTTTCAGAAAATAAACTTCTATAACTCTTCAGTAAATATTCACCTAGTAAATATAAAGTTGTTCCATACCCAAAAAATATCCAACTCTACTAGAAGAAATATAATAAAGATTGAAGGTAATTTATTTCCAAAAACATTGGTATGAATATTCTTATAATCTCTTTTTGCCTTAAGATTTCCCCTTTGTGATTCTACCATATGTTCTTGGATTCATTTCTTGAGGTCAAATTTCCAATTTACTAAATAAATTATTAGAAATGAAATAATATGTTGACATTGAATCAAACAAAATATTTTTTATAATCTGAATAAATAAACAATGTACCTGATACAACTTCATTTGATGGCCCAACATCCACTGAAGTATTTGCAATGTATTTTACCACAACTTTTTATTTATGTTCTAGCTTCTTCCCATCTTTTAGATTCTTCATTGAACACTCATTTTCATAATGTCCCATTTCATTACATTTACAACATTTTATTGATTGTATATCGGATTTTGTATTACCATTACCTTGATATTTCTTCATGAATTTATTAGGATTATGTCCCATATTACAACATTAGAAGCACTTACTAGAATTTAGAAGGCATTCTCTAGAGTGTTTTTACCAAAATTCTCACAAATTATAAACTTAATTTTCTTACCATCAGACTTTTTAGATGAATTTCCCCTTTCTCTTTACAACTTGACCTCTTTTTTGATAGTTTTTGAAGAACATAGGATCATTGGAAAACTCCTTTTCAACCTTTTTTTCTCATCGAACATGATTTTCTTAACTTTTGAACCCACAAAAAGCCAACACCCATTGATACTTTGGCATTAATCCTAGGTAAAAGTGATTGGTTTTACTATCATTATCTCTATTGAAATTTGGGGCATAGATTTCTAGTAGAGTGAATTTTACATTGTAAGCATCCATTGTGTCCACATGTTTCCTCAACTCTAATAATTGTTTTTCCATCCTAATTCGAACCACCTTAGGAAAATATTTTTCAAGAAACATAATTTTGAATTCATCCCAATAAAGATCATCAATATTCCCACTATCCCTGATATTCTAAACCATCAACCACCACTGACCAGTTTCACTATCAAAATAGTAAAAACCAATTACAAAAATTTTGATTGTATGAACAATACATTACGTAAAAAATCATTTCTCATTCTTTAATCCAACTTTCAACTAACATGGGGTTTGATGATCCTTTGAATGATGGGGGATATTTCCTAATGAAATGATCCACTGTTTTCATGTTCCTATATGATTTATCTAGATAATCTCATGCATAGATACCACCTCCATTTATATCTTGAGTCACCTACTCCATCACTTTAACAAATTGTTCAGTTCTGATTCTGACAATCTCATGTGGCCTATTTTGAATGTTGTTTTCCTCTAGATTTTGTCGAAGTGCAGCTCCCCAATTTCCTCTATAGAAAACCATTCTAAAAATACATATCTTAGATGAAGAAAAATAGTAATCTTCAAATGCAATATCAACTCAATTTTACCATAAAGTAAATAAAATCAGGTATGGATAATCTATTAACAATATCGTAACACATAATGTTATCTAAACCGAATTTTGATACCAATTATAAGACCCCATCCTTAAATATTATATAATCATGAGATAAATCCAGAATTGAAATTAAGGATTTTTCAGGTTTAGAGCATTAGAGAATTATACATTAACTATTAAATAAAAACTCAAATATTACAAAGTAGAAACTTCTATTTACTATCAATTTTTTCCAAGAAACACTCTTTAAAATATGACTTCTTTTTTCTGGATAGAAATATTCAGAAAATTCATCTTGAATTATTCCTTTCTCTTACCCATCCTTATACCCTATGGAAAAATATTCAGAAACTTGGGATGATCACAAAATATCTAAGTAAGGGATATAAAATAAGGAATGAAACTGTTATCCCATGAATATTTTTACCTCATGATAACATTCTCACAAAATCGTACTTTTCAACCATAAAACATAAGTTATTTAAAATACCTCTGATAATCATATGATTCCTTAAAAACTCCTTTAAAATCATAAATCATAAAGATATATTGTGGAATCCATATCATACTTACATTAAAGCATTCACAAATACATATGGAGTAAACTACATAGTTATATATAAAATATCCACCATAGTATATTAATTCCCTAAATCACTTTAGAGAAACCTTATTTTTTAACTATGTATCATTACACAATTCATTAGAGAGATGTCATGGGCTCACCCTCCCCCGGTTTACCATGGAACAACCCATATACATAAGCAATTCCCAAAAACCATAACATAATCATATCATATAAAACATGCCTAATGGAAAAATAACATTTCCACTTCGCAACAGAGTATATCATTTCAATATATTGATACAATAAAAGAATTATTAACCCACATTCAATAGAAAAATACCTGCAAAGTTAATATTGTATTTATTTATCTTTTAAAAGCATTACAACATGTAAAGATAGCCAAATATCAAATGATGGTCATGATGGAGGAAAAGTCATTGTCTTTGTATACTTTAAAAACATTTCTTTAATCATCTTGTAAAAATATTCATATAAAAGGATTCCATTTTAAAACCATTGAATGAAATTAAAATATAAAGGGTGTTATTATACACCATATAAACGAAGGTAGTTTATAACATCAAAATATGCATCAATGAAAGGATATTGAGATGAAGTCCCTTGGCCTGAGTCAGAATCGTCACGTAAAATATTTATATTCATGAATAATAAACATAGGTAAATTTATACATTATTTAGATCCTTTTGATAGTTTAATATTACTTTAATATCACTTATTATCATGTTATAAATATTATTTAATTATTCAAGTTCATACAAAACGTTTGGTCGGTATTCGTTAATTGAGTACAAAAATAAACTTGTTATGATGTAAATTTTCCACAGAGTCATAAGTCCATCATCTCCAGAATAATATTAATGGAATAATACCCACTTTCATACATCAATTATATGTTTAAATAAAATCATTTTTTATACAAAAAATGAAAAATGTTATAATCGTAGATAAAATATGTCGTATGTGCGAATGGGTAACATTTCCATTTTTCATTTATCATTTTTGAAATAATTTCATTGTTATTTTATAATTATAGAATGATAATGATATTATTAAAAAATAATAATAATTTAAATATACTTATATATATCATACAGGTGATGTGGTGAAAAAAATGATTCACATTTCTTCGTGGAGCTGATAGTTAGCACATACGCACGAATGAAGATATCATTTTTATATGAATGGAATGTATGAAAAAAAATTGATATATAATTCTATTATAATGATAAATATGTCATTAAAATAATTTATAAACATTAATTCCATCATTATGGCCTTTCTTGAGAGATGGTAATGAAAAAAGAACTTTATCAGTTCGTGATGCGGTAGTCTAGCATACACACGAATGAAATGTTCATTTCCCATTTGTTAAAATTAGAGAATGATTTACGTGGTGTAATTAGTATAAAAAATATCATTATATTGATGATAATTTCTTTATTATTTCATCATGGATTAAGAATATTTAAAGGATATGGAAGAAGAAATAATATAGAAACACATAAATAAAAACATTACCTTTCCCTCAGATGATCAACATTCTTAACACCTAAACACCTCTAAAAAGGTTTCTACCTAAATTAATTCCTCATGAATGTGGTTAGTGACTATATAAATGAGTTTTGAAAGATCTTGGTTGAAAAAAAATTATGTGTAATGAATAGAGAAGAAGAGTGCCTTTAAAAGGGGTGAGGAGGGGCACCCTATGAATTATTTAAAGTATTTAATTAATATAAATTCATTTTATATTCCAAACATGTCCGAATAGATTTAGTTATAACATAGGATGATGATGGTTCAAAATAAATTCATTTAATAAAAATTTTACAGGTTTTGGATATTTTTTAATCCTTGTCTTTATGTTTTAACCCTTTTAACTCTTACAGTTTTATGAAGTAATTTACACATTGAGATTTAAAATAATTACCATAACATGTCGAATGACTAATGAACGAGTCTTTAACAACATATAGAGACACACAAAAGATATTTTTTTCATTTTTTTATTTTTTTTATATTCGATTTAATTTAATTAAATATTTAATATTTTAAAATTTTAATTATGTCAATTTTTACACTATTTCATAATTGACTTTTTACATAATTATTAAAACATCATTCCTTTGAAAAATAATTTTAACTCAACCCTAACATGTCTTAGTATTCCATAAAAAAAAATTATGTCATTGAATATTTCAATTTGTATTTATTTTAATATTATAAATATCATTTATTTGAGTCTTCCTTTAAAAAATCTATTACTACATTTTCGTTATGTCATAAATAAATTTAATTATTTAATGAATAAAAATATAAATATATTATAATGATGTATTTAATCGATTTATCTTTATAAGTAATATTAATTGTTGAATATATCACTTATATAACCACATATTAATATCTTTTTAGTAGTAAGAGACATGTTCATGATATCTTTGTTTTTACATTAAATAAAATGTTAATAATGTCATAATCACACCCAAGTTGCTTCCAAAAGACATAATTTTTCCCATGTATTGTATGTTTTGATACTAACTCATCCAATAAGATTAAGAGGAGTTTTAGGGTGTTTTTTTTATAATATTATTTTAAATTTTAATTACCTGATTTACCATTAACAGTGGTAAATAAAATACTAAATTTACTATCCACTAAAAGTTATTTTGATTTTATTAGATCAAATTTTTCATATTAATTTCAACCATGTATGTATATTTTTAAAAATTGAATTTATATAAGTGACTAAAATTAATTTAAAAGTTAATCTCAATGACGGATTGAGGAAACTGGTTTTTTAAGTAAAAATGTTTAAAAGTTCACAAATATTTTATATCCAATTTCAATTTGAAATTTATTCCAATGAACTACATTGGGTAAATGATTAAAAAATTATTTAATTATACATTAAATCCAATTAAAATGATAACATGCATATAAAAATAAATCAGACAAAAATGAATGTCTAAATTAAAAATCTATTTTTTTCACTATTCATTAAAATTGTACATTTTCAGAAAAATAAAAAAAATAAACCAAAGTACATTTTTATTTCCCACTTCCTAAAGAAATTATTTTTTCATATAAAATTTTTAAAACAATCAAAATTTATAATTAAAAAAGTTTCATCACCAATAGTTAGTAAAATAACCATTTATAAATATTAGATCTTTTTATGATTAAAATTGTATTTTTTTCTTATTTTAGTCCGAAAAAATTTACTATAATAAATTAAAAACATTTAAAAAAAACATTTGTAAATAGAATATAGTCTGTTCTGTTTATTATCACGAACACAATGGCTTGTTGTTTACTGCAATTTAAAATAATAATATTAATAATGTATTATTTTTTGTATAACTCAATCTTGTGTGCAATGTAAGATTTCATAGAACCCCATTATTGTGTGTTGGGTATGCTATCAGAAAAATCATCCCCTTTAAATTAAAATTAATATCTCATTAATTAATATTAATAGATATGGAAAAACATAATCTCTAATTACCAATGATGTTATAAAAAATTATAAATAAAATAAAACATTGTTAAAAATAAATTGAAATATTCATTTTATTATATTAATAATATACCAAAAATATTTTAATGAACATGTATATGGAGTAAAAAGATAATAAAAAAATTAAAAAATTTAAAATAAGGTTTGGAAGTAATATTTCTTACCTTGACACATACTTTCCACGTACATACTTTAATTCCTATATGATAAACTTTTATTAATTATTTAATTTTATATGAAACTTTTATGTTGTATTATATTTTTATTATTCCATTAATTTAATTTACTACCATTTCATATATAGTTATTGAATTAGTTATGTTCATATAAAATCTTTTGAGAATGTTTGGTTCATAATCAGAATACAAATTTGGTGGGTGGATCGTGATCAAAGGGGACCATGTCACATCATATTAAAAATATTAATCATGAAATAATTGCAGTGTTTATAAATTAAATACCATCTTAGAACCAATTATTAAATAAATAACTGAAAAAATGAATCACATCGCTTCATGTAGGTAGTATTCCAAACATATATACAAGCGATATTATCATATTCTACTGAATTTAATGGTATAAAGGTAACTGATAGTGTATTTAAATAACTATAATTATTTCATTAATTTAATATATATTCATTAAATTCATCATAATAATAATCCAAATTTGGTGGTGATGAAAAAAGAAACACATTGCTTTGTACAGGTGGTAGTCTACTTGTTTGCACGAGCGATGTTTCTATTTACCATAGGAAGAAATATGTGATTTAAAAGAGGATTAATATAATAATTATAAATTTTCATTATATTAAATAAAATTATTTCATAATTTCGTTATGGTTATAAAAAAATTTATGGATATAGAATAATAAATTTTCAAGAAACACTCGTTGAAGAATATGCCTCTTCTTTCGAAAAACTCCCTTGGATTACACCATATGACTTATTTTGCTTTTTTTGTGAGCTATGTACTTGTTGAAATTGGGACGGTATGTTCAAGAGTTATTTAGATAGTTATTTTTTTTTGTTACAGTGATCTATATTTGAAAGTATGAGAGGATAATAGGTTCCCTTTTACAAGTATGGGGAGTGTCACACTTGTAATTTTTTAGACATTTTATTATTATAAATGTATTACTCATGTTCAAGTGGCTAAAAAAATATTTTAAGATAATTTGAAATGGATAAAAAGAGCATCATCAAATAATAAAAAAGATAGGACTTTATTGTCCTTGTAACTTCTTGTTTATCTCAATTATCCTGATTCACCCATTACTATGGTGACATATTTTAACAGTGGATACTATTTATAAAGAGAAAAAATTATAATGAAATCATTGATAAATTTGAACATAATTATTAAAATATGAAATCCATTTTTCATGATTCAATTAATAGAAATTGTGGAAATTACCTCTATTATAAGTGTGTAAAACACAATCAAAACAATTTTTAGACAATTGCATTTTTATGAATAAAAAAGGACATATGCCAAAATAAAACATAATATCTTTTAATATGAAATTTTATAAATTATAATTAATTATAAAATTTTATTAAATTAATAATATATCCAAAATATAATGTGACTTTTAAATTACTTGATTTAAATAAAATAAATGACATCATTGAAAATATTGTCATTTTTTACTATTCACTTGAAATCAATATCTATATAAAAATCCCTAAAAATTATTCCTAATCCAAATATAACATATTTTTTTCAAAAATTATTTTCCATTTTCATAAAAAATTTCTAGAAGTTATTTAAATTAATTATAATATCCTTACAAAAAAAGAAATAAAGACATTTTTTAATAAAATGTATTCTTGTAGTATATAATAAATTTATACTCATTCCTTGTCATGTAACCTCTATTAGATAAGTGTTAATATTTTAGTTCATATATTGAAATATTATCCATTTTTATAATAACATTTTCAATGTAATTATTTTATTCTGATAAATTCACAACATCTTTAAAATATTTCTTTTGGAAATTTTATTTAAACCTAATCACATCATTTCTTGTTATAAAAAAATTATGGGTATTATACTAAATCACTATATAGTCACAATTATCATATAATTCCCAGAATGGTATAATAATAAATATCATATGATTTCAATGACTATATAATCCCAATTATTGCATTGCCTTCTTATATAATCTCTCACAAACCCCCTAAATTCAATGATTCTATCTTATATTTCCAAAAAAAAGTTCTTTATCTTAGCCTTTTATCTGTATATGGGATTAGGATAATTATATTAGTGGTATAAAATTGAGATAGAGATTATATGCCCTTAGTATGTTTATATATTTTTACCCTTATTCCAATTATATATTTATTATTGTTTATTATTATATCATTTTAATATTGTATTAATGTATATCATGAATAGTAATATTTTATCTCAATTAAATATATCCCATTTGATTTTAGTTCTATGTTGTGTGAAACAAAAGATATTAGAAATATTATATATATATATACATTATATTATAATATATTAGGGTGTTACATTCTAAACCTTAAAGAAATTGTATCTTTGCAATTTTTACTCATGTATGATAAAAAGGATCTAAAACATTTTAAGACCCCATGGAGTTGTAGATATAAATAATTGACTATAAAAAGAGAATAAAATCTAAAAACAACATTAATTAAAAGTGACATTGTAAAAAGGGAGAATAAAATATCTTTTTGAAAAGAGGAAAATGGAAATATTATGTTCACCTAGAATAACACATAATCTGGTTCAAAAATAAGGATATTGTTGGATGGGAAGAGAAAATATTTACTTTGAAAGAAGATCCATTTACAATATAATTCTATACTTTGATGAGAATAGAAGATATCATTGATTCCTCATTAATGATCATAAAAGGATCAAAATATTAATTTTCAAGATTATTTTCTTGACATGAGATATCATTTTACAATCAAGATATATAATGCAAGAAAATATAATTACATAATTTATTTCTATTTTATAATCTCAATTTCGTCTTCAAGATGTTTTTTTATTATATCTCTTATATTACTCTAAGAAATGAATATTCATGATGAAATTTTGATGCCTAAATAACTAAAATGAACTTATAATGAATCACAAGATCCATAATGGGATGAATATTTATTTATTTTATTTATATCTATCAATCAAAACAAAAATGGTTATCACAAGCTAATATAATATCCAATATGAATTAACCTTCATGGGAATTAATACTATTTAATCCACAAATCCTTAAGAGTAACACCGAATGTTGAACTTTAATCATTCCAAAAATAATTAAACATAAAAAACATCAAAATATTTCAGAACCAAATTAAAACCCAAATTTTATAATGATTTTATCAAATATTATTCAAATATAATATGAAAATTTATCTAAAAATAATTTAAATCACTACTAATGTCGTATACCAAAATATATTCTTTAAAAAATGTTAATATTCTCCATAAATTATCTTAATTATAATAAATCCATAAGAAAATCTTATATACTTCCAAATGATAATTCAACCATTATTTCTCAAATAAAATCCCATATTTGCCAAAAATATTTCCATTTAATTCGATCATATATGTTCCCAATATAGTGATCATCTTAAATAATAAATTTAAATTCTTTTTCAGAAAATCACTTTCCAATATCATGGTTATCTATGTGCTAGATCAAATTCTCCTAAATTTTATTCACGTTTTATTCGTAATTAAATAAATTTCATCAACATAAAAGATCATATTAATTGTATTGGTTATCAATACCTTCTGACTTATTTCCACAAAAGAAAAAATAATTATTCCTCAAATAACCTTTTCAATAAAACATAAGTTAATTTTAATGGTTATATATACCTCATATTTCTATTAAAACTAAACAAATGTATCCAAGGTACTCCCATTACATCAAACATTAAGAGTTTTATTTCCATTAAACATATGATTATCCTTAAATTTAACAACCCTTAAATAAAATACCACTACATCATAACTCTTGAAACCCAATATATATACACATTTTATAATTAAACATTTTTCATAATATATTAACCAATATCGACGAAATTATTATTTAATAGTTCTATTATATAATTAAAATAAATTTGAATCATGTCCAAAAATTCATCACTCTAAAAACATAAGCCAAAATATAATTCATACCATTTATATATCATCCATGTTTTTCTCATCTTCAAATGTAATGGCATTAAACATTTTCAAACCTTTCTCTATATGATCTTATTGATACCATCATATGTCTTTCCCCTATGATGTTCATTTACATGATTCCTATAATCCCAACATTTTAAAAAATATTCCTTTTCCATTATTAATTTCTTGTGTTACTCATTCCCACATTCATGACATGTAGTAAATTCAGTCTCTTTTCAATCATGTCCTTTATCACTAGAACATCCTAGAAAATACATTTTTTATATTATTTACTGTGTCAGGAAATCAATCTAGTTTTAGGTTGTTGATCATATATCGAGATATCTGGTAGACATAACTATAGTAGTTTTCACTCAATCTAATATCTCATATTTTTCTCATTCATACAACTACAGCATTCTCCGTTACACCCATTATAGAATTAGATCCAAATGATTCACACTATTCGCTGAAACCAAAAATAGATAGTGTGAGTATATAAAAAATAATATTTAATTGTATTATTTTGAGGATTATGGATAATATTTCATTGACCGCCATATTAACCCGTAATGTTTTCTCATAAAACAATATCATAACATCTAAATTTATCTAAACCTTTAGATTGATACCAACTATAACATCCCATAACATAAATAACCAATGATTAAATGATTTAAAACAATGGTTTCACATTAATACAATCGGTGGGTATTTTTTAATTAAGATTTTAGATAAATAGAAAAATCTTTCACATATAATAACCTTACAGAAAAATGTGGGAATGTACAATCAATATCAATTTTTTCAAACAAAATTGGATTTTAAACATTTAAATTCGTGTTTCATTGATAACATGTTCACTTATTTTCAAGAGTAATCCTCATAGTGGAAATATAAATATTTCTATAGTTCCTACTTATCCTTAGAACATGTGAAAAACATTTGAAAAGATAGGATGAGAAAAAAAATCTTATTAAAGGATATAAAAATAATGAAACCCATTAGTCTATTTTCAAAATCATGAAGTCCCAAAATAAATCTTACCCTTATTAACTAATAACCTTGAAGATAAAATGTTGAGTTTAATTCTTCGAAAATAAGTTTCATTGAACAAATATTTTTGTAAAAAATCATATAAAAATATAAAATGGAAGATTATAATCATTTTTGTTTATTTTTAAACAAATGTAGCGGTGAAATTATTTCCATGAAAACATAATATTCAAACATAAAAGTGGAATAAACTTTCCATTAAACATAATCTCGTTATCATACCTTATGAAATCAATAGACAACCATGAATACTCATTTAGAAGTATATAATTCTCATGTAGGTACATTGGGAAATCATATCCATATCACTCTTACCATAACCACTACAAGCACTCATATAAATGGAATAACCCACATTTTTAATTAAAACATATATTTCTCAGAGAAAAAAAACTACTTAATGAATTAGAGAGCTATATCAAGAACACCCCTCATCATGAATACTATTGGAGGATAATAACATACATAAAACAAATAGAATATTGAATTTACAAAATTGAATCTCATATACTGTTCTATTTAGTTTATATGAAGAAGAATTGTAACATCATACCCATGTTTATTGGCTTGGAAGGTAGTGAAACATTACACGGCCTTAAGTGACATCCCCTTGGTGAACATTGCTAGAAATAAATTCCAAGGGCATCATTTACAAATTGGGGATGATTTTCCCTTTTAAAATAAAACGAATAACCAAATATTAAATTACCAAATAAACCACTACCTGATGTATGATATCAATGAAATAAAAATCAAAGCAATAACATTTACATAAAAACCAACAAAAAAGAGTACCACAGTAGAATACTATAAAATATCCAAGTACATAGTGGATGACATAACCAATAAAAACTCAATGAAAACCACATAACATTAATGCTCCAATTCTCCATGATCCAACTCCACAAATAGCTTGAGTATCACGAAGAACCACTAGAGAAGTGTGATACATTACCTTTCCCATGTCTTGGGAAACAACATATTCAAAATCCCCAAAGTTCCAAAGAATGGGTGAGTAATTAAAATCAATTATCTTTCCCCAAATTACGTCCTTACTAACACCACAATGATTGAACATGTTATCTCATTGATATAAAATAATTTATATAAAACACAATAAAATAATTTATATCATAATATCAAACAATTTCCATATCAAATCATTTTTCCAAAAAAACCAAATTTTCAAAGTAAAAACCCAAAAAATACTAAAAAATTGTTTCCCAAGTTTTATTTTTGTATAACTAATTCTATTCCACATATCTATACTTTCATCCATGAATGTAACCAGGACCTCCCAATATTTGTGAGTGGGAAGTAATATTTTCACTAATAAATTACTTAATTAAACATTTAATGTTGGAAATTAGTGGCACTTTTCCATCCCAATAATTATGGGGAGACCGCATAGCTTTATTAGTCTTGAATTCCCATGAACATAGACAACCATTATGCCAAAAACAATTCCAAAATAAACCATTTAATCCATCTCAATAAAACATAAAATTTATTGAAAACCATTTAATTATTCCATTTTAATTAAACAAGTCTTTTATTTAAAACATTTTTTCATAAAAGAAAATAAGATAATAATTTTCAAATCAAGTTACCAATTTCACTTTCCATAATAAATCACAATTTAAAAAATTATTTAAATTGTCACTAAAGTGGGATTCAAAATATAAAATCACAAAAAATTGAAAATTTATTGAAAGAAAAAAAATCAATTTGAAATCAACTCTTATAGTTCTAAATGGAGGAGTTGAGAGTGAATCAACATTCTTCATAAAATATACTGAGAACAAAAAACAAAATGAAAATATCCATGAAACCTGGTCAAAACACTAAAAATAAACCATAGATATTTTTTCCCCATTGTCAAAAAGGACAAGTATAATCATATTATTAATTAAATCCTTTATAGATATCAATAAGAGAGGATTATATAATTAAATAAGAGAAAGAGGGAAGTACATCTAAGGAAAATAAATCCAAACTACCATAAATGATGACTTACAACTAGAATCCATCTTCAATGTACCACAAGAAGCCTTCATACTACCTCCAGATTGATGGGAGAAGCCTTTAAAAACTTTTAGATGAGGAATTATCATTTTAGGGTCATTTTGGGGGGGAAAGAGGATACTTTTTAATCCTGACCTAGAACCTCAATTTATGGATCTTTTTTTTAAAATTGTTCACCAGCTTCGGTATCAAGGGGGCCTTGTCAACTAGTGCTGCATAGTTTGATAAAATGTACAACAATCATAAAAAATCTCATTGTCCAACATATCATAGTTTCTCATGGATGGTTTCATGGTTTGAACAAACCGTGCACCTACCCGTGCGTCGTTCCCTTAGCATGTATCTCATTTTGAATGTTTTCCTATAGGTGTTACATAGTATCCACAAACATTAAACCTACCAAAAATCCCCAAAAACAATAAAATATGTTTCCAAACCCTAAAAAACATTATCCAATAACATTATACAATTAAAGTCATAAAACAATATTATTTACTTGAAACCAGGTGTGCTACAAGCAGTTTTGGTTTTCACGTAATAATAATGACAAAAATCAATTTTCATTGAAAAATATTTAAACCAAAATTCAAAGAAGAATATGTAATAAGATATTATTTTTTAAAAACATGAAAAAATGTAGATTATTATTCTTAAGGAATAAAAATCATGAAGATGTGATATTATTCTCTTACTACATAAACTAAAAAACATTACTTTCACACTTATGTAAAAAATTGTTAAAAATAACCCATTTAAAAAATATTTAAAATCCATCATTTACGACCTTAGTAAATAATGTAAATAAAATAAAATTAATTCGAAAATTTATTATACTATATTAATAACATATCTAAAATATATTAATGAACATGGATATGGAGTAAACACATAATAAAAACATTACCACTTTAAAAATAATGTTTTAAAAACAAATCTATTATCATGAGTATGAAACTCCACATATGTACTTTTAATCCAATATAATAAAGAAATATAAATTATTTAAATATGTAATAACCACATATTGATGTATGAACTTATTATTATACCTTAAATATAATTTATTATCATGTATTGTATAGTTATGAAAACATTTAATTCCATGTCGGATGTTTGGAGGATTCTTGGTTCATAATTGAAAGAAAAATCATTTGTGAGTTGATTGAGGTTAAAGGGTCCAACGTTACATCATATCCAAAATATTAATCATGAAATATGTATATTTAATGTAAATTAAATAAAATTTTATAACCATGTGTGAAAGAAATAAATGATAAATGTATCACATCGCTTTGTGGATGTGGTCGTCCACATGTACTCATAAGTGATGTTATCATTTCCCAATAAATAGAAGGGTAAGAAGCTAAGTAATATATTATATTTTAATAATAATAACTATTTCATGACTATCATATATTTTAATTAAATCTTTCCAAATATCCATCCTTGAAAGTTGGTGATGACAAACAAAACACATCTCTTCGTGGAGGTGGTAGTACACATGTGTGCACAAGAAATGTTTCGATTTCCCATATGATATAATATGGGGAAAATGGTTTATAACATATTCATAATAAAATTTAAGTATAAATAGTAATCTTATTTTATTACTTCATTATGGTTGACAATGATATGAATGAGGTAGAATAAGAAATAATCCTAAAATAGTCAATAAATAATAATACCTCTTCTCTAGAAAACCTCTCATGTTAAACACTATAAGCCTTGTTAGGTTAGTATTTTGATGACATCATGACTTGATGTACATGGTGAATATTTTTTGGGAGATACATGAGTAGGTATCATCAAATCTATAGTGATCAAATAGAGTGAGGAAGGGAGGATGTGATGTACCCTATTATAAGTTATTCGAGTAACCCACTTGTAACTTTTAAAAATTATAAATGTATAAATCTAGTAAAATGGGATAAAAAATATAAAAATGTAATATAAGGTGAAATAATATATCATTTTTAGTAGTATCGCTTATTAATTAACCTGATTTACCCTTTACCATGGTGATATGCTATTACCATGGTTACTATCATAATGACCAAAAATGAAACAAAACTCAATTCAGAATTAGAATCTAATAATTCCAAATATAAACCCAATTTTTAAGTGATTACATTCTTATAATTAGTAGGAATTAATTTTGATATAAGTTCTCAAAAAACACAGAAAAAAGTGTTTTTTGAAAATCCAGTTATTATGCCTAAAATGGACTTATACAAAAATAAAATATAAGATTGATTTAAATTAAATTATTTTTTATATATTTAATAGTATAAATATTAAATTAATTTAAAACCAAATAAAAAAATAAAATTGTAATTTAAAATTACATTACTTCAGGAAAATAAATATCATTTATTAAAAAAATATCATTATTACCCACTAACATAAAAAATTAATCTTTTTAGAAAAAAACCAAAAAATTTATTCTAATCATATTATTACATAATGATTTTAAAAATAATGTATTTATTTAAAAATAAAATTTATAAAATTGGAATTAATTAATCATAATATCCATACATAAAATTCAATAAAACCCATTTTTTGAAGAAAATGTATTTTGAAATCAATACTCATTATATATTTAGTAACCTCTATTAAGTGGTTGTTAATATATTATTTCACATTTTAAAATATGAAATAATTTTATAATAATTTTTTTAAAATGATTAGTTTATTATGATAAAATATATGACGCCTGAAAAAAATCAATGAATATATGATTTTAATCATATTAATCGTTTATTTTTATAGTATATTTACTAATATTGTTCCCAATTACTACATAATACCAACAGTCAAATATGTGAAATAACTCTAATTCCAATGACCATATGATTCAAATGCATATATAATACAAGCAAATATATTACATTCTAATATAATACCTCATAAATCCATAAAATCAATATTTCTCTATCATCATGAAAAAAATGGTTCTAGTTCATAGCCTTTTTATCCACAATTGTTATCAGGATTATGATATTCACAGTTCCCCTTGGGGATATAGATTATATACCTATGGTATTTTTATATTTTTTCATTCATTCAAATTATATTTTTCTTAATATTGATTATTATATAATCCTTATAATATATATCAACTTTTCTCAACAAGACATATCATGGTAGATTTTAGTTCACTATTTCATGAAACAAAAGCTATCAAAAAAATATTTAATGAAATGTACATTATAAAATCTCAGAGGTGTTACATTATAAATTTAATTTGGTATTTCTAAAATAATCATCTTACTCTAAAAATACATTTTGGATAATATAAATTTTTTAATAAAATTTTAATTTATAATTTCTTATAGTTATGGTAAAAAATGTTACGACTCTGGTAAAAATTTAATGTTTCTTTACTATCCCAAAAAAAATTATTTTTAAAAAAACCTAATATTCATATGAAGATATTACTGATATGATAAATATAAAAATTAATTGAATTTTACAAAATTCAAATTCACTAATTTTATAATTTACTTTTATATGAAAACATAAATATATATATTTAATAAATGTTTCATAAGAAATTAGTTTTTAAAATATTAAATACTTCTATTCTTATATCTTATCAGTTAATAATCATATTAAATGATAAAATATTATTCATATTAGTACTATTTCATTATCCATAGTTAATTTCATGACTCGACTAACTTTAAATTGTACCTAGACCTGACTTCCATGTTACCTAAGGCACTCCACCATGAATGCTAGTTGTAGCTTACTAGTAAATGGGGGATAAGAAGTTACAATGGGGAGGATATACACCATGTATGAGATTAAAAAATAATAATGTAAATAAAAAAGTATCACACAAAACATAAATAAACTGGGTAGAAAAAGAAGTCAATATAACACATACATTAACAAAATTAAAATGCACAAAACAAATTAAATGATCATGCTCCAAAAGGTAAAAAAACATTTCCCATTTGGATGATTAATATAAAAAATAAGTTAAAATTAAATATAGGTTCTTTTACCACTTTGATCCGTACCACTAAAATCATTATACTATGATCCACTCAACTTGATCATGCTAAACCCGGTCTAGAGTCTTATCTCAATATGTGCCTTTAATAACAAGTGATATATACTGAGATACCCAGGTAAAATGGCATCTCGAGAAGATTTTGAGTACATAACTCAGTAGCACACTACCAACATGGTCTATTAATAACCAAAATATTCATTGGTATATTCATCTAACATTATTATCAATAATAAATTAATTAATAGTTGAAAATAACCAATATATAAACAAAAACAATGCATTCTTCAACCTGATGTAGAAATTTATATTATCATGTAAGGTAAATTTTCTTAATGATAGTATCACCACTTCCCCAATATATAAAAAAAACAATGAATTCTAGTAAGCACTATTTATCCTCATGTATTTGACCATGATGAAACATACATACTTCTGTAAGTGACAGAGTGCCTATGAGAGTGAGCATAACCTCAAGGGTGGCCTCAATCCATGATACGTGGATACCAAAATCATGCCACTACCATGAAGAGTATTAGACACTAGGGTGTAATTATAAATCCCACAACTTCAAGACCAATTGTTAAACCCCATGATAACAACTAGGTGTTCCCGATTTCAGAATGACATATAATTGCTAGAAGAAGGAGTCTTTAAAAAATAATATATATCTATGTGTAATTGATTCTTGGGTGACCTAGGAAATCAAATAAAATTCTTTCTTGGACAGTACAATAAATTACCTGGGAATCCAAAATCAATGGCTTCCCAGCCGATCCATAATTGGTGAGTCCACCAGATTCTATGAATTATCCCATTCATCAATCCAGGGGGTTAAATAGTCACCCTTAGTATTGAAAATTTTCTTGCAATGGGATAAACTATTACTCAAAATGTTATACCTCCATTCCAAAATAGTATGTTATAGGAATTCACAAAATTCTAATGGTATATCCATTCAAATATCGAGATCCTCATGAAATCAAAATGGTATTAATATAAAAATCGATTCCTGTGGATCCTATGAATTTTCATACACAGAAAACAAATATTCACTGATGTTGGTTCCTAGGTACCACCTCTATGAATCCACTACTACATACATCATACAACTATATTCTATCCAGACAAGACATATTCCCCAATATATCATGATATCGGATCCCAAAAATATCAGGAATCCTTGGGTCTCATCCATTGGAATAATTGATTGATGAGTATATAAAAAAATCACATCCGTTAGAGGACCCAATGGCTAGTTCTAAGGTTTCACGGTAGTCACATTTCACAAACGCATTACAATAAATAAATTTACAACTGGGGATAGTCTAATTCACATTCCCATCACCATTATCAAATTATCATCGGGTTATCACTCTAGTTTGATTTCTAAAGTGGACCCTCAACCGTCACTACCCAAAAAAATCTCCAATAATGTTTGATCTATCATTGGGTAACCCTAAAAGGTTCTATAGCGTCACAGATAAGTATAGGCACCCTCACAAGGGTCCTCTATCTCATACTAGTTCTTAGGTCATCTTTATATGCTCAGGGGATATCACATTCCTAGAAATAATCAATAGGGTATCATGGCTTCATCAGCTACATAGGGTCTTCCACATAAGTAATAGTTAATGATTTAGCCCATGAACCATCTCAGTCATCATGGTCTCACTAGTTTAGTCCGCTGACCACACCCATCCATTATTCATATAGTCTATTAACCTAGTCTAAACACATATCCAAGGGAAGGATTACTGACCCACCCATCAATATAATATAGCCCAAAGGTTTTGAGGTGTCTCAAGGATCTTGATATACACCAACAACTCTAATGAGTATCATTAGAACTAGAATAGATTCTCAATGTTGTATGAATTCTACATCATTCAGTTATCAAACCTCAAGGGGTTTAGGTATCAAGGTAACACTTTGGGTCAGGGGTTCGGCCATAATTTTTAAGGACACGAAGTTAATTCACCAATTCCAACATGGCCTTGACACTTTATCCACCTCATCTAATATATGAAACATAAATTAATCTTTCAATTTAAATCAAATTACTCTGATATTTTATTAAGATATTTCACTACCATTAGTTTCATGATTATCCATCACATGAATCATAGGACACCCTCATTAAACCATAGGTAAAATTTCAAGGACCATGTACCTTATGTTTTAAGCTTCTCCAATTTATTTATAAGGGCCATAGAAGCTTCTATAACTTTCCAATACTCATCCAATATCAATGGAACAAGTTCCAACTCCCAAGATCTTTTCCTACATTAAATTACAAAGATAATTTATTATAAAAAAATTAATCAAACAATTTTCAAAAATGGAATAAACAAAAAACCTCACCATAATGTCATAATGCACTGAAATAGAAGTGAATAGACTTTGGGTGGTCCAAAAAATACTATCAACGCCAATATTATCTCAACCACTAAGAATTAAAACCATTTTAATAATTAATTTAATTTAAATAGAAACATTAAATAAAATCACGACTTGACATAGCATTGATTATTCAATTAAGGGAGGAAGATGAACATCATTAAATGATGGCCCTTACATGGTTTACATGAAGGTTTCAAAGGAATCGAGTGATTTCAACATTCTTCAGTGAAATATCTATCTTTTACCTAAACCAAACATCTTATGAACCAACATATAAAAAGTTTAATAGGATTCAATGTTGGTTATAAATCACATACCTTGAATATATATGAATTTTATTTAATATCCCACCCAAAAAAATGGATAAGAAGGGGTAAATAGAGGAGGATAACCCTTTTTTAACACAAAAATTAAGCAAAGAGGGGGTCTCCCCATCATAACAGTCAATATGGGACAAATTTTATTTTTCCATTAAAATACAACAATATAATAGCTGTTTTACTGATGTCAAGGATGTAGCAACCATCACATACTCTCTCAGGGCTCTCCTGGTCCCTTGAGACATAAGATAAAGGTAATTCATCATCACAAAATATTAACATGAGATAACAGAACTATTAAAATGCAATTCTAAATCCAATTTCTCAAAACAACCTATCCACCAAACTCAAAACTCCAAATTAACTATGTAATTTTCCTACACTTATAGAAATAGGGAATTGAAAACTCCCCCACTGTAACACATTTTATCCTCCATAAATATAGGTGGACATATAACCATATTACCTGACCTACCCAGGTCATAAATTAAATATTATTCAACTATGTACCATCTAAAAACTCTAAAAATGATTCCAAAGAACAACATATAAATTAATGTTCTAAATACTCTGAACTACCATCCAATACTCACAACCATTACTAAAACACGGGATGGTACTTTCCTAATCACATCTGTATCTACAAACAATCACATAAGGGTCCAATTCATTATCTATCTTATGGTGATCATCCCTATAGGAATTTTCTCACCGGGTCGATTTTGAATAAAGGAACTCCCTACTATAGCAATTTTTAGTATTGTCCCAATATTTCGATTGGAATGACATTCTCAATGAAATTTATAACACACCACACATATACACACCTGAAAACACAGGTCAAACATTATTTTTACCCTTCATTCTAAACTCTAAACCAAAACCTAAGGTCCTCAAGGCCCATACAAAATGGACTTGAACTTGTTAGATTCCGTTAGAAAGACCCATCCAACCATGAAATTAACTCTTCACAACTGATATTATTTACCTGGTGTAGTTTATGGATCACAACATTCCATCTCAAGTAAAAACATTGGTCTAAACAGCTTGGGCCTACCCTTCTCAAAATCTCTCACCTTTCACTACCATCACATTACCTAAATACCCAATCATAATGATTTTAAGCTTAGAGGAATCACATGATCATCCAAGTACCCACACTAATGTTCGTAATGAAAAACTAGAGTGATCTAATTGAATGGATCATCATCCAACTAAACCAACAACATTCTTGATGTGAGAAATACTGAATTCTCGATCCAACCCATTAAGATTATCATAAACCCTCCAAAACCTAAAACCCAAAATCGGACACTATCTAATAAAATGTTCAAATTTATAAATATAATTCAATAAGTAATAAAATTTTATTCATCTCAATTTATTTTTTGGATTCAGAATGAAAAAATAATCATCCAATGATCAATCCGATAGACCCCATACCCCTCTAGTTTGATAGGAAATACCCTAATGATTCAAACTATACTCCCATCCATATAAGAATATGTATTATCACACCCCTATAAGAATTATCAATCTCTATATCCTACACATTTTTCATCAAAAAAAATAATGGAAGTGCGTGAACAACTTATTCATACCTAGGTAATAAGTCAAATTATCAATTAATCGCTCATTTCAATCTCTCTGAAACAGTACCCATGAAAACCATCAATATTCAATCCATAATGAGGGCCTTTCCCACTAATGGTTAATGGTTCACTCTCCAACGCACAACTTACATTATGTATCTATTTTATTATAAATCAATAAGATTTATTATCAACAAATTGTCCCCACTCATCCTGAGATATTATCATCACTTCCATGAATTAACATCATAACATTCTTGGTGTTATCCTAATATAGATACCATGCTATTTGTTTTAGAAAAAGCTCTGAATCGCCACACCCACAATATCCACATCAAAATTTAAATTGGTTAGTACTTCTCTACAAATTTTCACTAACTCTTGAATCAACTATAACCACAAAAAACTATACACCCTTCATTGATATGATCAAAAACCGAGTGTCAAACACCATTATTGTGACAAATCATAAAAATTCAACTTATGACTCCATGAGTTTCACTCTATCAAATCCAGATGGCCATGATCCATGGAATTCTAGTTCACCAAGTTATCCAAATACTTATCCACCATCCAACATCATTCCAAATCCATTATTACTTACCCATACTCAGAAAACACTCAAAATATCAGTGATGAATCACTGGGATAGAAATATGAATGATCCTACTCTTCGAATCCCTCCTCTCTAGTTAGACAAAGGCATCCTGATTCCTTTACTACAATTGATCTTACATCCATTGAATCAATTGAAGAAACCAAATCACCTACACATTCTTCCTTCCTCATATGAACCAATAATCCTAGGAGACCCCTCTCATGAGTTTCCCTTAATCATTGCACAAGCTCTAACTCAAAAAACACTAAGTCATATCTCCAGGTATCTAGGTCCATGCACCAATCACATAAATCATTTCTAACTAGGGTTTAAACTCAAGGTAAACACCATAAGTTTCAAGCACATAACCACATATAATATTGTTTTCCAATTCCCTCTCAAGGGTCTCACATACACAATGACATCACATGCCAACCCAACAACCTACCAAGGAAATAATTATCACTGAGTATCTTTACATGGTACAATTCCCCTGAGTATCACAACTTTGGTTGATCCCACATGGAATCATCCAATAAGATACGCATTAAGGAACCAATTTTACATTGTTAAATTAAGTAGGGATTCATCCCATGTTATATAGAAATAAAAAAATTTGATTTTTTAAAAACATGAATTATTCAAAAATATTCCATACTCACCAACATAGGGTGTGACTATATGGAATTAATTACCAGTAAAAAACCTCATTGAATCCAATCACCCCCTACTAAATGTATTGTATCACCATAATCCTCATTGATCATCTCACCACTAAAACCGTAAGACCTACCCCCATAATAAAATGCATGCATAAAAGTTTTTTTGTTGACTGAGTAGAATTCTACAATGTACTTATGTGAGAAAACTATATATGAGTATTATGTAACACTTTAAATAGGTAAACCAAGTACTTTAGTGAAAATAATAATACTAAAAAGTTAAAATATAATATAAATCCAATGATCATTAATCTATTAAAAAGAGACATCTTAACACAACAGGCCAAGATCCAAAATTCAAATAACTAACCACTTACCAATAGACCATGGGTCAAAACCAATAAATCATTATTCATAAATCTTAAATATCATGTTAATCATAATATTTCAACAAAAAAATTACCATAAAGAAATAATATAATATCATCAATCCCATACCAACGGTTTCTTGGACTTCAACCTGGAATATTGTTCCTGATGCACCAGTCTGGGTTTCATCACCATATTAAAAAAAATTATAAGTCCCCAGTATTCCAAATCCAAAAAAAATAAGACAAAACTAAAAACTATAACTCTGATACCACTCAATAATTCCTCCACTAAGATCTATGTAAATTGTATTTATTCGAAAAAACCATATCGCCTCAGGTGTGGCTCCCCAAACATTGGTTACAGCTGATAACTAGTAAGTGTCTATGGATGTATAATAGGGAAGATATATCCCTAGTATCATAGTAATCAATAGGAATATAAATAGCCATATATCACACATAACATAAATAAATTTATCAATGAGAATGGTCAATATAATAAATTCTATAACAAAATTAAAATGTGACATATAAATAAGATGCTCATGTTCAGAGATGTAAACATAGATACATCTTCCATTATTCTAGTCAATATAAATAGACTAAATTAAAGAAAAAAAGCACTCTAGGATTTATTGTAGCTCTAATCTATTCTACATCAGTCTCAAGACTACCATCCTCTCTATTTGATCATGCTGAACCATATCCAAGACCACATCCTTAAATATTACTTCAATAAAAAGTGAGAAATGGTTGGGTACCCATGTGAAATGGTAATCCAAAAGTTTTGAGTACATAAATCAATAATTCAAAATCAACACAATCCCTTAATAACTGAAATATGTTTTGATATGTGATGGTGACATGCTCAATTGTACTTACTAAATAAATCGTAGAGTATAAAAAAATATAAAACACCAATAATTCCAGCTTCTACATAAGAAAAAAATGTCTCTAATCATGTCATTGGGATGGTTCCAAACATAGTGTCACCATCACCACAGGTTTTTACACATATAGCTCAAGAAATGACCGAAAACCAACATAAATCATTTTCTCAAAGAACCTGATCAACCATACCTTCTTTAAACAGTGACAATGTGTCTTTAAGCATAATAATCAGAACATGGTGACCTATGTCCAATATTTAGTGATCCCACGTGGATGCATTTATGATGATGAGAAGTGGGCCATGGGGAATCACCAGGTATCCCTTATCCTCAATCCCAAAGTCTAAACCCCATGGTATTACATGGATGTTCTTGATGTCAGGTCGATGTTTGATTCATAAGAGGAGGAGGCCCTAGGAAAACCTATATGTATTAAAATGGTTGATTCCTCAAAGACCTATTAAATGAAATAGAATAACATTCTTTATCCTATAGTCAATAACCTTGAAATCCAAAATAAATCCACTCCTCAACCGATTCATAATTTGTACATCCACTTGATCTTATGGGGTATCCTGTGAATTGATTGAGGGGATCCAAAATTCATATCAGGATGTCCAAAATTCATTCTTGGGAATATATTACCACCCAAAACCTCATGCATCCATTTAAAATTCCTATGTTTTTAGCCATTGACAATGGTTTAGTGGTATAACTATTAGAATCTCATGCCCCTAGGGAATTCAAATTGGTCTTAATATATGAATGTGATATCATTAATAATAGTAATTATTGTACATGAAAAAAACATGTGAACTAACTCTAAAACAAAGGTACCCCCTATTGGAATGCACTATTTAATCAACAAGAACTCCAAATGCTAGCCATACTAGGCATCTTCCTCAAATATATTTGCAGACTACATTAAAATCATACCAGTTATATGGTGGTCTCATCCATCTCAATAAGTTATATTCAAGTATAATGGGAAATAATTTCGGTACCAGTCCCCAATAATTGATTCCAAGGAATCCTAGTAAATCATATTCCACCATGTATAAACATAAATAAATATACAACTTGGGCTAGATGACCACCTCTTTCGGTCACCGCCATCGTAGGCCCTTTGGGTATGCATGATGGACCGAGTTATAAGCAAACACCTATATCCATTACTACCAAACAACATGCACTAATCAATATTAATCTACCATCAGGGCACCCTAAAAGGTCCCCTTGGGTCACAACATTATATAGAATTCCTAAAATGGGTCATGTTTCATTGATAAGGTTTCAGGTCTACACATGTTACTTAGAGAGCATCACATTCCTCAACATAATCAATAGTATAGAATGACATCTCCAGATATATGGGGTTTACCAAATAAGAAACAATGAAATATATAACCCACAACTTATCTTAGTCATCAAGTTCTTATTATCTTGGTCTTCTCCCCCAACCCATTCAGTATTCATGTGGTCTAACCACCATGGATAAACACATCTCAGTGGGGATAATTTCCTCCCCCTCCATCAATCTCACCATGAACAATGAAACTAAGGAATCTTAATAGATCATCATATTAATTAATAATGTCAATTGGTATCAAAGTCACTCAAAAGGGACACTATGTCTTATACATTCATATTTATTTGGATAACACCACTCAACGGTTTAGGTGTTAAGGGAAACAATTCAGGTTATTGCATCACCCATTGGTGTCAAAGGCCACTTAGATAGTACATTAATTCAAACATTGCCTTAACACTTTATCAGGATCATTTGATGTGTGACATATCAATTATGAATTAAATTTTTATCAAACAATCCCAATAAGTTTTTAAAATTGGTTACTACCATTAGTGGTAATACTATGCATCACATATATCCTAGGAAAAATACATTTAATAATAATGAAAATACCTTGTACTGGATACCTAAATTTTGAATCATCTCTCATGAATTTTCAAGGGACAAAAGCTGCATCCAATGCCTTCCACTACCCTTCCAAGATCAATTGGACCCTCACAAATTTCCCAAGATCATGTCCCACATCATACGACAAAAGTAATTAGTTATAAAAAATAGTTAAAACAATGAAAAAAACTGAAATAAATTTAAAAACCTTTCCATGTCACAATTCCACAATGAAACAAAAGCTAACAGAACATAGATTGTCTACAAAAAGCCCTTAGAAATAATCTGGGACAAACCATTATGTGTTAGAGCCTTTTCCATAATAAATTTAATTAAAATTTAATGGAAACCTTAAATAAAATGGGGACATGATGTACCCTTTTTGATTTGACTAGAAGAGGGATTCATACATCCTTATAGGATGTACCATAAATGGACTACAAGAATGATTTGATGTAATATTGTTATTTGAGCATTCTCTAGTGAAATATCTATTTCTATCATAAACCTAACATTTCCCAAATCAATGTGATGAAGGATAAACACGAGAATAAGGATATTGTAAATTTAGTACCTTGCATCCATGCTAAAATGGCCTCAAGATCCGACCTAAAACAATGGGTTTAGAAGGGAGGAAGAGGGATATATGACCCATGCACATGCATGCAACAAGGGATGTTGGAGGGGGCATCCCCCTCTAAACATTCAAGGGGGAAATATATTTTTCACCTTTAAATACCCTCGGTGAGTTAGTGGTTCCTAATAGAAAGTTAGTTTTTTCAATATTCATGGCTATATAATCCATATCAACCTCTCCCATGGATCTCTCAAGCCCCCGAGACTCCACCTGAAGCACATTCATCATCCCAAAATATGAAATTGATATGTCCAAACTCTCAAAATTTGATTCTTAATCCTGATTCAAAAAATTACCCATCTACCAAACTCAAAAATTTCAAAATTCATTTTTAATTCTCTTTCCCAAATGAACATTGGGAATTTCACATAATAAATTTTTCATATTAAAATTTAGTACTTAAATATCCTTTTTTGAAATGTTATATTTTAAATCAAAAATCATCTTAATTAATTATGTACATGTGCTTATTAAATTTTACCAATGTTTTAGTATTAATTATGAACTCTATATTTATCTATACATATATTAATAATTATTTTACATATATGTTACCCTACAATTATATGGAAACATTTTATAAGTTTTCTATTATTCCACAATTCTTTGTGGTTGGGTGTTGTGTGTGAAGCTGTCTATCTATCACATTAGGTGTCAAAGGAAATTATAATATAAATTTTATGGGGAATTACAAAAAAACTACTTAATTCCATCCCCAACAATACTATTAAAGTCTTAGATGTTTTTTTCTTTTTAAAGGACCACAGTAAAATCCTTAATCCAATTTTCAAATGAGTTATTACAAAGATTTAGGTAAAACATCACAAATTGATTTGTTTTATTTATATTTATTTAAGTATCATTATTTTACATAATATCATATTATTATATACCAAAATAATAAAATCAATATCATTAGTATGAGGAAATGATATTATATTTATGTAATAATTATTATTACCTCTGACCTTCCTCATAAATATGAGAAATTTTGTTTTTTTGTAACTGCAGACTACCTCATCCATAGAGAAATAGGTTTCATTTTCCATCACCACCTAATGGGGATAGTTTTAAAATATTATATATATATTTATAATATTGGGGAGTGATATATTTTAATAAATATGGTTATTAAATTATAACACAAAAATTAATGATCATTATAATGTAATTTATTGATATTCATAAATTTCTATAAAATAAGATCTTCAAGAATTTCATTCTCATTAACCGTGCCCATTGTTTCCATGACATGAACACTGTAATTCATAAATCATTCATTCCAAATTATTTCATTCAATTTTATAATTTGGTAATGATTGAATTAGATACAAGTAATGGGTTTGGATTACTCAATTTTAAAATATATGTGAAATAATAAAAATTACTATGACCTGATAATTAAATAAACATTAACTATAAAATTAATATATAATTAATGATTGTAATTAATGATTGTAAATGGTAATAAAATTTAATATGGTTCATAAATAATTGATTAATATAGTTATTTTTATGATACATGATATTATTTAACTTTCACAGGAGTTGAAAATAAGTGTAATGGGTTTTCTTGAGTCATAATTATTATGCTTTGTCTAAGGTATTGTATGATTTTTTTCAATCATATGATTATATTATATTATATTTATTTATTTTTCCTGATGAAATTATATTTTCACACAATATTCATTTTCTTTTATGGATTATGTTCTTCATAAAATTTGTTGATGTTATGAATAATTATCAACCCTTCAAAATAAACTCTTTCTCTTCCATATTTTTTGTGTTCCCTCCAATATTATAATTTATTATTTTCAAATACAATTATATTGTATTTCTATTGATCTTAATTTTTTTCTCATTTTATAAATAAATTATTTATAACAAATTTTATGATATAGGTTTTGATAAAGGATTATTTAAAAAAAGTTAAAAAGGTTTTTTCTTTTTTGATCAAAAGTTTTATCATCCACTCCTTATATAAACTAGTTGAACTTTATGAATTTTCAAGAATAAATTAATGAATTTTTTCTTAAAATACTATTTTAAAAATATTTCATTTCAGTTGCTCAAAAATAAATTTTTAAAATAGACTCATAACTTATTATTAAGATAATGTTAACAATTGTTTTCTAAATAATTTTTTCCTTTTGTCTACAATTTTACTATTTAATTGAAAATTTTCATTCTCCTAAAGAGATATGTTTTATGAATAACCTTAAAAATGACTTTATGGAACACTACCATTGGTTGATTGAGTTGTTTGTATCAATCAATCTCATTTTGATACCATGTTGGCTGATACAATTTGAAAATAACATGAAACTCATTTTAATTCTATGGTTTATATTAATATGATTAATGATTGCAATCTAATGGAGATATTACAGATGCATGTTGATGTCTTTAGTTCTATATAACCCTATAACAAATTGGTTATGGTTTCACATCTCATTAAATAATAAAGCATATACATACTTGGATTTTTTTGTAACACAAAGCGGAATCCATCTTAGACTATACTCCCAACAAAAAGGGAAATTGTTACTAGATTCTGCTTGCAACATAATGGTTGGTACGTCTTGTATAATTATCACAATATATAGGGTCAGATATTATGGATAATATTATTATATGATTATTCACTATAATTATTCCATAAATCCTAGTTTTGGTACTTTTTAATGGCATTCCATGTTTCTATATCATAGTCTTATTATTATGCTTCATGGAACATGTTTATTATATCACACTATTATAGCATGGTACTTGTTTGTTCATTTGATATTACATATCCAGATATTATTATATATGGAAAACATATATCATTCCATGTTCTTTTTTATAAGATATTTCTCCCATTCTCATATTTTCTCATATTCTTGAGATCTAAGCCTTAATTTCGTATTGATAATATTTACATTAACAAGTGATTAATCTCACTCATTTCTTATGGTTTTATTCCCTGATATATAATGATGATTATAACCTATGAGAATCCTGAATAGGGGGGGTCGATAGTGGTTCGATTATATGGTAATGTTCCCAGATGATGTAAAATAAACTGTTTATGTAGCTAATATCCATAGACACTAAAACTCAGGGTTATGATATTGTGAGATTTGTTGTGTGATTTAATTCTAAAATTATGGAACTGAGATAAAATATATATATGTTTATCTTATGTCTCCTTAGTTGGTATTAGATAAGGGAGGAATTATTTTTTGGGATTGGTTTAGTTATTTTTAGGGGATTATGATAAGAGAACTATTGTAAAAATTATATGTATAGGTGTAAATATAGGATAAAATCATAATATTATCATAATGTATAGATTGCGGGTTTTCCTAGAAATGAAATCTCTATTTTGATATAAACAAGTTGATATAGAAATTGGAAATGATGCACCTAGGATTAATAACCCTGAGAAGTATTAACTTGATCTTTACCTGGTACATGAAGAATATGACTAACTACCTAAATATTTTTTCATTATTGAACAATATTATTTAGTGATTCACATATCCAATAAAAACCATTATAATATATTTGAGCATATTTTTTATGTTTTTTTAGAGAACCTAATATTAACTAGGTAATGAAAAACCGAGATTGAATCATAAAAATTTGTAAGTTATGGTACATATGTCGTTTAAGATTTATATTTTTAAGTTATTAGTTCTTATTTTAATCACATAATCAATTTATTTATTCTTATATATAAATATAATTTGTTAATGTAGTGGCTGGATCAAGTAGATACTCAGTTAGTAATGGGAACAATGGGAATGTGATGATTTCCCTAATTAGAATCCAAATGTTATGAGAGTTGAAGTGTAAAATATTATGGTTATTCTCACTCAAAACTCCCAAGATATGAATTTTAAGAAAAAATACCATAAGCTCCCCAATTTACAAAGTCAGGAGAAAATTTTTATCGAGCTCTTAAGAGGAAAATTTCCATAATTATTCAGTAGGTTATAATACACATTAATTTATAAACAAAGGATCAATTCTGTTGAGAATATATTTTTCATTCTCTAGTGTTCAGGCCCTGAGAAAATTGGGTTTGTTGTGTATCATTTTTATGTTTAGGCTGACCAATGGTGGTCCATAATTTATAATAAATCACAATAGAAAAATGTTCACTCAATGGAATAATAATATTTCTATAAAATATTATTCACTAAAGAATTCCCCTAAACTCGTTTCATAAAAATGGAACAATAATTCCTAGAGCTAAAATAAAAATAGGATGAATCCATTTGAAGTTATTCATCTAATTTTTTTCAGTCGTGAAAGGTATTACTCCAATTATATAATTGATATTATAAGTAAGAGAGGATGTTTATTTAGTGGATTAAAACAATGTATTATAATGAAATTATCCATAATATAATTTTAATTCTATTAACTAATTGTAATAGGTGAGGTAAATGTGTTAATGGAAATTGGTGACTCTCATTACTCTATAGAGAATAAAATATAAGTAGATTCTCATGAAATTTTAAATTAAAAATATCATGCATTAAATAATTTTTAATCACTAAAATGGTAATAATATGGGAGTAATCATCCAAAAAATAGCTTGGAAGGAACAAAAAAACGTTTTATGTATTATAAGGTTAGACATCAATCTAATAATTTTTAGTTTGGAGAAAATAGGTCAGTTAATATAATAGTGGAAATGATGGTCCCAAATAATTCTTTACCCATACTCCAATACTTCAAATGCAATTAGTCTGGACATTACAAATGTAATGACCCAAATTTTCATTAATGGAAATCCCTCTTGATCTAATTAAATGAATATTTATGTTTATATAAAATGTTATCTTCTTTGGTTTTATGTTAAGAATTTTGACTGTTGCTAATAAAGACATTGAACAGTGATCAGATGATTAGTATAAATATTGGGCTTTAACAAATCCAATTTACTCGGACAAAAGAAGCGATGGCCTCTTCCAGTCTAATTGATCCATATGAATCACATTTGTCGGAGCTCGGAAAAGAGGTGGCATGTAAAGACCCGTAAAATTCAAGGGAAATTTTTTTCTTATTTTTCTATGGGATTTTACATGAACCCAGTTTCTTGACGGCACCTGATTCCGTCGCCTGGTGTGCCGGGAATCATTTTTCGAAGTTTGGCTCGGGTGTATTCAGTTAACGAACGATCCTATTTTTTTAACTTTTGAACTGGTGCTCAGAATAGAATTCTGAGTGCACAACTGGAATCGCAGCGCTATTAATTTCTTAGAAACACATTTTCCGGAGTTGTGTTTTCTCGGGTGTGGTTTTTAAATTTTGGGGTTAAGTAAAGGAATAAAATAAAAGTGGTGGAACCAATTTTATTTTATTTTTGTTTAACCCATGCTATGTGGATGAAGTGGGACCCACAATATCCTACCCACTAGGTAGGATAATTGTGAGTTGGGACCCACACGATCCCCGATGTTTCTTTTCTTCCTAAACCCCCTCCTTTAATAAGGTAACGCAACCACATCCCCATTAGTAGGAAGTCAACCCTTTCATTTATCTGTTTATGAAACGCCTCTATTAATTGGGCAGTTTAAATATTGCAATTAATTCAATTAATTGTTTATTTTGTTTTTGAATTTCAAATATGTTGTCTGGTGTGTTAATAAAATAAGACAAGTCTTATTTTATTAAGGGGTTCGTTGAGCGTGATGGCTTGGGTGTTTTTTCTCAAGGTCTTGATGTTCTTCTTCCTCGACGAAGAATGCGAAGAACACCGACCTCCGACGAAGGTCGACAAGAACGCCGGATCCTCGGAGATCGACGACGTGATGCCGATGAATCTTTCCTCCGCGACGTGATGATCCTCCTTCCGCGGAGCCTTCTTCCGCGACGAGCCTTCGTTCATCCACGCTCGAGGTAGGGGTTTTGTTTTAATTAAATCTTTGTGATTTATATCCTCTTCATGTGTTTAAATTTTGTTGGAAGCCGTTTAAACCGCTAACGCGGTGGGTGCGGACCAACGAACAAGTCCGAACCCACCGTTTCTTCGTTCATGGTGTGTGGATCAGCGGGTGAAGATGAAGCAGGCCGCAAGGGCATTTTGAGGTCTTCACAGTGAAGAGCCGGTCCCGAGAGGACCGCTGGCGAAGACGGCAGGCAAAACGGACCACCGGAGCGCGTCCGGTGGTCCGCAGAAAACCCCACCAGCGCACCTCGCTGGCACGGAGGCACCGGCGGTCGGAGGCGGCGGCCGGCACCGGCCGGCCGCCAAGAGGCGGTGGCAGGCTGCGGGTCCCGCTACCATGCGGGACCGAGGATGCGGGGACGCATGGCTTGGCCGCGTCCGTTGGCAGGAGCGGCCCCCACGCGGGGGTCGCTGTCTCATTCAAGGGGGTGGCGCCCCCTTTGCGCGGCCGCTCGGCTAGCGCCGAGCCCACCAGCTCGTCCAGGGCCGAGCCGCCCCAGGCCTGACCGGCCTCACGGGGCCGGGCCGCCCAGGCCGGGCTGGTCCGTGCTCAGTCGGGTCTGACCGGGCCCATACCCCCCATTTTTGGACTATTTCATTCTTTTCCCCATAACATGGGCTGTAGACTTCCGACCGACGCACCGTCAGCTGCGATATGATCCTTGGATTCAGACGGTCGTTTCGGTATATTACACTCAAGGTTTTGAAGAACTTTGGGTTTGGCCAGGTTGGTTCGTACATGAAACCAACCAGGCTATCGGTGCAGAAACGCTTATAACTTCAGCTCCGGACGTCCGATTGACGTGCCATCGACATTGATGGATTCCTCTTAGTGTGAAAAACCTTTTCTCTTACTCTGATCGAGGTTTGGACACAGTTGGAGTACGGTCGGGTTGGTTTTGACTTAAAACCCAACCGGGCCCCTGGGATGAAAACGCCAATAACTCTCAGACCGGGCATCCGATTGACGCGCCTTCTGTGAAGTTGAGTTCCTGTTGACGATACAGAACTTTTGGATACATCAACATCATACTACGTGTCAGTTGATGTATCATCCCCTCGGCTCGTGGAGTGGACCCTCGCGAACGATCTTGCTATGTGCGGGAACCCTAGAGCTGGTTGCGACTGCGACGATGATGACGACTGTACAGAAATCCTTTGTGGATTCAACGGCGAAGACTACAAGCACTCAGCGATCCTTCATGGATCAGTGATACCGATCCTGTGTTGGTCCGATCCTATGTGGGTCAGCGCTCAGTGGTCCTGTGTGGGTCAGCGCCTACAGATCCTGTGTGGGTACGATCCTATGTGGGTTATTACGGGGGTTAGTACCTATCGATCTTTTGTGGGTCATTGCAGGGGTTAGTACCTATCGATCATGTGTGGGTCCGACAGCTTAGATGAATCAATGGCTACATCTAATCATCTCTATTGTCTTATGAAGAAGTATACCTGTGTGAGCTGAATCTTGACTTTCAATCATTATCTTCGATATGATTGACTTGCTTTCCTGTGTGGATTGTGTTGTGATATCCTATGTGGACGCGATCGAACATGGGCTCAGATGTTGGAGCTGAACTGATGACTTAGGTATATGTATGGGCATATACCTAAGTAATGTCAGATGTTACATCATGATTGTATCTTTCCTTTTTGGATTATCCTTTGTGGATTCTGGGAGACCATCGGGGGTCTCGAGGTCCCTACTGAGTAGCTTATACTCACCCCTGCACGGGCTATGCCCACAATAAGTTGTGTTGGTTGCAGACGATGGAAAGCACTGATCATGGTTGGGGCTTGTGAAGCAGGTCGGTACCTGGAGGTGGACCACTAGACGGGACGTACTCGGAGCGGACGGCAGGACCCGAGGAGCTGTGGAGGCTATCTGTACCCACCCTTCAGGTGGGACTTCCAGTGGACGGCTCGACGTTACGGCTTTACTTTTCAGTTGTTGTTTTCCCTTTCTAGTTTTACTTTACTTTTAGTTTGGGTTTGTATACTAGCCCACATACTTTACCGCACTTACTGTTGTATCTAGTTTTTACTTAGTGTTTACTTCTGCTTGCTTACTCTGTGTGTGTTTGTTTACTTACAAAGGCAATGCCTTCCCTTTCATCGGGAATTACGCCTTGGTGCAAGTCACCAGCCAATGGCCTATGGAAGGAGGGATTGGGGTAGTCACGGCACGGGTCCCGAGGATGGGTTGTGACAAATTGGTATCAGAGGAGTTCGGTTCTACCACAGAACTCTGGACTCTGATCTTTCATCAATGTGAAGCAATGGTGTTAAGGGTGTCCAGAGTGGTTATCAGTCCAGGGAGTCCAGGGAGTCCAGTGTTGGTGCGGCGACCGACGTATCCGTACACCAGGACCCTGTCTTCTGATATCCGACTCAATGAACGAAAACATTGATTGCATGTGTGTTTCAAGTTTTCATTGTGTTTACTTTGTGTCAGCTCACCAGGTATATTGTTTGACCGTGGCGCACCTGTTCTTTTGAGGATGGCCCCACGATGACAACCATCTAGGGTTCCGAGTGTTGTGCGGGATGACAGCCCACCGAGCGACGATGCCTCGGTATAGGGCCCTTTGACAACAGAGGCATCGGCGGTACCTCTACCTGTTGAGCCACCGATTCTACCAGCCCCAGCCGCTGACGGTGCACATCGCCTTACTGCACTGCATGAGTTTCAGCGGCAGCGACCACCTAGGTTCGGTGGGGAGACGGACCCTCAGGCAGCCGAGGATTGACTGGAGGTAGTTGTACGAGTTTTCCATTTGGTAGGGACACCAGCAAACCACATGGTGATCCTTGCAGCGAGTCTCCTACACGCAGCAGCAGGTAGATGGTGGAGCTTGATGCTCCAGGTTCACGATGAGGCATCACTCCTCTGGATGGACATTGAGAGCCTCTTCCGCTCGGATTTCATCCCAGCCACCCTCCGTGTTGCACGCATCTAGGAGCTACTATAGCTAGGTAGGGCAGCTTGATGGTCGCCCAGTAATCAGCGAGATTTACCGACTTCTCGCGCTATTCGACGGACATGGTACGGGACCCATTCTTCCGGGCCCGGACCTTCGAGCAGGGATTGAGGCATGAGATCAGGGCATCGATTATCTCCCTCAACATTCCGACATAATCAAGGGTACTAGAGCGAGCCCTTCTCATCGAGAGCTTCCTTGCTGAGCCTACATCAGCAGCGAGACCCACCGTAGGGCGTCACGTAGAAGAGCCTTCTGTAGGAGGTATTCGACGGATGAAACATGGGTCCAGGTAGACCAGACCCTCAGGTAGACAACCTCAGGACACTGGCTCAGAGGTGTAAGGCAAACAGCGCAGAGCCGTTCTTTCAAGAGGCAGACAGTGCTACGCATGTGGCGGGCAGGGCCACATGTCTCGTGACTACCTGACCCACTATACCGAGGAGCAGCAGACGGTTGAGGGGCCACCCAGGCAGAGGTAGTGGGTCGACCGTGGCAGTCCATCGAGAGTAGGAAGATGAGGTAGAGGAGCTGGCCGAGCGGCAGGTGGTGGGAGGGGCTTTGAGGCTCTACCACCCCCACCACCAGGAGGTCCACCCCAACCACAGGGAGCTGGCGGGAAGAGAGAGGCACAGCTCCAGGCAGCGGAGACCTATGACCACGGTGTGCCCGAGATGATTCGAGGTACTATTTGTGTCTATTCCACCCTTGCTGCAGTTCTTATAGAAACAAGAGTGAGTCATTCTTTCATTGCCGCTGCCCCTGTTCGGAGCTCGGAGATTCTGACGGAGCTGTTGGCTTGATCCTTACGGCTAGAGAGTCCTACGGGAGAAGACTCGACGATTACACATTGGTGCCGGTAGTGTGATCTTACTCTAGGAGGCGATAGCTTCGGTTGGGATCTTCTTGTAGCGGCGTCGAGGCCTTACGACTTCATCTTGGGAATGGGTTGGTTATCTACTGTCCATGCTCATATTGACTGTATTAGGCACAAGGTGCGATGTGTACGCACCGATGGGAGCAGTTTCACCTTCACTGGCGAGAAGGGACACTTTGCAGCACAGGATGAACTCATGAAGAGGAGTGGACAACCCATCACTCATCAGTTGGCTGGCCTCATCCTAGGAGCAGTTGACGTGCGAAGTCCTAGTTTTCCTGCAGTGGTGGATCAGTATGCCGATGTTTTTCCCGACGACGTTCCAGGACTACCTCCTCGTAGAGAGGTAGACTTTTATATTGACATGTACCCCAGTATAGCCCCGATATCCACCACAGCATATCGGATGGCTCCCGCCGAGCTTCAAGAGCTACGGGTACGACTAGAGGACTTCCAGGGAAAGGGATTCATCTGACCCATTGTTTCACCCTGGGCTTCACCGATATTGTTCGCCAAGAAGGCGGACGGGAGCTTGAGTCTTTATGTCGACTATCATCGCCAGAACAAGGTGATGGTGAAGAACAAGTATCGGCTACCGAGGATTGATGACCTGTTCGATCAGCTCAAGGGAGCATGGTGGTTCTCAAAGATAGACATCAGGCCAGGCTATCATCAGCTCAGAGTTCGGGACGAGGACGTGCAGAAGATGGCCTTTATATGTCGGTATGGCCACTATGAGTTCTTGGTTATGCCCTTCGGCATGACCAATGCTCCAGCAGTGTTCATGGGCCTCATGAATAGGCTATTTCAGCCATACCTCGATCGATTTTTCGTGGTCTTCATCGACGATATTTTGATATACTCGACCACTAAGGAGGAGCATGACTACCACTTACTGGTTGTACTAGACACACTCCGAGAGCACCAGCTTTATGAAAAGCTCTGGAAGTGTCAATTATGGTTACATGAGGTCCACTTCTTGGGAAACATCATCTCTGAGGTAGGAGTTGCGGTGGATCCTGCGATGATCGAGGCAGTGTTAGATTGGGAGCCACCCAAGAGCGTGACGGAGGTGCTGAGATTCTTGGGTCTAGTTGGGTACTACTAGAGGTTCGTTCCAGACTTTTCCAGAGTTTTGGTACCACTCTCAGCTTTGACGAAGAAGGTAAAACCCTTTGTGTGGTCAGACAGATGTCAGTAGAGCTTCCAGAAGCTGAGACAGAGATTGAACAGCGCGCCTATCTCGAGGCTGCTGGAGGAGGGAGTGGGGTACGTAGTTTACTGCGATGCATCAGGGACTATACTCGGATGTTTCCGGATGCAGGAGCGGGTAGTGATCGCCTACGAATGATGTCAATTGAGGCAGCATGAGCAGAAATATGATACCCATGACCTTGAGTTAGCAGTTGTGGTCTTTTCTCTGAAGATGTGGCGACACTATCTGATGGGAGAGCGCTTTTCAGTCTATTCTGACCATCAGAGTCTCAGGTACATCTTCTCACAAAAGGACCTGAACCTGAGATAGCAGAGATGGCTCGAGTTCCTCCAGGTCTATGACTTTGAGATAGTCTATACTCCTGGAAAGGAGAACGTAGTAGCCGATGCCCTCAGCAGGAGGATGATCATTCAGCTACTTGGGGAGGTGATTGAGAAGCTAGCTGCTTTGCAGATATCCTTCATGGATAGAGATGGAGCATCCTTCCTTCAGTCAATCATAGTCACTCCTCCACTACTGCAGTGATTTAGATAGGCACAGCCTGGGGACGCTGACTGTGAGACGCGACGTGTGCAGATATCCTCAGGACAGGCACCTGATGGATTCTCCGTGGGAGGAGAGCATGATGTCCTTTTCAGCGGACGTACCATGGTACCAGCTGATTTATAGGACGAGGTGCTGAGAGAGTTTCACACTTCCACTTTGGCGATATATCCTGGAGTGGCGAAGATTTACCAGGATCTTAGACAATAGCACTGGTGGCCGGGTATTAAGAAGGTTGTGGCAGAGTTTGTTTCTCGATGCCTCACCTGCCAGCAGGCTTGGTACGGCCCTTACAGGTCTCAGAGTGGAAGTGGGACAGGATATCTATAGACTTCGTGACTGGACTTCCACGCACTTCCAGAGGTCACGACTCCATATGGGTGATTATCAACTGACTCACCAAGTCGTCCCACTTCTTACCCATCAGAGAGCAGGGCTCAGTGGAGAGCTTGGGACGTCTCTAAGTTCAGAAGATTGTATAGATTCATGGTGTTCCATCATCTATTGTCTCCGATTGAGATGCTCTCTTTACTTCTTGACTTTGGAAGGGATTGCAGGAGGCGTTTGGGACGCAGCTACGTCTGAGCACCCCCTTTCACCCTCAGACAGATGGTCAGACGAAGAGGACCATTCAGACTCTCGAGGACATGCTCCGTGCATGTTTCCTCGACTTTAGTCGCAGCTGGGGGGACCACTTACCCTTGGTGGAGTTCGCGTACAATAACAACTATCACTCCACCTTTGGGATGGAACCATACGAGGCATTGTACGACCGACATTGCAGATCACCGTTGTGCTGGACAAACCCTAGGGAGTCAGCACTTGTGGGACCGAAGATGGTCTAGGCCCCGACAGAGAAATTCTAGGTCATCCAGGAGTGGATGAGGATAGCTTAGAGCTGGTAGAAGTCTTATGCTGATAGGAGGCGGAGGCCACTGGAGTTCAAGGATGGCGACCACGTCTTCTTGCAGGTCTCACCTCAACGTGGATTATGGAGATTTGGCTGAGGCGGCAAGTTATCTCCGCACTTCATCGGACCCTTCCAGGTCCTCAGTAGGATTGGCGAGGTGGCTTATCGCCTGGCTCTACCACCACAGTTGCACCGGGTGCACAACGTCTTCCACGTATCTCAGCTGAGGAGATACGTGCACGACCTGACACATATCATTGGCCATGGGGAGCTGGACATTGATGAGGGGCCGACTTTTGCAGAGGTTCGAGTAGAGATCAAGGATCGACAGGAGTGGGTCCTATGTGGACGGTCGATTCCACTAGTGCGCATCAGATGGCAACACTGGAACCTCCAGGAGAGCACTTGGGAGTGGGAGGCTCAGATGCGTGCTCAGTACCCACATTTGTTTCCCTAGTTTATGATTTATCTTTACAGGGACGTAAATCCCTGGGGTGGGAGTAATGTAAAGACCCGTAAAATTCAAGGGAAATTTTTTTCTTATTTTTATTTGGGATTTTATATGAACACAGTTTCTGACGGCACTTGATTCCGAGGCCCGGTGTGCCCGGAATCATTTTCCGAAGTTTGGATCAGGTACGTTCAGTGAACAAATGAATGGGTTTTTCTAACTTTTGAACTGGTGCTCGGAATCAAATTCTGAGGGCACCGATAGAATCGCAGTGCTAGTAATTTCTTAGAAACACCTTTTCTGGAGTTGCGGTTTCTCGGCTGTGGTTTTTAAATTTTGGGGTTAAGTAAAGGAATAAAATAAAAGTGGTGCAACCAATTTTATTTTATTTCTATTTAACCTAAGCTAAGTGGATGAAGTGGGACCCACAATATCCTACCCACTAGGTAGGATAATTGTGAGGTGGGACCCACACGAACCCCACCATTTCTTTTCTTCCTAAGCCCCCTCCTTTAATAAGTTAACGCAACCACACCCCCATTAGTTGGAAGTCAACCCTTGGGTTTATCTGTTTATGAAACGCCTCTATTAATTAGGCAATTTAAACGTTTCGATTAATTCTATTAATTTTTTATTTTGTTTTTGAATTTCAAAGACGTT
This sequence comes from Viscum album, assembly GCA_963277665.1. Taxonomy (NCBI): domain Eukaryota; kingdom Viridiplantae; phylum Streptophyta; class Magnoliopsida; order Santalales; family Viscaceae; genus Viscum; species Viscum album. Next base: position 811,853,892 of record OY728126.1, on the reverse strand, counting down.
GTCTTGTGTGTTAATAAAATAAGACAAGTATTATTTTATTAAGGGGTTCGTTGAGCGTGAAGGCTTGGGAAATTTTGCTCAAGGTCTTGAAGTTCTTCTTCCTCAACGAATAACGCGAAGAACGCCAACCTCCGACGAAGGTCGACAAGAACACCGGATCCTCGGAGATCAACGATGTGATGCCGATGAATCTTTCATCCACGACACAACGATCCTCCTTCCATGACTCCTTCTTCGGCGACATGTAATTCCGCGACGGGCCTTCGTTCATCTATGCTCAAGGTAGGGGTTTTGGTTTAATTAAACTTATGTGATTTATATCCTCGACATGTGTTTAAATTTTTTCGGAATCCATTTAAACCGCTAACGAGGTGGGTGCGGACCAATGAACAAGTTTGAACCCACCATTTCTTTGTTCTTGGTGTGTGGATCGGTGGGCGACGACGAAGTAGGCCGCAAGGGCGTTTTGAGGTCTTCGTAGTGAAGACCCGGTCCCGGGAGGACCTCTGGCGAAGACGGCAGCAAAATGGACCACTGGAGCACGTCCGGTGGTCCGCAGAAAACCCCGTCGGCACGCCTCGCCGGCATGGAGACGCAGGCGGCCAGAGGTGGCAGTCGGCACCGGCCAGCCGCCAGGAGGAGGTAGGTTGCTGCTCCCGCGACCGCGTGCGACCGAGGAGGCGGGGACGCGGCACTAGGCCGCATCCGTTGGCAAGGAGCGGCCCCCATGCGGGAGCCGCGGTCTCATTCAAGGGGGTGGCGCCCCCTTTGCGCGGCCGCTCGGCCAGCGCCATGCCGACCCGCTCGTCCAGCGCCGAGCTGCCCCGGGCTAGGTCGGCCGCACGGGGTCGGGCCGCCTAGGCCGGGCCGGGCCGCACCCAGCCGGGTCAGAACGGGCCGAAATCCCCCATTTTCAGACTATTTCAGTCTTTTGCCGATAACTTGGGCTTCGAAGCTTCGATCGATGCATTGAAAGTTGCGATATGATCCTTTGATCGAGACGGTCGTTTCGGTATATTACACTCAAGGTTTTGGAGAACTTTGGGTTCGGCCGGGTTGGTTCGTACACGAAACCAACCAGGCCATCGGAGCGGAAACGCTTATAACTTGAGCTTCGGATGTCTGATTGACGTGCTGTCGACTTTGATGGATTCCTCTTAGTGTGACAGACCTTTTTTCTTACTCCGATCGAGGTTTGGACATAGTTGGAGTATAGTCGGGTTGGTTTTGACTTAAAAACCAACTAGGCCCCTAGGACGAAAAAGCCAATAACTCTCAGACCGGGCGTCCGACTGACGCGCCTTCTGTGACGTTGAGTTCATATTGACGATACAGAACTTTTGGATACATCAAATTCGGACTACGTGTTAGTTGATGTATCAGCCCCTCGGTTCGTGGAGCAGACCCTCTCGAACGAGCTTGCTGTGTGCGGGAACCCTAGAGCTGGCTTCGACTACAACGACGATGAAGACTGTATAGAAATCCTCTATGGATTCAACGGCGACGACTACAAGCACTCATTGATCCTATGTGGATCAGTGCTACCGATCCTGTGTGGGTCTGATCCTGTTTGGGTCAGCGCTCAGCGGTCCTATGTGGGCCAGGGCCTACAGATCCTGTGTGGGTCTGATCCTGTGTGGGTCATTGCGGAGGTTAGTACCTATCGATCCTTTGAGGGTCATTGCGGGGTTTAGTACCTATTGATCCTGTGTGGGTCTGACGGCTTAGATGAATCAGTGGCTACATCTGATCATCTCTATTGTCTTACAAAGAAGTATACCTGTGTGAGCTGAATCTTGACTTTTAATCATTATCTTCGATATGATTGACTTGCTTTACTATGTGGATTGTGTTGTGCTATTGTGTGTGGACGTGATCGAACTTGGGCTCGGATGTTGGAGATGAACTGATGAATTAGGTATATGAATGGGAATATACCTATGTAATGTCGGATGTTACTTCGTGATTGTATATTTCCTTTGTGGATTATCCTTTGTGGATTCTGGGAGAACTTCAGGGGTCTCGGGGTCCCTACTGTGTAGCTTATACTCACCCCTACATGGGCAATGACCGCAGTACATTGTGTTGGTTGAAGACGACGGACATCGCTGATCGTGGTTGGGGCTTGCGGAGCAGGTCGGTAGCTGGAGGTGGACCACTGGACGGGACGTACTCGGAGTGGACGGCTGGACCCGAGGAGCTGTGGAGGCTATCTGTACCCACCCTTCTGGTGGGACTTCTTGCTGAGGGCTCGACATTGTGGCTTTATTTTTTAGTTGTTGTTTTCCCTTTCCAGTTTTACTTTACATTCAATTTGAGTTTGTATACTGGCCCACTTTCTTTACCGCACTTACTATTGTTTCCAGGTTTTACTTAGTTTTTAATTCTTCTTGCTTACTCTGTGTGTGTTTGTTTACTTACAGAGGTAATGCCTTCCCTTTCATCAGGAATTACACCTTGGTGCTAGTCGCTAGCCCCTGGCCTATGGAAGGCGGGATTGGGGTAGTCACGGCATGGGCCCCGAGGACGGGTCGTGACATGGAATCATTGGGCTTCGCTCTTGACCAAGCCCAAGCTGAGCTTCATCATGTCAAGCTCGAAAGAGACCGTCTACGGGAGAAGTGGAAGTTGATAGAAATTACCACTCAAGCGATGTTATCCGAGCCACCCCAAGAGTATGTTACCATCGCACACACTACCTTTAGGTCTTATGCGGCTGTTTTAAAGGGTTATGTAACAAATCGCCAGTACTATTTTCATGTATATTATTTTTGTATATAATAATAAATATACCTTCTTTTCATTATCGATACATTGTAAATAATTTTTAAAGTAAAAATAGTCTTTTTAGTTATTATTTAATTAAGAATTCAATTTTTTTAAATTAAGGGATTTTTGAATTAAATAAAATATTATTATTATTAAAATAATTTTTATTAAATATAAATGATCTTATAATTTTATGAATGCAATTATAATTTTTATTAACGTTTGAAAGCCATTTATGTCAAAACCAGTGAATTTTTGATAAATGTCGGTTTTTATTTTAAAATTGATAATTAACATATTTAGAAAATTATTTAGATAAAAAAAATTTATTTCTGGAATCAGTACGTCGAAATTATCCAACGGTGAATTTTTCATAATTTTCTGAGACAATCAAATTTTTGGGTAAAAATTAAATACCATTTAAATATATAATGTGTTTTAGGACATCATAATGACCCAATTGTGATGTAATAAAATACTATAATCTTTATGTTAGGAAAATATATGTTTTACTATTAAAATAATGTGATTTGGTGTTTGTTTGACTTACTTTTCAAAGCATTAATGGAGCCCTCAATGCTTATTAAACACCTTGTCTTTTTAAATTAATTTCCATGGGAGTGTGACTCACCTCCACATAAGAAACCCTATTATTTTAAGAATTTCGGACTTTGGCCTTATAAAATATTATGTTCCTCTTCCCTTTTCCAAAATACATAGGAAAAAACCACGGGATTGTTTGTGGTTGGGATTAATTTAATGTAAGGGGACCCAAACCTAAATAATAAAGAATTCCCTCACCTTTCCTATATAAACCCACTCAAGATCCCACTTCCTCCTCACTCAAAGACATTGGAGTTCGTCCAAACTCTACCCTAATATCTATAGAATCCTCCCAGGGCTCCCCAAGCTCCCATGAAGCCTTTCACAAGCCTCTCTCTAGACTTTGGAAGCACACATCCAAGTAAGGGTTTTTTCTTCCTTTCTCATTATTGTCCAATTTTCTTCATATTGTTATGGCATTTTAATTTCAATTATAAATGCTGGGGAATATTTTCGCTCCTCCCCCATTCTTCCCTCTTATTCTTTGAATGATGGGAGACCCCTTTCTCTCTCATTAAATGCCTCCCATGTACACTCGTTACTATGCCTAAATTCCGAAAGGAACTTCTCTATCCTCTTTTACATTTAAGAAATAATTTTGTATCATGAATCTAAATTCCATTATAATTGTTTGTACATGTATCTATATGACCCCCTTACTTTCCATTTCAAGTAAATATGATGATACAACCCTTTCTCTCTCATTTACCATTTTTTTGAATTCTTATGTCGCACTGTTACGCTACCAAAATTGCACCGATTTTCTAAGCCAATGTCATTGTGTAGTGAATACCATGCCTATTTCTCCATAAAGGGTATTCACCATTATGCACATTTACATATTGATTATAAAAATTCATGTATTAATTGCACATTCCTTTATCATGTAATAAATGATTATGTTTTATGAATCAATGTTTTATGATCCATGTGGCACACTTATGCATGAAAGGAAATGTTTAAGAATGGTGCACCCTTATAGCGCTCCAATGCATTGGGTAAAGTATAGTATCATGATACGTCATGTGCTATGAGTGTTTAATCATGCTAATTCAAGTGCAATAAGGGTTATTTGTGCTTCATTTTCAATGAGGATTTACTCATGCTCCGTGTGCAATGAGTCTTGGCTCATGCTAATTCCATGTTATCTGTTGTTGACACATTTCCATGTTATGATTATCATGCTTTATCATGCCTTTATGTTCATGTTTCTCTTCTGCTCTATTGATATGCCTAATGTCTAACATGTATTGTACTCCTCATGTTTTTCTATTTGTATTCCCTTACTGGGCTTTATAACTCACCATTTTCTTATGCATGTCCTTAGGTTATCCCATGCAACGCTAAGTACGAGGGAATGTAGTGGTCATGTATATGATGTTTTCAATAAAGATGTTGTATTTCATGTTTCAAGTTTTTATATAATGATCTTATGCACCAAAGACACTAAACCCCTCGATCTTATTTTTTGTATCAAGTGAATTTTTATGTAATAAATCATGTTTATGTTGTAATAAAAAGCAGGGTTGTCATAGTTGGTATCAGAGTATAGGTTTAGTTATTTTTGGGATTGTGATTAGAAAAACCTAGTAAAGCCTTAGAGACAAGACTAAGTATAATAAAAACATCCCCATGTTTTGGTAAGTACTGAGTAAGTGGTTTATCAATAAAATACATCCATGTCTGGATACGAGCACGTAAAGGCGGCTCTGGCACAGATGTATCCTAGGGGTAAAACCCGAAAACACAGCTTTGATCTATACTCAAATGGGAACTGGTGCAAGACAACGGGCCTTGCTACACTATTTGTTACGACACTCACGGGGGATATGTTTTGAAAAATTCAAAATCCTAGTATGAACTCTTATTAATATAATTAAAAAAATGCCCCTGAGAATATATGTTAGAATATAGATCATGAAAATCCTACATTAAAGCATATAGACTCATGAGTTAAGGAAATAAAAGATTATTTATAAGTCATCAACTTTTGTCTTTGGATTACCCTTTATGTGTTACCCCTAACTTTCCTTTTATTTTAGCCAATGGCCGATAATAGGATGACTCGGGATAACAATTGTTGTGAAGATCAGTGTGATGACTGTACTAATGAGATGCCCAATCCAATGGGAGAAGGAATCAAAAACTTTGTCACACTTCTCTCTCATCTAACTCAAGTTTTGAATAGAAACACGGGTCAAGAAGAATGTTCAACCCCCCCCCCCCCCTAATAATGAACAAGTCACTATCGAGAGCTTCATGAGACAAAGGCCTCGTTCTTTTAGTGAATCATCTGATCCCACAATCGCTGAACAATGGATCAACTTCATTGAAAAGTTCAGCTCCATCCTTCAATGTTCTGAACAAGAAAAGGTTCTCATAGTGGCTTATCGTATGGCGGGTGAAGATGATCAATGGTAGACATTAATCAAAAATACGAAGCTTGAAAAGGAGATCAAGGCGTTGGAATGGAAGGATTTCTGGAAGATGTTTTTTGATAAATATTTTCCACGCACCCTCCAGCTTATGATGGAAAGGGACTTCTGTTCCCTAAAAAAAGACAAATAATCTGTTGGAGCGTATGAGACAAACTTTACAAGGCTTGCACGATACGATTTTGGCTTTATCGTTACCACTGAATACAAAGTTGACTGCTTCTTTGGTGGGCTGAAGCCTAGCCTGCGGAAAGCATTGGTGATCCGTGACTTCGACAGCTATGAGTAAATTGTTTGATGTTCCCTCAAGGTCAAAATGGAGATCGGATAATCAGAGGGGTATCATGGGGATAAGAATCGTAAGGTGGACTTCAATGCTGGTGGTCCGATGGATAAATCCAATGGTGATAAGAAGATCAAGCACCCCACTTGCCAAAAGTGCATAAAAAAGCACCCTGGAAATTGAATTAAGGGGATGAGGAAATGCTTCAGGTGTGGAAGAGAAGGGCACCTAGCTGTTAATTGTCGGCAAGAACGACCCAAGGCTGTGACAGAGGATAAGAACGCTCTGTTTGAACCACAACGCGTTATTCTATTCTATAAATGCAATGAAACAGGTCATTTTGCAAATCAGTGACCTAATCCAAGGGTTTTTTGAGGAAACCAACAACCTCCAAGGTTGCAAGGAAGAGATTTTTCCATCACTTCTGCCAAAGTGAACCCCGAAAACGAAGTGGTGACAGGTATGCTAGTTATTCATTCAAGAATAGCGAACATACTTTTTGATTCAGCTTCTACACATTCTTTTATATCTCAAAAGTTTAGTAGAGCAATCCAAGTACCACCACAAATCATGGAAGTGAAGATTTCGGTGAGTACAGAAAATGTGGCAATAATTGAATCCCATGAATATAAGTCCTCCCCTGTTATAATCTGTGGGTTGAATTTCTCGGCTAACCTCATCATACTCCCTCTGGTGGAATTTGATGCAATTATTGGCATGGATTGGCTTTCCTTATATAGATCCAACATAAATTGTTGGGAGAGGGAAATCACACTCCATATGGAGAATCGATCCCCGATTATTTACAAGTGTATGGAGGAAGATGAGTCTCCTTTATCTCCATCATCTCAAGAATGTATATTACTTACCTATGAGCACGCATATCTGGCTCAGATGATTGAGTCCATGGAAGAAACCATCCTTGAAAAAATGCCTATTGTGAGGGAATTCGCTGAAGTGTTTCCCGAGGAACTGTCTGGTCTTCCTCCTATAAGAGATGTTGAGTTCTCAATTGAAATTTTACCTAGGGCTTTACCAATATCCAAGACTCCATACAGAATGGTTGTTGTAGATCTTGAAGAGCTAAAGAAAAAACTATAGGATAATCTAGATAAAGGGTTTATACGCCCAAGTGCATAACCCTGGGGTGCACTAGTCCTCTTTGTCAGGAAGAAGGATGGGTCAATGCGGCTTTGCATTGATTATCACAAATATAACAAAATCACAATAAAGAATATGTATCCTCTCCCACGAATTGATGACTTGTTCGATCAGCTGCGTGGAGCAAAATACTTCTCCAAGGTGGACATGCGGTTAGGATATTATCATGTAAGGGTGAAGAAGGAAGATATCCCCAAGACTGCTTTTTTCACAAGATATGGGCACTATGAATTCATATTAATTCCTTTTGGACTCACTAATGCTCCAGAAATCTTCATGGACTTAATGTATAGAGTCTTTAGAGATTACCTCGAAAAATTTGTGGTAGTCTTTATAGATGATATTCTCATATACTCCAAAACCAAGGAGGATCATGAGGAGCATTTAAGAACTGTACTAGATACTTTGCGCAAGGAGAAGATCTATGAAAATCACAACAAGTGTGAGTTCTGGTTGAAGGAGGTCTCATTCTTGGGCCATATCATCACAAGAAATAGGAAATCTGTGGATCCCTCCAAAACAGATGAAATTGAGGGATGGCTGAGGCTAACATCAGTAACCGATATCTATAGCTTCTTGGGGTTATCTGGATATTATCGACGATTTGTGAGGAATTTATCACGATTTTCCTACCCTCTTACCAAGCTAACTTAGAAGAGAGTAGAGTTTTCTTGGAGTTATGAATGCGAAGAAAGCTTCAAAGTGTTGAAAAGGAGGGTTATCACTGCGCCCGTGCTCACATTACCCACAATTGGGGAACTTTTTGTGGTATTCAGTAATGCATCAAAGAAGGGATTAGGTTGTGTGCTGATGCAGAATGATAAAGTGATATCCTATGCCTCAATGCAGTTGAAAATCCATGAGCTAAACTATCCAACGCATGATCTGGAGTTGGCAGCGGTGATCATTGCCTAGAAAATCAGGCGGCATTATCTCTAGGGGGAGAAATTGGAGATATATACTGACCACAAGAGTCTTAAATATATATTTACACAATAAGAGCATAATATGCGCTAGAGAAGATGGATATAGCTCATCCAATATTATGACTGTTCAATACATTTCCACCTTGGGAAAGAAAACAAGGTGGCAGATGCCCTAAGTAGAATGGACCTAGTGATTCTATCAATGATGAGCATTGAGAAGGATCCAATCTTCTTAGACTTGATGAAGATGGACATGGGAATCATAATGAAGGGAACATCATCAATCCTTTCAAAAATGATTTCTCAAATGCCTCTTTTGGAAAGGATAAAGGATGCTCAAAAGGATGATGTGGGAATTCAGGAAAAAGTGGAAGCTATCAAAAAAGGGAAATCCTCAGAGTTTAATGTTAATGAAGAAGAAATTGTGCAATTTGGGGAAAGACAATGTGTTCCATAGAGTCTGGAGTTGAATAAGGAACTTTTGGATGATGCCCATAGTTCATATTTCTCTATTCACCCAGGGAGAACAAAGATGTATCCGGATCTCCAAGAATACTTTTGGTGGGGTAATATGAAGAAGGAGAACGCTGAATATACATAAAAGTGTCTGGTGTGTCAGCAAGTGAAGGCAGAGAGGTAGAAGTCTAAGGGGATGATGCAAACATTTCCCATACCAGAATGGAAATGGGAGAACATCGCCATGAACTTTGTCACCGGACATCTAAGGACATCCAAAGGCAACAATGAAATATGAGTTTTTGTGGATAGTCTTACAAAGAATGCACACTTCATTGCTATTCGCGATTATTTCTCTTTGGATCAGCTGGCACGGATATATATCATGGAAGTGGTATGGTTGTATGGAGTACAACTATTAATTGTGTCTGACCGAGATCCAAGATTCACCTCTATGTTTTGGAAGAGTCTTCAACATGCTCTAAATACTGAACTGAACATTATTACGGCCTATCATCCTCAAACTGATGGCCAATCATAGCAGACTATCCAAACACCAGAGTACATGTTGAGATCATGATCAATGGACTTTAAAGGAGGATGAGATCAATATCTTCCTCTGGTTGAGTTCTCTAATAATAACAGTTTCCACTCAAGCATCTAAATGGTTCCATATGATGCCCTTTATGGGAAAATGTGCAGAACACCAGTGTGTTGGGATGAGGTCGGTGAACATTAGTGGTTTGGACCAAAAATGGTCGAAGATATGGTGGACAAGGTGAAAACCATTCAACAACATATCAAGGCAGCCCAGAGTCGACAGAAGATTTATGAAGATAACCGTCGATGAGACCTTGAGTTTAATGTTGGAGACATGGTATTTCTATGCATATCTCTATGGAAGAATGTCATGAGGTTTGGAAAGAAAGGTAAGTTAAGTCCAAGGTACAAGGACCCCTTTGAGATTCTTGATCATTTTGGGGTTGTGGCCTATCGACTAGAACTTCCACCTACCATAGCCAAAGTAAATGATGTCTTTCATGTATCCCTCTTAAGGATGTACATACTGGACCCTTCACATGTACTCTCTTCTGAGGTGGTGCAATTAGAAGATGATATTTTTTATGAGGAGAAACTAGTGAAGATCTTAGATCATAGAGAAAAAGTTCTACGAAATAAGACAATGCCCCTTGTCAAGGTGTTGTGGAGAAACCAAAAGTTTGAAGAAGCGACATGGGAATCCGAGGAAATGATGAAGCTGAGTTACCCACATCTGTTTTAGTGTGGGAAAAGGAAAATTTTGAGGGTGAAATTTCTTAAGGGGGGAATATTGTAACGACCCAAAGTTTCATTAATGGAAATCCCTCTTGATATAATTAAATTTCACTTTATGTTTGTATAAAATTTTAACTTCTTTGGTTTTATGTTAAGAATTTTGACCATTGCTAATATAGCTGTTGAATAGTGATAACATGATTAGTATAAATATAGGGCTTTAACAAATCCAATTTACTCAGACAAAAGAAGTGATGGCCTCATCCAGTAGAATTGCTCCATACGAAGCCCATTTTTCGGATCTTGGAAAAGAGGTGGCATCCTTGGGATTTGGTCTTGAGCAAGCCCAAGAAAAGCTTCATCATGTCAATCTCGAATGAGAACATCTACGGGAGAAGTGGAAGTTGATAGAAATTACCACTCGAGCGATGTTATCCAAGCCACCCCAAGAGTCTATCACCATCACACACCTTACCCTTAGGTCTTATACGACTATTTTAAGGGGTTATGTAACAAATCCCTAGTACTATGTTCATGTATATTATTTTTGTATATAATAATAAATATACCTTCTTGTCATTATCGATACATTGTAAATAGTTTTTAAAGTACAAATAGTGTTTTTAGTTATTATTTAATTAATAATTCTATTTTTCTTAAATTAAGATATTTTTGAATTAAATATATTATTATTATTATTATTAAATTAATTTTTATTAAATATAAATGATCTTATAATTTTATGAATGCAATTATAATTTTAATTAATGTTTGAAAGCCATTTCTGTCAAAACCAGTGAATTTTCGATAAATATCGGTTTTTATTTTAAAAGTGAAAATTAACATATTTAGGAAATTATTTAGATATAATAAATGTAATTTCTCGAATCAGGACGTCGAAATTATCCAACGGTGAATTTTTTATAATCTTCTGAGATAGTCAAATGTTTGGGTAAAAATTAAATATCGTTTAAATATATAATGTGTTTTATGACATCATAATGACCCAATAGTGATGTAATAAAATACTATAATCTTAATTTTTGGACAATATATGTTTTAACATTAAAATAATGTGATTTTGGGTTTGTTTGACTTACTTTCCAAAGCATTAATGGACCCCTCAAAACTTATTAAACACCTTGTCTTTTTAAATTAATTTCCATGGGAGTGTGACTCACATCCACATAATGAACCCTATTATTTAAAGAAGTTCGGAATTTGTCCTTATAAAATATTATTTTCCTATTCCCTTTTCCAAAAACCATGGGCAAAACCCATGGGATGGTTTGTGGTTGGGATTAATTTAATGTAAGGGGACCCAAACCTAAATAATAAATAATTCCCTCACCTTTCCTATATAAACCCACCCAAGATCCCACTTCCTCCTCACTCAAATCCATTGGTGTTCGTCCAACATCTGCCCTACTCTCTATAAAATCCTTTTGAGGTTCCTCAAGCTCCCAAGAAGCCTCTCACAAGCCATTCTCTAGACTTTGGAAGCACACTTCCAAGTAAGGGTTTTTTCTTCCTTTCTCATTTTTGTCCAATTTTCTTCATATTGTTATGCCCTTTTAATTTCAATTACAAATTCTGGGGTATAGTTTTGCACCTCCCCCATACTGCCCTCTTATTGTTTGAATGATGGGAGACCCCTTTCTCTCTCATTAAATTCCTCTCATGTACACCTGTTACTATACCAAAATTCCGAAAGAAACTTCTCTCTCCTCTTTTACATTTAGGAAATACTTTTGTATCATGAATCTAAATTCCATTAAAATTGTTTTTACATGTATCTATATGACCCAATTACTATCCATTTCTTGTAAATATGATGAGACACCCCTTTCTCCATCATCAACCATTTTTATTAATTCTTATGTCGCGCTGTTACGCTGTCGAAATTGCACCGATTTTCTATGCCAATGGCATTGTGTAGTGAATACCATTCCCATTTCTCCATCAAGGGTATTCTCATTTATGCACATTTACATATTGATTACAAAGTTTCATGTATGAATTCCACATTCCTTTATCGTGGAATAATTTATTATGTTTTATGAATCATTGTTTTATGATCCATGTGGCACACTTATGCATGAAATGAAATGTTTAAGAAGGGTGCACCCTTATAATGCTCCAATGCATTGGGTAAAGTATAGTATCATGATACATCGTGTAAAATGATTTTTCACTCGTGCTAATTCAAGTGAAATGAGTTTTTACTCGTGCTTCATGTGCAATGAGGATTTACTCATGCTCCATGTGCAATGAGTCTTGGCTCACGCTAATTCCATGTTAAGTGTTGTTGCCACATTTCCATGTTATGATTACCATTCTTTATCATGCCTTTATGTTCATGTTTCTCTTGTGCTCTATTGATATACCTAATGTATAACATGTATTGTACTCCTCATGTTATTCCATGTGTATTCCCTTATTAGGATTTATAGCTCACCCTTTTCTTATGCATTTCCTCAGGTTATCCCATGCAATACTAAGTATGAGGGAATGTAGTGGTCATGTAAAAGAATTTTTCTATAAAGATGTTGTATTTCATGTTTCAAGTTTTTATGTAATGATCCTAAGACCAAAAGACATTAAACATTTCAATATTCTTTGCTGTATCAAGTGAAGATTTATGTAATAAATCATGTTTAGGTTGTAATAAAAATCTGGGTTGTCATAACATAAATCAATTCCCCAATCCAATAGTTAAGAAAAATAATCATTATCTTGAATCTCATAATCCCAGTGAAGAAGGATGAGCTCATCACTACCACTAAGGTGGATTATGAAAAAAATGTGGTTAATGGTATATTAATTCTCCACCCTATATCTACTAATGACTTATTTTATTCTGGTTTAACACACTACTTTATATCTATAAATTTTTCTGAGGACATCAAATCACCACATGAATATTGAGATACTAAATTATCGATGAAAGATACTGCTGATGCGATAATTTTCACTCAAGTATTAAAATCATATTTCCTAGAATCTTGTGGGAATTGTTTTCCTATAAATCATATAATTATACCCTTTTTGAATTCAATGTGATTCTACGCATCGATTCGATAACTTTATATATATATATCCCATTATAGTTTCTAGCTCAATATTTGACATTTAATATTCCAAATCATACCACAGTAATCTATCTGTGAAATCCCAACTATGAAACTACTATAGAAATTAATTTATTTATATATTCCCTCATACCCTATATTGAGGGGTATTTTTCTCAAATGGATAAAAAATAACTAATCATTGGAGACATTCTATTTTTTTAGAAATATTTTGATTTATTTTTTAGGGAATCTCTTCGAGAACCCTCAGACCAAGAGGATTATTTTTAAATTAAATTCACACCTACTGTTAATTCCAATATTAGATTCTTATTATAAATTATATCTTTTTATGTAATTTAATAAGAAATCTAAGAAAATATGTATAATGATGTTAAATTCCAATCTTCTTCACTAGGGGGTAAAACAATTCAAATTTTTTAGAATAATGATTGTTCAATGTATCTCTACATTGACTACTATAAACATTACAACAACACAATTGAGAACTAATCTCCCATACCCTATATTAATGATATGTTCAATTTACCATATAAATCCAAAATTTGTAGAATGATTCTACTTCAATTTATATATCATTAATTAAGGATTAGAATATAACATATAACCAAGACAACCTTCTATACAAGATATATACACTACGAAGTCATAGTGATTATATTTACTCTAATAAATTTCACATTCATCATCATGTATCAGATGAATAGAGTCTTTAGAGATTAATATGAAAAAATTATTACAGTATTTATTAATAATACAGTTATATATTCTATGAACCAAGAAGAATAAAATAAAATTTTGAGGATTGTGTTAGACTCTATGAAAGGATAAATTTTATTCCATGTTCCATAAGTGTGATTTCAAGAACAAAAATATATATTTCCTAGTTAATTTAATCAAAAGCGATAGCATATGTTTACATCCATCTAAGATAGACATGATTGTTGAATGGTTAAGTAAAATAACTATTATATTAATCTGAAGTCTTCGACTAGATAGATACTACCAATGGCTTATAGAGGATTTCTGAAAATTCTCTATTCCTATAACCATGTTAATGCAGAAAGGATTTAAGTTACACTAGATGAAAAAATACAATGAAAAATCAATAATCATAGAAGTGATTAGTCAGCACACATATGCTTATATTCACCTGTAGTTGAGATGGGTTTGTATTATATATTGAATCTTCATTAAAGTGTTATTGATCTTTCCTCGGGTATAATGATAATATAAAATAATTATTATCATGAAATTTTAAAACTCATTATTAAAATTACACAATTCATGATTTGTAGTTGAAGGAAGTGATATTTGTATTAATGATTCTACAGAATTGTCTCTATAGTGAGAAGTTTCATATATATACTAGCCACACAATCTTAAAATAATTATTCATACAAAATTATAAAGTCACATACAAAATGGTATGGTTGTAATTAATAAATTGATATGACTTCTTAATGAATTAATCCCTGAGTAAGGAAAATATGGTGGCTACTGATCTGAGTAGGAAAGATCATAGTACCTTATACATGATAGGGGATGAAAAAATACATAATACTCTGGTATTTTAAAATGATAAATCATTAAGTCATAAGGGAATGAGATAAATTATATCTTTACCAAAGAACTATTCAACCATTCCACCATGTAAATATGAAGGAAGTAAAGAAAATTTAAATGGCTCTATAAAAATAGTCTCCAATATCCTAGAGTTCTGATTTGATAAATATGGAGTTATAAGATTTGAACCAAGATATATTTCTCATCAAAACCAAAAATAAAGAGAAAAATTTTGGATAATTCTCATAGATAATCATTATCTATACATAATGGATATAGTAAGTTTATATAGGTAACACGTATCATTTTTGGTGGGAAAAAATGAAGAGAGATATTGTATAATACTATTTTGAGGCTTAATATTCAAGTAATTTAGATGGTACCATATGTTTCTATATATGGGAATAGATGTAGGACTCCAAATGCTAGGATGGACCTCAAGAGGGGAATCTGATAGGTCATAAAATTTTTAATTAACGGTTTATAATTTTCAAAAAATTTATAAGAATATGAAATCATTGAAAATTCAATAAAATATTTTTAACGATGATCATTTATACGATCTAAAGTTAATAGTTTGTAATAACGTTTTCCTTCAAATATCACCGTGGAAGTGGGTTATGAGATTTAAAAGTAAAGGGATGTTAATACCTATAAATATAAGTCCTTTCATGATATAGTATCATTTTTTGGTTTTATATTATCTCTTAGAACTAACTATACACTTATCCATGGTTCATGATGTTTTATATATACAATTTTTCAAAGTGTACATACAAGACCCTTCACGTATACTAAAATATAAATCCATATAAGTGGAACAAGATATAGTATATAATGAATAACCAGTTGACATCCTGAATTGATGAGATATTGTTTTGTGGAATAATAGCACCCATCTAATGAAATTTCTATGGTAAAATCATATGTTTAAGGAAGCTATGTAAGAACCAAATGATGTAATTAGATAAAAATATTCTCAAATTTTTCCATCCATGTAATAAAAATTCAATGATAAACTCCCTTTTAAAGGGTATAGATATTAATTGAACATGATTTTAGTTATTATTCCACCTTATAATAAATTTTTCGTTATATATCTTATTTTACACGCAACACCGAACCAAAATCAACCGTGAGACATTCTATTAAGATAAATAAAATCATGTAAAGTTGAAGTTGAATTAAAGGGTATAAATAATAGTTACTTCATCAGGAAATATATATAAATAAAAATAAAAAACAATTTATTTCTAATTCACTTATGAAATTGAATCATTATAAGAAAACAACTACTAAGATCATTTAATTATTTAAAATATATTTTTTACAAAATTTGATTTTTATGCATTATAGAATTTTATTTTAATGAATTATGTATATTATATCCAAAATATGATAATATATATTATTTAAATTAATAACATATTAATACTATTTTATTTAATAATTTAAATGAAATGATACTAAAATCCATTAATATTTGAAGAAGTTGTTTTTCTATATAAATAGTTTTTTTTATAATTTATGATTCCAATAAAATGTTCTGTAAATTAATTTTAGAAATTTAATTTTAAAAAATGAAATTAATTTTTTGATTCATCACTAAAATATTTGATTCTATTGTATTTGTGGGTTATTTTTTGAAAATATTTTTTTCTAAGTTAATTGTAAAAATACCCTTTTTACCAATATTGTGACCTTTATATCATCATATGGATATAAGAATTACATAAAATTTATGGAACAAATTTATTGGAAAAAATATATTTTATAAGTAAAATTACATACTTAAAAACATTTTTTTATTTAAAAACCCCACAGTTAGCATTTTATAAATTAAGTTATATTAATATGTAAAACTCTTTTCTAATGCTACACTTTTATTTTTTTAAAAAATATTTTTATTGCTTTTATAAATTTAATATTAAAAAATGGTTTTAATGTTTATAATAATCATATTAATATTATCTAATGAAATTCATATTTCTTTAATCATACAAATAATATACTGAGGTTAACAAATTGGTTATATTGGTAAAAGTAAATTAGTGTAAAAGAGAAACATTGAGGGGGAGGAAAAAATATTTCATAAATTATACCTTATTAGATTTTATGATATGTGTATTTGACTAAAATTTACCTCCCTCAATTATTTTCTCTTATAGAGACACCTTCCATGAATAGTGGACTTCTTTTTAAAATAGCACCATTACTCCCTTAAAAAAGGAGATCTTCGTGACCAAACTTCTCTATGCTCCAAAAACCCTTTTAGATCAATCAAAATATTTAAATATCTATAAAAAACATCTAGAATTTTATTATATGTTATTTATAATTAATTGACCACCCATATGACCCTTTATTCAATTTTCAATGGAGTTATTCTAAGGAGTAAGGTCAAAAGTCCCAAATAGCATGTTTTCATTTCTATTCCATTAGGTCTTCTTTATCATCCATAGAGTATATTAAACCATTATAGAATAATAACATCATTATTATTATTATAATTAACTATTCTTATATTGATAGAAAAATAATTATCTACCTTCCCACTTCCATAGAAAATTAAAAGGGTCATTTGTGTGCACATGGGGAGTACCGCCTCCATGAATTAATGAATTCCATTTTTATCACTTACATAGATAGATGGTTATAAAAAATATTTGATTAATATATAAGATAATAAATACTAATATGTTTCATGAATATAGTTCATAAATTATTAAACCAAAAAATAATAAATATTATAATGTAATCTATTGATATTAGTAAATTACAAAAAAAACATTTTCATCATGGATTATGTTCTCACAAAATATGACCATAGATTCCATAAAACGAATATAGGGATTTTTAAATAATTTAAAAAATATTATTTAAATATATTTAAAAAAAATTAAATTATGAAATTTTAATCAACTAATGGGATTTGATGATGCCATTAAAATTTAAATGAAATGGTTGAAATTACTAATACCTGATAATGAAATTAAGCATTAACATTCTAATAAACAAATAGCGAATGAATATAATTAAAGTGTATAAATGTTATTTCATATTTATAAAGGTATAAAATAGTTTATTAATATAGTTACGTTTATTATAAAGGATATTTATGTACTTTAATGAAATTTTAGAGTAAAGGAATGTGGTTTTCTTGACTCAACTTCTTTTCTTGAGTAATAATTATTACTTATTGAATAGATTATTATATGATAGTTTTATTAAAAACTATGATGATATTATAATTTGTATCCACTTTATATTATTGGGGAATTTATTTTTCACACAAACAAATATTCATGAATAGATTTTGTTCATCATAAAAGTTTATGATTTTGATAATACTTCAATACCACTCAAAATGAGTTATTAATCTTCCATAACCTTGTTCACTCTTTCACCAATGTTTTTTTATTAATTTGATATCAAAATATTTTTTAATTTTTTTATTACAAAATTTATTTTTAAATATTTATCACTATTTTTATGTCATGAGTTTCAAGAATGGTAGTTTTTAAAATATTGAAATGGTTTTTCCTTTCATAGTCATACATTATATCATCTACTCCACATTTTCACAATATAAATTTTATGTATATTCATAGATACATTATTTAAATTTATTTCAATATCTAGTTTTCAAAATAAATCATTTCAAATGCTAAAAACTGATTTTTTTCAAAATTGTCTCATAATTTATTTTTACGACAATGTCAAGAAAATCATTACAAAGAATATTTTATATTTTGCATCCTTTTTAATATTTAAATAAAAACAATCTATCTCATATGAGGATATGTTTCATAAATCACATTATATATTGCTTTATGAAATACTATATTTGTATTATTGAATGTTTGGAATCAAATGATCAAATTTCATGTCATATTATGTAATACCATTGGGAAATAACATTAAATGTATTTTCTTTCAATTGGTTTTCATTATATGATGAGTGATTGACATCTAATACAACATATATGTATGTATATTAATGTTTTGGGTCTTATATCTCCTTATAATTCATTTTTTAAGGTATTAAATCACATGATATAATGACGTGTACACATACTTGGATTTGTTCAAAACATAAAGGATGAGTCTTCTTAGATTATGCTCGCAACATAAAGGGTGGGCCTTCATGGATTTGGCTTAGAAAAGTAAGTTTGGGCCTTCATTACTTATGCTCAAAACATAATGTGTGGGAATTTTGAAAATGATGATGTTATTGAGATTCCATTTTCTTATGAAATAAATACTTATTATAATATTTATCAATGAAATTACATATTTCTAGGTCATATTATTATGATTTAGTTTCATAGCTCAGGTTTATCATCTCAAACTCTTATTTCTTGTCAGATGTTTCTTCTTTTTCATTTCATATCCTTTTATAATGACTTAAGGGTAATTATTTTTTTCTAGCTTATTTTAAATTTGACTTTTCCCTATTTCTCATTATTTATGATATGTTAATGATCAACCCCTTAATGAAATATTTATATGTTTTCCATTATAGATAATATGATCACACCTTATTCTAATGTTCCCATTACCTAGGTTGTGATGATTACTATAAGATATAAAAATTAAATAATTTTGTATAAGGTTGTTAAATTATATGGAAATGTTTACAGGTGATGAAAAAAATTCTTATATAACTAATCCCTAAATATATTAATCCTTTAGGTTATAGTGTTGTGAGAATATTTATAACATCAAATGTATAACTTATGTAAACTTTGTGAAATAAAGTTAAATTTAAATTAGGCCACCATAAAATGGGTAAGTTTGCATCATCCATATATTTTTTCTCTTATAATGTTCCCATGGGATTAAATATTCCCTCAGGGCCAATTTAAATATCAACTAGGTTTCCTTTTATCTAATATTCATGACATTATTTCAATAATTAGTAAAATTACGATGACAAATTAAAAATTTTGAAATCTAAATTTTTTTGGTACATGATAACATTAATTGATAAAAATGTGATATCACCCATTCTTTTTGGGTGTTAAATTATTTTTTAGAAGGTACCATTCTACAGTGAGCTAAAATAATCCATATGTTATAAAATGTAAAGTGTTCCCAATAT
Source organism: Viscum album (assembly GCA_963277665.1). NCBI lineage: Eukaryota > Viridiplantae > Streptophyta > Magnoliopsida > Santalales > Viscaceae > Viscum > Viscum album. The sequence continues at coordinate 811,834,222 of OY728126.1, read as the reverse complement.
ACCTCATTCACTCTTGGTAATATGGTATTTTCCCCATAAAAATCTTTTAAAATATTTAATCAAATTTATACCAGAATTTAACATATATTGATGGATAGGGAAGTGTATTTATATTATTTAAATGATTGAATTGTGTATTGCGGTATTCATTCCAAACTATAAGGTTTCCAAGTAATTATCTAAGGAAAATTTAACCCTCCAGGTATTTCATATCCATCAAACCACTACATGCATATAATTAGAAGTCATATCAAGGATTTATTACACTGATTTTAATAAATGGGTTTCTTTTTTTACTAGTTAGATCACTCTAGTAATTATTCAGTATTCTCTCATTACTGTTATGAATTCTTTTATTAATGGATTAATTTATTCCACCATTGGTCTCAGATCTTCTAATACTTGCTAGATTACATGTCTCACTGCTGATTCATTTGAATTTATAGGTTAAACCACTTTTCTCAATAGAAGAGTTTATATTATTATGGATTGGACCCCTTGTGAGGATGAATATAATGAAATTTATTTGATATATGGACTTCCTACATCCAAATAGTATATGGTAACCTCTTTTCTCTCCACAATGTTGGATGTTTGACCTTATAAGTAGTCAACTTCTTCTAGCATGGAAAAATAATTCCAAATGGAATCCTAGTAAGAGAAAATCTATGATTATGTATGATTTTGGAGTAATCAAACCATTATATTTTATGGGGGAAGAATAATTCATATTCACATATCTATAAAAATTATAATTTTTCAAACCTAGTTCAATATCATCGAGTGTTGTTTATACCATCACGCATAGAGTAATAGTGATATTTAACATTATCTTAAATATATTTTTCATGTAAATTGATATGGAATGTTGTCATTATTGATAATATCACTATCAATATATAAAGATAACATGCCACCCCAAAAGGTAAATAAATATGATCGATCGTTATGGATACTCTCTCAATTTTCCAATATGATGGTGGAAATTACCTCACATGGGTATGAATGATAAACCATGATTAATATATATAAAGATTATATTATTTTATATCCATTCTATAAGAATTGTATAATTATAATAATATTCTATAGAATAGTCTAAACAAATATTTGGGGGAAAAAGTGGTACTCTAAAAACATAAATTTTAAAGTGAACTATGATCTACCTTTGTAATATTTGAAATTTATCCATGATAAAAAAGATTACCTTTACAAAATATAAATTTAAAAATGTTTGAAAAAATATTACTAATACAATAATAACTATATTTTTGGAATTGTGAAGGGTCTAATAGCGTTTTGATTAAGAGGGATGAAATTGTTTTATTTATCTTCAATATTTCAATATGCAGCAATAGACAAAATGTGTTTAGAAATTATAATTATTCTAATGATTGAAGATGTTCAAGTGACCCACCTTTGGTAAATATTTTTTTTAAAAGGACCAAGTAACAAATTATAGATTTTTGAGATATAACATTATATTCCAATGATTACTTTATGTGAGTCCTTCCATTGTATATAATTATTAATATTAAATCATATGTTGGAAGAGTTGATTAAATAAATAGATTGTGATACTTTCCATTGTAAATGGGAGTATTCTAATGCAACTTATATTTTTTGAATAAAAATATTCAAATAAGTCGCTTCACATATAATTACTATAATGATGGTCATATAATGAATCGATGAAAAGTGTTGATATAAGATGAGAAAACTCTTTTTTACATATTTCTTAATAAGGGTGAGAACTATCTATGTTGAAGTAGAATAAATCTGTATAAAATGTGAGGAACCATCCTTGGGTTATCATGCATTAAGGGTTTTGTATTTAATATATAACATCTCAGTGATGATTATAGTTAGATACGATGTGTGGAGTTGAAAAATACTTAGGTAGATTATATTTCATTAAAATAATGAAAAGGTGTTTATATATTTCATAATGCTTTGAAAAATGGTATATGGAGTTCTAAAAAGATTTATAAAATGTAGAAATTTGTGTAATGTGTTTTGGGATGATTTAGAGTGATTATAGATACACCTATAATTTTTAAATTATTTTGAGTGGATTTTTTAGAAGTTCATGAATTCTGAGTTGTTCGGGGAATATAGGAAAAACCCTCTACACATAAGAGTCATTCAGATCTTCTAAGGGTAATATAAGATTCACTTCATGATTATGAATCATATGTTGGAGTATGATAGAAATTACATTGTATGTTTAAGGGTTGTGTAGACATTGTGGACTAGAAATGTGCCAATGGAAATGCATAATGATTCCCTTATTGAAACAGGATTGTGTAAGGGTTTACCAATGGAAAATTAAATATGGAAGGGTTTACTAGCCATTCAATACTAGAATAAGAAAAGTACAAATTCAAACTATGATACATAGTTGAGTGTTTTAAGATATATAAAAGTTATCATAGGCATATGTAATTGCACTCAAAAGGTATAATATTTGACAAATTACATGTGTCACACGTTTATACATAAGGGTTGACTCGGAATTTCAATTAATTATATTAGAGTTAATAGGAGGACATGTTAGGGATATTTAAAGTTTTAAAGGATATGTAAGGGAAATCAAGATGATATATAAGGATAAACTAATCATCCTAGTATATGCATATGGGAAAAATCCTCACATTAGGATTAAAAATATGATAAATTGTTTGGATAATAGAGATAAAATTTTGAGAAATATTTTCTAATATTTAAATGAAAAGTATCATTATGCTTTATGGAATGATTTTGTTACTATTTTACATATGAAGAAGAATTTTTTTTGTGAAATATGGATTATAACACAGTGAATAACCAAGGAAGAGATTCAGAATGTGGCTGGAAAATAGATTTCTTTGTAAGGATCTCCTTCACACAAAAATGGATTAGTTCTTGTTTACATTAATCATTGGATAATGATATCATTAATTTGTAGAGAAAAATATTTGTGAATATTATGATAACAACTTGTTGAAAAGTATACTAAGAGATATGTTATGTAATAGATGGATATATTGAATTTATTGATTGGTATTCCAAAAATATTACTTAATATTTAAGGGATTCATATCGATGAGAAATTGATGGGAAAATTATGAACAATCACATTTTATGGAAAATATTCCTTGAAAATATGGAATGTGAATTGATGACGGATAATTTTTTAGAAAACCACATTTCCATGATGAAAGGTGTTTTTATATGAGATATTTGCATATAATTATAAGAACTCAGTTTTTCTATCATGTAAATATCTTTTAAATTCATTATAATTCATTATTTTGGTCCTAAAATGGAGAAATAAGGAGTTCATGTATGTTTAAGAGGTCTCTAGGGCTTGATCAGAGTTTGAAACCCGAAAAAGTGTAGAAAATTACTAGACGACACAGTTAGTAGAAATCGTATGATCTAGTCTGCATAGTATTTGTATCTATATTAGGGCTAGATAGTTGGCCGAAGGAGGCAACATGATTTGAGGAAATTGTGTAGCCAGGGTTTTGATGCACATGTGGAAGTACCTCCTGTTTTTATCAAAGTACACAACACGGTTTGTGCTTTATTGTTCAAACCGTACACATGAAATCATGCAGGTTTAGTCCTTAAGAAGTGGGAGGCACATGTTCGGTGCATGGTTCAGAAAACTATGTGACCGAATTGTGTGTCCCTAAAACATAATGTAAAATTATGATTCCACCATTAAAATATATTAAACCATATCCCACTCTAATTTTTCTCATTTCCAATGTTAGGGAGGAATCTCTTCTCTTATAGGTTCTCCCTGGTTCCCTCATCATAGTTTATTATCTTGTTTTGTCATTAAGAATATAAGTGAATATTTTATTATTGTGTTGGAATTATCTAGGTAAGCTCTTCATTCATCTTTCTGTGTTCATCATTTCTATTCCCCTTCATGGATTTATTTTGGTGCAGGATCTTATGAACTAATTTTAGGTTGTTGATCTATTAATTTTTATCCTCTGATCCAAGCCAATCTAATGGTCTATATATGATGTTGAGAGTGTTATAGGCTTGAGTTTGGTGGTTTTTCACTAATCCATTTAGTATGTCTATTTTATAAACTCTTGTCATTGTGTGCACATTGATTACATTAGATGATGATTATTAAATTCATATTCTATTTTTTCAATCAAAATTCTCATTTTAGAGATCCTATTCAATATATAATAATCACATCTTTCTAGGTTAAAACCCCAATTCCAACCACCCCAAGTAGGGTTATTCTTATTTTATTCCATTTTTGGATTACTATGTCTATGTGTGCCACCGTTTGGGTGATCTAGTTTCATTAATGGTAACAATTTGAACTAAATGAATGGATTTTATTACCAATAAAATTATAGTACAATTAAAAATTATAAGATATGTTTTTTAATATAATAAATTAAAATCAAACATAAATTGAAAGTATATTATATGTATTGCATGTCCCTGTTAAATTCAATTTAATGGTAATTGGTTGAATACCAATAGCCTGAATTATCATGATTTTGAAAGATAATAGATTTTACCTAAGAATTGAATGTGAACATATTGTATGAAATGGTTTTATGTCCTTTTAGCATTATCATGTAATATATAATTTAGAGGAATAATCCATCTTAATTATCAAAAGAAATAAGTATTATGTGACCTTTATTAAAACAATGAATTATGAATAATGTTCCTATTTAATATGGGCCATTTATCATTATATGAGTGGTCATACATGAGTCAGCCTTGTATTCCTGATCTAATTACATGAGCACTCAGAAGATTCCATTTAGATTCAATGAGCATGTTCCCATGGGAGATACCCACCTTTGAACATTGTCCTTGTCTACTTGTGGTTTCCTAAAATGATGTTGTAGTATTCCTTCACAATATTATGGATATTAGGATGTCTTGGATAAACTCCATGGATCTGGATTGAGGTCTTCGAACAAGTGGAGCCATGGATTCATTCCATTGGGCCCAGTGATGATTATCCCTCATTTACCCTAGCTGAGATCCTTAGACATGGTTATAATCATTTATAATTTAATTACATAGGTTTTTTCCCTTTGATTATAAATGTACCATTTCTTTCAGGCTTGATGATATTTCTATGATTTGGCTTGAAACTTGAGGTTAAGGAGGCCTTGTTTTCTCCTTGGATCCTATTAACTATTATCATCACCATGGATTCATGGGTTTCACCATGGATCCTTCATTATTATTACTATGATATGTTTTTTTATTCTTACACCTCAAATGACTTATTTATATAAATGAACTTAAATGATTTAAATAAATGATAACATGTTATGATACATTTCCAGATGAAGTTGAAGTATGTATGAGTAAATTATTTGGCATTATATTATATTTATGTATATATGCACACCATTTAAATTTTTATACACTAAATAGAAGTTATAAATGTATTTGGATGTGGAATACTATGATTTCTCCCACAGACTATCCTGGACACTGTTCGTACCCAGGTAGATTATATGTATGAAAGAGTTTATAGGGGGAACCATCTCTCATTGGATACCTCATATTGATTGATTTCTTTAATATAGAGGTTGGTAATAGATGATTGGTCTATTTCTTGAGATGTTTGGATAGTTTTTCTCTTATTTTTTTCCGGTTTTATATATCATGTATTTTCTTCTACCATGTATACCTATTTCTAGTTTTATAGATAAATGATATGTGTCATTATTATTTTGTATATTATTTAGTCTCCCACTTTTGATTATTATTTGGTGCCTGAATGTTTATTCCGGTATTCTGGTGTATGTTTAATATCATAGTTTTACTATTTATCTATTATTATATTATTCTATATAATACAATATAGTAACGAGTGAATAGTCACCCCATGCACAAACTCTAGAACATCACTACTAGTCATAAGCCTCTAGCATATGTGGAGGTGTGCTTGAGGTCATGTGGCCAACCGAGCTCGAGGAACCATTAAGTGGAACCTGGGACCTGGACGTCACAATGTTGTATTAGAACCTTTTCTTTTATTTTGCCTTATTTTTTGGGGAATGTTGACAGGAGACAAAGAATATGTTGGATCATGGTCATGGGATGTTCCTAGGAGTAGATAACCCTTGTTCGGGGGAAATACCATGTTTCCTAGGAATCAAAAATTACTATTCTATTTAGGGTTATCATATTTTATATACATCCAACATTGGGTGATTCATATTCTATTTGATGGTTATTATTATTATTATTATTATTATTAAGGATTTTATTTTATCATTGGACCGATGATCCGAGGGAAATTATTAACCATGCATCATTATAGTCACCTAGAATTCACATTACATGACATATAAGGGCATTTCACTACTTTCATTGTTTGTATTTCCTTTGAATTTTTAGTGAGCTATGGATTTTATATATTAGTGTGCAGCTAATTTGTTTTCTATAAGGTATAAGTTTTTTCTGTTTAAGGTGTCATCATAAATATAAATAGTGGTTTCTTATATAGTTTGATGGTTGAATCATAAATAACTAGTTTCTACCCATGAATGTTATGTACCTCTGGTTACATTTTCTACACTTTACTTATGATTGAGTGATTTCCAGTTTAAATTCCTGAAGAGTGGGAGACCTCATGATTTAGGAGGGGTAATTAATAGAGTTGATCCATCGTTTATTACCCATTACATTCTAGGACGTAATGTATATGGGGTTAAATAGATATTTAATGGGTGTTGATTTTAGTTATAAGGTGTATGGACCCTTATTAACTAGGAATGGCGACCCCTTTAATCTAACATTGTTATATGTATATACACAATCAAAAATATTAAATATAAATCAAAATTTATAAGATGATATGGTTTCTAGTAATTGTAGAGGAAAAGTGTGACAAACCATATGACCTACTCGAACCATTATAAATCAAACATGAACACGTACAAAAAAACTATCCTTCTATGTGGGTAGTTGGTTTAGTACAATGGGTAGTGTGCCTTTATCGTTATATTCTTATTCCATTATTTATTCTACCTATTACAAAATATTGTTCTCGATGTGAACTAGGAATTTTTAGAGCTATTCCACCACGACATACTCCATTATTACTCTGGGAGTTTGTCGAAAACCAAGCTATGGTGGTGGTGGTCCCTAATCCACCAGTGATTCCACTTATATTCCCACCTATGTCACCTCCTTCTATACCAGAACTGAGAACTGAACATTATCTTTATAAGGGTTTCATATGTCTAATGCAGTCCATATGTGGATTTCTATGACCTGCACCAAATATGGGCGATCTGACTTATGAATTCCAACAGCACCATCCTTCCACTTTCTCCGGGATGATTGTTCATGGGATATTGGTTCTGAGATATAGACAACTTTATCTATCTTCATGCACTGGGAGATGCCTCTCGATATTAGGGTAAATATTTCCACCTTCATGATATGTGATTCAACCAAGAACTTGTGGGATATGATTACCTAGGTTGGTCTTGTTCGGGGAATGGTATGGGATGACTTCCAAACTATCTTATCTAAGTAATTGTTCTTTCATATGTTGATATATGACTGAGCTAGAGATTTCATAAACTATGAGTAGGGTGATATATATATTTTGGACTATTCAGTGCATTTACTGAGCAACAACACTAAGCAGTGGTTCTAGTTGGTGATGAGCTATCGTGAGCATGATGTTTCAATGATGGGATTAATTATTCCATATTTACCAAGGTGAATGTACTTCTACTACCTAAATTCATTGATATTTGGAACAACGGTATTATCACAAAGCACAAGCTAAGGTAAGTTCATAGTTATGGGTATAGTGTTTTGTTGTCGAGGGTGGCCAATAGTTCTTCTTATAGTAGGAAGTGTTCCACTGAGTTTTCTTGTCAGCATAGTGTCATCTAGAGTATCCATGCTAGAGTTTCCATTATATATCATCACTATGGATGGTAGGGTTATATGAAGCCTCAGTGTGATATAAACCCTCTTCATTACCATGATTGCATATGTATGGGTCATATTTAAAGATTTGGTCTGGACTTTACATTTGTTTCTAGTAGAAGAAGCTCCACACTAGCTCTACATTCAGCGAAAGGATCCTTTGTGATGTGTCAAGCATGGAGTTGGAGTAGCACTGGCAAGACTAGATAAGGAGGAGGTAGTGGTTGTTGTATCTAAACTACTTATTATTAGTAAAAAAAGAGGACCTGCCATGGGTAGTCCAGTTGTAGCATAGTGTTTTATATTAGGCCAGTTCAATGACTAACAAAAGATACCTGAGGATCAGTGTGTTTGACCATCTCCAGTGTGAGGTATGATCCTAGTAGCCTCCTCTACGAATTCATTTTTATTTTATATAGGTTCTTCCCAAATCATTATATCCTTATCAACCATGGAATGTCTTAGGTTGTAAATAGCTTACTACTGTGGGGTGATGACCCTGCATACACCTTCAGGAGTATGGTCCAAGGGAGTATACCAATGTAGGGATTGTCCCCTAGAAGAATTATATCATCCCTTATTATGGGACCTATTTTTTCTCAAGATGATGATTTCTTATTTCATTCTTGGGATTTATTTGTTGGTTTCATGTCTTCCTATGTGGAATGTTATCATTACTGGGCAGAGTTTATATAACTTGAGGGAAGCTGTTATCTACAAAAGGGTGTGTGGAATGTCTAGGATAGTAGAGAAGTACTAGATCATTGTAGACTAAGTGGGGTTACCACCTAGATTGAATGACACATTATGGAGGAAAAGATAATATATTTGGGATATTTTCCTCCAATATTATATAATTTTATGGATTTTTTCTTTATTATTCTTCTAGATTCCCTCTTGAGAGATATGTGGAGATTATAAAAAAAATTTCCATGAGAATATTCGGTGCACATTCCACTATAAAATATGGCAACTACTGAGCTCCATGATCTCAAGAGATAGTTATATGATTTAGAGTCGAAAGGGTTTATCGGACCCAATACTTCTACTTAGTTTTCACAGATTCTTATTCCAAGAAAGTGGATGGAACCCATAATTTATAAATGTATTATTAGTGGTTGAAACAACTTAAAATTAAAAACTATTACCAATTTCCCTAGACAGATGATAACTTTTACAAGCACCAAGGGGTTATGGTATTCTTGAATATCGACCTGATATCATGATATCATCAGGTGAAATTTAGGCCTTCTTACATACCTCATATAAGTTTTTATAGTATTTATTATTTTTAGGATTATCTTGTTATATTGTTTGGTCTTACAAACACTCCATCTATTTGCATGGATTTGATGAAGAGGGTTCTCAAGAACTATATGGATTCCATTTTATTGGCCTTTTTGGATGACATATTGGTGTATCAGCATACTCAATGTGACCATTATAAACACTATGAGATCATTTTCAATATATTGAGAGAGAATTAGCTTTATTATAATCTTCATATGTGCCCCTTTTGGATCAACAAGGTTCACTTATTGCATTATATTATTTCAAAATCAAAAGTATTTTTTGACATTGAGAAAGTGAGTAGTGTAGATCCCAAGGATCTTCCCAAGAACATGTTTGATATATAGAGATTCTTGGGGATGGATAAAAGTTATAGGTGTTTTATACAATACTTATCACACCATGTTTCACCTCTTAATTATCTTACAACGAACGTTTTTATGTTCTAATGGTTAGAAGCATGTGAGAAATACTTTCAAGATTTGAAAGGAAGGATTGCCTCAACATCAATTCAGATTCTGAAAAATCTGGGAGGATAGTATGTATTGTTCTACGATACACCCAGAATCAGGCTGGGTATAATACCAATTCATTAGGATAGATTCATTTCATATGGACATTGACAAGTTACACCTCATGAAAGAAATTACTCGATGTATGATCTTGAGCTAGTAGTAGTTTTCCATGACCTTTGATGATGGATACACTATCTAATGGGTGAGCACTTTGTGGGGTCTATGAACAAAAAGATAAACAAATATATATTTTTGAATATTTAGCTAATTTTTTTACTGTGAATATGGGTCAAATACCTTTAGTATTTTAACATTGACCTTTCTTATATACTTGTAAAGGGAAATGTTGTAGCGAATATTATGAGTCATAAAACCTGGGTACAAGCCCTATCGGAATTCAATTATGAATGGAAATTGATAGCCCTATTTTATAAGATACATATAATGTTTCATGAGATTCATGAGAAATCATGTATTAAGACCATGACAGTTACCTCTTCACTCTTAGAGAGGGTAAAGAGTAGGCAATTTATATATCTTGAGGGGGTGGTTGAGGGATATAGTATTGTGGGTAAGGACCCACATTCGAATTGATATTTTTATGGTGATGATATTCTCCAAATACATGGGAATATTTGGGTTTCTATAGATATGATAGAGGAACTGATGTGAGAGTCACATGCTTCTCATTGGGAAGTTCATCTAGGAATCATAAATATGTATCGAGATATACAACTCCAATATCAGTGTCCAAGGATGAAATGTTAGATAGCAGGTTTTATCACTTTTTGTTCCACTTGTTAGTAGGTAAAGGTAGAGTACCAGTGACCTAAAAACATTTTATAATTGTTACATGTCCTATAATGGAAATGGGTAGATGGGTCTATGGATTTTTAGTCAGACTACTAAAGTCCTGTCGAGGTAGCGCTATGGTTTGGGTAATCAGGGATTGACAGACGAATGTGTCCCACTTTCATCCTATTTTGGAGAAATTATAAGTTGAAGAGATGGTAATATTGTAGGTTTGTGGGATTTTATTTCTACATGGGATCCCCCATACTATCATTTCTAATAGATATTATCATTTTACATCATTTTTATGGTATAGGTTTTAGATATCTATGGGTATATAGGTTCTTTTGGGCACATCTTTTCACCCTCAAACTGATATCTTATTGGAACATATGATAGAGGTGTTAGAGGACATGCTTCAGGATTTTGTACTTGATTTAATTGGTTTTTATAAGAAGAAGATCCCTCTCATTGAGTTATCCTACAACAATATCTTTCAGGTAAAGATTCATATGGCTCTTTTGAGGCCTTGTAAGGTAGGACTTATCTTTCACCCTAGTGTTAAATAGATGTCAGAGGGGAAACACAAATAGGTCCTTATATCATTCAAGATAATTAATTATAGGTTTAGACGATAAAGAAATGTATGTCCACAACATATTATAGATAGAATTCATATGTAGATATCATTTGAATACCTTAGTAGTTTGAGGTTGGGGATCATGTTTTCCTATAGGTATCACCCATTCTTTCCCATAGACAGATTCATGGGCAATGGAAGTTGTATCTGTGATTTTTCAGTCCATTTGAGATATTAGAGAGAGTCGGTCTGATAACCTATCAGTTATCAATAACTAAAAGCCATTTTTTAATTCACAACATCATCCAGATTTCAAAGCTTCTTAGTTATCATATTGATTCGTCTTACACTTTTGATCCTAAGGAGATTGAATTGTATATTAATTCGTCTTTTATGGAGTATACCATATGAATTTTTTCACCAGGGAATAAAGACTCTTTGAGGAAAGACATTCCCTTTAGTATGGGTACTATAGAAGTACGACTGGGTACTGAATTAGACTTCGAAGTGGGAAACTGACATATGTTCTTAGTGGCTGGAATTTTTTACCGGACAATGTATCTCCACCCTTGGAAGGTAAATTTGGTGATGAGTATCTTTAAGGGGATAAAACTATAAGAAATCATATTTTTCTATTAGGTATGGATCATTATAATTTTGGTATAATTATTTATTTTACACCAAAATTTTATTCTTAATGAGTCCATAGATGGTTTGGGGATTGTTTTGGTTTTGTTTGGAGCTTGTAACATCATTTGGTGGATAAAAGGACTGGGCTACACAATTGGTAGAAATTGTGTGAGCCAATACACATGGATTCCCTAACCATGAGAGGGATAGATATTGGGACTTATGGGGCCACATGTTTTGAAAAAACTGTGTGTCCAGGGGTTCATTCCCATGCAGGATTACCTATAGTTTTTAGAAAATCATGCATCACAGATTTCACATGGTTGGACAAACCATGTGCATGAAACAGTGTGCATCCCTCCTTAACTAGTGGGAGGCACATGTTTGTAACATGGTCTGTAAAACCATGCAACCAAACCATATGGCCCTATTTGTTTGGGGTAAAATTATGATTTCGCCATTAAATTATATTAAACAATTTCCCTCCCTTATTTCTCTCATTTTCAGTGGTGGGAAACTTCTCTTCTCTCATTGTACCTCCCAAGTTCCCTCTTCATAATTTTTTTTCCTGTTTTTCTTTTGTTGGGACTCTAATTCAACATCCCATCATTGTGTTATAATCCTCCATTTACGATCTTCATTCATATTTCTCAATTCTTTATTCCTCTTCACCTTGACGGAGTTATTTGGTTGTCAGAACATGTGCCCTAATTTCAGTCTGTTGATTTATTCTTCTGTTTTCTCTTTATCTAGGTCATACCACGGATCGTTTCTGGTCATGGATAGTGTTATATTCTCTAGGTATGAGTTCTATGACTCATCCCTCAATTCCCTCCATTTTTTAAAATATCTTCATTTCATATACACCAATTTCATCGAGAAATTATTAATAAATTCATCTCCCATGCTTGTAATCAATATTCTCATATTCTAGAGCCCCTTCTATTCATGATCATTGTATCATTGGCAGTTAAAACCTAAATGATTAACACCCCATATAGGATGTTCCATCTTTTATGCCTTTGGTGAATTTTTATGACTGTTTGTGCCACTGTTAGGGTGAGATAGACTTGGATTATTTAAAGGTAATTATTTTAACCAAATGAATGAATTGTTAATGGCTATTACATTATAGTATCATGTGACCCTTATAAAGTAAATATTTTAATATAATAAATGAATCTAAAATATAAATGAAAATTATATAATATGTATCACTTTTTCAAGTTAAATGTAATTGAATGGTGATTGGTTTCATCTCCATAGCCTGCCTTATCATGATTATGAAAGGTAAAGGAATGAACCTAATAATTGAAAGTGTAATAAAAGTAATAAGTGGTTGCATATCCTATTATCATTATCACCTATTATGAAAGAAAATGGAATGAACTTTCTGAGTTATCAATAGGAATGAATATTATATTTCCTTAATTAAAATAATGATTTATGTATAAGGTTATTATTTCATATGGACCTTTTATCTGTATAAGAGTGATTAGGCTTGAGATAGCATGTGATTCCTAAGTTAAATACTTGAGCACTCTAAGGATTCCATTCTAGTTCAAGGATTTGGTTTCTAATGGATATTCCCACCATAGAACATGGTCCTTGTCTACCAGCGGATTCCTGACATGATGTTATTGGATCCCTTCACTATCTTCCAGATATTATGTTTCCTTGGATTCGCTTTCTGGATCTAGCTTGTAGTATCTATACACATTGCACCTTGGATTTACTCCATTGGGCCTAGTCAGGGTTATCCTATGGTAACCTTGGATGTGATCCTTTTACGTAGTTATAATCATTTATATTGGAATGCCTTGGATGATGACTTTGGGATTACACTCATACCCCTGTTATCTAGGATGTATGTTATTATTATGAGTCATCATGACCGTTGAGGTCGATGATTCCTAGGATTCACCTTGAATCCTCTTCATTATTATCATTGTCATAGATTCCTTGGTTTCACCTTGGATCCTTCCTTGTTATTACTACAATATATTTTCTGTATTCTTATACATCACATGACTTATTTATATAAACTAAACATAAAAGAATTAATAAAATGCTCTCATATTTAGAGACATTTCCTAATAAGGCTAAATAAATTATGATTTATTCATTTGGAATTACTTTATATTTATTTATAACTACATAATATTTCAATTTATATACACTATTAGGATAGTATATATGTCCTTGGTGTTGGAATTTTCAGATTTATATCACACCCTATTAGGTATTCCATTGGTACTTGAGAAGATTATATGTATACAGGCATTGAAAAGGTTAGGTGTTTCAATTTGGACACCTAATTTTGACTATGATCTTTAGGATGGAGCTTGGTAGATTATGATTGGGCTATTTATTGGGATTCATTTATAGTTCTTGGATTCTTTTTTCTTCTTTTATACAACATGTATTTCATTCTTCCATGTATACCTATTTCTATTTTTATAGACACATGGCATTTATCATCATCATTTTTTATGTGATTCAGTTTCCCAGTTTTGAAATTTACTTAGTGGTTGAATTTTTAACCTTGTATTCCACTACTTATTAATTATCATTCATCCATTATTTATCAATTATTATATTATTCATTATGATCAAATATGGTAATAAGGAAATTATTTCCCCAGGGACTCACTATAATCCCACTCTACTATTCAGTATCCATAGACATACATGGAGGAAAGTTTGAGGGCATAGGGCCAACCATGCTCAAGGCACCATTTGATAGGCACCCAGGTTCAATATGTCCAAATAATATTCCCAAAATCGTATGTATAAATGAATTATTAAGGAGAGACTATGAGTATATAGATTCAAATACTGCATACTAGTGAACATTCTAAATATTGAAGATAGGGTGAGAGAGAGAAGATGATGATATTTTTTAAAGTTTATCATATGCATCATAGGAGAATAAAGAAGAAGAAAAATAAGAGGAATAAGTTTAATAATAATAGCATAGTTAAGGAAGGATAATTTTATTATATAATATTGTTAATTACATTGATGAGGTTGTTGAATAAGAAGGATAAAATCATGTGAGTAAGAACAGTGCTCCAAATCATGAATAATGTCTATACAATATGATTTATGAAACATCATAGAAAACAAGGATTCTATTGTGTTTACTTTATCATCCCATTTAAATAATGAATATATGATTTTCATATTTATTAATATTTTTGAATTAAATATTAATTTTACTTTAAAGGGGACTCTACATTCTATGGCTTACCCATTACGCAACAACAGGTTTCTTTGAAATCTTATGTTGCACACAATGTTGGGTCACACTGAAAAATAATAATATAATATTATTTTAAATGGTAGTCAACGCATAGTCATTGTATTGGAGGGAATGGACTGAATTAACTACAACATTAATATACACATTTGTTATATATTTTTTACATTTATCTAATAAATTTTAGAGGCTTTAAATAAGAAATAATCTGATTTAAAGCATAAATACTCTAATATTTACTAAATGTTCGATTTACTACCTTTTGATGGAGAACCCTATTTAAATCTATTTTTGGTCACTTTTATATGTTATATTTTACAAAATAAAATTCTTATTTAGAATCAGGACATCAAAATTTACTTTGGGTAAATTTTTGGTTTTTTCTGATAAAAGTCATTTTTTATGAATATTGAAAAATACTGTATTTTAATTCAAAACTCTCTTTTGATCAAATTTATTTATGAGTTTTTGATTTAAAGTGTAATTATTTTGTTTTTTTCTATATAATCTAATGTTAGTCATTAGAAGTAATTTTCCTTTGAAATTGTACATAAATAAGTGTGAATCTTTTGATAGTTATTATTTCTTAAAAACACACTTTTTGTCTTGGCAGCAGGAATTAATTTTTAATTAATTTCTTCCACTTATGTGTTTTGAAGTTGGAAAAATGGATTCCATATATGGAATCAGGATTTTCAAACTAGGAAAATAGGTAACTTTTATTTTTAGTCATTGTGATTATGTACTTCAGTAAATATTTTATTTACCATGGTTAAAGGGTAAATCTATTAAATAAGGGTAAAAAATAATATTATAATAATATTAAATATCCATAAAATTTGTCCTAATCCTATTTTTTGATACATTTCTGACCATGAGAATCTGTGGGTTGATTTTGGGACCCCATGGAGCCACATGGGAGTGACAATGACACTTTATCTTAATTAATTTAATGTAAAGAAAAAAATGACAAAAATATATATTTTTTATTAAATAAATTTTATACATTGTGTTATGTAAGTTATCTCTTAAACTATAACATTTCATTTTAAACATAAAATTATTTCCTATATCATGATATTTTTTATATAATTTTTAGACATAAAACTTATAAAAATATTAATGACACAATAATGATGAAGTTTTTACCTCATTAATGAATGATATAAATAAATAAGATTATAAAGATTAAAACAATATAAAAAACCTGTACAATTCTTATGGGATGATTTTACTTCAAACATGAGTCATCCCATATTCTACTTTGATAATTTTTATACCTTTAGAAACCTAAAATTATTATATAAAAAATATTTTTAAACATTTCTAAAGAGTCCATCCTCCTCATTATAAAGATCCCTCGCTTCTAACCCATTCCACACACTTCTAAATCCCCTTGGATCATCTAAATTATTCCCATTTATTCTCCCTAAATCCCTATCCATCCTCATATAAGCCTTCCCTTAGTCATAAGGAAATCAAATTAATCTTTTTGGTTGAAATAAAAGGGAGATACCCGATTTAAAGGTAACATCTTCTCTTAAGTTATTTTGTTTTGTTTTATTTCTCCACCCCCGTAAACTCTTTTTATTCATTTATTTTATAACAAAACCAGTATCCCTAATAGACTAGGTTGTTGTAATGAGAAGTATTCAAACTACACTTACATACACCTGCATCTAATGGGTAAATAACATATCGTTTCTGTGGATGGTGAACTACTACCTCACAAAATGATGATTGTTCAATATTCTCCTACCACGTATTATGGTGGACATTAAGATGGTAATGAATTT
Source organism: Viscum album (assembly GCA_963277665.1). Taxonomy (NCBI): domain Eukaryota; kingdom Viridiplantae; phylum Streptophyta; class Magnoliopsida; order Santalales; family Viscaceae; genus Viscum; species Viscum album. The sequence goes on along the minus strand of OY728126.1, from coordinate 811,817,413 downwards.
ACATTTGATTCATATTGTAAGTATATAGTCTTTCTACTTATGTTTTTTTCTTTTATATCATACCCTTACAGGTTTCATAATGGGAAATACGATAATTTCATTTGAGGAAGTTTGGACTACTGCCCCCTCAAAGTGATATGAATCGTTCATGCAATACATGGAACTTATAAAGGACAAATTTTATGAAATTATATATGATATTATACTATAATTATAATATACCTATGTATCATTATGTTTTTATTCCATTAAATATGAAATAATATTGAAAGGAGTGTTCATGCGTATGTACGACATACCGTCTCCATGAATGGTGCATTTCATTTCTCATATCCAAATGTTATGTACTATTTTAAATACATATATATGATATATATGATATATATGATATCTAAATCATTAATATAATTCTAGAGATAATGGAATTTTGACAACATGGACAATTTATAATTATAATAAGTTCATTTTCAAATCAAGTTTCCAACATCGACAAAATGACCGATATGAACTCAAATAATTAACTAATTATTATAGTAAGGTAATAATTGATATAAAATGAATAATAAAAATTAAGAAGGTTATTAATTAATTAGAAATTATCTTTTTTTTACTTTTAATATGATTAAAATGATGATCGAGTCAAGTCGAACACGAGGTAAGAAACTTCGTCTCAATCTCCTTTCATTGAGGCATATTTTTTTTATACATGAATTTTTTTATAGAGTGTATAAAAACATTTGAATTTTCATTTCATTTAAATGGAATTTTTTTCTATGAATCATTATACTAAACGAAAAAAAAAGGAATGTTTCTTTTTAACATAAGTAGTGACAACGACCTTTTCTACTTTCGCGATTATTATTGGATCTTTGGCTTCTTTAACAATTTGTAATGTTTTTAAAAGGAAAATAAATACCATATACTCTTTTATGTATTTTGGTATTGAAAATGGTTTTAATAATGGATTTTTTATGTAAATATATTTAAATTATATATTGTGATTGAAATGTGGAAATGTTATCTTTCATATATGTTTGTTTCAAGTTTAATGAATGTGTTATGGTTCTTGGGAATTATTTACACATACGAGCAATTCCATGATAAACCTATGGTGGGTGAGCCCAATATAACTCTCTAATTCATTGGGTAACATAACGGAGGTAAATTTGAATATTTCAACTAATAGATTTCGATAATATACTATGGTGGGTATTTTAAATGTAACTCCCTACATAGGTGTGAAAGATAAAATGTAAGTATGTTATGTATGCCACAAGTTACCTTTATGATTTATGATTTCTATGTATATTTCATAAATCTTTGGATTTCATGAGGTATGTTAAGGATCTTATGTTATGTATGTATTGATGATCTAATGTTTTCTTTCTTCGTTTTATAACCCTTAATGAGCTTTTTAGGCTCATCCCATGTTTTTTAAATGTTTTTCACCGGATGTAAAGATGAATAGGGTAAAGTATGGGAGCATGGGAAATTTATAATTTCTAAAAAATGTAACGAAAAAAGACTTTTTTAAGAGTTTTTATTTTATGAAAAAATAGAAACTGAATAGAATTGTTTACTTTGTAATTTTATGAGAGGTAATGTAATAGTTATGGCCTGTTCTCTAAAACACTAAACCTAAAAATATCCTCAATGTTAATTATTCACTTTATTCAGGACTATGTAATGTTTTAAGGTTAGTTGCTTATATTTACATCTATAATTGAAGTAAAAGGAAAAAAATTAAGAATAATATATTACCCGTTGATGAAGATACATCCCAAAGTAGAGTCAATGTCTTATTCATTAAGTGAGTTATTGAGGACCATTGAATGTTATAGGGATATTTTACAATCACATCGAAACTAGTATAAAATGTATGGATCTATCAAGAGATAGATTTTGTTTTGTGATTACTTTAGAAGAATCAAATATTTGTTTTACCCTTTGCTTGTAAACACTTTTGTTAGATTCACCATAGTAAAGGATGTATAATTTCTATCTAATATTAACATCAAAAATGTTAAGGATGACATTTACCCTTATCTAGTATTCACTTGAGTAATATAATGAAAACTTATATGTAAAACTCAGACAAAACTTATTAAGAAGTAGTAATACACATTTGAATCGAACCTTATAAAAATAGAATATGTTGTTTTCATTTTTTTATTACTTTTCATGTGGTGTTATGTACTGGGAATTCAAAATAATATAAATTCATTTTAACTAATAAAAATGTTGAAATATTAGGTGGTTTAAAAAAAGAGTAAAATAATTTGGTATAAATCGTTCATACATATCCACCCCCCTATTAGTGTGACTACACAATCCTATCGGGGTATAATAAGTGCTATATATGCTAATCTTGTTTTTGTTTGAATTGATATATTTTATTTCCCAATTGTTATAATTTTACATACATGAAGTGATGTTTTGGAAAATTTATTGGGTACCATATCAAACATGATATGTATATTTCTAAAAGATACCTAAACAAAACGATTGATATTAAAATTTAAATAGTATGATTGTCCTTTTCTCTGAAAAATGAGAAAGGGAATTCACTACCAATATAAGAGAATAAAAGTGGTAATATCTCTTCCAAACCTATTGAAAATTATCTTCTAGAAGATTTTTATTTAGTTTTTGAATTATATATGGAGAATAGTGATACTTAATAAGTTAAATATCTCCAATATTATGTTTAGGGTTATATAAGAAATGTTCATGTTGATGTTTTCACTTATATATTTAATTTTATCCAGGAACTGCATGATGGGAAAACCCAACTAGTAATAGATGATGTATCTATGAGAAAATAATTGATTTAGAATTTTTAGTAGTTCAACACTATAATAAAACAAGGAAAAAACATGGAATAAGTAGTAAATATAAATTCACTTTAGTTTAAAAATTATAAAAAATGAATCCTGATAAGAAATTTGAAATAAGTATAGATTGAGAGGAAAGGATCCATTCTTTTCATTAGACTCATAAAGATACTATTTATTTTATGATTACTTTAGAAGTCAAATCCAAAATATTCAAAGATCTAGAAACTCCTTATAATTAAGTAACAAAATACATTTGGATTCAATTTAAAAATTAAAATATAAAGGGATGAAATCAAAATATTGGTTGAGATAAATACTCACATCATGATTTTTCTTCAATTTGAAATAAAATTGAGAAATATAGAATTAACACAGTCTAATGTTCTTCCATTGATTTTTTTGATAATAATACTTCTACCAAATAGAGTCATTATATTAGTAATAATGGAATGAAATCATCCAAGAATATATCGACCATAATATTATATAATAATATAACCCTTGCCCAAAAAATATGTATACATAGTAATGATATATTATATAATATTATATGTTAAAATTTGAAATCTTCAAACATATGGTTGGATAAAATAATGAGAAAAACAAAAAAACATTTAGGATATTTTTGAGAAAGATTAAAAATATTATTTCCATAATTCATTCACGAAATAATATATTTTATGATAAAAATATAAATATTGTCATCTTATGAGTATTATAATTAAATGTATAAAAACAATTTTTATTGGAAATTTTTGGGGTTGTTAAAGATTTTGATATAATGGCATTAAATGTTGCCATAATTTAGGAATACTGAAAAATTATAAAATTCTTTACTTAAGGTGGGGAATATTGAAATGAAGAGGAATCCAATTAAACTATATTAATGTTAAAAAATTGATAATTGTTTTCTAAAAAATAATGTCTTGAGAATCTCTATGATAATTTAAAAATACTTTCTCATAGTAGAGGAGAGTTTTTTGTACAGATAAAAAAATAATATATCCCATGATTTTAAATAGAAAATACCAAAATATATGGGGAGATAATGCATAAATATATTTAAATCTATATTGGGGAGTGAATAAATAAAAACAAGAGACGCCAAAGAATATCATAAAGGATGATACACTCTTGAAAATATGGTTCTAATTTTGGATAAAAACCACATCATGGACCTTTTTATAATTACATTAACAACATAGTTGTATAAATTATGATATAGGAAAAAAGTAAAGAATAAATCCTATAACTAAATAACAGGATTTAATTCATGTAATACATCTTTTTAAAGGATCTATATGGAAGGTATAAACAAATTGGACATGATCCTAAAATATATATGTCAGCGATAACAAGACAGAATGTATTAAAAAATAAGAAAAGAAATGTATCATTAGTGACATATTGAAAACAAATTCAATCATGATTGTTTTTAAATGAATGTATGAATAATTAACTATCCCAATTAGATAATGAATTTAATATAGATCCTGAAGGAAGGATTTAAGGAGTATTTCTAGATATTGTAAAAAATCCATTTCACATTAGAAGATATTTAACGGTAAAAAATATTTCATTGGTTCTTAAGAATGTTGAAATCTATAAAATCAAGATAGATATAAGAATGAATCATTTCCATGAATATAGTGATAAAATTAAAATCATTTATAGGTTGATAATTAACTCTCAGTGATGTTTCTCACATTAAAAAGAAAGAGACAACACATATTATTGTTATATGTTTTTTATTTTTTTCATGATATGTAATGAGATGGTGATGATTTATGAAAATAGAAAACAAGAATATTTGGGAAGTTTTCAGTAGGTACAGTATTCCATCATGGATTACATTGATTTTTTATCCTGGAAAGATTTCATCTAATATCAAAGAATACATTGTGAAAGTACCATACTTTAACCAATAAAAAATTGAATCTTTAGAAAAGTTTGATATTTCTTTTAATTTGAAGAACTTTTTAGGTTTTTTGTTTTAAATAATATTTTCATTAATCTTAGATAAAAAAACCAATTATTATAAAGTGGTCACTTCCACTTAGTATCTATTTTTTCCATAATATAGAACTATTAAAATAAAACTTCTTTTCGTTCATATCAAATATTTATAATTTTCTACATTACTTATTCATTGTTTTTATACATCCTTAAACACTATAAAAATATTTAAAAACATGGGATCTTCAAAATATATTAGTAAGGGAAAAAATGTTAAAACCATAAGATCCTAAAAGAGTGTTTTCATTTATGTTAATATACAATGAGCTCAAAAATCATTTACTTATATGTGAAATATGATTATTTCCCAAATTATTTCATAAAACACTTTATAATAAAACATAAAGGTAAAATCATAACTATGTGGGGTTATTAGAAAACATGATAACCCGTGAAAAATATTCATAAAAACATTCATTTTTTACTATAAAATTGAATAATAATTCGTAAAAAAAGATCAATATCATACATTTTAAAATAAAATTATTTACATGAAAAATCATTATAAAGTATAAAAATACCATGTTGGTTCTGTAAAAATCATCGTTATAGAATCCTTAGAAGAACACTTATAGTTGAAAGAAACTTTATTTTCATCATCTAATATAATACTTCAATGAAAATGATCATTACCAAATGCATTGAATAGATATATCGGGCTCACCCATCATCATGAGCTATATTACGCTCACATGACATCATGATATATATGATGATCACTCATAATCACGATACATATCTATCTCACCCATCAGTATAAAAGATAAAAAGGGAACATAACATGCATTAAAAACGTAAAATCATTCGTTTATATAATCAAAATCATAAAAATATACTTTTAAACATATAAGAAAAACATTTTTTGGATATTGATAAATCCATTTACTTTAAAACCAGATCTTTAAAACTAAAATTCCTAGAAAAAAATCAAAGGAGGTTTTTATATTAGGAAAAAATGAAATCTTATAAAATAAGTGAAAAAATAAAATCATGATTAAGTTAGTGGGAAAATTCATTGACACTGTATATGTTAAAATTGAACATTAATTTTTCCTTTTGTAAAGAAAGTAATAATGATCTAACAATTGTAAGAAAGTAAAAAAAATTAATTAATAATTCATTATTTTCAACATAAATTCATCATTAAAATTTTTTTATGAATATTCATGGGGAATAAAAATATTTTTATAGAAAATATTTAAAATATTTAAAATAAAGTTTTTAATGCAAATTGTCCCTTACCTCATGTCTAACTCATTATATATGTTCATTATCTTATTAAATAATAAAATTTTGTTAATTATTAACATTATTAGGAACATTTTTCATGTTTATTATTATTTATTTTATTTATTACTATTTTATATTTATTTACTTAATCAATTAATTTCACAACCTATTTTGTTATAAAATTCCACTCATATACCCAAAATTACATCGGTAAGTTATTTACATCATGGTGTTAGTTATTAAATCATATCCATAATAAAAATAATTAAATAATTCTCATTTTTATACATTAATTATTATTTTATAATATTTCGTTAATGCTGTTAATGAAAAATGAACTACGTTACAGTTATGGAGATGGTAGGTCGTATGTACTCATAAGTAACATTTCAATTTCTCAATGATCATGATTGAAAGAAGTTAAGTGTTATTTTCTCATTTAATAATTATAAATTTATAATAAATTTCATATTATCTCCTTTAATAAACATATAAATATCTTTTATATCATGTGTTTATGAAAAATTATTCACATCATTTCATGGAGGTGGTAGTCTGTATGTATGCACAAAAAATGCTTTAATTTATTAAAAAATTTGAACAGAATGAAATAATATGATATATGATATATTAATAATGATAAATATGTCATTAATATCACATATAAGCATTAAATACTTAATTATAACCATTTTATAAAGGATGTTATGGAAAAGGATTGCATCAGTTCGTGAGGTGGTAGTTCGCCGTACACATGATCAATAGTTTCATTTCACATTTTATAGAAGATTAGATAAATATAGGTTGTTAAATTGACATTAAAATATATTATTATATGTTATATATATATTATTTATACATTTTGGAAAAAAAATTTAAGGTTGTATGAGAATAAATAATACTAAAACATTCAGTTTAAAGCTACATCTATTCATTAAAAACTATCCTTTACCTGATACCTTTAGTCTTATAAGGTTGTTTTTATGACCAAAATAAGACCTCTATAATATGGGTATGAATTTGAGGAAGTAATTTTGATAGTTATTGGATGATATAGGGTGCCCACCTGAAGTGAGTAAGAGAGGATAAAAAGTTCTCTATTATAAGTGAGGGGAGGGCCACTCATAGAATTACTTTAAGTATTAAACTAATATAAATTTAATTTCCTGAAAAAATTGATAAAATTTATATAATTATATTATAGTGTGGTTATTAGTGTCAATGCCCACATTCATTAAAATTTGATCATGTTTTGGGGATTTTTTGACTCATATCTTTTTGTCGTAAACCCAGTTAACCCTTTTTAAAGTTTCTGTTATATCAATGTTTATATATGCTAAGCAGTCAAGAAAGTTACTATAAAATTAAAGGTGCACCATAAATGGAAAATGGTATATTGTTTCAATAAAATTAAACTAATTGTTCCAAATATATTATTTTTATGAAATTTAAATCATATAATAAAATATTTTTTATTATAAAACATCATTAATATCATTTTTGGAAATATATGAAATATTATAGTAAAACATATATCTAACTAATGTAAAACGGTTACAAAATTAATGTATTACAAAAAAATAGGATATGATACTTATAGGATTAAATAAATTATAGGTTTTGATATCATTTTATACCTTATATTTAGGATTAACCCATTGGTTAACAAATCGTAACCTTAACTACTGTAATAAATTTTTCAATTTTAAAGGGTTACAATTTTAATTATAAGGTTAATATATTATCATAAATGTACAAGGGATGAAATTTTACACCATTTAGAATTATAATTTTCCTCTAGAAATATTTTTATTATTTTTAATTGTTTTAATAATTATATTTAACTGAAAATATAATTAATACCATTTGAACCACCATTCAAATAATTTGACTGTGAAAACAGCATGATGGTAATATAATTTTAATATAAATAATTAAAAAACCTATATTATGTTATAATTATCTAAAATTTTAATAATTCACTATAAATCAAAAAAAAATTAATTCTACAGTTTTCAATTCCAATAAGTTGTATAAAACAATTTCAATATAAATAAAATAAATGAAATAGAAAACAACACTTGGATAGATTCATTTTTAATCCTAAAAATAAATATATTCTAAAATAAAGTAAAAAATAATTCATATGTAATTAATTATATAATATCTAATTGAATTATAAATTTTTACTATAAAATAAAATTAAAATCTTACTGATACATCAAAATGAAAATAAAATATATTTTTAAATAAATCATTATTTTTCAATATTTACATTAAAATAAATCATTTCAGATAAATCCCAAAAGTTTTCCCTAATATAATTTTGATATTTTGATTTAAAAAATTATATTCTTTAACAACATAATTTAAAAAAATTATCAAAATTATTTATACTATTTTCTCACAAAATGTAATAAAACTCATTTTTGACGAAAGTGTATTTTTGAAGCATTAAATGACTTTACTAAATACTGAGTGTTTATTTCCTAAAAAATAAATAAATTATTATTTATTTTTTAATTTTAATATATTTCATATTATGGATAATTATATTCATTCCCACCAATTTAATGTCTGGGTTTTAACTATTACATTTAAATAATAAAATTTCATGGTTCCTTTAAGGTCCGTGTTGCGTGTTGTTTACGCAATGAAACATATCATATTTTTAAAATTACATGGAGTAAAATAAGCCACCCCCCCCCATTAATAAATTGTAACCTTTAAATTTTTACTTGGCCTCAATAACCAAGGTTTTGAAATTTGAAAATTCCGTTTTTATGAACTCTCACATCAAAAAAAGTATTAAAAATCATCCCATTAAAATGAAGGAAAGGGAAGTACAAAGTTCATCTAAAAAATATCATACTAATTTTCAAAATAATATAAAACTAATGGTAAGTGAAAATATATAAATAGAGGTAAAAGATAAGGTCAAAATAATTATGTAGAGTGATAGACATCATTAATGAAAAGAAGTTGAATAATCATGAGATAGTTAACAACCACAAAACGTAAACCATTGAGGTTTGAAAAAGGCCTTCAATTTATTTAAAATTAAATAAAGGAGATAAAATTTTCATTTTAAGATCCTTTTCTATGAGTTGATTAATTCAATTTTCATATATACTATAAACATAAGGAAATATACTTATAGTAAAATTACAATTTCACAATAATATTATCTCTTCCTCTAAATTATGTGTATTTAGGTTGATTTTTTTATTCTTGAATCACTAAGTTGAACTTTTAATGGAGTAAATAATTCCAAAAAATGTAAGAATCTATTATTCTTAAATTTAGACATTAAAAAATCCAAAATAGTTAGGGCAAGGTAAGATAATTCCCAAAATTATATACCATCATATGATGAAACACTATTTTAATATTTAAATACCCAATAATAACACCCAAAGTAAAAAATAGGTCATATGAAAATTTATTAATCATAATATTCATCAAAATAATCCCAATCATTTTTTAAACCCATAAATATGAGGTATTTTCTCAGGTATTATTTTATGATTAATTTAACATTTATCTCCAATAAATATAAAAAACACATAAAGTCATATACCAACAAATTGACATTCCCTAATCATATAATCTCTAAAATATTCTAGAAATTTCCATAAATAACCTGAGCCACATTAAAATTTTATATGCTTCTAATATATAATTCAAAAATTCTTCCTCAAATAAAATATCATTTTAACCAAAATAATTTTCATATATAAAAAAATGCTCCCAAAAAGTGAATTTCCTATAAAAACATTAATATCTTATTAAAAATGTTATTTTTCAATCTCATGGTTATCTATATGATATTACATATCTTTACAAATTGTAATAACCCATAATAACCTCAATATAAAATATCATTTGAATCATAAAATTTAATCAATAACATTAAAATTATGTCTAAAAAATAAAAATAAATTATTCTACAATAACATTTCATTAAAACACTATTTAATATTAAAAGTTAAATATACCTAAAACATCCATTAAAAAATATAAAGACATCTCTATGAAAATCCCATAATATAATACATCAAAATAGTACTGATCCATTTAATCTTATGATCATCCTTGAATTATAATTATTGGATCAATAAATGTAGACACCTCATTAATCCAATGTTCTTCATTGTCCATTAACCATTATTCTCCATCACATTCATTAATTCTCCCATAGTATAATAAAAAACATATAAATTGTGTCCTAATATTAATAAATATCAAAATATAAGTCAAAATCTAGTCTATTGCTTTTATTTGTGATTTTTGGTTTCCTCGTGTTCAGTAATAAGGGAATTAATCATAATTAATCCTTTTTTATGACCTTTTTGATCCCCTTATTAAGTTATACAACTAGCAAATTAATTTTCATAATTCCCATACTACTCACATTTAAATAATTCAATTGAGGCCTTGGGAAGGAATTTAATCCCTCTTATGGTGTTAATTATACTATTCATTTTTATACGGAAATTTATTTATTTATTCCCACCTTTACCAAATAAAAAACATATTCCCTTAATTTGACGAAATTTTTCTAGCCACTTTTTACCAAATTATTGACACATAATACATTGAAATGTTTTAACTTTATGATCATTATCACTTAAACATCATGGAAATCCATTTTTTACTTGTTTGGTGAATCATTAAACTCAAATAGTTTCAAGTTGTTAATCAGAAATCTTGATAGTTGGAAAAGATTAACCATAAGAGTTTTTACAATAGATCACATTTGGTTGGTTGGTACTTTAGACAACTACCGAATTTTACAAAACATAAATTATTAATTTGGTTATTTATGGATCTATCAATTACTAAAACAAAATGGATTAGTGTGGTTATACTAATAAAATTATAATAACCCATATTATGGGGAGGATAAACAATAAGATATTCAAAACAATTTAATATTATACTCTTTACATTTATCAAAAATACTATAACTCTCCAAAGCATACTAACTATAGAAGTTATAAAGTACATTAAACTTATGATCAAATAAAATCTTATACAGTAAATTCATCTAAAATCTTATACAATTTCTTTCAGGTTGAGGATATTTTCATGTTTAATGATTTACAGAATTATGTCATTAATCTTACTTAACAAACCCAAATATTATTAATTGGACACTTCCACTTAGTATCCATTTTCCCGTAATAAAAAACTCATATGATAAAAGATGGATTCCATCCTCACATATCATCAATATTTTCAAAATGACTTCTTCTTTATTCCAAATCATCCTTAAACCATGTAATAAAAATTTAAAAAATGGTATGAGAATTAAAAAATTATTAAGGGACAAAAAAATAATTAATTAGTATGTTAGACCACTAAAAAATCATGAGATCATAAATAGGAGTTTCAATTTATCATAATAAACTTTGAACATAAAAAATAATTTACATACAAATAAAATCATCTTTATTTCAAAATGATTTTCATGAAAACATATTAGGGAGACATAAAGGAAAAATAATAACTATGATGGTTTCTGAGAAAACCTGAGAACCCATGTAAAATATTTTCTTAAAAACAAAACATTTTAACCTAAGAGGAAATAATCATCCCTTTAATATAAAATATCATTATCATACCTCCTAAAATGACATGATTTACTTGAATAATCACTAAAAAGAAAATAAAATACATGTTGGTTCCTTGGTACATCATATTTTTAGTACCTTTAAAGACACCATAAAATAACACTTACAATTTGAAAACTTGTTATGGTTGACATTGTAATATAATTTTTTGGATAACACAATCATTACCCAATGCATTGGAGAGGTATATCAAGATCACAAATCATCATGAGATATATCGAGATCACCCAAAATCACAAACAATTTATAAGTACTATAACAAGCATCAAAAAAACAAAATATTTCATATTCATCATCAATGGCTTAAAATTATACATTTAAACCCATAAGTAAATTTTTTTTAGATATTGATATTTCCCTTCCCATTAAAACCAAATTTTCAAAAATAAAATTCCAAAAAAAAGGGAATTGTGGTAATAATTTTATGAAATATGGAATCATATAAAGGTTTACAAAACATAAATATATATTACAACAATGGAAATAGTCATTGATGTCATGTATGTTAAAATTGATCATTTCTTTTTTCTTTTTGTAAATAAAGTCCAAATGTTAAATAAAAGGATTGATTTATGAAAAAAAATATATGAAAGACAAAATTTTCCATCACATTTCATCAATTTATATAATAATATATCAATAAAAAAATTATAATAATTGTAAAATGGAATAAAATAATATATAAAATGAATCTTAAAAAATTAAAATGATGTTTTTAAAGTAAAGTGTCCTTTAACTTGAGTCTAACTCATAATGTAGGTTATTCATCTAATTTAATAATAAAATTTTTATAATTCATTCATATAATATTTAATGATTATTATTCCTTTTATTTCTTTATTACCATGTTATATTTTATTACTTATTGAATTTTTTTCATGTGTGACAATTAAATGATATTCTTTTCGTATGTCCAAAATTACTTCGATAAGATAGAAATGGAAAAATATATCATTATTACATCATATAAAGAATAATTAATATAAAATAATTATAATTTTTAAACATTATTTATAATTTTATAACTAATAAATAAATATAGTTTTGAAAAATGAATTGTTTTACAATAATATAGATGGTAGGTCGTACGCTTACATGAGTAATGTTCCCATTTTTAATGATCACAATAGAAAGAATTTAATTGTAATTTAATATTAAAATAATTATAATTATATCCTAAAAATAATATCATATTAGAAACCAAAATTATATACATAATCCATATGATGGGGTGATTAAAAATAATAAGATTTATTTGTGGTTGTGGTAGTCCACATGTACGCATGAATGATGTTATCATTTGTTCAATAGATAGAAAGATAAGAAATTATATAATATAATATCTTTCAATAATAATTAATACTTAATTAATATTATATAAAAACATTAAATCAATCATATAACCATCCTTGAAAAGCAGTGATAGAAAATGAATCACATCATTTCTCGATGTGGTAGTATGTCGTACCCATGAACAATGGTTTCATTTCATAATATATATACGAGTAGATTGATAAATGTTGTGAAATTAACCTAAATTTTTTTAAATATATTTAAAATAATTTTTTTAGTATTTTAATGTATTTTAATAATATTTGAAGGAGGTAGAATAGGAAATAATACTAAACAATTTAGTTAAAAAATACCTCTTATTCAGAAAACAACATTTTCTTTACACATTAATCCCACTAAGGTTGATATTATTCTAAAAATAATACCTATATAATATGTTAAGATATCTTAGTAAGGTATTGTTTAGTTATTTTTGGAGATATACTGATCAAATGGTGTGAGTTATAGGGGAGAGAAGGTTCTCTTTTATAAGTGAGGGGAGGAGGACTCATGGAATTATATAAACTGTTACCATAATATAAATTATTTTTTCTAAATAAGGATACAAAAATATATAATTTGAATATTGGATAATTATTATTATAAATACTTTCAACTAATAAAATTTTGACATGTTTTCCTAAATTTTTACCCTTATCTTTTAGTTTTAACCCCTCATTAACCCCTCTGCCAATTATCATGATATTAATTTTTTTTAATCTTTAGTGGCCAAGAAACATACTATGGGAAAAAAATAAACCATAAATGGACCATAGTTTACATTTTAAACCATATTCAATTAATATTAAATATGATCGGATTTTATGACGTTTAAATCATATAATAATGTATTATTTATTATAAATTATCATTAATGTAATTTTTGGAAATGCCTGAAATATTATAATATAATATGTTCCTAACTCAAAAAAAAAATTCCAAAATGAAATGGATTATAAGATAAGTATTATATAGAGATAATAAAATATTTAATAATATTTTTTTGGTTTGGATTTCATTTTAGATCAAACCTTTTGATTGACCCATTAATTAACCAAGGTAATAACTTTTTAGATATTAAAGTGTTATAATTTTACTTATAATGTAAAAATTAGCTCATGAATATAAAAGGGGTGAAATTTTCAATATTTTATAATTTTAATGTTAATATTTCAATATTTTTAATATTTTTTAATAACTAAATTAATTAAATTTTATATAAAATAAATTGAATGTTATTCTAGGAACTATTCAAACAATATGGAATTTAAAGAAATATTAAAAAAATTAATTAAAATATAAAAAGTTATCACATGTCTAATATGTTTTATTTTTCTTATAAATTCATCTCAAACATTTAGGGACACAAAATTATTACTTTTAGTCATTGTAAAAATTATTTAATTGATTTTTATACTGCTTGAAAAAGCACTATATCGGCATTGCCTAAGCATTTAAGGTAATTATTTTATCAACAAAAAGGTAAAACAAATTACCATTTAAATAAACCATATATATATATATAACCATTTATAATATAATATACCCCTTTTATCCCTGTCACGAAATTTTATAAATATTAAAAATCGGAGAATGACATTTTTGACATTATATTTACTAGAAATAATATATAAGAAATTTTCAAATAAAATAGAAAACAACATCTACATATTATAATCTTAGTTGATTATGGTTGAGCCCCACTCATAATATATATTAAATAAATTTTTTAGTGTTATTTCTAGTCATTTCTTAATTACATGATTTTCCCTTACCGATGTGTTAATATTTTCTATTGTTATTATTCATAATGACCAAAAATAAAATAAAACTATTTTTTAAATTCAAACCTTCTGAATAAAAATATGGAATTAATTTTTCATTATTAAATTCATAAATTTTTTAAAAATAAATTTTAATATAAATGTGTAAAACATTACAAAAACATTTTAGAACAATATGTTTTTAACCCACAAATAATCATATACCAAAATCATTTACAATTACTATTACTATGTAATTAATTATATTATATCTAATTAACTAATTCATGTGTTAATTTATTTCAAAATTAAAAGCATAATGTTAATTTTAATTAAAAATAAAATACACTTTTACAAAAAACAATATTTTTACTATTCACTTAAAATCAATATTTCCAAAAAATATTTCACATATTCACCCTAAGATAATTGTGAGATAATAATTTAATAGATAATAAAAAATTTATAAAATAATGTTTAGAATAGTTCTAAAAAGAAATTATAATATCTTCTTACAAAATTTAAAAAAACATTTTGGAAGAAACTATATTTTTTGAGCCTAAAATGACTTGGGAAAAAATTGAGGGTTGATTTCCCAAAAATTAATCAACACATGTATATTTACTTGTTTCATAATATATATTTCCTAATTTTTTGACCAAATTAATTTTTATAATCTAATTTCTAGGTTATAACAATAACATTAAAAGAAAAATACTTCATTTTCCCTTTAAGCTCAGTGTCGCGTGTTGTATATGCAATCAAACATATCATTATTTTAAAATTTCAGGGTGTTACATTCTGACCCACTTTAATAAATTAAATCCTCATAATTTAATATTATACATGAGAATCAAGGTTTTTAAATGTTAAAATACGTTTGTTGAAATCCCACATCGTAAAGTGCATTATTAAAGCAACTTATTTAAAAAAGGGAATATGAAGTATGAAGCTTATCTTGAATAACACATACGAGGTTTCCAAATATGATAACATTAGTGGGGCGTAAAAATATGGACCTGAATGAAAAATATTATATATATATATATATATATATATATATATATATATTTATAGAGAGTGGCATAGATCACCAATCACAATAAATAGAATATTTATAATAAATTTAATGACCAAAAAACATAAAATAATAAGGTGTGAAAATAATATTGATTTATTCTAAATGAAAGAAAAAAATTAACATTATTGATTTAATATAATTTTCTTAGAATTGAGATATTCATTTACTTTCTAAACTTCAAATATAAGAAAATATACTTACTTGGTAAATATAATTTCACCATAATATCATCTAAAAAATGATGAGTATTAAAGATAGATTTTTTATGCCCAAAGCACTAAAATAAACTTCTAAGGGATAAAATTATTCCACAAAATGATAATGAGTTATTCCATTTATATTTAAACAGTATATAGAACCAAAATGATTACCATAAGGTAAGATTATTCCCAACACGAATAAACCTCCATATGATAAAATACAATATTAATCTATAAAGACTCAACAATGACACCCAAAGTTAAAATTAGAACATTTTGATAAATAAATAACCTTAAAATTAATTAAAAACATCCCAACCAATATCAAAACCTATAAATCAGATTTACTTTGTAATAGATTGTTTTGATATTAATTTAATATTTTTCTCTAATCAACATTAGACACTCCAAAATCCATATACCCAAAGATGTATATATACTAATCATATAATCCCGAAAATATACTAATCATTTCAAAAAATAACCCAATCCACATTAAAATCATATATATTTTCAAATGATAAGTCAAATTTTAATCCAGATAGAAAATCTTTTTTTAACCAAAAGTATTATCATATATTTTTATATATCATGAAATGATCCAAAATATTGAAATTATTCATAATTAATATTGTTCACTTTATCTCAAAATCAATTTTCAATCTCATTGTTATCAATACAATAAAAAATGTGATCCAAATTTTGAATAAACCATAACTAACTCAACATCAAAGATCATATTGATATTAAAGGTTATCAATACCTTTAGAATTATCTCCATAAAATTTAACATCATTCCTCCTTGATAAACATTTTATTAATCACAAGTTAATCCTAAAGGTTTCAAAAACCTAAAAATTATATTAAGACTCAAATAAATATCTCCAATATACTCCCATCACTTAAAACATCACAAGAGTAAAAATCATTGTAATCTTATGATGATTCTTAAATCATAATTCTTAAATCTCCATACACTGACACCTCAATCATTATATGTTATTTATAAACCATTAACCACTATTTTTTATCTTATTTATTAATAATTTTTTCCAATAATAAACAATATGAATCATGTCCTAATATAAATCAATAAAAACATAATTTTAAATTGATTCCTTACCTTTTATATTTCATTTATTGTTTCTTCATCTTTAACCATAATAGAATTAGGTACTATAAAACATTTATCTTTATGGTATTTTTGATCCCCTTCTTGAGTATTACCCCTAAGACATAAAATTACATAATTACAATAATACAAATATTTAATGCATTCCAAAGATACATTGGGAAGGAATTTAAACCCTTACATGGTGTTAACTGGTTTATTCCTTTTTCCAGGTAAATTTATTTTTTTATTCCCTCTTTTTTCAAAGACAAAACATCTTCCACTTCTTTTAATACTATTTTGGGGTGATTATTCCAACATCCATGACACATGGGATGTTGAATATTTTTACCTTTATGTTTATTATCATCTGAACATCTATGGAAATCAATTTTTATCTTGTTTTTTAAATTATTAAACACACCTATGATCAAGTTAATTATAAATCATGATAGTTATTTATGAATAATGGTAAGTGTTTCACCTATAAATCCTACATAGTTATGTTGCCTATTTAGAAAACTGTTTCATTTATTTTCAAATAGATTATTACATTTTTATTAAAAGATCCATAAATTACTAAAATGAAAACAATAGTGTGATTATATTAATAACATTATAATAAATCACCTTATAAGGAGGATTAATCGAAAGATATACTTAACCATGTCATTTTCAACTCCTTGAATTTTTCTAAAATAGTTATAATTATCCATAACATACTATCCATTAGGTTTTTAGACAAAATTTTAATTATTCTCAAATAATATCTTATTCACGAAAGTTATCTAAGAATTTATTCTCATACAACCTCTAAGGAGTAAGCCATAAATAATCAAAAAAATGAATATTTGGAGAAGAATTCATTTTCATTCATTTGGAGGATATTTTCAGGTTTAGAGTTTTAAAGAATTAGTTCGTAAATCTTACATAATAGACCCAATTATTACTAAGTAGAAGTTTCCACTGAGTATCCATTTGTCCTATAATATAAAACTCTTATAATAAAGCACATTTTCATTCATGAAAAATCTTTTTGATTTACAGCTTGACTTATTCTTTGTTCCTAATCATCCTTAATCCCTATGAAAACTATATAAAACATGTGATTAGTATAAATATCTTAGTAAAGGATGTTAAAATTAATAAATAATCTTGTTACTTCATTTAAAAACACTGAGATCCAAAAAAATACTTTTCCTTTATCATAATAAACTTTGAGCTAAAAAATCATATTCTTACACATGCAAGTTGATTTACTACCAAAATTTTTCATAAAAAATATTATAATAAAACCTAAAAAAGAATAATCATAACCATGAGGGGTTCTTATAAAACATGATATCCCATTAAAAAACTTTTTAAAAAATTATACCCTTCTATCTTTAATGTGATTAATCATTCCATTAAAACAACGGATCATTATCTTTCCTTTTAAAATTAAATGATTTTTGGGAGAACACATTACCAAGCATAGAAAATCCATATATGTACCTTAGTAAATAATCTTCATATAAACCATACAAAAACCCATAAAAACACATATAATATGAATAATTATTATGATGAAATTCAAAAAAAATATCTAGTGAAAAAAATCATTATCCAATTCATTATAGATCTATATCTGGATCTCACATCATCCCGATCTATATCAGGCTCACCTCTCATCATGAGATATATTGACATCACCCATAATAATAATCGATATCAATATCATCCCTAATCATAAATAATGTTAAAGGACATTAATATTCATGGAACACAAAAAATATTTCATTTAAATCACAAAACAAGTAAAAGTATTCTTTTAAACTCATACATAAAACATTTTTTGGATATCGATATATCCATTTCTGTAAAAATATAATTTCCAAAAATAAAATTAATTTAAAAAAACGGAATGTTACTTTTTATTTGAAGAAGACATGAAACCTTATAAAATATTCCAAAACATAAAATAATGGTCACAACAACAAGAAGTTTTGTTGACATTGTATACGTTAAAATAGAACACTCTATTTGGATTTTATAAAAATAGTCCCAATATTCAATAAAATGATTTTAAAAAATTAAAAAGTTACTTTATAATTCCTTAATTTAAAAAAATGCACCAATTAAATAATTTTATTAATATTTACAAGGAATAAAAATGTTTTCAAAAATAAATCTTAGAAATATTTAAAATGAGGTTTTTAAAGAAAAGTGTCATGTGAACTAAGTCTGACTCTTCATGTACGATCATAATATTACTAAATAATAAATTGTGTAAATTTTTTAAATTCATAATATCCTTTTTACATTTCATGATTTTTTTTGTTTTATTTATTACCATGTTATATTTAATTACTTATTCAATTAAGTCCATTTTGAATGTTTTGATGATATTCTGCTCAAATTTCTAAAATGACTCCAGTAAGATAAATATTTTAAAAGTGGCCATTATTCCATAATCTATAGAATAATAATAATGAGATAATTATAATTAAATTAAATTAATTATACTTTTAAAAATAATAGTGAAATATTTATATAAAAAATGAACTATGTTATAAATATGGACATGGTAGGTTGGGTATACTCATGAGTAATGGTACTATATTTCAGTGATCATGAATGAAATAACGTTTGTTTTATTTTATATTATACAAATTATAATTATTTCATAAATATAATATTATATATTTTCATAAAATAGTATATATGTCATCCGTATGATGTGAGGATGAAAAACGATTCACATCACTTCGTGGAGTAGGTATTCCAACGTGTGCATGCACAACTATATCATTTATAATGGATGGAAATGTATGAAGTTAGATTTTATATTATAATTTAAGAGTTATAAACATTTCATTAATATCATATATAAAAAATTATTCCATCATTATAACCAGCTATTAGAGTTAGTGATAGAAAATTAATGATATAAGTTAAGAGGAGGTTGTTCGCTGTACACACGAACAACAGTTTCATTTCACATTTTATGGATGAAGAGATAGATATAGGTTGTACTATAAACATAAAAAGTATAATTATATTTCATAAAATATTTTTACTATTTCAATACTTTTTATGAATATTTTATGGTGGTATAAAATGAAATAATACTAAACTATTCAGTTAAAAATTATACCTCTTCTTCAGATAGCCTTCTTTTCATTACAACTTAAGAACTCCAAAATTAAAATTAATCCAAAAAAATAACTATATAATTTGGATATATATTTAGGTATTTATTTTCATATGTATTGTGTAATACCCCCAGATTTTTTTAAATATATTTTTTCGATTTAATTTAATATTATTGTTATTTGACATTTCATATTATATTAAAAATAGTTTTTTACATATTTATTTACTACATTTGGCATGAATTATATGAATTACCAGTTAAATTATACACTAAATACAATAAAAGGTTATTTTTATCTTCACACGGTACAACAGTTAGATTTCACTACACACAACACCAATATGGCATGTGATACACCCTTTACCAAGTTTTAAAGAAAAATAATATATTATTAATATATAATTTTTTAACATAATAAGATATAACCAAGAGGTTATGAATATTATTAACTAACTTAAAAATAATATTTTGTTTACAAAAAAATACCAAATGAATTAATTTTCTATAGATTTATTATAAAAGTATATAATAACCAATTAAACACAAAGGAAATATATTTATTGAAAACTATTTTTATACACACATATATATATTTTATTCTAATAAATTAAATTAATTACAATTTGTATATTAAATTAATGAACTATAAATTTTATATTTTCTATCATAATTTTTTTATTTTCATCCAATATATTTTTTAATAATAAAATAGCAACAAACTCAATATTTCACATAAAAATAAAGTATTTTTATAAAGGCACTTTAACCTCCTTTTAATAGATAACCTATTTTAAATCTAATTTTTACGCATTTATAAATATTATATGTAAAAATAAACATAATCATTTAAATAGAATCATAAAAATATCATATGATAAATTTTTGGTATTTTTCTATGAAATTTTATTTTTTTAATGAATAGTGAATAATACTGAAATTTAATAAAAAACCTCTTTTTAACCTAATTTATTTATATTCTCAAATTTTATTTTATGTTGAATTTAACATCATATTATATAAATTATTTATAAATTAACCCAATTTATTTCCTTTTAATAAATATCACATTTATATTTAAGATAAAAGCATAGAAAACTTTGGAACATTTTTACTTTAAAAACACTCGGTGTCATCCCATCTGTGGAATTAAATTTAAATTAGTTTCAGACACCTATGTAAAAGGAATTTTGAAAAATGGATTCCATATTTCGAATCAAAATAATTTTTAATTTCTAATAAAGTCAAATTAGTTTTTTAATAAAAAATTAGGGAAAGTAATCATAATTAATCACAATGGTTGAGAAAAAATTTAATATTAACAAAGGACTAAACCTTAATCTTAAGGGCCCGTATTTCCTAATAAATTATCTAACACCCATAATCTAGAAATTATTCATCCATTAACACTATATTATTTCATCTTTTTGGCATTGGATGACTTATTTTAGTTAAAAAATTGGGTACGCCTAACTTGTTTTCAAAAAAACCAATTGAATCCTTTCCCTACCCAATAAAAGGCCACCACCACTCCCACTTCATCACACCTCTCAAACCACATAGGTTCATCCATTTTATGACCCATACAATTCTCAAAATCCATCCCTTCCATCTTCAACACTCCCATTTTGTAGAAACCAAACCAACTAATCCCTTTGTTGAAAACCAAAAGGAGTCACACAATGTAAAGGTAACATCCTCCCTTAAGCTCATTTATCTTATTTTCATTTTCCATCCCCTCTGATATTAATATTCCATGCTTATAAAACTAAAATTGTATCCGAAATATTCTTATATTTTTTATTCTATGATTTTTAACTACACTTACACACACTTCCATCTAATGGGTAACGAACACACTGTCTATGTGTACGACGAACTACTGTCTCGCGAAAAAATGGTTGTTTGTTCGTCCATTACACCTCTCATGGTGGGAGTTATGATGTAAAATATGTTTATAGATGGTATATATGATATTTATAATTTATTTAAATGTTTTTAATACTTTTAGAACTCATATCTTTATACATTCCATTTTTCAAAAATACTATAATTTTGTTTGAAGAAGTCTGCACTACCTCCCTCGCAAAGTGATGTCATTCATTCCCAAAATGCATAGAATGTATTAAGGATATGTTTAGTGATATTATATTTTATATATTACATAATAATTATGATTTTATGATATCATATATACATATATTTCATTTACTTTCTTTTACATTCAATAGTACAAATAAAAATGGAGACATCGTTCATGCCTACGTATAGCCTACTGCCTCCGTGAATAATATATCCCATTTCATACTTCTATATTCTGTAGATTATTATAATATGTATATACTAAATATAAATGATATTTATATCATGGTATATATTCTGTAAATTATAATATATGTATATGGACCAATGATATAACAAATTAATATAGATGTGAAGAACAAAGCGGATATTACCTAAAGTGAACCCTTAACAAAGAATTGTTAACAAGAGGGTAATATAAAGTCAAAATAAAACCATATATTGTATTATATATAATAATATATTTCATTAATATATTTAAAATAAATTTATATTTATTATACAAGGTTTTTTTATGAATATGAAGAGATTCAAGGAACAAGGTAAGGGGACTTCACATCCCACTTTTTATTATCTATTTGATACATTCTGTGTTCACCACTCATTTATTTTCGGTTGTGTATCTACTTCCCAAGAATGTATTATATAAATATTAAAATTATATTTATTGTCATTTACATATCGATTTTATGATCTCTCATTAATGGGGTTTATGTATCAAAAGTTACCAAATCGGTAAAATAGTATAGTCTCAATTTTCCTTCATTGATACCCATGTCATGTTATGCACCAATATTTTTTTATGAGGTATATATACTACATTTTACATGTAATATCATGAATATAATTATTTTCTTTAAATTTTTTGATTCATTTATTGTTCTTTTTTCTATTTTATTATGATTCAATGTTACCAAAGTGCTAATGAATTTCTGAATCAAAATAATCATTTATTGAGGTTGTTTATCATTATGATTCCATTGATGAGATCTTATGATCCATATATCAATAAATCTATTGAGTTTTATTACCCTATATTTATTTTTGTTAAATCTAATAAATGGTACCATTATTTCAGTCTTTATAACATAATATTATCAAGAAATTATTTTTAATAATGTCCGACATTACCACTCCCTTCAGTCATAAATCTCTACTCCTTGAAAACCACATTTATTTAAAATGCTTCCAAAAAATGATATACGATTATACTGTGATATTTAAAAGTCCTTTTTACCCATGTATTACCTTTTTAAACAAAATTGTTCTTAGAAATTAATTTTCTTTTCATTTTCTGGTCAGGGAACTTTTCTAAACATTTTTTGGTCGTAAAGGAATGTTTGACATGTACATATTTACTAATCATCATGAATGACATTACCTTGAATCATCCATTACTATATTAAAAAGTTATTTTCTTAAATGAAAACCTTTTATTGTTATTATATATATGTTTTTTTAATTTTATTTTCAATGAAAATGGTTTTCAAAAATTTTATTGTTTTTAATTATTTTCAAAGAATATTTTATATGTTTTAATTGTAATGTTTTCCAAACAAATAAAAATTTATTTATAAAATTTCTATGTATTTTAAATGATATTGTTTTCAAAACATTCCCATGATTTATTTATAATTTTTCAAAAGGTTTTTCAAATAATAAATTTTTTTAAAATGTTTTGAAACTTATTTTATGTGTTTTCAAGGAAAATAGATTTTCAAGTACTCTTTTTAAGAAATAAATTTATTTTAAAAGAGAATTGTTTTTAAAAAAATGAATATGTAAAATAAAAAAGGATATTTCCCCAAGAAATTTTTTAAATTAAATACTAAATCGTCATTTATAAGAAAATGATTTTTGAAATGGTATTATGAAGACGATTTTAAAAGAAAAACTCTCTTCTTTAAGAAATGATCCATGTGATCTTTCAAAATAATTATCCATATGATATGAAATAATTTTTTATATTTTATTATTTATTGTGATATTATCTAGGAATCATGTTCATATTCTTCATTAATTCTTTATTTTTTGAGGGAATGATGTTTGTGACACTCGTTCTTCTTCGATGAGTTAAATTTTTTGAAGCATTTTTTTCATGGGTTATTATTTGATGAAATGAAACCTATATAATTTACATAAGTAATGATATGATATAATGTTATGATACTCATTCAATTTCATGGGTTATGATATGATTTTATAAAACCCATCTCTTTTTATGGGTTAGTATATGATGCATATTTTATTATCATGTGGAATATGTTTGCATGATTTTATTATATGTTAAGTTGGACCTATATCTCCCTCCAATAAATTACATAATGATAACTTTTTATGAAGTCAATAAGGTATATGGTAAGGAATCCCAATCCCAAAATAATATGGCACATGGTAGGGAATCCTGGTCATGAAACGAAAGGGAATATTAAGCCCAACATAATAGGGTACACGTGTCGACATCCTAATACTGAAACAAGAGGGTACACAGGATGAAATCCCAAGCCCAAATTAAGTAAATGGTTTATTATACCAATACTAACATGATTTCATAGTCTCGGTAGGTATCCTTGACATATAATTTTCAATGCTTATGTGTATGCCAAAAATTTCATTTCTTGTTCCTATGATATTCATTAGCTCTTATTTCCCTTATGATTTATTTACTATGAACTACCAATCATTAGGCAATGATTCATGTTTATGTTCTTTGATATACAAGGTATGATCTTAAAATGTCATGATCAAATTCTTATACCCCTATTCTCATGTTTATACTTACATATCTCCCTTATGTACCCTTACTGAGCATCTTAGCTCAACCATTTTTTATTTTTACTTCCACAAGATATGAATAGATGTATTAATTATGTTGTGTATAATAGATTTTTTATTCATGAAAAACCTATTGGGAGATAATGTAGCTCACTCATGTATCGAAATTTTGGTTTCCATGATTCTGAGGGCACTAAACTATTACAGACATTAGGTGTCTTTTTGTATAATTATTTAAGTATTCTCAGAAAAGTTTTGTGATTTCTATGTACATTAAGATAGGGTTGTTATATATTTTCTAATCTATAGTACTCAAATTGTATGAGAAAACCATGATAAGAGGTTTTCTTTTATTAATGATGATATGAACACTCTTAGAATTACAAAAAATATTTAATTAATTTATATTAATTTTCAATAAAAATATATTAAAAATAAATAATTAGAATATATGATGATTATGAGTCTAAATACTATAATAAAATAAAATTGTGACATGTTTTTTAATTTTTTACCCTTATCTATTTTTTAACCCTCCTAAACCATTTGGACAATTACCTTGATATCAATGTTTTTTACTTATTATGGGTAAATAATTTAAGTATGAAAGGTAAATTAGCCCATAATTGGATCATGGTATACATTTTAAAGAATATTACATTCATTTGGATGAATATTTTATTATTATTAATTTTAGTTCATTTAATAAAATATTGTTTGTTATAAAATATTATTATTTAAATTTTTAGAAATAAATGAAACATTATTAAATATTATGTATAACATTAACCATAACTTTGGTAATGGGTTTTCTACATTAAATAATTATAATATTAATTATAAGGTGACAATTACCTCATAAATGGAAAATTGATTATTTTATAGCCCCTTAATAATCCTAATTATCATTTTTCTATATTTTTTGTTATTTTAAAATTATTTAATAAAATATATTCAACAGAAAATACAATTAATTTCATTTTAATAACAATTCACAAAATATTAAATTGAAATATTTTTAATGAAAATTAATTTCAATATAAAAAATTCCCACATATATAATATTTTATATTTATCATTAAAATTTTTGGGAAACATTAAATCACCAAAAAAATATTAATTTTTGAGTTTTTAAAAATTATTTACATGATTTTTAACCTGATTGTATAATTAATGTTCTATCATAGTAAAAAAATTTAAGGTAAGTATTTCATCACTAAAATAAAAAATAATTGTAAATGATAAAAATAATTTATCATTAAAATATACATTTATAACTAAACATAAGTTATTATTCTTCCTATAAAAATTATAGTTAAAAGTAACATAGTGACATTTTTAAACATAAACTTATTAAAAATATATATAAGTCAATTTCAATGAAATAAAAACCGTTGTAATGAAAATATAATTTTGAAGCATTAAATAAACTTATTAAAAATTATGTGTTTATTTCCTAATGATTAATTACTATATTTTTATTTATAAGGTCCTTTATATATTTATTTCATAATGTGGTTATATAATTTCATTCCCTCTAATTTTATTTCAAGGTTAAACTATAAAATCTCAATAATCATTTCATGATCCTTTTTTGGTGATGGGTGTTTCATACACTATCGAACATAGAATTATTTTAATATATAAAGGTTTTACAATTAGAGTTTATATTAAAAAAAATCTTTCATGATGAAGTGTCCCTAAATTGAATCTATTGAGTTGGATTTAAGATAAATATGTGACATAAAAACATATAATTATGGATAGAACATTGAAAATACTATTTTTGAAGTATGATAATCAATTTATCATCATTATTAAAACTGAATTAAATCATATTATTCAATGGGGGAGATTCTTGAGAAATAATTTATATTTTAGGTGTGAACCCTGATTGAATGTTAGTTTATTATGTGTGTTTTTATGTTGAGTGTTATTGATAATTTTTTTAGGAATATTTCTTTTAACAACACCTAATAAAAAATAGATTTGGTATCAAGTGGTTGATAGTATTATAGAAAGAATTTATTTATTTAAGGATGGGGCTAAAGCCTCATTTATTATTAAAGCAAAGAAAACACCTCTTTGACTCGGTAGATAGAGACCCATTATATAGCCCAAAGGCCCAGTGGGCATTTAGCCGATTACATGGATCGTAGGCCCACATTTTTTTCCCAAGGACCATTCCATGAATAGTAATGCTACAGAACCCGCCTGCTACAGTACCACACAGTACCCACCACTACTATAGTGCCCTGGTGCTGCTATAGTGACATGCTGCTGCTATAGTGCCATTCGCCGCTATAGTGCCCGCCACCACTACAGTACTGCTACAATACCTGCGCCCAATGGGTTTTGAACATCCATTTTTCATGTAGGATTACAGGGTGCTTACCAATAATCCAAACCCCAACTACTTATAGAAAAAATTGATATCAAGGTCAATAATACATATTTACCACTCTGACCAATCTCAT
This sequence comes from Viscum album, assembly GCA_963277665.1. Classification (NCBI taxonomy): domain Eukaryota; kingdom Viridiplantae; phylum Streptophyta; class Magnoliopsida; order Santalales; family Viscaceae; genus Viscum; species Viscum album. The sequence continues at coordinate 811,789,740 of OY728126.1, read as the reverse complement.
GTAGAAATAAAATTGATTAGTTTATATATCATTGAATAAGATAATAGTGATGGAAACCTTCTCTTGAGTGCACCAATATTTTATAAATGGGAAAATTTTAATTTTAAATCATGGAAAAAGAATAAGATGAGTAATAAGTTCCTTTATCCTTTCACTATTTCTTTTATAATTAATAAGGAGAAAATGATATAAAATTTTGAATTGAAATTTATAGAATTAAAATAGATGTTGACATAAAATCAATCAGTGTCGGTTAAAGTCACCAATTTTACTGTGATGAAGATAGCAACATTTATTACATTTTTTAGTGAATAAATAAAGTGTAAATATCAATATTCTTTAGAAATGATGAAAACTCCATTGAGTCAAATCATGATAAGCCATAATCATGATAAATAGTACCTAAAAATTGTGATTGAGGAACTCATCAATGATTTATGACATGTTCTGTAAAGTTCTAATGATTAGTGTACATTCTTTATTACATTATATAAACTAAGTAAGGTTTTTTTATATGATGATAAATATCATTTCATTAGGTGATTGATATATTTGCATTACCAATTGGTAAGATCTACTACTTCTTGGAGTTTATAGATGAACATATTCAAGGAAGAACCTTCAAATATGATGATTATAGTGATGTTTTTTAAAAAATCAGTTTCAGGTGTTGTTGGATGAAGGGGTAACTTTCATCTAAATTTTTTTTAGTGAGGTTGGGATATTTGTTTATTAAAAAATAATCAATTTGGCTATAAGAGTGAGGAACCATCTCAGTGTTATCAAAAATGAAATTTAATTTAGTAAATAGGGAATATAAATTGGATTATAGTATATGAAAACTATGTATAAATATAAGATCTATAGAGGTAGTGGCGATTTTAATGAAATAATTAAGAATATGTTATTTTCTTAAACATTATTTGAGAATATTATTGAATTTTTATTAGTATATTTTTAGTTCATGAAGAAATTTAATGTGTTTTAAGATATGTTGGTGGGAGTGATGATACCATGAAAATGTTTGAATAGATTTGAATCAGATTTAAACATGTTATAGAATTATATGTTGAAGGAATAAAATTGGAGTGTTCTTAAATATTTACATTACATACAAATATACTATTCGATATATAAGAGTCACACAAATATCCTAATAGATACATAATATTACTTTAGGAATTACATTAGATATGTAAGGAATGTCCAAATATTTTAGACTAGAAATGTTATAAAATGAAAATTAAGGGGTTTCCTATGAAAAAGGAAATATGTAAGAGATTCCATATCAAAAAGGAAATACACCAGGGTTTTCCATAACATATAGACTAGAATTTGGAAATTTATTATGCTATACTCTAATTTTTCAATGATAGTTTCTTGATACAATATGGTTATCACAATGATACTTAAGGGAACTCAAAAAGTATATTATTTGGATAAAGTATCAGAGCCAAGATGTGATATGTAAAGTGGAATCTAAATTTATATTACATACATAATAGTTAATAATAGGTTATGTATGGGTAATGAAATATTCAAATGATATGTAAAGTCTATAATTCTAATATGTAAGGTAAAAATGGTCATCCAATGATATACATAAGAGTAAAAAATCCTCAAATATGAGTTAATAATTTGATAAAAAAATTATTTTTGGGGTTCAAATTAAGATGATGATTTTTTAATATTTAATGGATAAATTTCATTATTTTTTATAAAATGATCAGGATACTATCTGAGATATAAGAAAAAATATTATTCCATGTGATGTGGATCACACCAAAGAGAGTAACCAAGGTATATGAATAGAATGAGGATAGAGAATGGCTTTCACTATAAGGAGATCCTTCATAGTGAAATAATTCTGTTCATGTGTTCATTAACTTATTGCTAGTGAGAAGAATATTTCACAGTGATGTAGAGGTAGTGATGATTATAAGGATCACACCGAGTAAAGGAATCTGATTAATAAGAGATTTTATATATATAGATATTTTCATTTTCAATTAGTACTCTTAAAATATTATAGAATATGCAGTCGATGAATTTCAACAAGGGGAACATGGAAGCATCACAAATAGTATCAAGTCTATATAATATTATAGGAAATTATCTTTCATAACATAGAATGAGAATTGATTACTATGAATTATTGAGTAGACCATGTTGTCAAGATTCAGTTTTCTATACTAAAATATAGAAATAATATTCATTGGATTATATGAATAAAAGGGGGAAAATGAGATAATAATTATAGAGAAACCAAAATTGAATACTTGTGAAAATTATAAATATAAAATATAGAGTTATAATCATATGACATTCTAGAATGTAGATTATGTACATAGAATAAGAATAATAAAAATGAATATGTAGATTAGAAGGAAGAGGAGTCAAGGATGAAGTTACTATAAAATATTTTGTATCAATTTGTTACGGATCTTAAAAAATAAGAATACATTTTAATGAGAAGAACCATCTATATTGATCCATAATAAGGTTAAAATATTCAAATTATTGAGATAACATGGCCGATGTGAATATAGTAGTGTTTATATATTAGGAGTTGAAGAATGGTAGTAGGGGAAGAAGATACTACTAGTTAATATAGAGACCTACATGAGAATATTAAATAGATATTTTGTTATGTGGGATTTGGACCACCCTTAAATATTGGATGTAGGCAATATAATATCAACCAAACAATTACGGATATTTTATAACTATTTCATGGTAGTTGATTTTGGGTGATAACTTTAAATAAGGCAATGATGTATTCCTCCCTTCTCTTATAACCACCTAGATGGATTTATAAGATTCAAGAATGTATTATTCTATTCTATTGTTGAAATAATGGGAGAGAAGGATGACATGTTCTCTTATATAGTGAACATATATATGTTAAACTTGAACCTAACATAGAATAGAGTTAATAATAAAATTGTTATCCAACCCTATTAAAATGCCATTTTTTGTTGTATTTTACTATTGAATACTTATATTGTGGTGTTTTCTGGTAGGAATTCATAAGAATATCCATTCATATTAACTTGTGTAAGGAATCGAATGTTATTTTTTTTAATTAAAAGAATAAAATAATATTGTAAAACTAGTTCTCTTTATTACATCCTCAACCTAATGTTATTTTATGATCCTATCAGGGCACAATAACTTCCGCACGGTATATTAAGAGGACATAATGAAGGTATTAGGATGAACCCCATAGTGCAGTCTTGTACTAAGAGGTACCCACATAGTTATATCATGAGAAAGACAACAAGTTGAATATACCTATTAATGTTATCCTTGAGCCTTCATGCCTAGGTCCTATGGTCTATCACATAGATAATGGATCAGAATACATATTTAACACCGTAATTATTATTAGTATTTTACCCTATTATCTGTATGTTCTATAACTATTCATCATAAAATTCTAGAATGTTTTCAATCCACATACTACATGTAATTTCGATTAGGGATGAGGTTTTTTTCATTATAGAAATTGTTACATCCTAATCCAATTGATATGTTAAAGAAATTTATTTTTTATAAACCCTGAGAATATGATGAGGATATAGTATTGTCATGACAGATCTCAAAAAACTAAATCTCACAATCTTTAATGATTTACAATAAACATATACTAACTTCACCATGTAGTACGTGAAAATTGTTTTTTTTTCAGACTCCAATATATTAGCCTGTTTGGAATGATTTCACTCAGTTTTTTTGTAAACGATGGGTTAAAAAAAGGTCTTATAAATACCAATTTATTTCCACTCTATTTGAAAATCAATGAAACTTTTATGAGCCAATTATTTCCACGAGAATCCATATTTATAGTCAAATAACATATCCTCTTTTATTTTGGAGACACTTTAATGATCTACTGGCTATAAACAATAAACATAGACACTTGATAATATCAATAAATTTTTGGGAAATTATATAATATGTAACTAGACCTGGCCTTAGTTTCTACAGATTAATGGTTTTTTAATGAGACATTTTACTATAGTGAGACAATTACATTATTAAACTAGTTTTAAAAAAAATTGGAGTCTTCTATTATTATTTTGATATTACCAACATGTTATTTCTCAGAAAAAGGATGGTGGAAAGATAATGAGTACATTCATAAACCCCCTTCCAATGTGTTTATAAGAACATTATAATATAGAATAATTGGGGTAAATTATGTATAATAAATTTTTTTTAACATAGACTCCCAAAAATCATTTACAACATTAAAAAAAATTAGTAGAGCTTGAACTCATTTTCTTGGAAAAAGATAAAACACAAAAAAATTAAAATATAAAAATTATAAAAAATTGAATATTTAATGGATGTTTTCTTTCCTCTGTATTGCATTCCATTTATCTAATCATATCCTAGAATATACATAGATAATGTTTTTTTAAAATGAAAAATATTTTTTTATTTAAATGAAGGGTATGTGACGCACGTAAGCCCAATATATTGTGAATTGTAGAGTATTTTCCTTTTCACTATGAAACTCCAATTGTAACGCCCCGACCCCAGTAACCTAGAGTCGGTGCATTATTGCGTAACATTGGCATGATCACAAAAGATCAAGTCTCGAAAGACCGATTATTTTAGTAGCCTTGGAAACATGAGATACATTCATAAATGTTACATTACATAATAAAGTGAAAATCAACAATAACAAAGTCTCCATAGTCCAAACTCATATCCTCTTTTGACTATCCCTATAGGTCATTCATAAAATACTTCTTCACATCCTGGATAAATTAAAACATTGAAAGGGTTGAGCTTAGATGCTCAGTAAGGATAAAAATATAGCGTAAGCTTTCATAAATAAACATAAATATTTGGGCAATGTATAACTGAAACAAAAGACTTTTAAACTTGAACTTCAACATAATATGGCAAAAGTAAAATGAGATAACGCCATTTACATATTCACATGGATATTCTACTGGTCTAACAATCACATGCAATATCAATAACCACTTTCATAATGATGGAATGCATAATGCCATACTATCATAACCATGTAGCCAAGGCCTAGTACCAAGACTACAAATAAGATTTTGTCAAGGCCTCATGCCAAGACACTAGTTTGTCTCATTAGACCTACTGATGCATCGAGGAGCTATAGCGGGCTCCACCCGTCACTTATTAAGTCAAATGCATTCCTCATATGAACAGTTTTAAACATATCATAAACCATAACATAATCGTATCACATAAAACATGCATAAAGGAAACATAACATTTCCACATTTCAATCACAAGATATCAATACAGAACATTGATAAAATAAAAACACTTTCAAAACCATTTTCAATACCAAAATTAATGAAAATTAAAACTTTGTATTTATTTTTCATTAAAAAAAAGTTATGGCTTGTAGAGGAAGCCGAAACTCAAATAATGGTCACAGCGGCGGATAAGTCATTGTCGCCGCATATGTATGGAATGAAAAACATTCCTTTTTATCATTTAGTAAAACTCTTCTAATAAAAAATATTCATTTTGAATAAACGTAAAAGTCAAAGGGGGTTTATACACCGTATAAAAGAAAGTTGTGTATAAAACCAAATATTCCTCAATGAAAGGAGATTGAGACAAAGTCCTTACAAAGATCATTTTTAAAATAAAATAGATCAATTATGTGTATTCACTATAAGTACACATAAATAAAGTACAAATACAAGATATGACATAATAATATCATGACATAATTTGAAAGTAGGAGATTAACCCAAAGAATGGAAATTGGGTTAAGAAATTCCCTTACCTCGTGTCCGACTTGACTCTATCGTTCTTTAATCTCCTAAATAATAAACTAGAGTTAATTTATATTTTCTTAAGAACATTTTTCATGTTAATTTTTCCTTTTATATCACTTACTACCATGTTATGAACATTATGTAATTATTTAGGTTAATAACAGTCGTTTTGTCGATCTTTGGTACTTGAGTCAAAAATATACTTTTTATAATTACAAGTTCTTCATGTGGTGAAATATAAATTATATCCAGAATTGTATTCCTGATGTAGATATTGTATATAACATATATATCCAGTATATACATTCATTTATAATACTACATAACATTTAGAGGTAAGAAATGAAATGCATCGTTCATGGAGACGGTAAGTCGTACGTACGCATGAATGCTATTTTCATTTATATTTCATATTTTAATGGAATGAAACATTATGATATGAAGGTATAATATAATTCCAGTATAATATAATGTATAATACCATTTACTCCATCCATTATACATCCCGCATATGGTATTAACGATTCATATCACTTTGAGGGGGCGGTAGTCCACACTTCCTAAAATAAAAATATCATGTTTACCCATAATGGAAACCATAAAGGTATGCCATAAATGAAAAATACATAAGCTTATGTAAAACATAAACATATTATATATCATAAATAAATATAGTGACATCTTAATGTCCACCTTTGATGGTGTTATATGAGTGTTGAACAATCATCGTTTCGTGAGGCTGAAATTCGCCATCCACAGAAACAGTATGTTCTTTAACCATTAGATGTAGGTGTGTGTAAGTGTAGCTCGAATAATTCTTATAACAAAATCCTAGTATATTGAGGATACTAGTTTTGTTACAAAATAAATGGATAAAAAAGAGTTTAGGGGGTTGGAGAAGCAAAATAAAACAAAATAACATAAGAGAAGACATTACCTTAAAATCGGGTAACTCTTTTTTGATTTGAGCCAAAGGCTTCCTTGGGAAGAATTCTGCCCAAAGTGAGGCTTATAGGAGTAAGAGAGGGAAGTTGGGAGAGTATTTGGGTAGAGGTTGGCTGATAAAAATTGTTTGATGGTGTGAATAAAGTGGTAGAGGTGCGGGCCTTTTATAAGAGGAGAGGAGGGGCACTCTTGGAAATAATGAAATGTTACATTATTATGAAATGCTTTTCGGATTATAAAGGTCCCACAATGATATATTTCGAGGATAATGTGATAAGGGTTATAAATATACTCATCCAATAGGTTTTTCAAAAGTTTAAGCCTTAGATTTTACAATATCATTTCATTTTATTTAAATCGTTAATTAATGAGGTAATCGCTGCATCATTATGGTGTCATAAATAATTTAATTTATTTAAGGTCTAAAAATTATTAAAAAAAATATCATGATGTAGGAAATATTTTTATATTTATAATGAATATTTATAGTCAAAACTTTGACATGTATAACCCCATTAAATAATTTTTTTAGTAAAACAACTCATGTTTGTGACATTTTTATTTTAACATTAAATAAAATGTTTTTAATGTCATTTTCCTACCAAAGTGGCTCCATGGGGTCCCCAAGTTGATGCATGGATTGTCCTGGTCGTCCATGTCTCATCCAATAGGGGTAGGACAAGTGTAAAGGTATTTTCATATTTTTATAATATCATTTTTACCTTAAATTTCACTAATTACCTTTAATCGTGATTAATTAAACTTAAAAGTTACTATTCACCAAAAAAATTATTTTAATCCCATTAAACCACATTTTACTTCCTAATGATAACCATGTATGTCAGTTTTTTGAAAATAAAATCACATAAGTGGTAATATTTCATTTAAATGGAAAAATCGTGTTTTTAACTACCACTTAGTGGTTTCACTATTCATCAAAAATTGAAGTTTTTCAGAACAATGCCAAAATTTCACCCTAAGCTATAATTGATATTACGAATTCAAAAATGATGTCTATTTTAAAATATTCCAAACATATAAGTTGCATTATTGAATTTTATAATTAATTCCCGATGTCACAACAAATAGCGTAGTTTTAAGAAACAATATATATCAAAAGATTGACAATTGTTTATGTCCAATTTCAAAGTGAAATTAATTCTAATGAACACCATTGGATAAAATGGTAAAAATATATTCCTATTATACTTTTAAACCACTAAATATTATGATTTATCACAATAAATTATTTTTGATTAAAATAGTTGTTTTAAGTATTTTTCACTATTCATAAAAAAATGGAAGTTCTCAGAAAATTACAAAAAATTCAACTTACGATAATTTCAATATTACGAATACAAAAATGAAGTCCATTTTGAAATATAAAATTTCTAAATTTTTTAAAAGTGAGTATTACTATTCATAACAGCTACTTTGATTAGCTACGGTGTGTTAGAAGTTGAACTTGTGTACAACACAAGCTACTGTATTATTCAAAGAGAAGTGTATCGTGGAAGCTTAGGGTGTTACATTCTCCCCTCCTTCAAATAATTTCGTCCTCAAAATTTCATATAATATCACTGTATAAAAATAATCGGGTGATTCTTCATCATAAGTTCCTCAGGTTCCCATGTTTCCTCCTCCATCTTGTGGTTTCTGCATAGAACTTTTACCAGATGAGTCGTCCGGTTTCTCAGCACTTGTTCTCTTGTATCAAGAATCCTGAAAGGCTCTTCGCAATAAGACAGATCGAGTTCCAGTTCTAATTCCTCATAGGTGAGTACATGCATTGGGTCAGGCATGTATTTTATCAACAGTGATACGTGGAATACATCATGAACTTTGGAGAGACTTGGCGGCATTGCCAAACAGTAAGCTACAGCCCCAATTCATTCTAGAATTTCGAAGGGTCCAATGTACCTAGGACTTAACTTACCCTTCATACCGAAACGTATAACTCCCTTCCATGGAGATATCTTCAAGAAAACATGATCTCCTACCTGAAATTCTAAATCCTTCCTTTGGTTGTCAGCATAACTCTTCTGCCTACTTTGAGCTGCTTTGATATGGTTTTGGATTACTTTCACATTTTCCATTGTTTCCTCCACCAGTTCTGGGCCTACAAGTTTTCTTTCACCAACGTCATCCCAACAGGTTGGTGTGCGACATCTCTTTCCGTATAATGCTTCATATGGTGCCATATGAATACTTGAATGGAAGCTATTGTTATATGAAAATTCTACCAGAGGTAAATATTGATCCCACATTCCTTGAAAGTCAAGTAAGCATGATCTCAACATATCTTCTAAGGTTTGAATAGTTCTTTCTGATTGTCCATTTGTTTGAGGGTGGTAAGCAGTGCTCAAACGAAGTTCAGTATCCAAGGCCTTCTGAAGACTTTTCGAGAATCTTGATGTAAAACGAGGATCACAATCTGAGACAATCGACAGGGGTACTCCATGAAGTCTCACAACTTCATTAATATATAGTCTTGCTAGACGTTCAAGTGGTAGATCTTCCCTTATAGCAAGAACATGTGCTGACTTCGCGAGATGATCAACAATGACCCATATTGTGTCATTCCTTCTAGGAGTCTCTGGTAGTCCCATGACAAAATCCATCGTAATATTATCATATTTCCACATTGACAGCAACTTTCTTTCCCTTTCAATCATGAGCTTGGTGGCCTTTTTCACCACACTTGTAACAGACTCTCATCCCCTTCAAGAAAGTACCAGGGTTTTTCTTTCCACATTTACTGCAGGAATGATATTAAACTCTTCCCTTCTTCCCCTTATTTCCATTTCCAAATTGATCAGATGATCTCTTCTTTTCTTGCTTTGCTTTAAAGTCATAAGACTTAGAGAATTCCTTTTCCATCTTGATAGCATACAAGACAATATCTTCGTACGATGAGAAGGTTTGTGAGACTAATGCTCGACGGAGAAATGGTTTTAACCCATCAAAGAAATGATTAATCTTGCTTCTTATGTTACATATATAATCTGCATCATGCCTCGCTAACCTTGTAAAGTTAGCCTCATACTTTGCGACATTCTCATCCTCTTTTTGTCTCAGACTCAGAAATTTCCTTTCCATATCTGCTCGATGGTCACGTGGAAAGTATTTATCTAAGAAAAGATCTTTGAACTCTCTCCATTCCATACTTGATACTTCTTCATTTTCCTTTGTATTTTAAATCAATAACCACCATTGATCGGCATCTCCAGTGAGACGGTAAACTGCCATGATAACCTTCTCCCTTTCGTTACTCCCCAAGGCGTGGAATATTTTCTCTAAGGAGTTTATCCATTTCTCAGCTACTAATGGATATGTACACCCATTAAATGTTGGCAGTTGTTTCCTCACGAAGCGGTCTAACATTGATCCTCCACTTTGCGGATCAGGGTGCTCCATACGAGTAAGGTTATTATTCATAACCTGAGTGAGTTGTCCCAGTATGGTAATAAGTTGATCAGAACCAGTTGTATCTCCAGATCCAAAATAATTATCTTGAGTAGGAGGGAAATCCCTACACGGAGTGCGTGCATTGATACGGTTTCCATTCCTTCCACTAGGCGCCATTTCTAAACAATGGCATAAACTAGATTAGTTTATGAATCAAAATACATAATTCCATACTTGTAAAATACTTAATATAAATTGATCTATTTATGGATATAATCCATAATCATAAAAATGTTTTCTTTGAGGAAGTATATACTCATAACCCTTCATAGTGGTTTGTAATGAAAATGATAATTATCCTAAGCATATCCCCCAGGAGTGTTGTAAGCAAGAGTGCAGCAAGGACCGTTGTCGTGCGCCAGTTCCCGTTCAAGTCTAGCTCAAAGCGGTGTTTTCGGGTTTTACCCCTAGGTACATTTTTGCCAGAGCCTCCTCGACCTGCTCGTATCCAGACAGGGATGTATTGCTCGGAAAACTCACAAAATCTCTATAATACAAAAATTCTAGGAAGTTCTTCTATACTAATCCTCAGAGTCTATCTTTGGGATAGGTTCTCTAATCAGAGTTTATCTAAATCTAACTTCCAAGGTAAGTACTAAACAGCCTCTAATACCAAATGTAATGCCCCAACCCCAGTTACTCGGAGTCGGTGCATTATTGCGTAACATTTTCATGATCACAAAAGATCAAGTCTCGAAATACCGATTAGTTTAGTAGCCTTGGAAACACTACATACATTCATAAATGTTACATTACATCATAAAGTGAAAATCTACAATAACAAAGTCTCTATAGTCCAAACTCATATCCTCTTCTGACTATCCCTGTAGGTCATTCATGAAATACTTCTTCACATCCTGGAAAAATTAAAACATTGAAAGGGGTGAGCTCAGAAGCTCAGTAAGGATAAAAATATAGCAGAACTTTCATAAATAAACATAAATATTTGGGGCAATGTATAACTGAAACAAAATCCTTTTAAACTTGAACTTAAACATAATATGGAAAAAGTAAAATGAGAAAACGCCATTTACTTATTCACATGGATATTCTACTGGTCGAATAATCACATGCAATATCAATAACCACTTTCATAATGATGGAATCCATAATGCCAGACTATCATAACCACATAGCCAAGGCCTCGTGCCAAGACTACAAATAAGATTTTGTCAAGGCATCATGCCATGACACTATTTTGTCTCATTAGACCTACCGATGCATCGAGGAGCTATAGCGGGCTCCACCCATCACTTATTAAGTCCAATTTATTCCTCATATGAATAGGTTTAAACATATCATAACCCATAACATAATCGTATCATATAAAACATGCATAAAGGAAACATAACATTTCCACATTTCAATCACAAGATATCAATACAGCACATTGATATAATAAAAACACTTTCAAAACCATTTTCAATACCAAAATTAAAGAAAATTAAAACTTTGTTTTTATTTTTCATTAAAAAAAAGTTATGGCTTGTAGAGGAAGCTGAAACTCAAATAATGGTCACGGTGGCGGAAAAGTCGTTGTCGCTGCATACGTACGGCAAGAAAACCATTCCTTTTTGTCGTTTAGTAAAATGCTTCGTATAAAAAATATTCCTTTGAATAAACGTAAAAGTCAAAGGGGTTTATACACCGTATAAAAGAAAGTTGTGTATAAAACCAAATATGCCTCAATGAAAGGAGATTGAGACGAAGTCCTTACAAAGATCATTTTTAAAATAAAATAGATCTATTATGTGTATTCACTATATGTACACATAAAGAAAGTAAAAATAGAAGATATGACATAATAATATCATGACATAATTTGAAAGTAGGAGATTAACCCAAAGAATGGAAATTGGGTTAAGAAATTCCCTTACCTCGTGTCCGACTTGACTCGATCGTCCTTTAATCTCCTGAATAATAAACTAGAGTTAATTTCTATTTTCTTAAGAACCTTTTTCATGTTCATTATTCCTATTATATCACTTACTACCATGTTATGAACATTATGTAATTATTTATGTTAATAACAGTCGTTTTGTCGATCTTTGGTACTTGAGTCAAAAATATACTTCTTATAATTACAAGTTCTTCATGTGTTGAAATATACATTATATCCAGAATTATATTCATGATGTAGATATCATATATAACATATATATCCAGTATATACATGCATTTATAATATTTCATGACATTTAGAGGTAATAAATGAAATGCACCGTTCATGGAGACGGTAAGCCGTACGTACGCATGAACGCTACTTTCATTTCTATTTCATATTTTAATGGAATGAAACATAATGATATAAATGTATAATATAATTACAGTATAATATAATGTATAATACCATTTACTCCATCCTTTATACATCCCACATATGGTATTAACGATTCAAATCACTTTGAGGGGGCGGCAGTCCGCACTTCCTAAAATGAAAATATCGTGTTTACCCATAATGGAAACCATAATGTTATGCCATAAACGAAAAATACAGAAGCTTAAGTAAAACATAAACATATTATATATCATATATAAATATAGTGACATATTAATGGCCACCTTTGAAGGTGTTATATGAGTGTTGAACAATCATCGTTTCGTGAGGCAGAAATTCACCATCCACAGAAACAGTATGTTCTTTAACAATTAGATGTAGGTGTGTGTATGTGTAGCTTGAATACTTCTTATAACAACATCCTAGTATATTGAGGATACTTGTGTTGTTACAAAAGAAATTGATAAAAATATTTTAGGGGGTTGGAGAAGCAAAATAAAACAAAATAACATATGAGAAGACATTACCTTAAAATCGGGTAACTCTTTTTTGATTTGATCCAAAGGCTTCCTTGGAAAGAATTTTTCCCAAAGTGAGGATTCTAAGAGTAATATAGGAATGTTGGGAGAGTATTTTGGTATAGTTTGGCCGAGCCAAATGGTTTGAAGGTGTGAATATGGTGGTAGAGGTGGGGGCCTTTTATAAGAGGAGAGGAGGGGCACTCTTGGAAAGATGGAAATGTTACATTATTATGAAATTCTTTTCGGATCCTAAAGGTCTCACAATGATATATTTCGAGGCTAAGGTGATAAGGGTTCGAAATACACTCATCCAATAGGTTTTTGACAAGTGTAATCCTTATAGTTTACATTATCTTTTCATTTTATTTAATTCGTTATTTAATGAGGTAATTGCTGCATCATTATGGTGTCATATATAATTTAATTTATTTAATGTCTAAAAATTATAAAAAAATATCAAGATGTAGGAAATATTTTTATCTTTATAATTAATATTTATAGTCAAAAATATGACTTGTATAACCCCATTAAAAAAAATTAGTAAAACAACTCATGTTTGTGACATTTTTATTTTAACATTAAATAAAATGTTTTTAATGTCATTTTCCTACCAAAGTGGCTCCATGGGGTCCGCAAGTTATCCCATGGATTATCTTGGTCGGAAATGACTCATCCAATAGGAGTAGGACAAGTGTAAAGGTATTTTAATATTTTTATAATATCATTTTTACTTTAAATTTCACTAATTACCTTTAATCGCGATTAATTAAACTTAAAAGTTACTATTCACCAAAAAAATTATTTTAATCCCATTGAACCAAATTTTACTTCCTAATGACAACCATGTATGTCATATTTTTTAAAATCAAATCACAGAAGTGGTAATATTTCATTTAAACAGAAAAATCAGTTTTTTAACTACCACTTAGTGGTTTCACTATTCATCAAAAATTGAAGTTTTTCAGAACAATGCCAAAATTTCCCCCTAAGCTATAATTGATATTCCGAATTCAAAAATGATGTCTATTTTACAAAATTACAAACATATAAGTTACATTAATTAATTTTATAATTAATTTCCGCTGTCACAACAAATAGCATATTTTTAAGAAACAATATATATCAAAAGATTGACAATTGTTTATGTCCAGTTTCAAAGTAAAATTAATTATAATGAACACCATTGGATAAAATGGTGAAAATATATTTTAATTATACTTTAAAACAACTCAATAGTATAATTTATCACTATAAATTATTTTTATTAAAAAAGGTGTTTTAAGTATTTTTCACTATTCATAAAAAAATGGAAGTTCTCAGAAAATTACAAAAAATTCAACTTATGATAATTTCGATATTACGAATACAAAAATGAATTCCATTTTGAAATATAAAATTTCTATAATTTTAAGAAGTGAGTATTACTATTCATAATGGCTACTTTGATTAGTCGCGGTGTGTTAGAACTCAAACATTCGTACAACACAAGCTACTATATTATTCAAATAGAAGTTTACCTTGGAAGCTTGGGGTGTTACACCAATGAATAATTAAAATAATTTCCCCCTATTTATTGTTTTGGAATTGTTGATCTGCATAATAATTTCAAGAAATGGTAGAAAAGTCCACAACAACCTCTATCATTACTCAAAATTAGATTTTTTTTATTTTCAATGGATCAAATTCATAGAATGGGAATTTTTAATACCAAAGTTGTGGTATATTTATAATCACTAATAATAAAAATATATTGTGATAATATTCTATGATCAATGAAATTTTATGTAAAAATATAATGAATACAGCCATGGACCTCCCCATAATAGGTTCATGTAACTGTGGAACCCCATTCAACATATATATGGTGTCTTTATTTATTTCTTATTAATTATTAGACCAATTTAAAAATAAATACTTTATTATATCCCTTATTTTTTGGAATGGAAAATAAATTTAGTATGTTATAATAACACGCAACAAAGGAAATTTTTTTAACTAACTAGGTTCTATCAAAATATCACATACATAAATCTATTTGATGAAAATTAATGATTGTAGGGAAAACATTTCTGTGACACACATCACCACTTGTAAATCAAAATCTATGATACTTGGAGTGTCACATTATGTGTAGATAGCCAAATAACACAATATTAAATTTCAATCCATGTGTTTTATCTATCACATAACCTCCTTATGAGAAAGAACTCAATTTTTTCCCCAGGAATTATCTGCTTATCAATTTCTCGTGTAACCATACATCCTATAACAAATATATAGTGACCGAGTAAAAAACTAAGAGCTTTTATATGACTATTTAACCAAAATTAGTATAATACAATAATTGATACCCCAAAACCGGTGTAGACATTATTGTGTGATTAGAAATTAATCTTGAAAATATTACAACCAATAGAAACCACTTACCCTTATTGTAACACCATGATGAACATGAATACATCATCCCTTATCCATATTCATGGGACTACTACATGATTACAACAAAATTTTAATGGTATAGAGTATCCCCCGATCATGCAATTTTTTTTTCTTTGGGCTTATCCCACGCAGTTTTTCTTTTCCTGGAATTTGGCCCTCAAGAATCCCCTGAGAAAATCTCTTATGATGGGAGATGTATCCACACAACCTTATAAATGGGTTCTTTATGCTAATCCTCATTCAATGTGGGATAGCCATAATCCCCCCCACCCCATAAGAGACTATTATCCTCTCTAGCACATTGAATGGATATTAGATTTAATACCATTTGTAACAGCCCATTTTATCCCATGATCATGATATTATCCTCTTTGGTCCTAGCCCAAATATTTTTTCTTTCCCACGGCTCTAGACTTTAGGTATTACCTAATAAAAGGCATCTGGTGCCACATTGTAACATCTTAACCTAGATCACCCCTAAGATGGTGGTCAGTTTGGTCACTACAAGGCCTCAAGCGCACCTCCCCATATGCCAGAGGCTCCTAACTCGTAGTGAGGTTATATTGATGGTATGGGGGGAGACTATACCCTCTATATCATAGTATCACAGTGGTCTATCATAAAATGAATATCATATAAATTTAGAAGTAGTAATAAAATAAAGACAGGTAGTGGAAGAATAACATAATATTAGAAAAAAATATCCAACATTAATTTAAAATAATGAATATATGACAGATGATGCCACCTGTACAAGTAGTGAAAATTTAAAAAAGATTAAAAAAATCAACAATAAACTCCTTAAGAATCCTGAGCAAGCGGCATGTCCTGCACTCATTATCTCACATGTGCACACCATATCTCAAACAATGAATCCAAATTCTGGAAAGAAATAATATCTACTTGTGTTCAAAATGTTTTCTAAGTAGGTTTTGAGATATAAATGATAGTAGGATAGCACCAACAGTGTCTACACCAATCTATTTAGTGTAATTAATAATAAATTACAATATGACACACATTAAAATTTAAATTGATAACAAATTAAATTATAGAAACTTGATCTAGGATCTTAAATAGGCCCCGGTCCCATAACACCTACTTAGGCCTAATAAGGATATCTATGACTATGGGTAGATCCTTCTGCATCAAGATGAATAAATCAGAATATATCATAACATATGGCCTCTGACCTCAGGATAACCAAAACCTCTCCCTCAGAAAGAAACTAAAATCTCACCCTCAGGAACATCGGACTCTGCATCTATCCCTCAGGCATCCAACATAATCCTACTATACCCTTAGATATTTATTACCAGTGTGCCTAATCATTAGGTGGTACGAAATCATGCACCAAGTCCTCATGCATCAACACTAATCATGAGTCCTCGGACATCACATATAATGATATACTCATTACTCGATCATCAAGTACCTATACACCTTTCTTTCGGGTAGTACGAAAGAACATGCACTAAGTCCTTAGTAATCCACATTATACAAGAGTCATATCCAGAAAAACATGATATTCCAATAAATATCAAACCCTTTTCTATCAATCACATAGATATCATATAATCACAAAATCTAAGAAATAAAAATCACAACTCTATTATTAAATATGACAGATTTATCTTCCTAAGACACAATGATAAATTTATTAAAAATTGTTATCTTTTACAAAAATTCATTTCCTTAAACTGGGTTCCTAATTATAATCATAGCTATATCAAACATGTTTAATAAATCATTTGACCCTATGGTTGTTAATATGTTAGTTTACCAGATTATCCAAGGTGATTAATTCACAATAAATCACACAATTAATTATCATTCAAACTCAAATTCCAAACCTGCAATCAAAGAATTTATCCAAATTTTTTATGGGGATTTAAATCCAAACGGATGAAGTCTTAATAATTTACAATGTTAGAACACAAATCAGGTGGACATAAATCCAAGTACTACACCTATATGCCCAAGAGGATCCAAGGGGTGGTTTAAAATGAACAATTATAGTTTTATTGGAATTATTCAGTATATATGTTCATGCCTATTTCTTGAGGGGTGATCCTTTATATCACAATTACTATAAATAATTATATAACATTAAAAGGGATTTTATTAGACCACCTAAAAACAATTCATTTAAATTCTTTAAACCATTATAATGCATGTCATTTAATATTTTCAAATCATATCATTGAAACACTTTAAATAAATTGTACATATTTAATTATAATAAGAGGTATAGTCCTACCACACTAACAAATTCTATTTAACATAATTTATTTAAAAATTCATGGAAAATAGGTCATCTGGAAAAAGATATACAATTCAAGGAATGAGATTTAAAACTTTAAATAAGGAAAACCATCATGTAAAAGTCATTTCATTTAATTTATCCCATTTAAATTTCTATTATGGCATGGAAAAAATAAAAGAGATAACCCTTGAAAACATTAATCTAAAGCATCATTTAATTTAGTAATCAATACTTTTGGGTTTAAAATCAAGTGCACCTCATCTGAGGGATTTTATTATAAAATCATTACATTTATTATTAAATAATTTTTGACAAATTTAAATTTAAATTTAAGATTAAATAACTAATATTTTTAAATAAACACTTAAATCATTCATAAATTTGAAGTATATATGATAAAGGAATCCTAAAGATATACATTTACACTAACAAACATTTCATTAACTAGTATATTATATGTGAAAAAGTTAAAATCATTCTACCTTAGGTTTAATTATGACTGATGATAAGGGATAACATTCGAGCTAAACTACACCATCAAAGCCTTATTTATTTCATAAAATGTATTTTTAAAATTCTTCTCAATGATATGAACCCAACAACACTGACAAAATATCAATATGATCAATATTGTAAGAGATATAGTTGATTGATGATTTATAAACAACAAAAAATAATCACATGAGATAGGGTTGAAGTGATTGAGAGATAAGATAAAGTTATTGAGGGAAAATTTGATGGGGAGGAAAACGTGCACCCCCCCCCCCCCCCCTCATTTACCCATTATTTATATATGTTTTTTAAATTTAATTTATATTTATTTTAATATAATTATTAATTTTCTATATCATTAAATTTTATTTTAAAAACTTCCAGGCGCTGCCAATGAGACACCCAAAAGTCCCCTTTAATTACCATTTATTTATTTTGACATTTATATCAATTTCCCCAACCAATAAATATAAATTTACATTAATCATTATATATATATACTCTTCAATATTCTATTTTCAATTTAATAATAATAATAATAATATGGATTATGGAAATTCTACATCGAATGAGGAGGTCCAAAAAGCACACCTTTAAAAGGTGGTGTGAATACCTCTCCCATCATGAGAACTTTTCCTAGGAAATGTCTAAGGGACAAAGACCAAGGAAAGTTATATCATGGGATCTTGGACCAAAGTGGACAATATCATAATCGTGGTACAGACTTGGACATTAAAAATTATATTAGACCCAATGCCTATTTAATGTTCCAAAAAGGACGTTGGGACCATCTAGGGGGATTATTGATGTCCCACATCGAATGAGGAGAAGCATAAAGAACCCATTTATAAGGTGGTGTGGGTACCTCCTGCATCATGATTCCATTTCTGAGGGGATTAATAAGGTCCAGATACTAGGGAATGAAAAACCTTGTGGGCTAGGACCAAAGGGGACAATATCATGATCGTTGGATGGACTGCGACATTAAAAATGGTATCAGAACCAGTGTCCATTCAATATTCCAATGAGGATGGTGCGCCCTTCTAGGGAGGAGGATTATGGCATACCCATGTTGAAGGAGTATTATCATGAAGAACCCCTTCATATTGTGGTGTGGATACATCTCCCATCATGAGGCATTTTCCTAGGGAATGCTTAAGGTATAAATCCTTGGGAAATCTAAACTGTGTGGGATAGGCCAAAAGTGGAAAATATCAAGATCATGGGCTAGACTGATCCACTACAAAAAATGATAAGGATATTTAATTAACCCTTTAAAAAGGATATTTTTCATTCTTTAAAACTTTAACCCCACTAAAATTATCTTTATTGCACTAGTTCTTAAGATGTCATCATTTAAGAACACACAAGATAATAAGGATCCATCATATTGAATAGAAATTATATATTTTTGATTATATTTATTTTTACATGTATTTTTATGTTAAATCTTTTATTTAGGAATATCAATCTGAAATTAGCATTGTATCTTAAATAAGTTCATATTTAGGCTCATTTTATTGAATTTTGAATTATTTCACCTATCCTGGTTGAAATCCCCATACAATTATAATTATAACATTAAATATCTCATTAGATTGGTTTCCTACCTTGATATACAAAAAGTTGAATCCCACAATGTCCATTCTACAATAGTTCCTGTTAACCATCCCTAGTATATAAAACTACATAACGGGTGATTAGAAAATGGGCTACCATTCAGGTGTTTCCTTGAAGAACCTTGCTCTGGAAATGAAATAATATCTCAAGTCCACTCATTCATAATTCTCAAACTAAGCCATTTATAGTAAATTGTTTCCTAGTGTTCTTGTATCTATGAACCTAAAATGAAATATACTATATGACCTAATAAAATGACATTAAACAATAATACACAATATTCATGAATTCATGATAACAACTTTAAATTTATTTCGTATCAGATGAAAATAAACATTATTAATATCCTTATAAAATAAAATTAATCAATTTTATCAAACTATTTTGTATTTTATTCTCCCCATAATGAAATATAATAACGACTTTATGGACACAATTCCAACACTATATTACCATTTACCTCTTTTAAATTACATTATTACATCAAATGTGGCACAAACCTCTAAAATAACCACAATCCTTACTTGACCCATGAATCTTTAAAATAACCTTAAGACCTCTAAGATAAAGCATAACTACATTGTATATTTATTCCTTCTTAGATGGAATAATATTCTAACATATTTTTATTCTATAGTAAATTGTATAAAACTCTAGTATTACCTAAATCTTTAATTAATGAAATAAAACTATAACATTACATTATTACTTCTTGAATGGAACAAATATCAGTTACAACCTCATGAACTCTATGGATACCATACAACTAAACATACCCCTTATTCATTTCTAGATGAAAAGAAACATTTTCATATCCATAAGCCTTCCAAGATGGAAAGCGAATCTCGCATATCCTCATGTATACATGGGAGATATTAAGCACCCCTAGACACCATGATCCTTAAATAGTGGTATGATCCTCCTTTAAAAATGGAATTTATTTAATATCAATAAAATATAGTAGAAACATATGTAATTCTAGGATTCCTTGATTCCCTGTGTAGCTATTAATATTTCCATGAATAGAAACAACACAAGAATAACATTATGTATTCTATGATGGGTAGAATATTCATCATAACCTTATGTCTGCCTATGATACTATAAATCCTAGAGTACCTTCTAATACAAGACATATTGAAGAGAACTCTAATGTGTCTTAATTATATAGTATTCTACTGAATAAATACACCTCACCAACTAAAAAAAATTTGGGTTGAGCCATCCTAAGGGTGTCAAGCAATGAAAACCAGCATAACTAATAGTGATGAGCCTTTTTATAACACTATTTAATGGTAATGATCCATTGAATCTATCTCCTATTAGTGAGATATAAAATCAAATAATCACCATGGATGATTAATTCTTTCCTTCAACCATTATACATTCTCATAGTGCTTTTAACATTTCCCTTGTCTGTATGGATTAAACTATAAGGTTACCTAATAAATCCTCATATGATGACCATGATAAGACCTATGTTTTTAACATCATATGATTTGAATTCATGTGGTACTCATAAAAATTCATAAAATTAATTCAATCTATTTAAATATGTGTTCACCGCACTAAGGTTACAAGTGATGAAAAATAAACTAATTTTTTTACTAGGAAGGAATTAAAAAAACATGACATAAATTAATAATAAAGTCCAAGATTAAAAAATAATATTTTTTATGAGGTGAATCATCCTATTAGTCCTTTGATTTCATCGAGTGTTCCCCAATAAACCAAACCAAATATGATAATAATAAAACAACAAAAACCCACTTCTTCCTTGCTCTTTTGTGAGGAATATATCATCAATAGTATATTTAATTCATTATGAAGATTTATATATATTGAATGATCATGATTGAAAATGCATTATAACTCACTCACATACAATATTATGTTACTCTGATTATTTTACTTTATGTTGAAAGGTTGTTGTACCATAATTACATTATTATATATAAATTTCCATGTATTTATATTTCTTATTTTTCAACATAAAATAGATATATCATGTTTATTAATAATGTTATAGAAGTTTAATTTTTTACCCACTATATAATTTTGGTCGCGTAGAGTTTTCTAAGCACAACCCAATATGAATCAATTATTGGGGTACTGGTAGATGCATTTTTAATATATTTACAACATTTCATAATTTCCTCAACTATTTCTATATTTTTTTTAATGGAAAATGTTATAAAAATGATGGAAATTCATTAAATGAAAATATATAACAAATAAAATATTTTTTAATTTTATACAAAATAGTTGAAATTATTAAACGTAATTATTATACTTATTTTCTCATCCAGATTTAATATGAATTTAAAAAAATGACTATATAGATGTTATTAGAATGGAAAATTTATTGTAAATTAGCCATTATATCATAAAAATCAAACAAATATTTTCTATGATTAGAAAAAAATAGTATTAATGGTCAAGATTGATTAATGATGAAATTTTTTTGATATAATAACATCACAATGACATAGAATTATAGAGCTATCACTCGAAATATCACTGTTAAGTCACTACTAGCATGAACATAATGGTTTTCTATAAAATGGTGGAATAGTAGTAACTAAGTTTACTAGAAACTTTGACTACTCAATAGATTTTGTTTTCATCATTTTTTAAATTGTATGTTCTATTAGAGTAATATCAATGTTATTTTAATGATTATTTTAGTAAAACTAAAACCTAATAAAGTTTAATTGTATAACCATCAATAAATATCCTATATTCTTCATAACATAAAGTCTCCAACTCTGATACCACTTTATTGTGGTAATGGAAAACAAACAATGGAATATAAAAAAACCCAAAAATAAAAAAAAGGTAAGTAAGTATTATTTTCTTAGATGGTGTGCCCAAATCCAAAATAGAATGTGTACATGTTTTTCAATATATCATATTATAATATAATTGGATGATAATTATATTAAAAATATAGGAGGATTCTTTCTTGATCTAGAAGATAAATTTTCAATATTTTAAATGGTATTTTGGGTGGTTCATGTACCCATAATGTACTTTCATACGTCGAATTTATTATTTTTTCTAGCATAAGAATTATTATTAATTGAGTAATTTAACCAAAAAATATTTCTAGAAAATATTATCCTTTATAATTAAATCTAAAATATATTGATGATCACTCACTTATATATATATAAAAATATCATAGTTTATCTATAATATTTCATGTCATTCTATTATTATCTAGGTTATCCCCCAAAATCAAGAAGCATTTGATAAATAGTGCAATCAAGAATAATATTTCATCTATATCATTATAAATATATTTGATATAGAAATCATCAAATATGGTTGATCCAGTGATAGAGAATATCCATCATTAACAAAACTCTATTTTTTATTTCTGTAGGTTATGTAGTCCACACAATTTTTTCCATGGTTTAAATTATTATGAATTTTACACTTGGTGGAGTGATCGTAACTAAGAAATTTCCTTGATGAATATTAATTTGTCATGAATCCTTATTGATTATCTAGACTGTTGATTGATTTGATATAGATCTATAATTTCCTCCTTCTAGTGTTTTGATTTCTATACAAAAAATAAATCATCAACTATAACATGAAACCCTAGGCACCTCTATTCGTGTATTCAATGAATTTAATTAAATGAGGTTTCTTCTAGAAGAAAGTTTTCATGTGAAATATACTAGACTAGTATAATTTACATGATTCCATGATAGATAGATGGGTGAGTATTGGACATAAATGGGTGAATATTTCTTATTCATTCTCTATTTTTCATTTACTTTTGGTTACAATATATTATATGTTGATTTAATCCATGGTATACTATTTCTTTATCTTTGGTTTTTCCACCTTACTTCCATCACCCACATCCTCTCTATCCCTCTGTCATTTTTTGTAGAAATGAAATAAATTTTCACTAGCACATTTTCCATTAGTTATATATTAATTATTAAGTTTGTGTCATAGATCATGTATGTGGAGCATGGGAATTTCTTCACCTTATTTCATATATATATAAATGAAATTCATCATTAATACAAAAAGATAATAATATAAATAACAATAATTTAAAAAATATATCGGATTAATCACATATGTATGAAGATAATATGAAAGTAGTATAGCATGAACAAAAATTTAATGTTCCATTATTAGTTCTAAGAAATAGTTTTTATCAGTAATTTCAATATACTAACATTTCATGAGCTAAAAAACACACTCCCATTTATTAATGTTAAAAAGTAATATATAAAACATTGTCAATATCACAAATAATAGTGGTTTTTTATATAACTATATATTATCCTACTTATAAAATCACGAAACAAAAAATTAATCATTTTCAGTTGAAAATAAGGTAATTATAAAATAAGAAAACATTACTATATTAAAATAAATAAATTATTAAAATAATTATTACAACTAAAATAAATAAAAATGATACAAAATTTACATTGTTTTTTTCAAACCAAATGGATTTAAACATATATAATTCATAAATAATAACAGAATATTTACTATCAAAAATGAATAATGAAATATCATATAAATACCAATAATCAATTTATTTTATCCATACCAAAGAAATATGTAGTTATTGATAAATATTTACGTATAATTATTAACAAAAAATGTTTATTTACATAATACTATATAAAAATTTTAAACCTTGTTATTTTATTGCAATATTGAAATTAAGTAATTCAAATCCATTTATCTTTATGGTAAATGATATAAAATCACTATTAAATAACTTTTCATAACCATTGTAAATTAAGTACTTATTTATTTATATAAAACAATAATTAACTCCTCAAATCGTATTTATCAATTTCAATATAAGTATATCTCATTTTGTAACATGACATAAAATTATCAAATAATAAAGAAATCCAATGTATGATTATAATTATATAGTTATATATTATCAATTCCATTATATATTTCTGTAAATATATCATTCTAAAATAATGTTCCATACATGTGAGAGTTAACTCATATATTTCAAATAAAGTGTCTAGGACATCAATTTTATAAAACATTAAAAAAATTATTTTTGACATCATACGTTTAGTAACATACCATCAACAAGTGATATTAAATTTTACATATAAAAAATGAAAAATATATTTTTTTTATATTATAAATTTACTAAAAATATGATAGTTTTCAAAATTTGATATTTTGATGAAAAAATATGCATGTTTGATTACGGGATAAACCCAAACGCACCAAAAATGTAAAATATCCTATTTTATTTTTATATTTTACTAATTTCTCAATATTCCATTTTATATATGATATAAGGTAGTCTTTCAAGCTAAAATTACTCTAAATTCAATTTTCAAGGTCTTTTCAATTTCTGTTATTCGAACCATTCTGATAAATCATTCTAAAAAAATCTCCTAATCAAATCAATAAATTATTACTATCATATCCAGCTATATTTCCATAATTTCATTCAATAGTGTGACAATTTACCTCTTTAGTGGTTATACATTAAAGGGATATTTGTAGAGTATATAACTGGTTCTTCATGATAGAGTATGGGAGATTTATATTATAAAGAGAAATATTAGGCTTCATTGAGACATAAATATAGATTTGGGGGGATAAATAATCTTCAGAAAAAATTAAAAACAAGTACCCTTTGTTTAGTGGAAAACCTACCATTATAAAGCCTATCGGTTTTTAGGGTACACACAATTATGGAATCAAAAATTCATGAAATATAGGTAAATTATCCTATGAATATTGAACTGGGTAACCTTGTGAAAACAATTTTGATTGGGAAAATGATAATAATAATTAATTTTTATAAATTAATTTTTACTTTATTTATTGTTATTAAACTTATTTTCAATATCACATAGCTTTTCTATTAAATATTGCATTAAATACTTTATTTCTTTCTCAAAAAATAATTATTAAATTATTTTTAAATAGAGTTTATTGGTTTCTTCAAACATGACATTTTGATCTTCATCAACTACAAACAATTATGATTAAATATGTTTTTTCTAGTTAAACCCTTATAAAATCCCAACACATACCAATTGTATTCAGTGATAATATAATTTCACTAACAGTAGAAGTATACCTTGTACATGAAATGCTAGTAACAAATTATATGGTTGTATAACATCATTGGGGGATGATTTATCCTTTTTATAACATTTATCCTATAATAAAAATAGCAATACATAACCACCATATGATACATCAATTAAAATAGGAAGAAAACTCACAAGATTAATATAAAATAATCAAAATTCTTAGTATCTAAAAAAATTACATCATGTAGGAAAAAAACAAATACTAAAAGACACACTAGTTCCATAACTGAAAAAACATGAGACATTGTCTCTATATATCTACATTCTTGAGGCCCTATATAAGATAAAAACTATAAAAACCTAGTGTTAATGAACATAAAAATTACAAAAATTTTAGGGATTACTTAAAACATTATACAAATAGACACATAAAGATGGTATTAGTTTTGTGCCCTTGGAAACCAAAAAAAACATAAATATTTTTACAAGATTGAGCTACATTATCACCCACTAGGTTCATAATGACTAGAATATTTCTTATATACACCATACATAATTCATATTTTTTTTATTCTAGTGAAGGAAACATAAAAAGGGATGAGCTCATATACTCAGCATGGGTAAACAAAGAGATATGTAAGCATAAACATGAGCATAATGTTTTCATAATGTGATCTTGACATTAGAATATCATACCCTAAATATCGAAGATAATAAACATGAATCATGGGACAACTATTTCTAGTTCATAATACATGAATCACAAGAAAAACAAGAGCATAAAAATATCATCGAGAAAAACATGAAATTATTTGCATACACAAAATATATAGAATCATATGTCCAGGTTACCGACCAATACCTTAAGAATATGTTAGGATTGGAATAATAACCCATGTACATACATCTGGCTTGGGATTCTTTCTTGTGTAACATCTTATTTCTATCTTGGGAATCCACCAATGTACCTTCTTATTTTAAGCCTATGATTACTTCTTGTTTTAGGAATGGGATTTCCTCCCACGAACCCCTTACTTCGATCTTGGGATGCCCTCCCATTTACCCTCTTGAGATCAAAAAACATTTATCATTACCCAATATATTGGTGGAAGATATAGGTGCCACATGTAACATGGTGAAATCATACATATATGTTCCAGAAGATAATAAAACTTACATCATACCATAACCTATAAAAAGAGATGTGTTCTATAATCATTATATCATAGTACAAGAAGTGAACTAGTTTTCATAAACATTTAATCATATAATAACATATAGAAGATATATAGGTTTCATAATCATTTATCCTAGAATAACTGTCGAAAGGAAGAAATTTTCATAAGAATATATCATGGTATAACCTATTTATGTCAATAGTATTCATAAGAATATAACACATATATGAGGAATAAGTTTCATTAACATATAATCTATAAAATAAAAATGGGTTATGCTAAACATCATTCCTTAAAAACATTAACCATTAAGTGAAATAATATTAGTGGAACCTTTGAATCATTTATTATAAAGGAATGATTAACACCAAATAATTTCATCTTATATGGAAAATAATTTTAAAATATAGTATAAAAATATTTCTTGCAGAATATTTCATTTCTTCATTGGAAGTTTATTTCTTAAAACAAAAACAATTTGAATAATATTTTCATAAAAACAAACATGAAATCTTAAAAAGGAAGCTTTGAAAATATTTTTAAAGCCTCTTACTTGGAAAAATTCTTGAAAACATATTAATAAATATTGAAAAAAAATTGAAAATAATTTTAAGACATATATATAATCATTGAAAGTCATTTAAAACAATAAAACATTTTTCATTTAAATTAACTTTAAAAATATAATTTACATAGTATTAGGGAAATAATTATTTTTAAAATAAAATAACTTTGTAATATTTTAATGTAATATTCGAGATAATGATTTTCATAATCGTAGATAAATCTATTCATGAAGAACATTACTTTTTTCCCATTAAAAGTATAGAAAAGTTCCTCAACTAGAAAAATGCAGGAATATACTTTTTAAATAAACAGTTTGTTTAAAAAGGTAAAATATGGGTTCATATTTATTTTAAATATATTATCATAATAGTAGAATATTTTTGGAAACCTTTTTAGAAAACACAGTTTTGGAGGAACACAGATTTCCGACCGAAGAGATAGGTAAAGTCAATCATTTTCAAAAACACTTCCTTGATCATCTTATATACCAAAGAGTTCTAAAATAGTACCATTATTTGGATATAAAATAATTAAAAATATATTAATAAATCCCATAAGAGTTTTATAGAATTTTATCATAATATTTCATCAATGGAAACAAAATCATAAACAATCTCAATAAATGATGACATTTTTTCAATAAACTGTTACCAATTTGGTAACATTGAATCATAATATAATGGAATTAATATCATTAAATGAAGTATAAAATATCATTGAAATAATGATATTCATAATATAAACTATAAAATTAGGTATATACACCTCATAGAAAAATATATGTGTATTACATGGTTTGTGTCTTAGAGAAGGAAAATTACGAAAAAACTACATTACTAATTTCAAATCTTTTGAAACACAAACCCCATTAAATAGATATCATAACATGGTTATGTAAATAACCATAAATTTTATTTTATTTTTTATATAATACATTCATTTTAAGTATATACACCACCCAATTTAAATAGTGGTGAATGAGTCATGTATATCGTTGATAATAAAAAGTAAGAAGAGAAATCATCGTACCAAATGTTTGTACTCTCATCGTATTCATAAAAAATTCATGTATAATAAATATAATTTTATCATTAATCTATCATAAGAACCATATTATTATATCTAATACCATATATTGTGTGATTATGACTTTATATCACCCACTTCTTAAAAATTATTTGTTAAGGTTTCACTTCAAGTAATATTCCCTTTGTTATTTTCATGTGTCTTAATTTGTTATATATTTAGTCCTAATACATATATAATAATTTCAAGATTAGAAAACATGATATAAATATCATTTATATATTTTATATTATTATAATAATAATCTATATAATATATAAGTATTCAATGGAATACACTATTCATAGAGACGATAGGTTTTACGTACCCATGAACGACGTTTCCATTTTTTTTGCAGTAATGAGAGTAAAAAATTTAAATGAAATATATGTATATATAATATAATTAAAATATAATTATTTTTTCAAATATATATTATATGTTATCTGAACCCACCCTTATTAAATTCCATGTATTGTGTGAATGAATCACAATTCTTTGAGGGGGCGGTAGTCCGCACTTTCACAAATGAAATTTTATTATTTACAAAAAATGGAAAGTATAAACATTTGTGTAGTAAAATAATTAAATAATATTAAATAAATTAAATATATCATATATAATATATATAAATACTTCTTACAACATAATTCTCACCATGAGAGGTGCTAAGTGAAGAACGAACAATCATCGTTTTGTGAGGCGGTAGTTTAGTGTATACATAAATTGCATGTTTGTTAACCATTAGATATAATTGTGTGTAAGTGTAGGTAAAAACCTTATCAAAACAAAATATCAGTATATTTTTGATATTGGTTTTGTTTTATAATCATGGAATAAGGTTATTTTAGATGGTGGAGAATGAAAATAAGATAAAGGATCTTAAGGGAGGATGTTACCTCTTCTTTTTGTAACTCGTTTTTTCCCAAAAGGGTACCTTGGATTTATTTATTCTATAATGGAAGATTTAAGAATGAATTTATGGATGTTTGGAAGTGTATTGGCCTGATATTTTCTGAAAATAAGTGGTTTTAGATGTTTGAGTATGTTATAGATATAGTGGCCTTTTATAGAGGAGAGAATGGACTCACATGGTATTTTTGAAAGTATGTTAGGTGAACCCACGTTTTTACCTAAAACAATACATAAAAAACCAAAAAAATCAATAATTGAAGATTAATTGAATAATAATGGACATATAATGGTTGTTGTACAAGTTTATAGGTAATTTTGGAACTTTTGTTTAAGGTTTAGTCTTAATTAATGCTTAATTTTGTGTTAATCGTTGTAATTAATTTAAATTACATTCACTAATAATTTTAGTAAAAAACATAGTTGAAATTATTAGTAATTATAAATTATTATGATCCAAAAATATTTATTCCATTTTATATATTCCAATCACCTAGGTGGAAGAAATTAATTTAAATTTAATCCCACAGACGGGACAACAATGTTGTTTTTTAATGTAGAAACATTCAAAGGGTTTCTATGTTTTTATATACAATTTTAATGTGAAAGTGATTCCAAATATTTACATTAGATTAATTGATAAATTTTTTTATAATATTACTTTAAAACAAAATTAAAAAATAATTTAACACTTTAAATAAATTATATGAAAAATCAGTTTTGAATTAAAATTCAGTATTTTTTATAATTCATTAAAAAATGAAACATCACAAAAAATGAAAAAAATTTACTAGAATGGATTTTTTATGTTTATCTTTCAAATATAAATTTTATATTGACATATATGATATCTAAAAGTTCAAAAAAATGTATTAAAAATAGGTTATCCATTAAAAGGAGGTAAAAGTGGCTTTATAAATATATTTGATTTTTATACAAAATATTGAGTATGTTCTTATGTTATGCATATAAAATATATTGGATGAAAATAAAAAATATTTTAATAAATATATAACATATATATTTCAAAAATAAAATTCTATAATTGTAATTAATTTGATTTTTATTTTAAAATAGCTTTGTGAGTATAAAAATAGATTTCTTTAAAAATATTTTTTTTTACATTCAATTGGATATGTTATCCATTTCTAATAAATTTGTAACCAATGAATCCATTTTATATTTTTTGTAAAAAACATATTTTAATAATTTAGATAATACTATTTATAACCTCTATGATATATCTTATTATGTAAAATAATTATATATTATTGTTCAGTAATAGTCAGAAATATGTGTATTACATGCCATATTGGTGCTGTATATAGTGAATGATCACCTTGGTGTAGCTTGTAAAAAATGTTAAACTTTATATTTCATGTATTATATGATTAAATTGGAATTGTTTATAATTTATTCCAAAAATACTTTTTTAATATATAAAAAACTAGTTTTAGTGTTAAGTGAAATGAAAAATATCAAAAATATTAAATTAATTCAAAACAATATTTCACAAAATCATGGGGTGTTGCATTATACCCCCCCAAAAAATTAATTTTCCACTCGAAATTCATCTAGGTTATCAATGGTTTAATACTATACTGATCCTTTCATAGAAACCTAGATCATAAAATTGAAACCAAATGTATCCTTTAAAAAGTAATGTTTGAAACATAATGGTTACCCAAAGTAACATATCACTAGGATTCCACATAGGAAACCATAGGAGGAAATTGAAAACATGGACATGGAAGAAAATCGTAAATATTATTAGGGAGTAATTGAGGTAATCAATCCCAAACGATTTAATGGTTAATTAAGATTTGTGTACCTCAAATTCAAAAATCTATGATAATTTAAAAGTCCATCAGTTCAACAAAAAATAAGGTATTAGGTTAACATTTTATATATAGATAATTTTTATAATATTGAATAATTTTCATGAAATGATATACTTGCATGATTTCTGGACAACCTCACACTTTTTTGTTCCTTGATCCACTTCACCTCTTTCTATAAAAAGTAATGTCAATTTTTCATTCCATAAGTACTCACAGGTCATGAGATTCAAAATGTGTCATCCCATTTGTCATAAGATATTATCAACACAATGTTTTATAGAATTTTATCCAATATTCATAAATCCTAATATAATGAGACAACAATTTAATCTTGAAAACTTCATCTGAAGTGTAACATAATCATTTTATAAATGATTATCCATATAACCCTTATAAAATATGAAAACCAAAAAAATTACAAATAATTCAATGAATCATCGTAACATTGATACCCCATTTATAATCAATTATATATCAGTTGTTACATTTAAAACATGTGAATATCATCATCATATATTCTCTTGAAACAATGAAAAAACATGAATTTCTATATATCCATTTAGAAGACATGCATTCTTAATTATTCAAAAGATTACTAGATATATTCATTAACATTATTAAATTTTAAACTTCATCCATGATGACATAGACTACATTTTCAACAAATCCTTAATTTTTAATAAGGTAACTAATAAAATCTAATTTACTTTATCCAATTTAATCATATCTTTACCCAATATAAACACAATTTTCTCAAAATCTTGGTCACATTAAGGGTTAACTTCCTTGGATAAAAATATAACTACTCTATATGTTCATCACTATTAAACATTTATTTTTCAATCCTTAATGAAAAAAATAAAATGATAGTACACATATATTTCATAATTCATAATCTTATAATTCGAAAACATAAATACTTTATACATCCAAAATTATTATTGATCCATTACTCTGTCTTCATTAACATATTCCTTAAAGCATATTTACTAGAATATGAAATATGAATGGCTTATAATGGTTCCTCAACCTCAATTCAATAAATATTCATATGTTTAATGTAAACAATATTGGAAGAACTTCACATACCTTTTACATGCCATCTATGCTCTCTTTATCTTCATAAGTATACCTAATACTCATACCGCATTCCTGATTCTATTAATGAGATTTCCAATTGGGAAATCAATTTTTATAATTCCCATTTTTTCCATCTAAAACATTTAATGTTAACTATGTTCCTTCAAGTTCTCTCAATTAACTAAAACTAGAAATCACATAGTGGGAAACACATATCAATGAAGAAACCCAACTAATCATAAAAAATTACTTATACGATGTCTTAATCATGACACCTAATTTTTAACTAATGAAATCATTGGATTATACCTGTTTGATAATACTCTTCTTATATTTAAATCATTCATGATGGTTTTTAAATAGTTTTTGAATTTTTAAAGAATATCCATCGGGAGTGTCATACCAGGTGTGAAACAAGGCCAGTGGTCATGTACTAGAATACACTGAGTTAGGCTGGACAAACCTTGTCGGAGTTGTCACCACTAGGTACATCTATGTCAGATCCATATCCACTTTTAGTTTCCCGACATAGGTTTATTATTAGGAAACCACTCACTCTCTTTTTTACCAAAATTCGATGACATTTTATTAAATGTTAACTCATCCTTATACTTATCCTCAGAGAGATCCCTAGACATATATTTATAAATATACCTTGGGATACGAAAAAAAATTATCATCATAGTTTCTAAAGTTTGGATAAACCTTAAATCTAATACCAATTATAACAACCTAGTCAGAAAATACTTAGACGTTAAATAATTTTTCAGAATATTTAAAACATTATTCAAGTAGACATCCAAGGATTGTATTAGTTTAGTTCTTTTGAAAACATGGATACATAAATGTTCATACGTGAGTGATATACATTATGTCCCACTAGGTTATTCATAACTAGGAACCCTATTAGACACACCATACTTAATACATATCTTCATATCCTGGAGAAGGAAACATAAAATGGGTTGGGTTCAAATGCTCAGTAAGGGTAAATAAGGTATTTATGAAAGCATAAACAAGATCATAAGGGTCTGAAAATGTGGTAATTACATTAGAAGATCATACTCTTTATACTAAACATCATAAAAATTAATCATGAAATCAATATTAGCAGTTAATAAGGCATGATTCATAAGGGAAACAAGATCATATTCATATTGTAGAAATAAGACATGAAATTTGTGGCATACAAATAAGCATAAAAATAATTTTTCAAGGATACCTACCAATTCCTTCGCAACATGTAAGGATTCGGATAATAAACTATTTACATGATTCTATCTTGGTATTCCCTCTCATATACCATCTTGATTTGGGTTTGTGATGTCCACTAGTGAACCCTATTGTTTTAGTCTTAAGATGTCATCTTGTTTCTGGCTTGTGATTCCCTCCTATGTACCATCTTGTTTCAGGTAAGAGATTCCCTCTTGTGTACCGTATTTAACTCATAAAACATTTATCATTAAAAAATGAATTGGAGGGTGATATATTTCACACCATTCACCTGATAAAATCATATATAATTGTGCCCTAAGATAATAAAATGTGCATCACACCATGATCCATAAAAAAGTGGTGGGTTTCATAAACATCATATCATAACCCATGAATATAAATGGGTATCATAAACATTTAATCATGTATTAAAAAAATGGAAAATATATAGGTTTAATAATCATTTCATCCTATAATAACCCATGAAAGGAAGTGGGTTTTCATAAGAATTTATCATGGAACAACTCATTGAAGTGAAATGGTTTATAATAATATAACACGTGCATGAGTAATGGGTTTCATAAAAATATAACTCATGAAAGAGAAATGGGTTATTATAAAAAATATTCTATCAAAACATAAACCATTGAAAGAAACAATATGAATTAAACATTTGGATAATTTCCTAGAAACGAATGAGTAGAACCAATGAATGTCATATTAGATGAAAAATTATTTTAAAATATCTATAAAGACCTTTCTTCATGAAAATATCATTTTCTATTTGGATGTACTTTTTTTTAAAATTTAAAACCTTTGGAAAACAATTTTCATGAAAATAAACATGAAAACTTATAAAAGAAGATTAGAAAACATTTTTTAAGACCTATTCCTTTGAAATATTCATGAAAACGTATAAAGATAGGTTGAGAACATTTTGAAAAAAAAAATATTTAAAAATACATTGAAAATGTATAAATTAATATTTTAAAATCATTTAAATAATAAAACATTTCTTACACCCTTTTCCATTGAATAGAACATTAAAACAATGAATTACTAGAATATTAGTGAAATGTTTTCTTTAAAAAAATAACTTTGTAATCTTGTAAATAAAGCATCCTAGGAATGGCGTTTATAAGGAATTGTCCTTAAACCTTACATAATATAGTAAATTCCTTTACAATTCACTTAAATAAATTCAAAAATATCCTTTCAGTTTAATGTTATATAAAGATAGGAAATAACTCAGAAAAATCTACCCATAAGCATAAAATGTGGATACTACTAAAAAAATATCCCTTTTTTCATAATAAAAATGTTTTCAATAAAACATGAAATTTATTCAGGAAAAGTTTTCAAAAAATTAATCTTGCCTTATCAATTTCTCTTAACCATCCTCAAACCTTGTGAAAAAAAATTTAAAACATAGGATGAGCAGACAATGCTTAGTAATGGATATAAAAAATGATTGAAATCGTTAGTACAATAATACTTATAAACATATGAAATCATTTTCACAGAGACATACAACTCACCCATAAAGTAACATAAACTTACTTTACGAAACAAAATATTTCCACAAAACATAGAAAACATAAATAAAACATATAGGTTACTTGGATATTTTCTTATTTAATATTTTAACCCTCATAACTACCTTATGATTTGTAACCCTCATTGCTACCTTTAAATGTAACCCCCATGAAAATCTTAAGGTGTAACCATTGTAGTTACACTTCAAGTAATCATATAGCCAACCTCCAACTTCAACCTAACCAATGCATTTGAATGAGATATAGGTCACACCCTTCATCATAAAAAATTCACAAGAAATATAACATAATAATAAAACAAGAATACTGACATCATATAAATCATTCCCGTAAAAACAATGAAAAGATGATTTATATAGATAAGAACCTTAAAAATATCATATATTTAAAGAGAGAACTGATAAAATAAAGGGAATATGTGTATAAAATATAAATAAACATAATAAATCAAAATTAATTTCACAAATAATTTTATTACCACATAATAAATAAAGTATATGGTTATCCTAAAGAATGGAAATTAATTTAACATTTCCCTTTCCTCAGGTTTTTCATACTTAATGTGGGTTTAAACCTCATGTATATTGGTTAAAAAAATTGTTATTAATATATTATATAATAATATTAATTTTTATAACACCTTAAATGATCATTTTATAACATCATTCCTCCCACTTATTAATAATATTTTTTTATTTCCATTGTCTCGGGTGCATTCTTTGCATGGTTTCCATAATCAGTTCGTAATGGATTTTCTTATCGAATAGAATAGAAACTCTAAAAGTGGAATTAAATGGAATTTATATGTTAATATAATATTAAATGATACCATAGATTATTATTTTTAGATATTATTATGAATGATTAAATAAAAAATTGATGATATTCATTTAGATCATGTTGGTTGTTCTTCGATAAAAACAAACTAGTTTCATTAAATAATTTAATATTTTGAATATAAGTAAATTCTTGAACATAAAAGTATTTATATATTTAATTTTAAAATATTTTTCAAGAATTAAAATGTATTTATCACCAGTCATGATGGAAGTAAAGAAAATAAAAAATTCATTGTCCATGAAGTCAGTAAATCAACATATCACGGACAATGTTTTTATTTTTAGAATAAGAGGCAGAGGAGAAGAAGTGTGAGATGAATTTTTCTAAAAACATGATAAAATTCCAATATATATAATATAATAGAGTATCCATGCCTCTAGGATAAGGATAGGTGAAGAGAGTGTAAGAAATGAAAAATAATTTAAAAGAAAATAAAAGAAAATGAATCAGTATTTTTACCTATTGATTTATCCTCTTCAAGAACATCTTTAAGGAATTTTTTGTCATTATGGTGAGACCAGAAAGTCTTGGATGTGGGGAAGAGTCTTGGGAAGAGTATTGGATAAAAATTTTACACGGATAAAATCATGAGATTTGTGAGGATAATAGGGGGTTAGGGTGGTATTTATAGTCGAAGAGAGGAGGGTTTCCATTATTTTAATCATTATTTTATTATTTTTTCAAGACTATCAATATTTTTAGTTCTTATGAATAAATATAGTAATTAATTCATGTGATTTTGAACCAAGGGTTCTAACCTCAGCATAACATTATCCAGGACTAAATAATTAATGTATTTAGCTTATTTCATAAATTATCATATTTCACTATTCACTAAAAATACATGTAATTCAGAAAAGTCCTAAAAAATCACCCAGACCATTTATCAGTGAGTTTAATTGAAATTTGAACTCCATTTTTTAAAAATAATTTTTTGAATATGAGAAAAATTATTATTAATTAAAATCATAATTTATTCAGAAAATACAAATTTTAAAACTCTAACTAATTTTAAAACACCTTGAAAATTTAATCAAGGACTCATAAAATTATATTATAATCAAAAGAAAATAAAATATCTATTTACGAATATATTTTATTAAAATAAATGATTATTTTAAATCATAATATTTATTATAAAATTAGAATTGAATATTTATTACTTTCAAAAATTCCAACGCATAATTTATAATTTTCAAAAACTTATTTACCTGTTCAATGATTTAAATATATCATATTTTTACTTATAGGATTTCTAAATTTTCTTTATACTTTATTTGGTTAGGTTACTATTCTATTGGCCAGATTACTTTTCCAAATGGTCATGTTATTATTCTTATGGTCATGTTACTATTCCCTCAGTATTAATTCCATAATTTCCATAAATACCACTTAGTTCATTGTATATTTAAAATGAATATGACTACATAATTACATAATGAAAAGAAATTATTTTATAAGTATGTGGGTTGTTACATTCTACCCACCATTTGTAAATTGTGCCCTAAAAGTTTTTATTTACATACTAAGAAAATTAGGCTACCTTTCCCTCATAGTATTTTCAGATTCCCGT
This sequence comes from Viscum album, assembly GCA_963277665.1. NCBI lineage: Eukaryota > Viridiplantae > Streptophyta > Magnoliopsida > Santalales > Viscaceae > Viscum > Viscum album. Next base: position 811,752,036 of record OY728126.1, on the reverse strand, counting down.
CATTCTTCTTCAACCATGTGGTTTCTCTAAAAACCTTAATCTAGTGGATCACATTATTCAGAAATACATTATCTCTATGATCAAGAATATGAACAGTATTTTCCCCAAAAGAAAGGTACTATTCAAATTTAACTACTTCTGGGGTCAAAATATGAGATGAATCTGAAACAAACTTTCTCCACATCAAAACATGATTGAAATTTTGTACCTGAGATAAACATAGAGTAAAAGATACTTAAAAGGTTAATAGTAAAAATTTCTCTTTGATTTCAAAAGTTCTAATGAATCACGAACTTTTCTTTCCTTTATTTCCAAAATGCATAAAAATTTTCCAATGAGTGATTTTAGGGACAACATGATCACATACCTAGAAAACAATTACTTACCTATTATTATCTACATATTCTGCCTACTCTGAGTTATCCTTGTATGTTGATGAATCATATTCACATTCTCATCCAATTCCTCTTCTGATTTTGTTTCAATCAACTTTTTTCCCTAACATCATCCCAAAATGATGGAGTTCGACACTAATTCCCATATAATTCTTCAAAAGTTTCTATCTGTGTACAAGAATGAAAACTATTATTATAGGAGATCTTATCTAAAGAAATATTTTGATCCTAAAATTCAATATTATCCATTGAACAAGCTCAAACCATGTCCTCCGAGGACTTAATTGTTCGCTCTGATTTTCCATTAGATTTAGGATGAAAGGCTATACTAGAATTTAATTATGTCTCCAAGGACTTATGAAGGCCCTTACAAAAGTTACAAGTGAACCTGGGATCATGGTCAGATACAATGTAAAGATAAAATATAGGTATCCTGAAAATTTCATTAAGGTATAGTCAAAACTATGAACTAAATATATAGTATCTTGAATAGGAACAATATGTGCCGATGTTTTCATTCTGTCGACAATAATACAAATCACATTATTACCTTGAGAAGTATTTTGTAGTCCCACCACAAATTCTATAGATATATTTTCCCATTTCAACTATGGGGCAGAAAAATCCTGAAGAATACCCTTTGGTAATTTTCATTCTGTTTTAAACTATGGACATGTTAAACATTTCATGGAAAAATCTGTAGTATAACTTTTTAGTATATCCCATAATTAATACTCCCAAAAGTCTCGGTACATATTAGTACTTCTAGTCTGAACTAAAAATAGAGAACTATAAGCTTCACAGAACAATTATTTCTTCATCTGGGAATCGCAAGTCACACAACATCTCTTTCTAAATCTTACAACATAATCTTTTTCAAATTTAATTCTATAAACATGCATTTTTTAACAAATTCTACCTTTTTATGCAACTCATTATCTTCCTTATATGCTTTCTTATTTCTATATTATAGAGAAAAATTCATTGAAGCATGAAACAAAATAGTGGAATTTTATACACCAACAACATCCAATCCAAAATTCATCAAATCAATACTCAAGCGGTCATGTTCTAAACATAACATTGTTAATATAGCTTGATTTTTTTTCACAAGGCATATCCAACTCTTTTTTAATTTCAATGATGGTAATTTAGTGTGCAATCATAATCCTTTATTAGTTTAATCCATATTCTATACCTCATATTTCATTCATTCTGAGTGAACATATACGTCAAACTTCTATGATTAGTAAATATTTCACATTTGGCTTTGTATAAATGATGCCTCTAAATTCTCAAATAGAAAACTGCAGTATCTAATTACTAATCATGTCTAGGATAATTGAACTCGTGAGGTTTTAGTTGTACCGAATCATAATAAATTACAAGAACTTTCTTCATTAGAACACAACCAATTACCTTCAAAAAAGAATCACTATAGATCATAAAATCATCATTTTTGGATGTTTGGACCAGAACTAAAGCATTCACCAATCTCTTCATCAGTTCCTGAAAACAAATATCACATTCTTCTATCCAAATAAATTGAACCCCTTTTCGTATTAACTTAGTTATCGGGATATATAACTATGAAGGTTTTTAAGAAACCATTGGTAATATCTAGCTAATTTGATACATTATAAATCTCTATAACATTTTTAGGTCTTTGGTATTCATCGACCACTTGTTTTATTGGGATCAACTTTTATTCAATTATTATTTATAATATTTTCAAGAAAATAAATTTTTTGTAATAAAAAATCACAGTTGAAAAATTTCATGAATAAGTTATTTTCTTTAAGAGTGTGTAGGTCTATCCTTAAATGTTTCTCGTGATCTCTATAAAATTTAAAAAACTCCCAAATATCATCAAAAAAACAAAAAAAACTTATCCAAATATTTATGCAATACTCTACTCATAAGATCCCTGATTATAATAGGGACATTTTTCAAACTAAAGGCCATAATAAAAAAATAAAAATTTCCATATCCAGTACAAAAATTTGTTTCCTGGATGTCGTCTTCCTTCACCTTCACTTGATATTTACCAGATCTCAAGTCAATATTAAGAAAATACGAATCTTCCTAGATCGAAAGAAATAAGTCATTGATATGTGGAAAAGGTTACATTTTCTTAATATTAATTTTTATCAGATATCTATAATCAATGAAAAGTATCATGGAATTATATTTCTTTTTAACAAATAAAATAGAAGCAACCCATGGTGAAGTGCTTGGATGAACGAATCCTTCATCAAGTAAATATTGTAACTTATTTTTCTATTAAATAAGTTTCACTTGATCCATTATATAAGGGGTTCTTGAAATTGGATTATAATTAAGAACTAATTAAATAGTAAATTCATCATCTTGATCAGGAATAACACCAGGATACTCACAAGGAAAAACATAAATGTATTTATTTACCAGTATCTCATCATTAATCTGAACAATTCTCTTGTTATCATCAATATGAGAAAGCTAAATTTCATTTCCATCTTTTGTAGTATCTTATCTTTAAGATATGTTATCAATTGTATGGGATCATTGGTGTATACAAACCGAAACTCTTTCTAAAAAAACTTCTTTAGATCTACCAGAAATCGTAACATGAAAAATAGAAATTCAATCCATACCCTGAAGGACATCAAACTTTACCAAGGGAAAAATCAAGATGATTTATAGGTAAGGTATTTACAAATACAGTAAAGGGAAGGTTCCTATAATTTGATTTTACTGTAAGATTTACCCCTGGGGTTTTAACCATAATATCTAATATCAATTCTGAAGGTTAAATTTTCAACTTACTGGAAAATGTTTTAGAAATAAAGGAATGTGTAGACCCCGTATCAAAGAATACAATAGAAAAATATGAGGAAACAAACAATGTACCTGATACCACTTCATTGGATGTTCTGAAATATACTAATGTAGTTCTAATAGATCTCACTACACATTTATATTTTTTAATATAGTTATTTTTCATTATTCAAATATTTCTTTAGGAATGTATTTTTGTAATCACCCATCCCATATCATTTCAAAAACATCATAGTTTTCTTTTCAAATTTTTTCTGAAGTTTATTTTCCTTAAAATATTTATTCATATGTCCCAAAATACCACATTAAAAACATTTCTTATTTTTTTAATGCATTCTTTAGGGTTCTTTTTAAAAAAGTTTTCACAAACTAGAAACTGGACTTTCTTACCTTTAGATTTCATTGATTAATTCTTACACATTGCTTTCCATATAGACCTCTTATTCTACTTGTTTTAAAAGTATACATGTTCATCCAAAAACTTCATTTATACCCTCTCATCATAGTAGAAATTATTCTCATAGATCATTAATTTTTAGGAGGATAATACCCTTTAGTACCTTGTCATTAATCCTAAGTAAAAATGATTGATTTTAATATTAATGTCTTAAATACCATTTGGGGCGTACATTGCCAATCGAGGGAATTTTTCTCCATGAACGACCACCAAATCCTACTCATTTATCTTCAGTTAATGGAATTTATTTTCCTACATAAGTCTAAAAATCATAGGAAAATATTTTTTAAGGATAATTTTTTTAAATTCATCCCATTCCAAGGAATACATTTTCTCACTATCTCAAATACTCTTGACCATTGACTTCCACAGGTCAGCTTCACGTTAAAAACATTAAATGGAAAGAATAAAATTTGGATTATCTGAACACCCCATGAAGTTGAAAATATTTTAATGGTATTTCATCCTCCCTTAAAACCCAACTGGGATAGAAGATCCATTGAAGTTAGGATGTTCTTTCCTCATAAAATGTTCTACTATCATCAAGTTCCTTTGTGATTGTTCTTTTTGTTATCTTAAAAGGATGAAACCTAAATTTATTTTCTATGTCAGATAATCCATTACTATCACAAACTTCTCAGTTCTAATCCCTACCATTCTAGATTGCATATTCTGAAAGATATCATCCTCTCAGTGCCTTCCTACACCAACTTCCCTATTTATTCTATGAAAAATTATTCTGAATAGACCTATCTTTGATGAAGAAACGTGGTAATCTTCAAATACTATATCATTTCAACATAAAAATAATTTATAAATCATTTATGGTATTCTATTAAAATCATCCTTACACACAATGGTATCTAAATTTTGATCTGATGAAATCTATAAGGACCTATCATTAACCATTACATAATATGCTAAATTCCATTAGAATTCACTTAAATGCATTCCCAAATACCTTTTAGTTTATATTTTTATAAACTTAGTAAATAATTCAAACATATTAACCCCTAATATTAGAGAGTGTATACTACTAAAATAATATCCATTTTTCATAATAAAAATGCTTATAATCATATGTAAAATTTATTCATAAAAAGAATCCACAACATTTATCTCGGGTTATTATTTTCAATTACCCATACTTAAAACCTATGAAAAAAAATTTAAAACTTTGGATGTGCATAAAAATCTCAATAATGGATATTAAAAAAATAAATCATTATTAAATGAATACGTAAAAACATATGAAATCAATTTCACAAAGAAATACATATCCTACATATAGTAAAATATACTTACATTGTCAAACAAGAGATTTACATAAAACATAGAAATAATAAATTATCTATATAGGTTACTTTGGGAAATACTTATATAATATTTCCACCCTCATGGATACCATATGATTTGTAACCTTCACATCTACCTTACAATTTAATCCTTATGACTAGCATATGGTGAAACAATCACCGTTACACATGGACTAAGCATACAGTCAACCTTCAACGTAAACATAGCCAATGAATTCTATGGATATATATTCCACACCCTCCATCATAAATAATTCCAAAGAACCAGAACATAATCAGAAAACAATAATACTTACATCATATAAATCATTCCCTTAAAACAGAAATGAATAGAGGATTTTTAAAGAAATGTCCCTTAAAAAATCGTATATGTGAAGTGAGAATTTATAAAATAAATGAAATATGTGTATTCACTATATATCCACATAATAAATCGAAATTTATTTCATAAATAATCTCAGTACCACATAATCAATAAAGTAGAAGGTTAACCTAAACAATGAAAATTGGGTTAATAATTCCCTTGCCTCAAGTTCGTCATACTTCAATTATATTTAAACCTATTGTATAATTGTTAAAATAGTGTAAATAATATTTTATACAAACATATTTATTTGTAAAACAAATTATAAGATCATTTTATAACATCATTCTACCCATTTATTAATAATATTTTGTTATTTCCATTGTTTCAGGTGCATTCTTTACATGGTTTCCACGGTCGGTTTGTAATAGATTTTCTTATCGAATGGAAGATAAGTACCATAAGTGGAATGAAATGGTATTGATATATTTCCATAATATTAAATGATACCATATATCATATTTCTTAAACATGATGATGAATGATTGGATAAAACCTTAATGATATTCATTTAGATCATTTTGGTTGTTCTTTAATAATCACAAACTAGTTTCATTATATAATTTCATATTATGTATATATTATAATTATATAACATAAAGTAGGTTATATAATTAAATTTAAAATATTTTTCAACCATTAAAATGGTTTATGTCCATCCATTAGTGATGTAATAGAAATTTAAAACACATCGTCCATGATGTTTCCAAATCAACACATCACTGACAGTGTTTTTATTTTTAGAATAAAAGGGATAGGGGAAGAAATATGATGATAAATTTTTCTATAAATGTGATAAAATTTTAGTATATTTAATATAATGGAGTTTCCATGCTTGTTGTATAATTTTTGGTGAATAGAGTATAAGAAAAAAAATTATTGAAAATAAAATAAAATAAAATAAAAGTGGATTTTTACCACTTGAATTGTTATAACAACCATACTCTTTATAAAACACATGACCATGATTTATTACGTAAAGTTTCACTTAAGAAAAATCTGTGGATTATGATTCCTAGTTTCATGGAAAATTAGGAACATTACACAACAACTTAGAACATAAAACACAACATCTTTGTTGAAAAATTCTTTTTCATTACCATAACATTCCTTCATACTTAGCATTGCGGGGTATAACATGGGGACTTGCATAAGAAAAGGGTGAGCTATAAATCTTATTAAGGGAGTTAAAAAAAGAATAAAATGAAGAATAAAATACATGTTTGAAAATATTCATATCAATAGAGAATAATATAAAGAGTAACATAAAGGTATGATATAGGATGATTATTATAACATGGAAATGTGGCAACAACGTCTAACATGATATTAGCATGAGCCAAGGATCATTGCACATGGACCATGATTAAACACACATTGAACATGAATTTGCTTGATTAAATACTCATTTCACTTGAATTATCATGTGTAAACCCTCATTTAACATGGTGTATCATGATACTATTCTTAACCCAATGCAATGGAGCTCTATCAGGGCACACCCTTTATAAACATTTCATTTCATGCACAAGTGTGCCACACGGATCATATAACATGGAATCATTCAACATCATAATTTATTCCACAATAAATGAATTTGGAATACATATATGAAACTAAATAATCAATAACTATATGTACATAAAGATGAATACCCTTTATAGAGAAATGGGTTTGGTATTCACATACACAATGATTTGTCTTGGAGAAATGCGGTGCAATTTCTGCAGCATAACTGTGTGACATAATCATTCAAAAAATGGTTGATAAGAGATTAAGGGATATATCATCACATTAAAAATAAATGGAATGTAATGGTGTCATATAGGTACATGTATCAAAATATGTAATAAAATTACGTTCATAATATAAAAGAATTTCTAGAATGTAAATGAGAAGAGAGAAATTCCTTACAGAATTTCGGCATGGTAACAAGTGTACATGGGAAGAATTAATGAGTGATAAACACATATCTAAACATTCAAACATATGTAGGTCAGTATGGGTGTGGTCATATATCATACCCCAGCATTTTTAATTGAAAAAAAATTGTATAATAACATAAATAAATTTGGACAAAAAAGAGAAAAGAAGAAATATCTTAAGGAATTTTGGCATTGTAATGGGTGTATATGGGATGAATTAATTAGATATAAAGGGGTATATATTCATTGAAAAATAGTAAGGGAAGTATAAGGGAGGTTTTTAATCATACCCCAATATTTTTATTAGAAAATAAAATTTCATAACAATATAAGGAAACTTGGACATAAATAAAGAAGGAGGAAATCCCTTACTTTGAGTGTGATCCCAAAGGCTTGGGAGAGTCTTGATAGTGGCTTATAGGGAGATTGAGGTTCCTTGGGAGAATTATATAGAGATTATAGCAGATTTTGGTCGAGATAGAAAGGTTTTTTGAGAAGAATAATTAGATATTTAGTATTTTTATAATGTAAAGAGGAGGGAATTCATTATTATTTAGGTTTTAGACACTACACATTAAAAAAATTAAAAACACAAACAACCCCATGGTTTATTCCCATGATTTCTACCAAAATGTGGTAGAAAACATTATTTTAATGGGAAAATGGCCTAAATTATGAAAATATTAGCCTTGCTTATGTGGAGGTGAGTCGCACTCTCAAGGAAATCATTTTAAAATGTTATAATATTTTATAAGTCTTGGAGGGTTCACTAAGGAATCATAAAATTAATCAAACAAATCTAAAATAACAATATTTTAGAGATAAAAATATATTGTCCGAAATTACCTTTTATATTATTTTATTACATCACTATTGGGTCATTATGATGTCATAAAACACATTATATATTTAAATGGAATTTAATTTTTACCCAAAAATTTGATTATCTCAGAAAATTATGAAAAATTCTCTGTTTGATAATTTCAACATCATGAATCTAAAATGATATTAATATCATCTAAATAATTTTATAAATATTTTAATTTCCCTTTTTAATATAAAAATTGACATTTACTAAAAATTCATGCATTTTCACAAAAACAACTTTCAATCATGCATAAAATTATAATTGCACTCATAAAAAATATATGATCGTTTATGTTTAATAGAATGTAATTTAGTAATAATATTTTATTAAAATATTATTTAATTATAAAAATACATTAATTCATTAAAATATATTTCATGATTGAATATTAACTAAAAGTACTATTTATACTTTACAAACCATTAACAAAGTAACAATAATAAAATGATTGTATATTGATTATAAAAAAATAATGCAAATAATAATAGTCATATGGTATTTTTACATAACCCCTTATAAAACCTTCATAAGACCTAAGGGTAAGGTGTGTGATGGTGACAGACTCTTGCAGCGGCTTGGATAACATCGCTCGAGTGGTAATATCTATTAACATTTACATATCCCGTAGGCGGTTCTGTTCAAGCTTAAAGTGTTGATGCTTGGATTGGGATTGGTCTAGAGTGAAGCCCAATGACTCTACCTCCTTTATTAGCTCCAAAAAATGGGCTTCGTATGGATCAATTCAACAGGATGAGTCCATCACTTTCTTTTTCTGAGTAAATTGGATTTTTAAAGCCCTATATTAATATTAATCATGTCATCACTGTTATATATCTATATTATCAATTTTAATAATTCTTAACGGTATTTTAAAATCAAAAAACATAAAACCAAGGAAGTTTATATGTTTTATATAACCATTTTACAAAATAAGATATTTTATTAGATTAAGAATAATTTTCCTTAATAATGTTTCAGGTTGTTAAAATCTTCCCCCCATAACAAATTTTTCTATAGAAATTTCTTTTTCCCACACTAAAACAGATGTGTGTAAATCCACCTCATCACTTCCTCTGGTTCCCACGTTGCTTCTTCAAACTTTTGGTTTCACCATAACACCTTGAAAGGGGGCATTGCCTTTTTTTCATAGAACATTTCCCTACAATCAAATATCTTCAACGGATTCTCTTCATAGGAGAGGTCATTATCTAATGGTACCACCATTAGATTGAGTACATGTGATGGGTTAGGTATATACTTTTTCGAGAGTGATACATAGAATACATCATGTACTTGAGATAGGTTCAGTGGGAGTGCTCGTCAATAGGCCACTACTTCAACGCGCCCAAGGATCTCAAAAGGGCTGATGTACCTTGGACTATGCTTTCCCTTCTTCCCATATCCCATATTTCTCTTCCACGGTGATATGCGTAGTAATACCATTTCCCTGACATCAAACTCTTGGTCACATTGATGATTATCATCATAGCTCTTTTGTCGACTTTGAGCCACTTTAATGGGTTGTTGGATGGTCTTAACCTTCTCCACCATTTCTTAGACCATTTTTGGACCTTGGAGTTTTCACTCCCCAACATTATCCCAACATTCTGGTGTTCTACACCACTTCCCATAAAGTACTTCATAGGAATCCATTTGGATTCTTGAGTATAAATTATTATTGTAAGAGAACTCAACCAGAGGAATATATTGATCCCATCCTCCTTTGACGTCCAATGAGCATTCTCTCAACATGTACTCAAGTATTTGGATAGTCCTCTCAAATTGGCCATCAGTTTAAGGATGATAATCCGTACTAAATTTTAGCTCAGTATTTAGTGCATGTTGGAGACTCTTCTTGAACATAGAGGTTAAACATGGATCTAGATTGGATACAATAGATAGTGGAACTCCATGGAGCCTAACCACTTCACTGATTTATATCTGTACTTGTTGATCCAATGAGAAATCCTCATGAATTTAAATGAAATGTTCAGTCTTTGAAAGAAGATCAATAACAACCTAGATATCATCATTTCATTTGGATGTCTTCAAAAGTCTGGTGAAAAAGTCCATGGTGATGTTCTCCAATTTCTATGTTGGTATGTTTAATGGTTGCATCATCCCCTTATACTCCTGCCTCTCAGTCTTCACTTACTGACATATCAAGCACTTTGATGTATACTTAGGGATCTCTTTCTTCATATTATCCCACCAATAATTCTCTTGGAGATCTCGATACATCTTTTTGTTTCCTAGGTTAATGGAGAAGTTCGAACTATGTACATTATCCAAAATTTCTATCTTTAACTATATATTTTAGGGAATGCATTGACTTGCAGAAATATCACAATTCAATCTTCATTAGCATTAAACTCTGAAGATTTATATTTTCTGATAGTTTTCACTTTCTTCTAAATTCCCATATCATCTTTTAGATCACCCTTTAACCTTTACAAAATATATGGTTGAGTAATCATTTGTGAAAGTATTGATGATGTTCTCTTATTAATTATTCCCATTCCATCTTCATCTAAACTATGAATATTGAATCATATTCAATTATCATCAATGAATGATTTTCTGGAACCTTTATACTTAGAGCATCTTCTACCTTGTTCACTTTCTTAGGGTGGTAATGGATTGAGTATTCACAGTCTTTGATCAACTCTAACAATATTCGTTGGTGTATATTCATCTCTTTCTATGTGAATATATATACTCAAGGATTTTGTGATCCGTATATATTCCACACTTTTCCCCAAAGAGGTTATTTCACCATATTTTTTAATTAAATATTACTACATCCAACATCAGATCATTTTTGGATAGTTTTTCTCATGAACATTCAATTTCCTTGAATACTGGGCAATGACTTTTTAATTTTTCATCAAGACACATACCAGTCCCTTCATTTATGCATCATTGGAAACCAAAAAAAGGTCTCTACTTGTGGGTAGTGTGAGAATGAGCACAGTGATAAGACTCTTTTTCAACACTTTGAATCTCTTTTCATATTCACTCCATGAAAACTTGACTCCCTTACAATTTAGCTTGGTAAGAGGGTTTGAAAATCTTGAAAATATTCTCAAAAATCAGTGATAATAAATATCTAACCCTTGGATGCTACGTACATCCATCAAAGATGTCCGCCTCAGCCATCCCTTTATTGCATTTGTCTTGGAGGGATCTGTAGATATCCCATTACTTATGATGATATCACCTAATAATGAGACATTCTTCAAACAAAACTCACACTTGTTGTACCTTTCATAGAGATTATCCTTTTGAAAGGTCTTTAGTATAGTGCTTAGATTCTCCTCATGATCCTCCTTGGTTTTAGAGTATGTTATAATATCATCAACAAATACTACCATAAATTTTTCAAGGTAATATCTAAAGACTATATTAATCAATCGCAAAAATATTGCTGGATCATTGGTGAGTCTGAAAGGAATTACTATGAATTCAAAGTTCACATTCTGTATACAAAAAGCAGTCTTGGAGATATCCACCTTCTTTAACCTTACTTTCTAATATCCCGACCACAAATCCACCATGGAAAAGTATTGTTCTCCACGTATCTGATCAAACAAGTCATCAATTCGTGGTAGAGGATACTTGTTCTTTATCGTGATTTTTTTGAGCTCACGATAATCAATGTGAAGGCACATTGACAAGTCCTTCTTAACGAAGAGGACTGGTGCACCCCATGGTGAAGCACTGGGGCATATAAAACCTTTATCCATATTCTCCTATAGTAATTTCCTTATCTCCTAAATCTCTACAATAGCCATTCTTTTTGGAGTCTTTTATATTGGAAATTCCCCTAGTATTAGATCAATTGAGAATTCAACATCTCTTCTTAGAGGAAGACCAGAAAATTCCTCCAGAAACACTTCAGTGAATTCCCTCACAATAGGCATGTTATCAATTATGGTTGCTTCCATAGACTCAATCATCTGATCAAGACACACATGCTCATACGGTAGTAATATCAATTCTTGGGATGATGGTGCTAAAGAATATTAGTCCTCTAACTTTTACTTGTACAAAATTAGGGGTCGATTCGCCATATGTAGAGTGATTTCCCTATCATAGTAATTTATGTTGGATCTATATATGGAAAGCTAATTCATGCCAAGAATTGCATCAAATTCCACCAGATGAAGTTTGACAATGTTCACCCAAAAGTTCAATCCACAAATTGAGATAGGGGGGGAGTTATATTCATGGGTTTCAATGATTTCCTCGTTTTATATTCTCACCGACAACTCTACTTCCATGATTTTTGGTGGTGTTGGGATTGTTCTACTAATATTCATTCATTTCAAAGTGCCTTGGTTCATTGTAGTTCAAGTAATGAACAATGCGTTGAGGGTCAAATGGATTATTCTTCTCCTCTGTCGTAGATATGGGTTTTTCTTGTTGGATGTTAATGGTAAGGTTCCCTTCTCTTCCACACCTAAATCATTTCCTCATCCCCTTTAGAAAATTCTTGAGGTGTTTCTTTATGCACCATTGGAAAGTGGGGTGCTAGAATTTCATAGCACCAGGGGATTTATCCATCGGACTTCCAGAATTAAAGTCCATTTTCTGCATCTTATCCCCATTATACCCCTGAGATTCGTTGAACTTTATTTCGACTTTGAAGACACAACATAAAATTTCTTAATATCTATCAAAGTCATGGATCTCCAGGTATTTCTGTACGCTAAGTTTTATCCCACCGAATAAGTTCTCGACCTTTCATTCAGGGGTAACAGCAAAGTCGGAGGTGTATCGTGCAAGCCTTTTAATGTTTTCCTTATACTCTCTGAAGGATTCGTCGTCATTTTTCATTAGGGAAAGGAATTACATTTCCATATTTTGTTGGAGGGTGCACTGAAAATATTTTTCAAAAAATATTTTCCAAAAATCCTTCCATTCCAACGCTTTAATCTCTTCCTTAGGCTTCATATTTTTTATCAATGTCCACCATTGAAAAGATTCACCCTCAATACAATATGAATCAAGAATAACATTCTCTTATTCGAAACATTGAAGGATGGAGAAGATATTTTCAATGGAGGTGATCCATAGTTCGATGAATGAGGAATCAAAATATCCATTGAAAGTAAGAGACCTTTGTCTCATGAAGATCTTGATTATGGCATGTTCTTTCTTTTGGGGGAGGTGGGTTGGACGATCCTATTGACCCATGTTTATATTCAAAACATGAGTTAACTAAGAGAGTGTCGTGATAATGTTTTCGATTTCCTCTCCCATTGGACTGTGAATCTCTTTAGAACCATCATCACATTAATCTTCACATCGATTGTTATCCAAAGTACTCCAATTACCATCCATTGTCTAGAATTAATGGGAAGTTAGGGATAACACATAACGGGGAATGCAATGAAAAAATTGATAACTTGTAAATTATATTTATTTTCTTAACTTATGAATTTATAGGCTTCAATATATGTTATCCATGATCGACTTCCCAATATATATTCTTAGAGGAATTTTTTATTCCCTTAATAATGGTCCATACTAAGCATATGAATTAAACAAATAATATCCCTTGGTATTGTCATAACCAAGAGTTCAGCAAGGCTTGTTATCGTCAACTAGTTCCTATTCGATTCTATCTCAAAGTGGTGTTTTTGTGTTTTACCCCTAGATAAATCTGTGCCAGAGCCACCTCTACTTGTTCGTATCCAAACAGGGATGTATTTTCTTGATAAACCACTTACTCTATAATCTCAAAAATTTAGTTATATTTTTATTATTCATATTCTTATATCCAAGGCATTCACTATAGTTTTCTAGTACTAATTCAAAAAATAATGAATCATATCCTCTAATACCAACTATAACAACCCTTCTCTTTATTACACACATAAACATGATTTATTACATAAACTTGAACATAAGAAACCATTGAGGATCCATAGGTCTAGTTTTTTGGGAAATTAAGAAAAATTCCATAGAATCCTAGAACATAAAGCACAAAATCTTTATTGAAAACTTTTTTTACATGACCACAATATTCCTTCGTACTTAGCATTGCATGGGATAACCTGAGGACATGCATAAGAAAAAAGTGATCTATAAAGCCCAGTAAGGATGTAAACCAGGAATAACATGATGAATATAGTAAATGTTATACAATAAACATATCAATGCAGCACAGGATAAATATGAACATAAAGGCTTGATATAGCATGATTCATATAACATGGAAATGTGGCAGCAACATCTAACATGACATTAGAATGATCCAAGTCTCAATTCACATGGAGCATGAGTAAAAACTCATTGAACATTAATTATCATGATTTAACCCTCATTTCACATGAGTTATAGTGATTATAACCTTATTTCACATTTAAAATCAAGATATTATTCATTACCCAATACATTGGAGCGCTATCTGGGTACACCCTTTATTAACATTTCATTTCATGCATAAGTTTTCCACAAGGATCATATAACTCGGAATCATTCAACATCATCATTTATTCTACGATAATGTAATGTGGAATACATAAATTAAACTCTATAATAATTAAGTATATGTTCATAAAGGTCAATACCATTGAAAGATAAATGGGTATGGTATTCACTTGCAAGATTATTTGGATTAGAGAAATGCTGTGTAATTTTGGTAGCATAACAACGTGACATAATGATTCATAAAAATGGTTGAGGAGACAGAAAAGGATATCACATCACATGTACAAGGAATTAATAGTAAGGTGGTCATATAGGTTCATTCCCCAACATATGTAATGGAATCTAATGCATAATATAAAATGATTTCATTAATGTAAAATAGAAGAGAGAAATTCTTTATAGAATTTCGGCATGGTAACAGGTGTACATGGAAGGCATTAATGAGAAAGAAATAGGACTCTCATCATTCAAACATAAAGAGGAAAATAACAACCCTGATCTTAATTACACACTTTAACATGATTTATCAAATAAACTTTCACATAATACAACTTTTAAGATCGATTAGTCTATTGTATTTGGAAATTAGGAACATTACAGAACAACATAGAAAATAAAACACAACATCATTAATGAAAACTTATTTTACATGACCATAAAATTCCTTCATAATTATCATTTCATGGGATAACTAGAGGACATGAATAAGAAAAGGGAGAGCTATAAAGCCTAGTAAAAGAGTTAATAAGGAATAACATGAAGAATTCAACACATGTTAGGAAAGAGGCATATCGATGGAGAACAAGAGAAAAATGAACATAAAGTCATGATATAGCATTATAATCATAACATGGAATTGTGTCAATAACATTTAACATGATATTAGTTTGATATATGGATCATCGTATATGGAGCATGAGTAAACTCATATTGCAATTGAATTAGCATGAGTAAACCATCATTGCCCTTGAATTTTTATTGGTTAACCCTCATTGAACATGAATATTCATTAGTAAACCTTTATTGAACTTGAATTATCATGATACTATTCTTTACCCAATGCATTAGAGTGCTATCAGGGCACACCTTTCTTAATCATTTCATTTCATTCATAAGTGTTCCATATAGATCATACAACATGGATTCATTAAACGTAAAAAAAATTCCATGATAAAGGAATGTAGAATTCATACATGAAAATATATAATTAATAAGTAAATGTGAATAAAGGTGAATACCTTTGATTGAAAAATGACCAAGTTATTCACTAACGAATAACTTTGGCTTGTAGAATCATGGTGCAATTTTGGAAGCATAATAGAGTGACATA
Organism: Viscum album; assembly: GCA_963277665.1. NCBI lineage: Eukaryota > Viridiplantae > Streptophyta > Magnoliopsida > Santalales > Viscaceae > Viscum > Viscum album. Next base: position 811,736,123 of record OY728126.1, on the reverse strand, counting down.
AGAATTCATACAAATGGTTGATGAGAGAGAAAGGGGTATCTCATAATATGTACATGAATTTGATAGTATGGGGGTCATATAAAAACTTTTCTCAAAAAAATGTAATGGAATTTATATGCATAATATAAAATAATCCCATGAATGTAAATGAGAAGAGATATATTATTTACGGAATTTCGGCATGGTAACGAGTGTGAATGGAAGGAATTAATGATAGATAAATGGGTATATCATCACTCAAAAAATAATGAGGTAATTATAGGGGATATTTGAAACCATACCCCATAATTTTTAATTGAAAATAAAAGGGTATAACAACATGAATAAATTTGGAAAAAATGAGAGAGGAAGAAATCCCTTACTTGAAAGTGTGATCCCAAATGTTTGGGAGAGGCTTGAGAGGGGATTATTTGGATATTGGGGTGCCTTAAAAGGATTATACAGAGAGGTGGTTAGGTTTTGGTCAATCTCCAAATGGTTTTAGTGAATATAAATGGGATATTGTGTTGGATTATATAGGAAAAGAGAGGCAATTCTTTATTATTTGGGTTTTGGACACCATGCATTGAACTAATCAAAACCACAATCTATCCCGCATTTTTTTCCTATTTATTTTTTCAAAGTGGAGTGGAAAAAAATTTATAATTCCAATGTCTGAACGTACTAAAATATTAGGCTTTTTTATATGGAGGTGAGTCACACTCTCAAGGAAATAATTTTAAAATGTTAAAATATTTTATAAGTCTTGGAGTGTTCATTAAGGCTTTGTAATATAAATAAAAAAAGTCACATTATTTTAAAGGTAAAAATTATGTTGGCCAAAAATACCATTTATTAAATTTTATAACATCACAAATGCGTAATTATGATTTCATAAAACACATTATGTATTTAAATGGTTTTTAATTTTTACCCAAAAATTCGTCTATCTCAGAAAGTTATGAAAAATTCACCATTAGATAATTTCAACTTCCTGATTTGAAAAATAATATAAATTTTATCTAAATACTTTTCTAAATATTTTAATTTTTACATTTAAAATAAAAACCAACATTTATCGAAAATTCGTGGCTTTTGACAAAAACAGCTTTAAAACCTTAATAAAAATTACAATTGTGTACATAAAATTATACGATAATTTATATCATAGAAAAATTAATTTAGTGAAGAAAATTCATTAAAACAATATTTAATTCAAAAATCTATTTATTCATCAAAATAGATGTCTTAATTTATTATTAACTAAAAATACAATTTGTGAGTTAATAGCTTTTTACAAATTAATAATAATAAAATCAAAGTATATTATTTATTTTATACAAAATTAATGCACGTAATAATAGTGCTATGGTATTGTACATAACCCCTTAAAACACCATAATATAACCTAAGGTTAAAGTGTGTGGTGGTGAGAAACTCTTGGGGAAGCTCAGATAACATCACTTGAGTGGTAATCTCAATCAACGTCTACTTTTTCGGTAGGTGGTTTCATTCAAACATAACGTGTAGAATATCAGCTTGGGATTGATCAAGAGTGAATCCCAGTGATGCAACCTCCTTTATGAACACTGAAAAATGGGCTTCTTATGGAGCAATTATACTGGATGAGGCCATTTCTTCCATTTTCAGTGTAAATTGGATTTGTTAAAGCCCTATATTTATACTAATCAGGTGATCAGTGTTCGACGTCTATATTTTCAACAGTAACAATTATTAATAGAATTTTGAAATCCAAAAACATAAAACCAAGGAAGTTCACATGTTTTATATGACCATTTTACATGATAAAAATTTTAATTAGATCAAGAGTAATTTTCATTAATATTTGTTTGGGTCGTTATAATCTTCCCCCATAAGAAATTTAACCCATTAAATTTCTTTTTCACACACTAAAATAGATGAGGGAACTTTGCTTCATAACTTCCTATAATTCCCACATTACTTTTTTAAACATGTGGTTTCACCGCAACACCGTGACAAGGGGAATTTTCTTATTTCGTTGAACATTTTTTCTAGGATCTAAGATCCTCACCAACTTCTCTTCATTGGATAGTTCATTCTCCAATGGTACCACCTTTGGATTTAGTACATGAGATGGGCCAGGTATGTACTTCCTCAAGATTGATATATGGAATACATCTTGTACTTGAGATTGGTTTGGTGGGAGTGCTAGTTGATAGGCCACCACTCCAATGCGATGAAGGATCTCAAAAGGGTCGATGTACCTTGGAAAAAGCTTTCCCTTCTTCTCAAATCTTTTAACTCTCTTACATAGTGATATTCAGAGGAATACCATATCTCTTACATCAAACTCTAGGTCGAATAGATGATTATCATCATAGCTTTTTTGACGACTTAAGTTTCTTTAATGAGCTGGTGGATGTTATTAACCTTCTCCGCTATTTCAAAAACCATTTCTAGACCTAAGAGTTTTTTCTCCCCAAATTCATCATAATATGTCGGTGTTATGCACCTCTTAAAATAAAGGTCTTCCTAAAAAGTTATTTGGATACTTGAGTGGAAACTGTTATTATAAGATAACTCGGCCAGAGGAAGATGTTGATCCAATCCTCCATTGAATTCCACTAAGCATGCTCTCAAAATTTCCTCAAGTGTTTGGATAGTCGGCTCATATTGGCCATCAGTTTGAGGATGATAAGTTGTACTTATGTTCAGCTCAGTATTCAAATCATGTTTAAGAATCTTCTAGAATATAGAGTTGAATCTTGGATATCGATCGGATACAATAGAGTGTGTTACTCTATGCATCCATACAACTTCTCTGATGTATATCCATTACAATTGATCCAATGAGAAATCCTTCCAAATTTCAATGAAATGTGAAGTCTTTGTAATAAAATCCACAACAACCAAGATAGCATTGGTTCCATTTGATGACTTTGAATGTACGGTGACAAAGTCTATGGTGATGTTCTCTGATTTCTATTTTTTTATGGGTAATGGTTGCATCATCCACTTGAACTACTACCTCTCAGGCTTCACTTACTGACATACCAGGTACTTTGATTCATACTTAGCGATCTCTTTTTTCATGTAATCTCACCAATAATTCTCTCATAGATCTCGATACATATTTGTGTTTCCTCGGTGAATGGATAAATTCGAACTTTGTGCATCATCCAAAATTTCTATTTTTTAACTATAGATTTTATGGATCGCAAAGTCATGACCCAAATCTCAAAATTTCATCTTCTTTAACATTGAACTCCGAGGATTTCCCATTTCTTTGGAATTCCCACATCATCTTTTTGAGCATACATTAACCTTTCCAAAATATATGTTTAAGAAATAATTTGTGAAATCATTGATGATGTTCCCTTCATTATGATTCCCATGTCAATCTTCATCAAATCTTAGAATATTGGATACTTTTCAATTATCATCAATGATAGAATCATGGGTTCTATTCTACTTAGAGCATCATCCACCTTGTTCTATTTCCCAGGGTGGTAATTGATTGAGTAGTCATAATCTTTGATCAACTCTAACCATCTTAGTTGGTGCATGTTCAACTCTTTTTATTTGAATATATACATGAGTCTTTTGTGATTTGTGTATATTTCACACTTCTCCCCAAATAGGTAATTACTCCAAATTTTCAAAGTGAAGATTACTACGGCCAACTCTAGATTTTTTATTGGATATTTTTTCTCCTGAGTCTTCAATTTCCTTGAAGCATAGTTAATGATTTTTTCATTTTTCATTAACTCACATACCATTCCCTTCTTCAAAGAATCCATAAATACCACAAAAAGTTCTCTATGTGTGGATAGTGTAAGCACAAACGTAGTGATAGGCATCCTTTTCATCTCATTGAAGCTCTCTTCACATTCATTGCTCCAAGAAAATATGAATCCCTTTTGAGTTATCATGGTATGAGGGTTTGACAATTGTGGAAAATTTCTCATGATTCTGCGATAATATCCAGCTAACCCCAAGAAGTTATGGATATCCCTCACTAATTTTTTCCTCGTCCATCCCAATATTTCTACTATCTTGGAGGGATCCATAGATATCCCATTGTTTGTGATGATATAACCAAAGAATGATACCTCCTTCAACCACAAATCACACTTTATTTACTTTTTATAGATATTCTCCTTTCGCAAAGTCTCTAGTATAATGCTTAGATTCTCCTCATGCTCCTTGGTTTTAGAGTATATTAGAATATCATCTAAAAAGACTACCAAATATTTGTCGCGGTAGTCTCTAAAGACTCTATTGATGAAATCCATGAATATTTCTAGATAATCAGTGAGTCTTAAAGGCATTACTATGAATTCATAGTTCTCATACCATTTACGAAAAGAATTCTTGGGGGTATCCTCTTTTTTCACCATTATTTCAAAATATCCTGACCATAGATCCACCTTGGACAACTATTATAGCATCCCACCTTTTTATCACATAAACTTTAATTACATTTTACAAAACTGAGGATCTTTAAGGTTTAGTGTCTTGGAAACCAGGAACTTAAAAAATGAAAACAACATAAAGAATTCTTCATAAACACTTGAAAGGCTTCCCCTCATGTTCACCCTAGGCTCATTACTGAATCTCATAACCTGGGGACATACATCAAAAGAAAGGGTGAGCAGAAGGCCCAGCAAGGGAAACAAGTGAAACATTTTACATATGAACTTGGGATACATCAATAAAGTCTTGAAAAGAACTTTAAGGCATGAAAATGAAATCATGAGGCATATCATAATAAGAATAAAACTTTTTCATAACTTGAAGATGTGGCTACAAAATTTAATATTGGCAATCGTTTCGTTTCACCAAGGTCCATCCCCAAGGTGTCGTTAAAAATTACCAAGGTTATTCACCAAGGCGTCGTTAAAATGGTCATCTCTAGAGATTAAGTCTTTACCCAATGCATTGGAGCGCTATCAGGGCGCACCCTTAAATTTGCCTTTATTATCATGTGAGCCACATATATCATCATCAAACATTTCATAAATAACCCATATAGCATAAAATAAATGGGTTTCATTTCATAATCATAACATTTTAAAAACTTCTTTAAAGACATGATCTTTACGGCACTTTAAACCCACGGAAAGGGAAGCGGGTCTCATGTATGTAAATCCCAGAATTTAAAATGGAACATTTTGATATATATGTGAATACCCTTGTAGAAATAAGAGCTTTGAGTATTCACTTTATAACATAAAATAATTTTTGAGAAAAGGGAGAGGCATTTTGAGGGGAAAATTCTGCAGCATAACGGCTATGTTACAAGGTTTTAGAAAACATTGAGAAGAGAGGGGACATGGGTCAAACATTCATAAATGACCCATCAAACAGTAGAGGGACAAAATATAAGGGATTTATGAACATGGTAATGAAATTTGAAAATATACCATGTGAAATGAAGAACATGAAAGGAAGAAAACAAAACAAGATTTCTCTTGTGAAAATTCGGCAGCCTAACGGCATCACTTAAACTTCAACAAAATTGAATTGACAAGGTCAAATAGGGTCTCTCATCATATGAACATAAGAGTCCAGTATGATAGATATAGATATCATACCACAACATAATATAAAGGAACTTGAAAGAATTGAAATGAAAGTAGAACTTCAAAACGATAAGGGTGAAGAACCACTTTAAAATTCGGCAGCCTAACGGTGCCACTTAAGACATCAAAATACTGAATTGAAGAGATCAAATGGGGTCTCTCATAATGTGATCATAAAAGAACATTATGATAAATATAGATATCATACCCCAACATAATAAAAATGAACTTGAAAGACTTGACATGAAAGTAGAACTTTGAAAAAGAGAGAGGTGAATGAATCCCTTGAAAATTCGGCAGCCTAACGGCGCCACTTAAACTTTCTTAAAACGAAATGATGAGAGTAAGAAGGGGTCTTTCATCATATGAACATAAAAAGGGCAGTAAGAGGAGTATAAAAGAACATCCTCCAAAATAATAACATGGAGCATAAAAGGAATGACATAAAAGAGATCACTTGAAAAGAAAGAGAGGGGTCGGATCCCTTACCTTAAAATGTAACTCTTAAACCTCAAAGGTTGGGACCTTGAGGGCTTGGAGGCACCTTGGGAGGACTCCTTGGGAGGTAATGAGACCAGAACTTCGTTGGGGAAGAGTGGGGAGTCGAATGGATGAGAGGATGGCTTGGTATTTATAGGGAAAGTGAGGGGACAAGGCATTAATGGCAAAGGGACACCTCATTAGTGGTTTTGGCAAAACCATGGGCTTGCCCATGGTATTTGCCCATGGTATTGGCCACTTGGGACACCTCATACCTTATCTCAATATTCATAATTCGAACATATTGATTACAAACTTAATACATCATTTAATGATGTCATTAAACACCCGTAACTTAAAAACTGTATTTTCACTATTAATCAAAAATTCAACTTTCTCAGAATAATCCCAAAATTTCACCTTAACCAAATATCAACGCTCTGATTACAAATATGAAATCCATTTTATAAAAATAATTTTCTAAATATTTTTTATTTAATTTTTAAATAAAAACACTATTCATCGAAAATTCATTTTTTCAGAAAAAACCCCAAAAATTACCATAACATAATATCGATGCTCTGAGTTCAAAAATAAAGTCATTTTTATAAAAATAATTTTCTAATTATTTTTAATTAAATTTTTAATTAAAAAACACTATTCACCCGAAAAAACTAATACTTGAATAATAATTAATGAAACCGTTATTTAACTATTTTATTGAATCACATTACTTAATCAAGGTGCCAAGATTATTTTAAAACTTTCTTTAAGTGAGATTACTAATCCATTTGGTCATATTACTAATCCTAATCATAAAATCACTATTCATAATTTACTATTCATCAAAAATCAAGTTGATCTTATTAGACTCTAAATTTCGTACTGAACATAATTGTAGAAGACCATTTTTCGAAAATCATTACACATTTTTAATTATTTAAGGTTTACACAACCATTTTTAAAATATCCTTTTTCTAAAATTCATCAAAAATATGCATACAATATTTATCCGGTCATTTGAAAATTCATAAACATCATCATAAGAAGAAATCCAAATTTTTATTTAAAAAAAGGATTACACAAGGCAATTACGGTCTCGTTACATAACCCCTTATAATACCAGCATAGGACCTAAGAGTAAGGTGTGTTAGGGTGATAGAATTTTGGGGCGGCTCAGTCAACATTTCCCGAGTAGTAATTTCTATCAGTTTGAACTTCTCGCGAAGGCGATTCCGTTCTAGCTTCACATGATGAAGTTCGGCTTGGATTTGGTCCAGAGAAAATCCCAATGGTGCTACCTCCTTCCCAATCTCTGTTAGATGGGCTTCGATCGGCCCAAGGCTACTAGGTGAGGCCATCAAATCTTCTTTCTATAATAATTAACCAAGATTACTTAAATTTAGAGACAATAATCAAAACATTTTTTTCACGGTGGTCATATTGACCGATGGTCATATAACACTCAAAAACCAATGGTCTCATTTTATTTATAATCATGTTTATCAAATAAAACATTTTTTTTGAGTATAAAAAATAACACATGAAATTAGGAAACAAGATTTATTCAAAATTTCGGGTCGTTACAATCTTCCCCCCTTAAGAAATTGCGTCCTCGCAATTTTTTTTAAATTGAGTTTTGAAATTTCATTGAAAGTCCCACATCGTAAAAAGAGTCAGTAACACCATTACTTTAAAAGAATGAAAAGGAAGTACAAAGGCCACCCGAGTTAACCCACACTCGGGTTCCATGTAGGAAAACATGGACATGGAGGAAAAAACAAAGGGTCAGTTCTGAGAGAGAGTGATAGAGAACATGATTAGGAGAAAGTTAACCATGAGAAAATCCCAAACTTATGATGTGTGTAAACGGTCTTTGATTACCTAGTAGGAAACGTAAACCAACAACATTTTTGTTTTACGTTTCTTTTCATAATTTTGAGGATTTCATTTACTACATAGAACAAAAACATAAGAAAATATACCTACCTTCAAGTAGAGTTTCATCCTTTAACAAGTCCCTACCAACACTAATCTTTTCGCCAAATGATGAGAATTCAAAAACACTTGGTCTCATAAAAGCACAAGAATCATCTTCTATAGAATCACATAATCTACAAAAGATTAACTATCCATTTCTTCTATCTTTAAACATTATCCCAAAAACAGAAAGGTTAAGGTAAAACAACTCTTCAAAAAGAAAGAATCCCATAGGAATAGAACCTACTTTTAAATCTTCAAAGTTCCATGGTACTACCCAACGTTCATCATAGACCACTCCATAAATAACGGTCCTTAAAATTCCTCAAAATAAACCAAAGTAAGATTGAAACCCAAATACAAGAAGGATTGGTAACATAGTCTTCCAAAACAACTTCATTGTTCGTCTCCAGACAACATCAACCACTCCTAACATCTTATAACAAAAGTAGCTAACCTAAACATATTTTACCCAAGATAGGTTAATCATTCCCAAAAGTAACCTAAATTACTATAAGTCCACCTTAAATTCATCAATTCTTCAAAATATAAGTCAACCTTACTCCTCAATGAAAATACTATAGTAATCTATTTACCTCGATCATATAGGGTCCCCAAAATAGTGAACTCCTTCCAAAATAATAATCATCTTTTAATCCCTTAATCATCTCTGACATATTAATACGGAAATTGTCACATTTCCTATCACATTGGTTGTTGGGACACGTTATTCCATTTCCCACCATTAACTAAGAAGATAAAGTATAATTAGAGGCTTAAATACTTAACCAATAATCATGAAAAGGAACTTAAAGCATATAAGGATAACTTGTAGAAGAAAAGTATACCCTAACTTGTGATCCCCTAGGTTCCCATCTAGGTTATCCATGATCATATATTCTTATGTGAATCTTTATTTTATTTTATCTTTGTTCCTTTAATAATGGTTCATACCAAGCTTATGAATTTACCAAAGCATATCCCCCGGGAGTGTCGTAACCAAGAGTGCAGCAAGGCCCGTTGTCGTGTACCAGTTCCCGTTCAAGTCTAGCTCAAAGCGGTGTTTTCGAGTTTTACCCCTATGTACATCTGTGCCAGAGCCACCTCTACCTGCTCGTATCCAGACAGGGATGTATTTTCTTGGCAACCCCTTACTCAATACTCACCAAAATACCAGGAAGATTTCCTATATTAAACTTTTAAATAGGGTTCATCCTAGAGTTTTCATATCCTAATTTCCACAAATAACTAAACCATCCTTTGATACCAACTATAGCATCCCACCTTTTTATCACATAAACTTTAATTACATTTTACAAAACTGAGGATCTTTAAGGTTTAGTGTCTTGGAAACCAGGAACTTAAAACATGAAAACAACATAAAGAATTCTTCTTAAACACTTGAAAGGATTCTCCTCATGTTCACCCTAGGCTCATTACTGAATCTCATAACCTGGGGACATACATCAAAAGAAAGGGTGAGCAGAAGGCCCAGCAAGGGAAACAAGTGAAACATTTTACATATGAACTTGGGATACATCAATAAAGTCTTGAAAAGAACTTTAAGGCATGAAAATGAAATAATGAGGCATATCATAATAAAAATAAAACTTTTTCATAACTTTAAGATGTGGCTGCAACATTTAATGTTGGCAATAGTTTCGTTTCACCAAGGTTCATCCCCAAGGTGTCGTTAAAAATTACCAAGGTTATTCACCAAGGCGTCGTTAAAATGGTCATCTCTAGAGATTAAGTCTTTACCCAATGCATTGGAGCGCTATCAGGGCGCACCCTTAAATTTGCCTTTATTATCATGTGAGCCACATATATCATCATCAAACATTTCATAAATAACCCATATAGCATAAAATAAATGGGTTTCATTTCATAATCATAACATTTTAAAAACTGCTTTAATGGCATGATCTTTACGGCACTTTAAACCCACGGAAAGGGAAGCGGGTCTCATGTATGTAAATCCCAGAATTTAAAATGGAACATTTTGATATATATGTGAATACCCTTGTAGAAATAAGAGCTTTGAGTATTCACTTTATAACATAAAATAATTTTTGAGGAAAGGGAGAGGCATTTTGAGGGGAAAATTCTGCAGCATAACGGCTATGTTACAAGGTTTTAGAAAACATTGAGAAGAGAGGGGACATGGGTCAAACATTCATAAATGACCCATCAAACAGTAGAGGGACAAAATATAAGGGATTTATGAACATGGTAATGAAATTTGAAAATATACCATATGAAATGAAGAACATGAAAGGAAGAAAACAAAACAAGATTTCTCTTGTGAAAATTCGGCAGCCTAACGGCATCACTTAAACTTCAACAAAATTGAATTGACAAAGTCAAATAGGGTCTCTCATCATATGAAAATAAGAGTACAGTATGATAGATATAGAGATCATACCCCAACATAATATAAAGGAACTTGAAAGAATTGACATGAAAGTAGAACTTCAAAACGAGAAGGGTGAAGAACCGCTTAAAAATTCGGCAGCCTAACGGTGCCACTTAAGACATCAAAATACTGAATTGAAGAGATAAAATGGGGTCTCTCATCATGTGATCATAAAAGACCAGTATGATAAATATAGAGATCATACCCCAACATAATAAAAATGAACTTGAAAGACTTGACATGAAAGTAGAACTTTGAAAAAGAGAGAGGTGAATGAATCCCTTGAAAATTCGGCAGCCTAACGGCGCCACTTAAACTTTCTTAAAACGAAATGATGAGAGTAAGAGGGGGTCTTTCATCATATGAACATAAAAAGGGCAGTAAGAAGAGTATAAAAGAACATCCTCCAAAATAAGAACATGGAGCATAAAAGGAATGACATAAAAGAGATCACTTGAAAAGAAAGAGAGCGGTCGGATCCCTTACCTTAAAATGTAACTCTTAAACCTCAAAGGTTGGGACCTTGAGGGCTTGGGGGCACCTTGGGAGGACTCCTTGGGAGGTAATGAGACCAGAACTTCGTTGGGGAAGAGTGGGGAGTCGAATGGATGAGAGGATGGCTTGGTATTTATAGGGAAAGTGAGGGGACAAGGCATTAATGGCAAAGGGACACCTCATTAGTGGTTTTGGCAAAACCATGGGCTTGCCCATGGTATTTGCCCATGGTATTGGCCACTTGGGACACCTCATACCTTATCTCACTATTCATAATTCGAACATATTGATTACAAACTTAATACATCATTTAATGATGTCATTAAACACCCGTAACTTAAAAACTGTATTTTGACTATTCATCAAAAATTCAACTTTCTCAGAATAATCCCAAAATTTCACCTTAACCAAATATCAACACTCTGATTACAAATATGAAATCCATTTTATAAAAATAATTTTCTAAATATTTTTAATTTAATTTTTAAATAAAAACACTATTCATCGAAAATTCATTTTTTCAGAAAAAACCCCAAAAATTACCATAACATAATATCGATGCTCTGAGTTCAAAAATAAAGTCATTTTTATAAAAATAATTTTCTAATTATTTTTAATTAAATTTTTAATTAAAAAACACTATTCACCTGAAAAAACTAATACTTGAATAATAATTAATGAAACCGTTATTTAACTATTTTATTGAATCACATTACTTAATCAAGGTGCCTAGATTATTTTAAAACTTTCTTTAAGTGAGATTACTAATCCATTTGGTCATATTACTAATCCTAATCATAAAATCACTATTCATAATTTAATATTCATCAAAAATCAAGTTGATCTTATTAGACTCTAAATTTCGTACTGAACATAATTGTAGAAGACCATTTTTCGAAAATCATTACACATTTTTAATTATTTAAGGTTTACACAACCATTTTTAAAATATCTTTTTTCTAAAATTCATCAAAAATATGCATACAATATTTATCCGGTCATTTGAAAATTCATAAACATCATCATAAGAAGAAATCCAATTTTTTTTTAAAAGGATTACACAAGGCAATTACGGTCTCGTTACATAACCCCTTATAATACCAGCATAGGACCTAAGAGTAAGGTGTGCTAGGGTGATAGAATTTTGGGGCGGCTCAGTCAACATTGCCCGAGTAGTAATTTCTATCAGTTTGAACTTCTCGCGAAGGCGATTCCGTTCTAGCTTCACATGATGAAGTTCGGCTTGGATTTGGTCCAGAGAAAAGCCCAATGGTGCTACCTCCTTCCCAATCTCTGTTAGATGGGCTTCGATCGGCCCAAGGCTACTAGGTGAGGCCATCAAATCTTCTTTCTATAATAATTAACCAAGATTACTTAAATTTAGAGACAATAATCAAAACATTTTGTTCACGGTGGTCATATTGACCGATGGTCATATAACACTCAAAAACCAATGGTCTCATTTTATTTATAATCATGTTTATCAAATAAAACATTTTTTTTGAGTATAAAAAATAACACCTTAAATTAGGAAACAAGATTTATTCAAAATTTCGGGTCGTTACAACTATTGTGCTCCACATAACTGATCAAACAAGTCATCAATTTAGGGAATATGATACTTGTTCTTTATTGTGATTTTGTTAATCTCATGATAATCAATGAAATGGGGCATTGACCTATCCTTCATCTTGACAAAGAGGACAGGTGCACCCCATGGTGAAGCACCTGGGAATATAAACCCTTTATCTAGTTTCTCTTGTATTTGTTTCGTTATCTTCTCATACAACACAAACATTATATATGGTGTCTTGTATATTATAAAATCCCATTGTATAATATCAATCGGTAATTCAGCATCTCTTATAAGAGGAAGACTAAAAAATTCCTCGAGAAACACTTCAATGAATTCCCTCACAATAGGCATGTCTTCAAGGATGTTTGATTCCTTAGACCCAATCATTTGGGAAAGATATGCATGCTCATGGGGCAGTAATATCCATGCATAATATAATGGTTGTAAATAAGATTCATCCTCTTCATTGAACTTGTAAGGAATTAGGGGTTAATTCGCCACATGGAGAGTGATTTCCCTCTCACGGTAATTTATGTTGGATTTATATAGGGAAAGTCAATATATTCCATTAATTGCATCAAATTATACCAAAGAGATTATGAAGAGGTATGTTGTGAAGTTCAATCCACAAATTGTTACAGGGAAGGATTCATATTCATGGGTTCTAATGATTTTCCCATTTACCATTATCACTGACATCATTAATTCAATGATTTTTTGTGGTGTTTGAAAAGTTCTATTAAACTTTTGGGATATAAAATAATGTTTAGAACTATGGACGATAATCATACCATTAACTTTTTGATTCTGTTTCTACTTATTTACTTCGTCCAAAACAACTTAGGGAATATAACTATTAAACACAAAATGGGGAATATGATGAAAAAAAGGGATAACATATAAATTACATTTATTTCCTTAAATTATGGATTTATAGTCTTCAATCTATGTTATCCGTGATCTACATCCCAATATAAATTATTAAGGGTATTTCTTTAATTCCTTTAATAACAGTTTTTAGTAAGATTATGAATTTTCCAAAGCATATCCCCTGGGAGTGTCATAAACAAGAGTGCATTAGGGCCCATTGTTGTTCATCAGTTCCCATTAGATCCTTGCTCAAAGTTGTTTTTTCGGGGTTTACCCCTACATACATATGTACCATAATTTTTTCTACTGTATCGTATCTATAAAAGGATGTATATGATTGATAAACAACTTACTCAATACTCACCAAAATTTAGGGGTGTTTTTATTATACTTAGTCTTACCCTAAGGCTTTCACTAGGGTTTTCTAATACTATTACCAAAAATAACTAAACCTATACTTTGATACCAAATATAACAAATCCTATCTTTATTACACACATAAACATGATTTGTTACATAAAATGTCTCTCAAGATAACAATGAGGATCGAGAGGGTTAGTATCTTGGTAAATTAGGAACACTAAATAACAACTTATATCATAAAAACTTTCATATTTATTGAAAAATTATTTTACAAGGCCCCAACATTCCTTCGTAGTTAGCATTGAATGGGATTACCAGAGGATATGCGTAAGAAAAGGGAGAGCTATAAAGCCCAATAAGGGTGTAAACAAGGAATAAAATGAAGAATATAGTACATGTTAGGCAATAGGAATATCAATGGAGAAAAAGAGAAACATGATCATAAATGAATTATATATCATGATTATCATAACATGAAAATTTGGAAACAACATTTAACATGTTATTAGAATGAGCTAAGGCTCATTGCGCATAGAGCATGAGTAAGACCTCATCGCACTTGTATTAGCATGAGTAAACCCTCATTTCACTTGAATTAAAATGACTGAACCACCATTTAACATGAATTAGCATGATTAAACCTTCATTGAACTTGACGTATCATGATACTATTCTTTACCCAATTCTTTGTAGAGCTTTTGTGGTGCACCCTTCTTAATCATTTTGTTTCATGCTTAGGTGTGCCACATTGATCATAAAACATGGATTCATTAAACATCATCATTTATTCCATGATAGAGTAATTTAGAATTCATATAGGAAACTCTATAATCAATAAGTAAATTTTCATAATGTTGAATACCCTTGATAGAGAAATGGGCAGGGTATTCACTACACAATAACTTTGGCTGGGAGAATCACGGTGCAGTTTCAGCATCATAACAGCGTGAAATAAGAATTCATCAAAATGGTCGATGAGAGAGAAAGGGTTATCTCATCATATGTACCTGAAATGGAAAATAAGGGGTCATATATATACATTTCTCAACATATGTAACGGAATTTAGAAACATAATATAATATAAATGCTTGAATGTAAATGATAAGAGACAAATTCCATATGGAATTTCGGTGTGGTAACAAGTGTTCATGGGAGGAATTAATGAGAAAGGAAGGGGTATATAATAATTAAAAAATAAGGAAGGAAGTATAGTGCAGGTTTGAAATCATACCTCATCATTTTTAGTTGAAAATAAAAGTGAAAAACAACATAAAGAAATTTGGACAAAAATTTGAAATGAATAAATCCCTTACATGGAAGTGTGATTCCAAGGGATTGGGAGAGGCTAAGGACGGGCTAATGGGGAGATTGAGATGCATTGGGATGATTATAGAGAAAGGGGGTAGGTTTTGATTGAGATACAAATATTTTGAGTGAAGAGGAATGGGATATTTAATGGATATATATATGAAGGGAGATAAAATTCTTTATTGTTTAGGTTTTGGACACCACACAATAAACTAATCAAAACCAAAAACAATACTGGAGTTTTGCACATGGTTTTCTCCAAAGTGGAGTGGAAAACATTATTTTATAATGAAAATGGCCGAAATTATTAAAATATTATTCTTTTGTATATGCAGGTGAGTCACACTCTCAAGGAAATCATTTTAAAATGTTAAAATGTTTTATAAGTCATGAAGGGTCCACCAAGGCTTTGTAAAATAAATCAAACGAACCCAAAATCAGATTATTTTAAAGTTAAAACATATATTGGACATACAACCCATTTATATTATTTTATTATATCACTATTGGGTCATTAAGATGTAATAAAACACATTATATGTTTAAATGGTATTTAATTTTTACCCAAAGAATCGATTGTCTCAGAAAATTATGAAAAATTCACAGTTGTATAATTTCAACATCCATATTACAAAAAAATATTAATTTTATGTAAATAATTTTTTAAATATATTAATTTTTACTTTTAAAATAAAAAAATATGTTTATCAAAAATTAACGGGTTTTGAAAAAAAAAGCATTCAAACCGTAAAAATTTACAATTGTATTCATAAAAATTATAAAATAATTGATATTTAATAAAAAGTAGTTTAGTAATGATATTTTATTAAAATATTATTTAATTCAAAATTAAATTAATACATCAAAATATATTTCTTAATTCAATATTAACTAATATTACTATTTTTTCTTTAAAAACTATTTAAAAAGCAACAATAATAAAATAAATTTATATTCTATATACAAAAATAATGCACATCATCATAGTGATAGGGTATTGTTACATTACCCCTTATAACACATGCATATGACCTAATGGTAAGGTGTGAAATGGTGACAGACTCTTGGGGTAGCTTGGATAACATCGCTCGGGTGGTAATCTCTATCAATGTCCACCTCTCCAGTTGGCAGTTCTGTTCAAGCTTAACGTGTTGAATCTTAGCTTGGTATTGGTCTAGAGAGAAGCCCATTGATGTCACCTCCTTTCTGAACTCCGACAAATAGGCTTCTTACAGAGTAATTCTACTAGATGAGGCCATCACTTTATTTGTCTAAGTAAAATGGATTTGTTAATGCCCTATATTTATAATAATCATGTGATCACTATTCAATGGATATATTAGCAACTATAAGAATTCTTAACGGTATTTTGAAATCCAAAAACATAAAACCAAGTAAGTACATATGTTTTATATAACCAATTTACGTAATAAGACATTTAATTAGAACAAGGGTAATTTTCATTAATAAAATTTTGGGTTGTTAGAAGGTTATTATGGGGAAGGTGCTAAATCATACACCAACATTTTTAATTGAAAATAATATGGTATAAAAACATAATGAACTTTGGACAAAAAAGATAAAGGAAGAAATCCCTTACGGAATTTCGGCATGGTAACGGGTGTAATGGGAGGCATTGATGAGATTGAAAGGGGTATCTCGTCATTCAAACGTAAGGAGGGAAGTATAGGTGAGGTTCAAAATCATACCCCAACATTTTCAATTGAAAATAAAATTATATAACAATATAATGAAACATGGACATAAAAAATAAAGGAAGAAATCCCTTACATGGAAGTGTGCTCCCAAAGGCTTGGGAGAGGCTTGAAAAGGGATTATAGGGAGATTGGCTCACCTTTGAAGGATTATAGAGAGAATAAGGAAGATATTGGTTGAGATCAAATGTTTTTTAGTGAAGCAGAATGGGATATTGAGTAGGTTTATAGAGGAAAGGGGAGAGAATTCTTTATTATTTAGGTTTTGGACACTACATATTAAACTAATCTAAACCACAAACCACACCATGGTTTTTTCCCATGGTTTTTTCTAAGGTGAAGTGAAAAAACATTATTTTATAAGACAAATGGCCAAAATTAAAAAAATATTAGGCTTGATTATGTGGAGTTGCGTCACACTCTCAAAGAAATCATTTTAAATTGTTAAAATGTTTTATAAGTCTTTGAGGGTCCACTAAGGCATCATAAAATTAATCAAACAAATCTAAAATCCCATTATTTTATATCTAAAACATATATTGGCCTAAAATCCCTTTTATAATTTTTTTTAAATCAATATTGTGTCATTATGATTTCATAAAACACATTATATATTTAAATGGAAGTTATTTTTTACACAAAAAATCAACTGTCTCAAAAAATTATTGAAAATTCACCTTAGGTAATTTCGACATCCTAAATCAAAAAAGGATATTCATTTTATCAAATTAATTTTCTAAATATTTGAATTTTCATTTTTTAAATAAAAAACCTACATTTATTAAAAATTGCAGGGTTTTGATAAAAATGGAATTCAAACTTTAATAAAAATTAAAATTGTATTCATAAAAATTATATGATCATTTATATTTAATAAAAATTAATTTATTAATACAATTTTATTAAAATATTATTTAATTAGAAAAATAAATTAATTTGTAAAAATAGTTTTCTTAATTGAATATTAACTAAAAATATTATTTGTGCTTTAAAACCCATTTACAAGGTAACAATAATAAAATGAATGTATATTATTTATAAAAAAATAATACACATAATCATAGTTCTAAGGTCTTGTTACATAACCCCTTATAACACTCAAATAAGACATAAGGGTTAGGTGTGCGATGGTGACAGACTCTTGCGGCGGCTCAGATAACATCGCTCGGGTGGTAATCTCTATTAACTTCCACTTATCCTATTGGCGGTTCTACTCAAGCTAAACATGTTGAAGCTCTGATTGGGATTAGTCAAGAGAAATTCTTAGTGATGCTTCCACCTTTCCAAGCTCTGACAAATGGGCTTTGTATGGAGAAATTCTACTAGATGAGGTCATCGATTCCTTTGTCTAAGTAAATTAGATTTGTTAAATCCCTATATTTATACTAATCATGTTATCACTATTCTGTGGTTATATTAGCAATGGTAACAATTATTTACGGTATTTTAAAATCCAAAAGCATAAAATAAATGAAGTTCATATATTTTATATTACCATTTTACAAAATAAGACATTTAATTAGATCATGAATAATTTTCATTAATAAAAGTTTGGGTCCTTACAAATATACTCCTTGATAACCTCCATAAGGCATTTGTTTTTGGTCATATAATGAGACCAAAAGGTCATGGTTGTGGGTAAGTGTCTTGGTAAGAGGATTGGGAAGAAATTGGAAATGTCTCAATGCTTCAGAGGTGTGTGAAGAAGAAGGGTGATGGTGGTATTTATAGTAGATGATAGGGGGGTTTCCATTATTTTAATCATTATTTTATTATTTTTCTCAAGACAAGATATAGTGGTGGTTATTATGACTCAATACAGTAATTAGTGTATTTGAGTAAAAACCAAGGGTTCTTAGTTTGGTAGAACATCATCCATGACTAAATAAATCTTGTATTTAGCTTATATAAAAAATTATCGTATTTCATGATTTACCAAAAATTCAATTATTTCATAAAAATCACAAAAAAACATCCTAACCATTTGTAGAAGTTTATAATTGAAAAATTAAATCCATATTATGAAAATAATTTTCTAAAAATGAGAAATTTTATTTTTAATTAAAATCATAATTTTTTCCAAATATACCAATTTTAAAAATTTGACTAATTTTATAACAACTAATAAAATTTATCAGGATCTCATAAAATTATCGTACAATCATAAGAAAATAAAATATTAATTTAGTAATATATTTTATGAAAATAAAATTTTCTTTTAAATAGTTATATTATTTATAAAATTATAAATAATTATTTTTTACTTAAAATTCTAACACCTCATTTATAATTTTCCAAAAATTATTTACTTGTTAAATAATGTAAATATATTATATTTTTGCTTATAAGATGGCTTAAATTTATTTATACTTTATTAAGTGAGGTTACTATTCTCTTGGCCAGATTTCTATTCATAATGGTCTTCTTACTATTCCTAGGGTCGTGTTACTATTATATCAGTATAAATTCCTTAATTTCATTAAATACCACTTATTTCATTCCAAATTTATAACGAATTTCAATACATAATTCCAAAATGAAAAGATATTATTTTATAAGTACCTAGGTTCTCACATCGTTTATGATGGTGGGTAAATCCATACATATTGAACATTCCCTTGACATCATAAAAAGTTTAGAAAAGTACCTTGATAGGAAAGTAATAAGAAAATCCATTTTTTAGAAAAGTTTTGTTTATAAAGGTAAAACAAGGGTACAAATATATTTTAATAATCCTGGTAGAATAGTAGAATATTTTTGACATATTCTTGAAAAAAAAATGGTTTTGAAGGAACACATATTTCCTCTGAAGAGAGTGGTAAAGTCCGACTTTCTGGAAAATAAATTATAGATTATGTTTTGTACCAAATAGTGTAAAATTTGTATCGTTACTTAGATATAACATGAATACCCATAGGTTAATAAAACTAATGATATTTATTTTCATATGTATCATAATATTTCATCAATGGATGCATAATTATAAACAATCTCGATGAATGATGATATTATTTCAATAAACTATTACAACTATGGTAACATTAAATCATAATAAAATGGAAATAATAACATTAAATGAAGCTTTAAATATAAATAAAATAATTATATTCGTGATATTAAATGTAAAATGATGTATATACACCACATAGAAAAATATATGTGCATAACATGGCATGTGTCTCAAAGAAGGAAAATCAAGACAAAAAAACATTACTGATTTCATTACTTTTGAAAAATAAACCCCATTAAAGAGATATCATAAAATGTATTCGTAAATACCCATAAATTTATATATATTTTTCATATAATACATTCTTAGAATGTATTTAGACAACACAAAATAAATTAGTGGTGAACCTGACATGTATCTCACAGATAATAAAAAGTGAAATGAGAAGTCTTCTTACCTAATGTATTGACTCTCGTCATATTCATAAAAACATAATGTATAATAAATAAAATCATTCTATAAATCTATCACAAAATTTTATTCTTATATCTAATTCCATGTATTTTTTTATTATGACTCTCGCATGTTAAAAATTCAATGTTAAGGTTTCTCTTGAGGTAATATTCATTTTTTCTTCACATGTGTCATAATTTATTATATATTCGGTCCCTATACTTATATCATTATTTAAAAAATTTAAACTATGATATAAATATCATTTATATTCATTATATTTGTATTATAATAATCTATATAATATATAATTATGAAATTAAATACACCATTCATGGAGATGGTAGGCCTTATGAACGCATGAACGTTGTTTCCATTTTTTTGTACTATTGAATGTAAACAAATTAAATAAAATATATAAAAATATAATATCATTACTGTATAATTATTATTTCATATATATAATATAATTTCAAAAACCCATACTTAAAACATTCCATGTAGTGTGTGGAGGAATCACATCACTTTGAGGGGTGGTACTCCACACTATCTCAAATGAAATTATCATATTTTCACAAAAATAGAAAGTATTAAGATATTTGTTATAAAACAAATAAATAGTATTAAATTCATTATAAATATAAAATATATTAAATATTGAATGATTAAAAATTAAAACTCCCTCTATGATAGGAAATAATGGAAGAGAAAATAATTTCCATTTCATGAGGTGGTAGTTCATCATACACATAAATTGTATGTTTATTACCCATTAAACAGAAGTGTGTATAAGTGTAGTTAGAAACCCTAGAATAAAAATATTTTAGTATATTTATGATTTTATTTTATTTATAATAACTGAATAAGGAGAGTGGATTAGGTGTGTAATTAAAATATGATAAAGGATCTTGAAGGAAGATGTTACCTATTCTTTTTGTAAATCCTTTCAGTTTTCGCAAAAGGGATTCCTTTGAGAGATT
This sequence comes from Viscum album, assembly GCA_963277665.1. Classification (NCBI taxonomy): domain Eukaryota; kingdom Viridiplantae; phylum Streptophyta; class Magnoliopsida; order Santalales; family Viscaceae; genus Viscum; species Viscum album. The sequence goes on along the minus strand of OY728126.1, from coordinate 811,714,990 downwards.
TATACAAAAATAGAGGATTAAATAATGAATTTAGGGATTTTGGAAAGATTATTAGGAATATATGTTTCAATAATAAGTGGTTTTAGTGGTGTTAGAATGTGGGAGAGGTGGTGGCCTTTTAGATTGGAGGGAAAGGACTAAGATGGTATTTTTTAAAACAAGTTAGGTGTACAAAAAAATTTACGAATATAAACTAATTCAAAAACATAAATAATAAAACTAGAACATTAATGTCATAATAATGGGCATAAAAAATGGTGTTAAACGTATTTCTAGGTCTATTACACCCTTCTGTTTAAGGTTTAGTCCTTTGATAAGCATAATTTTTCCTTAATCATTGTAATAAATTTCAATTAGTTTCACTAATACTTTCATTCAAAAACTAAGTTGACTTTATTATCAAATATAAATTATTATTATTCCAAATTTATAACAAATTTTAACAAATTCATATCATAGAGGTGGTAGAAATTAATTTAAATTTAATCCTGTAAATGGGATGAAAATGCGGGTTTTAAAGTAAAAAAGTTCAAAAGTTTTATTATGTCTTTATATTCAATTTCTATGTGAAATTGATTCAAAAGGCCTAAATAGGATTAATAGATAAATAATTTATATAATGAGACATTAAAAACAAATAAAAATTAAAAATAACACTGTAAATAAATTATATGAAAAAGCTATTTCGAATTAAAATTCAGCATTTTCACTATTCGTTAAAAAATGAAACATCACAAAAAAATACCAAAAAATCATCCTCAGACTGTTTTTATGTTTTTATTTAATATTTTAAGCTTATATTTATAAATAATATTTATAAAAGTTAGAAAAAATGGATTTAAAATAGGTTCTCCGCTAAAAGGTGGTAAAAGTGCCTTTATAAAAATATTTGATTTTTTTGTGACATGTTGAGTTTTTTATTATATTATGCTTATAAAATATATTATATGAAAATCCAAAAATATTTTTCTGTAAATATAAAATATATATTTTATTAATATCATTCACTAATTATAATTTATTTAATTTATTAGAATAAAATAGTATTGTGAGTATAAAAATAGTTTTATGTAAAAATATTTCCATTATGTTAAATTGGTTATTATATCCATTACTAATCAATTTATATCTGATGAATTTATTTTATATTTTGTTAAAACCACATATTTTTTTAATTTATTTTATATTATTCATATCCACTAGGTTATATCTTATTATTTTAAATAATAATATATTAATAATATATTATTATTTGATAAAAAATTGTAATACATATTTTGTAACCAAATATTGTGTTGTGTGTAGCGAAAGCTCCCCTTGGTGTAGTGTGTAGAGAATTATAACCTTCATGTTTCATGTAGTGTATGATTAACTTAGTATTGTGTATAATTCAAGACAAACTTTGTGTTGTAATATAAAAATTTAGTTTCAGTGTTGTGTGATATAAAAAATATCAAAAATAGTAAATTAAGGAAAAACAATATTTCAAAAAATATTAAGGTGTTATAAACAACCCATAAAGTTTCATCTCTCAATAATTAAGATGCATACATTGAAATTATCATGATAAACAACATTTTCATGCACACCAAGGTTCATATTCAAGTGTTGACTATACAACCAAGTAGTCAATCCACCTGAGACTCCCTATACACACAACTATGAAAAGTAAAAGTCAACTCAGAATAAGTATAAAAATATAAAACAAAGAGGAACCAAATAACCAATGATCATTAACACATATAAAGAAAAAAAATTAGAAAAATATGTATGTTATGAACCCAAACCCTTTTGTATATAACCATTTCATGAATCCCCCTTCAAAATGAGATTCCTATATTAGAATCTACTTACATGTAGATCCCATATTCATCCAACCCAATACATCACTTGGATGTGTATCCTAATGTCCACAAATTAAAATATGATCCATGTTTGATTCAGCATGTCCCTTTCATTGAAATATTAACACACGATAATTCCCAATCCATTTCGAGTTCACACAAGCCAAAGGCCTTCTTCAAAATAAAAATAATCGTTAACAATCTTTTCAAGAGTATTTTACATAGTTCTCCATTAAAAATAGAATTAATTTACCATAAATACAATAATACATCAAGTTCTTTGAATTTTTTAAGTAGGTGAAAATTCACCTACCCCAAATTGACTAATCCAAAGGAAAATAAAATAAAATATTAAGTATGATGATAAACATCACAAATTTTACACTAGAGAAATTTGGTTCCAAATCATTAGAAATAATAAAAGGAATAATGGTTTAAAATAATTAGGTGGTATCAAAATGAAATAATATATCCCTTAAAAATTTTCCAATTAATTCACTTTTTAATGATCTTCATCCCCTAAACATGCTGGTCATTTCAAATATTTTTAAAAACTAAGATTTTGATAACCATTTCTTATCCTATAGTGTGGTGTGTTACTCCATGCTATTTTAAATAGCTTGTTAGAGGATAACCCTACATATCCACCTATATAACCCACTAAGGCATAGGTACATCCCCCTTTTCATTTTCCAAAGAACATGGCTTCCACCAAGGTGAGGTGAATTCATGATTCTCATTTCCACCTCGTCGGTGAAAACTCATCATTCACTTGACCCATTACCGCAAGGCCACCAACTCACTGTCTCTAATGTCTATGTTTTTCACAGGTGAACTATACATAAAAACACCCACTAATGTCATATTGGGAACTCATGATCACTATTTCCACCAAACCCACATAGATAGATTTTTTCATTCCTAAGAACCACTATTGTGACCAATATATTCATTAAGTTGTGATATTTTTTTATAGGGAGACTTCTAATGAACCACTCCCAAAAAAATACTAGGTGGTATGGGGTGGTGTCATCATTATTTATTGGTTGACTCTCATGCCCGCATTTCTACCACGCCTAAGGAAGTGACCTTCACCACATCCTACACCATGTATTGATGAACTATATTTCCTAAAATAACATAACATCCCTCCACACATCTAGAAATCAGATGAAATCATCACATTATGTAAAATACATAATAAATAGTAAGATACCTCAAACCAAAGGTATCATATTCTCCCCACCATTGATATTTGTTTCTATGAAAATCAGAGGGTACATGTGTATCATAATGTTTTTTTAAATTTCTCTGGTATAAGATTCCCACATTCCCAATTTTCTTATAGAAATTATACATGTTCAATGTGGACCAGTGAGATACATCTATCCCACAAGACCATTTTTTATCTATCTGGAATGTGTATTGAGTTAGGAATGAAATATTCATTCTGGTTAAGAGAAATATGACCCCACATATGTTAGTTCCCATTCACTGTAATGTACCAATGAATGGGGGAAGGGTGAATCAGAGATACTGTTTTTCTTTTAAGTTCCATTTTAGTTGAAAAAAAAAATACATTATTTTAAAGATTTAATTCCCTGCTAAAAATAAAACAAACACACATCCACAAGAACACGTGTATTAATAAGGATCACTGTTCAATAAGAATAGCTATGCCATTTGTATGGTTGGAAGTAATCGAATACCATACAATCCACTAGAAAACAATACATTGATTAAAACAAGTAGGATATACCCTTACACTCATGTAGAACTATGAAACAATCAGACTAATGTGTGTAAACCCTCTTAGGACAATAGGGTAATATAACATCTTTGGTAACAAATCATGTTACTTGTGCTTATTTTCAATTAAATATGGGTATACAAGTGTTACACAGTTCTACAATTCCTTACCAAGAAGAAAGTTAAGAAATTCCTAGAATTATGCAAAGAAACATAGAGTCTAATTTCTTAATCCATTTTTCTAAATATGATTGTCCCAGATTCAACTGAATTAGAACTAATTCAAACCTTGAGTGCACCAAAACTTAGTATGATTCTTCTTTAGTTTAAAAATCTTCAGTATGATAAAAATCGGTACAAAAAACCTCATTCTGATTCTTCCTTACTTTGATAAATAGAGTATGGTGATACCCAGAATAGAAATCCTGTTATGATTTTTTAGCCTGGTATGACAACCACATTCCAACTAAAACAACATTGTACCATAGTCATTTGAACAAAAAATTATTCCTGATGAAGTTTATTCAATACAAGACACCCAGTATCACATTCTCTCTCTAAACATTCAGAACTTCTCCCTCTTCCATGATGAACAATACTCCACTAACTAACATAATAAAGTACAGTATAATTTCTCACCTTTTATAGGTGACACAAAATGGGTTAGGTGGGATTTCCAAAACCATTTTCCTGCTCAACTAAAATCACCCGCATCTTTATTTCTCTTGAATTATCAGATAAATTATGACTTGGTCAACACTTCTTGATTTTTCTAGAAACTTATTCAACCTTTATCCCTTCTCTTATAGACTATAATTTTTTATGTCGGTTATAATCATTATAAAGACAAGGGTCTAGGAAACATATTCCAATTTTCCCATTCATATTTCTCAATCCAATTATTTAGAAATGATTTGAATCAAAATATTGTATTTGAAGGTTCATCTCCCCTATGAAAAAGCCTTTAGAAAATTACAGATATTTATTTTCTCTTAACCCACTTAACACAAAACACTTATTCTTCAATTCACTTGACCCGCTTGACAAAAACCATACTTCTTTATTACTTCTCTTGACAGACTAGATGAATACATTTGAAGATAAACCAGAGAAAGAATCTTTCAAGATACGATCAAATATGGTTACAATCATCTTGGTTACGATTATATCTGATTATGATCATCTTGATGCTGAAAAACTATTCTCTCAACACCATGTTTCCCATCTACACCTATTTAATTAGTTTTTCTCTTCATAAACATCACTCTTCTAAACACCGCTTTCCAATTTGCATTATCTCTTCTTGGTACTGCTTTCCCGTCAACATCACTTTTCCCTTGGCACCGCAATTTCTCACTATAATTTCTCTAACTTAGAACCACTTTCATCGAAATCACTTTTTCATCGACCATCGACACCACATTTTCAGCACCCATCTGTACCACTTTTTCACCTCCCATCGGTACCACTTTTTTTAACTATCATCAGCATCACTTTTCTATGGCATTGCACATTGCAATTGGCACTACCTATCTCCAACTGTGTCACTTTCTTAAATTTGTAACATCTCTCCAATTGGTACCTTCTTTTCAATATCTCTTTTCTTCGATCATTATTTCATCACAAGTTCTCACATACACTCATGATCTATGAGAAATGAAAATAATAAAAACAGCATCACACTAAAAACATTGTAGTCAATGTGACTATGTTTCTATAAAAAAACAACCAAGTCTTCCTTTCTGATTCTTTCGAAAATAAAATCTGTGATTCTTCTCAAAAACATTCTCTAATTCTCTCAAAAAACAAACTCTGATTCTCTCAAAAAACAGACTATGGTTCTCTTGAAAAACAGGCTTTGATTCTTTTGAAAAATGGACTCTGATTCTCTTAAAAAATAGGGTCTAATTCTTTTAAAAATATGGATCCTATTTTCTTGAAAAACATACTTATATTCCTTCAAAAAAACAAGTTCTAATTCCATCAAAAAATAGGCTCTGATTCCTAAAAAAATAGGTTCTGATTCAACATTATGATTCTTTCTAAAACAAACAGAGGTTATTTCCATTCTTTAAACCTTATTAGATAACAAAATACATCACATGAAAACCATCACCTTCATCATCATCATGGTCCAAACAACATAATCACATGAGTCAGATACAGTTGGTACCTCATCACTTGGGCTATGTAGAATACATTATTAACTAAATTGAATCTTGATGATAAATCCATTGATAGGCCACATAACCAACTCCCTCAATAATTTTAAATAGTTCCCCATATAATTGACTTATATTTCCCAACACACCCAGTCGATGGTTACCTATCCTTAGTGATAATCTCAAGAAAACAAGGTCACCAACCTTAAATGGTAATGTAAAATAATGATGATTCGCATATGATTACTTACAACATTGTTTCATTTTCATCTATTTTCTGATGATCTGGTGTCATAGAGAAGACTAGGTCTAATCAGTGATTCTTCCCTAGCTTGAACCCAACATTTTTGTGGGCCACATGTTCTTCCATGTAATTCTATAAATAGAGGCCTCTTTATTGAGGCTTTATAATTATTGATATATTAAAACTCTACTGGAAAATAGTCTTCACATGAACCTCATAAGTCTAATACATGTTATATTATCCTGTCCACTATTTTTTGAATTATATACTCCATCTGTCCATATATTAAGGGATTCTTATCCATGATCATACACAATTTGGTTCTGATATATTATTGCAATGAACACAAAAAACATGAGGTAAATATTTAATCCTAGTTAAATTCTATATAAATTAGTATTCCAAGAAACTTCATTAGTTCTTTTATGTATAGAATTTCTAATTTTTTAACAAATTTTTTTCCAGATTAGTGTGAAGTCTTCCAAGATGGTAATTTGATCGATAATCACCCAACTGGTTTAGTGATTATGATGATTTTTTTAAATGATGTGATTAATTATATAGAAATATATTCTCATTTATATATCATAATATGTAGTGATTATAACATGTTATATAGTATTTGATTTTTTTTAGAACTACTGAAAAGTTATGAATTTACCCACATAATCTAACAAATTCCCCTTTATTACCAAACACAAAAAAAACATTCACCATGTTGCATATATTTTGAATACCTAATTGTACAACCCACTGTAAATGATAAAAATACCAGAGGAATTTTTCCTATAAATATAGATGAACTTACATTCGATCTCCAAACTGTAACACCATATTCAAATCTTCTTTACATCCATTAATAACCCCCACACCATTATGGGTTGACATAATGGTAAGAAATTTAGGTTCTGACGATTGATATTCCTTTACATTCTTTGAAAAATCCGAATTATGGAAGACTATAATAAAGATCATGGAATCTATTTATTCTATAAAATCCAAATGTGTACCTCTAGATAAATTCTAGTAATGCATAAGAATGTTTTATTATAATGTACTACAATAAAACACAGAGTAATAAAATAGAAAATTATAAAATTACATTTATAATAAAAACTAAAACTATAACCATAATGAATGTAATGGTATAGGGAAACATCATAATCCAGTACTCTGGCGAGTTACACTTGAAGAAATATTAAAAGTATTTGAGGATCATTACTATTATAAAAAAATAAACATTAGAATATACATTATAGGTAATGGAATGATATGTAAAGACCTAGTATGTTAGAGAAAAATGTACATATATGAAGGGTAATATGACTATTTTAATTTTACCTTTGGTCTTCATCCCTTTTTTATCTCAGATTTTATACCTTCTTTCCCTCAGGTCTCTATCAGACCGAATGTTCTATAATTCTTTTATGGCTCCCCGCAATTACATATTTCATCCCCGGAATTAAATGATGAATCCTCTCTTCTACACCTAACCATGATTGTGTGGTTATATCACCACTAGTCATCAATGGATTCCTTTGATCAATTGATTTTTGAAATATCGGGTCTACATGAATGCATTATGGTAGGGCTTCTCGGTTCAAAAGAAATCATGATTCGGTTAACCCCCAAAGATGACAGGATCCTTGAATGGTAAATCGCGGCCCACACTTGTGATGGTTCGTGATTTCTTCTATTAAAATGATCATATGACTTTCACATGAGGAATGATTCTCCATCAATAGCGTTCTGGTTAAGATTTCTCTACCATTTCCATATTCATAAATTTTTCACATACTAGGAAATTTGGTTAGGTGTTACCTATGCTCGTATAGTAGGAATAGAGCGTTATTTCATCCTATTTCACAGAGGTTTTGTGTTGAAATAGATTTTTCAAAGGTTCCTGTTGAATCCTTATGGATTTCTATGGGTGAATAATTTTGATATAATCAGTTGGTCATCATTGAATCATGGCATGGGTTCTACTCCTCTTGTAAGAATCTAGGGCATAACAAGGTAGTTTACAGGCATAGAATGATACAACCGAGATTATATTTGGATGTTCAAGTGAACTAGGCATCAAATTTCCCACCTTTAGTTTGTGTCAGTGAAGGTCCTGTTCAAATTGATTGAGGGTTGGTTGGTACAATGAGCTCAGTTGTAGCAGTGAATCAAAATCAATATAGGGTGTTACCTCTTTAGCCGAGAATAACTATATTTTCAACTGATCGATATTATATTTGGAAGGTCCCCCTATGATTTCATGGGATGCACAATCCATATCAATGTTGGATATTAACGGAAAAATTAAAAATTATCATGTGGGTTCTATTGGATCTGATTTTCAATTGCTAATGGAAATGTGATCCTAAAGCCTTGCACATATACTATGGTGGTTGCAAGTAGCAGTATCAACCATGAAAGGGTGTTTCAATTTATGGAGTGGGTATCTACTAGTATGTTTAGTAATTGGAGAATCCAATTCATGGTTTATGATGTCAGTCAAATAATAAACAGGGTCCCAACCCAAGAAGGACCTGGCTTGTATCAATTTGAAAAATCACATTGAGAGTATGAGTGTTGATGGAGGGGTTGAATGTAAAAACCTTTTCCCCTCGGAAATATAGTCATATGGAGAACAAACCTCATAAGAAATAGGATTACTTTATCAAGGCCTGCACAGACAAAGGATGAAGAAAGGAAATATATAAAATAGGAACCAGGAGAGTTGTATTGTCAATAAGAATAAGAAATCAAATTGATGCATTGACTACTCATATCTCCCTTGGGAAATGAAGACATGGTCATCCAAAAAAATGTTAAATACAAGGAGTATAAGCCTCATTAAATTTAAGGTGGAAAGTAGGTTACATTCTCAGAATTTGGCAAGGAGGATCATCAAGTAGGTGACATTAGGTCTCCAAAGCAAAGAGCCGAGGGGATCTTGGATGTTATAGTAAATCCTAAAAAAATTTAAGACGAGAAGACCAATGGTCATCTCATGGAGATACCATAACATATAGAGGATGTGCAGTTAGTGAAGGAGGTTGCAGATGCGGATATGAAACTTAACACAGAACTTGTGATTCACTCGGGTGAAGAAATGGTGGATTATGTTATCATGATTAAGGCATAGAATGAAGTTGAAGATAAAATGATGGAAATATTACTCATAGTGGACACTAAAAGGGAGAAATGTGTGTGTATTGGAAAAAAAGACCACATATTGAATAGAGGTTTCAACATGGGGAAGATAAAAAAAGAGGAATACATGCAATCATGGGACTATCTAGTATACTATTATGAAGACTCCTTGAAGGATGATCCAGAACACTGGGTAAATTTTCTTCCTCAAAAATTATTTATGTGGTCTAATTCAAACCGATTTAACCTTATCTTTAATAATTATTTAGTTTATATTTCTACTTGATCCAGATTTTATGTGAGGGTTCTCACTTTTCCCTTAAATTTTTTTGAGAATATAACATTACTTTGGATGGATGTAATAGAAATGCAACAATTATTCATGAAAGATTTTAGAAAAATAAATAAAATGGTCTGATAATAATATTATTAACAATATGATAAATTTAAATTAATTAATTAATTTAAATATAATTACACACATATGACTTATAATAAATATATAATTTACTAAAAGAAATAGTTTCTAAATTTTTGGTGTTAAACACATGATTTTGAAATAAAGAATAAATTTTATTAAAAAATTATAAATATCATAAAAAGAGAAATATTTTCATAAAAAGGAAATTAAATTTTAAAACAACACATTGAAATTATAGAATAGTAAATTTATCATGATTTTTTATGATAATTAATTTTTTCACTAAATAGTATAACACAGTTGCTATATAAGATTCATATTATGAAAAAATTGTGATGTAGAAATGATTTAATAAGTAATATCAGAAAATAAATGAGTAAATGTAACTTATATTATGGACAAGAAATATTTTTTTTGAATATTAATGAATTCCCAAGCCTATAACTGACATTCACGAGTCTAAAATGTTAATTAAGGTCTTAACGATATTATTTTTAAAAAAATTATATTCTTATATCCTTTGTAATATAAATAATTGATTTCAACTCCCAAAACTAGAATATGTCAAAACCATGCATTAAATTTAAGACACTACAAGCTAAAACCATGGGTAACCAAATGGTTTTTCTTTTTCCATAACATATATTTCTAGGGAGTATGTTTAAAAACTAACAAACAATCCTCCCACAATTACTATAAATACCCACTCATTAACCAATTCAACATCACTCCAAATCCATTGATAATTTATATCCACTAATTTGTTCTCTCCAGATTCTCCCCAAGTATTTTTCATGATACTGAGTTTCTCATCAAAATCATTAATAATATATATTTCAATGTAAGGGTCCCAATAATCTTTTCATTCCATAATTGGGTTGTTTTTTACAATTCCATTCCATTTAAACTTGAAATGTAAATATTACTCATTTATATAACTTAATTATTATATTATCATTGATATATCATCAATCCCTATCATTATAATACATTATTAAATTGTTATAATTCGGAAACATTCCCCTTGTTTTAAAAAACCCAAGTTTTTGGTAACGTATAGAGTGTGTTGTTTCATAGAAATTATGTATTTGTCTGGATACTAGAACATGGATGAGATTTTGGAAGATATGAACTTAGTGTCAATATCCCTAAAAAGGTTATTTTAGTATCCACTTGACCCTAACTCATTTCATGATTAGTCGGCCAAAGATTGTGCACCTTGCGGGACATGCCTAGATATATGCTTTGAATAATTAATATTCTCCATAGCAAATATAATGAAGGATTTGATTATATTTATATAGGTATTTATCCATAATTTATTTTATCTCCCACTATTTTAAATAAATTCTTCCAACTTCTAAAACTATTTTATAATATTACTCTTTATAATGTACATAATAACTACAGATCTATATTCTTTACTTGATAATGGTACTTATTTAGACATTTTTGATCCATAAATATTTTTTATATGAGTCAAGGGATTTCACCTATACATATTTATTAACTAATTTAATAAGGAAATATATTCATAATATTTATAATCCATTCTTCAATATGTACATCTATTTCTTGATAAGTTTCATTGAGCAATTACACTGTCTATTTCTATGATTTTCATCCTTAAGCATTATATCATGGTTAGTCTATAATAATTTACTATGTATTGAAAAGCATTATAATTTTTTATGATGGATGGGACCCAAAATTCTATTATTCCTCATTGTACTTGTAAGTCTCATAAGACAACAAAGATAGGGTAATGGGAGTTTCTTTAACCATTATGTATGATGACTTAGAACAAGGCCTTGATTGTATGTTTATAATGTCAAGAATTGTGAATCACTAAAATTTATATCATTATGTGATGATTTACTCATTTATTTCATTTTCCATTCATGGATTATGCTATAAATCATTAGTTATTTATATGTATATATTATACTTATTATTTCATGTCATATTCTATAGAACACTATCACTTTATGAGAATTTAAGTTCACCATTTATATTTGTTCCAATTTTCCTAGGTAATTAGATGGAATTATATGTTTGATTAGACATATATAATGGACTAAGGAATTATTATTTGTACTCAAATTTTGTAAATTCTCATGATGTAATGTAATATTTATATAAATAATCTTTTAAGGACTACTAAACCATGATCTTGGGAATTTAATATTAATTGTCCTTATTACCTTATAATAAATAAGCCAACTTCTCTCGGTGACAATGAATGGGGGTGTTATATTTTGTAATAGTTAAATTTTTAGTAGAAACTTTAGGAACTAAATTTAGAAGAATATATAAGGAAAACATAGATTATGTGATTAGAATATGTAGAGATTTTTCTGAAATGTTTTTTACGGATATTTTATTCATAGGACTATGTTTTGGGATACAATATATGTAATACATTTCTTATATATTTTTATTTTATAATATTACTAATTAATCTATGTATTTTTATTGATAAAGACACCTTCCATAAGAAATATACACCAAGGAAACAATGAAGGAAAATGTAGAGATTTTATAGATGGTCATTATAATGGAGTTGATGTTGTTTTTTGAAAAAAAAAATACTATACTATGAAAATTGAATCAGGATTTGAAATATAATTGTCTTGTATAGAGATATTGGTTTCCCATTAATGAGGATCAACTTATTTAGATTTTATTTTGAAGAATAAATCTCTATAATTTTTTGGATCCATTAAATCCATAGTGTAAAATCAATGGAATAATTCCCAAGATAAGATCATTATACCATTGGGATGTACTAAAGAGGAAAAACCTTCACACATTGGAGTATTATTTAACTGGAGACACTGACAAACATTGGTCCCCAATTCAAAATACTAAGAATTAATAAGATATATAAGGAATGGAGTGAAATTCATTTAATGTGATTCTTATTAAAAAAAATTTCCCACATTAGCAATGTGGTTAGATGAAAGTAAAATCCATTAATTTATGAAAAAGTGAAGAAGAAATGGTGGATGAGTATGGGGGAAATTTCAAAAAAAAATTAAATGTATGATGATGATTATCTTGGGTTTTCTCAAAACCTTTCATTATATGTGGAAATTGTAAAAAAATATTATCATTATTGATATGTTTCTCTCAATCCCCTTCATTTTTAATTGAAGACCTAAGAAAAAGAGTATGTTTGATCACCATGTTTGAAGAACTACTATAAATGAATAGAAGTGGAGAGTGGAGTACCATATATGTAATAAGTGTGGGATAAAATAGCTAGGTGCCTGTATAAATGGGTTGGTTGTATGATTTAAATTTGGATATAAAGGTAATAAACTCTTGAGCGAAAAGGTTAGACATAATAAATCATTATGCAGTAGATCAACTACAGGGAGATGGGGAATTTCTCTAATAAATTATTTAATCACCAAGTTAATCTTTCTTAGAGGAATCTTATAAATCTGGAATAAGATTTTTCAATAACAATAGGTACAGATTAATATTTTAATGAATTATAGTAGGTAAAATTATTTACACTCAATGTTAGATAATACATTATTTGATTTATTATCTACGCACTCATCTATTCCAATAATGTTTTCTAATAATATTAAGTCATATTGTGATGTATTAAAGAAATATTTATATATTATAACCCCAAGTGGAATATTTATTGTAGTGAATGTATATCAAAACTTTAAAATTACACCAGTGTAAATGGAGGTTTCCACAATGATTTTATACCAACGGTTTGAACAAGCTATTGGTATACTTGTTTTCGGTATCCTTTACCAACGGCATGTTGAAACCTTTGGTATTCTGATTTTATAATGAAGATTTAATAATAGTTTACTCAAACTGTTGGGAAATCTTTGATTTCTATAATGTACACCAACGGTTTTGTAAAATAGTTAGTAAAGAATATCATTCCCAATGGTTTTTAATAACTATTGGGAAAGGTTTCTTCCAAATACATAGTAGCTCCAGCACCCCCATCCATGCGATTCCAGCCCTAATTAAAATCTCTTTCAAAGATCTCTCTTTACTCTATGTTGTCGAACTCCTTCCACCGGATAGATCCATATTTAATCAAGTAGTTTTTTATTTCTACACATTAAATGAGTATGTTGTGGCTTATTTTTAATGTTCTATATCTTTTTTTTTTGTTTTTTCTTTTTAATTTTCCTAAACTAGAGTTCCATGCGGTTCGTGGCATGGTATACTAAACAATTTGATTGGTTTCTGTTTTTTTATACACATCAAGTGTCCTGATTTTCTGAATCACTTTTATTTGAAGTCTTCATAGCCACTCCTTCTATGTAGATTTCATCAACCATTATAACTAATGATTTCTTGTGATATGTATCTCCACTCAAATATGATAAAGGGTTTGTATAGTCATATGGTCTCGAGGTGGGTAATGGATATAAGGATGGTCCATGTGAACAGATTGGGGACGGTTGGGGTAGTGGTGTAGGTGGTTTCCCATTTTTCTTGTGGGGGATATGGTAGTTTCTATGGACTTTAGATTAGTTGAAAAATTGAATTGGATTTGGTATTTATAGTTTCTATTCAAGCAATAATTGGATGAGTAGTGATATTGAGGTTGAATTGATTGTTGTTTGGGTGATGGATTGGAATTGTGATATTGGTTATATTGGGTATAAGAAATTTCTAATGTATTTTATGGGTATTACCTCCCCTAGAACCCCCCCCCCCTATTTGACACCCCCACCACCCTCGTTCACCCCCACCCCCTTGGACACCCCCCAAACCCCCCAGACACCCACACCCCCTAGACACCCCACACCCCCATGAACACCCCCACCCCTGGACACCCCCCCACCCACCCCCTGGACACCCCCACCCCCTGGACCCCCCCCCCCCACGCCCTTGGACACCCTCCACCCTCGTGGACAGCCACCCCCCCCCCCCCACCCCCTTAGACAGCCCCCCAGACACCACCCCACTTGCAAAGTGTTTGGACAAGTTTTTAAATTATAAATAACCATGTAGGTGATTTCTCCATTATTAATTAATAAAATGGTTTTAAATAAAATACATCTAAGGGGGTTTAAGGGGGTATGGGTTGTCCAGGTGGGGGTGGATTTTCTAGGGGTTAGGTGCTGGAAGGGGGTAGGGGGTTGCAGGGGTCTGGGGGAGGGGTCTGGGATATCCAAGGAGGGGTGTGGGATGTCTAGGGGGTCAGGGTGGGTTTTCCAAGTGGGGGAGGGGGTGTGGACTATCTAGGGGGGTGGGTTGTCTATGGTGTGGGCATGGGTTGGCTAGCTGGGGGGAGGGGTGGGCTATCTAGGGGGTGGAGTGGGTTTTCCATGTTAGGGAGGGGTGTGGTTTGTTCAGGGAGGGAGTGGGATGTCTAGGTGGGGTGGGGGGCTATCCAGGTAGGGGTGGGGGTTATCTAGGTGGGGGTGGGTTGTCTAGGGGGCAGCAGGGGGTAGGGGGTTGTATGGGTGTGGGGGAGTGGGGTGTGGGCTATCCAGGGGTGGGTGGCCTATTTCAGGGGGGTGGGGTGGGATGTACGGTTGGGGGAGGGGTGTGGGTTGTCTAGGGGGTAGGGATGGGCTGTCAGGTGGTCGAGGGGGTGTGGGTTTTTTCAGAAAGGATGGGGTTGTCCAGGTGGGGGGTGGGGGTGTCAAGGTGGGGTGGGGGCTGTCTAGGTGGGGTGGGGTCTGTCCGGGGGGGATACCGGCTGGTAGGGGGCTGTAGGGGTGTGGGGGGGGGGGGGGTTGTCCGGGAGGAGGGTGGGTTTTCCACTCCAATAATCTACAAAAAAATAGAAATCACATATAACCAATTTATAGTTTCATTCACACGGTAAAAATTTTCTTGAAGTTCCATACCAATACTCACTCTTACCCTTCCATGTAGAAGGGTCTCTGCAAAGAAATATCACTCAGTTTCTTATCCACTATCCATATTGATCTCATAAAAATTTATCATTTATACAACTCCATATCACCTAATGATATAACAAGGCTCATACTCCCATGAGTAGTGTCTCATTGAAAAATGGCTCATATGCCTAAGCAACATACATAGGATTTAACAGACACACAAAATTTTGTAAACATATAAAATATTATATTTACACCTTTTATCACATAATGGAATTAGCTCTCAGCTATCCTCTCAAAGCATCAATAAGCCACATACCAAGCTCAAAATTTTTATGTTTGTTTATAATTAAGTATGTTTTTTTAGAATTCATGTATGATATTTAGAGTAGAAGATGAAATTCAATACATGTATGATATTTGGTGGTGTGTTTACAATTAGGTGTGTTGTGATTTATATGTATGATATTCATGGTTAACACAAACACTCTTTTGGGTCATCTATAATAGGATTGAAGTCATGCTACAATTGGATAGAGATTTGATTTTACGACCCTAGTTTGGGGGTGGACACCCCCACCCGCATGAACAACCCCCCCCCCCCCCACCCCCACCCACCCATATGGACACCCCCCACACCCTGGACACCCCCAACCCCTAGACACCCACACCCTGGACACCCCCACCCCCTAGACACCCACACCCCCTGGATAGCACCCCACCCCTTGGACAGCCCCCCTAGACACCACCCCACTCCCTGGACACCCCCTGGACAATACCCACCCCTACTAAACACCCCCCACCACACCCCTGGATAGCAACCCCCCCCCTTGGGGCACCACCCCACCCCATGGACACCCCCCAACACCCCCACCACATAAACAGCCCCACCACCTTGGAAATCTCCCCCCCCCCCTGAACACCCCCACCCCCTTGGACAGCCCCCTAGACACCACCCCACCCCCTGAACTCTCCCACACCCTTGGACAACTCCCCCCACCCCCAGGAGATCCCCCCAACCACTGCACACCCCCCCCCACCGCCTGGACACCCCACCCCCTGAACACCCCCCCACCCCCTAGACAATCCCCACCCCCTTGGGCAGTTTATGTGATAACTCAAATAATCTACTAAAATATAAAATTTCTTTAATATAAAATTTACTCAAGTCCTTAATAATTCTCCTCCACAAGTGTACATGATCTTGTACACTCATGTATAGTTCTTTAAATATATTTTCTTATAAATATAGTATTTTTTTGTCTTTTATATTATGATTCTCTTATAGATTAGTGTTTCAGTTATGGTTTCATATAATGTGGACAATTCTCATTTACGTAAATATATTTTTGATAAAACATTAATCTTGTTGAATTACTTTTTAGAAAATGACTTATAATAGTTTTTTAACAGAATGGATAGAAGTTTGATGTATGAAACCTATCTTATCTCAAGTAATTTTCAAAACAATTTGGAGAGATTTTATATTTTTCATTTCACAATGCTTCAGATAGTGGTCACATACATTGTACATGTTACAATTGTGTTGGATGACTGTGGTTTATCTGTGAAGAAGTCAGCTATGACATAACCAAATATGGGCTTCAAGAAAACTACTATGTGTTGTATCACAATAGAGAGAAAATGAAATATCAAGTTTTTAATGATCCCAATGAGAGGACTAGATTAGAGAATTAGTTATATGAGTAATTTCTATTTATTTTTCATCATGAAAAAAGAATGGATTTCGACCCAATAAGACTTTTATATGAGCACACATGATGCGTCTAATGAAAATGATGATTTTTTTGGTGTAAAAAAATTTATTGTTGCTACCACAACTCCAATATATCGACAATGCAGTAAATAAAAAACTAGTAATTTTTAATCTGAATAATTCATGGGAAAACTATGTATGGGATTTCTAATACTACCATCGATTACATTCTTACCTTCATGATGGACTTACTTATAGATGGTGGAGATATTCCCTCAAACTACTATATGTAATGGACGTTAGTTGAGGAACATGGATTTTCATGAATCAAAATTCATTCTTTTCTAAAATATTCTAGTTTATTTTGGGAGGAAACTACTTAATGAAATGATTTTATAAAACATGGAACATCCTACTGGAAGCCAAAAGCTGATGGAACACCATCATGTATGCCATAGAATGTAATGTGTCCCTTTCCATAGATCCTCAGACCTCAGAATCTCTTTATGTATGATAGAATATCAATAAGAATGTGACAGAATGATACCAAGACAAAGAAGACTAATGATGAGTTAGTTCACCCTGTATAATGATTTGCATGGCATAGATTTCATTATCAATATCCTGATTTTGTAGCTGACGTGTGTAATGTGAGGCTGATTCTTTCATGTGACGGTTTTAATCCATTTGGGAAGATTCTTACTTTGCACAGTACATGGCTAGTTATTATACAAATTTATAACTTTCCCCCATTGTTTTTTTGGAAAAAACATTTCACTTTCATGAGTACACTCATGTCTAGCCCTTTTTATACCGAAAATGATATAGGCATATACAATAAACCATTAATAAAAAATTGAAACTTATTTAGGATGTGGGTATGCACACATAAAATTCATGTTCAAAAGACAATTTCATATGTGTGTTGTGCTAAGTGGTTGATCAATGATTTTATTTCTTATTCAATGATTTCTTTATGGATCACGAAAGAAAAACTATCATGACATGTTTGTATGAAGAATAAAAGATCTAAAATACTGAAACATCGATGTCATTTCAATTTTATGGGACATTGATTATTCTTTCCAATGGACCATCCATATAGAAATAATCATTAAAAATTTTACAATACTATAGAGACCAATGGTCCACCTCAGCGTATGTATGGAAAAAATGTGCTTAATGAATTGAAAGATTTTAGTTTTCATTTTAAAAAGGTCAAATTAAATCTGGATAAAGAAATAATGTTTCCACTAAAACCGGTTATATTTGGAAGAAGAGAATTATCTTTTTTATTTTTCTTATTTGTCAACCAATTTTTTACGTCATTTCTTATATTTAATGAACATTGAAAAAATATGTGTGAAATGTTTCTTTCGATTCTTCTAAATGTTAAGGGAAAGACAAATGATGATTTACTATCTCGGTGTGACTTGGTGGATTAGGGCATCAGACCAGAATTGAATCCTGTGTGTATTAGTGAAAATAAATGGAATGTATCATTTATGTGACGACACCTATAAAAACACAATTTTTGTAAGTACTAGAGACTATTAAAGTTCTTGATGGTTGTTCAAGGAACATATCTAAATGGGTTAACCGAAGATATTTGAAGTTAAAATATTTAAATACATGTGATTTTCACAACCTTTGGCAAGAGTTTATTCCAATAGAAATTGGTCATCTTTTGTCCAATAATATAAGGGTGGATATTATTCAGTTGTTCCATTTGATTAAAGATATTTTTACTTATATTTTTTCCAAATCCTTCTTGCAAAAAATGATGGAAGATGCCCCATTAATTTTCTACAAGTTATAGAAAATATTTTTTCCATTATTTTTCACATGAATGTTGCTCTTGAATGTCCATATTCCAACTAAAATACTTCATGAAGGACTTATTTCTTTTTTTTTTGTATGATTCCAACTATAATAAATAGGTACACATGAAAGTATTATTTCTGAAACAAGAGTCATCCTAAAGGTTCTATCATTAAAGGTTACTTGGCTCAAGAATGTATGGATTTATGCTCTATGTATTGGTCAAAACATACTAAACTATTAAATAGAACAATAAGAAACAAATAATAATAGTATGAGAAAATTGAACCCAGTTTTACATCACTTTCTCAAATAGGAGTAATTCCTAGATCATATACATTGATGACATTAAGCCTTGAAGAGCGGGAGATGGCACATCACACAGTTTTCTTCAACTGTGATTTCTTTGATGACTAAATCAGGTAAGTAAATTTAATATATGTATATCTTACATATATATATCTATTAAACTATTCCTATTTTTATCTACTGGGAACATAAATCAATGATAAATAGAAATCATCGTTCTTTATCTCGGAGAATGAGGGAGAATTTTCAGAGAAAATAGTTTTCTGCTTGGTTTAAATTGAAGTTAAAAATATTACTATTTAAAATAATTAAATAAATATTTTAATTAGTTTAACATTCATTTATATTTTAGATACTGAGTTTTCTTGCTGACTCGGTCTCTAAAGAAATATGAGATTTGTCTTTTGGTCATAATATCATGGTTTGTGACTGTAAAAAATTGTTATCAATGGGTATAGATTTATTATCACTAAACATGAAAATAACATAAGAACACAACATGATGGTGTTATGGTTACTTCCACAATACACTATTATTCTAGGGTATCTAATAGTAGACCATGATTTTAAAATTTAGATTATTATGGAGTCATTGAAAAAATAATAATATTGGATTATTATTCTCATGGATGAGTCGCGATGATGAAATATTAGTTTTTTGATTCAATGATGAGGCAAGGCACATTTATTGATGATTGTGGATTTTGATTAATTGATATGACTCGCACTCTTGCAACTGATAAACTACATGTATTGGCATCAATGTAGAAATCAGTTTTTCTGTCAAATACCATCTTTGACCTAAATTTGGTGTCCTTATTGATGTAATTCTAAGATGAAGTTTTGATGATGGTGGTGATGTAATAGACACCATCACTACTACCATTGGAAATAATCCATTTATTACTTTTGATGACTCCAATAGCTCAATTGTTCTAGATGACTGTGAACCTGAAGTTGTGGTGGGAAATATATAAAATCATCTATCCATGTTCTCAATTATTTTGGTTTATCTCGACTTGGTTTGTTAATGTTGGTACTATTAAAAGTAATTTAATATTTATTACCAATATGTTGTATCTGACTTGACAATTATGCGAATATTTAATGTTGATTAGTTGAAACTTTATTTGAATTGAATTTTTTAATTGGGAATTGAACTATATTCAAATCTATAAAGCCAACATTTCTAACTTGGTGAACATTTTAATTATTTATTGACCATGTATAAAATTAGTATAACTCTAAGACCTCACTTTAGCATTTCACCAGATAATGAACATGATGGTTTTTCTTCTTCTTCAAAACATGTATAGAAACCTGCATCATCTACCTAGGATAAAGAAATTAAATTTTTCCTTATTTTTGGCTAGTGATTTACCACTTATGAATATGGTAGATATATTATCCTTGTGCATATGTTTATATCATTATTTATAACTATATTAAGGGTTTAATAATTCATACTATATACCTTGATGAATTTTCTAGAGGCATAATTTAGCATGTTTTCTCTCTTGGTTGCTGAGTAAAATAAAGCTGTAGAATCAAAGTTCCATGATTTTAATTGACTCATGAAACACTGTAAATAACTATCCTACTAAAAATTAAGTTTCTTTATTAAATATTTTAAGATTTATTGAATTCATTATATATCTATTCAAGATCACCTAAAACAATGGATAGTTAAATTATCCATGAATCCATCTATTCCCTCTCATTTATTTTTGTTTGGGTTACACATTAGTTATATTTTTCGAATTACTTCCATATTTGTTTCCAAATGCAAGAAATGAAACCAATTGAAGGTAGGTGACAATAAAATATGATGGACAACAATCGCCTCATGGATAAGATGGGTGTTCCACAACTAGTGAATGTAGTGAGTATCTTATTTCAAATATTTATTTTTAAATAATATATAATGTCATGTAAATAATTTTGTATTAAAATTTTTTGCAGGATCCACCTCTTAGGTGACTATTATTTGATGAGCAGCCTTTTAGTGGGACCAGTACATAGGGTTTTTATAGGAGGGGGCAGTATGAGAGCTAGACGATCTGATCGGCGTACCAGATTAGACCTTTCCCCTCCCACTGACATACCATCTATTCCACATTCTAATTTTGGTGTGTCGTTAGAGACACATGGGATATTTAGGCCTCCCATATTTTCACCATCCTTTATATCTGAGTCTCCTCACCCATTTTTACCATATCTGATAATGATTCACACTCCATGTCCATCATTTTTCCAACAATCTATGCCATCTTCTTTTACTTTTACTTCCTTCTTTCCAAGATTTTATATTCCATCCTCTTTGACTCCTTATCTTCTAGAGTATTTACCTACAGAGCATACATTGGGACCCACTTCATCTACACATGTTATTCCTTTACTTTCTATGGATCCAGCGGCGCCCATTGATTAGACTCCCACAGGTATATTTATATAATCCTAATAAAGTTTTATACCATTATTGGTTTGTATTATAACATGTAATGATAAAATATTTTTTTTTATTTCATAATAGATACATCTACTAATAGAAAGTGGGGAGGGGGGATACACGCATGCGTGCGGTGTGGAATCACCACATGCAGTTGATGCTGGACTACAATTAATACAGTCAAATGATTTAAAAAAGGTAGGAATGTCGATGTTTTTCAGCGACGCTTTCCAAATACTCCAACATCATTACTGTCAACCTGCTCTCATGGAGACTGTTTCCAAATGAAGTCAATAATAATTCTTTGTCTGAGATATGGGTAAACAAATTTGTTTTATTTTATGCAATATATTATTTCTTTATTTATATCAATTAATATTTTGGTGTCAACTTCTGTTTAATTTCCCAAATGGTGAGGGTTTATAGCTAGCACATCTAAAAGATTTAAGTGAGCTTTGGAGAGCCTATAAGTATGAGTTGTATATTGGATGGTGTGATAGAGCTAGAAAAAATTTAGAGGTGGTCTTTGTCATGGTTTATTGTCTGATATAATAGTATCGGTAGATGATTACTCATTATAAGACTATCTAGTTTAAGGTATTTGTCATTTTTGAGGTATTTAAATGAAAAATATCATGTTTTTCATTAATATTGTCTTTTGTATTATGGAATTATTTTTAGGGATCATCCAGAAAAAATAAGAAAACATTGATGATAAAAAAATACATCCACATGTTGGGACGTACTACGATGCTAGATCATGAGTGGAAGTAGGTATGACAGTTGTTTATAATTTTTCTATACGACTTGCACTTTCAATTGTTTCATCCATAATGTTTCAATTTCTAATTTGTTATATAATTTTATTTATAAAATTAATTATTGGTAAACTATTTTTAATTATGGTTTCCTACATTTAATGTCATTGTATAGGAAAAAATGAATATTAAAGGATGTGTTCCTCGAGCAAAACTGTTTTGCTCGAGTCGAAAGAAGAAAGATGGAAGTGTGGCTAATGAACCGACTCAACAGTAGATTGTAAGTTTTACATTTTTGATATAAAATTTTAATATCTATTTTTTAACATAATAATGTATTTATATTTGTAACATGATGCTTTATAGGCCCTTGATGCCTAGGAACCTGACAATTTTAGGCCAAATTATCACTTACATCAGGTGTTGGGAGATGAGAACCATGGAATAGTACGTTGCCGACCTGGGAAGAGTATAGTCCGGATGAGGTATTGTCCCTCCTCAGGTATGAGTTTTAGTGTCATCGAGTTCTAGTAGGTTTAGGCACAGGAAGAACATGATGAAAAAAAGGCCACCGAGATGGAAGAACAGTCTGCTAGGGAAAACACTTCATTTCTAAAACTGGTGGATGTTTTATATCCAACACTTTCACCATGGGCTAGAACAACTTGTGATGAAAATATGTCGTTGATGTGTTCAATATTTATTGAACCAGTAGGAAGATGTAGTTGTGGTCGAGATGATGGCGTGGAGGAGGTCGAGGCGGTGGAGTAGGAGGTCAAGGAGGAGGTTGAGGCGGAGGTGGAGGGCGAGGAGGAGGCTGAGGTGGAGGAGGAGGCTGAGGAGGAGGCCAAGGCGGAGTATGAGGGTAAGGAGGATGGAGTTCAGGAGGGCGAGGATGATGGTGGTAAATATGATGAGGATGGGGGTTACGCTGATGATGATGGTGGTGGTGATGATGATGGTGATGAGGGACAGATTGATTCGTTACATTTTTTACTGATATTACTGACATTTGATATTTGATGATTTGTTGTGCCGGAATATATCTGTGATTAGGTGGGCCAATTTATCTTTATTTATTTATCTATAAATAATAAAATATTACTTGATGAATTTATGTTATTGATTCACCCATACCCCGGACACCCCCACCCCTAGACACCCCCACCCCTAGACACCCCCACCCCCTAGACACCCCCACCCCCTTGGACAGCCCCCATACCACCTTGGATAGCCCCCACCCCCCTGGACACTCCCCTCCCCTCACCCCTGGACATTCCCCCCACCCCCTTAGAAAACCCCCCAGCCACCTACCCCTGGAACCCCCCCCCCCCCACACCCACCAACCCACCCACCCCCTAGACACCACCCACCCCTGGACACCCCCACCCTCCTGGACACCCCCACATCCATGGACACCCCCTTCCCCCACCACCCACTGGACAACACCCCACCCCCTAAACACCACCAACCCCCCCCCCCTCCAGACACCCCTACCCCATTGGACCCCCCCCCCCCCCACCCCTGGAAACCCCCACCCCCTGGATACCCCCCACCCCCTAGACACCACCCCACCACCTACACACCCCGCCCCATGGACACCACACTCTCCCCTTGGATAGCTCCCCCAACCCCCGGGATAGCCACCCCACCCCCCCCCCACAAAGAGCCACCCCACCCCCCTGGACACCCCCCTCCCCTCCCCAACCCCCTAGAGATCCCCCCACCCAATAGACAGCCCCCCAACCCCCTAGACACCCCCACACCCCGAACATCCCCCACCCCCATGGACGGCCCCACCCCACTTGACACCCCCCCATCCCCTGGACACCCCTACCCCCTTGGACGGGCCCCCAACCCCTAGAAACCCCCACCCCCTAGACACCTCTGACCCCCTTGAACAGCTCCCCCCCAACTCCCTAAACATCTCCCACACCATAGACACCACCCCCACCCCCTAAACAATTCCACCACAATGGGAAACCCCCAACCCCTGAGATATCTCCCACACCCTAGACACCACCCCCAACCCCTAGGCACTGCCACCACAATGGGCAGCCCCCACCCCCTAGATAGCCCCCCCCCCCCCACTGTAGAGACTCGAAGCTTAACGTACATGGACATTACATTACTTTTGCGGAATACTTAGTACATAACAAAAACACACACACAAGGACCGTAAAAGTTTAGTGTCTTTGGAAACTCAGAATATAATATTCTAATCATGGTGAAAGATCATTAACATCTCCCATAAAGATCTTCCCTTTTTTTACCTAAAATCTTTATTTATTTCCTGGGAAAAAAACATAAAAGGCTGAGCTCAAATTCTCAGTAAGGGTAAACAAAAGAAATATCAATCACATCATATACATAAAAACATATCTTTTAGAAATCCTAACCTGCAAAAGAAATCATAATTTCATAACATGGGATAAATCATAGTAGTGAAATGTAATCCAAATAATCATAACTTAAAACATGAAACTTTGTGACATACACACATAGTCATAGAGAATCATTTCTTATTAGTCAAGACTCATTGCCAAGAATATCTTAGCGGACAAAGTCCATTTTTGAACCGAGTTCACTCCTCGTTTCAGTCCTGTTTCACTGAACCGGTTTAACCTGCCGTTCTAGCCATGTCTATCTCATGAGATATAAAATCTTTACCCAATGCATTGGAGGGACATATAGGTCCCACACATCTCATAATGATACCATTCTTATGTGTGCCACAAAATCATAAATCATACATCATTGCATAACCCATGTAATAAAAATGGGATTCTTAAACATCATGACATCATAAAACAATTCATATAACATAAAGAAATTCATAAAAATAATTCCATCACAACATAATCAAATCAATGTAATAATAGGGATAGAAATAGAACCCTATATTATCTTAGATGGAAAATAATTTTGATAAAACACTTGAACTCCATTCTTGAGGAAAATATCCGTTCAAAAACATTTTCCTTTCTTAACATGTCATTCAATTTTAAACTAAAATAAGTTGATTAAAAATAAACTTGAAAACTTGTAAAGTAATCTTCTTGGAAATAATGTTTTAAAAATCCATTCATTCCGTATAAGTTAAAAAATATTCTTCTCATACTTTTTTCAGAAAAGTCAAAAAGTACCTCGTACGAAAAAATGACCAAAGATTCCTTTCATATATTTTACTAAAAACTCACCAAAGGGTAAAATTTGATATAAAATGTTGTAGAAGGATATAAATATTAAATATTGAGTAAACATGGATGTGGATGATAAAATACACCCTAGTAAATACCAAATTATAAACAATCTCATATAAAAATGAGATTGTGAAATTTTCCCTTACCTTATGTCCGATTTGCTTCGTAAGTATCTGAACCTCCTGTATAATGATTTAAATAATGTCATTGACTTATTCCAGAATCATACTCATTGTTATGATATCATATATGGTTCAATTATGACTTTATTTTACCCGTTCTTTTGTAAATTCCATGTTAAAGAGCGTTTTGGGTAAAATTGTTTCATTTGTCGTCCGTGTTTTGACTTGTAATTATTCATATGATTACTTAGATCATGATTACTTAATTACATAATATAAAACATGATTTAGATAATATATATTCAGAATATACATATATATAATAGATCAGTAAATGGAAAGAAATACACCGTTCATGGAGACAGTAGGCCGTACGTGCGCATGAACGCTATTTTCGTTTCCTTATTGAGTTGAATGGAATTAAGTAGATAACATACATATATATATACATAAATCCAGTATCATTATTATGTCATATATTTCATTATTAATTATTATATATACTTTATAATCATTCATGAATGGTTAAAGTGGAGAATGAATCTCATCGCGTCGTGGAGACGGTAGTCCATACGTACGCACGAGTGATGATATCGTTCTCATGATCGTGGAATTGTATTGGATTGTATGTATACTATTTCAGAACCAATATCACTTTACAATAATCATATATAGTTATTATGTACTCCATTATACCCATCCAAGTAAGGTGGTGGTGGAAAATAGATTACACCACGGCGTGGAGACGGAATTCTGTACGTACGCACGCGCGGTGATTTCGTTTTCCGTAGGATGGATAGATGGTGAAATAGGGTTGTTTAATACTTATAATAATATATCAGTATATGAGTGATACTGATGTTATTACTTAATAATGAAACAATCTAAGAAGAAGAAGTGGAAGAAGAAATAAAGTTGAAAGAATCGGTAACAGACATTACCTCTTCTTTGAAGCGCCTCTTTGAGTCCTTCTCTTAGGGCACTAAAATTGGTCTTTGAAGAAGACCAGGACCTCTAGGATGTTTCTAGGTAAGTGGAAAAGAGAATTTTTCCGGGTTTGGCAGAGCATGAAGGCTCAAAGTGGTGTGAGGAAGAGAGGGAGGAGGTGCCCTTTTATAAGGGAGGAGAGGGGCACTTTTGGAATAACTAAAAATATTATTCTATTATAAAGTAAAATTCGGTTTTTAATAGTTCCACATTGATATATTTAGAATCTAAGGTGTGGATGGGTCGAGATACCCTCATCCAATTGAATTTCGACAAGTTTAGGTTCCTATTTTAACCTTATCATTTAGATTTAACATTAAGTTAAATAATTTTACTTTTATCATGTCTTCTTGTGTTCTTATACTATAAGGTTAATAAACTTACTATAATCAGCCAAACGAACTCCAAGTTGTCTATTATTAATATATATAACCTTATCTAAGTCATTTTTCCAAACATTAGATTTTTAGGAATAAAATAACAATTAATAATATAATATTTGTTTTAAAAACTATTTTATGTCAATTTTGACACTATTTAGTAATTGATTTTTGTGAAACTCATAACAGAATTATTAGTTAGAAAAAAGTTAATTAAATCAATACTAACATGTCATAGTAACCTATAAAATTAGTGTAATTCATAAAAAGTCTCAAATTACATTTATTTGGGAATTTATAACATCAATTATGTCAATATTTCATTAATAAGAAAATTACTGCATCATCTTAGTGTCATTAATAAATTAAATTATTTAATGTCTAAAAATTACAAATAAAATACAATTATGTATTAAATCATTTTATCTTTCTAATTAATATTTATAGTCGAATTTATCTTATGTATGAACCTATATTAAAAATGATTTACTTATTAAACATTGATTTTAACTATTTTAACCCTTCTTGAAATAAATTAATAATAAATGTCCTAATCTAATCCAAGTGGGCCTAAATGGTCATATTGTATTCCTGAGATTGGTTTTGGTCGAATTACACTTATACAATAGAACTAGGACATGTTTTAGGATAATAATAATATCATTTTGACCCTTAATTACCCTATTTACTTTTAACCGTGGTAAAAAAAAGTAAAATGTTACTATTCACCAAAAATTATTTTCATCTCATTGAACCACATTTTACTTACTGACATCAACCGTGTCTCTCGGATTTTTGAAATTCCACTCACGGAAGCGGTAAAATTATGTTTTATGAAAAATTCATTTTTTTAACTACCACTTAGTGGTTTCACTATTCATCAAAAAAATAAAAGTTTCCAGAAAAATACCAAAAATTAGGCCTAAGCTATATTTGATATTATGAACTGAAAAATGATGTCTATTTTACCAAATTCAAAACATATCAGTTGCATTACTTAATTTAAAAATTAATTCTCGTCGTCAAAACAAATAGCGTGTTCTTAAGAGATAATAACTATCAAAAGATTGAAACTTGTTTATGTCTGGTTTAAATGTGAAATTACATCCAATGACCAACATTGTATTAAATTGTAAAAATATATTCTAAATATACTTTAAAACCACTCAAATTAATAATTTATCACTATTAATTATTTTGATTAAAAAGGTTTTTTTAATTAAAATTTAGTAATTTTCACTATTCATCAAAAAATGAAAGTTATCCGAAAAGTACCAAAATTTCACCCTAAGCTAATTTCGATATTCCAAATCCAAAAATGAAGTCCATTTTGAAAAATAAAATATTCAAAATTTCAAAAAGTGGTTATTACTATTCATAACGGCTAGTTTTAATAATATTTTAATAGCATGTCATTGTTTAGTGAAACTCGGTATTGCGTACCACACACTCTATTGAGGAAGGTCGCGATTGAGTGTAATGCAAGGCTTGACAAGGATGCATGTTGTGCAAGCTCTTTTTGGTGTAGCGTACAACACAAGACATTAATGAAATTAAAAATAATATTTTTCATAAAATCTTAGGGTGTTACATTCTACCCCCCTTAAAATGAATTTCACCCTCGAAATTTGTCGGGGTTATAAATGGTTTACTACTCGAAAGTTTCTTTAAAAGAAACCCACATCATAAAAAGGAATATCAAAACC
The DNA here is from genome assembly GCA_963277665.1 of Viscum album. Classification (NCBI taxonomy): domain Eukaryota; kingdom Viridiplantae; phylum Streptophyta; class Magnoliopsida; order Santalales; family Viscaceae; genus Viscum; species Viscum album. The sequence continues at coordinate 811,686,131 of OY728126.1, read as the reverse complement.
AATCTTTAAAAACAAAAGTATGAAACGTAACGGTTACCCAAATAAACTAATCACTGGGTTTCCACATAGGTGAAAATATGGATATGGAAGAGAAATCTAACCATCGTGTTCTGATGGAGAGTGGTAGAGAACATGGTTGTGGAAAAGCCAGAAATCACAAAGCCATAAATTTGTGACGATCTAAGGTACCATCTGATTCATCAGATATAAGAGCACTAGGACAACATTTTTGGTTTTCAAGATCATTTCCCTAAAGTTGATGAAATTGGAATTAGAAGAAATACTTTCGTGATTTTGGTATAGTCTCACTGTTGGCCGTTCTTTGGAAAATTTCCACTTTATCTCTTAAAGAAATGAAGTTGAATTTGTCATTCATGATGTGTTAGCAGATCATATGATAGAATGATGGGTCATTCCATCTGTCTCAAAAAAAAGGTTAGAAAAGTTATCAAAACTTACATAAGTCCATCTATAGTGAGATTAATCATATATGGTTCCTAAAATGGACTTATACTTCATATATCATACTACTTAATATAATAAAACTAGTTTCTACTAACCAGGGACTTCCTATAGGTCAGTGGTAGGCGCTAAAGGCCAGTCGCACTTCGGTTGTGGGTTCAATTCCCATAGCCTTGTCCGACGTGATGGGTTGTCACCCGTCCTGCAGGTTGTCCTTTTTCTAAAGCTATATTACTATAACATCCCATCAATAATATCGAAAAAAGTTTTATCCTAACTTATGTCCAACATAATCCATTCCAATATTTAGGCTTATCTAAAATACTTCGGTCCAAGCTCATAGTATAACGAAAATGATTACTTGAAATGTCACATAACAATCACGTGAATTCCATCATTTATCCCCCATATATCATAAGATATATCTTGTTGGTAAAATTACAAACATGTGAATACCTTAATCATGTATTCTCTTGAAGAATGAATACCCATTGAACCTTAGTGAAAACATGAATGCTGTTAAAAGTTAACACTTTCCACAAACCAAAATCCTCAAAATTCTTTATACTCAAACCATGATATCACTTAATCCTTATATCAATCATGTGATCATGATTAATGTCAAACATTTCATTTCCTCCTTATCCCTTCATTATGTGCATATCATCTATATTCCAAAAATATCTGAATAACCTTTAATGGATACTGGTACCATTAATCATACACTTTCAAAACTCAAGGAAAGACAACAGTGTAACAATCCTTAGATGACTCTTTGTTCCATAGTACCATGAGATTACTTATACAACATTACACTTGATAAACATGTAATCATTCCACTACCTTCCCAAACCATTGACCGAGCTTCAAAAATTCATTCATCTCACATATCATTTGTAGTCTCTTCATCATCATCAGCATAAATACTACCCATATGGCCGTACTGATTCTCTTCATGAGACTTTCCCCTAGGGCATTGGTTTACATAATGCTCGTACATTCCACATTTAAAACAATTAACCATTGTTTTTGTCGTAGCAATACCATTATCCTCATCCATGGTGTTAACTGAACCTTTTCCTTTACACTTACTGGCTTTGTGTCCTTCTTTTCCACACCCAAAGCATCTTTCAGTTCCCTTGAAACAATCTCCTCGATGCCTCTTCCCACATGATTTACATAAGGGAAATTGAACTTTCTTTCCTCTATTATCATCATGAAACTCCATCTTTCTCTTATTATCTGAGACGGGAAACTTAAAAAAGTTGATATTATTGATCATATTATGAGATTGCTGATTAGGCATAATAACGATGTTTGGACTTCCAAATCCTGTTTCATTTGGTTTCTCATGAAAAATATCATTCCATTGTCCGTCATATCCTCCATTATCATGGATCTTCCTGTTTCCATCCATTTTCTAAAACCCAACAAGAATAGTGTGAGAGGAAATAATCATGCTAGGGAAAACAACATAGTAAAGGGGGAGCACCCTCAATATCTAACATCTTAGGTTAAATTCTAATATCGTTACCGTAGTTCTAGGACTATATCCTATACGTATACTTATCCTTAGGGACATCCCTAGACATACCTTAGAAATATCTCTAAGGATCTCACTAACATTTTCGCATCCTAGTTTCCAAAGGTTGACTAAACCTTTCCTCTGATACCAACTGTAGAGATCCAAAGCTTAACATACATGTACATTACATTACTTTTGCGGAATACTTAGTACATAACAAAAACACACACACAAGGACTGTAATAGTTTAGTGTCTTTGGAAACTCGGAATATAATCTTATAATCATGGTGAAAGATCTTCAACATCTCCCATAAAGATCTTCCCTTTTTTTACCTAAAATATTTCTTTATATCCTGGGGAAAAAACAGAAAAGGGTGAGCTCAAATGCTCAGTAAGGGTAAACAAAAGAAATATCAATCACATCATATACATAAGAACATATCTTTTGGAAATCCTAACCTGCAAAAGAAATCATAATTTCAAAACATGGGATAAATCATAGTAGTGAAATGTAATCCCAATAATCATAACTTAAAACATGAAACTTTGTGACATACACACATAATCATAGAGAATCATTTCTTATTAGTCAAGACTCATTTCCATGACTATCTTAGTGGACAAAGTCCATTTCTGAACCGAGTTCACTCCTCGTTTCAGTCCTGTTTCACTAAACTGGTTTAACCTGCCGTTACAGCCATTTCTATCTCATGCGATATAAAATCTTTACCCAATGCATTGGAGGGAGATAGAGGTCCCACCCATATCATAATGATACCATTATTATGTGTTCCACAAAATCATAAATCATACATCATTTCATAACCCATGTAATAAAAATGGGATTCTTAAACATCAAGACATCATAAAACAATTCATATAAGATAAAGAAATTTATAAAAATAATTCCATCACAACATAATCAAATCAATGTAATAATAGGGATAGAAACAGAACCCTATATTATCTTAGATGGAAAATAATTTTGATAAAACACTTGAACTCCATTCTTGAGGAAAATATCCTTTCAAAAACATTTTCCTTTCTTAACATGTCATACAATTTTAAACTAAAATAAGTTGATTAAAAATAAACTTGAAAACTTTTAAAGGAATCTTCTTGGAAATAATGTTTTAAAAATCCATTCATTCTGTATAAGTTAAAAAAACATTCTTCTCGTACTTTTGTCTGAAAAGTCAAAAAGTACCTCGTACGAAAAAACGACAAAATATTCATTTCATATCTTTTACTAAAAACTCACCGAAGGGTAAAATTGGATATAAACTGTTGTAGAAGGATATAAATATTACATATTCAGGAAACATGGATGTGGATGATAAAATACACCACAGTAAATACCAAAGTATAAATAATCTCGGATAAAAATGAGATTGTGATATTTTCCCTTACCTTAGGTCTGATTTGCTTCGTAAGTGTCCGAAACTCCTGTATAATGATTTAAATAATTTTATTGACTTATTCCAGAATCATAATCATTGTTATGATATCATATATGGTTCACTTATGACTTTATTTTACCCGTTATTTTGTAAATTCCATGTTAAAGAGTGTTTTGGGTAAAATCGTTTCATTTGTCGTCCGTGTTTTAACTTGTAATTATTCATATGATTACTTAGATCATGATTACATAATTCCAGAATATAAAACATGATTTATATAATATATATTCATAATATACATATATATAATAGATCATTAAATGGAAATAAATACACCGTTCATGGAGATGGTAGGTCGTACGTAAGCATGAATGTTGTTTTCGTTTCCTTATTGAGTTGAATGGAATTAAGTAGATGATATACATATATATACACATAAATCCAGTATAATTATTATGTCATATATTTCATTATTACTTATGATATATACTTTATAATCATTCATGAATGGTTAACGTGGATAATGAATCTCATCACGTCGTGGAGACGGTAGTCCGTACGTACGCACGAGCGATGATATCGTTCTCATGATCGTGGATTTGTATTGGAGTGTATGTATACTATTTTAGAATCAATATCACTTTACAATAATCATATATAGTTATTATGTACACCATTATACCCATCCAAGTAAGGTGGTGGTGGAAAATAGATTACACCACGGCGTGGAGATGGTATTCTGTACGTACGCACGCGCGCTGATTTCGTTTTCCGTAGGATGGATAGATGGTGAAATTTGGTTGTTTAATACTTATAATAACATATCCGTATATGAGTTATACTGATGTTATTACTTCATAATGAAACAACCTAAGAAGAATAAGTTGAATAAGAAATAAAGTTGAAAGAATCGGTAACAGACATTACCTCTTCTTTGAAGCGCCTCTTTGAGTCCTCCTTTTAGGGCACTAAAATTGGTCTTTGAAGAAGACCAAGACCTCTAGGATGTTTCTAGGTAATTGGGGAAGATAATTCGGCAGGTTTTGGCCGATCTTGATGGCTCAAAGTGGTGTGAGGAAGAAAGGGAGGAGGTGCCCTTTTATAAGGGAGGAGAGGGGCATCTTTGGAATAACAAAAAATATTATTTTATTATAAAGTCAAATTCTGTTGTTAATAGTTCAAAATTGATATATTTCGATGATAAGGTGGGGATGGGTCGAAATCCTCTCATCCAATAGAATTTATACCAGTTTAGGTTCCTATTTTAACCTTATCATTTAGATTTAACATTAAGTTAAATAATTTTTCTTTGAATGTGTCTTCTTGTGTTCTTATACTATAAGGTTAATAAACTTACTATAATCAGCCAAACGAACCCCAAGTTGTTTATTATTAATATATATAACCTTTTCTAAGTCATTTTTCGGAACATTATATTTTTAGGAATAAAATAACAATTAATAATATAATATTTGTTTTAGAAACTATTTTATGTCAATTTTAACACTATTTAGTAATTGATTTTTGTGAAAATTATAACAGAATGATTAGTTCAAAAAAAGTTAATTAAATCAATACTAACATGTCATATTAACCTATAAAATTATTATAATTCATAAAATGTCTCAAATTACATTTATTTGGTTATTTATAACATCAATTATGTTAATATTTCATTAATATGATAATTACTGGATCATCTTTGTGTCATAAATAAATTAAATTATTTAATGTCTAAAAATTAAAAATAAAATACCATTATGTAGGAAATATTTTTATATTTCTAATGAATATTTATAGTCGAATTTATCTTATGTAAAACCCTATATTAAAAATTATTTACTTATTAAACTTTGATTTTAACTATTTTAACCCTTCTTTAAATAAATTAATAATAAATGTCCTAATCTAATCCAAGTAAGCCTAAATGGTCATATCTTTTCCCTAAGGTTGTTTTTGGTCGAATTACACTTATCCAATAGAATTAACACATGTGTTAGGGTAATAATAATATCATTCTTACCCTTAATTACCCTATTTACTTTTAACCGTGGTAAAAAAAAATAAAAAGTTACTATTCACCAAAAATTATTTTCATCTCATTGAACCACATTTCACTTACCGACATCAACTGTGTCTCTTTAAATTTTGAAATTCCACTCACAGAAGCGGTAAAATTATGTTTTATGAAAAATTCATATTTTTTTAACTACCACTTAGTGGTTTCACTATTCATCAAAAAAATGAAAGTTTCCGGAAAAATATCAAAAATTACGCCTAAGATATTTTTGATATTATGAAATGAAAAATGATGTCTATTTTACCAAATTCAAAACATATCAGTTGCATTACTTAATTTAAAAAATAATTCTCGTCGTCAGAACAAATAGCGTGTTCTTAAGAGATAATAACTATCAAAAGATTGACACTTGTTTATGTCTGGTTTAAATGTGAAATTACCTCCAATGACCAACATTGTATTAAATTGTAAAAATATATTCTAAATATACTTTAAAACTACTCAAATTAATAATTTATCACTATTAATTATTTCGATTAAAAATGTTGTTTTTAATTAAAATTTAGTAATTTTCACTATTCATCAGAAAATGAAAGTTATCCGAAAAGTACCAAAATTTCACCCTAAGCTAATTTCGATATTCCAAATCCAAAAATGAAGTCCATTTTGAAAAATAAATTTACAAAATTTCAAAATTTTGTTATTACTATTCATAACGGCTAGTTTTAATAATATTTTAATAGCATATCGTTGTTTAGTGAAACTCGGTATTGCGTACTACACACTCTATCGAAGAAGGTCGTGATTGCATGTAATGCAAGGAAAGTCAAGGATGAGTGTTGTGCAAGCTCCTTTTGGTATAGCGTACAACAAAAGACATTAATGAAATTAAAAAGAATATTTTTCATAAAATCTCGGGGTGTTACACCCACCCCTTGGACACCCCCCCCCCCCCACATCACCCCAAACACCCCCACCACCCATGGACACCCCTACAACATAGACACCCCCTTGGAATGCCCCCCCCCCCACATCACCCCAAAATGGGGGAGTCTGAACCTATACTGTCTATTCTTCCCCCACTAAAAGAACAATGTATGTGCACCATTCTGAGTAACTCTAAGTGTCATAGGGAAATACGTGTAGGTAATTGTTGTATGTGTATGAATTTTGTCTGAATTCAAAAATAATTCTACATGTATTCTGCAGGTATTCAGAATTCTATATTAATTTTGTATGTGTGTTTGGACTTCTACAGGTGCATGGGTAGAATTTTGTATGAATTTTGTATGTGTGTTTGGTTTTCTTTAGGTGCACAGGGGGACGCAGGCCTGCTGGTGGAAGTGAATTGTTGCAAGTGCACAGGGGGGAGTCAGGCTTGCTGCTACTAGTGCATAAATCATATGCCAACGGTTTACAACCATTGGAATATGTGTGAAAAAGATTAAATATACAAATGGTTTCATGTAAACCGTTGGTAAAAGTATATACCAATGGTTTACAAACCATTGGTATAGATCCTTTACTTGACTTTTCCCAACTATTTGTGAGAAACTGTTGGTATTGACATGAATTTTGATATTTCCAATGGTTTTAAACCATTGGTAAACATTTATACTAACGGTTAAAATAAATCATTGGTATATAATCCATTTTGTTGCCATATCCCAATGGTTCTCATAGAACCGTTGGGATATGTCTATCCCAATGGATCTACAGCCAACGGTTCGGACAACCATTGGTAAAGGCTATGTTTCCAATAGTGTTATTCTAAATGAGTGTTATCTATTTGTGAATCCAACCATCATACCGAGGTGGATTTTTATATATTTATAAGAATATATTGGATCTCAAATTATTGAACAAGAATATAATTTTGGTAGAAAGAAGTTAAAATTAGAGATGCAATTAAGGAATTAATTTTTTTTATAAGGTAGGATTCATTTCATTAAAAATGTCTAGAACCAACCTCAATATTCCATATTAAATAAATCATTAGGGAGGATATGGTGGAAATTCAATCTATAATGGGTAAAGAGGTTTTGATAACAGAATGTATTCATATTTTTATAGTATATTGATGTATATCCAAATGAATTATTAGGACTTCCCTCATATCAAAATGTTGAATTCTGTATTGATCTTATCCCTGGTGAAAAGCCAAAATCTAGGCCTCTTAATATAATGGATCTAGTATAGTTAGTAAATTCAAATAAACAATTACATGAATTATGTTATATGGGCTTCATTTTTTCATGTCTTTAAAAATTAGGATAACCTATTTTATTCATGGAGTATAAGAAAAGAGTAATGAGGTTATGTACTGATTAAAGGAAAATCTATGTAATTACTATAAAATATATTACTCATCACCTCATATAGATGACATCTTTGATCAGTTTCAAGGGTCTAAATACTCCACTAAGATTGATCTTTGATGGGGTTATCGTTGGTCAAAGGATTAGAAGGAGGATATCCTAATGAAATAATTTCATAAGAGGTATGGAAGTTATATTCTCGTGATAATTCATTTTGGGTTAACCAATGATCCATCTAGGTTTATCGACATGATAAATAGAGTATTCAAGGACTCTGTTGATATGTTTTTGCTGGAATTTATTGATGACATTATTATATACAATAATATATAAGAGTATCATGATACTCAATTAAAAAATATGGTTGAGGTTCTGATGAAAAATTAGTTATATGACAAATTCATTAAATGTAAATTTTTTCTTCAACAAATTCCCTTTCATGGACATATTGTATCCAAGGATGGAAAATTTTTTAACCCATAAAAAATAAAAGATGTCATGGAATGGATGATACATATAACTATAAATATAATAAATCATTTATTTGGATTAGCACTGTACTATCTGTGGTTTCTTTAAAACGTCACTCGATTAGAAAATACATTAATTAAGTTCACATGTAAAGGTTTAAAATTAAAATAGGTAAATGAATATGGATATAACTTTGATAAATTTATAATAGGTTTTTTAAATTCATATTTATTGACTCTTCCCTCTGGTAATGGTTTTTAATTTATAATGATGCATCAAGAAAAGTCATAGATGTGTTCTAATGAAAAATGATAGTTCAGTTCTTGGTACATTATGCATATCTATAGTTAAATCCCGATGAGGTAAATTTTTATGAAATTATTTTCAAATGGTGAAAATTATTTTTACTCTTATGATATTGAGATAATATCTCTATAGAGAGATATGTGACAAATTCACTAATAATAAGAGCTTTAAAAACAACATTACTCAGAATGGTCTTAATGTGAGGAAGAGGGGGTGGTTGGAACTACTCATGAATTATTATTATACTATACAAAATCATACTATAAAAGAAAATAAGGAAGAGGATGCAATGAGTAGAAAAATGATGTTATCTTATCTTTTATTAGTGTATAAAATGATCCAATTCTAAAGGATTTAGTAAGGATAGACATGGTTGTTATAATGGAAGTCGAAACATCTTTTTTATTCAATGTATTTACCCAACCTTCCACATTGGATATGATTAATAAATCCCAACGTGGTGATAATACATTACATAAGAATATGGTTTATATAAATAATGTAAAATTACCAAATTAAATATTGGTGATAATAGAGTTTTATGGTTTGGTAAAAGGATATGTGTTCCATATGTATCTGACATAATGAAAGAAAATATGGATAAAGCTCAAAGTTCAAATTTCTCTATACATACTAGAAGCATGAATATATATAGGGATGTCCAAAACCATTTATGGAGGAAAATTATGAAGTGAAATATTGAATATTATACTGAAATATGATTATAATTCCAATATTTTAAAAATAAAATGATACTTACCACTGGCGTTAAGTAAATATTACAAGTACCTGAGTGAAACTGGGATAATATTACTTCGGATTTTTTCTGGTCTTCCCAATACATCCAAGGGGCATAATAAAATATGGGTCATTATGTAAAATATTAAAAAATTACATCATTTCTTTGAAATTTGAAAAGATAACCCATTGGAATGACCTATAAGGATGTATATAAATATATAAGTAGGTTTTTAACAATATGTAAATTCCTTGTCAAAAGTATCTAATCATTAAAAAAGGATTACATATGAATTCACGAGGAGTTTAGAGACATTAAATTCATTGTTTAATCATATCACAACCTCTCATCATCGAATGGATGGAAAATATGAATGGACTATCCAATCATTTGAGGATATGTTAAGATAATTATATATTTATTTATAAGGAATTTTGGGTATTTATTTATCACTAGTGGAGTATTCTTACAATAATAGTTTCTACTCATGCGTTGAAATTCCATCATATGATTCTTTATATTGAAATTTAATTCAAACTCCAACATGGTGGGATAAGTTTTGAGAAAATATGTAATTATGTCTAGAACATGTGGAAGAGACGTTGTAGATGGTAAGATCCATCAAGGAGCATATAAATGCACCCCAAAGTAGATAAAAATAATAATCTAACAACCTAATAATGAATTTTGAATTCTATATTGGAGAACAAGTCTTCATAATGATATCTCCATGTAAAGGAATCATGATATTTGGAAAGAAATGGAATCTAAGCAAAATGTGTATTTGTATTTTCAAAATATTTTAGTGGGTAATAATTGTAGAATATAATTTTTCAATACCACCAAACCTATTTTAACTACAATACATTATTTTTTATATCACTTAGAAAGAAGTATTTTATAAACCCTTCCCTTGTTCTAATGGTTGATCAAGTTTAGTTAGAACATGATTTATCATATAATTAAGAACCAATTCAGATTCTTGACATGAGAGATAAAGTGATGTGAAATTAAAAAACTCAGGTAGTGAAGGTTCTTCAGAGGAAAAAACTTTTGGAAGAGGATATATGGGATCTAGAGGATTTAATTATTAAGTATTATTCAAATTTTTTATGGATTCATTTAAAATTTAAGTGATGGCTTTTTTAAGGTTGGAAAATGGGACACACAAGAAATTATTGTCATGAATAAGAATATTTTATTACCATGTAATACAATATAATATATAGTAATAAAATATAATAATAAAAATTTTCCTTTATAATAATAACTAAAACTTGAACAAAGAAATACATAAATATATGATGTAGCACTGTAATCCTGTACTCCGGAAGATCACACTCATGAATCGATAAAAAGTATATGAAGAACATTGCTATTATGATGAAATCAACAAACATATGAATATAAATTGTGTTTAAGGGAATGATATGAATAATCCTAGGATTTTATAATTACATATATGTATATTATGGGTAATATGACTATTGAAATATGACCTTTGGGATCTGACTATTGGAATCTGACCACCAGAAATTCGATTGTAGTAATAGAACTACAATATTTATTCATGAATTCTTATTGTAAAATTAATAAAATAATTTGATAACAATATAATTATTAATTAAATAACTTTATAGTAATAAATTAATAGAAATATAATTACACATATATGAATAAAGAAAAAATGAGATTTACTAGAAGAAATAGTTTTTAAATTTCTTCCCCATAACACATGATTTTAAAATACCACAATTGTTTTATTTAAAAATTAAAATCCACTTATAAAGGAAAAATCATAAAAAGAACATAAAATTTGAAAGTAATATTAAATAATGGTGTTCAATTCTCAAACTCAATTATTTTAAAAATCATTCCTTAAATTTCATAAATAGTGATTCAAAACAATGGTCAAGAAAATGGTTTTTCATTTCCTACAACCTATATTTATAGGTTTTATGTTTTGAAATTACAAAACAATCCTTCCTCATTTGATATAAATAGACACCCATTATCCTATTACCCTTCAATTAAAATAAATTAAAATGAATCTCCCCTCATTATCTCTTTAAAGGGTCACTCCAATAAATTTCCACAACTCTAAGGATATAATACAAGATTTATGAAGTTATCATTCTTGTTAAGGGTATCTAAACTCTTTCATTTCTATAATTATAATATCATTATGAATTCCTTTTAGGTTTGATGTGAATTGTTGTTAAACATCACTTAAATAAATTACTTATTATATTATCAATGATAGATCATCATTCCCTCTAATTATAATGCATTCATAAGTCTTTATAATTATAGAACACTTCCATATTCATAAAAGTATCATAATTTTTTGTAATGTATAGAGTGTGTGGTTTTAAAGAAATTACATCAATATATTGATACTAAAATGTGGATGAGGCTTTGGAACATATTCACCTAGGGTAATCACCCAAATAATGGTAGTTTGAGTATCAACTTGAACTTCACTCATCGTGTGTTGAGAGGACCTAAAATAACACACCATTCTATAAAATCTATGAGGATATGTGTTAGATAATGCATATTCTCATTATGAACCCCAATAAAAGATTTGATTATATTGATATAGATATTTGTCTATAATTTTTTTTGCCTTCAATAATTTTAGATACATTATTTATACTTCCCAAACTCATTGATTATTATAATTTTTATAATGTACCAGATAACTACAAATCCATATTATTCACTTGATAATGGTACTTATTTTAACATTTTTAATCTATAATTATACCATATATGTGTCAATGGGCTTCACCTAATCATACTTATTTATTCATTTAATATGTAAATATATAGATAATCTATATAATAAAATGTTCTAGATATGGAAGCTATTTAATTGTGAAATTATAACATTTATTTTTAAGTGGTTTATCCTTGAAAAGTATTCTATATATAGCTTATTATCATGCATTATATGATGAAATACATTGGTATTTTATGTGATGTGTGGAAAATAGAATTATATAACCCCTCAATTCATGGTTGGTCTCCTGAGAGAAGTAAGATATAGTAATTGGAGCATCTTAACCTTTATGTATATTGTCGTAGTACAAGGCCATGATGGTGTCTTTATGATGTCCAATATTACGAATTTCTACCATTCCTATAATTATTTTATCATTTTATCATTTATTTCCTTTCTAATATATATATTTTATATATGACATCAATTTTTTTTATTTTCTCATTTTATTACCTCTTATATGTTATCTTATACTATAAATTATCCCACGATAATAACTTAATCGCCACGTTTACTTTTTTCTAGTATCCATATTTAATGAAGTAGAATATTATATATGATCATCGGTATGAACGTCATTAAGAAATAATGATATATACTCAAATGTTATAATTTCTTCTGACATAGTGTAACATTTATGTATCTAGTATCTTGATGACTATTGAACGTTGATCTTGGGAATGTAATCTCATGTATTATGATTACCATGTAATAAATAACCCACCATATATGGGTGACCTGTATTACAAAAATTAAAAACAACATATCGGTGATAACCCCCACTAATTTCCATTGATATTGGAATTCCCTAGACATTTTCTTATATGAAATCCTACTTAATTTATCATCCAAAAAATTACTATTTTTAGGTGTATAAAGAAATTAAATGTTAAACAGTTGGTGTTACTCCATACAATTTCTATTCATCATGTTTATAACTTATTTTGAGTATATTTGATTCAAGATTTTATGATTTATTAACATAGATAACTTCTTACTAAGGAGTTAGTGGAGCCACTTTTTTAATGCATGGACACTAGAAATAACTCAAGGTCATGAATTTGATATTCCATTTCATGTGTTTTTATATTTCATGATTCATAAGCTCTCACTTAGTCTCTTGATACAAGAACACAACTCATTTTGGATTCAGAATCATGAAAATAGACTATTATCCCTCACCTAATTTTAGACTAATAAGAATAGGGTCTCAAGTAATCCTAGTATTTAGGTCCTTAAAAGAGTCTTAACGTTCATTTATCTAATGTGATATAATACCCTTTTGGTTAATTATATCATCTATAAAGATAATCATGAAAAATTTCAATCAAAGAAATGATAATAACCAACTAACCCATATAATATTAGTTCCTCAAAAACATTCTTAGGTTAATTCTAAGAGATAACATGCACTATATTTTCAGGATCCATCGATATTACCTTATCAGATATGACATGATAATAAATCAAACATCTTATATCCAATATTCACATATAGAGAATGTTTTATAGAGAAGATGAATTTTCATGGTGCTACAAATAATCTCCTAGTGTGTTTCATGATCGCTTCCAGTAAAAGAATCCATAAATATGTCATCCATGAACACCACCACAAATATAATTGAGGTTTTTTTTGTATGATATGATTCATAAATTCCAAAACAAACATTGAATCTTTAATAAGACCAAGAGGAATTACATTGTACACATAATATCTATAATAGCTTCAAAATGTATACTTTAGGATATCCTCCTTCCTGACCCAAAGATGGTGATACCTTGGCCACAAATCAATATTAGATAACTACTTAGATCCCATAAATTGATCAAATAGATCATCAATCCATGGAATAGGATCTCTATTATTATCTTTAACTAATTCAACTTATAATAATTGAAACATATTCAATGTGTACCATCTTATTTCATTAAAACAAAATTGGAGTGGGTCAAGGAAGTTTACTTATTATTATAAAGACCTTTCATTCCTATTCTAAAAAATATACATTTAATTCCCCCATTCCATTATGTGAAATTATATATAAATGAATAATAATAGGAATCATTCCTAGTATGATATCAATATTAAACTGCACCACTCTCTGAGGTTTTATACATGAGAAGTTTTATAGTAAGATGTATTGATATCAATATACTATGTTAGGAGGATCCCTAATTTTAGTGTCCTAATAGACTCTATGGTCATTTCTACCAACAAGTCTGAAAATTTTCTAACCACTGGTACTAATGATCCTACTCTACCTACATTCATGTCCCATTCCCCTTTAAATTAATGTAACACTACTTCTGAAGATGTGAAGGTAACCCACCAAGTAGATTATTCTATATAAGCTTTTAATTCTACCAACCAATCTATTTCCAATATTTTATCAAAAATTTCAATATCCAAAATAGTAAAATCCTAGGAATGGTCAGTTGTTGGATGGTGATGAAACATTCCAAAAACTAAAATCCCATTCACTCTCATTTCCTAAGAGTTGTTTTAATGCTTAGAATAATAGGTAATATCTCCATGTGTAAGCTCGTCTAACTCACTACACGAGAAGAAATAAAATAATGAGGGGAATTGGTTTCAAAAAATTCATGCATCAAAGTATAATTAAGAATAACCACACATCACTCCATTTTTAGGATATAAACTTCCTTAACCATAACCTACTAAGCTCCACCAAGATATTAGCCAACCCCACCTTGATTATTCAGTCCACATGCAGGTAGTGAGTTAATTGAGATATTGAGGTGTTATTGTAGTCACTCGGAATAGGCCAAAATGGAGGATTAAGTCCATTATTACAAGGTTAATCTAGAGGTTTATTTGAGGCTTGAGTTATATAGATCCAATTCCATTATTTTAAATTATGTAGATACGTACATAAATGTTGGAAGTGCCTAATGTGATCACAGTTATGGAACTAATGAATTGGGGTTCTATGTTTCCTCTGGATGTTTCCCAAAGTACTACCATATAAACAACCCAATTGGTTATTACATTGTGTCAGAAGATAAATCTACTTTGAATATTTTTTATCAATTTTTTAGTTACCCTGGGGTTATCTTTCCCTCCTATAATTATTTCTACCACTGGTTTTTTAACTTTTTCATGAAAGGAAAATGGTGTTACCTATAGATACTATTTTTCCCTTATAATATTTTTAAATATATTAAGAAATATTTTTAGATCCCAATGATGAGATAGTGCATGATTCTGTGGCTCAGCGAGAATGAAATTAATTAAATAAAAAAATATTTTTATTTTATATCACACATGTGTAGTTTTTCATAAATATTGGAATATAAATTTAATAGATTTATGAATAAAAAATCTGAGATCATGATTGAATCTTAAATATGGTATTTTCCCTTGGTATGACTTAACAGTGGTTGGAGATAGACGTTCAAATGAAGCAACCATTGGTATTTGCATCAAGTGAATTAATTAATTTATTTAATTCATTTATTCATTAAATACTCATAACTTATTTACTTCTATAAATAATAGTTTATGGTGAATCTCCAAGGTTAGACGCATAACCCCAGGATCATTGATAGGATGATTCCACCGGCCTTTGTTGGTGAATCATGATCAGACAACAATCACCGATCAGATCAAGGTGAATTGAGGTGCAGTGATCATAACAAGTCCTATTCACCATTAAAAACTATTTTATTCAGTAATGACTGATCCAAATTAAGGTAGGGTCTATCAATTGTGTTTTCTTACCTTCATTAAAATATTTAGAATGATCAAATCTATTATTCTTTGATCAATGTTTAAATTAATCCTTTACACATGCATGGGACTCAAATTAAATTATTTATTCAATTTATTCAAGAATATGAATTAATTAAACCCAAAAAATCCATAATTATATGATATTTTTATAAAAACACTAGTCCAATGATGTTATCAACTTTTTTATTTTTCCTTTCCCCCACTCATTTATCGCGTTATTCATTGTTGGACCATAGGGTCATGATTCGACTAATTTCAAGTGAGTCTTAGAGTGTCACACCCCTATATTTGTGGTGTATCTGTGAAAAGTGATCGGATTAGAGTTTTGAGGTCTAATTATAGGAGATCTATATTAGTGGTCATGGTTTTGTGGAACCGTGATCTGAATCAGAGAAGGTAGTGACAGAGGAAACGTGAAAGGAGAATGAAGACTTTGAGCAGATGATTGAAACTCTGATTTCTAACCACTAGTGAGCCAGAATTGATGGTAAAATCTATTTTCCATCAATTTCGGTTATCCAAATAGCTATAATAATTGAATTATGGCTAGATATAGAGACTCTATGAATAAACTGGTGTTTCTATTAAAAACATGACTACACATCATGTAGTATGATGAGAACTTATCTTGTAGCCCCACTCAGCTATGGAATATAGGGTTTTGGGGAGGATAAGGATTACACACCATGTGGGACCCTCATATTCCATGTGACTCAGTGTTGGCAGCCCCACGTGTACCCCTACACTACATTTCTAAGTACACATCAAGACACACGAATATGACAGGACGATGTTATTAATATTTTCATAACTTTTTATATACTCCCTTTACTAATTTTATATGAAACATTCATAATTTTTGTGAAATA
Organism: Viscum album; assembly: GCA_963277665.1. Classification (NCBI taxonomy): domain Eukaryota; kingdom Viridiplantae; phylum Streptophyta; class Magnoliopsida; order Santalales; family Viscaceae; genus Viscum; species Viscum album. Next base: position 811,669,481 of record OY728126.1, on the reverse strand, counting down.
TTAATGTTCAAATATTGATTATAATTTTTGAGATCTATTTGAATTCCTCTAGATTCAAGTCAGTTTACAAGTTTAATAGCAACTATCACACTATTGATCAAAATTGTTTGGTTTTTGAAATTTAGGATTCCTTATTCAATTTCTCACATATTATTATAAAGAATAATTTCCCAATTGTAAAGACCTGGAAATTTCAAGGAAATGTTTTTTAAATACCTTGGAATTTTGTGAGTCGGTAGCTTCTGACGGTGCTTGATTCCGAGGCCCGTTGTGCCCGGAATCAATTTTCGAAGTTTAGTTTGGGAACGTTCAGTGAACGAATGAGTGGGTATTTTTAACTTTTGAATAGGTGCTCAGAATTAAAATTTGAAGGCACCGATTAACTCGCAGCGCTGGTAATTGTTTAAGGGGGCACTTACTGTAGTTGCATTCGCAAAAGAGGAGAAGATAATTTTTGGGGGGTTTTTAAGAAATAAATAAAAATTGTCAGAACAATTTTTATTACTATGGGAGGTTATTCCCACCCATGGGTAGTTAAGGGTGGGGCATGCAGCCACTTAACTACCCAAGTGTGGGTGTTAGAGGGGTAGGGTCCGCATGACCCCCACCATTTATATCCCTCTAAACCTATTAGTAAATCCCCCATTAATTTGACAAACCTCCTTTTTAATGTCGCCTAAATCCATTAAATTATGCCAACTAATAATTTAATGTGGAACCTCCTGCTTTCCCCTTTTTAATTTAACCGCCAATGCGTTCAATAATGGGGGAAACTTCTCCCTCTCTTCCTTACTTAATTGTCACCACGTTTTATTTAACGTGGTGAGTTATTTTGGGAGAGTTTCTTGGACTGAATAAAATAATAATAGGTGGAACCTATTATTTTATTAAGGAGGAGAAGTTCGTTGTGCGACAAAGAACGCCGACCCCTGACAAAGAATGATGAAGAATGACGGTTCCTCAGAGATCGACGATGAACCACCAATCCTCTTCCTCGTGGCTAGAGAGGAGACGTCGCTTCCTCCTCTGTGCGCCTCGACGACGCCTATGATCCTCTTCTCCATGACGTCGTGTACTGCAAAGCCGACGATCGTCTTCCTAGTTGAGGTAGGGGAATTTGGAAATTGTATGTTCTTTCTCCTGATAATTATACCCTCGTGCTTGGTATTAATTTGTTTGGTGGTGCTTAAAACCTCTGACGCGGTGGGTGCGGGTTAACGAATGAGCCTAACTCACTGATACTTTGTTCTTGTTGTGCAGAACAGTTGGTGACAGCGAAGCGAGGCTGTAATGGCCATTGGAGGCCTTCGCAGTAATCTACGGGTCCCGGGGCGACCGCAGGTGCATACGAGAGCAAAAACGGACCAACGGAGCGGCTCCGGTGGCTAGCAGACATCTTCGGCGGCACGGGTCGCCGGCGGCTGCCACTAGCCGGCCGCTCGGAGGCAGAAACTCCCCGAAGCACAGCCGGTAGGAACTGTCGTGGCGGCAAGTAGCCGGATCCCACGGCCGCACGGGATCCAGAGGAGGATGTGGTGCCCGCTGCGTCCGTGGAGCGCAAAGGGGGGGGAACACGTCTCCCCTGCTCAGCCCGCTGGCCGAGCCAGTGCGCGCCCCCGGCCGGGCCTAGGTGGATCGAGCGGACTGGGCCGGACCGCGCCCAGCCAGGCCGGGCCATACCCAGAACCGGGTCGGGCCGACCCGGTTCGGTCCGACCAGGGGGGGTTGGGTCGGGCCGGGCCGGGCCCAGACCCCCAACTTCAGACTGTTTTCAGTCATTTGCACATAACATGGGATATCGAACTCTGATTGACGCATTTTCAGTTGTGTTGGGATCCTTGGATCGAGACGGTCATTTTGGTATATTACACGTAAGGTTTCGGAGAACTTTCGGTATGGCCAGGTTGGTTCGAACACGAAACCAACTGGGCCCTCGGAGCAGAAACGCTTATAACTCGAGAACTGGATGTCTGATTGATGTGTCGTCGACTTTGTTGGTTTTCTCTGATTGTGAGACGGTTCTTTTGGCTTATGCCGCTCGAAGATGGAACATAGTTGGAGTACGGTCGGGTTGGTTTTAACTTAAAAACCAAACAGCCCCCTGGGACGGAAAAGCCAATATCTCCTAGACCGGGCGTCCGATTGATGCACCATCTATCGCGTTGAATTCCTTTTGATGAGACGAAACTTTGTGATACATCAAATCTAGGCTTCATGATAGTTGATATTTCTACCCCTTGGCTCATGGAGCGGACCCTCCTGGAACCGAGCGTGCTGTGTGCGGGAACCCTAGAGTTGGCTGTGACTGCAACGATGATGACTGCACTTGGATCCTCCATGGGTTCGGCAGTGAGGACGACTGTACTTGGATCCTCTGTGGGTTCAGCAGCAATGACGACCGTACTGGGATCCTCTATGGGTTCAACAGTGATGACAACTATTCTTGTATCCTATGTGGGTCCGGCAGTTTTTGACTCTGTACTGGTATCCTATGTGGGTCCGGCAGAGTAGCTGGTCTTGTATCCTTTGTGGGTCCGACAGCTTAGCTGGTCTTATATCCTATGTGGGTCCGACAGCATAGATGAATCCGTGGATACATCTGATAATCTCTATTTCCTTAAAAAGTGTATTCCTGTGTGACCTGAGTATAGATTCTCAATCTTATCATTGATGTGATTGACTTGATTTCCATTGTGGACTGGGTTGTATGTTTCCTTTGTGGTTTATCCTTCGTGGAATCTTAGAGATCTTCGGGGGTCTCGAGGTCCCTAATGAGTATCGTATACTCACACCTGAACGGTATATGAATGCACTACGTTGTGTTGGATACAGACAACGGACAGCACTGATCGAGGTGGAAGCTTGTGGAGCTGGACAGTACCCGGAGATGGACCACTTGGCGGGATGTACACGGAGCAGACGGCCAGACCAAGGAGCTGTGGAGACTATTTGTACCCACCCTTCATGTGGGAGTTTCGTAGGATGACTCAGTGGTGCTGTTTTACTTTACTACTGTTGTACTATCTTTTCGGTTGTACTTTACTTTCAGTTGGGTTTGTATTATGGCCCATTTACTTTCCAGCACTTACTTTTATACTCAGTTTACTTAGTGTTTACTTCGGATTGTGTACTCTGTGGTGTTTGTTTTCTTATATAAAGGCAATTCATTCCCTTTTATTGGGATTTACACCTTGGTGCTAGTCACCAGCCCCTGGCCTATAGAAGGCGGGCTTGGGGTAGTCACGGCACAGGCCCCGAGGACGGGTCGTGACAAATTGGTATCAGAGGAGTCGGTTCTTCCGCAAAACTCCAGACTCTGAAAATTTCTTCTCTGTAAAGCAATAATTTTTACAGTAATGAGTGTGGTTATTAGTCCAGGGATTCCAGTGTTGGTGCAGCGGCCGACGTATCCATACACCAGGACACTGACATCTGATTTCCAACTCAGTGCACGAAAACATTGATTGCATGTGTGTTTCAAAAGTTTTCTTTGTGATTACTTTGTGTCAGCTCACCAGGTATACTATTTTAACCGTGGAGCACCTGTTTCTTTTCAGGATGGCCCCATGATGGTTGTCAGCTAGGGTTACGAGCTTCATGCCAGACGGAAGCCCACCGAGCGACGAGGCCTCGGTATAGGGCCTCATTACCGTGGAGGCACCAGCGGTATCTCTACCCGCCGAGCCACCGATGCTACCCACCCGAATGGCAGAGAGTGCACGTTGCCTCAGCATGTTGCATGAGTTTCAGAGGCAGAGGCCGCCCAGGTTCCATGGAGAGATGGATCCTCAGGCCGCCGAGGATTGGCTTGAGGCCATCGTCAGAGTCTTCAGATTGGTAGGGACACCAGCAGACCTCATGGTGATCCTTGCTGCGAGTCTCCTACACGCAGCAGTAGGAATATGGTGGATCTTGATGCTCCAGGTGCACGATGAGGCATCTCTACTTTGGACAGACTTCGAGAGCCTCTTCCACTCAGAGTTCGTTTCAGCCACCCTTCATGCGGTGCGCATCCAGGAGTTACTACAGCTGCAGCAGGGAAGTATGTCAGTAGCCCAGTATGCGGTGAGATTTACCGACCTCTCGCCCTACTCCACGGACATGGTACAAGACCCATTCTTCCGGGCCCGGACCATTGAGAAGGGGCTGAGACATGAGATCAGAGCTTCGACGATACCACTCAGCATCCCGACCTAGGCGGGGGTGCTGGAGAAATCCCTACTAGTGGAGAGATTTCTTGCCGAGCAGCCATCCGTAGCAAGACCCACCGCAGGATGGCACGGAGTGGAGTCTCCTACAGCTAGCAGTCGACAGATGGAGCAGGGGTCTAAGTGGACCAGGCCATATGGGGGGCGACCTCAGGACACGGGTTTGGCTGTGCAGGTTACACGGTGCAGATCTAGCCTTCAGACGAGCAGACAGTGCTATGCATGCGGCGGGTAGGGCCACATGGCTCGTGACTTCCCGACCTGACATGCAGATGATCATCAGACAGGGGAGGGACCTCCCAGGCAGAGGAAGAGGTTTGACCGTGGTGGTCTGCATGGATCAGGAGGACGAGGAAGAGCAGTCGGCTGAGCAGCGGGTGGTGGATGACACTTCAACGCTCTACCACCACCACCCCCAGGTGGTCCACCCCGACTACAGGGAGCTGGCGGGTAGAGGCAGGCTTAGCTCCAGGCTACAGAGGCTTACGACCACGGCGCACCCGAGATGATTCGAGGTACTATATGTGTCTACTCCATCCTTGCACTAGTTCTTATAGACACAGGTGTGAGTCATTATTTTATTGATGCATCCCTTCTTCGGAGATCAGAGATTCCGACGGAGCTGTTGGCTCGATCCTTGCGGCTAGAGACTCCAACGGGAGCAGACTCGACGATTACGCACTGTTGCTGGTAGTGTGAGCTTACTCTAGGAGGAGAGAGCTTCGGCTGGGATCTTCTTGTAGTGGTGTCAAGGTCTTATGACTTCATCTTGGGTATGGACTGGTTATCTACAGTCCATGCCCAGATCGATTGTATTAGGTGCAAGGTGTGGCGTGTCCACACGGATGGGACCAGGTTCACCTTCACCGGCAAGAAGTGAACCTTTGCAACACAGTATGGACTCACGCAAAGGAGAGGGCAGCCAATCACACATCAGTTGGCTAGTCTCATCATCAGAGCAGTTGACGTGCAGAGTCCGAGATTTCCTGTAGTGGTGGATCAGTATGCGGACGTTTTTCCTGACGATGTTCAAGGACTACCTCCTCATAGGGAGGTAGATTGCTATATAGACCAGTACCCTAGGACATCACTGATATCTACTCCAGAATATCGGATGGCTCCCGCCGAGCTCCGTGAGCTGTGGGTACAGCTAGAGGACTTACATGGAAAAGGTTTCATCCGACGTAGTGTTTCACTTTGGCCTTCCCCTATCCTCTTCGCCAAGAAGGTGGTTGGGGGCTTGCGACAGTGTATCGATTACCGTCTCCTGAACTAGGTGATCGTGAGTGACAAGTATTCGCTTTTGAGGATTGACGACCTCTATGATCATCTCAAGCAAGCAAGTTGGATCTCGAAGATAGACCTCAGGTCAGGCTATCATCAGCTTCGAGTTCAGGATGAGGATGTGAGAAGACAGCCTTCAGGTGTCGGTATGACCACTATGATTTCTTGGTCATGCCCTTCGGTGTGACCAATGCTCTAGTAGTGTTCATGAGTCTCATGAATAGGATATTCCAGCCCTACCTCGATCGGTTTTTCGTAGTCTTCATTGACGACATACTGATTTACTCGATGACTGAGGAGGAGCACGCCTACCACTTACGGGTTGTACTGGATACACTCTGAGAGCACCAGATTTATAGTAAAATCTCTAAGTGCCTGTTCTAGCTTCGATAGGTCCACTTCTTAGGGCACGTCATCTCTGAGGCGGGAGTTGCAGTGGATCCCGTGAAGTTCGAGGTGGTACTTGCTTGAGAGCTACCCATGAGCATGATGGAGGTGCGGAGTTTCCTAGGTCTATAAGGGTACTATCAGAGATTTGTGCCAGACTAATCTAGAGTTGCAGCACTGCTTTCAACTTTGATAAAGAAGGGGAAACCCTTTGTGTGGTCAGATAGATGTCAGCTGAGCATCTAGGAGCTGAGGCGGAGATTGACCAGTGCACCCATCTTGAGGCTGCCGGAGGAGGGCGTAGGGTACGTAGTTTACTGCGACGCATCAGGGACCGGACTCGGGTGTGTCCTGATCTAGGGGTGAGCAGTGATTGCTTACGGTTGATGGAAGTTGAGGTCGCATGAGAAGAACTATGTCACCTCTGACCCGGAGTTAGCAGCAGTGGTCTTTTCCCTGAAGATGTGGCGACACTATCTGATGGGCGAGCACTTTACAGTCTACTCTGACCACCATAGTCTCGGGTATATCTTCTCGCAGAAGGACTTGAACCTGAGACATTGGTAATGGCTCATGTTCCTCCAATATTATGACTTTGAGATTGTCTATAATCTGGGTAAGGGGAACATTGTGGCTGATGCTCTCAGTAAGAGATCGGGCATACATCTACTTAGAGAGATGATGGAGCAGTTACCCACTTTGAAGATATCCTTCATGGATAGTGATGGGGAAGCCTATCTTCAGTCCCTCACTGTCACTCCTCCACTAATTTTGTGGGTCAGATAGGCATAGCGTGGGGACATGGACTGTGAGACACGACGTGCATAGATTTCCTCAGTACATGCACCTGATGGATTTTCTGTAGGAGGAGAGCACATCATCCTTTTCATGGGATGTACCATGGTACCAGTTACGCTATAGAAGGAGGTGTTGAGGGAGTTCCACACTTCCCCTATAGTGGTACATCCTGGAGTAGCGAAGATGTATCAGGACCTCATACGACAGTACTGGTGGCCAGGTATGAAGAAGGTCGTGGCAAGATTTGTTTTTCGATGCCTCACTTGTCAGCAAGTGAATGCAGAGCACCAGGTACCTGCAAGCTTGGTACAGCTCTTAGAGGTCACGGAGTGGAAGAGGGATGGGATATCCATGGATTTTGTGATGGGGCTTCCACATACTTCTAGAGGACATGACGCCATCTGGGTGATCGTAGAATGACTTACCAATTCGGTCCACTTTCTATCGATTAGAGAGAAGAGCTCAGTAGAGAGCTTAGGATGTCTCCACATTCAGGATATCGTATGGCTTCATGGTGTGACATCATCTATCGTCTCCGATCGAGATGCTCGCTTTACTTCCCGGCTTTGGAAGGGGTTTCAGGAGGCCTTTGGGACGCTGCTACGCCTGAGCACTGCCTTTCACCCACAAACAGATGGCCAGATAGAGAGGACCATTCAGACACTCGAGGACATGATCCGTTCATGTGTCCTTGACTTTGGTTGTAGCTGGGAGGATCACCCACCCTTGGTGGAGTTTGTGTACAACAACAGCTACCACTCCACCATCAGGATGGCAACATACGAGGCATTGTATGGCCGACTATGTAGATCACCTCTATGCTAGACAGACCCTGGGTAGTTAGCACTTGTAGGACCAGAGATAGTCTAGGCCATGACAGAGAAGGTACAGATCATCCATAAGCAGATGAGGACTGCTCAGAGCCGACCGAAGTCATATGCTGATAGGAGGCAGAGACCACTAGAGTTCGAGGAAGGCAACCACATTTTCTTATGGGTCTCACCTCGACGTGGATTACGTAGATTTGGTCAGGGCGAAAAGCTGTCTCCATGCTTCATCGGACCATTCCAGGTTCTCAGCAAGATAGGTGAGGTGGTTTATCGCCTGGATCTTCCACCTCAGTTTAACCGAGTGCACGACGTCTTCCACGTATCTCGGCTAAGGAGATATGTGCACGACCTGACATATATCATTGATCACGGGGAGCTGGACATCGATGACGGGGCGACTTTTGCGAAGGTCCCGGTAGAGATCAAGGATCGAAAGGAGTGGGTCATACGTGGATGATCAATACCTCTGGTTCACATTCGTTGGAAGCACGGGAACCTCCAGGAGAGCACATGGGAGTGGGAGGCTCAGATGCGTGCTCAGTACCCTCATTTGTTCCCCTAGTTTTTTCTATACCTTTACAGGGATGTAAATCCCTAAGGTGGGAGTAATGTAATAACCTGAAAATTTCAAGGAAATTTTTTTAAAATACATTGTAATTTTTCAAGTCTGTAGCTTCTGACGGAACTTCATTCCGAGGACCATTGTACCTGGAATCAATTTTCAAAATTTCTCTTGGGTACGTTCAGTGAATGAATGAGTGGGTTTTTCTAACTTTTAAACTGGTGCTCAGAATAAAATATGAGGGCACCAGTGAACTCACAGCGCTGGTAATTGCTTAAGGGGGCACTTACCGTAGTTGGGTTCACAAAAGAGGAGAAGATAATTTTTGGGGGTTTGTTTATGAAATAAATAAAAATTATCGGAATAATTTTTATTACTAAGGGATGTTACTCCCTCCCATGGGTAATTAAGGGTGGGGCCTGCAGCCACTTAACTACCCAAGTGTGGGTGTTAGAGAGGTAGGGTCCGCATGACCCCCACCATTTATTTCCCTCTAAATCCATTAGTAAACCCCCCATTACTTTGACAAACCTCCTTTTTAATGTCTCCTAAATCTATTAAATTATGTCAACTCATAATTTAATGTGGAACCTCCCTCTTTACCCTTTTTAATTTAACCGCCAACACATTCAATAATGGGGGAAACTTCTCCCTCTCTTCCTTACATAATTGTCACCATGTTTTATTTAATGTGGTGATTTATTTTTGGAGAGTTTATTGGTCTGAATAATAGAATAATAGGTGGAACCTACTATTTTATTAATGAGGAGAAGTTCGATGTGCGACAAAGAACGCCGACCCCTAACGAAGAACGACGAAGAATGCCAGTTCCTCAGAGATCGACGACGCGCCAATAATCCTCTTCCCCACGGCTAGAGAAGAGACACTGCTTCCTCCTTGACACACCTCGACGATGCCTATGATCCTCTTCTTCTTGATGCTATGTACTGCGACGACGACGATCATCTTCCTGGTTGAGGTAGGGGATTTTGGAAATTGTATGTTCTTTCTCATGAGAATTAAACCCTCGTGCTTGGTATTAATTTTTTTTGTGGTGCTTAAAACCTCTGACACAGTGGGTAAGGGTTAATGAATAAGCCCGACTCACTGCTAGTTTTCTCTTGTTGTGCGGAACAATTAGTTATGGAAAAGCGAGGCCGTAATGGCGATTGGAGGATTTCGTAGTAATCTACAGGTCCTAGGGCGACCGCAGGTGCATACAGGATCAAGAATGGACCACAGGAGTGGCTCCGGTGGCCCGCGGACATCTCCGGTGGTGTGGGTCACCGGAGCCCCGGTGCACCGCTGGCAGGAACCACAGCGGCTGAAGCCGCGGCGGCAGGTGGCCGGATCCTGTGGCCGCACGGGATCCGGAGGAGGACGCGGCGCCTGCCGCGTCCGTGGAGCACAAATGTGGGGGAAACGCATCCCCCCTGCTTGGCCCACTGGTCGAGCCAGCTCACCCCGCCGGGCCAGGCCATTCCCTACCGGGCCAGACCTGGTTCGGGCCGACCCAGGGGGGTTGGGTCGGGTCGGGCCTGGCCCAAACCCCCACTTCGGACTGTTTTTAGTCATTTGCCCGTAACTTTGGATACTGACCTCCAATCGACGAACTGTCAGTTGCATTGGGATCCTTAGATCGAGATGGTCATTTCTCTATATTGAACTCAAGGTTTCGGAGAACTTTGGGAATGGCCGGGTTGGTTCGAACACGAAACCAACCGGTCCCTCAGAACAAAAACGCTTATAACTCGAGCTTCGGACATCCGATTGACGTGTCGTCGACTTTGTTGGTTTCCTATTTGTGAGAAAGTTCTTTTGGATTACACTGCTCGAATTTTGGATGTATCTGGAGCATGGTCAGGTTGGTTTTAACTTCAAAACCTACTGGGCATGTGGGACAGAAAAGAAAATATCTCTCCGATCGGGCGTCTGATTGATGTGTCGTATGTCACGTTGAATTCCTATTGACAAGACAGAACATTGTGATACATAAACTCTCAACTTCATGACATTTGATGTATCATCCCCTTGGATCATGGAGTGGATCCTCCTAGAACCGAGCGTGCTATGTGTGGGAACCCTAGAGCTGGTTGTGACTGCAACGATGAGGACTGCACTTGGATCCTCTGTGGGTTCGGCAGGGAGGACGACTATACTTCGATCCTCCATGAGTTCGGCAGCGACGACGACCGTACTAGGATCCTCCATGGGTTCGACGGTGATGACTAATATTCTTGAATCTTATGTGGTTTTGACAGTATTTGACTCTGTACTTGTATCCTATGTGGGTCTGGTAGAGTAGCTGGTCTTGTATCCATTGTGGGTCTGACAGCTTAGCTGGTCTTGTATCCTATGTGGGTCCGACAGCTTAGATGAATCAATGGATACATCTGATCATATCTATCACTGTACAAAGTGTATTCTTGTGTGATCTGAGTCTTGATTCTCAATCTTATCATCGATGTGATTGACTTTCTTTCCTCTGTGGACTGAGTTGTATCTTTCCTTTGTGGTTTATCCTTCATGGATTCTGAGAGACCTTCGGGGGTCTCAGGGTCCCTACTGAGTATCTTATACTCACCCCTGCACGGGCTATGCCCGCACTACATTGTTTTGGGTGCAGATAACGGACATCAATGATCTAGGTGGAAGCTTGTGGAGCTGGATGGTACCCAGAGGTGGACCACTTGGCGGGAAGTACACTGAGCTGATGGCCAGACCGAAGAGCTGTGGAGACTATCTGTACCCCCCCTTCAGGTGGGAGTTCCGGAGGATGACTTGGTTCTGTTGTTTTACTTTACTATTGATGTACTATCTTTTCAGTTGTACTTTACTTTCAGTTGGGTTTGTTTTCTAGCCCATTTACTTTCGAGCACTTACTTTTGTACTCAGTTTTCTTAGTGTTTACTTCGGCTTGTGTACTCTGTGGTGTTTGTTTTCTTATATAAAGGCAATGGCTTCAAATTTATCGGGATTAACACCTTCGTTCTAGTCTCCATCCCCTGTCCTATGGAAGGCGGGCTTGGGGTAGTCACGACACAGGCCCCAAGGATGGGTCGTGACACCAATTCTGCAATTTGAAGTGTCTTATGGACAACACAAGAAGGCCGACATAATCTATGAAAAACTAGAACATCCATGAATATTGAATTACTGGGCTCAATACAAAAGTTAAAATTCATTCATTCCCATCAAAAATTTGAAAAAAAATCCAAGGAGTCATGAATAAAAATTTCAAGTCCCAAATACAAAAACAAGGGGCCCAAATGAAGCTTTGATGTCCAGATCACCATTATGGACAGGAATTAAAATAAGGACACTATTCCTGCATTTTCACCTGATTAAATCATCAAATCTGGCTGGTATTTTTCAGTGTAAAATCTAAGATACTGATGGCCGACTTTTTAGGAAAAATTAATTTTATTTTAGGGTATCTTCCTATTCAAAACCCCATTCACATTTGAGACTTCAAAAAAGTGTTGATTAAATGGACTGGTGAAAATTGTTTAGTAAAATAGACATATATTTTGTCTCAAAAGTCCAATGGCCTCCCAATTTTGGGGTATGATATTAAACAAAAATATCTACAACTTTTAAGAAGATATCATCTCAAAATTTAGCTATCTAAATGGACAAATTGGAGATGCAAGTAGAGGGGAAGGTTTGGAATGCAAACTGTTCACCTTCTTGGGCTATATATAAAACCCCCTCTTCTCCATGAATTCGGTTGAAATTTCAGAAGATAGGAACATATAATGGCATGGGAAAAGCCTTTACAAATGATTTTAAGGACCTTATATACTAAATTTTTTACTTGATATACCTTTCCTCCTCTCTTTGTTTTCATTTACTTTTGTGTGGTTCTTCGTTTATAATCGTGTAAGTGTTTGTTTTTTGTAATTTTATTTTAATTCAAGTTTCTTATTCTTCATCATTTATTCTATTAAACATTCTATTAAATAAAATTATTGGTCTTAAAATATTTTAAATTCAATTTAATTCTCTTTCCTTATTGTGCTTTCTCATTCAATCTAATGTCAGTATTTAATTCCCTTCACTGTTTGTGTGTGTGTGTTCAACGCAGAAATATTTTCTTATCCCTTTATTTTTCTTCACTTATTAATTCATCATCATAAAATTATAACCATATTATTAATCACCCAAATTTATGAGTAAATCTCTAATTTTGGTGATTTATAATTTATGTATGTTATGTGATTAATAACTTTTTCTCGATTAATATTCTTTGAATTAACATTGTGTATGTTGGACATAACATGTCATGGATTAATGAATTTTTTTGTTTAAAAAGTGGTTTCCATGGATTATTGGAACCATAAATAAAATAACATAAACATGATATGATTAATATTATAACCCTAAGTAAAATTTAGTCTTGGATTAAAGCCTTAACACTTGGGAATTACAATCAATGTCAACTTGTGACATGGGTGTTAATTTAATGCAATATAAAGCAATGCTCAAGTATATAACAAGCTTAACTACCTAATGATGAACTCACCCCAATCTATATAAATTATTAAATCAAACACCAATCATTAATAACATCATTTACGCTCTACAAGTGAACCCCCTGATCAAAATACAGTAAACTAAAAACAATCGACTGTTAAAAAGTATCGTCATCAAGGATTCAACCCGAGTGTTTCTATACACATTAGCAGAGCATCGGAAACTTGAATAGTTGATAAGTTAAAATTAATAGTTCTTTCAAATGGTGTCATTTCTATGGGCGATGCAATTAATTAGTCTTCAGTTTTTGGTTATTGTAAAAAAACAAAAAATAAATAAAAATAAAAATAAAAATAAAAAAACACAAAGAAAAATCCACCTTCTCAAAAAAATCATAAACAGAAAAAACACAAAGAAAAATGCATATTCTTATTTCTTGAAAAATATCTCGAAATACCTTGTATCCTCCCAAAAAATCCCTTCGATTTTTTGACCCTGAAATAGAGCGAACACTTCGCTAACATAAGAGGAACATTAGGGATAATCAAATAAATCAAGAAGTGGTTCTTGTCTAACCAAATGAATTAGATATGGATAATCCTAGAGAACACACCCCTAAAGAACTTTCTACCCCTGATATGAATAACCAATCCCTTGGTATTAAATATCTAAACATAGAGGCTGACTTTTGAACTCAAATCGGGTTTGATTCATCTTCTCCCTCATTTTCACAGGCTAGCCGGTGAGGATCCCCATCTCCACCTTAAAGAGTTCTAAGTGGTGTGCTCTATCATGAAGCCTCATGGGATTTATGTGGAAGAAAACAAACTTTTATCATTCCCTTTTTACTTAGATGAATCCATCAATTCATGGCTTTACTACCTCACTACTGGTTCTATAACCACAAGGAATGACATGAAGCGACTGTTTTTATAGAAATTATTCCCTATTTCTCGTACTACTTCTATCCCAAAGGAAATAAGTGGTATTCGTCAATTCTCAAATGAATCACTCCATGAATACTTGGAGAGGTTAAAAAATCTTGTTGAAACCATCCCACACTACCAAATCACTGACCAACTCTTGATCCATAAATTCTATAAGGTTTTATTGGCTATGGAGATAACTCTCACTGATATCACAAGTGGTGGTGCACTTGTTGATAAAACTCATGCAGCTGCAGGAGATCTCATAAGCAACATGGCTACAACCACATAACAATTCCATACTCAAGAACATTCTCATGTCAAACAATCCCAAGATAATCAATTTGTAGAGCCTAATAAGATGACTGAGTGGATGAGTGAACTTACAGGACATGTGCAAAAACTAGTTGTGGATTTCAAAGCCACAACCTCATGTTCCCCACAATCTATGTTTCTTGGACCTTTCAAAAACTGTGGAATCTGCAACTCACTAGCTCATCCAATAGACACCTATCCATAACATCATGATGAACCATCTAATGAATCTAGACCAATGGATCTCAATGTGGAATATGCTCATAGGAACACCAACACACAACAGTCATGTCAGTTTGTTAGAAACTTCAACCAACCCCACTATTATCCATTCTCTTCTACCTTCAACCAAGTCTTGAGGTATGGTAATCCCATTTCTCATCCCCCTCAATTCATTCCTCAAAACCCAAACCAATTCCAATATGTTCTAGGTGGTGTAAACTTCCATCAACCTTATCCTTTTGTTCCTCAACCTCAAAAGAAACAATCCTTCTCTTGGATTCTACTATCTTAGTGAGTCTTCCCAATTCCCCAACCAATACAATCGATTTCCCAAGAACCAAAATCAAGGTAATCCCATTCTGGGATAAGCCTCTTATTCCAAGAAACCATTGGAAAGTGTAGTTGAAGATCTTACCTCCTTCACCAGTTCTATCCTCGAAAACATTGAAACAAAAATTGGTCAACTTTCATCCCACCTGATCCAACAACAACAATAAAATTCTTCCCAACTCTCAAATCAACCATTACCTGACCCCAAGGGTAATGTGAGTGAAATTTCACTTACATCAGGGAAGAAAATTTCAATTCCTCAAGATAATTCTTCCAACCCCCCTTTAAATGTTGACCTAGAAAATGAAAAGAAAAAGAAACTCGAAAAAAAATCTGAATCAATTCCCTCACCTCCTTCCATTCCACTTAAGAACCAAATTCCTTTTCCTTAAGTCATTTCTAATCCAAAGAAGCCTTTGAACCCGATCCTGAAATGCCCTACATTTTTAGACGTGTTGAAGTAAAAATTCCAATCTTAGATGCCATAAAAAATCCCTAAGTGTTCCAAGTTTCTTATGGAATTGTGTACCCATAAGAGGCATCTTAGGACCTTCAAAAATGTTTCCACCCAACAGTCTATTCCCAAAAAGTGAAAAGATCTAGGGACCTTTATGGTTCCCTACCAAATTAGAAGTTCCAACTTTGATGATTCACTCATCAACCTAGGATCCTCAATTAATGTCATGCCCAAGTCCATCTTCTCCAACCTTGGACTTGGTCACTTACATCCAATGGGTGTTTTAATTCAATTCTCTAATCAAATCACTGCTAGTCCTGAGGGTATAATCAAGGATCTACTTGTTTGTGTGAATGATCATATCTTCCCCACTGATTTCTATGTCCTCAACATGGAAGGTGAGATGAACTCTTCTCAGTCTCCCCTAATTCTAGGAGTACCATTCTTAATGACAGTGAGAACCAAAATTGATGTCCATTCATGAACCTTATCCATGGAATTTTGGGACAAAATGGTCAAGTTCAACATCTTCCAAGCCATGCGATACCCATCTGAGGATCACTCTGCATTCTCAATCAATGCTTATGAGGACACTTCTGAGAGTCAATTGAACCCCATTCCATCACGATCATCTTGTTTTGAAGAGATTGTATCTTGTGAAATTTTCATCATGATTTACCAAGTCATAAATGGTGAAGTTGATGTGGACCTCTCATTCATAGACACTACGAATCTCGAGGATCTTGAAAACTCTCTTGAATCCCACATCAACTCTAATTTCTACTGCTCTATATTTAATAGTATGAAGGAAAATGAATCAATACCAACTAAAGTCCCTTCCTCCATTCTTGAGTTGTCTAACCTACAAATGAAATATGATACTGGTCTAAAACCTCTCCTGGGACACCTGAAATAGAAATTACTTTTCCATGATCACTCTTATCCTGTCATTATCTCTTCTTCACTTACTAAAACCGTGGAGTCCAAACTTGTTCAGGTGTTATAGGAAAAAAATTCCTTAGTTTGGACCCTAGATGACATACCAAGAATAAACCCTTCCCTTTGCATGAATTACATCCATCTTGAGGAATCATCCAAACCAATTAGAAAACCATAAAGAAGACTCAATCCACTAATACATGAGGTAGTTTGGTAAGAGATCACAAGCTTCTTCAAGATGATATTATCTACCCAATTTATGATAGTGAATGGGTTATTCCAATTAAATTTGTTTCTAAGAAGGGTGGGCTAACTATTGTCACAAATGAACATGGGGAGGTTGTCACAACACGAGTGAAGAATAAATAGTGTGTGTGCATCGATTACCAAAAATTGAATGTCAAAACAAGAAAAGATCACTACCCTCTTCCATTAATTTATCAAATGCTATAATTATTATTCGTAAATTCACACTATTACTTTCTTGATGGATACACTGGCTACTTCCAAATCACAATCGCACCTTAGGACCAACAAAATACTACTTTCACTTGCACCTCTGGAACATATTCATATAGAAGAATGAATTTTGGCCTTTTCAATGCTCATACAACATTACCAAGGTGTATGATGAGTATATTTTCTGAATTCATTGAACACTGCATGGAAGTCTTCATGGATGACTTTACCATTTATGGTGAGTCCTTTGAATCTTGGTGGAATTCACTCCCTCTTTTCCTTCAAAAGTGTGTCAAGTGCAACCTGGTGTTAAATTTTGAGAAATGTCACTTCATGGTTGCAAATGGGATTTTTCTAGGGAACATAGTTTCAAAATATGTAATTTAATTTGATCCTACAAAAATTGATGTGATCCAATCACTTCTTAGACCCACATCTATTCAATACATCCATTAATTCCTTAGTCATGTTGTTTTCTATCATCGATTCATCTATAAATTTAATAGGATTTCACTCCCACTCACTCGGTAGCTCCAAAATTATTTCACGTTCCATTTCGATGAGGTTTTCAAGAGAGTCGTCGTTGAACTAAAAACTGCTCTTACATGTTCCCTGATAATCCAACCCCTAGATTGGTACTTATCCTTTGAGTAGATGTTTGATGCTTTTGATAGAGTCATTGGGGGTGTTCACGGTCAAAGAAAAGAAAATATTCCTCTTGTAATCTATTGTGCCTCAAAAACATTAGATGAAATACAATCTCACTATACTGTCACTAGAATGGAACTTTTAGTGGTGGTTTTTTCTTTAGATAAATTCTGGACCTATCTCTTAGGTGCCAAAATCATCATCTTCACATACCATTCAGCTATAATGTTCTTACTGAAAAAAAGTATTTCCAAATTGAGGCTAATAAGATGGTTCATACTGCCCTAAAAGTTTTACCTTCAAATCAAAGAAAGACCGGGAAATAAAACCCTATGGATAATCACCTGTGTAGAATTTCTAATTCTTCTTTTTTAGAAATCTTTGATTCTGAATTCCCCACTAGGAACCTTTCATATCTCACTCCAAACATACTATGGTATTCCCCTATTTTAATTTACTTGGTTTCTAGTGTTTTACCTGAATATTTTTTAAATGATCCAAAAATGAAATTGAAAAGTTATTCAAAATAAAATTTTTGGGAAGAAAATAAACTTTTGAAAACTGTGGAAGACATGGTAATTAAGAGATGTGTTGACGAAAATTATCACTATTCCATATTAGAATTCTGTCACTCAATGCTTGATGGTGTCCACTTTGGACCACAATAGACCTCCCGATTGTTCCTACACTCTAGATTCTTCTGGCCTTCACTATTCAAGAACTCGCATGATTTCTGTCAATCATGTTTTACTTGCCAAAGGTTTGGCAAAATTCCAAAGAGGAATGAAATACCCCAAAATACATTAATTTTATGTGAGATCTTTGATGTTTGGTTCATCGATTTCATGGGACCATTCCCCCCTTAAAATGGATTCTCATACATTCTTCTTGTGGTTTATTATGTTTCTAGGTGGATCGAGGCCAAACCCACGTAAAAGGATGATTCACATACTATTAGTGAGTTCCAAAAGACACACATCTTCCACCGATTTGGAACACCACATTCCTTCATTAGTGACTTAGAAACCCATTTTCTAATAAAACCATGGAATCTCTTTTAAAAATAATGGGTCTGTACATAAAACATCAACTAGATATCACCCCCATGAAAATGGAAAGGATGAACTTTCTAATAGAGAAGCCAAAAGAGTGATTGAGAGAATTGTTAATACCAACAGAAAAGATTGACCTGAAAGACTTAGTGAAGCACTTTGGAATTATTAAATTGACTATAAAAACCCCATTAGGATGTCTCCTTTTAGGCTTGTTTTTGTTAAAGCATGCCATTTTCAATTTTAAATATAGCATATGTCTTTTTAGGCTGTGAAAACTTGTAATTTTGATTTGAAAAAATCGGGTGAAGAAATATTGTTACAAGTGGATGAACATGAGGAGCTTCTACTTGATTCTTATGAAAATTATAATCTATAAAAAGAAAAGGCTATGGTAATCCATGAAAAACACATCCTAAGAAAGGTTTTCCATGAATGTGAAAAGGTATTTCTTTTCAACTCTGGATTTCATCTTCACTCAAGTAATCTTAATTCTCGATGGGAAGGTCCTTTTGTTATTACTAATGTTTACCCATTTGGTGCTATGAAAGTCCTTGAACCCTCTTCAAAAAGGACATTCACAATTAATGAACAATGGTTTAAGCATCACCATGAGAGGAGACACAATATGGGAACCACATAGACTTCCATCGGATCCACAACTTATACATTAAACACACCATTAGATAGATATGGCAACCCACCTCATCCAAACTAGGGGAACCTCTTTCTCTTTAACTCCTCTTCTCTCTCTCTCTCTTCTTCTTCTTCTTCTTCTTCCGTCATTCTCATTTTGTTTTTTTTACTTTCCACATCACACTTTTTTATTTACTCTTTTTATTTTTTATTGGTGTGACTTTATAGAAAAAATGGAAAAAAATGAAAAACAATAATAAAAATAAAATAAAAAATATGGAAAAGCAAGATTCATGATTACTCATCTTCGAATTTTCAAATTTTTTCCAACCATTTTGGCAGGTCAAAATGACATGTTTTAATCTCAACAAATTTTATTTTCATCATGAATTTAGATAAAGAATTGTGTGTCAAGAATATTAAATTTTGAATTATCAGTTATTTATTTGGAAAATGATTTTCCCCACCCATTAGTAGCATCATTTTCTTTCTTTCCAAGGATACATATGTCCATATTTTCAAAATGTGTGTTTTTCAACCCCATTTTGAATCTTGATTTTGTAGAACTTTGAGCTGAATTTCAAACTTTGTTGTGCATTAATATGATAGAGGCATTCTCTGAACCTCATGATAATCACAATATCCAAATAGCTTCTCATTTACCTTACCTTAATCCTCCTTTTTAAAGCCCCTTCAAGCCTATAAAAACCTTTTTTAAGGCCACATTACAAGCCCAATACCTTATCCCACCCAATATCAACATGTATTTGAATTGATTTAAGTGTGGGGGGAATGAATTTCATTTTGGGTACCCTTTTGTTGATTTTCACCATGTTATCATATGCTTGAGGAAAAGCATCAATTTAAGTGTAGGGGATAGGTTGTCCTTCAGTGGGGTTTGGGAATGTATATATGTTTATCCTATAAAAATGATATTAAAAAGTGTTCATTTGGAGAAGTTTTGTGGATTGTAAATATTTTATCTTCCCAGCCACTTCAAATTTCCCTCCTCTTTTATGTCTTATTTCACATTTTCATTCCCTCGTAAATATGTGTTCCCATTTTCTTTCATGTTTCATTTCAAAAAAAATTGTGCATTTCTTTTTCCATGTTGTTGTTTTATCCCCTTTTTCCTAACTTTTTTATATCATCTTTCCACCATCTCAAAGCCATAGAAAAACCCCTTCCAAAGACCCCTTTATCCTTGTTCACATTAGGATAGGTAATGAAATCTGAGATCTCTTTCAAGATCTAAGATTTTCACTTTTGGTTGTTGAAAGATTGAATCTCCATTAATGAATGTTATCATCCAAAGAGGTGTGAGTTTTGAGTGTCCGCATTTTCCATTTCTAAATTTGAGCATGAAATAATGAATTTTTTTTAAACATTTTTCCTGTAACAAATTGTGGTAGAATTTAATATGGATGACTGAAATAGTCTAAACATCCCAAAATTACGGAAAACAAAATTTTAATATTTTTTGGTGAGTGAAAATGATTTTTTTTCATGGTTTTGTATTTTTTGTACATGAGAACATGAAAAAGACTATGTGTGGGGAGTTGATGTTATTAATATCATCATAACTTTTTATATACTCCCTTTACTGATTTTATATTAAATGTGCATAATTTGTGTGAAATATTAATTTTTAAATATTAATTATAATTTTTGAGCACAAATTAAATTCATCTAGATTCAAGTCAGTTTAATATTTTAATAACTATTATCACCCTACTAATCAAACATGTGTAGTTATTACTTTTTATGATTCTTTATTCAATTTCACACAAATAATTAGAAGGAATCATGGGCCGATTCTGCCATCTGAAGGGTCATATGGACCACATAAGAAGGCCCACAGATTCTATGGAGAAAGTAGACCATCCATGAAGATTGAATTAAAGGGATCAATATAGAAGAGAAAATTCATTAATTCTCATCAAATATTAGGGAAAAAGTTCAATTATTCATGAATAATAATTTAAATTACCAAATACAAAAATAATGGGCCCAAATAAAGCATTGAAGTCCAGCCCACCATTCTGGCCAAGAATTAAAATCAAGACACAATTCTTGAATTTTCTCTTGATTTAATCATCAAATCAGGTTGGTCGTTTTCAAAGTGAAATCTAATATAAGGGCATCCAACATGATTAAATAAATTATTTTTATTTGAGGGAATATTCTTATTCAAAAACCCATTCAGATTTTAGCCTTCGAAAAAGGGTTGATAAAAATGGATAAGTAAAAAATAATTAGTAAAATAGCCATATATTTGGCTACAAAAGTCCAATATCCATCCAATTTGTAGTGATGAAATTAAACATATATATATATAACTTTTAAGAAGATATCATCTCAATATTCAGCAGTCAGGATGGACAAATTGGTGATGCAAGTGGATGGGAAGGTCTGGAATGAAAACTGTCCACCTCCTTGGTCTATAAATGAAACCCCCTCTTCTCATTGAATTTGGTTGGAATTTCAGAAGAGAGGAACATATATTAGCATGACCAAATCCTTTCTAATGTCTTGGAAGGACCTTTCATACTCATTTTTTCTCTTGAGAGACCTTTCCTCCTCTATTTGTTTTCATTTGCTTTTGTGTGGTTCTTCATTTATAATCGTGTAAGTGTTTGTTTTTGTAATTATATTTTAATGAATGTTTATTCTTATTCATCTATTATTATCATACAAATTATGTTAAATAATATTATTTTTCATAAAATACTTTAAATATATTGTAATACCCTTACCTTATTGTGAATTCTCATTCAATCTAAAGTCAGTATTTAATTCCCCTCACTGCTTGTGTGTGTGTGTGTAACGCACAAATCTTATCTTATCCCTTTATTTTTCTTCACTTATTAATTCATCATCATAAAATTATATCCAAATTATTAACCACCCAAATGTATGAGTAAATCTCTTATTGGGTGAGTTTTAATTTAGGAATGTTAAGTGATTGATAACTTTTTCTTGATGAATATTCTTTGAATTAACATTGTGTATGTTAGGCTGAACATGTCATGGATAAATGACTTGATTTTTTTAAAGAGTGTTTTACATGGATCATTGGAACCATAAATACACTACCATAAAAAAGATATGATAAATATTAGAACCCTAAGTTACGTTAAGTCTTGGATTAAATACTTAACACTTGGGAATTCCAATCAACATCAACATGGGACATGGGTGTTAATTTAATGCAATATAAAGTAACGATCAAGGATATCAGAGGCTTGAATACCTAATGATGAAATCACTCTAATATTTATAAAATTTTTAAATCAAAAACCCATCATTAATCACTTTATTTAATCTCTACAAAAAAAATCCCCCAATCAAAGTATAATCAACTAAAAACAATTGACTATTAAAAAGTATCATCACCGAGGAGTCGACCCAAGTGCTGCTATACACATTAGCAGAGCATCAGAACCTTGAACAGTAAATAGGCGACAATCGGATGTGGTTTCACACATCATTCCCTGAGTAGACATGAAATTTCAGGTAATACCATTATATTCCATGTAGTCCTACATGGTTAATTATCCTTGTGTGGGAAAGGAAACATCTAGGAAAAGGAGAGAGGCCATATTCCTTGTATACCCCTTACACATCATTTACTTATTGAGAATATTCTAACTCTCATCATTTTGACTCATATTTTGTCCCGGGATTTTCCTATCATGAGTTGTGATTCATGTATATGGTTACGGTGGCCTTTTTAGTAAATTTTGAGATACTATGGGATATTTTATGAGCATGACGCTTCTTTTCGTGGTGCTCGATGACTATTGTGATTGGGTAGGATCATCAGAGAGAGGTCAGGGATAGAAATCCCTCATAATATTCATACTGGACTGAATGTAACCCTCTTTTCATATAATAACATGTTTCCTCTAACTATTGAGTGGAACCCTTTTTTCATATCTAGGCATGGGTCCTCTATCTGTTGAGTGGCACCCACCTATAAATTAGGGGAATGATTTATCTACTTATTGAGTATCACCCTCATGTCATATCATGGTATGAGTCCTCTTCCAATTGAGTGTAAACCTTCTATAGTACTAGGTCATGGGTCTTCTACCTATTGAGTGGTACCCTCCTATCATATCCAGGCATGGGTCCCCCACTAATTGAGTGGTTCCCTATTATCCTATCATGGAATGGGTCCTCTTCCTACTGAGTGGAACCCTCTTATGAAATCATATAATTATTTCTCTATATACATAGTGGTGACACATAATGGACTATGGTGTGGGTCATCAACATAGAGTGTATACCCCCCTTGAATGTGTAGAACAAAGAAGAGGTGTGGGTATTCCACATAGTAACTTCTTTATATGGATTAGTGAGATGTTGGGCATCGTTGACAGAACCTTTTTAAAACTACAAGAATACTTCTCATCCTACATTGGGATACGAGATGATGAACCCCTTTATCTCTAGTTCAGGTTTATTTTACGGGCATATATATATGTTTGTGTTGATGGGTTTAATTTCCTTTTTCATTTGGGATGATCTGACTACTTATATTATGTCTCTTAATTCTCCCCCTCTAGTATTTAGGTCATCTTACTACGTATATATATACTCAACTATATATGGTCTTAACCACACAAGTTTTTTATTATTCAGATAACAGACAGGATGGTGGTGATTTCAGAAGGGCATCGGAATATGTGGGTGCATTTGACCAAGAATGGTTGTTGGGGCATTGATATTTGGAGTTGTTCCTTCTCAGAATCTATTTTCCAATTTTTTTAGTTTGGGACATATATCCAGTTGGGTGTGCATTATGCTCCTTTAATATTTTTATTGAACTATCACTCACTTTTTTATTCCCTTGAGGTTATTACATGCATGTAATTTACTCAAGATGTTACAGACTGTTATTATTATTCATTTTCACTTCTATGTGGAGATGATTCAGATTGTGTGTGTGTAATGAATCATTTAGAAAAATGCATCCTTTTTTCTTTAGGATTTTTGAAGCATGTCTTTAGCCCCTAAATTATGGAGGTGGTCTTGGGGTAGTTGTGGAATGTCCTTCCGCTAGCTAGGTGGTCCTCAGTGGGTCAAGTCAGTACATATTGTTGTCATAGGGAGGTTAGACCTTGGGAAAAAATTTGTAATCTTTTACCCTTACAAATTTTGGTTTGATATTTAAGGAAATAGTACTAAAGTGTCTAAAGTGTGACTTTTAGGGTAGGTAACCCGATGTTGTGGAAATGAATGATGTATACATTGACCAGGAATCTAACTACCTACTAGTCAACTCATCATGCTAAAACATTCATTACTGGGAACATTGGTACCTACATCATATAGGATTGATTCTATTAACTATCCTTTTTCATTGAACTCCACATATATATGTACTCATATTACTATGTCTTGTATTGATTAAATTTTCCAGATGACTTGGTGAATACATCTAACCAGTTTACTACATCAATATCATGATTAACATCTAATGAGTGATGAGTCCTCAGTTCAGGGTCTACCTCATGTGATTGTTACTCTGTGAAAAAAGGTAGTAGCACCCTCTCCTATAGAGTAGCAGTTTATACCTGTGGTATGAAGATGCATGAAATATTTTTTAACTCTATGAGTTATAGAACCAGTGGTCATAGAATTTTTGTTGTAATCTATATCCATGTGTAGTGGAGGCTTTACTTGTGTTGGTTATTTGAGTTTCCAGTCTTGTACGGACCCCAACTAATCAGATAGTTGCACTAAGGGCAAGTCTTTTCATTGAGTAGTTGGGAACAAGTGGAGCATATTCACACAAACACATAATATGTCAAAACTCTCAAGGTATAACTTCTAAGATATATCCCATGAGTATTATTAACCCTCATACATGGACTCAATTTGTATTCATGACATTTTGGAGCTGCAATAGGGAGGGATGATAGTTTCTGAGTATGATACGAAGTTCACTAACCTTAAATAGTAATCCCTCTACATGATTCTGGATAGCTAATTACATGCATTGATGTTTGAGAAGGTTATCTGTAGATACATTCAATATGGTTCCCCTATGCATTCCCATATATTCTAAAGTGTTAATTTGGGTTCTAATGATGGGTATATATCTATATGATAGATTCCATGTTTCTAGATATAAAAACGGGATTCATAGGGATGATTCGTCTACCGTGGCTAGCATGTAACAAATGGTATGATCTTGGCATAAGATATCTCATGGAAAATCTTGGGAATGTGTTCATGTAGCTCTAAGACCGTAGGAAGGTCAAGGTTAAAATAGAGAGGGGAGATGTTATTCATGTGATGTGCAAGGTCACATGGCACTTTATTGACAGACTCGACAAGCTGAGGAGGGAATCCAGACAGTAAATAGAGTACCACGTCGAAGGAATAACTATGATTTTGGATCAACCATGGTTGAATAGGGAAGTCCCTAGGGGATGGAAAAGGCATAGGATTATATGGGGCTCTTGGATGAGGATTTTTTTGTGGTGGATTATTGTATGAGCTCCTTTCTCAACCACAAATACGTGGCCAATTCTAGGCTCTCGGAGGTGGTGGTAGGGGTTGTGGGTATTTGTGGGCTATGGAGGATTATTACATAATAGATAATGAGATGATTAGAGGTATAATTTATGTTTATTTTACTCATTATTACCTACTAGTAGACATAGTTTTTAGTCATTCATTCATTACCTTAATCCTATTGCAAGATCTAGCGCTCCTAGTAGATTCATATCCAAGTTGGTTTTTCATGAGGGTCTTAAAGGGAATGCTTCTTATATATAATTTATCTTTTGGATGTGTGAGTTATATATTGGTGGATAATTTTTCTTGTGGGACCTATTGATCATAAAAATGAGACCATATGACATCATCTTGGGTATGGAATGGATATCTATAGTTCAATCTCAGATTGAATTTCAATGTAGACAAGTTAGACGATGTTACACTAATGGGGTGAGATTCCCCATCATGGGAGAGAAGGATCTCATGGAAAAGAGAGTTTATATTTTTAATATGAAGATGAAACATATCACCCATTAGTTAGTGATTTTAACCCTTGGAATATTAGTAACATCATTCATCTAGGTTCCTTTGGTCATGGAGGTTTATATGGTCATTTTACCTAAAGAAATTTTGAGATAACATTTGAGGAGGGATATGAATTTTTTGCATCAAATTTTACACTAGGAACTTTGTGATATACTATATTGAATATAAGATATCCTCTACACACATTTATGGCTTAAGGGTTCAATTTCAGGACCTCCTAGTGAAGGGTTTTATCAAAACCAGTGTGACCCCCTAGGCAATTCTGGTGTTGTTCCTAAAGAATGTGGATACGATCTTGGGGGTTTTTTATTGATTATCATCACCTGAATTTGGACAATATAAAGAACAAGTACCCCCTTTATAAATACTAATTACTTATTTGATCATTTTTTAGGCCTGATATGGTTCTCAAAGGTCGATGTCAAGTTCAACTACCACCTGTCTAGGGATTATGAGGCTAATAAAGTGAATATAGAGTTATGATGTTGCTACAGACACAGTTAGTTACTGGTGATGACTTTCAATATGATTAATGACCCTCTATATTTATGTATTTGATGAACCATATTTTCCTGCCATACATAAACCAATTTGTTTTGTCTTTATTAATGACATACACATATACTCTTCATCAAAGGAGAAGAATATAGTTCACTTGTGCATGGTCATATACTTTCTTGGGATATAACAAGATTTATGGTAATCTCTTGAAGTGTTAGTTATGGATCCATGAGTTTCACTTTATGGGTTTTTTCATATCTATGAAGATATTATCTATGGATCTGGTGACGATTGATGTGGTGATTTCATGGGAGACACCCAAGAACATGTCAAAGGTGTAGAGTTTTCTTCACATGGTGGGGTATTACAAGTGGTTCATGGATAATTTCTCAAGGATTTACATCCCCATTGAAAAATCTAACATAGAAAGGTAATTAATTTACCAGGATTGATTAGTTCCAGAGATCCTTTGATGAGTTGAAGATGAGGTTGATAAGTGATCCTATATTGTGATAACCTAAGAGGGCATGGAGTACATAATTTATTATGATGCCTTTGGAGATGGGATCGACTATGTGTTAATGAAGAGGGATTTAGTGATCGCATATGTGTTGAGGTAGTTGAGACCCCATGAGTAGAACTACATGACTCGCGACCAAGAGTAGGAAATGGTAGTCTTCTCTCTCGGGATGTGGAGGCACAATCTTCTTGGAAATTATTTTATTGTTTACTCATAAAATCATATTCTTAGGTACGTATTCATCAAGAGATACATGAACTAGAGATAGAATTTCTAGTTGGTGTTCTTTCAAGACAATAACATTGAGATAGTTTATACTCCAAAGACACTAAACATGGTGTAAAATGCCTTTATTAGGAAGTGTCGGTATTTATTGGTGGAGGAGGCATATAAGAAGTTGGCTACATTTTAGAAGACCCTGGTAGAGGAGGAGAATTTAGAATATATAAATTTGAAATTTACTACTCAACCACATCTCTAGGGTGTGAGGGAGGATCAGATGAGAGACATCAAATATGAGGTCTTATGTGACTAGATTTCCTCAAGATATTTTCTATATGGATTATAAATAGGATGGAATCACATCATCCTTTTCCAAGAATGGATGGTTGTTCTAGTTTTGATGTGAGATGAGGTGATGAGGGATTTTCACACTTCTCTTTGGGATATAAATCTATATGTATGGATGATATATAGATATTTTCAGCATTAGTTTTTGTGGGTTTTCAAAAGGCAAGGGGTGTCCAAGTTCATCTCTCGGTGTCTCACATGTCAACAGTTGATGGCTAATCACTATCTTCTAATAGGTTTGTTGTAGCCTCTTAAGATCCCTAAGAGGAAATAGGATGAAATTTCCATGGACATTGGGATAGGGCTTTTATGAGTCTTAGAATACATGATTTTATCTGGGTACTAGTTTACCAAAATAGAATGTTTGTACACTACTATTCTATTAGGGAGCAGAGTTTGGTGGATAATTTTTATAACATACCTGAAACGGAAGTCACTAAACGGTTTATCAAGAAGAGTCACCACATGACCTCAAGTGTGCCTCCCCATATGCCAAATGTTTATGACTAGTAGTGAGGGTCTAATAAGTCATGCAGGGTAACTATACCTCATTATAGAAGTTATCCACATTAGATAAACAAAAGAAATAGTAGGAACAACAAGTAATAACTAACAACTATGAATAACCAACATCTCCCAAGATTTGTAAAACCATATAAAATAGTAAAATATGTCATTTGATGCTAAATATTTCTAAAGTGAATGGAACCGAAACTAATCACAACCAAAGAAATCCTCAAAATTGGATTTACTCCAAGTCCAAAATCTCATCCAGGTACATCCCAAGCCTGAATCAACTCCCAAGCACAGGGCCTTTTCTCTTATCGAATCATGCAAACATGAAGTCTACTTAGTTACCCTACGACAGCACGAGAAAGTTGTGAATAATACTCAGAGTCCACCACCAATGGTGTCTACAAAATATCTATTCTAAATAGATAGTGCATGAAAGTATGAAAATATATGACAAGTTAAACCCCAGAACAACTCGTGATCCATTAGTTAGAAAAACACACTTTTTCAATTTCTACCATTATCACTATTATCCTAACTTATACCATCTTCATTACAAGATCCACATTCATATATTGTTCCATTTCCTCACTTGTACCATCCGCATTACATAATTAATCTTCATCACATGCCCTATGGGTTAGGAATTTACATAATTTACACAACAGCTTAAGACGGCCAATTATCATGCATTAGGGTGTTGTCCAAGTTACATTTATCACTAAGGGAAAACATTTCATAACAATACATCACACTTACCTTGGATTCTCAGTCTGGGTAATCTAGTCGAATTCAACTATTAGTGTCATAGAGTATCAATCAAACTTCCTAACTCATTCATTCTTGGGAGGGGTTGGAGTGTCTATCCAACCTGGCCCATGAGAGGATTCACATTCCTTTATCCCCCCATAAAGCCATGTAAACATGCTTATTAATCCATTCACCAAATACATAACATATCAAAATCCATGAAAAAAAATACTCATAACAATCACAATTCATAACAATCAATATTTTAACTAATATTATGCCATAACCCATTAACACAATTTCAATTTATATTGCATAGCCCATTTAACACCTTTTCCTTTATCATGCCTTAACCCATTAAGTATATTCTACAACTCCCATACATTATCCGATATTCATCAATTACCATACATTATCCCATTTAGCACATTTAACAATTCTCAAGAATTTACCCACTTAAGCATTTAAAGTACAATTCTTATGTCATATAGCACAACCACATTATTACGTTCAACCCATTTAGTATACCCCATAATTCTCAGGTATTAACGCATTACACATATTCATCAATTCCCTTATACAACCCATTTACATGTTATAGACTCACAATCCATTTCCAATTTAACATGTTCATCATTTCATATATACTAATCCTTTTCTAAATCTCAACAAAATTCATAAACCATTTAACACAATCTCAATTCAACAAATTAACCCACTGTCAATCAATTCCAAACAACACCTTATTCCATTATCAAAACCTAGACAAATATAAATATTCTATTTTCCACCCAACTTATCATTTTAACAAGTCCAATATGGACTCTACATTAGCACACATCCACTCTACAATTAACATTACCAATTCTAGGTTAAGAAGGTTCATCACACCCCATGGTTGTCCCTAAAACATTCTAATCATCCTCAACATATTTGAGAAGAATTATTAGGGGTATAAATAATTAATTATAAAACAATATTACTGAATATTACTCAAAGTAACAAATTCACAACAATTGGGAGACAATATCTCAACACACATGCATAGATCTATAACAAAACTATGGGATATAACTTGCATACCATATACTTAAAATCTGATAATAAATGCACTCTTAATCGTAGTCTTGGATTGTGATCCAAACCCCCTTTGAAGTCCCAACCTAGGTTCCACCAGAAAAAGAGGGTTTTAGAGATTCAAGAATAATATGATATGAACTACAAACCCCATTATAGAAAAGAAAAGAAAGGGGTGTGTAAGACTTACCCGGAGCTTCGATCCACAACCAAAGGTGCTCCAATTGGCCTATGATTGATGTATAATGGACCTTGGGAATATTGGGTTGACCATGTTCATAACTGGGTTTTCAAGGGAGGAAATGGGGGATAAAATCATGTAGGATCTTAAGAATCCATAAGTGGCAATTTGGAAAAAAAATCAACATTAATGAGGCATATGACTTACCCACACGGTTTTCTAAACTGTGCACAAATTATGGTCAAGACACTATCCAAGGAAGGTAGGGCTGGAGGGATACCTAGTGAGAACCACACAGTTTACAAATCATGAACCAACTATGCTATCTGCCATTATACAAGGTTTCATGGTTTCTTGGGAATGTTGTATGGTTTACTTAACCATGCGACAATTGTGCACCCTGCATAGGTTGGCCTAGTTTCCCGTAATTTCATTTGTAGAACCCTAAGAATACCCTTAAGGCCCATAATACTCCCAATAAAAATTCATTAAAAATGAGATTAAAACCTAAAATTTAAACCAAAACATAACCCCATGAAAATAAAGATCTTAAAACATCCCAAATTTATAATGTATCCTCCTCGAGTCACACTCCCAAGCATCACTAATCTTAAAAAGAAAATAGATTGGGTCACTAGGGCTTCATATCCATCTTCTTCTCCCAAGTCTCTCTAAAGGCATTACCAAGCTACTATAACACTCGAACCAAAGCTACAACCTTACCTTGAAAAACTTTCCCACTGGAAACCACAAAAAGAACTAGATGCTCCTCAAAGGATGTGTCAACCACAAACCATACATCAACCACTAGAATCCCCTAGGTAATCTTAGGAAACACTACCTAAATAAAAAAACATGTAAATTGCATACACAACATAATTCTATAATGTAGGAATCAATTAGCATCATATTGTCTTAATCCCACATGTAATTCATGACCCAAAACACTTGGTGCCATTTTACTCAGTTTCCTAACGGTGACCAAAACATGATATTGCCCCAAAAGGAACACACGGTAATTCCAATTACTTTTACCAATGTACATTGATCCACCACTCATATCTTGATGATCTCCTTCCATAACTGTAGATCAAAAATAAACCAATAACCTTAGGACACTCAACCGATTAAACCCATACTATGCTTGCCACAAGTGCCAACTCACCTGAACAATAATAACTCAAGTCTCTCCTTCCTGAAACATTGATCACATCATAACCCAAACACATTTCTTTTATAGTTCTCCCTACTATCTTCCATTTTTTGTAACCCCACTATCAAATAAAGGCTACCTAAATCTCAACTCAACTTTCACAACATTCCAAATGTGTTCTAACTCACAGCACCCAAACATCCATACGAACATTTCTCTATATTTGAATCCAACATCACCATTGAAACTATCTGGGAGGAAATCCTAACACCATCCATGAATGTACTAAGACAAAATTGACCTCACTCAAGTACAGTTTCATTTTTAAAAAGTCCTTAACATTATAAAAAGAAAACCAGAGGTGGTTCACAACTTACCACATCCATTCTCATTTACCATATCATGTCAGACCACCCCCAACTAACTTTTCCCAGAACACCCATCTTTAACTGATGTCATGCTACCCCTTTCTACCTTCCCAAGATGCTTACTAACTTTAAGCCTTATACTATCACCGAACACACCTATTAATTTCATTTTTTGACATTCGATAGGATTCCACCATCATGATTTATTTTCCATCACAATGAACATCACACTCCACCACCCCCATGAAAATTATTAACAAAAGTACTCCTAATAATAATACACTAACTAAATAATGCTATGTTCTCACTCAAACACATTCTAAAATTGGAACATACTTCTCACCCCAAAACATTCACTAAAATTGATTTATAACTCTCCACATCTGTCACCTACTCCCAGCCAAGTTGAGTTGTCCCCAACTGACTCATCCTAGAACACCTAGCTTCACTATTGGAATGACACTACATTACATGGTCAAAATTACTTCAAACATAAATTCATTACAATACCACTCATATTTACTTACCCGAATCTACTCATGATTTCTATTGGAATTATAGAACCCAACTTTTCTTGCAACAGGTCATGGTCATGTTTTACCACCCTTTAAAGGGTCGTAACACAGACTTCTCTAATTTTCATTTGGAACTAACCTGATCCAATATACACCACCTGGATCGATCAACCACCATAATCAAGTCCTACCTTTCCTCTCTAAGAGACCCAACGTGCACCTCATAGGCTTCTCATTTTCATTTTGGTGCCACTACATCTACTCTACATTCTCCTCCCCACATCCAAGACTGACTTATCACTCCCCACCTTAAGAATGTCATTACCATATCTTTTTATCAGAAATTTCAACCACCATGGTTCATGAATAGATCATAATTTGAACCCAAAACTTGGACGTGTCTATCTTTATTTTCCTAGAACATCTGATCAGACATCACCTAATACCCATTCTATCTTCCATGAACAGCATCAATGGAACTCGCTGGTACTCATTCCATCCTAAGGACCTCAACCGTAAATTGTTGATGGTGTACAACCCACCATCCATTACCTCATTTAACACTCCATGACCGTAAAAACTATGATATCCTTCATCCAAAAAAAGTACATTAAAGTTGATAGGTGTAAATCTAGAGCTTATCAATGCACCAAAGACAATGTCAAGATGTTAGGAATGATCGTCATTATTTGTCATGTGTAAAGAAGATTTCAAAGGACACCACCACCAACTTATCAATTACTGTTGTCACCTCCCACAATTGGATACCATGACCATACAAGGATCTCGGGCTCCCCTACCACACACATCTAATAACCACTAAACCAAAAACACTCCACGACCATCCTCCAAGTATTCGGTAACCAATGTTTCCTATGGTACTACTTCTACCACACCACTCATGATTTTTGGTTACACCCCTGATAGTTAACAACTGAAACAATATGGTTCACCACACCAATCAAACCAATGATCTCTCAGATAACCATGCTTATTATCTTGGTTTCACAGAGAATAATGAATGATTATATCGATCGAAATTGTACCTTAGTAGTGCATGCCTGCATATGGACCTCATTAGAGCCCTCATGGTTTTTTACTTTCATACGACCACTCTTACACCGATTTTATTTCCCACAAGAATACCATAACCTGAGCTTATATCCCAATGCCCACTAACTCACCTAACTATGCCTCTTGGTTAGTCATACCTATAGGCACCAAGGAATTATAAATATCTCACCCAACAACCAGACCATTCATAAAAACATTCTCAGCCATGTGACCATCCTCACCTTAGGTGTCACATTCAAAACAAAAGCATCTAACCACACTTCAGTAACCCTTGATTCCCCAAAACTATCAATGCATACCAACAAATAATGTTTCATCACCAAACCATAAAACTTCCATCACGACCCGTCCCTCGGGGCCCACACCGTGACTACCCCAAGCCCGCCTTCCATAGGCTAGGGGTTGGAGAATAGCACCGAAGAATAATTCCCTAAAACTAGGAAGGAATTTAATTTATAACTTGTAACACCCCCAACCAAGCACACAACAAGATACGAACTCAAGTAAACAAAATAGTAAATAGAGTGAGTACAGTAAGTAAAAAGGGGCCAAAATACAAGCCCAACTGGAAAGTACAAGGAAAACTGGAAATTACAAGATGGATGATAGGTGAAAAGCATCTATTGGATCGTCCACCATGAATCTTACCTGAAGGGTAGGTACAGCTCATGAACAGTCGTCTCTGTCATTCGCATTGTCTAACATCAACCTCCGAGCCACCTCCAGCCCTGGTACTCTCATCCTCAGTCAACGTTGTCTGTCATCTGCACCAAACACAATAGGGTGTGGGCATAGCCCGTGCAGGGGTGAGTATAACGATACTCAGTAGGACCCCAAGACCCTTAGGGTATCACAAAATCCACCAGGGATAAACCACACATCATGAAATCAACTGGCATCCCTACTTAGGTATATGACCATACATATACCTAAGTTATCAAGTAAACCCATCTCAATCATGAGTAAACATATTTTCCAACTCAAAATCCCAAAGCTCAACTGTTCCAAAAATAAAGGAATATCGCGAAGGTAAGTACCACACATGTATGCCACACGGAAGAATACCACCAAGGTATTACCACAAAGGAAAGTACAGCTCAGGTACGAACTCAGCTCACACCAGGTGTAACTTAGGTACAATAGTTGAGATGATTAGATATAACTATTGAATCATCTTACTCTATTAAGAGGTAGAACCATGAAGGATCTCTAATCATCATCATAGCCACATAGGATCTCTAGGTTCTGACCCACACAGGATCGCTCAGTGCTGACCCACACAGGATCGCTCGGTGCTGACCCACACAGGATTTCCCGGTGCTGACCAACACAGGATCCCTAGGTGTTGACCCACACGGGAACGCTAAGTGTTGACCCACCTAGGATCGCTTGGGTAGTCCCGTATTTAATTTTAGAGCGGTTACATGTGGGACCCTCAATCACAGACCCACGAAGGATCTCTTCCTCAAGTCACAAACAGCTACTGGGTTCCCGTGCTATGCTTTCTCATCTCCTGGAGGGTCTGCTCCTCAAGCCCCTGGTTGATACTCCAACTACCACTAAGTACCATAAATAAGTATCCCAAAAGACATCCACGTCATAGGGGTCTCAATTCAATAGATGACACATCAATAGGATGCTCGGTCTATAAGTTATTAGCCTTTTAGTCATGAGGGCCCGGTTAGATTTTTGATCGATCCAACCAGACCATATTTCAAATTTATCCAAATATCAAATGGGATATACCAAAAGGACCACCTCACTCAAAGGTTTCCATCACCATTTATGGTTCATCAAATGGACATTATGTGCCAAAGTTATGGCCAAAATAGCGTAAATGAGTTGTAATGGGTCTGGGTCCGGTCCGACCCGGTCGGACCGACCCGCCCGTCCTGCTGGGTCTAGCCTGGCCCAAGGTGCAGCCTGACCGACCGGGCATCTGGGCCCACTGGTTCTGGTCCTTCCGGCAATGGAAAGCATGGCCCGCACTGGGCGGTCTGACTTGTTGGGCGGCCCGGCCTGGGCAGCGGCCAGTGGGGCAGCGGGGCAGCGGGGCAACTTTGGAGGTCGCACGTGGCCGCGGGAGCCGCGGGGTGGCATGAGTCCATGAGTGAAGCGGGCGGTGGAGGTCGTGGGTGCCGCGGGGTGGAGGAGGTCTCGGGTACCGCGGGGAGGTGGAGGTCGCGGGGTGGCAGAGTTCGCGGGTTCCGCAGGGCGGTGCGGTGAGGCCACGAGGTGCAAAGGCCGCGGGCGGTGAGGCCGCGAGGTACGGAGACCACAGGGTGGAAGATCATCATGCCTCTACCGGTGGCCGGCATGACCATCTTCCCTTCGTTCATTGCATTCGTCATGGTTCTCAAGTTCCACTAGTACCAACCGTCGGCACCGGTCACCATCACCATCGTGAAGGTCACACAAAGATCCAGAATATTTGTGGAGGGGTCGAGCCATGTTTTTTTGGCCCATACCCTTCATGTTATGGAGGTAGCATACGGATCAAGGAATATGATTCAATGTGAGAGGGATATTTACATTGTTCAAATTAAAACACACCCCTACATCATTCATTTGTTGAATATTGTCTACAGTTGAGACGGATTGACGTTTATCAATCCTGAAACAAGACTCTTCCAATAGCGTCGGTGAGGAGAGGAAAACGATAAAGTCGGTGACGACGACGTTTCCTCGATCTTCGGTTCGTTCATCGTTGGAGATCCTTCGATGAAGTTTTTAGAAAGATGCTTCGAAGGAGAGGAGTTCTTCTTTGGTGTTTGTCATTGGAGGATGAGTTTTTCCACGGTCCTCCAAAGCTTCTCCCTTACCCCAATTCCACCAAAAATAAAATCCCAACATAATAGAATACGTTATATATTTAGTTTTTTGGCATAAATTCAAATTAAATTAATTAATTAAATGATGTGGTTGGAACCATTAAATTGGGAGGATACCAAAGGTCACCTCCCTCATTAAAGAGGGAGTTCAAGAGGCTTCTCCCACTAAAAGAGTTAGGGGTTTGGGTGGTCCCCACCCTCAAATTCAAATAGGGATTTTTTGGGCTCAGTTTTCCCCACCTCCATAACCTAACATAGAAGGTTTCAACAAAAATAAAAATGTTAAACATTTTTATTTTATTCTATTCTTTCATGAAAAACCCAAAATCTAACTTTCACCCTCTACCTACTACAGTCGAGGTGAAGCTCTCCTTAAGCGAATATCGGCTCTGCGAGCTCAACGGTGCCCTCAGATTTCAATACCATGCTCCTGTTCAAAATTTACAAGAATTTTCTTGTACTTTTATCAAACGTACCCAAAAAAAGTTTAGAAATTCATTCCAAGCACACCGGGCCTCGGAATCACGTGCCATTAGTTTTCACGGACTCGTAAAATTCCCATTTAATTAAAACAAATTACATGGAAATTCAAGGTCTTTGAAACTTCTTAATTAGGAATCTATTACAAACCTATACTTGGATACATTATCCACATCATGCTATCAATTCCAAAAATATACACCTATGTGATACACACACAAAAGCACTAGAAACCCCATTAGACCTCCCTCATATGTCACCTTGATGTTATAATCCTAAACTAGAGTCATGATAAAATAATTCATTTATCATCTCTCCAAACCACACACATAATGATATGAATGAATCAATGTTTGAGAACGATGCTCTCACCCCCATTCCCATACATAATATTCCTAGCACACAAAGTGGCCATTTACTCTAGGTTCCATGCCAAAGGTAACTATACACATACATCTACACTACAATCCAAACACCCTATTAATGATTAAAAAAATAAACTCGTGAGTTCCCTACTAGAAAGGGCAGAAAACCCAAAGAACCATTCCTAAGTTCAATAATCAAATCCATACTATCATGACCCATAGGGGTTTCCACACTCACATTATCGAGTAATGCCATGTGACCCAAAGGACACAACCTTCCAAGGGTACTCTGATCACATATCATATATCGTATCATAACTCGAAAGGTCTCAAAACCCAAATCCAAGGTCTCAAACTAGGGCACTCTCACTACCCCAAACCACTCAAACAAGGTTTAACTCAACAACACAACGAATACTCACTACTTAGTTCATCCAGATGTTCTATCACCACACATCCTTTCA
Source organism: Viscum album (assembly GCA_963277665.1). Classification (NCBI taxonomy): domain Eukaryota; kingdom Viridiplantae; phylum Streptophyta; class Magnoliopsida; order Santalales; family Viscaceae; genus Viscum; species Viscum album. The sequence continues at coordinate 811,632,531 of OY728126.1, read as the reverse complement.
TAACTAACTTCTCCATCCTTGAAATCATTAATTCACATTTTAAACACCTTTTTCACCTCACACCTCAAAATTCCTACCTTATCCATTACCATAATCCAATACATTTTCCTCAATGAATACTTTGATGAATGATCAAGAGGATTTAAACCATTTATGGAAATGATCATATATTATCATCATTAAAAACCTACTCCACATACACTAATCCCATGGTCGTCATCACACTTAGAACACCACTCCCTATTATCCCAACCATAGGTCATGGTCAACATGAAGTAAACTAAATTACATAATCACAAGTCTTTCTTCAAACACATTTTTAAAAAATTCCCTCTTTCACAGTACGTATCATTTTTTCTTAGGAACATTTCACCATTTCACAAAATGTTACAATAATCATTTTAACTCATTTAAACCTTTCATTTGGAGAAATTATTTAACCATTTTACCATCACTATAAAAATATATATCTTTTAGACACCATTCAATCGTTAAAATTTATCATAACACAAAATTTTAGCTCGATCGTAAATTTTCTTTATACACACTACTACAAAACTATTCATTTACATTTTTTTCATTTACCTACTTGAATTACAATTATTAGAAAAAAAATTAAATTATTAAAGGAAGTATAATTAAATCTACACTTTATGCCCCACACACCCATCCTGTGTGTTCCTATCATGATGAATTCCACCTATATCCTTACGTTCATAACTTTTTATACAAATGCACAATCTCATTCCATTTAGGCAAAGAGTAAAATATCATAAACCCATCACATCACACAAAAATTGAACCATAAAATGTTAAAGTATCATTTAACTATTACAACACATGTCAGGAATAACAATCCCCCACCCTAGATGACTTGGGGTTTCCCCTATACATGGGTTAGATTCTCCTAAGCACAAGCTCAATATCAAGTCCCAACACACCCAATACTCATGTCTAGAATCCAAATAATAAGAACATAGAAACAAAATGCTCTGATTCCACTTTTTAATATCCCTAACCTGGAAGCCACAAAATAATGCCCTGAGCAAAGTTGCTACATGTCCTAAAGAACGCCTCCCTGTATTACAGTGGTTTCCTACTAACAGTGATGGTCTAATAAGTCACAATATGAGATTATACCTCATTACCAGAGTAAGACACCGTAGATATATAAAAAAATTGTATAATAAATAAGTAATAACTAATAACAATGCATAACCAATATCTCTTGAAATTGGGTACAACCATAGCCAACCGTAAAATATTTCAGGTCATGAAGAAAAGTGCTAAATTGAATGAGACCCAAAATGAAGACAAATAGTGGAATCCAAAAAATGGTCTTGACTCCAAGTCCTTAATCTTATTCATGTACATCCCAAGACAAACTCAGCTCCAAAAAAATGTCCTTTTTCATTATCATATCCTTCAAGTGAAAAGTCAACTCAAGTACCTCACAGTGTCCTAAGAAGGGTGAGAGTAAAACTTAGTGGGCCTCTACAAATGTTGTCTACAAAATATCTAGTATAAAAAGATAGATCATGAAATTATGAAAATATATTCCAAGGTAAACCAAAGAACAACTTGAGATCCATTACTTAGAAAAACAAACTTTAACCATTATTAATGTTATCACTATTATCCTAACTTATACTATGTTCATCGCTTAATCCATATTTACCATGTGGTCCATTCCATCGCCTATACTATCTACATTACTTAATTCATCTTCTTCACATTCCCAAATAGTTAGGAATTTACATCATTCTGACTACAGCCTAAGATAGTCAATTATCTTGCATAAGGGTGTAGGTAATGTTCCATATCTCACTAGGAAAAACATTTCATAATAATACATCACACATACCATGGAGCCTCAGTCTAGGTAATATCATCTAATGAAACTATTTGGGGTATATATCATCAGTCTGACTCCCAAACTCATGTATTCAGGGGTAGGGTTAGAGAATCACTCCAACCCGACCTATGGAAGGATCCTCAGTCCTTTATCACACCACAAATCCATTTGAAAAGGATTATTTATCCAATCACCACACACATCTCATATCACAATACATCCACAAAAATAATCATATAAATCAAAATTTATAACAATAAATATATGAATTAATATTTTTCAATAACCAATTATCAAGATTACCATTTTTATGCCATAGCCCATTTAACCCATTTCCCTTTCACATGCCTTAAACCACGAATTGTATTCAATAATTCCCATTTATTATCCAATATTCATATATTACCATACATTATACCATTTATCACATTTATCAATTCACAAGCATTTCCCCACATATGTATTTCATGTACAATCCTTATATCACATAGCATAACCACTTTATTATGTTCAACCCCTTAGCTATACCCCATAATTCCCATGTATTTACCTATTCCACATATTCATCAATTCCCTTATGCATTCCATTTACACATTCTCAACTCACAATCCATTTCCAATTTAACATGTTCATCATTTCATATATACTAATCCTTTTATACATGTTAGTATAATTCATAATCCATTTGACATAATCTCAATTAACCCAATTAACTCACATTAAATCCATTCCAAAAAAAACCTTATGTCATTATCAAAACCTAGGCACAAATATCAACATTTAATTTTAAACTCAACTAAACATTTTAACATATTAAATGTGGGATCTAAGTTATCTCAAGTCAAATATATAGTTAACATTAGAAATTCTATATTCATAAGAGACATTTCACACCTTGGGTGGCCCTAAACAATTACAATAATCCTCAATGCATCCCACAAGGATCATGAGGGGTCTAAATCATTAATTAGGAAACCATATTACTGAATTTTACTCAATGTAACAAATTCACTATAGTAGGGAATAAATATCTCACCACACATGCACAAATATTTTACAAAAATATGGGATATAACTTGTAGACCACCAACCACGGATCCGAAAACAAATACACTCTTATTAAAACCCTTAGATCCATATCTAAACCCCCTTTAAAATCCCAACCTAGGTTACACTAGAAAAATAGGGTTTTATAGATTTGGAAGAAGATAGAATAAATAACAAACCCTAATCTAGAAAATAGAAGTAAGGGATCTGTAGGACTTAACCGGAGCTTTGATCTATATCCAACGGTGCTCCAAATGACCTAGAATCGAAGGAGAATATATATTGGGAAGATTGGGTCATCCAAGTTTGTCACTTGGGTTGCAATGGAGGAAATGGTTCTAAGTTCATCAATAGGGTTCCATGTTTGTCACTATGGGTTGAAAGGGAATATTGGGTAGAAACTTAAAAATCTTGAAGTGTTAATTTTGTAAATTTTTCAACTTTAATGGGGCACATAGTTTACCTTCACGGTTTTTCAAACTATTTGCAAACAGTGCACAAGCCACTGTCCAGGAAAAGTAAGGCTGCATGGTCACCTAGAATGACCCACATGGTTTACAAACCATTCACCAACCCTGTTATATGCCACTATATAAGGCTTCATTGTTTTAATGAGAAGGCCACAAGGTTTACATAACCATGTGCCAATCGCGCGCCTTGCACAAGTTTTCAATGTTTCTCTTCCTTTCATGTCTCGAGTCACAAAAAAAAACTCTGGCGACCTTTCATACTCCCAATAAAAATTTCTTTAACCAATAAAAAGACTAAAAACAAAAAAAAACAGTCACATACCCCCACAAAAATTCGGATCTTACAGTTTAGAGATGTTGTACGTCTGGGAGATCATACACCTTCATGGGTTTCCCTAGATGATTGTCTTTGATAATGATGTTTGGTTTACATCACTATTGTGGATAGGCCTATATGAGGAATTTGTGACCCATTTGAGGATTAGTAAAACTTTTATCCTCTATAAGGATGGGTGTATTGAGTGTAATTTATGAATTCTAGAGTATATATTGAGGGATTTCATGATAGACTTCATCTGAAGTTGATGGGATCACATAGCTTTGGTAATGTTTTCTTATAATAAAAGATACCACTCTTCTATCGATATGTCAAATTTTGATTCCATGTACAAGAGACCATGAAATTCACCCATATGTTGGAAAATTATCAGAAAGTCATATGTTATTGAGCTAGATATTTTGTAGGTGACAATACAGAAATTCCAGGTCATCTTTGAGTAGATGAGGATAGCTTAGACCAGGAATAAATCTTATTCATATTGACATTGTATTCCCTTGGGTTTGAGAAGGGAGACCACACATTCCAAAGAGTCTCCTTACAAACAAGATTATGAATATTTGGGCAGGAAGGTAATCCATATCCAATGTTTATCATGCCATTTGATATCATACAGAGGGTTGGTGAGATTTCTTACCAAAGAGCCTTACCTCCATAGTTTGATCGAGTGCATGAATTCTTTCATGTGTCACAACTAAGGAGATATGTGAATGATTATATTATTATTTTTGAATGTAGGGAGATATACATCAAGTCTGTATCCACCTATATGGAGTACGTGGTGGTTATTGAGGATCATCAAGGTGGGATCCTGTGTAGATATAACATTCCTTTGGTTTGTGAGTTGTGTCATCATTAGATCATGTAGGAGAGCTCCTATAAGTGTGAGATCCAAATGCAGGATTAGTATACCTACATTGTTTTCTTATTTTATACTATTTAGGTATGAAAATCATAGAGACTATAATTTGGGGCCTTTTTTTGTTTTTAGACTTTTAAATATATTAATAAATGTTTTCAGACCCAAGTGATAATATGAAGCATGATTCAAAGGCCCAGTGAGCACCAAATTAATTTTATAAAAATAAAAAATTTCTTTTATATCACCCACGCACAAATTTTTAGAAAAAATTGAAAATCACCTAAATGGAGGCCCATATCAAGAACTGAATACCATGTTTGAATATGAAATATAGGATTGACTGTAGGTGTGATCAAAAACATTTTGACACCTAACATTCGGATGAAGAAGTTATTGGTGAATATATTAAGTGAATTAATTAATTAATTAAATTGATTAATTTTTTTAATAAACATAACCTATTTTCTTATATAAATACATGGTTATGGAGAATCACCAAGGTTATCCACATATCTCTAAGATGTTTGGGAGGAGAATTCCATCAACCTTCATTGGTGAAACATGATCGAGCAATAAATGACAATAAAGTCAAGGTAAATCAAGGCATAAAAAATGCAATGGGTCCTCTACATCATTAGATATTGTGTTCTCCACCATCGATTGATCTTTATTGAGGTGGGGATCATTAATTTTGGTCTCCTCCCATGATTAAAAGATTGATAATGATCAAATCAGTTATTCACTGAACTTCATTTAAATTAATCATTTTAATATCTCATGATTCAAATTAAATTTATTATTCAATTTATTCATTATTATACCATGAGTTCACCCCTTTGAATCCGTGATTTTTTATCATTATTTAAGAACTCTTGGCTAACAATAGTATCACATTTTTTCTTATGTCTTTCAAACACTCGTTCTTTGAGTTATTCATCATTAGACCATAGGGACATGATTTGAAAATTGAATGGAAAGTCTGAGAATGATCAGACCAATTTATTCATAGTGGGTGTGAGAATAATGACTAGATTAGTTTTTTAAGGTTTAATTTGAGGGGATTGTGGGTACCAAAGAATGATTCTTGAATCTTGAATCAAAATTAGATAAGGAGGCAACATGGGAGGTGGGGTGAGTGTGGTGGCATCGAGCAGAGGATTGGAAATCAAATTTTTCATTGTTGGAGGGTTTGAATCGATTATCGAATCCATTTTCTTATAATTTGGGTTGTCAAAAAGAATAAATCATCGAATTATTCCTTGATCTGGAAACTGGGTGAAGAAACTATAACTTCTTTGAAAAACATGACTAAATAGAATTTAGTATGAAGAAAACATTCCATATATCCCCACCCAGCTATAGATAATAGGACTTTGTGGAAGATAAATATCACATGTCATGTAGAACCACCGCACACCCTATGACCCGGTGGTGGTATCACGACATGTACTCCATGAGTATATGGTTAGGTATACAGCTAGACACATGATCACAGCTTAAAGAATAAAGGCATGACCAAGAGAACAGGACTAGCCACAAGTGGAAAAAACATGTCATGTAGTACCATTTCATTCCATGTAGTTCTATATAGTTAGTGAGTCATGTGTGTTTTTGGAAACATCCCGGTATTGGATCAAATTCACATATCATCTAAACCCCTTACAGGCCAATTAATTCTTAAAAATCTTATACGTCTTGAATATAGTATGTTTAGACCCAAATTTTGGGCCACGAGTAGCCTATCCAGAGTGTTTATCTACAAAGAATTTGAAGTTGTCCATAATAGTGTCTTTTAAGATATGTAATGTAAGGTTCCATGCATGATGGTTCTTTATGTGGTTCTTGACTATGGTAATGATCAGGAAGATCATCAGAGAGTGGTCAGGGATGGTAATCCTCTATACTCCTTATATCGGTTTAAGTGGAACCCTACTATCCTATAAGATAATGGGTCCTATACCTATTCATTAGAAATATCCTATCATATTAGGTCTTGGTCCCTTTATATATTGAGTGGAACCCCATTTTGAATCATCGAATGGGTCCTCTACTTATATAGTGGTACCCTACTATCCTTTCAGGGCATGGGTCCTCTACCTATTGAGTGGTACTCTCTTATTGTATCATGAGATGGGTCCTCTACCTATTAAGTGGATCCATTTTTTCTTGTCATGGAATGGTTTCTCTATATATTGGGTGGAATAAAACATTCATATTAGTGAATGGGTCCTCTACTTATTTAGTGACATCCTTCTATCATATTACAGCATGGTTCATCTATATACTGAGTGGCACCCTACTATTATAGCAGGGAAGGTATCCTCTATTTACTGAGTGGTTACCCCTAATGGACTAGGGTCTTGGTCCTTGACTTTGTGATTTTTTCCATAAAATATGCATTATATTGGAAAGGTGTAGGTCCTCCACTAAATTATTTCCTAGAATAGACACATCAGATGTTGTGAATCATTGATGGACCCTTTTTTCAACTACATGTAAACTTTTTTTTCTAGGGAAGGGTTGTGAGATGGAGATACACCTTCTCCATAATTTTGGGGTTTTTATGTTTATATATATATTTCTATGGGTTTAGTTTGTCTCTTACTTTGGGATGAGTTGACTACTTATATTATTTATTATATCCCCCCCCCACTAGTTTTGGGGTGTCCAACATGGTATCTATATACTCACCCTGCATTGGATTTTACTGCACTTGTCGTGTCTTATGAAAATTATAGAAAGTTAAATGGTGTTTAAAGGTAGAATAGGGATACCTAGGTTAATTTGGCTATGTATAGTATTCGGGGCTTGGATATTTGGATTCACGATCTCTCAGATATTCTTTTCTAGTGGTTTTCATATTGGTACATCCTTTTTTGGATGGGATTGTATTTTAGACATTTAATTTTTGAATGGAACTGTCACACTCTTTTTTATTCCATAGGGGTTATCTCATCCATATATTTTACTTTAGATGTTTCAGTATTTTACTATCATTCCTCTTCACTTCTACATGGAGATGATTGGGTGTTTGTGTATAAGATCATTAGGAAAAAGAATCTCATTTTTAGTTATGATTTTTGGAACTTTTCACCAACCCCTGACATATAGAAGTGCTTATGGGGTAGTTTTATCTCAGCCTTCTTCCATCCAAGCAGGCTCTGTGGTTCAGGTCATGACATTACCTCTACTATAGATCCCAATAATATCCATTTCTTCCCCAATTAAATAATTCACCATGACTTTATATTTTATAATACTGAACATTACACATTTATATTGAATGTCTTGTATTAATCCGGAATCAGACATACACACTTTATGAAATTCACTAACTACCAATTTCAGTGAAAATTAGCTAGGTATGTGAATCGATCTTTGTACTCTATAAAAAATGTATCCCTTATTCTTATTAAATGGTAGACCCCAACATATATTTAGTATTGGATTTGTTTTCAATCATTTTATTATACATTATTCCTAGCTTATTGTTAGATGATTATGTTATTTCTTGAGGGTGTTTAGGCCATGGAGAATTTTTATGGGGAAATGAAAGGAGATCCTTGTGTGTAGAAATTAATATATATCTTTATTATCATTATTTATTTGGGATTGGGTAGTTGATTTCATATCCAGCTAGTATGGACATATTAAGGTGGGGTATTTCTTGATTTCCCTAGGATATTAGTGAAGATTGTGTTAAATATTTAAATTAAAAATGAAAAATAAATTTTTGAATATGTCGAGTCTGGAAGAGAAGGAAATACTGAATATTTGGAAGATTATGAATTTTTTTTAAAACTAAAAATCATGTGATATAATATTAAAAGTTATTTCCCATTTTTTATAAAAAATAGCTTAAAATCCTTGGAAAATAAGTTCTTTTTGTGTAAACTCTTAAGAGTCAAGTGATATGATGATTACATAGGAGTCATGAAACTGCATAAACACATAAGGGTCATGGGTTTTGAAATTATGAAATTGAGTCTAGATAATCATGTATGTATGGAGGATTTATTCAACATGGTCGCATGATCCATGTGTTTTGATTACGTATGAACGTTATACTGAAAATGAAGGATATATTTGGAAGTATGAGTTTCATGATTGAAGATATTTTTGGTTAAGTCACGTGATCACATAATAATGAGGATATATTATGATCTAATGAAGAAACATACACTAGAAATGACTGATTGTTGGGAGACTTGTGTCTTTACATTGATTTCATGTGGTAAGGCTAAGAAGTTTCATAATCACAAATTAAACATGAAACTTCAGGAATATATTATTTTGTGACAGGGAATTTCCATTCTGAGAAGTAAGATATGGTGGAAAGATGGTTATTTCTTAGGATTGTGATATTCAGAGCTTAGGTGAGTTATGAAATATAGGAGTTAACTAATTTAGGGTAGGTGATCGAATCATGTGATCACAATATGATTGTTTAAGTAATGTGGGTAATTTTTATAGGTTGTTAGAAAGAATGGGAAATCATAGTTTTTTGAGAAAAAATCATTGGGAATTTCCTATTAATACAACATTGTCACATCATTTAAAAATAGTAGATTGATTTTAACGGTTTTTTCCAGATAAGTAGTTTGTTGTAGATTATAAAGTAGAATGGAATGAAAATTTATAAAGAATAAGGAGTTAAAAAATTAGGATGGTAGGTTATGTGATCAGAGTTGTTTACAGATACAATGTGTCCTCCTATATGTGTGGAGGTTATATGATCTAGGGTAACATGATCAAGAATATGTGCTCAGGTTTGAGCAATCAAGGTCCTGAAAAAAATCCATGGAAGAAATTTATATAGGGTTACATGAGAAGGTTATGCGATCATGGTCTGAATTGAGGATTTACACACATGGGGTCATGTACTTAGAGTTCTTGCACTCATTTCTCTCATTCTTAGAGTTACATGGCCAAGGATACATGCTAGAATTGTGCACCAAGTATTGTGAAACTGAGAAGGGTTCACAATGATCAGTGTTTCATGGTATATTCACATAATTATTTTTTAAATGATTCCATATGTTTGATATTAGGGTGATCAAAGAGTATATCTATAGTTCAAAAGTGGTCCAAAAGAAATAATAGTGGGTATCTTTTGTTATATTTGGTATTGGAAGAAAATATATAGAAATAGAATAATTTTAGTGTGTAATTACTCTTGTTTGGATAAGAATTACCTATAATACAATATTTCGGAATAAAAAGTCATAAAGATCACATTGAGAATTTAATCTCATCTTTTATAGAATAAGAGAGTACAACAAAAGAGAAACATAGTATTAAATAATAAATTATGATACAAGAAGTGTCACATACTGAAAAGAGATGTACCATCATGATTCATACCTATTGAATAGACCTACATGTCTATAAACTATGAAAGATCATTAATATAATTATTTTTTTCATGTGAAGAAGAGGCAATGTGACTTGGGTTATGAGTGGCTTAAAACTTAATATTGTAATGGTAGTATGCATGTCATGGAATTTCCATGGCTAAAACAGTGTATCAATGTAACTAGGGATGGTTAGAAGATTTTGGAAAATCAAAACAATGTTAGTGTGTCCTCCCTATACATATAACTTTGTGGTGAAACAAGTAAAATACATGGGTTCTATGAATTATTTACTTTCCAATATATAAATGATTGATTCAGATTTTGTTTTATATAATAATACATATTGAATATAGTTCTTACAAACATAATAATATGATCCTAAAAGAAAGATAAATAGATTGAAAAAATAATAATTCAACCATCACCTTGATTCAACCCCCCCCAGTGTGTTTTCATTTTCAACAAGTTGTATTAGAAACTAAAGCTTTAGAATTAGTGTTCATCTTTAGAAGTAGTTTTTGGATTTAGGAACATGTATATGGAAATGAAGACTCTGTATTTTGATGCAACTAAAATTTTTTTATGGTAGAATACATTCTCATGTTCCTATGGGATTTTGGTGAAGAGGTAATGATTTATATCAAATGTTATGCTTACTTGATAAAGCATAGTGGATTAGTGGGTAATTCCTAAATGAATAGGGTTTAAAATAAAACATTATCATATGATGTTTAAATGAAAACATCTTGTTTCACTACTAATTTAAAAATATGGAATACCCTGAATGATGTGTATGATGAATCAGTAGATGAAAAAATAATATTTTAACACTGTTCAAGATGAAAAACTATTGAACAAGTTTGGTGACTAGAGCTTTATGAAGAAAGGAAAAAAACAATAAGAAGAAAAATTCAGAGAGATCATGTACTGAAATCAAGGTGACTGATTTTAACTCTAATATTTCATATTATTCTGAACATGTTGTGTAATTTTCATTTAAATTATGAAATTATTACTTCTATCAAGAGAAAAAAGAATCATAGGGTGTTATTGACCATCAGGTGGAGCTTGATGGTGATCTTTAAGAAGTAGATATTAAAATAATTACAACTCAAAATATTGGTGGTATGTTGAAGGAATTTATTGAATATGTTTATGAGCTTAAAGTAGAGATGTACCAAATTTAGAAAGAGTTAATATGATCAATATACATGTAAGGTCAACTCAAAGGATGCAGTGACCATAGAATATAAAAATAAAGATCTATCAAATGTGATTAAAGATTTGAAGGTTCTGTTATTTAATGAAGTAAATGAATTAATTATTTTAATTATAAAATTAATTAACTTAAAAACATTAAGGATATCTTTTTTGTTGATGAGTTTGAGAATAAATGTTTTTTAGGCATCTATAGTGGTGAAGGTGAACCACTTACATATGATGGGAAATATGTTATGGGAGAAGAGGTAATTACGTATGTTTTTTAATTTAATGATAGTGTGTTTCAAAATCATGAAGTGGTTTAATACTTACAAGAGAAGGTGGGTCAATGGGAGATCATATAGGATGAGAGAAATATAATCATTGAAATTTTATTCATAGAGAATAAGAGGCTAAAAAGAGAATAGGGGGACCTTGATATTGAAATATATAATATTAGTGTTAAAATGAATGAATAGAGTTATAAAATTAAGGAAATATATAACATGGCTGAAAAGAAAATTGTCATGGAAAAATAGTTGAAATCGAGTGTCATTCCTCTCAAGACACTTCTTGATGAGAGAATAAAATCTCTAAATGAAGATAATTTCATATTAAATGAGATAGATTATCATATAAATGAGAAGGACCAAAAGATTATGAATATATATTAAATTATTAATATACCTAAGGTAAAAAAAGATGTAAGAGTGTCCATATAGAGAAGAGTATACAAGTGGAGCATGCAATTCTCAAAATCTGAAATCTATAAATCAGAGGATGGATATTTAAAAATCAAAAAATAATTAGAATATATTTAAGAATTATTAATGTATAGACTCTTGGAAGAATGTATCCAAGAAATTGTTCTATTTTGGAAGACTGTGACACACCATAAGTATCTATTTATAATCCCAAGGGCTTAATTTCAAAAGAATAACACTTACGGCACCTTTATCTCAAAAATTAAATAATGACATGATGTATTTTTTAAATCGTATATATTTTATTTGTGAAAAACATGGAAATTTGAAAATATATTGTTGTTGTAAGAATTCAAAGAATGAAAAATAACACATAATAAGGTTTTCAACTCGTGTTTCAAAAAAAGAGAGTTTATACTGGAAGATACACTATTCAAATAGAAAATAATTTTATAGTATTTGATGAAAAATGATCTCAATGAAAGGTGTACCAATAACTTTTTCGGTTACAATCATAACATCCCTCTTAAAAATAAAATTAACAAATATGGATTAAAAATGTAATAGATACTCCAAATTAGAGTAAGAAGGTTTCAAATGTGAATAAAGGGTCACCATGGTTATAAAAGGACGAGGTGGTTTTTATGGATGTAAGAAAGGAGCGACATAAAGTAATCCTTAGTGGTTTCACAATTCATGCAATGAGGATACATGTTATGGTAAGGTAAAGACCCCCCACCCCCCTCCCCCCCCCCCCTAACTACTTCCACCCTCATTAGAGGAAGAATCATCAGAAAAATATAGGTAGTGCATCGGGGAAGAAAATTTATAATCAGGTGTTTAATCCCAAAACCATTAAGAATAAAAATCCCATGGAACCTATGCATTAAAATATGATGGATAATGTGTGTAAGGAATGCGTGAATACTTGAATGGATCAGTTGTAGTTGGATTATTAGATAAAAAAATATCAGATGAATGAAAATTAATTACATTTAATTGTGAAAAAAATACCATGAAAGTATAATTTTATAGAAGACATCTAAAAATAATCAACTAACTCATTACAAAGATTCACCTTAGTAAAGTATTATAATATAACTAGAATTCAAGGGTTAGTCCCACATGACCAACTATAGTCCTAAATTTGAGAATTATAGAGGTATACCCCTCCCTATGAATTTAATTGTTTTTAATATATGTTCAAAGTGGTATAATATTAACGGTGGTATATGATCGATGGTTATTTGTGATAAAAAGTAATAGTTTCATAAGATGAATAGAGATACATGTGATAAGAAGAATTAGAATAATTAAAATTATCATATGTTTTTCAACTCAAAAATTTATTTGAAGATAAAATTATGATCTTCAAATATGATTTTGGAAGAAACATATTGATGAAAATGAGGAACATTTGAGGAATAACCTGATTTGATGTTGAAGATATATTGATTCTATATCTGAATGATCCAGTGGTTTGAAGTCAAATTGGATATTCAACTAATAATATAATGACTTATTTCATCTGGTATTAGTACACTAATAGAAGTTATATTGGTGGAGAAGTATCATTATTCATATGTTTCATATTTATTTTTCTAGTTCTTACAATGTGGTATTAGCTTGATATTTTCAAGATACTAAGAAGAAGTTGGAAAATAACATACATTATTTTCAAGGGGTCCCCCCATTTTGAAATTTAATTTGACATTTTATTTTATGTCAAAAATTGGTATCAATAATTTTTATAATTCTTATACTAGATTTTTTTTGGGATAGTTACTTACAAGAACTCTCAGATATTTACCCTTATCCGACAAGTATTTTTATGAAGAATTGATGATCATGAATACCAAGTGGTATCATGTTTTTTTCTTTGAAAATTACTATCATTTGGATTATCATGTGGTATTTCTAACATATATGTTCTTAATTTATTAATATCTAACTACTTAGTGTTAGTGTGATTGATATCACAGCGTGATTTTATAAAAAGAATAGTTCTATTGCTAACTCCTATGGAAGTAAGTGACTAATATGAGTAGCATTAGGGTTTATTTAATTTATCTCTTTTTTCTACAATTTGTTCTAATTTAGTAGTATTATATTATCCATTGATGACTCAATTCCAATTAGTAATTTTACTTAACAAAAATCCATTGGTAGATTGTGGAAATAAAGGATAATGTATTTGTAAGATTGAATGGTGGCATAAAGAACAAAGTTTCGAGAAACAATTGATTGATGGATCGAAAGATGGAAGATGGATCCTAATGATTTATGAGTCAAACTAAAAATGGTTGAAATAACCTTTTGGTCTTTAGTTTTCAACCATTGGTGTCTCATGGTCTTAAAATAAGTTCATGAATAAAGGGGGAGAACAATATCTCTTTATCATTGTTTCATTCAATGACTGAAATATATGTTCCCTAATATGTTGTTATCAAAATAAATAGATTACATTACACCTATGGGATTCTAGAATAATGGTGTATTTTAAATAATGTAACGATCAATTAAGTCCCTAAAACAAAGAGTGTGTAAAAGTAAATCAAATCCATAAACACCTTTTCAATTTTGATGTCAAATGTGGATGAAAACAAGGAATCCGAAATCCAATGCCATGTAATATTTAGATAATCTGAAAAATGATGAATTTATGTTAATATTAACATAAAAATATAAAGGGGGAGAATTTTGGACCCAAACCCATATTTTTATAAGATATTTTTTCAATCATTGCATCCTATATTGTGGCAAGAGTATTGGTAGATGATGAATTCATTATTGGTGGGTGCACAAACCATGAAGACTTTGTATAGAGAAAAACAATGATATAATTGTATATATACATGAAAATAGATCCTTTATAACATTATATATTATGGTTTGTGGAAATTATATAATGTCTAATAGGTACATAGATATTAAGGGGGATTTATGGATTTCCTTATGCTAGCAGAGAATATTTTGTTGAATATTCAACTAGAATTTGAAAAATAAATTGTTAAATTTTTGGAATCATTAATGTAAGTAAATACTAAAATTTAGAAGGTCGTGATAGTATTTTAAAAGTCATAAGCATGTAATAGGAAATTAAATTTCTATCATTCCCTAGTGTTTACAATATTTTTTATCTCAAAATTTTGGGAAGATAGGAGTTTTTTAAGTAAACCCTTAAGGTCAACATAATCACATGACTCTGTAGGATTCACCTAAATATATAACAATTTATGGGTTACATGACATTTAATTATGTTATTGGGTCATTCAAATCAATAAAGTATGAACGATTCTCTAAAAAACATCTTATGAGCTTCATTTATTGATTGTGTAACAAAATTTACACTAAATATAATGGTATGAATTTGAAGTATGAGTTTCATCATGAAGTAGATCCATGATGAATTCATAAAATTTCATAAGAATTTTTAGATCTTACAATCACAATAATAAAAAATAAACTCGAAATGATGGAGTGTTGGTATAATTTCATTTAAATATTAATGTTGGGTGGGAAGGATTAGCAGCCACATAAGTATGAAGTAATCATGTGATCCCATGAACATGTTGGTTTGCAACAAATTCTATAAATCATGATTATTTAGATAGACTGGAAAAGATATTTATTTCATATGACCGTGATATTTTGATCTTGAGTGAATTATGTGAAAAGGGAGTTATGCAATTTGGGTTAGGTAATGGAATAATGTGATCATAGGCAAATTTTTTATGTGATGCATATAAGTTTTGTAGGTTAGTGGACTGAATTATTAACCAAAAATTTCAGTGAATAAGGAGGTTTAAATTTCATATAAATATTACACATTCACATGATTTAAAAAGGATTTATTTTTCTTAATAGTTTAATATGGGGAAGGACTTTTTGGAGTTTGTGAAGGAAGTTGGGATGAAAATGTGTATCAAATACATATATATATAATTGGGATGAGTGGTTTCATAGTTGAAATTAAATAGTTAGATACCATGTTTTTATAAATACATTGTGGTTATGAAATTTGGGGTCATGAGATAAGTGAAACATGCTTAGGGATACACCTTCAAGGTCCTGCAAATATACTCTATGAAAGGAATCTATGTAGGGTGACAAGACTAGGTTACATGACCATGATCAAAATAAGGATTTATGTTCATAGGGACTTATTCTCAGGGGTATTTCCCTTAGTGCTCATAATCATGGAGTTATTATTTTTAGGTTACACACCATGAGTTATGTTCCAACCATTATATATCGAAGGTTCTATGACAGCTAATGTTTTGTAATGATTTGTTTCTCCAAGTAGATTCACATAATTATTTTTCCCACAAATGAATTTTTTTAGTATTATATTGATCAAAGAGTATATCTAGGGTTAAATAGTGACCCATAAAGACTAAGGTTGAATATCATTTGTTATATTTGGTATTTGATATAGGGAGAGAGAAAAATGACAATTTCAATGCAGAATTATTCTCATCTAGTGAGGAAGTTATACTGATATTTTATTATAGATTACAACGTATTAACTCTCTCATTAAAGAGATAATATATTCTAGAAAATAATTAGAGAGCAGTGGAAAATAAGATAAATAGAGCCTCAAATCATTAATTATGATGAAATCAATGTCCCATGACTAATAGAGATAGGCCATCATTTTCAATTACTATTTAAGAGACCTACAAGTCTATAAACTATAGAAAATCCTTCACCAAAATAGTGTATGGAAGTGAATAAAAATAAGTTCACCGTTGATAAGGAGTGGTTTAACCCTAAATATTATAAAAGTGGTGTACCTTCCCAGATTGTCTATTGACTTAACATTTAATTCAATGAACTAGGGAGTATTAATGGATTTTGGGATATAAAAACATCATCATTGTGTGATCCTAGGGTGTATCCTTTTTTTGAACCAAGTAAAATCTATGTGTTTTGTGTCTACTTTGTTTTCCTACATATCTGTGATTGATTCTATTATTTATATATCAAGCAATATAGGTTTATCATAGTTCCGACCAACATGGGAACAAGAACCTAAATGAGATATAAACATATTAGTGAAAATATTTAATTCAACCATCACCCTAATCTCCACCTCTTAGTCCATTAATAGTTGCAATATTAAATAAGTTATTCATACTTGATACAAGGGAGGTATGTGGGTTGAATTTTTTATTTAAAAATTCTTCAAATCCATCACATATAAGTCCTTGGTCAACTTTATCTTGAATATATAGTCCCCGCCATTTTCATTTCATATCTTAAATCATATACAATACTAGGTTTACACTGATGTTAATTAGTGTAACATGGAATTTAAATATTTGGTTCATCCTCCCTAGCCATGCTTTAGACTATTTGGGCCCATAGACAATGGAAAAGATTAGTGTGATTTATCAATGAAATTATAATGAGTGGTATAAATAACATGTTTCTTCCATATGATTTCATTTTCCAACTAATTTAAAATATTATATAATTCTTATAGCATGCTTCTGGTGTACATCTAGTTCATGTTAAACCATATTATTAGTAACACCCTTCTACTAGTTCCCAAGCCTCCTAACATTCTTTATTTTACAATGAAAATATAAAAAATTAACACTCGGTCACCACACGACTCTAATCATATGTATTACCATGTAAAAAATGTATTATTAAAATCAAAATATAGTATTTTCATAATAAGAATCACAAAATATCAAGTGATTCAAGATGTCATAGAGTTTTTCCTATTATAAATAAAAGTTATACTACTTTCATATGCTAAACCCAGTATGATGAGGTTATAACACACCTAAAAGTATTTAAGAAAACTTGTTTACTCCTAATACCCTAGTAAATTTATGTTATATATTACGGGGTTAGAATCACATTTTAAAATTCTACATTTCAAGCAACAACACATTGTATCTCTATGCCTACCATCCTAAGTAACAGACCATACCAAAATTATATCATTTGTAACATCCAAACCTGAAACCATTGGATTTGGAGAGACCATGATGCCACTAACCTTAGGGATTTTTTCCTAAACAATAAGCGATGTAAATAAATACCATTGGTGTACAATGTTGTTGGGGAATAATCTACAAATTTTATACCACACCTCTTATAATAACAATAAAGAGATGTAACAAAAATATTATTCAAGAAGGAAAAAAAGATGAAAACTCATAGACATCCCATAAATTAATTAGAGTCACACCAAATTGAAAATTCACCAAAAAAATATAAAAGACCCAAACTCAAAAAAGACAACCAAGTTCTATAGGCGGGACAATACACAATTACATCTCTATATATCTCTTTAATCTAGAATCTCTAGACCATGACCACCTCATGAAAGTTATCTATTCAATAAGTAAGACACATTTCCATTACCTGTATCATGATAAAAAAACATATGAATACTCACCATGGTGCATATGTATGGGGTGAGTATTCAACCCAATATGAAATACATTGAAGACATCATAGACACACCATTGGGACAACTACAAGTTAGGTCACAATATGTATGTATTTATAAACAACAGTAACATAATGAAAAATGAATACAAATGTATATATATAAAAAATGATACAAAAAACTATGTTATACACCCAAACCCCCTTATATTGAACCATTTAATGCCTCAAATGTATCCCCCATCAAAATAATATTCCTAAAACAGACTCAACACACGATAAGAACCCTTTTCCTTCTAACCCAAGCTATCACTTGTTATAATAAAACAATGTAATCTAATTTTCATACTATCTAATTCATAATCATTAAGACCCATTGAATGTCAATATGAATGCATGAAAATTCCATTCCCATGACTAGTTTACATATTACAATGGAATTTATTAAAAAACAAAAACCCATAATCATTATTTTAAAGATGATTTTCCTAAATTCTCTATTATTAAAATAAATTATTTAACTTATATATCATCTTCCTTCTAGTTCTTAAAACAAGTAAAGTGTGAGAGAAATAACCCACCTCAAATCAACTTATAAAAATGGAAAAATACCAAACCCTTCAGTATGATGATAACAATTCCCAACATGCCTTTAGATACCTCTAGTTCTAAATCCCTTGAAAACATAAAAAGATGTAGTTTTTTTAGGGAATTATGTCGGGCCAAAATCTTATTCAATATTACCTAAAATAAATCATATAATTTCCCTTTTATATTTACTTCTCATAACTAAACTCATTGGTTATTTCAATCAAATTTAAAGTACGAGATGATTGAAACCAATCCTTGTTCTAGGACATGGGGCATTACCCTGGGCTATTTTGAACATACCACTCAAGTCCAACACCATGAAGGCACCATAGGAACCCACCAAAGTAATGTGATGTTCTGTTTTCTACTTTCTAAATAAAGAATATTTCACCCCGGTGTGGTGAAACAATGCTCCCCACTTCCACCTCACTGACACTAGCTAGACCTTTACACGACCTAGTATACAACATCCACCTACTCACTATTTCAACAATCCATAATTTTCATATGTAAACCACCCAAAAAAATGTCCAAATCCATGGAATGGGAAACCCTTCCTCCCTATTTATAATATGCCCAAATAGATTGAATTTGTGTGGCCCAAGTTCCACAAATACCACTACTACAATCATGGATTTTTCTTCATTTCCCAAAGTGAGAATTCAAGTGCGGTAACCTAATGAAATTGTAGGAGATATATTTTGGTGAAATCCTTGATTCTTGTCATACTCTCATGCCTGTAGTGCCTCCATGTGAAGAGATATGACCATTTTCCTAGCCAACAACATTATATAATGAATCATATAACCTGTTATAACTAGGAATCCCTCCAACCCTTCGAGAAATTCAATTAAACCACAATAAACATTATATACATAACAAGATAGTAAGATACCTCACACTAGGGGTGCCTTTGACAATTTTTTTTCTTAATCAATTTTAATTTTTTTAATTTATTTTTCAATGTATTTTATGTGCTAAATATAATAAGTCTCTAAAAGGACTATTGTATATTAAAATTATAAAAATAAATTAAAATACTCCATCACTATTCAATTTTTATGTTTTTTAATATTTTTGGAAATATATGGAATTTTATTTACTTATAAATATTATATATGAGTTTAATCTGTTCATGTTTTAGTTTATTTTATGTTACAATACAACATTGTATTTTCTCATTTTTTTTATTTCCTTTTGAGAAATAACTAATAAATTATTAAAAAAAAGTTACACTTTTATCCGAAATACAATTTAATTTTGAATATTATGTTACATTTTGTTAATTTTATTTATTTCATATTCATTTGGATTGTGTAGTTTAAAATTACTTAAGAAGTTTACATTTTGATATATGTAAAATACTGATATATTTTCATGTTTTTTGTGATGATGCATATGAAATTGAGTGAATGTATATAATTTATTATATTTTAATACTTGATATGTCTGAGAATGGTTATGTAGCATTTAATTTATATAATGTGTGATATCTTTGTAACTTTGTGTCATATGCTCTTCAAAATTGATTATCTAACCATCAACAAATTAATGGATTAGATCAATAGCATTAAAATATAATTTTATGGTTATCTTTGATTAATTTTTAAATGTAACTGGCAATTTTTGTGACTATTATTATTAAATAATCCCATATATATTATTAAGAATTTATATTTCATCTGTTTTGACTTTTTACTCATTTATTTTGTTAGGTTACTATTTTAAATGATTAATGTGAAATATTTTTTTTGTATATAATATAAACAATGATTTTTCAACTAAATAAACATATTATAGTTATGTAGTACTCTAATGGTTATTGAACATATGTTCATGATTTTGGAGATGGTGGTATAGTTTCTATAAATATTAAACCTTGATTCAAATGTATGTAATGTATTATTTTTAAAATGCCTTTATTTTATATTCTAATTATTTAAAGAATTAAATAATTAAAAATGTAACCACAATAATTTATGGTTTTAGAGATTTGATAAATAATTTATAGGAATGTAATTTTTAACTAGTTCATAAAGATAAATTATGATGAATATATTATTTGTTGAATTTATGAATCATATATATTATATTTTTCTATTTAGAAATCTATTAGAATAGAACATTTTGAGTTGACATTTTAAAGTTCCCAAGTATTTTCAACTAAATGGTCCCAAATAACCCATTATAAGATTGAAAAAATAACAAAATTTATATTAATGGTGCTAGGATTACATATTAAAATTGATATTTAAATATTATACTTTGATATAATATTGTAATATTACCTATCTACAAGTATATTGGTTGTATTTTTACATATTCCCCATTGAAAAATAAATTTTTATATTTATGATGTTGGAATTAAAAATTTTGGAACTATGTTATATAATTTTGTGTTCAATTTTGTTTAATATTTCATTAGTTTATAGAATATAACATTAATTAGGTTTTGTTAGTGAACATTTAATCTTTATTTTTTTAAGATTCTATGATTTTTTTAGTTATAACCAAATTATAGATAATATGTATTTATTTTTTCAGTATGATTTCATTTTTTCCAACATATAAATGTTATATATATCAATATAAGTCATTTAAAAAATTCAAAATCATACTCAATTTTTTCTTTCTTTACAGGATGGTCTTTTCTATAGGTTATTTTGTAGTTAACTTATTTTTAATTTTACCACTATAATATGTTATATAGGTGTTATATAATGACATTATAGTGTTTATTTTTCAAAAATTATACAAAATACACATGTTAATTACGAAATGTTTTGATTACATTACAATTAAAAAATTTATATTATTTAGTGTTATGTGTGACAATAATGTAATATTTTATTTTTAATTTTGTTAGTTTATCTTCTATTATGATAGAAAATATTTCTCTAAGAGAACAAATTAATGTTATATATATAATTATTGTGAAATTTAGAGTTTTATTGCATATATAAATATTCATAGATTGTACATGTCATTTAAAAACATCATTTATAAAGATGTAGTGATTTTATAGAAGGGTACATCATTACATTGTTTATTCTAGTGCACTGGTTTCTATGGTTTTTTAGATTCATTTCATTTGAATTAGATACAATATATACAATGATGATAAGGTTATATAATTTATATAAATTCGGAATTTATATTTATGGTTTATGTTTGGTGATTTTTAGGATATTTTTATTGATTTTAACATAATTAAGTTTCTTATAAGGTTGTTGTATTCTCTAATTTATGTTAAGTCTAGATATAACATCCTAGTACTTTATTCATGTATGATATTTTATTTATGTCATTATTCGTTCATCTCTCATGTTTTTTTGGGTTTTTTCTATTTTTTGTGGTTTTGGGAGGTGTCTTGAGAATTTGGGGGGGATTAGGTTGGTTCCTATAGTAGTGAAAGATACCGGAGGCCCATCGGCTAGCCTATGAGGCCCCCTAGCCACCCGGTGGTCTTTCTAAGGGACTTGTTATCTACTGAAAAAACATCATCTATCCAATGGTACAAAAAATGTTGGAATTATACTTTCAAACACCATCCAGCTAGTGAATCCACCAACTAGATGGTGGTTCCGAATAGCTAGCCGGTGGAAACACAATGATCATGAATTTAAAAGGTTATAATTATAATTTTACCTCAAAACCAATGTTGTGATATTTATTTCTTCTCCATTGATCCTACTTTGACCTATACAACCCTAAAATCCATTATTTGATGTTCTTAGATCTCTCAAATTGAATCCTCATTAAATTGAAGTACTGATCAAAGTCATGATCCTATATTGGTATTTCTAACATCTTTGTGATATAGTATCCTATTATTTTTCATATTATTCTTTCCAAGACCTAGGATATCCATACAAATTTGTCAAATATAGGTTTATAGTTGTCTTTATTATAGATCCATTTCTTATTTTGGGTTTGTTTCCAGATATATGTTTCTATTGGTGCATTTATTAAGGATAATTATCGAAAGTTATTCATTTTGATTCATTTTTTTTGAGAAATGTGTAATTTGTATATTCTTGATTAGGAATTCATGGTTTAGATTTCTTACTTGATTCCTAATGACCTTATTTTATCTCGGATTTTAGTTTAGTGATGTGGATGAAATTAAAAGTGTTTTGATGTATTTTTTTGTGTTATAGGCCTTTGTTTTATAAATTATATATACCTATTTGTTTTAAATTTGTATCTAAATTAATAATGTCATGATTCATGATTTTTTGAAAATTTCATTCTTTGGATATTTTGATGATGTTTATTTATCCTTGTGTTTTTTATTTTGAGGAATGTGATTTCAAACAATGTTTTATTTTGATAAAAGGTTATTTCTAAGTGTATGGTATTTTTATTGAAATTGATTTCAAAGAATGTTATGTTTTTATGAAAAGTGTTTTCCAAGTTTTGTGTATCTTGATGAAATTTTGTTGTTAAAGGAATAGTATGTAAAAATAAATGGATTCAAGGTGTAGGTAATGAATTTAAATTCTTTGAATTTAGTAGTCTTGAGGTTGGTAGAGCATATGGGATCCTAGCATACTTAGGGGGGATATAATTGGGATAAGCACACCAGATGTGCTGTGATTTTATTTGTAATAATATAATATTATAACTCTATCTAACCTGTGTATTCCATGACACAACCGAGGGTTCTCTTATTAGGGTTTTATTTTTACTCATTACATTTGTTGGATTAAGGACTTGTAAGGTGCACTGGTCATTTTGGTTTACTGAGGTGTGAGGATCTAAGCTAACCCATACCTATTGTATCCTAAGAATCATTTCTATATTTCTCATCTTTTTGAAATGGTTTTTTATTTATTCTAGGATAATTTAAAATGTTTATTATTCCTTGTAACATTTTTAAATATTTGAAAAGAATGTGTTTTTAACAAATGTTCTTTGAAAAGGGTTTGTTTGGATGGTAATGAAAACTATTTTTAAAAGTGGGCGAATTTACATGATTTGATATAAGCATTGAAATTTTATCTCATTCACATTTTTATTAAACGATACTAAATTATTTTTCTTATAAATAAAAGTTAAATAATATTTCATTGGGATTTGGATAGTCTTGTTTTCTTACACACTACACATACCTATAGTAGTTTGTCGACCATATTTTATTTGATGTAGGCTATATAAAGGAACCTTAAAGAGGTAGTATGTATCTGTGTTACCATTGTGTGGGATTTGGGTGGATACATCTTTCACATGGAGATGGGTTTTCATTTTATTAAGGTAATTTTGTTTTCCCTTTTTCATTTTGGAACCTATTATACTAAGTACCATTTTACTATTCCATTATTAGATCTATGTTTGATTGTTTATTCTATTTATCTTATATAGCTGTTATTTATTTTGTGTTTATCTTTTGGAAAAAGATGATCCCCAATGGTAGTTCTTGATTCCAAGGTACTTGTCACATTCATGGAGGGATCAGGTACACCATTTGGGCCTTAGCACATGGTATCCCTGGTATTTGTTTTAGGGATGGATTGAGTCGGGTTTGGACACTAGAGGTGTGTTTAAAATGAAGAATGATATTTTATATGTATTCATTATTTTTTGTGACGAATGAAAATTGATATTTGTTTCATATAATACACTCTATAGAAAATGAAACTACTTTATATTTGTAAAATGGTGTTGTTTCATTCCCATTTGATGCTAACTGTATTAATGGAATGAAATATTTTCTTATGGTTAAATTCTAGTTACATGAGGAGATATTTGATTGTTTTGTTAGGATAGTATAATATGATTTTGTGTTATATTTATTATTGGTTACTCATATTCAATTTCTATGAAAATTTATATTCTATTAGTTCCACTAAAGTTAGAAAATGATTAAATTTTTTAATTTTGGGTTTTGTGTGGAACATCAATTTCAGAATCTATACTTTATGTAAATGAGTTAAACAATATATATATAGGATAATATTAAAATGTATTATATTCTATTCATGAAAAAATGTGATTTAGTGGCTTTATTGTTGGTTATATGAGAGATTTTAATTCTCTTTATGTGTATAAAATTAGGGATTTTAAATGAGTGGAAGTAAAAGGATATTTATTTACTAATTATAGTATCCTATAAGTTCTAAATTTATTTTTCAACACCCTTATCATCCAACATGTCTGATATTTTTGTTTAAAAATATTATTTAATTGTTTTTTTGATTAATTTTAAATTTTTTCTAGAATTTTATAAAATTTAATGTAATTTTATGGATATGATGATGTTGATGATAGTTATATGTAATGGTTTCACCGATGATTATATAGTATATTGGGATGATATTTTTTTGTTTTTATTGATCACTTGGTATGTTAGATATTTCCACCATGGAATTATTTAACTGGATTTATTTATATTAAATTATTTACATGACTAACTTTATTTAATTTTTATCCAGTCAAAAAGATATGTTAAATAAAATTATTATTATCAAAGCTGAATTATTTACCTAAAGATTTTCATTTTATTATTTTATTGACTACTTTTTCTCATGTTTAGATTCACATTATAGTTTATATATAGTACATATATCCAACTTATTTAATTATTTCATGTTTTTTCGGTAGAAAACATGCTTTGTAGTTTTTTAGTGGTTATTTATACTAAATTGTATTGGTATTTTGGTCTTATTATAGCTACCCCTGTTTCTAGACTAAGCCTATTATATTATTTACTTTTTACTGATGGTGTGATGAGATTTTTAAAGATTAAAATTTTGTGTAATTTGGCCATTTCATTATATTTTCATCCACTTCTATTCTGGTTCAATATTCTAGACTTAATTTATACTGACATTAAAATTTTTTGGTTATATTATCTTATTTTTAATCCTAAAACCTTTTTTATAAAATTGAACTTTCATATTCTTGTAAATAGGTTATTGAATGAAATTATGTACTATTTTATTAAAACAATATATGTTGTGTATAATTCATTCTTGATATTTTACATATTCTTCATGCATAATGAGAATGATTCTATAAAATATGAATTTCAAAAAAAGGATAATTATTTATGAAAAATATTATATATAAACTATATGAAACGTTTTAGATTTTTCACAATACAGAAAAAAGGTCGATAATATTGATTTAATAAAAAATGAAATAAATATTTTAAATTCTTATATGATATTCATGAGGTTTTTACAATAGTTGAAATATGTTATTAAAATTTTAGAGTAAAAAGCAATATATATTGATACAAGTTAGTGAAATTTAACCACATTGTTTTAAAAAAACACTAATACATGTGTTGTAGAATATATGAAATAATATATAATTTAAATTATTACAAGTAAATTTTCTTGTAGTTCAATGAAAAAAATCTATGTTTTACCCATGTAAAACCAGTAATGAAGGGATAAAAATTCCAAATCTCTCTTCCCATATAACTAATAGCCTAGAAAATTCATTCAAAAAATTATTATTGAGTTATATGTTGGGAAATTTATTTCATTAAAGGACAGAGTATCATGGAAGTTCATGAAAAAGAATACATTAAAATTTTATCATTTAAAAAAGGATCATTGTGTTGACATGAATAAAACAATAACAAGGTTAAAAATTATTAATATGTAGTATAATAAAATACTTCATACATTTATAAAAAAATATTTTGGATAAATATTATTCATTGTTTTAAAAATATATACTAAATCTTTCCTAGTAATTCATACTTTGGATTGACATGTTTTTTATTTTTATAAGTCTTAAATTATTCAATGGTTTTTTCTTCATTATTAAAAACAATTGGTTCATGTTTTTTTTAGTTCAAATTATATGAATCATATTTGGAACGTAAATAAGAGTTATGATTCTAAAAATAAACATTGTATTATTACTGAAAAATAACATTTTTAATTGACATGAGGTTTTTTCTATATATAAAAATGAATAGATGATTATTGACTAAATTTTCTATAATAATAATAATGTTTTGTTTGTTTTTATCATTTAATACATGTTTATATAATATTAATTAATTTTTATTATACAAATTTAATTTGGCTCACTCTTAGAATATCACAATTTCTATTGATGTGTGTTGTATTACTACATAGTGAAAATTAATCTACATTTATTCCTCAATTTTTCCTAATAATATGATTTCCATTCTTTTTTTACATCGAGTGATACTTGTTTTGAACATTTAAAATAATTATAAAACATAAAACCACCTTCGTATCATTTCTGTAAAATTTCACATTGAATTTACATGAGTTTGATCCCATAGGTTAGAAATGAATCAACTATATTTATCCTAAGTATTAAGAAAAATATTATTCTGTTTTATCTTTTTTTAATTATTTGATATAAATTTATAAAACATAAAAAAGATTAATTTTATTAAAAATATACTTTGAATCATTTTGAACACATAAAATTCAATATTAATGTGTGGTTTATTATTAGTGGCAAAAATATAATCACCAATTGATATACTAAATATTTACTATATTATAGGATTTTTTACTCAATTTAGATTGAATATAGGGATATAAATCTACAATAGATGTATAAAAAATGTAATAAAATACATAGTATTTTTCTTTCTACAAAATTAATCCACATTGTAATTAAGGTTTATACATAATGGTTTTGATCATATTAGTGTACAAAATATTTAAAAATGCATGATGACCATTTTATTATCCACTAAAATCTACCATGATATTTAATAATTGTATGGGATGATGTTTAAAAGAGTTTTATAATTGTTTATGAAAATTTATGAGTGAAATGATTCATAATTATAGTTCAAATATCAGAATATGTTTATGACATGAATTCGTAGTAAAGATTTTTTGAAACATTAGGAATAAAGGAACGTTAAAAAATTTGAATACATTATGAAATTTAAACTACTAATGTAATTTCATAGAAACCTATAAAAAGAGTCCATTACCATTATATAGATTTTATTAG
The DNA here is from genome assembly GCA_963277665.1 of Viscum album. Lineage (NCBI taxonomy): Eukaryota > Viridiplantae > Streptophyta > Magnoliopsida > Santalales > Viscaceae > Viscum > Viscum album. The sequence goes on along the minus strand of OY728126.1, from coordinate 811,604,730 downwards.
ACCCTAGGAAAATAGTCATAATGTTTTAGCTCTTTGTTTTAACTACTTCAATTAATATTAAGGTTTTAATAGGTTAAGGGAAGAGGTGGAATCACACATGATTATTAGGTGGTTCGTGTAACCTCAACACCATCTTAAGATAAAAGAGCCTTTTAATTTCGTCTAAGGTATCTCCATTGATCTTGGTTAATGATATTGATAGAGTTGACTATAAATTACGAGGTATGATTCTTTATTCACTTGTTAAATTTAACTCTTATGAATTATTGTATCTTGTACAAAAACATGTTTTAATTAATATTTTCTGATTCATTTGAAAAATTATTTTCCAAAATACAACATAACTTGATAGATATTTATAATTTATAAAGTTCATAAATGAATTGGACTAATGAACAATTTAGTTTTAATTTTTTTAAACGAAATAATTTTTATAGTCAAAAAAATCCAAAATCATATCTTATTTTTTTGGATTTAATAATTTTTTAAAAATTGAAACTTTTAAAATTTATATAATTTTATAACTCTATGTTATACCACTCTATGAACATTAAATTAAAATATTGTTTTATACTATAAAAAAACAAAAAAAAATACTTTTTTAGGTAATTATATAATTTGTTTACATTTGATGAAAAATTCTAGAACTTAAAAATAACATTAAATAATTTCAAAATGGATGCATTCATTAATTCTAGGAAATCACACCTGTAAATGACATGTAATATGTTTATACAACTCAAAAATGAATTGAGGATGATAATTAAAAATATTTGTTATAACCCATGATTTTTGACAAATATTGATCATTTGATGCGCAATTTTAAACCCTAAAAATTCATGTAATTATGAAAATTCACTTGGAATAATTTTATCCAATTATTCAACTATTAATTTCATAGTTTTGTCTAATTAGAAAAAAATAAATCAATGATATTTTTTCAAAAAAATTATAACAATACAAGCTAATTTTCATCATTTTAATCATATAATTCATATCTACTAAACATATAAAACAACTTATATTTTTTCAGTTTAATTCCAATAATTATGCGAAAATAACACCTCTTATTATTTTGGAATATATTACATCATGTCACTAATAATTGAAAAAAATTATTTTAATAAATTTGACCTCACTTTCTCAATTTAGATTATTTAATATGTTTTTGTAAAACATAAAAATATTTTATTCTAAAATATATTGTTGTATCCTTTTCACCCCATTTCATTACAAATTTACATGTATTTTATTTTTATGGGTCACGAAGGAATCTAAAATTTCATTTGAAAATTTGATAGATAGTGTAGCTCATTTTCATTGTGTTTTCTTGTATAAAAAAGTTTAAAAAACTTATAAAAGACATATAATTTTAAAAAATAATATTTGAATCATTATGGGAAGATTAAAAATTATAATGACATATAATTTATTATTATGTGTTGTAGATAAATATATGATGGTTGCCTAAATTTTTTGAAACAATATGAAGTTATTTTCTTGGTTTTGATCATTTGATGCTTGTTTTTGTAACTAGATAAAATTAATTATTAAATACATATTGAATAGATATTTTCTTATCACATATAAAATTAACCTATGGTTTTTTCTAATAATTTATATGTGAATAAAGAATTATTTCCCAAAAAATATAATTCTACCACATTTTCCTAGTTTTGATATTTTGTTGTGAATTAATAAAACATATAAAATACTTACATTTATAAAAAGAAACTTTTATTCATCTTGGATATATCACATGTAAAATTATCACTATTAAAGACTCAATGAATTTGATTATTGTTGGTTATGATAAAGGGGTTTTTAAAACAAAATTTTTCTTTGGAGGTCCCTACAAGGTGAAATCTAATATATCTATCCAAAGAGTCATAATAAGTATACTCAAACCTGTGATTTCACAGAAATATAATATTTATTATATATATACTCATATCCACCATATTATATTAATATATATTTTATAACTAATGTATTAAAACACACACCAACAACATATATATACATATAAATATATTATTTTCTTGAATTATATTTCTAATTTATGAGTATTTTTTATAGAAAGTGGGGCAGTCTCTTGGCAGATTAATAATGAATTTCTTTTATTGGAGCGGTTGAACCTCAGAATAAAGTATGCTAAGGTTATGAATCATTATGAAATCTTTGATTGGTAATAAATTACTGTGGAGGAAGCTGTTTATCATTGGTATGGTGATGGGTTTGGTTTTAATGGCCTTTAGTTGTTGTGTTTTTCCTTTGGTGCTTGTTTACTGAAATTTTCCTTTATTAATAAATGGTCAGAGGTCTTCCCTCTGGCTACAATTATCTAGTCTGGGTTTTTTTTTATTTATGTATATTTAAATATATTCATTTTAAAAAAATTTGTTTTATTTTCAATTTTTTTTATGAAAATATGCATCCATTATTTAAATTATATTTTAATATTGATATATATATATATATATTTATAATAATTTTATTTATATATATACATTATATTTAAGTATTTTATTACCCAATATATATCTATTATAAATATATGAAAATTTTGTGCAATATAATTTACATTCACATAATTAAATAGAATAATGTATATTTATATTTATAATTAAATTAGAAACTATATTTAAACATATAAATCATGTAATAAAATAAGTATATATTTTTAAAATTTTATTCCAATGTTATTTTTTTGGATGTTGTCATTTAATAAGTTATTACGTCCCAAATAAAGATAATAGGTGGTACTAAGAATAGTGGACGGTTATATTCCTTATAGAAAAGTTTATTTAACATAAAAAATTGTAATTAAATATTGATAAATAGAATCAATATACTTGAAGTTTTAAAATAAAAATAGAAAAAAATAAAAAATAAATTTTACATGATTTGGTTCACATTGGACCGACATGCATAACATGAACAATATCCCTTGATCATCTTAACCATAAAAGAATTCAAGAAATAAAAATATAATAAGTAAATAAAAACTATATAGTGGGAAAGAAAAGACATTCATTGTATATCTATTATTAAACTAGTATAAATCAAATAGTTGTCCCATGAGGATTTAGAATATATTTTTATTCTGAATAGACTCACACAACACAAAAAAAATATTATAAATATACAAGGAAGAATAAAATAATAGGATGTAAAATTGGTTATATAGTTATGAATCTGACTATGAACCAAGATATATCTTCAAAATAGATGGAATAATGATACTAAAATGTACTTTTCTAGTATTTTATATTTTCCATCACTTAAAAATCAATATTTCATCATCATTATCATTCAATTTTATTATTCTGGAGACCAGATTGAGCCAAGACTTTGGGAGTCCGAAAATGATGAAGGCTAAGGGAATCCCCTCAAATTTGGTTCACCCAGTTTGGTTTAGAAAGGGAAATATGGGAAAGACAAGTTAAATTAGTACCATGATTTTCCAAAGAAGCCAGGTGGTCCACTACTTTTTTACACTCTCACCAAGTGTGGGTGACATTAGTATCATTGTCGATGATAGATTTTGATTTCTTTATGAAGTAGGAGATTGACCATGGGATGGAGCCCTTTCCATGAAAGGAGTCATGGATTACCATGGAGTTAGTTTCCACATAACAGATATGGATGTTTTCTGGGATGAAAAGGATGAACCGTGTAATGATTGATTTTTCCTCTACTTATAGAGAATTTACACTCCCTTATTTAGCCATTAATTCTATAACCACACTACCATGGGTGTCACAAATGACACCTCCTCCCCACATTTCACACAGAATATATGAACCATCCGTATTTAGCTTGAGATCACTTACTAGAGGAATCCACTAAACCCATAATCCTTATGACCTGGTGAGGGTGGAGTATAAAACTGAGGAGGAAACAGGTAGAGATTGGAGGGAAGGATCCTCCTTCTAGTTTTTGATAAGAGTGACCATCTCAATCAATAAACTTCTAGTTCTCAAAATGATAGACCTTCATGTGGAGGGTGATGTTATAATTCTGGCTTGATTTTCTTGCTTTCCATAAACACTAGAAACCCACAAAAAGTGTGATTGATCTTGTTGCCTTTTCCATATTCAACCCATCCACCCCTAGAAAAATCTCTCCATTAATGGGAAATTATTAGGATCATAAGTGGAGTAAGAATTTAATTCACCAAAGAAGCTCCACACTACCCGGGCCCAATCACAATAAAAAAAATTGGTGTCACATGCTCTCTTCTCTCTTGTTCCTGAAACAGTGATAACAGGAATCCATGATGATGCCTACCTCTTTAATGATTTCATCCAAGGGTAGATCCTTGTTCCAAATTATCCAAGTAAGTAAGATATACTTCATTGGGATTTTGTTTCAGCACACTATACCATTCCATTTGTCACATTGATCCTAAGGGATAGATAGCCTTATGAAGTCATTCAAGTTGAATATCCCCAATATGGAAGGGGTGAAGACTCAATTGTCCAGTTTTGAGTTGGTAATAGTAATATCTAACATGTATTGTTGTTTTTTTAAACATCCCTTATGAATGATAAACCATCATTAATCTTTGATCAAGAACTCAATATCCCTATAACATATTATCCCTTTGATTTTTCTCGATTACTCTTGAAAAATAAGAGGGTTGACAAAAATAAAATTTACTAAATTAATTTTCAAAGGATCATCACATTAAATTTTTAATATACACAATAATAAATTTATAACAAAATAGGAAAGTCTAATTGGAATTTCAGGTGGCACGGATCCTCCCACTAATCAACATACACATGAATAGCATAAATGAATAGAAGATTTGAGAGTATCATTTATAACTCAATTAAAATGGTATTAAATATAGATTAATATTTTGGATTGTGTAGAAAAAAATCAACACATATCATGGATAATATAAATTAAAGATAATAAATAATATAAACACAATATGGATATAGTGGGACTCCTGAATCGAGATGATCAATGTTGAGGATATCGTCCCATTTTAAACTATAGATTAAGTAAATAGAATGTTATGATTATTAACCCAAGGAAAATATATAGCTTAATGATATACAAAGTACACAAACCAAAAGAACGTAGAAGATATAGGGGTTCGAAAAAAACATAATAAGGATAATAATGAAAATAAAATTTATATTTTGTTGAAAATAACACATAAAAAATTAATATATAATAAAATATAACAACATAATTTGTATAATATGACTGCCTAATTTATAAATCAATAAATTTTTAAATAAAACTTAATGTCATGATATTTCTCTTTAACATATGTTATAAAACTAATAAAATTTAAAAAAAAAACTAAAAAAAATATACAAAAAAAACAAAACTTATTTTCTAATACTATCAGCTCGATTATAAACAGTATAAATCTCTTTAACATTCTAATTCATGGTATTAATAATTTCTCTAAAATGAAATTTTATGCCTATATTTTTAGATATACCATGGAAAACATATCAATTTTATAATTTGAAAAATAAATATCATTTATTAAGACACATTACCAAATTGTACCTTTATTTGACTAGGTCAAACATCTATGTTTTTATTCATTGGTAGATAATGAAACGATTAATTTCATTTTTCATTTATATTATATAAGACCTCTAAAATAATGAATTTTAATTCCATTAATTAATTTTCATGTATCTATATTAACAAAATTGACATTACCTATAAAATTAATCAGATAAATATCAAAATGAACATTTTTATGAAAACATATACATATGTTAAGGGATATAAACATATATCAACTTAAAATTTTCAATGTTTTCCAATTTTTATTTTTGTGATTTCACATAATACTTCTATGTGTATAAACATAAAAATAAATATATGGTATCAAATATATAAAGGTATTAGTCACCTTACCTTATATATTAGTATTGGGTATTTTACATATAAATTCATTTTTGATTCATAGTTAGAAGACTAAGAAAGTGAATGTTTTATTTATTACCCAAGTATGTATTAATTAGTGTTAAATGATTACAAAAATACCACATCACTGCCTCATTATTATAAAAACTCTAATGAATTTTTTCTATCAAATATATTTTTTTAAATTAGAATGAAAATGATTCATTTAAGAAATAAATTGACTTATTAAATGTAAAAATGGATTCTAAGAAATGACATGGATATTTATGGAAATATTAATAGTCTTAATGTGAATATTTTTTAAGGAGATAACAAGATTGATTATAAAACCCCATATGGATTAAAATAAAAGATATATTCCTCACACTTGAAAAAAATGACATGAAACTAAAAATCATCTTAATAAAATTCAATTTATTTTCAAATATATATATTCATGTAATGGATGAAACATTGAATTCACCTATGAATGTGATTAATGAAACTAAAAATTATTGTGTGTACAATGAAATAGTTAACAATCACTTAATAAAAAATGTTGTTGAGAACAAAACACTAGTGATTTAAATAAAGGAGAAAAAGTATAATCTTCTCTATGAAAATGTGTTACACATGTTGCATCATCAATTAGTTTTAATAAACATCACAACAAAAATTATTTATATAAGATAAAGAATAAGATTATAAGACTAATTTAATATTCATTTACTATAATACCACACATGAACATGAAAATGTATTGGAAAATTTACGGATTTCGTAAAAAAATAAATAGGAAATATGTATATTTTGATCAGTAAAATTTATATTCTCTCAAGGTATTCAAATTTGAAAAATGATTTCATTATTTTGGTGTTTATATCGATAAGGAATATGTTTGTTAATAAAATATATATTCTTTTCAATATAAGAAAAGTTATGATTTGATGTGAAGACAACGAAGAAATTCAATAATGAAACCAACATGGAATCCTAAAGAATAAGTGAATGAATAAGATAGATTTGATTTAATTGAGATGAACTGAGGCACATATAATCAACAAAGAATTATATCACTCATTTTACTTATGATTATATTAGGTAATATTATAATTTAGTTTACTCCAAAATCTAAATACAAGTATTATAATGATCAAGAATAAGAAATGGTGGTTGAGGTTTCATACCAATAAATGAAGTGTGAAAGGACATTGATCTTGGATAATGGTTTCACATCACAAATTTATAGAGATAAAAATATTTTTAAAATAATTAATATATATAATAGATGTGATAAACTATTTTCAATTATTCTACACTTATTGTTAAATGATGTGGGAAAAATCAAATCGATGAGAAAAATATCACATCAAAGTATGTTCTCATTATTATCATGTTAAGACATAACATATTAAGTGTATCTCAATTTTATGATAATGAGAATTGTTTTATACATTTTAAAGTTATATATTAAATTAATTTATATAGTTATATTATAAAATACAAGTGATAATTTATTTTAGATCATTGAAAATGGAAAATATTTCTATTTGATATTAAAAGGGTGGAATGATTGATTGAATTGAAAACATAATAATTTGGGTAGAAAAAATATGGGGAAAATTTTACATTATGTTATTATAAGAAATATTATGATGCCCAACTATTAATGAATAGTCTCATTTGATTGATTTTTATAAAGGAAAAACATGAACATAAGTCATGAACTAATAGACATTAAAAAAGGAAGGCCAATTGAAATGAAACATATTGTGATTTGTATCCAAATGAGTTTGAAATAAATATTTCTTCTTACACTCTTAGTTTATAAATACCATTACATATAGGGTTATCTTTTTTTATACTCTTTTCTTATAGTTTTGGTTTCATTTATCATTCCTACCTCTCAAGGGATCATGTATCAGACATACCTTTTATAGTGTCTTAATGTTTTTCTTATTGGCTTATTTCAAAAATATTCATCATAAACTATACTATGATTCCCATTTTATATTATTTTAATGTTTATCAAAGATTATATTTTGTTCTTTGAGTTTATGTGTACTCAGTTTATCACTTTGACTCTCCGTTGAGTTTGAGTTCATTCTGATTTATTTAATTTTTTCATTAAATAGTTAGTCTAAGTTCATAGATTTTTCATTTTCCTTGTATTATCTTCCTATATTTCTCATATAGTTAAACCCCTTCTTAGAAAAATATTTTGGTTTAAATAATTTAATGGGTTTATAGTGGTTGATAACTAGCTCAGGTGCTTTGAATGCACTGGTTCTGAGTTTGTGTTTAGTTGGTTTATTTTGTAGACATCACTTGAATTCATGGACCATCATAATTCATACATATTATCTTTCATCCTAATACTTATTGGTAAGTCCCAATATGATCTATCATGATGGATATCATATGTTTTGAGGACTATATAGGTGAAATTAATAGTGTTGGATCATGTGTCCTCATGTTTTTATGTCCTTATTTTTCTTTTATTGTCTGAAAATTTGGTTCCTAGTTATTATCAAGTTCTCATTTTATATATTTTAGTATTGTGGGAGTGATGTTTTCATCTTTTTTTCTCTTAACCTATTCCATGTACCTCTTTATTTGTCTACTTATAATATATATTTTTGTAGAATTATTCGATTTTATCTTCTCTAATAAATTATTAGTGAACTCATTATGGTGGCCTTAAAATATAGACGACATTGCATAAATGGATACAGTTGAAATTATTACATATAATTAAATGGTAATTAAAATTTTAGTGTTCAGGATCTAACCACTACTATAGTCATTTTGTTGTTGGGGTTTCATTAATTTTACTCATCGTTCTTTGTAATTCATTGTCAAAATTACTCTAGTGAATATTTTATTATGGTAAAAACTCTAGTTTCATCATTGGAATTAGTATTTCAGGGAAAGGATGTTCAAGGTAGTGAATTTACTTGAGGTGGAAAATTTCAAGGTATGTGGCCTAAGGTTACTACACCAGAGTCATGGAAGGTGCCTCATCTATGTCTCTCATGAGTTATGTGTTGGGCTAGGATTAGTGTTTCCTCTTCCATCTCATCTAACTTTTTATTAGTCTATGATTATTATGATTGGTTTGTTTTTATATATGGTTGTATATTTATTTTCACTTTTTGGATTATACCTTGTTATCAATAAACATTAATGTCACTTTTATAAAATTTAAAAAAAGAAATATAATTATTCTAAAATAAATAAAATTATAGATAAATATTGTATAACTTATATATAATATTTTATTGGTTCACATATGATTCATTTATGCTGAGTATATTGAAAATGTTAAATATTTTTAAAATCAATTGATGAGATATTGAAAATAAAACAATATTTTCCGTTAAAATATTTCATTCTAACAAAATATTTGAATACACATACATATTGTTTTAAGAATAACTCATCAATCATGGTAAAAGTTATGAATATATATATCCATACACAAAAAAGTGAAATATACTATTGGATTTTAAAAACCAATGATTGGTTTATATTTGAATGGAAATGTAATTGATGAAAATAAATTCAATGAATTTATTAAATATAGGGTGTTATAATGGTTACTTAAATTTAAAATAGTTGTTTCATTTATGAAGATTTAGTCATCACCAATTTTTAATTTCTATTTAAAAAAAATCATCTTGAGAGTACCCAACATCTAATTTTTTTCATAAATAAAGGAAAAAAAATTGTAAACTTTTATGAAAGGTTGTATGAATGATTTTTCTGGTTTTGTACCTAGAGTAAGAATATGTATGTATTATAAAAAGGATTACAAAAATATTATTTAATAATTTGTGTTTCTATAATGGTTGAATCCAATACCTATTTTTTTGTGAGAGTGAGTAGACTCATGGTGGAAGTGATGATAAAAATGTATAATTTCCGTTTATATAACATTTTATCAACATTTATAAGATAATTTCCAAATATTACATATTTTGTGATCTAAGTAAAAAAAATAAACTAAGATATCATGACATAAAAACATGTGGAGCCTATAAATATCATTATATATAACATAAGTGTTTACCAAACATAGATAAATTCAAAAAAATATGATTATATAGGGTGATTTTATAAATTATAACTATACTGTGTTGAGGAATCCTTAAAGCATAAATATTGTAATTTATTTTTAAAAAATTATCTAAATTGGACTGAAAATAATTGAATATAGGAATTTATTTCTTTCCCAATGTATATTGATGTGATATATGAAAAATGGTGTTTTCAAATAAACTCAATCTAGAAGGTGTGGTGTCATATAAAAAATATCATCTTATTTGTAAGGGATATATGTAAATTATTGGTATTAATTTCAATGATATGTTTTCTATGATTTCAATGATTTCAATGATAATAATACTTATTTAAATTTATATTTATAGAAATGACATGGTTATATCAATGGATATCAAATCATTATTCTTGAATATGAAACTTGATGAGGAAGGGTACATTAAACAACTAGAGGGACTTATTCAGGACAGTGATGGAAGTAAATTACAAAATCCTTATAAAGATTATATTTGATTAAATCAAAACCCCAATTATAGTAATCAATATATAAACAAAACATTAATATCCCTAAATTCGGAAGGGGGAAGGTATATAGCTATATTTATGTAAAATAGTATGTTAATACCTAGATCATTGTTAAACTATATATTACTAAACAAATTCAAAAAAATAGTAAAATACTTTAAATACATTACCATTCATTTGAAGAATCATGTTAAATTTTCTATTATTAATCTCAATAAATATTTATTTTTCTTTTTTCTGTGGTGAATATAGAAAATTTCACATTCTTTTCGATGGAAAAATACAATTGTAAGTATTTAAATAGATTAAGAATGGAGTAATAAGGAAATAAATCTACACCCATATCAATTGGGAATAAATTTTTAAAGGATTATTCTAAAATTGGTGTGTATCAATAAGAGTTTACAATGTTAGTTGGGTATTTTATTTATATGACTGTATCATGACATTACATTGTATATATAGCCATAGTATTCAGATAATTCAAAATAAATAATAAATAATTATAACTTATTTACGAAATGTAAATTTGGAGTAATATCAAAGGTACTCATGATTATGGATTTAGGTATAAATAAATTCATTATTAGTGATTTTTATATATTTACTTTTTTGGTGGAAATGGTGACTATAAGTGTACTTATGGAAAATTATTATCTATTATTGAAATATATATTTTAGTTCAATATAATAAAATTATTATCTCTAAGAATAAAAGTATCCATGTATATTATATCATTACCAAATATAAATCAAATTATTTGGATTGAGAACATGAAAGTGGAAGCCACGCATCCATTAATTATTGGGTGTGATAATGATAGTTTAATAATTAATTTTTAGAATTGATTTCAATATTTATGGTCACATATTATTGAAATAACCTACTATTTCATTAGGGATAAGGTGAAATTTAGGGAGATTGATTTAGAGTACATTGCAATAATGTAAAATTATCATTGATATATTAATAAATATATTAAAAATGTTTTTATTCAAATATTTTATTATTTTCATGGGAAATAATTCTTTCCCAATAAAAATATTGATAACAAGTTTTAAATTTTTATTATTTGATTTCATTTTATTTTTTAACAAAGGGGGATAATATTTGGGTATTTTTTAAATAAAATTGATTGAATTTCTAGTATAATAGGGGAGAAGATAATGGGTAAAAATATAAGTTTTATGGGAGTTTTCTTATAGGTGATATCTTAAAAAATATTGTCTTGATAATATTATATTATATTTTAATGACTGTTTCCAAAAAATTTAAAGGGGAAATTGAAGAGAACTAAATGAAATTAACAGATTAATGAAGGTGTTTAAAGATAGGTGAATGATACATGATAAATATTTTATTGTTATTTATACTAAGTGTTGTAGTTAACTCACAAATATTTAAATTCTAGGTGATGTAGTGTTCAGGTAAATCTCATATTTGAAGTATACATTGACCGGTTTCTTGTATTATTGATTCTATATCATTGTGTTGATTATTGTGTTTTATTTATATTTTTGTGATCATAGATTTTTTAGTGATAGATTATAGTTAAATATAATGAAAATGAATGACTAATTCAATGAAATATGAATCCATTGTATGACATGGTACCAACTAGTTAAAAGTTATAATCGAAAAAAATAAATAATTCTACACCTTATTTAAATATTGTAATTTTTTGTTTTAAAACATTTATTGTTTTATGACTGAGAAAAATTTCCTATCAATAAGACTTCAAAATAAATATTGATTAGAACATGGTTCCTAGGGATAGAGAGTAGTACTCGATAGTGGATATATGTTGAAAAATCGTTCAATACTTCTTGAAACCATTTTTTAGTCCCAAAAAAAATTTGGTTAGTTGATGTGAGAAAATGGTAGATGTTAGAGTATATTTTCAAGACACTATATACAATATTTAGAAAATCTGTATTAGATAATTATTTATAATGTTGTGGTTTAGAGAAAAAAGATAATCATCATTCAGTGATCATGGTTAGTAGAGAAAAAATATGTCATGGTCTGGAGGACACTAATTCATGGTGTTAGTTTTTGATATAAATGGAAAAAATAACCATGTTATATTTAGGAATCATGAGATATTATAAAATTTTACTAGATAATTGGTTAAACCTTTTGTGATCATTCTCAATAATGGTTGGATAATAGGTCATTACAATGGTATTTTACATTTTATTAGGCTTATATAATATTAATGAATAAGTGACATGGTTTTACTATTATTGTTTTGATAAAGAGACATCATGACATGTCATAGTGGTGACGACCACATCATGGTGGAACTAGCCATAATGATAGAGGAATTTAAGGATAAAGTGGATACTATTTTGATGAAAACAATTTTTCTTATCCATGGTTTTGTGGGTTATTTCATGGTTGAGGTCATCATATTTTATAAAATATAGGAACTCATGGCATTCATCACTATAGATTATTGACCAATAAAAATGGTTTAGGAATGAGAATTTAAAAAAGAGGGTACATTCCAAGTATGATTTATTAGTTAGTAGTGGATGGATTGGCTAAATTGAAATTAGGGATTAGTAATTTTTAAGTGATAATATATCCATGGAATTTTATTTTTAATCTAGAAATGAGTATTTTTTTGTGTCCACTCCATAAAATATATCATGTTGTGCACAAAAGTATTTCAGTATCTTTTTATTTCATAATTTTGACTAATGTTGGATTTTTTAACATGGTGGTGCTCATATAAGACAATTAAAATACAAAAATGGATTTTTCTATGCCATGTTGAATTTATATTAGGTTATTGACAAAACTAAATTAATTTTTAAATGGGAAACTATATTTACTATTATCTTTTTCCTATATATTTTCATCTCAATGTGAACTATACCATCATTTGAAGGTAACAACTCTATATTGGGTTGAGATATAAAGTTATTTGAAAAAATTAAATTGGAAATGATTTTAGAAGTTCCAATTGGGTATATCATAGTTCAAAAATTTTGAAAGATAACTAGGGGTTAGAAACTACATGGTGTTGTATTCAACACATTGTGATTAATATTTATTTTGAAAGACATGATATTTTGACAGATTTCGTTACTTTATGTCAAGGGCCTCTTATTGGGTGCTTTAGTTGTGGTATTATGAAAAAGAATATAAATAATGGTATTAAACATATAATTTAATGGAAAAAAATTATAAGATCCATTTATATATATTTTAAGAGTAAATAAGGATATTTTGAAGATATTATTTTCATACAGTATTGATACATCTAGATTTATTTAGAATAATTGATGTTAAATATAACATCTTGATGTATTGGAATTAGTCAATGAGATAAAATCACAATGAAAACACTCTCTAATTTATTGTTTGATCATCTTAATGATTTTATGTTGACTAGACATATTGTTGACATTTCATATATACCATGTCTTAAAATAATAAAAGGGGATATATATTATGAGGGATAATCTATTTTATTAAAATTAATCTACTCTTGAACACTATTAATCACAAAATTCTGTAGTTCTCATGTTGGTACATTAACACATCATCGGTGTATACTCCTTCATGTATCCCATAGGGTTGAACCATTTAAAATTAATGTTCTCATAAATTTTTTATTCTATATGTATATTCTTTAAATTATATTTTTTTATATAGGATCATATCAATCATGAAAACAAGATAACAAATACCTTGGAATATGAGAAGAAAAACATTACACCATAATTGAGATAGGATCATATCATAGTGGTCTATCTTAAGTCTCTTCTTCTTCTCTTTGATAACCTTCTAGTCCAAGTCTGCTCCCTCACCCCATACCTACTACTGTTTATTGTTAATTGGATGGATCTATATCCTAGTGTCCCTTTAAAACCAGTTCATAGTGGTCAAGTTCAATGATGTTTGGTCTGACTCATAATGTGACCTTGTCCCTAGTAACCTCCTTATGATCTAACTTACAAAACTAATCTTACACTCCTAGGGATCCTATAGAACTTTATCCTCTTGCATAGGTCCCACCTACTATTTTGGATCCCATAGAACCATCCAAGTACATGTTGGATCGACTGTAAGAAAGATATGATACTGATTGTAGTATCAAACTATGGTGTAGATACTCAATATACAAGAGGGGTGAATTGTATACATAAAAAATCAATAAGGAAATTTTATATATAAAAAATTCACACCACCTCTAAGTTCTACTACTTTTCTTGATTCAAAAAAAGTGATTATGGAAATGAAACTCAACAAAAGTTTATAACAACAATGATTCTACCTTTAAGCATATAAAATCCCATTTAATCAGAGTACAAGTCTAAGCAAGTATAAGATAGTTATACTTTCCTCAACAACCAAAATTACAGTGGAAATAAAAATTGAATCACTACAAGTAACAAGTAGTAAATCTTTTAACCCAAACAGAAGTGTATCCAACAACCTTGGATAAAGGTCCCTTGATCTATACTTTCAAGAAATTCTATCTTACCAAAACCCAGGTAATCCCTCAATCTGAAGGTCGGTATTTGTCTTGTTATCCCCGCAAGCCCTCGATTTGTAAGGAAATCGGTACCTCTGACTTCACAACCCAATGTCTCTGATTTTAAGGAAATTACACCTCTACACAAATAAATTATGCATGAAGCAAAGTTTGAACAATCCATTCTAACTTTCTACACAAAGCCTGAGAGTTTGTAAGAGTCTCTCTCTCTAGAAATCACTTCACCAACATGTAAGTGAGTTCTTCCAGAAGTAAAGTTCAGTCCAAAAGTACTGAGCTCAAATTTATAGGCACGACTTGAATGGTCAGCTCCCTCCTCCAACGGTCATATTTTTTCTTGAATTTTGAAGGGACATGTACATGTGTCACTTAAAAATGGTTAGTTAGTAACTGAATGCAAGAAAGCATTTTATAACCAAAACATGAGTAAACATTAATATGGTTACTTAAGAAAATTATTTTTTCAGAGTGTAAGAAAAAATGAATGTTTAGAGTCTAACAAATAACTATTCAGAGTCTATAATACATGGATATTTGGATTATATTTATCAGAAAAATTAAGAGTTTGAATTCTATAGAATTTGGAGTCTGAATTTCAAGGAAATTCAGGGTCTTGAATTCAGTATAGTTTGGAGTCTGAATTCATAAGATATCGGAGTCCAAACTTACAAAAGTTCAGAGTCTGAATTCAGAAGAGTTCGGAGTCTGAACATACAAAGTTCAGAGTCAAAATTCATAATATTTCAAATTCTGAGCTTACAAAGTTCAGAGTCTGAATTCAAAGAACTCGGAGTCAGAACTCAGAAGAGTTTGGTGTCTGAATTCAGAGAACTTGG
This sequence comes from Viscum album, assembly GCA_963277665.1. NCBI lineage: Eukaryota > Viridiplantae > Streptophyta > Magnoliopsida > Santalales > Viscaceae > Viscum > Viscum album. The sequence continues at coordinate 811,588,906 of OY728126.1, read as the reverse complement.
AGTTAGAATTCAGAAAACTTGGAGTCAGAACTCATAAGAGTTCTGAGTCTGAATTCAAAGAACTCGGAGTCAGAACTCATAATAGTTCAGAGTCTAAATTCAGAGAACTCAGAGTCCGAACTCATAAGTGTTCGGAGTATGAATTTAGGGAACTCGGAGTCAGAATTCAGATCCTGAAAACAGAATGCTCTATATCTAAGTATTATATGATTCTAAGGTTTTGGATACATAAACAAATTTTATACTTAGAAAAAATGAATAAGGAATTAACATGGTACGGATAAATTTCCTTGGAGAAGGAAATTTATTCTTTATGAAAGTAAAACATAGGGTAGAATTAAATTTTCTTTAATATAAGGTGTTTCTTGATTTTCAAAATAAGAATAAATGGAAAAGTCATAATGAAAACTTATTGACTCAACAACCTCCCCAAACATAAAGGAATGGAAAATTCATAATGAAACTTTATTGACTCAACAATCTCCCCCTTTTTGGAAAGCACAACCATCCTTTCGAAAAAGAATATAAGGAATTATAAAATATTATTCTAGACTCTGAAATAAAACTTACCTCCATTAACACATGGGCAAGGATGAATACGACTAACTCCCGCTTAGGATTTGGAGCACTAAGGATCATATTCTAGATTTCTGAAATGAGGTTTTTCATTATCTTGATTATAGAATTCTTTGTAATGAAAACTCCCTGTTAGATGAACTCCCCCTTACTTAGGGACATTTCTTATTTACTCAGAATTATTTTTCCTTTCTCCCTATTTGTGATTTTCAAAAAGCAATTTCAGGGAATGGAAAATAAATTATGGTACCTAAAATATTAGTACAACACATCCAAAAGACAAGAAACCAAATATTTCACTATGATAGGAAAAAAAATCTTACAAGGAAGGAAAATACAACAAAAGATCGGATTTAAGAAAGATCATCCTTTCTTTTCCTTGGGCATCGGCTTCTTTACTATTTTCTTCAGCTTATTGATCTCATTATGATCTTCATATGCTCTCTTAAGAATCTATTTCTGATCCCCAGCTTCCTTCTCTAAATCATTGATTATATCATCCTGAGCCTTGAGATCCTCTACCTGAGCCTTCAGGACTTCTTCCTACTTGACAAGTTTTTCTTCAATCTTAATCCAAATATCCCTTTCTCTCTTCCATATTTGAGAAACTGAACACAAATTTTCATTAAAATTATTCACATCCTAAATCCAAGAATTTTTTTCTAGAGTCATCTTTTCTTGAAAACTGGTTGTGAGATCCTTTATCTTACCATATTCAATGTCAAAAGCCTCTTTGACACCATCTTGGAACTCATCAAATTCTCTCAAATCTCCAACTATCTTCTTTGAATAGCTAACCATTTTATTACAAGACCTTTTGTGATCATCTTAGTTAATGAAAAAAATTCTTGAAATTAGCCTCAAACATTACACACTTATCCATCACCATGGATACTGAATCTGATTTGTAATTTAGTGTGTGTCGAAGCATCTGGCATTTGGAGTCTATGATTGGAAAAATCGAAATGGTCCCAACAAGCTTATTCAATGATTGAACAACGAAATCATGTCCAAGGGATGATGATTCTGAATCTGAAACTTTTCTTGGTGAGGGCTCTTTCTCTATCTCATCTTCTTTCCTCTTTGAAGATCCACTAACTTCTTTCTTATTTACAACAGCTTTAGTATGTGTATCAACAACCACCTGTTTACCCTTATCGATTTTCGAAATAGCTTCCTCATCCAGATATTTATGTTCACTGTTAGACAGCTGAAAAATTTTATTTTGATCTATATCTTATTTCTCAGCTCTTACCTCAGCATCCTCAGGGTGAATAAAGTCATGATTATAACATTCTTCCTCAGAGAGCTTATTCACTTCATCTTGAGCTTTGTCAAATGTTTATTTCTCATCTTTCCTGGGTTTATCCAACCTTGAGGATTCTGCATCAGAAGTTTGGATTGAAAATTTTTTGGATGGACTTTCCTTCTAATGGAAATCTTAGACTTGATTAATAAAATATGTGGTGTCACTACTTCTTTCAGCTCCTTCTTCAACTCCTTCAATAGCTTCGTTTTCTTTAACAATATTTTCTTGGATTTATTCCGAAGTAACGAATTTCTTACCCAGAGTCTAACGTAAAGCTTCTACCAAGAAATATTCTGGTAATGAAATGATCTCTGATTCCTTCTTAATATCCTTCAGAAGAGATTACACTATCTCAGCTTCAGTCATTTTCTTCTTTAACTTCTTTTCTTCATCTTTCTTTTCAAGATCATATGTAGTCTTCTCTTTCAAAGCCTTTGCTTCTATAGGATCCAAACCAAAACTTGTCTCCCCTTCTTTCTTATTTTTCTTATCTTACCTCCACTTTGCTACAACCTCATCAGGATATGATTTTTTCTTCTTAGGTTTTGGAGGGGTAGACTGAGCTTCCTTAGCTTTTGGGGTTTTTCCTTCCTCTTCTACATCTTTCAACATCCTCTTCTTTCCAACCTTTTTCGATGGTTCGGCCACTTCTTATTTCATTGGAACAGCTTCATATTTTTCTTCTGGAAGGTCATAAAATTCTTATAAGTCTACGGAAAAACAAATTTTCATCCTCTTCAGGGTATCATCACTGACCAACATTGCATTTCCTTGGCTTCGAGCTGCAAGGAATTTTAAAAGATTCTAAGCACCAAACAATTAACATGGAAAGAATAACTGGATACATGATTATTTGAGCCTTCAAGTTTCCATTCCTAATATTCTAAATCATAATGGGAATATGCTTAACCAAATTTATCTTCCTTTGGTTCACCAAGAAATCCAAAATATACATGTCACTCTTCTTCAATGTGTCTTTGTCACCTTTTCTCAGAATTATGAATCCCTAAACCCTTAATTTGAGAATCCAATAATTTGTACTGATATGACCAATCTTTGGATTCATGACATCTGTAAGACTGAGGAACTCCATAGAATTCACCTTAACAAAAAATCCCTTGACATATGGAAACTTATGAGAACATAAATCCGCTTCCCTTTTGAATGGAATACCAACTAAATTAGCTGCCTTAGTATATGAAAGAGCATAAGTCTTTCCATAGCTCTTGAATGAAAACTTCTCTCTGCCTTATTCCTTAAAGAAAATTACTGATTCATAAAACTCAACAAGAAAATCCAGATACACCAAATCTTGATCCCCTATCATCATTACGGAAACACTTTCCCATCCATCCAGCTTAATATTCTTCATGATTATAGAATCATACTTGTCGAAAAAGTTCAGATGCACCAACCTTTCTCTATATACCTGCCACTCCAAGATTCGCTTGAAAGTAGACATATCTTTCTGATAGGATTCTTCTATAGACATTCATAATTGAGAAACCCTTGAGAATCCGGAATGATATTATATAGAAGGGAAGAACTTCAGCACATGAGAGCTTGAGATTTGATGTAGGACATCAATCGGGGGGTCCTTTATATAGGCATTTGATGCGACGATTCATCTTCTAAACTCAGTATAATTACTGAAAATATTTTTGATTAGATCTGAAGGTAGAAATGATAGCTGCAAGGAAATATTGGATCCTATTTTTGGACGTTTTTTAATAAAAAAAACATTCGTATTTAAGGAAAAGATAATCCGAAAAAAATCAAAAAAAACTACCAGAAAGTAAAGGATGATTATGAAAACTTGGGAAAGGAAACATACCTTTTGGAATTTTTAGAAAATATTCATTACGAAAAATTTTGAAAATTTTTATTATGAAAATTTAAAAAATCTTCATTAAAAAATATAGAAAATCATTATTACAAAAATTTTGGAAAATTTTCATTATGAAAATTTAAAAATTATTCATTAAAAAAAATTAGAAAATCTTCATTATGAAAATTAGACAACAAAATTAGAAATTAGACTACGATAATTTTAATTATGAAAGATTTGAAAAATCTGACTTCAAAAAATTTCATTACAAAAGATTTGAAAAATCTGACTACAAAAATTTTCATTACAAAATATTTTAATATAACTAACAAGAAAATGCACTCCCCCTATGAAAAGGATTTTATTATTGTATGGAGATTGATTTCAACAGAATGTTAACAAGGAAGATTACATTATGGTTATCATTCTTAAATTCTATTTAATGTATTCGAATCTATCAGAGGGTAATGATTTTGGGAAAATATCAGCAAGTTGATATTGTGTTCCGATAAATTGAAGAATAATATTCCCTTTTTGTGTGTGATTCCAAATAAATTGATGCCTGCTATCTATGTGTTTTGAACAAGAGTGATGTGTAGTGTTTTTACTAAGGTAAATGGCACTAGTATTATCACACTAAATTTTTGTTTTGGTAAAACTCATACCATAGTCTGTGAGTGTGTGTTGCATCCACAACACTTGAGCGCAACAACTTCCAACTGCTACATGTTCATCTTCAACAGTGGAAAGTTCTATTGAGTGCCTCTTAATGCATCATCAAGATACTAATGAATCTCCTACGAAATGACACGTTCTGGATGTACTTTATCTATCCATTCTACATCCACCAAAGTAAGCATCTGAAAAACACTTTAAAATAAAATAATTTCCAGAAGTATAAAAAATTCCTAAATCCATGGTTTCCTTAAAGTAGTGAAAAATTCTTTTCACTAAATTTAAATGAGATTACTTAGGATTGGATTGATATCTTGCACATAAACATACTAAAAACATTATTTCTGGACTACTATCTATCAAGTAAATTAAACTTCCTATCATTCCTTTAAAAGATGTTTGATCTACTAATTTCCCAGCTTCATCAAGATCAAGTGTGTTTGAGGTACCAATAGGAGTACTAATACTCTTAGTGTTGTCATATCCATACATTTTAAGAAGATCTTTAATATACTTATGTTGGGATATATACATTCTTTCTAGTTTTTTATGAATTTGTAAACCAAAGAAAAAAGTTTACTCACCCATCATACTCATTTAAAACTCATATTTCATTATATTTTCAAAGTAATCAGTTAAATATTGCTGGGTTGAACCAAATATAATTTCATAAACTTAAATATGAACAATAAAAACATTTTTCTTATATTTATTTATAAGAAGGGTTGGATCTGCATTTCCCTTATAATAATTATTTTGAAGCAAAATCATGTAAGTCTATCATACTAAGCTCAAGGGGCTTTCTTAAGTCCATAACAAGATTTTTTTAGTTTATAAACATGTTCAGGATGTTTTGTATCTTCAAAATCAGCAGGTTGTTCAACAAGAACCTCCCCTTCTACAAAACCATTAAGGAAAGCACATTTCACATCCATTTGAAAAAGATTTAAGTTGAAGAATTCTGCAAAGGCAAGTATAATATGAATAGATTCAAGTTTAGCTACTGGATCATAGGTTTATTCATAGTATATTCCATCTTGTTGATTATATCCTTTAGTAACCAATATATCTTTATTTCTTACTATGATTTCATTTTCATCACATTTATTTCTGAAGACCCATTTTACTCCAATAACATAAGTTTCCTTAGGTCTTTCAACCAAGGTCCAGACTTTATTCCTTTTAAATTTATTTAGCTCATCTTGCATAGATTTTATCCAATCATCATCACCAAAAGCATCATTAGTTTTTTTATAATTGTGAATGGAATGCTAAATGTTCTACTTCATTTCTTAAAGAACTTTTAGTCCTTACAGGTTGATTCACATCACCAATGATACTATCACTGGGATGATTCTTAAGAAACAATTTATTTGTGTTTTGTAAAACCTGTTCATCAACATAAGGTAGGAAATCTTCTAGGTTAAATGCTTTAGAATCATCTTCTTGGACATTTTTTTTATCATAAGGATCATCTAACAAAGGTTGATAATCTGTTTTTGAAAACACATCCGAAAATGTTGGTTGGGGGTGTTTAAAAACAAAAGGATTAGTTTCATCAAATTTGACATGTACAGTCTCTTCAATAGTACAAGTGTTTTTATTGAAAACTCTATAAGCCTTAAAAGTTGTGGAGTAGCCTAGGAAAATTCCTTCATCAGATTTTGGTGTGAATTTTCATAAATTATATTTAGTATTCAAAATTAATACCTTGTAACCAAAAACCTTAAAGTAATAAAGTCTAGGTTTTCTACCATTCCATAACTCCTAAGGAGTTTTATTAAGAAAAGGTTTAATCAGAACACGATTTATAGAATAACAAGCAGTACATACAGCTTCAGCCCAAAAATGTTTAGCTATATAATATTCACTCAACATGGTTCTTGTTATCTCTTGAAGAATTCTATTTCTTCTTTCAACAACACCATTTTTTGTGGTATTCTTGGTGCTGAGAAGTTATGAGTAATGCATTTTTTACAACAAAAATATTCAAAATACAAATTTTGAAATTCTCCACAATGATCACTATGAATAGTTATCAAAGGAATGTTTTTCTCATTTTTAACTTGGGCTCTAAAACTTTTGAAATAATAAAAGGATTCAAAAAAAATTCTAGAAAACAGACCCACGTAAATCTAGTGTAATCATCAACTAAGACAAATACATAATATTTTCCCCCAATGCTTCCAGTTTGTGTTGGTCCAAAAAGATCCATATGCACCAACTGTAATGCATCAGTGGTTGAGACTTCACCAACTGATTTAACACTTGACTTATGTTTCTTTCTATATTGATAAAGATCAAAAACCTTTGAAGTATTAAATCTATGCTCTGGTAGATCCTTAACTAGTCTTTTTGTAGAGATTTTACATAGGTTCCTAAGGTTACAATGTTCTGACCTTCTATGTCATAACCAAGAATGATCCTCCATTGCACTAAGGCAGGGTAGGTCTTGGCTCCTAAGGTCTTCTAAGTTTAGTGTGTAAACATTCTCTTGCCTATTTGCAGAAAGAATAAAATCTTCCTTAGAATTGTGTATTAAGCACTTGTCATTCCTAAAATTCACAAGGTCACCTTCATCATATAATTGGATTATGCTAATGAGGTTGTGCTTAAGACCCTTAAAAAATAAAACATTTGAAATCAATGTTTTTCCATGAATAATAATGTTACCTATACCAATAATTCCTCCCTTAGCATTATCTCTGAAAGTTACTTTTCCTCCATTTATCTTGATAATCTTTTCAAATAATTTTTTATTACCATACATATGCTAGGAACATCCACTATCCATGTACCAATTATTGTTGTTAGTACTTTCTTTATTTTCCTGAAAATAAGAATGTTAGACTTTTGGAATCCAAAATTTATTGGATCTGGAATTGTTAGACAATAAAATTTTGGGTATCCACATTTATTTAGAAAAATAAGCTTTATGAAACCCAAAATATTGAACTTTATTCAAAGTACAATTTTTCTTCCAACGCCCACCACTTTGACATTTAGTACAAAAAGGGGATCTGGATGGAATAAAGTAGTTGTTTTTTAAAATAGGTTTTCTGTAATTATAACCTACTCCAGTAGTATTTTCTTGAGGTTTGATTTGAGGATACATCTTGTCAAACTTTTCTTTACCAGAAGTAAAGTTTGCAAGAAGTTTATTAAGATAATATATTTTGGATTTTATTCTTATGAATAAATTCCTATCCTCAGGAATTATTTCATTAGTGTTAGATTTTTCCTCAAAAACATTTATTTTTAAAATATCATTCTTAAGATCTTTATAAAGTTTTCCCTTTTCAGAATTTACTTCCTTAAGGTATTTAGAAAGTTTTTCTAGAAGATCATTTTTTTCTTTAAAATCTCTAGAGAGGTCTGAAATATCTTTTGTAAGAACTTCTTCCATAGTAGTTTCCTTGTCTTGTTTCTTAGAAATTTTACAATTTCTTGCTTCTAAAAACTTGGAAAATATTGATACTTCTTCATATGAAGGTATTTCTTCATTATCTGAAGATTAAGTATCTTCATTAGAAGTAATATCTTTAGAATAGTAATTATTATCAAGAGATAAATTTTTTAATGCCTCAGCAGATCATACCTTGGCCATAAGACGTGTATTTGGGAAAGAAGTAGTAGCAATGAATCCAATATTTTTCTACGCTGATGATTTATATTAAGAAGATTCACTTCCCGAAGAGTCTACACAGCTATCCCTCTAAGTGTCATTTACTTTAAGACATTTCTTATACTTCGAACGGTAGAACTTCTTCTTGTTTCTCTCTGAATTCCTTTCCTTCTTTTCCTTCTTTTCAATAGAGGGAAATCAAGTCTCATATAACTTGTTCTTCTACATTCCTAACAAGTAACTTCCCCATCCTTCTTATCTTTGTAGTCTCTCTTCTTGAACATATTTTAATAGTTCTTCTGAGCTACTATCTTGTTCTTTCTCCGAGAAAGATTAGCTAATTCATTCTCAAACTTTTCTATATCACTAGATTCTGACTGAATAGTGACTTTCTTTGACATTGATCTAGTTACTCTTTCTGGAGTTTTGGCTTTCGTATGTTTTGAAGTAGTTTTAAAAGAAAGTCCTCTATTCAAATTCTTCTTTTTAACATTATCAGCATCTCCCTTCATTATAGTCTCACACTGAAGAGGAGTTCCAAACAACTCATCTATGGAAATCTGGGTGACATTCCTATTCTCATAAATTGTTTTCCTCTTAGACTCCCACTAATTTGGAATGATTTATATGATCTTATCTACAATATATTCATCATCTAAAACTTTTTCTCCCATAGACTGTAAGATATTCACAATGGTCATGAACCTTTGTTGAACTTTGCTTATAGGTTCTCCATAAGGAAAGTTAAAGCCATGGTATTCAGCTCTCAACATAGCTCTTCTTGTCTCTATAAATATAGAAGTACCAAAATATGTAACTTCAAGTTTCTTCCAGATACTATTTGCATCCTCACATGAATATATTTTAATATAGTTGTTTCTAGTCATAGAACATAGCAATGTATTTCTGAATTTGAAATTTGCTTGATATTGTGATTTCTCCTGATTAGTAAAAGTTCTCAATTCCTTATGAGCAATATTATAGCCTCATGTCAGTATCAAGTAGTTATCAACTCAATTTATAATAACAAAATTATTAATCTTATCTCTCAAGTACTCATAATCATTTCTATGAAAAATAAGAGGTCTGGTAGGATTTAGATTGTTAATAGAGCCAACATTTAAACCAACCATCTTAAGGAAAATATTTCCGCACAAACTTGTTAGTAATAAGAAAAAAGTATCCTAAGAATGGAAAATAGAACTAGAGTATCTCAAAGAAAAATATGAATCCAAACTTTTTGAGTCCAAAAATATGATTTCGAAAAAGGTGATGAAGAAGGTTTCCCTTTTGAATCTAATCGTCGGATTAATTCAGATTTAACCAATCCTCTGAATCTAGTTGTTGGATTGGTTCAGGGTACAAGGTCACCTCCTTTTATACCAATTGTTGGATCGATTTTAATATAGATATGATACTGATTTTAGTATCAAACTATGGTGTAGATACTCAATATACAAGAGGGGGGTGAATTGTATACTTAAAAAATCCTTAAGGAAATTTTATATAAACAAAATTTACAACACCTCTATGTTCAACCAATTTGCATGATTCCAGAAAAGTGATTCTGGATATGAAACTTAAAAAAAATTTATAACAACAAAGATTCTACCTTAAAGTGTATAGAATCCTATTTAATCATAATACAAGTCTAAGTAAGTATAAGATGGTTATAATTTCCTCAACAACCAAAATTATAGAGGAAAACAAAATTAAAACACTACAAGTAACAAGTAGTAAATATTTTAACCCAAATAGAATGGTATCCAACAATCATGGATAATGTTCCCTTAATTTATACTTTCAAGAAATTCTGTCTTACCCAAACCCAAGTAAGCCCTCAATCTGAAGATCTGTATCTATCTTGCTATCCCCACAAGACCACAATTTGTATGGAAATCGGCACCTCTGACATCACAACCTGAAGTCTCTAATTTTAAGGAAATCACAGTTCTGCACAAAGCAAAGTTGGAACAAGCCATTCAAACTTTCTATACAAAGCCTTAGAGTTTATAAGAGTCTCCCTCTCTAGAAATCTCTTCAACATCATGTAAGGGAGTTCTTCCAAAAGTAAATTTCAATCAAAAAGTATTGAGATCATTCAAATGACCTCCTATTTATAGGCACGGCTTCAATGGTCGGAACCCTCCTCCAACGGTCTTATTTTTCCTTTAATTTCAGAGGGACCAGTACACGTTTCACTTAAACAATGGTTCGTTATTATCTGAATGCACAAAATAATTTTATAACCAAAACATGAGTAAAAAATATGGTTACTTAAGAAAATTCATTTTTTAGAGTGTAAGAAAAAAATGAAGGTTCGGAGTCCAACCAAAAACTATTTGGAGTCTATAATACATGGATATTTGGATTCTGTTTATCAGATGAATTCAAAGATAGAATTCTAAAGAATTCGGAGTCTGAATTTCAAGGAAATTCAGTGTCTTGAATTCAGTATAATTCTAAGTCTTAATTCATAAGAGTTCGGAGTTTGAACTTACAAAATATCGGAGTCTACATTCATAAGTGTTCAGAGTCTGAACTTACAAAGTTAGGAGTGTGAATTCATAAGAGTTTGGAGTTTGAACTTACAATGTTTAGAGTCTGAATTCAGAGAACTCAGAGTCAGAACTCAGAAGAGTTCAGAGTCGGAATTCAGAGAACCTAAAGTTATAATTTAGAGAACTTGAAGTCAGAACTCATAAGAGTTCGAATTCTGAATTTAGAGAACTCAGAGTCAGAACTCATAATTGTTCAGAGTCTGAATTCAGAGAACTCAGAGTCAGAACTCATAAGAGTTCTAATATTGAATTTAGAGAACTCGAAGTCAAAAGTCAGATCCTAGAAACAGAATTCTCTATATCTAATTATTATATGATTCTGAGGTTTTGTATATGAAACTGAATTTTATACTTAGACAAAATTAATAATTAATAAACATGGTAAATATAAATTTCCTTAGGGAATGAAAATTTTTCTTATGAAAGTAAAACATAGGGTAGAATAAAATTTTCCTTAAGGTAAGGTGTTTGTGATTTTCAAAATAAGAATAAATTTGAAATTCATAATGAAACCTTATTGACTCAACAATCTACCCAAACATAAAGGAATGGAAAAGTCATAAGAAAACCTTATTGACTCAATAGTATCATGAACCTATTTCCCCAAGTCACATTTTTGTTATTTATTATTCTTTGGGTTGCCACCTACATCATCCAACTCATCTGGTTTACACCTTATAATCCACTCTCCTACCCCCCCCCCCCTATAGATACTAATTTCATAATGAACCATAGATCCCTTTCCAACATAGTGGATAATAAACATCCAAGGATGGCTATTCATGATTTAGTTTCCTTAACATGTTGTAATCTAATCATAACACATAGACTTTTCTCACATAAAAAATAAAAAAAATGATTAAGGAAATAAGTTATTAGAAACCTATAAGAATCTCTTAAACATGCATTAAGTATACCTTTTTTATAGAGTTTAAATTCAATATATATATTCCTTGGGGTCTTAGTTTTCCATATAAACATGAATACCCTTAGAGAGGGAGACACTAATTCTCCAGAAAATATTTTCAAGACATGAACAGTCTCCCTTTTTTAAACTACCCACAAACCATGGGTACTCAGGTTATTGATTCACCTAGTGGAATAACAGATAAGGTATTTGTATTATTAGAAGATTAAATGGTAAATTTAAATCCAATATTTTTATGATATCTTATTTCCTAATAGATCAGTGACTCACTAATAACATTACCAATCTAACCACTCCTTTCTTTTATTCTCACAAGTTATACCCACCCCTAATATTCCCTCTTATTCTTCTTGAAATCATCCCTATGGAACTCTATACTATTCAAGTAAATTTAGGATTTGTGGTAGATACTATAATAGGGGGAATATAATGTGAATTTGATTACTAGACTCATATTCTTGAGAATTGATGTGCATGAATTTAAGCAAATCCATCATCCACATTTTATCAGTATTGAGACCCTTGAGAGGTAAATTCAAGAGTTTTATGATCAACTTCAACTCCACTAGGATAACAATTTCCTTGAGGCCTTGTATACTAGATAAATACTCTTATTTGGTATTATTTTTTATGACGTGAGAACAACTAGAGAAAGGTCTAGAAGAGTATGGATAAAAAAGGATAAAAACACAAAAAAATTCTATGAATGTATCAAGCCATGGAATTTTATAGTGAATTTATATCTTTTTCTTGAGGATAGGAGATCTACCAGTTAAATCAACATTAGATGACCTCTAATTATGGAACAATTCTCTTCAATTATAATGGGAAGACCAATGGGGTCTTACGTATACCCTTCAAAAAAGAAATATAAAACATTCTTTAGGTGTATTTCTCAAACTATTAATGAGGAAAATAATTGTTTACTCAGGAACATCCAATCTGAGGAGGATATTTGGATGGAATCCAAAATATTATATCTATAATATTCTCATAGGATGGATGGGATACCTAGATCCCTTTATTTGGTTGTGTTGGATACTATGAATAAGGCTTTAATAAGATCCATAAAATACAAATTAAATGTTTGGACTCTACCCAAAGTTGAATTTTTCACCTTGTTATTTATAATTCCAATGGCCAATTTCCATTAGTACATTAAATAACATCATCCAACCATTATGTATAAATTTTATTATAGGATACTAGCTATTATTCTAAATGATAGACCCTTCTTCTTTATCCCGACCCTGTTCTCCAAGGATAAACAGGGTTTTATCAAAGATAGGTCCATACAAGGATTTATTAGGCATGACAAAAGGATGATGATGGACCTTGAAGTAATGTTTAATGATAGTTACATCATTCCTAACGTTAAAATTGTAAAATGATATGGTGAACAAAAATGGAACATCATTCTTAAAACTATATGTTATTTTGGTTTCTCGATGTGAGCATGATATTTTTTCATTATAAGTTAATTATCACTTTGATTCTATATCAACCTTATGGTATGGAAACTCAGTTTTTTAAAATCAACAAATGTCCTAAGACCTGAAGATCTAAAATATCTAAGTATTTTTAATCATAACACAAGGCTTGCTAAGTAGGAATCTAAATCACACTATTTCCAATGGAATTATCTAAGCATTTCATAATAGGTATGGGATAACTATGATCCCCCATAATTTTTTCTAATGAAATTATTTTCTTCCCAAATGGGAATAATATGTTAGTAAAATAATTCAAATCAATATTATGGTACTATTAAACATAGAGTGGATATAATTCTAAAAATTTCAAAAGCTATATCTACTACTCTTCTTAATTTTTAATGAGGCATGCTGAATGTATTAAGAATTGGATTGGATTATTTAATATTTAATTTCAAATAAAATATATGGATTCCCTTCTCTCAACATGAAAAATCTATATTCATGTTTTTAAGAATCTAGTTCGTAGAATTTTAGGATGCATATGAATATATAAAAATCAACTTCTACCATTTAAATGTAGAATACCTATAAATAACCATGTTTTTCCTTGATACCCAATAACATTTTAGCATGAATTGGAGATCCTAAAACTACTATATCTACCATTTATATTCTCCTCAATATTTTCTTATGGTATGGACCTGATAATGTATAGTTTCATTGCACTAATTGGATACATTTTAATAGACCTTGGTAAGAGTGGGTTTCAACATTATGAATCTATATGAGGTCATATAAGGAATGAAATCCATGATATTGTTAAATGTGTTCTCTAACTACACTCTAGGTAGTAGATTTGAAAAAAAATAAGTATGGTATGTTGGATGATCCCAAAAATCAGGGTAAGGGAACCTTCTCACCCCTTTTGTATAGTCTACATGGTTCCCTTCATTTTATTTTAAACCATTCCCATTAGATTATAAGAATAAGAGAGGTTTTTTGAATGATATTTAGGTAGGTATTTAACTCTATTTTCTTATTTTTCTAACCCTGGGCATCACCTTTAGTTTTTCAAATGTGTTTTCCAGATTTACTTATATGGTTTTAGGCTTCGATAACAAAGAGATATTCAATATCATGTCACTCACATAAGAAGATATAAATTGTGTTTTCACTCCATTAAGATCTAACCATTTTAACATAAATTAATTCATCAAGATAAGGTAAATGAAATACTTTTTAGACCACTGAGAAAAAATTCTACAAGATAATACTCTCCCCTCTAGGAATTTTTTTTTGTGAGCCTATCATAGTGATATAACCAATATTACCCAATCCAACATAAGGGAGTCCCACATGAATATTAATCTATTTATTATATAAATTCATAAGTGGAAATTATAGTTAATCTAATCCTAATAGGGAATTGATCTTTATATATATGGTGTCTCCTCAGACATTTTCTTTTTATTTTTCCCAGGCTCAATGACTGTGATCTATAACTAGATATATGGTTCAATAGAATCAACCCCCTTTTGGGTAATTAATGCATTCCTTGAACAATTTTTAGGGATAGCTACTCAACTATATGGGTTTGTAGGAAAAATTATAGGTGTTATGAAGTAAGCTATAGAAATGGTAGGCTCAAAATTCTCATTCTCTAAATTATCAATAACATCGTTCCACTTATAATGTGATATGATAAATATTTTTCAATTTACTCCATATATCTATCCACACACATTTTCCATATAGAGAATATAATGACTGGTGTAAGTGAGTTTCTTCTAATCTTCCCTCAGTCGACTTTAAAATCAATACAGATGATTCATGCATTCAAAGAGATATTAAAGGAAGGGGTATATTTCCTAAAAGAAAATATCATTTTCTTCTCAGTTTCAGTTCTTACTATTGTGTGGGTACATATCTCATAAAAACCCATGGTTATGTATATTTTCCTATACCTATAAAAATAACTTGAAATAAGTATTTATATAGTAGAAACTAGCTCTATACTGCAAATTTATGTTTTTATATGGTTGATATCATTCCCAATGTAGCAAGGTATACATATTAATAGAATGAAAAAGGTTAATGGGCATGAGTATGAAAATCCTAGACATCCTTCATGAGGGTAATAAGGTGGTGGAACTGTGTCTGATGATCTATACCATGGACTGTAAACTCTATATGGATGTTGATTCACTAAGACTACACTTTTATAGTCCACCTTAATGAATCCCCCATGAATTATCCCCAAATTTTAATAAAAGGTTTGTCTTTTGAAAAATTATTCTATTGAGTTTTCCCAAAAAAAATTATCATGAAGTGTAATAGGTTATAATGAAGTGTTATGGTTATAATTTGTATTGTTTTTTATCGAGATATAGAATATTTTCATGAGGCAAAAAAATTGGTCTTTATGAGCTGGATGACTCACGAAATATACCATAGAGTGTCAGACATAATGTCTTTAGTATAAGTAAGGATAATTGTTAATATTTAGAGTTAAATATCCCTAATATTTATGAAACACCATTAATTATAACCTTTATTCATTGATAGATTTTTTTATTACCCTTGAATCTTTTCTAACCAGGGGTGGTCGGGTATGTTGTTGATCATGTCTTCGGTTTTTTTTTTAAAACTGATCATGTCTTCAGTTAGAGCTCAACCAATATAGTATTTTCCTCTCATAATAAAAGCATGAAATTTGTACCCTAAATTAAGATTGAATAAGGATATGTAACTCCATATATATGAGGTGCATATGATATACTTATCTTCTTGGATAAAAGGAATATGATATACACATCCCCTAAATTAAATACATGTGACATATTCACCGACCCAATGAAACTATAATCACAAACTTAATAACTTTTTAGAAGTATATGTGGGATTGACATAAATTCTGTCCCATAGTCATTGGATATCTTCGAAAATTTATATGTATGAAAATGCATTCAATCATGGGATGTTACCACTAGATATAGAGATATATTGTTTTGAGGTTTATCTTTCAAGATATCTTTGAAGATTAAGTATCATTTATTTTTTACAAGAGGTCACTCCTTGCTAATATATTTGTCTCCCATTATTCATATTTGTTCTCAATTTTATAATGTACCATGGGTTTATAGTTTATTATTGACCAAAATGGGATTGATTTTGACTCAATGAGATACTCTATGAATGTTTTAGAGCATTAGGTAAAATTGGTTTTTATGAGAGTCTCACAAATTATTGCATATAATGTAGTACAAGGTGAAGTTAATGATGTATTTCAAAAAATTATTTCAAGGATATCAAAAAGATATTTGAATATATTTTGAAAATTTATCATATATGACAGTGTATAAGGTGAAATTGGAAAAGTTATTTATGATTCAGTAAAAGTGGTAGATTAAAAGGAATATTCAATAAATCTATAGATTCCATATAATTCTATTTAGTGAATCTAAAATTAAGACACACCATATGAAAAATGCTTAAATTGAATTATGTTGAAATTTTTTATTTTATAATATATAGATGTTATATACTGGATGAATAAATATATCATATTGTAGAATATGATATATTTATAATGTTACATATCAAATGGTTTGATCTGAATAAAATATCAACGAATAATTTTAGACATTTGATCATTAAAGAGTTAACTTGTAATGTTTACTACACCCTATATATAATTAAAAGGATTGAGTGGTAATTTATATATGTTATATGGTATGTAAATGAAGGAACTACTCATACATTTATGAAACATATGAGGAAATTCATGGAAATGATTCCTGGATTGAGGAGCATTTACATAGACTACATAAAGGAGGTAAGGCCTTTGGTAGTGTGGGTGTGAAATATTCTAAATCTATCATTGGTCGAAAGTCATCCCCTTCCAAGATCAATTCTTACTTTATTATTTTTTTAGATACTAACTTGTCAATAAGAGAATAAATTTCATACTCAAATCATTTGGGTGATTATGTGCTTCCTGTGTACACTCCTAGATGTGATAAACCTTTTTTTAATTCCCTAATGATCTCTATAAAACAAATAAATAAATAAATTCACATAATCCATTATATCATATGGTAAAAGGTATACATTTTAATTACCAATATGATATGATTACTATTTTGAAAGAATGAATAACATAGTTTCAAGGTTTGTTAATCACATCAGTTTCCATGAATAATGGTAAACCTATACTTTAAAATATTTCAATATTCTACATGCTTAATTATGTGTTGGGGATACCTACACAAAACAAATCATCACCCATATATCCTCTTTATTATTATTGAAATAATTAAAATAAAATAAAATAAAGAAACAAAAACTCATATAAGATCAGTGAAGCTATCTAAGATAGATTTGTTGATAAACTATATGAAATTGATGAAATATTCCATATTGAGTTAGATTATGTTTTCATTAATTATATAATCACCTAACTCACCAAAAATATCAAATTTCATTAGATATACATGGAATATCTAAAAAATATGTATCAACACTTATAAATAAAGGCCTCTAACCTATAACCCAATTACCCATTTGAAATAAATAGAACGCCAGTATTGAAATGTAAATTGGTTACACTACAAGTTATCTTTCTCATCATAATCATTGGTTACAAACCTATATATCCCAACGAGTGGTGTACTTGGTATCATCATGACCCTTGGATAAAAAACTCGTGCTCTTAAAAAAAACTCTGACCTCTACTTTAACTTTTTTACCGATGCAACAAAAGATGAATTAAAAAATCAATATCTAAATGAACCATTAAAATATAATGTTATAGATTTAATTGAAAATGTAATGATAGTGAAACAAACTAAATAAGAATCCATAATAGCATTTCATCCCCTAGGATGATAAAGAACAAATGAAATATTTTATATACATTTTTTCGAGAAAAATTTCAATTGATTTTGAGTAAAATAAAAACCCATATTTATCTAACAAATAATGTTTATTTTTTTGAATATGAATTTTATAATTATTTATTGATTAATGTGTTTTTATGTAATATGTTTTTATTCTTTTATTCTATAACTCGTATTGATTGTTTTTTTACCATTAAACTCAATGTTAGGTTATTCTACTATAGATAAAATTATTTTAAAGAATCATTCTAAGTCATGAAATTTATATGGCATGGTTTTCAACTATATATTGGAAAATATTTATTTTATATGGTGTGTAATTATGTATTTTACCAAATTAAATGAACTCTATGTTAATATTTTCAAATCTCAACAATATGTAATCTACATCATCTAAGCTTTTTTGATTTTTGGGAAAGGAATAAACTCTATACTGATGTTGTGAACTCTACATTGAGGTTCTGTGCTCTATGTTAAGGTTGTGAACACTTAATAGAGGATGTAAAGTCTACACCATGTTTAATAACATTAACTTGAAAATGTAAACTCAACATTTGGATTTGAACTCTATGTTGATCTAGTACATTTTTAAATTTGAATTTAAATTACATTCAATATTTTTTTTACAGATTTATCAAAGGTATACACTTAATACACATCCTTTTTTTAATTAATGATTAGTTTAAAGGATCTTCCACAATAAATGGATTGGTTGAAAATATTAAAGAATGCTATAAGAATTAAGTAATATTGGATAATGATTGAACGAGAAGATTGGACTATAAATATTCTTATATATTTTTGTGAATATATTTTGATGGATTTAATTAACAAATATTATATGTTCAAGTTTTTGGATTTTGGAATTAACTACTTTGATTCTAAATTTTCTTTCACACAAACCTGATATTTTCTAGATTTCTCAATAATGGACTTACAATATTTAAATTTTTAACTACTAAAAGTTGTGATCTATCACTTCTTCTAAAATTTTGTGATTCTTATATTTTCTCGAAGAATAAAAATATTTCTTTAGTTATTGATGTTGGTTATTTATTGTGTTGTCTATTTTTATTTTGAATATTATTCAAAAGATATACATTAGAGACATATTTTTAACTCTTGAAGCATTCTAAATCTACTATCAACTACTGCTACTAAATTCATACACCACAATTAGGAATATATTCACATATTCTTTCTATATTCTTATAGTAAATATTATTTATACTGATTATTAGAAGATTTTTGTTGGTGTTTTAAAGGATATCCTTGAAAATTATGTTTCAAACTTGTTCTAACAATTTTAATCTTCTTGTAATCAGATATTGAGGTCCCTATGAAAGGTATCTATTTAGTAACATAACCAAGATCATATTAATTTTTGGTGGAGTAGGCAATGGGATGTTCTTGTAGTCCCAAAACAATATAAAAATATTTCTTCATGAACTTTTTAATTTATTATGTTATACTCATCTTGAATAGATTGGATAGTTTCACTATTATTAAATAGGGAAATTTAAAAAATTTGTTTTAAATTTTAGAGGGACTCAATTAACCCCCTTCATAAGTCTTTTTTAGTATATATGGGGAAAAAATTATATCAGGGCAGGAACTTGACAGTTATATCAGTTGGTCATGGATAGCTATAGAGAAATTTTGTAGACAAATACTTATTCTATTATGGCTAATTCATGACAAGTAATGACCATAGTTAGAGATCCATATTTAAGTGGTGATGATTATAAAATTTGTAAGGATTATATGATTACATATCTGAAGAATCTTGTATTGAATGTGTGTTTTAAATCTTTAAAACCATATAAAATTAATAAATGTGAACCTAGGAAGTGGAATCCATATAAATAGGTAGATTATGATCTAAATTACAAATACATAAATGTTATTATATTTTTTCTATGACCAGATGATTTAGATAGAGTATCACAGTTCCCTATTACCCATGAGATGTGGGCAACTATCACAATTTCTTATGAAGATATGAATAATGTGTGGAAACTAAGGTAAATCAATACTAAACTAAGATTTGACACATTTAGGATATATAAAGGTGATAATATAAATGAAATGAATGGATTTTTTGTTGATATTATAAATGATTTTTCCCTTTTATGAACTCTATTTTCTATACTTGATCAAGCATTAATAGTAAACCAGGTTTTAACTTCTAGATGGAGTTAAATTTATGTTGTAATAAGATAGTATTATATTGTTAAAAATTATAAAGTTAGGGACTTGATTGGAAATCTTTTGACATATGAGGAAGAAATATAGGTAGAGTATGATGATCACAAGTTAATTAATAAGGTTAATTCTACACTAAATGTTTCTATCTATAAATTAGAAATGAAAAAAAATGAATTGGTTTCTGAATACTCTAATGACTGTGAATCAAGATACTCAAAATATAGAGATTAATTTTATATGTCATAAAATATATTCCATGTAATATATATATAAATAAAGTTATTAAAAAATTATTTTAATAAATTTAAGAATAATAATGGATTCAAGAAATAAATTAGGTTCTTTAAAAGTAATAATATTTGGAATATCAAGTCGGATTGTCGTCAACTAAATGAAATAAATAAATATGATAAAAAATTATATATATATATATATATATATATATGATTATAATAATAAATTAAATGATTTAATGAAATATTTTTAGAGTGAATAAAAATACTCCAATAGTGAATCTCATTCTGGTATTAAAGCATAAGTTTATAATCAAAAAATAAAATATGGGTTTCATGGAATAAATCAATGAGGTGTAATCTTTTTTATTCTTCTATTTATAACTCTTATTCTAAAAACATTTTTTATGAGTAACTAAATGAATATCATTATATGATGGAAAAAATATGAGACATAAAAAAGGAATAAATTACTTAAAAATTATTATGATAC
This sequence comes from Viscum album, assembly GCA_963277665.1. NCBI lineage: Eukaryota > Viridiplantae > Streptophyta > Magnoliopsida > Santalales > Viscaceae > Viscum > Viscum album. The sequence goes on along the minus strand of OY728126.1, from coordinate 811,568,136 downwards.
AATTTTAAGTGAAAAATATGCTTTATCAAAATAGATTTTTTAATGAAAGTATAATCCAAGAAATATTTCATTGAAAATATATTATACATGATTATGATATAATGAATTTATGGTATAAATTTATTCATTAAGTTCATCACACCCCTCCCAAACTGGATCCCCTCACAGGATGATAGTAAAGATAACTAGTGACCCTAAAATATCACCTCAAATGTACCTTAGGTTGGATAATAGCATTGAGGGTATAAAAATGAAATGCAATGAATTAACATTAATATATAATTTTAAAGATTATATATAGGAGTAGAACATCCAATCAATTCAATATTATATATATAATATAACCCTTATCTTACAATTCTGGTCAATAGATACAAATAAAAACTACAAAATAAATTTGTACAAAGGGGAATCCTAAGGCAGAAACTCCATAGAAACATAAAATTCCAAGATACTAGTGTCCATATAAGTCTCTAAAAACATCTTTTAAACCTTGAACAACACATTATATATACATAGGGTGAGCATAAAATGTATACTTCAGATGATAATACCCAATGATTCTCATGTAGAAGTGATTAGTGTATTTTAATTCTCTAGTGAATGAACATCAGAACTAACATACACCTAGACTGGTCTACTAAATAACCTTATCCTCACTAAGGCCCACTCACCATGTAATTTATTCTAAGTGCTAAGATAGTATAAAAAAATATAATTCATGGCACCTCACAACTGTTTCCCAACTGATCATATATCCACAACATCATCTTCATCAATGTATTTTGTATCCAAAGTGGTAAGGTATAACGAACATGAAGGGAAAAAAACTCATTACCTTCTCTTAAAATTTATGACCCCACCAAAAATTACATTAATTACCACCACTAATCGAAACCCATCACCACTAAGAATTTCTAACGACTAATCCACAATCACTAGGCATCACCACCAACAGATCCATCATCGCTAGGCATCACCACTAACTAATCCATTATCACTAGGCATCGCTACAAATTGATTCATCATCATTGAGTATCTCTACTAACTAATAAATCATCATTAAGTATTTTTACCATCTATCAACACTAGAAATCACCACCAATAATGTCATTATCTCTACCACTGAAAATAGAAAAAGGAAAACACTTGGAACCCAAAATGCATTGGGTGTCATCATGAAATGATCAACCCATGTGGGAAGAATATAGAAATCACATGAAAATAAGAATACAATAGTCACAAACACAACCCATCCTAATGGTCTACATCAAACATTATTATCATATCCCACAATACTATAAATCACCCAATGATATCCACCACTAATTTTGTCCTCCACAATAAGAAACTTACCACAAAAGATAACCCCAAAACCTCCCACAGTTCCCTTATTTATTAATATTTTCATCAAATGTTTATGATATTCCTAAATTACTAGCCAAAAACATTTAACAGCAATTAAATTTTATAATTAATTAAAACCCACTCATAGGTACATCCCATCCATAATTTCATCCACTACCCCTCATATTCTAACCCATTTATCAACATTTAATTCATTAAAAAATTATCATATATTTAATTTTATCCCACACTTATTTAAATCTCACCCATGTCTTTCACATTTCATCATTAATGAAATTATCTAACAGATTCCATACAACTACAAAACACGCCACAGTAATACATTCCATCCACCTAATAAAAATTCACATCTCACTCTAATGTAACCACAATATATCATACATCTTAGATCAATATCCATTAACCAAACACTATGAACTATCCCTCAATATGTATCCTATCAAACCCACCACAACCCCACTGCCTTAACATTTTCCACTACTAAATCGACCACTATTATCATTGTTCAATTCCCAAAAAACCCACACAAGAACAAGAATCAAAGCGATCACAATGAAAAACATATAAGTATATTTCATATCCCATGATTATCATAGTTTCCAATTTAGATATGTATTTAATAACATTCATCACCCCCTTTATAAATATTTTCATAGAATTTATAGATTTTTACACAACTAGATCATAGAAATATATAATTACTTAACCTTCTATGGAAGACAAGTTAAATAATAAAACACAGAAAGGGTTCATAATTTCTTATAATGTCAGAATCTATAATTAATTGTAGTAGAAAAAAATTTATTCAAAAATAGAATCAGAGGTAATCATAATCATGGAAACAACAAAACACATGCAAGCATAACCCATACCATTTATATCATTAAACTAGTTCAATAACATGTTTATTCCAATCCTTATCATCCACCCAAATAGAAACAAAAGCAGGAAAATGTCATATATGCACAAAAGTAAGAAGATATATCAGATCCCCTACCTTAATCAAGGCTTTATATATCATTATGAAAGAATGGAGTGGGAAAAAGATGACCACTAAGATAAAAAAACAAGTAACTTTCTGATCAATATGAAACATATAATTTACCATCAATCACCTCTCATATCATTACCTAGACCTACCATCATCTAAACCATAGACTCTTTGGAATGAAGAACTGGTGAAAAGTATGAGAAAAAGGAATGAATCGTACCAGGAATTGTCAACACTTGATCTCGTGATTTAAAGTAACAAAGGTTAGAATGATGTACTTAAAATCATTATACAATCACCTAGTAATCACCTATGAGTCGAGATATATGTTACTGGTGGGTTTTAAAGGGTTTATGGAATTTATACCCATCCGATTTTTAAGGCTACCACAACACAACACCACTAGCTATACTACAATAGACATGTTTTCATCCAAAACTACTATAAAAATATGGATGTTACACCATATTGGGTTCTTTGTCTAACAACTTATTAAACTAATGGATTACTCAATTCTAAGATCCAATTTACTTCGGGTAAGGCTATAGCACAACATACACACCACACCATATCCATACCCAAATCAATAAAACCAATAGAGATAGACTCTCTAGGTATCCTTGTTTCAACTTTCCTCTACATTGTGGACCAGAATCCACCTAAAAATCACTAAACTATATCCCACCTTCAAGCTATAATAACCTATTAGGTGTAAGATTCAAGGTAAAAAACCCCTTAAGATTCCATGCCATAAGAAAAACTCTACACTGGAAACCTACACTTATGGAAACACATAAGACTATGCGTCATAGTCGTGTGAAAATTAGAGGAGGCACAAAAAACCCGTATCTCTAGCCAAAAAAGTATAATACCTCTACTATACCACAAGGGATTCTAAAATGTAGTAGCTTATAGATCTATACCACCTTCACCTCCAGTTGATATTTTCACCGAAACCTACCCTCTTCTTCCTCAAAACATCTTATGGAACCTCTTTCACCCAAAACTACACCAAGTAACAAGATTATAGATCTGAACCGCCACATTATATTCCTCCCAAATGATTATTTTCCTCAATATTAGATATATAACCCAAATTGGAAGTGGGAAAAAGTAATTTCTAAACAATCTGGGATAAATATACCGCTTGGGGGTCTGATTATAGTGAAAATGAATCCACCAACCAAAACCTAAATTGTATGTGGAATAAATAGATTTCATAAACCAACATCAAATCAAGAATTAAATTACCAAAAAAGAAAAACAAAACATATATAAAAACAACATAGGGTATTAAGCCTGTATCTGAATCTCATTCTCCTAAGTACATTCATTCAGACCTCCACCTCTCCATAATATAGAATCCATTGAAATGAAACATCCACACAAAACCATCTTCCAGTGATCATGGATCACTACCCGACTCTCTACTAATTACATGTCATCCCCAATATCTAACTTTACCCAATTAGTAACATGGGAGTAATCAAAAATATATCAATGAATATGGGTCATTTGGATGAAGTTAGGTATCCTATCCAATTGTGGTAGAAGTTCAAACTGATAGGCCACCTCGCTAACATGCTCTAACACCTCAAAAGATCTAAAGATATTTGGAGAAAGTTTAGTCACTCGACTGAGACTTCACTTACCCTAATGAGACTCAAGAACACATGTCCATTATCCTTAAACTCTGTTTTTCCCTTTGTAAAATCAACATAGACCAATTGGAATTTCTATGTCACCTCCATCAATTATTGAACTACTTGGATATTTGCTATCATACTCCATTCCTCATATGATCCAAGGACTACTGATTCTCTAACTTCTTTCTAGAACAATATATATATAGACATGGTATTCCACAAGATTCCTAAAATGGAGTCACAATGATGGAAAAATGATATCTATTTTTATAGTAAAACTCAGAAAATTGTATGTATTTCACCAGAAATTCACCAACACCCAGAACACAAACCATAACATATCCCCAAACTTATTTATTATCCAATCTATATTCTTATATTTTTTACAATAAAATGAAATTATATAGAATATCTAGGAGCCAAAAATCATGTTGCAAACCCCTCAAGACTTTTAATGGGGATTGAGGATTTCAATAATAGATTATAGTCCTTGGTTCCTTATGGAGTCACGCCACTTCATCCACATACCTCCTTGTCAGAACATCCATGATCGTTGACCCCTAAAACACCATAAAATTATCTGACTTCTTTAGTCAGTCCATGATCACCCAAAAAACATTATATCAACCTTGTTCCTAGGGTAACCTATTGTTGAAATCCATAAATCATTCATCTTACCTCTACTTGGGTAAATCCAAAGGTTGTAATAAACCTCTATGGAAATAGAGCTCCACACTTTCCTACTAGCGGACCAAACATCATGTCACAAACTCCATTATTGACTTCTTCATCCCAAACCACATATTATATATTCTAATGCTATAATATATCTTGTAAATTCTTGTATGCACTATTAATGGTGAGGATTCAAAATAGAGAATAACTTCCTTATAAATGGCTAATGAAATATATATCCTCCCATGAAATAGAAATTGTTGTTATCCAACCTCTAATAACCACTTGGGGAACCACCATGACCAACATAGTCTCATGTCACTTCCACCTTAGGGTATCCCCACTAGGATGCCTATACCTACCACAACATGTAATATTCCACTACCATCAAACACAAGAATCCTAAACCATAATCCTACCCTAATTTAAGATTCATGGTCCCTAACTCCTCCATTTACCTCCATGAATCCTCATACTATTGAAAAAATCCACATTACTTCCTTTTTAATGTTTTAGGCATAATATTCTCGTTTTTTAGAGTGTATGATATCTCAAAATCATAGTCCTAAAAAAATCCAACCACCTACACTAATGTAGATTCAGGTCCCACTAAGTGAAAACATACCTCATAATTTTATAGTCCATGAAAACCAAAAAGTTCTGGAAAATGAGGTAATGTCACTATATATTTGGGTAAAACACTACTTACACCAAATACAAAACATAGTTGGCATAGTTTTTATCATGGGGATATAACTACCTAGTACAATAAGAGATCTCTTCTATCTATTGCATCAAGAATCATCCAAAATCAAATGGGAAGTATCAGAAAAGAACTCAAATTTCATCCATTCCACAGTAAAACGAAGCACTGGAGCACAGATTAACCTCTCCTTTAGGTATTTAAAGGTTATCTAAAATTGATCAGATTATATAAAGGCATGGTCCTTCTATTTCAAATAGTTTAATGGGGATTCAATCTATAAGATATTTGACATGAACCTTCGATAATAGATACCCAAACCTATGAAGTTGTAAACCTATAACATTTTATTAGGTGTAACTTAATATAAAATATCCAGAATCATAGGTGAATCTACTAACACACACTTATAATAATCTACATGTCTATAAAAGTGCACAGAACATAAAAAAAACATTCACTTGGACAATCTTTCATAAAGATGATAGTGTCTAATGACCTATAGGATATCTCTACGGTTCTTGGTGTACTCTACTTATGAATTTCTATATATGGGGATTTTTCAATCCGAACAACTAAAATCTAGTTCCATAGCTCATAGAGCATAGATTTTATGATCCCCATGAATACTGATGGTTCATTTGTTACTATGAATGATATGAATATGAACTCAAAGTGTTTGTACTTACATCAGAAGGTAGTATTCTAGATATCATCCTATTTGACACTCATCTGGTTATATCTATCCTATATATATATCTTCAAAAACCAATTGGCTCCCATAATATAGTCTAAATTTTCATTTATTCTCATAAGGGGGTAATGGTTTTTCAACATCACCATGTTCAATCTCTGGTATTTCATAAGTGACCTTAAAATAATGTATTCCTTTTGGAGAATAGATTTAGAGAACCATAAGGAGATAAACTAGGCTATATTAATCTCTTCTCCATAATATCATTGATTAATATCCTCGACCCACATTTCTTTGTGGGTTTCATTTGATAGGTATCCATTAAAATTATATTAGTTAATAGTCACAAATTTATCCCAAAAACAACATCGTGTTGTGGGGGTGGTGATAGAACCACTTATGGAATGAAATTATGGAACTCCTTAATAACTTTGGGAACCTCCACTGCCTGATATTTCATTGATAACATGTCCAACTAAGATAAAAGAGGTTGTGTGTTTGTTTCACCCATCCAGTAATTATTCTCACCAATTAACACCTCTTGATAGACCTCCTTATCAAATAATGAAATTCTCCTCCAAAATAAATCAATAAATATAGGAATAAAATACTAAAAATTGATTTTACGGATGAAATACGATGGTTTTATCTATAAAAAATAAATATCTAATAAATTGATGTTTACTAGTCATTAATCTACACCCTCGACCCACATCAAACAGCATAGACAGACCTCCAACTTACGTGGACAATGTCATGGGAACTATAGGTCTCTCTAACTCTATTCCTAATTCATGGACTAGGGTGGGTGAATCAAAGGAATGAAAATATAAAATCAAATAGGGGAAAAGGTAAGTTTATTTTTGTGTGAACACCCTATGGACCCTCCAATGCGGGTGCCTCTATAGTGTGCATATGTATGCAACCAGCTCTACTTCCTTTATACTGACAGCCTCTAATCCCAAGCTTCAGTAATGACCCTGAGGGATATAACAATCATAAGAATGGACTATGTATTATCCATATCCCCATGTAAGGGAAAGAGAATACCATCCAAACTGTTGAACAAACACTAGTAGCCTAATTTTCTCGTATGATATTAGGGTAAACTATTACTATAATAGAAAAAAAGGGTTCTGGCCAACCATTCCATACTGAAATCCTTAGGTAGTTGGGAATTGATACTAATGGTGACCATGACCCATGATAGTGTAACCCATGGACAATAGGGACTCAATGAGTGCTCAAAAACTACTTGATCCAAAATCATGTTTATCGAACAGCTAAGGATGCATCGACTATCCTGCCACACAGAATCCCCCAAATGAATATTTTTACTCAAGAACCGATGTGGACCTCCTTCTCGAGACACTACTCTTGTGAATTTATTCTCTCAGTATCTTTTTCCTTCACTCCTACCTCTATTTATATTGGAAGAATAATGTGTGTGACTGGATATCTGATTTATTGGCATAGCACTTCCTCAAGGCATCATGGTCAGGGCTCCTCATCTGAAAACATATTAGGGGTAAAGTAAAAAAATTCCTTGAAACTTATGGTGATCTCCCACACACTCATACTTCCTTTCAGAAGGGATATAAATTAATGCCTTTTTTCTACTTTTATTATTGATGGTAAAAACTGCAAATAGAATTAATTCTAGAAATATGCCCAATAAATTCCTACCTCATCCTACTCTCCAAGATAGAGTATCCACCACTGGCGTGCCTCCCCTAACATATAACTAATATATAATGGAAAATAGTATTCATCATAGGAATGAATGAAACTAAATTCCATATTAAGATCCACTATCTAGTTATCTATCTCCAAATCATAAACACTTCCTACACTAGAAAGAATGCTGCATCTTTAACAATAACTCAGCCTCCTTAGTTAGATCAATCTTAGAATGATTGACCTGATCATCCTACTAAAAATCTACTTTATAAGGCACACATGGATGATATCAAGGAACAATTTCTAAATATAAGGCATAATAGAAACCAAAATGTCAATATCATGGAATTTATCAAAATTCAGTTATTGTATTTTATTTAAATTTTTTTACATCGCCTTATTTGATCATAATATCAAAAATATATGATGAATGCACTTATCATATGTATATACCCTATAAGAATAATCACTTTCAATATAACACATAGAAATATTAAGGTCACAAAATTGAATCAGAAGGGACCATAAACTCATGTTTCTTATATATACTCCCTTACTCACAATATGAGTTATGTTCAATTGGAACAATTTCCTTACCAACCCACGCAACCCTCACAAGTTCCTAACCCCAAGAATCATCATATCCTCAAATACAATCTTTTATTAGACTATTTCATGACCCCCCCCCCCCCTCATTCCATAGGATTAACTACTAGGACTATAGATAATAGAAGGAGATGCCCCCAAGGCTTACCTCTCATAGGCCATGAGTTGGTGACTCGCATTGATGGTATACAACATATAATTGGTGGTAATACCATAAAAATAAGATTTTAAGGGAATGTTATAATAGGGTAACCATCCATAAATACCAAATAATATATATAAAATAACCATAATATCATAATTCATTTTAGGTTATAAAAATAATATCTCCAAAAAATTGTACCATGGTAATCTCGGATGCTACAACACCAATAAAATCCCAACCTTCATGATAGTAGTGTTGAGATTGGTTTCTAAAACCCTTATGGAAACAAAAAAAGTGTTTATATATAAATAGGATGATCATAATAGTTCTACTCATTAGAATCATAACAAATGTATTTTATGTAAAAGATATTATATCATACCAATGCTTCGGTGAAAGAACGACACGAATAACATGCATCTAATCCAGTCAAATAATTAACACCAACATCACCAAAGGGTCACTCAAAAAGTAAAATATTCACATTAGTAAGATATTACAAATAATAATTCAAGTATCCCTACTAATAATATATCCACAACCTCATTGGAATTCATACCTCTCATATTTAAAAAAAGTAAGTTCTAATAAAAAGGACATAAAAATCACTCCATAATACTACCATATATAACCCCCACTACAGATCACATTATTTACTTCCACTAACTAAAACTAATCACCATAATTGATCACTAACAATTATTTCATCCTCACTAGGAATCCCCACAAACTGATCTATCATCGCTAGGCATCTCTACCAGCCATTATCACTAGGCATTACCACCAACTAATCCATAATCACTAGTAATTTGCACTAACAAAGCCATCATCACTATGAATATCTACCTACTAATCCAGTAATACTAGGTATATCCACTAACTAATTAATCATTTATACTATTATAAATATAGGGAAAGCACCTGGAACACATCACCCATTGTTAATCATCATGAAATGATCAACTAATGTGGGGAATGTATAGAAATCACAAGAAAAATAGATTAAAATAGTCACACACAAAACTCATCCTAATGGTTCACATCAAACATCATTAGCACAACCCACAATACTACTGATCACCACCATAATATCCCCCACCAATTTATACCACAACTAAATGTAACTCCTCATACATGATAATCACAGAATATCTCATAATTCCCTTATTTATTTATAGTTTCAAAAAAAATTCATATTTTCTATATTTATCAATCACACCCAATTAATAACCATTCAATTACATATTTATTGAAAAACCATTATTAGGAATAACTCATGTTTAATTCCTTTCATTACCACTTAGGTTACAATATATTTATAGACATTTATTTCATTAACCAATTACCATATATTAAATTTCATCCCAAACTTATTTAATTCCAACCCATTTCATTCTCATTTAATCATTGATAACCTAATCCCATAGCTGCTTTGAAATTGAAAAATATTCCAAAATATAAAATCCCATTTAAATCATAACAATAATTACACCTCTCTCTCTAGGTACATAACATTTACTCATCCATCTTATATCAACAAGAATCAACCAACCACCAAAGAACAACCCTTAATATAACCCACTATGAAACTAATCATAGCCTTTCTGCATTAATATTTTCCTCCAACAAATTTTCCACCACCATAACCATTCAAAAAAATCCACACATGCATAAGAATCATAGTGAGCACACTAACGTACATAAACGCATATTTTATATCCCATAATTATAATAATTTACAATTCAAAAATGGTTTCCATAACATTCATTGTCCCTTGCATGGATATTTTCTTAGAATTTTTAATTTTACACACACCCAAAACATAGCCATATATAAGTAATTATCCTTTTATATATGGTGATTTCAATAAAAAAACATGTAAAAGGTTCACAATTTCTTAGTAAGAATGCATATGGAACAATAAAACATCCAATAATTATAGAATCATCAAGTAAATCCAAAATAGAATAAATAGTAATCAAAATATTATAAACTAGTGAACACATATGAACAATCCCTCTTCCATATGATTACATTAAAATTAGTTTAGTTGCTTGTTTTGATTTTTACTTATCACCCACCTAGTAGTAAAAAAGATTAAAAATATCATATAAGGACCAAAGGAAAGAGATGACACAACCTACCATAATCAAGGATTTAGGAATTTCTACATAAGAACAAAGTAAGAAAAAGATTACCACTAATAAAAAAATGATATGTACACCATGATAAACCTAAATCAAGGAAATTACCTTTAGAATCCTCCCGTAACATTGTCTAGACTGACCATATTCTCAACTACATCCTCCTTGGAGTGAATAACAACTGAAATAATATGGGAAAATGGTAGGAACTCACCTATAATCATTGACACCTGATCTCTTGATGGAAAGGATAAAAGTAAGTATGGAGGGGGGAAATACTCTTAATTTTATATGGAGTTCCATAAGTTTCAAGAGATAATTTGGGAATGTGGAAAGTTTGGAAGGTATTATTAAATTTATACCCAAAATATTTTTAAGGGTACCAAGGCACAACACTCACTAGTAATTCCATAATTGCTAGGTTTTCACCCAAATCTATGGTACAATAAATAATTTTATATTATAGTATGATCTAGATATAACCAACCCAAAAATTCATGATGTATTCTACATTAGGACTTATTTACCTGGTGTAAGGCTATGACACATCCTATACACCATTCTAAACCCACCCTCGAATCATTAGAACCACCATAACTGACCTCTCCAAGTCTTTGTACTATATTTTACCTCTAAACTATATCCAATAATCCACCTTTGCATCATAATTTCATAGGTCACCTCTATTCCACAACCACCTATTTTGAGGCAGAGATATGGAAAAACTGACCCATCGAGCTTCCATTCTATAATAAAAATTATACGCTACAAACCAACCCATACTGTGTAACCCAAGACTCTACACTATAACCATGTTAAAATTGTTAGAGTAACCAAAACCCATCATATCAAGCCTCCACACCATAATAACATCACTATGATATACGGGAATCTGCTACATTATATATTATATATCCATTTCATAACCTTCTCCTCAATGTGATATTTCTTGTCAATCCTCCCCTCTCCTTCCTCAAAACACCTTCTCACACCTGCATCACCCAAACCAAACAAGGTAATTGGATGAAAGATCTAGGATATCACAATTATATAAAGATTCTAGTAAGTTTACTCAGGGGAAGGATTATTTTAACTAGATATTAAAAAATAATAATCCTAATAATAGAAAATTTATCATTAGCAGTAATGGGGAGAAACAAAAGTTATATATAATTTATTTTTTCGAAGTTCTAAAAATGGAAGCATGTTTAGAGGTATACATTTTTACTGTTGAATAAGTGGTTATTGTGCTATGGGTTTATATTGTAAAAACCCTCAATTTTTTATAATCAAACATATTTATATTAATATAAAGTTACATAAGGTTAATGTTATAATTTATGCTATATATAAATATATATTCTTTCTCATGTCTTTACTTGTTTACACAACTAGTCCGAAGTTAATATGGGTAAAAAACACCATATTGTTTTATTTTTTTACCTAAAAATTCACAAGGATAGTAATGATAAATATTATATGGATATTGTTTATTCAAGTCATATCAGTAGAGAATTTTCTAATTTTCACTCACTCTCAAATATTGATAGAGGATTTGTTACCATTGGTGACAGTGAAAAAGGCGATATGATATGAGTTGGTTCATTTACATATCTGAATTAAATTTGGATTAATAATGGTGATTAGGTTCATGGAATGAATCACAACTAGATGTATATTTCTCAAATTTTCGATGATGGTTATTCTTGTGATTTTTATAACAATGAATTTTGTAATTAAAATATATGTGGTTTAAATATAGATCACCTATAACTAAAAATGTTTATACTATAGATATTAATTCCTTGTGTTAAGAAAATTAAACTGTTTGAATTATAAAATTAATCAATCTTTTATATTGAAAAAAAGGCTTGAACATTATAATATCTGTTATATAATGAAATTATTTATTAAGAATTTGATTTTATATATTCACCAGGTCAAAATTTATGGGAAAATAAAATGTTATACATGTCAAATATGCAAGAAACAAAATTCATCATTCAAGTCAATTAATAAGGTTTCTTCTTCTTGACTATTAGAGCATATTCATATTTATTTGTTTCTACCTTATAGTGTTGAAATCCTTTATGGAAGATATTTATTGTGGGTTTTCAAGATTTACATTAGTTTCCTTTATGATAATTAAGATTAATTATTGTGTTGTTTTTTAAATGTTTATTAAATTGTTTAAAATGAAAAATATGAAAAAAATAATTTCTTTAAGAAGATACAATTTTTTTGAATTTGAAAATCATGAACATAATTTATTTTTTTCAAACATTGGTATTAAGAATATATTTATTCATAAAAGAACCCCACAAAATTATGGTACTATTGAAAGAAAAAAATAAGACATTGTATGAAATTAATATAAGTGTGTTAAATGAATATAGTATACCTATATACCTTTTGGTTGATTCTTTCAATAGAACATGTTATATCGTTAATAATTTTTTAATAAATCCTATTTTAAAGAAGACATACTATGATATATATAATAATTTAAAACCAATAGTGGAGTACATTAATTATTTTTGAAGTAATATGTATATCCTAAGAACCTAGGATAATTATGGAAAGTTTTATCCAAATAATTATAATAGAATTTTTATTGGTTATTCTACCACTTCTAAATACTATATAGTTTTTTTTAAAAGTCACATATTGTAGAAGAATATGTTCATGTGATGTTTTATGAGAGTTATCCTTTTGATCAAAAAAGTGTACCAACTTATTATGAAAGAGATTCTTTGGAAAATTTTAGATTTGGTTATTCTTTTGAAACTAAAAACGAAGATGATGTGGTACAAAATCATGAATAATATAGTCATAAATATGTTAATCCTGATGAATGAGAATGTTTTCTGCCTAAAATAATAGAGCCTTGAATAATTGTCCCTTAGAAATTATTTTAGTAAATTTTGATGAGGGAGAACGAACTATAAGAAGTGAAGTTAAATTTTATATATTTTTTATTTTTTTATCCTATCTTAAACCTAAATTTTTTTAAGACAAATTAAGTGATGAGGGTTTGGTTATAACTATATAATGAGAGTTAAACCAATTAAAAATAAACCATGTTTGGGAATTAGTTGATAGACCCTCATATTATCTTATAATATGAACAAATTGGGTTTTTCAAATTGAGAAAGCTAATTATCATGGGATTATTATAAAAACAATATATATTAATAGCTAATAGTTATAATAGTAATACAGGATATATTAAAAGGAAACATTTTCTCTAGTTACTATGTTAGAATCTATTGGGATTCATTTATCCTAATCATCTATAATGAATTTTAAATTATTCCAAAATGAGGTAAAATATTGTTTTTTAAATTGAATTTCTAATGGAATAATTTTATGTTGAACAACCCTTGGGTTTGGAAACCCCTCATTTTTTGATTTTAGTTTTCAAATGTACTAAATCCTTTTATGGTTTGAAATAATCACTAAGGAGATGGTATGAATGGTTATTCTCTTTTCATTTATCAAATGGTTTTACATTAGGTTTATAAGATCATATAATTATTAATTAAACGTCATCCTATGATATTATTTTAGTTAAAATTTTTGTGTTTGGTGTGAATTTTGGATCAAAAAATAAGAAATTATGCAATGAATTTTCAAAACTCATGAAAGATGAGTTTGATATGATCATGATGGGTGAGTTAATTTTCTTTGGTGGTTTTAAAATTTCTAGGAATGGATTTGGGGATATTTTAAATCAAAGTAGATATATATTATAATTACTAAAATGGTTTGGAATCAATAAAATTAATCCATAGGAAATTTTCATGATTTCTTATATAAAACTTGATTTGGATAAACCTGGTAAACTGGTAAACAAGAAACTATACATAGTAATTATTGGAATATTATTATATCTTACTAAAAGTAGTCCATTAATTATTTTTTGGTTTAATTTTGTGATAGATTTTAGCATAATCCCAAAAATCCCTTTTTAATGTTTGCAAAAGGATTTGAAGATATTTTAGAAGACTTATTTCTTAATATTTCATTTTTTTAAAATGGTTTGTATTTGATTTTATATTCAAATATTTATTTTTAAGTATTTGGGTTAGATAAATAGATTAATTTTAGTACCTTGCACATAATATGAAAATCCATAGTTTCATGGTTTGGTAAAAAGAAACATTATGTTGAATTATCAACTATTGAAGCTGAGTAAATTACAGTTGGTAGTTGATGTGGACATTAATTTTAAATAAAACACAATATTTTCAATTTTTTATTTAATTTTGATCATTTTATACAGAAATTTTATAACAATAGTGTTATCAAAATTTCAAAAAAAAAATTCATTCTAGAATGAAATATATTGATATAAGGAATAATTTATTGAGGTATATCACTCAAAAATTTGATATTCAATTTTAAATAAATTTATTTTGTATTTAATATTTATTATATTTATTTTTAATCGAAATTTTAATATAAATTTATTTTGATTTAATAACCTTGATATAATAGGTTACGAATCATTTATTATATATTTAATTTTGTATATACTTTTTATTTCAATATAAATTTCATTTCATGAGTATCGTTTCAACTTATTCATTCTACATTTCAATTTTATGGAATAGAAACCCATTCAACTATCAAATCATTAGAATAATTAGATTATAAACCCTAATATCCAAACCTTTGAACCATGAACCATCAAATCATTTAGTCTAGTATGGTAAAGATTTAGAGGAATCATGATGGTAGGCATGGAAGTTAAAATAAGTTAAGAACTCCTAATATTGATCTTCGTGCTCTATAGGTTAATGATATTTACTTTTCTTGATTATATGGTACCATTATCTTCATGCAAAAAGTTCTTAGTTTCCATGTCTATGAAGAAAAATAATGAAAATAAACCATTTTATTTTTTGAATATAATGTCTCAGATTTCATTGATAAATCATAGTTTTTTTTTTGGAAAATATTTATATTAGTTATTTTAAAAGTTAACAGAAAAGAGTTATCCATTTCATATATTGTAATGGGTGATATTTTTCAATGTCCTCGTAAAGAGTATTTCTCTTTAAATCTAAAAGATTTTGGTGATGAGACTTTTAAATATGAATACATCATATATTTTCTATTTGGAACATGAGAGGTGAAGAATATGATAATGAAGGATCTTGAAGTTGATTAGAAGATCCTTGAAATTACTATTCAAACTAGGATTGCTCTGAGATTTTAAAAGTTAGAGAAAATAATGTTTTTAGATATGTATTTTCTAAATATTTTTATGAATGAGATTAAATTGAATATTTTTTTATATATTCTAAGCTATGTGTATCACTACTTTCAAAATTATATGGGGATAATTTTTTACTCTTATAGAAGGTTACGAACACTCTTGTATGAGAAAAATGAAGTGGGTTTAAATGAGTTGGAAGGTAAAACTATAATCATATCATTGTTTTATCTAATGTCTCTCTTATAAAACATGAGTTTTTTGGAGCACATCTTAGGGAAATATTATAGTTGTAGGTGAAGAATAAAATGAACCCATGGTGCAACAAAAATTGGTGATGCCTGCTTGTGGTAAGGGGGAGATTAAGTGGTATTAAATTATTTTTCTTGAATCTGTTAGAGAAGAAGGTGTAGTTATGAAAGTTTATGCTACATGAAAAGCTGGTCTTGATGATTTATAAACTAGAGAAGAATGTGTAACTTTTTTCTAGGATAACTATGTAGGTTATATATGATGAAATTATGTCACATATTTTTAAAAACATGATTAAGAACTTGTTTTTAAAACTTATGGTGCTAATGATATAGTCTCTATGGATAAAATACTTATTATTTTTTGTGTCATTTTTGGGAATAATGTTCTAGATATTGCATATAATTATAATGATAGGCGGGATATTTAAAAACCAGATATTTTTATAGATATTGGAAGAGTTTTAGATGATGATAATGAGGAAAATATTTTTTAACATTTTTTCTATAAAACCAAAGAGAAAAAATCAACTTGAATATGAACTAGCTACTCAGTCTCCTAATAGATTTTTCTTTATGTTTTAATGGGAAGAACCTTAGGATTTTAAGAGGATGTTCAAAAAATCAATGGTTGTGTTTTTGTAACTTAAAAAGATGATATATAGAATTTTTGATTTAAAATTATAATTCCAGATAATATTTTCAAAACATGAAGTAGAACATTGTTTCTCTATCAGACTTTGATATCCTAAAAATCAGATATATTTATTGAAATCATATATAATTTATAATGGATATTTTTATTCTTTTAATATTGAGATATTTTCTAAATCTATTATAAAATATATGAAAGTACATTTTAAGTATAAATTTATTTTTTATCTATTGAAGAAGTTAATTTATTCTAATTTTTAATTAATTAATAGAATTAGGCTTGATTGATCTGATGTTTCCTCTACTATTTTGAATGATACTTAGGATATCAAGGGACAACTAAAAACTTCTCTTTATAATTAGTTGATTTAGATGGAAAGGTTCAATATTTTCAATGTGATTTAATTCCCTTGATAACATTTAAGTCCTTACAAAGATAAATAGTGGTTGGAAAAAATCCTATTCCATTTATTGATATGGAATCTATTGCTATAACATACCAACTCAGGTCAACTAGACCAGTCACCCAAGTCAGCCCATCACAAGGTGGGGTAAAACAAATTGTAACAATACTAGACTCATATATAATAGAAAAAGAGATTAAACCGAAGTAAAAAAAAGAATAAACCAATGAGAGATATAACTAATCAAAATATGATAAATAAATAAAATACAAGTTGAGTCAAAAAGTATCTTAGTTACCAAACATCACTTCCAAAATATCCCAAAATGAAATAGAAACATAAATAGAATCCAATATGCTACACAATTATCATCCCTTTAACAAAATCCTGAAAAACTAGGTCTATATCCACCCACGTTTAGAAATAGGGTGTGAGAAACAGTGCCTTGTAGGATACCACCAATAAATCTATACAAGTTCTAATAACAAGAATGAATGAGTCCAAACTTTAAAACAAAACAGTTTTATAAAAAGTTTTATAAATAAATCCATTTTAAAACCATTTTCAAGCAATCATTGAGTTTTCATAAATTTAATGTCTTGTTTCAAAAATCCATAAACCATAGGTAATGATACTGGAATATAAATATACATGTGATCCAACATCCATGAAATAAACAATCATGTAACAATATACAAGAAACAATAATGCACCAGCCAGCCAAGCTCTAGCATGTTGGATAATACACACTAGACACTCACAATAATAAAAATAATAAGGTTGGATCCAAATAACATAGAGTCTTTCTATAAACCATTGGCATACAAAAGTTTAACTCCATGTGGTGTCACACACATTAAGTTTTCCTATGTCTCTATCTCAATTTACACAATATTCCCACTGTGATATGTTTCTCAATTTCTGTTTTAAAATCAATGCTCACGTTATTATAAAAAAAAATTAAAGAGAAGACATGTGGCTTCAGGTTTTGAAAGTCAATTTTTCAATTTCAAATCATGGCAATTCTGTTTTCTTATAAAACCTCATTTCCAAATATAAACCATGCCCTTTTCAATTTCAACACATGTGATTTCACTTCAATTCTCATGGAAATGGTATGAATAATATGAAATTCAATAAATTAGAAAGATTTAACATATCCACATACCTCAAGAGCATAAAAAACATAAATGAATTTAACAATGGGGATTGGAAACCACATGTTCTGCCCTTTGAATAAAATACACAACTATATACTGAAAAGAATTGATAGAAAACACAATCTGATTACCAATCCCTACAAAAAAAGGTGAAACAACGATAAACAGGAGGGAAATCGGGGGGAAGGCTTAAAAGACAGATGAATCACCTAACCCTACTAATAGGTTATTAAAAAATCAATACATATGAAAGGAAGATACCCAAAATCACCTAGGGTAAGATCTCCATCCCAGTGGAGAAATATGAAAGATTTATTGAAGCCTCAAACACCCGTACGACACCATAAAAACTACAACTCATGGAATTACAGGGACTATAATATTTTACATGTTGTTAATCCCTTTCATTTTAAGTTACACCAAAAAAGATGTCACTTTTTAAATTAAAAACTGGATTTTCACCTTACATGATGTGTAACCCTTATACAACGTGTAAAAACTCACATAGTGTATTCAGTTCACAAGATGTGTTTGGAAGCCAATACACATCGTGTAATCCCATTACATCTCGTGTAACTACCCATGAAATAGTATAGGTTTTTGGTTCATGCTAAGATCCAACAATTCTATGACTTCACCATGAAAATAACCCTCCCAATTCAAGTTCTACAACACACGCTCGATAAGAAAAATAAACCAAAAGAAAAGACTTGAATATACATGATAGAATTGTAATAATGTGTTAAAATATCCATACCAAAAAATATTTTTCCCCTAGAAAGATATCAAGATATTATATCCCAAAAAAGTAGGGCATTGTTGCCTCATAAACGACTCATGATCCCACATCTTGTGGAGAACTTGTTCGCACTACCACATTACCCAAACTGGGGGAATAATTCAACCATCCAATACATAATCCTAGAAATACATAATATAAACTAGCTTCTCAACCAAAGTGGTATCAGCCTCAAGAAAAACATCCTCCAATTTAATTACATAGGAAGGATCTGTTATATACCTCCTCAAATTGGAAACATGAAACACATTGTTTATAGAATTCAAGGAAGCCGATAAAAAAATGATAGGCTGCCCTCCACAGTCGCTCAATGATCTCAAAGGAGCCCATAAACCTCTATGAAAACTTAACATGATTACACACCTAATGATTTCTTGAGTGATTAGAAACTTTGAGACAGATCCAATCACCAATATCAAACTCCGTCGTGCAATGATGATGGCCAAATAATATTTTTGATGGCTCTTTATCATGATCAAACACCTCTGGATCAACTACACTACCTCTATCATCTTTTGAAAAACACTCATCCCAAACAAGGACCGCTCTCCCAACTCTTCCCAGCACAATGTAGATCTATAACAACCCAGGATTTCATAGTATTTTATATCTTTAAAGCAATTCAATAGCTTGTGCTACACGCAACACCGAGTTCAAGTGCACCACGACATACCAAACTAGCTGTTCAAAAAGTAGTTATGAATAGTATTAACTAAATTTTGAATTTTATATAATTCATATAATTTTAGAATCCATATTATTTGTTTCTTAGACATAATATAAGAACAAATTCATTTTTTAGATAAAAGAAGTATTTTTCAAAAAATGAAATTCTACAACCTTTTAATGGTGAACCCTTCTAAAATCCAATATTTGACACTTTTATATATCCAATTTAAGGAAAGTAAATTATTATTTAGAATAGGAACATAAAAATTTATTTTCGATAAATTTTTGGTATTTTCTGATAACTTCCATATTTTGATTAATAATGAAAAATACTAAATTTTAATTGAAAACAAACTTTTTAATAAAAAAATTTATAGTGTTAAATTATTCATTTGAGTGGTATTAAATTATAATTATATTATATTTTTATCATTTAATATAATTTATTTCATTTTATGTAAATTCACATTTAATTTGTACATAAACACGTGTTACTCTTTTGATAGTTTTTACTTCTTAAAAACTCGCTTTCTGGTTTTGTCAATGGAAATTAATTTTAAATTAATTAGTGAAAATAATATGTTTCTAATTTTGTAAAATAGACTTCATTTTTGGATTCTAAATAACAAAAATATATTATAGGGAATATTTGGTATTTTTCGGGAAACATTCAACTTTTGATAAATAGTGAAAAACTCTACGTTATTGTTTAAAATCGACTTTTATTTAAATAATTATTATTTTTATTTAAATTTATTTTAAAGTAAAAAAACAGATGAATAATACCTATATTAGTTATATTTAATTCATTTGAGTCATTTTATAATAAGATTACATGTATAAAATTTTATTAAATTTTTTAATGTTTTTGCCCACCTTCTAGGCACATTTGTAAATTTTCATAAAACATAATTTTACAGCTTCTATGAATTGAATTTCAAAAATATGAGAGACATGGTTGACATCAGTAATTAAAATTTAGTTCAATAGAATGAAAATAGTTTTTGGTGAATAGTAACTTTTGAATTTTATTTATCACGGTTAAAATTAAATAAGGTAATTAAAGGTAAAAAAATATTAATATTATCTCAACACATGTCCTAATTCAATTTTATAAGTGTATTTTGACCAAAATCAAACTTAGGACAAAAATAAGATCATTTTGGTCCATTTGGGTTAGATTAAGACATTTATTATATTTTATTTAATGAAGAGTTAAAAGTGTTAAATAAAATGTTTAATAACTAAACCATTTTTAATATATGGTTAAACATAATATAAATTCAACAATAAATATTCATTATAAATATGAAAAACTTTCACACATCATGGTATTTTTTTATAATTTTTAGACATTAAATAATTAATGTTATTTTCACACAATGATGAAGTAGTAATTACCTTATTAATGAAATATTAAAATAATTGATATTATAAATATCAAAATAAAAGTAAATTGAGACTTTTTATGCCATTCGAGAATTTTTTAGGTGAATATGACATGTTAGGGTTTATGTAGTATATTTTTTTCTAAGTAATCAACTTTTTATGACTTTCAAAAAAACAAATACTAAATAGTTTCAAAATTGACATAAATGAGTTCTTAAAACAAATAATATATTACTAAGTGATATATTATTCCTAAAAATATAAAGTTACACCAAAAGACTTATATAATGATAGATATGTCTTTAATTAGATACTTTAGGTAATCTTGTAATTTTATAGTAAGTTTATTAACCATTTATTATAATAATACAAGAAGACATCGTAAAAGTTAAACTATTAAACTAAGGGTTAAATCTAAAACATAAGGTTAATATGGTGACCTAAACTTTTTTAAAACCTATTGGTTGAGAATATTTAGACTATTACCCACATTATCCTCGAAATAAATCCATTTTGAGCTATTATAAACCGAAAATAATTTTAGAATAAATTAATATTTCAAACTTTTCCTAAAGTGCCCCTCACCTCTCTTATAAAAGGGTACTTTCCCTTCGCTTAATTTGACACCTCCGAAACCATTTGGATTGGTCACAACCTGATAAAATATCCTCCCAACTAACCTCAGTTTATCCTAGAGGATTTACATTGATTATAAAGCCAGTCAAAGGAGCCTTTTTGTTCAAATCAAAATAAAGAACCTGAAGAAGAGATAATTATTTCATCACCTCTTTCAAAGTTTATTTCTTCTTCCACTTCCTTTTTCCTTGTTGTTTCTATACCAAAACAATAACTACAGTACCTTATACATAATTTTATGTTATTATAAATATGGTACAACTATATTCATTATTCTATCCTTCCTATGAATTACAATGTTACCCTATGTGCGTATGTACGGCTTACCCTCTCTACATCGTGGTGTAGTTTGTTATTCAACACTTAATTATTTGGGTGGGTATAATAATGATTATAATTGGTATAAATAACAAATATAACATGTTAATGATTATGTATATATAATATACCATCCAATTACATTTAATTTTACCATCAATAGAATGATATCATTGCTCGTGTGTACGTACGACTTACCATCTCCACGACGTGATGATATTCATTTCCACGTTCACCATTCAATGATGATTATAAATTTATATAATATTAATAATTATGTAATATATTACATAATAATGATACTTTAAATATATATATATATATACATATATCTCATTTACTTACTTCCATTCAATACGATATGAAAACAGAAATGTTGTTTATGCGTACGTACGGCATATCATCTCCATAAATGGTGTTTTCCATTTCATATATAAATCTATTATACATACATATATTTTGAATATATACGATAAATAAATAATTTTTTATATTTTGGAATCAATTAAATCATGATATAAGTTATACGAGCAAGAATAAAAAGTTAAAACGTGTATGATAAAGAAAGCGATTATTACCTGAAATGTTACTTTAACATGGAAATTATTATTAAATGGGTTGTATAAAGTCATAAATGTGTCATATATTATATCAAAAAATTTAATATGGTTTTGGTCTAATTTAATAACATACTTTGGTCATTATACAGGAGGTTAAATGTACCCTAGACCAAAGGAAAGTACAAGGTAAGGGTTATTTACTCAATCTCATTACTATCCAAGATTGTTTATCTGTAAGTATCTACTAGGAAATATTTATCCTCTATGTCCATGTTTCATTAAAAAAAATAAAAAAGAATATTTTGACTTTTTTATGGAAGGGAATCTTTATCTAGATCATCATTTTAAATGTTTTTAAAGATTTATTTTTCTAAATCTTTTAATTAATGTTAATGTTTTGAAAATGACTTTAAGAATTTATTTACGTAGACATGATTGTTTTAAAGTGTTAATTTCTTTCAAAATTTTCATTGTTGTATGGGACACTTTGATTCCAAAATCTCTTTTAAATTAATTCCTTTATAAATAGTGTGACTTTTAAATGATTTCTTGAAAAGGGGTATTTCTATCAAAGAGTTCTATTGATTATTTTCAACTATGTAAACCTTATTTTATTGGATATTATTCTTGATTGAGGTTGATTTACTATAATACAATCTTCCATATTTTATTGAATGAGTTAGGATATGTTTGAATGTGGATGTTCAATTTTTATTCCATTCATGGTTTATGGTTAATGTATTAACATTTTTTATGCTAGTTTTAATACAAATGTTTAGGTTATGTTTCAAACTTTTCATATGAGGAATGCATTGGACTTAGTAAGTGACGGGTGGATCCCACTATAGCTCCTTAATGTAATGATAGGTCTCATGAGACAAACTAGTATCTTGGCACTAGGCCTTGAAAAAATCTTCATTTTTAGTCTTGTCATGAGGCCTTAACTATGTGGTTATGATGTCCAACATTATACATTATATCATTATGAAATTAAGTATTGATATTACATGTGATTATTCAACTAGTAGAATATACATGTGAATAAGTAAATGGAATTATTTGATTTATCTTTTCCATATTATGCTGAAGTTTAAGTTTAAGAGAATTTTGTTTTAGTCTTATACATTGACTTATATGTTTATGCTTATTTATGATAATTTTTGTTATGTTGATATCCTTACTGAGCATCTGAGCTCTCTGATGTCTTATGTTTTATTTTTTTCAGGATGTGAAGAAGTGTTTTATGATTGATATGAAGCGTTAAGCTAGGGGAATAATGGCATTCTCAAAGGATTATTTATGTTGTGTTTTATTTTTGTAATTTTAATGTAACATTCATATATGTAATCTGTTTTGAAAAATTATAAACTGATTGGTCCTTCAGGACTTGATTCCTTGTAATCCTGACAATGTATTAAAATAATACCCCGACACTGGAAAACTGGGATTGGGGCATTACTGTTGGTATTAGAGAAGTTTAGAAACAACCTTGGAAATAGATTTAGAAAAACATTTATTTTGAAACATTTCCCTAAGATAGACTTTGAGGGTTAGTATTGAATAAATTCATATAATTTTGGTAATTTATAGATTTCATAAATTTTCAAATCAATACATCCCTTTTTGGATATGAGAAGGTAGAGGCGGCTCTGGCACAAATGTACCTAGGAGTGAAAACTCCGAAAAGAAGTTTCAGGCTTGACCTGTGGTATCCTGGTACCAAAAAACGGGCCTTGTTGCACTATTGGTTACGACACTCCTAGGGGATATGCTTCGGATAATTCACATTTTCATTTCAAATCATTATGATAGATTTATGAGTAAATACCTCAGCAAAGAAAACATTTTATTATGATTATGGATTATATGCATACACTGTTCAATTTATGTTGGGTATTTTACAAGTTTGGAATTATACATTGTGATTCATAAACTAACCTAGTGTATGACGTTGTTTAGAAATGGTTCCTAGTATAAGGAATGAGAACTCCAGCAAAATGAACGATCCAAAGAGTAAGAAGGATTATATCTTTCATGGTCTTAAGAAAACATTTAGAAGGTAAATAATATCCAACGTATTCTCATAATATGAGGAAATAGTATCATGTGTTAATAATATTAGTAAATAATTCTCAGAGTCTGATGGATTTTAAGGGAATCCAGATAAGAAAAGGATGGTAGAGAAAAGATGGATAAAGGGAAGAAGAGAAAAAGGATTTTCCCATATGTGATAACTGTGGAAAGAATCACCTTGTTAAATTATTGAAGGGAATGAGAGTTTTTTATAAGTGTGGAGAAAAAGGACACCAAATATGTTATTGTGAGGGTAAAAAAAAGGTTTCAAATGTACAATGTGTCATCTACAATGAGTTGGGAAACTACACTAATGAATGTCCCAATCATCAGAGTATACCACAAATGATGTTGTTGGATAATAATAAAGTTATAATACTACTACAGTTGAAGAGGAAATACTAGTGTTTTTTTTTGTTTATATTAAAGAATAATGTCATTTGAGTTTTGTATCAATGATGTATTGGTTATAAGAATTATACAGTATATAAGGATTGTGTTGCAGTACTATTTCATTAAGGATTGGAGATTGTGTGGTAGCAAGAAAAGTGACTTACTACTAAGTTAAACTTTTTTTGAAAATACATGGTTAAAGGAAAGATAAACTTTAATATGGTCCTGACACTAAGGTATTGATTTTGGAATAAGATATGATTGATTTGGATAAATTATATTCGGTATTATTGACTACCTTGGAACTAATTATTGGTTTTTATTCCATAATTGTTAGAGATTACAACATTTTTGGATTTAAGGAGTATATCCAGTATTCTATGTTTTACACAAGGAATAACGAAGTACAGACCTATTCAGATATGGTTTTCTGGTAATTCCTTTTATTACCACATTTTAAGAGAATACATGATAAAGGTATTCACATGTATATTATGTGACCTTCCTTATAAATATTGGACTCTGAGTTCGAACACAAGTATTTTGGATAAGTCTAAAGGTTGGAATGGAATAATTTTGAAATTGGATACTATTGTTAAGGTTAAGTAATTTCTTAAGATTATTTTTTTATTGTTATAAAAATGAAAATCTGGAGGTCGGTCATCAACCTATTTCATTCGGCAAGGCTGCGAGACTTGAACCTGCAACCAAAGGACGACAAGGGTGCATCACCTACCACTGTCCAACATGATGTCCTAGATTGTATAATGTATTTTTTTAAAAGGCCTGAAAGATGAATTTAAAATTCAACTTTTTTGGAACCCTATATGATTAGGATAAATAGAATATTTTTTAATTCTGTTATCTTTTTGGATTGAAAGATGAGTTTGTGGTATAAATTAGTTAAAGGATGGAACTCTACTGTTAAGTAATTTTTTTTCTTATTCTATGAGGAAATTAATACTTTAACTTTAGGGAAAGGATCCTAAAACCAAAAATGTGTCATCCTAATACCTTATGTTTTTATGAACAAATAATATTTTATGTCATCATAGATTTATGGCTTTAAGGCCCTCAATTTTCTATTTATTGTTCAGTTGTTTGTGATGGATGACCTCAATCACTTCATATAAATATTTACATTTTTCCTCTAATTATGTGTCTCAAATTTCCACTATTGTTCTCTTATTAGAAATCCTAATTTGGTGGTGACCTTTTCATTTCCCTTTCCCTCTTATTAAGAATAAATTTTATTTACCCTATTTCTGATGTGGGTTTACCACAAAGATATTTTCTATTTTTAACATTTTATTTTTGATGAAAAATTCAAATTGAAAGGACACAATTTATTGACAGTGGGGAGAATGTAACACCCCATGATTTTATAGTAGGATATCTCTTTAAAGTAAATCAATAGCTTTTTCTACACGCAACACTGAGTTCGAGCGCACCACAACTTACAAAACTTGTCGTTCAAAAAGCAGTTATGAATAGTATTTTCTACATTTTGAATTTTATATACTCTAAAAAATTTTAGAATCCATATTATGTGTTTATTATACATAATATAAGAAAAAATTTATTTTTTCCAAACATAAGAAGTATTTTTCAAAAAAATGTAATTTTACCGCCTTTTAATAGAAACCCCTTTTTAAATATAATATTTGACACTTTTTTATATTCAATTTAATGAAATTAAATTATTATTTATAAGAGGGACTTAAATATTTTGTTTGGATTTATTTTTGGTACTTTTCTGATAACTTTTATATTTTGATGAATAGTGAAGAATATTAAATTTTAATTGAAAACAACTTTTTTAATCAGAATAATTTATGGTGTTAAATTATGAATTTTAGAGGTTTTAAATTATAATTATTTTATATTTTTATTATTTAAAATAATTACGGTCATTGGATTTAATGTCACATTTAAATTGTATATAAACACATGCCAATCTTTTGATAGTTTTTACTTCTTAAAAAACACTTTATGGTTTTGACAACGGGAACTAATTTTAAATTAATTAATGAAACTCATATGTTTTTAATTTGGTAAAATATAAATCATTTTTTGATTCGGAATATCAAAATTATCTTAGGGTGAATTTTTGGTATTTTTCTAAAAATGTTCAATTTTTTATGAATAGTGAAAAACATTACGTTATTGTTTAAAACTAACTTTTATTTAAATAATTATTATTTTTATTTAAATTTATTTTAGACTCAAAATAGATACATAATACATAAATTAGTTCAATGTAATTCATTGGAGTCATTTTATAATAATATTATATGTAGAAAATTTTATTGAATTTTTTAACGTCTTTTACCCACCTTCTAGGCACATTTTCAAATTTACATAAAATGTAATTTTACCACTTTTGTGAATTTAATTTCAAAAATCATAGAGACATGGTTGAAATAATTAAGTAAAATACGATTCAATAGGATGAAAATAATTTTTGGTGAATAGTAACTTTTGAATTTTATTTACCACCGTTACAAGTAAATGAATAAATTGAAGGTAAAAATAATATTAATATTAGCCCAAAACATATTATAATTATATTGGATAAGTGTATTTAGACCCAAATCAACCTTAGGACCAAAAAATATCCTTTTGATACATTTGGGTTAGATTAGGACATTTATTATATTTTATTTAAAGAACAGTTAAAAGTGTTAAATTCAATGTTTAATAACTACACCATTTTTAATATAGGGTTAAACATAAGATAAATTAGACTATAAATATTAATTAGAAAGATAAAAATCTTTCATACATCATGGTATTTTATTTATAATTTTTAGACATTAAATAATTAATGTTATTTATCACACAATGATGAAGTAGTAATTACCTTATTAATGAAAGATTAAAATAATTTATATTATAAATATCAAAATAAATATAAATTGAGACTTTTGATGCAATAAATGAATTTTATAGGTAAATATGACATGTTAGAGTTTATTTAATGTATTATTTATAATTAATAAACTTGTTATT
Organism: Viscum album; assembly: GCA_963277665.1. Lineage (NCBI taxonomy): Eukaryota > Viridiplantae > Streptophyta > Magnoliopsida > Santalales > Viscaceae > Viscum > Viscum album. The sequence goes on along the minus strand of OY728126.1, from coordinate 811,539,944 downwards.
ACTTTCACAAATATAAAATACTAAATAGTTTCAAAATTTACATAAATGAGTTTTTAAAACAAATACTTTATTACTAAATAATATATTATTCCGAAAAATATAAAGTTCTGCCAAAGTACTTATATAATGATATATATGTCTTTAATGAACCACTTGAGGTTCTGTTGTCTTTTTATAGTATGTTTATTAACCATTTATTATAATAATACAAGAAGACATGGTAAAAGTTAAACTATTTAACTAAGGGTGAAATCTAAAATATAAGGATAATATGGTGACCTAAACTTGTATAAAACCTATTGGTTGAAATTATTTAGACCCATACCAACCTTATCCTCGAAATAAATCTATTTTTAGCTATTAAAAACCTAAAATAATTTTAGAATAAATTAATATTTCAATCTTTTCCTAAAGTTTCCTTCACCTATCTTGTAAAAGGGTACTTCTACTTTTCTAAATTTTACACCTCCAAATCCATTTGGATCAGCCAGAACCAGATGAAATATACTCATAAATAACCTCAATTAATCCTAGAGGCCTTAATTTGATCATAAACCCAGCTTAATAATCCCTTTTGTTCAAATCAAAATGAAGAACCTGAAGAAGAGGTAATTATTTCATCACCTCTTTCAAAGTTATTTCCTTTTTCCACTTCCTCTTTAATTGTTTTTTATAAAACAAAATGATAAATATAGTACCTTATACATACTATGATGTTATTATAAATATTTTACAATCATATTCAATATTCTATCCATTCTATGAATGAAAAAGTCACCATACATGCGTACGTAGGGCTTACCGTCTCCACGTTCGTGTGTAGTTTGTTATTCAACACTTCATTATTTGGGTGGGTATAATAATTGGTAAAATTTATGTAAATAATAAATATAACATGTTAATGATTATTTATATATAATATACCATCCAATTACATACTATTTCAGCATCAACAGAATGATATCATCACTCGTGCGTACGTACGGCTTACTGTCTTGACGATGTGATTAGATGTATTTCCACGTTCATCATTCAACGATGATTAAAAATATATATTATTAATGAGTATTTAATATATGAAATAATAATGCTTATTTAAATATATAAATATATATATATATATCTCATTCATTTACTTTCTTTAAATACGATATGAAAACAGAAACGGAATTTATGCGTACGTACGGCCTACCATCTCCTTAAATGGTGTTTTCCATTTCATATATCAGTCTATTATACATACTTATATTATGAATATATATGATACCTAAATAATGTTTTATATTTTTGAATCAATTAAATCATTATATAAGTTATATGATAAAAAATTACAAGTGAAAATACGTATGATAAAGAAAACGATTATTAACCGAAATATTATTTTAACATGGAAATTATTATTAAATGGGTAGTATAAAGTTATAAATGAATAATATATGATATCATAAATATTAATAAGGTTCTTGTATAATTTAATAACATAAGTTTTCATTATACATGAGGTTAAACGTAAACTCGACCAACGGAATGTACAATGTAAGGGTTATTTCCAAAATCTCAATACTATCTGAGATTGTTTATCGATAAGTTTCTATCGGGAAATATTTATCATCTATGTCCATGTTTCATAAAAATGTTTTTAAAAAGAATATTTTGAGTTTTTTATGGAAGGGACTCTTTAACTAGATCATCATTTTAAATGTTTCTAAAGATTTATTTTTCTAAATATTTTAATTAATGTAAATGTTTTAAAAATTATTTTCTGGATTTATTTATGTAGACATGATTGTTTTAAAGTGTTAATTTCTTTCAAAAGTTTCAAATTGGTATGGGGAAAATTTATTCAAAAATATATTTTAAATGAATTCCTTTATAAATTTTGCGACTTTTAAATGATTTCTCGAAAAGGGGTATTTATCTCAAAGAATTTTATTGATTATTTTCAACTATGTAAACATCCTTTATTGGATATTATTCTAGATTTAGGTTGATTTAATATAATAAAATCTTCCATATTGTATTGAATTAGTTTTGATATGATTGACTATCGATGTGCTATTTTTATACCATTCATGATTTAAGGTTAATTTATTAACTTTTTGTATGCTAGTTTAAATATGAATGTTTATGTTATGTTTCAACCTTTTCATATGAATAATGAATTGAACTTAGTAAGTGATGGGTGGAGCCTGATATAGCTCTTCGATGCATCATTAGGTCTCATGAGACAAACTCGTCTCTTGGAACAAGTCCTTGACAAAATATTTATTTTTAGTCTTGGCATGAGGCCTTGACTATGTGGTTATGATGTCTGACATTATGTATTCCATCATTATGAAATTAGATATTGATATTACATGTGATTATTCACCTAGTAGAATATCTATGTCAATAATTAAATGGAATTATTTGATTTATCTTTCTTATATTATTTTGAAGTTTAAGTATAAAGGCTTTTGTTTTAGTCGTATACATTTCCTTAAATTTTTATGATTATTTATGATAGTTTTCGCTATATTGTTATCCTTATTGAGAATCTGAGCTCACCCCTTACATATGTTTTATTTTTCCCATAATGAGAAGAAGTGTGTTATAATTGATATGTAGGGTTAAGCTAGGAAAATAATGGCATTCTCAAAAGATTATTTATGTTGTGTTTTATTTTATAAATTGTAATTTAAATTTCATATATGTAATTTATTTTCCAAGACTGCTAAATTGATTGGTCCATCGGGACTTGATTCCTTGTAATCATGCCAATGTATTAAAATAATTCACCTACTCTGGGTAACTAGGGTCGGGGTGTTACAAGATTGAAATGTCCACTCATACAAAACCTCAAAGGGTTTCAACCTGATCGAATTTTGATAACTATTATTAAAGGAAAACTCAACCATAGGAAAATTTATGTCTCATGATCCATCAAAATAAATGACACAAGCACATAGCATGTCCTCAAGAACCAAGATATCTCTCTATGTCTGTCCATCTATCTGTGGATGATAACTCATGCTTAATTTCAACTAGGAACCCATTCCCTCCCACAAACCTTTATAGAATCTTAATGGGAACCTCTATACCCTATAAAAAACAACTATAGAGGGAACCCCATGAAGCTTCCCAATATCACATATATACAATTCCCCAATCTATTTCACTTTCTTCATTTCCTTTATTAGAATGAAATGTGCTGATTTAGTGAGTATGCCAACAATAAATCACATCATATCATTCCCACTAAATTTTTGTGGTAATTAAATAATTAAATCCATGGTAATATCATACAACTCATATATTAGAATGGATAAATACTAAAACAAACATATCTTTCTCTCGTGTTACCCCTTGTCTATTTGACATGTAAGATGCCACATTACAAAACCTGCAATAGGACACCTCATTCTCATCAACCAATATCGGTGTCTCAAAGCATGGTACATCTTTGCATCCCTAGGTTGCACGGACTATCAAGACAAGTGTCCACTATCTAGAAACTCCATTATCAAGTAAAACATAACAAACAACCTACTATGGAAACACAAATCTCCACTAGAAGACCAAGACAACTCGAACAAGGTCTCATCATCATCCAAGATTTATTCTAATCATCAACTCTTGGTGTCTGTCATATGCTCAAGTCAAACTATCTCATAAAAATATGAGTTAAATGTTATTAAATCCAAGAAAACCAATCCACAATCCTCCTCCACTTCCATTTTCATCTCCATAAACAAACTCATCAGAGAACAATTTTCAACCGATTCCTTCATGGCTAGTGTCATTAATTTCTTGTTTAATGCATCATCTACCTCATTCCTTATAGCAACCCTTCTTTTCTTACATTACTCTTGCATCATTTTAATGATAAATAACATAAAATCATTACACAAAGAGGATAAAATGGATTACTATCTAGGGTAAACTAGGAAAAAAGATAACTTTTACAACATAAACATAAACATTTATTTCATTCCTTATTCTCTAACTTCTTATTGGCCCTTAAATTCTCCTTAGTACATGTAGTTGCTGGAAGATATAATCAAAAGTGGTGAGATAAAATCCAAGTAAGAGGAAAGATAATAAAATGAAACAATATAACAAGGGATAAGAATAATAATTATCATCATAACATAGGTATAGGATCATAATCATTAGAGGAAACATTAAGAAAAGACTTGGAATGTGGCAATGCATAAAAATGAAACATCATGTCTTAGTGGTCAAATACCACACATAGTTGCGAAAAAATATAGAATATAGTTCATGAATACATAAATTTACCCATGAGGTTCTTCACATTACATAATTAATTGTATATCTATATAATTCTTGGTGCATCCATCACATCATAACATTTACATTGTGCAATATAATTCTGGGTGCACCCGTCACATCACAACAATTACATTATCATGCATGACACATAGAAAATATATTAATATTTAACATATAGTAACCCATGTAAAGTAATGGGTTTTATTTAATAAGACTACAATAAAAAACATTGGGTTCCCAAATTAAATATATAATATCATACTTGATATAAGAATCAACAACCGTGAGTGAGAAGTAAAAGGTGTGTTTTTGAAAGAACAGTTATTTTTGAAAACATTATGTTTGAAATAAACTCTTGTGGAAACATTTATATTCTATAAAAGGTAATATAATTATGAATAAATAATTTTTAAGTAATAACCATTCTGAAAATGGAGTGAAACATGGATAACCTGAATAAATAAAGTTGGGTTCGAGAATTCTCCTTACATTGTGTCCATACACTTTATTCACTTTAATATCATGTATAATGACATTGTATTCATTAATTAACAATTAAATAACCTATTATACCTGAAATTTATTAATTTTGGTTTAATTAATTTCTTTTATGGTACTTTGGATGAGTTATATAGTTTAAATTCATTGTTTGGGAGTTCTCTTTTTCTTTGTTTTCATGAACGATTCAGTTGTACACATGAATGGATGTTTGTGTAGAACATGGATAAACATCCAAAACTAATATTACCTATTATTAATTATATTAATGGATATTAAATGATATTATATTGAATTATTTTATAGACCATGTGGATTAATCATTATTTAAAATTTAATGATGGTCATTTAGGTTAATTTGGGCGGTTTTTGGATCACAACAAACATGTTTTGTTTTGTCATTTATTATTATTTATAAAATTTGTTTCTGGGAAATAAAATGGTTTAAAAAATACTTATTAAAGTCTATTTTAAACCATTTAATGGTTTTATTTACATTCTTGAAATATTTTAAGTAAAATGGAAGAGCGCCCATGATGTTGATAAATTAACACATCACGAGCAATGATTTAATTTCTATAAACAAAGAGAGAGAGTGAGAGAGAGATAAGTGTAATCAATAATCATACATTAAAAAGATATAATACCATTTTATCAATCATATTAGATTTATAATGAAATTTTTATAAGAGATGTTGAGGATAACAGAAGAAAAGAAATGAAATTTGAAAGGCATTTGAAAGAAAGAGAGAAATTATCTCTTGAATATATCTTCTTTGAGAGCCCATTTAGGGGGGAGGTTTTGGTATTTTTGTGAGAACAAGGGATTCTTTACCTGGGTGAAAATATTGGTAAGATATTTGATCATAATTTGGAGTAGGAACAATTATTTATATCTATGAGGAAAAAAGGTTGTGATGGGTGGTATTTATAGTGAAGGGGAGAGGGGTTTTCTCAATATTATATTCATTAATTTATTATTTCTCCACAAGATAGGAAATATTGAGGATTATTATGACTAAAAATAGTAATAAGTGAATGTGATTTCTAAAAAATGGTCATTTACATCATCGATGACTCAATCATGATGTAGAAATTCATTTATTTAGCATATTTTGTAAATTATCGAATTTCACTATTCACCAAAAAAATCATGTAGATTAGAAAAAATCCCAAAACTTCACCCTAACCATTTTTTGACATATAGAATTAAAAAATGAACTCAATTTTATGAAAATAATTTTCTAAATTATATTAATTTAATTTTTATTTAAAATCATAATTTAGTTGAAAAATATAAATTTTAAAATTAAAAACGGCTTTTCTAATACTTTGAAAAATTAATTAAGGTCCCATAAAATTATCATATAATCATAATACATATAAATACTAGTCTATGAATATGTTTTATGAAAATTAATTCTCTTTTAAATTGATAAATAAATAATTAAAAATTTATGACATACAACAATACCAACACTATAATGTAATTATATCATATCGTCACTTATTTGATGGATAAATTTTATTTATACTATCATTAGTAAGGTTCCTATTCACTTGAATGATTTACTATTAATAAGTGACATATTTCTATTAATAAGGGTAACACTACTATTCATAAGTGCATGTTACTATTCATTAAATATTATGTTTTTTCTATCGGACTCCAAACATCTTACTGATCACAACTGTGGATGTCAGATTTTCAAAATTCAAATCACAGAAGTGGAAAATTTATGTTTAAAGGTCACATATTAGTTCATTTAAGCAAGATGTTTCATTTTATTTCCTAAAGATATTTTATGTGATTATGACATTACTACAATAAGGGAGAAATTTCATTGATAAAATTTTGGGTCATTACATTCTTCCCCCCTTTTGAAATTTTGCCCTTGAAATTTTATTTCACATAAACATGTAAGGAAACTTCCCCTTCATCGCATCCTATGGTTCCCAAGTTACTTCATCATACTTATGGTTCCTCTAAAACACTTTGACAAGGTGGGTTTTCTTGTTGTGTAGAACCTTATCTCTATGGTCCAGAATATTTACTGGCTGCTATTCATAAGAGAGATCATCTTCCAATTGTACCACCTTTGAGTTCAGAACATGTGGGGGTTCTATTATGTACTTCCTCGAGAGTGATACATGAAACACATCATGAATTTTATCCATATTTGGTGGAAGTGTAAGTCGGCATTACATGGATCCTATGTGGTCAAGGATCACAAAGGGGACAATGTATATTGGGATTATCTTCCCTTTCCTTCCAAACTACATGACTCTCTTCCAGGGAGATATCTAAAGACTTTATCTCCAACTTCAAACTCTAATTCCCTTTGACGGTTGTTAGGATAGCACTTTTTCCAACTCTAGGAAGATTTGATAAGTTGTTGGATGACTTGAATCTTCTCTATCATCTATTGTGCAAGATCAAGTCCAAGTATCTTTCTTTCTCCAACTTCATCCCAACAGGATGGAGTTCTACATTGCTTTCCATACAGAGATTCATATAGTTCCATCTGAATATTTGAGTGGAGTATATTATTTTGTGAGAACTCAACCAATGGGATATGTTGATCCCATACACCTTTGAATTCAAAAAGTAGGCTCTTATCATATCTTCAAGCTTTTGAATAGTCCTTTAAAATTGGCCATTGAGATTTAATTTGGTACACAAATCATGTTGGAGACTCCTCCAGAATTTAGATATGAACCTTGGATCATGATCAGAGAAAATCGAGATTGTAACCCCATAGAGTCTCCCCACATCCTTCAAATATATATTTTCAAGATGTTCAAGAGATATATCTTCTCGAATAGAGATAAAGTTGGAAGTCATGGTGAATCATTCCACCACAACCCATATCACATTATTTCTTTTTGATGTCTTTGGGAGACCCCTCACAAAGTCCATAGTGACATTCTTTTATTTCCACATTGTTATAGGAAATTTTTTCATCATCCCTTTATGATAACATATAAAGAACCTTGAGATATATTCTCCAATATCCTTCTTTATGTTATATGAGCAGAAGTGTTCTCGAAGATCTCGGTATATCTTGGTGCTACTAGGATAGATAGATAAAGTTGATCTATGTGAATTTTCCAATAGATCCATCTTTATCTCGGGTGATGGAGGCAGACAAAGTTTCATTCCATCATGAATAATAACATCGTTGTCGATATGGAACTCTTGCAGTTTCCCTTCTTTTACTGTATTCACCTTCATTTGCAACTCTATATATTTCCTTTGTGCCTCCTTAATCTTCTCTTGCATAGAGGGTTGGGAAATAATTTGGAAAATGTTGGATGTATTCCCTGCTGTTATGATTTACAAATCCATTCTTTTCATATCCTTAAATATGGAGTCTTTCTCAATTTTCATCATGGATAAAGAAGCTGGTTCTTTTCTACATATATCATCAGTTACATTGTTCGCCTTTCCAGCCTGATAGTGAATAGTGAAATATTAGTCTTTTATTACCTATAACCATCTCCTTTGATACATTTTGAGCTCATTTTGTGTTAATATATAATTTAGACTCTTTTGATTGGTATATATGTCACACTTCTCACCATAGAGGTAGTCCCGCTAGATTTTTAAGCCACAAATCATAGCTGCTAGCACTAGATCGTGCATTGGGTAGTTATTCATATGGATCTTCAACTATCATTACGTGTAGAATATCACATTATCATTTTTTATTAGTACATAACACAATCTTTTCTTCAAAGAATCGCTTTATATCAAAAAACTTTTTCTACTTTTTGGTAATGTTAGTACAGGTGTAGTGATCAGCCTTCATTTTAGCTCCTTGAATCTTTCCTCAAATTCTTCCATCCAGGCATAATTTAACCCTTTCCTTGTTATCTTAGTTTTTTGATTTGAAATTCATGAGAAAGTTATCACAAAATGTTTGCAGTACCCAGCTAATCCAAGAAAAATACAAATTTCTGTGAAACTAGAGGGTCTAGTCCATTCCTCAATCACCTTTTTTTTGAAGGGTCCATAGAAATTCCATCACTTGTGATCACATGTCCCAAGAACGTGACTTTCTTTATCCAAAAGTCACACTTTCTGAACATGGCATAAAACTTATCATTTATCAATGTTTCCAACACAAGTTTTAGATGTTATTTATGTTCTTCCTTTCTCTTGGATTAGATGAGGATATCATCAATAAACACTACCACAAATTTTTTGAGGTAATGTTTAAAGACTATTCATCAAATCCATAAAGATTATAGGGGCATTAGTATGTCTGAAGGAAATCACCAAAAACTCATTGTGCCCATACCTTGAACAGATGGTAGTCTTCTAAATATCTTTCTTATTCACCTTTAGTTGATGATATCCAAAATGATGATCCACCTTTGAGAAGTATTGATCTCCTCCTAACTGATCGAAAAAGTATTCAATCCTTGGAAAAGGATACTTGTTCTTTATGGTGTTCTTGTTTTGTTCCCAATAATTGATACACAGCCACATTGTATCATCCATCTTCTTCACAAAGAGCATTGGTGCACTGCAAGGTGATGCACTTGGGAATATGAACCCTTTGTCCAAGTTCTATTACAGCTATTTCTTTTACTTATCCTGTTCGATAGGATCCATTCTATAGGTAAACGTTGAGATAGGAGTGTCTCTGGGTATGAGTTCTATGGATAACTCTACCTCACAATGTGTGGGATATGGAAACCCTACTTTTATTACAAACTTAACCATGATTTATTACATAAAACTTCACTTGATACAACAACGAAGATCGATAGGTTTAGTGTCTTTGTGGATTAGGATCATTACATAAAAACTTGGAACATGAAATACAACATCTTTATTGAAAACTTCTTTTACATGACCACTACATTCCCTCGTACTTAGCATTGCATGGGATAACCTGAGGACATGCATAAGAAAAGGGTGAGCTAAAAAGCCCAGTAAGGGAGTACACATGGAATAACATGAGGAGTACAATACATGTTAGACAATAGGCATATAAATAGAGCATAAATGATACAGGAACATAAAGGCATGATAAAGCATGATAATCATAACATGCAAATGTGGCAACAACACTTATCATGGAATTAACATGAGCCAAGGCTCATTGCACATGGAGCATGAGTAAATCCTCATTGCACATAAAGCACGAGTAAACCCTCATTTCACTTAAATTATCATGATTCAAAACTCATTGCACATGACGTATCATGATACTATACTTTACCCAATGCATTGGAGTGCTATAAGGGCGCACCCTTCTTAAACATTTCATTTCATGCATAAGTGTGCCACATGGATCATAAAACATGGATTCATAAAACATAATCATTTATTCCACGATGAAGGAATGTGGAATTAATACAAGAAACATTACAATCAATACGTAAATGTGCATAAAGTTGAATACCCTTGATGGAGAAATGGGTATGGTATTCACTACACAATGACATTGGCTTAGAAAATCGGTGCGATTTCGGCAGCATAACGGCGTGACATAATAATTCATAAAAAAGGATGATGAGAGAGAAATGGGTTCCTCATAATATTTACATTTAATGGATAGTAAAGAGGTCATACAGATACATGTCCCAATAAGTTTAATGTAATTTGGATTCATAATACAAAATTATTGCTTGAATGTAAAAGAAGAGGGAGAAGTTCCTTTCGGAATTTTGGCATAGTAATGGGTGTACATGGGAGGCATTTAATGAGAAATAAAGGGGTCTCCCATCATTAAAACAACGAGAGGGAAGTATGGGGGAGGTTCGAAACCATACACCAACATTCATAATTGAAATTAAAAGGGCAATACAACTTAAAGAAAAATGACAAAAATGAGAAAGGAAGAAAAAACCCTTACTTGGAAGTGTGCTTCCAAAGGCTAGAGAGAGGCTTGTGAGAGGCTTCTTGGGAGCTTGGGGAACCTTGGGAGGATTATCGAGAGAGTAGGGAAGAGGTTGGACGAACTCCAAGGGATTTGTGTGAGGAGGAAGTGGGAGCTTGGGTGGGTTTTTATAGGAAAGGTGAGGGAATTCTTTATTATTTAGGTTTGGGTCCCCTTACATTAAATTAATCCAAACCACAAACCATCCCATGGTTTTTGCCCATGGTTTTTGGAAAAGTGAAGAGGCAAAAAATATTTTATAAGGCCAAAGTCTGAACTTCTTAAAATATTAGGGTTGCTTATGTGGAGGTGAGTCACACTCCCATGGAAATTAATTTAAAAAGGCAAGGTGTTGAATAAGTCTTGAGGGGTACATTAATGCTGTGAAAAGTAAGTCAACCAAACCCAAAATCACTTTATTTTAATTTTAAAACATATATTAGCAGAAGATAAATATTATAGTATTTTATTACATCACTATTGGGTCATTATGATGTCATAAAACACATTATATATTTAAATGGTATTTAATTTTTACCCAAAAATTTGACTGTCTCAGAAAATTATGAAAAATTCACCATTGGATAATTTCGACGTCCTGATTCCAAAAATAAAATTTATTTTATCTAAATAATTTTCTAAATATGTGAATTTTCACTTTTAAAATAAAAACTGACATTTATCAAAAAATCAGGGTTTTGACAGAAATGGCTTTCAAACCTTAATAAAAAATTTAATTGCATTCATAAAATTATAAGATCATTTATATTTAATAAAAATTAATTTAATAATATTATTATTATTTTATTAAAATATTATTTAATTCAAAAATCCCTTAATTTAATAAAATATATTTTTTAATTAAATAATAACTAAAAACACCACTTGTACTTTAAAAACTATTTACAATCTATCAAAAATGACTATAAATTATATCCATTATTATATACAAAAATAATGTACATGAACATAGTACTACTTATTTGTTATGTAACCCCTTAAAATAGCCTCATAAGACCTAAGGGTAAGGTGTGCGATGGTGACAGACTCTTGGGGTGGCTCGGATAACATCGCTTGAGTGGTAATTTCAATCAACTTCCACTTTTCCTGTAGACGGTCATGTTCGAGCTTGACATAATGAAGCTCAGCTTGGGCTTGGTCAAGGGCGAAGCCCAAAGATGCCACCACTTTTCCGAGCTCCGACAAATGGGCTTCCTATGGGGCAATTCTAATGGATGAGGCCATCACTTCTTTTGTCTGAGAAAATTAGATTTGTTAAATTCTTATATTTATACTAATCATGTGATCACTGTTCAACGGCTATATTAGCAACGATCAAAATTATTAACATAAAACCAAAGAATTTGACATCTTATAAAAACATTTTTCATAAAGATACATTTAACTGGATCAAGAGGGATTTTCCATTAATGAAACTTTGGGTCGTTACAACATTCCCCCCTTAAGAAATTTCACCCTCGAAATTTTCCATTTCCCACACTAAAACAGTTGTGGGTAACTCAGCTTCATCACATCCTCTGATTCCCAAGTTGCTTCTTGAAACTTGTGGTTTCTCCACAACACCTTGACGAGGGGCATTGTCTTATTTCGTAGAACTTTTTCTCTATGATCTAAGATCTTCACTGGTTGCTCCTCATTAGAAATATCGTCTTCCAATTGTACCACCACAGAATAGAGTACATGTGAAGGGTCCGGTATGTACTTACTTAAGAGGGATACATGAAAGACATCATGCACTTTGGCCATGGTAGGTGGAAGTGCTAGTCGATAGGCCACAGCCCCGACATGATCAAGAATATGGAAGGGGTCGATGTACTTTGGACTTAACATCCCTTTCTTTCCAAAACTCATGACCTTTTTCCATGGAGATATGTGTAGAAACACCATGTCTCCAACTTTAAACTCAAGGTCTCGTCGACGGTTATCTACATAACTCTTATGTCGACTCTGGGATACCTTGATATGATGCTGAATTGTTTTTTCCTTCTCCACCATTTCTTCGACCATTTCTGGTCCAAGCAGCTTACGTTCACCGACCTCATCCCAACATGCCGGTGTTCTGCACATTTTCCCATATAGGGCTTCATATGGTGCCATTTGGATGCTCGAGTGGAAACTGTTATTATAAGAGAACTCAACCAGAGGATGATGTTGATCCCATCCTCCTTTAAAGTCCATTGAGCATGCTCTCAACATGTCCTCAAGTGTTTGGATAGTCCGCTCATATTGGCCATCATTTTGAGGATGATAGGCCGTACTGAAGTTCAGTTCAGTATTCAGAGCATGTTGAGGACTCTTCCAAATCTTAGAGGTGAATCTTGGATCTCGGTTAGACACAATAGATAGTGGTACTCCATGAAACCGTACCACTTTCCTGATATATATCTGTGCTAGTTGATCCAAAGAGAAATCCTCTCGAATAGCAATGAACTGTGCAGTCTTTGTTAGACGATCCACAACAACCCAGATTGCATTGTTGCCTTTGGATTTCCTTAGAAGTCTGGTGACAAAGTCCATGGTGATGTCCTCCCATTTCCATTCTGGTATGGGCAATGGTTGCATCATCCCCTTAGACTTCTACCTCTCTTCCTTTACTTGTTGACACACCAGGCACTTTGATGTATATTCAGGGATCTCCTTCTTCATATTATCCCACAAAAAGTTTTCTCGTAGATCTTGATACATCTTTGTTCTCCCTGGGTGAATAGAGAAATTTGAACTATGTGCATCATCTAAAAGTTCCTTCTTCAGCTCCGGACTTGATGGAACACATAGTCTTTTCCCAAACCTCACAATTCCTTCTTCATTAACATTAAATTCTGAGGATTTCCCTTTTTTATAGCTTCCACTTTTTCCTGAATTCCCACATAATCCTTTTGATCATCCTTTAACCTTTCCAAAAGAGATGGTTGAACAATCATTTATGAATGGATTGATGATGTTCCCTTCTTTATGATTCCCACATCCATCTTCATCAATCCTAAGAAGATTGGATCCTTCTCAATTATCATCATTGATAGAATTGTTGGGTCCTTTCTACTTAGGGCATCTGCCACCTTGTTCGCTTTTCCAGGGTGGTAATGTATTGAACAGTCATAATCCTTTATGAGATCTATCCATCTTCTCTGGTGTTTATTAAGCTCTTTATGTGTGAATATATATTTAAGACTCGTGTGGTCAGTATATATCTCACATTTCTCTCTATAGAGATAATGCCGCTAGATTTTCAAGATAAAGATCACCACCGCCAACTCCAGATCATGCGTTGGATAGTTTAGATCATGGATTTTCAACTTCCTTAAGGCATAGGATATCACTTTATCATTCTGCATCAGCACACATCCTAATACCTTCTTTGAAGCATCACTGAATACCACAAAAAGCTCCCCACTTGTGGGTAAAGTGAGCATGGGTGCAGTGATAAGCCTCATTTTCAACTCCTTGAAGCATTCTTCGCATTCATCACTCCAAGAAAACTTTACTCCCTTCCGAGTTAGCTTGGTAAGAGGGTTGGATAATCGTGAAAAATTCCTCACAAATCGTCAATAATATTTAGCTGACCCCAAGAAGCTATGGATATCTGTTACCGATGTTAGCCTCGTCCATCCCTCAATTGCATCTGTTTTGGACGGGTCCACAGATATCCCATTTCTTGAGATGATATGGCCCAAGAATGAGACCTCCTTCAACCCGAGCTCACACTTGTTGTACTTTTCATAGAGCTTCTCCTTGCGCAAAGTCTCTAGTACAGTTTTTAAATGCTCCTCATGATCCTCCTTAGTTTTGGAGTATATTAGAATATCATCTATAAAGACTACCACAAATTTGTCAAAGTAATATCTAAAGACTCTATTCATCAAGTCCATGAATATTGTTAGAGCATTGGTGAGTCCAAAAGGCATTACTATGAATTCATAGTGCCCGTATCTTGTACAAAAAGCAGTCTGGGGGACATCTTCCTTCTTCACCCTTACTTGATAATATCCCGACCTAAAATCTACCTTGGAGAAGTATTGTGCTCCACACAGCTGATCAAAAAAGTCATCAATTATTGGGAGAGGATACTTGTTCTTTATCATGATTTTTTAGGTTCACGATAATCGATGCAATGCTGCATTGACCCATCCTTCTTCTTGATGAAGAGGACTGGTGCACCCCATGGTGAAGCACTTGGGCGTATAAACCCTTTATCCAGATTCTCCTGTAGTTGTTTCTTCAGCTCTTCAAGCTCTACAATATCCATTCTATACGGATTATTGGATATTGGTAGCGCCCCAGGTATAAGTTCAATTGAGAACTCAACATCTCTTCTAGGAGGAAGACCAGGCAGTTCCTCGGGAAACACTTCTGAAAATTCCCTCACAATAGGAATTTCTTCAAGGATGGTTTCTTCATTGGACTCAATCATCTGAGCCAGATATACATGCTCATAAGGCAGTAATATCCATTCTTGAGATTATAGAGGTAAAGGATATTCATCTTCCTCCTAAACCTTGTAAAGAATCAGGGGTCAATTCTCCATATGGAGTGTGATTTCCCTCTCCCGACAATTTATGTTGGCTCTATATAAGGAAAGCCAATACATGCCAAGAATCGCATCAAATTCCACCAGATGAAGTATGATGATGTTCGCCAGGAAATTCAATCCACGGATTATAACAGGGGAGGACTTATATTCATGGTATGCAATGATTTCCCCATTTGTCGAACTCACCGACATCTTTAATTCCATGATTTGTGGTGGTTCTGGGATTGTTCTACTAAACTTTCAAGATATAAAAGAATGCGTAGAACCTTAATCAAAAAGTACATTCACTATTATTGAATGAATAACTAGAATACATGTCACCACTTCATTGTCGTGGTTCACTTCGGTAGAAGTGATGGAAAAAGCACTTCCTTGCTGTCTTGTAGGTTGTTGGTTGCCTCTAAAAACCCTTGGATTAGGGCACTGATTTGAACAATGACCCGGTTCTTTGCATTTGTAGCATTGAACAATGCGTTGAGATTCGAACAGAGCGTTCCTCTCCTCTATCGTAGCCATGGGTCCTTCTTGCCGATAGTTAATATCTAGGTTCCCTTCTCTTCCGCACCTGAAGCATTTTCTCGTCCCCTTAAGGAAATTTCCAGGGTGCTTCTTTCCGCACTTTTGGCAAGTGGGGTGCTGGATCTTCTTAGCACCATTGGATTTATCCATCGGACCACCAGCATTGAATTCCACCATATGCTTCTTGTCCCCATGATACCCCTGTGATTCCCCGATCTCCATTTCAACCTTGAGGGCACATTGGACAATTTCCTCATAGCTGTCAAAGTCACGGATTGCTAATGCTTTCCGCAAGCTAGGTTTCATCCCAACAAAGAAGCGGTCAACCTTACATTCGGGGGTAACGAAAAATCTGGAAGCGTATCGTGCAAGCCTTGTAAAGTTTTCCTCGTATGCTCCAACAGATTCTTCATCTTTTTGCTTGAGGGAAAGGAAGACCTTGTCCATCTTAAGCCAGAGGGTGCACGGAAAATATTTATCGAAAAACATCTTCCAGAAATTCTTCCATTCCAACACCTCGATCTCCTCCTCTATATTCGTATTTTTGATCAACATCCACCATCGATCAACTTCACCCTCCATACGATAAGCCTCTAGGAGAACCTTCTCTTGTTCAGAACATTGGAGGATGGAGAATATCTTTTCAATGGAGTTGATCCATTGTCCAGCGATCGTGGGATCGGATGATCCACTAAAAGTAGGAGGCATTTGTCTCATGAAGCTCTCGATAGCGACTTTTTCATTCTTAGGGGGGTTTGAACGTTCCTCTTGACCTGTGTTTCTATTCAAAACTTGAGTTAGCTGAGAGATAAGCGTGACAATGTTCGTGATTCCCACTCTTATTGGATTTGGCATCTCATTAGTACAATCATCACACTGATCTTCACAACGGTTGTTAGCCCGAGTCCTCCTATTACCGGCCAATGGTTGGAATAAAAGGAAAGTTAGGGGTAAAACCTAAAGGGTAATCCAAAGAATAAAGTTGATGACCTATAAATAAACTTTCATTTCATTAACTCATGAGTCTATAGGCTTCAATCTAGGCTTTTCATGATCTACTTTCTAACATATATTCTTAGGGGAATTTTTTTTAATTCCCTTAATAAGGGTTCATACTAAGCTTGTGAATTTGTCAAAACATATCACCCAGAAGTGTCGTAACCAAGAGTTCAGCAAGGCCCATTGTCGTGCATCAGTTCCTGTTCGAGTCTAGCTCAAAGTGGTGTTTTCGGGTTTTACCCCTAGGATACATCTGTGCCAGAGCCGCCTCTACCTGCTCGTATCCAGAAAGGGATGTATTTTTTGATAAACCACTTACTCAATACTAAACAAAACTTAGGGATGTTTTTATTATACTTATTCTTGTATCTAAGGCTTTACAAGGGTTTCCTAATCCCAAAAATAACTAAACCTATCCTCTGATACCAACTATGACAACCCTGCTTTTATTACAAACTTAAACATGATTTATTACATAAAACTTCACTTGATACAACAAAGAAGATAGAGAGGTTTAGTGTCTTTGGGTCTTAGGATCATTACATAAAAACATGGAACATGAAATACAACATCTTTATTGAAAACTTCTTTTACATGACCACTACATTCCCTCGTACTTAGCATTGCATGGGATAACCTGAGGACATGCATAAGAAAAGGGTGAGCAAAAAAGCCCAGTAAGGGAGTACACATGGAATAACATGAGGAGTACAATACATGTTAGACAATAGGCATATAAATAGAGCATAAATGATACAGGAACATAAAGGCATGATAAAGCATGATAATCATAACATGGAAATGTGGCAACAACACTTAACATGGAATTAGCATGAGCCAAGGCTCATTGCACATGGAGCATGAGTAAATCCTCATTGCACATAAAGCATGAGTAAACCCTCATTTCACTTAAATTTTCATGAGTCAAAACTCATTGCACATGACGTATCATGATACTATACTTCACCCAATGCATTGGAGTGCTATAAGGGCGCACCCTTCTTAAACATTTCATTTCATGCATAAGTGTGCCACATGGATCATAAAACATGGATTCATAAAACATAATCATTTATTCAATGATGAAGGAATGTGGAATTCATACATGAAACTTTACAATAAATACGTAAATGTGCATAAAGGTGAATACCCTTGATGGAGAAATGGGTATGGAATTCACTACACAATGACATTGGCTTAGAAAATTGGTGCGATTTCGGCAGCGTAACTGTGTGACATAAGAATTCATAAAAAATGTTGATGAGATAGAAAGGGGTTCCTCATCATATTTACATTTAATGTATAGTAAGAAGGTCATATAGATACATGTCCCAACAATTGTAATGGAATTTTGATTCATAATACAAAATTATTTCTTGAATGTAAAAGAATAGGGAGAAGTTCCTTTCAGAATTTCAGCATAGTAATGGGTGTACATGGGAGGCATTTAATTAGAGATAAAGGGGTCTCCCATCATTCAAACAATAAGTGGGCAGTATGGGGTAGGTGAGAAACCATACCCCAACATTCATAATTGAAATTAAAAGGGAAATACAACTTAAAGAAAAATGACAAAAATGAGAAAGGAAGAAAAACCCCTTACTTGGAAGTGTGCTTCCAAAGGCTAGAGAGAGGCTTGTGAGAGGCTTCTTGGGAGCTTGGGGCACCTTGGGAGGATTATAGGGAGAGTAGGGAAGATTTTGGACGAACTCAAATGGATTTGAGTGAGGAGGAAGTGGGAGCTTGGGTGGGTTTATATAGGAAAGGTGAGGGAATTCTTTATTATTTAGGTTTGGGTCCCCTTACATTAAATTAATCCAAACCCCAAACCATCCCATGGTTTTTGCCCATGGTTTTTGGAAAAGTGAAGAGGAAAACAATATTTTATAAGGCCAAAGTCCGAACTTCTTAAAATATTAGGGTTGATTATGTGGAGGTGAGTCACCCTCCCATGGAAATTAATTTAAAAAGGCAAGGTGTTGAATAAGTCATGAGGGGTACATTAATGCTTTGAAAAGTAAGTCAAACAAACCCAAAATCACTTTATTTTAATGTTAAAACTTATATTTTCCAATCATAAATATTATAGTATTTTATTACATCACTATTGGGTCATTATGATGTCATAAAACACATTATATATTTAAATGGTATTTAATTTTTACCCAAAAATTTGACTGTCTCAGAAAATTATGAAAAATTCACCGTTGGATAATTTCAACGTCCTGATTCCAAAAATAAAATTTATTTTATATAAATAATTTTCTAAATATGTGAATTTTCACTTTTAAAATAAAAATCGACATTTATCAAAAATTCACGGGTTTTGACAGAAATGGCTTTCAAACCTTAATAAAAATTTTAATTGCATTCATAAAATTATAAGATCATTTATATTTAATAAAAATTAATTTAATAATAATATTATTATTTTATTAAAATATTATTTAATTCAAAAATCCCTTAATTTAATAAAATATATTTCTTAATTAAATAATAACTAAAAAGACCATTTTTACTTTAAAAACTATTTATAATGTATCAAAAATGACTATAAATTATATCCATTATTATATACAAAAATAATGTGCATGAACATAGTACTATTTATTTGTTACATAATCCCTTAAAATAGCCGCATAAGACCTAAGGGTAAGGTGTGTGATGGTGACAGACTCTTGGGGTGGCTCGGATAACATCGCTCGAGTCGTAATTTCAATCAACTTCCACTTTTCCCGTAGACGGTCACGTTCGAGCTTGATATGATGAAGATCAGCTTGGGCTTGGTCAAGGGTGAAGCCCAAAGATGCCACCTCTTTTCCGAGCTCCGACAAATGGGTTTCGTATAGGTAAATTCTACTGGACGAGGCCATCGCTTCTTTTGTCTGAGTAAATTGGATTTGTTAAAGTCCTATATTTATACTAATCATGTGATCACTATTCAACGGCTATATTAGCAACAGTCAAAATTCTTAACATAAAACCAAAGAATTTGACATCTTATGAAAACATTTTTCATAAAGAGACATTTAACTGGATCAAGAGGGATTTTCCATTAGTGAAACTTTGGTTCGTTAGATGGGAAGTCCAGGTAACTCTTCGAGAAATGAATCCCTGTATTCTCTCAAGATGCAAATTTTTGTTGGGTTAACGCATTCCTTTGAGTCAACCATTTGAGTGAGGTATTCCTCTTCACATGGAATCAACACCCACACCATTTAAGGATTTTTCAAAGGATATTCATGATCTTCCTTGAATTTTTAGAGGAGCATGAAATGGTTTAGAATATGAAAAGATATTTCCTTTTCTCGACAGCTAATGTGTTCTATATATAACGAGATCTAATCCATTCCCATTTTAGTGTATAATTCAACCAATGGAATTATCAAGAGATTCGTTGGAATAATATTCCTACATATGCCAATTGGATAAGAGTCCCAAACTTTGGTTGAAATGATTTCACTAATTAGTGTTTTTACAGATATCTCTACTTCATGGTTTTAGGGCTTCGATTCCATAATTCTATCAAACATATGAGATATAAAGAAATTCATAGAACTATAATCAAATAATAATTTTTTATTCTTGTGTGAATAGAAAGTGTACCTTGTATGAATTAATTTTCTTGCTCAACTTCTATAGTAGTGATGGAATAATCCTTCCTTTTATCCTTTGGATTTTATGGAGGATTATGTTGATTACCCTTGAGGTGTCGAGTTTTAGTGCACTATATTTCATACTATCATTTCTCCCTATTGTTGTGGCATTGGACTATGGGTGGTTCTCTCCTTTCCTCCTCCAAATTCTCTTACCTTCTCTTGTCTTTTCAAAACTCTTGAGCTTGGTGGTCATCTCTCCCACACTTGAAGCATTTCCTCATCCCATTTAGGTAATTCCTATGATGTTTCTTCCTATAGTTTTGACATGTGTTTGGTTGGGTTTTCTTTCCACCTTTCTCATTAGATCCTCCTGTATGAAACTCCATCATTCATTTCTTATCCCCATATCCTTGGAACCGTTCTCCAAACTCTTTCTCCACTTTGAGAGCACATCGAACAACTTCTTTAAAACTCCCAAAGTCTTGAATAGTAAGAGCATTCCAAAGGTGTTGTTTTTATCCACTAAAGAATCTATTAATTTTGCAATCATTTTTTATAACAAATACAAAAGAGTGCCTTTCAAGACTTGTGAAATTCTCTTAGTAAACCATGATAGATTCTCTATCCTTTTTCTTTATCTCTATTAATTCTCTCTCCATATTTGTATGAAGAGTTCATGGTAATTACTTGTTAAAAAAATTATCTAATAATCTTCCCACTCCCTCTCTAAAATTTCATCTCTCAAATTGATGTTCTTAATCAAATCCCACCATTGGTTAGCCTCTCCATCGAGATGATAAATGGCCAGAGTCACCTTCTCCGTCTCAAAACAGTAAAGCACAGAAAAGATTTTCTCCATTGAGTTGAGAAATTGTTCCATAACTAATGGATCGAAAGATCCACTAAATGTCAGTTCTCGTTGCCACATTAAACAATTGATAACTTGTTTCTCCCTCTTAGGTGAAGGTGGAAATTACACATTATTCATGTTATTATTCATAACTTGATACAACTAGGTAAGAATTTCTAGGATGTTTTTAACTCCACCTCCAAAAGCATTGAGGATATCATTTGGGCAATTACTATATTTTCCTTCACATGGTTTGTTGGCATGGTTTCTCTAGGTGCCCACATTTTTCTAAAATAGAAAAAGTAAGAACAAACATAATTCAACAAATCATGGATAAATAATATATTACTTTCTGAAATTAACACTAAATTAATATTTTATGGGATCCATATGTTTAGAGAAAACTTATTGTGTGCTAACATATACTTAGCATCATACTAGGGTTTTCACTAAGGTTCTCTAATCCTAATTCCAAAATTAACTAAATCGTGCCTCTAATACCAACTATAGAGACCCTACTTTTATTACATTACTTTTACATCATATTAATGATAAAAACATAAAATCATTACACAAAGAGGATCCAAAGGTTTATTGTCTTGGGAAAACTAGGACCAAACATAACTTTTAAAACATAAATGTAAACATTCATTTATTTCCTTATTATCTAACTTCTTATAGGCCCTTTAATTCCCTTTAGTACAAGTAGTCACCTTGGGATATACATCAAAATGGGGTGATATAAAAGCCTAGTAAGTGGATAGATAAAAATATGAAACATTATAAAATGGGATGAGAATACTCATTATCATCATAACATAGGCATAGTAACATAATCATGGGAGAAAACAATAAAAAAATAATTGGAATGTGGCAATGCATAAAAATGAAACATCCCGTATTAGTGGTCAACTACTACACATAGTTGTGAGAAAAGGTAGAATCATGTTCATGTATATTTAAATTTTCTCATGAGGCTCTTCGTATTTCCCAATTTATTGTAACACTATATAATTTCAGGTGCACCTTTCACATCATAACATTTACATTGCACTATATAATTCTGAGCACACACATCACATCACAACATTTACATTATCATGCATGACACATAGAACATATATCAATATTGAATATATATTAACCCATGTAAAATAATGGGTTTCATTTTATATTAAATTAATCAAAAACTTTGGGTTCCCAAATGAAAGAGGGAATATCATACTTGATACAAGAATCATCAACCTTGAGTGAAAAGTAAAAGGTTTGGTTTTTAACGAAGAGTTATTTTTGAAAACATTGTGTTTGACATAAACTCTAGTGGAAAACATGTATATAAAATAAAAGTTAATATTACTATAAAAATTATTTTTATAGAATAACCATACTGAAAATGGAGTGAAAGAGGGAAAAGTTGATGAACGAAAGTTGGGTTCCAGAATTCCCCTTACCTTGTGTCTGAACGCTTTCTTCACATTAATATCCTGAATAATGACATTAAATTAATTAATTAAAAATTAAAGAACCTTTTTTACATAAAAATTATTCTTTTTTGTTTTATTATGTTCTTTTATGAAACTTTGGATGAGTTATATTGTTTAAATTAATTTTTTAGAAGTGTTCTTTTTCATAGTTTTCATGAATTGTTCACTTGTACACATGAATGGAAGTCCATGTAGAACATGGATAAACATATAGAACTAATATTATATTTTATTAATGATCTTCCAGTAGTTTAAATGATCTTATAATGAATTATGTACTATACCATGTGGATTAATCATTAGTTAAAATATAATTATTATCGTTTTAGGTTAATTTGGGTGGTTTTTGGATCACAATGAACATGTTTTGTTTTAACATTCAATTTTATGTAAAAAAAGTTGTTTTAGAACATAATAGGGTTTAAAAGTACATATTAAAATATTTTTTAAACCATCTAATGGTTTTATTTACATCCTTGAAGTATTTTTAGTAAAATGGAAGTGTATCGCCCATGACTTAGATAAATTAACACATCAGGGGAAAAGATTTCTTTTATATAAACAAAGAGAGAGGGGGGGTAGTATAATGAATAGTCTTCCATTAACATGATGTAATACCATTATATGAATCATATTGGAGTTATCATGATATTTTTAAAAGAGTGGTTGAGGATAAGAGAAAAAATGAAATGAAATTTGAAAGGAATTTGAAAGAAAGAGAGAGAGAAATTACCTCTTGAATATATCTTTTTTGAGAGACTCTTTTGGGGAGAGGTTTTGGTATTTTTATAAGAAAAATAGATGCTAGACGTGGGGGAGGATATTGGGAAGATATTTGAGTAGAATTTTGAGTAGTCACAAGGCTTGATATGTGTGTGGAAATGAGGTTGTGATGCGTGGTATTTATAGTTGAGGGGAGAAGGATTTTCTCAAAATTATATTCATTAATTTATTAATTCTCCACAAGAAAAGAAATAGTGAGGATTATTATGAATAAAAATAGTAATAATTGAATTTGAGTTTGAACTAATGGCCATTTACATCATCCATTACTCAAGCATGATGTTGAAATTCATTTATTTAGCATATTTTGTAAATTGTCAAGTTTCACTATTCCCCAAAAAAATCAAGTATTTTAGAAAAAATTCAAAAAATTAACCCTAACCATTTTTTGATGTGTAGAATTCAAAAATAAACTCTATTTTATGAAAATAATTTTTTTTAAAAATGATTAATTTAATTTTTAATTAAAATCATACTTTACTTGAAAAATACAAATTTTAAGATTAAAAACTGCTTTTCTAACACTTTAAAAATTTAATTATGGTCATATAAAATTTTCATATTATCATAAGACATATAAATAATATTTTATGAATACATTTTATGATAATAAATTTTCTTTTAAATTATTAAATTAATCATTAAACATTCATGACATACAAAAATACCAACACTATAATGTAATTATATCATATTATCACTTATATGATGGATAAATTTTATTTATACTATAATTGGTAAGGTTACTATTCACTTGGACGATTTACTATTTATTAGGTTCATATTGATATTCATAAGGGTTTGTTACTATTCGCCAAAAATTAATCATGTCCAATCAGACTCCAAACATCTTACTGATTGCAACCGTGCATGTCAAATTTTCAAAATTCAAATTACAGAAGTGGTAATTTTTTATTTAAAGGATACATATTAGTTCATTTAAGTATGATGTGGCATTGTGTTTCCTAATGTTATTTTATGTGATTATCAAATAACTACAAGAATGGAGAAATTTCATATATAAAATTTTTGGTCATTATATTCCCTTTCTTAGGGGTATATATGATATCAAAATCAAATATATGAAGATGATTATAAGGCCCCAGCCTTAAACCTTACTTAATATTGAATTAAAATAATAATTCACGTTGAGGATCTTTTCAGGTTTAGAGTTTTAGAGAATTAGAACACAACTATTACATCTCAAAATATTACAATGTAGTCACTTATACTAAGTTTCCATTATAAAAAAAACTCTTGAAAGAAGCATGTCTAGTTCCATGTTTTATATAGCATGACATTCCATTGATCCCATCCTTGACCTTATTCCACATTAAGTCCAGTGAAAAACATTTCAAAAAAACTTGGGGTGAGCATAAAAAGCTCAGTAAGGGATACACAAAGAATGAAAACTATTAGTTTTTCAAAATCACGTAAACCATGTATACTCTATCAAAGTAATACCTTCACCTTCATGAAGTATTAAAAACTCTTCACTGAATAAAGTATCATTACTTACCTTTTTGTAACCAAAGTATTACCATAAAACCCATATAAGGAACACATAACTTATATAAAGGTAACTTGGGACATAAACATACTTATGTGGAATAACCATACGGTCGAATTCCACACATATCACTTAATGGAATAGCCATACGGCCAATTTCCATACATACTTAATGGAATAGCCATACGGCCGACTTCCATACCCAATGCATTGGAGGTTATAACGTAACCACCCATCCTGGTATTCACGGCACCACCCGTCATATGGTTTATAACGTAACCACCCGTTAAAATGTCCAAGTACCAGTATAAAATCATAAAACATAAAACCAATATAAAGGAATGATAACATTTCCACATTTCAATCACAATATATCATAAATATATTGACATAATAGAATCCTTTTTCAAAACCATTTTCAATACCAAAATACATAAAAGAGTATATGGTATTTATTTTATTCTAAAAAACATTACGGCTTGTTGAGAAAGCCAAAGATCAAATAATTCTCGCGGCGGCAGAAAAAGGTCGTTGTCACCGCGTACGTTAAAAAAACATTCCTTTTTGTCGTTTAGTAAAATGCTTCGTAGAAAAAGATTCCTTTTGTATAAAAGTAAAAGTCAAAGGGTTTATACACCGTATAAAAGAAAGTTGTGTATAAAACGAAATATGCCTCAATGAAAGGAGATTGAGACGAAGTCCCTTACCTCAGGTCCGACTTGACTCGATCGTTCTTTAACATCCTGAATAATAAACTTGAGTTAATTTATACTTGATTAAGAACCTTTTTAAAGTTCATTATTCTTTTTATATAACTTATTTCCATGTTATAAACATTATGTAACCATTTAAGTTAATAATGTTTGTTTTGTCAATATTTGGTTCCTAAGTCGAAAGTTGACTTCTTTCAATTACATGTTGTTCGTGTGGTCAAAAGTTCTTTATATCCAGAATGAAATTCCCTATTTGGATATAATATGTATCATATATATCCAGCATATACATGTATTTATAATATTACATAATCATTTAGAGGTAAGAAATGAAATGCACCATTCATGGAGACGGTAAGCCGTACGTACGCATGAACGCTACTTTCATTTCATTGTCATATTAGTGGAATTAAAACTAAATGAGAGGTATGTATATTTTAATTCCAGAATTATATTCATCATTTAGATATATCATTAATTATATATATACATTACATACATGTAATTTTAATAGTACATTACATTTGGGGATAAGAAATGAAATTCACCGTTCATGGAGACGGTAAGCCGTACGTACGCATGAACGCTACTTTCATTTCTATCTCATACTTTAATGGAAGGAAACAATAATGATATAGAGGTATATTATAATTCCAGTATAATATCATATATAATAACTTTAAATCCATCCTTTACACGTCCCACATATGGCATTAACGAATCACATCACTTTTAGGGGGCGGTATTCCGCACTTCCTTAAATGAAGATATCGTGCTTACCCATAATGGAAACCATAATGGTATGCCAAAAATGAAAAATACAGAAGATTAAAGAAAACATAAACATATTATATATCATATATAAAAATAGTGACATCATAATGGCCACCCTTGAAAGTGTTAAATGAGTATTGAACAATCATCGTTTCGGGAGGCAGAATTTCGCCATCCACGGAAACCGTATGTTCTTTAACCATTTGATGTAGTTGTGTGAGAGTGTAGCTCAAATAAATATTATAACAACATCCTAGTATATTGAAGAAACTGGTGTTGTTACAAAAGAAGTAAATAAAAATAGTTTAGAGGGTTGGAGAAGAAAAATAAAACAAATGAACAAGAGAGAAAGAATTACCTTTAAAAGTGTAACTCCCTTTTGATTTGAGCCTAAAGGCTTACTTTGAAAGTATTCTGCACAAAGTGAATCCTCTATGATGAGTAGAGGGATGTGGAGAGAGTAAATGGGTAGGGGTTGGCCGAGCCAAAGGCTTTAGGAGTGTGTGAAATGAGGTAGAGGTGGGGGCCTTTTATAAGAGGAGAGGAGGGGCACTTTTGGAAAGTAAAGAAATATTACTTTATTTGAAAATGTGTTTCAGTTTTAAAAGGTCCCACATTGAAATAATTCGTGGATAAGGTGATAATGTTTCGAAATCCACCCATCCAATATGTTTTGGACATGTGTAGTTCATAGATTTTACATTATCTTTCCATTTTATTTAAATCGTTAAATAATGAGGTCATCGCTGCATCATTATTATGTCATAAATAATTTAATTTATTTAATGTCTAAAAATTATAAAAAAAAATACTATGATGTAGGAAATCATTTTATATTTCCAATGACTATTTATAATCAAAATTTGGAACTGTGTAACCCTACTTAAAAATTGTTTTAGTAAAACAACTCATGTTTGTGTCAATTTAAT
The DNA here is from genome assembly GCA_963277665.1 of Viscum album. Taxonomy (NCBI): domain Eukaryota; kingdom Viridiplantae; phylum Streptophyta; class Magnoliopsida; order Santalales; family Viscaceae; genus Viscum; species Viscum album. The sequence goes on along the minus strand of OY728126.1, from coordinate 811,512,568 downwards.
TTTAACATTAAATAAAACGTTATTAATGTCATTTCCCAACCAAAGTGTCTCCATGGGGTCCCCAAGTTGTCCCATGGCTTGTCTTGGTTGGCCATGACTCACCCAATAGGTGTAGGACAAGTTTCATGGTGTATTCACATTCTTATAATATCATTTTTACCTTAAATTACACTAATTACCTCTAATCGCGATTAAGAACTTAATAAGTTACTATTCACCAAAAAAATTATTATAATCTCATTGAACCACATTTTACTTCTTAATGAAAACCATGTATGTCGGATTTTTGAAATTCAAAACACAATGATGGCAAAATTTCATTTAAATGGAAAATCAATCTTTATAAGTACCACTTAGTGGTTTCACTATTCATCAAAAATTGAAGTTTTTCAGAAAATTACCAAAAATTAACCCTAAGCTATATTTGATATTATGAATTCAAAAATGAAGTCTATTTTACAAAATTCAAAACATATAAGTCACATTAATTAATTTAATAATTAATTCCCACTGTAAGAGCAAATAGCGTGTTTTTATGAAACAATAAGTATCAAAAGATTGACACTAGTTTAAGTCCGATTTCAAAGTGAAATTAATTCCAACGACCACTATTGGATTTAATGGTAAAAATATTTTCTAATTTCACTTTAAAGCCAATTCAAAAGATAATCTAATCATATAAATAAATTATATTAAAAATTGGTTTTGAATTAAAATACAACATTTTACACTATTCATTAAAAAAATGAACTTTATCAGAAAGGTACCAAAAATTTACACAAAGTAAATTTTGATGTCCCGATTCTTAAGAAGAGTTATATTTGGTCCAATAGAATTTATAATATCGATCAAAACTATATTTAATGACGGTTCTCCGTCAAAAGGTGATAAGTGGACCTTCCGTGAAAATTAGGGTATAAATGCCTAAAATTGAACTCTTTCCGTATTTTAAGCCTTTATCTTTTATTGGGAAAATGTAAAAACATTTAAAAACATATCTAATCATATTTTAGTTATTTCTATCCATTCCCGCCAGTACAACGGCTACTTGTTAACTAACATTTAAAATAATATTATTTTATTACTAGTCTGCTACGTAAGTTTCAAAGAAACTCATCGTTGCGTATCGGGTACACTATCGAACATAGCAACCCCTTTAAAATAAAATTAATATTTAATTCATAAATATTAATAAATATGAAAATTATTTATTCTTTATTTACCTGGGATGTTACATCCTTCCCCCCTTTTGGGAATTGCGTCCTCGCAATTTTATTCACTTATCAAAATAATTGGGGGTATTTATCCCTCATAGCATTTTCAGATTCCCACGTTTCCTCTTCAATCACATAATTTTTCCACAAAACCTTTACCTGATGAATCACCTTATTCCGTAACACTTGCTCCCTGTGGTCAAGAATCTGGACCGGTTGTTCCTCATAAGATAGGTTCTCTTCCAACTGAACTACCTCTGGACTCAAAACATGAGATGGATCTGGCATATACTTTCTCAAAATCGAAATGTGAAAAACGTTGTGTACCTGAGATAAACTCGGAGGTAAAGCCACTCGGTATGCAACTGATCCAACTCTTTCCAGAATTTCGTATGGTCCAACCAACCATGGACTCAACTTTCCTTTCTTACCAAATCTCATCACACTTTTCCAAGGAGAAACCTTGAGAAAAACATGATCACCTACCTCGAAAGATAGATCCTTCCTTTGGTTATCCGCATAACTCTTCTGCCTGCTCTGAGCTGTTCTCATGTGCTTCTGAATCAGCTGAACTTTTTCTGCCAACTCTTCTACCAATTCTGGTCCCATCAGCTTCCTTTCACCCACTTCATTCCAAAATGATGGAGTTCGATACCGCTTCCCATAGAATGCCTCAAATGGTGCCATCTGTATACTGGAATGAAAACTGTTATTATAAGAAAACTCAACCAAAGAAAGATGTTGGTCCCAACTTCCCTGATAATCCATAGAACAAGCTCGTAGCATATCCTCCAATGTCTGAATTGTTCGTTCGGACTGCCCATCTGATTGAGGATGAAAAGCTATACTAAAATTTAATCCAGTACCCAACGACTTCTGAAGGCCTTTCCAAAATTTAAAAGTAAACCTGGGATCATGATCCGATACAATGGAGAGAGGAACTCCATGTAACCTGACTATCTCTTTAATATACAGACAGGAAAGTTGATCAAGAGAGAAAGTATCTTGTATAGAAAGGAAATGAGCAGATTTGGTCAAGCGAACAACAATAACCCAGATTGCATTATTACCTTGAGATTTCCTCGGTAATCCCACAACAAAGTCCATGGATATGTTTTCCCATTTCCACTCTGTCACTGGTAAAGCCTGAAGCATCCCTGCCGCTCTGCTTTAACCTGTTGACATGTCAAACACTTCACAGTAAAATCAGCAATATTTCTTTTCATTCCATCCCACCAGTAATACTCCCGCAGATCTCTATACATCTTAGTACTGCCCGGATGAACTGAAAACAGAGAACTATGAGCCTCACATAACAATTCTCTCTTCAACTGTGAATCACAAGGCAGACATAACCTCTTCACAAACCTCAAAACACAATCATTATCAATGTTGAATTCAGGCAACTTACCTTTCTGAACCAGCTCTACCTTTTTTTGCAACTCACTGTCTTGCTTCTGTGCTTGCTTGATCATCTTCCTTACAGTTACGAGCAATATGACCAGACTTACCACACCGAAAGCACTTACCAGACTTGGATAAAAATTCTCCAGGATGCATTTTACCACACTTCTCACAGGATGGATATTTGTTTTTCTTACCTCCTTGCTTCTTTGGTGAATTCTTCCCCTTTGCCTGCCAACTAGAACTCTTATTATGTTGTTTGTCATAGAACACCTGATCATCGGCAAACTCCATTTCCACCTTCTCCGCACATCGAACAAGTTTTTCATAACTTTTGAACTCACGAGAAGCTAAATCCCTTCGATACTTTGGCTTTAACCCTGAGTAAAAACGGTTTATTTTACTATCAAGATCTCGTATGAAGTTTGGAGCATACCTTGCCAATCGAGTGAACTTTTCTTCATAAGCAGCCACTGAATCATCCTCCTGCCTCAATTCTAGGAACTGTTTTTCCATCCTAAGATGAACCACCTTAGGAAAATATTTCTCAAGAAACATACCTTTGAATTCTTCCCAGTGAAGATCCTCAATCTCATCACTATCCCTTATATTTTTCACCATCAACCACCACTGATCAGCTTCACCTTCAAAACGGTAAACAGCAAGACTAACCTTTTGATGTTCTGAACACCCCATGACATCAAAAATCTTCTCCAGTGCTTTAATCCACCCTTCAGCTTGCACAGGGTCAGATGATCCTCTGAATGATGGGGGATGTTGCTTCATGAAATATTCCACCACTGACATGTTCCTCTGCGGTTGATCTGGCTGATCTCATGTATGGATACCACCACCATTTATAGCCTGAGTCAACTGTTCCATCACTGCAACAAACTATTCAGTTCCGATTCCGATCATCTCAGGTTGCTTATTTGGAAGGTTATCTTCCTCCTGATGTCGTCCCAACATAGCTGTTTTGTTTCCTCTACGGAAAACCATTCTGAACACAGAAATATCTTAGGCGAAGCAACATGGTAATCCGTAAATTCTATATCATTTCAATCATATTATAATTTAACACTTTTCTAACTCCTAAAGTTGTCTAAACCGACCTCTGATACCAACTATAAGGCCCCAGTCTTAAACCTTACTTAATATTGAATTAAAAGAATAATTCACATTGAGGATCTTTTTAGGTTTAGAGTTTTAGAGAATTAGAACATAACTATTACATCTCAAAAGATTACAAAGTAGTCACTTATACTAAGTTTCCATTATAAAAAAAACTCTTGAAAGAAATATGTCTAGTTCCATGTTTTATATAGCATGACATTCCATTGATCCCATCCTTGACCTTATTCCACATTAAGTCCTGTGAAAAACATTTCAAAAAAACTTGGGGTGAGCATAAAAAGCTCAGTAAGGGATACACAAAGAATGAAAACTGTTAGTTTTTCAAAATCACGTAAACCATGTATACTCTATCAAAGTAATACCTTCACCTTCATGAAGTATTAAAAACTCTTCACTGAATAAAGTATCATTACTTACCTTTTTTTAACCAAAGTATTACCATAAAACCCATATAAGGAACACATAACATATATAAAGGTAACTTGGGACATAAACATACTTATGTGTAATAACCATACGGTCGAATTCCACACATATCACTTAATGGAATAGCCATACGGCCAATTTCCATACATACTTAATGGAATAGCCATACGGCCGACTTCCATACCCAATGCATTGGAGGTTATAACGTAACCACTCATCCTGGTATTCACGGCACCACCCGTCATATGGTTTATAACGTAACCACCCGTTAAAATGTCCAAGTACCAGTATAAAATCATAAAACATAAAACCAATATAAAGGAATGATAACATTTCCACATTTCAATCACAATATATCATAAATATATTGACATAATAGAATCCTTTTTCAAAACCATTTTCAATACCAAAATACATAAAAGAGTATATGGTATTTATTTTATTCTAAAAAACATTACGGCTTGTTGAGAAAGCCAAAGATCAAATAATTCTCACGGTGGCGGAAAAAGGTCGTTGTCACCGCGTACGTTAAAAAAAACATTCCTTTTTGTCGTTTAGTAAAACACTTCATAGAAAAAGATTCCTTTTGTATAAAAGTAAAAGTCAAAGGGTTTATACACCGTATAAAATAAAGTTGTGTATAAAACGAAATATGCCTCAATGAAAGGAGATTGAGACGAAGTCCCTTACCTCAGGTCCGACTTGACTCGATCGTTCTTTAACATCCTGAATAATAAACTTGAGTTAATTTATACTTGATTAAGAACCTTTTTAAAGTTAATTATTCTTTTTATATCACTTATTGCCATGTTATAAACATTATGTAACCATTTAAGTTAATAATGTTTGTTTTGTCAATATTTGGTTCTGAAGTCGAAAGTTGACTTCTTACAATTACATGTTGTTCGTGTGGTCAAAAGTTCTTTATATCCAGAATAAAATTCCCGATTTGGATATAATATGTATCATATATATTCAGCATATACATGTATTTATAATATTACATAATCATTTAGAGTTAAGAAATGAAATGCACCATTCATGGAGACGGTAAGCCGTACGTACGCATGAACGCTACTTTCATTTCTTTGTCATATTAGTGGAATTAAAACTAAATGAGAGGTATGTATATTTTAATTCCAGAATTATATTCATCATTTATATATATCATTAATTATATATATACATTATATACATGTAATTTTAATAGTACATTACATTTGGGGATAAGAAATGAAATGCACCGTTCATGGAGACGGTAAGCCGTACGTACGCATGAACGCTACTTTCATTTCTATCTATTACTTTAATGGAAGGAAACAATAATGATATAGAGGTATATTATAATTCCAGTATAAAATCATATATAATAACTTTAAATCCATCCTTTACACGTCCCACATATGGCATTAACGAATCACGTCACTTTTAGGGGGCGGTAGTCCGCACTTCCTTAAATGAAGATATCGTGTTTACCCATAATGGAAACCATAAAGGTATGCCAAAAATGAAAAATACAGAAGCTTAAAGAAAACATAAACATATTATATATCATATATAAAAATAGTGACATCATATTGGCCACCCTTGAAGGTGTTAAATGAGTATTGAACAATCATCGTTTCGGGAGGCAGAATTTCGCCATCCACGGAAACCATATGTTCTTTAACCATTTGATGTAGTTGTGTGAGAGTGTAGCTAAAATAAATATTATAACAACATCCTAGTATATTTAAGATACTGGTGTTGTTACAAAAGAAGTAAATAAAAAGAGTTTATAGGGTTGGAGAATCAAAATAAAACAAATGAACAAGAGAGAAAGAATTACCTTTAAAAGTGTAACTCCCTTTTGATTTGAGCCTAAAGGCTTACTTTGAAAGGATTCTGCCCAAAGGGAATCCTCTAGGATGAGGAGAGGGATGTGGAGAGAGTAAATTGGCAGGGTTTGGCCGAGCCAAAGGCTTGAGGAGTGTGTGAAATGAGGTAGAGGTGGGGGCCTTTTATAAGAGGAGAGGAGGGGCACTTTTGGAAAGTAAAGAAATATTACTTTATTTGAAAATGTGTTTCGGTTTTTAAAGGTCCCACATTGAAATAATTCGTGGATAAGGTGATAATGTTTCGAAATCCACCCATCCAATATGTTTTGGACATGTGTAGTTCATAGATTTTACATTATCTTTCCATTTTATTTAAATCGTTAAATAATGAGGTCATCGCTGTATCATTATTATGTCATAAATAATTTAATTTATTTAATGTATAAAAATTATAAAAAAATACTATGATGTAGGAAATCGTTTTATCTTTCCAATGACTATTTATAATCAAAATTTGGAACTGTGTAACCCTACTTAAAAATTGTTTTAGTAAAACAACTCATGTTTGTGTCAATTTAATTTTAACATTAAATAAAAAGTTATTAATGTCATTTCCCAACCAAAGTGTCTCCATGGGGTCCCCAAGTTGGCCCATGGCTTGTCTTGGTCGGCCATGACTCACCCAATAGGTGTAGGACAAGTGTCATGGTGTATTCACATTCTTATAATATCATTTTTACCTTAAATTACACTAATTACCTCTAATCGCGATTAAGAACTTAATAAGTTACTATTCACCAAAAAATTATTATAATCTCATTGAACCACATTTTACTTCTTAATGACAACCATGTATGTCGGATTTTTGAAATTCAAAACACAATGATGGCAAAATTTCATTTAAACGGAAAATCAGTCTTTATAAGTACCACTTAGTGGTTTCACTATTCATCAAAAATTGAAGTTTTTCAGAAAATTACCAAAAAATCACCCTAAGCTATATTTGATATTACGAATTCAAAAATGAAGTCTATTTTACAAAATTAAAAACATATAAGTCACATTAATTAATTTAATAATTAATTCCCACTGTCATAGCAAATAGCGTGTTTTTATGAAACAATAAGTATCAAAAGATTGACACTAGTTTAAGTCTGATTTCAAAGTGAAATTAATTCCAACGACCACTATTGGATTTAATGGTAAAAATATTTTCTAATTTCACTTTAAAACAAATTCAAAAGATAATATAATCATATAAATAAATTAGATTAAAAAGTGGTTTTGAATTAAAATACAACATTTTACACTATTCATTAAAAAAATGAACTTTATCAGAAAGGTACCAAAAATTTACACAAAGTAAATTTTGATGTCCCGATTCTTAAGAAGAGTTATATTTGGTCCAATAGAATTTATAAGATCGATCAAAACTATATTTAATGACGGTTCTCCGTCAAAAGGTGATAAGTGGACCTTCCGTGAAAATTAGGGTATAAATGCCTAACATTGAACTCTTTCCGTATTTTAAGCCTTTATCTTTTATTGGGTAAATGTAAAAACATTTAAAAACATATCTAATCATATTTTAGTTATTTCTATCCATTCCCGCCAGTACAACGGCTACTTGTTAACTAACATTTAAAATAATATTATTTTATTACTAGTGTGCTACGTAAGTTTCAAAGAAACTCTTTGTTGTGTATCGGATACGCTATCGAACATAGCAACCCCTTTAAAATAAAATTAATATTTAATTCGTAAATATTAATAAATATGAAAATTATTTATTCTTTATTTACCTGGGATGTTACAATGATCAACCCATATTCTTCATTGAAAGTTCTTATCTCTCTGAGTGAAAATATATTTCATTATTTTGTGATCAAAATATACCATAAACCACTCTCCAAAGATATAGTGACGCCATGTTTTGAGCACACGCATAACAGCTTCCAACTCAATATCATAGGTAGGGTAGTTTTTATAATGAGGGGAATATAGTCATGATCCATAATCCACAACCAATTTCCCAACATTAAGACACATCCTAAACCCATACTAGAAGAATCACAAAAAACATCATAACCTAACCCTGGTTCAAATAGAATCAAAACATGTTCTAAAGTCAACATCATCTTCATCTCGACAAAAGATTTCTGACATAAGTCATTCCATTCAAACTATGCACCCTTATGAGTTAAATATTCCATTGAAGATGCAATATTAGAAAAGTCTGGAACTAACCATATATATTAGCCTTAAAAACACAAGAATATTTATATCTCAAACACATTTTTGGGATGATCCCAGAACATAATTCTCTTCCCCATTCCATGATCAACTGAGATTCTCTTCTTAGAAACCACATTCCCCATAATCTTAAATTCCTATATCTAAAACTAACACATGGATAATTTACTTTAAAAACAATATTCCCTCAAATTTAAAAAAATTATATCCAAAACCATGTGTTCAAACAAAAAAATTAAATCAGTTAGTAATCCTATCACAAGAAAGAAACAAAATTTTAATGGAACATTTCAATCTAAATAAAATCCCCACTTAGTTTATTTAAATGACCATACACAAACCAAGTCCTTAGATATATTAGAAAGGTTAATTTAAATAAAATTCCCATAAAATTTTATTCAAAAGAACAAAAATAATCAGTATTGGACTTAGTAAAGATTTCATTGACCAATCATGGAAGCTCAAATTTGGTAATAGTAGTGAGCTGGCTAGGCCCCTTTTATCCCCCTAATATCTGAATTATAATGATCCTACTCCTATATACCTAAGGCACTGAAATAACTTAGGCAATACCGACACACTACACACTGAGTAACTCCTATAAAACCAAATTATAAAATATCAACCTAGTTCAACCAGATCAGTAACACAATTCATCCCATCATGCGGTGGGAAAAAACAAATATAGAGAAACTAGTCTCATATATAATAAAAAAGGACATACAAATAGATTACCAAGAGGTAACAATGGGATATAAAACTGATCCAAATAGGATAAACCAGGAAAAAAATACAAGTCTAGAAAACAAGTCTTTATGTGACCAAACATCACCTTCAAACTATCACAAAATGAAACAACATAAAAAAAGAAACTTTCATGTTATAGAATGTTCAAGGAATACATCCGCCCATAGGAAGTGTCACACCCCAACCTTGGATACTCTATTATTTTATTATTTTATTGGTTTGTATATTTATGTTGGAGTTTTGGGTTGATACAATGTTAAAAAATTTAGTTTTTTGAATTTGGGTGGATTTTGGAATGTTCACATGCAGCGTACGGTTAGTGGAAACCTTTCAGTTCGGCCTAGGTTCTCATGCATCAAGACCTGGAGGTGACCAAATTCTACTACATGATTTTTGTAAGGTCACACAAACTATGCGGCTTTGTCATGTAGTAGGTCTAGAATTTCATAATAATCTACTGCACAGTTTCTTCATGGTCGCACGAACCATGTGGGTAAGTCATGATGTCGCTCTCTTCTTGGACATTAGCTTTCGCACAGTTAGTGTACAGTTTGATAAATTGTGTAGCCAAACCATGCATGCTTCCCAAAACTTTTAAAACATAAAAACCCTATTCTTCCCTTACCACTTTTAACCCTATTTCACCCCCTCCCTCATTGTTGAATTTGGCGCACCAAGGGGTCCAAAACCCCCTCTTCCCTTGGATCCTCCTCCTTTATGGTTGCTTCCTATTCTATTCAAATGTTATTTTTATGGTTTTTGTCCATTTTCCTCCCCTTTCCCTTTCCCTATCTTGATTCAATGGTTTTCATTTTGGGTTTTCCCTCTTGGATAAACACTAATTGCTAGTTTTTGAGTGTGGGTTGTGTTTTCATTAGATCTGGGGTGTGTGAATGGTCTATGGGTCTTATGTCTCTCTTCTTATAAGGTTTCATCGCATTAGAACTCCATTGAGATAGTTGTTTAAATGTTTTTCCTTTCTGATGAATTATTTTATTTCTTGGGTTCCTTGAATAAATTTATAAACATGATTTATTCACTTAGGGTACCTTTTTTTAGTTTTCCCTGGTGTTTTCTTATTGGTATAATTTTCTAAAAATTGTTTTTGAAGTGAATCTGTGGATATGCCTATTTATTTATGCACCTAATGGGTTTGTTGAAATGCCAAATATTCTTCAAAAGTTAAATTGGGCCTTGTTGTGACACTCAGATTTTTTTTGGTAAATTAGTTTTAAAATATGAACTTGAAAGGATGTATGATTAGGATTTCTTTAATGGATTGATAATTGTGTTGTAAATGTTTTTGGAAAGGATTATTTGGGGTTTGAAAGGGTTTTTTATGCTTTGATAATTAAATGGGATTATTTGGTTTGGCATAAAAAGTAAGTGGTGACCTTGTAAATGGAAATTGTTGATTTGGGTGTTCCATTGGATGTTGGAAATATCCAAGTGTGCACAAAGTGCACTGATGGATGGGAATTCAAGGAAGATGGAATATTAAAACAATGATTTCTCTAAACTATGTCTTCTCAAATGTTTTCCCTGAACTCAAAAGGGTGTGTGTTGCACATTTTATGTCTTGAAATTGGTTTTGAATGTGTTTATAAAAACTTGGATTATTTTAAATTTTGGTACATGATTGGTCACTAAATGATTTGGGAGACCATTGGGAGTCATCTAATATGTTATTTGTTTTCATACTGAATTTAAAATGAATTGATATTGAATTGTAAAGTAACATTTGGAAATGCTTGTGAAAATTTCATTTCATGTCATATGGAGATGTATTTCTAAATTTTTTGGTAAATGCATTTGGGTTTGTAAAGTTGAAGGCCAGTTTAGAAAACTAATATGTTTTAAGAAAGGCTTGAATGTTCATATGATGTGACAGCCCAATTGGCACCTTGATGATGTGATATATATATAGTGGGACCCCCTATAAGAGGTATTTCTCTTTATGGGTTATCATAAAGGTGGTTTTTGTGTTTGGGGTAGGCAAGTATGATGAAGGAAGGTAAGATGAGTCACACGTGCGAGGGCCTCCTACATACACAGTATACATTTACCATGTGTTTTGGGAATATTTTAGACGGTCTAGTGATGGTTTCTAATCAACCCAGATTAGACTGGTTGGTACCCCCTAGATTTTTTGAGAGGATAGGTGGGATGTACCACTAGATTAGTCAGTTTAGGGCTTCTAGTTGGTTAATGACTATAGAGCTTCACCATACATCGGAAGGTGGTTCTGAACCAAGTACATCCAAGGATCACTCTAGAGATGTTTAGGAAATGACCATGGTTATTATATATATATTCTTGTTTACATTCTATTGTAATTGGTATTTATCTTATACAATTTATTTATTTTCAGCACATCCCAACATTATTTTTCTTAGGTATTTGGTTTCAGTTTTGATTTTAAAATGGTAATATATTTAGAAATCAGAATTTGGTGTTTGTTGGATTTTAAAATGGGGTAAATATATGTTTGTTTAATAAAATATGAAAACCCTTTTATTATAACTATATTTCAAACTAGTGTTAATGGATTATTTTTTGGAAAATTAATTCATGGATTCTTTGGTGGTTTCTTACTAGGATATTTAGTTCACACTCTACTTGTATCATTCTATGTCGGTAGACATGAGTTGTTTTGCTGGTCTAGGTTCTCGGTTTGAGTTATCATAGTGGATTATTTTGGTTACATGGTTAGATGTGACCAAGAGGTCACATGGAGATTCCGTTGGTGTACTCCAATTTTTCTTTGTGGCTAGTTTTTAGTATATTATTCAGTTATATTTGTATCAAGAACAGTTTATGTATTTTTTATAATCATTAGTGGTTATGGTTTCATGATCAGTTTTTTAGTCATCAATTTGATCCTAGTTAGTATTTGGGCTAAAATAGTTCTCACATGTATTTCATTTGATGCATGGCACTAGTTTCCAGCCCGTGGGAATCAAGAATGCCTTTCGATCCATGCTGTGGAAAGGGTCGGGTGTCCGGTCAGATAGCATCCCAGTATGATTTCTGAAAAAATGGTATCATAGTAGGCCTTTTTTTATTTGGTGTGTTAGGAAGTTGGAGATTAAGACTATCAGGACTTGGGTCATAGGTGTGGGAAGAGCATCACGAACTCTTTCTCATTCTGATCCTCGAGTTATCAGGGGTAGTCTATGATTTGAGCCTTTTATCATAGTTTGGGATTGAGGGGTGACAATGGAGGAGATTCGATGTTATGTCATGATCTCAAATAGAGTAGTGACCCACATAGAGTCCAATTGCACAGTTGAAGCTCCTCTTAGTTTTTATTTCCTACTTAGGGAATGTATCACTAATATGTCTCTGGGTTAGGAATGACTACTAGTTCCTCCTTCTAGTGATTTACCTTGATTAATGTTTCATTTTGGTTCTTCTTGGCACAAGTAAGATTTTAAAATGAAACTGGTTTATGAAAATGAAAAATTATTTCTTTTAAACAGTTCTAAAATTGGTAAAATGGGTTTTCAGAAAAGAGGTGGTTTGGATAGAAAATTTGGTGAATTCTTGGGTTTTGAAGATGAAATGGTAAGCAATGCCCTTTGTACATATTATGATGGTATGCATGTGTGTGTGTGTGTGTGGGTATGTGTGGAAATTTCATGTGGGCATGAATGAATGAAAATGGATAAACCCATATGTGATGGTTCATGGGATGCCTTGGGTTTGTATTTGAGATCAAAGTCTTGGCCTTATTATTATCCAATGTGATTTTAAAAGGGGAAAATGATTCCATAAATTGGTTTTTGTTTTATAATGAGAGTCTTTTTTTGTAAAAAAATATTTTTCTTTTATAAATGACCTTGGAAGAAGGTGTTTTTGGGAAATTGAAATGTAAATATTTATTTTTGAAAATAATATTTATGATGTGTTTGTATTTATTTGGATTTTGAGCTTGTTGTTTCAGATCAAGATGTTTCCTCTTTTATGTTTGGGTTTGATGTTGGTTGTGTCATTGTGTTTTTCATGTTGATCAGATTATGCCACCTAGAAAGGTCCACAATGTTTCTAATGAGTCATACCCATTTCTTGGTTCTCCTAAGTTTTTGCCTACTTATCAGGGTGAACAATGTTCATTAGAGGTAGTGGAGTAGTTTGAGGAAATATATTGTATCATTAGATTTTTGGGAACTCCCAAAGATGTTAAAATACATGTTGTTCTAGCTCTTTTTGAGGGTCCATCTTTTGGAAGAATGGGAGATGTTTTCCCCATCATTGATGCAAGTTAATATGATGTGGGAAGTGTTCATTTTATTCTTTTTATGATGATTTATACCTAAGGAGTTGAAGATGAAGAAAATAAAATTGCTCATGTGTATTCAATAAGGCTAGCGGACAGTGAAGGCCTATGTTGACCACTTCAAGGAGCTATTATCCTTTTCTCTGAAGGTAGTATCACTGGATCTATTCAAGGATTCTATCTTACTTAAGGGGTTATTTGTCCAGATATTAATGAGTGAGTCCTCTCTTCTAAGGATCTCCATAAAGAAAAGTTGATTGAAAAAGAATTTTTATATTAGTTGGTTTCTAGAGTGTGGATAGTTGTCAATTTGGTGTCTCTTGTTTCTCATGATGGTTCCCCATCTAGTGATGAGTTCTTTCTAGAAGGACATATCTCTAATGAGTCTCTTTTGATGGTTTTGTCTTTTATTTCATCAAACCATCTTCTTGTTTTCCACCAGTGTGGTCTATTCGGGAATTCGAAGTCATCTTGTCACATCCATCTGAAGACCTACCATCATTGAGGCTACTTGAGTTAGTTCTTGGGGTCTTGACTTATCGGGATGCTCTATAATGGGATTCCTATTTCAGTTTTGCTGGTGTTTTTCAGGTTTTTAATTTTTCAGGTTAGTTGAGTTCTTGTGGTGTGGAGAACCCCATTTTGTTCTCCACTCCTTATTTTGTGGTCCCTTCTTGATCGGGTGAGACTTGTGTAGAGAAAATTCACCTTGAGGCTCATGGTTACTTTCAATTTTGATCAATAATAGACTCATGTTTTGGATATCATTCGGTTGTGTGACTTTATGGGGGTAGAAATTGTTTTTGGTGGGGAGATTTTTCAAACCCCATCCTTTGATACTCTCTTATTTTATTATTTTCTTGGTCTTGGGTCATTCTAGTTGAGGTTCAGGTTGAGGCCCTACTAATTTTTTTAGTTTTTGGAAGTTGGGTGGATTTTGGCATGTGAAAAGGCACTGCACGGTTAGTGGAAACCCCATGGTTTGGCATAGGTACCTATGCGGTATGACCAGGAGGTGACTATAAGCTACTATATGGTTTGTTCACCATCTCACAAATCATCTGGCCTAGTCGTGCGATAGGTCTAGGATTATGATAGAAGTTGTCGTACGGTTTTACATGGTCACACTAATCATATAGGTTTGTCATGCAGTCACTCTCTTCTTGGATAGTAGTTGACACATGGTTAGTACACTTTTTGAAAAACCATGCATCCAAACCGTGAGAGCTTCCCATAAATTTTAAAACTAAAAACCCCAATTCTACCCTTACCTCATTTCAACCCCATTTAATCCCCCTCCCTCTTATTTTAATTTTATGCACCAAGAGGTCCTAAAACCCATCTTCCCTTGTATCATCCTCCTCCATGGTTGCTTTCTCTTTGATTACAAAGTAATTTTTAGGTTTTTTTTCATTTTTCTATACATTTCCTTATAATATCTTGATTCCTTGGTTTTTTTATTGGGTGTTTCTCTCTTGGTCGAACCCTAGTGTCTAGGATTTTTTGGTGGTTTGTGTTTTATTTGGATCTAGGGTGTTTGAATGGTCTTTGGGGCTTATATCTCTCTTCTCATATGGTTTCATCACATCTACACTCCATTGAGGTAGGTGTTTCGGTGTTTTTCCTTTCTGATTCATCCCGTTAATGATTGTGTTCCTTGAATAAATTTATAAACATGATTCACAAACTTAGGTTACATTTTTTAGTTTGTTTTGGTATTTTCTTATTGGTAGAAATTTCTAATAATAGTTTTTGAAGTGATCCCTTTACTATGCGTATATATTTATGCACCTAATGGGTTTAGTAAGATTTTAAATGTTCTTCAAAAGTTAAATTGGGCCTTATTGTGACACTTGGACTTTGTTTCATTTTGTTAAGTTAGTTTTAATATATATACTTGTAAGGATGTATGATTCAGATTTCTTTTATGGCTTGAGAATTATGGTGGAAATGTTTTCAGAAATGATTCTCTTGGTTTTAAAAGGGTTTTTTATTCTTTGGAAATTAAATGGGATTGTTGGGTTTGGATTTAAAAGGAAGTGGTGACCTTGGAAATGGAAATGGTTGATTTTGGTGTGACATTTGATATTGGGGAATCTATGTGTGTATAAGGTAAACAGCAGTATGGGAATTCAATGTAAGATATCACATTAAAAAATGTTTTATCTAAACTCTAGCTTCTCAAATGTTTTTCTTGATCTCAAAAGGGTGTGTGTGGTACATTATATGTCTTGAATTTGGTTTTGAATGTGTTCTTTAAAACATGGTTCTTTTGGAATTTTGGGACATGATTGGTCTCTAAATGGTTTGGGATAAAATTAGGTGTCTTTAAATATGTAATATGTTTTTATCCTCGATTTAGAAGGAATTGATCTTGAAATGTAATGTCCCATTTGCCAATGCTTATGAAAGAGACATTTCATGTAGTTTGGTGATGGTTTTTGAAATTTTTTTATAAATGCATTTGGGTGTATAAATATGAAGGCATGTTTGGAAAAGTAGTATGTTTTAAGAAATTGATGAATGTTCATATGATGTGACGGCCCAGTTGGAACCTTGATGATGTGATATATATATATATATATATATATATATATATATAGTGGGAACCTTTATAAGAGGGATTTCCCTTTATGGGTTATCAAATATATGGTGTCTGTGTTTGGGGTATGCAAGTGCAGTGATGGCATGTAAGGTGATTCATGAGTTCGAGGGCCTCCTACATACAAATTATACTTTCACCATGGGTTCCTGGGCATATTTTATAGGGTCAAGTGATGGTTTATGATCAACCCCAATTATACAAGTTGGTACACCCTAGATTTTCTAAGAGGCTAGGTGGTATGTGCCACTTGATTGGTTAGTTGGGGGAACTGGTTAGTTATTGACTAGTTAGATTCACTATACGACATCAGGTAGATTTAAACTAAGTATGTACAAGGATCTCTCTTGGTATGTTTAAGAGATTACCATGGTTATTATATGTATTTACTTGTTTTATTTCTAATACAATTGGTTTTTATCTTGTGCTATATATTTATTTTTAGCATAGTTCAGCACTATTATTCTTAGGTATTTGGTTTGGGTTTGGGTTTTAAAATAGTAATCTGTTTTGAAAATGGAATGTGGAATATATAGCATTTAAAATGGGGGAAAGTTATGTTTTTTTAATAAATTGTAAAAACATAATTTTTATAACATTATTTCAAACTACTTTTAATAGACTGTTTTCTAGAAAGGAAATGAATAGATTATTTGGTGGTTTCCTACTAATTTATTTAGCTCACACCTTACTTGTACTATTCAGTGTAATTAAAACTGAGTTATTTTGTAGGTCGAGGTTCTTAGTTAGAGTACTCGTGGTGGAGAATTTTTTTTTTGTGGTTGGAGGTGACCAAGGGTTCACATGGAGATTCTGTTGGTGTGGTATAGTTTTTCTTTGTGTTCAGTTTTATGTCTATTATTTAGTTATATTAGTGTCTCTATCAGTTTATGTATTTATTATAATCAATTGTGGTTATTGTTGATTGATTATTTTTTTAGTTATCTATTTGATCTTGGTTATTATTTGGGCTAAAATTATTCCCATATGTATTTCATTTGATGCCTGACACTAGTTTACATCCTATGTGGACAGGGAACACCCTTGGGTCCATGCCACTTACTGACTCAGTTATCGGGTTGGATGGCATCCCGACTTGGTTCTGACAAGAAGAAGTATGGTGTGAGAAACAAATATTTATAGGATACCACCATAAAATCTATACAACTTCCAATAATAATAATGCATAATTACAAACTTTAAAAAAATAGTATTATAAGAAATTTTTTAAATAAATCAATTTAAAAACAATTTTTAAAAAATTATTGAGTTTTCAAAAATTGAATTCCTTTTTCTTAAATCTGGTAAAAATATTTAATGATACAGAAATTTAAATATAAATGTGAGCCAACATCCATGAAATAAACGATCACATAACAAACAACTAGAAACAAAAATGCACCAACTAGTCAGGCACAAGCCTATGAGAAAATATGTACTAGACACTCACAAGATTTACAAGGCATAAAGTTGAATCCAACTAACATGAAGCCTTTAATATACCATCATCATACAAGTGGTTTCCTCCAAGTGGTGTCATGCACACTAAGTATACCCATGTATTTATCTTGATGTACTCAAGGTTATCGTTGTGAAATGTTTGCAAACTTCTATTTTAAAAACCATTCTCACATTTTTATAAAACAATTTAAAATCCAATACAAGATGCTTAAAAGTATATAAATTATATTTTATCAATTTCAAATCAAGTAAATTCCATTTTTTAATCCCCTTTTCAAAAATTAACCCATGCCCTTTTCAATTTTAGTGAATGTGAGTTCACTTTAAATATCACATAAACAGTATGAACAACAATATATTGAAGATATTAGAATGGTTGAATAGATCCACCTACCTTTTGTGTGTAGAAAACCTAACAACCTTTGACAACGGGAATTGGAAGCCACAAGATCTTCCTTTGTAAGGCAAGGAACAACTATATAATGAAAAGGATTTATTGAACACATAATCTGGTTACCAATCCCTATAAAAAATGGTTCTATAACCACAAATGAGAGGGAAACTGGGAATAATTATTTCCTCGAGAGAAAAAAAACCTAACCATGTTGATATATCATGAACGAATTGATCTGGATGGAAGGAAGACACCAAAAATCACTTTGGTAAGATCTTTAGTCGAGAGGAGAAATATGCAAGATACATTGAATCCTCAAATACCAACATGACATGATAAAAACTTAAACCTAGATAATTACATGATTTTTAGTCCTTTAATCATCATTAATCCATTTAATTTTATGTTACATTGAATAATGCATCACCTTTTTAATTATAAATTTGATTATCAAATAACATGGCATGTAACCCTTACATGATGTGTAAAAACTTGTGCTATGTATTCAGTTCCTGGGATGCTTCCGGCAACCAATACACATTGTTTAATCCCATTACACGTCATTTAACTTACTGATAAGTAGTATAAATAATAGTTTCATGTTGAAAAAACAAAAAATTAGTGACTTCACCATTACAGGTATCCTTCCAATTCAAGGTTGACAACACATGCTTGATGAGAAAATGAAACCAAAAGAAAATATCAGAACATGATTGACAGAATGTTTATAGGGAATTATATTTACAAACATTGGAATAATTTTATAATATCTAATTAAATACATTAAATATATTTATGATTCTCTTAATATAACTCTTGTTTAGAATTATAAAGTATTTCAAATATTATAGAATCTAATTACAGGTTGGTAAAAACCTATCAATTAAAATTTAATGGTTCCCTTTTATAAGATTAAGCATATACATAATACATTGTGTGATTCCTGAACCTTGGAATATGTTTCTTCTTCTGATGAATCTATTAAAGATATTAAAAATTATTAAAGGATCCAAAAAAGAGAAATATCTTGTTATATATCAATAAAATTGTGTAGATTTCATTCCCACTATTATTTATGCAGTTATTTAAAAATAAGCAATTAATGTTTTTCAAATTTTGCTTGAACATATTTATCAAACCACGGAAATAATTTCTACTTCATATGATTTTATTCATGACTTATATTGGAAAAAAATTCCTAACATTTGGGATATCCATAAGCCTTATTGTTATAGTCTAATGAAAGGTTTTTTAGTTATGCAGGATTATTCAAAATACGTGATTATCAAGACTCTCAATATGCATGTTTGAGATCTCTTTGAAATTAATGGGGGAAAATAACATAGATATTTATATCTTATAAATTTCTTATCTTAAAAGAGGAGTTTGGAAGAAACCTTTATAAAATATAGATTTTCTCTATCTCATGCTACTAAGTCTTATAATTTTATTCACACAGAGAAAACATTGGGTTTAGGTGCCTCTTATATAGTTAAATCTCTCATAAAATTTTCTTGAAAATTGTGATAATGATTCTACTATTGGATTATTATAAAATATTTTTAATATTTCAACTATGTCCTCTAGAGAAAAAACTATCTTAGGGGACACTATTTTAGAGGTTCCTTATCAAACTGTATTTCGTCATGGACCCACCTCACCTCATTCCTCACCACCTAAAGAGAAAACCTCTAAACCTTCTGAAAATCTAAACCCAGAGCCAAATAATTAATTATATTTTATTTTTCATTTCTAATTTTATTTTGTTTTAATATTTATAAATATATTTTATAGTATCCATTTATAATATAATATGAGTTCTTCTTTATCCATGTTCCTTTTTGTATTTATTCTAATGGCCTAGAAATTTATTTCTTCTAAATATATATCATTGTGTCATTATTAGTAATATAGTACAATAATAGAAATATACTAGAAAAAACAAAACATTATTTCATTATTTGAGAATGTTATAATAATAGACTATAAAATAAAAAATATTTAAATAGGTAGACACACAAAAAATACTATTACATTTCATAATAACATTACACATTATGCGTGAATATGGACCAGTACAACTAGAAATGGTAAAAGGATATACACATAAAACAAAATTAAATTCACTATAATAAAATATGTGGGATTTAAACCCCTCATAAATACAACCAAGGCCATAAATACCATAAAAATAAAGAGAATCATTTGGAAAAAGATGGACATTATCAATGAATGTGTTCAAACCTTTGTAATCGATGTAGTGAATTATGGAGTAAGAATTATGGTGTATTTTATAGGGAAATGTAGTAATTTTACCTTATTAATTTTCATCAATATGTATAATGGTAATTATGACCATTATTTAATAAGATACTTTGTCATTATTATTGTTGGTTAGGTAGATACAATTAATTATTCATCGAGATTATTTTACGATATAACTAAAATTGTATTATTGGAGACTATAAATATATTACCTTAAGAATATATTTTATAAAAAATGTGGATGTTTTAAATAAAATTTATTTTCATGAAATAATATTATGAAATGTTTTTTAAATTATTAAATATTTTAACAAAGATCTGAGTGATTCTTATAATAGACGAAATGTTTTTTATGCTATAAAAATTATTAGTTTTCAATAAATATGGGTTTTTATTTAAAAGTTAATCTTTTAAAATTTATAGAATTATTTTGATAAAATAAATTTCATTTTTTTACTCAGTACATCAAAACTGTATTATGGTTAAGTTTTAGGAATTTTCTAACAAAGATTCCTTTTTGGAAAAAAAAAGTAAATATTTCCATTTTACAAGCAGTGTGATTTTATGATGTCATTAGTATGGGAGAATGATTAAAAAAATTATAAAACATTTTATTCAATCAAAATTGAATTTAATAAGTATAAAAAAAATTAATATTAATTTAAAATTGTATACCTTATATTTCAGAACCAAATAATAAATTTTTGAGAGAAAATTTTTTTTCTATTAATTAAATTGGTTGGTTGGAAAGTAAATTTAGACTTGTGCATGATTTTAACATCCAACCACCCTCTATAACTCATTAATATTCCATAAAATTGGTTATAATCAATTATATCCACAAGTGGTTGGCTTATATAATAAAATAATCATTATTTAATCTCATAAAACCAATCATCCTCATATATAAATACCTACTGACTATTCTCATTCTCCTGACATAAATTTAGAATTTCTCTCATCATATAACTCACAATAAGTCTCTATAATTTCTATCTCTTCATTCATGAAGAGTTTTTTTGTTTTAAAGGGTTAGCTCTAAGCTAAGAAACTCAAGATAAGTAAGGGTTTCCCAAATCCTTCTCTTTCACTTTTCAAGTACATTACTTTTATTATGTTTTCTCTTGAAAAAAATCATATAGTTACATTTTTTTATACCATGGTAATATATATAATTTTATATATTGTAATGGATATTTTATTTATTCTCCCACATTATATCCTTTTCCTAACTTTTTAGAATGGTTAAAAATTCTCATAGCCATAAAACCATCCAATGTTTTAGTAAGTAAAGTGTGAATGATTTTTTCAAGTAATAAAATCCTTGTCTATGTTCTACAAGTGGACATGGTTTTAACTCAAATTCATCTAGAGGTTATAACCCTGAAAATAGTTGGTTGGGTATATCCTGGTCATTGTCTCGGTGCACGAGGAATGGGCCCTTACTACACACCTTCTTTGACACTCCCAGGGGAAATGCTTAGATAATCTATATGTTTTTTACAAACCATTATGAAGGATTTACCAATAATTTAATTGCAATAATACCTTTTAAGAATCATGTATATGACTACCTAGATACCTTGAAATGATACTCCATGTGAGAAATAAATGACTACAATCTCATATCCTTCACTTTTTAAGGGTGTTTATTTTTACATTTTGAAATAACTAGTTGTCCCTTAAGGTGATTCACCAATATATAATTATTTTATTATTTGATTGGGTAAATATTTCCTTACCATATAATTCTTTCTTTTATATGATAAATTCATGTAATATGTGTCTCATTGATGAATTTCTTGATGTATTTATGTTGTTCATTAATTGAAAATTATGCCATTTAATATTTTATTATGTAATGGGATTCATTGTAATATTATGTGATAGGTGGGACCTAGAATTATATACCTCTTCAGCGCATTAGAAGGTCTTGTTAGAAAACTAATATAGGATAATGGGAAAATCCATACCTTTTATGTAAGATTTATTAGTAGAATTCCTTAACTGTATTTTAAAGATATATGTAATTATGAATTCTCATCAATATATAATCAATTATTGTTATCCAAGAATTTATTCAATGTTCTTTTCCATGGAATTATTTATGATCTTAGTTTAATTTGATATGCCATAACTCTGTTTATTTATTCATGCCATAATGTTTAATTATAACTTCTTTCATTATACACTACAACCATACTAAGTGTCTAAACTAACTCCTTTATATTGTTTTTCATTTCCCCTAGAAACCTAGAGGAGTACTATATATTAAAAATTAATGGAAAGAAGAATAATAATTTTTTTATGTTTTCAATTGATTTATTTTTTCCAATGTAATGAAAAATACTTTTATGTATCTAAATTATTGAAGATATTGAATCATTATATCTTATGTATTGTAATATATATACCATTTTAATTAAAAAAACCATTGGCTTTAGGATTATGGAGTCTGGGTTGTTACATTTATGTTCCAATAGTTTATCTATTTTAGTGTGTAATAAATACTATGTTATATCCTTTACTTTTAAATTTCTTTTTGATACCAAAAAGAGGGAGAGAGAATATAAGAAGAATAAAAATTACAATTTATATATATCTATTATAATTTATTCATTCTATGTTAATATGATGTATCAACTCTATCAATTATTTTTATTTTTTATGATTTAATTTTAATATCAATATGCAAAATTATGTGATTAATGTTTTATTGGTATTGTTATCATCAAAATGGAGGATATTTCTAATTATAATTATTTTATTCCAAAGAAAATCAATTAACTCTGATATCCGCAAAACACTCTATTTATTTTACTAATGATGTTTCTTTAAGTGAGTTTTAGGTTTATAATTAATTATTGATTCTATAATTTTTTATATTATAAGTTATTAATCTTTAATGGGTATTACAAGTTTTGAAGATATTTTTGTAAATACTAAACTCCACATTTAGTTATACTACTCTATTTTAAACTGGTTTGAATAATTTCTCTATATTTTGAACTATATGTTTTCTAGTTAAGTATATACCATTTTCTATAAATAAAACCTAATGGAAGGAACAACCATGTCAACACTGAAAATCAATGTAGGTATTTCTAACTAAATAAAGTCAATGATACTGATGTTGGATCGTAGATTACCATGACTATATTAATCCATTTTCCCTAGCTTATGACTAATATCCTTGATTGTATGAAATAAAATATTGCTACACAACATTTTGTATCATTGTTAGAACAATTAATATGGAAAAAACCTCCATATTTCTGTGGGAATGAAAATCTATTAGTGGCGAACAATGGGTCAAGACCCTTGAAGAAATATTCCTTACGTTATGAAATTATGATAATGAGATGGTTTTCATGGGGTTATATCATCCAATGGGAGATACAAACTCATGGTGTTAATTTATTTAAACCTCTAAGGTAGAAGAAGAAATAAATGACATGGGTTGTAAGTATTTTAAAGAGATATTATGTAAAAATTAATTCCCTCATGAGAAATTATGGTACATGGAAAGTAAATCCCTAAACATAAAGAAAATGGATGAGGAAGTTTTTGATGAGTATGAAGATAAATTTACATGGTTTTCATGGAATGATTTTGGGTGTGAAACTTGAAGAGAAATATTTATCGACTCTTTGATGGGTTACAACGAAAATTTCAGTGAGCAATAGATTCTAAAAAATTCTCCCCACATGAACATATTAGGACAAATACGATCAAGAATAAAAATTAATTCTTTATGTCTCATATGTTTTTGAAAGGAAGGAGAAGAATATAGTGGATGCACACCATGCTGTAATAAATTTGGAAAAGCACAAGAAATGAAATATAGAATTCCCAACATGTAATAACTATGGAAATAATCACTCCATAACTTTATTTAATATAATGATAGTCAATATAAAGTGTGAATATAAAGGTTACCAATCTTGTGAATTCATGTATAAGATATGAGCCACCAATATCCAATGCTTTAACTACATAGATATAGGACATTATTTGAATCAATGTCTCAAGCATCAAGGTAATCTACCAAAAAAGTGATATATGGATCAATATTGATATCATCTGATTACTAATGCATATGTTAAAGTTATAAATGACATGGGGGAAGTTAATTTGATTATAAATCAAAAATTAACTAATGATTACATTGATTCTGGACTATATTACTCTTTTATATCTTCCATTTTTTTAAGCAAATTAGATATTTCACTAGAAACCTAAGAAGGGAGTTATTAATCAGGACACCCAGTAGAAATTTTAAGGAAGGAAAGATATGTTAGGAAATCCTCATTTTGATGCATGAATGTACAATATTTACATATTTAATAATCATATTGATTGTATATTTTGATATAATCAATAGGATATATTTTCATTTAAAGTACAATGCAATGATTTATTGTCAAAAAAGTATATTGCAACCTATGATGACGATATAGAATCCCTTATGTTTAGAGGAGAGATTTCATTTCCTGAGTCTTATTAGGAACCTCACCCAATGGTCTATCTTACTATAATACTTGGTGATTATTTAATGAATTAAGAGGATTACCTAAGAATAAAGTATTTATTTATAACGAGGAAATATATGGGTGTTTTCCCAATGGAATTACTAGGTTACACTCCTGATCATGAATTTGAATTCTCTATTAATCTTATACCTTATGAAAAAACCCATATATATTCTTACATATAGGATGGATTTTGTGGAGTTAATAGAGATTAAAAAAATTATAAGAGTTATTTAGCAAGGGGTTTATACAACCTAGTGTTTTACTTTGGGTGGAACCTATCAAGTTGGTGAAGAATAAGGATGGGTCTATAAGATTATGTATTGACTATAAGGGAATCAATGTTATCACTATTAAGAAAAATTATCCATAACCTCAAATTGATTATCTATTTGATCAACTTCAAGGGGGCCAATACTTATCTAAGATTAATATCTATTCGGTTTATCATCAATTGAGAGTTATTAAGAATGATATACCAAAGAAATATTTTCAGACAAGGTATATTCATTAATAGTATACAGTAAATCCATTTGGATTGTGTAATACACCATCTATTTTTATGGATATAATGAACAGAATATTGAAGGAACATTTTTATAAATTTTTTGTGGTATTCATCAATGACATTTTGGTATACACAAAGTTCTATGATGATCATGCATATCATTTAAAAATAATCATTGACCCCCTAAGAGAGAAATAAATATATGATAAATTCAATGATGGAAAATGTATCCTTCAAAAAGTCTCCTTTCATAGTCTTATTGTCTCTAAATATGGAATATTGGTTGACACCACTAAGGAAAAAGTTGTTGGAAAATGGCCTATATCAATGAATATGAATGAGATGTGTAGTTTCCTTGGAATATCTATTTATTATTGGTGATTCATTGAATGTTTTTTCCAAAATTGATAATAAATTAACAAAGATGACACATAAAGGTGTTAAATTTACATGGTGTAAGTAATGTGAGTAAGTCTTCGGTTAACTAAAGAGAATACTGATCAGTGAACTCGTGTTTACTTAACCATCATGAAAACAAGGATTTGTTATATAAAATGATTTATCAAAGAAGTGGATAGGTTGTGTCCTTATACAGAATGGTATAGTTGTTGCTTATTCATCAAGATTATTGAAACCCCATGAGTATAACTATCCAACTAATGATCTTGGTCATGCTATTTTGATCTTTTATATGAATATATGAAGACAATATCTATATAGTGAAAGATATCACATATTTACTGACCAAAAAATATTGAAGCACATATATTCACATAGAATGACATTACCATGAGTTAAAGAATATAGATATAATTACTTAAATACTATGATTTTGCAACACCCTAACACCCTTCTAAGGTAAACAGGGTGGTAGATGCATTTAGTAGAAAAGATCATGGGGTATTATCCTTAATGAGGATAGAAAAGGATCTAATATTCAGGTATTCAGTAATGTTGGATATGAAAATTATTAGTAAAGGGGAAAAATCATTCTTTTTTCAAGTAATTCACTAATAATATTTACTAGAGAAGATAAATAATTATTGGAAAGATAAAAGGGTATGAAAAAAATCCATAAAAATGGGAAATTGGTAGTGTTCATCAATGAATATGGTGTGTTGATATTTGGAAGAAGATTATGTATACCATCAGTACCTAAGATGAAGATGTAGTTACTAGTTGAATCACATAACTAAAACTTATGGGGGGATAACATGAAGTGTAAAACTGATGAATATGTATTTTGAAGCTTAGTATGCCAACAGGTTAAGGTAGAGAAGCAATTTCCAAATGGTTTCATTCAACCTCTCCCTATACCTATGTGGAAGTGGGACAATTTAACAACGGAATTTGTTAGTGGTCTACCTAAAACATAAAATAGGAATGATTTTATATGGTTCATTTTTAATAGACTTACCAAATCTACACATTTTCTAGAAATAATTGAGGATTTTCCCCTCAAGTTTCATGTTATGCTTTATATTAATGAATTTTTTAGACTTCATAATATGAAATTATCAATTTTTTATAATCTTGTCCCCCCTTTACATCCAAATTTTAGAAGATTCTTTAAAAGGAATTTAATATTAAGTAACATTTGGGCTCAATATATCATCCTCAAATTAATGGGTAGTTTGAAATTACTATCCAAACCTTATAGGATATGCAGAGGTTATATTCAATTGGATTCTAAGGAATGTGGGACTAATACATACCATTGGTGATATTTTTATCTAATAATAGCTTCCATTAAAACATAAATATTGCACCATATGAAGACTCATAAATGAAAATATGTCATACTCAAACCTATTGATATGATATTGGAGAAAGGATGCTAGTTGGTCCAAAACATGTTGAGGAGATAATAGACCAGGTGGGAAAAATTAAGTATCATATCAAATCAGCTCACAACAAATAGAAAATCAATGCAGATAACTAAATTAAGTACTTGGAATTCCATGTCAGTGATCACATATTCTTGAATGTATAATCATGGAAAGGTGTTATAAGGCTTAGAGAGAAGGGAATGTTAATTCCAAGGTACATCGGGCCATTTGAGATCCATGAGAGAATCGGAGCTATATATTTTCATTTATCATGTCCACCTAAACTATCTAATGTTCATGGAGTCTTTAATGCTTTAATTTTAAGGAAATAAATGTCATACACAACTCATGTAACAATAATATAAGGGATATAACTCGAACCTAATTTTTTTTATAATGAAGATCATATCCAGATTCATGAAACTCGAGATAATGTATTGAGGAATAAGATAACCCACCTCAATAAAGTTTTATATAGAAATTACAAGTTAGAAGATGAAAAATGGGAACCCTAAAAAGTAATGGTGAAGTAGTACCCTCTTTTTTCACTATAAGGTATGAAAATAAATTTTGAGGTCAAAATTCCATATGGTGTGAAGAATGGTACAACTTAAAAATTTATTTTTAAAAACACATATCCATGTGACATTATTAGTAATATCGTATAATATAATACAAATATTATAAATAAAAAACAATTTATTTAATTATTTGAGAACATTTTAATAATGTATAGTAATATACCCACTATTATAATTGTTATATACACAAAACTTTCTATTACATTTTATAATAATATTACACATCATACGTAAATATGGACAAGTATAACTAGGAATAGTAAAGGGATAAGCACAGGGAAGAAAAGTAAAATCACTAAAATAAACTCCAAAGGTTTTAATTTGGCATTAAATATCTACCTTTCCATAAATATCATTTAAATAAAGAGAAATATTAGTAAAATGATAGACATTATCAATGAATGTGTATAGACCTTTGTAAGTGATGTAATGAATGATGAAATAAGAATTATGGTATATTTATAAGGAAACATGGCACTTAACATTATGAATGTCATCCAATATAGAAAATATTAATTATGAACATTAGTAAATATAAAAATTTATCATTATAATTATTGGTTATGTATATGTAATTTAGTGATTGTTAGGAATATTTTAGGATATAACTAAAATTCTATTATTAGAGACTATAAATATATTCCATTAAGTATATGTTTCATAAATAATGAAAAAGTTTTAAATAAATATTTTTTTAAGATATAATATTATGAAATATTATTCAAAAGATAATATATTTTTAAAGAAGTCCTATGTAATTTTTATGACAGTCAGAATTTTTATTATGCTATAAGAATTTTTAATTTTCAATAAATAAGGTTTTTATTTAAAAGATAAAATTATCATATTTAAATAATTATTTTAATAAAATAAATTTTATTTTAGGACTCATAATATTAAAATTATCTTAGGTTTAAATTTCAGTAATTTTTAGACCAAGTCGATTTTTTGGATAAAAAGTGAAAATTATTGTTTTATAAGCACTGCGATTTTATGACATCATGATTATGTGAACATGATTAAAAAAATTATGAAAAATTAACTCAATCCAATTTTCATTAAATATGTACAAAAAAATTAAAATTTAATTTAAATTTATAAATTTATACTTTACATTTTGGAACCAAAAAATTGATTTTTGAGACAAAAATTACTTTTTGTATAATGTGCATTAAATAGTTTCGTTTGAAGGTGAGTTTGGATTTTTTTTTTTTTTTATATACTTTAAAATTACACCCACCCTCACTGACTCATCAATAATCCATAAATTGTTTATAATTAATTTCACCCACAAGTGTTTGGATTATAAAATAAAATAACCATTATTTAGTCTATTAAAACTACCCCTCCACATGTATAAATACCCACCCCTCTTCCCATTCACCCACCACAAAATTAAATGTATCCTATAATATACCTCTAATTGGGTATTTAAATTACTCTTTATTAAATCATTAATATTTTTTGGATTGATGGGTCAGCTCTAAATTAATAAGCTTAAAATAGGTAAGGGTCTCTCCAATCCTTCTCCTTCCATTTTCATGTACATTATTTTGTTATATTGTCTCTTTAAAAAAACATATAGTGAAATGAATGTTATCCAATGCTAATATCTTTCATTTGATATGTTTTAAATGTTATTTTATTTATTCCCTTCTATTATAACATTTTCCTACACCATTATATTGCTTCAACGTTCTTGTAGCCATATAGTCATCCTAAATTGTTTTAAGTAAAGTGCATCTGATTTTTCAAATAAATGAAATCTATATATTTATAATACATTTGGATGTGGTTTTTTATCAGATTTATCTAGCGATTATAACACCAAAAATAGTTTTTTTCATATATCTCAATCATCATCCTGGTGCACTGTGATTTATCCCTTACTATGCACCTGGTTTTACACTCTATGGGATATGCTTGTATGATCTATAATATTATTTATAAACCATTATAAATGGTTTATAAATCATTTAATTGGTATATTAACTTTTCAAATTCATTTATATGACTACCTATACACCTTGAAATATTAGTCCTTGTGAACACCCAATGATTACAATATTTTATCCCTTTCTTGTTAAGGGTTTTTATTTCGACATTAGGAAATTTCTATTTATCCATTAAGAGATTTCATTGATATATATTTATTGATTATTTGTTTGGGGAAAATATATTATTTGAATACAATTATTCTTTCATATGGGAAATTCATGTAAGATATGTCTCATTGATAATTATGCTAAGTATTTATTTTTTTCATTCCTTGAACATTATTGTGATCCCTCGCATTTTCATGGGTAGTGAAAATCATGAGATATTTGAACATTTTTGTTCCTAGTAGTTTATAGGGTAAAATGATAAATTCTACATTAATATTATCTTTGATTATTTTTTTACCACTCTATTGGACACAGAATAGGTTTTCTACCATAAAATAACATTTTGGTTCAAATCTAAGCTACATTAATTTTACATAATATATCATATTTAATTAATTAAATATTAATTAAATCACATGTGTTAATTCAGTTGTATCATTCAAATGGGGAATCATATTGATATTTTATCTATGTGGTAAATTCCCAAATGGGGGATTTGTATATGTGAGGTATAAACTTGTTGCAGGAAAAGGGGCCAGGCTTGTGTCCCTTTTCCTTTTTTTTCTTTTTTTCCTTCCCTTTAACTTTTTTTATTTTTTATTATTTCTCTTCCCCCTTTGATTATTACGTACACCCCCATGGGATTCTTCCTTTGGGATCTTTTTTCAAGAGAGATAGAGAGAGAGGTAGGAGGTGGCATTGCCCGGGGAGCTCATTTGAAGGTAGATCGAGGCTCAGTGAGTGTGTAGCATAGATTTTCTGTAAAGATTCATTGGTTTCTACCAAGAGGTAGGACCATTTTATGTTTTTTACCATAAATTCACATATGTTAGTTATTTTAATGTTTATATATCCTTTTTGGGCTGTTGGGGACCCCGTGTGGCTGAGTCTATAGCTTTGGAGAGAAATTGGGTGTTTTAGACCATTTAGAGGGGTTTCTATTCATGAATACTTGTGCATAAGGTGTCTGGTTTAGAGAAAAAACATAGTGTATTCTTTGTATTTTGGGAAGATGATGTATGTTTATCTAGAGACTGTGTAGTGGGGGTACGCTACTTGTAGAGGTGACTCGGGGTGTGTTGGGGGCCCATGGCCATATAGGGTACCCATACAAACCCTATGAGAGGTATATGGATAGTGTTCATGTACTATTATTGGGATGTCCCCATGTAGGGGTACATGGAAAAGTACATGGTTGGGCACCCCATGTAGGGTACATTCCATATACAGGGTGGTAGGGGATGAGGTACATGAGTAGGTAGCCTGTTTAGGGTATACTCTAGGTACTATGAGACACACACCATGAACATTGTAATAGTACACACAAATTGTCTTAAGGCACATGTACAGGGATAAAATTTGGGGTTATATGCCATAAACCTAAATTACAAGCCGTATACATTTCCCACCTTGCCCTGCTTGCCTGTTTTCCACCCTTTTGGCAAAAATGTAATAGTAAGTAGTCTATTATGAGAATGTTTTCATGTATATCATGATGGTGGGATCCATTTAATGTGTATAGGATTTTTGGAAGTTATTTTGTATGGGAAATAATTTTTCTGAGTATTTCATTGAGGCTTAGTTTTCGAATCATCTATTGGGTTGGGTTGTGAGCTTTAAGGCCTGAGTGAGGGTTGTGAGATCGATGATTATACTGTCTTGAGTGAGGTATGGAGATATATTTTTGGTTCTTTGTATGTATCCTATATGGTAGGATCAAGGAGTATCTATAAGGAGATCTTGGTCTTTCCCCACATGATAAGAATAGTTTCTCGAGGTTAGAGCAGTTTTGTATTTTTTATTGTGTTTAAGGATTAGAAATGTTAGATCCTTACAGATGGTTTTATGTCAGGGGATGGAAGTTATGGATGGGTTTCATTGATCTATTGAGATGATTTTGAGTGACTATATAATATTCCATGTGGTATGGTACTAATAGTGTTATCAGTGGTTATTATATTGAGTGGTTAAGAATTCTTATGTGACATGGGCTGGTTCATGCTGAGGATCCATTATAGAGTCCTACTTTTTAGGTGATCACGAGGACCATTGTGAAAATCTTGGTTGCTATGGTTTTATTTTTATTTCCACTATTGTCAGGTTTGTGCTTTTGGATACTCGTTGTGCCTATTTTTGATCGAGGATTAGATGGAGGCCATTGAGGGTCATTTGGGGTGTTTTTACACTTTCCATGTCTTGTGCTTTTGGATGATCTAGAAGAACCCATTATAAGGTTTCCTATTCTTTTTTTGGACTTTTGGATATTTTAGGGTTTTTTTATGATCATGTACTAGAATTTTATGTGCATCATTGGAGTCCCTGGTAGGACTTCGCCTTTATGTTGTGACCTGGGCGACTGTTGGAGGCCCGAGTTTTGGTTTAGCCATGAGTTGGATCATTGATAGAACATATAATTTGTTGTTTTTTGGATTCTGAGATTAAGGTTTATAATAGAGGCCATGTTCATTGTTGGATAAGAGTAGATCTACACTTCTAGTTTAGTAGTTTTTATGGTGTTTTCATGAGTTGGACTGACCCATGTTCAGTTGGCCTTTGGCCATGATGATTAATGCAGTTTCACCTTAGGATTTTGGTTTAAGGAGTGAAACTTTGGTATATCTTGGATCATGTGGTGGCCTTGGGTTTTGATAGAGTTCCATCCTCCATTGTATGGTTGTAGTTAGATGGGTTTAGGGAGATAATGGATGATTTGGATGAGTGCAACACCCCTCTAGTTGAGTGTGTTCCCTTGCAAGAGTGGCTTCAAGGTCGTGAGGTACTGAGGTTCTCACAGAGTGTGTTTTTTGTAATGTGTATGTTGTTTCACTCTCAGTGATGTGTATGTTATATATTAAGTTGATTGACATTAGATGTCATACTAGAACCCACAGTTATATGCTTTCCAGGTTTTTATTTTTCACCCTTATTTTCATGAATTTATTTCTTTATTCCAACTATTAGTAGTGTTTGACTAAGCTGATAATATCGTGTGTTCATACAATTGTTATGGAAATATATTATAGGTCAACCGTTGGGGTGGCCTACTGAGATTTATTTCTCACCCCTATTACGTGCACCTTGGTATGCATGCAAACCCGGTGATTGCTTCCAGTTGGATCATAGCTTTTGTGATGGATGGTTTAGAGGCCCAATGTTGATTGATTGAGTAGAGATTCTCGTATGGTGTCTCAAGATTGGTCTAGTATAACTTTAAAATTGTAGACACTAAGTATGTGTTTTGTATTTGTTTTGGTAGTTGATCATATTCTATTTATTTTTAGTTTTTTTATTTTGTATATTTGGTCATCCCAATGGGTGACTAGGTTTTGTATATTTTTTATTCTTGTCAGTCTATATGTTTGTATGTCACCTTTAATTTATTACTGCATGATTTTATTTTAATTTATTTTTTATTTTTACTCTAATGTTTAACCTTATGGGTTTTGTGGTTATTTTCACTATTATTGTACTCTAGACAGAGGTTATATTCTCCCCATTGTATCTTATATACCCTCTCCATTGGTCTATACACTCTAACATTCAGTGATTCATGATTAATCCCTTGTGGGGAGGCAGATTGGGTGGCATGTTAGGTCAAACCATACTAGTTCATTACAAGATGGTAGCATATTTTTTTGGTTTTTTTTATTTGGGTTGTTGGTAGACAGGTGGTCTGAGAGTGTGTCAGAACAGGTGATGGATATCAGAATGGTGTTTTTTGAACAACATTACTAATAGGAAGACCAAGATATCTGGGCATGTGATTGGTGTTTTTGGTTTCCTTTTTTATGGTT
This sequence comes from Viscum album, assembly GCA_963277665.1. Lineage (NCBI taxonomy): Eukaryota > Viridiplantae > Streptophyta > Magnoliopsida > Santalales > Viscaceae > Viscum > Viscum album. Next base: position 811,479,223 of record OY728126.1, on the reverse strand, counting down.
GTCTGATTTCACCCTATTGTGATGCACTTGAGTTTTTGGATTGATGGTTTATTCTAGATTTTGGCTCTTGGATCATGGGAAAGAGGCAAATTTTCATTCATCATTATAGTAACATAGGATTAACATGACATATTCTTATATATGGTGTTTTACTGATGATAGGGGTTTATTTGTTTAAAGTGTCAACAGCTTCTCATATAGTGTTTTATCATATAAGATTTTAGTGGAATTTTACTCAACTAAATTGTATGTATATATTTTATTTTGAAGATGGTACATTTTTATATTGTAGAAAAATGTTTCATGGGTAAGGATATATATTCCCTTATATAGATATTCATAGAAACCATTTTATTTTAGTGTGGGAGTTGAATACCCAGTTGGTGGCTTGATGATGGAAAGGATTCTTGTGGGATCTTTAGATCGGTCTTGAGTTTCCCTGAGGTGGTGGTTTCCCATTATTTCCTTAGGTTGTGTTTTTTGATAGAGATATTCTCTTTCTATGTATTTTCTATCGGGTCATGTAGTGGAATGGTGTGCCTAAAATCTCTGATGGCTTGGGTGAGGATGGTTGTTCTTCCTTGGGAGAGTTGGTGAGGTCTTCTTTCACCATGGTGTTGTTAGGGATATGGATTTATAGTGTTTTAGAAGTGTATCAATAGGAGTTCTCATTGTATCATGGCTGGTTTTAGAGGGAAGATTTGGTTGGATCCCTACCCTTGTTCATTTTGGTGGCATCGTGGGTAGCAAAACTGGAGCATAGTTGGATTATTATAGTTTTGGATCAACGAATGAGTACACGGTGGTCATGTGGTTGATCTTGGAATGATTTATATTCCTTAATGTTGGGGTCGAGGGTGCTCTAGTTTGTTTCAACTAACCTATGTGAGAATCATGGTAAGTATTTTTTGGAGCCTTATCCTATTTTTGTTAGGACTTGGCCCATGTGAATGTGAGTCATGTTATTCTTTTGAGATTGTTTTAATGAAAGTATTGTGGTGGGGAGTGAACCACAAGACATTGGAGGTTATTAGCCACATTTAAATGGTATTTTGAGAGTTGAGGTTTCAAGTTTACATGGCATTCATGTGTGAGCAGTTTGGCCATGCCTCTCCATTATGTTCATTTATGGAAATAACATGGGCCATGTGGTCTTACATTTGGGATGTGACATGATGATAAGGATAATATTATAGTGGGTAGCATCAGATTAGTCATGGAATAATTTCTCTTGTGTTGGGATAGATTTTTGGGTGTTGTAAGACTGGTTATTGGATAGTCGAGATTATGTTGGTTATGAAAATTATTAGGAGAGGGAAAGGATGTCGGTTTTTCACCAAGGCTTCTCAAGGGTGGGAAGATTTTGTGGTGGGGATTTTATTGACACCTCATGTTATCAAAGGTAGTGTAAATCAGAGAAACAATGTCTATTTATATTATTGGGAATGTTCAAGAAAAAAATGGTAAATTCTCCTGTAAGATGATTTTAGTTAATTTTTTCAACAACTCTTTTAATCCGGAAATTGGGTGTTTACCCAAGGATGTTTATTTGGTAGAGATTTGAGCAATTCTAATTTTGAGGAATATTTAAAATTTAATTAATTAAATACCTTTTCATTCACGCATGTTCATTTGGTGATATATTTAAAATGGATCTTTAGAATGATATTCTATCTTGTAGGTTGAGTTCGGAATGGGGGGGTTCCTGGGTGAGGCATAAACTAATTGTAGGAACTGATGTCGAGATAGTACCCATTTTCATTCATGTTTCCTTTTATTATTTATACCTTTTACCTTTTTTTCTTTTTTAAAAATTTATTTCCCCCTTGTCTTTCAAGGTATAACCCCATGGGATTCTCCCTTTGGGTTCTTCATCCAAGAGATGGAGATGGAGTGAAGAGGGAGAGGGAGGTGGTGGCACCACTCAAGGAACTCTTTTGGAGGTAGATCAAGGCTAGGAGGTTTATGGTGCTAATCTGGTGTCATGATTCGGTGTTTTCCTCCTGAAGGTATGAATTTTTTAAATTTTTCACCATAATTACACATATCTTAGTTGTTTTAATGTTTTTAAATCCTTTATTGGGTTGTTGGGGACCCCATGTGGGTCAAAACTATAGCTTTTAGGGAGAAATCGGTTCATTTTAAGGGATTTCCATTTAGGAATACCCATTTACAAGATGGGAATCATGTGCAAGGTACACATCAAGTATGGGGTGGTACATTCCATGTAATATGGAAATGTACATGCTATGTGAGGCCTAAGGTAAATGGGAATGTGCCTCATTTAGGGTAGACATTGTGTACTGGGATGCACACACTATGTACTTGGTAAAATTTCAGGTTGAGTTTCCAAAGGTATATGACTAGGGAAGACCATTGGGGTGACATTGAACATCTCGGTTCCAGGTGCCACCCAAAGGTGCCTCAAACCTGGTTGGTCACATAACCTCAAGCGCATTTCACCAAATGCCAGAGGCTACCGACTAGCAGCGAGGTACAAGGTCTGATAATAGGGAAACTATGCCCTCATTGGAAAAGTATAAATAGTGGAAAAACAATTTGTAAACAATAGCAGAAGAATTAATACCATACAATAGAATTAAACAGTGTAATACTGATAGAATAAAACAACTACAGCATATATATCAATAAATGATGCATGTCACGTGTATCTTGGAAAGCCTCCAAACATGTCACAATGATGGAAATACAATGCTAAAACTAAAGTATAGAAAAGTAGTAAACTCTAATAGCATCGCAAGCCTCATCTAGGTCCCATGCTCTCCAGCTCTAATAGAAATCAAGTACTTGATGAAGAAGGGTGATTTCCCTTATATATACCTACAACCATATAATCTGTTTGGGTCCAAAAGCATAACCCAAATAGGGTGTGAGGAAAATCCCAGTAGGAAACCACCAGAAGATCTATGCCTAATGGTCAGTGAATATATATATATATATATATATATATGGTAATATGCAGAAAAGAAGTAATAAACTAGGAAGTACTCAAAAGAAAAAAATCCTACAGTTTTCAGTTACTTCGTTTACATTTATTAATTATTCAAACCATTGAATAATGAAATCCCAATATCTATTATAAGCTTTGTATCACTTGTGTAATAGTGAAACATATTTCTTAGAAGACCATCTAAACAATATAGTAAGACTGAGTCCAATCTTGTTATTTGGATTGGCAGAAACATCACAATCATTCAATCTTTCACAAGAAACCCTTTGGAAAATTTCTCATAGTATAACCCCTCTGGTTTAACATATCATTAATTCAATAAATAAGGACCCTCTGGGAAAGCTCACACAGTCTAACCCCTTTGGTTCTATATAGAACTAATCATTTACATATGACCACTTGGGTAGCTCTCATGGTCAATACCCCCTTTTTCTTTATATCAAAAATATATTAAAATGACCACCTTGAAACTGTCACAGTCAATGTCCTAAGTTCCAACATTCATTTAATAATAACCCTCTAGGTAGCTCTCACAGTCTAACCCCTCTGGTCTATGACCACCCGGCAGATCTCACAGTCAATACCTCTCGATCAACATAACTACAATTCATACATAAATGAGCCTACTTTGGGATACTCTTTCAGTCAATTCCCCTTGGTCAAAAATTCACAATGTGAAACACATGCATCTCATATAATCAGTCAAACTCCATCCTAAACAATTTTAGCCATGGAAACAATGTATGCCTCATAGTCACCCTAGGACAAACAGCTATAAACAGTTAGTCATAAGAACACATCCTTGGGGTGTCCCATAACAACGTATAAAACCTTATGCATAAGCAATTACCCTTTCCCAAACAAACAAACCATAGCAGGTATTAAATAGGGTAACAATACCAAAACACGCAATACCCCAACATGGGTATTCAGAACTTTAAGCATATAAAATCCAAATAAAAATAAAATAAATCCACAAAACACCTACCTTGATGTTGTATGATGAACACTGTTGAATTTAAACCCTTCAATCAGCCTAAAACTATGTAGATCTATAAAAAGGGTAAAAATGATCAACCCTCAATAATTCATGAGAGCTGAGAAATCAGGAAGAAAGGCTCTAGAGAAGGAGAGAAATCACTGGTAGGAATCTAACGCACATGGCAGTGTCTCAATCGGAGCTTGGACAAAGGAATGGGTAGAGCTTGAAGTTTTTCATCCATTCATTGCTCTCCTGTATGAACCAAGGGGGAGAAGAAGTGTTTTCTAGATATAAGACACGACCCCGCTCTGACTAATAAATTAAAAAGAAAAGTACACAGCGTGTTCATTTAATTTACATGCCATATAATAGCCACAACTATCCACCTCTTTAGGCAGTCTTCTAGGTCACCTACATGTCCATGTACTCGGCCATTACATATCCAGTACACGGTTACACTTGAAAACCGAGTACATATCGTGTCCTCAAAAGTACACAGCATGTACATATAAAATTATCAATTCTTCATTGTTCCTAAAAAACAACCTGAAATCAAGATCTATACCTAAAATTAAGATTCATGTTCGTACAAGCTCCCCCTTTAAAGTAATTTTACCTGAATTTACCTTCCAATGGTGGTGAAGATGAAGCTTCAAACAACTCTAGTCACTGTGATCAAACGTCGACCTCCCTCTCCCATGTCTCGTCATGTACTCATCCATGCTACCATACTACCTATACCATAGGAACATACAAGCCATGTAGAACCTTCATGCTGCAATCCAAAATCCATATTGGATGATCCTCAAAGGATGCATCAACCTTCAAATCAACCTCCTTGGGTTGTAAAACATGAGACGAGTCTAAAAAGTAACATTGTAGTTGAGAAACATGGAATATGTCGTGTATAGCCTAGTACCTCTAAGGTAACTGCAACCAATAGGCCACTAGCCCGACTCTCTCTGAAACCTCAAACGACCCAACATACCTAGATGAGAGCTTCCGCTGTCTCTTAAGCCTCCTCTATCCCAACCTTAGTGTGACAGGTAAGAAAACCTGATCTTCAAACTCAAACTCTAGAGGTCATATCTGTTGATCAACATAAGATTTCTTCTAAGACTCTGTTGTATCCATCCTCTTCTGAATCAACTCTACCTGCTCAGTGGTCTCCTGGACAAGATGAGGTCCCAACATAGTTGCCTCTCCAACCTCCATCCAACATAGGGTTGATCGGCATAGCCTACCGTACAAAGCCTCATAAGGTTCCATCTAAATCATTGTATAAAAATTTGTATTCTAATAAAACTCCACTAGGTGTATGTGTATCTCCCAGGATCCCCCAAAATCTAGGATGCATGCTTGTAGCATGTCCTCTAAAACATGAATCATATGCTTAGACTGGCCATATGTCTGAGGATAGTAATATGTACTCAGAATTTTCTATGTACCCAAATCCCTTTGTAGTCCCTGATAGACATGAGAAGTAAACTGGTCATCCCTTTTTGAAATGATAGAGTGTCGAACCCCATGAAAATGTACAGTCCCTCGGATGTATAACCTTCTAATCTCATCAACACTGAAGGTTTTCTTGATCGACAAGAAATGTGAAACATTCATTAGTCTATCAATAACAACCCAAACTACATCATTCCCTCGAGGATACCACTTTAAACCGGTCATGAAATCCATCATGACATCATTCCATTTCCACCCAGGAAATGGGTTACTATTGTAAAATCATTGTCGATCATAGATACTCAGCATTCACCAACTAATAGGTGGAACATCTCATAAAAATCTAGCAACATTCTTCTTCATACCCGGCCACCAATACTGACGGTTTAGATCTTGATACATCTTAATGACACCGGGATGAACTTACCAAATTGAGGAATGAAAATATATCCTCAACTCCTCACATATGTATACTAACACCCGTATGCGTCCATGAAAATGCAAGACCTCCTCATCGCCTACGGTCCACCCAAGAGTAGGTTCCTCGCCTGACACACTCTCTCATAGGACTAGGCCTTCAAATACTGATATTTTCATCATTCACACTTGATCCAGTATAGTAGAGGTAATAGCTACAAAAGAAATAAATTCCTTCCCCTAGATATCATGCACCTCCAAATGAAACACAAAGAATAGATCCATAAGATGTCACTCATTGTTGTGAACTACATGTATCTGAGTCATCTTTCTCAACACATCAGCCACTACGTTGCCTTTCCCATGCATGTAGGCAAGTTCAAAGTCAACAGACTAAAGATACTCAATGACCTTCACTATCTCAAATTCATATCGTGCTAATTAAATATATACATGAGACTTTTTTAGTCAGTGTGCACCGCAAAATGTTCTCCCAAATGATAATGTCTCTAACAGTGTAAAGCAGGCACAACTACAGCCAACTCGATATCATATGTCAGATAATTCCTCCCATGTGGCCTCAACTGCTGAGACCCGTACACCATGACTCCTTCCATCTATATAAGCACAACTCCTAGCCCAATACCTAATGCATCATAGTATAAGGTGTATCTTTTTTCTGATTCCATAAAAACTAGTATCGGTTCTGAATTCAGTCTCCCTTTCAGCTCCTGAAAGGATGAATCCCAAGAATCTATCAACAAGTACTTCATGCCTTTCTTAGTTAGGCCCGTCAGGGGCTCTACTAAGCATGAAAAGTCATGTATAAAGTGTCTTTTGTAACCATCCAGCCCCAGAAAACTTTGTACCTCAAATACATTCTTTGGATGCTTCTAGGAAACTACTGCTTACAATTTCTCTAGGTCTACTGATACTCCTATCTCTGAGATAACAAGACCCATGAACTGAATTTGGTCCATCAAAAAGTGTTATTTTCAATATGATTTCAATATGGGTGGCATGGTTGTGTCGAGTGTGATAGTACTCCATTATATCATCCATGAAGACTACCACAAAAGAATCCAAGTAAGGATGGAACAATCACTTCATCATTTCCATGAAATCTTCTAGCACGTATGTGAGACCGAACAGTATAACAAAATACTCGTATAAATCATACCTACTCCAAATAAAATGTAAGAGTTATATTTTATGGTCTAACATGAAAATAATGATAAGCGGATCTCACTTCAATCTTCAAGAACACTCAGGATCCTTGAATATGATCAATGAGATCATCAATACTCAGTAAGTGATATCAGTTCTTAACCATCAACAAATTAAGCTTCTGATAATCCACATAAAGTCTGAGGTTACCATCCTCCTTCTTCACAAAAAGGATAGTCAAAATCTAATGAGAAGTACTAGGTCAGATGAAACCCTTTGCCTCCAACTCCTATAACTACTTCTTGAGCTCCTGTAACTCTAGTGTAGCCATCCTATAAAAAGGAATGGACATCAGTGTCTCTCATGGAAAATGATCAATAGAGAAATCTACCTCTCCCTATGGAGGTAAACCTGAAAATTCATCTGGAAAGACATCTCTAAAATGATCCCCCACTGAAGGAATTTTCATCTATGAAGTCCCCTAGTCATCCAAATATAAACTAGTAATCTGGGCCATAATTCCTACCAACCCATGACGCTCGGGTCCAGCTCTGCTCTCCTGGACATCCCATTCACCCTTGTGTAGAAAATACCCACCCTCTGGTGACATGAAACTCACCCTATGGTGATAGAAGTCCACAAAGTCCTGGAAAGAGACCAACTAGTCCATTCTGAGAATGAAATCGAATCCTATCATCTCTAAGACATAGAGGTCCCATAAAAAGTGACACCTACCAACCTTAAGAGGTAACTCTTTTCACTGATGTACACTAGCCTTCTTAATCCCCAACAGTGTGTCTAACATCATAACATCATCAGAAGTAAAGATGCAGAGCCCAAGGCTATCTGCAACATAAATAGATATGAAACTATGGGAAGCCACAGTATCAAAGAGTGCAGAAGCTAAAACTGAGGTAAATAGAATGGTAACTCTAACCGTAAAGGGTAAGAGATCCCGACCCTATTGGGTTTGCTTCATTGTAAAATTATGACATGTACTACAGCCCTGTGACCTTACCTGAAAACCCTGAGCAGATCCACTCTACTATTGTTTAAAACATGTAGCTAGAATAACATGGCCATGACCACCTCCTCGACCTAAATGGCCTGCTGAACTCCAGTTCCATGACTGATGAGAAACTGGTGGTCCATCTCATGAATGTGAAGTCATAACAGAACACCTATCACTCGTTACTGGTGAGAACACTTGACAGAAATGCTGAAGGTGACCCATCTTGCAGAAGGATCGACACTCGATTGGGTCCTTCTGGCAATACAGTCTCGTATGCCCACACTTCCTGCACTGAAAGCACACCACCTAGATACCAGAAGAAACATCACATAATAGATCCCTACAATGATTCATTATATCTGTAGAAGGAGTATCGGCCCTAGATGTTTAACTGCCCCAGCTCGTAGCTCCCAACTCCTTCAGATTTCACTCGGTAATCAGCACCGGGTTCACTATAGTAGTTACTAAAGTCATCCTAAAAACATTCTACTGTGATCGGATGTCATACCTAAGACCATCCCCAAATCTCCTAGCCAATTATAACTCATCACATACTATAATAGATGCAAATGACTGAAGCTCTTAAAATGATATGAGTAATTCATCAATGAAAGAGCACCCTACTTTAAGTGAATGAACTCTCATGCTCGATCATCCCTCAACATCTCTGGGTAGAATTAATCATAGAAGGTCCTATAAAACTCTTCCCAATACATATCCCGATGACGTCCCTCCTATGAGATAACATCCTTCCATCTCTTGGTGTAATCACATAACCTGTATACCGCGAGCTTCACCCTCCTCTCCAGAGGCATCTCTAGAAGCTCAAAGATAGAAAGCATGTTCTCCAACCATGATTTTTTATCCTATGGTCCTCCATCCCCTATAAAGGTGGTAGGATGTTGATTTCAGAACACCCTCGTTAACTCCTCCATAGTCGGGGTAGGATGTGGTGCTCCCTAAAAAGTTTTCATCATCCTCATAAAGCCTTCAAGGAGCTGTGCATCAGAACTTGTGTCTTGTATAATAGTTGGTTCCAAGATGGGAACAACGGGAGGAACTGTTGGTAGTACCAGATCTACCATTTCCAGTGTCTTCTCGTTTCCCTTTATCTAGCGTACAACCAGAGGACATCTCAATGGAATGACTCTATAAGTTCAATCATGCACCTCAATACAAGATTATCAAGGACCACAACTTAGAAGTACAAGAATGGAACAGGATAAAGAAAGCATTCAAGTTTCACAAAACAGGGTTACATGACGTGTATAAACTTTACATGGAATGTTCTATTAATCTTTTAACATGGTGTGTTCCTCTACCAATCATGGTCGTGTAACACCCTTACACATGGCGTGTTCCTCCTGAGACACGGTGTGTAGTTGAATTTTACCTCCTACCCAAGTACATCTACATGGCTAGAACTACATGTTCTCTCCTAGGTAACACTACACAGCATGTCACCCTATACATGGCATGTACCATCTAAGTCCCATCCACCTATGTCATTGATCACACGGCTGGATACACGGTTCTCTACAACACGGCATGTACTCCTAATACATGGTGTGTTCCACCAATGATTTTCCAACCCCATTTCTCTACTCCCATAGTCAGCTACACAGTTAAGCACTACACGGCGTGTACATATAGTACATGGCGTGTACTTGAGAAAATTTGTTTCTTCCATAATAGAAGAACACATGGCGTGTGTTCATAAAACCAAATGTCATGTTTTCTGGGTTTTCGGATAGTAGGCCTTTGAAACTTCTCTAGGAACCTTAAAAAAATAAAAAAAAATTACAATTCATGAAAAATTATGATCAATTAGGTCCCATAGTCCCATGAATTAATGTTTGGCATCCTTATTCATATCATAACTTGGACAATTTCAATTAAACATCAAACATGATCCACCAAAATTTGATCTAAGAGGGACCATAACACCTCAGAGACTAAAGATTGGCGTCCATCCAAATAAAGATTTACATATTCCAATACCCTATCAAATTAAGAGGTATTCTATCATGGAATCTATCACAACATCATGCATATCTTTCACAACACCTATAAAAAATCATGCAATCAATAATGCACCCTAAATGAAATGACAAGAATTCAGGGCATGTGACCTCTAACATGTGCCTATATGATGCATGAGATGGAATACCCTCATCTCATTGGGTTGTAATAGAAATAGGACCAAAATGATATAAATCGTAATATCACTATACGATTGAATCACCCAACGGTGAAATAAAATCAACTATAACAATTTCAAAATAATAAAAATTGCAGTATTCAAGGTAACTTGGCTTTTTCATGTACATGAGTTAGCTACTCCCAGGAACAACGTATTACCAAGTACCAATTCCTTCCAATCCATATCTATAGTCTCCAAATAGTAAGACAAAGTAGGAAAGAAACTCTTTCAATACCATTTTGTAACGTACTAATTTTGGGTATCACCCAAAGGTGCCCCGAACCCGGTTGGTCACTTGAACTCAAGTGCATTTCCCGAAATTCCAGAGGCTAACGACTAGTAATGAGGGCCAAGGTCTAATAATGGAGAAACTATGCCCTCATTGTAAAATTATACATAGTGGAAAAACAAGTAGTAAATAGTAGCATAAGTAGTAATACCATACAATAGAAGTAAATAGTAGAAGACTGATAGAATAAAACAACTGTAATATATATATAAATAATTGATGAATGTCACATGTATCTAGGAAAGCAGCCAAACATGTCACAATTCTGGAAATACAATACTAAAACTAATGTATATAAAAGCAGTAAAGTCGAACACCATCGTAAGCCTCAGCTTGGTCCCATGCTCTCTAGATCTAATAGAAATCTAGTACTTGATGAAGAAGGGGGATTTCCCTAATCTATACTCACAACCATATAATCTGTTTGGGTCTAAAATCATGACCCAAATAGAGTGTGAGATGAATCTCAGTAGGAAACCAAAAAAATATATTTTCCTAACTGTCAGTGAATATATATATATAGAAGGTAATATGCATAAAATAAGTAATAAACTAGGAAGTACTCAAAGCACATGAGCCTCAGCCTAGTTGGTGAGGACTCCTTAAGTGCATCCAAGAGACCTGGGATCAAATCCAGGTAGAGGCTAATTTCTGAGTACTATAGCGGGAACTGTAGCAGGCACTGTAGCAGGCACTGTAGCAGGCACTGTAGCAGGAACTATGCAGAACTATAGCAGGTACTGTAGCGGACTATAGCAGGAACTGTTTGGCACTGTAGCAGCCAGGAATATTCCTCCGTTTGGGCCTTTGGGAAACCTATTTGGTCCCCGAGTCCTTTAAGACCTTCGGGCCACCCAGGCCTTCGGGTCAGTAAGGCCTTCGGGCCACCTTTAGTGCAGATGCAAACCAGACAACCTATAAGGAACAAGATTCAGAAGGAGGAGGAGAAAAGAGCTTACACCAGAGCAAAGCTAAATGGATTGCATGAATGGGAGGGTATGGAACCTGCCATCGGTACAATCCTATTAATGCATGGGAAATCCTAGTCGATCATCCATGCGAAGGTGGAGAGTTGATTTCATGATGAAGATACTAGGGAGGAGCAGTTCCAAGTAGTTAGTATGGGGTGCATGTAATGTTTGAAGCCTACGGGAAATGAATTCCTCTAAGGCCTACAGGTCATGTAATACTTTCACCTACGGGCCTTGTAAGGGTTCTACCTCACCCCTTAAAAGGTGGATTATCAAAAATCAATAAAAAATGAAGGCCTTCAGGCCATTGGAGGAGGAAGTACTCAAAAGTAAACAATCCTATAGTTTTCAATTACTTTGTTTACATTTATTAATTATTCAAACCATTGAATAATGAAATCCTATGATCTAGCCTAAAATTTGTAACCCCTATGTAATAGTGAAATAGATGTCTCAGAATACTATCAAAACAATCTACTAAGACTAGGTCGAAGCTTGTTCTTTGTCTTGAAAAACTCATCACAATCATTCAATCATTCACAAGAAACCCTCTAGGAAAGTTATCTTATTTTAACCCCTTCGTTATAACATACCATCAATTCAAAAAATAATGACCCTATGGGAAAGCTCACACAGTCTATCCCCTTCAATCCCACGTAGCACAAATCATTTACATACGACCACTTGGGTATCTCTCATGGTCAATACCCCTTGGTCTGTAGAGAAACAATAAATTAAAATGACCACCCGGCTGCTCTCATAGTCAATGCCCTAAGGTCCAACAATAATTTAATAATAACCCTCTGGGTAACTCTCATGGCCTAACCCCTCTATTCTATAAACACTCGGAAGCTATCACATTCAATACCTCTGGGTCAACATAACTACAGTTCATACATAAATGACCCTACTTCAGAAATCTCTCATAGTCAATTCCCCATGGTCAAACATTCAAAATATGAAACACATGCATCACATATAATTATTCAAACACCATCCTAAAAATTTTAAGGCATGGAAACAAGGTATGCCTCATAGGCACCCTAGGCCAAACGGCCATAAATAGTCAATCAGCGGAACACACCCATGGGGTGTCCCATAACAAGGTATAAAAAATTATTCATAAGTAATTACCCTTTCCCAAACTAACAGACCATAGCATGTAATAAACAGGATCAAAATCCCAAAACACACAATACTATAACATGGGTATTTGGAACATCAAGCATATATAATCCAATGAAAATCAATGAAAGGCACAAACTGCCTACCTTGATGTTGTATGATGAACACTATTTAACATTGGCTCTTTAATCGGCCTAAAATGACTTAGATATACGAAAATGGTAAAAACAATCAACCCTTGATAAATCATGAGAGAGCATAAATTAGGATGAAAGGATCTAGGGAACGAGAGAACTCACTGATGAGAATCCAACATGCTAGGCAGTGTCTCGATTGGAGCTTGGATAGAGGAACGGGAGGAGCTCAAAGTTATTTGGCCGTTTGTTGCTCTCCTATACGAACTGAGGGGAGAAAAGGTGTTTTATAGAGATTATATGCAACCCTAATCTAACTAATGAATTAAAAATAAAAGTACACATCTTGTTCATTTAATGTACATGTCATGTACTAGCCTTAACTAGCCCCACTTTAGGTGGTCTCTCAGGTCACCTACATAGCCCTGTACTAGGCCGTTACACGGCCAGTACACGGTTACACACGGAAACCGGGTACACAACATGTACTCAAAAGTACATGGGGTGTACATAGAAAATTCCCAATTCATCTGTTTTCCATAAAAACAACTTTAAATCAAGATCCATACCTGAAATGAGGGTCTGGGTTCTTACATTACACACTGAGTACCACCAAATACACTTCATGTACTTTTTTTCCTAGGTTGGTTCAGCCTATTTTTTACCCTGACATCAGATTTGGACATGTAAATAGTCCAATATGATAATTTTTCACAAATATCATGATGGAAGAATCCATTCGGTGTTTAGAATCCTTTTAGATTGTGTTTTTTGATGGTTGATCATTTGTAAGAGGATTTCATTGAGAATCGGTTTGAGAATCCCCTAGTCGGTTGGGTTGTGAGATGTGAGGCCCAGGTGAGGGTTATGATATCAGTGATTGTTCTAGATAGAGAGTTCCATGGTGATCTATTTATGGTTCTTTGAATGGATCCTAGAAGGTGGGATTCAAGGAGTATCTCAAAGGAGATATTAGTTTTTTCGTATGTGATGGGAGAAAATTATTGAGGTTATAGCAATTGACGTCTAGCTCATGTTTTTTAATATAAGAGATGTTAGTACATTTGGGTTGGGTTGATGTCAGGGGATAGCTTATATGGTTTGTGTCATTGAGCTATTGAGACAGGTCTGATGGAATCTCAAGGATACCTTGTAGGGTGGTACGGATCAAGTGATCAGTGGTTTTCATAGCTGATGGTTGATAATACCTGTGTGTAATATATTGGATCATGGTAAGGATACCTTGTAGGGCCTTAATTTTGAGGTGGTTAAAAGGACTAATGTGAACACCCTGGTTGGCATTCTTTGATTTTGGATGCCCCTATTAGTTTGTTTCTGCTTTGGATTCTCATTGGGAACATTGTTAATCAAGGATCAGTTAGAGTCCACTAATGGATATTTATGATGTTTATATACTGGGAATAACCCATGTTATTTGTAACACATAAAGCTTCCATGGTACATTTCCCTTTGAATAATGCAATAGCTTTCCTTGTATGAAACTTCGAGATTCTAACACATCGCGACCAATCAAACTAGCCTTTATGAATAGTAATGCCCACTTTTTAAAATTTTATAAATTTTATCTTTCAAAATGTACTTCTTTTTTGGATTCAGAATATTGAAATTAGCTTCAGGTGAATTTTTTGGTATTTTTCTGAAAACTTTCAATTTTTCATGAATAGTGAAAAGCACTGAGTTATTGTTTAAAATCGACTTTTTATTTAAATAATTATTTATTTTATTTAAATTTATTTCGGGTCAAAATAGATAAATAATTCTTATATATGTTCAATTTAATCCATTGGATTCAGTTTATAATAATTTTAGATATATAAAAATTTTATTGAACTTTTTACCATCTTTTACCCACCTCCTAGGAGCATTTGAAAATTTACATAAAAATTAATTTTACCGCTTCTGTGAGTTGAATTTAAAAAATCCGAGTGGAATGGTTGATATCAATAAGAAAAATTTGGTTCAATGAGATGAAAATATTTTTTGGTGAACAGTAACTTTTGACTTTTATTTACCACGGTTAAAAGTAAATATGGTAATTAAAGGTAAAAATGATATTATTATTACACTAACACATGTTCTAATTCTATTGGATAAGTTTAATTCGAATAAAAACAAACTTAGGAATAAAATATGATCCATTAGGTCCACTTTGATTAGATTAGGACATTTATTGTTATTTAATTCAAAGAAGAGTTAAAAGTGTTAAATTTAATGTTTAATAACAAAACCATTTTTAATATAGGGTTACACATATAATAAATTAGACTATAAATGTTCATTAGAAATCTAAAATGATTTTCTACATAATGGTATTTTACTTTTATTTTTTATACATTAAATAATTTAATTTATTTATGAAACAATGATGATGTAGTAATTACCTAATTAATGAAATATTAAAATATTTGATATTATAAATATCCAAATAAATGTAATTTGAGACTTTTTATGAATTCCACTAATTTTCTAGGTTAATATGACATGTTAGGGTTGGTTAGATGAATTTTTTTCTAAGTAATAACACTGTTATAAATTTAGAAAAAAACAAAATACCAAATAGTGTCAAAATTGACATAAAAGATTTTTTAAAACAAATATTATATTATTAATTGATATTCTATTCATAGAAATATAAGGTTCAGACAAAAATATATATAATGACAGCTGTATCATTAATGAACCGCTTGGGGTTCTCTTGTAAGTATATAGTAAGTTTATTAACCATATAATATAAAAATACAATGAGACATGGTAAATGTCAAACTATTTAACTAAGAGTTAAATCTAAAAGATAAGGTTAATATAGTGACCAAAACCTATCTAAAACTTATTGGTTGAGTTTTTTTCGACCCATCCCCACCTTAGACTTTAAATAATTTATTTTGGAGCCATTATAAACCAAAAATGATTTTATTATAAAATTATATTTCTAGCTTTTCCTAAGGTTCCCCTCGCCCCTCTTATAAAAGGGCACTCCCACTTCTCTCAAATTTACACCTTCAGAGCCTTTTTGCTCAACAAACCTCTGCCAAAATGACCTATAAATTGTCCTCACTTTATCGTAGAGGACTTCCTTTAGTTATAAAGAAAATATATGGAGCCCTTTTGATCAAATCAAAAGGAAGAACCCGAAGAAGAGGTAAATATTTCATCACCTCTTTCAAGTTCCTTTATTCTTCCACTTCCCCTTTCTATGTTGTTTCCATTCTAAAATAATAACTCCAGTATCTTTTATATATTGTGATGTTATTATAAATATGGTACAACCATATTCATTATTCTATCCATCCTTTGAATGAAATGTCATCATATGTGTGTATGTACGGCTTACCGTCTCCACTTCATGGTGCAGGTGTCATTCAATGCATTATTATTTGGATGGGTATAATAATGATGTATAATTGATGTAAATAATAAATATAAAATGATAATTATTCTGTATATATGATATATCATCCAATTATATATTATTTTAATATCAAAATAATGATATTGTCGCTCATGCTTACGTAAGGATTACTGTCTACACGAACGTGATGAGATTCATTCCACATCGTATCCATTCAAGACTAATTTTCATTTTATGATTAAAAAAAATGTTTAAAGACTTAATATAATTATGAATATTAATAAGATGCATCTTATCCAAAACAAACATTACTTACATAACAAAGCATATAAAGGAAAACGAATTAGTTAACACCTGAAGCGATGATAATACTAAGATATTATTAACAAAGAAATGTTAAAAGATCATATATGATATCATATTAATTTATAAGATTCTTGTATAATTTAATAACAATTATTTCACCATTATAAAATAGGTAAACCTACCCTCGACCAAGGAAATTTACAAGCTAAGGGTTAATTTCACAATCTCTTTATTATCCGAGATTATTTATACGTAATTATCAACTGGGACCTCTTTATCATCCACATCCATGTTTTTTAAAATGTATTTCAAAACATTTTTACTATTTACTAGATAATGGGTAAGATTAATTTATAACCTTATTTGACCTTATATGTTTTTTAAATGAATCTTTCTATCGTTTTCCAAACAAGGTACTTTATAACCTTTTCGATAAAATTAAGGTAAGAATGTTGTTTTTAACTTATACAGCAGGTGTGGCTATTTTCCGCCATTATAACATTGTCGAAGCTTCTCATACAAGCTTATAAGAATATTTTCAAAATAAATGTTTTCTTTATAATTATGTGACTCTTAAATTATTTCAAAATAGAAGGAGATATTTCTTTAAAAAAGGTTTTGACTTCATCTATGTCAACATCCTTTGATGGATTTTAATCTTATTTGAAGTTGATTTATTATGATACAAAACTTATATATTGTATTGAAGGTTTTTTTATATGTTTTATTGTGGATGTTCTATTTTTACACCATTCACGGTTTATGGTTAATGTATTGACATTATGTATGCTAGTTTAAATATGAATGTTTATGTTATGTTTAAACCTTTTCATATCTGGAATGCATTAGAATTAGTAAGTGACGGGTGGATCCCACTATAGCTCCTCAATGCATCGGTAGGTCTCATGAGAAAAACTAGTGTCTTGGCATAAGTCCTTGAAAAAATCTTTTTTGTAGTCTTAGCACAAGGAGTTGACTATGTGGTTATAAAAGTCTATCATTATGCATTCCATCATTATGAAAGTGGCTATTGATATTTCTTGTGATTATTCGACTAGTAGAATATCCCTGTGAATAAATAAATGTAATTATTTGATTTTATCTTTTACATGTTATGTTGAAGTTCAAGTTTAAAATTATTTTGTTTTAGTCTTATACATTGCCTTAAATGTTTATGCTTATTTATGGAAGTTTCCGCTTTATTTTTATCCTTACTGAGCATATGAGCTCGCCCATTTCTTTGTTTTTTTTTTCACAGGATGTGAAGAGGTGTATTATGATTGACCTGTAGGGATAGTCTATGGGATATCGTTGTTTTCTATGGAAACAATGTTGTTGTAGTTTTCCATTTTACGATTTAATGTAAACCTTATGAATGTATCTAGTACTTCCAAGGATACTAAACTAATCAGTCATTCGAGACATGATTTTTTCTGATCATGCCAATGATACGTAATAATGCACTGACTCTAGGCTTCTGGGGTCGGGGCATTACAGTTGGTATCAGAGGAAGTTTAGTACAAACCTTGGAAACTAGATTTAGGTAAAATCTGATTAGATCACATAGCCCTAAGAAAGACTTTGAGGATTAGTATAGAAGAACTTCCTAAAATTTTGGTATTGTAGAGATTTTGTGAGTTTTCTAAGCAATACATCCCTATCTGGATATGAGCAAGTTGAGGTGGATCTGGCAAAAATGTACCTAGGGGTAAAACCCTAAAACACTACTTTGATCTAGACTTGAACAGGAACTGGTGCACAACAACGGGCCTTGCTGCACTCTTGGTTACAACACTTCCCGGGAATATGCTTAGGATAATTATCATTTTCTTTACAAAGGATTATAAAGGGTTTATGAGTATATACTTCCTCAAGGAAAACATTTTTTATGATTTGGGATTATATCCATAAACTGTTCAATTTTTGTTAAGTATTTTATAAGTTTGGAATTATGTATTTCAATTCATAAACTAATCTAGTTTATGCCATTGTTTAGAAATGGAACCAAGTGGAAGGAATGTAAACCATATCCATGCACACACTTTATGTAGGGATTTCCCTCCTAATCAAGATAATTATAGTGGAGCTGGTGATACAACTAGTTCTGATCAACTTATCGCTATATTGAGACAACTCACTCAGTTTATGAATAATAATCTTACCCATATAGAGCACCCTGATCCGCAGTGTGGAGGATCAATGTTATGTCGATTCATGAGGCAAAAACCACTAACATTTAATGGGGGTACAAATCCACTAGTAGCTGAGCAATGGATAAATTCCTTAGAGAAAATATTCCATGCCTTGGGGGTAGAAAAAGTGAAAAAGTTATCCTGGCAGTTTACCACCTCACCAGAGATGCTGATCAATGGTGGTCATTGATTCAAAACACAAAGTAAGATGATGAAGTATAAAATATGGAACAGATGTATTTTAAGTAAATTTTCTTAGAAAAATACTTTCCTCATGACCATTGAGCAGATATGGAAAGACAATATCTGAGTCTGAGGAAAAAGGATGATGATAATGCCGCAAAGTATGAAGCAAAATTTAAAATGTTGGCAAGGCATGCTGCAGATTATATATGTAACCCAAGAAGTAAGATTGATCATTTCTTTGATGGGTTAAAACCATTTCTCTGTCGATCATTAGTCTCACAATCCTTCTCATCATACGAAGATATTGTCTCATGTTCTATCAAGACAAAAAAATAATTCTCTAAGTCTTATGACTTTAAAAAAAGCAAGAGAAGAAGAGATCTTCTGAACACTCTAGAAATGGAAATAAGGGGAAGAAGGGAAAAGTTGAATATCCATCCTACAGTAAATATGGGAAGAAACACCCTGGTACTTTCCTGAAGAGAATGGCAGTCTATTACAAGTGTGGTGAAAAAGGCCACCAAGCTCGCAATTGCAAGGGTAAGAAAGAGGATGTCGATGTTGAATTCTAAAATTCTAGAGAAAGGGCGCATTAGGCGAATGAATTTCTTAAGATTCAGGGGAACATACCTCAAAAAAGTCCAAGGGATCAAAGCCAAGCTTATGTTATCACTACTTCTAAGGTTGAAGCTATGAAAGACGTAGTGGCAGGTAATTCAATGATTTCCTCAAGTTTAGAAAATGCTTTATTTGATTCTGGATCATCACATTGTTTCATATCTTCCCAGTTTTCTATGAAAATTAAATATTTACAATTTTATTTAACAAGGGAGTTGTCAATCAAAACTATTAAGGGAAGTATCATTGCAACAATGTTTTGTGAATCATTCCCCATTAGGGCATATAAATGTTCTTTATCTGATGATCTCATCGTCATACCCATGACTGAATTTGATATAATCCTTAGTATGGATTGGCTTTCAGAACATGATGCAAAAATTTATTGTATGAACAAGGAGGTTACTGTTTTCGATGACGATGATAAAGAACACCTTATCTTTAGAGTAGAATCATCACCACCTAATTCTTATCTAGATCCACCCCTAGTAGCTCAACTAAATTCAATTATTAGTGAGTAAGATAATGAAATTACTATGGGTGAGGAAAGAAATGTTCAAATAGAGTATGTACCTATTTTGAAAGAATGTGTTGATGTGTTTCCAGAAGATTTACCTGGATATCCTCTAGAACGCGAAATTGAGTTTTCCATTGATTTAATTCCTGGATCAAGGCCCATATTGAATACTCCTTATAGAATGACCACTGTGTAATAAGTGTAACAAAATAAATAACTAGAGGAATTGAGTAATAATGGATTTATTCAACCAAGTGTTTCTCCATGGGGAGCCCCTGTTCTTTTTGTTAAGAAGAAAAATGGATCTATGAGGTTGTGCATTGACTACTAGGAGATCAATTCTATAATAATAAAGAACAAGTATCCCCTACCTCTCATTGATTATTTATGTCACGAACTTCATGGAGCTTAATACTTTTCAAAGATTTATCTTCGATATAGATATCATCAATAGTGTGTGAAGAAGGAATACATTCCGAAAACTGCATTTCAAACCAAGTACGGTCATTACGAGTTTATAGTAATGCCTTTTAGATTGACTAATGCACCCTCTGTCTTCATGGATCTAATGAATAGTGTTTTCAAGGAATATCTTGATGAATTTGTAGTGGTGTTTATTGATTATATCTTTGTATACTCTAAAATCTATGAAGATCATGAAAATCACTTGCGCATTATCCTAAAGACTCTTAGAAGAAATGAATTATATGGGAAGTTTAGAAATTGTGAATTATGGATTCAAGAGATTTCTTTTATTGTCCATATCGTCTCTAAGGATGGAATCTCTGTTGATATTTCTAAGTCATTATCAATCCAAGAATGGCTAGTACCGACTAGTATAACTGTGGTAAGTTCTTTTATTGGTTTATCAGGTTATTATCGGCATTTCGTACAGAATTTGGCTCGATTGAATAACCCATTAACAAAGCTCACATGAAAAGGGGTTAAATTTGTTGGAAAAAAGAGTGTGAAGAATGTTTTTATGAATTGAAAAGAAGATTAGTCAATGATCCTATATTGAATCTACCATTGAGGAATGATGGGTTTGTTATTTATAGTGATGCATCGAAGAAAGGACTTGGTTGTGTCCTTATGCATAATGATAGAGTTATTTCCCATGCATCACGACAACTGAAAATTCATGAGCAAAACTATCCTATTCATGATATTGAGTTAGCAGCTATAATCTTTACTTTGATGATTTGGAGACACTATCTCTATGGTGAAAAATGTGAGATTTATACTGATCACAAGAGTTTGAAGTATATTTTATCACAGAAATAACTCAACATGAGGCAAAGGAGATGGCTTGAACTACTCACGGATTTTGATTTCACGATACACTACCACCCAAGGAAGGAAAATAAGGTGGAAGATTCTTTGAGCAGAAAATATCATGGAGTTTTGAACAAGATGAGAGTTGAAAGGAATACTATTTTCATGGATCTAGAAAAGATGGATATGGGAATAACCATGGAAGGTGAAATATAAATGATTTTTCAAATGGTTGTCAAACCATATTTACTAGAAAGGATAAAAAGTTCTCAGGATGATGATGTGGAATTTCAATAGAAGCTTAAATCTATGAAATATGGTAGATTGATTATCTTCGTGTATGAAGATGGGATTTTCAAGTTTGGGAAGAACTTTGTTTTCCTAATATACCTGATATGAAAAGGGAATTTTTAGATGATTCTCATAGATCCAATTTCTCTATACACCCTGAGAGCACCAAAAATTTATAGAGATTTGAAAGAAAATTTTTGGTTGGAAAACATGAAGTGGGATATTTCTGATTTTGTGTCAAGATGTATGGTTTGTCAACAAGTGAAAGCTAGAAGGCAACAGCCTGGAGGAGTCTTGAAACCTCTTCCCATACTTGAGTGGAAATGGGAAGATATCATGATGGACATTGTCATGGGGCTACCAAAGAATCCTAGAAGGAACGATGCAATATGGGTCATTATTGATCGTCTTACCAAGTCAGCACATTTTCTTGCTATAAGAGAAGATTTACCACTTGAACGTCTAGAAAGACTATATATTAATGAAGTTGTAAGAATTCATGGAGTACCTCTATCGATTGTTTCAGATCGTGATCCCCGTTTTACATCAAGATTATGGAAAAGTCTTCAGAAATACATAGATACTGAACTTCGTTTGAGCACTGCCTACCACCCCCAAACTGATGGACAATCAGAACGGACTATTCAAACCTTAGAAGACATGTTGAGATCATGCTCACTTGACTTTCAAGTTATGTGGGATCAATATTTACCTCTGGTAGAATTTTTCTATAACAATAGCTTCCATTCAAGTATTCATATAGAACCATATGAAGTGTTATATAGAAAGATATTTCGCACACCAACCAGTTGGGATGACGTTGGTGAAAGAAAACTCATAGGTGCAGAACTTGTTGAGGAAATGATGGAAAAGGTGAAGGTAATCCAAACCCACATCAATGCAGCTCAAAGTAGGCAGAAGTGCTATGCTGATAACTGAAGGAAGGGTTTGGAATTTCAGGTAGGATATCATATTTTCTTGAAGGTATCTTCTTAGAAGGTTGTTATGCGTTTTGGTAATAAGGGAAAATTAAGTCCCATGTACATCAGACCTTTTGAAATTCTAGAACAAATTGGGGTTGTAGCTTATCGTTTTGCAATGCCACCAAGTCTCTCCAAAGTTCACGATGTATTCCACATATCACTGTTGAGAAAATAAATGCCTGGCCGAATGCTTGTACTTACCTATGAAGAATTAGAAATGGAACCTGATCTGTCTTATTGCGAAGATCCAGTCAAGGTTCTTGATACAAGAGAATAAGTGTTGAGAAACCGAATGACTTGTCTAGTAAAATTTCTACGGAGAAACCATAAGATGGAAGAGGCAATGTGGGAACCTGAGGAACTTATGATAAAGAACCACCCGAATCTTTTTATGTAGTAATATTCTAGAAATTTCGAGGATGAAATTATTTGAATTAGGGGAGAATGTAACACCCCAAGATTCCATGGTACGTTTCCCTTTGAATAATGCAATAGCTTACATTATACGCAACTTCAAGATTCTAACACATTGCGACAAATCAAACTAACCATTATAAATAGTAATACCCACTTTTTGAAATTTTATAAATTTTATCTTTCAAAATGGACTTCATTTTTTGGATTCAGAATATCGAAATTAGCTTCAGGTGAATTTTTTGTATTTTTCAAAAAACTTTCAATTTTTGATGAATAGTGAAAAACACTGAGTTATTGTTTAAAATCGACTTTTTATTTAAATAATTATTTATTTTATTTAAATTTATTTTAGGTAAAAATAGATACATAATAACAATATATGTTCAATGTAATTCATTGAAGTCATTTTATAAAAATTTTAGATATATAAAAATTTTATTGAACTTTTTACCATCTTTTACCCACCTCCTATGAGCATTTGAAAATTTACATAAAACTTAATTTTACCGCTTTTGTGAGTTGAATTTTGAAAATCCGAGAGACACTGTTGATCTCAGTAAGTAAAATGTGGTTCAATGAGATGAAAATAATTTTTTGGGAATAGTAACTTTTAACTTTTATTTACCACGGTTAAAAGTAAATAGGGTAATTAAAGGTAAAAATGATATTATCATTACCCTAAAACAGGTCCTAATTATATTCGAGAAGTTTAATTAGACCAAAAACAACCTTAGTAATAAAATATGAACCTTTAGGTTCAGTTGGATTAGATTTTGAAATTTATAATTATTTAATTCAAAGATGAGTTAAGTGTTAAATTCAAAGTTTAATAACTAAACCATTTTTAATATATGGTTACACATAAGATAAATTAGACTATAAATATTCATTAGAAAGCTAAACAAATTTCCTAAATAATTTTATTTTATTTATATTTTTTAGAAATTAAATGATTTAATTTAATTATGACACAATGATGATGCAGTAATTACCTAATTAATGAAATATTAACATATTTGATATTATAAATATACAAATAAATGTAATTTGAGACTTTTTATGAATTAAACTAATTTTATAGGTTAATATGACATTTTAGGGTTGGTTAGATGATTTTTTTTTTTGAATTATTAATGTTTTTATGAATTTAGAAAAAACAAAATACCAAATAGTGTCAAAATTGACATAAAAGAGTTTTTAAAACAAATATAATATTATTAATTGATATTATATTCCTAAAAATATAAGGTTCTACCAAAAATATTATATAATTATAGGTGTATCATTAATGAACCACTTGGGGTTATCTTGGAAGTATATAGTATATTTACTCACCATATAATATAAAAATACAAAGAGACATGGTCAATGTCAAACTATTTAACTAAGAGTTAAATCTAAAAGATAAGGTTAATATAGAGACCTATACCTATATAAAACCTATTGGTTGAGTGTTTGTCGACCCATCCCCACCTTAGACTTTAAATAATTCATTTTGGAGCTATTAGAAACCTAAAATGATTTTCTTATAAAATTATATTTCTTGCTTTTCCTAAGGTGCTCCTCACCCCTCTTATAAAAGGGCACTCCCCCTTCCCTAAAATTCACACCTTAAAAGCCTTTTGGATCGGCCAAACTCTACCCAAATACCCTCTAAACTGTCCTCCCTTAATCCTAGAGTCCTTCATTTAGTCCAAAATCCAACCTAAGGAGACATTTTGATCAAATCAAAAGGAGGAACTCGAAGAAGAGGTAAATATTTCATCACCTCTTTCAAGTTCCTTTCTTCTTCCACTTCCTCTTTCTTTGTTGTTTCCATTATAAAATAATAACTCTAGTATCCTCTATATACTATGATGTTATTATAAATATGGTAAAACCATATTCATTATTCTATCCATCCTTTGAATGACATGTCACCATATGTGCGTACGTACGGCTTACCGTCTCCACATCATGGTGTAGTTGTTATTCAATACATTATTATTTGGATGTGTATAATAATGATGTATAATTGATTTAAATAATAAATATAACATGATAATTATTATTTATATATGATATACCATCCAATTATATATTTTTTTAATATCAAAACAATGATATTGTCGCTCATGCATACGTACGGATTACCGTCTCCACGAACGTGATGAGATTCATTCCCCATCATATCCATTCAAGACTAATTTCCATTTTATGATTAAAACTAATGTTTAAGGACTTAATATAATTATTAATATGAATAAGATACATCCTATTAATAACAAACATTACTTATGTAACAAATCATATAAAGTAAAACTAATTATTTAACACCTGAAACGACGATAATACTAAGATATTATAAACAAAGAAATGTTAAAAGATCATATATGATATAATATTAATGTATATGAAAATTGTATAATTTAATAAAAATTATTTAACCATTATAAATTAGTTTAACCTACCCTAGACCAAGGAAAAGTACAAGGTAAGGGTTAATTTAACAATCTCTTTCTTATCTGAGGTTGTTTATACGTAATTATCTACCGGGACCTCTTTATCATCCACATCCATTTTTCTTAAAATGTATTTCAAAACATTTTTTATATTTAATATACAATGGTTAAAATTAATTAATACCATTATTTGACCTTATATGTTTTTGAAATGAATCTTTCCATCGTTTTCCAAACAAGGTACTTTATAACCTTTTCGACAAAATTAAGGTAAGAATGTTTTTTTTAACTTATACAATGGGTGTGGCTATTTTCCGCCATTATAACATTGTCGAAGCTTCCCTTACAAGATTATAATAATATTTTTAAAATAAATGTTTTATTTATAATTATGTGACTCTTAAATTATTTCAAAATAGAAAGAGATATTTCTCTAAAAAAGGTTTTGATTTCATCTATGTCAACATCCTTTGATGGATTTTAAACTTATTTTAAGTTGATTTATTGTGATACAAAACTTCCATATTGTATTGAAGGTTTTGTGATATGTTTGACTGTGGATGTGTAATTTTTACACCATTCATGGTTTATAGATAAATTATTTACATTTCGTATTCTATTTTTAATATTAATGTTTATGTTATGTTTAAACCTTTTCATATAAGGAATGCATTAGACTTAGTAAGTGGCGGGTGAAGCCCGCTATAGCTCATTGATGCATCGATAGGTATCATTAGACAAACTAGTGTCTTGGAACAAGGCCTTGACAAAATATTATATGTAGTCTTAGCACAAGGCCTTGGATTTGTGGTTATGAAAGTCTGGCATTATGCATTCCATCATTATGAAAGTGGCTACTAATATTGCATGTGATTATTCGACTAGTAGAATATCCAAGTGAATAAGTAAATGTAATTATATGATTTTATATTTTCTATATTATTCTGAATTTCAAGTTTAAAAGGCCTTTGTTTTAGTTTTATACATTGCCTTAAATTCTTATGCTTATTTATGAAATTTTCCGCTATATTGTTATCCTTACTGAGCATCTAAGCTCACCCCTTTCTATGTTTTGTTTTTCCCAGGATGTGAAGAAGTATATTATGACTAACTTGTAGGGATAGTCTATGGGATCTCAGTGTTGTCTATGGAAACAATGTTGTTGTAGTTTTCCATTTTATAATGTAATGTAAACCTTATGAATGTATCTAGTACTTCCAATGCTACTAAACTAATTAGTCATTCGAGACTTGATCTTTTGTGATCATGCCAATGATGCGTAATAATGCACCGACTTTGGGTTAGTTACAACTTGTTTAAACCTTCTGTATAATGGTTACAAGAGTGTTATTAGTATTTTACAGAAACAATTTCATGTTTATACCATCTTATATTATCATTTCATAACAGCATTTCACCCTTTAATTATTAGTATTTTGGTCCATGCACTATTTTTTGGGTGAGTTCTTAACATGATTTCCATGATTGGTTCATGATGGATGTTTTGTAGATTGGAAATTAAATTAGAGAATTGGAATGGAAATGTATTTACATATTTATAGTACCATAATTTATACAATTTATGATTTTGAATTCTTACATAAGGATGATTCATAAGTTTAAACATTAATGATGTCCTTTTAGATCATTTTAGTGGTTCTTTGATAATAACGACCTCATTTTGTTTTATAAATTAAAAACATGTGTATAAAATAATTACAGAACCACTGATGAGACATAATACATATATTATAACCTTGTTCAATCCTAAAATGGTTTCATGACCAGACTTGAAAGAATTAATGGAAATTGAAATCACATCATCCACGATGTCGGTAATTCGACACATAACGGACAATTTTTTTATTCATTAAATAAATGGGAGAGGAGAAAAATAATGATGAGTAATTTCCATAAACATGATAACATCCCGAATATACATGATTTCTGGAGATTTCATGCCTCTTGGTTAAGGAGATATGAAGAAATAATAAGGAAGGAACTCAAAATAAAAGAATAAGCGAGAAATCTCCTACAAAAATTCGGCAGCCCAACAGCTATGCAACAGGGTTTTAGAAAACATTAAGAAGATAGGGGAAAAGGGTCACCCATACAAAAATAAATCATTATAGAGAATATATCAAGAATAATAAGGAAATAAGAACATGGTATGGAAACATGAAATTTATACCACATAAAAGATAACTTGAAAGGAAAAAAGAAAGAATTTGATAATTTTCTTACCTTGTATAGTAACCCTTAGAATATAAAGGTTGGGACCTTGTGGGATTGAGGAAACCTTGTCCAGACTAATATGGAGGTAAGGAGGCCAGAGCATAATTGAGGGAGTATTGGGAATGAATTAAACGAAGGGAAGAGTTGGTATTTATAGGAAAAGTGAGGGATTGTTTTAATAATTTTCAAGGGACACCTCATGCGTGGTATTTGCAAAACCATGGGCTTGCCCATGGTATTTGACAATGGTATAAGCCACTCGGGACACCTCACAGCTTATTTGGCAATACACAAGTCGACCAGATTTATGACATCATTATTACATCATTAATGATGTCATTAACACACAGAAACTAAAAACTGTATTTTTTACTATTCACTGAAAAATCAATTTTTTCAGAAAAAATCCCAAAATTCACCCTAACCATTTATCAACATTTAGAATTCAAAAATGAAGTCAATTTTCTGAAAATAATTTTCTAAATTTTATTAATTTAATTTTTAAATAAAATCATACTTAATTCAAAAATTAACAATTCTAATTCTATAACAACTTTTATATCACGATTAAAAATTAAACAAGATGTTATTATCTTAAAGACTTTAGAAAATAAAATAATAATAACATTTACTATACATTAGGGTCATATTACTATTCATGTTATTATTCATAAGGGTATTTTACTATTCACCAAAAAAAATGTTGGTTCCAATAGACTCCAAATAACATACTGAACACAATTGTAGATGGCAGTTTCTTGAAATTCAAAACATAGAAGTGGAAAAATTGTGTTTTAAATGATAGTCATAAATATATAATTAAAACAAAGTTTCATTCATTTCAATTCTTTTTAAAAAAAACTAGGATGTTACATTATCCCCACCTTTCGGAAATTGCGTCCTCACAATTTTATTTACTTATTAAACAAGTGACAGTACCTTGATCATGGTGTCCACCTGGTCTCATCATCATCTTGATAACGTAAATATAAGGTCCATGCATTGCAACAATGATTTAGAGATCCTTCAAAATCATTTTCTTCTTTTATCCAAATACACCTTGTACAACTTGGTTCATATGGGTGTTCACATAAAAATAGTTTTGGAAAATAATCATGTATGACATATAATTTCAAAACATCTGATAAAACTTGATTTTTATAAAATAGTTGGACCAAGTTTGAGTGGAAACTTTCAATCAATGGTCCTTTTAAAATACCATTAGAATGAGCTGAAAGAGTATATTGTAAAAGAAAATATAAATAGGTTGTGCAAGGGTCTCCTTCTTCAGCACCTCTTTCAAAATCACAATATGCTTCAAAACCTCTTGATAAGGTAAAATATTTGAAAATTCCTTGACAATATTTACCTTTCTTGAAAATAAGAGAATATTGAGAAAATATTATTTGATTAAATACAACCCATGATCCACGATGGTATCGAGGTATAGTGTAGGTGTTTGATATCTCAAACAATAGCTTACAAGTGAGTTATATGTTAGAAAATGTTTCAACGTCATCCGGACATGACTTTGTAATAATTTTTGCAAGCGAGTCATCAGGAAGAGATAGGAATGTCATTTTAGATCCTCCTACTTCCATTTTTAACTAAATTTCCTTAATCTGAAAAGTTATAAAATAAGGATTTAACTTAAATAATAGACATATAGACTAACCATATATTTAATGAAAACTCATAATCCCTAAATTTGTCTAAACCTTTTCTCTAATAACAACAATAAGGACCCAGCATTATTACATACATAATCTTGAATTTAGTCAAGAAAACACTTCCTTTTAAGTTGATGATCTTTTCAAGTTTATATCTTTAGAGAATTAGGACAATACATTCATAACATTACACATTATTACAGAGTGAATACCATAAAAACAGTTTCTATTTTTTAAAATATAAAACATTAAAACTTAAAACAAGACTCCTTGACAATTATTCAAAATTTAACATGGATTCCTTCCATGTCTTACAAATCCATTAACCTGTGAAAATCATTTAAAAACATGGGATGAGCACAAAAGCTCAGTAAGGGATGAAAAAAGAAGGAAAGAGCACATAGTCCATGAATACTCGTAACGTATGAAAACATTTTCAGAAGACATGCTTTTCACCCATATATACTTACTTTGTGTAAAATGATATTTACAAAAAATCCACACAAAACATGAGAAAATAAATATAATAATAATGGTATCTTTGGGTATTTCTTACATAATATTGTAACCATTCTTGTCTTCCATATAATCTGTAACCCTCACAGCTACCTTACTTTGTGTAACCATCGCAGTTACACTTGGAGTAACCATACGGTCGACCTACAAATTACTCATACCCAATGAATTGGAGGGAGATATAGTTCCCACCCGTCATCATAAATAATTCCCAAGAACCAAAACATAATCATACAATATGAATAATTACATAAAAACTTTGCTTTGGAATTTAATAAAACCGAATTTAAAAAGAGGACTTTTAAAGAAAATCCCCTTATGAATATCATACAATTGAAGAGGGAATTAATAGAGTGGATGGAGTATGTATATATACTATAAATACATATAATAAAACATAATATAAATAGAACCTATCACACAAACAATTTAAGTAGCACATAAATAATTAAGTAGAAGGTTAACCCAAAGAAAGGAAATCGGGTTAAGAATTCCCTTACCTTGGGTTTGTCTTACTTACAACTTGTTTAAACCTCCTGTATAATGGTTAAAAGAGTGGTATTAGTATTTTAAAGAAACATGTTCAGTTTTATAAAATCTTATATTATAATTTCATAACATCATTTCACCCTTTAATTGTTAGTATTTTTCTCCATGCAGTGTTTTTGGGTGAGTTCTTAACATGATTTCCATGATTGGTTCGTATTGGATGTTTTTTCAATTGGAAATGAAATTACAGAATTTGAATGGAAATTTATTTACATTATTCTAGTACCATAATTTATACCATTTATGATTTTTAATTCTTACATTATGATGATTCATAATTTGAAACATTAATGATGTTCGTTTAGATCATTTTAGTGGTTCTTTGATAATAACGACCTCATTTTATTTTATAAATTAAAACAATGTGTACAAAAGAATTACAAAACCATTTATGAGACATAATACATATATTATATCCTGGTTCAACAATAAAAATGGTTTCATGGCCATACTTGAAATAATTAATGGAAATTGAAATCACATCGTCCACAATGTCGGTAATTCAACACATAATGGACAATGTTTTTATTCCATAAATAAGTGGGAGAGGAGAAGAATAATGATTATTAATTTCCATAAACATGATAACATCTAGAATATATATGATTTATGGAGATTTCATGCCTATTGGGTAAGGAGATATGAAGAAATAATAAGTAAATAACTCAAAATAAAATAATAAGTGAGAAATATCTTACAAAAATTCGGCAGCCCAACGGCTATGCGACAGGGTTTTAGAAAACATTAAGAAGAGAGGGGAAAAGGGTCACCCATCCAGGAATAAATCATTATAAAGAATAGATCAAGAATAATAAGGAAATAAGAACATGGTATGGAAACTTGAAAGTAATAGCACATAAAAGAGAACTTGAAAGGAAAAAAGAAAGAAATTGATAATTTTCTTACCTTGTAGAGTAACCCTTAGAACATGAAGGTTGGGACCTTGGGGGCTTGAGGAAACCTTGGGCAGATTAATATGGAGGTAAGGAGGCCAGAGATTCATTGAGGGATAATTGGGAATGAATTAAATGAAGGGAAGAGTTGGTATTTATAGGAAAAGTGAGGGATTATTTTAATAATTTTCAAGGGACACCTCAAGAGTGGTATTTGAAAAACCATGGGATTGCCCATGGTATTTGCCCATGTTATAAGCCACCTAGGACACCTCACATCTTATTTAACTATACACAAGTCGACCAGATTTATGACATCATCATTACATCATTAATGATGTCATTAACATGCCGAAACTAAAAACTGTATTTTTTACTATTCACTAAAAAATAAATTGTTTCAGAGAAATTCCCAAAATTCACCCTAACCATTTATTGACATGTATAATTCAAAAATTAAGTCCATTTTCTGAAAATAATTTTTGAAATATTATTAATTTAATTTTTAAATAAAATCATAATTAATTCAAAAATTAACAATTCTAATTCTATAACAACTTTTATATCACGATGAAAAATTAACCAAGATGTTATTATCTTAAAGCCTTAAGAAAATAAAATAATAATAAAATTTATTATACATTAGGGTCATATTACTATTCATATTACTATTCATAAGGGTATGTTAATATTCACTAAAAAACAAGTTGGTTCTAATAGACTCTAAATAACATACTGAACACTACTATAGATGACAGTTTTTTTGAAAGTCAAAACATAGAAGTGTAAAAATTATGTTTTAAAGGCTAGTTATAAGTATATACTTAAAACAATGTTTCATTCATTTTAATTCTTTTTTAAAAAAAACTGGGATGTTACATCATGGTTCTATTTTTATGGGAACCAGATGAGATGAGGGTATTCCATATAATGCATCATATAGGAACTTGTTAGAGATCACATGTCATGTATTCTTGTCATGCAATTTAGGATGCATTACCGATTTCCTGTTGTTGTGATTGGTTTTATGCTAGATATGCATGTTCGTGTGATATATTATATAAAATAATTTATTCTATTTTGATAGGGTATTAGAATATGTAAACTTTAATTTGGATGGACACCGATATTTGGTACCTGAGGTGTTATGGTCCCTCTAGCACTAGTGCAGAAAACGTTTTTTACATCGGTTATTTTTCATTTTTTACGTCGGTTTTTAGCCGACGTTAATACAGACAATGTCATAAATATTGTTTTGTACGTCATTTATTTAAAACCCGACATAAAAAACATAACATCGTGGTGTTTATCACGTCGGTTATTAATTAACTAATGTGCAAAAACAAGGGGGGGTTTATCTCATCAGTTATTATATAACCGACCTGATAAACCAGTGCGGGGGTGTTTATCACATCGGTTATATAATAACTGACGTGATAAATCATTTCACATGCCTTTATCACATTGGTTATGTAATAACCGACGTGATAAACCGGGGGGGTTTATCACATCGGTTATTATATAACTGATGTGATAAAATAGTGCGGGGGATGTTTATCACGTCGGTTATTTAATAACCGACGTGATAAACCCCTTGGAAATGGTTTATCATGTCGGTTATATAATAACCGACGTGATAAACCAGTCCAGGGGGGTTTTATCACTTCGGTTATTAAATAACCGAGGTGATTAACCATTCTATAGGTGTTTATCACGTCGGTTATTCAAATAACCGACGTGATAAACCCTTCCCCATTCCTTTATCACGTCGGTTATAAAATAACCGACGTGGAAGACCAATTTTATTTTTAAATGGAATGTAGTCCTATGCTCTCCCCAGAAACAACCAGAAACCAAATCAAGAATTCGTACCACAAAAATAGAAGTAGACCAAAACAAGAACCAAATAAAAATTAAGCATTTACATTGATAACATTTAAAACTTACCCCACTGGATAATCCCCCACCACCCCCTAAACAGCCCCCCTCACCCCACTAGACAGCCCCCGCCACACCCCTGGACTGCCCCCCCCCCCCCCCCCCGACCCCCTGGATAGCCCCAAACACCCTGGGACAACCCCCCACCCCCCCACACCCTCATGTATAACCCCCCCCCCCCCCACACACACACACCCTGGACAGCACTCCCACACCCCTGGACAGCCCTCCCACCCCCCTCACCCCATTGGACAGCCCCCACCACACCCATGGACTGCCCCCCGACCCCTTGGACAACCCCAAACACCCCTGGACAACCCCCCCCCCACCCACCCTCATATACAACCCCCACCCCCACCCCCTGGACATTACTCTCACACCCTTGGATAGCCCTCTCACACCCCTGAAACAGACCAAAAAGTTACCAAAAACAATCCAGAACCCCCTCACCCCACTGGACTACCCCCACCACACCCCTGGACACCCCCCCCCCTCCAACACCCCGGGACATAACCACCACCCCCTGGACATCCCCCACCCTCCTATATACCCCCCACCCCCTGGACAGCACTCCCACACCCCTGGACAGCACTCCCACACCCCTGGAAAGCCCTCCCACACCCCTGAAATAGACCAAAAAGTTACCAAAAGCAGACCAGAACCCCCTCACCCCACTGGACTACCCCCACCACACCCATGGACACCCCCAACACCCCGAACACCCCCCCCCCAACCCTCGTGGACACCCCCCCCCCCCATCCTCCTGTACACCCTCCTGGACACCCTCTTGGGGGGCACACCGCTGGAAGGTACTCATCACTCCCACATGCGAATCTTGAGCTCTCAAAATGTTTCGCATGTGGGAGTGATGAATACCTTCCAGCAACGTTCATCCCCCCGAGGGATGGCGGTGCCTCGTCTCCCACCCCCTGGACTGCCCTCCCCCATCCCCATGGACACCCTGGACCCCACCCCCACCCCACCCCCCCCCCCCCCACCGGACAGCCCCCCCCCCCCCCACCCCACTGGACAGCCCTCCCACACCCTTGGAAACCCCCCTCACCCCACCCCACAGGACACCCCCACACCCCTAGACAACCTCCCACTCCCTTGGACAGCCCTTACACCCTTCTGGAAATGCTTCCACCCCATGGACTACCCCCCCCCCCCCCCCCCACTCTCATGGACACCCCCCCACCCCACCGGACAGCCCTCCCACACCCCTAGACACCCCCACCCCACTGAACACCCCCCCCCCCCCCCCCACACCCTTGGAACCCCTCCCCCCCACACCAGAATCCATACTAGAAAATCCATCATAAGTAGACCAAAACAAGAAGTAGAGAAAAATTAAACATTCACATATATAACATTCAAAAGATACACTGTCAACTTCAAAAAAAACTAAATCCAACCTAAATGACTTCCAAATACACAATTACAATGGCGATATTCAAAATTACATTTTACACTAAAAACAACTAAAATTCAATCAAACCTGTAAAATAATTTGACCACTCTACTTGTAAGTGTTTGATTTCTTGAGAATTATAGGGTTTAGGGTCATAAAATAGCTACAAATGAAAAGGGTAGTGGTTAACAAGTATAATGAATAAATCAAATTGAAATATTATGGAAAAGTTTAAAAGGAATTCTTACCAGGTCAAAGTTCAAAACTGTCCCAGTTGTTATTATTTCAAACATAAATCTTAACATATAATATTCTCATTTGATGACACCTTGTTGTTCATGACAATTCTATTTGAATGAGTGTAAATTAAATATATTATTTTTATGTAACAAATCAAAAAGTACAAATTATAAATGGATATTTACCTTCACATTTACATATTTGATCTTTGCACTCCTTTTCTTTGTGTTTTTACGAAAATAGACCCATTCCCCTGTTAGAAAATAATACGAATGGGGTAAATTTAAAATTCATTATAATATATAAAACTATTGAGAAATTGAAACTTACTTTTCAAATATATTCTTAAAACTTTCCCACACAACATCATGGAAAAAGCATATCCAATAAAGTGTTTTCTCCCTTGGGCAAAAAACCCCTAACATCCAATGATCACTGATAAAAGAAAATTTAAGGTTAGTGGTTTTTTATGTTAAAATATAATGAACTCTTTGAGAGAGATGTGTTTCATACCTCTCACAAAAAGGCATCATCTAATATTTTGTGACTATATTTTGTTCAAGTCTTTCAGCAATATAAATAATTCTTTGTTCCTCATCCAATGCACATGCTTCAGGGGAAATCAATTGCGGGTACATTAATCCATATACATATGTCAGCTCATTCCTCTCACAAAATTTATAAAGATACCTAATACAAAACAGATATAAGAATACATTTTTAATAAATATAACGCAGGGAAAAGGTGTTAAGACTTACATGGAAAAAAATTTCCCCACGTTGATTCCCAACTTATTTCCAGTAACAAGCTCCATGATATTAGTTTTTATAATCCCCACAGTTATTGCACATCCACAAACATGAGCTTCCATTGGAAACTCATAATGACCCGCCAACAAATTTTAATATCTTGACAATCTATCAAGACTACTAGAATTTTTATCTAATGTCATATCCATTTGTCTTTGTTGTTGTCTATACGATATTTCTTTACCTTTGAAGTATTCCTGTAAAAATAAGTAGAAAAATATATTAGTTTTAAAATGATAAAACAAATTTAATAAAAAAATAAAATAAAATATATACCATTCATACCTCTATGGTAATGAGTTGAAGAATTCTGGATGGCCAAATTAAAAAATTGTCGATACTATGTCCAACTGTCATCACCTCATCTGTAGGTAATGGTACTCAAGATGATCTATCTATAATATCCTGTACAGTGACCCTCTGATTCTCTACCTGTAATTTTTGATGATAAACTATATCTCCTATACAATATACCAACCCATATGCAACTATATGATGTTGAGGATCATCAACATTCAACTCGAAATAAGTAGGAAGTTGCGGTGGAGGAGTAGGATAAAAAATGGGGTCTGTAGGCTGAGGTGGGGGAGTGGGAGCTACTGGCGGAGGTGGAGGATAAATAATGGGGTCTTCAGGGGGAGGTGGAGGAGTGGGAGCTACTGTCTGAAATTGTCGTTGCATGTCTACAAACATAGACTGTACCGACGCTCTAATCTTTTCCTCCATCATCGCATTAATATTATGAACTTCAGCCTCCAAGGATTCTATTTTTTTTATAAACACCCTCAACATTAGAATTTGAAGAATGTGGAAACACTTTTCTTACCGATAAACCTACCGGATATCCTCTTACACGACCATGATGTTCAAGGTTGCCCAATGCTATAGATAAAATATCTTACCTCCCAATAGCTATAAATTCCCCTTGTGAGATCTGCTCCTCAAGAGAGTGCTGTATTAATTAATTGAACATTTCTGTAATGATTGAAATTATATGAAGAAAATAGTTAACCTAAATAAATAAAATAGATATCTTACAATCCTCTCAGCTACGATTCTCGATTCTTCTGAAAGATATTTCCCTTTTTCCCATCTGAGATCTCTTCCATTTTTCATGTCTAGATGGAGGGGCCACCTCTCTAAAGATTGAAGACTCATCTCTTAGTTTTTGAAATTTTTCTGCCATCATTTGTTCTTCCAAAAATGCATACCCTCCCTGAGATAAACAATGAGGGTATACATTTTTATATTGGATCTTCTGATGATCTTTCCTTGTTTGCTGTAAATTAAGAATAATAAATCATTAACAAAACATTAATAAGATCTTTTATATAAGAAAACTTATAAAAGTTTACATTTCCCTTACCAAAAATGACTCTTTTCTTCTACTTTCAACTAACTCTCTCCATGTGTCTTCATCGATAAAATGATATATACGACATGGATTGTCATGACTCCTATTACCAAAAATGAAATCAGATGAGAGGGTTGATTTGAAATCCCTCTATCTCCTGGCAGCCATCGATAAGCATTTCTTCCTGACTCCTCTAGTGTTAGGAATATCAAATGCCATCTGATAAAGAAGAGGTTAAACATATTATATATACTAGAAACATTTAAAGAATAGTAAAACAATAACAAAAGATCTTACCAAAATCGTCTCCCACAACTGAGAGATTATTAGTTTATCCACACTTCTCCAGTCATCATACAACATGCTTACTTTTCTCTTAGCCTGAGTTGATACAAAACTCTTAAAATCTTTTGCATTTGGACCTCTAGGAATATCATCATCATCAAACTCAACGAGTATCCTCTGATCCTCCATATGAGAAAGTGCTAATTTTGGTAAACGTGTGCACCCACGTTTACCAACTCTTGAACTCTTTGTCGTAATAGGATCACATGAGGAAGATTGGGTAATATCAAGAGGAGCATGTGAATGTTACTCCCAAGAGGTATGACCAATATTCTCATCTCCAGAATCATGTGGTTGATCAACTAAATGATCTGTCATTATCCTTCAAATCAAAAAAAACAAACATTAGTTCAAAAATATACAAATTCAAATATTTTAATACTACTATAATCAGAAAATAGAAAATTGTACTAAGTTACATAATAGTAAACATTGTTAATATGGTAAGCATGTTAAACAATGGTAAAGATGGTCAAGATGTTCAAGATGGTAAACATGGTAAACATGGTAAACCTGGTAAACTTGGTAAAGTAATTGTCACTGAACAAAAATAATAGATATATAATTCATGTAATGATAAAAAAGATAAAGTAAACTAAACAAACTTAAAAAAACAAAAACTTATACTTATTTTGTTTTAATACATGTTTTAATAAAGAAAAAACTTAAAATATCTTTCATTTTACGAAAAAAATAAATTTAAACAAGAAATAAACATATGTTACCTGTAATTTTAGGGATGTACAAATGGATTGTTTTCCCAAATCCCTTCGTCGTGATTGTTCCTTATGGAAAAAACCATGTCTTCAACATGCTCATCATTATGTTCTGTTAATATTTCTATGGAAGTAGGGATATCACATAAATCAGCATATTCATCAAGGTCATCCTCACCAACATATTGTTTTTCCCTTGTAAAACAACAGCCCACCGCATATCTGATTGATCTACTACATAGAAAATTTTTTTTGCATGTGTTTCCATTATAAAATAATTAGTTGTGTCTTCCAATCTATTCAGATTAACAAGTGTCATTCCAAATTCATCGTGTCTGACACTTTTGTTACCGATAAACCATTTACAGTTAAAAACATGAACTTTAATTTTAAATTAATCAACCTCCCATATGTCTTCAATCACTCCATAATATGCACTTGATGCAGAAATTGGGTTTTTGTCCTTAGCACTCGAAAAATGAATTGCTTCTACAAACACCAATACACCACTATTCAGAACTGCACTTCTGTTTTCCTAAGCTTTCATATGAAATGTATATCCATTAATGTCATAACTGGACCATGTTATCACATTTAGACATGGACCACCCAGTATCCATTTTATTGTCTCTGAAACATCTGATCTACCAAGAAAGGTCTTTTTAAACCATGACAAAAATGTTTTGTTGTGCTCATTCAAAATCCACATTTCTTTCTTATTTGGATGACATTGTTTCAACTCATTAATATGCAATCTGATATACAGTTGAGCATCAGCTGTGTTATTCAAGATGTATTATTCTAACTTCTTCATCTTTTCAGCTGACAATGATTTGACTTTCAATCCATGAATACCATTTCCCTCATTATTAACTCATTCATGGCGAGATAGAGGCAAACCTATGTGTTGCGCCGCAGCCAAGTAGCTCATACAAAACTCTACAACCACCTAAGAAATATACTTTTCAATAATGGAGGATTCAGGTCGATATGGATTCTTAACATACGCCTTCAATATTTTCATATACCTTTCAAAAGGATACATCCAACGAAGATATACAGGTCCAAAAATCTTTATTTCTTGAACAAGATGAATCATTAAATGAACCATTATATCAAAAAAAGTTGGAGGAAAATACATTTCCAATTGAAAAAGTATAAAAATTTCATCCTTTTCTAAAATGTTCAAAGCATTCACATCAATCTCCTTATTACAAATTGAATTTAAAAAATAACACAAATTCATTATCGTCTTTCTGACACGGATGGGCAATATTCCATGCAATGAAACTGGTAGAATTTTTTGCATCATGATGTGACAATCATGGGATTTAATACCTATCAACTTCAAGTCCTTCAATGAGACCAAAATTTTTACATTTCAATAATAACCTTGAGGCACTTTGATATCATGAAGACACTAACAAAAGATAATTTTCTCCCTCTTTTATAATGTATAACAAGCCAGGGGAAGAAATGTTCATCTTCCTTTAGGAGTGGGAGCTAACTCAAAACTTATTCCCATTGATAGTAATTCTAATCTTTCATTCAACCCATCTTTTGTATTTCCTTTAATATCTAACAATGTTCCAATCAAACAATCACAGATATTCATCTCCACGTGTGTGACATCACTATTATGTTTAACTTCATGATATCTCCAATATGGTAGCTCAAACAATATTAACCTGTTCTTACAAATATGTATATCATTACCAGATTTCTGTGTCTTTCCCAATGTCACATCAATGTTTTTCACCCTCTCAAAATAAATATCAGGGGATAAAGGTTTTGGAGCAATATAAAATTCTTGGTAGCTCAAAAAATATTGACCCATTCTTCCAAATATGTCTATCATTGCCAGATTTCTGTGTATTTCCCAATGTCACATCAAGGTTTTTCACCCTCTCAAAATAAATATCAGTGGATAAGGTTTTTGGAGGAATATCAAATTCTTGTGAGTCATTGAATGCCTTTTTTAGTCCTCTATAAGGGTGATCCATAGGCAAAATCTTTTGATGACCCGTGTACATTGTTTTCCTCCCATGATGCAATTGACAATATGGCGTCTGTTGTTCGCAAATTTGACAAGATTTATACCCTTTAACACTGTATCCAAAAAAAATTACATATGATGGGAAGTCATTTATAGTGAATAAAAGGACTTCATGCAGTTGAAAATATTCAATTTTATAAGAATCATACACCCTAATACCATAAGCCCATAAAAGTTTCAAATCATCAATCAACGGTGACAAGTAAACATCAATATCATTGTCGGGTTGCTTCGAACTAGAGATCATTATACTCAACATGACATATTTGTGCTTCATACAAACATCAGGATAGAGGTTGTAAATTACCTATAAAAATAGGTCATGAACTATGTGTGTTACTGAGGGTTTGGTATGGATTCATTCCATCTTTGCACAACCCTAGTCTGAGATTTCTAATTTCATTTCCAAAAGTTGAGTACTGCTCATCAATTTTCATCCATTGTGGAAAATCAGTTGGATGACTTATTTTTCCATCACATAACCACTCATCAACATGACATCTTCACCTTTTTGTATCATGTGAACTAGAAAATAAACGTTTGAAATGATGAATTATAAGAAGATACCAAAATACCATTGAAGGGATCTTTGTAATCTCTACATCAGCCTGTGATTTTTCTTTCACCTTATACTGGGATGTACCGCATTTAGGACACTCTGAAAGAAATTCATATTCCTTCCTATATATAATATGGTCATTCGGACAAGCATGTATTTTCTTGTATCCCAATCCCATCGGGCATAATATTTTCTTAACCTTATAATTTGAATCTGGAAGATCGTTATCTTTTGGAAGAATGTCTTTCATCAATTGTAGCATCTCTGTAAAACTTTTGTCACTCCATCCATGTTTTTTCTTCAAGTTAATCAATCTTCACACTACCAACAATATGACAACCCTGCTTTTTATTACAACTTAAACATGCTTTATTACAAAAAACTTCACTTGATACAACAAAGAAGATCAAGAGGTTTAGTGTCTTTGGGGCTTATGATCATTACATAATAACTTAAAACATAAAATACAACATATTTATTGAAAACTTCTTTTACATGACCACTACATTCCCTCGTACTTAGCATTGCATGGGATAACCTGAGGACATTCATAAGAAAAGGGTGAGCTATAAAGCCCAGTAAGGGAGTACACATGGAATAACATGAGGAGTACAATACATGTTAGGCAATAGGCATGTCAATAGAGCATAAGAGAAACATGAACATAAAGGCATGATAAAGCATGATAATCATAACATGGAAATGTGGCAACAACACTTAACATTGAATTAGCATGATCCAAGGCTCATTGCACATGGAGCATGAGTAAACCCTCATTGCACATGAAGAACGGGTAAACCCTCGTTGCACTTTAATTAGCATGAGTCAACACTCATTGCACTTGATGTATCATGATACTATACTTTACCAATGCATTGGAGCGCTATAAGGCGCACCCTTCTTAAACATTTCATTTCATGCATAAGTGTGCCACATGGATCATAAAACATGGATTCATAAAACATAATCATTTATTCCACGATAAAGGAATGTGTAATTCATACATGAAACTTTATAATCAATAAGTAAATGTGCATAAAGGTTAATACCCTTGATGGAGAAATGGGCATGGTATTCACTACACAATGACATTGGCTTAGAAAATCGGTGCGATTTCGGCAGCGTAACGGCGTGACATAAGAATTCATAAAAATGGTTGTTGAGAGAGAAAGGGGTTCCTAATCATATTTACATGTAATGGGTAGTAAGGAGTTCATATAGATACATGTACCAACAATTGAAAATAAATTTAGATTCATGATACAAAAGTATTGCTTGAATGTAAAATAAGAGAGAGAAGTTCCTTTCGGAATTTCGGCATAGTAACGGGTGTATATGGGAGGCATTTAATGAGAGAGAAAGGGGTATCCCATCATTAAAACAATAAAAGGGAAGTATGGGGGAGGTGCAAAACCATACCCCAACATTTATAATTGAAATTAAAAGGAAAAACAACTTAAAGAGAATTGGACAAAAAAGAGGGAGGAAGAAAAAATCCTTACTTGGAAGTGTGCTTCCAAAGGCTAGAGAGAGGCTTGTGAGAGGCTTCTTGGGAGCTTGGGGAACCTTGGGAGGATTCTAGAGAGATTAGGGCAGAGGTTGGACGAACTCCAAGGTATTTTAGTGAGGAGGAAGTGGGATCTTGGGTGGGTTTATATAGGAAAGGTGAGAGAATTCTTTATTATTTAGGTTTGGGACCCCTTATATTAAAATAAACCAAACCAAAAACCATCCCATGGTATTTGCCCGTGTTTTCTGGAAAAGGAAAGAGGAGAAAAATATTTTACAAGGCCAAGGTCCGAACTTATTAAAAAATTAGGGTTGCTTATGTGAAGGTGAGTCACACTCCCATGGAAATTAATTTAAAAAGGCAAAGTGTTGAATAAGTCTTGAGGGGTTCATTAATGCTTTGAAAAGTAAGTCAAACAAACCCAAAATCACATTATTTTAATGATAAAACATATATTGGCCTAACATAATGATTATGGTATTTTATTACATCACCATTGGGTCATTATGATGTCATAAAACACATTATATTATTAAATGGTATTTAATTTTTACCCAAAAATTTGACTGTCTCAGAAAATTATGAAAAATTCACCGTTGGATAATTTCGACATCCTGATTCTAGAAATGACATTTATTTTATCTAAAAAAATTTTAAATATGTTAATTTTCACTTTTAAAATAAAAACCAACATTTATCGAAAATTCACGGGTTTTGACAGAAATGGATTTCAAACCTTAATAAAAATTTTAATTGCATTCATAAATTTATAAGATCATTTATATTTAACAAAAATTAATTTAATATTAATAATAATATTTTATTAAAATATTATTTAATTCAAAAATCCCTTAATTTAATAAAATAGATTTCTTAATTAAATAATAATTAAAAACACCATTTGTACTTTAAAAACTATTTACAATGTATCAAAAATGACTAGAAATTATATTCATTATTATATACAAAAATAATGTACATGAACATAGTACTACTTATTTGTTACATAACCCCTTAAAATAGCCACATAAGACCTAAGGGTAAGGTGTGCAATGGTGACAGACTCTTGGGGCAGCTCGGATAACATCGCTCGAGTGGTAATTTCAATCAACTTCCACTTTTCCCGTAGACGGTCACGTTTGAGCTTGACATAATGAAGCTCAGCTTGGGCTTCGTCAAGGGCGAAGCCCAAAGATGCCACCTCTTTTCCGAGCTCTGACAAATGGGATTCATATGGGGAAATTCTACTGGATGAGGCCATCGCTTCCTTTGTCTGATTAAAAAAATTGGGTTTGTTAAAGACTTATATTTATACTAATCATGTGATCACTATTCAACAGCTATAAAAGTAACGGTCACAACTCTTATCATAAAACCAAAGAAGTTGACATCTTATAAAAACATTTTTTATAAAGAGACATTTAACTGGATCAAGAGGGATTTTCCATTAATGAAACTTTGGGTCATTACAATATTCCCCCCTTAAGAAATTTCACCCTCAAAATTTTCCTTTTCCCACACTAAAACAAATGTGGGTAACTCAGCTTCATCATATCCTCCGAATCCCAAGTCGCTTATTCAAACTTGTGGTTTCTCCACAACACCTTGACGAGGGACATTGTCTTATTTCTTAGAACCTTTTCTCTATGATCTAAGATCTTCACTGGTTGCTCCACATAAGAAAGATCATCTTCCAATTGTACCACCTCGGAAGAGAGTACATGTGAAGGGTCCAGTATGTACTTCCTTAAAAGGGATACATGAAAGACATCATGCACCTTGGCCATAGTAGGTGGAAGTGCTAGTCGATAGGCCACAGCACCCACATGATCAAGAATCTTGAAGGGGCCGATGTACCTTGGACTTAACTTCCCTTTCTTTCCAAACCTCATGACCTTC
Source organism: Viscum album (assembly GCA_963277665.1). NCBI lineage: Eukaryota > Viridiplantae > Streptophyta > Magnoliopsida > Santalales > Viscaceae > Viscum > Viscum album. The sequence goes on along the minus strand of OY728126.1, from coordinate 811,435,200 downwards.
TTCCACGGAGATAGCGTAAAAACACCATGTCTCCAACATTAAACCCAAGGTCTCATCGATGATTATCTGCATAACTCTTCTGTCGACTCTGGGCTGCCTTGATATGCTGCTGAATGGTTTTCACCTTCTCCACCATTTATTTGACCATTTCTGGTCCAAGCAGGTTACGTTCACCGACCTCATCCCAACATGTCGGTGTTCTGCACCTTTTCCCCATAAAGGGCTTCATAGGGTTCCATTTGGATGCTCGAGTGGAAACTGTTATTATAAGAGAACTCAACCAGAAGAATATGTTGATCCCATCCTCCTTTAAAGTCCATTGAGGATGCTCTCCACATATCCTCAAGTGTTTGGATATTCCTCTCTGATTGGCCCATCAGTTTGAGGATGATAGGCCGTACAAAAGTTCAGTTCAGTATTCTGAGCATGTTGAAGACTCTTCCAAAACTTAGAGGTGAATCTTGGATCTCAGTCGGACACAATAGATAGTGGTACTCCATGAAACCTTACCACTTCTCTAATATATATCTGTGCCAGTTGATCTAATGATAAATCCTTTCGAATAGCAATGAAGTGTGCAATCTTTGTAAGACGATCCACAACAACCCAGATTGCATTGTTGCCTTTGGATGTCCTCGGAAGTCCGGTGACAAAGTCCATGGTGATGTTATCCCATTTCCATTCTAATATGGGTAATGGTTGCATCATCCCCTTAGACTTCTGCCTCTCTGCCTTCACTTGCTGACACACGAGGCACTTTGATGTATATTCAGCGATCTCCTTATTCATATTATCCCACCAAAAGTTTTCTCAGAGATCTCGATACATCTTTGTGCTCCCTGGGTGAATAGAGAAATTTGAACTATGTGCATCATCCAAAAGTTCCTTCTTCATCTCCGGACTTTATGGAACACATAGTCTTTTCCCAAACTGCACAATTCCTTCTTCATTAAGATTAAACTCTGAGGATTTCCCCTTTTTGATAGCTTCCACTTTTTCTTTAATTCCCAAATCATCCTTTTGAGCATCCTTTAACCTTTCCAAAAGAGATGGTTGAGTAATCATTTGTGAAAGGATTGATGATGTTCCCTTCTTTATGATTCCCACGTCCATCTTCATCAAGTCTAAGAAGATTGGATCCTTCTCAATTCTCATCATTGATAGAATCACTGGATCCTTTCTACTTAGGGCATATGCCACCTTGTTCTCTTTCCTAGGGTGGTAATGTATTGAACAGTCATAATCCTTGATGAGCTCTATCCATCTTCTCTGGCGCATATTAATCTCTTTCTGTGTGAATATATATTTAAGACTCTTGTGGTCAGTATATATCTCACATTTCTCTCCATAGAGATAATGTCACCAGATTTTCAAGGCAAAGGTCACCACCTCCAACTCCAGATCATGCGTTGGATAGTTTCGCTCATGGATTTTCAACTGCCTTGAGGCATATGATATCACTTTATCATTCTGCATCAGCACACAGCCTAAGCCCTTCTTTTAGGCATCACTGAATACCACAAAAAGTTCCCCACTTGTGGGTAAAGTGAGCACGGGCGCAGTGATAAGCCTCATTTTCAACTCCTTGAAGCTTTCTTCGCATTCATCACTCCAAGAAAACTTTACTCCCTTTCGAGTTAGCTTGGTAAGAGGGTTGGACAATCGTGAGAAATTTCTCACAAATCGTCGATAATATCCAGCTAACCCCAAGAAGCTACAGATATCCATTACCGATGTTGGCCTCGGCCATCCCTCAATTGCATCTGTTTTGGAGGGGTACACAGATGTCCCATTTCTTGTGATGATATGGCCCAAGAATGAGACTTCCTTCAACCAGAACTCACACTTGTTGTACTTTTCATAGAGCTTCTCCTTGCACAAAGTCTCTAGTACAGTTCTTAAATGCTCCTCATGGTCCTCCTTGGTTTTGAAGTATATTAGAATATCATCTATAAAGACTACCACAAATTTGTCAAGGTAATCTCTAAAGACTCTATTCATCAAGTCCATGAATATTTCTGGAGCATTGGTGAGTCCGAAAGGAATTACTATGAATTCATAGTGCCCGTACCGTGTATGAAAAGCGGTCTTGGGGACATCTTCCTTTTTCACCCTTACTTGATAATACCCTGACCGCAAGTCCACCTTGGAGGAGTATTATGCTCCACGCAACTGATCGAACAAGTCATTAATTCGTGGGATTGGATACTTGTTCTTTATTGTGATTTTGTTAAGTTCACGATAATCGATGCAAAGCCGCATTGACTCATCCTTCTTCTTGACGAAGAGGACTGGTGCACCCCATGGTGAAGCACTTGGGTGTATAAACCCTTTATCTAGATTCTCCTGTAGTTGTTTCTTCATCTCTTTAAGCTCAAAAAAATCCATTCTATATGGAGTCTTGGATATTAGTAATTCCCCAGGTATAAGTTCAATTGAGAACTCAACATCTCTTCTTGGAGGAAGACCAGGCAGTTCCTCAGGAAACACTTCCGCGAATTCCCTCACAATAGGCATTTCTTCAAGGATAGTTTCTTCTTTGGACTCAATCATCTGAGCTAGATATGCATGATCATAGGGCAGTAATATCCATGCTTGAGATGATGGAGCTAAAGAAGATTCATCTTCCTCCTGACACTTGTAAAGAATCGGGGATCGATTCTCCATATGGAGTTTGATTTCCCTCTCCCGACAATTTATGTTGGCTCTATATAAGGAAAGCCAATCCATGCCAAAATTGCATCAAATTCCACCAAAGGGAGTATGATGAGGTTCGCTGGGAAATTCAATCCACAGATTATAACAGGGGAGGACTTATATTCTGTTAGGTCGGAGAAAACACCCACCAAGGGGGAATGATGGCAAGAGGGGGGTGAATTGCCTTTTAAAAAATTGATTAAGAAATTTAAAATCAAAGTAGAAGAATGCAGCGGAAATAAAGGAAAAACACAAAACTTGATAACGGAGTTCGGCCAAAAACCCGGCCTACGTCTCCGCTCCCAACTCAACCGTTGAGAGATTCCTACCGCTTGCTTTTCAATGGTTTTAGCAAGAAACCCACTAGGCTTTGAGGTAGCACTAGGACCTATTACAGCTTGCTTTTGAAATGGTTTAGCAAGAACCCACTTGCTTTTGATGGTTTAGCAAGAACCCACTAGCCTTTTTAACGGGTGAAGGCTAGCTCACCGGTGACACAAGCCTTTTAAAAGGAAAGGCTTGAAGAAACCTTTTCACACCTTAGTGGTGGTGTGAGAACCCAAAAGAAAGAGGGATGAGAAGAGAGTTTGGGGTTTGTAGGCACAAACCCAAAATTAAAGCTCAAAAAGATAAAACAATAAAAACCGTATTGTTGAGAAGCCTTGGGCGCCAAAGGTTGAATGGAGTTGAAGACGTGCACTCCCAAGCTTCTATGGTGGTGCTCCTTGGATGTGGAATTGGATTGGAGCAGTGGTGGTTCCCTTGGAGCAATCCGCCGGAGGTTTGCCAAATGAGGAGAATTGTGTTCGTTGGCTTCACAATGCTTAATTATGGTCCGGCAATTGTTCCGGGGCTTCAAGGTCCTTTATTTATAGAGGGGGAACCCTCATATGGCCGTTGGAGGCCTTTGGAGCCGTTGGAAAGGCTTTCGGAGCCGTTGGGAGGCAAGTGGAGCAGCCTGGTCAAAGCTCCAACGGCTAGTTTGACTGGGCCACCGGCTGGCCGGTGCAGGGCCACCGGCTGGCCGGTGCCTTGGAATGTGGAGAGAATTCTGGTCCAGGCTCCACCGGTCGACCGGTGGAGGAGCCACCGGATGGCCGGTGGTGAGACAGTAGGTCTCACTATTCATCTGGGTGCCACCGGTTGGCCGGTGGAGGAGCCACCGGCTGGCCGGTGGCAAGAGAGTAGATTGTACTTTTTGGGCTGGATGCCACAGGTCGACCGGTGGCAGAGCCACCGGTCGAACGGTGGGGAGGCAGTAGCTACCCCTTGAGTCTGGGTGCCACCGGCTGGCCGGTGGTGAAGCCACCGGTCGGCCGGTGGACTGAATTTCAGTCCATTTCTGCCTCTTCCTTGGTCAACTTCTTGGCAATCAAATGCCTATCAACACAAACACTTAAAACACAATGTTAGATAAAAATGAAAGTGATTGTGATCATGAAAATCAAACAACGAGAGGTTCGAGATGTACAACAATCTCCCCCTATTTTGATGATCACAATCACTTAAACAATTAAAGTAAAAACATGAATTGAAAGGAATGCTTAAATAAAAATGAAATGTAAAGCAAAGCATGATCAAAAAAGTTTCTCCCCCAATCAATCAAGAAATTCTCCCCCTTTGTGATTATCAAAATAGAGTGGGGCATAAAACTTGATTGAGGGAAATTTTGAAAAACAAGGGATGAGATTTGAAAATCAATTGAAATTTTGGAAATTGAATGATTTGAAACAAAAATTGAATAACAGTTTGAATTGAAAGTTTTGAATCAAAAATTGAATAACAGTTTGAATTGAAAGTTTTGAATCAAAAATTGAATAACAGTTTGAATTGAAAGTTTTGAAAATTCTTAAACAAACCAAACTCCCCCTAAATAAAAACAATAAATCACCGGGGAGAGAAATTTTGAAAAGAGACAATTTTAGGCCCAGAGAGACTCGCCAAAAGGGATTTTTCAATCCAAATTTGTCTCATGGCGGGTCTTCTCCTATAGAATTCGTCCGAAAAGAAAAAACTTTTGGGTTGACCATACCGGGCGTTTTTACAATTACATTCATAAATAAGGTGCCCGGATTTTTTGCAATAATTACAAAATTTAAATTCGGAGCTCCCCCTTACAAAAACAGTGGGTGCATGGGAGGAGGAAGCTCGGTTGGTGTATCCTAGCCCTTGGGTGGTTCTAGATATACGTTGGGAACCTAGGAGATTGTTCAAATTTTGTTCCCCTTGGGTGAACTTAGCTAGGGTCTCCCGTAGGTCTTTGATGGTTGATTCCATAGAATCAACATTTGGAAAATTTTGGATTTTGAGGGACATCTCCTCCTTCTCTTTGAGAAGTTGTTCTTTTTCGGAGGAGAGTTTTTTGAAAGACTTTTTTAAAGCAACGAATTTTGAAGAAAGTTCATGAAAACCATTTTCAAGTTGGTCTCTAGCATATTGGAGATCCTCATAAGAAAGATGATTTAAAGAATTGGAATTTGAAGAACATGAGGAAGAGGAATCGGAAGATGTTACCTCATGGAATGCCATTAGGCATTTGTTACCGTTGTCGCTTGAGGAGGAGGAAGAGGACGATGAGGAGGTGTCACTCCATGTCGCCTTGAGGACCTTTTTCTTTCCTTTCTCCTTTGGCGTGGCCCGTTTTTTGTTGAGTGGGCAATCGGGCTTGTAATGGCCCTTTTCGCCGCACCCGTAGCATTTTACCTTGGGCTCGGATCTTGCGGTGGGTTCTTGCTTTCGCGCCTTGCGAGATTTCTTCTTCTTGTGCTTCTTCATAAATTTATGCATTTGGCGGGCGAGATTCTCCATTTCCGAGTCGCCGCTTGAAGAAGATGAAGATGAGGAAGATGAGGATGAGGAGGAGCTTACTTCTTTTTGTACCTTGAGGGCAATGTTCTTTGGTGTCTTGATAGGGGTGCCCTCCTTTTGTGCTTGCCTCCTCATTGTGATCTCATACGTCATAAGGGATCCGATGAGCTCCTCTACCGGCATATTCTTGACATCCTTAGCTTCTTGGATTGTCGTCACTTTTGGTGCCCATGAGCTCGGAAGGACCCATAGGATCTTCTTGACCATTGCTTCAGCTGAAACATCATCACCAAGGGACTTTCTCCCATTGCACACGTCAGTAAATCTAGTAAACATTTTAGAAATAGACTCATTTGGATGCATTGAAAAAGACTCAAAATCTTGCCTATACATATCCAATCTAGTATCCTTGACTTTATTAGTGCCTTCATGGGTCACTTCTAAAAGCTTCCAAATTTCATGTGCGGAGGTGCAAGTGGATACACGATTAAATTCATTTCTATCTAACCCGCAATGAAGAGCATTCATGGCTTTGCCATCAAGCTCAAAATTTTTAATATCGGCGGGGGTCCATTTGGATTCGTCGGGGGAAGAGAGAGTGTAACCTTGCATGACAATTTTAAAAATGGGATATCCTATACTTCTCAAAAAGGTGGTCATGCGGGTTTTCCAATAATTATAGTCGGTCCCATCAAAAAATGGAGCCCGACCCAAAGAGTAGCCCTCGGGGGCGAAAGAGGTAGATGCCATCAAAAAAAAGATCTTAACTTTGAAACCGGGTTAAGGAATTACTCAAAGGTCCCTCTGATACCAATTGTTAGGTCGGAGAAAACACCCACCAAGGGGGAATGATGGCAAGAGGGGGGTGAATTGCCTTTTAAAAAATTGATTAAGAAATTTAAAATCAAAGTAGAAGAATGCAGCGGAAATAAAGGAAAAACACAAAACTTGATAACGGAGTTCGGCCAAAAACCCGGCCTACGTCTCCGCTCCCAACTCAACCGTTGAGAGATTCCTACCGCTTGCTTTTCAATGGTTTTAGCAAGAAACCCACTAGGCTTTGAGGTAGCACTAGGACCTATTACAGCTTTCTTTTGAAATGGTTTAGCAAGAACCCACTTGCTTTTGATGGTTTAGCAAGAACCCACTAGCCTTTTTAACGGGTGAAGGCTAGCTCACCGGTGACACAAGCCTTTTAAAAGGAAAGGCTTGAAGAAACCTTTTCACACCTTAGTGGTGGTGTGAGAACCCAAAAGAAAGAGGGATGAGAAGAGAGTTTGGGGTTTGTAGGCACAAACCCAAAATTAAAGCTCAAAAAGATAAAACAATAAAAACCGTATTGTTGAGAAGCCTTGGGCGCCAAAGGTTGAATGGAGTTGAAGACGTGCACTCCCAAGCTTCTATGGTGGTGCTCCTTGGATGTGGAATTGGATTGGAGCAGTGGTGGTTCCCTTGGAGCAATCCGCCGGAGGTTTGCCAAATGAGGAGAATTGTGTTCGTTGGCTTCACAATGCTTAATTATGGTCCGGCAATTGTTCCGGGGCTTCAAGGTCCTTTATTTATAGAGGGGGAACCCTCATATGGCCGTTGGAGGCCTTTGGAGCCGTTGGAAAGGCTTTCGGAGCCGTTGGGAGGCAAGTGGAGCAGCCTGGTCAAAGCTCCAACGGCTAGTTTGACTGGGCCACCGGCTGGCCGGTGCAGGGCCACCGGCTGGCCGGTGCCTTGGAATGTGGAGAGAATTCTGGTCCAGGCTCCACCGGTCGACCGGTGGAGGAGCCACCGGATGGCCGGTGGTGAGACAGTAGGTCTCACTATTCATCTGGGTGCCACCGGTTGGCCGGTGGAGGAGCCACCGGCTGGCCGGTGGCAAGAGAGTAGATTGTACTTTTTGGGCTGGATGCCACAGGTCGACCGGTGGCAGAGCCACCGGTCGACCGGTGGGGAGGCAGTAGCTACCCCTTGAGTCTGGGTGCCACCGGCTGGCCGGTGGTGAAGCCACCGGTCGGCCGGTGGACTGAATTTCAGTCCATTTCTGCCTCTTCCTTGGTCAACTTCTTGGCAATCAAATGCCTATCAACACAAACACTTAAAACACAATGTTAGATAAAAATGAAAGTGATTGTGATCATGAAAATCAAACAACGAGAGGTTCGAGATGTACAACATATTCATGGGATGCAATGATTGCCCCATTTTCTGTACTCGCCGACATCTTTACTTCCATGATTTGTGGTGGTGCTGGGATTGTTCTACTAAACTTTCGAGATATAAAAGAATGAGTAGAACCTGAATCAAAAAGTACGTTCTCTATTCTTTAATGAATAACTAGCGTACTTGTCACCACTTCGTTGTCGGGGTTCACTTCGGAAGAAGTGATGGAAAAATCTCTTCCTTGCTGTCTTGGAGGTTGTTGGTTGCCTCCGATAACCCTTGGATTAGGGCACTGATTTGCAAAATAACCCGGTTCTTTTCATTTATAGCATTGAACAACGCGTTGAGGTTCGAACGGAGCGTTCCTCTCCTCTGTCGCAGCCGCGGGTCCTTCTTGACGACAGTTAATAGCTAGGTGCCCTTCTCTTCCACACCTGAAGCATTTTCTCATCCCCTTAAGGAAATTTCCAGGGTGCTTCTTTCCGCACTTTTGGCAAGTGGGGTGCTGGAACTTCTTAGCACCGTTGGATTTATCCATCGGACCACCAGCATTGAAGTCCACCTTACGCTTCTTGTCCCCATGATACCCCTGTGATTCTCCGATCTCCATTTCGACCTTGAGGGCACATCAGACAATTTTCTCATAGCTGTCGAAGTCACGGATCGCTAATGCTTTCCACAAGCTAGGATTAAGCCCACCAAATAAGCGGTCAACCTTGCATTCGGGGGTAACAAAAAAGCCAGAAGCATATCGTGAAAGCCTTGTGAAGTTTTCCTCGTACTCTCCCACAGATTCTTCATCTTTTTTCTTGAGGGAAAGGAAGTCCCTTTTCATCTTAAGACGAAGGGTGCGCGGAAAATATTTATCGAAAAACATCTTCCGGAATTCCTTCCATTCCAAGGCCTCGATATCCTCCTCAGGCTTCGTATTTTTTGATCAATGTCCACCATTGATCAGCTTCACCCTCCATACGATAAGCCACCAGGAGAACCTTCTCTTGTTCAGAACATTGGAGGATGGAGAATATCTTTTCAATGGAGTTGATCCATTGTTCAGCGATTGTGGGATCGGAAGATCCACTAAAAGTTGGAGGCCATTGCCTCATGAAGCTCTCGATAGTGACTTGTTCCTTTTTAGGGGGGTTTGGAAGTTCCTATTGACCCGTGTTTATATTCAAAACTTGAGTTAGCTGAGAGAGAAGCGTGACAAAGTTCGCGATTCCCTCTCCCATTGGATTGGGAATCTCATTAGTACAATCATCACACTGATCTTCACAATGGTTGTTAGCCCAAGTCCTCCTATTACCGGACATTGGCTGGAATAAAAGGAAATTTAGGGGTAACACATAAAGGGTAATCCAAAGACAAAAGTTGATGACTTATAAATAAACTTTTATTTCTTTAACTCATGAGTCTATAGGATTCAATCTAGGCTTTTCATGATCTACTTTCTAATATATATTCTTAGGGGCATTTTCCCTTAATAAGGGTTCATACCAAGATTGTGAATTTATCAAAACATATCCCCCGGGAGTGTCATAACCAAGAGTGCAACAAGACCTGTTGTCATGCACCAGTTCCCGTTCGAGTCTAGCTCAAAGCGGTGTTTTCGGGTTTTACCCCTAGGATACATCTGTGCCAGAGCCGCCTCTACCTGCTCGTATCCAGACAGGGATGTATTTGTTTGATAAACCACTTACTTAATATTTACCATAACTTAGGGATGTTTTTATTATACTTAGTCTTGTATCCAAGGCTTTACTAGGGTTTCCTAATCCCAAAAATAACTAAACCTATCCTCTGATACCAACTATGATAACCCTGCTTTTTATTACAACTTAAACATGCTTTATTACATAAAACTTCACTTGATACAACAAAGAAGATCGAGAGGTTTAGTGTCTTTGGGGCTTAGGATCATTACATAAAAACTTAAAACATGAAATACAACATCTTTATTGAAAACTTCTTTTACATGACCACTACATTCCCTAGTACTTAGCATTGCATGGGATAACCTGAGGACATGCATAAGAAAAGGGTGAGCTATAAAGCCCAGTAAGGGAGTACACATGGAATAACATGAGGATTAAAATACATGTTAGGCAATAGGTATGTCAATAGAGCATAATATAAACATGAACATAAAGTCATGATAAATCATGATAATCATGACATGGAAATGTGGCAACAACACTTAACATTGAATTAGCATGAGCCAAGGCTCATTGCACATGGAGCATGAGTAAACCCTCATTGCACATGAAGCATGAGTAAACCCTCGTTGCACTTGAATTATCATGATTCAACACTCATTGCACTTGACGTATCATGATACTATACTTTACCCAATGCATTGGAGTGCTATAAGGGCGCACCCTTCTTAAACATTTCATTTCATGCATAAGTGTGCCACATGGATCATAAAACATGGATTCATAAAACAAAATCATTTATTCCACGATAAAGGAATGTGGAATTAATACATGAAACTTTATAATCAATAAGTAAATGTGCATAAAGGTGAATACCCTTGATGGATAAATGGTCATGGTATTCACTACATAATGACATTGGCTTAGAAAATCGGTGCGATTTCGGCAGCGTAACGGTGTGACATAAGAATTCATAAAAATGGTTGATGAGAGAGAAAGGGGTTCCTCATCATATTTACATGTAATGGACAGTAAGGAGGTCATAAAGATACATGTCCCAACAATTGAAAAGGAATTTATATTCATGATACAAAAGTATTTCTTGAATGTAAAAGAAGAGAGAGAAGTTCCTTTCGGAATTTCGGCATAGTAACGGGTGTACATGGGAGGCATTTAATGAGAGAGAAAGGGGTCTCCCATCATTCAAAAAATAATAGGGCTATATGGGGGAGGTTCTAAACCATACCCCAACATTCATAATTGAAATTAAAAGGCAAAACAACTTAAAGAAAATTGGACAAAAAAGAGGAAGGAAGAAAAAACCCTTACATGGAAGTGTGCTTCCAAAGGCTAGAGAGAGGCTTGTGAGAGGCTTCTTGGGAGCTTAGGGCACCTTGGGAGGATTTTAGAGAGAGTAGGGCATAGGTTGGATGAACTCCAAGGGATTTTAGTGAGGAGAAAGTGGGAGCTTGGGTGGGTTTATATAGGAAAGGTGAGAGAATTCTTTATTATTTAGGTTTGGGACACCTTATATTAAAATAATCCAAACCACAAACCATCTCATGGTATTTGCCCATGGTTTCTTGAAAAGGAAAGAGGAAAACAATATTTTACCATGCCAAAGTCCGAACTTATTAAAAAAATTAGGGTTTCTTATGTGGAGGTGAGTCACACTCCCATGGAAATTAATTTAAAAAGGCAAAGTGTTGAATAAGTCTTGAGGGGTTCATTAATGCTTTGAAAAGTAAGTCAAACAAACCCAAAATCACATTATTTTAATGATAAAACATATATTGGTCGAACATAAGGATATGGTATTTTATTACATCACCATTGGGTCATTTTGATGTCATAAAACACATTATATAATTAAATGGTATTTAATTTTTACCCAAAAATTTGACTGTCTCAAAAAATTATGAAAAATTCACCGTTGGATAATTTCGACGTTCTGATTCCAGAAATGACATTTATTTTATCTAAAAAAATTCTAAATATGTTAATTTTCACATTTAAAATAAAAACCAACATTTATCAAAAATTCACGGGTTTTGACAAAAATGGCTTTCAAACCTTAATAAAAAATTTAATTGCATTCATAAATTTATAAGATCATTTATATTTAATAAAAATTAATTTAATATTAATAATAATATTTTATTAAAATATTATTTAATTGAAAAATCCTTTAATTTAATAAAATAGATTTCTTAATTAAATAATAATTAAAAACACCATTTGTACTTTAAAAACTATTTACAATGTATCAAAAATGACTAGAAATTATATTCATTATTATATACAAAAATAATGTACATGAATATAGTACTACTTATTTGTTACATAAACCCTTAAAATAGCCGCATAAGACCTAAGGGTAAGGTGTGCAATGGTGACAGACTCTTGGGGCGGCTCGGATAACATTGCTTGAGTGGTAATTTCAATCAACTTACACTTTTCCCGTAGATGGTCACATTTGAGCTTGACATAATGAAGCTCAGCTTGGGCTTGGTCAAGGGCGAAGCCCAAAGATTCCACCTCTTTTCTGAGCTCCGACAAATGGGCTTCGTATGGGGAAATTCTACTGGATGAGGTCATCGCTTCCTTTGTCTGAGTAAAAAAATTGGGTTTGTTAAAGCCTTATATTTATACTAATAATGTGATCACTGTTCAACGGCTATAAAAGTAACGGTCACAACTCTTATCATAAAGCCAAGGAAGTTGACATCTTATAAAAACATTTTTTATAAAGAGACATTTAACTGGATCAAGAGGGATTTTCCATTAATGAAACTTTGGGTCGTTACAGACAAAACAGTAAAATCTATACAACCAGGATATAATGGTTTTTCAGCATCACCATACAGACGTGCAACTGTCGGTTCTATCTCAATTTGTTCTGCTGTAATATCACGAATCATTTATTCAATTCCATCAGAGTTACCATCTTGAAAATCATAATCATTAGTGAGATTCTGTCTAGTTTCACCATGCAAAATCCATGGGCTATAACTCAGATTAAAACCATGACAAATCAGATGATCTTTTATCTCTCTACTTTTCAACGTCTTCACATTCAAAAATTTCAGGCATGGACAGAAAAAAATGTCACTACTTGGAACATTTTTTTTAGAAAATTCCAAAAAGGCATCAACTCCTTCCTCATATTCATTGCTCATTCGATGTGCCGTAATCCAACTTCGACTCATTATTACCTATAACAAATATCGAAATTATACATATTTTTAAAATAAGAAAAATATATGTTTATATGAAAAAAATCATAATTTGAATGTAAAACAATTTTGAAATATAAAACAAATCTATGCGTATTTAAAAAAATATGCTTGAATATGATTTTAAAAAGAAATTATAGTTAGATATAATAGTTTTAAATTCCATTGAATCAAAGAAAACCATGGGGCCTCTAATGGTTGATAGAAAATTGGAGAAAATGGAGTAATCCTGAGAATCCAATCACATTTAAAATAAAAACTCGGATGGAGAAAATCACAATGTAAAGACAATCATCACGGCACAATGCGGTCATGATAACTACACATATTTGAAAACCATGACATGGTCTCCCCCATAACCCATAATTTTCTCATAGTCGATGACTGGTCAAAATATATATAACCAAATAGAATCATATTTCAACACTAATATCCATGAAACAATAAAATCATCATGTCATAATCTCACAAACCATGATGTAGTAGTCAATCCCAACTAACACTTATCCCCCACCCCCTTGGACACCCCTTGGACACCACCACCCCCTTGGATAGCCCCCCCCCCCCCCCACCACCAACTAGACACCACCCCCCACCTCCTTGGACACCACCACCCCCTTGGACAGCCCCCCCACCCCCTGGACACCCGCCACCCCCTTGGACACCCCCTAGACACCACAATACCCTTGGAAACCCCCCCCCCCCCACCCCTCCTGGACACCACCATCCACCTCTTATCCCCTTGGACAACCCCCTAAACACCACCCAACCCTCGGGACACCCCCCCCCCCCCCCCCGAACAACCCCCAAACCCTCTGGATAGGCCCCCACCCCCTTGGACAGCCCCCACCCCCTTAGACACCCCCACCCCCTTGCCGCCCCCCCCCCCCCCCACACACCCCTGGACTGCCCCCCCCCCCCCCCCACACACACCACCTCCATGGACACCCTGGACACCCCACCCCCCCCCCCCAACCCTCTGGATAGCCCCTCAAACACTCTAAACACCACCCCCACCCCCTAGGACACCCCGTGGACACCACCACCCCCTTGAACATCCCCCACCCCTCTGGATAGCCCCCCGCCACCTGGAAAGCCCTCCACCCCTCTAGACAGCACCCCCACCCCTCTAGACAGCACCCCCACCCCTCTTGAAGACCACCCCCACCCCTACCCCCTTGGAAACCCCCCGGACACCCCACCAACCCTCTGGAAATCCCCATACCCTCTGGAAAGCCCCTCACCCCTTGGAAAGCCCCCACCCCTCTAGACAGCACCCCCTACCCCTCCTGGACACCAACCCCACCCTGTAGAGACCCGAAGCTTGACGTACATGGACATTACATTACTTTTTCGGAATACTTAATACATAACAAAAAGATACACACAAGTACCGTAATAGTTTAGTGTCTTTGGAAACTCAGAATATAATCTTCTAATTGTGGTGAAAGATCTTCAACATATCCCATAAAGATCTTCCCCTTTTTTTTACCTAAAACCCTTTTTTATATCCTGGGGAAAAGAATACATAAAAGGGTGAGCTCAAATGCTCGGTAAGGGTAAACAAAAGAAATATCAATCACATCATATTCATAAGAACATAACATTTTGGAAATCTTAACCTGCAAAAGAGATCATAATATCATAACATGGGATAAATCATAGTAGTGAAATGTAATCCTAATAATCATAACATAAAACATGAAACTTTGTGGCATACACACATAATCATATAGAATCATTTCTTATTAGTCAAGACTCATTGCCAAGACTATCTTAGTGGACAAAGTCCATTTCTGAACCGAGTTCACTCCTCGTTTCAGTCCTGTTTCACTGAACCGGTATAACATACCGTTCCAGCCATGTCTATCTCATGAGATATAAAATCTTTACCCAATGCATTGGAGGAAGATATAGGTCCCACCCATCTCATAATGATACCATTCTTATGTGTGCCACAAAATATTAAATCATACATCCTTGCACAACCCATGTAATAAAAATGGGATTCTTAAACAACATGACATCATAAAACAATTCATATAAGATAAAGGAATTCATAAAAATAATTCCATCACAACATAATCAAATCAATTTAATAATAGAGATAGAAACAGAACCCTTTATGGAAAATAATTTTGATAAAACACTTGAACTCCATTCTTGAGGAAAATATCCTTTCTACTTCAACAATACTTTTCATTTATTAACATGTCATACAATTCTAAACTAAAGGAAGTTGATTAAAAATAGACTTGAAAACTTGTAAAGTAAGCTTCTTGGAAATAATGTTTTAAAAATACATTAATATCTTATAAGTTAAAAAAACATTCTTCTCGTACTTCTGTCGGAAAAGTCAAAAAGTACCTCGTACGAAAAACGACAAAAGATTCCTTTCATATATTTTACTAAAAAATCACTGAAGGGTAAAATTGGATTTAAACAATTTTATTTGGATGGAAATAGTATTACATATTGATGAAACATGGATGTGGATGATAAAATACACCCCAGTAAATACTAAAGTATACACAATCTCGGATAAAAATGAGATTGTGATATTTCCCTTACCTTATGTCCGATATGCTTTGTACGTATCCGAACCTCCTGTATAATGATTTAAATAATGTCATTAACTTATTAAAGAATCATATTCATTGTTATGATTTCATATATGGTTCACTTATGACTTTATATTACCCGTTCTTTTGTAAATTCCATGTTAAAGAAGCGTTTTGGGTAAAATCGTTCCATTTATCGTAGGTTTTTGGACTTGTTGTTATTGACATTATTATTAATTATATCATGATTTACTTACTTCCAGAATATAAAACATGATTTATATATCATATATATTCAGTATATATATATATAATAGATAGATAAATGAAATGAAACACACTGTTCATGGAGACGGTAGTCCGTACGTACGCATGAACGTTGTTTTCCTTTCCTTGTTGTCTTGAATGGAAGTAAGTAGATGACATATATATATACATAAATCCAGTAGATTTACCATGTAATATATTTCATTATTATTCATTATATATACTTTATAATCATTCTGGAATGGTTAACATGGATAATGAATCTCATTGCGTCGTGGAGACGGTAGTCCGTACGTACGCACGAGCGATGATATCGTTCCCATGGTCGTGGAATTGTGTTTAAGTGTATGTATACTATTTAAGTATCAATATAACTTTATAATAATCATATATAGTTACTCATTACACCATTATACCCATCCAATTAAGGTGGTGGCGGAAAATAGATTACACCATGGCGTGGAGACGGTATTCTGTACGTACGCACGCGCAGTGATTTCCTTTTTCCGTAGGATGGATAGAAGGTTAATTAGAGTTGTTTCATATTTATAATAACATATCAGTATATAATAAATACTTATGTTATTACTTTATCATGAAACAACTAAAGAAGAAGAAGTTGAAAATGAAAGAAATTGAAAAAGATCGGTAATGGATATTACCTCTTTTTGACGCGCCTTCACTTAACCTCCACTTAAAGAACTAAGGATGGTCTTTGAAGAATACCAAGACCTCTATAATGATACTAGTGAAGTGGAGAAGATATTTTGTCAGGGTTTGGCGGAGCTTGAATTCTCAAATTGGTGTGAGGAGGAGAGGGAGGAGGTGCCCTTTTATAAGGGAGGAGAGGGACACCTTAGGAAAATCTCAAAATATTATTTTATATGAAGGTCAAATTCGGTTTATAATGGTTCCAAAGGGTATTATTTCTAAGATAAAGTGGGTATGGGTTCAAATCCTCTCATACAAAAGGATTCAGACAAGTTTAGGTTATTATTTTAACCTTATCAATTAGATTTAACTCTAAGTTAAATAATTTAACTTTTACCGTGTCTTTTTGTTTTCTTACACTATATGGTTAATAAACTTACCATAACAAGACAAAATAACCCCAAGTTATTTATTATTAATATATATATCCTTATATAAGTCATTTGGTTGAACCTTATATTTTTAGGAATTAAATAACAATTAATAATATAATATTTGTTCTAAAAACTAATTTATGTCAATTTTGACACTATTTGGTACATGATTTTTATGAAATTCATAACAGAATGATAAGTTCGAACCAAGTTACTTATATCAACAATAACATGTCATATTAACCTAGAAAATTAATTTAAGTCATAAAAAGTCTCAAATTACATTTATTTGGGGCATTTATAACATCCATTATGTCAATATTTCATTAATAAGACAATTACTACATCATCTTTGTGTCATAATAAATGATAATTATTTAATCCCTAAAAATTCTAAATAAATTCCTATTATGTATATAATTTTATTAGATTTCTGGATACTATTCATGTTTGAAGTTTCATGAAGTTTATCACTAAATTAAAATTATTATACTTATAAGATTTAAGAAAGTGACATGTTGTCACATTCTTTGGTTTTAATAATAATTAAATTATTTTCATGGAAAAAAGTCCATAAAATGAATCTAATCCGACCCTTAGGTTATATGGGTCTACTTTTAGTCATCCAATAGTATTTTTCCAAGTGTTTGGGTAATTTTATAATCTTATATTTACCCTTAATTACCCGATTTACCTTTAACTATAGTAAATAAAATTTACCGTAGTTACTATTCACAATGCCCAAAAATAAAAAGTAGATTATTAACATAATTTGGACCCACTGATTCCAAATATGGAATAAATTTTTCCAAATTCAATACACAAAATATGCAGAAATTAAATTAAAATTAATCCCGTTGTTGAAAGAAAACAGGTTTTTCTTTAAAACATTGCAAAAGATTGAATTGATTTAACCTACGAATTCAAGGTAAAATCAATGCTAATGATATACATTATATTAAATGGTAAAAATATATTCTATTTATACTTTAAAACCATTAAATATTATAATTTAACCATATAAGATATTACGATGAAAAAAGTTGTTTTTAATTAAAATATAGCGTGTTTTTACTATTCATTAAAATATGAAAGTTATCGGAAAAATATCAAAACTTTATCTAATGTAAATTTTTATATCCTGATTCAAAATAATAATTTTGTTTTGTCAAATTGAACATATAAACATGTCAAAAACTATATTTAAAGTGGGTGCACCATCAAAATGCGGCAAAACTGCATTTTTTGAAAAATACTTTTTTTACCCGAAAAATTTATTTTGTTCTTATACCATGTTCTAGAAAATGTGTAAGATGAATAATAATGTTATAAAATTCAAAATTTAGTTAATACTATTCACAATGTCTAGTTCATGACAATATTATAATAATATATCATTGTTTATTAAAACCCGGTATTGCGTACAACACACGCTATCGAGGAAGGTCGTGATTGCGTGTAATGCAAGCCAAGTCAGGGTTGCGTGTTGTAAAAGAATCCTTCGTTGTTTCGTATAACAGAATCCAACCATATTTTATTTATACATTAAATATATATATATATATATATATACTCAATGTTGCGTAGAATAACTATTATCAAATTTGTGTGTAACACGATCCAAGAATAGTGTTGCGTATACTGCAAGCTAATACGGTGTTGCGTATAGCGCAAGGTAATATTGGTGTAGATTACAACACAAGACATTAATGAAATTAAAAGAATATTTTTCATAAAATCTCGGGGTGTTACATTCTACCCCCCTTAAAATGAATTTCTCCCTCAAAATTCGTCAGGGTTATAAATGGTTTACTACTCGAAAGTTTGTTTAATAGAAACCCACATCGTAAAAAGGAATACCAAAACCAATCTTTAAAAACAAAAGTATGAAACGTAACGGTTACCCAAATAAACTAATCACTGGGTTTCCACATAGGTGAAAATATGGATATGGAAGAGAAATCTAACCATCATGTTCTGATGGAGAGTGGTATAGAACATGGCTATGGAAAAGCCAGCAATCACAAAGCCATAAATTTGTGACGATCTAAGGTACCATCTGAATCATTAGATATAAGAGCACTAGGACAACATTTTTGGTTTTCAAGATCATTTCCTTAAAGTTGATGAAATTGGAATTAGAAGAAATACGTTCGTGATTTCGGTATATTCTCACCGTTGGTCGTTCTTTGGACAATTTCCACTTCATCTCTTAAAGAAATGAAGTTGAATTTGTCATTTTTGATGTGTTAGCAGATCATGTGATAGAATGATGGGTCATTCCATCTGTCTCAAACAAAAGGTTAGAAATGTTATCAAAAAATACATAAGTCCATCTATAGTGAGATTAATGATATATGGTTCCTAAAATGGAATTATACTTCATATATCATACTTCTTAATATAATAAAACTAGTTTCTACTAAACAGGGACTTTCTATAGGCCAGTGGTAGGTGATAAAGGCCAGTTACACTTCGGTTGTGGGTTCGATTCCCATAGACTTTTCCGACGCGATGGGTTGTCGCCCGTCCTGCAAGTTGTCCTTTTTCTAAAGCTATATTACTATAACATCCCATCAATAATATCAAAAAAGTTATATCCTAACTTATGTCCAACATAATCCATTCCAATCTCTAGGCTTATCTAAAATACTTTGGTCCAAGCTCATAGTATAAAGAAAATGATTACTTGAAATGTCACATAACAATCAAGTGAATGCCATCATTTATCCCCCATATATCATAAGATATATCTAATTGGTCAAATTATAATCATGTGAATACCTTAATCATGTATTCTCTTGAAGAATGAATACCCATTAAACCTTAGTGAAAACATGAATGCTGTCAAAAGTTAACTCTTTACACATACCAAAATACAAAAATTCTATATACTCAAACCATGACATAACCTTCTCCTTATATCAGTCATGAGCTCATGAATACTATCAAACATTTAATTTTATCCTTATCCCTTCATTATGCTCATATCATCTATATTCCAAAAATATCTGAATAACTTTTAATGGATACTGGTACCATTAACCATACACTTTCAAAACTCAAGGAAAGACAACAGTGTAACAATCCTTAGATGTCTCTTTATTCCATAGTACCATGGGATTACTTATACAACATTACACTTGATAAACATGTAATCATTCCACTACCTTATTAAACCATTGACCGAGCTTCAACAATTATTTCAACTCACATATCATTTGTAGTCTCTTCATCATCATCAACATAAATACTACTCATACGGCCATACTGATTCTCTTCATGAGACTTTCCCTTAGGGCATTGGTTTGCATAATGCTCATACATTCAACATTTAAAACATTTAACCATTGTTGATGTCGTAGCAATACCATTATCCTCATCCCTGGTGTTAACTGAACATTTTCCTTTGCACTTACTGGCTTTATGTCCTTCTTTTCCACACCCAAAGCATCTTCCAGTTCCTTTGAAACATTCTCCTTGATGCCTCTTCCCACATGATTTACATAGGGGAAATTGAACTTTCTTTCCTCTATGATCATCATGAAACTCCATCTTTCTCTTATTAGCCGAGTCGGGAAACTTACCAAATTTGAGTTTATTGATCATATTATGAGATTGCTGATTCGGCATAATAATGATGGTTGGACTTCCAAATCCCATTTCATTTGGTTTCTCATGAAGAATATCATTCCATTGTCCATAATATCCTCCATTATCGTGAATCATCTTGTTTCCAGCCATTTTCTAAAACCCAAAAAGAATAGTGTTAGAGGAAAAAATCATAATAAAGGGGGAGTAACTTCAATATCTAACATCTTAGGTTAAATTCTAATATCGTTACCATAGTTTTAGGACTATATCCTATATGTATACTTATCCTTAGGGGCATCCCTAGACATACCTTAGAAATATCTCTAGGGATCTCACTAACGTTTTCACATCCTAGTTTCTAAAGGTTGACTAAACCTTTCCTCTGATACCAACTGTACAGACCCGAAGCTTGACGTACATGGACATTACATTACTTTTGCGTAATACTTAATACATAACAAAAAGAGACACACAAGGACTGTAATAGTTTAGTGTCTTTGGAAACTCGGAATATAATCTTCTAATCATGGTGAAAGATCTTCAACATCTCCCATAAAGATCTACCCCTTTTTTTTACCTAAAACCGTTCTTTATATCCTGGGGAAAAGAAAACATAAAAGGGTGAGTTCAAATGCTCAGTAAGGGTAAACAAAAGAAATATCAATCACATCATATTCATAAGAACATAACATTTTGGAAATCTTAACCTACAAAAGAGATCATAATATCATAACATGGGATAAATCATAGTAGTGAAATGTAATCCCAATAATCATAACTTAAAACATGAAACTTTGTGTCATACACACATAATCATAGAGAATCATTTCTTATTAGTCAAGACTCATTGCCAAGACTATCCTAGTGGACAAAGTCTATTTCTGAACCGAGTTCACTCCTCGTTTCAGTCCTGTTTCACTGAACCTGTATAACCTACCGTTCCAGCCATGTCTATCTCATGAGATATAAAATCTTTACCCAATGAATTGGAGGGAGATATAGGTCCCACCCATCTCATAATGATACCATTCTTATGTGTTCCACAAAATATTAAATCATACATCATTTCATAACCCATGTAATAAAAATGGGATTCTTAAACAACAAGACATCATAAAACAATTCATATAAGATAAAGGAATTCATAAAAATAATTCCATCACAACATAATCAAATCAATGTAATAATAGGGATAGAAACAGAACCCTTTATGGAAAATAATTTTGATAAAACACTTGAACTCCATTCTTGAGGAAAATATCCTTTCTACTTCAAAAACACTTTTCCTTTCTTAACATGTCATACAATTCTAAACTAAAGGAAGTTGATTAAAAATATACTTGAAAACTTGTAAAGGAAGCTTCTTGGAAATAATTTTTTAAAAATCCATTAATGCCGTATAAGTTAAAAAAACATTCTTCTCGTACTTTTGTCAGAAAAGTCAAAAAGTAACTCGTACGAAAAACGGCAAAAGATTCCTTTCATATCTTTTACTAAAAAATCCCCGAAGGGTATTTGGATTTAAAAAATTGTATTTGGATGGAAATAATATTACATATTGAGGAAACATGTATGTGGATGATAAAATACACCCCAGTAAATACTAAAGTATAAACAATCTCGGATAAAAATGAGATTGTGATATTTCCCTTACCTTATGTCCGATATGCTTTGTACGTATCTGAACCTCTTGTATAATGATTTAAATAATGTCATTAACTTATTACAGAATCATATTCATTGTTATGATATCATATATGGTTCACTTATGACTTTATATTACCCGTTCTTTTGTAAATTCCATGTTAAAGAAGCGTTTTGGGTAAAATCGTTTCATTTATCGTAGGTGTTTGGACTTGTTGTTCTTGACATTATTATTACTTATATCATGATTTACTTACTTCCAGAATATAAAAAATGATTTATATATCATATATATTCAGTATATATATATATATATAATAGATAGACAAATGAAATGAAACACTCCAATCCTGGAGACGGTAGTCCGTACGTACGCATGAACGATGTTTTCCTTTCCTTATTGTCTTGAATGGAAGTAAGTAGATGACATATATATATACATAAATCCAGTAGATTTACCATGTCATATATTTCATTATTATTCATTATATATACTTTATAATCATTCTGGAATGGTTAACATGGATAATGAATCTCATCGCGTCGTGGAGACGGTAGTCCGTACGTACGCACGAGCGATGATATCGTTCCCATGGTCGTGGAATTGTGTTGAAGTGTATGTATACTATTTCAGTATCAATATAAATTTATAATAATCATATATAGTTACTCATTACACCATTATACCCATCCAATTAAGGTGGTGGCGGAAAATAGATTACACCACGGCGTGGAGACGGTATTCCGTACGTACGCACGCGCTGTGATTTCCTTTTTCTGTAGGACGGATAGAAGGTTAATTAGAGTTGTTTCATATTTATAATAACATATCAGTATATAAGAAATACTGATGTTATTACTTTATTATGAAACAACTAAATAAGAAGAAGTTGAAAAAGAAAGAAATTGAAAAGGATCGGTAATGGATATTACCTCTTTTTGACGCGCCTTCACTTAACCTCCACTTAAAGAACTAAGGATGGTCTTTGAAGAATACCAAGACCTATAAGATGATACTAGGGAAGTGGAGAAGATATTTTGTCAGGGGTTGGATGAGCTTGAATGCTCAAATTGGTGTGAGGAGGAGAGGGAGGAGGAGCCCTTTTATAAGGGAGGAGAGGGGCACCTTAGGAAAATCTCAAAATATTATTTTATATTAAGGTCAAATTCGGTTTATAATGTTTCCAAAGGGTCTTATTTCGAATATAAAGTGGGTATGGGTCAAAATAATCTCATACAATAGGATTTAGAC
Source organism: Viscum album (assembly GCA_963277665.1). Lineage (NCBI taxonomy): Eukaryota > Viridiplantae > Streptophyta > Magnoliopsida > Santalales > Viscaceae > Viscum > Viscum album. Next base: position 811,412,250 of record OY728126.1, on the reverse strand, counting down.
AAGTTTAGGTTATTATTTTAACCTTATCAAATAGATTTAACTCTAAGTTAAATAATTTAACTTTTACCGTGTCTTTTTGTTTTCTTACACTATATGGTTAATAAACTTACCATAACAAGACAAACGAACCCCAAGTTGTTTATTATTAATATATCTATCCTTATTTAAGTCATTTGGCTTAATCTTATATTTTTAGGAATTAAATAACAATTAATAATATAATATTTGTTTTAAAAACTAATTTAGGTCAATCATGACACTATTTGGTACATGTTTTTTATGAAATTCATAACAGAATGATAAGATCGAACCAAGTTACTTATATCATCAATAAAATGTCATATTAACCAATAATATTAATTTAAGTCATAAAAAGTCTCAAATTACATTTATTTTGGGCATTTATAACATCAATTATGTCAATATTTCATTAGTAAGACAATTACTGCATCATCTTTGTGTCATAATAAATAATAATTATTTAATCCCTAAAAATTCTAAATAAATTCCTATGATGTAGATAATTGTATTATCTTTCTGGAGACTATTCATGTTCTATGTTTCATGAAGGTTATCACTAAATGAAAATTATTATACTTATAAGATTTAAGAAAGTGACATGTTGTCACATTCTTTGGTTTTAATAATAATTAAATTATTTTCATGGACAAAAGTCTATAAAATGAATCTAATCCGACCCTTAGATTATATGGGTCTACTTTTCGCCATCCAATAGTATTTTTCCAAGTGTTAGGGTAATTTTATAATCTTATATTTGCCCTTAATTACCCGATTTACCTTTAACTATAGTAAATAAAATTTACCGTAGTTACTATTCACAATGCCCAAAAATAAAAAGTAGCTTATTAACATAATTTGGACCCACTGATTCCAAATATGGAATCCATTTTTCCAAATTCAATACACAAAATATTCAGAAATTAAATTAAAATTAATCCCGTTGTCGAAAGAAAACGGGTTTTTCTTTAAAACATTGCAAACGATTGAATTGATTTAACCTATGAATTCAAGGTAAAATCAATGCTAATGACATACATTATATTAAATGGTAAAAATATATTCTATTTATACTTTAAAACCATTCAATATTATAATTTAACCATATAAGATATTACGATGAAAAAAGTTGTTTTTAATTAAAATATAGCGTGTTTTTACTATTCATTAAAATATGAAAGTTATCGGAAAAATATCAAAACTTTATCTAATGTAAATTTTTATATCCTGATTCAAAAGAAGAATTTTATTTGGTCAAATTGAACATATAAACATCTCAAAAACTAGATTTAAGGTGGGTGCGCCATCAAAAGGCGGCAAAACTTCATTTTTTGAAAAATACTTATTTTACCCGAAAAAATTATTTTGTTCTTATACCATGTTCTAGAAAATGTGTAAGATTAATAATAATGTTATAAAATTCAAAATTTAGTTAATACTATTCATAACGGCTAGTTCATGACAATATTATAATAATATATCGTTGTTTATTAAAACCCGGTGTTGCATACAACGCACGCTATCGAGGAAGGTCGCAATAGCGTGTAATGCAAGCCAAGTCAGGGTTGCGTGTTGTAAAAGAATCCTTCGTTTTTTCGTATAACAGAATCCAACCATATTTCATTTATACATTGAATATATATATATATATACTCAATGTTGCGTAGAATAACTATTATCAAAATTGTGTGTAACACGATCCAAGAATAGCGTTGCGTATACTGCAAGCTAATACGGTGTTGCGTATAGCGCAAGGTAATCTTGGTGTAGAATACAACACAAGACATTAATGAAATTAAAAGAATATTTTTCATAAAATCTCGGGGTGTTACACACCCCTACCACCTTGGACACCCCCCTGGACACCCCAACCCTCTAGACAGCCCCCACCCCCCGGACAACCCCCCTAACCCTCTGGACAGGCCCACACCCCCTTGGACATCCCCCCCAACCCACCCACCCACATGTACAGCACCCCCCCCCCACCCCTTCGACACCCCCCCCCCCCTTGGACCCCCCACCCCCACACACACACACCCTTGGACTACCCCCCCCCCCCCACACCTCCATGGACACCCTGGACACCCCCCAACCCTTTGGATAGCCCCCTGAACCCTCCGAACACGACCCCCCACCCCCTTGGACACCCCCTGCACACCACCACCCCCTTGGACAGCCCCCCACCCCTTTGGACAGCCCCCCCCCCACCCCCTGAAAATCCCCCACCCCTTTTGACAGCACCCCCCACCCCTCCTGGACACCACCCCCACCCCCTACCCCCTTGGACACCCCCTGGACACCCCCAACCCTCTGGACACCCCCCCCCCAGACAACCCCCCAAACCCTATGGACAAGCCCCCACCCCCTTGGACACCCCCCCCCCCCCCACCCACCCACCCACCCCCTTGGACAGCCCCCCCCCCCCCCCACCCCCTTCGACACCCCCACCCCCTTGGACCCCCCCCCCCCCCACACACACACACACACCTGGACTACCCCCCCCCCCACCTCCATGGACACCCTAAACATCCCCCAACCCTCTAGATGGCCCCCAACCCCCTGGATATCCGCCAACCCTCTTGACAGCCTCCCAGACCCATGGGATTTTAACCTAAGGCTACTAGTTTTGGCATATCTAGGGATTTTAACCTCAGGCTACTAATTTTGGTATCATGCCATTATTCAAAATGAGAACCGTGAACCGTATCTTATAGTAGTCTTAAATTATCTATTGTGCAATGAATCGGATTTTAATAGCATATGAAGACTTATAATAGTCCACGAAAATAAGCGACGCAAATAGATTATGGAACAACAAAAAGTGATACCCAAAATAGAAACAACCAAGGATCCAAAAAAAACATTCCACCATGAAAAACCATATATTCTTATTAAATAAATCACACTGGTACATGAAATGGGTGTATCACAATGGTTTATATATAAATTTTAGTAATATAGGTGAATGAGATCATTAGTTGTCAATGACAACAAAAATTACCATCAATATCAGGCATCTGCGATATAAAAACAAACGAAATAGAAGTAGGTGAGGCTTACGTGAATATTGAAAGTAGATCTAATAGATCTGGTGATAATAAATAATATGATGATGTAAAAATGAGGTAAGAGGGTTCGAAATTGAAGAATCTTACCTCGCAAAACGTAAATATAGACTATCTGGGAAAAAAAACGAACGAAATAAAGTTATGGGAGACTTACCTGAGTGTTGCGAGTGGAGATGATAGATCTGAGGAGAGTAAAGATGATAAACAATGATGGAAAAATGAGTTTAACGAAATGAGATCGAAGAGTCGATTAGGGTTTTTCGCGTGAGAGAGATGAATCGCCGGTCTGTCGATCGAAAAATCATAAATGGCAATCCATGGGGCGTGTTAATCTTTTAAATGTTTTATAACATCAGTTATTTAATAACTGACATTGTAAACAATTTTTATTACGTTTATAATGTCGTTTATTATAATAATCGACATTATAAATATATCAGATACCACATTTTTTACGTCAGTTATTTTATAACCGACATAAAAAAACCGTGTGTTAGTTTTTTACGTCGGTTATTCTATAACCTATGTAAAAAACACATCAGAAACCACAGATTTTACGTCAGTTATTTTATAACTAACATAAAAACTATTGGGTGTTGGTTTTTTATGTCGGTTATAATATAACCGACGTTAAAAATTCTGCAAGTTAGGTTGTTACATCGGTTATCAAATAACTAACGTCAAAAAGGCCTCAGATGCCGCATTTTTTATGTCGGTTATTTTATAACCGACGTAAAATATTTACCCTCTGTATTTTTTACGTCGGTTATAAAATAACCGATGTAAAAAAACACGTATCACAGATTTTCACGTCGGTTATATATAACTGACATAAAAAAATTGTGACGTTAATAATGTTTTCTGCACTAGTGTAGGATTAGCAATTTGGTAGATCGGGTTTGAACTTTAATTAAATTTTGTCAAGTTTGATATGAATAATGATTTCAAACTATGATTAGTGGGAGTATGGGCTCTCACGAGTCACAATTTTTCATTCCTTGGAAAAAAATTATGTTTTTATGTGTTTTGGAGAAGTTTCATGGGACTACTGTCCAGAAACCCAAACAACACGGCATGTGGTGTTATGAACACATGTCATGTGTTCTTTTGTTCTGGAAGAAACAAATTTTCTCAAGTACACACCATGCAGCATACTTACACTCCATGTTGTCCTTGGCCATGTGGTTGACTATGTGAGTAGAGACAAGGGATTTGTAAATCATTGGTGGAACACACAGTTTTTTGGGAGTACACTTCGTGTTGTAGAGAACAGTGTATCCAACTATGTGACCAACGACACGGGTGGATGAAACATAGTTTGTACATATCGTGTCTAGATTATACACTCCATGTAGTTATCAACTGTGTATCTGGATGTGTGACCAACAACATGGGTTGATGGGACGTAGATGGTACATGTCTTGTCTAGGGTGAACACGTCATGTAGTGTTACCTAGGAGAGAATCGTGTAGTTCTAACTGTGTAGAAGTAATTGGGAAGGACGGAAAATTCAATTACATGCCATGTCTCGGTAGGAACATGTCGTGTGTAAGGGTGTTACACGACCAAGATTAGTAGAGGAATATTCCATGTTATATGCTTACGAGAACATGCCATGTAGAGTTTATACACATCGTGTAACCCTTTTTTGTGAAACTTAAATGATTTCTTTCTCTTATTATGTTCTTGCACTTCTAAAGTTAATGTACATGATAATATTGTACTGAGGTGTACGATTGACCTTGAAATTTCATGCCACTGAGACATCCTTCGGTTGTACTCCAGATACCCAGAAAAGATTATAGCTCAGAAATGGTAGATCATGGACTACCAGCATATCCTTCTATCGTGCCTATCTTGGCACCAACTGTTACACCAGACATAGGTACTGATGCACAATTGTTTGAAGGCTTTTTGAGGATGTTATATACTTTCTAGGGATCACCACATCTTTCCTCGACTATGGTATAGTTGACACGAGTGTTCTAGTAGCAACATCCTCCCACTTTCTTAAGGGATGGAAGACCACATGCTGTAGAGTAATGGTTGGAGGCCATGCTTTCCATCTTTGAGAATTTGGAGATTCCTCCAGATAGGAGGTTGAATCTTGATATGTACATGCTACGTGATTCCTCCAAGATATTATGGGATGTTATCTCACAGGTGGGACGTCATTGGGATATGGTTTGGGAAGAGTTTCAGAGGAACTTCTATTATTACTTCTTCCCTAAGACGTTGAGGGTTGATCGAGCCCTAGAGTTCATACATTTGGAGTAGGGTGCTCTTTTAGTGATGGATTATTCTTCATGATTTACAGATCTTCATCACTTCGTACCTGTTCTAGGAGGTGACCAGTTATCTTTGGCAAGGTAATTTGAGGATGTTCTTGGGTATGACATCCGATCGCAGGTGAATGTTTTCAGGCTAACATCAAAAACTAGTATAGCGAACCAGGCACTGATTACTGAGCATAATATAAGGGAGTTAGGAGCTGCGATCCAAGTCAATTCAGCATCAAGGTCTAGTTATCCTTCTATTGATAATAGGAAGCATTGAATGGAGCTTTCATGTGATGTCTCTTCAGGTAGCTAGGTGGTATGCTACCTATGCAGGAAGAGTGCGCACACGAGACCACATTGCTTGAAGGACCCAATTGTGTGCCGATCCTATGGAAATATGGGTCACCTTTTTCATTTTTTCTAGGTGTTATAACTAGAAGTAATTGATATGGGTTTTTCTATAACTCCACATTCAGGAGCAGGACCACCGGTTTCTCATCAGTTTGGGAACTGGAGTTTTTCAGGCCATTCAAGCCGAGGAGGTGGCCATGGTCGTGGTAGCCAGACAGTAGGTTTTCAGCGATAGTAGGGTTGATCATCTTAGGGTAGTCAGGTAGGGTCGTTGGGTTGTGGTACAGGTCAAACTTTTATAGTGGAGTGGACCCAGCAAGATTAGGATCCCAGACCCTCTACGGTTAGAGATATGATTTTCATTTCCATAGTTTTAGATACTACTCTTTTTGATATAGGGGATTCACATAGTTTTATATCTATTGTTAGTGTGGAGATCCATGGGCTCTACATCCTTACTTCTAAGGATTTTATGACGTTATACAATTTTTTGGGGATTAGGATGGCTAGTGTACCTTAGTTCAAGGTGTTCCCTCTTGAGTTTAGTGGGTGTCACTTCTTATGGGACCTATATGTCTTAGAGATGACATTCTTCGATTTCATTCTCAGAATGGGCTGGTTAGTCTCTTTTCCAGACATTGTTGACTTCAATCGCTATAGGGTGAGTTTCACGTCTCCATAGAGAAGGTATTTTATACAGAATGGATAATGGGATGTCTAGGTGAGCATAGTTGGACATAAGAATATAAGGATGGGAGGAATTACAGCCCAGATTGCTAGTTTATATCAGGATAACCATGGGACTTCACAGATGAACTTTCCTCCAGTGGTGCATCATTTCGGGGGTGTCTTTCTAGATGACTTTTTGGGTTTACCTCTGGAGTGGGGTATATTTCTCTATTGAACATGTTCCAAGAGTTCATTGGTGTCAATTCCTTATAATATGATGACTACACTAGAGTTACAAGATCACAAGAAGCAGTTATAGGAGTTACAGACAAAGGGTTTCATCTAACTCAGTATTTCTCCTTGGGGTTCGCCTGTCCTTTTGGAAAAGAAGGCGGATAGTACCCTCAGACTTTGTGTGTATTATCGGAATCTAAACCATTTTATGGTCAAGAACTAATATACCTTGATTAGAACTTATGATCTCATTGATCATCTTCAAGGAGCCCGAGTGTTCTCAAAGATTCAATTGAGATCCAATTATCATCAGTTGCACGTTAGACCATCACATATACCTCTTACAGCCTTTCAGAGCAGGTAAGGTATATTGGAGTATTTGGTTATACCATTTGTTCTCATGAAATCACTATTTGTTTTCATGGCATTGATGAACCGAGTGTTCCATCCTTACTTGGATTCTTTTTTGGTAGTCTCCATGGAAGAAATCATGGTGTACTCTCACACTCGACACGACCATTCCACCCATCTTGAGATCATATTGAGTACATTGAGAGAGCATTAGTTATATACCATGATCTAAAAATTCCACTATTGGATAGACCATATTCACTTCTTAGGTCATGTTATCTTAGAGACAGGAGTATCAGTAGACCTAGAGAAAGTGAGAGCAGTAGTTTCTTGGGAGCATCCAAATAACATATTTGAGGTACGCATTTCTCTATGGTTTTCTGGTTACTACAAATGATTTATATAGGACTTTTCTCGCTTAGCAGCACCACTAACAGGCCTGACCAAGAAAAGTTCGAAGTATGTGTGGAAATATTCCTATGATTCATTCGTTTAGGATCTGAAAGGGAGATTTACTTCAGCACCGATACTGGTTTTTCTGGAGCCAGGAAAAATCTAAACCATCTACTGTGATGCATCAGTTATTGGGCTAGGAATAGTGCTTATGTAGGGGGAAGGAGTTCTTGTGTGCGGGTCTCGGTAGTTTAGGCAACATGAGAGGAATTACATGACACACAATCTTGAGTTGTTTGCAGTTGTGCATGCTTTACGTTGTTGGAGACATTATCTTTTGGGAGATAATTTTGTGGTGTACAATGACCACAAAAGTCTAAAGTATATGTTTAATCAGTGTGATCTGAATTTGAGACAGTGAAGTTGGGTTGAGTACCATTAGTCTTTTGAATTTGATCTTACCTACATGCATGGGATACACAATGTCGTGGTTGATGCGTTTAGTAGAAGGAATCATATACAGGTAGTATAGGAGGACAGTAGTGAGTGGAAGCTTATAGATCTATTCTATGAGATGCATTTGGAGGTGCACAATAGACAGGGACAGACATTTCTTTCTTCTATAATTGTTACCTCTACTCTACTGTATCAAGTGCATATGAGGCAGCTATCAGATTCCAAAGGCCTAGTCCTATGGGTGAGTGTCAGGAAAGGACCCTACTCTTGGGTGGACCGTAGGCGACGATGAGATCTTGTGTTTTCATGGGCACATATGGGTGTCAGTAGACATACATGAGGAGTTAATGAGAGATTTTCTTTCCTCAGTTTGGGCAGTTCATCCAAATTTCACCAAGATGTATCAATATCTAAACTGTCAGTATTAGTGGTCAGGTATGAAAAGAGATGTAGTTGGGTTTTTTGTGAGATATTCCACCTGTCAGTAGGCGAAGGCTGAGCATCAGCGACCAGCATGGCTTTTGCCGTAATTACCCATTCCCGAGTGGAAGTGGAATTATTTCTCTATGGATTTCATGACGGGTTTACCAAGGTCACCTCGAGGGAATGATGCAATTTGGGTTATTGTTAACAGACTCATGAAGTTTGCATGTTTCTTGCTAATAAAGGAAACCTTCAATGTTGATGAGCATGAGAAGTTGTACATCTGAGAGATTTTACATTTTCATGGGGTTCTTCACTCTATCATTTTAGACAAGGACACCTGATTTACTTCTCGTGTCTGGCAGGGACTACATAGGGATTTGGGTACACAGATACTTTGGTGTAAAGCAGACCATCTCCAGATAGATGGATAGTCCGATCACACGATTCAGGTATTGTAGGACATGCTCCGAGCATGCATCCTAGATTTTGGGGTATCTTAGGATAGATGCATAACTCTAGTGGAGTTTACCTGCAATTATAGTTTTCAGGAAACGATTCAGATGACACCTTGTGATCCTTTTTTCAGTATGCTATACCGATCACCCCTATGTTGGCTAGAGGTAGGAGAGGCAGTTATGCTAGGACCTAATCTTGTCTAGGAGACCACTGAGCAGGTGGAGTTGATTTGGAAGAGGATGTATACTACACAGTTTTAACAAAAATATTATGTTGATCAACAGAGATGACATCTAGAGTTCAAGGTCGGAGATTAGGTTTTCTTACAAGTCACATCGAGGTTGGGACATAGGAGGATTAAGAGACAGGGGAAGCTTTCACCGAGATACGTTGGGTCGTTTGAGGTTTTTTAAATAGTCGGGCTGGTAGCCTATCAGTTGCAGTTACCACATAGGTACCGAGCTATTCATAGCGTCTTTCAAATTTCTCAACTATGATGTCAATTTTCAGAGTCGTGTCATGTTCTCAAACCTGTGGAGGTTGAGTTGGAGGTGGATGCATCCTTTGAAGAGTACCCTGTTCGGATTGTGGATCATAGCACGAAGGATCTCCATGGTTGGTATGTTCCTCTAGTACGAGTGCTTTGGCAACATGGGCAAGTACAAAATGAGACTTGTGAGAGGGAGGCTGACGTACGATCACAGTGGCCAGAGTTGTTTGATGTTTCTTCTTCGCCACCCTTGGAAGGGAAATTCAGGGTTGAATTGCATTAAGGGGGGAACTTTATAAGAACATGGATCTTCATTTCAAGTATGGATCTTTTTTCATATTGTTTTTGAGAAAAAAGGAGTAAATGGGAAATTTTCTAAGTACACGCCGTGTACCCGGTTACCACGTGTGTCCGTGTGTTGGCCGTGCAACGGCTGAGTACATGGCCATGTGGGTGACCTGTTGGACCACCTAAAGTGGGGTCCGGTTGAGGCTAGTCCACAGTGTACATTAAATGAACACACTATATACTTTTCTTTTTAATTCATTAGTCATAGTAGGGTCATGTCTCATCTCCAAAAAACACTTCTTCTTCCCTCGGTTCGTACAGGAGAGTGAAGAACGGCCAAAGAACTTTGATCTCCTCAAGGTTCTTTGTCTGACCTCCGATTGAGATGTCACTGAGTGTGTTGGATTTCCACTGGTGAGTTCTCTTTTTTCCCTAGATCCTCTCTTCATGATTTTTTCCCTCTCATGAGTTATCGATAGTTGATCGTTTTTACCCTTTTCATAGATCTACGTTGTTCTAGGACAATTCAAGGGTCGACGTTCAAGAGTGTTCATCGTACAACATCAAGGTAGGTGGTTTGTGCCTTTCTTTGATTGCCTTTGGATTATATATTCTAAAAGTGACGAATACCAATGTTTAAGGTATTGCGTGTTTTGGAATTTGACCCTGATTAATACATGTTATTGTTTATTTGATTGAGAGAGGGTTATTTATTTTGTATAAGGTTTTATACCTTGTTATGGGACACCCCATGGGTGTGTTCCCCTGATTGACTGTTTATGGTCGTTTGTTCTAGGTTGCCTATAAGGCATACCTTGTTCCATGTTTTGAATTGTTTATGATGGAGTTTGACTGATTATATGAGATGCATGTGATTCACATTGTGAAAGTATGACCAAAGGGGATTGACTGTGAGAACTTCCCAAGGTGGGGTATTTTATGTATAATTTTTTTTATTGTCCCAGAGGTATTGACTATGAGGGCTATCGGGTGGTCATAGACGAGAGGGGTTAGACTGTGAGAGCTACCCAGAGGGTCATTATTAAATGAATGTTGGACCTTAGGGCATTGATTATGAGAGCTACCAAGTGGTCATTTTAATTTATTTATTTTTTATGCCGACCAAGGGGGTATTGACCGTGAGAGTAACCCAGGTGGTTGTATGTAAATGATTAGTGCTATGTGGGAACAAAGGGGTTAGACTGTGTAAACATTCTTAGAGGGTCATTTTTTATTGAATTGATGATATGTTAAACCAGAGGGGTTAGACTATGCGAACTTTCCCATAGGGTTGCTTGTGATTTATTGAATGATTGTGACGAGTCTTCCACGACAAAGCACAAGCTTGGACTTGGTATTACTATATTGTTTATATGGTATTATGAGACATCTTTTTAACTATTACAAAGGGGATAAAGAGATTATTCTAGATTTTGGGGTTTCATTAGTCAATGGTTTGAATAATTAATAAATGTAAATGAGGTAATTGAAAGTTGTAGGATGGTTTACCTTTGAGTACTACCTAATTTATTGCTTCATTTCTGCATATTACCTGCTATATAAATTCACTGACATTTAGGCACTATTATTTTTGTGGTTACCTACTTGGATTCATCTCACAACCTATTAGGGTCATGCTTTTGGGCCCAAACATATTTTATGGTTGTAGGTATAGATAAGGGAATGCACCTTCTTCATTAGGTACTTGATTGTTGTTGGAGACGGAGAGCATGGGACCCAGCTGAGACTTGGGATACTGTTGGTGTTTACTTCTTTTTTGTGCTTTGGTTTAGTATTGTATTTCTAGCATTGTGACATGTTTGGCTACTTTCCTAGATACATGTGACATACATCATTTATTTATTTATATGCTCCAATTGTTTTATTTCTATCAATGTTTAATTGTTTACTTTTGTTGCATGGTATTACTGCTTCCACTGTTGTTTACTATTTTTTATTCTGCTATGTATACTCTCCAATGATATCATAGTTTCCCCATCATCAAACCTTGGTCCTCACTGCTAGTCGGCAGCCTTTGGAATTTGGGGAAATGCGCTTGAGGTCATGTGACCAACCAGGTACGGGGCACCTTTGGGCGGCACCCAGAACCAGGATGTTACAACTATAAATAGAAAGCTACCCCCACTCAAGACTTAAGAATTTTTCTAACAGAGATCAGGTTGTTCTTTTGCATGAAAGATTTGTGTGTAAAAGATTTACATACAGTTAAACTTTCATGCAAAGTGTTCCTTTAGTCTAAAAATACCAAGTTAACATTTTTCTGTTGTTGCGTGAAAGAAAAGGGTTGTTTTTAAAGTAAGGGTTGCACGAAATTCATCTTGTGTGAAAATTCCAAATCTTTCATGCAGGAACAAGAGTTGTGTGAAAGTGCATTGTTGATCTTATAAAAAGCATTGGGTATCCAGTTTGTTTGATTAGTGGTTTCAGGTGCATCATTTTAGGACTTCAATGCATGAAGAGTCTCATGTTGTATAGAGACAAAGACTTAAATGCAAATATATTGAAGAGACCATTATGTTGATAAACTGAATAAGGCTTCTCTCAAAGTAGTGAGCTTGGGGGAGTCAACGGAAGTGTTCTGAGAGACATAGTGTGTTATCCATAAATTCTTCTAAAGGCAGCGTGCCTAGCCCAGAGTGACTATGTATAAAGTATTGTACTCCATGAAAAGTAAATATTAGTGGACTTAGGTACGGCCAACTCACTATCGGCATATTCTTCTTAGATTAGCCCTTAGGGGTGAACCAAATAAAACCTTTGTTTCATCTCTTTGCATGTGATTGTTTGACAAGTTTAATAGGTTCCTACCAATGTGGGAACAATATCCATCTCTTTAAGAAGAAAAATATGACACCTTGATTCACCCCTCCCCTCTCAGGGTGTTTCGGGGTCCTTTGGTATTTTGTTTTGAGGAGGAGGCCCTTAAGATATCTTGGATCATGCGTTGGCCCTGAGTTTTGATCTGGTTCTCTCCGTTGTTGGTTGTTTGTGGTTAAACAATATTTAGAAGATAATGGAAAATCTGGATGAGTGAATCCCCACTCTTGTTGGGTTTTCTCCCTAGATAGAGTTGCTTCGGGCTCATGAGGTGTCAAGGCACTCATGGAGTGGGTTTTGTGTACCGTGGATGTTGTTGCGCACTTGGACTATGGTTGTTGTATCCTCTCACGTTATAGTATGGATTCCGCCTATTGTTGGGTCCATAGCCGGTTCATGGTTTTTTCTTCCGAAATTTTAAGACAAGAAAGTTCTCTAGTTGTGTTGACCTAAATGTTCTTGTCAGCAATGCATATCATTCAATTAGAGACATAGAGTGCATTAAATGTTCTTTGTTGATTGGACATGTATGGTTATTCCCTAGGGTCTACCATTCGTGTCGTTTTATTAAACGTCTTGGAATAACTGTGTAAATCTATAAGACATATTGATTATCGTGTGGATGTGTGAGTCGTGTGTTATAAATCTTTTAGTCTGGGCCACAGTAGTGGTATATTTACCTCATGAGTTAGACTAGAACCCTTGGTTGGCTACTTTCCATGACTTTGTTTTCCCCCTTGTTTTCATACAGATGTTTGTTTATTCTAGTAGTTAGTTGTGTTCTAATAGGCTGGGCATATTATGTGTACATGAAATTGTTATGATATCATGTTATAAGTCCACCCTAGGGTGGCCCACTGAGATTTATTTTTCACCCCATGTAAGTGCACCTCAGTGTGCGTGTATACCTGATGTATACATTTATGTTGGAGCACTGGTTGTGCGATAGATAGGGTCGTGACCCAGTGTTTCTTGATCAAGCGGAGCCACTAGTGTGGAGTCTTAGGATCATACTAGTGCAACATTAGCATCATGGAGAATGAGTATGTGGTTTGGCTCGGTGTTGGCAGAATAGCTTGCAGTATTTATTTTCAGTTTATTATTTTTTTATATGTGGTCGGCCTAATGGTAGATCAGATGTTATGTGTTTTTCATGCATGTGAGTTTGTATGATTGTATGGAACATTGCATCTATTATAGCATGATTCTGTTTCAGTTTATTTATTATGCGTACTCTAATGTTTATCCTTTTGGATGCTTTGGTTATTTTCGATGTTATTGCACACTTACCAGAGGGTACAGTCTCCTTGATACATCTTGAAGACCATTGTCATTGGTCAATAGCCTCTGGCATTTGGAGAGGTGTGCTTGAGGGCTTGTGGTGATCCAAATTGGGTGACATGTCTGCTCGGCCCGGCTTGGTTCGTTGTAGTTATGCCATCAATCTTTTTTTATGTGATGGGATGCATTGGACTATTACGTGATGAGTGGGGCCCAGAATTATATAACTCCTTTGTGCATTGGTTGGTCTCCTTAGACAACTAAGATGGGGTAATGGGAGCATTCTTACCTTTTATGTAATATGTGTTGCCAGAAGGCCTTGGCGATATGTTTAAGATATTCGGCATTATGTGTTCTCAGTTAAAGTTATTCAAACATTTATTCATTGTTATGTCAACCATAAATTTATTTATGCTCTTAGATTCATTTGATATGGCATAACTCATTTTATTTATTCATGTCATAATTTTTAGTTATAATCACTTTCGTTGTACGCTGCATCCTTACTGAGCGTCTGAACTCACCTCTTTGTATTATTTTTATTTTCCCCAAAAAACCTAGGAGAGTACTACATATAAAAATGGATGGCAAGGAGAATAATAAAGAAATTTCATGTTTTCAGATGATATATTTGTTTCCAACGTAATGTAAAACCCTTTTATGTATCCAGATTCATGTGGCTATTAAATTGTTGGATCCTCTTCTATATACCAATGTAGTAAAACAATCATGGACTTTAGGATTCTGGAGTCGGGTAGTTACATTTATGTTCCTATAGTTTATCTATTTTTGTGTGCAATATCTATGATTTTATATCCCTCATTTTCAACATTCTTTTGGATACTATAAAAAAGGAGAGAATATATGGATGTACACAAAATTTTAACATTTATAATCATTATGTGATAATTTGATGTATCAACCCTATCAATCTTTTTTTATCTTTTCTAGGATTATTTCTAATTTCAATCTATAAAATTATATGTTTAAAGTTTTTTGGATTTTGTGATCACCTGAACGCAGTAGATTGTTGGACATACTTGAGTTATTCGAGCCTAATTTCAAATTATTTTGATGTTCACAAAACCCCTTATTTATTTCAGCAATGATGTTTCTTTAAGTGAAGTTAAGGTTTATAATTAATGATTGATTCAGTTTTCTTTATATTACAAGTTATTATTATTTAATGGCATTTACTAGTTCGGAATATATTTTTCTAAGTAATAAACTGTACGTTCAGTTTTTCTGCTTAACATGAAATTGGTTTGAAGAATCTCTGTAGGTCATGAGCTCTACGTGGCCTAGTTATCAACTATAGGTTGCCTGTGATGTACTCTACGCAGCATGGAATTATGGATTTTTTACAAAGGAAATGAACACTTCGTCGAAGTTTTCAAATCTACATAGACAATCGTCAACTCTACGTGAAGAAGATATCTACAGGGATCCAAATCCATTCTCATATTACACTATACGGAGGAGGTCTTTATTAAAAAATCATTGAAAGAGATTGCGATCCCCATCTTTTCCGTAACTACTCTTCAACCCCATCAACCCCATATACCTACCCTTCAACGCCACCACCCTGGAATTATTGAATAACTGAGGTGGCCCGCTGCTTCCCACCATTGCCGTTCCTTTAAATTGGTGGGGGCCCTGTGCATGGGCATACGTTAATGTAATGTGATTGGAGTTTTGGATTTATAAAACATGCGCACATGGATATTCTCATCTCTCTCACAACTTCCTACGTCTCTTCCCATTTACTCACACTGCTCTATACCGTCCATTATTTCTTAAACAATTATTCCTGAATCAAATGGCACACAGAGTGTTCGCCAGCTGGAAGAATTGGTGCGTTGGTTAGAAAACAAAATCATTAATCACATGGATCTCAAATCTTGTTTCTTGACTCCTATATTTTGCGATATTTATTGTTGTAATAATTGACTTTAACTTATTTGTAAATAATGGTGTTCTTCTAGAACACAACCAATGGAAGATGTTTTTTTAAATAAGCTTTAAAAAAATTGAAAATACGTTTAAGAGGGTATGCCTTAGAAATCCTTATTGATTCTCAATGTGAGATTCAGGTTCCCTCTTTGCTACAATGAATTAATAATATATTATCATTATAATTTCATACTTAAATAATAATGAATATTAATTACTAATCAACTACCAATAAATAATCGTAATAAATAAATAATAATCAACCATTAACATTACTATTAAATATTAATAATTAACTAATTAACAATTGATTAGTAATTAAACAATATTAATTGCTAATGAATATTAATAACTAATTAATTATTAGGTTTTAACAAATTTGCAATTAAAATCTATTAAAATCCTAATAAATAATATTAATAATAACAAAAAATAGAAAATAATTAATAAATATATAATTAATAATAATTATTATTAGTACCTAAAGAATAATTTTAAATATTTATTAGTACTTAATATATATTAGAAATTAATATTTTTAAATAGTAAATAATATTTATTAGTAATTTATATCAATTAATAATAATTTTGTAATAATTAATTAATAACATGCAATTTAATAATGAATTCATTATTATTAATTTCTAGTGACTAATTTTTTTAAATACTTATGAGTAATTGTATAATAATAATTATAACCAATTATTAATTAATTAATAGAGTATTAGTTAATTAGTAATTAATGTTATTAATAAGTAATTTAATATTCTTAATTACTTTTTAATTAATAACTAGCAATTATATTATTATTTAAAATAATTGGTAACTAAAAATAATATAAAACATTTATCAGTAATTAATATTTACTAGAAATTAATTTTATTAAATAGTAAATAATATTATTTAATTAATATTTATTCGTTATTGATATTTATTAGTAATTAATATCGATTAGTAAAATATAGTTAATTAATTAACAATTATTTAATAATTAGTAAATAATATTATGCAACCATTATTATTGATATTTAGTAACTAAATAATAATTATAAATATTTTTCAATAATTGTTTAACAATATTTATTAATATTAATTAATTAATTAATTATTAATTAGTTAATTTGTAATTAATATTAATATTAAGTAATTAAGTATTTCTTAATTACCAATTAATTAATAACTAATAATTATATTATTATTATTAAGGGACATTAATGCCCACTGCGCCTATGGTTCTCTACCCAAAAAACAAAGGTCCTTACATTCAATAAAAAAGAGACATCGACCCTGACCTGGAACCCGACTCCGTCCACCGCACACGGTCCAAGCTCCTGAACTCCTAAGCTCCGCTGAAGTCACGACCAACCTGTCTGTCGTCTGCAATGGCACACCAAGTGCAGGCAAAGCCCAAGCAGGGGTGAGTATAAGAATACTCAGTAGGATACCCCGAAGACTCGAGGGAGCAACAAAGGAGGTACCGAAGGGTGAACAGTAGATCGAATAGGGGAAAAGTAAAGGAGTACAACCGAAAGTGCAGTAAAGAGTACAGTAAAGAGTCCATCTCAACCCAACAAAAGAAAAAAGATAGACTCGTCCAGACACAAGGAGCTGGAAACGGTGAGAAAATGAACTTCTCGTTGAGTCTTCGCTACCTATATCAGGAGAGTATACTCATCCAACCACGAGAAGCTAGACATGGAAAGCACGTGGCATACCCCGTGCGTCTTCGCCTCTCCTGGAGGGAGAGTAACCAAGCCCAAAGAGTGGGTACTGGAACAAGGTATATACATATTCATATGCTTAGTCAAGAAGCCAAAACAAGATTGTAAGGGGATCTCCATCCCGTAGCTCAGCCCAAGAAAGTGAGTAACCAACAGTCGCAGAAGTAAACACCATCGATGTCCAGCATCCCACATGTCTGCCCTGAACTACAAGTCAAGGGGCTCAAATCACCGCACCTTGATACTATCCGCTTTGGACGGCACTGACTCGCCTTTGCGGTTTTAGGTCGCGTTACAAGGATGTGTCTCGGTGTGGAAAGCGCCCCTCATACTTGAGAGTTGTAGGGGAACATCAAGACACACCTCGTCACTGCCCCGTAGTCGAGAGGCCTCTTCAAAGTCGACAGGCGACCCCCTGCCCAGCCCCGCTAGAGGGTGATCCCTGAAAGTCGATGGGTTCCCACTGGAGGGAGACCCGGCAAGAGTCGACGGGTGCCACACTGCCCAGTCCCGAAAAAGGGTAATCCAATGGAAGGTGACCTAGCTAAAGTCGTCGACGAGTCCTAATGCCCAGTCCCGTAAAAGGTTACTCCAATGGAGGGAGGCTCAGAACCGTCATCAGGGACCACTTCCCAGCCCCGCTGGAAGTAAACCCGGAACCGCTCTGGTCATCCCTGCGGGATGGTACCGCTCTGGTCACCCCTGCTGGGTGGTACCACACTGGCCAGCCCTACTGGAGACAAACTCCTGGCCAACCCTGCTGGAAAAAACCTCCTGGGTAGAGGATCGGTGCCCGTGTAAAATGTTGGTCACACTGATTCTACAGGAACTCTACCAGATAACACGAAGGAATGGGAGAAACTCCCCGAGCCTCTCAGGGCGATCACACTCCAATTCGCTGAGTCACTATCGAAGCGGACTGTGACAACTCTTCCCAGAAAGCGGGAAAACCCCCACGCTGTACGAGAACACATAGTCGTAAACGGTGCCACAGTACAGTGAAAGGGGCACGGTACTGAAACCCCTCACAGCTGAAGAAACAGAAGAACCAAACCATCTATGTCGGCCAAATGAGAACAGAACCAGGGGAAAACTCAACCATGCTGGTCAACAAAAGAGAACAGGATCAGGGGAAAACTCAACCCTGCTGGTCAAAAAACGAGAACAGGACCAGGGGAAAACTCAACCCTGATGGTCAACAAACGAGAACAAAGGGACCCTCTATGCTGCGAGAGGTCAAAAGTACATAATGCAGAACACGACACGCACATGGGGTCCACACGATGTGTGGCCCCAAGTCAACCCCAACCAAGCACACAAATTTTCTTAGGTACAACCATCCACATATACCTCCCAGCGTTCTCGCATACTCCCAGAGTATGCCACATCTCTAGCCCAAATGCTAACATGCACACGGTACCCATCGTCAACGTGAAGGCGTAAACGTAACAACTCCAACTTTCCACCTCAACGGCTGAGGCACGGCCGACCACATCTCTTCAAACATATACTTCACTCATACAGAAGTGCACACGATCACATGCCAAGGGTCCTCTACAAACATGGTAGAAGAACCTCCACTGGGGCAACTTCATATTTCTACATTTAATAAGATTGTGCAAGAGGATCTGCATGCCTGAACAGATTACACCGTTGTAATCCTCGCGGAAAAAACATGCGAGATCGACTACTTACTCATCTCCAATGGATATTCGACGGAAAAGTCACCAACACCGCCTTAAGCCAGAATGACATCCCATGATCTCGAGCCTCGGCCCCGAAAACAGTCAGGCACATCACACCATTGCGATTCCCTCGGGAGAACACGTCAAAAAGACTACTCACTTGAGTGGAACGGATATCCAGAGAAAAAGATGCATTCCGGCGCACCGCACACGAGCAGTACTACGTGGGACCCGCATCCCGATCTTGAAGCACACCGAACGGATCACACTGTTGCGATTCTCTCGAAAAAGTACACAAGTTGGACTATTCACTTGTCCAAAACGGACACCCGGTGATAAAGTTGGAAATCACCGACAACTCCCGAAACGGCCCTCACGGGGCCTGCACCAGCGTGAAAAATTAGAGTGGGCAGATTGCACTTTTTCAATGCCCTCAGAAAGACACCCAATATCGACTACTCGCACGCCCCGATCGGACGTCCGATGGAAAAGTTACAAAAAGCTACATACAGCTCGAAAGATGGTCCATGGGGCGCACGCCTCGTCTCCGGTATCAATGCCTAAAAACATACTGGAAAACTTTTCCTCAGCACCAGGGTCCCAACACCACTGACTGCGCTCAAAACGGACTCCGGATGTGTCCGTGCCGCCCAAAAGAAGAACTCTCGGGATAACGCCAACCCACTTTACGGGTGTGTCGCGCCACTGGGGCCTCCGTCCCAGGATTCAAAAATCCTCGAGACCATCTCAAAAGGATCGCCTTGACGCGAGGTCCGCGCTTCCGCAGACGACACGCGAAACGGACGTCCGTAGCAAAAGATACGGGCGTCCGAATTTTTAAGGGGAAAACCCATTTGGGCCGGACCGGCCTGGTCCAGCCGGTCCGCCCCCCTCGGGCCAGCCCGCTGCGCCGTAGCCCGCCGGTCGTGGCCCGTGACTGTCGCGGCCGGCGCCTTGCATGGCCTGGCCCTCCGCGGCCTGTGGCTTTTGCGGCTCTCCGCTGGCCACGTCGCCGCCCCCCCGACCAGCCCTCGTGGTCGGTCATGTTCCCCGCAGCGACCCGCGTTTTTGCGGGTCGCAGTCGCGCCGCACGGGGTCGTGCGCCTCGCGCCCCCCTCTTCCTTGTGCCCTACACCCTTGCACGGCCTGTGGCTCCCGCGGATCTCCGCTGGCCATGTCTCCGCCCCCCGACCGACCCTCGTGGCCGATCATGTTCCCCACAACGACCTGCATTACGCGGGTCGCAGTCGCGCCGCACGGGGCCGTGTGCCTCGCGGCCCCCTCCCCCTTGTGCCCTACGCCGGTGCTCGCCGCCTGGGACCCCGCCGAAGTCCCCGCCTCACTGCCGTCCGCGCCGGCCGCCTGCCAGAGCCGCCGCCTGGGGCCGCTCCGCCCGCCGGAGCTTGCCGGACCGCCCTGTCGACCGCCGGTCCGTCCCTAAAACCCCAAAACCACCCCGAAACATCACCGGACCACTGCGGACGCCTCGGAGCTCGGAATTCAAATCCAAAAGATGTGTTAGAAATCTTGGATTGAGATCTACTAATATATGGGCGTTTCTTGAAGATCCGGCAACAATTCGACAATATAATTTGGGCTCAAAGAATGCGGGAATTTAAAAAAATAGAAACAAAACCTCCTACCTCGTTGGGCGTAGCCCGACGCTTCACGTGGGGTTCGCCGTAGCCGCCTTGCTGGAGTCGTTGCGCCTCACCGGAGATATGGAGGCGAGGGGAGGAGCTTCCTCCTTGAGAGGGATCCTCTAGGGGAGGGGGTTTGAGGAAGAAGAAGGGGAAGAAGGGTGGGGGTGTTTAAGTAGGAAACACTTAAACCCCCGCCCGTAGGCCCCGTACCCGAACTCCCGACGGGGTCGGGATTAAGCCTCCCCTAGGCTAAAAACCACCTTCTGAACGCAACAGAGGTCTCAGAATTTTAATCCGAGGCCCCCTTCAAAATTTATAAAATTGAACACCCAAAGTTACCAAATTACGAAAACGCCCCTAGGGTCATTTTTCACAGACGGCCCGCGCCCGCGAAACCTACACCCCTTCAAGGGTAAAAGGCATGTTCCAGACTCAACGGTGCCCTCTGTTTTCCAATCCGAGCCACCATTTAAGAGATACTTGGGTTTATCCATTAAACGAATAAACTAATTATTTAATTTATCTGTTTCACGTTCCGATAGCGAGCGAGGGGTCAAAACATCCTGCGCCGACATGTTTTATGTCGTTCCTAGGGTAAAAAACCCATTCTGGACCCATTCGTACACTCAGATTTCTGATCCGGATCATCGTTTAGGATGTATCGCTTTTATTTGGCGTTCCTAGTGTGAACGCACTGAAAACTTAATTCCGGCCACACCGGGTCTCAAAATCGAACGCCGTCTGAAGGCACTGCTCTGGAATAACATCAAGAATATTCCAAAGTGTTTTAAAACAAAAACTGTGTTCTTATATCATTATATCCTTCAATATTTTCATCCCTGAAAAGAAAAACCAGGGAATAACTCAGGGTACTAAGCCCGCACCTGGCGCTCCCATACCCAGAAGAACTCTTGCACAGTCCCGCGTCACTGCACACAGACCAAAGGATTTGATCTGTTCACGTGAGGTCTTCCCTTGCCGATGACGTGCATAGGAGCACACACACATCTCCTCAGGTTAGTCACGTGGGAGACTCTATGCACCCAAACCTGCCTTTGGGGTTAGGGCAAGGCGGTAGGGAACCTCACCACCCCTTTGCATGGTCTCAAACGACCCGAAGGATCTTGGGTGTAGATCACCTCCCCGACCGAATCCTTACATCGCACGCCGTGACTGGAATCACCACCCGCACCTGGAACAAGGCCCGGTGATTCCATCCTTCAGAATATCCATACGGTGGAACACCCAAGGATATCTTGTCGCGCAAGGTTTCACAGTCGATGTCTCTCAACCAAGACTCTCTTACACGCTCGGAGAGCAATGGATTCGATGCCATCGACTAAAGAGGAAGGTTACACACCTTCTACTCTACCAACACAGGGTTACACCCGACGCCCTGCGTCACCCTGGTAACACCTCTAATAAGGAGAAGGGAGAAAAACATTCCACACGCAGAGTCTAACAATTCTACTGAAAAAAGTAGAAGAGCTGTAGAGTGTACCTCTTATCACCTCAGGCTCTGCAGGATTGTAGACATTGAAAGCTCGCGGCTGTCCGCGGTCCCAACTGTCAGCTCCTAGAGCCTGACGTGGACTACCTAGTGGTGATGGGAAGACCTCGTAAGGTCTTCCTCCACTTCCAGCTCCTCCCGCTCCTCTGCTAGCACCACCTCTCTGGGTACTACTCCGATCATGGCGTTGCCTCCATCGCGGCGGTGCACCTGCTGCCTGCCCGAAGCTCTCTACATGCCTGGTCAGGCAGCCCCGTGCCAGGTGACCTCGCCCATCGCAAGCATATCACTAACTCTCTTTGGGCTGCACTGGTTCCCTCCGGCACCACTATGGTGTATGACCATGCCCTTGAGTCCAGTTGTCAGAAATCCACCTGCGTCGAGGTTCTGTTTGCCGACGCCCGCTAGCTGCGATAGACGTCTCAGCTCCAACGCGCCTGCTGCCACCACCAACTCTAGAATGTGACAAGAATCTCTCTATCACCAGTTCCTGCTCTAGCACCCCAGCATATGTGGAAATTCCCAAGGGTACTATGACATCACGAATCTATTGGCGAAGAACCTACTCAAACTTCCACACTCAGATGTTATCATCATGGACCAGGTTCGGGTAAAAGCGTGCACAGTCTGCGAAACTAGCCGCGTACTCGACCACCGTCATCCCTCCATAATGAAACTACAGGAGCTCCTGAATCCGAATGGAGCGTAAGCAGGAGGGACAAAACTCCTCACGAAACAAAAACTGAATGTCGCCCCACGAAAGAGACGACTCGTCAAGAAACTGAGTCACCAGACTCCACCAACACCAAGTTGCTCCATGGAAAAGGTTGGCGGCCAAATCCACCATAAGATCTGTCGGCGTCAGCACAAGCCTGAAAAGGAGAACCACTATCTCTAGCCAAACTTCTGCTACATGAGTGTCTGGCTCACCACCGAACCTCAGTGGTCTCTGCCGCTGGAACTCACGGAGCACGCTCAACCTGCGCTCAAGCTCAATCTGCTCTGATGAAGCTGTCTGCTATTCAACAGGTGGGGGTGATGCTACCGGACCACCCGGAGAATGGGGATCGCATGATGGGTCCTAGAATGTGGCCTCGTATCTCACAGGGTTGTCGTCACGAACCAAAGCTGGTATCCTAGCCAGATGTCTTCGCGGAGACATCCTAAATATTATCAAGGAGTGCCGCCATCAGATGAGCATATATGTATATAAAAATCGCAATGGGGAGTAGACTCAAGAAGGACAGTCAAAGATTCAATCCTATGTGATACACAAACAAAGATTCCCTGCAACAAGTGTCTCAGCATGCCGAGTCGACAAGCGGGTTATCAAGGTCCTGGTGAATGGATACGCTGGCCGCTGGACCATCACTGGACTCCCTGGCCTGAGAGACACTCTCGAGACATGTTAACACTATTTCCCTAAATCCCAACCAATTCCTTTTATTTTAGAGACGTCCGAACAACATCCCAAGGAATGAACCACCTCTAATACCAATTTGTCACGACCCGACCCTACTCGGGCTCGAGCTGTAACTACCCCAAACCCGCCTCCATTGGCCAGGGGCTGGAGACAAGAGCCGAAGGATAAAAAACTCGGGGAGGCCTCTGCCTGAGTACCTATACACACACACACACAACACACTCAATGAAAAAGTGCAGAGTAAAAAGAAAAGGAAATTACCAACTGCTATAAATAAACCACAATGTGCATCAACCTCTAAAAGTACAAAGAAAGTGCTGAAGGTAAACTGAAAAAGGAAAGGGGAAAACACACGCCCAACCAGAAAAGGTGCCACAACCCGGAAACAGGTAAACAGAAGAAAAAAAGCTGGAAGGGTCCCCCACCGAGAACTCGACTCCGACCACCGCACGCATTCCAAGCTCCTGAAATCCTAAGCTCTGCTGAAGTCACGACTAACCTGTCTGTCTCCTACAAGGTCACACCAAGTGCGGGTAATGCCCAAGAAGGGGTGAGTATAAGAATACTTAGTAGGATACCCCGAAGGCTCGAGGGAGAAACAAAGGAGGTATCAAAGGGTGAGCAGTAGATCGAACATGGGAAAATTAAAGGAGTACAACTGAAAGTGAAGTAAAGAGTACAGTAAAGAGTCCATCTCAACCCAACAAGAGAAAGGAGATAGACTCATCCAGACACAAGGAGCTGGAAATGGTGAGAAGATGAACTTCTCATCAAGTCTTCGCTACCTATAGCATGAGAGTAGACTCATCCAACCACGAGAAGCTAGACATGGAAAGCACGTGGCATACCCCACGCATCTTCGCCTCTACTGGAGGGAGAGTAACCAAGCCCAAGGAGTGGGTACTGGAACAAGGTATATACATTTTCATATGCTCAATCAAGAATCCCAAACTAAATCGTAAGGGGATCTCCATCCCGTAGCTCAGCCCAATAAAGTGAGTATCCGACAGTCCCAGATGTAAACACCATCGATGCCCAGCATCCCACATATCTGCCCTGAACTGCAAGTCAAGGGGCTCAAATCACCTCACCTTGATACTATCCACTTTGGTCGGCACTGACTTTCCCTCACGGTTTTAGGCCGCGTCACAAGGATGCGTCTCAGTGGGGAAAGCGCCCCTCGTACTTGGGAGTTCTGGGGGAACGTCAAGCCACACCTCGTCACTGCCCCACAATCGAGAGGTCTCCTCAAAGTCAACAGGAGACCCCCTGCCCAGCCCCGCTGGAGGGTGATCCCTGGAAGTTGATGGGTTCCCACTGGAGGGAGACCCAGTAAGAGTCAACGAGTGCCACACTTCCCAATCCCGAAAAGGGTAATCCACTGGATGGAGACTCAGCTAAAGTCGCAGATGAGTCCCAATGTCCAGTCTTGTAAAAAGGTACTCCACTGGAGGGAGGCTCGGAACCGTCATCGGGGACCACTTCCCAGCCCTGCTGGAGGTAAACCCAGCATCGGGGACCACTTCCCAGTCCCGCTAAAGGTAATCCCGACATCGGGGACCGCTGCCCAGCCTCGCTAGAGGTAAACCCAGAACCGCTCTGGCCATCCCTGCTGGATGGTACTGCTCAGTGAACACCGCTGTACTGGCCATCCCTGATGGATGGTAACCCACTGTTCATCCCTACTGGATGGTACCGCTCTGGACACCCCTATTGGGTGGTACCACACTGGCCAGCCATGTTGGAAACAAACTCCTGGCCAGCCCTACTGGAAACAACCTCCTGGGTAGAGGATTGGTGCCCGCGTAAAGTGTTGTTCACACCGATTCCACCAGAAATCTACCAGGGAACACGAAGGAATGGGAGAAACTCCCCGGGACTCTCAGGGCGATCACGCTCGAATCCGCTGAGTTAGTGTCGAAGCGGACTGAGACAACTCATCCCAGAAAGCGGGAAAACACCCACGCTGTACGAGCACACGTAGTCGTAAATGGTGTCGCAGCCCGGTGAAAGGGGAACGGTACTGAAACCTCTCACAGCTGAAGAAACAGAGGAACCAAACCATCTCTGCTGGCCAAACAAGAATAGAACCAGGGGAAATCTCAACCCTGCTGGTCAATAAACACGAACAAGAACAGGGGAAAACTCAACCCTGCTGGTCAACAAACGAGAACCGGACCAGGGGAAAAATCAACCCTACTGGTCAACAAAAGAGAACAAAGGGACCCTCTACGTCGTGAGAGGTCAAAAGTATGTAAAGAAGAACACGACACGCACATGGGGTCCACACAACGTGTGGCCCCAAGTCAACCCCAACCAAGCACACAAACGTTCTCAGGTATAACCATTCACATGTACCTCATAGTGTTCTCGCATACTCCCAGAGTATTCCACGTCTCCAGCCCAAAGGCTAACATGCACACGACACCCATCGTCAACGCGAAGGCGTAAATGTAACAACTCCAACGTTCCACCTCAAAGGCTGAGGCACGACCAACCACATCTCTTCAAACATATACTTCACTCACACAGGAGTGCACACGATCACACGCCAAGGGTCAGCTACAAACATGGTAGAAGAACCGCCATCGGGGCACGTTCATATTTCCACATTTAATAAGATCACGCAAGAGGCTCCGCATGCCTGAACAAATTACACCGCTGTAATCATCACGAAAAAACATGCGAGATCGACTACTTACTCGCCTCCAATGGATATCTAACGGAAAAGTCACCAACACCGCCTTACGCCCGAACGAAATCCCGTGATCCTAAGCCTCGGCCTCGAAAACAGTCAGGCGCATCGTACCATTGTGATCCCCTCAGGAGAACATGTCAAAAGGACTACTCACTTGAGTGGAACAGATATCCGGAAAAAAAGATGCATTCCGGCGCACCGCACACGAGTGGTGCTACGTGGGACCTGCATCCCAGTCCCGAAGAACAACGAACGGATCACACCGTTGTGATCCTCTCGAAAAAGTACACAAATTGGACTATTCACTTTTCTAAAACGGACACCCGGTGATAAAGCTGGAAATCACCGACAACTCCCGAAACGGCCCTCACGGGGCCCACACCAACATGCGAAATTAGAGCATGCAGATTGCACTTTTGCAATTCCCTCAGAAAGACACCCAAGATTGACTACTCGCATGCCCCGAACAGACGCCCGATGGAAAAGTTGCAAAAAGCTGCGTACAGCTCGAAAGACGGGCCATGGGGACCACGCCTCATCTCCGGCCTCAACACTTGAAACCATACAGGAAAACTTTTCCTCGGCACTAGGGTGCCAACGCTGCTAACGGCTCTCAAAATGGATTTCGGATGTGTCTGTGCCGCCCAAAACAAGAACTCCCGGGATAACGCCAACCCACTTTATGGGCATGTCGCGCCACCGGGGCCTCCGTCCCAGGATTCAAAAATCCTCGAGACCATCTCAAAAGTTTTTCCTTGATGCGAGGTCTGCGCTGCCGCAGACGGCATGCGAAACGAACGTCCATAACAAAAGATACTGGAATCCGAATTTTTAAGGGGAAAACCCCATTGGGCCGGATCGGCCCGGTCCGGCCGGTCCGTCCCGCTCGGGCCGGCCCGCGTCGACCGGCCTGCGTCGACCGGCCCACGTCGACCAACCCACTTCTCCACGACTCGTGACTGCCACAACCTGACCTTCCGCAGCTCATGGCTCCCGTGGCTCTCCACAGGCCACATCGCTGCCCCTGACTGACCCTCGTGGTCGGTCTTGTTCCCCGCAGCGACCCGCGTTACGCGGTCACACCGCATAGGGCCGCGCGCCTCGCGACCCGCTCCCCCTTGTGCCTTACGTCAGCGCCCACTGCCTGAGACCCCGCCGGAGTCCCCGCCTCTCCGCCGTCCGCGCCGACCACCTGTCGGAGCCACCGCCTGGAGCCGCTCCGCCCGCCAGAGCTCGCCGGACCGCTGGAAACCGCCGGTCCGGCCATAAAACCCCAAAACCACCCCGAAACATCGTCGGACCACTGCAGACGCCTCGGAGCTCGGAATTCAAATCCGAAATATGCGTCAGAAATCTTGGATCGAGCTATACTAATCTATGGGATTTGCTCGAAGATCGGGCATCAATTCAACAGAATAATTTGGGCTAAAAATATGTGGGAATTAAAAAAACAGAAATGAAACCTCCTACCTCTTTGGGCGTAGCCCAACGCTTCACGTGGGGTTCGCCGGAGCCGCCTTTCCGGAGTCGTCGGGCCTCACCGGAGAGATGTAGGTGAGGGGAGGAGCTTTCTTCTTGAGTGGGATCCGCCAGGGGAGGGGGTTTGAGGAAGAATAAGGGGTAGAAGGTGGGGGTGTTTTAGTAGGAAACACTTAAACCCCCGCCCGTAGGCCCCGTACCCAAACTCCCGACGGGGTCAGGATTAAGCCTCCCCTAGGCTAAAAACCACACTCTGAATTCAACGACGATCTCATAATTTTAATCCATGGCCCCGTTCAAAAGTTATAAAACTGAACGCCCAAATCCGCTAAATTACGAAAATGCCCCTGGGGCAATTTTTCACTGACGGCCCGCGCCCATGAAACTTACACCCCTCCTAGGGTAAGCAACACGTTTTGGACTCAATGGTGCCCTCGTTTTCCCAAACTGAGCCATCGTTTAAGAGATACTTGGGTTTATCCATTAAGCGAATACACTAATTATTTAATTTATCAGTTTCACGTTCCGATAGCGAGCGAGGGGTCCAAACGTCCCGCGCCAACATGTTTTATTTCGTTCCTAGGGTAAAAACCCATTCTAGACCCATCCGTACACTCAGAATTCTGATCCGGATCACCGTTTAGGAGTTATCCCATTTATTTGGTGTTCCCAGTGTGAACGCGCTGAAAACTTAATTCCGGCCACACCGGGGCTCAGATTCGCACGCCGTCTGAAGGTGCTGCTCTGGAATAACATTAAGAATATTCCAAAGTCTTTTACAGCAATAACTGGGTTCTTAAACTTTATTAAACTTTATTAATTAATTAATAATTCATTATTTAGTTAGTAATTAATATTAATAAAAATAATTAAACATTTCTTAATTACAAATTAATTAATAAATAATAGTTACATTATTATTATTAATGGGTCTTAATACTCACTGCACCTATGATCCATGTAATGATTCTTCTCTACCCAAAAATAGAGGTCACTTCTTTTAATAAAAAAGTTATTTCAACCCTTACTTTTAAAAAAATTTATAAAAAATCAATATTACTAAATAGCATATAGAATTATTTAATTAATATTTATTATCAATTTATGTTAATTAGAAACACTTAATTAAATAAATGAATAATAATTTAATAATAATTAATTAATATTTACTAATTTAATAATTTAGGCATTATTGTTAATATTTAGTATCTAAATAATATTTTTAAATATTTATTAGTAATGTTTTATACGAATTATCAAATTTACTATTTAATTAATGATTAATTGGTTAATTAGTAATTAATTAGTAATTAATTAGTTATTTATTAATATTTTTATAAATATAATTTATAATAGTTAGTTAATTATTAATATTTTATTATAAATGTTAATAGTTAATTGTCAGGTCCATAAGGCTGAATACCCTGAAAGGGGGGGGGGGTGAATCAGGGTATGACAATTTAAAAATAAACGCCCGCTCTGATCTTGTTTCACTGTTAAGAAAAACACTCTTCTCTCTCTTTCCTATTGCACAAAGTAAACAGAAAGTAAAGCACGCACAGGACACAACAATTTTACTTGGTTCATTGCAAAGGGCTACGTCCAAGGAGCATACACCGACAAGTTGCCGGTCGTACCAATTCCACTAAACTTCACTAGCTGTGGATTAAAATGGTTCGGGTTAGATCACTTCTATGCCCAGGCTCACTGCCCTTACTATGTTTAGGGTCAGATCACTGCTTTCCCAAGGGTCACTCCCTGTTTCTCTCTCTCTGGCTCACTGCCGGTGGAGAGGATCACCTTTTTCCTCTTCCTAAGCTCACTGCTCTGTGAAGGGATTCACTCACAGTTTATAGACTGTAGATCTCTTCATTTGCATGAATACATGCATCCTTAAGTGTTGATGGATGCTATGTTATAGTCCAACTTTCATCCACTGATGAATAGCACTTTTCCTCTGACCACTGGGCAACTACCTTTGGAAAGTACCTTCGCGAAGCACCCTACTTCATGAAGCTCCCAATTTCGCAAAGCTCAACAAGCCTTCGCAAAGCTCCTGCCTTTTCGCGAAGCTCACTCACGAAGCACCCTCGCGAAGCACTCTCGCGATGCTCAAGCCGTCGCAAAGCAACGACCCTCGCAAAGCTATGTAAGCCAACGCGGAGCTCACAGGTTTCGCGGAGCTACAATAGCCGCCGCGAAGCACCTCTTTCGCGAAGCACACTGGCTCCGCGAACCACCTTTGCAAATCAAGAGCGAATGATCTTCTATGAAAATTCTCTCTGCTTCGCTCGAAGGGGTCAGCCTCTATTTATAGGCGATTCCACCGACCCTCGTCCCTTCCGCGTGAAGTCAACGCCACGTCATCTCAAATCACGAAGCTCCTAAGATTCCGCTGGAATTTTTTCCAAATCGCGAAGTACCACAGCACTTTGTCGTTCGCGAAGTTTGACGTAGTCGCGAAGAATCACCGTCAACATACCTTCGCGACTTTTCCGCGAAGCTCCCTCGCGAAGCCCAACATTCCTTCGCGCCTTCGCCGCGAAGCTCCCTCACAAAACCCTTCACCATCGCGATGCGCTTCAGCCTCTGCCGTTCGCGAAGCTTGACGTAATCGCGAAGCATCACTGCCTCCATTCTTCTGGTCTTCGCGATTTCCAAACCATGCATCCTATCTTCGCGAAATTCATGCCTTTGCCATATGAAATTATGCTCTTCATGGAAATCCACTTTTCGCGATGCTCACCAAACTCCAAATTTTGGACCCCAAAAATTTGGCAAACACTGGGAAACGACGCCACCTTGTACTACTCTTTTGTACCGCCTCCAGATCGTCCATTCCTTTCTCATCATTCTTTGTCAACAAGGATTGTCAACAAATTCTCGAGAACTCGACAAATATCCATGAAAACCTGCTTTGTCAACAAACACAATCAAACCATAAAATACTGCAATGTTACCTTGAGGGATTTTTTCCCAACAATATCCCCCTTTGGGTTTGTTGACAACTCTTCACAACTCTGCTCAGAAAGATTTTCTGCACTTTGATACCTCACTGAGTCTTCTTCCAGCCACTACCACCATTAAACTCTTGCGATTCTGATAGCATTCAAGGATTCACTTAACACATACTCTAAGACCACCTGAGCAATGCTCGGCGTGAGAAACAAGAGTTGTATGAAAAGTTCATCAATGAATCACTTCATGTCAGACCCCAATTGTCGATTCCACCCTGATACCAATTCTTAAATTGATACCAAATGTTGATCCACACTGATACCAATTGGTGAAAGCTGGACACCGTCTCACACCATTCCAACACCACTATTCTGCTTTTATCACGATCCTCAGTTGTCGTGATTTCTATGCTTTGATCGATCACTTCTAGCATCGTCAGATTTAATACACTCCCCCTTTCTCATTTCTCCCCCTATCTGGCTGCTCCACTGGTCAGCTTCTCCCCGTATCATTTATGATTTGTCAAATCTCCACACTATCTCCCCCTTTAACAATCACTATTTTCTCCCCCTTTGTCAACGAACCCAAAGGTCACTCCTTTGTAGTCTGTAACATAGTAGAGAACACATAGCAGCACATTAGGGAAAAAGACATCATACCTTGGGGAGAGGGGGTGGGGTCCCACATCCACACTATTTCAAGTACGGGGAATCGACTGAACTCCCAGAGCCAGTCGATGCCTCTCAAAAGCTTCCTTGGGTAAGGCCTTTGTCAGAATGTCTGCAACCTGTAGCTCTGTAGGCACGTACTCCAACTTCACGATTCCCTGCTCAATCTTCTCCTTGATAAAATGATACTTAATCTCAATGTGCTTTGTCCTTGAATGATGGACGATATTTTTGCTAAGATTTATAGCACTTGAGTTGTCGCACTGGATTCCGATCGGAGACTTCACTTCAACTCTCATATCTTCAAGCTGCTGCTTCATCCACAATAATTGTGTGCATGCTTGAGTTGCCGCAATATACTCAGATTCTGCGGTGCTCAATGAAATGAAATCTTGCTTCTTGCTTAGCCAAGAAATACACAATCCACCAAGATAGAAAGCACCACCTGATGTTGATTTCCTATAATCCGCTGAACCGGCCCATTCTGCATCAGTATATCCCAATAACTCTGTCTGAGATTTATCAGTATATGTCAAGCTGAAATCCACTGTGCCCTGGATATACCGAAGTATTCTTTTCACTGAAATCATGTGGCTTTCCTTGGGATTGATCTGACATCTCGCTGCTTGGCATGTGGCAAAAACAATATCAGGCCTTGTTGCAGTCAAGTACAACAAACTTCCAATAATTTGCCTATATTTTGTGATATTAACTGCCTTTCCATCTTCATCTTTCGATAATTTCATCCGGGTGGCAACCGGAGTCTTCATCTCCTTGGAATTTTGCATTCCAAACCTTCTCATGACCTCCTTGGCATATTTAGATTGAGAAATGAATGTTCCATTCCTTCCTTGTGTCACCTGTAGACCAAGGAAAAATGTTAGCTCCCCAATCATTGACATTTCAAACTCATTTTTCATGAATTTGGAAAACTGTCTGCACTGAGCTTCATCTGATCCGCCAAATATTACGTCATCGACATAAACCAACACCATCATCCTTTGATTACTATCATTACTGAAATAGAGATTGTAATCAACTCCTCCACGCTGAAAACCAAGCTTCTTCAAGTACTGATCAAGCCTTGAGTACCATGCTCTTGGTGCTTGTTTCAGCCCATACAATGCCTTCTTTAGCCTGCAAACTTTGTTCTCATCCTCATGAATGAGAAAACCATATGGCTTCTCAACGTACACCTCCTCTTCCAAAACCCCATTCAAGAATGAGGATTTGACATCCATCTGGAACACTTTGAACTTTCGTTGCACTGCTATGGCCAAAAATAATCTGATGGTCTCCAACCTTGCAACCGGTGAAAATGTCTCATTGACATCTATTACCTCGATTTGGGAGTACCCCTTGCATACTAGTCGTGCTTTGTTCCAAATCACTGTTCCATCTTCATTCATCTTGTTGTGATAGACCCATTTAGTCCCGATGACATTCTTGTCTACTGGCCTCGAAACAATCTCCCATGTCTGGTTCTTCTCAATCTGATCAAGTTCTTCATTCATAGCCTGAACCCAGTTTTCATCTTCAGCTTCATCGGAAAAACATTTCGGCTCCACCTGAGATAAAAATTATGTTGGCTGTAACGACTTCATTCTTTGAGTATGAACTGGAGCAGTCTGATCACCAATGATATTTTGCCTATCAATTTCAGCTCGACTCTTTGGCTTCCTTGTAGATACAGACTTGACACTTTCTTGTTCATCATCAGTATCTTCTTCTGAGTCAGCCTCTGCCACTTCTACTCCCCCTGTGTTGCTTACCTCATCATCACTTTCATCCAGAAACTGTTCACCGGGTCATTGAGCAGTCTGTTCATTTTCGACTATAGTGACATCATGGCTCTCAATAATTTTTCCCAGCCTCTTGTTGAAGAATTTATATGCTTTTCTTTTTCCTGAGTAGCCAAGGAATATACCTTCATCTCCTCGTGCCTCAAACTTCCTATGATGTTCTTTGTTGAGAATGAAACACTTAATTCCAAATATTCGAAAGTATTTCAACGTTGGCTTCTTTCCGTACCACAGTTCATATGGAGTCTTCCCTTGCTTCGGACACAACAGAGACCTGTTTGAAACATAGACTGATGTCAAAACTACTTCCTTCCAAAATTTCTCTGGCAGGTCTTTATCAATAAGAATTGTTCTCGCCATGTTGTTGATGATCCGATTTCTCCTTTCAACCACTCCATTCTGTTGGGGAGTTCTTACTGATGAAACTTGATGCCTTATCCCATGTTTCTCGAGATAGTTTTCAACCTGACTGTTTGTAAATTCCGTACTGTTATCAGTACGAAACTTCAGAATTTTATGCCCAAGCATCTTTTCAGATTCCCTCCTGTACTGCTTTATGCAACTGAACACCTTTTTCTTATGGGTAACGATGAATACCCAGGCCATTCTGCTATAGTCATCAACGAAAATAACATAGTACCTTTGCCCATCTATAGCTCGTGGTGAGATAGGTCCACATACATCAGCATGCACCAATTCGAGCACTCGAGTTGCTTTTTGTTCCTTTGTCGTGTATGTCTTCCTGATGATCTTCCCTTGTTAACACGAATCACATGTATGAGTGCGATCACGTGATAGTCTAGGAAGGTCTCTAGCAGCATCACACTTTACCAGATCTTCCATAGATGGTTGACATAGATGACCAAGT
The DNA here is from genome assembly GCA_963277665.1 of Viscum album. Classification (NCBI taxonomy): domain Eukaryota; kingdom Viridiplantae; phylum Streptophyta; class Magnoliopsida; order Santalales; family Viscaceae; genus Viscum; species Viscum album. Next base: position 811,378,244 of record OY728126.1, on the reverse strand, counting down.
CTCTTATGCCACAGCTGATTTTCTTCTTCTCTGGATAAAAGGCATGAATCTTCTTCCCCACCTACTAGGTAAAGATTCCCCTTTGTTCATTTTCCCTGTAGAATGACTATTCCATCTTTTCCTTTAACACTACCCATATTCTTGGTAAATAGGATAGAGTGCCCAGAGTCTCATAGTTGACTGACGCTAAGAAAATTATGACTGAGACCCTCTACCACAAAGACATCAGCATGTCTCATTTCTTTGCCCCCAAACTTGGCTTTTCCTAAGAAAACAATCTTCAGGCTTTCATCATTTCCAAATTTTACAACTCCTTCTTTGTCATATTTTATGCCTGTAACCAGATCCTTGTTGCCTGTCATGTGGGATGTGCAACCACTATCAAGTATCCACACACCAGAACGATCTGATGCTTTAAGGGCAATTTCCGCAACTACGGACTTCTCAGTTTTCTTCTTCCTGGTCCATACTTTTTCTTTCATACTCGACATGGATTGAGGCTTCTATTCCTTCTCAGAGTATGATGGACCAACTTCATCTTGCAAAACTGCAAATCTGTTCTAAACTTTTAACTCACTTGTTAGTTTACTGATCTGCTGCTTGCGAACATTTTGATTCTGCTTTGGCACATTTTTCTGAATGGTCGGAGTGCAGTACCTAGCCATGTGTCCAAATCCTCCACACCAAAAACAATGTCCTTCAAAATATGTTATAGAAAACCATTCTATGTTTGGCTACCATCTCTGTTCTTGTTCCCTTCGATATCTTTTGGCTATGGAACACACATATTGTGAATGTCCCATCTTTCCACAACAATAACACCTGATATAAGGTGAATTCCTCCATGTTACTTCAGCACTACGAGTTTCCCCTTGAGATCTCTGAGTATTCTGATTCTTCTTTGTGCTCAAATCCACTTTCAATCTCGGGACAGGTTCTTGCGGTCTAACTTCAACTTCCACAGATTTTTGTTTCTAATTAATCCATGAATCAGCCTTAACTTCTGAGTTCAATTGCTGCTTCTTTCCTGCTGAACTACTAGGCTCTTCTTTCTTCTTTTCAGTCTTCGTAACGACCTGATTTCCCAAGAATTTTTTGGGATTCAGAGGTTTTTCTTGGTCTTTAACTTTTCTCTGCAGACCGATAACTTCCTCTTCAAGCTCTTCAATACGCTTGACGTGATCTTTCACTTTTTGACTCAAGCAATCGATCTCCCTTTTCTACTCTTCAATCTTGAGCTTATGCTCATCAACCTTTTCTGTGCGCTCTGTCCTGGAATACTTAAGATTTTCAATTTCTTTCTCAAGCTCAGACTTCTCTTCTTCTTGTTGTTGCATGTAGAGTTTGGCATCACGTACTATCTTATTGGCTTTCTTTGTTTTTTCTCACCAAACATCTATCTCTTCAAGAGCTGCTTCTAATTCAGCTTCCATGTCAACTCTCCCTTCAATTTATTCTTCTTCTTCTTCTTCAGTTTCGGTTTCTTTATTTTCTAGAGCACTACTGGAAACAGCCACCGTCGCATTTTGTTCACGATCTTTGCAGTTTTCTATCTCTTCAACTTCTTCACCCTCAGACTCAGCTGAACTGTCTATTTCTTGTGAAAGAAGATTATTCTTCTTAAAGAAATTTCTCTTGAACTGCTTCTTCCCTTTCACATAGGTTGATGATTTTTTCATGGGAATCTCAACTTCATCTTCATCGCTTTCTTCTTGAAACTTTTTGGGGCATCTTGCAGCAAGATGACCAACCTTTCTTCATCAGAAGCATGCTAGTGGATGTTTCCCTTTAAACTTTACTTTTCCTCTTTTCAGATTTGAAGAAAGGAACGACATCACCTCATCTAACTCTTCTTCCTCCTGAGAATCTTCAATAGTGATCCTCTTCATGGCCTTAAATGCCACCTCTTTGGATTTACCCTTTTCTACAGCATCGTTGTCATCATTTCTCATTTCATATGCAACAAGAGTGCTATGTAGGTTATCCAATGTCAGCTCTTTCGGATCGTTATCTTCCAAAACAGAAACTTTCGGATTAAACCGAGGTGGAAGCTTTCTCAGGATGCGCTTTACGATTTTAATGTCTTCGATAATTTCTCCAAGACCCCGCATGTCTTCTACCAAAGCATTTAACCTGTCAAAGAATGCATCAATAGACTCATTGGGGTTCATTCTCAGATCTTCATACTTGTTCCACAACACTTGCATCTTTGCCTCTCTGACTTTTGTATCCCCTTCATAAATATTCAAAAGATTTTCCCACATGGCATGTGACGTTTTTCATGAAATCACCTTTGTATATATGGGATTAGAGAGGGCTCCCCCCAAGGCATTGATTTCTTTAGAATCATCATCCAACTCTTTGTGCTCAGCTTCTGATAATGCACCACTAGTAATATCAGCTATGATACCATGCATAGCTGCTGAAAAAACATCCATTCCCAAAGATCGGAAATAGTGTTGCATTCGATTCTTCCATATCTGAAAATTACATCAATCTAATATCGGAATCCTTCTATGATTAGTGACCTCCATTTGAGAGAAGAAAAACTGTCAACCTTCCCTCTGATACCAATTGTCAGGTCCATAAGGCTGAATACCCTGAGAGGGGGGGGGGGGTGAATCAGGGTATGACAACTTAAAAATAAACGCCCGCTCTGATCTTGTTTCACTGTTAAGCAAAACACTCTTCTCTCTCTTTCCTGTTGCACAAAGTAAACAGAAAGTAAAGCATGCACAGGACACAACAATTTTACTTGGTTCACCACAAAGGGATACGTCCAAGGAGCATATGCCGACAAGTTGTCGGTCGTACCAATTCCATTAAACTTCACTTGCTGTGGATTACAATGGTTCGGCCTAGATCACTTCTATGCCCAGGGTCACTGCCCTTACTATGTTTAGGGTCAGTTCACTGCTTTCCCAAGGGTCACTCCCTGTTTCTCTCTCTCTGGCTCACTGCCGGTGGAGAGGATCACCTTTTTCCTCTTCCTAAGCTCACTGCTCTGAGAAGGGATTCACTCACAGTTTATAGACCTGTAGGTCTCTTCATTTTCATGAATACATGCATCCTTAAGTGTTGATGGATGCTCTATTATAGTCCAACTTTCATCCACTGATGAATAGCACTTTGCCTCTGACCACTGGGCAACTACCTTTAGAAAGTACCTTCGCAAAGAACCCTACTTCGCGAAGCTCCCAATTTCGCGAAGCTCAACAAGCCGTCGCGAAGCTCCTGCCTTTTCGCGAAGCTCACTCGCGAAGCACCCTCATGAAGCACTCTTGTGATGCTCAAGCCGTCACAAATCAACGACCCTCGTGAAGCTAAGTAAGCAAACGCGGAGCTCACAGGTTTCACAGAGCTACAATAGCCACTGCGAAGCACCTCTTTCGCGAAGCACACTGGCTCCGCGAACCACCTTCGCAAATCGAGAGCGAATGATCTTCTATGAAAATGCTCTCTGCTTCGCTCGAAGGTGTCGACCTCTATTTATAGGCGATTCCACCGACCCTCGTCCCTTCCGCGCGAAGTCAACGCCACGTCATCTCAAATCGCGAAGCTCCTAAGATTCCGCCATAATTCTGTCCAAATCGTGAAGCACCACGACACTTTGCCGTTAGCGAAGCTTGACGTAGTCGCGAAGAATCACTGTCAACATACCTTCACAACTTCTCCGCGAAGCTCCCTCGCGAAGCCCAACATTCCTTCGCACCTTCGCCGCGAAGCTCCCTCGTAAAGCCCTTCACCGCCGCGATGCGCTTCAGCCTCTGCTGTTCGCGAAGCTTGACGTAATCACGAAGCATCACCGCCTCCATTCTTCTGGTCTTCACAATTTCCAAACCATGCATCCTATCTTCACGAAATTCATGCCTTTTCCATATGAAATTATGCTCTTCATGGAAATACACTTTTCGCGATGCTCACCAAACTCCAAATTTGGACCCCAAAAATTTGGCAAACACTGGGAAACGACGCCATCTTGTACTGCTCTTTTGTACTGCCTCCAGATCGTCCATTCCTTTGTCATCGTTCTTTGTCAACAATGATTGTCAACAAATTCTCAGGAACTCGACAAATATCCATGAAAACCTGCTTTGTCAACAAACATAATCAACCCATAAAATACTGCAATGTTACCTTGAGGGATTTTTTCCCAACATTAATCATTTCTTAATTATTACTATTACTATTACTATTTATTAGTAAATAATTATTAATTAATATCTATTATTAATTATGCGCAAGAAATGAGGAAGCAAAATCCCAAATTGGAAATCCATAAGGATTTTCAGAGAAAACCCTCTTATAAAAGGCACCATGGGTGATGATTTATGTCATAATTCCAAACTACTTTAATTGTAGTAATGCTAGATATTTAGTAATAGTAAATTTTTTTTAAATAATCTTGACTAATACACACAGACAGACACACACACACACAAAAATAAGAATAAAAAATTTTAATATACAAATATGTATATTTAGAATTATATAATGTATTTTTTGTTCAGACAAAGTCATTAAGGCCCATGTTTCCATTGCCCAATGTTTTTGAGGAAAAATTTCAAGGGCCCAAATGCCTTTATCTCTCTTTGGCGGACTCCAAAGGTGTGAGGTCCCTTGATGCATTGGTGACTTAGTTTTGAAAATATTTCAAATCTAGACTTATTTCCTTAATTTTTTTTAAAAAATTATAAAAAATACATTGAAAGATATCAATGTGAGTCTGTTTCTGGTATTAATTTCTCCAATTCATGAAAACATCTTAATAAATAAACATTTATATAGATGAGTTTAAAAGATAACAACCATATGAAGTAACTTGGTTTATGATATAATGAATAACTATTTTATTTATGTTTCATTTCAATAATGAAATACTAGAGAAATGATTAAAATAAAATCGTGACATACTCGAAATTACAAGGTATGTTAATTTAATTTTCAACATGTCTTGGTTGTGTTTTTAAGGCTTGATAGAGGAGTTCAATGGGTCGAGAATCGGAAGATAAGGAGTTAGGGGCACCAACTAGCCGCATATAGCTACAGGTGTGCCACCAGCTCGTTAGTGGAGGTAGTGGTAGCCCAGGTTGATCCTGGGTGCCACTGGCTACCCGATATGAAGAAATCGGCCTGCTGGTGGCTAAGGTAGTAGCCCCGGCTTATGCCTAGAGATACCAGCTAGCCGGTCGGCAGCCACTGGCTCACCTGTGGTGCCCAAATGGGTTGGTCATTAAGGGTGTTCCCATAAACTTTCTCCAATTCACCTTCTTGATATTCTCCTCTCAAAGTTTAACCCTCACTTGGCCATGACAACCTTATGATATCTCTACCGATGGATTAGGATCTCTCCTTCCCCTCTCTTCAGTGTTTGAATTTTGGATCGATCCGTTGACCCCAAAATAGTAATCTTTGTCAGTTATAACCCAAATCCTATACTTCTCTTGCGAAAAATCACAAATATAAGTAATGTTGGCCATATATATGGAATCCATCATGATCTAATCGTGAAGTATTGGTTGATTGATGGATAAATTCTATATCTAGAGAATTGGCATCCTTCCCATAAACTGATCTAGATCTATCATTGGTGGAAGATCTCATTGGGTATGTTGATCTACCTCTATTAAAATTGTGATGTTAAATTTATTGAATATTGATTATATAATTCCAATTGTAATGAATTGGTATTGGTTCTAGGAATCATTGGTGCACATACATGGTTCGGTGGGGGATCTTGGCAATTGACGTCAGCACACTAAGGTAGGAAGTCCTTTCCAATTGATGGATTGTATATGATAATTCTATGCTATAACATTATTTTTCATGTGTGTGCGTAACCATGAGACCCTTTCTTGATATGATTCACATGTGTGTGTGTGTGTGTGAACTGTGTGATCATTACTTGATATGATTTACATGTGGGAGTGTCTTTGGCCTCTGAGACACTTTCTTAATGTGACGTACATGTGGGTACATGTGTAACCTATGAGAACCTTGCTTAATATGAAATTATTATTACCTTATTTATTATGGATTGTGTCTGGATGCATGTTTGGTTTCTTTATGGATGGTTTCAAGGTACCAGGTTAGTCTAACTAGACTAGTTATCACTTTAGAGGGGGAGTGTCATTGTTTTGGTTGGAAAGTTGTGATTTCACCTATAGAGTTGACTTTTGGTAATGTGTCTTCTCCAAGAGTTGGATAGTGGTTAGACATGTGTCGATATGGAATGATCTAGAGCCGGATATTGGGTTTACATGTGTGAATGTGGCTTGACCCAGATTCATGAATTGGTTCAACATGTGGACACCTTGAAAATCCCATAAAGGTTGGTGTGGAATTGTTATCTAATAGTGGAACATAGATATAGGATAGTTGTATGAATTTTTGGAGTTTACTTGTGGATCACTTGGAATGATCTATGTTATGGAATATTTACTTTGACCTTCTTTCTGGCATAGTGTCAAAGTAGGTAGATTCAATATTTATGGAAACTTGGTGAGCACACAATAACTCGACACGTGATTGGTTGTTCATGAATTTAATTTATTATCATGGAATAAAATTAAATATATTTCTACACCTATATTAAGGACACATTGGTGGTGTTATATGGGGTTTATACTCAAACCCTACCCAGGTATCTCGATGCACATGCATATTTCATGGTCACATATCCATCTAAGAGAAAGCACCTTACATCTGGTGGCTGAGCAGGTGGAGCTTGGATGACCTATTCTATAATATTACTACATAGTCTTTAATTTATTTCCTTCTATATTTGTACAGTTGGTTGACCTACTATATCTGAGGAACTTTGGTAACCTTATACGAAATGTATGTCATTTTTTACTGTATGACATTTGTTTTTTTTACTTTCCACTGTGTTTTTCTATGATTATTTATTTATTTTTAATATGTTTCTAATGTATGGATATGGTTACCAAGGGAATATTATCTGCACGACACCATTCAAGGAATCACCTATAATTGGTGGCCTCTTGTATACAGGGTGGCACACATGAGGTCATGTAACACTCTGGTCTAGTTCTGGTGATTTCAGTTGGGGACTTATAAAGTCGTATCAGAGGATGTTTTCTTTACTTTCTTCTTGAGTGTGTTTGAGGAATGGTATAAAGGATATAGGTTGTGCAGAACTTGGGTAGGGGGGCCACGTAAGTTCCTAGAGATCTCTTATATAAAGGACCTTCGAGTTACTATTGATGGGATTACTATAATTTATTATGGTGTTACAATTTTATATTGATCCTAAGTACTATTTCGATGTTACAGTTTGTGGAATTTGGGTGAACTGATGCATCATGTCTAAGAACATAGGTTCACATGTCATGAATTTGATTAATTATCATATATAGTAATTCAATAAATTAAATTACATTGGTAATATGTGATATGTTCTTCTGTGATATATATGTTTTTTCTTTTTAATTAATTGGAATGAGCATGTTATGTTTTGTTCTGTGTAATGATGGTGAATAACGTGTAGGTTTAGAAGACTTGGATTAGGCCTTATGTAATGCTAAGGGGGTTGTGCCATGTATAAATGGACAACCTCTTAGAATGAATCTTATTATAGTGATATTTTGTGTCTAATTATAATTTCTTGAGTGGTGTAGTTATTTAAGCTGTAGAAGGAGTTACTATGTGTTTGTTTGGAATTTTAGATAATATAGTTATGGCAACGCCGTGAAGGACTGTTAGGTCCACAAGGCTGAATACCCTAAGAGGGGGGGGGGGGTGAATCAGGGTACGACTAATTTAAAATTAAAGCCCGTTCTGATCTTGTTTTGCTGTTAAGAAAAACACTCTTCTATCTCTTTTCTGTTTCACAATATAAACAGAAAGTAAAGAAAGCACATGACACAAAAATTTTACTTGGTTCACCGCTAAGGGCTACGTCCAAGTAGCATACGCCGATAGGTTTTCGGTCATACCAAATTCCACTAAACATCACTAGCTGTGGATTAAAAGGTTCGAGATAGATCACTTCTATGCCCAGGCTCACTACCTTTACAATGTTTAGGGTCAGCTCACTTCTTTCCCAAGGGTCACTCCCTGTTTCTCTCTCTCTGGCTCACTACCGATGGAGAGGATCACATTCTTTTTCTTCCTTTTCTCAATGCTCTAGAAGGAATCCACTCACAGTTTATAGACCTGCAGGTCTCTTCATTTGCATGAAGTAATGCATCTTCCTCTGTATGTAGATGCTCTGTTGAAGTCCAACTTTCACCCATAGATGAATATCTCTTTGCACCGAAGGTATCGGGAAAACTTCAAGCTTCCACGAAGACCGAAAACACTGCCAGAAAATCAACCTTACTTGGCACGCAAGTCTAAGTCGGCGCATAAGTATCGGCGCGCAAGTCACATCTAGCGCACAAGTCTTCCTCAACCACTTGTGTGACACAAGCTTCTTCAACTCCAAACTTGCGCAACTCCTCGCCCTTTACGCCCAAACCAATATTGGCATGCAACTAACAACAATTTTCCTTCTTCAAATCTGGCACGTAAGTCCCACTTGCGCGACACACCACCACTTGCGCGACCACCACACCTGCGCGACAGGAGCTATGATTTTTCAAAGTGTTGAACTCCATTATAAATGATGAGGGGTGTTCTAGTATTTATAGGAATTTTGGACACCCTGCGTGATGGCGCGAAAGTCTCCCCTTGGCGTGCAAATCTCGGTGCGCAAGTCTCTTCCCCTGCAAGTCACTTGCGTGACCAAACAAAAAACCTGGTCGACCCTATTTCCTTTTCCATATTTTGATCTTCTGATCTTGAAAAACAACAGGCGTGCAAGTTCTCAAGCATCCAGCGCATCGGCGCGCAAGTCTCTTCATGGCGCGCAAGTCACCTGCGCGACCACACCAATACTTGCACGACCCTTATCCCTTTTACATATTTTGATGATCTAATCTTCAAAAACATATGGTTCCCAAGTTTCCAATCCTCCAAGACCTCGGTGCACAAGTCAATTTTCCAAAAACACTTTTATTCATTTGTCGATTTTCAGGCCCAAAATTTTGGAAAACACTGGAAAACGACGCCACCTTGTATCAATTCTTTTTATGCTGACTCCAGATCATCCATTCCTTTGTTTAAGTTATTAAATCAAACATGGATCATTGACCACAACTCTTGAACTCGACATTCCACCATGAAATCCCCTTTGTCAACAAATTTTTATGTCATGGTTTGCATTTTCAACAATCACAACACAGATGTCCACTTTGTCAACAAACACAATCACCTCAAAAATGCTTCAATGATACCTTGAGGGATTTTTCCCAACAATATCCCCCTTTGGGTTTGTTGAAAACTCTTCCATAAAAAGATAAATAGTTAAACCTTTAGCCACTATTCGCCTATTGCGTTTCCGATAACAATCATGGATTTACTCAACAAATACTCTAAGACCACATGAGCAATGATCGGCGTGAGAAACAAGAGTAAATGAAAAGTTCATAAATTAATCACTTTATCTCTGACACTCACTATTGACACAAAACTGATACCAATTTTTACCAAACTGATACCAATTGTTGGAAATATTCTTACCACATTCCAACATCACTCTTCTGCTTTCATCATGATCCTCAGCTGTCGTGATATCTATTCTTTGATCGATCACTTCTAGTATCATCAGATTTAATATGCTCCCCTTTTCTCATTGCTCTCCCCCTATCTCGCTGCTCCACCTGTCAGCTTCTCCCCATATCATTCATGATTTATCAAATTGCCACACTGTCTCCCCCTTGAACAATCACTATTTTCTCCCCCTTTGTCAACAAACCCAAATGTCACTCCTTTGCAGTCTGTAACAGAGTAGAGAAAACATATCAGTACATTAGGGAAAAAACACATCATACCTCAGGGAGAGGGGGTGGTTCTACATCCAAACTATTTCAAGTGCGGGGAGTCGACTAAACTCCCAAATCCATTCGATTCCTTTCAAATGCTTCCTTGGGTAAGGCCTTTGTCAGAATGTCTACAACCTGTAGCTCTGTAGGCACATACTCCAACTTCATGATTCCATGATAAACTTTCTCCTTGATAAAATGATAATTTATCTCAATGTGCTTTTTCCTTGAGTGATGGATGATATTTTTGCTGAGATTTATAGCACTTGAGTTATCACACTAGATTCCGATCAGAGACTTCACTTCAACTCCCATATCTTTAAGCTGCTACTTCATCCACAATAACTGTGTGCATTATTGAGTGTTAGTAATATACTAAGCTTCCGCGGTGCTCAATGAAATGCAATCTTGCTTCCTGCTAAGCCAAGAAATACACAATAGACCAAGATATAATGAACCTCTTGACATTAATTTTCTATCATCCACTGAACCAGCCCAGTCTGCATCAGTATATCCCAATAAATCTATCTGAGATTTGTCAGTATATGTCAAGACAAAATCCATTATACCCTGGATATACCGACGTATTCTTTTCACTGCAAGAATGTGGCTTTCCTTGGGATTACTTTGATATCTCACTACTTGGCATGTGGCAAAAACAATATCAGGCCTTGTTGCGGTTAAGTACAACAGACTTCCAATAATTTTCCTGTATTATGTGATATTAACTGCCTTTCTATCATCACCTTTTGATAATTTCATCCGGGTAGCAACCAGAGTCTTCATATCCTTGGAATTTTCCATTACAAACCTTCTTAAAACCTCCTTGTCATATTTGGATTGAGAAATTAATCTTCCATTCCTTTCTTGTGTCACTTGTAGACCAAGGAAAAACGTTAGCTCTCTAATCATTAACATTTCAAACTCATTTTTCATGAATTCGGAAAATTGTCTGCACTGAGCTTCATCTAATTCAGCAAATATTATGTCATCGACATACACCAACACCATCATTCTTTTATTACTATCATTTCTTAAATAGATATTGTAATCAACTCCCCCACGCTAGAAACCGAGCTTCTTCAAGTACTGATCAAGCCTTGAGTACCATGATCTTGGTACTTGTTTCAGCCCATACAATGCCTTCTTCACCCTACAAACTTTTTTATCATCCTCATGAATGAGAAAACCATCTGGCTTCTCAATATACACCTCTTATTCTAGAACACCATTCAAGAATACAGATTTGACATCCATCTGTAGCACTTTGAACTTTCTTTGCACTACTATGGCCAAAAATAATTTGATTGTCTCCAACCTTGCAACCAGTGCAAATGTCTCATCAACATCTATTCCCTCTATCTAGGTGTATCCCTTTCACACTAGTTGTGATTTTTTCCGAATCACTATGCCATCTTCCTTAATATTGTTGCGATAGAACCATTTAGTCCCAATGACATTCTTGTCTGCTGGCCTCAAAACAATCTCCCATGTCTGGTTCTTCTCAATCTGATCAAGCTCTTCATTCATAGCCTGGACCCAGTTTTCATCTTCAGCTACATCGGAAAAACATTTTGGCTCCACCTCAGATAAAAACGATGTTTTCTATAATGATTTCATTCTTCGAGTCTGAACTGGAGATGTCTGATCACCAATGATATTCTTCCTATCAATTTCAGCTCGACTCTTTGGCTTCCTTTTAGACACAGACTTGAAACTTTCTTGTTCATCATCAGTATCTTCTTCTGAGTCAGCCTCTGCCACTTCTGCTCCCCCTGTCTTACTTACCTCATCATCACTTTCATCCAGAAACTATTCACTGGGTCGTTGAGTATTCTGTTCATTTTCAACTATAGTGACATCATTGCTCTCAACAATTTTTCCCAGCCTCTTGTTGAAATATTTATATGCTTTTCTTTTCCCTGAGTAGCCAAGTAATATCCCCTCATCTCCTCGTGACTCAAACTTCCTGTTATTTTCTTTGTTGTAAATGAAGCACTTACTCCCAAAGATTTAAAAGTATTTCATCATTGTCTTCTTTCCATACCACATTTCATATGGAGTCTTCCCTTCCTTCGGACACAATAGAGACCTGTTTGAAATATAGACCGATGTCAAAACTGTTTCCTTCCAAAATTTCTCTGGTAGGTCCTTTTCAATAAGAATCATTCTGTCCATGTTGTTGATGATCTGATTTATCCTTTCAACTAGTCCATTCTGTTGGGGAGTTCTCACTAATGAGACTTGATGCCTTATCCAATGTTTCTCGAGATAGTTTTCAACTTGACTGTTTGTGATTCCATACCGTTATCAGTACAAAACTTTAGAATTTTCTGCCCAAGCATCCTTTCTGATTCCCTCCTATACTGCTTTATGCAACTGAACACCTTTGTCTTATGGGTAACGACAAATACCCAGGAAATTCTTCTATAATCATCAATGAAAAGAACATAGTACCTTTTCCCATTTATATCTCGTGGTGAGATAGGTGCACATACATCAGCATGCACCAATTCAAGTACTCTAGTTGATTTTTGTTCCTTTGGCCTATATATCATTCTGATGATCTTACTTTTTCTTCCTTTTTTTGATCCATGTATTCTATTTCACACTCGTTGTGGTTTGTAATACTTTATCTTTTCGAGAGTGTAATGGACCAGCTTCATCTTGCAAAAATGAAAATCTATTCTGCACTTTTAACTCACCTGTTGGTTTATTTATCTGATGCTTGCGAACATTTTGATTTTGATTTGGCACATTCCTCTGTATAGTTGAAGTGCAGTACCTGGCCATGTGCCCAAATCCTCCACACCAAAAACAGTGTCCTTCGAAATATGTTCTGGAGATCCGTTCTCTATTTGACTACCACCTTTGTTCTTGTTCCCTTTGATATCTCTTTTCTATGGAACACACATACTGTAAATGTCCCATATTCCCGCAACAATAACACCTGATATATGGTGCATTCCTTCATGGTACTTCAGCACTACGAGTTTCCCCTTGGGATCTCTGAATAATCTGATTCTGCTTTGTTCCCAAATCAACCTTCAATCTTGGGATGAGTGTTTGCAGTCTCACTTCAATTGCCACAGATTTTTTCTTCTGATCAAGCCCTAAATCAGCCTTAACGTTTGAGCTCAAATGCTGCTTCTTTCTTGATGAACTACTAGTCTCATATTTCATCTTTTCAGTCTTTGGAATGACCTGCTTTCCAAAGAATCTATTGGGAATCAAGGGTTTTTCTTGGCCTATAAATTTTCTCCGTAGACCGACAACTTCTTTTTCAAGCTCTTCAATACTCTTGACGTGATCTTTCACTTTTCTGTTCAAGCCATCGATCTCCCTTTTTCTATTCTTCAATCTTGAGCTTATACTTACTAACTGATTTTGAGTTCTCTGGTGTTTATAACTTGAGTTTCTAAATTTCTTCTAACATCTCAGACTTTTCTTCATCTTGTTGTTTCATATTGAGTTTGGAATCATGATCCACTTTATTGGCTTTCTTCAGTTTGGCTCTCCAAATGTCTATCTCCTCAAGAGATGCTTCCAATTCGGTTTCCAAATCAACTCTTCCTTCAACTTATTCCTCTTCTTATCCAATGACAGTTTCTTCTTTTTCCTGTGAACAACCGACGACCACTACCATGGAATGTTCCCCACGATCTTTGCAGTTTTCAATCTCTTTATCCTCCTCTTCTTCAGACTCATCTAAACTTTCTAATTCTTGAGAAAGAAGATTCTTCTTCTTGATGTAATTTCTCTTGAACTGTTTCTTCCCTTTCACAAATGCTAAAGACTTCTTCTTGGGAATTTCTACTTCGTCATCATCATTATCGTTATCTTGAAATTTTTTGGGGCAACTTGCCACAAGATGACCAAACATTCCACATCGAAAGCATGCCAGTGTAAGTTTCCCTTTAAACATTCCTTTTACTCTTTGCAAATTTGAATAAAGGAATGACATCACCTCATCTATCTCTTCCTCCTACTGAGAATCTTCAATAGTGAGCTTGTTCACGGACTTAAATGCCACCTCTTTGGATTTACCATTTTCCACAACATTGTTATCATCATTTCTCATTTCATATGCAACAAGAGTGCTGTGTAGCTTATCCAATGTCAGCTCTTTTGGGTCTTTATCTTCCAAAATAGAAACTTTCGGATTGAACCGAGGTGAAAGTTTTCTCAAGATGCACTTTACAATTTTAATGTCTTCGATAATCTCACCAAGAACCCACATGTATTCTACCACAACATTTACCCTGTCAAAGAATGCATCAATAGACTCATTTGGGTTCATTCTCAGATCTTCATACTTTTTCCACAACACTTTTAGCTTTTCCTCTATGACCTTTGTATCCCCTTCATAAATATTCAAAAGCTTTTCCCACATGGAATGTGATGTTTTTCATGACATCACCTTTTTATAGATGGTATTAGAAAGGGATCCCCCTAAGGCATTTATTTATTTGGCATCAACATCCAACTCTCTATTCTCAGCTTTTGATAATGCACCACTAGTAATATCAGCTGTGATACCATGAATAGCTGCTAAAAACACATCCATTCCCAAAGATCGGAAATAGTGTTGCATTCGATTCTTCTATATCTGAAAATTACATCCACCGAAGATCGGAATACCTTTATAATTAGTGACCTCCATTGAGAGAAAAACTAATATAAACCTTTTTCTATGATACCAATTGTTAGGTTCATAAGGATGAATACCTTGAGAGGGGGGGGGGTGAATCAAGGTATGAATAATTTAAAATTAAAGCCCATTCTGATCTTGTTTCGCTGTTAAGAAAAAAACTCTTCTCTCTCTTTCTTGTTGCACAATATAAACAGAAAGTAAAGCAAGCACAGGACACATCAACTTTACTTGGTTCACCACTAAGGGATACGTCCAAGGATCATACGCTGACAGGTTTTTTGTCGTACCAAATTCCACTAAAATTCACTAGTTTTGGATTACAAGGTTTGGTCTAGATCACTTCAATTCCCAGGCTCACTGCCTTTATAAAGTTTAGGGTCATCTCACTGCTTTCACAAGGGTCACTCCCTGTTTCTCCCTCTCTGGCTCACTGCCGGTGGAGAGGATCACCTTCTTTCTCTTCCTTTTCTCACTGCTCTGGAAGGAATTCACTCACAGTTTATAGACTTGTAGGTCTCTTCATTTGCATGAAGGAATGAATCTTACTTTGTATGTAGATGCTCTGTTGAAGTCCAACTTTCACCCATAGATGAATATCTCTTTTCACCAAAGGTATCGGGCAAACTTCAAGCTTCCAAATAGTCCGAAAACACTACCAAAAAATCAACCTTACTTGGCGCGCAAGTTTAAGCCGGCGTAGAAGTATCGGCGCGCAAGTCACAACTGACTCACAAGTCTTCCTCAACCACTTACACGACATAAGATTTTTCAACTCCAAACTTGCGTAACTCACTTCCCTTTATTCCCAAACCAATATTGGCGCGCAACTAACAATAATCACCCTTCTTCAAATCTGGCGCACAAGTCCCACTTGCGCGACACACCAACACTTGCGTGACCACCACACCTGTGCAACAGGAGCTGTGATTATTCAAAGTGTTAAACTCCGTTAGAAATGAGGAGGGGTGGTCTGGTATTTATAGGCATTTTGGACACCCTGCAAGATGGTGCGCAAGTCTCCCCTCAGCACTCAAGTCTCGGCGCGCAAGTCTCTTCCCCTGTAAGTCACTTGCGTGACCAAACCAAAAACCTGCGCGACCCTCTTTCATTTGCCATATTTTGATCTTATGATCTTGAAAAACAACAGGCATGCAAGTTCTCAAGAATCTAATGCATCGGTGCGTAAGTCTCTTCACGGCGCGCAAGTCACCTGCGCGACCACACCAATACTTGCACGAACCTTATCCCTTTTCCATATTTTGATGATATGATCTTCAAAAACATATGGCGCGCAAGTTTCCAATCCTCCAAGACCTCGGTGTGCAAGTCCCGTTTCCAAAAACACTTTTCTTCATTTGTCGATTTTCAGGCCCAAAATTTTGGCAAACACTGGAAAATGGCACCACCTTGTATCTGTTCTTTTTATGCCAACTCCAGATCATCCATTCCTTTTTCGAAGTTCTTGAATCAAACATGGATCATTGACCACAACTCTTGAACTCGACATTCCACCATGAAATCCCCTTTTCAATAAATTTGTATGTCATGGTTTTCATTGTCAACAATCACAACACAGATGTCCACCTTGTCAACAAACACAATCACCTCAAAAATTCTTCAATGATACCTTGAGGGAATTTTTCCCAACAAGGACCACCCTGGTGATGTATCGAAGGATCGATTAGGAACCAGGGGGGTAAATTAGTTTTACATTATTATTAAAAATCCATTATTTTTAATCCAACCTTATTGCATGATTAAAGTATCGATACCTCATATTTAATTCTCAGCCTCACCCAGTATGCAATAGTAATAAATGTCATGACCTATCCCTCGGGGCCTGTGTCATGACTACCCCATTCCCACCTTCCATAGGATAGGGTTTGTCGACTAGCACTGGAAAGAAGTATCCCTTAAATGGGAAGGCATTTCCTTTTTAACCTATACAGACACACAGTCCAAGAACACAACAAGATGCAACCACAAAGTAAACTGTTGTAGTAAAAGAGTACTGAAAGTAAAAATGGGCTGAAATACAAGACCAACTGTAAAAGTATAAGTATAACTAGAAATACAATACAACTGAAAGAAAAAGAAAAACAACTATTAGGTCATTTTACGAGGTTCCTACCTACCTCGACACACATCTGTTAGTCTCCTTCATGTCACGTCATGTCGAATGGTCCACCTCCAAGCACTGTCTAGTCCTAGCTCCCTCAGCCTCGATCAATGTTGTACGTCGTCTACACCAGACACAACAAGGTGCGGGTGAAGCCCATGCATAGGTGAGTATAACAATACTCAGTAGGGACCCCAAGACCCCCATAGGTATCCTAAGGTTCCACAAAGGAAAAACCACAAACCAAGTCATCAACTCTACTTAGTTATATTCCCATACATATACCTATGTTATCCAGATATAATCCTCTCATACATGAGGGAAAGACAGCACATAAGTAACACCAAAAAGGTATAAGTACCACACAGGTAATACCATGAAGATAGAAGTACCACACATGTAACACCACGATGACAATACCTCAAAGTTATAAGTACCACATAGGTAAAAGACTCAGCTTATAATCGGGTATAACTTAAGTAGAGAAGTACAAATTATTATTCGTAAGGATAAATCATCTTATTCTATTAAGTAGCACTGCTTCTGACTCACACATGATCGATAGGTAACTAACCCCCTCTTACCCACACAAGATTGATATGCACTGACCCACATAGGATCGCTGAGCACTGACCCATACAAGATCTAACCCACAAAGGATAACTGAGCACTGAACCACACAAGATCAATGTTCTTTCTTCACGTTACAGCCAACCACATGATTCCTCACACTCGGTGCCCTCAAGATCTATAGAATATTCCCCTCAAGATACTAGTCGTACCTCTACCACCACTAAGCTCCAAAAAGGAGTAACCCAAAGGACTGCCATATCGTAAGGGTTCCAACACAACAGATGGCGCGTTAACTGGACGCAATAAGTTATAAGCATTTTAGTACCAAGTTCCCCGTTGGATTCGGGTGAAATCTAGCCCAACCAAACTCCAAGTTTAATAAAAAATATAATGGTGTAATTCAAAAGGAATATCTTTCTCCAAGGGTCCCAACACCACAGACGGTTCATCAAATGGGCACCCAATCTGTATGCTATAAGCATTTTAGTGCCGAGGGCCTGATTGGATTCAAGTACGATCCCACCTGGCCAAACTCCAACTTTCTCCAAAAGTCACGTGGAGTATCTTAAAAGAACCTCCTTTTCCTAAGAGTTCCAACACGATAGACGTCGTTTCAATTAGAAGAGCAGTTTGTAAGTTATTGGCATTTTAGTACCAAGGGTCCGATTGGATTTGTGTTCGATCCAACCCGACCGTACTTCAAATGGCACCGGATAACCAAACGGGTCACACTATTACGATCCACATTGAAAAACACACGATATGTACTGCCCATTTGTCCAAAACTGATACCCGTTGAAAAATTTTCATTTCACCGCAACACGCGCGAACCGGGCCTCATGGGGCCCACACCTCGAACTCAACTTAAATATCTAAAATTTGTCTTGAAATGTCCATCTTAATTTCAAGATCAAAAAACTGCTTACAGTTCACCAATATGATGTCATATGAAGGTGTTACGACATAAGCAAGATTCTGTAATAATATTTATAAAATTATTATTGGGTGTTTCATGAAATAGAGTCACCGTCTAGAATTTAATATTAAACATTAGGCTTGGATCAACCATCTTAATGACATGATCATGTCTCCATTTACAGAAGGTCAATCAGACATCGCACATAGGAGTTATGGCGGCTTGAATATTTAACAATATTATTAAATCTATTATTTTCCGAGTGCTAAGGGTAACCAATCCGAAAACTCGAAAAAGACATCCAATATTGGACTCGAAATGTCTGACTCGGAGTTAGGGTCGCACTGTCGCTGACGGTTCATGAAATTGAGATCACACGAAGAAGTTGTGGACAAAAAGGTGTTTTATCATCAAAAGTAATAATAACAATATTTTATTATTATTATCAACTATTTATTTATTTATTTTTCCTAACTCCAAAATCAATTCACAATTTGGATCCCCTTCTTGAATCAATCACCAATTCCCTCATTTATCATTTATTTATATTTTAATTTTATTCCCTTTCAATTTATTTCTCTCGCCAATCTAACTCGTTCTTTCACATTTTCTTCTCCCATTTAGCGCCTCTGCAAACCCAAACACCCAGCCTTCTTCAGCACGACCAGAACCGGCGCCACCACCTTTGGCTAGCTGCGCCCTCAACACATGCCAAAAATCACACCACCACATCTCCCCTTCCATGGGCCGCCAAATCTTTATTCTAAGCTCGAAAAATGTGGCGACTGTAGATTCAGGATCCTTTGGTAGAGATCTCTGCATCCATATTCTGTGATCAACAAAACATTAAGTTTTTAGCGCGCTTAATTATTTGGCGATGCCGAACGCGCGAAGAACGAAATAAAAAGGATCATGGTCTATGTGTGAATCGATGACCTTGTTTGTTTGTCCATCTTCATTGATAATCAATAACAAGAGGAATTAACAAATAGATATTTATCATACTACAAAATAAACCCCCTATCTCGTAAATCCATTGGAGAACGTTCGCGATTGAAGGTGGGTGGGTGTTCATTGTTCCCACAACAAGCTTCCAATGATGCCACTCGAACGATGATCTTTAGTTCTTGATTGTGAGATCCATTCTTCGTCAAGAGCCTCAAGATACTACTCCTCCTTTCACCAATGGAAACAAACACTCAACCCCAAGGAAGAGTTAATATAACTCTTAGTTCAAGAGGTGATTCATTTATTCAGAATTAATGAATCCTATTAATTAAAGGGATTTGTGGTTACAAATTTTGTGTAACAGAGCATTTAATTCCCAACATTTAAATGCCCGACCACACTCTTGTGGTCCCCCCCACCAAAAATTAAAAGGGAATGTGGGAGGATATTTAAAATAAAATATATTCATTTTATTTAATCCTCCATGAAAAATGAAAAATAAAACTCCTTATCTTGACCCACTGTGGTCTAGGTTAAAGCTCCCTTAAATGAATCCAGGCATTGTGAGTTCAACGGTGCCTTCATATTTTTAATCCGATCACTAGTTCAAAAGTTAGAAAATTCCGCTCACGTGTTTACTGAATATACCTTAAAAAAGTTCAATAAATTAATAACGTTCACCCTCGACCCACACCAGTTGAGGTTAGGCTCTGCCTAAGGAGAACATGCCCCAACGAACTCAATGGTACTCTCAGATTTTCAATCCAAGTTACTGTTTATAAGTTATGGATTTTACAATAAAATAACTGTCACTTAATTATTTTATTTACGGCCAAAAACTAACTTTCACTGGTGGCCCGTAACGACCAATGTTAGCATATGCCTAAAGAGAGAATATCATCATGAGTTCATTAGTGGTCTTGGATTTGTAATCTGAGTTACCGTTCATGAGTTATAATCATTTGAAAAATAAAATAATTTATTTAATTATTTTATTTATGTTTATGCCATTTTTTGGGTTTTCTCACAGGAGGCCCACGTCGACTAAACTGAAGTCGTTCCTAGGGTAAACCCACCATACTGAATGTAGTGGTGCCCTGAAATTTTTAATCTGGGAAACCTTTTAAGATTTATTCCACTTTTTCAGGAAAAAAACTTACACGTGCTATTTAAAGTTTAACAAAACATCGACAGACCATTTCGAGCACTCCAGGCCTCGGAATCACGCGCCGTCAGATTTCATTGTCCCAAAATAATTTCATATAATTAAAAAAAATTATATAGAAATTCCAGGACATTAAAATAAACATAACAAAACACATAAGGATTTTTATAAGGTTTGATACAAAGTCATACTCCTTGTTATGTTGGTTAGAACCCCCCAACACAGATTCACCACTATAACAGAAGGTGAATAAAATATTTACTGGATAGAACACGCCAATTATAATATGTTTATACTTAATATCTCCAATAAACCTTCAATAGTTGGTTAAACCCCCAACTATACCTTCTTTCCTATTGGTTGGTTAGAGCCCCCAATCAAAATCTTCCGGCAACTGGTTAGACCCACCAGCTAAAGCCTTCTTTTTCGGATGGCAAGATCCACTTTATAAATACCAATTGAATACGACCCTATTCCAATAACTTGTTGGATCACACTTTCTCATGTACACTTTAAGTACCTTTTTATCTTTCTAGTCTTACTAAAATATATCAAATCCCCTATGTAAGACCAGTTACATTAGTGAAGCAAAGCTCTAGAAATTCTTCCTTTAGCTGATGAAGTCCCGAACTCACTTATCACTGAATACTCATGTATGAATTCCTTCTTAAATAATGCTGGGAATTCAGTATAAACATGATGCACACTATTTATGAAATGTATATTTCATTTGTTTCTCAATATTACTATATATAGAATACAATTCATGGTTTTCTCAACTTCCATATACTTTGTGCAATAATTTAAATACCCAATCTTCACTATTTTATGCAACTATTATTTCATGTGCATGCAAATGTTGATAATAATAGCACACGTATACTGTCTCAATTTTTCTTTCACAATCGTGATAGTTTCCCACTATCTAAGAAAACATTCATTGTACTCTTCTCCTGAATATTTATCCTCTTCATGAGCATTCAATCATGAAAAACTGGATGTGCATCTAGTTCTCTTCGCATGAATTAGCTTTTCACAAGGTCTTCGTGTGAAGAGTTCACATGAAACTTTTTTCATCTTCATGTGACCAAGGTATATGAAATATCTTCCCCAAAGTTTATTTGTAAAACCTTTGAATGATAAAAAATATCTATAACTCATGAATGTGATATTGCCTTTAGGCATGAATACCACTCATTAATGAATCTCATAATTTTCACATTATATAATACATGATGCCTCAATATACCTCCACCCACACTTGAAGGATCACACAGGTTCTTATGATTATTTTGAAAAAACACAAGAGGCATGTGAATTTTTATTTTCTTCTCATAACCATGTTATATCATGGGATCTTCTTCACATGAATAGGTCATGTGGATTCCCTTCTTATTCACATGAATAAATCACACAAGTGCTTTGTTTCTCTGTTAAAGATCTATCTATCAAATTATCTTTAATATCATACTATAAATGATGAGAGTTGGGGTATTTGTTGTAAATATCCAACAATATATAGATCCAAAATTCTTAGGAATCTATTTTTTTATCATCTTAATACACCACAAGAGCACACTACCATAATTTTTCTAGTATGCGATGGCTCGACAACTCAGTGACCATGTGGTCACATGATCTCTTCCCTTGATCATGAAGTTTTACATTTATCCTTGATAGAATAATAGTTCTTGTAAATAAACTTCTTTAATTGATGAAATACAATACTATCATGGGATTGGTTGAATATTAATGTTTGCGGCATGTATAAAAGCATTACAAAAAACACTTCTGGTGCATGAAAATTTATTCTATCAAAGGCACAAGGTAGAAAAAGAATGCAGTTCTAATTAAAGGACTTAGACAGATCTCATCAAATGGTTGTGGTTCATTACATATCATTTAATGGAGGATGAACAATGTTCCACATTATCGAATCCCACATCAGTCTCATGAATAGAATTACTATCCTTATTAATAGTAGTTGTATCACCCTACATTCGATCTATCACCATAATACACTACACACCACTTGGGCTCATGAGCCACACTTAACATGCATAGAACCACTTCCTACTCCATGCATACTCACAACAGTTCTCTTGCAGGCAGCCCACCATGATCCCTTGTGTGCTTGTCTACCTATGCAGGTGATCACTACATGCCACCAATGGGTTGGTCGAGTTGACTAGATTTCTCACCTAATTAGTGGTTTCACATGTGCTTGATTGGCCTATGGTTGGCTCATTTTTAATGAAGGTCAAAAAAATATTCAAATCACTTCAACTTATCCTCTTTTCTAAATTTTTTAAATAACATCCAATTCTACTAGTACAATTGACATATTCAATTTACATTAAGAGTGGTTCAAAATTTTTCACATTTAGTAATTTTTCATAACAAACCTCATTATCACTTAATCACACACATATTGACATCATCTTCACATCAACTCAATCATCCCTATTGACAAAAAATGAAATTTTACTCAATGGGAACTTAAATAGCCCCCTCTAGATTTTTTGTCAATACTATTAAACACCTTCTATATAAATATACATGATTTTATTTCTACTCCTTATTAATAATGAATACAAATAATGCATAAAGGACATATCTTCTCATCAATCATATTCTTCTTTCTTTAAGATGATACCAAAAATTTTATTTTTCAAATAGAATTTATCTAGAAAACTCTATGTCTACATGGGAAAAACAATGTAAAAAACAAGAGTGTATAACCAATATGATCAATATTGTCCATGATGAATCATAATTGTGATACCAATATCAGATAACTCACACTTCACACACTGAAGCTTCTTAGACAATCAATTCATGAAAAGAATTATTTTGTTCTCATATGAACAAACAAATTATAAATTTCAAGTCTAATAACATATAGATCATTTTTTGATCTCAATATCAACTCTATTTTGATAATAGATTTTTCAATAAAATTCATATTATAAATTTGATAGTGATCATTATCTTTATAAAAAAGTGAATATTTAACAAATTCAAATCATCTATTCTCCCCCTAAAGTGATGAATGAATATTATTAAATTCCCTTAATTTTTTCACAAAATCACACACACACATATATAAGGGAATAATGAGGGACCTATTTTTTTTATCATAAATAGAACTAAAGTTGAGAGTTTCCTCTCAACCTTGGTTTTTTTCCTTCTTCTATTTAATCACTGATAGAAGAGTTAACCTTCATCTTTTGGGATGGTAAGAGTGTCATGAAACATTTTGTTCCATTCCCAAATTTTTCACACATTTAATTATTAAGAATAATGAATCAATCATTTTTATACGACTTATCATCAACATTATCTTATTCAAATAACACAACTTGATTTCCTTTTGTATCAGCAAGATTTTGATCTTTTTCTAATTGATTGAGTTCCTCACATAAATCACTAGTGAATGTATCTTTCTTCACCATATGAATTATATTCTTATTTATATTGTGAGGAATCTAACTTGGTAATATAACTCTAAATTTCTTGAATTTGTGATCCTATTGAACAAATATACCAAAAACTTCATTTAAGAATTCATATTTAATTTGTGTTGAAAATTTCAGTGATGTCTTGGTCTCATGGTTCTTTTGTTGAGAATCTGATCTCATCTACTTAGTATTTATCCCCCTTGAATAATTCATTTTCGTGATAGTGACAAGTTATACTAGTATATATAATCTTTATAACCAAACACTATATAGCAGTAGAACTAACCTCTGAACCTTGATCTTCTAGACTGATAATTGTTTTACCCTATAGACTATTATTGTTGTCTTTTAACAGATTATGGGTGTATCTTATTGAGAGGAAACATTCTAGATTGATTATTCAACTCTACCTTTGTGAAATATGTTTTATCATTTTTTATTTTGGTCTAGTTGGATTTA
The DNA here is from genome assembly GCA_963277665.1 of Viscum album. Lineage (NCBI taxonomy): Eukaryota > Viridiplantae > Streptophyta > Magnoliopsida > Santalales > Viscaceae > Viscum > Viscum album. The sequence goes on along the minus strand of OY728126.1, from coordinate 811,354,062 downwards.
TTATTTCATTTTAGGCATGCACTATTAAAGATAACTAAATTATGTTGAGATTCATTGGGTCTAGAATTAAACTTTTTTGGGGACCCTTCATCTCAAAACATTTAGAATATTCACCCTTAAGCTCAATATCATTGGTGAAGTATTATTTTATCTTCTTTAACTCAATTTGAGATGAATGTAACATGTATTGTGTTTCATATAATTCTTCCTCTTTCTCAACAAGTATTTCTTTAAGATCATTCACTATGTTCCCAAATCTATATAACTTCAATATGTAATTTTTATTTTCTTTAACACTTATTGGTTATCCCTTGAAAAGTTATTCCCTTATAATAGTGTTCATATTTAATTATAACTCATATATATTCATCTTGTTTTCTCTTTTTTTATTGAGATGTATGCCCTATTTCTTGAAACATTATTTATTCTGAAAAACAACTTGTCAATTAATTTCATCATATTTTTTTTCCTTCTTGAGATGAATAATATACACAAGAGTAGCTTCCATATTTTCTTTTAACATCCATTATAATTCAATTCTCTCATTACCTTCATCACCTGTAAATGAGACTCTAAAAATTCTTGGGCTTGGACGCCAGCGGGGTGGTGTGGATGTTATTCTGTCGTTTGTTTTTGTGGTAATGGTATGTTAGAATGGTGATGATCCTGGACTCGGTCAGACAGAACATGCCCCAATGGAGGATACAGAGCTAGGAGTTCATCTTTTCATTACTTTTTTGGATCTGGATGTTTGAGAGGGTATGGTGACAACCATTAGATCTGGACTGTGCTTTGACACATGACACTTGCTTGCTGGAAAGTCATGCAACGGTGGAGAGCGTTATCACATTTTAATGTAGGGGAGGGGTAGCTTCATGTGATCAGTCTAGTTTTACTCTCTTATACCTATGGGTCATGATATGTTTTAATTTTTGAAGCCTTTTTGGGTTCCCCCTTCATCCGGGTTTTTCATAAAAATAAAAAATTGAAGGCCTTCGGGCTGTTGGAGGACTCTAAAATTATTATCATTCCCTATAACATAGATACGATTATTAGAACGACTTCCATATTCTGAATCACTACATTATAATGAAAATTTATTCATTTATATGCATATAATATTTATATTCTTAGATGTAGACCTATTCTTATGCTTCTTCCACATCTTTTTATAGGACTTATTGTCATTTTCATCTGACTTAGATTCATTATCCTTATTTTTTAGATAGTTACCATAAAAATTAACACTATTATTGTAATTCTATAAATTTTGTGGTTGTTTTAAATTTCCTATCCATATATCCCTTTTTTAAATTATTTTAAACTAGGCCATCATTTTATTGAGTCCCCCTGTAGCTTCCTCACCCCTATAATCCATTGATTCAGGTTCTTCTTTGATTATAGATTTACCTTTTGTCATGGATTCAAAGGCCATCACATCTCTTGTATTCTTTTATAATTTCATTAATTATATCATTTAATATTATATGAGAATATAATGAAGTTCATCCAATGGTATATCTTCTCGGTCTCCCAGAGCTAAAACCTTTGAGTTTAATATATCTATGAAATTTCTCATTAAAATTTTCACCATAGTAGAATCATTTAGATTATCAACAAAACCTATGTCATTGGTTAAAATCTCGTTCAATTTTGTAAAATAGTCCTTAATAGTTTATTCATCAACCATTTAGATATCTTGAAACTTACTTCTCTATATTTGGAACTTATTTTCTTTGACTTTAAGACTACCTTCATAATCTCTTCTCAATTTATCCCATATCTACTTTTAAGTTTGGAGACATATCACTTTAGTGTATACATTTATTGATAAAGCCATAAATATTGAATTTTTATCCTTTAAATACGATTAATAGAAAAAATCATTATATATAGGTGGGAATGCCACTATGTTTTCATCTCCCACTTGTAGGAAAAAAGATAGAAGGAAAAGAAGCATCTTATTCCTTCAACCAGGGAAGATCATGCCATCAAAAGTAGGAATTACTTAACTGATCACTAAATTAAAACTATTTATTTCTCTGAAAGTTTTCAAATCTTCAAAGGGGACCTTCCTCTAGTACCAATTAAAGTACCCAAGGATCTGTTAAGTACCACTTATAGGGAGGGGTGATTTAATAGTACACTATTTTTACAAATGATTTCCTTTTAATTAAACCTCTATGTCTGATTAAATATCAATCCCTTATCTTTAATTTCCAGCCTCACCCTGTATGAAATAGTAATAAGGAGAACACATCACATAATTATTTTTACTAGTTTCGATACAAGGACCAACTTCTTGTCGTGTTGTTTAGACCCCCAACACAAATTATCTACTACAATAAAAGGTGATTACAATAGTAATCAGTTAGACCCCCCAATAACAAGATAGTTATACATCCCAACTCTAATAAACCTTAAAAAGTTAGTTAGACCCCCCTAATTTTACATTCTTCTTCAGTTATTGGTTATTCCCCCAATAAAAATATTCATATACCCCCAATCAAAATATTCATGAAACTAGTAAGAACCCCCAATTGTATCCTTATTCTTCAGATGGTGAGATCCATTGTAGAAATCCCAATTGATAATGATCCTCCTGCATGAGCATGTTGGATTACGCTTGATCATATACACTTAAAGTACCTTTGTAGCATGCTGGAATTACTCAAATATATATAATAACCTATGTAGTATTGGTTTCCTCAGTGAAATAATGCTCGATAAAATTGATCATTTAGCTAATAAAGACCCAACCTCAGTTATCACTAAATACTTTTGTAAGAATTCCTTTTTAAATAATTCTCCAATTTTTATCTAAACACACTATACACTATTCATTTAATGTATATTTCATGTGTTTCTCAATATTCATGGATGTATAAAAAAATTCATGGTCTTCTCAACTTAATTGTATTTTGTGCAATAATGAAAATACATAAGCTTCACTATTTAATTGAATTTTTATTTCATGTCCCTAAAAATGTTGATAATGCAAGCACACTTATACTTTCTAAATTTTTACTCCACTTACATGATATTTTCCCACCATCTCGGCACACATTAAATATAGTCTTATCATGTATATTTTTCCTCTACATGATCATGAAATCATGCACAACTAGATATACATGTAGTAATCTTCGTATGAATCAAATTCACATGAGGGATTCACATGAACAATTCATGAAAAAATTATGTCTTATTCATGTAACCAAGGTATACATGATATGTTCCTCAAAGAATCTTTTTAAAACCTTAGCTCATGAAATAGTCTCTATAACTCATGCATGTGATATTACCTTCTTGGGTGAATAACATTTCAGGAATGAATCTCAAGAACTCTATTTAATAGAATATGTGAGGCCTCTGTCTTCCTCCTCCTTTTCCTAAAGTCTCACACAAGTTTTTAATCTTCTTTCATAAAACCACAAATTGAACATAGGTTCTTATTTCCTTCTCATAACTATGTTAGTTTATAGGATATTCTTCGCATAAGCAAATCATGTGGATTAATTTCTCCATCACATGAACAAATCACACAAGTTCTATGTTTCTCTGATCAGGATCTATCTCTAAAATTATCAGTAATATCATACTAAAAATTATTAAAGGAAAGGTATTTATAGAAAATATTCATATACCTTGATATATGATATTCACATATGGTCATTTTTTTCAACGAATTACACCACCGCAATAGAGGAACACCTTAATTCTCATGGTACATGATGGCTCAATAGCTCTTTGATCATGTGACTACATGATTGATTCAGTTAACCATGCAGTTCAACATTTATCATAGCCTAGAAAACATTTCTTAGCATGTTATGTATTATATTGATGATATATAACATTTTAATGGGTTTGGTTTGATCTCAATGTTTTTTTCAGGCATAAAAACCTAACATAGATCACTTCTGATTCATGAGGATCCCTTCCATTGAAGGCTCAAGGTAGAAGTTGAATTCAGTAGAAATATAACGCCTTAGATAGACCTTATTTGATGGTTTTGTTTCTTTATATATCATTTAATGGTGAATGAACAATGTTCTACATTATTGAATATTACATCAATCTTCTGAACGAACATCATCTCCTTAATAATACTCATCATATCAACTGACTTTTGATACTAAACATAGATACACCACACACCACTTAGGCTCACTGGCCTCACTTCAACTGTATAATCCCATTACCTAGTCCATACATGATCACACCCTCACTCTTGCAGGCATCCCACTACCTTACGTGCCTTCCTACCCATGCAGATTCTCACCACATGTTGCTAATGGGATGGACAATTTGACCTACTCTCCCACTTAGTAGTGGTTTTATGGGTCCTTGGATGGCCTATGGTTGGTTATTTTTAATTAAGGATAACAAAATCATCAAATCTATTTAACTTAACCTCTATTCTAAATGTTGTAAAAAATTTGTACTTCTACCAGTGAAATTAGAATATGTCTTTGACATTAAGAGTATTTCAATAATCATTACATTTAGGATGTTTCCATAATAATCCTCATTTTAACTTCATCACTCATATTTTGACATCATCTTCACATCAAGTCAATAACCATTATTGGAAAAAAATGAAATTCAAATCAAAGAGAAATTCACCAGAGAAGTGGTAACAAATGATACTACAAGGGAGGTACCTACTATGGTACCTCTAAACATGAAAAAGGGTGAAACTGAGCATTCTCTAATAGCCACTATAGTGGTTTAGGTAGCAGAACCACATCAAACTGAAGTTTTTTCATAGTGATTGCTCAATGTGGAGGGCATCACATGATGATAGTCAATTATACTTAGGATTTATAGATTCAACATCCCCATCCTTATAGGGTATTGGAGGACCCCAATACACTAAGGATTTGATTGATATCATCGATAGAATATTTAATATTTTAGAGACTCTAGAGGATAGATGAGTTATGTTGGATGCTTTTATGCTTCAAAGATCCTTGAGGAAAAGGTAAAACATAATGAACTAAGGTGTGAATATTGAGGGTCTTATTTGGAGGACCTTCAAAACCATTTCTTCAAGGAGTTTTTCCTTGATACATTGAAGCTTGACCATGCCCATGATTTTATAGAGATTCAGTAGGGGATGATGATAATGGATACTTAATCATCTTATTTTACAAATTTTCTTTTTTTATCACATTTTTATCGGAATTAGGTGTATAAGGATTTATATTTTGACATTAGATTTTAACCTAAGTTGACGCACCATTTCAATAATTTCAACCTGATGACATTATCTAAGGTTCATCAAAAGGCACTCACAATTGAGAAGGGACTGGAGGAGGATGAAGAAACATGTATTATTCTAGATCATAATATATTTATGAGTGGAATCACAATTGGTGTTTCTAGGGATTTTTCAAGAAGTAGGAAAAGGAAATTATAGGACATGTTCCAGGGTGGAAAAAGGAAACCAAAGTAGAGTAGATGTTATTTAACCATCTTTGTTGAAGGGGGTTCTATCAGATGTTATAATTCTGGATAGAAAACAAATTATCTTATATACTAATCCTCTTAAATATTTCAATAGATACAATAAAAATATTATTCTATAGTGATTTTTTATGAAGGAATAAGGGTTTTTTGGTAGATTAGGCAATTGGGAGGCCACAAGACCACATCTACAGATTCCCACTTCATAGAATTATATGTACGAGGTGATTCACTTACTTTAGAGGTATGGCCAGGGATCCAATGCAAGAAAGGTTTATGCAATGGACCAGGTTTTAGTTGATGGATTTTCCCAATGTTTCTAGGAAAATATATCAAGGAACCAAATTCATTTTACCTTTTTTAGAGAATGCTAAAGGTGTGAGTTCCCTTGATGTCTTTGTGTCTTGGTTTTGAAAATATATTAAATCTAGACTTATTTCATTAATTTTTTTAAAAAACATATAAAAAAACAAATAAAATATCTCAATTTCATTCCATTTATAGTATTCAATGTTTCAATTCATGAAATATAGATAATAAATAAACATATATATAGATAAGTTTAGAACTTGACAACTGTATGAAGTAAATTGGTTCATGTTGTATTGAATAACAATTTTATTTATGTTTCATTTATATAATGAAATACTAGATAAATGTTTAAAATAAAAATTTGACATACTCAAAATTACAAGGTATTTTAATTTATGTTTTGACATGTCTTGATTGTATTTTAAAGGCTTGATAAAGGTGTTTAGTGGTTTGGGAATCCAAAGAGAAGGAGCTAGGGAACCAACTAATAGATTAGAGCTATTTTTATGCCTTCATATTTTGAGGGAGGTAGTAGTAGCCCAGGTTGAACTTGGGTGCCACCGACTAGACGATATGAAGAAATTAGCCTATTAGTGGTTAAGGCAGTGGCCTAAACTTCTTCCTAGAGATACCATCCGACTGACTAGAAACCATCATCTTGCCGGTGGTTCCTAAATAGCCCAGACACTAAGGTTATTCATGTAAAATTTACCTAATGCTCCTTTTTGATATTATCCTCTCCAAGATCAACCCCCACTTCACCATAATAAAATTAGAAGATCTCTATCGACAGATTTGGTTCCCTCTTTCCCATCTCTTCAACATTTCAATTTTGGATCGATCTGTTGACTTCCAAAAGGTATGATTTTTGGGTTATTCCCGAAATCCTCTATTTATCTTAAGAAAAATTACAGATCTAAGGAAATATGGATATATCTACAAAATGTATCATGATATAATGATGAATTATTTTTTGATTGATGGGTAGAATCCATGTCTTGATAATTAGAATCCCTCCCCTGAATAGATCTAGATCTATCATTGGAAGAAGATCTCATTGGGTAGGTTGATCTACATATAATCAAATTGTGACATTCTCCATCTTGAATATTGATTCGCGAATTCCTATTGTAATGAATGGGGATTGATTATAGGAATACTTAGTGTGCATACATGGTTTAATTAAAGATCTTGGAAATTGATGTCAGTACACTCAGATAGGAATTATTTATCATTTGATGACTTTTTATATTAATTTTATGTTATAACATGCTTGTGCATGTGTGTGTATCCATAAGACACTTTATTTATATGATTATCATGTGGGTGTGGGTGTAACCCGTGATACCCTTTCATAACATGATATTATTATTAGTTGATTAATTATGTATTGTGTTGGATGCATGTTTGGTTTCTTTGTGGATGGTTTCAAGGTACCAGATTGGTCTAACTTGACTAGTTAGCCCCATAGAGGGGGGGTGTTGTTATTATGGTTAGAAAGTTGCGATTTCAGCTTTATAGGTGACTTATGGTAATGTGTATTTCTCTATAGTTTAATAGTAGGTATACATGTGTTGATATAGAATTATCCATAGAAATAAACTGGGTTTACATGTGTGAATTTGGCCTGACACATAGCTGTTAATTAGGTCTCCATGTGGACACCTTGATAAGCCCTGAAAGGAAGGCATGAAATTGTTACCTAATAGTGTAACATGAATATAAGATAGTTGGTTGAATTTTCCAAGTTGATGTGTGGATCCCTTGGAATGATATATGTTATGAAATATTTACTTTGACCTTCCTTTCGACATGGTGCTGAAGCAGGTAGAGTCAGGATTTATGGAAACTTGGTGGGAGCACAATAACTCAGAACATGATTGGTTGTCTATGAATTTATTTATTTTCATGGAATAAATTTCTATATACTTTTACTCTTATCTTAAGGAAACATTTGAGGTTTCCTACTGGGTTTAAACTCAAACCCTCCTTGGGGATCTTGATGCCCAGACAGATTTCATGGTCATGGATCTAGCTAAGGGAAGGGTCCCTCCATAAAGAAGATGAACATATGGAGCTTGGATAAAATAGTCCAAAATATTACTAATTAATCTTTAGTTTATTTATTTTTATCTTTGTACACTTGGTTGACCTACTATATACATGGTCCTTTGGTTATCTTATTTGACTTGTATGTGATTTGTTATTTTATGAAATTATTGTTTACATTCCAATGTGCTATTATGTGATTATTTATTTATGTTAACTACATTTTTGATGCATGGATATTGTTTACAAGGACATAGTCTTCCCAAAAAACTATTACACCCCTTTCCACTAGTTGGTATCCTCTTTCATTTAGGGAGGTGTACATGAGGTTATGTTACACTCTGGTTTGATCCTGGTGATTTGGGTTGAGGCTTTATAATGTGGTGTTAAAGGATGAATTATTTTTATTCTTCTATAATTTGTTTCAGGAATGGTATAAAAGATATAGGCTTTGTGGAACATTGTTAGGGTGGTCACGTAACTTCTTAGAGAGGACTTATATAAAGAACCACTGAGTTACTGGTGATGGGATTACTATAATTTATTACGGTGTTGTAATTTCATGTTGATTCTAATTTCAATTTTGATTTTATAGTTTATGGAATTTGTGTGAATTCATGAATCATGGCTAGGAATATAGGTTCACTATCATTCATTTGATTAATTTTCATACATAGAAATTCAATTAATTAAATTTCATTGGTAATATGTGATATGTTCTTCTCTGATATATTTGTATTGAGTTTCATAACAATTTAACTGAGTATGCTATGTTTTGTTATGTGTGTATGATGGAGAGTAATGTGTAGGAACTACCACAAAAACATGTTTTCATAGAACTACCCTTTAACAGTGCAAAAAAGAAAGCACTGATAAATGGTACTTTTAATAGTGCTAAAAAAATCATTGTTAAAAGTACCCCTTTATTAGTGCTTTTTTAGTAGTGCTGATAAAGGGGGGTATTTATTAACGCTTTTTTTATTAGCGTTAACAAATGGTATATTTCAAAAATTAATTCAATAAAAAATATATATCGATATATAAATATATAAATATATTTATATTGCTATAAATATAATATAGATTTTTTAAATATGTTTTTTATAATTATAAATAGACATTTACATTTAATATATATGATGACTAGTGAAGATGGCTTATAAAATATTTTAAATAATATTATTAATTAATAATTTACTAATTATTATCTATTAATAGTCATTTAATAACAATTTGAAGACAAAAAATCAAAAAATCAATAAAAGATTTAAAATAAGTTGAAAACGTAACTCAAAATTCAAACAACAATAAATTTTGATCAAGGTGTCTTTTTGGGCTCTACCACATATCAAATTGAATCTTGTGATGATATCTACACCCTGATGACTCAAGATAAACCCTCCTCCACGTTTTTTGATGAAAAAATGGCCCAAAATTCCTTCAAAACTGACTTTTTAGTCAGGGTACCCCAATTGTTTAACATTCAATGAAATTGCAGCCTTGTTTAAGGGTGTCTTTTTGACCTTTTTCATGGGGGGATTAATTTATTCTAAGGGATTACATTCATGTTGATGTTATGGATTTGGAATTTTATCCTTTTTTACAATGTATTGTTATTTATAATCAAATATATAACGATATATACATAATTTTTATATATTAAGGCATACAATTTAATTTCACAAATAAATCTTTAAACACATTTACATATAAAATATATTTCTCAATATATAAGCCTTATCTAAATAAAAAATAATATCCATTTTATTTAAAATAAAAATATATTAATGATTATATACCAATATAATGTATATGCGCGTGTATATATTTGTCTGTGTTTGTATTAACAAACTGATATATATTATCTATATATTCTAATATATGTATATACATATTAATATATAATATTTGTAAATATATATAAATATGTATAATTATACTTACATATATAGATATAATATATGTGTGTGTGTGTGTGTGTTGTATATATATACGCATTCATGTATGTATTTATTAATTTATTAACACAAAAAAACATATTTTATAATTGTATTTAAAACTGATCTAATAAATATATATTAATATATGAATAAATATATTGATAAAAAATATAAATAAATTTATATAAATAAATATATATTAATATAAATATAAATATATAAATATATAAATATATAAATATATAAATATATAAATATATAAATATATAAATATATAAATATATAAATATATAAATATATAAATATATAAATATATAAATATATAAATATATAAATATATAAATATATAAATATAACTATATATGTATATATATATTAATATACATACATATATGAATAAATAAATAAATAAATAAATAAATATATTATTATTATTAGGTGAATATATATATATATATTAATATATGAATAAATATATATATATATATTATTATAACTAAATATATATATATTAATATTAATATATATTAATATACGAATAAATATATCTATATATATAAGTATATATATCATTAAATGAAGAACAAAACAATATGGATGTGTGGTAAAGGGTCCAGGCGCGTATAGGGGAGTCTAGAGTTCGAATCCTAAATAAGGCAGGGGTGCACACGTGGGTGAAATTGAGGCTAACAGTGTTAAAGGGTGGAGGGGAGTGGGGTGGCTTTGGCCTACAAGCAGGGGTGGCTGGGTAATGCAGACAAGGGTGGGAGGCTTTACATAGCGTCGTTGAAAGGGGTCAAGTGCTGTTAAAACCCTCATACTTGCAGAAATATATTTTTTTAAATTTTATCAGTTCTAAAAAATTACACTGATAAAGGACCCTTTTATCAGTGATTTTTTTAGTGCTAATAAAATATTACATTTATTAGCAATTTTTTGGCACTGATAAAAGGGGTCATTATCAGCATTTTTTAGCACTGACAAAAGATTACCCTTTTAATATCACCTAGATTATCATTGCTTTTTTAGTACTGATAAAGGTATTTTTTAGCACTGATAAAACCCTGTTTTGTAGTAGTGTGGTTCAGAAGACTTTTCTTATGACTTAGGTAATACTAAGGGGGATATTCCATGTAGAATTGGATAGCCTCTTAGAATGAGTCTTCCTATAGTGACCTTTTGTAGTTACATATAATTTCTTGAGTGGTGTAGTTATTTAAGCTGTTGAAGTTGTTTCTAATTGTTTGTTTGGAATTATAGATAATATAGGCACAACATCTCCATGAAGGACCACCTAGGTGAAGTACCCAAGGATATTTTTGATACCATTGTGGGGGGAGTCAATGGTGTACTAACTTCAAAAATTTATTATTTCTAATATAAGCATTTTGAATGATTAAAGTCTCGATCCCTTGTATTTAATTCTCAAACTTATCCTATATGCAATAGTAACAAAGAAAATATGAAACATAATGATTTTTATAAGGTTTGATAAAAATTATTACTCCTTACCATGTTGGTTAGGAACACAACACACATTCTATTCTATAACAGATGGTGATTACAATAGTAACTTGTAGAGCCCCGAATTATAATCTTTTTATACCCCTATTTCCAATAAACCTTCAATAGTTAGTTAAACCACCAAATTTACCTTTATATCCATTTCTTGGTAAGATCCACCAATTAAAATCTCCCAACAACTGGTTAGACCCCCAGTTGTAGCCTTCTTCATGAGATAGAAATACCCACAATAGAAAGACTAATTGAGGATGATCCTCCTCCAAGATCTTGTTAGATCACACTTTATCTTGCACACTTCAAGCATCTTTGTATCTTTCTAGTATTAGTAAAATATATCTAATCACATATGTAATATTAGTTTTCTCAGTGTAATAATACTTGAAAAATTCCTCCTTTATCCAATAAAGTTCATATCTCACATATCATTGAATTGTTAGGTATAAATGACTTTGAAAATAATGATTTGGCTTCATTATAAACAAACTTCACACTATCCTTGCAATGTATATTTCATGTGTTTCTAAATCTTCATGGATGTAAAATAAAATTCATCTTCTTCTTAACTTATTTGTACTTTTTGAATTAATTTAAATACACAAGCTTCAATATTTTATGCATGTTTTATTTCATGTTCATGAAAATGTTGATAGTGAAATAAAACTTATACTGTATTAATTTTTCATTTACTTCCTCAATAGTTTCCCACTCTCTAATAACACATTCACAGTACTATCCCCATATATATTTTTCCTCTTTACGAGTATTTGAGTATGCACAACTAGTTTTTCAGCAAGTTCTCTTCGCATGAACCATGTTTGCGTAAGGGCTTCATGCGAACAGTTCATGGAAAAACTTTACCTTATTCATGAAAACACGGTATACATGATAACTTACTCAAATATCATTTTTGAATCCTTAGTTTGATAAATAGTTTATCTAACTCATGAATGTGATACTGTATTAATGCATGAATAAAATTTCATTAATGAATCTCAGCCTCTTCGCGTAATAGAATACACCATGCCTCTATCTACCTTCTCCTTTTTGTGAAGGATCCCATAGGTTCTTATGTTTCTTTTCCAAATCCACACAAGGTACATGTGTTTTTATTTCCTTCACATAACCAAATTAGTTCAGGGGATCTTCTTTTCATGAATATATCACATGGATTCCCTTCTACTTCATGTGAATAAATCACACAAGTGGTTTTTTTCTCAAGTGAAGAGCTCTCTCTCAAATTATTTTTAAGATCACACTATAAATAATGTGAGTATCAATATTTGTAGAAAATATCCTACTATATGTAGATCCCAATTCAAGGACTTATGTTTATTGTACCAAATTACTCCACTATAAGAGCCCACTACTTTATTTCTCATGGTATGTGATGGCTAGACAGATCAGTGATCATGCGATCAAATGATCTATTCTCTTGATCATATGATTTAATGTCTATCATAGATAAAACAATAGTTACCAACATGAAATGTATTCAAATGATGATATAAAATATTGTCATGGGATTAGTTCGATCTCAATGGACACAACATGCATGAAAACTAGATGAACATCACTTCTGGTGCATGTATACCCCTTCCATCAAAAGATGAAATTAGAAAACGAACGTGGTTGTGATTGAACAACTCATAAAAATCTCCTCGGATGGATGTGGTTATTTACACATCATTTAAAAGAGGATAAATAGTGTTCTCCTTCATTGAATCCCACATCGGTCTCATGAATGAACTTCATCTCCTTAATAACACTCACCATATTACCCTACATTCAAGCTAGAACCCGGATACACTACACACCACTTGGGATCATGATCCATTCTTCACCTACTCATACCCACTACATACTCCATGCATACTCACTCTTGAGATATTATAGGTAGCCCACCTTGCTTCCTTCCATGCTTTTGTCTACCAATGTAGGTGCTCACCACATGCCGTAAATGGGCTGGTCGAGTTGACCTACTTTCCCACCCAAGCAGTGGTTTCATGGGTCCTTGGTTGTCCTATGGTTGGATATTTTTTTATAAAAGGCCAAAAAACTCTTCAAATATCTTCAGATTCTCATCTTTTCTATTTTTTTAAAATTATGTGAAATTCTACTAGTGCAATTGACATATGTCTTTAACTTTAATAGTGGATTAAAAATCACCACATTTATTATTTTTTCATAACAATCCTCATTATCACTTCATCAGTCACATATTGACCTCATCCACACATCAATTAAACCATCCTTATTGACACAAAATGCAATTCAACTCAAAGGATACTTCAATCTCCCACTTTGGTTTTGTTGTCAATACTAAAAAACACCTTATATGTCAATATTTTTGTTTTTATTTCACCCCCTTATTGATAATGAATACAAATAATGCATAGAAGACATAACTTCACATTAATAATCATCTTATTTATTTAAGATGATAACAAACATTTTCTTTTTCAAAGATATTTTATCTAGAAAACTCTAAGTCTACTTGGGAATACCCATTATAGAAAACAAGAGTGTATAACCAATATGATAATTGATTTCCATGATGAAACATACATGTGATACAAATCACAAATAACTCTCACTTCATAGATTGAAGATTATAAAATAATAAATTACTGAATAATATTTATCTTTCACTCATCCAAACAAACACATTATAAATTTTAAGTGAAAAAACATATAACTCCACTTTTTTAGCTCAATATGAACTCTATTTTGATTGCAGTTTTTTCAATAATACTCAAATAATGAATTAAAGAGACCTCATTATTTGAAAAAATTATGAATATTTAACAACTTCAAATCATCTATGACCCCCCTAAAAGGATTAATCTATATCCTAAAATTCCATACATGTTATTACAAAAGAATATATATAAGGCAATAAGGAGGGACCTATTTGTTCCTAAAAAATAGAACTCATGATGAGTGTGTCCTCTCAACCATGGGTTTTCCTTCTTCCTTTTAATATCTAATTTTAAATAGCTCACATTCATCTATTGGGACGGTAGGAGTTTCATGAAATGATTTTTCCTTTCCCAATTTTCTCTCACATTTCACCCTTTATAATTTTCATGTCATCATTTGTAAATGACTTCTCATCAACTATATCTTCTTCAACTATCTCCAATCTATTTCCTTTTTCATCGGTAAGCTTTGGATCTTATTCTAATTGTTTGAGTTTCTCATACAATTCACTAGTGACTATAGATTTATTTACTATCTGACTTATCTTATTATTTATATTGTGGGGAATCTCACTTGGTAAGATAACTATACATCTCTTTGCTTTGTGACCTTCTTGACCACATCTACCAAAAACTCAATTCAAGAATTCAAACTTATGTGATGTCTTGGTCACATGCTTCTCCTACTGATAATATGATCTCATCGACTTATCATTCATCTCACTAGATTTATTCCTCTTTTCTGATAGTGATATGTTATACTAGTATGGAAAATATTACTGGCCAAGAACTACATAACACTAGTAGTAGAATCTAAACCTTATTTTTATAGACTAATAGTTTTTGTACCATGAACACTGTTATTGTAGACTTTTTAAAGATTGAGGGTGTATCTTATTGAGTGAAAACCTTCAGGATTTATTAGTCCACTCTTCTTTTGTGAAATATGTTTTATTAGTTTTTATTTTGGTCAAGTTGGATTCAGTCTTGTATTTCAAACATGAACTATTAGGGATAATAAATGTATGTTGAGATTCATTAGGTCTATAATCAACCTTTTTCTATAGATCATTCTTCACATAAAATTTATAAGAATCAACCTTAAGATTAACAAATTTGGGAAAGTAATTTTTTTATCCAACTCACTTTGAGATAAAAGGAACATAGATTGTGTCTTATATAATTATTCCTATTTCTCAACAAGTTTTTAATCAAGATCATTCACCATATTCCCAAATCTGTCTAACTTCAATACCTTTTTTTTCTTTAACACATGTTGATTCTTACTTGAAAATAATTTCCTTTCCAATAGTTTTCATCTTTCATTATAACTCAGACATCTTTATCTTGTTTTAGCTAATTTCATTAATATGAATGTCCAATTTCTTGAAATGTTCTTTATTCTCAAAGTAAATCTTTCCAATTTATTTCTAAAACATTTCCTTTTCTTTATTTTAATCCATATTGTCCACAAGTGTAGCTTCTATATTTTATTTTAACATCGATTCTAATTCCGTTCTCTAATCACCTTCATAACCTTCAAATAAGACTCAAAATTTCTAGGATTTTCCCATAAAACAAATATTGTTCTTAAAACATATTCCATATTCTTTCTTAGAACTTGATGATGAGAATTTATCCATTTATATTCTCATCATATTTATCTTCTTATAAGTAAAGTAATTGTTATGATTATTACAATTATTTTTCTAGGACATATTACCCTTTTTATCTAATTTAGCGTCATCATACTTATTTTTGGGATAGTTACTAGAAAAGCTACAACTTTTGTGAAAATTATAGTACTTTGGTGGTTGTTTTACATTTCATTTTTCATATCCCCCTTTTGAAAATTATTATAAACAAGGCCATCATTTTATTAAAGACCACTTTAGATTCCCCATTCTTAGAATAAATTGATTCTGATTCATCTTTTATTCTAGATTTACTTCTTATTATGGATTCAAAGTCCATACCATATCTTGTATTCTTCTTGAATGTTGTTTCTTTTCTCTTTTCATATTCTATGAGAATATTATGAAGTTCATCAAATGATCGATATTATCGATGCTCAAGAGATAAAACCTTTCAGTTGGATCTATTTAGGAAATTTCATATTAATATCTTTACAATAGAAGAATCATATAACTTCTCACAAAATCCTAATATATCTGTGACAATATCATTTACTCTTGTAAAATAGTCATTAATTATTTCATCATCATCCATTTTGATATCTTCAAACTTGATTCTCAATATTTGAAACCTAGATACATTGAATTTAATATTTCCTTCATAAATACATCCCAGTTTATCCCATATCTCCTTGGAAGTTTTGAGACCTATAACTTAGTGTATAAATTTTTAGATAAATCCCATAAGATTGTATTTTGATCCTTTCCATCAACTTCCAAATTTATCTTACTAGTATGAGTTAAAAAACTAATTATAAATAGGTGGTAATCCCACTGTTTCTGAATTTAAAACTTCCATTCCTAGAGATAAAAGTAAAGAAAACATCATATTCCTTTAACTGGGGAATTTCATTCCATCAAAAGTCAGAATTCATTGACTTTTCACTAAAATCAAATTATCCATTTCTTTGAAAGTTCTAGGATCTTCAGTGGGGACCATATTTGAAAACTAAAATTTGAAACTTTTATAAATTATATTTGATAAATTAAACATAATTATTAAAATCATAAAATAAAAATTTTCTTAGGATAAATTTGATGTATTTTTCGGAATAGATTCATTTTTGTATGAATAGTGAAAAATACTGAATTTTAATTGAAAACATCATTTTTGTCAAAATTAATTTATATATTTAAATTATATCTTAATTTTTTTAAATTATAATTAGATATATTACGCATATATTAATAAAATTTAGGTTATTTGAATCAATCAATCATTGAAATTAGAGATAAAAATATTCAAATTTTTGAACATTTTTACTTTAAAAGCTCGTTGTTTCGTCCTGTCTACGAGATTAATATTAAATTATTTTTCCCGCATATGTGGTCAGAAATTGGAAAAATAGATTCAATATTTTGAATCAAAATAATTTATAATTTATTTTAATATCAACTTAATTCTAGATCAAAATGATTAATTAAACGAGTTAAAATTAGTCATGACGATTAAGAGAAAAATGAGTTTACTAAGCGACTAAACATTAAACTTATTGGAAAAAATAACATAGAAAATTTTCTAAAAACCAATTTTATGTCCTTATTTAGACAATAAATATTAATGGATCCAATTTTGTGAATTATTTTTGTAATGAACTATGTTTTTATCCAAGGTAGAATTACAAGAAAATTTAAATTTTGTCATTTGGTGGATGGGTTGTTCTTTAAACCGAGATTTGGAACGTAATTTTGAGATTTGTAACAATTGGATGTGTTGATTTTGATTCTTTTAAAAGGAATTACGGGTTCTTAAACTTTTCTGTCAATTATTGGAAGAATCGGGCTCTAAAAACATGAAAATAGGAAGGGCTGGTCTAGGCACAAGTTTTGTCAGAAATCATGCATCCCACTAGTTAAAACTGTGCGGCTTGTGTAGGTGAGTAGGTGTGGTAAACACAGGATATGTAAGGATTCCAAAATTGTGTGCCTAACCCACACTATTTTTTCTAAATAGGTAGTATGATTTCACTATTCATCAGATGGTTAACACATGGTTAGGGAAGACCGTGCGAGACAACCTTGCGAGGTGGGGTTCCTAAGCAGCAGGAGCCGCACAGTTGGCACACAGTTTGGCCAACCATGCTGCCAAATCGGATGAACTAGTTTTTTAGGGTAAAATAAACTTTTTTACTTAGTGAATATTATAACCTAATTTCTTCTTTCTTTTTTATTCCTCCAACCATGTGAGGCTCCTTCAGTTCTCTGTGGGTTTCTCCTCTACTCCAACCTTGGGATCATGCTACCTCTATCATATGAAGTTCTAATTGAACAAAATTGGTCATGTTGGATCTATAACAGTAAGCTATAAAATCTTCTTGATTAATTTCTAAGTTTCTTTTTTGATATATTTTTTTTTTATTTTTGTGCGAGTTCATTTTCCTTATTTTAAGTGAAAATGTTTGTTATTTGTTTTCTTCCAAACTAGACCAAATCAAACTTTGAGATTGGATGATTTTAGTTTCCTAAGCATGAGGTAGGTTGTTTATATCATTGTCCCTAAAATTTACATTTTCTTATAAGTATTTTCATTGTTCCACACACTGTCCTTTGCTGCACAAGTCCTTAGAATTGATATCATCATTTTAAATTGATATATTCACCTTGGTTTACCCTTGTTGAGCCTTTAATAGTAATTTGAGGACTTCAAATTTGATTGCGGACACCCCATGGGTGTTTTGGATTAAATTGAACATTTATAAGTAATTGTTTAAAAGTATGTAATTCCTTCTAACCTTTCATCTTGGATTATAAATGTAATTTCCCCTTATAAGAAATTTTACAATTAATTAAAGCACCTCCTAAGTGCCATGTCAAACATTGTATTTGTTTTACCTTGTATGGTATCTTTATAAAATTATTATCTCTTTGAATTGAGTTAATATTATTTAATATTATTCTTAATTGTGATAAATGATTTTTTATTAACAATTTCATGCTTTATAATAAAACCCCTCAAATAATGTGCACCATATTCTAAATTTAATTATTGTAATTAGTGATAAAAAATCATGATTGGTCTTATGGATTTGGTGTTTTACTATTCTTTTATTATTCTTATATATATGGCATGTTTAGAACATGAACTTTTCTGATATTATGAAATGGAATTTCTTTCCTTCTTTATAAACATTCATTTAACCATTACACCACCTAAGTGCATGTCTCAACAACTCCAATCTAAATGAAAAATTAACCAAGAACATTCTTAGTTCTTAACATTCTTTAAAAATGGGATTTCCCACGTATGTAATTTCCCAATAGACTATGGTATCTTCTAAGTACCTCTTTGAGCCCTAGAATTGAAATGCCATGTTTAGATAGATTAAATGACATGTAATAAGTGGAATGGAATATTCAAGATGATTTTCCTTACTTGAATGAACTGAATATTTTAAATGAATTTAATTGTAAAAGGTGGAAAGGCCATGCCGACCATTTCATGCTTAGTACTTTCTATAATTTAAATGTGATTCCCTTATTTATATTGGGATTGTGGATTACCTTAAGAGGCAATTCCTTATTATTATTATTATTACATGATTATGTGATAGAGAAAGTATATTAATAATAATTAATATGTTTTTAAATGATTTAATCCCTACCAATTAATTAATTTTAGCTTATTTACATCATTTTCTTATGTTTGGTAAGTTTTGAGCTTAAATATCAAAATTGGTCAAATATAGAACATTTTTATGAACCTTCTATGATTTGGTAATAAATTTTAATATTTTGAACCAAATTGAGTGATTGCTTCTTTTTAGGTTGTATATGTCTGTTTTCTACATAATTTTCTTTTGTGACAAGATCCAATTCAAATTTCTACATGCCCAAAAATTTCTATCAATGTGAAACGTTTTTCTGAATGGCAGAATGGACTATGAAGTATTCAATGAGATATATCATGGACCACCGACCTCTAAATGATGTGGTTATAACTGGTTTTGAAATATTACTAGTAGGGTCAGAGTATCAAAAACTATTAGGAATAAATTCATTCATTAAGGCCGCCAATGAAATGGTCAAAGAAGGGTTGGAAGAATAGTGTTTGGTGGCCACGAAAAGTATATTCCATTTAGGCGGCCATAAAATCCTTGACATGGCTCCAATGGCTATGATATATTGAGGGTGGATGACTAAATCCATTCCCAACATTTTATAATAAGGGACCTCGGCCTCATTCAGCCAAGGGAGGGCATAACCGAATCAAACTTATGTTAGACAGATTCTGGAGGATTTATTTTTGAGTTATTATTTCTCTCTTTTGTTCTTCAAGTTGCATAATGCCTACTTCTTCCCCTTTCATTTCAATTACCCTTACCATGGTGGGGTAAATATTTTGAGTGATTGGGGGAGGGTAGGTTTTATATTTTTAATGCTTTGAGTTCTTTCATTTGACTATATAAAATAATTATCTCTTCTGCGAAGTTGTTTTCAAATTCAAATAACAGAATTTATTATCTTTTGCGATCATATTAGATTTTATAATATGTTGTTATTATTTCTTTGATAAATGATTAGTTTCTTCCCTCCTCTATGTTCTGATATATATTTGATATAATAAGATCAGGACTTAGTGATGAAGTACTTAGCGATCGCTAGTACGTGTGAGAGGGGTGGTGAACATCCATAATTATTTGGGATAAACAATACCCGATTGGGAATTACCTAAGATAATTGGGGTTATTCACTAAAAATCTATCACATAATAAAATGATATTATACCACACTATAATTTTGTTAAATTCTATTCTTATCTTAACCATTTAACCAAAGAAGTGAGTTGAAACAAATTGTTGAATCTCACTTAAATCAACTTAGCAGAAGAGGATTGAATAAAATGGAACAAGGATAGCATTACAATTATAAAACCGACCCCAACTTGATCACCCATATCATTAAATAGTTTTTAAATCACTTTCATTTTATTTTTTTCTTGAATATTTTTCTCAATTTCTTCCTTTTGTTTCGTTTCCATCTTCGATTTTAAAACCAAACAATTTCAAAAACACCCAACGTTTTCTCTAAATAAAAAGTGACAAACTATTTTGTGTGTACTAATCATCAGAAGAAAACCTAGGTTAACCAATATATTATATTTTAACTTAGTATATACTTTGTCTTTCCACACCCCATGACAGGTGTTCATCAAATGTGGTGTCGTTTCCAGGGAGGAAGTGTCTCAAAACACAAAAACTAAAAAAAACTTTATTGAATGACCCATAGTTCAAATAACCCCTTAATTGAATTTTATCCTGAAATTGATCATACAATAAACCATTTTAGAAAACAAAATTTACAAATAGAGTTTTCAGAAATACACCTCACAGATTCAAGTGATACTTTCAGTGATCACTGGGAACATACAATAATGGCTTTTAATCCCAACCAAACTTTGCGTGATCTTTGCACACCTCAATTTTCTAATCAAAATAACCAACTCACTATCACTGAAATAGAAAATGATTTTTAACTACACATTAATATGATTCAAGTGATACAAAAAAATCATGGTCTTGCAGGTGAAGACCCAAATAGTCACATCCAAGAGTTTACCTATGTCTGCTCTAGCTTCAAACCCTGAGGAGTCGCAGAAGAGCAAGTAAAGTGGAGGGCATTCCCCTTCACACTTGAGGGAGAAACAAAAGAATGGATGTACAATATCCAACCAGGGGAGATAAAAGATTGGGAAGATCCCAAAAGAAGCTTCTTGTAGAGATTCTTCCCTACATCTAGGAGAACAACAATTAAAAAAGAGATTTATGTTATACATCAATTGACCGGAGAGACTCTCTATGAATACTGGGAACATTTCAAGAAACTCTGTGCAAGCTGCCGACACCAAAAAATGGAAGATAACCAATTTATCATGTTCTTCTACCAAGGATTGCTCGACAATGATCTAAATTTACTAGATGCCTCATCTGGAGGAGCCTTGATCGACAAGTCACCAACATATGTTAGAGGCCTGATTGAGAACATTGCACAAAACTCATAGCATTTCAGAACTAGAGGTACAAGCACTACATGTATCCATGAGGTAATAACTTCTAATTCATCCTCACCCTTACTTAAAGAAACACTTAAGGAAATGAATAGTGTGATGAGACAACTTGCTGTGAACAAAGTGAATGAACAACAAGGCCTGAATCAGGTATGTGGTTTATGCTCTTCTAGTTATCATTACACTAATCAATGTCTAGTAGTGCAAGGGACTAAAAGTTGTGCTACTGCCTATCAAGAAAGGCAATTCCATTCAAATCAACCACGTCAACCCCAACAAGGATATGAATTCCTATATAACTAGGATAAGCCTCCATTTCCAAATTGTAACGACCTGAATCCGGAGCCCTTCCACTGGTGCCCCGTACCCGGTTCGCCACATGACCTCAAGCGCATTTCTCCAAATGCCAGAGGATGCCGACTAGCAGCGAGGGCCTTGGTGAGTCGGTGGGGAAACTATACCATCATTTGGTAAAGTATATAGCAGAAGAACAACTATATATAATAGCGGAAACAATAAATAGTATACAACACCTGAACTGAACAACAGAAGCAATGTATAAAATAATAATGATGCAACATGGTACATATGTCTATGGAAAGCATTAAACAAACCAACGTGCTGAAATACAACTTAAAAAAAAAGTGCAAAAGAAAAAAAGTAAACTCTTCAGCATCGCCAGTCACGACTCGGTCCCATGCTCTCTAACTCCAGTGCAATCAAGAACCTGAAGTATAAGGGCGCTTCCCTTATCTATACCCGCAACAACATAATCTTTTTGGGCCCAAAAACATGGCCCAAACAGGGTGTGAGACAAAGTCTCAATAGGAAACCACCCAAAGATCTGTGCTTAACAGTCAATGAATACATGGAAAGTAAAGTACTGGAACAGTAAACAAGAAATACACAGCAGCTACAATTCACAGTTCTAACATATAAAGTACACAAGTAAACAACCAAAAAAAAGTAGAAAACAGGTAACCCTCTGGTTAGATATCAGAGCCTAACCCCTATGGTTTAACCTACAAGTACTAGAAACCCTCTATGAGGCACACACAGCCTCACCCCTCTGGTTCAGCTAAGAATAGACTCTCAGAGGAAGCACTCACTGTTAATTCCCCCTATAGTCTCGTATCGTGCTAAAGGCTCTCTGGGGAAGCACTCAACGTCTCATTCCCCCTGTGGCCCACGTCGAGGAACTACAGAATCTCTGAGGAAGCACTCATAGTCAATTCCCTCTATGGTCTCGCATCTTATTAAAAGACACTCTGAAGAAGACCTTACGTCCATTCTCCCTATGTTCTACTACAACAGGTTCTCACAGTCCTGTGCGGAAATAAAATATGCTCATCACACATGCATCATCCAAGTAAAACCCAAGAACTACTTGGCTAACAATATAAGGCTCAACAACATAACAAAGCAACAATTACACTGTCCTACAGCTAGGCATGGAAACTGGAAAAATGCCAAACAGGAAGAACAAGCATTGCAAACATCCAGAGTACAGTAAGAACTGCCATAATCACAGGCAAAACACCTACTCTAGTAATCAAGAAAAGAAGGCAATACAACAAGGGAAAAACAGGAACATGCAATTCCCCATTCAAGGGTATTGGTGGAATTTTCACAAAATACTCATCGACTTTCTAAAGAAGGCACAAACCACCGACCTCGATCCTTGGAGATCGATATACTTGAACCACGAAGACTGATTCTCCCTAGAACTCCGTAGATATGAGAAACCGCACAAAAAGTTCAACCTTAGATAACTTGAGAAGGAGGAAGAATTGTAAAACAAGGCTCAAGAAGAAGGGAGAACTCACCGCTGCGCTTCCAACGCAATCGACCGTACTCGAATTGGAGAATGGACGGAGAGGCGGGGGCTCGGGGAAGATCCGGCCGTACGGGTCACTCTTGGACGAAGAACTGGGAGAAGGGGTGTGTTCTGTCTGTCAGGCGCGACCCCGATGTGTTTAGTGAAAAAAGAAAAGTAAATGGCGTGTACTTTTAGAGTACATGGCGTGTACTAGGTTTTTCCGTACTCTGCCAAAATTGGCCTCCACGTCAGCCCTACACACCGTGTGTGTGGCCCAGACACGGCCAGCACACGGCTTCGAGCGGGAAAAGAGTACACGATGTGTACTCGAAAAGTACACGACATGTACTTCAAAATTTTCCAGAAACATTATTTTTATTAAAAACTCCAGAAAAAGGGATGGCGTACAAGAAACAAAGATCCAGGTTCTTACAAACTTCCCCCCTTAAAGAAATTCGTCCCCAAATTTCCCTAGAGAGGCGTAGAAGAAGAAACCCCAAACAGCTCCGGCCACTGTGACCGTGCATCAGCCTCCCTCTCCCAGGTCTCGTCCTATACTCTCCCATGATGCCATTGCACCCATACAAGTGGGACAAACCACCTACGGAGAACTTTCGTACTGCGATCGACAATCTAGATGGGATGCTCCTCAAACGATGCATCCGCTTCGAGCTCAACCTCCTCAGGCTGAAAGACATGAGACGGGTATGAAAAGTAACGTTGGAGCTGAGAGAAGTTGAAGACGTCGTGCATGGCCCAATACCTCTAGGGTAACTGCAACCGATAGGTGACCGACCCAACTCTCTCCAAAACCTCAAATGGCCCGACGTACCGTGGTGAAAGATTACCCTGTCTACGAATCCTCTTGTGTCCCAACCTCGGTGTGACACACAGGAAAACCTGATCCCTGACCTCAAACTCCAAAGGTCATCTCCACTGATCAATATAATACTTCTGCTAAGACTGTTCTGTAGCCATCCTCTTCCGAATCAGCTCTATCTGCCCTGAAGTCTCTTGAACAAGATGAGGTCCCAACAAAGCTGCCTCTCCTGCCTCCAGCCAGCATAAGGGTGATCGGCATGGCCTTTTGTACAATGCCTCGTATGGTTCCATCTGAATGGTCGCCTGGAAACTGTTGTTGTAGGAGAACTCCACAAGAGGTATATGCTTCTCCCAAGAACCGCTAAAGTCTAGGATGCAAGCTCGGAGCATATCCTCAAGCACTTGGATCGTGCGATCGGACTAGCCATCAGTCTGGGGATGGTATGCCATACTCAGAAGTACCTGGGTACCCAAAGACTTCTGAAGTCCCGACTAGAACCGAGAAGTAAAGCGTGCATCCCTGTCTGAAACAATATAGTGTGGAACTCCCTGCAGATGAATGATCTCTCTGATGTAAATTCATCCCATATCATCAACACTGAAGGTATCCTTGATCAAAATGAAGTGAGCAACCTTTGTGAGCCTGTCGACGACAACCCAAACAACATCGTTCCCCTGAGGCGACCTCGGCAACACAGTTACGAATTCCATCGCAACATCATTCCACTTCCACTCCGGAATGGGTAACTGTTGTAAAAGGCCTGCTGTTAGCTGGTGCTCCGCCTTCACCTGCTAACAAGTAGAACACTGCAAGATGAAACCAGCAACATCTTTCTTCATAACTGGCCACCAATACTGGCGATGAAGATCCCAATACATCTTGGTGACGCCAGGATGAAATTCCCAAACTGAGGAATGAAAATTCTGCATCAGTTCCTCACGTATGTCTTCTGGCACCCATACGCATCCCTGGAAATGAAATATATCATCCTCGACCACTATCCATCCAGGAAGAGGGTCCTCTCCTGACACACACTCCCGAAGGACTAAGCTTTCTGAGTCTGATAGTTGCCTCATACGTACCCGATCAAGTAGTGTAGAGGTAATAACTACAGATGATAGGAAAGTCTGTCCCTGTCTGTCGTGCACCTCCAGATGCATCTTAGAGAACAGTGCCTTAAGTTTCCACTCACTACTAGCCTCCTAAACTGCCTGAATTTGAGTTCTCCTGCTCAATGCATCTTCCACTACGTTGCCCTTTCCCGACATATAGAAAAGCTCAAAATCAAAATACTGAAGATACTCGGCCCACCTGCATTACCTCAGATTCAGATCCCTCTGAGTGAAGATATACTTGAGCCTCTTGCGGTCAGTGAAGACCAAAAAATGATCTCCCAGAAGATAATGTCTCCAACAACGTAAGGCAGGAATAACAACTGCCAACTCTAGATCATGTATAGGGTAGTTCCTCTCATGTGGACTCAACTACAGAGACCCGTACACAATGACTCCATCTCCCTGCATAAGCACAGCTCCTAGACCGATACCTGAAGCATCACAATAGACTGTATAGCTCTTGCCTGGATCTGGAAAGACTAGTATCAGTGCTGACGTCAGCTTTCCCTTCAGCTCCTGAAAGGCTTACTCACAAGAATATGACCATAAGAACTTCGACCCCTTCATGGTCAGACTTGTCAAAGGTGCTGCAAGGCATGAGAAGTTCTGAATGAAGCATCTGTAGTATCCAGCCAGCCCTAGAAATCTCCGAACTTCAGAAATGTTCTTCGGCTGCTCCCAGGAGACTACAACTCTCACTTTCTCTGGGTCCAAAATTTCTCCTGCCTCTGAGATGACATGACCCAAGAAGTGAATCTGTTCGATCCAAAAGTGGCACTTTGAGAGTTTAGCATAAAGCCTATGCTCTCTCAGTGTACTCAAAACGATCTCTTAATGGGTAGCATGGTCGTGTCGAGTGTGAGGGTACACCAAGATATCGTCCATGAAGACCACGAATAAGGAGTCCAAGTAAGGATGGAACACTTGGTTCATCAGTGCCATGAATACTGTAGGCGCATTCATGAGACCAGACGGCATGACTGTATACTCGTATAGACCGTACCTGCTCCTGAAGGATGTCAGAGGTATATCTGATGGTCTAACGTGCAACTGATGATAACCGGACCTCATGTTGATCTTTTAGAACACCCGGTCTCCTTGAAGTTGATCAAAGAGGTCATCGATCCTCGGCAAGGGATATCAGTTCTTAACCGTCAACTGGTTCAGCTTCTGATAATCCACAGAAAGTCGAAGGGTATTGTCTGCCTTCTTCGCAAACAGGATAGGCGAACCCCAAGGAGATGTACAGGGTTGGATGAAACCCTTTGCCTGCAACTCCTCCAATTGATTCTTGAGCTCCTGCAACTCAGGTGTATCCATCCTATAAGGAGGAATGGACACCAGTGCTACTCTTGGAACGAGCTCAATAGAAAAGTCTACCTCACACTCCAGAGACAAACCCAAAAAGTCCTCTGGAAAGACGTCCCTGAAACGATCCACCACTAGATAGAAGTCCAACTACGAAGTCCCATGATCATTTAGATAAATACGAGTAATCTGGTCCGTCACCCTTCCTATCCCATGATGCTCGAGTCCTGATCGACTCTCCTGAACATCCCATTCGCCTCTATGAAGAAAATATTCACCCTTTGGTGAAACAAAACTCACTATACGGTGATAACAGTCGACGACTGCCTGGAAGGGAACCAACCAGTCCATCCCGAGAATGACATCAAAGATTTTCATCTCTAGGACATAGAGATCCCATAAGAAACGATACCCTGCAACCTCAAGAGGGAACTCTCTACACTGGCACACACTAGATTTCCTTGTCCCCAAAGGTGTGTCTAGTGTCAATGAGTCGGCAGAATAAAATATGCAGAGCCCAAGTCTCTCCATGACATCAACAGAGATAAAGCTATGCGTAGAACCAGTATCGAAAAGGGATGAAGATAAAACTAAAGCTACTAAAACCGTACCTCAAACTGTAGAAGGGTCGGGATCCTACTCCTAATAGGTCTACTCCATGGTGAAAGACTGTCCTACACCACGGCCCTACGCCCCTGGCTGACCACTCTGTGCTGAACCTCCCTATTGGTGATGAGGAACTAGGGGCTGACCTCCCCTACCTCAACCTTCACCTCAGCCCAAACGGCCGGAAGAACTCTAGTTCCCTGACTTGTGAGAAACTAGTAGAGATTCTCCTGAACAAGGAGTCATGGAAGAACCCTGGTCACCCGCTAATGGTGAAAAAACCTGGTAAAAACGCTAAAGGTGACCCATCTTTCCACAAGATCCGCACTCCACCAGGTCCCTCTGGTAATGCAGCCTCGTGTGCCTTGACAAGACACACTGGTTGCATATCACCTGGCTTCCTGACGATGCATCTCACTTCTTCGGATCACCGCACATAGACTCTCTACGGTGCTTCTTGCTATCATCTGAAGGAAAACTAGCTCTGGAAGAAGAACCACCCTAGCTTTCAGTTCTAGAGTCTCTCAGATTGCACTCCGCAATCAATTCCTGATTGACGATGGAAGTGATGGAAGTCAACTGGAAGATATTCACCTGTGAGAGGATCTCCTGCCTGAGACCATCCTTGAACTTCCTTTCTAAGAACACCCCACTCCCATCCTGGAGGGGTGTGAAACACTATAGCTCGGTGAAACGAGAGGAATACTCCATGAAAAAAATAGTACCCTTCTCTAAGCTTATAAACTCCCGGGCTCGATCAGCCCTCAGGTTCTCCGGGTAGAAGTAGTCATAAAAGACGCGCTGAAAATCCTCCCAAGCCATAACCTGCTGATGACCCACCAGTGAGATCATGTCCCACCAACTCTTGGCAGAGTCTCATAGCATGTAGGTAGCGAGATTGACTCACCTCTCTGGAGGTGTCTCTAGATGCTCGAAGATAGTCAGCATGACTTCTAGCCATGACTCCGCAGCCTGAGGTCCTCCTTCCCCTGAGAAAGTAGGAGGATGCTACTGATGGAAAAGCCATGTCAAGTTTTCCATAGTCGGGGAAGGAGGCAGTGCTCTCTAAATGGTATGAATCATACTCATAAAACCTTCCCTTAACTATGCATCAACGCCTGAAACTGGTATGACAGCCGGTGCCAAGGCTGGCCTGACTGGAGGATCAGCAGGAAGTCCCTTATCAGCCATATATGGTGTCTGATCACTGCCTGACAACAGACGTACAACCAGAGGATGTCTCAGAGGAATAACATTGAAAGATCAAAAGCACACATTTGACTAGAAAACAAGGACAAAGAAAATAAGAGTACAAAATGGGAACATTGGAAGAAAAACACAAAAGTTTACAAAACACGACTACAATGCGTATATAAAAACTACACGGCGTGTCTTCTTAAGCCACTGACCTGGGCCTGTACCCCTTCCCTACAGGTCTTGTAACACCTCAAAAACACAGTATGTTGACCCAACACACGACTTGTACTTGAAAACTATTCCCCTGCCTGAGTCTCTTTACATGGCTAACCCACACGGTCCGACTTAACCCGAAACTACACTACGTGTTCTAAACAAACACGACCTGTACTAGACAAGGCTTCAGCGGCCCGTGTTGTTAAATACATGGCTATCTACATGGATAGACCATACACGACGTGTTCCGAACAAACACGGCGTGTATAGGTGAAGGTGACACTGTCCCGTGTTGTTCATGACACGGCCGGGTACCTGAACAAGACTACACGACGTGTTCTGAAAACCACCCGGCATGCTTAAGAGAAGGTGGCGCCGACCCGTGTTGTTCATGACACGGCCGGGTACCTAGACTGGACTACACGACATGTTCCTTTACAACACGACATGTTCTACTTGAGCTTCCCCAACCTGTTTTGTTAGTGACAAGGCCAGGTACACGACTCTGAACTACACTGTATGTACCTACCGTACACGGCGTGTTCCTGAAGTTATTTCTACAACTGCGTGTCCTTGCTCACACGGTCAGTGACATGGTCTAAAACTACACGACGTGTAGTAAAAAAGTACATGCCGTGTATTCTTGGTTTTTCTGGGCAGTAGCTCAGAAACTGCACACAACCCAGAAAACACAGAAAACTTGGCAGAGAGGCGGAAAATTCCGATTCGTGAGGGTACATACTCCCCGCGAATCAAAACTTGGCATTCATTTCAGAAAAGTATAATACAAAAAATAATCTAACAAGGCAGTAGAGATTATATAAAACATCTATCACAACAACATGCCAAGTCTACACAAAGTCTATCACAACAACATTCAATTGCTAATGCATCCTAGATGGAATGACAAGAAAGCATGGAATGTGATTTCTACAAGTGCCTATATGATGCATGAGATGTCATACCCTCATCTCATCGGGTTGCGACATAAATATAACTGCAATAGTCAAGACGGTAATAACACAAAGCATGTGAATCACTCTAGGTGAAATCATATCAACTGTAAAAACTCAAAACCAGCAAACTACAATTAACGAGGCAGTATGAATTTTCCCTATACACGGGTTAGCTAATCCTGAGAACAACTTAATAACAAGTACCAAATTTGTCCTACCCCTGGATAAAGGCTCCAAATAGTAAATCAAGAGAAAAGAAATAGCCTCTGATATCACTTTGTAACGACCCGGATCCAGATCCCCTCCACTGGTGCCCCGTACCCAGTTGACCACATGACCTCAAGTGAATTTCCCCAAATGCCAGAGGCTGCCGACTAGCAGTAAGGGACTTGGTGAGTCGGTGGGGAAACTATGCCCTCATTTGATAAAGTATACAGCAGAAGAACAACCAGACATAATAGCGGAAACAATAAACAACATACCACAACTGAACTGAACAATAGAAGCAATGTATAAAATAATAATGATGCAACATGGTACATATTTCTATAGATAGCAATAAACAAACCAACATTCTGAAATAAAAATGAAAAACAAAGTGCAAAATAAAACAAGTAAACTCCTCAGCATCGCAAGCCACGACTTGGTCCCATGATCTCCAACTCCAGTGTAATCAAGAACCTGAAGTAAAAGGGTGCTTGCCCTTATCTATACCTACAACAAAATAATATGCGTGGGCCCAAAAACATGGCCCAAACAAGGTGTGAGACAAATTCCCAGTAGGTAACCACCCAAATATCTGTTCCTAATAGTCAATGAATACTTGGAAAGTAAAGTAGAGGAATAGTAAATAGGAAATACACAACAGCTACAATTCACAATTCTAACATATAAAGTACACAAGTAAACAACCAACAAAAAGTAGAAAATAGGTAACTCTCTAGGTAGCTCTCACAGCCTAACACCCATGGTTTAACCTACAAGTACCAACAACCCTCTAGGATGCACACATAGTCTCACCCCTCTGGTTCAGCTAATAATAGACTCTCTAAGGAAGCACTCACCGTCAATTCCACCTATAGTCTCGTATCGTTCTAAAGGCTCTCTGGGGAAGCACTCAACGTCTCATTCCCCCTATGGCCCACACCGAGGAACTATAGACTCTCTGAGGAAGCACTCATCATCAATTCCCCTCTATGGTCTCGCATCGTATTAAAAGATACTCTAGAGAATCCCTTACATCCATTCTTCATATGGTCTACTACACCAGGTTCTCGCAGTCCTCTATGGAAATAAAACATGCTCAGCGCGCGTGCATTGTCCAAGTAAACCCCAAGAACTACTTGGATAACAATCTAAGGCTCAACAGCATAACAAATCAATATTTACACAGTTCTACAGCTAGGCATGGAAACTAGAAAAACACCAAACAGGTAAAACAAGCATAGTAAACATCCAGAGTACAGTAAGAACTGCCATAATCACAGGAAAAACATCTACTCTGGCAATAAAGAAAAGCAGCAAATACAACAAGGAAAAAACAGGAACACGCAATACCCCGTTCAAGGGTATTGGTGTAATTTTCACAAAATACTCATCGACTTTCCAAAGAAGGCACAAACCACCTAACTCAATCCTAGGAGATTGATATACATGAACCATGACGACTGATTATCCCTAGAATGCCATAGATCTGAGAAACTGTACAAAACGTTCAACCTTAGATAACTTGATAAGGAGGAAGAATTGGAAAACAAGGCTCAAGCAGAAGGGAGAACTCACCGCTGCACTTCCAATGCAATCGACCGTGCTCGAATCAGAGGACAAATGGAGAGGTGAGGGATTAGGGAAGATCTGGCCGTACGAGTCGCTCTCAGATGAAGAACTTGGAGAAGGGGTGTGTTCTGTCCATCTGGCGCGACCTCGGTGCGTTTAGTGAAAAAAAAATAAAAGTACACGGTGTGTACTAGGTTTTTCTGTACTCCACCAAAATCGGCCTCCACGTTAGCCCTACACACCGTGTGTGTGGCCCGGACACGGCCAGCACACGGATTCGAGCGGGAAAAGAGTACACGGCATGTACTCAGAAAGTACATGGCGTGTATTTCAAAATTTTCCAGAAACTTCATTTTTCTTAAAAACTCCAGAAAAAGGAAAGGCATACCTGAAACGAAGATTCGGGTTCTTATAAAAATCATACCAAAATCAACCTCCATTCCACCAGCAGCAATACCAGAATCCTCCACCATTCCAACAACCCTATAAATAGTCATACAAGCAAAAAACATATGAAAAAACTTCAGCAAGTTCTCATAAGAACCACCAAGAAATAGAGATTGAATATCTAAAGAAGACAGTGAAAAACATAGATAATAAATTTGACATCCTTATGGATATTCTAACAAAAAATCAAGAAAAACTCCCAGCACAAACAATTCAAAATCCCAAAGAAAGCGTGATCATCATTACAACACAAAGTGGAAAAGAGTTAATGTCACATGAAAAAAGTGAGGATGATGATTCTAAGAAACCTAATGAAGAACAACACATCCATCCAAAAGAAGTAGAACATAACAACAAAGGAGAAAGAATCAGGTTTAGAAAGGAAAGGCCAGAAACACCTTTTCAAAAACAAAAAGGGAGATAAAGGATATCCAAGTACCATTCCCATCTGCATTAGTTGAGTAAAAGAAGTTTGAAGAAGGTAGACTTAAAAAAGAAATCAAAGAAACTTTTTAAAAAGTTGAGATCAATATCCCACTACTAGATTCACTCAAACAAATCCCTAAGTATGCGAAATTTTTGAAGGAGTTGTGAAAAAAAGAAGGCGGTTGGATGGAAATGAGAGAATCAGCTTAGGAAGAAGTGTCTTAAAACTGATCACACCAATGATACCAAAAAATGTAAAGATCCAGGGACACTCTCTATTCCCTTCACTATTGATTCTTTAAATTTTATTGATGCATTATGTGATCTAGGAGCTTCAATAAATGTTATTCCTCACTCAGTATTTTCATCCTTGAAGATCGGAGAACTAAAACCAACTCGAGTGGTGGTCCAATTAGAAAATAGATCCACCGTTTTCCCAGCTAGAGTTATAGAAGATATACTCGTTGGAGTAAGTGGATTGATCTTTCTAGCAGACTTTTATGTCCTTACCATGGAAGAAGATAGAGCACCGGGCCACTCTCCCATCATCCTAGGGAGACCCTTCCTAAAAATAGCAAGGAATATCATCAATGTCCATGAAGGAACACTCACAATGGAACTTGAAGATAATATAGTACACTTCAACATTCTTGATGCAATGAAACATCCTTCCAGTAATCACTCACTTTATGTGATCTCCCATGAATTAGGTATAGAACCAATTGAAGATTCAGGTATGCTTCATGACTTCTTATCATTAGGAGAACATTCTTCATTTGAAAATTCCTAATCCCAGGAACCTGAAAATACTAATCTCATGTTAGAGGATGAGGTAAAATATGATTTTTTTGATGATTTATTAAAAGAAAATGAGATGCTACTAGAGATTCCAGCCTTTGGAACTGGAAAACTTAATTCAATGTCATCCCTTGAACAACCCCCATGTCTTGACCTTAATCCATTGCCAAGTGATTTAAAGTTTTCTTACCTAATGGAAGGAGAAAAATTTCCAGTAATAATTTCCAATAACCTATCCCACTCACAAGAGGAAAATCTAATTGACCGACTCAAAATAAATGTCCATGCTGTAGGATGGAGTTTAGGTGATATAAATAGAATCAATCCCAAGGTCTGTTCTCATAGAATATTTTTAGAAAGTTATTCCCAACTAGTTAGATAACCACAGAGAAGACTCAATCCCACAATCATGGAGGTTGTCAAGAAAGAGATAAGAAATTTCTAGCAGCTGACATCTTTTACCCAATCTCTGATTCTCAGTGGGTTATCCCCATTCATGTATTCCCAAAGAAAACTGACCTAACAACTATCAAAAATGAAATAAATGAATTGATCCCCATGAGAGTACAAAATAGCTGGATAATGTGTATAGATTATAGGATGCTTAATCAAGTTACCCGAAAAGACCACTTCCCTATTCTGTTCATCGATCAAATGCTAGAAAGGTTATCTGGAAAAACCCATTACTATTTTTAGATGGATTATCAGGATACATTCAGGTACCAATAGCACCGGAAGACCAGGAGAGGACAACCTTCACCTATCCATTTGGTACATTCTCCTAAAAAATGATACCTTTTGGGCTATGCAACGCCCCAGGTACATTTCAATGTTGTATGGTGAGTATTTTTTCAGATCATATTGAGGACTACCTGGAGGTACTTATGGATGATTTCACAGTTTTTGGTAATTCATTTGATCATTGCTTAAGAAATTTGGAAAAAGTTTTAAAAAAATGCATTCAAAATAATCTTGTCTTAAATTTGGAAAAATTTCATTTCATGGTTGAAAAGGGAATTGTTTTGGGGCATATAAATTCACAAAAAGGGATAGAGGTTGATAAATCGAAAGTTGAAGTAATAAATTCCTTTCCATATCCAACTTTTAAAAAAAATGTTAGATCATTTTTAGGACATGCAGGATTTTACAGAAGGTTCATCAAATATTTTAGTAAAATTTCTCTCCCTCTATCAAGATTACTACTAAAAGAAGATGACTTTAATATTGATTATGCATGAAAAAGTCATTTGATGAACTAAAGAAAAGGTTGATCACACCTCCAATAATGCAACCACCCAACTAGGATTACCCTTTTGAGTTGCTTTGTGATGCATCCAACCAAGAAGTGGGAGCTGCTCTATCACAAAGAAATGACAAAAATCCTCAAGTATATCTTATGCATCAAAGACCTTGGATTCCACACAAATCAATTACATAACCATTGAGATGGAGTTCCTTGAAGTTGTCTTTGCACTAGATAAATTCCAATCATATCTTCTTGGTTCTAAAGTTATTTTTTTTTCTGATCTTGAAGCTCTCAGTTATTTAATGAAGAAGGAGGATGCAAAGACAAGGCTAGTAAGATGGATGCTACTCTTAAAAGAGTTAAATTTGGAAATTAAAGATAAAAAGGGAACTGAAAATCAGGTGGCTGATCATCTATGTCGATTACCCCACACTGCTGAAGGAGAAATTCCAAACCAAAACCCACTTAATGATGAGATTCTTGGAGAACAACTCTATATCATCAATAGTGAAGTTCCATGGTATGCCAATATTTTCAATTATCTGGTAACATCTCAATTCCCATATCATTTAAATTCCCACCAAATTTAAAAGATGAAATCTGAATCTTGATAGTAAATATGGGATGATCCATTTATTTGGAAGATTTGCAATGACCAATTAATAAGAAGATTTTTTCCTGAAAATGAAATTAATTCTGTCTTTGAGTTTTATCACACATTAGCTTGTGGAGGCCACCTTGGACCCCAAAGTACAGCAAAGAAGGTTTTAGAATCTGGACTTTATAAGCCCACCCTTTTTAAAGATGCTCATGAATTTTGTAAAAGGTGTGAAATTTTTTAGTTTTTTGGAAATATTTCAAAGAGAAAAGAAATTCCCCAACAAACAATGAATTTTTGTGAAATTTTTGAATTTTGTGGAATAGATTTTATGTGCCCTTTACCAATGTCATTTGGAAATTACTATATCTTTCTTTCTATTGATTATGTTTCCAAATGGGTGAAAGAAAAATCCACCAGGACAGATGATGATAAAGTTGTTTGTGATATTGTCAGGACTAACATATTTTATAGGTTTGGAGTGCCTAGAGAAATCATTAGTGATCAAGGGACTCACTCTTTCAATAGGATAATGGGGGATTTTCTGAAGAAATATGGGGTGCATCATAAAACATATACTCCATATCATCCACAAACTGATGGTCAAGATGAAGTATCCAACAGGGAAATAAAAGGAGTTTTAGAAAAGACTGTTAATCCAAATAGGAAGTATTGGAGCCAAAGGTTGGAAGAAACATTATGGTCTTACATGACAGCCTACAAAACCCCAATTGGAATGAGTCCATATAGGCTGATTTATGGAAAAATTTGTCACCAACCTGTGGAATTGGAACATAAAGTATACTGGGCTGTGAGGAAGATAAATTTGGATCTTGAAAGTGCTGGGAAGGAGAGAAGATTACAGTTTTAGGAGTTGGAAGAAATTATAAGGGAAGATTTTGAAAACTCCAGGATTTATAAAGAGAGAACAAGAGTGTCTCATGATAAGTAAATCCAAACAAAAAGCTTCCATCCTAGAGACATGGTGGTATTATTCAACTCAAGACTCAAGATGATGCCAGGTAAACATAGTTCCAGATGGGAAGGTCCATTTATAGTTACTCATGTATATCCTTTTGGTGCTGTGCAGATTATGAATGATCAAGAGAAGAATCCATTCACTGTTAATGGGCATCGATTAAAGAAATTCCTTTGGACCATGCCATCAGAGCCAATGGAGGAGATAATACTCCTCCAACCCATTTATCAACAAATCCATCAGGTTATACCTCTCCTTAACACTTTATTTATTACTATGATTCAATTTAAAATCATCTTACAGGTTTAATCCAATTGAATTCATTGATGACATTGCATCATTTAAGTGTGGGGGAGGGAACCTTTGTAGTTAAGATTTTCATTTGTTGTCAGTTTTCTTATTTAAAAAAAATTTAGTCAATATGTGTGTTTATTTTTCAAATTTTCGTGTTTTTCTAAAACTATGGAGCTAAAATGATTCTCATTTATATTTTTAAAACCCATTCAATTGAGTGAAACAATTTATTCCATGAAACTGAGCTTAAATCAATGTTGAAAATGACTTTTTTTCAATTTCAATTCTTTTTGAATTTCATGAAAAGTACTTATAATTTTGAATATCATGCCACATATCACTGTCCTTATATTTGAAATCACTTTCCTGTGAGGCTTCTAAACCTAATTTTAATATTATTTTCATTCACCTAAATTCTTGATAGAACCATACCATTCTTGATTTAACCATAATTTGATTTATTCCTATAAAAACTTGAGGGTTTGAGGTGCATATGTTTTAAATGATTGAGGAATTTCTTTGATTTTAAAGCCCCATTTTCAATATTATCCTTTTTATAATGTCCCACCTTATACATTTAATCCTTTTATCCCATATAATCTATGAACAACCTGTTAGGTTAGCCAATTTACAATCCAATTTTCCCTATCCAACCTGCTCTTGAAGTGAAATTGCATGATCTAGTTGAATTTTAGTGTGGGAGGAGGTTGAATTCTATTGTGCTACCTAATTTTGAGATACTTTGGGTGGAAAATAAAATGTTGAAGAGATGTTCTTGTTGCTAAAAAAATATATCATTTTGTATGAGAAGCTGTGCCTTATCTGGAGCTTTCATTTTGTATGAGAAGCTGTGCCTATCTGGAGCTTCCAATGAAAAAAAAGTTGTGCCTATCTGGAACTTTCAAGAAAAATATTGGTTGAGTTGATTGAAACTTCTGCTTCTGAAATGATAAATGGTTTAAAATTTACTTGATTTTTTCATGCGGATGGAGCTGATTTACTATTAAGGGGAGAGAGGAGGAGAATACACTTGAGTAAAAATTAGAGTAATGCAATTTTGATTCAAAAAGGGCCTTGCCCTCCTTATTCTTCCTCCAAAATTTTTTCACATCAAAATCCTACTAACCAAAAGCCACATAATAACCCTATTAATTCCTCATGATAAACTTATGTCCTTGACACACATAGTGTGGAGATATAGGAATTTACCGAACCAAATGTGACCCTTGCATGAGTATTGGATGAGAAAAGCATTGCAAAAAAATTGAAATTTGTGTGATGAGAGAAAATGCAAGTGAGGTAAGTGTTTTGTGTGCATGGGAGGATAAATGAAGAGGAAATATATTTAATGATTTAAAATGAATAACTCGAAATAATAGTGTTTTATGAAGCATTATATCTTTTGTTTCATGGCGTTTAATTAGTGGATCTCATGGATATGTGTTTTAAATTTACTATGATTTGATTTTGAGTTTTACTTGTCCAGGAGTCCAAGTGATAAGTGTCGGGGAATTGATAGAGATAGTATTTTAATAATAATTAATCTGTTTTTAAATGATTTAATCCCTACCAATTAATTAATTTGATATTATTTACATCATTTTCTAATTTTTGGTATGTTTTCAGCTTAAATATCAAAATTGGTCAAATCTAGAAATATACAGTTCTACGAACCTTCTATGATTCGGGCATAAATTTTAATCTTTTGAACAAAATTGAGTTATTTATTTTTTTAGGTTGTATATGTCTGTTGTCTACATAATTTTATTCTTTGACAAGATCCAATTCGAATTTATACATGCCCAACAATTTCTATCAATGTGAAAAGTTTTTCTGGACGTCAGAATGGACTATGACTTATTCAATGAAGTATATCTTGGACCAACGACCACCAAATTCAGTGGTTTTAGATGGGTTATAAATATTACTAGAAGGGTTAGAGGATCACAACAAATCAGGAATAAATTCATTCATTAAGGCCACTAATTAAATTGTCAAAGAATGGTTGGTGGAATATTATTTGGCGTCCAGGAAAAGTCTCTTCTATTTAGGTGGCCATAACTTCCTTGAAATGTTTCCAATGGCTCTGATATTTTGAGGGTAGATGGAAAACGTCATTACCAACATTCTATATGAAGGGACCTCAGCCTCATTCATCCAAGGGTGGGAAGAACCGAAGTGAACTTATGGAATACAGATTATGGAGGATTTATTTTTGAGTTCTTATTTTCTCTCTTTTGTTCTTCATGTTCCATAATTCCTTCTTATTCCCCATTCATCTCAATTAGCCTTACCATGGGGGGGGGGGGGGTGGGGGGTGGGGTAAATATAGTTAGTGATTGTGGGAGGTTATGTTTTATATTTGTATTGATTTGAGATCTTTCATTTGAATGTATAAAATATTTATCTCTTCTGCAAAGTTGTTTTCAAATTTTAATAACAGAATTTTTTTATCTTATGCGATCATATTCGATTTTGTAATCTGTTGTTATTATTGATTTGATAAATGATCAGTTTTCTCCCTCCATTAAGTTCTAATCTATATTTGATATAATAATATCAGGACTTAGTGATGAAGTACTTAGCGATCGCTAGTACGTGTGAGAGGGGTGGTGAACATCCATAATTATTTGGGATAAACAATACCCGATTGGGAATTGCCTAAGATAATTGGGGTTATTCACTACAAATCTATCACATACCAAAAGTAGATTAGACCAAACTATAATTTTGTTAAATTTTATTCTTATCTAAACCATTTAACCAAAGATGTATGTTGAAACAAATTGTTGAATCTCACTTAAATCAACTTAGCAGAAGAGGATTGAATAAAATGGAACAAGGATAGCATTGCAATTATAAAACCGACCCCAACTTGATCACCCATCTCATTAAATAGTTTTTAAATTACTTTCATTCCATTTTTTTATTGAATATTTTTATCAATTTATTCCTTTTTTCTATTTCCATCTGTGATTTTAAAACCAAACAATTTCAAAAACACCCAACGTTTTCTCTAAATAAAAAGTGACAAACTATCTTGTGTGCACTCCTCATCGGGAGACAACCAAGGTTAACCACTATATTATATTTTATCTTAGTAAATACTTTCTTTTTCCACACCCCAAGACAGGTGTGTATCATTATGCCTTATATATAGGCTATTGATGATGTTAAGGGTTTTGTTGAGAATGATGGTATCACACTACCTTACATCCAGTGTTGAGAATGACCTCTCACACCTGTGATAATGTGTGTATGGTGAGCATAGTGCAACATGTCCCTTGTAAGTGGTTACATTATGATGTACTCAACACTATTCAAGTATTTACATGATGACAGACTCACCATATAAAGTGACAAGAATGAAGTATTCCGCTCATTATGAAATGTTTGGAATGTACCCTTTACTGGATTTTATAGGATCATTTAGACTAGTCATAGATTCCTGAGTTACACCCTAGTCTAGCCAACACCTAGTATTCTAGGTATATGGATACTTATGTCTGCACATACTTAGTCCATATAGGTGGATACGATATACAAATATACTATATATATAATATTACTATATATATAGTAACTTGTCAGAAACTCATTTCGGCCGTGAGCTGAAGTAGGTAGAGTTAGCCAGGTGTCTTATTGAAACCTGACTTACCTAGTTTTTATTTATTCAACACTTCTTATTATTATCTTTACCTACACACTGATTTACCATATATTCATGGATTTTATTTATCCATAAACATCATTGGTGGTGACCTATTGTGATTTAATACCACACCCTAATCAGGTCGCCACTACCCTTGGGTACCTGAGCATATATTATGTTCGAAGTACCGTGGATTTTTTACTTACACAATCATGATTTTACCAAGGAGTTAGTAGAATAGTACTGAGTTGGAGCTCAAGATGCTCATGGAGATCAGCGTTGGGGCTTTTATTTATTTTCTTCATTCATGTACTTCACTGTATCATGTTTCCTGCCATATGTCTGCTATTTCAATTATGTGTTATCATCTAGACATGCATGTATTATTGTATGTTGGAATTATCCATTTTTATTTTTATATTATTATTATTCTTTTATTTCTCTATATTTCATTTATTACTACTTTCTCTATTTTTAGGTATTTATTTCTTGATATACCATTAAGAAACTCTAATGATGAGGGTATAGTCTCCCCACTATCCCATATATAGAACTTTTTTACTAATCGGTAACCTCTGGATTATGGGGAGGCACGCTTGAGGCCATTATACCCACCGATCTGACTATCAGTTTGGTTTTAAGTCGACCCAGTATGTTACAAAGTGGTATTATAGGTTTTTATTTTCCTTTATCTTACTATTTTAGGATGGTAGATAGGATACTAGGAATGTGTTAGCACTTGGTAAATAGCCATGTCTAGAAGTGATCACTCCACCCATGAGGAAATGTTCAAGTGGATAGGTATGGGACTAGTTTTTATTTCCATTTTATATTATAGTTGTCTATGATTTCACATTGAGTGAATGGTGTACATTCCACTGCTTATTGATTTTTAAAATTTATAGTATTTTTACCTTGGCTGGGTATAATAAGGAAGTAACATTACATGCTTCATTATAGGAACATGTAGATTCACATGTCAAGAATATTCCATGCCATTTAGTTTCATTTGTAGGCACCCTACTAATTGTGATGATGTGCCTTGTGTGATTATTAACCCTGGTATTATATTCCATGTTAGTCATTTTAGTGAAATGATAAGTTTTTGACATGTTTAGGTATTTATTTAGAATTCCAATTTATATTACATGCTGTGGAAATTTATTTATCATGTTAATATACTTTAATGATTATATATTCATTTCCATTCTGTCTAATTTTTTAGCATGTCTTTTCTATGTATTGCACTTTTTTACTTATTAACATGTTTCTCTATGTTTACTGCTTGTGATAACATGCCTTGTTTTTTATTTTATATGTAATTGGTTGTATGGGATGAATTTATTGGTTGTGATTAAATGAGAACAAATTTCTTATGGTAAGGTGTATGGGAACCTTATAATTTTCAAAAGGAAACCCATATATTCAAACCATCTTCAAAGCACTGTATATAAATCTAGACCATTGTTAAAATGTAAAAGTTTCTAATGTTCAGATTTAAAAGTGAATTGGTTTCGGTTAAATGGGATCCAATATGTGGTCTATAAATTGTATGGGAACTTTATAAATTTGAGGTGGAATCCCATATAATTAAACTATTATTTATTAGAATGATGTATTTTTAAATGGTTATAAATGTAAAGGCTGAATAATTTTGATCAGAAATGAATTATTTTCCTCTATAAAGGCTTGTTACTCTATCATACAGGCATGAAGATCCATATGATTACCCTCATAAATGTGAAAATAGACCCAAGTAGGTTATTTGGGGAATGTATCTTATATAATAACCCTATATGAGTGTTTTGAAACATTAATAATTAAAAAAAATACTATTAGGTTGCATTATATTGAAGCGATGTTTGATTAAAGGGGCCCTCATAGGTTTCATTATAAATAAATAAATAATGTTTAAAAAGTAATGTTTGATAAGAATTACCTTTTTTACCATGAAAAGTTAGTTAAATCATGTACCAAATGATTTTATCCTATAATTGGTACTAGATACTCTCTTTTAAATATTTTAAATGTTTAAAGGTTGAATCTAAATCAATGAAATGACTTATAATAGAACCTTAGGAGGAATATTTAGTTCAAAACCTCATGTAAGGGTGTTTTAAATGTCTCTTAGAGTTTCCTTGAAATGGAAACATGATCATTTTAATTAGGCCTTTATATTTTTTAGCAAGGGAATAAATATTAGGCATAGGGTGTAGTGAAATCTATTTGGCATGACCCAGTGATAGGGTTGAAACTTATGATTTTATAAGGGGATATCCCAAGGTAGGTAGCACCTATAGAGTTTAAAGTTACTTTCTTAATAATGTGAGATTTCCGATGTATGGTTCCGTTTGAGTGTCGTTGTCCCTAGTAGGACTCTTGGATTCTAAATGACACCCCTTTTTTGGATGTGTGGTCATTGTATCCTTGAAATATAACGACCCATACTTTACATACATTGTTAATACTTCAAAATTGAAGCACACTTATTACAACATATGACAAAACCACAAAGGACCGTATAGGTATAGTGTCTTTAGAAACTGGGAAACATAAACAACTGGTTCATAAATCTTCTACAGTGTCTCCCATTTATTTCATCATATCTAGGGTCACTTTTAGAATATTCTACTTAATATCCATCTTCCCGACCTGGGGAAAAGAAAACATAAAAGGGTGAGCTCAAATGCTCAGCAAGGGCAAATAAAAGAAATAAAAATCATATCATATCTTTTTGAAAATCATAACCTGCAAAAGAGATTATAATATCTTAACATGGAATAAATCATAGAAGTGAAAATGAGATCCCCATAATCATAACATGAAACTTGAAACTTTGTGGAATGCACAAATAATCATGGAAAATCATTTCTTGTTAGTCATGACTCATTTCCAAGACTATCTTAGTGGACAAAGTCCCTTTCTGAACCGAGTCACCCTCGTTCCAGTCCTGTTTCACTGAACCGGTATAACCTACCGTTCCAGCCATGTCTATCTCATGAGATATAAAATCTTTACCCAATGCATTGGAGGGAGATATAGGTCCCACCCATCTTATAATGAATCCTTTCTTATGTGTGCGACATAATCATAAACCATACATCATAGCGTAACCCATGTAATAAAAATGGGATTCTTAAACAACATGACATCATAAAACAATTCATATAAGATAAAGGAATTCATAAAAATATTTCCATCACAAAATAATCAAATCCATGTAATAATAGGGATAAAAACAGAACCCTTTTATTATCTTAGATGGAAAATAATTTTGATAAAATACTTGAACTCTATTCTTGAGGAAAATATCCCTTCTACTTCAAAAACACTTTTCCTTTCTTAACATGTCATACAATTTAAACTAAAAGAAGTTGATTAAAAATAAACTTGAATACTTATAAAGGAAGATTATTGGAAATAATGTTTTAGAAATCCATTCATGCCGTATAAGTTAAAAAAAACATTCTTCATACTTTTTTCAGAAAAGTCAAAAAGTACCTCGTACGAAA
Source organism: Viscum album (assembly GCA_963277665.1). Taxonomy (NCBI): domain Eukaryota; kingdom Viridiplantae; phylum Streptophyta; class Magnoliopsida; order Santalales; family Viscaceae; genus Viscum; species Viscum album. Next base: position 811,310,600 of record OY728126.1, on the reverse strand, counting down.
AACGACAAAAGATTCCTTTCATACATATTACTAAAAACTCACCGAAGGGTAAAAATGGATTTAAACAATTGTAGGTGGATGGAAATAATATTACATATTGATGAAACTTGGATGTGGATGATAAAATACACCCCAGTAAATAATTACGAATAAAAAATCTTGGATAAAAGTGAGATTGTGATATTTCCCTTACCTTAGGTCCGATTTGCTTTGTACGTGTCCGAAGCTCCTCTTCTTTGGAACACTTCTTTGAATCCTCCACTTAGGGAACTAATATTGGTCTTTGAAGAAGACCATGACCTCTAGGATTATTCTAGGGAAGTGGAGAGGAGAAATTGTCAGGGGTTTGCCGAGCTTGAGTGCTCAGATTGGTGTGAGGAGGAGGGGGAGGAGGTGCCCTTTTATAAGGGAGGAGAGGGGCACCTTAGGAATATCTCAAAATATTATTTTATATTAAAGTCAAAATCGGTTTATAATGGTTACGAAGGGTCTTATTTTAAACCTAAAGTGGGGATGGGTCGAAAGCCTATCAACCAATAGGATTTAGACAAGTTTAGGTTATTATTTTAACCTTATCAATTAGATTTAACTCTAAGTTAAATAATTTAACTTTTACCATGTCTTTTTGTTTTCTTTCACTATATGGTTAATACACTTACTATAACATGCCAAACGAACCCTAAATTATTTATTATTAATATTTATATCCTTATCTAAGTCATTTGGCCGAACCTTAGATTTTTAGGAATTAAATAACAATTACTAATATAATATTTGATTTAAAAACTATTTTGTGTCAATTTTGACACTATTTGATATATGATTTTTGTGAAAGTCATAACAGAATTATATGTTCGAACCAAGTTGATTAAATCAACACTAATATATCATAGTAACCTAGAAAATTTGTGTAATTCATAAAAAGTCTCAAATTACATTTATTTTGGTGTTTATAACATCAATTATGTCAATATTTCATAAATAAGATAATTACTGCATCATAATTGTGTCATAAATAAATTAAATTATTTAATGTCTAAAAATTATAAATAAAATACCATTATGTAGGAAATATTTTTAGCTTTCTAATGAATATTTATAGTCGAATTTATCTTATGTATAACCCCATATTAAAAATGATTTACTTATTAAACTTTGATTTTAACTATTTTAACCCTTCTTTAAATAAATTAATAATAAATGTCCAAATCTAACCCAAGTGGGCCTAAATGGTCATATTTTATTCATAAGGTTGTTTTTGGTCGAATTACACTTATCCAATAGAATTAGGACATGTGTTAGGGTAATAGTAATATCATATTTACCCTTAGTTACCCTATTTACTATTAACCGTGGTAAAAAAAGTAAAAAGTTACTATTCACCAAAAAATTATTTTTATCTCATTGAACCACGTTTTATTTACTGATATCAACCGTGTCTGTCGGATTTTAGAAATTTCATTCACAGAAGCGGTAAAATTAAGTTTTATCCAAAATTCAGTTTTTAACCTACCACTTAGTGGTTTCACTATTCATCAAAAATTGAAAGTTTTCAGAAAAATACCAAAATTTCACCCTAGGCTAATTTCGATTTTCTGAGTCCAAAAATGAAGTCCATTTTGAAAAATAAAATTTATAAAATTTCAAAAAGTGGTTATTACTATTCATAATGGCTAGTTTTAATAATATTTTAATAGCGTATCGTTGTTTAGTGAAACTCGGTATTGCATACGATGCAAGCTATCGAGGAAGGTCGTGATTGCGTGTAAAGTAATCCAAGCAAGTGTGTAGTGAAAGATTCCTTTGATGATATAATAACAAAATATTACTCATAAAAATCTCAGGTGTTACATTCTACCCCCTTTAAAAGAATTTCGCCCTCGAAATTCGTCACTTTGTAACAATCAGATGAGGATACTTCTCCCTCATCATATCCTCAAGCTCCCATGTAGCTTCTTCAAGTTGGTGGTTCCTCCATAAAACTTTCACCAATCAAGTGGTCTTGTTTCATAGGACTTTTTTGCTACGATCCAGAATCTCTATCGGTTGTTCTTCATAAGAAAGATCTTGCTCCAACAGTACAGCTTCTGAGCTGAGTACATGTGAAGGATCAGGTATGTACTTTCTCAGGAGAGATACATGGAACACATCGTGAACTTGAGAGAGATTCGGTGGAAGCGCCAATCCGTAAGCTACCTTTCCAACATGATCTAGTATTTCGAAAGGACCGATATATCGAGGGATCAACTTCCCCTTCTTTCCAAATATCATAACCCTCTTCCAGGGAGATATTCGTAAGAACACTTTATCACCCACTTCAAACTCTAGGTCTTTTCTTCGGTTGTTGGCATAAATTTTCTGTCGACTCTGAGCTGCTCTTATGTGTTGTTGAATAGATCTGACCTTTTCTGCCATTTCATCAACGAGATCAGGTCCTAATAGCTTTCTTTCCCCAACTTCATCCCAGCAAGTTGGAGTCTTGCATTTCTTTCCATAGAGAGCTTCATAAGGAGCCATCTGAATACTGGAGTGAAAGCTATTATTATAAGAAAATTCCACCAAAGGTAGGTGCTGATCCCAACCTCCTTTGAAATCCATAGATCAAGCTCTCAACATATCTTCTAGGGTTTGAATTGTTCTCTCAGACTGACCGTCTGTCTGAGGATGATAAGCAGTGCTGAAACTCAACTCTATATCCAGAGTATGCTGAAGACTTTTCCAGAACTTCGAGGTAAATCTCGGATCCCGATCAGATATAATAGAAAGTGGTACTCCATGCAATCTTACCACTTCCTTTACATATATCCTGGCAAGCTGATCTAGAGAGAAATCCTCTCTAATAGCAATGAAGTGTGCAGACTTTGTAAGACGATCAACTATGACCAAAATAGAATTATTGCCTTTGGATGTTTTAGGAAATCCTGTGACAAAGTCCATATTGATGTTTTCCCATTTCCATTCGGGTATGGGTAGTGGTTGTAACATCCCCTTAGACTTCTGTCTCTCAGCTTTAACTTGTTGACAAACCAAGCATCGAGAGACATATTCAGCAACATCTCTTTTCATGCCATCCCACCAGAAGTACTCTTTCAGGCCCCTATACATCTTCGTGCTTCCAGGATGAATAGAGAATGAAGAACTATGAGCCTCATCCAGTAGCTCCCTCTTTAATTCGGGGATGGGAGGAACACAAACCCGATTCTTGAACTTTAGTATCCCATCACAATCAAGGTTGAATTCAGGAACATTTCTCACCTTCTTTTGTAACTCGACATCTTCTTTCTGTGCCTCTTTAATCTTCGCTTGTATAGATGGTTGAACATTCATTTGAGAAAGATAAGATTTTTCCCCTTCCATTATAATTTCAAGATCCATCCTTTGTAAATCCATAAATATTGGATCTTTTGTGATCCTCATCATGGATAAACTAGCATGGTCTTGTCGACTTAATGCATCTGCCACCTTGTTTGCTTTCCTAGGGTGGTAATGGATTGAGCAGTCATAATCCTTAATCAGCTCCAACCATCTTCTTTGACGCATATTCAGCTCCTTTTGTGTGAAAATATACTTTAAACTTTTATGATCAGTATAAATATCACACCTTTCACCATAAAGGTAATGCCTCCAAATCTTTAATGCAAATATTACCGCAGCCAACTCCAAATCATGTGTTGGGTAATTTTGCCCATGGATTTTCAACTGTCATGAGGCATAAGCTATCACCATATCATTTTGCATAAGAACACACCCCAATCCCTTCTTGGATGCATCACTGTAGATCACAAACCTTTCTCCACTATAAGGCAGTGTGAGCACAGGTGCACTGGATAACCTTCTTTTCAACTCCTTGAAATTCTCTTCACATTCCTCTGTCCAAACAAACTTAACTCCTTTCCGAGTCAACTTGGTGAGTGGATTAGATAATCGTGAAAAATCTTTTACAAAACGTCTATAATATCCAGCCAAACCAAGAAAACTTCGGATCTCAGTTACTATTGTTGGTCTCGACCATCTTTCGATAACCTCTGTTTTTGCTGGATCCATAGATATCCCCTCTTTTGAGATTATGTGACCCAAAAATGCAACTTTTTGAAGCCAAAATTCACACTCGGTAAATTTGGCATAAAGCTTCTCCTTTCTCAGGGTCTTCAATATAATTCTCAAGTGATCTTCATGCTCTTCCTTGCTCTTTGAATAGACAAGAATATCATCTATAAAGACTACCACAAATTGATCAAGATAGTCTCTAAAGACTCTATTCATTAGATCCATCAAGATAGCAGGGGTATTAGTAAGACCAAATGGCATCACTATAAATTCATAGTGTCCATACCTTGTGAGGAAAGCCGTCTTTGGTATATCCTCCCTTTTGACCCTTAATTTATGATACCCTAAACGAAGATCAATCTTGGAAAAGTATTGAGCTCCGCGTAGTTGGTCAAATAAGTCATCAATGCGTGGGAGAGGATATTTGTTCTTGATAGTGATCTTGTTAAGTTCTCGATAATCAATGCAGAGTATCATTGATCCATCTTTCTTCTTAACAAATAGAACAGGTGCTCCCCAAGGTGATGCACTAGGGCGTATGAATCCCTTATCAAGATTCTCCTGGAGTTGCTTCTTCAATTCCTGCAACTCAATTGGGGCCATTCTATAAGGTGTCTTTGAAATAGGCAAAGCACCCGGTACGAGTTCTATTGAAAACTCAACTTCATGATTTGGTGGAAGACCCGGTAATTCCTCCGGAAAGACATCATCAAACTCCCATACGATGGGCATATTCTTAATCATGAGTTTCTCACCAACCATTTGAGATAAATAACCTTCATTTAGTGGAATCAAGACCCATATGATGGAAGAAATTTCCACTGGAAGGTTATATTCATCCTTGCATCGATAGACGATCGTAGATTGATCTGGAATATGAAATGTGACTTACCTTCTTTGGCAATTGATATGAGCTCCATGTAGAGAAAGCCAATCCATGCCAAGAATCACATCAAATTCCACTAAAGGAAGTATCACAAGATTTTCAGGAAGCACTTTCCCACAAACTTCGATCGGGGAAGAATTATAAACTTTTTATGCGACTGTTGTGCCATTAGGTGTTGTCACAGCTAACTCAACATCTAATTGTTGAGGTAATATGGTGATACCCTTAGAAAATTTTTCAGAAATAAAAGAGTGGGTGGATCCATAATCAAATAAAACATTTTCTACTTTAGAGTGGATGTTAAGTGTACCTTTCACCACTTCGTTATCGTACTCCACATCGCTGATAGAAATTGCATGTGACTTTCCTTTGTCTTTAGCCTTAAGATTTTGTTGACGTCGACCATCATCATCAACCCTTGGATTTGGGCATTGATTGGCATAATGCCCCATCTCCTTGCACTTGAAACATTGAAGTGTAGTAGGTTCATTCTGTGTATCCCTTCCTTTGTTTGCATCATTATACATCTTCTTCCCATTGTCGCGGCATTCAAATGCCCGATGACCTTCCTTTCCACATTTGAAACATTTACTTGTCCCTTTAAGACAACTCCCTCCATGTTTCTTTCCACACTTTGAGCATAAGGGAAAGCTCATCTTCTTTTCAGTGTGCTCTTTAGATTTTCCTTTGAATTCCATCTTCCTCTTCTTATCAAACCCATGTGATTGATGGGTTACTCCAATCTCCATCTCGACTTTGAGAGCACATCGAACAATTTCCTCTTAGCTGTTGAAGTCCCTTATGGCTAACGCCCTTCGAAGATTTGGTTTTAAGCCACTAAAGAATCGATCGATCTTACTCTCAGGTTGGATAATAATACCAGAAGCGTACCTTGCAAGTCTTGTAAAATTTTCTTCATAGGTACCAACAGATTCATCATCCCTTTGCTTCAGTTCAAGAAACTCATTCTCCATCTTTGTTCGGAGAATATGAGGGAAGTACTTATTGAAAAATAAGTTCTTGAACTCGTCCCATTCCATAGACTCAATTTCATCCCTTTGCCTCATATTCTTAATAAGATTCCACCATTGATCAGCATCTCCTTCCAAACGATACACTGCTAGGATGACTTTATCATGTTCAGAACATTGAAGAACTTAAAATATCTTTTCAGTAGTACAAATCTATTGTTCAGAAACTAATGGATCAGTAGACCCGCTGAAAGAAGGTGGACGCTGCCTCATGAAGGATTCAACAGAATGTTGCTCCTTCCTTTGCTCGTTTGGAAGTCCTGCATGATTCATATCTTGAGAAAGTTATGTGAGCATGGATACAAGATTTTGCATTCCAGCTCCCATATCGTTTGGTTGCTCAGGGGGATAATCATTGCATTGCCCATCGCATTCCGCATTAACACGGTTCCTTCGGGTTCCAGCCATTGACTAAAACCATGAAGAATAGTGTGAGAAACAATAATTATAATAGGAAAACCACATAATCAAGAATAAAATTTCACACTTAAGGTCTTATCCTAGGGTATTCATGGCCATTTCTAAAACACTAAGATTGTGTTCTTTGCTTAGAATTATCCTTAGGGTTCTTACTAAGGCTTTCACATCCTAGTTTCCAAAGGTTGACTATACCTTTCCTCTGATACCAACTATAACGACCCATACTTCACATACATTGTTAATACTTCAAAATTTAAGCACACTTATTACAACATATGAAAAAACCACAAAGGACCGTATAGGTATAGTGTCTTTAGAAACTGGGAAACATAAACAACTGGTTCATAAATCTTCTACAGTGTCTCCCATTTATTTCATCATATCTAGGGTCCCTTTTAGAATATTCTACTTAATATCCATCTTCCTGACCTGGGGAAAAGAAAACATAAAAGGGTGAGCTCAAATGCTTAGCAAGGGCAAATAAAAGAAATAAAAATCATATCATATCTTTTTGAAAATCATAACCTGCAAAAGAGATTATAATATCTTAACATGGAATAAATCATAGAAGTGAAAATGAGATCCCCATAATCATAACAAGAAAATTGAAAATTTGTGGCATGCACACATAATCATGGAAAATCATTTCTTGTTAGTCATGCCTCATTGCCAAGACTATCTTAGTGGACAAAGTCCCTTTCTGAACCGAGTCACCCTCGTTCCAGTCCTGTTTCACTGAACCGGTATAACCTACCGTTCCAGCCATGTCTATCTCATGAGATATAAAATCTTTACCCAATGCATTGGAGGGAGATATAGGTCCCACCCATCTTATAATGAAACCTTTCTTATGTGTGCCACATAATCATAAACCATACATCATAGCGTAACCCATGTAATAAAAATGGGATTCTTAAACAACATGACATCATAAAACAATTCATATAAGATAAAGGAATTCATAAAAATATTTCCATCACAACATAATCAAATCCATGTAATAATAGGGATAAAAACAGAACCCTTTTATTATCCTAGATGGAAAATAATTTTTATAAAATACTTGAACTCTATTCTTGAGGAAAATATCCTTTCTACTTCAAAAACACTTTTCCTTTCTTAACATGTCATTCAATTTAAACTAAAAGAAGTTGATTAAAAATAAACTTGAATACTTGTAAAGGAAGCTTCTTGGAAATAATGTTTTAGAAATCCATTCATGCCGTATAAGTTAAAAAAACATTCTTCGTACTTTTGTCAGAAAAGTCAAAAAGTACCTCGTACAAAAAATGACAAAAGATTCCTTTCATACATATTACTAAAAACTTACCGAAGGGTAAAAATGGATTTAAACAATTGTAGGTGGATGGAAATAATATTACATATTGATGAAACATGGATGTGGATGATAAAATACACCCCAGTAAATACTTACGAATAAACAATCTCGGATAAAAATGAGATTGTGATATTTCCCTTACCTTAGGTCCGATTTGCTTTGTACGTGTCCGAAGCTCCTCTTCTTTGGAACGCTTCTTTGAATCCTCCACTTAGGGAACTAATATTTGTCTTTGAAGAAGACCAGGACCTCTAGGATTATTCTAGGGAAGTGTAGAGGAGAAAATGTCAGGGGTTGACCGAGCTTGAGTGCTCAAATTGGTGTGAGGAGGAGGGGGAGGAGGTGCCCTTTTATAAGGGAGGAGAGAGGCACCTTAGGAATATCTCAAAATATTATTTTATATTAAAGTCAAAATCGGTTTATAATGGTTACGAAGGGTCTTATTTAGAAGCTAAAGTGGGGATGGGTCGAAATCCTATCAACCAATAGGATTTAGAGAAGTTTAGGTTATTATTTTAACCTTATCAATTAGATTTAACTCTAAGTTAAATAATTTAACTTTTACCATGTCTTTTTGTTTTCTTTCACTATATGGTTAATACACTTACTATAACATGCCAAAAGAACCCAAAATTATTTATTATTAATATATATATCCTTATCTAAGTCATTTGGCCGAACCTTAGATTTTTAGGAATAAAATAACAATTAATAATATAATATTTGATTTAAAAACTATTTTGTGTCAATTTTGACACTATTTGATATATGATTTTTGTGAAAGTCATAACAGAATTATATGTTCGAACCAAGTTGATTAAATAAACCCTAATATATCATAGTAACCTAGAAAATTTTTTTAATTCATAAAAAGTCTCAAATTACATTTATTTTGGTGTTTATAACATCAATTATGTCAATATTTCATAAATAAGATAATTACTGCATCATAATTGTGTCATAAATAAATTAAATTATTTAATATCTAAAAATTATAAATAAAATACCATTATGTAGGAAATCTTTTTAGCTTTCTAATGAATATTTATAGTTGAATTTAGCTTATGTATAACCCCATATTAAAAATTATTTACTTATTAAACTTTGATTTTAACTATTTTAACCCTTCTTTAAATAAATTAATAATAAATGTCCTAATCTAACCCAAGTGGGCCTAAATGGTCATATTTTATTCATAAGGTTGTTTTTGGTCGAATTAAACTTATCCAATAGAATTAGGACATGTGTTAGGGTAATAGTAATATCATATTTACCCTTAGTTACCCTATTTACTATTAACCGCGGTAAAAAAAGTAAAAAGTTACTATTCACCAAAAAATTATTTTTATCTCATTGAACCACATTTTACATACTTATATCAACCGTGTCTGTCGGATTTTCGAAATTCCCTTCACAGAAGCGGTAAAATTAAGTTTTATGCAAAATTCAGTTTTTAACCTACCACTTAGTGGTTTGACTATTCATCAAAAATTGAAAGTTTTCAGAAAAATACCAAAATTTCACCCTAAGCTAATTTCGATATTCTGAGTCAAAAAATGAAGTCCATTTTGAAAAATAAAATTTATAAAATTTCAAAAAGTGGTTATTACTATTCATAACGGTTAGTTTTAATAATATTTTAATAGCATATCGTTGTTTAGTGAAACTCGGTATTGCGTACGACGCAAGCTATCGAGGAAGGTCATGATTGCGTGTAAAGTAAGCCAAGAAAGTGTGTAGTGAAAGATTCCTTTGATGATATAAAAACAAAATATTACTCATAAAAATCTCGGGTGTTACATGAACCTTGTTACAAGTGTGATAATAAATTAATACTAAGTTTTAGCATATTAGACATGCCTCAGGCATGATAGACCACTGATTAGGTCAGGTGACCTTATCTTATTCCTCAGTGATGGATGGATTTGTACACAGTCATCCAGGTTAATGGTTTTATGGGTAAATAAAATTCTGGATTAAATCTATTGTATGAAAAACCTGATACTTGGATTCATAGAGAAGTGAATATATGGATAGTATCAAGGATATACCATCTTTCTTCTGAAACCTCAGGGTGGTGTGCATTCATAAACGTGGTACCCAATGAGTTGCTATGTGATTTAATGAACTGATTAAGTTCAATGGAATCATTGATACTTGAGTTGTTGAGTACGTTCTCAAGTCATCTCTGAAGTAAAGTGACCGGTGATTTTAAGGAATTATGTTCATCCCATATCTCAGGATTGAGTTCTTGGGGGATCATTCATGTTGACACATCAGTCAAGTTGGTTTTGGATTTTAGGTCAATGTTATGACATTTGTGATCGTGACTTGGAGAAGCATCACATGTGATTTTGAGTTAAATATAGTCTAGCATGCTTATGATTGGATAATATATATCTTCTTTAGATGACTATAAGACTCCTAAGGCGGGGCGTATCACATCAGTGCTAATGAACGTGTTCCCTTACAATTATAAGGAACACAACCAAAGAGGACCATTGGAAATGGTATGGATTGATTGAATTACTTTAAGACTTGCATTTTTTGAATCATGTTGGTGATTTCTCAGAATCAAAATAATGAAATTTTTTGACTGATCTTCCACCAAGTAGTTGGGTATGGTTGTTTAGAAAACTGCACTGAGAACTTCATCTTGGATGTGATAGGAGTGTCTTGAATCATTTTCAAGTTCCTGATATCCTCTTAGTGAATACTTACTTAAGATATGATCATGTAACCTATATTGACATCTTCCTTAATGCACTAAGAGAGTGTCAGTTTTATGTCAAGATAAAGATTTAAAACTCCCACATATTTTAATAAAAAGGATTTTTCAGAGTTTCATATTGGACATGTGGATTTTATCAAGGAAAGTTTAATATTGAGTGATAACTGTGTTCCTGTGTAGGATTGTATTTTAAGGATTATTGGACACCAAATATTTTCCTCTTAATTTTCCGCTAGGAAGATTCCAATATGGGCTCAACCAATGATTTGATATGGAAGTCTTGTCTCTATAACAAATCCTCACTTGTAAACATGTGGTATGGACTACCTTGGGTAATTTCATTGGACTATAGTTTAATGAATATGAGGTTATCCCATACCTGTTATTAGAATCGAAGGTGATGTTTAAAGGGTGATGATACTGGTGGGATAGATCTAGGTTACACCATTGTTTATGCTTGGGCATGATAGATTAATTGGTTAGCTGATGGTTGGATTGGAGAACGTTAATAGAAGTCAGGTGTAGACTTTAGCGAATGTGATAGTAGTAAATGATATATTCCTTGGAAGAATCCATGATAGTTCTGTGGTAATACATTGGTCATCTAAGATGGGATTTTTCAAGATAAATCAGCCAGAGTGGATTGTTTTGTTTTATTTCATCTTACAAAATAAATTTGGGGGAGCATCATTGTCTAAATGTCTAAATAGAAAATATAATGATTGTGTTTCTAGTTAAATGTGATTGGGTAAGGATTCTTTTGGTGTTCCAGTTGTAAAATGAGGGTTGGCTTGGGTTTTGACGGCTTAAGTTTCATACTCTTAAGTAATGATTGGAGGTGTTTTGGGAATTTATAAATGAAACACGACTATTTTAACCAAAATTCATGGACCTTATATGTTGGATGATGTTTTATGTATTCCCCAAGGATTCTTGGGGATGATAAGTTCCAATATGGGCAGGTTATAACGACCTGTGTTTTAAGACAAGGTAGAATTATAAGGGAATTTGAATTTTGGCATTTAGTGGATGGGAAGTTCTTTGTTCCAAGCATCAAAATGTAATTAAGAGAGTTGGAACAATTGAATGTCTTGTTTTTAGACTTGGTTAATAGATCAAGGGGTTCCTCTGTTTCTCTGTCATGTTTTAGGAGCATCATGATCCAAAAAACTCAAAAATAAGAAGGAATTGTCTGGGCACATGGTTTTCCTGAAACCATGTGGCCCAATAGTGCGAACCTTGTGGCTTGTGTAGGTGACCATGCATGGTGTGCATGGGCTGCACACAGTTTCTCAAACCGCGCACCTAGAACGCATGATTTGTGCCAAATAGGTCATATGCTTTCACTATTCACCACATGGTTGATTGATGGTTAGGGAAAACCATGCAGGAAAATTGTGCAAGGTTGGGTTCCTAAGAAGAAGGAGTCGTATGGTTGGCACACTATTTTTCCTACCAAGTTTCCAAACTGTGTGAATCGGTTTTGTAAGGGTGAAATGACCTTTTTACCTTAATTAATCTTGTAATATAATTTCTTCTTTCTTTCTTATTCCTCCAACAGCGTGAGGATTCTCGTTTTCTCCATGGGTTTCTCATATCCTTTAACATAGTTATAATGCTACATCCTTCATATGAAGTACGAATCAAACACTATTGGTCACAGTGGATCTATAATGATAATCTCCTAAATATTCTCGATTCATTTCTATATTTCAATTCCCTTCCATTTCACTATTTTTGTTCGTGCTCATATTCTCCATTTTCAGGGTAAATGTCTATTTATTTATTTTCTTCCAAACTAGGCAAAATCAAGACTTGATATTGGATGAGTAGAGCGTCCTAATCATGAGGTAGGTTGTCTATATCTCTTTCCCAAAACTTTATATTGTTTATAAATATTTATATTGTGCCACATTCCGGTCTTTTTGGTGCATTGCCTTAAACTTTATTTTTTCATTTTAAATTGATATATGTACATTGGTTTACCCCCATTAGGCCATTCATAGTAATTTGAAGATGTCAACTTCCATCACAGACACCCCGTGGTTGTGTCATCATAAATATCCCTTTACAAGTAATTATTTAATTGTATGGAATTCCTTCTATGAAATTGGATTGGATTATAAATGGAATTTCCCTTTATATGTAATTTTACAATTAATTATAACACCTTCTAAGTTCCATGAGGAACATTTTATTAGTTTTTCCACATCTCAGAGCTTTCTAAAATGTTTCTTTTGTTTAATTGAGTTAATATTTTTTAAAGTGTTTTTTAATTATTCTAAATGTATTTTTCATTAACAATTTCATATTCTATAATAAAACATTTAGAATGAGGTGCACTATCCTCTAAATTTCAAAGTGGTTATTAGTGTTAAAAAATGATTGGCCTTATGGATTTGTTACCTTCCTATGATTCTGTTATTCATAGATATATAAAATGTATATGATAGGTTTTTTTCCTAATATTATGAAATAGAGTTTCCCTCCTTCTTTATAAATTCTAATTTAACCATTTCACTTACTGAGTTCATGGATTTTCTACTCTAATATAAATGAAAAATGAACCAAGCACCTTCAAAGTGCTTGGAATTATTTTTATGTTGCATTTTCAATGTAATTAATTCCCCAATAGAATATGGTACCTTCTAAGTTCCTCTTTGAGCCTTGTAATTTAATTTCAATGTTTTGATAGATTAAATGACATGTAATAAATAGAATGTAATGTGCATGATTATTTTAATTCCTTGAATGAATTAAATGTTTTAAATGAAGTGAATCGTAAAGGGTGGAAATGCCACAGTGACCATTTCATGCTTAGTAATTTCTGTAATTAAATATGATGCCCTGTATTATATTGGGCTTGTGGATTACCTTAAGTGGTAAGTATTATTATTATTATTATTATTGTTGTTGTTATTTGATTATGCCTTATAAATAGGTTTTGGATTATAGTAAGGATTCTATTGATCATTGTGGTATTGTGCTCCCTTACATCAGGCGTTGATCATGAAGTCTCACAGTAGTGACACTATGTGGATGGTGGTCATGGCGCACCACGTCCCTTGTGAGTGTTGACATGATGGAGCACTCAATACTATTTTATTATTGAAATGATAGAATAATCACCATCTCGAGTAATGAGCATGACATATCCGACTCATTATGATACGCATGGAATATAACCTTTGATGGAGCTTATATGCTCGTTTAGACTAGTCCTAGATGCTTGAATTACGCCTCAGTCCAACCAAAAACCTAGTATTCCAGGTATATGGATACTTAAATCCACATGTAATTAGTCCAAATATATTGATGAAATATATATATATATATATATAATATTACTATATATATAGTAATTGGTCAGACACTCAATCGGGCCGTGATCCGAAGTAAGTAGAGTCGGCCAGGTGTCCTATTAAAACCTTAACCAATCCATTTTTATTTATTTATCATTGATTAGTATTCCATTTACATGAAAAATTATTTAACTTATATTAATGGAATAGATTTAGTTATAGACACCATTTGTGGAAACATACTAATATTTTTTCTCACACCCTACTCGAGCTGCCATTGCACTAGGGTACCAGAGCAGTTATCATGTTAGCAGAACCATGGATTATTACTTGCACTGTCATAATTGTACCTTTGATTTGAGATAGAACTTAGGATTTTGAGAGATATCTCCCCTGATTCTTTTATTTCTTTTCTTCATTCATGTACTACACTGTATCATGTTTTCTATTGTATGTCTACAAATTTAGTTATGTGTTATCATCTGGACATGCATGCATTGTTGTATGTTGGAATTAGCCGTTCTTATCTAGTTATTATTATTATTATTCAGAATATTTATCTTTACATTATTACTACTTACATTATTGTTTGTTATTTATTTCTTAATATACCACCATGCTACTCTGATCATGAGGGTATACTCTCCCCACTATCGCCTCCTTAGACCCTTACTACTATTAAACAATCTCAAGAACATGATTAGGAATGATTTAGGCCATTTAATCCACTGGTTTGACCATTGGTTAGGTGTTTTATAGGTCCTAGACATTTTTATCATTTTTTTCCGATAAAAATGTGGGTACACATAACTTTCTTTGGAAAAATTCCATGTGTGTCCCCTTCCACACTTATAAAAGGCCACCACCTATTTCCATTTCTTCACACCACTCATGCCCTTTAGCTCAGCCAATACCTATCAAAATTCCTTACCGACTTCCCTCATATCAACCTAGAATCCTAACATTGGTATGAAATCCAACAGAGGAAGTCCTTTGGTAGAAATCAAAAGGAATTACCCAAATAAGAGGTAACATTTATTAATGTGGATTTTTTTCTTATTTCCGTCTACAACCATTAAATTATTAATATAATATGATTATATAATAAAATTAGTATCCTGAATATAATGATAATTTTTTTGTTAATGGTATGTCCTTCAAATTCACAAAATTCCATCAAATGGGATACACAATCATCGTTTGTGTGTATGACAGACTACCGCCTCGCGAACCGATGTCATTCATTCTTCCATTACCACATCTCAAGGTGGAGAATAATTATAGAAATATTTTTTATATATGATATATATATATATTATTTATGATGTATTTATTCTTCTGGAATTATTATATAACCCATACCTTCATGCTTACCATTTTTTGAGAATATGATAACGTTGTTCGTGTGGATGATAAACTACCACCTCACAAAGCAATGTGATTCATTCACTCTATATATGGAAAGTCTTAAGGATTATTTGAATAAAAATATATTATATATATCACGTAAAAATTATATTTTAATTATAATATATCATATAATTTTATTTCTTTCAATCTGATAATAAAATTACAACAACTCTCATGCATACGTATGATGTACTGTCTCCATGAATGATGTATTTTATTTACCATTTATATCTTTTATAGATTATTATTACTACATATACACTGAATATATATGATATTTATATTATAGATATAATTCTGGAGATTATTAAATCATGATTAATATAATAAAACAAATATATAACAAATGAAATCTTATACAAAAAACATAGCAATTATTACCCAAAACATAATTTTAACGTGGAATTATTAGTAAATGAGTAACATAAGGTCATAATAAAATCATAAATGGTACTATATATATGAATATTTTCATTTAGTAGATTTATAATAAATGAATATTTATTATACATGACGGTTGAACCTGTACGAAGGAAGTCAATACTTAATGTAAGGGGATTTGTAGTCTCACTTTTATTTCTGTGAGACTTATTCCATATTCACCACAAATTTATTTTGTGTGGTATATAAAAATTAATATGACATGTTATATCATGAATTTAATTTATTCCAATATATTAAATGTTTCAATTGATGTTTTTTCTTTCTTGGATCTTACGATTCGAATGTTACTCAAGTAGTAAGGGATTTCTATCTCACTTTAATTTTTTGTGAGACACAATCCATTTTAACCACCTATATATTGTATGTGGTGTGCATAATTCCATTGGATTTATTTTATGATTATCATAAAAATAATCATAGTAATTTAATTATCCATATGAGGATCTATATTTCATGGGGTTACGGTGTCAAAGTTACTATAGCGGTAAGGAAATTTTGTCTTAATTTTCCTTCTCTAAGGAACATGTTATGTTATGCATAATTAATTTTATACGAGGTGTATATACTACCCATTTGATTTGTTATATCATCAAACTAATTATTTTCATGATATATTAATCTTTATTTAAATTTATTTTTTCTTGGGTATTATGATTCAAAGTTACCAAAGTGGTAAGAGTTTATTAACACAATGACATCATTTATCGGGATTATTTATTATTATGCTTCTATTGATGAAATCTTATGATACATATATCAAGAATACTGATAAATTTTATTCCCATATTTTTTATTCATGATACCTTTAAGTAATGGTACAATTTTCCATTCCTTTTTATTTATGATAATTTAGAAAATGTTTCTAAGAAAATATGACATTATTTCTCTCTTTAATTAAAAATCTATTTTATTCAAAAACCATGTTTTTTAAAAATGTTTTCAAAAATGTTTTCAAATAATCTTTTTCTAAAATTTTCAATGGAAAGAATTTTTAAAATGATTTAAGTTTCAAAATTGTATTAAATGATTTAAAGATCCCTTTTCATAAGTTTTCACTGAAAATTTCTATGAAAATGTTTTTCAAGATTTTTTATGTCTTAAAATGTATTTAAAATGGTTTTCAAAGATTCCTTTATAAGTATTAAAAATAATTTTGAAAGAAAAATGGTTTTAAAATGTTTTATGTATAAAACGTTTCAATTGGAAAAGATATTTTACTCATAAAATGTTTTAAATGATCTTTTGAAATTATTTTCCATCTAAGACAAAATCCTTTGATACAGTTTATACTTTACTGGGGATAGGATCAAAGAACATCATTATTATTATTTCTTTGAATGATTTATGTTTAAGATGTAATGTTTTTATAAAACCTGTTTCTCTTCAATGGGTTATAACATGATGAAACACACTTCTTTTCATGGTGTATACTATGATGAAATGACTATGAAACATATCTCTCTTCTAAAGGTTATGAAAAATATTCATGATTTCTAACCTGGCTTCATCATTGTTCTTACTCATCCTTAAAACCTATAAAAAATATTTAAAAATGTGATATGAGCACAAAAATCATAGTAAGGGAGATATATAAAGAAGAAAATATATCTGTTAGTTAATTACACACCCGTGTTATCTTATAAGAGTGTTTTAATTTAACATACTAAATGTTGAAATCAAATAATTTTTTACTGAAACTTTTTATGAAATTTACTACCCAAAGTTTTTAATAAAACACTATATATGAAAACATAAATTTAAAATCATAATCTTGAGGAATTATTAGAAAAACCAGAGGACTCATGGAATTGTTTTTCAAAAAAACATACCATTTACCCTTATATGGAATAGTCATTACAGTAAAATAAATATCTTTATATTTCTTTATGAAATCAAAGTATTTCAATGAGAATTAATGTTTATGCCTAGAAAAGTCATATAGATTACTTGGGATTTCATCTTCATAAAACCATTATAAGAACCTTTTCAAATGGAATAACCTAATTGGTTAATTCCAATATAATTATTAGGAGAAAATAAACAATACCCAATGCACGAGAGAGATATATTAGGCTCAATAATCCTCATAAACAATATAAAAGGACTATATCATACATGAAATTCATAAAATATTGAATTT
Source organism: Viscum album (assembly GCA_963277665.1). Classification (NCBI taxonomy): domain Eukaryota; kingdom Viridiplantae; phylum Streptophyta; class Magnoliopsida; order Santalales; family Viscaceae; genus Viscum; species Viscum album. The sequence goes on along the minus strand of OY728126.1, from coordinate 811,292,850 downwards.
ACATCATCAAAATAATAAAAATAAAATTTTAAACCCATATGAAAAACATTTTCAGTATTAATTTATCCCTTCCCTTTAAAACCCCATTTTAGAAACAAAAATACAAAAAATGGAAGAAGGTTTTTATTTGAAGAAAATACAGAAGGTTGTAATGAAAAAAATATATCAAATAATGATTATGGTGGATGGAATTTTTTTTTGATATCATATACATTATAAAAATATTCCTTTTATACATTGTATAGAAAGGTAAAAATTCCCTATGAAACAAACAATAATATTCATTTTTGAATACCATTGTAAAATAGTAAAAGGAGAGGTAAAATAATCTTTTTAATTAATTTATTTAATTATTTACACATCCATCAAACAATATGGACATGCATGAATAATATTAAAATGAAAATTTTAAAACATTTTAAAACTTTATTTTAAGATAGAATTCCACTTACGACATGATACGACTTGAACCAATGAAACAATGTAGGAAATAACATTGAATGGATTTTTAAAAATATTATTTTTTTAGAATAATGATAAATAACATCTATAAGAATGTATATTGGACCCAAAAAATGAAACATGTGGTGAAAATAGATTAATTATCAAAGAATGGTAATTGAGACCCATTCCACAAGTCTAAATTGTCAAATATGTTCTACATATTCCTAAAAAAAATCTAATGTTAACTATTTAATATATTAAAAATATTTCCAATATCATTATATTTTTATTATTCCTTTTTATTTAATGTATTACCATGTTATACTAAATCACTTAATTGATTAAGTTTACTTTAAACATTTCAAGGATGTTTGGTTCATAAGTCCAAAATGAAATTGGTAGGTTGAATATGATAAAATAGATCATGATTATATAGTTTAAATAATTTTAATCATGTTATAATTATCATTTTTATACATTAATTACAATTTTGTAACCAATCAGGTAAGGTGGATTTGAAAACTGAATTATGTTACTATATGGAGAGTGTAGTCCATACATACACACGAGTAATGTTTATATTTTTCAACAAACATGAGGGAATGAAGGTAAGTATTATTATATATATAATGATAATTATATAATAAATATTATATTAATTATTTAAATCCATCTATATATTCATGAAGTGTGTGACAGTGTCGAAAAAATACATCGTTTTGTAAGGCGATAGCCCGCACGTACACACATGCGATGATTTTATTTTTCATTGGATGGTAAAGAAATAATTAGAATATATATTTACCATTTTATAATAAAATTAATATCATATATATAATATTATTTCGTTTTAATCCATTGTTATGACCAACCATAATTGGTGGTGATGAAAAATTTAATACATCATCTTTAGGAGGCGATAGTCTGTACGTATGCACAAAAGTTGTTTTCATTATCAATTAGATGGATAAGTAGATAAAACATGGTTATATCATAATCATGGTTATATCAAAATTTTTAGGAGAGGTTTGAAGGAGGTATAAGAAGAAATGAAAAGAATTCTATCAGTTTAGAACTATACCTCTTCTTCGAACAACCTTGTCATGCTTATACATAAATCCTGATTAGGATAGTATTCTGATCAAATGAAGAACTATAGGACGTGTGGAGGTAGGTTAGGAATGTTTTTGGGTAGGTATTTTCAAATATAATAGTCTCTTTAAGTGTTTATAGGAGAATATAGGTTTTGTTTTTTCATAGGTTAGTATGAGGACACTCTAGAAACTTATTAAAATATTAAAATATATTAATGTCTTACTAAAGAAAAATGAACCCAAAATAGTTCATATTAAAATTATAGATGTTATAGAGTCAAAATATAACCATAAAATAGGATTTATATAAGTTTTTATGTTATTTTAACCATTATTATTTTAGTTTTAACCCTTTTAACCCATTTTAACTCTTATCATGGAAACATACATTTTTCTACCAAAGTTACTATTCATAATAACAAAAAACGAAAGTTTAATTGTCACAAAATTTGTAAATAATTATTCCAAATTTGGATTCAAATTTATAAAATTCAATTTATATTATTTTAATAAACTAATTTAAAAAAAATCCGTAAAACATGATGAAATACAGTTTTCCTGAAAAATTGCTTTTAGGTATAAAAATATTTTTTAATAAAATAATGTGTAATGTTGATACCAATGAAATTTATTGGATTATTATTAATAAAAATTAAGTAATAAAATTTTAAAACCAATTCATAATAGAATTTATTTTTTTAAATAAATGAGAATAAAATATAGTTTTTGTAAAAAATTGGTATTGTTACCATTCACCCTAAAATCATATTTTCTAAAAAAATCTGAAACTTTCTCCCCAAGTTAATAATGAAATTATGATTTAAAAAATGATATTTATTTCCTAAAATAAAATTTCAAAAAAAATTGTAATTAAATATAATTTCCATGTACAAAATACTATAAAAACTATTTCTTAAGAAATCATATTTTTGAAGCATAAAATGACTTTACTAAAAATTGAGTACTTATTTACAATGAATTAATCAATAAATTTTAATTATATACAAATTTTATACATATTTTAAATAATTTTTTATTACTAATAATACTGTGAATTTAATTATTAGGTTATAATGGTGACATTTAAATAATAATATTTTTATTGTATATATCAATTTTATTAAAGCTTGGTGTTTTGGAAACCATACACCGAAAAATACATTAGTTAAAGATAATAAATTATAAAATCTCTGGGTGTCAAATTATACCCCCTTAAATAAATTAAGTCCCTATAATTTTATCTCATTCCCAATGAAGGGGTTTAATTTAAAAAAAATTAATTATGGGGAGTGGAGGGTAAAACATATTATCTTTAAAGGAAAAACATTTTTAATATTTAAAAATACCTTTTATTAAAAAACCACATCATAAAAAGGGATAATAAAATTTCCAATTTAAAATACTAAAATAGGAATATGAATATAAATTATAATAAAACATAATTAGGTCCCCAAATAAGGAAATTATTAGTAGAATGTTAAACTATGGACATGAAGGAGAAAAACAACATCTAAGGGATAATAGAGTGATAGGGAACAAGACTATGATAAAGTTAATGAAAAAAATCAATAAATCAGTAGGTGATAAATAAGATCATAAATTCCTAAAAAATGATGGTAAAAGGATAATGTTTCTCATTAAAGATCCTTTTCCTAGAATTGATGGATTATTTTACTATCATGATGGAAAACATGAAAAAATATACATACTTGTTTTATTTCTATTTCATAATCCCAATTTATCATTTGCTTAATATTTGATAAATTTCCACTTATTTCTCATATATTACTCCAAGAAATTAATATTAAAGATGGATTTATCATGCATGAATCACAAAAATTAATTTTTTATATATCAAAATTTCCTTAAAATAATAAGAAGTTATTCCTCTTATCTTTATACATTAACCAAAACCAAAATGGTTAAAACAATAGTAGATAATGTTTATTATGAATAATCCTTCAAATATCAATATCTAAAATCTAAATAATAACACCCATGTTTAAACTTAAATCTTCCATAAATAAATAACTTTAAAACATTTCAAAACATTCCAGGATAAAATCAAAACCAAATGATTTTAATGTTTTGACCACATATTCTTCCAAGATAAAATTTACATTTATATTTAAACAATTTTAATAAATCTTAAGTCCTAAAACCAAAAATTTATATTCCTTTGTCATATATTTTTTAAAATATACTAATAATTTCCAAAAATAAAGTCATAATAAAATCATATATGCTTGTAAGCAGTAATTAAATATTTATTCCTTAAGAAAAATCCCATATTAGACAATGACATTCCATTTACCATAAACATGTAATTTTAACAAAAATACAGTAAAAATATTATGATATAATATTAACCACTCAATAAAAAAATAACTTATCAACCCCATGGTGATAAATATGATAAAATATATGTTCCCAACATGTAATAACACTTTAATAGTAATTATCCATAATTACATCAACACGAGAGTTCATATTAACCGTTAAAGGAATCAATATATTTCTAATTATGTCCAAAAAATATATAATAATTATTCCTCAAATAACATTTAATTAAAACATAAGTTAATATTAAGTTTTACATATACATTAAACATCCCTTAAGAATTAATAAATTTATACATGTTACTCCCGTCACATAAAAATTCAAAAGAGTATTAATTACTATAAAGTTATGATCATCCTTAAATTTTCTGCTACATCATCGATCTTGAATCCCTATATGTAGTTATATAAATCATTAAACATTATTCATAATCCCTTAACCATGATCTTCCATCATATTCCTTAATACTTTATTACTATAATAAAAATAATAATTATTTCATATGATTCATCAATACCAAAACATAACCCAAAATATAGTTCACACTTGTTTTATGTCATTAATAGTTTCATCATCTTCAAATGTAGTAGAGTAATTCATTGGTAAACCATTATCTTTATAGTCTGGCTGATCCCATTCTTGAGATTTACCTTGAGGGAATCTATTTATATAATCTCCATATTCCCCAAATTTAAAACATTCAATTGATACCATGGGAAGAAATTTTATTACCCTTTATAGTGTTAATAAAAATCCTCATTTTTTCAATGATTGTTTATAGATTTATGTCCCCACTTACCATATATAAAACATCTTTACATTTCACTATGAAATTTTCCCATTTCGATTCTTCCCACAATATCAAGACTTAGAACATTGGATCTATTTACCTTCATGTTATTTATGACAAAAAAATCTATGGAAATCCATTTTTCTCATATTTGGTGCAATTAGAATCACACCTAGGTTTAGGTTATTAATCACAATACATGATAGCTAGTTAATAATAATCACATGATTTTTAAATATAGATCCCATTGTATTTTGGTTGATCATTCATGAAACCACCACATTTTATTTAACATATATGTTTAATTTGGTTCCTATTAGTTCCATACATTTAATAAAAAAATCGATAGTGTTATTATATAAAATAAAATAATAATAAACCATATATTGAGGGGGATAAACACTAAGATATCCATAAACATGTCATCTTCTATTAACCTTTTATTTATATAAAATAACCATAATTATAAATTACATACTAAAAGTTGTGGTTATATAGAAATTTTAACTTAAAAAAATTAAATCCTAAAATATAAGGTTATCCAAACCCTTCCACTATTACCAAATATAAGGACCCTATCCTTATTAAACCTATTATTTAGTTTTTTAATATATTTTTTTTGGAATTCCTGATGAACTTTTAAATTTTGTATTTTTATTGAATTATTTCACAAATCTTGCGAAACAAACCCATACAATATAATTGGACACTTCCACTAAGTGTCATTGTTTCAAAATATAATACATTAAAAAGGAAAACCATTTTCTTTTCATGAAAAATATTCACAATTTTCATCTTGACTTCATAATTGTTTCTAATCATCCTTAAAACCTATATTTTTTTTAAAAAACTACTGTATAAGCACAAAAACCTCAGTAATAGACATATACAAAGAAGAAGAGAAGCCTAATAGTCAATTTAAAAACAATGAGATCATATAATAGTGTTTTCCTTTAACATAATAAAATTTTATCTCAAATAATCATTTACTTATATATGAAGTTATATTTTTTGACCAAACTTTTTCATAAAGCAATATATAGTAAAAAAATAAGGAATATTCATAATCAATATGGTTTTATTAAAAAAACAGGAGTACCCAAGTAATTTTTTTATTAAAAAAATACTTTTTACCCATAAAGGTCATTATCATTCCATTAAACAAAAGATGATTATTTTAGCATATTAAATCAAGATATTTCCATGAAAATTTATTTTCATGCATTGTAAAGTAATGTAGGTACCTTGGGACATCATCATTATAGAACCCTTTCAAGATTCATCAGAAGTACCATTTTAAGTGGAATAACCTACTCAGTTAATTCTAACATAATTATCCAAATAACAAAATCATTAACCAATGAATTAGTATGCTATATTAGAATCAAACATCATCATAAGAAATTACCAAGTACTATAAAATATATGAAACAAATAAAATCTTTCATTTCCATCATCAAACTCATAAAACTATACTTTTTAATCAATAATTAAAACATTTTTGGATATTAATATATCCCATTAATTTTAAACCCCATTTTCCAAAATAAATATCCAGAATTAACAAAATAAGGTTTTTTATTTGAAGAAAACATGGAAACAAGTAAAGGTGTCCAAATATCAAATAAAATTTTTCGTGGAATGAAAATCCATTTATATTATATATGTTACAAAAAACATTCCATTTTTTATTTTGTAAATAAAGCATAAAATTCTCTATGAAATATATAAGAAGATTCATTTTGATGAAATTTTTATAAAGTAAAAAGATTGATAAAATGTAATTTTTAATTCATTTATTTAAATATATACATATCCATCAAAAAATATAAACATAGAGTAAATATTATAAACAAATATTCAAAAAAATTTAAAACAAGGTTTTAAGATAGAATATCCCTTACACATTGAGAACTTTTGAACTAATGTAACATTGAAGGAGTGAAATTGGAATGTATTTGTAAACACATTAAATTTTATATAATAATGATAAATTAAATCCATAACGTATTTTATACACCAAAAAAAGAATACATGTGAAGAAAATAACTAAATTATCAATAAAACATAATTGAGACTAGAAATCCTTTACCACAAGTCCAACTTGTCAGGTATGTTTTTTGTTTTCATAAATAATAAAGTTATATTAATTTTTTCTTTTCATAAGATATTTTTTCAATATAATTATATTTTTATTATTAATTTTTTATTTCCATTATTACCATGTCATAATTAATCACTTAATTGTTTAAGTTTAATTCTGGTGTTTTGTAGATGTTTTTTTATAAGTCCAAAATAAAATAGGCAGGTTGAATATGGTCAAATAGATCATGATTATATAATTTCAATAATATTAATAATATTATAGTTATAATTATTATGAATTAATTATAAATTCATAACCAAACATGTAATGAATTTATGAAAAATAAATCATGTTACCACATGGAGATAATAACCATTTTTACACATGAGTAATGTTTCCATTTCTCAAAAAATATGACGGAAATAATGTAAGTATTATTTATTTTTCCTAAATTATAATTATATCATAAATATAATATTTGTTCTTTATATCCACCTATATATGAAAACCCTATAAGGTGGTGTTGAAAAATAAAATACTTTGGCTCGCTAAGCAGTAATCTACATGCACACATGAGTGATGTTTTTTTATATAGAAAAAAGGATTAAAATATTTATTTACGATTCCATTATTAAATTTATATCATATTTATCATATTATTTTATTAGGATCCATAATTATGAATAACTATAAGAGTCCTTGTTGAAAAATTAAATACATCAGATTTATGAGGAGATAGTTCACACGTACGCACAATAGTTGTTTTCATATTCTATAGGATATGTAAGTAGATGAAAAAGTGTTATACCATAAAAATAATAAAATTTAATTATATGTAAGATAATTATTTTATTATATCAAAAATTTTAAATGATATTTTAAGGAGTTAAAATTTGAAATAAAAATTAAACATTGAGTTTAGAACTATATATCTTCTTTAGACAACCTTTTTAGATTTATACCTAAAGACTTCATAGGATGGTATTATGATTAAATCTATGGACTCTATGAAATGAGTAGGGATGTTATAAAAATTATTTTTTCAGGGATTTACTATGATAATAGGCTTTTTAAGTATGAATAAGATAAGAGTAGTGGATTTGTTTTATAAGTGAGGGAGAATACACATTTTAAATTTTTAAAAAGATTAAAATATATTAATGTCTCACTGAAGCCAAATGGAACCAAAACAGTTTATCATAAAATAGGATATGTTACAAGGTCTTGATAAGACCATAAAATAGGATTTAGAAATGTTTTTAGGTTATGTTACCCATTATCATTTTAGTTTAAACCCTTTAAATCCATTTAAACTCTTACCATGATAACTGCCTTTTTTTAACCAAAGTTATTATTCCTAATGATAAAAAATGAAAGTGGACTTATCAAAAAATTTGGAAATTATGATTCCAAATATTGATTATATTTTATAAAATTAAATTTATATATGTATCAAAATTTAATTTAAAAAACCCAGTAAAATGTGATTAAAAACAATTTTCCTCACAAATGAATTTTTATGTATAAAAACGTTTTTAAAAAAAGTAAGTGTAATATTGATACCAATGAAATTTATTCGATTATTATTAATAAAGATGAAATAGTTAATTTTTAAAACCAATAAAAATATAATATAACTTTTAAAATTAATTAAAATAGAAAAGTTTATATAATAAATGAATATTTTTTAATATTATCCAAAAAATCATATTTTCCAGAAAAATACAAAAAATTAAGCCATTGTTATTATTGAAAAAATGATTTAAAAATGGTATTAATTTTCAAAAAAATAATTCTAAATATTTTAGATGTTAATTTTAATTTACTTTCACAAAATGTAATAATACCACTTTTGAATAAAACATATTTTTAAACCACAAAGGACTTTACTAAAAATTGAGTACTTATTCATTAAAAATAAATCAATACAATTTAATTATATAAAAAATTTATAAATATTTTTCATAATGTGGTTATTTATATTGATATCTATGATTTAAAATCTCGGTTATAATCACCACATTTTAATAATAATTTTTACAGTATATTTTAATTTTATTAAAGCATGGTGTTGTGTATACCACATGATAATGAATATATTAAATAAAGAAAACAAATTCAAAAATAATAGGGTGTTAAATTCTACCGCCTTAAATATTTTGAATCACCCCACTTTATATAATTCATGATTAAATGGTTTCCAATATATTTTTAAAACAAAATCAATTTTGGGGTGTGTGAAATAAAACATATGATCATGAATGGAAAGACCTTTTCTCTATTAAAAATACCCTTTTTGAAAACCCAAATCATAAAAATCGACAATATAAATTTATTTTAAAAAGAGGAAAAGGGAAATATGAAGTTCACCTAGAATAAAACATAATTGGGTGCCTGAATAAAGATTTTATTGGGGGGAAGTGAAAATATGAACATTGATGAGAAAAATAACATCTAGGGAATAATCGATAGAAATAGATAACATGATATGGATAATTTTAATGACCAAAATACTATAAATTAGTAGGGGATAAATAAGTAAATCAATTAATTATAAATGAAGGTAAATGGGTAAATATTTTATTTCAATATCATTTTATTAGATTTGAGGGATTATTTTACTACCAAGATAGAGAACATGAGAAAATATAATTAGTTATTTTCATTCAATTTCATTATATCAATCTCATTATTTGGTTGTGCTTTGATAAATTTCTAATTGTATATCATATCTTCCTCTAATAAATGAATATTCAAGATGAATTAATCATGTCTGAAGAACTATAATTAAATTTTAATGGGTCAAAAGTTCCAAAAAAGGATAACAAGATAATCCTCCTATCTTTAGAAATTATCAAAAACAAAAATGATTAGAAAAAGATAAGATAATATTAAATTTTAATACACCTTCAAACATCAATCTCAAAATCATATTAATAAAACCAAAATTTCAACTTAAATCTTTTATGAATAAAGAACCTTAAAACATTTTAAAATATGATCAATAAGATTCAAAACCCAATGATTTTAATGATTTGATCATAAATTCTTCCAAGATAAACATAGAATTTATATATAATTAACACAAATTACTCTTAATATCTCATTTTAAAAATGTATAATCTATGATTATATATTATTCAAAATATACTAATCATTTCCCAAAATAAATTAACATTAAAATCATATATGCTTCCAAAAGATAATTTAACCTTTATTACTTAATAAAAATTTAATCTTATCCAATAATATTACATTTACCATAATTATATAATGTTACCAAAAAATATAGTGAAATTATTATAAGATAATATTAATCACTTAGTCACTAAGTCACTTTTAAATCCCATGGATATCCATATGATAAAAAATGTGTTCCCAAAATTTAATAACCCTTTTATCCTAATTATACATAATTTCATTAACATAAATGATCATATTAACCCTAATGGTTATCAGTATATTTCAACATATTTTCAAGAAATATAATTAAATTTTTCCTCAAATAACATTTTATAGAAATAGAAGTTATTATAAAGGGTTACATATACCACAAACATCAATTAAAACTCAATAAATCTCTCACATGTACCCCCATCACATAAAATATTAGAAGAGTATTAATTCCTTTAAACTTATGATCATATTTAAATTTACCTCTTCATTATAAGTCTTGAATCCCTATATGTAAAAACCTACATAATTCAACATTATTCATGATACCGTAACCATACATTTCCATATTATGCCTCAATACTTCTTTCCTATAATTAAAAATTTGAATCATGTACTATGATTCATCAATTTCAAAACATAATCCAAAATACAATCACTACCTTTTATATGTTATTAATAGTTTCCTCATATTCAATTGTAATGGAATTAGACATTATTAAACCATTATCTATATGATCTGGCTATTATTACTATTTACCATTCCCCTTGGATTTATATTAGTCACACCATGTATTATATTGATTTGAATTTTATTTTTACATGTTAAAATTGACTTATGGGTTGTATTATAAAAGTATTACAAAACCCCCATCATGTTTTCTCAGTTTTTATTGAGAGACACATTTTTTTTACTAAAATTTAATTTCTAAACTGAAAACACACATTTTGAGTCATATCAGTCACAAAATGTATCTAATTTAGGTATGACTGACTCTCACATGTCAAAATGACTTTTGGATCATTTTACTAAAGAATCAAAACAATCTGAATGCATTTTTTTTAGTTTTGAGTACGTCATACGTCTTTTTAACTAAAATATCATTTTTAAATAGAAACTACATATCTTAAGTCATAACGATCACACTGTATATATTATTAATTTGAAACTAATTCCTACATGTCAAAAATGACTTATGAATCATTTTTATAATGTTTCATAATAATCTAAATGAATTTATTCATTTTTAGTATATCACATGTATTTTGAACTAAATTATCAGTAAAAAAACATACAAACCGAGTCACATTGGTCAAAAAATGTGTTATATTAAAAAGTGGTTTATTATGACACATCAAAAATGACATAAGGATTTTTTTGTTAAATTATAAATAAAATACAAGTGTTTTTATAGATTTATAGCGAGTAAAATAAGTTTTTAACTAAAATGACATTTTTAAATTGAAAAAAAACACATCAAATCATATCATTAATATAGAGTGTCAGATTTATTTGGAGATGATTCATAAATATAAAAAAAACATGGATTATTTTCTAAATTTATCAAGAAAATTATAGAATATTAGCTTGGTTTTTAGTGATTGACACTTTTTTAGGTAAAATGTCAGTTTTAAACTAAAAAAACATTTTGATAATATTTTCCACACCATATATTCGATTGAGATACATATGATTCATAAATATAATAAATTAATTATAGATAATTTTCCTATTGAATAAAAATAATAAAAATGCGTTTTATTTATTATTAATATTTCATAATTCTTTTTTACAAAAATGTTATTTTTTAACCCACACCACACATTTTGTACCATATTGGCCACACCATGTATCAAATTGAGGTTATTATGAATCCTAAATGTTAAAAATAATTTATAGATCATTTTCCTAAAGTATAAAAACAATATGAATTCCTTTTCTCAGTTTTGATTATGTCACACATATTTTGAACTAAAATGTTATTTTTAAATAAAAACACACACTTTGAGTCATAGAAGTCACACCGAGCGGCATATACACATGTGTTTGAATCTTACATATAAAAAATGAAATAAGGATTGTTTTAATAAATTATCAATATAATTCAAGTGTATTTTTACAGGTTTTTTGTGAGTGACACATGTTTTTAACTGAAATTTCATTTTTAAATGGAAAACACGCACTTTGAGCCACTTTGTGTGTCAGATTGACTTGTGGCTAATTACTACACATAAAAAATGACATATGAATCGTATTAATAATTTATAAATATAATATAAGATTTTTTTTATTTCTAATCAGTAAAACATGTTTTTAATTAAAATTTCATTTTTAACTAAAAGAACCAATTTTGAGTCATACGGGTCACATTGTGTATTAGATTGAGGTACAAATGATTCATATAGATAAACAATTTTTATGGATCATTGCACTAAGTTATAAACAAATATGAATATTTTTTATCAGTTTTGAGTATGTCACATGTCTTTTTAACTAAAATGACATTTTTAAATTTAAATCACACATTTCGAGTCATACCGAGCACACCATGTACTCGATTGAGGTCTGACCAATTTCTATAAGTCACAAATTATTTATAGATATTTTAATAAGGTATTATAATAATATTAATGTGTTTACTCTTTTTTGAGTATGTGATGTGTGTTTTGAATTAAAATGTCAATTTTATATAAAAACACACACTTTGAGTCATACCGATCATAACGTGCGTCAGATTGATGTACGATTAATTAATATATATAAAAAATGAAATAAGGTCTATTTACCTAATTTATCAAAAAAATACTATGGTGATTTACAATTTTTCCTTAAGCAAAGCATGTTTTTAACTAAAATGACATTTTTAAACTGAAATACAAACTTTGAGTTATACCGATCACAATGAGTTTCAGATTGATGTACGGATAACTCCTATACATAAAAAATGACTTATGGTTCATTGTAATAAATTATCAAGTAAATATAATTTACTGTTCTTAGTTTTTAGTGAGTGATGAACATTTTTAACTAAAATGAAAATTTTAAACTAAAACCACAAATTTCGAGTCATATTGATCATACCATATATAAGATTAAGTTGAAGTTGATTATAACACATAAAAATTATCATATAGATCATTTAACTAATTAATAAAAATAATATGAATGTGTTTCCTTAGTTTGGGGTTTTTTATGTGTCTTTTTAACTAAAATGTCATTTTTAAATATAAACACACACATTGAGTCATACTGGTCACACCATGTCTTATATGTAAGTGTGGTATACTCTTATAAATCAAAAATAATTTATGGATAATTTTACTAAAGTATAAAAACAATATAAATATGTTTTATTATTTTTGAGTATACAACACATCATTTTAATGAAAATTCCATTTTAAGCTGGAAAAATTTACATTGAGTCATACTGATCCTAATGTTTTTCAGACTGATGTTATATTGATTCTTACATATAAAAATGACTTAAGGATCATTTTAATAGTGAATTAATATAATCCAAGTGTGTTTTCTCCTTTTTCAATGAGTGATACACAATTTTTTAACTAAAATTTCAATTTCAAACTGAAAATGATTATTTCAAGTCATATTGGTAACACTGTGTATTATAATGAGGTAAAACTATTTACAATATGTAAAAATGACTTATATATTGTTTTCATAAGGTATAAAACAAATTTGAATATTTTTTATTAGATTTGGGTATGTCACAGACATTATTTTACTAAAATAAAAATTTTAAACATAAACTACACAGTAAGTTTCATACCAGTTACATTGTGTGTTGGATTTAGGTGATTATATTTCCTATATATTAAAAATGACTTATTTATCATTATTCTTAAGTATAAAAACAATTTTAATATATTTTCTCCATTTTGAGCTTGTTATGTATCTTTTCAACTAAAATTTCATTTTAAACTTAAAACATGCACGTTGAGTCATACAGATCACACTATGCATCCTGTTGAATTTTTTTATTATTACACTTAAAAAATGACTTAAGGATCATTTTACTAAAGTATCAAGACAATCCAAGTTCATTTTCCAAATTTTCAGTGGGAGAAACATGTTTTTTACTAAAATATCATTTTTATACTGAAAAAACTCATTTTGAGTTAAACCAATCACACTATGTATCGGATTTAGGTATGAATAATTCCTACATATCAAAAATAACTTATGGATTATTTTTTTAAAGTATAAAAAATAAACTATGTTTGATTAGTTTTGAGTGTTTCATGTATAAGTTTAACTAAAATGTAAATTTAAACTGAATACATGTAGTTTGAGTCATTTGTAAACTTAAAATGCACACTAATAGACATGAATAAATCAAATAAAGGAAAAATAAATTTATGATAGAACACATAGTAAGTGAATGAATCATCCTTATTTAAAACATTGTTTTGAATAATTTTTTCTCTGATCATTTTGGGCTCTTAATAAAGAACAAAATTGTAGATGGGAAAAAATCTTGACAATGTCATTTATTCATTATCAATGTAAAAATTAACTAAGTAAGTATCAGATAAAAATTATAAGGAAATTAAAAAAAATGTAGATAAAATTATGAGAAAAGTAATTAAATAAGTTGTAATAAGTCACCAACTCTATGATGTCTACATGCATTCTACCATAATTTATTCTTACCATTCATTTCTAAACAAATATTTTTAGTATTTTGAATATGAGGACTATTGATCATTTGGATTGTACTTGAAAATATAAATAAATAAAGTATTAATAATGTTTTTGTATGAAATTATACTTTTCCTTGAAAATACCTCTTTAGGGTGTAACTTTATTGATTAAATATGATATCCTTCATAACTTTGAAAATTTAATTACCAAAATCATTGCCATTAGTTTTATTTAGAAACTTTAGAAACACTGAAAAAAATAAGTAATTTGTTTCGATATATATTCTAATAGTGAAATCTTATAATATATATCATGATACTTATCCACTTTTAAAATTCGACAGGTTTCTTATTAACATGGACTGTCCTCATGCCATGATTTTTATGATATTTAAATACAACCCTATCAAAACAAATTTCTCATTAAATCATAATATAAAATGTATAAATTATAGTGTATTTGTAAAATTATTGATGTAATGTATTAAAAATTTATATAAATTATTATGTGTGGTCAATTTTTTGGGTATCCAATAATTGAATCCAAAAAATAGATCTTTAGAGTATGAAAATTGATTTCAATGAGAAACCAATGCTTCCTAAAAACAAAAAAAAACTAATAAAATGAATAAAAATATATTTTATGTGATTAAATTAGAGAGTTTAACCACTGGATCATGGGTATTAAGAAGATCATGTCATCCATAAGTTTTTATTCAAATATTAAAACCATTTTTCATACAAATAATGAATATTCCTCCTATTCCAATGAGTTTTTTTGTGTAGAAGTTATCTAAGGAGTACAAAGTCCAAAATTTTGTTCGTGAAAATTTACATTCAAGTAATTATTATATATACACCTATGAAGAAGATGAAAATTATTTGACTATAATTAACATAATAGATCATATATTAGATAAAAAATTATGAAAACAAACCTCTTTTATACATTTATTGTTGAGACTCCTAGCCATCCATGCTTTGAGGATTTCTACTACATTCTTAAGAACAGGAATTTCTGTAATGGACTCTATTCATTTTTTCTTCAAAATTAATTATGGTTATATCACCATTTTTAAATGTTGAATCTACATTGAATTTTAATATTAGTAAATTTTTAAGTTGAAATAGTGGGGTAAAGGTACATTATGTAGGTATTTTCAATCGATTTTTTGATCCTTTATACTGTTTTAATTCAATCTTTCAATACCCCTTCCCCTTCCCTATATGTAATAACATTCATTGGTTTATGTATATTTTCATTAATTGTTAATTGTTTTACATAAATAAAAAATTGTAAAGGAATAAATCATTATTGAAATGTATTTTTACACGATTAACCATCCATTCCAAGAATGTTTCAATAGTAATTTAGACAGTGTGAACATCCATACCATCAAGGGGAATAGGTTACTCAGTGCTTAGATCATGAAAAATATTATTCCCTACTCTCATATAACCTCTTCTAAGTTTTATATTTTGTGTAATATTATCTTATATATCCTACACTATACCTCTCGTAACAAGGTGATGGGTGGGTGCTGATAGATATAAATCATAATCACTATCAACCTATAGAATATCAGTATAGGAAAGGTATCACCGTCTTCCTTATTTCTATTACACAGAAAGAATTATGAAATAATTTATTAACTTTGATAAGGAATACCTTTGAGGGGAATGGCACACCTTAAAGTTTTGGGGGATCTTCATAAAGTTATAGTTATTGTTTTGTTTATTCTCTTTGATGGATTCCTATAACATTCTCTGACAACTCAGACTGTGAATTATGTTTTTCTTCTAGAGAAATTATTTTTGTCTATATATCCTTCATTTTATTATCTTATCACCCTATTAATTTCTTTACACAAAATATGTTCATGAGGACACTCTAAAAACCACACCATTAATGTGGACACATTATTGTAGCTGCTTGAAGTCCATTGATAGTAGTCATTCATCAGGTACAATTGATGGTGACTCCTATGTCTAAAATGGATAAAAATATAGAAAAATAATAAATCAATGTTATGTAATACCAATATAAAGTGAAATTTTAATTATTATGTCATACTTACACTTAATTCACATATTTTTATGTGTTTTCATCTCTTAGTGTTATTTCTTTATTTACACGAACCTCCTTCCATAGTACATGTTGTAGGATAGAAGTGGATTTGGATTTTAATTCATCCCCCTATATATATATAAAAAGATACATAATTATGTTATTAGTTTATGTCACATAGAATTATTACTATATATTTGAAATACATTCCATTTTTTTCAAGTGAAGCATATGCTATACTTTTTTTAGGACAAAGGTATGTTGGTTTTTTTCACATTGCTTATTTTTAGAACTCTGTTTCTATTTCATAAATTAAAAATTATCAATCAAAGTGATTAATACACATTTTTCAAGTAATATATTACCAATTATAATTTACCTAAAATAATACCGACTCTCGATGGACAATTAGCACATTCCTTGTTTCTTGGTTTATCATGAGTGAATACATTAGTTGTGGGAGAAATTTTACATCACATTTTACAAACTTGAGATGATGAAACAAAATAATATTATGAAATCCTATATGAACCTTTCCAGTTTACATAAATATAAATTTCATTTGAAAATAATCTAACATAAATGAACTCTATAGGAGATAATGAAGAGTAAATCAAAGATTCATTATTTTTTAGTAATATAATGAAATTATATCATAATTTTACCGCAGTATCTTCCCAAATTAGTTCCCTAACTATGGGAAAAACATTGTTCCATGTATCTACATCAACCAACATAGGAATTTGAGTGTTGAGTCCAATATAACTAAAGAAATGGACTTTTTAGGGATAACATGCTGGTTATGTGCATTACATCCAGTCTTGAATTGGAATCATCTACTTTTTCCATAATAATTTTTGTTCACACTATCATGATATGAAGCTCCTCTTGCTTCTAGGATATGGGTTTTCACTATCTACAATTTACCTAAATTCAACATTGTCAATATCTTGTTCCTTATATTGGTAGCATCGGCATATGGATAAACTTGTTATTCCTCTACATTGGGAGCATCAATATGT
Source organism: Viscum album (assembly GCA_963277665.1). NCBI lineage: Eukaryota > Viridiplantae > Streptophyta > Magnoliopsida > Santalales > Viscaceae > Viscum > Viscum album. The sequence continues at coordinate 811,275,169 of OY728126.1, read as the reverse complement.
TGATAAAGCAATTGTTACTTAGGACTGAGAGCACAATAATATACAGAATCCATTATCTACAGAAGTGGTTGAACATTGAATTTATATTACATAAATGATGAAGTGGAAAAATAATAATATAAGGTAACACAATACATATTACAAGAAAATACAACTAGATTACTAAACTAATTTTTTTCATTAAAGGTAGAAGGGATTTGACCACTCTATCAAGTATCCAAACCCCTCATTATGATATCATCTTACATAAAATATCCCATCTATATTTCAGCCACTGTGAATTTATTTTTACATCCTAATGAAATGATAATACTTAGCTGAATTGACATATTATCATTATATGGTTTTGGTTGATTAAAGAAAAATTGAACAATTTCAATATATAGGATTTAGAACATAATGTAATTGCACATCCTATGATTCCATTATAAATGATTCGTCCTTGTAATATTATTTATTGAAATATAATTTTAGAAATCCCAATTCAGTAATTTTAACGGCATACCTATTTTCACTCCACTTTCATTTAAAATTATGCACTTAGAATTTTGTATAATCTAACTCCAATATTTTTTTGATGATTCCAAAGTACGACATAGTCAAAAAAATCTGATTTATTTCATTGGCACCAGATTCATGCACCGCTTCAACAACATGTGTAACTCTATTATTTTTATGGCACTACGTTCTATATTCTTATTAGTATAGAATGTATAACCATTAATTACATTACCATTTTAACATAATATATGTGCATTTGGTCCTCTGGATAGCCGTCAAAATCATTCGAAAATCAAACTCATATTTTTTGCTGAATCATTAAAAATATGGGCTTGAAAACATCTTATAAATTGTTGACTATGTGTATTTGGTATCCAACTTTTACCCCATAATGGATTCAAATACCTAATAATTACATTGTAGGTTTTAATATGTAGGGAAACCACAAAATTGTTATGTAAAACATAAATATGAGTAATCTCACACCCTATAATAGTAATTGATACAACATCTTTCTGGGATATTACTTCACCCAAAAGTAACCCCATGTGATGAGATTTTGGTATAACAATGATTTAATCATCAGATAGGTATTTGGTATATAATCAACAAATTCCAAAAAAATATATCACTCTATAATACATCTTTCTGGTTGACGTTGATTTTTGACACACTCTTTCAAAAACGTCATATACATTTCAATGGGGTACATCTATTTATAATGTATAGTGCCAAATATCCATATCCCTATAAATAAGTGAATCGTCATGTAAACCATAATATCAAATAATTAAGGTTGGAAAAACAAATCTGATTCAATAACAGGACAACACTTTCCCCTTCCATAGTAGGAAATTTCACTAGGTCAATTCCTTTACTACAAATGTTATTAGAAAATAAACATAGTTTGGGTAATGTATGATTGAATATCTTATAAAAAAGAAAACATAAAACTAAAAGCATTAGATCTTCTATAAAAATATGATATCCTTGTGATTCCAGGTCCATTAACATTAAATCAATCATTGAATTGATATTTTTGATATTTAATAAATACCCCTAAAAAACCTTTACACCATTAAAGATATTGTAAAACCAATATCGCTCTTTCTTGGAAAGAGTGTATGAAACTGGAGTAAGAAAAGTACATATTTCACAATTCACTAGCACCAACTCTTCTCGCATACCCATGTTAATCATATCTAACCCACCCTTAATAAAATACTTTATTTTTTTGGGTGTATTTAGTAACATTACAATGAAACAATTCCACACATTTTTTCCACAGTAATAATACGAATAAAATGTTTTACATACAAAAAATTCATGTATGACAATTCAAAAAAGATCTCATTTTCCAGTTGGGTTTCGTATAGTTTTTCGAATAATGTTTACCAAAATCGGAGCTTATATATTTTTCCTTCTCAAATAGTTGATCACATGTTATTGGAGATGGTGTTGTACCTTATTATGAATTCCCATAGAATTATATCATCCAGGATCAATATTTATGTTGGTGAGGTAGAAATATAAGATGTCCACAATACATAGTCTTTGATTAGTGTTTCAACCTAACTGAGGGTGTACCTTGTTCACAAATTGGACACCCTTGAGTTCCTTTAATACTATATCCTGAAAAATTTACATATGATGAAAATTCATTTATAATCCCATAAAATATTGATCTAAATGTAAAATCATAATTTTCATAAGAATAATACAATGTAATAATTAAATCCTACATAATTTTCAAATCTTTGACCAATAGAACCAAATAACATCAATATCATTACCTAGTTATTTTGGTCCAAATATAAGAATATGCGTTATAATGTATATTCAATTCATGTATAACTATAGTGGCATGTTATAATCTACAAATAGAACCAACCATGTATTGTGACTACTACTTTGTAATCCAAAGTGATTCACTCCTTATACAGATAGAGTATGAAAAAGGTTTATCTAATCATTTCTAAATTTATGATACTCATGATCAATTATCTTCCACTAAGGAGAGTATGATGGGTGAGGATTTTTCACATAATTATTCCTTGTGTTTTTATTCCATGTTAATTTTTGGGCAGTATTCTCACTTATATATTGTTTCCTAAACTAAGTAATGATAGGAAAGTACCATAAAACTTTTGAGGTACCTCATTCATCTTTCTTTTATTAAGATGTACCACAATTTGGGCATTTTTAAGTGATTCATGGTCCTTGTAAAATAGTATACAATAATTTGGGCTCTCATGTACTCTTTCAAAGATCATACCCATTGAACACATAATTAATTTAGAATCATGTGTTCAGAAAGGGATTTACATTTCTTCTAGTGTCATATCATTCAAGAGAGAATGCAGTTCTGTAAATCTGGTTCCACTCCATCCATTTCTATATTCTACATTATATAGCTCCAGTATGGCTAACAATGGTGTATATTCAATACAACTAGCATACAATGAAAAATTCATACAACTCTTAAACTTTTGAATTAGTTTTGGACAATCAAAAAGTTCATTTTCAATTATCATTTTCATTTCTTCAACATGATATTAATCGTCATTCACACTTATAATAATATCCTCAATATTTTTTTATCTTTTTCATACTTATAATCATATAAGATGATCCATAAATGCATTTTTATCCCAATCACTAGAAACATTCATTTCTTACACATATTTTTTCTATCATTTATAACTTTGATATATTTTATGATAGATCAAGTGTTCTTCCAACTCCATTAACCTAATTAGTTTGGAATAACAACATCCTAAACAATGACATAGGATTTGAGAAGGGTTATATGAATGATCTTTTGAAAACTCGATGAACTCTTTCACCAAATCTTCATAATATTTTTTAATATGATTAGAATCCATAATTTTTTTATTTATATCCATTCTATTTGATTCAGTAATACTAATATTTAACAAAATAAATTAATACATAGAAATTTTGATCTTAGAACCCTAAAAGGTTACTCATTATATATAAAAACATATAGTCATTATATTTGATATAAATTATCACTATGTAAACAAATTGTTAGATTACATATGGGAAGTGGATTATATGAATTTAAAGTATTATAACACTTATTCTTTTATTAGAGGAATTAACATATATTAAACCAATCATTTTTTGGAATGGATTCATTAAGGGGTTAATTCACTCCTTATCACTATCAATGTTCACAGGAAACCTATGGATTTCTAAAAATGGATAGTATTAGGGTATATATAATAATATTTCACTATGAAATAATATATCAAAACAAATAAATTATTGATTTACATAATATAGTCAACAAAATGCTTGGACGATGGTGGTAGAAAATAGGAAATCACATAATGTCATAAATAATGAGTTTTTTTACATCACAAACAAGTGAAAATTCAAGTATTGATAAGTGAAGTGAAATTCTTAAAGTATAAAGGTAGAAGAAATTATACATATGTTACATATTTGGAAGAATATAAAATAATGTTAATGGATTAAGAGATGGAATAAAGGATACAATTGAAAAATTGAACAAGAAAGTAATGGAACAACATGATATAATTGAATAACTTTTTTATGATATGAATCTTGTAATGGAAATGGAAAAAACCAAGGAGCCTCAATGTCTAACATAAAAGAGTAGTGAAAAGAATAGGTAAAGATTTCACATAATGAAAAGATTTAACTCCTAGATAATTTGGATGGTCAATTGAAGTAGAAGGATTCGAGGTTTGATAAGATTGAGGGATATATTAATTTTTTGAAAGTGAGTTCATCTACAATCTGTTGAGGGTAATATTTGTAGTTCAAGGTGAATGAAATATATGGTCGGAACATCTTAAAAAAATGTGTTAGGGATCGTTGCACGCAACATGGGTACATAGGCATAGTGAAATCAGTAATAGGAAAATGTGTTTAGAAGGGTAGTAGAGACTATGAGGTGTGGGGGAAGCACATTACCAAATATTGGGAGCACTCACACTTATAATTTTTTTTGGAATATACCTTTGGATTTGATGTTCAATTTGTCCAAAATGATCGACATCGACCACAACATACCTATGGTTTCATGAGAGCTTGAGTGTGGCATGACAGAGACTCAATTATAAGGTTCTTTTTTAAAGAGGGAGAAGGTTTATGTTTGTGTTTAGTGAAATTAATTGATAAAAGTTTGTTTTATTAGTGCTAAAAAAGTAAACATAAATACTAATTTTATCTGTAATTTTTTTACACTGATAAAAGTTATGATTTATCAATGCTAAAAAAAGAGCTCACCAAAGTAGTATTTTTCAGAATTTATGTTTTAGAACTAATAAATACTACTTTTGACAGTGCTTTCTTAGCACTGATAAATTATAATCTCTACCAGTTCTAAAAAGGCACTAAAAAGTAAAAAAATGAAAAAATCAATAAAAAATATATATATATAATAAAGTTATTAAAAATGACATATACTAACTATTTAAATTAGAAAATATTAAAAAATGAATTTAGTTAAATTAAATATATAAATTACAAACATATTGAAAATATTAAAACATAATAAATAAATATTAAAAAGTGAATAAATTCTCAATATATTAACAAATAATAATATATTAAAAATTAATATATAATATATAATGAATGAATAATAAAATTAATTGAATAGATAGGAATAAGTTAGAAAAATATTAAAAAAAGTGAACTCAAAACATTAATTACATAACTTACAAAAACATAAAAAATGAATAAATAAATAATATTAATTATATAAAACAAAATTATTAAAAATAAATAATATTAACTATTTTTATTATAAAATTATTAAAAAATAAAATTAAAAAAATAAATTACATACATTTCAAACATGTTAAAAATGTTAAAACTTAATAAACAAAAATTAATAAATATTATTCAAATAAATTTCAAACATATAATAAATATTTAAACATAGTAAATAAATCTGTATAAATAAATATGTATAAATAAATATAATAAAATGATTAAACTCCAACAAATAAAATAATTAATACATGTTAAAAATTAATAAATAATATTAATTGGAACAATACTGAAAATGAATAAATAAAATTTAATAGATAATAAAACTATTTAAAAAATGAATTTGAAAGATTAATTACATGAATTGTAAACACGTGAAAAAAATAAGAAAAGATGAAAAGATGCATTTAAATAAATAAATTATATAAATTTAAAGAATTTTAAAAATATTATAACACAATAAAAAAATGATTTAATATTATTCATATAAATTTAAAATATATTAAAAATATTAAAGAATAGAAAATAACAATTTATAAATAAGTATTAAAAATGAATAAATTCAAAAATATATTAAAAATGAATAAATATTAAAACGAAAAAAAAATATTAAATGAAAAAATATTAAAAATGAATAAATAAAATTTAATAAATTACAAAATTTAGTAAAAATGTGAATTCTTGACCTTAATTACATAAACTAATCACACCTAAAAAATTAATAAAAAAATTAAATATATAATTTTAATTTTATAAATAACTAAATTATTATTGATGAATTATCTTGACTATTCAAAAATATTTATAATTAAATTTATGTACACAGACACAAAAATATTTAGATTGAATAAATTTAAATTAATATGATTACATGATTTGATTAATTAAGTAAAAATATGGAAAAGTAAACAAAATTTAATTTTAATATATTAAAAAATAATTTAATATAATAACATAATTAAGTACATAAATAATTAATGATTATATCTAATTAAACATGATACCATTGTTTAATAACATTAAATCAAGTAAATAATTTTTTTTAAAATAACATTCAATAAAAATGCATAAAATTATAAAAAGAAAAAATGAAAAAATGAAAGGGTAAAACAAAGTTATGTAAGAGTAAATAGAAAAGTTTACAAGTTAGGTAATGTTAAACTAATGTTTCGTAAGGGTAAAAAAAGTTATGTAAGGGTAATAGAAAGTTATTTAATGATAAGAAGCCATTATGGTTAAAACAATGTTATGTTTGGGAAAATTAATGTTATGTAAGGGTAAACGGAAGACAAGTCAAGGTAAAAAAAGTACTATAAGGGTAAATAGAAACTTATTCATGTTAATTAAGGGTAAAAAAATTCATGTAAGCATGAAATAAAGTTATGTAACGGTAAAAAAGTTATATAAGGGTAAAAAAGTTATATAAGTGTAAACTATAATTTTATAAGGGTAAAAATGTTAAGTAAAGGTAAAATTAAGTTATGCAAGTTTTAAAAAACTTTTACATGTTAAGTAAGGGTAAACTAAAGTTATGTAAGAGTATGAAAACTTTATGTAAGGGTAAACTACAATTATATAAGGGTGAAAATAAGTCATGTAAGGGTAAAACAATGTTTTGTAAGCATAAAATAAGATATGTAAGGGTAAAAAGAAGACAAGTAAGGGTAAAAAAATTTATTTAAGGGTAAATTGAAACTTTTACAGGTTAAGTAAGGGTAAAATACAGTTATGTAAGGGTAAAAAAATTATTTGAGTATAAAATAATGCCATGTTAGGGTAGAAATAAGTTAATTAAGGGTAAAAAACTTATAAAAGGGTGAAATAAAGTTTTATTAGGATAAAAAAGTTAATTAAGTGTAAAAAAAATTAAGGGTAAAAAGAAACTTGTATAGGTTAATTAAGGCTAAACTAAAGTTAAGTAATAGTGAAAAAATCCAATTGAGGGTAAAAAAAGTTATATAAGGGTAAAAAGAAGTTAAGTAAGGGTAAAACAATGTTTTGTGAAGGTAAACTAATGTTCTGTATGGTAATACATATGTTAAGTAAGAGTAAAAAAAGTTATATAAGGGTAAATACAAACATCTACAAGTCAATAATGGGTAGACTAATGTTAACTAAGCAAAAAAAACTTATGTAAGGGTGAATTAATGTTATATACGAGTAAACATAAGTTAAGTAAGGGAAAAAAATTATATAAGGGATAAATAAAGTTATGTAAGGGCAAAAAATGTTATTTAAGGGTAAAAAAGTTATATAAGGGTAAATAGAAATGTGTCTAGGTTAAGTAAGGGTATCATAAAGTTAATAAAGGTGGAAAAGTTATGTAATTGTAAAATAAAGTTATGTAAGGGTAAACTTTAACATAAAAACCTCCTAAATGGATTGATAAGTGAAGGAGGTGTTACTAGCCTTAGATTATATCCCCACGAAACCAAATGTTGGAAATAAATTCCAAGGGTCTATAAGATCATTAGGGATGATTTTCCCTTTAAATATAAAACACACAAAAAACACATACAATCAATATACAAACTATTATTGGAGGTACGAGTATAAGGAATACCAACCTAGATTTAATATTATAATAGAAAACAAAATCATAGTGAAAACAAAACAAGGAATATTAAAAAGAAAAACCAAGAAAAACAAGGTTCCTAGACAACAAGTGACACAATCCCAAAAAACACCGATGAAGTTCCAATCACCAACTCCACCTTCCATGCCCACAAAATCAAGAAACATCATTGGAGAAATATGATACCTTCCCTTTACCTATATTATGATAGATGACATATGAAAATGCACTGATGTTCCCAACTAGGGGTGGATATAAACTCAATAGTATTTCCCCATAGACTTCCTAACACACACCACTAGCAAAAGAACCAGTTGGTAGATTTTATATAAAATATTTGAATAGGAAATTCATAGTTTATATAATCTATGAAGGAAATCCAAGGGATAAATTCCAAAACATTTTATCATAAGAAATACGAAAATAATTATTTAAAACAATTTATATAAAAAATTTAATCAATTTAAATGGAAAATAATAACAAACCTTTAAAACATTTCTCAATATTTTCCAAACACATTCCTATGTTCCACAAACACCCACACACACCCATGTATTCAACGTGATAGTTCCATCCTCATGAGTGATCTCTATTTGATCCAAAAATTATCTATAAGGTAACCAATATCCAAGTCCTCCAATGGAAAAATCCCTTTATCTAGGGTCACATTGAAGTAATGAACTCACGTCAACCATGTATTCCAAAATACATTCCATGTTACATTTAACATGAGACAAATTATTTATTGAACACATGTCATCAAACAAACTTGTTTGCATAAAAAAATTCCATAATTGTATAACTATCATTATACAATTATAAACCATGATGGTTTTTATAAAACCATCCAAATTATAAATATTTCTTAAACATAATCAAAATTTGGTTTCTTTCATGGATCACACAAGGGTTTTAGAGCAATATCAAGAAAAAAATTAATCAAAAATATGCCTTTAAGTTATAGAATAGCGGGAATGATAGATACGACACCTTGTAACACCTTGAGATTTTACGACATATATTATTTTTAATTTCTTTCATGTCTTGGGTTTTATGTTACACCAATATTAGCCTGTGCTATACACAACACCGTATTATCTTGTAGTATATGAAACATTATTCTTGTCATGTGTTACACACAATTTCATGTTCTTTTGATAGAATTCGTTTCACACAACACTGAGTATAGATTGTGTTTAATGAACTAAGTTTTTATATTGATATATGAAACACCAAAGGAAGCTTTCACTATACACAACACTAATATGGCTTGGGTTAAATGCAAGAGTGACCTTCCTCGATTGCTTGTGTGTTACGCAATACCGAGTTTCACTAAAAAATGATATATTATTAAAATATTATATATACTATCCTTTATGAATAATATTAACCACATTTTGAATTTTATATAATATTGGAGTTCATTTTACATAATATATGATGGAAAAATCAATTTTTCTGATAAAAGAAGTATTTTTTTTTAAAATGCAGTTTTACCACCTTTTGATAGTGCACCCATTTTAAATCTAGTTAATAACACTTTTATAAGTTATATTTTACAATATAAACTTCATATTTGGAATTGGGATATAAAATTTACTTTGGATAAATTTTTGATATTTTTCTGATAACTTTTATATTTTGATGAATAATGAAAATACGCAAAATTTTAATTGAAAACAACTTTTTTAATAGAATAATTTTATATGGATAAAATATATTATTTAATGATTTTAATGTATAAATATAATATTTTTTTACCATTTAATATAATGTATGTCTTTATCATTAATTTTACATTGAATTCATAGGTAAAAACATTTCAATATTTTTCAATGTTTTTACTTTTAAAACCCATTTTCTCAACAATGGGATTAATTTTAAATTAATTACTTTAACTTCTATGTTTTGAATTTGAAAATATATATTCTATATTTTGAATCAGAAGGTCCAAATTTTGTAAATAGACACTTTTTATTTTTTGTTATTATGAATAGTAACTTCAATAATTATTTTATTTACCATGGTTAAAGGGTAAAAATGTTAAATAAGGGTAAAAAAATAATATTAAACTACCATAAAACATTACCTAATACTATTGGATGAGATATTTACGACCATGGGAATCCTTGGGTAGATTTTGGGACCCCATGGATTCTGTTGAATGTGAAAATGACATTTTATAAGAATTAATTTAAATTAAAGATAATTATAACTGAAACATATATATTTTAATAAAATGAATTTAATATGTGGTTATATAATAGATATATATGTCTATAAATAGTAATTAGAAATATGAAAATATTTCCTACATCATGGTATTTTATTTATAATTTTTATACTTTAGATAAATATATTAATCTATGACACAATTATGATGTAGTGATTACCTCATTAATTAATGATTCGAAAAAATGAATGTATAAATATTAAAATAAATATAATTTGAATATTTTGATGTCATCCATGAATTTTATTGATGAAATTTATATATTGGATATTATTTAATTCCTTTTTTTCGAATTAATATGGTTGTTATGAATTTTTAAAAAAGTCAAGCATGTGTAGTGTCCAAAATTGACACAATTCATAACTTAGAACATAAAATAGTTTATTAAAGTATATTAAATTCCTAAAAATATATCATTCAACCAAATGCTTTAAATAATTCTAAATATGTCATAAATAATTTTTTTTGAGTCGTTTCACCTGATATGTTAATTAAATTAACCCACAATGTGTAAATAACATGATAACATGGTAAGATTAAAAAGGGTAAAATAATGGTTAAACCAAAAAGATAAGGATAAAAACTCATTAAAAACTATTATAAAAATTATTGGATGATGGGTGTTATAACCAAAATCATATTATATTATAATTAAATAATTTTTGGACCATTTTTGATTGAAAATTAAATTATTATAAATTAATATTTAGTGAGTTTCCTAAAGTGCCCCTCTCCTCTCTTATAAAAGTGCACCTCCTACCTCTCATATTCACTCAATTTTTAGCTCTAATTCTTGTAAAAACGCTACCATTTCCTCTTAACAACTATCTTACTTACATTATATAGGTTCTGGTATTCTCTAAATAGCAACTCTAGTGCCATAAGAGGAAATTTAAAGAGGCACATCGAGGAAGAGGTAATCTCTTCCACCGATTCTGTCAAATTTATTTTTTCTTATACTTACTATTATTTAGTTGTTTCATTATAAAGTAATAAAATAATAATCAATAATATACTGATATGTTATTATAAATATTAAACAACCCTATTTCATCTTCTATCTATCCTACAAAAAACAAAATCACCACACGTGCGTACGTACACATTACCGTCTCCACACCGTGGTGTAATATGTTTTTCACCACCACCTTACATGGATGGGTATAATGGTGGAAATAATAAATATATATGATTATTATAAAATTATACTAATTATTATATATTTTACCCCATTCACTTTAATACCATTCAAAAATTATGTGAATGGTATCATCGCTCATGCGTCCGTACGACTTACCGTCTCCACGACGCGATGAGATTCATTCTCCATGTTAACCATTCATGAATGATTATAAAGTATATATAATAAATAATAATGAAATATATTATATAATAATTATACTTTATTTATGTATATATATATTTTTTATTTACTTACTTCCATCCAATTCAATAAGGAAACGAAAATAGCGTTCATGCATACGTATGACCTACCGTCTCCATGAATGATGTATTCCATTTAATTTATCTATCTATTATATATATATATATATATATATATACTGAATATATAAGATATATATAAATCATGTTTTACATTCTGGAAGTAAGTAAATCATGATTTATGAAATCATATGAATAATAACAAGTCCAAACACGTATGATAAATGAAATGATTATTACCCAAAACGTTGATTTAACGTGGAATTGATAAATTAAGGGGTAATATAAAGTCATAAGTGAATCATATATGATATAATAAATATTATTATGGTTATATTTCAAGTTAATAATATTTATAAGCCCACTATATATGAGTTTCATACACATACGGAAGAAATCATACCTAAGGTAAGAGATAATTTTGCAATATAATTTTTATCTGAGATTGTTTATACAAAAGTATTTTCTGGGGATATATTTAACATCCTTGTCTATGTTTTATAAAAATATTTTCATAAAAGGATTAATATTATTCAATGTATTTTTAAAGTCATTTTTATACATTTTTTACTTTTACTACATGGTATGGAAAGAATCTTTCTTTTGATTACCATACACGGTACTTTTTGACTTTTCTTGTAAAAGTACAAGGATAATGTTTTTTTAGATTATACAGAATGAATGGATTTTTGTATATTCATAAAAATTTACTTCCATGAAGCTTAATCTACATTTTTCAAGTTTATTTTCGACTAAATTCTTCACTTTTAAAATTGTGTGGCATTTTGAAAAAGAAAATATTTTTGAAGAAGAAATGATATTTTCCTCAAGAACTAAGTTAAAGTGGTTTATCAATATTATTTTCCATCTAAGATGACATAGGGTTATGTTTCTATCCATATTATTACTTTTATTTGATTATTTTTATGATGGAATTATTTTTATGAAGTGAATTTATCTTATATGGATTATGTTATGATGAAATTAGGTTTAAGAATCCCATTTTATTTTATGGGTTATGCTATGGTGAATGATTTATGTTTTTGTGGAACATGTTAGAATGATTTAATTATGATATGTGTGGGACCAATATCTCCCTCCAATTCATTGGGTAAAGGTTTATATCTAATGAGATAGACATGACTCGAATGGCTAGTAAATCCGGTTAAGTAATATAGGGCTTGAACGACAAGTAAACCCGGTTTAGTAATGGACTTCGTCCACTATAGTGGTCTTGGAAGAAATTCCTTGGCTACTATGTAAATAATAATATGTGCTTATTAGTTTCCAAAATTACATGTTTTATGCCAATTATATTCTATCATGTTTAATTTTATTTTATGATCCATGCCTTATGTACTACCAAGATTTATGTCATTGCTCAATATTTTGATTTTTAAACTTTATATTCATGTTTTTACATTCAAATGTTTATGGATTATTTTATATTCTCCATGTTTTCCCTTAATTAGCATTTGATCTCACCCTTTTTTTGTTTCCTTTTCCCTGGGATACAAATAAAGGTTTTAGGTAGGAAAACAAAAGTGGATGATCTTTATTGGAGATATTGAAGATCATTCACCATGATTAGAAGATCATGTTTTGAGTTTCCAAAGACACTAAAATAATACAATCTTTGGGAATATATTTTTGTTATGTATTAAGTATTCCAAAAAAGTATTGTAATTTACATGTATATCATGGTTGGATATTTATAATTGGTATCAGATCAAAGGTTTAATTAACCTTTGGAAACTAGTATGTGAAAACATTAGTGAGATTCATAGAGATATTTCTGAGGTATGTATAGGGATGTCCCTATGGTTAAGTATAACTATAGGTTACATTCCTAGAATTATATTAATGAACCTAAGTTACCTAGGGTGGGCCTAAGTGGTCAGTAATTAAAGAAGGGGTCATAAGTTAGACATCCTATAAGTGAATTTTTATGATTGTTTGGTTCCTCATTATTTTAACAGCTTCTTACACTATGGTATCTGGTATTAGCCAATGGAGGGAACCAGAAGGAATTGTATTAACATTGAATCTGATGGATAGATTGGTGACTATGAGAAACGAAATTGCATAATTACTAGAGAGAATGATGCTGTGATTATGTATAATTCATCATCGTGATATATGATTAACAAGGTGAACTTTAGTGGTATTACTGAGTCATTGAATAAGAGGAAGATGTACTTTCATGCACGTTGCCATGGTGAGGAACATATATAAAGGAAGATTATGTTTCATACATATCAATAATAAGGGAAGAAGAACCTTGAGAAATACCTCAAATGGAGGAGAATATGTCATCTTTGTGGGAAAAAGGGTTATATAGTGACAAATTGTTATGGAGTTCAATGTATCATATGTGGAAAACATGGGAATTACCCAACTCAATTATCAGACATAAGAATCTACTTCTAAGACAATGAAAAGAATTATTCCATGCCTACCATTAAGGTGGAAGGATTGAATAATTTAAGTATTTGAATCCACAAATGATTAATGGTGAATTATATAAGAGTTATCAGTTTATGTTTTTCACTAGGGATTTTCAATAATATGTTTAATAGTTATAATAGATGAGAAATGTTTTTAATGAAAAAGTGATATTTCTAAGAAACACATGATTAAGGGAAAGATAACCCTTAATATGAGCATGATGTTGAGATAATGATATTTTTATAAATATAAGTTAGATGATATTAATTACCTTGGAAGTGGTTAAGGATTTTTTGAAATGTGGGTTATGTTGTCAGGAATTAAGCATATGACTTTTCAAGTTATAAGGAATATATCCAATAATTTGTGAAATAAGGAAACATGCATGTTTTAAATAAGGATATATGGTAATTTAATATATTACCATGACTTAAGAGAATGAATGATAAAGTCATTAAAATGTTTGGAATGTGACCAACAAGATATATCTTATGATATATGGGAGATAAATGATGGTATTCACATTCTTGTTATATGAAATTTCTGGTAATTGTTTTCTTTGTACTGTGAGATTGGAAAAAAGTATTTTGGACAAGCCCAAAGGTTGGAATGGATTAATTTGGAAATTAGATAGTATTTTTTAAGTCTAGAACTTATTTTTATATTATTTCTAGAATGTTATAATGATATAGTTTTAGAAACAAGACAACCCATAGGACGAGCGACAACTCGTCACATCAGAAAATACTATGGAAATCAAACCCACAACCGATGTGTGACAAGACTTTATCACCTACCACTGGCCTATAAGAAATCTTAGGTTAGTAAATATTAGTTTTATTTTAATAAGCATTAAGATAGATGTATTATAAGTCTATTTTTGGAACCATATAGGACTAATCACACCATAGACGGACTTAGGTATATTTAATAACTTGTGATATCATTTTTGTGACAGAGTAATATGGAATAACCTATCATTCTATTGCATGATATTCTAACACTTAAAGAATGAAAAATTTGACTTCATTTCTTTGAATAAGAGATGAAGTGGAAATTGTTTAGAGATGATCAACAATGAGATTGTATTGAAATCAATTAAGTATTTATTATCATGAAAAAATTCATTAACCATAGGAAAAGGATCTTGAAACCAAAAATGTTATTCTAGTACCTTCTTATATGATGAATCATATGACCCCTTAAATCATCGCAAATTTATGGTTTTCTGGTAGTTAACTTTCTCCAAACCTTATTCTCTATCACTATCCATCAGAACATAATGGTTAGATTTATCTTCCATATCAATGTTTTCACTTCCTACCTATGTTTTCTTATATATAAACCCAGTGATGAGTTAATTTGGGTAACCATTATGTTTCTAACATTATTTTTAAAATAAAGTTTTAGTATTTATTTTTATGATGAGGGTTTCTATGAGAAAAACATTTATGTAGAAACCCATTTATAACCATGAAAAATTCTGCGGGTGAAATTCATTTTAAGGAGTGTAGAATGTAACACCCTGATATTTTATGAGATTGATTATTTTTAATTTCATTTATGTCTTGTGTGTTATTCTATGTCAAGATTATCTTGCGCTATACACAACATTGTATTAGCTTGTAGTATACACAACACTATTCTTTTTTGTGTTGCACACAATTTCAAGTTCTTTTGATAGAATTCATTTCAAGAAACATTGTTTATAGATTGTGTTCAATGAAATAAGTTATGATTATGATATATGCAAAAACAAAGGAAGGTAACACTACATGAAACACTGACATGGATTGCGTGACACAGAAGAGTGACCTCCCTCGATAGCTTGCGTGGTGCGCAATACCGAGTTACACTAAACAACGATATATAATTAAAATATTATATAAAATATACATTATGAATATTATTAACCAAATTTTTAATTTTATATAACATTATCAATCATCTTACACATTATATGATAGCAAAATCATTTTTCGATAAAAAAAGTATTTTTTTAAAAATGCAGTTTTACCGCCTTTTGACGGTGCACCCATTTTAAATATAGGTTTTGACAATTTTATAAGTTACATTTGACAAGATAAACATCTTATTTGTAATAGGGACATAAAAATTTACTTTGGATAAATTTTTGATATTTTTCTGATAATTTTTATATTTTGATGAATAGTGAAAATACACAAAATTTTAATTGAAAAAAAATCCGTTTTCATCAAAATAATTTATATGATTAAAATATATTATTTAATGGTTTTAAATTATAAATAGAATAAATTTTTACCATTTAATATAATTTATGTCATTAGAATTAAATTTACATTGATTTCATTGGTAAAAACATTTCAATCTTTTTCATTGTTTCCGGGGTATTGTAGCAGGTACTGTTTGTTACTGTAGTAGTCGGAACTATTCACCTGACTTGGGCCTTTGGGCCACCGGTTTGGGCCTACAAGTCTCAAGGGACTTTGGGCCATCAAAGGCCTTCGGGCCTTCAGGCCATTGAGGCCATGGAGTAGCCCAATTCACACAGAGTAGGCCCCAGAAGAGGATCAAAGCAACAAGAATAGAAGTCACCAGAAGTAGAGCTAACCATATTAGAAGAATGAGAGGGTATGGAAACCGCCATCGGGACCAGGCACCATGAATCTTTGTACGTGGAAATGCTAGCCGATCAGCAATGAATGGTGGGGAGCTAGGTGATCAATGATGTAGAAGCTAGGGAAGGGCAGTTCTAGTGGGTTGGGTCTAATTGTCATGTATTGGGAATGGTATTCCTCTGGGCCTTCGGGTCATGTATTTCAAGTCATGTCGGGCCTTGTGCCTTGGGCCTACGGGTCATGTAAGGGTTCCCCTTCAACCCTTAAAAGGTAGAATATCTATAATAAAATAAAAAGAAGTCCTTCGGGCCATTTGGGATAAACTACCCTAACACATGCCCTAATCCTATGGGATGAGATATTTCCGACCATGGGAATCCTTGGGTATATTTTGGGACTCCATAGATTCACGTGGATGTGAAAATGACATTTTATAATAATTAATTTAAATAAAAGATAATTATAACCTAAACATATATCTTTTACTAAATAGATTTTAATATGGGGTTATATAACAGATCTATATGCCTATAAATATTCATTTGAAAGATAAAAATATTTCCTATATCATGGTATTTTAATTATAATTTTTATACATTATATAAATATACTTATTTATGATATAATTATGATGAAATGATTACCTTATTAATTAAAGATTGGAATAAATGAATTTATAAATATTAAAATAAATTTAATTTGAATATTTTGATTTCATCCACAAATATTATGGATTAAATTGACATATTGGATATGATTTAAGGCCTTTTTTTCTAATCAATAAGTTTTTTATGAATTTTCAAAAAAATCAAGTATGAATACTGTCCAAAATTTATACAATTAATAACTTAAAACATAAAATAGTTTATTAAATGATATTAAATTCGTAAAAAACTAATATTTGGAAAAAATGGTTAATATAAGTCCAAATATGTCATAAATAACTTTTTTGAGTCTTTTTACATGATATGGTAATTCAATTAACCCACAATGTGTAAATAACATGATATCACAGAAAGATTAAAAAGGATAAAATAATGGTTAAACCAAAACGATAAGGACAAAAACATATTAAAAACATGTCTAAAAATTATTATATGATGGTAATTTGAACAAAAATAATCATATATTATAATTAAATAAGTTTTGGACCATTTTTTGTATCGAAATTGAATTTATAATAAATTAATATTTTTTGAGTTTCCTAAAGTGCACCTTTTCTCTCTTATAAAAGGACACCTCCTCCCTCTCTTATTCACTCCATTCTTAGCCTTCAATATCATCCAAACCATAAAATTTTCTCTTTTAAACTACCATAGTTACATTCTATATGTTCTGGTCTTTCAAAAGACCAACTCTAATGCCCTAAGAGGAAATTTAAAGAGGCATGTCGAGGAAGAGGTAATCTCTTCTACCGATTCTTTCAAATTTATTTCTTCTTCTACTTCATATTCTTTAGTTGTTTCATTATAAATTAAAAACATAATTATAAATAATATACTGATATGTTATTATAAATATTAAACAACTCTATGTCACCTTCTATCCATCCTGTGAAAAATGAAATCACCGCGCGTGCGTACGTACAGATTACCGTCTCCACATCATGGTGTAATCTGTTTTTCACCACCACCTTACTTGGATGGGTATAATGGTGGAAATTATCACGATATATGATTATTATAAAATTATTCTAATTATGTGATATTATAAACCATCCACTTAAATAACATTCAATAATTATGTGAACGATATCATTGCTCGTGCGTACGTACGACTTACCATCTCAACGACATGATGAGATTCATTCTCCATGTTAACCATTAAAAAATAATTATAAAGTATATATAATAAATAATAATGAAATATATGACATAATAATTCTACTGGATTTATGTATATATATATGTCAATTACTTACTTCCATCAAATTAAACAAGGAAACAAAAACAACGTTGATGCGTACGTACGACCTACCGTCTCCATGGATGGTGTATTCCATTTAATTTATCTATCTATTATATATATATTTATATACTAAATATATAATATATATATAAATCATTTTTTACATTATTGAAGTAAGTAAATCCAGATTTATGTAATCATATGAATAATAAAAATTCCAAACACGTACGATAAATGAAATGATTATTACCCAAAACGTTGCTTTAAAATCGAATTGACAAATCAATGGGTAATATAAAGTCGTAAGTGAATCATATATGATATCATAAATATTATTATGGTTCTTCTATAAGTTGAAAATATTTTTAAACCCACTATATCGGATTTTGGGACACATATAGAAGAAATCAGACCTAAGGCAAGGGATAATTTGGAAATCTCATTTTAATCTAAGATTGTTTAAATGTAAGTATTTTTTGGAGATATATTTATCATCCATGTCCATGTTTTATAAAAATATTTTCAGAAAATATTTAATATTTTTCTATGTATGTTTAAAGTCATTTTTATCCATTATTAAATTTTACTACATGGTATGGAAGGATTATTTCTTTTGTTTACCATATGAAGTACTTTTTGACCTTTTTGGTAAAAGTATGAAGAGAATGATTTTTTAACTTATATGTCATAAATTTATTTTTAAATATTAATAACACTTTACTTCAATGAAGCTTACTCTACACGTTTTAATGTTTATTTTCAACTAAATTGTTTTCTTTTAAAATTACATGACATTTTGAGAAAGGAAATTATTTTTGAAGAAGAAAGGATATTTCCCTCAAGAACTAAGTTCAAGTGGTTTATCAATATTATTTTCCATCTAATATGACATAGATTTATGTTTCTATCCCTATTATTACTTTTATTTGATTATGGTTATGATTTAATTATTTTTATGAACTTCATTTATCTTATATGGATTATTTTGTGATGGCATGATGTTCAAGAATCTCATTTTATTACATGGGTTATGATATGATGAATGATTTATGTTTTTTTGTCACATGTAAGAATTATTATGAGATGTGTGGGACCAATATCTCCTTCTAATTCATTAGGTAAAATTTTAGATCTCATGAGATAAACATGGCTGGAATTATAAGTAAATCTAGTTCAGTAATATAGGGCTGGGACGACAAGTAAAACAAGTTCAGTAATGGACTTCATCCACTATAATGGTCTTGGAATAAATGCCTTGGCTACAATGGAAATCATAATATGTGATTATTAGTTTTCAAAATTACATGTTTTATACCAATGCTATTCTATCTTGGTTAATGTTACTTTATGATCCATGCCTTACGTACTGCCATGATTTATTTCATTGCTCAAGATTTTGATGTTTAAACTTTATGTTTAAGTTTTTACGTTCAAATGTTTATGGATTGTTATATGTTCTCTATGTTTACACTTACTGATAATTTGAGATCACCTTTTTTTTGTTTTATTTTCCTCTCTTGGCCCCATCCTAGCTTCCTCTAGAGAAGCATTTGGGGGACCAAAATATCCTGAAAAAAGGGTTGGGATGGAGGATTGGGAATGGCTCATCTGTCAACATCTGGACCGATCCATGGATTTTCGATAAGGATGGTATGCAGGATACATTCAAAGCCCAACCAGGTCTTGAAGACGCCACTGTCAATTGCCTCCTTTCAAACCAGGGCCCGGGGTGGTGTTTGGAAAAGATCCATGAATGGTTTAACGAAAGAGACTAAAGAATTATCCTGAGCATCCCCTGGGTCCTAGATGCAGGCCCCAACCATCTATTCTGGACCAATTAAATTTTAGGCAATTACACGGTGAGATCCATGTATAAACTGACTCTTGGAATCCACTATAATGACCGTGAAGAGGGACCATGGAAAGCACTTTGGAAGCTCAACGTCCCCCAAAAAATATGCCAATTTTGATGGCAGGTGTGCATGGGCACCCTCCCTACCATGACCCTTCTCATTTAATGACATATGGCCAGTGCTGAGTCCTGC
Organism: Viscum album; assembly: GCA_963277665.1. Lineage (NCBI taxonomy): Eukaryota > Viridiplantae > Streptophyta > Magnoliopsida > Santalales > Viscaceae > Viscum > Viscum album. The sequence goes on along the minus strand of OY728126.1, from coordinate 811,254,645 downwards.
CCTTTCTGCCTTAATATTCTAGAAAATATTTTTCACTCCATCATTCACTACCCGGGAGCTAAGAAAATTTGAAATAAATGGAGCCCGGTTTCTGATGCTTCACTGGACATTGCCCATGACCTCCTTGATCTTATGATGCAGTGTTGTTACTCTCCTTCATCGATTAATACAGGTTCACTTCGCACCCTATCCTAGATCATTTGGGTTTGGCGTAACGATTCTGTTTTTCACCACGTTCATAAACCTCCCGAATTATGGATTGAACGAGAAATTTCATGGATTGAGGGATGGAAGGACCGCAAAGGACACTTTATGCCAGGTGTAACCCCCTCCTGTCCCCCTCATTAGAACCCCCCAATGGAAGGGATTATTAAGCATAACATGGACGCATCTCTCCCCAAATATGGGCTTGTTTCTCTCGGTCTCCTGGCCTGAAATCATCTGGGAAAAATCATTGCAGCAAAATATGAATCACATTATGCCTTCTGGGAACCTGTAGTAGCTAAGGCCTCGGCCATCCTTGCAGGTATAGTGATCACTATGGAACATGGTTGGGTTGATATCATCATTGAGTATGACTTCCTCACCGTGATCGATTCTATTAACCACAATGACGCCGAGCTCCAGTCATTTGGCTTCATCATCAGGCAAATTCGCTCGCTTCAACAAGGCTTCTTTTGCTGCACCTTCTCCTTTAACAAAAGGGAAGGAAACAATATGTCCCATCAGCTAGAAGCCTCAGGCCCCTTCGATGAAAACAGCTATGGCTGGATAATTTCCCTTCCTGGATTTTCTTATGTACGGTTGTTGATCTTCGCCATTAATGTTATCTGTCCTTCTTTTCAAAAAAAATGTTATGAGATTTCAAGAAACTAAACTAATATAGTATTTGGGAATATATTTTTGTCTTCTATTAAGTATTATGAAAAAGTAATGCAATGTCCATGTACATCAAGCTTGGGTCTCTACACACCTAACCTTCAAAAAATGATGAAAATGAATAACACTGATATGATCTTCAATATACAACCTTGGATTTACATCCTTCAATCGATCCAATAATATATCATCATGATATTTTACGAGGAATATAGAAAAATCTATGAAATACTAGATCTAATAATTTTGGTGAGAGAAAATATGATGATATAAGGAGATAGAGGTAAAATGACGACTTATCGATGAATCTGGATCTTTAAAGCACTTTGATTTGACCAAAAATTGTCTTCGAGTTGAAAATAATCAACTTGGGATCCTAGAGAGGTATATTAATTTTCATCCCTAAGAGAATAGGGGAAAATAAGGTTTTTGGGGCCTTAAACCAAGTTAAAATATAATTTTCAGATTAATAAATACCTATTGCATGGTTTGACCGCATAAATTGGAAAACCATGCACTAACTATGCAGTTTTACTTTCTAAGAATAACCCCTCATACAATTGGATCACATTTTTTGATAAACCATTCCATTACCATGATTTTACCATCGTTTCTCTTTTTTTTATTTTACTCTAGGTACTCACACATTTTGACCAAACACTACACCAACTATTCACCTTTTTCGTAACCCCTAAAACATGTTTCATGGTTTCTTGGAGGAGGTGAATGATTTCTACTAACTATTAAAAAATATTACACCTCTTGAAAAACCTAAAAAACATGAATAAAATTACCAGAATATCGTAAAACTTAACCCAATAACTATATAGAATCATACCCCATAAAAAAGGCCATTTAACTAAAAACAGGAGTGTTACATTCTCCCCAACATTGATCATTCCATCTTAAAAAAGTATAAAACAATTTTTTCTGAAGATACCATACCACTAATCTATCATTAACTTCTCAAATTCCATTGTATCTCCCTAGATCTAACTATATTTCCACACAACCCATAATAAACTGATGATTTTCCCACATAAGATATTCTCTTTCCTATTCACAATCCATATCAGAACACAAATTAATGTAGAATCAGATTAATGATCAATATGGTCCCATCTAGTCATATGGCCAGGATCAGGTTGGTACTTCTTCAATTGAGCTCCATAAAACATATTTTTCATAAAACTAAACTTTTTTGGTAAACCCAAATGATAATCCACATCACCACTCACTCAAGTATCTTAAAATAACTAATGTACAATGGGGAAAAATTTCCTTTTTTACCAAAATGATGATACCCTAACCTTGTGGAGAAATTACCAATAAAACATGATTAACTACATAAAAAGATTATAATAATCAATGATAATAAACATACAATTTCTAAAATTCCAGCTTTTCTACATTCTTTTCCTAATCAACAGAATTTTCATCATTGTTTATTACACAAGACTGGGCCTACCATTTGAAGTATAACCTGTTCCACCCAGAAAAGTGGAGGACAATAAGTATGGCCATACAATGCTTCAAAAGGATCCATATGTATCAAATCATAATAACTTTTAATGTATGTGAACTGCACCAAAGTTATGTGATCTTCCCACGAGCCTCTAAAATACATCAAAAAATCCATAATCATGTCCTTAAATATTTGGTTAACTCATTTTTATTATCTATCTATTTGAGGATGATAAGTTATACACATAGTCAATTATGTTCCAAGGGATTATTACAAGCATTTCCAATACCATGATGTAAATTTTAGATACCTATCATAACTTATCAAAACTATAAATCCATGCATCCTTAAAATTTTATAAATGTATATTTTTGTAAAATCTTCCATTTTATTATATTCATAAATAGGGAAAAAGTGGGCGAAATTCTTGAGCCTATCCACAATCACCCATGTGACATTATTTTTCAAAACTATTTTTGGTAGACCTATTACAAAACCCTTAGCTATTTACTCCCATTCCCATATAGGAATTGGTAAAGAATGCAATATACCAGATTTCTATGGTGCTATTCCATGACAAGTTAACAGATGATGCCCCTAAAGATAAACTCCTCCAGTTTTCTCTTAATGGTTGCCCTAAAAAACTATAATCTCAATTATTTATACATATTCTATATTCTTGGATGAACAACCCATATCGAGTGGTGGTAGGAAGAAAGAATCTATTCCTGATAGTTTGGAAGAACCATAATCTGCTCTCTAAAATGAAACCTAGATCTCTAATATAGATTACACCCCTCAATGGTCTCCCAACCATTGAGTTATAACCTAATGTAAATACATTCTAGATCATATTTTTAAAACCTCCCTATTTTCACAACCATGTTAGGATCAAAATAGATTGGAATGAAAATTGTAGCATTAACATGCTTAACACAATCTACGTGCATCTATGTTGTGGCTAACATTAGATTCCACTTATCCTAAGATTATTTATCTTTCTTATTATATGACTTACCAACTATTTCATCAGCAATAGAGTTACCCTTACCTACTATATACATAAACTCTAAGTCAAACATTTAATGATATTCCATCTGTCTTCACTACCTTAAGTTCAAGTATCTTTATCACAAAATGTGTTTCAATATTTTATGATCTATAAACACTAAAAATTTCTCACAAAAAATATAATGATCTTATGTCTTCATTGGGAAATAAGAAATAAAATGATCTCCTTGTATGAGGATACAACCCAACCCCAATTCTAACACATCACAATTAACCACATATCCCAATCTAGACTCTGGAAATATATGGATATGTTTTGATATAAGTTGAACCATATGTTCTTGAAAATATTTCAATTATTCAACATTCCATTGGAATGTAACACCTTTCTTTGTGAAATATTTTATTGATCCGGCATGATGTGAAAAATCAAGAATATAGTATCTTTAATTTCCCACTATGCCAAGAAACTATGTATATTAATGACATTATTTAGTGGATTCCAAGAAATTATAGATTCAATCTTTTCAGGATCAACTAAAACTAATTTTTTAGAAATTACATGACCAAAAGAACATACCTATCTTATCCAAAAATCACATTTCAGAAGCATATAATAAATTCAATGTATTTTTAAGATACCCAACCATCCTACCAAGTTTTTCTCATGATCAATTTTTTCATAGAATACAATAGAATATCTTTAAAGGACACCCCAAAAAATGAGCCAATATACCTTAAAAATATTTGATTTATCAATTCCATGAAAAATGATAGTGCAGTCATAAGATCAAAGGGAATAAACACATACTCATAATGAAAATATCAGTTCCTAAAAGCTGTCTTTTTAATATCTTCATTCCATACTCATAGTTGGTGATAACCTAAGCATAAGTCAATTTTAGAGAACTATTTGGATCCCCTATTTTTTTTAAATTTTAACAAATCCATGGAAGAGGATATTAGTTATTTATTGTAACTTGTTTAATCTTATGATACTCACAGCAAGTATAGGATTTCTATCCACATTCTTTACAAAAGAGATCTGGTGCTACCCATGAGGACATGCTCGATCAGATGAACCCTTTAATTTCCTAATATTAAAATTGGTATTTTATTTCTCGTATTTTTTGGTTATATCCTATAAAAAATGGTAAATATGAATTTTCCTCAGTAAAAGATCAATTATAAAATCCACTTCAATTTTGTATGGAAACCATAAAAAGTTTTTAGAAAAAAACATTAGGAATCTGGTCAACTATGTTTATAAAATTTATATTGTTGATTTCATCAACCAATTCCAAAGTAATTAATTCTAAATAGCAGGATATAGTTTTAACAACTAGTACCAAAGGTCATATTCTACTTGCATCCACTATTAAATATCCTTTATAGGGATTCTTAACGCCATTATAAGATAGAAAAGTAACTTTCTATCCACAACAGTAAATACAAGCCTTAAAATTAATCAAAAATTCCATTCCCAAAATAAAATCATATATTTCCATATCATGGATGGAAAAGTCCCATACCAATTCTGCCCCATCTATAGTCATTATACACATTGTACAATAAAAAACTTGACACACTCATTAGAAAAGAGAATTTTTTAGTTTTAAAATAGAAGGCATCATGTCAACATGAAAACCCATAAGATTAATATCATGAGAGAAAATAAAATATTGGGAAATTCCCTTACCAAACTAGTTTTGTATATCGGTATAATTCATAAGAATTATACCTCTCACTATTGAAGGACCAAATTTATCATATTTGATCACCTTCTCAGCACTACAAAGATTCTTAAAAGATCCTCTTGAGACTTTTATTCCCTATTGAGATTACCATTATTGAATAGTTATGGTTTTATTAGAATCACCTTGACTAACTTGGTTCTAAGGATGGGGGTTATTCTGACGAGATCACCACGTTGAATATTAGGATTTTTGAGACACATGAGATGTATTTCTAGTAATATAACTTGGAGGTCCATGAAAATAACACTAAAGCTATCCCATATGGTTTCAATTTTGAGATAATTTAGGTGGTGTTGTTAAATATCACTTGATATAATAAAATTAACCACATTAGAAACATTCCATCTTACTCTTGGGTCATGGAGGAAAATTAACCGAAAATGTGGTCTGGGTCTGAGACACTCCAACACTTTGGATGAAGGTGTAACTCTTCAGCTTATTCCTATAATTTGAGTTCCCACCTACTCCCATGGATATAATCACACTTCCTTCAGTTGGATTCCACAAAATATCCCATTCTTCCATAGCCACACAATTTACCATTTTTATATAGTCCATAATACAAAGGAAAACAATATTTGAGAGAGTTTATTATTGTCGACCGAATCAAAAAAATGTTACCTCAGGATGCACCTGTAACTACCTCTGGTTCAATGAAAACTATGTTCATAAACATAGCTACATACATAATAATTTATATATTCTATTGATTCAGGTGGAAGAGATACATTTTTCTCAAAATCTAAATGGCGTGAGGATATAATTATTTGTTTAATTATTCATCAAAATCCTCTCATGCAATTCATTGGTTAGATTTAGCCGAAACTGATAAATCCCACCATTGGTGTACAAGATCCTCATGTATATGAGTTTATGTCTTGAATTTAATCTTGGATAGTGTTATAAGGAAATTGAATATTTGAGTCATCTTATTCATCCACACTACTTTTTTTTAGGTTTGTAATCCCCCTGATAGATGGGTGGATTTTTATTTTAAATCTGATTATAGTGGTCCACCTATCAAGGTTCATCATTATGGTTTCCTCCATCCATGGATGAAAAAGTCAAAATGATTATTTATAAAAAAAATTAGTTCACCTGTGTCATAGGTTGAACCACATTTTCTATGACCTCTTCTTATTGGTTTCTATAATTTCTATAAATGTCATATCTATAAGAAAAAAAATTCATTTCTCATCATTCAATAGAAACTAAAGGATGATAAAATTTTAAATCACAATAGGAAACAAGATTTAAATGATTCATTTTTGAAATTAAACTCCTAATACCATATTAACCATTTTCCATAAATCATTAAGTACCAAATGAACAATAAAATGCTCATGGGAATTCTCAAAACTAATGCATGTTATGTTACACTCATAGGTTAAACACACAATGATTTGATGAAACAATTGGGTAAAGATACCACCCTAGAAATATGAAGTTTACCAAAAAAAGGACAGCTATGTATTTTATATTATAAATTAAATATTCCTATAATCCTATCTCCTTTCTACCATCCCAAAACAACATATGGACTATCCAAAATTGATACCGCTTGTAACATACTGCCCCTCCTCACTAGATTGAGAAGTGACATCTATGTTAATTTATTTAGGTGACATCCTCAACACACCAAATAATGGAAATAAATTCCAAGGGGTAAGAATATCATGGGGGAAAATTTTCCTTTTAGAGATAAAACAAAAAAACAACACATAACATAAACATCCTATGTAAAATCCCAACAGTTTATGTAGATGTATTGAGATCATTTATAGGTACTCTTTTTCCTTTTTTTGAGTATATATCATGTTTGGGTTTTACCTTGGGGATTTTTTGGGTGAAATTGGAGAATTTTGGAAGGGAGAGGTGTTTTTCATGGTTGGTTCATGGTTGGCACATGGTTTTCACAAATTGTGTTCCATCCTAGAGAACTGTGCAAACCTAGACAATGGGGATTCACACAGATAGCACATGGGTTTTTACATAGTGTGACCTCTTAAAAGTAACTATGAACCTCACATAGAAGAGGTGAATAGTTAAGGAACACGGTTTGAAAAACCATGTGCCCCTGCATAGGAAACCATGCATGCGGGGTTAGTTAATCAAAAAATTAGTTTTAAAATTCCAAACCCCCCTTCCATCACACTAACTCATACCAAATTTAAACTAAATGTTTTAATATTTTTTTTGTAGGCTCTTGGATTGTCTCCAAGTCATTTTGACCTCCGTTCTTGGCAATTCAAAGCCAAAATTGAAGATATGCACCCCTATCATAAAGAAAATACCATCCCTTTTTGGTTCCTTTATCTCTCTCATTCCCCCCCCCCATAATTTTGATGGGATTATTTCCTCGATTTGTGATGGATCTAAATCTTTGTTTTTTGGATTTTGATTAGTGTGATATCAGATCTAGGTTTCAGATATATTTATTATCCTCCATCACGATCTTTGTTATTTTTCTTTAATTCAGGTTTTATGTTAGAAAGAATTGATCATCAATATTAAGGTGTGTGTTGTCAATTCTATTCCCACAGTCTTAAATTCCAATTGTGTGTATGTGTTTTGAAATTTCAATTGGAACATTTAAAAATTGAATCTTGAATTGAATAAATTAATTGATTGATTAATTTATGGACTTTTAGAATTGATGGAGTATTAGGATTGTGAAATTGGATAGAGTAATTGGATAGTTAATTAATTGAATATTAGGATTGTGAAATTGGATTAATTAATTTTTGACTTAATTAATGGAATATTTTGATCGAGTATTTGGTCAATTAATATTTTTATGAATTAATTGAAAATGTGAATTATGGGATGGTTGACCTGAGCATTATGTATTAATGGGGTATATGGTAAAATGTAGATAAATGTATTAATGGTGATTTGTTCATATTTTTCCTTGTGACTTAATTGAAGAACCATTTTTTCTGTGATAAATTGTGATGGTACCATGAAAATAGATGTTGGTAAAAGGATTGACATTGATTAATCATTATTGATGTAATATATAGCATTTGTGTGACTGATTAATAAACATGTGTGGGACTTGGACTACTGATTCAAAATCACATAGTGATAACCTTTTAAACATGTGTGGGACATTGAATATTGATTCAAAATCCCATAGTTATTACTAATAAATGAGTGTAGGATATAGACTAATTCCTCAAAAGTGAACTTGTGTGATTGTTTGATAAATGAGTTTTCAGACACAGATAGTTGCATCAAATACCCACAGGGTGAATAAAATGGTTTTCTAGACCTAAAATGTTGTCATTGAAATATGTTTCCAATTGGACATAATATAAAATTTAAATGAATTGATAATTGATAACTATAGTAATGTTATATGTGCCATGGTTCAGAATCTGTCATAGGATAAAGTAGGTATTATGGTTTTGGTGTCCTCTGGATCTTGGGGGTTAATGTGGTTAGTTAAAGAATAATTCAAAATTTGACAACTATTTACTTATGCATTGTACTTTATTCTTTATACAACTGCATACAATATTATTGACTGTATAATGATTTATATTCCATTGGTGGTGGCTTGATAATTGGTACTCACACCCTACTTGGGATGCCTGATCGATACCCGAATAGACATCAAATTTACATGATAGGATATGTTAAAGAGTATTATGATAGATGGATAATTGGTGATGGAGTATGGATGATGGAAGTAGACATAATTTGGGACCTGCTTTGGATTTTTTAGAGACTTTTTATTTTGGGGTTTTCATCTTGAAGCATGACACCTATTTGGAATTACATATCTATTGTTTAGTTTTGGATATTGTATTTCATTTTTTGGTAATCATATTATACTGGTATGGTTTGGTTATTAGTTATATCATATGGGTATTCTTATTTATTTTCCTATGTTGTTCTACTTTGGTAATAAGGGTATAGTATCCCCATGATCGATATTAGACTATTGATGCTATTCAGCAACCTCTAGCTATGGGTAGTCACTCTTGTATTCATGTGACTAATTGGATCAGGGCACTAATGTGTGGAACTCGGGTCAGGAAGTTACATAGTGGTATTAAAGAAGTTTTATTTTCTTGTAGTTTTTATTACTAACCTGGAAAGGTAGATAGAAGAATAGTATGATTCAGGCCTTGGTTAAGATCTCTTGCATGTGATTAGATAACCAATGTACAAGGGTAAAATCCAAGCACCCATGGTTGGATTGTTGTTATTGATGTGTGTTGTTACAACTGGATTTTATTTCACCTCTAGTGATTCACCTGTTGTGTTATCCAGTTATTGTTTTTGTGATTTTATGAGATTTGAAACAGGACATGGTTTGACATGATAATTGAGTATACATTCATCATTCTAGGAACTCAATAGTATTTTGTGGCATGCATCATTTTAGGCATGCACAAAAAAAAAGGTTTTGGGTAAGTTGTTGAAATGGAAATGTTTTTCCTTTTTTTGTTAATTGAACTGAATATGGTTCTTGATATGAAATTTAATGTACTAGAATGATGATTAATGTAGAAAATGAGTGTCTAATGATAAAATTGTATAATAATAAATTTTTTACACTTTTTAACCAAGAACTATATGTAGAATTGTTAAGGGTAGTGATAGTGCCTCAGTTTCGACTGTATGGAAGAAAAGGTGGGGGGGGGGGTGACTTGTTATGGATTTTGTGAAGCCCTATTTTAAAATGTGTTAAATTTTTGTTATGGGTCCTATGATGTGTGTTTAAAATTGTAGAGGTATGCATCCATAATGATGCTTGTTTATGGGATGATAAGATGTTATGGTTGTAAATGATCCTATATCAGTGAAAAATGCGGCACTAATTGTCACGAACCAGGCCGAGTCGCCATCTGACCTGGCGCCTGACCTGGTCTGTGACATAACCCGAAGGGCGTTCCCGATCCCCATGGGCTGGAAAAAGTGCCCGGGTATGGAAACTAACACATGGGAACGATTTACATGAAGGAAGATCAATAAAAACAACCAACAACTTGAATGGAAAGAAACTTATTTTATACAACCAAATAGACCCTTAACACAATTTATATTTAAAGGCCTACAACTAGAACAAACAACCCAAGAGAGACGACCAAAAAAAAAAATAAAACTCTAAGAAGAATGCAATGAAATAAAACTAACACATCTACCCACACCTTCACGCAACATGAGGAGCCACCTCCTCAAACCACCATCGTCAGGCCTACATGGGAAAAATCATTGACAACCCAAACCACCGTCACTAATAATGATGCCTCAACCTGTGACATACAAAGAAAAAATCCTACATACACCCAAAGGTGTATGTAGTGTGTGATCCAAGATCCCAGTAGGATGCCACCGAGAGAATATTCCATGCATAACTATTTAAACGAGGAATACATTTTCTAGTAAAGTAGCTAAAAGGGAAATAAATGCTTAAACGATATTTAATGAAAACAATTTTTAATGATAGGTGCTTTAAATGAAAATGAATTTAAAGACAAAAACCTAAATTAAAGAGAATAATTAAATACTTTCACACTTTTAAAGAAAACAAGATTTAATAAAATCTATTTCAAATAAAACAGATTAACTTAAAACACACACACACACACACAAACACACTTACTTTTTAAAATAACCAACGATTCACACCGATGAATGTAAAGTATCCAAGGAGCACCAAATATGGGAGAGGCCTCATGTGTGTTAGCTATATTGGGTCTCAAGATATTCGTGTCTTGGTGAAGCGTGCCTTAGAAACCACAACCATTAGAAAACTTGGCTTAGAAGGCCACAACCCTCAATAAACGTGGCTTAGAAAACCATGACCTTTAGAAAACGTGGCTCAGAAGACCAAGACCCTCAGAAAACATGGCATAGAAGACCATGAACCTCATTCATTCATATGTTTATTTAGTGTTTCAATTGTCAGTCCTTCCAGTGAAACTAGGTCGTGTCACATCTGGAACACTAGCCCACTAGTCTTAGTTCACCTTCCTAGCTACCCCGGATTCTCGCTTTGTGCTCAAAAAATTTCAAGATCTTGATAGGTGCACATCACATAAGCAATCCAAGCAAAACACCACGCATGACAAGATACCATTTACAAAATCAATTCCACTTTTAAAATTAAAGATCATTTGAAATGTCAAATTTATGCATAAAATCCAAACATAGTACTTACACACACCGAACCATCATTTTCACACCCAAATACCATTTTGAAATATTACACGCACCCAAATACCAATTTGAAATATTATGCACACCCAAAATAAATATATTTTTTAAAAACATAACCATCATCTCTTACAACATCAATTAAACCACTTACAATTTTAAATAAAACAATTTTACACTTAAATAGCCACCAAGAGAATTTATTGAACAATTCAAAAAAATATACCACATGACTTTTTAACACCAAAACACACACAAAACCCCTTTTATGGAAAAACTAACATTGATGCCATAACCAAAACACACATTGCAGCTCTTTCACATTAAAACCACTAAATTCACAATCTTGAGAACACTACTAAATAACTTAATATAGGTTTTCACAACAAAAGACTTTAACATCACATAAACACTCAAATAACAAAACAAATGCACAAAAAAACTCAGTCAAAATCACTTTCACAACATATAAACAAGTTAAAAATTGTGATAAATTAATAAACCTACAAACTAATACACCAGAGAATTTATGATCCAATTTTTAGAATATGCCGCATGACTCAAAAATACTAAAAATGTAGTGAAAAGTTTCTCTATTACTCGATGCAAATTGATGCTAAACCAGAGCACAATTTGTATAATTTATAATCTACTAATAATTAGTTCAACATTAATTTTTCACATAAAACACACCTATATCACATACACATATCAACTTCAATCAAAAAAATTATTCTCATAAAAAAAACTATTTAAATAATATGATAAATTAATTTAAGGAGAAAAATAATTCATCAAATAATGGATAAAATGTAGAACAACCTACATCGAGTGTCGAAGACTCCAACACTTAGAGTGAAACTTCAATTGCATGTCACTTTCACCATAAAGACCCTAGAATGAACCCAAAATGATGAATTCGAACAAAAACTTCATGTTAAAACCCTAAAATAAGAACTCATACCTAATGAAAAAAATAATACTAAAATACAGAGGGGAGATACTTATCCGAGGGGGTGCATTTCACGTGAAAGGAGAGAAAGGGACTAGTGGGTATTCAGGGAATGGGTATATTGCGAGCTGATGGCTTGGGATGGTGTGGGTTGTCCCTCATAACAGGTTTCCAGAAGATCGGGCGGAGGTGCGATGAAAATTCGATTGGGAGGTGTTGCACATCAGAGAGGGAATGGGTAAAATGATGGAAAGATGAGGGCGGGAAAGAAAGGTCCGGAGGCTGGACCTAGGTGCGGTGCGATGAGTTTTCTTTTGGGAACAGGCAGGGCACCATGAAAGGGTGGGTGCGAGGTGGTCAGTCGGGTGACGGCTAGTCCGACGGGGCACCAGGGAGAGGGGTTACGGTGCGGAGGGGTATCAGGGAAAGAAGGGTGTGGTGTGGTGGGGTACCAGGGAGGGAGGGTTCGGCGTGGCGGGGTACCAGGGAGAGAAGGGTGCAGCGCAGGCCGAGGGAAGGAGAAGGGTGGGGATAAAAAACCCTACCAAAAAATAATAATAATTATAATAAATAAAACAAAATAAAAACAAAATAAAAACAAAATAAAATTAAAACTAATGATAATAATAATACTAGTGGTAAACTAAAATAAAATAGTAATGATAATAATAATAAAAGTAAATGAAAAATAATTATTTCTAGTTACAACAATGGTAATGATAATAATAATAATACTAAGGTAGTAAAAAACTTAATAAACTAAATAATAAACTATACAATTATCAACTTACTAAAATGATATTAATAAGAATAAAACTCTTAATTAAATTATTATAAAAGAAAATAATAATAATATTCTAATGTGAAATTAATATTACTATTATTAAAACCATTATTAATTCGTCTTATTTCATTAGTTGACCATCGGGAAGGACGTGTGGTGAATTGGGCAAGGACGCACGATGACCCAGGCAAGGTTGTGCTGCTTCGACCGCGGTGTGCTGGACGCAACTAAGGGAAAATAATTTGTTTCTAAATAAGATCTTAGAAATTTTAATTCGGGCCTCGACCCAAACTATCTGATGCCAACTAAAAATAATGAGATAATTAATATAAAAAAAGATGGGTGTGACAATTCTCCCCACCCTAAAGCTTTCCGTCCCCGGAAATCCACAACTAAGGCTGAGACCCAAAGAAGAAAACAATACCCCCTTAAGGTCCAAAGAGGATCCCCAATATCAACAAGTGAAAAGAGGAAAAAACATCATGCTCAGAGAGAGTGACTCAAAGAAAACATCATGAAATGCGTAAAAAGACTTTCTGATATGTGTTGCCCACCCCAAAGAGCTGAAACACCTACATTTAATTGTTTAAGAAAAGGATCCCTCACACCCACAGAAATCAACTTTATAAGCCGAAATACCTGAAGCACTATTAAATGAAAACCACACCGTTTGACTAGAACAAACAAACAAGGTCAAGAATGTCCAAGGAACACTCTAATCACCTACTACCAAGTCATCTCTAGGAATAGAACTAAAAGGCCAACTAAGGAAGCCCAAGGGGATCCCCACCATTAGAAACCTAACGATGCCCTAGACGAGATTGGGAAACTGACACGGGGAGGCCCGAGCGGACACCCCACCATAAGAATTGGGTAATTTCGGTTTTTTGGGAGTTTTAGGAAGGCCCCAATGGGTCTCACAACTGTTAGTACCAACAAAAACACTAGAACTCAGGCGCTTCTCAACAATGACCCAACACCCCACCAAAAGGGCAGGGAGGATGGGGTATAACCATCAGGCATCAAAACCCCAGCCAAAGAAAAACCAACATCTCAACATCTCAGGATGAACACCGTTAAACTTTGAGACTAATTTTCCCAAAAAGACCCCATGAGGACCGCTAAAACCAATTACATTAGGTGAGACGCCACCCCTAAAACTTTAAGGTGATAAGACGACCACACCTCCTCATGGAAACAAGAAATATTATGCAACCAAACAGGTCATTCTGAATGGAACAGATATAGAAAATGATTTTACTGCTCTCACCTTCAATACAGATGATAGAAATAAGGTCGGGGTCTCATAAACTCTCAGGGTTCCTGACCACACGCCGACTTCACTCCGAGGCCTATTGCTAGAGCCCTGATGTTTGAAGCTTCTCCTACCTCACAGTCAGTCATAGAATAATCCCAAACAGAGATTCTCCCTTTGGTGTCACACAAAACCACACTGTAACCGAGACAACACCAACAAACACAACACACCAGGACATACAAATACTCTCTCACAACACATCCACCAGAACAGAGGTTTAGATGATGCACATGCATCACCTCATCACCTTTACCATGAAACATAATAAGGAAAGATGCATGAAAAACACTCCCCTTTGAACAGAAAAAAATTAGAGCTCCATGAGAGGACACAATCCTATGAAAACAGGGATTCTCGAAGGATCCTACGAATTCCACCTTTACTATTCAAAGAGAACTCACTGCAACATGTCACCAAACATGACCCTTTTGGCCGATGAAATAATTACCAGCCTTTTAAAACATCAGCTAGCACCGATAACTCCAAACCGCCTTCACCCTTCCCTGTTGGAATTACTTTCACCACATACAGGGGGAACCTTTAGACACAACGATGTCAAACTTCATACCTAACAACTAATACAACTCAAATAGACCAAATTTCTCTTCAACTCCCCTCGCATCTTTCATCCTACTGTGAGAGGTTCCGCTTAGTTGTAAAAAGAAGAGGTATATTTAATTCTATAATTCATGAAGAGGGTCCTCTGATCAACTGGAGGTCCGACCAGTGGTGAATTTCCTGTGGCCACACTTCAATCGCATCTTAATGCATTATAGGGGCGTACACTAGTTAAGAAAGAAAACCATGGACCAAGTCAAACTGGTCCAATGGCCAAGAAATATCACAAGTGAACACTAAACGTGCAGGGGGAACCACTACAAGGGCTTATAGAAGCACTTTTCAACAGAATTCACTAACTACATCCTTGCACACCAACATTCAAATAAAAATTCAAACTCAAGACACAAATCAGTAAAAAAGGATTCTTGGTTCAAAACTCCTAACATCCAACACTTCCCAAAACACAAGGATACATCATACAATCACCAGTTATTAAAACACCAATTTTTTTGACCAAACTTGTTGAAAATATACAAATCTAGTGGGTTGGACAAACACCAACGGTGTCCCATGGGCCTCGCACATTCATGTTCCCATGCCACACCGACACCCACCTCATATCCATCTAGGAGTTCATCCGATTGTGTCATTGAACATTTCTATTTCCATAAAAACTCATGCATGTGGTTTCCCATGAGAACAATAAGGATCAAAACCAATCCTTTATTATTTTTTTCAAAACCAAAAAATTCAACCCACACCTTTCAAATATCATACATAATTTCCTTTTAAATGTTATTCATTTAAAAAAAATTTTCCAAGACCAAATAATTTTTAATTAAAAACCAAATTTCCACAATTTCAAAACAAAGAAACGAGGAATGGTGAAAGAGAAAACTAGTGTCAAAGGGTGACTAGAAAATATGGTTGGAGGCCATACGCCAATAACACCACCACCATAGAGGGTATTCTAGGACAACGTCCCCAGCTCCACATGGCTTTCCAGACCCATAGAGCTCACTGGGACAACTGACCCTACTACCACTTCATTTACTCCAAAAAAATTAACCGTTAGAGCCAACGACTCAGAAAATCCTCAACTTACATTGGTAACTGAAGTCCCGCCATGTGGTGTGATGGCCAAGCACCTTACTTGTATCTAGGACATCAAGTTCAAACAAACTTAACTCCAATCTATCGTCAATCTATCCCAAAAGAACACGACCCAAGAGGAAAAACCGCTCTGATACCATTTTGTCACGAACCAACATGGTTCTCCATCCGACCCGGTGCAAGACCTGGTTCACAACATAACCTGAAGGGCGTTCCTAATCTCCACGGGCTGGCACAAGTGTCCGAGTATCAAAACTAACACATGGGAACAATTTACCTGAAGAAAGAGACATAAAGACAACTAACAACTTGAATGGAAAGAAACTGAGTTTATACAACCAAATAGACCCTTAACAAAATTTATATTTAAAGGTCTACAACTAGAACCAACAACCCAAGAGAGATGATAAAAAAATAAAACTAAAACTCTAAGAAGACTGAAATGAAAGAAAACTAACACATCTAACCGCACCTTCATGCAACATGAGTAGCCACCTCCTCAAACCACCATTGTCAGACCTTCATCGGAAAAATCATCAACAACCCGAACCACCATTACTAAGCACGATGCTTCAACCTATGACATACAAAGAAAATTTCCTACATACACCCAAAGGTGAATATAGGGTGTGAGCCAAGAGACCAATAGGATAACCCTGGGAGAAGATTCCACACATAACTATTTAAATGACAAATACATTTTCCAATAAAGTAGATAAAAGGGAAATAAATGCTTAAAAAGTTTTTAATGAAATCAATTTTTAATGAAATGTGATTTAGATGAAAATGAATTTAAAGACAACAATAAAAATTGTAGAGAAGAATAAAAAACTTTCACACTTTTAAAGAAAATAGGATTTAAGAAAAACTATTTCAAATAAAACAGATTAACTTAAAACACACACACACACACTATTTAAAATAACCAAAGATTCGCACCGATGAATGTAAAGTATGCAAGGAGCACCAAATATGGGAGAGGCCTCATGGGTATTAGCTATCTCAGGTCCCTAAATATTTGTGTCTTGGTGAATCTTGTCTTAGAAACCACAACCGTCAGAAAACATGGCTTAGAAGGCCACAACCGTCAGAAAACGTGGCTTAGAAGACCACGACCCTCAGAAAATGTGGCTTAGAAGACCAAGACCCTCAGAAAATGTGGATTAGAATACCACGACCCTTGGTCATTCATATGTTTAGTTAGTGTTGCAATCATCAATCCTTCCAGTGAAACCAGGTCACATCACCCCCGGAACACTAGCACACTAGTCTTAGTTCACCTTCATAGCTACCCCAGCTTCCCAATTTTTGCTCAAAAATCTTTCTAGATCATGATAGGTGCACATCATATAATAAATCCAAGAAAAACACCACGCATGACAAGATACCATTTAAAACATCAATTCCACTTTTAAAATTCAAGATCATTTCAAATGTCAGATTTATGCATAAAATCCAAACAGAGTACATACACACACCGAACCATTATTTGCACTCCCAAATACTATTTTGAAATATTACATGCACCCAAATACCATTTTGAAATATTACACACACCCAAAATATATTTTTTAAAACTTAATCTACATTACTTACACCAAAAATTAAACCACTTAAAATTTTAAAGAAAACAATTTTACACTTAAACAACGACCAAAATAATTTATTGAACAATTAAAAAAAAATGTGCCACATGACTTTTTAACACCAAAACACACTCAAAACCCCTTTTATGGAAACCACATGATTTAAAGGGGTACGTTGTGAGCGGCTGGACATGGATGGTGTGGGTTGTCTGTCATAATAGGTTTCCAGAAGATCGGGCGGAGGTGTAACGAAAATCTGAGTGGGAGGTGTTGCGCATCATTGAGGGAAGGGGTGCAACGATGGAAGGATTAGGGGGGGCATGGGAGGTTTGGCCGCTGGACCTAGGTGCGTCGCGACAGGTTGTCTTCCAGAAATAGGCAGAGCACCATGGGGGGTGGGGGTGTGAGGTGGTCAGCCGGGTGACGGCTGGTTCAACGGGGCACTAGGGAGAGGGGTTGCGGCGTGGTGGGGTACCAGGGAGAGGAGGGTGTGGTGCGATGGAGTACCAGGGAGAGGGGGTGCAGCACGCCGAGGTACCAGGGAGAGAAGGGTGTGGCATGGGATGAGGGAAGAAGAAGGGTGGGAAAAAACCCTACCAAATTAAAAATAAAAATAATAAAAAAAAGAAAAATAAAAACAAAATATTATAAAAACTAATGATAATAATAGTAGTAGTGGTAAACTAAAATAAAAATAGTAATGATAATAATAATAATTAAAAGTAAATGGAAAATAATTATATCTAGTTAAAACCATGGTAATGATAATAATAATAATACTAAGGTAGTAACAAAATTAATAAACTAAATAATAAAATATACAATTATCATCTTACTTAAATGCTATTAATAAGAATAACACTCTTAATTAAATTATTAACCAAGAAAATAATAATAATATTATCAAGTGACATTAATAATAATAATATTATTAAATCCAATCTTAATTTTTTTCATTTCATTAGTTGACCATTAGGAAGGATGTGTGGTGAACTAGGTGAGGCCGCACAACGACCGAGACGAGGTTGTGCGGCTTCGACCGTGGTGCGCTGCACGCAACCAAGGGAGAAACATTTATTTATAAATAAGAGCTTAGAAATTTGAAGTCGAGCCTCGACGCGTACTATCTGATGCCCAATAAAAATAATACGATAAATAATATAATGAAAAGATGGGTGTGACAATTTAATGTAACAACTGGGTCCCGATGAAAGAACAGACACCACGCCATAACATGGTCGTTGGGTCTGGGCCCTCCAGGTACCACCAGTTGCCCTGTAGACACATGGTCCCCACCCAAGGGTCCACCCACATGCCAGAACAGGTCATATGACTAATGAAAATTTCCACAGGCCAATACTTATCGCCTGAATAGGTCAACTGACTAATAAAAATTCTCACAGGCCAACACTTTTCCTTTCCAGTGTGCTTTGTCCTCACACACACACACCTTGGGAAATGTACCAGACTGTCACCCATCCTGGCCACTACTCTATACTAAGCACACTTAACTTTGGAGTTATAATCAAACAGGACCTTGAAAGGAAAGGTGCAACGTGTTGACATGAGTCATATCATTTAGTCATTTAACCCTTTATCATTCGAGGGTGTTACAATCACCCCTCCTTTAGAGCACAACATCCACATTTTTGGCCCAACATCTCAACCCAGGATGTGCACCACACTTAAGGCTAGGTACCACCTATGATACCAAATGTAGCAACTAAGTCCTAAAATCCAACATTTCTCCTTTCCAGTGTGCTTTGTCCTCACTCACACACACCCTGGAAAAATTCCCAGAAGGTCACCCATCCTGACCACTACTCTAGGCCAATCATTCTTAACTGTGGAGTTCTAATCAAATTGGCTCTCAAAAAAAGGTGTACCTTTTTGACATGAGTCATATCATTTAGTCATTTAACCCTTTATCATTTAGGGGTGTTACAATCACCCCCCTATAGAGCACAACATCCTCGTTGTGGGCCCTACATCTCAACCTAGGCAGTGCCCCACACTTAAGGCTGGGTACCACCTTTGATAACAAATGTAACAACTGGGTCCCGATGACAGCAAAAATACACCCCACCACAACATAGTCGTCGGGTCCTGGCCCGCCAAGTACCACCAGTTGCCCCGTAGACACATGGTCCCCACCCAAGAGTCCACCCACATTTTTGAATAGGTTATCTGAATAATGATAGTCCCCACTTTCCAACACTTTTCTTTTCCAGTGTGCTTTGTCCTCACTCACACACACTCTGGGAAACTTCCTAGAAGGTCACCAATCCTGACCACTACTCCAGGCTAAGCATGTTTAACTGTGGAGTTCTAATCAGATAGGCTCCCGAAAAGAAAGGTGCACCTTATTGACATGAGTCATATGATTTAGTCATTTAACCCTTTTTCATTTGGGGGAGTTACCCTAATAGTTCCAAGTGAGGAAGTCAAAGGACAGTTTTGAGATAACTTTTCTCTATCCATGTAGTTTATGGAAAGATAGAAAAGGAATGTTGTGAAAAGAATGTCTAACCTGACATGAGAGTTCCAACAACACCCTACAACATTTACTTCAGATGGTGGACCTAAGGCAACTGAGTTCTGTATTGATTCCATCCAAAATATACTTGACCACTTGGAGACTCATGTAGAGAAGAGTGTCCAATTGTCTAATTATATGTTACGTGGTCAAGAAAAGAATTGGTGGGACATCGAGAATCATGATGAAAAACTATATAGTATAGAATGGAAGGAATTTCAGGATAAGTTCTTGGAGAAATTTCACCCTGAGATTCTTAGGCGGGAGAGAGCATCTGAGTTTATAAGGTTGACTCAGAGTAGCCTGCCTATGATAGACTATGATATTTTTACTAGGGTTAGAAGGAGATGAGGATATGGAGATGAAATGATTTTAGGATGGGTTTAAATGTAAAAATAATTCATAAGTGAATATCATAAGGATAAAGAAGTTTTCATTAGTGGTGAATCAAGATATAATTTATGAGGGGAACCTGACAAAGGCTTTTAGTGGAGGACATGTGGTTTTTACTGGATGGTATGGTGGTACAAATTTTGAAAGAAAGAAGCATCATTATAATATTTTTAACCATAGCAGCGAAAGGATTCATGGATAGGGGAAATAGTAATTTATACAAGACCTTAATCAAGTGACCTTTCACCAGTGTAGAAAGTTAGGTCTCTTTTGTAGACAATTTCCCCGACCACTGGTAGCATAGCCATCTTTTGGAAAGATGGGACATCTATAGAGGTTCTGTATGAACCCATAAAATAAGGGTAATGATGGAGAAACTAAGAATAATTATAGTATAGTAAGGGGATATTCTACACTATACCAGTTTAGAATCTATAGTTTTACAAGACATAAAGGTATATGTAGTGGATGTGGTGCTTCAGGGAAAGGGCGCTTGTATAAACAGAGTGGTGAAACTCATGGGACTTAGATTGGATCACAGGGAAGAGGGGTAGGATAGTTTCATATAATTTATCCTACACTGGTGGATAGATAGGCTGAATTGTTGACAATTATAGGTACTATTCTTTTAGAATTTATGCTAGCTAGTTCATTATTTGATACTGGTGCCTCTAACTCTTTTATATTTGCATAACTTGTGAATGGTTTGATATTTTCGATGGAGTTCATAATCATGGTTATGGTGATAGACAAACCATTGGGGGTATGGTCGAGAGACATCTGCTTGTGCAATGGGTGATATCTTGATATAAGGCCCCAGCCTTAAACCTTACTTAATCTTGAGTTATTACAAGATTACACATTGAGGATCTTTTCGGGTTTATATTTTTAGAGAATTAGATCATAAAACTTGCATTACATTCCACATATAAAAAAAGTGGTTACATAAAGATAGTATTCTTTTTTCCCATCAATGAAAACATATTTAAAATAAAACATGGATTCTTTCTTGACACTTCCTTGACACTATCTTCATATCATGTACCTTTCCCTTGACCTGTGAAAAGCATTTCAAAAAAACTTGGGATGAGCATAAAAAGCTCAGTAAGGGATATAAAAATATGGAAAGGAAAAATGGGTACATATATACATAAGAATGAAATCATACTTTACCCATAAAACATAAGCACTTTAACATACCTCATCAAATCATGAATAAATCATAGAAATCATAAGACATAAAGGTAACTTGAGGCATTCATAACATTCTTACGTAGGGAGTAAGCCTCTTGGTTACGTTTGGAATACCCATCACAGTATATTCCCTAAATCTATTCGGAGAAACCTTAACGTTTCACTCATTCGCGTTACCCAATTCATTGGAGAGCTATGTCGGGCTCACCCGCCCTTAGTTTATCACAGAACCACCCGTCTTCATAATAATGCCCAAGAACCTCAACATAATCGTATCACATAAAACATGCATAAAGGAAACATAACATTTACACCTTTCAATCTCAAGATATCAATACCACACATTGATATAAAAATATTATGAAAACCATTTTCAATACCAAAATAAAAGAAAATTAAAACATGGTATTTATTTTTCTTTAAAAAAAGGTATGGCTTGCAGAGGAAGCCGAAACTCAAATAATGGTCACGGCGGCGAAGAAGTTGTTATCGCCGCATACGTACAACAAAAACATTCCCTTTTGTCATTTAGTAAACGATTCGTATAAAAAATATTCCTTATGAATAAACGTAAAAGTCAAAGTGGTTTATACACCGTATAAAATAAGGCTGTGTATAAAACAAAATATGCCTCAATGAAAGGAGATTGAGATGAAGTCCCATACCTCGGGTACGACTTGACTCGATCGTTCTTTAATGTCTTGAATAATAAACTTGAGTTAATTTATACTTTCTTAAGAACCTTTTTCAAGTTCATTATTCCTTTTATATCACTTATTTCCATGTCATTAACACTATGTAATTATTTAAGTTAATAATGATCGTTTTAACGATCATTGGTACTTGAGTCAAAAATAAACCCTTTATAATTACAAGTTGTTCATGTATCAATTATATCAAGAATTTTATTCATGATTTAGATATCATATATGTCATATATATCCAGTACATTCATGCATTTATAATATTACATAATCATTTAGAGGTAAGAAATGAAATGCACCGTTCATGGAGACGGTAAGCCGTACGTACGCATGAACGCTACTTTCATTTCTATTTCATATTTTATAGAATGGAATCATAATTATATAAAGGTATATTATAATTCCAGTATAATATCATATATAATATCATAGTTCCATCCTTTATACGTCCCACATATGGTATTTAACGAATCAAATCACTTTGAGGGGGCGGTAGTCCGCACTTCCTTAAATGAAGATATCGCATTTACCCATAATGGAAACCATAAATGTATGCCCAAAATTAAAAATAAAGAAGATTAAGGAAAACATAAACATATTATATATCATATATAAATATAGTGACATCTTAATGGCCACCTTTGAAGGTGTTAAAAGAATGTTGAACAATCATCATTTCGGGAGGCATAAATTCACCATCCACGGAAACAGTATGTCCTTTAACCATTAGATGTAGGTGTGTGTAAGTTTAGCTCGAATAATTATTATAACAACATCCTAGTATATTGAAGATACTATATTTTTTACAAAAGTAACTAATAAAAAGAGTTTAGGGGGTTGGAGAAGCAAAATAAAACAAAAGGACTCAAGTGAAGACATTACCTTAAAATCGGGTAACTCCCTTTGGTTTGAGCTCAAAGGCTACCTTGGGAAGAGTTATGCCAAAAGTGAGGCTTCAAGGAGTAATATAGGGAAGTGGAGAGACAAAATAAGCTGGGGTTGGCCGAGCCAAAGGCTTTGGAAGTGTGGGTAAGGAGGTAGAGGTGGGGGCCTTTTATAAGAGGAGAGGAGGGACACTCTTGGAAAGTAAAGAAAAGTCACTTTATTTTAAAATGGTATTCGGATTAAAGTGGTCCCACATTGATATAATTAAAGGATAATGTGATAAGGGTTAGAAATCCACTCATCCAATAGGTTTTGGACATGTGTAGGTCTTAGATATTACATTATCATTCCATTTTATTTAAATCGTTAAATAATGAGGTCATCACTGCATCATCATGATGTCATAAATAATTTAATTTCTTTAATGTCTAAAAATTATAAAAAAATACTATGATGTAGGAAATCGTTTTAGCTTTCCAATGACTATTTATAATCAAATATATGACTTGTATAACCCCATGTAAATTGTTTTTAGTAAAACATCTCATGTTTGTGTCATTTTTACTTTAACATTAAATAAAAAGTTATTTATGTTATTTCCCAACCAAAGTGGCTCCATGGGGTCCCCAAGTTGACCCATGGATTGTCTCGGTCGTCCATGACACATACAATGAGGGTAGGACATGTGTCAAGCTCATATCATATTATTAAAACATTATTTTTACCTTAAACTACACTAATTACCACTAATCGCGATTAAGAACTTAAAAGTTACTATTCACCAAAAAATTATTTTAATCTCATTGAACCACATTTTACTTCTTAATGAAAACCATGTATGTCGGATTTTTGAAAATCAAATCACAGAAGTGCCAAAGTTTCATTTAAACGAAAAATCAGTTTCTTTAACTACCACTTAGTGGTTTCACTATTCATCAAAAATTGAAGTTTTTCAGAAAGATACCAAAACTTCACCCTAAGATATATTTGATATTCCGAATTCAAAAATGATGTCTATTTTACAAAATTCAAAACATGTAAGTTTCATTAATTAATTTAATAATTAATTCCCACTGTCATGACAAATAGCGTGTTTTTATGAAACAATAAGTATCAAAAGATTGACACTAGTTTAAGTCCAATTTCAAAGTGAAATTGATTCCAATGACCACCATTGGATTAAATGGTAAAAATATATTCTAATTACACTTTAATACCACTTAAAAGGATAATCTAACCATATAATTAAATTAAATGAAAAAGTAGTTTTGATGTAAAATGCAGTATTTTTCACTATTCATTAGAAAATGAACATTGTCAGAAAAATACCAAAAATTTATCCAATGTAAATTTCAATGTCCCAATCATAATGAATACATTTATTTTGACCAATATAGATTATAAAAGTGTCAAAAGTTTGATTTAAAAAGGGTTTGCCATCTAAAGGCAGTAAAACAATCTTTTAAGAATATTATTGTATTCCATGCATAAGATTGTATTTATTTTCATTTTAAGCCTCTAAAAAACTATCTAATTCATTAATAGGACTTGATAAAAATATCTATTATTCATTACTTACTTGGGATGTTACATCCTTCCCCCCTTTAGAAAATTGCGTCCCCGCAATTTATTTACTTATCGAATAAATGTGGATACTTATCCCTCATTGCATTTTCAGATTCCCATGTTGCCTCTTCAATCATGTGGTTTTTACACAAAACCTTTACCTGATGAATCACCTTATTCCGTAACACTTGCTCCCTGTGGTCAAGAATCTGGACCGGTGTTCCTCATAAGATAGGTTCTCTTCCAGCTGAACTACCTCTGGACTCAAAACATGAGATGGATCTGGCATGTACATGCTCTGAGCTGTTATCATGTGTTTCTGAATCAGCTGAACTTTTTCTTCCATCTCTTCTACCAATTCTGGTCCCATCAACTTCCTTTCACCCACTTCATCCCAGAAAGCTAGAGTTCGACACCGCTTCCCATATAATGCCTGAAATGGTGCCAGCTGTATACTGGAATGAAAACTATTATTATATGAAAATTCAACCAAAGAAAGATGTTGGTCCCAACTTCCATGATAATCCATCGAACAAGCTCGTAGCATATCCTCCAAGGTCTGAATTGTTCATTCTGACTGCCCATCTGATTGAGGATGAAATGCTGTACTAAAATTTAATTCAGTACCCAACGACTTCTAAAGGCCTTTCCAAAAGTTAGAAGTGAACCTGGGATCACGATCAGATACAATGGAGAGGGGAACTCCATTTAACCTGACTATCTCTTTAAGATACAAATGGGAAAGTTGATCTAGGGAAAAAGTATCTCGTAAAGCAAGGAAATGAGCAGATTTAGTCAAGCGATCAACAATAACCTAGATTTCATTATTACCTCAAGATGTCTTCGGTAATCCTACAAAAAAATCCATGGATATATTCTCCCATTTCCACTCTGGCACTGGTAAAGGCTGAAGAATCCCTTTCGGTAACTTCTGCTCTGCTTTAACCTGTTGAAAATTCAAACACTTCACAGTAAAATCAGCAATATCTCTTTTCATTCCATCCCACCTGTAATACTCCCGCAGATCTCTGTACATCTTAGTACTACCAGGATGAACTGAAAACAGAGAACTATGAGCTTCAAATAACAACTCTCTCTTCAAATGTGAATCACAAGGCACACACAATCTCTTCCCAAATCTCAAAACACACTCATTATCAATGTTGAATTCAGGCAACTTACCTTTCTGAACCAGCTCTACCTTTTTCTGCAACTCACTGTCTTGCTTCTGTGCTTGCTTGATTCTGTCTGATAGAGAATATTTCACTGATACCTGAAACAAAACAGAAGAACATCCTGCACCAACAACTTCTATGCCAAAGTTCATCAAATACTTAACCAAAGGATCACGTTCCAAACGCAACATTGCTAATAAAGCATTACTTTTTCGACTCAAAGCATCAACAACTTTATTTTCTTTTCCCGGATGGTAATGAATTGTACAATCATAATCCTTGATTAATTCTAGCCATCTCCTTTGTCTCATGTTAAATTATTTCTGAGTGAATATATACTTTAAAATTTTTTAATCGGTATATATTTCACACTTTACTCCATACAAATGATGCCTCCAAATTTTTAAAGCAAAAACAACAGCAGCTAATTCCAAATCATGTGTAGGGTAATTTACCTCATGAGTTTTCAACTATCGTGAAGCATAAGCAATTACCTGAACATTCTGCATTAGGACGCAACCAAGTCCTTTTAATAAAGCATCCCCGTATATAACAAACTCACCATTCCTGGAAGGAAGTGCCAAAACTGGAGTATTCACCAATCTTATTTTCAATTCCTGAAAACAATCATCACATTATTTTGTCCAGATAAACTTAACAGCCTTCTGAGTTAGCTTATTCATTGGACTAGATAACCGTGAGAAATTCCTAATAAACCTTCGGTAATAGCCTGCCAAACCAAGGAAGCTACGAATCTCAGTTACATTTGTGGGTCTTGGCCAGTCTTCCACAACTTTTGTTTTTGCAGGATCAACAGTTATCCCATCTTTAGAAACAATGTGACCAAGGAAAGAAATTTGTTGCAACCAAAACTCACACTTTCTGAATATTCCATATAGTTTCTTTTCTTTTAAGGTTTTCAAGATAACCCTTAAATGTCTTTCATACTCCTCTTTACTTTTAGAAAACACGAAAATATCATCAATGAAAACCACAACAAACTTATCCAAGAACTCATGGAAAATTCTATTCATTAAGTCCATGTATACAATAGGTTCATTGGTTATCCCAAAAGGCATTACTAAAAATTCATAATGGCCATATCTTGTACGGAACGCGGTCTTTGGAACATATGCTTCCTTTACCTTCATCTGATGGTACCCCGATCTCAAGTCAATCTTTGAAAAATACTGAGCTCCCTGGAGCTAATCAAACAAATCATCAATATGAGGAAAAGGATATTTGTTCTTAACAGTGATGTTATTCAAGGCTCTATAATCAATGCAAAGTCTCATTGAACCATCATTCTTTTTAACAAATAAAACAGGAGCACCCCATGGTGATGTGCTAGGTCAAATGAAACCTTTCTCTAATAACTCCTGCAATTGTTTCTTTAACTCTAAAAGGTCAACTTGAGCCATTCGATAAGGGGGTTTTGAAATTGGCTTAGCATCAGGAACTAAGTCAACGGTAAACTCAACTTCCTGATCTGGTATTATTCCCGGAAACTCATCAGGAAAAACATCAGGACACTCATTTACCACTGGCACATCATTAATCTGAACAGATCCTTTATTTTAAACAATGTGTGCAAGGTTATATTCATTTCCATCTTTTACAAGTTTGTCGGCCTCTTGATATGTTATCAACAGTAAGGGTTCATTCTTGTACACAAACTGAAATTCTTTCTGAAAAGAAACTTTTTTAGCTCTACAGTCAGTCTTAGCATGGTAAATAGAGAGCCAATCCATACCCAGGATAACATCAAACTCTACTAGAGGTAGAACAATAAGGTTTGCGAGTAGGTTCTTTCCACATATAAGGATAATAATATTCTTATAAATTCTTTTTACCTCAACATTTCCCCCAAGTGTTTTTACCAAAAGTTAAGGAGTCATTTCTTGAGATGGTATTCCCATTTTACTAGAAAAGTTTTCAAAGATGAAAGAATGTGTAGACCCCGAATCAAACAACACACTGGCATAATCTGAAAAAACAAACAAAGTACCTGATACAAATTCATTTGATGGCCCGACATCTGCTGAAGTAGTTGCAAAGGATTTCACCACCCCATTCTGCTTGTAGTGTAACTACTTCCCATCACTCAAGCTCTTTGTCGGACACTCATTTGCATAGTGACCCATCTCATTGCACTTATAACATTTCACTAACTATAAATAAAATTTGTTCTTACCATCACCCTGATCTTTTTCAGTGCAATCATGAGCCTTATGTCCCATCTTACCACATCAGTAGAACTTTCAAGAATTTAGAAGACATTCCCCAACATGCCTTTTTCCACATTTATCACAAACTGGAAACTTAGTTTTCTTACCATCAGACTTTTTTGAATAATTCTTACCTTTCGCCTGCCACCTCGGTCTCTTATTCTGTTGGTTGTTATAGAACACTTGATCATCGGCAAACTCCATTTACACCTTCTCAGCACATCGAACAATCTTTTCATAACTTTTAAACTCACGAGAAGCTAATGCCCTTTGATATTTTGGCTTTAATCCTGAGTAAAAACAATTTATTTTACTATCAAGGTCTCAGATAAAATTTGGAGCATACCTTTCCAATCAAGTGAACCTTTCTTCATAGGTAGCCACCGAGTCTTCCTCTTGCCTCAATTCCAAGAATTGTTTTTCCATCCTAAGTCGAACAGCCTTTGGAAAATACTTCTCTAGAAACATACCTTTGAATTCATCCCAGTCGAGAGATTCAATCTCATCAGCGTCCCTGATATTTTTAACCATCGACCACCACTGATCTGCTTCAGCCTCCAAATGGTAAATAGCAAGACTAACCTTTTGATTGTATGAACACCCCATGACATCAAAAATCTTCTCCAGTGCTTTAATCCACCCTTTAGCTAGCACAGGGTCAGATGATCCTCTGAATGATGGGGGATGTTGCCTCATGAAATGTTCCACCACTGACATGTTCCTCTGCGGTTGATCTGGCTGATCTCGTGCATGGATACCACCACCATTTATTGCATGAGTCAACTGTGCCATTACTGCAACAAACTGTTCAGTTCCAATTCCGACCATCTCAGGATGCTGATTCGGAAGGTTATTTCCTTCTGTATGCCTTCCTAGTACTGCTTCCTTGTTTCCTCTACAGAAAACCATTCTGAACAAACATGTCTTAGATGAAGCAACATGGTAATCTTCAAATTCTATATTACTTCAATTTGACCATAAAAAAAATATTTTGGATAATCATTTAATAAAATTCTAACTCCTAAAGTTATCTAAACCGACCTCTGATACCAACTATAAGGCCCCAGCCTTAAACCTTACTTAATCTTGAGTTATTACAAGATTACACATTGAGGATCTTTTAAAGTTTAGAGTTTTAGAGAATTTGATCATAAAACGTGCATTACATTCCACATATAAACAAAGTGGTTATATAAAGATAGTATTCCTCTTTCCCATCAATGGAAACATATTTAAAATAAAACATGGATTCCTTCTTGACACTTCCTTGACACTATCATCATATCATGTACCTTTCCCTTGACCTGTAAAAAGCATTTCAAAAAAACTTGGGATGAGCATAAAAAGCTCAGTAAGGGATATAAAAATATGGAAAGGAAACATGGGGACATATATACATAAGAATGAAATCATACTTTACCCATAAAACATAAGCACTTTAACATACCGCATCAAATCATGAATAAATCATAGAAATCATAAGACATAAAGGTAACTTGAGGCATTCATAACATTCTTACATTGGGAGTAACCCTCTTGGTTATGTTTGGAATACCCATCACAGTATATTCCCTAAATATTTTCCGAGAAACCTTAAAGTTTCACTCCTTCACGTTACCCAATGCATTGGAGAGCTATGTCGGGCTCACCCACCCTTAGTTTATCACGGAACCACCCATCTTCATAATAATTCCCAAGAACCTCAACATAATCGTATCACATAAAAAATGCATAAAGGAAACATAACATTTCCACCTTTCACTCCCAAGATATTAATACCACACATTGATATAAAAATATTATGAAAACCATTTTCAATACTAAAATAAAAGAAAAGTAAAACATGGTATTTATTTTTCTTTAAAAAAAGGTATGGCTTGCAGAGGAAGCCGAAACTCAAATAATGGTCACGACGGCGGAGAAGTCGTTGTCGCCGCATACGTACGACAAAAACATTCCCTTTTGTCATTTAGTAAACGCTTCGTATAGAAACGATTTCTTTTGAATAAACGTAAAAGTCAAAGGGGTTTATACATCGTATAAAAGAAGGTTGTGTATAAAACAAAATATGCCTCAATGAAAGGAGATTGAGACGAAGTCCCATACCTCAGGTCCAAATTGACTCGATCATTCTTTAATGTCCTGAATAATAAACTTGAGTTAATTTCTACTTTCTTAAGAACCTTTTTCAAGTTCATTATTCCTTTTATATCACTTATTTCCATGTCATGAACACTATGTAATTATTTAAGTTAATAACGGTCGTTTTAACGATCATTGGTACTTGAGTCAAAAATAAACCCTTTATAATTACAAGTTATTCATGTATCCATTATATCCAGAATGGTATTCATGATGTAGATATCATATATGTCATATATATCCATTACATGCATGCATTTATAATATTACATAATCATTTAGAGTTAAGAAATGAAATGCACCGTTCATGGAGACGGTAAGCCGTACGTACGCATGAACGCTACTTTCATTTCTATTTCGTATTTTATAGAATGGAATCATAATGATATAAAGGTATATTATAATTCCAGTATAATATAATATATAATATCATAGTTCCATCCTTTATACGTCCCACATATGGTATTTAACGAATCAAATCACTTTGAGGGGGCGGTAGTCCGCACTTCCTTAAATGAAGATATCGCGTTTACCCATAATGGAAACCATAAAGGTATGCCCAAAATGAAAAATACAGAAGATTAAGGAAAACATAAAAATATTATATATCATATATAAATATAGTGACATCTTAATGGCCACCTTTGAAGGTGTTAAAATAATGTTGAACAATCATCGTTTCGGGAGGCATAAATTCACCATCCACGGAAACAGTATGTCCTTTAACCATTAGATGTAGGTGTGTGTAAGTGTAGCTCGAATAATTATTATAACAACATCATAGTATATTGAAGATACTAGATTTGTTACAAAATAAATGAATAAAAAGAGTTTAGGGGTTTGGTGAAGCAAAATAATACAAAAGGACTCAAGTGAAGACATTACCTTAAAATCGGGTAACTCCCTTTGGTTTGAGCTCAAAGGCTTCCTTGGGAAGACTTATGCCCAAAGTGAGGCTTAAAGGATTAAGAGAGGGAAGTGTATAGACAAAATGATCAGGGGTTGGCCGAGAAAAAGGCTTTGGAAGTGTGGGTAAGGAGGTAGAGGTGGGGGCCTTTTATAAGAGGAGAGGAGGGGCACTCTTGGAAAGTAAAGAAAAGTCACTTTATTTTAAAATGGTATTCGGATTTAATTGGTCCCAAATTGATATAATTAGAGGATAAGGTGATAAGGGTTCGAAATCCACTAATACAATAGGTTTTGGACATGTGTAGGTCTTAGATATTACATTATCTTTCCATTTTATTTAAATCGTTAAATAATGAGGTCATCGCTGCATCATCATGATGTCATAAATAATTTAATTTATTTAATGTATAAAAATTATAAAAAAATACTATGATATAGGAAATATTTTTAACTTTCCAATGACTATTTATAATCAAATATCTGACTTGTATAACCCCATGTAAAAATTGTTTTAGTAAAACATCTCATGTTTGTGTCATTTTTACTTTAACATTAAATAAAAAGTTATTTATGTAATTTCCCAAACAAGTGGCTCCATGGGGTCCCCAAGTTGACCCATGGATTTTCTTGGTCGTCCATGACACATCCAATTAGTGTAGGACATGTGTCAAGCTCATCTCATATTATTAAAACATTATTTTTACCTTAAACTACACTAATTACCACTAATCGCGATTAAGAACTTAAAAGTTACTATTCACCAAAAAATTATTTTAATCTCATTGAACCAAATTTTACTTCTTAATGAAAACCATGTATGTCAGATTTTTGAAAATCAAATCACAGAAGTGGCAAAGTTTCATTTAAACGAAAAATCAGTTTCTTTAACTACCACTTAGTGGTTTCACTATTCATCAAAAATTGAAGTTTTTCAGAAAGATACCAAAACTTCACCCAAATATATATTTGATATTCCGAATTCAAAAATGATTTCTATTTTAAAAAATTCAAAACATGTAAGTTGCATTAATTAATTTAATAATTAATTCCCGCTGTCATGACAAATAGCGTGTTTTTATGAAACAATAAGTATAAAAAGATTGACACTAGTTTAAGTCCAATTTCAAAGTGAAATTGATTCCAATGACCACAATTGGATTAAATGGTAAAAATATATTCTAATTGGACTTTAAGACCACTTAAAAGGATAATATAACCATATAATTAAATTAAATGAAAAATCCGTTTTGATGTAAAATGCAGTATTTTTCAATATTCATTAAAAAATGAACATTGTCAGAAAAATCCCAAAAATTTATCCAATGTAAATTTAAATGTTCCAATAATAATGAATATGTTTATTTTGACCAATATAGATTATAAAATTGTCAAAAGTTTGATTTAAAATGGGTTTTCCATCAAAAGGCAGTAAAACAATCTTTTAAGAATATTAGTGTATTCCATGCATAAGATTGTATTTATTTTCATTTTAAGCCTCTAAAACACTATCTAATTCATTAATAGGCATAGATAAAAATATCTATTATTCATTACTTACTTGGTATGTTACACTTGAGGTCAGAGAGTATCATTTTAGTTGGGATCTTTATGTCCTTGACATGTCAGACTTTGACCTAATTATGAGTATGGAATGGTTAGCATTGTACCGAGCCCACATAGATTTTTACTGTAGTAGAGTTTCTTTCATGTCACCAGAGGGTGAAAATTATATTCACTATGGAGAATGGGATATCTAGGTAGGACTAGGGGGGGAAATTCATCAGAAACTGGGGGATCTCACCACCCAAGTTTCAAGTCTATTACTATTTGACATAGATGTTAACCATGATGTATTTCTTCCCTTAGTGGACATATTTTATTTTTTTTTTCTTCAAGACTTCTCAGTGATTCCACATAAAAGTGATGTGTAATTTATTGTTGAACTCATTCCTAGAGCTGATCTAGTTTCTATTCCACCATATAGAATGGAACCAATAGAGATTCAAGGGACCAATTCTTAGATTCAAGGGTTGATGTATAAAGGGTTTATCCATCTGAGTATGTCACCTTGGGGTTATCCTGATTTATTTACAAACATGGTTGACAAAATCTGTGCTTATATGTCGATTAACGGAAGTTGAAATAGATGAATGTGAATAATCCATATCCTCCTCCACATATTTATAAATTAATTTAACCAGTTAGGGGGAGATTCTTTTTTCTCCAAGATCGACTTGAGATCAAGTTACCATCAGTTGATAGTTCAACCTTCTAACATACCTCAACTAATTTTTATAAGAAGGTTAGAATTATATGATTTTTTCATGATTCCATTCAGGAAAACAAATGTACCAGTATTGTTTATGGCCTTGATGAACCAAATATTCCATTAGTACATAGATCAAATTTTGTTTCTATTTGTGAATATCATCTTGGTATACTCCTAGACTCTTGAAGACCATTCCAAATATATTGACATCATCCTAAGTACACTGAGAGAGAATCATATATATAAAAATATATCTAAGTTTCAATTATGGATTGATTAGGTACACTTCTTGGGTCACATAATCTCAGAGGAAGGTGTGTCGGTGGACCTAGAGAAGTTACATGTAGTTGTTTCTTTGGAGATTCCCAAGAATGTTTTCAATATCTATATATTTCTAGAATTAGTAGAATATTATCGAAGGTTAATCCAGAACTTTCTCCAATTGGAAGCACCACTTTTAGGATTGATCAATAAGGGAGTAATGTTTGAATAGTATGGAGCATGTGAGAATGTCTTCCAAAATATGAAGAAGAGTTTGAAAAGTACACCAATCTTGATTCTACCCAAGGTAGGTGAGGAGTATAAGATATTTTTTGATTCCCATGGGATCAGTCTTGAAGCATTTTTGATGAAGGTAGATCTTGTTCTGGTTTATGGGTCTTGGTAGTTGAAGAAACATGAATGAAACTACCATACTCATGACCTAAAGTTAGCTGTAGTAGTTTATGCTTTGAAGTGTTGGTGGCATTACCCATTGTGAGAAAATTTCACTACATATAATGATTATAACATCTTAAATTATTTCTTTTCATTGTGAGACTTGAATCGCTGGAAGAGGAGATGGGTTGAGTATATATAGTCATTTAATTTTGATCTAGAATATACCTCTGGGAAAGCAAAATAGTGTTTCTGACTCTATAAGAAGAAAAACCCAGACTAAGGTAGTTCATGAGTCTAGTGTTGAGTGGAAAATGGTGGATTTTCTGTGTGAGATGTACGTTGTTGGTCAGTAATGTTAATATCAGATAAATATCATATCCTTTTTAGTAGAGTCTTCACTTTTGAGAGAGATTATAGACAGGTAATATGAGTATCGGTAATTTTTGTCCTTTGGGGAAAGATTTGAAGGTGGGGAGTCACCATCAGAATGGATAATAAATGAGTGTGAGATCATATATGTTAAGAATCATGTTTTTTTTCCTACGATTATGCAGGGGGAGCTGATGTACGAATTTCATTCCTCGAAGTGGGAAGTGGATCCAAGTGGGACCAATTTTTACCGTGACCTATGATGATAGTTTTGGTGGTTGAGCATGAAAAAGGAGATAACGAAGTTCATTAAATGATGTTACAAATTTCAATAGGTAAGGGATGAGCATCAAGGATTTGTTGGTTTACTATAGTCATACCCATTACAAAATGGATGTGAGATAATGTTACCATGGACTTTGTGTGGGTATCCCAAGGATTCCTCGGAAGAATGATGGTATATGGGTGGTTGTGGAATGACAAATGAAATTAGTTCATTCCTGTCCTATATAGGATACCTTCTCAGTGGATAAGTTTGGAAAATTGTATGTTCTGAAGATAATTCATCTAAATGGGGTGATATAGTGTATTGCCTTAGACCATGAATCACATTTTATATTTATCTTATAGAAATTCCTAAAGAAGGAACTTGGTATAAATGTTTTATTAAGTATGACATTCCACCCACATATTTAAGTTCATTAAGAGCATACTATATAGGTTATCAACGATATGTTATGAGTGTCTTTTCATGAATTAAATGGTTCTTGGGAGAATCCCTTAGCACTTGTTTATTTCAACTATAACTACATTGATCAATAAACTAGATAAATGAAACCATAAGAGGATCTTTTTGGTAGGACATTGAGATCACCTCTATGTTGGATGGAGGCAGGTCAGTTAGAGTTATAGGGATCAAGTCTCATGTTAGAGATGTTGGAGTAGGTTTAATTTATTTGGAAGCATATGGATACAGCTTAGAGTTGGAAGAATTCATATTCCAATCAATATCAACGACCCCTAGAGTTTATAGAGGTTTATCATGTTTTCCTTTGGGTTTTATCTAAATTAGGTCACCATATGATTCAAAGATAGGGAAATATGGTGCCCTAGTGTGACTTCATAGACCTGGATTCCACTTAATATGTTCCCGGAGACCAGTGGGCCACATGGCCTCAAGAAAATCTCCCCAAATTCTAGAGGTTTCTAAATAGCTGCGAGTACCTAGGGTGGGTATGTGGGGGGATTATTCCATAATTAGAAAAGTGTATAACAATGGTTAAATATAAACTGAGAAAATAGTGGAATCAATATAAGTAACCAAAATTCATATAAAAAAAATAGAGACAACAGTAAAAATAACTAAAATAACTTGAATTACATAGAACAACTGATGATGATATTTCATGTATCTAGAAAACTGGAAAACATGGATACAAGATAGTAGGAATAAAATTTTCCATAAAATTATAAATAAAATTAAAAGAATATCCCAAGAATATCGAGCTCCGGTTCAGTCACCAGTTATCAAGAAACATCCTAAACAGCAAGCAGTTAAGTGTTTCAAGTCGTACACTTCCCTTTGTCAACACCTGCAACCATGTAATCTACTTTGGGTACAAAACAGTTCCCGAAGAGGGTATGAGAAAAATCATAGTGGGTCACCACCAATTGTGTCTACAACATCTATCCCATGAAATGGAAATTTAATAGTGTGAAAGCATATATATATATATATATATATAATGTAAAACAATACAATTTAACTATATAACCTAGTACTTACTTCAGCCCTAGGCTAGTGACTAAATGTGTAACCAATTCATTAATTAAGTAATTACAAATTTATGTTGATGGGTCATATGAGGCATAGCCAGAACTGACATCATATCATGAAAGTATAAATATTGAAGGTCCAAAGATTTAACAATGAAACCATAATTGATGATATTTAATAATTAAGTTCTCTGGGTAATGACCAAGGAAACATAGACCTCCAGGGTCGCTAACTCTGTAGTATCTGAGTCTAGAAAAGGGGAAAGTTTGTAATCCAAGGATTATGTTTCAAGGCATTCTATAATAATGTTCATACTAAATCCAAGGTGATCATCTAAAGTAGAATGTTCCTAAGTAGAAACTAGGACATATGGACTATAACCATGGAACCTACTTGTTAACAATGAATCCAAGGAGTGTATCCAAGGAATCCTATAAAACTATGTTAGGGATCCTACGATGTCATACCAGGCATCCAAGAATAGATAAGGACCAGGATATAGGTGGGTCTCATCCTTTGAAAGATGTTTCCTTGAATCGGAATTTGGTTTCGGATTGCTGAAGGCATTCCCTGAAAAGAATCCAAGGTAAGCTCGAGTCAACCCACTCATATTTAATAATGAGTTCGTGTATAATTTCAATTGGTTCAAGCCTTGAATTTAATTAGTGTGATAAGGCCTAGTATCATGAAACCTTTATTAAATCCATTTAAGGCATATTCAATAATTAATTCCCATTCTTCTACCTTCCATTAATGTGATAAGTGGTGTAACGAACGTGCAACCGATTATTTATTTACATTTAATCCAGTCAATTTATATACTTAGTATACATATAAGGTTCCATTTCATATTTAATTATCAATTGAAGCACATAAATTAGGAGGGTCAAGTGGTGAGTAGACATGGTACTTTCCATTATGTAATTCCCAATATTAATCAATCCATTTATTATTGAAAATCTTACCCTTATAAGGGTCAAGCCAAGTCACACCCGAACGGTGGCTCAAACATGTCAAATACCAAAAACCAAATTATGGAATACCCTTCTACATGGGGTGGATGGAGTTGTGGTCGTAACCACCAACAATTAATCAAATATACAGAAATATCATAACTATATGGTTCTAATTATTATAATAATGACATATAAATTAAATAAATGACACCCAATGAAATCGGGGATCCCCACAAGAAAATTCCAAAATCAATGAAGTTGAGTGATGAGTTATAGACCACCTTCCTTAGGGTTGTAAATATTTTTCCTATGATATAAGCGTCCAATTCAGATTAGAAAAAATTATATATGAGAAAAAGGAAAAAATTCTCACACCTTGATAACTATGCTGAGAGAAAGATAGGAGAATAACGACTAAAAAGGACTCGAGTACTTACTGTTTCACATCCAATATGATGAACATAAGCTCAATAGGATCCCAAATGAATTAGATCATTAAATCCCTAATTTAGGCCTTCAATGATTTCCTAAGTGAGGGGAAAATATGTTAATCCTATAGGAATTTGGATTAGGAGGAATGAGGATGATTAATTATATCATTAAGGAAAAAAAGTAAAATTAACCATAAAATATCTTGTGCATGGTTTTCCAAACCG
This sequence comes from Viscum album, assembly GCA_963277665.1. Taxonomy (NCBI): domain Eukaryota; kingdom Viridiplantae; phylum Streptophyta; class Magnoliopsida; order Santalales; family Viscaceae; genus Viscum; species Viscum album. The sequence goes on along the minus strand of OY728126.1, from coordinate 811,216,629 downwards.
TGTGAAAACCATGAACGAGTACCTAGGAAAAAGGGTTACTCACATAGTTAGGCCATATTGTTAGGGAAACCCTGTGCTAACCATGAAGTAACTTTATATCTAAAAACATGCCACCCACACAGTTTTCTCTAACTATGCTAACTTCTTGCACAGTTTACTATAAACCACATGCAATGCCTATTTTCCCAAAAAGCTATGTTCCGAACACCAAAAAAGCTATGAACACCCTCATAACTTTCACTAACATAGTAGGCATCTAAATTGTGTCCAAAATAAATAATTAGACCAAAATTTAATGGAACCATACCTGATTGAAAAAACTGGGTACTTACAATATTCCCCCCTTAAAAAAACTCACCCCCTAAGTTCACCTTCCAATGGTGGAAAAACACTATCTAAGAAAAATACTTCTTATTGGGCACATATATCAGCTTCCCTCTCCCTAGTCTCATACTTCACACAGCTGTGCAATCATAACACCTATACCATAGGGACAAATCATCTTCTAAGATCCCTCATGATTTGTTAAAAGATGCATACTAGATACTCCTCAAAGGTATCGTCAACATTTAACTCAACTTACTAAATATCAATGGTATGAGATGTGTCGGCATGATACTAGTGAAGCTATGAGACATGGTAGATGTCATGCATGGAATGGTACCTCAGAGATAGTGTCAACCAATATGCTACCAAACATACTCTCTCTAGGATCTCAAACATCCCTACATAATGAGGCCATAACTACCCTTGATTCCATAACCATATATTCCCTAGTATGGGTGATACCCAAAGGAAATCATGATCCCTAACCATGAACTATAATGGTCATTTATGAAGATATAAATACGATTTTTATCTAGACTAAGAAGTAGAAATACTTTTTCTAATCAACTGAAACTACTTTGAAGTCTCCTGAATGAGATGAGGACCAAGTATGGTTGCCTCACCTACCTCCATCCAACACATAGGTGAATGACACGACCTACCATATAATACCTCAAAAAGAGCCATCTAAATTGTCTTCTGAAAGCTACTATTATAGGATAACTCAACGAGAAGGATATTATTTTCTCAAGAACTGCTGAAATAAAGGATACCTGCTCAAATCACATACTATAGAACATTTATTATCCATTCTAATTATCCATCAGTCTGAGGGTGAAAATATTTTCTTAGAAGCACATGTTTTCCCATAGCCTTCTGAAATCCCTTTAAGATATTTGATGTAAAACAAGAATCCCTATATGAAATGATGGTACGAGGGACCCAAAGTAGTTGTATGATCTCATGAATATACAGTCTTCCTAGATCATCAACTAAGAAAGTATCCCAAATAGGAATGAAGTGAAATAATTTCTTCAGTCTATTAATGAAAAACCAAATAGCGTCACTAACACAAGGTGACCTAGGTAAACCAACTATGAAGTCCATAAAAACATCTTCCCATTTCCATTCTAGGAATCTAAGTGTCTATAATAAGAGTGAAGGTCACTGGTGCTTTGCATTCACCTGTTGACCGGTGGAACACCTAGTGTTAAAGCCCGCTACCTGATGCTTCATCCCATGTCACCAATGCTGGCGTCACATGTCTCAATACATCATCAGGATTTCTAGACGAACTACCCACTGAGAAGCATGAGACTCTTACATGAAATTATTTCTCATATCTATAGGAACCCAGAAACATCAATGAATTAAACAGATGTTATCTCTATCCACAGACCAATCTAGAGGTAGGTTATCTCTTGGTACAATGTTACAGAGAATCAAGGATTCATGATCTAAAAAATTTCCACTCTTAACCTTATTAAGGATGGAAGAGATTACTGCCAATTATATAAGATAAGACTACATGTGACTATCCTGAAACTTCAGATGTTGTTAAAAAAAGGTCCATTAACTTCCATTCATCACTAACTTCCCACACATTCTGTGTTTTAGTTTTCTGACTCGGTGCACCTGCAACCACATTTCCCTTCCTAGGTGTATAAGAAAGCTTAAATTCAGAGGATTGTAGATATTAGACCCATAAATTCTATTTGAGGATCAAGTCACACTAAGTAAAGATATATTTGAGGCTCTTTTGGTCTGTGTAAACCACAAAGAACTCACTTAAATGATTGTGTCTCCAGCAATTCAAGGCATGGACAAGTACTACTAGATCAAGGTCCTGCATTGGGTAATTTCTCTCATGCTGACTCAACTACTGAGATCCATACACAATCACTCTTTCCTCCTATATCTGCACTGCTCCTAGGATGATTCCTAATGCATCACAAAAGATGGTTTAACCTCCTCCAGAATTTGGAAAAATTAGAATAGGTGATGAGAAAATCATCCCTTTGAACTCCTAAAAGGATTTATCACACACTTCTGACCACATGAACATAACACCTTTATTGGTAAGATCAATAAGAGGTGAAGAGAGACATGATATTTCTTGTATTAGATGCCTGTAATATCCATTAATCCCTAAGATACTCTGTATATCAAATAGGTTCTTTGGATGATGCTAGAAAACTAAAACACTATCTTTTTCTCGATTAATAGATTTTCCTGATTTTGAGATAATATGACCATACAAGTGAACTCTATCAATACAGATTTTTCAGTTAGCAAGATTGGCACAAATCTGATACTTTCTCAATGTACTCATAATTATTTCAATATTATTCACATGGTCATTATATATGTGGTAATACGCCAATATTTTTTCCACAAGGACCATGAAAAAGGAATATAAATTGGGCTGAAACACCATATTCATATGATCTATGAAAATGGAGGGCACGTTGGTAAGATCGAACGACATAACTAGGTACTCATATAGACCATACCTTCTATAGAAACCTATACGATGTATATATGATAGACTTACTCAAACTTGGTAATATCCCTACCTTAGGATGATATTAGAGAAGGTCCTATATCCTCAGATCTTGTCAAAGAGATCATCAATTTGAGGTAGTGGAAACCGGTTCATGATGGCAAGCTGGTTTAACTTTCTATAATCCACATATAGATGTAGGCTTCCATCCAACTTCTTGGATAAAAGCATGTGCAAACCCTAAGAGTATGTACTTGGACGTATAAAACCTTTGGACTCTAAATACTCTAATAACTTCTTGAGATCCCAAAGCTCAATAGGTGCCATCCTTTATGGAGGAATAGACACTGGAGATGCTGCCGGAACAAGATCGATTTTAAACTCTACATCTCTCTTAGGAGGTAATCCATAAAAATCATCACGAAAGACATACCTGAAACTAAATATTACTAGAGTAAAATAATATTGATGTAAACCATGATCCTCTATGAAGTAATTTAAAATATGGTTGGTCACTTCACCAAGGCCATGATGCTCTGGTCCCACTCTACCAGCCCAGAAATCCTTCTCACCCTTTTCTAGATAACTTCTTCCCTCAAGTGATGTAAATGATACCCTGTGGTGATAGCAATGTGCAAAATCATGGTACTGAACCAAAAAATATATCACTAGAAGGACATAAATGCATTTTTTCTTGTTAACGAAGAGGTTCCATAAGAAAGGTTAAATTCCAACCTCAAGGGGAAAGTCCCCATATGAGAATATGCCCTTTGTTCGTACCCCTAATGAAATATCTAGGGTCATTAAACCATCATAGTACTATATATATATTCTGGGACTATCAATGATAGATATAAATATAAAATCATTTGAAACACATATATCAAATAAAGAATATTCTATATTATATTTCATAAGAACAGTACCTCATAATGTAGATTATCCCGCTACCTGGTCATTGGGTACTGGTTGTAGTGCATGCAACTGGCCTGATCTGCGGCCATGTGCAACAGATGGATTACCAAAATCATAATTTCTTTTATAGTATTTTTGATGATCATGTGTATAACTACCACAACCATGTCCTCATCCTTTTCTATTACTTCCAATGCTACACTAATAACCCACCTGAGGGGGTGCAAAAGAACCCACTCCTGATGGTGGAGTTGGCACTGATCCTTTTCTAATCAAAGTTGGTGGAAAGGTCCTACAAAATTTCTGCCGATGCCCTATACAACCACAAGGCCGAAAGCCCAGTGTTTATTTATCACACTAAGGCTTCAGATTCCCCATTTGTCTACATGGATGAAACACTAAAGATCTATCAAAATAGTTACTCTGGTTGTCACTACCCTAAAAAGAAATCTCAAGAGAACACTTATTCCCACCAGAAGAACTACTGGCATGACGTGACACTAGTCCTCTATAACTGGTACTATTTCCACCCCTCAAGTTTTACTTAGTGATAAGAGTCTGATTGACTATTATATGAAAATTGGGTATGTGAAATACATTCACCTATATATGGATGGAATATTAGATCCTATCCTCAAAATGTATAGCACAAAAAAATACCATCACTGGATAAAAGTGACGTAATTTTCTACAACTTCATGATACATGTTAAATATTCCATAACTCACAAAAAACCCTACTAGAGATGCATAAACTTTATATATCTTTCAGTTCACAGTGTCTGAGGAATGAATTGTTCATAGAATGTAGTCTGGAAATAAACCCATAAAATTCCCTGATGGTGACCGACCTCGGTAATCACATCACAAAAACTCTTGGATGAATGTAAAAGCATGTATGTAAAAGGTTTTTACCTCCACTCTGGAGGCATATCCACATGATAAAAGATATATAAGCTGGACTCTATCAAAGACCCAGCAGCCGGTGGACCTTTATACCATGAGAAGTTAGGAGGATTCTACTGTTGGAACACATGAGTTAGATCAACCATCATAAGTAAAATCCATGGAGTACCATGCATGGAATGCATCAGACATAAGAAACTATCATGAACATGGGAATTAGTGCCTAGACCATGTAGAATAGGTGGTTCCTCCAGTGGAATTCATGGTGGTAAGACTTGAAGCGCATGAACCACCATTTCTGGAGTGTGTTCGTAGCCACCTTCTCAGAGTACGATACTAGGACTTCATGGTGGGATTGTTATAAAAATTCCAAGCACATTCCTCAAAACAATATTAAGAAAAAAGTTAACATCACTAGTTGAGTCTAAATTTATGAAAACTCATTACCCAAGGAATACTACCCCAACCATCTACTTAGATGGAAAGGTACAGGTAAGTTCTCAAGTATTTGTTTTATTTTTTTTACATTTAATAACAATGTTCACTCTACCTTTTATAATCATGACTATATAGGATAAGGACATGAAAACAATTAATTTTGGATTTCATGATTAACTTTATAATGGATATCCATTCTGAGTGAATCAATACCCATACACCTTATCACTAGAAATAACACCCATTTATTTATAGCATAATGGCTTGACTTGGTAAATTTATCATCCCAACCCATGAGGAACCATACAACTCATGAATTGAGACATGAAATCACTCAATCATGAACAATAATAATAAAACAATAAACAAACTATCACAACATCACCCAATAATCACAAGCATATCAAGAAATGAAAATAAGTGAAATGAACCTATATGGCTTGGAAATATGCATGACATGTGAATTCTAGGTGCCTAATATGATGCATTTAATAATACTCCTTGTCGTTATATAATCAGTACATGGATAAAATATAATATTATTCAGAACAATAATCAACACCACCACACAACATGTTCATCACCCCAAGTTGAAATAATTTCAACTGTAATAGGAAAAAGAGAATAACAATTATATTTTGGGTAACTTGGCTTTTACCTCGAACCTAGGTTTGCGATGCCCAAGAACAACTTATGTCCAAGTCCCAAGCATTCTAAATCTCATATATATTATCTTCAAATAGTAAATAAATAAAAACACCTCCTCTGATACCATTTTGTGATATTCTAGACCTTGATTTTACTTAATAGGTGCCCTGAGCCTGGTGGGACACATGGCCTCAAGCATATCACCCAAAATTCCAAAGACTACCAAGTAGTAGTGAGGTCCTAGAGTGTGTATGTAAGGAGATTATTCCCTCACTAACAAAGTTTATAAAAGTGGTTAAATATAAACAAAGGTAAATAGAAAAAAATATAAGTAAATAGAAGTCACAAAAAATAAAGATAACAATAATAATAATTGAAATAAATGGAAGAAAATACAACAAATGATGATGATATGTCATGTATCTTGAAAATTGGAGAACATGGATACAAGATAATAGGCACAACATGTTCTAAGAAAGTATAAAAGATATAAAAAACTATCCCAAGCATCCTGAGATTCGGCTCGGTCATCTGCTATCAAGATCTATCCTGAAAAGCAAGCAATCAAGTTTTAAAAGTTGTACACTTCCCTTTGTCAACAAACACAACCATGTAATCTACTTAGGGTAACATACAGTTCTTGGGGAGTGTGTGAGATAAATAATAGTGGGCCACCAACTATAGTGTTTATAACAATCAGCCTATGTAATGGAAATGTAACAGTGTGAAAGAAATTATATATATGAAGTAAAAAAATACAATGTAACTAAATACCCAAGGACCTACTTTATCCCAAGGCTAGTGTCTAAACATGTAACCTGTTAATTAATTAATTAATTACCAATTTACATTGATATGTCATATGAGGCATATCCAACACTTACATCATCTTGTGATAGTATAAATAGCAAAGGTTCCAAGATGTAACAAGGAAACCATGATTGATGATATTTTATAATGAAGTTCCTAGGGTAATGACAAAGGAAACATAGACCTTAAGGGCCTCTAACTTAGTAGTAGCTGAGTCTAGCTAAGGAGTAAGGGTGTAACCCAAGGATCACATTTCAAGTAATTCCACAATAAGGTGCCTACCAAATCAAAGGTGATCATCCATGATACAATGATGTTAATCAGTGACTGGGCCTTATGGGTTGTAACCATGGGACCTACTTGTCAATATTGGATCCAAGAAGTGTGTCCAAGGAATGCTGTAATACTATGTGAGGGATACTACGATGTCATATCGGGCATCCAATAATAGAAAAGGGTCAGGATTGAGGTGGGTATCAACCAAATCATGCTATTTCCTTGAATCATAATGGGGGTTCTGAGTGCTAAAGGAATTCCCCAATAAGAATCCAAGGTGATCTCAAACCAGGCCACTATTATTTAATAATGAAGTCATGTATAATATCAATTGGTTTAATCCCTATCTTTCATTATTCTGATAAGGACTAGTATTATGAAACCTTTATTAAATCCATTTAAGGCATATTCAATAATTAAGTTCCATTATTCTACCTTTAATTAATGTTATAAGGGGTGCTACGAACATTTAACCTATTGTTTATTTTCATTTAATTTAGTCAAGTCATATACTTAGTATACTTTCCAATTTCCATTTCATATTTAATTATCAATTTAAGAACTTACCTAAGATGGTTTAAGTGGTGAGAATACATGGTAATTTCCATTATGAAATTCACAATATAAATCATGAAATTTAATAAGGTAAATATTACCCTTAGAAGGGTCAAGACAAGTCACACCTGAATAGTGAATCAGACGTGTCAAATACTAAAACCCTAATTATAGTATAAAATCCTACATGGGATGGATGGAGGTGTTGGAGTAACCACCAACAATTAATCACATATATGGAAATAGGATAACCATACGGTTCTAATTATTATAAGTATGACATATAAATTCAATAAATGGAAACTGATGAAATCGGTGGGTCCCTCATGACATTTATAAAATCAACGAACTTGAGAGATGGCTTATAGACAACCCACATTAGGGTCATGTGATCCTTCCCCTTTGATATCATCCTCTAATTCATCTTAAAACAGAGTAGATATGATAAAAATGAAAAAATATTACACATAAATAACTAGGATGACAATACTAGAGGATAAGAACCACTAAAAAGGACTCGAGTACATACTGTTATGCATCCAATGTGATGAACAAAAGCTCAATAAAATCCTAGAAGATGAAGATCTTCCAATCCCTACATTAGACATTCCAAGAGCTCCAAAATGAGAGAAAAATATTTTAATCCAGATGGAATAAGAGGAATGAGGAGGATTAATAAGATCATTATGGGAAAATGATAAAATTACTCATAAAAAAGCATGTGCACGGTTTGTAAGAAAGGTTTTCCAAACCGTGTGCAAACCATACATGGGTACATAGGAAAAAGGGGCACTAACATGGTTAGGATTCACAGTTTAGGAAACCATGCGCCAACCATGAATTTAGGCTCTATTCAAAAACATTCCACCCATACAGTTTTCTATTATCATGAAGACTTCCCACACGGTTTACTATAAACCATGCGCCATGCCTGTTTTCCCCAAAAGACGTGTTGTGGTATCTGAACAAGCCCCATACCCCCTCAGATCCATCACTGACTTAGTAGAAAACCAAATTAGGTCCAAAATAAATAATTAGACATAAATTAAATGGATTTATACCTGAGTTAATAATTGGGTTCTTACACCTAATTTATTTGGCCGTTTTAGGTTGTAGAAAGAATCAGGATGGTGGAATACCAATTGACTCTTCCACATAGGTATAGTGATATTCATGATTTCTTTCATGTGTCATATTTTTGATGGTATCACCCAACCCCATATCATGTGATCTATGTGGATGGTGTTAAGGTTGAGATTGACGTGTCCTTTGAGGATCATCCAATACGAGTGTTGGATTTCAGTGAGAAAGTGTTGTGGGAAATACCATTCTAATATTTTGTATATTATGGAAACATGGGAATGTTCAATAGGAAACATGGGAGAGAGAAGAGAATATCTGGGCTTAGTGGCCTGATCTTTTTGACTTGGAATATTTGATATGATTAGGAGTGTATCTCAAGTAAGAGTTATTATAATATGAGGATATTGTATGATACCGACCTTTTCTGGGGACATCTCATGCTAATTTATAGGTACAGATTTTCATTTTTTTAGTATATATCATGTTTGTGTTTTACCTTTAGAATTTGTTGTGTGACATTGGATAATTTTGGAAGGAAGAGGTGTTGTGCACATTTTTCTCAAACTGTGCACCCAACCCAGCAAATTGTGTGAATCCAGACAGAGGGGTTTCATATATATGGTGAACGATTATTTAAAAGGTGCACCCTATTAGGAGTAACTGTGGAACCACTATTAGAGGCGAATGATCAAGTTTCATGATTTAGCAAACCATGAATCTATACCTAAAAAACTATGCATGTGATTTTAATTAATCATAGTTATTTTTGAAAAATAACGTATCCCTTGGCCTTCACCCTAACTCGACTCAAATTATCCATTAAGGTGTTATTTCATTTTTAGAGTCTCTTGGATGGATTCCAAGGCCTTTCGATCTCCGTTCATAGTGTTTCAAATCTTGTATTTAATATTTTCCCCTCTCTAGGTATGAGAATATCACCCAAGTGGTTTTCTCTATTTTCCCCATTTTCTCTCATCCTTTGAATGGATGTTTTCCTCTATCCGTGATGAAACTAGATATAGGTTGTTTGGATATTTATTTGTGTGATCATGGATATAGGTTTCAGATCTAGATCATGTTCTTTGTCATAAACTTCATTTTTCATCTTCAATTGGGGATTTCCGTTGGTGCGTGTTCATCATCAATTTAGAGGTATGTCATCTAAATTCAATACCTATATTCTTCGATTCCAATTGTATGTTTGTGTTATGAAATTTCAATTGGAACATTTCAAATTTTAATATTGAATTGAATAAATTAATTAATTAATTAATTAATGGAACTATTTAATTGATGGAATATTAGGATTATAATATTGGATTAATTATTTGGTAAAGTAATTAATGGAATATTGGGATTGTGAATTTTGTTTAATTAATTGGCGAATTAATTAATGGAATTTTGGGATTGAGTAATTGTTCAACTAATATGATTATGAATTAATTGAAAATTGGAATTATTATTTGGCTTACTTGTCCATTAATGTATTAATGGGTTATATGGTTGAATGTTTATAAATGGATTAATAGTGATTTTTCCATATTTTTCCATGTGATTAAATTAAAGAACAATGTTTGTTGTGATAAAGTTTTATAGTACCATGATGTGGGATGTTAGTAAAAGGATTAATGTCTATTAATCTTGATTGATGTGATATATTTGATTTGTGTGATTGATTGATAAACATGTGTGCGAAACAAACTACTTATTCAAAAGATCATAGTCATAAATTGATAAATATACATGGGACATGGTTTTTTGCATAAAAATCCCATAGTGATAAACTGATAAATATGTGTGTGACATAGAATTATTTTTTAAAATCCCACTTATGTGATTGTTTTATAAATGTGTTGTGGGACATGTACTACTTCTCCAAATACCCACATAGTGATAGACATAGTGTTGTAGACACAAAATGTTGGCGTTGGACTAGGGTTCCATTTGGACATAATAAGAAATTTAAATGAATTGATAATTGGTAACTATGATATTTATATATGCGTCATGGTTTAGAATCTAGCACGAATTGAATTAGGAATTATGGTTCAGGTGTCCCCGGGAACCTGGGGTTTTAGTGGTTAGTTAAAGAATAATTGAAAATGTGATAACAGTTTAATTATGCATTATACTTTATTCTTTATACAACTATATTCATTGTTATTTAGTGGATATTGTTTTAGATGTCGTTTTTGGCACCCTACTGAGCTGTACTCAGACCCTACTTGGGCTTTTTGATCGGTACCCATATAGATTTCATGGTTGTAGGAAAAAATAAGGGCAAGAGTAACATGTTAAATGGATAATTTGGGAAAACGCATGGATGAGGGACTCATACTTGATTTGGGAACCAATTGAGATTCATCAATTTCTTTATATATTTTTGGGTTTTCATCTTTATAGTTGACACATATTTGGAAATACATATCTACTGTTTAGTTTTGGATACTGTATTAACTATTTTGGCCATCAGGTAATAATAGAATGGTTTGGTTATTAGTTGTATCATTTGAGAGTTATTATTTATTTTTTGTTGTAGTGGAACTTTGATAAAGAGGGTATAGTATCCCCATGATCGATATTAGACCGTCACTGCAATTCTGCTACCTCTAGCGTATGTGGAGGTGCACCTGAGGTCATCTGACCAACAGGATCGGGGCACTAGTGTGGGGAAGTGGGGTTGGGACATTACATAAAAACTACTGTATGATTCATAAGTACAATGAATAAAATCCCAAAAGTAATAACACAATATAAATCAAAATTAGATTGAAAATAGAATATGGAATATCAAATGAAAATCTAAAAGCCAACTTGGATATTAAACATCAAGTGATATAACCCCAAACCACACCCATCCAAGATCTAACCACTAAATCCACCACTGTTCCTATGAAATCAAGACACATCATTGGAGAAATATAGTACCTTTCCATTACATGTATTCTAGTAGATGATAGATGAAAACACATAGATTTTCTCAAATAGGGGGTGAGTATAAACTTAGTAGGATTTTCCCAAATACATACCGACACATTCCTACAGGACAAGAACTAGTTAACACATTTTATATAAAATAGTTGAAAATATATTTCATAGTTTATATAATCTATTAATGGAATCCATGTGAGAATTTCCTAAAAATTTTATCATAAGAACTATGGCTTAAGTAGTTAAAACAATTCATATCAAAACCATAATCAATTTCCATAAAAAACAATAAAATAATACTTTAAAACATTTCTCATAATTTTGTATACACATTACTATGTTCCATATACACAAAAAAGATAAATGAATACCAAATGAAAATTCTATACTCAGGAGAATTATCTCTTCGATCCACGATGTCATCACATGGTGACCAATATCCATGTTCCCTAAGGAAACACAACACTTATTAAAGGTCACTTATAAGTAATGAACTCATGCTAATAATGTATAAAAAAATCCATTACAGGTTCCATTTCAAATAATACCAATTAATTCCTGAAAAAATTTCATCAAAAAGCTTATGTGAATAAAAAAAACCACAATTTTAAAATAATAAACCAAGAGATTTTTCTAAAAATTATACTAATTCCCAATACATCCAAAACCACAATCCAAATTTGTTTTATCTCATATATCACAAAAGGTTTTTACAATAATTTCAAACAAAACATTTAATCAAAACCAAGCCTTCATGTTCTAGAATGGTGGATATGAGAGGGAGGCCACCTTCCTTTGAAGAGATGGGAGAAATGAAAAACTCTACTAAGATATTCTAGATCTGGCCTTGTATATTCTTTCCTTCAATAAACCCAATAAGATCTTATCAACATCCTCAACAAGGAATATATATCTTGTTAGAGTTAGTGCCTGATAAACAACTATTTTTACTTTGATTACATGAATATTTAATTACATATTGTTCATTTTTCTAAATTACTATGATGTAATTATTTCTTAGATTATTTGTCACATTGATAAGGTCATAGCAGTTCCCCTCTATGATGAGAACCTTGAAGTTCAATAATAGTATTCTTAAATATAGTTTTGTGGTTGTACGAATTAAAATTATGGGACGCATAGTATATAAACCGTCAGGTGGAAGTACTCATAAGTAGATGAGACTTTCCCTCATGAAGTTTTCACTTGGAAATATCCAAGATGGGAGATTATGAGAAAAAACTGCTAGAAGGAATTCTGTATGTTTTGGTGCCATTAGATATTCCTTTTTGTGAGTGTGTGTAATGTTACTTAGACTTTAAGATTATCATTAATACGTTTAGAGACTCGCGTACTTTTATTTAATGATGAAAACTTTCACGCCATATGTTGGTGGGAAGTAGGGTATGTTGGCTGTGCCATTAATGAAATGTTATTAATGTATAAGTTGGAAAGGATTTATCCCTTCTATTTATGGAAGTTGATATCTCATCCATTTGATTGAAATAGAACCGTCACCCTAAATTCCATGGCCATGATGTATTGATTAGTTTATCTCAGGTAGTCAATGAATGATGTATCAATCATATAGGTTTATGACACTATAATGAAACCCGCTTGATGAGATATTGTAAAAAAGGGAGTATATTACATATTGAGAATTTGTATGTGGATTTCGATGTTGAAACTTTAAGTTCTTTCTCTTTGGTGCCTTAACCCATTTCTAGATTGTAATATTAGACTTTAGGCAAGCCCACTTAATGCCAATGAGAAATAATTATAGAGGATCACACACTATGTGTTTCTAGTGGTCTCAGTGAATTTCTATTAATTGAAGAAATATTAATATCAAGACCGAGGAATAATTTTCTTCAATTTAGATGATCACATAAAATAAGAAAATATTTATTCACCAGATTGTGAAATAAATATATTTATTTATTTTACTGAATATTTAATAAATATTTATTTTCATGTTCGTAAATAAAAATATTTATTATTATAACAAAATATTTTATTCGAGTTTTCAATAAATGGGATATGAGTTCAAACGGACCAAAACTGTCTTTGTTGATAAATTAATCATTTACAAGTCAGTAAATATTGTTTATCAAATTTGTTTAAGAAATAATAATAATATTGTTATCATTATGTGGAACATGATTTCCTTTATGGTTACGTTTTGTGCAATTTGTAACACCACAAATTATAGTGATGTTATTGTTATTATGCGGCATGAGTTTTCTCTAATAGTTATTATTGCATTTAATAGTTGTTTTTGAATTATATATTCTAATTGAAACCCCATATCGATTAATAGGTTGGTACATCTATTGTGCCAAATCTCATTGAATTGAGAATAGTTGTGCCAAACATTTTCTCTATCTAATCCTCTTATCTCTTCATCTCAATAAAGAGAGAAGTTCTTCAAGATAGAAGAACGAGAAATCGAGAGCGATCGACACAAGAAATTTGATTCTCCATACGAGAACCCAGAGAACAAGTGGTGTTGTTATGAGACTATTGGAACATGTGTGGATCATCAATAGAGGGATTTTACTTTGGACCCTCATGATCGTAATAAAGAAAATCAGGAAGGGTCATTCCAGATGATCAAAAATCATCAATGAGGAATGTACCGAAGACCCAGGTATTTAATTTCTTCATAAATAAATAAATTAATTATAAACATGATGTGAAAGACCCTCTTTCCCGGATCTGGAAATTTTATTGTCTTTTTATAAATATTTGATTTTAATCCATGGATACTGGAATTCATTTTCGTATTGATATGGGATTGGTCATCAATTATGGTAAAAGAAAAGTTGGTCCCTCCTAACCACCACACTTCCGCTGCGCCCAGATCCTTTATATCTATCCATGAAAGAATAGATTTAATGAACCAAGTGGGAGAAAATGTGATGATATAATGGAAGAGAGGGAAAACAATGACTTAACAATGAATTTAGATCTCCAACATGCTTTGATTTGATAAAAATTGCATCTTGGTTGAACGAAATCGCCTTGGGATCCTATTGAGGAAGATGAATTCAAGACCTTGAGAGAATAGGGGGAAAATGAGAGGTTTGGGGAAATTAACTTGGTTAAAATCTAATTTTCAGATTAATTAATACCTGTCACATGATTATGTTACACGTTTTGGAAAAATGTGCGCGAACCATGCGATGTTACTTCCTCAATCCAACCTCTCGCACAGTTGGATCACATTGTTAGATAAACCGTGCACCAGCCATGATTTTCAAATCATTTCAATTTTCATGGTTTATCCCAGACACTCACATGCTTTGGCCAAACCGTGTGCCAACTATGTGAATGCCTAGTGACCCCCAAAACATATTTCATAGTTTCCTATAGGCAGTACATTGTTTCTACTAACCGTACACAAATTTTGATCCTCCAGAAGCATCTCTAAAACATGCCAAAATCTTTGTAAACATTCAAAAATTTAACCAAAACACTACATAGGCTCAAAACACATAAAACAAAGGATAAGTACTAGAAAATTAGGGTGTCACGTAAATAGAAGTGATGTATGGGTAAAGCAAAGTTATGTAAGGGTAAAGTAAAGTTATGAGTAAAAATAAGTTAAGGGTAAAACAAAGTTATGTAAGGGTAAACAGAAACTTATAAAGGTTAAGTAAGGGTAAACTAAAGTTATGTAAGGGTAAAGAAATTAAAGTAAGGGTTTATATAAGGGAAAACATCAGTTCATTATGGATAAAACATGGTTATGTAAGGGTAAAATAATGTTATGTAAGGGTAAATAAAAGTTAAGGGTAAAACAATGTTATGTAAGGGTACATAGAATCTTGTACATGTTAAGTAAGGGTAAACTAAAGTTAAGTAAGGATAAAATAATGTTAAGGGGAAGCTAATGTAGGTAGTATGATGCAGACATGACCCTGAACTGGGCTTTCGAGCCAGTTTGTGGGCATTCATGCCATGTAATGGACTTCATTCCCATTGGGCCTTCGTGCCATTTACTGAATAAATAAGGCTTGATGAGTGTGTTATCCCATAGAGGGAACTATGACCTGGCTTTTCGACCTGTGTCTGTGGTGTGTGTTTATTTAAAGTAATTTTACCCCATGAACGTAATATATATATATATATATATATATTACACCAATAAAATAAAACAATTATGAAGATACAATTTATTTATTTAATTATATTTTTTTAAAAAGTAAGATGAATAATTTTTATTTTTTAAATATTAAAATAAACATTATTAAATGTATAGAAAAATATACAAAATAAATAAACATAATAATTTTTACAAAAATACATTTATAATTAATAAAAGAATTAAAAACAGGAAAAATGGAGGTGCTACAATGAAAAACCAAATTTGGCATTCCACTGTAAAAAAACACCAAAATATTGTTGGGGATGACGTATGTTGGAGTTCAATTCCACAACAAAATGGTGCTTTCACACCAAAATGACGTGGGTTGGAGATGGTTTTATAAGAATTATTTATATAATGTTCAAACATATTAAAAGTATGAATACATAATAAATAAAAATGAATAAATATTTATCATCTAAATTACAAACATATTGCAAATATTAAAACATAATAAATAAATATGTATAAATTTAAAAAAAAAGAATGAATTCAAAAAATATTTAAAAAATATAAATATAAAAAAAGAAAAAACAATATGGAATCAAATAATATTAAAAATGAAAAAAGTATATAAATTACAAAAATATTTAAAAAATGGAAATCCATAACATTTATTACTATAATTACGAACACATAAAAAATGAATGAAACTAAAAAAATAAATAATAGTAATAATATTGCTAATTATTGATGTATTCACTATATTTATTGTACATAAAACTATAATTAATTATTAATCTTTAGAACTTTGAATAATAATTTAAAATATTATTATATAATTAAATATATAAATATTTAAAAATGTATAAATAGCTATCAAAATTGAATATATTACAAAAATAGAAAATGAATATACTATAAAAATGAATGAATATTAAACATGAATAAAGTAAATAAAAAACTAAAAATGGAGAAATATTAAAAATGAATAAAGAATATTTTATTAATAAACAGACGTATATGTACACACATACATACCCATAGACATACATGTACAGATACATACACATACACATACATATACAGATAGACATACACCTACACATACACATACACATACGCATGCAGTTACACAGAGACATAGACATAGACATACAAACACCCATACACATACGCATACACATACGCAGACACATACCCATACCCATACACATACACATACACAAGCACAGACACATACACATACACATACACATACACACGCACAGACACATACACATACACATGCCCTTATCCATAAACATACACATACACATACACATACACATACACATACACATACACATACACATACACATACACATACACATACACATACACATACACATACACATACACATACACATACACATACACATACACATACACATACACATACACATACACATACACATACACATACACATACACATACACATACACATACACATACACATACACATACACATACACATACACATACACATACACATACACATACACATACACATACACATACACATACACATACACATACACATACACATACGCATACGCATACACATACGTATACGCATACACATACACATACACATACGCATACACATACACATACACATACACATACTCATACACGTACACGTACACGTACACATACACATACACATACACGTACAACTACACATACACATACACCTGCACATACACATACACGTACACGTACACGTACACGTACCCGTACACGTACACCTACACGTAAACGTACCCGTACACGTACGCGTACCTGTACTCGTACACCTACACGTACACCTACACATGTAGCTACATGTACACGTACATGCCCACGTACACGTACACGTACACGGACACGTCCACGTACACGTACACGTACACGTACCCGTACACCTACACGTACACGTACACGTACACTTCCACGTCCACATACACGTACACGTACACGTACACCTACACTTACACATATAGGTATACGTACACATACACATACACATACACCTACAGGTATACGTGCACATACACCTACACCTACACCTACACGTACACATACACATACTCGTACACATACACCTACACCTACACATACAAATACACCTACACATACACCTACACATACACATACACATACACATACACATACACATACACACACACATACACATACACATACACATACACATACACATAAACATACACATACACATACACATACACATACACATACACATACACATACACATACACATAGACGTACACATACACAAAAACTTACAAAGACACCGACACATACACATACACATACACACACACATACACATGCGCATACACATACACATACAGATACAGATACAGATACCCAAACACATACACATACACAAAAACATACACATACACATACACATACACATACACATACACATACACATACACATACACATACACATACACATACACATACACATACACATACATATACACATACACAGACACAGACACATACACAGACGCATACAAATACACATACACATACATATACACACACCCATACACATACACATACACATACACACACACATACACAGTCACATACACAGACACAGACACATACACAAACACATACACATAAACATACACATACACATACACATACACATACACATACACATACACATACACACACACACACACATACGCAGACACATACACATACACATACACATACACATACACATACACATACACATACACTGACACATACACATACACATACACATACACATACACATACACATACACATACACATACACATACACATACACATACACATACACATACACATACACATACACATACACATACACATACACATACACATACACATACACATACACATACACATACACATACACATACACATACACATACACATACACATACACATACACATACACATACACATACACATACAAATACACATACACATGAACGCACACAGACAGATACAGATACAGCTACATATACATATACACATACACATACACAGAAACAGACAAAGACATTGAAACATAGACATACACATACATATACACATACACATACACATACACATACACATACACATACACATACACATACACATACACATACACATACAGATACACATACACAAACCCATACACATACACATACACACACACATACACATACACAAACACATACACATACACAAACACAAACACATACACATACACATACACATACACATACACACACACATACACATACACGTACACATACAGATACAGATACACATACACATACACATACACATAAACATACACATACACATACACATACACACACACACACACACACACACATAAACATACTTATGTAAAAATACATTTAAAAACACATACACACATACATATACATACATATACAAATACAGACACATCCTCTATCATATACATACACATACATGTACACATACAAATATGTATACACATACACATACATACAATTACATATGTGTGTGCATACACACAAATACATATGCATACGGACACATAATATATAAACTGTCACATTCCACATAAATATACAAACACATACCTACACTTGTACACATGTCACATACATATATACACATACACATACAGACACACACACACACACACACACACACACACATACATACAAATGCACGTACATCCGCAAAAAAACACATGTACATGAAGACACACACACAAATGTACACACATAAACATACAAATAAAAAAAACACACACTCACACAATACAACACATACATATGTGTGTATTTTTTGTATTTGTATGTTTATGTGTGTACATGCGCGTGTGTGTGTTAATGTACTCACTCACAGAATACAACACATACTTACAAATACAACACATATATACATGCACACACACACATATATACATGCATATATATACATTGTGATACATGTGCATATATTTTACATTATTTAATATGAATATATATTTATAATTTCAACTATGATTCAAATATTTAAATAAATATATTCAATTATATATTTATATAAAATTTTAACTAAAACATTAATATATCAAATTTATATTAATTATATAAAAGTTTTGTAAATAATATATATAAATATACTATTACACAATTTTATTGACTAGTATAATTTTGGTCCAATATTATATATAAATTTATGAAAATGAGATTGATTTTAATTTTTTTATTGAAAGTTTTATAATTCATTGTTTTATATTATATTCAAATATATATAGTTATTATAATATAAATTTTATTTATATGTATATAAATATATACATATAAATTAAATTATTCACCATGACCTTTAATAGTGATTTTTTTCACATTGTTAGAGGTGGATATTTTATCATTTCTAAGAAAATAACTGATAAAGTGGAATATTTATAAGTGATAAAAAGGGATGATAAAGGGTGCTCATTTATCAATTATTTTTTATTTCTGATAAAAGTTACATTTCTCAGTGATTTTTTTTAGTGTTGATAAAATAACCCCCTTTATTAGCGACTTTTTGTTTGTTGCTGATAAAACTCAACGCTAAAAATCACGTAATTTGTAGTAGTTCTCATAAAATTATAATTTTGAACCCATAAGTAAAACATTTTTAGATATTGTTATAGATGTTATATTTGAAACCATTTTTTCAAAACAAAAATACCCAAAACAAAGGGAAGATGTGATTTTCTTAGAAAAAGACATGAAAGCATGTAAAGGAATCCAAATATCATGTAAAAATTGTGATGGTGGGAAAATACATTGATGTGGTATATGTTAATTGTTTTTGCTTTTTTACTTTAAAAAGAAATTTAAACATTCCCTATGAAATATTCAGGAAGATTACTTTCAAATAACTTTTTAATAAAATTAAAGGATTGGTAAATGAAATTTTAAATTCATTTTTTTAAATATTTTCACATCCATTAAAAAATGTGGACATGGAGGAAAAATATGTGACGTCCCAAAAATATATTAAACTTTGAGGTGACCTGATCCTGGTGGGCCATATGGACTCAAGAGCATCTCCCAAAACACTAGAGTCCATTGATTAGTAGCTTGGGCCTATGGTGTGTTATTGGGGAGACTAAGCCCTCATTATAAAACTACAGAAAAAAATATAACAAATAAATAGCAGAATCAGTATGAATAGATGAAGAAAAAGAAGTAGACATAATCATAAACCATAGTAACAACTAATAATAATAAACTACATCTAGAATTAGAATCATGTACAAAATTTTGATGATACTCGTCTTGCCTCTATAAAACTGGAAAACATGGATACTAGGAAGAAAAATAACTTTCTATAAAAATATAGAAAAAAACAAAAAACTATCTAAGAATCTTGAGCTCTAGCTTAGTCATATGCTACCATCTCCATCCTATCGCAATAAATAAATCAAGTGTCTAAACTGAGATGCTTCCCTTTATCAACACCTACATACATATAATCTTCTTGGGTTCTGATGAATGCATGTATAGGGTGTGAGATAAATCTCACTAGGTCACCCCCAATGACTTCTATGAAATCCATTATTTGTAATATAAACTTAAATAGTTCTCAAGAATTCATATAAAAAGAATGCCAATACAATAATGTAAATACCAAAGTACCTACTTCAGCCTTAGTTCATGTCTGAACATGTAACCAATTTATTAATTAATTAAGTTATAGTTAATATAAGTAAGTCACATGAGGTATAAACAACACTAATATACTGAAATTATAATAATAATGAAGGATCTAAGATATAACAAGGCCTCTTGTAATGATAATAATAATGAAATTGATTCAAGGTAATAACCAAGGAATCCATGACCTCTAGGGTCAAGATAACTAAGTAATATACTATAACTTGGATAAAATTGGCAAGAGTTTAATCCAATGGGGGAATTTCCCAAGTCATTCCACAATATTGAAATCTAATAGAGTCCAAGGAATCTATCCAAGGTAAAATGAGATAATCAATGACTATGACCAAGGGTGTATCCATGGTGCCACATGTCTGTAGACATCATGATGGATCCAAGGAGTGTATCCAGGGAATCCTGTAATGATAATGTAAGGATACTACGATGTCATACCAAGCATCCACTAGTAGATAAGAATCAGGTTCCAAGGTAGGTATCAACCAAGGCAACTGGTACCCATTAATCGTAATTGTAACACCCGAGACTTTTACGTTATATAAATAATCAAAGGAATCTTTTTCTACACAACACTTGCTTGGCTTGCTTTACACGCAATCGCGACCTTCCTCGATAGCTTGCGTCGTACGCAATACCGAGTTTCACTAAACAGCAATATGCTATTAAAACTAGCCGTTATGAATAGTAATAACCACTTTTTGAAATTTTATTTTTCAAAATGGACTTCATTTTTGGACTCAGAATATCGAAATTAGCCTAGGGTGAAATTTTGGTATTTTTCTGAAAACTTTCAATTTTTGATGAATAGTGAAACCACTAAGTGGTAGGTTAAAAACTGAATTTTGCATAAAACTTAATTTTACCGCTTCTGTGAATGGAATTTCGAAAATCCGACAGACACGGTTGATATCAGTAAGTAAAATGTGGTACAATGAGATAAAAATAATTTTTTGGTGAATAGTAACTTTTTACTTTTTTTACCGCGGTTAATAGTAAATAGGGTAACTAAGGGTAAATATGATATTAATATTACCCTAACACATGTCCTAATTCTATTGGATAAGTGTAATTCGACCAAAAACAACCTTATGAATAAAATATGACCATTTAGGACCACTTGGATTAGATTAGGACATTTATTATTAATTTATTTAAAGAAGGGTTAAAATGGTTAAAAATCAAAGTTTAATAAGTAAATCATTTTTAATATGGGGTTATACATAAGATAAATTCGACTATAAATATTCATTAGAAAGATAAAAAGATTTCCTACATAATGGTATTTTATTTGTAATTTTTAGACATCAAATAATTTAATTTATTTATGACACAAAGATGATGCAGTAATTATCTTATTAATGAAATATTGACATAATTGATGTTATAAACACCCAAATAAATGTAATTTGAGAATTTTTATGAATTCCACTAATTTTCTAGGTTACTATGATATATTAGTGTTTATTTAATTAACTTGGTTCGAACATATAATTCTGTTATGACTTTCACAAAAATCATATATCAAATAGTGTCAAAATTGACACAAAATAGTTTTTAAATCAAATATTATATTACTAATTGTTATTTTATTCCTAAAAATCTAAGGTTCGGAAAAATGACTTAGATAAGGATATATATATTAATAATAAACAATTTGGGGTTCGTTTGGCATGTTATAGTAAGTGTATTAACCATATAGTGAAAGAAAACAAAAAGACACGGTAAAAGTTAAATTAATTAACTTAGAGTTAAATCTAATTGATAAGGTTAAAATAATACCCTAAACTTGTCTAAATCCTATTGGTTGATAGGATTTCGACCCATCCCCACTTTAGCTTCGAAATAAGACCCTTTGGAACCATTATAAACCGATTTTGACTTTAATATAAAATAATATTTTGAGATATTCCTAAGGTGCCCCTCTCCTCCCCTATAAAAGGACACCTCCTCCCCCTCCTCCTCACACCAATTTGAGCACTCAAGCTCGGCCAACCCCTGCCATTTTCTCCTCTCCACTTCCCTAGAATAATCCTAGAGGTCCTGGTCTTCTCCAAAGACCAATATTAGTTCCTTAAGTGGAGGATTCAAAGAAGCGTTCCAAAGAAGAGGTAATATCCATTAACGATCTTTTCAATTTCTTTCTTCTTCAACTTCTTCTCCTTTAGTTGTTTCATGATAAAGTAATAACATCAGTATTACTTACATACTTATATGTTATTATAAATATGAAACAACCCTAATTCACCTTCTATCCATCCTACGGAAAAATGAAATCACCGCGCGTGCGTACGTACGGAATACCGTCTCCACGCCGTGGTGTAATCTATTTTCCACCATCACCTTACAAGGATGGGTATAATGGTGTAATGAGTAACTATATATGATTATTATGAAGTAATATTGATACTGAAATAATATATATATACTCCAATACAATTCCACGATCATAGGAACGATATCATCACTCGTGCGTACGTACGGAATACCGTCTCCACGATGTGATGCGACTCGTTCTACATGATCTTCATTTCATAATGATTATATAAATGAATTTAATGAATGAATATGGTATATACTACACTAATACCATTCTGGAAATGAATTATCTATAACCTAAAGATAAGAATAAGAATTTATTCGACAAAACACGCATAAGAACAATAATTTATAAAGACCCGAGTAACAAGTAACAATGAAATATTACTAACAAGAAGCTAATAATATGACCATATATGATATCATATCAATATGTATGATTCTTGAATATGTCAATAACATTATTTAAACCATTATACAGGAGCTTTGGACACGAACAAAGCAAATCGGACCTAAGGTAAGGGAAATATCACAATCTCGTTTTTATCCGAGATTGTTTATTCGTAAGTATTTACGGGGGTGTATTTTATCATCCACATCCATGTTTCATAAATATGTAATATTATCCACCTAAAATTGTTTAAATCCATTTTTACCCTTCGGTGAGTTTTTAGTAATATGTATGAAAGGAATCTTTTGTCGTTTTTCGTACGAGGTACTTTTTGACTTTTCCGACAAAAGTACGAAGAATGTTTTTTTTAACTTATACGGCATGAATGGATTTCTAAAACATTATTTCCAAGATGTTTCCTTTACAAGTATTCAAGTTTATTTTTAATCAACTTGTTTTAGTTTAAAATTTCATGGCATGTTAAGAAAGGAAAAGTGTTTTTGAAGTAGAAAGGATATTTTCCTCAAGAATGAAGTTCAAGTATTTTATCAAAATTATTTTCCATCTAAGATAATAAAAGGGTTCTGTTTTTATCCCTATTATTACATGGATTTGATTATGTTGTGATGGAAACATTTTTATGAATTCCTTTATCTTATATGAATTGTTTTATGATGTCATGTTGTTTAAGAATCCCATTTTTATTACATGGGTTACGCTATGATGTATGGTTTATGATTATGTGGCACACATAAGAAAGGATTCATTATAAGATGGGTGGGACCTATATCTCCCTCCAATTCATTGGGTAAAGATTTTATATCTCATGAGATAGACATGGCTGGAACGGAAGGTTATTTCGGTTCAGTGATACAGGACTGAAACGAGGAGTGAACTCGGTTCAGAAAGGGACTTTGTCCACTAAGATAGTCTTGGCAATGAGTCATGACTAACAAGAAATGATTTTCCATGATTATGTGTGCATGCCACAAAGTTTCAAGTTTTATGTTATGATTATGGGGATCTCATTTTCACTTCTATGATTTATTCCATGTTAAGATATTATGATCTCTTTTGCAGGTTTTGATTTTCAAAAAGATATGATATGATTTTTATTTCCTTTATTTGCCCTTGCTGAGCATTTGAGCTCACCCTTTTATGTTTTCTTTTCCCCAGGTCAGGAAGATGGATATTAAGTAGAATATGCTAAAAGGGACCCTAGATATGATGAAATAAATGGGAGACACTGTAGAAGATTTATGAACCAGTTGTTTATGTTTCCCAGTTTCTAAAGACACTATACCTATACGGTCCTTTGTGGTTTTGTCATATGTTGTAGTAAGTGTGCTTCAATTTTGAAGTATTAACAATGTATGTAAAGTATGGGTCGTTATAGTTGGTATCAGAGGAAAGGTATAGTCAACCTTTGGAAACTAGGATGTGAAAGCCTTAGTAAGAACCCTAAGGATAAGTCTAAGCATAGAACACAATCTTAGTGTTTTAGAAATGTCCTTGAATAACCTAGGATAAGACCTTAAGCATGAAAATATTATTCATGAATTATGTGGTTTTCCTATTATAATTCGTGTTGCTCACACTATTCTTCTTGGTTTTAGTCAATGGCTGGAACCCGAAGGAACCGTGTTAATGCGGAATGCGATGGGCAATGCAATGATTGTCCCCCTGAGCAACCAAACGATATGGGAGCTGGAATGCAAAATCTTGTAGCCATGCTCACACAACTTTCTCAAGCTATGAATCATGCAGGACTTCCAAACGAGCAAAGGAAGGAGCAACATTCTGTTGAATCCTTCATGAGGCAGCGTCCACCTTCTTTCAGTGGGTCTACTGATCCATTAGTTGCTGAACAATGGATTAGTACTACTGAAAAGATATTTTCAGTTCTTCAATGTTCTGAGCATGATAAAGTCATCCTAGCAGTGTATCGTTTGGAAGGAGATGCGGATCAATGGTTAAATCTTGTTAAGAATACGAGGCAAAGGGATGAAATTGAGTCTATGGAATGGGACGAGTTCAAGAACTTATTTTTCAATAATTACTTCCCTCGTATTCTCCGAACAAAGATGGAGAAAGAGTTCCTTGAACTGAAGCAAAGGGATGATGAATCTGTTAGTACCTATGAAGCAAATTTTACAAGACTTGCAAGGTACGCTTCTGGTATTATTATCCAACCTGAGAGTAAGATCGATCGATTCTTTAGTGGCTTAAAACCAAGTCTTCGAAGGGCGTTATCCATAAGGGAATTCAATAGCTACGAGGAAATCGTTCGATGTGCTCTCAAAGTCGAGATGGAGATTGGAGTAACCCATCAGTCACATGGGTTTGAAAAGAAGAGGAAGATGGAATTCAAAGGAAACTCTAAAGAGCACACTGAAAAGAAGATGAACTTTCCATTATGCTCAAAGTGTGGAAAGAAACATGGAGGGAGTTGTCTTAAAGGGACAAGTAAATGTTTTAAATGTGGAAAGGAAGGTCATCGGGCATTTGAATGCCGTGATAATGGGAAGAAGATGTCTAATGATGCAAACAAAGGAAGGGATACACAGAATGAACCTACTACACTTCAATGTTTCAAGTGCAAGGAGATGGGGCATTATGCCAATCAATGCCCAAATCCAAGGGTTGATGATGATGGTCGACGTCAACAAAATCTTAAGGCTAAAGACAAAGGAAAGTCACATGCAATTTCTATCAGCGATGTGGAGTACGATAACGAAGTGGTGAAAGGTACACTTACCATCCACTCTAAAGTAGCAAATGTTTTATTTGATTCTGGATCCACCCACTCTTTTATTTCTGAAGACTTTTCTAAGGGTATCACCATATTACCTCAACAATTAGATGTTGAGTTAGCTGTGACAACACCTAATGGCACATCAATCGCATCAAAAGTTTATAATTCTTCTCCGATCGAAGTTTGTGGGAATGTGCTTCCTGCAAATCTTGTGATCCTTCCTTTAGTGGAATTTGATGTGATTCTTGGCATGGATTGGCTTTCTCTACATGGAGCTCATATCGATTGCCAAAGAAGGGAAGTCACATTTCATATTCCAGATCAATCTACGGTCGTCTATCAATGCAAGGATGAACATAACCTTCCAGTGGAAATTTCTTCCATCTTATGGGTATTGATTCCACTAAATGAAGGTTATTTATCTCAAATGGTTGGTGAGAAACTCATGATTAAGAATATGCCCATTGTACGGGAGTTTGATGATGTCTTTCTGGAGGAATTACCAGGTCTTCCACCAAATCGTGAAGTTGAGTTTTCAATAGAACTCGTAC
This sequence comes from Viscum album, assembly GCA_963277665.1. Lineage (NCBI taxonomy): Eukaryota > Viridiplantae > Streptophyta > Magnoliopsida > Santalales > Viscaceae > Viscum > Viscum album. Next base: position 811,189,386 of record OY728126.1, on the reverse strand, counting down.
CGGGTGCTTTGCCTATTTCAAAGACACCTTATAGAATGGCCCCAATTGAGTTGCAGGAATTGAAGAAGCAACTCCAAGAGAATCTTGATAAGGGATTCATACGCCCTAGTGCGTCACCTTGGGGAGCACCTATTCTATTTGTTAAGAAGAAAGATGGATCAATGAGACTCTGCATTGATTATCGAGAACTTAACAAGATCACTATCAAGAACAAATATCCTCTCCCACGCATTGATGACTTGTTTGACCAACTACGCGGAGCTCAATACTTTTCCAAGATTGATCTTCGTTCAGGGTATCATCAATTAAGGGTCAAAAGGGAGGATATACCAAAGACGGCTTTCCGTACAAGGTATGGACACTATGAATTTATAGTGATGCCATTTGGTCTTACTAATGCCCCTGCTATCTTCATGGATCTAATGAATAGAGTCTTTAGAGACTATCTTGATCAATTTGTGGTAGTCTTTATAGACGATATTCTTGTCTATTCAAAGAGCAAGGAAGAACATGAAGATCACTTGAGAATTATATTGCAGACCCTGAGAAAGGAGAAGCTTTATGCCAAATTTACCAAGTGTGAATTTTGGCTTCAAAAAGTTGCATTTTTGGGTCACATAATATCAAAAGAGGGGATATCTGTGGATCCAGCAAAAACAGAGGTTATCGAAAGATGGTCAAGACCAACAACAGTAACTGAGATCCGAAGTTTTCTTGGTTTGGCTGGATATTATCGACGTTTTGTAAAAGATTTTTCACGATTATCTAATCCAATCACCAAGTTGACTCGGAAGGGAGTTAAGTTTGTCTGGACAGAGGAATGTGAAGAGAATTTCAAGGAGTTGAAAAGAAGGTTATCCAGTGCACCTGTGCTCACACTGCCTTGTAGTGGAGAAAGGTTTGTGATCTACAGTGATGCATCCAAGAAGGGATTGGGGTGTGTTCTTATGCAAAATGATATGGTGATAGCTTATGCCTCACGACAGTTGAAAATCCATGAGAAAAATTACCCAACACATGATTTGGAGTTGGCTGCGGTAATCTTTGCATTAAAGATTTGGAGGCATTACCTTTATGGTGAAAGGTGTGATATTTATACTGATCATAAAAGTTTAAAGTATATTTTCACACAAAAGGAGTTGAATATGCGTCAAAGAAGATGGTTGGAGCTGATTAAGGATTATGACTGCTCAATCCATTACCACCCTGGGAAAGCAAACAAGGTGGCAGATGCATTAAGTCGACAAGACCATGCTTGTTTATCCATGATGAGGATCACAAAAGATCCAATATTTATGGATTTACAAAGGATGGATCTTGGAATTATAATGGAAGGGGAAAAATCTTATCTTTATCAAATGAATGTTCAACCATCTATACATGTGAAGATTAAAGAGGCACAGAAAGAAGATGTCGAGTTACAAAAGAAGGTGAGAAATGTTCCTGAATTCAACCTTGATTGTGATGGGATAATAAAGTTCAGGAATCGGGTTTGTGTTCCTCCCATCCCTGAATTAAAGAAGGAGCTGCTGGATGAAGCTCATAGTTCTTCATTCTCTATTCATCCTGGAAGCACAAAGATGTATAGGGACCTGAAAGAGTACTTCTGGTGGGATGGCATGAAAAGAGATGTTGCTGAATATGTCTCTCGATGCTTGGTTTGTCAACAAGTTAAAGCTGAGAGACAAAAGTCTAAGGGGATGTTACAACCATTACCCATACCCGAATGGAAATGGGAAAACATCACTATGGACTTTGTCACAGGACTTCCTAAAACATCCAAAGGCAATAATGCTATCTGGGTCATAGTTGATCGTCTTACAAAGTCTGCACACTTCATTCCTATTAGAGAGGATTTCTCTCTAGATCAGCTTTCCAGGATATATGTAAAGGAAGTGGTAAGATTACATGGAGTACCACTTTCTATTATATCTGATCGGGATCCGAGATTTACCTCGAAGTTCTGGCGAAGTCTTCAGCATACTCTGGATACAGAGTTGAGTTTCAACACTGCTTATCATCCCCAAACAGACGGTCAGTCTGAGAGAACAATTCAAACCCTAGAGGATATGTTGAGAGCTTGCTCTATGGATTTCAAAGGAGGTTGGGATCAACACCTACCTTTGGTGGAATTTTCTTATAATAATAGCTTTCACTCCAGTATTCAGATAGCTCCTTATGAAGCTCTCTATGGAAAGAAATGTAGGACTCCAAATTGCTGGGATGAAGTTGGGGAAAGAAAGCTATTAGGACCTGATCTCGTTGATGAAATGGCAGAAAAGGTTAGATCTATTCAACAACACATAAGAGCAGCTCAGAGTCGACAGAAAAGTTATGCCGACAACCGAAGAAAAGACCTAGAGTTTGAAGTGGGTGATAAAGTGTTCTTACGAATATCTCCCTGGAAGAGGGTTATGAGATTTGGAAAGAAGGGGAAGTTGAGCCCTAGATATATCGGTCCTTTTGAAATACTGGATCGTGTTGGGAAGGTAGCTTACCGATTGGCGCTTCCACCGAATCTCTCTCAAGTTCACGATGTGTTCCATGTATCTCTCCTGAGAAAGTACATACCAGATCCTTCACATGTACTCAGCTCAGAAGTTGTACCGCTGGAGCAAGATCTTTCTTATGAAGAACAGCCGATAGAGATTCTGGATCGTAGTGAAAAAGTCCTACGAAACAAGACCACTCGCTTGGTGAAAGTTTTATGGAGAAACCACCAATTTGAAGAAGCTACATGGGAGCTTGAGGATATGATGAGGGAGAAGTATCCTCATCTGTTTGTTGCAAAGTGACGAATTTCGAGGGAGAAATTTTTTTAAGGGGGGTAGAATGTAACACCCGAGACTTTTACGTTATATAAATCATCAAAGGAATCTTTTTCTACACAACACTTGCTTGGCTTGCTTTACACGCAATCGCGACCTTCCTCGATAGCTTGCGTCGTACGCAATACCGAGTTTCACTAAACAACAATATGCTATTAAAACTAGCCGTTATGAATAGTAATAACCACTTTTTGAAATTTTATTTTTCAAAATGGACTTCATTTTTGGACTCAGAATATCGAAATTAGCCTAGGGTGAAATTTTAGTATTTTTCTGAAAACTTTCAATTTTTGATGAATAGTGAAACCACTAAGTGGTAGGTTAAAAACTGAATTTTGCATAAAACTTAATTTTACCGCTTCTGTGAATGGAATTTCGAAAATCCGACAGACACGGTTGATATCAGTAAGTAAAATGTGGTACAATGAGATAAAAATAATTTTTTGGTGAATAGTAACTTTTTATTTTTTTTACCGCGGTTAATAGTAAATAGGGTAACTAAGGGTAAATATGATATTAATATTACCCTAACACATGTCCTAATTCTATTGGATAAGTGTAATTCGACCAAAAACAACCTTATGAATAAAATATGACCATTTAGGACCACTTGGATTAGATTAGGACATTTATTATTAATTTATTTAAAGAAGGGTTAAAATGGTTAAAAATCAAAGTTTAATAAGTAAATCATTTTTAATATTCGGTTATACATAAGATAAATTCGACTATAAATATTCATTAGAAATCTAAAAATATTTCCTACATAATGGTATTTTATTTGTAATTTTTAGACATCAAATAATTTAATTTATTTATGACACAAAGGTGATGCAGTAATTATCTTATTAATGAAATATTGACATAATTGATGTTATAAACACCAAAATAAATGTAATTTGAGAATTTTTATGAATTCCACTAATTTTCTAGGTTACTATGATATATTGGTGTTGATTTAATTAACTTGGTTCGAACATATAATTCTGTTATGACTTTCACAAAAATCATATATCAAATAGTGTCAAAATTGACACAAAATAGTTTTTAAATCAAATATTATATTACTAATTGTTATTTTATTCCTAAAAATCTAAGGTTCGGCCAAATGACTTAGATAAGGATATATATATTAATAATAAACAATTTGGGGTTCGTTTGGCATGTTATAGTAAGTGTATTAACCATATAGTGAAAGAAAACAAAAAGACACGGTAAAAGTTAAATTAATTAACTTAGAGTTAAATCTAATTGATAAGGTTAAAATAATACCCTAAACTTGTCTAAATCCTATTGGTTGATAGGATTGCGACCCATCCCCACTTTAGCTTCGAAATAAGACCCTTTGGAACCATTATAAACCGATTTTGACTTTAATATAAAATAATATTTTGAGATATTCCTAAGGTGCCCCTCTCCTCCCCTATAAAAGGACACCTCCTCCCCCTCCTCCTCACACCAATTTGAGCACTCAAGCTCGGCCAACCCCTGCCATTTTCTCCTCTCCACTTCCCTAGAATAATCCTAGAGGTCCTGGTCTTCTCCAAAGACCAATCTTAGTTCCTTAAGTGGAGGATTCAAAGAAGCGTTCCAAAGAAGAGGTAATATCCATTAACGATCTTTTCAATTTCTTTCTTCTTCAACTTCTTCTCCTTTAGTTGTTTCATGATAAAGTAATAACATCAGTATTACTTACATACTAATATGTTATTATAAATATGAAACAACCCTAATTCACCTTCTATCCATCCTACGGAAAAATGAAATCACCGCGCGTGCGTACGTACGGAATACCGTCTCCACGCCGTGGTGTAATCTATTTTCCACCATCACCTTACAAGGATGGGTATAATGGTGTAATGAGTAACTATATATGATTATTATGAAGTAATATTGATACTGAAATAATATATATATACTCCAATACAATTCCACGATCATAGGAACGATATCATCACTCGTGCGTACGTACGGAATACCGTCTCCACGATGTGATGCGACTCGTTCTACATGATCTTCATTTCATAATGATTATATAAATGAATTGAATGAATGAATATGGTATATACTACACTAATACCATTCTGGAAATGAATTATCTATAACCTAAAGATAAGAATAAGAATTTATTCGACAAAACACGCATAAGAACAATAATTTATAAAGACCCGAGTAACAAGTAACAATGAAATATTACTAACAAGAAGCTAATAATATGACCATATATGATATGATATCAATATGTATGATTCTTGAATAAGTCAATAACATTATTTAAACCATTATACAGGAGCTTCGGACACGAACAAAGCAAATCGGACCTAAGGTAAGGGAAATATCACAATCTCGTTTTTATCCGAGATTGTTTATTTGTAAGTATTTACTGGGGTGTATTTTATCATCCACATACATGTTTCATAAATATGTAATATTATCCACCTACAATTGTTTAAATCCATTTTTACCCTTCGGTGAGTTTTTAGTAATATGTATGAAAGGAATCTTTTGTCGTTTTTCGTACGAGGTACTTTTTGACTTTTCCGACAAAAGTACGAAGAATGTTTTTTTTAACTTATACGGCATGAATGGATTTCCAAAACATTATTTCCAAGAAGTTTCCTTTACAAGTATTCAAGTTTATTTTTAATCAACTTCTTTTAGTTTAAAATTGTATGACATGTTAAGAAAGGAAAAGTGTTTTTGAAGTAGAAAGGATATTTTCCTCAAGAATGAAGTTCAAGTATTTTATCAAAATTATTTTCCATCTAAGATAATAAAAGGGTTCTGTTTTTATCCCTATTATTACATGGATTTGATTATGTTGTGATGGAAACATTTTTATGAATTCCTTTATCTTATATGAATTGTTTTATGATGTCATGTTGTTTAAGAATCCCATTTTTATTACATGGGTTACGCTATGATGTATGGTTTATGATTATGTGGCACACATAAGAAAGGATTCATTATAAGATGGGTGGGACCTATATCTCCCTCCAATGCATTGGGTAAAGATTTTATATCTCATGAGATAGACATGGCTGGAACGGAAGGTTATTTCGGTTCAGTGATACAGGACTGAAACGAGGAGTGAACTCGGTTCAGAAAGGGACTATGTCCACTAAGATAGTCTTGGCAATGAGTCATGACTAACAAGAAATGATTTTCCATGATTATGTGTGCATGCCACAAAGTTTCAAGTTTTATGTTATGATTATGGGGATCTCATTTTCACTTCTATGATTTATTCCATGTTAAGATATTATGATCTCTTTTGCAGGTTTTGATTTTCAAAAAGATATGATATGATTTTTATTTCCTTTATTTGCCCTTGCTGAGCATTTGAGCTCACCCTTTTATGTTTTCTTTTCCCCAGGTCAGGAAGATGGATATTAAGTAGAATATGCTAAAAGGGACCCTAGATATGATGAAATAAATGGGAGACACTGTAGAAGATTTATGAACTAGTTGTTTATGTTTCCCAGTTTCTAAAGACACTATACCTATACGGTCCTTTGTGGTTTTGTCATATGTTGTAGTAAGTGTGCTTCAATTTTGAAGTATTAACAATGTATGTAAAGTATGGGTCGTTATAGTAATGGAATCCACTAGTGCTAAAGGCATCCCCTCAGGATTCCAAGGTGAGATTGAGTCTGACCAATCCTATAATTATATTAAGGTCCATATGTAATAGTTAACTTATAATTTATTAATTAATCACTTAGGGCCATGTAATAATCAAGCGGTTTGGGAATCCATTTGGTTCAAGCTGTTTCCTTTCATTAGTTTGACAAGGATGATAGGACTATCCATCCAGTTATATCAGTTGATATTTAAATAATTGTTTATCTCCTATACATTTATTAAACATGAAAAGGTAGGCTAAGGATGTGAAACAATGAGTAAACTCATTTATAATAAGACATACAATTTCATATCAATAATATACTTACCAATTACCATTTAAAGATCCATTACTCAAGTTGGGAAACTAACCTTAGGTGTGTAAAGTGTTAATAATTTGTGTTCTAACAACTTAAAATTCATTTAATTAATTAAATACTTACCTTTATCAAGGTCGTGTCGAAGAACACCTGAATGGTAGCACAGTTTGGCTTAATAATATTCTAAAAGAATGAATATTGAAAACACCATACATGGGGTGGTCAAAATTGAGGATTCAACCTCCAAAGACGAATAAAATATTTAACAAGGGTTATGAAACATAGTTCTAATGACTACAAGAAATCTGTATTAATTAAAAAAGCTATGTGAGATGAAATCAGTATGAACACATGACAATATATAAAATGAAGAAACTTAAGGGAGGAGTTATAGAACACTTAACTTAGGCTTGTATGACACTCCTCATCCAGTGCTATCCTTCAGTTTTTCTTGGATTATAAGACATCTGAAGAATGGATCAATGCCCAAAAACTAGTGAATATGAGCCTGCATCAAAATAGCATTTCTAATAAGAAGAAGAACGATGAAAAGAGATAAAGTACTGAAGAACTTATTTATTCTCTTCAAATTTGAGAGAAAGATTTGACATCAGATTCCAAATAGAGGAACAGTAGAAGAGCCTACTTTAGAGATCATTGGAGTGATCCTTCATGTGAGAGAGGAGTGGAAAGGGTTCTGTTCGAAAAATGGAGGCCCTACCTCCTATTTTAAAAAAACTTCTTAGGAATTTACACAACGTGTAAATTCTTTACCCATCGTTTAATGCTTAGGGTATTTCCCCCCATGAAAACCCTCTACATGACGTGAATAAAAATTGGCCAGGCTATTACACATCGTGTATTGAATACACGTCATGTTTTGAATACACATTGTTTATTAAATACATGTTGTGTAAAGAATACATGTAGTGTATTCCAATTACACAACTTGTAATTGTTATGAAGCCATTCTACAACCTTATTGCCTCTTCCTTTCCAAAAACAACCTAACCAGCCCATGGACTAAATTTTGGGTTTAATCGAAAAAATATAACTTTACAAGAACATAAAGAGGAATTTAAAGGAATACATACCCAAGATAAAACATGGATTCTATAGTATCCCCCTTTTGATGGAACTCATCCTTGAGTTCACCTTCCAAGGGAGAAAAAACACTATTTGAAAAAAACTCTGGCCAATGGTCATATATATCAGCCTCCTACTCTCAGGTCTCATCCTATACACATATGTGCCTCCATAACACTGATACTAAAGGGATATACCAACCCAAGAGAGCCTTTATTCTCCAGTCAATGATGTGTATAGGATACTCCTCAAAAGAAGCATCTATATCTAACAGAAATTCCTTAGGATCCAAATTTTGTTTTTGGTTGGCATGATAATGGTAAAGCTGTGAAATGTGGAAGATGTTGTGAATAGAGAAATACCTTTTATCTAGTAACAATTGATAGGATACTAGCTCGAATCTCTCCAGAATCTCAAACAGACCTACCTAATGAGGTCAAATATTTCCTTTTCTTTGTATCTATCTATGCCCTACCCTAGGTGATACCCATAGAAAAAGATAACCCCTGATCTTGAACTCTAGAGGACATCGATGAAAATAGGCATAAGATATTTAGTAAGCTTGAACCTCCACTATAGAGGCATATTATAATGATAAAATTTAGATTATATGGCCTCTATCCAATACTTAACGTCATATGGAAATCCATCCCCTAAGATGGTAGGAGGATGATTCTTCTAGAACAAATGCGTATCATCCTCCATCATAGGTGCATTACATGAATCACCTTTCATGGGCTACATTAGACATAAGAATCAGTCACAAAGTAGAGATCCAGTTCCCATATCAAGTATAGTAGGAGGTTCCTCAAGTGGAACTCCTTGCAGTATAACTACCAGCTCAGGACACACTACATCTGGAGCATGGTCATCACCAACCTCTTAGTGCATGACATGGGGATGTCATGATGGTATTGGTCTAAAAATTCCAATCACATATCAAAGATTTTTTTTAAGTATATAGATAAAAATAATGAAATATGAACAAAATTAAAGGGCTCAGAACCCATGGTATACAACCATAACAACCCACCTTTATGGTTAGGTATTAGTAAGTGTTCATGTTTAAATTACTGGGGTTCTAGAAGGTGAAAAGTCAATTGAACCATGCCCATTCATTTGCTGGAAACCAATTTATTTTCTATGTCAAGTTTCAAATTTATAAGCATCATTTTCTTATAAATTTATACCATATTTAATTTAAAATGGATATCCATTCCTAGTGAATTGGGGCCAATACACCTTATCACTAAAATCGACACCCATTTAATTTCATTCCAGTGGCTCGACTATGTAAATTACCCATTCCAACCCATAAGGGCCTATAATATACTTGAATTAAAACTATAAATCAACAAATCATATCCAAAGAGTATAAATTATATATATATATATATAAAAGACTCACTCAATAATTATGGGAAACGAAGAAACAAAATTAGTGAAATGTACCTATATGGAATAGAATATGCATGGCATTTGAATTCTTGGTGCCTATGATGATGCATGTTACAATGATCTTTTCCATCTTATCAAAATTCCAAGGATAAAATGAAATCCTCAATTATAATAATAACAATAAAAATCACACAACATATGTGTCACCCAATGATGAAGTTATGACAACTCTAATAATAAAAAGCAGAACAATAGTCATAATTTTTGTAGTTGGGAATTTACCCTGAACAAGGGTCAGATACACCCAAGAATGGATGATAACCACATTCAATCAATTACTAATATCCTTTATATCATATCCAAAATTTAAAGAAATAAAGTAACCCCTTTTATACCACTATATGATGTCCAAAAACCCATATGCCACTTAGAGGTTCCCCGAGCCTGGTGGGCCACATGGGCTTAAGCGCATCTCCGCAAATGCTAGTAGCTTATGACTAGTAGAAAGGGCCTAGGGTGTATTAGTTGGGAGACAATGCCCTTGTTACCAGAGTTCTTCATATAGGAAAAATACGATAACATGTAAATAGAAGAAGTAATATGAATATATGTCATAATAGAAGAGGTCAGAATAATAATCAACAGGAAAAACTAATAAAAAAATAGAAGAAGAATCATATAAAAATGATGATGATACATGTCATGTGTATATAAAATTGGAAAACATGGATATAAGTAAGAATACATAAAAGGTATAAAAAAGTAGAAAAAATATCAACAAACTATCCATGCATCCTGAGCTCCATCTCGATCATCTACTACCAACTCAATCCAAATGCAATCAAGAAATCAAGTCTCCAGAGACGGATGCTCCCTTTGTCAACAATTTCATACATATAATCTTCCCAAGTTCCAATAAAGGCCTAGATAAGTTGTGAGATAAATCTTAGTAGGCCACAACCAAAAACTTCTATAACATCCCGTCCATTTAATATAAACTAAAATGGATTGCAAGAAAACATATAAAAAATAAAAGCAGTACAGTAATGTAAATACCCAAGTACCTACTTTAGTCTCATCAGGTGCCTGTACATGTAACTAGTTCATTAATTTATTTAGTTCAAGTTTATATAACTAAGTCACACGATATATAATCAGAACTGAAATCCAGACATGATAATAATAATGAGGGATCCAAGATATAATAAGGCATCATGTGATGATAATAATAATGGAAGAGATCCAAAGTAATAAACAAGTCATATTGAAACTTTGGGTTCAATACAACTCAGTAATAAACTATATCCTAGATAAAAGTGTTAAAAGTGTAATATAAGGGGGAATCCCCCAAGGCATTCCATAATAATGAAATCAAAATGAGTCCATGGAATCTATCCAAGGTAACATATGATAAGAAATTACTAGGACCAAGGGTGTATCCTAGGAACCACATGTACATAGAATTCATGATGGATCTATGGAGTGTATCCAAGGCATCCTATAATGATAGTGGAGGTATCCTACAATGTCATACCATGAATCCACAAGTAGACAAGGATTTTTTCCCATGGTGGGTATCAATAAAGGAAACCAACATCCCTAAATTGGAATTCCATCCATGAGTTCTCAAGGAATTCCCTTAAAAATCCAAGGAAATATTTATTATGACTGATCCTATATTAATATCATGACATATATTCAATAGTAACCTTATACTAGACTCATTAATTAATAAATGACTTGCAATAATCATGTCATTTTTAAGCCATTTGGTTCAACCCGTTGCCTTTAATTAGTGTGATAAAGTTAATAAGAAAATAAAACCAATTCAATCATTTCATATTTAATTAATTGGTTATATCCTTTACCTTTCATAAATATGACAATGTGGGATAAGGATGACAAATAATGGGGAAATTAATTTACAATAATCTACTCCATGTCATATCAATAATATACCTAGTAATTACATTTTAAATATTCATTTATAAAGTTGAGGTACATACCTTAGGTGGGTCAAGTGTTAAGAGTACATGTTATATCTACTTTCAATTCATTTAATTAATTAAATATTTACCCTTATAAAGTTCAAGTTTAAGAACACCAGAATGGTGGAACATATATGATTAACACACTTTTAAAAGCATGAATATTGAAAATACCCTACACGTGATGTTCAACATTGAGAACACAACCTCCAACGATGAATTAAATATTTATCAAGGGTCTTAAAACACTATTAAAATGACTATAAGTATGTTATATTAATTAAATAGGATACTCCCAATGAAATCATTGTAGGCTCACAAAAATTTATAAAATTAAGAAACTTAAGGGATGAGTTATAGACCACCTACATTAGGATTGTATGACTCTCCCCATATAGTATTAGAATTTAGTTTGGATTGGATTAGAATTTAACTTATGAATAGATCAATGACTAAAAAATGTGGTATATGAGCTTTTATATAAATAGAATCACTGATTGGAAGAAGAACAATGAAAAGGGATAATTGAGTTAAGCGAATATGGGTTTGATTCTAATGTGATAGACGAATCTAAAATCAGATTCTGGAAGGAGGAACGGTGTGAGAACCTAACTTAGGGATCCATGGGGATCTCCTACATGTGAGAGAGGAAAGGGGAGGGATTTTTCTGAAATAGGGATGCCCTGCATCCTATTTTAAGAAAAAACTTATTGGTCATTTACATGATGTGTAAATACATTACATGTTTTGTAAAAAGAAGACTATTTTTCTTAGGAAAACAATCTATAAAACATGAAAAGGAACTTCTTCAGATATTACACATCATGTATTCTACTTACATAGTGTGTGATTAGTCTACACCCACTCTACAACCCTCTTGCCCATTCCTTTTCCAAAAAAACCTCAGTAGCCCACGACCTGATTTAAGGTCTAGGTGAAAAAGGGAATTTTTATGAGCTTAAAGTAGAAATTAAATGGACTCATAAATGATATAAAAACTAATTTATTAAAAAATATCATGAATATATAATCAAAAACATTTTGAAATTAGGTTTTAAGATAGAATATTCGTTACAAGATGATAACTTTTTAACAATTGAAACATTGAATTATATAAATTTTAATGGATTTATAAAATTTTAAATTCTTAGAGAATAATTTTAAAATAAATCCATAATTTAGTTTATCCACCACACAAAAGAAAACATGTGGTGAAAATATATTAAGTCTCAAGCAATGAGAATTCATAATAGAAATCACTCACCTCAATTGCGAATTGTCACGTACATTCTTTATCTTCACAAATAATAAAGTTATATTAATTATTTACTTCGTTAAGAATATTTTCCTAGTTAATTATCCTTTTATTATTCTATTTTTATCATACTTATAACCATTTCATACTTAATCACTTAATTGATTAAGATTACATCAGATTTTATGAGGTTGTTTGGTTCATAAGTCCAATATGACTTTTTCAGGTTGACTATATTCAAATGGATCGTGATTATATCATATCAATAATCTTAAAAATGTTATAATTATTATTTTTAAACATTAATTCTACTTTTTTGATCGACTATGTAACATGGTTATGAAAAATGAATTACGTTACAACATGGAAATGAAAGTCCGTATAAATACATCAATAGTATTTTCATTTTTCAGAAAACATTAGTGAAAGTTTGTAAGTATTATTTTGAAATATCCTTAATTTTTAAATGATAATTAAACCCTTTTTTTATAAATTATAATTTTTAGGTGGATTTTAATTATTTAATAAAAATTAACTTATAATTTTTTTTAAAGTGGCTTTATGTAAGGGTAAAAGCTCAATCAACACTTTGGAATATTATTTGGAATATTTTCAGAGGTAAGAATAGTGGAAATATTGGATTTTGGGGGACATAGATCCCTAATTTTGATATAAAAAAATATTAAATAATTTTTTCTGTCTCCACAATTTTTTTGAAATAAATAAATTTATCCTGAATAGTGCCTTTAATGGGAAATATGATATTTCCATTAAATCAAGAAAGATGGTTTTACTCTAGGAAAAATATTAAATTTGGTCACATTAAGAGTTTAGTTACAACGCACATAAGAGTAATTTATTTTACGCATTTTTATAATATTATAATTGTTATTATAATTTATTTTTTATTATTTTCTTGTATTTTGATTATTCCTCCACACACCCCTGCGAAACCATCTTTATGTTGTTGAATCCAAAAAAACAAATCTACTCATTTTTATTTGTTTAAAATTAATCACAGAATAAATAGTGAAATTAAATACACCACATCCAATTTTTGGTTGAATCACATATTTAACTCATGGTTTATATTTTTCTATATAATAAATGCTAAACATATACATTTGTTTAACTATTAATATTTCAATTTATGGGTTTGATCATGTTGAGTTTGACCAATTCAAAATATACTCTACATGTGATAAGTGATGACCAATCAATTCCATTCAGGTTGTTCATCATGTTCCAAGAATGCATGGACCATTATCCATCCCAAACGGGTGATGCACACAAGGTTAAAGAAGGTTGGTTTATTTTTAAATTATTTATTGCATCCTTTAGTTCTCCCTCTTCTCATTTAAAGAAAAAATGAAAATATAAATAAAATGATAAAAACTAAATTATCTAGGGATAATTTATTAAATTATAAAAAAACATTATAAAAAAATCATCAAATTTTAATTTTGTGAAAATATAATAGATAATTGTAAAAAATTACTAAACAATATTTATGTGAAATTAACAAAGATAATTGTATGAAAATTGTCAAATTATTTTTTTATATAATTATAAAAAGATATTTTATAATAAATTATCAAAATATAATTATATATGGATAATTTATGAAAATAATAAAAATATAATGATGAAAATTATCAATGGATAATTATTTATACTATCAAATAATAATTATAAATGACTACCACATGAGTTCTAAAATTAATTTATAGAGACTTATAATATCAAATGTGGTTTTGTAATTATTCTTACAGAGAAGACCTCTAGAATATATGTCAGCCTAAAAATATTATTTCCAAAATTATATTGGAGGGATAAAGTATCATAGCATGCGATATTTTATTTCTCTATGAAATGAAATAGATCGTTTTGGTTATAGGAACCCTTGATGAACCATGGGCATTGATTTGTTGATGACTATAATATTAAGGGCTAGGAGTACACGTTATTGACTATTATGGTTTACACTTTAGATTTTGAACCACACAGGGTTTATCATTTTCATTGACATCGGCGACTTTTAGGTTGTATGTTAATTAACTTTTAGAGCTATTGTCTACAAATATTTCCATGTAATATTTTTTGTGGGTATAACTGATGAACACTCTTGATTGTGATCATGTGTGTGTGTGTGTGTGTGTGTATCCCATGAGACCCATTGTGTTACTTATTTCCATGAGAATTTCTATAGTTATTTTTACCATGTTTTATGTACATTCACATGTCATTATAAAATGCTACTATATTTCTCATGATTCCATTCTGTGTACATTTATTTTTCTCGACCTTGTTTTTTATTATATTACCTTTTGAGGATTGTATCTTGGTACATGTGTCATGTGACTTTCAAGTTTTGTTTACCCCTTTGAGGGGGATTGCATGTGATAAGTGATGATAATGATAAAATATCATGATAGTCTTGCGACTCGACTATTACTTTATGTACCTTATGAATACCGAGTAACATTTTATTACTTAATGCAGCTTTGGATATGAAGTAGGGTTTCTAAAATCGATGTAACATATGGATAATGAGTACCATGATTGTCTCAATGAAATTTAATAATACTGAGTGATGTAATGATATCCATGAAGCTGGTTTTGATCTTTACCGACATGTCTATATACTTTTGGAATTGAGCCAAAGTAGGCACAACTGGAGGTTTGTGGTATCTTGGTTAGAATTGGATTCTTTTACCAAATTTACTATTTATAGTAGAAATAAATGAAAGTGAAATTATTACCAAAATTATAAATGTTTATTCAAAATATGGATTACATTTTATTAAATTTAATTTCTATGTGTGGTAGAAATAAATTTTAAAACAAACCTGTCAAACAAGATGAAAAACAGTTTTCATAAATTTTTTAAGTATAAATACATTTCTTTTACAAAAGCATGTATAATGTCCATCCTATAAAAATAAAATTTTAAATGATTAATAAAAAGAAACAAATTAAATTTTAACACCAATATAGAATATAATCTGACCTTTTTAAATATCTGAAATGAAAAGGAAGCTAAAAAAATCAGTACTTTTTACTATTCACCAAAAGAAAACTTTTGTAGAATAATTGAAAACATTATTCCTATGTTAATATTGAAATAATTATTTAAAAAATTATATTAATTTCCAGTGTTCTATATGGTAGAAATTAATTACAACATCTGTGTACAAAATGAAATAATAACATATTTTGAAAGCATTAACTGAGTTTACTTAAAATTGAACAACCAGTTATTATGAATTAATAAAAACATTTTAATTATGTAAAACCTTTATATGTGTTTTTCATAATTTGTTTATTACTATTACTACATTTAATTTAATAGATATGTTATGATGGTCACATTTTATAATAATATTTTTATAGTATATCACAATGCACTTAAAGCTTGGTGTTGCATATACCATATGCTAAGAAATATATTACTTAAAGATAATAAAGTCTAAAATCATTTGGTGTTATAGTGAAATAATTTATTGATATAATTTGTATGTGAGTGTGTGTGTGTCCTGTGAAACCCTAGATTTATGTTACATGCATGGGGGTACATGTGTACCTATGAGACCCTTTCTTGATATGAAATTACTATTAGTTTCTTTTTTATGTATTGTGTCTGGATGCATGTTTGGTGTCTCTATGGATGTTTTTAAGGTACTAGGTTGGTATAACTTGATTAGTTATCCCCTTAGAGGGTTAGTACTACTGTTGTGGTTGGATGTTTGTGATTTAACATTAAAATGTGACTTGTGGTAATATGTATTTCTCCATAGATATATATTGGGCCAACATATGTGGATATAGATTTTAGCATAGTTGGATATTGGGTTGACATGTGTGAAAGGGGGTTTCCCTAGATCCATGAATTGTGTCCACATGTGTGCATCGTGACTTTACCTTAAATGATGGTGTTGAGTTATTCCTTAATTTTGGAATGTGGATACAAGATTGTTAATAGAAATTGTTGATTCTATGTGCAAATCATTTGTCAGGATCTAAGTCATGAAACAATTACTTTTAACTTCTTTATTTCATGGTGGTTAAACATGTAACAATGGGATTCTTGGTATCTTGGTTAGTGCATAACGACTTGACACATGTTTATCTATTTATTAATTTAATTTATTATCATGGAATATAATTATATATATATTTTAATTTATGTTAAGTATTAGTTGGTGGTTCGCAACTGGGTCTATACTCACACCTTTAATGGGTATCACGATGCTCATAATGATTTCATCGCCATGGATCCAGCTAAGGGAAAGGTCCCTACAATGGGTAGTTGGGTAGATGGAGCTTGGAGGATAAAGGTGATTTTGGGAAGTACTTAAAACTATTTCTACAATGTATTTAATTAATTTCCTTCTTCATTCGTACACTTTATTTACCTACTACATCAAGAGTCCTTTGTTTATCATGTATGAATTATGTTCCTTTTGATACAGTATGACATTATTTCTTACTTTCCTTTGTTCTATTTTATGATTTTTTATTTATGTTTACTATGATTTTCATTTATGGATATTTTTAAAAAAGGAAAAGTTTTCCCATGACACCATTCATGCCCTTGTCATTAGTCAGTATCCTATTGTGTATGGGGAGGTGTGCATGAGGTTAGGTAATAGTCTAACCCAGAGCCTGTGGTTTAGGTCGGGGTGTTATAAAATTTGATCACATAATATTAAAATCTTATCTTACAATAAATTATCAAAAAATTATAAAAAGAATGACAATCATAAATGAAATATATAATAATGTTTTTTGAAACATTAAATTTAATTAAATGAAAAAACAAGATTTTAGAGAATAAATAAATACTAAATATGGGAGTGGATATTAATATTCTAATAATATAATTAATTTTTTTTTTCAATTTATTAATTATTTAAATAGTTTAGTTATATATTCTCAATAATCAATGACAACATATTTTGGAATATAGCACATCAAAAATTAAAATTTTATTCCAAATAATCTTGATTTCATAAGGGAAGTATGTAGTGATTTAAATGTGATCATAGAAATAGGGGTGATGACAAAATTTAATGGAGTCACTATAGTAGGCACAAGAGGGGCGAGATTGGGCATCAAAAATTCCATTGGGGTAAAGAGGATTTAGCAATTCAAGGCTAATGTGAAGAAAATAGATCAAAGAGAAAACATAGTGGATAAAGAGGATATGAGTGGAAGTATAAAAGAATGAAAATATCATTCGAGGTTTACTAATTTATTATTATAACTTTAACATTATATATTATAATAAGTAATGTAAAAAACCAATAATTAATATTTTTATATTATTTATATAAATAAACAACATGAAAAGTATGTCTTCAAAGTTAGTTATTTATTATCTGATATGAAAACTACATACGATGTTGTGTTAGATGTAGATTATTAAATAACTATCATTTAACAAAAATTTAAATCAATTTTTAAATCATTTAAATGAATTCAAAGACATTACAAATCATTTTTTTCTAGTTTCACAAGCAACATCCATTTATGGTTACTCGAGACCTTTATTATAGTAGTGATAATACACAATTTCCATTGTATATAGTAAATTTAATTTATGATGATTATTATTTATAAATATTCTAATTATAATAAATTTAGTAATATTATATAGGGATATTTTTTACATACTAAAAAATTAATTTTTATTTCAAAATAGAATATTAATTCTATAGAAAACAAATAATTTAAATTTTAGGTATACTATTTCAACAAAAACATATTTTATATGATTAAATAACTTTTATATATAAAATAAAAAATTTAAGTGTAAATATGAGATGAACATAACTTTCTTTTATAATAATACGTCTTTTGATAAATGGAATTTTTATAATATATAAGATTAGATAAATTTAAATTAAAAATATTATGCAAGTTTACTACTTACATTTGGGATTTAATTAGAATATTATAAATAATAACCATAAAAATCTAAATGAAAAGAATAAGAAAATAGTACCATTAATAACATGGATGTGAAATATTATTTCTTTACTCTACTTCGACTTCAATATTTTAGGATATTGATTTTATAATAAAAAAATTAAAATGATATGAAAATAATGGGGGATCTTAAATTCAATATATGAGTTTTAAATAAAAATTATTATTATAGAAAACAACTAATTAAAGACCATGATGGTATCATATTTCTTTTATTTGAGGTATTAATTTTTGAAAATTTCTAATAAATAAACATATATTGAATTGAGGCACTAGAGTCGGCTCATAAGGGGTTAGATAGGATATCAAACATTTGATCAATGTCAAGGGGGTTTGGATATCAAAGGTTACTGAGGGGAAAACAGATCAAAGAGAAAACCTTATATAGGGAGAGAGGATATGAGTGGAAAAATAATATTGAAAATATCATTCTATGATAATGGATTTATTGTTAAAATGTTAGCATAAAATATTATAATAACTATTGTGAAAAACCAAGAAGAAATAATTTTAATTTATTTATATATATAACCAATATAAAAAATATATTTTAAATTCTAATTATGTATTATCTAACATGAAAACTATTTATGACGTAATGTTATATATAGTTCCTTAAATAACCATCATTTAAAACATATTTTACTTCGATTATTTAATAATTGATGTGAAGTTATAGATAATATTTTTTTACAAGTGTCTTTAGTAACTACTTTTGGCTGTCACATGAGTCTGTTATTCTAGTAGTGATAATACCAAATTTTCTATACATACAATAAATTTCATTCACAATGATAATTAATTTGAAATGTTTTAATCATAAGTGTTGTAATAAAAAAATAGTTGGAAAAATTATTTATCATCAAATTTTGTATACAAATAACAAATAATTTTAATTTCATTATATAATATTAATTCTATAAAACTAGAAATAATTTAATTTTTAAGTATACTATTTCAAGAGAAATTGATTGTATATGGTGAGGTAAATTATATATATAAATAAAAAACATTGAAATGAAAATACGCGATGAACATAAATTTTTAGTATAATAATTTTTTTTAAAATATGGAATTTATATAATGCACATTTTAATTAAATTTAAAATAAAATAATATATTTTTGAAATAAAATTAATCCTTCCATATGAATGTTATACAATAAAATTAATTTATATTTATACCTCCTTTAATAAATAATAAATAATTTCATGTGTGAGATGACATAATTGTTTTTGTAGATTTATAATCATTTAAAAAATTAAATTTACCTGGTATATGAGTTGACATAACTTTTTTACACAACTATGATTTTTTAATAATAAAATTAATATGATATTAAAGAAAATATAAAATTCAAATAATAATAGTTAAATTCACCAAATTCATGGTACTATAAAAATTTTTATATAGTAATGAATATTTAAATTTTTTTTACTCATTTATAAGATTAAATAGAATTATAATTTAGGGATTAATTTTTGAAAAATTAAAATATTTCTTATTTATGAAATGATATTAATTGCTTTTATAGTGAAATATATATATTTTAAAATAAATTAATATTTCAAAATTAGTTAAATTTCTTGAACAGTTATAATCTTTTCAAAAATAAAATTAGATAAATCTCATGAATAGTGATTCATTTTGTTAAAATGTGATTAATATAAAATATGATGTAACAACCTAAACCATATCACTATCAAATAAAGAGGGAATTGTGACCTCAAACTTATGCCCCCATATGCCAGAGGCTGTCAACTAGCGGTGATGTCCTAATCAATACAATGGGGAGACTATGCTGTCAAAGTAGATCCATACAAAAGTAGAAATAACCAACCATTATACAAACAAGAAGCATCAAAGTATGGATAATATATAAAACAAAATACAATAACAAATTAATGTGGAATAATATATTCATATATCCCAATTTATCATCCACAATGTTAATCACAAATATAAAATAAAACAAATAACCAAAATACACATACCATCCTAAATTCCATTCATGGGCCTCAATAACCCTAACTCCATATACCCATAGAGTTGTCCCAGCTTGATCTACTGTATGTATTTTGATTAACATAAAAGATAATATATTGTCTATATGTGTACACCCCAACCTGATAAGTCCAAAGTCGGTGCATTATTACATATCATTGGCATGATCACAAAAGATCAAGTCTAGAAAGACCAATTAGTTTAGTAGCCTTGGAAACATTAGATACATTCATATAGTTTACATTACATCATAAAATGTAAAAATACCATAACATTGTTTCCATAGAAAACACTAAGATACCATAGACCATCCTTACAGGTCATTCATAATATACTTCTTCGCATCCTGGGAAAAATAATACATAGAAAGGGGTGATCTCAAATGCTAAGTAAGGGTTACAATATAGCAGAAACTTTTAAAAATAAGAATAAACATTTAAGGAAATGTATACGACTAAAACAAAATCATTTTCAACATAAAATTAATCATAATATAGAAAATATAAATCAAAATAATTCCATTTAATTACTCACATGGATATTCTACTATTCTAATAAGAAAATTCAATATAAATATCCACTTTTATAATGATGGAATGCATAATTCTAGACTTTATAACCACATAGTCAAGGCACTGTGCTAAGAATACAAATAAAATTTTTTCATGGCCTTGTGCCAAGAATCCAGTTTGGATCATGAGACCTATCGATGCATCGAGGAGCTACAACGGGATCCACCCATCACATACTAATTCCAATGCATTCATCGTATAGAAAGGTTTAAACATAACATAATCATTCGTATTAAAACTAGCATATCAAATCTCAATACTTTATCCATAAACCATGAATAGTGTAAAAACAACACATCCATTGTCAAACGTATCACAAAACATTCAATATAATATGGAAGTTTTGTATCATAATAAATCAACATCAAATAAGCTTAAAATCCATCAAAGGATGTTGACATAGATGAAATCAAAACCTTTTTAAAGAAATAACTCTTTATATTTTGAAATCATTTAAGAAAACATTTATTTTTAAAATATTATTATAATATTTTAAGGGAATATTTGATGATTTTATAATGGTGGAAAATAGCCGCACCCGCCATATAAGTTAAAAAAACATTCTCACCTTAATTTTATCGAAAAGGTCATAAAGTACCTTGTTTGGAAAATGGAAGAAAGATTACTTTTAAATCATTTTACAAAAATTCAAAAAAGGGTATAAATTAATATAACCCATAGCTAGTAAGTTGTAAAAATATTTTGAAATACATTTTTATGAGACATGGATGTGGATGATAAAGAGGTCCCAGAAGATACTTTACTTAAAAAAAATCTCAGATAATAAAAAGATTGTGAAATTAACCCTTACCTAGTACTTTTCCTTGGTCGAGGGTAGGTTAACCTCCTGTATAATGGAAAAATAATTGTTATTAAATTATAAAATAATCATATACATTAATATGATATCATATATGATCTTTTAACATTGCTTTGTTAATAATATCTTAGTATTATGGTCGTTTTGGGTGTTAATTGATTGATTTTCAATTATATGATTTGTTACGTAAGTAATGTTTATTATGGATAGGATGTATCTTATTCATATTAAGAATGATATTAAGTGTTTAAACATTATTTTTAATCATATAAATAAAATTAGTCTTGAATGGATACGATGGGGAATGAATCTCATTGCGTTCGTGGAGATGGTAATCTGTACGTACACACGAGCAACAATATCATTTTTTTATATTAAAATAATATATAATTGGATGGTATATCATATATACATAATCATTATAATTTTTTATTTATTATTTACATAAATTACACTTCATTATTATACCCATCTGAATAATAAT
The DNA here is from genome assembly GCA_963277665.1 of Viscum album. Classification (NCBI taxonomy): domain Eukaryota; kingdom Viridiplantae; phylum Streptophyta; class Magnoliopsida; order Santalales; family Viscaceae; genus Viscum; species Viscum album. Next base: position 811,167,016 of record OY728126.1, on the reverse strand, counting down.
GTATTGAATAACAATTACACCACGACGTGGAGACAGTAAGCCGTACGTACGCACGTATGGTGAGATGTCATTCAGAGGATGGATAGAATAATGAATATGGTTGTACAATATTTATAATAACATAATAGTATATAGAAGATAATGGATTTGTTATTTTAGAATAGAAACAACAAATAAAGAGGAAGTGGAAGAAGAAAGGAACTTGAAATAGAGGATGAAATATTTACCTCTTCTTCAGGTTCTTCCTTTTGATTTGATCAAAAGGGATCCTTAGGTTGACTTTCTGACTAAAAGAATGCCTCTAGAATAAAGGGAGGACAGTTTATAGTGTATTTGGTCAGGGGTTGGCCGATCCAAATGGCTTTGAAGGTGTGAATTAGAGATAAGGGGAAGTTCCCTTTTATAAGAGGGGTGAGGGGCACCTTAGGAAAATCTAGAAATATTATTTTATAATAAAATTATTTTCGGTTTATAATGGCTCCAAAAAGAATTATTTGAAGGATAAGGTGGGGATGGGTCGAAAAAAACTCAACCAATAGGTTTTAGACAGGTTTGGGTCACTATGTTAACTGTATCTTTTAGATTTAACTCTTAGTTAAATAGTTTGACATTTAACATGTCTCTTTGTATTTTTATATTATATGGTTAATTAAATTAATATAAACTTCCAAGAGAACATAAAGTGGTTCATTAATGAAATTTATAATATTATTTAATACCTTTTACCGAACCCTATATTTTTAGGAATATAATATCAATTAATAATATAATATTTGTTTTTAAAAACTCTTTTATATCAATTTTGATACTATTTGGTTTTTTGTTTTTTCTAAATTCATAAGAGCATTATTACTTTGAAAAAAAATCATCTAACCATCCATAACATGTTATATTAACATATAAAATTAGTGTAATTCATTAAAAGTCTCAAATTACATTTATTTGGAAATTTATAATATCAATTATTTTAATATTTCATTAATTTGGTAATTACCGCATCATCATTATGACATAAATAAATTACATTATCTAATGTCTAAAAAATATAAATAAAATACCATTATATATGAAATATTTTTATCTTTCTAATGAATATTTATAGTTTAATTAATCTGATCTTTAAACCTATATTAAAAATGGTTTAGTTATTAAACCCTTTGAACTCTTCTTTGAATTAAATAATAGTAAATGTCCTAATCTAACACATGTGATCCAAAGAGGTTCATACTTTCTTCCTAAGGTTGTTTTTGGTCGAACTATACTTATCCAACAGAATTATAAAATGTGTAAGGGTAAAAATAATATCATATTTACCCTTAATTACTCTATTTACTTTTAACCGTGGTATATAAAAGTAAAAAGTTACCATTCACCAAAAATTATTTTCATCTTATTGAACCAAATTATACTTACTGATATCAACCGTGTCTCTTGGATTTTTGAAATTCAACTCACAGAAGTGGTAAAATTTAGTTTTATGTAAATTTGAAAATGCTCCTAGAAGGTGGGTAAAAGACGGTAAAAAGTTCAATAAAATTTTTATATATCTAATATTATTATAAATTGACACCAATGAATTACATTGAACTTTTATAAGTATTATGTATCTATTTTGACATAAAATAAATTTAAATAAAATAAATAATTATTTAAATAAAAATTCAGTTTTAAACTATAACTCAGTGTTTTTCCCTATTCATCAAAAATTGAATGTTTTCAGAAAAATACCAAAAATTCACCCTAAGATAATTTCGATATTCCGAATCCAAAGACTAATTCCATTTTGAAAGATAAAATTTATAAAATTTTATAAAGTGGGTATTACTATTAATAATGGCTAGTTTAATTGGTTGTGGTGTGTTAGAACTCGAAGTTGCGTACAACACACACTATTGTATTATTTAAAGTGAAGCGTACCATGGAAGCTTGGGGTGTTACATTATCCCCTCCTTCAAATAATTTCATCCTTGAATTTTCTAGAATATTACTGCATAAAAAGACTTAGGTGGTTCTTCATAAAAAGTTCCTCAGGTTCCCACATTGGCTCTTCCATCTTATGGTTTCTCCATAGAACTTTTACGAGACGAGTCGTTCGGTTTCTTAGCACTTGTTCTCTTGTTTCAAGAATCATGAAAGGCTCTTCACAATAAGATAAATTGGGTTCTAGTTCTAATTCATCACAGGTGAGTACATGCATTGGATCAGGCTTGTATTTTCTCAACAATGATATATGGAATAGATCGTGAACTTTTGAGAGACTTGGCAGCATTGCCAAATGGTAAGATACCACCCCAATTCGTTCTAGAATTTCGAAAGGTCCGATGTACATGAGACTTAATTTTCCCATCTTACCTAAATGTATAACACCCTTCTATAAAGATACCTTTAAGAAAACATGATCTCCTACCTGAAATTCCAAATCCTTCCTTTGGTTATCTAAATAGATCTTCTTCCTAATTTGAGCTACTTTGATGTGGTTTTGGATTAATTTCACATTTTCTATCGTTTCCTCCACACGTTCTGGGCCTACGAGTTTTCTTTCACCAACACCGTCCCAACAGGTTGGTGTGCGACATATTTTTCCATATAATGCTTCATATGGTGCCATATGAATACTTTAATATAAGCTACTGTTATAGGAAAATTCCACCAGAGGTAAATATTGATCCCACATACCTTGAAAGTCAAGTGAGCATGATCTCAACATGTCTTGTAAGGTTTGAATAGTCTGTTATGATTGTCCATCAGTTTGAGGGTGGTAGGCAGTTCTCAAACGAAGTTCAGTATCCAGGTCTTTCTGAAGACTTTTCTAGAATCTTTATATAAAATGGGATCATGATCAGAAACAATCGATAGTGGTAATCCATGAAGGCTCACAACTTCATTAATATATAGTATTGCTAGACGTTCAAGTGGTAAATCTTATCTTATATCAAGAAAATGTGCTGACTTGGTAAGATGATCAACAATGACCCATATTGCAGCATTATTTCTAGAAGTATTTGGTAGTCCCATGAAAAAGTCCATCATAATATTATCCCATTTCCACTTAGTTATGGGAAGAGGTTGCATGAATCCTCCAGGCTGTTTCTTTCCAACTTTCACTTGTTGAAAAACCATACATCTTGACACAAAATCAGCAATCTCCCTCTTCATGTTGTCCCACCAATAATGTTCCTTCAAATCTCTGTACATCTTAGTGCTACTAGGGTGTATAGATAAATTAGAACTATGAGCGTCATCCAACAATTTCCTATTAGATTAGGTATATCAGGAACACAAAGTCTCTTCCCAAATTTCAAAATTCCATCTTCATACACAAAGTCACTCAATCTCCCATCATTCAGAGCATTAATCTTCTTTTGAAACTCTTCATCATTAGTCTGAGAACTCTTTATCCTTTCTAGTAAATATGGTTTGGATACCATTTGAAAAAGAATTGATTTTTCACCTTCCATGGTTATTTCCATATCCATCTTTACTAGATCCATGAAAATATGATCCCTTTCAACTATCATCTTGTTCAAAACTCCATGATCTTTTCTGGTCAAATCATCTGCCACCTTATTTTCCTTCCCCAGGTGGTAGTGTATCGTTCAATCATAATACTTGAGTAGTTTAAGCCATCTCCTTTTCCTCATGTTGATTTATTTCTAGGAGAAAATATACTTCAAAAACTTGTGATCAGTATATATCTCACATTTTTCACCATAGAGATAATGTCTTCATATATTCAAAGAAAAGATTACAACTTCTAACTCAAGATCATGAGTAGGATAGTTTTTCTCATGAATTTTTAATAGTCATGATGCATAGGCACCAACCCTATCATTCTGCATATAGACACAACCAAGTCCTTTCTTTGAAGCATCACTATAAATAACAAACCCATAATTCACTGATGGTAGAGTCAATATAAGAGCATTGACTAATATTCGCTTCAATTATTACAAAAACTATTCAAACTCTTTTTTCATAACAAATTTAACCCATTTCGTGTGAGCTTTGTTAATGGGTTATCCAATCGGGAAAAATTCTTGACGAAATGTCGATAATAACCTTCTAAACCAATAAAACTGCATACCTCAGTTATACACGTCGGTGATGGACATTCTTAGATTGCATTGGTATTAGAAGGATCAATAGAGATTAAATCATTATAGATAATATGGCCATGAAAAGAAATCTCATGAATCAAGAATTCATAGTTGCCAAATTTCCCATATAATTCGTGTCTTCTAAGAGTCTTCAGGATAATTCGCAAGTGATTTTCATGATATTTGTAACTTTTGGAGTATAACAAGATATCATCAATAAATAACACTACAAATTCGTCATGATATTCCTTGAAAAATATATTCATTAGATCTATGAATACAGAGGGTGCATTAGTCAATCCAAAAGGAATTACTGTAAACTCGTAATGCCCATACCTGGTTTGAAATGCTATTTTCAGAATGTATTCCTTCTTCACACACAACTGATGATATCCAGATCGAAGGACAATCTTTGAAAAGTATTAAGCTCCATGAAGTTGATCAAATAAATCATCAATGTGAGGTAGGGGATACTTGTTCTTTATTGTCACAGAATTGATCTCCCTGTAGTCAATGCACAACCTCATAGATCCATGTTTCTTCTTAATAAAAAGGACAGGGGCTCCCCATGGAGAAACACTAGGGGGAATAAATCCCTTATTACTCAATTCCTCTGATTGTTTCTTTAGTTCCACTAATTCCATAATGGTCATTCTATAAGGGGTCTTCGATATGGTCCTTGAACCAGGAATTAAATCAATGGAAAACTCAATTTCTTGTTCTGGAGGATGTCCAGGTAAATCCCTTGGAAACACATCAACATATTCTTTCACAATAGGTACATCCTTTATTTGAACATTCCTTTCCTCACCCATATTTATTTCATTCTCTTCCTCCCCAATAATTTAATTTAGTTGAGCTACTGGGGGTGGATCTAGATAAGAATTAGGTGGTGGCGTTTCTGCTACAAAGATAAGGAACTCCTTATCATTATAAAAAATTGTAATTTCCTTCTTCTTACAATAAATTTTTGCATCATGGTCTGAAATCCAATCCATATCTAGGATTATATCAAATTCAATCATGGCTATGATGATGAGATCAGAAGAAAAAGAACATTTATATGCCCTAATAGGGACTGATTCACAAAAAATGGTTGCAATGATACTTCCATTAGGAGTTTTTACTAACAACTCCCATGTTAAATCAAATTTGAAATATCTAATTTTTTTAGAAAATTGGGAAGATATGAAACAATGTGATGATCCAAAATAAAATAATGCATTTTCTGAACTTGAGAAAACCATTAAATTACCTCTCACTACGACTTTTGGAGCTTCAACCTCAGTATTAGTGATAACATAAGCTTGGACTTGATCCCTTGGCCTTTTCTGAGGTAAATTCCCCTAAAACCCAGAACAATCATTTGCATAATTTCACCTTTCCCTCCAATTATAGCATTCAACATCGACAACATCTTTCTTCCCCTTGCAATCACGAGCATGTTGGCCTTTTTCTCCACGCATGTAATAGACTCCCATTTCCTTCAGGAAAGTACCCGGGTGTTTCTTCCCACATTTACTGCAGGATGGATATTCGAATTTTCCCTTCTAACCATTATTTCCATATCCAGAGTGTTCAACAGATCTCTTCTTCTCTTGATTTTATTTAAAGTCGTAAGGCTTAGAGAATTCTTCTTCTGTATTGATAGCACATGAGAAAATATCTTCGTATGGTGAGAAGGATTGTGAGACTAATGATCAATGGAGAAATGGTTTTAACCCCTCAAAGAAATGATCAATCATACTTATTGGGTTATGTATATAATCTGCAGCAAGTATCGCTAACCTTGTAAAGTTAGCTTCACACTTGGCGACATTCTCATCCTCCTTTTTCCTCAGACTCAGAAATTGTCTTTCCATATCCGCTCGATGGTCATGAGGACTGTATTTTTCTAATAAAATTTTGTTAAACTCCCTCCATTCCATATTTTATACTTCAACATATTCCTTTATTTTTTGAATCGATGACCACCATTGATCAGCATCTCCAGTGAGGCAGTAAACTGCCATGATAACTTTTTCCCTTTCGCTACTCTCCTAGGCGTGGAATATTTTTTCTAAGGAATTTATCCATTGCTCAGATACTAGTGTATTTGAACCACATTGAATGTTGGTGAGTTTTTCCACATAAACCGATCTATCATTGATCCTCCACGCAGCGGATCAGGGTGCTCTATACGGGTATGATTATTATTTATAACCTGAGTGAGTTGTCCCAATATAGTGATAAGCTGATCAACACCAATTGTATCACTATCTCCACTATAATTATCTTGAGTAGGAGGGAAATCCCTACATGGAGTGCATGCATTGATACTATTTCGATTCCTTCCACTTGGAGCAATTTATAAACAATGGCATAAACTAGATTAGTTTATGAATCGAAATACATAAATCCAAACTTGTAAAACACTTAAAATAAATTGAACAGTTTATGGATATAATCCATAATCATAAAAAAAATTCTTTGAGGAAGTATGTACTCATAAACCCTTCATAATGGTTTGTAAAGAAAATGAGAATTATCCTAAGAATATCCCCTTGGAGTGTCGTAACCAAGAGTTCAACAAGGCCCGTTGTTGTGCACCGGTTCCCATTCGAGTCTATCTCAAAGCAGTGTTTTAAGGTTTTACGCCTAGGTACATTTGTGCTATAGATGCCTCTACCTGTTCGTATCCAGACAGGGATGTATTTCTAGGAAAACTCTCAAAATCTATAAAATATGAAAATTCTAGTAAGTTATTCTATACTAATCCTCAAATTCTATCTTAGGGTAATGTGGTCTAATCATAGTTTATCTAAATCTAGATTCCAAGGTTTGTACTAAACTTCCTATGATACCAATTGTAATTCCCCGACCCCAGAATCCCAGAGTCGGTGCATAATTACGTATCATTTTTATGACCATAAAAGATCAAGTCTCGAAAGACCAATTATTTTAGTCGCCTTGGAAGTACTAGATACATTCATAAGGATTACATTACATCATAAAATGGAAAACTACAAAAATATTGTTTCCATCAAAAACACTGAGATCCCATAGACTATCCTTTCAGGTCAGTCATAATATACTTCTTCGCATCCTGGGAAAAATAAAACATAGAAAGGGGTGAGCTCAGATGCTCAATAAGGGTAATAATATAGAAAAAACATTCATAAATAAGCATAAACATTTAAGGCAATGTATAAAACTTAAAAAAAGACTTTTCAACATAAAATTCATCATGATATAAAAAATATAAATCAAAATAATTCCATTTACTTACTCACATGGATATTCTACTAGTCGAATAATCACATGCAATATCAATAGACACTTTCATAATTATGGAATGCATAATGCCAAACTTCATAACCACATAATCAAGGCCTTGTGCCAAGACTACAAATAATATTTTGTCAAGGCCTTATTCCAAGACACTAGTTTTTCTCATGAGACCTACCAATGCATCGAGGAGCTATAGCGAGCTCCACCCGTCACATAGTAAGTCCAATGCATTCCTCAAATGAAAAGGTTTAAACATAACATAAACATTCGTATTAAAACAAGCATAAAAAATGTCAATACTTTATCCATAAACCGTGAATGGTGTAAAAACAACACATCCATAGTCATACATATCACAAAACCTTAAATAAAATATAGAAGTTTTGTATCATAATAAATCAACTTCAAATAAGTTTAAAATCCATCAAAGGATGTTGACATAGAAGAAGTAAAAACCTTTTTTAGAGAAATATCTCTTTATATTTTGAATCATTTAAGAAAACATTTATTTGGAAAATATTATTATAAGATTTTATGGGAAGCTTAGACGATTTTAAAATGGCAGAAAATAGCCGCACCCACCGTATAAGTTTAAAAAAACATTCTTACCTTAATTTTATTAAAAAGGTCATAAAGTACCTCGTTTGGAAAATGGTAGAAAGATTCCTTTCAAACCATTTTATAAAAATCCAAACAAGGTTATAAATGAATTTAACCCATATTCTAGTAAATTGTAATTTTTTTTGAAATACAATTTTAAGAAACATGGATGTGGATGATAAAAAGGTCCTAGTAGATACTTTACGTAAAAACAATCTCGAATAATAAAGTGATTGTGAAATTAAACCTTACTTTGCAATTTTACTTGGTCGAGGGTAGGTTAACCTCCTATATAATGTTTAAATAATTGTTATTAAATTATACAAGAATCATATAAATTAATATGATATCATATATGATCTTTTAACATTTCTTTGTTAATAATATCTTCGTAATATCGTCATTTCGGGAGTTAACTAATTTGTTTTCCATTATATGATTTGTTATGTAAGTAATGTATATTATGGATAGGATTTATATTATTCATATTCAGAATGATATTAAATCTTTAAAAATTATTTTTAATCATCTAAATAAAATTTGGCTTGAATGGATACGATGGGGAATGAATCTCATCGTGTTCATGGAGACGGTAATCCGTACGTACACACGAGAAACAATATCATTCTTTCGATATTAAAACAATATATAATTCGATGGTATATCATATATACAGAATCATTATCATGTTATATTTATTATTCAAATCAATTACACCTCATTATTATACCTATCCAAATAATAATGTATTGAATAACAATTACACCATGATGTAGAGACGGTAAGCCGTACGTACGGACATATGGTGACATGTCATTCAAAGGATGGATAAAAAAATTAATATGGTTGTAACATATCTATAATAACATCACAGTATATTGAATATAATGGAGTTATTATTTTTGAATGGAAACAGCAAAGAAAGTGGAAGTGAAAGAAGAAAGGAACTTGAAAGAGGTGATGAAATATTTACTTCTTCTTCGGGTTCTTCCTTTTGATTTGATCAAAATGGCTCCATATATTGGATTTATGATGAAAATAAGGCATCTAGGATTAAGGGAGGATATTTTAGAGGGTATTTGGTTAGGGGTTGGCTGAGCCAAATGGCTTTTATGGTGTGAATCATAGATAAGGGGAAGTTCCCTTTTATAAGAGTGGTGAGGGGAACCTTAGGAAATTCTAGAAATATTATTTTATAATAAAATCATTTTCGGTTTATAATGGCTCCAAAATATATTATTTAAAGGATAAGGTGGGGATGGATCGAAAAACACTCAACCAATAGGTTTTAGATAGGTTTGGGTCACTATATTAACTTTATCTTTTAATTTTAACTATTAGTTAAATAGTTTGACATTTACCATGTCTCTTTGTATTTTTATATTATATGGTTAATAAAATTAATATAAACTTCCAAGAGAACCTCAATTGGTTAATTAATGACATATATAATATTATTTAATACCTTTGACTGAACCTTAGATTTTTATAAATAGAATATAAATTAATAATATAATATTTGTTTTAAAAACTCTTTTATATCAATTTTGACACTATTTTGTTTTTTGTTTTTTCTAAATTCATAACATCATTATTACTTTGAAAAAAATTCATCTAAACATCCCTAACATGTAATATTAACATATAAAATTAGTGGAATTCATAAAAAGTCTCAAATTACATTTATTTTGATATTTATAATATCAATTATTTTAATATTTCATTAATTAGGTAAATACCGCATCATCATTGTGTCATAAATAAATTAAATTATCTAAAGTCTAAAAAATATAAATAAAATACCATTATATATGAAATATTTTTAGATTTCTAATGAATAATTATAGTTGAATTAATCTTATGTTTAACCCTATATTAAATATGGTTTAGTTATTAAACACTTTTAACTCTTCTTTGAATTAAATAATAATAAATGTCCTAATCTAATCCATGTGAACCAAAAAGGTTCATATCTTTTTAATAAGGTTGTTTTTGGTCGAATTATACTTATAAAATTTAATTAGTACATGTGTTAGGGTAATAATACTATCATTTTTACCCTTAATTACCCTATTTACTTTTAACCGTGGTAAATAAAAGAAAAAAGTTACTATTCACCAAAAATTATTTTCATCTTATTGAACAAAATTTTACATACTGATATAAACTGATTATTACTCAAATTTTCCCAAGAGATGAAGGTAGAATGGTCCTTTTAGTTTAGCTTGGGTTATTGAATCCTCAGAGACCTAAGAAGAAACCTATAGACACGTACATTCTATGGACTGTTTTTGGCTATGAAGTGGCCAAATTGGGTTTATTTTAGATGGGTTTAAAGGAAATATAATATACTTAAGTGAATACAATTAAAAAGAATGACTTGATCCTAGTTTATCGCTCAAGGTGGATTGGACGTATTTCCTTTTTAATGATTTCAATATCTTATATTTGATATGGGTTCATTTAAGGAGATAAAAAAACATCATCACTTACTGGTTTAATCCCTAAACCCTTTAATACTAATAACCTATACACTTGAAGGATCAAAGTTTTTATCACTTCAAGGTAAAGGTTCGTATTATCACTTGAAGTGTGTGGACTTAAATTCAACAAGGACGATGGAGTTTAAAAATCATCAAATAAAAATCTCAATTAAAGAAGTGATTTTACATTAATGAGGTGATAAATAACATCCAATCCAGCCCCTTTCTACTCCCTAGGATCAACACATAAGTGGTTTAGCCCTACATTGATCCCATGGTTTCAATGGAAGCGGAAAGTAGACTCATGAGGGAGGAAATGGAGAAGTAAAGAAAACAACAAAAATAAAATGATCACTCCACCGTTGTGTGAATAATTTCACAAGGTTTGGTGTGAATAAATTCACACCTTGATCCAAAGGTATCAAAGTGATATGAAGAACAACAGAATAAGAGTATAAGAAGAACTTTTATTATGAAACTAAAGTGAATTGAACAACTTACATGAGGAAGAAATGCGATTACAAACACAAAGCGGCAACATAACACTACAATGAAACCAAACACCCAAGATTCTTCAATACTCAAACACCACTACCTTAAATAGTCATTTTTGATCCCTTGGGTCGATCCTCCAATAGCCCAAGTCTCCTTAATTAATTGTGGTAGGCCATAGGTGGGTAGAAAGTAAGGGAGAGTTGATTTTTCCACCCTTGACCCGAGGTGGCAGCCAACTTTCCTTCACCGAACAGACACATCTGAAAGACCTTCTATATGGACGAATCTGAGTGGTCCATATAAGAAGAAAATGGAGATTCTTTGGCCTTATAACATCCTGTAAAATGGGGGACCATTTGGAGATGTGGATTCCGAGATATGATCAAATTAGTGGGCTGTTTTTATGGGCCGCAGAATCTGGCCGAGAATTGTATCTCTAATTTGGGCCACCTTATTGACCACCATATAGGACTAATTAGCATTGGATCATGAATAGTTATTTGTTCCTATACATGTATTATAGAATACCACAAAATGTGGGATTAATTGGGCCTGTAGGTTTGGCCCCACATTCTCATAAGTGGGATGGTTTCCAATCTACCTTCTCTTAGAATTGCTTCCATTCATCTCCAAATATCTCCATCATGGTTTATGGATCATCCATTGATCCCTGAATGAAATATTTTCACATTTAAGTGTAGATATAGTTCCCAAAATATCAAATTAAAATATTTATAATTACATTACATATAATCAGATGACTCATTGGGCCTAAATTGGCGTATATTAGGCATGAAGTGTACAAATGATGAGAATGGATGTTCATAATGAAAATGTACTAACTCAGGCTCATAAGATCAAAAATGAACATTTAATACCATTAAAATGTAATTAAAATATATGTTTTTATTGGATAATCATCAACCGTGGCTCTCGGATTTTTGAAATTCAACTCACAGAAGTGGTAAAATTATGTTTTATCTAAATTTGCAAATGCTCCTCGGAGGTGGGTAAAAGACAGTAAAAAGTTCAATAAAATTTTTATATATCTAATATTATTATAAACTAACTCCAATGAATTAAATTGAACCTATATAGGTATTATGTATCTATTTTAACATAAAATAAATTTTAATAAAATAAATAATTATTTAAATAAAAATTGAGTTTTAAACTATAACTCAGTGTTTTCACTACTCATCAAAAATTGAATGTTTTCAGAAAAATACAAAAAATTCACCCTAAGCTAATTTCGATATTCTGAATCCAAAAACGAAGTCCATTTTGAAAGATAAAATTTATAAAAATTCAAAAAGTTGGTATTACTATTCATAATGACTAGTTTGATTGGTTGTGGTGTGTTAGAACTCGAAGTTGCGTAAAACACATGCTATTGTATTATTCAAAGAGAAGCGTACCTTGGAAGATTGGGGTGTTAAAATATGAACACTAGAGTGATCTAATAGGGGGAATTCATATAATTTAGCAGGGTGTCACCAATAATCACTAATATACATTATCACAAGCATGCATATTCATGAGGGAGATAAATTCATAAATAAACATGCTCATCATGTCACTAAATTCTAGCCAGGCCGCCATGACATATGATAAGGTGCACATGCCCATCAGACCACCATGCTCTAACCAAGACACCATGATGCATGTCTACATCTACTTTAAATCCATGATGAAATAATCTTATAACTTTATGCCACACATATTATCTTTTTCTCAACAACTCATAGTAGGGAATCATACAATTCCTCATATCATACATGAAGGTGAAAGGTTGGGAATCTACTAAGTCCCAACCACCACTTAAAGGTACATGGTTCGGTTTATCATCTATGTCCAATCCCGCAACATTACCTCCTAAGTTAGGGTATATCACATCACGACTCTTATTTATTTTATTAATATATATATATATATTGGAATTTTAACATTTTAAGTGAGTTTCAGGTTGGAACAATTTGAAAATTTAGAATTTTGAGATTTTAACACATGCACAAGAATATTAACAACAATGTAAAAACCATGAGCATGAATCTATAACTTATATGTTGAGTATTTCATGGTCAAAATATGGTTTCCCTAGTTTTGTGGCCAAACCGTGCATATGTATTGGTGATTCTTGTAAGGGATGAATGGTTGGCATGTTGTTTGGTAAACTGTGTAGCCAAACTATTTTTTCTTAAATTACTACAATACCCATCACCTATTTTATCCCAAAAATAAGACCACCTCCTCTAACCCCTCTCATGTGATGCCTAGGTAGGGAGGACCCCCCATGCTAGAAAATCTCCTCCACCCTCTTAATTAGATCACTAGATTTACATTAGATTTCATGTGTGATATTATTAGGTTATTCTTTATTTTCTTTCTCCTCCTCCAATACCTTATTTTTTTTCTCCAGTTATCCTCCCCTATTCATGTCATAGCTCCCACAAGGTCAAACACTAGGTGGTGTTTTGGTCTTATTTTATAATGGAAAAATTATCATTGGGACTTTTTCTTATATAGGGCCTCTCTTGGTATTGTGAGGATCCTTTGACTTGGTTGAGGTGGATTTGGACTGAAGTTATAAAAAAAAGAGTTCTAGGTACGTTTTCCCCATGCTTATCTATTTAATTTCCTAACCATCGATTTCATGGTAATTAAATCGAATTTTTTGATACCTAATGATACTATTATAAATGTTTATATAATTTATGAGGGTAATATTAAATTTCAAATTGTTTTTTGTATAATGTGAAGGGTTTATATATTTTAGATAATTATTTAAATAAAATGTTAATTTATTTCTCACACCATGAGTTTGAAAAATTGTTTGAATGAAATTTATGATTTAATTATAGGATTTTAAAAGGTGTTTTGGTTTTTCTTATGATTTCATAATAGGATCTTAAATATTACTTATCAGTTGATGTGATACATGAAATTACATATATTAATAAAGTGTTTCAAGAATGTTCTTGAATAAAAATGAGAGGATTATAAATGTGTTTTAATGTATTTGGTGGTTATACACATATACAAGGGTACAAATACACACACACACACACACACACACACACATATATATATATATACAATTATAAATACCTATAAGAATATTTCAATTTTTGAAATGAGAGAAGTATATATGTGTAAAATTGTATATATTCATACTAAGAGGGGAAACATAAGAATTTAAAATTAGGACTGAAAATCATTTTTTAAAATAATTCCTTAAATGAATTTCTAAAGAAACATATTAGGGTCAAAATAGGATGATTTATTTTATTTTTATATGTTTTATAAAGTGTGTGGATTTATTAATGGAATTCCATGATATTTTTTAATGAAAAATTTGATTTAAAGGGTCAGTATGAAATAGTTCCCCTATATTTGATGAGGAAATAATTTAAGGAGGAATGCTTTCTCTTAATAAATGAAAAATAATATGATGGGTTGATGGAAGGACCTTTTTTAAATTAAACATGAAATTCCTAAAATTCAAATATTGTATGGGAACCATGTAAAATAAGGGGGAATGATTAGTGTTATGTATCTATCTGATTTACACCATTTTATTTAATTTTTTTTGATAAATTTCATGTTGTTGTGGAGGGGAGAAACCACACCACTAGGGCAAGGAATGTACTCTTCAGTGGGTAATTAATCATTTTAATGGGATATGTGACACTATATTTCTTGTCAAAGTCATGAACTACTTAATATTTTGTATGAACACTTAGATTAACAATTATCTCACAAGTTTATAGGATGACCCATTGTACCCACTAAACATATATAAATTTACACACTATATCTATAATATTTTATAGAATGATTATGTTTATAGAACCTACAATTAATTAAAAATTAAAAATCATGTTGTCTATTTGATCAATCTTTTATTTTCCATGGTTTTCAAAAAAAAAATTAAAAAGAGATTGAAAGTATGTTTTTAAAAAGTATATTGGAATTGGATTTCTAATATTATTTTATGAAGTTATTTTAAATGAGTCTTTGGAAATAAGAATATTAAGATTTTTAAATGCTTTAAGATCTATTTTTTTCATTTAAAATAAAAATAAAATAAAATTTACAAAGGTAGATGATATTTTATTAGATTTACTTATAAAAAAGAAAACCTATTTTCTATATGTATTTATTTTCAAAATAGATTGAAATTTGATCTTTAATTGAATGTTAAAAATTTTGTAAGGTGGGTAGTGATCTACTTGGAATTTTAATTCTCATTTCTATATGTATATCTCAGTTTGAGGTTCTGGATCAAATCACCCCAACTCTTATAGAATTTAATATTTTAGGTTTGGTGGTGAATCATAGAGTCACATATAGGTATGTTTGTCATTGTTTTTTATTTGAAATCCTTATCACATCGACTAAAATTCCCATTCTATATCTATTTTCATTAATTGGTGGTAATATATACATGTGGAGGCTGGATGATATATACTAATGGTTATTTCTATCGTAGGAGATGGATGTGAGGGATATTTTTGTTGTGATTTATTTTCATGTTTATCTAATATAATGTTTCTACCCATTTGATTTTCGAATGGATGTCCAATGTATAAGAGGGTCATTTTTTATTATCCATTTTCAGTTTTATTTATTTATTTTTCAAAATCATCACTAATTATTTCATTTAATTTCATTGAGGCTTGTAATATGAATAAGGGTATTGGAGATTCCCCTCAGGTTTTTCCCATTCATCTTGGGTGTCCGGAAAATGGATGACCTGGGTTGGTTTGTGAAAAAATTGTATTAGAGACCAGGTTCCTATAAGGGAAATGGTTTCAAATCAACCTTTTTATTTTCATATATTTTTCCTATTGAAGTAGGATCATCAAATATTAAGTGGTAGGTCATGGGTTGGTGTATTATCACTACTTATCATGATGAAACTTGATTTTCATAGAACATAGAGATTTGTATTTGAATTATAATTTTTATTTTTTGATTTTTTTCAATATTATTTATCTATTTCTGAGATGTTTAGAAGCTTATGAACTAGAGGCTTCATGAATGATTCTAGGTATGATATGTGTATTTTTTACCTTAGATAAGGTATTTGTAGACATAAGTTCTAGTCATTCCTTTCCTTCCACATACCTTGTATGATATATAGAGATTCCAGTTGAACCTTTACCTCAAACCTTATGCTTGGAAACTCTTACTGGAGAAGACTCAGTTATCACACACTTGTGATAATTGTGTGAACTAAATCCTGGAGGAGAGAGTTTATATTATAACCTCACAGTAGTAGTATCTTGACCTTATGACATCATTCTTGGTATGGACAAGTTATCTATAGTACATTCCTAGATCCATTTTTTAGTTTAGGGGTGATGTGTGTCCATAGTAATGGAACTAGGTTTTCCCTTATTAGTGAAAAGGAAACCCAGTCATCCAATGATGGAATCGTGCATAGGAGGGTGCAACTGATCACTCATCAATTGGATAGTCTGACCCTTGGTGTAGTGGATATTATAAGCTCCTAGTTTATTGTAGTATTGGTAGAGTATGAGGACATATTCCCTGATGATGTTCTGGGATTACCTCCAAATAGACAAATAAATTTTTTCATTTAGCTACACCCACGGATGACACCGATATCTACATTAGGATACTATATGGAACCCATAGAGCTTCATCATATGAGGGTGTAGTTGGAGGATTTATTGAAGATGGGCTTTGTTAGGCCCAACCTTTCACCCTGGGCGGCCCTAGTTTTTTTACAAGAAGGAAGACAGATATATGAGGTTATGGGTGGACTACTGACCCTTGAACAAGGTGTCCATGAAGAAAAAGTATCCACTACCAAGGATAAATGAAATATTTGATTACTTGATATGGGTATGAGGGTTCTCAAAGGTTGACCTCAGATCAGGATATCACCAGTTGCGAGTACATGATGAGAATATACCAAGGACGACATTCAGATATTGCTACATTCACTGTGAGTACTTGGAGATTCCTTTAGGTTTGACGAACCCTATAGAAGTGTTCATGGGAATAATGAACTTGTTATTTCAGTCTTAATTAGTCCATTTCATGGTAGTCTTCATCAATGACATCATCGTGCACTCGAAGTTCAAGAAAGAGAACGCATGAAGATTGAGGATAGATTTGGACATAATCTAGGATCATAAAATTTAAGAAAATATCATGAAGTGATAGTTCGCGAATCGGGTGGTCCAATTTTTGGGAATCATATCTCAATGGATGAAGTCGTAGTGTACTCAGGCATGGTTGAGGTAGTGATATCTTGGGAGCCACCCAAAAGTGTTATGGAAGTGTAAATATTCCTTGGGATGATAGGATATTATCATATATTTATCCTTGATTTATCTAGGATATCACCACCCATGATATCTTTGAATGAGAAGGGGTATCCTTTTTTTGTTGGATATAGAGGTGCCATCAGGATTTTTAGTAGTTGAGGAAAAGTTTAACTTGTACTCTAATATTGATATTTCTAAAGGAGGGTGTTAATTATGTAGTATTCTGTAATGCATTAAAAATTTGTATAGGTTGTGTTCTGATGTTGAGGCAAGAAGTGATTACCTTTGGTTTACATGAGTTAAGAACACATGAGTAGAACTACAAAACCCGTGATATTGAGATAGAAGTGGTAGCCATCCCATTGAACATGTTGCGAAAATACCTTATGGGTGAGGAATTTATCACATACTCTAATCACAAGATTATCAATTAAATATTATCTTAGAATTATCTCAACTTGAGACAAAGGTGATGGATAGAGTCCCTCTAATATTTATGAATTTGAAATTGATTACACTCTTGGGACGGGGAAAGTGATTACAGATTCCCTCAGCATGAGATCATGTTCACTGTTTTTGAATGAGGCGTCAAAGAAGTTGGACTCATTACAGTTATACTTTGTAGATAGAGATGAAGAAACTTACTTCTAGATGATAGTTATTGCCCCACCTCTCTTGCAGTGATTTAGGGATGCACAACTAGGGGATACTGACTATGAGACCCTACACACTCAGATATCCACTAGACATGCTCCTGATGAATTTTATAAAGGAGGAGATCACATCGTTATTTTTAGAGGACACACGATGGTACCGGTCACATTGTAGGAGGAGGTTTTGGTAGAGTTTTATATGTCTCCTTTATATGTACATATGGGTGTGAAAAATATGTAATGGGACATTAGATGTAAGTTTTCATGGATAAGTATGAATAAAGGAGTTGAAAAGTTTTCTCTCGATACCTTCCTTGTTATAAATTGAAGGATGAGGACCAAGTTCCTGCTAGTTTGGATCAACCCCTTGAGAAGCCAGAGTGGAAGTAGGATGATATATCTTTGAAAGTCATTATGGGATTAATATGAATTCATATAGTAAATGATGACATCTGGGTGATCATAGACTAGCTCACCAAGTCATCCCACTTCTCAGCTATACAAGAGATAATTTTATTATAGGGATTGATATGCCTCTACGTTTAAGAGATAATATTAGTCCAAGGAGTTTCAAAGATGATTATTTTGGATCATGATTCTCAGTAAAATCATGGTTGTGGATGGGATTTTAGTATGCTTTTGGGACTCATTTGCACTTGAGAAAAATGTTCCACACCCAAAATAATGGCCATAGTGAATGAACCATTCCAGTTCATGAAAAAATGGTGTGAGCATGCATGTTGGACTTTGTCCATAGTTGGGAGGATCACCTACCACTGGTGGAGTTTTCCTACAAGAAATACCATAAAACCATTGGTATGGAACCATTAAAGTATTTGTACTGGTGATCATATAGGTCACCACTTTTTTGGACTGACATAGGAGATTCAGCACTCATAGGACAAGAGTTGGTGAGACCTACAATACAGAAAGTGCATATCATCTAGGTGTAGATGAATGCTATAAAAAGACATCAGAATTATTATTATGATAGGTGAAGAAGGCCCTTGAAGTTTGAGGAAGGTACCATGTGTTCCTATGAGTATCACCTCGTTGTTGATTATATAGATTTTTCCAGGGTAACAAGATATATCCAAGGTTCATTAGCCCTTTACAGTTAGTTCATAGAGTTGGAAATGTGGATTAACACTTTTCTCTACATCTTTAGTTAGACTAGGTAGACAACATATTCCACATTTCATAGCTGAGGAGGTACGCGAATGATCCATCGCACATTATTGACTGGGGTGAGCTAGAAATCGAGTATGGAGTGTCCTTTACTGTGTACCCGGTAGAGACCGTGGATCGAAAGGAGAGGATCCTTTGTGGGAGATTAATTCCTTTAGTGTATTTATGGAGGTAACATAATAATCTCCAAGAGAGAACATTGGGGTGGGAGGATTAAATTCCTGGTCAGTACCCAAATCTTTTTGAGTAGACCATATTTTGGATTTTTAGGGATGTGAATATCTAAGTGGATATAATTTAATGTCTCAGCTTTTCTATGTATTATTTTTGGATATTATAAGGATTATTTTTGAGACCAAGAATACAGACAACATGTGATACTAAGTCCCGGTGTTCCCAGAATAAATGTTTGAAATATATTAAATATATTAAATAGCACATATGAATAAGTTTCCTAAAAAAGTGAAATAACTTATTAACGGTTCCTTGATTCTAAAATTTGAGGGAACTATTTATCTTAAGATGTGAGGTTCACCCAAGGCACAAATTTATATTAGTCCTCATGAATTATTTGTTGAAATGTCATCTTGGGGGCAGAAATGATTAAAATAATTGAATAAATTATTTTATTTCATTTTATTTGATGTAGTTATGGAACAATATTTAAATATATATATATATATATATATTTGTAAATATAGGGTATGTTTTATAAACCGTAGAACCATTAGAGATCCATTGGAGTGATTTTTGGATAATTCTCTTAGGAGAATGATGGAAAGATGCTGGATCAGCGATCAATGCACATTATATTCAATGGATCTCTCAAATGATCTCAACAATAAACAAGATAAATCTTAATTATTCATTAAAGATTGATCCAAATCAAGGTGAGGTTTGTGTTTTTATTTTTTATTCCCTGTTATTAAATTCTACAATGAACATGAATCAATCGACAAATAGATTAATCCTCTGTTCAATCATATTGTAGGTTGGGATTAATTATAGGCTTATTATGGGAGATTATATTTGTGATTTTTGATTATTTTTATTTTTGTTCTAATTGAAATGATCCAGGATGAAAACAAACATCAATCGATGTCCATTATTCTTTATTAATTTGTTATTTTCTCCCCTAGGTCATTATTCGTCGTGAGCATTATTTGTTTTTAATATAACTCAACCTAACCCAATTAATCGACCATTTAAAACCTATTTCATGGTGAAAAAATATGATATCATAGATCTGATATTGACAAAATATAATGGAGGTTCAATGATGGTGACAGAGTGATTTAGATAATGCTGGAATCTTGATTTCACATTTCTCATCATTCTTCTCGAACAAAGAAGAACACAAATTTGATTCATTTTCTAAGAATATATGATGGTAGAACATGTTGTTTATTGATGGAAAGGGTTTCATGAATCATTCCATTGTGTTTTATAGCAAGGTAAAGATAGATCAAAGGGTGAAGAGAATAAAGAGATGAATTTATCACAAATCTAAATTTTGGAAAAATACCATGCTACATTGACTATAAGTCAAATCTACACACCATATGGGGACCCATTTGCATTGGCTAGGGTTTTAGGATCAATTTATGTATCAGAAGGCATGTGACCCCTATCACATGGAACAAGGTCTCTCCCAGGAGACTTGACATGTACATTGAGAAGTACATAGACAAAAGGTGGAGTATAAGGGTTTTATAAATGATGTGTACTACACTACATGGAAACAAGATGGACCGAGTACCCGGACTAAGCCATGTACTGGTACACAGACACAGTTACATGTCTAATCCATGTACTAGGACATAGGTATAGTATATAGGATGCCTACATGGTGTGTACTACTACACAAAAACAACATAATGAAATAGGAAAATTATATTGGCATGAACCGAGGTCAAGGGACATGACGTGTGAACCCTACTACACTTAATGTACTCATTTATACATGTCTGGGTATCTTTTACTCTTTATTTTAGATAAGTTTCTTTACGGTTTGTAAAATTATTAATTTCCCTAAAACTTGTTATGTAATTGTTTCCTACTCATAGGATTATGATCCCTTCAGTATGAATTCTTGTATAGATTCATCGGAATCCCTCTGAGAGGCTAGGAGTGAGATCCTTTATTCATTATTATGCCTTAGGTGGAGTTCTTGGTATCATCATGACCAAAAATACATTGGAATCGATCCTATACATAGTGGCCTAATCTAGATTGAGATGTTGGTATCACCCCATGGCCTTGTTAGTGATCCCCATATGTGTATCGTGTTTTCTTAACCATGTTCTTTCTAATTACGAGACTTGATGAGTAGCACCTCTTGGACATACATCATCAATGCTATAAAACTCAAGAGTGTGCTCTCCAAGAATATTTCTTCATTGATTATTTGAGAAAGAATCCTTGGATGGTATACAATGGTGGTGACTTACCTCTATACTATATGTTGTTGTCATGTATATCCGGATATTATTGTTTTATATGATGTAGACATATAACTATGTAGAGGTTACTGTGTTTAATTTGTTGTATGTTTTGTGGTTTTAGGTTTTCCTTCTGAGTATTTTTATACTCAACCATGCATGGTATTTTCCTGCATGTGCTGTGTCTTATGAAGATGATCAAACTTTTGATAGAGATCTAGGTGGACTAGGACAAGCTGATTATTAGTGAGACCATACACAACGAGGTGTGTTCCCACAAATTTTTGATAGTAGTCCCAGTATATACATTCAAGATAGACTGGTGTTTTTAGACCCTTTGTGGTGGTCTTGTATTTTTCCACGTTTACTATACTTTACATACTATTGTACTATGGTTATGGGATTAGATATATTAATGAATTGTTTTCCAATCCTTTTTATATTTCTATAATGTATAGGCTTGTAGATGTGTGCATATGTACAAGTACTTCATCTTAGGCTTCCCATGTCAGTGATATGTCTTTTTAGCGCCTGTCATCTGCCCCTATCCTATTGGAGGGGGGATTGGGGAGTCGCGACATGGGCCCCTATGGGATAGGTCATTATAGCCTCAAAAAAGTTTTATATGTCTCACATTATGCATTCCATCTTTAAGAAATAAGTTATTAATGTTCATTTGATTATTCAAATAGTCATGATATCCATTTATAAATTTCAATATCATGTGATTATTTATATGGAATTATTTTATCATTATTTATACTTTATATATTATTCTAGTCTTATTTTTTCTATGATAGCTTCTGATATACACATTCACTTACATAGAATCTGAGCTCACCCCTTTCTTATGTTTCCTCTCCTACGGATTCCATGAAGTGTACTAGGATTAATATAAGTGGATATGATATAGGGAATAATGATGTTCTCAATGAAAATAACATGTTATATTTTATGTTTTCAAATATAATGTGAGACTCAATTATGTAAATAGGTTTCCAGGAATACTAAAATACTCGATCCTTCAAGATACATGCTCTTGTATCAAGTGTCTAGATAATTAGGTAACCACAGACTCTAGGATAATAGGTCCAAGGTTATTAGAGTTAGTAAGATAGAAATTTTAATATAATTTTCGGGAACTATATTTATAAAAACATATACTAGAAAACCAAAACATATAAAACAATTATGAGGGAAATTCTAGGTATATGACAATATATGAATGTTTTTGTAAAGTAAAGATTTTGTGGTTTTCCTAGAAAATACATATTTTTTTAGATATTGGAAAATGGATTCAGTTTTTTACATATTCAGATAGGGGTAATAACTATGAGGGGTATAGACTGGATATTATCTCGATCATCATTAGAGAATGATGAGAATTCCTAAGACTACTCACATAGTTAGACACTCCCATGAGATATGCTTTTGTTGATTCACATTTTCTTTATGAACAATTATTCAATATTTGAAAATATTTTTATGATTTGAAAATATTACCTAACTTACAATGCTTATTATTATAAGATTATATATGCATAAATTTTCAGTTTATGTTAATGGTTTCACCAATTCCATAATTATACATTGTTATTTAATTTTTTTATGTTATGATCTGATATAGTGCATTCTATTTTTTAGAAATGTCTCATTAATAAAGGAATAAAAACCTTATCAATGAATGAAATATATATATGAATTTACCTCATAATAATGTCTATTAGTAAAGTGTTGGATTTAATTATATTATAAAAATATAAAGGGTATGACTGGTAATATTGGATATATGGAGAAACCTGTATCTTATCTATATGATACTACATTTTGGACTATATATTATGTAAACAACCCTCATCCTTCAAAAGAAATACTAATATGTTAGTATCTGAATAATGGATTGAGTCTCTTGAAAATACATTTCATGATTTAGGATGAAATAAAAGGGAAACGTTTATTTTGTTGGATTTATTTTTAAATAGAAATGATAATCAATGATAGATGTTGATTTAAAATGACATGGAGTCCAAGGAAATAATGGGTATATAATGAGATAATTTTAAGGATAAATTCTATGAAAAATAAATTATTTATAAGAAATGAGTTGATTTGGAAATGCAGTTTTTTAAATTTTGGACAAAGGGAAGAGGAAAGTATTTCTAAGGGTGTTATACAATAAATATTTTTCAACATATAATGATATGGTATCAAGTTCCCTCATGTTAGAGAACGAATACCCCATGCCTTATATTTTCAAAGGAATATAATATAAAAAGATAATGAATGATTTTTATGTAAAGAGGAATTTGTCAATATGGAATGTAAGAAGAGTGAAATTTCTAACATGTAATAATTGTATAGATAAAATCCTCACACTTGTTTTTAGGGAATAATATTTTTATTCAATTGTGTAGAGAAAGGATATCAGGCGTGTGAGTGTCAGGGAAATAAAGAAGCTACCATTTTTTAGTGTTTCAATTAAAGTAAAATGGGAACAATGAAAATGAAGACCCCAAACATCAAGAGAGGTTACCTCAAAACAAAGACACAAGGAGAAAGGCCAAGCTTATACAATGGCTAAAACAATATTTGAAATCATTTAAATTTTGATAATAGTTACATTGATAAGAAACTCAAAGTTAACTAGTGCTTCATTTTATCATCCCATAACAATGTATGGAAGGATTTTATAATCAAAACACCTAGTGGGATTCTGGTTTTCATAAAAATATAATGGTGGTCTCTAATAAGGTGTAAAAATATTACCTAGTTGAAAAAATGATTGTTATACCAATGTTTGAGATGATATAATCCTATTTTTAGAGATTAATGTGTTATTGGGATTTTAAAATTAGTATATGAAGCATGAAATAATATATTATGAACTAGTGGTATTATAATTTAATTGTTAACGTATTGTAGAATTTTCAAATGTGTTATTATTTATTAATGCATCACCTCTTCAGAAGAAGTTTTATTCATATTAAGTATTTTTTTAACCAATTATAATAATTATTTTTGAAGATGATTGAAATAACTTGATTTATTGGATGTATATTATGATTCAATATAAGCTTATTTATTTTCTGTAATCATGAAAAATTCCACTTTCAGATTAATAATTAGAATAAATATTTAAACTGATTAAAAGATTCAATAAAAAATTTCATAGAATGTTGAAGTAAATAGATTAAGTATATTTAATCATATTCCCTATATTAATAGTAAAATAACCACTCAATAATAAGAAAAGGATTATGAAAGAAAAATATTTCTCTTTTACCTTGATTCCTAATGAATTGATGGTCTTATTTAACCCTAATTGAATAATAGTTTTGGAGTAATTGAATTTATCATGGTCATGTTCTATATGAAAAACTATTATTAAATGGTTGCTATTATTTCACATGTATATCTATATTGTCACTTTATTCTAATTATATCTTTATTTGGGAACCCGAATATGTGTTCTTCTAGGTAACCATTATATTTTCCCACTTCCCTTTTTTGAAGGATGTTTTATTATTCCTCTATATAATGTTGGTTTTAAAGAAATATTATTTTAAAATATAGAACCATTGATTAATAAGATAATAAAATTGAGAGGAAATAATTTATTTATGGGGGGAGAATGTGACATCCCAATTTTTTTGTTTCAAATAATAATAAACATGATAACATCCAAAACACACAACATCGAGCTTTATGTAAACCAAAATTAACTATAAATTTGGCCATTAAAATAGATTATTTGAATTGGTGGTCTAAATATTAATAAAAATATTAAAAAAATAATTATAAAGGTTTTATATAATTCAAATGTATTTGTTAATCAAAATAAATAAGTTCACAGTTTTTAGTAAAGTCATTTTATGCTTTAATTTTTTTCTTTAAAAAATAGTTCAATTTCATTTATTTATGAAAATATTATAATTAAATTATAGAATTATAAGAAATATTATTTTAGGAAATGAATATCATTTTAAAATTATCATATTAATATTATATTTGTGGAAATTTTTATTATTTTACTAAAAATATTTTATTTCTTGTGGACCGGGAAAAATAATTTTTTTTGTAAAACTATCATTTATTTTCATTAAATAATGTAATTTAAAATTACCATTATACTTATAATTATACCTTAAATTAAAATAATTATAATTAATTTATATATAATATAATTATATTAAAAGGATGCAACATTATACTTAATTATATTATAAGTTCATTTTTAGGTTTAATTTTTTTTCTAAAAACTATTTTTAAATACATTTTATGTATTTATATTAAAATTTATTCCATGAACTTATAGATATTAATTATTAAAAAATTTATTACATATTTTTAATTATTATTATCACATTTGGTAAATAGTTCCCTTTTTTTTTATTATGAATAGAAACTATAGTAAATATTTATCACTAGGTAATTATAAAACGGGTAAAAAAGTGTTAAAACTAAAGGAAAAAACCTAAAAATATCCCTAATACTTGTATTTATATTATTTTATAAGTTAATTTCAACAATGAACATCCAATATTCTAAAATTTTGAAATTTTCTTCCACATTC
This sequence comes from Viscum album, assembly GCA_963277665.1. Lineage (NCBI taxonomy): Eukaryota > Viridiplantae > Streptophyta > Magnoliopsida > Santalales > Viscaceae > Viscum > Viscum album. The sequence goes on along the minus strand of OY728126.1, from coordinate 811,140,914 downwards.
CTTTGATTATAACCTTTATATTATATTAAGTAAAGTATAAAGCCATAAATTTCATTATCTTACTTTCAATATATATTATTTGTCAAGTCATGGATAAAAAAAGTTATTTTCAATTATAAATGGTTCTTGTAAATATTAATGATTTTTTATTATGTTAAATTATTTTTATTTTTTGGTGATGGAATAATTATTTTAACTATTTACATAACATTGAAACATTACTTGTTCAAGTAAAAGAAATGTCAAGAAAAGTATTTTCAAAATAGATATTTAATATAATTTGGATGAATTATAGTGTTAAATGAATTTTTAGATATATATAGCATATTAATAATGTGTTAAAATTTTATATTCAAATTAATTTCTTCTTTGATATTTTTAAAAGTCAAATTATGGGAATAATTTTAAAATTTTCTTTCTTTGTATCTTTTGTTATATAATATTTAATTAAATGATATATAATTAAAAAAATATTTTATTTAGAAAATTGAATTGGATTTGTTTGATAATGTCAACCATTTTATATTTACGGGTTACTTTTCTTAATATAGTAATTGTTGGATTGGGTTATACCAAATATGTAAAAGAGGGGGGGGGGGGTGAATTGTGTCTTTTACAAATTCTTCACAAATCACGATGAAGACCAAGTCTGTCCTTTTATCTTTATTATATTGTTTATGTAGCGTAAAATAAACAGTTAAGGGACATAAGGATATATAGTATTTTAGGGAACAAAAGGCCCCTTGTCCCCTCCACCAACTCTCTACTTCATAAGCTTGGTGATTTTCACTCTATGGTCATCTTATCAAAAGACCGTCCACAACTGAGTGCAGGCAGTTGACACCTTTACAAGTTAAAGTTCAAAACAGAGCCTTGTGGTTCATATAAAAAACTGAATACATATATTAGTATGAGAATACAATTACTCAATATAAAAAGATTATTTTTCTTTAAATACTTTCCAGTTGATCTTCACAATTGCAACAACACAGAACTGATAGTAGATAGATCGTCATCTTCAGAAAAGATGTTCTTTAGATAAGGGAAGTTCTGAGTCGATCCAGTTGTAATAGATATAGAAATAAATTCAGTAACACCAACAACAATGGATAAATGAAATATCTTCGATGTATAATTGATTAATCTTCAACGTGTTTCTATTTTTTTTATAAAAATAGAGTTTGATAGATCTTGGTAGCAACAGATCTGTAAATCTTGAATGACTCTGTAAAACTCTAGTCATGAAGAAATAAATAGCTAGTTATATATTTTCTTGATGATTCACCCTACTTTTTTAATACAAAATATTACAGATATATATATAGAATAACACAGAGCATTTTGCTTAAAAATTTAGATCCATAAAATTCGCCTATAGAATCGCGATATCCAAATGTTTGAATAATAGAGAAGTCATAACTCCCCTGAATATTTGTCAAGAAAGGATCCTCTTAAATAAATCCTTTGAATAAAAAATAAATGGATTTGAATCAGTCAAATACATTCATTAAAATTAGGCTTTTAATTTGGGTTGAAATCAGCCAAATAATATGTATAAAGACCTTTTCTCAATAAAGTCATAATGTAAATCTATGATGCCAAACATAGGGTTGAACTGAATAGTATACATTTTCTAAATGTAAGGTTCACAATGTAAGGTTGATAACATAATGTTGACAACATAAGGTTGATCAACAACACCTTTTCTTCAACTCTCAAACGTAGGGTACAATATCCATTCATTCCTTTTTAGAAAAACATAAGATACATGATCCGTAAGGTTCATTATAAAATTAAGTTTGATGATCCATAATTTTATCAGCTTCTAAATGTAAGTTATATGATCCGTAATTTTTGATAAAACGTATGGTTTTTTTTCAAAAGTAAGGTTGATGAACCAAACTTTTAAGAAAAAAGCATAACATTCCATACTAACGTAGGAATCTTCTTCTATAATTTTATGATATCTCGAACATAAGGTTCCTTCCAAACATATGGTTCTTCTTCCATAATTTTGTCTATAACGTATGTCTTCTTAACCATACATTTCTGATATGTAGTAAATTAAACAACATATTCAATCCTTACGCTACACTCCTCAACGTAGGGTATGAACAGTGTTTTCAGAACATGCCAAAGTGATTTATGAACATGTAGAACATGAATAGTGTTTCCAGAACATGCTAAAATGATTTATGAACACTTTTTCAAATATTCCATGTAGATTAAATGCTTTAATATTATTCAAAAATAGAGAAATAAAGAATATTAATTTCCTGAAATATACTCAATGTAAAATCATTAGAATAAAAAATAAGGGTATTTGTGAACATCAAAATCATTATAAAGAGATAGATTATTGTTTTCAATGATATCCCCTTAATAAAATAGAGTGTTGTTAAAAATAACACTTTCTCAACAATCTCCCCCATTTTGATGATCACAAAACCCCTAAAATAACCAAGGAAATTATCTTACAAAATTAATTGAATATATTTTAGAATTTTAAAATATAAAGACAATATTTTATTTTAACAAAATAATTTATTAAATTTTACATTTTTTCCACATTTATGAAGTAAAATAATATCTCCTCCTTTATAAATAAAGAAAATAAAATACAAAAAACTTTTATAAATTTCACACCTTAAAATGAAAAGTTTTCATTTTCCCTCTATGTAAAAATTTATATATATATATATATTTGTTTTATCCATATTCTACCAAAAAAATATGTTGTGTTTATCTATATTTCTCCCTATTTTTGAGATATCAAAAATAATGATAGAAGAATGAATATAATACATTTTAATGTAGCACTGAACTTAAGTAAATGCTATTATAATCTATTTATCAATATATGAAACTGGATTACGGGAATTTTGAGATAGTCAATACAGTGAAACAAATCAAAACATATGAAAATGAGATGCATGTATATTTTATTGAAAATATAATTACATGTACAGTAACGATAATGAGAATCAAGGTTGGGCTAAAAAGGTTTGGGAAATAGGTTTCAACACCTATGAATGACCTCCTTGAGCTTTGAAATCTATATTCGCAACCTTTTCATTAGTCCATCTCTTAACTAGACTATGAGATCCCTTATTTACGGAGTCAGATGGATATATTCAATCAAATTGAATATAAAAAACTCATGCAACCTATCTTCCTTTTCTATAAATTGATTTAGCAAATCTGTGAATCTGTTCAACAAAACTCTGACCCCTGCTTCATCTAAGGTAAACTGGTCAAAAAGATACTTTTGATTATTTAGAATAATAGATAATGGAGCAATGTTACACTGAATGTCCTAAAATCTATCATTCATATTTCTCATTACTACTGTAATGGCCTAAAATATCTTTATCGGATCAGGAAAAGTACCTGAGGTACCTGGTTAACTATTCCTGACAATTGCAAAATGTTTCTCCATAAAAATCTTAATATCTACCAAATGTGACTTCATTACCATCTCATATTTCAAATTTAAAACTTCAGCCAACACATCCTTCTTAAAAACATCAACTTCTTGTTTTGAAACAGAACTGGATTTCAAATTCCGAAATCCCTGATTTTCCTTTTCCAATGCTCTTCTTAAAGCAACATTTTATGATTAAACTCTAGTTAACTTTCTATACATATCCTCAACTTATGCATTCATATAATCAGTGGCACCTTATGCCTGAAACTCAGTCTGAGCTTCCACTGGTTTTAACAACACTAAATGTTGATATTCAGCATCTGATTTATCTTCATCTTCTATTTGTATTGCCTTATCAACTAATTCTTACTTCGAGTCCTTCCCTAATCCACCCATAGGAAAATCCTCATTAATAACTTCAGTGTGAATTTTAGAAGGATTATCTTATAAATTCATATGAGTATGATGTTTCTCTTCCTAAGAATCTTCTTCATTGATTTCTTCTAAGTCTGGATCCTCTGAAATAGGTTTCTCTAGAGTTAATTCTTCTTGAAATAATTCAGGTCCATCCAATTAAACTTATCCAGTAATTTCAATAGTTTGAGGCACAATTTCATTTTCCACTTGAAGAGTCACCTCAATCTAGGAAACTATTGGTTGTTCAATTTGCTGTACTATAAGTTTTTTAATCAATATATACCTCAGAATATGTTCAGTTGTATCAGCAGTTTCTTGAACAACATCCTCACCATTTGGATCCACTTAATGTATTTTCCTTTGAAGTCCCTCTTGACTTTCCTAATTAGAATATGTATAAACTAATTCAAATGTTAGTCTTCTTGAGGTCCCATTTTCTCTTGATTCAGCCATGCCTTCCTTATACTTAAAAAGTTCCTCCCCCTGAGCTGAGTCCATGTCTTCCTCAACTCGAATAGATATAATCATTCCATTCACAATACTCTAGAATAAGCCAATATTCATTAGAGTTCTAGCATTTAAAATATTATTGTGATGAAATCTTACTCAAGAATCTAGTAATCTTACCATATTTTACTTAAACAATAATTTTGAAATGAACCTTCCATAAGGATAAAAATTGATTCTAGCCTCTGGTTGACAACAGTAGTTGAGATATCTTACCATATATATCAAAAAATTCAATTTCATTTCACTCATAAGTAAAAAAATTATGTACATTTCAGGAAACAAAATCTTCTCCATTTATGACATCCTAGGTACAATCCATGTTTGCACAAACTTAGCAAGAATATTTTGATCAGGTTCTAGATCCTTCATGAACATTTTTCTTATACTTGTAGATCCAAATAAAAATGAAAAAATTTCCAATTACCTATGTTGATAATATTTAATATTTCTTAAGTCGAAATGATAAACTCCCTCATGAGGGTAGTTTAAGATTCTAGTTATTTATACATAAGAAATTAAAAAATCTCAATCTTCAATTTTTGCAACTATGGTGTACTCTGTATCTCCAAGACTGAATTGAACAGATTTTAAAAAGTGATGAATATCTACTTCATATAGAAACTATTTATTTTATCCATTGAAATTCTACTATAGATTTATAAAAGCGAGTGCTTGATGTAGTATGAGATCCATTTGATACAACCATTCCAGGTTGATTACTTTTCCTTGTAGAAACTTTCTTCCTACCGTGCACTGACGCTTGGAATTACTATCTTCACCTTCCCCAAATCTCTATGTCTTGTCCATTTCTGTTTCAATGTTCTAATTTCTTAGAGGTTTAGGGTTATGATGGTTTATCCAAAGGTAGATGAAGGTGGTAAGGGTTTTTGGTGTTTTGAAAGGTTTCGAGAAAATGAACTGGTTTAGAATTTGAAATGGTTTCTAACATCCAAGATTCCCATGTCATTTAATTACATAATAATCATTACATTATTTAAATAAAATAAAAATTATGTGGAAAAAATATAAATGAAGTTGTAAATTATTTTAAAAACAATAATTACATTATTTAAAATAGTGAAGATAAAAAAATGTGTAAAAATATAAATTTACATTTCATTTAAATTTAAATAAACCTAGATCCCCCTTAATAAAATAAAACCTTTCAGTGAGAAGTGGTTTAGTAAAAATATCAACTAATTGAATTTTACTACTTACAAATTCTAAGAATATATCCTTTTTAAGAACAGGATCTCTTATAAAATGATGTCTAATTTCAATATTCTTAGTTCTAGAATGATTAATAGATTTTTTTGAAATATTTATAGCACTTGTATTTTCACATAAAATAGGCATTTTATTAAAATTTATTTGAATGTCCATAAGAGTGTTTTTCATCCACAAAACTTGTGCACAACAACTGCTTGCAGATATATATTCTGCCTCGGTTGTTAACAGGTAAACTAAGTGTTTTTTATTACTAAACCATGATACTAAAGATTTTTCAAAAAAGAGGGAAGTCCCTAAGGTGATTTTTTATATCTAATATAAAAATTCCAATTTTAGCATGTGAATATGAAATTACATTACAATCAGAAGTTTTTTGTTTAGTGAAGATATTGAAAAAAAGTTCCTTTTAAATATCTCAAAATTCTTCTGACAACACTTTAGTGAGATTCTTTAAGATCAGATTTAAATCTAGCACAAAGACATATTGAATATATTATATCTGGCCTGTTAGAAGTAAGATATAATAAACTACCAATCATACCTCTATATAACTTGTTGTCAACAGATTTTCCAGTTTCATCCAAATCAAGTTTTATATTAGTAAAAAAAGGAGTTGTATATGTATTGTTGTTTTCATGTTCAAATTTCTTTAGTAAATCAGTAATGTATTTTATTTGATTAAAACATTTCCAAAATCCATTTGATAAATTTTATGTCCTAAAAAGACATTTAATTCTCCCATCATACTCACTTAAAATTCTTTTTTCATTAAATTTGAAAACTCTTGAAAATGTTTTTTGTTTTTTGAACCAAAAATTACATCATAAACATAAATTTGGACCAATAAAATATCAAAGTTAATAGTTTTAATAAACAATGTTGGATCTTCCATCCCAATAGTAAAATCATTTTCAAAAGAAAAGAACTTAATATTTCATGCCAAGCTCTAGGTTATTGTTTAAGGCCATAAAGAGCTTCAGTATGTTTAAAAACAAAATCTGGTTTTTGTGAATTTTCAAAATAAGGAGGTCGATCTGCACAAACATCCTCTAATAAGTAGCCATTTAAAAAGATAGTCTTAACATCCATCTGAAATAATTTAATGTTCATGTGAGATGCATAGGCGAAAAGGATTATTATAGCTTATAATCTTGCTACAGGTGAAAAGGTCTCATCATAATCTATACCTTCATCTTGATTATATAATTTAGCTACTATTATTTCTTTATTTCTAGTTATAATTCCTTGATCATCATGTTTATTTTTGATGACCCATTTAGTTCCTATAACTGGATAGTTCTGAGGTCTTTCAAATAAATTCTAAACTTCATTTATCTTGAATGGGTTTTATTCTTCTTGCATTTATATCATCCAACTTTCATCAACTAAATCTTCTTATAATGTTTTAGGTTCTAATTGGGATAAAAAGATGGAGATTTCAAAAATATTTCTTACATTTTTTCTAGTTTTTTGCTAGTGTCTAGGTCTCTTATAACAGTTTCTAAAGGATGATTCTTTAGGGTTCTAAACTGTCTAGGTTGTACAATGTTATGTTCTTAAATTCCATGTTCTTATAAAATGGACTGAATTTCATTTAAATCATTTTCAGAATCATCTTTTAAGTTCTCAAGTATCATGTTACCATTAGAGTTAGATTCATAGATTTGGTCTTTCCTTTTTTAAAAAGTGATCAGATTAATCAAATTTCATAAGAACTGATTCTTCAACAATCCTTGAAATTTTATGAAAAACTCTATAAGATTTAGAAGTTGCAGAATATCATAATAAAATTCCTTCATTAGATTCTGGATCGAACATAACTAGATTATCCTTGGAGTTTAAGGTGTAATCCTTACATCTAAATACTTTAAAGTAATTTACTTTTGGTTTTCTGTTATTCCAGAGATCATAGGGTGTCTTTTTAAAAATTGGTCTAATTAAAACTCTATTCATTATATAGTAGGTTGTACTTAGAGCTCTTTCCCAGAAATAGGTAGGAAGACTATATTCATTTAGCCTTATCCTAGACATTTATTGAATATTCTTATTTATTCTTTCAACAATTCCATTTTTTGTGGTGTTATTGGTGCAGAAAAGTTGTGTTTAATACCTATATTTGAGAAAAATAAATTAAATTCTAGATTCAAATTTTTTCCACCATGATCACTTCTTAATGAAAATTTTTTAAAATTTTTTTTATTTTGGGCAGCTGTGCAAAAAATTTCAAATATAGTAAAAGCTTCATTTTTATATTTTAGAAAATAAATCCAAGTAAATATTGAATAGTCATCAACTAAAACATATACATATAATTTACCAACCAAGATTTCTATTCTTGAAGATCTAGACAAATCCATATGGATAAGTTATAGAGGATTAGATTTAGCAATTTTGTTAACAGATTTGAAGGATAATTTGTGCTGCTTTCCATGTTGGCATGCATCACAGAATCTATCACTTTTAAATTTGATACTAGGAGAATCAGATACTAATTGTTTCTTAGATAACTTATGAAAATCATATACATTTCAATGTCTATGTCTTCTATTCCAGATCCACAATTCAATTATCTTAGTAGTTAAGAATTTTAATTTTTTTTTACACAAGGAATTTATGTCTAGGGTATAAACATTATCAGTTATGGGTGCTCTAAATTTATGAAATTTATCATTAAAAATAGAACAACAGTTATAAAAATCAACAAAATAACCATCATCATAGATTTAAGATATACTTATCAGGTTTTTTTTCAATCCTTGTACAATGTGTACTTTATTAACTGATAGAGCTTCTGGATCTCCAACAGTTCCAGTGCCAATAATTTTACCTTTGGAATTGTCACCAAATACGACTAATCCTCCATCCTTTTGAGTTAATGTTTTAAAATTCGATGAATTCCCCCTCATATTCTTGGAGCACCCACTTTCCATATACCATATTTCAGTTAGGATTATATGACCTGCTTCTTGCAATGGTATTTAAACAAAGGTTTTTTTAGTACCCATGTTTTTTTGGGTCCAGTAGTGTTAGCAAGCAAATACCTGGGAATCCATACATTCTTTGTTTTTCTATAATAAATAGAATCATATAGCTTCTTGCAATAACTTATTTCTTAATCCAACTTATTTGTAGTTGCCTTAAATAATAGTTTTTAGATATGTGACCTTTTTTTCCATTGTAGTTTCAAATTTTACCTTTTGTACTTGGAACAAAATAGTTCTTATATAGTTTGTGTTTCTCACATTTTCTGCCTATTCCATATCATTCCTTTTTAATCACATTCTTTCCAAGAATTTAATTTAGTGTATTTTCTCATTTTTTAAAAACTAGAGTTTCAATTTTGTATATTTCTACTTCTGTTTACAATGTTTTTATTTTAGTTTCATTATTATAGAGTTTATGTTTGATTAGTTATATTTTTCAATTATCTCTTGATATTGTTTTAGCAGAGTGTCTCTTTCTCCTAAAATAGTAGTGTGAATATTTTTTAGTGATTTATGTTTCTTAAATAAGGAATTATATTTTTCTTCTAGCATGTTATAGTATGCTTCAAGTTTATTATTTGAACAATTAGAACTAGAATCAAAATAAGATGAGTAATAATATTGTACCTCATCAGTTTCTTCCATAAAGAAAATATTTTGTTTTATATTTGATTATTATTTTTCTGAGTCAAGAATTTAATGAGGTACTCGAGTCTTCAGAAACACTACAAGTATCTTTCATTGCTCTTTTTTCTTTCTTCTCATAATCATTGTTTTTGAAAGCTTTCCTTTTCTTTTCTTCTTTTAATTGAGTACAATCAGGTCTAATGTGACCCATCTTCTTACATTCATAGCATCTGACTTCCCTTGGTTCTTTTTCATTTTTTTGAAGTATTTTATGAATCCCTTCTTTTTTCTGTAGAATTTGTAGAATTTCTTGGAGAGCTGAGAAAGTTCTACATATGAATTAGATGAATCATAATTCTCTGATTTCATTTTGGTTTATTTCCTCATCTTTCTGCCCTTATTTTGGGATGTTACTTTCAAAGTAGTATTTTTTGTCTTGATCAAGACATTATGCTAATTTTCATAATCTTGAATCTCAACTTCATACATCATAAGAGTACCGATTAACTCTATCATTTCAAGATATTTTATTGGTGATGATTTTCTAATAACCATTGATATCCCATTCCATATAGGTTGTAGTACTCTCTGTACTTTCTGGGCTTGATCTTCTTCTTTGATAGGTTCTCCCAAGGTACTGATGTTATTAAAAATTTCTATAATCCTTCCATTAATTTGGGTGATTATTTCTACTTCAAACATTCTGAATGTGTCGAATTTCAATTTAGCTATGGCATACCTCATCTGTCTGACATTATTAGTTCATTTATAAGCAAATGTAATTGTCTGCCACATTTCATAAGTAGTTGGGAACTGAGATACTCTATTGAATTCATCTTGTCCAAGACCACATATGATATCATTCATAGATTTTGAGTTTATGTCATACTATACTTCAGTATCATTACCCCATGTTTCTGGTTTCTATGGATTCACATAAGGAGTTTGAATTTTTGAGTAGACTTTATATCCAAGGTTCTTTAAGTAAATGATTATTGTTTTTTCAGCATCCATAATTTTCACTGTTGAATTAGGGAGCTCAAACTATTGACATACCCTCTTGTGTATCAGCCAATGTGCTCTGTTTAATCCATAAACTTTCAGCTTGTTATTGGTTTGAAAAAAATATCCTCCTCTGATACTAATTGTGTGATCGGGTTATACCAAATATGCAAAAGAGGGGGGTGAATTGTGTCTTTTACAAATTCTTAAGAAATCGAGATGATGATGAAGTCTATCCTTTTATCTTTATCAGATTTTTAATGTAGTAGAAAATAAATAGATAAGGGACACAACAATGTATAGTGGTTCAAGGAACAGAAGGCCCTTAGTCCACTTCACCAACACTCTACTCCACGAGCTTGGTGATTTTCACTATTTGGTCCTCTTATCAACAGACCGTCCACAACTGAATGTAGGTAGTTGACACCTTTACATGTTAAAGATAAAACATAGCCTTCTGATTCATATACAGAACCAAATACAAATCATAGTACGAGAATCCAGTTACTCAAAATAAAAAGAGTATTAGTATGGAAATACTTTCCAGTTGATCTTCACAGTTGCAACAGCATGCAACTGAAAGAAGATAAATCACGTCTTCAGAAGAGCTTTTCTTCAGATAACAGGAAGTTCCGAGTTGATCAAGTTGTAATAGATATAGAAATACATTGATAAACTCCAACAATAATGGATTCATGAAATATCTTTGATATAGAAATGATGAATCTTAAATGTGTTTCTTCTTCTTCTTAAAAATAGAGTTTGATAGATCTTTGTAGCAGTAGATTTGTAAATCTTGAATGACTCTTTAAAACTGTAGTCGTGAAGTACTCAAGATCTTATTATATATTTTCTTGATGATTCCCCCTACTTTTTAATATAAAATATCACATATATATATAATAAAGAAGAGAATTTTCCTTAAATATTTAAATCCATAAAAGTCACCTTTAGAATCACGATATTCAAATGTTTGAATGAAAGAGAAATCATAACTCCCCTAAATAATCAGCATGAAAAATCCTCTTAAATCGATCCTTTTAATGAAAAATAAAAGGCTTTGAATCAGTCATACATCTGATTTAAAATCAGGCTTTGAATTTGGATTTAAATATGCCTAATAATCTATATAATGATCATTGCTCAATAAAGTCGTAATTGAAATATCCAATTCCAAACGTAGGGTTGAACCACATAGAATATATTCTTTGAATATATGGATCACAATGTAAGGTTGATAACGTAAGGTTCACAACATAAGGTTGATCAACCATAATTTTATCATTAACTCTCAAATGTACGGTACAATATCTATAAATTCTTTTTTAGTGAAACTTAAGATAAATAATCCATAATGTTCATTATAAAAGTAAGGTTGATGATCCATACTTTTATCAGCATTCAAACATATGGTATATGATCCATAATTTTTGATGAAATGTATTTTTTTTTAAATTAAGGTTGATGAACAATACTTTTAAGAAAAAAACATAACGTTCCATACTAACGTAGGGTTATTCTTCTATAATTTTCTGATATCTCGGGCATAAGGTTCCTTCCAAATATAGGGTTCTTATTCCATTCATTTTTATATAAATTATGGTTGATTAACTATACTTTTTTGATATGCTGTAAAGTAAACAACAGATTCCATCCTTACGCTACGCTCCTCAACGTAGGGTATGAACAGTGTTTCTAGAACACACGAAAGTGATTTCCGAACATGTAGAGCATGAACAGTGTTTACAGAACATGCTAAAACGATTTATGAATACTTTTTCAAATATTCAATGTGGATTAAATTCTTTAATATAATTCCAAAATAGAGAAATAAATAATATTAATTTCCTAAAATATACTCAATTAAAAATCATAAGAATAACAAATAAAGGTATTTGTGAACAAAAAAATCATCACAAAGAGATAGAGTATTGTTCTTAATGACCTCTCCTTAATAAAATAGAGTGTTGTTGAAAACAACACTAAGTCAATAGTAACTTTTTGGACCACTAAAATTTTAAAAACATTGATATCATGGTAATTGTTAAAATGGTTAATGAGGTTTAAAACTAAGATATAATGGTGTAACATCACTTAAACATGTCAATATTTTATTGTATAAGTTAATTTAGACTCATAATTATTCTAGAATCAAAATTTTGTCCACTTTGTACCACATTAACATGAAAAATAATTTATTATATTTAAATATTTTAAGTAATTAAAAGAGTGTCACTTACCTCACTTTTAAAAGGGAAAAAATTACCCTATATTATTAGTACCTATTGAGAAAAATATATAAACTGGTAACTACGGAAATACCTTCCTAAACATCCTCTCCATGACCTATATCCTTTTTTCTAAATAATGGACCAACCTAGAAGGCTTAAGGTGTAAGATAAAAGTGGTTTTCTGAAGAACAGTTTTAAATTTTAACAATGTTTTTTAATTTTATTTTCTATTATACCTTTATAAAATATTATATAAATATGATCATATAATAACATTATTATATTATAAAAACATATATTTTATTATTATTTTTTCAAAACCCATATTAATCTCATTTCCATCTTATGTAAAATAAAAACATCTCTCCTGTGTATATAGACATACCGTCTCTATGTATTGATGTAATTTGATTTTAATATCAACTTTACTTAAATGGTTATAAATATATAAATAATGAATATATATTATATTTATGACATAATTATGATTCTGAAAATATAAATATAATTTACCTTCTTACCCTTCCCTTTAAAAAATGATAACACTGCTCGTGCACACATGTGGACCCCCATTATGTGATGTGATTCATTTTTCATGCACACATTTTTAGGAAAATTAAAAAAATTTATATAATAAATATAAATTATATTTATACCCTGAATAAAATTATTTAGATTATGGAACCATGATCAAGATTCAAGGACCAAATCTTCCAAACAAAACATTACATTAAAAACAAAATAGTGAACACTCGAAAATAATGATTTTAATAAAGAAATATTAATATAAAAGTGTTAAAATATTATAAATGAATCATATATGATACTATAAGTATGTAAATGGTTATGGAATATGTTTATAATATAGTTAAATATATTATATATGTGGTTAAAATCACTTACAAAGAAAGTTGACTTGAGGTATGAGTTTATTTTATATTTTCATCCTTACTCGTGACTATTTATGTTAATATATTATATATAGGTAATTGTACGACAATTATATCTTATAAAAAATATATTTATTCATATCTATTTATCCATAGATAATAACTATTTTCCTTTCATTTTCTTCTCTTTGTGTATTCTATGTATCGAAAGAATTGTTTTAAGGATAATCAAAAAAGTTTTCTATTCAATTAGAAATATTTTTATTCCATGTATATATTTTATTTAAAATGATTTAAAATATTTATTTTCTATTATATAATGATTAATTAAATAAAATTTTACCCATTCTAACTTTGTATACTTTTTATTAAAATAATATTCTTGTTATTTTCTAAATGAGGTACTTACCAAAGGTGTGAATTGAATATTTTTTTAACGTAAACTGCATGAACATCTTTCCTGACAACATGAATAATTTTTTATTTTAAGTATACTTTACAATATTACAAGGATATTTCTCCAAAAAATAATTTTTTATTATTTTGAAATTTTTTAGAATTTAAATAAGTAATTTCAAAATAAAAATGGTATTTCTCTCAATAATTTTTCTCTAGATAAATTAAAAATATATTAATATATATGAAAAAATCAATTGATGAATCTTATTATTCAATAAGGATATAATATAATGATACCATAAACTATATTTCTATAGTTGTATTATGATCATATTTACTAGGTAAATTATTTAAATTTAGTATTATTGTTCTTCCAATACATAATTTTTTTGATAATTAAGGAATGTTTATTAAGTTGTGTTGTTTATTCATATGGTTAATGAATTGGAATTATTCAGTGATTACTAGGGCCCATAATTACTTAAACCCTTGATGCATTTATAGGACTCATGAGAAATACCTGGTTAGGTATTTGGCATATTCCTTATCCATTTATGTAATATGTCTTAGCTTTATGTATCAATGGTAAGTTTAATACATCCCAAATTATGCATTGCATCATTATGAAATTATTTATTGATTTCCATGCATTTATTAAAATAGTTATGATATACATGGAAAATTTTAAGTCCCATGTGATTATTTATATGTAATTATTTGATAATAATTTACTCCTTCCATATTAATAATTCCTAATTTATTCTGTGATAGCTTCTATTGTACACATTCCCTTAGGGATCATCTGATCTCACCCCTTTCTTATGTTTTCTTTCTCCAAAATTCTAGGTTGTTTACTAGGATTGATATACTTAAATATTATATGGAAATTTATGACATTATCAAAGAAAATTCTATGTTATATTTTGTATTTTCAAGTACAATGTGAGATTCAAGCATTTATTTAGTTCTCCAATACAACTAAATTAATCGATCCTTCAGGATGAACTATCTTGTATCTAGTGCCATTGTGATTAAGTAACCACTGATTTTTGGCTAATAGGGTAATGTTTGTTACACAAAGAATGAAAATGTGAGAGTAATCTCATTCATCATATTAGGAACATAAGATTCACATGATATATAATCTTAGTAATGTTATTATTTTCATTGATGACTAAGGATCAATTGTTTATAGTGATAGAAATTGCTCATACGTCATTTTTTCATTTCAATAATTTGTGGTATTCTATTCAATTGGAATGAATTATATGTATATAATTTATTATTCTATGAGTTCATATGTATCCTATTATGAGATGATCAATGATGATAATGGAGATTGAATCCATTTTGTATGGGATGAGTATATACCCTGAGGGGTCAATAATGGAATTTAAGGCCATAGAGATGAACCACTTAGGGGTGAGTATTGCATAAGATTGATTATTTAACATGCTAGTAATAAAATATATGGTGTTTTACCATATATCATGGAATTATATAATACTTTTATAATCCTCTTGATAATGGTTCATTTATATATATCATCAATGATGATTCCATGGGGGATCAACATGATATGATGGTTATTAAGGGAGTTTCCCCATAGGAGGATTCACATTGAGAATAAGTACCCAGGTTGGATTTTGGGTTGTCATGTGATGCCACTGTGTAGATGAGAAACCTAAGATTGAATTGTTAGGTGATAGTTTTTATCGTTTATGGGCTTGGTGGGAGGACCTTAAGACTATGAAATACAACTCGGGGTTTAGTGATTCAAATCCCTATGATGATCAAGGGAAACTCATGATAGGGGATGACCTAGGGTTATTGGTTCATTTGAGGAGAGAATCATATATAACCTCTTCAAGTTATTCAATAAATGCATGAGAGGTTCCATTGAGTTATGGTTAGGGAATTTAGTGATCAACTTCAAAGTGTATTGTGAAGGAAATTATTGTAAGGTAAAATAGACATGCCAAGTAGAATGGTTGGCAATCTTGGCATATCAGCCTAATTATGATGCTATGGGACTTATGGTAGTGTGAGTTAGGATTTATATGGTTGGGTGGTAATGGGGTGTATTCTCATTCCTTTTTATATGATCTAAAGGTAGTGCACATGCTAATTACATGTATTTCTATTTAAATCGGAAATTAGTGATAGTCATCGGTGGGATAAGGACTAATAGAGTTTTGTGAGTTATTATAAGAATAGTATTACGTTAATTTGATGATCATGGATATAGAGGAATGGAAATAATTTACTAATGGTTTAAATTGATGTGGTTATGATTGAGGAGAGTATAAAGGAATCCATATGTAGAGGAGTACACTATCGGGCATGACCCTTGCTATAATTTGATTTCAGTTATTTTCATGAGTTGTGTTTCTGTGAGACAGGGATGTGCAATTAATTGATAATTTAACTTGGTACTTGGGTATGATTAATATTATCCACCTCTAGACTTTGTGTTTGGTGGATGAAGGGATTCAGGTTGGGAATATTGGGAATTTGGTATAGTGGTGAAGATTTACAGAAGTCTCATAGAGGGAAGATTGATATCAGTATTAGGTGTTACAACTCTCATGATAAAAGGGTCATAGAGTATGGAATTGGTCATTGGTCAATAATTTTGGTATTTTTATGTTAGTTAATAAATATAACTAAATTTTTTTTGTTTCATCATTGTATTCCACACATAAATTTGGATATGGTATTTAGTGGAGTCAGATCATGAGTGTAAGGTTTGGGATGGTTAAAGACGACCTGGATGTCTTGTATGGTGAATGCATTGGTGCACATGAAAAGTATGATGTGGGTTGAGTAAAATACTTATCAAAGTAAGGATATCACATTAGGTGTTAGATATGTATAAAATTGTGGATACTTGGACAATCCCAAAATGCCTAGGAGTTTAAAATCATTGAGATCAGGTATTTAGGTAGCACACCAGTGGTGAGAAATGAAAAACTTTCACAAGTGTTGGATATTGGAGGTCCAACTGATTTTTATGAAAAATGGAATGTGTGGCATTGAAAATTGAATAAGGCATGTCATTTTGAAGGTGTTGAGTTTATTTTTGGTTTTATCATCTATTTTCGAGGGACTTCTCCATGTTCAATACCCCCGTGTATAGGGAATCGACCCTTTTTTTGGGTTCATAATTTCGAATGAGGGATAATTCTAGTGTTTTACTAGTGTTTTCATATGGTTTTTTGGTGGTGAGTTACAAATTTAACTAGGAACTCTATTATAAATTGATAATTTTGTTATAATCATAAATTATGATAGCGAAGAGAACTATGATTCAAAATTTTCTCTCTGGGTTGAATCCTATGGTCAGAAGAACCATAGGATTTATGATTAATTTCACACCGAAAAATCATGTTTTAGTATATATGGTATTATATAAGTTCAATCTTATTTTTTTTTTGTTTAAGATGATAGGGGTTGTCTCCGATTTGTGGGGTTTCAACAGCTTGAACTGGAAGTTGTTACTTGAAAGTTCTTCAGGAATTTAAGAACAAAACATGGCCATTTGTCTTTGAATTATTTACCAACATTGGACATGATATATAGATGTGCGCCCTTATGTATGTCTTAGGGATGATAAGTGTTATTGAAGGGAGATCTTATTGACTAGTGTCTATAAAGTCATGAAAATTCATGAGGAAATTTGAGTTTTTTGGTTTAGTTCATGGGTATTTTTGGGAACCAAGATTCAGAATGTAATTCTATGAGGTAATATGTCTTAATTTCATACATTGGGTTGAGGAATGAGATTTTAGTGTAGTAAAAAGGGTTCGAAAGATCCCCAAGAGAGATAAAAATGGATTTTTCAGTAAACCACCAGTTGGTCGTTGGTGTTTGGCAATAGTAGATTCATCTAACTCTAAAATCCCCAAACCCACACTCCCTGATCTGGTGCTAAAGCATCAAATTTATATTTTTGTCTTTGATACCAATAAATGTTTCCAAATTTAAATCATTAAAAAATTACAAAATAAAAGGGAATATTGGATCATTTAATTACCTAAATACCTTTTAGGTAAATAGTATTATATAATTAATGAAAAATCTTACACAACAACTTGGATACGTAAAAAATGGGTAATAAAAACCTACATCACCCCCTACTAAGTTATTTATGTATATTAAATCAACTAGAAGTAACATACATATAAAATATCTTAATAACTTGGGGAAACTGAAATATAATAATAGTGAGAACAAACGATCAATAAGGGTAAAAATAAGAATCAATAATTGAATGTCATCAATGAGCATAAGATGAGGAAAATGAAACTATGACATAATAAAATTGAATGATAATAACATAAGAGAATTCATACGCATCATACCATGAATCATAAAACATGAGACATAGAATAACTATTTATAAATGGAAAGGGTCATATGAATCAATAATCATTATCCATTAGATGTCAATATTTACCGAATGAAACATTAAAAATTATAATGAATCATAAAAAATGTGTTGGTATCATAGAGAATACTCTTTATAGAACATTTAAAATTGGAATAAAAAATCCATTCAACTTCTAATATAATTCTGAAGTGAACATAATCATTACACAATTAATTAGAGGGATCTAAGGGACCCACCGATCATTGTTTTATAATGAAACCACATGTCATTGGATTATAAAGAATCTACACATATTTGTATTATAATAATACCACCCATAAATCATCCATAAATATTTCTATGTACCATAGAATTATAAATACAATTATAATCTTATATTTTTCAAGATACCAATAATTATTGTTATTCATAGCTTGATTTACCAATAGAGGAGAAGTTGTCTCCATTAAAATCTCTTTGAAACAATCATAATATATCGGGAGAGAATAATTATTTTATCATTAATATATTTCCATAGTGTATTCCAACATGACATTAAGGTTTTTATCATTGGTTAATGGAAATACCATAAAAATATCATTAAAAATATTCTTTTGGAAAATTCCATTTCTGATTTGAAAAGTAATTATAAAAACTAAAAATTAAAAAATTACTGTGAAATGAATTTTATTTAAAAATAACCTTGGAAATTAATAAATTAATATTTAAATAAAATAATGGACATGATTATGGTAAAATCCTTTCATGTAATAAAAATTAAAAGTAAACATTCTTATTAATTTTTTTAAAAATATAGTGAAAGGTGACCCACACAGAAAACATTAAATAATTTCTTTCTAAAACCTTTTACAATAAGGAAAAATATTATGTAAAATAAATTTAATAAATCATTAATTTTTTTTCAAAAATAGTCTCCAAACCATTTTAGAAAACAGGGATATGGAAGATAAATATTTTTGATCAAAAATAATATACAAGAGTAGTATCATTTATAAAAAACATTCCAGGAATTTATTTAATAAATAAGGTAGTAACCATTTAAATCACATTCATAACTAGAGTAGAAGAAAAGATATGTGTTTTAAGAAAATAATATTATATGATATTCTCTAAATGAACCATTCACATAAACAATCCTAAAAAGAAATGAGATTTTAACCGAAATATTTTAATGCTTTGGTAAGTTTTGAAATAAAAAATCATTGAAATAAATAATATGATATGAATTTTTAAATACAATGAATTAAATTAATTTAATTCAAAAATTCATTCATGAAGTACTAAGTAAAATTTACAAGGAAATTACAATGTATGACAATAATCAGGTCTCAAGAAAATGAGATAAAGAAATAGAAATCCTCTGAAAAGATCATATCTTTAAAAGTGATAATTAATAAATGAATTTATTATGTGAACATAGCTAAATCCACATAAAAAAATTGGAAATAAAAATTAAAACTATTTGTAGATAAATTGAAACATAACATGGTAAAACAAATTAAATGAATGTTAAGTATAACCCAATGAATAATAATTGAGATATGAAGCCCTTATCACTTGGTAACTTTAAGGTCAAATCCCCTTTAAAGGGATTATTTAAATTGAAACCTAAAATACCATGAATTTGTAAGGATTCATTATATATTATTTAAATGAATCAGTGTACACATCATTTTAAATAAATTAGGTGCATAACATTAACCCATACCTCATCGAAGGGAAATTGAGACAAAACACTTTACCTCAAGTCAATGCATTCTATTTATGTACTCTAACTTCTATACAGGAAAATTATATAAATTATTTAATTATTTTAAAAACGTTTACAAGTTTATTAAATTATCTTTAAACCATTTAATTTATTTATTTCAATGACATATTTTCTAAATTAATCGGTTATGTCCACATAAGGTGTTTTGAGGGCATTAGGTTCATAATTTCAAGATTGATTTGGTATTTTGAATGTGGTAAAATGGGAGATTTTATCATTATTAATATAATAATAATCATTAAATAATTATAATTTTTATAAAATAATTATTATTTTAAAACCAACCATGATATAGGGTTATGAAAAATGAATTACGTTACAATCATAGAAATGGTAAGTTGTACATACACATGAGCAACATTTAAATTTTTCAATGTGAACGAGGGAAAGAGGGTAAGTATAATTTTAACATTAAATATTTATTATTATATCATAAATATAAAAATATATCTCTAAATACACTTATATATATCATCCATGTTTTTTGGTTTCAAAAAATGAATCACATCACTTCGTGGAGGTGGTAATCCACACATACACAGAAAAAATGTTATAATTTATCAATGGATAAAAATGTAAGAAAATAGATGATATATATATATTTACATAATGATAATTATTTTATAAATACGTTATATATAAATTAAATCCATCATTATAACCATCTTTTATAGTCAGTAATGGACACCAAGTTACATCTGTCCACGTGGTTGTAGTTCTCCGTGCATAAGAATGATGGTTTAATTTATCATTTGATGGAATAAGGGATGAATATAGGTTATTAAAAAAATTAAATAGCATCTTAGTATATTTAATATTATTATTTTATTATTTTATCATGCGTTAAGAATATTTTATGGTCATAGATGATGAAATAAAACTAATCATTTAGGTAAATGATATTACACTTATTTTAAAAACCTCATTTCTATACACCTTAATCCATATATAGGTTGTATTATATACAAAATAAGTCATATGTAATTTGGTTATTTATTATAATAAGGTATTTAGTATGTTATTTGCTGAAAATGGTTCTTTAGGTGCCGAGAGGAGAAGATTGGGGGTCCATTTTAAAAGTGAGAGGAGGGGCCCTTTTGAAATTACTTAAAGTATAAAATTAATATAAATTTATTTTCATGTAAAAATGGACCATAAAATTATAAAATTAAAATATAATTTGATTATTAGTCTAAATAATCTCATAAAATAATATTTTTACATGTTTTGGATATGTTTTTATCCTTATCTCTTAGTTTTAACCCCATTAACCCTTTGGAAAATTACTATGATATAAATGTTTTTTTCTCATTAGGGGTAAAGAATGTAACTATTAAAGGAAAAGTGACCTATAAATATGTCATGGTAGAAATTTTAAACCATATATAATTAAATTGGACAAACATATTTTTTTAGTTAATTTTATATTA
Source organism: Viscum album (assembly GCA_963277665.1). Lineage (NCBI taxonomy): Eukaryota > Viridiplantae > Streptophyta > Magnoliopsida > Santalales > Viscaceae > Viscum > Viscum album. Next base: position 811,119,603 of record OY728126.1, on the reverse strand, counting down.
TTTAATAAAATTTTGATTATTATAAAATATCATTAATGTCTTTTTTGGAAATACATGAAATATTATAATATAATATGTGAATGAATAATGTAAAATATATCAAAAAATTAATGTATTCTAATATAAGGAGTATATTTTATTAATATAACCATAAAATTTTTTTAAAAAGGTTTGGATATCATTTTAAATCTTATCATTTTGTTTAGCCCCTTTGTTAACCTATTTTAACTTCAACAATGGTAATGGATTTTGCAATATTAAAGAGTTCTAATTTTATATATAAGGAGAAAATTGGTTCATAAATGGAAAATAGAGGATATTTTATACCATTTATCATCCTAATTTTTATATATATTTTATTTTATTTTTTAAATAATTTAATAAAATATTTATAAAATTAATTACTTTTAATGTCATTTTAATAACTAGTCACATAAATCGACTTTGAAAACAAAATTATTAAAATGGAACTATAATATAAACTTCAAGAACATATATATTATTTTATAGTTATCTAAAATTTTTTAGGACATGTTAATGTACCCAAAAAAAATTTCTTATAGAGGTTCTAAAACCGTTTACTTGATTTTTCCCCTATATGCACAAGCACCATGTTATCATTTTATATGCATTGAAGTTAATTATTTAAATGCTAAAAATTAAAAATAAAATAACATGGTAAAAAATTCATTAATATTTTTAAAAAACATTTATAACTAAACCTATTTTTTCCCCTATCACAACATATTATAGATATTAAAATCAAGAAGGTTCAATTATGTTATCTTTTACTTTAATATTATAATGTCGAAAATCAATGATAATGGAAAAAAAGAAATATTTTATAATTTTTGATGATTATTTATGAAATATAATCATGAAATAAAATTAAGGTAAGTGTTGGAATGCATTTTATGCCTTATGACATGAGGTTTAACCTTACCTAAACCAATTTACCTTTACCATGATGAAAAAATTATTCTGGTTACTCTTTATATTGACCAAAAATTAATTTGAATTTGTAAGATAATATTAATTATTATTATTCCAAATATAGAATATATTTTATAGAATTAAATTTATATAAGTTTAAGGATTTTTTTTTAATTCCACCAGTAAAACGTAACAAAAAATGATTCTCCAGAAAAATGATTTTTTAAGTATAAATATGTTTTTATACCCAATTAAAGTATAATTTTGATTCCAATAAAATTTATTGGATTTTTTAAATAAAAATTAACTAATTAAAATTTTAAAATAATCCAAAATATAATATGACTTTTGAAGTACATGAAATGAAAAGACTGTTTTCAATAAAAATCAGTATTTTTCACTATTTAATAAAAAATAAAACTTTTCAAAAAATTATCAAAATTTAATCCTAAGATAATTTTGATGTGATGAATTAAAAAATTATACCATTTTTATTAAATAATAATTCTTTAAATTCTACAAATTAATTACAATATTCACACATAAATTTTTTTTTGAATGAAAAATATTTTTAAAGCATAAAATGACTTCCATGAAAAATTGGGTGTTTGTTTTCTAAGAATTTATCAATACATGTTCATTGAGTGGGGAAATTTTTTATATTTCATAATTTGGTTAATAATATTAAAACCCAACAATCTAATGTCTTGATTAAAACTATAACATTTAATCATTAATATTTCATGGTTTTTTTAAGATCGGTGTTGCATGTTGTATTTGTTATCAATTTTTTTTTATTTTAAAACATTGAGATAATGAATTATCCCCCATTTAATAAAATTAATCCATGTAATTTCAACCTAAGATCAATAATAAAGTTTCTTACATTTTAAAATACCTATCTTTGAAATCCCACATCATAAGAAGGATGAATAAAAATTGCTGCTGAAAAGAGGAAAAGGGGAATAAGATGGTCATATGGAATAACACACAATAGGTTTCCAAATAGGAGTAAATTATTTAGAAGTGAAAACATGGGAATATATAAAAAATTTAATATGGATATAATTATAGAGAGTGTAAAATAACATTTATTACAATAAAGTGAATGATCACGTGAAATTTAATGACCACAAAACCATAAAAAATGAGGTGTGAAAAATACCATAGATTCATAAAAAACAAAAGTGATAAGATATTATTTCTTATCAATATAGTTTTCCTTGAGGTTAGGAATTCCTTTATAATTTAGGATAAGAACATAAGAAAATATAGTTACTTGAAAACTATAATTTCATCCTTTAATAAATTTCCACCACAATATAACCTTTTTCTCTAAATGATGAGAATTGAAGGTTATTTTTTCATACCTAAACCACTAAAATAAACTTTTATTAGATCTCATAATTCACAAAAGGATAATTATCTATTCCTCATATCTCAATATATTAACCAAAACTATGATGGTTAGCCCAACGTAAGATAATATCTACAATATATAAACATTCATATAAATAAATGATACTTTAATATACTAAATTTAACAATAATGCAATGGGTTCAACTTAGGTTATTCCATAAATAAATAAAATTTTATCGAAAATAACTCCAATAATTTCAACATTAATGAACATTTTAACCTTAAATGGAATATTATAGCTTTCCACATATATCCTTAAAAATGTAATGTCATTCATCCATAACTGTTTTTCACATTAAACCAAAATATATAAATAAGGGTTACTTATACCTTAACATAATATAATGTCCCCCCAAAATATCATTAAAAACATTAAAATCCCATTAGTTAAAACCTAAAAAAGGGTGTCTATGAATTTGATCATATTTTTAAACTTAAACTTATGAACCCATGATTGTATCTGAAACTATTAAGATAACCTCACATGGAAACATTCTAATATCTATTGTTTTTAAACCTGACTCTGATACCAACTAAATTAGACTCATATTTTAACTATTGGTTTTCGTTTAAAAACATATTGTCTATATTTTTTTCTTCTATACCAATAAATGTGATCCAACTTTAAAAATGAAAAACTTAAAACATAAGAAAATATAGGATCACATATATAACTTAGGACCTTTTAGGTATTCAGTTAATGAGAATTATTTTAACTTCTAACATAATATCATGGAATATTAACAACTAGTTCATATAAATATAAATCATCTACCACTAAGTTATTAACATCTAGTAAAATTCTTAAGCATAACAAACATAATTTTTTACATAACCTAGGGAACGAGAAAAATAAGAAGAGTGAAATAAAATGCTCAGTAAGGGTAAATATAAGAATTAACAATTTAATGTCATCAATGAGGATATACGAGCATAATGGTATGATGAAATAATAAAATTATATGATTATATCATAAGAGAATTTGTACCCATCAAAACATGTATCATAAAACACAATACATGATATAAATCAGTAAAAAAAAATTCATAGGAATCAATAATCATGAGCCATGTGATGTCAATATTGATCAAATAAAACATTAAAAGCTCATAGAAAACATAATAAAAAATGTTGGTATCCTGGATAATAATATTCATAGAACCCGTACATAAACCATTATAACTAGAGTAACCAATATAGTCAACTTTCAACATAATTTGATAGAGAACATAATCATTAGCCAATGCATTATAGGGATATAATAGGACCACCCATCTACGGTTTATAATGTAACAACCTTTCATTAGTATATAATGGAAAAAACCATCCTTGATTTATAAAAAAAACCACCTATCAATCATCCATATATATTTACAAGTACCATATAACGATAAAAATATTATAATCCTACCCTTCAACATAGTAATAACCACTGTTCATTCATATTTTCATTTACCCATTGAAAAGAAACCAGTTCAATGATAAACTCTATGAAAAAATAATAATCCATCTAAAGAAAGAATAAGAATGGTATCATTACAAAATATCCCCAGTGGATTCATAAGTATCATCAAAGGTTTTTGTCATTGATAAATATGAATTCCATTAAAATATCCTTAAAACATTCTCGAGTAATACACCTTTTCAACTTTGAAAATAAATATTAAAAAATAAAAATTCACAAAATATTGTGAGAATAATTTTTTTTGAAAGCACCCATGGAAATTAATAAAATAATATTCAAAAAATAATGTTCACTATGGTGGGAAAATATGTTCATATCATAATAGATAACAATAAATATAATTATGAAAATTTGATAAAGAGAGTCAAAGGTCACCATATAGAAAAAGAAAAGAAATTTCATTCTAAAACCTTTTAAAAATAGGTTAAATATCATGTAAAATAACTTTAAGAAATTATTAATTTTTTAAATTTTATTTTTGAAATTTTTTTAGAAATCATGGATATGGAAGAGAAAGATTCCCAATATAAAAGAAGATACAAGATCGATATCACTTAACAAAAAAATTATTTATGTTCCAATAATAAATAAAGGAGTAAATTTAAAATAAAATTTTAAACCAAATTAATAACTAAATTATAATAAAACATAAGTGATTTAATAAAAAAAGAATATTTCTATCCCCATATGAACCTTGAGCCTAAACAATCTGATAAAGAAATGTGATTGTAACATAAAACCTTTACTGCTTCGGTAACTTTCAAAATAAAAATTCATTTAAAGTAATAATATTATATAGATATGTAAATAAATTTAATTTAATTAATTAATATGCAAAAATTCATTAATGAGGTTGTAATTGAAACATACAAGGAAATGATGTAGCATGACCTGAATCATGGATTAGAAAAATTATATTGAGACATTTAAAACTCTTGAAAATGTCATAACATTTTAAGTAAAAATTAATCTAAGAAGTGATTATATGAACACATTTAAATACAATTAAATCAAGTGGAAATATATAATAATACGATATATAAATCAATTCACACATAATAATGATATAACAAATCCCATGAAGAACAAGTATGACCCAATGAATTGAAATTGATTTCAAAATCCCTTACTATTTGTTAGCATTCAAGTCAAATACACTGGGATGGAATAATTTGAATTAAAACATAAAATAATATGTTGTATGATGTGGTAATTATATAACATGTAAATGGTGTAGTGTATACACCATATAAAATAAATTAAGTTCATAACTTTGAAACATACCTCAATGATGGAAAATTGAGATGAAATCCCTTAACCATAGTCTAGAATTACCATTTATGTCCTTTAAATACAATATAAAAACCTAATATTATTTTTTTACTAGTTTAAAAACATATTATAGTTTTATTACTTTATCACTAAACTATTTTTTTATTTCAATTACATATTTAATTACTTAATCAGATATGTCTACATCGGTTTGTTTGAGGATATTCAGTTCTTAATTTCAAGGTGACTTCAATATGTTGACCATGTTCAAATTATTGACACAATTATTTTCTTATAGTACATTCACAACATTTTAATGGTGAAAAACATAAAAACAATACACAATAGGGATCCAAAAGTTTTGTGTTTTGGGAAAAGTAGGACCATACATAACATTTACAACATAAAGCATAAAAATTTATTTTATTTATTCTTCTCTATATTTTTATTGGAGATTGTGTACTCTTCAGTACATGTATTCATTTGAGGATATACATCAAAATGGGTTGACCTGAAATCCCTGTAAGAGGAATGATAAGAACATGAAACAATGTACCTTGGGGTGAGCATAATCATAACATCATTTATATAATAGCATGGAATGTGGCAATGCATTAAATTGGAACATAATTTCTTAATAGTTAACTACCACATATAGTTGTGACCAAATCTATCATGATTTTCACTCATCATTTCACTTTAAATCTTGATATTCATCACTTTACCCAATGTATTGGGGCGTTTTATAATTCCAAGTGTACCCATCACATTATAACATTTACATTATCATGCATGCCACATACAATGTATGTAAAAATTGAACATAAAACAATACATTGAAATAAATGGGCTTCACATAAAAAAGAATACATTAACAAACATTTGGTTCACAAAATTAAGAGGGAATATCATTCTTGACATAGAATCAATAAGCATGAGTGAAGAGTGAAACAATCTTCTAGATATAAAAAGGTTGTGACTATTTGAAAGAAGAGTTCTTTTAGAAAGCATTTAATTTTACATAAAATCAATTTTATAACATTTAAATCCCATTAAAGGTATGATAATGAAGAATAAATTATTTTATGTCATATCCATATAGAAAATGGGATGAAGAAGGAAAACCCAAAAAAAGAGAGTTTCGTTCGAGAATTTACCCTAACCTGGTGTCTAAATGATTTATTTACTTTAAAGTATTGTATAATGAAATTATATTTATTAATTAAAAAATCCATATACATTAATACATTTATTTTATTCATTATGGTTTTATTATGTTCTTTTTTGGACCTTTGGATGAGTTATAGAGCTTAAATTCGATGTTCGGGAGTGTTAATTTTATTACCTTTTATGAACGGTTCACTTGTATTCATGAATGAATGTTTATTTGAAATGGGGAAAAACTTACCGAATTGTTAATATATATTATTATTGACATTAAATATATATAAATGATCTTATAATTATTTTTTTATAAAACATGAGAATGAATAATTGGATAAAATTTTAATGATAAACACTTGGATTAATTTGGAGGGTTTGCTCACAATGAACTTGCTTTGTATTATTATTTTATATCATGAGTGTGTAAGGATTAAAGAACATAAAATAAGATAAAATAAATATATTATGATCTATTTCAGGCATTAAAATTCTATCATGACCAGTCTCTAAGATGGTAATGTAAATTGAAATCCCTTTGTCCTTGAATGTGATAAATTAACATATCTTGAATTGTGTTTTCATTTATAATATAAATGAAGAATGAAGATGAGATTATAATGATATATCTCATTATCATAAAATAATTATATTACATGTATGTTACTAAAGTTGTCAAACCATTTGGATGAAATTAGGAGAGTATAGAAAAAGAAATGAAAGGAACATGAAAGAAAATAAAAGAATCAGAAAGAGGAATTTACCTCTTGAGTTTATATCATTTGAGTGCCTCTTTAGGGATAAGGATTTGGTATTTTGAGGAGAACAAGGGATGATGTACTTGAAGATGGATCTTCAGTGGATTTTTGGGATGAATTTAGTTAAGAATTTATGCTTGAGATGTGTGAAGAAATGAGGGTTTGAGGGGCGATATTTAGAGTGGAGGGGAGGAGGGTTTTCTTAATATTATATTCATTAATTTATTATTTATCCAATAGAAAAGAAATAGTGAGGATTATTTTGAATGAAAATAGTAATAAGTGCATGCGATTTCAAACAAAGATCCATTTATATCAGCCACGACTGAAGCATGATTTAGAAATTCATTTATTTATCACATTTTGTAAATTATCAATTATCACTGTGCAATAAAAAATAAATAATTTTATAAAAATCTCAGAAATTCACCCTAACCAGTTTTCAACATTTAAAATCCAAAAATGAACTCCATTTTTTAAAAATAATTCCTTAAATATAAAGAATTTAATTTTTAATTAAAATTATAACTTACTTGAAAATACAGATTTTAAAATTAAAACTGATTTTATAATGCATTGAAAATTACACATGGTCATATAAAATTATCTTAAAGCATAAGACATAAAATTGTTAATTTATGAAACATATTATGAAGATACATTTTATTTTAAAACAATTAATTTATTATAATAAAATCTTTATGACTTACTAAAATACAAATAATTTTATTAGGGTCATATTATCACTTATAAGATGCCTAAATTTTATTTATACATTCATGGGTGAGTTTAATATTATTTTGAATGATTTACTATTCAGAAGGGTCACATTACTATTCACAAGGGTTGGTTATGATTCACTAAAAATTAAGTTTATCCTATCAGACTATAAAAATCTTACTGACCGCAACTGTGAATATCATATTTTTGAAATTTAAAACACAGAAGTGACAAATTTATGTTTAAAGGAGACATAATAGTTCATTTAGGCATGATGTGGCATTGTGTTTCCTAATGTTATTTTATGTGATTATGAAATTACTAAAAGAAGGGAGAAATTACGTCGATAAAAGTTTGGGTCATTTCACAAAGAATTGATTATAACATAATATAAAGAGTAATAGTCATGAAATAATTATAATTTATATAAAATAATCATACTTTTAAAAGCAACCATGAAAAATAGTTCTGAAAAATGAATTACATAACAATCATGGAGACTATAATCTATTTTTATGCAAGAGTAACACTCTCGTTTTTCAAAGAGAATGAGGGAAAGAATGTAAGTATCATTTTATATTTTTATAATTATGATTATATCAAAAATATCATATTATTTCTTTAAATAAACTTATATCTAGAATACATGGGATGTGGTTATGAAAAACAAATCACATAACTTCATACAGGTGGTAATAATGCGTATGCACGAATGAAATTATCATTTTTAAATGGATGGAAAGGTAAAAAAATGAGTTATATAATATCTATACAGAATTATAATTATGTCATGAAAATAATACACAGACACACAGACACACACACACACACATATATATATACATTAAATCCATCATTGTAACCAGTTGTGAGAGGTGGTGATGGAAAATGAATTTCATCGATTCATGAGGCAGTAACCTGCCATACACACGAATGACGGATTCATTTCCCATTTGATAGAATATTATATGGATATATATTATTAAATAAATATAACAACATATTAGGTTATGTAAGTTACTTATGTTTTTATTTCACTACGGTTGAAGAAGACTAGAAGGAGGTATAATAATAAATAAAACAAAAACATTCAGTTAAAATCTATATTTATTCCTCGGAAAACCTCCTTTTATTTACACCTAAAGACATATAAGGTTGTTATTATGCCCCAAATAAGACCTATATAATTTTTATACAGACTATATTATGTTATTTGAGAGTTTACTGGATGAAACCAGTGGTTATTGAAGTGTGGAGTAGAGATGATAACTGTTGCCCTTTTATAATTGAGGAGAGGGGCACTCTTGAAATTATGTAAAGTATTAAATTAATATAAATTAATTTTCATGGAAAATGGAACCAAAATGATATAATTTTAATTTAATATGAGTATTAGTCGAATTATTCTCATTCAGTAAAATTTAGCCATGTATTGGTTATGTTTTTACCCTTATATTTTATTTCTTACCCCTGTTAACCCTTTTAGAAATTACCAAGGTATCAATGTTTTTTACTATGTAGGGGTCAAGAAAGATAATAAAAAAATAAAAGTAAAAAATGGACCATGGTTGATATTTTAAACCATATAATATTCAATTCTAATAATAGATAATTTTTATGAATTTTAAATTATTTAAAAAACTTTTGTTTGTTATAAAATATCAATAATGTCATTTTTAGGAATACATGAAATATTATAATATAATATGTGTTTATATCATGTAAAATGGTTCCAAAATGACATAAATTTTTAGATAAGTAGTATTTTCTTTTAATATGGTCACTCAATCAAATTTATATAGGTTATTACGTCATTATAAATCATATCTTTTGGTTTAACCCATTGGTTAACTAATTGTAACCTTAAATGTGGTAATATTTTTTTTTATTATAGGGTTATAAATTTACTTATAAGGTAAAAATAGAACCATATATGGAAAATAATGAAATTTTAGAACATTTAATATTATTATTTTACTGATGATATAATTATACTATTTTTAGATAAATTTATAAAATATATTTAATATATATACTATTAATTTCATTTTAAGAACTTTTCACACAATTTCACTTCAAGACAAAATTAATGTAATGACAACATAATATAAACATTATAATAATTATAAAACATGATATATATCTTAATGTTTATTGTACAAACTCAAACCAATCATAAAATATTATAGTAAGGGTTTTTTAAATCATTTACATTATTTTTCTACTGATTTCTCAAGTACCGTGTCAGTGTTGCATAAACATTTAAGTTAATTATTTCATAAGTAAACATTTTTAAAAATATAAATCTAATTTTTTTTTAATATTTAAAATAACCTTTTATAACCAAATATAACTTTCTTTTATCCCTATCACAACATATTTTATATATTAAAAGAAAGAATGTAATACTTTTGACTTTATCTTGTACATTAATATTATAAACATAAAAATGGAATATAAATTAAAAAGGTGATATTTTTTATATATATTATTATAGATAATATATACACAAATAAATAGTAAATTTAGGTGTTTTAATGAATTTTAGTCCTTATCACATTAGTTTTAACCCTAATTAACCCACATTACCTTTACTATGGTAACTATAATTTACTATGGTTACTATTCATATTGACCAAAAGTTAAGCTTAAATTATTACCTAATTTTAATTATTATGATTAAAAATATAAATTTAACTCTATTAAATTATATTAAACTATGTTCTAGAATTTAATTTAAAATCAGACCTATAAAAAGCGATGTAAAGTGATTTTCCATAAAAAATGCATTTTTAAGTATAATGTTTTTTACAAAATTCATCAATAATATTGATCACAATAACATTTATTGGACTTTTTTTAATAAAAATTGACAATTCATATTTTAAAAACAATCTAAAATAGAATTTTACTTAGTTTTTACTTTAAAATAAAAGCAATTTCTCAATAAAAATAATTATTTTTCATTATTCATTGAAAAATCAAATTTTTCAGAAAATTATAAAAACAAATCCTAGGATAAATTTAAAATGATGAATTAAAAAAATAAATAATTTTATTAAATAAAAATTTTAAGAGTTATATAGATTAACTATAATTGTATTTACAAAAAGGTATAAATAACATTTTTGAAGAAAACATATTTTTAAAGCATAAAATGAATTTACTAAAAAATTGAGTGATAATTTCCTAATATCCAGTCAATAATGTTCTATTTAGTACGACATTTATATATATTTCATAATGTGGTTAATATTATTTATACCCGATAAATTAATATCCAGGTTAGAACTATAACATTTAAATAATAATATTTTATCTTTCATTTAGATGTGATATTAGTTGTTGTGTACACTATCAGACATTGTATTCTTTTAAAATCACATGATATTAAAATAGCAGTATCCAACATACATCGTGTGGATTGAACTGGATTTCATATAGGATTTAGAGTGGGAGAATTACAATTTTGGCCTCAATTGTCAAGTGGGAGGCAACCCCTTCCCCCTACCTTTGCTGCGTGCTTGAGCAGGGCCACTCATCCAGCCTTCTTTCCCCCTTGTTTTGTGTGAAATCATGATGAAATTTTGAAATATATTCCAAGTATAGGATTCATACTCTCTATAATCTCTTATTCTTCCTTCACCATATAGATTTTATTGATCACTATTTTAGGTAATAAAATATATATTTCACTGTAGAATGGTGAAATATTCTTATTCATTCAAAACTCTAATGTAGTCTAGCTATAAGAAACCACAAGATGAATTTTTCTAGACTCCTCCTATATAATAGTGAAAATTACGTCAAAAAATATATTTATTTATGTTTTTCATTTAAATTAAATTAAATTAATTATAGAAATAGTTCTGAGTGTTAGGGGTTTTCCTAAGATTAGTGTAGGGGGTCCTTTATAAACCTCCCACATGTTGTTGGTCATGGTTCCAATATGATGGGGTCGTGGGTGAGTGAAAAAGATTATAACTATTTTTATTAAATTTATTTATTAATTATAAATGCTATAATTAGTTAATTATTGACGTTTGGATTGATTTAGAGGACTGGCCATCGACACAAGCTTGGATAAGGCTTAACGGTTGTGGGATGAAACATCTAGCTTATGGAAATAAATTAAAAATTCCCCAATTAAGGTAGGAGGTCTCACATACAATCCCATAGTATTTATTAAATTTCTATACATATGGTATTATGTAGATGATTTCCAATATATGTGATTATAATTAGGTAACCAAATAATTTAGCTTTGATTAAATGTTTATTTTGAAATTTAAGTGATAAATTTAATGAGCTTAGTTAGCTAGTTAAACAAAGTTCTTAGTCCATGCTAGTCCTTGTTCCCTATCTTGATTCCTTAGTCATTGATAGTCAAGTTATTGAATTGAATAATTATTTGGGAGGTATTAACCCATCCTGAGGGGTGTGAACCAAATGAGTAAAGTTATTTTCAAAAATTTTAGTAGACCTTATTTAAGAGACATAAATCCCCTCCATATGGGGCATATTCAAATATACATACTCAAACCTCATAGACATTAGGAAACTACTTTAGTTCCTTAGATTTGTAGGAATCCAAAGATTAACCTAGGGAGAAATAACCTCCCCCATTATATAGTGACCCATGCCTTTTATACATTTCATTACATAATTTTTAAACATAAATGTCAAATGAGTACAATCCCAAAGACCATGAGGCCTAGAGTGTTCATAAGAATGGGTTCATATTACATAAAAAGTATCTGAAAAAATATAATGTTTATTTTATTCTCCATAGATAGATCCCAAAATCTATTTTATCTCCTAAAATTTCATTCAATAACATAGGGAATACATAATGAATGAGGTGAGATAAAAATCAAAGTAAGGGGATAAACATGATAATGAAACATAACTTGTGATTTAAAGGTATAACATGATATCCTGAAATAGAAGGCTCAATAGAAATTACAAGGAACAATAAAAAAAGGACTTGGTATCATAAGATATTGTAATCATAGGAATTGTGGATGTAACATATAATATGACTTTAAGATGAGTAATGTTATGATATATTTCGAATATCACAAGGTGGATAAAGACCCCTAATGGATTTGTTTTAATCCCTAATCCTATACATGATGCCTCATGAGATTAAAAATTTATTCAATGCATAGAAGATATATCTGGGTACATCTATTATAAAATTTTCAGGATCTATGTGTTCTACATAAAGTAATCAATCATAAGTCTTTACATAAGGAATACCCTTGAAAATAAATTTTTTTTCACTATCTTTCTTTGTATCACAATCAATGGAAATTTCATAATGAAGGAATTTGGGAGATGATCATATGGAATTCATTAAACCATATAAATAATGGGAAAATAAGCTAGGTTTATATTTAATATACTTATATAAATGATTTTATAAGTATACCATAACATTAAAGATATATATAATATGAGTTTGATAGAGAAAGGTCACAAGCTGAAGAAAAGGGTTTTTAGAGATATCCCTTACATCCAGCCCGATTTGTCATATGTGTTCTTTATCTACATGAATAATAAACTTATGTTAATTATTTACTTCTTTATGAACCTTTTTTATGATTATCCTTCATATTTTTTCATTTTTTTACCATTCCATATTCAAATACATAACTAATTAAATTCATGTTAGACGTTTTAATGATAAAAGTCCCATATGTACAAAATTCATTTTGGTAAGTTGACTAAGGTCAAAGAAGTTATTATTAAATAATAAAAATAATTTATATAATAAAATAAATATAAATTTAATATATAAATTACACTTTTAAAACCAATAATGAATCATAGTTATGAAAAAAACTATATTATAATTATGGAGACGGTAAGTCGTGCAGACGCAGGAGTAACATTTCCATTTTTCAATAATCATAATGGAAATAAGGTTAGTATTATTTTATATTTATATAATAAAAATTAAATAATAAATAGAATATTATTTCTTTTAATTACACATATATATACCATCCATGAATTGTATAAAAAAAACGAATCACTTCCCATTGCGAGGTCGTAGTCCTTTGTACACACGAATGATGTTATAATTTTTTAAATGGATGGTAAGGTAAGAAAATATATGATATATTTATTTTTAATAATTATTCATTTTTTATTAATATCATATATAAGCATAAAATTAATCTTTGTTACCTTCTATGTAAAGTGTAATGGAAAAAATGATTCATATTCTTTGGGAGGCAGTAGTCTTCCATACATAACTTTTGATTTTATCGTATTCTCTATAGAATGAAAAGTAAGAAAGTATATGTAATATTAAGATTCAAAAAGTATAATTATATCATAAATATCATATATAAAATTTATATAAATCATTATATATTTTTGTGAAAAGATGATATGGAAAACAAATTACGTCGGTTCGTGAGGCGGTAGTCTGCCATATAGATGATCAACCGTTTCGTTTCCCATTTGAGGGAGTATAAGATGGTTGTATGTCATTACCATAGTATAGAAAATATCAGTATATTCAGTATGATGAATTTATTATATCAACATGGTTAAATAATATTTTATGTTAGTGTAATGAGAAATAAAATTAAATGCTCATCTTAAGAGGTTACCTCTTCTTTAAAAAAATTCATTATGTTTTCTCCAAAAGCCTTTCTATGTTAGATTTATAATCAAAACACGGAATATAGTATGATGGAATTTAATTAAGGAAGTTATTTTTGTAGGTATTCTTTGGATCAATGGGGATTTTATGTTTTAATATTATAGGAGGGGATGTGATATTTTATAAGTGTAAGAGAGGACACACTTTTATGTTTTGAAAAGAAAAAATTACACCCGCACTTTTATCATTCCCAAAGGATACAAAATGTACCATTTTAGAAAATTATAATATATAATGGATTTTATTACTATAAAATATAAAATATTAGAGTTTTGGATCATTTTTAACACTTATCATTTTAGTTTAACCCATGGTAAACTCATTTTTTACCTTAACCATAGTAATTAATTTTTACTATTTTCACAATCCATTATGGTCAAAAATTATTTTGAAATTATTAGATAATATAAATTATTCTAATTCCAAATATTGAATTCAATTTCAAAAATTCAAATCATATAATTAGAAGAAATTAATTTAAAATAAACTCATAGACATGTCGAATAAAGGATTTTCAAGAACTGCATTTTTAAAGGAAAAATGATCTCATATTACCTATATGATAAATAATCATAATTAAATGAATTTAAATTCATATATATATATAATATACATTTATTCTAAATAATTCCTAATTATGTGGTATTTTAGTCAATTATACTGGAGAAATGTTATGCACATTTAAACAATTTGAAGAGTAACACATTTTTAAGTCTAAGAATAAACTTATACTAAAATCAAATATAAAGAAGATTTAAATTTAATTATTTATATTTAATATAACTAAATAATATTTATGTTAATTTTAAATGATATTAAAATAATAATTTAAATTTTAAATTAAATATTTTTTTAAAAAAATAAATGAAAATTTAAGAAAAAATATATATATTTCACTATTCACTAAGAAATTAATATTTTCCAAAAAACAAAAAATTTCACCTCTATTAATATTTGTATGATGATTTAAAAAATTATGTTAATTTTTTCAAATAACAATTCTAAAAGACCAAAAAATTAATTATAATAATTTCTCCCAAAAATCCATAAAATACTTTTTGATATAAATGTTATTATTAAAAAGAGAGGTCATATATATTAAAGGTTTATAAAAACATTTACATTGATTTGAAAGTTTTTTTATATTTTATAAATTATTTAATCCTATTAATACCCTCTAATTGAATTGAAATTTTTAAACAGTTATATTTTGATAGTAATATTTTAGTAACATGTCTTAGTTCATTTAAAGTCCGTGTTTCATGTTAAATACGCTATCAAACACAATGTTAATTTAAAATATTAAGGTGTTACATTCCACCAAATTAAATAAATTACAACCTCATAATTATATCTTGTACTTAGTAATCAAGGGTTTTACATTTGAATGTTTCTTTGTGAAAAAACCAACATTGTAAAAAAGGGTTAATAAAACATTATTTTAAAAAATGTAAAGGGAAATATGAAATTCATCACATAATTAGGTTTCCCTTTAATAAAACATTATTGGAAATTTAAGATATATAAATGGAAGGAAAATATAAATAAATATGCAGAGTTATATAGATCCTTGATCATATGAATGTGTATGATCATAAGAAATTCAAAGACCATAAAATCATATTTTTGTATTGAATTTAAAGACCATTGATTCTTCAGATATGAAGGTAATAAGATAATTTTTTTGTTTCAATATCCTTTACCTATTGTGTAGGGATCCATTAACCATCCATTCTATGTGCATAAGGAAATATTCTTATTAAAAAATTAGGATTTCATCCATTAACCATTTCCACTATAATCACAATTTTCTGACGATGACGGTAATTCAAGATGAATTTTCCAGGACTGAAGAAGTTAGATAAAATTACAATAGATCACATAACCAAAAAAATAAACACCTATTCCTTTTTTCCTTTACTAAAAAAATGGTTATCATAAATGTTTCCATATAATACATTAATCACTAATTACACAATCTTAACTACTAAATATCAATTTAATCCATTCCATAAGTGTCTATCCTTAAAACCCTTTAGCTAAATTCTCCAAAAATATAATATCATTCTCCTGAAAAGATAATTTAAGTTAAACCTAAAGGTTATATATATATAGATACTTTAACTTGATAAAATGACTCCAAAAAAATCATTAATCACCAAAAAATATTTGATCAAATTTAATATTTATTGTTCATATTGTTTAAGTAAAAACAATGTAATTATAACATGTACATTATGTAGGATAATGTTAGGTGCTACAACCTTATCACCATTCGGTTGGGGGTTCATGTCTGGCGACCTTGTTGGGTGTAATGATTGTTCACCCAATATGTGAGTTTTCCCTTTTTCCTGACACTATATTAATATAATTCCTATAATATTCCCAAAAATATGATGAACCTCCTCAGAATAACATTAATCATAAAAAAACTTTTCAAACAGTAAAGTTTTATATAAAACTTATTATTTTCCATAAAATACCACCTCACCATTAAATCAACTTTATAGTCAATTATTTCCATTCAATATAATCCTGGAAATCATTAAAGATAATCAACTAAAAAATAATCCTGAGAAGTTTCATGATTCTTATAACCAAAATACCATTAATAAAAATACTTATACCTAATAATACAAGGATCCCCGTATATATATAATCTCCTCAAATATTGGTATCACATAGTTTCTTAATTGGTCTAGGTTCTCAATGTTAGTTTTGCAAATTTACACAGAACATGACCAAGTTTCTTATAAATAATACATCAAATTTCATTTTAATTCATTTATATATGCCCTTTATTTTAACATAGAAAATATATTCCCCTCTATTTATAACAGTATTATATTTCTTCTTCCAAATATATTGACAAGAAAAAAGACAAATCTTCTTTTATTTATCATATTTTACTCTTGAACTTCCATGATACCCCTTATTTCTCTTCTTTTATGTGTTTTGAGATTAAAATATATTCTATTTATTGATCTCAATTCAAGATATATCATTTAGAATGATCAAAATATGTATAAATTCCATTCCCATTATGATAGGCATGTCATTATAGAAAACATTACATTCACCATCACATTGGTTGATGGAATTATTTCTCTTATTTACCTCCATTAAATAAAATCATTAAATGAAACAAGATGTGATTAACTTAAAATACCAAAGGGAAACTTATGAACCTATAAGGAAAAACATATAAATGATATGTATGTAATAACATATGGGATTCTATATTTTAATCTATATCAACTATGTAAATTATTATTTTTAGGTTTTAAAACATAAGAATTATTTAAAGTCATTTATAATGTTTTTTAAGAGTTTATGAATTTCTATAGAATATCCCTTGGGAGTTTTAAATTAGGTGTGCATTGAGGACCATTTTCATGTAATATGTAATTCTCAAGTTATGAGTGACATTCATTTTTTTTAGTAATAACCCTAGGTAAATTGATTCTAGAACCACATCCACTTTTTGTATCTATATTGTGATATAATTTCTTTGAAACCACTAACTCTACATTTTATCAAGATTTTAGGATATTTTTCTAAACTTAGTCTTATCCTTAGACTCATACCAAAGGTTATCACTAAACTTTTCTCATCCTAGTTCCATATTTTCTCTAAAAAGTTTATCTTGTACCAACTATAGAAAACCAATCTTTTAAACATATTAATACATGGTTTAAAACATAAATATAGAATATATACAATCCAATAGATATCAAGGCCTAATATCTTTAGAAGACTAGGATCATATTATATAAAAAGTAGATTAAAACAAATAATATTTGTTTTATTATACACAGTGATCTCCTAAAATCTATTTGATCTCCTAAAACTACATTTGATAAGATGAGTAATATGTAAAGAAAGGGGTGAGATAAAAATCCTAGTAAGGGAATTAACATGATAACAGAATATAACAAGTAAGTCAAAGGTATAACATGATATTATAAAAGAGAATTCCGATGTATAATCAAATGAAAGTATAATATACATAAAATGGTATAATAATATCCTAGAATCATAGGAAATGTTTCAAAATCATATAACATGACATAAACATAGGCCAAGGACAACTTTCTAGACAATATAACATGGTGTAAATAGTCCTATAATAGATTAAGTTTACTCTCTAATCCCATATATGACGCCTCATGAGACTAAATATTTACAAAATGAATTAGTTCAGTATTTGGAAACACCCATAATAACATGTTCATGATCTATGTGTTCCAAATAATGGAATAAGACATAAGGAATAATATAATAATTACCCATGGATAGAAAATGGGTTTCATAATCTTGCTCCATATCATAATCAAAGGAAATTTCATAATGAAGTCATTTGAGAAATAATCATAAGGAATGTATTACCTAATAAAACGGAATGAGAATAAGATAGGTGTATATATGTGATAGATATACATGCATAACCTTATAATCATTCCATGACACTAATGATAGATATAAAGTGATTTAGAGAGAGAAATGTTATAACCTGGAGGAAATGGTGGTTAAAAGTGATCCCTTTCCTTGAGCCCGATTTTCCACATGCATTATTTAACATCCAAAATAATAAAATTATGGTAATTATTTACATTCCTAATAACCATTTTTATTTTTATTTTTATTTATTTTTTTGCCATTTCATATTCAATTACTTAACCAATTAATTTCACATCCGATGTTTTAACAATAAATGGATCATATGTACAAAATAATTTTCGTAATATAACTAAGGTCAAAGAGATTATTATTAAATCATTACTAGAATGGTAATAATGAAATTATTATTATTTTAAAAAATAAATTATACATTTAAAACCAAATACGAATGATGGTTATTGAAAACAAACTATGTTACAATCATGGAGATGGTGAGCCATATGTACACCTGAGAAACATTTACATTATTCAATGATCATGATGGAAAGAAGGTAAGTGTTGTTTTATATTTATATAATTATCATTATTACAGAATTATAATATTATTTCTTTAAATATTCTCACTTATACCATCCATGTGATGTGGTAATAAAAATGAATCGCATCACTTTGTAAGGCGATAGTGCACAGTACACACAAATGACTCGATCATTTATTGATTGGATGCCAGGGTAAGAATTATATGACATATATTTTATATAATTATAAATATTTAATTAATTTAATACATATAAATAAAATTATTTTTATTACCTTCCATGTAAATCTTATGTAAAAAATGAATCACATGGCTTCACGAGATGGTAGTTCAGTATAAACACGAGAGACATTATTGTATTTTATTTGGAAGGGAAAATAAAAAGGTATATGAGATATTAAAATAAAAAAAGAATAATTATAACTTTAATATCATATATAAACATTATATACATCATTATATCTATCCATGATAAGGGATGTTGGAAAATAAATAATGTATGTTCGTGAGGTGCCAGTCCACCAAACACAAGATCAATGATTTTGTTTCCCATTTGAGGGCCGAGGATATGGTTTTAGGTCATGAACATAACATAAAAAAATCTCAGTATATTTATGATACTAATAATATTATATCATCATAGTTTAATAATATTTTAATGAGGTTTAAGAAGACAAAACATAAAACACTCTGTTGTGGATGTTAACTCTTCTCCAGATAACTTCTTTAAGTTTTCTTAAAAATCCTTTATAGGTTGGATTTATGATAAAAAAAATATTATAGGATTAGTATTTGTAATTAATGAAGTTATTTGGGTTTTTATTTAACGTGACAATGATATTTGGAAGTATTAATAATAGTGGAGATGGGGAATCCTTTATAAGTGGGAGAGAGGACACACATGAAATTTTTGAAAAGGTAGAATTACACCTACATTTTCATCTTCAAAAAAGGCTCAAAAATGGAATATTTATAATAATTATAAGTATTATGGTCTAAATATGATCATTTTATATGAATTATAAATGTGTTTAATAATTTTTACCCCTTTTTGTTTTATCATATCCCTCGATAAATATATTTTACCTTAACCACAATAATTAATTTTCTTTGATTTCACTTTTCCTTATGGTAGAAAATTAAGTTAAATATGTTATAAAATATATATTATTATGATTAAAAATATTGAATCCAATTTCCAATTTTAAATCACTGAAGTGGTAAAATTTTATTTAAAATTAAACACACAAATGTGTCAAAAAAATGGGTGTTCAAGAAACACATTTTTTATGGAAAAGATGATCTCATATTAACTATATGAAAAGTAATAATAATTAAATCAGTATAAATAAATACATACATATATATAATATTTAAATTTATTCCAATTAATTCCTTATTAGTGGTGACTGTAATTAATTAAAATGGGGAAGTATTATGCATTTTAAAATAGTCTCAAGATAAAACTATTTTAAGCCTAGGACTAAACTTATACTAAAATCTAGTATAAATATGATTTAAATTTAATTAATTGGATTATATATAAATAAATTATACTTATATAAATTTTAAATCAAATTGAAATAATAATCATTCCTTTAAATTACATAATTTTCTAAAAAAATGACAATTTATTAAAAATTGTAATTTTTCACTCTTCACTGAGAAATTAATATTTTCTGAAAAATATAAAAATTTCACCCAAAGTTAATATCAATATTTGGATTTGAAAAAATTATTTTAATTATATAATTTTTTTTCTAAAAGGTCCAAAAATTAATTATAATATTTTTTCACAAAAAGAAATAAGAATCAATTTTGAAATAAATATTTTATTAAAAAATAAATAATTTTTCCTAAGAATTTTTAAATACATTTTTTATTTAGTGGAACCTTTATATATATTTAATAATGTAGTTAATCCTATTCATACACTATAATGTTATATCTCAGTTAAAATGATCATATTTAAATAATAATATTTTAATAACATGTCAAGGTTCGTTTAAACATAGTTTCACATGTTGAATACGCTACCAAACATAGTGTTTTTTTAAAATATATTGGTCTTGCATGATTAATGTGACAATTTAAGAACCTGGTTTTTTCTGTGAAAGACTTTGGAATATTCTTGATGATATTCCAGAGCCGCGCCTTCAGACGGCGTGCGATTCCGAGCCCCAGAGTGGCCGGAATTAAATTTTCTGTGCGTTCACACTGGAAATGATAAATAAATGAGATAACTCCAAACCGGAGTTCCGGATCAGGGATCTGAGTGTACGGATGTGTCCAGAATGGGGTGTTTACCCTAGGAACAACATAAAACTTGTCGGCGCGGGATGTTTGGACCCCTCGCCCGCTTCTGGAATGTTAAACGGATTAATTAATTAATTAATTAATTCGTTTAATGGAGAAATGCTAGTATCTCTTAAACGGTGGCTCGAATTGGGAAACTGAGGGCATCGTTATGTTCGGAGTGTGTCGTTTACCCTAGGAGGGGTATAAGATTCGCGGGCGCGAGCCGTTTGTGAAAAATGGCCCAGGGGGATTTCCGTAATTTGGCGGCCTCGGGCGCTAAGTTTAATAACTTTTGAACGGGGTCTTAGATTAAAATTTTGAGACCGCCGTTGTGCTCGAAACGTCGTGTTTACCCCAGGGACGCCCTCCTTTTTGTCTGATTCGGGAGCGGAGTCGGGGGCGTGCCGGGCGGGGTGTTTAAGTGTTTTTATTAAGACACGCACCCCCCTTCTTCCTCTTCTTCTTCTTCCTCACAACCCCTCCCCGCCCTTCCTCCTTTCCGGCGAGTTCCGGCGAGCTCCAACGAGCCAAATCCGGCGAGGCAACGGCATGGGGCAGATCGCGCGGGAAGCGCCAGGCGAAGCCCAACGAGGTAGGCGGATTTGAGTTTTCCTCCCCTTCCCCGTTTTAAATCCTCGTTTATGCTCAATCGCACCATTGGATCCTCGAAAAAATCACGTGGTTGCGTAGATCCCATCCCGAGCTTTTCGGAAAGCTATCCGGATCAAAATTTTGACCAACGGATCGTTCCCGGTGGTCCTTGGAAATTTTCCGGCCACGGCAGGTTCACAGTGAGGGCCAAAGGCGGCAGACAACGGCGGCGCGGGGCAGAGCGCGGCGCAGAAGGGCGGTCGGCCGGGGCTTCCAAGCTGGTGGCGACGCTTCCGGGAGGTGGCGGCGCGCTTCGGCAGCGGCTGTCGGAAGCCGGCCGCGGGCGCCGGCGAGCGGAGGAGAGGGGGGGCGCGAAGCACGCGACCCCCGTGCGTCGACCGCGACCCGCAAAACGCGGGTCCCTGCTGGGAATCAACTGGCCGCGAGGTGGCCGGTCGGCTGAAGCAAGCCACGACGGGGTGAACCAGACACGCAGCTGAGCCGTGGGCCGGCTGTGCGGACCGGGCCGGCCAGCGCGGGCCGGCCCAAGCAGGGCGGTCCGGCCGGTCCGGGCCGGTCCGGCCCAAGGGGCTTTGCCCATCAGCCTTCGAATGCCCGTATTTCGGGATACGGGCGTCCGTTTTGCGCACTGTCTGCGGCAGCACAGACCTTGCGTCAAGACGGAGTTTTTGAGATAGTTTTGGGAATTTTTAATTCCCGAAACGTGGGGTCGCGGAGGCGCGACATGTCCTTAAGTGGACGAGCGTTTCTTCCGGAAAATCTTGTTATGGACGGCGCGAACGCATCCGACGTCCGTTTTGAGTGCCGTCAGTTGAGTTGGGACCCTGGCGTCGAGGCGGAGGTTTGCAGGGTGGTTTTAGTTGTTGAGGCGGAAGTTGAGGCGCGGGCCCCACAACCCGTCTTTTGATCTGCGTGCGGCGTTTCACGACTTTTTCACCGGACGTCCGTTCGGGGCATGCGAGCAGTCGTTTTTGGATGTTTTTCCAAGGGGATTGCAGTGGTACAATCCGCCCGCCCTAATTCGGCACGATGGTGCAGGGCCCATAAGGGCCGTTTGGATGTCGACGGTGATTTTTTCCATCTTTATCACTGGGCGACCGTTTTGGACAAGTGAATAGTCCATCTTGTGTACTTTTTCGAGAGGATCGCAACGATGCGATCCATTCATTGAGTTTCGGGACCGGCATGCAGGTCCCACATGGCGCCGCTCGAGTGCGGTGTGCTGGGATGCATCCTTTTCTCCGGGTACCCGTTCCACGCATGTAAGCAGTCGATTTGACGTGCTTTTCTGAGAGCTTTGCGATGGCGCAGTCCGCCCGACCTTTTTCGGGGACGTGGTGTGTGACCCGCCCAACCTGGCTAAGGTGAATAGTACCTTTTTCACCAGGTGTTCATTTTGGGTGATTGATTACTCAATCCCATGTGTTTTTCCGAGGGGATCGCAGTGCCGTGATCTGTTGGTTCAGTTTCGGGATCTTGGGGAGGGCCCTACACGGGTTTGGTCACGGTGAATAGTACATTTTTCACCTGTTGACCGTTTCAGGCGAGTGAGTAGTCTAACTCGCGTGTTTTTGCACAAGGATTGCAACGATGTGATCCATTTGGCTGTGTAGAGCCTCTTGCACGATCATGGGAAATGTGGAATGTGAAAGGTGCTCGAGTGGCAGTTCATCCTACCATGTTTGTAGCAGACCCTTGGCGTGTGATCGAACACTCTTGGGAGAGTGATGTAAATGGTTCACGAGATGTGGTCAGTCGTGCCTAGGCCTTTGAGTTGGAGAAGTTACGTCACGCCTTCGCGTTGACGCTGGGTGTCGTGTGCATGATAGCCTTTGGGCTAGAACGAGGTATACTCTGGGAGTATACGGGAGCGCTTGGAGGTACGTGTGGTTTGTACCTGAGGCATTCGTGCGCTTGGTTGTGGATGAATTGGGGCCACACATCGTGTGGGAACCACGTGCGTGTCGTGTTCTGCTTTGCGTACTTGGACCTCTTGCGGCGTAGAGGGTCCCTCTGTGCTCGTTTGTTTGACCAGCAGGGTGGAGTTTTCCCCTGTCTTTGTGCTTGTTTATTTGACCAGCAGGGTGGAGTTTTCCCTGGCCTGGTGCTCTTTTGTCCGACCAGTAGGGTTGAGTGGTCTCCCCCTTGTTTCGTTCTCGATGGATTGGCCGGTAGCGGGGCCAGTGGCACCTAGTGGTGGAACAGGCGCTGAACCCCTTTGGGTGAGTTGTGCTGGAGTGGGTGGTCGCGTGATTCCCACTCCGTGTTCAGTCGGCCATTGTTGTGCCCTCCAGTGGTTGTGGCCAGAGCAGTTCCGAGTTTTACCCTCCAGCGGGGCTGGGCAGTGGGTTACTCATCGGATTCTAGGGTCTACCCTCCAGCAGAGACTGGGCAGTGGGTCACCCGACACTTTTTGGGTCTACCCTCCAGGAGAGACTGGGCAGTGGGTCACCCGACACTTTTAGAGTCTACCCTCCAGCAGAGACTGGGAAGTGGGTCACCCGACGCACTTAGGGTCTACCCTCCAGTAGAGACTGGGCAGTGGGTCACCCGACGACCTCTTAGGGCCTACCCTCCAGCGGGGCTGGGTAGTGGGTCACCCGTCATCTAGTTCCAAGTCTACCCTCTAGCAAGGCTGGGCAGTGGGTCTCCTGTCGACTTATTCCAGGTCTACCCTCCAGCGGGGTTGGGCAGTGGGTCTCCTGATGATGTATTAGGGTTTACCCTCCAGCAGGGCTGGGTAGTGGGTCACCCGATATCTGAATATGGTTTACCCTCCAGCGGGGCTGGGTAGTGGGTCGCCTAACGATGTATTAAGTTTTACCCTCCAGCAGGGCTGGGCAGTGGGTCACCCGACATTTGGTTATGAATTACCCTCCAGCAGGGCTGGGCAGTGGGACACCAGTTGGCATTCCAGGCTCAGTCTTTTCTAATAGGCTAGCATGTGGTTTTCCTCCGTGATTAACGGAGCGGGACCCCTGGATATGGGTCAGTGTTGTGACGACCTTTGGCTTTGAGGAGAAATCTCGACTAAAGGGTAGTGACGAGGTGTGGTTTGACTTTCCTAGAACTCTCAAGTATGAGGGGTGCTTTCCCCATCGAGACACGTTCTTGTGACGCGATCTAAAACCATGCGGGCGAGTCAGTGCCACCCAAAGCGGATAGTGTCGAAGTGCGGTGATTGAGCCCCTTGGCTTGTAGTTCGGGGCAGGCGTGCGGGATGCTGGGCATCAGTGATGGGGTTACACTGGGACTTTTGGATACACTTTACTTGGGATGAGCTACGGGATAGAGATCCCCTTATGACATTGTTCGGGCTTCTCGACAGAGCATATGGATTTGTATATACCATGTTTCGAGTACCCACTCCTTGGGTTTTGGCTACTCTCCTTCCAGGAGAGGCGAAGACGTGCGGGGTATGCCACGTGCTTTCCGCATCTAGCTTCTCGTGGTTGGATGAGTCTACTCCCCTGCTATAGGCAGCGAAAGCTCGACGAGAAGTGCATCTTCTCACCGTTCCTATCTTCTTGTGTTAGGACAAGCCTTCTATCTTTCTCTTGTTGGGTTGAGCTGTTACTCTTTACTGCACCCTTGGTTGTACTCCTTTCTTTTCTCGTTCTCTCTACCGCTCACCCTTCGGTACCTCCTTTTGTTGCTCCCTCGAGCCTTCGGGGTATCCTACTAAGTATTTTTATACTCACCCCTGCTTGGGCTTTGCCCGCACTTGGTGTGCCCTTGCAGATGGCGGACAGGTGGAGCGTGGCATCAGTGGAGCGTAGGATCTTGGACCGTGTGCGGTGGTCATGGCCAGGTTCCTGGTAGAAGACCCATCAGCTGTTTGTTTTGTTTACCTATTTCTGGGATTTGGCACTTTTCTGGTTGGGCGCCTGTTTTTCCCCTTTTTCCTTTCACCACTTTACTTGTACTGTTTAGATGTCGATGCACATTTGTGGTATATTTATAGCAGTTGTTCTTTTACTCTTCTTTTCTCTTCTTTTACTCTGCACTGTTGCATTGAGTGTGCTACGCGTGTGTGTACAGGTACTTAGGCAAAGGCCTCCTTGAGTTATTGTGCCTTCGGCGCTGGTCGCCAGCCCCTGGCCTATGGAGGCGGGCCTGGGGTAGTTGCGGCTCGAGCCCGGGTAGGGTCGGGTCATGACAAAGTGGTATCAGAGGTGGTTTGTTCCTTGGGACGTTGTGCGGATGTCCCTAAAAGAGGAATTGGTTGGGATATAGGGAAACATTGTTAACGTGTCTCGAGAGCGGCTCTCAGGCCAGGGAGTCCAGTGATGGTGCGGCGACCGACGTATCCATTCACCAGGACCTTGATAACCCGCTTGTCGACTCGGCATGCTGAGACACTTGTTGTAGGGAAATTTGTTTGTGCATCACATAGGATTGAGTCTTTGACTGTCCTTCTTGAGTCAGCTCCCCATCGTTTTTGTTTTGGCATATACATATATGCTCATCTGACCGCGACACTCCTTGATAATATTCAGGATGTCACCGCGAGGACAGCCAGCCCAGATACCACCTTTGGTGCGTGACGATGACCCTGTGAGCTATGAGGCCATAGTCCAGGACCCATCATGCGTTCCCCTTTCTCCGGGTGGGCCGGTAGCAGCACCCCCCCACCTGTTGAGCAGCAGGCAGCTTCAGCAGGGCAGGCTGAGTTTGAGCGCAGGTCGAGCGCGCTCCGTGAGTTCCAGC
The DNA here is from genome assembly GCA_963277665.1 of Viscum album. NCBI lineage: Eukaryota > Viridiplantae > Streptophyta > Magnoliopsida > Santalales > Viscaceae > Viscum > Viscum album. The sequence continues at coordinate 811,092,635 of OY728126.1, read as the reverse complement.
GGCAGAGACCACTGAGGGTCAGTGGTGAGCCAGACCCTTAGGTAGCAGAGGTTTGGCTCGAGGTAGTGGTTTGCCTTTTCAGGCTTGTACAGACGCCAGAAGATCAGAGAGTGGCTTTGGCAGCCACCCTTTTTTGTGGAGCAGCTCGACGTTGGTGGAGTCTGGTGACTCAGTTTCTTGACGAGTCGTCGCTTTCGTGGGACGACTTTCAGTTTTTGCTCCATGAGGAGTTTTTTCCCTCGTGCTTGTGCTCCGTTCGGATTCAGGAGCTCCTGCATTTTCAGCAGGGAGGGATGACGGTGGCCGAGTACACGACTAGTTTTGCAGACCGTGCACGCTTTTACCTGGACTTGGTCCATGACGACAACTTCCAAGCGCGGAAGTTTGAGTAGGGTCTCCGCCGAGAGATTCGTGCTATCAGAGTACCCTTGGGCATTCCCACATATACTGGGGTGCTAGAGCAGGCGCTGGTGACAAAGGGATTCCTATCATGTTTTGTGGTTGGTAGTGGCAGTGGGCGCGACGGATCCGGGACGTCTACCGTAGCTAGCAGATGCCGGAGGGCAGGACCTCGATACGGGTGGCCTTCCCACTGCCGGTTTTAGAGACGTGGTCGTATACCACTATGGCGAAAAGGCGTAAGGCCTCATCCGAGGATTCCCTTCCGTGAGTGGATCCCGGGCCATGGTCGTATACCACAGTGGCGCTGGAGGGCACCAGTGCAGCCCAGAGAGAGTCAGTGCTGTGCTTGTGATGGGCCAGGTCACTTGACACGAGATTGCCCGACCCGAGTTGCTGGGAGCTTCGGGTAGGCAGCAGGTGCACCACCACGACAGAGGCAGCGCCGTGATCGGAGTAGTACCCAGAGAGGTGGTGCTAGTAGAGGAGCGGGAGGAGCTGGAGGTGGGGGACGACATTACGATATCTCCCCATCACCACTGTGCGGTCTACGTCAGGCTTCGAGAGCGGACGGTTGGGACCGGGGATAGCCGCGAGCTTTGGATGTCTAAGATCCTGCAGAGCATGGGATGGTGAGAGGTACCCCTTGCGACTCTTCTTGTTTTTGCAGTAGAATTGTTGGGCTCTTCGTGTGAAAGGATTTTCTCCCTTCTCCTTGTTTGATGTGTTACCAGGGTGATGCAGGGCATCGGTGTAACCCTGTGTTGGTAAGGAAAAAGGCGTGAGAGCATTTCCTTTAGTCGATTGTGTTGACTCCTTCGCCTTTCGAGCGTGTAAGATAGAATCGACTGTGGAATCTTGCGTGACCAGATATCCTTGGGTGTTTCACGATTTGGATGTTCTAAAGGAGGGAATCACCGGGCCTTGCCCCATGCCCAAGCAGTGATTCCAGTCACAGCGTTCGACATAGAGGTTTGACCGGGGAGTTGAGCTACCCCCGAGGGCCTTCGGGCCGTTTGAGACCATGCAAAGGGATGGCGAGGTACCCTACCGCCTTGCCCTAACCCCAAAGTCTGGAATGGGTTCACGACATCGGCAAGGTCCGACCCCGCATGAACAGATCAATCCTTTGGTCTGTGTGCGTGGCACAGAGCTGTGCATGGGTTCTTCTGGGCATGGGAAAGCCAGGTGTGTGCTTAGTACCCTGTGTTGCTCTTAGTTTTGATTTTCAGGGACGCAAATCTGGAAGGAGGGAATGATTTAAGAACCCTGTTTTTGCTGTGAAATACTTTGGAATATTCTTGCTGATATTCCAGAGCAGCGCCTTCAGACGGCGTGCCATTCCGAGCCCCGGAGTGGCCAGAATTAAATTTTCAGTGCGTTCACACTGGAAATGCTAAATAAATGAGATAACTCCTAAATGGAGTTCCAGATCAGTGATCTGAGTGTACGGATGGGTCTGGAATGGGGTTTTTACCCTAGGAATGACATAAAACATGTCAGCGCGGGATGTTTGGACCCCTCGCCCGCTTCTGGAACGTTAAACGGATTAATTAATTAATTAATTAATTCGTTTAATGGCGAAATGCTAGTATCTTTTAAACAATGGCTCGGATTGGGAAACCGAGGGCAGCGTTGTGTTCGGAATGTGACATTTACCCTAGGAGGGGTGTAAGTTTCACGAGTGCGGGCCGTTTGTGACAAATGGCCCAGGGGCGTTTTCGTAATTTGGCGGCCTCAGGTGCTAAGTTTAATAACTTTTGAACGGGGTATCAGATTAAAATTCCGAGACCGCCATTGTGCTCGAAGCGTCGTGTTTACCCCAGGGACGCCCTCCTTTTTGTCTGCTTCGGGAGCGGAGTCGGGGGCGTGCCAGGCAGGGTGTTTAAGCGTTTTTATTTAAACACGCACCCCCACTTATTCCTCTTCTTCTTCTTCCTCACAACCCCTCCCCTCCCTTCCTCCTTTCCAGCGAGTTCCGGTGAGCTCTGGCGAGGCGAGCTCCAGCGAGCCAACTCCGGCGAGGCAACGGCGCGGGGAGGATCGCGCGGGAAGCGCCGGGCGAAGTCCAACGAGGTAGGTGGATTTGAGTTTTCCTCCCCTTCCCCATTTTAAATCCTTGTTTATGCTCAATCGCACCATTGGATCCTCGAAAAAATCCTGTGGTTGTGCAGATCCCGTCCTGAGCTTTCCGGAAAGCTATCCGGATCGAAATTTCGACCACCGGATCGTTCCCAGTGGTCCATAGAAATTTTCCGGCCACAGCCGGTTTACGGCGAGGGCCGAAGGGGGCAGACGGCGGCGGCGCAGGGCGGAGTGCGGCGTAGCAGGGTGGTCGGCCGGGGCGTCGAAGCCGGCGGCGGCGCTTCCGGGAGGCTGTGGAGTGCTTCGGCGGCGGCTGTCGGAAGCCGGCCGCGGCCGCCGGTGAGCGGAGGAGTGGGGGGCCGCGAAGCGCGCGACCCCCGTGCGTCGACCACGACCCGCAAAACGCGGGTCGCTGCTGGGAATCAACCGGCCACGAGGCGGACGGTCGGCTAAAGCAAGCCGCGGCCAACTGGCCGCGGCGGGGTGAACCGGACCCGCGGCTGAGCCGCGGGTGTAACACCCGAGACTTTTATTTTATATAAATCATCAAAGGAATCTTTTTCTACACAACACTTTCTTGGCTTGCTTTACACGCAATTGCGACCTTCCTCGATAGCTTGCGTCGTACGCAATACCGAGTTTCACTAAACAACAATATGCTATTAAAACTAGCCGTTATGAATAGTAATAACCACTTTTTGAAATTTTATAAATTTTATTTTTCAAAATGGACTTCATTTTTGGACTCAGAATATCAAAATTAGCCTAGGGTGAAATTTTGGTATTTTTCTGAAAACTTTCAATTTTTGATGAATAGTGAAACCACTAAGTGGTAGGTTAAAAACTGAATTTTGCATAAAACTTAATTTTACCGCTTCTATGAATGAAATTTCGAAAATCCGACAGACACGGTTGATATTAGTAAGTAAAATGTGGTTCAATGAGATAAAAATAATTTTTTGGTGAATAGTAACTTTTTACTATTTTTACCGCGGTTAATAGTAAATAGGGTAACTAAGGGTAAATATGATATCAATATTACCCTAACACATGTCCTAATTCTATTGGACAAGTGTAATTCGACCAAAAACAAACTTAGGAATAAAATATGACCACTTAGGCCCACTTGGATTAGATTAGGACATTTATTATTAATTTATTTAAAGAAGGGTTAAAATAGTTAAAATCAAAGTTTAATAAGTAAATCATTTTTAATATGTTGTTATACATAAGATAAATTCGACTATAAATATTCATTAGAAATCTAAAAAGATTTCCTACATAATGGTATTTTATTTGTAATTTTTAGACATTAAATAATTTAATTTAATTATGACACAATGATGATGCAGTAATTATCTTATTAATGAAATATTGACATAATTGATGTTATAAACACCAAAATAAATGTAATTTGAGACTTTTTATGAATTCCACTAATTTTCTAGGTTACTATGATATATTAATGTTGATTTAATCAACTTGGTTCGAACATATATTTCTGTTATGACTTTCACAAAAATCATATATCAAATAGTGTCAAAATTGACACAAAATAGTTTTTAAATCGAATATTATATTATTAATTGTTATTTTATTCCTAAAAATCTAAGGTTCGTCCAGATGACTTATATAAGGATATATATATTAATAATAAACAATTTGGGGTTCGTTTGGCATGTTATAGTAAGTGTATTAACCATATAGTGAAAGAAAACAAAAAGACATGGTAAAAGTTAAATTATTTAACTTAGAGTTAAATCTAATTGATAAGGTTAAAATAATACCCTAAACTTGTCTAAATCTTATTGGTTGATAGGATTTCGACCCATCCCCACTTTAGCTTCGAAATAAGACCCTTTGGAACCATTATAAACTGATTTTGACTTTAATATAAAATAATATTTTGAGATATTCCTAAGGTGCCCCTCTCCTCCCTTATAAAAGGGCACCTCCTCCCCCTCCTCCTCACACCAAATTGAGCACTCAAGCTCGGCCAAACCCTGCCATTTTCTCCTCTCCACTTCCCTAGAATAATCCTAGAGGTCCTGGTCTTCTTCAAAGACCAATCGTAGTTCCCTAAGTGGAGAATTCAAAGAGGCGTTCCAAAGAAGAGGTAATATCCATTACCGATCTTTTCAATTTCTTTCTTCTTCAACTTATTATTCTTTAGTTGTTTCATGATAAAGTAATAACATCAGTATTACTTACATACTGATATGTTATTATAAATATGAAACAACCCTAATTCACCTTCTATCCATCCTACGGAAAAATGAAATCACCGCGCGTGCGTACGTACGGAATACCGTCTCCACGCCGTGGTGTAATCTATTTTCCACCACCACCTTACAAGGATGGGTATAATGGTGTAATGAGTAACTATTTATGATTATTATAAAGTAATATTGATACTGAAATAATATACATATACTCCAATACAATTCCACGATCATAGGAATGATATCATCACTCGTGCGTACGTACGGAATACCGTCTCCACGATGTGATGCGACTCGTTCTACATGATCATCATTACATAGTACTTATATAAATGAATTGAATGAATAAATATGATATATGTTACACTAATACCATTCTGGATATAAGGTATATATAACCTTAAAAGAAGAATAAGAATTTATTCAACAAAACACACATAAGAACAAAAGGCAACAAAGACCCGAGTAACAAGTAACAATGAAATATTACTGATAAGAAGCTAAGAATATGACCATATATGATATCATATCAATATGTATGATTCTGGAATAAGTCAATAACATTATTTAAACCATTATACAGGAGCTTCGGACACATACAAAGCAAATCGGACCTAAGGTAAGGGAAATATCACAATCTCACTTTTATCCGAGATTGTATTTACTTTGGTAATTACTAGGGTGTATTTTATCATCCATATCCATGTTCCCTCAATATGTAATATTATTTCCATCCTTCTACAATAGTTTATATCCAATTTTACCCTTCGGTAAGTTTTTTTGTAAAATATATGAAAGGAATCTTTTTTCGTTTTTCATACGAGGTACTTTTTGACTTTCCGACAAAAGTACGAAGAATGTTTTTTTTAACTTATACGGCATGAATGGATTTCTAAAACATTATTTGCAAGAAGTTTCCTTTACAAGTTTTTAAGTTTATTTTTAATCAACTTCTTTTAGTTTATAATTGTACGACATGTTAAGAAAGGAAAAGTATTTTTGAAGCAGAAAGGATATTTTCCTCAAGAATGAAGTTCAAGTATTTTATCAAAATTATTTTCCATCTAAGATAATAAAAGGGTTCTGTTTTTATCCCTATTATTAAATTGGTTTGATTATGTTGTGATGGAAATATTTTTATGAATTCCTTTATCTTATATGAATTGATTTATGATGTCATGATGTTTCAAGAATCCCATTTTTGTTACATGTGTTATGCGATGATGTATTATTATGGGGCACACATAAGAAAGGATTCATTATAAGATGGGTGGGACCTATATCTCCCTCCAATGCATTGGGTAAAGATTTTATATCTCATGAGATATACATGGCTGGAACGGAAGGTTATTTCGGTTCAGTGATACAGGACTGAAACGAGGAGTGAACTCGATTCAGAAAGGGACTTTGTCCACTAAGATAGTCTTGGCAATGAGTCATGACTAACAAGAAATGATTTTCCATGATTATGTGTGCATGCCACAAAGTTTCAAGTTTTATGTTATGATTATGGGGATCTCATTTTCACTTCTATGATTTATTCCATGTTAAGATATTATGATCTCTTTTGCAGGTTTTTATTTTCAAAAAGATATGATATGATTTTTATTTCCTTTATTTGCCCTTGCTGAGCATTTGAGCTCACCCTTTTATGTTTTCTTTTCCCCAGGCCAGGAAGATGGATATTAAGTAGAATATGCTAAAAGGGACCCTAGATATGATGAAATAAATGGGAGACACTGTAGAAGATTTATGAACCAGTTGTTTATGTTTCCCAGTTTCTAAAGACACTATACCTATACGGTCCTTTGTGGTTTTATCATATGTTGTAATAAGTGTGCTTCAATTTTTGAAGTATTAAAAATGTATGTAAAGTATGGGTTGTTATAGTTGGTATCAGAGGAAATGTATAGTCAACCTTTGGAAACTAGGATGTGAAAGCCTTAGTAAAAACCCTAAGGATAAGTCTAAGCATAGAACACAGTATTAGTGTTTTAGAAATGGACTTGAATAACCTAGGATAAGACCTTAAGCATGAAAATTTTATTCTTGAATTATGTGGTTTTCCTATTATAATTAGTGTTGCTCACACTATTCTTCTTGGTTTTAGTCAATGGCTGGAACCCGAAGGAACTGTGTTAATGCGGAATGCGATGGGCAATGCAATGATTGTCCCCCTGAGCAACCAAACGATATGGGAGCTGGAATACAAAATCTTGTAGCCATGCTCACACAACTTTCTCAAGCTATGAATCATGCAGGACTTCCAAACGAGCAAAGGAAGGAGCAACAATCTATTGAATCCTTCATGAGTCAGCATCCACCTTCTTTCAGCGGGTCTACTGATCCATTAGTTGCTGAACAATGGATTAGTACTACTGAAAAGATATTTTCAGTTCTTCAATGTTCTGAACATGATAAAGTTATCCTAGCAGTGTATCGTTTGGAAGGAGATGCTGATCAATGGTGGAATCTTATTAAGAATACGAGGCAAAGGGATGAAATTGAGTCTATGGAATGGGACGAGTTCAAGAACTTATTTTTCAATAAGTACTTTCCTCGTATTCTCCGAACAAAGATGGAGAAAGAGTTCCTTGAACTGAAGCAAAGGGATGATGAATCTGTTGGTACCTATGAAGCAAATTTTACAAGACTTGCAAGGTACGCTTCTGGTATTATTATCCAACCTGAGAGTAAGATCGATCAATTCTTTAGTGGCTTAAAACCAAGTCTTCGAAGGGCGTTAGCCATAAGGGACTTCAATAGCTACGAGGAAATCGTTCGATGTGATCTCAAAGTCGAAATGGAAATTGGAGTAACCCATCAGTCACATGGGTTTGATAAGAAGAGGAAGATGGAATTCAAAGAAAAATATAAAGAGCACACGGAAAAGAAGATGAGCTTTTCCTTATGCTCAAAGTGTGGAAAGAAACATGGAGGGAGTTGTCTTAAAGGGACAAGTAAATGTTTTAAATGTGGAAAGGATGGTCATCGGGCATTTGAATGCCGTGATAATGGGAAGAAGATTTCTAATGACGCAAACAAAGGAAGGGATACACAGAATGAACCTACTAAACTTCAATGTTTCAAGTTCAAGGAGATGGGGCATTATGCCAATCAATGCCCAAATCCAAGGGTTGATGATGATGGTCGACGTCAATAAAATCTTAAGGCTAAAGACAAAGGAAAGTCACATGTAATTTCTATCAGCGATGTGGAGTATGATAATGAAGTGGTGAAAGGTACACTTACCATCCACTCTAAAGTAGAAAATGTTTTATTTGATTCTGGATCCACCCACTCTTTTATTTCTGAAAAATTTTCTAAGGGTATCACCGTATTACCTCAACAATTAGATGTTGAGTTAGCTGTGACAACACCTAATGGCACAACAGTCGCATCAAAAGTTTATAATTCTTCTCCGATCGAAGTTTGTGGGAAAGTGCTTCCTGCAAATCTTGTGATCCTTCCTTTAGTGGAATTTGATGTGATTCTTGGCATGGATTGGCTTTCTCTACATGGAGCTCATATCAATTGCCAAACAAGGGAAGTCACATTTCATATTCCAGATCAATCTACGATCGTATACCAATGCAAGGATGAACATAACCTTTTAGTGGAAATTTCTTCCATCTTATGGGTATTGATTCTACTAAATGAAGGTTATTTATCTCAAATGGTTGGTGAGAAACTCACGATAAAGAATATGCCCATTGTACGGGAGTTTGATGATGTCTTTCCGGAGGAATTACCGCGTCTTCCACCAAATCGTGAAGTTGAGTTTTCAATAGAACTCGTACCGGGTGCTTTGCCTATTTCAAAGACACCTTATAGAATGGCCCCAATTGAGTTGCATGAATTGAAGAAGCAACTCCAAGAGAATCTTGATAAGGGATTCATACGCCCTAGTGCATCACCTTAGGGAGCACCTGTTCTATTTGTTAAGAAGAAAGATGGATCAATGAGACTCTGCATTGATTATCGAGAACTTAACAAGATCACTATCAAGAACAAATATCCTCTCCCATGCATTGATGAATTATTTGACCAACTACGCGGAGCTCAATACTTTTCCAAGATTGATCTTCGTTCAGGGTATCATCAATTAAGGGTCAAAAGGGAGGATATACCAAAGACGGCTTTCTGTAAAAGGTATGGACACTATGAATTTATTGTGATGCCATTTGGTCTTACTAATGCCCCTGCTATCTTCATGGATCTAATGAATAGAGTCTTTAGAGACTATCTTGATCAATTTGTGGTAGTATTTATAGACGATATTCTTGTCTATTCAAATAGCAAGGAAGATCATGAAGATCACATGAGAATTATATTGAAGACCCTGAGAAAGGAGAAGCTTTATGCCAAATTTACCAAGTGTGAATTTTGGCTACAAAAAGTTGCATTTTTGGGTCACATAATCTCAAAAGAGGGGATATCTGTGGATCCAGCAAAAACAGAAGTTATCGAAAGATGATCGAGACCAACAATAGTAACTGAGATCCGAAGTTTTCTTGGTTTGGCTGGATATTATCGACGTTTTGTAAAGGATTTTTCACGATTATCTAATCCACTCACCAAGTTGACTCGGAAAGGAGTTAAGTTTGTCTGGACAGAGGAATGTGAAGAGAATTTCAAGGAGTTGAAAAGAAGGTTATCCAGTGCACCTGTGCTCACACTGCCTTGTAGTGGAGAAAGGTTTGTGATCTACAGTGATGCATCCAAGAAGGGATTGGGGTGTGTTCTTATGCAAAATGATATGGTGATAGCTTATGCCTCACGACAGTTGAAAATCCATGAGCAAAATTACCCAACACATGATTTGGAGTTGGCTGCGGTAATCTTTGCATTAAAGATTTGGAGGCATTACCTTTATGGTGAAAGGTGTGATATTTATACTGATCATAAAAGTTTAAAGTATATTTTCACACAAAAGGTGCTGAATATGCGCCAAAGAAGATGGTTGGAGCTGATTAAGGATTATGACTGCTCAATCCATTACCACCCTGGGAAAGCAAACAAGGTGGCAGATGCATTAAGTCAACAAGACCATGCTAGTTTATCCATGATGAGGATCACAAAAGATCCAATATTTATGGATTTACAAAGGATGGATCTTGGAATTATAATGGAAAGGGAAAAATCTTATCTTTCTCAAATGAATGTTCAACCATCTATACATGTGAAGATTAAAGAGGCACAGAAAGAAGATGCCGAGTTACAAAAGAAGGTGAGAAATGTTCCTGAATTCAACCTTGATTGTGATGGGATAATAAAGTTCAGGAATCAGGTTTGTGTTCCTCCCATCCCTGAATTAAAGAAGGAGCTGCTGGATGAGGCTCATAGTTCATCATTCTCTATTCATCCTGGAAGCACGAAGATGTATAGGGACCTGAAAGAGTACTTCTGGTGGGATGGCCTGAAAAGAGATGTTGCTGAATATGTCTCTCGATGCTTGGTTTGTCAACAAGTTAAAGTTGAGAGACAAAAGTCTAAGGGGATGTTACAACCATTACCCATACCCGAATGGAAATGGGAAAACATCACTATGGACTTTGTCACAGGACTTCCTAAAACATCCAAAGGCAATAATGCTATCTGGGTCATAGTTGATCATCTTACAAAGTCTGCACACTTAATTCCTATTAGAGAGGATTTCTCTCTAGATCAGCTTGCCAGGATATATGTAAAGGAAGTGGTAAGATTGCATGGAGTACCACTTTCTATTATATCTGATCGGGATCCGAGATTTACCTCGAAGTTCTGGCGAAGTCTTCAGCATACTCTGGATACAGAGTTGAGTTTCAGCACTGCTTATCATCCCCAGACAGACAGTCAGTCTGAGAGAACAATTCAAACCCTAGAAGATATGTTGAGAGCTTTCTCTATGGATTTCAAAGGAGGTTGGGATCAACACCTACCTTTGGTGGAATTTTCTTATAATAATAGCTTTCACTCCAGTATTCAGATGGCTCCTTATGAAGCTCTCTATGGAAAGAAATGCAGGACTCCAACTTGCTGGGATGAAGTTGGGGAAAGAAAGCTATTAGGACCTGATCTCGTTGATGAAATGGCAGAAAAGGTTAGATCTATTCAACAACACATAAGAGCAGCTCAGAGTCGACGGAAAAGTTATGCCGACAACCGTAGAAAAGACCTAGAGTTTGAAGTGGGTGATAAAGTGTTCTTACGAATATCTCCCTGGAAGAGGGTTATGAGATTTGGAAAGAAGGGGAAGTTGAGCCCTAGATATATCGGTCCTTTCGAAATACTGGATCATGTTGGGAAGGTAGCTTTCCGATTGGCGCTTCCACCGAATCTCTCTCAAGTTCACGATGTGTTCCACGTATCTCTCCTGAGAAAGTACATACCAGATCCTTCACATGTACTCATCTCAGAAGTTGTACCACTGGAGCAAGATCTTTCTTATGAAGAACAGCCGATAGAGATTCTGGATCGTAGCGAAAAAGTCCTACGAAACAAGACCACTCGCATGGTGAAAGTTTTATGGAGGACCCACCAACTTGAAGAAGCTACATGGGAGCTTGAGGATATTATGAGGGAGAAGTATCCTCATCTGTTTGTTACAAAGTGACGAATTTTGAGGGCGAAATTCTTTTTAAGGGGGGTAGAATGTAACACCCGAGACTTTTATTTTATATAAATCATCAAAGGAATCTTTTTCTACACAACACTTGCTTGGCTTTCTTTACACGCAATCGCGACCTTCCTCGATAGCTTGCGTCGTACGCAATACCGAGTTTCACTAAACAACAATATGCTATTAAAACTAGCCGTTATGAATAGTAATAACCACTTTTTGAAATTTTATAAATTTTATTTTTCAAAATGGACTTCATTTTTGGACTCAGAATATCGAAATTAGCCTAGGGTGAAATTTTGGTATTTTTCTGAAAACTTTCAATTTTTGATGAATAGTGAAACCACTAAGTGGTAGGTTAAAAACAGAATTTTGCATAAAACTTAATTTTACCGCTTCTATGAATGGAATTTCGAAAATCCGACAGACACGGTTGATATCAGTAAGTAAAATGTGGTTCAATGAGATAAAAATAATTTATTGGTGAATAGTAACTTTTTACTATTTTTACCGCGGTTAATAGTAAATAGGGTAACTAAGGGTAAATATGATATCAATATTACCCTAACACATGTCCTAATTCTATTGGACAAGTGTAATTCGACCAAAAACAAACTTAGGAATAAAATATGACCATTTAGGCCCACTTGGATTAGATTAGGACATTTATTATTAATTTATTTAAAGAAGGGTTAAAATAGTTAAAATCAAAGTTTAATAAGTAAATCATTTTTAATATGGGGTTATACATAAGATAAATTCGACTATAAATATTCATTAGAAATCTAAAAAGATTTCCTACATAATGGTATTTTATTTGTAATTTTTAGACATTAAATAATTTAATTTATTTATGACACAATGATGATGCAGTAATTATCTTATTAATGAAATATTGACATAATTGATGTTATAAACACCAAAATAAATGTAATTTGAGACTTTTTATGAATTCCAATAATTTTATAGGTTACTATGATATATTAATGTTGATTTAATCAACTTTTTTCGAACATATAATTCTGTTATGACTTTCACAAAAATCATATATCAAATAGTGTCAAAATTGACACAAAATAGTTTTTAAATCAAATATTATATTATTAATTGTTATTTTATTCCTAAAAATCTAAGGTTCGGCCAAATGACTTAGATAAGGATATATATATTAATAATAAACAATTTGGGGTTCGTTTGGCATGTTATAGTAAGTGTATTAACCATATAGTGAAAGAAAACAAAAAGACATGGTAAAAGTTAAATTATTTAACTTAGAGTTAAATCTAATTGATAAGGTTAAAATAATACCCTAAACTTGTCTAAATCTTATTGGTTGATAGGATTTATACCCATCCCCACTTTAGCTTCGAAATAAGACCCTTTGGAACCATTATAAACCGATTTTGACTTTAATATAAAATAATATTTTCAGATATTCCTAAGGTGCCCCTCTCCTCCCTTATAAAAGGGCACCTCCTCCCCCTCCTCCTCACACCTAATTGAGCACTCAAGCTAGGCCAACCCCTGCCATTTTCTCCTCTCCACTTCCCTAGAATAATCCTAGAGGTCCTGGTCTTCTTCAAAGACCAATCTTAGTTCCCTAAGTGGAGAATTCAAAGAGGCGTTCCAAAGAAGAGGTAATATCCATTACCGATCTTTTCAATTTCTTTCTTCTTCAACTTCTTCTTCTTTAGTTGTTTCATGATAAAGTAATAACATAAGTATTACTTACATACTGATATGTTATTATAAATATGAAACAACCCTAATTCACCTTCTATCCATCCTACGGAAAAATGAAATCACCGCGCGTGCGTACGTACGGAATACCGTCTCCACACCGTGGTGTAATCTATTTTCCACTACCACCTTACAAGGATGGGTATAATGGTGTAATGAGTAACTATTTATGATTATTATAAAGTAATATTGATACTGAAATAATATACATATACTCCAATACAATTCCACGATCATAGGAATGATATCATCACTCGTGCGTATGTACGGAATACCGTCTCCACGATGTGATGCGACTCGTTCTACATGATCATCATTACATAGTAATTATATAAATGAATTGAATGAATAAATATGATATATGTTACACTAATACCATTCTGGATATAAGGTATCTATAACCTTAAAAGAAGAATAAGAATTTATTCGACAAAACACACATAAGAACAAAAGGCAACAAAGACCTGAGTAACAAGTAACAATGAAATATTACTAATAAGAAGCTATGAATATGACCATATATGATATCATATCAATATGTATGATTCTGGAATAAGTCAATAACATTATTTAAACCATTATACAGGAGCTTCGGACACATACAAAGCAAATCAGACCTAAGGTAAGGGAAATATCACAATCTCACTTTTATCTGAGATTGTATTTACTTTGGTAATTACTAAGGTGTATTTTATCATCCATATCAATGTTCCCTCAATATGTAATATTATTTCCATCCTTATACAATAGTTTATATCCAATTTTACCCTTCGGTAAGTTTTTTTGTAAAAGATATGAAAGGAATCTTTTGTCGTTTTTCATACGATGTACTTTTTGACTTTCCGACAAAAGTACGAAGAATGTTTTTTTTAACTTATACGGCATGAATGGATTTCTAAAACATTATTTCCAAGAAGTTTCCTTTACAAGTTTTTAAGTTTATTTTTAATCAACTTCTTTTAGTTTATAATTGTACGGCATATTAAGAAAGGAAAAGTATTTTTGAAGCAGAAAGTATATTTTCCTCAAGAATGAAGTTCAAGTATTTTATCAAAATTATTTTCCATCTAAGATAATAAAAGGGTTCTGTTTTTATCCCTATTATTACATTGGTTTGATTATGTTGTGATGGAAATATTTTTATGAATTCTTTTATCTTATATGAATTGATTTATGATGTCATGATGTTTCAAGAATCCCATTTTTGTTACATGTGTTATGCGATGATGTATGATTATGTGGCACACATAAGAAAGGATTCATTATAAGATGGGTGGGACCTATATCTCCCTCCAATGAATTGGGTAAAGATTTTATATCTCATGAGATAGACATGGATGGAACAGAAGGTTATTTCAGTTCAGTGATACAGGACTGAAACGAGGAGTGAACTCGGTTCAGAAAGGGACTTTGTCCACTAAGATAGTCTTGGCAATGAGTCATGACTAACAAGAAATGATTTTCCATGATTATGTGTGCATGCCACAAAGTTTCAAGTTTTATGTTATGATTATGGGGATCTCATTTTCACTTCTATGATTTATTCCATGTTAAGATATTATGATCTCTTTTGTAGGTTTTGATTTTCAAAAAGATATGATATGATTTTTATTTCCTTTATTTGCCCTTGCTGAGCATTTGAGCTCACCCTTTTATGTTTTCTTTTCCCCAGGTCAGGAAGATGGATATTAAGTAGAATATGCTAAAAGGGACCCTAGATATGATGAAATAAATGGGAGACACTGTAGAAGATTTATGAACCAGTTGTTTATGTTTCCCAGTTTCTAAAGACACTATACCTATACGGTCCTTTGTGGTTTTATCATATGTTGTAATAAGTGTGCTTCAATTTTTGAAGTATTAAAAATGTATGTAAAGTATGGGTCGTTATAGCGGGCCTGCTGTGCGGACCGGGCTGGCCCAAGCAGGGCGGACCGACCGGTCCGGGCCGGTCCGGCCCAAAGGGCTTTGCCCCTCAGCCTTCGGACGCCTGTATTTCGGGCTACGGGCGTCCGTTTTGTGCACCGTCTACGGCAGCGCAGAGCTTGCGTCAAGACGGAGTTTTTGAGATGGTTTCGGGAATTTTTAATTCCTGAAACGTGGGGTCGCGGAGGCGCGACATGTCCTTAAGTGGATGAGCATTTCTTCCGGAAAATCTTGTTATGGACGGCGTAGATGCATCCGACGTCCGTTTTGAGCGTCGTCAGTTGCGTTGGGACCCTGGTGTCGAGGCGGAGGTTTACAGTGTGGTTTCAGGTGTTGAGGCCAGAGTTGAGGCACGGGCCCCACGGCCCGTCTTTTGAGCTGCGTGCGGCGTTTCACGACTTTTTCACCGGACGTCCATTCGGGGCGTGCGAGCAGTCGTTTTTGGATGTTTTTCCGAGGGGATTGCAGTGGTACAATCCACATGCCCTAATTCGGCACGATGTTGCGGGGCCCACGAGGGTCGTTTGGGCGTCGACGGTGATTTTGTCCATCTTTATCACCGGGCGACCGTTTTGGACAAGTGAATAGTCCATCTTGTGTACTTTTTCGAGAGGATCGCAACAGTGCGATCTATTCGTTGAGTTTCGGGATCGGCATGCAGGTCCCACGTGGCGCCGCTCATGTGCGGTGTGCCGGGACGTATCTTTTTCTCCGGGTACTCGTTCCACGTATGTAGGCAGTCTATTTGACGTGCTTTTCCAAGAGCTTTGCGATGGCGCAGTCCACCCGACCTTTTTCGGGGACGTGGTGTGGGACCCACCCGACCTGGCTACAGTGAATAGTAACTTTTTCACCGGGTGTTCATTTTGGGCGATTGATTACTCAATCTCGTGTGTTTTTCTGAGGGTATCGCAGTGGCGTGATCTGTTGGTTTAGTTTCGGGATCTTGGGGTGGGCCCTACACGGGTTTGTTCACGGTGAATAGTACCTTTTTCACCTATTGATCGTTTCGGGCGAGTGAGTAGTCTAACTCGCATGTTTTTGCGCAAGGATTGCAAAGGTGTGATCCATTTGGCTGTGCGGAGCCTCTTGCACGATCTTGGGAAATGTGGAATGTGAAAGGTGCTCCAGTGGCGGTTCATCCTACCATGTTTGTAGCGGACCCTTGGCATGTGATCACACACTCTTGGGAGAGTGATGTAAATGGTTCACGAGATGTGGTCAGTCGTGCCTGGGCCTTTGAGTTGGAGATGTTACGTCACGCCTTCACATTGACGCTGGGTGCCGTGTGCACGATAGCCTTTGGGCTAGAACGAGGTATACTCTGGGAGTATATGGGAGCGCTTGGAGGTACGTGTGGTTTGTACCTGAGGCGTTCGTGCGCTTGGTTGGGGTTTAATTGGGGCCACACGTCGTGTGGGCCCCACATGCATGCCTTATTCTGCTTTGCGTACTTGGAACTCTCGCGGCGTAGAGGGTCCCTCTGTGCTCGTTTGTTTGACCAGCAGGGTGGAGTTTTCCCCTGGATTTGTGCTTGTTTGTTTGACTGGCAGGGTGGAGTTTTCCCTGGCCTGGTGCTCTTTTGTCTGACCAGTAGGGTTGAGTGGTCTCCCCTAGTTTCGTTCTCGATGGATTGGCCGGTAGAGGGGCTAGTGGAACCTAGTGATGAAACAGGTGCTGACCCCCTTTGGGTGCGTTGTGCTGGAGTGGGTGGTTGCGTGATGCCCACTCCGTGTTCAGTCGGCCAGTGTTGTGCCCTTCAGTGGATGTGGCGAGAGCAGTTCTGAGTTTTACCCTCCAGCGGGGCTGGGCAGTGGGTCACTCATCGGATTCTAGGGTCTACCCTCCAGTAGAGACTGGGCAGTGGGTCACCCGACACTTTTAGGGTCTACCCTCTAGCAAAGACTGGGCAGTGGGTCACCCGACACTTTTAGGGTCTACCCTCCAGTAGAGACTGGGCAGTGGGTCACCTGACACTTTTAGGGTCTACCCTCCAGTAGAGACTGGGTAGTGGGTCACCTGACACACGTAGGGTCTACCCTCCAGCAGAGACTGGGCAGTGGGTCACCTGACGACCTCTTAGGGCCTACCCTCCAGCAGGGTTGGGCAGTGGGTCGCCCGTCGTCTAGTTCCAGGTGTACCCTCCAGCAAGGCTGGTCAGTGGGTCGCCTGTCGACTTATTCCAGGTCTACCCACTAGTGGGGCTGGGCAGTGGGTCGCCTGATGATGTATTAGGGTTTACCCTCGAGCAGGGCTGGGCAGTGGGTCACCCGATATCTGAATATGGTTTACCCTCCAGCGGGGCTGGGTAGTGGGTCGCCTGACGATGTATTAAGGTTTACCCTCCAGCAGGGCTAGGCAGTGGTTCACCCGACGTTTGTTTATGAATTACCCTCCAGCGGGGCTGGGCAGTGGGAAACCAGTTGGCATTCCAGGCTCAGTCCTTTCTACTAGGCTAGCCTGTGGTTTTCCTCTGGGATTACCGGAGCGGGACCCCAGGATACGGGTTAGTGTTGTGATGACCTTTGGCTTTGAGGAGACCTCTCGACTGCAGGTCAGTGACGAGGTGTGGTTTGACTTTCCTAGAACTCTCAAGTACGAGGGGCACTTTCCCCACCGAGACGCGTTCTTGTGACGCGATCTAAAACCGTGCGGGCGATTCAGTGCCGCCCAGAGCAGATAGTGTCGAAGTGTGGTGATTGAGCCCCTTGGCTTGTAGTTCGGGGCAGGCGTGCGGGATGCTGTGCATCAGTGATGGGGTTACACTGGGACTGTTGGCTACACTTTACTTGGGCTGAGCTACGGGACGGAGATCCCCTTACGACATTGTTCGGGCTTCTCGACAGAGCATATGGATTTGTATATACCATGTTTCGATTACCCACTCCTTGGGTTTTGGCAACTCTCCTTCCAGGAGAGGCGAAGAAGCGCGGGGTATGCCACGTGCTTTCCACGTCTAGCTTCTCGGGGTTGGATGAGTCTACTCCCCTGCTATAGGCAGCGAAAGCTCAACGAGAAGTGCATCTTCTCACCGTTCCTAGATCCTTGTGTTAGGATGAGCCTTCTATCTTTCTCTTGTTGGGTTGAGCTGTTACTCTTTATTTCACCCTTGTTTGTACTCCTTTCTTTTCCCGTTCGCTCTACTGCTCACCCTTTGGTACCTCCTTTTGTTGCTCCCTTGAGCCTTCAGGGTATCCTAATGAGTATTTTTATACTCAGCCCTGCTTGGGCTTTGCCCGCACTTGGTGTGCCCTTGCAGATGGCGGACATGTGGAGCATGGATTCAGTGGAGCGTAGGAGCTTGGGAGCTTGGACCGCGTGCAGTGGTTGTGGCCAAGTTCCTGGTGGCAGACCCAACAGTTGTTATTTTTGTTTACCTGTTGCTGGTTTGTGTCACTTTTCTGGTTGGGCACATTTTTTCCCCTTTTTCCTTTCAGCACTTTACTTGTACTGTTTAGATGTCGATGCACATTTGTGGTATATTTATAGCAGTTGTTCTTTTACTATGCTTGTCTCTTCTTTTACTCTGCACTGTTGCATTGACTGTGCTACATGTGTGTGTACAGGTACTTTGGAAAAGGCCTCCCCGAGTTATTGTGCCTTCGGGGCTGGTCGCCAGCCCCTGGCCTATGGAGGCGGGCCTGGGGTAGTTGCGGCTCGAGCCCGGGTAGGGTCCGGTCGTGACAGACCATGCCTTGGTGGACCAATCCTAGGTAGGATAGTATTGATTTTGGTGAGTGGACCAACCTCGTGAGACCTTGATGATTGAGATGGTCAATGGGGAATCTCCATGAGTGTTTCCAATGTGAAGTATCCTATATAGATTATGAGGCCCTGCTATGTTGATTATGATGTTTTATGAAATGATGCCCTTATATACTAAGGTTATGAAATGTAGCCTTTGTTGATATTGAGGACTCTTTTGAGGGTGCCTCTATGATGTTGTGATTGAGGGGACCAATTGTGGCGCCTTATTGTTCGATTGAACCAAGAAGGTGTATGTGGGATTTAGTTGGGATGTTTGTAGGTTTCATATTAGAAAATAAAAAATATGCCTAATGGGGTGGAGGGGATATTTATATGTGTAGTTTTATGTATTTCCCAAGTTTAAAATTTATTTTATATTTATTTATATTAATTTTTGATGACATGTGATTAGCCATGAAGGTTGGGAATCAACCATTGGTTGTAGAAATTATTTGATTTCTAGGATTCATGGGAATCAAAAGTTTTGATGGATAATAAATTGTGATGATTGGTATGGTTTGGATCCAATCTAAAGGTATTTAGTGGGTGATTTCCTAGGTCAAATAGAATCCCATGAGATGGTTGAATCTGTACTGGATTCCTTAAGAGGGCACTACAGATCCAACATCAGAGCATGGTGATAGTGTGTTAATAGAAATGACCAGGATACTGGGGATTTACTTATGATTTTGGGACTATTTTGAATTCTTTGGGATCATGGTATTGCATTGGAAATAACAATAAACTATTATGAAATCCTGGGACTCCTATGATTCGAATAAAATTATCAGGTTCTAGGTGGGTATATATCCTTGAGAAAAAATGTTGGACATCCCATGAGACACAATTGGGTCCCCTCAATGGATACCTATGAAACTCTCTAGGACTCGGTGGACAAACCAGTGATGTTTTGGTGGAGGATATATCTATTATTAGATATCCATGTTACTGTCCATGGGATCTTAGAGGGTATTCCATTCGATTTCCTACATTTCCCAAGAATCATTCACCTTTGGAAATATATGATTTCCTAGGGCCTCCCCCTTCTTGGTATTAGACATCTACTTGAAATCAAGAACATACAGATATTACTATGGGGTTTAGAATTTGGGTAGGAGGTTGTGGGAATCTTTGTTGTTCCCCCAGGTACACTAATCATCATGATGGAGACGTGAAAATCAGATCCCCAGAGTGTAGATAGTGGTTACCCTGAGGTGATTCTCATGATCCGAGGTAGTCTGACACTATACGGATAAGGTATAGTTAATTAGGGTCAAAAAAATGAGTATCTATGATGGTTTGTGGGCTTGGACCAGGCTACATGTATAATTCCTTGGGGTGGTGATGATACTATGGTTATCATGATCCCCGTGACATGCTCATAACCATTCCAACACTAGCCAAAACTAATATTGTAGATACCTATTTAATTTATTTTTTATTTTATAGTTTATCTATATAATTTAGTAGAGAATGTCACATGAACATATTATAGAACATATCAGTTAATATGGGACCATATTGATGGCACCCTACAAATCTTTGTAGTCAAACCTTCCTTGGGCCGCTACTTCAGATGTGTACCTAAGAAACTCTCACTTTTTACAGACACAAGTTAGGAAAAATTCTAGATTCTAGTTTTCACTATCATTTCAGATAGCTCATATGATATTGGAGACTGAGATATGTTGAGGATCTAGATACAAGGGAGACTTTTGTGCATTTTTGGAATATGTGGTTGGTCTGATGGGTATCAAGTGAGCTTGTATACCTATATGCTTTTGCATCATTTTATTATTTATGGTTCGATTTTATTACTTATTTTTAATATGTTTATGTGTTTTTATGAATGACGGTTCTTTCCCTTTACCTATGATTTAACACTTTGATATTGGGGATATAACTTCTCCACAGAACCTCCACAAACCCCCACTTCTAGTCAGTAATATCTGGATTTCACATAGGCATACATAATGTCACTTGGTTGTCCAATCTAGTTACTATACAGACTATGTCCGGATGGAGAATTATAGTTATAGTACAAATCACTTTGATAAGGGGATTAGACACTACATTTCGCATTTTTTACATGTTTCTGGACCACCCTATCGAGTGATGCACTAGAGAAGACCATTGTGACACAAGCTATGGGTGGTAGTGTTCCCTATAAAGAACCATCATTTCATCTTGGCCTTTAGGAATTGATCCAACCAGAATACAAGAACCCACAACCCAACTTTGATTTATTCCTCATCAAAAAACATATTATAGAGATTTTCCAATTCTTTAATTCATAATTTTATTTCCAATTAAAAGAATAAACCATTCTTTAGAACACAAAACCATACTCCCTGCAAAAACTAATGAGTAAAAAATTTAATGGTCATTACAAAATCCACACCATAGCACTTATCATCCCTGAAAATACTCAGTAGTCATTCAAAAAACTTTTCTAACTTATCATAGTCCCCAATTGAACATGGACTCAATGTATTCATTATTTGAATGCTAAACATGCTTCTACTGCATAAATCTAAACACCACAGTGCACTATTAAAAAACATCAAGAAACCCACTCACTAATAGTTCCAATGCTTAGATGATGTTCAAACATACATTTATATTCTCATATTTCATGCTTAGTTTGAATGATTCGTATAGAATATTATCTCATTCCCCACTTTATGACTCTGCTAAAAATATCTAATTTTGAGACATAGTGCTACCCACTATAAGAATCACATGGATAATTATCTTACACTGGTCCATCGACATGATCGATGTTGTTACCAACGTACTATATCCAACTCCTCAAAAAACCCCAGTTTCTCCCCCATTGGACAACTTTATAAAAAAATCTCGACTGTACCCACTAACATGTTATCACACTACCTCACTCGATCATGACATCATTACTTACATAGGAATCACAAGATCATCCATATATGTACACTGAATAATGAAACCAAATATGGATATAATTATATGACTGGATCAACACACCACCTAATCCCACTAATTCATTATCACTAACAAAAAAAATCATCTTTTATGCTATAACACTGAGCACCAACACACCTCTAGATGAGATAACCCTTAGATAACACTAGATCCACCCTAATCTGGATTCCAATACACCAATTACATCTGAAACCACATATGAATCTTGAATAAGGTATTTAAAAAGAATGAATATATCATGGGATATTACCACACACAAGCATCTCTGTTCCATCATGACCACACCATGATTGGTTACACTACACCCATAACCAATGTAAATAAGGTTCCTTCACCCGTGACCGATACAATTCTACCCAATATAAAAGTTTCATTATCATCAATACACTAAACCAAAAACCTGATATATAGATCCTATTATCCATCCATTTTCAAATATTATGATTTGGAGCAACCATCCGGTCATATATGAGTGCTAAATGAAAACAAAATCCTACCCATTCTCGACTCACATGAAAATGTCTCCTAATAATTTAATAACCTACTCAAAACAAGGATCACACACTCAATCGAGAAACAGATAATCCCCACCATATGGATTTCATTACACCACTCCTCAAGAATTAACCGACAAGGGTCAATCACCACCTACATGTCTCTCCTAACGTGCCACACCCAATCATTCTATCAGTTCTCCACAAGTCATGAACCCGTATCAACCATACCACAATTACCCGATCTATTTCTGACATCAGCTCATACCATTTAGGGATGAAAAACATCTAATATATAACATGTATTCTTTATCTATGATCATCTCACCACTAAACTACCACAACATCACTACTCAAGATCATCCATGATTTAAACAATTATCAACAAACCTACACATATACCTTTCAATGACCCACAACCAAACTAGAACTATGCATGATTAGTGCACACTCACCCACACACCTCAAGAATAATCTTGAAGGTTCCTACCTACTATCTACCTTGTTGTCACTAGAACATAATGTAAGTACATTCCTATACAACCCAATTTCATAACCTAAATCATGATTCAATGAGTCGCATCTCTCGAAACCTAGACTCACACATCTAACCCATTGACCATGAATATCTCATTGGTCAATCTCATCTAGAAAAAGATATTATTGTTGTTTCGTTCCTGTTTTTTAGGAATATAAATCATGAAAATTCCTACCACGTGATCCCCCAAAACCCGAGTGTTCTTTTGAAGCTAAAATAATCTACCAATTCTCTCATCATTCTCGTAAAAGAACAACCAAAACTAATACGGAAAACATCCAACCAATCCATTCCTCTCAAACTTGCCTTGATTCCAGGAATAAGTAATTCAAATTACTTTCATCAACCTCAATGTATGGTTAAGTATAATTCCACCACGAGATATATGGGAAAATAACAAATAAGTTATTGTTGAAAATTTGTGTAACTGAACCCCACATTCTCATGGTAACCAATTCCAATCCTCAAATCATTTCTGGGGTGTTAAATGCATGTACGAACCCATTAACAATCTTTATATGCCTCTAACATAGATAAACCGCATATACATTGTAGAAGAACCACTCTTAATAAGATCCCCATGATCACTAAACCTAATAATTATCTTGATTTAATATCATAGTCCAACTGATTATAATCCCACTGACATATTATATATAAAATCCCAATATATGATTATATTGACACATTATCCAAAAAAACATGTATCATTATAAAACCCAACCATAAAAAATCACACATATATCACGTGAATCCTATGTATGGATTATGATATCTATATATGGTCCTATTTTCAATAGTTTAACATCTATAACCATTAATTAAAACCTCCAAAAAAATACATTATATTTATATAAACACATCACCCATAAAAGTACTAACCAAAAATATTAATAATCTTGTACCCCTAGTAACTTGGAAATCACATTGGAAAAGTATGAATGAAACACAAGTATGAGGTGACACATAACTAGACCATCTATCTTCCATCTCCTTAAATTTTAATACAATGAAAAATAATATCTAATACCAATTGTAATTTCCCAACCCATAAAAGTTTCTCAGCTGAAGGGATAAGTGACCTTAAGTGTGCATCCCCATATAGAAAAGGATTCTAACTTGAGATGGAGGATTAAAAATATAATAAGTAGACTATTATCATGAATGAATGTCATTAAATAGTGATAATACCTAAAAATTATACATATAATAATCATTAGGGAATGCATAATGAATAAAACACAACCCTATTACAAATTAATATAGAAGAATATAGTTATAGATTATAAATGATCATCCACTTAGTTGATCACATATAAAAAATAACAAAATAAAAAATATAAACAAAGGACCCACTTCTATCCACATGCCACAATAACCATATGTCTACATACCCATTGAGTTTCCCATCCAAATCCAAAACACATCAAGTGATCATATAGAAAATAAACATGAAGTATATATTCACACTAGAGTTTCAGTGCCATGTGCGAGAATATAACATCATAGTGTCTCACCAAGAACCCCTAATATATTCAATCCTATGAATGTTTATTCACGGGGAAATGAAATGAATAAATAAACATTGTAGTTGGTTTATTGTGTGTCAAACAGAAAACCATGAAACCTGATCAGGTACACACACATGCTGGACCACTCTGTGCTAACTAGCCACCACAATGCTTGACTGTACTGATTTCAATATAATACGGGAATCCCATTATTTCCACATGTCACACATATTGGATCATACCTAAATAATTAGGGTATATCATCATTCAAGTCCTCATCTTTTACTTGAAGGTGAAGGGCGGGGCACCAACCAAGTCTTGACCAATGCCCGAAGGAATATGGTTCTGTATCACACCCAAGTAATAACCTAGTACCTCATCTCCCCTGGTAGGGTACCCCACATACCTCTATAATCACTACATTATTAGTCAAGTTTGGGTACATCATCCATGCCTCACATTACATATTAACCGGACCGACTGTCTCAATAATGGTTGTCCATTATCCTGAACCAAGTCTTATCATTCAAGTAAAGGTCCACAATAAAACCTTCTAACTCTAGGTGAAGTAAATTATTCTCTATATGTACCTTCTCAATAAACATATGTCATGAATTTATGAAAAATAGAGACCCAATATCATGCATGAAAATCTAGCTAGTGCTATCTCACTCATGATGGGGCCAGGATTCAAGATCCACACCCCACACCAAAATACTTCACCTATCATAATAAAATATCCAAGAACACACATGAAATAATATATTGTACTGCAACCAATCATAGAGGTCACCCGTTCATCAGCAAGACACTAGTCACTCATGACCATTTCCTTTTTCATAAATCACTAGCGTCAAACTACATTTATCACGGTATTTTGACTTATCTACTTATAGGCTCTTTTTGACCCTAGAATCAATAGGTAAGGTCCCATTATTAATCATAGAACCAATTAAAACCCAAATTCCAAGTCCTTATGCACTTCCCATGACTCATAACATGGTGTCATAACACAACTCCTAAGAGATACCTCTCATCTCATCACCCAGAGGAAACCTCTATCTTCAGTATAAATCATTTCCTAGTAGACCAATATTAATCATCACACATAGATAGAATCTATCTTGACCTCCGAAGTGAGATACTAGACACTCTCAATATAAATGACCATCTCACACATCATAACTCATCCCCAAGGATCTCATTCATACCCACTATCCCTAGAAACCAAACCTAGGATACTTCACATCCACAATTATACCCTATGTTCAACACAATGCCTCACAAGAACCTAATCGACACATTCACCCTATGGTAATATAGTCTTTTAGGGATCCTAATTAACCAAATTTCTATAGGGTACTTATTATTAGCATAGGAGTTCCAATTATATCTTATATTTTTCATTAGGGTATTATTGGTTTCTAATAGCCTAAATCAAACCCCATGTGCTATGCCATTATAAAAGCTCATGTATAAACAAACATAAACAATTGTTTTAATGGGACCACCTACCTTGATTCTAGATTTAAACCCTCACTAAGATCTACCAATATTCATCCAAGATAATCCATGATATTGATACTTATTTTATGTCATAGAAAAAAAAAATTGATTATAATCATTTATAATTAATTATCCAAAAAAAATTAAATTTATAAATTACGTAAAAAACCACTAAAAATAATCAGTTTAAGGAAAGCACAACAAATGTCACGGGATCCAACTTTTGTAACCTTATATTTTAAAGATAAATGAAATAAAAAATATTCTCACCTAATTACACTATGAACCAATGGATTTTGAACCAAAACCATAGCCTAATTTGAACTGAAATTATGGATTGACTTGTGGAACCAAAATAGACGAAGGAATAACATTCACATAATCACTACTAAAAACCCACAAAACCATCCCAATTCATAGAGGATTAAAGGGATGAATTATGATGAGTTATTTGGATGAAATGATATCTTTACAATTACTTTAACTCAAAAAATACCGAGGGAGACCATTGATAAATTACTAGTCTTACCCTTTTAAAAAATGGGTTCATGATTTAGTTGTGAGGTGACTTGGGATATTTCGAAAAGACACACACCATAACCCAAATAATTCAAGACTAGACCAAGGGGGTTGTGGTATAATGAAATTTTATATTAGAGGGGAGGTACATCATTGCTTCTTCATGGTGCGATGCCTCTCACCCCCACAATATGATTCATTGTAGTAGACCATCATGGTGAGACCAGTCACTACAAGGAAATATCAGTTGGCCCTCCAAACATTACTAATACTCCCATATATGAACTTATAACCCAACTAGGCCTTGTTCCTTATCAAAAAAAATATTTTAGATATATTTAAATGCTCTAATTATTGATCAAAGTAATAATAGATCAAACTACCCCTACTCAAAAAACAAACATCAAACTCCCTCTACATCATGGAAACCCTAAAATTGGTAGGAAATTACATATGAGATATCATATATTTCATATATGATTATATAATAATGAAAAAAATGAAATTTATCACATGTATGAAATTTAATAAATCAAAATATCATTAAAAAATTTAGATTTAAGCCTTATATGTGATGAAATAAATTATACATAAAATGAGATAACAAAAAAAATTAAATTTTATCTCATGTATGAGATGAGAAAAAATGCATGTAATATGATTTTTTTTAAAATAACTGTGATAAAATAATTTAAATTTGACATTTGTAAGTAGAAAGCACACCAGTTTTTGAATGTAAAAATCCTATTCAAGTGCTGCATTTAAAAATGTCTACAATAGAAAAATTTATAAGACCATGGATCTCCAATAAATTGTTGTCACAATGAATAGTCAAATTGATTCATGTTCCATTATTTTTAAAAATTTCATTTGATTATATAATATTTCAATTTGAGCATAGCTTTGAAATAATATGTTTTCCTTGTTTCAGACCACAATCTCATTCTCATCTAGTTATTTTGAACACCAATTTCGATTTAATAACATTTTGATCACTAGGTATCATCATCATATCTCAATTGATTCATTTTTATCCAATCAAGTTATTTATTTACAGACATAAATAATGATCCATCATTTTCTATACCATCAACTGTTTTCATTTTCAACTTTGATAACAAAATATTCAACACTTCACTATTCCTCCTCAATTGTTTTTAGAGTGGTTATTTCTCTAATTAAATTCAAGTAACCAATTTTAGCTCTTTATTCTAATTTTAGATGATTTATTAGTTAGGTCAAATATGTTACTTTTTCAAATTCAGTCCTATTGAATTCATAATTTCATGTATTTTTAGGATCTCAAGAAGTGTTTTTTGATCATCTTATTTACGATATATATTATATGTACATGTATTTTCATGTTTTATTATATGTTTTATATAAAAAAATTTGACACAATTACTTTTAAACATATTTTTTATCCACTTATTGGAACATTTGAATAATATATAATTATTTTAATATATATGAAATACTTCTTAATATGATGTATCTCTATATTTTCAATTAATCCTTTCATTGTTTCAAATGAAAAAATTTCTTATAAAGACTCTAAACTGATTTCATGTTGGGTTCCTCTTGATACACATATCAAATGATATAATATTATATTAGAATGATAATAGAAAAACTTTTTTAGGGTCTACCACACCATACAATAAATATTTTTAGTAGTTTATTCCACTCTTAATGAGTAGTGTATTTTCTATATTATACACGTTTTGATTCCTTCTTTAAATAACTCTATTCTGTTATGGAGTTCCCACCAATGATATTCCATGTTTGATTCCACAATTCTATAATAAATTTTCAAATTCAATAGTGGTGAAATCTATTCCATTATATAAATTTATAAATTTAATTATCCTACTGGTTTTCTTTTTTAATTTACATATAGTCTATTTTCTTACATTAAATTAACTATTTTTAGTATTAACATTGTACATGAAATCTCTTGTAATCGTCCATAAATAAGTTAAAATACCTTTCTTTTAGAATTATAAGTTGTGTTGTGGGAATGAATACATCAGTATGGCTCAAATCAAGAAAATGTGAAGTTCCCTTCTTCTTAAACTTGTATAGATGTAGCACTAAGTTCCACCCGATGTATAAATTCTTTGTGTTTTATTGATCTCTCATTATATTAGGAATATTACTCATTGATATATTTTTACAAAAAAATTCAATGATTTATTTATATAAATGACATAGTTATCTATTACATAAATTATTTTCTTCTTCCACTAAGAAACAAAAAGTTTTTATTTATATCAACTAGATAGAGATTATAATTAGTACTATATCATTGAATTAATGAATTACCATCAATTTAATTGATTCAGAATCCCCTTTAATTAAATATGAATTTTAATCCCATGTCATAGAGTTGAGTCACACTCATGAGATTATGTTAAAGATCAACCATTAAGAGTATATTTATATTATTCAGATTCCATATTGTTAGCTTTTTTTACCACATCCTTTTCACTTTAAAGAAACTTTATTACCAAAAAGAATCGTTTTATAAAAAATTATGCATATTCTTTAACAAAAATTCATTTCCTAATATATTTTATGTACACCCACTATCATATATATATATATATATATTATTTCTTTCCATGAGTACAATATTGTAACACCCCATGATTTCATAGTGTGTTATTTCTTCAAAATAATTCAATAACTTGCACGACACGCAACACCGATTTCAAGCTCACCATGACTTACTAAAAAAGCCTTTCAAGAGAGGTTATGAATAGTATTAATTAAATTTTACACTTTATATAATCCTTATAATTTTATAATCCATATTATGAGTTTCTTAGACATAATGTAAGAACAAATTCATTTTCAGTATTTCACTTTTACCAACTTTTAATAATGAACACTTTTTAAATCAAATATTTTAAACATTTATATATTAAATTTGACTAAATAAAATTACTTTTTAGAATGGGGAAATTTTTTTTTACAATGAAACATACCAAGCTACCACAGTACGTTTCCCTTTGAATAATGCAATGGCGTGCATTGTACGCAACTTCGAGATTCTAACACACCACAACCAATCAAACTAGCCGTTATGAATAGTAATAACTATTTTTTGAAATTTTATAAATTTTATATTTTGAAATGAACTTCATTTTTGATTCGTAATATCAAAATTAGCTTAGGGAAAAATTTTGGTACTTTTAATATAACTTTAATTTTTGATGAATAGTGAAAATTACTAAATTTTAATTAAAAACAAATTTTTTAATCAAAATAATTAATAGTGATAAATTATGAATTTGAGTGGTTTTAAAGTATATTTAGAATATATTTTTACCATTTAATAAAATTTTGGTCATTGGGCATAATTTCACAGTTAAACCGAACATAAACAAGTATCAATCTTTTGATAGTTATTATATCTTAAAAACACGCTTTTTGTTTTGACAGCTAGAATTATTTTTAAATTAATTTCTACCACTTCTGTATTTTGAATTTGAAAAAATTGATTCCATATTTGGAATCATGATGTTCAAATTTTGTAAATAGGTAACTTCTATTTTTAGACATTTTGAATAATTACTTCGGTTAATATTTTTTTACCATGGTTAAAGGGTAAATCCAGTAAATAAGGGTTAAAAAATAATATTATAATAATACAAAATTACCCTAAAACGTGTCCTAACCTTATTGGTTGATAAATTTTCGTTCATGGGAATCTTTGAGTCGAATTTGGGACCCCATGGTGCCACTTGTAAGTGATAGGGAAACTTTATTTTAATTAAGTTAAAATGAATACAAAAATGACAGAAGCATATATCTTTTAGAAAAACAATTTTTACATAGGGTTATATATGTTGGAGTTTCTACTATAAATATTAATTAGAAATATTGAAAGATTTCCTACATAATGGTATTTTATTTATAATTTTTATACATTAAATAATTTAATTTATTTATGACACAACGGTGATACAGTAATTACCATAATAGTGAAAAATTAAAATGATTGATATTGTAGATACCCAAATAAATATAATTTGAGTCTTTTTATGAATTACACTAATTTTTTAGGTTACTATTACATGTTAGAAATTATATAATTAACTTTTTTGGAAGTAATTATTCTGTTATGAGTTTTACAAAAGTCAATTATTGAATAGTGTCAAAATTGACATAAAAGAGTTTTTAAAACAAATATTATATTATTAATTGATATTAAATTCCTAAAAATCTATGGATCGTCCTAAAGACTTATATCATGATCTGTGTATCATTAATGGAACACTTTGGGGTCTCTTTGATGTATATAGTATGTTTATTAACCATATAATATAAAAATACAAAGAGCCATTTTAAAAGTGAAACTAATTAACTAAGAGTTAATACTTAATGATAAGGTTAATATAGCAACCCAAACCAGTATAAATTCTATTGGTTGAGTGGTTTTCGACCTGTCCCCACCATAACCTTTAAATAATCCACTTTGGAGCCAATAGAAACCGAATATGAATTTATTATAAAACAATATTTCTAGCTTTTCTAAAGGTGCCCCTCACCCCTCTTATAAAAGGGAACTCCTCCTTATCATTAGTTCACAACATAAAAACCTTTTGGATCGGCCAAAATCTGACCAAATACTCTCTCAACTTCCCTCACTTCATCCTAGAGGCCTTCCTTTAGTCAGAAAGCCAACCTAAGAGCCATTTTGATCAAATCAAAAGGAAGAACCCGAAGAAGAGGTAATGATTTCACCACCCTTTTGCAAGTTCCTTTCTTCTTCCACTTCTTCCTTATTTGTTATTACCATTCTAAAATAATAACTCCAGTATCTTATATATAATGTGATGTTATTAAAAATATGGTAAAACCATATTCATTATTCTATCCATCCTTTGAATAACATGTCACCATACGTGCGTACGTACGGCTTACCGTCTCCATGTCGTGGTGTAATTGTTATTCAATAAGTTATTATTTGGATGGGTATAATAATGATGTGTAACTCATGTAAATAATAAATATTACATGATAATGATTCTTTATATATGATATACCATCCAATTATATATTATTTTAATATCAAAAGAATGATATTGTCGCGTGTGCGTACGTACGGACTACCGTCTCCACGAACGCGATAAGATTCATTCTCCATCGTATCCATTCAAGTATAATTCTAATTTGATGATTAATAATAGTATCTAATGACTTGATGTAATTCTTTATATGATTAAGATACAACCTATCCATGACAAACATAGCTTACATAACAAAACATATAAAAGAAAATGAGTAAGTTAGCACCCGAAACAATGATAATACTAAGATATTATAAACAAATCAATGTTAAAAGATCATATATGATATCATATTAATGTATATGATTCTTGTATAATTTAATAACAATTATTTCACCATTATACAAGATGTTAACCTACCCCAACCACAGAAAAGTACAAGGTAAGGGTTATTTCACAATCTCTTCATTATCCGAGGATGTTTATACGTAATAATCTACTGGGATCTTCTTTATCATCCACATCCTTGTTTCTTAAAAATGTATTTCAAAACATTTTTACTATTTACAAGAATATGGGTTAAAGTCATTTATACAATTTTTTGACTTTTTATAAGAGTTTTATAAAGTAATCTTTTCAACTTTTTCCAAACAAGGTGCTTTTTAACCTTTTCGACAGAATTAAGGTAAGAATATTTTTTTAACTTATACGGAGGGTGTAGCTATTTTCCACAATTATAAAATTTTCAAAGTTTCCCTTACAATATTATAAGGATATTTTAAAAGTAAATGTTTTATTTTATAATTATGTGACTTTTAAATGATTTCAAAATGAATATTTTTATAATTTCTGAAAGGTACTCTTTATCAAAATCAGAATTTTAAATGTTTTAAAGATTTATCTTTCTAAATCTTTTTAATTAGTGTCCATGATTTCAAAATTATTTTAAGGATTTATTTATATAGACATGAATGTTTTGAAATGATATTTCTTTTCAAAAGTTCCAATGTGTTATGGGAATCTTTGATTCAAAAATCTATTTTAAATTACTTCCTTTATAAATGTGTGACTTTTCAATGATTTCGAGAAAAGAGATATTTCTCTCAAATAGTTTTGATTTAATCTATGTCAACATCATTTGATGTATTTTAAGCTTATATGAAGTTTGTTTATTATGATACAAAACTTTTGTATTGTATTTAAGGTTTTGTGATATGTTTTACTGTGGATGTGTTATTTTTATACTATTCATGGTTTATAGAGAAAGTATTGACATTTCGTATGCTAGTTTTAATATGAATGTTTATGTTATGTTTAAACCTTTTCATATAGAACTGCATTGGACTTAGTATGTGATGGGTGGAGCCCACTATAGCTTCTCGATGCATCAGTAGGTCTCATGAGACAAACTAGTGTCTTGGCACAAGGCCTTGACAAAATCTTATTTGTAGTCTTGGAACAAGGCCTTGGCTAAGTGGTTATGATAGTCTAGCATTATGAATTCCATCATTATGAAAGTGGTTATTAATATTGCATGTGATTATTCGATTATTAGAATATCCATGTGAATATGTAAATGGAAATTATTTCATTTTATTTTTTCCATGCTATGTTGATGTTCATGTTTAAAAGGATTTTGTTTTAGTTATACATTGCCCTAAATGTTTATTCTTATTTATGAAAATTTCTGCTGTATTGCTTACCCTTACGGAGCGTTTGAGATCACCCTTTTCTATGTTTTATTTTTCCCAGGATTCCAAGAACTATATTGTGATTGATATGCAGGGTTAAGACAAGGGAATAATGGCATTCATAAAGGATTATTTATGTTGTTTTGTATGATATTAAGTGTAATGTAACATTCATGTATGTTATCTATTTTCCAAGACTGCTAAACTGATCGGTCCTTTGGGACTTGATTCTTTTTAATCATGCCAATGTATTAAAATAATGCAAAAACTCTGGGTAACTGGGGTCTGGGCGTTACAGTTGGTATCAGAGGAAGTTTAGCAATGAACTTGGAAACTAGATTTAGATAAACTATGATTAGATCACATAACCCTAAGATAGACTTGAGGATTAGTATAAAAGAACTTCCTAGAATTTTGGTATTGTAGAGATTTTGTGAGTTTTTCGAGAAATACATCCCTGTCTTGATACGAGAAGGTAGAGGTGGCTCTAGAACAGATGTACCTAGGGGTAAAACCTGAAAACACCGCTTTGAGCTAGACTCGAACGAGAACTGGTGCACGACAATGGGCCTTACTGCACCTTTGGTTACGACACTCCCAGGGGATATACTTAAGATAATTCTCATTTTCTTTACAAACCATTATTAAGGGTTTATGAGTATATAATTTTTCAAAGGAGACATTTTTATGATTATGGATTATAACCATAAAGTATTTAATTTATGTTATGTGTTTTACAAGTTTGGGATAAGGTATTGTTATTCATAAACTAATCTAGTGTATGCCATTGTTTAGAAATGACGCCCAATAGAAGGAATGAGAACTCCAGCAATGCACATGATCCAAAGAGAAAGAAGGATCATATCTTTCATGGTCTTAATCTAGAATTTATAAAAGAAATAGTCTCCCATGTATTATCATCATATGAAGAAATAATATCATGTGTTGATAAGATAAGTAAAGAGTTTACTGAGTCCTATGGCTTTGAAGGGAAGCAAGAGAAGAAATGGATGTAAGAGAGAAGATGGATAAAGGGAAGAGGGAAAAAAATAATTTTCCCATATGTGATAACTGTGGGAAGAAACACCCCAGAACTTGCCTGAAAGGAATGGGAGTTTTTTTATAATTGTGGAGGAAAAGGGCACAAAGTACGTGACTGCAAGGGTAAGAAAATGGTTTCAAATGTACAATGCTTCATTTTCAAGGATTTTGGACACTACGCGAACCTATGTCCCAGTCATCAGACTATGCCGCAAATGATGCTATTGGATAATAATCAAGTTATGATACTACCATAGATGAGGAGGAATGGTTAGAGTTATTATGTTGATTATGTCATTTGAGTGTTGTATCAACAATGTACTTGTTATAATAATTATGGAGTATATAAGGATTGTACTACATTACTATTTCATTAAGGACTTGAGATTGTGTGGAACAAAGAAAAGTGACTCAATAGCAGGTTAAATTTTTGGAAAATATATGGTTGAGAGAAAGATAAACCATAATATGGTTGTGATACCGAGGTAGTGATTTTAGAATAATACATGATTGATTTGGATAAATTATATTGGATATTATTGAATACCTTGAAACTGATTAATGATTTTTATATTCCATCATTGTGGGGGTTTACAACATTTTTGGATTGAAGGAGTATATTTATTATTCTTTAAGGAATAAGGGATCATGAATGTAATCAATAAGGTTTTATGGTAGTTTCAGATGTTGCAGTGTTTTAAAAGAATACATGATGAAAGTGTCCACATGTTATTACATGGAAAAAGGATCTTCATTGTGTTTACCTTCCTTATAAATTTTAGACTGAAGTATTTTGGATAGTTCTAGTTTGTATTATTTTGGATTTCCATAAAAGGACAACCTAGAGGTCGAGCGGTAACCCATCGCATCCGGCAAGGCCGTGAGACTTGAACCCACAACCGAAGGGTGACAAGGGTGTATCACCTACCACTGACCCAATTGATGTACTGGATCTAATAATGTCTTTTTTAATGGTTCTTCTAGATGAATTATAAATTCATTTTTTAACCCTATACGAATAGGATAAATAGAATATTATTTTTAAGTTCTCTT
The DNA here is from genome assembly GCA_963277665.1 of Viscum album. Taxonomy (NCBI): domain Eukaryota; kingdom Viridiplantae; phylum Streptophyta; class Magnoliopsida; order Santalales; family Viscaceae; genus Viscum; species Viscum album. The sequence goes on along the minus strand of OY728126.1, from coordinate 811,057,583 downwards.
ATCTTTTAGAGTGAAATATGAGTTTATGGTAGAACATAGTTAAAGGATGAGACTCTATTTGTCAAGTATATTTTTTTCTTATTCTCTTATTAAATGAAGAAATTAATTGTTATACTGTAGTGAAGGGATCTTAAAACAAATTTTTTTTATCCTAATACCATATGTTTTGCTGAACCAATGGTATTCTAAATCATCATATATTGATGAATTTAAGGCTCTCAATTTTACACTTGTTTGTGATTGATGACCTCAATGACTACCTATAAATATTTACATTTTCCCTCCAACTATATGTCTGTAATTTCCACCAATGTTCTCCGAATAGAGATCATAATTTGGTGGCGACCCTTTCATTTATCTTTTCCTCTTATTAAGACTAAATTTTATTAACCCAATTTCCAATGTGGGTTTTACCACAAAGATATTTTCTATATTCAACCTTTTATTTTCGAATAACAATTTCAAATTGCGAGGACGCAATTTATTGAAGGAGGGGAGAATGTAACACCCCAAGATTTCATAGTGTGTTATTTCTTCAAAATAATTCAATAACTTGCACTACACACAACACCGAGTTCAAGCGCACCATGACTTACTAAACAAGCCGTTCAAGAGAGGTTATGAATAGTATTAATTAAATTTTAAACTTTATATAATCCTTATTATTTTAGAATCCATATTATGAGTTTCTTAGACATAATGTAAGAACAAATACATTTTCAGTATTGCACTTTTACCAACTTTTAATAATGAACCCTTTTTAAATCCAATATTTTAAACCTTTATGTATTTAATTTGACTAAATAAAATTACTTTTTAGAATGGGGACAAAAACAATTTTTACAATGAAACATACCAAGATACCATGGTACGTTTCCCTTTGAATAATGCAATGGTGTGCATTGTACGCAACTTCGAGATTCTAACACACCACAACCAATCAAACTAGCCGTTATGAATAGTAATAACTACTTTTTGAAATTTTATAAATTTTATCTTTTTAAATGGACTTCATTTTTGATTCGTAATATCGAAATTATCTTAGGGTGAAATTTTGGTACTTTTCGGATAACTTTCATTTTTTGATGAATAGTGAAAATTACTAAATTTTAATTAAAAACAACTTTTTTAATCAAAATAATTAATAGTGATAAATTATAAATTTGAGTGGTTTTAAATTATATTTAAAATATATTTTAACCATTTAATAAAATTCTGGTCATTGGACATAATTTCACAATTAAACTGAACATAAACAAGTATCAATCTTTTGATAGTTATTATATCTTAAAAACATGCTTTTTGTTTTGACAGTAGGAATTACTTTTAAATTAATTTATGCCACTTCTGTGTTTTGAATTTGAAAAATTGGATTCCATATTTGGAATCAGGATGTTCAAACTATGTAAACAGGTAACTTTTATTTTTAGTCATTTTGAATAATTATTTCAGTAAATATTTTATTTTCTATGGTTAAAGGGTAAATCCGGTAAATAAGGTTTAAAAAATAATATTATAATAATAAAAAATTACCCTAAAACGTGTACTAACCTTATTTGTTGATACATTTCCGACCATGGACATCTTTGGGTAGATTTTGGGACCCCATGGTGCCACTTGTAAGTGATAGGGACACTTTATTTTAATTAAGTTAAAATGAATATAAAAATGACACAAACATATATCTTTTAGAAAAATTTTTTTACATAGGGTTATATATGTTGGAGTTTAGACTATAAATATTCATTATAAATCTTAAAATATTTAATACATAATGGTATTTTATTTATAATTTTTATACATTATATAATCTAATTTATTTATGACACAATGGTGATGCAGTAATTACCATTATAGTGAAAAATTAAAATGATTGATATTGTAGATACCCAAATAAATATAATTTGAGAATTTTTATGAATTAAACTAATTTTTTAGGTTAATATTACATGTTAGTAATGATTTAATTAACGTTTTTATAAGTAATAATATTGTTATATTTTTTACAAAAATCAATTATTGAATAGTGTCAAAATTGACATAAAAGAGTTTTTAAAACAAATATTATATTATTAATTGATATTAAATTCCTAAAAATCTATGGTTGAACCAAAAGACTTATATAATTATAGTTGTATCATTAATGGACCACTTTGGGGTCTCTTGGATGTATATAGTATGTTTATTAACCATATAATATAAAAATACAAAGAGACATTGTAAAAGTGAAACTAATTAACTAAGAGTTAATACTTAATGATAAGGTTAATATAGTAACCCAAACCTGTCTAAATTCTATTGGATGAATTGTTTTCGAACCATCCCCACCTTAAAATTTAAATAATCCACTTTTTATCCATTAGAAACTGAATATGAATTTATTATAAAATAATATTTCTAGCTTTTCCAAAGGTGCCCCTCACCCCACTTATAAAAGGGAACTCCCCCTTCTAATTAATTCACACCTTCAAAGACTTTTGGCTCGGCCAAACTCTGGAAATATACTCTCTCAACTTACCTCACTTCATCCTATAGGCATTAATTTGGTCATAAATCCAACCTAAGATCCCTTTTCATCAAATCAAAAAGAAGAACCCGAAGAAGAGGTAATGATTTCACCAGCCGTTTCCAAGTTCCTTTCTTCTTCCACTTCTTTCTTCTTTGTTATTTCCATTATAAAATAATAACACCACTATATTATATATACTGTGATGTTATTATAAATATGGTACAACCATATTCAGTATTCTATCCATCCTTTGAATAACATGTCACCATACGTGCGTACGTACGGCTTACCGTCTCCACGTCGTGGTGTAATTGTTATTCAATAAATTATTATTTGGATGGGTATAATAATGATGTCTAACTAATTTAAATAATAAATATGAGATGATAATGATTTTGTATATATGATATAACATCCAATTATATATTATTTTAATATCAAAAGAATTATATTGTCGCTCGTGCGTACGTACGGACTACCGTCTCCACAAACGCGAAAAGATTCATTCTCCATCATATCCATTCAAGTATAATTCTCATTTGATGATTAATAATAGTATATAAGGACCTGATATAATTATGGATATGCTTAATATAAAACATTTCCATGACAAACACAGCTTACGTAACGAAACATAAAAAATAAAACGAGTATGTTAGCACCCAAAACAACGATATATAATACTAAGATATTATTAACAAATCAATGTTAAAAGATCATATATGATATCATATTAATGTATATGATTATTGTATAATTTAATAACAAATATTTCACCATTATACAGGAGGGTAACCTACCCCAACTAAGGAAAAGTACAAGGTAAGGGTTATTTCACAATCTCTTCATTATCCGAGGTTGTTTATACGTAATAATCTACTGGGATCTTCTTTATCATCCACATCCATGTTTCTTAAAAATGTATTTCAAAACATTTTTACTATTTAGAAGAATATGGGTTAAAGTCATTTATACCATTATTTTACTTTTTATAAGAGTTTTATAAAGGAATCATTCCGTCGTTTTCCAAACAAGGTGCCTTTTAACCTTTTCGAAAAAATTAAGGTAAGAATGTTTTTTTAACTTATACGGCGGGTGCAGCTATTTTCCGCCATTATAAAATTTTGAAAGTTTCCCTTAGAATCTTATAAGGATATTTTCAAATTAAATGTTTTATTTTATAATTATGTGACTTTTAAATGATTTCAAAATGAATATTTTAAGAATTTCTGAAAGGTACTCTTTATGAAAATCATAATTTTAAATGTTTTAAAGATTTATCTTTCTAAATATTTTTAATTAATGTCCATGTTTTCAAAATGATTGTAAGAATTTATTTATATAGACATGAATGTTTTGAAATGATATTTCTTTTCAAAATTTTCAAAGTGGTATGGGACACTTTGATTCAAAAATCTATTTTAAATTACTTCATTTATAAATGTGTGACTTTTCAATGATTTTGAGAAAAGAGATATTTCTCTCAAATAGTTTTGATTTCATCTATGTCAACATCATTTGATGGATTTTAAGCTTATTTGAAGTTGATTTATTATGATACAAAACTTTTGTATTGTATTGAAGGTTTTGTGATATGTTTTACTGTGGATGTGTTATTTTTATACTATTCATGGTTTATAGAGAAAGTATTGACATTTCGTATGACAGTTTTAATACGAATGTTTATGTTATGATTAAACCTTTTAATATCGGAATGCATTGGACTTAGTAAGTGATGGGTGGAGCCCGCTATAGCTCCTCGATGCATCGCTAGGTCTCATGAGACAAACTAGTGTCTTGGCACAAGGCCTTGAAAAAATATTATTTGTAGTCTTGGCACAAGGCCTTGGCTATGTGGTTATGATAGTCTGGCATTATGCATTCCATCATTATGAAAGTGGTTATTGATATTGCATGTGATTATTCGATTAGTTGAATATCCATGTGAATAAGTTAATGACAATTATTTCATTTTATTTTTTCCATGCTATGTTGATGTTCAAGTTTAAAAGGATTTTGTTTTAGTTATACATTGCCTTAAATGTTTATGTTTATTTATGAAAATTTCTGCTGTATTGCTTACCCTTACGGAGCATTTGAGCTCACCCTTTTCTATGTTTTATTTTTCCTAGGATTCCAAGAACTATATTGTGATTGATAGGCAGGGTTAAGACAAGGGAATAATGGCATTGATAAAGGATTATTTATGTTGTTTTGTATGTTATGAAGTGTAATGCAACATTCATGTATGTAATCTATTTTCCAAGACTGCTAAACTGATCGGTCCTTTGGAACTTGATTCTTTATAATCATGCCAATGTATTAAAATAATGCACCGACTCTGGGTAACTAGGGTCGGGGCGTTACAAATATATACCAATATAGTGTTCCCCTTCTCATTCTTTAACTTCCATGAAATTTTGGGTTAAGATAAAACAAAAGTGGGTACTTCAATGTTTTTGATTTCTTATTCCAAAAAAGAGAATTTGTTCATATATATAATAGTTTACATGGATTACCTCTCCTTTATTCTTGAAATTCCATTGAATTTATTTCAACCCCTTATTTTCTATAATAATAATGTTTTTCTAATATTAGAGTTATTAAAACAAAATTTATAAAAGGAGTTTATTATTTTTATAAAGGATATATTCTTATTCAGTTTTTCATACTTTTAGGTTTCTCACCTTATAAATAACATATTTTATTATCATAATAAGTCATGGTTTGACACATGTTACAAAAAAACTAAACAATCATTAATGAAACATATTATCACTTTTTGTTTGTATATTCGTATAATTTGAGTAGTTTTTTGGTAGTTGGATAACAAGTGATGATTGGGTTTGGGAATTTCTTTTAATTTTTTAACATTCACAATTACATTTTATATATTGGTTTTTTATGATTAATCTAATAATTACCATTGAATTATATTTTTATTCATTGAGATAATTTTATAAGTTCTTTGTACCTCTTTTGGATCACCCTTTGACTTCCTCGTCTAGAAATTTCTAAAATTTCACCATCACCTTAGAATCCATATATTTTAATTCAACTTAAAATTTATTTTTTAAGGTAACCACTTCTTTTTCAAGTGATACAACCTTTATGAAACACACTTGGATGAGAGAATTATTGAAATTGAATTCATTAGGTTGTTCCAATTTTTAATCTTTTATTAAAATATTTAATCTAGATTTCATTGTTCAATAGATTGTTCTTCTAGAATTTTCTCCAGAAAAGTTAGTTCCTATTTGAGTTATTCAATGTAATTGTATAATTATATCCATAATTCATTTATTTTACAATTATTATTCAATAAAATTTTATATACTCAATATTACATTTGGTTTTATATAGAGTCTAAGTAGTCTTTCCAGTTGATCCTCCTCATTGTTTATATATTTATCGTTCTCTATTATTACCACCATAACATCTTCTAAATCTAATTTAAATTTGGTTTCTCCTTTTATGATAAAAAATTAAAATTTTTCCCTTTTATTTCAAAGAATATTTTATTATAATTTCTTCTTATATGATTCTATAAATTTATATTTGTTGAAAGTGGAAACATTATTTTTCAGTTTTGTAAAAATTAAACCTCATTATCATATTTTTCATTCCTTAATAGGAACTTTTATACAATATGGAAAACCAAACTAAATTTGAATCACACTATCCATAATTTTACTAAAAATCTACCTTTTACTTTCATAAACTTTCTAAATACTAGTTATAAAAATTCATTAATGATATCCCCCTCTATTTCATCATAGTTGAGATTAGGATTTTATATTATTTTTAATCCATCTCTCTAGATGAGTGGCCAAATGTTCTTCATGATTATACTTCAATTCATAAGCCATAAAAATAATTTTAAAATAATTGCATTTAATATCTTCTAATTATTTTCCCTTAAGTGTATAGAACATGGGATTTTAAAATAGTGGGGATATTCATAATTTTTTTCACCATGAAAAAATTATTGATTTATTTACCATATATATAAGAGGACTAAAAATCAAAATTTTATGGTTGATGAAACCATTTATGTTTTCATTTATTACCTCTTTAAATCATAATTATTATTTAGGAAAACCTAAATCACATCCTCCATGGATTTCTAGAGACATTTATAATTATGCGATAAACTAAATATATTTTTTTCATGGATGTGTAACTCATCACTATAATAAACATGACCAGACTACCAATTAAATCAGAACTGTACATGGTCCTCCATTGGCTTGAAAGGTATTACTAGTCCCCATGGGTAGGTAACTAGTTCCTAGACCTCAAAAAACACATCATTGGGAATTATGCCTCCAAAATAAAAGAAATTAAATAAATAGTGGAACATCCTGAGAAATAACAGTGTGACCTATCCATAATATATATCTCTATGCTGAAATTGAAATTCATAAAGGAATTAATATAATCAATATAAACGAATTAAACAATTTAAATGAAGTATACCCTTATATCAACTCTAAATACCACCATAAAAATGACCCCTGATATCCATTACATAGTTTTAACATATATAGTGAACCACTAATAAAGGAAAACAAATCAGAAAATGAATTTTTTTCATATCTGATAAGGTAAAACAAAAAAAAACAAAAAAAAAACAAAAATGCATATATTTGAATCCACGAGTCACCAACCAACCACAACCAAACAGTATCTTTGAGAAAATAGGTGAAACCAAACATGAAACTAAAATATAACATAGGTATGAGCATAAATAAGATTTATAGGCCACCACCCACCTTGCCACATTCGAGAACATTATTTAGAGATCCTCTTTAAATGTAGTTTGAAATATATTAGAAAACTGTGTTTCCTTAATCCACTATATAAGTTGAAGTAATCACACATACTAGTCTATTTTAATAAAATATTTATTATTTTTATGTTAAATGAAAATAATCATTTGAAAAAAATTCCCTGGTTAAATCCACCTTTTTCAAATCACCCATTAAAAATACATAGTAAACAAGTTTAGAAATAAATTTTCTTAAATCAATTTTAAAATTATTGTAAAATTTTTCAATTGAAAATAGTTCCCAAAAAGTATAATTGAAATCATTTAAGGGAAGAAAACTATCCATTTATGAAATTTCATGTCGCATCCCTTGGGGCCCGTACCATCACATACGCCAAGCCTGCCACCCGAATACCAGGGGATAACGACTAGTGCTGAAGGCATCAACCTACGAGTGGGATGCATTTTCATGAGTTCCTATTTGCACATGCACACCCCCACCATGTCTCACAAATTAAAAGAGGAAAAAATTATAATTAATCAAGTATGGAGTACAAGTACAACTAAAAAAGTGGACCAAAATACAAACGCAACTAAAAGAACTGAAAACTGCAAAGTAAAAAGGGACTCCGGTTTCCATATGTTGAAAATACTACCTAATGGTAAGAGTAGTGTAGCTAATGGAATCCAATGTTGTATGTCCTATCTCCCTTATCTTTATGGGCCCCACCTTCTCCTAGGCCACCAAGTCCTCCATCGAAGCATCGATCATTTGTACTAGACACAACACATGTAGGAGAAGCCCATGAATGGTTGAGTAAAAAATACTCAGTAGAGGACCCCAAAACACAAAGGAAAAACCAAAAAGCAATCCTAAAATCAATGAACGAGGCATACTAATGAATAAAGAGCACGAAGAACAAGCAAGAACCATATGGCAACTCACTCCAGGTATATTCTAGGGTTGTGATACAAGAATCGTCCATCATATTATCGAACACCTCGACTTCTAGGGAACTCCTTTACTATGATTATAGTGGGCCTGCTGGGTCATATAGAAGCCACTTCCCACAAACCTTGGGCTGTTGTGGAACTCATCTATAATGAGTACATGGGTATGCCAATTCACACAGTCTCGCTCCTTATGTTGGCCTACATAGTCACATAGAGGTGCTTCCAACCATAGCCAAATGAGGTACACCTCTCCATTGCGTAATGCTGGGTCATATAGAAGCCACTTCCCACAAACCTTGGGCTGTTGTGGAACTCATCTCTAATGAGTACATGGGTATTCCAATTCACACAGTCTCGCTCCTTATGTTGGCCTACATAGTCACATAGAGGTGCTTCCAACCATAGCCAAATGAGGTACACCTCTCCATTGCGTAATGTGGGTTTTACAAGTCACAAATTTACTCCCCCAATATGGGACTACAAAGTCACTCATAGGTTCTTCTCACTGGGCCATATTTGAGTCACATAGAGTTGCTTGTCTATAGTCTTCAGGTCTCAACCAACCATAGGGTTCCTTAAGTAGCGCTCTTGGAAGAATAACTCCTCAAGACATTCGTCTCATTCAAACAATAGTGAAATTATATTTAGAGAATACCAAAATATCCAACTCATCGATAGGGTCCCAAAGCCACAAACAGATAGCTAATCAGACGCCCAGTTTACACGATATTAACATTTTAGAAAACAGAGGTCGATTACATCTAGGCCTGATCCGACCCAGTTGGATTGACCCAACCAAACTGAACCGGGGGTCCTAGATACCCTGGTTTGATTTGAATGACCTTACCCGGCCTGGTTTAGATTAGGTTAGGTCTTGTCCCGCTCGGCCAGTGGGCCAGGCCCAATGTACCTCGCTAGGCGCGACCTAGTTTGGCTGAGGGTCCAGCTCACCGGGTCATTCGGCGACACTGTCTCATCCTTCCTAGGATTAAGGGCATGGGTTCAGCCTTCCTATGCAGGTTTGGCCTGGACCACTGGTTGTGGGCTTGACCCGCCAGCAAAAGTTCGGTCCACCTGGGGAGGAATTGTAGTGCGCTCGGCCGTGACGTAGCTGGATGTCGGGTCCGACTCATCCACTCCCTCGCAGACACAGGTCTCCCTCTTTCCGTGGTCGAGTGACTGCATCTCATCAGATCAATTAGGAGGCCCGGATGCGGGCCTGTATCTCCACACAGTGCCTGGATGGTGCTGCCTCTTTCTCGATTGACATGCACGACCTCCGCCACCGTGGTGCGCACGAGGGATCCACCTCCTCCAATGCAGCCGGTGAGGTCCGACCACCTCATCCGACATAAGGATCCTAGGGTGTCACCACCTCCTCCATGTGATCATTGAGGGATAGTCACTGGCACCGCCATGCCGGTGATGCTGTGCCGACGGTAACTTTTGTGGGACACCGGGTCTGCCTCGGTGGCCCGCTCTCCGATCTGTCTACGCCTTCACGCCTCTCGAGTCACTACCATCACATCCTTAGCCCAGAATTCCTCTTGCCTCCACTTGTGGATATGTCCAAAAAGAATGCATGTGCAGAGCGAATCAGGCCTTGTTCATGTTGGCCCATTCCCTTTGCATTTGAGGTTAAAAACATGTGGGGGGGGGCTTGGGGATTTTAGTTAAATAAAAAAAGTGATATTTTAAACCAAGATAAATAAATCCCAGAAAAATCTTCCCTCCCACAAGAATGCATGATCCACGGATCAATCTATTCATTTTTTATCCACATTCATTATTGAATTTAAGAACGGGTAAAAAGAAACATAAACACAACCCCAAACTAGATTGAGGATCTATCACTAATGAGGGATGAAGCTATGATTCATCGTTGATCCTCGATCCATTAGCGTTCATCCTTTTTTTGTTAATGGTGTTTTTTGTTCTTCATTGGAGAGGAAAATTTAGGTGGCTCATTAGATAATTTTTGAGGATTAATTACCATTCCTCTAAAATGCAAAAATAATAATGAAAACACATCACATATTTTAGTTATATTGTTTCATTTATGAAACAATGTAGTTGTTACGCATCATTTAATGCATTGTTATGCAGTTCGTTTATGAGACATTAATGTGATTCATTAATACACCTTTTCATCACCGCATCAACAAATCGTAGCATCACCGTGTCGCCGCTCATCGGCTGAGGAAAAGAAATAAAATATATTTTTAAAGTTATATTATTTTTTTGAAATTACTAAAAATTAACTTTTCCATTTAGCTCATTCCAAATGATGTTAATTACTTTCTAGGATAATCCCAATGTGATGAGTTCAATATTTCTCTTATATTTTTGATATGAGCACCAATTCAATATTTAGAAAAACTTACAGACATGATTTTTGAATGTTACATAGAAAAATAAAAATTCCATTTCGGGCTCACTAGGCCTCGGAATCACGTGCCGTCAGATCATGTAGTCTCAAAATAATTTCATATATTTAAAAAAAATCAAAAAAAATATATGAGATATTACATTCTCCCCACCATAACACTTTACAATCCCAAAAGACAAAACAAGGGAAAATCAAACAAATGAGGTACTGAGCATGAATCTGAGCATCCCTCTCCGAGGTCCTCTATTATAGATTACCGTGATTCCACCGAATGTGCACTCGTGGAATTAACCACCCATGCTGGACCCGCTCTTATCGATCCTCTATCTCTACTGGGAACTACAAAAATGCCTCCCCATCGTAAATGTCTAGCTCACCCCATTTGATGAAGTGAGATGGATCATGCATTGATCTCCCCATCTACGACCCATTGAAAAAATCATGCACTCGTTGCATTTATGGGGGAAGAGCTTGGTGGAATTACACCTCACCAACTCTGCTAAAGATATAAAAAGGTTCGATGATCCTCTAAGATAGCTTACCACTTAATCCAAACCTCTAAAACCCTAGTCGGGGTGAGACCCAAAGGAACACATGGTCTCCATCATCAAACTACAAGGGTCATCATCTCTTGTCGGTGTAAGACTTCTACCTACTCTATGTAGTCCTCATTTATTCCTGGATGATCTCCACCTTCTCAGTGGTAGCCTCTACCAACTATGTACCAATGAGTGCCGACTCCCCTAGGTCTGTCTAACATAGAGGTGATCTGCAAGGCCGCCTGTACACGTCCTCGAACTGTGCCATTCTATGGTGTAGTGATAACTATTTTTGTATGCAAACTCCACCAGTGGAAGGTGGTCCTACCAACTATGACAAAAATCATGAATGAAAGTATGAATCATGTCCTCCAGGGTCTGTATAGTCAACTCATTTTGACCATGCATCTAGGGATGAAACGTTATGCTCAAGAGCAACTGAATACCTTTTGTAATCCATTCCCCAACCAAGATGTAAATCATGCATCGCAGTTTGAGACAACTGTTGAAGGAACCCCTTGAATCCGCACTATCTCATAGATGTAGAGGAATCCCATGCTGTTAAACGGTCTATGCTCAGAGATGGGTAAGAAGTGAGCCAACATGGTGAGTCGGTTAACGATCACCCAGATAGAATTATGGCCTATTGATGTACGTGGTAACCCCATCATGAAGTCCATCCTGAAAACATCCCATTTCCACTCTGATACCTCAAGTGGTTGATCCAAGCCTGTAGGAACCTGATTCTCGACTTTCACTTACTAACAAGTGAGGCATCATGAGAAGAACTCACCCACTACATTTTTTATTCTTGGCCACCAGTACTAATGTCAAAGGACTTGGTACATCTTCACTACTACATCATATACTTCCAAAGGGGATGTATGGAAATCCCTCAACTCATACTTCTGTAATTCCACTTGTACCATGGTGCGTCCTATGAAAAGGATGGCGTGCTCCCCACCTATCAAAAATACATTATGATAATTCCCCGAGGATTACTGAGCATGTTGAGCCTCGTAGTCAACATTTACCTATTGTGCCTTTTTGACTCACTATAAGAGTGGGGGAGTAACAGTCATCAACTGAAGGTAGTATAATTTGTCCTCATCTATGAAGGATATCTGCATCATAGCTTGTTTCTCTGTTACCTCACTCAGTAGGTGCAAACCGGTCTTCCTACTAAGAATGTCTATTACCATGTTCTCTTTTCCTGGAGTAAAGACTATATCAAAGTCATAGTCTTGGAGGTACTCTAGCCATCGCTTCTATCTTAAGTTTATGTACTTATTGGATAAGATATACCTAAGACTTTTTTGGTTGGAGTAAACTATAAATCGTTCACCCATCAAGTAGTGCCACCACATATTCAAGACAGAGACCACTACTTCTAACTCCAGGTCATGGCTCATGTAGTTCTGCTCTTGATTCCTCAATTAACATGATCCATAGGTGGTCAATGATCACTCATACATTAGGATACAACCTATACTGGTCCCTGAGGCATTGTAGAAACTACGTACTCAACTCCCTCCTCCAGTAGTGTAAATACGGGGGTAATAGTTAGTTTCCACCTCATCATATGGAAACTACACTGGCATTTCTCTATCCACACGAAGGGCTGTAAATTCTGTGTCAAAGCCGATAAGGGTTCTGCCACACTAAAAAAGTCAGGAATGAAACTATGTTAGTAACTGGACAACCCCAAGAAGCTCAGCACCACAGTCACACTTTTTGGTGGCACCCAAGCGAGCACCACCTCTATCTTCATATAATCCACTGAAAATCTAGCCTCTGAGATGATGTATCACAAAAGGTGGACCTCCCACATCTAGAAATGGAACTTTGGGAGCTTATCATAATTTTAGTGCTCTCGTAGTGTATCCAGGACTATCCGCAGGTGTGTAGCGTGCTCCTCCTCTAATACCTAGTACACCAAGATGTCGTCAATGAAGACCATGAAAAAATGTTCAAGTTAACGCTGAAAAATCATGTTCATGATTCCAATGAGCACTGTTGGGGTGTTGGTAATGCCGAAAGGCATCATTAAGAACTCATAGTGGCTATAAGGTCACCTAAAGGCTGTCTTCAGTACGTACTCACCATGTACCCAAAGCTGGTGATAGCCTAATCTGAGGTATATCTTGGAGAACTACTTTGATCCATTCAATTGATCTAAGAGGTCTTCAATTCTTGGTAGTGGATAATTGTTATTCTTGGACACCAGGTTCAGGCATCGGAAGTCCATGCACATCCTCAAACTCTCATCTTCCTTATTGGGAAAAAGCATTGGGGCTACCCATGGTGAAACTCTGGGCCTTACGGAACCCTTCTCCTGTGAATCTTCATGCTTTACCCTTAGCCGATGAGGTTATGGGAGAGACATCTGATATACTTGTGTGGATATCGGTGACATACAAGGGTACATGTCGGTGATTAAGTCTACATATTTTCGAGTAGGTCATCCCAGATCATTCTTAGGAAAAACATCCTCTTACTCATCCACTACTATAAAAAAGATTGGACACCTCCCATCCAATGCACCAAGGGCGAGGCTAGAGAACTGGCGAGTGATCAGTTTCACCCTCCTCCTAGAAAGTCAATCCTATGCTTCAAGCGTTTTCTTCTCACCAGTGAAGGAAAACTATGTCCCATCTCCATGGAAACTCCGCATTGTACACCTAAAACACTCAATCTGATCATATACTATGGATAACCCATCCATTCACAAGAATACATCGTAAGTCCTTGAAATCGCTACTAAGAGATGGCAGTCGAAGCTCTCTCCTCCTAGAGTAAGATTACACTTCTTACACGAGTGTGAGATAATAAAATCCCCTTATATTGGAGTCTCTAGCTATAAGGATCAAGCCAATGGCTCCATTGGAATCTTCGAGTTCCAAACAAGAGTCATGGAATGGAAAGAGTGATTATCACCTATGTCTATAAGAACTGCAACAAGGGTAGAGATGACCCAGATCGTATCTCAGATCATATCCTGAGCGCTGTGATCATAATCTTGAACTACCTAAAGCTGAGCCCTCCCTTGTCTGCCTACTCCTTGAGGTCAGGTTGGACCACCTGGGAGTGGTGACAATAGTACCTCAAAACATCGTCTGCTGCCTACTTCTCAACTTGCTCCCATGATACGTCCACCGCCCTATGGACCTCCTTTATCGAAGCCTTTCCCTTATCTTAGCAGCCCCTCGGCCATCTACTGGTCATTTGTACAACGGTTCAGGAAGTCACATGGAATGTGTCCCTACTCAGTGCACGAAAAGTAAAGCCTGGCTCCTGGAAGACTCCCTCTAGTCTGGAAGCCCTGCACTGCTGACCTTGAGTCCTGGGGTCAGCCCCTAAAATGCCTAGCCCACTTGGGCCCTCATGTCAGTTGTTTGCTGCCAGCTGAAGACTCTACCTCCTAGGGTCTGCAGGTAGCTCTGGATTAGGCACCTTCTCCACTAAGAATCTCTCCACAAGAAGGGCTCACTCCAGCACCCCGACCTGGGGAGGGATTTTGAGAGACACAATCGATTTTCGGATCTCCCGCCTAATTATCTACTCAACGGCTCAACCCCTGAAGAAAGGGTATCGAACCATGTCTATGGAGTAGCGTGAAATATCCATGAACATCGAAGAATACTCATCCACCATCATGCTACCCTGCTGAAGGTGAAGCAGCTCATGTATGTGCACAGAGCGCACGGTCATAGGGAAAAACACATCCCAGAAAAGTAACTCAAAGTCTATCCATTTTAAGGTCACCTCATCATGAGATGAAATCGTCAAAATCCACCATCTCTTTACTGATCCATGAAGAAGGTTCGCAGATAAGATCTCCATCTGCTCAAGTGGTTTCCTCATTATGTGGAAGACCCACGTCACAACCTCCTACTAGTCCTCGACAACCTGAGGATCTGTCTCTCCCCAAAAACGTGGAGGTCTCTATATCTAGATCTCGTGGAAGGCAATGAGCCTGCACAAATCCTCTACCAGTACTAATAGCAGTAACTATTGATCAGTGGGTGGTGGAAACACCGATTCACCACCCAGTGGGGCCATCTCAAGCACTGGTCTCTGAACCGATGCCTCATTTCTAGGAGGGATTTCCATATGATCATGTATCAGAAGCCTAGATGGATGTCTGTGAAGATGAATCCTGAAATAGATCAAGATGTACCGCATTCAGATGATTATACATGGTGAGATGACCCTTATTCAATAAAATAATATGGATAAACTTATGCAACTAATGTTTTCATGTACAGAGAAAAGAAGAAGAATTCATGGTCTTGGTGAATGGATACATCAGCCGCCACACCAATACAAGACTCCCTAAATATGAAAGTTGAACTTGAAACATTAAACACTGTTTCCCCTAAAAAACAAACAGACTCTCAGTCTTTGAGGTAGAACATACCACCTCTGATACCACTTTGTCACGACCCATCTCCCATGACTCATGCAGTGAAATACCCCAAGCCCACATCATGAAGGACTTGGGTTGGTGACTTGTGATGAAGGCATGAGTTTTCAAGTGGGATGTATTTTACTGAGTACCTGTATGCAAACACACACCGAAGCACTTCCCATAAAATAAAAGGGGAAAACAAGTATACCAAAACAAGAGCTAAGAAAAAGTACTACTAAAAAAACATGGGTTGGAATACAAACCCAACAAAAATAATTGAAAATAGAAAATTACAAAGGGACTCAGGTAGCCATCCATATAAAACCCCACCTGATAGTAAGAGTAGTGTAGCTATTAGAATACGATCCAATACGATCCAATACATCTTGTATTCTTGATCCTACTAGGCCCTACCTATTCATAGGCCACCAAATCCTCTGTCGAAGCATCGATCCTCTACACCAGACACAACACCTGTGGGTGAATCCCATGTAAGGTTGAGTAACTAAATACTCAGTATAGGACCCTGAAACAGAAAGGATGGACCACAAAGAAATACTCAAATTAAATAATGAGGAATAAGAATTAAGAAAGAGCACAAAGAATAAGAACAAAGTGCAAGAAAACTCACTCCAGGTATATTCTAGGGTAGTGATAGAAAAATAATCAGTCACATCATCAAACACCTAGACTGCTGGAGAACTCCTCCACTATGTGTACAGTGGGCCTTCCAGCTCACACAGAAGCTAATTCCCACTAACCTGGAATTTTTGCTGTGGTACGCTTCCCTGATGAGTACCGTGGGTATTCCGTGTCACACAGTCTCACTACCACCATGGGGCTACAAAGTCACATAGAGGTTTTTCCCACCTTGACAAACTGAGGTACTCCTCCCC
The DNA here is from genome assembly GCA_963277665.1 of Viscum album. Lineage (NCBI taxonomy): Eukaryota > Viridiplantae > Streptophyta > Magnoliopsida > Santalales > Viscaceae > Viscum > Viscum album. Next base: position 811,041,114 of record OY728126.1, on the reverse strand, counting down.
ATCACATACCGTGGTTCTGCTGAGTCACACAGTTTCGCTTCAACTATGGGCTTGAAATGTCAAACAGAGGTACTTCCCACCGGTCCATAGTCAAGTCACATAGAGTCTCTTGTCAGAAGTATTCAGGTCTCAACTAACAACTAGGTTCTGTACATTGTGTGCTTGGGAAAACTTCTCCTCAATCCATTCATTTCATCTCAACTTCCATGTACCATAAGATCCTCCTCATCAAGAGGGTCCCAATGCCGCAAATGGATCACCAAAAAAATGCTCGATTTTTATGTTATTAGTGTTTTAGTAAATAGGGGCTGGTTGCATTTGTGCCCGGTCCGACCTGGTCAAACCAATCTGACCATCCCAGTCCAAGGGTCCCACATACCCCGGTTTGATTGGAATGACCCGAACTGACATGTTATCGGGTCAGGGTAGGTCCAGTTAGGTCTAGAAAGTGGGTGATTCCCAATGGTCTTTATTGGACCTAGCATAGTTTGGCCAAGGGTCCAGCCCATCGGGTTGCCGAGCGACCCGATCTCGTCCGAACCGGGATGAAGGGAATGGGTTCGGCCAACCAGTGCTGGTCTGGACAAACCCAATAGCCGGGGGTCGTACCCACCAGTAGAAGCCTGGTCTTCCAGGGGAATACCGGTGGTGAACTTGGACAAGACATGAGTGGATGCTGCGTCTGGCTCGTCCACTTCCCTGCGAACGTGGGTCCTCCCTCCTATAGTTGTTGAGCGACCGTGGCTCGGCAGATCGCCCAGGTGTCCTATACGTGGGCTACCACCCCCATGTGGAACTAAGCTGGAGACACCTTTGCTGCAGACAATGGGCCACGACCTCCTCCACCATGGTGCGTATGTGCATGTCACCTCCTTTAGCGCGACCGACGAGGGACAACCGACTTATCCAGCACGCGACACCCATTGTGGCGCCACCTCCTCCACCCACCCAGTCTCTAGCACCGCCGCGCCGGTTGTGCCACTTCGGAAGAACTTTATGTAGGCCACCGGGTCCACTCTGGTGGTCCGATTTATGATCTTTATGTTCCCTCGGGCCTCTCAGGTCTCCACCATCACTACCTTGGCCAAAAATTCTCTTTCTACCACTTGAGGATACAACCAAATATAACTAATGTGTGGAGGGACCTAGGAAATGTTTGTGTCAGCCCATGTACTCCACGTTAGAGGTTTAAAACATGGGGAATCTTGGGGATTGTAGTTAAATAAAACAAGTGATAGATTAAACTAGGATAAATAAATCCCAAAAAAAAAAGATACCCTACCCAAAGAACACACAATCGGTGAATCAACCTATTCGTGGGTTAATCTGCATTCCTCTTTGAATTTATGAATGAGGGAAAATAATATTAAACACAACCCCTACCTAGATTGAGGGTCTATGGATAATTAGGGGTGAAGCTCTGAGCCATCATCGATTCTCGATCTGTTTGCATTACTCACCATTCGTGGATGGTGTTCGTCATTCTTCATTAGAGAGGGAACCCATTGGCGGTTTGATAGAGAATTGCTAAGGATTAATTCTTGTCCCTCAAATGAACAAAAGAAAAAGAAAACATGTCAGAACATTTTAGTTATTCTGTGAATCCATGTCGTTTCATTGTTTCATTTATGAATCAATATAGTTTTTACATGTCATTTCATGATTCGTTACACTGCAGGTTTATGATCCATTAATGAGTTCCATTAGTTCTACTCATTATCTCCTCATCCTAGCATCACAAAGTTGTCGTGTCACCACTCATTGGTTGAGGAAAATAAATAAAATATCTTTTTAATGTTATTTTATATTTTTCCAAGAGGTCTGAAAATTAACTTTTCTGTTCGGCCATTAGTGGCCGAAGTTAAGTCTTTTATAGGCGAATCCCAGCATTCTGAGTTCAACGGTTCCCTTAGATATTCAATCCAAGCACCAGTTCAAAAGGTCAAAATACATGCTCCCACATTTACTGAAAATGTATTAAAAAATGTCAACAATCCATTTTGGGCTCACCGGGCCTCAGAAAAACATTCCATTAGAGTGTGTAATCTCGCAATAATTCCATATAAATAAAAACCATTTATATGGAAATTATGGTTCATTACATGAACCCAAAATAAAAATTCATTTAAAATCACACCGAATAAAAGGCAAATAAAATATAATACAATATGAACCAATAATGTAGGAAATATGACTAAATAAATAAAATATATATTCCCCAAGAAATGGAAGGATATGGGAGTAAAATTCCACCACAAGTGAATCCCAAATATAAATCACCAAACAATGAATACAAGTCCTAGGAAATATTTGGAATTATATAGTTAGATGGTCCTAGACTCTTTTCATTAACTTATAGCATACGTTGTGTCCTATGAAAATATAATAGACACACCTATCTTAATGAAAAATAAATCTTTAGGGAAATTCCCTTACATGAAGAAAGTAAACAACTAGGGGTTACAAGATTGTATGTGAACTAACTAGTTTATAATATATCATGTTCTCTCACAAGGTTTCTCTAGTTCCCATGAATAATTATAAGTGGAGGTGAGTATACAACCAATCATTTAACATCACAAGAATTATAATATATATGAAAATAGTTCTTACCACACATCTAAAACCCTAACATGATACAACCCATTTTTACATCACAAAACTATAATATAAATAAGGCACATAAAAAATTGTAAAAATAATCATATAATAATTAACCACCACAATAGAGAATGTGAAATACAAGGTTTTTATTAGAGTTTCTTGATTAAAAATACAGAACATCATAAGTTTCTAAATGGTAATTTCATAAAAAAGGATTTGGGTTACAATGTAAACTCTTTTAATGTTTTGAAAATTAATTTCAAACCATTATATAAAAATCAATTCATTAAGAGTACCTCGTAAAATCATCTCAAAACATTTTTTAATGATACACACTTAACAAAATTTGTAAATTAATAAAAAAATATCAATCGGATTATATTAAAAACCTCAACGGGATAAAAACACCACACCTAAATTTATTCTTTGAATTAAATAATGTGACGTAAATTGAAAAACTCAAATTCTATTTTAAGAAATATTGAATCCTTTTTAGTTTACTTAAAATTTCTTGTATCTTGTAAAATTCATGTAAAATCTTTTAAAGAATCAAATCGAAATCCCAGAACATATTTATTAATTTTAAATAACATTTTAAAATATATTCAAGAATCATTAGTTACATTTTGAGTGAATGAGAAGTGAAATATTAGTTTGAACCATCCCTTATAATAGAGGTAAAAATATTTTTATTTTAATCAAAACCAAGAATTTTTTTAAGGTTATAATTTCAATAAACACACACAATACAAATATTTAGAAATTAGAAAACAAATTTAAAGATCGAGAAATATTTCTTTAATGAATTAAAACATAGTACATGGGAAAAGATACATTGAATTCATGGTGAATTGCCAAAATATTGGAATATGGGCTAAATAAGACATGAAGTGGGGACCACATACCCTAGAAGGGAGAAAATAATAATGACTAATAAAGACTGACACCCTATGATGTTTTCCAAATGAAAACATTGTGAAAGAAAAGAATAAACCTAGGGGATTGGAATAAGTGATGGAATAGGAGCCCCTACCTTAGAGATTTATCCTTGAACTTTACAAAAACCCTAGACAATTATCAATTAAGATGAGGAATCACAAGGGGAGGTGCTCATATGAGTAAGTTATAATAATTGGCGGTGTTTAATAAGTTAGGGAGAGGAGAATAATCAATTTAAAAATTTCAAAATAAGGATCATAAACTTATATATTTATAAAAAATTAAATTCATAGAAAATGTGAATAATTAATCTATATAATTTTCCATGTTTTGTACTAACTCTGTGACCCACACTAGAACACCATAACACCCCACATGGTTTCACCTATAGGCCACACATAGTTTGATAAACTATGTGATAAACTTGATGAATGACATTATCATGTGTTATACCCAAACACATGGCTTCAAAAGGGTTACTCCTAACTATGTTAAAACAAAAAGAAATGTAACACCCCAAGATTTCATATTACATTAGTTCTTCAAAGTAATTCAATAACATACACTACACGCAACATCGAGTTCAAGCTCACCACGACTTACCAGACTAGCTGTTAAAAAGAAGTTATGAGTAGTATTAAATGAATTTTGAACTATATATAATACTTATAATTTTAAAATCCATATTATGAGTTTCTAAGACATAATGTAAGAACTAATTCATTTTTTTAGAAAAAAGAAGTATTTTTAAAAAAATATACTTTTATCGCCTTTTAATGGTGAACCATTTTTAAATCCAATATTTTAAACTTTTATATATTCAACTTGACAAAATAAACTTATTATTTATAATCGGGACATAATAATTTAGTTTCAATAAATTTTTGGTTTTTTCTGATAACTTTCATATTTGGGTGAATACTAAAAAATACTATATTTTAACTGAAAGAAACTTTTTTAATAAAAATAATTTATAGTGTTAAATTATACATTTTAATGGTTTGGAAATATAAATAGATTATATTTTTACCATTTAACCCAATGCTGGTCATTGTAAGTAATTTCAATTTGAAATTGGAATAAACAAGTGTCAATCTTTTGATAGTTATTATTTCTTAAAAATACGCCTTTTGGTGTTGACAACAGGAATAAATATTAAATTAATAAATGAAAAATCTATGTTTTGAATTTGATAAAATAGGATTTATTATTGAATTTGGAATATCAAAATTATTTTAGTGTGAATTTTTGGTATTTTTATGAAAACTTTTAATTTTTGATGAATAGTGAAAAACACTGAGTTATAGTTTAAAACCGAATTTTTATTTAAATAATAATTTATTTTATTTAAATTTGTTTTATTTATAAATATATAAAAAATACCTATATATGTTCAATGTAATTCAATAGAGTCAGTTTATAATAATTTTAGATATTTAGAAATTTTATTGAACATTTCACTGTCTTTTACCAACCTCCTAAGAGAATTTGTAAATTCACATAAAACACAATTTTTTTTTTCATTTTTGAGTTTAATTTCGAAAATACGAGAGAAACGGTTAATATCAAGTAATAAATCGTGGTTCAATAAGATAAAAATAATTTTTGGTGAATAGTAACTTTTTACTTTTATTTACCACGGTTAAAAGTAAATAGGGTAATTAAGGGAAAAATGATATTATTAATACCCTAACACATGTAATAATTCTATTGGATAATTTTAATTCGACCAAAAAAATATTAGGAATAAAATATGACCCTTTAGGTCCACTTGTATTAGATTAAGACATTTATTATTATTTAGTTTAAAGAAGAGTTCAAAGAGTTAAAATCAATGTTCAATAACTAATCCATTTTTTATATAGGTTTATACATTAGAAAATTCAACTATAAATATTAATTAAAAATATAAAAACATATCATACATAATGGTATTTTATTTATAATTTTTAGAGATTATATAATTAAATTTATTAATGACACAATGATGATGCAGTAATTACCTTATTATTGAAAGAATCAAATAAATGGTATTATAGCTATTAAAATAAATATAATTTCAATGTTTTTATGAAAAAAGAGAATATTATAAGTGAATATGACATTTTAGGGATGATTAAATTTATCTTATTCTAAGTAATCAAGTTGTGATGATCTTCACAAAAACAAAATACCAAAAAGTGTCAAAATTGACATAAATCAATATTTAAAACAAATACTATATTATTGGTTGATATACTATTCCTAAAAATGTAACATTCAGAAAAAGGGCTTAAATAATATTATATATGACATTAATGAGCCACTTGAGGTTCTCTTGGATGTTTAGAGTGAGTTTATTAACCATATAGAGTAAGAATACAAGAAGACACCATAAAAGTTAAACTATTTAACTAAGAGTCAAATCTAAAAGATAAGGTTAAAATGACAACCTAAAAATGTATAAAACATATTGGTTGTGTGGATTTCGACCCATAACCACCTAAGGCTCAAAATAAACTCATTGTGAACCATTATAAACAAAATATGATTATATAATAAATTAATACTTTAATCTTTTCCTAATGTGACCCTCACCCCTCTTATAAAAGGGCACTTCCCCTTCTCTCCAATTAACACCTCCAAAGCCATTTTTCTCGGCCCAAACCTACCCAATTATACTCCCAACTATCTTACCTTCATCCTAGAGGCCTTAATTTGGTTATAAATCCATCCTATGGTTCCCTTTTGATCAAATCAAAAGAAATAACCTGAAGAAGAGGTAATGATTTCACCACCCTCTTTCAAGTTCTCTTATTCTTCAACTAACACATTATTTGTTGTTTCCATTATAAAATAATAATTTCAGTATCTTCTATATACTATTATGTTATTATAAATATTTCACAAATATATTAATTATTCTATCCATCTTATGAATGATAATGTTACCATGTGTGCGTACGTATGGATTACCTTCTCCACAAAGTGGTGTAATTTCTTATTCAACACTATGTTATTTGGATGAATATAATGATGGGTAATATGTATATAAATAATGAAAATATTATTCTAATGTATCGGTAAAATTAATATACCATCCAATTCCACACCATTAAGGAAATGATATTGTCGCTCGTGCGTACGTACGAATTAACTTCTCCACTACGCGATGAGATTCATTTCCACGTTCACCATTCAGTGATGATTATAATAATATATATTACTAATAAGTATGTAATATATGAAATAATAATTATACTGGAGATATATATATATGTGTGTGTGTGTGTTTGTACTTACATATATCTTATTCACTTAGTTCTGTTCAATACGATATGAAAATAGAAACAACGTTTATGCGTACGTACAGACTACCGTCTCCATAAACGATGTTTTTCATTTCATATATATGTCTATTATACATATTTATATTATAAATATATATGATATATAAATCATTTTATATATTTTGGATGTATTTAAATCTTGATCTAAGTGATACAATCAAGAGCAACAAGTTAAAACACGTACGACAAAGGAAACGATTATTACACGAAATGTTAATTTAACATGGAAATTATTATTAAATGGGTTGTATAAAGTCATAAATGATTCATGTATGATATCATAAATATTAATATGGTTCTGTTTTAATTTAATAAAATACTAATATTTTCATACAGGAGGTTAAACTTACCCTCGACTAAAGGAAAGTGCCAGGTAAGGGTTAATTTTTCAATCTCATTATTATCCGACATTGTTTATGTGTATGTATTTACTAGGACATTTTTATCATCCATTTACATTTTTTATAAAAATGATTTAAAAATGAATATTTGAAGGATTTTCTAAAGGTAAACTTTATCAAGATCATATTTTTAAATGTTTTAAAGATTTATCATTCTAAATATTTTTAATTAATGTCAATTTTTTTCAAAATCATATAAAGGATTTATTAATATGGACGTTAATGTTTTTAAATGATAATTATTTTCAAAATTTTCAAAGTGGTATGGGAAACTTTGATTCAAAAATCTTTTTTAAATTACTTCTTTTATAAATGTGTTACTTTTAAATGATTTTACAAAAACGATATTTCTCTCAAAAAGTTTTACTCATCATTTTCAATTATGTCAGCATCCTTTACTGGATATTATTTTTGATTGAGGTTGATTTATTATAATTCAATCTTCCATAATTTATTGAATGAGTTATGATATGTTTGACTATGGATGTTTTATTTTTAAACCATTCATGGTTTATGGTTTTTGTATTTACATTTCGTATGCTAGTATTAATAAGAATGTATATGTTATGTTTCAAAATTTTCATATGAGGAATGCAGTAGACTTAGTAAGTAATGGGTGTAGCCCGCTATAGCTCCTCGATGAATCATTAGGTCTCATGAGACAAACTATTGTCTTAGCACAAGTCCATGAAAAAAATTTTATTTGTAGTCTTGGCACAAGACCTTGACTATGTGGTAATGATGTCCCACATTATGCAATCAATCATTATGAAATTAGTAATTACATGCGATTATTTGACTAGTAGAATATCCATGTGCATGTTTATATTGTAATGTTTGATTTTTGTTTCATATTATGTTCAATTTTATGTTTAAAAAGGCTGTTTTTTTTATCACACATCTTGCCTTAAAAGTTTATAGCTTTTACTAAATTATTTACCCTTACTGGGAATCTGAGATCACCCCTTTCTTATGTTTTATTTTCCCAAGATTCCAAGAAGTGTATTATGATTGATATGCAGGGTTAAGCTGAAGGGAATAATAAAGTTATCAAAGAAATATTTTTTGTATTATATGTTAGAAAGTGTAATGTAATTTTCATGTATGAAATATATTTTCCAAGACTGCTAAACTGATCAGTCTTTTAGAACATGATTCCTTGTAATAATACCAATGTATTATAATAATGCACTGACCCTAGGAATCTTGGGTCGGGGCGTTAAAGTTGGTATCATAGGAAGTTTAGAAATTACCTTGGAAACTAAATTTAGATAAACTCGGAATAGAGCACATTACCATAAGATAGACATTGAAGATTAGTATAGAAGAAATTCCTAGAATTTTGGCAATGTAATGATTTTGTGAGTTTTACCAAGAAAATACATCCCTTTCTGGATATGAGCAGGTAGAGGTGGCTCTGGGATAGATGTACCTAGGGGTAAAACCAAAAAAACACAGCTTTGAGCTAGACTCGAACGGGAACTGGTGCATGACAACGGGCCTTGCTGCACTCTTGGTTACGAAACTCCCAAGGGATATACTTAGGATAATTCTCATTTTCATTACAAACCACTATGAAGGGTTTATGAGTATATAATTTATCAATGAACTTTTTTTCTAATTATGGATTATATCCATAACCTGTTCAATTTACATTAGGTATTTTACATGTTTTGTGTTATGAATTGGGATTCATAAACTGACATAGTGTATTCCATTGTATAGATATGAAGCCCAATAGAAGGAATGTGAACTCTAGTAATACGTATGATCCAATGAGTAATAAGGATCATTTATTTCATAGTATTAATCCAATGTTTAGAAGGGAAATAGTCTCCCATGTATTCTCAACATATGAAGAAATAACATCATGTGTTAACAAGATAAGTATAGAATTCTCTAACTCCTATGGATTTGAAGGGATCCAAGATAAGAAAAGGATGGAATAGAGAAAGATGGATAATGGAAAGAGGGAAAAGAAGGATTTTCCCATCTGTGATAACTATGGAAAAAATCACCATGGTAAATGCTTGAAGGGAATGGGAGTCTGTAATAAGTGTGGAGAAAAAGGACACCAAGTATGTGATTGCAAGGGTAAGAAAGAAATTCAAATGTACAATGCTTCATCTGTAAGGCGTTGGGACACTAAAATAATCAATGCCTCAGTCATCATAGTATACCATAAATGATGCTATTGGATAATAATCAAGTTATGATACAAACTCATGTGAAGATAAATGACTAGTGTTTTTATGTTGTTAATATAGAACTATTCATTTTAGTGTTGTATCAACAATATACTGGTTATTAGAATTATGGAGATAAATAAGGATGGTAATGCAGTACTATTTTATTGAGGATTTGAGATTATATGGTTCTAAGAAAAGTGACTTTATAGTAAGCTACAATTTTTGGAAAATATATGGATGAAGTAATGGTAATATTTATAATGGTTCTGATAATGAGGTAGTGATTTTGGAATAAGAGATGGTTGATTTGGATAAATTATATTGGATATCCTAGACTTCCTTGAAACTGATTATTGATTTGTATATTCCATAATTGCTAGAGTTTATAACATTTTTTTGGATAAAGGAGTATATCCAGTATTCTATAAGGAATAAGGGAGCATAAATATAATCAATAAGATTTTATGGTAATTCAGGATGTTGTGGTGTTTTAAAAGAATACATGATAAAGGTGTTCAAATGTTATTAACTAGAAAAAGGATCTTCATTATGTTTAACTTCCTTATATATTTTGGACAGAGAGTTTGGATATAAGTATTTTGGATAAGTCTAATGTTTGGAACAGATTATGTTTGAAATTGGATGCTATTGCTAAGGTTATTTTTGGATTGTAATAAAAAGGACAACCTTGAGGTCGGGCAACTATTTGTCTCATCCGACAAGGCCGCAGGATTTGAACCTGCAACCGAAGAGTGACAAGGGTGCATCACCTATGACTGGACAACGTTACACACTGGTTTGTATAATTTAGCTTTTTTTAAATAGTCTAATAAATGAATTATAAATTCATTATTTTGGAACCCTATATGATTAGGATAAATAATTTCATTTTTGAAATATTTTGGAGTGGAAGATGAGTTTGTGGTAGGAATTAGTTGAAGGATGAAACTCTACTTGTCATGTATATATATATATATATAAAATTTTTTCCACTTATTAAAACTAAATTTTATTAACCCATTTTCCGATGTGGGTTTTCCCACAAAGGTATTTTCTATTTTCAACCTCTTATTATCAAAGAAAAATCTTAAATTGCGAGGATGCAATTTATTGAAGGAGGGAAGAATGTAACACCCCAATATTTCAAATTACGTTAGTTCTTCAAAGTAATTCAATAACTTACACTACATGCAACATCGAGTTCGAGATCACCATGACATAAAAAACTAGCCGTTCAAAAGCGGTTATGAATAGTATTAACTAAATTTTAAACTATATATAATCCTTATAATTTTAAAACCCATGTTATGAGTTTCTTAGACATAATGTAAGAACTATTTCATTTTTTAACAGATAAAGGAAGTATTGTTCTAAAAATATAGTTTTACCGCCTTTTAATGGTGAACCATTTTTAAATCTAATATTTGAAACTTTTATATATTCAATTTGACAAAATAAACTTCTTCTTTGAAATAGGGACATAAGAATTTAGTTTCGATAAATTTTTGGTGTTTTTTTAATAACTTTCATATTTGGGTGAATAGTGAAAAATAATATATTTTAACTGAAAAAACTATTTTAATCAGAATAATTTATAGTTTTAAATTATACAATTTAATGTTTTGGAATTAAAAATAGATTATATTTTTACCATTTAATCCAATTCTGGTAATTTTATGTAATTTCACTTTGAAATTGGACATAAACAAGTGTCAAACTTTTGATAGTTATTATTTCTTAAAAATATTCCTTTTGGTTTTGACAGCAGGAATTAATATTAAATTAATAAATGCAAATTCTATGTTTTGAATTTGGTAAAATAGAATTTATTATTGAATTCAGAATATCAAAATTTTCATGGGGTGAATTTTTGTTATTTTTCTGAAAACTTTTAATTTTTAACGAATAGTGAAAAACACTGAGTTATAGTTTAAAACCGATTTTTTATTTAAATAATTATTTATTTTATTTAAATTTATTTTAGTTTTAAATAGATACATAATACCTATATAAGTTCAATGTAATTCATTGGAGTCAGTTTATAATAATTTTAGATATATAGAAATTTTGTTGAACTTTTCACTGTCTTTTACCCACCTCCTAGGAGAATTTGTAAATTCACATAAAACTTAATTTTTCCGCTTCTATGAGTTTCATTTCAAAAATTCAAGAGACATGGTTAATATCAAGGAGTAAAACGTGGTTCAATAAGATAAAAATAATTTTTTGTGAATAGTAACTTTTTACTTTTATTTACCACGGTTAAAAGTAAATAGGGTAATTAAGGGTAAAAATGATTTTATTATTACCGTAACACATGTCTTAATTCTATTTTATAAGTGTAATTCGACCAAAAAAACCTTAGGAATAAAATATGTCTCTTTAGGTCCACTTGGATTAGATTAAGACATTTATTATTATTTAATTTAATGAAGAGTTAAAAGAGTTAAAATCAAAGTTTAACATCTAAACCATTTTTAATATAGGGTTATAGATAAGATAAATTTGACTATAAGTATTAATTAGAAAGATAAAATGATTTCCTACATAATGGTATATTATTTATAATTTTTAGATATTAAATAATTAAATTTATTAATGAAAAAATGATGATGTAGTAATTACCTTATTAAGGAATGGATCAAATAAATGGTATTATAAATATTAAAATAAATAAAATTTCAATTTTTTTATGAAATACAGGAATTTTATAAGTGAATATTACATTTTTGGGATGATTCAATGTATCTTGTTCGAAGTAATAAAGTTTTGATGACTTTCACAAAAACAAAATACCAAATAGTGTCAAAGTTAACATAAATTAATATTTAAAATAAATACTATATTATTGGTTGATATAATATTCCTAAAAATGTAAGGTTCGGCCAAAAGAATTAAATAATATTATATACGTCATTAATGAACCACTTGAGGTTATTCTGGAAGTTTAGAGTAAGTTTTTTTAACCATATAGAGTATGAATTCAAGAAGACACGATAAAAGTTAAACTATTTAACTAAGAGTTAAATCTGAAAGATAAGGTTAAAATGGTAACCATTACATGTCTAAATCCTATTGGTTGAGTGGATTTCGACCCATAACCACCTAATTCTCGAAATAAATCCATTTGGAACCATTATAAACTAAATATGATGGTATAACAAATTAATACTTTAATCTTTTCCTAATGTGACCCTCACCCTTCTTATAAAAGGGCACTTCCCCTTATACCAGATTAACACCTCCAAATCCATTTGGATCGGACAAAACCTGCCCAAATATCCTTCCAACCGTCATACCGTCATCATAGAGGCCTTCCTTTGGTCAGAAATCCAACCTAAGGATCCCTTTTTATCAAATCAAAAGAAAGAACCTGAAGAATATGTAATGATTTCACCACCCTTTTTCAAGTTCTCTTATTATTCCACTTACCATTTCTTTATTGTTTACATTATAAAATAATAACTTCAGTATATTATATATAATGTGATGTTATTATAAATATGGCACAACTATATTCATTATTATATCCATCTTATGAATGATAATGTCACCATGCGTGCGTACGTACGGCTTACCGTCTCCACGCCATGGTGTAATTTGTAATTCAACACTATGTTATTTGGATGGATATAATGATGAGTAATATGTATATAAATAATGAAAATAACATTCTAATGTCTCTGTAATATTAATATACCATCCAATTCCACATCTTTAAGGAAATGATATTGTCGCTCGTGCGTACGTACGGATTACCGTCTCCTCTACACAATGAGATTCATTTCCACGTTAACCATTCATCGATGATTATTAAAATATATATTACTAATAAGTTTTTAATATATGAAATAATAATACTAATGGTTATATATATATATATATATTTACTTACATATACCCTATTCACTTAGTTCCATTCAATACGATATGAAAATAGAAACAACGTTTATGCGTACGTATAGACTACCGTCTCCATAAACGGTGTTTTTCATTTCATATATATGTCTATTATACATATTTATATTATAAATATATATGATATACAAATCCTGAAACATATTCTGGAAGTATTTAAATCTTGATCTAAGTGACACAATTAAGAGTAACAAGTTAAAACACGTACGATAAAGAAAACAATTATTATCCGAAATGTTAATTTAACATGGAAATTATTATTAAATGGGAAGTATGAAGTCATAAATGAATCTTGTATGATATCATAAATTTTAATATGGTTCTGGTATAATTTAATAACATACTATTATATTTATACAAGAGGTTAAACATACCCTCAACTAAAGGAAAGTGAAAGGTAAGGGTTAATTCCTCACTCTCATTATTATCTGAGATTGTTTACGTGTAAGTATTTACTGGTAAATTTTTATCATCCATGTCCATTTTCCATAAAAATGATTTAAAAGTGAATATTATAAGGATTTTTGAAAGGTACTCTTTATAAAGATCATAATTTTAAATTTTTTAAAGATTTATCTTTCTAAATATTTATAATTAATGTCCATGTTTTCAAAATGATTTAAAAGCGTTATTTATATGGACATGAATTTTTTAAAATGATAAATATTTTCAAAAGTTTCAATGTGGTATGGGACAATTTGATTCAAAAATATCTTGAAAATTACTTCATTTATAAATGTGTGACTTTTAAATGATTTTACCAAAAGTATATTTTTCTCAAAAAGTTTTACTCATCATTTTCAACTATGTCAACATACTTTACGGGATATTATTTTTGATTGAGGTTGATTTTTTATAATACAATATCCCATAATGTATTGAATGAGTTATGATATGTTTTACTGTGGGTGTTCTATTTTTATTCCATTCATGGTTTATGGTTTATGTATTAACATTTCATATTCTAGTTTTAATATGAATGTTTGTGTTATGTTTCAAAATTTTCATATGAGGAATGAATTAGACATAGTAAGTGACGGGTGGAGCCCACTATAGCTCCTCGATGCATCGTTAGGTCTCATGAGACAAACTAGTGTCTTGGCACAAGGCCATGAAAACAATTTTATTTGTAGTCTTGGAATAATGCCTTGATTATGTGGTAATGATGTCTGGTGTTAGGCATTCCCTAATTATGAAATTAGTTATTACATGTGATTATTCGACTCATAGAATATCCGTGTGCATGTTTATATGGTAATGTTTGATTTATTTTTTTCATATTATTTTCATGTTTATGTTTAAAAAGGGTATTGTTTTTATCACACATATTTCCTTAAAAGTTTATAGCGTCTACTAAATTATTTACCCGTAATCGGTATCTGAGCTCACCCCTTTGTTATGTTTTATTTTCCCAGGATTCCAAGAAGTGTATTATGATTGATATGCAGGGTTATCCTAAATGGAATAATGGTGTTCTCAAAGAACTATTTTTTTGTATTGTATGTTAGAATGTTTAATGTAATGTTCATGTATGTAATCTATTTTACAATACTACTAAACTGATCAGTCTTTCAGGACTTGATTCCTTATAATCATGCCAATGTATTAAAACAATGCACCAACTCTAGGAATCTAGGGTTAGGGAGTTACATGAAACCCAAAAAAAAAACAAAAAATTTTAATTTAGAAGATGAACATTATGGGAAAATAAAATAAAAAATTAAATAACTCAATAATAATTATAGTAACACGTGGTAGGATAGTCTCCCCACCATGGAACTTCTTCCCTATAAAATTTCCCTTTCAATGATTTCCCTACTGAAAAGGACTTTGAAAAATTCTACCTAAGGAGATACACTTATCCTGCCCTAATACTAAAATGACTAGGATGTTTATTATGGAAAAAATGACATAATATAGGTCTCCCCACCATTTTAGAATTTATATAAAATGATGAAAACCAAGAAAAATACTTACACCTTGAGAGGAAACTCCATGAAGAACATCAATTCCACCATGTACATGAGAATGCTCAAACAATCACAATGCTAAATATCTAACAAACAAATATAGACCTAAGAGGAATCTCAACCTACATGCTAACCTCATCAAAACCAAGATTGTTTTTTTTCCTATCACATGATGTTTTTATTGATAAAAAACACCTTGTATTATTATAAACATTTAATTTAAGTGAATATAAGTTATTAATGTGTAACACTATATTATGGAGTGAACCGATCAATAGGATTGATTAAAATAATATTTTGATGACTTTTTTATCTTCTCACATCAATAAGAACCACCGGCTACCTCATAGAGGGCCACATGCCAGCTAGTGGTGATAGACATAACCACCAATAGAGAGAAATGCCACCGACTACCTAGTTAAAGCTCATAGGAAACTTGGTGTATTTGAAACATATTGGTAACCTGCCGATGTAACACCGACTACCAAGTGGAGGATACTAACTAGTTGATGGCGTTGTGACTAGTACTCAAGGGGATCATTTATTGTGGCCAAAAGAATTTTAAATTACTATTTTGTGATGTCATTGAATAGAAATCAATTTTATAATATAACTAGCGACCATGTAGACTACAAATTGGAACCCTGGAGGCATGAAACCATACTTTAAATAAAATTATATGATAAAAATCTCTATAATCATCAATTTTCCACTAGTTACGGGTGCACTATCACATTAAAATTAAAAGTGTACATTCTTTTTAAATAATTATCACTTATTATAAAGTATTATATATATATTATAGTGTTATTTATAATTTCATTAGATATTTACATTGAGATTAAAATGATTTGTTCCTAAACAATTCTGTATATTCTTCTTTCTTTTTATTTCAGTGGGTACTAAAATTAAAAGTGAGGTATTCATGTTTCCTTCTAAAACCGCTAAATTCTAAGTAATTTTTTTTTCTTTGAGGTTTATTACTATATACGCACCTGTGTTTTCATCTCTTGAGGTATGACCAAGGAAGAAGATTCCCATCCTAGGAACCCCAAAAATATATCTAGTTCCTATCATTGAATTAATGATCCATTCACAGTATCACCATCTCGATTAGTTTATACTAAGACTTTAGGTTGGATCTAAATATAACATAGAAGTATGGACACTCTCCCACATAAAATGAATTTTCTCATATTTAAGTTGTCTAAAAAGGATTCAACTCACCACTTAGATATAATTTCACTTCAAGACGTCTGACACAACTCATATGTCATGCTAGTTCCACCATTGACATGTTGCATGATTGATGTAAAGAATTTTCTAAAGGTTGTTATCAGTCATAGGACATATCACTCATTAGATCTTTTAATGAAGGAAATTACCACACATAGTGTGTGGTTGTTGCTGACCCCACCCCCCTAAAGATACATTTATACATTTTTAGCTATCCCACCATGAAACATCAACGCTTTGGAAGAAACACAATGGGTTGTTTAGACAACCCAAGGCAAGCTATATCCTCCAAGACAATCCCCAAACCCACACTACATCATCGAACATAGATAAAATTTCTATATAGGTGACTATGTTCCAACCATCCCTTCCAAAATCAACCAGACTAGTAGGTCTCCTATCAAGGGAGTTCCAGGGACTTCTCCATAAATGACACATAGGCAGGCGTTCCCTCAACCAAAAAATGACATTGGGTGGTTAAAAAGGTAAATCCTTTTGTAATTACTATTTCTTATTATAACTAATTAAAAATCAAGGGAGTTTATATTTTAGTCAACACCTTTATCAAATCATATTCCATATTTATTTTACAATTTAATCTCTAATTAACTTAAAATTTTCTATTATTAATCATTTCTTCTTCGATGCACATATTTTTAAATATGCTTACTTGTATTCCTCTGATATTATATTTTAATTCACAAAAAATGAAATTGTTCTTTTGTTAAATATTTTTGTTTTTAAAAAGGATTTGTCCTTTATGGATTATTTTTCAATGTTTTTTCAAAAGGAATTCACCCCGTACTAATTATCCTAATCTAAAATACATTTAGAATAAAATGAAATAATTAATTGAATTTTTTCATTGATTTACTAATGTCCTAAACTTATTTTTAAAATATTTAATTTTTTTCAAGAATGGTTTGTAATGTAATTATTATTCCTATGGTGTTTCCAATGTTTAATATTTAGGAAGTAGACCTTATTTTCATGGATCAAACTGCAGTTATTATAAAAAACAGAATTTAACATTTCATATAAGTATTGGTAATCCTTTAGGTAATATTTTTTTGCATGGTTCCTACTTGTGAAAAATTATAAAAAAGGACACACGATGATATAATTTATTTTTAATTAGATGGTAAAGCTATGAATACACTACATTATGGATTTGACAAAAAAATATTTTAATAATATATATATATATATATATATATATATAAAATTACTAATTAAATATATAAAATATTTGAATTCACTAATGAAGGGACAAAAAAAGTTAAATATACTACATTAGATAATTATAGATAAATTTTTTAATGTTTTATTATAAATCCAAATGAATCTTTTACTATAATGATTACATGTTTTACTAACATATTCAATAGTCGAAATTATCTTTGTGATATTATATCAATATAAAATTTAGTCCATAATGTTCATTGGGTTTTACCAATATATTTGGAACCTAATGTTGCAGAGATCCATGAAGATAAAGACATAAAGATCATGTCGTTCAAGGAGCTTATTATATCTATCATGAAATATGAGAAAATTATGTAGTGAAAATATGCTAATATATATATGGAAGATAAGTATGTAAAAAATTAAATTTCATTATAGATATCAGAGAAAAATAATCCAAAAGTGACAACCAGAATCTCTCATCCTTTCATGAATACAAACAAGTTAATGAAAAAAAGATACAACTACTAAACTAAAAAATTCAATCAAGAATCAGAAGTTATGTTCTTCAGTTGTAATAAGAAGTGTCATATCAAGAAGTATATTCCCTTGAATAAGAATAATTATAATGACCTAAAACAAGGTAATAATTATCTTAATTTCATAACATGGAGTTCTAGAGATGAATCTCATTATTTATCGAAACCAAGAAATGAATGTTAAAGGTTCCTTATGGCTGAGATCAAGTTATGTGATGAAGTAAATTCATTTAATTCTACTCCATCTATTTTTTTTAAATTCTTCAAACTATCAACTATGTTATGAATATATCCTTTATTCTTGAGATAAAAGTAAAAATGTTTTTTTATGTTACTTAAAAATTTAAGGATTATAAAAAAGTACAATTTAGTTGTTATTGAAAAAGATAAACATTTTCAAATAAAATTATGATTTGGTTTTAAAATTTAAAAAACAACCAAAAATTGAGAATTTGGAATCTAAAATTAAGGATCTTAATAATAATATTTCTCAATGAACCCATTTTACTAATTACATAAATATTATTTTAATATCTCATCATTTTTTTAATAGTAATCACAGAATTTGTTTTTCAAAACAATACTGTCTTTCAAACAGCTCTAAAAAGTATACTTTTTAAAAGGGATGTTCCCAAAATAATACTTGTAATTTTTATTTGAAATATTTGAATCTTATTTATGAATAATATTTCAATAATTAAAGATATGATAGAACTAATTTCATTCATATATTTTAATATATTTTTAATAGAATACATTTTTCTAATCATGTTTGGATTCCAATGTATTTATTAGCTATCTTATGGGAACATAAAATATGGGCCCCAAAATATCGAGTCTCTTGATTTTTTTAATAAAATTTTCTCAATATAAAAATGTAATAAGAAACTTATTATATTTATAGAGTATTTTTGAGGCACAAGTGTGGTGATCATTGTAAATTTAATCATTGTAAAAAATTAAATAGAGGACATTTCATGTTCAATGATGATTCAAAATAAAAAATAACTTGTATCAGTACTATCATTTTAAATAAATCTACTTTAATTAAATATGTTTTATTAAATAAAATCGTAAATGACTGTTTACAAATTTTTAGCCAATTATGTTATGCTGGTTTTAATTTGTTTTGGAAATTATATTTTAAATGTTTTTAATTGTAGAAAAAAAATTATTTAGAGAATCTCATTTTAAATTTTTTTATATTATAGATAAAAAACTATTGCATTAAAAATTTTATGTGTTTAATTTCACAAGATAGCGGGTCTTGGATTTTTATTATATTGCATGGTTATTTAAACACACACACACAAACTGGTCATGAACAACTAAAACAATCTAGTATGTGATTTACCAAATTTTTATTTCAAAGATAAACTTTTTCTGAACCTTTCTAACTCAGTAAGAAAACAAAATGATAATTTAAATAAAAAAATTAATTTTAATATTATAAAGCCTTGGGAATAACTAACCTTGAAATTTTTGGAAATACTGGAGTTTTTAGTATAAGCAGAAAATCTTTTACCTTTGTAATTATCAATTATTATAGTAGATATATATGTGGTTAATTTTTTTGTTTTGTAAAAACAAATCTTGCAAATATATTGGAAATTTATCCTAGAAAGTAAAAAATGATATGTTATATAATATATCTTCCCTTATAAGTGATAATGGTGGTGAGTTTTATAATAAAGCTTGTGACTGAATTTGTGTTTCTTAAGTTTATCATCATTTATTCTCTACTCCTAAAGCACATAAAAAATGGGGATATCAAAAAGTGAAATAGAACCCATTAATGTTGTGGTAGAAATATTTTACATGAGCTTATACATCCTAAATTATATGGGTTTGAGTTTTTATATTCCAATTTTTATATCATTAACCACGTTCTCAAAATACACATCCTTAGAGAGACCCCTTATGATCTTTAGAAAGTAAAAATTCCTAAAAATTACATTTTATAGTGTTTTTATGTAAATGTTATATCCTTAACACTAAGGAAAACCTAATAAATATAGTCCCCATATATAAATAAGTAATATTTCATAGAAAATATAACCTACGTAAAGCCTACTGAGTCTTCAATGAGAGGAAAAACCCTATATGAGTCAATTTAGATCATGTTTCATGAGAACCTTCCTAAAATATATCCTCATAGGGATGAGGGTGTTAAAAAAAAGAATTTTATGTTAAATAAACTAAAAAATTACTGAAAATTAAGGTGAAAAAATACCCCCATATACTTATTTTCCCAATTATTTGGTTGATTGAAGAGACCATCCCATAGAGAATGTTATCGAAGAATTAAAATCTATAACACATTTTGTAAGGGATATCTTAAAGAAGGAAGAAAATCAAAATTTGATCCTAAAACCTTTGATGGAACTATTAAAAATGAAAATAATTTAATTTCATTGAAAGAGAAGTTAATATAATTTAAAAAGAACAACGTATTGACTCTCAGGGAAAGACCCAACGATCATCGATTATTTTTTCACCAAATGGGTTTTCAAAATATGTTATACGTGAAAGGTAATATAACTCATAAAAAGGATAATTTTTTTGATAAAGGTTATGATGGATAAGAGTATATTGATTATGGTGAATCCATTTCACCTGATTCTTATTTTAAATTCATTATAATCTTATTTTCATTCACTGATCACTTTATTTTATTTGAATTATATGACAAAAGTAATTTCTTAATTAATTTTATTTCTAATTGGTTTTTTTGAATAACCACATGGGTTTAAATATCCTAATATTACATATCATGTTTTCAAGTTACCCAAAGCTCTATTTTGTTTTAAACAAGCCCCTACAGTTTGGTATGAAAGGTTAACAAAATTACATTTATCAAATGACTTTAAAATTATAAATGATGATTCAAATGTTTTTATTTTTTTTAATTTAGTTATCAATTGTTGAAATTTATGTTTATGATTTTATTTTCTGATAAAATAAAGGATCCATTTCTAAGGAATTTTATATTCTAAGGAATAATGAGTTTGAATTTTTTTATGGGAGAACTCAAATTCATCCTTGGTTTTAAAATTTATCAAAAATGGAATTGAAAATTATTAATCAAATGTAAATGAACTAATAATATTTTTAAACATATTGGAATGTATCAGGGTAAATAAATAATTAAACCCATGAGTAAAAATTTTAAAATAATGTTGGATTAGGCTGGTGAATTTTTTTGACAAAAGGAATTATAGAAGTTTGATTGGAAGTCTTGTTTACTTAACTTTGACTCAACAATAAATCATGTTTTGAATTTTCCATTATGATAATTATAAATCAAATCTAAAAAAATTCGATATTAAAGATTATAAAATTATTACTAGATATTTAAAATGAAATAAAAACACTGGGTTAATTAACGAATGAACACTTATTTTTAAATCACTTGTTTTTATAATATTGATTTTGGAGGAGGTCAACTAGGTAGAGAAAGTAATAGTGAGAATTTAAACATACTAGGATAATCCATCATCTCAAGTGGTACTAATAAGAAAAACCTTATTTATATTTTGACAGTTTAAGAGAAATACATAAACAATGGAAGTTGTTTCCCTAAAATTATATAGATAAAGTATACACTCTTAGACTATGAGATTACATATGATAATGTACCTATAAATTGTGAAAATATTAGTGCAATTAGTATCTATAGAAACCCAATCAAACATTAACTCACTAAGAACATTGATATAAGCCACAAATTTATAAGATATATCTTTCAAAAGGTTGATGTATTTATTGATTTCGTTTATTCCAACCATCAAATTGCAGATATTTTCATTAGAACCCATTATGTTGATCACATTGAATTTCTCAAGGGTGAGTTAAGTATGATTTTATTAGGATATATTTTCATTAACTTTGATAATTAATATCTTTAAAAATTGTTTTCAAAATAAAATATTTTCTTTTCTTTAATTTTATTCAAGTGTTACATAATTTTTTTATTTTTAAGATATTGAGATAGTACAAGGGAAAAAATATTTTATGGATAAAAAAGGTTTATATGGTTCTAGAAAATATTCATATAGAGGTTATTACCTTGAAAAGGTATTTTTAGTTTTTTAATAAAATCATCTCCTAGGGTGTTAGGACCAAACCATAAAAATTACATATTCTTATGAATTTAAACTATAATTCACTTTCATACGGTCCCAAAGATCTTTTAGGATTAGAGATATATAGACTTAGTTCATAAATATTAAATAAAAAATTTGAATAAATAGTGTAAATTTATAATCAACAACCATTTCCCATTATATATATATTTTAAAATAGAATACATTTTTTTTCTTGAAATATCATTATAAAATTCAAATTTACTTCTTCTTTTCAACTAACCATACTTAAAACCCTTGAAAACATATTAAAATGTGTGATGTTCTCACAAATCTCAATAATGGGCATAAAAATAATAAAGTAAACTATTAATTATTACGAACTTATAAAAAAATTCATTATCATAAATAAACATTGGGCTTAAATTAAACATTTTTACTCGATAAATGACCTTCTATTCCTAAATATTTTCATAAAAAATTTCATAAGAAATATTAAAGGAAAATAAAAATAATAAATGATACTTCCAAATTAGGTAAATATAATAATAATTTTTTAAAAGAGTAATCAATTTCATCCTTATGAATCTGAATATACTTTCCTTTACCTTGTGAAATCCTAATATTTCCATAAAAACATACAAAAATCATACATAAACTATATAGGTAAATCAAGGAATCATTTTTATATCATTATTACATACATATATAATAACCATCACTATTATACATGGAATAACCATTATAGCTACACCTGAAATATCCATCATGGTTATACTTAGAGTAACCATCACAGATACAATTGATATAACCATCAATATCTTACTTTGAATAACCATCACAACATAAACCTATAATCTCTTAAGAGACACCTAATCGGACAACTCAGTCCCTTTAACCAATTCATTGGATTTCTATCATAGGCTCACCCACCAGCTGTTTATAATAAAATCAACCATCCTTATAAAAAAATCCCAACAATGTAATGATTCATATTTCCTTAGGCCATTCCTTTGTAAAAGTATAGTGTTTAGGTTTTATGGGAGGCAATGATATCTCATTTCAAGAGTTTTCCAAATTTCTAGTTTTTTCATCGGTGAGTCTGGGGCATCGTCCTTGTTGTGTTGAGGCGTCTATAGGTCATGGAGTCGGTAGGTCATTGCATCGGTAGGTAGAGGCATTGGTAGGTTGAGGAATTGGTAGGACGTTGAATTAGTAGGTTGTTGCATTGGTAGCTCAGTGTCGATGGATCAACATCGGTAAGTCATATGGGTGGCTTACCTGTCAGTGGATCAACGTTGGTGACTGACCCGTCAGTGACTCATTTCCTATTTTTCCAGTTTTTCCCAATTTTCCAATTTCATCCCTCTTACATATTATTTGACATAAATAGGGTTTAAAGCCTTTTTTGGGTGTTTTTAAGAGAATTTAAAAAAACATTTTTTATATAATTAATATCCTAGCACTCTGAAGAATTTTAGATATTTATACCATGTGATCATGATCAGGATCCCACATTAATGTCATTCGAAACTGGTATTACTCTAATATATGATCTGGATCTTCAAAGCCAAGATCCTCTCTTCTTTGGACCCCTTTAGTTTTTACTTGATGCGCCCATAGATTTTTCCGTCCTCAGAGTTGTCTATCTGTGTAGGAGTCATCGTTGGGTTTTCTTAAAGTTCCTTCCTACTACTCACAAGATCCTTTATTCTTAGTGAAAAGAGAAGATTTGGTCACATGTTATTTAAAGTAGGGATTTATTCTACCTATATTTAATTGTTCATCCTGTGGGGTGGGTGTAAAAATGATTACTTGCGAAGAATGAGTGAATAAGTTTATTAAAAAGAGAAATAAATAAGAAAGAAATATGATCAAAATATAACATGGTTCTACAAAATAACATGTTGGGAGTGGATTGATTTTTGATCGGTGATTTTATTTTGTTATCCTTGATTCTTTATGGATTATTGTGGCTGTATGTATTCTGAAAATAATGAAAGTTTGGGGTATTTTATATTAAATTGTTTGTGTTCTGTTTGTTTTCATTATGATGTTTGATAACTGGACGTAAAATGAAATCTGTTTAATCACATATACTTTGGTTAATTAAATGGATTCCCCATGATAAAATGTATTCTTTGATCACCCTGATTATTTATGGTGGAATTAAAGAACCCTTTTTTGCTAAATTTGAATACCCTTGGCTTGATTCTGTGGCTGTGTGCTCTGTGTTTTATGGGATTCTAGCCTTGTGTATGTGTTGGGTACCAATGTGGATAGAGGAGTTGGTTCTCTAAGAAGGGAGTGGTCTGTATGTGCAGTAGGGATGTGGTTTAATAGTATTTGCTATGGGATTTGTGTGTAGAGGAGTATGAGTGGTGTGTTGGAACCTGAGGTTGAGAGACTGATTGATTGTGGAATGGACATACTTATAGGAAGTGGTACTACCACTGTCATGTTTTGGCCATCGAGCGATGTTGATCAGTGGGAATACGGTGTGGTTAAGATCTAATTATGCAATGGGACTGAATCTGGGAAATTTTGGGTAGTGGGGCTGTAGGAATGGGTTTTGTCTTGAATTCATGTTTATAAGTGTTCTGGGTATAGTGTTGATGTGTAGTAAAGGTTCCTTTCCTTGTTTTGAGTGTAGGATTACGTGGTATTACTTTGACGAATGATAGTTGGCAGTACAGAAAAATGAAGTGGGTTGGATGTTGTGTGTTTAGTTAATCAGGCTCTTCACCTTCTAAGATGGTTGTAGATGGTGTGCTCAGTAGTTTCCCTGATTAGTGATAAAACAATATAAAGTGAACCCATTAATTAATGAATGGAAAGTGGTTAAATTAAAAAGGGGTTGGGATCATTCTTTGACCAAATGGTTGTTTTGTGGTTGTGCATATAAGGGTTATAGAAAAAGTGGTTCTCATGGGTTGTTTGTTTGTTTTGGGGCCCGTATGTTGGTTGAGATTTTTTTACTTATATGTATAAGTTTTTGTTCTTTGTTATTTCTATATGCACCCCACACTTTTTTAGAACTATGTTTTGAACACCCCCATTCATAGGATAGGTTGTCTTTCCCAACATTTGGTTGGGAGTATGGATGGATGGTTATTGAATTTCTTCCTCTCACCCTCTTCCAGGTTCGTGCCTCTTGAGCGTATCTGGGGAAACTGTAATGGATTGAGACTTACTAGTCTAAGATCCTTCAGGCACGTTTGTTGTGGATGAGGGTCTCGTGTGTTTTCAGGCTAGATTTATTTTCTAAATTGTCTTTGGGATGAGGCCCAGGTGTCTTTGGGAGATAGGTGTGGTTTTTGTGGCCCAAGTGTTTGTAGGTGGGATTTGTGTGTGGTTTGATGTCTTAGTGCTGCGAGTAGGTTGTGGCAGGGGGGCTGTATTTGGAAGAGTGGTTTCATCATTATGTTAGCTATTAGGAATGAGTAGTTAACTAGTGGGAAAGTAGTATGGGGTACCCAAATGCCAATGTTCTTGTACTACTACTTTACTTGACATTTGTTATTTGGTGAGTTTTCTCTAGTGAGGATGGGCTAGTGAGTACTCCATGGTAGGTTCTTTGAGGTTTTACTATTTTATCATACGGTATTTAGTATGTTCCCCACTTATTGATTGATGGATTTAGTTTTCTTACAGGGTATACTTGCATACTCAACCAACATTTTTAAAATAGTTTTTAGGTTTCCAGGAGTACATTAAAGACTGTGCTAGTCTTTACTAGCTTGAGAGTTAGGATAGTTGTTATGATTTGGATTAGTATTTTCCTATTGGGTAATTGTTTTATTACTTTGGTTGTACTTTTTTCACTTTGAACATGCTTATGGGAATAGATATTGGCTTCATTTTTTACCATTAGTTTGGTGTTGTTTGGGATTTCACCATCTTATATCCTGATGTTGTTTTCATTAACAGGGGTAATGCCTTCCATTTTTAGTGAGATTCAATACCCTTGGTGCTAGTATCCACTCTAGGGCCTATTGGAGGTGGGTCTCGGGGGACATTATCTCTCTTTTATCACGAAGAAGGAAGGGCATGGAATTTTATTGTCCCTTCCCTCATCTTGAAGAAGGTGGGTCATGATAGAATTGTATCAGAGGAGTGAGGATTGAGATATAGGATGGAGTTCAGAGTTAGGAATAGTGAGTATTTCATGGGATGGTAGGGAAATGATGTTAGTAAATCATGGTACATTAAGTAGGCCTGGAAGACCAGCTAGGACATAGGATTTTAGGGCCACCCATGATCCGATGCAAGAACTCTGGACCTACTAAACGAGAAAGTGAGGATATTATTATTGCAAGATATATACCCTAGGAAAGGTACATGGATTATAATGACTTGTGTTCTTGTGTGTCTAGGGAGTTTTGGGAATTTAATTTGAATAATGTTTTTAAATTAATCTTAAATTAAAATTTCCATACTACCCAGTCTTAGGAGTTCATTGTATAACCTTTTCAGAAATGGAACCTGGACATTGACCATGTGTGGTTTGAGAAGTTGAGGCTCATTAAGCTGACCTGGTTGATCAGTGGAGGTCCTAGTGAGAGGAGAAAGATTACTTATGGAAGAAGACACTTCGTTCTTTCTAGTGACAGACCCTGGGGGAGTATGAATGAAGTGTTTTAGACATAGAGATGGAGGGATGGACTGATGAGCTGACAATCACCTTCACCTTGATCCGAGATCCATGGGAGTTTTGATTTCTATAGTAATTCATCAAGATGAGGGGAGAAAAATGTCAGTGGTGGATGATCTACCTCAAGGAAAGAAAGTAGACCGATGTTTTGTGGGCTGACTTTGAGATGGGGTTTTGGGTGTAGTTTCTTTCCTCTATGATAAAATCCATGAAAACATAAGATATTCTCTCCCTTTGGAAGGGAAGTATGTTGGTGAGGGAGATGGTGATCAATTTCAAGGATCTTCTATGCTTCGATCCATATTTCTTTCCAGATGATGAGTCTCTTGTGAGAGGCTTGGAGGAGGAAATCTGACCTTCTATTTAGTAGGATGTCCCTCCCATTACTCTAATGTAAAACTTAGAAGTCTAGAGTAAGTATGAAGTAGTAAAGAGTATGAACTTGAAGGGAGGTGTATTGCGAGAGGGGAACCAGCTGAGTTCGTCAAAGGGGAAGGAATTTCGCAACAGGGCTCCGACATCAGTGTCTTCCACGTTTCAGCTAGTAGGGAGTAGGCCTCAACAGTTTTAGTTCCAATCTCCTGGTCCTCACCCATTTTCCATGGGGCTGGGACTGAGGTGATTCATCTATGGAGGCTATGGAAATCTTTGAAACTAGTTCCCATTTTGAGCTCATTACGGTGGGGGGTGGGTAGGTTCAACGCCCACCCCAACAGTAGCAGTTCTCTGTCTACCCTTTCCAAAAGCAGGGGTAGTGAGCTCCCTCTCCACCAAGGGTAGACGGTGCTGGAGGATGCCTACATCAAGGGGTTGCTTAGGGACCTCAACTAGGGAATGGTAAGGTAGGAAGTCAATAGTAGGTTGGTAAAGGATCTGGGATTGGTCAGTTTCTCGCCGCAGAGGCATCAGTCCCAGTGGGGCGGGAGGTTGTTCAAGGTATGATCAGTCTGTTTTATAATCTTGCACGTGCATTGTTTGATTCAGGAACTTTTCACTCCTTTTTTTTTCTCCCAGTAGAGTCCATTACCTGGGACTAGACAAAGAGAGAGTTCTTGTGACCCTTTTATTGATCTTGCCTGTTGGAAGTCAGACCAATCTGTCTATTGTTTTTCGGGGATGCAGACTGATGTTGGAGCAAAATCAGACTAGTGGGATCTTTTTCTGCTATAGATGCATCCATACATTGTCGTCCTGGGAACTAACTGATTGTAATATGTGCACTCCATTATCAACTGCTTCTAGATGAAGGGTTTTTTTCTGAGATTTGGATGGCCAACACGTAACATTCATTGGCGAGTAGTGTTTTTAGGTGGGTAGTAGCTGTGTGGTGCCTCTTCTCTTCTTCTCGGTTGAGCTGTTAGTGGGATTAGTAGACACATAGATGGTGGAGGTTTGGGGGATTTTTAGAGATTACCTAGATGTCTTCTTAGAGGAGGTTATGACCCTACCCCCTCGACATGACATTGAGTTCAGAATAGACTTGTAACCTAGTGCCCATCTAATTTTGAGAGATCCCTATCAAATGGCGCCTTCTATGTTGTGAGAGTTGTGGATTTAGGTTGATCACCTAATGAAAATGGGTTTTATCTGGTTGAGTGTTTCTTCTCGGGGTGATGTATTTTTGTTTGCAAAGAAGGCATACGGTAGACTAAGACAACACATATACTACTAGAGACTGAATTAGGTGATGTTCAAGAACTGTAACCATCATCCAAGAATAGATGAACTTTTTGAATAGTTAATGGGATAAGGATGGTTCTATAAGATTAATCTGTGGTCTAGATATCACCAGTTGTGGGTGAAATAGGGTGCCATCATGAAGAATTAATTTATGGTACTTGTATGGGAACATCAATTTCATGGTCATGCCCTTCAGTATTACAAATTCACCAGCCATGTTCATGGAGATCATGAACTCTCTCTTCTACAATTTTCTAGACTGTTTCATCATTTTTTTCATCGACGATAGTCTAATCTACTCAAGGGTATAGGAGGAACACACCAATCATATAAGGAATACCTGGGAGATCCTCCAACACCACTAACTCTATGGGAATTTATCTAAATTCAAGTTTTGGATGCGATAGGTGAAATTCTTAGACATGTGTTGTCACATCAATGGATAGCAGTGGACCTATCAACGGTCGAGGATGTTGTTTCTTAGGTATCACCCAGGAATGTGGAAGAGGTTTATAACTTCCTGGGTCTAGAAGGATATTACTCGAGGTTCATGCTTGGCTTCTCTTGATTTGCATCTCTATTGACAACCTTGAATAGAAAAGACCATGCCTTCAGGTGGAGTGAGTAGTGTCAGGAAGCTTTCAACTACCTAATGGGAAGCTATTCAGTGCCCTATTGCATTGGATTCTAAAGTAAGGGGTAGTGTTCATGGTTTTCTGTGATTCTTTTGTCTTAGTCTTGGAATTTTCTCTAATATAGTACTAGGGTGTGATATTTTATGTGTATATGAAGTTATGTCTACATGAAAATAACTACTCCCCCCATGATCTAGAGATTTCAGCAGTTGTGTTCGTGCTAATGTTTTGGCGACATTACCTCATCAGGGAGTGCATTGTGGTCTTCACGGATCACAAGAGACTGAGGTATATCCTCTACTGGTGAGACATGAAATTGCAATAGTAAAGCTGGATAGAGTTTCTAAAGGAATACGACATTGAGATCTCTTACACCCCAGGAAAAGGTACATGGTGAATGATTCCTTAAGAAGAAAGTCACCAAAGGTGGTAGTTTGAGAATCCCTGGATGTTTGGAAGGTGATATATAAGTTGTCTGGTTTGCGTCTTAATGCGGGAGTAGATAGTGGCATAGGCTGTCTGATTTAGTTGAAAGTGAAGTCTTCCATGGTAAGGTAGGTGGAGGAGTCTTAGTGGGGAGAATCAAATACCAAATGCATGACCACACTGTTTAGGGTGATGCTCCATAGTGATGGTCAGAGGATAGTAAAAATCAAATGTAATTCTATAGGAATATCTTTGTGCCAGTAATAATGCGTGAGATAGTTCTCTGTGAGTTGAATAACGCAGCCCGGGAGGTGCATCCAGGAGTCTCTAAGATGTAATGAGGCTTGAGGGAACAATTTTGGTGGCCCAGGGTGTAGTAGATAGTGGAAGAGTTTGTGGAAAGCTGCCTAGTCTGTTAGCAGGTGAAGGCTAATAACCGTGTTCCAGGAGGTCTA
Source organism: Viscum album (assembly GCA_963277665.1). NCBI lineage: Eukaryota > Viridiplantae > Streptophyta > Magnoliopsida > Santalales > Viscaceae > Viscum > Viscum album. The sequence continues at coordinate 811,010,869 of OY728126.1, read as the reverse complement.
TTGTATACCACAGACATTTCCTAGACGAAGTGGGATAAAATCCCGATGGATTTCATCACATGATTATATATGAATCAGGGAGGATGTGATTCTATTTCGGTTGTAGTGGATCATCTTACGAAATCAGCTCACTTCTTGGAGATCATGGAGTCTAGCATAGTAGATGACATGACAAAGAGGTATATAGATGAGGTGTTGTGGCTGCATGGGGTTCCAAGATCCATTATTTTAGATTAGGATACCCAATTTACATCATGAGTCTGGAGGGGATTTCAACATTCCTTTTTCACCCAGTTACACCATTGATCTTTTTCCCCCCTCATACAGACCATAAAACAGAAAGGACAATCCAGAATTTGGATGATATGTTATGTGCATGTATTATAGACTTTAGTGGGTCTTGTGTGTGACATTTTCCCTTAGTAGAGTTTTATTATAACAATAACTACCAGTCTTCCATTGGTATGGATCCATTAAAAGCCAAATATGGGAGGCAGTGTCATTCATCCTTGTGTTGTAAAGAGGTTATAAAATCAACCATTCATGGTCTGAACGTGGTGAATAGTACAACAGAGAAGGTTCAACTTGTATGTGAGAGAGAAAGAAAATAAAATGAATGAGAGAATTTATATACTAACTAGAGGATAAGGCCTTTGAAGATTGAGGGAGAGGACCATGTTTTCTTGCCAGTTTCCCCTTGATGTGGGTAGCAGTGTTTTGGAAAAGGGAGAAAGCTTTATCGCAGGTTCATTAGACCTTTTGAGGTGTTGGAATGAGTTAGAAAGGCGGAATATCAACTGGAATTTCCACCATAGTTGGAGATGATCTATGAAATCTTCTATGTCTCTGAGCTCTGTTAGTATCTACATGATGAATCCCACATTATTAACTGAGGAATGTTGGATACCAAGGATAACATTACACTCATGGAGTGACCGGTAAGAATCAAGGAGCATGAGGAGAAGGTGTTTCATCGATAGACCATTCCTTTGGTTCAGGTGTTATGGAGGCATGGTGTCCTCAAGGAGAGTACATGGGAGTAGGAGGCACATATTCATGCTTAGTACCCGAAACTTTTCAATGTTTTATTTCGGTGTTTTAGTTTGTTCTTGGTTTTTTGATGTAATGGTTGACCCTATTTGCAGTGAGATTAGTTTTTTCCTTGTTCTATGAATGTGTGTGAGAAGTCATGAATATGGGGAGGGGAGGACCTAATCCCTAATCAAGGAACATTAATTTGGATGAGATTAAAACCATTCGGGAGAGTCAGTTCTACCCAAAGAGGATAGTGTCATGACAATGAGGAAGAAAATCCCTTATCCATGTGTCTGGACGGTGTGAAATTTGGTGTTTAGTTGTTTGGGGGGGGGGGGGCTTAGTGTTTGTGTAGTTGTTCAAGTGATATATGTCAAGGATGTGTCCTTTTATTTAAAGGATTCCAATATAGTATTTATACAAAACCTGGTGGTTGGTTCTAAAGAGGTATCTTAAAGAGTGGTTATACTGATCCCTCATTCTTTTGGGTTAGATTTGAATTCTTGGGGATGAGAATTGTTTGAGGGTTATCTGATGTAATGACCCATGTTTCCCTAGACCATTCATTTGTGAATAGATAGTGTTAGGGTGTTTGGGGAGGTAATGGTAACTCGTTTCAAGAGTTCAAAATTTATAGGTTTTCCTTTAGCGGGTTAGGGGTTCCAGCATCGACGAGTCAGGGGAATTGACATCAATGAGTTGAGGCATCAATAGGTCAGGGAATTGAAAGGTCAGGGCATCGGTAGGTTGAGGCATCTGTAGATTGAGGCATTGGTAGTTCGTTGCATCAGTAGGTCATTATTTCAGTAGCTCAGCCATGGTAGCTCATTATTGGTAGGTCACATCAGTAGCTCACCTGTCAGTGGCTCAACATCAGTGACTCACCCATCGGTGAATCATTTCTAGTTTTTCCACGTTTTCCCAATTTTCTAGTTTCATCCCTCTTATGTCTTATTAAATGTAATCCGAGTTTAAAGCCTTTCTTGGAAATTTTTAAGGGAATTTTAAATCATATTCTGTATATCATTAACATCATAAAACTCCCGGGACTTTGAGATATTCACACCGAGTGATCTTGATCACGATTCCACGTTAATGGATTTTGAAACTGGTATTCCATTAATATAAGATCTTTCTTTTCAAAGTCAAGATCATGTATTCCTTGGATCCCTTAAATTTTCCTTTGTGAACCCAATGATTTTCTCCTCCCTAGAGTCATGCATTTATGTGGGATTCATCATTCGGGTTTTATGGGAGTTCGTTATTGCTACTCACACGATCCCCTTTTCATGGCACAAAGAGGCGATTTGGTTGCCTTTTATTTCAAGTAGATATTTCCTCTGACTCTTTTTAATTGTGAATCATGGAGGGTGGGTGTAAAAATGATTCCTTATGAAGAAATGGTAAATAATTTTCTTAAAATGAGAAATAAATAAAATGGGAATATGATTGAATAATAACATAGGTCAATAAAATAACAGGATGGGAGTGGATTGATGTTTCACTGCCTATTTTATTTGGTTATCCTTGTTTTATTATGGATTTTTGTGGCTGTATTTCTTTTGAAAATCATGGCTTTTGGTGGTATTTTCTTACACAATGGTGGTGTTCTATTGGTATTTGTTATGATGTTTGATAATTGATCAAAACATGAAATCTTCCTAATCACATACACTTGGTTAATTAAATGGGTGCCCCATGATCAAAATTTTTCTCTGATCACCCTGGTTATTTAAAGTGGAATTAACGAACCCCTCTAGGATAAATCTGAATACACTTGACTTGATGGTGTGACCTTGTGCTATGTGTTTTATGGGGTCCAAGCATTATGTAGGTTGTGGGTATAGGGGTGGAAAAAGGGGTTTGTTCCATGAGAAGGGTGTGGTATGTGTGTGTACCAGGGTTGTGGTTTTATATTAGTCTCTACGAGATTTGTGTGTGGAAAAGTACAATAGGTGTGTTGGACCCTTAGTTTGAGAGACTGATTGATTGTATAATTGATGGACTTGTAGGAAGTGGGACTACATTTTTTTTACTGTGGCTGTCGAGTGACATTGTGAATTGGGACTGTAGTGTGGTTTTGAACTTATCATGTTGTGGGAATACATCTAAGAAATATTGGGAAGTGGTGCTGCAGGATTGGGTTGTGTCGTGATTTCATGTTTATAGGTGTGATGGTTTTGGAATTTGTTGTGTAGTAGGGGGTACTGATCCTAGTTGTAAGAGGAGTATTGTGTCGTATAACATTGAAGAATGACAGTTTGCAGTACTGAAAAATTAAGTAGGTTGGATGTTGTATGTTTAGTTAATCAGGATCTTCTCTTTCTGAGATGGTTACATATGTTTTTCTTAGTAGTTTCCTTGGGTAGTGCTGGAAAAATTTAATGTGAACCCATTAATTAATGAATGGAAAGTGGTTAAATGAAAAAGGGGTTGGGTTCATGCTTTGAAAAAATGGCATTTTGAGTGGTTGTGCATATAGGGGTAGTAGTAGAAGTGGTTATGGTGGGTTGGTTGTTTGTTTTGGGACCCATAGGTTATGATGAGTTTTTTTACATATATGTGTAAATTTTTTTCATTTTTGATTTCTATACACACCTCACCCTTGTTAGGAAAAATGTGCAGAACACCCTCATTCATGGAAGAGGGTGTATTTACCAACATCTTAGTGGGAGGATGGATGGCTGGTTGTTGACTTTCTTACTCACACCCTCTTCCAGGTTCATATCACTCAAGCATATCTTGTGAGGCTATAATGGCTTGAGGATAACCATTCCAAGTTCCTTTGGGAAGTTTTTTTGGATGAGGGGCTCAAGTGTTTTTGGGCCAAGTTTGGTTTTCCCGAGTGTATTTGGGATGATGACCAGGTGTCTTTGGGTGATAGGAATGGTTGTTGTGGCCTAAGTGTCTACGGGCGATATTTATGTGTGGTTTGGGGCCCAGGTGTGTGCGTGTAGATTGTGGAAGTGGGACTGTGTTTAGAATAGTGATAACATCAAGTTGTTATCCATTAGGAATGAGAAGTTAACTAGTGGGAAAGAGGTGTGGGGTACACAAGTGTTGATGTTATTATACTACTACTTTACTGGACTTACATTATTTGGTTAGCGTGCCCTGGTGATGTTGGGCTAGTTATTATTTCTTGGTAGGTGATTTACAGATCTACTGTTTTGTCATAAGGGAATTAGTATGTTCCCCCACTTTTTTCATAGATGGATCTAGTTTTTTTATGTGGTATATTAGTATACTCACCCTACGTATTTAAAATTGTTTTTAGGTTTTCGAGAGAACTTTAAGGACGGTGCTGGACTTTACTAGTTCGGGCATCAGGATAATTTATGTGTTGCTACATAGTATCTTCCTTTCTGAAACTTGTTTTAGTTCATTGGTTGTACTTTTTTCAAAGTTTACATTTGAACATGAATATGGGAATGAATTTTTTCTTTACATTTACCTTTAGTTTGGTGTTGTTTGGGATTTCACCATCTTATCTCTCAATCACGTTTTCATTAACAAGGGTAACACCTTCTATTTTCTATGAGATTCTATACCCTTTATTGCTACCTTATACTTTTACATATAGCATTACATGATTTTAAGCCTAATTATACATCAGAGTACAATCCGAGGATCGTAAAGAGTAATGTCTTCGAAGACTAGGCACATAAGAAAACATTATAAAATATAAATCTTATTTAATATCCATAATTAGCTTCTATCTCCCATTATTCTCATACATCTTTATAGGATAAACTTGGAAAAAGATGTACAAAGGAATAAAATAAAATCCCAGTAAGGTAATAACCATAATAACAAATCATTTACACATGGGATAGAAGGCATGCAATGATTATATAAAAAGAAATTTAACATATGGATTCATAACATATAAAAAATAATCATATAAACATGGAGTCAGAATAATGTGGCAGAAACATAAAACATGACTTTAGAACGTGTCAAGGTTAACCCTTAATAGGATTTACTTGGTAGCATAAGAAAAGTCTATCCTCAAATATTATAACACGTGGTAGCATAAGCCAAGGCTAACCACCAAGACCATTGCACATAACGCCTCATGACACTCAACATTACCTACTGCATTGGAGAACTATATGGGCGCACCCATCTTAAATTTCAATGAATATTTTTTAAACATAAATAATCATATATAATAAATATTACATAAACATAGGGGTTTCCCATGTAATGAATTGGGTACCACAATCATGTCAAAAATCATAACAAATGGGTGTATCATAAAAGTGTCTATGAAAGAAAAGAACTAAAATATACATGAAAATAAATAATAAAAAATATAAATTTATCATGGTAAGTGATTTAATGTATATGTTGAAACATGTAAGAAAATAATTTATGAAATTTTAGAAATAAAACATTTTTTTAAAGTTTTAAAGAAAATACTATATAGCCTTTAAAATAGAAAAGGGAAACTCTTTTGTATAAAACAAGAAGTGAATTGAGAATATTTTCCTAATAAAAATAAATACTTTATAAAGAAAATGGTGGTTTAAAAATTTGGTTAGTGTGCACTTAAATTTGGGTATGAATTTGGGAAGTTCCCTTAAAACAAGTTTTCTTATTAGGAAGTATTGGTGAGGGAATCACATAAAAACATGTCTATCCCCGAAATAGAACGATGGATGAATATTAAAACATGAGTTTGGATCATATAAATAGTATTTATTATTTTTTCATAAAAATAAAAGACAAATTCATTTGTTTAAAAAATAAAGACAGAGTAACCTGAAGGAATAAAGGAGGTTCGGGTAGAAACCCTTACGAAATATCGTTATGGTATCAGGTGTACTTTGGGGGTATTAATGAGAGATAGAGGGATTTATAATCTTTTATAAATCATGGGGGAAGTATGGGGAAGGTGATAAATCATACCCCATTATTATGGATTACACATAAAATGTCATAACATATAATACATTCTTGAATAAAAGTGAAATAGAAAGGATCCCTTTCCTTAAGTTGGAAGGTGTTATTATCCTGATATTAATGACCTGAATAATAAAATTTGTTTCTTTAATTAATAATTATATAACCCCTTATATGTGTAAAATATTTTTTATAACATTTTTAAGTTCATTCAATACCTTTTCAATTGGTTATAAGGTTCAATTTCATTGTTTGGGTATGTTTGCTTCCTTGGTTTTAATGATCGGTTTAGTTATATTCATGTTCGAAGACATATATTATGAGAGTGGGTTTTCATAATTCAAGTTATAATTTATTATTTAAAATACATAATTTTACACTATTGTAAATTTTATTTGGTTACTTTGATTGAATATTAATATATATCTAAAATTTTAGTGGTAACCTTTTGGGTCAATTGATGGTTTTTGACCACAATAATCATGTTTGTTATAAATAAAAACCATATGTAAAAAAGGATTAAAAAAATATAGATGAGATATAATAAATAAATTATGGTATGGTTATACTATGAAAATGGTTTCATTACTAGAATGGAATATGATAATGGAAATTAAAATCCCATCATCCTTGAATTTTGTAAATGAACACATGTCGGATGGTGTCTTATTACTAAAATAAAAGAAGGGTAAAAGAGAGATGATAATAACTTATTATGTTTTTATAACAAAATTAAAATACATGTAAGGTACTCTAGTTTTCATAACATTTGGATGAAGAGACATAAGGATAGAAAATACAACAAATTAACTTGAAAGAAAATTAAAGGAATTGAAAAGAGGAATTTACCTATTGAATTATTCTTCCTTGAGAGCCTCTTAAAGGTTTAGGATTTAGCCTTTTAAAGAGACTAAGGGATATTTGAGGTGTGGGAGGAGATTATGGAGAGATTTTTGTAGAATTTATGAAAGTAAAAATGCTGGAGAGAAGTGAAGAGAAAAGGTAAGGATGGGTGGTATTTATATTGGAGGGGAGGAGGGGTTTCATAATATTATAATCATTTGTTTATTATTTTCCTATAAGACAAGAAATATTTATGATTACATTAAAAAGAATATTAATAAGTGCATTTTAGTTCAATATTTTGGTTCTTACATCACTTATTATTTCTGTAATAGTGGATTTAAATTATAATGTATTAATTTGGTAAATTAATGTATTTTACTATTCACCAAAAATTACGTTTGTCTTATTAGATTCCAAACTTCTTACTAATCCCAACCGTGTGTGTTAGATTTTTGAAATTAAAATCACATAAGTGAAAATATTATGTTTAAAGGTCACACAATATTTGGTATTACATTTTTTATAATTTTAGGTGATTATATGACATAATTATAAGAAATAAATTTCCATTGATAAAACAGAGGGTTGTTACACCATTGGTGCTAGTTGCCACTCTGTGGCTTATTGAAGGTGGGTCTAAGAGGTCATTATCAATCATTAATCCTGATGATGGAAGATCATGACACTTTTCTGTACCTTCCCTCATCTTGAAGAATGCGAGTTGTGACAAATAACCATAATTGAACAAATAAAATATTGAATCATAAAAAGTTTCTTTGAACCCTTAAGATTTTTTTCCAGATATAGATATATCCCATTGCTTAAAAACCCATTTTTAAAATTATTTTTTTAATATATGGAAGATGGTTATTTATTTTCATAAAACAAGGATGGTTATAAAATAATCCAAACATCAAAAAATATTTATGGTGGTGGGTAAAGGTGTGGTCACCATAAATGTTAAATATAACATTTATTTTTATCTTTTTGTAAATAATGTAAAAAAATTAGGTTATAGGATCCATTTTTAAATAATTAGAAATAAATTAAAAACCAAAATAATATACCCTTTACCAATTAATTTTTTTTCTATATAAAAATATTAAATTTTTAAAAATATGGACGTGGAAGATAAAAATATTTTTATGGGAAACCATAAAAGAGGATTTTTAAAAGAATGTCCCTTTACTCAATTATGACTCATCATGTGTGTTATTTATCTTTATTAACAATTTATTTACATGATAAAAAATATTATTTATTTTTATTATTCATTTTAGATCACTTATTAAAATGTTATATATAATTACATAATCATTTATATGGACATAAAATGTTTTGATTATATTCAGTACATAAGTGAAATATGAATTTAGTAGGATGACTATTATAAAAGAGAAAATTATTTCATAATCTAAATAATAATAACTAAATAATTATAATTTTTATACGTCAATTATATGTTTAAATTCATCCATTATATATGATTATGAAAAATTAACTACATCAGAATCATGTAGACGGTAGGTCATACATATGCAAGAGTAACATTTTCAATTTTCTACAATAATTATAGAAAAAGGTAAGTATTATTTTATCTTCATATAATGATCATAATTTTATAAATATCAAATTACTTATTTAAATAAACATATTTATATATCATCCATGTGATGTGGTGATAAAAAAAATCAAATCATTTGTGGAGGTGGTAGTCCATACATACACACGAACAACATTATCATTTTTCAACGAATCAAATGGTAAGAAACAAAATGAAATATTATATATATGTACTTATTATCACACACACACACAAATATATATATATATATATATATATTAAATCCATCATTATAAACATTCTAGTGAGACAATGATGGGAAATTAATTACATTAGTTTGTGTGGCCGTAGTCCGCCATACACATGAATGATGAATTCCTCTCCCATTTTATGGAGGCTAGAGATAGATATATATTATGAAACTAAAACATTAAAATATAGATATATGGAGGATAATATTTTTATTATTTTATAATTATTTAATAAAATTTGAAGGAGGTGGAATAATAAAAAAATTAAAATATGATGTTAAAATATATATATCTTCTTCGAAAATTCTCCTCTGCTTAATACCTAAATCTCTCTTTGCTTGTTATTCTACCAAAATAAAAATTAATAAATTTGTTTATGAATTATATTAAGTTATTTGGGAAGGTATTGGTTGATACAAATGGGTTTTAATGATTTAATAAATTATAAGAATTGATTTCCTTTAATAGGAGAGGGGTGGGGCACTTTTGAAATTTATTAAAATATAAATTTAATATTAATTAATTTAGATGTAAAAATAGATAAAAAATTAAAAAATTAAAAAATAATATGATTATGATTACAAATAATTTTTAAAATAATTTTTGGACAATGTTATATTATATTTCAACCCTTATCATTTTGTTCTAACCCCCCATTAACCTTTTCTATGCATACCATGGAAAAAATATTTTTTACACTTTGAGGTCAGGATAGTTACTATAAATGAAAAAATTAACCATAAATTTAACATGATTTATATTTTTAATCATATCCTAACAACTTGGATGAATATAGGACTTTTATGAATTTTATATCTTTTAATAAAATATTTCTTTTAAAAAATATAAATAATGTCAATTTTAGATATATTCTTTTACTTTGACTTATATAACATAAAGAAATCCAAGGAATCAAAATATAATCAATTAAAATATCAATAAAATTTTATATTTATATAAAAAATTATTGTGTCACTTAGATTCTTTAAAAAAATATTACTTTTTTTAATATCATATATATAATTTTTTCAATTTTTTGAATAATTAACGCTTCAGTGTTGTGTATGAATTTATGATAATTATTTCCTCAGTAAAGATTAAAATAAATTATCATGATGAATATGAATTATTTTTTGTTTGAAATAAAATTTTCAACCAAATACATTCTCTAGTTATCTCCATTTTAAAATAATATTGTTATTAAAAATACGAGTGTGACATGTTGGAATTTTCATTACATAAAATATAATAAATGTAATAATCACTTAAAAAATGTAAAAAGGAGTTATAAATTAATATTTGATTATTATGAAATAAATTTAATCATATGATAAATTTAATTGATGTGTTATTGTCACTTTATTCTCCTTATTATTTTATTATTAAATTTAATCACATGATTTACCCTTTACCATGGTAACAAAATTACTTATGTTACAATTCATATTGACTAAATTTAATAGAGAAACATTTAACAAATTTTACCCATTAAATAAAATTATATAATCCATTTTTTAAAATTAAAAACATATAATTGAAATAATTTAATTTAAAATTAATCTAGTAAAACACAACGAAAAATAATTTGTTAGAAAAATTCTTTTTTGAGTATAATTTTCTTATACTTAATTCAAGTATAAAATAAATTAAAAAAAATAATTTTATTATATGAAATAAAAACAACCTAATTAAATTTCAAAACTAAACCTTATTTAACTTTACATTATAAATGAAAGAAAATAAAATATATTTTTCATTAGAAATTAGTAATCTTCATTATTCATTGAACAATAAAGCATTTCATAAAAGTATAAAAAATTAATCTTGAAATAATTTTGAAATTACAAAATTCAAATGAAGTTTTTTTTTTGAGATTAAAATTCTGTAATATGAATAAAAGTTTTTAAAGAAGATCATACGATACATAAAAATTCAATTTGGTTTGAAATAAATAATTTTTTCCTTTTGATGAAAAACTTATCTAATATTTTTATAATGAACGTGAATCTATATAATATAACTAATGAATATATGAAAATATTTTACATTAATATTATCTATTCTGTTACACAGGGAAAGAGTAGTGGGCCTTTACTGCACACCCAGTTTGACACTCCTTGAGATTTTAGTTGGTTTATTAACATAATATTTTTTAAACCAAAATGATAGAATATAATTTCCAAGTTGAAAAATTAAATTAATTTGGACCTTTCAATTATTTATTTATCCTATTCTTTCATTTTATAATATAATTACCTTATTTAACATTTATATTGTTTTTGAATCATTTATTTTTAATTTTTTATAACTATTCAATGTTGCATTATATCCACGATGCATTAATTGATGGGGAGCTAATTTTGTTAGCACTGAAACTGTCTTAGATGTGCCAAAAATATTCAAATAATTATATTATTTTAAGACATTTTAAAGTGTTATCTCTACCATCAGTAGTATTTTTTAATGACCAGAAATATTATAAATGAAATTCCCTTTCAAATGAATAAATAAATTATTAAGTAATAATGATATGGAAAAAACATAGACTTCCTTGGTAATTTAAGACCATTTTAAGTTATATCCTATTAGATTTAAAAAAATTTAATAATTATAATAATTTATAATATATTCATTGTATAGTGACCATTAAGATTATTATATGAAGGGTTACGATAAATTAAAATTGACATAGATGGAAGAAGTGATGATGTCGACCAGTAAGATTATACCCTATGAAGCCCATTTATCAGAGAATCTAAGGTATGTAAAATACATTAGATATTACCATGACTAATCCCAAAATAAGATAAAATATCTAAAGTATGAGTGAATCTATTTATAAGATAAGTTCATGCTCATCTAGATCATGGCCTAATCCATGTTTGATGAACCACCCCATGAAAATTTCACCATCACACACCTAACCCTTAGGGAATTCACTAGTGTAATAAGGGGATATGTATGTAGACAAAAAAAATATGAATTTTTATATTTTATTTTCAATAAAACAATAATTATGTGTAATTATTTTTAATATTAATTTTTAAATGACTAAATAATGGGTTTGATAAAAACTAGATGATGATATGATGAAATAAAAATTATATTTTGTGGGAAATATATAGTTTCAATAAAGACACCTTTTTTGATTAATTCCATGATTTTTTAAATTATATATATTTTAATAATATAATATTTATTAACTAATATTTATTGAATATAAATGAAAATATAATTTTATGAAGTCATATGTAATTTTAATACGTGTTAGAAAACTATTATTTTCAAAACACAAGTATTTGTCAATAAATAAGGATTTTTTATTTAAAAGTGTAAAATATTATACTTAGATAATTATTTTGATAAATTAAATATTATTTTTTAAATCATCACATTGAAATTATGTAATGGGAATTTTTCTTAATTTTCTAAGAGTGTCGAATTTTTAGGTAAAAATTAAATAAGGTATAATTTTACATTATGTACTATGACATATAAATTACAGAAAGTGATGTAATAAAATCTATAAAAAGTATCCCATACCAAAATTATGTTAAAAGTTTAAAAAATGTGTTTCTAAAGTATTTTGGTTAATTTTTGAAATCCTTAAGGAATCCTCACAAATTTATATTATATTTTAATGTTTTTAAATTAATTCTTTATAAATATTACTCAGTTCACCATAAAAAATGTCATTATTTTAATGTTTTCACTCACTATACATAAAAAATAATTACAAATAAACCTATTTTTTAGAAACCATGGGAAATAAAGATGGGTTTTTTGTGTTTTTCATTACTTTTTTATACACATTCAAAACCGTAGTTTAGAAATTAAAAAAGAGTCCCCCCACGTTTTCAATATAAAACCACCCCACGTCACATTATATCTCCACTAAAAAACCCTTGGATAAAGAATCTACTCTTCCCTTACCTCTCTAGATAACTCCAGAGGATCCTCCAAAATTTTAAAAAGTTCCTCTGAACTTATTACGAGCATCTTCTAAACGTAAGAGATCCTCTCCTTCTCCTCTTTATTCAAGCACCTTATTTATGTCATGCCATTCTATTTACAATATTTCATGTTGGAATATGTTTTTACACATCCCTCTCACTTTCATTATGATTCCAAAGTAATTAAATACCTCGTATTCTCTCATTGAACCATTATATAAACCATTATGTATACATGTTATGCTTTCCAAAATTATCCTGTGATTTTCCATGCCAAACATCTATGTCATAAATACACATCTCCATTTCCACTCTAGGTCATTCGCGTAGTTTTACCTATCCAAAATTTATTTTTTATTTACATTTGTTTATTAATTTTTTTTTAATATTTGGGTTACAATTTATAAAATACATCCTTATGTTTTATAATTTATATGGAACACTTATGCATGTACATGATATGAATGTGATGGGTGGGCCCAAAATTACATAGCCTAACAATGGACTTTGAAACATTTTTATCTTATGATACTTCATGTGTGATGTACAAGATAATATACTAAGAAAAATATCTTATGATTTAGTATATTTAGCCTCGAATTATGTTTACGATTTCATGTTTTATGTAATTACCACATTCCTATGCTGCCTTTATGTTATTTTTATATCAGACCTCGTTGTTCATGATTATAACAATCACCCATATTAGGTTAACTTTATATGTATATTCGATTACATTTAATACATTAAATTGTTATATTATTTTTGTTCTTCCCTACTCTGATTTATAGCTCACCACATTACATTGTACATCCCCTAATTATCTCATAAAATATTAGAAGAATAATGGAATTTTAGGATCATGTTAGATGAGTTTTCAATAATGTAATTTTATTTATAATTCATGTTGTTATGATATATACCTAATTACCCAAATAAACTAGGAATCATGATCTATTAGGGTTGTATAATGTGTAACTTATTGTTGTAAATAATTAATTAATGTTTATTAAGGATACAAGTTATCATAGTTACTATTTGTGAAAAGTATTTTTATTTTTGGGATTATGACTAGAATAATCTAAGTTAAATCCTTAGGGATAAAAAAACATAGGAAAAAATCCCAAAATTTTAGTAAATTATAGAATAAGTGGAATATAAGAAAATAAATTCTTGTATGGATACTACAAGTTGACGTGGCTCTAGAATAGTTATACCTAGTGCTAAAAACCTAAAAAAGGGTGCATTGAGATTAACCCAATTATTATCTTATACATGACAACTACCCTTCTAGCATGTCTATTTTGACACTCCTAGAGTATATGATTTAGTAAATTCAAAGTCCCTTTATGAACTACTATTAAGGGATCAAAATAGCTATAATATTTTTTGTTATGAAATAGTTTTTTAGGAAATAGAACTTAGAAAACAATAGATTGAAATATATAAACTATAAGGTTAATGAATATTTGTCATTTGTGGGTTTTCCCTTTTATTTTCATGGTTTCCCAATTATGTGTTTTGTAACATACTAAACTAAACCACAAGGTCTTGGTCGGAATTCCACATGACCTCATGCATGCCTCCCCATACACCAGAGCCTACCAACTAGGAGGGTGGGTTTGAGTTTATTAGTGGGGAGGCCAATGAGGGTCTTAGTCTATTAGTTGGGAGACTAAACCCTCAATATAAGTGTATAGAAGATATAAATAACCAATATAAAAAAACGAGTACACGTAGACACTGAAATATGACATACATGATATAATAATCCAAATAAACAATAGTTTCATGGGATAGGAAAATCCATTAAATAAAGGATGTAGAAGATGAACCACTCGAACTCCATACATGAATGTCAATGTTATCCTATTCCACTTACTAAACCTTCAATTATATGTCCCATGATATTCATTGGATTCCTAGGTATTCTATCTACAAGAATAATGAAGTGACCATGTATGGTGTGAGTAAAAGACACAGTAAGAAACAGAGAACGACCCTTATCATAAGTGTATAATATATAAAAGTGAATGCCTTGAACATAAATAAGGTGCATATATTTAAATAATATGTCACACAAGTACCAAACATATGATGGGTCCTTGGGGACTAGCTGAACCAGAATATGCACCATGATGATAAGTACATCTTTCTTCGATACTATGCTAATAGAAACTTTGATAACCATCTCGACGCATACCCTTAGTGGAATAGCACAAAAACATGTACAAATCATATATATAAACTAGGGTTTCCCAAGTACAAACTGGCCAATTTCTAGTACACCCCTCTAAGAGTATATCCCAAAATCATGTGACACATCCCACCATTTGTAAAATACCAAGTACATGTTAACAATTCTATAGAACATTCCACCCAAGTGAATACTTCTGAACATGGATCACGTATCACATGCCATCAAACATGTGTCCAATCTCACATGCCTATCAAATAGGTCATGAATTCACAAATATAGTAGATATCAATTCAACATATATGATATATAATACAATTTAAAAAACAACATCAGATAAAGTTAATGGTTTTATAATTGTAGTAATCACAATCCAAATTCAAGAAACACAAACAGATTTCAAAGGTCACACACACATATCATATGATAAAATATAAAACATATGCCTCACATGCTACAGACTGATGATAAGAAATCATTTCAACAGCCTATAATAAAATATGAACTAAATTCATCTTCTTCATACCTTAGATGTAGTGACGATTTATGATAATGGTTGGCATTAGATTTTAATTACACCACATAATCCTTAATACCTTCTTAAAAAAAGTCGGTTTAAAAGTATTCTCATCGAGATGATCATAATGGATCCTATGGAATGTTAACATGATCAAAATTATAGATGATATCAAAGTTATAAGTTAGAAAGAAAATTAATATTTAATAAAAAGAATAAAAGAGAGTGGCAGAGAGATATCCTTGAGGGACGTGAGGGTGGGGTGGAGTCCTCTTTCCGATGAACTATCACAAAAATTCCCCCTTTTAATACTTTTCCTTTTAAACTTCATTTATTAAATCATTATATTAATTTTTTAATTCATTATTGATTATTTAAATTTCTTCTGGGAGCTACCTATTAAACCACCTCCCTGATTCACCGTATAACGCCACCTGGGCCCCCTTCAAACATCTATTTATTAGTTTTGATTAATCTTTAATTTCAATAAATATTAATTATAAAACATATTTATATGTACATACATTACGCAGACACACCCATACCAACCCACCCACACACACACCAACACACACACACACAAACATAGATATATAGATATATATTTAATTATATATTTAACCCCTATATATACCTGATATACACACACACATCCATATGTAAATATATTCACCCACAAATGTATATGATAAATATATATTTATCCTATTTATTTACACACATTATATATATACACACACACCAATATTATTTTCCCAAGTTAATAAAATTAATAGTGACTCTATATATTTTATTAAATATCCATTATCATTACCACCATAAATATTTAAAATACAACTTCCATTAAATATTGATAATTAGTTAATAAATTATTATTAACCACACAAAAACATTTACTTAGAACAATTAATAAAATCACCATTTTTTACTTTGACCACCAAATAAAATATTCACCCTACCAATATTCTCACAGTAACATAGTTATTAATTACCAATGTAATTTAATTTATTTTTCATAGACACAAATAATAATAAGAATATATTAATTATTATTATTATTTTAACTACCAGAATATTTTTAGATACCAATTATTATTACCCTTACGTGTGATCTAACTGAACACCTAATTCTCAAAAAAGTTATGATGTATGCAGGGTAAAATACGTATTCAAAGATTTAATGATGGTATAAGATTTTCTATATGAAAAACTGACCCATAGATATTCAATTATTATAGAAACATCATGTGCATATGATATAATGTATATAATAATTTTATTCTATCAATGTTGACACTCAACAAGCCTCATAATATCATTCTATCAAAACACCTAACTATGAAAATATTCTATAAAATATTTGAAGGTGTTAACTGGGATTTTACACTTTCGAAAAGCCTTCAACTTATTGATTAAGTTATTTTTATTGGGAAATAACATTTTCACATGTAAATGATTATAATTAATTAATATAGGGTTTATTAATATTAAAAAATGTTGATATTACAATTTTCCATATCAAATAACTTTTCTCCCTTAAGAAGTATCACTAGTGACCTTGTTAAAAAAACTCAATCCACCAAGGTTGAACATGAGAGTCCTATCTATTCTATGGTATCACACATGGTTATCTTAGGATTATACCCTCATTCCATGGTATAATCCTTCTATCACTAACCCTAGTTTTTATCCCTAAATGTTAGTCACAATAATTATATATAGATTATAACATCACAAAATTCTTAGATTTACTAATACATTCAATTCAAGATATATCATTATAGAAATAAAACACAGATATATCACACAATTAAAGAATATATCCTGAATAGATAACAAAAAAATGTAATTTAATTAATGAACTACTTTATAGAATAATGGATGGTATATATATATATATATATATATGGACTCCAAACATACAAACTTTTTCATGATGAATAAAAATATTTGAAATCTCATAAATCTCATTGAAACATCCTGTGAATCATCCAAGATAACTTTAGTCAATGGTAATATAAAAAAATTCGAATTTTTATGAAAACATAGAGGCCCACTATACAGTGTCTTCCAGATACTGTCACAGTTCTCTTGCCTGAGTCCCAACCAACATAAGTCCTATCTATCCAAACCCAAATAAATTTAAGAGAAATGAAAAGTAAGTAAATGCATTATATTGATACCATTTTGTAATATCTCAATCCAAAAAACCATTTCAAATATGAGATTCCACAAAACCTCATGAACACCTCCCCATAAGAAAGAGTCTATCAAGTAGTAGTGAGGGTCTCAATCCATCAGTGGGGATACTAGTGAGGGTTTAAGTATTTCAGTGGGAAGAATATGACCTCCATTAGATTTCACAGAAAAAATAATGAAACAATATATGAAAAATAGAGTACATGTAGAAACTAAAATATGACATACATGATATAATAATTCAAAAAAAGAATGTTACAAGATATAGAAAAATCCATTTAATAAAGTATATAGTAGACTTCCCAATCAAACTCAGTCCAGAAGAATCAATATTCTCATGCTCCACATACTCAACCATACACTATAGGTCCCTTTCCATAATATAGATCCCTTGGAATACTTTCTACATGTTCATTGAAATACTATATTGGAGTGTGATTACCAAAATTAGTAGGACACCTCCAATGAACATTAACATCAGTGATTAAAATATTAATGTTCATTCTATTAACATAAATAGGTTATAGACATAAACAAATATCACATAGGTACCAAACATATGTTAGGTTCTCAGGGACTAGATCTACCTACTTAACACCATGTCTGCAAAAACAACCTTACTCACAACATCACTGATAGAAACATCGATAACATCCTCACATGACCCCTCAGTGGAATAGACAAAAAACATATATGACACATTAGTTTCTGTTGGGATAGACCAAGTACATAAAAACCATGGGCTAACACATCCCTCTTACAGGATATTCCAATGGCACAAGACACATCCCCTAGATGAAATATCCCAAGTATATGCTGACCAATGTATGGAATATGCCACCCAAATGAATACTCGCAAACATTCCTAAAGTCTCTCATTTCATCCAACAGATGTCACATATCACATGCCAACCAAATAGGCCAAACCTGTATGCTCAACTATAGTATTTATGAAAAAAACTTATAAGATACATAATTCAAATGAGAAAAAAAATCATGTCAAGTCAACAATATCAGAATTACATTAATCACAACCGATATGGGTAAAACACAATCACACGTCAACGAGAACACACAAACACACCTGCTGTGATCAAGAATCAAACAAAGTTATCATAAGCCACACATTCACGCCAAAAAATGATTCCATTAAATGATATAAAACATGAAACTATGTTATGGACTTCCCACCTTAGGTATAATGCTGATTGATTACAGTGGTTCATGTCCAAGTTTAATTTCACCACCAAATCCTCATTAACTTTTGAAAAAATTAGGTCTAAAATTATAATCATTGAGAAAAATCACACACACAATATGCTACTTCAGTTTGATTAGTATCATAGAATATACCAAATAGGTAAGTTTAGAAGATAATATAATTAAAATAACAAGAATAATATAGAGAGTGGGGGGATAGAGAGGAGTGTGGTTGGGAGGGTGGGGTGGAGTCCTCTATGCAATGTGATACCACAATATTCTACCTTTTAATATATATATTTTTTAAATTTAATTAATAATTGATTATATTAATTATTTTATCATTTATTTCTTATTTCAGTCTCTTGTAGACATTACCAATGAAACCTCCTCATCAATTCACTATACAACTCCACTTATCCCCCCTTTATAAATATATATTTTTATTTTTTATTACACTTATTCCATTTGACCATTCATTTAAATATATCTCAAATGTAATATATAATTATATATATATAAACACACACACATTACACATACACACACCGACAAAAACATATATACACCCCCCACACACATACATATACTCCCCCATATAGATAAAATTATATATTTATCCCATATATATACAGATTATATATATATGTATATATATATATATATTCATATATAAACCTACACATGTATATATATATATATTTGTCCTATATATATATATACACAATACACACACACACACACCAGTATTATTCTGCCAATATAAAATTAAAAAAATAACATTTTATTATCATCATTAAATATTTATCTTCATTAGCACCATTAATATTTCAAATAAAACATTTATTAAATAATGACAATATATTAATATGTTCTTATTAATGAAAAAAACCATTAAGTTAGAAAAATTAAGATTATCATCATTATTGCTTTTACCACCAAAGAAAATATTCACCCAACCAATATTTTCATTATAACATAATTATCAATTAAAATTGTAATTTCCATTATTTTTCTTAAAAATACAATAATAATAATAAAATTATTACTTTTATATTAATTTGTCATTAAATATTTAGATACCAATTATTATTACCCTTACATGAAATATAACAAAACACCTGATGCACAGAACGGTTATGAGACACCTTGGGTAAAACAATAATTCCTTATTTAATGGAGATATCAGATTACCCATCAGAAAAACAATTTGATAGATATTATATTATTTTAAAAAAATCACACATGAGTGATATAATATATTTAATATTTTTAATCTAATTAAGTTGAGGCTCAATATTCCCTATAACCCCGCGTCAACTTAGTACCTAACTGTGAAAATATTGTAAAGAGTATTCAAAGGTGTTAAATTTTATTTTACCCTTTTGTAAAGCAATTAAATTATTTATTATGTGATTTTTAATGAAGAATTAAAAGTTCACATAAAAAACTATTAATTTTTTAATATAGGTTTTTACTATTATTAAATTTTGATGATATTACATATTTAATAGTTTGAAAATTCTTATACCTAATTTCAACCTTTTTTTAGTCGCTGGATGAAAATATGAGGAATCGACTCAACATCCAATGTAATTAGAAATGTAATGATTGTAAAAATGATATTCTTAACATTATAGAGGCTAAATTAACAGGTATAGGAATTATTTCAAACTATTAATAAAAAAATATGAAAAAATGGAATATAGTTGAGTCTCTAGACAAATTAAAGAATCGAAGGAAAATGTACCATGGATGTTTGGGTGCTAATAGTGATAAAGAAATTATGATTAAATTTCTTATGTGTTAAAAATGTCAAAAAATGACCATGAGAAACATCACAAATGAACTTGAAGATATTATTTGAATTAAAAAATGGGGCATAAAATATCTAATTATGATGAAAAATGAATTATTTAGATAAAATTATGGAGCAAAATATGTTCAATTAGAGGTACCATTAATAATTATATTTCATAAATAGCGGGAATTAGGGAATTTTTGAGGACAATGTTATATTCCATGGTATAATAGGGATGATGAGAACTAAAAATATGGTCAAACATGGGAAAAATGAATGTTATACACTGAGATCAATGATGATGATTGAAGTACACATCACCATTACTACAGAGTTATGCATGTCTTCATGTATTTCAATTCATGCCACATTATCATATCTTTTAAGATTTATAAGAGCATCTATTAACAATAATAAATGATTTTATTACACCAAAAAACCCTTATGATGATTTTTATCAATTTAATGCTTGTGGTAATGTTATTCTTAAAAATATTACTATTCTCGCACTAGTGGAATTCGATGTTATCCATGTTATGAATTGATGTCTCATGTATAGAGATAATATAAATTTATGGGAGAAGGAATTCAACTTCCATACCATGAATCACCGTATGATTCTATAAATGTGCATGGTGAAAGATGAATATCCTTTGGTATCATAATCTAAAGCATGGATATTATTTAATTGTAATAAATTGTATCTAGATAAAATGATTGAGACTAAGAAAAAGATCATCCCATATGTCATACCAATTGTGATAGAATATTTATTTTAAATAATCGATCAGAATTACCCCTAAAATAGAGGTTGAGTTCTCAATCAATCTTATACTATGACCAAGTAACATTCCTAGGGAATGTTATCACCAAAAAAGAAATATTTTTTATCCTTAAAAATCATAATCAGTTAAAATATGGGCCAAACTAACCTATAAGATAGGAATCCATAGTTTCCTTGGATTATAATGGTACTATACTCAATTTTTGATAAACTTACCATTATTTACAATCCCATTAATCAAGATAACTTATAAGGGGTTACGTATTTTCCAGAATGATTACTATGAAGAAATATTTAAAGAGATGAATAAGATGTTAATCATTACAACCATTCTCACATTACACATAAGTGGGGAAGGATTAATGATATATAATTAGGAGTCCAAAAGGATCTTGGGTTGATTTCTCATTCATGATGAAAAAACGATGGGGGTACGCCTCCCTCCAATTAATGATCCTTGAGAAGAACTACCCAACAATAGATATAGAATTAGAAAAATTGATCTTTGCATTTAAGATATGGAGAAATTATCTTTATGGTGAGAAGTGTGATATATATATATAGATATCATAAAATCCATAAGTATATGTTCACAAAAAATGAGCTTAATATATACTATATAATATGGTTAGATATGATCATGGATTATGATTGTTTAATCCATTATCATCCATGGAATGAAAACAAAGTGGAAGATACTATGAGTAGAAATGAGTTTGAAACCCTTTCCATGATGATGAATGAAATGGAAAGAATATTGTTTGAAATAAAAAGTATGGTTATGGGAATAATAAAGGTACATTCATCCTACCCTAGGAAAATAACTACTCTACAATATGTTCTGTAGAGGAAAAATGTGGCCTAGAAAGACAATGAGTTTCTAAAGAAAAGGTAGTGAATATTCTAGAGATAAAATATACTATATATGGAGTTATAATGTCTATAATTGGTATATAAATCCCATAAAAACAATGAATAAAAGGTGACTTATTAATAATTCACATAGGTAATCCTTCGTAATTCATCCATGAAGTATTAAGATGTGTAGAGATTTTATGAAAACCTTCTAGTGGGATAACATAAAGAGGGATATTGTAGTGTGTTTATCATAATTCTTGGTATGAAAATAAATCAAGGATAAATTATAGAACTATAAGGGTATGATACATAAATTCCCATGCTAGTATGGAAATTGGAAAACATAACCATGGATATCATCATTGAACTCACTTGGATTGCTAATGACAATAATTCCATCTGGGTGGAAGTTGATCACATTACCAAGTAATTTCAACTACATTCTATCATTTATGATTTATCTATTTACCAAATCTTCAAGATATACATAAGGTATGTATAATGAATTCATGGTGTTCCCCTATCTATTATATCCAATCGAGATCCAAGTTTTACCTTGATGTTCTGGAGAATGCTTCAGTAAGCTTTAGATACGGAGATAAGATTCACCAATTCTTATCTCCATCAATATTATGGTCAGTCTGAAATAACCATTAAGAATATAGAGGACATCTTGAGATACTATTCATATGATTTCCAATGATGTTGGGACAACCACCTCCCTCTAGTGGAGTTCTCAAATATCAAAGGATTTCATTCAAGCATTCAAATAGAACCTTAGGAGGCTCTTTATGGGAAGACTGGTCAAGATCAAACATGCTGAGATAATGGATATTGGAAGCTAATGATACATGATCTTATCAAGGAAATTATATTGAAGGTTCGAACCATTAAGTATTATATGAATTCCACCGAAATCTAAGAGAAAATCTATGCATATAATCATCGACGAAACCTAGAGTTTGAGATCGATGTTAACGTGATCATCAATGTATGATCATCCAAGAAAACCATGTGGATTGGGAAGAATGGAAATCTTATTTATAGATACATTAGACCCTCTTAGATCCTTTATAACATTGGTGTAGTGGAATATTAGCTTGTAATCCCACCTATCCTCTGTCATGTACGTGATGTATTCCATCTATCCCTCTTGAAAAAGTACATACCAAACCCATTTCATGTATTGAATCTAGAGGTGGAATCATTGGAGAATTATTTTTCATATGAGGATAAACTATTGAAGACCTTAGATCATAGAAAAGAATTTATATGAAACAGGACAACACACCTAGTTAAAGACTTAAGGTGAAACCAAAAGACTGAGGAAGTGACATGGGAACTAGAAGAGGTGATGAAAAAAAGTACCAGTATCTAATATAGTCTATGAAAAGAAAACATTGATGGTGAATTTTTTGAATGGGGGAAGAATAAAAGACCCTACCTTTTAAAAATTAAATTAAAATTTGAATGAATAAATGCGTGATTATGTAATGTGGCCATAGAAAACACATTCACTACTTTGGTTATATTGGAACATTATAATTCTTAAATTTTTAAAGTTAAAATATTATTAATCATTGTAATGATTGATAATATAGCCATTTTATAGTGACCATTTAGATTATTATATTAAGGGTTATGATAAAGTCTAATTGATATATATGGATGTTGTGTTGACCTCATCCTATAGGATTATACCCTATAGAGACCATTTATCAGAGCTCCCAAGGGAGGTATCATCACACTGATTTGAACCTGACAAATACCAAGAGCAGATTCAAAAAATAAATCATGAGAAAAACCATTTATGGGAGAAATTCAAGCTCATAATGATCAAATCCCAAACCATGTTTACTGAACCTATAAATAACCAGACCCCACTAAACTAGAGCTAATGCTTTACTTTATTATATTGGCATATATACAAGATTCAAAATTCAAAGAGTCGATCAGTTTTGTAGTTTTGAAGAACAAGATACATACATTGTTCACTTATTACATTGGTAAAAAAATATAAAACATAAAGTGGAAAGTAAAATCCATCCTTGAACTCTTTCAATCATTTCATTATCATAACCTAGGGAAATGAAAATAAATAAAAGGGAATGCTCAGATGCTCAGTAAGGGTTAAATAAAATGGAAGCTTCTATGAATCAATAATAAATGAAGAATAATCAAAATGGATTTTATATATATATAAATTTCAAATAAATTATATTTAATCAATAATTTCAAAATTATGAGTTCATAAGGTGTATTCCTTATGGAAATGTAAAATATTAGAAAGAAAATCACAATTAATCAATAACTTGAACATAATCTGAATTAATGGATAACATCATAGTGAAAATGACATAGATAATAATGAGTAAAATATTGATAAAAGAAACTGTTAATAATTTGGATTCCATGGTCTTTGGAATCATGGAACCTTTACTGTAAATACCTTCCACAAATTTTTTTAATCATTATTTTTAAAAATAGATTTAATTTTCTCAACCTTTTCATCTTATTGGATTACCAATGCATGAAGGGGTTATCTATAACCAGTCCCCACCTATGTATTCATTTACAAATAATTAATCATATATCGAGATGATGGATTTAATTTATGAATCAACATTTCTTATTAAAAAATATCTTTATTGAGTAAAAGATATGGATTTAGCACTATGTCTCCTTTTAATCATATATCATTCAAAGTAAAAACCGTAAGAAAATTCTTATACATATTTGAAAATAATAATACCCATGATATAAGAAATATAGATATTTAATAAAATATTCAATTAATGATGATCATAAATAAAAGGGTATGTATATACACCATAGACAATAAAATAGGTGCATAACATCGAAAATATGCCTTAATGAAAGAAAATTGAAGAAAAGTACCTTAAACAGATCATATCATTTATAAAATGAATAGATTATATATATTAACTAGAAAGTCAAATAAAACCAGAATAAATACAACATATGATAATAAAAATTCTTTTTACACATAAACATTGAATGACATAGAAAATGAAATATAATTTTAACCCAATGAATTAATATTGAGTTAAGAAATACCTTAACATTTATAATCAGTCGAAATATACACCCTATAAAATTAATGATCATAAAATGAAAAATTGAATACCATGAAAATAAATAGATTCATGATATGATATATTAAATGGAATTAAGCACACCACACCCAAGATATTAGTTCTAAACAAATAATGTATCTAATATAATTAAAAGTGAGATGGGAAAACACTTACCATTTGTAATCAATCAAATTGTATGACCTGTAAAATTAATAATTATCAAATAAAAAATTTAATATAATGAATATAAATAGATTCATGATATTATATACTAAAGGGTAGTATAAATATACCTCACACAAGAAATATGTTATGAATAATGCATATCTCATAGAAATAAAAGTGAGTTGAGGAACCCCTTACCGTATGTTCGAAAGCATTCTTCACATGTACTTAATGTCCTGAAAAATAAATTTATATTAATTAATTAATTAATTAAAAACATATTCAAAATATATTTAATTTATTATAATTTTATTAAGTTCATCCATGGCCATTTTAATGAGTTATAATGTGTAATTTCTTTGTTCTGGGAGTGTTCGTTTTATGGTTTTATGGTTGGTTCCCTTATGTAAGATTATGGGAGTTCTTATCAAACTAGAAGAATTATACATAAGTGAAATTACATGGTATTAATTCAATTAGATAAATTTAAATGGTACCATAGGTGATTTTCGTTTTTTATATGATGATGTTTCGTTATATAATATGAGTATGAAAAATGATTAGTTTATTTTAACTGTTTTTACGAGCATCGTGAACTAGTATTATTTCATTTAATTTTATGATTATATACTGGTTAAAAAAACATTAAATAAATTATAATATTAATATTATAATATTTTAATCCTTAAAAATGGTTTTATGACCATCCTTGTTGGTGGTAATGAAAAATATACCCTTCATCCATGAAGGCGGTGAATCGACACCTCATAGATGATGTTTTCATTTTTAGAATTATAATAAGTGGTGAAAAGATTTTATGACCAATATTACATGAACAAAATAAAATAATGGTATATTTATGATACTAGAGTTATCAAGTCACTTTGGATAGGAGAGGTTAGGGTTGGTTAAGAAAAGAAAATAAATTAAAAGAGAAATAATGAGGGTTTTGACTTTTGAATATTGTCTCTTTGAGAACCACATTAAGGAACATGAAAATGGTATTTTGGTTAGAACAAAATGACCATGAAATGAGGAAGATGCATGAGAGAGTAACTGGGTAGTATATTAGTAACCTCCATGACTTATATGGTGTGAGAATAAGAGGTGGTGTTTATTGTGGGAGGATAGGGGTGATTTTGATTATTCTATTCACATGTTTATTATTTTGTCTCAAGACTATCAATAGTATTGATTATTATTAAAAAATATAGTAAATAGTCGATGTGAGTTAGAAATAATGGTTTCTTACATCATTCATGACTCAAAAATTCATGTATTTGGATTAAAATTTTAAATACCTTAAATTAATGTATTTTAGTATTCACCAAAAATTCAACTATTTCATAAACATACCATAAAATCACCATAAACATTTTAAAAAATTTATATTTCAGAAATGGACTTTTATTGTCAGAAAATATATTTATATACATTTCAAATTTAATTTCCAATTAAAATAATCATTTATTCGAATAATTTTTTTTAAAATTATTACTGATTTTATGACACTTTTAAAAATTAATTAAGGTATCATAAAATAACAATATAATTATAAAGAAATATATTATTTCAAGAATACATTTTATAAAAATAAATTTTTGTTTAAATAATTATATTAATTATAACATAATAAATCAACATTTATATTTCAAAAAATTACCACACTTAACGTATAATTTTTAAAACAATTATATACTTATTCAATGATATAAATATATAATATTTTCACTTATTAGATTCCCATATTGTTTATATACATTCATATGTGATGTTATTATTCTAATGGCCAGTTTTCTATTCCCAATAATCACATTACTCTTCCAAAAATCTTCAAAATATTTAACAGTATATCATGATTTGTTTATACTCGGTGTTTCATGAAATATAATCTATCCAATAGATTGATTTTATTTTAGAATATAAATACGATAATATTTTATGGTGTTATAAAACCACTTCATGAAAATATCACAATCACACACCTTACCCATAGGGAATTTTCTAGTGTAATAAAGGGCTATGTATACAAAACCCAATAGTGTGAATTTGTATATTTTATTTTTAATAAAAATATGATTATATTTATCCATTTTAATATTTTTTTAAGTGATTCAACAATTGGTATGAGAAGATATTTTTTTGATACGATAAAAAAATATTTTATTTATGAGAAATATATACATTCAATCAAGACACTTTTTGAGAAAATGATTAATTTTTGAAATAAATGATATATTAAATAAGTATTACAATAAATAATATTTTTTAAATATAAATGATAATATAATATTGTGAAGAGAAATATAATTTTTATAAGGGTTATAAAACTGTTATTGTCAAAAAACCATTATTTTTTAATAAATATGTATTTTATATTTAAAATTTAAAATTATCATATTTAAAGAATTATCTTGATAAAAAATATTTTATTTGAAATAAACACTTCAAAATTTTCTAATTGCGATTTTTTCATAACTTTTTCAGATAGTCAAATTTTACATTAAAAATTAAATATGGTATAATTATACAATATTTATGTTGACATCACAAAAGTAAAATGTCATATAATAAATAATATAAAGAGTAAAAACAACTAAAATTATGTTTGCACTTTAATTTTTTTATTTGTTTTTGAAGTTATTTTATTAGTTTTACAAATCAAAAATGAATCCTCCATAACATATTGTATATTTTATGGTTTTAAAATCAATTATTTACAAATAAGAATCACTTCCACATAAATAATGGAATCATTTTAATGCGTACGGTTCTTAGCCTAATAAAATAATGAAAACTAATATTCTTTGGGTGAAACCATGGAAAACCCCAGGTGATGGTTTGTGGTATGGATTACATTATCTTATAGGGTCTAAAACTTAAGTTTATAAATTAATAAAAAATTTCTCACTTTTTCTCTATATAAACCCACCCAAATTCCCATTACTCTTAAAATAAAACCCATATATCATGAATTTATTCTCCCATTTAATATAAATAGTCATCCATAGGTTCCCCCAATCTCTTAAAAATATCCTCACATGTTTTTATAAGTATCATCTCAAGTTAAGGGATCATCTACACCTCTTTTTTATTCAAGCACCTTCTTTATTCCATGACTTTTGATTTGAAAATTTTCAAGATAAGATATGTTTTTAAAAACCCCTTTAGTATTTTTGATTACGATGTAATGAGATACCCCATTCACTCTCATTTACCCCTTCTATAAACATATATGTACAACCATTATGCTGGAAAAATGGTCATTCGATTTTCTATGCCTAATATTTTTATAGTGAATACCCATATCTATTTCTAATCAAGGGTATTCAACTTCTTTTACTTACCATGAATTTATTTATTATTTACATGTATGAAAAAATATTTAATAATGGGGTAAAAATTATTCAAATACATACTTATCTTATATGATCTATGTTTCACACTAATGAATGTACATTATATGAAAGTGATGGGTGGAACCGAAACTATATATCCCACCAATATATTGGGTATTATTATTATTTCAATAGATTCCATATATGGTGAACATAAGGTTTTCCAATGAATTATATGTTATGATTTCTTGGAGTGTATCATTGAATTATGTTTGTGAGGTCATGTTTTATATATTTTTTGAATACTTTTGATGCATTTATGTTATCAAGTTATATCATGCCTCATTTTTAAAGATTATGATTCTCACCCCTCTCATGTTACATTTATATGAATCTTGGATCACATGTACTAAATTAGATTATGATATTATTTTTTTATTCCGATTAAAGGATTTATATCATGAACCTTTATTACCTATGTCCCTAGGTTATCCCATAATATTTTAGTGAATGATGGATTTTTATTTATCATTTTAATGATGTTTTTAGTAATGCTATTTTATTTATATTGTAAGTTGTTATATAATTTACCTGATTATCCAAATACACTAGGCTTCATGATCTTATAAGACTATATAATGTTTAACTATATGTAATAATCCAAGATTTAAGGTTTATTAAATATATGGGTTGTCATAATTTTCATTTATCTCTGAAAATAGCTTTATACTTCAAGGTTCTTTTTCAAATCATGAACTTGTTTAAAATTAGTTTCATTTTTAGCTATTTTAGGAGAAATAACAATTTAAAAAAGAAATAATTTTTTATTTAATTTTGTCTTTGTAGGAATTATTTATGATGGTTATGTAAAATTATAAATGACATATTTTATTTTTATTATATAAATAATTTTTATTTTTGATAATTGCTTCTTTATCCCATTAACATGTTATTTTTAGAAATTAAAAAATGGGGTGACATTCGTACTAAAGGAATAAATTACTGGTAAAATTGAGAAAATTAAGAAACTCACTTTACATTTTTTTAAATTTATTTACGGTTTTATTTATTTAAAGGATTTGAAATTTATGGTATTCTATTGAATTTATTGTTTTAAGAGATAATTTTTACATAAGGGAGTATATTTATGAAAATATATTTTATGTTTTTAATTTTTTTTCAAAATGTTATGAATACAAAATGATTATTGAAAATCCATTTTTATTTCATAAATAATATAGAAACTATTATCATAAATATATTATTTTAATACTTGGAATAATTATACTCAATTTTTTGTAATCATTAAAAATGGATAGATTGTTCTTATTATTACATGATATTTTTAATGATCACAAGCACCTAATATTGTTCCGACATTTTAATTTACGTAAATTTCAGTTATTAAATTTAAACATTATGTGATAAATTTTTTATTTTAAGATGAAGGATTAAAAGATTATGAATGAATTTTTAATCTTCACAAACCATCTATAACCACCTACTACCCAGTGAAGTCTCATCGGCAATTCATGGAATATAGAAGAAACCACCCTATAGAGAGTAAATAACTGGATATCTAGTGGAATTTTGTTGACTACCTGGTGGGTTATTTATTATTTTGATAAACTATATGAGTACAACTAGATACCTAGTATAGGATATTGGATAAATTGTTTCTTTAGAACATTCATTCAAGGGGAGCATTTATTATGGTAAATAACGTTTTAAGTTCATATTCTACAACTTCCATGACCATAAATTAATTTTAGAGTATTATTAAAGTATTTAGAGCCTATAATTAGACCCTATGGGGGATTTTAGACATAATAAATATACAAATTCCCAAACATAGGTCTCTATAATCCTCAATTTTCTCCCATTTTTTCTTGCACTCTCAAATTACAATTAAATGTGTTCATTCCTTGTAAATCATTCTATAATATTCTTATTTTTTATTTATCTGTCCTAGTGTTCTTTTATATTAACTTCTATATTGAGATAGTGCTTCAAAGTAATTGTGAATAAAATTTTCTATATATTATTCCTTCCTTTTATTTCAGTTCTCACAACCATTGAAATGTAGGTTTTAGGGTTTCTTGGGAAAACCACTAAAAGGAAATATATTTATTTCTCTAGAAGGATTTAAGATATAACCATTTAAAAGTTAAATTTGATTTTAATTATATTTCCCTATTATAACCAATTAAAAATAAACTTAGTTCTATTACATTTGATATTTCTAAAGAAAAATAATAATACAATCAATCCTAAAACAATTGGGTTTGGAGATGTATGGGATCATTAAAGAGAATTGGATGAACTCCTTTATCAAACAACCTTCTTTATTTATATTATTATTTAGTTTCTTATTTTTTTGTTTTCCCCTTTGGTAAATAATTAGTTCTTAAATATTCTTATTTTCTAATATGATTAATTGGATGCTTCTGCTCCTATATTTTTATGTTTAGTCAATGAAACTTTTTATTTTATTCAATATTTTATTCTTTTATAGTTTTCTTCTTTAAGGATTAATTTTATATTTTTTAAAAGAAAATCATCCCTCTTTACATTTACCATACCCAAACATACACATGGTTTATAGACCTGTGGTTCCATGCTCCACATAGACAATTTAGGACCACAAGAAATGAAATTATATCACAGAAAACCACAAGGTAAAACAACCACCCTTATGTGGTCACCTATAGAAAAAATATCCCTATATATCCAATCATATATCCCTTAGTCTATTTTTTTGATGCACCAAGTAGAAAACCTCCAAAATGATTAACTATAGACACAAACCATAAATACCTAAATAAACCATAAAATCATCTATCATGGATAAAGTAAAACCACAAGCACACCCAAACCCAGAATATGAGGCAACTTACAGCCACCAGGTGTGAAGAAAAACAAAAATTCACCTCAAAACACAAATTAAAAAAATAAATATCTCCAATAAGAAACAAAATAATGGAATAGTGGAAATATTGGGAACTAAATACTATCACTACAAAGAATATATTATCTATAAAAACCATATAACATACAATGATCATAAAAAAATATCACCTATGCACACATTTATCGAATAAAATTTCCCAAATAATGAAGATCCACTGAAACCATAAATCCAATCGTATGGTCTCTCCTTCTGATTCACAAAACCAAAAATCCTCCAGATATAGACCAAGTATACTCACCAAAAAAACACTATTGAATCCCTTGAAAAAACCAAGTAATTCCTAAATTGACCTCAATCTAACACAAACACCCCCATTCTTTGATCCAGATGAGACACTATAGAAAGAATCTAATAACTAGAAGGAAGTTGGCTCCACCACTCAATATTGAGGTTCGGTAGAGTAAAAATGTGATAAAACCACACACAATCAAATAAAAAGTCTACCATATGGGTCATCCTAAAGAATGTAATTCCTAAAATTCATTTAAGACTCTATGGGGGGAATACTCTTTATAGAATTAAATAAACTTCAATAAACCCACATTCTATAATAAGAAAAAAAAATCCGTTCTAATAAAAACATAAACAAAATAAGACTACTAGATTTAATAATGATTCCTCATATAAATCCCCACACTAATAAAATTACCCACAATATTTCTTTAAACCACCACCCTCCAATTTTAAAACAAACTCCCTTTTATAAATACCCCACATTGAATTCAATATTAGAATTTTCTTTTCAAATAACATCTATAATTTTTCATTAAAAGAGAATTTAAATTGAAAAAAATAGACCACTTAATTTGAGATAATTTAAAACCCCCATGATACATATCATAATACATTATTTTAAATAAATAAATTTCATAAAACCTTCCCTAATTTATCAAAAAACTACCTTTTCAACTACTATACAAATGAATAATACCATAACCATATCAGAAATCCCAATCTGGAATCATAAACACATAAACAAATCACATTTATTCACCTCAAATTAGGGATGAAAACCATAATGATGATTTTTTATATCTTGAGAGGCTAAAAATACATTTAATGTAGTGGAGAGGTGTTCATAGTGTCGCCACATGGTTTGGATGATGAAGTGAAAAATGTGTGTCCACTATTATTAAAATCACAGAACCACATGCCCAAGGTGTAGTAACCCCAGTTTTTGGTATATAACCCTTACTTAATTATTTTAATCATTATAATGTTTAAGGGTGATGGATGGGGAGTTGGGAGAACTTTGGAGGTCTTTTTGCGAAAATTTGGAAGTCGCACAGGAGGCACACAATTTTTCTAATCGTGAGGCCAAACCATGCGTAGTTATAAATTTTGAGGTAGTGTCTCCCACACGGTTGGAGCACGGTTTTGGAGACCATGAAAAGAGACCATGTGAGGGTTTCCTGAGGCAGTGTCTAACACATGGTTAGTGCACTGTATTTCTAACCATGTGAACTAACCTTGCGAGCACTTAAGTGAGATCCTAAAAAGTGGATATCACACTTTTCTTCCCTCTAAATGGATCGTTTTCCATCTTTAGCGGCCCTAACATGGGATTACTCTCCCTTTATGGTAGGAGAACCTCTTCCATGAATTTTGTAGGTGGTATGAAGGATTTCATTGGAGAATCATATCTAGATTCTTTAGGTATGTGATCGTTCTTCATCGTTCTTGATCGGTTTCATAGATCTACTTTGATATACCTCTTCTCTTCTCTCTGTTCCTTATATATACACCTGTAATTGGTATATCTAAGTGTGTGGATGCCAAATATGATGATATTTGGTCTTTTTATTGCTAGGAGAAGAGATCTATGGTGGGTTCTTGAAGAATCAACCTAGTTTTCTTATGAATTCTCCGTTCGTTGTGGTTTTCGTCAAAACCTTTGAGGTAAGAGGCTTCAATATAAACTTATCTTGCTAGAATTGACTGTCTTAGTTTCAAATTGGTTTATTTTAATGGGATTGTTTGTGAAAATCATGGAATAAATCTTCTCTAGTGATGATTTATGGTTTTAGGGAAATTGTGAAATCTTGGTGAATTGTTGTTCAAATTTATTTAGCTTCCTGAATTTAAAATGATGATATTAAATTATTGATTTTCTAGAATTGTTAAATGGTTTAATAAAAAATGGTTTTTTAATAAAAATGGTGTTTTATTGAATTGGTTTGGTATTGAAATGATATTGATGGAATTGGTTTAAAAAAATGGAGTTATATTAAAACGGATTACACATTGGTTTTGGAATTGGTGTAATAGTACAATGGTTGTGTGTATTCATATTTCATTCGGGACAAGTAAGGGTTAGGGGTCTCCCCCATTAGTTTTGGGATGGATAATAGTAAGGGATATCCCCATTAAAACATTCATATTGCATTTTGGATGGACAAGGGTTAGGGTTATCCTCCATCAGTGTTGGGATGGATAAGGGTTAGGGCTCCCCCTGTCAAACATTCATGTGCATTTGGGTCAGATAAGGGTAAGAAGTCCCCCATCATTATTGGGATATATAAGGGTTGAGATTTCCTCCTCTTCTAGGTATCATGCATGGGTTTGTGGAATGGTTGGGTATGTGAAAAATGGATATTGTGATATGGTTTTAAATCTTGCTTAGTTATTTTTCCGGAAAAATAAATTACTGGGAAAATTTGTTTAAATTTCACTTGTATGATTTTGGTTATGAATGGATTTGGAAACTTTTTGATATTTAGTTATAAAATGTTTTTGAGAAATTTTTTTATATAAATTTTTTTATATAATTTTTTATAACTCATCCATCATAATGGCTTGAGTAAGGAAGTCATTGGGGAAAACATGATGAGTTTTATACTCAACCCTTATTTGGAAGTTTGGTTTTTTTTAGATGCTATCTTCTATGATAGGGGAAATGTTAACATTTCCCACATTTATATCACTACTACATGATGTTTTGGAAATTTGGAGATTGTAGAGATTGGAGATTGTGGAGCATGGAGCCTTGTGAAATTTTGATAGTCTTTTGTCATTTGTCCACTGTGTAATTTGATACTTGGTTATTCATCTGATGTTACACACATTGATGTGGTTTTGAGATACATGAAGTTGTTGAGTTATATTTTATTTGTTCATGAATCATATATTGAATGTTAGGTTATGGTTTGTTGATTTATTGGTTTATTTATTAAAGGGTAAATCATCCCCACATGTATTTGAAACCCTTTGGAATTTATTTCCTGCCTTTTGCATCTTGTAAATGTCACTTAAGGCCTAGTAATTACTCATTGTACTCTCAAGACTATGATAATTGGCGGTTCATTACAAATGGTATCTGTTTGATCCTTCCTCGGTGTTAAAAATGGTCATCACTGCTCTTGGTCTTGATGTTGGAATTCCTTTCCTTTTATTCCTTGGGTTAGAATCTCAGATAGGAGTAGGATTGTGGGAACATTAAATTTATAGCATAAAATAACATAGATAAACAATTTTTTCTGATCTTCATGTTATTAGGATGTTGGGTATTAAAGTGTTTTGGATACACTTCTCGAATGATGGAAATCTCATTATCATGGGTTCATCCAATGAGATGAGCATGACATGCATTGTAGAGGAATGAATTCCCACCAGGATTTCATTTCTTGTCGTGAGGAATGATTTATGATTTTTTTCAAGGTGTTATTTTTTAAAAAATTCAAAAACTATTTTCAAGTGAAAGATTTTGAAAAAAAGGACTTTTGGTGTATTTTGAAAATGAGTTGATTTTTGGAAAGAAAGTTCAATGTTTAAAACAATGTTTAAACATGGAAAAAGTTTTTTTTTGAAAAAAATGTTGTGATAGTTTATGTGATAGAATTTGAAATGCTAAGCCATTAGTTGCTAGAGAGTGAGATTGACAGAGTTTCTTGTTGGTATAGAAAATGGAACCCGACAGGCTTTGTCAAAACCAACCCGAAGAGGCCATTGAGAATGTGGTTGAAACTGAGCCACATGTGAACCAAAAATTGGTCCAAAGCATCGCTTAAGATTTTCAAACCATTAATTTGGGGCTGCAACCAGATACCCTATTTATGATATCTATCACTGCTGAAAATCCAAGTAGAATGTCATATGCTCAGTTGGAAAACGAAGTTTCAAATGAATGGCAGTTGATGTCGGTCCTAGAAAACTTTCACATGGAATAAAAATACTGAGGTGATGTTATAGTTTTATTTTTAGCAATGATTGTTTTTTATTTCCAAAAAATGGTCAAAGAGGCACAAACATTTGATGCATAATGTTTGGTTATGAGTTCAAAACTCAATGGTGGGGATACCATTGGGGGATAGAAACATGATGGGAGTTCAGTTTTGTGATTTAGAGATCAGATAGTTGTACCTATGTATTTTCAAGAACAACTTCTTCATGATTACCACCATTTGAGATGGGTTGTACATCTATGTACAAAGAATATGTGTAAGGCGTTGAAGGTGCAGTTTTGGTAGAGCAGCCTGAAAAGAAAGGTGTCCATGTTTGTATCGCGATGCTTAACTTCTTATCAAGTTAAGGAAGATCATTAGACACCAAAATTACTGTTGAAGTCTTTACCTATCCTAGTGTTGAAATGGGAGTAAATATAGATGGATTTTGTTACAGGTCTTCCAATAATGGTTTAGAAACACGATGCCATGTGGGTGATAGTGTATCATCATACCATGTCGACCCATTTAATCCCTATTCATGAAACACATATGGTATAGGATATGCAAAAAATCTACATCAAATATGTTTTAAAGAGGCATGGTGTACCTATTTCAATAGTCTATGATAGAGATACGAGGTTCATGTATCATTTTTGGAAATCCTTACACCAAGATCTTGGAACTCAGTTGACTATGAGCACGACGTATCATCCTAAGACGGATGGGAAATCCAAGTGGATGATACAAACATTGGAAGACATGTTTTAGGCCTATTAATGGATTTTGTTGTCTCATGGGAGGATTATATACCTTTTGTGGAGTTCTCATACACTTATAGTTATCAGGCCTCGATACATATGGCTCCGTTTGAAGCATTGTATGGGTGTCCTTGTCGTTTTCTGTTATGTCGGGTGGAAACCAGTGATACTTCACTAGTTGGGCCGAACCTTGTGCAAGAAACAACGGAGATGATCCAGTTGATCTGAAAGAGGATGGAGATGGCTTAGAGTCATTAGAAATCTTACGCAGATCAATGTAGAAGACTGTTGTTGTTTGTTGTGGGTGATCATTTCTTCTTGAGGATATCTCCAAGGCTTGAACATCATCGTTTCTGGAAGCATGTAAAGTTATTTAATAGATTCATTGTCCCATCTGAGATATTAGAACGGGTCGAGGAGGTATAATATTGGTTGGCATTACCACAACAGTTTAGTTCAGTGCATAATGTGTTCCATATATATTTGTTGAAAAATTATCATCTCGGTCCTGACCATGTGATCAGATAGGTTCACGTTGAACTAGATCAGGATGACTCATTGATACACATTCTGGTATAGATTGTGGATAGGAAAAATAAAGTCTTACAGGAAGAAATCATCGGTCTAGTGCGGGTTTTATGGTAGCATGGTCAGATTCAGGAAGACTTGGGAACGTGAGAGGGAAATGAAAGAGTAGTGGCTGAAACTGTTTCAGTTGGGTAAGGGGTTTCTACTTTTTGAGGATGTAAAGACTAATGGTGGGTAGAATGTAGTACCCCTGGTTTCCAGTATATAATTATTACTTAATTAATTTCATGGTTATAAAGTTTTAGGGTGATGGTTGGGGGTGTTTGGAGAACATTAGAGGTGATTTAGGGAAAATTGGAAGTCGCACAAGAGGCGCATAGTATGTCTAACTAGGCAGAAAAACCATGTGTAGTTGGTAATTTTGAGGTAATGGATCCCACACAGTTGGACCATAGTTTAAGAGATTGTGTGAGGAAGTCGTTCAAGGGTTTTCCTAGGCACTGTACAATGCACGGTTAGCGCATAGTGTGTCTAATGGTGTGGGCAGATAAGTGAGATCCTAATAAAGTTGATCTCACACGTTTTTGCCTCTAAATGTCTTGTTTTTACTCTTATTTGGCCCCAAATCGGGATTACACTTACTTTATTGTAGAAGAACCTATCCCAAGTGTTTTGGAGGAGATCTTAAGGCTTTCCTTGGTGAATCAAAGCCGAATTTTGGAGGCGTATGATCTTTCTTCATCGTTCTTGATCAGTTTCTTAGATCTACTTAGATCTACTTCTCCTCTTCTCCATGTTTCTTAGATATACACCCGTTATGGGTAGATTATAGCATGTGAATGAAAAATATGATGAGATTTGGTCTTGGTATTTCTATGTGAATAGATCTAAGCCTGGTTCTTGAAGAATCAATCCAGTTTTCTTGAACATTATTCGTTCGTTGTGGTTTTCTTAAACATCATTGAGGTAAGAGGCTTCACTCCCAAATCCTCTTGATAGAATTGACTATAAAAGTTTCAAATTGGTTTATTTGAATGGAATTTATTGTGAAAATAAAGGAATAAATCTTATTTAGTGGTGATTTATGGTGTTAGTGAAATTGTGAAATCTTGGTGAATTAATGTGAAAAGTGATTTAGCTTCTTAAATTCAAAATGACGATTAAAAATTATTGATGTGGTAGAATTGTTAAATAGTTTGATGAAAAAATGCTTGTCAATTAAAAGGATGTTTTATTGAAATGGTTTGGTATTGAAATGACTTTGATGGAATTATTTTTCAATAAAAAGGGATTTTTATTGAAAGGGATGACACGTTGGTTTTGGCATTAGTGTAATGGAATAATGGTTGTGTGTATACATATTTCATTTGGGATATATAATGGTTAGGGGTCTCCCCTATCAGTGTTGGGATGGATTAGGGTTAGAGATATCCCTTTTCAAACATTCATATTGCATTCTGGATGGATAAGGGTTAGGGGTCTACCCCATCAGTTTTGGGATGGATAAGGGTTAGGGCTCTCCCTTGTAAAACATTCACATGAATTTGGTTTGGATAAGGTTAAGAAGTCCCCCCATAATTATTGGGATGGATAATGGTTAGCACTTTACCCATCTTCTAGGTAGAACGCATGGGTTTGCGGAATGGTTGGGTATTCCATAAATGAATATTATGAAATTATTTTAAAGATATCTTAGTTAATTTTCATAAATAGTAGGTTTTGAAGATTTTTTTTTAAATTTCACTTGTATGATTTTGGTTACGAATAGTTTTGGAAACTTGTTTATATTTAGTTATAAATTGTTTTTGAGAAATTGTTTTATATAAATAGTTTTATATTATTGTTTCTAACTCTTCAATACTTGTGTCATGAGTAGGAAAGTCACTGGGGAAAACATATTGAGTTTTATACTCACCCATACTTAGGAACTTTGGTGGTTTGGCAGATGATATCTTCTGAGATAAGGAAAAAGGTATCTTTCCCCACCTTTTATCACTACTTCGTGATGTTTGGGATGTTTTGAGACTGTGGAGCATAAAGCTTCTGGATCATGGAGTGTTGGGATCTTTTGAGAGTCTTGTGTAATTTTTCCACTGTGTAATTTGAATCTTTATTATTCTTCCATTGTTGCATACATTGATGTACTTTTGAAATACATGATGTTATTGAGTTGTATTTAATTTATTCATGCATCATATTGTGAATGTTTGGTTATGGTTGGTTTATTAGTTTATTTATTAAAGTTTAAATCGTCCCCCACTTGTATTTGAAACCCTTCAGCATTTATTTCCAGCCTTTGGTGTCTTGGGGATGTCCCTTAAGGCCTTGTAATGACTCATTGTACTCTCAAGACAATTAGAATTGGTGGGTCATTACACAATGTCTCCACATAACCTTACAAATAGAGTGATCCACCCAAGAAACATTATTCCCTTTTTAATTTTCATAATAAATATATTAATAAGATCAAAGCATCCTAGAATTGTTAAAATATTCATAAAACAATTCAAAAGAAAACCTAACTAAAAATAAAAATGCCAACTACCCAAGGAAACCTATGTTTCTTCATGATAGGTGGTGATCAAACACTCATCCATGATGTATCTATTGTGTCTCAACAAAATCCTAATCAATTTCATCCCTCTACTCCCGTAAATAACGTTATTCTCATAAGATAAGTA
Organism: Viscum album; assembly: GCA_963277665.1. Classification (NCBI taxonomy): domain Eukaryota; kingdom Viridiplantae; phylum Streptophyta; class Magnoliopsida; order Santalales; family Viscaceae; genus Viscum; species Viscum album. The sequence goes on along the minus strand of OY728126.1, from coordinate 810,971,054 downwards.
TACCACTGATTATACAAGGATTTAATACCATTTTTAACTAATTATTAGGATCTAACATATGAACCAGAACACAACCTAGTGTTTCATTATATGAAATTGAATTCCTAATACCCATGCTTTGGAAAATAGTTCCATGTATTAAAAGAACACCGTATTGGGAATTATTTTTATAAAATAATAGAAAATAAACAAAAACTAGAACTTCACCAGAAAATTTTAAATGACCAATCAATACATGAGAATTCATTGATGAAACAAATTTGCAGAAATGATTCAATATAATAAATATATATAGAAATACATAATTTAAAATTAGAATACCATCAAATCACCTCTAACTCTTGCCACATAAATAGCCTTTCAGATCTATAACCCAGTATATAGATATATAATGCACCACTAAATAAGGATTTCTTTTTGAAAAGGCCTATTTGGATGACGTGATAAGGTAAACAAAATAAAAAAAATATAACTAACATACCATCATATGACTCCTTGACTCACCATCCGACCATAAAACAATCCTGATCTAAGGGGAAAAAAGAAAAACCATAACTTGAAACTAAAATATAATATAGCTGTGAGCATAAAAAATCTCATTATACCACCACCCACCTTTCCACATTCCTAACATTTAATTAAGGATCAAATTTCATGATATTTAAAGATATTTTAAAAATTTAATGCTTATGCAATACTCTATATGAAAAAAACTAATACCAGATCCATGCTTATTAAAAACAACCTCTATTTATTTTTATAAAATAAAAACAGTCATATGAAAAACAATTCACAGAAGAAATCCCCTTTCATCAACCCAACTATTCAAAATTGGCCTAAAAATCACATTATAGATATCATTTTTGAAATTAATTCTATTTTTAGTCTTAACTAATATAATTAAATCAATTTTTTACATAAATATCCTTCAAACCATTTAAGGGAATCAAACTCACCATTTATGAATCCCAATTATAAATTCATTATAAATCAAAAAGGATCAAGGGAGAATAAAATATAAAACAAAATACACATCAAATACATGTATGTTCACTGATTCTAATAGTTTACATTTTTCCTCGAAGGACTTTCACTAGATTTTGATTCCCCAAGAGCAGTGGGATTTTTGGAACATTGTGGCTTTGTGTGGATATGTCTAAAATAGCTCAAATTTCTTACATGGAGGGTGAGAAACCATTCGGTCCCCACAAAAGACAACGTGGGGAGGATGAGGGTGAACATGGATTTTAGATTCCATTTCTGTAAGGTGCATAGAAAGGAGAGTGTTTATCACCTCTTTTTTGAGGGTGAATGGGATATGGATGTGTAGATGTTTTTTGGTGATTTTACTAGTCTTCTATTCACTGACTTTCCTGGGGATTCATTCATGAAAAAATGGTTTCATGGGTTGAAATTCTCAGGATAAAAAATGAGGGATAGAGAGGTGATTCCTGATATAGGGTTTTGGTGCATATGGATGGATAAAAACAAGGCTATATTTTAAGGGGTTTCTTACACTGGTAGACCTGTTATTATGAGCGTAAAATATATTTTTATTAAATAGGTTTTTTGGTTCTATATAAGGTATAAGGATACCTCTTTGAGATATTTATAAATAAATTAGGTGGTGCTATCGCCTTATATCTTAGGAAAATGGGGTCACTGGTTGTGTTGGATTCCCCAAGCTATGGGTCTCAAACAGAATTTTGACGGCTCCTATATTTTGGGAATGATGCATGGTGGAGGGGTGGTTTGGGACTATATGGGTACTTTTCTTCTTTATTTCAATGCCCTCTAGGGGAGGGGAAAATATATATTGGAAAAGGCTGATTAAGTTCATATAGTCCTGAGATTATGTGGTCAAAAAGACATATCTATCAATCAGGTGGAAATTGACTCCACGATTATTCATAATTCCACGAACTGAAAAGGATCCACTCCTTGGTCGGTTTCTTATATCTTTAGGATATGTAAATCTATCCTCAATATCAACAATATCCATGTGTTCCACATGTAGAATGAGGGAAATAATGTATCAGATCATCAGACCTCTATGGCAGTGGTAGATCAAAGTTCCAATGTAGTTTGTCTTTCGAATTCACTTCATCTCGGCCCGGGGGGAGTTAATCTGATTATAGGGGATCATTTGGTCTCCATTTTTTAGGCCTCCATATGTATTTTCCTTAGGACCATATGTTTTTGATGGTGCTATTTTGTTTTCACTTTATAAAATATACCGCTGACGATAGTGAATCATAATCAATCCAAAAGGGATCCTTTTTATAAATAACCAAACAAAGTATAAATGTCATGGCCCATATCATGGGTTCTATAGTTAGACACTCATAGAATTTTCTAAAATCACTATACCAATGTCTTTCATATGTTGGGTCCAAAAAATACTAGATAACCAGACCTACCCACATAAAATTTCCTAAGGTACACCCCTATAATGGGAAAATAAAATAACTATTGGCCAATAACTTGAGTGTGAACTAACTAGTGTGACATAAATTAAAGTATTCCATTAGGTTACCAGTGTTCTCATGACCAATCAAAAGTGGTGGTGAGAATACAACCAATCAAGGAGAACCAAAAGAATTATAAAAAATAATAAAAAAGAACTCACCTCACAAAAAACATAATCACATATTAAAACCCCTTATTATATAATAAAAATATTTCATAAAAAAGGAAAATACCAAATAAAAGAGTAATAAGTAATCATATAATAATAAACAACCCCTAAAAAATAAGGGGAACCAAATATGAATATGAATGTATCATGTTCTGGAATATGATTTTTTAGATGTTTCTAATTGCTCCAATAACTAAAAAAACTCTATCTTACATTTCATCATTTTAGTGTTCTGAATTTTAATTTCAAACCACTCTATCCAACAAAATTCATTAATATTCACTCATTAAATCATTTGAAAACATTTTTCTACTATAACACACTAAATAAAATTTGTAAATAAATACAACAAATCAATCCACTTTCACTAAAAACCATTAATGGTATAAAAAACACCATTAAATATTTTCCATCAACCTAATAAGGTTAATTAATTTGTTAACCTCACATTTTATTTTAAAAATTCCAGAAAACCTTTTACAAAAAATGGTATTTAGAGAATGAAATGTAATTTCAAGTATAACATTTGAAATATCACTTTGAAAGACCAAAAAATCATTATATATTTCAAATACGATTTTGAATGACATTCATGAAATATTACGAACATCTTGTGAGCATGTGAAGTGAAATAGGACTTTAACCACATCTTAAAACAAGATAAACACTTCAATGTTTATATAAACCACTAGAAAACCATGTTTTCAACTTATAATTCCAACACACACACAATACCAATAATTTTAAATAAAAAAAAATTAAAAATTAAGAAATCAAGAGTTATAGAATTTAAATTTAGGGAATAGGAAAACTGAAATCAAATCAATAAAGAATGGTCTCAATATTTGAATAATGGACAAGAAAAGACCCGAAACAGGAATAAAAGACCCTATAAGACATAAAATAAAAAATACCAGTCAATTATAACAATATATATTTTAGATGAATTAGAAAAAATTATAAAATAATAAGAAACCAAGAAGAGAGGAAAAATTTATGGAAGAGAATCCCTATCTTATCTATTGATCCGTGAATCCTGATGAAACAACCAAGACTCTCTATTGAAGATGAGGGATTGAAAGGGAGAGGTCACGTAAGTTGAAATTCTCGTTGGTTTATTTGAATGGAATAAAAACCAAATGTGATTAAATATTAAAATTTATTCTTTAAGATGATGATTAAAGGAATACCCATGCTAGATCAATGTGCTTATTTTATTTTGGTGCATTCATTATAATAAGATTCTTGTAAAATTTCAACTTCCCTATCCTGAAACTATGATTTGATAGATAATATGTGAAAATCAATGTTTTATTTCATGTTTTCTATTTAATATTGAACCAAATTATTTCCCCTAATGAGTATATTTATTTCCCTCTAGGCAAGATTATGTGAGATCTACAACAACTTGTCAAACATATTTCTGTAAAATTCCATGATTCCAAAAATTCAAAAATTTCAAAAATTTCACAAATTTATCCTCTATTTTAAATAACCTCGAATAGTATCTAGAATATCATATGTGAGAAACCATTTTAATAATTAATCATATATGGGTATATGGGATATACCAAACCCCCCTTCAACTTTGAGTGGTGGTTAAACACTATGATTCAGTAAATGCTTCTCTAACACCAGTATATACAACGATTTGTGAAAATATCATCCACTGTGAATTTATTCTTATGACCTAAAAATTGATAAATTCGTGATAAAAATTTTCATTTATAATTTTATACAATATTTAAGAATGTTTCAAGGATATGTATTGTACCCCTCTTCATATAGGATCAATTATATATTTTTTTCATATAGTAACACTATAGTCATCTTAATTACATCTAAAATATCCTTCAAGTGCCTCTTAACCTGAATCAGTTGGTTACAAGAATCATTTATTGATATATACTCAATTTATGATATACTAAGTGTAACACCCCGAGATTTTATAAAAAAATATTATTTTAATTTCATTAATGTCTTATGTTGTATTCTACACTAAGATTACCCTGCGCTATACGCAACACCGTATTAGCTTATAGTATACGCAACACTATTCTTGGACCGTGTTACACACAATTTTGATAATAGTTATTCTACGCAACATTGAGTATATATATATATATTAAATGTATAAATGAAATATGGTTGGATTCTGTTATACGAAACAACGAAGGATTCTTTCACAACACGCATCCTTGTCTTGCCTTGCATTACACGCAATCGCGACCTTCCTCGATAGCGTGTGTAATACGCAATACCGAGTTTCACTAAACAACGATGTGCTATAAAAATATTATTAAAACTAGCCGTTATGAATAGTAATAACCACTTTTTAAAATTCTATAAATCTTATTTTTCAAAATGAACTTCATTCTTGGATTCGGAGTATCGAATTTAGCCTAAGGTGAAATTTTGGTACTTTTCGGATAACTTTCATATTCTGATGAATAGTGAAAATTACTAAATTATAATTAAAAACAACTTTTTTAATCGAAATAATTAATTGTGATAAATTATTAATTTGAGTGGTTTTAAAGTATATTTAGAATATATTTTTACAATTTAATACAATGTTGGTCATTGGTTGTAATTTCACATTTAAACCAGACATAATCAAGTGTCAATCTTTTGATATATATTGTTTCCTAAAAACACGCTATTTATTTTAACAGCGGGATTTAATTATAAAATTAATTAATGCAACTTCTATGTTATGAATTTGGTAAAATAGATTTCATTTTTGAATTCGGAATATGAAGTATAGCTTAGGATGAAATTTTGGCATTGTTCTGAAAAACATCAATTTTTGATGAATAGTGAAACTACTAAGTGGTAGTTAAAAAAACTGAATTTTTCATAAAACTTAATTTTGCCGCTTCTGTGAATGGAATTTCGAAAATCCGAGAGACACGGTTAATATCAAGGACTAAAATGTGGTTCAATGAGATGAAAATAATTTTTTGGTGAATAGTAACTTTTTACTTTTTTACCGCGGTTAATAGTAAATAGGGTAACTAAGGGTAAATATGATATTATTATTACCCTAACACATGTCCTAATTCTATTGGACAAGTGTAATTCGACCAAAAACAAACCTAAGAATAAAATATGACCATTTAGGCCCACTTGGATTAGATTAGGACATTTATTATTAAGTTATTTAAAGAAAGGTTAAAATAGTTAAAATCAATGTTTAGTAAGTAAATTATTTTTAATATGGGGTTATACATAAGATAAATTCGATTTTAAATATTCATTAGAAAGCTAAAACGATTTCCTACATGATGATATTTTATTTGTAATTTTTAGACATTAAATAATGTAATTGATTTATGACATAATGATGATGCAGTAATTATCTTATTAATGAAATATTGACATAATTGATGTTATAAACACCAAAATAAATGTAATTTGAGACTTTTTATGAATTCCACTAATTTTCTAGGTTACTATGATATATTAGTGTTGATTTAATCAACTTGGTTCGAACATATAATTCTGTTATGACTTTCACGAAAATCATATATCAAATAGTGTCAAAATTGACACAAAATAGTTTTTAAATCAAATATTATATTATTAATTGTTATTGTGTTCCTAAAAATCTAAGGTTCGGCCAAATGACTTAGATAAGGATATATATATTAATAATAAACAATTTGGGGTTCGTTTGGCATGTTATAGTAAGTTTATTAACCATATAGTGAAAGAAAAAAAAAAGACACGGTAAAAGTTAAATTATTTAACTTAGAGTTAAATCTAATTGATAAGGTTTAAAATAAAATCCAAACATGTCTAAATTTGATTGGTTGATGAGATTACAACCCTATCTCATCTAATATTCGAATATGAGTCATTTTTGGAGGTTTTTAAGTGGGGTTAGATTTATTATAAATTAATATTTTTAAGAATTCCTAAGGTGCCCCTCTCCTCCCCTATAAAAGGACACCTCCTCCCCCTCCTCCTCACACCAATTTGAGCACTCAAGCTCGGCCAACCCCTGCCAAAATCTCTTCTCCACTTCCCTAGAAACATCCTAGAGGTTCTGGTCTTCCTCAAAGACCAATTTTAGTGCCCTAAGAGGAGGTCTCAAAGAGGCGCTTCAAAGAAGAGGTAATTACCGTTACCAATTCTTTCATCTTTATTTCTTCTTCCACTTCTTCTTCTTAGGTTTTTTCATTATGAAGTAATAACATCAGTATCACTCATATACTTATATGTTATTATAAGTATGAAACAACCCTATTTCACCATCTATCCATCCTACGGAAAAAGAAATCACCGCGCGTGCGTACGTACGGAATACCGTCTCCACGCCGTGGTGTAATCTATTTTCCACCACCACCTTACATGGATGGGTATAATGGTGTAAAGAATAACTATACATAGTTATTAAAACATCATATTGATTCTGATATATTGTATAATCCACTCCAATTCAATTCAATATTTATAGAAATGATATCATCGCTCGTGCGTACGTACGGACTACCGTCTCCACGACGCGATGAGATTCATTCTCCATGTTAACCATTTAAGAATGATTATAAAGTATATATAAGAAATAATAGTGAAATATATGACATTATAAAGCTACTGGATTTATGTATATATATACATATGTATGTCATCTACTTACTTCCATTTCAAGACAATAAGGAAAGGAAAACAGCGTTCATGCGTACGTACGGACTACCGTCTCCATGAACGGTGTTTTTCATTTTATTTATCTACCTATTATATATATATATATATAATGAATATATATGATATATAAATCATATTTTATATTCTGGAAGTAAGTAAATCATTATATAAGTAATAATAATGTCAAGAACAACAAGTCAAAACACCTACGATAAAATGAAACGATTTTACCCAAAACGCTTCTTTAACATGGAATTTACAAAAGAACGGGTAATATAATGTCATAAGTGAACCATATATGATATCATAACAATGAATATGATTCTGGAATAAGTCAATAACATTATTGAAATCATTATACAGGAGCTTCGGACACGTACAAAGCAAATCGGACCTAAGGTAAGGAAAATATCACAATCTCATTTTTATCCGAGATTGTTTTTACTTTGGTAATTACTGGGGTGTATTTTATCATCCACATCCATGTTTCCTCAATATGTAATATTATTTCCATACAACTACAATTGTTTAAATCCAATTTTACTCTTAGGTGAGTTTTTAGTAAAGAATATGAAAGGAATCTTTTGTCGTTTTTCGTACGAGGTACTTTTTGACTTTTCCGACAAAAGTTAGAAGAATGCTTTTTTTAACTTATACGGCTTGAATGGATTTTTAAAACATTATTTCCAAGAAGCTTCCTTTACAAGTTTTCAAGTTTATTTTTAATCAACTTCTTTTATTTTAAAGTTGTATGACATGTTATGAAAGGAAAAATGTTTTTGAAGAAGAAAGGATATTTTCCTCAAGAATGAAGTTCAAGTGTTTTATCAAAATTATTTTCCATCTAAGATAATAATGGGTTCTGTTTTTATCCCTATTATTACATGGATTTGATTATGTTGTGATGGAATCATTTTTATGAATTCCTTTATCTTATATGAATTGTTTTATGATGTCATGTTGTTTAAGAATTCCATTTTTATTACATGGGTTATGTGATGATGTATGATTTATGATTATGTGGCACACATAAGAAAGGATTCATTATAAGATGGGTGGGACCTATATCTCCCTCCAATGCATTGGGTAAAGATTTTATATCTCATGAGATAGACATTGCTGGAACGGAAGGTTATTTCGGTTCAGTGATACAGGACTGAAACGAGGAGTGAACTCGGTTCAGAAAGGGACTTTGTCCACTAAGATAGTCTTGGCAATGAGTCATGACTAACAAGAAATGATTTTCCATGATTATGTGTGCATGCCACAAAGTTTCAAGTTTTATGTTATGATTATGGGGATCTCATTTTCACTTCTATGATTTATTCCATGTTAAGATGTTATGATCTCTTTTGCAGGTTTTGATTTTCAAAAAGATATGATATGATTTTTATTTCCTTTATTTGCCCTTGCTGAGCATTTGAGCTCACCCTTTTATGTTTTCTTTTCCCCAGGTCAGGAAGATGGATATTAAGTAGAATATGCTAAAAGGGACCCTAGATATGATGAAATAAATGGGAGACACTGTAGAAGATTTATGAACCAGTTGTTTATGTTTCCCAGTTTCTAAAGACACTATACCTATACGGTCCTTTGTGGTTTTGTCATATGTTGTAGTAAGTGTGCTTCAATTTTGAAGTATTAACAATGTATGTAAAGTATGGGTCGTTACAGTGGGTATCAGAGGAAAGGTTTAGTCAACCTTTGGAAACTAGGATGCGAGAACTTTAGTGAGATCCCTAGAGATATTTTTAAGGTATGTCTAGGGATGTCCCTAAGGATAAGTATACGTATAGGATATAGTACTAGAACTATGGTAACGATCTTAGAATTTATCCTAAGATGTTAGATATTGAAGTTACTCTCCCTTTATTATGATTTTTGCCTCTAACACTATTCTTTTGGGGTTTTAGAAAATGGCTGGAAACAAGATGATTCACGATAATGGAGGATATTATGGACAATGGAATGATATTCTTCATGAGAAACCAAATGAAATGGGATTTGGAAGTCCAAACATAATTATTATGCCGAATCAGCAATCTCATAATATGATCAATAAAGTAAAATTTGGTAAGTTTCCTGACTCGGCTAATAAGAGAAAGATGGAGTTTCATGATGATCATAGAGGAAAGAATGTTCAATTTCCCCTATGTAATTCATGTGGGAAGAGGCATCAAGGAGAATGTTTCAAAGGAACTGGAAGATGCTTTGGGTGTGGAAAAGAAGGACACAAAGCCAGTAAGTGCAAAGGAAAAGGTTCAGTTAACACCAGGGATGAGGATAATGGTATTGCTACGACATCAACAATGGTTAAATGTTTTAAATGTGGAATGTACGGGCATTATGCAAACCAATGCCCTAAGGGAAAGTCTCATGAAGATAATCAGTATGGTCGTATGGGAAGTATTTATGTGGATGATGATGAAGAGACTACAAATGATATGTGAGATGAACGAATTGTTGAAGCTCGGTCAATGGTTTAAGAATGTAGTGGAATGATTACATGTTTATCATGTGTAATGTTGTGTAAGTAATCTCATGGTACTGTAGAATAAAGAGACATGTAAGGATTGTTACACTGTTGTCTGATTAATGTTACCAGTATCCATGAAAGGTTATTCAGATATTTTTGGAATGTAGATGATATGCGCATAATAAAGGGATAAGGAGAAAATTAAATGTTTGATAGTATTCATGAGCTCATGATTGATATAAGGACTAAGTGATATCATGGTTTGAGTATATAGAATTTTGAGGATTTTTGTATATGGAAAGTGTTTACTTTTAACTGCATTCAAGTTTTCACTATGGATCAATGGGTATTCAAGAGAGTACAAGATTAAGGCCTTTGAATGTTTAGAATGTGACCAATAAGATATATCTTATGATATATAGGGATCAATGATGGTATTAAATCTCTGAGAGTGGACGGCAGTATTATGGATAAGCCTAAAGATTGGAATGGTTTATGTTGGATATAAGTTAGTATTGTTTAAGGATAGAAGTTTTTTCGATATTATTGATGGGATGTTATAGTAATATAGTTTTAGAAAAAGGACAACCTGCAGGACGGGCGACAGCCCATCGCTTCAGACAAGGCTGTGGGAATCGAACCCACAACCGAAGTGCGACTGGCCTTTATCGCCTACCACTGACCTACAGGAAGTCCCTGTTTAGTAGAAACTAGTTTTATTATATTAAGCAGTATGATATGTGAAGTATAAGTCCATTTTAGGATCCATATGTGATTAATCTCACTATAGATCGACTTATGTATATAATTTTTGCTAACCTTTTGTTTGAGACAGATGGAATGACCTGTCATTCTATCACATGATCTTCTAACACATCACGAATAACAAATTCAACTTCATTTCTTTAAGGGATGAAGTGTAAATTGTTCAATTCACGAACAACAGTGAGATTATACCAAAATCAAGTAAGTATTTCTTCTAATTAAAATTTTTCAACTTTAGGGAAATGATATTGAAAACCAAAAATGTTGTCCTAGTGATCTTATATCTGATGAATCAGATGGTACCTTAGATCGTCACAAATTTATGGCTTTGTGATTGCTAGTTTTTCCATAGCCATGTTCTCTACCACTCTCCATCAGAACATGATTGTTAGATTTCTCTTCCATATCCATATTTTCACCTATGTGGAAACCCAGTGATTAGTTTATTTGGGTAACCGTTACGTTTCATACTTTTGTTTTTAAAGATAAGTTTTGGTATTCCTTTTACGATGTGGGTTTCTATCAAAGAAACTTTCAAATAGTAAACCATTTATAACCCCGACGAATTTCGAGGGCGAAATTCATTTTAAGGGGGGTAGAATGTAACACCCCGAGATTTTATAAAAAAATATTATTTTAATTTCATTAATGTCTTATGTTGTATTCTACACTAAGATTACCCTGCGCTATACGCAACACCGTATTAGCTTGTAGTATACGCAACACTATTCTTGGACCGTGTTACACACAATTTTGATAATAGTTATTCTACGCAACATTGAGTATATATATATATATTAAATGTATAAATGAAATATGGTTGGATTCTGTTATACGAAACAACGAAGGATTCTTTCACAACACGCATCCTTGTCTTGCCTTGCATTACACGCAATCGCGACCTTCCTCGATAGCGTGTGTAATACGCAATACCGAGTTTCACTAAACAACGATGTGCTATTAAAATATTATTAAAACTAGCCGTTATGAATAGTAATAACCACTTTTTAAAATTCTGTAAATCTTATTTTTCAAAATGAACTTCATTTTTGGATTCGGAGTATCGAATTTAGCCTAAGGTGAAATTTTGGTACTTTTCGGATAACTTTCATATTCTGATGAATAGTGAAAATTACTAAATTATAATTAAAAACAACTTTTTTAATCGAAATAATTAATTGTGATAAATTATTAATTTGAGTGGTTTTAAAGTATATTTAGAATATATTTTTACAATTTAATACAATGTTGGTCATTGGTTGTAATTTCACATTTAAACCAGACATAATCAAGTGTCAATCTTTTGATATATATTGTTTCCTAAAAACACGCTATTTATTTTAACAGCGGGATTTAATTATAAAATTAATTAATGCAACGTCTATGTTATGAATTTGGTAAAATAGATTTCATTTTTGAATTCGGAATATGAAATATAGCTTAGGATGAAATTTTGGCATTGTTCTGAAAAACATCAATTTTTGATGAATAGTGAAACTACTAAGTGGTAGTTAAAAAAACTGAATTTTTCATAAAACTTAATTTTGCCGCTTCTGTGAATGGAATTTCAAAAATCCGAGAGACACGGTTAATATCAAGGACTAAAATGTGGTTCAATGAGATGAAAATAATTTTTTGGTGAATAGTAACTTTTTACTTTTTTACCGCGGTTAATAGTAAATAGGGTAACTAAGGGTAAATATGATATTATTATTACCCTAACACATGTCCTAATTCTATTGGACAAGTGTAATTCGACCAAAAACAAACTTAGGAATAAAATATGACCATTTAGGCCCACTTGGATTAGATTAGGACATTTATTATTAAGTTATTTAAAGAAAGGTTAAAATAGTTAAAATCAAAGTTTAGTAAGTAAATCATTTTTAATATGGGGTTATACATAAGATAAATTCGATTTTAAATATTCATTAGAAAGATAAAACGATTTCCTACATGATGATATTTTATTTGTAAATTTTAGACATTAAATAATGTAATTGATTTATGACATAATGATGATGCAGTAATTATCTTATTAATGAAATATTGACATAATTGATGTTATAAACACCAAAATAAATGTAATTTGAGACTTTTTATGAATTCCACTAATTTTCTAGGTTACTATGATATATTAGTGTTGATTTAATCAACTTGGTTCGAACATATAATTCTGTTATGACTTTCACGAAAATCATATATCAAATAGTGTCAAAATTGACACAAAATAGTTTTTAAATAAAATATTATATTATTAATTGTTATTGTGTTCCTAAAAATCTAAGGTTCGGCCAAATGACTTAGATAAGGATATATATATTAATAATAAACAATTTGGGGTTCGTTTGGCATGTTATAGTAAGTTTATTAACCATATAGTGAAAGAAAACAAAAAGACACGGTAAAAGTTAAATTATTTAACTTAGAGTTAAATCTAATTGATAAGGTTTAAAATAAAATCCAAACATGTCTAAATTTGATTGGTTGATGAGATTACAACCCTATCTCATCTAATCTTCGAATATGTGTCATTTTTGGAGGTTTTTAAGTGGGGTTAGATTTATTATAAATTAATATTTTTAAGAATTCCTAAGGTGCCCCTCTCCTCCCCTATAAAAGGACACCTCCTCCCCCTCCTCCTCACACCAATTTGAGCACTCAAGCTCGGCCAACCCCTGCCAAAATCTCTTCTCCACATCCCTAGAAACATCCTAGAGGTTCTGGTCTTCCTCAAAGACCAATTTTAGTGCCCTAAGAGGAGGTCTCAAAGAGGCGCTTCAAAGAAGAGGTAATTACCGTTACCAATTCTTTCATCTTTATTTCTTCTTCCACTTCTTCTTCTTAGGTTGTTTCATTATTAAGTAATAACATCAGTATCACTCATATACTGATATGTTATTATAAGTATGAAACAACCCTATTTCACCATCTATCCATCCTACGGAAAAAGAAATCACCGCACGTGCGTACGTACGGAATACCGTCTCCACGCCGTGGTGTAATCTATTTTCCACCACCACCTTACATGGATGGGTATAATGGTGTAAAGAATAACTATACATAGTTATTACAACATCATATTGATTCTGATATATTGTATAATCCACTCCACTCCAATTCAATATTTATAGAAATGATATCATCGCTCGTGCGTACGTACGGACTACCGTCTCCACGACGCGATGAGATTCATTCTCCATGTTAACCATTTAAGAATGATTATAAAGTATATATAAGAAATAATAATGAAATATATGACATTATAAAGCTACTGGATTTATGTATATATATACATATGTATGTCATCTACTTACTTCCATTTCAAGACAATAAGGAAAGGAAAACAGCGTTCATGCGTACGTACGGACTACCGTCTCCATGAACGGTGTTTTTCATTTTATTTATCTACCTATTATATATATATATATACTGAATATATATGATATATAAATCATATTTTATATTCTGGAAGTAATTAAATCATGATATAAGTAATAATAATGTCAATAACAACAAGTCAAAACAGCTACGATAAAATGAAACGATTTTACCCAAAACGCTTCTTTAACATGGAATTTACAAAAGAACGGGTAATATAATGTCATAAGTGAACCATATATGATATCATAACAATGAATATGATTCTGGAATAAGTCAATAACATTATTTAAATCATTATACAGGAGCTTCGGACACGTACAAAGCAAATCGGACCTAAGGTAAGGAAAATATCACAATCTCATTTTTATCCGAGATTGTTTTTACTTTGGTAATTACTGGGGTGTATTTTATCATCCACATCCATGTTTCCTCAATATGTAATATTATTTCCATCCAACTACAATTGTTTAAATCCAATTTTACTCTTAGGTGAGTTTTTAGTAAAGAATATGAAAGGAATCTTTTGTCGTTTTTCGTACGAGGTACTTTTTGACTTTTCCGACAAAAGTTAGAAGAATGCTTTTTTTAACTTATACGGCTTGAATGGATTTTTAAAACATTATTTCCAAGAAGCTTCCTTTACAAGTTTTCAAGTTTATTTTTAATCAACTTCTTTTATTTTAAAGTTGTATGACATGTTATGAAAGGAAAAATGTTTTTGAAGAAGAAAGGATATTTTCCTCAAGAATGAAGTTCAAGTGTTTTATCAAAATTATTTTCCATCTAAGATAATAAAGGGTTCTGTTTTTATCCCTATTATTACATGGATTTGATTATGTTGTGATGGAAACATTTTTATGAATTCCTTTATCTTATATGAATTGTTTTATGATGTCATGTTGTTTAAGAATTCCATTTTTATTACATGGGTTATGTGATGATGTATGATTTATGATTATGTGGCACACATAAGAAAGGATTCATTATAAGATGGGTGGGACCTATATCTCCCTCAAATGCATTGGGTAAAGATTTTATATCTCATGAGATAGACATTGCTGGAACGGAAGGTTATTTCAGTTCAGTGATACAGGACTGAAACGAGGAGTGAACTCGGTTCAGAAAGGGACTTTGTCCACTAAGATAGTCTTGGCAATGAGTCATGACTAACAAGAAATGATTTTCCATGATTATGTGTGCATTCCACAAAGTTTCAAGTTTTATGTTATGATTATGGGGATCTCATTTTCACTTCTATGATTTATTCCATGTTAAGATGTTATGATCTCTTTTGCAGGTTTTGATTTTCAAAAAGATATGATATGATTTTTATTTCCTTTATTTTACCTTGCTGAGCATTTGAGCTCACCCTTTTATGTTTTCTTTTCCCCAGGATATAAGGAATGGTTTTAGGTAAAAAAGAAAAAGGGAAGATCTTTATGGGAGATATTGAGGATCTTTCACCACGATTAGAAGATTACGTTCCGAGTTTCCAAAGACACTAAACTATTACGGTCCTTGAGTGTGTGTTTTTGTTATGTACTAAGTATTCCGCAAATGGAATGTAATGTCAATGTACATCAAGCTTCGGGTCTCTACACTAAGACAATTATTTTCCTATTTTTTATAATACATCTAATTCACTTTTTTCTATTGAAGAATGTGCTTCCACTTTGGTTTTTGAATCCATAATATATCCCAACCAATATCAATCCAAATATTCCATCAAATATCATAATCTTCCTTCAATATTTACAGACCCCAAAAAACTATTTCCTTAAAAATACATCATGATTATTTTTACTACAATAATATTCTCTTCCTTTAGAATTATCTGATATATTATAGGTAATAATGTAGTATTAACAATATAAGGTCTAGTTTCCATGAAAAATAGAATGATTCTAATTAGTCTAAGAATAATGTATAAAAAATAAATTTTCTATCCACATTCTTCCATTTTTCAGTTTTAATCATATGTGGTATTTAAATTAGTTAAAAATATTTCATGTGGTGTGTAAAATATCAAAAACCATTGATCATCATATCTAACCACTATACTTTTTAACTTTTTGATTATTTATTTTAAACATTCAATACTGGAAGGAACCCTATACAGTTTTTTACTAAAAAATAAAAATTCAAAACAAACCCTAAATCACTAAATTAGAATAACACCCCTGTTAGAATTTAAGCAAACAAAAAACTCTCAGAACCAAAACTACTAAATGGAAATTTAACCAAATAATAAAAAAATGATTACATGGTTTAGAGTATATGTTAAAAAACCACTAGAGAACATTTATTCATTCATTTTAAGAGATGTAATAGTGATGAAAATTATTACAACAAGAAGAAAAAAGTTAATATTAGACCATACCCTTGTCCCTAGCTCACTGGTTCCATGTAATCAAAAATTAAACTGGAATGTTATTCCACTCCACTAATATTGAAGAGTTCAATAAGCTAATCAATACAACTTCCTTATAAAATTTATGGGGTACCCACCATTGGTTATGGTAACATCTGATTTCATGTTGGATTCCCAACCACAAAAAATTTATTTTAATGAATATCATGAGTAAACCATACATATCCCTTATAAAGAACTCTTACGAGACCCACATAAACTACATGTAGCCTTAAATAATGTTTAAAAATATCCTTAGGCAAGTATTTTTACCCTATAAAATTTCTATCATTTAGAAGATGACCACCTGTACATCTGGTTTCAGAACACAACATCTAGACCACTCCCTCCTGTGGACTTCCATCACTATAAACATTCATCATATTCCCAAAACCAATTTTTATAGTTTCCACTTCTAAATTTAGAGAACCAAAAATTTAAAATTGTATTCACATTTCCTAAAAATCTATATCACGAAGACTCTATAAAAAGAAATATATAATCCATCAATACCTAGTAAAAATTTCCAATATTATAACTTTTTAAATAATAGACAGAGTATCAAAACAATTTCTTATCACCCAAGCTCTGCTCTAAAACCCTATGATTTAAAAATATGTTTTCCTTTAAATAATTATTATGTGATTAGTTTATTTCACATGAAACACTAAATTGAAATGTTCTATGATATATAAAATGAATATTATTAAGAAAATTATAAGATTTATAAAACCAATAGTAAATAAAATGATATAAATAAACTAAAAATTATTATATTTAGAGGATAAATAGTTAATATGATATAATATTAAAGAACATTATTTCATAAATAACTTTTTTTAGAAGTATTATGTACTTTAGTCAAACATGTTGAGGTTCAGAATCATCTTTATTTAAAATATTAAAAATATAAAGTGGTTGAGAATAGGTATAGAAAAATAAAAACTACCCTGATCTAAAATAAGATCCGTGTGGAAAAATAAATATGAAGATCAAAGATCATAGTCCAGCTGATGTAAAGAATCATTTTCCTCATTCTAGTCAGAATCATAACTCAAAGAACATAAATAGTTCATCAAATCTAAAAAATATAGACTGGTAGTAGGTCTAGTTCATATAGTTGGATTTTTCCAGGAATAATTCTTTCAAGGTCTATAGTTCTTCTTTGGAATACTCAAAAATCCCTTGTAATCTATATTTTTTTCCTTTAGCTACTGCATCTCTATATTAAGTAGAGTTATTAGGAGACTTTCCTCACTAATTACCATTATTATTATAAGAGATAAAACCTATTTTCATACATATATAGATGATTTAATTATTACTTGAATAGATTTATGAAAATCTATATCATTCTATATGTAATAGTGATAAAAACGTTCATTAGTATAAACTTTCTAATGCATCTTGAGTTAGTTATCATGAACTTCTAAAGTTGGAGCTTCTAATGTAGAATGATAAAACATAACATCTAAGGGTTGCAGAACTGGTATTAACCTAAAAAATGAATGGATCCAAGAACAATATCCATATGATCATATCTATTAGAACCATTTTCACATTATTTTGATCCTACTAGATTTGACTTCCCATGATATGCCGAGATAGATCCAATTATAATGAGTATCCCATTCAACTAAGACAAATATTATTCATTTTTACTAGGACCATTTGAATGGATATTGATTCTATCTTTTACATACTATAGACTGACCACATTATAATATCTCCCTAAGCTGGTAGAAAAACCATACTTCTAAACAACTCCTTAAAAAGTACTAGCATATAGAGTTTTTATTCTTCAAAATACCTTATTTAAATCCTTTTATTACCATATACACCCATAATCACATTATTATTCACCAAACTAGTGATAGAAATAGAGATATTATCACATTTCATTTTCTTATATCTAGCTGCATCTTACCTCTTCAATGAGAAAATAGAGGGCATGAGATCCTTTTGATAAATGTTAATCAAATGTACAATATAATAATTTTCAGCATAATAGATAGTTTATATATCATATGATGTATGAAAATACAAATCATTTTATAGTCATGGTAGTTTAACCTTATCAATTAAGGTATATCTAATGTCAAAATTCACAATAATTTTGGAATAATATCCAAAAAATTCCGCCTCAGGAGCCTTGTCAATATTCATGTGAATACCAAAAATAAAATAAATATAACATCAGATTATCAGGTGATACAAAATATTTTTCAAATAAAAAATAAGAATCCCAACATAAGATCTTGTATTTATACAGTGAATGGGTTTAATTTAGGATCACAATTTATATACACAATGGAATGAGTTTTAAGTTGACCGATGTTGTAATGTCCTGTTACCCCAAGCAACAGAAATGTGTCAAATTAAAGGCTTATACAATACCTCATGTGCACATATTTGAATTCAATAGGCCTAAAACTATGTATGGTGGTCTAAGGATGTTTCATGGGGAGGATATACCCTTAGTATCAAAGTGAAAAATCAGGATAAATAACCAAACATCATATACATCATAGTACATAGAATAAAAAATTGAATAACAGAAGGAAAAAATAAAAAATAAAAAATTAATAGATGAAATGTTATAATGTCTAAAAAATATATAAAAAACCTTCCAAACTAAATTTCCCATGGGTTAGTCACATTAACATACCAATACAAGGAAGAAATGAAAGATGTGGAGCTCCACAATTACACAAAGCCTCTCCTTATACTGGTCTCAAACTTCATCTAAGAAATCCCACTCAACAAATTTGGATTATGACATGACCCAAAATGTTCAATTAATAACCATGTGAGGGTTTTTTGGGTACCAATGTGTAATGGAAGCCTAAATAGGTTTTGAGTGTATAACATAGCAGGGAATCACAATGGCAGTCCCACACCTACTGCAATACAATTATAGGTGTATATGACGTGTTCATAATAAATAATAATAGATGAACATTGAGTATAATAAAACTACTAGAAAATGTGGAATATAAATCATCATCCATTATCAATTATACAAAAATAGATGAAAAATGATTCCTTTATCTATTTTGAAAAAATAATTGATATGGGGTACCGTTTATCAGTGCTAAAAAATGATGATAAAAGGAATCCTTTTCATCATTTCTTTGTAGTGATAAAGGTTTACCATTATAATCATTTTTCATAGAACTAAAATAGAGATATTTTATCAACACATTACTTTTATCACAGATAAAGGGTAACCATTATCATCACATTTTCTACCATTGATAAAGGTCCCGATTACATGCTAGAGTCCGACATTGAAATAACAGATTTTCAACTGCTTCTTTATATAAAATTCTTCCACATCAAATAATCTAAAAACTACTACGGGGATTAGACATTACATACACTTCTCACACTCATATTGGGATTGGCCCACATGGTACTTTTCCCAGTCTATGCATTTGGAGAGCCAATAAACCAACCATACCACCTTATGATACTTCCTACGAAATTATATATGGCCCCACCCACCTACCCATACGGGCTATTGACATTTTTTAATTAAATAATTATTAAAAAAAATTAATATATATATATATATATAATAAATTTTAATAAATAATATATATAAAAAATGATTAAATTAAATTATTTGAACAAAAAAAATAAAAAATGACTAAATTATAATTTATTCATTAATTAAAAAATAATTAATAAAAAATAGAAACATTTAATATACATATATATAAATTTTAAATATTAATAAATAGATATAGAAAATGAATAAATTGTCATGATTGAAAAATTAAAAATGAATAAATTACAAAATTAGTAAAAAATATATTAATGATAAACTTATTAAAAAATGAATAAATTAAATATATATATATATATATATTAAGTATAAATAATAATAAAAAAAATATTAGATAATTTTAAATCCCATGAAATCTGCATTAAAAAATAGAAAAAGGATGAAATACTGAAATATGAGAATTATTTCCCCCATAGAGCAAGGGAAGAAGAAGGTGGCTAGAACATGCGCACCATGTGACCCTTAGAAAGAAACACAATCACATAACTATAAAAAGGTCATGAGAATGATTTTTCATAGTTCATAACCTATTGAAAATACCATGAATCCCCTATAAAAAGTATCCTTGATTCTCGTGAAGGCATCCCAGCCAATCGTTGATCATGCGATGACTTCTAGACGAGTTCTTCTGAATCACCTGACTTGTCAATCAGTGTATGCTTGGAAATATATCCAAAAATACTTTGAATTTCGGGAGAGATGTATCCAAAATATGGGAGCCTCTTTTGGTATTAAGACTCATGTGATGTACCCATGAAGCTCATGAGACACCGTAGAGGCTATGGTGACATGTCCTCCCTATCGCGTAAGATATTGACGATATGTCTCCCCCATCATTTATGGGGCCCCAGACATGTCCTGGAAGTCTTACACTTCCCCTTCATATCCAATGAAAAACAAAAGGGATATCCATTTCAATGATCATGATTCAGCATAATACCCTTTTTTTGATGTGTGACACATCAACAATTGGGAGAGTGATTGTCTCTGACAACACTCATACTAACTCATGAGACCCCCATCCCTTGAAGAAAAAAAAAACAATGAAATTAAAAGGGAAATGATATGAGCTTCATGTGAGGGGAAGAGTTGTTTATATTATGTGAATTAAGTCATATGACCCAGAGAATCATCATCTATCTCATGAATCCTACCTTAACAAGTTAGATCAATCTCACAAAGACCCCCTGACAAGCCACCTTGTCTCACTTAATGTCCCTCACAAGTCATCTTAGATCACATGATGGCATTTCAATAGGCATCCTGATCTCGGGAATGTCAATGGACTTGTTGACCTACCCTTATAGAATTAAC
This sequence comes from Viscum album, assembly GCA_963277665.1. Taxonomy (NCBI): domain Eukaryota; kingdom Viridiplantae; phylum Streptophyta; class Magnoliopsida; order Santalales; family Viscaceae; genus Viscum; species Viscum album. Next base: position 810,949,843 of record OY728126.1, on the reverse strand, counting down.
ATAGAAAGTTCACATGATTAAAAAAACCAATTTAATTATAAAAAATCCAATAAATGAGGCATTGATGGTACTATATTGCTATCACTGAAATTCATATGAATCTTAAGGTAGGATTTTGCAAAGCATGCAACATCTTGGTCATCCACAAAATCCAGCCCAAATCTATGAGATAAACACTGAAAAAGGTGGCACATCATTGTGGAGGAAATGTATTTAACCTAGAACCACCCCTGCTCAAAACATATATCCATTAATGATCCCTCGTGTATGATATCTATAGAGAGTATTTTTTAGATTATTCATTCTCATGATCTCATATGTTTTATATTAGGTAAAATTACGGGAACATCTTAAGTGATCACATATTATGTACGGGCCATTTACATGATCACTTGATATCACATGAAGGACCCCTAGTGGGTTATAAAAAGAACATCCCACATATCTACTAGATCATATGAGACCTAAAATAGATAACTATAGTAACAACTATGAAACTTATGCAAATAAAAATTGAAAAAAAAAACTAATGGTGGGAGAGTTATGCAAATAGAGATTTGCTGATCTTCATGAGCTTCACATGACTCATAATGATAATGAAACAACACCATGCCATTTCACTAAAATCATGTGATATCTCCTTGACATAACATTTGGATCATGTGATGTTCTACAGACACATCAATTATGTAACATGATGCCTTCTAGTCATGGCACCCACGTCTCTTGAAGCCCCAGGAGCTCACCCTTTAGATCGTACAATGTCTTATAACCACATCTCCCATGTTATGCGGTGACACTAGTGCATGTCATCTAGGTATCATAAAGCCCATTGGACCTACCAACCATATCCCATGACCTCCTCCAAGAATGTCATCCAGGGTGTGAAATGCCCTATGGACATGACATCAGAGTCTCATGAAGACCTCAGGGCTCGCCAATATGATCTCTCAAATACACAAGGACATATCATCCTGGCCATGCGATAGAATTTAGACATGTAAACCTGGATCATGTTATTTTTCTACGCATGAGAACATGGACCATGCGATGCCCTGTAGACAAGTCAGCTTAGTCATGCAGTACTCCTCAGACAAATAGGCCAGGTAATGCAACACTGCTTGAACATGTCAGATCTAATAATACTATTGTCTCCAGACATCCTCAACCAAATCTTGTGAAATCCACTTGAGATGTGAACCTAGATCATTTTATTTTCACTAGGAGATGTCGGGTAGAAAACTAGGCATGTCCGGTAGACAATAAGAGATTCTAGTTAGACAACTAGTCTTTTTTCAAGAATACATCGTGGAACATTATGCTCTCATCAAATAAAATATAAGGACACCCATAGTGTGTAAGACCTGATCAATGAACTAAAATAAATACGATAATTTCTATAATTAGGATACATATGATACCTTTACAAGGTCTAATCTCCATATCCAATATCCCTTGAGACTATCCCATCACATAAGTCTCACATCTTCCAGTAGTGGGATTGATTACTTTCTATCCCTTGTTTATCACACTAAGCCTAGATCGCATGGGATTAGGGAGTTGAAATGATCATATTATTCTTGTCATAAGACTCTACCAAGATAGGAAAACATAATTGTGTAATCCATGATCAGTATCATAATATGATATGTCCTTTATATTAATTACAATCTCACTGTGAAATCCCAAATCAAGCTAAACTATGAGAACTACAATTTCAACTAGACCATGATACGTTACTGACCTTCCTAAAGGCCATAGATCAAATAGGAAACCAACATAGTGTAAGACCTTTTATGTCTCCAAAATTCCAACTGTAGGGACCCAATCACTCATATGGGATGATCATTCTTCTTCATCCACTAGTGGATTGAAACGTTAACTGAACTTTGATAACTCTGATTCATACAGTGGCTAGGATATTGATGATGTATTTCTATTGCCCGATCTATATATTGAGCTTAAATTAGAATGTATAAGCACATAATACCTATATCCATATGATGTGAGACTGATTACCTGCAATTCCTCATTTCTTACACTGATCATATCTTACATGGGCTAATGGAGATTCAATGACCACATCATTTTCATCATGAATCACCACCATCTAGTGCAACCTCAATGTGCAATCTCCAATCAGTGGAATGATATAACTACCCAATATAAGTTTATATACCTTGGGATAAGTCCCAAGGGAATGGTTCAACTATGTATACTTTGATTCCTCCAATAAACAAGATACATAAGATTCAGCAAGGTTTGATCCCAAATACGTTGTCCCAAAATTCCCACATATATGTCCTTTCAATATGATGTTAAACTACACAGATGTATCAAACTATGATAACTCCAATTCCTACCATAAGTAGGATAAATAGTATTCACCCTCATGGTTAAAACTCAAATATATGGTACCCATGATCCACCACATATAAATCATTATCATATGATTCTAAACAAAATTTTTTTAAATAAATATATGGGTTTTAATTCATTTCATAAAATAGAATATATAGGATTCCTCATAATGGCTCAATCCTGCCCTCGAAAAATTGACCGCCTCCTTAGCTGAAAAAACTCTTGAGCGCCATGTTATACAACTAAATCATATATGAAGATACCCACCAATGAAAAATGGATGAAAAACCTTAGATAAAAATATTTGTATTCACTAATAAAGTCCTTATTTTTCAAATAACATGACTTTACTTATGATCATTTTTTCGGGTAGCTAGTCCTGTATCAAGATTACGAATAGACTCTCAAACAAATCATAAATCAATAAGTGATTACCAGAGTAGGAAAAAATTACACCAAAAGGGGTATGATGATCCCAAACTCCAATCCTCTCTCCCAATATGAGTTCTTAAGAATCATTGGGTCTGCAACCCCAAAGGACCTCCGGCCTTTGGAAAGCAGGTTTGTACCAAGTTATGGAAGTGGGAGACGTTGTGAGTTTCTGTTAGGGAAAAACCAATGGTAATCCCTACATGAATGATCATACAAAGGAATTGAACCCCCTCCCACCACAAAATCAAACCATGCGGCCCATATAACCACATATTTCCAATGAACCAAAACCAGTGAAACAGATGAGAAATAATTTAGTAGTGGTATCTCCTCCACAAGATAAAAAGAATATACAACCTTGTTCTCATTGGAACATTTAGTTTTTATCGCATGAGTGGTTCCTTATCCCTAGAATACTTATGATGAAAAACTAGATAAATCAATGAGTAAATACCAAAAAAATCAAGTTACTACCCATTTGGTCATTTTGTTCAATTTTTTACCAAAAAACTGGTAAAACTGACATAAAATATATCAATTTTTTTTATCATTTAAACATTCATCAGTTCTTTTTGTTCAAATAGCCAATGAAAAAATTATAGGAAACAAACGTTAATCATATGGATGTCCTTTGTAACTGGGGTTCTCTTGAATAATTATATCCTCACATTGACCAGTCTACATGAGTAGAATGTCCGGTTCAAGAAAAATGGAAAATTGTGTTACCCAATAAAATCTTATTAAGTAGATATAATTGTTAAAATAGTTCCTGACAGGTGGCCTTGTTCCTTAAAATATTCATGTCTATAGACACCGCCCTTTCAAAAAACACAAAGATCTGACATGTCTTCATCTAGTGACTGTTCTGGAAAATCAGTAGCAACTGTCACTACTACAAGACTCATAATGACCTCACCTAATTTCCATCATCAATGTAGGGTGGAGAATGTAATGGTTTTGGAAGACCATCAACATGGTACAATCCATACCATTGATACTTACTATGGGGATATTCATATACTAAAATAGACGAGTCTTCACCATCCAATGTACGTTGTAGTTGAACCAAGGACCTTGCTTCCAAAACCAACTGATTCAGGTGTTTATCCCCATAGCACAATAATCATATCATCCATTATCTAATGATGATGGATCAAAGATTCAACTATGGATCCCTTCTGGTTTAGGGAACACCAAGGAGGGATCCTTTCAACAGCCACCACCAACACCATCCCACCAATTCCCTTTTGCTACTTGCTGAGGGTACCACCTGAGACACTTCTACATTTAACACACATGATGATTAATAGGAAAGAAACATCATGAACAGAAGGCTCTAGATAATATTGAGTGGTCTTGTATCCCTGATCCCTTAGATGATATTTAACTAAATATTCCAGTAGTAGTAAGAGAGTAGGATCATATTGCTCCTCACTCAGAATAAGTCTATTTGAATATTACTATAGAAGAAATTGGGGAGGCATATATCCCTACTCCATGAATGATGTCCATCAATATATTCTAGTGGCACAAGGAGTGATGGATTAGGTTAATATCCTGACTTCAATCGATGAAATCTGCAAGTGTATAGTAGAGGTGGAAAAGATATAGGCATACATTTCTGTTTACACTTTGCTAAAATGTAACTACATCATAGAAATAGAAATAGAAATTCTCTGATATATTCTGACATTAGTACAAATAAAAGAACACGAACATATTCATATCCCATATAGCTAGAGAATCCAAAAAATATTATCACTATGAACAAGTGGTTTCTACATATAAAGTGAATATTCTTTCTCTTATCTAGGAGGATTATTGGCATATTCTGGAAAGAGATGAGGTGTTAGTCCGGGCTCATATTCCCATTTGAACCGGGGCTCACCAAGTGAGGAGCACATGCCTTAGGAAATGACTATATCCATGTCACAAAATCCCATCTTCATATTCTGATGTTTCAATATTAGGATCATAACCTCATTCTGGTTGGGAATCAACAGGTGAGAGGAGAAAATTCTTCGATACAAGCTCATATTCATATAAATGAATACCAAAAACAAAATCCAAAGGCCTAGAATAGGTCTCATACATCCATTCTAGATGGATATCATCAAGTGAGAATGAAAAATGCCTCAGGACACCCTCAAATTATTGTTAGTGAATCTACCAAGAATATTCCATTAGATCATAGAATCATGGAACATATTCCAACTTCTGTTGATAAAAAAAATGCATTTGCACCCTTCTAGGGCTATATAGGAGGGGTCTCATATCCCTTCTACCATTCTAAAGGTCTTTTGGAATATTTCAATGGGGAATTAATATTCGGAATGGGATCACATTCATGATCTAATCAGGGCTCACCAAGTGAGAGTGACACATGAATTAGAATATGTTCATTTCTCTATCCCAAAATACCAATGAAATGTTATAAGGGCTCATGATCAGGCTCATACTCTTCTTATGACCAAGGATCTCTAAGTGATGATGGAAGATGCCTTAGGGTAGGCTCATATTCCGATAAATAGTGAATAATCTCATTAGTGAATACCAAAAGCTTCTCAATAGTGAGATAATACTCCCAAAACACTAGAAAATAATAAACATGGTCCGAAAACTGCCACATAATAGTCTTATATCCCTACACAATTCCAAAAGTCAGGTCCGCATATTCTGACCCCAATGCAGAATGAGGATCATATTTATATTCTTCTTAATACCAGTGTCCTTGAGGTGGTACAAGACACATTATATACTCCGGAAGGGTATGAAAAATATTCATCTGTAGTAGAAGTTGATCATTACTTTGATAGTCCTCCTCTGGGTATTTTAGAGATGGATTTTAGGGAATATACCCCTAACATCTACTATGTTAAACCTCCCCATGGCGATATATCCCATGGACAAGGAAATAATTCCCTTAATTATACACCTCTTTATAGAGGGGTGTTCAGAACTACGAGGCCTTCATATAGAGAGGTTCTTGAAACATCAAGGTCAATCTTATATAGTTCCTCATAAAATTATAGTATTATTCGAATCAAGTCATAAGGATACCCCAATAAGAACCTTTCATGATATGATCAGATAGAGGAATGTAATTTTGATAAAGAGTAGGATGACATTGATATATAGAGAGAGTCAACCAGAAACAACCTCCCCACCATGTTCTGGTCCCTTGTTACTTCTGACTATGATATCCCAGATGATCTAGAGAAGGATTCCATGACTTATCTATGCCAAAAAATATGTGAAACTCATCAGCGACTAAATGCAAGACACCTCCTTCATTAAAGATATGATGGACACCTTCATACCATCAAGATACTTGGTTTTCAGCTAAAATTGACTAATATAATCATGGTCTGGGATCACAATTTAAGAATGGACAGTGAAAATATGCAACATGCATGCCACCACTACATCATAGCTCTCGAAAAATTAATATCCTAATCCATGTGATGTATTAGTATTTGAGGATGGGGAAAGTATATAAAATTACACATAACCCTCCCCATAAAATATAGAACCTATTAGATACAGAATCATATAATTTCATATCTTTTAGATAAATCAAGAGGATGAGTAACTATTTGTTCTGTCAGTAAGTTCAATAAAAATACTCACACATCAATAATGCCAATACATCAAAAATGAAGGAAGAATATAGAAAAAAATTATTTGATCTAGGAACTTCAAAGAAATGAGAATTCATTTCAAACATGAAATCAAAGGTTTCAATCGACTGAATGAAATCCCATAGAAATTGACTCCCACTAAGGGATACCACTACACAAATCTTCGATACAGACATAACTACACCACATTAAACAATAAGTAGCAGTATCTTTCATAGAAACCATGAGATAATCTATCCTAATAAGATGGGGTAATATCTACCAACTCCAGCCCCGATCATCAATTCTTGAGAGGATTCAGGACATGTCAGTAAAAACTATAAAAAAACACTATCCCATTGGGTTGGGAGAATTTATTTCTCAATCTCCATCCATAGGATTATGACACTCTAAGGGGGTCTTGGGGAAATCAATATAATTTCAATATCAACCCCACCCCACTGGGATGGGGGCATTTATATCTCAATGAACATCCTTGGAATCAAAAAATCCTCAACTAGAAGAATCATATCCTCAATAAAAGGATAAATAAAAGTGAATTTTGGTTCCAAATAACCCTCAATTTGGAGGGATGTGGCATTTTCATTATCATCATCACCACAAAAGGAACCAATATTATCCATGTTGGGAGGTAATTATCGATTTTTAGCATCCCATCCCATCATCATGTCACAAGTCAAACCTATACTATTTGGATATCATTCCACAAAAATGATAAAAAATTCCTCAATGTCACTACTCATAGCCTGATATGGGAGAAGAATACAGTAAAAGAGGTCATACCCCATCGAGGTTGCACACCATAATGGCTAAATATGGAAAAGGGTTTGAGAAATGACCCTATTACTGGAAGTGCAAAATCATCTTGTTGTGTTGAACGCAATGAGAAAAACAAATTTTCATACAAACCTCTTATAATTTCATCCCTTTCAATACAATAGATAATATGGATCAGGATATAAATGAAGAGGGACTCGTTACAATACACATACCCTAATATGAAGCAGACCTCGATGCACCCACTAAGGTTGCACTCAGCCAAAACTAGAGGAGGATGCAGAACCTGTAACATCAAAATATCATGTTTCCATGTCTTTATATGATAATTGAAAAATTAAAAGGGTAAGTTGTGTCTACCTTGCAATCAACACTTGATTATTGGAAGTTTATTTCATGGAGGAACGAATGGAACAATATGAGAATGAGTTTGAAAGACTCAAATAACTTGATGAGATGCTATTTATATGAAAAATTCTCATTGGGAATCATATTTAGACATAGGTGGATATACCTTCTCCCAAACATCTTAAAATATCTTAGCTTCCTCCTAATGATACTTTTGAGGGTCATACTAGCTCTACATCTTGGTATCCGATATACATAAATTAGGAAGTCAAAAATGACTATGAATTACCCACATTATGGTGAAATCCTCTCCCTTGTGAAGTTAATCATTCAGTATTCACACAAATTGAGAATTAGTGAGAGAATAAAAAAGGAAAACCTCATTAGGACCTTCCCACTCCTTATATATGAGAGATGACTCAGACAAGAGTTCCTCCAAAATTTCTCAATGATGTCGAGTCCCAAAAAATGTGAATGGAATCCATGGAAGGGTTATGAACACCTATTCATTTTGAGAATAATCCATATCTTTAATGGTTGGATAACACACTACCCCCACCAAATTTCCATAATCCTTCCTTCTCTGCTAGAGTGGTTTTTGAGACCACGAATAACATCTCACTCACTTAGTATCCCGATGTGGTCTGATGATTTTTACCTCATGAATAGTAGGAGGAAACCATGTTGAGGTGTTATTTATAGAAATTGATTGGGAAACCCTTTTTGGTACAGTATCCTTTCAACAAGGTCTGTTTTGGGATGATAAAACCTTTTTCATCAATTAATTTAACAATTCAACACCATGCTATAGAATGTGACAATCGTCAACCAGAAGAACTACAACTAACAAGAAAATGAGATGGTTTCTGACTTTATAGATCAATGGAATAGTTTAACCGATTCTATTAGCATCCCTCTCTCATAGGAAAACATTATGGAACTCTAAGATGAAAGTATTTTGGATGATATATAGACACCACTAATCCTAATAAATTATCCAGGTGTGTTTCATGAGTTCCTAGAAACATCCTAACGCTTGGAAGATTCCATTCATAGAACCCAAGATAAATTTTAACTCAAGCCTTCAACATAGGGGAAAAGTGTCAACAATGAAGAGACTATCACTGTTACTCCCAAGACATTATGAGTTCCCAACCAAGAACCTAATAATTTCCTAAAACCCTCAAAAACTCCTATGAGGTAGCAATAACCACAAAATCCCCCTCGGCTGGATGCATAGAGAAATCTGGGTCACCCGTGATTTGTTGAATAGATGAACAAAGACATTTCCTTCCGAAATGACCAAGTCCATGGTTATTTACTTTCATCCATGGGAAAAACCTACTATGGTGACCACATCCCAGAAATCCCATTGAGTTCAAGATTTTCAACCATCCTGACAACTTCCATTTCCATAGGTGGCTAGGTTATAATAATATGGATTACTTCTCTTTCAAAGACATCATTAATAGCATGGACGATTCTAAAAAAGTGGTGTTAGATAAATCCTTAGAGATGGTGGAATGCAAAACCTTTTCCCACTCAGAATAAGAGGGTGATTGGAAGAATGTTCTAACCATACATAGAAAGAAGGTAAATAATTGGATGACTTAGAAAGTTGAAGACCAATATGATGACTACATGAGAGCTTAGCTTCATATAGAATCATTAGTTCCACCAACCAGGGAGGTGATATCAAATATGTCTCTCAAATATGGACACAACTGTCATATATAGGAATTTACAGAAGAGGATGATTCATATTATTTATTAATAAAAGCTATGACTCTTGTAAACTTCTTCCCTATAACATCTAAAGTATCAGAACCACCCCACCAAATAGAACCCTTTTCGGAAGAAGATACCATATTTAGTTCTATTAATTTTATACACTTGGAATACCCATTCCCCTATTACTAATATAGATCCAAGTATGAGTTCCTCATTAAAATACAGGTAATAGGAGGCTGTATGTGTAGTAATCGAGGATAGATGGGATAAATTGAGTGTGGTCAACCCTAATATTTTGGTCACATCCCCACAGATGAAATATATGTTGCTTAAACCCCTGGATAAATTCTCTAGCAATCCAAGAAAAGAAACAAATGTGTAATATAAGCATCTAGTGGTCATCCACACCCAATCATATTGCATGGATGCCTAATAGGGGTGTGATTTTATGATCATCCCTGGTAATGGGGATTGATGGAATGACCCACACTACTGATAGAAGATTCCCCCACAACCTCTAAATTATAACCAATCCCATCTACCTCAAATTACTCTGTTCTTAAGCCATAAATTAAGTTGATTCCCCTCCTTGTGAAATGCCCAAATTAGGAACAAAACTATGAAATTATGAAAAAGATGTACGATTTTCCAACTGAACTCTCAGTCATTGATGCACATCATTATTTAGAAAAAACTCAAGGAGGAACTTATTTAATCCCACTAGAGCCCATATGAGTTAGAGATATATTTTTATGGAGATGAGGTCTATAATTTGGTGAGCATGCCAATAGAAATACATTTTTCTATCTCTTTTATAGAGTATGATCATGAAGAGTTCATCCATGGACACATTATCCCCTTATATGTTTCTGGTAGGCTCATTTTTTTTATTTTAAGGGATCTAACTGAAAATTGAACTGGGGTCAATTTCATCGTGATTCAAACCTTTCTATGTTTTAGATATTGTGAATGAAATTTTTCTCCTACAAATAAAACCATTCAAGTGTATGATAGTCATGAGAAAAAACCTAATGGGATGATCAAAATCAAATCATAGTCTGAGGATATCACATATGACACTGAGTTTATGGTTATATTGAAAGACACCACATATAATTTCCTACTTGGAAGGACTTTTATATAGCCATAGGAAGGTACCTTCCACATTCCACCAGAGTCTAAAATACCCCACCGAAGGAACTGTTAGTATACAACATGGTGACATTTCTCCCTTTGACATTTCAAAGCCATATATGGTGAAGAAAGATTCTATTGAAGGGATAGAAAATAACTAATGGTGGAAGATTATATATAGGTTTAAACCCCCAATGGCTTAGGGACCTTCCCTGCAAATCCATAGAGTATGATCTATAGTGACTATGTGATCCCCATAAATCTATTTGAGGTAATAGACATAGTATTAGAGGTCCAATCCCCTTCTTTCCCCAGTGACAGTGTAAAGACAAATCCCCTTCAACATCTCTCTATATTGAATATGGTAGTAAGGGATGATACTGTCTTTTCTCATGACCTATCTCACCTATAAAGTGATAGTGATTACCCTAGATTACTAACACCAAATAAAAATTCCTAATAGACTCAGAGGTGGAATTAGAAGAGGATTACCTTATGAATGTTCCTCTTATATCTAAAGAAGGCGTCTCAAACACCATTGATGAGATCAGACAGGTAAATATAAGAATAGAATAATACTCATGACCTACACTCATTACTTCTACCATGCCCCTCGAGGATAAATATATGTACATATCATTTCTAAAATAAAAATGATATATGTTTACTTGTAATTATAAAAAAATGCCTAAACTGAATCTAGATGTGGCTAAGCCACATATCAGCTTGCCTGATGACCATAATAGCTTCATTAAGGTAGTTTGGAAAATGCACCCTTCTCATGATATCGAAGTAGAGATGGTAGTAGACAATGAAATCAAAGAAAACATTGTTTGAGAAGTGAAATACACAATATTTCTTTTCAAATATCATCTCTTTCATGAAAAAGAACAGATATATTAGTGTATTCATTGATGTCAGAGATCATAATTGACATTTTTAGAAAGATGGGTACCCATTACCGATCACATAACTCTTGATCAATACAATAAATGGCTTCCAAGGACATTCTTTCATGGATGGTTATTTAGGGAACAATTAGATAAATATGTCACCTAAATATAAAGATTCCACTACCATCATATCTCTCCAAGGAATAATTTTCTATCTATTCGTGAACTCTTTATAAAAAATGATGGAACCACTTGATAACATTCCATGCATCATATATTCAAGCCATTATGGGGATGGATAACTGAATTTTATGTTGATGACCTACTGGTAAAATCTCGACAGTGAGCCGATCACTTCATAGATAGTTAAATAGTATTTGACAAGTTTTGACTACATAGTAGGAGGATTCATCTCATAAAATTCACATTCAGTGTAACATCAGAGATGTTACTTGGCATTATGTTATTCCACCACGACATTGAGGTTGACATAGAGAAGACTTGTACTATTTTAGCAATGTCACACAATGAAATCTCAAAGAACTATGTGGGATTCTTAGTCACATCACCTAAATTTGGCATTTCATATCCAACTTGGCAAGAAAAACTCTCCCTTTTACAAGTATAATGATGAAATAAATCTCCAATAAATGGGATAGGGACATAAAAGAATCCATCGAAGGTCTCAATAAATGTCTTCTACACCCACCAATATTGATCCCAATAGTGAATGGAAATTCAATCATATTATATGTGAAATCCATGTAACACTCACTAAGAACCCAACTCATACACAAGAATGATGTGGGGAGTGAGAAAATTCTTCACTACCTCAACAAAACAATGCAAAGTTCTGATACTTGATACTGATATGTCGAGAATAAATACCTCACACTCATATTTGAAGTGTATAAGATGATTGATTACTTGAATAATAAATAATACCATATGGTCTCTCATATTGATATACTCAAGTATATCTTAGGCCTCTCCATGTTGAATGGGCGTTTGGATCTATGGGCAGTCATTCCACAACAAAATGACATCTATTTTTTGTCGTAGAAGGAGGTGAAAGGAAAATATTTAAATGATTTCCTCATAAAATATCCCACCCTAAAAAGTAGACAAGTATACATTAAATTCCCAAATTAGGAGGTTTTATATTCCCATGAGACTCCTCAGACACGGGAGATATATTTTAATGGAACCTCCTGATGTCCTATCGGCAAAAAGGATGAAAAATCCAAAGATCAACTGGGTTGGATTAAGGATTTTATTTTTTTCTCCAAAAAAGAAATTCTTCCCTAATCTTTATCAATATACAATGTATTCATGAATAATTAGTAAGAATACTAAGACCTCATCATTGGTTTAAAGAAATACCTACAACTACAGATTGACTAATTCAATATCAAAGGGGATTCAGAACTAGTGATAAAGAAAATCAATGGTGAATAGGCCATCAAAAAAGAATAATTGGACCCACTCACTGCCTACATATGGGTACTAATGGTATAATTCATTATTGATCCCACTTTTAGTCATGTTTCATGAACACTTAATTATCATTCCAATACGTTTTATAAAGGATCCACATTCCTAGTCGTCCTTGGAAATGATGAAAAAACCTTCCTTATCACACACTGATTTATGGTCTCATAAATCATTTTCTATAGTATAGAAGAAATAAATCAGGTCAACAATGTCCTAGATCATGATGAAATAGTATCCACCCTTGGATAGATTTATCCCATAATTGGTTATCTCTAAAGTGGAATCCTCTTGATAGATCGATATGGAAGGGAATATATTGAATGTCATGCTATAAACATTACCCCGCATGCCGGTCCTCATGAAAGATTTCAGGGAATCCTCCTCAAATTACAAGAAGAATGAGAGATTGATACTATCAGGGAAGAAGTAAATTCAATATCTTACAGCGTTCATTATCCTTGGACCTAGATCTCCCACCAACTCCGGATGTTGGATTACTATTGGAAAACCATGGTATAAGAAATTTTGGAATTCACTAGGAAACTCCATGCATGTATTATCAAGCAAAATTTCATATATCAACCCCAATATTTATATATATATCTCAATATTTTTTTCAATTTTCTATATGGGTAATGAATCTTGTGGGGTTATATGATGGGAACAATACCTCAAGGAAACATTTTGGTGTTTTTGGGTTTATTGTGTTTGCTGATAAAGAAGGTTTCCAAGGAACATTGGGGAAGTCCAGAAATATTATTGACATCAAATGTTGAAAAATATCTAAGCTAAAGGAATGGATTCCAAGGAATTGGTAAAGAATATTTCCTACACAAGGTGACATGATGAATGGGTTTCACCAAGGATGTTTTATAAATTTAGGGGACATCGCGAATGAGTATTGTGAATATAGGGTGATTAGATAGTAATCTCTAAAACTATGATAATATTCACAAATGGGAAATTCACATGGTTCTTATAAAATAAAATGGTCATCATGAATGAAATGGGAGAGTATCATGGAATGGTGATGATATGGATGGACTCATCTAGAATCAGAGGAAACACCTATATATAGGACTCTACCGCCTTTGGAAAAGTAGCAATACTGAAAACGTATTCTACGTATCTTGATTCATAAATGTGTTTCTTGAAGGTTGTTCTTGAGAAATAGTTCATGAATAAATGATGATTGATAAGGATATAAAATGCTGACAAAAAGTTTTGAGCTTCATAAAGGCTAGGTGAGCTTCATGATAGTGTGTGAGCATCACAAAAGAATAGTTCTTCTTGAAGTCTAGTTGAGTATAGTGAAAGATGATAACATTATAAAATATGTGGGATATTTGTAGGAATTTTATTCTTATGAATAATTTATTGTTTCCATGAAGGCGGTGTGAGCTTTGTGAAAGTATTGATCATTATAAATGTTTTGAAAAGGTGATGCCTAGTAGATCTGTGGTAAAGTGATATTCTTCAATTGGATTAATGTGAGACTTAAACAAAGAATCTATCAACAACTAAGGATGTATTCATTATTGATAATGAAGGTACATAAACTTCCATAAACATAATCGGTATCCTTTTCAGATAAGTGAGGAAATTAATAGGAATAAGGTGATCCTTTCCATCGATAGTGAGCCCAAGAATAAAGACTCATGGGGTGAACTTTGGGTTAGCATTGAGTTGTCACTAACATTTGTAATGGTGTTGAACATGGGGATAAAAGTGATCTAGCCTAAATGTTGTATTTTGATGGTGATTATTAGTGGATTTAGTACATCAGAACATCATCATTGTATTATCTTTTGACTTATCCCAATAAGTGTGAACAATGTAAAATTACTCCATCTCATGCATGATTTCATTTCTGTTCATATATTTCTCTCAGAGAAGGAGAGAATAGTGTTTTTAATGATGAAAAAAGATACTGAGGAATAGTTTTTTAATATATCATAACATGATTCACCCCGCTTAGGATATTTTACCAAGTTGGGATAACATCATATTCCCTGGTGGTAGCTATGAAGTTCAAGTACATCCTTAGTGCTATCAAATTATTCTACAAATGTTTTAAGGAAATACCTATCAATGAATCCAGGATAAGGAATATCATAAAATTCATAAATTTCAATAACAACACTAGGATTAGGGTCCCTCACACAATATTGTCAGATAATGGCACCTACATATATTCTACTAAGTTGAAGAAACTATATTAGAAGTAAAACATTTTGTTGAATCACTCATCCTGATATCATGCATCAATAAATGGACACATATAGGACTTCAAAAATAAATTTTCCAACAAACTCCATAACATGGTTATAAAAGACAATAATTTCATGATAGAAAATATCCTCCACTATTTATGGGCCTACCGTACCACCACATGTACTTCTACATAAGAAAAACCATACTCATTTGTGTATAGAAATGGATTAGTATTGAACATATAGGTATAGTTTTTTGTCACTTTGAATGCCCATCAATAAGAAACTATAAAATGATGAGAAATCCAAAAAGTGGATGGATTTGATGGAGATTCTCGATGAGAACATGTCCCGTACATTGCGCAACCTTGATGTCCATTAGAATTAGATCCTATGGGACATCAAAAAAAGGTCCACCGCTCTTTATTCCACCGAGGATAACTAATGTTGGATCTCATAAGTCTAATGATACTTGGGAAGGAACCACCAATGTTAGAACCCAATTCAGAATGAACATATATCATACATTATTTCTATCACAATATAGCCTATCCATTGGAAATAATGGATGTGAAACATGTTACACCCCCACAAATGTAATGTTTCTTAAGAAATACATCACATAATTATCATCAAGCACATATCATCCGTAAAGAAAGACTCTAAATTGAAAAACCTCTCACATACTAACCACATGTCATTAAAATATATGGAGACCACCCTAATCCCAAGATGTTAAATCATATGAAAGAATCCCATGCAGAAATAATTTAAACTTCACATCTTCTCATTTCCTGACCACATGATGTTAAACTTTATGGATATCTTCCTTAAAACATGAAATTAAAATGGCATGGATGATATCCCCACCACATGAAATTAAACTACATTGAAATCATTGTCTTATTGACTATTCATTACAAATGATCTAGTTTTGTACAAGGGAAAAGGTGAAATTCCTCTATCCCGATGTGAGATTAAGATACACATAGGGAATATCTTCATCTAAGAACTATGTGTGGTTTTATTCATACCATCGTGGGATGCACCGTGATTCTGAAACCCCTAGTCTTGGGCCTAATTATAATATTTATTCTCTTTCATGTTAGGTGACTATAGTACTTACCACATGGTGTTAAAATACACAAAATATTTCCTTAAAAGATTATGAAAAACTACATGGATAACTAATGTCTATATTCATTCATGTTGTGTGGCCTTCATTCTTACAGAAATATGTTTAAGAAAATGACTGATGTACTTTCCGCATGACACTAAACTTCATAGTTCCCAATAACAATATGTGGCTTGATTTACTCCATCACATGATATGTAGTTACAACCAATCATCCATTATTGGATCCAACTGTAATATTCCTCCTCACCCACGGTGATTCACCCACTTTATTACAACAAGACACTAAACTGCACTGCTGATGTCCTCATCACATGACATTAAACATCATAGGTTTATAGAATTACATACTACATGATTATCAATATAATGAGATATGTAGGGATTCCTCAATCCTATATCTTAGTCCAGCTACCACATGATATAAAATCAAACCTTATTGTCCATAATTTTCAGTAAATGGTGAGAGGAACGCTTCTTAGTCCTTATTTCCCACACAAATCATAACTTCTGTTAGCATAGGAATTTTATAAAGGATTTATCAGAATGAAAAATTATTACCATCTCATGAGAGGTTCATCATGGTCTTGAATAAAAAACATTAAAAGGAAAATAATGAGTCCTTTCCACATGAATTTAAACTGCATGGTAGTTTCCCATTGAACAGCATAAAAAAGCACATTCATGTTGGCCTCTCCCTAGAGGAATACTACTATTGGTGCTGGTATACCACCACACCTCCATTAAATAACAACATATGACTCAATTACATTCTTCACATGATAAAAAGTGATTCAGAAATACCCAAACCCTAGGTCTAATCACCACAAATAAATATAAAAACTTCCCCCTCCATACATACATGTTTGACTTGTACATGAAAATCCTATTTAAGAACTACATATATATTTATTACTATCACTATAGTAAACATAGTGACACTAATATTTGCATCCTTGTGCCTAAACTTAATAATCCCTTTTCATATTGGGTATCCTACATCATTACTGTATGATGTTAAACTAAACGGTTTACCAAGATCTATGTGTGTCTTGATTCCTATTATCAGAGGATATATGGCGAAACCCAATCTATAATACTAGGACTAACTAAAAAATTGAATGGAAATAATTTCCACATGTACATACGATCCAAAACAATGTAGAGAGTTGACCATTTCACGAACTACATGTGGATTGATGGCTGCTATTACAGGATATGTAGTGATGCCCCGATCCAAAATCATGGGCCCAACTACAACGACCAATGAAAAAATAAATCACAACTTCAAAACGACCAAGTAATAAAAGGTCATTTTATCTTAATATAATTCAAATTTGGGTATGTATGACTAGTGCACATAATATATCTTGAAAAATATTTCACATTGTTTCCCATGTCCTTGCCACATGATGTTAAACTGTAATGAAACAAATGAGTCCCTATCCGAAGATGTTAAACTGCAAGTAAAATGTCAATGCTGAATGATATTAAAATTAAAAAACAAAGTCCCCACTACATGATATTAAAATTTATTGGGCAAAAACCATTATTATCCATTTTTAAAGAACCACAAGAGACATCCCCTAGTCAACCAGGGGATTCAATGCTTCTGTCATCTTTTAGGATCCTCAATTCAAAAATCCCACTTCATCTATCAAGTACCTCGGGTTTCCGCAAACCTCTCATGGATATTCGAATGGAAAATAGATCTCTCTACATGACCTTGTTATCAATAAAATAGGTCTCACACCTACCAACTAGAGATATTGTATCTGTAAAGAATCATTTATGATCCACGTGATCCTAACATCATCATAGTAAAACTCAACACCTGAGGGTGTTCTGGGCCATCCCCGGTATGATTTTCACATAGTAGTCTTGATAACATGAGAACCACAAGCCATGATTTAAACATTTTTTCATCCCTCTTAGAAAGATTTTTGAGTTCTTTTGACCATGAGCATCCTGGCTGGAATATTTTTAACATCCTCCCATATTAGTTCCTCGTGTTCCATGAACATAAACTACCTACACATCGGTCAAATACATACAACCTTAAATAGTATCCATTGATGATACAAATCATACGACCTTAAAATAGAAAAATATGAACAAAACATGTCAAGTTGAATACCTGCAAAGGGTATCTTGAGAAAAAGTCAAGTCTTCACTAGCTAAACATTCCATCTCCAATGTTTAGAAAAAAATTAGGGTATAAATAGATAATGCATAAAGATTATATAGTCCAATTTGTATCCATATTAAAATCCAATATATGCTTGTTAGAACCCATGGTCTAGAAAAAATTTTGAGTAACGAAATTCCACATCTCCTATACATGAGAACATGCTATCTAGGTTGTGAAAACCACAATTATGGTTCTTGAACACATCATAGATATTAAACCTTCCACAAATATCACATCATTATTTTAGTGACATTGTCCCCATAAACCTTCCATGGCCTTTGGGAAAAGATACCCTGCTTCAAGGGACCATTTGTTTTACTATGAAAATATGCCTATGGATCAGGCATATGTTACTATGGTTTTCAACCAAATGTCTTAATCTATATAAGGGATTTAAAATCATTATGAGTCCATAAATATCTGTAGAAGAACTCAACACCTCACTGTGTTATAGATCATTCCCGGTATTATTTCCCATACCATGATCACGACATGAGCACTTCAAACCATGATTTACAATGGCTATAAATAGATTATCCAAGAGGATTGAACGTACTGAACAATATATCATCTTTTTTGTACCCTTTCACAGTGAAATAATGAAACACTCGATTCCTAAACCTTTGATGTCTCATTCCATGAGACTCAAAACCGTATTATGTTGGGACAAAGCTGTATAATTTACAAGGTAAATTTCCCTAGTGTGTTAAAACAATTCTTAGATATCTTTCCTCCAATCCCAACCTTATCATCTATATGTTTGAGCCTTTAAGAATCTATCATGGCCCTCAAAATTGATAAAATTTCATATTTTCATGACCATGATATTGACACAAAAGGGATTTGAACTACCAAAAAGATGAATCTTCTCTATGTAAGAAAGGATCTACAATACTTTTTACCCTAGAAAAACTATGATGGAACCTAAAAAATCTGGGTATTATGGGTTATCCCTGACATGTCTACCCCATTCCATATTCAATAAATCTAAATTTTGGTTTATGAATTATATCACCCATATTCCAACTATCCAGTTGGAACTAGAATCCATAGTATTTATCCCTCAACAAACATTATCCCCACAAAACTTCTATGTACCATAGAGAAGAGTGGGGATACATCTATTATACCATGTTACCAACACATAATGGATTTTACTTACCAAAAAGTGGCATATCATCCTTACAAAAAAGGAACTCGAATCCTCATGATCCTGGACAACACCATAGTGTAAATCATAACCATAGGGTGTCTTTTATCATCCATGGAATCTCGGCCCCAAATTACATATACAATAATAGCATTTATGAAATAAAAGACCCTAAACTAAAATTATACAAGGTATGATATAAAATACCCTAAACAAACGAAATAGAATATTTTAGGTAAAATAACATAAACTAAAACAATAAAATGTTTGATAAAAGGCCTTAAAATACATTAATAGAAGGTCTGAGCTAAAAATATCCAAAACTACATCATAAAATGGTTCGAGCAAAAATACCCTAAAATTCAATGATATAAGGTCCGAGCTAAAATACACTAAACTAAAAAATCTTTTCAATTTATTTTTTAAGAATGGAAAAGATAAAAAAATTGAGAATTCCAACTTATAGACTTATAAATAATCAAGTTACACATGAAAAGTCAATTGAATTTAGAAAATGATAGAGCACTCTACCTCTTAGCTTTATATTCCACCAAAATAATCATGTTTTAAATCAGGTGATCTTAAGATAGCTAGAATAGATTTATCTATAAATAATATCTTATTGGTGGAAATTTATGAGAATATCTCAAGAAGAATCTATTATAATTTAACTATTTAGATCTATACATTCTAGTGTACTCATTATTTTGTAAAGGATGTGTATCATTAGACATTCTTATAAAATTTGATTAGAAAAATTAAATGCACATAAAGAATAAAAAAACTAGTAAAAACATATAATATTCAATAGATACATTATTTTGAAAAATATAGGGTGAATAATATCCCAATATCAGAGTCTCTCAAATGAATATACTATCCTATGAAAAGCTTCAAAATCACCATTCCATAAAAGGATTTTCTTGGAAGATTCATTGGGTTATGTAATCATATTCTCTAAGGAGGTAAATAATTAACATTATTTATCAGTATATTTGCAGTCTTACTCAAAAAATACTACAAATTATCTGCCCTGGCAATATAATCAATAATTTCCTTCTCCACCTTTTCAAGAAGTCCCCGTTTCTCTAAAAATGTATTCTCTCATATCTAAAGTGCATGCTGAAACTGCAATTACACTACATAGAGATGGAAAATATCAGACTAGAGAAGATCAATCTCAATCATCAAAACACTGATCGCATCTTGGAGAGTTTCTAACACTATATTATACTGAGAATCTTCATTTAAGGCTTCGTCCAAGATTTAATTCATCAATGAGGAAGCCTAACTGTCTACAAACCTAAACTCAAGGGCCCTTCTCATAGAGGGACCACATCCTCCACCTATGCATGAAGGATGATATATTCTAAACCCTCATAACCAATAGAGGTAAAATTAAATCAAAGGTGACCCAATAAGACCTTTAGCCATTCCAGAGGGGTCTCCAAAACAATGGTCAAGATCCGATTCCATATTTTTTGCCCCTTAGAATCCTAAAATAATACAAACCCCGAGCCTTGATCTAATCAAATCCTAGGAATGGGAATATATTGTGGTCCAAGGCCACTCAGGTAAATAGTCTTTCTCATAATCCTTTATGAAGTAGTAAGGGACAAAACATCTACATTGGTCTACTTAGTCAAAATAACACCAACGTGAGAAAGGAAGAAAACAAATGGGCTTTGGTTTGAAGACACAAAAACAAAGGGGTTAAAGGGTTTATTATCTATAAGATAAATCATATAGTGTCACCTTGTAACCACAAGATATGAACAATGTTAGAAAGATACCTCTCTCAGTTGTGTCACTGGATACATCGTCTTCCCCAAATACATGCTCCTATGAAAAGGTAACAAGGACATGTGATGAGTGTATTCATGGAAATTATTTTTCTTTCCCTAAATATGTTCTTTTTACGCCACCTATAGGAACAAAAGATAATGTCACACAACATGAAAAATAGTAAAATAAGTGTCCACACATTGGAGTGGTATTAAAATTCTCCAAAACATTCCTCCATAAATGAAAACTTTGTTGAATAATAGCTACCTATATCAGTGTCCTATAAAAGCATGTTACCTAAAGGTTCAACCAATAGGACATTAACAAAAATAATAGATCACAAATGAGATGGAACCTAAGATACCATCCCTTTATGATGGATTTGGATTGATAGGCAAGGGTATTCTAAAGAAACTGAATGCATTCTTGAATCCTCAAGAGAAGATACAAGATCCTCTTAGTAGGTTTGGTGGGGACCTAAAAATGATTAAAAAATAATGATGTGGTACTGAAATAATCCTCAATAATAGAAGAGTGAAATGATAAAATTACTAGGGGTTCTAGAAAAGTGGACTATGAAAAATAAAAAAATGTTATTTTCCCTTCCCATATGAGGCAGGATCCATAGTGGTTTCTGATATTGAAGTTGTTACTCTAGAAGTGGAAATCACCACCCACTTCTTGGCCAGTTGACCCGAGGAACCTTTATTATTGATTACCCTTTAATTTTCAAATTCATATCCAATATCCATACCCTAGAATAATATTTGGGATATGGAAGGACTGAATGATATTATGAAGCTTCCCATTTTACAAAAAAACAAAGGATGTTCATATGGTTTCAATGGAACCATGAACCTTTAGTCATAGTAGTTTATTCAGCCTTACCACTTCCTCTCCAAAGGGATTTCAATGTTCATCCATGACCATTCCCAACATAAAACAAACCACTATTCGGTGAACTGGAGGCGAATAGAAAACCATATCATTGATAGTTTCCAATATTACATCAATGTATTAGTAGAAGGACTTGACCTCTTCTGGTCGGTCATTTAATGTGATACCTAGAGGGGTGCTAACATGATAAAAACCCTCAAAAGGAAACTCTGATTGGTGCATGATACCCTGGATATTATCCTCTAAGTTCATTGTTTTTCTATTAATCCACTATCAAGATACAATAGAAAATAATTAAACTAATTGGGATTCAACCTATGGAACTATACTCACTATGGCTATATCAGATGGTGATTCTACTGGAAATAAAGGTAATTGTAATTTCCTTAATTATTGGAAGGATGCTTCTAAGACTGTTTTCCCTCTCGAAGCTAATTTATTTCATGGACTCATATTCTCCATAACAGTTGGTGGTAATTTGGAATCATCTCTTATTAGTTTTGAAAAATAACCTTTATGATATGAGCATATCCAAACAACAACATAATGTCGAGATAAACCAATTGCAGCATGATAGGGAGAAAATATTATCTCAGCCTAAGTCTCTTCCCTAGTCAACATTTTCCAAAACTGGTGGGCCACCATCAAATTATCCTTGGAATGAACATAAACAAGATGAGAAAATCTTTCCTAGAAACACACGAAAAGGAGGCTAAACCATAAGGGTTCATAAAATTCATAGAGAAGGTCCGCATCTACGTGGGTTGAAAGGATTCCCTAACAAAGTGACATCATATAGGATCGATCTCAAAATACCCTCACAATAATCAACCCTATCACTCATCAGCATTGGGCCATAGAATATGAATGAGAAATGGTCAAAACAGATCATATAATCCCTTACATCCTGATCCTTCAGTGTAACAGGGGTTACCCCACTGAAACACTGTATCCATGGTTTGAAGTGAGTTTTGGGGATGCCTTGTATGTTAAGATATTCAAATCCACCTAGATGCTCCATATCCAACCCCATAATACTTGAAAGAGTCATGAGATCTTGTGAGGGGACTTCCTTGAATATTCTTCGTGCATAAGGTGATAAATATTGGATATCATAGGATTGGACAACCTGATACACTCCCAACTTCCATGGATCCTGCCATTATAAAAGTTGAAACTATAACTCCACCTACCACCTTCATTAGAGGTAAGTACCCATTACGGTATATGGTGAGGAAACTAAAGAGATGAATAACCTGATAAACACTAGAAAAAAAATCCCATCCCCATTCTTTAAATTTAAATTCATAGAACATAGGATAATAATCCTATGACTCACTAAGGGATTACTTCATAGGATATGCCTAAATATTCTTAACATCTGGATCAGAAAAATATTTAATTAGTATATAACTCGCCCCCATTTGAATGGGATATCTACCTTGGGAAGAAGCTCCTTTAGGAGGGACATTTTAGTCAAACTAATTATCTCTTGATTAAGGGGAGGAGTCCACTATACATCATCCCACGTTGATGATGGAGGAAAAAACTCATTATACATCCCACCTAATTTGGGTACACCACATATATATTCAAAATCCTGGAGGCTAACTCCCACCTTACCATGAATGAGGTGGAAGGTGATCATATTGGACTCCAATGGATAAACATGTCAATCATCAGACCTTATTATAATAAGATAATGTCTAATTTATCTAGATATCATTGTAAATCCCAATTTTCTTCAACACTATAGAAAAATCAGAAGAGATTCATTGCACCCAGAAGGGATATCCCCAATCTATTCAACACCTTACCCCTATTTAAGAGTTCAAGGTGGGAACTCACCCAAACGTCTGGATAGAGGAATACATTGACATTATCGAGTGGTAAATATGAAAATCATAATTAGGATAATGATTTTTCCAATAAAAGTATATAGGTATGTACATCAATATATACCCGTCTTTGCAATCTACCTCAGTGATAAAACAACCCACAAATGAGATGTTTTCCCGAAAGGAGTTATGGTTTTCTCAAACTGAAGAGGAAGGTATGAATGATGACTAAAATGAAGTAAATAGAGTTTCATTGGTAATAAAAACCCATAAAGTGGTAGAAAATATTAAATGGGATAATCAGCATGTTCTCCTCCAATCATCTCTATCAAACTTAGCTAAAATGTCCCAATAGTACAATAGTAAGTAATATATGAACTTTCTACAATAGTTTCAGAATGAGCCATAACTACCTTAGCCTCTTTCCGTTATGTTTTTGGGAACTATGATGATAGATAAAAGAAAACTGAACACGATTATGTGGCATATTTTAGATAGATAAAAAGTAAAATATTGTCAAAGGAAAGAAATAGAAATCTAGCTACCCCACACACATCGCAGGAATCATCAAAGGGATTCACGATCACATAAAAGATTTGTGAATCACCTTGATCATGAAGATCCCAAAGAACACATAAAACAAAATGATATTTTGTGACCACTCCTCTCTTCACCTGAATCGTTACCCCATGATGCTGACATGCTCACATGATAAACATAATAGTCAAGTGGTCATGATGACATGACTTCTGATCTCATGAATACTTCAAAAAAGAAACATGTGAAACCCTGTAAATGGTTCATCAAATTACTAATGATAGATTCTTAGATGGTCTAACGTATCTTCTGGTCAAATAATATCTTGTGAATAAATTATTGTAGGAATTTCTTGCAATCTTGTGATCGGTTCTTGTAGGAATGTCATGCGAAAGGGAAACTTGACGTAGGCATGGAACATGAGCTCTAAGAGTTTAGTAAATTGTGAATGAACTACTCTCAACTCCCCTATTTATATGGATTTTTTTGAATACAAAAATTCACGTGGAA
The DNA here is from genome assembly GCA_963277665.1 of Viscum album. Taxonomy (NCBI): domain Eukaryota; kingdom Viridiplantae; phylum Streptophyta; class Magnoliopsida; order Santalales; family Viscaceae; genus Viscum; species Viscum album. The sequence goes on along the minus strand of OY728126.1, from coordinate 810,924,776 downwards.
GATAAATCATCTTCCCAGACTCCAATTTTCGAGATAACTAAAGCCTCAGGTGTGAATTTAATTTACTCCGAAGAGATCCCTTATCCTCATAGAAGACCATACTAAGGGGGTAATTTGTTTATTACTTCCAAAAAATCATAAAAAAAATAAAAAAAAGAAATAAAATAAAATGGGTATTATTTTTTCCACAAATAAATGGATTAAGAATATGGCGAACATGAAAATTGCATGACCCTCCAAAGGAAAAGCGATTGAATGACTATGAGAAGGTTATGTAAATGGTAGTGTTTAGTAAATAAAAAGTCACAATATTCCCCAAATACACTTGTACAATGTTTACATGATTATCATTAAGGAATCCTTGATATCCACTGGTCATGAAATGACCGCTAGATGAGTTCCTTCAAATTACATAACATGTCAATCTTTGAAATTCCAAAAAATATATCCAAATAACCTTGTAAAATAAGGTAAAAAATATCCAAAATTAGATAGCATCTTAAAGTCATGAAACTCTTCTTATTTACATATGAGGCTTGTAAGACACTATATAACCCCCAATGACAAGTACACATAGTTTCACAAGAGCTCACTGGTATGTCACCCCTATTACGCGAAGGGATGCATTCATGTTCAAGAAGTCTTGTGCTTCCCATTTAGCTTCCAAGACAAATATAAGGGTTATCCATGGTAATGATCATGCATCACCGAAAAACCGTTTGTTGGTCATGCAACACATCGCCAATGGCGAGAGTGATTTTCTTTGACAACATTCATAAAAAATCACAAGATCCCCAACCATTGAAAAATAAATAATATAATAAAGAGTAAATGATCGAGGCTTCTTACGAGAGGATGATACAATGACTTTATGTGAACATGATCATATTCTCTGTAAAATCATCTTTGATAAAGTTAATAACGCCTTGAAAATCCATCTAGATGTTACATAGACCCCCTAGAAAACCACTTTTATCCCACACAATATCTTGAACAATTTATCTCATATCACGCGAAGGTTTTTGAATTTGAATCATGATCTCAAAAAACTCCATTGACATGTCAACCAAACCTTATGGAAGTACCTCAATATATCTACATGATAAAACAATGACCCTTTTATTGGAAAAAATATAATAAATGAGAAATTTATGGGATGGTCTTGCGATCATTCAAATTCATGTAAAAAATATGGAGGGATTTAGGGAAATGTGTGATTCCTTGGTCATCCACCAACTCTATTATGAATTTTTGGGATACAAGTCACATAAGGCAGTGTATAACTAAGGTGGAAAGGCCTATATGTAACACCCCAACCCCTCTACACTGGAGCCGGTGCGTTAATTGTGATATTGGCACGGTTAGAAGGAATGAAAATCCCGAAAGAACGATCAATTTTGTAGTCTTGAAGAAACTAGATACATATATGTTACTCAAATTACATTTGAAAAGGTTACAAAATACAATAATATAAAAAACTAAAAAATACATCCACATGAACTCAATAAATGACCTTATCTTCATCACCTGTTGAAGGTAAAAAATGATAGGGGTTAGCTCAAATTCTCAGTAAGGGTTAAAAATAGCAGAAGAATGAATACAATAATAACCTAATCATAATCAATATGACATAATCAATATAGCATGATGAATAAATGAAAAACTCATGCCATTAATAAACATAGAATGAAACTGCATCCATAGATTTTGTCATAATAAAAACCTCATGGATAGTAATAACTAATAATGAATAAAGAGAATTATTATTATTTTGATTTCATGTATTTGTAACATGAAACCATAATACCGTTAAAACGGTTTAGTTCTATGGGTAGAAACCCGTCTGATTTTTGGAAACAATCTCGAAGGGTTTGTCGCCAAATTGATTTGTCTCACGAAACCTAACGATGCGTCGAGGGGCTATAGCGAGAACCAAACAACACTAAATTTACAAAGCATTATTTAAACATTGATTCTATACAAGAGAAAAATTCCATTTTAATATCCGTATAGAGTAGACTATATAGATTCATCAACATTTCCACAATTAAAATAACTTTCCAAATAAACACCGTATCTAAAATGGTATACAGTTTAGACAACAAACATATCCATGATATGAGATTATGGATATTTAAAATAAATATCATTTCAAATGAAAAGTGATCTCAAATAGGTAGTAGGTACACCACATTAGGAATATTAGGTGCGCAATACAAAGTTAGTCACAACAAAAAAATGCAGTTGAGACAAAGTCTCTTACCACAATGTAATCGGTCGAATCATATGACCAGAACTTAATAACCCTCAAATGAATCATTGAATAACTTGAATATAAATATAATCATGTAATTATATATAAAATGGTAGTATGCATATACCACATACAAGAAATAAGTAGCGAACAATGAAAATATCAGACAAATGAAAGTGAGATGAGAAACCCCTTACAAACATTTCAGCATGGTAACGAGGGTTACTATGAGGGATTAATAAGAGGTAAAGGGGTATTACACTATTTATATGTCACAAGGGAAGTATGGGGGGGGGGGGTGTGAAAACATACCCCATCATTAGGAATTAAAAATAAAAGAGCACCACATAGGGGAGATTCTGGAACAAATGTGAGAGTGAGGATCCCTTACAAAGAACGTATCATTAGATTGAAAACAAATCAGTGAAAAAATTATGTGTGACAAAAACAAACCTACACAATAAATGTGGATATACATTATAAAAAAATCATAGGTCATTCACACATATTCTGGGAATGATATAACTAATGAAAAAGATGTTTAACTCATGAATGGAAATTGAGTTAAGATATCCCTTACAAAGATTGTATCATTAGAGGGAGGATAAGTCAATGAAATATTTATGTGTGACAAATGAAAATAAAAAAATATAACTGGATATATAGTATAAATCAATAAAACAACATTCACACATATTCATTAAACAATGTAACCAATGAAATAGATGTTTAACCAAAGGAATGAAAATTGTGTTAAGCAATCCCTTACCTTATACTTGAAGGTGTTCTTGACATGTTATTTAAGACCTGAATAAACAAATTAGGCTTATTAATTCATAATTCCAGTAAAATTTATATTTGTAAATGATTTATTATAACCCTTTTTAGTTCATTCAAGGCCCTTTTTATTAGTTATAAGGTTCAATTTCATTGTTGGGGCTTGTTTGTTTACTTGGTTTTAAATAATCGGTTCACTTATATTCAAGTTAGGATAAATATAAATATGGATGTGGTTGTCCAGAAATAATGTTATATGATATTAATGAACATACAAGAGATTAAATTGTTTTAAATTTAATTTTGTTACTTATAGTGAAGTACAATTATTATATATATAACCTTAGTGACAACCGTTTTGGTTAATCGGTGGGTTTAATTACAATGAAAATGTTTTGCTTTATAACTTAATACCATTTGTACAAAAGGATTACAGAACTAAAAGGAGGATATATTAAATATATAATAACTTGGTTCAACCATAACACAAATGGTTTCATTACCAAAATTAAAAATTAAAATAGAAATTGATAACTTTTTGTCCTTGAATGTGCTAAATAAGCACATCTAAAACAGTGCTTTCATTTCTTCCAAATAAAGGGTGGGGAAAGGATAGAAGAAAATGAAATATCCCATTAGCATAAAAAAAATCCAGTACATGTCTGTTACTAGAGTTATCATACTATTTGGGTGAAGGGAGGTGAGGAAAGAAACAAAATGAAAAGAACTTATAAGAAATGAATGAATTGGAAAGAGGAGTTTACCTCTTGATACTTCCTCCTTTGAGAACCTATTAAGCGGAGAGGTTTTTGTATTTAGAAGAGGCTAGGAGATTTTGGACGTGGGGGAGGATCTTGGTGATATATTTGGGCAGAATATTGGAATGGAACAAGGATTTATAGGAGTAAAGAGAAGAGGGAGTGAAGGGGGGTTTTTAATGTGGAGGAGAGAGGAGTTTTCTTAATATAAAATTCATTAATATATTATTTCTCTATAAGACAAGGAATAGTGAATCTTCCATGACCAAGAATAGTAATTTTGTCATTTTAATCCGAATCAACTGGGCTTACATCAGAAGATCATCATCAATGACTCAATTAATCCATTATTTAACATTTATTGTGAATTATCAAATTTTAGTATTCCTAAAAAATTCATGTATTTCAGAAAAATACCAAAAATTCACCCAAACCATTTTTTGATGTGTAGAATCAAAAAATGAAGTCCATTTTTCAAAAATAATTTTTTAAATTTGATTTATTAAATATTTTATTTAAATAATTATTTAATCGAAAGATATAAAAACTTAAAATATTCATAATCATTTTTACAATGCCTAAATTCATTTATACATTCAAGGGCATGTAAACCATTCATAAGAGTCATATTACTATTCATAAGGGTATGTTACTATTCACAAGGGTAGGTTACTATTCATAAGGGTAGGTTACTATTCATAAGGGTAGGTTACTATTCACTAAAAATTAAGTTAATTCTTTCAGACTCTAAATATGATCTTAAACACAAACGTGTATGTCAGATTTTAAAAATTCACATCCTTGATGTGACAAAATTATGTTTGCATGACTAGGTTATAACAAAGTGGTGTTTGTAGAGTCTTAGTGAGCTATGGATTCTATAATAAATATATTTGTAAATTCTTGTGGTGTTACACTCTAAATACCCCTCCCCCCCAAAAACATTCATCTATCGATAATTACTTATGTATGAATGACCAGAATGAGATGTTTAGAGCATTCATTCTATTGATCACAAAGGGTATCCATCAAGTAAAAACTAGGGAACAACTTAAATGATCATGGAGAATGTATGAGTCCTTCTATTGATCACTTATGATCACATGATGGACCCCTAGAGGGTTATGAGAAGAAAATACCACATTTCTACTTGATCAATTGAGACCTAAACAAACTAACTCTTGACAAAACTATGGGCTTACGTTCCAGATCTCATGGCCCCCTCCAAGCATGTTACCAAGGTTATGTGATGCCTATGGACATTGAATTTGAGTCTTGGGAAGCCATCTGGGCTCACCAACACAATCTCACGATGACACCAAGACATGTCAACTAGGTCATGTGATGTCCTAAAGATAGTTCAACCTCAATCATGTGATTCCATCCATGCTTGAAAACCTGTATCATATGATATCATACAAAAAATTTAGTGCGGTCATGAAACACACCATGGACAAGTCAACTAGGTCAGGAGACACTCCCTGGACATGCCATCTATGATCATGTGATTGTCTCCAGACATCCTCATCTAGGTCTTATGGAATCCTCCAGACATGCCATCTTGGCGAATGAAATTTTCACTACGAAATATAAGGTAGATAACTAGACATGTCAGGTTCACAACCAGAATTTTCAAGAAGACCACTTGTCCATTTTAAGAAGATGTACCAAACAATGATATCCTTATCCATTTTTAATATAAAGGAAACCTTAGTGTGTAATACATGATCAATGAACTATGATAAATATGATTCCTACTATAATCATGACATATAGGATGGATTTATTACGTCTACAGTTCATATCCAATATTCTATCCCAGTATATAAGTCCTGTATCCATAAGCAATGAGATTGATTACTTGTTATCCCTTGTTTCTAAAATCGAGATTAGCTCATGTCGTCTTACAGAGTTAAAATGATCATATCATTCATGTCATAAGAATATAAAATGATAGAAAAATATCATTGTGTAATCCATGATCATCAAAATAAAATGAAATTTACTCTATATTAAGATCATACTTATTGTGTATGTACCAATCAAACTGAATTTTGAGAAATATGATTTCTTCTACTACCTAGATACATAGGACACCTTCATAAATGTCTAACCTAATATAATAAACCACCTCAGTGTAATCCATGCCATGTATCTTACATTCAAACCATAGGAACCTAATCTCCCCTATGAGTTGATAATTATGTTTCATCTACAAGAGGATTGAGAAGTCAACTGAACTATGATGACCCAGTTTTCTTCAAAAACCAGGATACATAAGAATCCTTTCTATGAACTGAGATCTATATTATGTATCCATTTGGATGTTTCAACATGTAAGCCCTGTATCCGTAGGTAGTGAGACAAATTACTTCTTATCCCGTATTTATCACAATGATTATAGCTTAAGTGGGCTTAAGTAGTTGCAGTGATCACATCATTTACTTTATAAATCTCCACAAGCATAGGAAAACTTAGTGTGTAATCCCTGATCAGTTAAATGATATAACTACCACCGTATAAGGGAATAAACCTTAGGAAAAATCCCAAGGGTGTGATTAAAATATGGTAACTATGATTCCTGTAATAACAAAAATTCATAGGAATCCTCCTCAAGGTTTGATACCAAATACTTAGTGTCCAAATTCCCACATGTATTTCATTTCCAAATAACATTAAACTAAACAGGTGTATGCAACTTTTATATCTTTGATTACTGCCTTAACCTGGATACATAAGATTCCCCTCAAGGTTTGAACTCAAATATTTGGTGCCTAATTTCCCATAAATATATGTCCTTTCTATTTGATGTTAATCTGCATGGGTATAACTAACAACATGGATTTAATTACTATCATAAAACATGATAAGTAGGATGCCTCCTAATTGTTGAATACCATCCTCGAAATATTAACCACCTCCATGGATTACAAAAAACATCAGAGCACCTAGTTATATGGCTTTAGAATATAAGAAGCTACCCACCAATGGGAAATGGATGATGAATCTTAGATACGTACAGATGGATTCACTTATAAGATATCTCTTTTTTATATAGGTGGAATTAAGCTATGATTTGTTTAGGGTAACCAGTCCTGTATTGGGATTAGGAAGAGATTCACGAACATATTATAAATCTATAAGAGAGACCCGAAGTAGGAAAAAATTCCCACCAAAAGGGTGTGATTAGCCTGCCCTCCCATCTTCTTGACCAATGTATGTTCCTAAGCATCCTTGGGTTTGAAAACCCAAAAGACCACCATCCTTTGTAAATAAGGTGTGTACCCAGTTATGGTAGTGGGAATTGTTGGGTGTTTTTTTCTGGGATAAAAAATGGTAATCTCTACATGAATGATTACACGTATGCATTGAGCTCCCCCACAATCAATCTATAATTCCTGACCAACCACATAATTTCGATGAAAAAAAGTGGTGAACATGATGAGAAATCATTTAACCATGACATCTTCTTCACATGATAAAAAGGATAGACTTCCCAATTCTCATCGAACAATTTTTTTCATGTCACATGGGTGGTTCTTTATCCCTAGAATCTTAGTGAAACAAATTAAAATACAGATAATGAATAAAATGTAATAATTTAAAACATATTAATTTTTTTTTATTTTAATGTTTTTTATATATACTTATATTATAATATATTTAATATTTTTTTAAAATATAATTTATATAATACAAAATATATACGCTTCCATTAAATAAGTTATATATTCATTGAAGAATGGTTTAAAATTAAACATTAATATTGATTAAAAATATTGACGAATTGTATCTAGTAGTGGACATTTTATTGAATTTCGTTTCATTATTCAAATTAACATATATTAAAACCGTGTTACATTGATTTCATACATACAAATACATAGTTAATAAATTTTTATATACAACACACACACACAAACATTTCTTTAATTTATTCAAATTTTAATATTTATTTTAGAAATACATTTATAAACATAATATATTTAAAATATATTATGTATCTAATTGGTAAATTTTATCAGTTTTTGTATTTTTATTTAATATATAATATTTATTAAATGTTAATATTTTTTCAAATATAATCATCATCATTATTATTAATTTGATTAATATATGGTACATATTATATAATATTATTTATTTTAAACACAAATATATTTACGTAATTTTGGAAATCTTATATATTAATGCTTACACCTAATATTTAGGAAATTTATTCAAATTTTAATATTCATTTTATAATTTCATTTAGTAACATAATATATTTAATATATTATGTTTTAAAAATTAATTTTTTATTTTTTAATATTATCAATTTTACTATTATGTATTCATTTTTTATATTTTTTTATTATTTTATTTATTTTTGAATTTAATCATTTTCTAATATTTAATTATACAAATTTATTTACAATGATTTAATATTTTAAATATCTATTCATCTTATTTTCAATATTTTTATCCATATAATTTTTTATAATTTATTAAATTAATAAAATGTATCCTTTTCGCAATATTTTTAATGTGAACTAATTTTTAATTATTCAATTTCACTCATTTTTAACAGTCATTAATTTAAGATTATATATTACTTAATAATGTTAAAAATATAATTTTAAATAAATATTTATAAATACATATATTTATAAATGTATATTAACTATATATATAAAAATATATAATTATAATTATAAAAAATAATAATTACTTTTTAAAAATATTTATATAATTTTAAATAAATAAATAAATATATATATTTAAATTATTATAAAATTATAATATATATATTTAAATAATGAAAATATTAGGTATATTTATATTAATTTTTATATATATTTATTATATATATATATATATATATAATTTTATAAATAAATATAATGATATAATTATATAAAATGATATAAATATATTTTTAAATATAAAATTATAATAAATGTATTTAAAAAAGAATATATTTACTATAAATATTTTTTAATTATATAAATATATATAATGATATAAATAAATTTATAATTATAAATAAATAAATATAAATATATTTCCAAATTTATTAATTTATAAATGTATATGTACAATATATATAAAATTATATATTTATAATTATGAATAAATATATATAATTTTTTGAAAGAGTATTTATATAATTATAAATAAATAAATATTCTTTTAATTAATTATAAAAGTATATTAAATATATTTAAATAATTAATTTTTTTAATTTTTTAATATTTTTATTTATATATATTTATTAAATATATGTATATAATTATATAAATATATATTATGATATAAATTTATATAATGATACAAATATATATAGTCACATATATTTATATATATTACGATATAAATATATTTATAATTGTAATATTATAATAAATGTATTTAACTGATAAAATATTCACTATATTTATATTTATTTATTGTATATATATAATAATATAGATATATATAATGATATAAATATATTTATTATTATAAAAAAATGACTATAAATATATTTAAAAATATATTATTTATAAATCTAAATTTAGTATATTTATAAAATTTTATATTTTTAATTATAAATAAATATATATAAATTTTTAGAAAAGTATTTATTTAAACAAAAATAAATAATAATATATTCAAATAATTATGAAATTAAGTTAAACATTTTTAAATTAGGAATATATTTAATATAACTATATTTATATTATTAAATAATTCATATATATATATATATATTATTGTACAAATATATATAATGATATCAATACATTTATTATCATATGAAAATAATTATAAATACAGTCATGAATAGCAGCACCTCTCATTTCTGGTATGTAACCCTTTTGTTATACTTTTTAAGTATATAATGTATTAGGGTGATGTTTGGGAGAGTTTGGAGAACATTTTGAGAGTTTTTGGGGCTTTCTTACTGGGGCATAATTGGTTCACGGTTTGTGGAAACAATGCAATAATTTGTGGAAACCATGCACAAGGAGACATGGGCATAAAGGAAGGCACACGGGCTGCGCATGGTTTTTCCAAACCATGCGAAAGCCTAAGAGAAATTGTGCATTATGGTGTATTTTCTAGACATTGAGCTTTGGTATGGTTAGAACATAGTCTGGTAACTATTCAAGCAAACCATGCGAGGGCCATTCTTGACGTAGTGGCTGGAGCACGGTTAGCACATGATTTTCCTAACCGTGTGACTAAACCATGCACATGACAAAGTTAGATCCTTAAATTGTGGATCTAACTCAATTTTACCACTAAGTGACTCATTTTTTCCCTAAAATGGACCTAACTTGGGATTTTGGTCTCTCATAGGTTTGAGAACCTCTCACTATCAATTAGAAAGCATTCTGGTGCTGCCCCTTGGTGCGTTGAAGCTCGATTCTCACCGTATATGATCGTTCTTGATCGTTCTTGTCAGTTTACTTAGATCTAATTCACCCACTCTCTCGGTTTCTTAGATCTACAATCGATGTGTGTAGATCAAAGTTTATTGATGAAAATATGTTTAGATTTGTTCTTGTTGTTGATAGGGGAAGATATCTAAGGCAGGTTCGTGGCGATTAAACCCAGTTTTGTGAAATTTTTCATGCGGTTTATCATTTTCTCCAAAACACTCGAGGTAAGTGGCTTCGATCTTGACTCATCTATCATTGAACATGATAGATTTGTTCCAATTTACTTCATTTATTTTTAATTTATTTTTTATATGCTTTAAAATAGTTGTTGAAACCCTCCTCAGAGAAGGTTTGTTGAGATTTGGAAAATTAGTGTTTTGATGGAAAGAGTTTTCAATGACATGATTTTTACATGATGATTTTAAAATAGTTATTGGTTTGTATACATGAAAAAATGGTTTTCAAAAAAAAACATTATGTTTTTTTGAAAGGGTTTAAACATACTTTGATTTTTTATGAGTTGGAAAGTTTGTGTGGCATGTGTTCATTTGTATTGGTATGGATATGGGCATGAAGTACCCCCATCAAATGGTTGGGACAAATATGGGTATGAAGTACCCCCTTCAATGTGCCACCCTAAGGGACATCTTAGTGGATGGATGAAACACCACTCTTGAGTGTAGGGAGGTCTATATATTTTATGCATGGGTGGATGTATGGTTGTGTTGAAGGGATGAGTTATGCCAAAATGGAATGTCAAATTATATAAAGAACTATTTATGTGCTTTTCTTGGAAAATTATTATGAATGAATTAGATTATATTTTGAAATAATCTGTTTTATATAAATTATTCTATATAAATGTTTCTAACATGTTTTATCATAGTGGTTTTAGTAGGGAAGTCATTGGTAAAAACATACTGATTTTTAGTAATCACCCCTGCTTTGTCACTTTGGTGCTTTGGCTGATGTCATATACCATGACATGGGAAATGGTAAAATATCACATGTCTTTATCACTAAATCCTTTTACTTGGGATATGTGTTGATGTTAGAGCATGGAGCTTGTAGAGAATTAATTCTTGTGTTTGTATTAAAGTCTTGTTAGCATTTCTTGTTAGCTTGCCTTTCTCTATTTTGTTCAGTTTAAAATCTAATTGTAGATAAATGGTATCATCTTGTTGTTTTTCCGGTGAAAAAATTAGTCATCACTTCTATTAGTCTTGGAGTTGAATTAAATTCTTGTTTATACATTGGGTTAGGATTGTAGAAAGAAATAGGACTATCAGGACTTGAAATGTCGGTAATAAAAATAAATATCAAACCATTGTAAGATGAACTTCAATTTACCAAGGAGTTGGGTACATAATTGTTTTGGATACACTTGTAGAATTTTGAAATATATTTGTCATGAGACGTGCATTCCATGCATTCGGGGCATGGATTACCACTAGGAGTGAATGCATCACTATGAGTAATTACATATGTTTGTGTAAAAGTGATTAATTTTGAAAAAAATGTGACATTATTTTCAAATGAAATATTTAGAAAAAGTTCATGATAGAGGTATATTGAAAATGGTTTGATTTTCAAAAAGTATTTTAATGTTTTCAAAAAATTTTGAACATGGAAAATGTTGATTGTTTAAAGAAATGATGTGTTAATTTATGTGGTAGAATTTGAAGATGTTAAGACTTTATTTAATATATATTGACACTTATGAAGATTTTTTGTTTTGAAAGTGCCACCTGATAGGCATCATAGAGACCAACCAGAATAATATACAGAGAATGCGGTTGCACCTGAGTCACAGGTGAACCAAGAGCAGGTTTAGAATATCATCCAAGAATTTTAAAATATAGAAACAAGGAATCAGTGGGATGATCCAGGGAATGTGAATCATTCTGTCCAGTTATAGAAATATAATCCACCCATCTTTCATGGTGATTCTGATCCAGAAAAGGTAGAGGTGTGGATAAACAAGATTGATCATATCTTCGATTTCATCCACACAGAAGAAAAAATGAAATTATGTCTTGCAATGTATATGCTCAATGATCTTGCACGCAAGTGGTGGGATCTAGTGGTGAAGGGTAAAGAAGATAAACTCCTTAGCTGGGAAGATTTTTTGGAATTGTTAAATAAAAAATTCTATCCTCATACATTCATGATTCAGATAAGGAAATTATTTTTCATCTTGAAGATGGAAAATATCTCTATCAATGAATATTAAGATAAATTCATTAATCTAGTATTATTTTCACCTAATTTTGGGGCTGGTGCATCCTTTAAGGAATGCATCTTTTAATCAGGGCTAATGCAGAAGATTTGTTCAAAGTTAGCAGTTCTTTGTATTATGGACTATACATATATTTTAAATAATTAGACCATGTCTCAAAAAGACATATTAGGTGATATGCGAGGGGAATGTATGTTGATACCCATGGGAAATGGTGGAAACTATACTGGTGGGAGCAGGCAGAATAGGGACACCTACTTCCAAGGAAGAAGTGTGAGTCAAAATTAGATGCTTGGATCTGTGAACCTTCTTCCCGGACATAATAGAAAAGAAGGATGTTTCCAATGGTGTTCTATTGACCACATTAAGTGATACTATATGACACATCCTAGTCCATGACTCAACTTAAACCAAAAGGGGAATATTCAGTGGTATTGTCGTAGTTCTCCAAGTTCAGGTTCTCGAGAGGCTTCTCAGGTGTCAAAGAAATCGTATGATTCAACGAGAAGAGGAGAACAAAACCGATATCATCAATAGAACATATCGATCCTTGGTGATTCTAGGAATAACATTACTCCTCAGGAAGAGAAATATCAATATGGAAACAAATAACAATGTGTAGTGAAAAAGATATTATATAGAGTCGAGTAGTTTATTATAGATGATCAGGTAGAACAACCTATGGCGAGAGGTATGATTATTTTTAATTCAACCCCTATTCAAGTGATGTTTGATACTGTTTAATCACATTCATTTATTTCTTCTCATGTTGTTGATTTTATAAATTAAAAACTCATGATGATTCTGTCTACAATAATACTTTAATCCACTCATGGGGAAAGAGAATACAATTCTTTCCTATGTAGAGAATGTTCTATAACAGTTGAGGGAGTTGAGATGAAATAGGATTTATAAATTCTAGAGATGAATTTATATGATGTAATCTTGGGTATGGATTGGTTTAAATCATTCAATGCTCACATTAAATGTTATATAAGAATAATTAGTTTCATGACAGATGATGGTGTTGAATATCCATTTAAAAGAGAAAGAGTTGGAATGATAGGAGCAATGGGACTGTTCGCACAAGAAGTCAAAAATATTTCTTACCTATTTGTGGATTTTTCCTTGGCCTCAATGGAAGAGATTGAGAGAAGTTTTTTTTCTTTAGTTTCTGATCAGTTTTTGGATTTCATTCCAAAATAATTCACAGGGTTTACACCCGTGAGAGAAGTGGAGTTTAAGATTGTTCTCTTTCCGTAGACTGGTCTTCTATCAATTCCTTTTTACCAAATGGAACCAAAATAATTAAGGGAACTAAAGGTGTAGTTGGGAGATCTTTAAAGAAAGGGTGTCATTTGGATGAGCACATCTTCATGGGAAGTACCAGTCTAGATTGTAAAGAAATCTATTGGAACTCTAAGATTGTATGACAAATATTTTAATCTTAAAAAAGTTACAATAGAGAACAGGAATCCAATTCTACGAATTGATAATATGATCGTCCAATTTAGGGGATCCCATCCATTATCTACGACTGAATTTTGTTTATGATATCACCAATTGAGAGTTTGTAATGTGGATCTTCAAAAGACATTTTTTAGAAGAAGATATGACTATTATAAATATGTGGTATTTCCTTTTGGCATTATGAATAAACTAGTAGTCTTTATGGAATTTATGAATCATATATTTTAGTGATATTTTTATTCTTTTGTTTTGGTATGTGGGGACATCATACTTCTATATTCAAGGACAAGGGATAATCATGAGAAATATTTTGTGACAGTGTTGAAAATTTATTGAGACTATTATTAGTATCCCATATTATCAATATGTTTTTTTGTATAAAATATGTATTATAATTTCTCTATGTAATTTATAAAGGATGAGTTTTAGTGGATCCATAGAATATAGAAGCAGTTATCTCTTAGAAAAAACCAAATAACGTCTTTGAGATACTGAGTTTTCTTGGTGTTTATTACCGTCACTTTTTATTTGACTTCTCACAAATAGCCTAAAAAATGAAATATTTGACAAGGAATAATATTCTATTCCAATTGAACGAGGTATTACAAAAATATTTTCAAGTGATAAAATTTTGACTTACACAAGCACCGTTGTTGATTATTCTAGAGTCTGGACAAGGTTAAGTGGTGTATTACGATGCTTCATGATCTAGGTTGGGTTGTGTCATCATTCAAGGAGACCATGCTATTGCTTATGTATAAAGGCAGTTAAGATTGAATGAGAAGAACTACCAAAGACACAATTACGAGTTATATTTAGTCGTCTATGCCTTAAAAATATGGCCTCATTATCACTTTGGTGATAAATTTATTATGTTCACAGATCATATGAGTTTTAAGAAAATTTTCTCACAATGGGATTTGAATTTGAGGAAAAGAAGATGGATAGAGTATCTCCAAATTTTTGAATATGAATTAATTTATACACCAGTTAAATAATATTTAGTGGCACATGCATTAATCAGAAAGTCATACACCATGTTGGAAAATGAAGTTTCAGATGAGTGGAAGCTGATGCCAGTCCTACCCGACATTCAAGTGGAATGTAGAGACCGAGGTGACGTTGTTTTATTTATAGTTTTTATTGTTCCTAATTTTGTGTATATAGTAAAGCAGGAATAGACATCAGATATAGAATGTGTTACAATGAGTTCAAAATTCCATGGTGGGGACACCATTTAGGGCTAGAAGCTGCATGAAAGATCAATTTTGTGGTTTCGAGATTAGATGGTCATACCTATGGGTTTTTAGAGAAAATTCTTAATATTTACCACCATTCTATATGATATATTCATCCTAGAATAAAAAATATATATTAGGAATTGAATGTGTAGTTTTTATGGATCGAAATGAGAAGGATGGTGGTTGAGTTTGTTTTTTGATGGTTAACTCGTGAGAATGTTAAGGAAAAACATCCACGAAAAACAGTTATGTTATAGTATTTACCTATCCTAGTGTGGAAATGGGAGTATATTTCCATGTATTTTGTTACGGATACCAGATGAATGGTTTGGAAGCATGGTGCCATATGGGTGATAAAAGATCAGCACATGAAGTCGAACTATTTCATCTATATTTTTCATACTCATACAGTGGAGGATCCATCCAAATTATATGTTAAAGAAGCGGTAAAGAGACATACCATAATAGTTTTTATCACATAAAATAGATATTTGAGGTTCAAATCTTGTTTTTGGAAGAAAACATACCATTAGCGGAGTTCTCATATAAAAACAACTACTATGCCTCAATACATGTGGCTCCATTTGAATCATTATATTGGTTCCATTGTCTTCCTCCACTTTATTGGGTGGAAATAGGTGAGACATACCAAGTTGGTCCATTCCTTGTTCAAGAGTCTAAAAAGAATACTTATTTGATCATAGAAAGGATGGATACAGCTCAGAGTCATCAGAATTCATATACGAATCAAGGTAAACAACAATTCTTGTTCACGAGAAGTGATAATGTATTTTTTATAATCTCATAAAGACATATAAATCTAAATTTTTGGAATTATGGAATGTTATATCCTCAATACATAGGCTCTTTTTAGATACTGGAATAAGTTGGTGAGGTGGAATATTGGTTGGAATTACCACCACAGGTTAGTGTGGTTCACAATGTGATCCATGAATCTTAATTGGAATAATATCAGCCTAATCTTGACCATGTGATCATAAGGGATCACATTGACCGAGATCTAGATTCTTTATTTGTACATATCTCTTAACATATTAGGGAGAGGAAATAGAAAACCTTTATTGGGAAAATCATTTCCCTAGTGTGGATTTTGTGGAAACATGGCCATGTTTCGAAAGAGACTTCAATGTGAGAGAAGAAGATGAAATAGAACTGTCCCAAATTATTTGAGGGCACTATTTTTTTTCCACATTCTGGGGATTAAATGGCCAATTGTAGGGATAATGTAGCACCCCCCAGTTTCTATTATTCAACTCTTTAATTATTCGTTTTAGGTATATAAATCATATAGTTGAAGTTTAGGAGAGTTGGAGAACTTTCTAATAGTTTTTAGGGATTTCCTACAGGTACACAGGTTGTGCACAGTTTCGGAAAACCATGCAACATGTGTAGAAAATCATGAACAATGGGACATGGGAAAAAAGGAAGGCGCACAGGTTGTGCACAGTTTCCCATAACCCTGCAGAAACCTTGGAGAAGATGAGTAGTATGGTGAATTTTTTGGATAGTGGGATTTTTTATGGTTGGCACCAAATTTGGTAACTATAGGATCCAACCATATGTGGAACATCCTTAAGGAAGTCTATGGATCACAATTACCACATAGTTTGCCTAACTATGTGACTAAACCATGCGAGGGTAAAAGTTATATCCTTAAATTGTGGATCTAACTCATTTTTACCTCTATGTTCCTTTTTACCTAAAATAGACCTAAATAATGATTTTGGTCTCTCATAGGTTGGAGAACCTCTCCCCATCAAATTTAGAAGAAATATGGAGCCATCCCTTGGTGATTTGAGGCTCGATTCTCATAGTATGTGATCATTCTTGAGCATTTTTATTATTTATCTTAGATATACTTCTCCATCTCTCTCATTTTCATAGATCTATAACCACTATGGGTATATATAAGGTTATGAATGCCAAATATGTTTGTATTTGGACTTTTTTTGATAATAGAAGATAACTAATGTGGGTTTAGGGAGATTCAACTAGGTTTTGTGTCATTTTTTGTACCGTTTATCATTTTCATCAAAAAAATCAAGGAAGGTGGCTTCAATACCAACTCCTCTATATTATAACATGATATATTAGTTTCAAATTTATTTCATTTATTTAAATAGATTATTTATTCCCTATGAGATAGTATTTGAAATCTTATTGAGAGACGGTTTGTGGAAATTTGTAAAATTGGAGTGTTGTTGGAAAGTGTTTTTGATAACATGAATTTAAAATGAAGATTTTAAAATATATGTTGGTTATTCTGTATTAGAACACAGTTTTCAATAAAAATAATTATGTTTCTTTGAAATGGATTGAACAAACTTGTATTTGGCATTAGTTCTAATGGTTGTGTGGCCTATGTTTATATGAATTGGGTTAGATAAGGGTGTGAAGTACCCCATCATAAGTTTGTGAAAAATATGGGCATGATGTAACGCAATCAAAGTGGTCCACTATGTGAAAACTTAGTAAAGGATGAAAGACCACTCGTGAGTATAGGGAGGTCCATAGATTGAATGCTGGGTTGGATGGATGGTCATGTGGAAAGGTATGGGTTATGCCAAAATGATTTAATGAACTATTTATGTGCATCCCATGGAAAACTGTTTGCAATGGATTTAGTTAATATTTTGATATAAAATGTTTTAGATTTTTATATATAACATTGTTTCTATAATTGTTTCTTAAATGTTATATCCTAGTGGTGTTAGTAGGGAAGTTATTGGGGAAAACCAACTAAGTATTTATACTCTTCCCTGCTTTGGAACATTGGTGCTTTTATAGATGCCATCTATCAGGACATGGGAAATGGTAATATATCACACATATTTATAACTACTTCATAATAAATGGGATGCTTGATGACTTTTGATCATGGAGCTTGTGGAGCCTGGAGTTTTTTGGTTTTCATGGAGTCTTGTTAGCTTATCTTCCACTGTTTACTTCAATATTGTAGTCTTCCACTATGGTGCATGATTCTAGAATGATAATGATAGAAAAAAAAATTTGTTTCCTTTAATTTATATCATGCATCATATAGTGATTTTTTGGTTATGAAGTGTTTGGTTAATGGTTTTATTCTTAAAGGGTAAATCTTACCAACATTTATTGAAACCCATTAACCTTTATTTCCAACTTTTGGATTCTTGGGGATGTCGCCTAAGGCCTATTAATGGATCACTTCCCTCTCAAGACAATAAGAATTGGAGGGATGTTATATGAATATATTTATTTATAATTATAACTATAAATAATTTATCAGTGCTTGTTTAGAGCTGGTGAAGATATATCTTTATCACAACTCCAAATCGCTGATAAAGATAAATCTTTATCAGTACTATTAAAGATAAATATATATCAATACTGTTAAAGATGTATTTTCTTGGGGATTAACATTTTAGAACTAATGAAACACCTTATTATTATATGTTTTTTGGAATCTCTCATGAAACCCTTTGTGATATTTTAAAAATAACCCTAACTGTATTGATTATAGTTCCATCATTCAAGCTCTCACGAATGTCCAGTGCCACCACCACTCCCCCTGGACATTTTATCAGGTAAATAATCCATCAAATCTATGGTATTTTGTTTTTTCTCATCCACTATCATTGTTTTATTACTCGGGTTTATCAGTGTATGATAGTGAAACATTATCATGGATTGGAGGTCCCATGGTTCCATGTTTAGGATCGTTGTTGATGATGTCCCCACCATCATTCATCCTCATCTAGTTGTTTCTTGTTTGTGGGTTTCTATGTTCTTGATTTTATCATACTATTGATCTCAAATGACATTCTTAGATCATGTGTTAGATTTTTTGCTTTTGTGTTTCCAACCTACTCTATGAAAATGGTTTCCTCATGGCCTTAGAGTCACCCAATTCCAAGAGCTCTCTAGAACTACCCCAAAAAGTTGATTTTCAACTTTCCCACTACCTTGGCATGCAATGTCAGAGCATGGTTGAAACCTCATGGTGGATGTAAGAACCTGGGGTTTTAGAACATGTCAAAATCCCAACCTTGTTTGAATTTTTGACCTGTTCTTGAAGAAACTGGGAAAATCTTGGATGTTCTGGAAATTTCTAGACTACACGCCATGTACTTTAAAAGTACACACCCTTTATGGGTTATGAGAGTACCAGTCATGTGCTCATCAAGTACATACCGTGTGATGACTATGTGTAAATTTCGAACTACATGGCGTGTAGTGTTACTCAACATGTCGTGTATCTCCTCTTCTGTGTACCGGTTGGGTTCAAGCTGTGTGTCAACCCGAGGGGAGCGTCTACGCCATATGGCTACCCCACTTAAGATGGAGTACGTAAAAGGATACTACATGGTGTGTAGCTCTTAAATAAATGAAGTGTACTTTTTTATTCACTTAAGTTAAAGGTCATCATGTATTATTTCATAAAACATCTTCTTCATCCCCAACTTCTGGACCTCTTCGTTCCGATTAACCGAAGAAAACTTCTTCCTCTAGATTCTTCATCCATCATCCGTTATTTAATCCGTCAGTGGCTACAGGATCACAACAGTGAGGCTAACCCCACACACCCTATTCCATTCTCAATTCTTTGCCTCATACGTCACAGTTTCCACCCGAGTGGAATTGATGGGATTTGACGAAAACGTAGATCTACGAATACCGAATTAGAATTGGAGCTCGGTATCAGATATGCCTATGTCTATGAGTCTGAAGTAGTTGGTGAATACCTCTCTTTTTTTGGTTTTCATAGACCTTTGGTGGGCATGGCTTAATGCAGGTATTTGGGTATTTTGTGCAAGACCCTAATTTACCCGTTATTGCCTATTTAATTGTTCATTTTCCTATGGGATACCTTAGTGTATGCCCTGTTACCTGTGTTTCTTGAGTGGGGCCATGTAAGTGGTCATTTATCATTGGGGATTTTTGGTCGGGTGTGCCAAAATGCTATTAATTTAATTGTATTGTTCTAAACTATTGAGTTTAGTTTATTAAACCTTGATATGACTTGTTAGAGTCTTTAAGGACCTCAATGTTGTTGTTAGATAACTACTGGGCTTGTGCAATTAAACTGTTTAGATTGTTTTTCCTGTTATTTTGTTCTGTTTAAATGTGTATATATGTAATTTATGAATTCCATATGCTAGAACCATTTTTGGTTGTATTGGGCATGGATAGAATATTCGTGAGTGATGCTGATCATAGGTTGGGCTTGGCCTAGGATACTTTGGGTGGTTCTAACAATAGGATTAGGCATCATGGGCATCGGTTTGAGGCAGAATGAATATCAGGTTGGGCATGACCCAGGTTACTGGGATGGAAAGGCCATCAGACTTGAGAAGCATGGTCGCAGGGACACGAGGTTGTAGATGTGTTGTGGCTTGGGTACTATTTTGGTGATTACAGCTCATCCGGAACTATGAGTTGTGTGCACACAGAGAGACTCCATGATGAGGTGGTTTTGACCACTCGTGTGGGTAGAGGCACCCGTTAGTTACAATCTAGGTACTATTGGTTGGGGTGCTTGCCGTAGAAATCCACATGTAAGGTGAGGAGACTTCAGGGGATATCATTCAGGCTATTGGGTTGGGGGAAGAGGCAGCCTATGATTTGAGGCCAGACATCGATTTCCCTCAGGTTTCTTTATTTTGAGGGAAGACATCACTGTCCCTCTGATTACTTTATTTGAGGGAAGACATCGTTGCCCCTCTGGTTACTTATTTGAGGACATGTACCACTGTTCTTCCAGGTTACAATTTCTTGTGTGTGCCTTCTGGAAGTCGGTACTTGACACACATAGTGTCAGGGGCACATGGTTCTAGGTTACATGAAAGATATTCTGGCATTGTCCTAAGCAGGTGACACTCCATGGGGGATAATGAGCACTAGTGGAGTTTGTGTTTATCTGTGCATCGTACTATTTAATGTTTTCCTTATAAATTAATGTCTTCTTAAACACTTTTTTAGGTACAGACTATTGGGTGGTATCCTACTAAGATCCATCTCACACCCTGCATGGGCCCTTCGGGATGCGTCCAGACCATAAGGATTTAGGGGCGTGAAAGGGGCCAGCTTTAGAAGCTGGGCCGCATTAGCTGTTGCATGGAGATGGTATGTACCTTGAGGACTTCCTAAGATGGAGTTACATTGTTTTTCTTACCTTCTTGTATCAGCAAACTTACTTGTTTTATATCTACAGTTGGTTATCCATTGGAACCTTTACATATGGAAATGTATGACCTTATTTGGATGAAAATTTGTTTTTTAGTGGTAGTTACAAGTGATCAGCATGTTGTTGTGTTTACTTTCCACTATGGTTGTTTATATTTATTGTTTCCACTGTTTATAGACATTTAATGTGTTTCCACTCTACGGGTTATGTTCGAGTCTGCTATGTTATTTATTCCTCTACAACTTTATTATTATACTCATCCTTGTACCATTATTATCCTTAGAGAGGGTATAGCCTCCCTCTATACCTTAAAAGACCCTCTCTTCTAGTCAGCCGCTTTTGGAAATTGGGGAGGTTCCCCTAAGGTAATAACACCTGACCCGTTTAGCACTATTCGGGTGGCTGTTTGGTTCCAGGTCATTACAATGTTTTATCAAATGTGTTCTTGATAGGGATTTAGTAGAAGTTTATTGCGGGATACTAATGATATTGATACTTCTCTTTTTTATTTCTATTGGTTCTACTAGTTGGGAGATGGTAGACTAGAGATAGGTTGTGACTGGAACGAGGTTTCTTTCATGTGTTTGGGTGGCTACAGCCCCAGGCATGAGGGATGGGCCATGCTGACATTGGTGGGAATTACTGTTTGCTTTTGACCATATTAAAGTTTATATGATTTCCACCTTGGTGTCTCACTTGGTGTGTGATGTTATTGATTGTGATATGTGACCCTTGACCTTTTGCGGTAAGGGAGAATTGGACCTTGGACCGGTAGGGAAAGTCTTGTTTTTTTGTATTTTGATAGGCACATTTTTAGGGTATTTAAATATCATAATTGCACGTATTATTTGTGATGTGATAATACCATTTGAAGAAAATGTGAATTGCCATGATTCGTATTCTCTTGAAATGTGAATAGGTGAAATTCTTGATAGAATTGTTTGTTTATTTCAATGTGGTATGCCATGATTACATTTTAGTTGAATTTCATGTGACAGGAATGAACTATGGTTGAGGATATTTTGATCAACATGATTGGGTGACTAGGTTATCAATTTGAGGAAACATTGGTTTTCGGGATAGGCATGGCCCGAGGTACTTTTGATACATGGCTTTGATAAGGGTGGGTAAGGAGGCCCTGTGGCCAGGATGCCATGGGCATGGGTTGCAGTGGGGGAGAGTAAGGGTAGTTGTTTTATGCTTCAAATTTACTGCTTTCCTAGTATATGTTGAATTTATATTATATATATTTATATGGTATGTATGACCATTTATGGTATTTAGCAGGTTCCTCTTATACAACTTGATGGAGAGTAAGGTGGGTGGTGATACAGTGCCGCAAGTGCAAGATCGGGTCAGGATCCAGTGCAGGAAGAGCAAGAGCTATAGGTATAGGCTCACGGACAGGATGGGGTTCATGATATAGTGCAGGCAGGACATCAGTCGGGTTTGGCAGCCTTCGAACCATGGAATGAAGAGAAGCTCCGAGCTAGCCTGGTACATGTTTGGAGGGAATCGACAAAGGTGCGCTAGTTATAGAGAAAACTATGGAATATCTGATGCGGGAGTCCCAGCAATAGCACCCTTCATTTTTTTAGGGTTGGGTGGTCCACAGGAGGCTGAGAACTATTTAGAGAGTATGTAGATGATATTCGAGCAACTCGAGATGCCTCCAGGGCAGAAGGCCAAGCTGGCGACGTACATGCTGAGAGGACTGGAAAAGCGTTGGTGGAATGTGCATGTTCAGGCTCGTAGCCACGAGAGACTGGCATGGAAGGATTTCAAGGATGGGTTCTTTGACCACTTTTAACCAGAGACACCGACGGCTGAGAGAGCTCGGGAGTTCTTGAGCCTTTAGTATGGAGACGTGTCTGTCATGAACTATGCAGCTTCTTTTACTGAGCTGTATTGCTTTACACCTGGTATGCTAAGAGATGACACGATAAGGGTGAGGCACATTGAGGATGGATTGTGACACACCATTCTGATTGAGGAGAATATCTTCAGGCTGGGATCATTCTCAGAGGTAGTGAATCAGGCGCTCACAGTAGAGGGAAACTGGAGGGATATGCCCCAGGTTAGTCAGGGAACAATTTTAGGTGACGGTTCAGACAACAGGAAGCAAGGATGAGATGAGTTCCAGCAGGGCAGTGAGGCCAAGGACTCATCTAGATCACCCCATAGTAGTTCTTCAGTGATTTTATTTTAGTGTGGACTAATAGGACATGTTCGGGCTCAGTGCGATAGGACTCCAAAAGTGTACAGGGAATCTGGACAGGTTGTTACTCTTGAGAGGTTCTGGATGTTGCCTTCTCAAACTGCCAACAGGCATGGACTAGGAAAGACGGTGGCATCTGGAGTTGGTTTAGGTTTGGCACTAAAAGAGGGTAGCCAAGGTTCAGGTTCACATGGAGGACTTGACAGAGACAACGTTATCCATCTGAGGGGTCAGTGGCCTGTGGCTGGAGCAGCACCACAGAGAGGTCAGGCATCATACAATCCTACTTCTAGCTTGGTGCACTCCATGGAGTCTCTAGAGGCTGAGTAGGCTAGTGAGCCGATGATGATTATAGGTACACCACGGGGTGTGGCCATGATTTCCATGTTTTCATTTTTGGACTGACCTGTAGAGGAAAGTCTGTTTTTAGTGCACGTGATTCACAAGATCTGTGTGGACTAACTAAATGGTGGTCAGTGGGATTGGGGCCATATCAGGTGGATGATATATATATATATATATATATATATGTATGAGATGTACAGCACCTCGGGCATTGAGGATGTGGGTTACTTAAGGTGTCGTGGGAATCGAGGCATAAAATATGAGGGTTACTTGAGGTTCATGACATTAGTTTTTATTTGAGCATCCATGGGATGTAGGACCTCATGAAGGTAGACCCCGATGTGGTGCAGGATACGTTGGGTGTTAGAAATTACACAAGGGAACCAATGAGGCACAGGGGTGACGATGCGTCATGAGAGGACCATGCATCTGGAAAACAGTTTAGTAAACCTTTTCTTGTTTTGCGTTTCTTTGGGTTGAGACTGAGCTAGGTAACTCCCAAGGTAGGGAGCCCCCTTGAAAAATTTAGTCAGATCCTTTGAAACTGGGGAAGTCTAGGTTACTTTGATCGGGGTGGTATGTTTGGTGCCATCATCGGGTTTTGTTTGATAGCTCAGGGACGAGATATATTAAGGTGGGGAGATTGTAAGAACCTGGGTTTTTAGAAGATGTCAAAATACTAACCCTGTTTTAATTTTTAACTTGTTCCTGAAGAAACATGGAAAATCTGGGATGTTCTTGAAATTTTCAGACTACACGTTGTGTACTTTTAAAGTACATGTTGTGTATGGGTTTGGCGACTACCGTCTATGTGCTCACCGAGTACATGCACTATGACCACTATGTAGAAATTTCCTATTATAGGTATTGTAGTGTTACTCAACACACCATGTATCTTTTCTTCTGTGTATCAGTTGGGTTCAAGCCGTGTGTCAACTCGTGTGGAGCATCTATGCTTTGTGGCTACCCCGCTTATGTCAGAGTATGGAAACTCCCACTACACGACCTTTAGTTCTTAAATACATGATCTTCACATTTTTTTATTCGCTTAATTTTAAGGGCATTACATCTTATTTCATAAAACATCTTCTTCTTCCACACCTTTGAGACTTATCCATTCCGAAAACCCAATGAACATATTTTTCTATAGATTCTTCATCCGTCATCCGTTCTTTAATCCTTCGGTGGCTGCAGGATTGAAACAATGAGGCTAACCCCATGAACCCTATTCCGTTCTTCATTCTTTTCCTCATGCGTCACAGTTTTCACCCGAGTGGAAATGCTGATATTTGACGGAAACATAGATTTACAAATATCGGCTTCGAATTGGAGCTCGATATCAGATGGGCCTACGTCTACGAGTCTCAGGTAGGTGGGTAATACCTCTTTTTATATTTTAGCATAACTTCGGGGGGAACGACATAACGCGTGTATTTGGGTATTTTGAGCAGACTCTAATTTACATATTATTTCCTGTTTAACTGTTCATTGATCTATGGGAGACCTTTGGGTATTCCATGTTACCTTTGTTGCTTGAGTGGGGCCAAGTGAGTGGTCGTTTCCCATCAGATAATTTTGGCCGAGGGCGCTAAAATGGTATTAATTGAATTGTATTATTCTTAACTATTGATTTGTGTTTATTGAACCTTGATATGACTTGTTAGAGGCTTTAAATACCTCAGTTCTATTGTTAGATAACTGCTGGGCAGGTGCAATTCAACTGTTTAGATTATTTTTCCTATTACTATGTTTTGTTTTAATGTGTATATATGTAATTGAAAAATTTCATATGCTGGAACCCTTTTTGGTTTTGTTGGGATTGGATCAGATATTCTTGAGTGATTCTAATCACTGGTTGGGCTTTTCCCAGGTTACATTGGGTGGTTCTGACCACGGGATTGGACGTCATGGGTGTCGGTTTGAGGCAGGATGACTGTCAAGTTGGGCATGGCCTTGGTTACATAGATGGAAAGGCCATCAGACATGAGCGGCATGGTCGCATGGACACAAGTTGTTAGTAGTGTTGTGGCTTGGGTACTATTTTGGTGATTACCACTCACCCGGAACTTTGAGTAGTGTGCACATAGAGAGACTCCATGATGAGGTGGTTTTGACCACTCATGTGGGTAGAGGACCCCATTAGTTGCGATTTAGGTACAATTGGTGGGGGGTTCTTTCCCTAGGAAGCCACAAGGAATGCGAGGAGCATTCGTGGGATAAAATTTAGGCTATCGATTTAGGGGTAGAGGCTCACCGTGATTTGAGAGTAGACATAATTGTCCCTCTGTTTACTTTGTTTTGAGTGCAGACATCACTATCCCTCCTATTAAATTATTTGAGGTCAGACATCAATGTCCCTCTGGTTACATATTTGAGGACATGCATCACTGTTCCACGAGGTTACTATTTCTTGGGGATGCCTTCGAGATGTCAGTACTTGAGACATACAGTGTCAGGGGGCACATTTTACTAGGTTACATGACAGAGATTCCGACATAGGTTGAAGAAGGTGACACTCCATGGTGGATACTGAGCACCAGTGGAGTTTGTGCTTATTATTTCATTGTATTGTTTAATGTTTTACTTATAAATGCATGCCTTATTAAACACTTATATTATGTACGCACCATTGGGTGGTATCCTATTAAGATTTGTCTCACACCCTGCATGGGCCCTTCAGGACGCATGCAGACTTTATGGATTTACATGTAGGAAAGAGTCTAGCTTCAAGAGTTGAGCTTCATTAGCTGTTTCATGGAAATGGTATGGACTTTGAGGTCTTTCCTAGCTGGAGTTACTTGGTTTTTCCTACTTTCCAATATCAGTATACTTACTTGTTTTGTAGCTACAGTTGGTTTTCCATTGGTGCCTATACATTTGGATATGTATGACCTGCTTTGGATGCACATTTTTTGTTCAGTTGTAGATGAAAGTGATCTGCATGATGTTGTGTTTACTTTCTTCTATTGTTGTTTATATTTATTGTTTACACTATTTGTCGATATTGAATGTGTTTTTGCTATGCGGGTCTGGTTCGAGTATGTTGTGTCATTTATTCCACTACATCATTATTTTTATTCTTGGTCCAGTACCATTATTATCATTTGAGAGGGTATAGCGTTCCCACTATACCTAAAAAGACCCTTGCTGCTAGTCCGTAGCCTTTGGCGTTCGAGGAGGTGCACCTAAGGTTGTAACACCAGACCCGTTTAGCACTGTTTGTGTGGATGTTTGGGTCTAGGTCATTACAAAGTGGTATCAGAGCTATTCTTGATAGGGATTTAGTAGCAATGTCTTGTTGGATACTAATGATATTGAGACTTCTCTTTTTATTTTTGTTGGTTTTACTATTTTGGAGATGGTAGAATGGAGATAGGTTGTGACTGGAATGGGGTTTCTAGCTTGTGTTGGGGTGCCTGCAGCCCTAGGCATGAGGGATGGGCCATGTTTCCATGGGTAGTAATTGTTGTTTCCTTTTTTCTAAGATGATATTTTATATGATTTCCACCTTGGTTTATCACTTGGTGTGTGATGATGTTAATTGTGATATGCGACCGTTGACCCGGTGCGGTATGGGAGAATTTGGCCTTGGATCGGTATGGAAAGTCTTCATTGATTAGATTTTGATAGGCGCAATTTTAGTGTATTTCAGTTTCATAACTGTACATATTCTTTGTGATGTGATAATTCCATGTGAAGAAAATGTCAATTTCCATCATTCGTATTCTCTTGAAATGTCCATAGGTGAAATTTCTGATAGAATTGTTTGTTTATTGCAATATGTTATTCCATGATTATATTTTAGCATAATTACATGTGAATGGAAGGTACTATGGTTAAGGTGATATTGATCACCAGGATTGGTAAACAAGGTCATTGTTTTGATCCAATGTTGGTTGTCGGGACAGGCATGGCCCAAGGTTGTTTTGATACTTGGCTCTGATGAGGGCGGGTGAGGAGACCATGAGTCCAGGATGTTGTGGGCATGGGTTTCGGTGGGGGGAGAGTAAGGGTAGTTGTTGTATGATGGATATTTACTAATTTACTTGTATGTGTGGAATATATATATATTGTTATATATATATGGGATGTTTTACCATTTATGGTATTCAGCGGGTTCCTCTTATAGGTCTCGATGGAGCATCAGGCGGGTGATGATACAGTGTCCCAGGTGCTGGATTGGGTTTAGGATCTACTGCAGGTAGAGTAGGAGCTGTAGGTACATGCTTAGGGACAGGATCCGGTTTAGTGTCTAGTGAAGGTAGGACAACATCCGGTTTTGGAAACATTCAGACCCTGGCTCGATGAGCAGCTCCGAGCTATCCTGGTACATGTCTTGCAAGGGATCGAAAAATTTGTGTAGGGTACAAAGACATATATGGAGAATATGATGTGGGATTTCTAGTCGCAACACCCTATGCTTTTTCAGGGTAAGGGTGATCCATATGTGTCTGAGAAATTGATAGAGAGTATGCAGATAATCTTCAAGAAGCTCGAGTCCCCTCCAGGGTGGAGGGTCACGCTAGCAATGTACATGCTGAGAGGAATGGAAATGCTTCAGTGGGAGTGTATAGGTTCAGGCTCATAGGCATGAGGGATTTTCATGGAAGGACTTTGAGGGCAGGTTCTTTGAGAACTTTTACCCAGAGACACTAAGGACCGAGAGAGCTCGGGAGTTCTTGAGCTTTCAGTTGGGAGACATTTCCATCATGGACTATGCAGCTAATTTTACTGAGCTATCTTCCTTTACACCTGGTATGGATGAAATGAAACAGAAATGGTGAGGCACTTTGAGGATGGATTGCGACATGCCATTCAGATCCAAGTGAATATCTTCATGCTGGGTTCATTATCAGAGACGGTGAATCAGGTGCTCATAGTAGAGGGAAACTAGAGGGATAGGCCCTAGGATGGTTGGGGAATAGTTTCAGGTGATGGTTCAGACAATAGGAAGTGAGGAAGGGATGAGTTCTAGTAGAGCAGTTAGGCCAAAGACTCAGCTAGACCACCTCATTGTAGTTCATCAGTGATTTTCTTTCAGTGTGGACAACCATGACTTGTTCGGACTAAGTGCGATAGGCCTCTAAAGGAGTTCCGAGCATGTGGACAGGTTGGGCACCTTGAGAGGTTCTGCATGCCACCTTCTCAGACATCTAGAAGGTAGGGACTAAGAGCGACAGTGGCATCCAGAGTTGGTTTAGGTTTGGCACCAGATGAGGGTAGCCGAGGTTCAGCTGAACACAGAGGACGTGACAGAGACAACGAGATCCAACTGAGGGGTTAGTGGCTGATGGCTGGAGCACCACCACAGGGAGTTCAAGCATCAGGCAGCCATACATCAGGCGAAGTGCATGCCATGGAGTTTCTAGAGGTTGAAGATGCTGGTGAGCCGAAAATGGTTATAGGTACACCACGGGTGTGGCAGTGATTTCCAGGTTTTTTTTGGCATGACCTATAGAGGCATGTCCGTTTTGAGTGCACGTGATGCACAAGATCTCTGTGGACTGACTAGACGATGGTCAGTGGTATTGGTGCCATATCGGGTGTGTGATATATTTATATATATCTATGAGGTGCGTAGCATCAGAGGCATCGAGGATGCGAGTTACTTGAGGTTCCACGAGCATCGAGGCATCGAGGATGCAAGTTACTTGAGGTGCATGGAATTAGGTTTTATTTGAGCGTCCATGGGATGTAGACCTCGTGGAGGTGGACACCAATGCGCTGCGAGATACGTTAGGTGTCAGAAATGAAACGGGAGCACCAATGATGTGCAGGGGTTATGATGCATCACGAGAGGACCATGCATCTGGGAAATAGGTTAGTAAACCATTGCTTGTATTGAGTTTTGTTGGGTTGAGACCAAGATAGGATACTCTTAAGGTGGGTATCCCCTTGAGGAATTTAGTCAGAACCTTTGAAATAGGGGAATTCCAGGTTACATTGATCGGGGTGGTATGTTCGGTCCCGCCACCTAGTTTCGTTTGATAGATCGGGGATGAGCTATATTAATGTGGGGATATTGTAAGGACCTGGGATTATAGAACTGGTCAAAATCCTGACGCAGTTTGAATTTTTTACTTGTTCATGAAGAAACTAGGCAAATCTAGGATGTTTTGGAAATTTCTAGACTACACGCTGTGCACTTTAAAATTATAAGCCATGTATGGGTTAGGTGAGTACCAACCATGTGCTTGCTGAGTACATGCCATGTTGAATTTTTTTACTACATGGCTTGCATTGTTACACAACACGCTTTGTATCTTCTCTTCGGCGTACTGACAATGTTCAAGCTGTGTGTCAACTCGTGTGGAGCATCCAAGCCATGTGGATACCCCACTTAATTCAGAGTACGGAAAAGGTCACTACCTGGTGTGTAGTTCTTAAATACACACCATGTAATTTTTTTATTTTCTTAAGTGAAAGGCCATCGTTTCTTATTTCATAAAATGTCTTCTTCTTCCCCAAAATTGGGACCTCTCCATTTCCAAAACATGAAGAACATATCTAACTCTAGATTCTTCATTCATCATCTGTTCATCAATCCATCGGTGGCAGTGGGATCAAAACAGAAAGGCTAACCTCACACACCCTATTCCGTTCTCTATTCTTTGCCTCACGTGTCACAGTTTCCACCCAAGTGGAATTTCTGTGATTTGACGGAAACATAGATCTATGAATATCATCTTTGAATTAGAGATCGATATCAGACATTCCAATGTCTACGAGTCCTATATAGGTGGTGCATACATCTTTTTGTGTTTTTGCATACCTTTGGGTGGTGCGGTTTAACACGCGTATTTGGTTATTTTGAGCGAGACCCTAATTTACTTGTTATAGCATATTTAATTGTTCATTGACCTATGGGATACCTTTGGGTCTTCCCTGTTACCTATGTTTCTTGAGTGGGGCCAGGTGAGTGGAAGTTGCTCATCAGGGCATTTTGGCTAGTTGTGCCAAAATGGTATTAATTGAATTGAATTGTTCTAAACTATTGAGTTTAGTTTATTGAACCTTGATATGACTTGTTAGAGGATTCAAGAACCTAAATTCTATTGTTAGATAACTGCTAGGATAGTGTAATTCAACTGTTTAGATTGTTTTTCCTGTTATTGTGTTTTGTTTAAATGTGTATATATGTAATTGCAGAATTGCATAAGCTGGAACCCTTTTTGGTGGTGTTGGTCATGGCCCAGATAGTCTCGAGTGATGGTGATCACATGTTGGGCTTGGACTAGGTTATATTGGGTGGTTCTGACCATGAGATTGGGTGTCATGACCGTTAGTTTAGGATGACTGTCAGGTTGGGCATGGCCTGGGATATTGGGATGGTAATGCCATCAGTCTTGAGAAGCATGGTCATAGGGACACGAGGTGTCAGAGGTGTTGTGGTTTGGGTAATATTTTGGTGATTATCGCTCACCCGTAACTATGAGTAGTGTGCACACAGAGAAACTCTGTGATGTGGTGGTTTTGACCACTTATGTGGGTAGAGGCCCCCATTAGTTCTTGTTTAGGTACTATTTGTTTGGGGTGCCTGCCGTAGGAAGCCATGTGGAAGGTGAGGAGCCTTTAGGGGATAACATTGAAGCTATCAGTTTGGGGGAAGAGGCTCCCCGTGATTTGAGGGAAGACATCATTGTCCCTCTAGTTACATTGTTTTGAGGGAAGACATCACTGTCCCTCCGATTACTTTATTTGAGGGTAGATATCGTTGTCCCTCTGGTAACTTATTCGAGGACATGCACCGCTATTCCTCCGGGTTACTATTTCATGGGCTTTCCTTCAGGATGTCGGTAATTGAGACAACTGGTGTCAGGGGGAACATTGTGTCAGGTTACATGATAAAGATTCTGGTGTTGGCTGAAGTGGGTGACACTCCATGGTGGCTGCTGAGCACCAGTGGAGATTGTGTTTATTTGTGCATCGCACTGTTTATTGTTCTCCTTTTAAATGAATGCCTTCTTAAATACTTATATTAGGTATGCTCCATTGGGTGGTATCCTACCGAGATTCATCTCACACCCTACATAGGCCCTTCGGGATGCATACAAGCTTTTATGGATTTACGTGTAGGAATGAGGCCAGCTTCAAGAGATGGGCTATATTAGTTGTTGCATTGTGATGGTATGGATCTTGATGTCATTCCTAGATGGAGTTACTTTGTTTTGATTACTTACCTGTATCATCATGCTTACATGTTATGTAGCTACAATTGGTTTGCCATTGGAGCCTTTATATATGTATATGTATGACCTTATTTGGATGCACATTTTTTGTTCAGTGGTAGTTACAAGTGATCAGCTTGCTGTTGTGTTTACTTTCCACTACTGTTGTTTATATTTATTGTTTCAACTGTTTATCGATATTGAATGTTTTTTCACTCTACGGGTCTGGTTGGAGTCTGCTGAGTCGTTTATTCCACTCCATCATTATTATTAAACTATGACTAGTACCATTATTATCCTCTGAGAGGTTGTAGCCTCCCCACTATACCTAAAAGGACCCTCATTCCTAGTCGGCATCCTTTGGCGTTCGGGGAGGTGCACCTAAGGTAGTAACACCACACCCGTTTAGCACTGTTTCGGTGGCTGTTCGGGGTTGGGTCATTACAGTGGATGATCATTTATAATATATATTTCATAAAGAGAATCCACAATTTACATTTAAATATTTAGATAAGATAATTTTATCTACCATTAAATTTGATTTTTTACCTATTACATATTATATATTTATTAAATTTACTCATTTTAAATTCAAATATTTTTTGAATTTTTAGATTTATGTGAAAGTGATTTTTTTGGATATGGATATTATAAATATTTAAGATATTTTAGATTGGTATGAACAAGTTTATTCCATTTCAAATTTTAATGAATCCCAAATCCAATTTCCAAAGTTACGCAAAACTGTAGATGATAATTTTGAGAAATATAGTTTCGGATTTATAAATTGAATTTCTTCATAGATTATTTTTTGTATTTATTTCTATAATGTTATATATATATATATATATGAAATTCAATTTTTATGACAAATCACAGAGTGTATTTATTCTATGATTTCCTACATTCAAGGATAAAAGCATGTAACAAGTTGACTTCAATTATTTTTAAAGAGTGGAGACTAGAATGATTGTAATTATGTTTGAGTTATATATTTGATTTTTGGGTATTTTGATAAAAGATATAATGTATTGAAAAATTATGAATATAATGATTATTTTCAAACTACTAAAATTAAATATAATTGTTCTAAAAAAGGAGAAGGTAAAATAAAGTCAAAAGGATCTTTTCACTTTTCAGAAACATTGATTATTATATTAATGAATTTTTTAGCATTACCTTTAAATAAATACATATTTCTGGAAGAATAATTGTAAAATAAAAAGTACAAATTCAACTATATGTTTTCAACTCTATTAAAATTTAAACATATTTAATATTTCTATTTTATGGGATCAATTATAGTACAAAGTGTAATAGATAATGTTTTAGTTACATTTACTCAACTATTAGACCCATAGTAAAATTATCTAAATATTATGTATAATTTTTTAAATTGAGATGATGGTAAAATCTCATGGTACATTGTACACAGTTTCATATACTTTCACACATTTACGAGATCACATAGAAAATGATCTAAATAAATACAATCAATATTACTTTATGCATTGATGGATTTTACTAGGGGATATTGATTATCATAAGGAACCACTATAGAAACAACTTTTTTAATAATATTTATTTACTTAATTTTTATAACATAAATAAAATATATAAGATGAAAATAAAAAAACATGAATAAATTAGTACTTATTTTTAAAAAATATTAAATTATTCAATTTACCCCCACATGAGTTATTTTTATGGTTGTATTGGGAAAATATTGTAGTTGTGAAATATTAGAGAATCATAGAGAAAAGAGATAATGAAGTTTATTTATTGGTAGAAGAAGATTAAGAATATAAAAAGAAGAAATGGAAATATCATGATGAAATTCAATTCTTGGAGAAGAATAAATTTTTATTACTTATTAAAATATATATTAGTGTTTTTGAGGGAAAAAATTACATAGGATAAGAATCACATAATTTTCGAAGAGTAAATGTATAATATTTTCTAATTTTTAATCTATATAACAGTTCAAGTAAACTATGTTAACATGGATTTTATCTAATCATTCCAAGTATATAACTACCCATTTTGAGTAGTGAATATTTTTAATAGATAATTTTGGTTAACATAATTTTTTTAGATATTTTAAGAAATATTTTTCAGAATAAATTTTATAGAATATGTGATCATGAATGAAAGAATTTTTATTTATTAAACCCATTAACTAATTAGAAAAAATATTAAGGGTTATATAGTCACGTACTAGTGAATTATTATTTCAATAATATACAAATTCATGGATAGTAAAATAACATAGGTAGGTTCAAGTGGGTGTAGGTATTGGTCAACCATGAAAGGAATTATATCCCATTAATGTGATGTATGAACTTATTTTTATTTACTATATGATGTTTAGAAATACATCTATAGAAATAAACATGAAGAACATATGTGTGTGTTGAGAAATAAAACTAGTGATGAGATTTTTTTTAATATTTATAGGTTTTGCATAAAAATTACAATTTTTTTTAAGTATGGATCATGATGTCTTAATATATATATATATATAAAACCCAGTTATAACATAGTAATATAATTTTCTTAGAATTTTATGGAACTATTATTCAATGAAAAATTTACATCAATCTAGTGGAATATTAAAGGAATAAAATGAAACAAAAATAGATGATAAATATAAATGAAAAGTTATAAATTATTAACTAGTATATGTAAATATATGTTTATAAAAATGTCTGATTTATTTATGACTGTAAAAATATTTATGAAAATAACAATATTATAAATTTATAAAATAGTTGACTAATGTGTAAATGATCTATTTTTTTATCTTTCTAGCAATGTCGTGGTTAGGGAAAAAGAAAATATCCTCAATATTACTTCATGAATAATTAACATGATATATTTTCATGATTCCAAGGGATAATAATAGATACAAAAAAATGTGTTCAATCATTATATTAATTCATGGACAATGAAAAAGAACTAGAAGTTATTGGGTTATAGTGAAAATATATTTGTTGGTATATCTATAATACATGATATAGAATAACATAAATAAAAATAGAGTAATATAGAATCAAAATTCACTTTTTTCATAAATCAAAGTTTTATCCATTGGTTGTATAAAATTTGAATCTCTTTGGCCCTGTGTCAAAATTCATTTATTAAGTGACCTTGTATATTCTGAGAAAATAAATTTTTTCAAAAATTTAGAAATCCGTGTTGTAATTAAATTGTATGAAATATAGACGAATTTCCATGGGAATTCACACATATAATAATAAATTAATTTTTTCTTTAGAAAATATTAATTAGTGAAGATTAAATTAATATATGTCTATAAGTGATTCAGTTGAGTAATAAATCCATTTTATTAACATTATTAATAAGATATTTTATAATATGCATAAAATAATGATTTTCAGGATATTTATTTATGATTTACTATTTATATAAACATGAAAAATGAGAATCAATGAGACAAAACAATTATTCTTAAAGTGGATACCTTACATTGGTATGATTTCATAATTAAGGGATAGAAGGATCAAGGGATGACCAATACATATCAGTGGTCAAATTTCCTCTATGATTTCAATTTCTCACTTCATTTTTTGTATCTTCGAATTAAAAATACATTAAATTATTCCACTTCCAAGTGATGGCCTCCTGAATTTTCCCTCTCATTTAATGCTCTACTGAGACTATCAGAAAACCACTTATCCCACCACATAACAAGTGAATAAATGAAAAAAATACAAACTCGTCCAACGTTATAGACTCTCACCTAAAAAGGTTATAAAAACCATCCTAGAATTAATTCATTTTTCCCACAAAAAATCAATTTTAGAACCTATATCAATAGCAGCATTTTAACACATGGTTTATTCCTTTCATATCACCATTGTGTAAATAGATGGCATGATCAAAATCATAATCTATGACATTATAATACCAAGTTCCCCTTATTAGAGTTATCAATAACTTTCTACTTTGATTATGACTATCTTATGTTTATTTTTTTTACAAAATAAATATTTTGTAAACCTAATAGGATAGTTATGAATTTAAAATGTATTGACACTAATCATATAAAAAAATGTATGATGTGAAGTTAAATATTTCATCATATTTGAAATATAGAATTCATGCAACCCTTCTCAAATCCATTTTTTGTGTTTAGATTATTTTTATTCAACAAAAATTATTCTAGAACAGTTAGAAGAACATTTGATTTTTCAAAAAAATATATTAAAGCAATAAATTTTGGACAAAAAATGTGTAAAAAACGGACATGGACACTGCTTTTGATGATACTACAGTTTATGATTCATTTGATATGAATATTAGTGTAAATGATGCTATAAATATAATTTAATTAATGATGATGAACTTAGGGAATGTCCATAGTTATTTGAGAAGTTAAAAAGCTATTCTAAGTGATGATTATATAAGGGGAATACTAAATACACAACATTTTCAACTATATAGAAGTTATATAATTTGATATATGGTAGTGGATGGAGAAACACCAGCTTTAAGAAATTACTTAGTCTCCTCAAGGATATGATACCATAAAAAATTGAATTCCTAGTGGAACATATAATTTTAAAATAAGTATACATTTTATAAGAATAATCTCTAAAAAAAATAAATTCTTTTCAATATTATTTTATATTGTTTTATAATCACCATGAATCACTCATAAAATTCCCTAAATTTGGTATTAATCAATAAAATAAAGGTGAATAAAGTCCTTAGAAATCATTATGATACATTGATAACATTATAATGTTTAGAAGACTACATAGTTGTCTAGAAACTATAAGAAAATTGACAAGGCTTGTAGGTAGATGAATAAAATATTGGGAACTATATCATCGAGTAAACACTCCTCAGTGGAATAAAATTTGTTACTAATATCATGAATTTGGAAATGATCCATGGAACTTCCAACATGTTTTATTTATAGATGGAATAAAAACATTTTGTGTACAATGCAGTAGTCATGATACATGGCCAGTAATGTTGGAAAATTATAACATTACACCATGGTTATACATGAAGAAAACATACATTATGTTGTATCAAATTATATCTATACCAAAAAAACATGGTCATGATATTGATGCATTTTTTCCGTAATTAGATTAATATATGAAATTGATGTGGGATACTTGTGTTACAATGTATTATTCTTATAGAAATTAAGAATTCACATTAAGGTCCATATTGTACAAGATGATAAATGGATTTTCAATATATATAAATTTATCATGAAATATAGTTAATGGAATGTTGTGGTGTCCCATTTGAGAAGAATGTGAGAACTTAGTTCAGTTAAAACATTACATAAAGACATTATTTTTAGGACCACAAATATTTTCACCTCGATAAAATAAATACTGACCGGGATGAAAAAATTTGATGGGAATACTGAACAAGTTACCACACCATATCAACTAATGGTTGATGAAATATTCAATAAAGTAAAAGATATTGAAACTTTTTTTAGTATTTTTTTTGAAAATCCTTACAAAATAATATTGGAAAAAGGATTACTTTTATTCAAATCATTGTACTAAAATTGTTTATATGTAATATATTTTCTTGAGATCATGCATGTAGAAAAAATGTATTTGATATATTTATTGGAACATTAATAAATGATCCAAAAAAATATTGATACAACGATAGGTCAGATATGATCGACATGGGGATAAGGGAAAAGATATAACTAGTTATGGTTAAAGGGAAAACTTTTCTTCCTCTTGCTTCTTACACTCAATTCAGACATGAAAATTGAAAATTTTCATTTCCCTTATTTATATAAATTTCTATATGGGTAGTCCTGAGATGAAAACATTTTCACTTCAATGACCAATTTGTAGTTACATGGAATAAAATCTCATGACTGTCATGTTTTGAATTAAGATTTTATGTCTGTTGATTTACATTTCATTCCACCTTAACATGTATGACATACATTAACAATAATCTCTTTATTCTTCATGGACATATGTAGAAATATTATAGACCCTATTAGGTTTAAAATATTGAATAAAGAGGTTCCAATCATATTATGTGAATTAGAGATGTTATTTTCATCATCATTATTTGATATAATGTTCCACATGATGGTTCACTTGGTTATATATGGTCAACTATGTGGTACTACCAATTTTAGATGGAGGTAAAACATTGAACTATATATAAATTTTTTGAAATTTTACGCCATGAATCAATGTCATGCATAACTTTGTATTAAAAAACAATATATTTTTGAACAATATAATGAAATGGGATTAGTGAAGGTGAATTTTAGTATGGAAGGTGAAAATGATTATCTTTTCACAATGGAATTACAATTAGTGAAAGTATTTTATGTCATAGTTCCAGCAAACAAGTATTTTTTGATTTTACAGTAGGTGACTAAAAAAACAATACGATAATACATATATTCAATAAAGTATGATCCATTAATTTAGATATCACCGTAAGAATATAGTGGTATCAATAGAGTCATTGTCTTGTACATTATAGGGTACCACAAAGAGGGAATTTGTATTCTCAATAAAGGAGAAATATATCTTCAACCATTCAAAAAGAAAAAAGAATTCAATGACCCTGTTAATGTGGGTTTTAATATAATATTATTTCCTCAAAATATTCTCTTTTATAAAATATATTTAAATAATATAAATCAAATGTTTGAATACTAATGAAGAAAAGTACTTTTTCACTTGATGAAGTTACCAATCTTAGGGAAGAACATGATGTAGATGCTAAAAAAGAATAATTATTAGGGGAACAATACAATATTGATGAAAAAAAAGAATGAAACAACTTCATTACGTTGAATAAAATTATCAGCTCAAGAACTATGGGATAAAAATTTGAGATTGGATAGAATCAATGTGGCCAACCCGTTGAAAAAAACAAGTCAATATTAATTAGTTATGTTGGGGTCAAAATGTGGATAAATGTGCCGATTGATATAGATTAATGGTTTAATGTCTGATATATAATTAATGTAACTCTTTGGAATGATATTAAGGTAGCGTTGTGGTATGGATTATCTATTTTACTGGAAAAATATATAATAAAACGGCAGTTTAATTTTCAGTTTAAATTGTGTATTTTAATTATTTTAGACAATTTCCACATGAAATATGTCTGAATGGCCACTAGAAAATCCCATAATGTCTTCCAGACACTTTTTTATAAAATTTAATCTTAGATATGGTTAGGGGAAACTAAATGCACAAAAATAGTTACTTTTTCACACATCATAAAGAATTTAACATTGAATGATTTCATCATTTTTCAGGAAGAGAAATAATTTCATGTTAATTAAAGTAAATAATATATTATGTTTTATTATTTATTTTATAAAATTTTATTCCAAATTGTTAATTTGTTAAACAAAAAATGGTTTCTAACAATAAACAACCTGCATCAATACCAATGTACCCCTGTTGCAAAGAAAGGATGGGCTAAACTTCAATAGAGAATAAAATAATATATATTTTAAATCAATAATACAAATTTTATGTGAAATAAAACAAGACATATTACTTTATTTATATTTTAATTGATGAATAAAAATCATAATCCACTTCCATGACATGTCATATTCCCTGGAAGGATGCCCGCGTAAATAGTGAGGGTGCACTTATTTATGAAAACAAAAAACCATTATGCGAAACAAGTTTAAGTATGAAATAATAGTAATTAATAATTATTTATAATAGTATTATATAAAAATATATATTTCTCTTTATATTATTTTTATGTGGTTTATAAATAAGTTCAATAGTGACTGTATAGAAGAAAAACTACATTTGTTACCTTTGATGAAACTGGAAAAATATTGTTGTGTTGGAGGTGAAGTTTTTGGAGTTTCTCCCTGAACATATTTATATAAGACACAACTATAAAGAAAATATATATGAGATGATGAAATGATATCATCTATAAATATATGATTTGTAATATATTATTATCCAGTCTCATTTGGCTGGCCAAAATATGAAAAAGGAACAAAGATAATTAGTTATGGAATAGATATTAGCACATGAATAACCAAATAATCCCACTAGATTTTAATCTAGTAATTCCCAAAGAAGACATACCTTACCTATGGTAATCAATATTTTAATTACTATATATCCTAACTTTGAATAAAAAAACATCTGAAAAATATAAATTACTAATATTCTGTAGGGAGAAGTTATATGGGATTTATATCTATCAACACCCACACAATGTCTTGTTGTTAGGTGTATAGTGTATAATATCTTATAAGATAAGATACAAAACAAATAACTCCAAAATGATCAAATTAGAGTGGTGAATGAAGAGTCTCAACAATTGACTACTGAGTTTCCCATTCCATTTGATGATCCAGATATTACAACGGTCAATGATGCTATTGAAACATTAATAACATTATCGTATAATATTATAATACATGAGGAAACCATTAAAAAATTCAAAAATTAATTACCTGTAATAGTTAATAAAAAATATCTGAATTTAGGAATGGTATTAGAGAAGGATAAAATTATGGGGAAAGAGATGGTTGGATCAAGATAGTCTAATGAATCATCCAAGAAAACAAAAAGTACTTCTGGGATTTACTTCTTCCAGAAAGGTCCAATGAAAAATTTCTTATCATTAAAACTTCATGTAGGCACAACATTCATAGATAGAGATGCGTAATAAAATAAAAATGAAGAAGAAATATTTGGAACAATATTTATAGAAATGGTTGGTCTTGAGTGTTTAAATGTGAATCTGAAGTTTTAATGGATGGTTTTATCAATTTTGAGTACATACATAAGGTGCATTTTTATAATATACATGTCCAAAATGAATTAATATGTTCATTAATGTTAATAAATATCCATATTTTATATAGGAATTTATATTACTACTATATAATGGACAAAACATATGAATAATGGTTTGGATTCATTAATCCCTATATCACTTCTACAAACAAAATTTCGTTAGATTTGAAAGAAATTTATAAGATATGATATTTGATAAAATAGGATCTTAAGAAGAAAATAAAAGAAGATAAAATCATTTGGATTCCTAAAATTCAAGGGTTTAACTATTCAATCTAATCATATAAATTTAATTTTTATATGAACAAAATCAGAATGGATACCCTAAACATTTTTTTTGGATGCAGTGCATGGATTTTTTAAAAAATGACCACACATGATGTGTATTGTGAATTTATAATACACTGTAATCAGCATTTGATAGATAATATTTGAATTATATGTTTCATTTTTTTAAAATAATTTTTTATGATAGTAAAATCACTAAATATAGGCTAAATATTTTTATGAAGTTAGTGACAGAAAATAGGAAGCCTATGGATTACATCAAATTGAATAAATTTAAGGTATATATATATAAATTCAACAATAATTTTTTTTAAAAAAAATTACTTATTTTGGTCAATTTTTCTATAGTGTATAATGAAGTATAAAAATAAAAAAAATGGATATTATGTTTTCAAATTTATGAAATATTTCATATACCCCCAAATAACTAGAATCCTCAAACATGTTATTTCCAAAGGTAATTAAAATTTCATTAAAAATATTTCTTAATGGTTTGTTTTTCTATATTTTCTCAAAACTACCATAATTGACCAAAATATACATACTCAAAAGAAGAAGTAAATTTATTTAATGATAATTATGTATTATACAAGGTGTCAAATTTTTTGATGACTTTATATTATTTTGATTACCCAAAAAATTTGTGAAATAGTACATGTTATGACCATATATATATTTAGGGTGTGAAGCATTACTATCAGAATGCTTATATATTATTCATGAAATTTTGTATCAAGTAGAGGTATAAGGGATGAAATAAATTTTTTAGAAATAAAAGAGAAGATTACATGGTGCTATAATGAATACAAACATCATGAACTTGTTACTTCATACTACTCATTTAGTTATTTTCCTAACTATTTTATCTATTGTTTTTGTTAATTTCCTTATCATTTTTATCCAATATATATTTTTAAATTTAAATATTATTCTATAACACATGTCACAAGATCAAAACTGCTCAAACACATTTGGATTTTTTGGATACTTTATGAAAATGAACCATAAGTCATTTGTGACATAAAAGAATTAGTCATACTTCTATTTTATTCGTGGTCTGACCGATATGACTCGAAGTGCATGTTTTTAGTTTTAAATTACATTTTAGTAAGTGAAATATTAAAAATCAAGGAAAAATTATTTTATTTTCATTGATAATTTAGTAAAATTATTTATATTTCATTTTTGATGTATATAAATTTACTACAAATCATTTTGATGTATGATGAAATTGCTAAGACTCCAAGTGTGTCTTTTTTTAAATATATATTTTAGTAAAAAAGGAATATGACATACTAAAAACTGAGAAAAAACATTTATATTATATTAATACTTAAGGAAAATGATCGACATGTAATTTTTGGATACTAGGAATCATCTAAACCTCAATCAAATACACGATTAGGTCAGTATGACTGAAAGTGTTCATTATTACATTAAAATTGACATTTTAGTTTAAAATGTGTTTCACTCAATGAAAACAAATAAAAAACTCTCATATTATCTTGATAATTGATTAAAATTATCCATAATT
This sequence comes from Viscum album, assembly GCA_963277665.1. Taxonomy (NCBI): domain Eukaryota; kingdom Viridiplantae; phylum Streptophyta; class Magnoliopsida; order Santalales; family Viscaceae; genus Viscum; species Viscum album. The sequence continues at coordinate 810,882,062 of OY728126.1, read as the reverse complement.
ATTTTTTATGTATAAAAATTGACTTCACATAAATCCTACACCCTATGAGGTTGGTATTACTCAAAATGAATCTTTTAAGTTTTATATGACATTTTAGTAAAAATAGTGACATAATCAAAATCTAGGGAACACATTAAGATTTTTTTTATACTTTATAATAGATATATATATGTCATTTTTTAGGGTTTGTAATTCACCTCACCTGAATCCAATTCATGGTGTGATCGATATTACAGAAATTGTGTGGTTTGAGTTTGAAATTGAAAATATAGTAAAAAAGTCACGTGAGATACTCTAAAATGATAACACAAAATTGGAATCTTTTTATACTTTTAAAAAATTATCCTACAGTCATTTTTGATGTTTTGTAATTATCCACACCTCAGTCTAATTCACGATGTTCCTCATATTACACAAGCTCCCTGTTATCAATTTGAAGTCAGTATTTTAGTTCGAAACATGTGTCACTTACTGAAAATTTTAAAAACATGATTAGATTGTGTTGATAGTTTAGGAAAAAAATTCATATATAATTTTTGATGTTTAAGAATTAGCCTCATGTCATGATGACATGCAATGTGAACAGTATAACTCAAGTGTGTGTTTTATGTATAAAATGATATTTTAGTAATAAAAAAGTGACATAATAAAAAATGAGATTTTTTTTATTTTGATACTTTTGGACAATGATACATAAGTGACTTGTGACGTGTATAAATCAACTATACTTCAATATGATGAATAGTGTACTAGATATGACTCAAAGTGTCCACTGTTAGTTTAACATTGACATTTTAGTTTAAAATGCTTGTCAATGACTGAAAAATGTGAAAATTGAATCAGATTGTCTTGATAATTTCAGAAAATAATTCATAAGTAATTTTTTGACTATAGTACACAATTTTACATCAAAAAGACACATGATGTGTCCTGTATGACTCCATGTGTGGGTTTTCACTTTAAAAAGATATATTACTAGAGAATAGTTGACATAATCAAAACCGAGGAAACACATTTAGATTATTTTGATAGATGAGGAGGATGGTCCATATGTAATTTTTGACATAGAGAATCAGATGTACGTCAATATGATACATATTGTGACTATTATGACTAAAATCTTATGTTTTCAATTTACTATGAAATTTCTGTAAAATCTAAAAGTTACAAACTCCAAACTATGAAAAAAACATATATTGTCTTTATAATTATGGAAAACAATTCATAATTCATTTTTGATGTTTATAAATTGACCTCAAATAAATTAGATGCACGATTCAACTTTTATATCTCCTAGTGTGTCTTTATTTAAGGATGACATTTTAGTAAAAGGGAATTGGACCTACTCAATGTTAGGAAAATGAATTAAGTTTATTTTGATACATTATGATAGTGATCCATAAGTCATTTTTGATTTGGATGAATTAGTTTCACCAACATATAATAAAAAATGTTCAATATATGATTCAAAGTACCTATTATCAGTTTAAAAATAACTTTTTACTTCAAAACATGTGTCACTAATTGAAAACCAAGAAAAAAATGATCAGAATGACTTGATAATTTATGATAACTATCCATAATTTTTTTGAGTTCTAATTGACCTCATATCAATCCAACACATAAAGTGGTTGGGATGACTAAAATTGTGTGCTTTCTATTTAAGATGATATTTTAGTAAATAAATAAGAGAAATACTTGAAAAATGAGAAAACAGATTTGGAATTTGTTGATTCATTAGGGGAACAATCCATAAGTCATTTTTAATATGTAGGAATTAGTTACACCTTAATCCGATACATGGTGTGATTCGAATTACTCACATTCTGTGGGTTGATTTTAAAATTGACATTGTAGTAAAAAGAAAAGTGATATACTCCAAACTGAGCAAACACATTCATATTGTTTCAATAGTTAAGGATAAGAATTTCTTAGTCATTTGTGATGGGTATGAATCAACCATACCTTAATCTGATACATGGTGTGTTCGATAAGACGCAAGTTGACTGTTATCAGTTTAAAATGGACATTTCATTTTCAAACATGTGTCACTCAGTGAAAATAGATAGAACATACTCATATTTTCTTAATAATTTTAGAAAAATATTCATATTCATTTTTTATGTGTTGGAATCAGTCTCATAGAAAACTAACACACGATTTTACCAATATGACTCAAAGTTCATGTCTTTAGTTTAAAAATAAATTTGTGTAGGAGAAATAGAAACATACATAAAAAAATGATAAAACACTTTCATATTTTTTAATACATTATAAAAAAGATCCATAATTCATTTATGAAGTGTATTAATTATCCACACATCAAAATGATTCATGGCGTGGAAAGTATGATTAATGTTTCGTGTTTTTAGTTTCAAAAGATGTTTTAGTAATGACAACAAGTGACATACTCAAAATTGTGAAAAATATTCAGATTGTTTTGATAATTTATAATAATGATACATACGTAAATTTCAAACTACATGAATCAAACACACCTCAATACAATACATGGTGTGATTAGTATGATTCTGTGTGTGTCTTGTTAATTAAAATTCATATTTAAAAAAGAAAAGAAAAGTGACATTATAAAAACAAATAAAAAACATTTATATTTCTCAAAAACATTAATGAAATGATACTCATGTCATTTATGACATATAAAAATCATTCACACCTCAATCAAATATACGGTGTGGTTGATTTGACTAAATATGTCCGATATTATTTTAAAATTTACATTTTGGTTCAAAAAATGTGTTACTCACTGAAAATAGAAAACAAAAAATCAAATTTTCTTGAAAATTTAGTAAAATTATTGATATGTCATTTGTGATGTATAATAATTAGTCTTATGTCATATTGACACATATTGTGACTAGTGTGATTCAATGTGCTAGTTTAAAAAGGCATTTTTTAAAACAGTGACATTCTTAAAATTGAGAGAATGATCTCATGATATCATGATAATTTAATAAAATGATTAAAAATTCAATTTTTTACATATAAAAATTGACTAAACACCAATCTCACACTTGATATTATCAGTATGACTAATAGTGGATGTTTTCAATATATATGTTCCATTTTAGTTTTAAACACACCTCAGATCGCCATAACCGATAAAATGATATTACATTGTTTTCTCATTATTATAATTTCTATTAGTTAATTCACTTCATTATCATTTTAATATTATACTTATTCAGTTAATTTTTACAATGGTAATTCTATAAGAAAAACAAGAAATGATATAACAATTGAAGGGTTATTATAAATAATGATAGTATTATTGAATTGAATCTCATCTATATTGAGTTTTCTGTCACTATAGATTAGGTCTAACGGAATACTACCCAATTTTGAAAAAAATATAAATAGAGTGACATGTAAAAATAAACCCCAACTAAATCTGATACACAATTTTCTTGCTATGACTCAATGTGTATGATTTAATTTTAAAATTTAAACTTCGTGTTTAATTTATTTATTGAATGTATTACAAGATTAAGAATTATTTTCTTATATATGTGCATGATATTTCTTGAGATGAGGTGGTTTTTCCAAAAACCAATAGTATAACTAGGGGTGAGGGGACAAACACAAAGGATAAATAATGTATTAGAATGTTTATGATAATTTTTAATCGATCATATAATTTTAAGAACCATTGTTTGAAATGTCTATAATATTTAATTTCATTCTTGTATATTTCATATATGTTTTATTTGAATTAAATTCTACATTTTCAAATAGTATTTGTTTTTATTTATAGTGTGTTGTAATTTAGACAACACACTACATCAGTATCACCCTTTATCAATGATGTTACTAGTGATGATAAAGGGTGCGTTCATGAAAACTTTTAGTAGTGCTGATAAAGAGGTACTTTATCAAAACATTTAATCACTTATTAAGTTTCCCTTTATCCATGCTTCTCATAGTATTGATAGGGGGCATCCTTTATTAGTGTGACAACCTAGAGTTTCAAAGTGACATTTGTTTCTTGAAATGAATTTGTATTATGTTATATTAATATTATAAACACAAAAAATATAGATAAAATTGAAAACATATCATTTCAATAAAAAAATCATTACATTAGTTAATGAATAAACTAATTAAACCTCCAATTACTATAAGGGGACAAAAAATAGACAGAAAACAATAATGAGAAAATATGGATCACCCTGCTAGAAACATTCCTCCCAAAAAACAAATTATAGAAAAAACCATATATTAGTAAACTAATCAACATTATAGATAATGGAAATATATAACCTTGAGGTTAATTTACTTAAATATGTAGTGAACGAATCCGGTGGTACTTATAGCAGCGAATGTGACTGTTGGAATAATAATATGACCATTGTAATTGTAACATGATCATTGGGAATAATAACCTGACCCTTATAATAGAATTTTTTCACAAAATAATAAATATTGGAATAAATAATATTTATCATTATTATGTTAATTAAATAGTAATATTATATTTCCAAAAAATAAGCATCATTATTAAAAAGCTCAAACAAATTACAATCAGATTTTAAATAAGCTATATTTTAAATTTTTATATAAAAATTGAAATTTTTTTTTAGAAATTAAAATTACCTATGCCTGAAATTTATTTTTAAATATTTAATATAATTTTTTTAATTATCAGGTCAAAACATCCAAGGGATATTTTCTGGTAAATTTCTCATATACAGCTATTTTCAGGTGAAAAGTTAAAATACATATTTTCTTGTAACCGATGTATATTAAATAAAATCAATCCTGATGTAATAATGTCCTAATTATTTCTAGTAATTTATGATGGGTGATATCATATTTAATTTCATAAATGAGTAATTAAAATAAAATAAACTTACATTTGAAAACTAAAAAGAAATTTCCAAAGCCTAAAGTCAAAAGTGATTCGTTAAAATGCTAATTTTTCATTCTTTACAATTTATTTTTTTGTTAAAATAATGAATTAGAATAATAAAGATAGTTAAAGTCTCAAAACAAATTATATTATATTTTTATGTTATATATTTTGTCATAAATTCACTGTTACATGTTTCACATTTTCTATACTATTTTATTTAATAAATTATTAGAAAAATACACTTCTCACCATGTATAAATAACCCCTCTCCCTTAACATGGAAAGAAAACCATAAACCACTTTAAAAATACAATATTCTACCCAATTCCTCCCTCCAAGTACCTTAGAATACGTCAGAATTTTTTTAGTAATCCAACACTATGTATCAATGAATTTTTAGTGTCGTAAAAGAGAAGTTGCATCGAGTATTATGTAAGTATCGATCGACACTTCTATTTTTTTCTTCTTATATTTTTTCACCACCCCTTAAAAAACATACTAAATTAATTATGAAGTAATTTAAAATATTATAACTATATTTATGATTTTAATGATATATATAAATTTCAAACCTTCATTTCCTGGTCCCCCGACAATGACCCGTCAATGGTCGGTTAACAACTTATGGTAACATTTCTATGTCAGAAACATGTAACCATCATCACATATAGATATTTTGGATTATATAAAATATATAATCTTGTAATTAGATGTATTATATTCTTCTATAATTAATTATACCCATTTATAGCGACTTCGAACATAACTAGAAAAATTAAAAAAAAATAGAAAATTCAATGAAAACCTGATATCAAAACAATTATCATTTAACAAAGATTGTTATTAAATAGAATAAAATAATTATAATGGATAAATAATGTAAAAATGAACATAATTAACTTCTGGAACTATGTTTTAATAATCTAGGGTTTATTTTCCGAGAGGTGGAAAAGAGATAAAATAAAGCAGGAATTAAGGCAAGGGGATCCTCAGACCTAGCTTCTTTTCTTTGGGGTTTCCCTCTTTCACATAAATTTTATTATGGGTATTACTCAAATTTATCATAAATATCCTTTCACAATTCATCTATTTTCATTTCAATATATACATGTTTCCACCTTAATTTTTAATTAAAATATAATGAATTTTCAAATATACTTTTATTTCAAAACTAAAATTTCGACTCCTCATGTGTTGTTTTTTATCTAAAGAAAAGTGACATTTATTCTGATGTATGATCTACATTTTTAAATTTGGAAACCAAAATGTTTATTCATTAATGTAGTATTTATTAAATCCTTTCAAAAACCATTCCTTTATATGGGGTATTTCATTAATATGAATGTTATACATTCTATGCGTCATTCAAGGTTATGTAACGAATATGATATGATGGGTGGAATGAAATTATATATCCCTAAATTTTATTTTTTAATATGATTTTTCTCTTTAGATTATGTGTATTATTCATGAACATTATGATATATTTTGTTACAATGATGACATTATTATTATGCATATATTTCATACATGTATAAGATGCTAGATTTGATCACAAATATATGTGTTATTTGACAACTATGATATGTTGTTTCCTTTTTAGTCATTGCTACATTCTATGACTATATCAAAAGCTTATATCATGATTATTATTATAATCCTATAACTATGATATAGTGATGATAATTATGATCAACCATTTGCGAATGATTCAATTATCTCATTTCTTCAATATTATACTTCTTCTTAATGAGTTTTTAGATCACCCCTTTAATTGATGTATAACCTATGGTGAATACAAGTATTAAGGGGATTGTGAGGTTTTTTAAGGATAAAGAAGTAGGATTTAAATAAATATTTATGTTTTATTATGTATTTGTGATGAAATATCAATTTTTCCCAATATAACAAACCTTTCAATGCTTGAATATATAAGTATTATTATATTTATCATTAAAATGATGTAATATTCATGTATGAAAAATAATATTTTATATAGATTTCATAAGGGACATGGTTTAGGTAATTTTTGAATTTAGTATAGAAACAATATTTTGGAAACCCTTAACAGAAGTCTAAGTATGAAAAAATATACAAGAACCTTTATTTTAGGAAAATGATAAACATAGGGATCCCATAATATTTTCATTTAGTTTTAATTAAGTAAAATTGAAAATTATATATTCTTTGATGACTTATGTTTTGTTAAAACATTTAAAATTTTAGAAAATTGTGGGAAATGGGAGAAACCAAGCCTACAAGCCATGTACGGTAAATGCAATGATTTTTCAAACGACAACCCCAATTCCATGGGAGTTAGAGTTCAGAACATCATGGAAATACATAACCTATTTTCTCAAGATATGAATAATAACCTAAACCATGTGTAACATCTCCCTTAATATAAGAATGATCAACTATATATTGATTCCTTTATGTAGAAACAAAAAATCTACATTAAGTGGTTCTTCCGATCCTCTTGTCATATAATAATCGGTTAACTCAATGGAAAAGATCTTTTTTATGCTACGTTATTCGGAAAATAATAAGGTGACTTTGTCCATATTTCATTTAGATGGAGAAACTGATCAACAAGGGGAATTGATAAAGAACACAAACAAATAGGATTAAATGTAAGAGATTGAGTGACAAGACTTTAAGAAAATAGGTATTAACAATTATTTACGTTAAAATATTCTGAAAAAAGATGGAGAGAGAATTTATAGAGATAAAGAAAAAGGTTGATGAATATATCACGTCTTACATAGATAACCATACATGGGTTTGAAAATATTACTAAGGTGTTTTTATTAATAATTATAGAAAAATCTATGTACTCATTATTTTTTTTAAAACCACACATTCGAACATATTGTGATATCTGATGCGTTTGGATTTTTGAAGAAGTGGTTTGATGTCCTCTTAAAGTGGATATGTATTTTGGATAATAGTTCCATGGTTATGGAGATATAAAGATAATAATATAGTTTTAAGCTAGCGAGTCAAATGATAAAGGAGGAAAGAGGATCCAACTACCCACATGTAAAAAATATGGCAATGAACATCATGGTAATTGTATCAAATGGATGGGGAAATAATTTAAGTGTGGGAGATAAGGAAACCAACCTAATGCATTTTGAAGATATATGGAGAGAATGGCTATCATGATGTAGGAAAGGAAAGAACCATCCAATTCACCAGTCATGGTTAAATGCTTCAATTGTCGGTAGAAAGGGTATTATATAAGCCCTCTTACTAAACCATTGGTCCTTGGTTGTAATTAGAAACAGTAACCACTAATGCCAAAGAATCAAGAGAAATATTACACCATCACTACTGCTGAAGTGGAGCATGAAAATGATGTCATACATGGTACACTTCCTATTCACTAAAGAATGGAAAACGTTTTATTTTATTTTACATATACACATTCTGATATATCCTACATGTTTTCTAAAACTGTTGAATCAAATCCCTAATACCTTGATGTAGAGGTATTGGTAAAAACACCTTATGGTGTGATAACTGAATCCCACATGTCAGAGTCTTCTCCTATTAAAATATGTAGGAAGACTCTTCCTGTGAATATCATAATCCGTCCCTTTTTTGATATCTATGATTTAATGGGAATAGATTTGATCTCAATATATAGATAACATATCAACTATCGATAAAGAAACATTATCTTCTCATATTTTAAACCATCCATTGATACTCTATAAATAGATGTAAGATCATGAATCTCCATTGAAAATTACATCAAGGGATTGGGTGTTGATAACTATGAAGAAGTATAATATGAACAAATGGTTGAGTCAAAGGAAGGTATCAACCTATAGGGAACAACCATTTTGAAGGAATTCCTAGATGTATTGTTAGAAGAGTTACTCGGACTTACCAAAAATCGTAGGTTAGAGTTATCCGTAGAAATTAAATCTGAATCCAATATTATCTCTAAATTCTGCTATAGTATAACCCTAATAAAATAGGAGATGTTAAGGATGTTGTTACAAGAAATTTGGATAAAGGGTTCATATTCCCTAGTGAATCATCTTGGGGTGCATCGGTTCTCTTTGTAGAGAGACATAAGGATAAATGTGGTTGTGTATTGATTACCCAAAGATCAATAATATCACCATAAATAACAATTTTCCACTAATAATGATTTATTACTTGTGTGATCAACTACAAGGATCTAAATACTTATAAAAGGTGGATCTTTATTCTGGATATCATCAGCTGAAGGTGAATAAGTAATATATTCAGATGATTGTTTTCTGTGTAAGGCATATACACTATGAGTATATACTGATTCCCATTAGACTTAATAGTTCCACTATACTATTTATAAATTTTATGAATATTTTCATTATTGACTACCATGAATTTTTTATAGTGTTTATCATTTATATTCCCATTTACTCCGATATATTGTAAGAATGTGAAGAGCCTATGAGCATTATTATAGAGAAATTAGAGATGGATAAAATGTATTATAATATTAGAAGTGTGAATTTTGGTTGTAGAAAGTCTCATTATTGGGGAATGTGATCACAAGTAAAGTAATTTCTATAGACCCTTCAAAGAAAAAAAAAACAAGGAATGACCTAGACCCACTGGTGTAACATAAATCCATATTTTTCATTGATTTGTTGGGAAATACTGATGTTTTGTGAGAAATTTCACACAATTGTACAACCTTATAACTATTTTAAAATATAATGGGGTAATGTAGCTATAGATAGAATATTGTGAGGAAATCATTGAGGAGCTCAATAACAAGCGATTACCTTCCCAAGTACTCACAATACGAACTGGTGGAGAAGTTTTTGTGATATAAAGTGATGCTTAAAGGAAAGTATTGGTTTCTTTACTCTGGAAGAATGAAAAATTAATAGTCTATGACTCATTATAGTTGAAAATACATAAGAAAAAAACTACTAAATGAATGATCTAGACAATGCAGCTATGATATTTGCCTTGAATATTTGACAACCCTATATCCATGGTGAGAAGTGTGACATATACCTCGATCATAGAAATCAAATGTATATATGTGTCAAAGAGTATTATTATAGATAATATAAGACTATGATTTCTCTAACCCATATCATATAAGAAAGGAAAACACGGTTTACGATTCTCTTAGTAAAAATGAACCTACTACTTTTTCATTTTTTTGATTTAGAACGACCATATCTTCATGGATATGAAAAGGATAGATCTAGAAATCAAATAACCATGGAATTCATTGTACCTTTCCCAAATTATTTCCAACTATCTATCCAAGAGAAGATTAAATATACAAAAATGGATGATATGGATTTAAAAAAGAAGGTGAAATAAGTGCGGGAAGAGAATTTACTTAAGTTTCACATGAATTATGATGACCTAATCTGATTGAGAAATATATTTGAGTTCCTTCACTAGTTGATATAATGAAGAAGAAATTGTATAATGCACACAACTCACCGTTCTCTATCTATCTAGGAATTACTAAGATGTAATTTTCTCTTTGAGATCACTTCTGGTGGGAAAACATAAATAATGAGATTGAAGATTATATCTCATGGTCCTTGGTATTTTAGAAAGTTAATGAAAATTGATAGAAGTTAAAATGGATTATGTAACCATTTTCTATACCCACATAGAAATAGGAGAACATCACTATGTAATTTTTCACTAGTATACCAAATAAATCTAAATAAAATAATATGATATGGGTAGTGGGAGATACACTCACCAAGACTACCAACACTATTTTTATTTGGGACAATCTCTCACTTGAAAAATTATCCAAGATAAATTTGAATGATGTGGTGGGGATGTTTGTGGTTTCAAATTCAATCATCTCTGATCATGTAAAAAGTATCACCTCTAAATTTTGGAAAAGTCTTGATCATTCTTTGAATTCTGAATTGAAATTTAGAATGACCTATCACCCCCAAACTAATGGAAAATCTAAAAGGACAATTCAAGAACTCAAAGATGTGCTAATATCTTTATCAATACAATTCAAAGGTTTATTGGATCAACATATCCCATTGGATGTGTTCTCATGTAACAATATATTCCACTTGAGTATTAAAATGGATCCATATGATACTCTATATGGGAAGTGATGTAGAACTCAATATTTTTGGTATGAAACTATAGAACAGATGATACTTGAATATAACATTTTGTAAGATATGACAGAGAATGTTCAAGCCATCCAAAAATATATAGAAGTTGCTCAGAGTCAGAAAATATCTATATTGATAACCATATAAGGGACTTAGAGTTTGAAGTTGGAAAATAATTTTTTTCCTTTGAATATCACCTTGGAAGAGAGTCATGATGTTTTAAAATAAATACAATCTTAGCCTAAGGTACATTAGACCCATTGAGATCCTTGATATAACAAGAACCATGGCCTATAATATAACGACCCATACTTTACATAAATTGTTAATACTTCAAAATTGAAGCACACTTACAACATATGACAAAACCACAAAGAACCGTATAGGTATAGTGTCTTTAGAAACTGGGAAACATAAACAACTGGTTCATAAATATTCTACAGTGTCTCCCATTTATTTCATCATATCTAGGGTCCCTTTTAGCATATTCTACTTAATATCCATCTTCCTGACCCGGGGAAAAGAAAACATAAAAGGGTGAGCTCAAATGCTAAGCAAGGGAAAATAAAGGAAATAAAAATCATATCATATCTTTTTGAAAATCATAACCTGCAAAAGAGATCATAATATCTTAACATGGAATAAATCATAGAAGTGAAAATGATATCCCCATAATCATAACATAAAACTTGAAACCTTGTGGCATTTACACATAATCATGGAAAATCATTTCTTGTTAGTCATTACTCATTGCCAAGACTATCTTAGCGGACAAAGTCCATTTTTGGACCGAGTTCACTCCTTGTTTCAGTCCTGTATCACTGAACTGAAATAACCTTCCGTTCCAGCCATGTCTATCTCATGAGATATAAATCTTTACCCAATGCATTGGAGGGAGATATAGGTCCCACCCATCTTATAATGAATCCTTTCTTATGGGTGCCACATAATCATAAATCATACATCATCGCATAACACATGTAACAAAAATGAGATTCTTGAAACATCATGACATCATAAAACAAATCATATAAGGTAAATGACTTCATAAAAATAATTCCCTCACAAAATAATCCAATCAATGTAATAATAGGGGAAAAAAGAACTCTATATTATCTTAGATGGAAAACAATTTTGATAAAACATTTGAACTCCATTCTTGAGGAAAATATCCTTTCTACTTTAAAAACACTTTTCCTTTCTTAAAATGTCATAAAATTCTAAACTAAAAGAAGTTGATTAAAAATTAACTTGAAAACTTTTAAAGGAATCTTCTTGGCAATAATGTTTTAAAAATCCATTCATGCCGTATAAGTTAAAAAAACATTCTTCGTACTTTTGTCGGAAAAGTAAAAAAGTACCTCATACGAAAAATGACAAAGGATTCCTTTCATATTCTTTAATAAAAACTCACTGAAGGGTAAAATTGGATTTAAACATTTGTAGGTGGATGGAAATAATATTAAATATTCAGGAAACATGGATGTGGATGATAAAATACACCCTAGTAAATTCTAAAGTATAAACAATCTCGAATAAAAATGAGATTGTGATATTTCCCTTACCTTAGGTCCGATTTGCTTTGTACGTGTCTGAAGCTCCTGTATAATGGTTTAAATAATGTTATTGCCTTATTCCGGAATCATAAATATTTATATGATATCATATATGGTCATATTCTTAGCTTCTTGTTAGTAATATTTCATTGTTACTTGTTACTCAGGTCTTTATTGCCTTTTGTTCTTATGCGTGTTTTGCCGAATAAATTCTTATTCTTCTTTTAAGGTTATAGATACCTTACATCCAGAATGGTATTAGTGTAACATATATCATATTTATTAGTTCGATTCATTTATATAATTACTATGTAATGATGATCATGTAGAACGAGTCGCATCACATCGTGGAGACGGTATTCCGTACGTACGCACGAGTGATGATATCGTTCCTATGATCATGAAATTGTATTGGAGTATATATATATTATTTCAGTCTCAATATTACTTTATAATAATCATAAATAGTTACTCATTACACCATTATACCCATCCTTGTAAGGTGATGGTGGAAAATAGATTACACCACGGCGTGGAGACGGTATTCCTTACGTACGTACGCGCGGTGATTTCATTTTTCCGTAGGATGGATAGAAGGTGAATTGGGGGTTTTTAATATTCATAATAACATATCAGTATGTAAGTAATACTGATGTTATTACTTTATCATGAAACAACTAAATAAGAAGAAGTTGAAGAATAAAGAAATTGAAAAGATCGGTAATGGATATTACCTCTTCTTTGGAACGCTTCTTTGAATCCTCCACTTAGGGAACTATGATTGGTCTTTGAAGAAGACCATGACCTCTAGGATTATTATTCGGAAGTGGAGAGGTGAAAATGGCAGGGGTTGGCTGAGCTTGAGTTCTCAAATTGGTGTGAGGAGGAGGGGGAGGAGGTGCCCTTTTATAAGGGAGGAGAGGGGCACCTTAGGAATATCTCAAAATATTATTTTATATTAAAGTGAAAATCGGTTTATAATGGTTCCAAAGGGTCTTATTTCGAAGCTAAAGTGGGGAAGGGTCCAAATCCTATCAACAAATAGTATTTAGACATGTTTAGGGTATTATTTTAACCTTATCAATTAGATTTATCTCTAAGTTAAATAATTTAACTTTTACCGTGTCTTTTTGTTTTTCTTTCACTATATGGTTAATACACTTACTATAACTTGCCAAACGAACCCCAAATTATTTTTTATTAATATATATATCCTTGTCTAAGTCATTTTTTTGAACCTTATATTTTTAGAAATATATAAAAATTAATAATATAATATTTGATTTAAAAACTATTTTGTGTCAATTTTGACACTATTTGATATATGATTTTTGTGAAAGTCATAACGGAATTATAGGTTCGATCCAAGTTGATTAAATCAACACTAATATAACATAGTAACCTAGAAAATTTGTCGAATTCATATAATGTCTCAAATTACATTTATTTTGGTGTGTATAACATCAATTATGTCAATATTTCATAAATAAGATAATTACTGCATCATAATTGTGTCATAAATAAATTAAATTATTTAATTTCTGAAAATTATAAATAAAATACCATTATGTAGGAAATATTTTTAGATTTTTAATGAATATTTGCAGTTGAATTTATCTTATGTATAACCCCATATTAAAAATGATTTACTTATTAAACTTTGATTTTAACTATTTTAACCCTTCTTTAAATAAATTAATAATAAATGTCTTAATCTAACCCAAGTGGGCCTAAATGGTCATATTTTATTCATAAGGCTGTTTTTGGTCGAATTAAACTTATCCAATAGAATTAGTACATGTGTTAGGGTAATAGTAATATCATATTTACCCCTATTTACTATTAACCGCGGTAAAAAAGTAAAAAGTTACTATTCACCAAAACATTATTTTTATCTCATTGAACCACATTTTACTTACTGATATCAACCGTGTCTATCGGATTTTCGAAATTCCATTCACAGAAGCAGTAAAATTAAGTTTTATGCAAAATTTAGTTTTTAACCTACCACTTAGTGGTTTCACTATTCACCAAAAAATTGAAATTTTTCAGAAAAATACCAAAATTTCACCCTAGGATAATTTCGGTATTCCGAATCAAAAAATGAAGTCCATTTTGAAAAATAAAATTTATAAAATTTCAAAAAGTGGTTATTACTATTCATAACGGCTAGTTTTAATAATATTTTAACAGCATATCATTGTTTAGTGAAACTCGGTATTGCGTACAACGCAAGCTATCGAGGAAGGTCGCGATTGCGTGTAAAGTAAGCCAAGCTAGTGTGTAGTGAAAAATTCCTTTGATGATATATATATATAAACAAAATATTACTCATAAAAATCTCGTGTGTTACATTCTACCCCCCTTAAAAAGAATTTCACCCTCAAAATTCGTCACTTTGTAACAAACAGATGAGGATACTTCTCCCTCATCATATCCTCAAGCTCCCATGTAGCTTCTTCAAGTTGGTGGTTCCTCCATAAAACATTCACCAATCGAGTGGTCTTGTTTCGTAGGACTTTTTCACTACGATCCAGAATCTCTATCGGTTGTTCTTCATAAGAAAGATCTTGCTCCAGCGGTACAACTTCTGAGCTGAGTACATGTGAAGGATCAGGTATGTACTTTCTCAGGAGAGATACATGGAACACATCGTGAACTTGAGAGAGATTCGGTGGAAGCGCCAATCGGTAAGATACCTTTCCAACACGATCTAGTATTTCGAAAGAACCGATATATCTAGGGCTCAACTTCCCCTTCTTTCCAAATCTCACAACCCTCTTCCTGGGAGATATTCGTAAGAACACTTTATCACCCACTTCAAACTCTAGGTCATTTCTTCGGTTGTCGGCATAAATTTTCTGTCGACTCTGAGCTGCTCTTATGTGATGTTGAATAGATCTGACCTTTTCTGCCATTTCATCAACGAGATCAGGTCCTAATAGCTTTCTTTCCCCAACATCATCCCAGCAAGTTGGAGTCCTTCATTTCTTTCCATAGAGAGCTTCATAAGGAGCCATCTGAATACTAGAGTGAAAGCTATTATTATAAGAAAATTCCACCAAAGGTAGGTGTTGATCCCAACCTCCTTTGGAATCCATAGAGCAAGCTCTCAACATATCTTTTAGGGTTTGAATTGTTCTCTCAGACTGACCGTCTGTCTGGGGATGATAAGCAGTGCTGAAACTCAACTCTGTATCCAGTGTATGCTGAAGACTTCTCCAGAACTTCGAGCTAAATCTCAGATCCTGATCAGATATAATAGAAAGTGGTAATCCATGCAATCTTACCACTTCCTTTACATATATCCTGGCAAGCTGATCTAGAGAGAAATACTCTCTAATAGCAATGAAGTGTGCAGACTTTGTAAGACGATCAACTATGACCCAGATAGCATTATTGCCTTTGGATGTTTTAGGAAGTCCTATGACAAAGTCCATAGTGATGTTTTCCCATTTCCATTCGGGTATGGGTAATGGTTGTAACATCCCCTTAGACATCTTTCTCTCAGCTTTAACTTGTTGACAAACCAAGCATCGAGAGACATATTCAGCAACATCTCTTTTCATGCCATCCCACCAGAAGTACTCTTTTAGGTCCCTATACATCTTCGTGATTCCAGGATGAATAGAGAATGAAGAACTATGAGCCTCATCCAGCATCTCCTTCTTTAATTCGGGGATGGGAGGAACACAAACCCGATTCCTGAACTTTATTATCCCATCACAATCAAGGTTGAACTCAGGAACATTTCTCACCTTCTTTTGTAACTCGACATCTTCTTTCTGTGCCTCTTTAATCTTCACATGTATAGATGGTTGAACATTCATTTGATAAAGACAAGTTTTTTCCCCTTCCATTATAATTCCAAGATCCATCCTTTGTAAATCCATAAATATTGGATCTTTTGTGATCCTCATCATGGATAAACTAGCATGTTCTTGTCGACTTAATGCATCTGCCACCTTGTTTGCTTTCCCAGGGTGGTAATGGATTGAGCAGTCATAATCCTCAATCAGCTCCAACCATCTTCTTTGACGCATATTCAACTCCTTTTGTGTGAAAATATACTTTAAACTTTTATGATCAGTATAAATATCACACCTTTCACCATAAAGGTAATTCCTCCAAATCTTTAATGCAAAGATTACCGCAGCCAACTCCAAATCATGTGTTGGGTAATTTTTCTCATGGATTTTCAACTGTCGTGAGGCATAATCTATCACCATATCATTTTGCATAAGAACACACCCCAATCCCTTCTTGGATGTATCACTGTAGATCACAAACCTTTCTCCACTACAAGGCAGTGTGAGCACAGGTGCACTAGATAACCTTCTTTTCAACTCCTTGAAATTCTCTTCACATTCCTCTTTCCAAACAAACTTAACTCCTTTCCGAGTCAACTTGGTGAGTGGATTAGATAATCGTGAAAAATCTTTTAAAAAACATCGATAATATCCAGCCAAACCAAGAAAACTTCGGATCTCAGTTACTGTTGTTGGTCTTGACCATATTTTGATAATCTCTATTTTTGCTGGATCCACAGATATCCCCTCTTTTTAGATTATGTGACCCAAAAATGCAACATTTTGAAGCCAAAATTCACACTAGGTAAATTTGGCATAAAGCTTCTCCTTTCTCAGGGTCTTCAATATAATTCTCAAGTGATCTTCATGCTCTTCCTTGCTCTTTGAATAGAAAAGAATATCGTCTATAAAAACTACCACAAATTGATCAAGATAGTCTCTAAAGACTCTATTCATTAGATCCATGAAGATAGCAGGGGCATTAGTAAGACCAAAAGGCATCACTATAAATTTATAGTGTCCATACCTTGTACGGAAAGCCATATTTGGTATATCCTCCCTTTTGACCCTTAATTGATGATACCCTAAACGAAGATCAATCTTGGAAAAGTATTGAGCTCCGCGTAGTTGTTCAAATAAGTCATCAATGCGTGGGAGAGGATATCTGTTCTTGATAGTGATCTTGTTAAGTTCTCGATAATCAATGCAGAGTCTCATTGATCCATCTTTCTTCCTAACAAACAGAACAGGTGATCCCCAAGGTGACGCACTAGGGCGTATGAATCCCTTGTCAAGATTCTCTTGGAGTTGCTTCTTCAATTCCTGCAACTCAATTGGGGCCATTCTATAAGGTGTCTTTGAAATAGGCAAAGCACCCGGTACGAGTTCTATTGAAAACTCAACTTCACGATTTGGTGGAAGACCTGGTAATTCCTCCGGAAAGACATCATAAAACTCCCGTACGTTGGGAATATTCTTAATCGTAAGTATCTCACCAACCGTTTGAGATAAATAACCTTCATTTAGTGGAATCAAGACCCATAACATGGAAGGAATTTCTACTGGAAGGTTATATTCATCCTTGCATCGATAGACGATCGTAGATTGATTTGAAATATGAAATGTGACTTCCCTTATTTGGCAATTGATATGAGCTCCATGTAGAGAAAGCCAATCCATGCCAATAATCACATCAAATTCCACTAAAGGAAGGATCACAAGATTTGCAGGAAGCACTTTCCCACAAACTTCGATCGGAGAAGAATTATAAACTTTTGATGCG
The DNA here is from genome assembly GCA_963277665.1 of Viscum album. Classification (NCBI taxonomy): domain Eukaryota; kingdom Viridiplantae; phylum Streptophyta; class Magnoliopsida; order Santalales; family Viscaceae; genus Viscum; species Viscum album. The sequence goes on along the minus strand of OY728126.1, from coordinate 810,863,916 downwards.
ACTGTTGTGCCATTAAGTGTTGTGACAGCTAACTCAACATCTAATTGTTGAGTTCATACGGTGATACCCTTAGAAAATTCTTTAGAAATAAAAGAGTGGGTGGATCCAGAATCAAATAAAACATTTGCTACTTTAGAGTGGATGGTAAGTGTACCTTTCACCACTTCGTTATCGTACTCCACATCGCTGATAGAAATTGCATGTGACTTTCCTTTGTATTTAGCCTTAAGATTTTGTTGACGTCGACCATCATCATGAACCCTTGGATTTGGGAATTGATTGGAATAATGCCCCATCTACTTGCACTTGAATCATTGAAGTGTAGTAGGTTCATTCTGTGTATCCCTTCCTTTGTTTGCATCATTAGACATTTTCTTCCCATTATCGTGGCATTCAAATGCCCGATGACCTTCATTTCCACATTTGAAACATTTACTTGTCCCTTTAAGACAACTCCCTACATGTTTCTTTCCACACTTTGAGCATAAGGGAAAGCTCATCTTCTTTTCAGTGTGCCCTTTAGATTTTCCTTTGAATTACATCTTCCTCTTCTTATCAAACCCATGTGACTAATGGGTTACTCCAATCTCCATCTCGACTTTGAGAGCACATCGAACGATTTCCTCATAGCTATTGAAGTCCCTTATGGCTAACGCCCTTCGAAGACTTGGTTTTAAGCCACTAAGGAATCGATCGATCTTACTCTCAGGTTGGATAATAATACCAGAAGCGTACCTTGAAAGTGTTGTAAAATTTTCTTCATAGCTACCAACAGATTCATCATCCCTTTGCTTCAGTTCAAGAAACTCTTTCTCCATCTTTGTTTGGAGAATACGAGGGAATTACTTATTTAAAAATAAGTTCTTGAACTTGTCCCATTCCATAGACTCAATTTCATCCGTCTGCCTCGTATTCTTAATATGATTCCACCATTGATCAACATCTCCTTCCAAACGATACACTACTAGGATGACTTTATCATGTTCAGAACATTGAAGAACTGAAAATATCTTTTCAGTAGTACTAATCCATTGTTCAGCAACTAATGGATCAGTAGACCCGCTGAAAGAAGGTAGACACTGCCTCAGGAAGGATTCAACAGAATGTTGCTCCTTCCTTTGCTCGTTTGGAAGTCCTGCATGATTCATATCTTGAGAAATTTCTGTGAGCATGGCTACAAGATTTTTCATTCCTGCTCCCATATCGTTTGGTTTCTCAGGGGGACAATCATTGCATTGCCCATCGCATTCCCCATTAACACGGTTCCTTCGGGTTCCAGCCATTGACTAAAACCAAGAAGAATAGTGTGAGCAACACTAATTATAATAGGAAAACCACAAAATCAAGGATAAAATTTCACACTTAAGGTCTTATACTAGGGTATTCATGGAAATTTATAAAACACTAAGATTTTGTTCTATTCTTAGACTTATCCTTAGGGTTCTTACTAAGACTTTCACATCCTAGTTTCCAAAGGTTGACTATACCTTTCCTCTGATACCAACTATAACGACCCATACTTTACATACATTGTTAATACTTCAAAATTGAAGCACACTTATTACAACATATGACAAAACCACAAAGGACCGTATAGGTATAGTATCTTTAGAAACTGGGAAACATAAACAACTGGTTCATAAATCTTCTACAGTGTCTCCCATTTATTTCATCATATCTAGGGTCCCTTTTAGCATATTCTACTTAATATCCATCTTCCTGACCTGGGGAAAAGAAAACATAAAAGGGTGATCTCAAATGCTCAGCAAGGGCAAATAAAGGAAATAAAAATCATATCATATCTTTTTGAAAATCATAACCTGCAAAAGAGATCATAATATCTTAACATGGAATAAATCATAGAAGTGAAAATGAGATCCCCATAATCATAACATAAAACTTGAAACCTTTTGGCATGTACACATAATCATGGAAAATCATTTCTTGTTAGTCATGACTCATTGCCAAGACTATCTTAGCGGACAAAGTCCATTTCTAAACCAAGTTCACTCCTCGTTTCAGTCCTGTATCACTGAATCGAAATAACCTTCCTTTCCATCCATGTCTACCTCATGAGATATAAATATTTACCCAATGCATTGGAGGGAGATATAGGTCCCACCCATTTTATAATGAATCCTTTCTTATGGGTTCCACATAATCATAAATCATACATCATCGCATAACACATGTAACAAAAATGGGATTCTTGAAACATCATGACATCATAAAACAAATCATATAAGGTAAATGACTTCATAAAAATAATTCCCTCACAACATAATCAAATCAATGTAATAATAGGGATAAAAATAGAACTCTATAATATCTTAGATGGAAAATAATTTTGATAAAACATTTGAACTCCATTCTTGAGGAAAATATCCTTTCTACTTCAAAAACACTTTTCCTTTCATAAAATGTCATAAAATTCTAAACTAAAAGAATTTGATTAAAAATAAACTTGAAAACTTGTAAAGGAAGCTTCTTGGCAATAATGTTTTAAAAATCCATTCATGCCGTATAAGTTAAAAAAACATTTTTCGTACTTTTGTTGGAAAAGTCAAAAAGTACCTCGTACGAAAAATGACAAAGGATTCCTTTCATATTCATTACCAAAAACTCACCGAAGGGTAAAATTGGATTTAAAAATTTGTAGGTGGATGGAAATAATATTACATATTCAGGAAACATGGATTTGGATGATAAAATTCACCCTAGTAAATACTAAAGTATAAACAATCTCGGATAAAAATGAGATTGTGATATTTCATTTACCTTAGGTCTGATTTTCTTTGTACGTGTCCGAAGATCCTGTATAATGGTTTAAATAATGCTATTGACTTATTCCACAATCATACATATTGATATTATATCATATATGGTCATATTCTTAGCTTCTTGTTAGTAATATTTCATTGTTACTTGTTACTCGGGTCTTTATTGCCTTTTGTTCTTATGCGTGTTTTGCCGAATAAATTCTTATTATTCTTTTATGGTTATAGATACCTTATATCCAGAATGGTATTAGTGTAACATATATCATATTTATTCATTCAATTCATTTATATAATTACTATGTAATGATGATCATGTAGAATGAGTCGCATCACCTCGTGGAGACGGTGTTCCGTACGTACGCACGAGTGATGATATCGTTCCTATGATCATGGAATTGTATTGGAGTATATATATATTAATTCAGTATCAATATTACATTATAATAATCATAAATAGTTACTCATTACACCATTATACCCATCCTTGTAAGGTGATGGTGGATAATAGATTACACCACGGCGTGGAGACGGTATTCCGTACGTACGCACGCGCGGTGATTTCATTTTTCTGTAGGATGGATAGAAGGTGAATTAGGGTTGTTTTATATTCATAATAACATATCAGTATGTAAGTAATACTTCTGTTATTACTTTATCATGAAACAACTAAAGAAGAAGAAGTTGAAGAAGAATGAAATTGAAAAGATCGGTAATGGATATTACCTCTTCTTTGGAACGCTTCTTTGAATCCTCCACTTAGGGAACTAAGATTGGTCTTTGAAGAAGACCAGGACCTCTAGGATTATTCTAGGTAAGTGGAGAGGAGAACATGGCAGGGGTTGGCTGAGCTTGAGTGCTCAAATTGGTGTGAGGAGGAGGGGGAGGAGGTGCCCTTTTATAAGGGAGGAGAGGGGCACCTTAGAAATATCTCAAAATATTATTTTATATTAAAGTGAAAATCGGTTTATAATGGTTCCAAAGGGTCTTATTTCAAAGATAAAGCGGGGAAGGGTCGAAATCCTATCAACCAATAGGATTTAGACAAGTTTAGGGTATTATTTTAATCTTATCAATTAGATTTAACTCTAAGTTAAATAATTTAACTTTTACCGTGTCTTTTTGTTTTTCTTTCACTATATGGTTAATAAACTTACTATAACATGCCAAACGAACCCCAAATTATTTATTATTAATATATATATACTTATCTAAGACATTTGGCCGAACCTTATATTTTTAGGAATAAAATAACAATTAATAATAAAATATTTGATTTAAAAACTATTTTTGTGTCAATTTTGACACTATTTGATATATGATTTTTGATAAAGTCATAACAGAATTATATGTTCGAAACAAGTTGATTAAATCAACACTAATATATCATAGTAACCTATAAAATTAGTGGAATTCATAAAAAGTCTCAAATTACATTTATTTTGGTGTGTATAACATCAATTGTGTCAATATTTCATAAATAAGATAATTACTGTGTCATAATTGTGTCATAAATAAATTAAATTATTTAATGTCTGAAAAGTATAAATAAAATACAATTATGTAGGAAATCGTTTTAGCTTTCTAATGAATATTTATAGTCGAATTTATCTTATGTATAACCCCATATTAAAAATGATTTACTTATTAAACTTTGATTTTAACTATTTTAACCCTTCTTTAAATAAATTAATAATAAATGTCCTAATCTTTCCCAAGTGGGCCTAAATGGTCATATTTTATTCATAAGGTTGTTTTTGGTCGAATTACACTTATAAAATAGAATTAGGACATGTGTTAGGGTAATAGTAATATCATATTTACCCCTATTTACTATTAACCGCGGTAAAAAAGTAAAAAGTTACTATTCACCAAAAATTATTTTTATCTCATTGAACCACATTTTACTTACTAATATCAACCGTGTCTGTCGTATTTTCTAAATGCCATTCACAGAAGCGGTAAAATTAAGTTTTATGCAAAATTTAGTTTTTAACCTACCACTTAGTGGTTTCACTATTCACCAAAAATTGAAAGTTTTCAGAAAAATACAAAAATTTCACCCTAGGATAATTTCTGTATTCCGAATCCAAAAATGAAGTCCATTTTGAAAAATAAAATTTATAAAATTACAAAAAGTGGTTATTACTATTCATAAAGACTAGTTTTAATAATATTTTAATAGCATATCGTTGTTTAGTGAAACTCGGTAATGCGTACAACGCAAGCTATCGAGGAAGGTCGTGATTGCGTGCAAAGTAAGCCAAGCTTGTGTGTAGTGAAAGATTCCTTTGATGATATATATATAAAAACAAAATATTACTCATAAAAATCTAGGGTGTTACATATAACCTCTCACTTCCACAAAATATGGATCTGTTTGATGACATGTTCCATGTATCTCTCATGAGGAAGCACATACCTGAATCCTCACATGTACTGAATTGAAATGTGGTACAACTATAGGATATCCTATCTTATGAATATAATATAGTGAGTATCATGGACTATAGAAAGAAATTTCTATGAAATAAAAAAACACACCTTGTCTAAGTGTTGTGCAAGAACCATAAGTATATAGATTTGACATGAGAACTAAATGAAGAAATGATATAAAATCCCCCTATCCTATTCTCAACTTATAATACATGTATAAATTTTAGGGATGAAATTTCTAAAAGGGGGAATAATGCCACAAACCAGAGTTCATAATTGGTATTTGTTTGTTGAAATGAATTTTTATAATATTATATAATTATTATACACATAAAACACATAGAGAAACTAGAAACTAATATTATCATTAATTAAATTAATTACATTAGTCAATGAATAATCCCAAACATTAAAATGAAAATTATAAGAAAGGGGAAAATAGAAAAAGAAAAACTAATGTGTGGAAATATGGATCACCCAAAAATGCTAGAAACCAATATTCCTCAATCAATGCTATAGAAAAGAAACAAAATATTATTAAACAAATCAAAATTATAGGAAATGGAAAAATATAACCATGAGATTAATATAGTTTTATACATAGTGAAATAATGAGGTCCTTTTTATAGGATTTAATGTGTCTGTTGGAATAGTAACATGATTTTTGGAATAGTAACCTTACATTTGGGAATAGTAACTAGATCGTTGGAATAATAACTTTACCACAAAAATTATAAACTGGGTTTTAAATAATATTAATCAAGATTAATTTATGTAAAAATAAATATTATAACGGCCCAAATGAACTATCAAAAATTATAAAACTTGAATAAAATATAAACACATTTTCAATTAACTTTATTCTGATGTATTTTTTTAAAATCATAATTTTTATATTAAAAATTAAAATTACCGATGTTAGAAATATATTTCAATAAAATGAAAATCATTTTTGAAACAAAAATTGTGAAATTTTCTTAAGGTGATGTATTTTTAATTCTATAAAATACTTAAAATTTTAGGTGAATAGTATAAATACATGTTTTCTAGAAACTGGTGTATCTTAAATTACATCAGTGATGATGTAATAATTATCTAATAACTAATAGAAATTAATGATCTGAAAAAATATATTTAATTTCATAAATGTTTCATTAAAATTTAATATACTTAAATTCGAAACCTAGATAGAATTTTCCAAAACCTAAAGTCAAAAGTGATCCCTTAAAATAAAACATTATCTTTTTACCCAATTTAAATTTTAATAAAATAGTGAATTAAAATTATAAATATGATTAAATCATTAAAACCCATTATTTTATATTTATATATGATTTATATTTTAAATAATTCAATATTATATGTTTACCTATTGGTTTATAATTTTATCTATTATTATATTTTGAAAATACCCCTCTCCTCAAGAAAAAATAATACCTCTCCATCCCCTTAGAAAACCACTAATTAACAACATGGAAAGACAAAGTTATACCTTGATAATCCCCCTAAATCCCCTTATAATACATATAGACGTTCTGGTGTAATTGAACACAAATAATCAAGGGAGTTTTAGTGCCGTACAAGTGAATCTACACTGAGTATTAAGTATGTTTTGATCAACTCTTCACTTTTTTTCTTCTTCTATTTTTATCGACCTCCTTCAAAACAAAACCATAAAATATTAAATATGTTGTAAGTTAAAATTATATTAATGATGTTAAAATACTATATGTATCAAATTTATGAGATATATAAATACTAAACTTCCATTTTCTACTCTCTTGACAATGTCCCATTAATGGTCGGTTAACCACCTATAAAAGAATTTCCATGTCAACACTTATAACCATCATCATATATGGATATTAAGAATTATATATAATATAATAAAATTTTACTAAAAGTATTATATGATTATGGAATTAATTATACTCATTTATAATGAATTTTAATGAAATGTGGGAAATTAAAACAAAATGGAGAAATTTAATAAAAACATGATATCAAAACAATTAATTTTTAACAAAGACTATTATGAAATAGAATCCAATAATCAAAATGAAAAAACAGGGGAACTAATGAACAAAATTAACCTAAAAATCTTGTTTTAATAATCCTATGTTTATTATTCAAGAGGTGGAAATGTAATGTAAAAATCGGGAATTATGATTAGGGGATTATCGAACCCAACCCATCTTATTTGGGTTTTACCTCATTCACATCAACTTTAGTATAGATATTACTAAAATGGCTCATTAGTATCTTTCAAAATTATTCCATTCCATTTAAAGGATACACAGGTTTCGAAATTGATTTTTAAACAAAACATGATAATTTTACAAAAATAAATTTATTTCCAAAACAAATCATCAACTCCCCATGTGTTGTTTCTTCTCCAAAGAAAAATAAAACTTATTTAGATGTATAACATCCTTTTTTCAATTGGAAACCAAAAAGTTTATTCATGAATGTGTGATTTATGAAATCTTTTTAAAAACCATTCTTTTCTAGAGGTTATATCTTGACTATGATAGTTATATGTTCTTGGTGGCATGCATGACTATGTAAGTATTATGATTTAGGGGTGCTCCTGAAATTATATATTCCCTTAATGAAATGGGTAATGTGGTGTATCTCATTAGATAATGTTTATTATGCATGAACATGTTGCTATATTTTTTATATAGTGATGATGTTATAACTATGAACATATGTTATGCGTGAACATGATGCTAGATTTATGTGAAACTATGTTTGAGATTTGACTAATATGACATGATGTTTAATTTTTATGAATTCCCACATTCCAGGTCTATATCAAGTGTTTCTCTCATGATTAAGATGATGATCCTATGATTATGATATGGTGATAATGGTTATGCTCACCCACGTGCTATTTATTCATTTATCCCATTTCTTATAACTTATCCTTCCCCTTATTAGGCTTTTAGATCATACCATTTTTTAATGTATAACCTCCGGTGACTATATATACTAAAGATAATGGGAGATTTTATAAATATAAAGAAGAAGGATTTAAATAATTGTTTATGTTATTTTATTTATAGGTGATGTGTGATCCTAATTTTCCCAATATACTAAGCCTTTCATTCATTGAATGTATAAATATTATGTTTTTTATATTTAAAATAATGTAAAAGTCATATAAGAAAAAGTAGGGTCTCTATAACATGTACTTATTTAAGAATTGATAAAGGTTTCCTTTATTAGATCCTTTTTTAGAATTGATTGAAAGAAACATTATCAGTATTTTTCCAATGATAATAAAATCATAGGTATTTTAATAATGCTCAAATTTTAATTATTTTCTTCACTGAAAATCCTATTTTAGAAATATTAAATAACTTATATAATGTAGTTTGACAAAAAACATTCTTTGGCCCTATGGAAGAATGTCTATGAGAATGTCACAAAATCATCCCAACCATAGGATCACCAAAATCCACTATCGGAGTATTTTTCATCATGGTAATACCCCCAAATGTATCACAAACCTACCATATTAAAGTTATATAAATAAAAAATAATCCCCGTTAGTATCATAAACCCGAATCCAAGATCAATCTTGTAAAGTCCAAAGCATAAAATAAAAGGACATTACATTTCTTTTTTGGAATACATAATACATTACAAAATATATTCCCAAAGACCATTTTAGTTTAGTATCTTTGGAATCTTGGAACACATTCTTCTAGCTTGGTGGAATATATTCATCATCTCCCATAAAGATATTCCATTAATTTTTCCTACATAAAACTATTTTTTATATGATGGGGGAATGAAAACATATGAATGGTGATATCAAATTGTCAGTGAGGGTAAACATGGAAAACCTAAACAAAATAATGTAAAAACATGAACATATAATTTAAATATCAAAAATTTTGAATCATGAAACAAATCTGGAAAATATATAAGGCATATATCATAAAGAAACATTGAAAATTATAAAATAGAATTTGTATAACGCATAGAATTGTGGATAAAAAATAATCACATAATATGATTTCCATAGTGTCCAAGGAATTGATGTCAAGACCATCATAATGAACAATGTACATTACTGAACTAGGTTTACATTACATTCTATCCATGTATTACTTAACCTGATTTAATTGTCGTTCCAGCTTTGTATTACTGAACTTAATATACTCTCCATTCCAACCCTGTATTACCGAACCATATTTACTTATCGTTCTAGTCATGTCTATCTCATGAGATATAAATCATTACCCAATTAATTGAAGGGAGATATAGGCCCGACATATGTCATAGTGAAATCATTCTTACATGTTCCAAAAAACATAAATTATTAATCATAGAATAACCCATGAAATAAAAAGGGTTTCTCAAAAATCATCCCATCATAATCCATATATAATAAATGGATCTCATAAAAATAATTCCATCATAAAATCAATCAAAGAATTGTATAAATAGGGGTTGAAACATAACCCTATTTAATAGATTCGTCTTAGATGGAAAATAATTTTGATAAAACAATTTAACTTAATTCTTTAGGAAAATATTTTTTCTTCTTCAAAAATGATTTCTTTTCTAAAAATAACATGAAATAAAAAAAATAATTTAATTGATAATAAACATGAAATAGTGTAGAGTAAGCTTCATGGAAATAAGATGTTATGAAACTATAAATAAAATAAATTTTTATTTTATAAGTTAGAAAACATTCTTCTTGTAATTTTTATGGAAAATTGAAAAAGTATCTTGTTCTGAAAATGATAAAATATTCTATACATACAGTTTAGTAAAAATTCACCAATGGGTGAAATTGATTTTAAATAATTATATAAAGATATAAAAAATATTTTGAAATACATATTTAGGAAACATGGAAATTGATGATAAATATACCCCAGTAAATACTTACGAATAAACAATCTCAAAAAAAGGGATTTACAAAGTTATCACTTACCTTTGCCTTTGCTTCTTCCATATGTGTCTTGAACTCTTGTATAGTAGGTTTAAACATATTATTAACATTTAAAAGAACCATAATATTATATATGATATCATATATGATTCATTTATGACTTTTTGTTACTTGTTTATTTACCAATTTCGTGTTAATGCAACGTTTTGGGTAATAATTGTTTTATTTATCATATATGTTTTGACTTGTTATTTTTTATATTTTTACTGAGATTGTGATTTACTTAATTCCATAATGTAAAAAATTATTTATATATCATAAATATTCAGTATAGAAATATATATAATAGAAATATTGTCACATCCATGACCTCATTTAAAGGTATATTTTTTAATTTATTTTCTATTCCTTCTTTCTTTTTGGGGGTTTCCCATGTATTTTTGGTGAAACTGGTGGTTTCATCATGATTTGGGCCAAACAATGATCCCTTTTTAAAATTTATAAAAAAAATTTGTTTCTTTTATAAATCCTTCATTTTTTAAAATTTTTCACACATTCAACTTCCCACTTGGCCTCCTTTAACATATTCAATCCACAATATCTATTTGGACCCATTATGATCTCATTATCATGGTGGACTTAGGTGATTTATTCTGAAATTAGGCCAACTTATGAGCCCATTTCCAATTTAATCATTTTTTATTTCTTTCATATATCATTTTTTTCTGGGATTTAGCTTCTCACTCGATCTCAAGCACCCTAGGCACACCCCTTTATTCCAGTTTTCCTTTTTGGAACCAATATTCATCGCAGTTTATAGAAAAATTTCCCAAGGTTTATCAAATCATCGAGATTCGAGAAGTTAATTTTCTTTTTTCATAAATCATTAATTTTTTTCTCTTCCCCCAATTTCAGTACCCAATTGACCTATTCATTGTTATTCAAACCTCTCTACATGTTTTGGATTCTTAGGGTTTTACCTATTGGTGTGTTTGTAGCGATTTCCTCATGATCTCTCAAATAAGTGAGTATCCTTCATTCCTCATCCCATTTTCTTAGGGTTTATTTCATTTTTATTAGAGTTCCTAATATAAAAAAAGTTGGGCTTCAAAACTAGGGTTTTATCCAAGGTTTCTTAGTTTAATATTGTAGATTTAGGTTTGTTTTCACTTCCTTGGGGTGCGAAGGTGGTGCAGTTGAACATTATCACAAGGATTTGGTGTTCAGAACACACTTGGTAGGTGATTCTATGAGTAAGAACCACTAGATGAGTTAGGCTTTCTTGATTTATATTTTTAGCATAATCCTCCATCACTGTCCTTTCTATAGAAAATATTTATGGTGGAATTGGTTAAGAAAATGATTTTAAGTGACATTTTTGTGTAAAAATGAGTTCTTTACATGTGAATTTCATGATGTACCATTTGTGTAAGTTTTATAAATCATGGGAGGGTTTTATTAAAAGTTTTTATGGATTCTAATTTATGGTTTGTTGTAATTTTGGTAGGAATTTTGTTTTCAATGAGGGATTTTAGATGTATTTTAAGTGAAATAATTGGTTATATTCCTTGAAAATGTTTTGAGGAAATTATAAATGGTTTATTTGGGACCACTAGGTAATGGGTATATTCCCTACTAGTGGCAAATTCATGAGAACAAATATTATTATGGTTACATTACATTATGATATGAGGTACATGGGGCTAGAAACTAACTAGTTACAAGGGATATTCCCAAGATTAATGATCCTTTACTCTTTCATATTCATCATTCGATTATGGGGTTTTTAGTTAAAAAATTAAGTAGTTTACATGTTTTATTGAAATGTGTTCATCCTTTAAAACCATTATTTGAGTGCTGTTTATTTTAAAAGTTTCATTCATTAGAAATTATTACTACCATTTCTTATTTATTAAAAAATTCACGTTTTTATCTTGTAATGCTTACCATATAGAGTCTTTTGAATGGTATCTTATTGGGGTAAGGATCATACCCTACATAGACCATGGGTGTAAGTAGACATGATCATTTTTGAAACATATAAAGGCAAGGCCTTAGGTGATGGAGGTTTAATTTGTTAGTTTCTTTGATGATGTGGTGCTGTGGAGACCACTCGTGGGTGATGACCTCTTGTCATATGGTGTTCTTTAAGTAGTTTTTCTGCCAATTTTATGAATCTTTGGACCTATTGTGTCTTGTTTAGACCCATCAATTCAGTTATGAATTTTTAATTAAGGCTTCTTTGGCATGAATTTTTAGATTCAATTTATTGATTGTTTTTCATCGTTTTATGTATCCTAATTCGGGTAAACTGTTACAAAACCATTTTTTATCATACCTGTGATCTTGTTCCCATACATGGGGATAAGGAAATCCCTTTGGGCCTTTCCATGGACCATGATTCATTCTAGTTAAAATGGCAACTATGATTACTTTGTGACAAAATGGTATCAGAGGAGGCCAATGTTTTTGGTTATATTATTATTATGGGATGAGCTGGTATAGACATGAGATATGTTAGTTGGGGTCCAAAGATTTCGTCATGAGTAGGGTACATATCTGAGAACTATTAGGAAAAACCTCGAGTCACCAGGGAAATTTGTAATTGATTGTTTTACTTAACTTCCAAGTGACACGTGTGGGATGAAGATTTCATGTTCACATCGGGTGAGGGTGATGTAGTTGTTTATTTTATTATGGTAATGTGTTTGGCCTCTTTATATTTGATACAGTTGATGAAAAATTTCATAACTATTGTACTGATTTATGATCATGTTACCATTTCCTTATATAGAAACAAGCCTCCCCGGAGAGCTCAAACACACCCTCAGGAGGATGTTTGAGAGAGTTCTACCTCACCGCTTGATAAAAGGTTGGGGGAATCTATAGTCCAAGCTGTTCAGAATCTAGCACAAGAAGGGACTTATTTTCCTACACATTCACTATTTATATTTTAGGAATCTAGTCCAAAAAATGATAAAACCTAAGAGTACCTAATGAATAAGACTCCTACTTTATTTGGCATCGGAGAACAACAATAACTAGAGGATTGTCTTGAGATGATCGATGCATGTTTGAGTTTCTTCACACACCTGAGGAGGTCAGGGTTAAGTGTGCCTCTTTTTTGTTAGAGGGTCACAGCCAGAGGAAGTGACAATTAGTACTTCAAGCTAGTAATCATAAACATATGAGTTAGAAGGACTTCAAGTTTACCTTAAACGACCAGTACTGCCCTGAAGTCATTTCATATGCTTAATCCTGGGAGTTTATGGAACTTATTCAAAGAGATATTTCAATGATGGATTATGTCAACCATTTTTAAAATCTAGTCAACTATAAACATGAAATGGTCTCCATGGATATATTTTAGTTTTGGATTATTTCAACAATTTTTTCCATAGTTACATACGTTATACTCATCATTATACCTATCCAAATTACATATTGTTGAATAAAAAATTACACCTCGGCATGGAGACAGTAAGACGTAGATATGCAGGCATGGTGATATTATTATGAATAGGATGGATAAAAGGAGGTACACGTTTGCCTCATAATTATAATAAAATCTCAGCATATATAAGACACTTGATTTATTAATTTAGTATTGAAACCACATAACAAGAGGGTGTAGAAGAAGAAATGAATTTTGAAAGAGGTGATTAAACAATTACCTCTTTTTCGAGCATCTTTTTTTTGATTTTCCCAAAACGTATATTTTGGAAGGATTTTTTCCCAATGTTTTGTCACTAGGATAAAGCATGGGATGTTGGAAGAGGAAATAGGAATGGGTTGGATGAGAAAAATATGTCTTCAGATGTGTGATTAAAAGAGATGGATATGTTCCCATTTATTAGAGAGGGGAGGGGTACCTTAGGAAATACCAAAACTATTAAATTAATATAAATTATTTTCTATATTAATATCTCTTCAATGAGGATTATTTAAAATATTAGACGATGATGGGTTGAAATACCCTCAACCAATAAAATTGAGTTTGTTTATACATATATAATTTTTTGTACAGAAAAGTGTTAGGGTGAATCTTTTTTTCAAAATGAGCCGCAAAGGCGGCATCACGGATGCCGATTTTGCACTGCTGGCACGGATCAATGACGTGGCAAAGGCGGAACCCGTGGTACCACCTTTCGCCTGACGAAATTTCGAAAGGCGGCACTCGCGGTGCCACCTTTGCCTCCATGACCTATAAAAGGGCAGAACCCCCTCCCCTTCACATCACTTCTAAACACTCATTTGCCTCTCATTTGCTGTCTTTTTTGGAGAATGTTGCGATTGGAAATTTTTGGAAGGATCTTATAGGTATGGTTTTTAATTTATTGTTTTTTATTTTGTAGAATTGTTTTTAGTTAAATATATTTTTCAATTTAATTTTTTTTATTTATTTGAATTTTTTATAAATAAATATTTTAATTCTTTAATAGTTTAGTTAGTTTTATATTATATTTTTTATTATATTGTTTAATTAGTTATATATATTTAGGAATTATAATTTTCATTAGTATAAATTAATTTAGGATTCATTTAATGAAATTTTGGTAGCATAAAGACTATGTTATCTAAGAAATAAAATCATTGTCTAGATACAAACAAGTGAATGTGGATCTGGCACAGATGTACCTAGGGGTAAAACCCGAAGACACCGATTTGGGATAGACTCGAACGGGAACTGGTGCACGACAATAGGCCTTGTTGCATTCTGGTTTGACACTCCTAGAGGACATGCTTATGAAATGCATATTTATTTATAAACTATTAAAATATCTACAAAAAAAATGATAAATTGATAATTTAGTAATGATGGTGATAGTTATTATTAGGAATGATTAATTAGAAATTAATTAAAAAATAATATAGAGTTAAAAATAAAACTACAGTTCAAATTATATTCAATAACATAAAGTTAAAAAATAACATGGAGTTAAAAAAACATTGTTAAAAAACAACATGGAATGAAAGTGAAATAATAAATAACATAGAGTAAAAAAATATAAAACATGGAGTTAAAAAAACATGGAATTAAAAAATAAATAACATGGAGATAAAATATAAATAACATAGAGTTAAAATATAAATAACATGGAGTTAAAATATAAATAACATGGAGACAAAATATAAATAACATGGAGTCAAAATATAAATAACATAGAGTTAAAAAATAAATAACACCATGTTTCGAGCTTATAGCCTTTCTTTTAGTGAATTGAATATCAAATTATCAGAAATCCCATGTGATAGAAATTTTAAACGAGAGATTGAATAGAATATTAAAGAATATTTTGGTTATCATGTCTACCTATTTCGACAGGAAGACTCTCGATTTGAAGATCACGAGAAGACAAACCCCATCGAAAATAGCATTGGTGAAAAATAGTGGTATTAGTAGAAATGAGGCAATGTCAATGTGGAAACTTTCAAGCCTTATAGTTTCCATGATCACACACCATTACAGCATGTGCCTCTGTTAACATATCATGGGAAGAATATGTTGATCCCGTGTACTAGATGAACACCATTGCTAACTGTTATGTTGCACCATGGACACCTATTTGTGAGTTTCGTTATTTCCCAATGCCCGAATTTCAACAGATAGTAGTACCTGATATGAATTGGTTACGTCCCCATGGGAGACAGAAGTCTAGTAGGATGGGAAATGATATGGACTAGCCTCAGGATAAAAGAAAGAGTCCGAGATACACCATATGTCATCAAGAAGGTCATAATCGGAAACGATGCCCCAAAATTATTGGGTCGAGTTTACACTCTAATCCACAATGATGTATTGCCGTTATTGGAAGATTCTCATATTGTAAATTTTATGTTGTTATGTATTCCTTTTACCCCGGTTTTCTAACCCCCCCAAAATGAAAATCATAACATTAAACCAAGAAACATCTTTTTATACCGCAATCCAAACATTCTAAACCATAATCCTGAAAATTGTTTCTCAAATCAATTATCTAAACCGTAAAACATTAAAAGAAATCCAAAAGCCTAGATCCAAAAGGAAAAATGTGAAACCCTAATCTTGAAATCCTAAAATAAAAAACATGAAACGTAAACCCAAAAACATATTCCCTTTACAACAGTTTTCAAAACATTATCTGATTGAGAAAATAATCATGAAACATATGACCAGGTTATCTAGTACAATCATACATCAATATGACTAATGCGCCCTAAAAATCCCTATAACCCATGCATAATTTTCTAGGGAATAGAGGATCACACCATAAAGTGAACCCTCTTACATTGTTGATGAAGTCATAGAGACAAATGAATCTTGATCTATTAATAGAATAACACCCAAAAAAGTGAACTCCCTTACAATATCAAAATATGAACCCTATTACTACACCTTCCACCTGTATACCCAAGGATTACATGTGAGATATACATAAAATCATTTTGAAAGAGAATTATAACATTAAAAAATAATAGAAAACCCTTTCTGGATATAAAAAAATTCTTTGAAAACTAGTTCACACTTCATTTCTTAATTCTTTAAAAACACCCTTCTATTTACCAAAATTAGGAGAAACCATATTTTATCAAAAACCCTTTTCAATAAATAAATAAATCCTGAAAATTATTTTATAAAAAAATTTATAAAACAAAGTGAAATCACGGTTCCTCCAACATAGAATAGAGACGGAACCACCTATAGGTTGTGAATGATCCATGATGTGAATCCTTGATAAAACATCATTTGTTTATATGAAGATGACTGACACCATACTACTCAGTCAGCAGGATACCCATTGTTCCTAGGTTGTGATAGAGGGTGGTCCAGATAGATTTATTAGAGTATGTCAAGCACACCATTTTCATCACACAGAGCCTCCTCCTGACATTATACCATACTTGCATCGTGTTGGCTTTTATGGTATTATGGTATATGATTTTACATTTGTACAACATCACCTTCTAGCTACACTCATGGAGAGGTGGAGACCAAGTACACAAAAAATCAACCTACCTGAGAGATATATGACCATAACCCTCTAAGATGTGGATGTGGTTCTTGGTCTTCCTATTCAGGGGACACCCGTTATTGGATCCACTTGGGCAGCTTGGCCCGACCTTCCTCATTGCTTTTTAGGTGTTGAAATTTTGTCAGATCGTAGTGCTACCGATGAAGCATCAGTATCCATGCCTTGGCTGGAGTCACAGATTCCACTTTTAACTGATGATTCTTATGATCAGATGATAATTCGTTATGCACGTGCATATATATTATGACTTATTGGAGGGACCATGTGTACGGATCATTCAGGGATGTACGTGAACATGATGTATCAACCCCTACTAGAGGATTTTGATTAGGCAGGGATATAGAGTTGGGAATCCGCCTGCTTGTCATACAATTACCGAGCATTATGCAGGATATCCAACAGGCGGTGCACGGATCTCGGGGGATGCGTCATCCTTATTCAGATGTGGGAATGGGAGGACATCCCTGCATTATTCACTGATATTGCTGGTCCTCCAGTCGATATGGCGGTGCTGTATGACCCTCTGCATGGAAGCTGATTTGATCACTCATTTCTACCAGTTTCTGATGCTACTACATGTTTTTGATTTTAATTTATCATTATTTATCACTATCTATGATGTATTTTATAGGTGGAGTTAGTGACACAATTTCAATGCGGTTCTGAGACACGATTTGGCCATATATCGGCTCGAGTTAGACCTTCTCTTACTCCATCAGGTATGTATATACAATCTATAACTGTCTAACAAATTTAATAATAGCATCATTTTTTAGTTAAAATTTTTTCTAACATGGGTAAAATGTTATTTCAGATTTTATGGGTTCTATAATGGTATGTTATGGACCAGTTCCCTCCATACTTCACGATTGGTCTTGACGATGTTACGACTGTAGTGCCACTCGTTCACTTTCATATTGTTGAGTGGAACCAGCCTGATAGTGTCAAGCACCAATTTCTATTGACTCAGCGGATTCCATTACCACTGAGGGAGACAGATCAACTTCATGGGATGAAGCTGACAGGGAGGCAGGATGACGACTGGCATCGGTACATGCTATATTTTTCAACTGTTGGCATAGACATGCAGAGTTTCATATCCAGGGAGTTCCTACAATGAAGTTCTTTCTTTCATCATAGCACGAGTATGAGACACGGTATAGAATGAAGTCTATACTGTTTCTTACCCGAGTCGGCAGATAGATGCATATGATTGTAAGTCAATTAAATTATATTATTTTGTTTATTGAGTTATTTTCTAATTCATTTTTAATCTGTTTATAGGATAGTCACACAGAGAGTGTTATTTATATGAGTGATGAGGCTGAGGATAGAGTCTTCTTCCGGGAAACCGTTCATGCACAAGCGTTGGAGATGAGATCATCTTTCCATGCATTTTACGAGAGCCTCTTCGAGAATCCGGCACAGAGATAGTAGGTTCCTGTTGCAGAGGAAGATCCTGCAGCAGCTGTTGGTGCTGAGGAACCATGACCACGACGACGTAGACAGCGTCGTCCTACACGTCAGGCCCCACCAGTTCCACAGGTAGAGGTTGACCCTCTAGTAGTCTAGTCTGAGCCGATGCAGGATGTGTCTCACCTGCCATGGGATCCATCTTTTTTGACCAGATATCCTCAGTTTTCTCTATCGTGGGGTCTATATGGAGCGCAACCATTTGGTCCAGAGTCATCACAGCCTTGGGTTCTAGACCTATCACAGAGTTGGGGTATAGTTCAACCACATGATTTGTTCCACACTGCGATGATTCCAGGTTCTTCTACCATCGAGGTGGGAGAAGGATTAGGAGGGCAATATGAGGTGGAGTTGACATTTTCTCCCATTGCCATAGAGGAGGAGGATATGATAGTTGACGTTCCAGTGCCCAAGTATCTGCCCTTTCTAGGTCATCAGACTCCCCATAGATCTCGCCGCGGACGTCCTATTATTAGACAACCATGTGGGATATGATTTCCTCACCGTTGACATAGATATTTATTATTTATGTTCATTTATATGTTTTAGGTATACAGAAATGAAAATTTATTTTTTATGAAATGATTTGTGTTAGAACACCATATGGGACATGATCTCCTCACCGTAGACAAAGACATTGATTGTTTATGTTCATTTATATGTTTTATGTCTATGGAAATTAAGACTATTTGATAAGATTTCAATACCGCCGACTTGAAACATAAAAATGTTGCAAGTACCTGAATTTGAAAGACTAGAAAATATAAGCCATAAGACCTATATAACTAAAAATTTAAACATTCATTAAACAAATAGGAGTCAACCCCGCATCAATAGGATGCACGGTGTCACTAGAATCACATACATCTATAATCTTTGATGCATGAAAACATGATATATCGCCTTTCATGGGAAAATGAAATCCATTATTCCACCCACCATGTTCATATCCATATCAAAATGCGGCCGAATAAGGGTATGATGAACATATTCCACCTGAAATTCTTATATATTCCCATTCCTACAAATAACGACCCCTTCAACACCACCATGCATCAAAATATTATAATTTATTCTATAATTGTCAGCCCATTTACCTAGGCCTAGTTGATCAGATGAAAAAACCAATGATTCCACATAGCCCATCAAACTCTTCGTCACAAAATCATTATCCTTTATCATCTTCAAAAGGCTACTGTTGGGCCTCTTTGATCTATCCATTCCAAAAACTCACATACAAGTATTCTATCAACATAAAAACCAACAAATTTTCATGATTTTATGTTTATAATATACTTGTATGTGAGTTTTTGGAATGGATAGATCAAGGACGTCCTACAGTGGCCTTTTGAGGATGATAAAGGATAATGTCATGGTTATGAAGAGTTCGATGGGTTATATGAAATCGTTGTTGTTTTCATCTGATCAACTGGGCCTTGGGAAATGGGGTGACCATTGTGGAAGAAATTATAATGGTTGGATGCATGGAGGTGTTGAAGGGGTTGGTATTTCCAAGAATGGGAACCCATGAGCATTTCATGTGGAGTAACATTCACCGTACCCTTATGCTTCCGGATGTTGATATGGATATGGACATGGCGGGTGGAAGAATGGATTTCGTTGTTCCATGAAACAAGATATAACATGTTTTAATGCATCAAATATTATAGATGTATGTGATTATAGAGACACTGTGCATCCTATTGATGTGGGGTTGACTCATATATGTTTAATGAATTTTTAAAGTTTCATTTATATTGGTCTTATGGTTTATATTTAATAGTCTTTCAAAGTCACATACTTGAAACATTTTTAAGTTTCATGTAGGTGTTTCTGAAAGCTTATAAATTATTTTTCATGAACAATATTTATTAAATGATGTTTGATTTCAAAAATTGTTTATATTTTTAATTAATTTTTATAGTTTTCTTTATATTTGTCCTATGGTTTATATTTTATAGTCTTTCAAAGTCACGTACTTGAAACATTTCTAATATTCATGTAGGCAGTTTAGAAAGCTTATAAATTATTTTTCATTAAAAAATTTTATGAAATGATTTGTGTTTTCAAAATTTTCTTAAATGTTTAATGAATGTTTAAAGTTTCTTTTATATTGTTCTTATGGTTTATATTTTATAGCCTTTCAATGTCACGTACCTGAAACTCTTCTATGTTTCAAGTAGGCGGTTTTGAAAGCTTATAAATTATTTTTCATGAACAATTTATATGAAATTATTTTTTCCTCATTTTCTTATATGTTTAATGAATTCTTAAAGTTTAGTTTATATTTGTCTTATGTTTTATATCTTATAGTCTTTCAAAGTCACGTACTTGAAACATTTTTAAGTTTCAAGTATGTGGTTTTGAAAGCTTCTAATTTTTTTTTCATGAACAATTTTTATTAAATGATTTGTGTTTTCAAAATTTTCTTATATGTTAAAGTAATGTTTAATGTTTCATTTATAATGGTCTCATGGTTTATATTTTATAGTCTTTCAAAGTAACATAATTGAAACTTTTTTATGTTTTATATAGGCAGTTTTGAAAGCTTTTGAAAATTTTTAATGAAATGATTTGTGTTTTCTACAATTTTATATATCCTTAATGAATGTATAGAGTTTCATTTATATTTGTCTTATGGTTTATATTTTCTATTCTTTCAATGTCACATACGTGAAACATTTGTAACTTTCAAGTAGGCGGATTTCAAAGCTTAAAAATTATTTTTTCTGAACAATTTTTATGAATTATATATGTAAATAAATATATAAACAAAACATAACAAAAAAAAACAAAATTTTCAAAAATGATAATTTTTACAATTTTTCTGAATTATATATTTAATTAAAATATAAACAAAACAACACAAAAATTCAATTTTTTTTAAAAACTAATAATTATTTTTTAGGCGAAAGGCGACATCCTCCTAAACATTTTTTATGAATTATATATTAAAATAAAAATATAAACAAAACAAAACATAAAAAAAAATCAATTTTTTTGTTAGTGGAAAGGCGACATCGTGGGTGACGCCTTTCTGCCCCAGTGCAAAGGCGGCATTCGCGATACCACCTTTAAGGCGCATTTTGGAAAAAAAATTTCCCTAAATGTTTTCTATAATTTTTTATAAAAAATTTATAAAAAAAAACAATAAAATTTCTTCATGTTTTGATTTTAAATTAAACCTTATCATTTTTATTTTTTCTTATTTATTCTGTTTAATTTTAATTATAGTAATAATATTCTAAATACTAAATTGTTAAAAATAATTCCATATGTGATGTCAATTGTACAAAATTGGATACTTTATGACATCGAAGACATTGTAATTTAAACTTCATAAATTTTAAATATTTCGGGGTTTTTTAAATAATTTAATAATATGTTATTTTTATAAAAAAATCAATAGTGTTAATTTGGACACCATTCATATATTTGACATTAAATAAAATCCACACATAACATAAATTCGAACCATAATTTTTTAACAGACTCCTAAAATTTCGTAGTAAACTATTATATTAGTGCAGAAAATTAATTTGTTCATATTTTATTTCTTTTAATATTTTTATATCCATTTATTTTATATTTCAATTTATAAAATAATTTCTACATCACTATTGTGTCATCATTAATGGTAATTATTTATTACCTAAAAATTATAAATAAATTCTCATGTTTTAGATAATTTTATTATATTTGTATAGAATATTTATTTTTGATGTCTTATTTAGTTTATCACTACATTAAAATTATTATACTTATATGATATAGGAGTGTTACATGTTGTCACATTATTTGGTTTTAATTATAATTACATCACTTTCATTGGAAAAAGACCATTTAATGAATCGATTATAACCCTTATGTGATATTGGTTGAATTTAATTCATACTATAGGATTTTGGAAGGTTTTAGGGAAAAATTATTATCTTTATCATATTTTTTGTTACCCTAATTTACTCGATTAACCTTTAACAGTGGTAAATAAAAATTATTGTAGTTACTATTCATAATATCCAATAAATTAAAGTAACCTATTAACATAGTTTTGACACACTTATTCAAAATATAGAATCTATTTTTAAAAATTCAAAACACAAAAGTTTCATTAATGAATTTAAAATTAATTCCCGTTGTCAAAACAAGAAATTATGTTTTGATGAAATAAAACATATCAAAAATTGATATGTGTTTATGTCCAAATAAAATGTGAAATTACATCCAATGACGAAATTGGATTAAATGAAAAAACATAATTCAATTAAACATTAAAACTAATTAAAAATATAATCTAACTATATAAATAAAATAGATGAAAAAGAAGTTTCGAAATATAATATAGTATTTTTCACTATTCATTAAAATATGAATTTCATCAAAAAAATACCAAAATTTAAACCAAGGTAAATTTTTCTGTAATTATTCAAAAGGAAAAGTTTATTTTTTTAAATAGAATATAAAATAGTGTTGAAAACTATATTTAAAATGTATGTTCCATCAAAAGGCTGCAAAACTGCATTTTTTGAAAAATACTTCTTTTATCTGAAAATTATTTTTTTTCTTATATTACATCTATAAAATACATAATATGAATTTTAATATTATATAAAATTCAACATATGGTTTATAATATTCATAAAGGAGGGTATACATCCCATTAAATAATAATATTTTAATAATATATCATTGTTCAGTGAAACTCTGTATTGCGTACAATGAAATCTATTGAGGAAGGTTGTTCTTGCGTGTAAAAGAAGTCGGTCCACTGTTACACGTAGTGAAACCATCCTTTGGTGTTGTATATAACATAATCCAAACATAGTTCTTTTATACATTGAACAAAATCTATACACAATCTTGCAGGTATCATAAACAAACTCAATGTTTCATGTAACAAACAAAAAAGGCAGGTTAGGTTAAAAGGAATGTTTGACTTAGTGCATTGTAAAAGATAAATGAAAATTTTAATTTATTTGAGAAATAATTATCCATAAAAACTCATGGTGTTACATCACTAATATACCAAACTAGCGACACATTGGCAGATAGTAATCCCCCAATAGATCAAATTCTCAAACCGCCACTATAAGGCCACCACTGTGCTAGAACGTGATAGTCTACTAAATCATTCATGCTCTATATCCATAGTAGCCTAAGAATATACAACTTTCTAATATGAAGAAGTTCAATCTACATCCTGGTCCAACTCATGATATCCCATATTGCATCACATACCTTTCCGATGAGATTTTTCTCATCCTGAACAAAATCCCTATGTATATAATACTTCTCTTATAAGAGTATTTTAGTCCCAGCATATGCCCGATGGGCATCTCAGCTCGCCTACCCAGATTTCCATCAATCTATCAAACCACCCTATGAAATTCACCATAAACATTAAAAAAACCATGAATAAGGAAATCCATAATTCAAAAATAGCATAGAATCCTCCTATACGTGTCTAACACACAAGTCCTTGTTATACGAGGAACCCTATAGAACATAAGACAATTTTTGACATCCTAGAAACTATTGCATTTATCAAAAACTAAATTATAGGAAAAATTATTAGAATCCTCAATATAACCCTTGTGTCTCATTGGTCCTAGAGGTCGGTTCGTAGGAACACATCTTTGTATCCCTAGCTACATCAAGAATATTCTTGTGAAGCATAATTAAAAGGAAGGGGATGGACATACACCCAATCCACTCACATATTTCCATATCCTCTTGACATACATCATCAGTATGGGTCATATGGATAACCCAATACCATATTTATGATGATCCACATACACTTGATGATACATATATTTTATGAATACATTTTTTGGTATTTTAATGAATTGATATGTTTAGTTTAATTGATCTTATTTCCAATATTTTAATTATATAACTTGGTTTTTGAACATTGGAAGAATTTTAAAAATATTTGGAAACGGAATAAAAGATAAGAATATAGGGTCCTAAGACACATTTTATTATTCCACTTGATACCATGATAGGACATGAGGATATTAAGGATATGATGAAGATGGGGCATTGATTCTTATAGTGTAAAACCACATTTCATAGTTTAAACCATGTGAGTGAGAAAAAAACTACCAGAATCAATGTGGAATATTATGTATGTCCTTACATAATGACTTGGGATAACTAATTAACACTTTAGGATGGATTTATGACTCAATAGTACTTTTTGACAACATTAATGATGAATTAATGTCAACCCAATCACCAAAGAATATCTGTGAATATGATGTTTCTACAATACTAAAAGATATATTATAAGAAATGAATTTTTGATGTGAGTAGATGAAATATTTAGAGTCATAAACTGAGTTTACACTACCATAAATATCAATATTTTTTACTCACCCTCTGATGGATTGCATGAGGGGGTGATCTCATTTCCACTAAACATATATTTTAAGGGGAATTTTATTTTGGTAATTTTTGGATTTATAGTTTATTCAGATTGTGTTTTCCCATTCTATATCTCCTGTTACCTTTTATCTTTTATCCTCTATGATTTATCATTTTAAATAAATTTAAAAAGTTTTTTAAAATGAGAAAAAAATTAAATCCTCATCATGACCATAGGGTGAAAAATAGTTCAATATTTAAGAATGATTTTGTATTACATCTTTCCCTAACTAAACAATGTATTTTACTATATGAAAAAATGGTGTTAGTGAGGGATAAGGTGTATAAATATACCAATGTAAAATATTTTGAGAGAATTCTAACAACAATATTGATAAATCATTATCCTTAAATCCATATTATTTGAACCCAAAAATTTCATGTTTGGTACATTGTGTTTTGTTATTTTCTTCCAAATTCACCTTAAATCACATGGTTATTAGGTCAATTTTTGATAATTTAAACCATAAACAAATTAGGTCAATGTTATGTATTTAATTTAATTCTCCAAACATATCTCCAGGTGTTCATCCTCGGACATACATATCCAATACTACCCTATAGTTGAGTGATTTGCTTATTTTAAGTTTTAAATTTCTAAATTCAGTAAACCTATAAGAATTAACCAAGCCCCATGAGCTACCAAATTTTTACTTCCATTAACAGGAGTTTGTGAGTAGATTATATTAGTTTAATATTTTGTGAAACCAATTTTCCCACCTTTTTCAGTTTCCTGATTTTAGAATTGAATTTTTATTTATTTTTATTTATTATTTTATCACACATGGTATTTAAGGTTGTAATTGAAGGAATATATATCATGATGACTACTAAAGAAAAGTACTACTTAATACTGGAGGACATGTCACATTAACTTGATGAAATTAAAGTGATGAAGAATCAATTTGAAGAGAACCCAAAACCAAACCCAAGCATGGAATGCACTACACATCGTATACTGAAGGATGAATTTGGCAAGGGGAATCAAGGGTATGAAATAATAAGCAATGAATTAATAGTAATCACCACGTCCAAACTTGAATTTTATCATACTTACAATTTCCATATCGTTTTGTGTTTAGAAGATGAAAAATACCTTACAATTGAACTTGAGTGGGCCGATGCATAATTTATAGAACAACCAACAGATGAACAAAAAGTATAAAATGAAAACATGACTGTATATTATTTCTAAAACCTGGATTACATCCAAATGAATTAGAAAATGAATAGGTGGTTATAAATTATACATTTATCAAATTTTTAGAAAATATTGTAGGTCTACAAGAAGAATTAGAATAACCGAAAAAAAACCATCACATAGTATCAAAAAGAAGAATATGAATAAGAAGGGGTGGGTGAGGAACCCAAAGTGGTCGTTGAAAATATGGAACAACCAAAACTAGTAAATAAATAAGAAAAATTCTACAATGTCTGGATAGATACCAATTTATTTATGATAACCATTATACTATCTAGACTATGTTCATCTCCAATACATTCCACATAGATTTATTGTAGAATAATATGAGATAAATTGAATGCACATCAATATAAAAAATGAGATAATAAAAATAATTATCATTAAACCACACATATATCAAATAACCTAGTTTCAGTCAAGAAAAACAAAAAAATAAGACAAGATTCTAGGAAGAAACCAGAAATTTAATTAATTATTATTATTTAATTTCATATTGGGATTTAGTTTCAATTTAAATTTTATTTTCAGGAACATGTACTCTCCCCAAATATATATAATTTAATTAATTATAGAATTTATTTTAACCCATTTACTAGTATCCAATAAGACCACCAAGTCACTCTAAAAAAAGAAGAACAAATAAAATATAGAACCTATACAAAACGCACAAAAATAATCATTAAAAGGTGAGTAAGAATTTTAATTATGCACTCCTCAATTATATTCCCCATATTAAATTGTTTAATATATTGGACATCCAAATTTCAGGCCTGATTTAATTATTTATTTAAACAATTGAACTAGAAGACACATACTGCTTAGTTTATATCAATCCCGGATTTTAAATTTTATTATCAATATATTTGAATGAGATAATGGTGGAAATAATTAGTAGATATAAAACCATGGATTATGAATTTTAAAATTATGATTTAGGGGAGCATGTTAATTTAGTAAATGATTTTTTAAGATTTTTAAAAGCTTTGGGTTCTGAATATTTTCAGTAATTAATTTAATTATTCTTATGTATTAGAATGTTTAGTTGTATCAACCATTAATTATCATTCCAGAGACATCCTTTTAGCCTAATATTTTTTGAACTTCTCTTTATTATATCGCTTTAGACACTTGTGAATATTATCTTCTAGAACTTTCTTGGAATCTTATTAAAGTTATTATTGAATAGATTCAATTTTAATATGATTGAGGAATTATTTTGTTTAAATCTATATCCACAGACCCAAATGGCATCAATCCTTATTCTTCTCTTAGAATCTAATATCAGACTTTTTATGAAATTAAATGCGTTACAACCCAAACCTGCTATAAAATATGATACATTAAATTTAAAAAAATAATTGTTGGGGAAAGACTTTTAATTGTGGAAAAGAAATAATTTATTGAGAATACTATATGAGAGTTATTTTACAACTTTGAGATCATAAATGTATTATTTAGTATATTTTTTTATTTATATCTCTTACTAAAAACAAAAAAAGATACTTTTTTTTGGAAAAAAATGGTTTGTGTCTTGTGGGGATAAAAAATTAATATTTCCAGAATGATGATATTTTGATCATTTATGGTTATCTAGTAGATGTGTGGTCTCTATTTCGAATAAATTGTAAAAAATAATAATTGTCATGACCCATCCCCCAGGGCCCGCACTGTGACTACCCCATTCCCACCTTCCTTAGGCTAGGGGATGGAAACTAACACTGAAGGCGTATTCCCTAAAACTGGGAAGGCATTCCCTTTACAACCTATAATAACAGACAACCAAGCAAACTGCAAGATACAAACTCAAGTAAATTGAAAATTAAACAGAGTGAGTTCATTATGTAGAAGGGGCCAGAATACAAGCCCAACTGGAAAGTATAAGAAACTAAAAGTACAAGTAAAATGTAATAACTCCTATGAAGAACCACCAAGGATCCTACCTGAAGGGTAGGTACAACTCTTGATCAGTCGTCTCAGTGGTAGGCCTCATCTTAGTTCCACCTTTGAGCTACCTCTAGTCCTGTTACTCTCTTCTTTAGTTAGTGTTGTCCGTCATCTACACCAGACACACCGAACTTCGGGAATAGCCCATGCTGGGGTGAGTATAACGATACTCCGTAGGGATTCCAAGACCCTCAAGGTCTTACAAAATCCACAAAGTATTAACAAAAAAGCACGAAATAAACTGAAAACCATACATAGGTATATGTGCATACATATTCCTAAGTTATCAAATATACCCATGTCAATAATGAGGAAACATAGAGTCCAACTCAAAAGACCAAAGCTAAAATATTCCACAAAGGAATGAGTACCACGATGGTAAGTACCACTCAAGTATTCCACACCACAATGGAAAGTACCACTTAGGTACAGACTCATCTCACACAATGTATTTCTTAGGTACAGTAGTAGAGATGATCAAATGTAACTACTGAATCATCTTACTCTATTAAGAGATAAACCCACAAAGGATCCCTAATCCTCATCAGACACACAGAGGATATTAGTACATCATCAGACCAATATAAGATCCTATTACCTCGTTAGTACGTCGTTAGACCCACACAAGATCTCTTGGTGCTGACCCATATAGGATCGCTCAGTTCTGACCCACACAGTATCACTCGGTGATGAACCACATAGGATCGCTAGGTGCTGACCTACACATGATCACTTGGTTCTGAACCACATAGGATCATTCGGTGTTGACCCACACAGTATTACTTTGTGCTAACCCACACATGATCGCTCATTTTTGACCCACATAAGATCGCTCGGTGCTGACCTACAGAGGATCACTCGATGCTGACACCCATAAGATTTCTATTCATTCTTCACATCACATCCAACTACTGGGTTCCCAAATTATGTTTTCTTGTCTCTTTGAGGGTATGCTCCTCAAGACACTATTCGATAATACAACTATGACAAAGTCTCATGAAAAAGATTCCCAAAGGACTACCATATCATAGGGGTCTCAACACAACAGTCTGTGCGTCAATTGGACGACCGTTCTGTAAGTTACTAGCCTTTTATTCCTGAGGGATCGGTTAGATTCATGCTCAATCCAACCCAACCCTGTCCCAAATTCATCCAAATCACAAGTGGGGTATACCAAAGGGACCATCTCCCTCCATGGTTTACAGCGCTGTTGAAGGTTTATCAAACAGACGCCTGTTGCAGAAGTTATGGCCGATAGAGCAAAAATATCATAGTAGTTCCGAGTCTGGTCTGACCGGGTCGGACCGACCTGGATCGAATCGGCCTCGGTCGACCCGACCCAGTTTGGGTTGACCTGGCCTAGCCCGTACTAGCCGATGCGAGGGCTATGAGCAATGCGAGGCTGTAAGGGAAGCACAGAGGCCGCGAGGGCGACACAGGGGCAGTAAGGGCGGCGAGGCCACATGGGCTACAAAGGTCTATGGGGCGGCAAGGCCGCGGTGTCCACGAGGCTGCGGGATGGAGAGGCTGTGGGGGCCTCGGAGGGCCGCAGGGTGGCGAAGGCCGTGGGGTTGCAGAGGCCCGTAGGGGGGAAATTCCGCTGGTCCGTAAGGCTGCGGGATGGTGAGGCTGTGGGGGCCGTGGGGCGATAAGGTCGTGCGATCCGTGGAGGTCTGTGAGGCAGCGATGCCACGAGGCGGTGGAGACCACAGTTTGGTGGTCCGCTGTAGCAGGCCGTGTGGTGCTGTCACGCACCATGCCTTCAATGGCGGCCAGCTTCTCGAGCAGTCCTCTGTTTGTCACCTTCATCACAGCTGGACGTGGTGTCAGCCGTGGTTCTCTAGTTCTACCGGTGCCAAACATGGGCACCAGTCGCCTTCACCATCGTGAAGAACACACTAATGAACCATAAGGGTTCCATAGGGGTCAGGCCATGTTTTTTTGGTCTATACCCTTCACGATAGGGCGGTAGAAAGTGGATCAAGTGGAATGATTCAATGTGAGAGGAAAATTAACATTGATCAACTTAAAACACACCCCTACCTCGTTCGATTGTTGATGTCTATGAGGAGGGAAGGACGATCGTCGATTGAAGTCGTCCCACGTTGGAGGATCTCTCGAGGAAGAAGTCAAAGTCAAGCATCGATGTTCTTTATTGGAGGAGCATTCTTACTTAGAGTAGTAGAATTCCTCCAAGGTTCTCTCCCAATTTCCCTTTGCCAACACTTCCCCCAATTCCACCAAAAATAAATGGTAGCCAATATGATATATTTCCCTAATTTAATTGTTGGCACAAATTAAATTGGCATCATAATTACCTTGAGGTTGGCATAATAAATTTTGGGGAAACCTAATGGTCGCCTCCCTCATTTAAGAGGGATTTCAAGAGGTTTCTCACTTTAGGAGGGTTTGGGTGGTCCCTACACTTAAATTAAAATTGGGGGTTTTAGGTTCGGTGGTCCCCACCTCCATAACCCCACATGGGAGGTTTAGTTCTGGTGGTCCCCACCCATCAACACTCAAATGGAAGGTTTAGTTCTGGTGTTTCCCACCTCTTAACATCCACATGGGAGTTTCAAATGAAAATAAAATATTACACAATTTTATTTTATTTTATTTATTCACGAATATGTGAAAAACTAACATCCACCCTCGACCTACTATGGTCAAGGTGAAGGTCTCCTTAAGTGACCACTGATGCTACGAGTTCAACGGTGCCCCCATATTTCATTTCTGAGCACCGGTTCAAAAGTTAGAAAAACTCGATCGCACGTTTACTGAATGTACCCGAAAAAAAGTTCAGAAATTCATTCCAGGCACTCCGGGCCTCGGAATCGCACACCATCAATTTTCGCGAACTCTTAAATTTTCAATATAATTTAAAAAAATTACATGGAATTTTTGGGTATTTACGTTCTCCCCACCTAAGGGATTTACATTCCCATAAGCCACAACTCAAAATTAGAAAAAAAGTTGGGTTACTGAGCATGAATCTATTCCTCCCTCTCCCATGTGCTCCCCTGGAGGTTCCCGTGTTTCCATCCAACATGCAGCAGTGGTATCAACCACCCACGAAGGACCCAGTACTATCAATCCTCATTCTCAACTGGAACCTTCATAAAATATTCCCAATCATCGAAGTCCAGCTCTCCGTGGTCGATGACATGGGAAGGGTCCTACACATATATCCTCAGTTGGGATATGTGGTAGACGTCATGCACCCGGTGCAACTAAGGAGGAAGAGATAAGTGGTATGGAACCTCACCAAATCTGCTAGAGAACTGAAAAGGTCTGATGAACCTTGATGATAACTTGCTGCCTTGACTAAATCTCCACAAACCTTGTCAAGGTGAGACCCGTAGAAAGACTTGTTCGCCATCCTCGAACACCAAAGGTCTCCGTCTGTTGTCAGCATATGACTTCTTCCCACTCTATGTAGTCTTCATTAGCGCCTAGATGATCTAAACCTTCTCTGTGGTTGCCCGAACCATCTCTGGTCCAACGAGTGCTGACTCCCCTAGGTCAGTCCAACACAAAGGTGATATTCAAGTCACCCGTACAATGCCTCAAATGGCGCCATCCCAATGGCGGAGTGATAACTGTTGTTGTATGAAAACTACACCAAGGGCAAGTGATCCTCCCAAATAGGACTGAAGTCGAGGACACACGCATGCAACATGTCTTCGAGGGTCTAAATGGTCTACTCAGTCTGGCCAGTCGTCTGCGGATGGAAAGCGATGCTCAAACAAAGATGCACCCCGAAAGCCTCCTACAACCCCTTCTACAGAAGGGAAGTAAAACATAAATCACGGTCAGAGATAATATTCATGGGTACTCCATGTAGCCACACAAACTCCTACACATAGAGTTGTCCCAGTCTCTCTGCTAGACCCTAATCTCTGATTGGTAGGAAGTGGGCCGACTTAGTGAGTGGGCTGACGATCACCTAGATAAAATCAGGACCCCGAGACATACGTGGGAGTCCTATCATTAAGCCCATGGATATCCCATCCCATTTCCACTATGGGACCTCTAATGGCTAAACCAATACTACTGGTACTTGACGCTCCTCCTTCACTTACTAACAAGTGAGGCACTGAGAGACACACTCTTCTACTACTTTCTTCACTCCTATCCACCAATTCTATCGTCAGAGAACCTGGTACATCATCGCCACTCTTGGATGTACCTCTAGAGGGAATGTGTGGAAATATCTCATCACTTATTCCCGAAGTGACACTGGTACCATGGTACATCCTATGAAGAGGATGACGTACTCCCCACCTTCATAAAATCCATTGGGTGCCTGTCCCGTGGATATCTGAGCACGTTGAGTCTCACAGTCAGTGTCCCTACACTCCGCCTCACTGACTCTCTTAAGAAGTGGGTGAGTGACTGTAAGGGATTGAAGGAAAGATTCTCCATAACATTCCATGAAGGATATTTGAAAAGACGGCAACTGCTCCGTTACCACACCTAAAATTTGTATACCAGATCTCCATATGAGTGCATCTGCTACAACGTTCCCCTTCCCAGGTGTATATACTATCTCGACGTCATAGTCCGGGAGGAACTCTAGCCAATGTCATTGTCTCAGGTTCAGGTCCTTCTGAGAGGAGATATAACTAAGACTCTTATGATCAGATTATACTGTAAAACTCTCTCCCATCAAGTAATGTATCCCCATCATCAAGGTGAAGACCACTGCTGATAACTCCAGGTCATGGGTAGCGTAGTTCTTCTCAGGCATCTTAGCTATCGAGAACCATATGTGATCACTTCTCACTCTTGCATCAGGACACATCTGAGTTTGGTACCGGATGCATTGCAGTAGACTATGTACCATATTCCCTCCTCTGAAATCACCATGATGGGGGAACTAGTAAGACTCTGCCTCAGCTCCTGAGAACTCTACTGGCATCTCTTCGACCACACGAAGTGTTTCCCCTTCTTCGGCAACGATGATAAAGGTGCCGCAACTCTGGAGAAATCTGACACAAATCTCTGGTAATATCTGACAAAACCCAAGAAATTATGAATCTCTGTCACACTCCTGGGTGGATCAAAAGAAAGTACCACCTCAATATTCTCTAGATATATTGAAAATCTATCCTCTGATATGACGTGTCCTAGAAAGGGCACCTCTCAGATCTAGAACTGGCACTTCAAGAGCTTACCATAAAGCTGGTGCTTTCAGAGTGTGTCCCGAACTACCTGAAAATGATGGGAATTCTCCTCCTCAGTAGCCGAGTAGATCAGAATCTCATCGATGAAGACTACTACAAAGCGATCAAGATATGGCTCAAAGACCATGTTTAAGAGTTCCTTGAACACTGCTGGAGCATTGGTCAAGACGAATGGCATAACCATAAACTCGTAGTGGTTGTATCGACATCTGAAAGTCGTCTTATGAACCTCCTCATTTCGTACTCTGAGCTGGTGATAGCTTGATCTAAGGTATATCTTTGAGAACCACCGTGCACCCTTCAGCTGATCAAAGAGGTCATCAATCATCAGATGTGGGTACTTGTTCTTCATGGTCACCTGGTTCAGGCACCGATAGTCAACAAAAAGTCTGAAACTATCATCCTCCTTCTTGTAAACTCAATTCAGGGATTACTAAGGTAAAACAGTAGGGCGAATGAATCCCTTCCCATGCAAGTCCTCTAGCTGTACCCATAGCTCACGAAGCTCCACGGGAGACAACCGATACATCAGTGTAGTTATTAGTGTCGTTCCGGGGTATAAGTCATTGTAAAATTCCACCTCTCTGTGAGGAGGTAAACCCAAAACATCATCAGGGAAGACATGCATGTACTAGTCCACCACTACAGGATAACACAGACTGTCCACATCAACTGATCCAAGGGTAAGTCTATCCAATTGATGAGTGATCGGCGGAACTATCCTCCGGGTAAGTCCATCATGTGCTGAAAAGGCTCCCTTTTCACTGGTTAAGGTAAACTTGGTCCAATCCGTGCAGACACACCGCACTTTGCACCTAATATAGTTAATCTGACCCTGGACTGTAGATAACTAGTCCATATCCAAGATGACATCGTAAGGCCTCGACACTGCTTCTAAGGGATCCCAGTCGAAGTTATTACCTCCTAGAGTAAGCACGCACTGCCGACACTAGTGCGAAATTGTCGAATCCGCTCCCATAGGAGTCTCTAGCCATAAGGATTGAGCCAACAAATCCATACAAATCACCAAGCTCTGAATGAGGGTAGTGGAAAAAAAATAATGACTAGAACATGTGTCTAAAAATACTGCAACTAAGGTGGAGTAGACACATATCATACCTCATATCATCTTTGGAGCGCCATAGTCATAGGCCTCAGTTTCCTAGAGCTGAGTTCTCCCCTGTCCACCTGCTCCCTATGGTCAGGGTGGATCACCTGGTGGTGGTGGCTATA
The DNA here is from genome assembly GCA_963277665.1 of Viscum album. Classification (NCBI taxonomy): domain Eukaryota; kingdom Viridiplantae; phylum Streptophyta; class Magnoliopsida; order Santalales; family Viscaceae; genus Viscum; species Viscum album. Next base: position 810,829,306 of record OY728126.1, on the reverse strand, counting down.
ACATCTCGAACTGTCGCCCACCACCAGCTACCAGACCAACTCCTCTGCCATGTTTTCCTTGTCCCTATGGACCTCCTTGGTCGAACCTATGTCTCTTCCTGGGTGGTCCTTCAACCCTCTAATGATCATCCGCAGGGCGGGTCAGACATTCACGAGCCATGTGACCCTGCCCACCACGTGTGTAACATTGCATGTTCCTCACACGACTGGGTCTGTCTCAGGTGCCCCACACAACCGACACTTAATCATGCGGTTGTCCACCTATAGGTTTGGTCCTCTTAGACCTCTACTACATCTGTCTGCTACCAGCTGCATAAGACTCCTCTACGTGACTTTTGTTGGTGGGTCATGCTGCTGGTGACTGATCAACACAGAATCCCTCCACTGAAAGGGCTCTCACTAACACCCCCACCTGCGTCGGGATGCTAAGAGAAATCATCAACGCCCTGATCTCTTTCCTGAGCCCCTGCTCGAAGGTCCGAGCTGTGATGAATGGGTCCCACACCATATCTGTGGAGTAGCATGAGAGATCAGTGAACCTCACTGAGTATTGATCAACAGTCATGCTTTTCGAATATAGATGAAGAATATCCTGTATGTGCACTGCGCGAAGAGTCGCTGGAACAATCCCTGCCTAAAACATGCTCTTGAAGTCTGCCCAAAAAAGCGTCACCTCATCATGAATCTGAAGCATCATGATACACCATCTGCCTACTGATTACTATAGAAGACCAGTGGCAAGGATCACCCTGATATCGGCTGGTCTCCCTACCAGTCAGAAGACTCTCACCACATCCTCCAACCAATCCCGAGCCACATGTGGGTCCATATCTCCCCTAGACCTAGGTGGCCTCTAGAACTATAACTCGTGAAATGCGCACTAGCGGTGTGCACCCTCTGCTACTGGGGCTGGTGGTATCGGTTTCCAAACTAGTAATGGTACCACTGGATCCTCTGCTGGTGCCTCTATTGGAAGAGGGCCCTGCATCGAGGAATCATCTCTCGGTAGGCTATCAGTGCATAAAATATCTGGAATCATAGATGGCTGTCTGGATGGAGGCATCATGAAATGAAATAGGTGTTCCACGGTCAATAAGTTATACCTAGTGAGTTTACATAAAGAGATCACAAATAAAAATCTTCAAAACACACATGCAATCAATGTTTTCATGCACTAAGTTTGAAATCAGAAGTGAGAGTCCTAGTGTATGGATACGTCGGCCGCCGCATCGACACAAGATTCCCTAAACTAATAACCACACTTAGTACACATAACACTATTACCATTAAAAAGATTATAGTCCTATGTTTTACACTAGAACCAACTCCTCTGATACTAATTTTTCGCGACCCATCCCCCGAGACCCATGCTGTGACTACCCCAAGCCCGCCTTCCATAGGCTAGGGGCTGGAGACTAGCACCGAAGGTATATTCCCTATAACTAGGAATGCATTGACTTTGAAACCTATAAGCACAAGCTACCAAGTACACTGGAAGATACAAAATCAAGTAAACTGAATAGTAAACAGAGTGAGTGTAGTAAGCAAAAGGGGCCAGAATACAAGCCCAACTAGATTGTACAAGAAACTGAAAGTACAAGTAATATGGAACAGCTCCTCTGATCAGCCACCAAGGATCCTAACTGAAGGGTAGGTACATATCTCGATAGGTCGTCTCTGCAGTACGCCTCAACTAAGGTTGACCTCTGAGCTACCTCAAGTCCTAGTACTCTCGTCCTCAGTCAGTGATTTCTGTCGCCTACACCAAACAAAATGAAGTGTGGGAATAGCCCGTGCAGGGGCGAGCATAACGATACTCAGTAGGGACCCCGAGACCCTCAAGGTCTCACAAAATCTAAAAAGGATAAATCAAAAAGCATGAACTCAACTGATAACCCTACTTAGGAATATGCCCATACATATACCTACGTTATCAAGTATACCTATCTCAATCATGAGGAAACACAGAGTCGAACTAAAAAGCCCAAAGCAAAACTATTCCTCAAAGGAAGGAGTACCATGATGGTAAGTACGAGTCAAGTATGAAAGACAAGAGAATACCATTAATATATTACCACAAAAGGAAATTACCGCTCAGGTACGGACTCAGCTCACACCAGGTATTTCAAAGGTACAGTAGTAGAGATGATTAAATGTAACTACTGAATCATCTTAATCTATTAAGAGGCATACCCATAGAGGATCCCTAATCATTATCAGACCCACAGAGGATCGTATTACATCATTAGACATTCACATGATCCTAGTACCTCATTAGTACGTCATCATACCCACACATGATCTCTAGGTACTGACCCATACATGATCGCTCGGTGCTGACCCACACTGAATCGCTCGGTGCTGACCCACACATGATCGCTAGGTGATCCACATAAGATCGCTTGGTGTTGACACACACTGGATCGCGAGGTGTGGACCCACATAGTATCGCTCGATGTTGACCCACATAAGATCACTCGGTGTTGAACCAGAAAGGATCGCTCAGTGCTGAACAACACATGATCGCTCGGTGTTGACCCACACAGGATCACTATTCATTCTTCACGTCACAACCAGCTAATGGGTTCCCGCACTAAGCTTGCTCATATCCGAGATGATCTTCTTCTCATGACACTATTCTATATTCCAACAACCATGAATTACAATGAAAAAATATCCCAAAGAACTGCCATGTCATAGGGGTCTGAATGCAACAGTCCGTGCATCAATCAGACGCCTGATCTATAAGTTATCATCCTATTTGTCCCAAGGGCCAGGGTGGATTTGTGCTCGATCCAAATCGTATGTATCCCAAATTTACACAAATATCAAGTGGGGTGTACCAAAAGGACCATCTCACTCCATGGTTTATAGCTCCATTGATGGTTTTTCAAAAAAAAAAACTCTTGATTCGAAAGTTATGCCGATAGAGTGAAATGCTCGTAGATGGTCCGGGTTCAGTCTGACCCTACCCAACCTAGCCCGGGCCAACCCAACCCAGTTTGGGTCGACCCAGCCTACCGAGTTTGGCCTAGCCTGTGTTGGTCATCGCCGGGGCCGCAGAGCGGCACAAGGATGCAAGGGCGATGTAGTGGCCGTGAGGGAAATTTGGAGGCCTCGAGGGTGGTGAGGCCGCAAGAGTCGTGAAGGGAAGTGGGTCGGCAAGGCCGTAGGGGTGGCGAGGCCGCGGGGCAGCATGGCTGCAGGGGAAGCAGAGGGTTGCGGGGTGGCAATGGTCATGGGGGCCGCGAGGCAGCGATGCCATGGGGGCCGCGTGGCCGCAGGACGGCAAGGCCGTGAGGGCCACAGAGGGCCGTGAGAGATGTGAGGCCGTGAGACAGTGAGGTCTCAGTGGCCATAGAGGGCGGCAGGGCGGTGAGGTCATAGGGGCCATGGAGGGCCCGAGGTGGTGAGGCCACAGGGCGGTGGAGGTCGAGGTGAGGCGGCAGCTATGGCTGACTATGTGGCGCGGTTGTGCGCCGTGCCTTTGCCGGGGACTGGATTGACCGACCGCCCTCAATTTGTCGCCTTCGTCACGACCGACCATGGTGTCGTCTGCTATTCTTGAGTTCCTCCGGTGCCAAAAGTTGACACCGGTCACCATCACCATCACGAAGAACACACTAAAGAACCATAAGGTTTATAGCGGGGTTGGGCCATGTTTGTTTGGACCGTACCCTCTGCATTAGGGAGGTAGCAAGCAACTCAAGGGGAATAATAAAATGTGAGAGGAAAATTAACATTGATCAATTTAAAACACACCCCTACCTTATTCATTTGTTGATGTAAATGAGGATGTAAGGAAGGTCATCGATAGAAGACGTCCCACGTTGGAGGATGTCCCAAGGAAGAAGTCAAAGTCCTGAGATGACGTTCTTCATTGGAGGAGTGTTCTTCATTGGAGACGGAGAATTCCTCCAATTTTCTCTTCCAATTTCCCTTTGCCAACACTTACCCTAATTCCACCAAAAAGAAAAGGTACCCGATAAGATATGTATCCCCAATTTAATTGTGGGCAAAAATTAAATTGGAATTATAATTACATTGAGGTGGGAATAATAAATTTTGGGGAAACCTAAAGGTCACCACCCTCATTAAAGAAGGCGTTATAGAGTTTTCTCACATTTGGAGGGTTTGGGTGGTCCCCACCCTTAAATTCAAATTGGGGGTTTTAGGTTCGATGGTCGCCACCTCCATACTCCCACATATGAGGTTTAGTTCTTCTGGTTCCCACCTCTCAACACTCAAATGGGAGGTTTAGTTCTGGTGGTCCGCACCTCTTAACATCAACATGGGAGTTTTAAATGAAAATAAAATATTACACAATATTATTTTATTTTATTCTTTCACGAATAACTGATAATCTAACTTCAACCCTCAACCTACTTCAGTCGAGGTGAACGTCTCCTTAAGTGACCATCGGTGCAATGATTTCAACTGTGCACTCAGATTTCAATTCCGAGCACCAGTTCAAAAGTTAAACCCGTTCACATGTTTACTGAATGTACCTGAAAAAAAGTTTAGAAATTCATTCGGGGCACTCCGGGCCTCGAAACCATGCGCCGTCAATTTTCACGGACTCGGAAAATTACAATTTAATTAAAAAAAATTTACATGGAATTTTAGTGTCTTTATGATAATTATAAGAAATATAGGATGATTCATTCAATATTCTTACTTTTTTTCTAAGCCCACTTTGATGTTATTTGGGCGATGAGAGTGATAACATTCGTAAAAGCATTGATCATAAATTTTGATATCATGAATTAATTTTTTTGAGTGAAACCATATTTTTAGATTTATTTGTTTTCACATCATTTACTCACCTTCCCTAAAGAATCACATCCATTTGAACCATATGAAAATTCCCTCATTATTATTTTTGATTCTATCACTACATGGTGGAGATGCGATATGCCTTTCAATATTGTGTTAAGGTAAGTGTTCATGAGGTTTTTGGTGAAATATATTAATAATCATACCCTGATGATTAGTAGAAAAAATAAAAGTGATGTAAAATGAAAATTACATGATTAATAATAATAAATTTTATAATGATAATTGATTAATAAAGGGGTGTAGTTATTTTAATAAAGAAATGTAAAATAATTCATTGATTTTATTCTTTGAAAAATATGAGGATGATGAATGTACCTAAGTGATTCCAAGACATCTTATTTCCCCATTTTAAAAATTTATTTTATTTAATATTTAAAAAAAATGTTATTGTGACTTTCCTTTAGAGTGTGTTGAGATTCCTTTATCAAGGAAAAGTCTGAATTCAAGTGTGGGGGATTTGATAAAATAATTTTTTTGGACACTTTATATAATTTCAATACATTGATATGTGAAAATTAATAAACATTCTTGCTATTATTAGGACTATTCGTTTTTTATGAATTTTGGATGGATTTTACAAATATTTGGAAAAGGAGAAAAAGTAGTGAATATAGGATTTAAAGAAACATTACACTATGAAACTTCATTCCAGGAAGTGAAACTAAACATTTAATGATATGTCTAAGTTATGGACCATATAATATAGAAAAAACACTATTTATGTCATTAAACATGCAGACGGTGCGAAAAACATCCATAATGAAGATGGAATTTGATAGATGACCTCTATAATGAATCAAGATGTCCAATTAACAAGTGGGGCCTTATTTATGAATCAGGACTACATTTTAACACATTAATGAGTAATTAAATCCCACTCCAGTACCAAATAATATATATAAATAGATATATGCTATATTTCTAAAAGATAGCATATCAGAGATGAAGACGTTTAGTGAGTAACTGCATTATGTCGGGTACTCCACTGGGTTTACTCTACTATTTTTTGGTTTTAATTTATTAATTTTATATCACACACTGATGGATAACATTAGTGGATGTTTTCTATTATTATTAATATGGAACTGAATGGTAATTTTATTAAAGAAATTTTTGGTTTAATGGTTCATTAAAATGGATTTTTCTCATTCCAAAACTCATCTTCCCTTTCCAGTTATTCCTTCATGAATGATCCTTGCAAATAAATTTTAAGAGTTATATAAAATAAAGAAAAATAAATAAACCCTCACTGTGACCATTGGGTTGAAATTTGTTCTATGATGAAAAATGGGGTTTTGTTACCTATTTCACTGACTCACCAAAGTATTTTTCCTCCTGAAAAATAGTGTCAGTGTGCGGTAGAGTGGTTATCAGAAGCGAATAGATCACTTGTGAACTAATTCTAACAACAAGGAATAATCATTAACCTTATATCGATAATTTTTAAACCTTTAAATTTCATGTTTGGTTGATTTTTTAATTTTTATCTTCCACATTCTTCATTAATCGCATGATCACTGGATTTGGTTTTATTTATGAAAATTATGTCATAATTAGGTCTTTATTGTAAAATTAATATAATTCTCTAACCATATCTCAATGGGTTTGATCGTAATCTCCATATTCTATAGTACCTTATAGTTTACTGATTTTTATGCTTCATGTTTTTTATTTTAAAATTACATAAACCTATGGGAATTAATGTTTATCAGAGGGATATCAACCTCCCCGAGTCATCTTAGTCATTATGGAACCAGCGGGGTTCCCTTAGTTCACCACATAATAGATTCCCCCAAATCTGTTTCTCAATATTATTCAACAGTCGATTCCTGAGTAATTCTACAACCCTCTACATCATCACCAAAATAACATGTCTTTTCCAAAAATGTAGGGTATCTCACAATGGTAAAACTTAAAAGATGGAAAAAACCTATCTTGGTTCACGATGTATCAAAATGTCTGTTTTCTCCCTAAAAATCATCATAGCTTATATTTTATCCACCCAGTCTAGCCATAAATCATGTGATGGCCTCAACTATTGGTTGTCGAGGTAAACAAGCCAACAATAAGGTCTTTAATGGCCTTAGAACCTTGTGAATCCTAGTGATTCCCTTTAAATCCAATTAATTAAAATCATTAGTTAATTTACCATTTCAATTAATATATTTTAATTATTAACTTCATTTAATTTAACACATAGATTTCATCAGTGGGGAGACCACATGACACATGCATAAATCAAAAAAAAAATACCACAAGGGAAGGTACACATACCAATTTTTTTTTAAGAAATCCATTCAGAATTTGAATGGTCAGTAGTTCTGCTGAGGCTTGTCTGAGAACACCTCTACTCAACAAGACCCTAACCATGCTTCTATAAACCAACACCACACTTAGTCATCAGATATAATTAATTATATACTATTGTATTTAATTTAACTATTTCATCCAAAAAATAAAATAAATCATATATTCTCATCGAACACTGTTAATGAATGAAAAACACATCCATTGGAAACCCAAAAGATAATTTCACATTCTTATCCCTTTGTTAAAAAAATATAGATAAAACGATGTAAAACTAAGTTGAAATTTAAATTTAAATTGTGAAGAACCTAAAAAATTCATAATGATGTAATACCTCACCGAATTGCTGAAAACAATGTGTAATGATGGTGTCTTGAGATTTTATTCTTTAAATAAGAACATAGGTCCCATCTTCAACATCTAATTCCACCATTATTTAGTAGATTTAAGACCTATAACCCTAACTGGGGAAGAAGAAATTTGGAATTAGAGGAAGGGGGAAGCAATGTAGCCCAATAGAGAAAAAAAATTACCAACAAATCAAAAAAATACATCCAAAAATCCATAAATCTATGGAAAAATAAACAAATGGATAGGTTTTGTCTAGATAGGGGTATTCACGCATAGAGGATAAGGTAATATTAGTCAGAAGATTTAATATTCATATGGAAAAAATGGAAAAATAACATTTGAAATAAATTATGTGTTTGAAAACTATTTGAACATAATTTTTTAAAAAAATTGTGTTCCAAACATGTCCTGGGAACTTCCTAAAAAAATCCATAAACAGTTTCATAAAGTTTCTAAAAATATGAAAAATGACAGTATAACCCCTCTAAAACATTCACATCGTTTGTGTGAAACCATGTTCCATATATTCTCCTTAGACCCAGACCAAGCCAAGTTGGAACAGTTTCCTCTAAAAATTTCATGGTTTCCTCTGAACCATGGTCAATTCTTACACTAAAACCATATCCATTATAATAAACAAGAAAACCACAATCCTTAGAGGCCTAAATATTTTCCTCTAAATCAAGGGAACCAAACCGTGCATGAAAACAATATCCTGAAAACTCCAACTGACACTCAAAGGTATAGGTATTTACTAGGGAAATAGAGGCACCATTCAAGCATCTTTACATGTCCAATTTTTTTAAGATGATACAACCTTTAGAACAATGTTTTTATTTCTAATTAAAAATTTATCCCATGCACTTATAAAAAATTAAAATTCACATTGAGTTTCAATGGTCAATTTGGACACCTGATCTCATAATCAATCTACCCTAATACTTATCATCAACGCAAAACATATGTGGTCAAACACCCCTATCCCTTAACCTATTTTGATCATTCATTATCCATTAAATGATCAACCTCCAAATAAATATGCTAAACACATATCTATATCTAATCCTCCATGATGGGATGTTTAGACCCCTAAATCATAAGCCAATTCTCATAAACACTTTCCTAACACTAATAGAATTCTCTCTTGAACACATTATCCTTGAAGCATAACCACATTATTTTCCAATTATCTTCTCAGCCTCTAGGGATCCCTACCATGGGTCTTTTATCATAATAACCAAATTCCAATACATTGGTGCGTCTTCCATTGGGTTTTCCCATAGAATTCTACACTCAATCTCCATTTACATACTTGGTGTGGTTACTTACTCAATATTATAAAACATAAATGAAACCATTTATGCCGTAATAGTACATAATATCATTATAAATTTATAACATGCACAAAATACTTTCTCCCACCTAGAAATATATGAGCACACTCATGATTCATAAAAAAGATAGGCAAATTTTTTGAACAAAACATTGTATACAAAATTTATTACCCATTGTAGATTTCATCACCCCACAATTATCTCACATAATTCACCAATCAAGGCTTCCTTGGATGTACCTTATAAAAAATTTGTAGATCCACCTATTGAACTGTTTTCAAAACAACAAACCACAATGAATTTAACCCCATGAAACCCCAAAATAATCCAAACATGATTACTAAAGCACATACCAGACCACCAGTGAGATTCCATAGATAAAAAATACAGTATCCATTTCAACTGTCATGCTATAACATGAGGACAGACACACCAATAACCCTACCATGTCCCTACCATGTCAAAAAAATTATATCATAAATAGAAATTATTAAACCCCATCCAAGATCATACCCCGACACATATTTAACATTCAAAGTATAATCTAGATTAACTATGAATTATAATTGTTCAAAATCTCAAAAATACCATCCATCCCCTGGTCTCATTCACCTGTAACCCGTAAACAAGTGTCACACATTACCTATGACTAATTCCACACTCCTCTCTATAGGAGTGACCTTTCCATCACATCACCGGTTCGACTCCTGATCACCATAACCCACATACCATCCATTCTAAAAGACACCCCTCATTACAAGTCTATTTTTAATTCTATGAAACCTGGAGAAAGAATTCCCAAAATATATACTCAGAACTACTTGATAATCTATTTTTAGATAATGAATCACTGATTAAAATTTTAATCAGGTATCACACCTAATATAATATATCGTTCCCCTATCATCTTCATTAGAATGTGTACAATCTTGTAACACTAGACCCATCCCCAAAATCACATCTCTACGAGTTCCAAGTTACCATATATATGCTTAAGTGCCCAACCGTTGGGTATGCACCTCAAGCATGCCAGTAACATCCAACTAGTATCACCCTTGGAAATCCCCTTAAAAATTGGAAATGTACTTGTGATATAGTATATTACTAACTACCCTCTACACATGTGTCTTTCTCAACCATATTCCTGGAAGCCACATGCCACAATTCCAAATCCGATATTATTTACCCATGTTCACCATGTACTCAGCATCACTTCCAAGACACTAGAACATGATGTTCCATCCCTAAGGAATCCAAGAAACCACCATTCCTATATCAATCATTAAATTAAACCATAATGCAAAGATCAAATATCATGTTTCACTCACCCCTGATCCAAATCTGAAAGGCACCCACAGACTGAGGGTAATCCCTCCTATGGGTTTCCCTGAATAAAAAAGTAACTAAATCAATAATGTTTGAGCCACATATTAAGGGTTTTTAGGGTGTTCCCCTAACCCCATAAAATAGTTCTCGGAAAATTTCACATCCCTTGGGACAATACAACCAACAACAATCTCAATATAACATAGAAACTCACATGCTAACACTTATGTTCATATGGTAATCAATATTCACCAAGCATCACATCATGGGACTCCACCGGGAGAAAAACATGCCATAAATCAACACTACCACAATCGACAACATATTTCTAGACAACCCATATCAATGGATGCACCATAACTGGATCAATTAATTAAAGTAAAATAATATGATCTATGGGTAGAAACCATATATGTTTTTAATAGAAAATTATGTAACCAATCAAAAATAACAATATCCTATAAGGGTTTAGTGTTTAAGTACCATGTTTTCATTCTAACCCTCTATGGTATCTACTTGTCCCTTAATAATGGGACCGCATCATAAAAATATTCATCGATCATCTTAGTGTAGGATTCGTAATATCTTCCAAAAGAGTAAACATATATAAATGTATATAAAATTGAGTATAATATCACAAATAAAATATTTTGGTAAAACACTATATGGGTAGTTTTTGACACATTAAATATTAAATACAACATCATCTGTCAAATGATCACTCTAGGAGGAATTATTTGGATCCTATGTGCCTACCTTGATTCATGAAATTCTAATTGCCTCTGTAGGAAATTAATAAAAACCCACACCTGATCTATTTCCAATGGGCTAAGATATAGGGTCCATAAATGGTAAACCATAAATCATAATCCAAATGTGAATTACATGTTTTGAAAATTACAATCATATATGAAAGCTCAAGCCAAGAACATTAATCCCATAACCTGGTGACCTAGGCTTCCCTCAAGAAAGGTATTCATAACACACTAGATCGAGTTCAACCACAAGACCTAATAAAAACATATAAATTATATCTTCCAGATCCCATAAAATATGAAAATATAAAAATATATCTTATACCACTTTGTAACATCCATACTTCCCAAGCCACTGAATATTGTTAGACTGATGATCACTACTATACCTCATGTATTCATCCTTAAATTCTAGAGACTAACTAATAAAAGTAGGGGTCTAAGAAGATATCACAAGGAGGATATAAACCCTTTATCAGATTTACCAATTAGAATAAATAACTAAACATCATCCATATTAGAGTACATAGAATAAAAATAAAATTTAAGATGGAAAAAAATTATTATAAAAAAGATATATAATAAATACAATGCTACATATTCCCAAATAGATATTCCAAAATTACATATTTAACTACCCCTAGGATGGTAACATATACATAACAATACAAGGAAGAAAATAAAGATGTTGGGCTCTACATATACATTGAGGCTCTCCTCATCCCAATCTCTAAGCACATCTAATCCATCTTTCTCGACCAAGTTGTCCATGACCTTTGCCCAACCAATTCATGTAATAAATATGTTATGGATACTTGGGTACCTATGTGAAATGGAATCCTGAGTAGGGTGTGAGTACATAACTTGGTAGGGAACCATGAACACGGTCTTATTCCAATAAGATGATTTAGTGATATGTCCACATGAAATTTTTATTGTAAATAAAATCTATTAAAAAAAATATAATAACAAAAAAAAATCAACCTAGATCCATATTTTCTCTTATAATTTCATGATATCACTCCCACCATAGTTATAGTAATCAAAATTATGGGAGTTTTCTTTATCAAGGGAATATTCCAAAAGGTATAACATAACTACCCCATGGGATTGTTCACTTCCAGAAATAAGCCCTATAAGTATTATGCATATTGAGCTATGATCATTATGGTATTACAATAAAGGCTTGAATTGGAAGATAGAACTCACCCAATAAATCATAGGCTCTAAGACCCCATCATATGTCCACACCAAACTAGCACCTAACAGAACACCGCATTATCATGGATCAAAATCAACAACATCCTAACCATATAAAAGCCCTTAATCCATGGAATATATTCCCATATCTCTCACCAACTCACGGAATCCAGTCCAAGATCACGTACATTCTCTACAGGTGTTTTCTAAGACTGGGAATAAGAACCATGTGTTATGTACCTCCATTGTGAGAGTGTTCTCATTTTGGCATAATCCCTATGAGCATATCAATACACCTAAATTTTTGGAGTCATTCATCCATCATTTATACCACCCCATGGAATTAACCATACATAATACAAATACTATACCTCTAGGAATCCACCATTTAAATCCATCTAAGAGATCCGTTATTAGTGTCTAACACACAATTCGTAGGTATACTAGTTATCATCGGGAACTAAGATTGAATCCTGACACCCAAGTAATTCTCCCAGGGATTAATAGCCATATACTAGGGTGATCCTCGGAGAATCCTATATAACACCAATACATATTTCCAGTCCCTGAAGATGGGTAAAAAAACATTTTTGACCATACCTAGTTTTAGTATGAAAACCAATTCAATACATAAATACGAGGTAGTGGTTAAACAAAACTCACAAGTGACTTTACTATATTCATAACCACTCCACTCACATCATCAAAATGGGTTTTATAGTGACACCATATACTATCTATACCTATAGATTCATATTACTAATCAATGTTATCTCAGGCATTGGGGCACCAACTGGGGTACCTTAGGACATAAAATAATAGAGGCACCCTCACTTGGGTCCTCAGTCTCAATCAAAAGTAGATTCATAGGGAATAATGCATCCCTCAACATCTTGATCGTCATAGCACAACCTCACACGTTAAAAAGGATATCTCAAATCAGAAACAACCAAGAGGTGGAACATGATCCATCACAGTTCATGAGGTCTCACAAGGTTGTTCCACTACCAAACCCATCATCATAGCTTATGTTATATCCATCCATGATAAGAATAACCAAGTCAAGACTCCGATAATTGGTATTCAAGGAGAACCCGCTAATATCGATGAACATATGGGATTTGGAACCTTGTGTGTGCTTATCAAGGACATTTAATTAAATTAATTAAAATAACTAATTAATTAACAAATAAAATTAATAAATGTGTACTATTCATTTAATTTAATTAAACATGTTTTCAATCCCAGTTGAGATACCACATTCCATAACTGTAATTCAAAAGCATAAGTATTATAAGGAGTGGTAAGTGGACCACCTTCATATTATTTAATGCTTTAATGTAACAATTATAAGGGTTGATAGCTTCGAATAGGATTATATGGGTCCGTCACCCCTCAAATGGTACCCAACCACACTTCCAAGAACATACTCTACATTAAGGCATCATGTATGACTAATTATAAATTTTAATTATTTATTTATCAATTTAAAACTAAAATCCATAATGCCTAAATTCTCAACGAACACCATTTTCATACAAAAAACACATCCAATTACACATCAATTTCCTATCGCACATTCTCGTCCCTAAAAAAATAATAATCTCTAACATGATAAAATAAAACAATTGGAAATATAATTTTAAAATTTAGAAAACCTTATAATGTTCATAACAGTTGTGTTATAAACTAAATTTATAAACAACCAATTGAACATGACATCTTAAGAATCACTTATCCTATGAAAAAAATCCCCATCATCACCATTATATTTAAATATGATCTAATGGAATCAGAACCGAAAACCTTAACCAAAGTAGATAATATTTAAAACTAGATGAATGGTGAACGAAAAAAGTAAAACATAGGAAATATATTACCAAAACTTGATTAAAATGCATCCAAGAACCCCCAATTCAAAGGGTAAATGAAGGAGGGTGATGGTTTCATCTAGATGGTGATGTGATCACATGAGGGAGAAGGAAGATGGGATGTGGGTTTTATGATTATTAGAAAAATGTGGAAAAACGCAATTTTAATGAAAATATGATCATCTTAATATTTTTAAAAACCTTTCCCCAACTATGAATAATTAATTAACTATACAAAACCTTCTAGTATAGTTTGGTCTCACTATTCTTTAACCAAGAACTGACTAAGAAAAATTGCATTGGAACCCCTCTGTAACTTCACATTGTTGGTCTATATTTATGCGTAAGCTCTGCACCCTAAGTCTAGGCCAGGATAAGACTAGGCAGTTTCTTATGAAACATTCATGGGTTCCTTTAAACAAATTTTAATATGTGCACATGAACCATATCCTCAATAATACAACATAAAACCCTCTAATCCTTTAATGCATGCATTGTTTTTACTAAAGCGTGCTCCAGGTCAAAAACATCATGACAACTCCATCTCACACCCAAACCACTCAATATTTTATCCAAGAACCTATGTCATATTATGATCATAATTCCACATCTAAAGTTATCATTTATAGAATTTGAAACCACTAAAACATCATTCTAAATCCTGATATAAAATTTTTCCATCCACTAATTGAATTTCAAATTTCTATTGATTTTCAAAGGCCAAAATAGAAAAGGGATATTATCGATCCATGACCACATGCCCTTATATTTAGTTCATTATGAGGGAAAATAAATTGGTAATACCCTTCTGTTAGAGGAATTCATGTCCAAACCATAAATATCTAGTCCCATGAAAGGTATCTCTCCCAAGCATAAAACTTCCAAAACTTATGACTTAAAGTAAAAGTAGTGCGATAAATAGTCAATATTTATTTAATTTTATGCCAATAGATAATTTCATTATAGTTATAAAAAGAATAATTATTTATACCCTTATTATATATTTGATCGTGACCCCCATATTTGACGGAGATAAAATTCTTTCCATTGTTAGATTTAAATTCCACATTAGAAAACTTACCTGAATAAGTCAAAGTTGACAAATGTGAATTCTATTTCACTCGAACCTTCACAAGTGGAATTAATGGGTCCACACCATCCAATAACTTGCGATCATGTTCTTAATGGGAATTAAATTAATAATAATAACCTTAATCATCTATATTGTCATTGGGATCAGCATTGTAGAATGCTCCGTTGATCTTCATCCTTCCCTTTTCTACATTATATTAATATATTAAACCAACCAATATTAATTGATTACATTAATAATATGGACTATTTTAATATATGAAATCCTATAATAAAAAATCTATGTTAAGAGGTGGTATGAAGTAGTACTAAGAGCACTTAATCTTTAAAAACGTCCATTTTTCCATAAATCTATGTTTTCCTTATATTTATTATTTTAATTTAAAAACTAAATTTGTAAATTTATAATTTTCTTAAATAAATAGGATTTATTTTTTAATTCATAATATTAAAAATATTTTAGGATGAATTTTTGATATTTTTTTGAAATAATTTATATTTATTTGAATAGTGAAAAATTCATTTTTTACACAAATCATAGTGTTTATGGAAATATCAAAATAAAAATATAAATTTAAAACCTATAAAACATTTTTCATGATAAAAAACGTATATAAGATGTACAAATATACATTTCAAAATATTATAATAATTTTTTAAAATATTTTATTATAATTTGGTTAACATTAGTAACATTTTCAAATAAATGAAACTGTTTTTCATTTCTTTTAATTAAATATTATTTTCATTAAATATTATTTTCATTAAATATTATTTTCAATTTATTTTAAATGCACATAAATTTTATTTTTATATAATAAGAAATTTTTTATTATTAATATAGATAAAATTGATAATTTTATCCAACATACATAGTTTATACTTAAAAATACACTATTTTGAAAAACAGATTTTTACATATTACATGTGCTATTGTTAAAATTAATCTTAATTACACATAGAATGTTTATTTGAAAAAATGGATTTTTATTTGGAATATTTAAGTCCAAATTATTCAATAAGACACATTTCATTATAGAATATTAATTACTTTGTTAAAAAATAGTTTGTGTGGTAAAATCCAAAAAAATATAAAAATGGATAACCAAAGGAATAAAATCCCCAACATGTAATTTTTTAATTCTAATTGAGAGGTTCAGGCATTTATAACCCAAAACTATATCCATTCCATTACTGACCATTTTGTAGGCTTCTTGATATGTGAAACATGTTCTTTATTTTTATTAAATAGAAATATTTCCTAAAATTCCATTCACACCACTTATAAAAGGTTCCTCTCATCACCCCTTCAAGACAACATCAAAAATATGTTTTATATTAAATTATTTAATTTTTTGGTTCCCATAGAATCCTATTTTAATTATTTTATATTCTACTGAAAATAAGTAATCATAAGTCCACAATTTCCTAGGTGTCCTCTAATAGAAATCCAATGTCCTCAATGTGAATACTAATATTTCCATAACATGGATTATTTTCTATAACACATTACCAAATTTAATTTTTTCATCCAAAAATAATGAAAAAATATTGTTTGTATACTAATATATATTATTATAAGGAAATAAATATTAACTAACTATCCCATCTATATTATGGAAAATGAAATCGCTATTCATGCATGCATGGATTACACCTCCACAAAGTATGGTTTCTAATTTTTCATATATTTTTTTACTTTTTATTAATATAAATTAATATATGATACAATATATTAAAATTGTATATATAATACCATTGTAATTTTTTAATAATGATATCATTCCAAAATAAATAAATTTCATAACTATACTCATCCATGGTATGTTCCTAGTTGGGTTGGTTTAACAACCTACCTAAATAATGCTATAAAATAATTTCATTCATTACTATGAGAACATAATTACTTATAAAATATTTTATAAATACGTAATTAAATATTTTATTTTGTTTTTGAAAAGGTAAAATTAATATTAAAATACTTAATTAGGGTACCAATTTTTGTTCATAAAATATTACTTAGTGAAGCCCATCAAAGATCACATTTTAAGGATCCAAATAAACTCCCAATGAAAGAAATTATAAAATTATAAATAATTATATATCCTAAATTCCAATACCTTATATTATTTTATAATTTGAAATTTTGGGGATGAATGAAGATAAAAATTGCTATTACAAAACTAGTTTAAGATGATCAAGATTACTCACAGTCGATATTGAAAATAAATCAAAACTAAATAAAATACATATTAATAAAAAATATAATTATAAATTATAAAAGGATACAGATATGAAAATAGTATTAAAAAGGTGAATAGTTTTTTTATTCTTTAGATTCTTCCCATTGAGTGGAACTAAAAAATTAAGGTTATGGTATATTTGTATCATTTTCAAATCCATGAGACATGTTTGATTTAAAAAACCATCATTTATTTTATATGTTCTCATAACCCATCCACCAAGACCCATCTCATGACTACCCCAAGCCCACCTCCCATTGGCCATGGGCTGGCGACTAGCACCGATTAGGCATATCACATGAGTGGGAGGCAGTTTCCCGAGTACCATTATGTACATACCCGTCTCCTAGAAATTATTTATACTAGAAACACTAAGTAAACATTGATTCAAAGCAATAAAAAACCCACATAGGGTATTGTACAAAACCGATTGAAAAGGGGATAGAATACAAGCCCAACTAAAAAGGAAAAGTACATGCTCATGGATCTCATCTATAGAAAATCGTGCCTAAAGGGTCACTAAAATATATTTTCTAAATTTTACTAAAGAATACAATGTCTATAGGGTCACCCAAAAAAACTCTTTTCTCCAGTCTAGCAAGGACTCCATCAAACTTTCCTGTCGCTTACACAATACAAGACACATGCCGGTGAAGCCCATGCAGTGGTGAGAAAAACAACACTCAGTTGGGGCCCCAAACCAAAAAGGAATGACTAATAAATATAACACAAAGAAATCACACAATGAATACCATAAATAAATCACACGAAGTATTAAAAAAAGGTATCACACAAAGTATTCTAAAAAGGATTGAAATGAAGTATATCATAAAGCCATCATTAAGAAATACACCTTGAAGACCACTTAAGAGGTACAAGAAGTGTAGCCTCTATGAAGTATTATCAAGAGGGTCATTAGAGTCATATCAATCCAAGTATAGGTATATTGTACATAATTAATATTCCCGTAAGAATCCACATTACCCTCAAGTAGTAACCTGTGGATTTCACGTAACACACGAAGTTTCATTAACTCACACAGTGAAGATAACACACGGAGTTTCGGTAACACACAAAGTGTATTAAAATAATAGAAGACCCTTACCATTTTTGGAGAGGGGAGTACCAACTAAGGCTAGGTATTACACATAGTTTAGGTATGACACATATTCTAGGTAAGATACACAGTCTATGTAAGACACAAAATCATGGTAAGACACATAGTTTAGGTCGCAGCCAGCCGTTAGATTCCTTCCTTAGCACAATCGTTTCAGGAGAACATACTCCTTGAGACAATAGGCTATAGTATAAATTCCATGTAAAATCACATAGATTATCTTAAAAGGAATTAATTGTTGAGAGGGTCACAATTATACTGATGGCTTGTCAAATGGACACACAGTTTTAGAGTTATAGAGGTTTAAGTAAAAAGGGGCCGGTTGGGTCCTGGTCTAGTTCGACCTGACCTGACCCGTCGGGCCAAGTGTCCAACCCGCTGGGCCACTAGGGGTGGACCAGTTTCTTTAGACTAGCCTGATGGAGCAGTCAATTTGAAACACTTAGGATGCGGCAGCTGCAACATCCCCACCATGTCACGTGGTTAGCCAACGAGTCAACTGCACCTCCTGCAGGCATTCTGACTTTGTAAGAGGTCGTGTCATCGGTCCACTCCGCTGTGACCCCCATTACCAGCCTGGACCTCATAATTTTCGGATCATACTCCACCTATCTTGGGTTGATATGCCGCCACACACCCCCACTAGCACCGCTGCGCCCCCCACCGGTGGCGCCTCGAAGGCTCTTCTTTCTGAAGACTGGCACCATCATTGTGGCGGTCCATTTTTTCAAACCAAAAGGTTCAAATAGATTCTTGGGTAACAAAATCATATTCTGTGGGATTCAAACCATCTCACCGCATCTTTGGAGGTCCATCGACATTCAATACTTCCTAGAAATTTCACAGTGCAACCAAGTGGGTATGTCGATGAGGAATGCATGAATGGGGAAATGGAGAAGAACCCAAACACCCCTTTGAATGACAAAGGCATTTGTATAGGTCGGTTTTAGTTCTTTATTGTTAACAGGATCATGAAGAAGAAGATAACAATCACATATATTGAATTCCCATAATAAGTCAGCATTTTTTAACATCCCACATACATGATAGAACCTCAGACCAACCCGTTTGTGTGCGGGTATGTTCTCATCATTGGAAACAAAAAAGGGGAAAGAAAATCACACAAAAATAAACCCCCTTTATTGGATTTAGGATCGATAAGTCAAGAATGTTCACCTTTTTCCGAGATCCACTGATAGAATGATATTGATCCTAAATACCATCATCTTTCTGTGCTCTCTATAGAGAGGATTTTCCAACATGTTTAACTTTTTTTTCAGAGCCTCTAGGGATTGAGAATCTGATCATGTATCCCTGCCAAGCTAATAAATGAAGAAACAAGTTTCAGCATCACTGTTTCTCTATGTTGCATCATTGCCATACTTTTTCCTTTATTAAAGGAAACAATTTCATTGTCATTGCGTCGCAGTAATACTTCATCATTAAGAAACATTTGAAGAAAATATAAAACTAAATTTTCATGTTTATTTTTATTATTCATTAAAATAAATCTAAAATATTTTCCATAGTAGACCCGTGTCGGTCAAGGTTAGGACATGCCTAAGAGAAACCCATTGATCTGAACACAAATGTGCCCTCAGATTTTAAATTTGAGAACTCATTGAAAAGATAATAAAACCAAGCACCCACACAATTTTTAAAAAACAAAAAAATAGTTAAAACATTTATTTCGGGCACCCTGGGCCTCAGAATCATGGATCATCTCAGTGCCTAGTCTTGAAACAATGCTATATAATTTTCAAAAAATTTACATGAAAAAATATAGAATATTACATTCTCCCAACCTTAGGGCTTTATGTCCTCAAAAAACAAAACAGTGGCTAAATAAACAAATGAGGATACCGAGAACAAATCTGAGCCTCCTGCACCCAAGTTCTATCTTGAAGATTCTTGTGCTACCATCAAACACACACCTAAGGAATTGATCATCCATGAAGGATCCTCACCTATAGATCCATTATATCCCCAAGGTACTCTATGATGTCTCCCCATCGTGAATGTCTATCACTCCCTAGTCAATGACATGAGATAGGTAATGTACGTATCTTTTCAACTAAGATACGTGAAAGACATCATGTACCCACTCTAACTACAAAGGTAGAGCCAAGTTTTATTCCACATTACATACTTTATTGATTATTAGAAAAGATCTGATGTACCTTATTGAAAACATACCACCCAGACCAAATCTATGTATCTTCTATTCAATAAAGACCTAAAAGAACACATGGTCTCCCTCCAAGAACACCATGGGTTTCCATTGCCATTCATAATAGGACTTATGAAGGCTCTGTGCAGTATTCATCCACTCCTTGATGACCATAACCTTCTCTATAGTATCATGTACTAACTCCGAGCCTCTGAGTGCTAACTCTCCGGGGTCAGTCTTGCAAAGTGGAGTCCTCCAGGGTCACCCGTACGAAGCATCTAATGTTTCCATACCGATGGTGGTGTTGTAGAAGTTTTTATATACAAACTACATCAGGGGTAGTTGATCCTCTTAAATATATCCAAAATCAACAATTCAAGAACTTAGTATGTCCTCCAATTCATTGAATGGTCTTGTTCATATGATCATCAATCTATATGTGGAAAGTTGTACTCAAGCGCAACTGATTCCCAAATGCCTCTTAAAATCCCTTATACTACTAGGATGCAAAGCATTCATCATGATATGATACTATCATAGATGGGACTCCATGGAATCGAACTATCTCTTGTGTATAGAGGCATCCCACGATATCTACTGAACCTTGTTCTTGATTCGCTAAGATGTGGGCCGACATGGTGAGTATGTCAATGGTCTCCTAGATGGTATCATGCCCCTATAAAAGTACATGGTAAACCAATAATGAAGTCGATTCATATTCCATCCCACTTCCACTCTGTCACCTCAAGTGGTTCAGTCATACCTAATAGATTATGGTGCTCAACATTCAGTTTTTGACATGTGAGGCATCTAAAGACAAACTCTACCACTTCTTTCTTTATCCCAAGCCACAAAAATGAAATAAATGATCCTGTTAATTATTTTACACACCTAGATGTACCAGAAAATTGATTTATGAAACTCCATCTACACCACATCCTGTAATGTCCTTGGTATTACTGTGCATCCTCTGAAAAGGTTGATGTTCTTCCAACCTTTTTAATATCCATTAGGGGCATGCCCTATGGATAACTGAGCACATTTAGTCTCATAGATGATATCTCTGAGATGTGTCTCCCACAAAAACTACAATATTGGAAGGGTATCCACCTTTGACTGAAAATATGCAGCTTCATCTCCATCACCAAAGGATATCTGAAGTGAGGACAACTTCTATGAGGCCTCATTCAGTAGTTGTGAACTCGATCTTCGACTGAGATAATCTACCACCATGTTCCCCTTCCTAAGAGTATATACTATCTATATGTATTTTTTCTGAAATAAATATTTCCAATACCATTGTCTCATGTTCAAATACTTCATAGAAAAGATATACCTGGGACTTTTTGGGTATAAGTATATAAAAAATTTCTATCCTATATGGGTGTGTCACCCCATCTTTTATGGGAAGACTCACGCCGTAATCTATAGATCATGGGTCACATAGTTAACCTCATGTGGTCTCAACTACCATGAACTATAAGAAATCACCATGTTCCCTTGCATTAGGACACAACTGAGCCCGATTCCTAATGTGTTGATAACAACACGTACTTCACACCCTCCCTTAGAAATCTCAGGATGTGATCACTCGTCAAACTCTGCCACACTTGTGTAAATCTCTCATGAAACTTCTCCGTCCACAAAATTAGTTTCCCCTATACTATCAAGTCCTTCATGGATTCTTCTAATCTAGAGACATTAGGTACAAACCCACAATAGTACCCAATCAACCTTGGGGAACTCTTCACCTTAGTAACATTCTTGGGTGCCCCCCAATAATGAAATGGCTCTATCTTTTCTGAATCTACTACAAATTCCATCCTAAGAAATGATGTTTCCAAGAAAGTGGACCTCTTATACTGAACTAACACTTGGAGAGCTTCCCATAATGTTTGTTCTCTCTAAGTATGTCTAGGACCATTTTCATGTGTATCATGTGCGACCTTTCGGACTCATATTACAACAAGATGTTGTAAAAAAGGACAACTACAAATCGGTCTGGGAAGGGAAGGAAGATCCAATTCATGAGTCACAAGAACAATTATAAAGAATTATTAATTCTAAGTGGAAAAGGTAAGTACTTGTAGTGGGAATTGTGACATTTTAAAGATGTCTTTGGGATGTCCTCATCCCGCAGCTGAAGCTGATGGTAGCCTGATCTGAGGTCTATCTTCGAGAAGCACCTCGCTCCCTTCAGCTAACTAAAGATGTCATCGATCCTCTATAGTGAATACTTATTAATCATGGTCACCTGGTTCAGGCACTAGAAGTCCACTTAGAACCTCAAGCTCTCATCTACCTTCTTGGCAAACAAAACTGGAGCTGCCCATGGTGTAGTGTTCAGTCTCACAATGTCCTTCCTCTAAAAGTCCTTCAATTGTAGCCTCGATTTGAAAAGCACTATGGGATCCATCCAATATGCTGGTGTGGAGATTAGTGTCATCCTAGGGTACCATTAATTAAGATTCCTACCTATCTATGATGAGTTAGTCCTGAAATAGCTTCAGTAAATATGTCTTCGTACTCAACCACTACTGTAGGAAACTGATGACTCATCTCATCCACTACCCTGAGGGTCATTATAGCCATCTATTTTGTGGTTGGATTCACCCTCATACATGTGAGTCCATCCTATGTTTCTTTAGATTCCTTCTCACTAATTAAAGAAAACATAGTCCCATCTCCACGAACACACCACACTATCTACCTAAAACGGTCAATCTGAGTATGAACTATGGATAACCAGTCTATACCCATAATGATGTCCTAAGGCCTTGACACTACCACCAAGAGACCCCAACCAAAACTCTCACCCTCCAGAATATGGTAACACTATCAACGCCAATGTGTGGTCATCAAATCTCCTCCTTTAAGAGTTTCTAAGCATAGGGACCTAGTCAAAATTTCCACTGGAATCTCCGTGCTTCGAAAAAGAGTCATGGTGAGAAAAGAGTGACTATAATATGTGTCTATAAAACCTACACCTAGGATTGAAAAGACTCATATCATACCTCTATTCATTCTGAGAGTATCAGGATTGTAAAACTCCATCACCTAGTGCTAACCTCGCCTCAATCCCCCAACTCCTTGATCTCGGGGTGGACAAGATGGGGGTGGTGGCGGTAGTACCTAAAAACTTCATCCCCCTCATGTTTCCTGTACCACTCTAATTCCACATACACCACCTAGCGTACCTCCCTATTACCACCTCCATTTATTCCTCGGTGGTCCCTGAACCCTCTCTTGGTCAGTCATACGGCTGGTCGGACATTCTCTAGGTATATGTTCCTGATCAATGAATGAGTTGCACAGTCTAAACTTCGACTAACTCACTCTGACCTACAAATCCCTCACAATTGATCCCATTACATGGGATTATCCCCATGATGTTCTAGTCATCTTGGAACAATTTGTTATCTATCAGCTACCTACTGCCAAAGACTTCGCTACCTGTCGCCTAGTGGTAGCTCCCACTGCTAGTTCATGCTCTCAAAGAAAGATCTATATGAGAAGATATCACTCAAGCACCCAAAAATGTGTTGGGATGATATGAGATATCATCAAAACCCTGATATCAAAAAGTAGTCCATGATCGAAGGTACAGTTCCTAAAGAATGGGTACCACACCATGTTTGTGGAGTAGAGACATAGATCCATGAATCTCTCCATATAATCAGTTTCTGATTGGATGTTCTACTGTAGGGGTAGTAGATCCTGTATTTGAATAGAACACAGTGTAGATGGAAAGAGATCCCCCCTAAAGAGGTGCTTAATGTCTGACCTAGATATATTCACCTCCTCATACGTCTGATTCATCAGGCTCCACCATCTCCATATTGAGCCTTGAAGATTGCTCATGGCTAGAACTATCATCTGGCTGATAGGCATCCTCACTAAGTGGAATAATCACATCACCACCACTAAAAAGTCCTCTGCTACCTGAGGATTCATCTCACATCAATATAGGGGTTGTCACTACCCTTCAAACTAATGTAATGCACTAAGACTATGTCTATCCTCTACTGGAAACCCCAGTAAGAACTGATTTTCTCTGGGGGGGGGGGGTATTACTGGTACACCAACTAGAGGGTCTATTTTTGGAAACTATCCCTACACCAATGCATGATCACTCGGTGAACCATCCTTGTTGCGACACCCCAGAACCCTGGTTATCTACATGTGTGGAAGAATCCTAAAATTGAACAAGTGTACCAAGGTCAAAATAGCAGACCAAGGGAGTTGACTCTAACTCAATAAGGACACGAGAAAAGACAAAATTACTATATGATGCATGAACCATTAATTTCCCTTTTAACTTGAGTTTTAATTCCTTGAGTTTGAAAGCATAATTAAAGGTCATGGGGTATAGAAATGTTGGCCGCTGCACCCACACTGAGTTCCTTGTCCTAAAAACCAAATTCCAAACTCATAACATTGTTTCAAAAGAACAATAATAAAACTAACCACCCATTGAAAACACTTACCAGGACCCATACTTGGGGACCCATTCCATGACTACCCCATGATCACCTCCCATAGGCCATGGGCTTGTGACTATTGCCGATAAGCATATCCCACATGTGGACGGAATTTTCCTAGCACATGTACACACACATCTATCTCCAAGAAAAATATGAAATTGAAAACACTACATAAAATTGAATGCAAACCACTATGGAAACCCACTCAGAGTGAGGTACAAAACGGAATGAAAAGGGTCCAGAATTGGAGAACAACTGAAAAGGAAATGTACAAGCACCTGGATCTCATCTGTAGGAAGCCATACCTGATGGGTAGATACAATAAGCTGTCTAAATGTCGCGGAACTGTACCATGTCTGTTGAGTCACCCTGAATAACCTTCTTTCTCTAGTCCACCAAGGACTCCATAAAATATTCTAATCATATGCAAAAGACATGACATGTGCTGGTGAAGACCATAAAGGGTTGTGTAAAATAATACTTAGTCGGGACCCCAAACAACAAAGGTATGACTAGGAAATATACTAAAATGGAATCAAATGAAGAATATCAAAAATTAATAACATAAATTATACCATGAATTAATCACTTGAATTATACCCCAAATGAATAAAGTGAAGAATCCCTCAATGGTATCAAAAATAAATACACTAAACAGACGACAGAAGAGGTACACAATGTGTAGCCTCTAATAAGTATAATCAAGAGAGTCAACAGAGTCGGATCACACCAGGTATAGGTACATGATATGTAAATAGGATTTTCACAAGAATATAAAGCACACTCATGAAGTAACACATGGACTGTAGGTAACACACAAAGTGTCGGTAACACACATAGTGTAGATAACACCTTGAGTGTCTGTAACACATAGTGTGATGTCAAAAACTAGAGGACCCACACCTTGGTATGAAAGGGTTGTACAAACATAGTATGGGAAAGAAAAAGAGATTAAGTAAGACCCAAAAAATAGGTAAGACACACTGTCTATGTAAGACACATAATCTAGGTAAGACACACATTCTAGGAAATACATATAGTCTAGGCAAGACTCACAATCTTGGTTGCATCCACCTGCTAGATTACATCCTAAGAATTCTTGTTCTATGAGCTCCTACTACTCACTCCAATATACTATACACCGAAATTAAATAACACTAACATAGAGCACTTAAATAGGGCCTTCTTGTTGCGAAGGTCCAAACACCAAAAATAGACTACCAAATAGACACACTGTTTGGGATTATAAGCTTTTAAGTAAAAAGGGGATGATAGGGTCCAGGGACGGTCCGACCCCGTTGTGCTCTATCAACCAAACCCACCCCACCAGGCCCAAACTACATCATCTGGGCCCATCCGGCCTCAGGTGGTCCCAGACTTCTAGAGCGGGTGGGTTTGATCCACCTGAGATGTAGTGGTTTCCACGTCCTCTCCACATCATTCAGCCGACCGATGAGCCGACCGCACCTCCATTACATGGTCTGCAAGACTCTGTTCCTCCTAGTTCGATGATTCAGTTGGCCAAATATTTTGTATACTCTGTCATGGTATTCTCTAGCCATGGACCCCCATCACTTCCAGTGGATGCACCACCGTGTTCTCCTCCACAACAGGCTATCAAACCGGAAGCGAGCCACTGGGTGGCTGCACCGTCACAACGTCTCCTCCTTCCTCGATACACCACCATCACTATGGCAATAATATTTTTCAAATGAAAAGGTTAATTGTGATCATAGGGTCACAAAAACATCTTTGGTAGGCTTAAAACCATGAAAATGATTCTCTGGGGGTATGAACACGTTCAGGACCTCCCCAAAATTTTACAGCGCAACAACGGGGGTCCACCGATGAAGAATGCGTGAACATTGGAAAGAAGAAGTACAAGAACATCCCTTAGAACAGCTAAAGACATTATTTATGTCGGACTTAGTTCATTATAGTTAGTATTATCATGTTTAAAGTGAAAAGAATCATTTAGATGTTATTCTCAAATTAATAATACATTTTTAACCATTCCACAAAACGATTGAACCGTGGATCAACCTATTGATGGGTTAGTATGTGTTCGTCATTGGAAATAAGAAAAGGGAAATAAAATCACATAAAAATAAACCCTCTACCTAGTGTGTGGATTGATCGGTGTTGAATGTTCTCTGATTTTTGGAGATCTGCCCACAAATGATCTTGATTTGTTTTCTCATAGTCATTTTTGGGTTTCTAATGAGAGTATTTGCCAATAGATTTTACATATTTTTTTTCTAGAGCCTCCTAGGATCCTGAATCTGATCTCGTATCCAAACCAAGATATTAAATGAAGAAACACATTTTAGTATCGCCATTACACTGTGTTACGATGTCACTATTTCACTGTGTTGCAGCATCGCAATGTTGTTTCCTTTATGAAAAGACACAATTTCCTTGTTGTTGTGTCGCAAAATTATTGCGTCTTCATGAAATGTCAAAATAAAATATAAAAGAAAATCTTTATGTTAATTTTTATTCTTCTTTAAATTACCAGAAAATGATTTTCTACAATCGACCAGCACCTGTCGAGGTTAGGTCCTGCCTAAGAAAAACCCATAACTCGGAATGCAATTGTGCCCTCAGATTTCAAATCCGATCACTCGTTTAAAAGATATTAAATCCGATAACATGTGTTATTTTTAATAAACATAAAAATAGTTAAAACATTTATTACAGGATCCTTGGGCCTCTGAATCACATGCCATCTCAGTGCCTGTTTTTTCAAAAAATCCCCAATAATTTATAAACAATTTTCATGAAAAAATCTGGGATATTACATATGATTTCATTACTATATGCTAATTAATATTTTTATATTCATTAAATTCATGGGGTTTGAAGAGCCATATCAGGTTCTTTAAATAATGTTTCATTGATACAAAATATACCAAAGTGGTATGGGTTTTTGTTAACTCAACAATATTTATTGAGTTATAATTGTTCTTCGTAAACATATTCTATAAAATTTTAGTTTATTCAAACATTAAATTTTATTTCGGGGTACATAATCTTTATATATTATATAAATGACACTTTTGATTCAAGTATTCCTTCCCAATTAAATTATTCCCTATAAAATGTTTATCATTTTTTAGAATAATTCACATCTTATTTAATTATTTCTCCCCCTCTATATCCATATTTTCTGTTCCCACTGACTGTCTCCCCTATATTTGGAAACCCAATTATGTGTTATCCCATGTTTCATTAATATATGTATTCTCATATTTCTAAAATAATGTTTTGTTACTCTTTTTACAATGTGGGTTTTGAAAAATGGTATTTCAAAATATTAAAATGATTTTCCACCCTTTCGAAATGAAATTTTTTATATCAACTATATGTTTAATTTGACTACCATTATGTAATATCAATTATTTATCATTGATGTTTATTTTTGAAATATATTAGTTTTTTAAATATTTCAATTCAATTTTTTGAAACCTTTAATCATTTCCAAGGATCCATTATTGATGATTTTTTTTCAATGTAATTGTTTTCAAAGTGTTTCACTTCAAATTTTCAAAGCCTTTATGTATTTTCCAATGATTAATTATTGATATTTATTTATAATGATTGATTTTTAAAATTCATTCCTTTTAATTTCTCAAAACAATCCTTTCCAAAAAATGACACTTCAAGGTGACCATAACTTCATCACTTACACAAAAGTAAAAAATGTTTTCTATAAACACTTTCATTATTTAGATACCATTTTAATCTTTATCAATAGAGGAATTATTTCCTTATAGAATAATTTTAATGGACCTGTTTCTGATGTTTATTATGAAATAGTTTTTAATGGTGATTGAGTTTTGGTAATTTAAAATTTAAATTATTGAGAACAATTTTGGTGATACCATATGACAATGTTATCAAACCCATTCTTCTGTAAATGTTTTCATTAGGTTTTGATGAATGATTAGTTTCATGTGGCATACAAATGTATTTATGATTGATGGATTCAGTCTTATATGGACCTCTAATGCATTGGTTTTGTTTATATATCTATTGATATAAGAATTTTGTGTGTGTACATGATCATGTTATTCTTTAATCACAAGGTTGTTATTGAATATGAACATGTTATGTCTTGATCATAAGGTTGTGCATAGACATGATAAAATTTTAATTGTTCACATGTCTTTGCATGGAAATAATGACATATATCTTTTTTTTAACCTGATTTTGTAGATATGTGATCGTGTTATACTTTTTTAACATGGTTGGGTGTGGAATAGATAATTTTTCTTTATTTTCATGAATTTTTATGGGCATGATTATTTATATTTTTTTCTACATGATTATGCACACACAAGGTCACCTATAGCTTCAATCACCTGATTATGAATTGAAATGATCCCATATAGAAATGTTTACATTATTGTTCAGGGAAATGATCGCGTATAGATTTTTTCACGTGATTATACGTGTATATGATCACATATAGATTTGTACAAATGATAGTATATAAGAATGAGTAGATATAAAATTTTTCACATAATTGTGTGAGATTATTAATTTTTTCTCTTTATACATAATTTCATGGTTTACTATACTTATTCAACATTTATAGGACATATATGTATGATTAGGACATATGGTTCATGTTTTTTATCACACTCACATATTTTGTGGTACATGTTTGTTCATTTAATATTACAGGACCTTCGTTAATTATGTATGGAGAACTATTGTTGTTTCATATTCATTTAATATGATATTTCATCCCTACTCATGCTTTCCCATATGCTTATGATGTTACCCATGATGAAAAGTGGATAGGATTTCCCCTAATAATTAGTTAATATCAACCATTTTTTATGTTTTCTTTCTTAAATTTATAAAGATGAGTATAATATAGGAGGTATCTAGTAGTGGATATATTGTGGATTGAATATGGAGATGTGTTCAACAGTTCTATAAAATATGTTTCATATATAAATTATCCCAAATGACACTAAACCTTCTACAATTGTTATTGTGAGATGTAATATATAATATATGGTAATGTTGTATATAAGGATAATTTTATCTCACTTTTAACAATGGTAGTGTTTGAATAATGTGCTTTTATCACCAGATCTAGGTGTACGGGTTTGGGGAACTTTAGTCATTATCTGAATTGAGATTAGTAGATTTTTTCACATTAGTTTGAAAATTATTTATGATTAGGATAAATGAAAATTAGTGAAAACCCTTGGTAAAAGAATAAGGTATAATTATAAGTATTTGATAACATCTTTAAGAGTTGATAAAGTATAGATTATGCGGTTCTCCATGAAATTAAATCCTTGTTTGGATACTAGAATGTGGATCCTTCTATGTAACTATTACACATAGAGGAAATTATATAAAAAAGTATTTTTTATCATTAAATCGATATTTACTACAATTTAATATGAGAAGAATAATATTGAAAACCAAACTAGACACCCATAGGGGATATGTTTTTATTAATCACATTCTCTTTACGAACCAAAATAAAGAGTATAAATTTATTTTAATTATATGAAGAGTTAATTTATAAAACCATATATGTAAATGGGAATGGACAAACAATGTTAAACATATATAGTTATTGGATAAACCATGTGGGATATAATTAAAATGAAAGTTTCATAGTTTAAAATAAATATGTCACTAGAAAAGACATATTAAAATTGAGTTTCCATATTAATATGATCATTTCATTATATTTTATCATTAATTATCACAAACAAATTGGTTTTAGTATTTTATTGGAAAAAGGATCATGAAAATAACACTATGAAAGGTATATCCCTTATAACTTCTATAAAAGTATATTTGGGATAAATAGTTTCCTAGTCATAGCAATAATAGAAAGGATGATATCTCTATAGAGAATATATATTGAACTTCTTATGGATCCCTTAGATTCGTCAATTAATCAATGATAATTAATATTATGAATATACCATTTATTTAAGGGGGGATAGAGATAATGTATCTCCCTAATATTTCCAATTACGTTTTCTTATAAATAAACACTGTAACAATCATTTGTTCCACATAAAACACCTAAATAAAACAATACATTATATATTAGAAGAATATTATTAATAAAATTATATTATTTATAAAAACATTTGAAGAAAATGATATTAATCAACATAAAATGATTACATTTAGAGGAAAAGTAATTAATATGATTTAATATTAATGATCATTATTTCTCAAATAATTGTTTCTAAAAGTGTTTTGTATTATATCATAATATAGAAAATTAACCACTATTAAAGCATAATATTGTTAATAAATAATATTTTAATATACAAACTAATATATTAGTATTATTTAAGTTAGTAGCTAGTTTAATATAGTACTAATGAAACTTGATATTTTAAATGTTCATTTTCAAAAAAAGTTATTTATAATTTTATTCTATAGTATAATTTATAAATCGTGTTTAAAAATCTGAAATTTAGTATTATTAAATGAAGCTAAATATTTAATTAATAATTTAAAAATTATATAAGGATGTTTTTGATAGATTTTTTCTAAAACAATTGGTTTTTATGTTAATTTTGAGAAATATAGTTTTTAATAAAATCATATAATTTATGGATATATCAAGAAGATGGTATACCATAAAAATCATAAAAAAATTTAGGATCTAATATGTATTTAATTAGAAAAAATAGACATTTATAAATAACATTAGGAATATATAAGACATGAGTATATCATTTTTTTAACTTAAGAGTTACTTTTCGATAAAAGAAACTGCTTTTGTTTTTTCTCTAAATTAAATATTAATTTTTAAAAAACATTATTTTGATATATTTTAAATACACATAAAATTTAATTTATTTATAACAAACCAATTCATATCCTAAAAAATTTTCATTGATAATTTTATTCTACACATAAATTTTAAACCTAAAAATGCATTTTTTTTATAAAAGCAGGTTTATAAACACTACATGAGATAAAGTTAAAAATATTATTTCCTTGATATAGAAACATTAGTTGATTAGATCGATTTAATATTTGGACTCAAGAGCTTAAAATTATTTAATAAGGCCCATTTTATTTATAATCATAAAAAATTAATTGCATAGGTAAAAATCTTGGATGAAATCTAAAAAGTGAAAAAGGGGTTAACTAAAGGAGTTAAAGGCTGTAAATGATGAAAACAAGTTCTTATATAATGTTCGTTTCCTAATTATACCTAACACGATTGATATGGGTTTCTACATGACATCATGTGTGCCTCCTTATACACTAATGGTTTCCCACATGCATCTAGTTTCTAAAAAATATAGTGGTAAGACTATACACATTAAAACTTAATATCTATACAAAATTATATAAATTAATCACAATAGAAAACTGATGAAAATAAAATATGAATACCAGAAATCCAAATTATCATAATGATCCATGTTATACTACACTATATTCCAATTAATGTCATGATGAAATCCCTATAAGTTAAAAAGTAAAATAAAACCCATAATAAACACACAAAAATCCTTATCTCGAACCCCACGATCAATCCTATCTCTAATATCTAATACTATCCATCTAAGTAATCAATCAATTGGAGGTCCCCCTTTCATTTTCCATATATTCATCCATTTGTCTGTAACACCCAATGATTTTGAAAAAAAATTTAATATTGAATGCATTAAATAATGAGTCTCTATAAAGAACCACTTTTTTATAACATATCCAACAAACCTTTTTTCCCCACCTCTGTGAGTTTAATCTTGAGAAACAGATATACACGGTTGCGTTTAGTAAGATATTTAGAGACAGATAGTAAAAACATAATTTTTGTTGAAAAGTAACATACCCTTATGAATAGTAATAAAAATAATAATATGGCCCTTATGAATAGTAAATATGATTATTATTTTATTTTCAAAATGTTATAAGATAATACGAACTTGATTAATTTTTCAAGCTGATATAAAACAAATTATAATTTTAAAATTAATAAATTTTCTTAAAAAAAATATTTTATTTAAAAATTAAATTAATAATATATAGAAAATTATTTTCAAATTAGTGGAGTTCATTTTTAAAATATACTCATTAAAAATGATTAGGGTTATGTTTTGGTATTTTTCTAAAATACTCAAATTTTTCAGGAATAGTAAAATATGATAATTTTCCGTATATATACATTAGTAGTTAAATTAACTATTTCTAGAATAATATCTGATGTACGCACACTTGGTTTAAACACACAATCACATATTAATATTCTTGGTCATAATATTCAATACTATTGGTTGTATTGGGAAAAATAATAAAATAATGAGTAAAATAATGGGGAAACCCTCCTCTCATCCACTATAAAAAACCCCTCACCCCTATTTCTATTTCCTACTCTCATACGGTGTTCCATGGATAAATTATTTTCAAATATCATACCAATATCATCCCCCATGTATAGAATCCCTTGATCTCATAAAATGACTAAAACCACTCCCATAAAGAGGCTCTCAAGGAAGATTACTTCAAGAGGTAAATTCTGATTTCATTTCTATTATTTCAGGTTCCTTTATTTTCTTTATCTTTCCTCATCTCCTTTCATCCAAATTTTATGATGAATACAGTAGCATAAATTTACTAGAATTTTTTTATAATAAAGTAATAATTCTTCACCATCTCTATTTTCCCCTTCTTTTATACGAGCAATGAATACACTGTCCAAGATGTGTTAATATGTCACATTCAAGGACGACAAGTTTTAAATTTCTATTACAATCTTCAATAATGGTCATGAATCAATTTTTATGGTTGTACCAGAATATAATATATGTATTGTAACTCATTTAATGACCTATAATCCTTTTTTATATATGATAATAATTTATAAATAAAAATGAGTTCATTGTGATAAAAAACTACCAATTAACCCAAACAATGAAATTAAATAACTTAACCAATAAAATTTCCATAAATGAACCAAATTAGGATATAATAAATAAATTAAATGTAGATTAGGTTATGGAATCATTAATTTATGCTCCTAAATTGGATTAATCGGGTCATTAAAATCATGTGAGGAACACCTTCAGACATAAGTTAAGAGTTTTTTGCTCGAACCTCCATTTTCATTCTAGTTACTCTTGTTATCTACTTACCTCAATTAAATATTTATTTATTTATATTTACCACTAACATATTCTGTGATAATTTTATATATATGTTTACTAACCATAATCCTACATTCATTTAGGTGGAGTTATATGTTTCAAAAGGAGATTTAAAAAATTCTTCAAGAAATACATGATAGTAAAGGGATTTTCTCAAATTTCTACCTATTTTCAAGGAACAATTTAATTTATTCTTGGGAAGAATTATATTTAAAAAATAAATCATTCTATTACAAAAATAAAATCTTACTTCACTTTTGGTTTTATACAATTATTTTTCCAAAAGAAGTCTTCTTTTTAAAGTAAAAGTGTATTTATCTCAAGAATTAGTCGCTGTTTTTATAAGAGTATCATCATATATTTGTACACTTTTTTTGATTGTTAATTTATTATTGGGAATAATATTTTATTTTATCATATAAAATATTTAATTTAATGTTTTGTGATTAGTTTTACAATTGACGTGAAATCTTAAAACCAGTCACCAATTTACTCTGAATGGTTTGTGTTTATTCTTAATGTTCGTTGAATGTTATTTACATTTCATATATTAGATTCAATGTGAATTTATATAATTTTTATTTTAATATCCATTCATATGATGATTTCCTTGGAATTATTAAGTGTTTATCGGGTACCTCTATAGGCCCTCAGTGCATCTTTAGTTATCATAAGACAAAATACGGTCTTTGCATGGTCTAGGCAGGAGGCCCTAACGGTATGGTAATGATGTCCCACATTAAGAATTTCCACATTATAAAATTTTCAATTGAATTTTCATGAGGATATTAAACTAGTATAATACACATGATTGTGCTTCTTATGGAATTATTTGTTCATCTCTTACTCCTACCATAATGTATTGAATTTAATTTTAAAGGCATGTGCTTTTATTTATTCACCATGCCTAATGTTTATGTTTATGATATATTACACTATATTGATTACCCATACTGAGCATTTTATCTCACCACTTTGTTATGTTTCATTTTCATAATACATTAATAGGTATATTATGAATGATATACAAAAATAACCTGGGTGTTAAGGATTTTTATCAAAGGAGTTTCGATGCTGTATTTATTTTCAAGTTGTAATGTGGAACTTATGTATGTATATTTTTTATAATTCTACTAAACTACTCATTCCATTGGGATTGATATTCCTTATTTATATACCAATGTAATAAAATAAGGCACCAAATCTAAGAAATTGGGGTCGGGTCTTTACAGTTTTTATTATTGGAAATCAAATAGAATACATGGAAACTAGATTTAGAAAATGTAGATTGGGGAACAAAACCGTAATATATTTTTTTGAGGAAAACCCTAAAACAACATCCTTGAATATTGGTAAGAAATAGATTATATGGATATTTATAGAAAATAGATCCAATTATGGATACTGAAAGTGGATGTGGTTCTGGTACAGATGTACCTATGTGTGAAAACTCCAAAAAAGAGTTTAGGGCTTGACATGGGGTATCCTGGTACATGACAATGGGAATTACTATAAACCTGGTTTGATACTCCTAGGGGATATTTTTAATATAATTTATATTTTCTTTAGAAGCCATTATAGAGGATTTATATATAAACATTTCCTTAATGAAACCATGTTTATGATTTTGGGATTACCTATGCCTAGGATTTCAATTTATGAAAAGTATTTTTCAATGTTGAGATTATAAATTAAGATTTATAACCTAATCTAGTGTATGTCATTATTTAGAGATAGAGCCTAATGGATGGAATGGAAATCACATAAACATGTGCATCAAATGTTGGGATTTCCCTCCGATGCAAGATAAAGAAGTTGTCTATGGAGCTACTACTGGGGTTGAGAAACTTAAAACTATACTGGGAAAACTTACTTAGGTTACGAATAATAACCTTACCCATATCGAGCATCCTGATCCATAATATGGAGGATCTATTTTAGATTTATTTATGCAACAATAGCCTCCATCATTAAATGGGACTACAAACCCATTTGTAGCTGAGAAATGGATATGTTCCCTAGAGAAGATATTTCTCACATTAGGATATAATGAAAGAGAGAAGGTTGTCATGGAAGATTATTATCATTTGAGAGATGTGTATCAGTGGCAGTCATTAATCAAAAAAATAGAGGAGGAAGAAATATAAGATATGTAATGGAGGAATTTTATGGAAAAGTCCTAGAAAAATACTTCCCTATGAACAACTATAAGATATGGAAAGGTAGTTCTTGAATGTCAATAAAAAAGACGCTAAGAATTTTTCAATGTATGAAGCTAACATTACAAGGATTGAAAAGCATACTTCAGACTACATACATAATCTAATGATCAATATTGATCAATTATTTTATGGGTTAAAACAATTCCTTCTAAGGGAACTAGTATCCCTAAATTTCTCATCATATGAATATATAGTCTCATGTGCTATCAAGACAGAAAAATAATTTTATAAGTATTATGAATATAAATGAATTAAAGAGAAGAAGAGTGCCACTGAAAACTCTGGAAATAGAAATAAGGAAATGGGGAAGAAGGGAAGACTTGACCTTACAACCTATAGTAATTATTGGAATAAATGCCCTGGCACATGCCTGAAGAGACTGTAATTCTGTTACAAGTGTGTAAAAAAAGGCCAACAATCTCGTGATTTCAAGGGAAAGAAAGAAACAACCAATGTTAAATGATATATATGTAAAGATATGGGGAATTATGCACATTAATGTCCTAAGAGTCAGGAAAACATTCCCCAAACAAGGCCAAGGGAGTAAGGCTAAGCTTATACAGTCACAACTGTAAAGGTTGGAGCTCCTAACGATGTGGTGGAAGGTACTTTAATTGTTTCCTAGAACTTATCCAATGCATTATTGGAATCTAGATCATTTAATTATTTTATATCTTCCCAGTTTTCTATGAAAATTATACATGTCCAACTTGATTTAACAAAGGGGCTTTCATTCAAAACTCCTTGGTGATGTATCATTTCTAAAAGGGTTTGTCCATCAGTCCCCCTTATGACACATAAACGTTATTTAGTTGATACCATTATCAATATAACCATGATTTAATTTGATGTAATCCTTGGTATGAAATGTATTTTTCTTTATGATGTGAAGTTCTATTTCAATAAGAGGGAAGTTACCATTTTTGAGAATGGTGTTGAATCCCATATCCTTATAGTAGAATCCTTTCTATCTAATTCTTATCTGGATCCACCACCAATAGTTATACTTAATTCAATTATTTTATTGGAATGTAATAAAATAACTATGGGTGAGGAATGAAATGTTCAAATAGAGGATGTACCTATTGTGCATGAATTTGTTGACGTGTTTCTGGAGGATTTACCTAGACATCCTCCAGAATAAGAAATTGAGTATTTGAATGACATAATTCCTCATTCAAGGACCATATCAAAGAACAATAAAAGAATGAACATTATAGAATTAGTAGAATTTATGAAATAACTATCATAATTTAGTGATAAAGGATTTATTTTCCCTAGTAATTATCCATGGCCCCCT
Source organism: Viscum album (assembly GCA_963277665.1). Lineage (NCBI taxonomy): Eukaryota > Viridiplantae > Streptophyta > Magnoliopsida > Santalales > Viscaceae > Viscum > Viscum album. The sequence goes on along the minus strand of OY728126.1, from coordinate 810,791,537 downwards.
ATTATTTTAATTAAGAATAATGATGGATCAATGAGGCTGTGCATTGACTATAGGGAGATCAATGCTATAACAATAAAGAACAAGTATCCCCTACTTTGCATTAATGATTTATTTGATGAATATAATGGGGATCAATAGTTTTCAATAATTGACCATCGATCTGGATATCATCATTTGTGTGTGAGGAAGGAAACCATTCCCAAGACAATATCTTTAACCAGGTAAGGGAATTACGAGGATACAGTAATTCATTTTGGACTAACTAATGCACCCTATGTTTTCATGGATATAATGATTAGAGTTTTAAAGGAATATCTTGATGAATTTGTGGTGATATTTATTTATGATATCTGGGTATACTCCAAAAGCGATAAAGATAATGAAAATCACTTGAACAATATTTTAAATACTCATAAAATAAATAAATTAGATGGGAAGTTTAGCATGTGTGAAATTTGGCGTCGATCAGTTTCCTTTCTTGGCCAAATTACCTCTAAGGATTGAATACCTATTGATCATATAATGAAAAAGGCAATTCAAGAATAGCAAACTCCAACGAGTATAACCCGGGATTGTAGTTTTACATGTTTAGTAGGTTATTGTCATCATTTATTTCAATAATTTTTTTGTTTGGACAAAACAATGACCAAGCTTACACATAAAATGGGTTATGTTTGTTTGGGAAAAATAACATGAGGAATGTTTTGAATAATTGAAAAGGAGACTCAAGAATGCTATGATCCTAACTGTATAATAGGGGAATAACGAGTTTGTGATATATAGTGATGCGTAAAATAATGGACTTTATTGTTTCCTTATGTAGAATGATTGAGTTATTTCTTATGTATCAAGGCTGTAACACCCGAGACTTTTATGTTATATAAATCATCAAAGGAATCTTTTTCTACACAACACTTGCTTGGCTTGCTTTACACGCAATCACGACCTTCCTCGATAGCTTGCGTCGTACGCAATACCGAGTTTCACTAAACAACAATATGCTATTAAAACTAGCCGTTATGAATAGTAATAACCACTTTTTGAAATTTTATAAATTTTATTTTTCAAAATGGACTTCATTTTTGGACTCAGAATATCGAAATTAGCCTAGGGTGAAATTTTGGTATTTTTCTGAAAACTTTCAATTTTTGATGAATAGTGAAACCATTAAGTGGTAGGTTAAAAACTGAATTTTGCATAAAACTTAATTTTACCGCTTCTGTGATTGGAATTTCAAAAATCAGAGAGACACGGTTAATATCAAGGACTAAAATGTGGTTCAATGAGATGAAAATAATTTTTTGGTGAATAGTAACTTTTTACTATTTTTTCCGCGGTTAATAGTAAATAGGGTAACTAAGGGTAAATATGATATCAATATTACCCTAACACATGTCCTAATTCTATTGGAAAAGTGTAATTCGACCAAAAACAAACTTAGGAATAAAATATGACCATTTAGGCCCACTTGGATTAGAATAGGACATTTATTATTAATTTATTTAAAGAAGGGTTAAAATAGTCAAAATCAAAGTTTAAAAAGTAAATCATTTTTAAAATGGGGTTATACATAAGATAAATTCGATTGTAAATATTCATTAGAAAGCTAAAAATATTTCCTACATGATGGTATTTTATTTGTAATTTTTTAGACATCAAATAATTTAATTTATTTATGACACAAAGATGATGCAGTAATTATCTTATTAATGAAATATTGACAAAATTGATAATATAAATACCAAAATAAATGTAATTTGAGACTTTTTATGAATTAAACTAATTTTCTAGGTTACTATGATATATTATTGTTGATTTAATCAACTTTGTTCGAACATATAATTCTTTTATGACTTTCACAAAAATCATATATCAAATAGTGTCAAAATTGACACAAAATAGTTTTTAAATCAAATATTATATTATTAATTGTTATTTTATTCCTAAAAATCTAAGGTTCGGCCAAATGACTTAGATAAGGATATATATATTAATAATAAACAATTTGGGGTTCGTTTGGCATGTTATAGTAAGTGTATTAACCATATAGTGAAAGAAAACCAAAAGACACGGTAAAAGTTAAATTAATTAACTTAGAGTTAAATCTAATTGATAAGGTTAAAATAATACCCTAAACTTGTATAAATCCTATTGGTTGATAGGATTTCGACCCATCCCCACTTTAGCTTCGAAATAAGACCCTTTGGAACCATTATAAACCGATTTTGACTTTAATATAAAATAATATTTTGAGATATTCCTAAGGTGCCCCTCTCCTCCCTTATAAAAGGGCACCTCCCCCCCCTCCTCCTCACACCAATTTGAGCACTCAAGCTCGGCCAACCCCTGCCATATTCTCCTATCCACTTGCCTAGAATAATCCTAGAGGTCCTGGTCTTCTCCAAAGACCAATCTTAGTTCCTTAAGTGGAGGATTCAAAGAGGCGTTCCAAAGAAGAGGTAATATCCATTACCGATCTTTTCAATTTATTTCTTCTTCAACTTCTTCTTCTTTAGTTGTTTCATGATAAAGTAATAACATCAGTATTACTTACATACTGATATGTTATTATAAATATGAAACAACCTTAATTCACCTTCTATCCATCCTACGGAAAAAAATGAAATCACCGCGCGTGCGTACGTACGGAATACCGTCTCCACGCCGTGGTGTAATCTATTTTCCACCATCACCTTACAAGGATGGGTATAATGGTGTAATGAGTAACTATATACGATTATTATTAAGTAATATTGATACTGAAATAATATATATATACTCCAATACAATTCCACGATCATAGGAACGATATCATCACTCGTGCGTACGTACGGAATACCGTCTCCACGATGTGATGCGATTCGTTCTACATGATCTTCATTTCATAATGATTATATAAATGAATTGAATGAATGAATATGGTATATACTACACTAATACCATTCTGGAAATGAATTATCTATAACCTAAAGATAAGAATAAGAATTTATTCAACAAAACACGCATAAGAACAAAAAGTTATAAAGACCCGAGTAACAAGTAACAATGAAATATTACTAACAAGAAGTTAATAATATGACCATATATGATCTCATATCAATATGTATGATTCTGGAATAAGTCAATAACATTATTTAAACCATTATACAGGAGCTTCGGACACGAACAAAGCAAATTGGACCTAAGGTAAGGGAAATATCACAATCTCATTTTTATCCGAGATTGTTTATTCGTAAGTATTTACTGGGGTGTATTTTATCATCCACATCCATGTTCCCTCAATATGTAATATTGTTTCCATCCACTTGAAATAGTTTAAATCCAATTTTACCCTTAGGTGAGTTTTTAGTAATGAATATGAAAGGAATCTTTTGTCGTTTTTCCGTACGAGGTACTTTTTGACTTTTCCGACAAAAGTACGAAGAATGTTTTTTTTAACTTATACGGCATGAATGGATTTTTAAAACATTACTTCAAAGAAGCTTCCTTTACAAGTTTTCAAGTTTATTTTTAATCAACTTCTTTTGTTTTAAAGTTGTATGATATGTTATGAAAGGAAAAATGTTTTTTAAGAATAAAGGATATTTTCCTCAAGAATGGAGTTCAAGTGTTTTATCAAAATTATTTTCCATCTAAGATAATAAAGGGTTATATTTTTATCCCTATTATTACATTGATTTGATCATGTTGTGATGGAATTACTTTTATGAATTCCTTTATCTTATATGAATTGTTTTATGATGTCATGTTGTTTAAGAATCCCATTTTTATTACATGGGTTACGCTATGATGTATGGTTTATGATTATGTGGCACACATAAGAAAGGATTCATTATAAGATGGGTGGGACCTATATCTCCCTCCAATGCATTGGGTAAAGATTTTATATCTCATGAGATAGACATGGCTGGAACGGAAGGTTATTTCGGTTCAGTGATACAAGACTGAAACGAGGAGTGAACTCGGTTCAGAAAGGGACTTTGTCCATTAAGATAGTCTTGGCAATGAGTCTTGACTAACAAGAAATGATTTTCCATGATTATGTGTGCATGCCACAAAGTTTCAAGTTTTATGTTATGATTATGGGGATCTCATTTTCACTTCTATGATTTATTCCATGTTAAGATATTATGATCTCTTTTGCAGGTTTTGATAAAGATATGATATGATTTTTATTTCCTTTATTTTCCCTTGCTGAGCATTTGAGCTCACCCTTTTATGTTTTCTTTTCCCCAGGTCAGGAAGATGGATATTAAGTAGAATATGCTAAAAGGGACCCTAGATATGATGTAATAAATGGGAGACACTGTAGAAGATTTATGAACCAGTTGTTTATGTTTCCCAGTTTCTAAAGACACTATACCTATACGGTCCTTTGTGGTTTTGTCATATGTTGTAATAAGTGTGCTTCAATTTTGAAGTATTAACAATGTATGTAAAGTGTGGGTCGTTATAGTTGGTATCAGAGGAAAGGTATAGTCAACCTTTGGAAACTAGGATGTGAAAGCCTTAGTAAGAACCCTAAGGATAAATCTAAGCATAGAACACAATCTTAGTGTTTTAGAAATGGCCTTGAATAACCTAGGATAAGACCTTAAGCATGAAAATTTTATTCCTGAATTATGTGGTTTCCTATTATAATTAGTGTTGCTCACACTATTCTTCTTGGTTTTAGTCAATGGCTGGAACCCGAAGGAACCGTGTTAATGCGGAATGCGATGGGCAATGCAATGATTGTCCCCCTGAGCAACCAAACGATATGGGAGCTGGAATGAAAAATCTTGTAGCCATGCTCACACAACTTTCTCAAGCTATGAATCATGCAGGATTTCCAAACGAACAAAGGAGGGAGAAACATTCTGTTGAATCCTTCATGAGGCAGCGTCCACCATCTTTCAGCGGGTCTACTGATCCATTAGTTGATGAACAATGGATTAGTACTACTGAAAATATATTTTCAGTTCTTCAATGTTCTGAGCATGATAAAGTCATCCTAGCAGTGTATCGTTTGGAAGGAGATGCGGATCAATGGTGGAATCTTGTTAAGAATACGAGGCAAAGGGATGAAATTGAGTCTATGGAATGGGACGAGTTCAAGAACTTATTTTTCAATAAGTACTTCCCTCGTATTCTCCGAACAAATATGGAGAAAGAGTTCCTTGAACTGAAGCAAAGGGATGATGAATCTGTTAGTACCTATGAAGCAAATTTTACAAGACTTGCAAGGTACGCTTCTGGTATTATTATCCAACCTGAGAGTAAGATCGATCGATTCTTTAGTGGCTTAAAACCAAGTCTTCGAAGGGCGTTAGCCATAAGGGACTTCAATAGCTACAAAGAAATCGTTCGATGTGCTCTCAAAGTCGAGATGGAGATTGGAGTAACCCATCAGTCACATGGGTTTGATAAGAAGAGGAAGATGGAATTCAAAGAAAAATCTAAAGAGCACACGGAAAAGAAGATGAACTTCCCCTTATGCTCAAAGTGTGGAAAGAAACATGGAGGGAGTTGTCTTAAAGGGACACGTAAATGTTTTAAATGTGGAAAGGAAGGTCATCGGGCATTTGAATGCCGTGATAATGGGAAGAAGATGTCTAATGATGCAAACAAAGGAAGGGATACACAGAATGAACCTGCTACACTTCAATGTTTCAAGTGCAAGGAGATGGGGCATTATGCCAATCAATGCCCAAATCCAAGGGTTGATGATGATGGTCGACGTCAACAAACTCTTAAGGCTAAAGACAAAGGAAAGTCACATGCAATTTCTATCAGCGAGGTGGAGTACGATAACGATGTGGTAAAAGGTACACTTACCATCCACTCTAAAGTAGCAAATGTTTTATTTGATTCTGGATCCACCCACTCTTTTATTTCTGAAAAATTTTCTAAGGGTATCACCGTATTACCTCAACAATTAGATGTTGAGTTAGCTGTGACAACACCTAATGGCACATCAATCGCATCAGAAGTTTATAATTCTTCTCCGATCGAAGTTTGTGGGAAAGTGCTTCCTGCCAATCTTGTGATCCTTCCTTTAGTGGAATTTGATGTGATTCTTGGCATGGATTGGCTTTCTCTACATGGAGCTCAAATCAATTGCCAAAGAAGGGAAGTCACATTTCATATTCCAGATCAATCTACGATCGTATACCAATGCAAGGATGAACATAACCTTCCAGTGGAAATTTCTTCCATCTTATGGGTATTGATTCCACTAAATGAAGGTTATTTATCTCAAATGGTTGGTGAGAAACTCACGATTAAGAATATGCCCATTGTACGGGAGTTTGATGATGTCTTTCCGGAGGAATTGCCGGGTCTTCCACCAAATCGTGAAGTTGAGTTTTCAATAGAACTCGTACCGGGTGCTTTACCTATTTCAAAGACACCTTATAGAATGGCCCCAATTGAGTTGCAGGAATTGAAGAAGCAACTCCAAGAGAATCTTGATAAGGGATTCATACGCCCTAGTGCGTCACCTTGGGGAGAACCTGTTCTATTTGTTAAGAAGAAAGATGGATCAATGAGACTCTGCATTGATTATCGAGAACTTAACAAGATCACTATCAAGAACAAATATCCTCTCCCACGCATTGATGACTTATTTGACCAACTACGCGGAGCTCAATACTTTTCCAAGATTGATCTTCGTTCAGGGTATCATCAATTAAGGGTCAAAAGGGAGGATATACCAAAAACGGCTTTCCGTACAAGGTATGGACACTATGAATTTATAGTGATGCCATTTGGTCTTACTAATGCCCCTGCTATCTTCATGGATCTAATGAATAGAGTCTTTAGAGACTATCTTGATCAATTTGTGGTAGTCTTTATAGACGATATTCTTGTCTATTCAAAGAGCAAGGAAGAGCATGAAGATCACTTGAGAATTATATTGAAGACCCTGAGAAAGGAGAAGCTTTATGCCAAATTTACCAAGTGTGAATTTTGGCTTCAAAAAGTTGCATTTTTGGGTCATATAATCTCAAAAGAGGGGGTATCTGTGGATCCAGCAAAAACAGAGGTTATCGAAAGATGGTCAAGACCAACAACAGTAACTGAGATCCGAAGTTTTCTTGGTTTGGCTGGTTATTATCGACGTTTTGTAAAAGATTTTTCACGATTATCTAATCCACTCACCAAGTTGACTCGGAAAGGAGTTAAGTTTGTCTGGACAGAGGAATGTGAAGAGAATTTCAAGGAGTTGAAAAGAAGGTTATCCAGTGCACCTGTGCTCACACTGCCTTGTAGTGGAGAAAGGTTTGTGATCTACAGTGATGCATCCAAGAAGGGATTGGGGTGTGTTCTTATGCAAAATGATATGGTGATAGCTTATGCCTCACGACAGTTGAAAATCCATGAGCAAAATTACCCAACACATGATTTGGAGTTGGCTGCGGTAATCTTTGCATTAAAGATTTGGAGGCATTACCTTTATGGTGAAAGGTGTGATATTTATACTGATCATAAAAGTTTAAAGTATATTTTCACACAAAAGGAGTTGAATATGCGTCAATGAAGATGGTTGGAGCTGATTAAGGATTATGACTGCTCAATCCATTACCACCCTGGGAAAGCAAACAAGGTGGCAGATGCATTAAGTCGACAAGACCATGCTAGTTTATCCATGATGAGGATCACAAAAGATCCAATATTTATGGATTTACAAAGGATGGATCTTGGAATTATAATGGAAGGGGAAAAATCTTATCTTTCTCAAATGAATGTTCAACCATCTATACATGTGAAGATTAAAGAGGCACAGAAAGAAGATGTCGAGTTACAAAAGAAGGTGAGAAATGTTCCTGAATTCAACCTTGATTGTGATGGGATAATAAAGTTCAGGAATCGGGTTTGCGTTCCTCCCATCCCCGAATTAAAGAAAGAGCTGCTGGATGAGGCTCATAGTTCTTCATTCTCTATTCATCCTGGAAGCACGAAGATGTATAGGGACCTGAAAGAGTACTTCTGGTGGGATGGCATGAAAAGAGATGTTGCTGAATATGTCTCTCGATGCTTGGTTTGTCAAAAAGTTAAAGCTGAGAGACAGAAGTCTAAGGGGATGTTACAACCATTACCCATACCCGAATGGAAATGGGAAAACATCACTATGGACTTTGTCACAGGACTTCCTAAAACATCCAAAGGCAATAATGCTATCTGGGTCATAGTTGATCATCTTACAAAGTCTGCACACTTTATTCCTATTAGAGAGGATTTCTCTCTAGATCAGCTTGCTAGGATATATGTAAAGGAAGTGGTAAGATTGCATGGAGTACCACTTTCTATTATATCTGATCGAGATCCGAGATTTACCTCGAAGTTCTGGCAAAGTCTTCAGCATACTCTGGATACAGAGTTGAGTTTCAGCACTGCTTATCGTCCCCAGACAGACAGTCAGTCTGAGAGAACAATTCAAACCCTAGAAGATATGTTGAGAGCTTGCTCTATGGATTTCAAAGGAGGTTGGGATCAACACCTACCTTTGGTGGAATTTTCTTATAATAATAGCTTTCACTCCAGTATTCAGATGGCTCCTTATGAAGCTCTCTATGGAAAGAAATGCAGGACTCCAACTTGCTGGGATGAAGTTGGGGAAAGAAAGCTATTAGGACCTGACCTCGTTGATGAAATGGCAGAAAAGGTTAGATCTATTCAACAACACATAAGAGCAGCTCCGAGTCGACAGAAAAGTTATGCCGACAACCGAAGAAAAGACCTAGAGTTTGAAGTTGGCGATAAAGTGTTCTTACGAATATCTCCCTGGAAGAGGGTTATGAGATTTGGAAAGAAGGGGAAGTTGAGCCCTAGATATATCGGTCCTTTTGAAATACTGGATCGTGTTGGGAAGGTAGCTTACCGATTGGAGCTTCCACCGAATCTCTCTCAAGTTCACGATGTGTTCCACGTATCTCTCCTGAGAAAGTACATACCAGATCCTTCACATGTACTCAGCTCAGAAGTTGTACCGCTGGAGCAAGATCTTTCTTATGAAGAACAACCGATAGAGATTCTGGATCATAGCAAAAAAGTCCTACGAAACAAGACCACTCGCTTGGTGAAAGTTTTATGGAGGAACCACCAACTTGAAGAAGCTACATGGGAGCTTGAGGATATGATGAGGGAGAAGTATCCTCATTTGTTTGTTACAAAGTGACGAATTTCGAGGGAGAAATTCTTTTTAAGGGGGGTAGAATGTAACACCCGAGACTTTTATGTTATATAAATCATCAAAGGAATCTTTTTCTACACAACACTTGCTTGGCTTGCTTTACACGCAATCGCGACCTTCCTCGATAGCTTGCGTCGTACGCAATACCGAGTTTCACTAAACAACAATATGCTATTAAAACTAGCCGTTATGAATAGTAATAACCACTTTTTGAAATTTTATAAATTTTATTTTTCAAAATGGACTTCATTTTTGGACTCAGAATATCGAAATTAGCCTAGGGTGAAATTTTGGTATTTTTCTGAAAACTTTCAATTTTTGATGAATAGTGAAACCACTAAGTGGTAGGTTAAAAACTGAATTTTGCATAAAACATAATTTTACCGCTTCTGTGATTGGAATTTCAAAAATCCGAGAGACACGGTTAATATCAAGGACTAAAATGTGGTTCAATGAGATGAAAATAATTTTTTGGTGAATAGTAACTTTTTACTATTTTTACCGCGGTTAATAGTAAATAGGGTAACTAAGGGTAAATATGAAATCAATATTACCCTAACACATGTCCTAATTCTATTGGAAAAGTGTAATTCGACCAAAAACAAACTTAGGAATAAAATATGACCATTTAGGCCCACTTGGATTAGAATAAGACATTTATTATTAATTTATTTAAAGAAGGGTTAAAATAGTTAAAATCAAAGTTTAAAAAGTAAATCATTTTTAATATGGGGTTATACATAAGATAAATTCGATTGTAAATATTCATTAGAAAGCTAAAAATATTTCCTACATGATGGTATTTTATTTGTAATTTTTTAGACATCAAATAATTTAATTTATTTATGACACAAAGATGATGCAGTAATTATCTTATTAATGAAATATTGACAAAATTGATAATATAAATACCAAAATAAATGTAATTTGAGACTTTTTATGAATTACACTAATTTTCTAGGTTACTATGATATATTATTGTTGATTTAATCAACTTTGTTCCAACATATAATTCTGTTATGACTTTCACAAAAATCATATATCAAATAGTGTCAAAATTGACACAAAAAAGTTTTTAAATCAAATATTATATTATTAATTGTTATTTTATTCCTAAAAATCTAAGGTTCGGCCAAATTACTTATATAAGGATATATATATTAATAATAAACAATTTGGGGTTCGTTTGGCATGTTATAGTAAGTTTATTAACCATATAGTGAAAGAAAACCAAAAGACACGGTAAAAGTTAAATTAATTAACTTAGAGTTAAATCTAATTGATAAGGTTAAAATAATAGCCTAAACTTGTCTAAATCCTATTGGTTGATAGGATTTCGACCCATCCCCACTTTAGCTTCGAAATAAGACCCTTTAGAACCATTATAAACCGATTTTGACTTTAATATAAAATAATATTTTGAGATATTCCTAAGGTGCCCCTCTCCTCCCTTATAAAAGGGCACCTCCTCCCCCTCCTCCTCACACCAATTTGAGCACTCAAGCTCGGCCAACCCCTGCCATTTTCTCCTATCCACTTCCCTAGAATAATCCTAGAGGTCCTGGTCTTCTCCAAATACCAATCTTAGTTCCTTAAGTGGAGGATTCAAAGAGGCGTTCCAAAGAAGAGGTAATATCCATTACCGATCTTTTCAATTTCTTTCTTCTTCAACTTCTTCTTCTTTAGTTGTTTCATGATAAAGTAATAACATCAGTATTACTTACATACTGATATGTTATTATAAATATGAAACAACCCTAATTCACCTTCTATCCATCCTACGGAAAAAAATGAAATCACCGCGCGTGCGTACGTACGGAATACCGTCTCCACGCCGTGGTGTAATCTATTTTCCACCATCACCTTACAAGGATGGGTATAATGGTGTAATGAGTAACTATATATGGTTATTATTAAGTAATATTGATACTGAAATAATATATATATATAATCCAATACAATTCCACGATCATAGGAACGATATCATCACTCGTGCGTACGTACGGAATACCGTGTCCACGATGTGATGCGATTCGTTCTACATGATCTTCATTTCATAATGATTATATAAATGAATTGAATGAATGAATATGGTATATACTACACTAATACCATTCTGGAAATGAATTATCTATAACCTAAAGATAAGAATAAGAATTTATTCAACAAAACACGCATAAGAACAAAAAGTTATAAAGACCCGAGTAACAAGAAACAATGAAATATTACTAACAAGAAGTTAATAATATGACCATATATTATCTCATATCAATATGTATGATTCTGGAATAAGTCAATTACATTATTTAAACCATTATACAGGAGCTTCGGACACAAACAAAGCAAATTGGACCTAAGGTAAGGGAAATATCACAATCTCATTTTTATCCGAGATTGTTTATTCGTAAGTATTTACTGGGGTGTATTTTATCATCCACATCCATGTTCCCTCAATATGTAATATTGTTTCCATCCACTTGAAATAGTTTAAATCCAATTTTACCCTTAGGTGAGTTTTTAGTAAAGAATATGAAAGGAATCTTTTGTCGTTTTTCCGTACGAGGTACTTTTTGACTTTTCCGACAAAAGTACGAAGAATGTTTTTTTTAACTTATACGGCATGAATGGATTTTTAAAACATTACTTCAAAGAAGATTCCTTTACAAGTTTTCAAGTTTATTTTTAATCAACTTCTTTTGTTTTAATGTTGTATGATATGTTATGAAAGGACAAATGTTTTTTAAGAAGAAAGGATATTTTCCTCAAGAATGGAGTTCAAGTGTTTTATCAAAATTATTTTCCATCTAAGATAATAAAGGGTTATATTTTTATCCCTATTATTACATTGATTTGATCATGTTGTGATGGAATTACTTTTATGAATTCCTTTATCTTATATGAATTGTTTTATGATGTCATGTTGTTTAAGAATCCCATTTTTATTACATGGGTTACGCTATGATGTATGGTTTATGATTATGTGGCACACATAAGAAAGGATTCATTATAAGATGGGTGGGACCTATATCTCCCTCCAATGCATTGGGTAAAGATTTTATATCTCATGAGATAGACATGGCTGGAACAGAAGGTTATTTCGGTTCAGTGATACAAGACTGAAACGAGGAGTGAACTCGGTTCAGAAAGGGACTTTGTCCATTAAGATAGTCTTGGCAATGAGTCTTGACTAACAAGAAATGATTTTCCATGATTATGTGTGCATGCCACAATGTTTCAAGTTTTATGTTATGATTATGGGGATCTCATTTTCACTTCTATGATTTATTCCATGTTAAGATATTATGATCTCTTTTGCAGGTTTTGATAAAGATATGATATGATTTTTATTTCCTTTATTTGCCCTTGCTGAGCATTTGAGCTCACCCTTTTATGTTTTCTTTTCCCCAGGTCAGGAAGATGGATATTAAGTAGAATATGCTAAAAGGGACCCTAGATATGATGTAATAAATGGGAGACACTGTAGAAGATTTATGAACCAGTTGTTTATGTTTCCCAGTTTCTAAAGACACTATACCTATACGGTCCTTTGTGGTTTTGTCATATGTTGTAATAAGTGTGCTTCAATTTTGAAGTATTAACAATGTATGTAAAGTGTGGGTCGTTATAAAGGCTGTTAAAAATTCATTAACAAAACTCTCCTATTCATGAACTTGAGTATGTAGTGGTAATGCTTTATCTGAATATATGGATACATTATCTTTATGGTAAAAATTTGTGATATATATGGATCATAAGAGTATAAAATATATCTTATCAAAGAAATAACTCAACATGAGGCAAAGGGGATGGATCGAACTACTCAAGGAGTATGATTGTTCCATAGACTACAACCCATGAAAGTCAAACAAGGTAGCTGATTCATTGATCAAGAAGGATCATGGAGTTCTAAAAAAATGAAGATGGAAAAGGATCCTTTAAACATGCATATAGTGAAGATGGATATGGGAATTATCAAAGAAGGTGAAACATCAGTACTTTTTCAAATGGATGACCAACCATCTATATTGGAATGAATTAAATCTTCATAGTCTGATGATGATAATATTAAATAAAAATGAATGATATTAAATATTGGAAGTTGGATGACTTCATCTGTGAAGATGGAATTCAGAATATTGGGAAAATGTTATGTGTTCCCTCTCCACCCGATCTAAAAAAGGAGTTATTGGATGATTCTTAGACATCAAATTTCTATATACACCATGGTAGCACTAAAAAGTTTAGAGATTTGAAAGAACATTTTTGGTGGGATAACATGAAGAGGGAAATTTACGATTATGTATCAAGATGTTTAGTTTGTCAAGAAGTGAAGGCTGAATGAAAACATCTTAGAGGAGTCATGAAACCTCTACATATTCCTACATGAAAATATAATAACACCACCCTATATTTTTTCACTAGATTACCCAAATCATTGGGAAAGAATGATGCAATATTGTTAATTATTGATCCAATTACGAAATATAAACACTTCATCACTATAAGGGAGGATTTTCCACTGGATTTCCTATCACAACTCTATATCAATGAATTTTTGACACGTCAAGGAGCACCTATCTCAATTGTTTTCTTATTTTGATCCAAAATTTACATTGAAATTATGGACAACAATTCAGAATTCCTTAGATTCTGAGCTCTGATTTAGTACTTCTTATCACCCACAAACTGAAGGTCATTTATAATGGATGATCCAAACCATAGAGGACATGTTGAGATCATGTACACATGGCTTTCATCGTATGTGGGATTAATATTTACCTTTGGTGGAGTTTTCCTACAATAATAGTTTCCATTCAAGTATTTAAATGAAACCATATAAAGCATTGTATGGAATGAGACGTAGTAAACCAACTTGTTGGGATGGAGTTGAAGAATGGAAGCTTGTGGGACTAGATCTTGTGGGGGGAAATAATAATGAAGGTAAATACTATTCAAGTCTATATCAAATCTTCTCAAAGAAGACGAAAAATATATGATGATAATTAAAGGATGATTTTTGAGTTTCAAATGGGAGATCATGTTTTTTTAAAATTATCTCCATGGATGTGTGTAAAAGAATTTGTAAGAAAGGGAAACCGAGCCATAGGTATATAGGCCCTTTTGAAATTCCCGAAAGAACTGAAGATATTTCATATTGTTCGGCTATAATACCTTTCTTGTCTAACATACACAATATGTTTTATGTCTCATTAATAAGATTGTACACGCCAAAACCAACACATGTCCACACTTATGACGGTATAAAATTGGAACCTGACCTATATTACTGAGTAGAGCTTATCCAAATTCTAGAAACAAAATAATAGGTGATGAGGAATCAGAAAAATCTATTGGTTAGGATACATTGGAAAAATCATAAAATCAAAGAGGCAACAAGGGAGCATGATGCGATTATTATAATAAACAGCCCAAATCGTTTTTTGAGGTAACATTTTGGAAAATTTTAGGACAAAAGTTTTGTAATGAGGGGAACATGTAACACCACAAGATTTTTATTTATTTAATATTGAATGTATGAAACACTATGTATCTAAAAAAACAACTTTGTTATAACCTATATTGTAAACATAATTTTTCAACCTCTTTGATTTGAATTTCAAATAACTGACATTCAAGGTTGTGTTCTGTAAGATATTTAGAGTGTGATTAGAAAAACATAATTTTTGGTGAATAGTAACATAAACTTATGAATTGTAATATGAATAGTAATATTACCCTTATGAGTAGTAAATAAAATTAGTATTTTATTTTCTTAAGGTTATAAGATAATGAGATCATTATTTATTTTTCATGGTAAAATAAAATGAATTAATGTTTTAAAATTGTTATTTTTCAAATAAATTAAAAGATTATTTAATAATTAAATACATTAAATTTTGAAAGTTAATTTCAAAAAATGGAGTTCATTTTTTAATTCTACATGTTGAATAATGGATAGATTTAATTTTTTGGATTTTTATGAAATACTCAAATTTTTGATGAATAGTAAAATATTTTAATTTACCGTATATAAACATTATTAGTTAAAGTCACTATTAGAAGAATCATGGATGATGTAAGAACCCTTGGTTCGAAATCACATGAACAAATTACTATTCTTGGTAATAATAATCAATAATGTTGGTTGTATTTGGAAAAATAATAAAATAATGAGTAAAATAATGGGAAAACCCTACTCTCCACCACTATAAAAACCCAACCACACTCTCTATTCTCTTCAATAATATCAAAATAAAGATCAAATTTCTTACCAATATCCTACCGCATTTCCATCAGCCATTATTATCATAAAAGGTCATAAACTCTACCCTATTGAGGTTCTTAAGGATGATTAGTTTAAGAGGTAAATTCCTATTTTCATTACTTTTATTTCAAGTTCCATTATTTTCTTTTACTTTCATCATCTCCATTCATCCAAATGTTTTGATGAATCGAGTACATTACATGTACTGTAATTTTGTTATGATAAAGGAATAATTACTCATAATCACTTCTTTCCTCTTCTTTTATACTATCAATGAAAACAACATCTGAGATGAAATAATTTGTCACATTCAAGGATGATGGGTTTTTAATTTATATTACCATATTGAATTATATTCATGAAAACATCTTAATGATTAAGATAGATTGTAATATATGTATTATAATCTATTTAATTTTCTAAAATTGTTTTTACCCATGATAATAATTTCATTTGAAAATGAGTTTGTTCTGATCAAAAATCACCAATTAACCCAAACAATGAAATTGAATCTCTTAACCCACAAAAAGGTAATGTGTGTACCTAATAAGGTTATAATAAATAATTTAAATGTATAATTGGTTATTAAATCATTAATGTATGATCCAAAACTTGATTATTCCGATAATTAATATCATGTGAGGAACACCTTTGGATATAAGGTACAAGATTTCTACCCGAACAACCATTTTCATTCGGGTTACACTTATTCTATACTTACCTCAATTAATTTTATTTGTTTATATTTAAACCTCATATATTCTATTATAATGGTCTATATATGTTTACCAAAAATAATCTTACATTTATTTATGGGTAGTTATATGTTTTAAAAGGATCATTCAAAAAATATTTTGGAAATTGAAGCCAGATTCAGGGGAATTTCTCAAATTCTTACTAATTTTAACAAGAACTCTATAATCTGGTTTGGAAACCATTATCTATATAATTGGGATTTCTTCCATTGTTTAATGGTTTAACAAAAAATCTATAGGATCATACAATACATAAAGAGGAACATACATAGAGAATAATGAGATCTTACAAACTCCCCACCATATAATCACTCATCCCTTAGAGTGAACCCAATAATCACTAAGATGTATTGGGGAAAATGTTTGGAAAATCCACCAAAACATTAGACTCCCTCTATTGATTATACTCATGAACATATCTCTGCCTCCAATACTCTAGTATAATAAAAATGACCTTTCCACTAATATTTTTCTCACTACCATCTATGATACATATTATATTCTATTGGAATGATGCATCAGAATCTAGATAAACAAAATCAAAATATATCACATGATTAGATTCAACATGATATCTCTGATGCTATGAAATGTGAAACATGTCATACATGATATTGTTTCATCATTTTATGACCAATAAGTATGCCAATAGACCGTCCATCTCCAGTACCTCAAATGGCCTGATATTCCTAGGAGCTATGTTTCCCTACTTCTAGATACATAATTTCTATATCCTAATATACACCCAAAGAAAAACCATGTGACTAACCTTGTACCCTAGATGTCTTTTTTATGGTAAATATTTTATTTATTTTAGCATTATATAGTTACCAGCTACTTTATGACCAATTTAACTTTCTCGGAAATCTCTTTCACTTGACTAGGTGCTCCAAGAACTAACTCTCCCACTTCTAACCTCTATAATGATAAAAAACATAACATTCCATAAAAGGCCTTGAAAGGAGCCATTTGGATTTATTCCTAGAAGTTGCTATTATAAGAAAACTCTATAAGTTTTGGATACAAATCCCAAGAACCACCATGGTCCAAAACACTATATCTCTCTCTCTATATATATTATAGAAACTAAATTTTCCATTCAAATTGGAATTTAGTTTGAGTTTGGTAGATGATTTCCAGAACAACCTATGTTCCTAACACATTAAAAATACCTTCCTGAATCGTGATGTGAAATGATAATCTTGACTAGAAAGGATAATCCATTAGAAACCATGAAAATAAGCTATATAAAAATCGCATGTATTACCTAAATAATAAATGGTGATGTTCTTCATCATAGCAAATAATTGGTCTATATTCATTAGTTTACACCCAATTTCCCATAAAATATCATTTTTTTGAGTGGTCCTCGGTAATAGTTTCCCAATGTCTATGGTGACATCATTCCACTTACATTATATACTTGGAAATGGTTTTATTAACCCAACGTGCCTCTGATTCTCCACATTAACCTACCTACATGTGAAGAATTTTTTTATAAACTCTTCTATCTCCCTATTCATCAATGACCACTGATATTGTCTTTATAAATATCAATATATATTTGTTAGATTAGTATATAATTAAAATTTATAAGAACTGAATTCCCAAATTTTCTATTAGAACAAATGTAAATTAAACCATATAGGACCATGGATAAGAAGAAATGCCATACATCCAAGAGACCACACTGATGGTGGATCCAGAAAATATATACTATCACTCAAACATAATCCCTTTAGATAAGATAATTGATCTCTCTTGATCCAGTCTATAAGCATGTGAACAACATATGTTGATTTTAGAGTCACTTATCCATGTGACTCATTGGTATATAAATTCTTGTGTGAAGTGATAACTATTATCTATCACTCATTAAAATATTCCCAGACTACATTGGACTACTTCTTTATACTAATGGAATCAACATTTATGTTTCCCTTCTTATGAGTGTATGGAAAATTAGGTTTGAAATGCTATAGACAATCAACCCACATCCTCTACCAAATGTTTAAGTACTGATATGAATGTGTTATTTCTAACTCTTGTGGTTTATTTACACCACAAACCACTTGAATAAAAGAAAAAAATTTATTCCTTGAGTAGGAAGACGTAGTCCAATGCCAACATCTCAAGGTGTGTACCACCAAAACTAACTCTAGATTATGAGTAAGATGATTCCTCTTATGTGTCCACAACTACATATATACATAAGTAACAATTCTATAATAATAAATTAGAACTAATATAATGATGAATCATGATACATCACAGTACATGGTATACTTATAACTATGCTCTGGTCAGTTCAGAATTGGTGATGAGGTCAACAAGATCTTCATTCATGGAAGGCCACCGTGCATGTAAATGAAAACATAATCATTAAAACATTCATGTTTAATATAGATAACATAGATACCATATGGGATAATTTCTTGATGTAGTATTAGTAATATAACATAAGATACTGAATGATCTAAATCTAGAAGAAATTCATGTGTCATTCCCAAGATACAATGGCTACAACCGTCTCCATGTCCCATGAATCTCCATCCCATGAGATAACATGGACCAAGAAGTGGACCTTCTCAATGTATAAATGAAATTTTTATATCTTAGACTATATATTTGACTCATTTCAGTATTCTCAATATGATAACACCATGTTGGGAATGATCATCTAATGAATGGTATTACACTAATATTCCATCAATGAAAACATCAAAAAACTGATATAGGAATGGATGGAATATATGATTCATCAAGTAAATGAATAACACTATTGTGTTATTTAGTCCAAATGATTCCAAAAAAGATTAAAATATGTATATCCTCTCAGAAATAGTCCAAGTAATTCTTGGAGGTCTCGCACTCAACTAATTTTACCCTAAACAAAAGTTGATCAGGGTGAAATTTTAGGAACCCCTTAGTTGATCGAAAAGAGTGTTGATTAATAGAAGGAATTATTGGTTCTTGATTGTGATGGATATTAGATCTAAATTGGTAGTGAAATAAATCTCAATCTTAAGGGGTATGTCATATAACTCTTTAGAAAATAATTATTGAAATTGGTTGACCATGATAATTAAGTAGTATGTATTACACAAGACATAACCCTTCCCACAATAACGGTTTTTTCTCATGAAACCATTTCAATGTACCCCACTATAGGATTATCCCTATTTTCTCCTCTAAGTTCTTATATCATCCTATATATCCCAATAATATTACTCTACTAAATATAATGACTAACATTGACCATTTTTTCATACCCAATTTTCCAGAAGTAAACAACCACTAATCACAACATGACACTTCATTAAAAGATTCATTTTAATTTACAAATTTTTATATATAATACTTGGTGTGGTTTATGAATTCTTACCCATATAGGTCCCATCACCTCAAAAAATATGTTAACTCAAACCATGAAATTTTTATCAGATAATAATGTTGATTCAAACACACAAGAGAACCTCGATTGAAAGACGATATCATCATTCACCACATTGAATTCTCTACATACATCAAAAATTGGGATACCAAGACCTATAAGATTTATTCCAAATAAAGGTTACTAATAGTAATAGTGAATATAATCTAAAATAATTTATGATATATAATCCATAGATTTTTTAGGTTCCACCACAAAAATAGAATCATTCCCCATGGTCGTTTCACCAACCTACATCAACCAGATAATTCTAACTCACACAACCACTGTATCATTGATCACACATCAGGGATTCCCACCACGGAATGAAAACACCAATATTTACTCAGTTATATTGATTTATCCATGACTCATGGGCCATTAATCCTAAAATCATTAGATTTTCTATTTTACCAAAGAAGGAACTGAAAAAACCTACTCCAGCACCCACAAAAATCCTCTTTAAAAGGAGCATCTCATTGAAAATGAGATTCATAATGAACCATTAGTCACATGTGTGTATTTTCATGAAAATAATTTTTTATAAATTCTATCATATGTATGAACACATAGGATCAAAACTCATCATTTTAACATCCACAATAAGTTCTGTCTCACCCTAAATTTCAAAAGATCATAGGATCCATAACAAGAACAATCTCGGAATTCAAAGATAACAATGAGAACCAAGGACATAATTTTACTCCACAACATGGATTAAGACGTTTATTAACCTATTATAATTGTTTTATTTATTCTTCTTTATCAAATATTGTAAGGGATTAAATTTCACAACTTAGATAGGAATTGACATAACATGTGATAAATATGTTCCTTTCCTGAACAATGCTTGTGAACATATTTACCCATGTGTGTAACATGATGCTTGAATTCACACCTTATAACATACTAGACCATAAGAAAAATATCATAAAATAGTATCAAATCACTTCTAGTGCATCACCCAAGGATAATTAACATCTTAGATATAACAAGAAAATATTAGGAACAATAGTCACATCACATGGGGCATGAGGTTTCCATCACACTGGTTTAGCTACTCCCAACCACAATATCATTACCTAGCCTTGAAAAATCTTGGTCTCTTATTTACCACCCCAAAAGAGTGACATAATAGAAAATAACTGATCCTGTTAATATAAATTTTTAAATCATTCGACCGAGTTCTCCCTCACATGAATGAGATGGTTCACCACATGGCTCCATGTGTGCCTCCTTGTATGCCAAATGTTTTCAACATGAAACAAAGTTCTAAGTAATATATTAAGGATAAAATACCCTCTAGAATAGAGTATAAATCAAAATAAAATTAATGTAAATAAATCATGAAGTACATATAATAATATTAAATATCAATATCCAATTTATAATAATGAACCATGTCATACCATACTATATGACAACTAATGTCATGATGAATGTCATTAAAATAATCAACTAAAACTAACTCCATAATAAAGAATCCAAAATACATTTCATAAACCCCATACTTAGCCTGTTTTCCTAGATCCAATACCATATACAAAATTAATTGATCCAATATAGGCCCCCTTTACCTTCTATGGACCAACAAGAAAGAATATGCCCAGGTTCCAAACTACACATAAATAGGTTATTCCTAAAAAAATAAAGGAAAAAACAATAATGTATATCTAATCTTGTATAAATATATATGTCACAAAATAGTATGATTAATAGAATAATTAATTCATAAATTAATACAAATTATCAGAATATACTGACAGAGCCACAACCACTAGGTTGAAATGTTACACTTGGGTTTTAAATATTTCCTTAGTTCCATCTTGGTTTGAGTTTTTAGAAATTTCTATCAGGAAATAAGTGTGATAGGTTTGAATTTTCTGAGTTTTATTCAATTTTTTCTTTGATCTATCTTTCCCCATCATGTTTACTTTGAGTTTTCGGAGAAAAATGTATGGTTTTGGTTTGGACATACTAGGTGTACGGTTGGTGCACAGTTAGTAGTAACCGTACTCCCAACCTAGAAAATTGTGCAGTAGGAGACATAACATATAAGACCCCAGCCTTAAACCTTACTTAATATTGAGTTATTACAAGATTACACTTTGAGGATCTTTTCGGGTTTAGAGTTTTAGATAATTAGATCATAAAACATTCATTACATTCCACATATAAACAATGTGGTTACATAAAGATAGTATTCTTCTTTCCCATAAATGGAAACATATTTTAAATAAAACATGTATTCTTTCTTGACACTTCCTTGACACAATCATCATATCATGTACCTTTCCCTTGACCTATGAAAAGAATTTCAAAAAAACATGGGATGAGCATAAAAAGCTCAGTAAGGGATATAAAAATATGGAAAGGAAACATGGGTACATATATACATAAGAATGAAATCATACATTACCCATAAAATATATGAACTTTAACATATCTCATCAAATCATGAATAAATCATATAAATCATAAGACATAAAGGTAACTTGAGGCATTCATAACATTCTTACGTAGGGAGTAACCCTCTTGGTTACGTTTGGAATACCCATAACAGTATATTCCCAAAATATCTTTGGATAAACCTTAACATTTCACTCCTTCACGTTAACCAATGCATTGGAGAGCTATGTCGGGCTCACCTGCCCTTAGTTTATCACCGAACCACCCGTCTTCATAATAATTCCCAAGAACCTCAACATAATCGTATCGCATAAAACATGCATAAAGGAAATATAACATTTCCACCTTTCAATCACAAGATATCAATACCACACATTGATATAAAAATATTATGAAAAACATTTTCAATACCAAAATAAAAGAAAAGTAAAACATTGTATTTATTTTTCTTTAAAAAAAGGTATGGCTTGCAGAGGAAGACGAAACTCAAATAATGGTCACGGCGGCGGAGAAGTCGTTGTCGCCGCATACGTACGACAAAAACATACCCTTTTGTCATTTAGTAAATTCTTCATATAAAAAAGGTTCCTTTTGAATAAACGTAAAAGTCAAAGGGGTTTATACACCGTATAAAAGAAGGTTGTGTATAAAACAAAATATGCCTCAATGAAAGGAGATTGAGATGAAGTCCCATACCTCGGGTCCGACTTGACTCAATCGTTCTTTAATTTCCTGAATAATAAACTTGAGTTAATTTATACTTGCTTAAGAACCTTTTTCAAGTTCATTATTCCTTTTATATCACTTATTTCCATGTCATGAACACTATGTAATTATTTAAGTTAATAACGGTCGTTTTAACGATCATTGGTACTTGAGTCATAAATAAACCCTTTATAATTACAAGTTGTTCATGTATCCATTATATCCAGAATGGTATTCATTACTTAGATATCATATATGTCATATATATCCAGTACATTCATGCACTTATAATATTACATAATCATTTAGAGGTAAGAAATGAAATGCACCGTTCATGGAGACGGTAAGCCGTACGTACGCATGAACGCTACTTTCATTTCTATTTCGTATTTTATAGAATAGAATCATAATTATATAAAGGTATATTATAATTTCAGTATAATATCATATATAATATCATAGTTCCATCCTTTATACATCCCACATATGGTATTTAATGAATCAAATCACTTTGAGGGGGCGGTAGTCCGCACTTCCTTAAATGAAGATATCGCGTTTAACCATAATGGAAACCATAAAGGTATGCCCAAAATGAAAAATACAGAAGCTTAAGGAAAAAATAAACATATTATATATCATATATAAATATAGTTACATCTTAATGGACACCTTTGAAGGTGTTAAAAGAATGTTGAACAATCATCGTTTCGGGAGGCATAAATTCACCATCCACGGAAACAGTATGTCCTTTAACCATTAGATGTAGGTGTGTGTAAGTGTAGCTCGAATAATTCTTATAAAAACATCCTAGTATACTGACGATACTGGATTTGTTACAAACAAAATGAATAAAAAGTGTTTAGGGGGTTGGAGAAGCAAAATAAAACAAAAGGACTCAAGTGAAGACATTACCTTAAAACCGGGTAACTCCCATTGGTTTGAGCTCAAAGGCTTCCTTGGGAAGACTTCTGACCAATGTGAGGCTTCAAGGAGTAAGAGAGGGAAGTGGAGAGACAAAATGAGCAGGGGTTGGCCGAGCCAAAGGCTTTGGATGTGTGGGTAAGGAGGTAGAGGTGGGGGCCTTTTATAAGAGGATAGGAGGGGCACTCTGGGAAAGTAAAGAAAGGTCACTTTATTTTAAAATGGTATTCGGAATTAAGAGGCCCCACATTGATATAATTCGAGGATAAGGTGATAAGGGTTCGAAATCAACTCATACAATAGGTTTTGGACATGTTTAGGTCTTAGATATTACATTATCTTTCAATTTTATTTAAATCGTTAAATAATGAGGTCATCGCTGCATCATCATGATGTCATAAATAATTTAACTTGTTTAATGTCTAAAAATTATAGAAAAAATACTATGAAGTAGGAAATCTTTTTATCTTTCCAATTACTATTAATAATCAAAAAATGATCTGTATAACCCCATGTAAAAATTGTTTTAGTAAAACATCTCATGTTTGTGTCGTTTTTACTTTAACATTAAATAAAACGTTATTTATGTCATTTCCCAACCAAAGTGGCTCCATGGGGTCCCCAAGTTGACCCCTGGATTGTCTTGGTCGGCATTGACACATCCAATGAGTGTAGGACATGTGTCAAGCTCATCTCATATTATTAAAACATTATTTTTACCTTAAACTACACTAATTACAACTAATCGCGATTAAGAACTTAAAAGTTACTATTCAACAAAAAATTATTTTAATCTCATTGAACCAAATTTTACTTCTTAATGAATACCATGTATGTCAGATTTTTGAAAATCAAATCACAGAATTGGCAAAGATTCATTTAAACGAAAAATCAGTTTCTTTAACTACCACTTAGTGGTTTCACTATTCATCAAAAATAGAAGTTTTTCAGAAAGATACCAAAACTTCACCCTAAGCTATATTTGATATTACAAATTCAAAAATGATGTCTACTTTACAAAATTCAAAACATTTAAGTAGCATTAATTAATTTTATAATTAATTCCCGCTGTCATGACAAATAGCGTGTTTTTATGAAACAATAAGTATCAAAATATTGACACTAGTTTAAGTCCAATTTCAAAGTAAAATTGATTGCAATGAACACCATTGGATTAAATGGTAAAAATATATTCTAATTTCACTTT
This sequence comes from Viscum album, assembly GCA_963277665.1. NCBI lineage: Eukaryota > Viridiplantae > Streptophyta > Magnoliopsida > Santalales > Viscaceae > Viscum > Viscum album. The sequence goes on along the minus strand of OY728126.1, from coordinate 810,766,667 downwards.
AAAACCAATTCAAAAGATAATCTACTCATATAAATAAAGTAGATTAAAAATCAGTTTTGATGTAAAATGCAGTATTTTTCACTATTCGTTAAAAAATGAACATTGTCAGAAAAATACCAAAAATTCACACAAAGTAAATTTTGATGTCCCAATTATAAAGAATAAGTTTATTTTGAAAAACATAGCTTATAAAATTGTCAAAAGACTGATTTAAAAAGGGTTTTCCATCAAAAGGTAGTAAAACAATCCTTTAAGAATATTAGTGTATTCCATGCTTATGATTGGATTTATTTTCATTTTAAGTCTCTAAAACACTATATAATTCATTAATAGGCATAGATAAAAATATCTATTATTCATTACTTACTTGGGATGTTACATCCTTCCCCCATTTAGAAAATTGCGTCCCCGCAATTTATTTACATATCGAATAAATGGGGGTACTTATCCCTCATTGCATTTTCAGATATCCATGTTGCCTCTTCAATCATGTGGTTTTCCCACAAAACCATTACCTGATGAATCACCTTATTCCGTAACAATTTCTCCCTGTGATCAATAATCTGGACCGGTTGTTCCTCATAAGATAGGTTCTCTTCCAGCTGAACTACCTCTGGACTCAAAACATGAGATGGATCTGGCATGTACTTTCTCGGCATCGAAACATGAAAAACATTTTGTACCTGAGATAAACTCGGAGGTAAAGCCACTCTGTATACAACTGATCCAACTCTCTCCAGAATTTCATATGGTCCGATGAACCTTGGACTCAGCTTTCCTTTCTTACCAAATCGCATCACACTTTTCCATGGTGATACTTTGATAAAAACATGATCTCCTACCTCAAAAGAGAGATCCTTCCTCCTGTTGTCCGCATAACTCTTCTGCCTGCTCTGAGCTGTTCTCATGTGTTTCTGAATCACCTGAACTTTTTCTGCCATCTCTTCTACCAATTCTGGTCCCATCAACTTCCTTTCACTCACTTCATCCCAGAAAGCTAGAGTTCGACACCACTTCCCATATAATGCCTGAAATGGTGCCATCTGTATACTGGAATGAAAACTATTATTATATGAAAATTCAACCAAAGAAAGATGTTGGTCCCAAATTCCCTGATAATCCATCGAACAAGATCATAGCATATCCTCCAAGGTCTGAATTGTTCGTTCTGACTACCCATCTGATTGAGGATGAAATGCTGTACTAAAATTTAATTCAGTACCCAACGACTTCTGAAGGACTTTCCAAAAGTTAGAAGTGAACCTGGGATCACGTTAAGATACAATGGAGAGGGGAACCCCATGTAACCTGACTATCTCTTTAAGATACAAATGGGAAAGTTGATCTAGGGAAAAAGTATCTCGTATAGCAAGGAAATGAGCAGATTTAGTCAAGAGATCAACAATAACCCAGATTGCATTATTACCTCGAGATGTCTTCGGTAATCCCACAACAAAATCCATGGATATATTCTCCCATTTCCACTCTGGAACTGGTAAAGGCTGAAGCATCCCTTTCAGTAACTGCCGCTATGCTTTAACCTATTGACAAGTCAAACACTTCACAGTAAAATCAGCAATATCTTTTTTCATTCCATCCCACCAATAATACTCCTGCAGATCTCCTTACATCTTAGTACTCCCAGGATGAACTGAAAACGGAGAACTATGAGCTTCACATAACAACTCTCTCTTCAACTGTGAATCACAAGGCACACAAAATATCTTCCCAAATCTCAAAACACACTCATTATCAATGTTGAATTCAGTCAACTTACATTTCTGAACCAGCTCTACCCTTTTCTGCAACTCACTGTCTTGCTTCTGTGCTTGATTGATTCTGTCTGAGAGAGAAGATTTCAATGATACCTGAAACAAAACAGAAGAACATCCTGCACCAACAACTTCTATTCCAAAGTTCATCAAATCCTTAACCAAAGGATCACGTTCCTAACGCAACATTGCTAATAAAGCATTACTTTTACGACTCAAAGCATCAACCACTTTATTTTCTTTTCCCGGATGGTAATGAGTTGTATAGTCATAATCCTTGATTAATTCTAGCCATCTCCTTTGTCTCATGTTCAATTCATTCTGAGTGAATATATACTTTAAACTTTTGTGATCTATATATATTTCACACTTTACTCCATACAAATGATTCCTCTAAATTTTTAACGAGAAAACAATAGCAGCTAATTCCAAATCATGTGTAGGGTAATTTACCTCATGAGTTTTCAACTGTCATGAAGAAAAAGCAATTACCTGATCATTCTGCATTAGGACGCAACCAATTCATTTCAATGAAGCATCACTATATATAAAAAACTCACCATTCCTAGAATGTAGTGCCAAAACTGGAGCATTCGCCAATCTTCTTTTCAATTTCTGAAAACAATCATCACATTATTTTGTCCAGATAAACTTAACACCCTTCCGAGTTAGCTTAGTCATTGGACTAGATAACCATGAAAACTTTCTAACAAACCTTCGGTAATAGCCTGCCAAAACAAGGAAGCTACGAATCTCAGTTACATTTGTGGGTCTTGGCCAGTCTTCCACAACTTTTGTTTTTATAGGATCAACAGTTATCCCATATTTAGAAACAATGTGACCAAGGAAAGAAATTTGTTGCAACCAAAACTCACACTTACTGAATTTTCCATTCAATTTCTTTTCTTTTATGGTTTTCAAATAACCCTTAAATGTCTTTCATGCTCCACTTTACATTTATAAAACACCAAAATATCATCATTTAAAACCACAACAAACTTATCCAAGAACTCATGGAAAATTCTATTCATTAATTCCATGAATACACCAGGTGAATTGGTTAGCCCAAAATGAATTACTACAAATTCATAATGGCCATATCATGTACGGAACGCGGTCTTCGGAACATCTGCTTCCTTTACCTTCAGCTGATGGTACCCCGATCTCAAGTCAATCTTTGAATAATACTAAGCTCCTTGGAGCTGATCAAACAAATCATTGATATGAGGCAAAGGATATTTATTCTTAACAATGGTGTTATTCAAGGCTCTATAATCAATGCAAAGTCTCATTGAACCATCTTTCTTTTTAACAAAAAAAAACAGGAGCAACCCATGGTGATGTGCTAGGTCGAATGAAACCTTTCTCTAATAAATCATGAAATTTCTCCTTCAACTCTAAAAGTTCAATTTGAGCCATTCGATAAGGGGGTTTTGAAATTGGATTAGAATCAGGAACTAAGTCAACGGTAAACTCAACTTCCCGATCTGGTATTATTCCAGGCAACTCATCAGGAAAAACATCAGGACACTAATTTACCACTAGCACATCATTAATCTGAATAGTTCCTTTATTTTCAAAGATGTGTGCAAGGTAACATTCATTTCAATCTTTTACAAGTTTCTTGGCCTCTTGATATGTTATCAATAGTAAGGGTTCATTCTTGTACACAAACTGAAAGTCTTTCTGAAAAGAAACTTCTTTATCTCTACAGTCAATCTTAGTATGGTAAATAGAGAGCCAATCTATACCCAGGATAACATCAAACTCTACTAGAGGTAGAACAATAAGGTTTGCAAGTAGGTTCTTTCCACATATAAGGATAGGAAGATTTTTATAAATTCTTTTTGCCTCAACATTTCCCCCAGGTGTTTTTACCAAAAGTTCAGGAGTCATTTCTTGAGATGGTATTCCCATTTTTCTAGAAAAGTTTTCATAGATGAATGAATGTGTAGAACCCGAATCAAACAACACACTGACATAATATAAAAAAACAAACAAGCTACCTGATACAAATTCATTTGATGGCCCGACATCTGCTGAAGTAGTTGCAAAGGATTTCACCACCCCTTTCTGCTTGTATTCTAACTGCTTCCCATCACTCAAGCTCTTTGTCGGACACTCATTTCCATAGTGACCCATCTCATTGCACTTATAACATTTCACTAACTGTAAATAAAATTTATTCTTACCATCACCCTGATCTTTTTCAGTGCAATCACGAGCATTATGTCCCATCTTACCACATCGGTAACACTTTACAGAATTCAGAAGACATTCCCCAGCATGCCTTTTGCCACATTTATAACAAACTGGAAACTTAGTTTTCTTACCATCATACTTTTTTGAAGAATTCTTACCTTTCTCCAGCCACCTCGGTCTTTTCTTCTGTTTGTTGTTTTAGAACACATGATCATCGTCAAACTCTATTTCCACCTTCTCAGCACATCGAACAAGCTTTTCATAACTTTTAAACTCACGAGAATCTAATGCCCTTCGATATTTTGTCTTTAATCCTGAGTAAAAACGATTGATTTTACTATCAAGGTCTCGGATAAAATTTGGAGCATACCATGCCAATCGAGTGAACCATTCTTCATAGGTAGCCACTGAGTCTTCCTCTTGCCTCAATTACAAGAATTGTTTTTCCATCCTAAGTCGAACAGCCTTAGGAAAATACTTCTCAAGAAACATTCCTTTGAATTCATCCCAGTCGAGAGAATCAATCTAATCAGCATCCCTGATATTTTTAACCATCGACCACCCCTGATCTGCTTCACCCTCCAAATGGTAAATAACAAGACTAACCTTTTGATTTTCTGAACACCCCATGACATTGAAAATCTTCTCCAGTGCTTAAATCCACCCTTCAGCTAGCATAGAGTCAGATGATCCTCTGAATGATGGGGGATGTTGCCTCATGAAATGTTCCACCACTGACATGTTCCTCTGCGGTTGATCTGGCTGATCTTGTGCATGGATACCACCACCATTTATCGCTTGAGTCAACTACGCCATTACTGCGACAAACTATTCAGTTCCAATTCCGACCATCTCAGGATGCTGATTCGGAAGGTTATTTCCTTCTGTACGCCTTCCTAGCACTGCTTCCCTTTTTCCTCTGCGGAAAACCATTCCGAACAAACATGTCTTAGATGAAGCAACATGGTAATCTTAAAATTATATATCACTTCAATTTGACCATAAAAAAATATTTTTGTATAGTCATTTAATAGAATTCTAACTCCTAATGTTATATAAACCTACCTTTGATACCAACTATAAGGCCCCAACCTTAAACTATACTTAATCTTGAGTTATTACAAGATTACACATTGATGATCTTTTCGGGTTTAGAGTTTTAGAGAATTAGATCATAAAACATGCATTACATTCCACATATAAACAATGTGGTTACATAAAGATAGTATTCTTATTTCCCATCAATGGAAACATATTTAAAATAAAACATGGATTCTTTCTTGACACTTCCTTGAAACAATCATCATATCATGTTCCTTTCCCTTGACCTGTGAAATGCATTTCAGAAAAACATGGGATGAGCATAAAAAGCTCAGTAAGGGATATAAATATATGGAAAGGAACCATGGGTACATATATACATAAGAATGAAATCATACTTTACCCATAAAACATAAGCACTTTAACATACCTCATCAAATCATGAATAAATCATAGAAATCACAAGACATAAAGGTAACTTGAGGCATTCATAACATTCTTACGTAGGGAGTAACCCTCTTGGTTACATTTGGAATACCCATCACAGTATATTCCCTAAATCTCTTCAGAGAACCCTTAACATTTCACTCCTTCGCGTTAACCAATTCATTGGAGAGCTATGTCGGGCTCACCCGCCCTTAGTTTTTCACGGATCCACCAGTCTTCATAATAATTCCCAAGAACTTCAACATAATCGTATCACATAAAACATGCATAAAGGAAACATAAAATTTAAACCTTTCAATCACAAGATATCAATAACACACATTGATATAAAAATATTATGAAAACCATTTTCATTACCAAAATAAAAGAAAAGTAAAACATGGTATTTATTTTTCTTTAAAAAAAGGTATGGCTTGCAGAGGAAGCCAAAACTCAAATAATGGTCACGGCAGCGGAGAAGTCGTTGTCGCCACATACGTACGACAAAAACATTCCATTTTGTCGTTTATTAAATGCTTCGTATAAAAAAGAATCCTTTTGAATAAATGTAATAGTCAAAGGGGTTTATACACCGTATAAAATAAGGTTGTGTATAAAACAAAATATGCCTCACTGAAAGGAGATTGAGACGAAGTCCCATACCTCGGGTCCAACTTGACTCGATCGTTCTTTAATGTCCTGAATAATAAACTTGAGTTAATTTCTACTTGCTTAAGAACCTTTTTCAATTTCATTATTCCTTTTATATCACTTATTTCCATGTCATGAACACTATGTAATTATTTAAGTTAATAACGGTCGTTTTAACGATCATTGGTACTTGAGTCATAAATAAACCCTTTATAATTACAAGTTTCTCATGTATAAATTATATCCAGAATGGTATTCATGATGTAGATATCATATATGTAATATATATCCAGTACATGCATGAATTTATAATATTACATAATCATTTAGAGGTAGGAAATTAAATGCACCGTTCATGGAGACGGTAAGCCGTACGTACGCATGAACGCTACTTTCATTTCTATTTCGTATTTTATAGAATGGACTCATAATGATATAAAGGTATATTATAATTTCAGTATAATATCATATATAATATCATATTTACATCCTTTATACGTCCCACATATGTTATTTAACGAATCAAATCACTTTGAGGGGGCGGTAGTCCGCACTTCCTTAAATGAAGATATCACGTTTACCAATAATGGAAACCATAAAGGTATGCCCAAAATGAAAAATACAGAAGCTTAAGGAAAACATAAACATATTATATAACATATATAAATATAGTGACATCTTAATGGCCACCTTTTAAGGTGTTAAAATAATGTTGAACAATCAACATTTCGGGAGGCATAAATTCACCATCCACGGAAACAGTATGTCCTTTAACCATTAGATGTAGGTGTGTGTATGTGTAGCTAGAATCCTTCTTATAAAAATATCCTAGTATATTGAAGATACTGGAGTTGTTACAAAAGAAATGAATAAAAAGAGTTTAGGGGGTTGGAGAAGCAAAATAAAACAAAAGGACTCAAGTGAAGACATTACCTTAAAATCGGGTAACTCCCTTTGGTTTGAGCTCAAAGGCTTCCTTAAGAAGACTTCTGCCCAAAGTGAGGCTTCAAGGAGTAAGAGAGGAAAGTGGAGAGACAAAATGTGCAGGGTTTGGCCGAGAAAAAGGCTTTGGAAGTGTGGGTAAGGAGGTAGAGGTGGGGGCCTTTTATAAGAGGAGAGGAGGGGCACTCTTGGAAAGTAAAGAAAAGTCACTTTATTTTAAAATGGTATTCGGATTTAAGAGGTCCCACATTGATATAATTCTAGGATAAGGTGATAAGGGTTCGAAATATACTCATCCAATAGGTTTTGGACATGTTTAGGTCTTAGATATTACATTATCTTTCCATTTTATTTAAATCGTTAAATAATGAGGTCATCGCTGCATGATCATGATGTCATAAATAATTTAATTTATTTAATGTCTCAAAATTATAAAAAAATACTATGATGTAGGAAATCTTTTTATATTTCCAATTAATATTTATAATCAAACATATGACTTGTATATCCTTATGTAAAAATTGTTTTAGTAAAACATCTCATGTTTGTGTCATTTTTACTTTAACATTAAATAAAACGTTATTTATGTCATTTCCCAACCAAAGTGGCTCCATGGGGTCCCCAAGTTGACCCGTGGATTGTCTTGGTCGTCCATGACACATCCAATGAAGGTAGGACATGTGTCAAGCTCATATCATATTATTAAAACATTATTTTTACCTTAAACTACACTAATTACCACTAATCGCGATTAAGAACTTAAAAGTTACTATTCACCAAATTTTTTTTAATCTCATTAAACCAAATTTTACTTCTTAATTAAAAACATGTATGTCGGATTTTTGAAAATCAAATCACAGAATTGTCAAAGTTTCATTTAAACGAAAAATCAGTTTCTTTAACTACCACTTAGTGGTTTCACTATTGATCAAAAATTGAAGTTTTTCAGAAAGATACCAAAACTTCACCCTAAGCTATATTTGATATTATGAATTTAAAAATTATGTCTATTTTACAAAATTCAAAACATGTATGTTGCATTAATTAATTTAATAATTAATTCCCACTGTCGTGACAAATAGCGTGTTTTAATGAAACAATAAGTATCAAAAGATTGACACTAGTTTAAATCCAATTTCAAAGTGAAATTTATTCCAATGAGCACAATTGGATTAAATGGTAAAAATATATTCTAATTTCACTTTAAAACCAATTAAAAAGATAATATACTTATATAAATAATGTAGATTAAAAATCAGTTTTGATGTAAAATGCAGTATTTTTCACTATTCGTTAAAAAATGAACATTGTCAGAAAAATAACAAAAATTCACAAAAAGTAAATTTTGATGTCCCAATCATAAAAAATAAGTTTATTTTGACAAAAATAGCTTATAAAATTGTCAAAAGATAGATTTAAAAAGGGGTTTCCAACAAAAGGCAGTAAAACAATCCTTTAAGAATATTAGTGTATTCCATGCTTAAGATTGGATTTATTTTCATTTTAAGCCTCTAAAACACTATCTAATTCATTAATAGGAATAGATAAAAATATCTATTATTCATTACTTACTTGGGATGTTACATAACCTACAACACGGCCTATGCATGGAAATGTGCCTTAGATCAGGTAAGAGTGTGGCAGGGTCTTATCTGGTAGGGGTGGACACACAATCTCTGCACGATTTGGAAAACAATGCAAACTAACCATACGACCTTATAGGTCATTCAAAAATTTGTGTGTTTTCTCTCTATGATTATTTTTAACCCCAATCTACTCATTTTTCTTCCTCCTAGTCCTCTCTCTACCTAGGCACCTCCTCCTCATCCCTTGGCTCCTCAGGATCCCCCACTTTTGGTGGTTTTCACCCGTATTCTTCAAGAAAACCAAATGTAATTCTTATTTCAATTGTTTCCTACCTTTATTATAGGGTAATTTCCTATTTTCATTGGTATTTCATATCAGTTTTGGTGAGGGTTTATAATTAGGGGTTCAATAAGGTTTTTTTTGGGATTGAATTTAATGATTAGAGTTCCTTATTTCCTCCTTATGGTGCAGTTGAGGTGTAGATGTGTTTTCACAACTTTTTTAGGAATGTTCTTCATGAGAGTTAAGTGTTTCCATGCTGTATCATTATTTGATAGTTTTATTGGTTTTTATTTAAATTTAACATGTATTATACAATTTTTTTTGTTGATAATAATGTTTTAGAATGATTTAGAATGATTGTGTAATGGAAATTATTTTTTATTAAAAAACCAAGATAGATACTGTGTATTCATTAAGTAGATATTATTGTAAAATATTTCATTCTTTGTTTGATTGATGTGTGTGTTTTGAAAAATGATTTATAAATGGAAAATAAATCATTTTTGGCATGTTATCCTTGTTTATCAATTTTGAGTTTTTATTGTAAATTGTTTAGGGTATGGAATATCTTGATGTAAAAATGGATTCAATGTATGGATATATTTATAAAGGGGTTTAGACCATGGAATTGGTTGGTTGTAATTGGGTGTTTTCTTGTGTTTGTAAAAAGGGTAAATTATGAATTGTCTGAGTAAAGGAAAATTTATTTAATGTGTGATTTTATTGTGAGTATAATAGAAAATGGATGGACTTATGGAAAATGGTGGTTTCCGTGAAATTCATAGAATTGAGTTGCGATAGTGATGATATGTGTAACATGTGAACATTAACTTGAACATAATAGAATCCCATGTATCAATGTGGGATGACAAGAACTAGTGTTCTTGTGATACAAAAGTGGATTGTCCTAGATTCACAAAGTTGGATTGACACTTACAAAACATTGTCAACTATGATGAAGATTGATCACAAATATACCATTAGATGTTTATACTCTGTAGTGGATCATGCATGAGGACGCTAAAAGTTGTGGTCACTATACCACCTTTCACCAAAGTACATTGTTCTATGGTCCCACATTAGCTAGATCAACTATAGGTATTTTCCCATGGTGCTATACTCTATATGACGGGGTGACATCCATCGGAATACGGTGAACCTATTGTGGGGTTGAGTGCACGTGTTATTATAAAATCCCTTTTTTCATTAAGGAAAATGGTTGAAAAATAGTTTTCCTAAAGAGTTTCCTCTTCTAGATGGGTTTACATATAAAGGAGTTTACTCATAATAATGAATTCAAGATTCTTTTCATAAGTAATCAATTTAGATTATCTTACGAATGTTTTTTAATAGAATAATTTTTTTATTGAATCCTATTAGGCATGTCTCACACCCTAGATACACCCTCATGTGTTTATAGATCTTGTTACATGTTTTTTTCAAGTGAATTCTCAATTCATTATGTTGGTATTTTGGGGTCCCTAATGAACTTCTTTTGTGGGCATTGGGGCAGTGGATTTTGGAGGATGGTCGTCCTATTTCATGGATGTTTGGGGTACTATTGCTGATCCCATCTTTGTTGTATCATTTTGGAATATTGTTCTAAAGTTTAAAAATTAATTTTTAGAACTATTAATAAACTATTTGTTTGTGTACATTTAGTTTTCAATTCTAAAATTTATTTTTGTTTAAATGAATGTGATTAGGTAAATTGTTCCAAAATCTTGTTGTTGATACTCAGGAACTATTTAAAAGTCCGTAAGGATCAAGAAGGCTCCTCAGGCCATGCTACAGACCTGGTCAGGCATTGTGTTGGGAGGTGACCCAGATTGTTTTGTGAAAAAATAGTATCAGAGCCAAGATTGATCCTTGGTTGATAAGATGTTCTGGTTATGAGTAGGGTGTATGGCCAACACACCTCGTGATGGGAATCAAGTCACCATGGTAATTAATGTTTCATTTGAGTATTTTAGTCCTTGTGATCATTCATTTCATGGGGGAATGAAATGAGTGTTTGTTCATTGGTATTATTGTGTTCTTAGGGTCTATAAATCCATGTGTAATTGATGAAATTTCCCTATAACACTCTCTGTGATTGGGGGGTGAATGGAGTATGTCCACCAACTGTATGTCCAAGCCACCCACCAGCACTAACTTCCTTTCGTATTTCCTTGTGTATCATTGGTATTTGGAAAAACCTTTTGGAAACCATTGTTTGAAAATTTTAGAAAAGTGATTTTTTATATGGAGATGGTTTTGAGAGGATGGTGGTTAGTTTATTGGGATTGGATTTTCCTAACATAAACTTATGGTTTATTCAAATAAATTGTTTTGGATTCTTGATTTTTTGTAAAGAGGGGTTTGGGAAAATATATGTTAAATGGTATTTTTCTAAAATATTGGGAAGTATTTGGAATTTTATGAAATGATTTTAGATTAATGTGTGAAGTGTTGTGTAAAGTTTCAATATTATTTTTTGTTAGAAAAAGTTTTGTGAATCTCGGTATGTCTTTTTATTTTTGTGGGCAGAAGGTTGTAAAAAGTAAATTTTATGAATTTTCGAAAAGAAAAAACAAGCTTAATGTTTATTTTTTAAATTTTAAGAGATGTTTTATTTAACATTATGTATTTTTTTGAGTGTTAACCTGTATATAATATGTGCGGTAAGTGAATGTTTTCCCTATTTGGCATGAGAAAAATGCACATGAAAGGCCCTATGGGATACCATTGATGAATGTGCAAGCCACCAATCAAATTTTGATTTTGATAGCGTCTTTGAAGACAAAAGTGTGGTACATCTTTTTTTATTTTTGGGAATGTTTTTGTGGCATGTATGGGGTTTTAAAACCTCTCTCATTTGATTGATGTCCAATTTTCACATTTTTTTGGGGAGTTGGTTTGGAGTAGTGGTTAGCGGGTTCTTTTGAGAAGTATTTCAATAATACATTATAGTGGTTTCCCCCATGTGTTTGTTGTTTTCTCATGTAATGTTTTTCCAAAGGATTGGTTTGATCGGGTCTGTAGTTTTCCATCTTGGCTAGTGTACGCCCATATGAAGAGATAACAAGCGATGGAAGTGCGACCACGATGGATTTTCCATTAGTAGATCCTCCAATTGATCAAAATAAGGACTCTCTCATAAAAATATAGTGGATGTGTCCTCTTCACATCTATCCCAGATAAGTGATTCCTTTTATAGTGGGATAGAATAAGAAAGATGAGTTGAAGGGTGTTTTGATTTCATTTGTTAGTCTAAGTCATCAGGAATGAATTTTTACACCCTTGTGGCTGACAATCATACCTAGAAATGGTGAGGGGAATTCTTGTGAGGATAGGTGAACCAGACCAGATTTGATGGTACTAGATACTATCTTTAAGGCTCTTTGGGTTTTTCATTAGTTTTATTTAAAAAAGGATTCATGCTACACCACCAGTGTGGCAAGTTTAGTTGTAAAATGATCCTATGGTCATTTAATGGAATTATGTGTTGTTTGAGACTCTGTTTAAGGTCCATCTCTGCAAAATTTTTCTATAAGTCATAATGGTCATGTTTAGTGATGCTTTTAAATGACATGTTACTGGCCATATATAACGGGGGAGGTTGTTGTTTTTTTCCAAAGAACATATGTTTTTATAGAAGTGAGTTTCCTTTTGTGAAATCTCAAATTAGATTTTTCAAGAAAGGATTCTTCTATTTTACCTTCCTCTTGATGGTTATCATTACATGTAACAAGGGGTGATGTTATAACACCATATAACAAATTATATTGGTGAATTATCCATGTGGGAGTAGGATGATTTCATGGTGTGTTGTGTGTGAAGGTATTATCTTTGTTACAATATAGTTTCATGCGGCACGGGAAAAAGAATTTTTTTTGGGAGATTTAACACATAACTTCTAGGTAATACATGTTTCAACAAAAAGAGCTCAATCCATTTTTCCCAAAGTAAGGCAGGCATGTAGTTAGTAATTACCAGGGGTGTAAGGGATCTTGGACTTATTTCTATCCTCAGTATTGGGAATAGAGAATGTCTAATAATTCTATGTGTTCGTTTAGTTTCAAGTGGTTCTATGCAGTTTAAAGGGACACATGGACCCTTATACTCAATGTTTTGATCCGTATTGGTGGGAGAGTCCCCCCATGGTTATAAGAAGGCAGGGTGGTTTTGAATTCTCTAACCTCATTGCTCGAACCCTGGATGGGGAAACTCTCTGTACAGTTGTTAATGTATTAAAAACCTTGTATGTTTGCTTCAATCATAATATTTTGGGACTCATCCTGGGATGGTAATTCCAATGGGAGTGGTGAACCATGTAATGTATTATATGGGGTTTGAAATTTCATGGCTGTGTACCTTACTGTGGGGAATTTGGTTGTGTTGGAATCTCCCATGTTAGCCCATGTTGGGACTCTTTTGTGTTGGTTCATTCTAGTTAGAAAAATATTTTAGTTCTTATCATGGGGAGACCCAATTTGGGTCATTATAGAATTTATTGGGAGTGAATAAATGTTATCATATTCCCTATGGTAGATATTCCATTCAGGCCTCCCCACGTTGGTGTCTCAGTTCCGTCTTGAGTAATAAGTTGTTTCTTATGGTGGGGAGCCTGTTCGAGCCTCCCCATGATGAAATTTTGGTTTTGTTTTGGGTGATGGTTAGTGGTAGGTTCTCTTATTTGAAAATATCTTTCCCTAATCTATTTCCCCATCTAAGCATCGGTACTGGAGCGTTCCCAACTGGTTTGTTGATTTAATCTTGTGGGGGGTGTCCAACAAGTTTTGGTTTATTTTTATCACTTTTTTTGGGAGAGTGGTTTGGGTTATCTTTGGTAGAATTTCATAATTTTTAATTTATGAAGTTGGATTGTGTGTTTTGGGATTTTTATTTTTCTTTGATTGATCAACTGGAGATACTTTAACTTTTTGGGGAGAGTGATACCAAATAGGATGTCCATTTTGGATATCCTAAGTATATTTTGTATGTATCTTCTTCGGCATGTGGTGATTTTATCTCTTGTAGTTTGTTTCTCATTGGGGACCTTTTTGATGTTATAAAGGAATGTAGGTTTTTCTTACAGCCTAGGCCTTGTTGTCAGTTTCCAGGGGCGTAAAGTGTTATAGTGGGGAGAATTTTCACACTCGGGTTTTATATTTATCCTTGGCTTCAGCTCAGGTCGGGTTTTTTCCATTTAAGTCGGGAACCGGGTGTGATGGGTTTGAATTTGTGGAGTATTCTTCCAATATATATTTTATTTAGTTTTCCCCCTAGTATTTTGTTTTTGTGTTTTTGGAGAGAAATGTTATTTTTTGGGTTAGCCAAACTAGATGTATGGTCGAAGCATAGTTACAAGTAACCATGCACCCATCCTAGGAAACCATGCGGTATGATATAGAACCTACCACATAGCCTCCACATGGACATTCAACTCGGCATAGGTAAGCATGCAATAAGGTCTCCTCATGTAGAGGCAAGAGCATAGTCTCCACACAGTTTGGGAAACCGTGCACAGTAACCATACGACCTGCCAAGTCATTGAATTTTTGGGGAATTTTTCTCTCTCCCCTCAATTTTAACCCCCAAACCCCCTCATTATCATTCCCCCTCAACCTAAAACTCCTTAGGTTCCTTCTCCACCGACATTGTTTCCTCCAGATCTCCTGTATTTTGGTGTTTTTCGTCCGCATTCTTCAAGAAACCCTAATGTATGTCGGCCTTATCTAGTTTTCCCCTCTATTTTTGGGTTCTCTTCTATTTTCATTGGAATTTCATATCTCTAGTGGTTAGGTTTTTGAATTAGAGTTTTAATACTGGGTTCTAGGTTTAATTTTCTTGATTAATGTTTCTTCATTCCACATTATGGTGTGGTTGAGCTGTGATTGGGATTTCACACATCTTTCAAGAATGTTCTTCTTGTGGGGTAAGTTATTCCATGCCCTATCATTAATTGATGATTTTATTTTTTTTTATTTAGTTATAACATGTTCTATACTCTATTTGTGGTTCAAATCATGTTTTATAAATATTTGGAATGCTTATGTGATAGAAGTGAATTTTGCTAAAGGAAGTAGAAAATATCTTATGTATACATTGTAGCACCCCAAACATTTTATGGTATGTTTATCTTAAATAAATAAATTTCATAGCCTATATTCCATAAAGGACTGATTCTTTTTTGAAAAAAACTTGGTGATTTAGGATATAGTTATCTCCTAGACATTGAACTTAAATTTTCCACTTCAGTGTTTTGAATTTTGAAAATCTGACACACAAAATTGTGTTCAAGATGATATTTTCAGTCTGATAGAATTAAATTAATTTTTTTGAATATTAACCTACCCATATAAATAGTAACCTACCCTTATGAATAGTAACATACCCTTATGAACAGTAACATGACTCTTATGAATTGTATCCATGCCCATGAATGTATAAATAAATTTAGGCACCTTTAAAATATAGATGAATATTTTAAGTGTTTATATTTTTTGATTAAATAATGATTTTAATTAAATATTTAATTAATCTTATATATAAAATTATTTTTTAAAAATGGAATTCATTTTAGGATTCTACCCATCGAAAAAATGGATAGGGTTAATTTTTGGTATTTTTCTGAAATACATGAATTTTTGATGAGTAGTGAAATACAATAATTTACAAAATAAGATAAATACACTAATTATAGAGTCATGTATGATGTTCTGCTGATGTAAGCCCAATTGATTTAGATTCACATAAAAAAATTACAATCATTGGTCATGGAAGACTCACTATTCCCTGTATTTTATAGAAACAATAAATTAATGATTATAATATAGAGTGATCTCATCTCCCCTCCACTATATAAACCACCCCTCACCCCCTCTTCCTCCCACACCACTCAAGATTCAAGAATTGACTAAATTATGCCATGTATTCACCCCAATCCCTATCCCCACTTCCAATACCTGCTGGTCTCTCCAAAAGGCCAAAAACAAATGACTTAAAGAATTTCTCAAGGAGGAGTACTCAAGAGGTGAACCTCTCTTCTCTTTTCTTTCATATTCTTTTACATGTTTTATTATTTTATTGATCTCTTTTTTCCCTCACCTCATCCAAATGAATTTATAATTCTAGTAAAATACATTTACTATGTTTTATTTGTGATAATTTAATATATCATAATAATCTATCTTTTCCCCTCCTTTTAAACAATAAATGCAGAAAGAGTCCGAGATGTGTTAATTTATCACACTCAAGGAAGAAAGTTTTTCAATTTGAATTAATATATTCAATAAAGGTAATGTAACCTTTTCAATGGTTGAACCGTATTATAATATTTCTATTTTATCTTTTTTAATGATTCGGAATCCTTACACAATCAAAATATGGTATAAAAATATAAAACAAGTTTATTGTGCACAAAACCACCAAGCCAACTCCAAGCATTTATTAACTCATTGAATGAGTCATCCTTATGTTATATAACTAGAAAAATTATAATATCATTTATATCATATTAATATAACATTTAATTTACATTAACAATTCTTTATGTTTAACCACATTTCAAACAAACATCCATTCATGAATTCAAGTAAACGGATCATGAAGACCAAAGAATAAAATGTTACCAAAACAATAAAATTGAATCTGATAAACCAATCAAAAAGGACATTAATGAACCTAAAAAGTTTATAAAATATCAATTAAATTATGATTATGTTCTGTAATTATTAATTAATGAAGCTAAATTTGAATATTCAGGCCATTAAGAACAATCAAGAACACTGTCAAGCATAAGGTAAGGGATCCTCTCTCTCACTTTTGTTCAAGAATATCCCCAATATTGTACTCTTTAATTATTAATACCTAATGATGGGGTATGTTTGGGAACCTCCCCCATACTTCCCTTCTGATATATAAAT
Organism: Viscum album; assembly: GCA_963277665.1. Classification (NCBI taxonomy): domain Eukaryota; kingdom Viridiplantae; phylum Streptophyta; class Magnoliopsida; order Santalales; family Viscaceae; genus Viscum; species Viscum album. Next base: position 810,749,854 of record OY728126.1, on the reverse strand, counting down.
AATGGGATACCCCTTTACCACTCATTAAGCCCTTGTAATAACACACATTACCATACCAAAATATATCTAAGGGGTTTTCTCATATCACTTTCAATTCTGTGGGATTTCCATTGTTCACCTCTTATTTCTTATATGTTTTATAGGTGTACTACCATTTGATATATATTATCATTAATATTTTTATATTCATGATATTTTGTGATTCATTTGGTGGTTATTAACTTTTGGTCATACAACTCAATTGATTACAATGTGGCAACATGCTTTGTCTCAATTTTCACATCGTTGTGACTTTCTTAGTATTGTGCACCTACTCTTTCTTATGTGGTGTACCTACTTCCCATTTGAGATGAATTTTAAATTTAAATTATATTCCATTAAAATTTCCTTATTCTCATATCATGGATATGATTGTTTTCTATGCTGTATACTATTTTACATACGGTATTTATTTTGAATGTTATTTTGACTGTGGAAATATTGATGAATCTTTATCCTCTATTCTATACGGATAATGTAAAATAATATTGATATTGTGTTAAATCTATGTATAAATAATTCTTTGGACATGTAGTGGAAGGTGGGTCCTGCTATAGCCCCTTGACACATCGATAGGTCTCCTGAGACAAATTAGTTGGTGGCAAACCCTTTGAGTTTGTTCCCAAAAATCAGGCAGGTTTCTAGCCACATAACTAAACCATTTTTTCTGTATTATGGTATCATGTGATAGATACATTATGTCCACTTAATAAGAATTCTATTTATTCATTATAAGTTATTACTATCCATTAGGCTTTCAATATGGAAAAAATCTATGGATTTAGTTTCATTCTCAGTTTATTAATGGAATCATATTTTCATTTTTTCACCATGCCATATTGATTACATTAAATTGGTTAAAATTTTGTTATTATTGATTCAAAAATACTCTATTTGTAACCCTTACTGAGAGTTTGAGCTCACCACTTTCATTTTTTTACTTTCAATAGGTGATGAAGAGGAGATCACTTATTGGGTTCAAGTGGTTACAGTTTTATGTTTTTGTTTTGTATTATATTTTGTAACCTTTTCTAATGTAATTTGAGGTACATCTATGTATATAGATTCTTCAATACTACTAAAGTGATCTTTCCTTTGGGATTTTGATTGCATCTAACCATTCCTATATAACATGTAATACACGAGCTCTAGTCTAGAGGGGTCAGGGTGTCATAGTTGGTATCAGAGGAAGTTTTGTAGGAACCTTGGAAACTGGATTTAGAAAACGTAGATTAGGGAAGAGTCTCTAAGAAAGTCTTTGAGGATACAAATAAAATAAATTCCCGGTATTTTGGTAAGTAATATATGGTGTGGATCTTTAATTCAATACATCACAGCCTGGACATGAGTAGGTAGAGGTGGCTCTGGAACAAATGTACCTAGGAGTGAAAGCTCTGACAAGGAGTTTCGTGCTTGAACCGGGGTATCCTAGTACACAAGAATGGGCCTTAATGCACTCTTGGTTATGAAACTCCTAGGTGATATGCTTAGGATAATTCATAATTTCAATACAATCCATTATTAAATATTGAAATGTAAATTATTTCTCAAAGATACCATTTTTCTAATTATGGGATTAGCCATGCGTAGGATCTTAATTTATGCTAAGTATTTTGTTATGTTTAGGATGTACATTTTGATTCATACCATAATCTAATGTGTTCCATTATTTAGAAAGTTTGTCTAATGGAATAAGTGGAATCAATTATCATGGGCAATGTAGTGATCTCCCCACTGACCAAGTCAAAACAGTCAATGTTGGAGTAGACTACATCATGAACATATTGGGACAATATACTTTGGCTATCATGAATAACCATTACAAACCAATGTTGGATAATTTCATGTGGGAGGAGACCCCTTATTTCAGTTGGACTACTAATTTAGTGGTTTTTGAGAAATGGGGAATGTCCCATGAAAAGATATTCATGGCATTAAGATGTAATGAAAATGAAAATGTAGTACTTGAAGCATATTGTCTCAAGGGAGATTCTGATCAATGGTTGTCCTTGATTCAGAATAACATATAGGAAGAATAAATAGAAGATATGGAATGGAGGACTTTTAAGGAAATTTTATTTGAAAAATATTCCCCCTGTGAGAAACGAACATAAATGAAGGAATAATTCCTTGTCTTAAAAAAAAAAGAATATAGTGATGCAATTTTTGAGGGTACCTTCACAAGGCTGGACAAGTATGTCATAGATTATGTATGTGAGCCAGTAGACAATATTGATCATTTCATTGAAGGTCTTAAGACAATTCTTCAAAGGTCACTAGATTCTCAAAAATTTTCATCATATGATAAAATTGTGTCAAGTTCCATCGAAATCAAGAATGAATTTTAGGGATCAAATTTGTTTAAGGGAAACCATGATAAAAAGAAGTACTATGATAACCAAGGGAAAGGTGATGCGCCAAATAAGAACAAGGGAATGAAGATATTCCTATTATTCAAGAAATGTGGAAAGAATCTTCTCCAGAAATGCTTGAAATGAATGTGAGTCTACTATAAGTGTGGAGAAAAGGGGAATCTCTCTAATTAATGCAAGGAGAATAAACAATTTTATTATGTTCAATGCTACAATTGTAGAGAGTTGGGACAATATGAAAATGAGTCTCCTAGTCACCAAGGAAACAATCCACAGAAAAGGCCAAGAGATAAAGGGAGAGATTATGCAATTATAACCACGAAAGTTGAAGTTTCTAATAATGTGGTGGCTGGTACTTTAATTGTTTCTTAAAACATAGTAGACACTTTATTTGATTCTTGATCATCACATTCATTTATATCTTCATAGTTTTCTATCAAAATTAGACATGTCCAATTTGAATTAATAAAGGAGTTATCAATCAAAACTCCCGGGGGATGCATCATTGCAACAAAGTCATGTAAACTAATCCCCCTTGTGATATATAAACATTCTTTAGTTTATAACCTTATTATCTCACCAATGACTAATTTTGATATAATTCTTGGTATGAAATGGCTGTCAAACTATTATATTATTATTTATTACATGAAAAAAGAAGTTACAATTTTTAAAAATTGTGTATAATTATTTATCTTTAGAGTAGAAACCTCACCACATGATTCATATCTAGATCCACCCACAATAGATATAATAATTTCAATAAATGTAGAGGAAGATAAACCAATATCTATGGGTGAAGAAAGAAATATTCAGATTAAAGTTGTGCATATAGTGCAAGAATACATTGATGTATTTGTAGTGGATTTACCTGGACATCCTTCCGAGTGGAAAATTGAGTTTTCCATTGACTTAATTCCTAGTGCAAGACCTATATCATGGACCCTATTTTGAGTGTCCACTTTATAGTTATTAGAGATAAAAAACAAGAGGAATTGATTGAAAAATGATTTATTTGACCTAGTGCTTCTCCATGTGGTGCCTCCATCCTATTTGTCAATAAGAAATATGGATCCATGAGGCTATGCATTGATTATTGGAAAATAAATGCTATTATAATAAAAATAATTATCATCTACCTAATTTTGGTGATTTATTTAATCCACTTCTCAGAGATCAATAATTTTCAAATATTGAACTTTGGTTCAGATATCATCAGCTGCGTTTAAGGATGGATGATATTTATAAGACATCATTTTGAACAAGGTGTGGGCATTACGAGATTACAATGATGCCTTTCAGAAAGACTAATGAACCCTCTATTTTCATGAATTTAATGATTACAGTTTTCAAGGAATATCTTTATAACTTTGTTATGGCATTCATCGATGATATCCTGGTACACTAAAAAAGCAATGAAGACCCTGAAGATCATTTGCGGAATATTTTGAAAACTCCTAGAAGGAATGAATTATATGGGATGTTTAGAAACTATGAATTCTAGCTTCAATTACCTTCTTTTTTTGGACATATTGTCTCTAAGGATGGAATCCTAGTTGATCATGAAAAGACATAGGCAATCAATGATTATCCTATTCCAAAAACATAACTGATGTATGCGGTTTTATTTGCTCAGCAGGTTACTATTGTGGTTTTGTTCATAATTTTGCTCAACTGGATAACATTCAAACCAAGCTCACATGTAAAGGAGATAAGTGTTTATAAAACAAATTTAAAGAAATATTTGAATAATTGAAAAGAATATTGTTCAATGCTCTAATTTTGACTCGTCAATATGGAAATTTTGGATTTTTAATATACAATGATGCATCGAAGAATGGGCTGGGTTTCATCCTTATGAAAAATGGTAAAGATATTTCCTATGCATTAGGGATGTTGATGACTCAGGAACAAAATTATCTAACTCCTGATCTTGGGTTAACTGCCATAATCTTTTCTCTAAAAATATAGATACATTATCTCTATGAAGAATGATATGAGATTTATAGGGACCAGAAGAGTTTTAAATATATTTTCACACAAAAAAGAACTCAACATGTGGTAAAAGATATGGCGCGAGTAACTCAAAAATTACTATTTTTCAATACACTACTACCCAGGAAAGGAAAATAAGGTGGTAGATGCATTAAGCAGAACATATCACAAACACCTGACCCAAATGATGATCAAAAGAGATCCTATATTCATAGATATACTAATGATGAATATGGGAATTGTTATGGAAGGGGAAACATATTTACTCTTTCAAAGGATTACAAAACCATCATTATTAAAGAATATATTAAGCTCACAATCTAATGATGACAATATTCATAAGAAAATTAATGTTGTCACAGATGGGAGATTGGCAGACTTCATGTATGAAGAAGGACTTCTAAAATTTGGGAAGAGGTTATGAATTCCATCAACACCTGAGCTAAAATGGGAACTATTATACGATGCTCATAGCTAAAATTTCTCTATACACCTGGGTATCACAAATATGTATAGATATCTAAATTAATATTTTTGGTGGGATAATATGAAGAGGGAAATTGCTGACTACCTGTCATGGTTTCTAATTTGTCAAAAAGTGAATTGAGAGAGACATCATCCTAAATGAGTGATGTAACCTTTACCTATTTCTTTGTGTAAATGGTATATTATTACGATTTATTTTGTCATCAGACTAAATAGGACACCTAGAATGAGTGATTCAATATGGGTAATTGTTGATTGTGTCACAAAATCGGCACATTTCCTTCCTAAAAGAGAGGATTTACCAATTGAGCACCTAGAAAGAAATTAAATTAATGATGTTATATTACTTCATTGTTCACCTCTATCGATTGTGACCGATTGAGATCCCTGATTTAGATAAAAATTCTCGATAATTCTCCATATGACGTTGAATACTGAGATTCTTATATGTACTGCTTATCCCTGAAAAAGCGACAGACAATCTAAAAGGACCATTCAAACTCTAGAAGACATGCTGAGTTCATTCACTCTTGACTTCCAACGTATATGGGATCAATACTTTCCATTGGTGTAATTTTATTAAAAAAATAGTTTACATTCTAGAATTCAAATTGCTCTATATAAACCATTATATGGTAAGAGATGTCGAACTCCATCTTTTTGGGATGATGTTGGTGAGAGGAAACATTTAGGCCCCAAACCTATTGAAGAGACCATAGAAATGGTGAAGGAAATCCAAGACCATATTAAAGAAACCCAAAGTAGGCATAAGAGTCATGCTAACTACCGGATACAGGATTTAAAATTCCATGTGGTAGATCATGTCTTATTTAAAGTATCTACATGGAAGGCTATCTTATGGTTCAGTAAGAAAGGGAAATTGAGCCCAAGGTACGTCATACCATTTGAAATTCTAGAAAGAATCAGATCTGTAGCTTACGGTTTAGAAATTCCTCCATGTATCTCCAAAGTTCATTGTGTGTTCCATGTGTCATGGTTTAAGAAATACATGCCAAACCCAATGAATTTACTCACCTATGAAGACATTGAACTAGAACCTGATTTGTCATACTGTAACGATCCTATTGAAATTTTGACTCAATGGAACATGTATTGAGGTATTAGATGACCCATCTAGTAAAGGATCGTTGGAAAAACCAAAATATGGAGGAAGAAAAATGGGAACCTAAGGATGTTATGAATAAGAACCACACACATCATTTTGGTGGGATTTATAAATGAAAAATTTCCATGACGAAATTTCTGAAGGAGGAAATAATGTAGCACCCCAAACATTTTGTGGTATGTTTCTCTTAAATACAAACGATTCATAGCCTATATTTCATAAATAATTGAGTTTCTTTGAAACGACACTTGGAGATTTTGGATATAGTCATAGCCTAGCCATTGAACTTAAATTTTCCACTTGTGTGTTTTGAATTTTGAAAATCAGACATACAAATTTGTGTTCAGGATTGTATTTAGAGTCTGGTAGAATGAACCTAATTTTTGGTGAATTGTATCCTAACCTTTTGAATAGAAACCTACCCTTATTAATAGTAACATACCCTTAGGAATATTAACATGACTCTTATGAATGGAATCCATACCCATGAATGTATATATAAATTTAGGCTCCTTTAAAATAAAGATTAATATTTTTAGTGTTTATATTTTTTGATTAAATAACAATTTTAATTAAATAATTAATTAATCATATATATAAAATTATTTTTGAAACATGGAATTCATTTTTGTATTCTACATGTTGAGAAATGGTATGGATGAATTTTTGGTACTTTTTTGAAATACTTGAATTTTTGATAAATAGTGAAATACCATAATTTTCAAAATAAACTAAATAAACTAATTATAGAGTAATGTATGATGTTGTAATTATGTAAGACTAATTAAATCTGATTCACATGATAAAATTACTATTCATGTTCATGGAAGTCTCACTATTCATGGTCTTGTGGAGAAATAGTAAATTAATGAGTATAATATAGGGAAATCCCCACTCCCCTCCACTTTATAAACCACCCTCACCCCCTCTTCCTCCCACACCACTATAGCTTTAGGCCCTGCCCAAAGTCATCAAAATAAACTTTCCAATCCATCTCCCCACGCCCCGTGACTAGTTGGTCTCACCAAAATACCAAAAAAAATTCTTAATGAACTTCTCAAGGAGTACTCAAGAGGTGAACCTCTCTTCTCTTTTCTTTCAAATTCTTTTACATGTTTTATTATTTTGTAGCTCTCTTCTTACCCCACCTCAATAAAATGACATGATAATTCTAGTACCTTAAATGAACTGGTTTTTTACTGTACTAATGGAATATTTAATCATAATCTCTCTTTTCCCCTCCTTTTATAAAATAAATGCAAACACCCTCCAAGATATATTAATTTATTACACTCAAGAAAGATAGGGTTTCAATTTGAACTAATATCTTTAATACTGGTCATGAATCCTTTTAAATGGTTGAAAAAGATCATAATATATGTATTTTTTCTTGTTTACTGTTCTGGAATCCTTAAACATTTAAAATATGGAATAATAATACAAAACAAGTTTATTGTGCACAAAACCGCCACGAAAAATCCATGAGTTTTTTAACTCATCGAATGAGTCATCCTTATGGTATATAAAGAGAGTAATTATAAGATAATATTTATCTATTTAATTTCACTATTAACTTATATTAACAATCTTGGACGTTTAACCACATTTTAGAAAAACATTCATTCATTAATACAAGTAAATGAATCATGAAAACCAAAGAAGAAAATGCTACAAAATAAAATTGAATCCCTTAAACCAATCAAAAATAACATTAATGAACCTAACAAGGTTATAAAATATCAATTATATGTTGATGAGGTTCCATAATTTTTAATTAATAATTCTAAAAATTATTATTTAGGGCATTAAGAACAATCAACAACACCTTCAATCATAAGGTAAGAGATCCTCTCTCTCACTTTTGTTCAAAAATATACCCTATGTTGTGCTCTTTTATTTTTAATTCCTAATAAAGGGGTATTTTTTTGAACATCCCCCATACTTACCTTATGATATATAAATGCAGGGATACAACATTACCTCTCATTAATCCCTCGCAAGAACACTCGTTACAATGCTGAAATGTTTGTAAGGGGTTTTCTCATCTCACGTTTAATTTTGTGGGATTTCCATTGATTGCTATTATTTTTTATATCTGGTACAAGTTTACTTACATTTTATATATATTATCATGATTCTATTTATTTTCATGGTATTTTTTGATTCATTTGGTGGTTATTAACTTTTGGTCATACGACTTAATCGATTAAAACGTGGTAACGTGCTTTGTCTCAATTTTCACATCATTGTGACTTACTTAGTATTATGCACCTAATCCTCCTTATGTGGTGTACCTACCTACCATTGGATATAAAATTTTAATTGAAAATATATATCATTTAAATGTTGATATTCGCATATCCGGGATATGATTATTGTTTAAGCCGTATACCATTTTAAATACGGTATTTATTTTGAATGTTGTTTTGACTATGGAAATATTGTTGATTATGTATCCTCTATTCTATAAAAATAATGTAAAAGCATATTGATCTTACGTTGAATATATTTATAAAGAATTATTTGGATATTCAGTGTTGGTTGGGGCTACTACAGCCCCTTGATGCATTAGTAGGTCTCATGAGACAAATCAGTTAGCGACAAACCCTTGAAGTTTGTTTCCAAAAATCAGACGGGTTTCTAACCACATAACTAAACCGTTTTTAAGGTATTATGATATCATTTTATAGATACATGACATCTTATCAATAAGAATTATTATTTTTCATTATCATTTATAACTATCGATGAGGTTTTCAATACGTCAAAATCTATGGATGCAGTTTCATTCTCAGTTTATTAAAGGCTTGAGTTTTTAATTTACTCACCATTCCATATTGAATAACTAAAAAATAATTTTTTTTATTTCCATACAATTTTATGAAATGTGAGAAACCATACAACCCTTAAACTATTTCAGATCATGAATTGAATCACACAGAAAACAAGACCAGGTATTACAACCAAAAACCAAACAGACCAGCACAAAACAACATATCATAATATCCATACTCATATTCACATCCCACATAGGAGTCCCATTCTGCAGTATCTGATTCCCATTCATAATCATATTTATACCACATCAATACATATTCACAATTCCATATTGATTATATCAAATTTAATATAATTCAGTTATTATTTATTCATGTTTCTAGTACTTTTAATCCTTATTGAGCGTTTGAGCTCACCCCTTTCATTTTTTACTTTCAACAGGTGATGAAGAGGAGATCAATTATTGAGTTCATGTGGTGGAAATATTTAGTTTTTGTTATGTATTTTATTTATTAACCATTTCCAATATAATTTTAATTACATTTATGTATGTAGTATCTTTAAGACTACTAAACTAATTGTTCCTTTGGGATTTTCATTACTTCTAACCATGCCAATATAACAAGCAATGTACTGACACTGGTATAGAGGGGTCAGGATTTTACATACATTATGTTGGTTTTCTTGTAAACGTTTTTATGATTTTTTTGAGAGATGTGTGTGTTTTGAAAGAGGATTTATAAATGGAAAATAAATCATTTTTGGCATGTTATCCTTGTTATAAACTTTTGAGTATGAATTGGAAATTTTTTATGAGATTGAAAAACTTTTTTAAAAATGGATTCAATGTTTGTGTGGATTTTTAAAGGGGATCATCCCATGTAATTGGTTGGTTGTAATTGTGTTTCTATTGTGTTTTTAAAATGGTAAAATTATGAATTGTGTGAGTAATGAAAAGTATATTTAATGTGGGTTTTTGGTATGAGTGAAAGAGAAAATGGTTAGTATTATGGAAAATGGTTGTTTCAATTAAATTCCTACAATTTAGTTGTGATAGTGGTGATATTTGGAACATGTGAACATTAACTAGAGCATAATGGAATCCTAGGTATCTAGGTGGGAAGACTAGAACTAGTGCACTAGTGATACAGATGTGGATTTTACTTGTTTTACTTAGCTAGATTGATGCTTACATCACTAACTAAACTGTTATGATTATTGATAGCCACTATAACATTGGATGTTTCTTCACTATATTAGCTTGTGCGTGAGGATGTTGAAAATTTTGGTTACTATACCATGTTTCAATGAGGTAGGTTGTTCTAGGGTCCAATTAAAGCTAGATCGGCCCTAGGGACTCTCCTATGGTGCTCTACTCTATATGATTGGGTTCCAACCATCGAATTATGGGGGAACTCTTGTGTGGTTGGGTGTGTGTTATTAAAAATTATTTTTTTCATTAAAGTAAATGGTTGAAATAATAAATTTCTTGATGTTTTTCCTCTTTTTACAATGTTTTCCTATAAAGGAGTTTAATATTAAAAATGCATTCAGGAGTATTTACTAAAATAAGAATGTTATATTATCCTATAATTGGTTGTCAGGAAATATATTTTGGGTTCCATCCTAATGGGAATGGATCACACACTCTGTAAACCATGGGGTGTATGCTGATCATGTTGCATATTTGTTTCAAGTAAAGGATCAGTTCATTATGTTGGCAGTTTGGGGTCCTTGGGGACCTTATTTTGTGGGTCTTGGTGGTAGTGGCTTGAGGAGGTTGGTCCTGTTGTTTAAGGGAGTTTTCAGGGTATTATTTTCATTCCCCCTTTTGTTGTATTCTTTTGTATTTTTTTCTAAGATGGAAACATAAATCTGAGAATTGATAAGGGCTTGTTTGGTTGTGTACTTTCAGTTTTGGAATCTAATTTTTTTATTGTTTACATATTTGGGATTGGGTTAAATCATTCCTAATGATTTCTTCTAATGCTCAGACATTAGTTGCCAGTCTTTGGGGATCGAGAATTCCTCTCAGTCCATTCCACAGACCCGGTCGGCCGTCAGGTTAGAAGGTGACCCATATTGGTTCATGACATGAAACCTAGGGTAATCCAAACATTTTTTTGGAAATATACAGGATGTCTCTACCCATTTGTATATTCTCCTACCTATGATGAATCATCCTTATTAGTGTTTGGTTCTGATAATGATGATGAATCAACCAATATTGTGTCTCATAACCCTATATATCGAATTATTTCATCAAAACCATACTCTTGTGAAATTTTATTCTAGATTCACCTATGTGTTCCCATGGAGAATTACCCTTGATGAGGGTGAAGTAACCATGAAAAGTTGATACTATGTGAATTCCCACAATATATACCTTCCTATGTTTTACCCTGGAGAAATACCATACTAATGGAAATCATAACACATGATGCAGTGTTATTTCCCATGATAGGTCTACTTATTTGATGGATTTATTTCAAACTCGATGTGAATTAACATGCTAGATATGATTTAATAATTCAACATCAAATACAAACTAGAGGAAATGTACAATTTATCAAACAATCCAAATATGCCATCATATTTCATATTGGTTAAATTACCCAAATTAGAAATTATCCATAATTTTTTCTAACAGGTTAAGTTTATCATTTAAAAATCATTTTTGCTTACATAAAATTTACTATTTATTTCCATTGTGTTAATGAAAATAAAATTATCATTTATATTCCATGTTATTAATTTTTATGATAATTTTAACTAAAACATTTCACATTCTATATATTCCCAATTACCATTTCACATGTAATTTTATTAACATCACATCATGAAATAATGCCAATTATAGATTCATAACAATTAACCTTTTTCAAGATAAGTGATTCTTTATTAAATAAATTAAATCAATTCAACTACTAATCTAATTCAAATTATTAAAAAATCACTAAAACTTCCCAATTCATCATAGGGAACTAGGATGATTCCATCCATATTCAAACCACGGTTCAAGGGTTGTCACACCACTTTGGTGGCCACATGTACCCATATCAAATCCAATGAACCCAAAGGGGTCTGAGTGATGTCTAAGCATACGGTTTTATCAATATTAATGGGATACCAATTATGATAGGTCATGAACATGGATTTTTTTTGAGATTAAACATGTTGAACAATCTAGATAAATAAAATAAACATTAGGGGGTTGTTCGAGACCACCCACCTTAATAAATGAAGAAGAAGGTATCAATGATCGAGCAATGGATCAACACGAAAGACTATGATACCCTAAAAATGATTGAATCCAACCTTCAAGGCCTGAATAAATGGATACAAGAGGAAGACAAGAGGAATTTACCAAAATTTAGAAGGCCTTACAGATTCATGTTTTCAAAATTGAATCACAGATCTAACAAAAAATATAGGTGTCAGGGAATCCTCAAGATAATTGGAGAACACTTCAAATTAATATGTCCTAAATTTGTGTGAATTTGGGGTTATTATGTGTTTAAAAGGGGTTTGGGAGGATATGCATTTTCCCATTTTTAGTTATGCCTAGCCTAATTGTACAAGGGATTAGGTGGAGTCCAATAGTTCCACTACATGGATGTGAAATCCAATGGATGAAAATGTATTCTCACTTTCTAGGAACTGGGTCTCTGATGGGAGACATAATTTTCCAGCATTCGTCCTGTTGTCTGGTGGGTCACACCGAATAACAGATTGGACTTATATAGCATTACCATGCCCCTAGACAGCACACCGACTCGCTAGTGGGACTAAAAATGACCAATGATATATGAAACCATTAAAATTATACAGAATCATATTCTAAAATCCCCAAAAAACATCGTGAAATTGCACATTAAGCTATTAATGAGGCTCTTTTAATATGGTTTAAATCTTTTAACAAGACAAAAAATAGGTTTGATAAATAATTAAAGTTAACCACACCTTGATAAATATGGGACATTACATATCAATTGTGTTGTTGATGTATAAATAGAATAAAACCTATCCCCACTCAATTTTTTACATTTTAGATTCTTCTTGGCATGTGGAACCTATGATCTCATTAAATTATGTTGACTTATTTTCACAAATTTCATTCTCACAGCTTATAAAATGAGCCTCTCACCACCCATTTAAGACCACTTCCAATGTTTAGTTTACTATTAAAGATCTTTCATTTTTCCATCTACAATAGTCCTATTTCACTTCCATTAGCTTTTGGTCGCATGATTATATCCTAAGTCCTCCACTTCTAAGTAGTCCTTTGAGAGAAATCATATGTCCTCAATGAGATTACTATATTTCCTTAACTTATTTTATATTCTAACTTATTTTACAAAATATAATCTTTATATCCCTATATATTTAAGTTATTCTTCTTCTTATACTTAGTTTTATTATGATAATATAATAACTACATTCCACCTTTCCACTTTTTAGTTAAGAAAAATGAAAACATCATTCAAGCATGTGCAAAATAACACTCTAAAAATGTAACATGTCTCGTTATTCACATAGTTAATTTTTTATTTATTAAAATATACTAAAATATAATTATACACCATAATTTTATCTATGTAATTATATTATTTTTCTTAAATAGTGATATTATGCCAAAATAGACCACTTTCATTACCATACTCATCCAGGGTATGCTAATTTTTGGGTTAGCCGATGAACATAATTGAATAATGCTATAAAAATATAATTTATAACTATGAATAGTTCATTACATATAAAATATGATATAAATATGTGAATAATTATTTTATTTGGTTTTTTGAATGTTATTGTTAACATTAAACTCATCAATTAAGATAACAAAGTTCCTTCGTTAAAAATAAATGAAATAGAATCATCGTTGTTATGATATCTATGAAATGTTACAGAAAATCCAATATAATGTAATTATATCTCTATAAATAATTAAGAAAAATTAATTATAGCTCCATGTAAGATATAATAATGAATACATTTTGGATAATAATAAATAAAAAACTTTTATTATGAAAGTAGACAAAAAGTATCAACATTACACAAACCATATATTGAATTTATATAATAGATAACTAATATAATTGCTGGGAATAATTATAAATTAATATTATAAAATTTCATTAATATGATAATAGTAATAAAATATGTGATTAGGATAGTTATTTTTCTTATATAAGAGATTAATGATCTTTATTAGAATTTAGAAATTATGGTATGGGTTTCTTTATCTCACTTTTAAATCCATGAGACATGCTCAATATTAAGAAACATCATTTTATTTTATGGTGTGATTACTACCAAATGAACATTTATTTTTATATTCATGAAATTTATGGGATTCAAAGAGACACATAATGTTCATTCCTAAATGTAATTTGAATCAAAATAGACTAAATTTGTAAGGTTTTTTCTTTACTCAATCCCCTTTGTTGAGTAATTATACGTCTTCATGATCTTATTTCATCCAATATTTGTTTTTTTCACCATATGAATTTATTTAATGCTATGTTCTCTCTCTTTTGGGGTTAAAAGAAATTTTTTATTAAAATCAACATCCTCAATGAATTTTTTCTCCTTAAAATGTATATCATTGTGGATAATAACCACCATCCTCTTAAACAAAGTATTATCCTCCTTGTACAAATTTTTGTTTCCCTATAGAGTTCTAATTTATAGTTGGTAACATGATTATGTGTTATGTCACGTGACCTAAATATTTATCTTCTCATATTTTAATGAATTTTGTTTTGTTACTCTTTTCACGATGTGAGTTTTCAAAAGAGGTATTTCAAAATAGTAAAAAGGTTCCCAATCCTTTCAAAATAAAATGTTTTATCTCTCAGTCACCATTTCTTTTGATAAACATTTTATCATTTCTATGAATTTTTATTAAAGGTTATTTTTCGAAATTAATTCCTCTCCAAAACATTCATGTCACCTTTTTGTAATGTTTGTGTCATTATTAGGGATCTATCATAGAATATTATTTTTAAAAGTACAGGCTTTGAAAAATGTTTTCAATTAACCTTTTTAAAATATTTATATCATTTATAAGGCTTAATTATTGAGATTTCTTTTTCAAATTAGTTATTTATCAAATTCCTTAATTTCAATTTATCAGTAATGAAATCTATAAAAATTATTTTTAAATTTGACTCATGACAAAAACTCTTAATCCAATGTTAAAATATTTTCTAATAACATTATATTGATTTCACTTCAAAATTACTCTTTATCTCTAAAGGATTTATTTATTTTTAAGTTATTTTTAATAAACCGGCATTTACATATTCTTTTTAAAAACTGTTTTGGGGTTATGAAATTTTAGGTACTGACCCTTTACTTTCTTGAGGTCAAATTTTAAGATACCATTTTGGAATGTGGTGAAACCAATTTTCCATTTCATGGGTTCCTTATCATGTTATGAATGATTAGTTTCATGTGTAACACATATGTATGGGTGATTCATTTGTGGGTTCATATATATCCTTCTAATGAATTGGTTATGTTTTTGTATCTCATAATATAATATTATTGTATGTGGACATGATCACAATATACTTTCAGAAGGTTGTCAGTGTTCATGATGATGTTATGGTTTTTTCATTAGGTTATCTATGGACATGCTCATATTTTATTTTTCCTATGATTGTTCATGGACATTATCACATATGGATTTTTTCATATGATTGTGCATTGAAATGGTCATGTTTTTATTCTATCACAAGGATACATAAGAATATGATCAAATTTTTTTCCCTGTGATTATGCATGGACATGATCACATATATCTTTAATCACATGAATGTTCATGGAAATGATAACATATATCCATCTTCACATGATTGTTTTTGGAAATGATCATGTATCGATTTGTTCACATTTTTTTCATGGACATGATCTAATATAGTTTTTTCAAAATATTTTGTTTATATATCATTTTATATGTATTATTTCACATGATGGAGATTTTACATGATCTCATATAGATTTTTTCACGTGTTTTTGTGATGACATGACCACATTTTTCGTTTTCCCCAATTTCATGTTATTCTATACTTATTCAAAATATATATTTCACATTACAATGATTATTCACAATGGTTCATGTTTATATTCCCACAATCAAATGTTATGGTACATTTTTATTCCTTTGAGATCATTTTTCCTTCTCTCCAGACTTATAGAGTACTATTAGTGTTCCATGTTATTTTAAAAAGATATTTATCCCATAATCAATTCATCTCATTGAATTTGGAACTAACCATGAATGAAATGTTGATATATTTCCCCCTTACTAAGTATTTGAGCTCAACCATTTCATATATTTTCAGTTCTTCGGTTATATAGATTATTGTAACTTAGGAGATATCAATAAGTCGATTTAGTATGGTTCGCATAAGGGAAATTATTAAAAATAAATGAAATATATATTTCTTATATTGTAGACCCTGAAATACATTAAATAGTTTGTTCTTGGGATTATTTGGTTATTTTTGAGATTTGATTTATAATATATGAAAATGATGTATATAATGATATGTTTAAGTATCTCTCCATGGACGATAGTTCCTAAACAATGTTTATAACATAAAATCTAGGAGTGTGGGTCCAAGTACCTTCATCCAATAATGCCTAATTTTTTCTCATACATTCCAATAATTTTTATTAAACATTACATCTAGATTTTGATGTTTTGTAATCATTCATAGATAAATCACCCAATCATCCAACATCTTTTAAATGAGATGAAACACCATCATTATTTGTTTCATGTAGTAGTGATAAACCTAATTTTTTTTCAAATTAATTTCAATCTAATTATGATAGAATTAAAAACTATTTTCTTAATGCTTCTTCTAGTGCCCTCAAACCTAAAATTCATCAAAATTAAATACTTCCATGCTTCTATGATATCCAAAATTATCTTCCTCTATTTTACATAGTGTTATAACTAGATGCAACCTTACTATAAAAATTATAGTTGTTCCAATAAATGTAAACACAAACCATATGGTACTCTTCTTTGTGTTCCTATCTCCCCAAATGTCTACATCATCTCAACCTTATAATGTATTTTTTTTAAAAAATATAAGGATAAATATTTTTAACCATTGAGAGATCAAATAATCCATATTATAGTTTCCAAATGTTCCTATACACTATTCAATATATATAGATTGAAATATACCTCTAAATATTCAATTTCAACCCTTGTACAAACCAATAAATACATAAACCTACTTAAAACTAATGAAATAGAACCTTCACCATTTACATAGTCTCAAAATTTATTTGTAGTACTATATCATTGGATAATAGGTAATTTTTGGCCAATGGGATTGAAATTATTTTACATGAGATTCAAAATATTTTTGATGAACTTTTTTATGTAATATTATTGAGAAAAAATAATACATCTGATCCTGTGACCTCTCTCAATCTATATTCTACATAATTTATTATCTTTATCATGGAATTTTATCTTGATACTTTAAAAAAATAATAGTTTAACACATAAATCTACATATTTAGTTGATGTACTAGGAGAATATTTATACCATCCATGTTGTTTCCATTTAAATATTTTCAATCTAAATGATAATATTTTCAATTCCAAGCACTGAGATGATGTAAAATTCTAAGGCCTGATGAGCCCAAAATGGATTTTTTCCATATATTAAAAATAATAATATAACATGAATTAATTTTCCCAAAAAATCTTTACTAAAATATATTAAAAGTACATTATTTGAAATCTGATACCACCATTTATTTTAGAATGTGAGTTTTACCCAAGAAGTGATATTTTTTATTGATGTAACTATTTTTTAAAAAAGGTATTTTCATACATCAATAATAAATAAATTAAATAAATTAATATTTATTCATGTTGAAATAATGACCTAATAGAATTATATATAATCCAATTTATAATAAAATTTTAGGGTTGGTCTCATGACATTAAAATTTCATAGAGGAGCTGGTAGAGCATATTCCGTGGAATAACAACAAAAGATTAATCATTGTAAATCCGTCTCCCAATGGAACCCATAGATCTTATAAAGAAAATAGGTCAGAACTATTGTTCATAAGAGATTGAAAAAAATTGAGGCAGGACATATGAATTTGGATTTTTTCTCTTCTTTCTTATGCAATGATGAATGAAAATAAATCAACTCACATATTGATTTGCATATCAATCATATTATGGGTGATAGATTATTTGCTGAAAATTTTGGGATAACATTTATTATTTAATTTGTAACTCTTTTTTCAAAATTCTAACAAAAATGAACTGAGTCCAACATGATCATTTGACAAGGTTAGTTCCGTGGGTTTTACACACCAATTTATTGGAAAAAATATTAAAACTATAGATTAAGGGTTGAGTTGATGATGAGATTGATCTAAAACAGCGTAGATGAATAATTATCATTGGATTAGAGATGTTATTGCATGATTTTTTGCAGTACAAAGAAGGTGTGGATTCTGGTGGTGATTACCAGTGAATTGGAAGCTATAATCCATCTCCTAATGAAATATATATTAGTCAAACCACCAATCATTGTATATGGATGTGTTTGGAATTTGATAAAACATTACTGTTATTATTCATGAAAGAATATATATACTTTTAAAAAATGTATAAATATATATATGGTGTGACATCCAGAGATACAAGCCTTGTGGGGACCTAGTTGCGACACTAGTGTTTCATTAGAGAAGAATGTATCTCACAAATGTGACACCTAACACATGGAATATCACTAGACATGGTGGATAAATTTATAGTTGATGAGGTATGGGAATATGAACATGATCATGTACATGCCGCACCATGAGTACATCGACAGATCCGTGTGGTCAGACATGGCCCGGTACATAAACATAACTAGGAACACGAGTACTAAATGTTGTACACATGCACAAACATGAGAATGTGGCATGATACATGAGTATATATGATGCATAATGGACACTCCATTTAAAGAAAATACATGTTATTTACAACATTGAAGATGACATGATAAAATTTCTCCCCTTAGAATGGACTAGTTTTCTTAACGGCGAGTCCCTTCGATCCATTCATTTGAGGGTGGAGTAGGGAATTACATCCTAAACAACGGATTATTATCCAATATAAGGGATTATTTACCAATAAAGTTATATCTATCACTCCCAGAAGCCAAAATGGGATCCTCTATTGGATTCTTCCCTAGTGAAGTTCATGGAAGCGATGTGACCATCTTTACATGTGAGTCGACCCCTTAACAAGTGGGACAATACAAATTGGGTTATTGGTATAGCCCGTGGACTTGGGTGTGATACCCAGATGTGTATCAATCTATTAATACTTATTGTGTGTAATTATTTATGGAGAAAACCAATGACCATGATATCTATGATGGGAGCCTTCAATGAAATCAAACCCGTGTAGTGAGTTATCTTGGGCGATTGTGGTTGCAGATTGTATGTTGAATCTTTGGATGGAAATTCATTTTTTACCTAAACATTAGAAGTATCATCTACCAAGAAAATATACGAGTGTTTATTTTTTGTATCCCATTTTTATTAACATTTCTTTTTATGAGATCACTACACTCAATTCATTATGATTACTGATTTTGGGGTGTCATACTGGGTATTTTTATACTCAGCCCTATATATGTTATGTGCATAGATTTCATGTTTTATGTAGATAACCAGTTTTTCAATGAGATTATTAGTAAAACATGATAATAAAAATCATATATTTGACTAGACAGAATATAGTTTTTCTACGAGTTACATCTGATTGTAGTCACCTCTTACAATCAGGATAGAATTCTTTATAGTTTTTGTGGGATTGTATTTGCACTTTATTCTTTCCAATATTTTTTTCACTCTGATTATAGGATGTGGACATATGCATGCATTTAGTATAAATATTATTTTACATTTTTGTAGTGTCTAGGAATTGATATGTAGTTTCTTGTACATGTATCATTTTATAAGGCTTCCCATGTGATATTTACACCTACCCGGTGATGGTTTCTAGACCCTAGCCTATTAGTTGTGGGATTGGTTTAGTCACGCTTGGCTTGTTACCCTCCATGTGGGACCTGGTGGGTCCAGTCATGAATGATTGGTATCAGAAGAGTATTCTATCTTAGTAATGGAGTTTCTGTAGTTGTGATATTGGGTTTGGTTTTATGGAAACAATGTTCATTATTTCGAGTTAATAATTTAGGAGAGGCAATATAATGTTTGTGAGGTGGTTGGAATGTTGATAAACTAGAAAACTAATCAACTTTCTTTTAACATGGTATATGTAGATATGATTTATAGAGGGAAATATTTTTGTATGCATCATATGAGAATAGGTTGGGTTACCATGTCCTTATTGAGTAAGCTTCCCAAATATACCCATTAACCATGGTAAATCATCTCTATATTAGGACACATCTACAATGATTTTTTGGCCATATTGAACAATAGAATCTGGAGGAAAATCCCTTGAGTTATGATGTTTCAATATAGGGAAATATTTCATAGGCAATTCCTTTGGGTAGTTTTCTAGCCATACCTCCACCCATTATATAGATGATATTATGAAAAATACTAACAAATGAGGTTCACATTCCGTGTTAAATTCATTAGTTTTAAGATAAGTTACCCCTTAGGTTATGGGGAAGTAAAAATAACCATTTAGATGAGGAATTTCTTGTAGAAGTTACACATATCTTTCACCTCTTCAAGACACCACCAGCCAGTTGGGGGCCATGTTGATGAGACTTATTCATAGATCCATTGGGAATCGGTGGAACAATGTGGTTATATCATATGATGAGGTAAATATTTCATTTACAAATTTTTTATTACCTATTTAGGTATGATTACTATCTAGTTATAATGAAATTAGTACGTGTTGAATATATTTTACAGATACAAATGGGAAACATGCAGCAGGTTGATTATTTATTAATGTTTCTGAACGTCTCACGATACCATATGGACATGTTTTTGTATTTGTTCATTTAGGAAAAAAACATCAAGAAATGTCTATGAATATAGATCCTAGACAATCTTATATATGTAAATTCCACTCTTTGTTGGGGAGATGGGTAATTCCTAAGAGGTATTGAGTTTTTTGGAAAAGAAGACACTGACCATTGATGTGAAAGGTGGGAACACAAGGGATGAGACTTTAGATGTGTTGAGATGATAGTAGATGTTGGGATTTGGACATGGTAGACATTTCAAGATGAAATATCTGGATAAGGAGTAAGACATTAAGGGATCTCGAAATGGTTATAGTCAACCTAGGGAGACAAAATTATAATATTGTGACTTTTAGATACATATCATGTTGGATTTTTTCTCCCACTGTATAGCTAACTAATACATAGTAGATGAACCACCCAGGTAAAATAATATGTAGGATTGTGGTGATCCCACATGAGGTGGGTGTGTTATAGGATAGTGGAGAGCAGCTGGAGGTGGAATATGGGTTGACTTGTTGCCACCACAACCCCCATGTGGTCCCCACCAGGCTAAGGGAGCTGGAGGAAGGGGTTGAGGGAAGCTTTAGGATATTGAGGCCTATGATCTAAATATATTATGGAAATATTATAAGTATTTATAATTAATTTTTGACATTTTCATTAGTTTTTATAGACACATACATGATCTAATCATTTTTTGTTACATCCCTTGTCTGGGACATTGAGGTTTAGATTGGGCCATTGGATTAACCCTTATGCCTCGAGACTCCTACCAGAGATGGCTTAGTGATCACACAAAATTTATAACATTGTTATCTAATTCTAGGAGTATAGAGTTTTCCATGGGCTATCTTTTTGGAAATTATGGGCCCTTATGATGTCATTTTAGGCATCAGTTGGCTATACACCATTAATGCATAGATTGATTATTTTCAGAAGAGGATGCAGTGTTTCCATATTATTGTTACAATGTTTTCTTATATAAGCTTTAGGGTGACCCAGATAGATCAGGATTGACTCATACATATGATGGTGCAACAGATTACTCAACACTTGGCTTGCATAACTCTCAATGTAACAGATGATATTGGACACCAGTTTGCAGTTGTGGTGGTAGAATATGAAGATGTATTTCTTGAGGTAATTCTAGGGTTAACTCCCCATTGAGTGTCATAATTATCTATTGAATTAAACCCCGGGATGACCCAGTTATCTATTCTGTAATATCAGATAGATATCGTAGAGATTCCCATGGTGAGGGTACAATTGGAGGACTTATAGATAAAGGGATTAATGAGACCTAGTGTTTCCCATTGGGAATCCCTAGGGATGTTCTCTAAGAAGTTCTAACGGAGATTGAGGTTAGGTATGGATTATCGATTCTTGAATTAAATGAATATAAAGAATAATTATCCACTATAAAGGATCGATGGCCTCAGTGATTAGCTGATAGGGGAATGATGGTTATCGAAGACTCACCTCATATTAGGCTATCAGCATCCGTGATTATGAAATTAGGATATATATAATATGTAATTGAAATGTATCTATGGTCACTATGAGTACTTGGGGATACCCTTTGACAAGAATAACACCCCAACATTGTTTATGGGAATCATGAAATTGAACATGAGACCTTTACTAGATTGGTTTTTTGGGGTATTCATCTATGAAATCAAAATATACTCAATATACAAGGGTGATCATAAGAGAAAATTAAGGATAGTTCTAGACAAAATCTTAGAGAACCTTATTTATGTGATGATCAGAATGTGTCAGTTTAAGATTCATGATGTCCACATTCAAGAACATTTATCTAATATAATGGTGTTGGAGTTTAATTTGCTACAGTTGAGGTAGTGTTATATTGGGAGCCTCCCAAGAGAATGATAGAGGTTGAAAAATACCATTTCATGGTAGAATAATACATGCGATTTGGGTCCGATTGATCTTGAATTTTGATGCATTTTATTGCTTTGACCAAATCGGTGATGTTTTTTGTGTGGAAAAAAGTTTTCATCAGGCATTCCTGGAGTTTATTAAGAGTTTGAAAGTGCCCCCATCTTGAGATTTATAGAGGAGGGTTTAATGTATGTTGTTTTTTGGGATGCTTTAGGGACCATACATGGTTGTGTGAAAATACAGAGGGGGGCAACGATTTCCCATGGGTATCTGATGTGAAGATTTCATGGGAATAACAATGCAACCCGTGATATTTTTTTTCGTAGTGATTGTCTTCGCCATGAGGATGTGGTAACACTACCTTACGGTAGAGATGTTTATCTTCTACTATAACCACAAGTGCCTCAGGTATATATTTTTTTAGAAGGATCATAACTTGAGGTAGAGGAAATGGATGTAGTTCCTCAAGGATTATGACTCTTATATAGTGTATAATCATGGGAATGGGAACATGGTGGAATACTTTATTTTATATAGATATTATTCCCTGTTTTTGTGAAGATGTCAAATAATTCATCCTCAATGAAAATTTCCTTAGTAGATAAAAAATGTGTTTCATATCATTAGTCGATGGATGTCACCACAAGACTTTTACAACATATTAGGGTTTCTCAACATGGATATACCGACTAAAATAAATTACATACTTAAATATACTATGAATGTTATCCTATTGGTTTTTATAAAGGGTGGAGAGAATGTCAACCATTTCAGATGATTGATGATGGTATGAGTGATTTTGCAGGGTGATGTGATGACAATGTTTCATACATCATATTTGCTGGTAGATACAAGTGAGGAAAAGTGTTCAGGACCTCCAATTCTAGATCTTTTGTGTATTAATTAATAAGGGTGAATCATAGTAGACTCATGGTGCCTCACTTGTCTATAGGTGATGACAAAACACAAGGTACCTACAAGTTTAGGTCAATACATAGAGGTTCTAGAGAGGAATTGCGATGTAACATCTTTAGAACATTATATGGGGTTACCATGTACTCCTTGTAGACATGATGAAATTTGGGTGATCATAGACTAGCTCACCAAGTTTTCCCATTTCATATATATTCGAGAGTAGAGTTTAATAGAGAGACCTAGAAACTATTTTGGGAAGAATATAGTATAGATCTATGTAGTTACCTTTAATATTATTTTAGAGTTTTATTTTTTATTTATGATACAGTTAAGGAAATAAATGCATGAGGCATTTGGGACTTATTTAAATTTGATGATGGATTTTCATCCCCAAACAGATGGTCTGATTGTGGGGACCATTCAAATTCCAAAGGACATGATATAGAATAAAATGTTGAACTTCATCCATAGTTGGGTGGATAAAATTCAAGTGGTGGAGTTTACTGAAAATAACAACAACCATTCTACCATATGTATGTCACAATTTGAGGCCTCGTACCAAAGACCATGATGTCACCACTTTATTGGTATGATCCATGTGAGTTAGAACCCATGGTCCTAAAGTTGTTATGAGCTATGACAGATAATATGTATATCATCCAAGAGTGGATGAGGACTTCACACATACTACAAAATTCTTGTAATGACTCTTGATATAGGATTTTGGAGTTTGAGGAGGGAGACCATGTGTTATTGAATGCATATCCACTATGTGGAATACAATGGTTTGGTTGTGGAGGAAAAATATTTTCGAGATTCATTGGAATCTTCCAGATACTATGAAACATCAGTGAGGTGGGATACAACATGGATATACCACCATAGATATACTTGATATATTATATCTTAGGCATGTTGTAGATGGAGAGAAATATAGATGAATTATCAATTGTCATCGTTGAGGGTGCGATGATCATCTAAGTTGGAGGAGATTTTCCGTGTACTTGATAGAGATTGGGGATTTTCAAGAGAGGATCATCTATGGGTGATTAATTCCATTGTTTTGAGTTAGCTTGTAGAATGATAATATCTAAGATAGAACCTGGGAGAAGGGGACCAATATGCTATCTCAGCAACCACATATTTTTGGAGTGGTCCGTTTGACCTTTCAAGAAAAACAATCATTAATTTGGGTAGAATGTATCATTCATGTTTTTTTTCATGTATGAATTGAAATATAGATTAAAATATTTTTATATCCAGGAATTGAGTTCAAAAGAAATTTTGGGGCCCGATGAGCTGAAAATTTGTTTTCAAAAGATATTAAAAATATTAATATCCCAAAAAATAATTTATCCTAATAATGTATAATCCCTTCCAAATAGTTTCTATGATAAAAAATCTATGATCTCTATTATGTTATTAATGTGGTTCATAATGTAGGTACGGAAAAATATTGGTTTGCGTTTGGAGTTTTTTTTAAAATTTGTTGTGGGAATAAATAAATAAATAATTAATTAATTCATATTTGGGAGGATATATGGACCAAATTAACTTATATTTAAACCAATATAAAACTACATTTTAGGAATGAAATCATGAACTTGTAATTTTATAGAGGAGATAGTAGAGGAGCTTTCATGGATGAACATAGACAGATTGATATCTAGAAATTAGTGTGCCAATAAAACATTTGGATCTGGTAAATGAAAATACATAAGAACCCCTCTTCACAGGTGATTGATCAAAATCGAGGTTGGAAAAATGTGTTATGATTATTAAATACCAATTTTGAAATCCATTTATGAATTAAAATATATCGACCAGCTTATTGATTCATGGATCAATTGTATTATAGGTGAGGGGTATTTTTTTCAGAATTAGGGGATATCATTTTCTATATAATTTGTATCTCTTTATTTATTAGTATAAAAGAAATGAATGAAGGATTAAACGAATATTGAAAAATGGAAAATCCAAATAATTTTTCCGAATTCCTTTTCTTATCCTATGTGCATTCACTACAAGTGATTTTTTTGGCGGGATGGTTCGAAGAATACTAGGTAATAAATCTTTACACACCCGTTTCTTACAAAAATAGGTTGACATAGTGGATCCAAGTTTGAGTGAACGATGAGATCGATCTAAGATGGAAGTGATGATGAATTTGGACTATCTTGAGTACATTAATTCATGTTGTTTTGTAATACTATGAAGGAATAAACTATGGTAGAAATTTTCAATGAATAAGATGCTAGTATCTGGGAAACGGTGATGGAAAAAATTGTCAACCCCTAGATCAAGAGTTCATGAAAATGATTGGAAGTGATGAAGAAGGAATAAATGGACTATGTGATTAACTATAGAATTTTTAAAGACGCTGATATAAATGGAATGTAATTTGATGATACATTCCAATTGTGGAATGGGCTATAGTGCTAGGGTTTATGGAAACAATAATGTATCATATGAAATTTAATACAAGACATATGGATTGTGACTCAACCTATAACATCTTCATGTTCCCTGGGTGGTACATAGGCACCTAAATGACTAGGTACAAGACACAGTTAGAGTGCATAGGCTGAGCCATGTACACAGACATGGTCATGTACAAATATAAATGCATGTACATAAGAACATCTTGCTGTACTTGGCCTCAAATATGAGAATGAGCCTCAATACACTGGTAGAAATGGTGCTAAAGGGACATGTTGTGTACTGAAAGTAAACATAGATATGCACTTTGTATATGAATTTGATACATTTCTCCCCTTACTATGGATTAGTATAATTTAGGGCGTGTTCCCTCAATCTATCCAAATTAGTGCATAATATGACATTACATCCTGAACAAAGGATTTGAATTCTCTCATAGGGATTCGTTTCAGATATAGTTGTAGGAATCCCTCGAAGAGGTCATGATAGGAACATCTACCATCTTTTTCCTTATGCTGGGTTATTAGAATATTTACAACCCTCTGTACATGGGATTTCATTTGATACAGAGTGAATAAACATAGATTAGGTTTTTGGAATATGACATGTTATTTAGTGTGACCCCCCATCCGCGTATTTATCACTTTAGTCCTCTAGAGTACACTTCCTTATAGGGAGACCCAATGGAAAAAATATTTTATATATTCCATTATTGATAACAGACACAAAGAGTGATTACTCCAGGTCATATGGGGTTATAGGCTCTCAAGTGGAATCTTAGGCCAGCAATGCAGTTGTGACCTTACCTTGGGACTTAGTATCTACCATGTGTATATCAGGGTATTTATTTATATGAAACTTATTTTCATTGAAATATAATATGATGAATTAACTATTCTTGATGATTTATGGTTAGTGATTTCAGGGTGTCCTAATGAGTATTTTTATAATCACCCCAGCATGAGTTCTACCCACACATGTTATGTCTTATGAAGATGAATGACTCTTGGATAGGGTTATTAATGGGAAAAAACATACAATGATCAAATTGGGCTTGATAGAATTTGGTTTATTCTAGGAGTCATAATTCACTATAGTCCCATATTATTATACAGTTTGACTTCTATATTGTTTTATTTCTCTTGTATTTCTTTTGTTTTACTTCTTAGTAACTTTTCCCTCTAATTGTTGGATACAGACATATGAATTCATTTCTTACCAATATTATTTTACATTTCAGAAGTGTATGGGATTGAAGATGTGTGTGTGTATACATGCATAGTAGGATAATTCTTCCCATGTGTAAGTTATTTCTACTCAGCCTTGGTATCCAACCACTAGATTATTGAAGTCAAACTTGGGGTGGTCACACTCAAACTATAACTATCCATGCATGATCCAGTGGGTTCGGGAGTGAAAATTTTATCCATATACAAGAGAAGGATATTGAACCCCATCCTTGAACACCTTGTTGTAGAAATAGTAATCTTATTCACTCCATAAAACCCATTTTTGAGACAGAAAATTATCAAACTTATAATTAAATTTCTTTATAACTTACATCAAAACTATATGAATTCTCTTGAAATTATATACCTAAACTCATCCAATTTTTCAATGAATCCCTCCACGCGATTCATATATATTTCATCCAATAAATAAACATGAAGAAAATTTTTATTTTTATTTATTTTATCATGATGTATACTTTTAGAATAAAAAAAAACCAAAACTATTTTGATAGTTGTATTTTTATAATGGGTGATAAAAATAAAAAAAATAAAATCATTTACTCTTCCGAAACACGTAGACAAAAATCTTGGGATATTACCTCCATTTACCATCACCCACTTCCTTTAACTAGATGATAATTTTTTTCTACAATGCTTTCACCACATATAGTAATTCTGTTAGTTCATAATTTCTATTTTTATTCCATCAATCCATTATATCATTTATGGACAACTCTTACTGTATAGTATTTTTGAATATATATTATTCAAATAGAGTATTAGTTTATCCTCAATAAATAATAAGTAATTATGTTATATTAGTCATGGAATATTAAAAATATTATTAGACCTTGGTAGACATTTTTATCTCACCCTACATATATACCGTTTGTAAAAATACATTTTCCAAAACATAACATTCCAAAAATCTGAACTATTATTCTATAGTCCTTGAACATTCCATTACATATGCTATCCTAAGAGAATAAACTATATTTCCGTGCTCTCTAATCATTATAGAACACAAATCCTTTTAAATTATTCATTTAGATAAAATTCGAAATGGTTATTAGATTATGTTTTCTAAACTCAATCTTTCAAAATGTTCATGTTTTTTACGAAAACCTTCTCATCAAAAATAACATTTCATCTTCTAATGATATTATGAAGGTAAATATAAAAAAACCTGAAATCTAAAATATTCATCATTATCCTCAATACTGAAACCTGAATGCGACTTTGATAAGAGTATTTTCTCATACTTGGAATCAAAATTAACATAATAGAGACTTTTAGAATCATTTTGGTTAGAATCTTCTACTATATTTATAGTCCATATATTTTTTGGAATCTCACATCCCAATGGTATACAAGGGAATATATTCAAAAAATATGCTACACAATTGGATACTTTTGACCAATTGTTTTGAGGACTTTCTAGATTGTACATTATTTGAGCCCGCTTAATCCATGTAAAATTTATCCACTCGACTAAACAATTTTGTTCTTGTTTTTTTTGGAAATAGTCTTATCAAACAAAATTTCATTTCTCTATTAAAACCAGCATAATTTCATGATATTTTATTCTTCACCATTATCACACCATAATCTATGAATTTTACTTTTTTTTCTCTTTTTAATGACATAATCCATAAAAAAAACACTAAAACAATTAAATTTTTTATAGGGATGTAATCCCAAACTTTTCTGACTAAAATTTTGATGCTTTTAATAAGGTACAATGAACAACCAGATAATGGACTAGTGTAGGCTCCCAAAAATCTATATTCACATGATTTAACATAAAAGTATTTGGATTCCTCATTTTTTAATATAATGAAAACCGTTATATAAATTACATGTATATGAGTCTCCCAAGTGATAAAATACATATGATCTAGTATAGATATACACTTCTTTTCTATGACTCACATATTCTTCTCACTAACATGTCGAAGAAGAAGATTAACCAACTCTAATAATCTGTAAGTTGTCACTCCGACAACTTTATCACCATCTGATATTCCCTCTAGATACAAAATCTTATATTTAACACAGAAGGACACATCCATTGATCCTTGAGTAATATTCCATACTCCATTTTCGAATCTTATTTCTTATCTTTATTTATCCAACAAGACAATTATTTATATTATTTTGTAAACCTATTTTGTGTTAAAAACTACTTTAGTCAAGGAATAATTAGTTTACAATATCGACATTGTTATTATCCTACACTCTAATCATTATAGATTTATCATAAATTAGATAATGCATTCCCAACCTTCCAGGTATATTATTCATCATGAAACTCCTCTCATCTATATAATGTAATGAAACATAGAATAAATAACTCATGAATCCAGTGGAATATAAACACATAAATATAATTTCCATTTACCCCCCAAGAGTGGAATTTTTTAATATTTATCTTCCCAAATAAACCTTATATAAATTCAATCTTTAATATGTCCAATATTTCAACAAGTGATACCTCTTCCCATAATTTTAGTATATTTTTATGAGAGAATGTAAATTGCATTAAGATATCTTCTGAGATCAATTTTTAAATATCTTATGACAATTACAATCAATAAAAAACCTCTATGTCTTTTATTGAGTATATTTAGGGTAAATTCCTAAAATTAATTTCCCCTATAAAATTTATTCAGAATGAGATAAAAACATCAAAAAACACTAGGTTAGTTTTCCCACAATAATTACTTAAGGTAGTCACCATCACATCCCATGATACTAGTATCCATGAAAGTAGAAAAAAACCCCACACATCTTCCATGAACATGAGTTTATTTGATTTGATATAACTCTAAAATATTTTTTGTATTCCCATACATGTCCTCTAGAGGATTAATTATCTCTATTGTGGTCTTGGAATAAGGGTTTGTAGAGAAAAAATTCTGAGCTAATGAAATTTGAATCATTATAATTTCCTTTATATCAATATAATAACATTCCATTTTCTATATTATATTTACTTTAAATAATTTCAATAGAACATCAATGTCCATCAAAAATATATATTTTTACATTTTAATCCCCAAAAATAAAATTAATTTCCCTAAAAATTTTATGTATAGACCGCTCCATATTTGGACTCCCAAACATTGAAAATAGTTAACCTCAATGAATGAAACAATTGTTGGATAAATTATTTTAAACATATTATGATCTCATGTGAGTTTCTAGGACTTTACAGAACAATAATATTTGAAATAAAAGATCTAATAAAACATTTTTGGATTCCAAGAACCATCAGTCACCGGATGAAAAAAGTAGAACTATAAAAATATAGAATAATTATCGATAAATAGCTTGACTATATTGTACCATACACAATGATATAATGAAATAATATAAAACATACAATAAATAACTAAATTGGAATGAAAAAAAGTCTCACATCTAAACAAACAAAAAAATCATAAAAACAAAACATCCAAATTGAAAATAATGCTATGAATGAAAATAACGTATTATGTGGTTTGGATTTAAGCCCATCATCCATGGGAGGATAAATTTTCATTCATTTAAATGAATATAATATTGATTATAATTATATTTTCAATTTTTAAATGAATTAAAATTATTTCACACACTTTTCCCTAAACCACTTGTTCCATGTTAGCTAAAAGTGAACTAAAAAGTGGTCTTATTCGACCTTTATATAGGTTTTCATCTAGTAAAATGGTTTATCTAAATTATAAGTTTTTATAAGGACCCAATATTAGTCATGGTAACCAAGGATTACTTGTATTATTCCTAAAAACCTTCATATTATGGTAAATAATATTACAAACCATTACATATCCCGGTATAAAACCATAATATAACCTTCCCAAACTGAAACAACCAATACATAATCTTTATAAATATCTATATGAAATAACATTTTGATTATAAAATCTTCAACATTTAGAAAAATATCACTTATATATCTAGTTCTGAAACACAACATATTTACCCTTACCCCCCATTAAAAATCAAATTTTATAAATTTTCATCACGTTCTCTAAGGCAATGTTTTGGATTTTCTACCTCTAATCACCAATAATATAAAACATAAAAGTGTCTTAAAATTTACAAACAACAAGGAATTATTTTTATAACTCCTTATGAAACATATTTCAAGACATATAATTTTAAAAAATATTTTTATTCCCTTATTGACGATCAAAATAAGTGAAATATTTATTCATCAAAATTTTAAACTCCAATCTCATCATGTTAGAAAAATCAACCATGAATTTATTATTTTTTATAGTAAATATTATATCATAACCCTAAATTATTTCCATAAAGTTTTTATAATTTGGTATTTTAACACAATGATTGTGATCAAAACCACGTCTCTCGAGAAATAATATTTCAAAAAAAATCAATTGATCATTCCAAACTCTTTGTGATTTATTTATACTATAGAAATAATTCTTGTAATTACATACATTACCTATATCATTATGAAGTTAAAAAACTCTAGTAATCTCATATAAACCTCAGTATTAATTAATCCCTAAACAATTACATCTTCCAATCCAATTGATTGGTCTTAAAATCACTTTTAACCATCCAAACAAAAAATATATGAATTGAATCATGTATATCTATAGAATCAACTATCGCATGAACAATTATTCCATTAATTTTCTCATAGTCATTATAAATGTATGGTTAATTATTTTAGATCACATTTCATTGTCTATCATATTTTTGTGAGAACCCTTTTAATTTCAAGAAATTTTTAATTTGTTGGACTCTTCAGGAGATCCCATGTTTGAGTTTTATCTTTTTGATCATGTTATTTACTTTTAACTTTTACCCATGACACATCCAATGCCTCTAGATCAATATTTTTAGTTTCCATACATGATAATAAATTATATTTAAATACACATAGATTTCATAAAGTTAGCACTGTTATAGTTTAATATTTAATGATATTATCATATTCAATTTTTTTTATGATTTTCAAATTTTGGGTCAATCAGTGACTAATTTAGACTCTTTTTTGTTATTTAAAAAATATTTATTTCTTACTCTTGTTTTATTCCACGATGTTGTCCTGAAATGATTTTGGTGCATCATCCTCATCATATATCTTAATTATGTTTGGATTTAAAGGTTTGAATCAATATTAATACTTAATTAATTTGATATAATTTATATAAAAAATTTTATTGTTCGTATTTTAAATTATTTTTAGGATTTACATGTTTTTAAAAGGAACACAATCATCATTCATGTCTCTATACATTAATTATGTCCCTTATTTAGTCCAAATGTAACATTTTATTTAAAGACTCCAAAATGATTTATATTTTTATTGATTCTATGGAATATCTCATATGAGATCATATTCTCTATAGTACTTATGAAATCCATATTTTTACGGTATATTGATACTCACAATCCCTCCACCCAATACATAATTGAGAATTCACTCTCTATGAGTAGTTTTTACCATATTATTCACAATGTTGTTCCATATTTCAATAAATTAATTCTATTATGGTTTTCTCAATAATAAAGCCTCATGTTTCACTCTATAATTCAACAATTTTTCTTAAATTTAATGGTGTTATATTCAATATTGTAGTTTAATTATAATATTTTCAAAACCCTAAAAGTTTCAATTTTAGATCTCATATGGTTTTTATTTATGAATTATTTTACATGTTAGAGAATTATTATAGATATTATAAAAATAATCATGTTATATTAAACAATAAATAATTAAATGTTCACTTCTTCAATAGTTTCCATATGTGTCATTGGACCACATATATTTCTGTTAACCAACTAATGTAAAGGTGATACATTAGCTTTTCCTGTGAGGGTTCTAAAACATCTATCAACACATGTTTTAATAACATTTAATTTCAAAATATCTCTTTAAATCATGAATATTAGTCACTAACTTATGATTCGAATTAAATTCCTTGGTTT
Organism: Viscum album; assembly: GCA_963277665.1. NCBI lineage: Eukaryota > Viridiplantae > Streptophyta > Magnoliopsida > Santalales > Viscaceae > Viscum > Viscum album. The sequence goes on along the minus strand of OY728126.1, from coordinate 810,716,601 downwards.
TTTCATGTATATGATTTAGTTCTCTATGGAACAAACTTTTCTATTCTTCCTATATGTAAAAATTATGTTTATTTTAATATAAAAATTATAGAGATTTCCATTTATCTTCTATCATTGAATAAACAAATTACCACCATTTATAATGACTAAACATCCATTACAATTAAATATGAATTTGAATATTGGGTCATAATGCTGATATACACTAAAGAGACTATGTTATGACTATTTACATAAATTTCATATATATAATAAAAATCATTTCTAGTTATTATTGTTATACCAATAAAAATGATATTTAAATAAATTCAATTACCAAAATATATAATTACAACCTCTTGATTCTCCATATATGTCAATGAACAAGCATTTCTCATCATACTAGATGAAAAATTCTCATTATTTATCCATATATAACTATTTTTACTTATTTTGTGTTTAGTTTAATTCATTATAGCATTCTACTCCTTCATATTTTTCTTTCACTAAATTTCTAGTGGAGTTGAGACATAGATTTTTTAGTCCTAATTAATTTTATTTTCAATATCATTATTGTCCTCATATTCATTAAATACAATTTTTTTCTGTAATGAAATATCACTTATTAATTTATACACTTTTCATTTTGGTACCTAATTAAATTTAATTATGGATCTTATTTTCATATAATTATATGTTTATATCTAAATATAGAGTTGTTCTAATAGTATCTAAAAAATAGTCTCGTCTGTGATATGAATGATTTATCATCATCCTAAATTATTGGATTATAATATACATGAATCATAAATTATATTCATTCCTTTTAATAATAGGTGATGGTGTGAACCACAAATCAACATAATTGAAACTTTATCAATGAACATATAGAATCGATTTCATTCCACGTATTCATAGAATCAATATAGATTTTTTGTTCTTATATATCTCTTAAGGATTTATCCCATCAATTTAATTTATATTTAGAATTAAATTATTTTTCAGGTTATGAATAATTTTTTTGATATATATTTTTGATAATTCAAATTGAATTCTATTAATCATTCAAAAAAATTCTCTGTGATTCTTGGACCTCTTTCAACTAAATATTTTACTTACTCTCTAAAAAATTTAAAACGTATAACCATAAATTTAAGTCTTTTTAGTTATTCAACACTTTATCCACACTCTACAGTTTGGATTTAAATTATTCTATTTAATTAGTGTATTATCTCAATAATAAATATATTTTCCAATTATTATTATTTTGAATATAATTCTCCCAAAATAAATCCATTCAATAATAATTTTATTTCAAATAAATCTTATTGTTTAACATAAACCATTCTTTCATTATGTTAATTCTATACCACTTCAATCATGAAATATTTAGAATTTGATTTGAATTTTTTGTCTATTCTGTCAAGAATAAATCATCATTATTTACCACTTTACTCACATGATTAAATCACTAGAATTTATTCTTGGATTCGTTGACTAATTTATTATTTATTCTTTAAATAATCTTCTTTGTTTATTCAGTGAATATTTTACCTCACCATGATCTCCATCATTTTATATTGGGAAATTTTTAATAATATAGAAATCCTAATAACATTTAAATTATAACTGTGATATTTTTTCCCTTAAAATTTACCTTTTCATTTATTGATATTTTATAACATCTAGTGAAAAAAATTCACAACTAATACCATTTTTCACATGCATAATAACTATGATCAAAATTATATATTTCATTATAATCCAACTATTTGGATGAGTGTGTTGACTTTCTTTTATGTTTCACCACTGTCTCATAAAAATCCATTGTACTCTAAAATTACTTGAGATAAAATATATTTTAAATGAATTTTCCATATATAAAATACCTTTATATTGTAAAATGGTGGAAGAATTCATAATTTTTTATAATAAAAAAACAATCAATTTCATTCAAAATTCTTTGAATGGATCCAGAAAACCTCTTTGATATGGGGAAATAAACCTATTATTTTTCGTATGGAGTATATTTAAATAATAAAACATATTATGAAAAAATTGTTGCTTTTAATTATCAAGCATTCCACATCTTAAATAAATATTGGATCAATTTTCAATTTTTTATTCATATATGAGACACTAAAAAATTTAATATATATATATATATATATATATATAATTTTAGAGTACCCCAAATATGTTTTTTAGGCCTTAACATTGTCAATATGTAACTAAAACTATTATTGAGTTATCAAAATCTCTATAAGATGACTTACTATGATTCTTTGAATTGTTGTAGATAATTCAGAAAACCCAAAATTTAAAATATGATATATCATTATTTTCCTTATATGAATCGAACTGTAGAGTTCACATTTTTATTTTCAACATTATCTAAGAAATAAATCATTATCAAATCCACATATCACTTTCTATACTTATCCTTCTTCTTAATGTTTCTAGGTAAGTACATAATAATATGATTCATTATTAGTTACAACTAATTTATAATAACATAGCTAATACATAAATCTAACCAGCACATTACCTCTATATTTTTATTAATGAACAAATCTAAACCGACAACTGTGTTTTTTATTTATCCATTAATAAAAATATACATAGAACATTATATGTTTATTACATATTATATTCTCTATTTTTTCCTCTGTAATTCATTAATTTTAATCTTAATCTATTAATAATATTTAAATAAAATGAAATATCTAAAATCTAAATTCCACCAGCAAAAATATCATAGGTATTGAATAATTTCTCCCAAATACAACTATTAATGATTTGGCATGTGGAACAGAGACTATGGGAACATAAATAATAAAATTTAAGTTGAAAATTTGAATATGAAAAACATGACAATATATTTTAAATATCCATTAAATTTCACCCATATTTATATTCTGAAATTTATATATCACACAAAAATACCATTACATGGTTTTACCAATACCATGTCATGTATTTACCCTGAAATACAGTATATATTGTCATATATTATTTCAGTAAAACTACTAGAAAAATATACATAACTATGTTTATTTTTCAAAAATTATCTAGAAAACACCATCAGACCATGGGAATAAAACCTCCACACTTCACTCTGGAAATATGTTATTTTAAAATAAAATTTCCATAAGAATTGAAATATGGTTTGTTATATTTGTTTTACTCTATTTGTTTACTCACATTCAACAACCATGTTAAAAAAATTATATGGTTTAAATGTCACATGGTGTTTAAGAAAAATATCAAGAATAATTCTTTAAAAACACTAATCACCATTTTGGTGGTGAAAATAAAATGACATGGTGTAATGAACTAAAACATGGTTCACCTGTAATGGTTTCCAATTTCATTCACATAATTTCATTAACACTTTTTATAACTATTACATTAACCTTAGAAACAACTAAAATTTGATATGTTCTCATTTATTAAAAACGTCTATAAAATCCATCAAACTATCCCCAAACATAATTCGATCATTTAAAAAAACCAAATACATCAAATGAGAAAAATAAAAAACTAGTACACAATATTTTAATACAATTAATCATTCTCCTCTATTGATCTTATTTTCTCCTTTACATTTTAATTTATAGGTATTTCAATGCTTAATTATATAGATAAAACTAATTCCAAATGAGTCATTGAAAACAATCATACTAAATATAAATTATAAAATTCTAATATCATGTATCATTTATATTTGGATGTCAACAAAATCCATGATAGGTGTAGATAACCACATGTAAATAGAAATGTTTATGTTTACCATGAATCATGAACTCTATAAAAAATCATGTTAACATAACTCTCCATGTGTAACTTATTATTGATATTGTCCCCATGGACGCTATCTATACCTACAACATATACATAACTACTCCCCCTCCAGAGTAGATTCACCCTTAAAATGAGAGTAAATAAAATCTACAATTATTTTTTGAAAATATTTATCTATAATTACATGATTTTTATAAGTAAAAAACCCATCCAATTTACATACTTTATTTAAAATAACATGATTCCACTAATATAAACAACCTCCTCATATTTTGGGATGTGTTTGGATACAAATATTACAACAATTCATCTTTAATAAATAGTATGGACAAGGGATTCATAAAATATCTTCTACATTTTAATTTATTATAATGGATTCCATTTTTAAAAATATATATTTCTAATTATAATTATTAAATTTATATTAAATTTGAATAAGTTTCAACAGGAGTTTGATACCATATTTATTTGTATCTTAGATGTTCTTTTTTGTCACAAAATATCACTATTTTCCTCATCAAAATATATACCAGAACCTAAAACGGTTTCTTTATCCAAATTAGTTTGGTACATGGATTTTATTACAAGATATATTACAAATCTATTTTATTAAGTGATATACATTCATATATAATCTTATCCATCTATAACACTTTCTTCTCATGATTAATTATCTTCTATTGGTATACATTTTATCTTCCACATACTTCACCCAAACTATATCTAATAATCCATAATATTTTATTATTTTCTTACACTTTAAACTTAATCATATTCAAGGGAACCTTTAAAAAAACTCAGGATTCATGTTATTAGCATAAGGTTCTCATTCTTTTTATTACTTAGCTATATTTTATCCATCTATTTTGTATAATAAATTTATATAGTATTTTATATTTAGTATAGAAATCCCATTTACGATTTTTATGATTTCTATACTAAATATATACAGTCACTTATTAGACTTAATTTCTAAATAATTAATTATTGAGTTATCCAATCAATGCTATTCTGATATATGCTATTATCACGTTCACAATATCTTGAACTTTTTTATTCATGTTTCCAGCAAATATTACATCTTCATCATATAATAATACAAAAACATATTTTTCCTTCAAGATATTCTCTAAGGGAATGGGCTTAAAAACACTTTTCATAAACTCTGATTTCTGCATACTTGAATCCAGTGAAGGATACTAATCTTTTTGCACTAGATATGAACAATTTTAGTATTTATTAAGATGAAATACCTTAGATACATGATTACCAAGTTAAAATAAACTAATTATTTTATGTAAATCAATTCATCAATAAATATTTATTAAAATTATTATCTTTTAATTCATTTGATGAATCTTCAATCACCATTGAATTACAATAGCATAGAATAGTTTAATTGATTAATGTATCATTATCAGTGATAATGTTTATTCAATATCCACACATTTAATTTGGTCATTCCCTTTACCAAGATATGCTTCCTTATTTTAGGTCAAATTCAAAAGACCATCATGTTTATTTTTAAACACACATTTCAGTCCAATTACATTTTGATCACATGGCCTATTCACAAGATCTTAAATTATATTATTATTTATATAATAAATTTATTCCTTTTGATATTTAACCCATGATTTATACAGTAAATTTTTTTCGAACATTATATTTTCTACTTATTATAACAAAAAATATAACATTATTCACATTCCTAATTCACCATGTTTTTATTGGAAATGTTTTTATATAATTTTATTAGACTCATCAAATGAAAATATCTTTTATCAACATTGAGTAGATTATACACTCATAATAGCTACAATTTCTTCTTCCAATTCAATCTTGAAGTCTTCCTAATGTATTTTTTCTTGTGGTTCTCCAAAAAGTCATCCTTATGGAATTTACATATTTATTTACAAATTTCTTTGAAATAAATTTATCATTTTTTAGTTAAATAATATTCTGAGGACTGGTTTAAAGAAATTATGATTTAATTTTGGTTGAATATCTATGAAATAGTATTTAACCCTTGTATCTCTATATTTTTCTTTTGTACATTTTTTTGAATGTAACACTAACTTTAAAAGAATCTAAAATAATTTAGATTTATATTCATCATGTTTCAAATCTAAAATAGTTTCATATTCTCATTAATACATGTATTTTTTTGATTATATCTAAATCTTTCATACATATATCATATATTTCATTGATATGGAACTCTTAATGAGTGTTATCGTTATCATATTTTTCACTATGAGATTTAATCACTAAATAACTCTATTATTTCATATATATATACCAAGAAATACCTCATATTTGATTATAAGCTTCTTTATGAAATTTTAATCATCAAAGGTGTAAATGATTTTTTCTCATCAATAAAGGGATCTTGCTATGCTGGGCAGGATCTTAGTCTTTCAAAAAAAATATTTTTTTTATTAAAAGATTTAATTATTTCTTATAATTTACATTTTGATCTCACCTCTAACGTCTTGTAATAAATAACATTACCAATTTCTGAATAACATAAATATTAAGAAAATTATATTATTATAGTAAATAATAAAATAAGAAACCATATTCACCTCATAATATTTTATGTGTCATTAGAATATATATTGCAGTATAAACTAAACCTAGAAAGTGTTAAGATATTTTATTCCACATCATAGAGGGGTTTTACAACATATTTTCTCTCGTAAAAATTTCACTTAAAATGTACATTTCCATAATTACATTAGAAATACTAATCAATAACTTAATCATTAAATGAATTTACATGTTTTTTTGATTTATATAATAAAGTCACCTATACCACAAACCTTTCTCCATTTCCATGATGAGAAATCAAGATGTTTTTGATAACCAAAATAGTGATTTCCATTAGTGTTATATACTTAAATAAAGACATTACCATGCATTCCATTGATTAACAAACTACTATGATTAAATGTGACTTTGAGTCATGAGTTGAAGAGAAAAAACACTATTAATAGATTGAATCAACGCGAGTCAACATATTACATATTGGTATTCATTAAATATTAATTTTAAATATTTATATCAATGTTTTCTATAATCATTAAATAACCACATTTACCAAATTAGAATATTATATTCACCTAATTCTTCATGTTCTTTAAAAAAATAAAACCACCATTCAAGTGAAATGAACACCCACACTAAAATACCCATACACAACATTTCTTTATTTATTTAAATGAAATTTCATACATGAAATCCATATTATTTTTTTTATAATTTCGTTGAATTTTTTTTTGTTTATTTTATATATAATTTAATGACTCCTCATTAATATTGATGCAAACATCATTTATATTATACTATTCGTTTAGTTAAGAGGATATTTCTCTAATATAATAAAATTCATGAATTGGCCCTCAATTCTTTATAACACTATTGAATTTATTTCTTTCACTTATTTTTTACAAATCATTTGATTTATTATTTCATCCCCTAACCTGGAAACTCGAATCCAATTAAAAATTCATAATCATTACATTTTCAACATTTATTATAATAAATGTAACCGAATTTTATCTATCCAAAACAAACACAATCAAACATAAATATTAGACACTTATATATCAATTGAACTGTTAGGTTTATATTTTTATAGAATTAAAATAAACTCTTACATAAAAATACCCATTTCATTAAGTGATCTTTTTCCAACCATACTGAGCTTTTATTTTTTCCATATTAATTCTTCATAATTTTTCTAACTCATCCTTTACCCATGAAAAACATTTTGAAATGTGTGATAAACATAAATTGATTATTAAGGGATATAAAATAAATAAATCTATAAGACAATTGAAAAAAAACCCAATTTTGTAACATTACCATGTTACCATTTGATCATATAAAATAAACCATATCCATATGAAATAATTTTTTTCTCAAATAAAACATTTAAAACCCATAAGAATCAAAAAAAAGAAACCCATATTGGAAAATTACAACATTATATTCATAACTAGTTTTATACTTATGTCAGAAATTAATGGATCCCATTTAAATATATTAGATAAACCAAATTGGAAACTCCATTCAACATTCCTTTTAAGACAATTAAAATCACCTAATTCATTGGAGAGCTATATCAGGATCACCCATATTATAAGTTGTATCATTATCATCAATCTTGTAAGCTATGTCCTGATCACCACTGTATAAGATGTATCAAACAATCCCATTATAATATACAATTGAAAATTAAATTTTTAATTTTTTTTTTCAGATTTTAAATTTTCATCATAAAACAAAGAATTTGTTTTGAAACGAAAATCAATACACTTTCCCATTTTTTCCAAAACATAAAGAAAAATTCTATTTCTCTTGAAAACAGTTTAAAATGAAAAATTAACAAAATAATATGAACATGGAATAGATTGAAAATTACTATGAAATATTTCAAAGGAATATTAAAAAAATTAATAATCATGATTTCTAGAAATTATAGTCAGGAAAAATATGTTGAAACCCTTCCATTGCACATTTCTAAAAAGTGTTAGAAGTGGAACATACAAATATAATTAAAACTATTCATTTTTAAATCATTTTAAAAATTTAAAAAATGGTAAAAATTTACCTTTATAAATAATTTAATAATAAATGATAATTTCCTTGAAACACATAAAATAATATTGACATGTAAGTAATAGAGTTTCAAGGGAATCTTTAAAAGTTGTTTTTTAAAAGAAAGTCCCTTACATTGAGTCATAATTATCACATACATTATTTAACACATTTATAATAAATTTTGATCAAATATTTAATTTATAAAGAGACATTACTAGGTTTAATACATTACTGTTAATTTTTCTTTAATTTTATAAATTGCATGTTTATTACTTAATTAGTGAATTCCACATTGTTCGTTTTGGGGATGTTTTATTTGTAACTTCAAAATGAATTTGGTATGTAGAGCATGTAAAATAGGTCATTGTTTTCTCATATAAAAAATATTAATAATAAAATAATTTTTATTTTTATACAATAGTTATAATTTTGAAACCAACAACGAAATATTGTTATGAAAAAATTAATTACTTTACAATCACGGAGACAGTAGGCCAAACATACTCATGAGTAACATTAATATTTTTCAACAAACATGAGTGAAGTTAAATAGGTGTCATTATATACTTAAATAATAATTTTAATATCATAAATAACATTTTATATCAATAAAAATACTTATATATACCTTCCATGTGATGCAATGATGAAAAACGAGTAACATCGCGTTGTGGAGGTGTTAATCAACACATACGCCAAAACAAAATTATCATTTTTAATGGATGGAATGGGATGATAATAGTTGAAATTTTATATATATGTCAAATTATATCCTGAATATAATATCTCTTCTTTAAATCCATGACCATAAAAATATGTGAGAGAAAATAAATTATAAGTATTTGGGAGGCAGTAATCCAACATAAGCAACAATGGATATTTCATTTTCCATTTTATGATAGAGGAGATTTATACAGGTTAATCCCTTAAACTGATATAATATAAGAATATTTTGGATAATAATTCTATTATTTCATCATGGTTAAATAATATTTGATGAATTTATATGAGGAAATAAAACTATGACAATCAAGTAAAATATATACTTTTTTTCAGAGAACCTCATTTTAATTACACCTTAATCCCTATATGGTAGGTATTATTCTCAAAAAAAGAAAAAAATAATGTGGATACGGATTGTACGTATTAATTTGGGTAGTAATTGGAATAGTTATAGTGCTCAAAATGTTTGAGGAAGAGATGAGAGGAGGTTCCTTTTTATATGTGATTAGAGGGGAACTGTTGGAATTATATAAAATATTTAATTAATATAAATTGATATTTCTAAAAAATTTGAAAAAAATAATTATAATTTGAATATATTGTTATTATTATTCTAAATGCTATAATTCATTAATATTTGGACATTATTTGGTGAATTTCCACCTTTATAACTCCATTTTATCCCTCGTTAACCCTATTGATGATTATCGTCATATCAATGTTTTTTACTATTTAGGGGTTAATAAATACACTATTAAAGAACTAGTGAAATTTAAAAATAACATGGTTGATATTTTGGGAAATATAAAACTCAATTTTCTAGATTTATTAATTTTATGTATTTTAAATCATTTAATTAATTATTATATATTAAAAAATATAATTAATGTAATTTTTGGAGATATACATTTACATTAACATTAAAGTCATCAAAATAAAAATGTAATTAGAATATAGACCTTTAAAATAAAAATAAAATTTTATGTATATCTATAATATTATTTTTAATAGTACAAATCATCCAAATCAAATTACATAATGAGTTTCTAGAATCGTTTACTTGTTTTGTCTTCAGCTTGTACAAGAACAATGACGGCAATGCATAAGAATTTATGGTTATTATTTAATCATTGATAATAATAAATAAATTAACATCATAAAAATAAATACAATTTTTCTAAAATAAATATTTTTATTAATTTAAATATTATTTTTATACATATGTTGACATATAAGAATAATATTAATAGAAGAGAGTAATGTTTTTTATTTATCATTAATTAAAATAAGATATAAGTCATTTTGAGAGACAAATGGTAAAATATATCCATAAAATATAATATTAGATGTTGAATGTCTAAAACACTCCTATAGTAGATTAATGTTATGTTTTGGGGTTATTTTTTAATCCTTATAATATTAATTCTAATCTTAATTATTGGATTTACCCTTACCGAGGTTGCTTATATTTACCATAGTTACTATTATACAAAACAAAAACTAAAGGGACCCTTTGTAATATTTTTTTTAGAAAAATTAAAAAATATGTAATTAATGTTATGAAATTTAATTCCTATAATTGGTAAAAATCAATTTTAACACAAATGTGTAAAATTCAACAAAAATAGTTTTTAGAAAAATAAGTTTTAAGCTAAAAAATAATCTCATACCAAAATTAGGCAAAACGGTGAATCCAATATAATTAAATATATTATTTATATAAAAAGGTTTATTATGTTAATTTGAGATCATATTAAATTTATTATGATACTTTTCAATGGATATAACTATATTTTTTAAAAAACTCTATATTTTTTACTATTCCCTGAAAAATTAATCTTTTTAGAAAAATATCAAAATCTCACTATAAGATAACTTTGAAGTGATAATACAAAATTGAAATTTATTTTTTCAAATAGATTTTCTAATAGTGGTATGAATTAATTAATTTTTTTTTCAAAAAAAGAAATAAAAAACATTTTTAAAGAAAATGTATTTTTGAAGCACAACATGAATTTACTAAATTGGAGGGCATATTTTTTAAAGAATTTAATAATTGGTTTTTAATTAGTATAACCTTTATATATGTTTCATAATTTTTTGAATACACTGCATAAATTTTAATTCAACGTATATGTTTTAATAATCATAATTAAATAATAATATTACATGGTTCATTTAAACTTTGTGTTGGGTATAATGTATGATATCAAATAATATATTATTTTAAAATATCCAGATATTAAATGGAACTCCTTTAATAAATTGAGTCCTAGAAATGATATATTTTTCTCAGTAATCAAAGGCTTTAGATTTGAAAATACCATTACATAAAAACGACATTGTAAAAAGGGATAATAAAACATTCTCCTGAAAAGAGTTAAAGGGAAAAATGAAGTACATATAAAGTAACACATAACTATGTTTTGTAATAGAATAATATTAGTGGGAAGTAAACATATGGACATAAATATAATGTTGAAATAATGATAGATAGTGACATAGAATATATATCACAATAATGAAAATGATAATTAGAAATTAAATGACAACAAAACCACAAGAATATGGGCCATGAAAAAGGCCACCAATTCATCAGAAATGAAGGTATTCAGATAAACATTTTATTTTAGAATCCTTTTTATAGAGATTATAAATGAATTTAAAATATTGGCGATGAAAATTAGAAAATATACATTATTTACATTCATTAATTCAATATACACATTATTATCATTTGGGTTCATCTTTTAATTAAATTTCCCTTATATCTTATCATTGAATCCAAATGACAAGTATGAATATTAAATGTCTCAATAACTATAATAAACTTATTATTTAAAAGAATTATATAATAACATGAAAATATGTTTTTCATATATTTATTAAAACCATCATTTTTATAACATAAAAAAAAGAGTCCCAAAAAGAATTAAACTTCACTTGAAGAAATAATTCAATATTCTTCAAAATTTGAGATTTACACCCTCAGATATAATTTTATCATACTGTAAATAGATAAACATGGTTTTCTTAAATTTATTTTTGAAAAATATTTAAAACCTAATATTAACAAGATTTGATCACATATTATTCTATGATATTAACCTTAATAAAAAAATAACATCAATCACTCATAAAGTATCTTATAAAAAATGTTTATACAGTTTTCATATATCATACATAAAATACCAATAATTTACCAAAATAATGTCACAAAAAATTATATATTCCTAAAAAATATAATTCATAAATTTTTTATCAAATAAAATCCAATATCAGACAATACTATTTCTATTTATCTTAATCAAAAACCATTTACAAAATTATGAACTTCTTCAAAAATAACATTAATCCCCTAGTAACCAAAATTAGTTTTCACTCCAATGGTTACTTATACGATAAAACATTTATTTCATAAATATAATAATTAAATCATCATCAATTAATATCCTAAAACTAATGGTTATTAATACATTAAAATTAATTTCCTTTGAATATAAATTTAGTATTTATAAAAAGACATTTTTACAAAAGAACATATTAAATCTGAGGTTCATATTACCACAAATGTCCCCCAAAATACACTTAATCAAACTAAAATCATATCAAATTAAACCTGAAGAGGGTTATATTTGACTTATAACTTATTATCAAACATAATTTATGAAACATAGAAGGTACTTATTAATATATATTTAAACTCAAATGAAAACATCTTTATCCCTAATGATATTTAATCATTTCTCTAATACCAACTATAATAGCCTTGAAATTGAATTCCCAGATCCGATACAAAAAACCTAATATTTATATTTTTCATATTGAGAAACATTTCCTAATTTTAGTCATCATAAAATAGAAACATCAAATGGAAATATTATATGACTAATATACCTAAGTATATTTTAGGTTTTTAGTTGTAGAAAATTCTGAAAAAATCATACATAACAGTACAAAAATATTTAATTGATAATTATTCCACTATACCCAGAGTTTAATATTCTAAATCAAGTCTTTAAATTTTTTACAAATCAACCTTAAACCCTACAAAAAAAATTTGAAAATTTTGGGAGAGTGCAAAATCGTAGTATAGGGCATAGATTTAAGAAATCTGTTGGTCCAGTGAAATCATGAAAAACCATAAAATGATTACATTTTACCTTTTTTCATATTATAATATTAGATAAATCTAATCAAAATTATAAAAAATATCAAGTAAAAAATTAAAAACCTATATAATTAAAATATAATTCCTTAGTTGATATTTGGACCATTATATTTAATACCTGTGTCAAAATCCTGTTAGAAGAAACTGGGGCCCTGTAAAATCCATAACAGAATCCACCCTGGTCAAGTAGATCATTATTTTATTTGAATATAATTAACATTTCAAAATTCATTTGGGAGTTATATTAGGATAACATTTCATATATGTTGCATTAGGCTCACCCATCTTATAAGTTGTATCGGGTTCAGCCGACATATAAGCTATATCGAATTCACCCTTCATCATATTTAATGCCAATGTACTGTAACACCCCAGGTAAATAAAGAATATGAAATTTTAATATTTATCCATATTTTGGAATAAAATATTAATATGACTTTAAAGGGGACGCTATGCTCGATGGCGTACCCAACACGCAACAACGAGTTTCTTGGGAATCTTACGTTGCACTCTAATAATAAAATAATATTATTTTAAATGGTAGTTAACATGTAGCCGTTGTATTGGCAGGAATGGGTATAAATAACTAAAATATGATTATATATGTTTTTAAATGTTTTTAATTTTATCCAATAAAAGATAAATATTTAAAATACGGAAAGAATTCAATTTTAGGCGTATATGCCCCAGTTTTCACTAAAGGTTCACTTATCGCCTTTTGATGGTGAACCGTCATTAAATATAGTTTTGTTCACTCTTATAAATCCTTTTGGACCAAATAAAACTCTTTTTTGGAATCGGGTCATCAAAATTTACTTTGTGTAAATTTTTGGTATCTTTCCGATAAAGTTCATTTTTTTAATGAATAGTGTAAAATGTTGTATTTTAATTCAAAACCGCTTTTTAATCTAATTTATTTATATGATTAGATTATGTTTCTAATTGGTTTTAAATTTAAATTAGAATATATTTTTACCATTAAATCCAACAGTGGTTGTTGGAATTAATTTCACCTTGAAATCGGACTTAAACTAGTGTCAAACTTTTGATACTTATTGTTTCATAAAAACAAGCTATTTGTCATGACAGCGGGAATTAATTTGTAAATTAAGTAATGTGACTTATATGTTTTTAATTTTGTAAAATAGACTTCATTTTTGAATTTGGAATATCAATTATATCTTAGTGTGAATTTTTGGTAATTTTCTGAAAAACTTCAATTTTTGATGAATAGTGAAACCACTTAGTGGTACTTATAAAAACTGATTTTTCCGTTTAAATGAAATTTTGCCATCATTGTGTTTTGAATTTCAAATATCATACATACATGGTTGTCATTAAGAAGTAAAATGTGGTTCAATGGGATTAAAATGTTTTTTTGGTGAATAGTAACTTATTAAGTTTTTAATCGCGATTAGAGGTAATTAGTGTAGTTTAAGGTAAAAATAATGTATTAATAATATGAAATGAACTTTAAACATGTCCTAACCACATTGGATGTGTCATGGCCGACCAATAAACCCCATGGGTCAACTTAGGGACCCCATGAAGCCACTTTGGTTGGAAAATGACATTAATATCTTTTTATTTAAAGTTAAAGTAAAAATGAGACAAACATGAAATGTTTTACTAAAACAATTTTTACATGGGGTTATACAAATCTGATTTTTGATTAAAAATATTAATTGGAAATATAAAAATATTTCCTACATCAGGATAATTTTTTTTATAATTTTTAGGCTTTAAATAAATTAATTTAATTATGACATCATGATGATGCAACGATGACCTCATTATTGAACAGTTTAAATAAAATGAAACGATAATATAAAATCTAAGACCTACACTTGTCCAAAAACTATTGGATGGGAATATTTAGAAGCCTTATCAACTTATATTCGAAATATATCAATGTGGGACCTTAGAAATTCGAAACATGTTTTAAAATAAAATAATAGTTTCATGATTTCCAAAAGTGCCCCTCCTCTCCTCTTATAAAAGGCCCCCATCTCTACCTCATTTCACACACTCCTCAAGCTTTTGGCTCGGCCATACCCTTCCCATTTACTCTCTCCACATCCCTCTACTCATCCTAAAGTATTCCCTTTGGTCATAATCCTTTCAAAGGAAGCCTTTAGGCTCAAATCAAAAGGAGTTACACTTTTAAAGGTAATTCATTCTCTCATGTTCATTTGTTTTATTTTGCTTCTCCAACCCCCTAAACTCTTTTTATTTACTTCTTTTGTAACAACAACAATATTTTAAATATACTAGGATTTTGTTATAAGATTTATTAGAGCTACACTCTCACACAACTATATCAAATGGGTAAAGAACATACGGTTTCCGTGGATGGCGAAATTCTACCTCCCGAAATGATGATTGTTCAATACTCATTTAACACCTTCAAAGGTGGCCATTATGGTGTCACTATTTTTATATATGATATATAATATGTTTATTATTTCCTTAAGCTTCTGTATTTTTTGTTTATGTCATACCATTATTGTTTCCATTATGGGTAAACACGATATCTTCATTTTAGGAAGTGCGGACTACCGCCCCTTGAAAGTGATTTGATTCGTTAATACCATATGTGGGATGTGTAAAGGATAAATTTAGTTATATTATATATGTTATTATACTGGAATTATAATATACTCTTATATTATTAGGATTCCATTCCATAAAATACGAAATAGAAATGGATGTAGCGTTCATGCGTACGTACGACTTACCGTCTCCATGAACGGTGCATTTCATTTCTTACCTCTAAATGTGATGTAATATTATAAATACATGTATATTCTGAATATATATGATATATATGTTATCCAAATCATTAATATAATTCTGGATATAACGAACCTTTGACCAAATTAACAACATGTATGTGTAAGAAGTCTATTTTTGACTTAAGAACCAAATACCGACAAAATGAACATTATTAACATAAATGATTACATGATGTTCATAACATGGTATAAAAGGAATAATGAACCTGAAAAAGGTTCTTAATCAAGTATATATTAAATCAAGTTTATTATTCAGGACATTAATGAACGATCGAGTCAAGTCGGACCCGAGGTAAGGGATCCTACTCCTCTCTTTCTTTTTAAGTACACTCTTTTATGTCATTCCTTCTAAGATCATATTTCTTGTTATTGGGATGTTATTTTATATTACTCTAACTATAATTTTTATTTTCATATGATGAGAGACCCTATTCTCTCTCATAAATCCATTTTGGAAGTTTTGAGTGGCGCCGTTATGCTGCTGAATTTTCGTAAGAAATCTAACCTCTCTCTTTCTTTTTAAGTACTCTCCTTTATGTCACTTCTTTTAAGATCCTCTTTGTTATGTTGGGGGATGTTATTTTATATTACTCTTTCTATAAACTTTATGTTAATATGATTATATACCCTATTTTATCTCATCAACCCATTTTTGTATGTTTTATGTGGTGCCGTTAGGCTGCCGAGTTTTCGTAAGGGAATTTTCATCTCACTTTTATTCCCGTGATATTTATGGTACATTTTCCACAATTTACTTTGAGTGGTGTATTTACTACCCATTATTTTACTCATTGTGTAATATACCTTCTTTTATGAGTATTTACATCAAGTTTTATTTTCCTTCTTTCACGAGGTGTATGTTTTGAAAGATACCCATGTCGGTAAGGGAACCTTTCACCCTCGTCTGTTTAAAAGACTTCGTTTGTTATGTCTTTTAATTCACATAATATTATGTTGGGATATGTTCTTATATATCCTTATTGATGTAAATTTTATGTCCAAGTGATGAGATACCATTTTTATCTCTCATCAACTCATTTTATAAATTTTTGAAGTGACGCCGTTAGGCTGTCGAATTTTACCAAGGGAACATTTTAACCCAATTTCGATTTCTTTGGGTTCAACAAGTATTTATTGAATATGCCATCCTTTGAATATGTGTGAATGAAATTTTATTGTTTTACACTTAATATCCAATTATATTGGGTGTATTTATATTTGTCACACATAATTTTGAGATTGATTTATCCTTAATTTAAGGATACCTTCTTTATAAGGGATTTCATCACATTTTACATCTCTATTGAGACTTCATTGTTGTTATGCACCAATTCAATCCTATATGGTGTATATACTGTCCTTTGGAATATTATATCATGAATCCATTTATTCTCATGATATTATAAAGTTCTGATTAAATGTTATTCCTCAATTATTGTATTCAAGTGTCTCTAATTTTGGTAAAAACCCTTTAACCAAAATATCGCTTTAAATGTTTTAATGATTTGTTCTTATTAATTTACATGTTTTCAAAATGGTTTTAAGGATTTATTTATATGGATATTAATGGTTTAAAATGTTTAAATATTCAAGGTGGTATGGGACACTTTGATTCAAAATCTCCTTATTAAATGTTTTAAATAGTTTTGGAAATTGTTTCTTTTTGAATAGATTCATTATTTCAATATACTAAAATGTTATATTGTGATTAAAATGTGGAAATGTTATGTTTCCTTTATGCATGTTTTATGTGATATGTTTATGTTATGTTTCTTGGGAATTGTTATGAAAATGGGTGGTTCTTGGATAAACCAAGGGCGGGTGAGCCCGATATAGCTCTCCAATGCATTGGGTAACGCGAAAGAGTGAAACGTTAAGGTTTCTCCGAAGAGATTTAGGGAATATACTATGATGGGTATTCCAAATGTAACCAAGAGGGTTACTCCCTACGTAAGAATGTTATGAATGCCTCAAGTTACCTTTTATGTCTTATTATTTCTATGATTTATTAATGATTTTATGAGTTATGTTAAAGTGCTTATGTTTTGCGGATAAAGTATGATTTCATTCTTATGTATACATGTACTCATGTTTCCTTTCCATATTTTTATATCCCTTACTGTGCTTTTTATGCTCATCCCATGTTTTTTGAAATGTTTTTCACAGGTCAAGTGAAGGGTACATGATGTGATGATAGTGTCAAGGATGTGTCAAGAAAGAATCCATGTTTTATTTTAAATATGTTTCTGTTGATGGGAAGAATGAATATTGTCTTTTATGTAACCACTTTGTTTAAATATGGAAGGTAATGAAACTTTCATGATCTTATTCTCTAGAAATCTAAACCTGAAAAGATCCTCAATGTGTAATCATGTAATAACTCATGATTAAGTAAGGTTTAAGGCTGGGGCCTTATAGTTGGTATCAAAGGTCGGTTAAGATATCTTTAGAGGTTAGGGTACTCTCTAAGCAGAAGTGACATTACCATAATGGTTAGGATTTCAGAAAGAGTCCTAGTTTTAGATAAAGTGAATGAGTTAGTATATCTTAGTGTTTAACTTCCTCATTAGTACATGATGGTTTTGTTGATATAATCACACTGACATTTCTGTTTTTAGTGAATGACTGGATCTCATAGGCACCAAAGTGACAATTGGTTTGAAGGAAACTGTGGTGGTTCTCTGATTAAGAGACTCAATGAAATGGGGTATTCAATGAGGAAACTCATGGTTTTTCTAATCAAACTATCAAGGAGTCATGATCAATCACGTGAACATTGGTATGTTCTATAATGCATCATGTATGAGATGACCAATCGATGTGGAAGTTCAGATAATAATTAAAAAGGTAACCATTAGGGGTTATATGATCCTTAATTTTGAGGTAATTATGGGTTATTATATGTTATGATGGAAAATGAAAGGCATGAGATAAACTTGAGGTTAATATATGTAATGTCTATTTTTGAATATTTTATCTCGTTTTGGGAAATGTTTTGAGAATTATATAGTTTTGGAAAAAGGACAACACGGAGACCGTGTGATAACCCGTCGCGTCGGACAAAGCTGCGGGAATCGAACCCACAACCAAAGTGCGACTGGTATTTATCGCCTACCACTGGACTAAATAAAGTCCCTGGTTAGTTTGACTTATTATTTTTAGTTATATGATTTTATGAATTAAGAGTATGTTGATTATGGGTTATTTATGAAAATGATTAACCTATCATGGAGGATATGTGATTAGGTTAATTACTTTTCAATACGAGACGTTAGGAGCAATTGATGTTGTTTGGAGATAAATGTTACCATTTAACTTGGAAGACTATGTTAATAAATCCTCCAAATATTTGGGTTTGAATATTGTGTTGGTTTACTTTGAATAATTTTACGAACAAATTGTTTATCGGATGGTCCTCGTTGAACTTTGGGTTTTGTTGGACAAATTTTTGAGATTAAGCATAGATTTTCTTTTTAAAGGGTTATCCTTTTCTAGATTATCAGACCTTGTACTAACCTTTTTGGTTTTGGTTTTGGTTAAGGTCTAAAGATATGGGATGTATATAGTTCTCTTTTGTGGATTAGGTGATTCTCTAGATATTGATTATAGTACTCTTAATGCGAACAAGTCTCCCTAAATACTCGTCTTTTGGAAAAAAATATGAGTTTGATTAAGGAATCTTGTAAAAGTTGAAAGTAAACATGACAAGTGATTATGTTTCCTTATGAATAAATTCCTCAATAAAAAGTAACTTAAAAAAATGTTGTCTATTAACGTTTCCTACTGGGGAATCTAATACCGTTTAACCCATCACAAGTTTGTGATTTTATTATTGTTAACTTTCTCCTAGACATGTTTACTATCACTCTCTCTCAAGAACATGAATATATGTTTTCTCCTCCATGTCCATATTTTTCTACATGGAACCCTAGTATGGGTTAAATCGGGTGACCTTTGTACTTATCTTTCTTTATTTTAAAGTGATTGTTTTACCGACTCTTGTTCCGATGTGGGACTTTCAAAGATGTTTCCAAGCTCATTTTTAAAATTTGCAAGGATGCAATTCCCAAAAGGGGGGAAGGATGTAAGACCCCAGATAAATAAAGAATATGAAATTTTCATATTTATCCATATTTGTGGATGAAATATTAATATGACTTTAAAGGGGACGCTATGCTCGATGGCGTACCCAACATGCAACAACAAGTTTCTTGGGAATCTTATGTTTCACTCTAATAATAAAATAATATTATTTTAAATGGAAGTTAACATGTAGTTGTTGTATTGGCGGGAATGGATATAAATAACTAAAATATGATTATATATGTTTTTAAATGCTTTTACTTTTATCCAATAAAAGATAAAGATTTAAAATACGGAAAGAATTCAATTTTAGGCGTATATGCCCTAGTTTTCACTAAAGGTTCACTTATCGCCTTTTGATGGCGAACCATCATTAAATATAGTTTTGTTCACTCTTATACATCCTTTTGGACCAAATAAAACACTTTTTTAGAATCGGGACATCAAAATTTACTTTGTTTAAATTTTTGGTATCTTTCCGATAAAGTTCATTTTTAAATGAATAGTGTAAAATGTTGTATTTTAATTTAAAACCAATTTTTAATATAATTTATTTATATGATTAGATTATCTTTAGAATTGGTTTAAAAGTTAAATTAGAATATATTTTTACCATTAAATCCAATAGTGGTCGTTGGAATTAATTTCACCTTGAAATCGGACATAAACTAGTGTCAATCTTTTGGTGCTTATTGTTTCATAAAAACACGCCATTTGTCATGACAACGGGAATTATTTATTAAATTAATTAATGTGAATTATATGTTTTGAATTTTTTAAAATAGACTTCATTTTTGAATTCGGAATATCAAATATAGCTTAGGGTGAATTTTTGGTAATTTTTTGAAATACTTCAATTTTTGATGAATAGTGAAACCACTAAGTGGTACTTATAAAAACTGATTTTTCCGTTTAAATGAAATTTTTTCCATCATTGTGTTTTTAATTTCAAAAATCCTACATAAATGGTTTTCATTAAGAAGTAAAATGTGGTTCAATGGGATTAGAATATTTTTTTTGGTGAATAGTAACTTATTAAGTTTTTAATCGCGATTAGAGGTAATTAGTGTAGTTTAAGGTAAAAATAATGTTTTAATAATATGAAATGAACTTGAAACAAGTCCTAACCTCATTGGATGTGTCATGTCCGACCAATAAACCCCATGGGTCAACTTGGGGACTCCATGAAGCCACTTTGGTTTGAAAATGACATTAATATCTATTTATTTAAAGTTAAAGTAAAATGAGACAAACATGAAATGTTTTACTAAAATTTTTTTTACATGGGGTTATAAAAATACGATTTTTGGTTATAAATATTCATTGGAAAGATAAAAATATTTCCTACATCAGGATATTTTTGTTATAATTTTTAGACTTTAAATAATTTAATTTAATTATGATATCATGATGATGCAACGATGACCTCATTATTGAACAGTTTAAATAAAATGAAACGATAATATAAAATCTAATACCTAAACTTGTCCAAATACTATTGTATGGTAATATTTAGAAGACTTATCACCTTATCTTCTAAATATATCAATTTTGGACCTTAGAAATTCGAAACACTTTTTAAAATAAAATAATAGTTTCATGATTTCCAAAAGTGCCCCTCCTCTTCTCTTATAAAAGGCCCCCACCTCTACCTCATTTCACACACTCATCAAGCCTTTGGCTCGGACATACCCTGTCCATTTACTCTCTCCACATCCCTCTCCTCATCCTAGAGGATTCCTTTTGGGCATAATCCTTTCAAAGGAAGCCTTTAGGCTCAAATCAATAGGAGTTACACTTTTAAATGTAATTCATTCTCTCATGTTCATTTATTTTATTTTGCTTCTCCAACCCCCTAAACTCTTTTTATTTTCTTATTTTGTAAAAACACCAATATCTTCAATATACTAGGATGTTGTTATAATATTTATTCGAGCTAAACTCTCACACAACTACATCAAATGGTTTAAGAACATACGGTTTCCGTGGATGGTGAAATTCTACCTCCCGAAACGATGATTGTTCAATACTCATTTAATACCTTCAAAGGTGGCCATTATGATGTCACTATTTTTATATATGATATATAATATGTTTATAATTTCCTTAAGCTTCTGTATTTTTCATTTATGGCATACCATTATTGTTTCCATTATGGGTAAACACGATATCTTCATTTTAGGAAGTGCGGATTACCGCACCCTGAAAGTGATTTCATTCGTTAATACCATATGTGGGAGGTGTAAAGGATAAAGTTAATGATATTATATATGTTATTATACTTGAATTATAATATACTCTTATATAATTATTATTCAATTCCATAAAATACGAAATAGAAATGGAAGTAGCTTTCATGCGTACGTACGACTTACCGTCTCCCTGAACGGTGCATTTCATTTCTTACCACTAAATGTGATGTAATATTATAAATACATGAATATGCTGAATATATATGATATATATGTTATCCAAATAATTAATATAATTCTGGATATAATGAAACTTTGACCAAATTAACAACATGTATGTCTAAGAAGTCTATTTTTGACTTAAGAACCAAATACCAACAAAATGAACATTATTATCTTAAATGATTACATGATGTTCATAACATGGTATAAAAGGAATAATGAACTTGAAAAAGTTTCTTAATCAATTAGAGATTAACTCAGGTTTATTATTCAGGACGTTAAAGAACGATCGAGTCATGTCGGACCTGAGGTATGGGATCCGACTCCTCTCTTTCTTTTTAAGTACACTCTTTTATGTCATTCCCTCTAAGCTCATCTTTCTTGTTATTGGGATGTTCTTTTATATTACTCTTACTGTAATTTTTATGTTCATATTATGAGAGACCCTATTCTCTCTCATCAATCCATTTTGTAAGTTTTGAGTGGCGCCGTTAGGCTGCTGAATTTTCGTAAGAGTTCTAACCTCTCTCTTTCTTTTTAAGTACTCTCCTTTATGTCACTTCTTTTAAGCTCCTCTTTGTTATGTTGGTGGATGTTCTTTTAGATTACTCTTTCTATAAACTTTATGTTAATATGATGAGATACCCTATTTTATCTCATCAACCCATTTTTGTAAGTTTTATGTGGCGCCGTTAGGCTGCCGAGTTTTCGTAAGGGATTTTTCATCTCACTTTTATTCCCGTGAGATTTATGCTACATTTGCCACAATTTCCTTTGAGTGGTGTATGTAATAACCATTATTTTACTCATTGTGTAATATAATTTCTTTTATGAGTATTTACATCAATGTTGTATTGTCCTTCTTTCACGAGGTGTATGTTTCGAAATATACCCATGTCGGTAAGGGAACCTTTCACCCTCCTCTTTTTAAAAGACTTCGTTTGTTATGTCTTTTAATTCACATACTATTATGTCGGGATATATTCTTATATATCCTTATTGATGTAAATTTTATGTCCAAGTGATGAGATACCCTTTTTATCTCTCATCAACTCATTTTCTGAATTTTGGAAGTGACACCGTTAGGCTGTCGAATTTTAACAAGGGAACATTTTAACCCAATTTCGATTTCTTTGGGCTCAACATGTAGTTATTGAATATGTCATACTTTGAATATGTGTGAATGAAATTTTATTGTTTTACACTTAATATCCAATTATATTGGGTGTATTTATATTTTTCACACATAATTTTGAGATTGATTTATCCTTAATTTATTGATACCTTCTTTATAAGGGATTTCATCACATTTTACATCTCTATTGAGACTTCATTGTTGTTATGCACCAATTCAATCCTATATGGTGTATATACTGTCCTTTGGAATATTATATCATGAATCCATTTATTCTCATGATATTATAAAGTTCTGATTAAATGTTATTCCTCAATTATTGTATTCAAGTGTCTCTAATTTTGGTAAAAACCCTTTAACCAAAATATCGCTTTAAATGTTTTAATGATTAGTTCTTATTAATATATAAGTTTTCAAAATGGTTTTAAGGATTTATTTATATGGATATTAATGGTTTAAAATGTTAAAATCTTCAAGGTGGTATGGGACACTTTGATTCAAAATCTCCATATTAAATGTTTTAAATAGTTTTAGAAATGGTTTCTTTTTGAACAGATTCATTATTTCAATATACTAAAATGTTATATTGTGATTGAAATGTGGAAATGTTATGCTTCCTTTATGCATGTTTTATGTGATACGTTTATGTTATGGTTCTTGGGCATTGTTATGAAAATGGGTGGTTCTGTGATAAACTAAGGGCGGGTGAGCCCGATATAGCTCTCCAATGCATTGGGTAACGCGAAGAAGTGAAACGTTAAGGTTTCTCCGAAGAGATTTAGGGAATATACTGTGATGGGTATTCCAAATGTAACCAAGAGGGTTACTCCCTACGTAAGAATGTTATTAGTGCCTCAAGTTACCTTTTATGTCTTATGATTTCTATGATTTATTCATGATTTTATGAGGTATGTTAAAGTGCTTATGATTTGTGGATAAAGTATGATTTCATTCTTATGTATACATGTACTCATGTTTCCTTTCCATATTTTTATATCCCTTACTGAGCTTTTTATGCTCATCCCATGTTTTTGAAATGTTTTTCACAGGTCAAGGGAAGGGTACATGATGTGATGATAGGGTCAAGGATGTGTCAAGAAAGAATCCATGTTTTATTTTAAATATGTTTCAGTTGATGGGAAGAATGAATATTGTATTTTATGTAACCACTTTGTTTAAATGTGGAATGTAATGCAAGTTTCATGATCTAATTCTCTAAAACACTAAACCTGAAAAGATCCTCAATGTGTAATCTTGTAATAACTCAAGATTAAGTGAGGTTTAAGGCTGGGACCTTATATGTACCTTATTATAAATAATTTTTTCATTATTTAATATTTTCACCATAAAAATATTGAAAAATAATTTTATTACATTGTCAAAATACTTTCCACTTTCACATAAAAATGGAGTGAAATTATCTTTTGTCATGAGAACTAATTAAAATGAAAACTTACAAAAATATAGTACAAATTATTTTAATTGAAAATAAGCAGGGAAAATTTTAATGATAATACAAATAAAATTGAAATCCATTCTGATGTTAAGTTTTATTAATGTAATGTATTTTAACAAAATGTATTCCTTTACAGTTTAGTAACAAGTGTCAAAAGTGACCCGTACTGAACAAATTAATATTTTTCATTTTTGAAACATTCCAAAGTGAATTAAATATGTTTTAAAATGAAAATTATAAACCATTTATGAATAATTAATAATTTTATTAGAAAAATTAATATAATATGGTCAAGTAAGAAAAAGAGTTGGAAGGGAAACATTTAAAGATGATTATTAAAAGATAGTCTCTTACATTGAGTCGGACTAGTCACATATATTATTTATTTAATATATAATAAATATTTATAAAATATTTCATTGTTTAACAATATTATACCTATTTAATACCAATTCATTACACGATTTATTTCATTTATTTTAATTATATATTTAATTATATATTTAATTACTTAATCAGTTAGGTCCACTTTGGGTGTTTTGTGGATGTTCGGTTCATATCTTTGAAATGAATTCAGCTTGTTGACCATGGTAAAATAGGTAACAATTAAATAATATAAATAATAATAATCATTATAAAATAATAATTCATATACATAAATTATTCTCTTAAAAACCACTGTCAATATGGTTATGAAGAAATAATTTTCTTACAATAATAGAGATAGTAGGCCATTTGTACACATATGTAACATTCCCATTTTTCAAAGGCTATGAGGGGACTAAGGTAAGAATTATTTTATATTTAAATATTTATTATTATATCATAATTATCATATTTTATCCTTAAAAACACACATATATATCATTTATGTGATGCGGTGAAGAAAAATGAATTACATCATTTCGTAGAGGTCTTAATCAACATCTATACATGAATGACATTATCAACTTTTAATGGATGTAATGTTAATAAAATAGATGATTTCATATAATTATTTAATTATAATTATTTCGTTAACATCATATTTAATATTTAAATAAACTTTCTAATCTATCCATGTGAGATGGTGATGGAAAACGAATTACATCGGTTCGCGAGGCGGTAGTCCGCTACACATACATATGAGGGTTTCATTCCACATTTTATGGAAGAGTATATAGATATAGGCCATAAAATTAAAATAAATATACATTTTAATATTTAATATAATTTTTTTAATATTTTATCATGGTTGAATAATATTATAAGATGGTATAAGAACTAATAAAACAAAAACAATTAGTTAAAATTATCCCTCTTCTTCAGAAACCCTCATTTTCATCACAGAAACATTCCTTTAAGGTTGTAATTATGACATAAATAATAACATTGTAACATATTAATGTATTTTTGGAAGGTATTTGGGCTAGTATTATCTGATAAGGGTGAAGTCATCACCTATTTGGGCTAGTATTATCTGAGATAGTGTTGGGAGGGACACTCTTCGAATCACATAAAGTATTGAACTATTATAAATTATATTTGTGGTCAAATTTGATCTAAATTGATATATTTAGAATATAGTATGATTATGAGTTTCAATAATCTCATATAATGATATTTGTAAATGTTTAGGTGATGAATTCTCCCTTATCATATTGTTTTAACCCCCATTATTTCTTTTGACGATTACCACAACATAAAATTTATAAACTATATGGGGTTCAAGAAAGCTACTATGAAAGGAAAATTGAACTATAAATGGAAACATTATGATATTTTTGACCATATATAATTAAATTATATAAATAATTAATTTTTACGATTTTTA
This sequence comes from Viscum album, assembly GCA_963277665.1. NCBI lineage: Eukaryota > Viridiplantae > Streptophyta > Magnoliopsida > Santalales > Viscaceae > Viscum > Viscum album. The sequence continues at coordinate 810,689,620 of OY728126.1, read as the reverse complement.
AATAAATTAATAAAGTATTGTTTTGTATAATATATCATAATGTCAATTTTTGAACAATTCATCTAGTTTTAAATTTAAGTCATCAAGATAAAAATATAATTAGAATATATAAATTTAAAACATACCAAATATTATAAAATATATAATAATTTGGAAAATAAAGATCACCCAAAAAATTAGTGTTTATGTTCTTTAATATCTTTTACATTATTTTTCTTCCATTTGTTATTATGCCAGCATTGTCTAAGTAATTAAGGTAATCATTTCATTAATAGAAATAGAAAATAAATAAACTTTATCAAAATATTTATATTATTTTTAAAATAATATTTATTATTAATTTAAAAAATGTTTTTATCTCCAAATAACACTTTTAGAAAAATTTAAAAGAAAGAAAATGGCGTATTGTATTTTTCAGTACATAAAATAATATGTAAGTCATTATCAAATAAAATGGTAGAAAATTTACATTACATCAATTACGGGTTGAGTATGGTTCAAACCCGCCATTAAACTATATCAAACAATATTTTTTGGATTAGATTTAGACTTTATCATATTATTGTAATGGTAAAAACCTGATTTATCCTTTTTGAGGTTATTTTGTTACCATATATACTATTCATAATGAAAAAAAAGAGAAGTATTTAGTGATATTTAATGTCCTTATTCCAAACAATGAATAAATTTTATCAAATCACATCTTATACCGAGAGGGTCAATATTCATATTACCAGATTCATGTAAATGTTTATTATCTGAATATTATTAACGTAAGGTAATATATGGAATCAAAATTTGATATAGTAGGGTGATGAATTTTCCCATTCTCATCATGGTAAAAACATATAACAAAAAAAGTACATTCAGGGAGAAACTCATGTCTAGTGGAAATGGGAAGGTGTTTAAGTAGTAAAGTCCAATGTAATTCCTTTCAAGAAATGTGGAAGGGGTATACAATGTTGAGGCTTCATCCCATCATATTAAGTAGGGGAACATACATACTCCTTTAGGGATCAAATGATAATACCAAGTGATATTTATACTTAAATACTATAAATGGAAATATTATATATACAAGAAAAAATATACTATAATTCACAATAATGATTAAAGGGGTATCCATTATGAAGGTAAAATCAACTATAATAGTTATTATGATCATTATACTAAGAGGGGGGACTTTTTAATAAATACTTTTACTGTTACACCAACATAAAAATATTTTTAATTCCAAAAATTATAATGAGAATAAATTTAATACTCTTAGATATCGATTCATGTTAACATTTATGTTTAATAACATAATACCAAATATGTATCTGCCTAGTGAATTAAATTATCTCTAAGGGATCCATATTGTAAACAATGATAGGTTCTTTGATCATGTATGAATATAATTTCATGTATTATTTCAGATCAATGTGAATGTGCATCACATAATTTCATGTTTAACATCATGATTTTAACCAAGTAGTTGATTAAATAATGAATTATCTAGAAATAATACGTAATTATTATAACCTGAAGAGGAGTTTTATATAACATAAGAACTGAATATATGATTAAAATTCCCAAGATAAGTATTCCATTTAAATTAGTATTTTTCATTTAAAACTCACTTATGAAACGTTTTATTTAAATTAGGTTACACTCTAAATTTATTAAAATGTTTCTTCTATTAAAATTTAATACTTTAAAAGAAACATTTTTAAAATAATTTTTAACTTATACATAAAAATTTATTAATTATCATTAATATTGATGTTTATATTCAAGAAGAATGAGTTTACTTTTAAATTCAAGATTTGGGTTTTATGTCTTAATAATAACTAGAAAATTTATAAATATCATATAAGGAATAAATGTTAATTTTGAAAAAAAAATTGTTTAAATAGAAAATTCATCATTAGTAAGGGTTTAGAATTTATAATTTTTAGCATCTCATTAACTAACATTCCATCATGTCACCACAGATGCAACTCTTATCTAGATTGAGACAAAGATCATTTACTTATAACATCATTTTTTTATCATTAAATGAAATTATCCCCTTTAGTATCCCATAAATAAAGATTAAAAGAATAATTTCATTAATAATCCATTGTTACTTACCTTTAACATTAATCTATGTGGTTTCACAATTATATAAATATTAACCCAATAAAACCCACTATGATTACTTCTATAATGAATATGGAATCCTGTTATGAGTAACCAGATAAATTAGAATAATATTATATATAATGATTTATGATCCACATTAGAATAAGAGTATATAAAAAACACCAAATGAAAAAACCCCAAATATGACCTATATGATTCTATGTTTTGAGGGGGTACATCAATATGAGAAATAAATACTATTTAAAGAAGGGTTTAAAGGAAAATTATATAAAATACAATCAATACATATGCTTTTACCAAATTAAATTTCAAAATATTTATAATATAAAATTAGAGATGTAAATCCATTCATCTAAAAATATTTGAACATGGATAGTTTTTAATTTAAGGAAAGGCTTTTAGGTATACTCCATGAATAACATCATAATTTAGATAAGGATTTTAGACCATACAAATATATCAAAGGACATACTTATCCATAATAAAAAAGTATTGAATAGTCACTAAAATTATTATATTAATATTTCCTAACTACCACAATAAATTACCCAATATACTGTAACAAAAAATATATTAAACATAACAAAACCCATCTAAAACATAGATATAATATCATGATTATCATATACAAAATTATCTTAAAAACTATAATTAGAATAATCCTTATTATCAAAAATTATGTTTATCACTAACCTAATAGAGATTAAATGGATTTATTTGATTGGATTTCAAGAAGAATTTAGTGAAATCTCGAATAAACTAACTGAGCTACGAAAATTGACAAGTAATAAAAAATGAGAAAAAATGTAAAAGATGTATAAGGGAGATATTGGATGAGTACCCTAGAATTAGTTTAAATTAGCCACTCTAAATAAAACATAAATCATGTATAATAATTGTGGGTGGATATATATTTAAGATGTTTTGTGAGAGTATAATAATTTCTATGAGGGAAATGAATTCAAAGGACTGAAGTTATGGATGAATGTGTTGAGATAAAAAGGAAAAAATGTATCTATTTAATGAAAATATAGTCCTAGGCCTATCATGTTCTTTCAAAAGTTTCATTGGGTACAAATTTGATCCCCCATTTCCCCCTCCTCTATTAGGGTCACTGAGTAGTTGATGATATATACATTATTAGGATATTAGATTCTACCTCCCTGAGATTCTCCAGGTGTATCTAAATTGTATATAAAACCCATCCCATAACTGAAAAAGCATCAAATTTCAACATCAAATATCTTAATTCTTATCTAAATCTAGGAATGAAAAAACAACATCAATCTAGAGACAAAAATTCAAAATATACTAGTATTTAATCAAAAAAAGATCCCACTTAAGGCCATATCAAAACCTCACTCATTTTAAATAAGAAAACAGTCATTACACAACATGCCAGTAGTTTTATAATGAAAAATGATAGAGTGAAATAAAAACTAATACAATCTCTATGATTCTTAGTATCTTCCATAATCATCAACTTATATATATATTTTTAATCATAACCTAAACCACGTTCCCTATTATTACATGGTTAATTCTACTAGAATAAAATTTTCTCCAAAATCGATCAATCAAAATGAATAATTTTAATATTTCACAACGGCATAATTAAAATATTGACACATATTGATAGATGAATAAACATTTTGGATACATTACATCATTCCATAATTTTGATGAATCTCGATTCCAACACATACATTGATTTTTAATGTAATTAAAAATATAAATAGTATAGATTAATAAACTCACTATATATATATATATTAATAGTTATATCATTTTAATGTTAATTATTCTCATCTAAAAGGTGATATATATTTCAATTATTTAAAATTTTATAACTATATGCCATATTTATGTTATATTATACCATATATAATATGTTTTAAATTGCATCATGATACTCTATGACATATCATATAAGAGGTAATATTTTTTAAATATTATTTCATATCTTTAAAGAGATAATATTTTAATCAATTTTGTAACTTTTAATTTACAATAAATATATCATTGTATATAAAATATATTTTATATCATTTATACATGAGATGATGTTTAATTTTAAAAATATATTGTATATTATATGTTTTATTTTTCATCATGTCTTTAAATTTTTTGTTTTAAAATAATCATAAATCATTATAAATAAAAATAGTTTATGAAAAATGATATGTTATATTAATTTTTTTTATTTTTCTCATTTTTTTAAAATTTAACTTTTAGGTTTTGAGGGAAGGAAATAATTTTGAATGAAATTATTTAGAGGATATGAATATATGAATTTTAGAAATATAATAAAGGGGGACAAAATTTTATTTTATTTATATAATATATCAATAAAAATTTAAATTTAAAAGAAAATTGTGTTTTTGGATATTATATGAAATTTAAAATGGAAAAATGAGAATTATTCATAAGGGGAGGGAATTGTTGGAAAAAATATAATATTTGAAAAAAAATGAAATAACTACATTATATTTTATATTATGAGACTATAATTTCTTTTAATTTATGTTCAAAATAATGATGTCAACAAAAATATTTTCCCTAATATTTTTGAAAAAAATTAAAAATAGTTTGTATTTAGATAACCAAGGTGGTAAAACAAATAAAAAATATATTCATTGATATTTATAGATAATAATTGCATATTATTGAAAATAATTATCATAGGTTGGATTTTAATTTTGTCTGAATTAGGCCACCATGATTTCCAACCATATAGGATTTGGTGACATGACCAATTCTGATGGTTTCCTCATGCCACAAGTACTTGATTATACCTAAGGACTCTGTGTAAGGAGTCATCCTAGTCCTCAACCTATACCCAAATGTGTTGGTTAGTGCATATACAAATTCCAACCACTACTTGAAGATTTCAAGCAGTGCATCCCATCAATGATTCAACCCACTACCTTATCTCTGATGGTAGGTTCTATCACCACTGGTCGATAATTTATTTTGTTATATAATTAATTTATTTGAATTTTTAAATTTTCCATATATTTTTGTGTTATACTCATCAGTAATTTTTAAAATTTTAAAATTTTATTTTTTAGGATATGCCCGTAGGTGGAACATAGTCTGTAGAAATCATGTGGAAAAATTGTGGACAAATACGTTAACATATAATTGAATTTTTCAAGGTTGAAACATGGTTTCCCATGTACTATAGAAAACTCATGAATTTTCATAAATTATTCTAGTAATGGGTGAATCATATGGAAAACCATTTAACCGAACCATTTGGCATTATCATCATTTAAATTTTTTGAAATGTATATTATACTCCTCACCTCTTTTAATCCAAATATCATATCCCTCTTATCACCCCTCTCACATAGCACCTAGGTAGAGAGGACACATGAACCTTCATCTCTCCTCCACCCTACCTTGGATATTTATTCTCTCCCTTGTAGTTTTTATACGATCGTCTTAGGTTTTTCATTCTTATTCTCCATCTATTCCTCCACATTCTTAATTATTTTTATTACCTTTTCTCCCTCTTATTTTGGAGAAATAAATTCCAAACCCTTGGGGGGTTTTTGTGCTACTTTTTTATTAATTTATTTTAATTTTTTTATTTCATAGTGTTCCTTGTAGTCTTGTGAGGTTCCTTTGGATTGGTTGATGTGGAATAATACCTTAATTATATAAAATTGCAAGTTCCATAGAAGTTTTACCCATGTGAAAATCATTAAATTTAGAACTATCAATTTCATAGATTTTAAATTTATGACATTATTTATTAATAATAGGATTAAAAATGTTTTTATAATGTCTAATGGAAAAAATATATTTCAACATGGGTTTCAAGGAAGTTAAAGGTTATTTCAATTTTATTCAATGGTTTAAATATCTTTTTCATTTAATGGAACTCCATGTGTTTGAATCATTTTATGAATGGGAATAATGAATAAATAATTTGTTTTTGAAAGGTTTTTTGGACTTCCAAGTGAATTGTAAATTGGACCTTCAATTTTACAAGACATTTAATGTAATGCAAGAAATGAGAAGTATTAATAAATATTTTCAGGAAAGGTTTTTAATAAAAATGTGTGGTTTGTAAATTTCTTTTGACGGATTATATTTTCATACAAATATAAATTGATATATATATATATATAGATATTTACATGATAATATGTGAATTGTGAAATTAGAGGAATATTTGTGTGTATGTGTATTTAAATTTATATGGTCATAACAAGAATGAATCCTTATGAATCTAAATTTGGTACTCACACCCAGTTTCTCGAAAAATTCTTTATTTAAATTTCTAATGTATATTCTAATGTCCTGGTTGGAATTATTTATTTGGTATTTCTATGTTTTATAGAGTGATTGTATTTACTGAAGACATGATATGTTAATATTTAATGACCATATGAATAAGGTTGTTTCTAAATGGTACCCTTGGTACGGATGCAGAAATGTTTTGAAGAGACATCTGTACCATTGATAAATGAAATAGATTATGATATGACGTTGAAATTCCCTTTTGGAAGAATATATAAAATGTATACCATCTAAGGAAAAAATTGGAATAAGGGAATTTTGGGGGGAATACTATCATTAATTATATCTTTGTTATATATAAGTTTACTTACTAAAAAACATTGTTAAATATTATTGTGTTATAGAGTGATGACATCACACCATTAGGACAAGGCATATACTCCTTATTAGGTGTTTGGATGGGGTGACATGGGATGGTTGAAACCATATAACTAGGACAAGGAATAATCAATTTATTTGTCTGTTTTCACACATAGAATAATGATTATCTCACAAGTTGAAATAACAAACAAGGATGCATCTCTCCTTATATGGATTATGGATCTCCTATAGTGTTTGTTTATAAAACTATTTCCTTTATGGAACTAATATTTCTTCAAAAATTATTGTGATATTTTTTATTTTATCACTCATTAATTTGTGTTGGTTTTCAAATGTTTCTCAAAATATTTAATAATTATGTATTTATAATGTTTTTAGGAATTGGAATTATAAAGTTGTTTTAATAAGTGGTCTTAAGTGGGAGTTTAGAAAAATATTTGGTTGTTTAATTGATTCGAAATTCATTTTTTTATTTAAATTTGAATGGAAATTGAAATATAAAAAGGTCAATGGTGTGTTAATCATGTATTTTTTTATAAAATATAAGACCTATATTATGTTTATAATTTTTTTGTACAAGCTTGAAACTTGATCTTAAAATTAAATGGTATTAATGTGTATAGGATATCGCTGAACTAATGTATATTATTTATAGTCATAAATATATATAAATATATTTTTTAGGTTATGTCTTGAGTATGGACCACTATTTTAGAATTTAGTATTACAGGTTAGGGTGATGGCATGTAGAGTCACATTGAGGTATTTTGGTCATTTTTTCATTTAGATTCCTTATCACATCTACCAAATCTATCATTAATTATATCTATTCATTAGTTGATAGTGATATATATATTGTATGTTTGGGGGATCTCATAGGCTAGTTTTTATGGGAGTTGGAGGTAAGAGATCGTTTTTCACTCTATTTTCCTTTATATTTTGACCTCTATTACTGCATATTTTTTATGGTTATTGAATCCAACATATGGGAAAGTCATTTCGATTATTATAATTTTAGTTTCATTTATTTTATATGTGAAATTGTTCATAATGACTTAATTTGATTCCATTAATTGTTATCCACATCTTGAGGGGATTAGTGATGTCTATTAGGTATGTTAGGGGATGGATTGAGTCTATAATTGATAGAAAACCATGGTTGGTACATGAAAAGGTCACTCTTACATATCCCGATCCACTACCTTATCACATATGGTATGGTCCATAATTCACAACTCACATAACATTTTATCCAAAAGAGTAATCTCAATCAAGGATATACACTATACCAATAAAATCATTCTCATTATTAGAATGGTCTAAGACAAAACCTTATCACTCAATGTAAATAAAAAAGGTTTCTGTGCCTATCTTATCACTCAATGTATGCTAAGACTCCATGCATAATGACGAATCCAAATGCAATAAGGTAGTCCATCTAGTTATATATCACTCTTGATAGGGAAAATGAATATGATCCACACCCCTACAATGAAATATATTGTATTTCATAAGAACAAAACTAATCACATGCATGAAATATTTGATATGGACCATAACCTGTCTCATAATACACCAGATCGTTTGTAGGGAACTGGTTAGTCAAGACATTTACCCTTATTTATAATTGCTAACATCAACATGCATATGTCACCCCATGATTACCTCAAACCCCATACCCTCTATCCTACCATGGCCTCATTAGGCATTATATAATTACTCAACTAAGAACATTTTTTCACTATCATGACACATATAGAAGCTCACGCCACATTCCATACATGGGTATCCTATCACATTTTCAAATGGAGAGCCTCGAGCTTATCACCATGAGGAAAAACTCTCTATCACAATCAGGAGGCCCCAAAGTAATAATCTCTCTTATTAAAAATTGGAAGACCCTCCCCCCAACCTTAATAAGGAGGTACCAACAACTTGTAGTATTTATATCTGTCTCACTCATCATTAGTTATACCCAAGACTCTTATGCTTTCCACAAGACCTTGTCACCGAACCTATGATACTATACATAAAAACTCATACCCCAAGACCTATCCAATGCCTCATTTTAACTTAACTATCAAATTTACCCTATAAATATATAGTTTCTAGGTGATCCCAATTTACATATATACTAAAGAGAACTTATTCATAGTATATAAGGACCAATGCCATCTTATAGCTTTATCTAGGGTACTGTCGATCCCTAACCATATTACATGAACCCTATAAAAAATATAGGCATGAAAACTCATGTATAAAAAAATCATATGGAAATTTATAAATGATGCCACCTACATGGATACAAGATTTAACCAATCACAAATCCCAATCTTGCCTCATCCAATCATGTCCCACCCCAAGATCACCAAAGTCACACCACATAACACATACAATTAATTATAAAAATTGTATAATTAATTACCCAAACTAAACTAAATAGGTATAGTCTTATAAGAAACTCATCATGGAACACTATGTCATCGATACTCCACCAGACAGTATGTGATCGACCTTCTAGGAACACATCTCACTATACCATGTGAAAGCCCCACCATTCTCACCAATTATACCGTGATTTTGTGTTATCAACATTGAAAAACTATTTGAAATTTCCCATAAATAATGCCTAGTGAAGAATAACAAAAATAGATGAAGGGAAAGAAGAAACATACTCAGAATCAGTACTAGAATGTATCTAAAACCATCCAAATCCATAGGGAATCTAACAGTGAAAGTGGGAATAGAGATATAAATGAAAGAACCCATTCTTGATTCCTCTAACAGCTAAAATCTAGTAGGGTGTACTAGTAAATCAGTACACTACCTCCATTTAAAGAGCATTGGTAGGATCCCGTAGTCATAGCTCGACATGTGGTGTTGTTGTGTGACACACACCATCACCCAAAACAATAATTATAGAACATAGGGGATCACAACATGAAGAAATTCAACATAGGGTTTTGAGGAACCACCTACCTCCTTCCAACGAGTTCACATCTACTTCAGATATCATTCAAGTTTGAAATTGCATTAATAAAAGAAAACCATATTTATAATGGAATGAAGTTACTGTAAAATCAATAAAAAAATCTATTAAAACACATAGATCGAGTGGATTAGAGGTCAGGCTGACCACACCCTTATGAGGGTTTTTTCTACTCTGATACTCACTAATAAATTCATATTATCTTTCTGAATGCTTCCAAAATCCCAGTATGTTAGTTGTTTCCCCTAGTTTAATGACCTTATTGAAATCACATGTTTATAGGAAAAACAACATGAATTATAGGCTCTTCATTATCCTCTTATTACTTCTAGATGATTTGGTTTGTAGCAACAATTGAACACTATGGAGTTTATCTCGTTCTAGGGGGTTGTGGGTGCTTTATAGTTGGGACAAAACATTGAAGATGAATCCAACGTATCCTATGATAATAGGAATAAAAAACCATAAGGACGAGTTGAATGTGTAATGGGGTAAATGAAATTAGGTTCAGAACATAAAGAGACACTCTATGCTTCTTGTGTAGAATATTAATCAAAGCCATCATAGGTTGAATGACTAAGATATGTCTATCTCAAGTGGGTTGACAATATAGGACCGATTAGCCATTATGAATATAGACTTTCCTCAGATTACTCTATAGGGATATGGAACTTTGAAATAATTTCATGAGGGGAAATACATCACTTTGAGAAAAAGTTGATATGGTCAATGCTTAAAACTAAATTGGAGGTCGGTAAAGGAAAAACTTTCATCAAACCATCAATACTGTAGTCAATACATCATACTGAATTGATTAGAAATAAAAGAAATAAAAAAATATTTTTTTATCTAATGATACCCTTCAATGCATCTTTGGGCTATTTTATTCCCAGAAACACCGATAATTTTTTTTATGTCCAATTCATTCACATTGAGAGTTAAAAATATTTTTTTACCATTCCAAAAGGAACATCTTACTGAATAAAAACATATATATATATATAGTGGGAAATATGGAAATGGGTCTAAGAAGTGTCGATATAATTCTAGCACGAATCCAACACCATGATTAAGACCACACTACTTCATCATCTTTCTAAACATCACCATCTCATAGAAATATTGTTGGATAAATAATGGCATGAATAACTCCCAGGTGGGATCTTCTCGAGGCTTTCTTTGAGACACAGACTTCCACTATTTATTTTTTGGACCTTCAAGAAAAATGGTATCCAAATTCACCTTCAAGGACTTAGGCAGCTTGGGAAAACCGAAGTACTTATAAATATTCCACAACCACTCCTCTGTCTAAAGAGGATCTAGTTGACCATAAAAGAGGAGAGGGTTCAACATTCGAAACTCGAAGACATAAACAATAGGTTGATCAACCCGAGTGTTCACCAAATATGTACCACCTAAAGATTCACTTTGTGCATTAAACGAATCTTTGTAGGGGAAAGGACTAAGAATCATGGAAACAATGGAGTTGATCAAAAAAATTTCATTGCCATTTTGAATATACCCTACTACAATTTCCAAAACAAGACATTATAAAACAATTTTTCAGAATTAAGGGAAACAAAAACAACTCACAAGGGAAAACTAGTACTGATGGGTGACTCGAAAAATATGGTTGGATGCCATACACTTATCACAACACCATCACATAGATTATTCTAGGTCAATCTCCACAACTCCACATAGAATTCCAAACCATGTGAGATCACATAGGTCACTTTCCCAACACCCATATCATTTCCCAATACCAAAAAAATCATAATAATGAAAGAACATCAATAAACTCAAACATCCCATGGAAACCCATGGTTTGGAATGAATAGGGTTTTATGATTTTTTTTTCACGTTCCTACACCTCGATCCCCGAAAATACAACTCTATATACCCTAACATCCCTAAATAGAAAAGGGAACTCTAAAAAGCATGGACTGTTAAAGATCTAACCTTATCTTGAACCATTTTGTCATGAACTCACCCAGGTCAACCCTGAACTGGTCAACTGAGTCGATCCACGGCAAGGCCCGAGAAGAATTCTCAATCCACCTAGGCTAGCGATGAGCACTGGGGCATCGACAGAGTATGAACTGGAATGATTTATCCCCAAGGAAAATGAAAACTATGTATTATAAACAAAATAAACAACACAAAAAGGATAAACAAATTAAAAGAAGAAAAATACAAGGATGAACAACATCCTGACGAACCTATTCACGACTAAGTCTCCACGTAAACCCTTTGGTTACTCTCCAATACCGAAACTGAACATCACCAAGGGTGACCCGAACCAAGATAAAACCTTCAACAAGAACTAAAAACAATAAAACACTATAGGCATGAGTTTTAATACTCAGTAGTTGTGCCCAATAAACTATTCCCAAAGCACTGACTTTAAATAAATAATTTTCTAATTCAAGGTTTGAACTATATTATTTAAAATATAGGTTTCATGCACACTTTCGATTTCGAAAACATGTAACAGCCCATTTCCATTTTCAGTTTTCAAAATAGTTTAATGTTCATAGAATGAGGGTGCATTACATATATGAAAACATTTTCACAATCAAATTAAAAACCAAATTTAATTGTTTTCCAGGAGGAAAACCACAAAAAACACCCAATAATATACAAGGGAAATATAAAAGTGGCACACAAGAGTCAGTAACTGAACTAGGCACCTCAATCACCCCATAGAATAATGGGAATCGAAGGAAGCATTAGTCATACCAAGGTTCTCCTGAGAAAATATAGAACATACTATACAAGTGACTCATCATGAAGTAATTCCCTTCTCAATGATTTCATAACACCATAAAGACCCACCATCGCCCTACCTATCCTATTCGAGGGGCCAAATCACATAGAAATAATAAAAGAACATCACCTTTTATTGGCCACTAGCCAGTGAATGGTCTAAAATAGTGAAATAATCGTTCACAGAAAATTCACTTACTATGATAGGTTTCCATGGTGAGTACTAAGTAGGGTGAACACTAATATCAAACAAGAAAGAAACCCCCAGAACAAGCATCACAACCAATTAATCACCCCCAATACACCCCACGGATCAATCCACCAAGTGTTTTAAAAAACACATTTTCGTCAAGAGCATGATAGGAACTATATTTCTTTTAAAATAGAAATCATATCTCAAAAGAAACCAATACATTTGTTAACACGTCACAAGAAAACAATTCTCATCAATCTAGACCAATTATTACAAATTCAATACTTAAGCTGAAGAGGCCCAATGGATATTTATCACCATTGTGTGACAATCCCTCAAGAAAAATAATTGTAGTGCAATGAATAAAAATAAATGGCTTCATTTACATCAAAAAATTATTCTAAAAAATTAATATTTAGTATTATTACCCATTTTTCAAAAATTAATGTAATAAAATGAATCTAATGAAATATAAACATAATGGAAACTGCATTGGGGAACCAACATCGACTTGCAGGTTGATCACATTGATTTGACATGCCTCGCACTCGTGCATAGGTACCCACAACCCGATGGCTATGGTGTCACGAAATGTATATCACCGACACATTGAAACAAAAAAATAGTAACTAAATTCATAGAAACATAGATTTAAAATAATAAAAATGAATAAAAAGTGAAAACACCACATCGACATGTCTTCAATACATAACTCGCACCATCTACATTATTTATTAATCCACATTAAAATTTAAAAAACAATTATCAAAGAGTAACCCACCACTTTACATGCTCAAACCCCTCCCAAAAACCCCATTTTAATCCAATACATGAAAAAAAATTAGTTGGAAACACCTTTCACTCCATTCACACATTTTATAAAATCACATACACAATTTATAAAATACATTCAAGGGGCATAATAAAAGGGTACACTTAATATCCACACTATTTATTTTTAAAAAACGAACATTCAAGCCACAAACACTACAAATTCATTTCAAATCATTATCCACATCTCATTCATATTTCATCAAACATTTTTCCCCTTTATATACCACAATTTAGAGACCCATCATGGGTTCAAACATGATACACAACCCATCTCCAAAAAAACACTTTTCAACACACGCAAACCAAACACCCCAATCAAAAACACATCTCACACCTCATATACACTAACTAGATAGTAAACAGGGAGAAGAAAAGCATTTTAGAATCAGTAAACAATTTCATGGGTAACTATTTAATCCCCAAGAAACATGAAACTTCAAGAGATCAATGTAGTTAAAATTTTAAAGGGAATCAGAAAGGGGTCCTACCTAAATAGATGACTAAGGCCTAAAAATTGGTGCAAAACACCATGCACAACTAAAATGAACTCGTAAGATGTTGAACCTAACCCAAAGAAAACAAAATTAACCTAAATGGAATGATAAATTCATTAAAATTAACACCAAAAAATAGGGTTTTTGAAAACAATAATACTCTCTTCAAGGAACACACAAACCAAGAACCCCTTACTGAAAGGGTTGGGTGTAACCATAGGGAGAGGAGTCCGACAAGGGGGTGACCCTGGTGAGGGGGAGATTCCAGTGTGGGGAAGCTGTCCGGAGGCCATAGGTTAGGGGTTGTGTGTGATGAACAGGGGACACCGGGGGTTGAGGGTCGGCAGGAAGTGGCCTCAGGTTGGTTGGAGGGTCACCGGCTAAAGGATGTTCGACAAAAGTTGAAGGTACTAGTGTCACCCCAAGGGAGGGAAAAGAATCATAATGGATGGAAAACAGGGAGAGGTGGCGTTGGCTGGGAGTGGCCGGATGAAGGAGGGAGCAATGTCGGATGCATAGTCAGGATGGGGGTCACTGGATAGGGCAAACAACTTGGAGTGGTGGCTCTAGTTTGCAGGAAGCCCATCGTGTTAGGGGAGAATGCATAAATTCTTAGGGTGGCTGCTCGCACCGCATGATGAGGGGGTTAGGGGGAGATAAGAGAGAGAGTGGGGGATATTAGGTTTTTCATTCCTTTTAAAAAAATAAATAAACACAAAAAACAAATTAAAGGGTTATCAAAATAATAATAGTACCTTAATATAAATTGTAATAATATTAAAAATTTATGTTTTTAGCCCATTCTAAAAAAAATTAAATCCATAATAACATTTACCATTTTCATTAATTAATAAAATTATAATCTTATATTTTCTAAGGTGGGAAAGTTGCACTATTTTCTGGGTGAAGCCACATGAAGTTTACAAAATTCTCATCGCTTGTGCGCCCAATGACTTCAACTGAAAAATATCACTTTATAAAATATGTTAAAATAATAAATTCAAGATTCAAACCTCAAAAAAATTATATATGTCCAATGATATAATAAAATAAATTAATTTGATAGGTCAGGGTGTGATAATACATTTTTCCATCTTCATATTTGCGATCCAGTTCAAAACAAATTCAAAAAATAAAATTTTTATGGTAAAATTAAAAACATGAATATGAAAATATCAATCTGAAAGTGTATTAGATTATAACTCCTTTTTTAACATATAATATCTTCATATAAACCTATGGATCTCTAAATTGAATCATTATTTATTTATGGTCAATTTCCTTATTATTTTATCTAACCTAATTAGTTAAAATCATTATTTATTTCCTCATAATTGTTTGTAAAGGGAAAAATATTAAAGAAATCATACCCTAAGGGAGTGTCATAATAGGTGTTATTTATTAGTCCAATTCATCATTCATCTGATTGATGATTGGGTTGATTGTCAACAAAAATTTTTCAAGGTGATTACCCCGAGGAGAATTTGTTCCATAGCTACATCCCCTTTATAGTATATAGATATAGATTTATTTATAGGAAGAACCTAAATAATTTTTCTTTACCAAAACATCATGATGTTATCCAATCCATTGAATTATTACTAGGTTTTTCATCAATATTTTCTCTTCTCAATCCAAAAATAATATATGAATTTTTCTGTCAAGCATTATATCATATACAATTTCAAATACTTATCTATGCCTTTGATATTTGATAAACATAACTTATAAACACTTGAGTTATCTTAAATAGAAATTATTGTCTCTAAAGTTATCTAAACCTTTCCTTTAAAACCAATTACAATGCCTCAGACAAAAATTTCTGGACCCAGTTCCATAAACTCAAACATTACATGCTCAATTTGATACTAACTACAAAATCCTTGATATAACAAAATTTATCTTAAAAATAAATAATATATGATTCATCCCATAACATTAGAATAAATTTTCATGGTTATTTCTTAAAATAATTTATAGAAAATATAAACAAATAATTCCCATGTACCTTTTATCAAATAAGAAATTATCTTATTATATACAAATATACTTTGTTTATGGAATATCTTCAATATCATCCACAAATTATTTCACACGTGTTTTCCTTCGATTGATATCATATTTAAAGAATTCTCCATTAAATTGGTAAATGAAATGAATTTTGGGGGTGAGAACAAAACCCCAGTTTAGGAAACCTTTGACTAAATTAATCATGACGTAAACATGGAATGAATTTTATGGAAGGAATATGTAAACCACATGTAGAGATAATAAAATGGAAATTAGAGAATACTATATCTATTGAATTAAATAAAAACATGGAAATTAATATTATTTATCTCAAATAGGTGGAATTAACTTTTCAAAATATATAAAATTACCTGGTAAGAAGGCCATGCGTGAAGACACATTACATATCATTGAGATCATAGTCATGGAATTTTGTTTAATTGGGAAGGAATACACCAAGTAACTAAACCTTTTTTGTCTCATGAGATATTTCGATGAATATAGGAACTATATAAGGTTGGGACCCACCCTTAAATTGTTTACATATAATTAATTAACCATGATACCCATGAAGACTTCTCATACCATTTCTTACATATCTTCTTACTGAATAAAAACAAGGCAATATATACAATGCCAAATGTAGAAATAAAATATATTATGTACTTTAGTTGGTTATAAATATTAAAAATGGATTTAAATACATTTATCCATGTCAATAAATGGGATAACATTTTTATAACTCATTTACAAAAAGAATTTGAATGGTAAAACACTATACCAAGAATTCGCCATTAATCATCAACATTAGAATAACAATATATGGTATGGTAATTCATTCCACCTAGTCAGTAGAATATCATATTTATTTTTGAAAATAATAAAACATGAGTTATGTAAAATATTATTCTCACACCATATAGAACAATTAATATATGGATAAGTCATTACTAGAATAACATGATCATATTACATCCTAAGGAAAAAGGTAGAGGGTTTAAAATGGAAATATCCCATGAAATGAGAAATATTTTTCAAAAGGATTATATTATTGTAATTTCTATCAATCAAAAATTGTGATGGAATACAACATAATACAATTAAATTAAAGAATATTCCAAGATTATTTGGAATATGTCATAAGAACGATCATAACTCAATGAATGAAAATTGTGTCACAAAAAAACCTTATGGATGAGGAAACAAATGAATCAATAGCCACCTAAATAAGGGATAATTATTTATGTAGTATATACCATGAAATAAAATTATTATTATATTAATATATCCCTTGGATGGGAATATAAGATATAAATAATAATTGGTGAACAAAATGTATTATCTCTCAATGACTATAATAGAGACCAAGAAAACCATTAAGACTTTAGAAAAATTATCATAAAAACCCCTTAAATAGAGGGATTTAATTATAAAAATCAATACTTGATTTATAATATAATTAATGAAATAATATATTTAATTGTTATTATATAAATGTTACAAATGAAATTAGGATCATAATTAAAATAATTTCTCAAAGAGAAAAAATTTACCATAAAAAACCCATAACACTTATCGTAACATATATGAATTTACATTAACTTATTAAATAATAAATAAATAAATATATTATTAAAATATTTAATAACATTTATCATATTCATTTTCATTTATAATCTTCATAACTATTCTTTATCTTCGTGAATTCATCTATTTTTCCCATAGGGAGTTTATAGTTTTGATGGTTTGTACTGGTTTTATAATACTAGTATCTGTATTACATCTTCTTTAAAATTTAATTATTTAAATAGAAAAAATTATACTATTAGAGATGATTTTTAAAAATTTATATTGTTTCAAATTTCATTCATCAGATTTTTAGTCCCTTTCGTTGATGATGAAATCAATAAATAGAATGTTTTAGTGATTCTTGACAATCGAATTATGTTTTCTTAATTAATTAATAAAATATTTACATAACATCTCCAAAAAAAATTAATAACATTTAATAATATTTTTTTGTCATCATATAGTAGGACTCATCCTTAAATAATTACATAATATTTAATTATATGAATAATTAACATAGAGGATCTTTGTTAGGTTTATAGTTTTAGATAATTAGGCCGCAACTATTACATTATATCTCAAAAATTTCAAAGTAGACAATTCTACTCAATTTCAATTTTTTTAATAAAGTACAACACTTATAAAAGATTCATATCTAGTACCTTGATTTAGACAGCATGACGTTACCTTGATCCCATCTTTTTCCCTATTCATCTTTATGACATGTAAAAAACATTTAAAAAACATGGGATGAGCATAAGAAGCTCGGTAAGGGTTATAAAACAAATACAAAAAACATTTGATCATCAATACATACACAACATAAGCTCATTAACATAACTCATGAAATCATAATATTTAAGATATATAAATAGAAATTATAAATCATAATGGTAACTTGTGGCATACATAACATTCATGCGTTGTAGCTTTAACAACTACATGGAATTTTACATTTTGAATACCAATCCCAGTATATTCCCTAAATCACTTAGGAGAAACATTTACATTTAACAATGTCAGATTACCCAATACAATGGAGAGCTATCTCAGCAGCTGCATTGGTAAACCCAAAAGACATAATTACAAATTAATAATTTCCATATATAGTATGAATCTTGGTCTTCATAATGTCTGCTTACTTTACTTTCAACTGAGGGTACCCAGACCTCAAATCAATCATCAAAAAATATTATGCTCCCTAGAGATGATTGAACAAATCACCTGTAGGGACCCGAAGCCTGACGTACATGGACATTACATTACTTTTGCGGAATACTTAGTACCTAACACACACACACACACACAAGGACCGTAATAGTTTAGTGTCTTTGGAAACTCGGAATATAATCTTCTAATCATGGTGAAAGATCTTCAATATCTCCCATAAAGATCTTCCCCTTTTTTTCTTACCTAAAACCTTTCTTTATATCCTGGGGAAAAGAAAACATAAAAGGGTGAGCTCAAATTCTTAGTAAGGGTAAACAAAAGAAATATCAATCACATCACATTCATAAGAATATAACATTTTGGAAATCTTAACCTGCAAAAGAGATCATAATAACATAACATGGGATAAATCATAGTAGTGAAATGTAATCCCAATAATCATAACGTAAAACATGAAACTTTGTGTCATACACACATAATCATAGATAATCATTTCTTATTAGTCAAGACTCATTTCGAAGACTGTCTTAGTGGACAAAGTCCATTTATGAACTGAGTTCACTCCTCGTTTCAGTCCTATTTCACTGAACCGGTTTAACCTGCCATTCTGGCCATGTCTATCTCATGAGATATAAAATCTTTACCCAATTCATTGGATGGAGATATATGTCCCACCCATCTCATAATGATACCATTCTTATGTGTTCCACAAAACCATAAATCATACACCATTGCATAACCCATGTAATAAAAATGGGATTCTTAAACAACATGACATCATAAAACAATTCATATAAGATAAAGGAATTCATAAAAATAATTTCATCACAACATAATAAAATCAATGTAATAATAGGGATAGAAGTAGAACCCTATATTATCTTAGATGGAAAATAATTTTGATAAAACACTTGAACTCCATTCTTGAGGAAAATATCCTTTCTACTTCAAAAACATTTTCCTTTCTTAACATGTCATAAAATTTTAAATTAAAATAAGTTGATTAAAAATAAACTTGAAAACTTATAATGGAAGCTTCTTGGAAATAATGTTTTAAGAATCCATCCATGTCGTATAATTTTTAAAAAAACATTCTTCTCGTACTTTTCTCGGAAAAGTCAAAAAGTACCTCGTACGAAAAATGACAAAAGATTCCTTTCATATCATTTACTAAAAATTAATTGAAGGGTAAAATTGGATTTAAGCAATTGTAGGTGGATGGAAATAATATTACATATTTAGGAAACATGGATTTGGATGATAAAATACACCACAGTAAATACCAAAGTATAAACAATCTCAGATACAAAAAATGAGATTGTGATATTTTCCCTTACCTTAGGTCCGATTTGCTTCGTAAGTGTCCGAACCACTAGTATAATGATTTAAATAATTTAATTGACTTATTAAAGAATAATATTAATTTTATGACATCATATATGGTTCACATATGACTTTATATTACCCATTATTTTGTAAATTAATGTTAAAGTAGCGTTTTTGGTAAAATCATCTTATTTATCGTACGTGTTTGGACGTGTTGTTCTTGATGTTATTATTACTTATATCATGATTATCATACTTCAAAAAAGTAAATCATGATTTATTTATCATATAGATTTATTATATATCTAGAATATACAAGAATTTATAATAGTACATAACATATGGAGGTAAGAAATGAAATGCACCGTTCATGGAGACGGTAAGCCGTACGTACGCATAAACACTACTTTAATTTCTATTTCTACTGTAATTAAAACATAATTATACATAGTTATATTATAATTCCAGTATAATATCATATATAATATCATTAACCACATCCTTTATACATCCCACATAAGGTATTAACGAATCACATCACTTTGAAGGGGCGGTAGTCCGCACTTCCTCAAATGAGATTATCATATTTACGGACTATGTAAACCATAATGGTTTGATATAATTGGGAAGTGAAGAAGAATAATGAAATCATAAACATAATATATATTATATATAAATATATTGCCATCATAATGGACACCATGAGAGGCGGTAGGAGAAAATCAAACAATCATCGTTTCGTGAGGCGTTAGTTTTCCATCACAGAAACATTATGTTGTTCATCCATTATATGGAGGTGTGTATAAGTGTTGTTCCAATACTTCTCATAAACACATACTAGTATATTTAGGATATTTTTTTCATTACAAAAGAAAGGATTAAAAAGAGTTTAGGGGTTGGAGAAGTAGAATAAAAGAAAACAACTTAAGAGAAACTGTTACCTTTAATTTTGGTAACTTCCTTTGGTTTGAACCAAAAGGACTTCTTGGAGAGTCTTCTGCCTAATGTAGGGATTCAAGGGGGAGGAGAGGGATGTAGGAAGATTAGTTGTGCAGAGTTTGGACGATCCAAAAGGCTTGAGTGGTGTGAAGAATTTCATAGAAGTGGTCTCCTATTATAAGGGAGAGGAGGGGCTCTTTAGGAAAGTGTGAAAAAATTATTTTATTATAAACTTATCTTCGGTTTCAAGAGGTACAAAACACATTAATGTCAAAGGTAAGATGAATCATATTCGAAATAAAATCATCCAATTCTAATTGGACAGGTTTTGGATGATATTTTAATCATTATAATCTTATTTATTTAAATCATTTATTAATGAGGTAAACACTACATCATTATTGTGTCATAAATAATTTAATTCATTTGTTGTCTAAAAATTATGAAAAAACTACCATGATTTAGGGAATCATTTTATCTTTCCAAATAATATTTATAGTCGAATTTATAACCTATATAACCCCTTATAAAAATTAATTACTAAAAGAGTTTTGTTAAAGTCAATTTTGTCATTACATTAAATTAATTAATCCAAATTGTCATTTTCACTACCAAGTGGCTCATTGGGGTCCAAAAATCGGCCCAAGGATGCCCATGGTCGGCCAATACTCATCCAATAATGTTTGTACAAGATTCAAGGAAATTTGGAATTATTATAATATAATTTTAACCTTGAATTACCCTATTTACCTTTAACCACAGTAAATAAAAATTACCGTAGTTACTATTCTTAATGCCCAAAAATAAAAAGTAGCTTATTAACATAATTTGGACCCACTGATTCCAAATATGGAATCCATTTTTCAAAATTCATTACACAAAAGTTTCAGAAATTAAAATAAAATTAATCCCGTTGTCGAAAGAAAACGGGTTTTTGTTTAATACATTGCAAAAGATTGAATTGATTTAACCTACGAATTCACGGTACAATAAATGATAATGACATAAATTATATTAAATGGTAAAAATATATTCTATTTATACTTTAAAACCATTCAATATTATAATTTAACCACATAAATTATATGATGGAAAAAGTTGTTTTTAATTAAAATATACAGTGTTTTTACTATTCATTAAAATATGAAAGTTATCAGAAAAATATCAAAACATTATCCAATGTAAATTTTTATATCCTGATTCAAAAGAAGAATTTTATTCTGTTAAATTGAACTTATAAACATATCAAATACTAGATTTAATGTGGGTGTTCCATCAAAAGGCGGAAAAACTGCATTTTTTTAAAAATACTTATTTTACCCGAAAAAATTATTTTGTTCTCATACCATGTTCTAGAAAATATGTAAGATTAATAATAATGTTATAAAATTCAAAATTTAGTTAATACTATTCATAACGGATATTTCATAATAATGTTATAATAATATATCGTTGTTTAGTAAAACTCAGTATTGCGTACAACACATGCTATGAGGGAAGGTCGTGATTGCATGAAATGCACGCCAAGTCAGGGTTGCGTGTTGTGCAAGAATCCTTCGTTGTTTCGTATAACAGAATCCAACCATATTTTATTTATAAATTTAATATATATATATATATAAACACACTCAATGTTGCGTAGAATGACTATTATAAAACGAACTTGAAATTGTGTGTAACACGATCTAAGAATAGTGTTGCGTATACTGCAAGCTAATACGGTGTTACGTATAGTACAAGATAAACTTGGTGTGGTGTATAATAGAAGACATAAATGAAATGAAAAGAATATTTTTCATAAAATCTCGAGGTGTTACATTCTACCCCCCTTAAAATGAATATCGCCCACGAAATTTGTCGGGGTTATAAATGGTTTACTACTTGGAAATTTCATTAATGGAAAACCACATCATAAAAAGGAATACCAAAACATGGCTTTAAAAACTAAAGTATGAAACGTAACGGTTACCCAAATTAACTCATCAATGGGTTTCCACGTAGGAGAACATAGGTGAAAATATGGATATGGAAGAAAAATCTAACCATCAAGTTCTGATGGAGAGTGGTAGAGAACATGGCTATGAAAAATCCAACAATCACAAATCCACATATTTGTGATGATCTAGGGTACCATCTGGTTCATCGGATATAAGAGCACTAGGACAACATTTTTTTTTTCAAGATCATTTCCCTAAAGTTGATGAATTAAAAGAAATACTTACATGATTTTGGTACAATCTCGTTGTTGTTCGTGAATTGAACAATTTCCACTTCATATCATAAAGAAATGAAGTTGAATTTGTTATTTGTGAAGCATTTGCAGATCATGCGATAGAATGATGGGCCATTCCATCTGTTTCAAACAAAAGGTTAGAAAAAGTTATAAGTCCATATTATGGTGAGATTAATCATATATGGTTCTAAAAATGGACTTATAATTTATTTATCATACCAATTAATAAAATAAAACTACTTTCCACTAACCAGGGACTTCCTGTAGGCCAGTGGTAGGTGATAAAGGCCTGTCGCACATCAGTTGTGGGTTCGATTCCCACAGCCTTGTCCGACACGATGGGCTGTCGCCCATCCTGCAGGTTTTCCTTTTTCTAAAACTACATTACTATAACATCCCATACATAATATCGCAAAAAATTTTTATCCTTAAACAATACTAACTTATGTCCAACATAATCAATTCCAATCTTTAGGCTTCTCTAAAATACCTCGGCACAAGATCATAGTATAAAGAAAATGATTATTGAAATGTCACATAACAATCACATGGATGCCATCATTTATCCCCTATATATCATAAGACATATCTTGTTGAATACCTTAATCATGTATTCTCTTGAAGAATGAATACCCATTGAACCTTAGTGAAAATATGAATGCAGTTAAAAGTTAACACTTTCCACACACCAAAATCCTCAAAATTCTATATACTCAAACCATGATATCCCTTAGTCCTTATATCAATCATGAGATCATGAATACTCTCAAACATTTCATTTTTTCCTTATCCCATCATTATTTACATATCATTTTTTTACAAAAATATCTCAATCACTTTCCATGGTTACCAGTACCTTAAAATTATTGAAAACCACAATAGACCAATACATTAATATTCCAATATTCCACGATACTATATACAACATTATTTTGGAATACCATTACATAAACACTTAATCATTCCACCACATCGTTGTCATATTCAACATCGCCAATGGTGATCGCATGTGACTTACCTTTGTTTTTTTCCTTAAGTGGTTTCTCATGTCGATCATCACTAACCCTTGGATTAGGGCATTTATTAGCATAATGACCCATTTCCTTGCACTTGAAGCATTGAAGTGTAGTAGGTTCATTCTATGTATCCCTTCCTTTGTTTGCATCATTAGAAATCTTCATCCCATCATCACGACATTAAAATTCCCGATGAACTTCCTTTCCACATTTGAAACATTTACTTGTACCTTTAAGACAATCTCCACCATGCTTCTTTCCACACTTTGAGCATAAGGAAACATTCATCTTCTTTTCACCTTTATTCTGTGATTTCTCCTTGAACTCCATCTTTTGTTTCTTGTCAAATCTTTGAGATGGATAAGTAACACCAACTTCCATTTCTACTTTGATAGCACAACACACAATTTCCTCATAGCTATTGAAGTCTCTAATAGATAATTCCCTTCGAAGATTTGGTTTTAATCCACTGAAGAATCGATCAACTCTAATTTCATGTTGGATGATAAATCCAGATGCATACCTTGCATGTCTTGTAAAATTCGCTTCGTATATACCAAAAGATTCATCATCATTTTTCTTTAGTTCAAGAAACTCCTTCCCCATCTTTGTTCGAAGAATATGAGGGAAGTACTTATTGAAAAATAAGTTCTTGAACTCATCCCATTCCATGGACTCAATTTCATCTCTTGGCCTTGTATTCTTGATAAGATTCCACCATTGATCAGCATTAGCTTCCAAGCGATACACTGCTAAGAATAATTTATCATGTTCAGAACATTGAAGAACTGAAAATATCTTTTCTGTAGTACTGATCCATTGTTCAGCAACAATTGGATCGGAAGACCCACTGAAAGAAGGTGGACGTTGCCTCATGAAGGACTCCATAGAATATTGTTCCCTTATCTACTCATTTGGATGTCCAGAATGATTCATAGCTTGTGTAAGTATATAAATATGATTTTTCACTCCATCTCCCATAACAATTGTTTGTTCAGGAGGACAATCATTGCATTGTCCATTACATTGATCAACATGGTTCCTTCGGGTTCTAGCCATCGTCTAAAACCCAAAAAGAATAGTGTGAGAGGAAAAAATCATGCTAGGGAAAACAACACAATGAAGGAGGAGTACCTTCAATATCTAACATATTGGGTTACCGTAATTCTAGTACTATAACCTATACTTATACTTAACCTTAGGGACATCCCTAGACATACCTTAGAAATATATCTAGGGATCTCACTAAAGTTCTCACATCCTAGTTTCCAAAGGTTGACTAAACCTTTCCTCTGATACCAACTGGAGAGACCCGAAGCCTAACGTACATGAACATTACATTACTTTTTCGGAATACGTAGTACATAACAAAAACACACACACACAAGGACCGTAATAGTTTAGTGTCTTTGGAAACTTGGAATATAATCTTCTAATCGTGATGAAAGATCTTCAACAACTCCCATAAAGATCTTCCCATTTTTTTCTTACCTAAAACCATTCTTTATATACTGGGGAAAAGAAAACATAAATGGGTGAGCTCAAATGCTCAGTAAGGGTAAACATAAGAAATATCAATCACATCATATTCATAAGAACATAACATTTTGGAAATCTAGACCTGCAAAAGAGATCATAATATCCAAACATGGGATAAATCATAGTAGTGAAATGTAATCCCAAAAATCATAAATTAAAACATGAAACTTTATGGCATAGACACATAATCATATAGAATAATTTCTTATTATTCATGAATCTTTTTCAATTTTATCTTTGTGGACAAAGTCCATTTCTGAACCGAGTTCACTCCTCATTTCAGTCCTGTTTCACTGAACCGGTTTAACCTGCCGTTCCAGCCATGTCTATCTCAGGAGATTTAAAATCTTTACCCAATGAATTGGATGGAGATATAGGTCCCACCCAACTCATAATGATACCATTCTTATGTGTTCCACAAAATCATAAATCATACACCATTGCATAACCCATGTAATAAAAATGGGATTCTTAAACAATAAGACATCATAAAAAAATTCATATTAGATAAAGGAATTCATAAAAATAATTTCATCACAACATAATCAAATCAATGTAATAATAGGGATAGAAATAGAACCCTATATTATCTTAGATGGAAAATAATTTTGATAAAACACTTAAACTCCATTCTTGAGGAAAATATCTTTTCTACTTCAAAAACATTTTCCATTCTTTACATGTCATAAAATTTTAAATTAAAATAATTTGATTAAAAATAAAATTGAAAACTTGTAAAGGAAGATTCTTGGAAATAATGTTTTAAGAATCCATCCATGTTGTATAACTTAAAAAAACATTCTTCTCATACTTTTGTCGGAAAAGTCAAAAAGTACCTTGTACGAAAAACGACAAAAGATTCCTTTCATATCTTTTACTAAAAATTCACCGAAGTGTGAAATGGGATTTAAAAAATTGTAGGTGGATGTAAATAATATTATATATTGATGAAATATGGATGTGGATTATAAAATACACCCCAGTAAATACCAATGTTTAAACAATCTCGGATAAAAAAAATGAGATTGTGATATTTTCCCTTACCTTAGGTCTGATTTGCTTCTTAAGTGTCCGAACCTCCTGTATAATGATTTAAATAACTTCATTGACTTATTACAGAATCATATTCATTTTTATGACATCATATACGGTTCACTTATGACTTTATATTACCCATTATTTTGTAAATTAATGTTAAAGTAGCATTTTGGGTAAAATCATCTTATTTATCGTACCTGTTTGGACTTGTTGTTCTTGATGTTATTATTAATTATATCATGATTTACTTACTTCCAAAATGTAAATCATGATTTAGGTATCATATAAATTCATTATATATCCAGAATATACAAGCATTTATAATAGTACATAACATATGGAGGTAAGAAATGAAACACACCGTTCATGGAGACGGTAAGCCGTACGTACACATAAACGCTACTTTCATTTCTATTTCTTATGGAATTAAAACATAATGATACAAAGGTATATTATAATTCCAGTATAATATCATATATAATATCATTAACCAAATCCTTTATACATCCCACATAAGGTATTAACGAATCACATCACTTTGAGGAGGCGGTAGTCCGCACTTCCTCAAATGAGATTATCGTATTTACCGACTATGGAAACCGTGAAGGCTTGATATAATTGGGAAGTAAAGAAGCATAATTAAATCATAAAAATAATATATATTATATATAAATATAGTGCCATCATAATGGCCACCATGAGAGGCGGTAGGAGAAAATCGAACAATCATCGTTTCGTGAGGCGTTAGTTTGCCATCACAGAAACATTATGTTCTTCATCCATTTGATGGAGGTGTGTGTAAGTTTAGTTCCAATACTTCTCATAAAAATCTACTAATATATTAAGGATATTTGTTTTTTTACAAATTAATGGATTAAAAATAGTTTAGGGGTTGGAGAAGTAGAATAAAAAAAACAACTTAAGAGAAACTGTTACCTTTAATTTTGGTAACTTCCTTTGGTTTGAACCAAAAGGACTTCTTGGGGAGTCTTATGCCTAATGTAAGGTTTCAAGGGGGAGGAGAGGGATGTAGGGAGCTTAGTTGGGCAGAGTTTGGACGAGGCAAAAGGCTTTAGAGTTGTGAGGAATTGCATAGAAATGCTCTCCTTTTATAAGGGAGAGGAGGGGCTCTTTAGGAAAGTGTGAAAAAATTATTTTATTATAAACATATCTTCGATTTGAAGAGGTCCAAAACACATTAATGTCGAAGGTAAGATGACTCATATTCGAGATAAAATCATCCAATTGTAATTGGACCGGTTTTGGATGATAGTTTAATAATTATAATCATTTTTATTTAAATCATTTATTAATGAGGTAAACACTACATCATTATTGTGTCATAAATAATTTAATTCATTTTATGTCTAAAAATTATGAAAAAAATACCATGATTTAGGGAATCGTTTTAGCTTTCCAAATAATATTTATAGTTGAAAATATAACTTATATAACCCCTTATAAAAATTAATTACTAAAAGTGTTTTGTTAAAGTCAATTTTGTCATTACATTAAATTAATTAATCCAAATTGTCCTTTTCACTACCAAGTGGCTCATTGGGGTCCCAAAATCGGCCCAAGGATGCCCATGGTCGGCCAATACTCATCCCATAATGTTAGGACAAGTTTCAATATAATTTTGAATTATTATAATATTATTTTAACCTTGAATTACCCTATTTACTTTTAACCACAGTAAATAAAAATTACCGTAGTTACTATTCATAATGCCCAAAAATAAAAAGTAGCTTATTAACATAATTTGGGCCCACTGATTCCAAATATGGAATCCATTTTTCCAAATTAAATACACAAAAGTTTCAGAAATTAAATTAAAATTAATCCCGTTGTCGAAAGAAAACGGGTTTTTGTTTAAAACATTGCAAAATATTGAATTGATTTAACCTACGAATTAAAGGTAAAATAAATTCTAATGACATACATTATATTAAATGGTAAAAATATATTCTATTTATACTTTAAAACCATTAAATATTATTCTTTAACCACATAAATTATTATAATGGAAAAATATGTTTTTAATTAAAATATAGCGTGTTTTTACTATTCATTAAAATATGAAAGTTATCAGAAAAATATCAAAACATTATCGAATGTAAATTTTAGTATCCTGATTCAAAATAAGAATTTTATTAAATCAAATTTAACTTATAAACATGTCAAAAACTAGATTTAATGTGGGTGAGCCATCAAAAGGTGGCAAAACTACATTTAAAAAAAACTTATTTTACCCGAAAAATTTATTTTGTTCTGATACCATGTTCTAGAAAATATGTATGATTAATAATAATGTTATGAAATTAAAATTTTAGTTAATACTATTCATATCGTCTAGTTCATATTAATATTATAATAATATATCATTGTTTAGTAAAACTCAGTATTGCGTACAACACACGCTATCGAGGAAGGTCGCGATTGCGTGAAATGCAAGCCAAGTCAGGGTTGCGTGTTGTGCAAGAAACCTTTGTTGTTTCATTTAACAGAATCCGACCATATTTTATTTATACATTGAATATATATATATATATATAAACACACTCAATGTTGCGTTGAATGACTATTATAAAACAAACTTGAAATTGTGTGTAACACGATCCAAGAATAGCTTTGCGTATACTTCAAGCTAATATGGTGTTGCGTATAGTACAAGCTAAACTTGGTGTGATGTATAATAGAAGACATCAATGAAATTAAATGAATATTTCTCATAAAATATCGGGGTGTTACATCACTAATATGAGGAAAATGATACTTTTTCTTAACAGTGATGTTTTTTAAAGATCTATAGTCAATGAAAAGTACAATTGTACCCTATTTATTTTTAACATACAAGATAGGAGATCCCCATGGTTATGTTCTAGGTCAAATGAAACCTCTATCTAATAAATCAAGTTATTGCATCGTTAACTCTAAAAGTTCAATTTGAGCAATTTGATAAAGGGGGTTTGAAATTGTCTTAGCATCATGAACTATGTAAACATTAAATTCAACATCCGGATCAAGTATAATACTAGGTTACTCAATAGGAAAAACATCAAGGCACTCATTTAGCACATTTACATCATTAATCTAAATAGTTCCTTTGTTTTCAACAATATGTTCAAGGTAACATTCATTTTTATCTTTTAATAGTATATCAGCTTCCCGATATGTTATCAAGAGTCAGGGTTCATTATTTTACACAAACTGAAAGTAATTCTGAAAATAAACCTCTTTAGCTTTGTAGTCAATCTTATCATGATAAATAGAAAGCCAATCCATACTCAAAATTACATCAAACTCTACTAAATTAAAACCAAAAGGTTTTCAAGTAGATTATTTCCGCACATAAGGACATG
The DNA here is from genome assembly GCA_963277665.1 of Viscum album. Taxonomy (NCBI): domain Eukaryota; kingdom Viridiplantae; phylum Streptophyta; class Magnoliopsida; order Santalales; family Viscaceae; genus Viscum; species Viscum album. Next base: position 810,659,380 of record OY728126.1, on the reverse strand, counting down.
AAGGTTCTTATAATTTTTTTTTCTCAACATTTATTCTAGGATTTTTTACCATAGGTTATGGATTCATATCTTGATATGGAATTCCCAATTTATAATAATACATCTAAAAAATGAACAAATGTATAGACCCTGAATCAAATAACCCATTGGCATAATATGAACAAACAAACAGTGTACCTGATAGTACTTCATTCGATGACCCAACATTTGCTGAAGTAGTTTCAAAGGATTTCACCACATCTTTCTCTTGTAGTCTGGCTAATTTCTCTCTGTTGAGTTTTTTGTTGGAAATTCATTTGCATAATGACCCATTTCATTGCACGTAAAAAAACTTACTGACTATAAATAAGATTTTGTCTTACCATTACCCTGATATTTTTAGATGCAATTATGAGCCTTATGTCACATTTTAAAACATTGAGATCACATACAAGAATTCAGAATACATTCCCCAGCATTCTTTTTACCACAATTTTTACAAAATATAAACTTATGTTTTCTACCATCATACTTTTTTGAAGAGTTCTTCCATTTCGCCTGCCACATTTACCTCTTCTTTTTTTGTTTTTCAAAGAATAGTTGATCATATAAAAACTCCATTTCCACCTTCTTTTCACATAAAAAGTCTATTTCATAAAATTTGAGCTAATTATGTCCTAAATCCATTCGATGCATTATCATTAATTCAGAGTAAAAATGGTTGATTTTACTATCAAGATCCCATATGAAATTTGGAGCCTACCTTGCCAGTCGAGTGAATTTTGCTTCATAAATAGCCATAGAGTAATCCTATAGCCTCAATTATAGTATTTTTTCCATCCTAAGATGAACCCCCTTAGGAAAATATTTCACAAGAAACATACATTTGAATTCATTAGAATCAAGAGAAACAATTTCCTCACTATCCCTTATATTTTTTACCATTGACCACCACTGATCGGCCTCACCTTCAAAACGGTAAATAGAAAGGCAAACCATTTGATGTAATGAACACCCTACGCCATAAAAAATCATCTCCATTGCTATAATCCTTCATTTAGCTAGCACAGGGTCAGATGATCCTCTAAATGATGGGAGATGTTGCCTCATGAAATGCTCCACCACTGACATGTTCTTCTATGGATGATCTGGATGATATCATGCATGGATACCGCCACCATTTATAGCCTGATTCAACTATGCCATCACTACTATAAACTATTCAGTTCCAATTATGACCATTTTCGGTTACTGATTGGGATGGTTTTCTTCCTCATGATGTCATCCCATCATAGTTTCTCTGTTTTCTCTGTGGAAAACCATTATGAACACAAAAATATCTTTGGTGAGTAACATGATAATTTGTAAATGATATATCATTTCAATTATAAAATAAACTAAAAATAATTTATGTATATTAATTTAATAATATCCTAACTCCTAAAGTTTTCTAAATTGACCTCTGATACCAACTATATGGACCCGAAAAAAAACATTACATAATATTAAATTAAATGAATAATTCACATTACAGATCTTTTCAGATTTAGATTTTAAGAGAATTAGGACATAACTATTACATTACATCTCATAAATTACAATGTAGAAATTTCTACCCAGTTTCCTTTTTTATAAAATAAAACTCTTAAAAAAGATTCATGTCAAGTTCCTTGTTTTCGACAGCATGACATTCTCTTGATCTCATCCTTGACCCTATTCATCTTTAAGTCATGTGAAAAACCTCTCAAAAACATGGGATGAGTATAAAAGGCTCAGTAAGGGCTATAAAAAAAATAATAAAAACATTACATCATCAATACATACATAAATTAAGCTCTTTAACATACCTCATGAAATCATAATATTTATGAAATATACTTAGAGATCATAAATCATAAAGGTAACTTGTGGCATACATAACATGCTAAAGTTGTAGCTTTCACATCTACATAGGGAGTTACATTTGGAATACCAATCACAGTATATTCCCTAAATAGATTACGAGAAACATTCATGTTTACCTCTGTCATGTTACCCAGTGAATTGGAAAGCTATCTCGGGCTCACCCTCCCTTGGTTTATCAAGAAACCCCCTGTATACGTAACAATGCCTAATAAACATTACACATAAAATAAGCATAAAGAAAAGATAACATTTACACATTACAATCACAATATATCATTTAATGATTTTGAAATAATAAAGTCTTTCTCAAAACCATTTTCAATACCAAAATATGTAAAAAGGGTATATGGTATTTATTTTCTTAAAAAACACTACAACTTGTTAAGGAATCCAAAGATCAAATAAAGCTCACGATGGCGGAAAAGGTCATTGTCACTATTTACATTAAAAAGAAACATTCATTTTTGTCATTTAGTAAAATGCATCATAGAAAAAGATTCCATTTGAATGTAATGAAAAGTCAAAGGTGGTTATACACTGTATAAAATAAAGTCATGTAAATATCAAAACATTCCTTAATGAATGACGATTGAGACAAAGTCCATTACCTCATGTCCGACTTAACTCGATTGTTCATTAATCTCATGAATAATAAAATAAAGATAATTTATACTTTCATAAGAACCTTTTTCAATTTTATTATTCCTTTTATATCAATTATTACCTTGCTATAACAATTAGTTAATTATTTGAGTTCATATTGGACATTTTGTCGGTGTTTGGAACTTGAGTTAAAAATGAAATTGTTATAATTATAAATTGTCCATGTGGTAGAAATTATATAATCTCCAGAATGATATTAATTATTTAGATATCATATATATCATATATATCTAGTATATATAATTATTTGTAATGGTACATATTATTTGGAGATAAGAAATGAAATGCAACGTTCATGGAGACGGTAAGCTGTACGTATGCTTAAATGATACTTTCATTTATATTTCATATTTAATGAAATGAAAACATAATTATACATAGGTATATTATAATTCCAGTATAATATAATATAAAATTTCATAAAATACATCCTTTAAACATTCCACATATGTCATGAATGATTCATATCACTTTGAGGGGGTGGTAGTCCGCACTTCCTCAAATGAAATTATCATATTTACCCACTATGAAAACCATAAATATATTCTACAAATGAAAAATAAAAAAGCCTAGAAACAATGTAAATATAATATATATCACATATAATTATAGTTCCATCTCAATGGACACCATACGAGGTGGTAGGAGAATATTGAACAATCATCATTTCGTGAGGCAGTAGTTCACCGTCTACAGAAATAGTATGTTCATTACGCATTGGATGGAGGTCTGTGCATTTGTAGTTAGAATAATTCTCATAAGAACAACCAATTATATTTATGATACTGGTGTTTCTATAAAATTAAGGAATAAAATTATTTTATGGGGTAGGATAAGTAAAATAAAAGAAAATAACATAAGAAAAGATGTTATATTTGAATAGTGTATCTTTTTTTAGTTTGAACCAAAAGGTTTAATTAAATTTCCTTCTACCTAAGGAAAGGATTCTAAGAGGAGGAGAGTGTTGTAGGGAGATTAAATGGGACAAGGTTGGATGAGATAATGGGATTGAGAAGTGTGAGGAATGGGTTATATGTGGGGGAAGTTTATAAGCAGGGAGGGGCTCTTTAGTAATGTTTAAAATTATTATTTTATTATATAATGATTTTATTTTCAAAAGGTCTGAAAATTATCCAAGTCAATGATAAGATAACTCATGTTTGTAATAAAATAATCCAATAATTATTGGACAGGTTTGGGATATTCTATTAATCATTATAATCTTATTTATTTAAATCATTCATTAATGAGGTAGACACTGCCTCATTATTGTGTTATAAATAATTTTATTTATTTGATGTCTAAAAATTATAAAAAAATATCATGATATAGGAAATATTTATTTTGTTCAAATTAATATTTGTAGTCAAATAGATAACTTATATAACCCCATGTAAGAATTTATTTACTAAGAGATATATGTTTAAGTTATTTTTTTCTTTACTTTAAATTGATTCATATAAAGTGTCATTATCACTCCCATGTGGCTCCCTGGGGTCCCAAAATCGACCCATGTATGTTCACAGTCAGAAAAGTATCAAAAAATAGAATTAGGATACATGTTGTGGGAATTTAATATTTTTATAATATTATTTTTTGCCCTTATTTAGTAGATTTACCCTTTAACCAAGGTAAATCAAATATTTACTGAAGTAAACATTCATAATGTCTAAAAATAAAAGTTTCTTATTTAAACAATTTGAACATATTGATTACAAATATTTCATCCATATTTCCAAATTTAAAACACATAAGTGTCAGATATAAATTTAATATTAACCTCCTCTGTCAAAATAAAAAGCGTGTTTTTAAGAAATAATAACTATCAAAAGATAGACACTTGTTTATGTCCAATTTCAAAGTGAAATAACATCCAATGACCAACATTGGATTACATGGTTAAAAAATAATTAAATTAATCTTTTAAACCATTTAAAAATATAATCTATCTTTATAAATAAATTATATTAAAATGCAGTTTTGAATTAAAATACAGTATTTTCACTATTCATTAATAAAATGATAATTATCAGAAAAATTCCATATTTTCATCCAAAGTAAAATATGATGTCCTGATCTAAAATAATAATTATATTTTTTTCAAATATTATATATAAAATTGATAAAAACTATATTTATAAATGGTACACCATCAAAAGGCAGTAAATAAACCATTTAATGAATATTAGAGTATTTATGATTAAAATCATTTTTTTTTATTTTAAGCCACTTAAACTTATTGGATAAATGTAAAATAATTTAACAAGCATTTATATTCATGTTTTAGTTTATTATGTCCATTACCTCCAATACAATGGCTATGAATTAACTACCATTTAAAATAATATTATATTATTTTTGAGTATGATCCAACGTTGTGTGCAACGTAAGTTTCAAAGAAAACTGTTGTTGCATATTGACTACACCATCAGACATAGAATCCCCTTTAAAGTAAATTTAATATTTAATTCAAAAATATTAATAAATATGAAAATGCTATATTCTTTATTTACTTGGGATGTTGCATAATATACCTATAATTATCTTACCATAGTCACTCATGATATAAATTTATTGTCTCATTCAATTGGGTGGTTAATCCTACCGAAAAATGAAGATACCATGATTTAATGAATTATTATGAAGGGGTTTCTTGTAATATAAATATAAAAAATAATAATAATCTTATTTATTGGTTATTAGTGTGAAATATAATAATTTAGGGTAATTATAAGAATTATAAAATTTATATAAAGTCATGGATTAGAAAAAGAGATCATTTTCCAATTAGTTCACACGTTCTAAATGATTGAATTATCGATAGTAGTTTTTTTACCAAATCATTAATTAGTACACTAATTTTTTATAGTATAAAATTAATGGTATAATAAAAGTAATATTTATATTTTAATTAATTACTTATATAGAATCTTAAATTACAAATTTTAAAAATGAAACACATTGTGTCATGGAGGTTCTAGTATTCACAACACCCAACCAAAAACTTTTCTTCCAAAATTTATGGGTATATGAATAAATTTTTTAATACCCTTAATATAATAACACTAATGTTTTTTAATGATAATAATTTATTTATAAAATTATTCATAGAATAAATTTGATAGAATATTATTTCAGATAAAAGCCAAATAATTGTAAATACTCACATCAGGGACATACGATTTCCTAAGAATCCACCTTTTAAAAGATGATCTATGTTAACTAATGGTGGAAATTTGATTTATAATGTGGGATAGTGTTATTAGAGGATAAAAATGGAATATATTCATTTATAAATTCATATTTTATGTGTTTCTGGAAGTGGAGAAGGTTTTATATTTTGTAAGTGAAGGGAAGGGTAGATTTGGGAATAACCCATAAATATTCCTTAATGTGTGGTCTCTATTGAAGTTTCAATGGATACAACATGGGAAAAAGTGGAGGTGAAAAATATTTTGGGTCAAAACTCACCTCAAAAACTCATTTTTACTCAAATTTTAATGGTTTAAGTGATTTCATTTTTATTTTTAACTTTTACAATACTTTATGTTACCTTGGTAATTAATTTATAAAATTAGTAACTAATTTTAATGATAATGAGTAATATTAATATTTTTATCTAATTTAATTCCTCTAATTATAAATTTAAAAATAATTTTATAATTTTTATTCGATGGGTGTGTAATGTTATTTTTAAAATAAATTCACAAAATAATGTATGAGAATTATTATAGGAATAATTTAATATATAATTTCATTTATATATAAGATAAAATAAACATGGATTTGGACTTTTATGAAATAAATTGTTTTACTATAAAAAATGATTCATTTGAGGCTTTCGTTTAAAAAGGAAAAAAACTCTCCCATGAAAATAATTAATACCAAGAAATAATCAAATGTATTTTATTTATTAAAGTTACTAATTAACTTGTTCTAAAAACACCAGACATTTGATCTATAGGGTCAAAATATATTTAAAAAACTGAATTTTTATTACATAAATTAATTTTTTTTAATTTAATGTTTTATAAAATTTTAGGTCACTATTATATAATAATAAACACATAGAAATTAAATGTTCTATAAACCCCATATTTATTGACTAAAGACGGACTTTTAAAAAAATGGGGAAAGTCCTATATATAAAATATTGATATTATCAATTTTAAAATAAATGACATTTTTATTAATCTAAAATTCCAAAATTTATACATAATATTTTCAAATAATATCATAAAGTATAATAGAAACCTATTTTTATTAAAAATTAAAATTTCAAATATTTATTGATATTATACATAATTAATATCATTTACAGAAAATATTGTTCTTACAAAATTATAATATCAAAAATAATATATCATTTATCATATGTTTCTTGAAATAGAAATTTATATCACATAAATAAACCATTGGGTTTAGAAAAATAAATTCTAAACCAATACAGAATCATAACTTATCGATACCTAAATTATACTAAATTAAATTCCGAAACTCTTATTTTTTCTAAAAATTTCCATTGATACCAACAATTATACCTTAGATCTACACTCTTAGATTCTTGCCATAAACAAATACTTTATATACTTAGTTTGATACCAGCTATAAAATCATATATATAAACATCTATATTTACAAAATAAAAAATGATAAATTCATGTCTTACATTTTACATATATTTTACTGTCAGTGATTTAGAGAATTGGAAATAATATAAATAGATAAATACCATGTTCCTTGTATCAAATGGGTAATTTTTCCATTATATATAAAACTACTTAATTCATGATTGGATATTAATATATCATAGAAATTTATTCAAATGTGTTATCCCTATAAAAAATCACATTTATTAAATTTCTCCATAACCATGGGTAATAGAATCCTAATAACATGTGATCTCAAATTATCAATATATGATACATATAATGGATGTAATTGATGAGTAAACATGGAATAAATATTATGGAAGGATTATGTAGACAACATGAAGCCATAATCAACTTAAAATTGGGAGAAGTCTATATCCATGATGATGAATAAAAAAATATAAATACAAATTACTGGTCACATAATGATGGAATTTATAATTTTTTAAATTAAAAACATTATATCATGGTCTTGTTCCAATACACATTACAAATCATAGAGACTACAACTGAAAATATTTACTAAATTGGTGGTCATAAACTAAATTTACAAACATATTTTATCTTATAAGACTTGTAGATGCATCTAGGGGATATGCAATATCAGGGTCCAACCATAAATTATTTATGATTAGTGTGTTCACCATATGAATCAACAATACTTTTCATATAATTATATAATATTCCTCTTACTGAAAAACATATAAATGTTTATAATGAGTAATCCGAAAATCAATAACATAATCGACTTATGTTAGTATTTAATAATAATCATGATCTCCAATACATTTTTCCATGATAATAAAAGAGATATAATGGTGATAAGACAATATGATAAATAATTTCAATTGTCAATAATTACATAGTCAACATTCTAGTAAGAGTACATATTAGAATAATAGTATATGATAGATAAATAATTTTACTGAGGAAAATAGAATATCATATTTTATAAGTAAACATCATCCAATCAATATTAGGTAAAATTTTATATTGAAGAAATATATTGCAATAAGTATATAGATAATTCAATAATGTAATAACATTATCATAATCAATTTGGAGAAAAGAAGTAGATGAATTCAATATGTAATGGACTGTACCTTTTTGGTCTATTTAATTGAGGCAATATGGTGTTTGTGATGTTCTGGGTGGTCAAAGTGACTTATCCCCAACACTTTTCCAAATTTCCAAAATAGTTTCATGAAACAATGACACAAATGGTGTCACTTCATTTTCCAAATTTCAAAACTGTTTCAAAAAATAGTGACACGAAACTGTGTCACATCATTTTCCAAATATCCCAAATGTTTCGTGAAACAGTGTCACGAAATGGTGTCACTTCTTCTTTCAAATTTCTAAATTATTTCATGAAATGGTGTCACATAAATGATCGAACATTAATGGTTTCATGAACAATGTTTCCAGAATTATTTCATTTCCTTTTTAAGATTCATAATTTTTCCATATTTCCTATATTTTGTCACATATGATGTTCCCTTTGAACTAAAATTAGTTAAAGTCCTCGATTTAAGTGATTGATGCTAATTTAAAGCCCATAACACCTATCTCAATTTTTTGCTAATAGTCGGGAAGACTATTCTTGGTCAAAACGTGTGATCTTTGACATATCCAATCTTAATGGAAAACCCGGTGTATCATAAAATTCTCCCCCGTGAAATCATCTCAAGGGATGAGACATCTTCCTCCCTTATTCTTTCTTATTGGTCCCTGGTGTAAGATAGTCAAAAAAATTATTCCTTCTTGTATGATTTGTATATAGTGCTGAATCCTTGGATTGTTTTTCCCTAGATTTTCTTCCTATTTCATGAGCACCTCATATTTTGGGGAAACCAGGAAGTATCAATAAATCTTCTATATAAGGTATGTTTTACCACCAATAATTTGGGTTTCTCTCCTTCCATTTGTCAATTAAATGTTATGACATATGATATAAAAGTTTCTAATGGAGTTTCCATGGGTGTGGGATTGAGTGGTTGTGACTCTATGTCTTCGGGTGTATCCAGTATTCTAATAGAGGTGATTTTGATCTTTTCTGTTGGAAATTCTCATGCAAAGAATTTTTGAGACCCTTTGATGTAGGGGATTCGTGGATTCTCAGGTATTTTACATGCATCTCTTGGATTATCATGGTTCAGACCGCTGGATCACAAAGGAATTTACATAATGAATATTTAAACCAATCTAAATAAAAAATGAATAATGAAGAATAATAGGGGGTGGATATAGTTTTATAATGTTTAATGGGAGTTATATAAATTTTATGAGGGAAATGAATTTGAAGGACAAAACTTAAGAATGAATGGGTTGAGTTAAAAAGAAAATATATATATATTTAATGAAAATATAGGCCTGGGCCGATTATGTTCCTTCTATAGGGTCATTGGGTACCATGTGGAACCCCAATGCGCCCCCTCCTCTATGAGGGTCACTGATTACTCGATGAAACAAAAATTATTAGGATAATAGTTTATACCTTCATAGGATTTTCTATATGTATCTAAATTTTATATAAAACTCATCCCACAACTAAAAAAGCATCTGATTTCAACCACAAACTTCTCAATTCTTAGCTAAATATTGGAATGAAAGAACATTAATATAGAGACAAAAATTCAAAATAGAATACTATTTAATGAAAAAACTTCCCAATTAAGGACATATCAAAACCTCACTCATTGTAATAATGAAAACAGTCATTATAGAAGATGTTGGTAGTTATAAAATGAAAAAATGACCAAGTGAAATAAAACCTAATACAATCCTTGTGATTCCTATTAGCTTCCATACTCAACAAATTATATAATTTTTATAACCATAGCCTAAAACACATTCCCTATAATTTCTTGGTTAATTATCCAAGAATAAAATTTTCTATGAAATCCATTAAACCAACTAAATAATTTTAATATTTGAAAATGTCATAATTCAACAATTGACACATATTGATAGAAAAATAACCACTATGAATACATTACATCATTCCATTCATTTCATAAATCTCGATTCCAAAACATATATTCATTTTTAATGTAATTAAAATTATAAATAGTATGTATTAGTATAAATTATATCTATATATAATTTAGTAGATATATCATTTTATTTGTAATTATTCTCCTATAAAAGATGATATATATTACAATTATATACAATTATATAACTATATATCAAAGTTATGTCATCTTACACTGTAGATAATATGTTTTAAAATGTATCATGATAGTCTTTGACATATCGTAAAAGTGGTTATATTTTCTAATGATTATTTCATCTCTTGAAAGAGATAATATTCTAATCAATTTTGTAACTTTTAATTTATAAAAAATATGTCATTGTATATAAAACATATTTTTTCCCATTCATAAATGTGATGATGTTTAATTATAAAATGATATGGTATATTATATGTTTCAGTTTTCATCAAATATTTTATTTTTTATTTTAAACATATCTTATATCCTTTAATAAATGAAAATATTTCATGAAATATGATAATTTATATTAATATATTTATGATTTACGATTTTTCTCATTTTTTATAAAATATAACATATAGATTTTGAGGGAAGGAAATAATTTTTAATAAAATTATTTAGTGGATATAAAAATAATAATTTAAAAAAAATTATAAAGGTGGATAAAATATAATTTTATTTAAATAATATATCATTTTAATTTAAATTTTATAAGAATATGTTTTTATATTATATGATATTTTAAATGATAGAATGATAATTATTTTTAAGGTGAGAGAATTTTTGACCAAAATATAATATTTGAAAAAAAAATATGACTGCATGATATTTTATATGATGAGACTATGATTTCTATTAATTTATGTTAAAAATAAAGATGAAATGAAATATATTTTTCCTAATATTTATGAAAAAAATTAAAAATAGGTTATATTTAGATATCTAATGTGGTATAAAAAATAAAACATACAGTCATTGATATTTATATCGATGGTATACCAATTTTTAAAAATATGTTTCATAGGTTGGCTTTTAATTTTGTGTGAATTAGGCCCCCATGATTCCCAACTATATTGGATTTGATGACATTCCCAAATCATATGGTTTCTTCATGCAACATGTACTTGATTGTACCTAGAGACATTATGTAAGGAGTCATCATAGTCCTCAAACTATACCCAAATGTGTTTTTTAGTGAATATACAAAGTCCCAACCACTACTAGAAGAATCCATGTAGTGTCTCCCATTAATGATCTAACCCAGTACCATATCTCTAATGGTAGGTTAGATCACAACACGTCCATAATTTATATTATTTTATCATTAATTTATTTTATTATTAATAATTTTTCATCTATTTTGGGGTTAGACTCATTAAAAAATTTGAAAATTTGAAAATATTATATTTTAGGATAGGCCCATAGGTGGATCATAGTTAGTAGATAACATCTGGAAACTATGTGCATGAATATGTTGATTTATAATTAAATTTTTCAATATTGTAACTGGTTTCCCATGTACTCTAGAAAATTGATGAATGTTCCCAAATTATTCCAGTAATGGGAAAATCATATGGAAAACCATTTTACCAAACCATTTAACATAATCAGTTTTAATTTTTTTTGAAATTTATAATATATACCTCACCCCTATTAATCCAAATATCGTATACCTCCTTTCACCACTCTCACAGAGCACCCATGTATAGAGGACCCATGAACATTATTCTCTCCACCACCTTGCCTTGGATTTTTATTCTCTACCTTATAGTTTTTATATGATCTTCTCATGTTTTTCATTCTTCTTATCGGTCTATTCCGCCTCCGCCTTCCTTATTAATATTCAATTTTCTCTCTCTTATTGTGGAGATAAGTAGGCCAAACCCTAGGTAGGGTTTTTGTGTCACTTTCTTATAGATTTATTTTAATTTTGGTTTTTTATTTCATAGTGTTCTTCTTAGACTAGTGAGGTTCATTTGGCTTGGTTGAGGTGAAGTATGACCATAATTATAGAAAATAGAAAGTTCTATGAAGGTTTTAACCGTGCCAAAATCATTTAATTTAGAACTATAAATTTCATAGATTTTAATTTTATGTTTATGTTTCATAATTATTGGATTAAAAATGTTTTTAAATTGTTATAATGTATAGATATATTTCAACTTGGGTTTCTTGGAAGTTGATGGTTATTTCCGTTTTAATTAATGGTTTAAATATATTTTTCATTAAACAGAACACCATGGGTTTGAAACCTTTTATGAATGGGACTTATGGATGAGTAATTTGTTTTTAAAATATTTTTTGGTCTTCAATGTGAAATTTAAATTGGCCCTTCAATTTTACACGGAGTTTCCAGTAATTATGGAAATGAGAAGTATTAATAAATATATTCAAGACTGGTTTTTAATTAAAATGTGTGTTTTGTAAATTTCATTTCAAAAATTATATGGTTATATAAATATGAATTGATATATATATATATATATAAATACATGTAAAAATTAACATTATAATTTATGAATTGTTAAATTAGAGGCATATAATTGTGTATGTGTGGGTATTTAAGTTTATATGGTTATAATAAGAGGGAATACTTAAGAATATAAATTTGGTACTCAAACCCACTTTCTCAAAAAAGACCTTATATAAATTTCTAATGCATATTATAATGTCTTGGTCAGTATGAGTTATTTTGTATTGCTATATTTTATAGAGTTTGTGTATTTACTAAAGCCATGATATGATAATATTAAATGAATATATATAGGGTTGTTTATAAATGGTACCCTTAGTATGGATGAGGAAGTGTTTTGAAGAGGCATCAATACCTTTGATAATTGAAATGATTTTTTATATGTTAATCAAATTCCTTTTTTTGATGAAAATATGAAATGTATAAAATTGAAAGAAAATATTTTAACTAGGGAATATATAGGGGGAATACTATCATTTAGTATCTCTTTGGTATACCAAATTTATTTACTAAAAAACATTGATAAATGTTATGTTGTTATAGAGTGGTGACATCACACTATTTTGATAAGGAAGTACTCCTTAACGGGTGATTGGATGAGAATTTCATGGGATGGGTGAAACCATATCACTTGGAAAAGTAATGACCTCTTTAGTGGTTATTTTCACACATGGAATAATGATTGGCTTACATGTTGATATGGCGACCTAGGATGCATCTATACTTATATGGATTATGGATCTCTCATGGTGTATTTTTTATAAAACTGTTACCTTTATGCAACAAATATTTCTTGAAAATTATTATGAATTTTGTATATTTTATCACTCGTTCATTTGTGTTGGTTTTCAAATGATTCTCTAAATATATAAAAAAAATAAGTATTTATATTTTTTTGTAATTGTAATTATAAAGTGGTTTTCATAAGTGGTCTTAAAAGGTAGTATAAAAAAAGTAGTATTTGGCTATTTAATTTATTCAAAATTCATTTTTTTATTTAAATGTGAAATAAAAATGAAATATAAAAAGGTCAATGGTGTGTTAATAAATTTTTTAAAAAATATAAAACCTATATTATATTTACATTTATTTTTGTAATAGCTTGAAAATAGATATTTAATTAAATGGTATTAATGTGTGCAGGATAGTGGAGAACTAACATATATTTTTATAGTCATAATTATATTTAAATATCTATTTTAGGTAATGGATTGAGTTTGGACCACTTGTGTATAATATAGTATTATAGGTTTGGATGATGGAATGTAATGTCACATCGAGGTATTTTGGTCAGTTTTTTCAGTTAGATTCCTCGTCACATCTGCCATATCATTTATTTAGGCTATCTATTGATTAGTTTATAGTAATATATATATGAATAGGATGGGTGGGTGATCTCATAGGCTGTTTTCTATGGAGGTTGGAGGTGAGAGAGAGTTTTTCATACCATTTTCTTTTATATTTTGTAAACTGTTGCTACCTATATTTTATGTTTATGAAATTACTACATACATGACAGTTATTTCAGTTATTATAATTTTAGTTTAATTTATTTTATATGATAAATTTTCTGTAATGATTTAATTTGATTACATTTATAGTTTTCCTCATATTTTGGGGATCGGTGATGCCTCTTTGGTATGTTGGTGGCTGGATTAAGTGTATGATTGATAGAAACCCATGGTTGGTCCATGAAAAGGAAACTTTTACATATCCCAATCCACTACCTTATCACATATGGAATGTTCCATCATCCACAACTCATGTCAAATTTTATCCAAAAGAGACTTCTAATTCATGGCTATCCACTATAATGATAGAATCCTTCTCAGTATTATAATGGTCTAAGAGAAAACCTTACTCAATGTGAATAAAAAAGGTCTCAGTGCATAACTTATCACTCAACGTATTCCTAGACTCTATGAAAATGAGGAATCCACCTATAATAAGGTAGTCCATCTAGATCCATATAAACCATGATGGGGAAAATTAATATGATCCACACCCCTAAAATAGAATATATTATATATCAAAAGAAAAAACTAATCACATGTTTGAAATAATTGATAGGGACCACATCCTATCTGATAACACACAAGATCATTTGTAGGGAACTAGTTAGTAAATTACTTTAACCTTATTTATAATTACTGGCATCAATATGCATATGTCACCCTACGATGACCTCACACCCCATAGGCTCTATCATACCGTGGCCTCACTAGGAAAGGCCAATTACTCAACCAAAAATCCATTTTCACTCTCATGCCACATATATATGCACTTACCACAACCCATACTTGGGTATCCTCTCACATTTTCAAATGGAGATCTCTGAGATCACCACCTTATGGAAAACCACCCTATCACAATATGAAGGCCCCAAATTAATTATCCCACTAATTGAAAACTGGAAGTTTATCCCCCAACCTCAAGATGGAGGTTCAAACCACTTGTAACATTAACATCCATCTCATTCGTCATCACTTAGACCCAAAAATCTTATTCATTCCACTGGACCTCGGTACATAACCAATAATACTCTACCTCACTACTCACACCACAAGACTTACCCAATGACTCATTTCAACTTAACTCTCACCCTTACCTGATATAGATATAGTTTCTAGGTTATACCAATTTACATATATACTAAATAGAACATATTCATAGTATTGAAGGACTAATGTCATCCTATCGCTTTATCTACGACACAGTCAATCCCGAACTATATTACATGAACCCTGTGAATAATATAGGCATGAAAACTCATGTATAAAGAATCATATGAAAATTTATAAAAAGGGGCCACCTACGTGGATTCTAGATTTAACCCATCACAATGCCCTATCATTCCCCATCCAATCTTGTACAGCATCAGAAACACCAAAGATACACCAGATAACATGATTAATTAATTATAAAAATTTATAATTAATTACATAAAATAATCAAATAGGTATAGTCATATAAAAAACTCACCATGAAACACTATGTAATCGATACTTCACAAGACATTTTTTGGTCGACCTTCTAGGACCTCCTATCAATAAACCAAATGAAATCCCCATTATTCTCACCAATTCCATCATGATTTTGTGTTATCAGTGTAAAAAAACTATTTGAAATTACACCTAAATATAGCCTAGTGAAGAGTAAATAAAATAGACGAAGGGAGAGAATAGACATACCCAAAATCACTAATAGAATGATACTAAACCCATCACAATGCATTGGGGATCTAACAGTGGAAGAGTGAATAGATATATAGATGAAATAAACCTTTCTTAATGCCTATAATATCTAAAACATAGAGGGGAAAACTATTAAATCAGTACACTACCTCTATTTAAAAAAATGGGGAGGAGCCTGTTGTCGCGGTGTGACATGTGGTGTTGTGGTGTGACATACAACATCAAATACAAATATAATGATTCCACCAAGGGGGTCACAACATGAATCACTCCTACATAGGGGTGGAAGATCCACCTACCTCCTTCATGAGATATCACATCTGTTTCAGATATCATTCATGTATGAAATTGTATTGAGTAAATGAAAACCATATTTATATTGGAAGGATCTTACTGGGAAATCGCTAAAAAAATATAAGAAAACTCCTGTATCGAGTGATTTAGAGGTCTGGATCACCCCACCCTTTTGAGGGGGATTATTTCCTACACAGATAGTCACTTATAGATTCATGGTATCATCATGAATGATTCCAAAATCCATGTATGTTAGTGGTTACCCATATTTTAATGATCTTATTAAAATCATGTGTTTATAGGAACAACAAAATGAATTATACATTCTTCGTTATCCTCTTATTACATCATGATGATTTGGTTTGTAGAAACAATTGAACACTATGGAGGTTATCATGTTCTAGGGGGTAGTGGGTGATTTAGTGTTGGGACTGAACAACAAAGATAAATCCTACATATCCTATGAGAATAAGAATCAAAACCAATATGGTTCAGTTGAATGTGTAATGGGGTAAATGAAATTCGGTTTAGAACACAAAGAGGAATTCTATATATCCATTTTATAATAGGAATCCAATCCATTATATTTTTAATGACTAAGAGATGTCTCTCTCAAGTGGTGTGACAATATAGGAATGATATGTATTTATGAATAAACACTACCCTTAGAGTCCTCGATAGGGATATGACACATTGAAGGAATTTTTTATGGGGAAATACACCCCTTTAAGAAAGTGTTGATATGGTCCTGGCTTAAAACTAAAATGATGGCCAGTATTGGAAGAAATTTCATTATACCATCGAGACTCAATTCAATGCAACATACTAAATTGATTATAAATAAATGAAATGGAAAAACTTCTTTTGCCTCATGAGGCCCATCAATGAATCTTGGGGATATATTATTCCCAGCCCCACCTATAATATTTTATGTCCAATTTATTCACTTTGAGAGTTAATAACATTTTTTATACTATTCCATAAGGAACCTCTAACCGAATAAAAACAGTTCTATATATATAGTGAGAAATATGGAAATTAAATACATATTCAAAATATGTTAGCATTTAATAATAATTAACAAATCCAATAACATTACCTATATTAATAAAAGGTACAATAATATCATAACTCATATAGAGAAAGAAAATCGATGATAAAGTATCACATAGTCAACATTATTGTATGCATTCACATTAGAATAAAAATATATGATATTCTAATTTTTTCCGAAATTTCAATAGAAAGTAATAATTTCTATGAGAAAAAATATAATATGATTTTTTTAAATTATTTTATTCACATAGTTTAAAACAATGAGTACACACTACAGTCAATATTGGAATAACATGATTAATCTATTCAGATAAAAAATACGGATGATTTTAAAAGAACATATTTCAAGAAGTGATAATTATATTTCAATGAATTTATGTATTATGAATATACATCCAAAAAAATAATGAATACCATATAATACAACATAATGCTATAATGTACCCAGTTTTTATGAAATTAGTTCAAATTGAAGTCATAATTGAATTAATAAAAATTTATTTTCCAAAAATATCCATTACATGGGAAATAAATAAATTAGTAAATACTTTAATATGGGATCACTATAGATAATAAATCCAATGAAATACAAGTACTATGATAAAAATATTTCCATGGTATGTGAATACACCATACAAATAAAATATGGTGTACAATATGTATTATATCTAATTGAATAAGAATTTAGACCAAGAAAACCCTAAAACATTATAAATTTTAAAATAAAAACCATTTTTATAGTGGTATTTTGAATATATTTCAAATAAAATAACTAATATTTAATTAATGAAATAATTAATGAAATATGTATCATATACACTATAGAAATGAAACTATTTTCATAATTCAAAACATGTCTTAATGAGAGGAATTTGAGATGAAAAACACATAGCCCTTGTACTAAAATATACACAGATACTATTATTATCCTCTATAAAAAACATATATACCATAATACCTAAAATAATAACCTTACTCATATCTATTTTAATTTATAATCTCCACAAATTTTCATTATTTACATGAGTTATTTCTATTTTTCACACTTGGTGTTTATAGTATTATTGTTTTATACTAGTTTCCAAATTGTGGAGACTATTTTTTTTCCTCATCCATAGTGAATAATTAATATATATATATATATATTAACTACAAAGGATGATAAATAAATATTTACGAAGCTTTAATGTTCATTTAGAATAATTTTAGTCCTTATCCATGACAATGAAATCAATTAACAACATGTTTTGATGATTCGTGAAAATCAAACGGTTTATTTTAATTAATGAATATAATATTAATATGAAATATTGTGAACTGAAATAAAAAATTATTAACATGGCAAAATAAAATTCTAGGAGTAATATTTCCATATTCATTCATTATAAAAGTTCAATGTATCATTCAATTGGGTGGTTATACTAACCCAATCATTAATATCCCTAAATATACAAAATGAATATGAGGTGGTTTTTTTGTAATATATTTATAAATAAATAATGATCATATTTAGAATTTAATAGAGTCATATATCATATTTAGTTTTAATTAGAAGATGACAATAATGTATATAAAGACATTATATAGAAAAAGAGATCCTTTTCTTGTTAGTTTACTCATTTTAAATGACTGAATTAATAATAATTGTATGATGGTCATATCAGTAACAAAATAAATAATTTATAATAATATAAAACTAATTATATTATAAAAATCATATTTATCCTTATATATCAACCCTATATCCACCCATTAATGGTGGTGATGGAAAATTTAACATATTTCACTATGGAGGTAGTATTCTCCAAAAATATTGAAAAATTGTTTTGTTTTACTTAATTGGTGGGGAATATGATGAAAAAATGATAATAAAATGAAAATAGTTCATTAAAGTATATAAATTATACTAATAGAATTATATTAATAAGGCTACAATAAATTGTAAGGAAGATAATTAATGTGAAAAGCTATATAGTAGATAAAACACATACCACAGGCTTGAATTTTATTTGGATGTCCCCTTGGAAATTATGGCATCATGGTAACCAATTGAGTCCATAATATTTTTGACATTATAGAGGGTTATAAGAGGATAAAAATTTTATGTTTTTGGGGATAAATTCAAATGATATGTGCATCATTAAGTGGTGATGGTGTTAACCATATCTAATTGAAGGGAATGGTAGTTTTGGGAGTAACTCATGCATTTTAAATAAGTTATTGTTTCTATTAAATTATCAGTAGACAAAAAATGAGAAAACTAGGAGAGGAAAATGATTTTGGTCTGAAACCGAACTCCAAAATTCCATTTTCAGATAAATTTTATTTTTCTAGGGGTTTTTAATTTTTTTACTATTACTATAATTTAAATTTACATAAGTAATTAATTTCTAACCATTGTATATATCTATAATACAAAATAATAATATTGAAAATTTATCTAAATTGATACATATAATTCTATATTTTATAATGAATTTTTAAAAGAAAAGTTCTAATGGTGTTAAAAGTTATTTATAAAATAAATACACAAAATCATGTACAAACGGTTTGTATAGAAATACTTTTTTATGACTTAAAACTATATATAAGATAATATTTCATTGGAAACCAATCGAAATTAAATAAATTGATTTATAAGAACAAAACAAGGCATATTTGGCTTCCATTGAAATCTAAAACAGAATATCCATTTAAAATGATTGATTCAAATAATAGACTCAAATTAGAATTTATATTATAGTAACATTTTAATTAGTTCTAAAAAACATGGAAATGAGATTTATAAGTTAAATTAATATATAAAAATAAAAGATATTATTATTTAAATTTAGATTTTATTACATACTATCTTTTTAAACATACAGGTTATTCTTATATAATGGTAATGTCATACGAATGACAATTTCATGAAAACTTTATTTTCAATTAAAAACCATCCTTTTTATAAAAATGTAAAAAAATATACAAAGTCAATTTAGATATGATTAATTTAAAAATGGTGTTAAGTTTTTTAGTTTTAATTTCTATAAATTAATATTTTTTTTGAATAAAATCACAAAAAATAATGAAAATCTATTTTTATTAGAAAATTGTATTTGAAATATTTAATATTAATATTATTATTTCATATCATTAATCAAATAAATTGGTGTTAACCAAATTTTAATATCAATGATAACTTATCATTAATCATAAATTTACTTAAATAGAAATTCCATTCCTAAAAAAGATATTTTTTTAATGAAAAATACAAACAATAAATGATTATATTCACCATTTAGGTAATATAAATTGATAATAATTCAAATTAAAAGAATATTTATTATTCCATATACATATAACTCATAATTTGGTTGTCACGACCCATCCCCTGGGGCCCATGTCGCGACTACCCCAAGCCCACCTTTCATAGGCCTAGGGCTGGCGACTAGCACCAAAGGGGTAAATACCTAAACTGGGAAGGAATTTACTTTATAACTGTAAACACACAAAACAAAACACATAGCTAAATACATAACACTAATTAAAAACTAAATAACAAGAGAGTGCTGAAAAGTAAAGGGGGCCGAAAATACAAGCCCAACTGTAAAGTACAAGTACATTTAAAAAGGAAAAAATTACTGGAAGATGAAAAGAAGCTCCTGGATCGTAAACCATGTATCATACCTGAAGGGTAGGTACAGATAGCATCCTCAGCACTCCCCATCTATCAGTCTCCTCCGTGTACCGACATGTTGTAAGGACCACCTCCGGGCACAGTCCAGTCCTAGTACCGTCACCCCCAGTCAGTGATGTATGTCGTCTATAACCAACACAATGAGGTGTGGGCATAACACATGTAGGGGTGAGTATAACGATACTTAGTAGGGATCCCAAGACCCTTAAGGTCACACAAAATCAAACAAGGATAAACTAAAAATTATGAAATCATCATATAACCCAACTTATGTATATGACCTTACAGATACCTAATTTATCAAGTAAGCCATCTCAGTCATGAGTTAACACAAAAGTTACTGACTCAGATCAACCATGATTTTTGTTATCAAAACCTCGGCTACCGGAGAAATCCTACTCAATCAAGTACAGTGGGCCTGTCGCGACACCAAGGTGCTTCCCACTAACCTTTGAATACTGAGTTACTCCTCCTGTTGAGTACCATGGGTCTACTACATCACCAAAGTGCTCCCCACCGTGTGTCTGCTGCATCACCAAGGCGCTCCCCCTCGTAGCTTGATGAGTTATTGCTCCTGTTGAGTACCATGGGTCTACCAGGACACCAAGGAGCTCCCCACTATGGGTCTTACATGACACCATGGTGCTCCCCGCTGGGCTAGTAGAGTCACTCTAAGTCAAACGGTCAGCAGTCATCAGGTCTCTTCCAGCTACTATGTCACTGCACTCTACTCGATCGTCACCAGAAGGATCCAATATATGAGCTACTGGCTGATACTCCAACTATCAAAATCTACCACGAAGAATTATTTCAATGGTTTTCCACGTCATAGGGGTCTTAATGAAACAAAAGTTGCATCAATCAGATGCCCGGTCTGTGATTTATTAGCCTTTTAGTCATAGTGGCCCAGTTGGATTCATGCACGATCCAACATGACCGTATCTTAACTACAACCAAAACACTATTGGTGTATACTCAATGGAACTGTAATGCTCCAAGATTACCAGCGCCGCTGGTAGTTTTTCAAACGAATGTCTGGTGCCAAAGATATTGTCAATGAATGTAAAGGGTTGGTAATGGGTGAGGGTCTGGTCCGACCAGGTCAGACTGAGCTTTTCTGACCCCATATGTGCTGACCCGGTCTGGGTCGACCTAGTCGGACCTGTTAGGTCTGGCCCGACCCATTTCGCGGGCCAGCCTGTTAGGTTCGGCCCGACCCACTGGGCCCAGCCCAGCAGGCCGCGTGGGTGGTTCAGCATGGGCTCGAGGCCGATTCAGGCGGATGTTCCGCGAGGGTGCATCCCGACGCGGCTCGGCCCAGAGGGCGTGGCCAGACCGACTCAGTCAGGGCGCCGCGAAGGGGGCTTGGGGGGAACAAGACGTGCGGGGCACGTGGGGCGTGCAGGCCAGCGTGTTGCAGCCGGGCAGTCCGGGAGGTAGCCGGTCAGGGCACCAGGCGGGCTAGAGGGCGGCCGAGCAGGTCGGGAGTGGGGTGGGCATAGCACGGCCAGGCTGGCAGGGGTTGGGCAGTGTGCCTGGCGTGCCTTCGGGCGGCCGGGAAGAGGGCCAGGTGGGCCAACGGGTGGCCGGGCAGGGCGCCACACGGGCTGCCGACGGTCGGGCAAGGGGCGGCATGGTGGGCAGGCAGGAGGCATGGTACGACACCGCTCGGGCTAGTGCGGGCCAACGAAGTTCATCCGGGGCGCACTGGAGGCCATCAGTCGCCAGCAGCAGGGTGGAACTAGCTGGCGGCGGTGCAACTGGGGTGGCTCGGTCGGTGCGGCCGGAGGGCCACGGTTCAGCCCGGAGCACCAGTGCGCCACGAGGGTAGCAGAGTTTGCGGAGGTCGCGGGTTGTGCTGCCCTTGTCGTCTCCACATTCATCATTCCGTCGCCTCATCGCCATGCCAAAGATTATCACAAACAATAATGGTGGAGGGGTCGAGCCAGTTTGATTTGGCCATCACCCTCCGCGTTTAAGGTGGTTGCAATTGGCTCTCAAAAACGAAGCATAAAAACCCAGTTGCAAAGATTTAATCCCAAAACCCGCAAAAGGGAAACATCCTCATTCATCATTTTAAAATAAAGGAAGAACATGGGAGAAATTCTTATTCAAATAAAACCCCTAACTTTGTTATTTGATCACGGATCAACTTGCAGGAAGATGAAGAAGTTGATCGAAATTCTTTGCGTCCGCCGCACAGTTCCAATTCCGAGTTGCGTCAGCTCATTGATGAAGATGCAGAGGGTAGTTCAGTCGAAGATGTCCCGTGTCGGTAGGTGTCTGGGGAAGAAGTTCTAAGAGGATCATTTCCAGCATTCTTCATTCTTCGTTGGATTCTTTCTAATCCCCCCAAGCTCTCCTCTCCCCAATATTGCACAAAATGAGCAATGTCAAAAAAGTAATAATATATTGAGTTACCTATGATTTCATTGGCACAGAATTCTAAATGGTGAATTAATTAACTTGGATCCCCCCTTAATTAATTCATGAGTTTTGGCACATATTAATTTAATGAGGATTATTGGAACAATTTAATTAGGGAATTTGGAACCAATAAAGGAGCGTGAGTCTGGAGAGACTCTCCCTCATTAATGAGGGGAGTTTAGAGGTTTTCCTATCCCACCATTAATAGGGGAGTTTAGTCCCATGTGGTCCCAATGTCATAACCTCTCATGAGAGGTTAGGTTCGGGTTGGCCCCACGACCATAACCTATCATGGGAGGTTAAGGTGTGGTGGTCCCACCTTTAACTTCAATGAGGATATTTTATCCAAAAACAACCACATGGAGGCTCAAATAAAAATAAAGTGAATCTCACTTTATTTTTTTATTTTCCACAAAAACCCAAAAAAAACTTTTATTCTCCACCAACTACCATCGCAGTGAAAGTCTCCTTAAGCGAATACTGGCGCTTTGAGTTCAACATTGTCCTTAGATTCCGATTATGACCACTGGTTCAGATGTTATAAAAACCCACTCGTACATTTACTGAATGTACCCGAACAAAACTTCATAAATTGATTCTGGGCACATCGAACTTCGAAATCATGTAGAGTATGTTTTTTCTAACTCGTAAAATTCCCATAAATTTAAGAAAAAAAAATTTCACAAAATTTCTGGGTCTTTACATTATCCCCACCTCAGGGCTTTACGCCCCCATAAGCTACAACTCGAACTAAGGGAACAAGTGGGGGTACTGAGCATGCATCTAAGACAGCCACTCCCATGTGCTCTCCTGGAAGTTCACATGCTGCCAAAGAACGCACACCAAAGGTATCAACCATCCAAGAAAGAATCACTCATATTGATCCTCAATCTCCACTAGAAACTCTGTAAAAGACTCCCCATCATCAACGTCCAGCTCTCCATGGTTGATGATGTGAGAAGAGTCATGCACATATCTCCTCAGCTGAGATATGTGGAAGACGTCATGCACCCAGTACAACTGAGTTGGAAGAGACAAGAGGTAAGCCACCTCGCATACTCTAATGAGGTCCTCGAAAGGTCTGTTGAACCTCGGAGATAAATTTCCTCCTTGGCCACATCTCCGTAGACCTCGTCAAGGTGAGACCCATAGAAAGACGTGGTCTCCATCCTCGGACTACAAAGGTATCCGTATCCTATCATCATATGACTTCTGCCTGCTCTGTGCAGTCTTCATCTGCTCTTGGATTATCTGCACCTTCTGTGTGGTAGCTTGTACCGTATCTGGTCCCACCAGTGATGACTCCCCTGGGTCTGTCCAGCACAAGGGTGATCTACAAGGTCACTCATATAAAGCCTTAAAAGGTTCCATCCCTATTGTAAAGTGGTATCTATTATTGTATGAAAACTCCACCAATGGTAA
This sequence comes from Viscum album, assembly GCA_963277665.1. Classification (NCBI taxonomy): domain Eukaryota; kingdom Viridiplantae; phylum Streptophyta; class Magnoliopsida; order Santalales; family Viscaceae; genus Viscum; species Viscum album. The sequence continues at coordinate 810,634,637 of OY728126.1, read as the reverse complement.
GTGGTCCTCCCAGCTATGGCAAAACTCGAGGATACATGGACAGAGCTTTTCCTCGAGAGTCTGAATGGTCCGCTCAGTCTGGCCATCCATCTGAGGATGAAAGGTAGTGCTCAGATGAAGTTTCATCACGAAAGCCTCCTGCAACCCCTTCCATAGATGGGAAGTAAACCATGCATCACGATCTGAGTAAATAGATTAAGTTACTCCATGTAACCGCACAATCTCCGACACATAGAGGTGTCACATGCTCTCTACTGAACCTCACTCTCTAATCGGTAGGAAGTGGGCCGACTTGGTGAGTCGGTCAATGATCACCCAAATCAAGTCATGACCCCGGTATGTACATGGAATTCATGTCATGAAGTCCATGGATATCCCATCCCACATCCACTCTAGGACCTCTAAAGGATAAAATAATCCTGGTGGTACCTAGTACTCTACCTTCACTAGCTGACAAGTGCGGTATCAAGAAACAAACTCTGCTACATGCATTCTTCATACCTGGCCACCAGTGCTATCGTCGAAGGTCCTGGTACATCTTTGCCACTCTTGGATGTACTACTAATGGGGATGTGTGGAAATCCCCCAACACTTCCTCCTGATGTGACACTGGCACCAAAGTATGTCCTTTGAAGAGGATGACATGCTCCCCACCTTCAGAAAATCAATCAGCTGCCTGCCCTGTGGATAACTGAGCACGTCGTGTCTCGCAGTCAACATCCCCAAGTTATGCCTCCCTGACTCGCCGAAGAAGTAGAGGAGTGGATATAAGGGAATGAAGGAAAGCTACTCCACCTCTATCCACAAAGGATATCTGCAAAGTGTCCAGCTTCTCAATCGCCTCACCAAGCTACTGTATACCAGTTCTCTTGCTGAGTGCATCTGCTGCAATGTTCCCATTTCTAAGAGCATAAACTATCTCGAAGTCATAGTCTTGTAAGAACTCAATCCATCACCAATGTGTCAGGTTTAAGTAGTTCTGAGAGAAGATATACCTGAGACTCTTGTGATCAGAGTACATGGTAAAATGTTCACCCATCACATAGTGTCACCACATATTCAAGGTGAAGACCACTACTGCTAAATATAGGTCATGGGTAGCGTAGTTTTTCTCAACCTGTCTCATCTTTCGAGAACAATACATGGTCACTACTTACTCCTACATCCGGACACACCCATGTCTGGTCCCTAATGCATCGCAGAAAACTACGTACCATATTTCTTCCTTTGGAAGCCTCAAGATGGGGGCACTAGTCAGCCTCTGCATCAGCTCTTGAAAGCTATACTAGCATATCTACAACCACACAAAGGGTTTCCCCTTCTTCTTCAAGGATGATAGTGGTGTTGCAACTCTGGAGAAGTCTGGAACAAACCTCTAGTTGTAACCAGCCAAACCCAGGAAACTTTGTACCTCTGTCACACTCATAGGTGGCTCCCAAGAAAGTACCGCCTCAATATTTGCTAGATCGACTGCATATCCAGCCTTTGAGATGACGTGTCCCAAGAATTTATCCTATCAGATCCAAAACTAGAACTTAGATAGCTTACCATAAAGATCGTGCTCTCGGAGTGTGTCCAGTACTACCTACAAATGGTAGGCATGCTCTTCCTCAGTAGTCAAGTATATCAAAATGTCATTGATGAAGACTATGACAAAGCGATCGAGGTAAGGCTAGACAATACTATTCATGAGTCCCATGAACACTACTAGCGTCCTGGATATGCCCAATGGAATAACCAAGAACTCATAGTGGTCGTACTGACATCTGATGGCCATCTTCTGCACATCCTCATCTCGATCACAGAGCTGCTGATGGCATGATCTAAGTTCTATCTTCTAGAACAACTGTACTTCCATCAATTGATCAAATAGGTCATCAATCCTTGAGAGTGGGTAATTGTTCTTCACAGTCACATGGTTTAGGAGAATGTAGACGAAACAAAGCCTCATGCTCCCATCAGCCTTATTGGTGAACTGAATCGGGGCTGCCTAGGGAGAAGCACTGGGCCAAATGAATCTCTTATCCTGCAGGTACTCTAGCTATACCCGCAGCTTGCGAAGCTCCATGAGATCCATATGATATGCTGGTGTAGATGTTGGTGACATCCCGGGGCACAGGTCAATGTAGAAGTCCACCACTTTGTGAGGAGGTAGACCTAGAACATCATTAGGGAAAACATCCGCGTACTGGTCCACCACTATAGGATAATTTAGACTCTCCACATCAACTACTCTGAGGGTTAGGCAAGAAAACTGATGAGTGATCGGCTGCACCCTCCTCCTAGAAAGTTCTTCTTGTGTTGTAAAGTCTCCCTTTTCACCAGTGAAGGTAAACCTCATACCATCTGTGTGGACACACCACACTTTGTGCCTAATACAGTTGATATGAGCTTTGACTGTACATAACGAGTATATACCCAAGATGACGTCGTAAGGACTTGACGCCACTACTATGAGATCCAAGCTGAAGCTATTTTTGCTCCTAGATTAATCTCACACTGTCAGCACCAGTGTGTAATTCATGAGTCTTCTCTTTTAAGAGTCTCTAGCCGTAAACAGCGAGCCGACAACTCCGTCAGAATCTCCAAGCTCTGAACAAGGGAACTGACAATGAAAGAGTGACTGAAACCTATGTCTATAAGTACTGTAGTAATGGTGGAGTAGACACAGATCATACCTTGTATCATCTCTGATGCACCATAATCATTGGCCTTAGTCTTGTAGAGCTAAGCTCTGCCCTCTCCACCTACTCCTTGTGGTCGGGTGGACCTCCTGGTGGTGGTGGTGGTAACACCTCAAAACGTCACCCACCGCCAGCTACATGACCAGCTCCTCTTCCACATCCGCAAGCTCCCTGCAGAATGCCTCGATCGAATCACTTTCTTTGCATGGGAAGTAATTATACCGTCATCTAGTGATTTGAACGGAGGGTTGGACAGTCTCAAGCCATGTGACCCTGCCCGCCACATGCGAAACACTGCCTATTCCAGGCATGTATGTATCTACTCAGGGTGCCCCGCACAACCAATCCCGAGTCATGTGGTCTTCCAACTATGGTTCTGGGCCTCTTGGACCTCTGCGACATCTGTCTACTGTCTGATGCAGAAGAATCCACTGCATGTTGACTAGTGGTGGGTCTCGCTGCTGGAGAATTCCCAACAAGAAAACTCTCCACTAAGAGGGCCCTCTCTAACACCTCCGCCCGAGTCAAGATGCTCAGTGAGATCACTGAAGCTCTGATCTATCGCCTGAGTCCCTAATTGAAGGTTCGAGCCCTGATGAAAGGGTCTCGCACCATATCAGTGGAGTAGCATGTGAAGTATATGAACCCCTCTAAGTACTGCCCCCCAGTCATGCTGCCCTGCTGCAACTGAATTAGCTCCTGTATCCGCACAGCACATAGTGTGGCTGGTAAAAACACCACCCAAAACGGGATCTCGATGTTTGCCTAGAGTACCATAATCTCGTCATGCACCTAGAGCATCGGGCTCCACATCTTCCCGCTGATGCATGTAGAAGATTGACAACAAGAATCCCCATGAGGTCCACTGGTGTCCCTACATATCGGAAAACTCTCACCGTAGCCTCCAGTCAATCATCAACCGCATGTGGGTCTGTCTCTCTCATGAACCTAGGTAGCCTCTGGAGCTGGAACTCGTTCAACACACTCAAGCTTCGTGTATTGTTTACTGCTGGGGATGGTGGCATCAGTGGACCAACATGTAGTGGTACCACTAGTGCCTTTGCTGGAAGAGGGCCATGCACCGATGCCTCATCGCTCAGTGGGATATCTGCATGTACAACTCTCAAGGATCTAGATGGTTGTCCATGGGGTGGAATCCTAAAAGAAACTTATGAAACACGGTCAATGATTATACCTGGTGTGCTGACCTGGTTGAGCTGACCTAAAGAAAAATTTTAAGAAACACACATGCAATCAGTGTTTCCATGCACTGAGTTGGAAATCAGTAGTCAGCGTCCAGGTGCATGGATACATTGGTCATCACATCCACATTGGACTCCCTGAAATGAAAACCACACTCAGTACCCTTAACACTATTGGTTCATAGAAAAGACTCTGATTCCTATGTTCTGAGGCAGAACTGACTCCTTTGATACCAATATTTCACACCCCTTCCCCCATGGCACGTGCTGTGACTGCCCCAATCCCTCCTTCTATAGGCTAGGGGATGTGGACTACCACCAAAGGTGTAAATCGATAAACTGGGAAGCCATTGCCTTTATAATATTAATAACCCACATCAGAACACACAGCTGAATACAAAACACTAAGTAAAAACTGAATAACAAGAGAGTACTAAAATATAAAGTGGGCAAGAAATACCAGCCCAACTGTAAAGTAAAATTATAACTGAAAAGGAAAAAATATATGGAAGTTGAAAAGAAACTCTTTAATAATCCACCATGGATCCTACCGGAAGGGTCGGTATAGTTATCATCCTCAGCACTCCACGTTTGTCAGTCTCCTCCATGTACCGACATGTCATATGGTCTACCTCCGGGTACCATCAATTCCTGGTACACTCAGTCTCAGTCAGCATTGTTCATCATCTACAACCAATACAAAAAGGTGTGGTCATAACCCGTGCAGGGGTGAGTATAACAATACTCATTAGGGACCCCGAGACAGCCATGGTCTCACAAAGTCCATCAAGGATAAACCAAAAAGTATGAAATCAACAGATAACCCCACTTAGGTATATTCCCATACATAAACCTAAGTTATCAAGTAATCCATCTCAATCATGAGGTAAACACAAAAGATAATGACTCAGTTCAACTAGGATTTTTGTTATCAAATCCTCGGCTACAGGAGAACTCCTACTGAATGGAGTAAATTGGGCCTTCTGCGACACCAAGCTGATTCCCACTAACCTTGGACTGTTGAGGTACTCCTCCTATCGAGTACCGGGGGTCTGCTATGTCACCAAGGCATTCCCCACCGTGGGTCTGCCGCGTCACCAAGGTGCCCCCCTCATAGACTGTTGAGGTACGCCTCCTGTTGAGTACCGTGGGTCTACTGCAACACCAAGGAGATCCCCATTGGGGGTCTACCACGACACCATGGTTCCCCCTGCTGGTCTAGTAGAGTCACTCTAAGTCAAAACGGTCAGCAGTCATCAGGTCTCAGCCAGTTACTAGGTCTCCACACTTTTCTCACTCGTAATCTGAATGATCCGCTCCATGAGATACTGGTCGATACTCCAACTGTCAGGAAGTAACATTAAGAATTATCTCAAAGCTCCTCCACGTCATAGGGGTCTCAACTAAACAGATGGTGCATCAATCAGTTGCCCTGTCTGTGTGTTATCAGCCTTATAGTCCCGGGGGCCCGGTTGGATTCGTGCACAATACAACCTGATTGTATCTCAACTATAACCCAAACTCTAGTGGGGTATACTCAAAGGGAGAATCATGCTCTTAGATTACCAGCGCCACTAAAAGTTCTTCAAACGGAGGTCTGGTGCCAAATAAATGGTCAAAGAACGTAAAGGGTCGGTAGTGGGTTGGGGTCCGGTCCGACCTGGTCGGACTGACCCGGTCCGACCCCGTCTGGGATGACCCGGTCTAGGTCGACCCGGTCAGACCTATTGGGTGTGTTCCAACCCATTGGGTGGGACAACCTGTTAGGTTCAGCCCGACCTACTAGGCCCAGCCCAGCAGGCCGCGTGGGTGGTTCGGCTCGGGCATGGGGCTGATTCCGGCCGAAGTGCCGCAAGGGTGCGGCTCGGATCGGAGGGCCCGACCAGGATGATTCGTCCTGGGTGCTATGAGGGGGTCGCGGGCAACACGGGGTGCCCGGGGCACGCAGGCAGGCGCGGTTCGTCCGGACGCACGAGAGGCGGCCAGGTAGGTCGCATAGGCCGGGAGGTAGCCGGGCAGTGCAACAGGCGGGCTAGCGGGTGGCTGGGTAGGCCAGGAGGCGGTCGAGCAGGGTACAACCATATCAGCAGGACATAGGTAAGGGTGCCATGCAGGTCGGCAGGCAGCCGTGTAGGGCGTGAGGCGGGCCGACGGTGGCCGGGTAGGGCACGACTTGGCCTGAAAGCATCCGACGCGATTCGACATGGCATGGGTAGACGCATGCCGATAGGGGTAGTCCGGGGCGCACGAGAAGCCGATGGAGACCAGGAGTCGGGGGGCATGGGCCGAAGACAGTGCATGCGGGGTGGTGTGGCCGGTTCGGGTGGCAGACGGCATGGCTAGGGCGGTGTGGCCAGAGGGTCGTGGTTCAGCCTGGAGCCCCGAAACACTGTAGGGGCGGTGTAGTTTGTGGAGGATTTGGGTAGCGTGACCTTTGTCTTCACCACCTTCGTCATTCCGTTGGCTCATCTCCATGCCGAATATTATCACAAACAAGAACAACGGAGCGGTCGGTCCATGTTGGCTTGGCCCTCACCCTCCGCATTTATGGTGGTAGCAATTGGCTCTCAATAACGAAGCACAACAACCAACCCACAATGATTTAATCCCAAAACCCACAAAAGGTAATCATCCTCGTTCTTTGTTTTAAAATAAAGGAAGAACATTGGAGTAAATCTTATTCAAATAAAAACCCATACCTTTGTTCGTTGATCTCTGAAGAAGTCACGGGAAGAAGACCAAGGTGATCTCCATTTTTTGCATCTACTGCACACTTCCAATTCCAAGCTACGTCGGCTCGTTGAGGATGATGCGGAGGGTAGGTCAGTTGAAGATGTCCCAGGTCGGAAGGTGCCTGGTGAGGAAGTTAGAAGATGATCGTTTTCCACGTTCTTCATTTATCGTAGGAATCTTTCTAATCCTCTCAAACTCTCTTCTCCCCAATATTCCACCAAATGAGAAATTCCATCAAAATAATAATAGATTGAGTTACATATTAATTCATTGGAAAAGAATTCAAAATGGTGAATTAATTAACTTGGTCCCCCTTAATTAATTCATGAGTACTGGCACAAATTAATTTAATGTGGAGGATTGGAACAATATAATTAGGAAATTTGGGACCATTAAAGGACGGTGAGTGTGGAGAGACTCTCCCTAATTTATGAGGGGAGTCGAGAGTTTTTCCTCTCCCACCATTAATAGGAGAGTTTCGTCCCGTGTGGTCCCCATGTCATAACCTCTCGCGGGAGGTTAAGATCGGGTGGGCCCCACCATCATAACCTCTCATGGGAGGTTAAGGTGTGGTGTTCCCACCTCCAACTTCCATGAGGAGGTTTTAACCGACAAACACCCACATGGAAGATCAAATAAAAATAAAGTGAAGTTCACTTTATTTTATTATTTTCCACAAAAACCCAAAAACAATCTTTAATTCTCGTTCCACTCCCATTGAAGTGAATGTGTCCTTAAGTGAATACCGACACTGTGAGTTCAACTATTTCCTTAGATTTCAATTCTAAGAACCAGTATAGAAGTAATATAAACCTTCTCGTACGTTTACTGAACGTACCCAAACAACACTTTAGATATTGATTTCGGGCACATTGGGCCTCAGAATCACGCGCCGTCAGTTTTCCAGGACTCTTAAAATTTCCATAAATTTAAGAAAAAAAATTTTCCATGGAATTTCAGGGTCTATAAATTGGATACTCTTATTAACTCCTACCAAATTCATATCCGTTTTTTTATTTTTCATACATACATATTTAGATATTTTATAAAAATATCACAATATCATTTAAGTTGAGTGTTTCATTTGAATAATGTTGTAAAAAAATTAGTTATTTAATGGTAATCATATATTTTGATATTTTCGTGTTACATTAACCCATGTTATAAAAATTGAATCATATAAACTTGTCTCATTAGATCGATGTAATTTCTATGGAGAAAAAATTATTAACAGTACACATCAAGATGATTGTGGGTTTAGTTATGATGTGGAATGAGATATATCTACATTAAAAATCATTGTAATACCATTATAAAGAAAGATAAACCATTGCTAATTGCACGTAGAAATCTATATAAGAATGTAGATCAATTACTATAAGAAATAAATACCCGTAAACTCTTAAAATGATTTATGTGATAATCATAGCACTAGCGGTTTTTGTTTATTTCTCAATATATAGTTATTGGTCAAAACAAACATGACATAGTACACGAGAAAATCTAGAGTAGGAAATCACTATTTGATTCAGTTGTAGTAGTTTAATAGGAAATTCTTTATTCCCATGGAATTTAGTGACTATCTCCTTCAATGGACCTTGGATTAGGATATTGAGCTTCATAATTCCCATCCACTGAAAATTTAGGAATTTTTTTATCTTGTATATTTTCTATAAACATGGGAGTATGATTAAAAACCCACATATATATATATATATACATAGAATTTACTCCCATTTTTTCCCATATTCTAGAAATGTGTGAAATTTAATGTTCATTCCTTTATCATCTTGATCACCAATATTTTTAGATAATATCATCCTCCTCCTTCTCATTGGGTTTATAATTTTAGCTATGTTTTTATTTTTAATCAACATTCACAAAAGTATATTTTAAAAAATTACCATACTTATCAATCCAGTCCTTATCCCATTAGGTTGTTCATGGGGATAGTTTTCGCATTGTTCATGGAATACATTTTAAATATGGATCCTTTGGACTTCAAGCCTTACAAGAACCAAAAGTGTTAACATGAGTAACTGTTGAAAATCTTTTTTTTCATTTTATAAAATCCAGCTCAAGGGTGTCTGGTGTCCCACAAACAACCCCATACAAAGACCAGAGAACCAAAAACGACCAAAAACACACATCAACATAATGTTACATATCATAATACCCATAATCATCCTCGCAAGCCATGCATGATTCGTGTTCTCCAGTAGCCGACTCCCACTCTAGATGCCTCCAAAAATTATTACATTGAATCTAATTTCTATGCTGGTCAAGAATGAACATATTTGGTGATGCCTTCTTACCCCCACTGCCCTTTCAAATAGCAATAACCACCTAACTATTCAGTTTCGAGGTAGACATAGTCCACATCGGCCATGGAAGATATGAATAGTCTTTCCTTGGCATCCTTCTCAGATTTTCAGATAGAGGTCTTTCACCTACAGTCACCTTCTGGTTTCTACTTTGAACAATTTCACTGAAAGAGCGGCTGACATTAACGCTCGTATTTTCATTCCCTCCCCTGGAGTTCTCCCTTCCCTCCCTGGACTTGGGACACCCAGAAGAAAAACCAGGATTTTGAACTGGAGTAGAAAATTCCAACAATGGTAGACGCCTGTCCACCAAAGTAGAATCTCCCACAGCCATGTTAGTTGACTCCTGCACCCTCCCTTAAAACGGAAGTCCCTCCGAATGATTAATACCGCCATGAAATTCCTTCGCATGGTGATCTTGTACCATAGAATTAGAATCAACCTACCTAAATCTGACCCCCACCCTCTTATACACATATCCTGCAACTGACTCCGTCTTGTCCTGCCTCAAACAGTCGACCTGTAGACCCTCCAAAGTAAGTCCAAGACCGCAAACACCAGAAGCATCCTTCCTGTTCTCCATAAATCCTGTATCTAGTTCCACCCTCAAGCATTCAACTTGTAGACTCTCCCGGGCTTCCTCCTCATCAGCACCTCCAGCAGGAACCTCCTCCTCCAGGCCCGCAAATGGCTAGTCCTCAGAAAACCCTTCAAACCTGTTACTCAAGGATAAAAAAGGTTTTTCCAAAGGGTCAAGTCCTTTAGCATCCTTAGCTCTGTCTAAGTTGAACAACTTTGTACTACTAGGGGTCCCTTCCTCTCCGACCTTTTCTGAACCAAAACCTTCAAAGGACCGAGCAACCTTCCCTTTATCTGGATTCAACCTATTGCTTATAGTCCCATCTGTCTGACCATCATCTAAGGAGACTTTAAAAGACCCAGAGGGAAGGACATCCCCAGCTGAGCCAGCCAGATGAGAGCCTCCCCCTCCATTAGTCAAACTCCCAGTTGTCAGAGCCAAACCCACCTTCACACCATTGTCCAATACCTTGATCCTTGAACCATCCTCAGAATTCACAATAATATTTTTCAAACTACTACGAATGTCCCTCGATCAGAGAAGACCGTGTTGGAAGACCTCAACAGAGTGGCCTAGTCTCTTTCATGATCCACAAAACTCAGTCTAGTTTTCATAAACCACCCTTTGTTTACAATGATACTCTTCACCAATAGAGATCCAAACTAATTCGAAAGGTATGCGAGATGCATCTATTTCAAATCACACCTGAGGTTTTATCGGGTGGCAAACAGCCTCGGTGCGACTATCAGAGAAAAATAATCTACCAACCAAATTTCCCAAAATGCAGATAAAAGAGGGGTTCTGATTTGACAAAAACAATTTAGGTAAACTTACCCAAACCAATGTGGAAGGTGAGTCGCGGTTCACATGAATATCAAATGACCAATGCATAAGCATAAATCGACGTCCATTGAAGATGCGAGGAGCCCTCGACCAGTTTTGGATGAGATCTGCATCTGTTTCAAACCTAATCATAATTTTTTTTTGTCGAACAAGCCTACCACTGCCCATTCCTGTAGATCCCAAGACCCGAAGATGAAATGATCGAAGTCTTCAACTGAAGGCCTTCTGTGATTAAACCGAGCCAACAGGGTAATATTCAGCAAGGCTGAGGATTCTATAAACTCAGATAAATAATGAGGAAGGTTAGAATATCTGTCAATTAGGTCTGTAACTTTAGGGGAAATCAGAGCTTTTGGAAACAGGGAAAGAAACTCTGGGATAGAGAAAGGTTGAAAAGGTTGAGCTCTCCAGGGGGATGATGATTCTCCCTCCCCCACGAGGGGGGATGGGTCGACACAGCGCCCTCCGTCATCACCGGATAGTGGATAGCATCGAGGGTTTCCATCTGAATCCTAGATGTGGAAGTTAACATGAGTAACAATAATTGTAAAATATTTTTTATAAATAACCACAAGAAAATTTAACCTCAAGAAGTATCAATTTCTAATATTATAATGTTTGCATATAGTTATAAACACCCATCTTTTATCAGACTCAATTGAAACTATATATCACTTATTTTAATCTAAATCATTTTTGGTTCAACTTACATTACATTTAGTTGGGTTCTCTGGTACTTACTAATAAAATAAATAAAATTAAGATCCCACATTACATAGAACATTATTAAAATATTCTAAACCCAATGATTGAATTTTCCTCTATCATAATCGAATTTATCCTTCCCTAAGAAACATTTTTCAATACAATAATCATATACCCATGTTTTTATATACCCTAATTGTATACACTCAATAACATACCAACACTAAAACCAATTTGAATATCCATGATGCTAAACAACAATTAGATTATATATTCATTCAAAATTAACTACATATTGATCACTCTTATGGTATCAACAACAACATCATTATGTCACACACTAGAAACTATATATCATAATCCCAAAGTGTAGTCAGAATTATATAAAAATATAATGATTAAATTATCAATCCCATGTATGTTGATACTGTATTGCTCAAATTTTTAAAATCTCCCAAAATACATGTCTTGATATGAAACATATAAAAAACATAAAACATAATCTTCCCTCAAACATGTGTTATTCAATAGTTGTACCTTAAAGTATAATCAATAAAAAAATTCATTTCTCAGGATTAAAGATAACATTTAATATATCTTTCAATAAAATAAATGTAAAAATAATTAAGATTAATACTTATTTGTTTCACATAATCATCATAACTATTAGTATATAACAAAAAATTATTAATATACATCACTCACTAATAGGGATAAATAAATTCCAAGCATGAATTTCTATTGGGATATCATCCTAACTACCATGGTTAAGACTATAAAACTCAATGTTTTCATCATAATAGCTATATAGAAAGTCTATATAGCATATAAATATGCTCCGTTTTTAAATAATAATTCATATTTCTCTTTAGAAACATAATTCTCCCGAACCAATCTTGGTCGACCCTGAACTGATCACCCGAGTCGATCCACATCAGGGCTCAAGATTGGTTCTCAATCCTCCCGGGCTGGTGACTTGCGTTAGGGCATTGATAGAGTATGAATGGAATGATTTTTCCTAATGAAAAAAGCTATGATGTAGAAATAAATATAAAAAACTAAATAGAATAAACTGTAGAAAATAAAAAACGTAAGGATGAACAACATCATGACTAACTTTTCCATAACTAAGACTCCACATAACCATATTGGTTACTCTCTGATACCGAAACTGAATGTTTCAAAGGGAGACCCAAACCAAACAGAAACCTAAAACACAAACTAAAAACAAGAAAAAACTATAGTAATGAGTATTAAAACTCAGTTTACCTTCCCAAAATACTATTCCCAATGCTCTAATTTTAAATAAATAATTTTCTAATTCTAGTTTGGAACAACATTAAAAAAATATGGGATGCACGTACCCTTTTTATTTCCATAAAAATTAATATTCCATTTCCTTTTTCCATTTAAAATCAAGTTTAATTTTCATAGAAAGAGTGTTCTTTAGATTTTTTAAAACATATTCACAATAAATTTAAAAATCAATTTTAATTGTTAGGCAAGAGAAAAACCACCCAAAACACACAATAAGGGAAGTGAAAAATTAGAACATAAGAGCTAGTAACTTAACTAGGAACATCAATCTTCCACCAAAACAAATGAGCATAGATGGTAACATGGAAAATAACCTGGATCTCATGAAAAATCAATAATGTACTATACAAGTGACTCATCCTAAGGAGATGACCTACTCAATGACATTATAAGGCCCTAATGCCTGGCCGTCACCCAACCAGATCTTGTCGAGGGGCCCGATACCATAGAAATAAAAAAAAACATCCCCTTCTAGGCGATGCGAGCAAAGGTGTGGCCTAAAAAAATGCAGTAATCATCAACAAAAAATTCAATTACTATGCTAGGTTCTCATGGTGAGTAATATGTGGGGTGACCACCGATATCAAATAAGTAACTAATCTCACGCACAAAAAATAATATAAATACTCACCCCCAAGACACCCTATGGATCAATCCCTCAAGGGTTTTCAAAACAACATAATTTTTTCAATATCCAAATGTGAATTATGTATCTTTTAAAAAGATATCATATTTGAAAATAAACAAATAAATTTGTTCACACATCTGAAGAAATCATTTCTCAAAAAACCATAACAATACTTTAAGATTCATTAAATTATGTTTAAGTAGATCAATAGGCATTTTATCCATTGTGTGAAAATCCCTCAAGAAAAATAATTTCAATGCAATGCATAAAAATAAACACCATCATTTACAACAAAATATTATTATAAAAATAATTGTTTAATATTATCACCCATTTATAAAAAATTAATGAAATAACTAATAACTAATGAATTCAAAACATAATGGAATTTGCAGTTGGGAACCTACCTCAACTCGCAGCTCAATAACAACAATATGAAACACCTCTCACTTGTTTAGAGATACCCACGACTCGATGTATATAGTGTCATAGATTTATGTCACCAACACACTAAAACAACTGAAAAAATAAAAAAATCCTAGAAATATTAATTTAAAATAAACCAAATGAATAAATAGTGAGAACACCACTTCAAAATGTTCTGGGAAAATAACTCACACCATTTACATTGTTTACTAAACATCTTTAAAATTTTTAAAACAATTTTCAAAGAGTAACCCATGGATTTACACACCCAAAACCCTCTCAAAAACCAATTTTAAATCTAAAACAAAGAAAAAACAATTTATAAACACCTTTCACGCCATTCAAACATTTTATATAATAACACACACAAATTATAAAATACATTCAAGGGTAATAATAAAGAGGTACACTGAAAATACAACACATTTTCTTTAGAAAACCAACATTCAAGCCACACACACAACAAATCCATTTCAAATCATTCTCCACATTACATACATATTTCATCATACTTCTTGAACCCTTTATAAAACACATCTAAGAGACCCATAATGGGTTTATACGTAATACAAAAGTCATCTAGAAAACACTTTTCAACACATGCGCACCTTACATCCCTTTCAAACAAATATCCTTCACCTCATATACAACCCATATCACGTAAATAAGAAGCTAAAAAGCCTATTAAAATCATTAAACTCTATAATGGGTAACTATTTAATCATGAAGAAACTAACAACTTCAAGAGATCAATGTAGTTTTGAATTCAAATGGAAATACAAAGGGATCCTTCCTCAACCGATTAAGAAAGAAAAACAAATCTGTGAAAAACACCATGCACACCTCAAAAGCAGCAATGGAATGTTGAAACTATCCAAAAGAAACCCCAAAAACCCATATTGATGGATAACATCAATAAATGTAACCCAAACACAGAGGGTTTTAGAAATAATTAAACCCTTTTCATGGAACACACAAACCAAAAAACCCTTAATGAAAGGGTAGGGCATCACTAGAGGGATATGACTCCGACAAGGGAGAGATGTTGGTGAGGGGGTGGAACTGGTGAGAGGGAAACTATAGAAAGTGGCATCACTCTTGAAGCTGTAGGCTGGGGTGGTGCACACTGAACAAGGGGAAACTAGGGGGTTTCTGGTCATCAAGTGGTGGTCTTAGGTTGGTGGAAGGGTCATATTTTAGAGGACATTCAACCAAAGATGGTGGCAGCAATGTTGTACCCAGGGATGGTAGTGACTCATGCTAGAAATGATGTAGGGAGAGGTGGAACCAGCTTGGAGATGCTGGCTAAATGAGGGATCGACATTGGTCCTGCGACTGAGATGGGGGTACCAGATTGGGTGTGCTACCGGGAGGGGTAGCACTGGTGAGGAGGAGGGATGTTGCACTGGGAAGGAGGAGGCGGTGCTTAGGGTGGCTGATCTCCCAAAATAGTGAGGGATTTTGGGGGATATTGGATAGAGAGTGGGGGTTTTTTAAGTATTTCATTCGTTTTTAAATAACAAATAAAAAAACTACCAAAAAAACTAATTAAAGTGACATAAAAATAATAGTAATAAAAATACTTTAATAGTAATAATAATTAGATTAACAATTTATGTTTTCACCTAAATTAAAATTAATTAAATCCTTAAAAAAATTTAATATTTGATTTAATTTTAAAAAAATCATTTTAATTTTTTTTAGATGGGTGGGTCACACAGTTTCCTAGGTAAAGCTGTGCTGCATATCCAAAATGTGCTCTGTCCATGATCCCAACGACATCCACTAAAAAATACGCAATTTCAAACATAACCTCAAACATTTTGTTTATGATTCGAACCAAACCACAAAAAAAGTATATATGGCCAAAGAAATAATAAAATAAAATAATTAGATTGGTCAGGGTGTTACAATTCTCCCCACCACAATTCTTTTTTCCTAATAAAATCTATTACATGGATGAACCGCAAAAATTGAATATGATTCCACTTTAATTCCATGAATATTCTTGAAGAATGGTAATGAGGAAGTCATAGAAAGCTGCTCAAAAGAAAAAGATAAACATGATAAACCCAGGCGATAGAGATGGACTCCCTACTAAGTGTCACCCATTCCCAAAAGCATAAACTCCCCTAGTTGACAAGTCCAAAAGTCATGGATCTTTTACGACTCCCAAACCATCCTTAACATTCATTTGCTATAAACATCATAAGATGGAACTAAACCAATTACCCAAAATATCCAAGGAAAAAACAAACCACATCCGGTGAAAACCATTATAACCTTACTCTGAAAAAACCAAGGGAAATAGACCAATCCCCACACTCAATCAGCAGAAATACATCGAATTAGGTCACTCCGTAAGAGATCACCTACCACCAAACTGATTCCAGGAATGAAACTATGATATGGAAACATGGTGTCCTGAATAGAATCCCCACCATATGAATTATGTTAACATTAGATTACATTAAGGGTGACTCTAAGAGACCCAATATAGATCTCCCCACCATAAGAACTGACGACATTTACCGAACATATATACATTCAACATAGACCAACCCCCCCCCCCCCCCATGGGGGAGAAGGGAAGGAAAAAATAGAGCATCAGAACTACCTCCATCTTTATATCAACAATGTGACACCCTTGAAAAAACACAAACCATGCCACACTAAAGACAATGATTAAATCAAAGACCATTTTTACCATAGGTTTTCTCCTGGAAACATGAATGTTTCTGTTTGGGACCTATGACTGGAGCTCCAATGATTGAAGCATCTCCTAAATTATAGTCTGGATTTAAAAATTCCCAAAGATAACACATAATTTATTTACCAACCACACTTCCATTAATCTAATGGTTTCAAAAAAGTTCAACAATAACCATTACAACAATTGAATGAAAATAAAACCCACAGAACGGTACAAGAGATGAAAACTACATCTAGGAAACTCACTAAGAGAAAAACCAAACTGATCCAAAAAATTTTGCTTCTCATGATTACTTGGTAAGGTGACCTTAGATGAGTCAGGTATGGACTCAGTGTAATTCTTGGAATCCCCTCGGCAGAACCACTGCATGTGACACAGATTCCCACATATGTGGTAGGGTCTCAGAGTACTTGAGCACGTTGGATTCCTATTATGCTTCTTACCAAACTAGTGATAGATCATAGAATTTCCTTGTGAACAATATGACGGAAGGTCTGAAGGCCTCCAGATTCCTCTATTAGAGCCACCAACAACAAGTCACTTCTCAATCATCCTATCACTATCCTCTAGACCAATTCCCAAGATCATAGGATGATTTTCCACCCCGAGTTATGGATTGTTTCATAACATCTGAGAATGTAGTTAGGTTGGACTCTGACACTTTTTATTGCACTTCAGGTTGGATCAAAAAAAATTATTTAGCCTTCTTGGGATTGTTTTCAACAATCCATTGGTCATAAGAAAATAGGTCTAATAAGTGTCGATATAATTCCAGTACTAATCCCTCGGCTGAAGACATTATCAAAGGAGAGTGCAACTAATCACTCACCAGTTGGATATCCTTTCCCTCAGTATGGTCGATGAGAGGAGTCCTAAATTTCCTATAATTTTGGATGATTATGAGGTCATCGTCCCTAACAATGTTCCGGGGTTACCTCCTCATTGGGATAGAGAGTTCAGCAATGACTTCTACCCTATGATGACATAGATATCCACACAATCATATCAGATGGTTCCCTTGGAGCTTTGTGAGTTGAGGGTACAAATAAGGGAATTGAAGAGGAAAGGCTTCGTGAGGCCTAGTGTTTCAACTTGGTCAACCCCAGTTTTATTTTTGAAGATGGAATATTGGTGCTTGAGACATTATGTGTACTTTCAGAATGGAAATTAGGTAACCATAAAGAACAAATATCTGTTGCCAATAATCGAAGAAGTCTTCGTCCATCTGATGGGTAACTGGTGGTTCTCAGATATAGACCTCAGGTCTGGCTATCATCGACTTCATGTATGGGATGATTATGTAATAAAGGTAGCCGTTAGATTTAAGTATGGGAAATATATGTTTGTGGGGATGCCATTTGTCAAGGCCAATGCTTCAACAATATTCACAGAACTCATGAACATGATCTTACAACATTACCATGACCATTTCATCATGGTTTTGATTGAAAAAATCCCGGTGTACTTGATGTCCGAGGAGGAGCACGAGACACACCTGAAGATGGTCCTAGACCCAATATGAGAGCACCTACTATATATGATGCTCTCAAAGTGTCAGTTTTGGATTAGGAATGTCCAATTTCTAGAATACGCTATTTTAGAGGATAGAGTTGCAGTAGATCAAGTGAATATAGAGGCTTTCATTTCTTGGAAGCCTCCTAGGAGCGTGACTGAGGAGCAGAGTTCTTGGGGTTGACTAGACACTATATGAGGATTGTACCCGATGTTTTCTGGGTACCAACACCCTTATTGGATTTGACATGGAATGGTAAACCCTTTTAGTGTATAGGTAAGTAAAATAAATGTTTCCATGAGTTGAGGCAGAGAGTGATGAGTGCCCCCATCTTCAGAATACCAGAGTGGGGTATTGGGTATATAGTGTTTTATGATGTATTAGGAACTAGACTGGATTGTTTCCCAGTGCAAGGGAAATTAGTAATTTCATACGGTTCATGGTAGTTGAAGTGACATGAGTAGAATTATGTGACCAATGACCATGTGTTAGGGAAGGTAGAATTTCTACTTCAACTAGAATAATCTTAGTTATATGTTCTACTAGAAGGACCTAAACTTGAGGAAATGTTGGTGGCTATAGTTCCTCGAGGATTACGACTTTGAGATACACTATACTTCTAAGAAAGGGAATGTGGAGGCAGAATTTCTCAACCGGAGATCCAGGATATAGTTGCTGGCTGAGGCGTTAAGGAAGTTAGCCGTGATGAAGATATACTTTTTGGATGGTGATGGATCATCTTATCTTTAGCCGATGGTTTTTACACCTACACTCTTATAGTGAGTGAGGGAGGAAAAACTCAAAGATGTTGATTGTGATACCAGATGTACTCAGTTATCCATAGGGTAAGCCCATTATGGGTAATCAATATGTGGGGAGCACATTTTAGTTTTTAGAGGGTATAACATTGTACATGTGACATTGAAATAGGAGGTTACAAGGGAGATCCACACCTACCCTTTAGTAATACTTCCAAGAGTGGAAAAGATGTTCCCGGATCTCCGACCTCAGTAATGGTGGCCGAGAATGAAAAAGGAACTAGTGGAGTTTGTCTCTTGGTGACTTACTTTTTAGTAAGTGAAGGCATTGAAACATGTTATAGAAATCTTAGCTCAGCCACATGAGGCAACTAAGTGTAATTGGGATGGTATATTGATGGACATCATGACAGTATTACCACACAAGTCCAGGGGGCATGATAACATCTAGGTGATTGTAAAGAGACTCACCAAGCCGGCTCACATTCTACCCCACTGGGAAAAGATATTCTGTAGAGATAAAGGTATACCTCTATGTTTTAGAGATAGTTTGTCTACACGGGGTTCCTTCATCCACCATTTAAGACTACGATTATTTACTAAAATTATGGCAATGGAAGGGATTGTAGAAGTCATTTTGTACTCAGCTACGATTGAGCATGGGTTTTCATCCCCATATAGATGTTCAGATAGAAAGAACTGTGTAGGTTTCATCGGACATTATTCATGCTTATATCTTGGAACTCATTATAATTTGATAGGGTCACCTAAAACTAGTGGAGTTTTCAAAAAAAAAATTGCTACCACTCCACCATTGGTATGACACTATTCCATGCCTTGTATGGGTGACTATGCTAGTCATTGCTATGCTGGACAGACCTAGGGGAGTCGTCCCTCATGGGCCCAGAGTTGGCGCAGGCTTCCAATGAGAAGTTTAATATCATCCAGGAGAAGTTGAGGACTACATATATTAGGTATAAATCGTTTGCTGACAGAAGACAAACGTCCTTGGAGTTTGAGAAGGGAGACCATGTGTTCCATTGGGTATCACCTCGACAGGATAATGGATATTTGGTCAGGGAGACAAGTTGTCTTTGAGATTCCTCACCCCTTCCAGATTCTTAGATGATTTATAAAGGTGGAGTACTTCCTTGCACTTCTCCCATAGATACATTGAGTGAATGATGTCTTTAAAATATCACAACAGAAGATGTACATGCATGATATATCTTACATCATCGACTATAATTAGATGGGCATTAATAATTTGGTGATGTTTGAGTTGTTCCCCATAGAGATGGGGGATAATGAGTAGTGGGTCCTTCATGGATGGTTGATTTATTTGGTGTATGTTCGGTTCCATGAAGAGAATCTCATGGATAGAACATGGTAATGCTAGGCTCAGATTCGTGCTCTCTACCCCATTTGATTATTTACATCTTTTTTGGCAAACAAGGACATAAGTCCCGACAATGGAATGAATGTAATGTATGTGGAATTCCATGAAAGTTTCTTTTTTTATTAAATTATCTTACATTCATTGCTTTTTTAAACATCCAAATGGGTTCCCAGATTAAAAAAATAGAGTGCATTATTGCATCCAGAATAGTAACTTTTACTTTGGAATGTTGAAACCTCGATTGGCACAGGTCAAGGGTAAAGTTAACTTTTGAGAATTTTAATGAAAATTAAACTAAACATAAGAATGTTTATTTTATTTAAAAATGTTTCATTATAATGAAACATCAATCTAACTATTTCATTTTATAAATGAAATATAATAACACCATTACAACACAAGCTTAAGAGAAAAGATGTCTCATTTCATAAATGAAACAGCATAACGATGCAGTGGATTAGCGTAACAGAAATGACGAAATGTGTTTCTTTAATTTTTTTGATCAACATAGATACAAGATCAAGTAAGGATCATGCAGTATTATCTAAATCCTTTTCTAAAATTAATTGGCAAACAAAGAGTTGTGATGAATGACGAATCACCAATGACAAAAAATTCCCATTTCCCTTTGAAGGATTTCAACAATGGTGACGGTATGTTGATCAATGTTCGATTAATGATGGTTGTGAGGCTCTATTATTCACCAAAGACCGACCTGGTGCCAGGTTTGGTTTTTTTGTGAGTTTAGTTTCCCATTTTCATCTTTTCTAAATGTTGAACGCAGATCAACCCACTAATAGTATGATCTATGGGAAAATCGTTCTTGCGGGATAGAGATTACCCTATAGCTATTAAAATGGGGTTAAATCTCTATTATTTTACTTTATGTCATCATGATTAATTGGTAACTGAATAATAGGGATTATAAATTGTTTCTTTTTTATCCTTATAACAAGAATGAATTTGGGATTACATGAAAAATGTCTTGGATTGTTCTTCGGGTGTTCTTGATCTTTTCCCTTTCCCCCATTTTTAGTGATCTCATGGTTCGGGAAATGAACATTTGTTGAGCCCTCAAATCACAGCACAACAAACCAAAATAATGTACATGAAAATATATAAACCACCAATGAAGATGTGATGATGGGCGTAATAGCAAAGGGGGCCACTGGTAGAGCTGACGATAGTGGAAGCGACACTGAACTGTTAGAATGAATGGGTCATGTAGAAAACCACTGGTAAGGGAGATGGTGGCAGTGGATGGCTAAGATAGTTGGGATATAGTGGCGAATGGAGGTCATAGCCATGTGGATTATGATAGTAGAAATTACTACAGGGTTTCTGGATAGAGGTTTAGGAGGTCGTGGAAACCTCCATGGTGGCGATCAGGGGTCACGAGTAGGCTACATCAGAAGACCTGCAACATCGGCTGTAGGTGGGGGATGCAAAGTCCGCCATATCCCGCGTGGATCAAACCAGCCTGACTCAGTTTTCCCTGATAGGTTAGTGGGATATAAAATCAGGTGGGGCCAAGCATTGTGGGTGGGGTTGGCTTGGAAGGTCGGATTGGGTCGGTCTAATCGGGTTGGACCAGACCCAGACCCAACCAACAATTTTTCACTAAAATGCTCATAACTCTTAAACCATACGTCTAATTGAGGATATATTGGCGGTATTGGGACCCTCATGATGAGGTGGTAATTTTAACATAATACAATTAGGTTTTCATGAAATTAGTCTTATGAAAATTGGATTAAGGTGAATGTACTCCCGATATGAGCTTGCTATTAGAAAGAACATTGTTTTTATATTTGATGAGAAGTCTATGACTAAAAGTCTAAGTGACTCAATAGGTCTCAGTGACTCAGCGGGTTTTAGTAAATTAATAGGTCGGATTGAATTAGTTGTTATGGGTGAATCAGTAGGTATGAGTGACTTAGTAGGTCTAGGTGAATCAATGGGACCAAGTGACTCAGCGGGTCTACGTGACTTAACAAGTCTAAGTGACATAATAGTATTATGTGTTCTGTGACTAGATATGGTAGTATTTCTTTTCAGACTTTATATTTATTCATATGTGAGATTAAAATAATTCATGTATACTTTTCTTTGTGGTTATTAATTTGTGGTATTTCCATTATGGTCTTACCTTTATGGTTTGGGGTCCTTACATCGTACTATTTTACTCACCCCAGCATGAGATTTTCCCATATATGTCGTGTCTTGTGCAAATGAACAACTATTAGATAGAGACCTAGGTGGTCCAAGACTAGGTCGTGCCAAGGCCGATCAGATAAAAAAGGAACACTATTATGGATTTGGGTAACTACCCTTCACCTATCCTTCAGGTAGGGTTTTCTACAAATGGGTTTCTATGACTTGTGTTATTTATTGTTTATAGCTCATCTATTGTTGGAATTTTATACTAGACCATTTACATTCAAGTTTTTTATTGTTACTCTTAGTGGTTTCCTTAGTGGAATGCATGGATTACTCAGTGTCTACATTTCAGAATTTATGGGATTCTAGTTGTGTGTGTGCATACAGGTTTAAAGGCAATGCCTCCCATTTGTGAGATATACCGACTCAGTGCTAGGCACCAAACCCTAGTATATTGGTGGATATAATATATTATTCATGAAATGTCCCCCAAGATGAGAGGACCTCAAAAAATATCATTTAATTCTCTTTTACTCAAAATAATCTTTTATTGCAATTAAATCTTGTATGATTTTATAGTTATAAATTAATTACTGGAGGAAAAACACTTCTCTAGTTTTTTGAATGTTCAACCTAACTATTATCCATGTTTTTTATTGGACACATTTCCATGATATGGGATACTATAGCATATTTTTACCATACCCTCAATAGACTTCTTATAAATCTATTTTTTCCTCTTATATTGTTTCTATGTTATAGTTAATCAAATTTAACTAATCACATCTTATTATTATTTACCACAGTTGATATCAAGATTATATATTAAATTTTAATTAATAAATATTTATGAGTGTCCCAATAATCCCTATTTTTTATCCTTTAGCTATGAATTGATAAATAAATGTTCAAAATCATCAAGAAGCGGATCTTTTAATTTTGTTTCCCTCAAGTGTTGTGACATT
This sequence comes from Viscum album, assembly GCA_963277665.1. Classification (NCBI taxonomy): domain Eukaryota; kingdom Viridiplantae; phylum Streptophyta; class Magnoliopsida; order Santalales; family Viscaceae; genus Viscum; species Viscum album. Next base: position 810,611,687 of record OY728126.1, on the reverse strand, counting down.
GTAAGTTGAATTACCTTCATAATAACCTGAAAAGAAACAATCTATAGATGGAGGTAGTTATTTTTAAGGTCAATATTTTTTGGAATAATCGACATGGGGATAATTTTGTAAAATATATAAAGCATATGTTGCTAAAATATATATTCACAAAAATGTAGACTAATATACACTACTGAAGGTTGTTATTGCTGACGATGGATTGTGACAGATCAACCCATTACCTTCGTAGGAAGGTGATTAAAGTGTAATATTATCCATGTAGAAGGTTTCTGAAAACCTTTTCAATGATGAGGATTCAGAAGGGTATAATCGTCTTACACTTTCAAAGTATATACATGGAAGTTATAAAGTAATGAACAATATCCAACTTGGCTCCAATTAGTGATCAATAATTCATTTTGGATAACATAAAAAAACTATCAAAGTGTTGATTAAAAAATATAGATGATGGTGAAATCTATAAAAAAGGTAAATCATTATAATTCAAATTAGATAAAGTGGGAGTGAAAGAATTTGTGTAATGACTATGTGTACCATGAAATACTAAGATGAAATATGTGTTGTTAAATGATGAATGTAACTCAAAAATCACTATCCACCCATAGAGAATGAATATGAATGAGAGAACAATTTATGGTATAACACAAGGAGGGAGATCACAGAATATACATTAGTGGGCATCGTATTTCTGAAAATTAAGGAAAAATGAAAAAAAAACCAATTTGATGATGAAGCCATTACATATACCACCATAGAAATGGGAGAACATCAATAATATTTTTTTTCACATGCATTCTAATGATAAAAAAGTGAAAAACACCATAGGTGTTGTGCATGAACGACTTACAATGAATACTCTATTAATTTTTATTTTGGATTAATTCTCACCCAAACGAATTACAAGAATACAAATAATAGATGCAGTGAGGTTTCAAGGAACACAACCATCAATATTATCTAATAAAGTCTAAGGGTTTACCAAATATATCATTAGAAGTTCCCAAAATGCTCTAAAAAGAGTTGAAAATTAGTAAGTCTTATACCCCATTGACAGTTGTCCATCCTAATTTTTTAATCCAAAAAACATGAGGATATGTTGAGGGTTTTATTAATGAATGTCAAAGGAGGTTGGGATCAATAGCTCCCTTTATCCGAGTTATCAAAAACAAATTACATTAACTTGAGAATTAATATGGTTCCAAATAAATCCCTCTATGGAATGAATTGCATAAATACAACATGTTAAATTATAGTTGGACAATGAATGAAATTATGATCTAATGTTGTATAAGAAATGGATGTGATTTTCAAGACCATTCATGAGCTTATTTGAGTTTCATAAAGTCAAATGACGATTTATGTTGATAATAATCAATGTGACCCATATTTTAAGGTTGGTGATAATATATATATATATATATTCAAGAGTTTTATTTAGTTATGGAATAAGGTATATCTCAGTCCTAGGAATATTGTTACCCTTGATATTATAGAACGCATTGGAGTTGTGGCCTATCGACTTGGACTCCCACAAAAAATGGACAATATATAGATTTGTTCCACACATCAATTAGGATGAAGTACATACCAGATACCTCACATGTACAAAATCCATAGGTGGTATATTTGGAGAATGATCTCTTTTTTTGATGAATATATTGTGAAGATCTTAGGCCATAGATAAAATTTTATATGGAAGAAGATAAATCATATATACAAAGATCATTGACATAATCATAATTACGAGGAAGAGAATAGGGAACCTGAATACGAAATGAAGTGGAAATTCCATTATTTTTCACCTTAATGTGTGAAATGAAAATTTATCACTGAAATTTTTAAGAGGATGAATGTAACAGGTAGAAAAGTCTCTCTATTGTTAACAGAATTCATGATTTAATATGATAGTTTTATGATGTTTTAAAATTTATGCACAAAAAGGTACATTTACATTTATTAAGAACATAGAAAATTCTAAAATATTGATGAATTTAAAATCAATAATAGCTTAAAAAGATAAATGAAATGCGCACTCCGATGAAAACCCAGTAGGCTTGAATTATCCTATGAAGATCACTCCCATCACAAAGACTGTAAAATTAAATATAAGTGTTTGGAATATGAAATTAATTATTAATGGAAGTATAGAATTTTTTTAGTGATGTAGTGAATGATGAGGTTTGAGAATATGAGAGTATATATATGTCGTAAAGGGAAATATGATTGTCAAGATATGATCATAACATAACTATTACCTAATTATTGTATTATAGAATTTAATTATCATTGGATTAGTAATCTATTAGTTAGGAATAGTAAATTTACCAATGGAATAGTACAATAATATATTAAGAATAATAAAACGAATATTTATCATAATATAGTTAAATAAAAGTGTTTAATACAGTAAAACAATGGTTTGACACAATGAAATCATAATTATATTTTCTTGAAATACATTTAATATTTAACATTATTAAAAAAAATTATGATAATTTTAATGTTTGAAATAAAAATTCACTTTAATTACATGGTTTCCTATATTAATATAAATTCATGCGAATAGGATAATATAATTTTATGAAACCATTGTTAATTTTTGAAAGTGTTCGATATATTATAGTTTTCTAAAAAAAAGTTTATTTAAAAAATAAAAATTTAATTAAATATTTTTTTTCTATATTTATGATATATTTTGATAACATGGATATAAGTTGTTTAATGTAAACATCAAAAAATGTTAAGGAGGAATTTTATGTAATTTTTTAAATACTTGAATTTTTCCTAAATAGTGAAATATAGGAAAATGGTATTTTTTATTATAAGAAAATACTTGAACTAAATAGTATCAGATAATGTTAAAGACCATTATTTTGAGATGACATGCTCTAATTTCTGAATTTAGATGCAAGATTCATCTTTAATGATACTTTTATTTGAATATAACAAGCTATTTGATAATATGCTCAAAACACCAATATTCATTCCTTTATAAATATAACCTTGACCAACCCATACATTCATACCTTCTAAACCATAGAGAATACCAAAATTGCTCCCTATTCTCTTCAATATTCTATTACCCAGATATTTGTGCTTCTGGTCTAACCAGAAGACCATCCTATGGTGGTTGATGGTATTTTCAATGATAGGACATACATTGAGGTAATATTATTAACATAATTCTTTCAATGCTTTCCCTATTATAATTCCTCAACATAACATCCATATACTATAATATAATGACATCCTAATTATAAATGTAATTATATAATATTTTTTGACGGAAATTTATATTTTTATCCCTCCTCTCAATTTATACTAAAAATGAGAATATCTTTTCATTATATGGTCTGTTCACACCACCCATAAACAATGGATATCAATTTCCACCACCACCTTGATTTCTTGTTCAAAATATATTACTATAATTTAAAATTATCTTAATATGTATTTTATATTTTTCTTCACATTTAGATATGGATGTATAGCTAAAACATTAATGTAAACCCAATAATTTCATTAGGGCTAGAAAATCGGCCTAAATGAACTAAACATATAGCAGTAACACCCATACCATGTAAATAATGCCTACTTATGAATATTATTAGATATAAAGAACCTTTTTAACTTATAGAAGAAAAAATGTGATTACATTACACATTTTTTCTATATAACAATTTAGAGTGAACATCTACAATAATCCACATGTGATGCGACCTTGGAACTATGAAATAAACGACATGGGGATAGTGGATAGTAACATGGTATTTCAATAAAATAGTAATAATATATCATAAAATATTAATAATAACACTTATATAGTTGAATAATCTTCCTTATCATGTATTTAATAAATATAATTAAATTATTCAAGATGTTAAGTGAATGTGTAGAGTGAATATAGACTTGAGATAAAGGAACTCTTTGAACCACCCACTTTTCTTTAGGTTATGCCATGTCTCCATATCTACCCTATATTACTTATTAATTTTTTTATGAAAACCTTACTTATTATATATATTTACCCTATATATCCTTATTTTATCATTTTTCTTTATTGAGGGACATACATTATTTGATTTTCTCTCCCCAATTTGTTTTAAGAAAACCAGATTTAAGGAATCATCATATTTATTATTTCATGTTATGAACTACACTGTAATTTTTTTTAATAATTCTATTTTTCAAGATATAATTATTATCTTATCAATATCCCTCTAATATTACTTAATGTTTTATAAATAATATTATTTTATTACATTATTTATATATTCCACCCCAATTTCATAAAATATCAATGAAGATGTTCAATTACAAAATTACTTCTACATGATTTTTCATGATACTTTTTTCAAATTAACTCCATATTTGGGAAAATATCATATTTATCAAAATATAAATAGTAAAAATATTTATTTCCTTTGCATATTATAAATTCTTAGGTGATAGAATTTGATTGTCACTTGAGCAAAGATTATATGACCCATTTTTTCTATGAGTATTTCTTATGCATATACCTTAAGTTTGATTTGATTATGTGGAACAGATATATATTTAAATGTTATGATGGGTACACAGAGATAGTTCTCAAATTAATTGGGAAATGTTTATATCTCATGAGATGATATGTCTGGGATTTGGGAGTAAATGTCATCCATTATAGGACTTTTTTGAAAATATTATAATGTCTTGGTAGAGAGCATTGAAATTTTCTCATGATGTCTTGTATTTTTATGGTTACACATTCTTATGTTAACATGATAATATGATTCTATATTATTTATTTCATTCTTACATATTATTATTCATGAGTATTTTATTTTATGATATCATGTTATAATTTTTGACTTATATCTTATTCTTTGTTATCATGTAAATTCCCTTACTAGGTTTTATAACTCATACATTTTTATACATATTCCCATGGTTATCCTGAATAGTATTAGAATATCAATGGTATTTAGGATAACATTATGGAGTTTAATTTTTTTAATTTGGATTAATGTTAATGTTTGATGAACCTAGTATAGTAATGATACTAGGACTTTAGATCAATGAGTAATTTTTATTGGATATATATGTTAAATATCATGTAATAAAGTGTGTTAAGGGATTTGGTCACTATAATAATACCTTTACACAATATTTTACAATGATAATATTTAAAAAAACTTATATGATAACATTATCCATAACATGGATTCTTTTGTCATTATTTCATTATCTTGGAATATACACATTTGAAAATAATAATGAGCTTTGAACATATCGGTGTTTAGAAAATATGTCCAATAAATATCATCATGATGGTGGTTTTAAAACCAAAATGTGTTCTAAAAAAATACTAAATTCATAAATTAAAAGTTTTTATAATAACATCCATATAATTAAATAACCAATTTGCTATAACCATGTCTTAAGTTATGCCATCCAATACGATATGGTAAGTACACTTTCTATAAAAACTTCTCTAATAAATCATAGTACAACTCTAACCATTTTTAAATAAATAATAGGGAATTAATTCACCCAATGATACAAAATAAATTTAAAATAACATAACATTAAAATCATTCCATTATTTTTGCCTTTGAATCAACTATGGTACAAATGTTCACCTCCATTGGGGTTGATAGTAATTTTTATGTTACTTCCATTGTCCAACAAGAATTCTAATGTCTCTTTAACAATAATAATTATATTTATAAAATACTAAATAGAAATACGACATCTTCTATATTATTATAATTTACTTATATCCATGCATAGTGTAGAAGATAATATTTATAATAATATTTCCCTGATTCCATTTTATTTCATCCCGTTAAACTGTTATTATGACATATGACCCCAAATATCATAGAACCATGATGATAATCACCTTGGATTATATATTTGTTTTCTTCTCATACCTAAATATTTCCCCTTAACATTATATTTCATTACCTTTATATCATATTAAATGAAATATACTAAAATAGTTGATACTATTTCTCTAGAATTCAATGATTCCTCAAATTCACAAATTAAATTAAATTTTTTAATATCTCCTCAATTAACAATAAACCTGAATTGTAAATTCAATATAATTAATGAGAAACACATTAATAATTAACTATATAGGAGTAGAGGGTATATACTGTATAATCTCAATATTTTGGGTGGTTATTAAACAATATAATACAATTAATGCTTAACAAAAAAAATTTAGCCAGTCATTTTATAAAAATATCATCCCCTTGTTTATTTTAATCAAATACCAACACATTGAAAACATAGTGATAAAAATTTTCATTAATTTTATCATATTAGATTTATATATTTCTCATGGATATTTTGATTAAAATATTTCATCTAAGACCAATTATTGTTTTTTGTCCCGCGATATCACTATAGTCATCATCAGTACATGAAAACACTCATTCAATTAATACATAACAAGAATTAGTGGGGTACATGAATAATTTTCTATGATATACTAATTTTTATATTTTCTAAGTGAATTAGATTCCTATTACGTCATATCCATTGAATACACTATCTTCTGATACAGAATGTTCTTCCATATTGGGATTTCCCAATATATATTCAATCAGATCTATAACCTAATATTACATAAAATATCATTATTTTACATTACAATATAAAAAACCATTATCATGATTACCATAAACATATATAATAATTACTTTTATTACCATAATAACCCTCTCATTTAGATTTTTCATAAATATTATTGCCAATAATTTTTTATAAATAATTTATGGTCCTGTTTCAATAAAATATAGATTGTTTATAATCATTAATTAGAATAATTTGGAAATAATATCTTTTCCATACTCATTATTTCATGTGTGTCATTAATATTAATACATATTTAAATAAATTTTAAATCTTGGTTATAGTACTGGGTTTTACAAAACTACAAGTCTCTGGAATCAAACATCTAGGATATTTAACTTTAGAAGAAAAACATTATAAATTTAATTACTGAAAGGAACCCCATAAAATGATATACCAGAACATAGTAAGAAAAATAACATCCACAATCACCACCCTATAATGAAACATTTTTTTTAAATTTAATCAAAGTAAAAACCCTTAGAAAAAACATCTAAAACAAATTAAATCAATAAATGAAAAAAATTAGTACATGGTTCATTATTTGTTGTCTACATCTACAGGAGAACCCTATTTCATACATTTGAATTAAATTTAATATATTGAAATGAAAATCATAATAATAAAAAAATAGTAGACCCATCACATATTACTGACTCACTAAATCCATGTGTTCATAGAGTCAACTAACAAGTGGCCATACTCCACCTTTATAAAATAGTACAACAAGTTAACCAGTTCAACCCCCTTCGCGTAATTACAATGTAATCACCATTGTTCATGGTAATATTTAATTTACTATAGCATGAAAATCTATAAACACTATATTCTAGTGAATAATGTGATAAAACATGACATATCCCTTGTCAATAATTATATCCCAACCCCAATGAAACTACAAGTTCCTTACATAATATTTTGATAGATCCTTATAAAATTCATTTTCCCATCCACACATTTCATTATCTATAACATGAATTCCCATATACCTTCTTATAAAACACAACATATGATCCATTTCATTGTTGGACGTACACTTCCTCAAACAAGCATCATGTTCCAAAATCCAATGTTATAGAGATTTAACTTATATATTCCAAGATCCAGAAACATTAATGTGACATCACCTTTCATAAAAATATAAATCTTAAGGACTAAATTTATGAAAATATAAAAAACACAAATAGGTAAATTTTCAACCAATCTATTCTTAGAGTAATTGGAAAAGTAATCCTACATATCATTTTCACCATATTCCCACTAGGTACAATGTTGTCTCAGACATTATTTGACTTATAATTTATTAATCATATTTTCTTGATTTTGTCTTCTGAAAAACAATCCCATATCAAGAACCATGTCTTTTAGCATCCTCTATAAGAAATGAAACTTCATAATGAAGTGTTTTATAAGAGATTGAAACACTGATTTTTTAGAAAAATGGAATTTTCTATGATTATCATAGAACAAAATATGTCATTTATAGATTCTTTTGAATTCCATAAACAGTCACTGCCTTCTAATCAAATTTCTCAATTCATATGTAATGTTCATAATATCATCATATATTATAAATAGTTTAGTGACAAACTGCAAACATTCTATTCAACATATGATCAATCTATTGGTGGTAAAAAATAATCATGTGGTACACATTCTTGTATCTATATCTCATACAATGAATATATCCAAATCACCATGAAATTTATCATTTATTCCAATAAAATATGGATAAATAGTCAATAAAATTGAGATACTAAAAATCCAAATTATTGTAACCTAGTGATACTTTCCTATATTCCACATAGTCCGACTAATAACTCCCATTGAAATTGGAATTTGTGAATTCATATACATGTTCAAATACATCAACATACATACTCCTAATTAAAACATAATGTCACCATGTACATAAATTCAACATTAATTTTTGGTAATTTATCATTAGAAAATTTGATGTTTTTATATATTAGAATTGACACTATTTTACATCATATCCATCCAAATATACTTGATTATTAACCATATATATTATTTATAAGTAATATATATAACTTATGAACTTTATTAGACTATTAATCAATATTCCAAATATTTTTCTTGCGTAAAAAAATATTTCATCTCTATCATTATGAAAGAAATCAATTTTTTGTTTCTTATATTTTCTTAATTTCTATCCCCATTAGTATAATATCTTCCACATACAAGAGAGGGATGATGAAATCCACATAGTTGATCAACATCTAATATAAACAGTGACCCAATTTACTAAATAAAAACCCATTGAAATCTATAAAATCATTGGAAATCCAATTACACTACTTTGGAAGTTTCATCAAACCAAAAAAAATTTACTTTTTTCTTAAAAAGTAAAATCCCATTTGTTTGTTTATAAAACCCTTTAGTTTCCCCATATAGATTTCCTTCTATGAATCACCTACTTATAATTATGTATTTGTATCTATTTACTCATGGTGATTACATTTAAAAACTACCAAATACCACATGATTTATGTTGTTGGAAATTTTAAAAATTGTTATAAAATTTTAGGAAAATACACCCCATTATTTTTTTGAATCCCTTTATCAACCATCTTGGACTTGTAACTTCTTCTTACAAAATATTCTTCTATTAACATGAAGAATAAAATATTTAGCTATTTCATACCCTATAGTAATTCAATTATTTCACATATTTTTTCAATATAATATAACTATTAGATCTTTTAGGGGTAACTCTAACTTTATGGAATTAGTAAATCTAGATACTTCATTTAGGATTTTAGACAATAGACCATCTATATGATGTAAGTTGATTAGATCAGTTCTAAACTATTAAATTGGTCCTCCCACACAATTTGACATATGTGACTAAACATACATGTATTCCCTTCTGGTAAATTCACAATTAATTACCACACCTTATAGAAATCATCATTGAGATTCTATTGAACTTGATAATTCTTATACATTTTTGGCCTAATAGATTCATCTAGAATTTTTATACCTAAAAATTCAATAACATAATTCCTTACACAATTTCAATCGAGATCAACTTGTATATTGTGAGTTTATTTTTTATTCTCAACTCTATATTTTAATAAGTATGGATCTTTTTCATAATACCTCTCGTTGAATAGTGTATTTTATCCTCTAATTATCTTCTCAGTGTCAATATTATAATGATTAAATCAACAATTTTCATCATCAAAACCATGTATGAAACATTATTTAAACATTTATTCTTTTTTTTATCTATCCTTGGGATAAAAATGGATATATTAAAAACTTTTAGAAAAATTAATGAGAGTAACTTACATTATTTTTTTGGTTTATAATGTTTTTAGAATCCCTATCCCACTACCGTGAAAACACTTCTACTTATAAGATAATATAAAAAACTATCTTATTCTACCAAAATTTCCTTAAACATTCTAAAAATATGAATTATTCTTAAAATTTTATCCATTAATGTTTGAATCATATTATTTTCTAAACTATATTTTCCTTGACTTTTAGAAGTCTCTTCTCATACATGATTCCCATTATTGTAAAAACATATGGAATTACAATCTACATTATTATCCACCATAATATTACTATAATCACTTATGTTTATGTAAAAAATAACTCAATTAACCACATCCATTGGTTATTTCATTACATTGGAATAAGATTCAATGGAGTGTGCCCTGAATGATTTAATGTCATAATCATCTTGAAATACTATATACAAACATTATTTTAAAATGACAAATGAAATTATGAAATAAAATATAAAACTCATGTGGAATTATTTGTATTTATTCTATTAAATCCCTAAAATAATTAATTGATCCCTTATATAGTATCCATGGGAAGGGAAAACATAGTAATATATGTGCTCATTTTACTCATACGGGAATGTGTATAATTAATTCTATCATAGTATAAATAAATCTTGAATAATATTGTAGTGATAAATAATAATTAAATATTAAACTATACTAATATCAATAATGGGGGATATATCCATGGATTACATAAAAACATAATTAATAATATGTATAGGAATAAATCTCCTCTTAATGATAGAATGCATAATTTTAGACAATATAATATTACTATCAAGGCATTGTCTGAAGAATTCATATATAAATAGGTATGACGTACACCAAATATCCAAACTAGTTTATCACATGTCACCTATCACAACATTGATGGGTTATAATAGTTCTTTCTCACCACTTACTTTCTTGAATCTATATACACCATAATTATTAAACAATTGTCCACCAAGAAATGGAAATTAATCTCTCAAGTAGGAATAATTTGTCTAGTGATCTCAGTCATCACTTTAATGATTGTCTATGCTTTCTTGGTTTATCAGTGGCCTCGTGCCCTTGTCAAATAAAATCAATGATTAATTAGGAACTTCATATATACTGGGTGAATACATGAAAAGAAACAAATCACTGTTGCCTGGAAATATTGAATCACCCCCATTTAAATCGTGGGCATGTGTGTAAAAAATCTGAAAGGATTCAACGATGATCTCATAAATAAGTTCTTGTGGAACTTGTTGTCTTCTATTGATGATTCCATTAAATTTATTGCACAGTTGTTCATATTAAAGCATGAAAAAGGGTACTCATCATATGGGTCCTCTTCCATATGGCCTTCCATTAAAAATTCATATTTTGGGATCCATCATTGATATTCCTAGATGGTTTTCAGATCATCCAATCTCAATTTCCTAACAACGAAGTTGCTGGATAGGCCCATCAAAAAATTCAAGGAGATGCCTACATAGTAGAAGGCTATCTCCAATACCAACATGAATGATGACATGGCTCTGCATAATTTTTCTTAGATAATATTATGCAGGTTATGTAGTGATATTCCTTCATTGATGCTGAAACCTAGATCTGTTCACGCAGCACCTCTGGAAAGTTAACTTCAAGGGAGTATTACAGGTAGTTATGTGGAAGAACTACGAATTCTCCTTTGTGGCTGCAAAATTTTAAAAAACCATTCACTATCCCTTCCATTTACATTAGGATATGGAGGATTTGGAAAGGCAATATACATATGAAACACCTCCTGCAACGAACGAGAATACATTTGGTCCCTTTCTGCTATTCGTGCACACATGCTGAGGAAACAGTTCAAAATCATTTTATTACATTCAACTTATCTTGAATATTTTGGGAACATCTTCAAGATTTCTATGGGAATCCTTTATCATTGGAAATTCTAAATGATTTCATGACATCAGTCACTAAAGTTGGTCAAAGTGAGAAGGTCAAAGAACTTCTTCTCACAGCTGTTGTGGTGACCATTGCTTTGATTTGGAGGGAGAGAAATCAAGTTTTTTTTACAACTGCAAGCCCTATTTGAAGGATGGTCTGACTATTTTTATAGGGAAGTGCAAGCTACATCCAAAATACAACTAGGTAAAATGAACAATATTAATATTTATGATCTTATTATGAGGAAAAATCTTGGGGTATCTGGCAAGGTCAAGAAACATTTGATGTTGAAATCAAATAGATAGATTCCTCCCATGTCATTATAGTTTAAAGGGAATGTCTATGGTATAAACTCTGGTGCACCAAGACCTTCAGGGTGTGGTGGGGTGTTCCATAACCATCGGGGCTTCGTTAAGCGATGATTTTATCATTATATCAGAATTATTTCTGCGCTTGATGTTGAATTATGGGATATGATTAATACTGTCAACTATGTTGTCCTCCGTAGTTGGAGGAACATATGGGTGGAATCTAAATCAAGTATAGTAGTTCACATCCTATAGACAGGGTTCAAGGATCTTCCATGGAGGATTATTCCATCATGGATTACTTTCCTACATCTTCTTGAGCGACTTCAAATAGAGGGAATTCATATCTATAGAGAAGAAAACTAGGTTTGTGATGCTTTATCCAAGAGGGATGTTATGGAGGTCTCCTCATGATGGTCTTTTGTCATCCCAGAATTCTTCTCAAATCTTATTGACCTGCTTGCACGTTTTATGTTCTATTCTCACCTTTTTAAACCCCCTTGTGCTACTACTTTTTCACTAATTAAATATTTTTGTAAGAAGTAGGCTTTATTGGGATCTTGGACTTACTTTTATTTATTATAATCATTTGTATCTAAAAACTAGCACATGAAATTTTAATATTATCTCCAGTAAATCACTATAGAAACATGATCAGAAGAAATATTGATTAATCTAGTGGATATATTCATTTGATTATATCACCAATAAATCATTAATTTCATCAAAATATGTTAACATAGATAAAAATATTTTTTAAACACAAGGAAACATTTCTCTGAAAATATAACCTTCTCAATTTGAATTCACATAATTAAAATAAAATAATTTTAGAATATTAGGGAATGAATATTATTTGAAAATAATTATGGAAAATTTTACTTGGAGATAAAATCTAAACAATATTCTTAATGCTAGGAGTATTTCTTATTTTAGAGTGTGTTAAAATACATATTTTCCCACACATTTGGTAAAAATTACCACATTATGAAAATGAAAAGAATATTCCTCATAAACATATCCATATAAATTCAAACATGGATAAAAATTATTTTAATAGATAATTATAAAATATTATAAATATTCATGAAAACATTTTAATGAAAATATAGAAAAGTATTATTCGTGAAAGAATGGAAACACAAAAAAAGATTTTACATAAAAACATTCTTCCAAACATTTTTGTAATTATATAGATGAAAATGAGAAGCCAAAAAATTAAAACTCCATATAAAACTATTTAATGGGAATTTATTTAGTGTTTATAATAAATATATTTTACAATTACCTTTTACGGAAATTTAATCTTAAAAATCAGTAATCATAATGAATTTGAATAATAAAACCCTACCTCAAGTCTGAATCGCTTCATAAGTGATTTAAACCTCTAGTATATTGAATTTATAGTTATTATAAATATATAATTTTATATTATTCATAAATATAATACAATATATGTTTCAATTTTAACATCTTATCACCATTTCATTAAAATTATTTCATTTGCATCATGATTTTAGTTGTTAAGTACTTCGTTTTTCATGTATATTTCAATTATGAAGTTATGGTCCTTCAAATTAGTTATGGTTCAATAACCTATATAATATTAATACTTATATAAATATCATATATATTTATTATATACATATTTAAATCCATTCATAAAATATATATATTAGAAAATAAATTACATCATTTAAGGAGATGGTAGTTTGTACGTACGCATGAATGTTTTTTTTCATTTTTTATTGAATAAAAGGACAAAAGTTAAGTTATATTTTACGATTCATGACTAATAATTATATAAAAATATGATATTGTATATTTAACCAGTAATTATATCCATCAATGTGCGGTGGTGATTAAAAATGAATCACATCACTAGGTTGTGGCAGTAGTCCATCCATTGAATTGATCGATACTTTTATTTCCCATTTTATGGGAAGGTAGTAAAAAATTTTATTCCTAATGTAATAATTACAAATATGTATATCCATTTTTGTGGATTCATTATTTTTTCTTTGATACAATATATTTAAAGTGTGTATAAGAAAAAATAAACTTTGAGAGAGTCAGTAAAGATGATTACCTCTTCTTTGGGACTATACCTTCGGATGAAACCATAACCCTTATTATGATGGTATTAGGATAATAAAATAACCCCAAGAACTATGATAAAAAATATAGGAAATATTTTTGTTAGTTATTTTATATTCTAGATGTTCATACTTTTTTAAAAAGTGTAGATAAGTTGTTATCTTTTATAATTGATGGGGGGGACACATTGAATTACATATAAGATATAAATAATAAAAAGTCATTTTTTCTGAATGTAGATCCAAAATTATAAAAAAAAATTTAAGATAAAATAATTTTAAAAAATATTTAACAAATATCAGTAATACAATTTAACCCAAAATTTTAAAACTTATCTTTTTGTTAAACACACCCCCCTGTAACAATTTTTACCTTAAATGTGGGAACACATTTTTACTATTTTTACTATTCATTATGAAAAAACTATTTTTACCTAGTTAATTAATATTTATTAATCTAATTAATAAAATTTAATCTCTTTTAAATTATAGAATTTCAAAACGTGGTAAAAAATAGTTTTAAGAAATGTTCAAAAAATGAAACGAAAACTAGTTTGAGAAAAATGTTTATTTTAAAAATAAAAGTCATTTTATTGAAAAATAGTAAAATGTTGATTCCAATTGAATTAATTCGTATATATTAATCAAAATAAAAATAATTTCTATTTTAACCAAATTCAATACCAAATAGAGCCTTTTAGTTACTTGATTAAATATTTGAATAAAAATATGTTTTTTTGAATGAAAACATTACTAAGATTTCTCAAAATGTCAAGAATATATTTATATGATAAAAAATATTATTTTTTGTGAATTATATTACTTATTAAATATATATATATTTCATATTTTTTTCATAAGCCTCCATTTTATTTTTAAAGACCCATGTTTTTATGGACTATAATATTGAGCAGAAATTTGAATATTAGATTTTAGACGATCAAGAAGGGAAAACCGTCTTTTTAAGAAATAATATAATCTAAAATAAATTTAATGGAAAACAAATTGGTCTTATAATAGGTTAATAACACTAAAAAAAGTGTTTTGTGGAATTATGATATGTTCGTGTTTTCATGGTATAGTTATTATTTATGGTTATGTTAATTAAATATTAATATATCCGAGTGTCTTTATTCAGTGAAATATTTATAATGTACAATAATATTGAGATAAAATATTAAAAATTGAGATATTAATGGATGTGTTTTCATATTTTAGGTATTAACTCATGTCAGAAATCGAGGTTGGTCTTGAGCCTATTTTTTATTTTCTTTCTTTTCATTCTTACCATTTATTTCTACTATTATCTTTTATTCCTATGTATTCAACCAATGGTATTTCCATCATCACTTATGATAGTGAAAATGGATAGGGTTATAGATATAGGTTTGTAGGTAAGAAGGGAGGATTCATTATGGATCTTAGGAGGAACCATGTCATCATGGGACAGTTACAAAATACAGAAATGGGTGAAGCATAATTGAATTAAACAAAAATGTAAGACATTTTTATGTATTTTTTAAATATCCAAATATATTTCATTATTTCATGTTTTATGTCTCAATTATTTATTCTATGGACTCATATGGGTTGATCTATAGTTATTACTAAGAAAACAGGGTTTTCAGCTTATTACAGGGGTTCCCATTAATGAAATCCTGAATTCCTGGCTGGAGGTCCCATTAAGACACATCATTAATATTATTGTTTGAGGAAGAAGAATTTTTTGAATTAAATTCCATGTAAGTTGAGTGCACAACCTGTATACTCAATTTACGTGTGGTTAGGTATATTTCAAGATAGCCCATTCAAGGGAACACAACCCTATAGGGTACATGACTAGACTCCCTGGGATATGCATTGTGTGTTGTAGTGAAAACCTATTAAAGAAAACATGTTTAGGCCATGTGTAGTACATAGGAAGTTACCCTATCTATAGTAAATGTTCTGTACATGTTTAGCAAAATATTTATTAGATTTTTCATTCCATGTCTAGATGAATTATATGCCCAAGAATAAACACATATCTAATCCATATGTGTTACACAGGAAGGTACCCTATATAGGGTACACATCATTTACATAATTAAAACAATTTGTTTGTTGGTTTTACATTAAATTTATACATTCATTACACATCCAGATGTATATTTGAGAGTAAAATCCATGTACTCAGGTATACATGATGTGTACTTCTACCTTTCAATCCCTTCAAGGGTTGTGTGTGGTTTTATGCCAAAAAATTTGAATTGTACTAAAGGGGAGTCTATATTTAGTATTCTTTCACATAGATCATTATTATGGAATGCTTTATGTTTTTCGGTGTTACTAAATGGGGTTTGGGGTTATTGATCTAAAATATAGGATCTTTGTCTAGGAAATGGATTTTGTTATCTCCGATGAGTGAGACCAAGATACATGATCCATCTCCATAGACTGATGTTCACATGGATATTTCCTTTAACAAATACCCCATGATAGGTGTTTCCTTTTTGGAATGTTGTTCCACAAGATGTTAGGTACTATGTTTTGGTATGTGTGACCCTGAGAGAAGAGTGTTGGACTAAGTTACTAGTTTTGGTTGGAGAACACCATGAGTGATGCCTTTGTATATGATCTGACCTATAAAATCCTTTGTTGGATGCCTCTCCTTGCATAACCTTTCAATAAATCCCAATAGGTATTCCATTTAAATTGTTATTACATAGTATACCCAATTGGAATTTCTATTCTTACATATAGATCTTCATAATCATTAGTGGGATGCCTCTCTTATGGTTTGACATAGAGGACCCTTGTCAGTGCCCAATTGGTTTACAAATGCTGACCTATAGAATTATATGTCCAAGAAGATATTGGTAGTAGGAGTTCCCTTAAAACTCATACCAAACATGTGGCCCTGAAAAATTATGTTATTAGTTATGGGTTTAGTCATTCATACACCCTCACTCCTTTATTCATTCTTTTTCTTAGTTACAATTGATGAAGCCGTGATTCCAGGATGTGCTCATGGGTACATAACCTATGGGGATTTCTATGGTGTGATGCATCAAAAGGGACTCTAGGCGTTACTTTCGTGGGTTCTCCTCATGAGCCTCAATTTTTAAAATATTAATATTATAGGAAGTCACATTTTTCACTATGATATATCCAAAATTGGGGTTTATTGAGGTGGTTTCCAAGTTCATCTAAAACCCCTCCTTAGTGTCAGCTAGTGGATGCTTAACTGAATGAAATCAAGGTTAAATTAAATTTTACTGGGTGTAAAAAATTCCCAATCAAATGATCTTTATATCTTCCCCGTGGATGGAAGACAATCACCTCGATCAACTCCGGGGAAACTCCTCAGGGTTGGGAGGATGCACCATTACTACATTACCTAGAATTGTCTTGGAGTGGGAAATTGATCCAGTTATTTAAAAGAATCTATATATAATCTTATATATTAATAATATCTTCAAATATATATATATATATATATATATCACATAACGGTCATATGAATTGTGGAATATCTAGTACCAATGTTGAGACTACCCACAGATCAAGACCTACGAATCCAACATCAGGCTAGATAATACAAAGCATCAGTTGTATGTCATCCAACTATATGCCATTTTAGTAGGATGTTTTGTTAGTACCCAAGACCCTTATATATGAGTGGGGAGTGTGGGTGATCGCAATGTTTATAATTGTATCCCCTTATAGTGAATTTTCTTTCTCATAAACATTTCTGGCTCTGGCCAAAGTAGGTATTGTCAGTTAGGATTATTGTCTCAAATATTGACTCAAATATAATTGGATTGGGTTCCATGACATCCCACTCAATCCCCTAGTCATTGGATGTCTATTTGATTATAATCAAAAATAAATGTATTGAATGCGGATTGTGTTAGTCAGAGTAAAGTACTCAATAGGGGTAGTGAATTGAGTATCTGTTAAAAAATTCTTGTTTAAAAAGAATTCCTAAAATGGTACCCTAATAATGTAAAATATATCCCATTTAATCATGGTTATACTGTTATGAATGTTTTACTATTTAAATAACATCTTATAATATGGATTAATTTTTAGTAATCTACATATTGGTTATTAACATTACTTTTGAAGCTATTATATTAAGACAATACAATTATACCTTCCTTACGAGATTAAATATCAAAGTAAATTTAGGGATTTCTTGATTAAATAGTAAAATAGAGAATACTAAAAACAAACAACACAATGGATATAAAAAACTGGTTCAGTCTCAGGGTGAGACCTAGTCCACTCCACTTGGTGATCACCTGCCACCAAGCAGTTCATATATATAAACTAGATACACAGCCTGTATTGGGTATTACAACAGTATGCAAGACTATCTAGGTCACATGACCTCTTCCACAGTTCTTCATAGGTATAAACTAATGGGTTACACACAACCTATTTTAGACATATCGGTTGGAATACACAAGTGTAAAAAGATGTAAGAGAAATGATATATTGTATCCTTCAGTTTGATTTAGGAGACAATGGGTGTTTAATACAGACAAACACACTGTTAGAAAGATAATAAAAATAATACACAACATAGAAAAAATGATTAGATATGGTTAAAAGTGCTTTGAGTGTTTTTCTATGTAGATCTGGACTTCTGAGATGAAATTGATGAAGAAATCAAGTCATCTCGTAGAAAAAAGGGTAACATAACTCCACTGAATCTGGATCATGTTTTCATGGTATTTTCTATGCTAAGTTGTTCTCCACGATTCTGATCTATGGTTTCCAACTTTTTGATTCATGAATGCTTCATCTTTTCTTCAGGAATATTGAGTTTCATGAGTTGGTTATTTTTATCAGGAAATCTCGTGTGTACGCTGTTATTATGCTCTATATTGTTTTTTAGCCACACTTCTCTTTTATTCTTAGAGTGCACGTGTTGGAGCTTACATGATTCATGTATTCTGCACCTCGTACCTCATACCATAAAAGGATATGTCTACAAAGAAAAATTAATTATTTTTGTGCATTTAAAATCATCCAGTATGAACGTTAGTAATTAAATTGAAAAATTGAAAAATAGATTAAAAGATGGTGTCACAGTTTGTCTGTAAACGATGTCTCCATGAAACATCGTCTCCTTGAAATGGTTTCTAGATGTTCACGGTGTCTGTATGGTTTTAGTGTCTACATATTCATGTTGTCTGGATGGTTACAGTGTCTGGATGGTTACAGTGTCTGGATGGTTATAGTGTCTGGATGGTTACAGTGTATGGATGGATACAGTGTCTGGACGGTTATGGTGTCTGGATGGTTACTTTATCTGGATGGTTATGGTGTCTGGATGGTTACGTTGTCTGGATGGTTACCCTGCTGGGATGGTTAGAGTGTCCGGATGGTTTTCCAGAAAACACAACCGGTGGTAGACTCACAGTTTCTTGGGCTCAACCCAATATCTGTATATAGACCTTAACAGTGATATTCATAAAATGGTTTAGACTTAGTAATTCATAAAACAAATCATTCTGAAGAAAAATAAATTTAGTATACATAAATTAAACTTAATGTATAACAATTATGATATTGTATAGGTGTATATAAAGCATAAAGATACTAATAATTTGTACACATGATTTGAGACAAATTACGTAGGATTAAAAGTCTTTAAAGAATGTATATGATATATTATTACTAAAACATGATTAATACATGAGGAGTCCAACAATCTCCCCCATTTTGATGACCACAAATCATGTGACTGAGAGATTTATTCTTATATAATTTTTCACTTCTGTAATGAAAATTCAGTGCATATAGAATACATATTTCTCCCAATTTTGGAATTATCAAAAAGAGTAAATAAGAAATAGAAAATAAAGGTGAACAATTAATTAGATTGATAAAGAGGGTTATTACAAATAGTAAGGAATAAGAATACATAAAACATCCCTATCAAAAGATAGTAAACACTGTTCTTCAACATTTTATTTCCTTCTCTTTTCCCTTGGTAGAAGCATCAGAAGAATATTCCATAGGAGTAGAGGTAGAAGTAGAAGAACAGAGTGAACCAGTGGACAAAAATGGTAAAGGGAGTACTTAAAAAATAGAAGGGGCCAAGGTTGGAGTAGTAGAAGAAAGAGGAAGCTGTTGATCAAGTATTATAGTCCTAATTTGACTCAGGGCCCGAGAGATAGACAAAGATGTGGAGGATAGGGTAGATGATGAAAAGGTAAGAAAACCATATCTCAGGGGTGAAACTATAGGAGGGACAATGGTCGTACTCTAAACATGAAGATAAGGCCTTAAAATCATGATGATGTTAGAAATGATTTCACCACCATACTGCATAGCTTTCTCAAAGTCATCATTTTTTTCCATAAACTTATCCAACAAAGGTGTAAAATCTTTGAGCTTTTGGACTTGTGTTTTTAAATCTTGGGTTACAGGAGTGATCTTTAGATTTTTCAAAAGATACTTGAATTGGTTTGTCATATCATTTTTAGATAAGATCCAATTGAATTAGAATTCCATATTCGTAGAAATTTATTTCTGGGCATCATTAGAAATCATGGAATGGATGTGAACCAAATCGAGAACTCTGTCACTATTCTGAATAACATTAGATAGAGATTCTTTATCAAATCAACTATGCATAGCCTGATGTTCTTCTCTGACAACTATTCGAAGTAGATCACTATTTAAAGATGGTTGAGATGATTTTCAATTATTATGAGAAGTAGTGACTGGCGAGGTAAGGGGTTTGGGTTGGTTTAGAACATTCTTGGGACAACCCTTATACTCATGAGTTAACTTGTTATGTACAATAACAAGCTCACACATCTCTTAAAAAATATTCTTGTTTCTTTCAACTACATTCTCAACAAAGGAAGTTAAATGAGGTTTAATTATTGATGCTACATCCTATGGGTAATGACTAACAATATATGGTTTTAGTCTTGAGGATATAATTCACTTAATTTCTTCAACCATGCCTCTTAGTGTTTTTACTTCATAACTGAGCAGTTTTTTTCTCAAATATGACTTCTTGACTCTCATGAGGCATCATGGGTTGAATATTCATATGAATTTTCCCAACAATAGTGAAGCATATCTTTCGCTCAGATTGGTTACATGATCCAGTTGGGTATTCAAGTGTTTATAAACTCTATCCACCAGGGTAGCTCCAAAAGCATTCAGATCATCCTGATTCACCAAGGATGGATGTTTAGGTGAAGGCTTAGAAATAGGAGTTGATACATGATCGGGTTCCTTTATTGTGATAGGATCAGAAACTGATTTCAATTGAAACATTGTAGACATATCAAGACTTTTTACTGAGACTTCCTGTGAATCAATCACATCAAAATAACTGGGAAATTTATACCAAGTATCTATTGAGCTTGGATCAACCGGATTAGGGACATCAACAGATTCTATATTGGGGGGCTACACCCCCTCAACATGTGCATATTTTTCAGTACGTAGAGGATTAGTTCCTTGATCAATTTCGACAAATTTTTCCATTATTTCCTCATCCATTTTCTTTCGAGCTAATTGAAATTCTCGCTCCATTCTCTCTTCAACAGAATGAATATCTTCGAAAACATCTTGTTCCCTGGGAGTTCCTCACGGCCAGCTTCTTGCTAAACATTAATATATTCTTCTAATTGTTCTTTTACAACTTTCTTTCAACTTACCTTAGTAACAAATTATTCTTTTGAGGCAAGTTGTTCTTCCACATTACCAACTTTTACAAGAACATGAGCCTCTTTTTCAATTAAGATTTGAGGAGCAGGTGTACTATCTTCTTTATCAAGAACGATTTCATCTGAAGGTAAAAAAACCTTTTCCTCTCCTTCTAAATAAGAATACTCAACAAGTTCATCTAGATCCAAACCAAGATCAGAGATAAACATAGGTCTGAAAGGCTCTTCCACCGAATTAAACATTTCATAAATTCTCTCATTATATTCCACCCATGATTTCCTCCATGGATTCCAGCCAATTATCATTCTCATTATAATAACTTTCAAAATAAATAACACATAATCCTTAATGGATTATTCATCTTGTCCAACAAATCCCTTTTCATTAAGAATAGCTGAGATAAACCTAGAATAAGATAGGTAGGTTGACTTGGATGTGGTTTGTATCAATTCACACATTTGGTGTATTACATACTTACAAAGATTGATATTATATCATTTATTTATGAGATGTATTAAAAATAAACCCTGATATTTAAGTACAAAAAAGTCACCTTTCCTAGGGCTATCCAAATTCTAAAAAACTTAAAGAAAGAGTGTGGATTCTCTATCCAACACAGCATCTATAGAACATCAATTTGTTTAATTTCCAGTTAAACTTCCCAAATCCTTTTCTAAAAAAAATTTATTTGGAGGTGGATGACCTCTCTAGTATTCTTAAAGAATACCTTCATGAGGTATCCTAAGGAATTAATCCCTTATCCTCAAAGAACACGTCCATCTATGGCCATTGATCCAACTTCACACAACATAGCCATCTTTTGAATCAAAAGATAACTAAAAAAACTAGTAAAATTTGAAAACTAGATACGGGTAGATAGGCCTATCCTCTTTAGTAAATCAATCTATTTAGAGTTTCTCTATTATCACTGTCAATAAAAAAGACTTACATGTCAGAATCCACTTAGGGAATATCTCTTTTTTCAGGTACTATTGTTTTGTTAACTAGATTCAAATTTAGAGGACCCTCGGGAGCTAACAACAGAGCTATATTCAACATTATCATTGAACCTCGCTTCTCAGGAGGTGACAATGAAGGGTGTTTCTTCATGGGTGTTCACTAAAGGTTTGATTGGGAGAAGGGTTAAAAGAGGGGTTATGGTTTGAGAGAAGAGAAGAGAGCTCGAGTGAAGAACGAGTGAAACTTCTTTTATTTTATCATTCAAGGATATCAAGAACCGTGGGATCAAAAGCATGGTAAAGTAAAAACAATGTATTACCATGATATGGGTAAAAATTTATAAATAAAACAATAAAGAATCTTTATGGTGAGACCATAATCAATTTTCAGGATGACACCGTTATAGTCATTCACGGTGATACAGTAACATGCGTTCACAGTGAGACTGTAATAGTCAGACAGTAACCAAGAAATAGTAACTGTGAGACTATAAACATGAAACAACAAGTCTTAAGATAGAAAAACTATAGAACTGTTAATGTTAAATATAAATATCAAGATAGTGACCTGTGAAACCGTAAAGTGTGAAACATTAAGAAATCAAACAATAAGATCTGAAACAGTAACATATAAAACAATAATATAGCTACATAATATTTATCATACCCAATTCACGTATGATGAAATATATTCTTTTAGAATTTAATGTCATGGTGAATATATCAGCAAGTTGATTTTATGTTCTAATAAATTCCGAAGTGGTGTCACATTTTTTATATCAATCGCACAAAAAGTGATGTCTTACATCAGTATGATTTAGCCTAGAGTGTGAAACATGATTTTTTGAGATGTTAATAGAACGTGCATTGTCACATTTTATAGGTACATGCCTGGATTAATATCCATAATCTAGTCATGTTTGTTTCATCCAAAAAAATTGTGCACAAAAAATTCCATCAACCATGTATTCAGCTTCTATAGAAAATATTGAAATAGTGTTTTTTACTACACCATAAAACTAGTGAAATTCCTAAAAGTGACATGTTTGAGAGGTTATTTTTCTATCTTACTTACAAAAACCAAATTCATCATCCAAATAACTCACTAACGCAAATGATTGTCATCTCAGATAGAATAGTCTTAAATTGGGTGTATTCTTGAGGTATTTGAATATTATATTAACAACATTTAAATGAAATTCCATAGTATATTCTTGAAAACGAGAAACAATGCACACATTAATCTTAATTTTAGGTCGACATGCAGTTATGTAGAGTAAAAATCCAATCCTTCCTCTGTAAGTGGTTTAGTTTATAGACTTTCCGTAATCCTTAAGATCCAACATACAAGAAGTACTCATTGGAGTTTCACTACTCTTACTGTTATCCAAACCAAAATTTTTAAAAATGACACTAGTATATTTTCATTGATTTAAAATAATACCATCATTATTTTGAAATATTTAAATTCCAAAAAAGAATTTGAGTTCACCCATGAAAATAATTTCAAATTCGTTTTGCATCAATTTAGAAAATTCAAGAAATAAATAATTTTTTGATGATCCAAAGATAATGTCATTTACATAGATTTGAATATCTAAAACATCATTGTAAATTCATTTTTATAAAGAGTATATGATCAGCTATTCCTTTTTTAGAACTTTTGGAAATAAGAAAAGTACTTAATCTATCATAACAACCTCACATGGCTTGTTTTAAACCATACAAAGATTTTGATAACATAAAAATATAATTTTGAAATTGAGGGTTTGTAAAACTAGGGGTTTCTAAATAAAGAAATCTTCAGCTATATACCCATTTAGAAATGCATTTTTGACATCCATTTGATATAGTTTTAAATTCAGTTGTGTTGTATAAGCATGCATAATTACGATGGCTTCAAGTCTAGCTACTGGTGAAATGGTATATTCATGGTCAATTCATTATTCTTGACTATAGCCTTGCCCAACCAATGTATCCTTGTTTCTAAATATATTACCAACTTTATCTACATTATTTCTATACACCCATTTAGTGCCTATGGTTAATGGGTTTTTGGGCCTTTCCACAAGTTTCCAAACATTGTTCCTTTCAAACTGATTACCTTCTTCTTGCATAGACACCGCCCAAAATTCATCATTGATAAAATAAATTATGTTTTTTGGTTCAAGTTGTGACAATAAGATTTTATGTTCAACATGATTTATAAGAGAAGCTCTATTTTTAGTTCCTTTGTCTAGGTCTCCTTCAAACGAATCTAAAGGATGGTTTATTAGAGTTCTAACAACTATAGAAAAAAATGGACTGGGGATTTCAGGTTCTTCAATAGAATCTGTTTCATTGTGACTAGAATCTAAAGAATTTTTAGAAGTAGAGGTTTTCAAGGATTACTTTACTGGATGGTTAGAGGGTTTTGAATTAATGTACCGATTTGATACATCATCCAATGAGTTCTCTAGTGTTGTCTTAGGCTCATGTTGATTTGTTTCATCAAATTTGACATGGAAAAATTATTCCACAAGTTTAGTTCTTTTTTAACACTCTATAGGGTTTCCAAGAAAATTAATATCCTAATAACATTCCTTCATCACTCTTGGGTGCAAATTTTCCTAGACTGACATAAGTATTAAGAATATATACTTTGTAACCAAATACTTTGAAGTAGAAAACGTTGGGATTTATATTGTTCCACAACTCATATGGAGTTATTTTATGGATAGGTCGAATCAATACTCTATTGATTATGTATCATGTCGTATTTACAACTTCAACCAAAAACTAAATACTTAATTCATATTCACTAATCATGGTTTTATTAATCTCTTGAAGGGTTATACTTCTTATTACAAAAACTCTATTCTATTTATTTGTTCTAGGGGTAGAGAAATTAACACTATAAGCATGTTGTGAGAAAATTGTTTCAAACTCTTGATTTTCAAAATCACTACCACGATCACTTATGAAAGAATTAATTTTATGGCCACTAATATTTTCTACTGTTTTTGCATATTTCGTAAAATGAGAGAAGGCTTCACTTTTCTGAGACAAAACGAAAGTCCATGTATATCTAGAAAAGTCATCTACAAGAACATAAACATAGATCTTCCCATTTAAACTACAAAATATAGATTTTCCAAACTAATCCATGTGAACCAATTAGAAATGTTGTTATGTTGACACTTCCAACTTTGGTTTTAAGGAAATTTAGTGTTGATTTTATTTTTTGATAAGGATGAAAAACTTTATCATTTTGTAATGTCAGGTTTGGAAAGGTCTTTGACTATGATATTTCTAGTTAACATTCTAAGGGAGTGAGTGTTAATGTGACATAATCTCCTATGACAAAGCCCTGATACATTGTGAAACACACTTAAACATGAATCATTTTTAGAAGCTAATGAATTCAATTTAACAGAATATATATCTTCATTTCTTAATACTAAAAACACTAATTCATTTTTAGCATTAAAAAAATTACAGACATCATTTTCAAATTTAATATGAAATCAATCAACACATAACTATGAAATACTACGAAGATTATATTTCAATCCATCAAAAAACTTTACTTTAAAAATAAAAACTGAGTTAGAGTTACCAATTTGTCCAAGGGAAATAATATTTATTTTGGCATTGTCCAGAAATGTGACATGTCCACTATCGATTTTTATTATGTTCTTGAACCATGATAAGTATATTTCCATGTGTCTCGAGCACTCACTGTCCATGTACTATATGATTCTACAGGAACTCTTTAAGCATCATTCCTACAAAATAGTCAGATAAAAATATATTTTGGAACCCACACTTGTATGGGTCCAATAATATTACTGAATAGTTCCTTAGGAATCCATATCTACCTCATAGGTTTCCTATAATAATTATGTAATGTTTTTGAAAAATAAGCTATATTTGGTCTAGAAAATCCTGAAACAGTAGAGAGTGTGTCATAAGTTGAACTAGTTGAATGTTTTCTAGAACTGGGACTAAAGTTGTATGTCCTAGACTTAGAAACAAAATTAGTCCTTCCAAAATTTATTTTACTTGGTTAATATCCAATAAAAGTAGTATATTTAGGATCAATCTATTTACCAAGTATTTTTACCAAGGAATCCTTACCATTAGTAAACCTTTAAAGACCCTTTTTCAATTGCTCAATAGATAGTTTTAGTTCATTATTCTCTTTGAGTAATTGATCATTTTTATCCATTTCTACAATGAGTTCAATTTTAATAGTTAATGATTGAGAATACAATTTCATTGAAGACATGTATTTATCATTTAGTTCATTGAATGTATCTTCATGAATTTTACAATATTCAAACATTTCTTAATTATAAATATTTTTACAGTCACTCTCATCTCTAGAATAGTATGAATTGTGTACAGGATATTCCAGTGATACCTTAGATGTGTTTGTCATAAAACTCATACTGGCTTTGTCTTCCAGTTCATCATGTGAATAATCTGAGTCACATGAACTATCATCATATGCACTCCATGTTTCTTTCATTGACTTTTTATAATTTCTATTATTTTCCAAATATTTCATTTTCTACATGAGCTTGATATTGTTATCGTTGACATTTCCTTTTCATTTACATTCATAGAAGACAATCCCATCAGACTTTTCACTTCTTTTCCAATCATTAATCCAACTTCCTTTTTGATTATATCATCCCTTGAAGTTAGGATTTATGAAAAATTTCATCTTCTTGTAAAATCCCTTAAACCATTTGGCTAATTGATCCATCTCCTCATCATTGTCAGGTGATGATTGCTCGCTACTAGAATATTCTACAGAAACATTCAATTTCCCTTTTTGTTTGTCTTTAGAGGTGGTGGTCTTGAATTAAAAAAAATCGTTTGGGTTCATCCTCAACTTCCTAGTTAACTTTGAACTCCTCTTCATAGATTATTAGTTTTCCAATGAGTTCATTTACATATAGTTTTCTGATGTAACATGACTCTCTAATTGAGAAATAGGTCCCTATCCATCTGTACGGTAGGCATTTGTGAATCCTCGTAATCTGTTCTTTTGTATTGACTTCCCTTCGAAAAGAAATCATTGTGTTGAATTTTTTTTTGAACCAGAGATACATGTCATAAATAAGATCATCAGTTTTCATTTTAAATTTATCATATTATATAGTATAAGTATCCAGTCTTTTTTCTTTTACACTTAAAGTTACTTTATGTGAAACAGAAAAGTGTCCCAAATTTCCTCGGTAGTTTTACATGAAGATATTCGATTAAATTATCCATCTCTTATAGAGAAGTATAAATAATTAATGGATTTGTTGTTGTTATTATTTTCAGTTTTGTTAGGTTCATCCCACGTGATTCTATCTATATTAGGATCCTTATATTCATCTATAATTGAATACTAGATTTCAAAGCTCATACTTTCTAATGCATTTTCATTTTAATTTTCCATTGAGCATAATTAGCTCCATTAAAAAATGGTTGTTTGTTCATTGCATCACCTTCCAATATATTATCAATAATAAATAAATACATTAAAAGAGCATAGAATTTAAAAACAAAAAAAAAATTAACAATAAGTACAACTAAAATCACTGTTGAATAGGGTCAAATAAGTCTTAATGGGCTTAAAAAACACTCCTCAGATACCTAATTTTGGTCGTAGTAGAGTACTCCAGAGGGGGGAGAATTGAGTATCTATTCAAAATGTTTGTTTAAAAAGTTTTATTAAAATGGTTCAATAATAAAGTTAAATACGACCTAGTTAATCAAGGTTACGCTATTTTTAAAGTTTAACTGTTTAAATAACTTCTAAGAAGACTGATTATTTCTTTGTAATATTAATATTGGTTACTAACATTACTTTTGAAGATATTATAATAGGGAAATAAAATTATAACTTCTATCCATGATTAGCTATCAATGAAAATATTGTGATTTATGGATTAAATAGTAAAAAAGAGAACACTAAAAAAAACAACACAGTGGATATAAAACAAGTGGTTCAGTCTCAGGCCATGACCCAGTCCACTCCACTTGGTGATCACCTTCCACCATGAAGTTTATATAAATAAACTAGATAAAAAAACATATATTGGGCTTTAAAACAGTATGGAAGACCATCCAGGTCACACGTCATCTTCCATAGTTCTTCATGGGAATGAACTAAAAGGTTACACAAAACCTCTTCCACACATATTTGTTGGAATACACAGGTGTAAAAAGATGTAAGAGAAAGGATATCTTATATCCTTCGGTTTGATGCAGGATATAGTGCATGTTTAATACAGACACACACAAACTACATGAATGATAAGAAAAATAATACACAGCAGAGAAGAAATGATGATATAAGGTCAGAAGTTCTCTGCGTGTTAGTTTATGTAGCTATGGACATTTGAGATAAAAATGATTCTGAAATCAATCCCTCTTGCAGAAAACAGAGTATCATAAGTCTTCTAGATCTAGATCATGTTCTTTGTGGTATTTTCAATGCGATGATATGCTCGACGATTCTGATCTATGGTGTCCAGCTTCTTGATTCAAGAATGATTTCTATGTTATTCAATAATAATGAGTTTCATGTGTCAGTTAATTTTCATGAATATATCGTGTGTATGTTAATATTACGCTGTATATAGTTTCTGGGACGCAATTCACTTATATTCATGGAGTGATTCTATTGGAGCCGACAAGATACATGTATTCTCCACCTCATACATCATACTGTTAGCTGATATGTCTATAATGAAACATTAATTATGTCTGTGAATCTGAAATCTACAAATATGACCGTAAAAAATTAAATTTAAAAATGACAAAATAGATTAAGAGATGGTGTCACAGTTTGTCTGTTAACAATGTCTCCATGAAACGACGTATCCTTGGAATGGTGTCTGGATGGTCACAATGTCTGGAAGGTTATGGTATTTGGATACTGAGGGTGTCTGGATGGTTATGGTTTCTGGATGGTTAAGGTGACTTTATGGTTATGGTGTTTGGATGATTACAGTGATTGGATTGATACAGTGTATGGATGGTTATGGTGTCTGGATGGTTACCGTTTCTGGATGGTTACAGTGTCTCGATGGTTACGGTGTCTGGATGGTTACTGTGTCTGAATGGTTACAGTGTTTGGATGGTTTGTATGAAAAGTACAACCGATGATAGACTCACAGTTTATCAAAGTTAGCCAAATATCTGTATACAGACATAAAAATTGATATTCATAATTTTTTTTATACTTATCCATTCATCAAAGAAATCATTATTTAGTAATTTAAATATAGTATACAATAATTAAACTTAATGTATAAAAATTAAGATCTTGGATAGCTGTATTTAAATCATAAAGATACAAATAATTTGTAAACATGATTTGAGACAGATTACATAGGATTAACAGGATTTACTGAATGTATATGATTTTTGATCATTAAAACATGACTAATACATGAGGATTCCAAAAGATTTATTTTAATTACTTATTCCATGTGTGACTTATCTAGGAGGATCATCTTGTATGATCATACATGTATAACATTAGGTTAGAGGTTAAACACTTTGGGGTGGTCTGTTGGTATATGTTTTTGACCCCATATACATTCATCATGAGGTAACTAAAGCCCTTATACATTCATTCATGGTAGATAGGGTGAATCTCAGGGATTCACGATCAAGAAGAGATGCTATTGTGAATTCTTATGATTGGTCTAATGTTTTTCGATGGTGTATTGGATTCCAGGTATGTGGTTAGACTATGAGTTAGTAGTACAACCTTATCATTTTTTATTTATTTTATTTAATTGTTTGTGGTCATGAAAGTGGGTGACCAGTGTTGTATATAATATGTGGTCATTTGGTACATTACTGTATTTATTTTAATACATCTTTTCTTGTATTTAGTATATCTAAAATATAATTATTTAATATTTTATATGTTGTTTAGTTATTTTATCTTATTTATGTATCTAATATGAGGGAATAATCCCCCCTCCCCCACAAACACACCATATTTGATATCTACTAGTCAACAATCATCGATGTATGTGGAAGCACCCTTGAGGCCTAGTGACAAACTGATTTGGTTAATATTTATTGAGTTATTGAAGTTAGGATATGAAAAAATTTAATCAGATCCATTCATTTTCTATTATTTTTGTATTTGGGTTATTATAAACATGTGTACTAGGAATGTGTCATTGCATGTGACCCATGTCATGTTGGTTCTTTGAGAATTATTATTTCGGTAAGTGGTATGATTTCAATGGATATTATTGTAGTTATTAATATTTGATATTTCCATTGAATAAATTTTTCACCAAGTAGTATATACATTTGATGCGATGTTTATGATTTATTATGGTTTTTTGGCTCATAGTCTATTGGTAGGATTCTAATGATTGGTTTCAATTCTTGGATAAAAAATGTGTAAGGTGTTCTATGCACCATATTTGGCATCTATGTCCTCATATTATAGGCTTTATATTGGGAATTTTTAGTACTGATGATAGAGGCCAATTGTTAAATGTGTCAATGGCATCAATTGTTTTTCCCATATAAGATGTTGGCGTAATTATAGTCAATTTGGCCAAATGGTTTGTATTTCCTTATGATGGATGGTCTTTTCGATCTATGGTGAGAAGTATGAAGATACTGTTGATGTCTTAGTCATAATAAAGGTGAGGAATAATAAGCCCAGTAGGTCGATACGGAACATTGTACTCAAGTGTTAGACCCATATTGGGGTGTTTTTTTGGTTTGTTTGTTAAATGTTCCAGTAATAACCTATATGGTTTTCTCCCACATAGATTAGAATTTCATTCTACTTAACCGAACCGTGTGAGTATTGTAGGAATATAGTTGTTTGAGGCCAGACTGTGCGGGTATTATGAACCCTTTTAAGTCATATTCATTAGTTAATGAATTTATATTAACCCATTTTGTGTTTTGTCCCTTTTAGGTGTAATTTACTAAAGATTCATAAAAACCTATATTGAGATTTCTTTTCTATTTTCGTATGAAATTTTAATTAACCGACCATTATTTATGGTAACATTTTTTTATCATTGTGTAAGATGCTGATAGGTAACAAAAATTTTATTTCATAATAGATCATTGTGGGGGTATTTTTATTTACCGATTCCCAAATAAGGTTAGTTCATCCTTGTTTCTACGTTCGTACCAATACCCTCTAACCAAATGTCCCTTATGAGGATTATCATAGAGGATCAAGATCAAGTAGACTTATCCTTGGTGGTTGGTACAAATAAAATTCTTACTTAAGTGAAATGTTTCCAATGGGTAACATTAAAATGAGATTTTAATTAAAATATAAAGGGGTTTTCTTAAATAACATGGAATTGAATACCTATATAAATAAACCCTTGTTGATATGTTTTTAAAATCCCATGTCAATGATAACATTACATACCTTTTCCCTCTCCTTCCTTAAAAAGGGTTGACCTATATTAAAGGGTCTCAAGCATAGTATTGCTAATATGAGGCTAGATCAATATGTCTTGGTGGAGGACCTAGAGGTCCATAGTTTTGATTCAAACCCCATTGAGTCATCATTTGGTTTTGTTGAGGGAAACGTGTGAGTAGGGGTTGTCCATGAATTCAAATGATTTTTTTGGCATTGAGCTTGGTGATACACTAATGTTGATACCGATGCATGTTAGGTGTATGGGTTTTGCAGCATATGTAAGATGATACATTTTATTTCTGAGAATTCCCCTAGGGTGCTTTTGTGTTTGAGATTGGGATTGATGGGCTTGAATGTTATGGTCCATGGATCTGTTGACTAGTGGTTGTAATGTTATAGTACTAAAAATCAAAATATATACATATAGAACTTATTAGCTATATGGAAAATCAAGGATAATGGATACCTTTATCAGTACTAAAAATGTTCTTAAAAACTGGTACCTTTAATCAGTGCTAAAAAATCACTGATAAAAAGTTCAATTTATTTTAATTTTTCTATCATAGAAAATGGATGGCAATTATTAGTGGTTTATTAGAACCGAGAATTGTTACCCTTTATATGTGCTTTATTTTTACCATAGATAAGTGGTAGCCTTTCTCCACACTCTTTAACCACTAACTAAGGTCCCGATTGCATGGAGTATCCCACATAGAAATAATGCATGAGAGGATGCTTCTGTATATATCATTCCACTAATTTCAGATCGTAGACACCATCTACAGGGATGGGCTCCTGCAGACATTTCATACACATTTACTAGCCATACACCAACCCACATGGGCCTTGGCCCATCCTTTGCTTTGTACGGGCCTTGCCCCACCTTTTGACACAAATTTGAGTCCATCCTAACACGACACTTCTAGGTCTAGACCAAAATTTTGTTACACAAACAAATAATAAAATAAAATTATTGGAAATAATAAAAAATTGAAATATATAAACCAAATAAAATTAACAACGAATAAGTTAGAAAAATATACCTTTTTAATTAAATTATTATTTCTAATTTAATATTAATATATATTATAAAGATTAATAAATAGTATATATTAAATATAGATATATTAAATTAATAAAATGAAGTATTTAAACAAATAAATATTTAAAATGTGTACTTTTTTAAAAATGTTAAAAAATTGTTAATTAAATAATTAATAATAATAATAAATAAATTAATATACAAATATATAAAATATAAATATTAATAAATATTATAATGTTAATATATATATATATAAATTGAATAAATTTTAATAATTAAAGAAATAATAAAAAATTCATAAATTATATCAGAAAAAATAATTATAATTGAAAAAATTACCAAATTATTAAAATATTTATATATAAAACATGTATTAATAAATCTTTATAAATTTAATATATAGATAAGAAATAATTATAAATAGTAATAAATAGTATATAATAAATATCAATATATAAAATGATGAAAATGTAATAATTATAAACATAATAATTTCACATTCATTTGTAAATGATTTATATGCATAGTTATTCATTAATAAATTTACTATTGAAAAATATTCATATATATATATAATATTTCCAAAAATATGATCTATATTATTAAACATATTTATGATTACATAAAAGAGGTCATATATTTAATGAATAATTATTTAAAATTAAAAATTGATATTTATTAAATATATTGACAAATGTAATTTTATAATGTATATTTATTTAATATTGATTTATCTAAATACAACATGTCATAGAATTGTTTTACATTGATTTCACAGAAACATATATGTTATTAATTCATTTTCAAATACGATGCACAAACAAGATTATTGACATAATTATTGAAATTTTATATTGAAACACAAATACCTTATATTTATTTTATTTAATCAAATTTCAATATTCATATAAGAATTTCATTTATTAACATGATACATTTTGTATAATATGTTTTGAATTGGTAAAATTTATTAATTTAATTTTCATACTATTATTGTTATGTATTATTATTTCATTTTTAATATCATTCATTTTTTAGAAAATTACCATTTTAAAATAATTATTTATATATTTATTTGTTTAATATGTGTTAATAATTTTAATATGTATTCATATTAAATTTACATTATATTCATATTTTTTTAAAATTTCCTATGTTATTTAATAGCATATAAACTTTTTCAGTATATTTACAGTATACAAATTTTTAATTATTCAATTTCACTATTTATTAACATGCATGCATTTATGATTATATATTAATTAATAATGTTAAAAATATATTTGTAATAAATTATTTATACATAAATATATTTATAAATGTATATAGAATATTTATAAAATTTTATATTAATATTTATAAATAGATAAATATATTTAAACTATTTATATAATTATAAATAATAAACTATATATTTAAATATTTATAGAATTTTAGTAAATATAGATAAATAGTGAAAATATTTTGTATATTTATATTCATTTTTTATCAATATTTAAATATATATATCATATATATTACTATAACAATATATAAATATTATTTTTTTAAATTTATTATTACATTCTAATAAATAATTAATTATATATTTGAATAATTATAAAATAATAATAATGACATTTAAAAAAGAAATATATTTATATTTATAGTTATATTTATATATTTATATAATTATTAAATAAAAATATATAATTATAATTACGTAAATATATATAATGATATACATATGAAAATATTTATTTAAAAAACTATTTTTATAATTATAAAAAATAATTATATATTTAAATAGTTAAAAACAAATCTAAATATAGTTATATAATGAATATATTCACTATAACAAACTTATATTTTCATATATTTTGTATATATATATATCTATATAAATATATATAATTGAATAAATATATTTATAATTATTATTATGTGTTATAAATATATTTTCAACTTTATTAATTTATAAATTTATTTATAAATCTCTATTTACTATATTAATAAAATTATAATTTTTTAACTAAAATTAAATAAAATATATATATATATATATTTAAAATCTATTGGTATAATAATAATTCAATAATTATATTTTTAAATAATTATAAAATTATAATAAAAAGTATTTTAATAATGAATGTATTTAATATATATATATCATATATATAATTATATAAATACAAATAATGAGGTCAATATTATTTAGATTGAGTTTACATAGGTGTTGTATGAGGATGACAATGTTTAAGAGGTGGATGTTGAAAAAATGATGACACAAGTGGAGTGCCTTGATTTGAAGTGGAATTTTGAAGGAGCTTCTAGCTTAATGAGACTGACGTCCCATCTAGTGCAATTATATTTTCCTATGTAACATCCATCTCATAGATGCATGAGTCACATTATAACAGGATGGTATGAGATTATACACATACTTTTCTAGGAGAGATGATAATGGTAGACATTAGTTGTGTGTGGTGGAATTAAAAGTGTTAATCTTGGAGTGGTATTGTGTGGGGAAGGACTATTAGTTTTAAAGAGATACTATGAGAATCATTTCTCAGGAGTTGTAATGAAATGTGGAATGTCTCTTCATGGGATAGGATACATCTAGATTTATTGGTGGTGGTGACATGACTGTTATGACTAAAACATGGTTTGTATTTTACCAGACAATGAGTGTGGCTTGTTAGGAGAAACACACATTTGGTGGTGGAACCTATTGAGGTTTCCCTAAATGAGTGATATATAGTAACCCCTATGATGGGGAGTGTACCAATTTTGGTTGGATTGTGTTTATACTCTTTATGAGGTGACATTCAAAAGTTGATGTGTGAACAAATATCTGGACGCGGGAATGGGCAGTGTTTCAATGTTGCATGTTGAAACTCATTATGTGTGATTTTGGTTATTTTAGTAATTGTATGCCTTGACCAACCACGCATGGGATCTAGATCATGGAGCTCAGTTTCAAGGAGACTATCATTGTATTCCGATGGAGGAGAGTGCTATATTGGCCGCATTTTAACATCCCTTAGGTAGGGAGGGTTGTGAAAATGTGAGACTATTCATTGGATGGTAATGTTAACATCACTGTGCAGATTCTTCGGGTTACATTTGGGTTGTTGTTTTTTAATCAATGCTTATTAGGGATGAGATAGGTTATTATGGGTAGTTTTTAATGATGCATCTTTTTACGGACTTTGATATTTAGAAAAAATTGATATTTTTACTTTCTAAATATAATGAGGTGTAAAATGGTATTTTTCTAAATAAAATGATCTTAGATAATTATTATGAACATTATGGTTCTCTAGGAATATGGTTTTTACTGTATGACTAATTTTTTGGGCAATTATGAGAGATTTGAGTTTTTTTATCCATAATTAATATTCAATATTTAATTAATTCATTGATAATTTATTCATGCATTATTTTTTGGTGACATCTCTCAAACAAAACATCATATTGTGATTCCATTTTCATGGTTGAGCCCCAAAATTATATTTTTCTTATTCAAGGCATAAAATCACATCGAGCGTGACATGTCCTATCCCGCGAGGGAATTTCTTGCTAACATATATTTTAGATGAAACCTTCTTAGAACTAACTCTATTGACCAAGGGTTGGTGATAAGAAATAAAAGGAATTAATAAAATTTAAGGAATTTTTCTTTGTACCTATATTATCTCACCCAACCGTCTGAATGTTGAAGTGTAGATGTATAATATTTAAAAAACTGTAACATCTTGAGAAAAAACCATGCATGTGATAATATCTATGAATTAAAAATTAGTGAAACTATGTAATCCAAAATGAATTGGAAAAAATACCCACCTAACCAGAAAATATGTCTCAAACTAATAACAACTAGAAATGTAAATGCTGAGAAATCCTGAATTCAGATCTCTAAGACATAACTACTGTATGTGGTCAAATGTGCCTGAGTGTCCCCAGTGACACTCTGTAGACACCATCAACCTCTTCATCTTCTGAATTATACATGAAACATGTAGGATAATCCCTTGAAAGTTTGCGCATATACCTACCTAGTAGAACTCCCAGAAATTTTAAGGGTGATTCATATGAGAAATTATTGACGTCGAAATATCAACCCATCACAATAGTGAAATGTAAAATAAACCATATAGATATATATGATCATAAATGAATCCTTTAGGAAAGAGAAATGGGATCTATATCTCAAATCCCAACCCCTCGAAAAGACCCATCTATTAGTTCCAAAGGTGTCCATATTTGATTCCCAGAATCTCTTGTGTCACGTTGAAGTGTAACAATGTTGATCCACACCTCACCACTATTATACATAGACGAGGTTGAAAAATATATAGATAGAGAACCCATACCCTGGTATTACCAGAGGGTTCCACACCATAGATAAATAGAGGACTCACATCCTAGTATGCCATGTTGTTCCACTCTATAGGTGGAGGACCCATGCCCTGACTCTGTAGGAGGATTCCACTATCTAGGTTGATAGAGTAGCCACAACCTATTTGGTTAGGGGTGTTACACTATGTTGGTAGAGGAACCATGCCTAAAAATAGTAGGATGTTTCCACTTTTTACAAGTTTTTTGGAATCACACACTACCCAAATATGTGGTTTCCACTCCAGGGATAGAGGAACCATGCACTATCCCAAAAGATGGTTCCACTCTGTAAATGAATATAGGACCCATGCCCTATCCATGAATGATGGATCCACTCTAGGTGTAGAGAAACCACACCCAACCCTAATTATAAGTCTCTAGCCATAAGAATTACATAGTATTGAATTAAGTTAATAATTTACATTGAGGATCTTTTCATGTTTAGATTTTTAGAGAATTATGTCCTAACTATTACATTACATTTCAAAAATTACAAATTAGATAGTTCTATTCTGTACAAATTATTTCATATTAATAAAACTCATTAAATAAAACAAGAGTTCTTTTATTCATATAAATCTTCTTGAATTATTCCTTTCTTTTACCATTCTTTATACCATGTGAAAAACATTTCAAAAATCATGGGATGAGCATAAAAATCTCACTAGGGGTTATGAAACAAGAAAAGAAAACAGTAGTCCATAAATACATACAAATCAATGATATCACAATTTTCAATCATTAACATACAACACAAAATCATAAGTTTTATGAATAACACATAGAACAAATAAATTATAAAGGTAACTTGTGGCATCCATAGCATACTTACAAAGTAGCTTTCACAGCTATGTAGGGAGTTAAATTTGAATACCCATAATATTATATTCCCTAAATCTATTTGGAGAAAAATTAACCTTTACCTCCATCATGTTACCCAATGTATTAGAGAGCTATCTCGGGATCACCCACCCTTGGTTTATCACAGAACCAACCGTATACGTAATAAATACCCAAGAACCGTAAGATAATCATAACACATAACATAAGCATAATGGTAAGATAACATTTCCGCATTTCCATCACAGGACATAATTTAAATATATTTAAACAACCAATCCATTATCAAAACCATTTTCAATAACAAAATATTTAAAAGAGTATATGGTATTTATTTTCCTTTTAAAAATATTATGGCTTGTTATAGAATCCAAATAAAAAATAACCCTCATAGCAGAAGAAAGGTCATTGTCTCCTCAGATGTTAAGAAAACATTCCCATTTTTTTCTAGTAAAATCATATGTTGAAAAAAATTCCTTTTGAATAAAAGTAAAAGTCAATGGGTTTTATACACTGTATAAAAAAATATCCAGTATAATGAGAAGGATACCTCAATGAAAGGAGATTTTGATGAAGTACTTTACAATGATCATTTTTTAAATAAAATTTATTAATTATGTGTATTGAATATAATTAAACATAATGAAATTATAAATACAGGATAACATATAAAAATTAATTTCTCACATAATCATATAACAACTTAAAATAGAAGTATAAGATCATCCCAAATAATGGAATGTGGGTTAAGATGTTCCCTTACCTAGTGTCCGACTTGACTTGTTCGTTCTTCAATCTCCTGAATAATAAACTAAAGTTAATTTATAAATCTTTAAGAACATTTTTCAAGTTTATTATTCATTTTATATTATTTATTACCATGTTATAAGAATTACATAATCATTTCTTTTAATAACAGTTGTTTTGTCGATATTTGGTACCAGAGTCAAAAATGAACTTCCTATAATTAAATGTTACCCATATGGTCAAAATTAAATTATATCCAGAATGATATTCTGGATTTAGGTATCATATATATCTTATATTTCCAATATATATATTTATTTATAATATTACATAATATTTGGATATAATAAATTAAATGCAACGTTCATGTAGACGGTAAGCCATACGTACGCATGAACGATACTTTCATTTCTATTTCATATTTAATGGAATGAAAACATAATTATAAATAGGTATATTATAATTAAATTATAAAATAATATATAATTTCAGTAATTCCATCCTTTAGATGTTCCATGTATGGCATAAACGAGTTATATAACTTTGAGTGGGCGGTAGTCTGCATTTTCTCAAATGAAATTATCATATTTACCCATTATAGAAACAATAAATGTATTCTAAAAATGAAAAATAAAAAGTCATAAAAACAATATAAATATAATATATATCACATATAAATATAGTTCCATTATAATGGCCACCATGAGAGGTGGTAGGAGATTATCGAATAATCAACATTTCATGAAGCAGCAGTTTGCTGTAAACCGAAACTGTATGTTCGTATCCATTAGATGGAGGTGTGTGTAAGTGTAGTTTGAATAATTATCATAAAAACCTATTATATTTATTATAATGGTTTTTATGTAATAAAATAATAATAATAACATTGGGAGTGATGAAATAAAATAAATGAAGAGAACATGAGGGAAGACGTTATCTTTAGTTCGGGTATCACCCTTTGGTTTGAACCCAAAGGCTTTCTCGAAGATCTTTTTGCCTAAGGTAAGGATTCTTAGAAGAAGATATGGATATTAAGAGATTTAATGGATATATTTTTGATGAACCAAGGGGAATTGAGAGGTGTGATTAAGGGTAAGGGATGATGGCTTTTATTAGGGGGGGAGGGGTTCTTTAAGAATGTTTGAAAATATTATTTTATTA
Source organism: Viscum album (assembly GCA_963277665.1). NCBI lineage: Eukaryota > Viridiplantae > Streptophyta > Magnoliopsida > Santalales > Viscaceae > Viscum > Viscum album. The sequence goes on along the minus strand of OY728126.1, from coordinate 810,571,198 downwards.
TATATTGATTTTCAGTTTCTAATGGTCAAAATTTATTTAATTGGATTATAAGGTGTAAAAATTTAGAAATAAAAAATACAATAACAATTGTATAGGTTTTGTATATTTTTTAATCCATATATATTTTATTTATCCCTTTTTTTTATCTTATTTAACTTTTACCATGTCCTCTTATATATTAATAATATATTTTCAATAAAATTACAAGTGACCTAAAATGAATCATTAATGAAATTTTCAACATAATTTATGATATCATGTCGAATATTATATTTTTAGGACCATTTTATCATTTTATAAAATATTGATTGATTTAAAAACAATTTTATGTCAATTTTAATACTATTCATATCATGAATTTTTAATACATCCATACCAGTGTGATTCCATAAAAAACATCATTAATTAAATTATATAAAGTAATACATATCTATAATATTATTTTAACGCATAAAAAAGTTTCAAAATAAATTTATTTTAATATTTATAATATCATTTATTTGAATCCATTGTTAATGAACCAATTAATGCATCACCATCGTATCATAATTAAATTTTTTTATATAAGGTATAAATATTATTAATAAAATACCGTGATATTGGAAATAGTTTTATATTCAAAAATAATATTTATAGTTGAATAGATAACTTATATAACCCCATATAATAATTTATTTAGTAAAAAGATTCATGTTTTTGTTATTTTAGTCCATACTTTAAATTAATTAATATAAAGTGTCATTATCACTCCCATGTGGCACCACGGGGTCCCAAAATCAACCCAAGGAAGACCAGGGTCAGATATGTATCGTAAAATAGGGTTAGGTCAAGTTTAAGGGTTATTTAATAATATTATAATATCATTTTCCGTGTTATATACTAGATTTACACTTTAACCAATGTAAATAAAATATTTACAGAAGTAAATATTCATAATGTCTGAAAATAAAAGATACATATTTACACAAATTGGACCTCCTGATTAAAAATTTTGAATCCATTTTTCAAAATTCAATACATATAATTGGTAGATATTATTTTAAAATCAATTCTTCCTGCCCAAATAAAAAGTGTATTTTTAAAAAATAATAACTATCAAAAGATTTACCTTTGTTTATGTCCAAATTAAGAGTGAAATTACATCCAATGACCAAAATTGTAATAAATTTTAAAAAAATAATCCAATAAAATTTAAAAACAATTAAAAACATAATTTAACTATAAAAGTTAATTTTATTAAAATGTAGTTTTGAATTAAAATGTCGTATTTTTCACCATTCATTAAAAATGATCTTTATCCGAAAAATACCAAAATTTTACCCAATGTATGTTTTGATGTCTCTATTATAAATAAGAAGTTTATTATATCAAATTTAATATATAAACGTGAAAAAAAACTAGATTTAAAAGGGATTCACCATCAAAATGCTGTAAAATGACCTTTAAAAAAAATTAGAGTATTTATGCTCAAAATTGGATTCATACCCATTTTAATCTTTTAACTTTAATTGGATACATGTAAAAACATTATAAAAACATGTATAATCATATTCTATTAAGTTATCTTCATTCACACCAATAAAATGGATATGAGTTAACTACCATTTAAATTATTATTTTTTAGTATGACTCAACCTTGTGTGCAACAAGAGATTTTGGAGAAACTCTTTATTTATTGTCGGGTACTCCATTGAACATATCATCCCCTTTAAAGAAAAATTAATATTTAATTCAAAAATAATATGATTTAATTCAAAAATATTAATAAATATGAAAATTTTATATTTTTTATTTACCTAGGATGTTACATCCTTCCACCATTGGGAATTTTCATCCTCACAATTTTGCAATTTTTAACATTAATGTCATTGAAAGTCCCACATAATAAAAGATTCAATAAAAAATCACTTTAAAATAACTAAAGAGAAGTACAAAGGACAATCGAGATAACCCGTTCAAGGATTCCATGAAATCATGGATATAAAGGTGAAAATAAGTGTGAAGTTCTCATGGTGAGTCATTGGAAACATGATCAGGAGAAAGTTATCCACCAGAAAACCACAATCCTATAATAGGTTGAATGGTCTTTGGTTACTCAGTCAAAAATGTACAAGGAAAATGTTTTTGTTATATGTTTCATTTAATAATGTTTGATAATTTATTTATGAGATTGACTAAGGATATATGTAAATATATTTACTTTTCAGGTAGAGGTTCATCGTTTAAAACCTTTCTACCAAAACTCATATTTTCTGAAAATGACGAGTATTGAAGATGAAATGGTCACACATAAAGCTCTAGTATCATCTTCTAAATAATAAAATAATCCTAAAAAATATGAACTATATATTTCCCTTTTCAATAGACGTTAACCAAAACCAAAATGGTTAGTACATGACCAGATAATCCAAAAAAAAGGATAATACTTTATAAAAATAAATACTACTCTTAATCCCCAAAATTCGACAAACAATACCCAAAGATAAAAAAATTCCAATCAACAAACAATTGTGCTTAAAATTATTTAAAATAATATAAACTGAGATTGAAACCGAAAACTCGGAAGGATTTAATCACATAGTCTTCAATAATAAATCTTTACTTTTCTCTCCAAATAACATCAACTACTCTTAAAGTATCATACTAAAGAGTAATTAACTCAATCACATATTCTCTATGGAATGATATTCATTTACATAAATAACCCAAATTTTTAAATGTCAACAATAATAACATATATTCATCCAAAATAAATTCAACCATTACACCACAAATTAGATCCCATTGTATTCTATTTCTTTTAAGCATATAATGTTCATAAAAGAGAGAATGTATTCCAAAATAACCATTATCAGTTAATCACCAAATAATTTTCCTATACTAATGATATCCATTTGATAATACAAAATTTCCGAAAATAAACTTTTTCATGAACCATAAAATCATCTAACTAAAAAGAGTTTGATATACTAACTAGGGACTTCACATAGTCTAGTGGTAGGTGATAAATCCCAATCACATTTGGTCATGGGCTCTATTCCCACAGCTTTGTCTGATGCGATGGGTTGTCAAACGGTATGGAAGTTGTCCATTTTTGAAAACAATATAATTTTATAACATTCCATAAAATTAGAGAAATTACTCAAAAATAACCATATCAAACTTTAACCACAAACGTTATCTCATACCTCACATTTTTGCCCAAAAATGATATAGCCTATAATTACCTCAAATTAAAGGATCATATAAACCCAAATGGTTCTTTATATGTATATCAACACAAGAAAAGATAATTATTCATTGAATAACATTTTCACATATCAAAAATTAGGTTTAAACATACTAGATAAAGTCTTCCAAAGTAATCCCATCATCATAAGAGTCTTAATACTTTTAAGAAATTCAACATCTTAAAATCTAGAATAACTCTTGAATCACTTATATGTGAACTTATTACTCATTCAATGATCATGAAGATCTATAAACCATTATTTCCCAACATATTTCCCAATACTTTATTCCTACAAACAAAATCATGAATCATAACCTATGATTCAATAACCTCAAAACATAAGGTAAGAAATAATCCATACATTTCATTGGTTATTGTCTATTTCCTCAAACTCAATTAGAATGGAATTAGGTATTTGTAAATATATATTTGTATGGTCCTGCTATTCCCATTCCTAAACATTCTTTCTAATAAATCTATTAGTAAAAGGACCATGCCACCATATTTAAAACATTCAATTGATCCATCGGAAAGAACATATTTCTCTTTTCTGGATTCAACTAGATGATTCCTTTTTCGATAAAAGGTTCAGGATTTATGACCTACATTACTTCATGTATAGCATCTTCCCATCCCTATAAAGAATTTTCCATGGTATTTCATTCCACATTTTGGACACATTGGTTATTGAACACTCTTACCTTTAAGATTATTACCTAAACTTCTGTAGGAATTTGTTTCCCACATATATGATGCCTTATAAAAATCACCATGGTTAAGGTGGTCAATCATGAATCCAAATATTTTGCTGAGAATAAGCATAAGAGTTCTCACTGATGTTCCCATTTCATTAGGTTTCTTATTCAGATGACCATCATAGTTTTCATAACATCCATTGTTACTTTGCTGCCTTATATATCAAGGCATTTACTAAAAACAAAATGTTCAGTGTGAGTATATTAGTAAAATAATCATATAATATCTTATGTGGAGGGTAAACAATAAGATATACTTATTTGTTTTTTCTTAAACACATTAAATTTATCAAAAATAACTATGAATCTTTACAATATGTTAACCATTATGGTTATGTCACTTATTCTTAAATAACACCCTAACCAATAATGTATTCTAAATAGACATCTGATAACAACTATAAGGCCCAAGCCTTAAGCATTACATAATCTTTAATTAAAGTAATAATTCACGTTGAGGATCTTTTCCAGTTTAGTTTTCTAGTGAATGAGGCCTTAACTGTTACATTACATTTCAAAAATTACAATGTAGACACTTAAACTCTATAAAAAAACTTCTCTATAGTAAAACTCCATTATAAAACTGGAGTTATTTTATTGATAAAAATATTCTTGAATTATTCTTTTCTCTTACTCTTCCTAATACCCCGTGAAAAACATTTCAAAAACATGGGAGTAGCATCAAAAGCTTAGTAAGGTTCATAAAACAAGGAAAGAAAACATTAGTCCATCAATACATAAAAATAAATGAAAACAATATTTTCAATAATTAACATACCATAAAAAATAATTTGTTTTATGAATAAAACATGAAAATCATAAATCATAAATGTAACTTATGGCATCCAAAACAAACTTACATTGCAGCTTTCACAGCTCCATAGGGAGTTACATTTTGAATACCCATCACATTATATTCCATGAATCTCTTAGGATAACCATTAACATTTACCAATGTCATGTTAAATCATATATTAGAGAGCTATCTCATGCTCACCCTCCCTAGGTATTTCATATAACCACCCATATATATAAACAATGACCAAGAACCATAACATAATCATAACACATAACATAAGCCTAAATGAAAGATAAAATTTCCACATTTCAGTCACAATATATCAATTAAATATATTGACATAACCAATCCATTATCAAAACCATATTCAATACCAAAATACACAAAAGAGTATATGGTATTTGTTTTATTTTAAAAATATTACATCTTGTTAAAGAATCCAAATATCAAATAATGTTGGCGACGATGAAAAGGTAATTGTCACTACGTACATTAAAAAGAAATTCCTGTTGTTGTTTAGTAAAAATAGATGTAGAAAAATATTCCATTTGAATAAAATTAAATTTAAAATATTTTTATACACCATATAAAATAAAGTCATGTATAAATCAAATAATACCTCAATGAAAGGTGATTGACATGAAGTCCCTTATAATGATAATTTTGTAAATAAAACAGATCAATTATATGTATTCACTAAAAGTACACATAAATAAAGTATAAATACATTATAAGATATTAAAATTCATTTCTCACATAATCATATCACGATATAAATAATAAGTATAAGATCAACCCCAAGAATAGAAATTGGGTTAAGATGTTCCCTTACCTCCTGACTTGACTTGTTCGTTATTTAAACACTTGAATAATTATCTAAAGATAATTTTGAAATGCTTAAGAACCTTTTTCATGTTTATTATTCCTTTTATATTTCTTATTACCACATTATTAACATTACATAATCATTTATGTTAATAACGAACATTTTCTCGATATTTGGTACTTGAGTCAAAAATGATCTTCCTATAATCAAATGTTTTCCATGAGGTCCAAATTCCATTATGTACAGAATTATATTCAAGATTCTGATATCATATATATCATATATATCTAGTGTATATATATATTTATAAAATTACATAACATTTGGAGATACAAAATGAAATGCACTGTTCATAAAGATGGTAAGCCATACGTACACATGAATTCTAATTTCATTTTTATTTCATATTTAATGGAATGAAAACATAATTATATTAAAATTAAATAATAATATAATATATAATTTTTTTAATTCCATCCTTTACACATTTCACATATGGCATGAATGAGTCGTATCACTTCGAGGGGGTGGTAGTCCGCACTTCTGTAAATGAAATTATTATATTTACCCACTATGGAACCATAAAGTTATTGTATAAATGAAAAATACAGAATTATATATACAATATAAATATATTATATATCTCATAAAAATATTGTTCCATCATAATTTCTACCATGAGAGTCAGTTGGAGATAATCGAATAATCATTATTTTGTGAAGCAGCAGATCATCGTACACAAAAACAATATGTCCGTATCCATTAGATGGATGTGTGTGTAAGTTCAGATTGAAAAAATTTAATAAAAAACCCTATTATATTGAGAATAATGATTATTTCATGTAAAAAATTAATAAGAAGAGCATTGGGATAGAAAAATTAAAATAAAAGAAGAGAACTTTAGGGAAGATTTTACATTTAAATCGGGTAACTCCCATTGTTTGAACCAAATGGATTTCATGATGTGATTTCTGAATAAGGTAAGGATTTTAGGGGTAATATAGGGATATTGAGAGATTATTTGGGTAGATTTTGGATGATCCAATGTTGATTGAGAGTTGTGAGTAAGGGTTGGAGGTTATGGATTTTTATAAGGGGGAGGAGGGACTCTTTAGGAATGTTTGAAAATATTATTTTATTATATAAATATTTTCGGTTTCTAAAGGTCCAAAACTTATTTAATTCGATGTTAAGGTGTATATAAGTCGAAATAACATCATAAAATAAGAATTGGAATGGTTTCAGATATTTTTTAACACTTATATTTTTTATTTAACCCATTGTAAACTTATTTAACTTTTACATTCTCCTCTTATATATTCATACTTTATGGTTAATATATTTAATATAAAATTCCAATAGACCCAAAATAGATCATTAATGACATTTTTTACATCATATATGTCATTTGGGAGAATATTTGTTTTTTAGGACTGTTTTATCATTTATTAAAATATTGATTTATTAAAGAAATTCTTTTATGTATATTGCAATAATATTAATATCATGACTTTTTAAAAATTATAATACCACATTATTCTTTTGAATAAAATGATACTGATCAAAATATAACAAGTCATCCTAATCTATAAAATTATAGTATTTCCTAAAAAGATTCAAAATAAATTTATTTTAATATTTATAATATCATTTATGGGAAAACTATTTAAATGAAGCAATTACTACATCCCCATTGTATCATAATTAATTTTTTTATTTAAAGTCTAAAAATTAAACATAAAATACCATGATATAGGAAATCATTTTATCATTCTAAAAAATATTTATTGTCGAAGTAATATCATATATAACACCATATACAAATTGTTTTAGTAAAAATCATCATGTTTATGTTATTTTTGTCCTTACATTAATTTAATTAAGATAAAGTGTCCTTATCACGCTCATGTGGCTCCATGGGGTTCCAAAATAGACCCATGGAAGCCCATGGTCGGGATTGTAACAGAAAATAGGGTTAGGAAAATTTTACGTGTAATTTTATATTATTATAATATTATTTTTCACTCGTATTTATCAAATTTATCCATTATCAATGGTAAGTAAAATATTTTCTGATGTAAATATTCATAATATCTAAAAGTAAAAGTTAACTATTTACACAATTTGGATCTCCATATTGCAAATAGGGAATCCATTTTTTTTAAATTCAAAACAAATATGAGGCATATATTAATTTAAAATTAAATCATGTTGTCAAGATAAATAACATGTTTTTAAGAAATAACAACTATCAAAACTATTACCTTTTTTACATCAAAATTCAGAGTGACATTACTTACAATGACCAAAATTGGATTAAATGGTAAAAAATTAATCCCATTATACTTTAAAACAAAATAAAAAGAAAATGTAACCATATAAATAAATTATATTTTAAGGTGGGTTGGAATTAAAATGCAGTATTTTTCAGTATTCATTAAAAAATGAACTTTATCAAAAATATACCAAAATTTTACCGAAAGTAATTTTTTATTTCCCAAATTAAAAAAATATGTTTATCTTATCAAATAGACGATATAAATGTGACAAAAAGTCTATTTAAACTGGGTTTTCCATCAAAAGGGGGTAAAATGACCTTTTAAAAAATATTAGAGTTTTTATGCTCAAAATTAAATTCATTCACATTTTACCCTCTAACTTTTATTAGATAAATGTAAAAACATTTAACAATCATTTATAATCATATTAAAGTTTATTCTGTTAATTCTCTCTAATACAGGGACTATGATTTAACTACCATTCAAAATAATATTATATTATTATTTTTCAGTAAGACTCAGCCTTATATGCAACATGAGATTTCGGAGAAACCCATTATTGTGTGTCATTTAGTCCATTGAACATTACATCCCCTTTAACTTAAAATTAATATTTAATTTGAAATTATTAATAAATATGAAAATCTTATATTATTTATTTACCCGGGTTGTTACACTAATAATAGGGTTCCAATAAATAAATGATCCTTCCCAATCACTACCATCATTGAGTGCTACCTAAAGAATTAACCAAACCAGAAAATATTTTATGGTATCTCAAAAGCGATGATGAAGGAAACCATAATGTTTTACAAGAAATAAAGTCTGAATAGACTACCCATATGCCAAATTTTTTTTTCAGAATGAAGGAGATATAAGAGGATGATGTTTCCAAAAAAAATGAAGTGCACTGCATGTAAGAGGGTACACATGGTGTGTGGACAGAATCCTTTTCATGATTGTGTCCTCTATAGTATATGGATCATTGGCCATATAACAATACACAGTGTGTAAGGGGACTAAACTCTATTTATCATCCACATGGGGATAGGCAATGTACTCCCTTCCATGCATATGTACACTGGCCATGTGATAGTACACTACATGTTCCATGATATGTATGTGTTACTATACTCTCAGAGTATATGCCTAGTGACCAGAAAAAAGTAACATAGTGTGTGGGGGTTCCAAGAAATGTATGATATTTAAATTACCAAGAAACCCTGGATGTCATAGCTGGGCCACTACACATTTTGTGTTCATTAGACTACATTCCATGTCATCAGTTTTTCATAGAATCATTAGATATTTTACACAAATCCCGAATCCTCAACTTTTTAAATAAATCGGTCATATTTTCAGCCCAATAGTGGTGCTATCCTCCTCAGACTATCGATTCCATCTTTTAGGTGGCTGAGAATTGAATCCCAATCCCTCCTCATGAAGATGCTTTCACCGCCCATCGCTTGTGGCTCCCCCCAATGCTTCACCAAATCCATAATCCAGGGTGGAATCAACCAAATCATAAAAAAACCCCAATAAAAAATCAAATCATTAAACCATCGATCACACATAAATATTCCATTAACATGTATGTTTGATAATAACCAAACCCACCCAGCAATGTCGAACCGTGATGTCGTTTCTAACGACAAAAAGTGTGATGAACAATGGGGGAAAACAGAGTTTCAACAATCATTAACTATGAGTTATTGGAAAAAAATATAGATTGGGGATATCAATGGTGTGAAAAATTTCATAAAATAGATAAATTGAATAAATAATTTGAATATTTTACATTGGATCATCTGAACGATTTATTTAAATACAATAAATATGGTTTTGATCATTCTCAATCTATTAATAAAAAGTGAATAATTCAAAAATGGATATACCTACATGAAAATTTGATTGTTCATTTATAAATAATGCATTCATTAATAATGGGGATGATCTATTGTATATGATTCGCCTCACTTAACCTTGAATTAGATGTCAATTTTCACCAGATCTCAATTATTCAATGAATGGTGGTATAACCTCCTCTAAAAAATCATATAGTTGTCCAGATAACCAAATATATTGTGTATAACAACATATTTATAGAGAAAAAAAGTTTATGTAATTTAATTTAAAATAAATTATTTTAATAAATATAATATTAAATGAACCCACAAATAGACCCCTCTACCATACCTCAACCTCCAACCGACATTAGGTCAGGACAAGGGAAAATCTCATGCTTCTGATTCAACCATGAACTCATATATTTTATTCCAGTATCCATTTTGGAGAGTTTCCATAAGTTTTAAAAATTGTATGCACTTAATATATAATACATTTAATACTTAATTAAAATTAATTATGGGTTCACCAGGACTCATAATTAAGCTTCGTCTCTGCATCAAGCTCTGAAAATATTCCTCGATATATTTCAAAGTCTTATAAATAATAAATAATGTTTCAAAATTATTTTTTCCTTTAATATTTTTGTCCTTAAAAAACTATGAAAAGATTTGGGGATACTGAGTCTACAATTGTATATCCTACACCAATGAGCTATCATGCATGCTTATATGATACCACAACACGTGATCCAAGTGGAAGGCCCATCCTCAAAAGATTCTCTCCTACCAATCATTATGATGGGAAGAATGTTGAGAATTCATGGTGACACCACCCATACCCCAAGTTATTACAATGTCGATCTACACTATATTTATTCCTTCCTCTAAACTATTCTCATCATTTCATGGTTATCCAAGACATTATCTTCCATAATCTACACCATGTCTTTCTTGACAAGAGATGCATCACCGATATCTGTCCAATATTGGGGGACCTACAAGGTATTCCTTAAAGGGCCTTGAGGTGTGTCTTTCAAATAATATAGTGGTAGGTATTATTATAATGAAACTTCAACAATTATAAGGGATCATACCAGTTATACAAAAAAGTCTTGCATGCAATCCCTCAGTATATTCTCTAGAACTTAGATAGTGAACAAGGTCTAACATTCCTTATGTGTTTGAAAAGATTTACCCATCCCCATTGGTTAATGAATTACACATTCCATCCTCATTAAAACAATGACATAAACCATGTATCATGATTAGACACAAACATTGAGGGAACCCTATATTTTTTTACACTATCCCACATGTAATACTCCCCCAAACCCTCCACTAAAATATGCTACCTAATTGCAAAGAAGTGCACTGAATTTCTATGTATGTAAACTATCAATCAGATGGTATTTTTAATTATTATGGTTCATGGAATCCATATAAAAAAATTCCAAGAATATGTTTTCCCACTTACAAACCAGGATCTCAAGAGGATTCCACATAACTTCCATAATCAATTTCTAATCCTTCACCAACTGAAAATGAGACACCAAGAGATGAACTCAGAATCAATTCCCTCCCGACATCCCACCAAAAACATACATTGAAGGTCATGGTAGATATTACATGCACCATGATGTATTGTTAAAAGATATGTGTGGAACTCCCTCATCAACTCCTTTTGTTTTATAACTAGAAGCATCGTCCCCCCCTAGAAAAAGAGGACATAATTTCTGCCTTCCTAAAATCCATTTAGTGAATCTACTGAGGATATCTGGTGTCGTAAGACCGCAATTTTAATGTCCTCCTACTAATCCTCCCTGAATGTTGAATCATCGAAGAAGTGGACACCATATACTGAAGAAAAATGCACATTCCTCTAATATTAGGGTCAGATAAAGTGAAGATAACTGATTAGGTTCCTATTTTACAAGGCATTAACAAGACTTCATACAATGTAAATATGATACCACATTTAGAATTATATGATTACAAAAATTCTCTAAGTCATAGTCCTACATGAACACTGACTAGTTCCTTTGTCTCAGGTTCATGTCTCTTTTCATGAATACATAACTTTTACTCTGATGGTTTGGGTAAACTGCAATGAACTCTCCCAAACGATAATGCCTCCACAACCTCACAATAAAGACTATCGATGACAAATATAGCTCATGAGTCACATAGTTCCCATCATGGTGTCCCAAATTCATTGAACCATTTGAAATCACTACCTACCTATGAATCAACACACAATTGACCCCATCTCAAAGAGATAACAATACACTATGTACTCTATGGCATCCTTTGGTAATCTCAAAAACAGGATCACTTTTTGGTCTCCAAATCAACCCCTCAATGCTCCCTATTGTTTCTTAGTCTAGATAGACATAATCTGTTTCAAGGTCAAAGTTTCCATGGGTATTCAATCCTAGATAAATCACACAAAAAACCTCATATTGTACCCCTCCTAGCCAAGAAAACTCTGCACCTCTAACATGCAATTGGATGGATCCCAAGAAATCACCATATAATTATTTAAAATATCCAAAACTATTATTGGATAAAAAATGAAATTAAATAGAAATTGAAACACATGGATCCATAACTAGAACATCGAGAGAACACTATAACGTTGGTGCTGAGAAATATATCGATGACTACCCTAAAGTGATCTACATGATGCTCCTTTGAATAAAAGTGTATGATTTTGTGGTTAATCAATAAAACATAAAATCTATTTATGTATAGATTGATGATGTAATTTATTGAATACATAAACATAGAATGAGGTTTCTTTAGGATTAATGGAATCACTGGGACCTTATAGTGTTTTGATGGACATCCAAAATCAAGATTTGGAATATATTCCTTGGAAACTCTCAACTGGTGGTAGCCAGACCTGAGATCGGTCTTCAATAACTATCTTATCCCCAATAAATGATCAAATTAGTATCTAATACTAGAAAAGGAGTATTATCCCTTTATGATGGTTGGTTTTAGGAAACAAAATTCCATAAAAATCCTTATTCTCCCATTTTATATTTTCATAATCAAGAATTTAGTTCCAAAGGGGGACACAATAGTTCTGATACAATTATATCTTAAAATTCCTTCAAATGAATCCTAAACTACATAGGCTTGTGAGGGACCATCTGATATTCCATATATTGTATCAGAGTTCTACCATGTTATATGTAGATAAAAAACTCCACTTACTATCATAGAGGTAGTCCTAGAACATCATTTGAAATAAAACCATATAATCCTCCATGACCGAAGAAATAGAAATGCCTAAGAATCCTACTTCACCAAGGAATAAACTATCCAACTGATTGGTGAAGGGTTTATGTAACATCCAAATGTTTTGAAAATAAATTTAAATGCATGAAACATTGTTTTAATAATAACATTGAAAAATTATTTCTCCACTTTTGTGTTTTGAATTTTGAAAAATGGTCATCTACAATTGTGTTCAATAAGTTATTTGGAGTCTGATTGAAACATCCCATGATTATAAAAGAAAACTCTACAAGCATAAATGAAAAAACTATTGCTTAGTGAAATTTATAACCTAGATGTTAAAAATAATATTCCACTTCTATGTGTTAAATTTTAAAAATATTACATACAAGGTTGTGTTTAGGATGATTTATTGAGTCTAATAGAACAATCTTTATTTTTAGTGAATAGTAACATACCCTTATGAATAGTAATGATACCCTTATTAATAGTGAAATACCCTTATGAATAGTAACATCACCTATCATAGTATATATGTAGTATTTATGTGAAATCATGATGTTCCTATGTTTTGGAATAAGTTAACAAATGTTTTAAAAACTACAATTTTCAAGTAAATTATGAGTTTAATTATCAATTAAATTTATCATATTTATAAATCTATTTTTGAAAAATGGACTTCATTTTTGGATTATACACATCAAAAAATGGATAGGGGTATTATTTCCGATTGTCCCAAAATACGTGAATTTTTTATGACTTGTGAAATACCATAAATTAAAAAATTTGCTAAATACACTAATTATAGAGTCATGTATGATGTTCTTATGATGTAAGACCAATTGGTATGGATTCAGATGATATAATTACTATAATTAGGGATGGAAGACACACTATTACTTGTCTTGCGGAGAAAATATAAATTAAGGAATATTATATTGAGGAAACCCCTCTCCCCTCCATTATAAATACCACAATTCACACCATCATTTCCTCACACCTATCAGGTTTCACACCTTGTATAAATTATTACAATAAATATTCCACAACCTATACTCCACATCCAAGATCCTCTTTCCACATCAAAAGTCTAATACATGGTTCATTGAGGAGGACCTAAAGAGGATAGCTCAAGAGGTAATTCCCCTCTCCCTTTTCCTTTAATTTCATTTCAACTTCATGTAATTTTCTTATTATCTCCCCACCTATATTCATCCACATGTTTTGGTAACGCTATTATTATTTATATACTAGAATTTTATGATACAAATGGGATATTATATCATCCAACCCCCATATCCTCTTGTTTTTTTAATGGAAATGTTGTTCATGTGGTGTTAATTTATCACTTTCAAGAATGACATGTTTCCAATTTTCATTTTTTCCTCCAAATAATGTCATCAAACAATTTTTTAAGTTGGAAAATATTATTTTATATGTATTATATCATATTTATTATTCTGAAACTAAATTATGTACATATTACTAAATATTTAAACAAAACAAGTTTGTTGTTGTAAAATATTTTCCCGAAATAACCCAAATGATCATCATTTAATTATTTTCTAATGATTATTCCACATTTTATATAAAATAATTAGTTATAACATCATTTAATATACTTAAATATCATTAAAAACATGAATTATCAGCTTTGTATGTTTATCCATGTTCTACACAAACTTTCATTCATAAATACAAGTGAACTGTTCAACAAAACCATAAAAATACACATTTTCCAAACAAAGGATTTAAACCCTATAACTCATCCAAAGGCCCATAAAATAATTTAATGAAACCATAATGAACCCTATTAATTTTCAAAAGTTTGTGGAATTTTTAATTAATGTAAATAATGTGGTTATAAAATACATTAATGTGAAGAAAGTGTTCTGATACAAGGTAAGGGGAAATTCTCAAACACAACATTCTATTTTCGGGTTCTCCAACTTTCACTCCATGTTCGGTATGGGTTATCATTAAAAACAGTTTATTGATAATTATTTTACCTATTATGGGATACACATATTATCTAATTGTTTTTATAAAAACCTAATGTTTTCCAAAATAACCCTTCTTTCAAATAAACACACCATTTTTACTTTGTGATTATTGTTTCACTCCTCACTCATGGTTAATGGTTCTATGTCCACAATGATACTCACTATTTATTATCGGGTTAAAATTATTATGAAAGTATTATTATTATATAAAACTTATTATATTCAATTGGTTTTGTTAAGTTCATGTTTTACATATTGTTAATGTGGCATGCAAGATACATTAAATGTTATGATGTGACAGGTGATCCCGGAATTATATAACGCAATATCATTGTTTGAATGTGATGGGTGAACCCGGAATTATACAATGCTCCAATGAATTGGGTAAAGTGATTAATCTCATGAGTAAGAGTGAAATGATGCGTGAACGTGATTCTAGCTTTGTTCACAAATATGTGCAGTTGTTAACCACTAAGACATGATGTTTCATTTTTATGCATTGCCACATTTCAAGTCCTTTATTAATTATTCCTCTAATATTCATGGTCCTTTTCCTATGATATATTTGTGATCACCAATTTTTATGGTTTTATATCAACCCACTTACTGGACTTTTAGCTCACCCCATTTTTATACATATTCTTAGGTGGTTAATTGTAATAAGGAGTATTCAAGGGCCAATAAGAAGATAGAGAATAACAAAATTAATAAATGATTATGTTTTATTATGTAAAATTTACTTATTGTTTTTCTAATATTCCAAATTATAGACCAAATAATTTCCTCAGTTGTATAATGTACTGTGTATTTTCTATTAACCTTTATATAAAAAAATAACACATCATGTTTTAGTACTGAATCCAGAAGTGCTGGTTCAAGGCTTTACAATTGGTTTCAGAAGAATGGTCTAGAAAACATTGGAGATTATACGTTATAATTTTAAAATTTAATTTTAAACTTATGGTTAATTAGGTACCAATAAGAGAACATTTTTTCTTAATTATCAATATATAAATTTAGAATTATAAGGTCAACAAATAAATTATGAGGGTGTAATTCATTTAAGGAGGATGATTGTAACATCCGAATATGTTAAAAGGAAACAATATGTGCATAAATAAACTACTGATTACTAGGTGACTATTGTAACCTAGAATTTAAAAACAATATTTCCACTTCTATGTGTCAAATTTCAAAAATCTGTCATACACTGTTGTGTTCAGGATGAATTTTCAAGTCTAATAGACCAACCATAATTTTTGGTGAATAGTAACATACCCTTATAAATAGCTATGGTACCCTTATGAATATTTACATACCCTTATGAATATTACCCTCACATATGATATTATATATGTAGTAGTTAAGTGAACTCATGATGTACCTATTTTTTGAAATAAGTAAAAAATGTTTCAAAAACTGTATTTTTCATGTAGATTATGATTTTAATAAAAAATTAAATTAATCATATTCAGAAAATGATTTTTGAAAAATGGAATTCATTTTTGGAATCTACCCATTGGGAAATGTTTAGGGTGAATTTTTGGTGTTTTTCAGAAATACATGATTTTTTGATTAATTGTGAAATACTACAATTTATAAAATAAGATAAATACACTAATTATAGAGTAATGTATGATGTTATGCTGATGTAAGACCAATAAGCTCGTGTTCATATGATATAATTACTATAATTTGTGTTGCAATACTCACAATTACATGTCTTTTAGGGAAATAATAAATTAATGTATATTATATTGAGAAAACCATTCTCCCCTCCATTATAAATACCACCCTTATCACCCTCATTTCTTAACACATATCAAGCCTCAATACAAGTCGAAACACTTCCCAATAATCATCCCTAGCATCACCCACATGCAAGAGCTTTTGGTATCATCAAAGGACGAATACATGGTGCCTTGAGATGGATCTCAATAGGACAACTGAAGAGGTAATTCCCCTCTCTCTTTTCCTTTAATTTTCATTCAACTTCATGTTTTTTATCTCCCAACCCATTTGCATTCACATGGAATGATAACTATATAATTATTTATATATTGGTGTTTTACGATACAAATGGGATATTATATCATCCAACCTCACTCTCCTCTTTTTTTAAAAGGACACTTTGTTCGTGTGGTGTTAATTTATCACCTTCAAGAACGACATGTTTATAATTTTCTTTTTCACCTAAAAATATGCTCATGAAGAAATTTTATAGTTTAAATAGATTATATTATATTTATTATATCTTATTTAATTTTCTAGAACTAACTTATGTAAATATTATTAAATTTTTAAACAAAATAAGTTCTATGTGGTTGAAAAACCACCCAAATTTACCCAAACGATCATCAATAAATTCCGATGTCATTATTCAGACAAATTATATATAATATAATAAATTATAAGATCATTTAAAATCTAGGTATATCATTAATAATATCAATGAGCAGTTTTGACTATTTATCCATGTTATAAACAAACTTCCATTATTGAATACAAGAAAACCGTTCAAGAAAACAATAAAAACTATCATTCCCCAAAAGATGTATCTAAACCCAATAACACATCCAAAGGACCATAAAATAACATAACAAACCCATAATGAACAATATTCATGTACACAAGTTTATAGAATCTTTATTTAAGGAATATAAATTTCTTATAAAGGACTTTAAAATGAAAAAGTGTTCAGATAAAAGGTAAGGGGAAATTCTCGAACCCAACTTCATTCTTCGGGTTCTCCCTCTTTCACTCAATATTTGGTAAGGGTTATCCATAAAAATAATTTATTCATAATTTTATTACCTTCAAAAAGATATAAACTTTATCTAATTGATTTAATTAAAAACCCACTATTTTCTAAAATAACTCTTCATTCAAACAAACACAAACTTTTTAATTCTTGATTATTGTTTCACTCCACAGTCATGGTTAATGGTTCTATGTCCAGAATGATACTTCCTATATAATTTGGTGATAAAATGTCTATGAAAGTATTCCTTTATGTTATTCCCATTTCTTTCTATGGGTTATTTTATTTTTAGGTTTTACATATTTTTAATCCGGCTTGCATGATAATGTATACTTTATGATGTGATGGGTACACCTGGAATTAAATAGTGCAATATGAATGATTTAATGTGACGGGTGCGCCTGAAATTATACAGTGCTCCAATGAATTTGGTAAATTTAATAATCCCATGATTAATATTGAAATGATGTGTGAACATGATGCTATCATTGTGCACAACTATGTGTGGAATTTAACCACTAAGACATGATGTTTCATTTTTATGCATTTCCACATTTCACCTATTTTGTTAATGCTTCCTCTAATGTTCCTGATCCTTTGAATATGTTATTTTTTTTCTCACCCTTTTTTGTGTAGTTACGATCTATCCTTATAATGGTCTTTTAGTTCACTACTTTTTGATATATATTGTCATGTGTTTACTTAAACTATGGAGTATTCAAGGGCCAACAAGAATCCATAGAAGAATGAATTAAGATAAATGTTTATGTTTTATTATATTAATGTTATGTATGTTTTGTATAATCCTCCACACACTAGAACTAAAAGTTTTTTAGTTTTATAATGAACTATTTATTTTCTTTTATCCTTTATAAAAAATAGAAAACAAGTTTTAGTAATTAAATCGGAAGTGCGGGTTCAATGTTTTACACAGATAGAACTGACTAGTATTTTGGTGAATAGTAATATACCCATATGAATGGTGGAATGAATAGTAATATTCACTCTATGAATAGAAAATCATATTATAATTATATTTTATTATGGATATAATATAATGAGATTTTTATTAATTTTTCATTGTGTTAAAAATGAGTTATAGATTTAAAAATTGTTAGTTCTGAATAAATTATGATTTTATTTATAAATGAAATAAATAATATTATGAAAATTAATTTTAAAATATGGAGTTAATTTTGGAATTGTACACATAAAAAATATGGTTATGATAATTTTTTGGTATTTTTACAAAATTCATGAATTTCTAATGAATAGTATACTAAGATTAAATACGATAAATGCTAAATAAATGATTTACTACATCATTGGTGATTTAAGGATGATATAAGACCACTTAATTTGAAATCACATGCCATTATTACTATTTTGGGTCATATTAATAAATACTATTCATAGTCTTGAGCAAAAATATTATAATAATTATTAAAATAATGTAAAATACCTCCTCCACGCCATGGGAAATACCACCCTCATTTCCCTCTTCATCTCACTCCTCTCAAGCCTTTATACTAACCAATTTCTTCCAAATACTCCTCCCAAGGATTTTTCACACATCCCAAATATTATGGTCACACCAAAAGGCCAAAATCAAAGGCCTTAATAAGTATCTGAAGGAGACAAGATCAAGAAGAAAACATACTCTTTTATTTTATTTCTTTTGATTTCATTTTCATTTCTAATATTCTTATTTAATCACAAAACCTTTTTGAAGAGGAATTAATGATCCAGTATCATACATATTATATAATTAGTAATGTTTTTGGACGACTCATCATTATAATTATTCTCTGATCCCACTTTTTTTAGAAATTAAAACACAGACTGTGATGTGTCGATTAGCTAACAGTTTGGACAATTTGATTTCAATTTCATTTACATTCTACAAGAATGGTCATGAAACCATTTGTATGGTTGATACAGAATAATATTTATGCATTATATTTGATATAATGTTCGAGATGCAATTTTCACACATTTAATTAATTTATGAAACAAAATGAGTACTTTACGAGTGAAGAATCGCCAAAATATCCCAAACAAATATCAATAATGTTCCAACTCCGGAATCATACTCATGTCAGAATTAAAAATGATAAATTGTATAAATTATGGTTATAGAAATATGTAAATAAAAATCTTTAAAATTTTTTGAGTTTCACTTTCAATCAACAATAATATCCATCACAAACCGATCATGGAAATCATGTAAATAACACACCCAAAACAATTCAAGGAACAAAACACTAAAAATTAAATAGTTTAAGGATGTAATGAAATTATCATATAATGTAATATAATTATTAATATGTTTCATTAGAATGTTAATATTTCAATTTTTACCACTATACAAGAGTTGTAATCTAGTTTTATGTAACAAAAACTGAAGTAAGGGAATTCATAGCCCGATTTACATTATTTGTGTTATCCTTATACTTCGTTATTTATGTTGTATTAAAATTGTTTTTATGACGGTTTATGTTTTTATTATGATTAATTTGTTTTATTTATAGTGTATATACATATCTTCTCCCCTCTACTTATAACAACCCTACTCTTTATTACACACTTAAACATGATTTATTACATAACCTCTTCACTTGATACAACATGGAAGATAAAAAGGTATAGTGTCTTTGGGGATTAGTAAAATTACATATCCACTTAAAACATGAAACACAACATCATTTTTGAAAACATCCTTTACATGACCACTACATTCCCTCTTACTTATCTTTTCATGGGATTTCGTGAGGACATGAAAAAGAAAAGGGTGAGCTATAAAGCCCAGTAAATGAATAAAAATGGAATAACATGATGAATAAAATACATTTCAGACAATTGGAATAACAATGGATCACATGAAAAACAAGACGATATCGCATGATAATCATAACATGGAATTGTGGCGACAACACTTAACACGGAATTAGCATTTTCCAAGGCTCATTAAACATGGAGCATGAGTAAACTCTCACTGCACATGAAGTATGAGTAAAACCTCATTGCACTTGAATTATCATGATTCAACACCCATTGAACTTGATGTATCATGATATTATACTTTACCCAATGCATTGGAGCACAATCAGGGCATGCCCTTCTTCAAAATATTATTTCATGCATAAGTGTTCCATGTGGATCATATAACATAGAATCAACCAACATCATAAGAAATTACATGATTATGTAATGTGGAATAAATACATGAATGTTCTATTCAATATGTATATGTGCCTAAAGTTTAATACCCTTGAAATATACATGTGTATGGTATTCACTACACAATGATCCTGGCTTGAAAAAACGAGGTGCAATTTTGGTAGCATAACAACGTGACATAAGGATTCATGAAAATGGTTGATGAGATAGAAAATGGTGTCTCATTATATATACACGAAATGTACAGTAATGAGGTCATTTAGATACATGTCCCAACAAATTTAAGTGAATTTAGATTCATAATACAAAATCATTACTTGGATGTAAAAGAGGAGAGGAAAATCATTCACCAAATTTCAGCATGGTAACAGGTGTACATGGGAGGAATTAATGATAGAGAAAAGGGATTCCCATTATCCAGACATAAAGAGAGTAGTATGGGGGAGGTGATAAATCATGCCCCAATATTTGTAATTAAAATGAAAAGGGCAAAACAACATAATTTGTTTTTGACAAAATGAGAAAAGAAGAAATATCATACTTGGAAGTGTGATCCCAAAGGCTTGGGAGAGGCTTCTTGGAAGCATGTGGCACCTTGCGGGGATTATAGAGAGAGTATGGCAAGGTTTGGTCGAACTCAAAAGGATTTGAGTGAATATGAAGTGGGTGCTTGGGTGGGTTTATATAGGAAAGGAGTGGAAATATTTTATTATTAGGTTTGGGATAACTCACATTAAACTAATCAATACCAAAATAAAAACAGTGGTTTTTTCTCATTTCTTTGAAAAAGGGGATTGGAAAACAATAATTTATAAGGCCAATGGCAGAACATCTTAAAATAATAGGGTTTTTTATTAGGATGTGAGTCACACTCTAGAGGAAAACAATTTGAAAAGAAAAAATATTTTATAAGTCTTAGAGGGTCCACAAAAGCATTGTAAAATAGATCAAATAAATATAAAATCAAATTATTTTAATGATATAACATATATTGGCCGAACATAAGGTTTATAGTATCTTATTACGTCACTTTTGGGTCATTATGTTGTCATGTAACACATTACATATTTAAATGTTATTTAATTTTTACCAAAAAATTCGGCTGTCTCAGAAAATTAGGAAAAATTTACCTTTGGATAATTTTGACATCCTGATTCCACAAATAAAATAAATTTTATCTAAAGAATTTAATATATATGTGAATTTGATACTTTTACAATAAAAACCGAATTTTACAGAAAATTCATGGGTTTTGACAAAAATAGTTTTCAAACCTTAATTAAAATTAAAATTGCATTCATAAAATATATGATCTTTTATATTAAAAAAATTAATTTAATAATAATATTTTTTAAAAATATTATTTAATTCAATAATTCATTAAATCATCAAAAATATATTTATTAGTTGATTATTAACTAAAAATACTATTAGTACTTTAAAAATTATTTACAAAGTAACAATAACAAAATTAATTCACATTCTTTATAAAAAATAATGTACATAGTCATAGTGCTAGGGTCTTGTTACATAACCTCTTATAATACCTGCATAAGACCTTAGGGTAATGTGTGCGATGGTGAAAACTCTTAGGGTGGCTCAGATAACATCGCTCGGGTGGTAATCTCTGTTAACTTCCATTTCTCCCATAGTTGGTTCTGCTCAAGCATAACGTGTTCAAACTAGGATTGGGCTAGGTCAAGAGTGAATCCCAATGATGCCACATCCTTTCCGAGCTCTTACAAATGGGATTCGTATTGGGCATGTCTATTGGATGAGGCCATCGCTTCCTTTTTCTGAGTAAATTGGATTTGTTAAAGCCCTATATTTATAATAATTAAGTGATCACTGTTCAATGGCTATATTGGAAACATTCACAATTAATAACGGTATTTTAAAATCTGGAAACATAAAACCAATGAAGTTCAAATTTTATATAACCATAATAAGAAATTTAATTAGATCAAGAGGAATTTTTATTAATGAATGTTTGGGCCATTAAAATCTTCCACCCTTAAGAAATTACACAATCGAAATTTCCTTTTCCCACACTAAAATAGAAGTGGGTAACTTTACTTCATCACTTCGTACGATTCCCATGTTGCTTCTTTAAACTAGTGGTTTCACGACAACACCTTGATGAGGGGATTTTCTTATTTTTTAGAACATTTTCTCTACGGTCTACGATATTCATTGGTTTATCCTCATAAGAAAGATCATCATGTAGTTGTACTACCTCTGAAGAGATTACATGTGAAGGGTTTGGTTTGTACTACCTTAAGAGGGATAAATAAAATACATCATGTACTTTGGCCAGGGTAGGTGGAAGTGTTAGTCGATAGGCCACAACCCAACATAATGAAGAATCTTAAAAGGGACAATGTACCTAGGACTAAACTTCCCATTCCATCCAAACCTCATGAACTTCTTCCATGGAGATATGAATAGAAATACAATGACTCGAACTTTTAACTTAAGGTCTCGTTGATGGCTATCTGCATAACTCTTCTGTTGACTTAGGGCTTCTTTGATATGTTGTTGAATGGTTTTCACCTTCTCCACCATTTCATCGACCATTTCTAGTCCTAGAAGCTTATGCTCACCAAGTTCATCCCAACATGTTTGTGTTATGAAGATCTTCACATAAAAGGCTTTATAAGGTTCCATTTGAATGCTCTAGTGGGAACTATTATTATATGTGAATTCAACTAGATGAAGATGTTGGTACCACCCTCCTTTGAAATCCATAGAACATGATCTTAACATACCCTCCAATTTCTGAATAGTTTTCTCATATTGGCCACCAGTATGAGGATGATAGGCCGAACTAATATTCACTTCAGTATCTAGAGGACGTTGAAGACTCTTCAAAAACATAGAGGTGGATCTTGGATCTCAATCACATACAATAGATAGTGGTACTCCATGCAGCCATACCACTTCCCTGATATATATTTGTGCCAGCTAATCCAATTAAGTATCCTCCCAAATTGCAATGAAGAATATTGACATTGTAAGAGGACCCACAACATTCCTGGTTGCATTTTTTCTTTTGGATGGGTTCATATGTCCTGTGACAAAGTCCATGGTGATGTTATCCCATTTCCATGCTGGTATCAGAAATGGTTGCATCATCCCCTTAGACTTCAGCCTCTTTGCCTTCAATTGCAGAAAAACCTAGAACTTTGATGTATAATCGACGATCTCGTTCTTCATATTATCCCACCAATAATTCTCTTGGAGATCTCGATACATATTTGTGTTTCCTGGTTGAATATGAAAATTTGACCTATTTCCATCATCCAAAAGTTGCTTCTTCATATCTAGACTTGATGGAACACATAGTATTTTCTAAAATCTCACAATTACTTCTACATTAACATTGAACTCTAAGGATTTACATTTTTTGATAGCTTCCACTCTATTCTGAATTCCCACATTATACTTTTGTGAGTCCTTTATGTCTTCCCAAAGAGACGGTTGAGAAATAATTTGTGAAATTATTGATGATTTTCCCTTCATTATGATTCCCATGTCCATCTTTATCAAATCTCTGAAGACTGATTCCTTCTCAATTCTCATCAATGATAGAATTTCTGGGTCATTTCTACTTAGTGCATCTTCCACCTTGTTCACATTTCTTGGGTGGTAATGGATTGAGATATCATAATCTTCGATCAGCTCTAACCATCTTCATCGATGCATGTTCAGCTCTTTCTATGTGAATATTTACTTGAGTCTTTTGAGGTCTGTATATATTTCACACTTCTCCCCAAAGAGATAATGCTACCAAATTTCTAAATAGAAGATCACCACAACAAACTCCAAATCATTTTTTGGAAATTCTTCTCATGAACATTCAATTTCCTTGATTAATAGGCAATGAATTTGTCATTTTTCATCAACACACAGTGAAGGCCCTTCATTGAAGCATCACCGAATACCAAAAAAGTTTTCCACTTGTGGGTAAAGTGAGTACGGGTGCAGTGATTAGCCTTTTTTTAACTCCTTGATGTTTTGTTTGCATTCATCACTCTAAGAAAACATTACTCCCTTCCGAGTTAGATTGGTAAGAGGGTTGGAAAATCATGAAAAAATTCTCAAAAATCATAGATAATATTCCGCTAACCCCAAGAAGCTTCAGATATCTATTACTGATGTTGTCCTCAGTCATCCCTCAATTGCATCTATTTTGGAGGGATCCATAGATATCCCTTTTTATGGATGATATGGCCTAATAATGAGACCTCCTTCCAATAGAACTCACATTTTTTATACTTTACATATAGATTCTCCTTCAGCAATGTCTCTAGTATAGTTCTTAGATGGTCCTTGTGATCCTCCGTGGTTTTGGAGTATATTAGAATTTCATCTATAAATACAACTACATATTTTTGAGGTAATCTATAAAGAATATATTTATCAAGTCTATGAATATTGTTGGACCATTAGTGATTCTGAAAGGCATTACTGTTAATTGATATTGCCCGTATCTTGTACAAAATGCAGTCTTGGGGATATCTTACTTCTTCGCAATTACTTGATAATATCCCGACCGCAAATCCACATTAGAGACGTATTGTGCTCCACGAAGTTGATCGAACAAGTCATATATTTGTGGTAGAGGAATCTTGTTATTTAACATGATTTTTTAATGCTCACGATAATCAATGCAAAGGTGAATTGACCCGTCTATCTTCTTGACAAAGAGAACTGGTGCACCCCATGGGGATGCACATGGGCATATAAACCATTTATGTAGATTATCTTTTATCTGTTTCTCTAGCTCCTCATGCTCCACAAAAGTCATACTATATAGAGTCTTGGATATTGAAAACACCCCATGTATAATATCAATTGAGAATTCAACATCTCTCATTGGAGGAAGACCAGGCAATTCCTTGGGAAACACTTTATCATATTACTACACAATAGCCATGTCTTTAAGGATGGTTTCTGCATTAGAATTCATCATCTGGACCAGATACGTGTTCTAAAAGGGATGTAATATTCATGCTAGAGATGGTGGAGCTAAAAAAGTTTCATCCTCCTCGTTTCACTTGTATAGAATCGGGGGGGGGGGGGGGGGGTCGATTCTCCACAAAGAAAGTGATTTCCCTCTCACGACAATTTATGTTGGATCTTTATAAAGAAAGCCAATCCATACCAAGAATTACTTGAAATTCCACCAGAGGGAGTATGACGTGGTTTTCCAGGAAATACAATCAACGGATTATGATGGGGGAGGAGTTATATTCATTGGATGAAATGATTTCCTGATTTTCCGTACTCACCGATATTTTTAATTCCTTGATTTTTGTTGGTGCTGGAATTGTTATACTAAACTTTTGGGATATAAAACAATGCGTAGAATCATGAATGATAACTCTACCTTTCAATTTTTGATTTAGTTTATACCTTATCTAATATAGACACTGGATGATTACATTAAACTATTAAACAACTAACGGGGATTCCAAGGAATAAAATGGATGATATGTAAATAGCTAACGAATCCATAGGCTTCAATCTATAGTATACATGATCTACTTTCTAACATATATTTTTATAGGAATTTATTTAATTACCTTAATAAGGGTTCACAATAAGCTTGTGAATTTACCAAATCATATCCCCCGGGATTGTCATAACCAAGAGTTCAGCACGTCCTGTTGTCGTGCACTAGTTCCCATTTGAGTCTAGCTCAAAGCAGTGTTTTCGAGTTTTAACCCTTGGATACATCTCTGAATGAGCCACCTCTACCTGCTCGTATCCAGATAGGGATATATTTTCATGATAAATCACATACTAAATAGTCACCAATATATAGGATTGTTTTTATTATACTCATTCTTGTCTCTAAGTATTCACTATAATTTTCTAATCCTGATCCCAAAAATAACTAAACCAATAATCTGGTACCAACTATAATTGTACTACTCTTTATTATATACATAAACATGATTTATTACATAAAATCTTCACTTGATTCAACATGGAATATCGAGAGGTCTATTTTATTTTGGGCTTAGGAACATTACATAAACACTTAAAACATGAAATACATCATCTTTATTGAAAAATTCCTTTAGATGACCACTACATTCCTTCGTACTTAGCTTTTCATGGAATAACCTGAGGAAATGCATAAGAAAAATGTGACATATAAATCCCAGTAAGAGAATAAAAATGTAATAACATGATAAATAAAATACACGTTAAAAAATATGAATTTCAATGGAGTATAAGAGATACATGAAGATAAATCATGATAATACAAACATGGAAATGTGACAACAAACCTTAACATGGAATTAGGATGAGCCAAGGCTCATTGCACATGGAGCACGAGCAAACCCACATTGCAAATGAAGCACGAGTAAAACATCGTTTCACTTGAATTAACATGAGTCTACAACCATTTCACATGACATATCATGTTACTATTCATAGTCTAGAGCAACAATATTATAATAATCATTAAAATAATGTAAAATACATCCTCTCCTCCACTAAAAATACCACCCCCATTTCCCTCATCCTCCCACTCCTCTCATGACATAATCCTTAAAAAATTTCTTCCAAATACCCATCCCAAGGATTTTCTACACATCCTAAAGGTTATGGTCTCACTAAAAGGCCAAAACTAAAGGCTATATGAAGGGTCTGATAGAGACAAGATCAAGAGGTAATCATCCTATTTTGTTTTATTTATATTGATTTCATATTCTTTTCTAATATTCTCATTTAATCATATTCACTTATTCAAGAGATATTAATGATCCGGTATGATACATATTTTGGAACTAGCCATGTTTTTGGATGTCTTTCCATTATAATTCTTCTCCTCTTCCTCTTTTTTTTAGAAATTTAAACATCGTCTCTGATGTGTCGATTTACTAATAGTGTAGAAAATGTGATTTCAATTAAATTTACATTATAAAAGACTGGTTATGAAACAATTTTTATGGTTGAACCTGATTAATATTTTTGTATTATATTTCATATACAGTTCTGGAATTTATCTGCACCCATGTTATTAATTTATGAAACAAAATGAGTTCCTTATGAGCGAAGAATCCCCAAAATAACCCAAACAAATTTAAATAATATTTTAACTCAAGAATCATCATCATGTAAGAATTGAAAATGATAAATGGTATAAGTTAAGGTTATAGAAATATGTAAATACAAATACTTAAAAAATATTAGTTTCACTTTCAGTCAACAAAATTATGAATCACGAACCGATCATGGAAATCAAGGAAATAACGTACCCAAAACAATGCAAAGAACAAAACACTAACAATTAAAGGGTGAAATGATGTAATGAAATGATCATATAAGGTACTATAAAGATGAATATTTTTCAATAATATGTTAATAATTCTATTTTTAACATTATACAAGTGTTTTAAACTAGTTTGTTGAAAGAAAAACCTGAGGTGAGGGAATTCATAGTGTATATACATATCTTATCCACTATACTTATCAAAACCCTTCTCTTTATTACACACTTAAACATGATTTATTACATAAACTATTCACTTGATAAAACAATGAAGATCGATAGGTCTAGTGTCTTTGGGGATTAAGAACATTTCATAACCACGTAAAACATGAAACACAACATCTTTATTGAAAACTTCCTTCACATGACCACTACATTCCCTCGTACTTATCTTTTCATGGGATAACCTAAGGACATGAAAAAAAAGAGTGAGCTATAAATCCTAGTAATGGAATAAAAAATGGAATAACATGAGGAATAAAATACATGTTAGACAATAGGAATATCACTGGAGGACAATTAAAACATGATGATATAGCATGATAATCATAACACAGAATTGTGGTAACAACACTTAACATGGAAATAGCTTGAGCTAAGGTTCAGTTCACATGAAGCATGAGTAAACCATCATTGCACATGAATCATGATAAAAATATAATTTCACATGAATTATAATGAGTCAACACCCATTGTACATGCCGTATCACGATACTATACATTACCCAATGCATTTTAGGACAATCAGGTAACACCCTTCTTAAAAAATTAATTTCATGCATATGTGTGCCACATGGATCATATAACATGGAATCAATAAACATCATAAGTTATTCCATGATTAAGTAACGTGGAATAAATACATGAATTTAATATTCAATATTTATATGTTAATAAAGGTTAATACCCTGGATAATTATTGGGGTTTGGTTTTCACTACACAATGATATTGACATGGAAAAATGCGGTGAAATTTCAGTAGTTTAACGACTTCACATAAGGATTCATGAAACTGGTTGATGAGAGGGAAAAGCGTGTCTCATAATATGTGAATGAAATGGAAAGTAATGGGGTAATATAGATACATATCAAAAAAAAATTAATCGAATTTAGATACAAAATAAAAAAGAATTACTTGGATGTAAAAGAGGAGAGTGAAATCCCTCACAGAATTTCAGCATGGTAACGGGTGTACATGCGAGGTATTAATGAGAGAGAAAGGGGTCTAACATTATCGAAACATAAAGAGGGAAGTATGGGAAAGTTGAGAAATCCAACCACATTATTTTTTATTTATAACAAAAGGGCATAACAGCTTAATGAAAATTGGAAAAAATGACCAAGGAAGAAATCCCTTACTTTGAAGTGTGATCCCAAAGGCTTTGGAGAGGATTGAGAGAGGATTATTCGGAGATTGGGGTACTTTGGGAGGATTCATTAAAGAGTATGGTATGTTTTAGTCAAACTACAAAGGCTTTGAGTGAAGAGGAAGTGAGGGCTTGGGTGAGTTTATATAGGAAAGGAGAGGGAATTATTTATTATTTAGGTTTGGGATACCTCACATTAAACTAATCAATACCAAAAACCACCAATGGTTTTTGCACATGGTTTTTGAAAAAGTTGAGTGGAAAAAAAACTTTTATAAGGCCAATGGAATGACTCTCTAAAATAATAGGTTGCTTATGTGGAGGTGGGTCACACTCTCAAGGAAAACAATTTAAAAAGACAAAATGTTTTATAAGTCTTCGAGGGTCCACAAAATCATTGTAAAATAAATCAAACATTTTTTTAAATCATATTATTTTAATTCTAAAACATATATTGGACGAACTTAATGTTTATGTTATTTTATTACATCACTATTGGGTCATTATGAGGTCATAAAACACATAATATATTTAATTGATATTTATTTATTTTTACCAAAAAATTTAACTCTCTCAGAAAATTATGAAAAATTCACTATTGGATAATTTCAACGTCCTAATTCATAAAATAATATTCATTTTATCTAAATTTTTTATAAATATGTGAATTTTTTACTTTTAAAATAAAAACCGACCTTTACCGAAAATTCATGGGTTTGGAGAAAGACAATTTTAAAACCATAATAAAAATTACATTTGCATTCATAAAACTATAGGATAATATATATTTAATAAAAATTAATTTAATAATAATATTTTATTAAAATTTTATTTAATTAAAAAATCCATTATTTCATGCAAATAGATTTGTTCATTGAATGTTAACTAAAAATAATATTTGTACTTTAAAAACTATTTACAAATTAACAATAATAAAATGAATGCACATTCTTTATAAAAAAATAACATACATAGTCATAGTTATAGGGTCTTATTACATAACTCCAAATAATAACCACATAAGACCGAAGGGTAAGGTGTGCGATGGTGACAGACACTTGGGGTGTCTTTGATAACATCGCTCAGGTGGTAACCTCTATTAACATCCATTTCTCACATAGTTGGTTCTGATCAAGCTTAACGTGTTCAATCCCAGCTTGGGAATGTCCAAGAGCGAAGCCCAATGATGTCCCCACCTTTAAAAGGATAAACAAATTGTCTTCATATAGAGAAGTCTACTGGATGTGGCCATCACTTCCCTTGTCTGAGTAAATTGGATTTGTTAAAGCACTATATTTATACTAATCATTTGATCACTATTCAGTGGCTATATTAGCAAAGGTCAGAATTCAAAACGGTATTTTAAAATCCAGAAACATAAAACCAAGGATGTTCACATTTTATATAACCATAATAAGACATTTAATTAGAGCATGAGAAATTTTCATTAATGAATGTTTGGGTCGTTACAATCTTCCACCCTTAAGAAATTTTTCCCTCAAGATTTATTTTTCCCACACTAAAAAATATTTGGGTAAAATTGCTTCAACACTTCCTTTGATTCCTATTTCGATTCCTCAAACTTGTGGTTTCTCCACAACAACTTGATGAGGGGTATTGTCTTATTTCGTAGAACATTTTCTCTAGGATCTATAATATTCACTAGTTTGTCATCGTAAGAAAGATCATCCTCTAGATGTACTACCTCCGAAGATAGTACATGTGAAGGGTCTGGTATGTACATCCTTCAGATGGATACATGAAAGACATCATGTAATTTGGCCATGGTAGGTGTACGTTATTTTCAATAGGCCACAACCCCAACCCGATTAAGAATCTCGAAGGGGCCAATATACCTAGGTCATTACTTAACTTTCTTTCCAAATCTCATGACATTATTCCATGGAGATATGCATAAAAATACCATGTCTCCAACATGAAACTCAAGGTCTCGTCAATCGTTATATAATTAACTCTTATGTCTACTCTGGGATGCCTTGATATGTTGTTGAATGTTTTTCACCTTCTCTACTATTTCTTTAGCCATTTTTGGTCCTAGAACTTATGCTCACTGACTCTCTCCCAACATTTTAGTGTTCTGCACATTGTCCCATACAAGGCTTCATTAGGGGCCAATCGGATGCTCAAGTAGAAACTGTTATTGTAGGATAATTTAACTAGAGGATGATGTTGGTCCCACCCACTTTTGAAGTTCATAGAGCATGATATTAACATATCCTCCAATGTCAGAATAGTTCACTCAGATTGGTTATCAGATTGATGTTGATAGGCAGAAGTGAAGTTCAGTTCAGTATTCAGAGCAGGTTTAAGACTCTTCCAAAACATAGAGGTGAATCTTGGATATCGATAGAATATAAAAGATAGTGGTACTCCATGCACCATTACCACTTCCCTGATATATATCTGTGCTAGCTGACCCAATTAGAAATCCTCCCAAATTTCAATGAAGTGTGAAGACATTGTAAGATGATTCACAAAAACCTAAACTACATTGTTGCCTCCAAATGTCTTCAGATGTCTAGTGAAAAATTCCATGGTGATGTTCTCATATTTCAATGTTGTTGCGAGCAATGGTTGCATCATCCACTGTTACATATGCCTCTCTGTCTTCAGTTACTGACACACGAGGCACTTTGATGTATACTCTGTTATCTACTTCTTTATATTATCTCACCAATAATGATCTCAGAGTTCTCGATACATCTTTTTGTTTATTGGGTGAATAGAGAAATTTTAATTATGCACATCATCCAAAAGTTCATTCTTCAGCTCCAGACTTGAAAGAACACATAATATTTTCCAAAATATCAAAGTTATTTCTTAATTAACATTGAACTATAGGGATTTATATTTTTTGATAACTTTCACTCACTTTTGAATTCCCATATCATCAATTTGAGCATTCTTTTACCATTAAAAAAGAGACGAATGATCAATCATTTGTGAAAGTATTGATTATGTACCCTTATTTATGATTCCCATGTACATCTTTATCAAATATAATAATATTGGGTCCTTCTCAATACTCATCAATTATAGAATTTTTGGGTCCTTGTTACATAGAGTATCTGCCACCTTGTTCGCTTTCACAGGGTTGTAATGGATTCAGCAGTCATAGTCTTTGATCAGCTTTAACCATATTCATTGAAGTATGTTTAACCCTTTCTGCGGGAATATATACTTTAGGATTTTGTGGTCCATATATATTTTACACTTCTTCCGAAAGAGATAATGCAACCAAAATTTTAAAGTGGAGATCACCTCAGCCCACTCCAAATCAAGTGTTGGATAATTATGCTCTTGAACATTCAATTTCCTTGATGAATTGGCTATGAAATTGTCAGTTTGAATCAACAAAAAGCCTATGCCCTTCTTCAAAGCATCACTGAATACAACAAAAAGTTCTCCACTGGTGGGTAAAGTGAGTATGGGCACAGTGATAAGCCCCCTTTTTTAACTCCTTGAAGATTTCTTCACGTTCATCACTCTAAGCAAACTTTACTCCCTTCTGAGTTTTCTTGGTAAGAGGGTTGGACTATAATGTGAAATTTCTCACAAATCCTCGATAATATCTAGCTAACCTCAAGAAGCTACAGATATCCGTTAACAATGTTGGCCTTATCCATCCCTCAATTGCATCTATTTTGGAGGGATCTAGAGATATCCCATTTTCTTGTGATAATATGTCCCATGAATGAGACCTCCTTTAACCAGAAATCATTCTTTTTGTACTTTTCATAATGATTGTCCTTCTTCAAGGTCTCTAGTACAGTTCTTAGATGCTCCTCAAGATCATCCTTGGTTTTGAAGTATATCAGAATATCATCTATCAATACTACCAAAAATATGTCGAGGTAATCTCTAAAGACACTATTCATCTACCCCATGTATATTGATGTAGAATTAGTGAGTCCTAAAGGGTTTACTATAAATTCATAGTGCCCATATCTTTTATGAAATGTAGTCTTGGGAATAACTTCTTTCTTCACCCTCACATTATAATATCCTGACCAAAAATCCACCTTGGAGAAGTATTGTGCTCCACGAAGCTGATTGAACACGTCATGGATTCATGGGATAGGATAATTTTTCTTTATCATGATTTGGTTAAGCTCATGATAATCGAAGCAAAGGTGCATTTACCCATATTTCTTCATGATGAAGTAAACTAGTGAACCCCATGGTGAACCACTTGGAAGTATAAACAATGATCATCGACTTGTAGCAATCCTCCAACACCCAAGGAGTTGGTTCACCATTGAACCTTAACATCCATTGGAGAAACAAATCATGGAGTGTGTTATGTCTTCTAACATTATTAACCCCATCTTATGGGATAATATTATTCTAAAAAAGTTACGGTGATGCAGTCTACTATCCTAGAGGAATGATCTTACAAGATTTCCCTTGAATTGAGGTCGCATCACTCATCAGATCATCATCGTGATCCTCAATCAATGACATGAATATTTGTCTTTCCTAGATTCATCAATAAAATTTAATGAAGGTATACAATGGTATTATCAAAATAATATTTGGGTAGATAATTAAATAATTATAATAAAAAGACCCAATTCTAGATTATGAATGTAGGAATGTTCCATGAAACCATGGTCTTTGTATTCACTATCAAAAAACAGGTAGTCAGATCCATAGAGAATAAATAAGTTATTCCCCGCAACAACAGAAGATTTCTTGGATTAAAATATATACTCAAAACATTCAGACACTCTTTACCGAAGATAACAAACCAACCTCAATCCTACCTCCATAGGCCAGGAGCTAGTGGCCACCAGAGAATGTCATAAAAAAAATGAGAGGCTTTTAACTAGGTACATTTGTTCAGGCATTCTAGCATCAGTATGAATAAGTGAAGAGGAATAATAGTAAAAACAATATAACGTCTGGAGTAAAAACCATGGGTGTTATAATATTTAGGAAGTATAATATATTTCAACTGATTAAACCATAATTAAAGGGTAAAAATACATTCCCAACTATAAAATCCGTCCTAACATAAGAATAATTGGAAAAGTAAATGTTGAGAGATCCCAACTCAAAATATCAATTCCAAAAGAACTATAAATGGTTAAATTCACTAGATTATCAACTAGGATCCTTTACAGTATCTACCAACATATCTGACATCTTCAGAAGACATGACATGTGCATAGAAAACCCATACAAGGGTGAGTATTTACAAATCATATAAGACTCACTAAAAGGAAATGGTGAAGTAATATGAGACATGATTAATGTAGATAACTCAACTTCTAGTAAGAGGGAAACAAGAACCAATCAACCTAGATATATATGCAAATAAAAAAACTGAGATGTGAGAGAAAGGGGATCTCAATCTCATAGACCAACCCTAGGAAAAGAGTATTCCATTAGTTCTAAAAGGGTAAATCATCAATGATGAACATATCAAGTGTTTCTTTGAAGAGTAATGGTCGGGAGCTAGACCAGACCTTTGTTCCCCACAATCGAGGTGAAAAGATCTATAGATAGATGAACTATAACACCGTATAGTATGTAGGTTCCACTTAGTAGATAGATAGGTTAACCATGTTGTAGTTCATCCAGGGGTTCCACTATGTAGGTAAAGAACCTATTTGATGAAATGGTAAGATGGTCACCCTCCATATATAGATAGAGGACCCACACTATATTCTATGAAGGGGTTCTTCTCTTTAGGTAGAGGACCTATGCCTTGACATAGTATGAGGGTTCTACTATGTAAATGGATAGAGGACCCATGACTTGTCCAATTAGGAGGGTCCCACTATAAGGATAATGGACCCATTCATTTTACAAATAATAGGGTTACACTTTATAAATGGATAGAGGACCCATGTAATATCCTAGTTGGAGGTTCCACTCTATGGATAGAGGACACATTCCTAATCCCAAGAGGTGGGTTAAACTCTTTATGTGGTACTGAAAAGTCACTACCGTCGTTGAGTTCCACCTAAAGAAGCACCACACAAAGAAAATCTATATGATATCTCAAAAGATAATAATAATATTTCTATAATATCCTAAATTTAAAAACACTAAGAACATGATACATACAGGATAAAATATGAGTTTAAATGAAGGAAATATAAGAGGTAGAATTTTCCTAAAAAATGATTTTCATGGCATGTCAGGGGATACACACTATGTGAAACTTCCCAGTTTCATGTCCATGTTCTCTCCAATACATGGTTCACTATCCATTTATCCCTTCACATCATGTAAGGGTAATTCAGAATGTTAAATATCTACCCATGGTTGTTTCATGTGATTTGGGTTCTGCCTGTGTACACTATCCCTATGCTAGTATCTTTTGTGGGATAGGCTGTGTCTGTGTCCATATAATCCTATAGTATATTCTAGTTTCTCATCACGAAGTCAAATTGATGATAGGGGTCTAATACAGTGTTGTATTTTTAACTCGCCTGAAAAACCTGGCAACTATAGGTAGTTCTTTACAAGACATGTATTCATCAGACTACCCATTTTGTAATTGGTTTTTTCAAACTATCATTATATATGTTTTTGGAATCCATGATATTTAATTCCCTCTTCAAATAGTACCTATTAACCACTCAAAACGGGTGGTAACCTCCACAACCGTTGATATTGGCACTATGACGGATGTGAATTGAATCCGGATACATCTGACATAAGCCATACATGTCACTCGTTGCATGGGACTCCTCCAACTGCCCACCAGACACCTAATCCTTTTTGGAACCACCCAAATATAAATAAACTCTATAATCCATCATAATATCATAATCGAGTCCATCACACAAAAATCAGTAGTGAATTTTAGGGAAAAATAATGCTCAAACCCACACAACATTGTTGAATCATGGAACTATACAATGAAAATGAAGAACCTGAAGAATGATAGGGGAAAATAAAAAATGGTGAAGAAATTATTGGAAAATAATTTTTGTAAATAATATAAATTGGGGATGTTTCTAATAAGAAAGATGACATAATGAGAATAAATTGGTGATAAAATTGGAATCTGATACACAAGCTCAGGTGATGTAATTATTTAAATGCAGATCAAGAAATAATGTTTTGATATTGCTGAATAAATTAATCATATGGGTAGAATCAAAAAATTTAAAGTAATACATATATATTTGATCATTCAATTGTAAATAATGCATTTTCCAATGATGGGGATGATTTCATATGTTTGTTGTGCCACAATTCTCCTTGATCTATATGTCAGTTGTTACCCGATCTCAATTCACCAAAGGTTGGTGAGAGATTATCAACTCAATGATATCAAGTATATATGGATAAAACTAGAGTTTAAACATAAAACCATATTTAAATCAGTAAAATAGTGGATGTCATTTAATTCAAAATAAAACAATTTAATTATATATTTAATTAAACCCACCCGCTAAAGATCGGATTTTCCAGAACTCCCACACCAACCATATTTAGTTTGTATATAGGGAAAATACAATGCTCCAGATTCATAAGTGGTTTCATATATTGTATTCAAGACTCAGTTTATGAGATATTTGATTATTTATAACAAAATGTGTGCATGTGTTGTAAAATAGTTTAAATGATTTAATAAAAAAAATTCCTTGTGCATCGTGCTTAAGAATAAAAAATCGTCTTCTCTATTAGCTCTAAAAATACTCCATGAAATATTTAAAAAATTTAAATGTAAAAAATAGTGTAACACCCTAATATATCATAGTATTTTATATTCAATATAGTAAATCAATATCTTAGGCAGCACACAACACCGAGTTCGAGTGCACCATGACTTACCAAACTACCCGTTCAAAAAGTAGTTATGAATAGTATTAAATGAAATTTAAAGTTTATATACTACATATAATTTTGGAATCCATATTATGTGTTTACTTGAAATAATATAAGAACAAATTTATTTTTTTAGATAAAAGAAGTATACTTCAAACAACAAAAATTTACCACCTTTAAATGGAAAACACTTTTTAATACCAATATTTGAAACTTTTATATATATAGTTTAATGAAATTGAATTGTACTTTAGAATCAGGAAATAAAAAAATTTTTTTGTATAGATTTTTGGTAATTTGATGAATACTGAAAAATAATAACTTTTAATTGATTTTTTTTAAATGAAATAAGTTATAGTGTTTAGTTATGCATTTTAATGATTCAGAAGTATAATTAGATTAAATTTTTATCATTTAATACAATGTAGGTCATTGTTTGTAATATCTAATTTAAAATAGACATAACAAAGTGTCAATCTATTGATAGTTATTATTTCTTAAAAATACGCTTTTTGTTTTAACAATGATAATTAATTTTAAATTAACTTCTGTCAATTTTGGGTTTTGAATTTGGAAAAATGGATTCCATATTGTTAATCAGGAGGTCCAAATTGTGTAAATAGGTATCTTTTATTTTTAGACATTATGAATAATTATTTTGGTAAATATTTTACATACCATGGTTAAAAGGTAAATCTGATAAATATGGATAAATAAATAATATTATAATAATATTATATTACACTAACATGTGTTCTATTTCTATTGTTAGACACATGTCAGAGAATGGGCATCATTGGGTTGATTTGTGGACCCCTTGGAGCCACTTGAGAGTGATAATGACACTTTATATTAATTAATTTAATGTAAAGACAAAAATAACATAAACACATATCTTTTAGTAAAATAATTTTTACATAGGGTTATATTAGTTATCTTTTAGACTATAAATATTCATTAGAACACTAAATGGATTTCCAACATAATTTTATTTTATTTATTATTTTTAGACATTAAATAAATTTATTTATTTATGACACAATGATGGTGGAATAATTACCTTCTTAATGAAATAATAAAATAGTTTATATTATAAATATTAAAATAAAAAGAATTTAAAAATTTTGATGCCGTCCAAAAATTTAATAGGTTAATATAACAGGTTTGGGTTGATTATTTATTTTTTTCAAAGTGATAAGGTTATTCTGACTTTCAAAAAAACAAAATACCAAATAGTGTCAAAATTGACATAAATTAGTTTTTAAAACAAATACTATACTATCGGTTGATATAATTTTCAAAAAAATATAAGGTTCATCCAAAGGGAATAAATAATATTATATATGTCATTAGTAAACCACTTTAGGTTCTCTGGGATGTCTAGAGTATGTTTATTAACAATATATTGTAAGAATACAAGAAGACACATTAAAAGTTAAACTATTTAACTAGGAGTTAAGTCTAAAAGATAATGTTTAAATGATAACATAAACTTGTCTAAAACCTATTGGTTTAGATTATTTAAACCCATAACCTCCTTATATTTCAATGAAATCATTTTTGAACCTTTATGAACCGAAAATAATTTTATTATAAAATAATATTTCAAGGTTTTTCTAAAATGAACCTCAACTCTCTAATAAAAGGGTACATCCACTTATCTAAATTTCAAACCTCGTATGCCATTTGGATTGGGCAAACCCAGAAAAAATATCCTCCCAAATTCCCTCACAGAAACATAGATTCATAGAATTTATTATAAATCTAACCCAAGGATCCATTTTGATCAACTGAAAAGAAACACCCGAGGATGAGGTAATAATTTCACCACCCTTTTCAAGTTATTTTCCTCTTCCACTTCATATTTATTTTTTGTTTCCATACCAAAATAATAATTAATTTTCCTTATACATAATTTGATGTTATTATAAATATGGTACAACCATATTATTTATTTTATACATCCTATAAATGACAAAGTCCCCATACGTGCGTTTGTACGGCTTACCGACTCCGCATCGTGGTATAGTTTGTTATTCAAAAATATCATTATTTTTATGCGTATAATAATGACTATAACTAATATAAATAATAAATATAACATTAAAATTTATTCTTTATACATTATATACCATCAAATTACATACGATTTCGCCATCAATATAATGATATTGTCGCTCGTGCGTACGTACAGTTACCAATCACCACGAACACGATGAGTTTCATTCCCCATCGTACTCATTCAAGAATAATGTTAATTTTAAGATTAGAAATAATATTTATGAACATAATATCATTATTTATATGAATAAAATATTTCATATCCATAACAAACCTGGATTACGTAACCAAGCATATAAAGAAAAACGAATTCGTTAACACCCGAAACGATGATACTACTGAAATATTATTAACAAAGCAATATTAGAAGATAATATATGATATCATATTTATGTAAATTGTTTTTGTATAATTTAAAAACAATGATTTATCCTTTATAAATTAGGTTAACCTACCCTATAATATGGAAATTTACATGGTAATGGGTTTCTTATCACACCTTTAGTTCTCTGAGATTTCCATTGTTCGCCACTTATTTATTTCTTGTGGTGTATTGTGTATAGACATTTGATATATATTATCATGATTCTATTTATATTAAGGTAAATATATGATTAATTTCGTGGTTATTAATTTTTTTTTCATAAAACTCGATTGATTACAACATGGTAAGTGGTTTTATTCTCACTTTTATTCAAGTGAGATTTATGCTATATTTTCCACTATTACCTTTTGTATAATGCATGTACTTCCTATGTCTGTATTTTTTGTGTAATATACTATAATTTATGGGTATTTAAATTATCATTGTATGAACCTTCTTTCATGTGTGTTATTATTCATAAGATTAAAAATCGTTAAGGGAATTTTGAATTTCAATTTCCACTCATTCGGTTTTACACAAACATCATTGATTACTTTACTCCAAAATTATGTGTAAAATAAATATATATTTCCATATGTAGTAATTTACACTTCCCTTTATGTGGATATAATTTTTATACCCATAATAACTCCATTTATAAATTCTCAAGTCATCAATATAAACATGATAAGAGTAATTTTAACTCAATTTTTATTCCTTGAGTTAGACATCCAAGTCATTAGTGTTGTTTTTAAAAGAATACATGTGAATGTCCTCTGATTGATTTACACTAAATATCAAATCATATTGAGTGTATTTATATTTGACATAAGTAATTATATCATTGATTAATCCTTAAACTAAAGATACAATCTTTATAAAAGAATTCATCTCAACTTACATTCCATTGAGACTTCTTTGTTATTCTACGCTAATTCACATTTACATTGTGTATATACATTACTTGGAAATAATATATCATGAATCCTATTATTCTCATGATAGTATTATTTTTTATTACCTCAATTATTTGTAATCAAGCATCTCTCATTTTGTTTGGAACTCAAACTAAAATATATTTTTTAATGTATTAAAACATTATTCTTAAAAATCGTTCTTATTAATGTCCATGTTCTAAAAAATGGTTTAAGGATTTATTTATATGGAAATTAATGTTTTAAAACTAAAATTACATTTAAAATATTCAAATTGTTATGGGACCCTTTTATTCTAAAATCTGTTTTAAATAGATTCTACATAAATAGTGATACTTTTAAATGTTTTCAAGAAAAAAGGGGATAATTCTCTCAATTAGTTTCGAGAATTATTTTTATCTATGTCAATGTATATAATTATTCTTGGTTGTGGTTAATTTATTATAATAAAATCTTCTATATTGTATTAAATGAGTTATTTTTGAATGTGGATGTCCTTTTTTTAAACCATTCATGGTTTACGGTTAATGTATTGACATTTCGTATGATAGTTTTAATACAAATGTTTAGATTATGTTTCACCCTTTCATATGGGGATTTCATTGTACATAGTAACTGATGGTTGGAGCCCACTATATCTCCACTATGCATCGATAGTTCTTAGGAGACAAACTAGTGTCTTGGTACAAGGCCTTGACAAAATCTTATTTATAGTATTTACACAAGGTCTTGACTATATGGTTATGAAGTATAGAATTATTCATTCCATCATTATAAAATTTGATATTGATATTACATGTGATTATTCAACTAGTATAATATACATGTGAATAAGTAAATGAAATTATTGGATATATCCTTTCCATATTATGTTGATGTTTATGTTTAAAAGGCTTGTGTTCTAGTCTAATACATTGGCTATAATGTTTGTTCATATTTATGAAATTTGCTACTATATTGTTATCCTTACTCAGTATCTGAGCTCACCCATTTCATATGTTTTATTTTTCCAAGGATGCGAAGAAGTGTATTAAGATTAACCTACATAAATAGGCTAAGGAATATAAGAGTGTTCAAAGTGGATCCAATGTTTTTTTATTTCATGATGTAATGTAAAACTTATGCATGTATCTAGTAAATCCAAGGCTACTAAACTGATTGGTATTTCGAAACATGATTCCTTGTATCATGCCAATTTTATGTAGTAATGCATTGATTTTGGGTAACTGGGGTTGGGGAATTATAGTTGGTATCAATGAATGTTTAGTACAAACCATGGAAGCTAGATTTAGAAATAATTTTGATTTGGAAACAATACCCTAAGATAGACATTAATGATTAATAGAGAAGAACATCCAAAAAAATTTGTAATATAAATATTATGTGGGTTTTCTAGGTAATACATCCCTGTCTAGATACGAGCAGGTAGAGGATGCTCTGGCACAGATGTACTAGGGATTGAAAACTCTGTTAAGTAGATTCAGTCTTGACGTAGGGTATCATGGTACTTGACAACGGGCCTTGTTGTACTCTTTTTTACGACACTCCAAGGGGATATGCTTAGGATAATTCACATTTTCTTTACAAACCGATTATAATGATTTTAATATAAGATGAGAATAAATAACCTTGGTTAATAATAAGGTTTTTTAGATTTAAAATAAGGTGTTTTGATATTCTGTAAATGATATTATAACTCACATTATGCTTTATTGTGTTAGTCAATGGATGGATTCCACATCTGTTATAGTAACATCGAACACGATGCCCAAGGTGATCATGGAGGTGGAAATGAGCAACGAAATGGAATGTTTATTGGTGTA
Source organism: Viscum album (assembly GCA_963277665.1). Classification (NCBI taxonomy): domain Eukaryota; kingdom Viridiplantae; phylum Streptophyta; class Magnoliopsida; order Santalales; family Viscaceae; genus Viscum; species Viscum album. The sequence continues at coordinate 810,528,620 of OY728126.1, read as the reverse complement.
AAAGATGTCGTATTCATGCTGAATAAGTTCTCCAAAAATAGGATCAATAACATATTTAATAACCAACTCCCGGACTCAACAATGAAGTGAATGGTAGTGAATGATAAGTTCTCCAGCAGTGAAATCCTTGGCGAAAAGAAAGCTAAATTTTCATCATGTAGTAAATGTGTAAGGAGACACCTATGGAAGTGTATTAATGGAACAAATAAATGATTTATGTGTGGGAGACAAGGACATAAGTTAAATAATTTCCGAGGAAAAATGAATAGTACTATAGAAGAAATTAAAAATAATGCCAAGAATCTATTTACTGCCATTTTCTGTAAATGTAGGGAACATGGGAATTATAAAAGTGAATGTGTTATTCTATAAGAAAATATATTGGTCAAGGAAGAACCTATGTGGAACTAAATGGATGGTGAAATGTTTAAAATTATTAGTTCTCTTTTTTGATGGGATTACTTTGGAAGACTTTTCTCATATATGTGTAACCCTACAGTTAGTTAGGTGAAAACAATATTTTAGGAATAATTATGTTTTCTATTGATGATATAGTTTTGAATAACCATTGGGGTTTATATGATCCTTGATTTGAGGCAATTAAATGTTATTAAACTTTACGATGAAAATGAAAGGTATGAGAAAACATTTGTGGTGAAATTATATTTTGTTTATTTTTAGGAATTTATCTAATTTTTTGAATGTTATAAAATATAGTTTTTGAAAAAGGACAACATGCAGACAATGTGATAACCCATCACATCAGAAAAAGATTTGGGAATGGAACCCACAACCAGAATGCGATGGGGATTTATCACCTACCACTGGACTACATGAAGTCCCATGTTAGTGTGACTAATTATTTTTAGTTAAATGATATTATTGATCAATAATATGTTGATTTGGGATCTTATGTCTTATCAAATTGATATCCTTATTATAGGAAAATGATTTGTTGATTATGTGATCAATGTTGTTTTAGAAGATGTTCACTCTATTGGGAACACTATATGCCTAAAGAAAATAGAAAACTATGGGATTTATATGAGGTGAAATAGTATATTTTTATCTATTTTTCTATTATGTATTTATTAAAATTTATGATATTTATGGTAATGATTAACTTATCATAGAGAATATGTGATTAGGTTAAATAATTTTATGTGTGGGACTTTAAGAGCAGTCAATGTTATATGGAGACACCATTTAACGTGGAAGACTACGTTATAAATTCATCTATGTTTTGGGTTTCAATAATAGTTTGGATTATATTGATGTATTTTAAGTACAGTTGTTTATTGAATGGTATTTCTTAAATATTGGGTATTTATGGTTTAATTTAAAAAATTAATATTAGTATTTCATTCTATAAAGGATTATTCTTTTTGGGGATCATCTAATCTTGGACTAACCATTTTGGTTTTTGTTAATCTCTAAAGATAAAGTAAATATATAGTTTATCCTTTTTGGATTATGCGATTCTCTAGAATTCGATTCTAGGGCTTCAAGTGTGACCAAGTCATCTTGAATACTCATCATTTTAAAGAAAATATGATTTAGTGGTAGTAATTTATTAAAGGATGAAGCTCTACTTAAAAAGTAACTATATCTCTTTATGTTTGTAGTCAATCTCATAAATAAATTCCTCAACTTTATGAAATGTAACATGAAACAAAAAAGGTTGTCCAATTAATTTTATACTATGAAACTAATTAGAATTTATACCATAACAGGTTTGTGGTTTTCTTGTTTTTAACAATCTATAGATAATGTTTTCTATCACTCTTCATCAGAACATGACACTTTTTTTATCTTCTATATCCATGTTTTACTACATGGAATCCTAGAATGTGTTATCTTGGCCGACCATTGTACATCTCTTTCATTGTTTTAAAGTTATAGTTTTATTGAATTTCTTTTCTGATGTGGGACTTTCAATGAAGTCCATATGTCCAATTTTAAAATTGTGAGGATGCAATTTTCAAAAGGTGGGAAGAATGCAACACCCCTAGATTTCATATTAAGATAATTTTTAATGCAATTCAATAACATGCGCTACATAAAACACTGAGATCGAGCACATCACAACTTACTAGCCATTAAAAAAGTTGTTATGAATAATATTAACTGAATTTTTAATTTTATATACACCATATAATTTTAAAATCCATATTATGTGTTTTTTTATACATAATATAAGAACAAATAAATTTTTTTGATAAAAGATGTATTTTAAAAAATGTAATTTTACCACCTTTTAATGGAAAACAATTTTTAAAAATAATATTTTACACTTTTATATCTTCTATTTAATCGAATTAAATTCATCTTTAGAATCAGGATATAAAAATTTAATTTGGATAAATTGTTGGTACTTTGATGAATACTGAAAAATACTAAATTTTAATTGAAATCAACTATTTTAATCGAAATAATTTATAGTGTGAAATTTTGGATTCGAATGGTTTGGAAGTATAATTAGATTAAATGTTTATAATTTAATACAATTTAGGTCATTATATATAATTTCACATTTAAACTGGACATAAATAAGTTTCAATATTTTGGTAGTTATTATTTCATAAAAACGCCCTTTTTGTTTTGACAACAAGAATTAATTTTAAATTAATTTCTACCACTTCTATGTTTTGAATTTGGAAAAATGGATTCCATATTTGTAATCAAGAGGTACAAATTGTGTATATAGGTAAATTTTATTTTTAGACATTATGAATAATTTTTTCGATAAATATTTTATTTACCATGGTTAAAAGGTAAATCCAGTAAATAAGGGTAAAAATAATATTATAATTATATTAAATTACCCTAACATGTGTCCTATCCCTATTGGTGGATACATTTTCGACCATGGGGTTGGGCCTATTTTGGGTCGTCATGGAGTCACATGAGAGTTATAATGACACTTTATATTAATTAATTTAAAGTAAAGACAATAATGACATAAACATATATCTTTTAGTAAAATTTTTTAGTGGGTTTATATAAGTTATCATTTATAATATAAATATTCATTAAAAATATAAAACATTTTCTTACATAAAGATATTTTAATTATACTTTTTATACATGAAATAATTAAATTTATTTATGACACAATGATGATGCACTAATTACCTTCTTAATGGAATATTAAAATAGTTTATATTATAAAAATTAAACTAAATAGAATTTAAATGATTTTATAATATAAAAAAGATTTATAGGTTAATATAACATGTTAGGGTTGATTAGATAATTTTTTTCAAAGTGATAATGTTCTATTGACTATCACAAAAACAAAATACCAAAAACTCTCTAAATTGACATAAATTAGTTTTTAAAACAAATACTATATAATCAATTGATATAATATTCTGAAAAATCTAAGGTTCAGAAAAAGGTCTTAAATAATATCATTTATGGAATTACTGAACCACTTGAGTTTCTCTTGGATGTTTAGAGTAAATTTATTAACTATATAGTGTAAGAATACAAGAAGACAAGGTAAAAGTAAAACTATTTAACTACGAGTTAAATCTAAAATAAAAGGTTAAAATTATAACATGAACTTATTTAAAACCTATTGGTTGAGATTAATGGGACCCATAACCACCTTAGATTCTAATTTTTTTGAGCCTTTATAAATAGAAAATTATTTTATTATAAAATAATATTTCAACGTTTTCCTAAAATATCGCTCACCTCTCTTATAAAATGGTACTTCTCTTTATCTTAATTTAAAACCTCCAAAGACATTTATCTTGGATAATCCATGCCCAAATATCCTCCCAAATCCCATCACATCATCCTAGAGTCCTTAATATTATCAAAAAGTCAACCTAAGGAGCCCTTTTGATCATCTCAGAAGGAAACACCCGAGAAAGAGTTAATAATTTCACCACCCTCTTTCAAGTTGTTTTTATTCTTCCAATTTCTCTTTATTTTTTATTTCCATACCAAAATAATAACTCCAATAACTCCTAAAGAATATTATGTTATTATTAATATGTTACAACTATATTCATTATTTTATCCATCCTATAAATGACAAAATCTCCATATGTGCGTACGTATGGCATACCGTCTCCACATTGTGGTATAGTTTGTTATTCCAACACTCCATTGATTGGATGGGTATAATAATGATTAAAAATGATGTAAATAATAAATATAACATGGTAATTATTTGGTATATATGATATACCATCCAATTACATACGATTTCACCATCAATATAATTATATTGTCGCTCATGCATACATTCAGATTACCTTCTCCACCAACGCGATGAGATTCATTCCCCATCATTATCATTAAAGAATAATTTTCATTTTATGATTACAAATAATATTTATGAACATAATACCAATCTGTATATGAATAAAATACATCATATACATAACAAACATTTCTTACCTAATAAATCATATAAAGGAAAACGAATCAGTTCACACACAAAATGATGATACAACAGAAATATTGTTAACAAAGCAATATTAGAAGATCATATATGATATAATATTTATGTATTTGGTTCTTATTTAATTTAATAACTACGATTTTACCATTATATTGGTGGTTAACCTACCCTATAAAAGGGAAAAGTACAAGGTAAGGGGTTTCTTATCTCACTTTTAATTCAGTGAGATTTCCATTGTTTTCTATATAATTATTACATGTTTTGTATAGTTTACAACATTTGATATTTATTATAAATATTTTATTTATATTAAAGGTATTCTATTATTCATTTTATGGTTATTAAATTTTGGTCATATGACTCGATTGATTACAACATGGTAAGTGGTTTTCATCTAACTTTTATTTCCGTGAGATTCATACTATATTTGCCACTATTACCATTTGTGTGTTGCATGTACTACCCATGATTGTATTGTTTTCATAATATAAATAAATGAATGGGTATTTAAATCATCATTGAATGATCCTTCTTTCATGAGGTGTATGTTTCATAAGTTACCAAATTGGTAAGGTAATTTAAAATTTTAATTTCCACTCATTCGGTTTTACGCAAACTTCATTGACCACTTTACTCCAAGATTATGGGTGAAATAAATATTTATTTACATATGTTGTTATTTACACTCCCCTTTGTGTAGATATACATTTTATAAACTAAAGTACTCCATTTAAAAATTCTTAAGTATTCAATATAAACATTATAAAAGTAATTTTTACTCAATTTTGATTCATTGAGTTAAACATCCATGTCATTGGTGTTGTTTTTACAAGAATATGTGTGAATTCCCTCTGATTGATTTAAACTAAATATCCAATAATATAGATTGTTTTTATATTTTTCACACATAATTATATCATTTATTTATCCTTAACCTATGGATATGGCCTTTATAAAAGAATTCATCTCAACTTATATTCCCTTGAGACTTATTTGTTGTTATATGCCAATTCACTTTTTATTTTCTGTATATACTGTAGTTTGACATAATATATCATGAATCCCTTTATTCTCATGGTATTATTAAGTATTTATTACCTCAATTATTGGTATTCAAGAATCTATAATTTGGTTAGGAACTCTAACTAAAATATTGTATAAAATGTTTTAAAAATTTATTCTTCTAAATATTTTTCATTAATGTCCATGTATTAAAAATGGGTTTAAAGATTTATTTATATGGAAATTAATATTTTAAAATTAAAATCTTTTTAGATGTTTCAAAGTGTTATGGGACACTTTTATTCAATAATCTATTTTCAACGGTTTCTTGATATATAATGATACTTTTAAATGTTTTCAAGAAAAGGGAGATATTTCCCACAAATAGTTTTGATGATTATTTTCATCTATGTCAATATCCTTCATTATTCACAATTTTAGATAATTTATTATAATAAAAGTTTCCAAATTTTATTTAATGTGTAATGGTTGACTGTGGATGAGCTATTTTTCCTCCCATTCATGGTTTATGGTTAACATATTTCCATTTTGAAGGCTAGTTTTAATACGAATGTTTAGATTATGTTCCACCCTTTCATAGGAGGAATTCATTGGACTTAGTAAGTGATTTCTGGAGCCTTCTATAGCTCCTTGATGCATTGGTAGGTCTCATGAGAAAAATTAGTGTCTTGGTACAAGGCCTTGGTAAAATATAATTTGTTGTCTTGGCACAAGGCCTTTACTATGTGGTTATGAAGTCTGGAATTAAAAATTTCATCGTTACAAAATTGACTATTGATATTACATGTGATTATTTGACTACTAGAATATCCATGTGAAGAAGGAAATGAAATTATTTGATTTAACTTCTCTATATTATGTTGATGTTTAAGTTTAAAAGGCATGTGTTCTAGTCTTATACATTGCCTTAAATGTTTGTTCATTTTTATGACATTTTATGATATATTTTTATCCTTACTGAGCATCTTAGCTGACCCCTTCTTATGTTTTATTTTTCCCCGGATGTAAAGAAGTATATTATGATTTACCTGCTGGAATAGGCTAAGGGATATAAGAGTGTTCAAAGGGGAAACAATGTTGTTTTTTTATTTCATGATTTAATGTAAAACATATGTATATATCTAGTACTTCTAAGACTACTAAACTGATCGGCCATTCGGGGAATTATTACTTGTATCATGCCAATGTTATGTAATAATGCACTGATTCTGGGTAACTGGGGTCGAGGTGTTAGAAATATGGTCTCTATAGAGCGTCATGGTTTGGCCCATGCCCATTCCCTTACCATATTTTTTATTTTCTTTTTTTCTTTACTATTTTCCATTTTTTCTATACATATCTTATATCTTATAAAATAAACCCCATGTGGGATTCCAATTGTAACACCCCATGATTCCACGGTACGCTTCTCTATGAATAATACAGTAGCATGTGTTGTATGCAACTTTGAGTTCTAACACACACCGCAACCAATCAAACTAGCCGTAATGAATAGTAATACCCACTTTCTGAAAATTTATAAATTTTATGTTTCAAAATGGACTTCATTTTTGGATTCGGAATATCTAAATTAGCATAGAGTGAATTTTTGGAACTTTTCGGATAACTTGTCTATTTTGATGAGTAGTGAAAATTTCTAAATTTTAAATAAAAAACCTTTTAAATTAAAATAATTAATATTGATAAAATATAAATTAAAGGGGTTTTAAATTATATTTAGAATATATTTTTACCATTTAATACAATATTGGTCATTGGACAAAATTTCACAATTAAACCAGACATAAACAAGTGTCAATATTTTGATAGTTATTATTTCTTAAAAACAGGCTTTATTGTTTTTGACAGCAGGACTGCCTTTTAAATTAATAAATGAAACTTATATGTTTTTAATTTGGTAAAATAGACTTTATTATTGAATTCGTAATATCAAAATAATCTTATGTTATGTTTTTGGGATTTTTCTGAAAACGTTTAATTTTTGATGAATAGTCAAAAACACTGAGTTATAGTTCAAAACCGATATTTTGTTAAATAATTATTTATTTTATTTTAATTATTTAATGTCAAAATAGATACATAATACCTATATATGTTCAATGTAATTCATTAGAGTCAGTTTATAATCATTTAAGATATAAAAAATTTTATTGAACGTTTCACCGTCTTTTACCCACCTCCTAGGAGCCTTTGCAAATTCACATAAAACATAATTTTACCACTTCTGTGAGCTGAATTTAGAAAATCCGAGAGACATGGTTAATATCAAGGAGTAAAATGTGGTTCAATGAGATGATTTTTTTTATGAATAGAAACTTTTTACTTTTATTTACCACGTTTAAAAGTAAAAAGGGTAATTAAGGGTAAAAATGATATTAATATTACCCTCACACATGTCCTAATTCTACTGGACAAGTTTATCTCGACCAAAAACAACCTTAGTAATAAAATATTATCATTTAGGTCCACTTTTATTATATTAGGACATTTATTATTATTTTATTTATAGAAGAGTTAGAAGAGTTATAATCAAAGTTTAATAACTAAATCGTTTTTAATATAGAGTTTTACATAAGATAAATTAGATTATAAATATTCATTAGAAAGATAAAACTATTTCCTACATCATGGTATTTTATTTATAATTTTTATACATTATATAAATAAATTTATTTATGACATAATGAGGATGTGGTAATTACCTTATTCATGAAATAATCAAGTAAATGGTATTATAAATATTAAAATAAATATATGTTCAAAGTTTTTATGACATCCACGAATTTTCTATCTGAATATGATATGATAGTATTGATTCAATTTATTTTTTTGAACTAATAATGTTGTTATTATTTTAAAAAACAAATACAAAATAGTGTCAAAATTAACATAAAATAGTTTTTAAAACAAATATTATATTATTAATTGATATAATGGGCCTAAAAACCTAAGGTTCTACGAAAAGACTTATATAATAATATATAGGACATTCATGAACCAATTAGGGTTCGATTGGTAGTATATATTATGTTTATTAACCATATAGTTAAGGAATACAAGAAGACACGGTAAAAGTTAAATTATTTAACTTAGAGTTAAATATAAATGATAAGTTAAAAATGGTAACCTAAAATTTTCTAAAACCTATAGATGGAGTTTTATTCGACCTATACCCACCTTATACTTTAAATAATCATCTTTGGAGCAATTAGAAACCGAATATGAATTTTTTATAAAATAATTTTTTATGTTTTTCCTAAGGTGCCCCTCACCCCTCTTATAAAAGGGAACTCACCCATCTCTCTAATTCACATCTTCAATGCCATTTGCATTGGCCAAACCCTACCCAAATACCCTCTCAAATATCCTAAATTCATCCTAGAGGCCTTAGTTTGATCAGAAATCCATCCTAAGGAGCCCTTTTGACCAAATCAAAAGGAAGAACCCGAACAAGAGGTAATGATTTCACCACACTCTTTCAAGATCATTTGTTCTTCCACTTCCTTTTTTTGTAGTTTCCATTCTAAAATAATTACTCTAGTATATTATATATACTGTGATGTTATTATATTTATGGTATAACCAGATTCATTATTCTATCCACCCTTTGAATGACATGTCACCTTACGTGTGTACGTACGGCTTACCGTCTCCACGCCGTGGTGTAATTGTTATTCAATACATTATTCTTTGGATGGGTATAATAATGATGTTTATTTGATGTAAATAATAAATATAACATGGTAAGTATTCTGTGTATATTATATAAAATCCAATTATATATTATATTAGTATCAAATGAATGATATTTTTGCTCGTGCGTACGTAAGGATTACCGTCTCCACGATGCGATGAGATTCATTTTCCAAGTACACCATTCATCGACGATTATAAAAATATATATTACTAATAAGTATTTAATATATGACATAATAATTCTACTGGAGATATATATATTTATATATATAAGTATTTATGTACTTACATATATCTTATTCACTTACTTCCATTCAATACTATATGAAAACGGAAACATCGTTTATGCGTACGTACGGACTACCATCCCCATAAACGGTGTTTTCCATTTCATATATACGTCTATTATAAATTTTTTTATTCTAAATATATATTATAAATAAATCATGTTGTATATTCTATAAGTATTTAAATCATGATCTAAGTGATACAATCTAGATTAACAATTTAAATCACGTACGATAAAGAAAAAGATTATTACCCGAAATATTAATATAACATGAAAATTATTATTAAATGGGTTGTATAAAGTTAAAAATGAATAATGTATGATATCATAAATATTAATATGGTTCTGGTATAATTTAATAACATACTATAATCTTCATACAGGAGGCTAAACATACCCTCCACCAAAGGAATGTGCAAGGTAAGGGCTTTTCACCTCACTCCTTATTCCCTTGAGATTCATACCATATTTACACTATTACCTTTTGTGTGGTGTATGTACTGCTCATAATTTTATTCTTTGTGTAATACACTTTAATTTATGTGTATTTACATATTCATTGTATGATACCTCTTTCATGGGGTGTACGTTTCGTAAGATACCAAATTGGTAAGGGTTAATTTCACAATCTCTTTATTATCCAAGGTTGTTTTTACAAATGTATCCACTGGGAAATATTTCTTATCCATGTCCATGTTTTATGAAATTGTTTTCAACGGGATTATTTTAATGTAATTTTTACTAAAAAAACATTTCAAAATTTTTAAATATTTATTCTTCTAAATCTTTCTCATTAATGTCAATGTCTTCAAAATGGTTTTTAAGGATTTAGTTATACGGACATGAATGTTTTTTAAATGTTAATTCATTTCAAAAAGTTTCAAAGTGTTATGGGACACTTTGATTCAAAAATGTCTTTAAATTACTTCTTCTCCAAATTGTGTGATTTTTAAATGTTTTTATGAAAAAGGTCTATTTCTCTCAAAGAGTTTTACAAATCATTTTCATCAACATCAAAATCCTTTAAAGAATTTTAAACATTTTTTGATGTTGATTTATCATCATACAAATATTATATATTTTATAGAAGGTTTTGTGATATGTTTGAATGTGGATGTGTTATTTTTATACCATTCATGGTTTATGGGTAAATTATTGACATTTCGTATGATAGTTTTAATACAAATGTTTATGCTATGTTTAGACCTTTTCATATGAGGAATGAATTGAACTTATTAAGTGACGGGTTGAGCCCTCTATAGCTCCTCGATGCATCGGTAGGTCTCATGAGACAAACTAGTGTCTTGGAATGAGGCCTTGACAAAATCTTATTTGTAGTCTTGGCACGTGGCCTTGGCTTTGTGGGTATGATAGTCGGACATTATGCATTCCATCATTATGAAAGTGGTTATTGATATTGCATGTGATTATTAGATTAGTAGAATATCTATGTGAATAAGTAAATGGCATTATTTCATTTTATTTCTACTGTCTTATGCTGAAGTTCAAGTTTAAAATGCTTTTGTTTTAGTTTTACACATTTCCTTAAATTGTTATGCTTATTTTTGAATGTTTCCACTGTATTGCATACCCTTACTGAGAGTTTGAGCTCACCCCTTTCTATGTTTTATTTTCCCAGGATTCCAAGAAGTGTACTCTGATTGATATACGGGGTTAAACCAAGGGAATACTGGTGTTCATAAAGGATTATTTATGTTGTATAATATGTTATAATGTGTAATGTAACATTCATGTATGTAATCTATTTTCCAAGACTGTTAAATTTATCAGTCCTTTGGGAATTGATTCTTTGTAACCATGCCAATGTATTAAAATAATGAACCCACTTTGGGTAACCGGGGTCAGGGTGTAACAGTTGGTATGAGAGGAATTTTAGCAATAACCTTGGAAACTAGATTTAGATACACTCTGATTAGAGAACATTACCCTAAGATAGACTTCGGGGATTGGTGTAGAAGAACTTCCTATAATTTTGATACAGAAAATAGTTTTTGAGTTTTCCAAGAAATAAATCCCTATCTAGATACGAGCAGGTAGAGGCGGCTCTGACACAGATGTACGTAGGGGTAAAACCCAAAAACACCGATTTGATCTAGAATCGAACGGGAACTGGTGAACGACAAAGGACCTTACTACACTCTTGGTTATGACACTCCTAGGGGATATGCTTAGGATAATTCACATTTTCATTACAAACCATTATGAAGGGATTATGAGTATATATTTACTCAAAGAAAACATTTTTATGATAATGGATTATATCCATAAATTGTTTAATTTATGTTATGTTTTTTACAAGTTTAGGATTAGGTATTGTAAATCATAAACAAATCAAGTGTATGCCATTGTTTAGAAATGGTTCCTAGTAGAAGGAATGATAACTCAAGCAATACGCACGATCCAAAGAGTAAGAAAGATCACATATTTCATGGTCGTAAGCCGGAATTTAGAAGTGAAATAGTATCCCATGTTTTATCATCCTATGAAGAAATAGTATCATGTGGTGATAAGATACGTAAAGAATTCTTAGAGTCCTATGGCTTTGAAGGGAAGCCAGAGAAGGAAACGATGGAAGAGAGAAGGAAAAATAAAAGAAATAAGGTAAATAAGGATTTTACCATATGTGATAATTGTGGAAAGAATCACCAAGGGAAGTTCTTGAAGGGAATGGGAGTATGTTATAATTGTGGAGAAAAAGGAAACCATGTACTTGACTTCAAGGGTAAGAAAAAGGTTTCAAATGTACAATGCTTCATCTACATGGAGTTTGTACACTACGTGAACAAATGTCCCAGTCACCAGACTATGTCGCAAATGATGCCATTGGATAATAGTCAAGTTATGATATCACAACATATGAAGAGGAATGACTAGTGTTCTTATCTTGTTATTTTGGAATTATTTTATTGAACTGTTGTATCAATGATGTGCTGGAAATAAATAAGGATTGAACTGCAGTACTATTTCATTGAGGATTTAAGATTTTTTGATACTAAGAAAAGTGACTCTACAAAAAGTTAAACTTTTTTGGAAATTACATGGTTGAAGGAAAGATAAACCTTAATATGGTCCTAATATTGAGGTACTGGTTTTGGAATAAGATATGGTTGATTTGGGTAAATTATATTGGATATTCTTGACTGCCATGAAACTGATTAAAGATTTTTATATTCCATCATTGTTGGAGTTTACAACATTTTTAGATGGATGAAGTATATCTAGAATTATATATGGAATAAGGGAGCATGAATTTAATCAATGAAGTTTTATGATAATTCAGGATGTTTTAGTGTTTTAAAAGAATACATGATGAAGGTATTCACATGCTATTATTGGGTAAAAATTATCTACATTATGTTTAACTTTCATATTAATTTTTGACTTAGAGTTTAAAAAAGTATTTTGGATAAGTCTAAAGGTTGGAATGGATTATGTTTGAAAGGTTATTTTTGGATTTTTATAAAAGGACAACACGCAGACCGTGTGACAACCCGTCGCGTCGGACAAAGATGCGGGAATCGAACCCACAACCATAGTGCGATTGGGATTTATATCCCACCAATGGACTACGTGAAGTCCCTGGATTTTATAATGTAGTTTTTTTAATGGGTATGATATGTGAATTATACATTCATTATATTTGGAACCCTATACGATTAGGATAAATAGTGTATTTTTGAGTTGTATTATGTTTTATAGTGAAAGATGAGTTTTTGTTAGAAATTTATTAATGGATAAAACACTAATTATAAAGTAAGAATATCTTATTATGATCTTATCTAATCTCATAAAAAATTCATCAACATTATTAAAAGGAACTTAAAACAAGAATGTTTCCCTAGATGGTACCTTAGATCATTACAAATTTACGACTTTGGGATTATTGGCCTTTTCATAGCCATGTTCTCTACCACTCTCCATCAGATATTGATTGTTATATTTTTCTTCCATATCCATATTTTCCTACATGGAACCCTATTATGTGTTATTTTTGGTAACAATCATACTTACCACTCTTTATTTTAAATAGAGGCCTCATTAATCCATTTTTCGATGTGGGATTTCAACTATGATATTTTAAAATGTCAACACCAAGTTTCCAATACAAAGCATAAATTGCGAGGATGAAATTTATTGAAGGATGAGAGAATGTAAAACCCCAAGCTTCCACTATACACTTCTCTTTGAATAATACAGTAGCGTGTGTTGTACGCAATTTCGAGTTCTAACACACACCACAACCAATCAAACTAAATGTTATGAATAGTACCCACTTTTTAAAATTTTATACATTTTATCATTATAAATGGACTTCATTCATGGAATAAGAATATCGAAATTATATTTGGGTAAATTTCTGGAATTTTTCAGATAACTTTTATATTTTGATGAATAGTGAAAATCATTAAATTTTAATTAAAAACAACTATTTTAATCGAAATAATTAACAGTGATAAAATATGAATTTGAGTGGTTTTAAAGTATTTTTAGAATATATTTTTACCATTTAATACAATTTTGTTCATTGGACATAATTTCACAATTAAACCAGACATAAACAGGTGTCAATCTTTTGATAGTTATTATTTCTTAAAAAACATGCTTTTGTTTAGACAACGAGAATTAATTTTAAATTAATAATTTAAAATTCTATGTTTTGAATTTGGTAAAATAGACTTCATTATTGAATTTTGAATATCAAAATTATCTTAGGGTAAATTTCTGGTATTTTTCTGAAAACTTTTAATTTTTGATGAATAGTGAAAAACACTGAGTTATAGTTTAAAACTGAATTTTTATTTAAATAATTAATTATTTTATTTTATTTAATGTCAAAATATAAAAATAATACATATATAAGTTGAATTTAATTAATTGGATTCATTTTATAATAAATTTAGATATATAAAAATTTTATTGAACTTTTCACCGTCTATTACCCACCTTCTAGGAGCTTTTGAAAATTCACATAAAACATAATTTTACCACTTATGTGAGCTGAATTTCGTAAATCCAAGAGACACTGTTAATATCAAGGAGTAAAATGTGGTTCAATGAGATGAAAATAATTTTTGGGGAATATTAACTTTTTACTTTTATTTACCACAGTTAAAAGTAAATTGGGTAATGAAGGTTAAAAATGATATTAATATTACCCTCACACATATCCTAATTCTATTGGAAAATTTTATCTCGACCAAAAAAACAATAGGAATTAAATATTATCATTTAGGTCTACTTGTATTAGGTTAGGAAATTTATTATTATTTAATTCAAAGAAGAGTTAAAAGAGATAAAATCAATGTTTAATAACTAAAACATTTTTAATATAGGGTTTTGCATAAGATAAATTCGATTATAAATATTAATTAGAAATATAAACATATTTCCTATATCATGGTATTTTATTTATAATTTTTAGACCTTATATAAATAAATTTATTTATGACACAATGAGGATGCAGTAATTACCTTATTCATGAAATAATCCAATAAATGGAATTATAAATATTAAAATAAATATACTTTCAAATTTTTTATGACATACAAGAATTTTCTAGGTGAATATGACATGTTAGGATTGATTCAATGTATATCTTTTTGAAGTAATCATGTTGTTATTATTTTAACAAAAAACAGATACCAAATAGTGTCAAAATTGACATAAAATAGTTTTTAAAACAAATATTATATTATTAATTGATCTTAATGGTCCTAATGATATATGGTTCTACCAAAAGACGTATATAATAATATATATGAAATTAATGAACCAATTGGGGTTCGATTGGAAGTATATATTAATTTTATTAACCATATAGTTTAATAATACAGGAAGACACAGTAAAATTTAAATTATTTAACATAGAGTTAAATCTAAATGATAAAGTTAAAATGGTAACTTAAACATGTATAAAACCTATTGGTTGAGTTTTTTAGACCTATAACGACCTTAGACTTTAAATAATCAACTTTGGATCCATTTGAAACCGAATATAAATTTATTATAAAATAATATTTTAAGTTTTTCATAAGGTGCCCCTCACCCCTCTTATAAAAGAGCACTCCCCCTTCTCTCTAATTCACAATTTCTAAGACATTTGGCATGGCCAACCCCTGCCCAAATACCCTCTCAAATATCCTCCCTTCATCCTAGACGCCTTAGTTTTATGAGAAAGCCAACTGAAGGAGCCCTTTTGATCAAATCAAAATGAAGAACCCGAAGAAGAGGTAATGATTTCACCACCCTCTTTCAAGTTCCTTTCTTCTTGCACTTCATTTTCATTTTTGTTTCCATTATAAATTATAACTCCATTATATTCCATATATTGTGATGTTTTTATAATTATTTCATAACCAGATTCATTTTCCTATCAACCTTTTTAATGAGATTTCAACATACGTGTGTACGTACGACGTACCGTCTCCACGTTGTGGTATAATTGTTTTTCAATACATTATTATTTCTCTCATGCATATGTATGGATTACCGTCTCCACGATGTGATGAGATTCATTTCCAAGTTCACCATTCATCGATGATTATAAAAATATATATTACTAAAAATTATGTAATATATGACATAATAATTCTACTGACGATATATATATTTATATATATAAGTATTTATGTACATACATATATCTTATTCAGTTACTTCCGTTCAATACTATATATAAATGAAAACAACATTTATGCGTACGTACAGACTACCATTTCCATAAACGGTGTTTTCCATTTCATATATACTTCTATTATAATTTTTTTTATTCTAAATATTTATGATAAATAAATCATGTTTTATATTCTGGAAGTATTTTAATCATGATCTATGTGATACAATCAAGAGTAACAAGTTAAAACACATTCGATAAAGAAAGATATGATTGCCCTAAATATTAATATAACATGGAAATTATTATTAAATGGGCAGTATAATGTCATAAATGAATAATGTATGACATCATAAATATCAATATGGTTCTGGTATAATTTAATAAAATACTATAGTCTTCATACATGAGGTTGAACGTACCCTCAACTAAAGGAAAGTGCAAGGTAAGGGATTTTCATCTCAGTCCTTATTTACATGAGATTCATACTATATTTCCACTATTACCTTTTGTGGGGTGTATGACCTACTCATAATTGTATTCTTTGTTTAATAAACATTAATTTATGTGTATTTACATATTCATTGTATGATACATCTTTCATGGGGTGTATGTTTCGTAAGTTACCAAATTGGTAAGGGTTAATTTCACAATCTCTTTATTATCTGAGGTTGTTTTTACATAAATATCTAATGGGACATATTTATTATCCTTGTCCATGTTTTATGAAAGATATTTCAAAGGGATTTTATTAAGGTACTTTTTACTAAAACATCATTTCATATTTTTTAAATATTTATTCTTCTAAATCTTTCTCATTATTGTCCATGTCGTCAAAATGGTTTTTAAGGATTTATTTATATAGATATGAATGTTTTTAAAATGTTAATTCCTTTTATAATTTTTCAAAGTGTTGTGGGATAGTTTGATTAAAAAATTTCTTTAAATGACTTCTTTTCCAAGTTGTGTGACTTTTAAATGTTTTCATGAAAAGGGGTATTTCTCTCAAGGTGTTTTACAAATCATTTTTATCAAAATAAAAATCCTTTAATGGATTTTAAACATGTTTTGAAATTGATTTATCATGATAAAAATCTTCCATATTGTGTAAAAGGTTTTTTGATATGTTTGAATGTGGATGTGTTATTTTTATACCATTCATGGTTTACGGGTAAAGTATTGAAATTTCGTATGCTAGGTTTAATACTAATGTTTATGTTATGTTTTGACCTTTTCATATGAGGAATGCATTGGACATAGTAAGTAACGGTTGAATCCCTCTATACCTCCTCGATGCATCTGTAGGTCTCATGAGACAAACTAGTGTCTTTGCATGAGGCCTTGACAAAATCTTATTTGTAGTCTTGGCACGGGGCCTTGGCTACGTGGTTATGATAGTCTGGCATTATGCATTGCATCTTTATGAAAGTGGTTATTGATATTGCATGTGATTATTTGATTAGTAGAATATCCATGTAAATAAGTAAATGGCATTATTTCATTTTATTTCTACCATATTATGCTGATGTTCATGTTTAAAAGGCTTTTGTTTTAGTTTTACACATTGCCGTAATTTTTTTTTCTTATTTTTGAATGTTTCTATTGTATTTCTTACCCTTACTGAGCATTTGAGCTCACCCCTTTCAATGTTTTATTTTCCCAGGATTCCAAGTAGTTTATTATGATTGATATTCAGGGTTAAGCCAAGGGAATAATGGTGTTAATAGAAGACTATTTATGATGTTGTGTATTTTATAAAGTGTAATGTAACATTCATTTATGTAATCTATTATCCAGGACTACTATATTGATCGGTCTTTGGAGACTTGATTCCTTGTAATCATGCCAATCTATTAAAATAATGCACCGAATCTGGGTAACTGGGGTCAGGGCGTTACACCAATCATCATGAAAATTAGAGAAAGGGATAGGGATAGGTAAGAGGTGAAATATTAATGATTAGGGCAAGGGTAATTGTCATTAAGTAGCTATGGAATGTAAAAAATGTTGAATCTTCAGTGGACTCTGATCAAATGTAAGAAATTTTTATGTTTTTCTATAAACACCCATATATTTACTTCAGTTTAATCATAAAGGTCATATTATAACTGATATGGATCCTCATGGGTTTTATCTATATCTATTTCAATGATAAATGGGGCTCTAGAATGATAAATGGTGTTCCAATTCTAGAAATCCCCATCCCACAATGTGTTGATCAATGAACTCATGTCACATACTCATCATATTTTTGGAAGATGACATTTTTGAACTAAAAACTATTTAATTAGAGTAAAAAACTGGTATTGTAGATCATATTTTGGTTAGGTACATGACTAGAGAGCTCATGCATGGCCACATGGTCATGTTGGGTGGAAGAACAAACCCTATACGGTATGCACAACATGCAGTATGTTTCGACACAATGCTTTTCAATGGAAATTTCCTATTTATGATTATTTAATACAATCCCATGAAATCCCAACACAATGAACTAATAAGTACTATGTGTCCTTTAAACATAATTTTGACACTTATGTGTTTGGAATTTCAATAATCTAATAGTAACTGTTGCAATCAGTAAGAAGTTTGGAGTTTGACAAGACAATAGTAATTTTTTGTAAATAGTAACATACCCATAGGAATAGTAATTTTACCCTTATGTATAGTGATATAACACAATGAATAGTATCTTTAACTATTATTGTATATAAATAAAATTCCAGTGAATGTTTTTCATACATATATTTATGGAATATGTAAATAATTGTTTTAAAACTACTTTTTTAGAATAATTTATGATTTTATTTAAATATTTAAATAATATTTTTTAGAAAATAATTTATGAAATATTGATTTTATTTTTTTATTCTACACGTCGAAAAATGATTAGGGTGAGTTTTTGGGATTTTTCTGAAGTAGTTGAATTTTTTTAATTGTAAAATACATTAATTTACCGTATAAATACATTATAAAATAAGTAATCTATTCCTGACATCAAAACGGATGTAACAAAACAAATAATTAACTCACAAACATTTTTTACTATTCATGTTCATGGAATCATCACTATTTATTTTCTAATGGAAAAATAAAAAATGAATGATTATAATATTATGAAAACCCTCCTTTACTTTACTATAAATACAACCCCTATTTACCTTCTATCATCACTCCTCTCAAGCCTTGTTCCATCCCTAAATTCTATCAAAAACACTCCCCAAGTTCCCTATCCACTTCCAGTATCCTTTGGTCTCCTGAAAAGACCAAATCCTCTCCCTTTAAGAGGTTCTCATGAAATATTGACTCAAGTGGTAAATTCCTCTTTTCGATTCGTCTACATTCATTCCAAGTCCTTTTATTTACTTTTCTACACTTACCAAACCACATATATATTTTATGACAACTCCAGTAACTGATATATAATTTAATGTTGTTATGATAGTAGAATAAGTTATTATCAAATCTCTTTTAACCTTCATTTATTTTAGTTTTAAAGACACCATCCAAGATGTGCAAATTTACCACATTAAAGGACGATGGGTTTTCAATTTCTATTACAATAAGAAACTCTAGTCATGAAACCATCTTTATTTTTGGAACAAACAAAAATATATGAATTATTTATCATATATAATTTTGTAATCCTTTATTACAATTTTTTTTATTCGTAAAATAGAACATCTTCATTGTGGCCAAAAACCACAATTATTCCAAAAAGTATTCACTAATGTTTTATATAATTATTCAACTTCACTCTAAGTAGCCAAATTAAATTGAAAACCATTCAATATGAAGATTGTTCAATAATTTTAATGAATATCAATTTCAAAAAACCAATTTCATCTAACTTTTTTATCCTTTCATGAAAATAAGTAAACTGATCATAAAAACCATGAAAACAAATAGACCCAAATAGTGAAATTGAACCACTTAAACAAAAAAGGTCATGAATAAACAAAAAAAATTTACAGTAAATATATTACATATAAAATAGGTTATGTAATTATTAATTAATTAACCTAATTTTACTATTCTGGTCATTTATATCATGTGAGGAACACCATCAGACTTAAGGTAAGGGATCCTCCATATTTCACATTTCTTCAAGATTTCCCTCTATGTTTTTTACATTCATGTGTAATTCATAATTATCGGGTATGATTAATAAACTAACCCATTATTCATTATTATTAAATGATTATAACCCCTATATTCTCTCATTAATCACTCTTAATTATGTACGATACCGTACAGATTTTCCGTGAGGGATTCAACCCAAACGACCTTTATTCCTCTAGGTTTCTTTATCATTATTTTTACCTAATTAATGATGTATATTATTCTTATATTAATATTCTAAATGATATGTTAATTTCCCAATCAAATGTAACAATTTCCATTCATCATTATTTTTCAGGGATATACATGTTTTTAAGTGATTGCTTCCTCAATACTCCCCGATAGGAAAACCTGTTTTGAGGGAGGTTCTGGAATTCTTACATGACTTCAAGTGAACTATATAATTTATTTTAATCCACCATTTTATTTATAAAATAATCCTGTTTAATTTTAAAACATTATTGGTTTAGTTTTTTTTGAACGAAGGATTGTTCCCTTTTCTATTTTAAATACTCCACAGTATTTTTTTAAAGCTAATAAAACAAATTTTGTGCCAAAATTTTGTGAATAATTTTCATACATATTATCACTTATAATTGGAGTCAATAAAAATTATAAATAAATATTTTCCTTTATTAATTTCTATTTATATTTTATTTCTCTTATTTCATGGACACTTTTGTGTTACACCCATCTATTATGCTTTGTGTCATGATTGTGTTACCCAAATAATTCCATTTGAATTTTTTATATTAATGTAAGATTGAGTATATATGATTATCTATGTGGAAAAAATATTTATGAAAATTGAAAATGGTTTCACCCAAATAACGCTCCAATACACTTGGTATAGTTAAGTATCATGAGATGTTATGTGTGATGATCTTCTTAGTTAGCCAAGGCTTGTGCTACATTGTGAAAAGATCTTGGTGGTAAGCCATGACTCATACAAATTGAATGTTTTTTACTTATACATTTATATGACTACATGTTTATATGAAACATTGTTTATATGTAAAGGTTCCATATGGTAAATTCCTTTTTATATCATCAAGTCTTGCCTTTAATTCCTTTTACTAATGCTTTGTTCTAATGGTTATTCCATTACTGGGATATTTTTCTCATCCCTTTATTAAAGTGTTCCCCAAGGAACCCTTTGAGGATGATTGAGAACAAAATAAGTTAAGTGGTCAATTTGATTATTAAATAATGAAGTGTTTTTTAGCCTCTTGTTTTTTTATTTACAATTCATCAAAGACACTAGAATTCACCATAAATTTTATGTACTCTGATATATAATTATGTAAGAAATCATATAATCTCTAATTTAAAAGGATAGGGTCTCTATAGTTCATATTATAGGATGGTCTTGTTTTTTTGGAGACTAGGAATATATAAATTTAGTATGAACCATAAGGATGAGACAAAAAATATACCTAAATTATGGTATGTATAGAGTAAGTTGTTTATCAAGAAAATACATCACTATCTAGATACAAAAAGGTATAGGAGGATCTAAGCTAGATATAGCTAGGAGTGAAAATTCCAACAAGGTGTTTTAAGAATGACCTAGGGTATCCTGGTACATGAAAACTATCTTTTCATCACTCTTGGTTTGACACTCCTAGGGGATATATTTGTGTAAATTAATGGGATTATTACAAACCATTACTAGGGGAATATAAAAAGACCATAAGAATATATGTTTTGAAATAGATCAAGGATAACAAATATTGTAACCCAAGGAACCACAAGTTAGGATATAGTTGTCCTTTACAAGTTTATCCATCTACGTTCAAAGTATCCTTTTTATGCTCAATATAAAAGTATTAAATCCCTCTAATTTTATGTTATATTTATTAGTTAATGGTCGGAAATAGAAGAACATGTGCCAATAGTCAAGGTGATAAAGAATGTAATGATTTCCCAAATGATATGCCTGATATGATGGGAAAAGGTGCTCAAAACATCATGACATTACTTTCTCATCCGATTCATGTTATGAATAATAACATGAGTCATGTGGAACAACCTCCTCCTCTAAGGAAATATCATGACTCTATTGAATCAATAAGGAGGAAAAGTTATCCCATGTTCAGTATATCTTGTCATCACCACCATGAGGAACAATGGATTTACTCCATAGATAAGACACCCTCCTTCCTATTGTGCTTGGAAGAATAGAAAGTGGTACTGGTGATCTATTATTTTGATGGAAAAAATGATCAGTGGTTGATCCTGATAAAAAATAAAAAGTCCCAAGAGGAAATTGATTCCATGGATTGGGATGAATTCAAGAGGATGTTTTAAAAAAAATACTATCCTATAACACTCTAACTCAATATAGGAAAAGAGTTTCTCAGACTCAAGTATAAGGAATATGATTTCATCAGGACATATGAAGAAAACTATACAGGGATTTCAAGTTACAACTCTGGAAATGTCATGAACACCAAATTCATGGTGGATCACCTCTTAATCAAGCTAATGCAGAGTCTATAGAAGGTGTTGGTGGTCTGATACTTTGAACTTTATGATGAGATTTTATGTTGTACCCTCAAGGATAAAATGGATATTGGAGACTTTTAGTGGTCTCTTAGGTCCAGTGACCAAAAGTAGAAAATGGAGAACAACATGGGTGGTTCAACAAACAAATCCTATAATGGAAAAAAGAATGAATATCCCAATTGTAATATTTGTGGGATGAATCATCTTGGGAGTTGTCCAAAGGGAAACAAGAATTGATTCAAATGTTGAAAGTGTGACATCTGGCAAAATACATCCAATAGGATTTGAAAAATCCTGTTAATGTGGAAGATAAAAGGAAGGTTAAGATCAATCCTCAGTCTGTAGTATAGTGTTAAAACTACAAGAAGCATGGGAATTATCCAAATAATTTACCTAAGCCAAGGGTTGTTGGAGGCAGTGAAAAAGAAACTCCATGAAAAAAATAAGGGATTATGCTATCACTAACACTTAGGTGGAGCTATACAATGATGTGGTGATAGGTACGCTAGTTATTCATTCAATAACAGAAAACATACTATTTTATTATGATCCAATGCATTATTTAATAACATTCATGTCTAGTAGAACTATTCAAATTCCACATAAAAATTTGGAGAATAAGTTATCTACTAGAATAGTGGAGGGGAAATTATTTCATTCATGGTTTATAACTCCTCCTTGGGTAACACTTGCGGACTAAACCTCCCAGAATATCTCATAATACTTATTTTTTGGTGGATTTTGTTGCTATCATGGTAATGGATTGTCTATCATTATTCAAAATCAAAAATCAACTTTTGGGAATGGGAGATCACTCTTCACAACCTGAAGCATCCTCCAATTCTTTACAAGTGTAAGGGGAAGATGAATCCCCTTAAGAATCATTATCTTAATTTAGAATATTAATTCATTATAAGAAATAAATTATAGCTCAAATGAATGTGACAATGTAGATAATAGTGCTCGAAGATATCCCCATTTTGAGGGATTACACTAATGTATTCCATGATGTGTTTCTTGGAATTCCTCCTAATTGAGAGGTTGAGTTCTCAATAGAACTTATTCATGGATCATTACCAATTTCAAAGAAAACTTATAGAATGGACACTATTGAGCTGGAAGAGCTGAAGAAGCAGTAATAGGAGAATCTAGACATGGTTTTTAGACGACCAAGTGCTTCACCATGGTATGTAACAGTCATCTTCTTAAAAAATTTGTATGGATAAATGTTCCTTTGCATTGAATATTTTGATCTAAATATAATCTTGATAAACCAAAAGTATCCCCTATCATAGATAGATGACTTGTTCAATCATCTTGGTGGGGCTAATTGTTTCTCTTAGGTGGAACTTCGGTCGGGATATCACCAATTAAAGGCGAGGAAGGAAAATATTCCATATAATTCATATCAAATGAGGTGTGAAAAATCTGAGTTCATAGATATTCCCTTCGGACTCACCAATACTTTTACAATTTTCATGGATTTAATGAATATTGTCTTTAGATACTACCTCAAAAATTTTGTGGTAGTCATTATTGATGATATTTTGATATGTTCCTAGAGAGATGAGGAACATAATGAGAGTTTGAATGTTGTGATAATGAATTTTCAAAAGGAGAAGGTTTATGAAATGTTTAGTAAATGTGAGTTATGGATGGAGGAATTATCATTTTTGGGGTATTTTATCACCAGATAAGGGATATCTATGGACATTTCCAGGAAAAGGGTGATTGAAGAGTGGCCCAGGACAACATCTATAATAGTGATCCATAGATTTTTAGATATCACTGGGTATTATCATTGAATAATGAATAACTTTTAATTATTCGAAAACCAAATGACCATGATGACATGGAAGGGAGTAATGTTTTTTTGGACTCATGAATGTGAAGACTATTTCATGGAGTTTAAAAAAGGCTTATCACTATGCCAATACTCACAGTCCAACCATTTTGGGAACTCTTTATGGTGTATAACAATTCTTCAAGGAAGAGAATATGATTTGGGGTATTGAGAAATGATAAAGTTATATCATCTGCCCTAAAATAGCAGAAAATCCATGAGCAAAATCATCCAACTCATGATCTAGAATTAGCAGCATTAATCATTGTGTTCATAATCCAGAGGCATTATCTCTATGGGAAGAAGTGTTAGAAATATAATGACCACAAAAGTGTCAAATATATATTCACCAAAAATTATCTTTATATGCACCTTAGAAGATGGATAGAGCTCATTAAGGATTATAACTGCTCAATCCACTACCATTTAGGCATGGAAATGAAGTTGGAAGATTCTCTAAGTAGAAAAAATCCCACATCATTATCAATTATGTGAAATAAAAAGGATACACTCTTCTTAGATTTTTATAGGATGGACAATGAAAACATTAAAGAAAAAACATCATGATTTTTTTTTCTCAAATGATTGCTCATCCATACCTCATGGTGAAAATAATGGATTCTTAACGAAAAGATGTGGAAATTCATAAAAGGTGGGATTCTATCTGTAATGAGAAATCTATTGATTTGAAGATTTCCAGTTAAGGAGTTGTAATATCTTGGTCAAAATTATGTGTAACATATTATCTAGAGACAGAGAAAGAGATTTTTAATGACACCCATAGCTCGACCTTCTCTATTCACCCATGGATCACAAATATGTATTGAGATATTTGAGAGAAATTTTGGTGGGACAATAAGAAGAAAGATATTTATAAATATATATAAATGTGAATAAAATTTCAACCTATGAAGGATGATAGGTAGGAGTATAAAGGGATTATTCATCCACTAACCATAACAACATGTATGTGGGAGAACATTACCATGGAATTTTCCACTTAACATCCACGATCATCAAGACGAAACAATGATATATCGGTCGTTGTGGATCTTCATACAATGATAAATCAATTTATCACAATTTGAGAGGAATTATCATTGAATCAAATTTCAATTATTTACATCAAATAATTTGTATGGAAGCATGGTGTACCACTATCCATTATATCTGATCCATATATGAGATTTAACTCAATGTTCTAGAAACTTTTCAAACAAGATCTTATAACTGAACTGAACTTTAGTACGGCGTGTCATCCTCAAACTGATTGCCAATATGAGGAAACTAACTAGACACTAGAAGATATGGTGAGAGAATTTTCAATAGACTTTATAGGAGGAATGGACCAAATTCTTTAACTTATTGAATTATCATACATCAAATGTTTCCACTCAAGTATCTGAATGGCACCATATGAAGTATTTTAGGGGAAAAACTAAAGAACATCACCATGTTGGGATATAGTCAGTGAAAGTAAGCTTCTAGGACATGAAATGGTCACAAAAATGGTGAAGAAGGTGAAAAATATTTAGCAGAATATCATGGAATCCAAAATTTGTTAGAAGTGTTATGTAGATAATCATTGATTAGACATTGAGTTAAAAGTTGTCGACATGGTATTTCTACGCATATCTCTATGGATGTAGGACATGAGGTTTGGGATGAAATGAAAGTCAGGTCCCACGTACATTTGTCCCATTGAGATTCTTGATCATATCAGGGTTGTGGCCTATCGATTGAAACTTCCACCTACCATGTCCAAGTTACATGATTTTTTTCATATATCCCTCTAAAGGAAGTACATAGAAGACCTTTCACATGTACTCTCCATTGAGGAGGTATAGTTGGAAGATGATATTTATTATGAGGATCATCCAAAGAATATCATGGATTATAGAGATAATGTTCTACATAACTAGTCTACTCGCATGGGAAAGGTACTATGGTGGAATCATAAGTACAAAGAGGCTGCATGGGAACTACAGAAGGAAATGAAATAAATGTACCTGCACCTGTTTATGGCCTAAATTTAAAATGTAATTTCAAGGGAGAAATTTATTATGGGGGTAAGAATGTAATGACCCAATTCTATTCAATTTATATTTACTTCTTATGATTATGTCATATAATCACATGAAATCAAAACAGCATGAACTACTAAGTACTATATAACTTTTAAACATAAATTTGACAATTATGTGTTTGGAATTTCAAAAATCTGACATTCACTGTTGCGATCAGTATGATGTTTGGAGTTCGAAAAGACAGAAATAATTTTTAGTGAATAATAACATACCCTTATGAATAATAAATTTACCATTATAAATTGGGATACACCCTAATTAATATTAACCTTACCTATGATAGTATATAAATAAAATTCATGTGAAAGTATAATGTACCTATATTTTGGAATAAGTAAATAAATGTTGTAAAAATGGGTTTTTATGAATAAATTATTATTTTAATTAAATTTTTAATTAATTATATTTAGAAAGTATTTTATGAAAAATGGATTTCATTTTTGGATTATACAAGTCGAAAAAATTTTAGGGTGCATTTTTGTTTTTTTTCTGATATACATGAATTTTTGGTGAATAGAAAAATACATTAATTTACCATATATATACATTATAATTTAAATCAACTATTATTGACATCTTAAGTTGTGTAAGATCCCAAATATAGAACTCACATGAATTTATTATAATTATTCATCATGTAATCATCACAATTTCTGGTTACCTAGAAATATAATTAACTAATGTTTATAACAATATGAAAACCCTCCACTCCTCCACTATAAATACCACTCCCCCTTACCTCTTATCTTCACTCTTATGAAGGCTTTTTAATTCCCAAAATTCTTCCCACATCATCCCTAAAGATTCTATTGCACGTCCAAAATACCTTGGTCTCAGAAGAAGCCCAAATGTTATCCCCTTAAG
Source organism: Viscum album (assembly GCA_963277665.1). Taxonomy (NCBI): domain Eukaryota; kingdom Viridiplantae; phylum Streptophyta; class Magnoliopsida; order Santalales; family Viscaceae; genus Viscum; species Viscum album. Next base: position 810,501,133 of record OY728126.1, on the reverse strand, counting down.
ATGCTCTAAAGGAAGATTGATTCAAGAGGTAAATTTCTCTTTTCAATTCTTATACTTTATTTTCAAGTCCTTTGTTTAAATTTCAATAAATACCTATCCTCATCCAAATATTATGAAAAATACATTACATTACATGTTATGGAATGTTGATATTATAATGGAATAATTTATTATCATCTCTTCTTTATGATTATTTTTTAGTAGTAAAGACAACATCTGAGATGTGTAAATTTACCACATTTAAGGACGATGGGTTTTTTATTTCCATTACCATCTTCAATTTTGTTCATGAAACCATTTTCATGGTTGAGTTAGACCCTAATATTTGTAATATGTCTCATATATTGTTCTATAATCCTTTTATACACATGGAATTGTTATATAAAACAAAACATGTTCATTATGGAAAAGCCACCAATTAACCAAATAAGTTATCACTAATGTTTTATATAATTATTCGAATTCAAAAAAGTAAAAAAATTACATTTACAACCATGTAATCTCATGTATTTTAACTTAGGTAATATAACTTAAATTTTGGGAAAACAATTCCATCTTACATGTTTATTCATTAATGAAAATAATTAAACCGGTCATAAAATCCAAGTAAAGAAATGGATGAGAAGAATGAAATTGAACCACATAACCCATCATAAAATGTCACTAATTAAACTAAAAAGGAAATAATAAATTGTTTACATATAGAATAAGTTCTTTAATAATTAATTAATTAATAAAAATTATTAATCATGTCATTAATATCAGGAAGAAAACACTATCAGACTTAAGGTAAGCTATCCTCTCTATTTCAATTTTATTCAAGATTTCCACCTATGTTATTCCCTTTCATCAGTCATTCATAGTGATGGGGTATGATTATTAACCTCCAAAATATTTTCACCATGATTTTGAAACTATGATAAAACCCTATCTCTTTCTTCAATCCCTATCATGTACACATAAAGCTATGTTAATTTTCTGAGTGGGATTCAACCTGAACCTCCATTATTCCTTCGAGATTCGTTATCATCATTTTTCTTTAAATGAGTTTATATATTAATATTATTTTTACCATATAAATTGTATTTGAATTCTATAAAATCACGTAACATGTTCCAGTCATCAATCCCTTTCACAGATATACATGTTTTTAGGTGATTCCCTCTTTAATACTTCCCAACAGGGAAACATGTTTTGAGGGAGATTCCCAAATTCTTACCTAATTTCAAGTGAACTATATCTTCTATTTAAATCCCCATTGTCATTATAAAATAATTATTTTTATTATGAAAACCTTATTGGTTTACTTCTGGTTTTGTATAAAGGATCATTCCAATTTCTATTTTAAAGGTTCAATAATATTTTCTTTAATACTAATGAAAAATATTTTAATGAAAAACATTATTGAATAATTGTCTTACATGTTGTCGCATAAACTTGAAATAAGTCACCATGATACATATATATTTTCTCTAATGAATTCCCATGTATATGATAGTTTCCTTCATTCATTGACACTTTCGTGTTACACCCATCTTTTACGCTACATTGCATGATTATGGTAACCAATTCTTTCCATGGGTAATACTTATGATTATATATGATTGAATATGTTTGATTTTTTTTGTGGGAAAAAATTTTCTTGAGAAGTTATGAGCGGTGCACCCATATAACACTGAAATCATTGGGTAATTGTATGTATCATGAGATGTTATGTAAAATGGTCTTGGCAGTTATCCTTGGTTTGTGTTAATATGTGAAATGATTAGGGCAGTTAGCCTTGACTCATTCTATAGTCAGGTTTTAAGTTGCTCAAAAATTTCTCTGACTCAATGTTTATATTATTCCATTTCAATATCTTAAAGTTTCATATGTAAAATTAATTTTTATCTCATAAATTCATGCCATCCATTCCATATGCTAATGCTTGTTCTAAGCGTTATTCACATATTTAGATACTTAGCTCATCCCCTTGTTCATGTGTTCCCTCGGGTACCCAATGAAGATTTTTGAGCACAATGGAAGTTAGTATCTCATTTTTAAGATTAAATAAAAAAGTTTTTTAGTCTCTTTTTTTTATGTAACTAATCATCAAAGAAACTAGACTTCATGATCATTGTGTTTTACTCTAATGTATAATTATGAATAAAATCATGGAACTACCTATGTAAAATGCTAGGGTTACTATACAGTAGTACAAAAATAGTGAAGAAACATTCCCAATCCATGTTTGGTATATGAGATGGAACCCCTTGTACGGTACATGTAAGGTATAATTTTAACATGTTTTATAATTTTTTACATGAAAATTCTATAAGAAGTAAACTCCCAAGAAAACACACATGTCCTCACCATGTGCGGTATATAAGAGGACACATTATGTTGGGTACATGCCATACAATTGCGTTTAATATGCCAATTACAGTTGATGTAAATTAAAAGGTTGTGCGTGGGGATTATAGAGAATTTAATCACGTATATCAATTTTCTACTTCTCCCCTTTTTACCCCTTTAGTTATTTTCGAAGGTTTTACCCCTAGAGTCATAATTAAACATAATTAGGGTCCATTTTGATAATTTTAGGCATAGATAATGATGACGGAACACTTGAGGTTATTATAGGACAATAAAATTTAGTTTGTGATGGGGGGGTGTAAATAGTGATTATTCCTAAACTAAATATATTTTATATGTAATGAAAGAGAGATAATTGTGTTAGATGTGATGTAATAAATCGCACAAGAAATTTTTTTTGTGTATTTTCCCGTGAGTAAATCCTCCTCAAGAGGTATAACCTTTTTGGACTTGGATGTCATGATATATTAGAAATAGGGTTTGGGGACGTTTGACGTTGAGAGATGGTTATTGATCTTATAAACTAGTTTTGGTGAGATGATCCCAAGAGGTATAGAAATATTTTTTATATTACATCAAGGATGCCTTGTGGGATTTATCTTCTTGACTACTATTTCATAGAATCCCAAAAGGGATTCCTCTGCTTACATGTGGACCATAATGATTACGAGTGGAAAGAATCCACATAATTATTACATCGGGCACCATAGTGTATTCTCCATTGGATGACCAACCCGGGACTAGTGCATTATGGGTTTGGGTAGAGATGGTAGAAGAAGCCACCTTATAACACATACTAAAATTGTGGGATATAGGGGTTTTGGAATTATTTATGTGTTTAATCATTCATCAACCCTCACTCTTTTATTCATTTCTTCACCTTGTTACAATTGATCCAACTATGATTTCTAGACATTCTCCTCAGTAGTCAACCTATGGGGCCTAATAAAATATTCTTATATAATGGGGATGCATAGTTGTAGATATAGGGGATGAACTCACGAGTCTTATTAATTTGGATATTGCTTTTAGAGGAAGTCCCTTTTTTTAGGATTCTAACCTGAAATTTTTTTATAGAGGATGATTACATGTTCATATCAGACCCCTAGTTATTAGTGTTATCCAAGGAATGAACTTATTTCTAAAATCTAATTGATTGTAATGGATTATGGGTGGATGAATTTATATAATAATGATATTATTATGTTAGCATAAGGACTGATGATGATCTTCTTGATTGATTCCTAGCATAAAATGAAAGATCAAGTGGATTCACCATTACTACATTTCCCAATATTTTCTAGGCGTAGACTATTAATCATCTTATGGAATGGATATTGAGTTTTTATCTTGGATATAGAGAGTATTCTTTACATATCACCTAATGTTCATCTACCCATAGGGATTAGTTGATCCTAATTGTTTTACTACATATGGACCGAGAAATAGGAATCCAATGTCAGGATCCATTACACATTGATAGAGTATTATAGAATAATGGTCTATTCCATTTTTTCGGACTTACAATTAATACATGGAACTATTATCTAAATACTATAGGTGATTACATGTGAACCAATGTTACAAACATAAATCCCCCAATGAGGACATATCATAATAAGAGATATTTTCAACACTGGATGAAGAAACTAATGTTGGTCAGAAATCAAGACCCACAAATCAACTTGATCATGCATAGCATTAGTGGTATATCCTCATCTGCAATTCCATAGTCATAATATTTGTAGTAGATCCTGATCTCAAACCCAATGATCAATAGTGGATTTATTTTACTTATTATTTCTAATTTTGTTTCGCCTAGGATGAGAATACAGAATGAGAATTCACATATGATTGTAAGTTATAGGTTATCTATTGATTGTGGTCATCTAATAATTATTTCTAACCCCATGTACATGATCCTTTCTGTGTATGTAAATATTATGTCTACTTTATGTTTGATCATAAATGCACAATGGATAGGGTGATGCCCTGGGTTTCATGATCAACCATAGATTCACATTTGGATAATTTTGATCAGGGTAGAGAAACTCAACAGTTTATTTGATACTAGGTGTATAGTTCTTATATAGTTTAGAGTATATCCTTTTACTGTGGTATTTATTTTATTCCAATTTCTGTTATTGACCTTATCATATACAAGTGTTTTATTTATCATATTTATATTCAAGAATTTACATAATTTCATTTATTAAAACCTTGATTATATTTCTAACTTACACACTTTGATTATTTACATCCATGGATTATGATTATATAATTGTGATTTTCCCTTACATTGATATGAGAGCTATGTATCCCCACATACAAAACAGTATCCCTCTTTATAAGTTGAAAACCTCTTGTGTATGGGGATGTGTGCTTGAGTCCTAATTAATAACCAAGCATGTTACTGTTTGTAGATTGATTTGGGGGGAGATGTGACATCATTCATGTATCATTATAATTTTTTAAAAGTGAATGATTTTTTAATAAAATACAATTTTACTATTCACTATGAAATCAATTATTTTTGAAAAAGCCCAAACTTTCACTCTAACGTAATTTCAATATGATAGATTAAATAATAAAATGTAATACATCAAATAAATTTTATAAAAATTTGGAACATATGTCATCATAAAATTCTTTAATAAATTTTAGTGCATTTTTTTATTGTTTCATTAGAAAAAAAATATTACATAGTATAATTAAAGCTTGGGTGTTAGATTTATGACATCTAAAAAATTTCAAAGATAAAATTTACATAATATAACTTCATAGAAATATATGGTATGTCATTCAACATATATTATTTTCATTTCTACATTTCATTATTTATTCTATGGTTTCTACAAATTACCTTCACAAATCAAGTACTATGATTCCACAAAAATTATTACTCAGTGTCAAGAATCTTGACAGGGTCTTCAAAATAGGATAAACTAGGATATAATTATTTTTAATAATAGGTGGAATCATGAATTGGACCTAAATATTAATTAACCAATAATGAGATATGAAATAAATCATGAACATTTGAGAGTCTATGTGGAATTTTGAAATGATAATCCATAACTCCAATTATTTTAAAATATTCAAAGCTATCAATGTAACATGGAATAATTTCTCATTTATTTTCCTAACATATAAAACACACCCACTAGGATACATTAAAAAAAACACGATTTCTTAATTTAAATTCTACATCTTTTTATTATCAGCACAACTTTTTCTATATATTATTCGATACCATAACACGATTATGAATACTCTTCACTCTCATAGTTGTCTCCTCCACATGATCTTGGCTCATAAGATTCCATCACCAACATAACTAAAATATATCGATGTTCAATTGATTTTAATATAATATAATTCTTGTGGTGTTATTTTAATTTTTTATTGTAATTAAAAGTTATATAAAAATTATACCAAAAGTTAATACACATCATATATTTCCTAAAATTCAAATGAGCAAAACGTCAAAATGTATCTCATTGTCAAAATAGTCTTTTTAGACTAACAATAAGTATGAGGATGACAAGTAGTTATGAAATGTATCTTGGAGTGACAATCCTTATAAATACTCTGAATTTTCTTTAAATAAACCATGTATCATGATCATATTCTATTGAAGGCAGTGAATAACGAAGTCAGACATCAATTTTAATATAGACTAGTGTATGGAGCTCAATATCTAGGCATTCCATTATAGTGATAAAAACTATGGTCAAGGTAAGGGGATCAATAATAATTAACATGGAATAATTATTTCCATCTTTCATGGAAATACAGTAAAAACATCCCTTATAATATAACCCCATGTTCTCATAGAAATACTTATAGTTTCTGTATGTCATTTATGATGTTGTCTTTTAGAATTTACCTATTTATAATCTAAGAATCATGAAACATATCTAAAATTTCATGTTTTATAATATAACATAAAAAATTTCCCCTAAATTCTAAAAACATTTTGGTTCTACTAGTGTGTATATGAAAATTTTTAAGGTATGAGATTCGTCTAATAATTATGGAAAATATAGTATCTTTAAAAATATTAATATACTATCTTTAAAGATTATGTATAAAAACATCCCTCCATTTAATTATTTTATTTAATTTTTAATGTTCTTATTATAAATATTGAAAAAATTTATATTTACTAATATGGATGGCTTAGAAATCATTAGGAATATGTATTATGTTTCCCCATCCTCAAGGTTTATCATATCTAGATTACTAAATATATGAAATTAGGATCATTTTCAATCGTAATTTTATTTAAACTACAAGATCATTCATAATCAATGCATATTACAACATATTTTCCTTCCCATGTTAGTTGTTTATTAATAATTAATAATCCTTAAGTTTCTATAACTGTCACCTTTTCCTCATGTTGATATGTTTTTTTGGGAATATTCATTCTAATCATTGTTGGTAAATTTATATTTCACATTCATTACCATAAACATAATTCATTCATATATTTAATGGAAATAATAATGATTCCATCTCGATTTCATGAGTTGGGTAATTTTGTTTATGAATATATAAATTAAATTATTCATATGAATAAACTATATTGTTCTATATAAGTTTACATCTACGTCTCTTCTTTGATACATAATTATATATTACAAATCCATCCATTATTGATGTTAAATGTAATATCAGTTCATTGAAAAATTTTATATTTAACAATTTGAAACATTATTTTTTTTATTTTGAACATATAAACATAACCACATTTCATGTTAACATGGTTACTGAGTTAACTAATCATGCAATATTTTTTATAAAATCAGTTATTATGATAGATAACCCAAGGAAACTATAGACCTTGGTTATATTGGCTTTCCTTGGCCATTTCATCATATATTTAGTCATTAAATATCAACATATATTAAATCCATAGATACATCACGAATAGTAAAAGAGTCTTCTTAAATACGAAAATAAAAATTTCATAATTTTCCAAATAACTAATTTTATCTATGTGTCTTAAGAAAGAATCCAAAATGAGTCTAGTGATCAACACCATGTTTAGAGTTTAAAAAGACACATCATAAATTCCATTAAAAAAATTATCAACATAATACCTGAATAGATAAACGATTCATAAAAATAGAGGGTTCATTTGTCAATCCAATGGTAATTATAATAAATTTTCAATGCCCACACCTCATAAAAATTTCCATCATAAGATTAATATCATTTTTTACTTATAATTGATGATTCATAGAATGAAGAGTGACCATTGAATGTCATTTTTCTCTTTTATGTACATAAAGTTGTCATTGATGGGTAGATAATACTTTTTTTGATATAATAATTATTTTCCCTATAATGAATGTATAAACTCATAGACTAATCATTGTTATTATTAAAAAGAATATGGGCTCCCTATGGTGAAACACCAGGGTGTATAAATACATTATCACACAACTCGTGTAGTTTTTAATTACCTACAGTAATTATCATATCTATATATATATATATATCCAATATATATTCATAGAAATTGGTTTTGCATCATGGATAAGATCAGGGGATAACACAAAGTCATTCTTATGTGGATGTCCAGTTTCATTTTTAGAAAACACATCAATGTGCTCATTTGAAACAACTATATCCTATATTATAAGAATACCTTTCTCATTCATAGGTTGTTTATAATTTTCTTATCCAATAATTTCATTATGTATAACTTCATGAGGTGGATATAGAAATAATTTAAAGGATGCAGACTCCTCCATGAGGATAAGGACTTCCATATCTCCATAAAAAACCACAATCTATTTCTCTCAATAATAATTTATTCCTTATTATTTGAAATAAAATCAATACCATGGATTATATCAAAGTAAACAGTATGTATAATAAACATGTTTTAAAATAGAGTTTTGTTTTTGACATAATGGGGACCTACTGACAAATCCATGAAGCTATAAGACATCCACTAAGAGTCATGTCAGATAATTACATTCTTATGATCCTAGGGGAATTTATAATATTACTCGAAGAAATAAGTGATATAAAATAGTGAGAATATCATGAATCTGATAAATAATTAGACAAATTTTAGTCCAAATTCATTTACTTTCCAGCATATCTATATGAACTTCATCCTCAGGAATAATTATTATATAATCTTGGATTCTATCTATTGATTATTTTTCAGGAAAACTCCATTGACGCCTTGGAAGTTTCTTCTAACAGTTTATTATTTAATTAACGTTAAGTAATTAAACATTTTAATCATAAGTTATTCCATTTACAAATTATATTATTGGATTTTATCTCCAAGATTGATTAAAACACCAATTACCATCAATCATGCTTCACAGGTTTTGTTATACATTTGTTATAAATTATAAATTCTTCCCATCCCATCACCTTTTTTTCGATAAATGTTTTTCCGTATTTCCCAACCACCCACTTATTTTGTTTTATTCCATTGAAAATATAGGAGTTGGATATTTATTTTTCTTTATTTATATTAATTGTTATTGCATTCACATATACAATTTTTTGAGTGGGTAATTTGATTTAATGGATAAGACTTATACCATCAAAGAAGTGACAATTCTTTCTTATTGGGTTATATATATAATCCATTACATTGTTTGGTAACCTTGTAATTTTATAATAACATTTCACAAAATTTATCCTTCAATTTACCTTATATTTCCAAATTATATATCCATATCATATCATACTCATAAAGAATATATTCTTCAATGAGTATGTCTGTGAAATTATTCAATTCTTTACTATTTATTTCATCTAATTTTTTCTGGATGAATAACCGTCATAGATAAGAGTCTCCTTTTTGAAAATAAACTACTTCAATATATTCCAATCATTAAATACTTACCAAATTGAAAAATATATTCTCCATGGACCTGATCCATTTCCTATCTACATAATAGTCTCATTGAATGATATTTGTTTTTATCACAAGAAGTGGCCCAATATAGTTTCAGCATGTTTGATATTAGTGGGATTATCTATACATGAAAGGTTATTAGTTATAACCTGAGCTAGAAACCATAATTTTTTTATAATTATTTCATCTCTTTCCCTCAATTCATTGTATTTCCCATAAATTTTATCCCTAAAATGTTTAAGTAGATTTATATAATTGTAATTACTTCTAATGGTCACCATTTTTAAACAATAGAATATTCGTCTTTGGATAATTTTGTATATTTAAATATAAAATATAATTATACATAAATTGTAACACTTATCATAAGGAGAATATTCAGTATTGATAATTGAATTAATACATAATCTTCCCCTTTTAGAGTTATTATCCCTAGGGGAATCATTATAATACCACATCCACATTCCAGTATCCTAAAGGTGATGTATTGTTTTAGTAAACAGGACATTTTTTACCTCACAAAAACATAATGATATTATTCCTATGCGTATAAGTATACCAATATTCTTCAATATGGTTATGTTCTAAAATATATGTTTTCTTAAATCTATTTCCACTAGTTTATAATAAACATACATTGATGCCAACTCTACCCGTGGAATCTAGTAACATGAAGCATAATGTTATTTTAATACATTGGTATTAGATAAAAACGATTGTATGCTAGTGTATTTAAAAGTTCATTAATCCGTGGATACTAGACAGAAACATGATTTTTCAATTGAGAATGAAAATAAGATATAAAAATTAAAATTATTAAACAAACATTGTTATTTCTTCATGTATGTCCAGAAAATAATTCAAAGATTCAACAACATAGATTATTTAAATAAAATTTATTTTCATATCTTATTAATATTAATTAATTATATTGTAATGAGTTATATTAATTATAATAGTAGTATATAATTTTTCAATCAAAAGGAAAATGATTTATTTCTAACCAAATTAGGGTTTTAGACATTATATGGTATTATTTGAAAGATTTATTTATAAATTATAGATTATAAATATGAATCAATTAATATTATATTTGAATGTATTGTTTTTATATTATATTAGGATGAATTTTTGATAATTTTTTGGAATAATTTTTTTCATTCATTAGTAAAAAATAATGTTTTTTAAAGTGATATTCTATTTTCTTGTATTTACGAAGTTAAATACTATTTTGGAGTAGTTTTAAAATTTAATATATTATTATTTATTATATATAATATAATAAAAGTAATTTTTTTAATCGATTTTCTTGAATTAGTTATAACAATATTTTTATTCTTTGATTTTTTTCCTAAAAAACTATTTTATATCAACTTTTACGGGTTTAATTTTAAATTAAACTCTAAAACATATGTGAATATAATATTTTTATATTAATACATAATTTTTATTGAGGTGGTTTAATTTTTTAAAGTAATTTCCTTTATTTTTTGGACATAATAAATATGAATCAATGGTTGTATTTTTCACCATTGTAAAGGAAAATGGAGATATTTCAGATAAATATAATATGACCAGGACTAAAAATGACTCTAAAACATGATTTTAATCTATTTAATGTTTTTTTCCATACACATCCAATATTATATTTTATTTCAATTTTTTGACATTTTTAATTTAATGTAACTTTTATATTATGTTAAATATTGAAAAAAATGTTAATCTCTTACTTTTAAATTTCTATTATATATTTACATTGGTAAAAAATTATGTTTTGAAATAATATTATTGGTTACTATATGTACAGTGAAATAATTTTTATGATGTGAATTTATATTAATTTTCATGGAGGAAATAATTACCTTAAATTCTTACATAAAATCAAAATAATGCTTATAAAAGGAGTAAAAATTAATGTAAATGGTTTCAAAAAACATATCTAGTAATATATGTGGGATTAAATATGTTTTAAAAAGAATTTTATTATTATTAATAATTTAATATTTGTGCTGAAACTGATTATATATGAATTCCATTTCTATCATTTGGATTTCATAATCAAATTGTGTGAATAATTCTTAAAATAAAGGTAATAATATGCTAAAAGTGGAAACTTATGAAAGAGAATGATCATAAATTTCCACCCGTGAATATAAATGAAAAATCACTAACATATGAAAAAATATGTTACCCTTTTATTTTGACAAATTTATTTCCATGGTTAAGGATAAAAATTGTTAACAAAATGGTTATTCTAGAAGATAAGGTTTTAAATTATATATAAACTTATAGAAAAAGTAACTTGATGATTTCATAAATAAAATAACTATATTAACTTCGATTTCATTTCATTTTAAAACCATTTTCATTGATTTATGCACATATAATAGAATAATATTTCATGTATTTCCAAAACATCCCCTTCCATCACTTTGAAAAAGGAAACCCCCTCTCCACTCCTCTATATAATTCAAGGGAATTTTGGTTGGGATAAGTCCAACCAAAATCCAATTATAACAACCCTCCCTATATTCATGATTCTTATTTTTTTCATAATACAATCCTTAAATGTTATATAGTGTAAAATAATGTAGGTTGTCTAAAGAAGATGTATAAAATTTAATAAATTTTTTTAGTTTTATCTCTTCTTCTTCCACTTTCAAATATTCTTTAATAATGATGAAATAATATAAGTAGCATATTTAACATACTAAAGTTATAAAATACTACTTTAATAAACTATATCATTATTCACTTCTAGGAAATAGTAAATCAAACCACTACTCATGTGCATGAAAGACTAATACTTCCTAAATAGATGTAATTTTACTTCCATGATTACACCAAAAAACATGTTATAATGATGGATTTATTTAATTTGAAAAATATTAACGAAATAATTATCATTCCAAATATATAATATTTCATCTATTTTCTTTTATTTATTCTATTGAAAAACGATTTTATCATTTGTTTTTACGTGTTGATTACCACCCATATTAATCTATCTAATTATATATTCATCACGATATCTCATGGATATTCAATATAAATTTATTAAAAGATATAATATGATACTTATAATAAAATATCCATTATATAAATATAAAATGAAACTTACCTTCATTCTCTCTTGCTATTTGAAAAAATTAAAATGTTAATCATAAATATGTATGACATAGCATCTCCATGACTAAAAAATTAATTTTGAAAAATCATATTTCATGGTTAGTTTTAATATAAAATTTTGGAATAAATATTATAATTATTTCATGATTATAATTCAAGATATTACTTAATAAATAACTCTTTGACCATGGTCCATATACTAAATATGTTTTGAAATTATGAACTGAACATCCTCAGAACAACCGACGTTGAAATAATTGATTAAGTAATTAAATACGTCATTGTAATAAATAAAAAATGGTTGAACATAAATTAATATGTGTAAATATTTTATAATAAAATTACATAATTTAAATAAGTTTATTATACCCGAGTTAAATTACACACATGACATGTCTGGACTCGAGGAATTAGATTTCATATAAATTTCATTTTGTTGTGGAATATTTTAATGTTATATACCCTGTTTATTTTATATGGTGTATAAAATTCCAATTTTAAATTTTATATCATATATCATTAACAATTTAGGGTATTTTATGTTTCAATTAAAATTATTTACTATCACACCCTGGTTTTATTTTTTTAGTCAACTAATCATTTTTTCTTAGCTTCCCTCTCGAGTTTCTGTTGTTCTGTATTTAATTATTTATGTTTTCGGTTGTTTTATTTCAATTTCATTGTTTTCTTACAGTGCTAATGGAAAAGAGTTCCTTCCCTTAAATTTAGTAAACTTTTTGACATTATGAAATTGCACGGTTTGAGTTTCATAGGCTTCATACAGTTTAACCCAAACAATGTGTCTATTGATGGAAACTGTGCGGGTCTATGCGAGTCTCTGGTCGATGGAACATGACCTAATTATGGTTAATAAAACCCTTATGAAGGGTTATGAATAGTTTTGAAATTTGTTTTATAACCATGTCATATTATTTTCCCTGCTATGCAACCAAACCATGTGGGTGCCCAGTGTGTCCATTAATGGGCTCATGGTGGGCCCATGGTTTGGGAATCCATGCATCCTAACTATGCGCAGTGCCCTAGTGTCTTAAATATTTTAATCATTTCTATACCCCCCCAAAATGTTGTCCTAAAACCCCCTATTTAAATTTATTTTATCATATGACCTATGAGTTTCTCCCCACACCTTGTCAAACCCTCTCATCCTCTCGCAAGGGTGTATTTGAAGGATTTCATCATGCTTTGGGGATAATCATCATAGTAATATCCACTTATCTTCATTATATTTCTCATAATTCGATATTATAATTAGTAGTCCTTATTTTGTGGTTTTTTAGATCTAGTGTTCTTGTTATTTTTTGTTTAAATAATATTTTTTTTGGTATGGTTTCTCTGGGAAGTTCTTTCTTTTTGGAATCCTTGTAATGTTGTTTGAGGTTGGTATTGTTGAAGAACTTGTCATTTCTTGTAGGTTTAGCTTTTCAGTTACCATTTATATTTTATAATAATTGATATATCCCTTTTCACTCTTTCATAATATGATAATTAGTGTTGTAATATTTTTTTTAAAAAATATTTCACATGAAATGAAGTGACTTCTTTCTTGTTTTAAAGTATAAGGAAATGTTTGGTTATATGTTTCAAAAAAATTGTCTGATAAAATTACCATTTGGGTTTTAGAAGTGAATTTTAATTTCTAAGGAATCATTTTGAATTAGTAAATAAATTTCGATTTTATATTGACTATTTTATACTCTTAATTGGAGTTATAGGTGGTTTTGGTATTATAAATGATGTATTGGATTTCCACGGAAATGGGTGGTTTCTCATAGAGTTCTTAAGGGTTTTTTGGATCTTTTTTATATTAGTTTATCATTAAAACTCACTTCATATAATCATCTTTCTATGTTTATGTTGAATGGTATTATAAGATGTTGGTTTGGACTTGCTTTTGATCAAATGTTTTAATGGTATGAGATTGTTCCTTTGGGTGATCTTGGGAAATTCTTAACTATGATGCTTGTGTGTGTGATGAACAGATGTTGGGTTGGTTTCTTGTTTTGTTTTAAACATATTGATACTATTTAGTCATTACTTGTGGACATAGGAAAGAGAGATTATTTTTGGGGAATTGTTGTTGCACTAGTTTATGATTTCACTCTAGCTAGTGGCACTTACTATGTACCTTGCTCAGATTTGGGATTGTGCCCCTTAGACAGACAAGGTTGGGTAACAACCAAGTGTGTGGTTGAGAATAATTTTATTATTTTAGGAATTCATAATAGATGATTCAGATGTGAAGTATGTTATATATTATCTACTGAGCTCTTTGGATATCCCATGTACTTCAAATATTATTTTCCTACAGCGGATGACTAACATGCCTTGTTTGGTTGGATGCACATTCATGCTATATTAAAATAACTTTGTTATATGACTATTGATTCTTCTCTCTAGTGTGGCAATCCACCTTGTTAAAAATTGATGTTATAGTTTACTAGAGTTTATATATATATTTTTTAAAATGGTATACAATTAATTTCTTCTTTTTCAATAAAAGAAATCTTCTTGTTTCTTTAAAATCGAAATGCATAATTTTTAGGAAAGAATTTCATTTTATATATTGAAGAGAAATGGATCATGTTATGATCCAGAGATAACATATGAGTGAATGACATGATTTTTATATTGAATTTCAAACCTGGTTTTCATTATTCTTTATTTAATAAAAATTCATTGGGAATAGATTTTTTTTGGAATACCTATGGATTTTTAAAACTAATGCTTATAATTTCTTATTATTTTTAGATTCTAGTGCACCATCCAGTTTGGATTCTGATCCCCATGTGGGATTCTAGGTTTGAGTTTGGTGTGTGACCCATGGGGACCTATTGAGGCTTAGTGTTAGTTAGGTTCATTTCGGTTTTGTAGTTAATCTTTTATTTTATTATTATTTTTTTCAAATTTTTTTGTTAAGTTATTCTAGTTAATTATTTTGTTGTTTTCACTACTTATTTGGACAATTTTGTTTATCTATATTGGGGTAAATAATTCTATTTGGATCTCATTAATGGCCTTCGGCTTGTCTTCAAACTGGGAGGATCAAGAACGCTTCTCGAGCCTTGTCGCGAGCCAGCCGGGGTGATTACCTCAAGGTCAAACCGTGGTAGTTTCTGAATAAAGGGTATTAGAGAGTAGTTTTTTTAATACCTTGATTTTAGAGAATAATGTTTATTTAGGATTTCAATGTAGATAAAGAAGTATTGTCGTAACATGGGTAGAAGGTTTGTGGGAGTGTGTGGACAACACATTCTAGATGAAAACCTTCTGTTTCCCTAGAAATTTGATCGTTGTTTTTTTATGTTTATGGGATGTTTTATTCATATAAAATGAAGTGATGCATTGGATAATGGTCACATGAAATCCATGTGGAACTAGGGAAATTGCCCTGAAATACTATTTGTGATGGTTGAGTGATTAGCATTTTTCGTCAAACCATTAGTCCCAGTCACCCATCGACACTAGTGTTCCCACTTTGTGATCTTGTTTGAATACTTTTGATTTTGTTTTATTATTTAAAACATTATTTTTGGATTTTGAAAAACCATGTTTCAAAAAGTAATTTATTTGTTATTAGGAGATGAAATATATGTTTTCCAAATTGTTTCATATGAATGTTTTGAAAATCGGTTTTTAATAGGATGAATTTTGGGTAAAGTTGGAATTTGGTTTGTCATGATTAGATAATTATAATAAAAAATTAGATTTTAATAAATTGGTTTTTTGGAAATAGAAATTTATTTTTCATGTGAAATTGTTCTTGAAGAAAGAGTTGGGGAATTTTTGAATTGTTTTTTGAAATTTTAAATGGTAAATGGATTGAGAAATTGAATCATTGGTTGAATGATTTGTTTAGAAAGAGGTAACATCTTGTTTTGACCTTTGGTATTCATTTGAGGGCTCACATGTGTCAATATGTGTGGTGAAGAGGATAAGTGATGATGTGGGTTGATTAATGTCTTGATTTGATAGGGAATATATGTGAATGAGGATCCATTGAATACTATTGATGAATGTGAGACCCACCATGTTTATTTTATTTTCAAAAGTGTTTTAAAAGGAAAATATTGATGTTTTTTGAACTGATGTTTATGCTTCCGGTTTTCCTTCGATTTGGAAATATTTTGAGCGGTTTCTTGAATTTTATTTCTTGTTATTGAATTGGGTTTGATTAGGTTATGGTTTTATTTATTTTAGTGCACACCCTCCTCAAAGGATCATTGGATATTTTGGGTGAAGATATAGATGTATTAATGTTAGTGAACCCTCTAGATGATCAACCTTAGGAAATTCTCCACATTTTTCGAAATTTGATTCCTACTCAATTTTTTAGTTATGTTGACCCTTTACATAAAGACAAGTTTATTCAAAAATTAGAATGTATATTTGGTTTTCTCACGTAACCTATTTTTATAAAGGTAAACATTAATAACATTACTCATGAAGTTATGAGATGAATGTGGTGGATTTTTTTTATTATAACCATGTCTTGGAATTGTCTTTCTTGATAAGTATTGAAGGCTTTGTAATTCTGTTAGTATTTCTCTGAAGGAATGATGGTGATGGAAATTTTCCTTCTTCAGCAAGGGGATAGTTTGGTGTTGGAGTTAATTATTTTCAATGATGTAGTTCCTTATCGTCCTTAGTGGGCTGAGGAAGCATCCATGAAGGCTCAATGTTTTTAGAATGAGATCCATCATGATCTGTATCTGAGTCTTCTAGTATTTATCCGGACAACCTTTTCTAATGTGGTAAGGAAAAATGTTTAGGTTGAAACTATGATAGTAGGTGTTTTGGAGGTTGGACATATTTCCGCAGTCCCTAGAAATGGTGATTTAAATACTTATAAGGTTATTAAAATGTTTCCTAAATATGGGATTTCTACTAGGGTATTTAAAAGGACTTTATATATTTAGTTATTTTATTTAAGGCATAGGATCCTCATGTATAATCAATACTTGCATGCCTTGACATAATGAGATAGTGTTTCCAAGCGATATGATGACAATCTATACTTGTTGATTCCAAGGTCACTTGTTAAATTTTTTTTAGTTATTTCTCATAAGTGGTGTTGAGATTGATTCGTCCCTTCTGAAGACACCCCACCAAGGTAATATTATTATGGATATGGATTTGGTTCATTTTAACGAGCCTTTCTTTTTTTATTTTTCTTTCCATTACAGTTGTCTTCTATAGTGTTTTCCATTACTTATAGTGATGATCTCTTGAATTTTTTCCTTTGTCTTTTAAATGTGATTAAGGGACTTTGAGTCTTCTAAAAACCTTTGTTTTAAAGGAATCGGGTCTTTTAGAAAATTATTAGTTCATCCATTTTGAGTGGAGGTATGTTCTGTTGTGTGTGTTATTTTTGATGTTTCACATATAGATTGAAAAGGGTTGATATGTTTCAAATTATTTTTTCTACAATAAGTGACACATTTGAGTGAAAAGTGTTTTTTAGAGCTTCATCTTTATTTCATTCATTCTAGGGGTTGATTGTGGTTAATATGGACAATAGTGTTGGTATTTGGTGGGTGATGATGTTTGTGAACCAAGTTAAAATTTTAAAATAGCAGGGATTCAATTTTTTTCACAATTGTTGAATCTAGTCAGTATTTATATTCAGTTATACTGTTCTTTCTTTCTCTTATTGTTAGTAGGTTCGGCTCATGGAGTTGGACTCTAGGTTTTCATTAGGAAATTGTGAAGAGGTTATAATTCATGATTTCGTTTTTTAATGTAGTATGGGTTTATTGGTTCCTTTTTGTTAATAAGAGTTATAAGTTCTCTTGGGTGGTGGTTGAGGATATCTTGACATCTATTTTCAGGTCACAAGATTTTTAGAACCACTATCATTTAATGATCAATGATATATTTTTTTGATTTATGCGTGTATAAATCATGATGGTGACTAAGGTCATCTTTTCGTTGTGTTATCCACTCGAGTTTCAAGGGTCTCAAATTTTAATTTTAAATTTTGGGGTGTTTTACTTCAATTTCATGGTTTATGTGCCCTATTAATGGGAAAGCTTGCAGCCTCATGAGCATGATCTCATATTCAATTCATTTATAAAAAACATGGTTTTTGTTTCACGTGATGTGAATGGGTTGGTCAAGAACATGAGAATCTTATGGGATACATTTTACTCTTTAAGAGTCTCTCATTGAGGGAGAATGACCTAAGTATGGTTAAGAAACTATGCATAAGGCAGACATAAGGTTTTGTAATTTTTGACAAAACCATGTCACACAATTGGAAAAATATTTACCAAACCACACAGAAATATTGTAAAGGTTCGTTTTGTTTCCAGTAAATGGACCATAGTTCATGCACAGTTTGGGAAACTGTATCTGATGATTTCGTCAGGGTGTGCATCAGTCTTTTTTAGAGGATGCATAGCTGTTTCCCCACTTTGCTGGATTTTAATGGCAGGAGGAATCCGTCGCTTATTTGGGGATGTTTTCTCCATGATTAAAATAGGATGAGGGGATGTTGGTACCTCCTTCCACGGATTCCTCTCCAGAACTCTTTGCCTAGTCCGGGTCTCCCTCTAAACTTAAGACAATTTTTTTGGAACTCTTCCCAGTGCCATGTACTCATGGACACTGATTAATTATAATGCTTATATCAGGACATTCCATGGGGTCCAGTCATGGTAGAAACCATTTCTCTTGGAAATAGTCATATTGGGCATCAGTAACATGTATGGACACATGAACACCGATGCGTCTGGGTTTCTTCTTCTTATGATAGGGCTTCATGGGGGCACAAAATCTCAAGGAATCCTACATCGAATGCGAGGAATTTTAAGCTATAAGAATGTCCTTGAGGCTTTCCTCAACTTCCCATGTATAACACAGGGCATTCCGTATGCTTAACGTCTAGCAGAGATGGATCAGACTGATCGGAAAACTGACAGGAGTGGATCATAAGGGTACAAACCCATGATGGATCGCTGATGACATGGACTAATGAATGATTTTTTTCATGATCACCACTAGGAGTAGCGAGAGAGTGGGTGACCTGATCTCACCGGGATGTGGTGGTCCAATTAAGAATCAGGATGGATATTGATAGTTGAGTGAAGTGATTGGAGAATGTGATTGGACCATCATGACAGTGAGGGTGATATTGGTCTTGAGCATCGAAAAGACTTAAAATGTATCTATGTTGAAGGGAATCAAAGTCCACATAGTTCAGTGGGGTAAAGGGAAACCATAAGCGGTGACCTGTGATAATGGATGCATGGATGAGACCATGAGGAAATAGAACATTCAGGATTGGGAATGATATTCTTAGGACACAATGGATCGAAGGAGATACCACATTGAGACCTGGATGATGGGATTGAACATCAGGGAGGATTCTTACATATCCCCATGGTAGGGAATCAATGTCCACATAGTTTAGGATGGGGCATGGAATCAAAGTGTGTGCTGAGGATAATGACCCAAAGGAATGTTGGGGCTTACACATGGTTAGCAGCCCGAGGTTGGTCTGACGCTCGAGGGGAAGACAAGATATGTGGGTCCTAATGAGGGAGACTACAACGACTTAACATTGATTTTGGGTTATAATGGATTACCAAATTATGGGGCTACAATAGATTAATATTGATTGGGATGGACAATAGCTTAAGAATGAATGGGTAACACAATGCCTTACCATCAGTTGGGGAACACAACGACATAAATCTGAATGGGGAACAAAATGGCTTACCTATGAATGGGGATAACCACAAATAACCATTGTTTGGTGAAGATAACTAATTAATTCTAAATGGGGAACACAATGACTTACTGCAAAATGGGGAACACAATGGCTTGTCATTGGCTGGGGAACACAATGGCTTACCACTTAATGGGAAAAAACTACTTACTTTTAAATGGGGTTGAACCTTGGGGTGGTTTTCTACATACCCTATCCATGTGAAAATGATCAAAGCCCATGTAGTTTGAATGGGTACATTTTAATGTCTTACGAGAAAAAGGGGTGTAAAATTTAACTTCATGCGAGATAAAGGTGACCAATGTGGATTGGTCGGGACCGATGGGTGGGGCGATTGAACCTTTAGTGGGATTTCTATGTACCTTTCCTTAGTATGGATCAAATTCCATGTGTTTTGGATGCGAGGATATAGTTTAACATCAGGAGGGAAGAAGGTGAACCAAAGAGAAGTGGACGAGACAAGTAGGAGTTGGGTTTAAACCTCAGGGAGGCTTCTAATGTTCTATTAAATGGAAAGGATCAATTTCCACATAGTACGGATGTGAGAATACATTTTAAGGATATGCAGGATGAAGGAGAACCAACATGAAGCGGTCGGGACCTGTAGGTGTTGGGATTGAACTTCATAGAGGCTTCCTACATACCTTTCCCTGGAAAGGATCAATGTCCTCGTAGTTCAGAAGGGAGGATTGGGGCTTATGCTTGAGGGTGGCCCAATGTAGATGTCATGGTTGATATATACTCTTTGAGCATTTGAGTCATGCTTGGTGTGAGAAACAAGAGGAATCACAGTCCTGACAATCATGTCATGAAAGGTGCATCCCTGGGGAGTGGAGTGGGGCTTACATGTTGTTGGAGACCCAAATAAGAAATAGGGGCTTATGGGTGGTTAGCTTCCAAGGGATTATGAGACTGGGACTTCCTCCAGGTTGGAGGACCTTTGGTGACAATTCTCTGAGGGAGAGGGAGGGTATAACAAAGGTCTCAGTGCCCATAACCCCCTGGTCTTTGGCACATAAGAGAGGAGGGGGAGCAGGGGTGCTGCCTCATGCATGAAAGGCTAGAGGATTAAAATGAGATGGTTGCCATCACCGTAGACAGGCACTACTTCAACGAAGTGGATGTCGTTCCATGTGAGGATGATCTCAATACCATGGAGATGAGTGAGTATAGAGAATTTCTGAGATGGGGAACCCAGCATTTGATGTATGGGGAAAGGCCATAGTTTAAGGTTATGTGTTATGGACGATGGTGCTTGGATGTTTAACATCCTCAGCCTTGACGAGAAAGGTTCAATCCACACCCCAAGGACATACAAAACTAATACCTGTCCACCCTTAAAAAAGTGAAGGCATCTGCAATGCTGTTGTGTTTTGGTGTTGTGGAGTAATCCACTAAGGGGTCTGTGTTAGCGTGGATATGAAAAGGTGCAATACCCATTAGCGTGTTTATATGAAGGAGAAAAAGGCTAACAAACACAACGTGAAGAACCACTCAAGGGACATTGAAATCACTTCGTATGAACTTGGAGAGGCATATAGGTGAAGGGTGGGTAACACATGTGTATTATTTCTTAAAAAGTGACCAATAATTATTCTCGGGAGAGAGACATAAAACACATGCTAAAAGGTATGAACAAGGAGAATGGTTTGAATGAAAAAGAAAAGGGATACACTAAATAGGTATGCAAAGAAGGGAATTTTTCATGCAAAAGTCCCGGATGTGTAGAAAAGAAGGCATGGACACAAATGGTAGATATTTGCGTGCAACGGGGGTAGACGTATTTAGGATCAAGTGGAGGGGTTTCCGTTCAAGGGGCCCAACATTGAAGGACCTGGGTGAGTGTAAATACCTATTGGTTCCATGTCAAGGTGGACCCCAGTGAGACCTTTTTCAAATACTTCAATACATAGAAATCATATTTTACACATGGAAGAAGAGGATAATGTTTAGGGGATATAATTCATGTTATTCTACTGCCATAAGTGGGGGGTGGGGGTTCACTTCTATTTATAGGTGATTATGGGCCCTGAGTGTGTGTAGAATTTGGCATATGTTGAAATCTCATGCTCGGGGTCGGTGGCACAGAAGTTCCCGAATCGGCGCTCAAAAAACCCCTTCAGGACGCAACTATTTTCTATATGAGGAAGTGGTTTTATGTACAGCTCTCTAGTTTCCTATTAAACCTTTTAGATCTCCCCAAAATTAGTTGTTGAGTTGAAATATGCCTTCGTTTTTACCATGGATTCTTTCTTGAGGCCTTCAATGGATTTCAGGGTCTACAAATTCACCCCACCCTCAGAATCAGATCTCCAATGGGGCACGACGGTTGGATTATTCAGGAAATGATAAGACGTCTGACCCCCTAGGGATAGTGCATGTAAAATCCATTCAGGAACACTTAATTCATTTTCACGTGTGTGGAAAACCCACCCCACACCTATAAAACACAACATGAGTCCCAAGATCCATATAGAATTCCTCACGTGACAAGCTTCAGAGCTCCTGTGTGAAAAAATGCTTCTACCTTTGAGTGAAATTCATTCGATTTGGTGTAGAATTCCCAGATCATGGTCATCATTTTATACATAGCTACTATTTTTCATGCCGCTCATCAGTTTTTCCATGAATCCATCCATTTTTTCATGCACCATCATTGTTTTCTACACGCCTTTCTGATTTTTCAAGACATCACCATGGAAAATGGTCGCTGATCATAGTAATTCCACGAGTGAAGATATGTATGCCGCGATAATGGATGAGATGAGTTATAACCCTGATGTTTATAGTGAAAATAAAGTCATATCCAATAACCAAAGCCTCTTTAATATGTTGACCCAATCTAAAAAGGTTTACCCGATTTTTGAAAATCTACTGATGTGGGACTTCGGTATTTTAGAGGAGGTACTAGTGATGGGATTTAAAGTCGATACGTGGAAGTCATGGGTGATGCATGAGGACGATATTTCACAATATAATAAAACAAAAAATGGACATCCCTCTTGAGAAACCATGTACATCCCCATTATGTCCTTAACCTAAGGACCAGAACTATCTCGAAAGGCGAGACAGTCACCGACGATTGTCCTGATCATTTTGCGAGTACCTTCTGACTGAGAATCACCGATGATACCAAAGGCCAGATAAAAGATTGGGACCTAAGGTCCAAAAGACAATTCACCGAAGATTGGGATTGGTCATACTAGGTACACCAATCATGTGATCAGTTCAGAGAAGAACTATGGAATGTTGGGATATTCGAAGTGGTGTGGGTGTCACAGTTCCACTTCTACAGAAAGTAAGAAAATGGGAAAGAGTTGTTTAGTCGGTGTCCCCTTGATACCCATATGTTCCACCTCCACCATGGGGAGGATGGAATCAGTCTTTGGGACGTCCAATGTATTAGACGTATCCCTTTAGATGAGAACCAATATGACGAGTTCCTTCGGACATGGATAATATGTGGGATAGGCTATAGACCCCCATTCTGACATGGAATCTACTGGAACTAGCCGTGAAGATATTGGGGATCAAGAAGAATATAATTAAAATTTCTTATTTGATGTGGTTCAGCCCATTACAGTAGATGGACCCAAATGTGAAGATGTTGGGGTGAGGAAACAGGTGTCTAACTACGGAAAAATGGAGATAGAGAGGATCATAATGAAAACTCTGGGAGATGTGGGAATACCAATTATGGGGATTTTGTGGGGATAAGATCTGGGGCCCAAACATCCAATATGCCCAATTTATCGCAACATACACAAGTGGATGGCTAAATCTAGTATGGGATTCCTAGATGGGAGTTTTCCCGACATCATTGGCGATTACAGGGATTATGGCTTCCAAATGGAGGTTCAACCTAGGGGTCCTTATGAAGTCCACATTGTATGACATCCTAGGGAAAATTTCAATAAGGGGATCACAGAGGAAGATATGTGGAACTTTCCAAATACTTTATAGATGGATTGTAGATCACTGCGGTAGATATACATTCCCAAAGGCAATTCGTATTCCAGGTAACGGTCTACAACCTTCCATTCAAAGAATTGATGGGACCATGCCACTGATGCTCAATGAGTAAGGGATACACATAAGGATAGGTAATCACAAAAATTTCACCATTATATCATTCCCCTGCCTGCTGGACAGATAGTAAATGATGGGAAAGGCTCGCTAAAGCAAAGAGAATATTTCCAAAGCCTCATTGGTGGAGTTCCTGTGGCTAGAGTTTATTGGATGATTCTTTGCGAAAATTATACAACTTCAATGTTCAACATGCATTTTGGATTCACCCAAATGGTGCCGAAGAAGGTGATTATTGATATCCAGGGAGAGGAACACCCTTGTGTTTTTCATCAAATGTCACTGATGCTCACAACATATGGTTCAGGTGAGGTAACTACCTTCCCCTTGCTAGAGTCGATGTTGGCCTATCAACGAAATATGTTGATCATTGGGTGTCAGCATACCCTAAGGGAATTCTATGGAATAAAATTTGGAAAATCATTGTGTCCAGTGCGGAATATGGGTAGCATGAAATAAGACAAGGTTCCCCTAGGGTGGAGAAGCAAGGAACAAGTAAGGTAGTTGGGTCAGTACATGTTGGGACCTCGACAGTAGAATCAAAAAAATGTGTAACTATTCCTTCATTGTACGGTGAGAGAGGGTCTTTTGAACAATCTTGAAGAGCAGTTAGAGAGCTTCTTGGAAAGAAGTTAAGGTATCTTCTTTGAACCCTCCTAGGATTAAAACATCCCATGCATTGTGGTCATCCTGGTTGACCCCACGATAGTTATTGAGAACCAGAGCCCTCTGAAAAAAGATGGTACAAGATGTTATCCAAAAATCATAAATTGTTCTCATTTGGATTGATTATAGAGTCATCTTTCATCATCTACACACATATCTAATATCCATGGATGTGTGTGCCCACCATCAGGGGAAAATTAAGGAACCAAATCTATTGGAAAAAGTGATGCTCATCTAGGAGCATGATCTGGGATGAATGTCATCTGAAGATGATGAAAACGATGAGGAGACATTAGAAATAATATTATTGGAGGATGATGAAGAAGAAAGAGAAGTGGAGGTAGAAATAATGGGATTTTATGAGGATTTTGGAGGTAAAAGGTATCATGGGACATCCTGCCAAGGGAGTCCTTGGGAGAGCAACAATATTTGCAGCTCTAACATGGACATAGTTGAGAAACGTGAGTTTTTACTTAATTATTATCCAACAATTTACTCTATCCATAATTCATAATAACTAACCATGATATTTCTCAATTCAGGTGCATCTTGGTGTCGATGGTGAGGATGCTCCATTCGAGGGGGGTGAAGGCGCGCCGATAGAACAAGGCTGGGAGCTAACACCAATCATTGAATTGAAATTTTTTGAAAGATCTCCACACATAATAGATCCTAAAAAATGGAAACACATGAGGTCAATGTGATGATATCATGTATGTTTCATTTCCCAGACATCCATATACTTTATCAGAGAGCTCTGCTTTTCATGGCATTCATTTCTTGTGCAGTAATCACGATATTAGAGACTCAGATACCCACTAGATCTAGACCATCCATAGATGATTCCACTATGAATGCACCTAACCACTTAAAAGACAATTCTCAAACCGAGACGGCCCTGACACCTGGTGATGAAATGGATGTGGATATTAGGGATAACAATGAAGGGGTGGAATTTGAAGTCAGATGGAGATAAATTTATGATTTTGAGATGAGAGAGGAAGGTCACCCATATGTTGAAGAACATAATACCCTTGGACGAAGATCAGAAAGAGACCCTTCCACTGATCTTTTAGATTCTTTCTCCAACTATTGTCATATATACCCTGAACGAGATAGATGAATCCGATTATGAAGTATCTGATGAGATCCATATGATGCCGTGAAAGGGGTGTCAGTTTATCAAAATCTTCCTCAGTCATCCAAAGGATGAATGGATAAATTGGATTGGATCACTTTGCACCTTGCTACACATTCTTTGGGTTTCAGTGGTATATGTTCACTATCTTCATGTAATGATCCATGATTACATGGCTGGGAAGATACGAGAGAATAGACAACATTCTGACATTTCCCAATGCAAGAACGATATAGAGAATACCAAGGAATTAATATAGGTGGATAAGGACATATGAAACCTTGAAGAGAAAGAGAATGAAAGAGAGGAATTCATTATAAACCATTCTGAGGCCATTGAGATATTGAGGGCCTAGCTTATGGATGCCCAAGATAAAATAGTGCATGTGATCCGCCAAATGATTGAGCTCCAAACTGAATAAGAACAGTGGATGATTATGAGAAGTATATCATGGTGTAGGAAGATATTTTGGAGGACACAAGCCAAAAGGTGGAGATACTGGTGTATTCCATCCAAAATGATGATCATTAAGAGCCTTATTTTGGGTGAAACCATAAACTTATTCTTCTTTCTTGCTTTTAATTCTGAACTGCATGAATGAAAATATTATTCACTTTCTTGTTTAGTTCAATGCATTCTAACCAAAGTAATGAAATAATTTGCATCCATCCTTATGCTCACAAGGGTCATGCCCGATGTGATAAATAGGGCCTGGTCACATTATAACATCATTTTAATGTAGAAGTACCAACCAACCATTGAGAATTTGGGGTATAAACCACCCTTCTGGGCTTCTGAGAATAGAGGAGGAGGCTTGACTAGAGAATGAAGTTCTCTGAATAGTTGAATTATCATTTCCTCAATGTTCTCTAGTTCTTGAGCGAGGTAACGCTAGGGGAACTGAAAACAATCCAAACACAGGGGAGTGGAAAGTGTGAATCATGATACCCAAAATTAGGAATGATGTGAGGGTGGTGTGATAATGAAGGATAATAGTTGACCATGTTCGAAACACATTACCACTATTGTGTTAGCCTGAAATGGGGATAAAAATGTGGGATGATCGCTAACCATGTCTGAAACATAGTGCTGGAATCACAACATTATCAAGTAGTCTTGAAAAATGTTTTCCCAGAATGATAGGTGAGCCATAGTCCAAGAATCAATACCATTAGTGGGGGTTTTTTTGACATGAAATAGAATGCAGATCACAATAAAGTACATGCAAAGCGTGGAGGTTGGAGTGATTGGATGTTCTAATGGAGTCCAACAGTCTTGAAATTATCCCACTATGGTGGAAAAACATTATGTTGGTGCATCAGTCTGATCATGGATCATACCTACATCCATAAAAGACCTATCTAGTGAAATTTTGGAACACGTAATACGAACGCGGGTGATGAATGTAATAGTTTAACTTCATAAGAACTAGATGTTGCACATAATTTTGATGTCATACTTCCTGGACTAAGGTTAGGGACGAGGGGCCATAATGATTAATGAACTTTGGGTTGAGCTCAAGTCAAAAGTCCCAGACATCGCTACGTATCCCACACGGATGAGAATCAAGCCAAACGTTGTTCTTCAAGA
Organism: Viscum album; assembly: GCA_963277665.1. Taxonomy (NCBI): domain Eukaryota; kingdom Viridiplantae; phylum Streptophyta; class Magnoliopsida; order Santalales; family Viscaceae; genus Viscum; species Viscum album. The sequence goes on along the minus strand of OY728126.1, from coordinate 810,473,521 downwards.
ATGACTTTGTTAGAGACCAACGTTGGTAGAGGGAATCATCTCTAGCATATCCTAAAATTATTTTGGGTCATCCTGAACATGTTCAAGGTGGATTTTTAGTTACATGGTTACCTAGAATGGGAACATGTGGTGTGATACATATCCTGGAATGAGTGAGTAATCAAATGGCCCACATCACATGTTCAAAAAATAGTTTAAGCTATGGGGTAGAAAAAGTGGGTGGCATGATTGGAGATTAACTAGGATGGACCCTATGATGGAATGTATGGTAATTCCTACATATGCTTTGAGGATGAGAATCACTCCACATGTTGTTCTGGGTGTGTTGTATTTATGAGTTTTGGATAGAACGTAGAGAGATCATTGTTTATGGTCTTAGATTTCAAAACAGAAATATTAGTTTAAGCACTTATATCATAGACAAGAGATGGTAAGGAATAAGAGAGGCATATACTTTGGTAATTTTAAAACCTGATCTAAATAAGGACATGGAGTCTATATCACCATGTGTTCCTTCGGAAGGTTTTAGGTTCCATAATAGTAAATGAAAGTTAGGATGGGCCCGAGGCATAGTGTGTGGGCGTTCCAGCATACCTGATGAAAAAGGGAAACAATCCATACATTGTTCGGGATATGGCATGGTATGATACCAGTTCGAGGGATAATAAGGACATGCAGGTCTAGCCCAAGCACAAAAAGTAGTTTCATTTGATAGATCTTGTTTGTCCTTTATGATATATGTGTGTGCATTATTTTTGTGAAGCGATAAACATAGGATGGAGATTATAGGCTTCAATACAAGAATCAAACCATAAGTAGGTCTTGAAAAATTTTATAGTGGGTGACTAATACCAATCATGATTTCCCCTCGAGTGAGGACATCACAATGTAGTGGTGTTTTTTTGTCGCGTGACCACAAGGATAGTATTTCTATTCAGGGTCATATGATTTGACAAAACCATTTGGAAGTAGTGGTAGGAATGTCATGATAGAGCATAGAAGAAGTTAATGGGGATGAGGCCCACACTACACCATGGATAATTCTGTGGAAGAAACCACAAGATAAGTGGCAATAAAAGGTCAGAAAATATGGGGTTAGACCTGTGGATGAAACATCAAGGTGTTCTTACATATTCCATGAGAATGGAAATCAATCCATACATAGTTCCGAGGGCACTGTTTAATGTCCTGGGGGATTAGGGTCAAGAGAGACCAGATTCTAGAAGGGAAGTACGTGGTGCACCTATTTCAAAACCAATGTGAATGAGGACGTATGTCTTACACCACACCATGGAATTCCGTGAATGTAAAGGCCACTAGGTTGAACAGAAAAGGTAATTAGTGGAACCTGAGATAGACTTGATGAGGAAAAGTCTGGGAATTTCTACATATCCCATGATAATGGGAATCAAATGACACATAGTTATGAAGAGTTACGATTCAGACATCTTACAGAAAGGATGAATAATGAGATCTTAGTTTAAGGACTTAGAGCTTAGACTATAGAGAAGTGAAACTTTTCCAAGTGAGCATAGACCTCATTATGATATCTAAGACCATGTGGCTAAGCTCGATATGGGAAACAATTGTGGAGAAGGTATTTGTATTGCATGGAATGCGTGGAAGGGGAAATTGGTGCGGTGCCCTGAATGACTTCTTAATATGGCATTATCATCCTAACAAGAATATTTGCACTAAGGGATAGTACCAAGTGTGTCGAAATACCACTTGGACATGATGGAATGGAAAATTATGTGAATCAAACAACCAAAATTTAGGGGTTTATGGGGTTCACATGATCATGGATGATAATTGTTGATTGTGTTCGAAACACAACATCCATATCATGAGACCTGAAATGGGAAAAATGAGCATCAACCGCTGACCATATTCCCAAGGTTAGACTTGTATCAATTTGTCATTTGAAACTATTGAGAAAGTTGTCCTGAAAATGTAGAAGAGCCCTCGTGCTATGTATCCATGCCAGTTGTGGGTGCTTTTGTATGTGAAACATGATGAAATACCAAATGAAGGGGAAGATAAAGATGTAAAAATGGGTGAGAGGATGTCTAGGTAGAATCTGACAATCTAGGTCCTGAAATATAGTTCCATTGGGAAAATTGGTGAACTAAAAATAATGTCATAGGGACCCAATTCATGGGAAGCCAACTCTAAGATATGAGTGTAGAATAGGGGTTGGGGGATCACATGGGAGGGATAGTTGCATGGTGTTGATATTAAAAATCTGACGTGACTAAAGTCATAGAATCCATACCACACCATATACCTCCTCTTGATAAATTCGGGATAGGGGTCCAGAAGGATGAGGAGGCTTCTGAGAAATAGGGATGAACCTGAATACTAGACATTTGGTTGGTCATATGTATTCCATGAGTAGGAGAGTTAATCCACACGTAGTTCTGAAGGTGCAGTTTAACGTCTTGTGGGGCGATGATGGAAGTAATTGGTATGTCATGGTGAGTAACCTGAAGTTAACAATGACATAATCTAACATACTCTATTACATTCATAATTTCTAGAGAAAATTCGAACTAGGTGGTCGCGAGAAAGGGGAGATGAACCTAGGCTGGATTTGTGGAAAAAAATGTCTGTGTTTTCTTACATATCTATTGAGGATGGGAATTAATCCACACGTAGTTCTGAATATGCCGTGCAGTTTACTGTCTTGTGTCAAAGACATTATATATATTAGTTTATGGTCAAAGATATCAGACCATAGATTCCGATTAAACTTTCATGTAAATAGAACATGTGAGTGGAGAGTGTGAAGCATTATGCCTGTGGAAGACCAAAAAATAGAAACAATGATAGAGGATAACTGTGGACTATGTTTGCAACACAATATCCATGTTTATGTGGTCAGGGTTTCAGGGAAAAAATTTGTGCGTCAACCATTGACTGAATTTGAAACAAGGTAATTGTATCAACCTTTCGCTCAAAAATCCATGGGAACAGTGGCCCGAAACGATAGAAGAGACCTAGTGTCTAGCATCCATGCCATTCGAGGGTCCTTTTTACAGAATAAGATCATGGAAACCCAAATTATAGTACACAAAAAGTATGGTAGGACCTGTTCTACCAAAAAATATGTTAGATGAAGGAGGGATGAATCAAGGGGATACATGTGGAATTAAAAAAATAGCCTGATGTTAATGAGGACATAATTCCATACCACACTACATAGTCTTTAATTAGAACTTGGTCCAAGGGGCCAAACGGGTCAAGGGATATGAGGTTGGAAGTCCCTGATAGCCATAAACACTTGACACCTTATGCAAGTATTACCTTACTAAAGATCATAATCCCACATAAACCATGTTCGGTATGGGAGACAAAGAATAGGATCAGGTTCTACCCAAAACATTAGCATGAGGAAATGATAGATGAAAATCATGTAGGTTCTTTCTTGACCAGATCAACACTCCTACCTGAAGTGGACGAATGTTAAAAGAGGTTTCACGACAAAATGACTCATTACACCCAACATTTGGAACTTATAAGGAAGGGGATAACAATGGAGGATGGTTATTTACAATTTTCAAAACACATCCTTCATATCATGATACCTTAAATGGGAAGGAAAAACACGTGCCGACCATTGACCATATAATCAATATCAGACATGTATCAATTTTTTTATAGAAAAAATCATAGAAATTTTCCCAATATTATAGTAGATCCCTTGGGCCTATAATCCATGCTATTTGGGGGATCCTTTCGGATGGGAAAGATGTTGGAAACATACATAAAGGGGATTCATGAAGCATTAATATGCCTATGATGTTTAATGTCTTGGAGACAATAGAAGAGTAAGGGATCTCCATGGAGGGGAATACATAGTGCTGTCATGAAGAACTCGATGTGAATGAGGGAAAAATCCTACCCCACACCATGTGTTTCAACCCAAGGGTAGTTTTTTATGTAGGGGCTAGGCCTACAGATGATTTGTTCAGGAATTCCTATATATCCCATAAGGATGGGAATGAAGAAACACATTGTTCTGAAAAGGGCCATGTAGTTTAGCATCCAACGGTGAGGACGTGGGAGGATAAAAGAACAAAAAAGGGCACATGGTGCGGTCATCGTAATCCCAACATTATTGGTGAAACGAATCCTACACTACACCATGCATGACGCTCTAAAATAACTACACTCTTTTGGTGGGGGTATTCAAAGTGAAGAGTTTGGGTTCTCCAATCAAGACAAGGCATCAAAGCGATCCTAAGTATCCCATGAGGATGGGAATCAATCCATATGTGGTTCGAGATATGTAGTTTAACTTAATTCATGATGATGGTGGTGGGGAGATCTTAGTTTATGGTTTTAGAGCTCGGATTGTTTTGTAGCATATTTTCTTGTGCAACAACGAAGAATTATAATGTCATGTAGGACATAAAAGTTTATGGTCACGTAAGACCGAATATAGTTTATCATCCTGTTGGATGACATACGGTTTAATGTTATCCGTGACATAACAGTTTAAGGACATGTAAAACTTCATATAGATTAACATCCTACAGGATGAAATGCAATTTATTATCATGCGGGACATTATAGTATAATGTGATGCATGACTAGAAATTTTTTCAAGAAAATATTTCGTTAAGAATTTGGCTTTCGTGGAAGGATTTACACACTCTCCCTCCATGGTAACTATGGATAACACTCCATTGGGGTAAAACTAGTGAATTTTTAAGTTTCTTACCATTAGGCCTCCAGCTTGGGTGGTTTCCTACCAGGTATCATTAGATTTATCAGGGCCAAAACCAGATCACCTTGCAAGAACAAGCAGTGGAAAACCTTCTTGTCGAAAGCTATGGCTATCTTATTCTGATTCCTTTTCATATTGGGTAGGGCATGCAGCCTATTCTTGGCGAGCACTTTAAATTTAGCTGAACAAATTTCATGTACATTACCTGGTTATTGCTGATCATATACCACTATGTGTAATGATGTCAACTAAATCTTGATGGGAGCAATAGACTATGTTCCATACACCAGAGAGTATGGGGTCACCTGTGTGGAATTGTGAGTTCACATCTGATAATCCCAAAGGGAATTTGGGATTTTGTTCGACCAACACTTCCAATTCTAACCAACCATTTTCTTCATAATATTAAAGGGTTTTTTTGAACACCTATATCTACCCTTTTTCATTATCGTGATAGCGGTATGTCTGGTTGGAATAGTTATTGTACTTGGTGTACACTTCCATCCACATGGCTGCCTGGAAGTTGGTGCCCTTATCTGTTAGAATGTCGTGAGTGACTCAGTATCAGTAGATTATGTTGGAGAAAAAAATTCAAGGATGTAACGAGCCTTGAGCTCCCTGAGAGGAACCAATTATTCCGACATGGAATTTAAATCTATAGCGGTTAGGATGAACCTGCACTGGCGAGTTGTTGCCGGTGAATATGGTCCAGGACATCGAGCCCCATACCATAGTGGGCCATGATTACATAGTATTGTAGAGGGGATCTGGAGACCGATGCTCAATGATGGCATGAATTTGGATTTCTTGGAACCTATTATAAAAAATTATGTAGTAACTGATCATGGAGGACCCAAAATACCCCAATCCTTGGTATGGTGAGATAACCTCCACCCAGTATGATGATCCAAACATGAATTTGTATGAACGTCCTACATGAATTGAGAAATATCAACTCTTTGAGGGAAACATAGGATAACCCCCACAAACCCATGCTTGTAGAGGATCTGATCAAGGTCAGGACCACTCTGGAGGTAAAATTGGAACAGACGGCATCAGATTCCATGTTGCTCAACTCGATTAGCCGAGATATTACTATTTTGAAGGTACTCATCAATGGAGGTCCTGCAGCCCGGAGTAACATTAATCACTGCATCTGGGAGACCTTCAAGTCCTAACATCGAGGATCTGGTAGTAATGTGGCCTATATATGGGTTGTATTCATCGTCTGGAGTGGTAGAGGAGATGAATGTTTGTCGTGCCATGTGGATAATCAAATAATCTTGTCCAGGCTCTACAAGTGATACAGCTAGGCTGGGCAAAGCATAGGCGTAGCCTTTTTAGGATCAAGGAATATGAGTAACCTCTAGCCAAGACGTGAACTAGGCCATCAACTGTGTGGTGCATTCAAATAGTGGTACATGTTCTAGCTTTTTTATGACCTAGTAACCATCTATCTTCTTTATGAGTAGTTTGGGGTACCCTTTACCATGAAAGTGGGGAACATCAATCTTGAGGGGCCACTCATGGACAATAATGTGCACCTGATACTCCACCACATTATTGGTAAATCCTTCAGACAACATGAATTAATATGGTAGAACATATTGTGCTAGGGTAAGGAAGATGATACATAGGACTACTCTGTTGAGCCTGGGGTCATTGATCCTTATGACTATAGAGATTTTGGAAGCACCATCAAAGTGCATTTGTCAGCACAGAATGACTTGGTCTTCCATGAGGATTGACTCATATGGAAAATCAGGGTCCATAGACTTGTCCATGGGGGCTGGATGGGTGGCAAGGAAGTCTGCCAATGCTTGCCTCTTAATAGACTTATAAGGTACATACATGATGTAGAACTTCTATAGGATCACTAACCACCATTCTAGATAGTACTTCCATAATGGGCGGTTCAGGATGTACTTCAGCAGACCAACTCGATACCCCAACTGTACCTTATGGTGCTGCACATAATGTCACAATTTCTCTTCCGCAAATACCAGCAAAAGGAAACTCTTCTTGATATGGGATTATCTAATCTTCTTATTGAGGAGCATGCAGTTGAGATAGTATAGATTGTTCAATGTCCCCTCATTGTCCTTCTAGGCAAGAAGGGCACCAAGATATCATTCCAAGGTGGTCATAAGAAGGACCAACGGCTTTCCAGAAATGACTGGCATCAGGATCAGAGGCTGGATCTAATTCCACATGATTTCCTCAAAATCAATATGACATTTTGTCCAACTGATAGACAATTCCTTTCTTCATGAGCTAAGAAAAGGGATTACACATTCCATCCAAATTCATGATGAATCGGAATATGTAGGCTATGTGGCCCTAAAACCCTCGAAGCTCTCAAATGTTGCTCGGGGGAGACATCAGGATAATGGCCTTGATCATCTCTGGGATTATCTCGATGACCTTGTAGCTGACAACGAATCCAATAATTTTCCTAGTGGTGACCCCAAAGGCACAATTCAATGAGATCATCTTTAGATGGCGATAAGAGAGGATGGAAAACACTTTTTCAAGGACATTGAGATGGTTCAGAGGCTGGAGAGATTTGACCACCAGATCATCTATGTATAATTCCACCAATGTTCCTAGGATCAGTATAATTATGCAATGAATAGCCCGAAGATATATGGAAACAATATTCTTGAGACAAAATGACATGACATTGTAGCAGAATGTACCTTTCGGTGCCCTAAAGTCTATAGAAACCTCATCCTCGGGAGCTATTCAGATATATTTATACCCGGAATACCCATCCATGAAGGAGAGGGAATAGAACCCAACAATGGAATCCATCAATAACTCCTTCACACGAGGGTAAAATCATCATTCGGACAATGACAATTGAGATCTTGCATGTCGATGAAAAATATAATTTGTATGTTCTTATTATTGACAGGAACAATATAGGATAGACACCATTGGTATAGTAAATCTTTGAGGAAGATGGATCTAATGAGCTTATCAACATTTCTCTTCAGTATAGAATCATGATAAGGGCGCTTCTTTTTTGGAGGTTGTTTGTAGTTGCGGTGATTTACTAGAAGACCAAGGTTGTGTAAGGTGACATGGGGATATTTTCCTACAATTTTGTTAGATCTATAGGAAACTACATCACATTGCTACTTTATGAAGTCCACGTACCTATATTTCTCTTATCATGGGACATCGACACTGATCAATGTGGGTTTTAGATCCATCTAGCCTTCGTGGTTCCCTTCTACCTGTTCATTGACAATGGTGGAGATGTCCGCTTCAAAAGATGGAGGAGCATCCTCTAAATCTTTTTATTCACATATGGAGGAGGAATCCACAGTGGCAGGAGATTCATATTAATCAAAAGTTCCTGATGGGAAGATATTTCCATACTGAGTGGCGTAGACACTACATTCGGTGACTCCTCTGCCGCTGAAACGATAATAATGAAAGGTGTCAATCTGATCACATATGGTCTTCTTCCTAAGGGGCCATACTTGATGATATCAAAGAAATAATGGTGTGTTGTCTTGATCTAGTTTATCCTAGCCCAACAAAGTAATCATGTATAAAGTTTTGTCGTCGCCATGGGCAGACATCCAAATACCTTATGAGGGTAGGGGCTCTAGGATCTCTTGAGCCTGATTTTTGTAGGAATAAGAGGTGAAATTCTATCTTCGCTTAGACATGGGTATGTTCTCCCACCATGTTCGAGAAAAAACAGTGAGTTTTCTTATATCTGTGGTTATAGTATCAAATTAGTGGATTTGAATGATGTAGGAATCATCCGGATCTATCCATGGGTCCGTCACAACCATAACATGTTCAACCTCACTAGCCTGAATCTACTTTTCCTTACACTTGTAATAGTCACCATCCAAATAGAGAGATTCAAAGGAGGAAAAGAGAGATGTTTCATCTTGGATTATTCCCACATGGCCATTAAGGGAGTACTTAAGGAACCAGTTATATGATAAAGGGACTACCACATGTTGGTGAAGCCATGGCGTACCCATCAAAGAATTATATGCAATGTCCTACAAGAAAACCATGAACTAGGTGCTAGAAAATAGGCCACTGAATTAGGTATTTAGGCAGATCTCGGTGACTGGTGCTATTCTGTCCTATCATAACCTTGGATTTTCAGGTCAGAGGGACTCAGATCATTATCAGACAACCCCATATTCTGATGTTTTGGGATTTGGTTTAGGTAGATCCCATAGCCTATGTCGACAAGGTAGTGACGAACCTGCACACCCTTGAAATGGTTGGTGATGTATAATGGGAGGATGTTACCCAATATGGGAGAGCCTCAATATTCTAATGAGAATGAGATTATGGCCTGGCATTCAAGGTGCTTGACTGCCTCAGCTTGGAAGTCTTCAGGAGTTGCTACCTTCATGTAAAACTGGAAGGGTATCCTTAAATATTCATCAAGGGAATCACTAATATCTTCTGATAGGATAATGGTTGCAAGGATAGAGAGACTTGTCGGAATGATTTCATGATTGTTGAGGAAATGTCACTTCCGTTCCAAGCGTGAACATAAGCTAACAAGAGGTCGTTCTATGGCAGGGTGCATGATGGGACCTTCTGGATAAACTAACAAATGACTAGTGTAGGGAATGTCCCTATGCTTTCTAGTTGAAACACATAGACACTCGACCACATGAGGATCAAATGATTATGGCAGGTCTGTGATAGAGCATGGATGATCATGACATAGTCGATGTGGATCTGCCAAACCAAGTACCAAAAATGGTGGTGAGGTCTGGCCGGATAACACCAGATGAGAAGGAAGTGCATGATGAGATCTTCATTGTGGCTGCTTCCTGGGTTCAATTGCATTCACAACCCAAATTGATGTACTGACCAAGGAACCCCGACAACCCATATATCCACGGTATCATCGACGTTGGCGATGGTTGGAAAAATTTTGAGGATCTATGTGGTGCTCCTCACTGTCTGAAATCTTGTAGGGGTTTACCAGCTCAATGGTGTTAACTAAGGCATAACCATGACTTTCACTTGATGAATCCTCCACTACAAAATAGAATTGGGGGAATTTCCAACTCTATAGAAATGAAGTCACCAAGATTACGGGATGATGATGACATTTTTGGTGGAATTTATTTTCCCTTGTGTCGATGATCCCTTCCCTTATAGGAAGTGGAAGACCGATCCATTGACACAGAAATACTATCTACAGGTGACGTGGTTTCATATGAAGGATCAGGTTGATTCATACGTGCATGGATAATTACATTGGCACATGTGGATATTTTACGACCCACACCATCATCAAACATATGGGACCCATTGTTAGAAACCTGATTCCACTCTCCTTCGCTATAGATGTCATTGTTTGTCTTCACGAATACATATTCCACCTATGCCAGAGCTAGGCCTAATCTGACTATGTTGTTGTCAAACTGTTCTTGAACCCGTCATTAATCATGTAGCATTGTTTGAGGGTGTTCCCTAGGATCCAGTGATAGGGGCTCTAATTGGGGCGATTAGTGAGATCCGCCTCTTCTGGTCTCCTGAAATTCGGCAAATGTAGAAGTCCCTCTTCCAAGGTGATTCCAAAATAACATGGGAACTCTTTTTCATTGAATGAGTAGGTCTGCTATCTCTTATTCAGAAAGTGGGATCTAGTAGCCTAGACCCGAAGAGGTGCTGGAGGATCCTATCTAGGAAGTGGGACCTGGTTATCTCACCCAGGTGGTAGCAGCTCATTACTTGGGGGCTCTTTCTGATTCTATGGTGGGTGCCGTTGGGCCAGAGGATACGCCTGAGGTGGAGGGCCTCTGAAAGGATATAGAGGTGGACCTACTAGTAGTAGATATAGTTTCCTAGTGGACTCTATCTACGCCACCATGGTGGGCTCAGCCTCAGCAGCCCTTCCTTAAATAATTGTAGGAGGAATCATTTATGCCTTCTTGGATTGCTGCAAAGATTCTCTTAGACACTGGGCCTTATCATAAAAGTCTCGGAATCCCATTGGGTAATTCTGGGTAATGAGAGAGGGGACCCGTTTGGTCTTGACATTACCAACACACATTTTCATCAGGTGTTCTTGAGACAGTGGCATACCCAAAGAATATTTCAGTCCATTCTATTAGGCAATGAAGTCTATGACACATTAATCGGGCCACTTCTTACACATGAATAGGCCTGCAATACTCTTCTTCTGGGTGGAAGAGCTGAAATGTTAAAGAATCTGTCTATAGGGGTCTTCCCATCCATCGACTGACCCGATTGGTTGTAGGCTTTAGCAAAAAAACACATGACATGTTAATGTCTATATGAATTATCAAATTTTGGAGGCTTCATTCTATGCTTGGGTTCCTAGAGTGGGTCTGCACCTTGAGATGAAGTGAGACAGATGATGCAGTAGATCACCCATCCCATTAAAGGGGGAGAAGGTGGGGTTTCCAAAACTTGGGGGCATTGGAATAATGTATACCCAATATAGATATGGCTTGCTATCAGGAAGTATTGCCACCTATCATGATTCCAACACCTCAAGGTGAAAAATGAGAATCGTCCTTAGATCATCTGGGTGGGGATTCCGATCTTGATGAGGATCTTTGACCACCAGTGCATTGGCAGGTTCTTCAACCATATAAGAAATCATGGTGTCTCATAGAGGGGCCGGTGGGATTTCCCAAAGAGAGGGTGGGGGAACTAGAGCTGGGTCCCGTGGATTATCCTTCCACAAAGATCAATTGGAAAATAATACCGCACCCTCTTTCCATATGTCTTGGACTCTATCATGTCTATGTGGGAATCATAGTCTGGGTTACCTAGAGGCAATTCTCCGTGGGGATGTTGTGCTTTCCACTCCTACACCAACCAAGGATCACCATAATCTGATCATCACTCCACAACACATTCTTCAAGTAGGTAGTGGACCATCTTCTTGTGATCTGTGAGTTGTTGACAAAACATGAATTTTCTAGGGCCATTCTCTATCTTGTTCACTAATCCAGATGATTTCAAGGGTTTTTTGATTCTGAGGTGATTTTTCCTTTATTGGGATTCCGGTAGAGGGCCAATGCCTAATTTAGAATAGAGAGATCCAGTAGATTTATTTTCTATTGAGTAACCCTTCCTAAGGGATCCAATAGTTGTGTCATTCCCCTAGGGGTATAAATTCTCCATGAATCAATGTCTCTATCTCTTCCCCTGAATGATCATCCATGTTAACCGCGCCTCTACCAGGAGGCATATCCTTGATATTTTCTGGTAGGTTTGGTTGGAGAAGAATAGAACTAAAATGGAGGGTCGTGTACTGTCCCAACCATAGATATGTATATGGGGTGAAGCGTCCTTGATAAAATTGTGGAGCACATTAACACTATGGACGCATAGTTGTTGGAGGGTCCTATGGTGGCCAGGTGACTCTGGGCAGTGGGCCCTAGGGAGTGTGGCCAAATCAATCAAACAAAACTAATGACCATTGACTTCAAAGTATGACTGATTCTTGGGTTAATCCACTCTCCATTGATGATGAAGAATGTGAATCACCGTGAACATTTGGAGAAATCATCCAACTTCCCCCTAGGTGAGCGATTCTAGGGCACTGAAATTGGGTGCTGCGACTATCCAAAACATCTCTGGAAAATGGTCCACAACAGGAATATCCCACATGCTCCTTGGATCAGACACGTGGTATAGCCCTTTGTTTCACCACTCGTCGATAAGAGGTGTCTGGGGAATCAGTATATGTAATGAAGTAGACTGCTGAGAGGATTGGATGGCCAATTGAGAATAGGGCGAGTGGGCTGGAAAGCCACTGCATCATGGGATATCCTCCGAAGGGTGCAGTGACTTAGCCAACACATCACGATAAGATGTGATGGTGACCACAGTTTTAGGAACATGGATTGTGAATGCTGGTAGAGGGACATGTTGTTGCTCATCCTCTGTCAGTCCCCATAATAAATCTCCATGATCCATGGTTGAGGTAGAGAGTGCCCCTGGAAATGAGGTGTATGTTGCACTACCAAACCCTGGGGAGAAGCCAAATCCTTATCCCCCTAGATGTATTTTTGGAGGGAGGTATGGGTATGGTTAACTACTCATTTCGAATGTATGGGGCTGATACATCTCATCACAATTCCGACCCTCGACATAGAGGATAGAGATGTGGTTTCCATTGCTGAATCGCATTCTGCCTCAGAATCTGAGAAGAATATCGGTTTAATCTAAATCTGAGTCTTCCTAAAATTCTTTCTATAGAGGTGGAGACCCACCATCCAGCCCCTGAATGGATCATTGGGACATGGTATATTTTTGTATTGAGGAGGCCCTTCGGCCGAACTAGAGCTGGGGTGGAGAGGACTTCTGCCAGGGTGAGCCGGGTTGTGAGATGCTCCTGAACAGAAGTAAAAAAGAAAAATGAGGAGGTCATATCTATCCACTGGATGACGTACTGAGGTTAACTTTGTGGGAAGAACATGAGTGGGTAGGACCTCAGTTGGAGCTGGGGGAGTGTGGGTAGGTCCTCCATGATTATTTTATTTGGGCAATGTCGGTACAAGGAGGGTCCTCGTATTTGTCGAGAAGAAAACAGTTATGACCTCCATGTTGGGTTCATATGAAGCGAGGCCACCCTTTCTCCTCTAGTTGCTGGGATGAGGAGAACCTTTGTTAGTTGTCATATGTAAATGATGACGACCTCCATGATGACGGTTAACCAGATGTGTATCATCTTCCCACTGGAAACCTGTGATGGGAGAAATTGCTCCATACCAGATGTCGTGGGTGCAGAGGAGACTCTGGTACTGGGTGCCAATGCAGTATGGAGGAACATCATTCAGTTTAAAGGTGGAATACAGAGGACCTCCACAATGATCATGTGAATGGGATAATCCAATAATATCTTTGGTGATGGTAAGGGGAGGACCTCCATACTGGTTATCATTGCCACGGGTCAGCCCGCAACGAGAGCTACCTATATTGGTGACCAGGAGAGTCGACCCAGCCTTCCTATGGGGCAATTGGGGCTTCGATACAGGCCATGCATATGAGTGCCCCTTCACAACTGGGGACTGATGGTTTACGTCAATGGTGGCACGGTCCACGATAGTAGTTTATGTTGAAACCCCTTAATGGGTATCCTCCTCAGCCTATTCCCAATGGTGGCATCGGGTTAACTGAATGGGGGCCAGTGGTGCAGGCACATATCTTACCATCTACTTAGTCAATGGGGCCTTTTGGTGGAACTAACAATGCCTAGTGGGATCCCACCTTGGGAGACCCTATAATGAGATTCTGGCCGGGCTGGCCCGGACATCCCTCACCACATTGGCATGGGGGGGGGGATTCATCAAAGCATTCTTAGGTGAGGCTCCTGAAACATTAATGTGATAGAGTGGGGAGCAATGGCTCCTTATGCGGCCCTTAGGGGTGGGAGTGGCAATGAGGCATAAAAGCTTCTATGTCTTGTCGGGCCATATCCAAGGATGGGATAATCCCCTCCACCTCGTATCATCGAATGAGGTCATTTACCACCCTTCTCTATATGATTTCAAAAGGGGAGATGGGGCATGGGTGCCTAGAATATATGAACATAGATGATTCCATGGGAGGGATGAGGATGTGTGGGATTGTTGCATTAATTTTTCCCCGACCCCGGCTTCGGTGGGTGGGTGGTGATCCATTTCCTATTGGGACAGCTTGGGACCTGAATAGTAGAGATATTTAACCATTAGTGCTGAAATAAGGAAAAAGATGTCTAGGGCCCCAATGCCATTCTCTCTTCCATGGGTGGTAAGAAGGATCCATTCTGAAAACGTCGTAGACCATGATGTCCAACGTTCAACTTCCATAATTTCTAGTGAGTTTCACTCTAGTCCCACTATTTTTTTTGAAGGACCTGGTGCTAGATACATGGAACCGGTGACATGCTAGTCCACTAATGTCTCATGAATAACTAATCTCCACATTGAGGAGAATAAATTCACTTCAGGTTTACCATTATTGTTTCCAACACCTTCTTCAGGGAACACATCTGTATCTTTTGGAGGACACACAAACCTATTTCCCCACATTAACTCGATCCAAAGGTGGGAAACATCTGCTGCTTATTTAGAGATGTTTTCTCCTTGATTGAAATGAGATGATGTGATGTCGGTTCTTTATTCTTCAGATTCCCCCTTGTAACTTGTTGCATATTCTGGGTCTCCCTTGTAGACGTAAGATGTTGTTCGTAAAACTCTTCCTAGAGCCATGTCATCATGTACTCCAGTTAATTATGCTGCTTCTGTCGGGAAATTCCATGGGTTCCATTAAGTGATGTATTCATCATTTGGGGGAGTAGTCACTTTGGAAATCGATGGTGTGTCTGGACGATGGAAAATAGATGTGTCTAGGTTTCTTCCCCTTATTACAGGGCTTCTCGAGGGTGCGAAATCTCGAGGCATACCACGTCGAATGAACTCAATTTTATGGAATAGGCATGTCTCTAAGGGTTTAATCAACATAACTTGTTTAACATAGGGTATTTTGTGAGTTTAATGTCTAGCGGAGATGGATCATATGAATCCGAACATTGACAGGATTGGATTAGAAGGGCGAAACCCTATGAGGGATCACTGAGGTTGGGGACTAATGCATGGTTAGTTTACTAATAACTTCTAGGAGAAGGGAGAATGTGGGTGACATGATCTCACCAGGATTTTGTTTCCTGAGTAAGAATCAGGATGGATATGGATAATTGATTTAAGTGAATGGATATTGTTATGGGACCTTTGTGAGAGCGACGTTGATGTTGGTCTTGATCCTCAGAGACACTTCTTACATATCCCGATGGTAGGGAATCAAATGACACGTTGTTTAGTGGGGCGATGGGACACCTGATGAGGTGACCCATGCGAATGGATTAATGGATGGGACCCAGAGGAAATAGAAACCTCGGGTTGGGGCATGATCCTCTCTGAACACAGTGGATTGAAGGATATACCAGGTTGAGACATGGATGATGTTCTTGAACCTTAGGGAGGATTCTTTTGTATTCATGTGGTGGGGAATCAAAGTGCACATAGTTCAAGATGGGGAATGGAATCTAGGTGTCTGTAGAAAACAACATCCCAAAGGAATGATGGGGCTTACGCATGGTTAGCCTCCTAAGGTTGGTCTGATGTTTGATGGGAGGACAAGAGATGTGGGTCCCGATGAATGGGACCACAACCGATTTCCGTCCTTTGCAGGTTACAAAGGCTTACCACTGTATGGTGATACAATGTATTTCCATCTATTGTTATTAAAAATGGCGTACCACTAAATGGGGAACACACAGGCATACTATCGGTTGGGGAACACAACATCTTACCACTAAATGGGGAACACAATGGCCTACTGCTGAATGGGGAACACAAAAAATTACTGTTGGCTGGGGAACACTAAGACTTTCTACATAATGGGGAACACAAAATAAAACCACTTAATGGGGTTGAACCTCAGAGAGGCTTCCTACATACCCTGCCTAGGGGGCGGGGATCATAGCCCACATAGATAAAATCGGTACCGTTTAATGTCTTGCAGGACAAAAAGGGTTGTACATTTTAACATTATATTGGATGAAGGTGACCAATATGTAGTGGTCAAGACTGATGGGTGTTGGGCTTGAATCTTAGGGAGGATTCTTATGTACCATTCCATGGAAAGGATCAAATTCCACGTAGTTCAGAAGGGAGGATACTGTTTAAATAATATAGGATAAAGGTGAACCTATTTGATGTGGTCGGGATAAGTAGGTCTTGGTATTGAACATCATGGAGGAATTATCTATACCTTTACAAGTATAGGATCAATGTCCACATAGATTGTAAGTGAAGATATAGTTTAAGGTCATGCGAGATGAAAGTGAACTAAGTGAAGTTGTCGGGACCAGTAGGTGTTGGGCTTGAACCTCCTAGAGGCTTATTATGTACCTTGGCATGGCATGGATCAATTTCCACATAGTTAAAAAGTGAGGATTGGGGCTAATGATCTAGGTATTCTTAGAGAGGATGTCATGGTCGATACTTACACCAAGACCAAATGAGTAGAGCTTGATGTGAGAAATAAGTGGTAGAATGTACCTAAAGATGAAATTGAAGAAGTTGTGTCCATGGAGAGTGGAGTGGGGCTTACAAGTGGTTTGTTTCCCAATGATGAAATAGGGGATTACGCATAGTTAGTAGCCCAGGGAGATGGATATTGGGACTCACTCCAGGATGGAGGCCCAGTGCAGAGAAATCTCATAAGGAGAAGGATGAGATAATGAAGTTCATGGAGCCCATAACCCTACCGATCATTGGCATGGAAGAGAGGAGGATGATCATGGGTTCTGCCTCCCACAAGAATGGATAGGGGCTAACACTGAGATTCCCCCCCCCAAATACAGACACTGCTAAAAAAAAGTATCCCATTCCATTTGAGGACGATCTCACACCTATGGAGACAAGCATGCATAGATAATATCCAAGATGGGGCACCCCACATGTGATGCATGGGGTGAGGCTATAGTTTTAAATCATGTGATAAGGATGATAGTGCTTAATAGTTTGACATACTACATCCCAGAAAAGGCATGTTCATTCCACAACTCTAAGACTTACATAATTGATAATTGTCCTCCCGTGAGGAAGGGAAGGAATCAACAATGTCTTGGTGGTGGGGTGTTGTGGAGTTATCCACTCAGGGGGACACGTTATCATAACTATGTGAAGAACCAATATCCATTAGCGTGGCTATGTGAGGAAGCATATTGCAAAGAAACCAATTGTGAAGCACCACCCAATGGACATAGAAATCACTTCGTACAAACCTACAGGTTTGTACGAAAGAAGTGTGTGTAACATATGTGTTTTCTGTGTAAGAATTTCCCGAAGATGGTTCCTGGGAGGGCGACATGGAAAACATGATAAAGGGTGCACACAAAGATATGAGTTTTTGTGTAAAGGAATAGGTTTGTGTTTAATAGTTGCACAAAGAGGGGATTGTTTCGCGAAAAAGGACAGGTTGAGAGGAAAAGAAGGTGTGCATGAAAGTGGAAGAGGTTTGCGTGCAAAGGGGGGTGTAGGATTTTGCGTGCAATTGGATGGGTTTTCACTCCTGAGGACCAACATATAAGTACATGGGAGAGTGTCAAGCCCTAGTGGTTCAACATAATGGTAGACCCTTAGGGGACCTATTGAAGAAAATTTCAAACCTAGAACGCATCCTTTTGTGCGGAAAAGGTGGATTAAACCCCGGAGAGACGGTTTCTAGTCTTCTACTACCGGAAGTGGGGAGGGGTTTTACTTCTATTTATAGGTCATCAGGGGCTGCGGGTGAACTTGAAATTCGTCATGTGCAGAATACTCGTACACGGGGTTGGTGGTGTGGACGTTCCCATGTCGACATTCAAAAACCCCTTCCAGCCATGACCATTTTCCACACAAGGAAGCAGTTCTCCTAACACCACACCGGTTTTCCTTGTAGCCTTTTGGCTCTTCATGGAATCAATTTTCGAGTAAAAATATTACTCCATTTTTTCCAAGGATTCTTTCTTGAGACCTCAGTTGGATTTCACCGTCTACCAAAACAATGATGCCTAACCATGAATAGTGCCATGGTGTATTAAAAATGTGAAATTTCCTTTCTAAACCCTTTTAATTTTTACCCCAATGACATCCTCTGTCACTCTATTGGCTCTTTCTACCCGAGAATATATTCTCCCTCATTATCCAAGCATCTCTTCTTCTCCCTCAGATGGATCCATGGGATTTCATCATGTTCCAAAGATAAATATTTGAATTATATAATCCTCTATCATTCTTTTCCACCTTCATCTATTTTTAATTGAATGATCTTTCACTGTAGTCCTAGTGGATATAGGGTTCATGTACTATTTTGTTTAAAGTAGGGTTTTTGTGTCGTTATTGTTTCTCTTGGTTGTTCTTTGTTCTTAGAACCCTCATGAATTTCTTTTAGGATTGAATTATTGAAGAACATATGTTTAGATGTTGGTTTCCATTTATAATTGTCCATTAATTTTAATAAACATTTATTTATTTATTGTCAAACCTTTCTTATGAGGTTAATTTGTGATGCAAGATTTTTGGAAAAACATTTTAACATGAAATTATGTTCTTTCCGTCATGATTTTATGTACATGGAATATTAATATTATGTGGTTCACAGAATGTTATTGATTAAATTCATGATTGGATTTAATAAGTTATTTGTGTTTTATAAGGCATATTTTTGGCATGGTAAATATATGTAGATTTTGAAATTATTATTTTGTTTTATAAAATGGATTTCACTTTGGTTTTAGAATTGTAAATGATGTGTTGGATTTCCATGGAAATGGTTGGTTTCATAAAGTGTTCCTGAGTTCCATTTATAAAATTTCTATAATTTTTTGTTATGAAAACCATCAGGGATAATTTTATTGTCTTGGATGTATTTAATTTAAAGGTAGGTCGTTGGTGTGGACTACCTTGTGATCAAATGGCTGGATGGAGAGGGGTTGTTCTTTAGGGTGATTCATGGTGAAAATTATTTGTGACGATTTTATGTGTGATGCATGGATGTGTCGTCAGTTTTTGTTTTGGTATTGATTGTCTTACCCCAATTTAGTCGATACATGGGATGATTGAATTACTATTGAACTCTTAATGAATGATCGATACAATAACTTAGTTTTCTTCTCTGGATAGTGGTCCTTAATATGAACCTTTATCTACATTTGGATTGTGCCCCTTGGTTATACTATGTTGGGTAAGAACCAAGAATGTATGAGAGAATGATTTCATCAGGTGATTAATTCCTATGGGATGATTCATATGTGTAGTATAATCTAGACTGTCCATAGATCTCATAGGTTCTTCCATGAGACTCATGTCTTAGTTGTTTGTGGTGTATGATTGAGATGCCTATTTTGGTTGGATACACATTCATTCTATATTCAATTTCCCTTGTTATGTGATTATTTATTATTTTTTCTTATCTGGCTCTCATCCTTTTTAAAAGTGTTATGTTGTTTTACACCTGCTTTCATAAATTATTTTTTAAATTTTTTACACATCCTTAATATTTATTCAAAGTGGTCAACCATTTTCTTTAAAATGATAATGTCTTTTTCTTAGGATAGAATTTAGTTTTAAATGAAAATGGGAAATGGTCCATGTATTTTTTGAAGAGTAAAAATTTGTTAAAACCTAGTTTTATATATTCTATTTCATATATGGGATTTATTATAATTTTTTTAATGAAAATTCATTGAGAATTTATTTTTTTGGGCATGAATACAGTGTTTTAATAATCACAGATACATTTTCATCTTGTTTTTATATTCTAGTGACTATTTTTATATGTTTCTCTATCATTGTGGGTGACATTTGGATTGATATTAGAAACTAACCCTTGGGGTCACATGGAGGCTTAGTAGAATTCAGTTCTGTTAGGCATGGTTGTTTAGATTTTTTTTTGTGTTCTATGTTTTTGTACTGATGTTGTTAAATTTTCCTATTTATTCATTCGATGGGATTCTTTGTTTAATTTCACTTAAGTGATCATTTATAATGGGGGAAAATTTTCAATCTGGTTCTCTTTTATGCTTTGTATCTTTTTAAAAATACCAAAGTATTGGGAATGCCTCTCAGGACTTGTCACAATCTAGCTTGGGTGACCACCTCAGGATTAACCAAGGGTGGTTTGTGACATTTCATCTAATTTGATTTGATCTGAAATTTACCATGTGATAAGTGGAATCATAACACCATTTCAAATCATTGGGTTATAATTATAATTAAATTAAATTGATATACCATTATTATGTTTGGTATGATATCTAAAATTTTTATTCTATATTTAAAATTGTTCTATATGGATTTACATAAGTGAACATGATCAAAAAATAGATTGATTATAAATTAAACTGTATAGATATTTGCTTGGATTTTCTATATACTTATATTGTTTTTGTAAGACATGTTTCATGTCATACACCTTAATTTACCTATATAGTGTATTTACTGAATCATTAATGATTCTGATCATAATAATTAATGAAATTAATTAAAATTTTAAAGCGACAATATACTCTCACTTTTAATGGATTTTGATTCAATAGTTACCAAATCATAAATAATTTATGTTATATTCACTTTATTTTTGAAATTAATTATGTTGAATGTTCTTATGGGATATCATATTCTATATTTTTCAAGGAGAACAATCAATATCTCCTCTTTTTAAGAATTCATTTTACTTTTTTAATATCTAGTTCCTCCGATATTTTTTAAAGAAATAAGATGAATGTTGTTTTTAAGTGATACATATTTTTTTAATCCTTTAGACCATGGATCCTTCAATTCAATATCCATTTTTTTAAAATTTATTAAATTATGTTATTCTATAGATGTAAAGGAATTTCAATGTTTATTTTTCATGATATTTTACATTCTGTCAAAAAACATTAAGAGTAAATTTCTTACTTTTTTTCAAATGGGTCACTTTTTATCCTCCTTAAAATAAATTGAAAATAATTTTTATTTTTAATTTTCAAGATATGAAAATAATTTCCAATCATCATAAATGGAATTTTTTTGATGATTATATTATATATTTTTATGTTTATTTTCAAATAAATTTTATTTAAATATATGTTGTGAATTTTTAGTTTTTAAAATTAATTTTCAAAATCCAAATGAAATCTTCCCTAAGATCGATTTTAATGATCTTTTATTAGTATATAAAATCATCAATGAGAAAAAATATGGATTTTAATTATTACACACTAGGGTTATATTGTGTTTATTCTACTATTATTATTATTTTGGATTGATTATGATGGTTTTAAAAATGTGTTCATGCTTTAATTTTATTTTAAAAAAAATACCACAATGAACAAAAATTGTTTAATGTTATTTTGAATAGAACATGATTCTAATTATATTTCACATTATATCGTTCATTAATATTATTTTTGAAATATTTATTTTAGAGTAAAACCATATACTTAAAGAACATTTCTTGATATGTTATGTATGGGTTGATTACATCCTCTAATTTTTAATTATAATATTTACCCTTTCTAAGAATTTAATATCACCCATCTTATACTTCAACTTTTGTTGGTCATTAAAAAGGTTTTTTGAATATGTTATACCATATAAGGGTAATATATGTGATGAAATCAATGGTAGATGATGTAGGGTTTTATGAACCAATTTTTTTATGTATAAAAGTTATCAGGTAAATGGAATTCCAAATTCTGTAAAAATATAAACCTAAACGGTCCTGGGTATTCTTTTTTAATGTAGTGATTTTTGGAAGGAAATATAATTTTCTCATGTTTATTAGTGTTGACTAAAAAATATAATGATTTTTTAGCATTAAAATTTCGTAGTGTGGGTATAGGTCTGTCATAATATATCCCTTCATGATATCTCAGAGAAAGGAATAAAATATAAAGGGGGATCTTATATTATTAGTAAGGGGATTCATATAATAGTAACTGCCATAAGAATTACAGAAGAATTAATAATAAGAAAAAATAATAATAATTAAATATTCTATATAACAAACATCATAAAAGGGGAATATATCCATGGTCAAAATAAAAACATAAATAATCCATTGGAAAATAGTAAATGGTTTCATATTTATAGAATGCATAATGGTAGATGTGATAATCTTACCATCATGGCCTAATTCCAAGAAATCATTCATAAATTGGAAAGGAGTTAAAAAGACAAAATAGTTTTTTCTAATGTGAGTTATTAATTAATCATGCTCATATAATGGTCTCCTCCAGTCACATTCATATTTTATTGCATTCATCAATTGAAATCAATGAATAAAAATTCAGTTCTGAGTTAATATAAAAATTCTTATTATGAAAATATCATATAAATTATTATTTTTCTAATACAATAAATCACTTAATAAACATGGTAATAATATATTAAATGTATTATGGTTAATTATATCATGAATAAATCATAAGAATCATCAAAATATATTAATACGGATTAAAATAATTTAAAATTATAACTACAATGTTTCTTGAAGAAAATATCCAATTAATTTTGAATGATGATATTTAAAATAAAAAAATTTCATTAATATTATAATAATAATATACATAGAAAATTAAAATTTAAACATTTAATTAATAATAAAATAAAATAATAGATATTACTATGAATGAAACTGTTTATTTGGTTAACATTAAGATAAATATTCTCATCACATATTTTGTAAAGTACCACATTCAGAAAATAAAATGAAGATTAATTTTATATATATTATAAATTAAATTAAAACATAGATAAAAATATAATTATCCAAGGATTATATTGCACTAAAAAATCTATAATATTTTTGAAATAGATATGGAAAAACAACTATATGTGTAATTGAAAAACAAAACATATTTTCCTTTATTACATTCTTTCAAACATTCGAGTATTTAGAGAGAGTAAAATGAAAATAAATATTTTAAAGTACATATAAAACTAGATAATATGAAAATATATATATATTAACAAATAAATAGATTATATTTTCATTTAATATAATTTTAAATTATTAAATACTGAAGAAAATTGAAATTGAAAAATAGACCCATACCTCAAGAATGAGATTCATCTTACGTAATTTTGACCTCATTTAAAATAAATTTAAATTTAGTATATCTATATAACATTATCATATTCATACTTATAATTAGCTACATGTTTTACTTAGGAAATCTTATATCTCTTTCATTAACATTCTTTCATTAACATTATTTTTTATGTGTAAACAGCTTCGTCTGTCATGTATGTTTCAATACAAGAGTTATATTCCTTGAATCATGATCATGGTTACATAAAATATTTTTTATAATTAAATATATATATATATATATTTAATATTAATTAAATAAAAATTAATATCCTTATATATAAGGAAAAAATATGCAATTTAATTACACCATTTATAATGTTTATAGTTTATACGTAAACATGGGCAATGTTATCATTTTCTAAAAACATTACGTTGAAAATATGGATAATATTTTATCATTATAGGTACATAATAACATCATAAATATAATATATATGTATTAAACCCATAATTATATCCACCTATTTTAGGTGGTGATGGAGAATGAATCATATCTATTTGGATACGGTAGTCCACAAGTACAAATCATCGATTGTTTAGGGTCACATATGATCAAAATAAGTTATAAAATTGTTATTACTTATTAATTATAAAATATTTGTATATTTTTTTAATTTATTTATTTGTTTTTGTGGATAAATTATATTTTTTTAATGTAAAAGAAGAAATAATATTCAAATGTTTCAAGTAATATGATTACCTCTTCATGGAGAGACCTCTCTTGGCTTACACATTAAGAGTTAGTTGAATGGACATGGGTTAATAAAATAAACTCAAGTATGAAGGGAAGGAATCTATAAATAATTTTGTTGTTGATTATATAGAGATAAAGGTATCTATGTTTGCTAATAATCATTGAAAATATGTTCCCATTTTTAGAGAGTTGAGGGACAGAAATGGAATTACAAAATTGATTTAAAGAATATAAAGTCATGTTTTATAGAATTTTGAACCCAATGCCCAGGAGTATTAAGGAATTATATGAAAAGGTACCAAAATATTCATGAAATAATATTTATACATATATAAGTGGAATTTTTACCCTTATATATAATTTTAAACCCCCTATAAAATCCCTGTAATCTTAATGGGCTCAATTTTATTTACAGTTTTAATATTCATTATGAAAGAAAATAAGTAAAAATTATTAATAATCCATATTTATTAGGATTATAAATATTTATTCTATTTCAGAAGATTAAATTTCCATAAGTGGTTAAAATTAATTTTAACAAATATTCACAGATTGCAATGAAACTCTCTTTTTAAAAAAAATTTAATTATACAAAGATTTTATAGAAACATAAATTCTAACATTTATTACAATGAAATTAATTGGAATAGGTTAAATAAATGAAATATTTTTTCTATAAAGAATGATTAATTGAATAAAACCATGTAAATAAAATTTCAAAATAGAAGAAATAAAAAAAATATTTATTTGAATAAAAACACGACATAGATTTCTATGTTCATCATTATATTTTTATTTAAATTATATTACCTCGTAAATATATATTATTCCCTGAAATAAGGTATCATAATAATTCATGTCATACTTATATAATTATAATTTCCTAAAAAAGGAAACTTTTCTAAAATTAGAGTTTCTCACTATTCACTAAAAATCAACATTTTCCCATAAATCTAAACAAATCATCCAAATATGTTTTGGTATTGTAAATTAAAAAATGAAATTTATTTAATATAATTAAAAAAATTATATTTATGAATTTATTTTTAATTATCATTCATCCATAAAGATATCTGCATTTCAAGATTACTTCTTTATATGTAAATGATTACTTACTATAATTGAAGAATGCATGTTATTTATTACATGTTATATCTTTTATTACCCTAAAATAAATCATAGAAAAATTTAAATTACCTAATATTTGTTAATTAATTAAATGAAATTTTTTATATCTTAAATCATCGATGGATATAATAATGTATGAAGGCAAACCGTGTGAATAGAATGTTGTAAGCCCTTAAAAATAGATGTGAACAAGCATTGACATCCATGGATTAGGGATCATTTTATTGTGGTTAAATGTAAACGTAATATAATTTACAATTATAAAACTCTCACATTATGTTATATATACATAATAGAATATAAATATACCATTTCATGCTAGAACACACATATTTTTTCACTAATATTTTCAAAATGAAAATTCCACAAATCTGTACATTCACAAGATATTGTTTTGAAAATTTATTCACCACATGTGCTTAAAATTTGATAGAAAGTCCCATCATAAACAATTATAGAAAATACCATTGTACCATGAGTAATATTCTGTATTCCATTTTTTTCTCTTCATAAATCCCACATTATCTAGGGGAAATAATAACATTCTTTATAAAAGAAGTGCATGTTGAAATAATATTGAGCCAAAGTGGAAATACTTTATCATTATTGCATTACCTTCACCCTTACCTACCATATTTAGGTATTTATTATCATCTATAAGAACATTTATTATCCTACTAGAAAAATTATATATAATTCATCCACCTTGCCTAATGAATTGAATGAATCCTAGAATCAATAGTCCATGATTCAAATAGAATATCAAAAAATAGTTATAAATTACTTTCACAACCCAATTTTGAATTTGTAGAAGTAGAAAATCCAATATAAAACTCATTGTAAAATATTTTATAATATGAATCCTCTTTCCATAGTGATATTATATGGTACACATCCTAACTAATTTACATTAAATTCTTTTCCTTAATACATCTCTTATTTTCCTCTTACAATTCAATTTAATAAAACATTATCTTCATTCTACATTGACTGTAATTATGGTAGGGTCACAGACTTTATTTTCCCCCTAGAAACTCATTCTAAATGAGATCATGTATTTCCAAAAAAGTTGGTCTATCATTCCAAAAAAATTATATACAAGGCTCACCAACACATCCACTAATTCTAATATCCATGATTATAAAACAAAACCCACATGTCTTCCACAAACATAACATTAACTCATTTGAGATAACCTTAGATATTAGTTTTTATTCACAATATCATCAACGAGTATTACTTATTAAATATTAATTTTAAATACCCTTCACATTATGAACACTTTTTCTTTATCATTTTTCTTCTCATAAATTTACATTATATAAATCATCAACTCTATTATAGTATTCAATTATAGGATGTTATTGGATCCATTTCATGCCCGTGAAATCTAAATCATCTCGTGTCCAATATTATCTAGATATTTTATTTCCTTTATTTAAATTTCAATTTTTAAATGACTAAAATAGAACCTATGGGTCCTTGTGAACCACATAATTAATCATCAATATCCCCAAAAATATAAAATATATCCCATCTAGATTTTCTAACCAGACCTTTTCCATCTTCTGACACCATACCTTCAAAAATTGTAAAAGCCCTATGAAAAAAAGTATGTATAAAAATGATACTTTAGATAATACTATTAATTTTTCTTCTAATAATTTCATAAATTATAGTATCCAAACCAAAATATCTAATGACATGTATAATTACTTTTGGAAACAATTATTACCAAAAGAAAACCACAATATTTTAAAACATGTGGAACAATGCTCTTAAACATCCCTAACTAGAAGGAAACTTAAACTAAAATATATCTAAATATAGGGATAAAACCAAAACCTAAATCAGTACACTATAATAGAACACTTTCAACTAGTTATAGAAAATAAATCTCTAAAAATAAAAACATCTAAATGGATATTAAACCAAATAAAAACAAAAATAGATTTCATGTTTTAGATTTTAGGCCAAACATCAATAAAAGAACAAGGATTCTCTCATTTCAATTTATGTATTATGGATTGAAATTTCAATAAAAATATTCAAAGAACTAATATTCTATAACACACTATTTACTCACTCATGAGTGCCATTTTATCCAAATGTCTATTAAAATGTGGCCCCACTATACATATATAGAAGATTAATATTAGTATACATGATCCACCACAGTCTTAATTTGTTTGTAACACCCTGATATTCTAGTTTACATGATTTTAAATAATTATTATGTTTGATATAAAGTACCACATGTAATGATGAGAACAAAATGAAATGTGATATATTATTTAAATATTATTAATTAAATATTTAAATTATATCTTAGTTGTTTGATTGGTGTGTATAAAGAGGGACAACCAAATTAAAAAAATTATAGATTTTTCCATTAATATAATTATTTTATTATTTACTATGATATATGAAATTATTTTTAAACAAAACCAATTAGGATTACATGATAATTTTTTAGATAACCGGTTTATATATTTATAGTATTTTCATCAAAATAATTTTTCCGAATCACTTTAAGAAAAATTATATTAATGAAACTGATGGTTAAAATATTTAATAATACAATATAACATTTATATACATGTGGTTACTTGATAAAAATTAGTATTCATTCATTTTATATTAAAATATAAATTTTTTTCAAAAATAAATTTTTCTTTCACATTATTTTTGAATACTATTCTTAATTTATTTTACTATTAGAAATATTAAATTAAAAATATAAATATTATTTAAAATTACCAGGAGAAAAAAATTTGATGATTTAATTTTAGGTTTTTTCAAAAAATGTGATTTTTTGTGAATAGTGAAAATAGAGAATTTGGTAAAAGTTGTCAACTAATTTCTCATAATATATATAATTTGACTTCACCATTTTGTTCTTGATTTTATGTAATGTTATATAAGTGTAATTTTATTAAAAAATTAAATTTAATTATAGAGGAATCAATATTATACAATATTTTGGTATAACATCATTTTATTTCTTAATACGAGTATATATTTTTAGAATGAGGGGTTTTGTATCATTTTGAGAACATATAATAATATTATTTTATTTCACTTATAGAATTTTTTCATAAAAAATATATTTCTTATTTTCAATCTTTATGTTCAAATATATACATATGTTAAATGTAATTTTTCTTCATATTATATATTAATTGTGTTAAAATGATACCATCATGGAAAAGGGTATACTAGGTTAATTATAGTTAAAACAATGTGTTAAGATCACATAATATCTTATTAATTGTTATTGTGTGAGAGAAATTAGAAAAATATCTCTTTATCCCAGGAAATATATAAATATGTGGCACTTTCTTTTGATTATGATTTTTATATTATTTTTAATAAGGAATAATTATAGATGGTCACACTTTTTCTATTTATATATCTGTTATGTTTTCTTCTGGACAAATATAATACATTAATGATTATAAATTTTCATTTTTAATATGATAATATTTTTATTAAATTTTTATTGATGGTATAATTACATATAATTTCAAGGTAGTGTTAACATTATAATTTCTATGTGTTATAAATATCACGTAAATTTCTTTAACAATATTTAATAAAATATGTTTTGAATGAAAAATAGTTTTCCATGAATATTAGGGATAATGATAATCTATAAGTGATGATTAAATTCATTTATATTATAATTAAATTATTATCTTGATTTCATTAAATTCATAATATTTCAATTTCCATTAAAATGACATGAAATGGTATAGAATTTTTGTAATTTATTTTTTAAATTAAATACAATATTAAATATAAAACCACAACTCAATTGAGAGAAATTTTTATCTCATAATTTATGGTCCATATGTGTTATAATTTATGTTTTTAATATTACTTTAATAGGCCTTAAATATTGAAGTATTGATAAAATTCTATTTATTTTTCCCATAAAAAGGGACCCAAATCACTATTTTCATAACACAACTCAAGATGGATTTTATATAAAACCTCCATCATAATATATCTATATAAATACATTCCAAATACCCAAATCCCATTTATATATCATATACATCTAATTAAAAGGTCTTAATCTGAATAAAAAGTAAAACATCAAGATACGAGGAATATAAATGTCTTTTTGGCTGTGTTTGGAGATGGGGTAAAGGATTTTTCAATAAGACCATATTTTATTAGTTTACATTAAAAATATTTTTCATACTTGTCCATATTAATTAAAATTATTTTATTAATGATATTGTTTTTTTAATGATGTATAAAGGTATTTTCTATTATATTTGATTCACTTTACAAATGATTTAAATGAAGCTTTCAGACAATTTTTTTACATTCATTACTAATATGAAAATTAATGTTTTCATTACATATACTAATTGATCATAATTACACACCATCATGACCTTTATTACAATGTGTTTTATCCTCTATTATGTTCCATGTTTTTAAAAGGAAATTTCATTTCACATTCCTTAGGGAAATTTTAATTTAATTATTTCCAAAGAAAAATGATTTTTTATTTATTTTAATATGATTGATAATTTTTTTATATAGATGTGTTAATAAGGTTATTTTAATTAGTTTTCTGATATATATTCATGATTAATTGTGTTTAATGTATGTTATTAGACATGTGAATAATTCAAGATCTTAAGTGATACAGATATAACTCTCCATTACACTGAGTAATGATTTTTTCTCAATAGATTTATTTAGGAATAAATTAAAAAGGCTATTCCATTGGAAGAGTGCATTTATGATTGACTATAATTGTGATTTGATAATGATGTACCAAGTCCCCAATTAGTTTTATAATGTTTTAAAATGTGTTTCTATTGAAATATTTTAATTTTCTCCAACATGCTAATGATATTATGTTAAATGTAATGCTTATGACTCTGTTAAGTGTAGAAAATATGTATTTCGTAGATAATATATCATGATTTGTTTTGTTTTACTACGTAAAAATCATGGGATTATTTTTTACTTATTTATATACCCCAAAATTGTTTATTAATACTATGGGATTTGAGGTTGATTTAAAATGTAAATAATAATTATTTGTACAAAAATATTTTTTTCAACGATGAAAAAAAATTCCTTATGGGTTTTTCAGAATTTGAAAATTGATTATTAAGTATACATTATTTTTATATCTATTAGTGAGATTTTTTATCTTAACCAATGATTTAAATTACTTTTAATTAGGATTAAGGATGTGTATGGATTATTGGAAGGTAAATATAAAGGGTACATTATTTAGGAAATAGTATCATTAATTAAATAAGAGTGTAATCATAAGAACTTATTATTGTGAAATAATGTACACTATATGAAATTATATGGTATGTTATGTAATGGATTTTAAATGATATAAAAATTTAATATGAAAATATCCTAGAAATGAATAAATGTGATTACATTATTATTAATTTCATAATTGAGGGTTTTTAAAGGAATGGGTCCATACAGTTGGTATTAGAGAATATATTTTGATCAATTTAGAGGTGAAGATGTTGTTTGATGATAAGAAATTAATGTATACCATAATTCTTTGGGATCAATATTTTAATGTAATATTTACCTTTAGTTATTAGTATGTATAGGATAATTAGGATTATTTTTTTCAAAATTGAATGAGTTTAATAGAAGATTACAATGTTAAGGGTATCTCAATATTCATTTATTTTACAAGATGATGTATTATGATTTTATTTGATAGAAGAACATTAACTATCTTGGTTTTAAAAAATGGACTGAACTATTAGGAAAGAAAGCTAATAATTACAATAATGGAAAATGTGGTGGTTTCCCAAGTTGGAATCCAAACAGGAATGGATTTAGTTTGAAAAATTTTATGGTTAGGCCCTAACAATTATCCTTATATTTTATTAACAATGTAAAAATAGGTTTTTTTGATAATGTGAATAAATAAAAATTTAAGTTCTTGGAAGTTTAGGTTATTAAGATAATAAAAGAATAAATGATTTAAATTATTATATTTTATGAATGTAGGAAGAAACACCTTGATAAATGAATCAAAGGAAGAAATTTCTATTCAAAAATGGGGAGTATATAAATTATGAAAATTAATTTTAAGGGGGGAAATATCAATAAGGATATCATAAATATCATACAGATAATTGTTCATCATGGTTACACATTGATGATTAAGAATATATGGGTAACATATAAAACACATGTGTTTCATTTTAACATTTTTCTCTTGTGTTTAATATATGGGGCATAATTATATTGAGATTGATGTATCCTAGGACATGTTTTGTATAATAATCATTTGAAGAAGAAAATTATAAATGAATATGAAGGAAACACATGGTTAATGGTTTGTAAAGTAATTTTAATGATTCAAGAAACTAAATAAAGGGTTTTTGGAGTTACAATATAGTAATAATTTTAATGCATTGATATGTATGATCAGACGTTTGAAGGAACAAAATATTTTAAGAATTTATTTGTTATAAGAGATATTTATTTCATTTATGAGATATATAGAACCCTTAAGACTAATTGGTTTTATAATGAAAAGGATATTTGATATATAATGATTAAATATATATATATATATTTGATATATGTGGAATGGAATTGATAAAAATTAAGGTTAATGCGTTCATTGATATTGATGCAATTATGGTTAAATGGGATAAATTAGTTATTTAATTTTTAGGGACATTTGTGTTGTCGTATATATAATCGTGTGATTATTGATTTATTTTTTGAATTTATGATGAATTATTTTTAATATGTTCACTATATTGGGAATTTTTTTAATTAAGATAAATTGAAATAGATTTTTTAATGGTGGGATTTTATTTGATAAATAATTGTGGAATTATCTTTTAGAATAATAAATGATTTTATTGTGGAATTATATTTATTAAGGATAATTAAAATAATTGTTAGCAGTTTTTGGATAATATATAATTAAGAAAGGTACAATTTTAGTTTTTGATATTATGAGTGAATAATGTAGTTTATAGGAAGATATGAAATCGGAAACCGAAGAATATTTTATCAAATATTTATTATTTTTATATTTTAAATTTTTATCATATTTTGAAGAGTGTTGTGGTTTTTTATTTATAAAATGATTCATGTCGATCTTTTAGTGTTATTGTTCAGGTTTTATTGATTGGTATGTGATGGTTTATTATATAATATATTGTCTTAACCTTAAATAAACATATTTTTGTTTTGATTAATGTATAAAGATAAGATAAATAAATTCTCATTCTATTATGGACCTTTTAAACCATTGAAAGGAAATTAGTTATGGAGGAATGAAAAATTAAAAAAGGTTTCATATTTAGAATATACTATAAAGAATAGATGGAAAAATTCTTGAAACAAATCCAAAGGACAAAATTACACTTGTGGTATTAAATGAAATCAAGTACGTGCATTTTATATTATTTTATATCGTAATGGTAAATGAAATCCCTACATAACTAATGAGAATGATAAGTATATCAGGTCGTATATGAAAATTATCACTCAACTATAAAGATACAATTTATGAAAGTCTTACACTGAACTGAATTTCATTATGTTAAATAGATGTTTTGATAAATGTTTTGAATATTTAATGTTTCTTATTATTCCAAAATACATAATATATTAAAACATAAATCATAGTATTTTTTAGTAATTTTAATTTCATGCTGCATATGTATATTTATATTATACTCTTTGGAATTGATATTTAAAATGTTTATAATACATTATTTTTCAGATATGAGAAAAAATTAAAATGAAAAAAATTATTTAACATGGACTGAATGTAAAACCTTGATATTTTAGTTTATTTTCCATTAAATTAATATCATGTTTGATAGTGTATACCTCCCAGAATATTGGTCTTCGAATGTAATATCATATATTATTAAAATATTATAATTCAAATATGATAGTTATAACCTAGTAATTTTAATGGATGTTTCAAATATGATTATTCAAATTGTGAAATATATGTATGGTTTTTTTCCTTGATAAATATCTACTGATTAATTATTAGAAAATGAGGACTCAATTTTAAATTATATCATAGAAGAAAAATTCGTTATTTTTTTAAAAAATATTTTATATGAGAATAGAATTTCTATCAAATTAAAACATGTTTCATTATAGTTGAATGATTTTAATTATATTTATTGATAATTTATTTAATAAAATAAAATATCATTCATTTAATAGTGGTTATTAGAAGCTGAACTACTATAAATTCATTTTATACTTCAAAATACATTTTCATGAAAAATGCAATTTACTACAAATTTTTGGTGGATATTTTGATTGATTTATAACACTATTATATATTTTATTAAAAAATTGAATTATTTTTTTTCATAGTTAAATAATAATGTAAATAAATTTATTTTTAATTTTTTTGAAAAGGATTTTTTTTTATTAAAGAGTGATAATATATATTCTTATAAAAAATAGACTTATTTTATTTTAAAATATTTTTATAAAAGAACTGTTTTTTTATTATTTATTTTAACGTCACATAATAATAATTTTTATATACATGATATTATAATTTCCCTAGTAACAAGTAATATGAATTATTTTGAAATAAAATAATTTTTATGCTTACAATAGTTATTTATATCAAAATTGTTTTCAATTTTTTTGTTAAATTTTAATAAAATAAATTTTATAACTTATAGATATATAATATTGAAATATGTGTTTTATATTTGTAATGAGAAGGTTGAAATTTATTATGAAGTTAAATTTCATTTTTGGTCACCTAAAATAGTAATCATGGTAACATGTTATGACCATAGTCAAAGGTAATATAAGTTAATTAATGATTAAAATTTGTAATAATGTAAAAAATGACATATTAATTCTTAATGGATGATTTTATTTCCACATTTAATACCTAATATTTTAAAATATTTCCATTTTCAAACACATAAAATTGATTATGACCATTATATTATTTAAATATCGAATAATTAAAAAAATTCACTCCATTTATTTAAATTTTAATTATATTTTTTCACTAAGATAAAAATATGATACTTTAACATCTCAAGATTTTTTTAAAAAAATCATTAATATATGTTACAACATACAAGATACTACACACCATCTTTAAACGAATAATGAAATATTTTTATTTATATGTGATAGTTATAACCTTGCCATTAAAGTTTTTATATTTAATAGAATTAAATTAATTAATAAATATAAAATTATGCTACTAATTTATAATTTTTTAGTAAATTATTTTTAAATAAGTACTCGATTTTTAGTAATGGAATTTTATTTATAAAAAATTACGATTTAATCAAAATAATTTTTATTTTATTTTATTGTGGATTATTATAAACAATTTCATGAAATCATAGAAAGTGATATGAATAAATTATTTTAATTTTTCAATTCAAAAAACTAAAATTATTTTTTGATAAATTTTTTATGATTTTCTAAAAAAGTTTATTTATCAAGTTATGTTGAAAAATACTAATTTTTATGGAACATTATATTTTATTTTAAATTATTTACATGGTGAAATTATGTTTTTGATTAGTTTTAAATTATTATTAGATTATCTTGATTAAAAATTATCGAAAAATTGGTTTTGAAATGAGTTAAAAAAAATTATTTATTAGAAAAAGTTATTTATATTTAGACATTTCATTTTTTTGAAATACTAATATTCTTTGCATTTTACTGGTTTAATTTTCTGTAAAATTCTAAAACTTATGAATTATAAATTTGAAAATTATATTTCATATTTAAAACTATCATGTTCAAATTTAGTAATTTTCTTTAATATTCTAAGTAAATAATATATTTTTGTTACGTGTGTAAAGGGGAAATTGTGGAATTTATGTTAAAATAAGAATGAAAAACTATTAAAAGACTAAAAAACAAAAATAATTATTATTTTGTGATTATATATCAACAATAATTATCTAGTGGTCTAATATATATCAATTTGGGTAAACATTGAAAAATTTATGGCCATTATAGTATTTTATTTAATGAAAAGTCAAATATGTCACACTTTTGTTTTAAATAAAAGTAAAATTTTAATGGTGTTTTATATAGATTAAATGTTGGACTTTAAATAGTATATAGATATATGAAATATTAATTTTTTTCATGGTACTTTATTATTAATTTCATTTTAATAAATATTTATTGTTATTGATTTTACAACTCTGATGTAGTAATTAATTAATTAATGGAAAAATCAAATAAATGATATTAAAAATATTAAAAATATAAAATATGAGATAATTAATGAAATAAAAAAAATTTATAATGAAAATTATAATTTCATGATAATATAAAATAATTGGTTTCAATTATAACTGTTATCTTGATAGTATTAATGTAAGATTAATGAATTTTTCAAAAAGATGACATTACAGATATTTAATAACAAATAATATTTTTTAAAATGATATAAAATGGGAAATAAATATAAATTCTTCCAAGTGATTATTAAAATTTAAAAAAAATCAACCACGCTCCATTTATTGATCATTTTTTATTATATACTAAATATATTAATCCTCAAAGACTAAAAATCATTATTGTAACACCTGAATGTTTTTTTGAAATATTTTCTCTAAATAATTTTAATTATTTAATAGGGTTTATTACATAAAATCACGAGTCTAAAAACACAAAGATATTCCATAAATATAAAATGACCATTTAAACTACTCGTTAGGTTTTTAGAAAAAAAATATAATAGACTAATGAAAATGTATGGGGAATCTATTCACTACAAAATAATTATGAAAAATATATATTAATTAAATATTTGTAATTTTTTTTAATTTGAGTGAATAATTATTAGTAAATTATTGAAATAAAATATATATGTTATATAATTAGTAACATATTGTTGAAATTCAACTAATAGATATTTTTTCATAGGGTATGAATAAACCATATTTATATATAACACCAATATTTTTCAAAAGGAATATTTTCATCCTTGTAATGGAGAACCCATTTTAAAGTAATATATTGACACATTAATAATTTTTATATGAAAAAATATTCATTTATTTTGGAAGGGTGATATAAAAATTTACATTGGATGATTTATTAATATTTTATGACCACTTTCAAATTTTTCCGAATGGTAATAATTCAATAAATTTTAATTGAAAAAAATACATCAATTTTTTGTGGTTTAATAATAATATTTAATTGGAATAAAGTTAAAATATAATATATTTTTATCAATAAACATAATTTATGTTATTATTATTAATTTTACATTGAACTCAAATGTAAAAATATTTCAATCTTTTGGAATGTTTTAACATTTGAAACACATTTTCTATGTCCGACAAGAAGATTATTTTTAAATTAATAAAAGAAACCTCTATGTTTTGAATTTGGAAAAATAGGTTCTATATTAGGAATCATCAATTACTTATTATATACATAGAGTTATTTAATTTTTGGGAATTATGAATAATAACATCAGTAATTATTATTAATATAGCTAAAGGGTGAATTTAGGTAATTAAGGGTAAGGATACTACTATAATGTTACCATTAAACATATAGTGATATTTTTGGATGATTTTTTTGACCTATATTTATCTTTGGAAGAAAATGTTGTCCTTTGGAATCTATTTGGATGAGATTAGGACATTTAATTTAGTTTACCTAAAGAAAAGTTAAATATGTCTCGAAAGAATTTTTATAACTAAATCCTTATGTATATACATTTATACATAAGATAAATTTAATTATAAATACTAAATTAAAATATAAAATAATTTTATTTATCATAGTGTTATATTTGTATTTTTTGGATATAAATAATTACATTAAGAACTTCTACATTGATGAGGTAAAAATTAATTAATTGATAATAAATCAATAAAATAATTTTTATTAAAATGATAATAACTATCAAAATACCCAAACACAAGACCAAATTTTATTTTTCAAGTATATCTAGATCATTTTTATCCCTAGAATGGGTTATTGACCATTTGAAGCTCTATATAAGAGATTATTTCACTTATATTATTTTATTTAAAGTGATGTTAAACATGTCACATTCAAAATTTAATATGTATAACATTTTACATGATGGATTTTTAGGAGATTAATTTGACTAAAATTATTTTTATGAATTTTAGTAGACTTATCTTCAATATATTATTTATTTTTTTAATTTTTATTCAATAAAAAAGTATATTACAGAATTACATAAAATTAATGTAGTAATTATTTTATTAATAGAAATATCCAATAAATATTATTATTTTTTTTAAAATAAATATATTTTCTTTTAATTAATATTTTAATGAATTTTATAGATTACATTTTCTTTTTATTAATATGATAAAATATTTTGTTCGATGTTATATTTTTATATTAATATTTTTAAAAAAATAAATGAATTTAATAGTGTCAAAATTGACGCTGTCAGTTGTTTATCAAAATAATATAATCTTAAATTATCTAAAAAAATAAAAAAAATTAAAATTATATAATAATTATGATGTTGTATAATTTTATAAAAGGTATTATTTATGGTTTAATGAGATCAAATTAGTATATATTTCAATCATTAATTATTTTAATATTTGTTACCCAAGTATGAAATTAAATTGAATAACCTTGTGTGACATAAGATATAAAGGTTTAAATTGATTGTAAAACCTATATAAAATATATTTTATGATTATATTACAATCATATATCATTAAAAATTCATAAATTGGAAATTTTTGTGGTTTCTACATTGTGTTATACTTTTTTATAAATTAATTTTTTTGGAGATCCCAATCGTGCCTCTAAACTGCAATAATAAAAGGGAACCTCCTCACTCATCTAATCAATTCCCATTGAGAATTCTGGGGTATAACTGCACTCAGTTTTAACCCTCTGATCTTACCTAGTGACATTCTAGAGGTTCTGGTTTTCTTTAAATACCTACTCTTGTTCCTAAAGAGGAGATTTAGAGGAAGCATGTCGATGAAGATTTAATCTCTTCTACAAATTCCTCCAAGTAACTTTCTTCTTATACTATATATTGAGGAGTTTTGTATTTATAATGAAATAAATACATTTTAACTTCTATAAAAATATGTTATTATGATTATGGAACAACAATATACCACTTTATATACATTGTATGAAATATTAAATCACAATGGGTGCATACATTTGGCTTACCATCTCCACATCATGGTGTAATCAGTTTTTCACCACCACCTTACATAGATGGGTATAATGATGGAAATAATTAATGCAAATGATTATTATAGCATTATATTTATTCTTAAATATTAAACATCATACAATTTAGTATCATTCAATAATTAAGGGAATGATATCGTCTCTCGTGTGTACGTACAATCTATCACCTTCATGATGCGATGTGATTAATTATACATGATCTTTATTAAATCATGATTATATAATAAGATTAAATGAATAATTATGATATTTACTTTAATAACATCATTATATAAATTACTTGAAAATAACCTAAGAAGTGGAACAAAAACTTATCCGATAAAAAAATAATTAAGTTAACACTCGATGGATGAGTAATAACGTTACTAAAAATTAGATGATAATATGATCATATATGATATCATAAAAATGACTATCATTTTCAAATAAGCTCATGAAATTATTTATGTTATTATATATGGGTTTTAGATACATGTAATGGAAATCAATCCTAAGTTAAGGGATAATTTGACAATCTCATCATTGTATGATATTATTTGCATGTAAGTATTTACTGGAGTATATTTATCATCCACGTACATGTTTCTAAATATGTAATATATTTATATTCTTCTAAAATATATAAATTCAGTTTTATCTATTGGTTAATTTTTATTAAATGCTATTAAATGAGTATTTTTTCAATATTCGATACGAGGTACTTTTTTTGACTTTTCGAGACACAATTTGAGAATAATGTTTTTTTAACTTATACAACATGAAATGATTTTTAAATCTTTATAAAACCTTATTTCCATAAATCTTACTATTCTATATTTGATGATTATTATTAAAGATATTATTTTCATTAAAAAATTCATGGAATTTTGAGAAAATAATTTTTATTGATGTAGAAAGGATATTTTCCCCCTTATATAATTCCTTGTGTTATATCATTATTATTTTCCATATAATATAGAATTATTTATTATAGTTATGTTTCAAGTATATTATCATGATTTCCCAATAAATTGATAGTTTTCAAAATGGAATGATATTTATTAAATATATTTGTTTTACATGGATTCTGTTATGGTGGGATGATCTTTAAACAAAACCCATTTTTATTCCTCAGGCTATGATTAATGATTTATGTTACTATGGAACAAAAAAGAATGATTTAATTATGAGATCGGAGGGACCTATATCTCCCTCCAATGCATTGGGTAAAAATTTATATCAAATGAGATAGACATGGATAGAATGGGAAATGATATTGATTCAGTAATAAAGGGTTATACGGAAGAGTGAACTCGGTTTGGTAATAAAATTTTTCAACTATAATGGTCTTTGAAGTTATCCTTGACAATTATGAAATGATTTTCTATGATTATGTGTTTTCCAAAAAAATATATGTGTTATTTCAGGAATTTTGGGATTATCTTCATTTATTATAAAAAACATTATTGTTTTATCTAATGGTATGAAATTGGGATCTTTCCTATATAGAATATGATATAAAAATGTTATGTCAGTTTGTCTTATGATTTTGATATTCTTGAAATTTACCTTTTTTACCCATACTGCGCATCTTATCTCACCCTTTCATATGTTTTTTCCCAAGTAACGAAGAAGGGAATTATGTAAGATATATAGAAATGGGGTCTATTTATGATGAAATAAGTGGGAGACAATGATTATTTCTTATGAACGATATTATTATGTTTCCCAATTTATAATCACATTATACCTATATGACTCTATTGTGTCTTTTTTATATTTTTTAATGAATATAAATCAACTTTGAATATATATCAATGTATATAAGGTATGGGTATTTGTAGTTGGTATTAGAGGAAAGGAATGGTTATCATGGGGAAACTAGGATAAAAAACATTAGTAAGAACTCAAAGGATATGTGGAAGTATAATTTACAATCATGTAGTTTTAGAAATGATAAAAAATTACCTAGGATAAAACCTAAAGTGTCTAAAATTGAAATTTGACACATAATTGTTTGGTTATCCAATTATGATCATTGTTTTTCACAGTATGTTTCTTGGTTTAATTAAATGGCTAGAACCCAAAGGAACCATGTTAATGCTGAATGCAACATGAAAGGAAATGATTGTCCTCCAGAGAAACCTGTTGTTTTGAGATGGAATGAAAAATCTAGTAGTTATGATCACAAAACATTATCAATCTATGAATCAAGGAGGACTTTGAACGAGAAAAGGGAGACACAAAATTCGGTTTATTCCTTCATTAGAAAAACCCACCTCTCATCAGGGGGTCTTCTAATCTATTATTGGGTGAACAATGGATCGGTACCACTTTATAGTTATTTTCAATTATCCAATGTTTAGAAAATGTGAAATTCCTCTTATCAGTCTAACGTTTGGAAGGAAAAATGTTCAATGGTGGAACATTATTATGAATACTTGGCAAAGATATGAAATTTAATCAAATTTATGGGATGAGTTCAGGGAAATATTTTCCAATAAGTACTTTCCATGTATCCTTTGATCAAAGATAGAAAAGTAGTGCTATAAGCATTATAAAAAGAAGAATTAATCTATTGGTACATACGGTGAATATTTTACAAGACTATCAAGATACACGTATGGTATTATTATCCAACATGAGAGAAAAAATAATAGATTCATTCGATTATAAAAACCATATCTCTAAAGGGAATTATACATAACTCTCTTCAATAGCTACAATAAAATCATTCAATGTTCTCTCCTAGTTGTGATGGGTATTAGAGTAACCCAACGGTTCTATGGGTTTGATAGTAAGAGAAATATGGTATTCATGTGTAATCGTAAAGACCACACTGAAAAAAATATGAGTTTTCCCTTATGCTCACAATGTAAAAATAATCACAGAGGAAATTTTATTAAAGGGACCAGTAAATGTGTAATGTATGGAAAATAAGGTCATCTGGCATTTGAATGATGATTTTAATGGAAAAAAATTACAAATTGTGAGAATAAAGAAAACCCTATATCAAATGTAACATCCCCAAATGATAAAGGGATAAATGACTAAATGATATGACTAATGTAAACAAGGTGCACCTTCCTTTTCGAAAGCCTGTCTGATTTGAACTCCATAGTTAAGCGTGCATGTCCTGGAGTAGTGATCAGGATGTGTGACCTTCTGGGAAGTTTCCCAGGATGGGTGACCTTCAAGGAAGTTTCCCAGGATGTGTGCGAGTGAGGACAAAACACACTCGAAAGGACATGTGTTGGCCTGTGGGGACTGTCATTAGTCAGATGACCCGTTCGGGCATGTGGGTGGACCCTGGGGTGGGCCCCACATGTCTGCGGGACAACTGGTGGTACCTGGTAGGCCAGGACCCGACGACAATGTTAAGGCGGGGTGTCTGTGCTGTCACCGGGGCCCAATTATCACACCTAATGCACCAACTACACATACGTGTTACATGTTAATGAAAAAGGGGAATTATGATAATCAATTCCATAATACTAGGGTTATTGAAGATAATTAATGTGAGAAAACACTTAAGTCCAATGAAAAGTCATGTCATATGTAATCACTCTTAGCGATGTAGTATATGATTAAGAAGTGGTGAAAGGTACACTTACCACACGCTATTCTATATCAAATGTTTTATTTGATTTTCTATGCACCTACAATTTTGTGAATAATTTTCTAAGGGTATCACTATATTACCATAATAATTATATGTTGTGTTTGGTGTGCCAAATCATAGGGGAAAATGATCACATCAAAAGTTTAATATTCTTCTTCGGTTGATGTTCATGGGAATGTGATTCCTGAAAATCTGTTGATACTTACTTCAGTGTAATTTTTTGTGATTATTTGTAGGTAATTGATTTATCTATTT
Source organism: Viscum album (assembly GCA_963277665.1). Lineage (NCBI taxonomy): Eukaryota > Viridiplantae > Streptophyta > Magnoliopsida > Santalales > Viscaceae > Viscum > Viscum album. The sequence continues at coordinate 810,431,230 of OY728126.1, read as the reverse complement.
CTTTCTCTTATCAATTTACAAGGATAGGAAGTCACATTTCATATTCCAGACTGATCAATGATCATATATCGATGCAAGGATGAGTATGACCTTCCTATGAAAATGACTTCTGTCTTATGGGACATTATTCCTATAAATGACTGTAATCTATCTAAAATGGTTGGAGAGAAACCAACAATAAAGAATACACCCATTTTAAATGAGTTTGTTGATGTATTTCCAAATAATTACTCTCAGCGATGTAGTATATGATTAATAAGTGGTGAAAGGTACACTTACCTCACTCTATACTGTATCAAATGTTTGATTTGATTTTCTATGCACCTACAATTTTGTGAATAATTCTGTATGGGTATAACTATATTACCATAATAATTATATGTTTTGTATGGTGTGCCAAATCTTAGGGGAAAATGATCGCATAAAAAGTTTAATATTCTTCTTCGGTTGATGTTCATGGGAATATGATTTCTGAAATCCTGTTGATCCTTACTCCAGTGTAATTTTTTGTCATTATTTGTAGGTAATTGATTTATCTATTTCGTTCTCTTATCAATTCACAAGGATAGGAAGTCACATTTCATATTCCAGACCGATCAATGATCATATATCGATGCAAGGATGAGTATGACCTTCCTATGAAAATGAATTCTGTCTTATGGGTCATTATTCCTATAAATGAAGGTAATCTATCTAAACTGGTTGGAGAGAAACCAAAAATAAAGAATACACCCATTTTAAATGAGTTTGATGATGTATTTCCAAATAAATACTTGTTCTTCGACGTAATATTAATGGTGAAATTTTAGTATAACTCATACCGGGTGCTATGCCTATTTCAAATACACCTTATAAAATTGTCCTAACAAAGTTGTTGGAAATAATGATAAAAATCCAAGAGAATATTGACATGGGATTCATATTCCCTAGTGCGTCACCGTGGGGTGAACCTACTATTATTGTTAAGAAGAAAAACAGGACAATGAAAATATTATTTTATTATTTAGAATTTAACCAGCTCACTATCAAGAAAAAATATCCTCTTCCCCACATTGATGACTTATTCGACCACCAACATGGAGCTCAAAACTTTACCAATATTGATCTTTGTTCATGATAACATCAATTAAGGTTCAATAGGGAGGATATACCAATGACAACATTCAGTAAAAGGTATGGACACTACGAATTAATAGTGATTCCTTTTGGTCCTAATAATGCCCCACTATCATCATAGATATAATGAATAGAGTATTTAGATACTCTACTAATCATGTTGTGATATTATTTATAGATAATCTTATTCTCTATTCAAAGGGAATGAAATAACATGTAGATAAAATTAAAATCATATTGAACACCATGAAAAAAGGAAATCCTTATGAAAAAATTTCAAAATTGGAATTTTGTATTTAGAATGTTTCATTTCTAGGTCACATAATCTCAAATGATGGGATATATTTAGACCCTAAAAAAGTAAGAGATATTATAAGTTGGACGACTCCAACCACGATAATTGAGATTTGATTTTTTCTTGGTTTGATTGGATATTTTTAATGTTTTTTGGATGATTTTTTTGAAATTATATAATCTATTAACAATGTTTACTGGGAAAGGAGTAAATTTCATATGGATGGTTGAATGTAAATTGAATTTAAAGAAGCTCAAAAGAAGGTTATCTAGTGAAATTGTGCTCACATTTCCTTGTAGTGATTAAATGATTATGATCAATAGTAATGCATATAAAATGGGGTATGGGATTTGATTTCATTGAAAATAATATTGTGATAGATAAGTCCACACAATAATTGAAAATTCATGAGAAAAATTAACCAACACATGATTTAGAGTTAGTTATGGTAATATTTTCACTCAATATATAGAGGCATTACCTTTTTGGTGAAGGTTGTGATATTTATTTTGATTGTAATATTTATTTTGATTGTAATATTTAAATGTATATTTTCACACAAATGGAATTTAAAATGAATCAAAGAATAGGGTTGGAGTTGATTAAGGATTTATACAACTCAATAAATTACCACCCTAATAAAGGGAAAATGGTGGAAGATGATTTGATTTGAAGACACCATGCTAGCCTATAAATGGAGAAGGATCACCAAAAATATCAAGTATTTGGATTTGTAAATGATGGATCATGAAACATTAAATGATGGGGTGAAATATTATATTGTCAGTTGAATTTTCAACCATCTATACAGGTAAAGATTAAGGAGGTGCAGAAGATAGATTTAGATATATAAAAGAAAGTCAAAAATTTTCTTTCATTCAACCTTGATTATAACTAAATAATATGGTAATAGAGTTGGGGGTTTTATTCATCCCATAGAAAAATTAGAGAAGTATATACTTGATGAGGCTCATATCTCTTCATTTTATATTCATCCTAGAATCAAAAAGATGAATTATGTCCTAAAAGAGTATTTATGGTGGGGGGAATAAAAATGGATGTTGTTGAATATGTCTCTTAGTGATTAGTTTATTAGAAAGTTAATTTTGGGTTATAAAAGTCTATGGGGATGTTACAACCATTACCCATACAAGAATAGAAATGAGAAAAAATCACTATAGACATTGTCATCAGACTTACCGTATCATCTAATATATATATTGCACTATGCATTATAGTTGATCACCATAGGATGTTTTCAAACACCATAACTATTAGAGAGGATATACCTCATGATCATATTTCCAGGATATATGTAAAAAAGAGGTAAGATTTCATTGATTACGAATTTACATTACATAATATAAGGATCTGAGGTTTTCCTTGATGTTCAGGAAAAGTCTTGAGCAGACTGTGGATACCGAGTTACGTTTCATCACTAATTATCATCCGTAGAAAAATGACTAGTCTACAATGACAATTTAAACTCTTGATGTCATCATGAGATCTTGCTATAAGGATTTCAAAGGATATTGGGATCAATATTTACCTTTGGTGGAATTTTCATACAATAGTGGCATAAACTCTAATATTAAGATGGCTCATTATGAAGCCCTCTATAAAAAGAAGTACATAACTACATCTTTTTTGGATGATGTTGGGGAATGAAAGATATTATGACCTGATCATATTGATAAAATGTAAGAAAAGTTTATATATATTCAATAAAACATAATAATATCTCAGAGTCAACAAAATGGTTATTCTAGAAACTGAAAAAAAAGACATAGTGTTTGAAGTGGGTTATAAGGTTTTTCTACAAATATATCCCTCGATGTGAGTAATAATATTTAGAATGAAGGGTAAGCTGATCCCTAAGAATATCAATCCTTTTGAAATTATGTGTCATGTTGGGAGGGTAGATTACTAATTTGTGCTTCCAACAAATCTCTCTCATGTTCATGTTGTGTTCCATGTTTCTCTAATGAGATACTACATACCTAATCCTTCACATATACAGAAATAAAATGTTGTACAAATAGGTAAAGATTTTTCTTTTTAAGAATAACTAAAAGAGATTATGTATTGTAGTGGAAAAGTTATGCGAAACAATATCACTAACATGTTTGAAGATTTTTGGTGAAACCAACATTTTAAAAAAGGTATATGGGAAAATGTGTATATGATTAGGGAGATATATTCTCATATTTTTGTACATATGTGACGAATTAGGAGGGAGAAACTTTGTTTGAGGGCGGTAGAATGTAAGAATGTCTTTATGAAATATTTTTTTCTAAATTATTTTCATATTTTAATAGCTTGTGTTGCATGAAACAGTAATATTAAACTAATCGTAGGATTCTAATTATATAAATAACCATTTTATCCTAGTAATTAGGTTATATGGAATAAATATAACTAACTTATGAAAATGTATGGGTAACTCATTCAATACCAATTAATTATGAAAAATATAAATCAACTTTATTTTTGATTTTTAAAAAAATTGAGTGAATTACTAGTTATTAATGAAATTAATAAAACATATATGTTATATACCTAATAATTTTTTTTATATTAATCAAGTATATATGTTTATTATTGATTATGAATAAAGAGTATTTGATGTATAAACACCTATATTTTTTAAAACGGTAATTTTCTTCCATTTAATGGAGAATCCCTTTTCAATTATGATTTGGACACATTAGTAATTTTTATATGAGAACATAAACCTGTTATTTAGATACGAGATATAAAATTCTACTTTAAGTTATTATTTAATATTTTATGCTAACATTCAAATTTTGATGAATAGAAAAAATTTAAACAATTTTTTTTAAATCAACATTTTATATCAAACAAATTACATCATTAAATTATAATATTTTTTGATATTAACATATAAAGAGAATATATATTTTTATCATTCATTATAATTTATTCTATTATCATTAATATTACATTGTATTCAGATGTAAAAAAATTTCAATCTTTTATAATGTTTTTACTTTTAAAATATGCTATCTATTTCTAAAAATGGGATTAATTTTAAATTAATTAATATAAATATCGTGTTTTGAATTTTTAAACATAGAATCCATATTTGGAATCATTTGGTTCAAATTATGCAAATAACATGATTTTATTTTTTGGCATTATGATCTGTTACTTCATTAAAATTAATTAATATGGAGAAAGGTTAAATCAGGTAATTAAGGGTAATAATACTATTATAATGTTTCCCTAACACTTGTCTCAATAATAATAGAATAGTTTGTTTCAACATAAATAATTATTTGGTCGAAAAGTTTTTCTATTGGAATCCACATGGATGAGATTATGAAACATAATATTTTTATTTAATGAAAAGTAAAATATATCTCAATCATATCATAATAAATTAATGATTTTTTATATATGATTACACGGAATATAAATTCATTTATAAATACTTATTTGAACGATTAAATGAATTTATTTTCATGTAAATTTATTTTTAGTTTTTAGGAAATAGATAATTTCTTTAATTTATTAAACATTAATGATGTTAAGATTAATTAATTCATTAGAAATTGATAAATTGTTTTTAATTAAAATGATAAAAATAATCAACAAACCCAAAAATGTTCCCAAACCTCATTAGTTGTGTATATCATGACAATAAAAATCAGGTATTAGAATTAGTGACCATTTAAAGTCTTATAGAAAATATTTCTAAACTTATGTTATTTTATTTGAGGTGATGCTAATGTTGTCAAATTCATATTTTAATATAAGGCCCCATCCTTAAACCTTACTTAATCTTGAGTTATTACAAGATTACACATTGAGGATATTTTCGGGTTTAGAGTTTTAGAGAACTAGATCATAAAACATGCATTATATTCCACATATATACAAAGTGGTTACATAAAGATAGTATTCTTCTCTCCCATCAATGGAAACATATTTAAAATAAAACATGGATTCTTTCTTGTCACTTCCTTGACACTATCATCATATCATGTACCTTTCCCTTTACCTGTAAAAAGCATTTCAAAAAACATGGGATGAGCATAAAAAGCTCAGTAAGGGATATAAAAACATGGAAAGGAATCATGGGTATATATATCCATAAGAATGAAATCATACTGTACCCATAAAACATAAGCACTTTAATATACCTCATCAAATCATGAATAAATCATATAAATCATAAGACATAAAGGTAACTTGAGGCATTCATAACATTCTTACTTAGGGAGTAACCCTCTGGGTTACGTTTGGAATACCCATCACAGTATATTCCCTAAATCTATTCAGAGAAACCTTAACGTTTCACTCCTTCGCGTTACCCAATGCATTGGAGAGCTATATCAGGCTCACCCGCCCTTAGACTATCACGGAACCACCCATCTTCATAATAATGCCCAACAACCTCAACATAATCATATCATATAAAACATTCATAAAAGAAACATAACATTTCCACATTTCAATCACAATATATCAATACAACACATTGATATAAAAATATTATGAAAACCATTTTCAATACCAAAATAAAAGAAAATTAAAACATTGTATTTATTTTTCTTTTAAAAAAAGTATGGCTTCTAGAGGAAGCCGAAACTCAAATAATGGTCACGGCGGCGGAGAAGTCGTTGTCGCCGCATATGTATGACAAAAACATTCCCTTTTGTAATTTAGTAAACGATTCGTATAAAAAAATATTCCTTTTGAATAAACATAAAACTCAAAGGGGTTTATACACCGTATAAAAGAAGGTTGTGTATAAAACAAAATATGCCTCAATGAATGGAGATTGGGACGAAGTTCCATACCTCGGGTCCGACTTGACTCGGTCATTCACTAATCTCCTTAATAATAAAATTGAGTTAATTTCTAATTGTTTAAGAACCCTTTTCATGTTCATTATTCATTTTCTATCACTTATTGCCAGGTCATGAACACTATGTAATTATTTAAGTTAATAACAGTCGTTTTAACGATCATTGGTACTTGAGTAAAAAATAAGCCCTTTAAAATTACAATTTGTTCATGTATCCATTATATACAGAATGGTATTCCAGATGTATATATCATATATGTCATATATATCCATTACATGCATGCATTTATAATATTACACAATCATTTAGAGGTAAGAAATGAAATGCACGGTTCATGGAGACGGTTAGCCGTACGTACGCATGAACGATACTTTCATTTCTATTTCATATTTTATAGAATGGAATCATAATTATATAAAGGTATATTATAATTACAGTATAATATAATATATAATATCATAGTTCCATCCTTTATACGTCCCACATATGGTATTTAACGAATCAATTCACTTTGAGGGGGCGGTAGTCCGCACTTCCTTAAATGAAGATATCGCATTTACCTATAATGGAAACCATAAAGGTATGCCCAAAATGAAAAATACAGAAGCCTAAGGAAAAGATAAACATATTATATATCATATATAAATATAGTGACATCTTAATGGCCACTTTTGAAGGTGTTAAAAGAATTTTGATCAATCATCATTTCGGGAGGCACAAATTCACCATCCATTGAAACGGTATGTCCTTTAACCATTAGATGTAGGTGTGTGTATGTGTAGAACGAATACATATTATAAAAACATACTAGTATATTTAAGATACTGTAGTTGTTACAAAAGAAATGAATAAAAAGAGTTTAGGGGGGTGGAGAAGCAAAATAAAACAAAAGGACTCAAGTGAAGACATTACCTTAAAATCGGTTAACTCCCTTTGGTTTGAGCTCAAAGGCTTCCTTGGGAAGACTTCTGCCCAAAGTGAGGCTTCGAGGAGTAAAATAGGGATGTGGAGAGACAAAATGGGCAGGGTTGGCCAAGCCAAAGGCTTTTTGAGTGTGGGTAAGGAGGTAGAGGTGGGGGCCTTTTATAAGAGGAGAGGAGGGGCACTCTTGGAAAGTAAATAAATGTTACTTTATTTTAAAATGATATTCGGATTTAAGAGGTCCCACGTTGATTTAATTCGACGGTAAGGTGATAAGTGTTCTAAATCCACTAATATAATAGGTTTTGGACATGTGTAGGTCTTAGATATTACATTATCTTTCCATTTAATTTAAATCGTTAAGTAATGAGGTCATCGCTGCATCATCATGATGTCATAAATAATTTAATTTATTTAAAGTCTAAAAATTATAAAAAAAATAATATGATGTATGAAATCTTTGTATCTTCCCAATGAATATTTATGATAAAAAATATGACTTTTATAACCCCATGTAAAAATTGTTTTACTAAAACATCTCTTGTTTGTGTCATTTTTACTTTAACATTAAATAAAAAGTTATTTATGTCATTTCCCAACCAAAGTGGCTCCATGGGGTCCCCAAGTTGACCCATGGATTTTATTGGTCGGCCATGACACATCCAATGAGGGTAGGACATTTTTCAAGCTCATATCATATTATTAAAACATTATTTTTACCTTAAACTACACTAATTACCACTAATCGCGATAAAGAACTTAAAAGTTACTATTCACCAAAAAATTATTTTAATCTCATTGAACAACATTTTACTTCTTAATGACAACCAGGTATGTAGGATTTTTTAGAATCAAATCACAGAAGTGGAAAAGTTTCATTTAAACAAAAAATCAGTTTCTTTAACTACCACTTAGTGGTTTCACTATTCATCAAAAATTGAAGTTTTTCAGAAAGATACCAAAACTTCACCCTAAGCTATATTTGATATTCCGAATTCAAAAATGATGTATATTTTAAAAAATTCAAAACATTTAACTTGCATTAATTAATTTAATAACTAATTCCCACTGTCATGACAAATAGCGTGTTTTTATGAAACAATAAGTATTAAAAGATTGACACTAGTTTAAGTCGAATTTCAAAGTGAAATTGATTCCAATGACCACCATTGGATAAAATTGTAAAAATATATTCTAATTGCACTTCAAAACCAATTTAAAAGATAATATAATCATATAAAAAAATTAGATTAAATAGAGGATTTGAATTAAAATACAACATTTTTCACTATTCATTAAAAAATGAACTTTATCGGAAAATACCAAAAATTCACAGAAAGTAAATTTTGATGTCCCAATCATAAATAATAAGTTTATCTTGACAAAAATATCTTATAAAATTGTCAAAAGATATATTTAAAAAGGGTTTTCCATCAAAAGGTAGTAAAACAATCTTTTAAGAATATTAGTGTATTCCATGCATAAGATTGTATTTATTTTCATTTTAAGCCTCTAAAACACTATCTTAATCATTAATAGACATAGATAAAAATATCTATTATTCATTAATTACTTGGGATGTTACATTTAATAAGTATAACAATTTATATGTTGGATTTTCTAGAAGATAAATTCAACTAAAAATATTATCTTGAATTATAGGTGGTTTTTATTCATCATAGAATTTTATTTTTAATTTTTATTCAAAAAAATGTATACTAAATAAATATAGGAAATCGATTTATTTATTATTTTATTAACAGAGTTAAAAAATTACTATTAATAAAAATAGTAAAATAAATATATTTTGTATAACTAATATGATAAATTAATTTTATAGATGATATTGGCCTCTGAGTAATATAATTTTATTGTTTTTTTGATGTTATCATTTTATCATAATATTTTCTTTAAAAAAATCAAAGAATTGAATAATGTCAAAATTGAAATTATAATTTATTTATCAAAATAATGTTTAATTAAATTTTTTAAAAAAGTAAATCAATTTTTAAACCTTGAATTATTATTATTATTTTTTAAAATATTCTACGATATTCATTTATAGTCTAATTGACATCATATTGGTTAATATTTCACCATTTTAATATTATAAATGTTGTTACCCTAGTAGAAAATTATTTTGAATAACTATGTTTTAATTGAAATATTAAGGATTACATTGGCAGAAAATATTTTCTAAAATCTATTAGATGACGAAAATTCAAAACTATATAATATTATCTTCAAAATAGGAACATTTTGGAGCTTTTTGTGTAGGGTTTTAATTTTTCTTAAATTAATATTTTTGGAGATCCCAAAAGTTCCCCTCACCTCAGTTATAAAATGGCACATCATCCCTCACCCCTTCAAATCAATTTGAGACATCTAGCTCAACCATTCCCTACAATATTTCCTTATAGAAACCCATAGTTACATTATATATGTTTTGGTATTCTTCAATGGAAAACTCTATTTTTCTAAGTGGATATTTCAAGGAAGCACATTGAAGAGGAGGTAATATCCTATAACAATTCCTTCAAAATTATTTCTTATTGTACATACAAATTAAATAGATGTTTTGTTATAATGTAATTAATCAAGTTTCTAATATATTTTGAGAAATTATTATTATTATGTAACAACAATATTCAACTTTCTATTCAACCATCAATTCGATTCCTTCCCCTTGGTGGGGGAGGGATCTTCAACATTCATCAACAAATAAGGTTATTCTTTTCAACCCTTATGGAATCCTGATTTTCTTCTTACCTTCCTGAAATCTTTTCTTGGCCCCAAAGTGGTTGATTTTGTTGATGGATTTCCAAACCTCTAGTTATCGACTGTGGTGTTTTCAGAAACATCGGTGCTCCTAAACCTTACTCTAGTTACTCGTTTTAAGTAGAGTCGACCATCGGTGGATTCGTTCAACATGGTCGTCTTCAAATCCTGGAATTTGTAGGAGAGGGTGACTATTTGTTTTCATGATAGGCATCACATTAGGGTTCAATTCTCTTCGGAGGAGGACCTCATCACTTCCTGTTCGAGCACTCCCCTTAGATTCAATGGTTTTCATTTCTTCTTATTTCGATGGTCTTTCAAGTTCCATAGGGGACACAATCCTCCTTCTACTGCAGTCTGGGTATGCTTTCCTAATCTGCCATTTCCATTTCAAAATCCCTCTATTAATAGGATTCTTGGAAATCTTGTCAGATAGTTCCTCTGTGCTGATAGTCGAAATAAGTCCTTCTGTCATCCTGTCAACCCACATATATGCATGGAGATGGATGTGTCGAGGATCACTTTTGAGTATGTTTGGGTAAATATCGGTGAGGAGTATAGGTTCAAGAAACAGGTGGTGTATGAGAACTAAATGGAATTCTGCTCATCCTTCATACGGTTGGGGCACTCTTCGTTTAGTTGTCTTCTGGGTGTTCGGGATTCTTGAGGGAAGGTGGGTAGATCCATTGGAAAGACTGAGGAGGACCGCATGGAGGTGTGAAAGTTGAGTCAAGTGGATAAGGGGATAGAATGTGATGGTCGGGGTGGCAAGGATTACTTTTCACAGTCTGGTTTGGAAGACCGACAGACATCGACTCTGGTGGAGGATAATTTTCATCCTAGTGACCTAGTGGTGGTGTCATCGACGGTGGGTTCTGGTGCTTGTGTGGAGAAGAAAGAATCGAAGGCTTTTGAAAATCCCTTGATTTCTGATGTTTTCTCTAGGATGAACCAGGACCTTGGCTACAGGCACATCTTCAATGATCTAGTTCTGGTCAAGAGTTTGAGGGTGAGTATTGTTTTGACCCCAATAGAAGAGGTTACAACTGGTATGGAGCATCAGGCATGCGATGAGGCAAAGGAAATCACTAATTCTTTTGATGAGGTGTTGAATGCATGTAATAGTGTCTCTGTTAAAGGGAGGCAGGGACATATTAGGGAGGTGGCCATTCGTTTTATAGATGTGATAATATGAGGTTCTATTTTTATGTATTTGACCCCTTTTCAAGTGAATAACATATTTTAAGGCCTAGATAATGTTGGTTCATGTTCTGTTATAGCTAGGTTGATGGATAAAGACGAGGTCAATGTGAATGGGCTCAATGGAATTGAGGCCCGTTATTTAGCATGAGGAGACCCAGGGGATAAGTGTAATATAAGTAATATAGTATGGAGAACCAATAAAGACTACTCATATTTACCTCCTCCCTTGGAGACGTGTTCTATTAATAGATAAATTCCAAGAAAGTAGATTTAGATGTTGTGGAGGACCAGATCATAGACTAGTTCTAAGTTCTGATGTAGAAGTGGTCGACTAGATTTTATTTTTTAATGAGACCAAAGAGGAGGAAAATATGATGATGGGGAGGTCTTTCATAGTAGACCTAAATGAAGAGAAATACAGTCGGATTGATAATTAGGAATTAATCCTAGTAGGGGGCTTTAAAAAATAAGGGATCAGAATTGAGGAGTACATTCAGTCCTGGGATCAGCTGGCTCCCGAGTTTGAAAGTATAGTGATGTGTGTACAAGGTATTCAGGTATCATCATTCTCTTGGAAATTGTGTAAGGAATATATTTCTTAGAATCTCAAACTTTTCATCAAGGATATTAATATGGTGGAGCCTTTTGACTGATTGGGGAGGCATGTTAGTTTAGTTTGAGTTTGTTTATGGTCTGTTTTGTTTGTCTTTGGATTTGTTGTTAATCTTGTTATACACATCTTTCTTTCTGTATGGGTATACTCCAGATGAGGTTTAGAGCATTAGCCCCTCAAAATATCATGAAATTCAGAATCGGTAGTTGAGAGTGTATGGCTATACCATTGGTTCCATGCCCATCCATTCCTTCATGGGATAGTCTGTTGAGTGGTCATGCAAAGGTGAAGGTTGGTCTTCTTGGGTTAGTTGACGGGAAGGGGTAGATCCTGTACTTTTGAATGGGATTTTCTTTGGTATGGTCTTTTGGTTTTCATGTTGGTCCTAGGGTTTCTCACTTTTTCCTCAAAAGTGATTTGATAATAAAAAAGGTAATTTTCAGTGAGAAACAAAATCAATGCATGCTCATACGCACGACTTACATTCTTCAAATAGTTGTGTAGACACTTTTTCAACACCAACATACATATATGGGTATAATTATGGAAATAATATCTATATTTTTTTATTATATTATGATATTTAATCTGAAATATTATACACCTTCCAATTCAATATCATTCATCAATTAGTGGAATGATTTCATCACTCGTATGTATGGTGTACCATTTTCATGATGTGATGCCATTCTATCTAAATGAATGTAATTAATAAATATGATATATATTGTACCAATATAATTCTATAAACTATATAACTATAACCTAAGAAAAAGAACACAAACTTATGCAAGAAAACATGCGTAAGAAAATAATGAAGCTAACACCCAATCAACGTGTTATAATGTTACTAACAATCAGATAATAATATTGTCACGTATGATACCATAAAAAAGACTACTATTCTGAAATAAGTTAATGACATTGTTTTAATCATTATAATGGATGTTTGTATAAATAGAACGGGAATTCGACCTATGGTAAGGGATAAATTTTCAATCTCATCATTATCTAATATATTTTATATGTATGTATTTACTAGGGTATATTTATCATCAAAGTCCACGTTTCCATAATATTTAATATTTTTTATATTCATATGAAATATTTTAAAGTAAATTTTACCCACTGGTGTATTTTTATTAAATGGTATTAATAGAATATTGTCACGACACGCCTTCACCATGATAAGGGAAGGGGCTGTGGAATTGCAAGAACCTTACTTCCTCAAGTTGAAGTAGAGGTAATGACCCCCAAAACCCTCCTTAAATAGGTCCTAGAGTGGATACTAGCACCAAGGGTATAGAATCACACCCAATATAGAAGGAATTACCCTTTCCATTTGGTAGGATCAAGAGATAAGACGGTAAATCCCAACAACACCAGAACTGGAGTTAAAAGTAAATCCAAAAGCAAACCATTCCCATATACTTGTAGAGAATTAAATTTTACAAAACTACATGAAAACCCCAGTGGAATGTAACAATGAAATAAAAATCAGCAACAAAAACTATCCAAATGTCCGAATGAGTATGGCCCTGCATGATACTAGAAGTCCTCTTGGAAACCTTAAATCAGTTTTATATATGTATGGTGAGTATACAGGTATACTCAGTAGAGAAAAACAAAAGCCCTCATGCACATGTTAGGAGACATTTTAATGTCGGTGAGAGAATAAGATTCCGGAGAACCTAGCAAGGAAACTATTCACCCCAACCTCGCCAAGGCACACTCCCCAAATAATTCAAGCCAATTAATGTAATAGTAACAAAACATTGATATTTGGGTACCCCACACCACATTCCCACTAGTTATTGAATACATCCTACACATCAGACCTCTTTCACAATTCTCACCACAGTCCAACTGCCTCACCCCGCCTGCACACACCTGCTCAATCACAACTGCATATCCCACCCCCCAAAAAATGGGTGATCACAACAAGAAATCCCACCTGTAGAAACATGGAATATCACTACCACACATCCCACCCGCAGACACATGGGAAACAACAACCAAATGTTACCCCACCTGTAAAAACCAGGGTCTGAACAACTACTACCACACCCGAAGACACCGGGGCCTCATCCCGAAGACACTTTGAAAACCACCTACCCGCACACACTTTGTCTAACCACCACCACATACTCTGCCCAAAGAATCCAGGTCTATAATGGACCTTATGCCATCATAGCCTGCCCGAGGCATCTTGGGATACTCAGAAAAGGGAGTATAAAAGGTGCTAATGACCAGACACACATAGGAGTGTTTGGAAAAACAACCTCCCCTATGAAATGGGGTAGTTAGGAACATTGTGCTCAACATGGGTGGGGCACAAAAATAAAAAATAAGAACTAAATTATACATATAGGTAAACATGAAATCATACCAACCAAGAGTTCCCAATCCAGCCCAACACAAACACCCTTGTTTTTATTCATTCCTAAGAACAAGCAGAACCATGTCACAACTAATTCCCATAAAAAAATTCCCAATTGAAACCATTCTCATTTTCATATTCAAGTGATTCCATTTAAATTAATTCTTCACTATTGGTCAATTAACAGGCAGAGCCACAAACCAAGGAAGGAAAAACAACCAAACGGAAATTTAAGCACTCACACCCAATTCTCTTGTAATGTCACAACATCAAAAGGGGTCTATGAGATCCCTCAAATTACTATAACCAAACCAAGCCCCAAAATATGGGCACAGGATCAAAATCCAACAACTTATCCACAATAGAGTATCTTATCTTCATCCATGACACTTCACAATCACCAACCATAAACATCACTAGAACAGAACATGGGAGTTTTCAAATTTGAATATTCCATTCATTTAGTTCCATCTTTCTGTTTGGTTAATCGGGGTGATAACACAAGGATTATTATTCATTGGTCTTCTATTTAATCAACTGAGTTTACCTGATTTACCAGTTTCCATGTTATAACCATTCAATCATATAATTAACTCGAAAATAGAGGATCATTAGTGCGCAATAAATGACCACCAACGACCATGATTTTCAGTGGAAATCAGCCCATACAATCAATAACATATACAGAGGGTTAAAAGAGTACACTAGAAAACATCAAACACACTCCTTTATCCCTTAATATTCCATTTATTATCTTCATTATGATATGGTTTCATCCATCCCCATAGGAAACATTTTAATACCCACCCTGCATGATACCCAGCAAAGAGAGACTAAGGAGAACCCATACAAAATGATAAACGATCGAATTTTCTCTCCACGTGCCAAGAATTGTGATGCGCGATTTGAAGGGGGGATAGGGAACTTCGAGGACTCCAAGAATGAGCAAGAAAGGCTACAACACACCACAGGTGCACCACTCGCCTCGGGAAGGGTTCTCCAAATGCACCAATGGGGAGAACGAATCCAATACAAGAAGAATAAAAGAATTACATTGCGATATAAAGAGGAATGATCCTCAAGTTACGATATAAGAATTTTTAATATATTTGAAGGTAGGTCGAGTGTTCACCATGCAGTTGGGTGGTTACACACAATGTGATTAATTAATATCTATTTTCTCATTGTAGAGGTGGTGGTAACATGTTAGGGTTAAAATATTTCATTTAAATAGAGGAAACCGGTAACACTGACACACAGTATAGGTTTGTGAGGTTCTCCCCACACTTTGGATACTTTAGATATCATTTATGGGCCTTAAAAATGTCCTTAAACAACTTTAAAAGGATTAAAATTCTAAAAAGTGGCGTTATCGGGAAAACTGGGGAAGAAAAACCCGACAATCCCCTCATGGCATCGATCATCATCACATCCATCAGTGACCCACCGATCGGTGTCAGCAAAGGTTGACACTGCGATAACATATTGCAACTAATATGCCTCCCTTAGGATCAAAAACTGATGGGTCATGGCCGTACCAAACACTAGAAATTTGGAAAAGAGGTAGACTGGGAGGGTCTGGGTCATAACAAATATTTTGACATTATTATATATGAGGAAATATTTTTGACTTTTTTCAAAAAAATTATGAGAAAAATATTTTTTTTACTTATACGACATAAACTGATTTTTACTTGTTCGTAACACTTTCATTCTAGGATGGTTATTCTACATGATTTTAAGTTTATTTTCAAATAAATTATTCCTTTTAAAATTGAGCTGCATTTGGAGAAAATAAAATGTTTTTGAAAAATAAAAGATATTTTACTAAAGAATAAATTTCAGGTGATATATCAAAATTATTATCCATAAAAGAAGGAATTAATTAATATAGTTATGCTTCACATATAATATCCATATAGTTCCTATTAAATGATTGTGTTCAGGATGTAATGATATTTATGAATCCATTGGTTTTACAAGGAATATGTTATGTTTTAATGATGTTTAAAGAAACCCATTTTTTTTAGGCCACG
Organism: Viscum album; assembly: GCA_963277665.1. Taxonomy (NCBI): domain Eukaryota; kingdom Viridiplantae; phylum Streptophyta; class Magnoliopsida; order Santalales; family Viscaceae; genus Viscum; species Viscum album. Next base: position 810,415,053 of record OY728126.1, on the reverse strand, counting down.
AGGAATCATTTTTGATATTGATGAATTTGTAACATTGATTTCATTATGAGATGGGTGTGACATATATATCACTCCAATTAAATGGGTAAATATTAATATCTCATGAGATAGACATGGTTGGAATAGGAAATGATATAGGTTTTTTAATATTGTTTTGGGAGGAGTAGTGAAATCTCTTTGGTAAAGACTTTTTCCTATATTATTGTCTTGAAATGAACCTTGAATATTCTCCAATCTTATTATGATTAAACATGTAATTTTTTTTGGTAAAATATCTATGGCGATTATTTTTAGTCCTCTATCCTATTTAAAATAAAATGAAATCAATTTTGTTGATTAAATATACCCAAGTATTAAATATGAGCTTCAATACCATTTGATGTTGTTGATTATGTCACATGACAATGAATTAAATCCCATCCACAAAGAGTACACAGATAATCAGTAACAGTTCTCTTAGCACATTTATCTTACCACTAACGTTGATTAAAAAAGAACCATTATTAAAAAAGGCCTTTATCTCATACAAATAATAACATTCTTCAAAAAAATCACTTTGGGTCATGTTGAATAGACACCCACTATCATGTTTCCATGCACTAATGTTCTTTCTCATAATTAGTGAAACTTTATAGAAGATAGACTTTTAATTTTTTTAATTATTTTAAAATTAATAGTTTATTTGTTAAATAATTGGGTCCCTCCCTATTATATACATAATAAGTCATGATTTTTATCCTCTAATTCAACCTGGGATAATTGTTTTCCAATCGAAGAGTGTTTAGGGACACTTGCACTATTCTTTTTGATTCTCCATGTAACACAAGAGGACAAAAAAATATTTTTCATTTTAGAATAAATATAATTTTTTTGGTTGTTATATATGTAAAATTTTTTTAATATTACACTATACACAACACAAATACTATCTTTCAGTACACACCAGACTAATTTGTCTTGTGTTTCAAACCATAGTGAGCTCTTTTGAAACCTTCTGTTACATGAAACACTGAGTTTCAAAATACAATATAATATTAATAATATTATTCAATTAGATAGTTATCAAAAATATATTTTAATGAATTGTATTAAAATGAATAAATATATTTGGATAATATGGTTTTTATTTTGTTTATATTTTTATTTTGTTTCCCATTACTTGAAAATGAATATGAAAACTAGTTCAATATAAAGAATACATTTTTATAATACTATTTATATCCACTGAAATGATATTTATCTTAATAAATTATATTAATTAATATTAGTGGATAAAAACAAATGAAACTCATATATTATTTATTCAATCAATGTTTTTATATTATTTTAATAGTGTTTATTTGCATAAGATAAGAAGAAAGTCAATTTTTTTATATAATTTTTTTTTTCTATATGCAGTTTTCAACCTTTTAATAGCGCACATACTTCAAAACTAAATTATTTAAATTTGGTAAAATTTATATGGAAAAATAATCATTATTTTGAGAATTTGTAATATTAACATTATATTAGGGTTGACTTTTATTATTTTTCTATGATGTTTCATTTTTTTATGAATTGTGAAAATAATAAATTTTAATGGAAAAATAATTTTTATTATATAAAATTTATAGTGATATTTCATATAAGTATTTTTCTAATGTATAAAAAGATAAATTTTACATCTATTAATATAGTTTAAGTCATTGGAATAATTATTATTTTGAATTTAATTTTTAAAACAGTGTAATCTTTGAACATTTTCACATTGAAATCCTGCTCCCTCATCCCATCTACAAAATCAAATTTAAATTAATTACAAGAAATTATATGATATGAATTTGAGAAAATGGATTCCATATTTGTTATTTTAATAATTCTTAATTTATAGTAAGGTCAACATAGTTTTTGGAAAAAGTTAGTAGGGAATTAAATTAAAATTAATTACAATGTGAATATGAGTATACTAAGTGGTTAAAGATTAATATTAATGGAAAAAATGACTAAAAAACATGTAAAAATAAAATATATGGACATAGAAAGACTTTATACCCAATTTTTTCAATTTTTTTTAATTATTGGAGCCACATTATTTTAGGGATACCTCCTAACAGTGTTTACCTTTTTATATTTACAAGAATGACACTCCACCTTTACTATAAAACGGAACTCTCCCCCTCCAACACTTTTTCACACCAATAATGATATTTTGATAATCCAAAATATTCCATAATTATCTCCCAAGGAGCCTAAATTCATCCTAGAAGCCTCAATATTTGCTGAGAAGAACAAGGAAGCCCTTTGATGAATACCAAAATTAATTACCCAAAGAAGAGGTAACATTCTACAGTGATAAATTTTGATTTATTTTGTTCCTCAACAATTTAATTAATTTAATATCATTATTACATGTTTACATTATTATCTTAAATATGTTAATGTATTTATCTTAATGATATAACCTATAATAACACACACTCCCAAAAAATGCGATACGAAATCATCATTCGTGTGTCTGATAGACTTCTACCTCATGAACTGATGTCATTCATTCTTCCGTATCCACCTATAAACATTGAAAAAATAATGAATTTATAGTTTTTATATGATAAATATGATATTTATAATGTCTTCATAGTTATCTAATTACAGTGATAACTAGATTCTTAATCATTAATAAAATTATAGATTTATTTACTCATTTGTATAACCATGTCCTGTACTATGGCATGGTTTATTCAGAAAGACCAAAATTTTCTCCACAATCCATAAAAATTACACAAAACATCATATATTTTTTTAATAATTTAATAACTAAAATAAAAAGTGTAATTGATAATAAGTAACTATTTTGAGTATATTCCATAATTCTAATTTGTGAATAACCTTTGTTTAAATAGGTACTTATTTAATAAAATAAAATAATGAAAATGATCAATACTACTAATTATGATATAATATATATATAAATTAAATCATTATTATTTTAATTGATAATTAATATCATAGGAAATTTATATACTTCAATTTTAATTTTTTTGTCATTATTTACCATAGTCATTTTATGATATATCATAGATAATATTTTTTAAAATCTATCATTATACTCACTGATATCTCTTGAAAAAGGGAAAAATTTTAAATAAGTTATTTCATCCCATTAAATAGACATTATTATATTAAATTTTTTAATATTTAATTAATGAAACATTTATTACTATATATTCAATTTATTTCATCTCAATCATGCATGTTATGAACTATAATATTTAAATGATATATTATACTATATGTTTTATTCTCTATCAAATTACTAATTTTTTCATTAAATGTATTTTATTACATGGAAGGAATAAATATTGTTTATGAAATATGATTTCTTATTTTAAATAAAATATTTGTGATTTTTTAATTTTTTTAATTTTATATAGAATTTATCTGCTATGTTTTTTGGGATAACAATAATCATGAAAGAAAATAATTTTTTAGATAAACAATATAATTATTAAAAATTAACTTTATAAATAATGGACATGATCATGTGTAATTTTTAAAAAAATTATTAATGAAAAAAAAATCTTAATAGGAAATATAGTCGTCTTATTGAATATGCCCATTAAAATGTGGAAAATGATAAGAATCATGAAGAAAGAGCATGGTTGGTTAAACATTAATCACTACATAAAAAAATAATAATTATGATTCATTTTATGTAGTGTGACTCTGATTTTTATTAATATATAGTCAAAATAGTGATGTTTATAAGAATATTTTTTAAAATATAAAATATTCTAAATGGTTTATGTTTAAATAACCACCGTGGTATAATCAATTAAAATATTAGTTAATATTTAGAATGATTTTTTAATTAGTATTCTGAATAAAATTCATGGTAAACAATATTCTATGCATGTTAGTTTTAAACATTAGAATCAAATAGATTTTATTATTATAAAATTTCCTTCTTAATGTATTTTTCAAATAGATGATGTTTATTATTATCTTTTAAATTTGTTATCTAAATAAGTGATGTGAAATATAATATTTCAAATATGCTCTTCACTTGAAAAATATTAATGTCATGTATTTTTAGTCTTTCTAGTTTATTATTTAGGTAACCAGTTTGAATTAGTTTTTTAAAACATGATTTTATATAAAACAAAACATGACTTCTGTGGAAAATTAGAAAAAAAATTGTAGTACCAATTTGTTTAAAAACATTTTACTTCAGAAAAAAATTATATATAACTATTGAATTTTGAATTATATGGATGAGTTAAAAATATATAATATTTTATATTGAATATTTTAAAACATATATTTTATGAAAAAATATAAAACTTATAATATGATAATTCCATACAATTAATAGTTAGTTTAACCCATTCATTATATATATATAAGTGTTATAAAAATTCACTAATATATTAATAAAATTATTAGAAAATTACCTATATGATATATTCTATAAAATGTTATACTATATTTAAAAATATCCTTGTTAAAATTGATAAATTTTCTGGTTGTGATTATTTCATATGTATATATGAATAAATTATGACCAAAAAATATACTTCCACCTTTATGATAAAATTTAAAATTCCAAAAATACTTTTAAAAAAATAGAAATAAAAATATTATTCAATTAAAAAATAAGACATTCTACAATTTAAATGTCCCATGTGTGAAAAATCAGTTGATCATATATATATATTTTAAATTTTTATATGGTTTTATTCCCATGAATTGTAGGTATTCATAGTTAAATATTAAAATAAATATCAATAAAGAATAATCTAAATTAAATATATATTAAAAATATTTTTTCTAGTATATATTTTGATCATTCTTGACTTGGTAAAGTTGAAAATCAATAAGTGATGTATTCTTAACAACAAAAAATAACCAACAAATAGTGCCTACTGAAATAAAAAATATTTTGAATGAAATTATAATTTGAAGTGTTTTATAAGATGTTTTTTTTCATATGACTCATGACATGTAAACATCACACACAATATATATTCCCCTATAAGTCAATTTAATTCAGATTGATTTTTTTTCTTTTGTATAATAATCAGTTCTACTGAAATGAAATGTGGGTCTATTAATTCATTATTTAATATTATCTTCTTTTTGAAAGTAACCAAATATATGATTTTCCCATTCATTATGGTAAATAAAAATTATTTTCTGACTATTTTGGATGTTAATAAAAATTAATAAATATGACCTATAGTGATCTTATTCTGTATAGTATGAAAAATGAAATCTTGAAATTTAACACAAATAATATGATTTGATGTATTCTAGGATATTGAGGAGTACGATACACTAGATGAAATTACCATCATATATCACAAAATATTTACTCTAGAATGGATTAAATCTTTTGACTCATTGAATAGTCAATATCACAAAAATTAGTCATTACTATAAAACTAGTTTTTTATCTTTTCAGAAAAAAATTGAAACCTAATGGTTCAAATTGAGTATTTAAATGTAATAGCTGATCATAAAACTAATAATTTCTAATATAAACACACTAGTCATAACCTCCCTATATAATTTCTAGGAATGATCTGTTACCTATTTGATCGGATCGTCTTCGATAATAACCTCAAATTGTTTGTATAGTTTGTCCTATACTTTCAATAAATTATCAACTATTATCTATTTATCATTGAATCCTATGCCCATAATTAAATTTTTCTTAACCATTATGTCTTCCTGCTTAATATTTGTGAACAACTGAATTGAACTCCCAATTTCATTTTCACATCATCCATAGAAGCACGAATAGTCAATTCATATTCCAACATCTTTTAATCAGAGTGCATAAGAATGTTCTGAGATTTATAGGCGTCCTCTACATATGCCTCCCACTACTGTCCATCAAAGATAAAAAAAGATTCACCAAAATCATCCTCCATTCCTACCATCCCAAACATTCCCTTCTAGAAATTTGTAATCCTTTCCAATATTTTTTCCTCTCTACTCCAAAATGACATCCCTCCCTGTCTAAGCCTTCAACCAACTACGAATGCTCATGTACCTCAGCTACGCCCACAGTGTGTTTTCAATCCTTTATGAAATATTCTTTAAAATCATTCCAGAGACTGATTTCACATGTTTATATAATAGAGATTCCCTCAGTTTAATTTAGGTATCCTTACATGTTGATTTAGTTGATGATATGGTTATTATTGTCTTTGGGGTGTTAGAGGAATATTTATGACATCATGTTTTTTTCTCCCCCTTAAAAATCGGAAAGTTACAATCCATGATGTTATGTTGTTTCCCTTTCCTTAAGCTAGTCCCAACCAAGAAATCCCACTCATAGTCCATTTTTGGGTGAGAATCCCCATAGTTTTCAGTTGGTTATTATCTAGTGGATGCCTAGACCTGAATTGTTTTCTCTTTTGTTTTGGAATGAAAATTTACCATCCTACAGTGTCATACAATTGTATATTCAAGTACCTAGCTGAAAAAACCATGGACCATAAATTGGTGATGCGTATTAGTATCCACAAAAGATACGACATAGCCGTACATCACCATTGGTGTGTCCATCACATGATGCCTCCTCCGATATAGCTTTACAGATTTGATAGAATTGTACCTTATTCTCCTTATAACCAACATCATAATACACCTATACAAGATTATCATTAGAAAATTATTCAAAACAATTTCCCAGATCAATGGTTTCTTGTTCTCTTCAGGGACATGTTGTCATTGGAGGATCCTTTCAATCTTCTCTTATGAATATCCCCAATTTATCTTACATTGTAATAGAATCCTATAATGAAATTTTCAAAGGTATATTATCATAATATTGACATAATCATTTAATTATATAAATTTAAATAACCAATTTATTATAATATTATTTATTATAACCATATATTCCTTTGAGAGTTATTTTCACATTTTAGAGATTTTTCCAATTTCATATTTTCATTATCGATTTGGGAAGTGGATGAGCAATCCTTATTAGGGAAAGATTATTCAACTCTCAATTTATCTATCATATCAGTGTTTATTTTTTGTTGTAATAAAATATACCCTCTATGATACATTATATGTGAGTTTTAAAGAAATATAATTAAATATATAATATATTCAAAAATTAGTTATAAAATTATCAACTATATAAGGAATGAAAAAAATTATCTTTCCAAGGATTGATCAACCTTAGCCCGAACATCAAAATTTTTTATTTTTTATTTTTTTCATGATTGGTCAGGCTTCTTTGGATTGTAACCAAGCTCTAATAGTGTTTTTTATGGTTCTATAGTTTATCGAAACATATAATTGTTTTAATTTCAAAATATAACCTACCATATTTTATTCTAATAATCTATAATGAGTGTAACAAGTAACATATATTTATTATTTTATATTTTATCAATGACTTTTTTGAATATCACAGGTTTTATTTGATATCTTATTTATATTATAGAACAAAATTATTAGAATAATTGAAACATTTATAAATATTTTTGAGAATATTTTATCCAATTATATGTTATATTTTTTTAACATACATGTGTAGAGGAAATTAAAAAAAATTGTGCATAAAATTTTAAATTCAATTATAGATGATGCCTTGAATATTATAAGATCAATTATTATTTTTAAATGATATGAAAACAAATCTTACTCAAATGTTATGTTATTAAAATTATATATATAGGTTTAAGAATCCCTTAATAATTAATGGAATGATGACATTTGGATATAAAATTATGTTAGATAAATTAGATCAACCTCAACGTTATACAAGTCCCATATTTTTAGATTTAATTATTTATGAAATATAGATATATTATTTTTCCTATATGGATTTTTATTCATTATATAATAGTAAGCAATATATATTATGTTGACTAAAAACTTTCTCTATTTAATTTAAAAATTTTAATATGATATTTTTCATTGATTTTTTAATGTTATTTTCAAGGGATAATAAATTTGATTATTTTATATTTTTTAATAAATTTTTAAATATATCATATATATTTTTGATATTCAAAAGAAGGGTAATTATTTTAAAAAATATTTATGAAAGATATATAATTTGGATAATTTTTTCTTATAGAAATAAAATTAATTTGGACTCATAAATTTTGATTTTTTATAATTAGTGTTGTTTATTATTTTTATGATATGAATAAAAATAAAGGAAAGAATAAAAATATTGATATGTCACCAATTTCAATAGTAATCTTGTTATTATTTGAAGAAACATCAAATTATTTCTTATTAATCCTATCTAAGAGCTAAATTTTTTTTATTGAGTATATATCTCTATTTAAATTTAATTCTAGAAAGTGTGGTTAAAAATAATTGTCATCCATAACCAAAAAAAAGATTATTATATTTTTTTCATGTGAAAGTATATTGTACTAGATGTAGAAGAATTTACATGAGAGGTTTTTTATAAGGATTCTTATTAAAATATAATATGTTTTTATATATTTTGACACTTTACTACACTATTTTTTGAAATCACCAGGTGAAATAGATACTATGATAAATGAAACACATTTAATTACATGTCAGTAGAGTGGACAAAGGGAATGGCATGAATAACCTATACAAATATTAATATATATTACTTATAGAGATTTCTTTTCATATAATATGTATAATGTTTATAATATAAGAGGATAGTTGACATGAATGAATCAATAAATTGTGATGTTATATTCTAAAAATGGTAAATGTTAGAAGTAAAATTACCCCCATCCTATGTCAGTTGAAATAGTAAGTTGTTGATCATTTTATATCAGATATCCAAATTTATTTCTTAATCTATTCTTTTTATGGAATAAAATTTCTTCTATAAATATTATGGTATTGAAAATTGAATGTAATTCATTTTAACACCATATATTAATCGATATATTAATATGTATTTGAAAACAAGGATGAAAAATCTATTTATTGAATCTCATTGTGAATATATATATGTGAATATTTCAAATAATTTAAAATAAATTCTCATAAAATATCACTAATAAAAAGTTCAATAATTAATGTTTTTTTAAATCATATATCAATGAATTTAGTTATTATTTTTTCATTCTTTTAGAAAAAATTTATATTTTTTCTCACATATCTATTACCTATGAAAAGATAAAAATTATTTTGATGTCATATAATGGTGAAAATAATGTCAGTCATGTGAGTTATATTACTATAATTCTTAAATTTTATAGTTGAAGGACATTTAATCGAGATGTTATCAAAAAATTTAATTAAATTATTTCAAATGTAATTAATAATTTGAATACTATAGAAACATCAATTTATAATATTGACTATGGAATAATTTTATTTAATTCCTAGTCAGATATAGTGTTTTATTAGTTTATATCTAACGTTGTACACATATGAAGGGGTTAAATATTACCAATATTAATGATGAATTAAAAATGAATCTAAAACATAGAATATAGTCGATAATATTAAACCAATTAAGAAGGAAATTACTCATCAAAATGCTACGACCTCTAGGGATAATGATATAAATAACAAAACAATATTAAATATCATTTAATAGAGGTAACAAAAAATAATAATTTTTCACAATCAAATTTATCATTCATGAAGAAGATTAAATAATATTTATAAGTATAGAAAAAGGTTTAGATGTTCGTTGATGAATAAATATGTTACTTCTAAAAATGTTAGATGTTATGCATAAATTATATGTGGCCATGATAAGCCTTATTATTCCAAATATAATGATAATAAAATAATACATATAAAGTCTTATAAAGTAATATATAATAAGAAAAAAATATTGATATAAATGTGACATGGATAGACTCTAATGGTTCCAATAATGCAACTAATTCTATTTTATATAATAATCCAATGTAATCATAAATTTGTGTTGTTTTTTAACTAAAATAGACGATTCAAATTTATTTTTTCCAATTATTTCAAAATGATTGGTTTTTTGTCAACCTAAAGAGTATTTTTATAGTCCTGAATAAAATTTTTATTTATATAGAAAAATAATAAATTTCTAAAAAATGATTTGATTCATTAGTAGTTGAGATGGATTCGTTTTCTAAAAATATTTCTGAATTAAAGTTTATTTATATTGTCTTTGATTTCTCTATATCTCAACATGACTATATAATATATTATTTTTATGTTAAATAGATACATTGAAGCTATAATCTATTTAAATTACAATAGTGTATAAATTCCTCGATAAAATAAATGGTTAATAAGAAGAGGTTCCAATGATAAAAGATAAACTTAAATTATAGGTTGAGTGATAAATACATATAAGAATTATTTTAAGCTTGATTATAACTAAAAAACAATATATAATATAAATTATTTAATTTTTTGTATTACAGTTCTGTTTTAAAATGATTATAAAATGAGAGTGAAAAAAATCTAGATTAGTGAAATAATATTTTTTATATAATATTCAATTCTTCATTATAAATTAGATTATATTGTAAAATACAATGTATTTAGATTACAATGCATTTAATTAATTACACAACTAGATCTATATTTATATGGATACCAAAACAATAACTTGTTTAATGTTTTATATAGGATGAACTATGAAAACCATAATATAAAATTCTATATAGATACTTGTTATTAAATAAATGGTTGGTAGTTTCTCAAATATTTATTCTCAACTAAATATTAATGATCAATCTAAAACATATAGAGACTATAGAAAAAGGAAAATTATAGGAGTATAAAATATTGAAAATTATAAATTAGTTATGATAATTATGTTTTCATGTATTTAACCACTGAATCATAAACTAGTATGTATTTTTGAAGAATTATAGTGATAGTTTGAACTATTAATTTAATAATAATAGAAGCAAAATTTCTATATATTTAATGCTCACTGAAATGAATATATTTACCCTTAAGAGCTCAATAAAATGTTTAAAAAATTCTTAATTGTTTAAATTCTGGAAATAATATTTTTGGTTTCTTTCCTAGAAGACTCAATCACCATAATGTTTATTTTTTGTTAAATTAATTTAAAAATAATGTATATCATGATTTTTTCGAAATTAAACTTTTATGAGAATATACTATGTAATGTGTATAAAATTGGAATGACTCATAACACATATTTTTGTTAATAATCAATGATTTTTTTTGAATTTTATGACATAAAAAACTATTCACATGGAATTTTTGTTATTTATTGAACAAAAAACCATGGTTAAAAGTGATTTTTATATAAAATATTCTATATCAGCATGGATTTTTTAAAGGATTAACTGTGAATATTGTCATATCTTTATGAATTCATTAATAAATTTAATGAAAAAAATTACATATTTATTTTTATATTAATTTATAATTGATTGGAATTTGAAATTCATGTGTTTAATTTTTTTTTAACTAATAATTATATTAAATGTAAATTTTATACACATTGAACACCTCGATAGAATAGTGTCTTCTAAAGGATAAAGATTAAATTACATGAATTTCATTAATAATGTTTTGTTAATATATATTACCTATATAGTTTTTTCAGATGAATCTATAAATAATAATTTCTATGTAATAAAAAGAGTTATATTATGGCCTATTTTGAGAGAAATTATTATAAGTCAAGGAATACAAAAAAGAAAAAGATTGGTTTCATTATATTATTTGAATGAAAAATATTATTTCATATATATATGGATAATCTTGGAAATATTGATCAAAAGGATGATAAATGAAACATCCTTGGTTATTCTTATACCATTAATTATTATAGCATTTCTTATAAAAATAAAATGAATTTTGATCAATGTGTTCATATGATTTTTGATAAAAGGAAATATTTTAATTACATAAGAACATCCATTAATGATATTGTTTATTTTATCAATAACAATAGATATGATCGACATGTCAATATTTAATAAAATGATGTTAAAAACACATTCATTTGAAACGTAATACAATGGATTTTAAAATTATAGATCCAAAGAATTGGTATCATAGAAAACCTAAAACCATATATAATAATCCTTTTAAATAAAACGTTAATGGTTTTGATGAAGGATTTAAAACTATATATATAGTGCAATAAATATTGATAATTTTTTCTCTTATTTCTTATTCTTATTCAAAATCTACAAATGAATCATTTATTGTTTAATTTTTAATTATCAAAATTTATGAGGATTAATGTGATATTGAACAAAATATAGAGTGGGTGTTAGTTTAGTGATCCAATTAATATATAATAAAAAGGTGTATGTGGGTTTTTAGATTTATAAAAGATAATAAATGTGAGATTACAAGGTATTATTATGGGATTTTTGTAATAAGTTATAGTTAATATGAAGGAATAGATTATGAAGTGACCATTCTATCTCAAGGAAAAAATTTGTTAGGTTTTTTCCTTTCCCATAGATATTATTTGAATTTAAAAAAAATATATCAATTTAAAATCCTTATTTTTAAATGGTTTTATTTTGTATAATTTTTATTTTTAAATCCACATGTTTTTAAAGTTTCCTATACCTATCATTTTATTTTTAAAATAATAATTCATTATATGGGATTGAGAATGCATATAGTTCGGGATTAGTATGAAATAGACTTTATATTTTATCAAGAGAATTATAATTAGGAATTATGGTCACCCATTAGTAATAGAAACATTATTATTAGAAATGGTTATTTTTCAAATATATGTTTATAATTTAAATGTATGTTAGATAGTACCAAAAATTTATAATTAATATTCTATAATCATAAATCCATTGATTAAAATGAAAATATAACATGAGTTAAATTTATTCTTTAGTTTTCATATAATTTAAAACGATTTTTTGAATATCATAAATCAATGAAATTATACATAATATATATTAACTATGATTGGATGTAATTTTGGGAAACCATATTGTACACCTTTGAGTTTTAATATTACACATATAATAGAAGAAGTAAGGAAACTAAATGAGAAAATTTTATATCAAAGAATTATTCTTATGTTCATATATTATATTTATATTAGGATATAAATAATTTTCTGTTGTGCAAATTTTTTGTTACCATAATTTAACACTACCTTGTGTCATTTAATACTCAAAAAAACAATTTAACGTATTTAAACAACAATATGAGTCAATGTTTTCAATTTTTCTAAAATTATAAACATAGTTTGATTTATACGTGTATACATATTTTCATGGATGTATATTAGATTGGAATGTTACAATCGATGCCTATAATTACCAGGAAATATACATAGATTTTTTATTATGTAATAAACAATATCAAGTTTCACTTTCAATTAATTAAGATGAATATATTGTTGTTGGGGGTTATTAAACTGAATATTTTTTGATTCCACATACCTCAACAAGTTTTGGGTTTTATTTTTAACAAATTTCAATAAAAATTTGTTACTACAGATATATAAATATTTCCAAAAAATACAAATACCATTTTAAAAACAAGAAAGTTAATACAAGATATCAATTTTGACTGATCAATCTAAAAGTTGAAAAATACATTAGGTACTTAAACCAAAACCAGTAACTCATATAAAATATTTTATTTATTACATTATCATATGATAATGAATAATATACTGATTTGAGGAATAATTTAGTAGTCTTTGTAAAATATATACTAACATAAAATTCACATTAAAATTAAAAAACACAATGATATTTATTTTATATCAAAATTTTTCCACATAGGGTATCACATCATATCAACTACAAAACTCATTTTTATATCATGGATAGGATAAAACAAAAGAAATATGTGATATATGTCATTCATTAAGGGTACGATGACTACAGAATCTATGAATAAGTAAAGAATAATCAATATTTAAAAGTAAATAACTATAACAGAATCCATTTAATCAATTACGTGACCAAAATATCTAAGGAATAAATTATGATAACGAAATTCCATATAAAAAATCATAATAACATTAAAATTAACCAAAAAAATATTCTAAGTAATCAAAAAATTACATGGAATATCTATAACTAAATTCATGATGATGTAATCCATATTGTTGTTCATTGTTAATATATCTTCAATGCCTCTTTTCAAGACTTTTTTCATCAAGAACATGTTTCATGACATCTTACATAAATCTTCAATGTAGTAGAAAAATATCTATGTTAATTTATCTCATAAGAAAAACCGATGAATCAAGGGGTTATGTAATTAAAGTCTTCATCAATAACTTAATACATCCAATGAATTCCTTATATAAATGTGGTTAAGAAAATCAACATAAATAATAATATTTTAAAACATACATAAAAATTAATATTACATTTCTCAATCAATAAACATAATCATAAACTATCTAGAGTAATATAAAGAGTGGTACAAATATTGTACATATCTAGTCATTATTATAATAAAACATCGAGATAAGTAATACAAATGGATTAAATTAAAAATACACCAATTAGATGATAATTATTGTTAAGGGTTGAAGTCATTGATGAAATAAAAGGAAAAAATGTTTGTAATTTTATTGATGATAATAATCTTCCCACTTTGAATTTTTTTAAACTAAAATTAATAATATATTTTGTAAATGATAATCTTTGAAAATAACCATTGAATTCTTGTAAAATATTCATCATAAAACAGACTGGTCATTAAGGTGGAAATTTTGTTAATAAATAACATGTTTAATGAATGATTCATTTCATAATTTTGGTAAAACAGAAACTTGACTTCTTTCAATAAAGACTTCAGGATTCCATTACCAAAATTTTATAAATATTTTAAATTGGAGAAATTTTATTTAAAAATAAATTTTAAATAGATTAAAAGATTATTTGATACTTTTTTTTAGAAAATATGGATTTGGATGAAAATTTCTTTTTGGAAAAAAAAGAAATAACATGAAATTATATAAATAATTTTTTTAAATCATTTTATGTACCAATGAATGGAATGATGGAACTATATACGATCATAAAATTATATGGAATTGCCTCAGTCTTGTTTACAAGTACTCTTTTAAATTATGATGATTATTTATTTTGGGATTAACATGTAGTGTTTTGGGTGGAAATATCTGAAAATGAAGGTAATAGGGAATTTCATGGTTGGCACACGATTTTCTCTAACTGTGCACTCCAACACAACAACCCATGAAGCCCTTATCGAAGGGGAATGTCAGGACTAGCGCATAGTATATCAAACCATGCAGCCTCTTAGGGGTAACTGTGAACCCCTAAAAATGAGGTTCATGGTTTAGTTGCAAACTTTAGGAAAACCATGCATCCCTACCCAACAATCTGTGCATTAGAATTAACATCACATGAAAATTATATTTTAAATCCTGCAAACAAACAAAACACCTACCTTAAGATCATAGAATATCATTAATGATTTAGAACATCCCAAATGGATTCCAATCCCTCCTGACCTGTATAATTCAAGATTATAATCTATGATTAAATATAAACACCTCTCCTTGTATTTGAATACAGCACCTCTTGGTTTTCATGTTCCTCTTATTATATTGTCCATTGAAGAAAGGGGTAGTTCCTCCTGTTTGATTCGAAATAGACTTGGTTATGTAAATACATATTTAGTACTGTAGATCTAGGTCTATATTTAAGAGGTATTTTCAATTTAATCTTCATTTATGGTATTAGATCCAAATCTCATTCTACATTGTTGTGATGCTCTAATTGTGGGGATTTTCATTGGGTGATCATTTTTCAATGAAATGTGGTCGGAGATCTACAATTAAAATATCAGTCTATACATGAATTCTGTGTATGAAATCATTAGATTCATATGAGGTATTTATCAATTCATTTCATGACAAAATTAATTAATTTTTGGAAATAATTAATTTAGGATATCTGAATTAGGGAGCTTAGAAATTTTTGATTTGGAGATAAATAATTATAGATTTAATTATGAGATATATATATTTTAGATTTTAGATAATTAATTGATGAATTATTAATGAGGGATTGAGATTGAGAATTGACTTAATTAATTATCTTATTAGTTTTGTGGTTTTGATTTGTGGATATTGATTAACTAATTGATGAATTATATTATAGTTTTGACATACTTAATTAATTACGGAACTAATTAAAGGGGGTTATGTAATTAGTTAATGGTTGAGATAACTAATAGATTTTTTCCGTTTGAATAATTATTGAATTAGTAATTCAATATATTTGGATAATTAATTGATGAATAAATATTATGTTGAATGGTAACATGGTAAATTAGTTGGGAATTAATTTATTGTAACATGGTCATCTAATATGTAAGGCATGAATGGTAACATGGTCATTTACCCATGAATTAAAGAATGATAACACAATCACTATAATTTATTCGACAAGAATGGTAAATTTGACAATTAGTTTTGAATTAATTAATGGGAACAATGACATTATAATATGTAAGGTACGAATGAAAACATTATCAATTAGTTGTGAATTAAAGAATGCGAACATGAAAATTATTTTATATACTGTTGGAATGGTATCATGTGAATTCATGTTCAAATTAAATAATGGTATTAATGGAATTATGATATATGCTATCACATGGATATACTTACAAATATAGAAGGATCTAAAATAGGGATTGATGTATGAGTGTTTGTGGGTAACTAAGTGTTTATATTTCTAATTAAAGATTTATTGATAATGTGATTGCTGTTCATATATTAATTTTAATTATTTACATTATACAAGTGAATTAACTATTATTATAAAGTAATTTTTTTAGATTTTCGTGGTGTTGGCCTTTTGAGTTTTACTTACAACTAACATGGGATACCTGATCATTACCCAAATATATTTTGTGTTTCTTGTATTGGTTAAGGGAAAAGACCCTATCAAAGATGGATGATATGGGATAAAGTATGGATTAGGGAACCAGATATGATTTGGGACCCATTTTTGGGATTCATCAATATCTATTTTTAGGTTGTGTTTTATACACTTGACACATACATTCAAATGTAATATTTTATCCTTTAGTTTTGATATTGTATTTTTTTGGGAAAGATGGGATATTGGCTGTTTTAGATTGTGATTACATGTCATTCAATTACTGTTTCTTTTTATACAATATAGTTTTATAATGATAAAGAGGTTATACTATCCTAATGAATAATATTAGACCTTCTCTACTAGTTGATATCCCATGTCTTATAGGGAGGAATGCCTGAGGTTAGTTGACTAACTCATTCCAGGAATTGCTTTGTGGCATAAGTTTTGGGAGGTTACATAGTGGTAACGAAGGAGGGTTTTCTTCTTCTTATTTTTTCTTACTCTTTGAGAAATGTTAATAAAAGACTTGGAAGATTCAATCAACGGAAATGAACTTTTTCATGGGATTAATTTACCCGGGTATAGGGGAGAACCAAGGTACCGATTGTGGGTATTATTATTATTATATATTGATGTAAAAGTTGAATATTATTTCACCTTGGGTGATTTACTTGATGTTTGATATCAATATTGTATAAGAGTTTTTATTATAATTGATTCATTTCCTGATATGGAATGTGATACGTGTTTTCACAAATCATTCTATGAACTCAGGATTATATTATGATAGGAATTATATTATGTACACATGGGAAAATGGGTTTTTTATGTTGTTAAACATGAATAGTTTTTCCTAGCATGTGAAATTGATATGAAAAATGTTCCAAACATGTAATTGGGAAATTTTGTAAAACAATGAAAGATGATAATGAATGGGTGTCTAAATTATAAAAATGAATAATTTGAATATTTTTAACTTTTTTGAACAATAACCTCGATGTAGGATAGTTAAGGGTGGGATTACACATTAATTTTGACAATGTGGTAGGGTTTGGGGAACTGGCTTGTTATGAGATATTGTATTTCCTATAGATGTGATAATATTTTGAATTGTTTCCTAAGGTGCATTCTTGGATTTTTATAGATTTTCATTGACAATGAAACTTTTTGATAGGATGAATAGAGGTCATGGAAAGTGATACTCCACTGGTAGTGGGGATTGGGGAACCGATAGAGCAGTATGAGGAAGTATGAGAGAAGATCCCAGAAATATTTTCCTAGTTCATACAATTCATATGAAGAGTGACATGGAGGATTGTGAAGATTATGTCTAATTTGATGAGGGATATCCAATTGTAACAAACTTTAACATTTTCTAGAGAGGGTGGACGTGATGGAGCTATGTTCTAGGTTGATTTCATCGAGACTATACATTACCACATGGATACTCTTTTAGACGGTAGGTAAAAGTGGGATTATTAGATTCTACAGGGGTCCGAAAAGATATTTTGGGACATTCAGGTGTCGACTAGATAGAATGATTGTATGTTATAGAAGATATTCATGTTGAAATTCCCAGAGTACTTTTATCTAGAGACACTGAGGAAGGAGGGAGCAACTGATTTTAGGAGGTGGACTCAGGGGAGTATGACATTATTGGACTATGAATGAATCTTTACATATTTGACACATTTTTCTCTACTATTTTTATGTGATGAGAGAGCTAAGGAACAACATTTTTATATGATAATAAATGTTATATTAATCCTCTGTATAACCTTCATCAGTTAGATTAGTCTACCGCAGTGGTGGTTCAGGCTCTCATTAATTATGTGAACCTAAGGGTGGCCTCCAGTGTAGTAAATGTAGCTCTATATGGAAAATCAGGAGGTAAGACTTCTAAGAGTAAGAACTATTACTAAAATAGCATCAGGCAAGGAACTAGGAAATAGAGTACCCCAATAGGGATATTATTTTAATATTCCATTACTCAAGTGATCAATCCTCACTGTGGTAGGTCAGTGAACTTATAGAGATAGATCATTCGACCACAAAGAGATTGATGTCTTAAATATGGGAAATCTACAAAGTTTCTATATGAAAAAATGATAAATTGATTGAATGGTTGTTGAAAGACCGAACTAGGGTCTGGTAAGGGGATCGTTTTACCATATTTTTTTATAAGATGGAGTTATACTAGTTAGGATTTAGATGTATTACATTTTCGTCCCCAAGTAAAGAGCGCCCATATCAGTAGAGAGGTTTAGCTCTTGGGAGTTAGACTACCTTATAATGAAGAGGGGTAGGATAGTTGCATGCTATATGAACAAAAATAATGGATTGAGAGGCTAAATGAATAATATTGAAAGGTACTATTATTGTACAATCTACACTACGTATTTTCTTTATTTGAAACTAGTTCCTCTCATTGATTAATTTCATCTCATATTGTTAAAGTATATAGCATACTGGTGGAGTTCATGAGAGAGGTATTAATGATAGATACATCGTTGGGAGTAAAGACTAGGGACATCTTATAGTGACACAGATTCTATATCTAATTTGGTGAGTATCATTTTATACAGGGTCTATACAACCATGCCATGTAAGAATTTATCAAAAATTTTGGTATGGACTAGTTAGTAGAATATTGAGCCCACATAGATTTTTACCAAATGAGAGTGACTTTTACCTCTCCCAAGGGTGACTAGTGTATTCCCCATGGAGAGTGGGATATTCAGGATGACCGAGAAGTTCCAAACACTCAAAAATTGAGAGAGATCACAGCCTAGGACTGTAGTCTATTTCAAGATGATGGAAGAATAAGGCATGATTTCTTTCCACCTATAGCGGACACATTTATGGATGTTCTTAATAAGGATTTAGTAGGGAACGCACTTGTGAGAGATGTGAAATATACAAAAAAGCTCATTTTTAGTGAAGAAAAACATTCAATTCCACTATATAAAATGAATCCTACAAAAGTTCAAGAGCCTAAGAATGAAATGGATTAGTTAGATTAGATGGGATTCATCTATCCAAGTATGTCACCTTAGGGTTAACCAGTTTTTTCTGCAAACAATGTTGATGCGACTCTACACTTATTTATTGATTAACCCATTTTGAATAGGATTATTGTGAATAATTGGTAACATATCCCTTGTATCGATGATTATTTTGACTAGTTGTGAGGATATTGTGCATTATCAAATATTGACTTGATATCAGGATATCACCAATAAAGAGTTTATAATTCTGATATACGGAGGAATTCATTCAGAAGTAGTTATAGGCTATATGAGTCTGTTGTAATGGAAATATGTATGATTAACACCATATATGTGTTTAGGTCCCTGACGAATATAATCAATACTCTATAGTAGGATCATTTTGTGGTGGTTTTTATGGATGACATGTTATTGTAATAAAATGATCGTGGTGATCATGCCCAATATCTTGAAATCATCATGAGTGTAACAAGAGGTAATATTCTATACTAAAGGATATCAAAGTTTCTATTTTAAATTGGTCAAGTAATATTTTTAGGTCACATCATCTAAAAATATGATATTTCTATATCTGCATTGAATTTTTAGGTAGTGGTCTCTTGGGAGTATCCCAAGAATGTTTTCATTATCTATATCATTTTAATATTATCTATATATTATTTTAGGTTTATCTTGTAATTTTCACATTTGGTTTTCTTTCATCAGGGATTTCCAAAAAAAGGATACCATTTGAAGGATAATAATTTTATGAGAATGATTTATAAGAGCTAAATACGAATTTGACAATGACCCAAATCTTCAATATAGCTAGGATAGGTTTTGATTACAAGTTGTATTTTTACACATCTGGTGTTTCACATAAAGATTTATTGATGTAAGGAGATCAAGTTATGGAATATGGGTCTGAATAGTTTAGGCCTCATAAGTGGAACTACCATTTTCACAACCTCGAGATGGATGTATTTATATATTCCTTGTGGTGTTGGTTGCACTATCTATTGAGAAAAAATATAAATGTGTAGAAAAATCGTAGGATCTTGAAGAATATCTTTTTATACTAAGAATTGAATCTATGGAAGTGGATATGGCTTGAGTATATAAAATTATTTAATTTTTATATGGCAAACACCCCTTGAAGGGGGACCAATATTGATGAATATTTGATAAGGAAAACATATAATTGAGTGTTTTTGGAGTATAGTGTTGAGTGGGAGACGATGTGTTTTTTGGCTGAGATATACATTATTGTTCAGGAGAATATAGAGTAGATGACTATGGCATCTTTTTTAGTGGATTTAATACATTTTAATTGTATTTGATAAAGATAGTATGAGGATAAAAAATTGTTATCTTAGAGGGAATTTCTTGATGGTGGGGATACAAATTCAAACTTCTTGATAGATAAGGACGATATCATCTAAATTAAGAATTGATTTGGGGTTCTTATGAGAATATAGGAGGATCTAATTCATGGGTTTTATTACATTATCTATCCTGTGCATCTAGGTGTGACAAAAATGTAATATGACCTATAAAGTCATTTTTTAGGCTGAGAATGAAAAAGGAGACAACATGGATCATGATGTGATGGTAGACCTGTCAATAGGTGAAGGTGGAGCATCAACAATATTTAGAGTTACTACATATGTTACCCATTCATGAGATGAAGTGTGATTATTTGACCATGTATTTTATGTTTTGTATCTTCAGGAATCTGTAGAAGAATGATTTCATAAAGAAAATTTTGGATAGATTGATGAAGGTGGAACATTCATTATTTATTAGGGAGACATTCTCGGTGGGGCTGTAGAAAGATTTTTATGTTTAACAGATAGTCCATATTCATGGGGTAATGCATAATTCATTTTTATACCACAACATTCATTTTACATCATACTTCTAGTATTTCTTACAAATTCATTATGTACATAGGTTTTATTGAGTGTGACTTTCCATGCACTGACATATGGGTAGTCATAGCATACTATAAACATACTTACAGACATGTTGAAATATTGTATTATTAACTTTGGTGAGTCTAGGAAGAATCACCTAGGACTAGTGGAGTTAACTGATAACAAAAGTTATCTATAAACTATTCATATGGAAGCATACAAGGCTCTCTATAGGAGTCCATGAAGGTCACCTCAATTCTGGGTGGAAGCAGGTGAGTCTGAGATAATGGGACTTTGTCTCTTATAGGTGACATCAGAGGATGTTTTGTTGGTTCAAAAACATATGGTTACGACTCTGAATATTCATTTGTTTTATGCAGATATATTTTAAAAACCCATTGAGTTTGCTAAGGGTTATCATGTTTTCTTTTGGGTGTCGCCTATGTTAGGTCACCACAAGATACGAAGGCTGGGTAAGTTAACCCCCAAGTTCGTTGGACTATTCAAGGTTGTTGAAAGAATCAGTCTAGTTGCAATCTGATTATCTCTTAAAAAGTTCTATGAATGATTTTTTTCCAAGTGCCACAAAATTAACGGTATCACCCCAACCCTTCTAATGTTATCGCTATAGATTATATAGAGTTTTTTAAAAACATTTCCTTCAAGGATCATATGATATGTGTGTTGAATTGTATTGAGAATGTGTTGTGGGAAAATACAATGATGATAATTCATTTATTGTGGGATCATTTTCATATTTCGGTGGGAAATTGGGATAGAAATTCTGATATGAGGGTTGTGTGGCCCAATCAGTTTAAATGGGAACATAATAAATTCATGGGAGTGTCGCTCAACGATGAGATTTTATAAGGATGGGAGATGGTATGATCTGGATCTTTGATAGGTTTTATGTGGGATATTATATAGGAAATAATATACTTTTTGTTGACAACATTTTTTTGGGTTTTAAATTGTTATTCTTTTAGTGGAAAATTGAGAAAAGTAAAGGAAATATGGTACTTCAAGATTGGTGCACAATTTTCCCTAAATCTACACCCCATCCCAGCCAACCATGAAACCTTGTTCAGAGGAGAATTTAATAGTAAGCACATGTTATATCAAACCATGACCCATTATAAAATAGGTGCAATGTTTTTACACATATTTATGGAAAACCAACCACCCCTTCCTAGGAAACCATGTGTGGGAATTAAAGTCACATAGAATTATATTTTAAACAATCCAAGACCTCAAAAGTCACCTAATTAAAACCCCATTTGACTATAGGCAATGTTTCATAATTTTAGAGTCTTTTGAATGGATTCCAAGCCCTCATTACTAATGTTATACAAGATTCATAGCGCAGAACAACTATGTACACCTCTCCCAGTATGTGAATCTAATCCAGCTTGGTTTTCTCTTCCCTCTTATATTCTTCTCCATTAATAAAATAGGTTGGTCCTTCTATGTAAAATAGATGTAGATCTGGTTTTATAAATCCACATATAGGATTATAGACCTAGAACTATATTTGAGGGATAATGATTTTGTTAATATTGAATTATGGGTTCAGATTTGCATCTTTTTCTATATCATTGCTCTCTTTTAAATTTTGAGGATTTCAATTGGGAGAACGTTCATCAAAGAATTTAGATAGGTGGCCTATAATTAAAATAACATATTTTTTATTTAAATAATTAAAATTTAAATGTAGTATTACTCTTACATATTTATAAATTTATTTAATTATTAAATTAATTAATTTGAGGAATTAATTAATTGAGAAGATTTCAATTATAGATTTATGGATTTATGGATTTGGAGATAATTAATTATAGAATTAATTATTCGATATATAAGTTTTTTATATGAGATAATTAATTGATGAATTAATTATTAGTTATTGAGATTTATAAACGAGATAATTATTTGATGAATTAATTATGGGTTTATGAGATGTGGATATTTACTAAATAATTTATGAAATAATTAATGGGGTTTATGTAAATAATTAAGTGAGGAATTAATTAAAGGGGATTATGATTTTCAAGGTGACTAATTCAATTTTTGTGTTTATCTAATTATTTAATTTATAATCGAAATTATATGGATAATTAATTGTTGAATTAATTCAATGATTAATGTTAACATGGTCATTTAGTTGGGAATTAATGAATTGTGACATGGTTATTCTAATGTGTATGTTATGATTAAGAACATGGCCATTTAGTTGTGAATTAATGAATTTTTACATGTTCATTCTAATGTAAATGATATTAAGGGTAAAATGGTCATTTTGTGACTTAAATAATGGTAACATGTTTATTATTAAGTGTAATGTATGAATGATAACATGGTCATTTAGTTGGGAACTATTAAATGTAAACACAATAATTCTATTGTAAAATTTTTGAATGGTGACATGGAAATTAAATTATCAACTAATTAATGAATATAAATTCATTATGATATATTATATCCTTCACACATACTTCAAGATCTAGCATGAGACAAAGTAGGTTCTAAGGAACATGTTTTTATGGGATCCTAGGGGTTTATGGGGTTGGATAAAGTTTAATTGATAATGAGATAAATGTTTACTAAATAATTTGTAATTATTTTGTCTCTGCAACTGAATACACTATTTTTTGACTGGATATCTGTTTAGATCCCATTGGTGGTGGAATACTGGGTTTTACAGACACCCTACTTCAGATGCCTGATCTGTACCCTAGTAGACTTTGTGTTTTCTGGAATGTTAAGTTGAACATTCTCTATGATAGATTGTTGATATGGGTGGAGCATGAATGATAATATAGACATGATTTAGGTCCATCATGGGAGATTTTTTAGTGTATTTATTTTGGGATTGATTTTATACATTTTATACATACATTGGCATGGCATATTTTCCACATTAGTTGTGGTATTGTATTTTTAGTTTTGGAAATCCTGTGATACTGGTTATTTTATATTATGAATAAATTTTATTTAGTTATTATTTATTATCTTCAATTTTTGTAATAATCTATACAATACGTTATAATCTCCCCATAAATGATATTAGAGATTCACTTCTAGTGAACAACATCGGGCAAACATGAAGGTGAACTTGAGTTAATTTGATAGATCAGCTCAGGGCACCGGTGTGTGGAACCCGGGTTACAAAATTATATTTTACTAAATCATAAAATTAATATAATAACCAAATTATCAAAAAATATAATTATTTAAATACTAAAATATAAATTAATATCCATAAGATACACTTAATCATAAAAAATCTGGAATAATGATATGATTTTGAAAAACCCCTTACCAATTTGGTAATCTTTGAATCATAATATTCATTAGATAAATAATATAAAATTATTTTTTATAGAATAATAATAGAATTATATCAATGACAAAAAATATAAAAATGGATATTATATACCAAACTCAATATAATTAGTGGCGACTTTGGCATATGTCATATAGATGTAAAATTGAGATGAGAAACCAATAAAACTTGTTCAATTTCTTTTTTAGGTGTTAAAAAATATTATATAATAAATATATATATAAATATTAAAAATACACCAAATAACCATTATAATATATATCATATGATATATGACTTAATTATATTATTTTATTTCTATTTTATAAGAAATTATTTGTTAAAATCACTTTTTGTGGTGATGATTTTTTATTTTTCACATATGTTTTGGTTTTGTAATTTTTGTCTTTATTACATGATCATGGTTAAATTAATTATATAATATAATGAATGAAATAATTTATATATATACTCATTATTTTTAATATATATTTATATTTAAAATATAGTTAAGAAAATGGATTTGCCTATTCATGGAGACAATAGACTGCACGCATGCACAAATGGTGATTTCACTTTTTTGACAATGGATGGTATGAGATGAATTATAATTATTAGTTAAAATTTATATAGTCATTGTTATTTTATATATATAATTTATATTAATAAAATAAATTCATATTATCATCCATGTGAAAATTGAATGAAAAAATTTCACATTGTTCCACAAAGGCGGTAGTCCACATACACGCATGAACACAATTATTTTTTTACAATGTATTGGAAGGTATGAATTTAGATCTGTTTTTATAATTCCATAAGAATAGTTTGATTTTTAATATGTGATATATAATTATATTTTTTCCTTACTACATTTCAAGAATGGCATATGAAAAAATCACATATCTTTAAGGGGAAGTATTCTTCCATACAAATGAGTGACATTTTTGTATCCCTCATGGAATGAATTATAAAATTTTTATGTGATAAAATGAATAAAAAATCTTTATAATGTCATTAATATATTATCTAAAAAATGAACAAAAAATTATATTTTTTCATTATTGGTTGTGATAGAAAATAAATAACATCTATTCTTGTGGTTGTAGCCCACTGTACACACAAACGATAATTTCGTAACCCATATGATATAAGAGGAGATGAATAATTGTCTATTAACATAACATGAAAACATATATGTATATTGAATAAATATATTTAACTATATCATCATTTTTATAAAATAAATGAAACAATTTGATGAAAAAAGTTATATAAAACGCATGGTAAGGTATGTTACCTCATATTAAAACAACTTCTTTGTGTTGGCACTAAAAGGATTTATAAAATGTATTTAAGAAAAAATAAGGTTTATATGATGACATGATGGAATTCAGGAAGGGAATTGTTCAGGTATTGTTTTATCCTTTGGGGTTTACAAGTTTTAATAAGGGAGGTGATATGTTGTCCTTTTATAAGTGAAGTGAGTCAAGCAATTGTAATTTGTGAAAAGAAAAAGTTTTTTCCATGTTTTTAAAATACAAAAGGAATAATAATGGGTAATTATAGAAGATAAATTGTATAATTTACAAATATGCTCATATAACATTTATTTTATGTGTTTTGGGTCATTTTCAAGCACAATAATCTTAGTTTCACCCATGGTAAACATGTTTTTACTTTAATAATTTCAATATTATTTTGGGTTTTTATTTGTAATTATGGTTAGAAATTAAGTTCAAATTTTTTGATAATATATATAATTTTTATTCAGAATATTGAATCCAGTTTTTTCAATTCCATCTTTTGAAGTGGAAAATTTCAATTTAATTTTAATCCGATAGGGGTGATAAAAAACCGAGATTTAAAATTTAAAATGATCAAAATGTTAACAGTGTTTTATATGAAAATAAAATATAATATTAATTATAGTGGGATAAATTGGATTTAAAAATATATTATTTACATTATTTTACTTTTATAAAAGTTTTAGAATAAAAACTACCAATATAAATTTATTAAATGAAAAGGCATATTTCAAAAAAAAAATAAGTTTTCCCTATTAAACAAAAAATAATTTTTAGACATATAACAAAAAAAATAATTAATATAATGATGATATATATATTAAATAAATTATGGTTATATTAATAAATAGGTACCTAATTGTGTTAATAAATTATTTTAAATTATTCCTTCAAAGAGTGACTAATACACCGTTTGAAAAAATACATTTTTTTAAAAAACCTTTCCTTTTATCTAAAATGTTTCTTATTTTATTTCAAATCAATTGATTACCATAGTAGTTATTTTATAATTGTTAGAAAAATAGAATATAAATATGTTATTTATTATTATTCATAACATCCTAAAGTACTTCTTGGTTATAATGGTAATTTTTAAAGAATATTATATTAATGGATTGTTGTATTTCGATTAAACCTAAATTTACATGCATTGGGATCTATAGAAGGGATTGAATTTATTTGATAAAAATGTCATAAATTATTAGGGGGTAATATATATATTTTCTAATCTTCATATTATATTTCAAACATGGTGTCAAACATGATTTTCCTTTTTTTAAATATCATTGGGTTATATTATTATTCCTTAAATAAATTTCAACCTGATAATTTAATCTTTTTATAAAATATATTGGTGTTGAATTTTTATAACCCCCATCATGAAATACCACATCCAATTAAGGGTTAATAAAAAATCATATTGATAATATTGAATAGTATGTATAAAGGTTATCTAGAATAATAACATAACAATGCTTCCATGTAATAGAAAATTGTTAGGATGCGAATATATTGACATGGAATAAATGAGTAATGACCAAATACTGATAGTGGATGACATAGGATACAAATATTAAGAATTTGAATGAATAATAAAAAATAAAAACCAAATAACAATAAATATTTGATGATTTAAGGGACCATTTGAACTATTATAAATGAATGTATAATGTTACCTTTTATGTTTCAAGATAAATTTCCAATTGTTGAGTGATTTGTTAATATGTAGACTGAGAACATAAAAAAATGTTCATACATGATATCATTATATATTATAAGAAACATTTCATCCCTTGGTTGTTCTTAAATCAATCGAACTTCATTTATTAATCCATGAAATTATTATCCAAAATGAATTTTCAGTTATTGATGAAATAAAAATATCATCTAACAAATCAATCTATCTATAAAATAATAAATATATATTCATCTAGTCAGTTGATATTTCAAAAAACAAAAATTCTTTGTAATAATAATCTAATACAATAAATTAATATCCAATAATTAAATAATACTCCCAAAATTCAACTTAATAATTTTTATAAATGGTTACCCTTAATAATTATATGATATACATATCCCTAAATTTAAAGACCAAAAATATAGAAGTTCACAAAATAAAAATAATATTCCCTAGAGAATATAAAATAGATCTTAATTTTACATTCAATATAGTTGAATACCTTTAAATCCAAAAAAAATTAATGCAAATGAACATTCTTCAAAGAAAATAATGTTTCTGGATATATTTTAGAGATCCAAACATGTAGTAAAATATGGAAAATATAAAAAAAAGAATAAAATGTATTCCCAATTTTGCGGTTAATAATACTATCGCATTTAACATATAATTCTCACTATTATCCCAATATAGATAACATATTGCGTGTTGTCTACTCTTAATCATGTTTTTTCCAAAATGATTTATTTTTCTGTGAATCACCTTTAATTGTACCATTCAACAAATGCGTTCAAATCCTTAAAAAATTCTAATCGTATATAAACCTTATACAACTCATGATTATTATAATGATACTATCTAGAATAATATAATTTTAAACCACATTTCATTAGTCCATATTTCATGGAACATAAATCATTCCACATTAGATATATCAATAACATAATATTGACCTTAATCCCTCATATTCTTCTAAGGTATATTCCTTAAAAGCTAGGGGAATTTCATAGAATAGTTCACGATCACCTTACGTTTAAATAAATACACATTTATGGATTCTTCTTAACTATTTAATTAATTAATGGGATAGATTTTTTCACCATATGTGAATAAAACTAATTTTAATTATAGGCATATACATGGGATCTTCTTTCTATACGTATCACATATGTGAAAATCCATCATTCCATACTTGTAGTTATCCATTGTTTCTGCCATCATATACTTATTTTTCTTCACTTAGAGGCAATAATACTTAGACAATTTCTTATCTATATTGAAGTCTCATGATATTATGTCCTCATATGATGAAAATGTTTTGGAAACTACTTCCTATTGAAGGATTTTCATAATCCTATAAAAAATGTCCAGTATTTCTATTTATATTATGTTCATAGTACATGACATTCTTTGTTGACCATGTCAAGTTGGATATATATAACCTCATTTTTCAGTCAATTTAATTTTAAACTTACGAGATTTTAATCAATATTAGACCATTTCTCATGATGAAAGTATTTATCTAAAATGAGTATCTTTAAATCCCCCCATTCAATGTTTCAAATATTTTCTACAACCATTCTATTTTGAATCAACAACCACCATTGATCTGCATCTACCAGGAGATGATAAACTACATTGGAAAATTTGTCATTTTCACTAAATCCTAGTGTTATAAATATATTTTGTATGGAACATATCCATTATTCATCAAAAAATCTATTTTTAGCCACAATTAATGATTGGGGTTTTTAGTGCATGAAGTGTACAAACATTATTACACCATGTGGTGGATTTTAAAACTACTCCCTAAAAGAATGGCTATTACTCATAACCAAATTCCTCTAAAAAGATATTGTTATAACTTTATTAAATCCATGTGAAAATCTAAACATAAATCTAGATTCATTATCATTTATACAAGTTAAATCCATAAATTAAGTATGCACATTGATATAGTTACCATACATTTTATACAGAACCATTTATAAATATTTGAATACCCTAAATTGAATCATATCATTATGAATCCAATGGTATAATCTTAAAACGAATGAGACACTTAAAATATTTAAAAATTATATATATATATATATATATATATATATATCAAATCTCATAATAATAATAATTATTTATTTATGTAAATTATTATTTTCTAATACATCATAATCTTTTGAGAAAATGCGAATTATCTTTATAATAACACCTAAATGTGTCAGACCAGTTATGAAGTATGGATCATTTTTATGCACCAGGTGATGATTTGGTCAATCCCAATGTGGCCTTTTAGAGTTATTACCCTACATAATATGTAATGGCCTGGACCCTCCTAGTATAGTATTTTTCATAAAACACGATTCCATCAAACGGTTCCACCAAAACGGTGGCACCGGTCACGATCTCACACCGAAACGGTGGCACCGTGAGGGTGGAACTATGTTGAAGAGACCGTGATAGTGGCATCATGAGGGTGACACCAGGACGGTGGCACCGTGTGGGTGACACTAGGATGATGTCACCATGTCCTCACCGAGCAGTCTTTGTTCTTTTTTTCCAGTTTTCAACTTTTTCCGCTCCGACAACGTATCTTTTGACCTAAAAATGATTTAATATCCCCTTTTCAAAGACATTTAATGCCCATAAATAATATATAAAATCCCCTAAGAGTCAGGCGACCCTTAACTTACCAAAAAACATGGTTTTTCCTCAGTGTCACACCCATTCTCCATACTTCCAGTTCTGCCCCTATTGCACGATTTAAGGGAAACCGTTTAAATGCACAGCTATTATGGCCACCTCTCCAATGAGACTTAATAAAGTAAAATTTATTCCATCGTGCATAACTACCCAACAACGTGGAATACCATGATCTAAATTTGAAGTCGTTTAAAATTCTATACCCCGTAACAACCATATCTCATTTTATATCATGCTAGAATTTCTTCCATCTTCTTCTTGGATTGTCTTATTTTTACTTCCCTATACATTTGGCGTCAACCTCCTTCCCAAGGCAAGGTATGAGCCTATGCTAGATATTCCCTACTCATCCTTGGAGTCCTCGGAGTTCCTCCCCTACAATTCGTGCATCCCCAGTTCTTGGCGCACAGAGTTATAACGCCGATCCTTGATCAATCCAAGTAGGGTTATTCCATTTTCTCTGTTTATTGTGTATCTTGTGGGGTGAGTATGCTATTATTTTTTAGGGTATGGATGAAACCAAACCTTAATGAAAATTATAAAGGGAACAGTAAAGAATGATGAGGGGGTGTCCTCAGTTTCTACTATACTCTTTATCCTTGATTATGTGTGGTGAATTGTGTGGGCTTATGTACGTTGAAAATCATGGTCGATGGGGATATTTTCTTGTGAACTAATTAAACTCTGTTATACTAGATATTAATGTGATTGGATGACTGTAACATGAAAATTGGTTAATCTCATAAACTCGACCGATTAAATAGATGCCCAGTGAACAAATACCATTGTGTGATCACTCCAGTTAACCAAAATGAAAGAAGAAACTTAATGAATGAGGTACATGAGTCTAGAAACTTCCTTGCTCTATCTTGGTGGTATGTCTGTTTGTTATTCTTGATGCTTATGGGTTGATATGGATGGGGATGGGATCCTCTATTGTTGTATTGTTGTTGGTTTTGAATCTTAGGCCTTGTGGGGATATATCTTGAGGCTTGGTTTGGTTCTAGTAGTTTTAGGGATCCCAAAGATCCCTTTATTATAACATTAAAAGAGGACCAAGTGTGAATGTTTAAGTTCTGTTTGGATATTTCTAATTTCCATATCTTTTGGTTATGTATGTTAGTTTCCTAATAGTGCATAATTAACTTAAATGGAATCACTTGAACCTGAAACCAAGAATGAGTTCAATGGGGAATTTTTTATAGGAATGAGTTCTGATTTGGCTGTGAGTGGTGTTCCTTTTTATGATTGAATAGTAATGAGGGTGTTTCTTCTTAGCTTGGTTTTGGGACCCCTAGGTTGGGATGAGTGTTTGTTAAAAATACATATTATTTTAGTTCTTATGTTTCTTATTCTCTCCCCACCCATGTTGAGCACATTGTTTCAAACACTCGCATTTCATGGGGTAGGGTGTTTTTTCCAACACTCCTCTGAGTGGCTGGTTATTATCTCCTTTTGTTCTCCCTTTACCAAATATCCCAAGACTCATCGGGCGGGCTGTGATGGATTGAGGTGCATTAGAGTTCATGATTCTTCGGGTAGGGTAGTTGTGGTGGTTGGCCCAGGTGTGTGTGGGATGGTTGTCTCCCATGTGTCTTAGAGATGAGGCCTAGGTGTCTAGGGACATGGCAGTGGTTGTTATGGATCTGGTGTTTACGGGCGTGGTTACATGTGGTTGATATAGTCCATGTGCTTGCGGGCGTGATGTGTGTTGATGACCCAGGTGTGTGTGACCGTGGTATGGCAGTGGGACTGCAGTGAGAATGGCGAGAGAGGTTTGTTGTGTATGATGTCTTCAATAACTAGTGGGAAAGTGGAGTGGGGTACCCAAATGTTGATGTGTTATTACTATTACATTACAGGACTTGCGATATTTGGGGACTGTGCCCTGGTGAGGATTGGGTGGGAAATATTCCTTGCTAGTTGATTCCGCTGTCTTTTTTTCTTACGGGGAATTATAATGCCTCCACACATGTGCACAAGAGCTTTTGGTTTTCCCTACTGAGTATACTTTTTTGCTCACCCTAAGTATATAAAGCTGCTTTCAGGTTTCCAAGAGGAAATCCGGGATTGTGCAGGATCAAACTAGTTCGTATGTTGGGATGGTTACTGTTGCTATTTTCTTTTCTTTGGTACATTATTTTGGGGTTTTCTGTACTTTTGTAGAATTACTTTTGGAACATTCCTATGAGAATGGTTTTTTTATATTACTTGTACTTCCACCTTTGGTATTGTTGGGAATTTATGTCATATCTTTCGATCCTATTAAATAATAAGGGTAATTTCTTCCATCTTATGTGTGATTCTATACCCTTGGTGTTAGTCGCCACTCCGGGACCCATTGAAGGTGGGTCTCGGGGGTCATTATCTCTCCTTCAACTTGAGGAAGGAAGGGTTTGGAAACATGATGTACCTTCTCTCATCTTGGTAAATGTGGGTCTTTACAGAATGGTATCAGAGGTAGGGGTTGAGAGATTGGATGTAGTTCTGAGTTAGGAACAGTGAGTATTGCATGGTATGGTATAGAAACAGTGTTGGACAATCTTGGTGAGTGAAATATTCCAGGGAAGAGTGGCTCAGACATGGGATTTTAGGGACCCCATGATCCGATGCAAGGACTCTGAGCCTACCTAATGACTGAGGCTACGCTGGTTACAGGGTAGAGACCCTAAGAAAGGTTCATGCATCATAATGACTTGTGTTCTTGTGTTTCATGGGTATTTTGGGATTTAAAATGAATAATAAGTCTAGGAAAATTTGAAAGCAATAATCTACACTACTAGAGCTTTGGAATTCCTTGTTCACCTTGTAGTTATGTCACCCGGACGTAGACCAAGGGTAGTACGAGCAATCGGGGACCCGGAGGATGATTTGCCTGATCTAAAATGGGAAGACTGAGAGGAGGATGACGATCAGTGGCAGAGGACGCTTCATGCCACTTAGCGGCAGACCCTCCGGAAGTATGAGGGAAGCATATCTGATGTGGAGACAAATAGCTAGATAGAGGAGCTGGTGATAGATTTCAGCTAGATATGGGCTCCAATGGAGTATTGGGTTCTTCTGGCTGTAAGCCAGATGCGTGGAGCAGCACGTGAGTGGAGGATTCTTTATCATAGGGAGAATAGGGAGGCTAAGGTGATATGGAATGACTTTAATTGGGTGTTCCGGGTGGAATTTATCTCTTCCACGATAAAGGCTGAGAAGAGTTCGGAATTACTCTCCCTCCAATAGGGGGTATGTCAGTGAGGGAGTTGGGGATCCGGTCCAAGGATCTCCTTCACTTCTCTCTGGACCTCTTTCCAGATGAGGAGACTCTGGAGAGATGTTTAGAGGAGGCTCTCATATATTCCCTTAAGTATGAGGTTACCCCCTTCACCCTACAGACGTAATTGGTGGCCCAGAAGAAGGATGAAGTGGTGGAAAGGATGCACATGCTGGGGGGTGTCTCACGAGAGGGAATCAAGTTGGGCTCATCGATAAAGAAGTTCATCAACATTAGGCCTCCTGCATCAGGGCTCACTAGGTTTCGACCAGTAGGGAGCATGCCACATCAATTCTAGTTCCAATCTCCCGGTCCTCGCCCTTTTCTTTTGAGCCTAGGACTGAGATGCCTCATTTGTGTCAGACGTGGGAACCATTGGATCCAGTGCCCAGAGCAAGTGTAGTACGGTGGGTGTGGGTCGGTGCAACACCCACCTCAGCAGTTGTGGGGACAGTGAGCTCCCACTCCTCTGAGGGCTAACATCGCAGGAGGAGCCGACCTCAAGGCACTCCTTAAGAAGCACAAATAGAGCATGGTAGGAGAAAAGGCTGACCGTCGAGGGGCAGAGGAGAATGGTGTTGGAAGTTACAGGTCACAGAGGTAGTAGTTCCTGTTGGGCCGGAAGTCATTCGGGGTACGGTCAGGTTGTTTAGTTCTCCTGGCTATGCCTTGTTCGATACAAGAGCTTCACACTCCTTTGTTGCACCCAGTCTGGCCTGTCCTCTGCGTCTAAATGCCGAGAGACTTCTGGTGCCCCTGGTGTTGAGTACACTAGTCGGAGGTCAGACAGACTTATTTTATGTTTGCCGAGGGTGTATACTGATGATAGGGTCACATCAGTTGATCGGGGATCTTCTAATGTTTCATATACATCTATACGATTTCATCCTAGGCATTGAATAGATATTCCTTGTATGTTCCATTATTGATTGCTAACGAGGAAGGATCGTGTTTTCAGAAATGGGCAGCAGGCGTGTGACTTTCAGCGGTGAGCGGGGTTACCCGGAAGGTAACCGGTGAGTGGAGATCCTCCTTTCCTTTTTAGATGAACTGTCTATGGAGTCCACAGATATAGAGATAGTGGAAGTCCCAAGGATCATCAATGAGTTCATGGATATCTTCCCTGAAGAGGTGGTGACTCTGCCTTCTTGGCGTGATGTTGAGTTCGAGATATACTTGCAACCTAGTTCCCATTCGTTTTCGATGGGTCCCTACCAAATGGAACCTTCTGAGTTCCGGGAGTTGTGTATTCAGATTGATGATCTGATGAAGAAGGGTGTTATTTGGCCAAGTGCGTCACAATGGTGTGCTCCAGTCTTATTCTCAAAGAAGGAAGATGGTGGTCTCAGACTGTGCATAGACTACCAGATACTGAACCAGGTAATGATCAAGAACTGTAACCCTCTATCGAGAATAGATGACCTTTTCGACCAGTTGAAAGGGGCATGATGGTTCTCCATGATCGACCCGTAGTCAGGATATCACCAGTTGAGGGTGAATGAGTATGACATATCGGATACTACCTTCTGGTGCTGATATGAGCACTTTGAGTTTGTGGTCATGCCATTCGTCGTTACGAACGCTCCAGCTGTGTTCATGGGGCTCATGAACTCCATTTTCCACGAATACCTAGACCAGTTTGTAGTCATGTTTATTGAAGACATCCTTATCTACTCAATATCAGAAGAGGATCATGCTGAGCATCTAAGAATGGTTTTATAGGTCCTCCGCCAACACCAACTTTATGGGAAATTGTCCAAGTGAATGTTCTGAACGCGAGAAGTGCACTTCCTTGGACACGTGGTGTCTGAGCAGGGAATAGTGGTGGATCCATCGAAGGTCGAGTTGGTTGTTTCTTGGGAAGAACCCAAGAACATGGCAGAATTTCGTAGTATCCTAGGTTTGGCAGGATAAAACTGGAGGTTCATGCCCACGTTCTCGCGAGTTGTAGCACCCTTGACAGCCTTGAACAAGAAGGACCAGGCCTTTGTGTGGAATAGGAAGTGTTACGCTGCCTTCATCTATATAAAGGGGAACTTTGTTATTTCCATAGTGCTAAGGTTTCCAGAATAAGGTGTAGCTTATGAGGTGTTCTGTGATGCTTCAAGACAGGGCCTCAGGTGTGTTCTGATGCAACAACAAGGGGTGATCTCCTATGGGTCTAGGTAGTTATTTCATCGTGAGCGTAACTATGCCACCCATGACCTAGAGCTTTTGGTGGCCGTGTTCTCACTAATTTTTTCATGGGATTACCTCACAGGGGAGAGCTTCATGGTCTTCACGGATCACAAGAGCTTGAAGTATATCTTCTCCCAGTGGGACCTGAATTTCCGGCAACATAGGTGGATGGAGTTCCTCCAAGACTACATCTTATAAATCTCCTACACCTTAGTAAAAGGGAATGTGGAGGCCGATTCCTTGACCAGGATGTTGCGGAAGGATGTGGTTCGAGAGTTGGAAGATGCTTGGAAGGCGATGGAGGAGTTGGCTTCCCTACAACAGGATGCAATGATGGATGGTGTTAGAAGTTACCTGTTTCAGATGACAGTGTAGTACTCTCTATCACAGCAGGTAGAGGAGTCTCAGTGGGTAGACTCAAAGACTGAAGTGATGCGTGATTGTGTTAACCAAGGTGATGCTCCATAAGGGTAGTTGGAAGATAGGAAGAATTGATTGTTTTTTCATGGAATGTTGTTCCTCTCCATTGTATTGCACGAAAGAGTTCTTGGTGAGTTCCACAACTCACCACTAGCAGTGCACCTTGGAGTCTTCAAAGACGTACCGGGGTCTGCGGGGTCAGTTTTGGTGGCCAAGGGTAATTTGGGCAGTGGCAGAGTTTGTAGCAACGTGCCCTGTGTGTCAGCAGGTGAGGGCCGAACACCACGTCCTAGGAGGTCTGTTACAACATTTAGGTGTCCCTAAGTGGAATTGGGACGACATCTCGAAGGATTTCATCACAAGACTACCCAGAGATTAAGGGTGTTATGATGCTATCTGGGTACTGGTGGACTGACTGATGAAATCAGCTCACTTACAGGAAATCAAAGAGTTGGGTATGGTGGGTGCCCTTGCACAGTGGTGCGTGGTTGAGGTGGTGTTGTTTCACGGGGTTCTAAGGTCCATAGTCTCCGATCAGGATACCTAGTTTACCTCACATGTCTGGAAAGGACTGCAACATTCTATTGGCACCCATCTATTCCTCAACACTTCTTTTCACCCTCAGAAGGATGGGAAAACAGAACGAACCATCGAGATGATTGCTAATACGCTACCGGCATGTGTGTTCGACTTTAGGGGATCGTGTGTACAACACATTCCTCTGGTGGAGTTTTCCTACAACAAAAACCATCACTCAACCCTTGGAATCGCTCCATTCAAAAATTTGTATGGGAGGCAGTGTCGATCATCCGTTTGACGGACATAGTTTGGGGAGGCAGGTGTTCTTGGCCCGGAGGTTGTGCATAGCATGGCAGAGAAGATTTTGCTTATATGGGAGAGGATGAAGGCAGCCCAGGACTGACAAAATTCCTATGCCGATAATAGGAGGAGATCTTTAGAGTTCGAGGTCGGGGACCACGTGTTCTTAAAGGTCTCCCCTCCGTGTGGGCGACAATGGTTCAGTAGGGAAAGTAATCTTTCTCCCAGGTTCGTCGGACCATTCGAAGTGCTATGACGGGCCAGTGAAGTGCCTTATCAGCTAGCGCTACCACCGTTTCTACTGATACTTCATGATGCCTTCCATGTGTCTCAGCTCCAATGTTATCTACACAGCGATTTAGACATCATCGACTGGGGAAAGCTAGATATTGAGGCCAACATAACGTTTGTAGAATGACTGGTGTGGATCGAGGACCGTGAGAAGAAGTTTCTTCGAGGATGAGATATCCCTTTGGGTCATGTGTTATGGAGGTGTGGTGGGCTCAAGGAGAGTACCTAAGAACTGGAGGCACATATGCACACCCAGTACCTAGAGCTATTCTGAGTTTTATTCTGTTTTGATTTTACTTCATTGGGATGAAGTATTTTACCTTGCAAACTATGTAACGAACTATTCTCTTGTTATCCAGATGTGTGTGTGATGATTCCAGACTGTGGGGATGGTAGGACCTGATCCTTAATCAAGACTCGTTAAGGTTGAAGTTATTAAACATGTGCGGGCTAGTCAGTGCCACCCAAAGCAGTTAGTATTTTGATATGATGGAAGGACCTCCCTAATCCCTATGTCTATAAGGAATGGCCCTTGAATTTTTGTGTGCATACTTGGGGGGGGAGAGGAGAGGTAGTGTATCCATTGTCGTTAGAAATATGGATGAAGTTTACTTATGAGATGTATCTTCAACGTAGTAGTCCAGACCCCCCCCCCCTCTTTTTCTTTTGGTCTTGTTTTGATTCTTGAGGATGAGAATAGTTTGAGAGGTATCTGATGTAACGGACAAGACCTTCCTGGTCTAGTACTTTGCCAAAACAAGGTTCCATCAAACGGTTCCACCAAAACGATGGTACCGGTCACAGTTTCACACCGAAACGGTGGCACCATGAGGGCGACACCATTATGGTGGCACCGTGTGGGTGACACCGCGACGATGGCACCGTGTCCTCACCATGGGGTCTTCATTCTTTTTTTTCTAGTTTCCAACTTTTTCCGCTCCCTCAAGGTATCTTTTGACATAAAAATGACATAATACCACCTTTTCAAAGCCATTAAAATCCCATAAATAATTTCTAAAATCCCCCATGAGCTGAGTGACCCTTAACATAATGAAACACATGGATTTTACTCAGTGTCACACCCTTTCAACATTCATCTAGTTCTGCCCGTCTTGCACGATTTAAGGGAAACCGTTTAAACCCACAATGGTTATGGCCACCTATCCGGTTAGAATTATTAAATTACAGTTTATTCCATCATACATAACCGCCCAACCACGGGGAAAACCACGATTCTTCTATGATGTCGTTCAAAATTCTATATCCTGTAACAACAGGATATCATCTTTATATCACGGTAGAATTTATTCATTCTTCTTCTTGGCTAGTATCCTTTTCCCGTCCTTATACGTTTGGAGTCCCCCCCCCCCTTCCCAAGGTAAGTGGTGCGCCTATGCTGGAGCTTACCTACTCATCTTATGAGTTCCTGGAGTTCCTCCCCTACAATTCACTCATCCCCAGTTCTTGGCACACAGAGTTAAAACATCTATCCTTGATCAATCCAAGTAGGTTTTTCCTTCGCCTCTCTTTACTGTGTATCTTGTGGGGTGGGTATTCTATTGTTTCTGTGGGGATGGATGAAACGAATCCTTATGGAAGATAATAAAGGGAATATTAATGAATGAAGATGGGGTCTGCTCAGTTTCTACTGTACTATTTATCCTTGATTATGTGCGGTGAATTGTATGGTATTATTTACGTTGAAAATCATGGTCGTTGGGGGTATTTTCATGCAACCTAATGAAGCTATGTTTTACAGTATATTCATATGATTGAATAACTATAACATGAAAATTGGTTAATCACGTAATGTTGGCCGATTAAATGGATTCCCAGTGAACAAATATCCTTGTCTGATCACCCCGGCTTACCAAATAGAAAGAAGAAACATAATGAATGATGTACATGAGTCTGGAAACGTCCGTGCACTGTTATGTTGGTATGTCTGTTTGTTTTCCTTGTGCTTATGTGGTGAGATGGATGGGGATGGGATTCTCTATTATTGTATGGTTGTTGGTTGTGAATATGAGGCCATGTGGGGAAATATCTTGAGTCTTGGTTTGGTTCTAGTACTTTTAGGGATCTCAATAATCCCTTTGTTGTAACTTTCCAAGAGGACTAGGTGGGAATGTTTAACCGATATTTGGCTGTTTTTTCTTTCCTCAACTTGTGGTTATTCCTTTTAGTTCCCCAGTAGTGCAGAGTTTACTCAAATGGAATCACTTGATCATGAAACCAAGAATGGGTTCATTGGGGAATTTAGTATAGGAATGAGTTCTGACTTGGAAATGACTGGTGTGCCATTTTATGAATTAATAGTAACCAGGGTGTTTGTGATTAGGTTGGTTTTGGGTCCCCTAGGTTTTTATGAGTGTTTGTTACCTGTACAGATAATTGTAGTTCTAAAGTTTCTTATTAGCACCCCACCCACGTTGAGCACTTCGTGCCGAACACCCCCATTTCATTGGGGAGGGAGTTTTTTCCGACACCCATATGAGTGGTGGTTATAGCTTCTTTTCTGCTCTCATTCCCTAATAGCCCAAGAATCATCTGGCAGGCTGTGATGGATTGAGGTCCGTTAGAGCCCAGGATTATTCGGGAATTTTATTTGTGTTGGTTGGCCTAGGTGTGTGCGGTCAGGATGTATCCCAATTGACTTCAGGATGAGGCCCATGTGTCTACGGGCGTGGCAGTGGTTGTTCTAGCCCAGGTGTTTATGGGAATGGTTACATGTGGTTGATATAGCCCATGTGTTTTTGGGTGGGATGTGTGGTGATGGCCCAAGAGTGTGCGAGCAGGATATGGGACAGGGACTATTGTGAGAATAGAGAGAGAGGTTTGATGCGTATGATGTCTTCAATAACCCGTGGGAAAGTGGCGCAGGGTACCCAAACGTAGATGTGTTATTACTATTACATTACTTGACTTATGTTATTTAGGGAGTGTGCCTTGGTGAGGCTTGGTTGGGTAGTTTCCCTTGCTAGGTGTTTCCGTTATCTATTTTCTCATGGGGAATTAGAATCACTCCCCACTTGTGCATGAGAGATTTTGGTTTTCCCAACTGAGTATACTTGTATGCTCACCCAAGGTATATAAATCTGGTTTCAAGTTTCCAGGAGGACTTCCGGGATCGTGCGGGATTGTACTAGTTCATACTTTGGGTTGGTTGCTGTTTTTGTTTTCTTTCCATTGGTACGTTTATTTAATGTTTTCTATAATTTTGTAGCATTAATTTTGGAACATGCACATGAGATGGCTTGTTTTGACTTTACTTGTTCTTTAACCTTTGGAGTTGTTGGGAATTATTGTCTTTTCTCCCAATCCTATTAAATGAAAAGGGTAATTTCATCCATCTTATGTGTGATTCTATACCCCTGATGCTAGTCGACACTCTGTGACCTATTGAAGGTGGGTCTTGGGGGTCACTATCAATATTTAAACATGAAGAAGGAAGGGTCTGGCAACCTGTTGTCCCTTCCCTCATCTTGGTGAATGTGAGTAGTGAAATAATATCAATTAATGAATTACACCAACTTTTATTATCAAGACATACTTGTTTTTATAGGAATAACCAAAAAAACATCTCCTTATAAAAAAAATTACGATGTACTTATATACATATCCCCAAAGTCTATCATATGTTTATCTTCCCTATAATATTTTTTCAGAAATTCAGATCCCTTGGTTTTTTTAAAAATTATATGTCACCAACTATAGACACCTTAGCCCCAGAAATCCACACCAAATATCTATTTTATTAAATTTGAAGAATATATATAGAATCACAACTAGAAGGACTGAATTGTTTTTTAGTATTGGAAAAATAGATACATAGTATATATTCACATCCTATTTTGAAACATAAAATAAAAAATAATTTTAATTTTCAATCACCATTATTCCCATGATTTTTTAACTATATATAAATAAAAAGGTTCATCATATTGTCATGGGGTGAATAGAACAAAAAAAGGGTTATATCAAATGATATGTAAGGGTCCTCATACTACTGAATATATGAATAAATGAAGAATTATAAATATGTAATGGAAAATAACAAAAAATTGTCCCAATTAATAAATTACATGAGTATAAAATGGCTAGAATCATTTATGGTCTACTAATTCCTTATAAATAATCACACGATCTAGGAACATATTCATGTATATTATACATAATTAAATAATCAAGTGGAATATCAATAATAGAATTCATAATAATGGAATGGATAATTCAATAAATCTTAAATAAAAATTTTAGGAATCAAAGAAATAATTTTCACAATAATGGCCTAATTAAAGAACATCTTACATAAACTCTTAAAGGATGAAACAAATAACCAATCTAGTTTGTCTCATGATTACTATAGATGCATAGAGGGGCATTGTAATTCCTTGATCTAGAAATCACCCAATAAATCTAATTCATTACCCACATGAAATTCATGAATAATAATCAATTAAACATTTATATTAAGAAACTAACATATTAAATATTAATAGTTTCCCCAATAAATAAATATAAGCCCAAACTATCCAGTGTAATATTGTGAATGATAATAAAATTGTACATCCCTAGAAAAACAGATCATAAACCATCCAAATTAATAATATCAATTGTATAAATACTACATATCCTTAGTGGAAGACAATAATAATAATTTTTTGATTCTATTTATGAATAAAATACAATAAAATGTCATTAAAACAATTTTGGGGAAAAATAGCCTTTTCACAATGATAATATAATAAAAAATAAAATTTAGAAAATTATAATGAAACTAAATTTCCTTAAAATTACATATTATTTTTTTAGAAATTATCTTTAAAAAACAACTAGACATTTAAGTGGATAATTCTGTTCATTTGTACATGTTAAAATAGCGATTTCAATAACTTTTTGTTAAAAGCCAAACGTGCCTTGTTTCCAAAATGAGATGATGTTTCCATTCAAAATAATTATTAAATTTTCAAAATGGTTAAAAATTTCATTAATTAATTATTTATAAAAGGATATTTTTTTCAGATTTTATAGAAAACATAGATTTTGAGGAATATTTATTTTTGATCGAAGAGTGAAATAAAGTCAAATTATCATTAAAACATTTCTCATTAGTTTTAATTACCAGATAGTATATTTATGTTAGTATTAAATGAAAAATTTATGGAATAACTAGATGGGGTAGGAAAATAGAATGATTTAATGATAAAAAACAAATAAATTCAACATGGGAGTCTTAAACATAAACAATCACGAATAATGATGAGATTGTAAAATAAACCCGTACCACTTTGGTAACCTTTCAATCAAAAACCCATAAAATAAATAACCCAAAATGGAACAATATATATTTGGAAGTGAAATACATTCATGATATAGAATATTGAAATGGATTTTATATACTCATCATAATAGAAATAGTGTTTACTATGGCATATGTCTCATATATGTAAACTTAAGACAAGAAAACCTTACCACATATTCGACATCCTTAGTATGTCTCTAAAAACATATATATAATAGGGAAATTATTTCTAAAAATGAATAAATTACAATAATCATAATTATCATACTATATATGACTTAAAAATAATCGTTTATCAATCATTTTTGAGAAATTACTTATTAAAATCAAAATTTCAAGTTATAATTTCTTCATTTTCGTGTTTGTTTTGGTTCAGAAATTTTTTCCCTTTGAATTTTATCATGTATAAGAAAACCCCATAAAATTATACATCATATTAATATCATATATAATCAATGTAAATTTATTTATAGTTATATATAAATTTATGATATAGAAAATTGATTATACCATTCATGGAGACGGTAGGTCGTACGTATTTTGGAACAATGAATACATTATTAACATAGAATTGGATGAAAGGAAAATAAATAATAATTAATCTTC
The DNA here is from genome assembly GCA_963277665.1 of Viscum album. Lineage (NCBI taxonomy): Eukaryota > Viridiplantae > Streptophyta > Magnoliopsida > Santalales > Viscaceae > Viscum > Viscum album. The sequence goes on along the minus strand of OY728126.1, from coordinate 810,371,466 downwards.
AAAATTTCCTATTAATTTTATAGATATCATTTATATTAATAAAATTCATCCATGTTACAATCCCTGTAAAAATAAAATAAAAAACATTTAATATCACTTTGCGAAGGAAGTTGACCACATGTATACACAACCAATGTTATTTTTTTTCAAATGATTTTAAATGTATAAAAGTTATATTTCATAATATATTTCAACAATTATAGATATATAATAAATATTACATATATTCAATAACTCTTTGTTTACAACCGTCCATGTAAATTGTAACCAAAAAACAAATCACATCACTTCACTTGGCGGTAGTCCCTTAAACAAATGAGCGACATTATCATATCTCTCAAATAAAGTAATGTAAAAAGATATCTATTAGATAATTATTCCATAATAATAATAATACAATAAAAATCCATAATAAACTACATATTTGACACAATATCCTGTTGTGATAGGTGGTTATGGAAAATAAATAACATCGTTTTGCGAGGCAGTAACCCTCCATTCATAAAATGATGATTTCATAAACCATTTGGAGGTAGAGGAGATTAATGTAGAGGATGATAAAAGACTAATAAAATAATAGAATAATAAATATATTTATATTAATATATCATCATTTTGAATATGAGTTTAATGAGGTGGAGGAAGAAATAAAATAAAATTCTTAGTTAGGGACATTACATCACCATCATAAAGTTTCATTTGGATTGCACCAAAATGCCTATATGAAGGATTTATGAATAAAATAACTATTCAAGGAAGATATGATAGATTTTACTATGGTATTTATGTTTTTATTGATTTAAATATATTATTTTTTAACTGTTAATGGCGGAGGAAACGGGGTGGCCATTTATAAGTGAGGTGAATGGCTGAATTGTAAATATTGAAAATAAAAAGGTGAACCTCAAATTTTCACAATACAAGAGGATCCAAAATGTTTCATTATTGGATAAAAAAGATATAAAATTTAAATTAATCCATAAAATATGTTTTTATTTTTTTTGGGTAAATTTTAATTTTTATCTTTTTTGTGTATCGCTTGGGTAAACTAATATAAACTTAACCATAATATTTTTTTTAATTTTATAGTTCATTTCACTTATAAATTAAATTTGAATTATAAGATAATATATAATATTATTATTCTCCATATCATATATAATATTCCAAATTACATTATCAAAAGTGGGATGTTTTAATTTGAAGTAAATCGTACAGGTGCGATGAAGAAGATTGTTTTAAAAGAGAAAATGTTCAAAAGTTTAACATGCTTTTATATAAACCATATATATAAAAATGATTCTAATTATATTAATTTCATTAATAAATATATAATTGAACTAAATTTAATTTTAAACTAATTTTAAAATATAAAATGATCATTTTAAAATCATCATATAAAAATTTAGTTTTTAGGGGAAATCCATTTTTTTCACTGTTTATAAAACAAATTATTTTTTTTTCATGGTTTATAAAAAAATTCATTTTTTTAGAAATCAATTTTTTCTTATTCAAATGGTTCTAATTTTATTTATAATTAGTAGAAAATAAATTAATATATTTTATACACGTTTTTAAACATATAATTTCTATAATTTAATTAGTCAAATGCATACTCTTCAACTAAATGGAAAGGTTATAATGGTCATGTTTATATAAGGATATTTTAATAGATTATCACATTTTGTTTAAACAGATTGTTGAGTGACTCACAATATATAAATGATGTTTTAAATACATAAATATAAACTTATAGTAGTGTCTGAAGGTGTTATATTTTATTCAAATATTGTTGTCGAGTGCCATACACTCTATCGAATATGATTTTCCAATTTTAAAATCTCAAGGTGTTAGAATTGTATTGAATTTATGGGAAATAAACATCACTTACAAGACATATTCTTAAATAATTTTTATTTTTATATTTTTATTTTATCTAGTGTTAATTTTATTTGTTTAAATTTAATCTAAATGCTTATATTAGTATAATATTTATTATTTTTGTAATATTATTATTATTCTTTTATGACCCAACATTATAACATACAAAACTTTTAATTTGTATTGTTTTTATATACGGAATGTAACAATCTAATATTTTAGTTTATACTCTATTAAATGAATTTTATGGTCAATAGTGCATACTACTTGTAAAAATAATCTTAAAATGAACTGTGATATACTATTGATAATATTATATATATATATATATGTGTGATTATTATAACATAGTCATTGGATTAACGGGTTTGTATAGAATTAATAAAATTATAAAATATATGTTGAAAATGTTTCTTAATAAAAATGTATGGATTAATTCTGAGGGAATAAGAATTATGTTCTAAGTGAAATCATTTTATATGAATGAAAATATTTTTCAGAAAACTATTTTATGTTACCAATGTATTTTAATTAATGTAATGAAAGTTTATCATATTATGGAATGATATTAATGAAAAAAATATTAAATTTATTTTAAAAAAGTATATCAATATTTTTATGATGGTGTTTTCTAGATAATGAATGAATATAAATTGATTTTATACCTAAAAGACTCATTCTCTTTAAAAAATTGGTTTTATTGCATTTTTTGTGGTTATAATGAGTAATTTTTTCTACCTTTTGACAATAAAATATAAAAAATATCAATGGGTGACTTTTTATCATTTATAAGAAAATATTTTATTAACTAAACTGAGAAAATAGAAGATTTTCTGTCGAAATGCCTTTATTTTTTTTAATTTATTTATTCGAAAATCCCACATTAGGTTTGTGATTTGTGTATTACTGTAACATAATAACCTTATAATTAAATTTAACCTAATCAATGATATATTAATAAATATTATAATTAATTTTCTTTAAATTTATTATTATGAATAGAAACACTTTTTTATAAAAACAATATTATTTATTATTTTTAGAAATTATTTGAAAATAAAATTTTTAGTTAAAATTTAAATATTGAAAATTTTATTTTATATTTTTAATCAAGAGGTTCATATTTATTTGTGAGGACAATTTTATTTTTGTTCATAAGGAATTTTAACCATGTTATATATTCATCACCTCATTAAATGATAAAACCAGTTAATTATGGGTAAATTTTTTTGATAAGGTCAAAAAATTTAAAAACCAGGGAGGGATATGATAGAAACATACATAGGGGTGATTTAATGTATGAAAATTTTTTACTTTGACCTTTTAATCCCATTTCATTTACCTTAATCACTTGTTAATGTTAATTGATTACAATGTTCTCTATGTCTCTCTATCGTCGTGTTCTTTTTCTAAAAAAATAAAAAACAAAAACACATAATAAACAAAATGATTTATAAGGTTTACCTCCAAGATTTGGATGGAAAATATTTGTTGTGATATACTGAATCATTTCATCACACAACCCAGTAGTAAATCCCTTGATCATTACACTATTGTATCTATTTAATGTAGAGTGTTTATTCCACACATTTTTTTGGTGCATCCAAAATTCAAATAAATCTCATAAAATTAGAATTTAATGTTACTGAAAAAAAAGATTTTATGAAACCAATATATACTTTTTAATTATTATTGATGTACTTATCCTAATAATTCTTCCATTTCAAAATAGCATATGTATTCTTCTTATTGTAAAAAATGTATTATACATAACATCTTTTTATCCTATTTATAGTAGAATTATGATATGATATTATTCATTCTTCCTCTTTTATGAATACAAAGTACATAGATCAATTATTATTTATTCTTCTTTATATTCTGAATTTCATGTGAATGATTGAGTACACATGTCAGTTCTTCTCATTTAATATCAGGAAAAACTAGGATAATTATTCTCATTATTTTTCTTCTTCCTATGAAAATATATATTCATGAATCTATATTTAAATTATCTCATATTATGTCTTTCAAATAATTTTTACAATATAAGAATCTAGATTTTCATTTCATTATTTGACTCTTTAGGATGTATATAAATAAATAGAGTTATATCTCAATTTTTTCCACGTATAGAAATACATATTTCATTAGAATTATAAAATAAATAATAAAAAAACTAATATCCATTCACTAAGAACATAAAATAAATATTTATATGATAACAAAAATACAAAATACAGCATATTTTATACCTCACATGATATTATCTATAATATTATGTTATCTATTTTCATCTTCAACATTATAATGGACTAAATGTTGTTATTATTTCTTAAGAGTTAAATAAAATGAAACCCAAATTTTCTTCACATTAATTCTTGAAATTATCATATACATAATACCATAGAATTAGGCATCAATATTTTAGAATGAATTATGATCGAAATAGAGTTATTAATTTATTTGGGGATTAAAATATGTGTGCCACCCTGATTACTCTTCTATAACTACTCATATATATTCTATATGAACTCTCGTATTATATATATTTTTTCTCCAAGATATTTTTAAAAACCCAAAAATGTATTATAAAATAATTCTTTGATGAAATACTCTGAATATCATATGAATGTATTCTCTACCTCTAGTCTAATGTTTTTAGACACGGAAACATGAATCTTCCAGCTCGGCAAGCATGGTGGTGTAAGCATCACTGATAATGAATAGCTCCAAGGACTATAATTGTGACACCTTTAGTTATATCATTACTTATCCATTCTAGAACACACAAAAATGATTTATTAGTTTTATAATTTCTAGGAAATAGTAAACCTGAACCAATGCCTTACTTTAATATATCAAATAAAGATATAAGGAATTGCATCCCAAAGTCAGAATTGTTTAGTAGTTTTCGAAAATCAGATACATATGTGATAACTATTTTAAATTTGTAATATGAAAAAAAAAATAAAAAAAATAACGAAATAAAATAAGCCATATCATTAAAAACTCTTTCAAATATCTATTCTTCATATCATAGAGAATGAAAAAACATGGGTGAGGTCAAATTATTAGTATGGGTTATATACTACAGAATCTATCATTAATCAATAATGAAAAATGAATATCGACCGGTAAATAAATTAACACACATTCCATTTAATATATAACATGGATATAATAATTTTAGAAGGAATAATTAATATGAAAAACTAAATAAAATAAAAAACAATATTTTTAAATTACTTGACTACATGAACAGATGATGCATAATTTTTATGTCAATTTAAATATATAAATAGACATTATTTTTAATCAAAGATATTTGAAAGAAATTAATACATAAATGATAGCATTGTGAATAATATCAAGGATAATGGTATTAAATTAATTCTAAACAAAAGAAAAATTTTAATTATTTAAGGCTATGGTAATGAAAATCATGATACGTCTACTTTTAATTTATAACATCTCGCCAATCCTGACTCACTTAAGAAGGTGGTGGAATGTTAATTAAAAATAATAGAAATCCACATGATAGAAAAGTTTGGTAATACATTTTTAGTTCTTCAGTTAAATTAGGTGATGATTTTACCTTGGGAAATAAAAAAACCAAAACTTAAAAACTCATAACCAGAAAAAATATATACGACATATGATAAAAATGTAACAAGAATTAATGTTAAACCAATGTAAAATGATACGCATCTATTACATAACCTAAAAAATGGTGCCAAATAGGATCAATAAAACCAAAAAAAACCTTATATACTTCAAATACACAACTCCACATCTCCCAACATTCTCTGTGATCCAACTCTACAATCCATGCCTAAGTATCATGGGGCACCACTAAAGAAGTTTGATACATTAACTTTTCCTATGTATCGGTAAACAATATATGAAAAAGAAACAATGTGCCAAGGATGGGGTGAGTAATTAAACTCATTAGATTTTTCCCAAATTAATTCCCAACACATGCCACTAGGATATATCATGATAGCATATTTAAATCAAAAAATCAAAAATAGATTATATTAAATTCATAAAACTTAAAAAAAGTTTCCATAAAAAAATAGTTTATATGGAAGGAAACATAAAAAGTTTAATACCAATTATAAAAATTAAAATATTGCATAATTAATAAATTTCCACAAATCTACACATATAACTATGCATGAATCCATGGAATACCCTATACTTACTATTGGTGAGTCATCCTTTAACTAATCCCTCACATAATGGACCATTTGGATATGGGAATGTTAATACCTTTATACGTTGAAAAATAATGGGGGGAAACATCATATTATTATTCTTCTCGAATGATCATGAACAAAAATCAACCCATTATTAAAAAAAATTGATTTCCAAAAAAAATTTCAACCATTTCAATAAATTTTTTCTTTTATTTAATATCGATATAACAAACAATTTACATAAATACAACAAATACTAATTAAATATAAATATCCTAAAATCAATAAAACTAAATCTAGCGTAAAAATTTATCAGGATCCCCTAATTTGATCAAAAAATAATCAATCATTAGTGAGGGGTATTTTTACGTAATAGTGACCTGGTTAATTTTTTGGTAATGAATTCCAATATTTGGTCTTATGTTTAAATTCAATTCAAATAAAAATAATAATGGAAATTGTGAAACACTAGGATCAACAAATACAAAAACATAATGTTCTTTAAGATCAAACTTATTCTTAATTAACACAAGAGATTCCATTCCATATGGTGGAATTGAAAAGGGAATCATTCATTGAAGCAATATAGTAGTGAATTCGACCTCTGTAAAGGGTGGAAGCCAAAAAATGGTGGAAATACCTATGTTAATGAACTCACCACAATTGGATGTAGACATTTTAAATATTTAATGATGGTCTTATGAAAAATATCAACCATCTAATCAGATATTACTATAATATAAGTAATGAAGTACATTACATTCATAGTTCTAGACTCCCACTCACAATGAAAGACATGTGTGACTTTTTCAGGAGAACTAAATCGGGCTCATCGCTTATAAAAATTGATAATATAAAAAGAGTAATCATCAAACCCATTCCAATTACATGGTCGATCAAATAAAGTACATTGACTTAAAAATATCACACCAATTCATGATTTATAATTTTCACACAACATTTGGGGAATTTATAACCCTTTTCCATCATATTTTCCAAGGGAGTGTAGTGTTACTACATTGATGATATAAGTTCAAAACATAATCACAACATGTCAATCAACATATGTGTTATAAAAGTGTAGATCACATGTAATGTTGATTCAATAAGGTTTTCCATATGACTTTTCCATTGCATCATACATGGTTAATTTTGTTAGGTCAGTAAGTTTATCCTTATAACATTACAGTTTCTACTTGTTTTGAAAATCACAAACACCTTACCTCAAGGAAAATGTCTTTTTACACTGTGTTTTGATTCTTCAAGAAAAATTCCCTTCCCTATGGAAATTTTTCTTTACCATGTTTTTATTTTTCATATCATAATATTTTTATGGGAAAAATTTAGTTTGAAAACCAAAAACAAGGAATCCTATAAATACCTAGATATGAAGAATTCTATTTTAGGATCCAAATTCTCAGAATTATGGGTACAAACTCTTCTAAGTTTTGACTCCGAATTTTGATTACGTATTCTGGTTACAAACTCTTCTAAGGTCTGACTTCAAATTCTGATTACGAATTCTAGTTACAATATTTTCTAAGTTCTGAATCCAAATTCTTATTACGAATTCTGGTTACGAACTTTTTTGAGTTCTGACTCTGATTTCTCTGAATACAGACACTAAACTCTTATGAGTTCTGACTCCTTATTCACATGAAATCTAACTCTGAACATTGAATGTTCTGGTTTCAAATTCTTGTGAATCTAGACTTTGAATTTCCTTGAATTCCAGACTCTAGAATTCTATAGAATTCAGGTTCCAAATTTCTAGAAAACAGAATTTGAATATCCACGTATTGTAGCCTCCGAATTCAATTTTGGTTAGTCTCCTAATTTTCATTTTCATTCATTTAGAATATTGTATTTTAATATGTAAGCATATTTTTTCTTACACCTGTTTCATCATAAAATGATGTCATGCATTCAGTTACTAACTAACCATTGTTTGAATGACACGTGTACATGTCCCCTTTTAATCCAAGGAAAAATTTGACAGCTAGAGGAGGGAGCTGACCGTTGGAACCGTGCCTATAAATATGACCTCATTTTAAAGACCTCACAACTTTTGACTGAACTTACTTACATGTTGTTGATGTGATTTCTATAGAGAGGCTCTTATAAACTCTCACGCATGGTGCATAATGTTTGAACAACTTTTTTAAACATTGATCCATGCAAAATTGCTTCATATGAATCCGATTGTTGTCGTTTATAATCGGGGGCTTACGGGTATATGAAGATAGAGGTGCCAACTACCTTAAAGTTGAGGGCTACCATGATGAGGAAGATAGAGGTACCAACTACCTTGAAGTTGAGGAATTGTAGGGATAACAAGACTAACTCTAATCATTGTATCAAGGGATTAACCTAGTGTGGGTAAGAGAGACTTTCTTGAAAGTATAAATCTAGGAACCTTTATCCATGTTTGTTGGATACCCATATCTTGGGGTTAAAAGAGTTAATACTTGTTACTTGTACTAATTCTATTATTTTTGATTCATTTTTATTATTAATGATTGCATAATCTTCTTATACTTCCTTTGATTTGTAATCTTATTATATAGGATTCCATAAGATTTATGGTAGAATATTAGTTGTTGTTAAATTTTGTTATGTTTAATTTCTAGAATCACATTTTTGGAATCATAAAATTTATTAGAGATTAGAGGTGTTGTGATTTTTGGTTATGCAAAAATTTCCTTAGGGATTTTTAAAGAATACAATTCCCCCATCTTATATATAAGCATATCATCATTACGTATTTGATCCTACAATTGGTATCAGAGTAGGTAACCTTATAATTAATCTCACGATTAGATTAATAAGAGATTTCTTCTTCTTATTACTTTCAGAATTTAATTTCTAGATTCACACTTTTTCGAAATTAGTTTTTAAGACTCATATAGTTCAGTTTAATTTATTCTTTGAGATACTATTGTTCTATATTTTTCCTTTCATAGAAATATTTTTTCTTTTTTACAACCTTTTTCTATAAAAAAGTTTTTGGTGGAATGAGTTTTCTTTAAGATGGCAGGAATCAATGTTGGTTCTATAGAAAATCTCAATCCAACTAGACCACATATCTTTGGTGGAAATGACAATGAGTATTAGAGAGATCGCATTAAGAATTTCATTATCAATACTAGTGTTGATAATTTTGTAATTCTTACTAGAGGATACAAAATCCCCGACATAGAAGTTAATACCTTTACCAATCAAGAAAATAATGAATTTCAACTGAATTATATGGTACACAATAGTTTACATTGTTCTATAACTAGAAATATATATAAACAAATTTCATCTTGTAAAGATGCAAATTCTATATGGAATAAACTTGAAGATACACATTTTTGTACTTCCAAAGCAATTGAAATTAGAATAGTGATGCTTAGAGCTGAATACCATGGCTTTAACTTTCTTTATGGAGAACCCATATATAAGGTACAAAAAAGAATCATGACTATTGTGAATAGTTTACAATAAATGGATGAGAAAGGATTAGATGATGAAGCCCTTGCTGACAAGATCATAGACATCATACCGAATGAGTGGGAATCCAAGAGGATAGCTATAGATGAGAGTAGAAAGGTTACTCAGATTACTCATGATGAACTCTTTGGAACTCTTCTTCAGTATGAGACTATAAGGAAGAGAGATATTGATAATATAAGGCCCCAACCTTAAAACATAATTAATCTTGAGTTATTACAAGATTACACATTGAGGATCTTTTTCAGGTTTATAGTTTTAGAGAATTAGATCGTGAAACTTGCATTACATGACACATTTAAACAAAGTGGTTACATAAAAGTCAGTATTCATTCATCCCATCAACGGAAACATATTTACAATGAAACACGGATTCTTTCTTGACACATCCTTGACACTATCATCAGACCACGTACCTTTCCCTTGACCTGTGAAAAACATTTCAAAAACTTGGGATGAGCATAAAAAGCTCAGTAAGAGTTATAAAAATATGGAAAGGAAACATGAGTTCATATATACATTATAATGAAATCATACTTTACCCATAAAACATAGGCATATCAAATCACGAACAAATCATAGAAATCATAAGAAATAAAGGTAACTTGAGGCATTCATTACATTATTACGTAAGGAGTAACCCTCTTGGTTACGTTTGGAATACCCACCATAGTATATTCCCTAAATCTCTTCGGAGAATCCTTAACGTTTCACTCCTTCGCGTTACCCAATGCATTGGAGATCTATATCGGGCTCACCCGCCCTTAGTTTATCACGGAACCACCCGTCTTCATAACAATGCCCAATAACCATAACATAATCGTGTCACATAAAACATGCATAAAGGAAACATAACATATACACATTTCAATCACAAGATATCAATAAAACACATTGATATAAAAAACCTTATGAAAACCATTTTCAATACCAAAATAAAAGAAAAGTAAAACATGGTATTTATTTTTCTTTTAAAAATATGGTATGGCTTTTAGAGGAAGCCGAAACTCAAATAATGGTCATGGCGGCAGAGAACTCATTGTCGCCGCATACATATGAAAAAAATATTCCATTTTTTCATTTTATGAAATGCTTCGTATAACAAAGATTCCTTTTGGATAAACGTAAAAGTCCAAGGGTTTTATACACCGTATAATAGAAAGTTGTGTATAAAACAAAATATGCCTCAATGAAAGGATATTGAGACGAAGTACCTTACAAAGACGATATAATTGGTTTAAGGACAAATCAATTACATAATTATGTGTGACCAATGAATACACCAAATATAAGTGGATATTAAGTGTAAAAAAATCATAGGTTATTCACACATATTAATAGAATGACATATTCAAGGAGTAATGTTTATCCCAAAGAATCAAATTTGGGGAAAGAAGTTCGCTTGCAAAAATTTGACAACCTAACGGCGTCACTACAAAACTCATAAAATGAGTTGATGAGAGATAAAAAGGGTATCTCATCACATGGAAATAAAATTTAAATCAATAAGGATATAGAAAAACATATCCCAACATAATAGTATGTGAATTAAAAGATATAACAAAAGAAGTCTTTTAAAAAGAGGAGGGTGAAAGGTTCCCTTACCGACCTGGGTATAATTCGAAACATATGCCCCATGAATGAAGGACAATACAAAATTGATGTAAATACCCATAAATGAAAGTATATTACACAATGAGTTAAATAATGGGCATTACATACATCACTCAAAGGAAATTGTGGAAAATGTAGCATAAATCTCACAGGAATAAAAGTGAGATGAAAAATCTCTTACGAAGACTCGGCAGCCAAACAACGCCACTTTAATCTTCCAAAAATGGATTGATGAGATCAAATAGGGTATCTCATCACATTAAAATAAAATGTACAGAAATAGGAATATAAAAGAACATCCCCAATCATAAAAAAGAGAAGCTTAAAAGAAGTGACATAAAGGAGAGTACTTAAAAATAAAGAGAGAGGTTATATCTCTTACGAAAATTCGGCAGCTTAACGGCGCCACACAAAACATCCAAAATGGAGAGAATAGGTTCTCTCATAATTTGAACATAAAAATTACAGTAAGAGTAATATAAATGAACATCCCAATAACAATAAGGATGAGCTTTAAAAGGAATGACATAATAGATTGTACTTAAAAAGAAAGAGAGGAGTAGGATCCCTTACATCGGGTCCGACATGACTCGATCGTTCTTTAATCTCCTGAATAATAAACTTGAGTTAATTTATACTTCATTAAGAACCTTTTTCTAGTTCGTTATTCCATTTATATCACATATTACCATGTCATAAACATTATGTAATCATTTAAGTTAATAATATTTGTTTTGCCGATATTTGATTCTTAAGTCGAAAGTGGACTTCTTACAATTACATGTTGTTCGTGTGGACAAAAGTTCATTATATCCATAATTGTATTAATTATGTATATATCATATATATCATATATATCCAGTATATTCATGTATTAATAATATTACATAACATTTAGAGGTAAGAAATGAAATGCACCGTTCATGGAGATGGTAAGCCGTACGTACACATGAATGCTACTTCCATTTCTATTTCATATTTAATGGAATTATAACATAATGATACATAATAGTATTTTAATTCCATTATGGTATAATATATAAATCATTAAATATATCCTTTATACATACCACATATTGTATTAACAAATCAAATCACTTTGAGGGGGCGGTAGTCCGCACTTCCTTAAATGAAGATATCACGTTTACCCATAATGGAATCATAAAGGTATGCCATAAATGAAAAATACATAAGCTTAAGTAAAACATAAACATATTAGATATCATATATAAATATAGTGTCATCTTAATGGCCACCTTTGAAGGTGTTAGAAGAATGTTGAACAATCATCGTTTCGGGAGGCAGAAATTCGCCATCCACGGAAACAGTATGTTCTTTAACCATTAAATGTAGGTGTGTGTAAGTGTAGCTCGAATCCTTCTTATAAAAACAACCTAGTATATTGATGATACTTGATGTTTTACAAAATAAATGAATAAAATGTTTTTAGGGGGTTGGAGAAGTAAAATAAAACAAAAGGACTCAAGTGAAGACACTACCTTAAAATCGGGTAACTTCCTTTGATTTGAGCTCAAAGGCTTCCTTGGAAAGCATTCTGCCCATAGTGAGGCTTCAATGAGTTAGAGAGGGATGTGGAGAGACAAAATGGGAAGGGGTTGGCCGAGACAAAGGCTTTGGAAGTGTGTGTAAGGAGGTAGAGGTGGGGGCCTTTTATAAGAGGAGAGGAGGGGCACTCTTGTAAAGTTACAAAATGTTACTTTATTTTCAAAATGGTTTCGGATTTTAAAGGTCCCAAATTGATGTATTTCTAGGATAAGGTGATAAGGTTTAGAAATCCACTCATCCAATAGGTTTTGGACATGTTTAGGTCTTATATATTACATTATCTTTCCATTTTATTTAAATAGTTAAATAATGAGGTCATCGCTGCATCATCATGATGTCATAAATAATTTAATTTATTTAATGTCTAAAAATTATAAAAAAAATACTATGATGTATGAAATATTTTTATCTTTCCAATTACTATTTATAGTCAAAAATATGACTTGTATAACCCCATGTAAAAATTGTTTTAGTAAAACATCTCATGTTTGTGTCATTTTTACTTTAACATTAAATAAAATGATATTTATGTCATTTCCCAACCAAAGTGGCTCCATTGGGTCCCCAAGTTTACCCATGGATTGTCTTGATCGGCCATGACATATCCAATGAGGGTAGAACATGTTTCTAGGTCATTTCATTTTATTAAAACATTATTCTTACCATAACCTACACTAATTACCTCTAATCGCGATTAAAAACTTAATAAGTTACTATTCACCAAAAAATTATTTTTATCCCATTGAACCACATTTTACTTCTTAATGACAACCATGTATGTCAGATTTTCGATATTCAAAACACAAATATGGAAAAATTTAATTAAATGGAAAAATCAGTTTTTATAAGTACCACTTAGTGGTTTCACTATTCATCAAAAATTGATGTTTTTCAGAAAAATCCCAAAAATTCACCCTAAGCTATATCTGATATTCCGAATTCAAAAATGAAGTCTATTTTACAAAATTCAAAACATATATGTAACATTAATTAATTTAGTAATTAATTCTCGCTGTCAGAGCAAATAGTGTGTTTTTATGAAACAATAAGTATCCAAAGATTGACACTAGTTTAAGTCTGATTTCAAAGTGAAATTAATTCCAACATCCACTATTGGATTTAATGGTAGAAATATATTCTAATTTCACTTTAAAACCAATTAAAAAGATAATCTAATCATATAAATAAATTAGATTAAAAAGAGGTTTTGAATTAAAATACAACATTTTACGTTATTCATTAAAAAAATGAACTTTATCAGAAAGATACCAAAAATTTACCCAAAGTATATTTTGATGTCCCAATTCTTAAGAATAGTTTTATTTGGTCCATTATAACGTATAAGAGTGGACAAAACTATATTTAATGATGGTTCTCCATCAAAAGGTGATAAGTGATCCTTTAGTGAAAACTAGGGCATATACGCCTAAAATTGAATTCTTTCTGTATTTTAAGCCTTTATCATTTATTGGATAAGTGTAAAAACATTTAAAAAATATAATAATATATTAGTTATTCCTATCCATTCTCTCCAATACAACGGCTACATGTTAACTACCATTTAAAATAATATTATCTTATTATTAGAGTGCAATGTAAGATTCCCAAGAAACTCGTTGTTGCGTGTTGGGTAAGCCATCGAGCATAGCATCCCCTTTAAGGTAATATTAATATGTTATTTACAAATATGGATAAATATAAAGATGTCATATTCTTTATTTACCTAGGGTGTTACATCCCTCCCCCCTTTTGAGAATTGCATCCTCGCAATTTTTAAAATTGAGCTTGGAAACATCCTTGAAAGTCCCACATCAGAACAAGAGTCGGTAAAACAATCACTTTAAAATAAAGGAAGATAAGTACAGAGGTCACCCGAGTTAACCCATACTAGGATTCCATGTAGAAAAACATGGACATGGATGAAAAAGTAAAGGGTCATGTTCTTGAGGGAGAGTGATAGTAAAAATGTCTAGGAGAAAGTTAACCATGAGAAAATCACAAACTTTTGACGGGTTAAACGGTATTCGATTCCCCAGTAGGAAAAGTTAATAGACAACATTTTTTTAATGTTTCTTTTTATTGAGGAATTTATTCATAAGGAAACATATTCACTTATCATGTTTACTTCCAACTTTTATTAGACTTCTTACAAAAACTCATATTTTCTCCAAAAGATGACTATTTAGGGAGACTTGTTCTCATTAAGAGTACTATAATCAAATTCAAGAGAATCATCTAATCCACAAAAGAGAACTATATACTTCCCAAGTCTTTTGACATTAACCAAAACCAAAACCAAAAAGGTTAGTACAAGATTAGATAATCCAGAAAAGGATAACCCTTTATAAAAAGAAAATATATTCTTAATCTCCAAAATTTTGTCTAACAAAACCCAAAGTTCAACGAGGACCATCTGATAAACAGTTTTTCCATAAAATTCTTCAAATTAAACCAAACTAAGGTTGAAACCAAAATATTTTAAGGATTTAGTCACATAGTCTTCCAAGTTAAATCGTAACAATTATCTCCAAACAACATCAATTGCTCTTAATGTCTCGTATTGAAAAGTAATTAACCTAATCACATATCTTCCATGATAGGTTAATAAATTTCCATAGATAACCCAAAATCAACTTACTCTTAATTCATAAAATCATATAACTAAAAATAATCCCTCAAACTAACCAGGGACTTCACGTAGTCCAGTGGTAGGTGATAAATACCAGTCAGACTTTGGTTGTGGGTTCGATTCCTGTAGCTTGGTCCAACACGACGGGTTGTCACACGGTCTGCGTGTTGTCCTTTTTCAAAAACTATATAATTATTAAAACATTCCCCAAAACGAGATAAAATCTTCAAAAATGATCATAACATATTTTAACCTAAAGTTTATCTCATGCCTTTCATTTTCCATCATAACATATAATAACCCATAATTACCTCAAAAGTAAGGATCATATAAACTCTAATGGTTACCTTTATAATTATTTCCTGAACTTCCACATCGATTGATCATCTCATACATGATGCATTACAGATCATAACAAGGTTCAAGTGGTTGATCATGACTCCTTGCTAGTTGGTTTAGAACAACCACGAGTTTCCTCATTGAATCCCCCATTTCATCCAGTCCCTTAATCAGAGAACCACCACCGTTTCCTTCAAACCTATTGTCACTTTGGTGCCTGCTAGATCCATCCATTTACTAAAACCAAAAGGGTCCGTGTGAGTATATCAAAAAAACCATCATATACTAATGAGGAAGATAAACACCAATATATACTTACTCATTCACTTTATCATAAAATAGGACTCTTTCTGAAATCCTATCCATTACGGTACTGTCACTTATGCTTAGAGAATACCCTAACTTCTAAAGTTATCTAAACTGACCTTTGATACCAACTATAAGGCCCCAGCCTTAAACCTTACTTAATCTTGAGTTATTACAAGATTACACATTGAGCATCTTTTCAGGTTTATAGTTTTAGAAAATTAGATCATGAAACTTGCATTACATTCCATATTTAAACAAAGTGGTTACATAAAAGACAGTATTCATTTTTCCCATCATCGGAAACATATTTAAAATGAAAAACGGATTCTTTCTTGACACATCCTTGACACTATCATCACATCATGTACCTTTCCCTTGACATGTGAAAAACATTTCAAAAACATGGGATGGGCATAAAAATCTCAGTAAGAGTTATAAAAATATAGAAAGGAAACATGAGTTCATATATACATTAGAATGAAATCATACTTTACCCATAAAACATAGGCATATCAAATCATGAAAAAATCATAGAAATAATAAGACATAAAGGTAACTTGAGGCATTCATAACATTCTTACGTAGGGAGTAACCCTCTTGGTTACGTTTGGAATACCCACCACAGTATATTCCCTAAATCTCTTTGGAGAAACCTTAACGTTTCACTCCTTCGCATTACCCAATGCATTGAAGAGCTATATCAGGCTCACCTGCCCTTAATTTATCACGGAACCACCCGTCTTCATAACAATTCCCAATAACCATAACATAATCGTATCATATAAAACATGCATAAAGGAAACATAACATTTCCACATTTCAATCACAAGATATCAATAAAACACATTGATATAAAAAACCTTATGAAAACCATTTTCAATACCAAAATAAAATAAAATTAAACCATGGTATTTATTTTTCTTTTAAAAATAAGGTATGCCTTGTAGAGGAAGCTGAAACTCAAATAATGGTCACGACGGCGGAGAAGTCATTGTCTCTGCATACGTATGACAAAAACATTCCCTTTTGTCATTTTATAAAATGCTTTGTATAACAAAGATTACTTTTGGATAAAAGTAAAAGTTAAATGGGTTTATACGCCATATAATAGAAAGTAGTGTATAAAACAAAATATGCCTCAATGAAAGGATATTGAGACGAAGTCCCTTACAAAGACGATATCCTTGGTTTAAGGACAAATCAATTACATAATTATGTGTGACAAACAAATACACCAAATAAAAGTGGATATTAAGTGAAAAAAAATCGGAGTTTATTCACACATATTCATAGAACAACATATTCAAGGAGTACATGTTTATCCCAAAGAATCAAATTTGGGTTAAGAAGTTTCCTTGCAAAAATTTGACAGCCTAACGGCGTCACTACAAAAATCAGAAAATGAGTTGATGAGAGACAAAAAGTGTATCTCATCACATGGACATTAAATTTAAATCAATAAGGATATAGAAGAACATATCCCAACATAATATTATGTGAATTAAAAGACATAACAAAATAAGTCTTTTAAAAATAGGATGGTGAAAGGTTCCCTTACCGACATTGGTATCATTCGAAACATACGCCCCGTGAAAGAAGGACAATTCAAAATTGATGTAAATACCCATAAATGAAAGTATATTACACAATGATTAAAATAATGGGTAGTACATACACCACTCAAAGGAAATTGTGGAAAATGTAGCATAAATCTCACGGGAATAAAAGTGAGATGAAAAAATCTCTTACGAAGACTCGGCAGCCTAATGACGCTACTTAAAACTTCCAAAAATTGATTGATGAGATAAAATAGGGTATCTCATAACATTACAATAAAATGTACAGAAAAAGGAATATAAAATAACATCCCCATCATAAAAAATAGGAGCTTAAAAGAAGTGACATAAAGGAGAGTATTTAAAAAGAAAGAGAGAGGTTATATCTCTTACGAAAATTCGGCTGCCTAACGACGCCACTCAAAAACTCCAAAATGGAGAGAATAGGGTCTCTCATCATTTGAAAATAAAAATTACAGAAAGAGTAATATAAAATAACATCCCAATAACAAGAAATATGAGCTTTAAAAGGAATGACCTAAAAGATTGTACTTAAAAAGAAAGAGAGGAGTATGATCCCTTACCTCGGGTCTGACATGACTCGATCGTTCTTTAATCTCCTGAAAAATAATCTTGAGCTAATTTCTACTTCCTTAAGAAACTTTTTCAAGTTTATTATTCCCTTTATATCACTTATTACAATGACATAAACATTATTTAATCATTTATGTTAATAATATTTGTTTTGCCGATATTTGGTTCTTAAGTCGAAAGTGGAATTCATACAATTACATGTTGTTCGTGTGGCCAAAGGTTCATTATATCCAGAATTGTATTCATGATGTAGATATCACATATACGATATATATCCAGTATATTCATGTATTTATAATATTACATAACATTTAGAGTTAAGAAATGAAATGCACCGTTCATGGAGACAGTAAGCCGTACGTACTCATGAACGCTACTTCCATTTCTATTTCATATATAATGGAATTAAAACATAATGATACATAATATTATTTTAATTCCAGTATGGTATCATATATAATATCATTAAATATATCTTTTATACTTACCACGTATGGTATTAATGAATCAAATCACTTTGAGGGGGCGGTAGTCCGCATTTCCTCAAATGAAGATATCGTGTTTACCCATAATGGAAACCATAAAGGTATGCCATAAATGAAAAATACATAAACTTAAGTAAATCCTAAACATATTAGATATCATATATAAATATAGTGTCATCTTAATGTCCACATTTTAAGGTGATAGAAGAATGTTGAACAATCATCGTTTCGGGAGGCAGAAATTCGCCATCCACGGAAACTGTATGTTCTTTAACCATTAAATGTAGGTGTGTGTATGTGTAGCTCGAATCCTTCTTATAAAAACATCCTAGTATATTGAATATACTTGATTTTTTACAAAAGAAAAGAATTAAAAGTGTTTATTGGGTTGGATAAGTAAAATAAAACAAAAGGACTCAAGTGAACACCCTACCTTAAAATCGGGTAACTTCCTTTGATTTGAGATCAAAGGCTTCCTTGGAAATGATTCTGCCCAAAGTGAGGCTTCAAGGAGTTATAGAGGGATGTTCAGAGACAAAATGGTAAGGGTTTGGCCGAGCCAAAGGCTTTGGAAGTGTGTGTAAGGAGGTAGAGGTGGGGGCCTTTTATAAGAGGAGAGGAGGGGCACTCTTGTAATGTTACACAATGTTACTTTATTTTCAAAAGAGTTTCAAATTTTAAAGGTCCCACATTGATGTATTTAGAGGATAAGGTGGTAAGGGTTCGAAATCCACTCATCCAATAGGTTTTGGACATGTGTAGGTCTTATATATTACATTATCTTTCCATTTTATTTAAATCGTTAAATAATGAGATCATCATTGCATCATCATGATGTCATAAATAATTTAATTTATTTAATGTCTAAAAATTATAATAAAAATACTATGATGTATGAAATATTTTTATCTTTACAATGACTATTTAAAGTCAAAAATATGACTTGTATAACCCCATGTAAAATTTGTTTTAGTAAAGCATCTCATGTTTGTGTCATTTTTTACTTTAACATTAAATAAAAAGATATTTATGTCATTTCCCATCCAAAGTGGCTCCATGGGGTCCCCAAGTTGACCCATGGATTGTATTGGTAGTCCATGACACATCCAATGAGGGTAGGACATGTGTCTAGGTCATTTCATTTTATTAAAAGATTATTCTTACCATAACCTACAATAATTACCTCTAATCGCGATTACAAACTTAATAAGTTACTATTCACCAAAAAATTATTTTTATCCAATTGAACCACATTTTACTTCTTAATGACAACCATGTATGTCGGATTTTTGAAATTCAAAACACAATGATGGAAAAGTTTCATTTAAACGGAATAATCAGTTTTTATAAGTACCACTTAGTGGTTTCACTATTCATCAAAAATTGATGTTTTTCAGAAAAATCCCAAAAATTCACCCTAAGATATATTTGATATTCCGAATTAAAAAATGAAGTCTATTTTAAAAAATTAAAAACATATAAGTCACATTAATTAATTTAATAAATAATTCCCACTGTCAGAGCAAATAGCGTGTTTTTATGAAATAATAAGTATCAAAATATTGACACTAGTTTAAGTATGATTTCAAAGTGAAATTAATTCCAACAACCACTATTGGATTAAATGGTAAAAATATATTCTAATTTCACTTTAAAACAAATTAAAAAGATAATCTAATCATATAAATAAATTATATTAAAAAGAGGTTTTGAATTAAAATACAATATTTTACACTATTCATTAAAAAATGAACTTTATCGGAAAGATACCAAAAATTTACACAAAATAAATTTTGATGTCCCAATTCTTAAGAAGAGTTTTATATGGTCCAATAGAATGTATAAGAGTGAACAAAACTATATTTAATGACAGTTCACCATCAAAAGGCGATAAGTGATCCTTCAGTGAAAACTAGGGCATATACGCCTAAAATTGAATTCTTTCCGTATTTTAAGCCTTTATCTTTTATTAGATAAATGTAAAAAAATTTAAAAAAAATATAATCTTATTTTAGTTATTTCTATCCATTCCCGCCAATACAACGTCTACATGTTAACTACCATTTAAAATAATATTATCTTATTATTAGAGTACAATGTAAGATTCCCAAGAAACTCCTTGTTGCGTGTGGGGTACGCCATCGAGCATAGCATCCCATTTAAAGTAATAATAATATTTTATTCACAAATATGGATAAATATAAAGATGTCATATTCTTTATTTACCTGGGGTGTTACAGATAATGCACAGAAGAATAATGGAAATGGGAGTGTGGCTTTTCCTAAAACTTCTAATCATACAAAAGATAAGACTCATGAGAGAGTTACTAGATCCCAATCTATAAAAGTTGTTATCCAATCCGAATCTAGTGAATGTGAATCCTCAGAAAATGAGTTATAAAATATTTATCGATGGATGAACTAGATAGCTGGACAAACGAACATTCAATCCAGATATAAGAAAAAGGAAAGGAATGATAAGAATTATTCATAAGTAACATATTATGAATGCAAGAGATATGGACACATAA
Source organism: Viscum album (assembly GCA_963277665.1). Lineage (NCBI taxonomy): Eukaryota > Viridiplantae > Streptophyta > Magnoliopsida > Santalales > Viscaceae > Viscum > Viscum album. Next base: position 810,350,265 of record OY728126.1, on the reverse strand, counting down.
GGATAAATTGTCCCATTCTATAGAGAAAAGAACGAAAGGAATATAATTCCGAGAGAAATAAAAAGATGTATTACAAGATAAAGCTAAGAAATTCATGAATGCTAATAACACCTGGAGTTCTAGTGCTGGAGACTATTCCGATAAATATTTGGATTATAAATCTTCATGGATAGAAGAATCTAGGTCTAATATCCATAATACCTATTGACAATCATTGCTTTATGTCTAAGGTTCACAATGTTGAATATATGACCAATATATCTTTGAATTCTAATGATAGTAAATATTATGACAATTCAGATGAAGAATATTCTTCTGAAGAAGATAATAATTTACCTTCTTATGAAAAAGTTTCTAGGCTTTCCAAACTTCTTGATATTGAGAATTCAAAACTCATGAAATACTGTGATAAGGAAAAATCTAGGAATACTTTTCTTAGTAATGAAATATCAGAACTTTCTAAATATAATGATAAGAAAAATGAAAATTTTGAAAGTATATCAAAAAATTATGAGGAAGTGAGTTCTGAGAATAATAATATCTCTAAAGATCTAGAAAACAAAAATTCTTAGAAAACTATTTTCAAGCCTAGCTCATGTTCAAAATCAAATGTTTTATAAGAAATTAAACTAGTTATCAAACTGAAATCCAAAATATTTTCCTTCAGGGCGTGTTTGTCAAACATTACCTTAGGTAAGAAAATTTTTGATAAGATGTATTCCCAAATACGTCCTCTAAAGAATAGTTCTGGTTTTCGTTATACTAGTTCTAAACCATTTATTAGTAACAATTATTTTCTTCCTCAATCTGATCCATTCTATACTAAGTGTCAGTGTGGTGGACATTAGGAAAGGAATTTTTATCTCAACAAAACCCAGTCTTTAGGATTTCATAAAGACTATTTTTCTAAAAATATGTGGGTGCCTATAACATTTCTTTCTATGATTTATGAATCCAAGAATGATTGGATTCCAAAATCCCAAATTTTTCTTATTTTCAGTAAAATAGAGAAAGTACCAATAGAAATACATGGTACATGGATAGTAGATGTTCTCGACATATGATTGGTAACAAAAACTATTTTGAAAATATTATCAAGAGAAATGGAGGAAAATTAACCTTCAGAGATAATTCTCAGGGAGAAATTATTGGTGTGGGTAACGTTGTTCTTCTTTGAGGAACATTGATTTCAATTGTTTTATTCATTAAGGGCCTTATTCAAAAACTTATTAGGATAAGAAAATTATTTGATGAAGGTTACCTTTTTAATTTTAGGAATGAAATGTGCTTAGTACAAAATTTCAAGGAAGATTTTGTTCTTTCTTCCCATATGCATGAGAATGTATAGACATTAAACTTAGAAGACCGTATGAACCAAGACCTAAATTGCCTTAGTGTAATGGAATATCATTCTTGGAAGTGGCATAGAAGGTTAGGTCACTCTAACCTTACGAACATATGCAATCTTTATAATAAAAGAATATTTAAGGATCTTCCGGAGCTTAGATTTGTTTCTTAAAAATTTTGTGACCCTTGTCAATATGGAAAGCAACATAAATCAACTTTTAAATCAGTTGTTGATGTCTCAAATAGTGATGCATTATAGTTAGTGCATATGGATCTCTTCGGTCCAACACAAACTATAAGCATTGGAGGCAAGTATTATGTATTTGTCTTAGTTGATGATTACACTTGTTTTACGTGGGTCTATTTTCTAGCGAAGAAGTCTGAATCTTTTTATTATCTCAAAAGTTTTAAAGCCCATGTAATAAATGAAAAGATAATTCCATTGAAAAAAATTCATAGTTATCATGGAGGATAATTTCAAAATTCTAATTTTGAAAAAAAAATTAGAATAAAAGAAATTACTCACAATTTCACAGCACCCAGAACACCTCAAAAAAATTGTGTTATTGAAAGAAGAAATATAATTTTTCAAGAGATAACTAGAACCATGTTATGTGAGTATTCTGTAGCCAAAAATATTTGCGCTGAATCTATAAGTAGTTCTTGTTATACTATAAATCGAGTTTTGATTAGACGATTTCTTAATAAAACTCTTTATGAGTTATGGAATGGTAGAAAACCTAGACTTTTCTACTTAAAGGTTTTTGGATACAAGGAAATCATTCTAAATACTAAAGACAATCTACATAAATTCCCACCAAAATATGATGAATTAATTTTCTTAGGATACTCCAAAACATCTATGGAATATAGATTTTTCAACAAAAACACTTGTACTGTTGAAGAGACAATACATGTTAAATTTAAAGGTATTAATCCTTTTGTTTTTAAACAACCCCAATCTACATATTTGGATTGTCTTCAAAAACTGATTATCAACCTATGTTAGAATATCCTTCTGATAAGGAAAATGTCCAAGAAGGTATTTCTTGAATCATGCACCCCCGAAGATTTCCTACCCTCTATTGATGAACATGTCTTACAAAACCAAAATATGTTGTTTCCTAAGAATCATCCTAGTGATAGCATCATTGGGGATGTAAATCAACCTGTAAGGACTAGATGTTCCTTAAGAAATGATGTAGAACATCTAGCATTCCTTTCCAAATTAGAAACAAAAAGCACTGATGAAGCTTTAGGTGATGATGATTGGATAAAAGACATGCATGATGAACTAAATGAATTTGAAAGAAATAATGTCTTGTCCTTGGCTGATAGACCTAAAGAAACATCTATTATTGGTGTGAAATGCATCTTCAGAAATAAGTGTGATGAAAATGGAATCATTGTAAGAAATAATGCTAGATTATTTTCTAAAGGATATAATAAACAAGAAGGAATAGACTATTATGAAACCTATGCTCCTTATTCTAGACTTGAATTTATTCATATTTTAATTTCCTTTGCAGCATTCTTAAATTTTAAAAATTTTCAAATTTATGTGAAATGTGTTTTCCATAATTATTTTGTTCAAGAGGATGTTTTTTTGAACAAACTCTTGGGTTTGAAGATACAAAACACCCTGATCATGATTATTGACTTACCAAAGCTTTATATGGCCTTAAACAAGCCCCTCGAGCCTAGTATGATAGACTTACTGGATTTTTGCTACAAAATATCTATGTTAAGGGAGATGCAGATCCAACCTTTTTTATAAATAAAGATAAGAGAAATGTTTTTATTGTTCAAATTTATGTTGATGACATTATATTTGGATCAACTCAGCAATATTTAACTGATTCCTTTGCAGATCTAATGAAATCTATGTTTGAAATGAGTATGATGGGTGAGTTAACATTTTTCAATGGTTTTCAAATTTCTCGAAAACTAGAAGGAATCAATATATCCCAACATAAGTACATTAAAGGTCTTATCAAAAAGTATGGATATGGCCACACTAAGTGTATAAGTACTCCCATTGGTACCTCAAACACAATTGATCTTGATGAAGATGGGAAACCAGTACATCAAACATTTTTTATTGGTATGATAGGAAGTTTACATTACATGTTAGCTATTCATCCAGAATTAATGTTTTCAGTATGGATATATACAAGATATCAGTCCAATCTTAAGGAATCACATTTAAAGGTAGTGAAATGAATCTTTCGCTACATAAAGGGAACCATGGATTTAGGACTTTTCTCTACTTCTAGAGATGTTTTTATTTTAAAAGGTTATTCAGATATTGACTTTGGTGGATGTAGAATGGATAGAAAGAGTATATTAGGAACTTGTAATTTCACAAGAGAGTCATTATTTTCTTGGTCATGTAAGAAGAAACAATCAGTAGAACTTTCCACTGCTGATGCTGAATATGTAGTAGCTGGAAGTTGTTGTGATAAAGTGTTGTGGATGCAACACACACTCACAGACTATGGTATGAGTTTTACCAAAACAAATATTTTGTGTGATAACACATGTTCTATTTCCCTTAGTAAAAACCTTGGACTTCACTCTTGTCAAAAACACATATATTTTAGGCATCACTTTCTTATGGATCACACCCAAAAAGGAGATATCATTCTTCAATTTATCAGATTTCACGATCAACATGCTGACATTTTCACAAAATATTTACCCTCGGTATATTTTAATAAATTAAACAGAGGATATTAATGATGACCGTAAGGTAATCCTGCTCAATAACTTCTTGTTGAACCAATCTCTTAATAGTAATAAACTTCTTTTCATAGGGGGAGTACATTCCATTGTAAGTTTTTTATATTTTTCGTAATGGTGTTTTTCAAATTTTTCATAATGACGTTTTTCATATTTTTTCATAATGAGGTTTTTCATATTTTTCGTAATGAAATTTTTCATATTTTTCGTAATGAATTTTTTCATATTTTTTGTAATCATGTTTTTCATATTTTTCACAATTATTTTTTTCATGTTTTTTCATAATGAAGTTTTTTATATTTTTCATAATGAAGTTTTTCATATTTTTCATAATGAAGTTTTTCATATTTTTCTTAATGAATTTTTTTATATTTTTTGTAATGAAGTTTTTTATATTTTTTATAATGATTTTTTTAATATTTTTCATAATAAATTAATTCCAATTTTTCTTAATGGAAATTTTCGGACCTCCAATTTTTGTAATGGAAATTTTCGGATCTAAAATTTTTATAATGGGAATTTTTGCACCTGAAATTTTCGTAATGGAAATTTTTGGACCTGATCTTTTTTTAAAGGAAATTTCTAGAACTGAAATTGTTGTCAGGGAAATTTTTGGACATGAAATTTTCATAATGGAAATTTTCAGACATGAAATTTTCATAATTGAAATTTTCGGACATGAAATTTTTGTAGTGATGTTTTTCGTACCGAAGATTTTCGTAATGAAGATTTTTGTAATAAAATTTTTTGTAATGAAGATCTGTGTACTCAAATTTCTTTTCCTTACCCAGGTTTTTTTGGGAATTTAATGTTCTTTAGCAAGAATTTTCCTCAATATGACTAATTCTCTTGACAATATGAAAGATATTATTCTTTCTTGAGTTTTCGTAATATCCTTTTACTTGCTGTTATTTTCCTTTTTTATTATAATTTCTCGGATTTTAGTTTCCTTAAATCTGAATGTTGTTCTTTAAAACCCTCAAATGATCGGATTCTACCAAATTTTCCATGAGGACATCATTTCAACCATCCGATCATATCTGATGAATTATAAGCCATTGGACTAAAATGGAAAGATGAACTGTCACTTAAACTCCTATAAATTAAGACCCCCGCTAGTTGTCCCACATCGGTTTTCAAAGCATGTGAATGTTGAAGCTCTGTCCCTCTATGAAATCATGTTCTGATCTTTTGGAAATTGGTCAATTCCGAATGTCTGGTGAAGAACCTTCTCAATAAATATCTACTGTCATGCCGATTACGGAGTGGCATATATACAGGGAGAGGTTTGTACATCCTAAATTCTTCAATAAATATGACTCTATTATCACCAAGAATATAAAACATATTCGATGGAAATGTTTATCCATTTCAAATCCATGAGCTCAGGATTTAGTGTATTTGGATTTGATGATAGAGTTTTATGGGTCATCTCATTTCATTAAGGAAGATGGTAGGGAAAAATTTTCCTTCAAGAGTTATAGAAAGACATATGCACTTTCTTAAACCAAGTCTGCGAGCTTGGTTGGGTTCCAAGATGAGGAATTTCACATTAATGCTAATCAGTTATGATACACTCAAGAGGATGAAGGTTGGTTTATCTAAGAAATTAGATGAATTTTATGATCTACAAGAGGATGAGGAAGAAGTTGTTTCGAAAAGAGATGAAGAGGCTGAACCATCAACGAAAGATATAAAAAAATGAAAATTGAAGGAAGTAGAAGGTAAAGGTGAAACTTCTAAAGCTAAGGATGTTCAAATTGCACCTCCAAATCCCAATAAATAGAAAGCTTATCCAGATGAATTTGTATCCAAATAGAGGTAGGATAAGAAGAACCGGGAAGAAAGGGAGCCTCCGTTTGGCCTAGACCCTACTGAGGCCAAGGCATTGAAAAAGAAAGTATATTATAAGCTTGAGAAGAAAGCCAAAGAGAATAATCTTAAGAAGATGATGTCAGAGGAAAATATTTTGCAATATCTTTTGAAGGCCACTAATGTACCATCCTAGAACATTCTTATACCGAAATATTTCATGATGGAACAATTACCTGAGACTCTAGGAAAGGATTTCATGACTCTGGAAAAAGAGAAAGAGAAGGATATTGAAAATAAAATTGTGCAAGAAGTACAAGAAGATGAAAGCAATGAAGATACAACTAATCTGATAAATCATGTAAAAGACTTTCCTGAGAAGGAAAGTGCTTCCAAAATGATGTCAATCCAGACATCTCAAGATATATCATAAAGAATTGATACTCATGGAGTTGATGAAAATGAAGAAGAGGAAGTGGACAAGTTATATAAAGCAGAGAGTCATAATCAGGACTTTATTCTTTTTAAAGACATTGAGGCTAGAGGTGAGAAAGAATTTTTTTTTGATGAAGATAAGATTTTTCAATTATCTGAAAGTGAGCATGAGTCTCCAAATGAGGAAGTTGTTCCGAAAACTGACAAAGGTAAACAAGTGGTTGTTAATACCCCAACCAAAGGAATTTTAAGAATGAAGAAAGCTGGTGCATCTTCTAAGAGGAAGTTGGTTGAGCTAGAGGAAGAACCATCACCAAGTAAAGTGTCAGATTCAGAGTCATGTACTTTAAGACACGATTTTTTCATTTAGTCCCAAAAGAAGCAAGTGGGTATCATTCTGATATTTCCATCAATTGACACCAGATCCCAGATGCTCCAGTATAACATGAATCAAAAATCCAACTCTGTTTCCCTAGTGATGGATATGTGTGTAAAGATTGAGGCTGAACACAATGATTTACTTATCAACCATGAAGCCCATAGAGAAGCCTGCTAGAAAACGGTGATCTGGTCAAAGAATATAGTCAAATATCTAAGAGATCTTGATTACATTCAACATGATATAAAGAATGATTTTGATATTGAAGATGTCAAAATCAAGGAACTCACAAATAGCTTTGAGGAAAATCTAATCCTTGAATAAAAGACCCAGATTCAGGATGTCAAAGATTTGAATGTGAATTTTAATTATGTTGTCCAATGTTGGAAAACATAAATGGATCTCTATATCAAGATTCAAGAAATTCTTGTGAAGCAAGATGAATTGCTGACGGCTTAGGAAGAGGCTATGAATGCTTAGAAATACAAGATCAAAGCATTAGAAAAAAGAGAAGAGGAGGATCACAATGAGCTAAAGAAGCTTGAAACCATCATGAAGAACTGATACCCAAGGAAAGAGAACCAAAATAGATCCAAATCTTATCTTTTGTTGTATCTATTTTTCCTTGTACAAATTATTCCAATCATAATGATATTGTGGTTTCTTTTTTTCTTGGATGTTTGTACTAATATTTCAAGTACCATATTTCTTTTCCATTCCCTAAATTTCTTTTTGAAATTCACAAAGTGGGAGAAAGAAAATATTATTTCAAGTAAATAATAAATATCCTTAATTAAGGGGGAGTTTATCTAAGGGGGTATTTTTCATTATGAAGATTTCCATACTCAATATAATAGAAATTATCATTTCAGAAATCTAGAATATGATCATTAGTGTTCCAAACCATAAGGGGGAGTTAGAAGTATTCATCTTTCCATTGTAAAAAAGGAGATAAGTTCTATTTTCAATGTCTAGAAATATTTTTTGTATTTCCTTTTATTATTTTTTTCTTAAGGATATTTGTGATTTTTAAAAAAGGGGATATATTTGATTCAATAAGGGTTTTCTTATGAATTTTTCATTTCATTATAAATGGGTGATATTTTTAAGTCAATAAGGATTTCCTTATAACATTACCATTTCTTTTTGATTTAAAATTTACTAACACCTTATCTCAAGGAAAATTCTTTTTACCCTGTGTTTTTATTCTATATAGAAAATTACCGTCCTGATGGAAATTTATCATTACCATGTTTTCATTGTTCATATCATATTTTTTCTAAGATTAAAATTTGGTTTGAAAACCAAAACATCAGATTCCTATAAATACCTAGATATGAAACATTATGTTTTAGGATCTGAATTCTCATAATTCTGGATACGAACTCTTCGAAGTTCTGACTCCAAATTCTGATTACAAATTCTGGTTACGAAATCTTCTGAGTACTGACTCTGAATTTAATTACGAATTCATGATACAAACTCTTCTTATTTGCGACTCCAAATTCTGATTATGAATTTTGGTTACTAAATTTTCTGTGTTCTAAATCCGAATTCTTATTACGAATTCTGGTTAAAAACTTTTCTGAGTTCTGACTCTGAGTTCTCTGAATACAGACTCCGAACTCTTATGAGTTCTGAATCTGAATTCTCATGAACTCTAACAATGAACTTGGAAAGTTCTGGTTCTAAATTCTTGTGAATCCAGAATCTGAATTTCCATGAAATTCAGACTCAAAAATTCTATAGAATTCAGGTTCCCAATTCCTAGAAAACAGAATCCAAATATCCTTATATTGTAGACTGTGAATTGAATTTTGGTTAGACTCCGAACAATAATTTGCTTACATTACGAATATTGGATTTTTGTTATGTAACCGTACTGTTTCTTACACATGTTTTTGTATAAAACTATGGTATTCATTCATTTACTAACAAACCGTTGTTTGGGATACATGTGTACATGTCCCTCTATAATTCAAAGAAAAATATAATTGTTGGAGGAATGAGCTGACCGTTGGAATCGTGCCTATAAATAGGAGCTCATTGAAATAACATACAACATTTGACTGAACATACTTACATGATGTTGATGTAATTTCTATATAGAGAAGCTCTTATAAACTCCCAGTCATCAAGTATAATGTTTTAACATCTTTTTCAAACATTTCTTTGTTCATAATTTATTCGTGCGACTCTGATTGTTACTATCTACAATTGATGGATTTCGGAGATAAGATGATAGAGGTGTCGACTACATTAAATTTGAGGGCTTCCATGCTTAGGAAGACATAGGTACCAACTACCTTGAAGTTGAGGGCTTTCAGGGATAACAAGAAATACTCTGATATTCGTATCGAGGGCTTACCTTGTTGTGGGTAAGAAACACTATCTTGAAGGTATAAATCAAGGAACCTTTATCCATTGTTGTCAGATACCCTTCTCTTTGGGATAAAAGAGATACTAATTATTACTTGTAGTATTTATATTTTGTTTTCTTCTGAATTTTTATTGTTAAGGAATGTATAATCATCTTATAATTCAATGGACTGGTACTCTGATTACATTTGGATTCTATACTCTTTATGGTAGTATCATAGTTGTTTAAATCTTTTGATAAGTTTCATTTCCGGAATCACTTTTCCAGAATCAAGAAAGTTATTATAGCTTATAGGTTTTGTGTATTTTGGTTATGAAAAAATTTCCTTAGGGATTTATAAATAATACAATTCACCCCTCTTGTATTTGAGCATCACATCTTTTCATATTCGATTATATATATATAAAAATCAATGATAATAACAAAGTTTATGAAATAAACAATAATAATTTTACAATAGGCGGCCCTACCTAATATTTCTCAAGGGAATACATTTCTATATAAGTTGTCCAGCCATATGTTTTCCTAGTGAATTATTCCCCACATTAGTTCCCCCATTAATATTATATTGAGACAAAAAACCATTTGATGAATAAAAATAGACCTAAGAGACTATTGTGTGAGTGGATCCCAATTTACACCCTTGGGACATAATTCTTCAGACACATATATGATATACTAACAATATGTAATTACCAAATATCATGGATGATTTTTTATTATTATTCTTGGTATGTATTGGCCTCTCGAACTAAGGGAAAACCACATGTTATTTTCTAAAATATTTACTTGATTCTGGACCCCAATGATTTTTTCCACCCTTCTACTTCTATTTTTTTCTACAATACACACCCTATTTATAACCAACAATAGGTGAATCCCCACTAAAGCCTATTTTTATTGTTTTTACTTTTTTATCCATAACCAATTGATCAAAAACCTCATCAATGGTCGTTCTGAATAAGAGAATCATCATTTACCTATTATAAACTCTTAGAACCATCTCAATCATAAGATATTTAATGTAATTATTAGTAACAAGTTTGGATTAAAGGTTAAGTAACTCAACAAAATGAGTGGAATATTCTCTAATTTAATTCACATACATTTTAGGTAAAATAATCACTGTTATTTTACACACACACTTTTTAGGACAATTATTTTTGTCGATGATCCTCTTTAAATAGTTCCAGGTGACATTCTCATGTAACATATCTTGTACAATGGGGTCCTAACATTTAAATTTAACTCTATTAAGATTATAATTGATAACTCAATATAAGATACTCTTGTTTTTTCATAAAAACAATGTACCATTCTTCCAATTCTCTCAAGGAACACTTCATATTCATGGGGTTCATTATCAATAAGGATAATGCGTGGATTTTTCTTGTTAAATATCGAGTTTGTGTAAAAATTCCATCCTTAGATTTAAAAAAAATTAGGCCCTTAGAATAAATATTTTTTATTCTCATTTGCACCACCAAAGGATCTACTTGTGGATTCACCAGTGAAATATAGGTCACTGGCCCTAGAAATTAAATATTCATGAGTTTTATTCATGAAAATTAATTCTGTTATATTTGAGGATATTAATAAGTTTAGAGTTTTAGATAATTAAGAAATAAATATTACATAATAAATCAAATATTAATATTTATACACATATACTCAATATCTATTTTTTCACAAAATAAATATTAAAAATAAAATTTGTTCTTTTTCATGATATATCATCATAAATTTTCCCGTGATCTCATAGTTGTCTATACTCTCCCTTAAATCCTGTGAATTTTTTTTCAACATTATATAATCTAAAATGATTAGATAGGGATAATAAAAGAAGGAAAATTTTAGTATTGTCAAATCATGAAACCCATGAAAAAAATATCCGAATGTAAAAAACATCACTGAAAATAAATATTAAAAAATTTCCCCCTAAAATAATATCATTTTGAACAGTTTTTAATAAAAGGAATTACCTTAAACCCATAGCAAGAAAAAAAAACACATTAAAGGATCCTGTTACATAATTTTACTTTTCAAATATATAAATGGAATTTGTATGCAGTCTACTTCCATAAAATTCACAATTCTAAATTGAGTAACCACACTGTTCATTTCCATACCCAATGAATTTGAGGGATATCATGGACCCACATATATTTGGTTTATCATGGAACTACCCACCAATTTTTAATCACATAACCATCACTCACATTCCAAAGAACCGTTATTTAATCCCAACAAAAAAAAATATATCAAATTAAATATGAAAATTTCATTTCCACAAATTATTAAACATTTAATGATATTGAAACAGTCAGTCAACTTCCAAAACCAATTTAAAAAAAATACACATAAAATGTATAAATGTTTTGAATTTATTTAGAAAATTATGACGGCCTTTTGAATATAAATATATTAAATAATTTTCAAAACATCATATATGGTTTTCTCAACATATAAATAAGAAATAACATTCAATTTTTTATTTTTAAAGAATATAAATCTTCCTATATTGAAAATTTCAAAAGATTCCTTTTATAAAACTTTTCAATAAAAATAAAAAAGTTAAATAAAATTTCTATTATAATTACTTTCTTATATAATATTACAAAATAATATCAAGAATAATAATATGGAGGAAATGATTTTGGAATTAAATATTTAACCATTTTTAGATAGAGTTGTAAATTAAATTGTATTATAATACTTTTATTCATTTGAATCATAATCCCCATGAAGTAATTAAATATAAAAATAAATTGAATATATATATATATATAATAAAGATGTATCATGATGTGAAATTTTAGTGTTTTTGTAAATACAACTCATAAAAAAATTGGTGTAAAACCTCAAAATATGTTTCAATGATATGGGATTGAGACGAAGTTACACACCTTGAGTCTGATTCACCATATATATCATTTATCATCCTGAATAATAATCACATTTTACTCATTTACATTATTTTTAAATATATTCATGTTAATTTTTTGTTTTATGTCACTTATTACAATGTTATAACAATTACTAAAATATTTAAGTTCACCTCAGATGTTTGGATGATATTCAATACTCAATTCCGAAATCAAATTATTATGATGTCAATAGAAAAGGTTTTACTAATAACCTGATATCAAGAATTATATTCATTAAATAATTATGATTTTCATACATCAATTATAAATTTTAATAAAACTAATTATTATTTATATTAAAAATGTTCTCTGTTATAATCATGGAGTCAGTAAGTTGTACGTACGCATGAATAACATTTCCCTTTTTCAATGATATTTATAGAAAGAGGATAAGTATTATTTTATCTTTAGAGTATTATTATAACATAAATCATATAAATATAATTATTTAAATGTACTTATATATAACATCCTTATGATATGGGGATCAAAAAAGAATCACATCACATCATAGAGGTGATAGTTCACAGGTATTTATAAATGCTATCATCAATTATTTAAAAATTCATTATATATGGTGATGGAAAAAATGTCATTGGTTCGTGAGGTGATAGTTTGTGGTACGTATGTTCGATGAATTTTTTTTTCAGTGTTATGAAATATTAGATGGATATAGGAGATGATATTAAGAAATAAAATAATATTTATATTCAAAATACTATATTATATATTTAATATTAGTTGAATAAAATTTTTGGTGATTGGATGAAGTAATAAAATACAAACACTTAAATAAAATTGATACATCTTTTTCGAAATAACTCATTTGATTAACACAATAACACCTCTACGGAAGATGTCATGTCTAAAATAATGTTGATGAAATGTAGAGAGGTATTTTATGTTTGTATTTGGGAAGATAATTATGGAGAAAATAGGTTTTTCTTTGTGAATATAAGAGAAGAAGTTCACTACTGAAAATTTAACTATTTGCGATGAGCTATTTGAGACAGGATCCCATCGCAAAAACCCTGTTCTGATGGGGGTATATAGAAAATAGCCCATTGCAGAAAATGAAGTCAAAATTAATATTTTTTTCTATAGGACCCTCATAAAAAATAATACTTTTGATTTGAAGTTGGCACGTCACAAACATATGTCTGATTAAATACATTATATATACAAGAACCTTTAGCGATGGGATACCAGCCCATTGCAAATAGATTATATGTTATAAACCTATTGCGACAGGCCCTTTAAAAAAAATTTGCTTTTAGAGACACACATCACAAAAAACATTGATAAAATATGTATAATCTTTTTGCAACGGACCCCATCGCAAAAGGCCACATGACAATTACTTAATAAAATAAAAAATTAGTATTATTATTAAAATAATAAAAATAATAAAAAACTATTAAAATTATCAATATTAGAAAATATTTAATAATAAAAAAACTAAAATTCTGATTAATGAAAAAAATAATATTCATATTTCTAAAATAATAAAAAATATAAAAAATAATAAAATTCTTAATATTTAGAAAAAATATTTAAAAAATAAGAAATTATTATTATTATTATTATTTGTAAAATAAAAAAATTTATAAAATATAATAATAATAATAAAGAATAAATAATAAAATATTAAAAATACTAATAAAATTACGCAATAATCACACCAATATAAAAGGAAAAACTATAAATAGTTCATATTACAAAAAATGTTCAATTACGAAGTATTTAACAGAACCAAATATTTGTTGTGGGGGATAGTCTCTTAGAAGAGCTGGAGGTGTAAGAGGAGATGGTGTAGGAAACTCCTTCCCTAAACTATGAGTCAGACTATGCATGTACTCTATCTGATCATGCTATTGGTGCTGCCATTGATGCATGTCCTCCTCGTGCTACTACGGATAATGCCGAAACATCTCGTCTTGATGCTTCTGTAAACTCTCTATAAACTCATTTTTAGCTCAGAACTGCTCTTCATACTGTGAGCTAGAATATGATTCCTCTCCACGAGATCCTCTTGAGCTACACACTGAAATCGAAAGTAGTAACATAATATGTTTTAGGAGTCAAATGAGAGCCAAGACTATGTAATTGAACCTTATCGAAGGCATACTGGGTCACCACCATCAATGCCACCTCCTCGAAATGCTGGGCACTAGTCTGATCAGCCTTCTTGGCCTGAATCTGATCCCATGTCAGAGAGGACATGTCCTTATACGACTCATTGAATTTCAATTTTAAATAAAAAATGTAAGATTATTATATGCAATTAATTTTGAAACTATAAATGAAGTAATACTAACCACAATCTGACAGTAGTGATAACCTCTAATCTCTCCAGTGGATGGATCACTGTACATTCTCTAATAAACATCATAATCTGTAATATCGAGTTGGTAGACTATATATATAAATTAAAAATGTATTATTTATATGTAATTTTATATAAAATGTTAAAAAAAAGATACTTACCAGATGCTCTCTATGCGTACTGAATGTATCGCTACCAACTCGATGTGTCACCTCGTATCTCCCTCGGTTCTACTGGCCCAATGAAAATATCCACTAAAATCCACTACTCAACTAGTGTGAGCATAACCCATCCCACATATGAGATGAAATGTACTCTAATCGGTTGGCTTTACAAGACTCATAAAATACTATCACTTCTTCTTTCTTAATGGATGTTCTTCTCAAATAGTGAAAAACCTGACGAGAATGCTCACGCATAGACTGCTCACATGCCTCATGGATAGAGGCACACATTCTATCATCAATGGGATACTATAAAAAACAAATAATTTATAATATCATGTTAATAATTAAATAAAATTCGAAATAAATATTATTTATTTACATACCAGACAATGATGGAAAATTCCAAGTTGCACATCAACAGGAATCTATTCCCTTGTGATCCATGGCTGAGAAAAATAATTGTGAAACATAGCTCTCCCCTGCCATATAGCTATATTCTTTAAACTGTGAAAAAAGAACAAAATAACTAACAATTAGTATATAAAAAATTTAATGAAAGCTAACTAAAATACAAAGTTTATCGTACCACCACGAGCATGGATCAAAACCATGATGTGTATGCTGCTTGGGGATATGGTTAGGAATCATAAGTCATGAAATATCATGCCCCCTCTGTGTACCCCCTGAACCGCCAGTAGCCTATGGGTCAGATCATCCCAAATCCTTTTCATCCAAAGGTAGATCACCCTCTTCTAACTGAAAAAGTATATCAGTGTCCATCTGAAACACAAAATTATTATTGTTAGCATATAGTTGAAAATAAATATTAAATATAGATATATATTCGTCATGATTATAACCAACATTTAACTATGTCAATTTTCACCTTCATCGTCATCTTTATATCTAACGATGTAAATGTCTTCATATTCTTCATCGGCGTCATCAATATCCATATAAGATTCATTTTTTTCATCTCTTTCCATTTACAATTCATTGATAATAGAATTAACATCCTATTCACCATCAAAACTTAATTTTAGGGGTTCTATATCGATATTCATGTCTCTTTGTAAAAAGGGTGGATTTTGAGTGGTCTCCTGAAAAATATAAATTCCATGTACTTCATCAGAACCACATTCAGTTTGAGTAAACTGATTTTCCTAATATTTCATTTTAATTTTTCTCCACCAATCACCTAGGTCTCTTGAAGTAGCATTGTACTTTGCGTATTATATTTGATGTGACTGTTGAGCTAGTAAAAATGTTTCATCTACCACAATGAAAATTTTAAATTAAATACTAATGAATCCATTAATCATATGAACACACAAGCCATTGTCATTATCCTACAACCAACATTTAAACATTGTTATGTAATTTTTTACTAGATAACAGAGTTCAATAATTTTATCCATCATAACGTAAAATTTAACTTCAGTTTCTCTATGATTCAATCCTCTCATGAAAACTCCACTGTTCTTTGTTTTTTTATTCTCCATATGCACGTGTATGAAATCAAATACCATTCACAACATATGCAATGTAATATTTAACCATTTTGGATTTGGGTTACTCAATATAAAGAGTCGCTTATAAATTGTATCAGTATGATGAGACACAAGAAAATTTTTAACACAACTATAAATATAATAAATAATTAACCAAATTGATATGTAAAACCATCATTAATTTTTTTACCGGTTTTTGAAACCATTGAAGAATTTTTTTCTGTCGGTGTTCTTCAAGAGAAGCTATTGTAATTTGTGGCAGCAGTTTCTTGATATGATTATCATATAACCTACAAAGAAAATACATTTTTATTACTGTAACATAAATTATGGAATAAAAAATTGACGAAATCACAATACAAATGATGTAGTTTCTTTAGAGTTGATCAAAACATATGTATGAGCTCTATGATGTTCATCATCTGAATGCAATCATTCATGAACTCCACCAAAGCCAAGATCTGGCTGAATAAAAACTGACAACTAATTTTTCATTTCATCATCATCATTCCCCTCATTTCATTTCATGCAGTTGTGTTTTGAGGGATATTCAGATTCCAAATAATGATATCATAAAAAACAATTTCCTCTTGAAAATAAGATTCAGCAATTGGGCCTTCAAATGAGGCTTTGTTACATACTTTTTTCTTCAATTTCTACATGAATCTCCCAAATGGGTATGTCCATCAAAATTGTACAGGACCTACAAAATTAAATTCTTCTGGAAAATGTAAAATAAGATGTTCTATTGAGTCATAGATAGCCGACAAAAATATTTTTTCCAGTTTATCTATAATGAGAACAAAATATTCTTCTCTTTTACTTAGTGCATCATTGACTATTTCCACTGCACAAATGTCTTGAAAAAATATGATAAGTTTGTTTTGGAATCCCAAATCATAGAATCCAACAAACCTATGAATCCAATAGATATAAGTAATTCCATTATTACATGAAAATCCTAACATTTTTATTTGGTAATATGTCCATTATTAACACATCCTCCCAAATTGGAAGCATACCCATCTGGAAGACTAAAATTTACAATCCACTAGAAAATAATAAGCGACACTCTTTGGAAAATGTATAAGATTCTTTTTTCATCATTAACCTCTATGATATGACATTTTGAAACAGTTCATGTTCCAGTTGTATATAAATTTTGGTAAGATCTAATCATGCCTTTACATTATCTTTGGTCATACCTAGTGTATCCAAAGCTGTATGAAATAAATTATCAAAATAGTTTTTTTCAATATGAATGACATCCAACATTTGGTGGACCAACAAATCATACCAATATATAAGATCCCAAATGATTCTATATTTTATCGAATTATGATCTTTACCAAAGCCATGAAATTTATTTTGGTTTACCGTAGGACCAAATGTTATGGAAGGTAATGAAAATAAAACAGACTATAACTCTATACATGAGATCATTTTTGGATTTTGTCCCTTTCAATTGGTACTTTTCTAAAATAAGATTTGTTCCTCCGAAATGGATGATCAATTGAAAGAAATCTACGTAGAAAGTAAAAATAGCAAGGTATTTTTTCATTAATGAGAATAAAGTCTTTGTTGTATTTCATACTCTAATGACATGATTTTGAACCATGTGTAGTCTATCCAAATAACATGACATATGTTGGGATTCCAATAATTATCCACATCAATGTATCATTTAGTATGATTTTTTTTTCAAAAACATCATATATACTAACACCATTACATCCCAATAAATTTAACTAATAAATTAGTGGTTTAAAATAAACAAAAATATTCTTTTTCAGTTGTCCTGGAAATAATATAGTCAAAAAGATATTGAGATCCTTCATCAAGATCCATGGTGGTAAATTGTACAGAGTTATAAAGATACTACGACATGAATACTGACTACCGTAAGAACTAAATGGATAGAAACCATCAGTAGAAAGACCTAATCACACATTTATGACTTCTAAAGAAAAAGATGGATGGAGTGGGTCAAAATGTTCCCATGAATCACCATCATATAGATGATTTAAGATTTTATCAGTTGAGATCATGGTTTTGTACAATGAAATCAATGATTCTATGTTCTGAAACATAAACCAATGTTTTAAAATGTGTGTAAGGGGGAAATATGTCAACTATTTCATAGGAATCGATCCAAACTTCCCTAGTTGATCTTCTTTACACCCCGATTTTTCAAATGTGGGAAAACTATCCAATGAATCGTTTTCACTAGAATATAAGATAAAATCCATTGAACATGCTTGAATATTCTTATAAATAAGCCGTGGATTATGAAATAGCCTCTTGCTCTCACTGTAATTTATAGACAACAAATTTCCTCCAGGTGAATGTGTTTTAATCAAATAAAATATCAGATCAAAACAGTTGTTGGTCATTTCATTATATTATTTAATAGCCATAAATTTTGCAACCGCTTCTAATTTTTTTATCTGGAAACCAAGATATAATTCATCCTCTCCAGATCTCAATAACTCAAAAAAGTTGGATGTTGTCAACTGTGGTGTAAAATCAATAACATCTTGAATTTTACCTTGTTTAATAGATGGACATGTAAAATCAGTTACTAAATTATGAACTCGTGATGGATTTGGAATCGAGTTATTAGTATCTTCTCTGGAATTGTGTTAATAGCGTTGATACCAAAAAACATAATCTGGTTGAAAACCAAACTTCAAGATATGTCCCTAAACCTTGTCAAATTTATAAAGTGTTCTCATATCACATTTTTAACAAAGACACTTAATTGTACCTTCTAAAAAAATTCTGGTTTTGATGATTTAGAAGGCAAGAAATCTTTAACACCATTAATATTTACAATATTTAAACAAGAACAATTTTGATTTTGGTTCTCATTTATCCAAGCATGATAATCTTATTATGACGGTTGTCGACTTCCTTCTTCCATATTTTTCTACAAAATATAAAATCATTACTCTTTCTGAATAGTTTGAATTTATAAAGAAATATCCAAAAAAGAAAATAAATAATTAAAACTACTTCTTAATAATTACCCTTAATTACAGGCGACACAATTTCAAGTGTATTGATGGCTACTCTTTTGTCTGGCGACTCATTTACTGGAAATGTTCCCACAATTAAATCATAATGAAGAATCTTCTCAAGGGTATGTTTTTTCATTCCAATGCATATGAGAATTGATAAGCGTATATTCGACCATATTCTACTTTGTGATTTCGGTGTGGGAAAGATGCATGTAAATGAGATGCCAGATAAAAGATCCCCCTTTTCATCGATGGATCTTCCTCTTACAACTGTCACTCCCAAAAAAAATTATGAACAATAGGATCCTAAGAATGAATATTCCAACCCATTCAAACGATATTGGATATGCATACATAGATGAATACTTTTCATAATGTTTTGAGTCTATAAGAGTTAAATGGAGAAGATTCTACAAGAAAAAGGAGAGACATCAATTTACTAAAAATTGTTTAAAGTTACTAAAATTTACTACAATTTATTATAGTTGATTTATTTCTAATTATATCAAATTACTACTATTTATTTCTAATTATTGCGAATTATATCTAATTATTGATAATTATAGCAATCAATATCTAATTGTTTTCCAATTGTTTCTAATTATTGCTATTTATGGCTAATTATTGATAATTATTCCTAATTATTGCTACTTATTGCCATTTATTTCTATTATTTGATATTTATTTCAATTTATTCCAATTTATTACTATTTAATGTTATTTATTACTATTAATTGCTATTAATTGCTAATTATTTGTTTTTATTAGTATTTATTAGTATTTTTTGTATTTACTACTAATTATTACAAATTAATACTATTTATTATTATTTATTAGTAATTATTACAAATTATTTCTATATATTAATATTTAATACTATTTATCTCAATTTATTTCAATTTATTACTAAATATTACTAAATATTACTATTTATTGCTGAATATATCTATTTGTTACTATTTATTACAATTTATTATTATTTATTACAATTCATTACCAATTATTACTAATTATTACTAATAATTACTAATTATTAATAATTATTACCAATTATTACAAATTACAACTAATTATTACTAATCATTACTAATTAAAACTACTTATTACTAATTAAAACTATTTATTGTGGTTTATTACTCATTATTAATTTTTAATATTATTTATTACTAATATTTAGAATTTTTTACAATTTATTAATAATTATTTAATTATCACTAGTTATTACAAATTGTTGCTAATTATTACTAATTGTTACTAATTATTAATAATCATTACTAATTAGTACTTATTATTACTAATTATTTCTAATTATTACAGATTATTGCTAATTATTACTAATTATTACTAATTATTACTAATTATTACTAATTATTACTAATTATTACTATTTATTAGTATTTATTAGCATTTACTAGTATTTATTACTATTTATTAGAATTGATTACTATTTATTACATTTTATTAGAATTTATTTCTATTTAATTGTATATATTAGTGTTTATTATTATTTATAAGTATTTATTTCTATTTATTAGTATTTATTACTTATTATTAATATTTATTACTATTTATCCATATTTATTAGTTTTTATTACAATTTATTAGTATTTATGATTATTTATTACTATTTATTTAAATTTATTAATATTTATAATTATTTATTAATATATATTAGTATTTATTTCAATTTATTAATATTTATATGAATTTACTAGTTTTTTTTACACTTTATTTATATTTAGTATTATTTATTAGTATTAATTACTATTTATTTGTATTTATTATTATTTACTAGTGATTATTACAAATTATTACTATTTATTTGTAATTAATAATATTTATTTGTATTTATTACTATTTATTAGTATTTATTACTATTAATTAGTATTTTTGTTACTAATTATTTGTATTTATTAATAATTATTATTATTTATTTCTATTTATTACTATTTATTACTATTTATTATTATTTATAAGTATTTGTTACTATTTATTAGTATTTGTTACTAATTATTATTAATTAATACTATTTATTACTAATTGTTAATATTTATTACTATTTTTTCTAGTTATTACTAATTAGTGTTAATTAATATTATTTACTGCAAAATACAGCTACTAATGACTAAATACCACAATTTATTTATATACATTACTAATTATTGTTAATAATGATTAATTATTACTAATTACTAAGAATTAATACTAATAATTGAAATTTATTATTACAAATAAATACTCATTACAAAATAATTTAAATCTAACTTAATTACAACTAATCAACAATAATTAAAATTAATATAATAAAGGAAATAAATAATAAATTAAATAAAACATAAATATCTTCAAACACGATCTCTTACAATTGCAGGCAACTTCACAACTTCATCGTAAAAAAAGAAAACTCCCAAAAAAATTCACTCAAAAATTGGTGTTTACATAAGAAGATGAATAAGAAATTCGGGCAGAGAGGAAAAAAATGGAGGGGGTATATATAGGATAGTTTAGTTGAGATTAGACTTTTTCAAAGGGAATTCCATCGCAAAAAGTACTTTTGATGATGAGCCCGATCGCAAATACCTTCGAACACATTAATTAACGTTGGTTGTTAAAAGGTTATTGCGACGGGGCCCATTGCAAAAAGTGACATGCCGACACAATTTTGGTAATAGGAAAACATCTCATCATAAATATGTTTTTACCTCCACCAGTTACTTGTGATGGGAACCATCACATATACCATTCGGGGGTCGAACCATTTGCGACGGGGAATCCCCACTTCGCAACAAGATTATACCACCCCGAGGAATTTGCGATGGGTGGTGCCAACCTATCGTAAATACTCTTTTGCGCGGTATCACACACAAAATGTTTTAATCCGCGTGTAAATTTTTGCGACTGGGCACCTATTCCCGTCGAAAATAACTGATTATTTGCAATGGGGTGCCTATTTCTATAGGAAATAATAGATTATCTGCGACATCAAGGTCAACCTGTTGTAAATAACCCGACACAAATAATGGTTTTTCCCGTAGTGTTGGTGACCTATAATAACAGATGGGATGGGAACTCGTGGAAGTTTTCAAAATAATAAATTATTAGAAATTAATTTTATATTATAAATGGATAAAAAATAAATTATTTAGAAGATAGGAATACTATATATCAAAATCCATTCTAACAATAAAATAATTATATGGTTTTATTATTTATATAATCCTTATCATTTTCCTCCTAATTTAACACTTTTAACCCTTCACATGATATCATGTAATTTACAATTTATGGGTTAATACATTTACTGTACAATGAGGAATGATAAATAAACTAATCATTTATGAAAATTTAAGACTTATTACAATCAGTTGGTTGATTTTTAAATGTTTATGTATTTTATATCATTTATTAAAATATTACTTATTATAAAATATCATTAATGTCAATTTGGACACTATTAATTACTTGTATTTTTAAACAATATCATAAAAAAAAGATTAATTGGAAACATTTATCGATAAATATCTATAAAATTTAAAATTTATCTATAAAATTCGTTCATGACATTAATTTTTTAAAATTAAGGTTATTTTAATATTCTTAATATAATTTATTTGATATTTCCTTTAAATAAACAATTTCTCCAACATCACTGTGTTTGTATTTATTATAGTCATTTATTTTATGAAAATAAAAAACAAATTACCATGATGTACATAACAATTTTATAATTCATAATATTATATATAGTTGAAAATATCCACAATATATCCACATACTAAAAAAATTTCACTTGTTAAAAACCAAAGTATGAAACAATTCAAAATTCTTTGAATAAAATGATATATTTGGATTAAATATATGATGTGTATCAATGAGAAAAAAGTTGGAAAACGTAATATATTTGTCTAAAATCACTCATCCAATGAAATTATGACTACTATTAGGGTAATATTCTAATATTTATAATCTTATTTTTACCCTTAGTTAACATATTTACTCATCCCTCTTAATAAAAAATTATATCACTTCAATTCATATTGATCAAAATATACAAAGGAAATATTTAATAAATTGATACCATATAATTCAACATTTTGGAATCCATTTTTTAAAATTGAAATAAATTTTTTTTCTGAAATAAATTTTAAATTAATTCCATTGACGGGGTGTGAAAACAAATTATTAAGGTGAAAACGTTCATAACAATTAAATGTTTTTGTTTCCAAATTCAATCTAATATTGATTCAAATGAACTAAATTAGATTATATGATATAAAATAGATCTAATTATACTTTATAACCAAAAAAGTATACTGTATGAGTATAAATTATCTAGAATAAACATTATTTTCAATTTAAAATCAGTATATTTTACTTCTCATCAAAATATGAATCCTAGAAGATAGAAATAAAAAAAATTAAAAATTTAAATATTCATATTCATATTTCATATTTGAATTTTTTTTCAAATTGAATTTATTAAATTGTTAAAAACTAAATTTAAACAAGTACACCATCAAAATGGGGAAAATTGGCATATTAGAAAAATATATATTTTTTTGTAAAATTTGGTTTATTGTTGTATCATTTACAAAACTCACATATGATGAATGTTAAACATTATATTTATTATATTATATATATATAGTATATAATCCAACCAGAGTTATTTGTTTATTCATCTGTAGAAAATAGAGTTATCAATATTTAAACAGTTTTTTTGAATAACATTTCCTTTTAAAATGGGTTTTATTTTAATTTATAAATAATTGGTAGAATAATTAATTATATATATATATATGTGAGAAATATTTTCATAATTTTGTTAATTTCATTCACGTCATTATAATGCCGAGGTTATAATGATATAAATTGAATAAAAAATTCGAATTTTGTGCTTTCATTTTAGGTGACATATTTTGTATGATATCTATCAATGTATTTTATATTAAAAAACATGGGATGTTAAAACATCCCACACAACCTTAATTAAATTGGGTAAATGAAATTTAATCTATGTAATGATAACCAGGTGTTGATTATTCAAATTTTATTTATTGAAACCCCACATCCAAAAAAGGATTAAAAACCATTGAATTCAATATAAATAAAGGGAAGTATGAATTCCACATAAGATAACCCATACTATGGTTCTATGTAGGAATAAATAAAAATGGAAGAGAAATATAACTATCATGTTCTGATGGATAGTGATAGGGAACAATTCCCAGATAATCCATATAATCACTAAAATATAAATCTATGATGGGTGAAAATGTTACTGATTTCATATTAAGAAAATTCAAGAGAAAATGATTTTGTTTTAAGATCATTTTTATAGTGTCGTGGAATTATTTTATGAAATATACTATGAATATAAGGACATATACTTACAATAAAAGTAGAGTTTCATCAATTGATCAATTTCCACCACAGACACTTCGTTTTATTTAAATTCTGAGTATTTACGATGTTTTTTCCATATATAAAGCATTAGAATAAATGTTTATAGAACCAAATAATCTATAAAATATTAACTACAAATTTATAATATCTTAAAACAATATCCAAAACCAAAATTGTTATGATAAAATAGTATAATTCCCCAAAAATAATAAACCATTATATGATTGAAAACAACTTTGTTCTCCAATATTAAACAGCAATACCCAAAGTTCA
The DNA here is from genome assembly GCA_963277665.1 of Viscum album. Lineage (NCBI taxonomy): Eukaryota > Viridiplantae > Streptophyta > Magnoliopsida > Santalales > Viscaceae > Viscum > Viscum album. The sequence continues at coordinate 810,325,540 of OY728126.1, read as the reverse complement.
AAATAGAGTATTTAACAAAAATTATCATAATAATGTATAAATAATATTCTATATAATATTAAAACACAAAAATTATTTGTTAACATAATATTACAACAAAAATGTATAATTTATCTCCAAATTACTTTAATCACTCTTAATGTCTCATAAAAAAAATTTATTTTCCTAAATAAAATATTGTATAGTATATGAAAAATATTTCCATAAACAACCTGAATTACCAATAATCACTACTGGAAAACTAACCTATACCAACAGTTTGAAGAACCATTGCCAAGTAAGCCGTTAAGATAGGTCTATACCAACGGTTTTGGAAAACATTGGTATAAATAATATGAAAATATATACCAACGGTTATGGAACCGTTGGTATAAGTATTTCAAAAAAAACATTTGCTGGGATTTGATCCCAAGACCCCTAGTTTATCATTGAATGACATAACCACTAATCTAACATGACTTTTGTGAACATAATTACATAAATATATATATTTATTCTCATAATTATTTTAAATTTTGATTTATATAATGTTCTCGGTAAGAAGAACTGATAAAAAATCAATGGATCTATACCAACGGTTGTCAAAACCGCTGGTATGGACCTATACCAACGATTTTGACAACCGTTTGAATAGATTTTGAGCCTGGATTTTGATTTTGGGTGGAGGTTGAGCCATGGGGGACCTTTCCCAATGGTTTTCCAAAACTGTTGGGATAGGTATACCCTTTCCCAATGGTTTTTCCAAACCGTTGGGAAAGGTGTCCACAAAGTAGACTTTTCCCAACGGTTTGGACAAACCATTGGGAAAGGGTATACCTATCCCAACAGTTTGGCCAAACCATTGGTAAAGGTGGCCACAAAGGGGAATTCTCCCAACGATATGGAAAAACCGTTGGGAAAGCCATACCATTTCCCAACGGCTTGGCCAATCTGTTGGGAAAAGTGGCCTCAAAGTGGGCTTTCCCAACAGTTTGGCCAAACTGTTGGGAAAGGGAACCAATACCAACGGTTTTCACAATCCTTTGGTATAGAAGTGTTGGGAAAAGTCATATTTATAGTAGTGAATCCACAAGTAAATCATATATTCATCCAAAATATAATTCAATATTTATCGATCAAATAAAATACCATAGTATTAGGATTAACTTGATCATATAGGATTCAAAAAATAATGAACATCTTCTAAAATAATAATAATAACATACTCACCAAATCATTTTCTAATCCCATGGACATAACCGTTATCCATCAGATATCATAAATAAAACAAAACACATTCATACTAACCATGTCATAATATATTCTAGTGGTAGTTGATGCACCCTCACCACCCTTCGACTGTGGGATCCATTCCTATGGAAATTCTTGATGCGACGTGTTGTCACCAATCCATCTGGTTCTAATTTTTTAAAAAACTATATAATTTTAATCTTTATAATATTATACAATTCTACTGAAAATTCTAAAAACTACCCTTAATATATTTAATCCCCAATTGTCATTTCATATCATTTATTTGGACCCATAAAATTAGTATCCCATTATTATATAAAAAAAGGATCATATAAACCATAAAGGTTATATATACTTTTATAATAATGTCCAAAAAATAAATGAAAAATATTGATCACATAAACTTTTAACAAAAAAACTTATGTGTTAAATTTTTAAAAACTATTATAATTTTTCCAATTTATACACACAATCAAAAGTGTATTAATACATTTAAACATTTAATCATTCTTGGATCTAATATAACTCATTAATTACTTGCATGTGGACATCATAGTATTTCTAAATTATTTAAAATCCCTTAACCATTTTTTTCTAACTTATTCTGAAATAGTTCATTCCTAAAATATAAATATAAATAATATAATAATATTTATTAATGTTAAAAATTGAACAGGAAATAATATATACCATTCATATGCCATTTATAGTTTCCTCATATTCAATTATAATAGAATTAGTTATTCCTAAATAGATATCTATACAGTACAACTGGTCGTATTCACCATCCTTATTCTTAATACATCGATTTTCATAATGAATATACTCCACACATTTAAAATATTCACTTGATAACTCAATATGAACATAATTCCATTTCATGATGTCAAATAAACACCTATATATTCCATGGATGATTATTACATTATGACCTCCTTTACCACATTTAAAGAATCTTCCCATCCCTTTAAGAATGTTTACCAAGTGATTATTTCCACATACAATACACATTACTCATTGAATATATTTACCTATGTGATCACAATTCTTTGGAACCTCTATTTGGATTCATCTCTCATATATACGATGAATTATAAAAATCACAAATGATCAACTGGTTAATCATTACTCATGATAGTATGTTTAGAATAACCACCTGAGTTATCAATTTAGATCCCATTTCATTTGGTTATTTATTCAGATAACTAATACATTTTCATTAAAATCCATTATTATATTGATTTTTTTATCAATCAATTTACATAATCCAAAAAACTCAGTGTGAGAGATAAAATCCTAGTATATCATCTAATGAAGATGATGACTACTAAAATCTCATTCTTCTTGATATATGAAACTCATTAAATTTATCTAAAATTACTGTGGATATTTCGACCATGTTATCCATTATGGCTATATATGACTAGTAAGTTAGTATTAAATAATATTCTAATCTCTCGGGCTATCAAAACAATACATTTATACAAAGTACAATGCCCTGAAATTAAACATTACAATATCGATGATTTTAGTCAAAAAAATTACATTCTTTTACTCTATGAATCTATTTAGGACTATAGATTGTGAGAATTAGGCAATAAATTTTATATAATAAGTCAAATATATAATGTAGTCCCTCGTACTCAATTAGAGTTTTTTTTGAAAAAAACAAAAAAATTTAAAAATAAAACATGGTTTCTTTTTAGGATCAATCATATCAATTATTCCCCGGATAACCTTGTGTATATTCTCCCATAAATCCTATGAATATCCTATTAATACTTGGGAAGAGCATAAATATTGTATTAATAGATACAAAAAGAAGAAAAATGTTATTCTTTTGAAAATAAGAAACCCATGATAACTTTATGAAAAAATAATACTTTTCACCACTATTAAATATTAAATACATTCCATTGAAAATAATCCCCATTAATTACCCTTTTTGTAGTCACAAGACTCTATAACACATAAAATTACAGTAATGTGTAGGTGTACTTATCATGCATATAAATGTAAAAACCATGTTGTTGTCTTACACAAATGTCACTCTTAAAGTGGAATAAGAATAAAATTTACTTCCATACCCAATGCATTAGAAGGATATAATAGACCCACACGTTGTTAGATTATCAAGTAATTAGCCCTAATAAATTCATCATGTAACCACAGATCACATGACCAAGTATTATTATATAATCAATACCCATAAAACCATTCAAATTCAATATTTTTATTTCAATTCCACTCATAATGAAACCATTAATGATATTAAAATAATCACCCCAGTTCCAAAAACCATTTTTTTAAAAAAATCCAATAAATGTAAAATGATAATTTTTTAAAAAAAATGATGTATTTTATTGGAATCTAAATATAAAGTAATTTTCATGGAGGTGTAGAAATTTTAGACATCATCTACTTTTAAAATAACATTACTTTCATCGTCTGTAAATGACGAAGATTATCCAATACTGAAAACATAAAAGGATTCATATTTTAAAACCATTGGATCAAATTATCAAATTGGAATAAAATGTACATTATTAGTAGTTTTTTTAAATAAAAATATAAAATATTTTTGTAAATGATGTGGGAATTAAATATTTAAACATTATAATTGATAATTTAAAATTAATGTGTCCTTACCATATTAAATCATTGGAAGTATAAGCCCCGTGATACAATAATATATAACAGAACATTAAATAATAGGAGAATAAATAAATATTAGGATTTGATATCTTATGTTTATTTGTATATAACTCATTAAATAAGGTTATTTTTAAATGTGAAAATATGTCTCAATGAAAGGGTAATGAGATAATGTCCCATACCTTGAGCATGATTCATCACGTATATCCATTATCGTCCTAAATAATAAAATTAGGTTAATAGTTTAGATGATTTAGAACCATTTTTCTAGTTTATTTGTCTTTTTATATCACATATAACATGTTATGACTTTTTCTTATTTATTTAAAATATCACCATACATTTCGAGGATATTGGGTACTTGAGTCCTAAATGAAATTGGTATGATGAAAATAGTCCTCATGCTCATAAGTAAATAATATAAAAAATGATTTTAATGACTTTATTATCATTTTTAGACATAAACTATACTTTTAAATCAATCCATTATGTATGTTTATGTTAAATGTACTACTTTATAATCATAGAGATTGTATGCAGTACGTTTGCATGACTATCTTTTCCATTATTCAATAATCATTATGGAAAAGAAGATGAGTATTATTTTATCACTATATAATTATTATATTATCAAAAATATCATATTAAAAATTTATATATACTTATATATGATATATATGTGACATGGTGAGGAACAATGAATCACATCTCTTTGTAGAGATTATAGTTAACACGTAAGCACAAACAACATTATATTTTTTATGTTATTTGAATGGTAAGATCGTTCATAGTATTTATTATTTTTATAATATTAAATATGATGAGAGTATCATATATAAATATTAATTCATTCATTATAACCTATCTTGAGGGACCGTGAAGGAAAATGAATTTCATTGGTTCGTGAGGCGGTAGTCTATCATATACACAATCAATAAATTCATATCCCGTTTGATGATTATGAATATAGATATAGGGGATGATGTTTACAAATTAACCTATAATTATGTTTAATTCACGATATTTATTATATACCAATTTTTGAATATTATTTGAAGGAATAGAAAGAAGAAATAAAATAGATGAACTTAATTAAAAATGACACCTCTTCTTCGAACGATCTCCATTTTTTAAAACCTTATCTACACTAAGGATGGTGTTATGCTCAAATTAACACCCCAATATTTTGTATTGGATTCTAGTATGTTTTTGGGTAAGAAATTTTTTTTTTCGAAATTTGTTTTGGATATAAAATAATAAGATAAAAAGAGTTTCCTTTTTTATAAGAAAAGGGAGGGGCACTCTTGGAATTCTTCAAAATATTAAGTTAATAAAAATTAATTTTATTTAGAAAATGGATCCAAAGTTATATAAAAACCATATAGGATGATTGTGGGTCCAAATCCATTCATACAATGAAAATTACACATTATGTTATTATATTTCTATTTCTTTTAATTTTATTTTGAAAATTATTTAACTCTTTTAACTCTTACTGTTATATCATATAATATACATATTTAGTGTTATTATAATATTTTTGTGAAATTAAAAATTCCAAAATTTATTAATGTAGAAGAATTATCAAAATTAGTTTTCAAAATATTATATTTTCTTGAATTTTAAATCATTTAATAAAATATTATTTATTTTAGAATATTCTTAAAGGCAATTTTGCTGATATTCATTACACGACTTTTGTATAAATATCATAAAAATAAGGAAATTTAAATAAAATTTCCATGAAATTTAAATAAAATTTCAATTAAATCTACATATTTAGGTTATGTCAATATTTTGTTCAAATTATATTGGTTTTAATAGTTTTAATGTTAATTTTTTATATTTTCTTTTATTAAACAATTATTATATAATTATTTATTACAACCTTAACGTAATTATTTATTTACTAAAAATAAATAATTAATTAAAAATAGAAATTGTATCATTTTATAATACAAATTAGTATTTATAGTTTAACATTTCAAATATATAACCAAATATTATAAATATTTCCTTCATTAAAAAAAGTATGAGAAAAAAATGATTTTTCCTTGAATGAAATACAAAAAATGGATTAAATTAATTTACGTGGACCCATGAGCAAAAAAATTCATCCCAATGATGGATTTGGTTGAAAATAACTCATATCGTAAATTTAGAAAAATTATTAGGGCAATTTTCAAATATATATATAATTATTGTAACTCTTACACACTATATTTAACCTTAACCATGGTAATACAAATTACTAATACTACAATTGATATTGTCCAATGAATAAATGGGACCTATTTAATATATTTTGGTAATCTGATTCCAAATATGGTTTCCATTTTTAAAAATTAATAATGAATAATTTGATAAAATTAATATAAAATCAATACCATTGGTATGGTGAGAAACCTGGTTATTGAAGTGAAAATGTTCACAATATTGAAAAAAATTTATATCCAAATTCAATGTGAAATTAATTAAAATAAAAAAGTATTAAATGATATAATATTGATCTAATTATACTTTTAAAACAATCAGATATATAATTTTACACTATAGAATATTAGGATGAAAAAAGATGGTTTTATTAAAAATGCAGAATTTTTCACTATTCATCAAAACATGGTAATTATCAAAAAAATACAAAGAAAATTTTGATATTATTATTTCAATGAATAAAATTATTTTTTCAGAAATAATATATAAATTCATATAAATTGAAAATTGAACATGTTATACATCAAAAGGAGGAATATATTCCATTATAAGAAAATACAATTTTTATATGTAAAATTATATTTATTATTATATCATGTATATAAAACTAAGAAGATGAATGTAAAAAGTTATATTGATTATATTATAAATTTATTTAATTAATATAACCCGAAATGGTGATTATTTTTTACGGGTATAAAACAATCTTGATAATATTAAAATTGTTTTCCAGAAAAACATTTCCTTTTAAAAATTTGATTTGTTTTCACTTATAAATAAGTTATCACATAATTAATTATATATATAGTTACAAGCCATATTTCTATTGTTATTTTATAATTATTTATACCCACTATTATACCATATTTATTATAATTGTAACATTTGAATAGTAATATTTAGTTGTAAGTTTAGCCTTGATGTGGGGTTTTTTGTATGTGATCAAAAATAGACATTAATTTTTTTTTTGAAAAAATCAGCATGCTTTATGGATATTGACTCACATAATAATATATTAAATTATTAATAATATATTATAAGATTCAATATCTAATTGAATTAAAAATAAAGTGTCAAAATAGCTGAATAGAAATCGTTGAATCAAATGAAATTATTCAATAATCTATATTAAAATCAATTAAAAAATAATATATAGCTAACATGGATAAATGTAATTAAATAAAGGATTAAATGAAAATATTTTATAAAATAAAATGATTTTTCATCCAATAACCACAAAAATCAATCTCAATATTGAAAAAAATCATGCTCACCCTAGGTAACTAGTTTTCAAACATATAAGTGAGTAGTCATGAAACACTTCCATGACTTCTACTAGAATTTAGTGGAGTTTTCTCAAACAATCTAATTTTTTATGTTTAACACAGAAGTGAAAGATATTGGATGTAATGTTATCTGACAATTTTTTTTGGTCAGTTCATCATTGGATTCTCTAATTAAACATGTATAAGTATCAAAAACCAATTTTTAGAAAAGTAGTAAAATACATAATAGAGGGGTGACCTCTGGTGATTGGTATATTTTTCCTATTAGTGATTATTTTTCTAGAGAATGTATATTATTATGGTATAATTGATGTAATATTTGATTGATAGTGGAAACATGTATTCATGGTTAGTTCATGACTAGAATAAAATGATTTTTTATGATCTAAGATGTTGTTATTGGTCAATGAGTATGGGGTGGTTGATGATAGATTTTGAGTCAAAATGCCTTACATGTCCATTGATAAAAGACAAACACTAGAGATCAATTGATTTGTAGAATAATTTTCCCATTCTGGTGTAGAATTGGTGTTTCATATTTATAAAATTCAACTTCTTGTTACAAAATAATATTAGTAAGAGGGATATGAATTTTGTGGTCATTTATTGATAATAAAAATTTTTCCATTTACCTCTCATTAAAGAGATAAATAAAGTTATAAGAGGTCATAACCCAATATTTCTTAGAGTAATTATGGAACCGTATTATTAATTCAATAATTGTATCACATAGTTACCCCATGTCAGATATATGTTCTAGAAGAGTTTTCATCATGCAATTGTAACACAATTGAAGCTATGAATGGATTATCACCCATAAAAGGGTAGAAGCACCGAGAATTCCATATAGATTCATAATGGTATGCTCTAGGATTATTTTCATATCATTTTTAGTTATAGGTTAAATCTTATACCATTGATCATATTTTCATGTAATAATAGTTACCAAGTTTTAGTTAAAATTGAAAATTCTGATGCCCTGTATGGATGGTTGTTTAAACAAAACTTTTGTTGGGTGGAGTAGAGACATTTTCCTTGTTTGGAACCCAATTTTTTTAAGAGATTGAAAAAACATTATAGCTAAATTATTATATGTTTTTGAAATATCAAATTTAGTAGAAATCCTTTACATATTGTCATCGTCCCCATCTAGTGTAACGACATGGCCTCAAACATTATAATTCACTTTCAAAAATTTCTAGAGAAGATTTTTGTTCAGTGTTTTTCATAATTAAGTAATATCTATTACATTATAGTACCATATGTTATAGTGTGGATAGATCTATTCATTATTAAATTTTTCTATAAAACCTAAATTTTTAAAAGAAACATATTTTTTTTCATGGCCCATCATCACCATTTACCTCTTGAACTCATCCTTGTCCACAATCATCCTATTAAAATGACTCAAAAACATGGTATGAGAATAAAATTCTAATTAATGGATATAAAATAATTGAATATATCATTATTCCACTAAAACATAAAAGAAATTAACTTTTTTTTAAAAACATTTGGTAAAAAAGAAACATTTTTTACCAAAGAAATGAAAATCACTTCCCAATAATTTTCCGAAAACATTTCATATGAAATTCCAGGTGAAAAATAAAATTCCTAATTTTAAGTTTCCAATCATCGATATAAAAGTATTTTTTTGATAAACATATGCTTTTCAAAATGAAGAAGCATACAATAGTTTTATTCAATCATAAACTTCGATGCTTACCTTCTAAAATCAAATAATTTCTATAAATACAATAAAAAGAATAAATAAATTATATAAGTATCTTGAGGTGTAAATTTTATATCACTAATAAATATATAGGATCACATTTAGTTATTAAATAATTAACCATAATGGTTACACATTGCAGTATTATCATGGTTACACTTGTAAAAACCATTACAATTATTCATAGAACAACCATCATAATATATCCCCATAATATCATTAGAGAAACCTAATAGGTAAACTCCACCATTATGACTAATTAATTAGAGAGATATATAGGGTCACCTACACCCAATTTATAACAAACCCACCCTTTATCATAAATAATTCCAAATAACAAAACCAAAATCTAAACACATAAAATCACGTAGTTCTAAAAATATTTATTTTTACCATAATGAATGATTTTTTGACATTACAATATACAATCTATTTTGAATCCTCTTTTGGAAAAAAATTATTCTGAAGGGGTTTTATATGACTAAATCCCAAATTATGTTATATGTATATAAAAAATATGTTTACTGTATTTGTAAAATTAATTTTTGGCAAACAAGTTAAAAAAGAACATTCATTTTAGTATTTTTAATGAATGCCAAACAATTATGTAAAATATTTCCTTTTGAAAACAATTGAATGAAATTAGAATGAAACAAATAAACTTACAAAAAATTTATTTTATTTCCATATAATTAAATCCATAAAATATCATTTATAATATATACATTAATAAAATAGAGGTTTTTAATGGATCCCTTAAAATTGGATTTTTCAAGAAAATCATCTTACCTCATGTACGATTTTTCACATATGTTATGTATATTACTAAATAATAAAATTTTGTTAATTTTTTAATTTATTAAAAAAATCACATTAAATATTCATTTTACATAATATATTACCATTTTGTATATAATTAATTTGTTTTGTTCTTTTTAGACGTTTTGAATATATTCAATTCATAAGTAAAAATGGATTCTATGGGTTTAATATATTCAAAGTGGTAATTAATCATCATCTATAGTATAATAATCATGTAATAATAGAACAGTTTATACATTATTTTTTATTTTGAAACAAATAATGAAACATGGATATAAAAAATGAACAACATTGTAATATTAGAAACAATAATTTGTACAAACGCTAGCGTGCCATATCAATTTTTCATCGATTATTATGGTAAAAAAGTAAGTAATTTTTTAAATTTCCATAATGATAATTATAAAATAGGTATCATTTTAATTTTTTAAAAATGCTTATATATATAAAACATTCTATGGAGAAATGAAAAACGAAACACAACACTTTGTGGAGGTTGTAGTTCACACAAATAGACAGATGATGTCAAAAATTTTCAATTAATCAATACGTTAGAAATTAAATAACATATTATCTATTTAAACTGATAAATATTTCATTAATATCTTATCTAAACATTAATTGCATCATTATAACTATATAATAGTGGATGTGATGAAAAAAAATATCATCGTTATCTGAGGTTGATGTCCATAGTACACATTAAAGATGGATTCCTTTCCCATCCAGGGGAGGTTAGAGAAAGATATTGAATATGAAACAAACATAATAATGTAAAATTAAATTAGAGAGTATTTTACTGAACTAGTTGATTAAACTAAATAAGAAGGCTCACTTATGAAATACAACTCGTTCTTGAACAATCTATTTTTTATTAAAGCACAATCATTATAAGTTTTTATTAAACCAAAATTGATACTTAAATAATGTGTTAATGGATGTCAGGACATTTTATTGGATGAGATTTTCTGAAACAGATGGATCACGAGGTGTGGGGAAATGAGAAGAATATGTTCCCTTTTATAAGAGGGGGGAGGGACATTCTAGAAATGTATTTAAATGTGTAATTAATGTAAATAAATTTTGGTGTCAAAATAGATCCAAATTGACTGATAAAAAATATAAAATTATTATAAGGCTAAAAAATCTCATAAAATAATATTTATACATGTTTTTTCAATGGTTTTCCCTTATCTATTGGTTTTGTCATCCTTTACCACTTTTTACCAATTGAGCATTAAGATAGTCACCATAAAGAGAAAAATTTCTATTAATGGACTATGGCCAATATTTTAAAGCATTTACACATTACTTTTATGAATATAGGATTTATAATAATTTCATATCATTTAATAAAATATTAGTTTTGAAAAACCCAATAAATTTGTTTTAGAACTATTCATATACATTAAATTTAATTACCTAATCAATTTAAATGAAATTAAAAGAAAATAATTTAATATAGATCTAAAATACAATTTTTCTCTATAAAATTAATGGGTCCAATTAATTCATTTTTACTATGAATATTATAATATTTATAATTTCATTTATTTTATTTTTTATTAATTGAATAATTATCTTTTCTTCTTTGTGTAAGAATTTTGGGATATTATTTAATCACTAAAATTATAAGAAATACATTGATATATATAAATAATTTATATATATAAATACTATTTACAATCGAACATATCACTTTGTTATCCCCATGTTTACACTAATATAGTTATTAAAAACTATAGTGTGACACTGTTTATTTTTATAACATAAAATATTATAATGGTCATAATCAAATTCAAGTGGAAAACGCCCATATATTAGTAATTTGGATTATTATGTATTGTATGTACTCATAAAATAAAATTTAATTAATTAGTGGAGTCCTTTTTTAGCCCTTATCATTTTATTGTTTAAATTAATTTAAATATTTACACTTTACCATGGAAACAATGTTACTAAAGATAAATTTCATAATGTCACAAAATTAATAAAAATATTTAAAAAATATATCCCCCTTATTCCAAATATGGATTTTATTTTTCAAGGCTCAAAAAACAATTGCGGATGAGTTTAATTAAATAAATAACTAAAAAAAATTCTAATATTTTTTCAGAAAAATTCCCTTTATGTGTATAAAATATTTTTAAAACAAATTCTACAATAAAATTCATTTAAAAAAAATAATTTTATTATTTTTATTAAAAATTAACTAACTAAATTATAAAACTAATCTTAAATATGATTTTACATCATAAATAATTAAAATTAAGAGCATATTTTTCGATAATATATTTTTATTTTCACTATTGATGAATTGAACATCTTACAAAAATTGTAAAATTTAACCATACCAATATTTTAATACAATGATTTAAAAAAATATTTATTGTATCAAATATAATTTATTAATAATCAATATATTATATTATCTTCTAAGAAAATAAAATTATAATCCATTTAGGAAGAAAATATATCATTGTAGAATAAATGAATTTTTTTTAAAATTTAGTGCCTATTTCTAAATGAATAATAAAAAGAAATTAATTGATTAAAAAAATTATATATATTTCAATAATTATTTAATAATATTTATATAAGACAATTTTACATCTAGGTTATAGAAATCATAATTAAATAATAACATTTCACTTTTTGATTATGGTTGTTGTTATTTTCCATTCACTTTATCGAACACAATGTCATTCTTTTAAATATCTTCATATTTTTCATTATCCTACCTTTAATGATTTTTTATTTTCAATTTTATGTTCACAATGGTAATCAAAGCATATATAACTTAAAATACGTAACATTAGATCACACTTTCTAAAAATGTTTAATAAAAAATCTTCTTTAAAAGAGAGAAAGGTGAAATGCACTATGTTGCATTTGTTGTCAATGAGGTATGTTGTTGTCAAGGAATGAATGGATGGATGTCAAGGAGTTTCAATATGTGAATGACAAAGGATGTGATGGTGTTGGTGAGGAAAGGAGAATGGCCATGGTACTAAGATGCATGTCACTTAGGAGATTCACTAAGTGACATAGGATGTTGTGGTTGAAACATTCTCTATGAATATCAGACGATTGTTGAACTGGTCTTCAAGTTCAAAGAACTTGTATCCTGATGATACAATGTCACAACATTGATTGAAGACCATGCATTGTCTTCACAATGCATGAGGAGTTGAAAGGAGTTCCATCAACAACTACTAAGTGGATGATGTGCATTAATGAAGTCCATGCACTATCACTTAGTGCATGTGAATTGAAAAAGTTCCAATTGATCTCTGATTAGATCAATAAAGAACATTGAAGATTATAAGTGATTCAGAAGTTCGGTTGATGAAGATGAACCTTTTGAATTCCATATCCTAAGTGAAGATCATATGAGGAGAAGTAATGGAATTCTTAAGAAGAAGAATAGAAGAAGTGGAGAAGAAATGGCTTGAGTGGAATTTGGCATTTTCACTTGTTACTTTGTTTTTATACAAAGTCCTAAGTGTTTTACTTAGAAAAAAATAGCCACCAAGGAAGGTCAGCTGAGGGTCATCACCCAAGGCTCATGTGGGACTCGAGGTCACCACGCCCATGGGGAACCCTCAGGCCAAGGCAGCATGTCCCTGAGGCAGAAGGGTCAGGGCCGTGTATAAGCCCCGAGGGCACGCGGTGGTGAAGCCCGCGCACCCGAGTGTGCATAGTGGGCGCTAGGAGAACGCCCGCAAAGGCGAGAGAGAGGGCGCAGAGCGCGCCCGCAGGGAGAACACGGTGCGGGGCGGCACCGTGAGGAGGGAAGTTCAATTGCTGAGAGGTCAGGAGCGCTAGGTTGATAAAGCGCGAGAGTCCCGCACGCGGATTCGATGTGGGACGCGGAAACATCCCCGGGAGCGCATCCTGGCCGCACGATTGATCGCGCGCCAGATCCGAGCTGCTCATCTAATCGCGCCATTCGCGATCTGATCCAGGCCGTCCAAGGTTATTCGATCGCCTGATCCGACGGCTCTGAGGCATCTCCTTCCTCGAGCTTGAGCCGAGGACATCCCGTGCCACCCGCGAGCTCCGTTCGAACCAGAGGCCTCCCCGACGACAAAATTCGAGTTCCCGGCCACCATTTCCGAAGCCGAAGGCTCCATTGAGTTTGTATGGACCTACTGAACAGATCCATGCCTAAAAATTGGCTTGCATGCAATGAGAGGAGAATTCGAAGTTCGGCCGAAGCAACCGAAGGTGTGAGGCCATTTGGTGTTGTTGATCTGCATGGACAGGTATTAACAGAGGCATGCATGTGTTCAAAAACGCATAAATGTGATGGAAAATAAAAAGAGAAGAACCCGCGGAGAACCGAGGAGAAAGTTTAAGATTTGGAAAGATTTTGAAGATCCGAAATCTTCGGTGATTCAAGATTTATCATGCGGATGGACAGAGGCATCCCTCTGCCTATATAAGGAGAGCTCGAGGCTCTCATTGTGCTTGCTGATCCTTTGTTGAAGATCTGTCGTCCCGTGTGTGCTCTGCCTCGCGAAGCTGAAGCCCCGCGCAACCCACTTGCGCAGCTGAAGATCCAGAGCCATCCGAGGCTCTGAAGGAGGTCCCTGCCCACGTACTCGCGCGGCAGAAGGATCCCTCACTGCCCGCAAACTTGCGCGGCAGGAGGAGCCTGCGCGGCCCTTGTGGCATGTGAACCTTGCGCGCCCAAGATCCATTGCACCCTTGTGAGGTGTTTGAAGAAGGCAGTGAGAGGCCGCACCTTGCGCGCCCTCCCTTTTAAGTAGGAAGTCGGGTTAAGTGTTATACACACTTTGGATTGTGTGTGATAAGTGGAGAAGGACACATTCGGGTGTGTGTGCAAGAAGGGAAGGAAAGGCCGTAGCCTTGTGCAAACAAAGAAGACCATATCTTAGGCGTTTGTGGGTGCAAAGTGAACAAGAAGGCCGAGGGCACACTTTGTGTGAATGAAAAATTGAAGAACACACTTTGTGTGTGCAAGTGAAGTAGGCCGTATCCCTTGTGGGGTGCACACTTTGATGAACAAAGAATATTTTGTGTGTGTGCAAAGTGAAGGAGGAAGGCTAAAGACTTACCTTAGTGGTGTGTGTGCAAAGGAATAAAAAAGGCCGAACCTAGTGTGTGCACTAAGTGAAGTGTATACACTTATAAGAAGTGGAAGACTCTCACACTAAAGTATAACACACGTTTATGTGTGTGTAATCAAAAGGAATTAAGTGTGTGAAGGAAGTGAGAAGGTGTGTGCTTAAAGAGACTACACCCTTTTTGGGTTTATTGCACCGAGAAGAAAAAGGTGAGTGCATGCTTGCATGAATGCACGTGCACACACGAACAAAGCTAAATCAGGCTGTGTGCATCTGAGTTGTCCAAGACCAGAAGATCTTGAAGAATTTGAGAAGCCATGCAGTCAGTGCATGAGGAAGAAGAGTTTCCATGCATTCGGTGCATGAAGGTGAATTGATGTGAGACTGGACCAGACTAAAGTTAAAGACATCAGTTGTCTGAGTATTCAGTAATTGAGAAGAGATTGATCAACAGAAGTGATCAGAAGTTGCTGAGCAAGACCAACAGACCTTTTCAGAGGTTTTTGATGTTTCTTGAAGAGAGAAGGCCAGGTCATCCTTAGGAGAAGGAGATAAAGCCTGAGCAAGACGAGAAGACCTGATCATCACAAGTGAACAGAGGTACAGAGCAAGGCCAGCGGTCTTTATCCCAGACTGCTGAGGATACTTGAATAACTTAAAGAGAAGAAGAGCTACTCATGTGACTCGAGGAGCCAGGAGAAGACCCTGTGGGACTCCGGGAGAAGAAGTCTTCAGTGGGATTCTTGAGCAGGCCAGTGGGACTCTGGTAACACTGTGTGACGCAGTATAAAGACCCTCCTGTGGGACTCAGGAGAGATACAGTGGGACTCTGTATCGACCATTGTAATTTTAACAGGTTATAATGGAGAATCCATGTTGGGAGAGCATGGCAAGGATTTAGGCCTTTGGTGCCGAACCTTTTAAATCCTTGTGTCCTGTGCCTTTTCATTACTGTATTATCCGGGAAAGGTTGAGAGACATAAGAAGAGTGGATCTAGGGCTTAACAAGACATAGAGGATTAATTGATTAAGAATCAATTAGTAAAAAGTTTTAAAGGATCACTGATTCACCCCCTCCCCCTCTCAGTGATTCACACTGATCTGGGCACTTCAATTGGTATCAGAGTGAGGTTACCTCTAAAAGATTCAAGGGAGTTTTTATGAAGTGCAGATTTGAGGAAACGAGTGACCAGCCTCAAATGGAGATATCTGCCAAGACTCAGAAAAATAGAAAGAAGAAACAGGCCAAGAAGATGAAAAAAGCCTGTCCTAACTGTGATGACGTTGGAACAATGAAAGATCTTCAAAGTGCAATCGAATATCTTCAGAATATTGTCCCCATGGAAGTGGAAAAGTGTATAGCTACATGCATCCATGATCTTCGAGAAGAAAAAACACAGTTAGAAGAAGAAGCCAATGCAATGGAAGAACAATTGGCTAAAAGGGTTGGCATAACCAACACTCTCAGAAGGCTGGTGAATGCCAAAGTTGAAACTGTTTCCCTTTGCAATGAAGGATATGAAGATACCTATGAAGAATTGCAAAGGATCTCTTCTAAGAAAGAAATTTTTTTGATAATGATCAAAGATGTTTTCCATGCACTGGAAAAGTGACACAGAGTTTCAATGGTTGTCAAAGATGCTCAACATGAAGACAAAGCAAAAAGGGTAAAGGAGCTTGACAATTCATTGCTTGAATTGAAGACATCGCATGATGACCAGATGAATCAGCTGAAAGAAATTTGGGAAGGAAAGCTAAGAGCTGTTGAGGATGAGAAGAACTCCCTTAACATGAAGTGCTTAGAACTAGAGGAGATATTGACAAATCTGCAATCACCCAAAGCTGAATCCTCCCAGTCAGCTGTAAGAAGAAATGTTGCTACACAAGTATGAATTGAGAAGGATGATTCTAAAAGAAAGACATCTTCTAGTGAAAGTGCAACAACTTCTAAAAAGAAGGTACCATCCATCCCATCTTGTATTGATTCTTCTAATAGTGTTTCTACTAAAAGTGCAGGATGGAAGAATGAATCCAAACAAGTATGGATGAAGACAGTAAAGAAGCAGAGCTCTCCTAAAGCAGCACAAAAAATCAAGAAAACTACCCAGCAATCAGAAGGACTGAAAAGGTCAAGATTTGTGGGTCAGTGTTGGTGTTGTAACAGGTATGGGAATTGTGCAAAAGATTGTATGTACAATACTTTAAATGCAAAAGCACAATGGAAGACCATGCCAAGGGGGAGCAAGCCAGAAGAAAAGAAGCAACATCCACCGGTCCAGAGACATCTGTTTACTGCAAATAGATTTGGATTACTTGACAACATCTGGGATGGTTGCAAAAGTGGTCAAAATAATGATACATATCAACCTCCAACTGTATCCAAAGCTGGAAAGAAGAAAAGATCACAGAACCTGGCTAAATTGGAAACCTTGGGAAGCAAGCAGAAGAAAGTTGAAGATGCTCCCAAGAAGATTTTGTCAAAGGAAGAGAAGTCCTTGGATTTGAAATCCAAGATGGGTGATGCATCCAGAAGGACCACCAAGAAAACATGCTTCTACTGTGGAAAGAAAGGACACACCATGGATCTTTGTGAACAAGCCATGGAACTGAATAGAGGCAGACTGGACTCAAACAGACAATCAATCTAGAAGAAGCAGAAGGGATTGGTTGAAAATAAGTTGCCTAAGAAAGGTGGCTTAACAGTATCAAAAGAACCATGTGGAATTTCCAAAACTGAGGCCTCACATCCAAATGACTTGTTAGTCATATGGCCTAATCAGTTGCAACTTGCCAGAGAACTGCAAAGAGCTGAAGATGAAGCACTGGCAATTGCTAAGGCAAAAAGGAAACAAAAGATTTCACATGAAGATGTGTTGAGATCCACACCAGCACAATCATCATTGAAGATCAAATGTGCAAGTGTGAAGAATGGTGAAAATGGGACATCTCGGTTGAGAGAATCTTCTCAACCCTATTGTTCACATTGATGAACCAAGGAGGTTCCATCTTATTCCCTAACAACTTGTATTTACATGTGCTAACATTTCAGGGAATTGAAGATGATGATCATTCTCAACTGGAGGATGGTTTGGACAGAATGGAGTTCACCCCTTGAGGGGGAGCCAATCTGAAGAAGATGGGATTCTTAGATTAATACCATCTTGAGAAAAGTAAAGGCATTCCAATCATACTTTCATCCCTTGTTTCTTAATTGAGTTTATCTTGTCAATTAAGGGGGAGAATGGATTGAAGGAAAATGGATGAAAGGGGGAGCTTTATCTGTGCACCTGAACTTTCTAATGAGTTTTGTGAAGTTGTGCAGGATTTAGAAAATTCATTGTTATATCTGAAAAATTTCAAGCCCCTTAAAGCATGATCTCACATGTATTGTGAATGTTGGATAGCATTGAGTACCTTGGTTACATCACTCTTGTTTTCTACACCGGGTTAGCCCAAGTAGACTTCGAGCTGATTTACTAAAGGTTCATTGCTCAAGTGAACATGTGACATCATCCCTCTCTTAGTGCTTTTCAAGAAGATGCTATTTGAAGGGAGGAATAGATATTTTTGAAAAGAACCACACCACACATTTGCATTTGATTGCCAATAAGGGGGAGAAAATATTGGCACACATATTGACCCATTCATATGTGATGAAGAAGTGTATTGACAACAAATACAAAGGGGGAGATTGAAATGCACTATGTTGCATTTGTTGTCAATGAGGTATGTTGTTGTCAAGGAATGAATGGATGGATGTCAAGGAGTTTTAATATGTGAATGACAAAGGATGTGATGGTGTTGGTGAGGAAAGGAGAATGGCCATGGTACTAAGATGCATGTCACTTAGGAGATTCACTAAGTGACATAGGATGTTGTGGTTGAAAGATTCTCTATGAATATCAGACGATTGTTGAACTGGTCTTCAAGTTCAAAGAACTTGTATCCTGATGATACAATGTCACAACATTGATTGAAGACCATGCATTTTCTTCACAATGCATGAGGAGTTGAAAGGAGTTCCATCCACTACTACTAAGTGGATGATGTGCATTAATGAAGTCCATGCACTATCACTTAGTGCATGTGAATTGAAAAAGTTCCAATTGATCTCTGATTAGATCAATAAAGAACATTGAAGATTATAAGTGATTCAGGAGTTCGGTTGATGAAGATGAACCTTTTGAATTCCATATCCTATGTGAAGATCATATGAGGAGAAGTAATGGAATTCTTAAGAAGAAGAATAGAAGAAGTGGAGAAGAAATGGCTTGAGTGGCATTTGGTATTTTCACTTGTTACTTTGTTTTTATACAAAGTCCTAAGTGTTTTACTTAGCAAAAAATAGACACCAAGGAAGGCCTGCCGAGGGTCATCACCCAAGGCTCATGTGGGACTCGAGGTCACCACGCCCATGGGGAACCCTCAGGCCAAGGCAGCATGTCCCTGAGGCAGAAGGGTCAGGGCCGTGTATAAGCCCCGAGGGCACGCGGTGGTGAAGCCTGCGCACCCGAGTGTGCATAGTGGGCGCTAGGAGCGCGCCCGCAAAGGCGAGAGAGTGGGCGCAGAGCGCGCCCGCAGGGAGAACACGGTGCGGGGCGGCACCGTGAGGAGGGAAGTTCAATTGCTGAGAGGTCGGGAGCACTAGGTTGATAAAGCGCGGGAGTCCCGCACGCGGATTCGATGTGGGACGCGGAAAAATACCTGGGAGCGCATCCTGGCCGCACGATTGATCGCGCGCCAGATCCGAGCCTCTCATCTAATCACGCCATTCGCGATCTGATCCAGGCCGTCAAAGGTTATTCGATCTCCTGATCCGACGGCTTTGAGGCATCTCTTTCCTCGAGCTTGAGCCGAGGACAGTCCGTGCCACCCGCGAGCTCCGTTCGAACCAGAGGCCTCCCCGACGACAAAATTCGAGTTCCCGGCCACCATTTTCGAAGCCGAAGGCTCCATTTAGTTCGTATGGACCTACTGAACAGATCCATGCCTAAAAATTGGTTTGCATGCAATGAGAGGAGAATTCGAAGTTCGGCCGAAGCAACCGAAGGTGCGAGGCCATTTGGTGTTGTTGATCTGCATGGACAGGTATTAACAGAGGCATGCGTGTGTTCAAAAACGCATAAATGTGATGGAAAATAAAAAGAGAAGAACCCACGGAGAACCGAGGAGAAAGTTCAAGATTTGGAAAGATTTTGAAGATCCGAAATCTTCGGTGATTCAAGATTTAACACGCGGATGGACAGAGGCATCCCTCTGGCTATATAAGGAGAGCACGAGGCTCTCATTGAGCTTGCTGATCCTTTGTTGAAGATCTGTCGTCCCGCGTGTGCCCTGCCTCGCGAAGCTGAAGCCCCGCGCAACCCACTTGTGCGGCTGAAGTTCCATAGCCATCCGAGGCTCTGAAGGAGGTCCCTGCCCGCGTACTCGCGCGGCAGAAGGAGCCCTCACTGCCCGCAAAATTGCACGGAAGGAGGAGCCTGCGCGGGCCGTGTGGCATGTGAACCTTGCGCGCCCAAGATCCATTGCACCCTTGCGAGGTGTTTGAAGAAGGCAGTGAGAGGCCGCACCTTGCGCGCCCTCCCTTTTAAGTAGGAAGTCGGGTTAAGTGTTATACACACTTTGGATTGTGTGTGATAAGTGGAGAAGGACACATTCGGGTGTGTGTGCAAGAAGGGAAGGAAAGGCCGTAGCCTTGTGCAAACAAAGAAGACCATATCTTAGGCGTTTGTGGGTGCAAAGTGAACAAGAAGGCCGAGGGCACACTTTGTGTGAATGAAAAATTGAAGAACACACATTGTGTGTGCAAGTGAAGTAGGTCGTATCCCTTGTGGGGTGCACACTTTGAAGAATGAAGAATATTTTGTGTGTGTGCAAAGTGAAGGAGGAAGGCTAAAGACTTACCTTAGTGGTGTGTGTGCAAAGGAATAAAAAAGGCCGAACCTAGTGTGTGCACTAAGTGAAGTGTATACACTTAGAAGAAGTGGAAGACTCTCACACTAAAGTATAACACACGTTTATGTGTGTGTAATCAAAAGGAATTAAGTGTGTGAAGGAAGTGAGAAGGTGTGTGCTTAAAGAGACTACACCCTTTGTGGGTTTATTTCACCGAGAAGAAAAAGGGGAGTGCATGCTTGCATGCATGCACATGCACACGCGAACAAAGCTAAATCAGGCTGTGTGCATCTGAGTTGTCCAAGACCAGAAGATCTTGAAGAATTTGAGAATCCATGCAGTCAGTGCATGAGGAAGAAGAGTTTCCATGCATTCGGTGCATGAAGTTGAATTGATGTGAGACTGGACCAGACTAAAGTTAAAGACATCAGTTGTCTGAGTATTCAGTAATTGAGAAGAGCCTGATCAACAGAAGTGATCAGAAGTTGCTGAGCAAGACCAACAGACCTTTTCAGAGGTTGTTGATGTTTCTTGAAGAGAGAAGGCCAGGTCATCCTTAGGAGAAGGAGATAAAGCCTGAGCAAGACGAGAAGACCTGATCATCACAAGTGATCAGAGGTACAGAGCAAGGCCAACAGTCTTTATCCCAGACTGCTGAGGATACTTGAAGAACATAAAGAGAAGAAGAGATACTCATGTGACTCGAGGAGCCAGGAGAAGACACTGTGGGACTCAGGGAGAAGAAGTCTTCAGTGGGATTCTGGAGCAGGCCAGTGGGACTCTGGTAACACTGTGTGACGCAGTATAAAGACCCTCCTGTGGGACTCAGGAGAGATACAGTGGGACTCTGTATCGGCCATTGTAATTTTAACAGGTTATAATGGAGAATCCATGCTGGGAGAGCATGGCAAGGATGTAGGCCTTTGGTGCCGAACCTTGTAAATCCTTGTGTCCTGTGCCTTTTCATTACTGCATTATCCGGGAAAGGTTGAGAGACATAAGAAGAGTGGATCGAGGCCTTAACAAGCCATAGAGGTTTAATTGATTAAGAATCAATTAGTAAAAAGTTTTAAAGGATCACTGATTCACCCCCTCCCCCTCTCAGTGATTCACACTGATCTGGGCACTTCAAAAGGGAAGTATGCAGGTCATCTATAATCACTCATAAAAGGTTTATAATAGGAAAAACTTATTTGGATGTGATGATATTGACATGGAAGAATCAATAAAGTCCAAATAATGATAGAGAATGATAATGAACATTGATTATAAAAAATTTGATGATCTTTAGAATGTTGATGATAAAAAATAAATCTATTATGGATGAAAAGACCGTTAATTCATATAAAGTAAATGTAATAGGATTTTATTTTTATTTCAATATCATTTTCTGATAGTTGATTAATTTTTTTTACCATTTAGAATAGGAACAAACTTTAATATACTTACATGACTTGTAGAATATCACCCTTTAATCAATTTCTCCTAAAATGACATATTTTTATTTAAATGATGAGTATTTAAGATTATTATTTTAGGCTTAAATTAATAAAATAATTATCTTATTTGAATAAAATAATTTTCCCCTTTCCTAAAACATTAACTGAAACCAAAATCATTAGTACAAGGTAAAAAATTAAAAAAAATGTTTGAAACATTATTTTAGGAAAATACTACATTAATATCGAAAGTTGAACATACATACCAACAGTTTAATGTTAATGATTCTATAAATGACATAACATAAAATTTATCAATATATTTCAATCTAAGATTATTACCCAACAATTATAATTATTAGACCACATATTCTTCCAATATTTATCTCAAAATCATATAAATCACTATTATATTCATACACCATAATTGTGTATCACAATGTCATATAATTTCCATGATATGATAATCATTCACTAAATACCCGAATAACCATTAATCCAACATAATATCATACATTCCCTTGAATGATATTTTATCCTTTAATCCTCAAATAAAATCGCATAATTTTTTATTTACTTAATCATATAATGTTCCCAACGTAGTTAACATCTTCCAAAATTATATTAATCACCGAATCAACAAATAATTTTTCAACCCCATGGTTATCTCTAAAATAAAACACAAGTTACTAAAATATAAATAATTAGAGAAATAATACCATACTAATTAGGATATCATTGAGCTCGGTGATGGGTATTGCATCTTTGTCGCACATCTCATGTGTGTTCTCTCCCAAAAAAATTTCAATATGGGATAGTTTTTTAACCATACCAATGTGTTTTCCCTTTGATAATAATATATTAATATAATTCTTATAATGTTTCCAGAAAATATGATGAAAATCCAAAAAATATCATTAAATTTCAAATAAATTTTCTACCACTAATGTGTCCTATGTAGATAAATTTTCCACATAATAAAATATTCTAAATTTAATATCATTTCATTAACAACAAGAATATTTTATACCAAAGGTTAATCCATCACATTATCATACTTCCTTAAATACAATCCAAAAAAATTGACATATTTTTGGTACACTATAGTTCAAAGGTAAAAATTCCATCTAACATGTGTTCCCAAATTTTGAACAAATTGACAATAAAATGTTTCATAATTCTCATAATATATCATAATATCATTTCTAAACACATCTATTATTCAAATTCATTTATAATACCTTATGTATATTATTTAATATTATTCAATGTCATTATAAAATTCTAATGATTAATTAATATCGACATAGTCATGATTCATAAATATATCATTAAACAATTATTCACACCTTAAATCCAGACATCAGGGCCCTACATTATGTTATTTATATCCTCTATATCTTCTATCATGAAGTGTATATCTACATAACATATGATCTCATATACATGGTAGGATTTACTTTTTTAATACATTTTATTAGTTGATATTTTGAAATATGTGAAAATAGATTCCTTGATCCCCAGAAATTTGGGAGAAATTAAAAGGTGTTTGATAGACTAAATACTTTAAAATGGGTGATTTAATATTTTTAAAATATTTTAAAATCATATGAATAATATTTTTTCCATGAAAAGGAGATTATTTCAACTATAAAGGATAAGATGTTAGAGTGAGTTCCATTTAATTTATTCTTTAAAAATGTTCTATAAAATGAAAAAATAACCTAATTAAAACATAAAATGTATTATATCATATTAAAATGTGAATAATACTTATAATTAAAAAACACAATAGAATTCTATAATAAAAATTCCTTAAAATATATATATAACATTAATAAATTCTATATTAAAAATTTTATAAACTAAATGTTTATATCCATCAATTTTACATACATCCCAAAAATATGTACTAATTTTTTTTAGAAATTATCCTTCACCTTAATCCTCAGAATATCATATATCTCAAATAAGTAAAAATTATCCCGAAATATAATTAGTTACATTAAAATAACATTACATAAAACTGGAAAAAAGGGATCTATTCATTTGTACATATAATAATAATTAGACTTATAAACCCATGTTGTAATCTATAGCTCTTAGGAAAACCTCATATGAAAATATCATATTCTTTTATGGTGTTAAATCCCTACTCTGATACCTATTATAACAAACCATCTATAATTACAAGAATTCAATTTCTTACATTCCAAAAGATTTTTTATGTGTAGTTATATATATAATTAGGAAATATATATTACATAAAAATATTATATATTTTATGATCATCCATTTTATTCAGTATACATTTTTAGCCTAACACCAAAAATTTACAATGAAATATTTTTTGTTCATAGAATGAATTCACCATATTAGTTTTTAAATTATCCTTATCTTTACTAATCTTTTTATAAATATTTTTAAATATGGTATTATGAAAAAAAACATATTTTGGGATATAAAAATAAATAAATAAACAATTAGCCTATATAAAAGTTTTGAATTTTTTATATTAACTATGGGCTTAAATAATTATTTGTGTAACCAAGAAATCAACATCTCCACCCAAATATTTTCACAAATAATTTAATATGAAATATGAAAGGAAAATTACTCAAAGAATTTTATTTTTATTCATGTAAATATAATGAAAATGTTTCTCAAAGTTATACTATTCACTCTTAGGATGTACCAAGTAAATTTATTTCAAAATTAACACATCCCCTTACCTTCAAAAAAGATATCAATAATTAAAATATGAAGTATAAATAAATCATATAGGTAACGTGTGGATTCAATTTCATGTCACTATTACATATAAAGTAACTGTGATCATTACATAGAGAGTAACCATCATGGTTACTCATGGAGGAATTGTCATAGTTATACGAATAATGACAACCATGATTATATATGGAATAACCATATTCGTATATCCCCACAATATATAAATAGAATAAAAATAGAATAAATATATCACATTACCATATACATGGAAAAACTATAATGGGATCACCCACTATTAGTTTATAACAGAACCAACCATCATCATAACCAATTCCGAATAACTATAAAAAAACTATAACTCATAAAAGCTAGTATTTTTTAATATATTCCTTTTAAACATAAAAATGCTTATATGTATTTTGATATATCTATTTCAATTGTAATGAATTTTTTAAGATAATCAGAAGATAATAATGTAATATTTTATTTACTGAAAACATGAAATATTATAAATAGATCAAAAATCAAATAATGGTTACAATGGTGGTACAATTCCTTTCCACCATATATATTAAATTTTAACATTCATTTTGAAACTTATAAAGAACATAAAAAATTCCATAAAAAAATTTCGAAGAAAATACATTAAATAAATTATAAAATATTAAAATTTTCCTTAAAAATATTTTATGACCATAAAAATATATCCATAAATATTTCTAAAAACATGAACACAAATGAAAATGGGATTATAAAGGGAAACTTTAATATAATATTTTTAAAATAATATCCCTTAGTTAGAGTGTGAATCATCAAGAACATTCTTCAAATTGATAATTGATAAAATTTTGTTAATTATTTACTTTTTGTAGAAAATTTTTCATATTTACTATTCATTTTATTTTATTTATTACCATGTTATATTCAATTACTTATGTAGTTAGTTTTACATTTTACGTTTTGACTATATTCAGTTCATAATTCATAAATGACTTCAGTGGGTTGACTATTGTCAAAGAGTCCATAAATCGATAATATACATGGTAATAAAAAATAAAAAAAAATTAGTGTTATACGTCCACCTTTATTTTAAAATGAATCATGAAATATGGTTAGCAAAAATGAACTATATTACAATCCCAATGACGATATGTCATTAATAAATCGAGAGACATTGCCAATTTTCAGTGATTATTTTGTGTAAAAGTTAAATATTATTGTATTTTTTAATAGTTTTAAATATATAATAACTTAAAATTTATTTATTTTAAAATACATACATATATCATCAATATGATGTGGTGATAAAAATTAAATCACATATTTTTGTGATAGTGGTTGTCCATATATATGAAACAATGTCGTTATTATTTTTTTGAATGGAAAGTAATGAAATTAAATGATAATTTATATTTTAGGAAAAACAAATACATCATTAATATTATATATATACATTATTTCTATCATTAAAACCATATTTGGGATGGGATTATTGAAAATGAATTACATCATTCCTTGAGTTGGTAGTACACCATACATAAGAATGATGGATTCATTTCTCTCTTAACGGGTGTTGGAGAAGGATGTAGATTATTTAATGAAAAAATAAAATCATATTTTATGTAGATAATTTTTTTATTATATTATAATGGTTTTAAATGTTTTTAATGAGGACGATGAAAATGTACAAAAAAAATCTCAGCTTCGAACTATGCCTCTTCAATAGAAAAATTCATTTTCTTTAAACATTAAGACATGTATGGTTGGAATTATAAATAAAATAATAAAAATAATTTCTCATCAATTTTCATATAGTAATCTAGAAGGTATTGCACAAGCCAGATAGTTCTTGTGGTGTAATGAAATGAGAATAAGATGCCACCATTCATAGTATAGTGGAAGGGAACTATTGGAGTTTCTAAAATGTGTTAATTAAAAAAATTATTTTACACTCTAAATGAATCCAAAATGATTAGAATAAAATATAAGATTATTAAAAGTTTAATAAATCTCATCCACTTATATTTTTATGTGTTTTGACTACATTTTACAGTTATATACCAGTTTTAACCACAATTTAACACTTTTCACTTACTTTGACAATAATGTTTTTTACACCTTGAGGGTCATAATATAATATAATATTAAAAACCAGATCATAAATGAAACATCAATAATAGTTTTATACATTTAATGATCAATTATATGAATATAATATTTTAAGTAATTTTATATAATTTAATTAAATATTATTTTCTTAAAATATCAATAATTTATATTTTATAACTAATCATTATAGAAAATTTTATAACATTAATAAATAACGAAATTAGAAAAATATTTATTAATAAATACCTAAAATTTTATGTTTATCTATTACTTACTATTACATTATGTATTTAAAATTATACTAATTTTAATATTTTTAATAACATTTCTATTACCTTTCCATTAATTGAATAGTTACTGAATTCACATTGGGCAGAAATATAATATAAGTAATTATTCAATAAGAACAAAAAAATCATCATGATTTTGACTAATCCATTAAATTGAAAAATATTATTTATAATTGTTCATATCCTCTGGTTATCTAGCAGTATAAAATATTATATTTATTAAAAAATGACTGTTAAAAGTTTTTCTTTTAATTTCCTAAATATTACAAAGGTCATAATCACAATCAATTGGATAAAAGTAAAATATTAAAAAAATTATTATTATAAATGATATATAATAATCCAGAAAATTAATTCATGTTTTATTAGAATTGATCAGTCTTTTTCATTTTTTATTAACTTAAATTACCCGATTTATCCTTAAATGTTGTAAAAAAATACTATTGTTTGTATTTATAATGTCCAATAATGAAAAGGTGTTATTTTCAAATATATAACCCTATATAGAAAATATGGTATTCATTTTTAATGATTAAATGTAATGAAATTTCTTAATTTTATTTAATATTTTACCAAAAAAACATGATGGAAAATAGTTTATTATAAAATTCCCATTTTAAGTATAAAATGTTACTATACCATCATAAAGTGTAATATTAATTTAAAAATACACTATTGGAGTATTTTAAATCATAATAAACTATTTAAATTTAAAAACCAATCTATCAAAATTTATATCTTATATAATTTTAAATAAATAAAAATTATTTATAAAAATATGTATTTTTGGTATTGGAAATGTCATCTTTTTAGAATTTTTTTAAAATTTCACCATATGATTATTTTGATATTATGATACTAATAAATATCATTATATTTCAAAATTAAATATTTTACATTTCTAGAAATTATATTTTCCTCAATGAAATAAAAAATAATAATTTTTGATAAAAAAATCATTGA
This sequence comes from Viscum album, assembly GCA_963277665.1. Taxonomy (NCBI): domain Eukaryota; kingdom Viridiplantae; phylum Streptophyta; class Magnoliopsida; order Santalales; family Viscaceae; genus Viscum; species Viscum album. Next base: position 810,297,079 of record OY728126.1, on the reverse strand, counting down.
AAAATAAAATAGTTTTACTAAAAATACAGTGATTAATTTGTAAAAATTATTAATTTTTTGAATGATTAGAAATTATATATATTTTAAAAAATATTTAATCCTATTATTATCCACTAATTTAGTAGCTATGTCATAATGACCGTATTTAAATAATAATATAAAACAATGTCTTTAAGCTCAGTGATGTGTGTTGTACTCACTATCGAAAATAATTTCAATCTTTTAAAAATACAAAGATATTAATAATATAGTTTGAGGTTGGTGATTACGATTTTCTGAATGTATCGTCTCAAAAAAGAATCTATTGTTAGGGTATACAGGGTAAGTTAACTCATGGATTGTTGATCATTTTAAGATTTTTGAACATTTATAAAATGTGTATTATCAGTTAGACTTACCATCATACTTGAAATATATATACATAATGTATTCCATGTTTCTGAAATAAAATTTTATTAGCTGAACCCATCCTTTGAAATTAAATGGGATCATATTGATCATGATGTAGAAACCACTATGGTTGAATACAAAGTTCATATTATAGCTCACCATGACAAGCTTCTCCAATCTAAAAAAATTCATATTGAAAATTTAATGTGGATGTGTGGATAGGATAGACATGATACTTGGTGGTGGGAATAATTGGTGAGTATTTAATTTTCTTCTTTCTCCACAATTTTAAAATATGAACATGTTACTTTGGATATAATGTGTTATGGTCATAGGAATGGTAACACCTCGATCATTTCATTATGTGTGTTATTTTATTTTGTGTGGTATTATTTTGGTAGTGGATGTGTTGAGATAATTTTTATTCTCTTTAAAACTACTATAGTATTTAATTTATAATGTAATTTAAAAGGAAATATAATATATTATAATTTAATTTTTACTTATACATAAAGCATGGGGTCTTCGTAATGGTAATGGACTTCTACCCACACACAGGAAGATATGTATAATGGAATCCCTAGAATTATACTTTTTTATGTATGGTTAAACCCTGAAATATGTAATGGGATAGTTCTATATCTTTATATTGTAGAAGGATAGATTCATGTTGTTTAAGGGGACCTACAAATTTATATAGAATTTGTATGGGAAATATCATGTGTATGTGGGCTATGGAATTCTAAGGCATGGTTAATATAAGGTGCATAATAGGATATAAGGAACTATATAAAGCCATCCTAATTATTATAATGTCAGTATAAGGGAAATTCCTAACTACCTATAGGTATCTTCATGTTTTCAAAATTAATGTAAAGGTATAGTTTCTTTTACAAAGGGGATGTAAGAGTATTATGATTTCCATGTAAGGTTATTATGATATAATTATGGTTATTTTCTTGGGATTAAGTAATTTTTATTGATAAACTATTACCCATATATAAAACATAAGAGTTATTCAAGTGTAAAACAATTTTACACTAAGGAAGTTCTATTTCGGAGTGAAAATTAAATAAAATACATGTTCTCCACTTAGTCATCTGATTAATAATCCTATAAGTATTTTTACCCATTTTAATTTATGGAAACTATATAAATGTAATCCAATAATCACATTGATGGTGGTAGTTTTTGTTCAAAAATATTTAAACCATCCACCATCATGATTATAATTAAATGGAAAATTAATTGGCAATCCCAATTTATGGTTTTCAATACTATTCCACCAAAGGTATTTAAAAAAAACCCAAACCATTTCTATATAAATTTTATATTTGTATATTGAGAATAGTTGAATATGTTCACCTACCATTGATGAATATCGGGTTCCTCTTATATTGATATACACTCTTCTCAACTAGAGAAACAATGAGAAGGCATAGATGTAGCTTTTCCAAATAATTTGGTCATCAATAATCTATATGAGATTTTAATATCAAGAAATCATTGACCATATCTAAAGTGGGTGTGTCTATACAATTGACTGATTCTATGTATACTATGAGTTCTTGTAAAATCTTTTTAGATGATTTATTAAATTATATAAATTGGAATATTTTTATGTAGTTTTCTAAAAATCAATCATGGGTGGTTTTACAATTGTATTCAAATGGATATTTCCTTTAAAAAATTATTCACATAAATTGTGAATATTTTTTTTATTATAATGAGTATTTTTATAGATTGGGAATTTTAACACTTCACATGGGAAATAAATTTGTAGAAGTGTGAGTGTGATTATGTTTTTTTTTGAAAACATTTTACATGGGCATATTTGGGAACCCTGGGCATATAAATAAGATTTATATTGATGGATTTTTTTTTGTAAATAATGTATTAAGACTCACTACCTTTATTAGTTTCCTTTTTATTTCATAAAATGTATTCCACAGGATAGATCCCAATTATGAATCGTGCTTGATGTTTTCATCACTTTTTCATTTTTTAAATTCTGACTTTCTAATATTTATTTACTGATTAACATTATTAATGAATTATACATTTTATTACATATTGATAACATTTTTATTAATTCTTTTATTTTTTTTGTTTATAAAAAATATAAAATATATTTCAAAAAAAAGTCTTCTATATATAAAATCACATATAAACAATTTTTTTTAAAAGAAACAATTGAGTGTTTCACAAAGATACACATTGTAAATACACATTCTAGGTACCAATTTTTTAATTTTTTCTTACACCATAATTTTATAATTAGGTGGGTGTATAACTTTAATTTCAAAACTCAAATAAAGGTAATCGAAACATGTTGTTTACTAGATTATCTTAATTCAAGATTTATTCTCTGTGAGATGGTTTAGTTTGGTGCATGTTCAAATATAGACATTGTCTAGGGATGTTTTTTTTATATTTTTTATCACAATCAATGATTTTTATATTTTTTATTTCATTATTATTCATCTTCAATTCTTCATCTTTTAGTACGACTTTTTATCATAATTATTATTTCCCTGCACTTTCAGTTCTAACATAAAAAACTATTTTATATTAAAATATCAAAATGAAACCCATTTAGTAAAACTAAATTCAATGTTTTCCAAAAAAATGTGCATATTCAAGACACAAGAACATGATTATAAACAATTATGATAATATGGATGGAATTAGATAAACTAATCATTACATAAAAGATAACCAACTCAGGTGGTATATAATGATATGTAGATGAAATCTAAATGCATGAAACATATTTAGTCTTAGGCTATAGAATATATTATATGTAAATGAAAAAGAGGCTAATCTGAAAATATAATAAAATGATATAATTTCATTCCATTTTTTGGATATGAACCTTATATCCACTATAGTTTTTTTAAATTTTCATATGTTTTATGGTTTCATAAAATAAAATAGAACAATAACAAAAAAAAATTAATAATTTTTTTAAATGTGATGTATTACCACTCCCGTGAATTTAAAATCCACTATATAATATATAAAAAATTTATTTACACATAAAATCTATAAACTCATTTTATAAGAATGATCTCCTTATAGACATTTATCAATCCACCAATGATTGAATTCAAGAACACCGACCTCACATATTCAAAATTAAATAATTTAATAAATTTAATAAAAGGATTACATAAGAATATACAGTATACATGGAATGAATTAATTTTTTAATGACACATTTTTCAAACATTCTTTATGGTTTATGGAATGAAAACCTCTAATAGAGAGTCGATGCTCATGAATTCATGTAAAAATCATATATCCCTTCATGTTGATTCTCCAATGGATAATAATGTAAATAAAACCAAAGGAATCAAGTATCACATTATGGTATCTAAATCCCCAAAAATATTCTAAATAAGATACTATAAAATTATATGAATATAAGGTTTTTGAATTTTAAAATAAAGAAACCAGGTATAGATGTATTAAAACAACAATATTTTGAATGATAATTAATTCATTATTTCACTCGAATCATGAATGGAGAAAATTCATATTCATTTAAAATTTAGTTTTCAACCATTAATAAACTACAAAATAAATTAAAATTAGTTCTTGAGAATAAAATAACCACATGTCAATATATGGTTTTTTTTCTAGATGAAAAATTGATAAATCAATTTTTATTTATTTTTATCTGAAAAATAGAATTGTTTGACGGTAATATAGTTTTATCCTTACTGATCTCTTAGCTTTCAAGTAATGAAACATGGATACCCTTAAAAATTAATTAAAATAAATGAACTCCAATAATATATCTCAATTAATCCTTACACATAATCCATTTTACACTTACACAAACATTGCAAAAGAAGGATTACTGTTACACTGCTTTAGAAAACTCTAGGATACCTTTATTCATCTTGGGTTTAACAATACAAAACATTTACAGAAAACATATTACCTTTAAATAGTTCCTTATTTACCCTTATAAAAGTCATATGAATATGGAATTTCCCTTACGTGGCCCACATACATTAGGGATTTTACATACGTGGGCCATAGAAAATATTAGTTACACTTACACAACTGGAATCCATCCTAATGAAACATTTTGAAAAATAAAAATACCATTCCAAGACGATGGGTTACTATTAAAGTACCATATTATTTCATGGGTTACAATTATTAAACACCTATGTTGTATAGGTAAAAGTTCATCACCCTTACAAAGACACCATTTTCTACATGAGACTAAAATTTAACCTAAATGTTTTATTTCACTTTAAAATACATTATAAAATAAATCAAAATGGTTTTGAAAGAGAATAAAATGTCCCCAACATATATGAAATGAATATTAAATTTTAAAACCCCAAGATTATATTTTAATGAAAAGATCGATGTGTTATAGTTAAAAATATAATACAAAGAGAAGGATTATTTTAATTGTTAGTTATGTTTAAAATGTGAAACATGATTCAATTATGATTATTTAATCTCAATATAGGATACATGTTTTTTATTTTTTTGAGGAATTATTACAGAATTATATAAAATATCATGGTTTATGGTTTATGATATAAGATTTTTCTGTCTACAAATTAGGTTTCATGATTAATGTGGTTGTGGGTTCTTTTAAGGGTTAAAAAAATTATAGATGATAATTAGTATAAATACATTAATACTATTTTTAATTATTATATTGTGGGTGTACCATGTATAAATGTATTTATTATTAATTGATGTTTAATGTATTAGTATCCCTTAAATTTAACATGTGTAAAACTGTATTTGAGGTTAAAGGATTTTATATTTTGAGTAAAATAGTTGAAAATTACTAATAATATTTAGGGTTAATATTATATTTTATATTGATGTAATTATGATTAATTAAGAAAAATGGTTATTACATTTTTGGAGCATTTTTATTATTTCATAGATAACCATAATATTGAAAATATTTTTTTTGATGATGATCTTATTGATATGTTTGAATAATTTTATTATAATTTTATGAACAAAGTATGAGTAACATGAATGTAAAATTATTAAATAAGATGGAATTTTGGCGAGGAATAAATGTTGAGTTATCTTTGGAAGCATATGTGATATTATTATTTCACTATGATGATACATGTTATATATAGAAAATATTGGCATATTATGTACATTTTATTATTATGGTATATATATATTTGGCATGTGATTTTTTGACAGATTAATTTTGGTAGAGATTAATATTAAATTTACCTCAAAAGAATATATGTTTTAATATTTCTAATAATTGGGTTTCAATATTTTTTAGGGTAATTTAAATAGTTTTATAAATATTTTATTAATTGATTATTTTAGTGGAACATTTAGTGTTTTTTTGATAACTAATTTTATTACGTATTCATTTCATAGAATTATCGTTCCATTTTCAAAACATTTTTAATTTTACGAAATACATGACGAATAGATTTCAATCCTTTTATAGATGTAATAATTCATTATAATTTGTTATTAATTCTTTATACATTTGATATTTTCATCGTTAATATTCACCATATTATATATTAGATGAAATAGTGGTGGAATCTTATTGAAACACAAAACCAAAGGATGAAATAGAGTTAATGGGTTTGAAAACATCTTGTAGAAAACTTATCAATTTTTATCTATCTTGATGATAAGAAAATCAAGAAACTCTTGAATAGGGATATTGAGGTAAAAATCCATTCCATGAATAATCAGTTATGAAAAAATTAATGGTCCTTTCCACCATTGGGGAAAATTAAATTTTATGTCAATGATTCATCCACAATAAACATATTTGTAATAAAAATTTACCATTATTGGAAATAATTACCATCCTTAGTATAAAAGATTTATGTTCTACGACCATATATTAAATTCCATCCAATATTATGATTATTTTGAACCTAATTATTTATGATTATAGATGCACTTCATATTTATGTTTTCATATTTTTTAATGGATATATTATTTTCCCTTTTTATTATATGGGTTTTCAATAATGGTATTTAGAAATAATATTATCCCTCTCATTTGATGGTATGTTTTTTCTTTCATTAATTGGAACAGATAATAAAAATTAATTAAAAACATATTACTAGGTAACTGTAAAAAATATTTGTTTTGAAATCTCTATTAGGGATAGAAATTTTTTCATCACTCATCCCAATGGGGCTCATATCATGACACCCAAATCCCACGTCTAATTGTCCAAGTACAATAAGTAGGGATTAGTTGGAATTTAAATAACATGAGAGTTCTTAGCATTTTTACTTGTACAAATGTATACATCAATAAGACCATACAATGATTAAATATAAAATACAACTAAAAAACCAATCATGCATACTTCAAAATCCCATTACTAGAGTGTGAGAGGTTGTAAAGAAAAATAAATAGGTAAATATACAAGCTAGCCATAAATAGTTTGAAAAGAGGTCCATCCTAAAACTATACATGGGACTACTATTAGGATACCACGTGAACACAACCCAGTATATCCAATATCATTAATGAACATTTGGTATTGTTATGTCTATGAATATATGAAAATGGCAGCCATTTTCATAGGAAACAACACATTTGGTAAATGCTCATGCATGGGTGAATAGAAAAATACCTACCAAGACACTTGAGAACCACAAAAATACAACAAAATTATAACATTCAGAATTATATATGTATTTTTAAAGGAAATATAACAAAAATATCCATATATACTAAAAATATACACACAATATAAAGGTACGTCACAACCATAATTCCAGCCAAGGATTCCATCTCAATGATTCTACGTGGAACTCATCTGGGAGAACACACTTCAGGATTCTGATAACACTGATGACATCCAAATAGATTTAATATATAGATGTGGATTCAACCTAAGGCCATGGGGGATGAAAAAACTCAATCTGGAATAACCTTCTATGTAGTAGATTTGTGCCCATGTAATGATGGTGTTGATGATACCAACAATTCCACCAAATGTAATCAGATGATATATGATCTCACTCAAAGTCTCATGTATAGATTATAATAGATCTACACAAGAAGATATTCTATAGGGAATGTTGTCCAATTTGTAGTATGTGATTAAATACCATGTCTAAGGGAATGTATATAAGATACAAACCCAATCTTGATTTTCCAAGATACATAAGAAATATTTTATAGAAAATAATTTGAGGAGAACACGAAATGTAGTATTAGTACACTTCGTTCCCCATTGACATAGGGTCATTTTTGTATAAGTAGTCTATGTTCATTTCAATTTTACAAAACATGACATGTTTCATCCTATGTACATCTTCATGTGAACTCGTACATGGGTATGCTTGTGTATATCTTTCCATGTTGTGTCCATATGGGAGTACATACTGTGATAATGTACTCCAGCATGTGTACTACAACTACTTTCTATGTTCCTGATATTGAACAAATTGAGCCTTCATGGAGGTGTTACCTGATGTGTCATATAGTCACAAACCATGTGAATATTATATAACTCTTGAAAACCTAACAATTTCGAAGAGGGTCCCATATGACATGTAATACCAGATTGCGCAAAGTATGTTATGGGATATTCATGAATCCCAAACCCATTTCATGTGACCTTCGAACGCTCCCCAAACCATCGATCTATTAATGTATATCTTTTTAAAATTTAGAATCAAGCCCCGAAAATATATTCCACCATTCATGAACAACATCTAGTCCATCAATTCATTCAAAAAGTTTCTTTCAATATGGTATATCATTTTCTTCCAATGAATATTAAGAGCGTGCATCTAATTTTTTTGATATTCTTATATTTCCATCATCGCACCACTGAAATTTCATGTCAATCCCAAATCTAAACTATTGGATTGTTTCAAGATGAAATAAGTGTGGAATGATCAACTCCTCAGTTGATATAAAACCACAAGCCAACGAATAACTACCATGATAGATGAAGTAATCATGGGATAAAATCACAAGTATCAGCCATGTGGAACAAACTATATTCAATGTTTGTTATAAACATGACATTCATCATTTATAATGAAGAAAAAATATATAATATAATAAAAATAGAAAAATTATGAAAATAAATTCCTTCTAAAATATTCTCCAACATTATGCATGATCCCTTAAATAATACATTTGGTTATTGATCAGTGTTCATCATAGAAATATAAAATATGGAAAGGATCGAAACACAATAATGGACCTACCTTTTTTTGGATCGATAAATGAAGAAGCATAGATCTACGCAATGATCATTGGAGAGAGCCTCTGATTTCATATTGTATATGTTTTCAATCTTCGATCAGGTTATCATCTAACAATGGAATATTATCCAACATCACTCCAAAAGTTCTCCACATCTCCAATTTTTTGCATGTAATCATTATAATTCACCTTAATCATATATTTATAGAATAGGTTAGTTCATTTTTTTATAAAATAAATTCAAATAAATAAATTAATTGTTTTATTCATTTAAGTCCCATGAGGACTTTTACACAAACTACCTACATGAAAAATGGTTATGTCATGCCTTAGGTAAAACCAATATAATGAAAACAATGGTTCCTATCATATTTAGTAATTGTACCCTTGATTAGATGTTATTACAATATATTATCAAAACTAGGTGTGTATGTGTTATTTAATATATTTATTATATTTCAAGAATTTATTCTTAGCACATCGGGCCATAGAATCACACGTCATCTTAATAGCCATTCCAAAAAAATTCAATATAATATAAAATAAATAATAAATGGAATATATGAGTATTCACCTTTTCCCTACAAAGTGACTTTACATCCCTTAAAAAAGGGGCTACCCCAATAGATGAGGGTACAGAGCTATTATATGATCCTCCCACTACTAGGTACTATTTAGAAGACTCTCATGCTACCAATGCACACACCCTAAGGGAATATATCACACATAAAAGACCCTATCCTACTAACAATAAATATCTTCCATGTAATCATCAATTATAGATCAATCCTTTATTTCCATCACACCTCAGTTGACAAAGTGTGAGGGGTTATGTATGCACCTCCTTAGTTGCGAATCATGGAAGACCTCATGTACATGGTCTTACTATAGTGGTAGAGATGAGAATTTTTCCACCTCTCTAAATATAAATAGTATCTATAAATGTCCAATGATAACTAGGGATTTATTATATACCCAACTAAATATTCAGAATTCACATTGAGGTGAAACCATTTGGAACACGAGGTCTCCCTCCACAAAATCTGAAGGCCCTTATTTTCTATATGTATAAGACTTCTAAAGAACATTTAATGATATAATATACTACTAGATTATTAGAACCTACTCAGTAGTTTCTCAATCCATCTCTAGTCCAATGTTTGATAAATCACCTTGTTTATTCCAGCAAAGTGATAACCCATGTTGCCTCTTGTACAACACATCTAATGGTTCCATGAAAATAGAGGAGTGGTTGTTTATTATGTACATGGAATCCATTAGTGGTATGTGATCCTCCCAACAATAGTTAAATTCCAAAATGTAAACACACAACAAGCCCTCCATAACCTAAATGGTCCGCTCAATCTGACATTACGTTTGGTGGTGAGACATTGTTCTCAAGTGTAACTTAGTACCAAATGACTTCTAGAATACCATCTAAAAACTATATATGAATAGATAATCATGGTATAAATTTGTCACTAATGGGACTCAATGGATTCATACTGTATTCTACCCATAGACGAATATCATACTATATATAAAACTCTACTGTAGAGAAACAACGATGTGGGCTAACATGGTGAGTTAGTCTATGATCACCCAGATGGAATCATGTACCCTTGAAGTAATTGGTATACCCATAAAAATGTGTATATATATCCCATCTCATCTACACTCTAGAACCTCTACCGGTTGATCTAAACCAACTAGATCATGGTGTACATCCTTCACATGTATACAAGTAATGGATCAAAAGAAAAAATATAAAACACCAGTCATCATCGCATTAAACATCCCATGTAAATAAAGAATAATTAATTTTCAAATTTATTAATATTTATGAGAAAAATATTAATGTTACTGGAAAGGGGTTACTATGTTTTATGACATAACTAATATGAAATAATGGGTTTCTTTGAAGTCTAATGTTACACACAATGCCGAGTAATAATGGAAAATAATAATATTATTTTATTTTATGTTTTAGTAAATTCCTCTCCATTTTATTGGTTGTAATTAATATAACTAACTACAATATGATTATACATGTTTGTTAAATGTTTTTTCATTTATCAAATAAAATTTAGAGGCTTAAAATCTGAATGAATTTAATTTCATGTAGAAATACTCACATATTCTTTAAAAGGTCAATTTACCTCCTTTTAATGACAAACCCTATTAGAATCTAGTTATTGTCACTTTTATATGTTCTATTTGAAAAAATTATATTATTATTTAGAATCAAGACATCAAAATTTACTTTGGAAAAATCTCTGGTATTTTTTCTAATAAAATTCATTTTTAATTAATATTAAATCATACTTTATTTTAATTAAAAACATACTTTTAATATATTTTATTTATATGGATAGATTATATTTCTAATTTCTTTTAAAGGGTGACTAGATTTTCTTTTTACCATTTAATCCATTTTTGGTCATAGAATGTAATTTCACTATGAAATTAAACATAAATAAGTGTCAATCTTTTGATAGTTATTATTTATTAAAAACACGTTTTTAGTTTTGATAATAAGAATTAATTTTATATTAATTAATCCTTATTCTAGGTTTTTTTTTGTTAAAATAGACATCATTTTTGAATTCAGAATATCAACTATAGCTTCAGCTGAATTTTTGGTATTATTCTAAAAAACATCAATTTTCTATGAATAGTGAAAGCACTGAGTAGTAGTAAAAAATCTAACGTTTTCATTTAAATGAAACATTACCATTTCTGTTAATTTAATTTAAAAAATCATACATACTTTTTTTTATTAGTATGTAAAATGTGGTTTAGTAAGATGAAAATATTTTTTGTGAATAATAACTTTTTACTTTTTTTACCATGTTTAATGGTAAATAGTGTTACTCAAGGTAAAAACTATATTATAATAATACTACATTAACAAAAATGTGTCCTAATTCTATTGGATGATAAATTTCTGACAATTGGGCCGATTTTGAGACTCCATGAAGCCACTTAAGAGTGATAAGGACACTTTATATTAATCAATTTAAAGTAAAGACATAACTGACATGAACATATATATTTTAGTAAATGAATTCTTACATGGGGTTATATAAATTATCTATTCCACTATAAATATTAATTTGAAATATAATAATTTATCGTGCATCATGTTATTTTTTTATAATTTGTATAAATTAAATAAATAAAATTATTTATGATAAAATAATGATGTAGTTTTTTCCTCATTAATGAATTTCTTAAATAAATAATATTAAAAAAATAAATACATTATCCAAAACCTGTCCAATTCTATATAGATGATTTTATTTATAATAAGAGTCATCTTATATTTGACTTTAATGAGTTTTTGACCTTTAGAAACCGAAAATAATTATATAATATAAATAATATTTCCAGTCATTACTAAGGATCCCTTCCACCCCTTATAAAATTCCATCACTTCTAACCCATTACTCATACCTATAAATCCCTTTTGTTTCATCTATACAATACACACATAATCTCTTTAAATCCCCCTCTAAAACCTAGATGCATTACCTTAGGCATAAGTTGTTGAGTCAGTAAGGTTTTCCTTATGGCTTTTCCTTTCCTTCTTGGTTTGAAAATCACAAACACATTACCTTTAAGGAAAATCAATTTTAAAAGGAAAATCACTTTTATAATAAAAATATTTTTTAAAAAGAAAATATTTTTTATAAGGAAAACCATTTTATAAGGAAAATCGCTTTTATAAGGAAAAATTCTTTTATATGGAAAGTTTCTTTTATAAGGAAAATCGCTTTTGTAAGAAAAATTATTCTTATCATATTTTCATTACTTATATCCATATATTTCTTATGTATAAGATTCAGATTCATTTCTATATTCTCAGAATTGTTTGAAAAATTGATATGAAGCATTCTATTTTAGGTTCCGAATTCTGGATGAGAACTGTAATGAAGTTTCACTCTGAATTCCAGATGAGAACTTTAATGAAGTTTCAATACGAATTCCGAATATGAATTCTGATAAAGTTCTACTCTGAATTTTGGATACGAATTCTCATGAAGTTCGACATCGAATTCTCATTACGAATTTTGATGAAGAATTCTCATTACGAATTCTGATGATGAAATCTCATTACGAAATCTCATTCTGAATTCTCATTCCGAATTCACCTATTAAACAGAATATGATCATCTTTTCTTTATACACTCTGAATTTATTTAGACTCCAAATATTATTTCTGGTTAGACTCTGAACTTTCTTTTTGCTTACACTTTCATAATTTATCCACTGTTTGACATTTTGTTTACACTCTGAACCTTCACTCTGAACTTTTGTGTTACACTTAAAACGATGTCGTACATTCTGTTATACTTGTTTTGTTATAAAATGATGTCGTCTATTCTGTTATAAAATAACCGTTGGTTATGTTACAAGTGTACAGGTCCCTCCGATTTTTAAGGAAAATATGACCGTTGGAAAAGAGGTCAACCTTGCCAATAAATAGGAGCTCATTTGAAAGAGCTCGACACTGATAACAATAAGAACTTCTTCGACATTTTTCACACATGTTGTTGAAGTGATTTCTAGAGAGAGATGCTCTTATTAACTTTCAAAGCTTCATGCAACTCCGAATGTTAGTGATTACATTCGAGGACTTCCTGGGATAAGAAGACAGAGGTGCCGACTACCATGAAGTTAGAGGGCTTCTTTGCTGAGGAAGACAGATGTTGCCAACTAACTTGATGTTGAGGGCTTGCGGGGATAGCTAGACAGAGACTTCGATCTTCGTATCGAGGGCTTACCCTGGTGTGGGTATGATAGACTTTCTTGAAAGTATAAATCAATGGACCTTTATCCGAGGTTGTTGGATACCCTTCTCATTGGGTTAAAAGCCTTATATCTTATTACTTGTAGTTTTATAACTTGTTTGTTTTCTGCTTCATTTTGTATGGTAAGAAATTTATAACTTTCTTATACTTCCCTACATTTACCCTGATTCATTTAGATTCTATATGCTTTAAGGTAGAATCTCACTTTGTAATATATGGTTATGTTTCAACTTCCGGAACCATAATTTCCAGAACCTACTTTCAGAATCTCTTTCTAGTTTTATGAATGTTCATAGGACGTGATGTTTATAACTTCATTCCTTATTCCACGTTTTCATTTGGTGTTAGAGTTGTTGTGAATTTTCTAATTTAAACTTTCTTAAACTTAGTCCTTTCCTTTCCTTAAGGAAACATAGTTATTCGTAACTAACTTGAAAAGTTACAAAGGAATTTTTAAAGTGTACAATTCACCCCCCTCTTTTATATTGAACATCCACATCATTATTTCAATGCTACAATTGGTATCATAGGAGGTCTCTGAAATACTTTTACTCACGTATAGGTTTTTCTTGCTCACTTTTCCATTCCAAACTTTTCCATTCCGAACTTTCTCATTCTGAACTTTATTATTACGAACTTTTTCTACTAATAAGTTTGTGTTCCAAAGGTTATTTTAAGTATGGCTAGAATTAATGTTGGTTCTATTGATAATCTAAATACTACAAGACCACCAATATTTTATGGTAATGAATAGGAGTATTGGAGACACCGAATGAATACTTTTGTTATCAATACTGGAGTGGATAACATTGTTATGCTTACTGGTGATTATAAAATTACTGATAAGGAAGTTAGAACTTTCACTAACCAGGAAAAGCAAGAGTATCAACTCAATTATAATGTATGAAATACCTTACTTTGTTCAATGAATAGAAATATATATAGCCAAATTTCTTCTTGTGAAGCAGCGAATTGTTTCTGGAAGAAGTTAGAAGTTACACACTTTGTAACTTCTAAAGTGATTGAAACTAGGATAGATATGCTTAAAGCAAATACCATGGCATCAATTTTCTTTATGGTGAACCAATTTGTAAAGTTCAACAGAGATTTATGACTATAGAAAAAACTTATAGTCTCTGGGAGAGAAAGGTTTAGATGATGAATCACATATGGATAAGATAATAGATATTATGCCCAATGAGTGGGAATCCAAAAGAACTTCTATAGATGAGAACATGAAGGTCACTCAAATTTATCTTTATTAGTTATTTAGAACTCTTCTCCAACATGAAACTAGAATGAAGAGATATGCTGAAAATATCAAAAAGAAAAATGGAAATGGTTCTGTTGCTTTTACAACAACATCAAATCTTATGAAATATAAGACTCTAGAGAGAGTAACCAGATCCAAGTCTAAGAAGATGGTTGTTGAATCAGATTCTAGTGAAAGTGAAGTCTCTGAAAATTAGTTAGAAAATCTTTCTCATAGGATGAACAAGATAACTGGCCAGAGAAATTTCCAATCCAAGTATAAGAAAAAGGACAGGAAAGATAGGAAATATGGAGAAGATACTTGTTATGAATGCAAGAGATCTAGACATATTATACTAGTTTGCCCATTGATTAAAAAGAAAGAAATAAATGAAAGGAATTCAGACAGGAACAGAAAGAAGTATTATAAATCCAAAGCTAAGAATGTTCTGAAAGCTAATGACACCTGGAGTTCCAGTGGTGGTGACTCTTCAGATTAATCTTCTGATTATGAATCTTCAAGATAGAAGAATCTTGGTCTTATAGCCAGATTACCTATTGATAATCATAGTTTTATGGCAAAGGTAAGAAATGTTGAATCATTGAGAAATTTATCTTTAAATTCCAATGATAGAAAGTATTATAACTCTTCAGATGACGAATCCTCTTCTGATGATGAAAATACTTTACCTACATATGAATAAGTTTCTAGGTTTGCTGAACTTCTTGAAATTGAGAATTCAGAACTCAATAAAAAACTTGATAAGGAAAACTCTAGGAATTCTATTCTTACGAAAGAGATATCATATCTTTCTAAATATCTTGAAAAGAAAAATGATGATTTTGAAAGTATTTAAAAAAATCTTGAGGAAGTATGTTCTGAGAAGAACAAACTTTCTAAAGAGTTAGAAAAAGTAATTTCTAAGAAAACTGTTATCGAGTCTCGCTCTAGTTCTAAAAATAATGATTTTAGGATAAGAACATGGTTATAAAACTCAAGTCCGAAATATTTTCCATAAAGAAGATTTTATCAAACTTTACCCATGGTAAGGAAAATTTTGATAAAAAGTATTCTCAAATACGACCTTTAAGAAATAAATCCGGATTTTCTTATACCCATGAAAAACCTATTTTCAGTAACAATTATTTTGTTCCTAAATGTGCCCCATTTTGTACCATGTGTCAATGTGGTGGTCCCTGGGTAAAGAATTGTTCCTTAAACAAAACCCAATCTCTAGGATTTCACAAAGCTTATTTTTCTAAGAATATGTGGGTTCCTAAAATTTTGTTATCTAGAAATCTCGGATCCAAACATGTTTGGATTCCGAAAGTCTAATTATATTCTTGATTTTAGGAAAACAAAGAGAGTACCAGCAACAATACATGGTACATGGATATTGGATGTTCCCGACACATGACTGGTAACAAAATCTATTTTGAAAAGATTATCAAAATGAAAGAAGGAAAGGTAACCTTTAGAGATAATACTAAGGGGTAGATTGTTGGTATTGGTAATATTGTTCTTCTAGTTAAAACCTTGATTTCAAATTTTCTTTTTTAAGGGTCTTAAGCACCACCTCATTAGCATAAGTCAGTTTTGTGATGAAGGGTACCTTGTGAATTTTAGGAATGATAACTGCTTAGTTCACAATTCCAAGGAAGAATTTATTCTCTCAGCCAATAGGCAAGAGAATGTTTACACCTTAAATTTTTAAGACCTTACGAGCCAAGATTTACCTTCTCTAAGTGAAATGGAAGAGAATTCCTGGTTATGGCATAGAAGACTAGGTCACTGTAACCTTAGAAACCTATGTAAACTCTCTAAGAAGAAACTAGTTAAGTATCTACCGGAGCTTTTATTTAATTCCTATAAAGTTTGTCATCCTTGTCAATATGGTAAGCAACATAAATCTATTTTTAAATCAATCAGTGAAGTCTCAACAACTGATGCATTACAGTTAGTGCACATGGATCTTTTTGGTCCAACAAAAACTGGAAGTATTGGAGGAAAATACTATGTGTTTGTCCTAGTTGATGATTACACTAGATTTACTTGGGTTTATTTTCTAGCAAATAAGTCTGAAGCTTTTTCTTAGTTAAAAAGTTTTAGAGCTCAAGTTAAAAATGAGAAAAACCTTCCATTGAAAACTATTCATAGTGATCATGGAGGAGAATTTCAAAATTTTGATTTTGAAACTTTTTTAGTAGAAAAGGTATTACTCACATTTTTTCAGCACCTAGAACTCCTCAATAAAATGGTGTAGTTGAAAGAAGAAATATAATTATTCACGAGATAACTAGAACCATGTTGAGTGAATATTTTATAGCTAGACATTTCTGGTCTGAAGCTGTAAGTACTGCTTTCTATACTATAAATTGAGTCTTGATTAGACCTTTTCTTAATAAAACACCTTATGAGTTATGGAATGGTAGAAAACCAAGGATTTCCTACTTCATGGTTTTTGGTTGCAAAGTATTCATTTTAAATACTAAAGATAACTTACATAAATTTGCACCAAAATCCAATGAAGGAATTTTCTTAGGTTATTCAACAACTTCTAAGGCTTATAGAGTATTTAATAAAAATACTTGTACTGTTGACGAAATAGTACATGTAAAATATGATGAGTCTGATCCTTTTGTTTTTAAACCATCCCAGCCTACATCCTCGGATGTGTTTTCAAAAACTGATTATCAACCGTTGATAGAAGATCCTTCTGATAAGGAAAATGTTCAACAAGGTACTTCCAAAACATTTACCCAGAAGACTTTCTTCCCTATGTTGATGAACATGCTTTTCAAAATCCAAATCAGGTGTTTCTTAAGAATCATCCCAGTGATAGTATCATCAGTGATGTAGATCAACCTGTAAGGACTAGAAGTTCCTTAAGAAATGAAGTAGAACATCTAGAATTTCTTTCCCAATTAGAACCAAAAAGAACTAATGAAGCTTTAGGTGATGATGATTGGATCAAAGCCATGTAAGATGAACTAAATGAATTTGACTAGAATAGAGTCTAGACTTTGGTTGAAAGACCTAATGAAACATATGTTATTGGAGTAATGTGGATCTTCAGAAACCAATGTGATGAAAGTTGAGTCATAGTTAGAAATAAAGCTAGACATGTTGCTAATGGCTATAATCAGCAATAGGGAATATACTATAAAGAAAGATATACTCCAGTAGCTAGACTTGAATCTATCCGTATTCTACTTGCCTTTGCTGCATTCTTTAATTTTAAACATTTCCAAATTGATGTGAAATGTGCTTTTCTTAACGGTTATGTTCAAGATGATGTTTTTTTGAACAACCTCCTGGCTTTGAAGATACAAAACATCCTGATTATGTTTTTAGACTTACCAAAGCTCTGTATGGCCTTAAACAAGCCCCACAAGCATGGTATGATAGACTCACTGAATTTTTGCTTCAAAATAACTATGTTAAGGGAAATGAATATCCAACCCTTTTTATAAATTAAGATAAGAAAAATGTTTTGATTGTTCACATTTATGATGATGACATCATATTTCGTTCAACTCAGCAATCTTTAACCGACTCTTTTGCAAGTCTAATGAAACCTGAGTTTGAAATTCGTATAATGGGTGAGTTACCATTTTTCCTTGGTTTTCAAATTTCTCAAAAACCAGAAAGATCCTACATATCTCAACGTACATATATTAAAGATCTTCTCAAAATGTATGGTTATGACAACACTATGAGTATAAGTACTCTCACTAGTACCTCAAACTCTTTAGATCATGATGAAGCTGGGAAACCAGTAGATCAAACATCTTTTAGAGGTATGATAGGAAGTTTACTTTACATAATAGCTAGCCGTCCAGACTTCATGATCTCATTATGCTTATGTAAAAGATATCAATCCAATCCTATGTAATATCACTTAAAGGTAGTAAAAAGAATTTTTTTCTACCTTAAGGGAACCATGGATCTAGGATTATTTTATACTTCTGGAAATGATTTTGTTCTAAAAATCTGTTATGATGCTGACTTTGGTGGATGTATAATGGATAGAAAGAGTACACTCGGAAATTTTCATTTCGTAGGAGATTCATTAGATTCTTGGTCCTTCAAGAAGAAACATTCTATAACACTTTCCACTGCTGAAGCTGAATATGTTGCAGCTGGAAGTTGTTGTGCTCAAGTGTTGTGGATGCAAGACACACTCACATTCTATGGCATGAGTTTTACTAAAACTCAAATTTTTTGTGATAACACAAGTTCCATTTACCTAAGTATGAACCCTGCATATCACTCTCGTGCAATGCACATAGATATTAGGAATCACTTTCTTAGGGATCACACACTAAAAGGAGATATTATTCATCAGTTTATCAGAATGCAAGATCAACTTGATGATATTTTCACAAAATCTTTTCCTTATGATAGATTTGAATACATTAAACAGAAGTTAGGAATGATAACCGTAAGGTAATCTTTCGTAATTAACTTTCTGTTGAAAAAATATCTTTACAGTAATAAACTCATTTTCAAAGGGGGAGTACATTTGATTGTAAGAGTAACTAAGTTTTTTAAAGTTTGTTATCAAACTTTTTAGAACTAAAATTATGGAATGGAAATTTCCAGAACTGAAATTTTCAGAATGGATATTTTCATATAGAAAAATTCTGGAATAGAAATTTGCGTATTGAAAACTTCCATAATGAAACATTTGTACTGGTATTTACATAACGAGATTTTTTTACCGAGACTTTTATAATGAGTTTTTCATTTTCAAAATTTTGTTATGAAATTTTCATGCTGAAAATCTTGTAATGTTTGTTTCGTTTTCATTGTTGAGTTTTTCATAGTGATTTTTTTGTGAACTATGACTTTTCGTAATAATGATTTTTTTTCATAGTTTTTGTTACCCATTACGAATAATCCTCTTAAGCCAATACAAAAGGTATGATTTCCTTACTCAAGTTTTCGTAATCATACATTACTTGATAGTATTTTCTTATATTTTGTTTTCGGATTATAGTGTTCTTAAATCATTGTTTTCAGAAAAACCTCAAAAGATCGGATTCAAGTTTTCTTGAGAATTAGTTTTCAACCGTCAGATCTGATCTCAGCTTGTCAGAACCGTTCAATCAACCGAGGAAGTTGAACAGTCTTCTAGTTGCCGATATAAAGGGGACATCAAATGGTTGTCCAACATTGGTTTTCAAGTTCCAGCGTCCCGAAGCTCTGCCTCTCTATTTTAAGACTGTTCTGAACTTCAGCAATCTCTGTTCCGAACTTCCCAGAAGTCTTCAGATCCGAATGTCAGTGGATGTAGCTTCTCAAGACATGTCTTCCTCTAAGCCGATTTCTAAGTGGTTAGTATATAGAGAATGGGTGGTTCATCCTTATTTCTTCAACATGTATGATTCTTTTATATCCAAGAACCGTAAGCTTAATGGATGGGAAGATGTTGCTGTATCTAAGCCTGGAAATCATGATGAAGTATTTTCGGATTTTCTTATAGAATCTTATGAGATAGTTTACTACTATAAGGAAGATGGAAGGTAGAAATTATCGTTTAAGTCTTATGGAAAGACTTATAAGCTCTCTTATGCCAAGGCAGCCAGCTTGGTAGGGTTGAAAAATGAAGGATAAGATGAGTTCATTTCTTATGTTTTTCCGGATTCAAAGGGAAGATTCGACAAGGAAAAGGCTTTGGAAACTCTGGGACTGTTAGAAGATAAGGCTTCGAAGATTGCTTCTCTGTCTACAAATTTCCGGATTCTAGAATTTAGGGTACAAGGCCATATCGTATCGAGAAAGGGTGACAAAGATAGTCTGAAGGAGAGTGAGATTTATAATCTAGATTTTATGACAAATATTAGGAAGTTTAATCTGCTGAAACACATTCTTATTACCCTTGAGAATGTTAAGAAAGGGAATTTGAGTGCTCAGATCATAATGTATTTAGAAATTATCTCAAAGTTGATAGTTCGGTGCCTTGAGTATTTCAAGGAGTCTTGCAAGTCTAAGAAATGAGTTTTCAAGATTATGTAGGTGAGTGATGGTACTCTCAAAAGGATGGATGTAGCCTTTGACAAGAAGACTGGTCAGTTTGTTGATTTACTTGCTAAAGAAGAAGCGGTTCCGAAAGTTGCTAAACCTGAATATTCTAAACCATTGGAGAAGAGAAATTTGAAGGAAGTTGTAGTTGAAGTAGAGAATCCCAAATCTATGGAAGTTCATTCTGTACCTCCTAAACCGAAGAAGCAGAAAGCTTACCCTGATGAGGTAGTTGCTAAGTGGAGGGAAATCAAAGAGAAGAGAGTCCAAGGGGAGCATCAGTTTGGCTTGGATCCTACGGAAGCTAAGGCCTTGAAGGAATGAACATCGGATGAGCTAGAAAAACAAGATAAAGAAAATAAGATCAAGATGAAGATGTATGAAGCTGAGGTGGTTCAGAAATTGTTAAAGTTTACTGAGATGGCCTCCGGAAACATTCTCGTTCTGAGATCTTTTTCTTTGGAATATCTACCTGAGACTCCAGGAAGAAACTTTGTCACTCCGGAAGAGGCAGTTGCTATGCCTGTTGAGGAAGTTGAGCAGATAGAGCAAGTGGAAGAGGTAGAAGCAGTTGCTGAAGGTAGTGGTGAGACCAGAGATGTTTTGACGCAAGTAGATAATTATAAAGGGACACCTTCAGAACATTTGTCACTCCAAACCTTAGAAGCTGAGTCTTCTAAGTTAGTTACTACAGGGAAGGATAAAGAGAAAGGAGAAGAATATGTATCTTATCATGCATAGGAAGAACAACTTCTACATGATATTTCTCAAATGGAGAATGTATAGGATGCTTCTCAAAAAGTTGCTGCTGATGATGAAAATGTTGTTCAGGTATCTGACAGTGAAAAAGGAACTCTAGAATAGGACTCTATCCTGAAAAAGGACAAGGGAAAGCAACTCTTTGTTGATACCCCAAGCTCAGTGGTTATAAACATAAGGGAAGTTGGTAGTTCATCAAAGAGAATGATTGAGCATATTGAAGAAGAAAATTCTCCAAGGAAAGTCTCAGATTTGGAGTCATCTTCGGTGGGGAATGACTTTGTTGTTTAGTCTTTAAAGAAGTTGGTGGGTACTATTCCGAATTTTTCAAGTATTGATTCAAGATTCCAGATGCTCCAACATGATTTGAATTAGAAAACAAACTCCGTATCCATGGTTATGGACAAATGTGTTGAGATTTAGGCTCAGTTCAAAAATTTCTTTGTCGGATATGAAGACCATAGAAGATGTTGAAAGAGGATGACTAGTTGGTTTGGGAAGACTGTAGAAGAGATGAAGCTCTTTGATGAATTCCAAGATAATGTGAAGGATGCCTTTGAGATAGAAGACTGGAAGATAAATAAACTTACTTCATCCATTGAAGAAAAGTTGATAGATGAAAAGAATTTTCGGATTCAAGAAGCCAGAGATCTATATGGGAAGTATAATTCTGTTTCTCAAAACTAGAAGTATGAAAGGGTTCATCAGATTCAGTTTGAAGAAAAGTTGTTAAATAAAGAACAAATCTTAAAGGCTCAGGAAGAAAAGCTTTAGGCTCAGGAAGAAAAGCTTCAAGCCCAAGAAGAATATATTGAAACTCAAAATGCAATAATTGTTGTGTTAGAGAAGTAAGATGAGGAAGACCATAAAGACTTTTAAAAGATAAAGACTATTCTTAAGGGTCTCATGGTGAAGGAAAAAGATCCAAAATAGAAAGATCCGATCTTTTGTTGTATCTAAACTTCATTGTTGTTGAGCTTTCAAACTTAATGAAAATTGTGCTTGCCCGTTTCTTTTGTTGTTGCTACTAATTTTTCAGGTACTTTGTTATATTTTCCATTCCCTCGAATTCTTTTTGAAAATCACAAAGGGGGAGATGGAAAATAACCCTAACAAAGGGGAAAAAGAATCTTATCTAAGGGTGAGAAAGAAAACAAACTCTAATAGAGTTTATCTAAGGGGGAGTTTTTCATTAAAGAATACATTCTTATTCTTAATGAAATATCATTCCTAAAATGTAGAATACGATCCTTAGAGTTTCAAAGCCTATGGTGGAGTTATTCGTATTCATCAACATTCATAAGCAAAGGGAGATTAGCTGTAATGTTTTCTTTCTTCTTAGAATTTCTTTTTCGTAAGGATGATTGTGCTTTCCAAAAAGGGGGAGATTGTTGAGTCAATAAGGTTTTCCTTATGCCTTTTCTATTCCTTCTTGTTTTGAAAATCACAAACACCTTATCTTTAAGGGAAATTGTTTTTAAAAATGAAAATCTCTTTTATAAGGAAAATCGTTTTTAAAAGGAAAATTTCATTTATAAAGAAAAATCACTTTTATAAGCGAAATCTCTTTTATAAGGAAAATTGCTTTTATAAGGAAAGTTGCTTTTATAAGGAAAAGCGCTATTGTAAGAAAAAAATTTCTTATCATATTTTCATTATCTATACCCATATATTTCTTAAGTATAAGATTCGGATTCATTTCAATAATCTCGGAATTGTTTGAAAATTTGATATGAAGCATTCTGTTTTAGGTTCCGAATTCTGGATGAGAACTATAATGAAGTTTCACTCTGAATTCCAGATGAGAACTGTAATGAAATTTCATTCCGAATTCCGGATACGAACTCTGATAAAGTTCTACTCCGAATTCTGGATATGAATTCTCATGAAGTTCGACATCGAATTCTCATTACGAATTCTGATGACAAATTCTCATTACGAATTATGATGACGAATTCTCATTACAAATTCTCATTCCGAATTCTCATTCCGAATTCACCTATTAAACAGAATCTGATCATCTTTTATTTATACACTCCAAATTTATTTAGACTCCGAATATTATTTTTGGTTAGACTCCAAACTTTTTTTGTTTACACTTTCATAATTTGTCCACTCTTTGACATTTTGTTAACACTCCAAACATTCACTCCGAACTTTTGTGTTAAACTTAAAACGATGTCGTAAATTCTGTTATACTTGTTTTGTTATAAAATGATGTCGTCTATTCTGTTATAAACTAACTGTTGGTTAAATTACACGTGTATAGGTCCCTCCCATTTTTAAGGAAAATATGACCATTGGAAAGGAGGCCGACCTTGCCTATAAATAGGATCTCATATGAATGAGCTCGACACTGATAACAACAATAACTTCTTCGACATTGTTCACACATGATGTTGAAGTGATTTATAGAGAGAGAGGCTCATATTAACTCTCAAAGCTTCGTGCGACTCCGAATGGTGGTGATTATATTCGAGGACTTCCGGGGATAGGAAGACAGAGGTGCCGAATACCTTGAAGTTCGAGGGCTTCCATGCTGAGGAAGACAGAGGTTTCCAACTACCTTGAAGTTGAGGGCTTATGGGGATAGCAAGACAGAGACTCCGATCTTCGTATCGAGGGCTTACCCTCGTATGGGTAAGACATACATTCTTGAAAGTATAATTCTAGGGACCTTTATCCAAGGGTGTTGGATACCCTTCTCTTTGGGATAAAAGACCTATATCTTGTTACGTGTAGTTTTACTACTTGTTCGTTTTCTGCTGCATTTTGTATTGTAAGGAATGTATAAGTTTCTTATACTTCCCTACTTGTGCTCTGAATCATTTAGGTTCTATACGCTTTAAGGTAGAATCTCACTTTGTAATATTTGGTTAAGTTTCAACTTCTGAAACCATAATTTCCGAAACCTAATTTCGGAATCTCTTTCCAGTTTTAAGCAAGTTCATAGGAATTGAAGTTTATAACTTCGTTCCTTATTCCAAGTTTTCATTTGGTGTTAGTGTTGTTGTGCATTTTCTTAGTTTAACTTTGTTAAACATAGTCCTTTCCATTGCTTAAGGAAAACATATTTATTCGTAACTATATTTAAAAGTTCCAATGGAATTTCTAAAGTGTACAATTCACCCCCCTATTTTATACTGAGCATCTACATAATTATTTCGATCCTACATAAGTCACTTCAAATAATCCTTTTGGTTCAATCCAAAGTGAGTTACCCAATTTAAATGTAACGACTTCTATAAAGACCTTTTATTTAATTTTACTTCTACAACCCCCTAAACCATTTTTATTACAATATTATATAAAAAATGTATCATCAATATAATAGTATATTTTAATGTGAAGGATAAAAACTACACATACACACACCTCTATCTAATGGGTAAAGAAAATACTGTTTTCCTAGGCAGCGAACTACTGCCTCACGAAACGAAGATTGTTCAATTTTCTCCTACAACCTCTTATGGTATACATTACAATGGAATTGTATTTATATTTTATATATATTATATTTATAATTTATTCTATGCTTCTATATTTTACATTTATAAAATACCACTATGGTTTCCATAGTTGTTAAGTATGGTAGTTTCATTTGAGGAAGGGAAGACAACCGCCCACTCTAAGTGACATGACCCATTCATTTCATATGTGGAATGTATAAATGATGGAGGTAATGAAATTATATATGTGATAATATAGTGGAAATATAATATACCTATGTATCATTATGTTTTAATTCCATTACATACAAAATAGAAATGAATGTAGCGTTCATGCGTACGTACAACTTACAGTCTCCATGAACAATGAATTTCATTTCATACCACAAAATGTTATGTACTATTATAAATACATGTATATACTCGATAAATATGTTATTTTTGATATCTAAATCATGAATAACATTATGGAGATAATGGAATTTTGACTACATGAACAACATGTAAATATAAGAAGTTAATTTTTGACACAAGTACCAAATACTGAATAAACAACCATTATTAACATAAATGATTACATAATGTTTATAACATGGTAATAAGGGATATAAATAAAATAATAAACATGAAATAGTTTTTTAATAATTTTGAAATTAACTTTAGTTTATTATTCAAGATATTAAAGAATAAACTGGTCAAGTTGGACACAAGGTAAGGGAACTTCTTAACCCAATTCCCATTCTTTGGTTTAATCTTATCTTATATATTTAGAATGTTGTTTGATTACGTGAGAAATGAATTTTGATATCTTATCATGTATTTATACTTTATTTATGTGTGATTATAGTTAATACACGGAATTGATCTATTTTATTTACAAAATAATCTTTTTATGGTACTTCATCTCAATCTCCATTCATTGAGGCATATTTTGTTTTATATACGAAATTATTTTATATGGTGTATAAACAGCATTGTAGTTTCATTTCATTCAAAGGGAATATTTTTCTGTCTCTAATTATAATAAAAGGCAAAAAAAATGTTTCTTTTTAACATAGGTGGCGGC
Organism: Viscum album; assembly: GCA_963277665.1. Lineage (NCBI taxonomy): Eukaryota > Viridiplantae > Streptophyta > Magnoliopsida > Santalales > Viscaceae > Viscum > Viscum album. Next base: position 810,271,104 of record OY728126.1, on the reverse strand, counting down.
AATAACCTTTTCTGCTACTACTAATATTATTTGATATATGGATTCCTTAACAAGACATCATGTTTATAAAAGGAAAATAAATACAATATAGTTATTTTATGTATTTTTCTGTTGAAAATGTTTTTATGATTTATTTTTTAGGTCAATATATTTAAATTATGAGGAAATATTATCTTTCCATTATGTTTTTTATGTCTTATGAATATATTATGGTTCTTGGGAATTATTTACATATATAAGTGGCTCCATGATAAACCTAAGGAGGGTGAGCCCGAGATAGGTCTCCATTGTATTGGGTAACATGATGTAGGTAAATATTAATGTTTCTCCGAAGTGATTTAGGGAATATAATGTGCGGGGTATTCCAAATGTAACTCCCTACGGAGCTATGAAAGCTACAATGTAAGCATGTTAGGGATTACACATGTTACCTTTATGATTTGTGATAACTATTTGTTAATCATAAATCTTGTGATTTCATGCGGTATTTAAAAGAGGATATGTTATGTATATATTGATGGACTAATGAATTCCCTCTTTTTTTATAAACCTTATTGAGCTTCTTATGTTCATCGCATGTTTTGAAATGTTTTTCACATGAAATAAAGATGAATGTGATCATGTATTCCATCATGGAAAAGGCATCATGTTCAAAACATTGAACTTGACATGAATTTTTTTAAGAGTTTTTATTTTCTGAAAAAATGGAAACTGAGTAGAAGGTTCTAATTTGTAATTTTTGAGATATAATTTAATATTTATGTCTTAATTTTCTAAAAATATAAACCTAAAAATATCATCAATGTGAACTATTCATTTAATTCAAGATTATTTAATGTTCTAAGGTTGTGTCCTTATAGTTGTTATCAGAGCTCTGTTTAGATAACATTAAAATTAAGGAAATTGTTAAATTAAAATCACAAAATTAATTTATGTTAATATTTAATAGATATATAATTTAAAATTTACCATGTTACTTTTCCTAAGATATTTTGGTGTTTATAATGTTTTTCCTTAGGGGAAACATGCAGCTGTGATGGGACGACATCAGGAAGAAGGTAACCTTCCAAATCAGCAACTTGAGATAGTCAGAATCAGAACTGAACAATTTGTTGCAATAAAGTCACACCTAACTCAGGCTATAAATGGTTATGGTGTCCATGCAAGTGATCTGCCAGATCAACCACACATGAACATTTCACTAGTGGAGAAATTAATGTGGAGACATCCCCCATCAATCAGAGGATCATTAGACCATGTGCTTGTTGAAGGGTGGATTAAAGCACTGAGTGAAGATTTTTGTTTTCATGGGGTGTTTAGAACATCACATTTTTAGTCTTTCTGATTACTCTATTAAAGGTGAATATGATCAATTGTGGTCTATGGTGAAAATATATGAGATATTGATGAGATTTATGCTCTTGATTGGGATGAATTCAATGGTATGTTTCTTGAGGAATATTTTCTTAAGGTGGTTCTTCTTCGGATTGAAAATTAATTCCTCGAATTGAGAAAGGAGGATGAATCAGTGGTAGCTTATGAAGATGTATTCACTTGACTTGAAAGGTATGCTCCAAATTTCTTACAAGATCTGGATATTAAAATCAACAATTTGTATTAATGATTAAATTCATAGTTTCAATGGGAATTAGCTTCTCGTGAGTTCAAAATTTATGAAAAACGTGTTTGGTGTATAGAGATGGTGGAAATGGAGTCTACCAAGGATCAGAGGTTCTTTGAAAAACAACAGAATAAGAGGACTAGGTGGTAGATGAAAGGGAAAAACTAATCAAAAATGTCAGATGATAATAAATACAAGTTTACAGTTTCTGAAAATTGTGGTAAAAATCATGCTGGGGAATGGATTTTGAATTCGGTAAGTGCTACTAGTGCGGTAAAATTGGACTTAAGGCTCATAATTACACTGAAAAAGGTCAGGTTAATGGAACGAAAAAATCTGATTTATAGATAATAAAATTTTTTAAGTGAAATGAAATGGATTATTATTAAAATTAGTTTTGAATGAAAAAATAAACTGAAGGAAAGATTCAAGACTAAAAGAAGAATGGAGTGGTGAAATTCATTTCAACTACTTCATTAGATGTTGGGCCATCAAATAAATTAGTATCAGGCATACTATTTGTTTTTTTAGATTATGCTAGTGGGTTGTTTAATTTTTGGTCTACACATTCGTTCATTTCTGATAAGTGTTATAGTAATTTTGGAATTCCATCTTGATATATGAATTCTTAACATATGGAAAAAATAATGGTGGGAAATTTTGTGATAACAAGAAATTATAAGAACCATCTCATCCTTGTGTGCGGAATAAATCTACCTGCAAAACGTATTGTTTTTCTTCTAGTAGAGTTTGATGTAATTTTGGGAAGGGATTGGATTTATGTTTAACATGCTAAGATGGATTGTAGATCTAAATAGGTTTTTTTCATAAAAACAGTAGGTTTTTGTACAAGAATGAACCCTTACTTTTGATAATATATCAAGAAAGTGAGAAACCAGTAAAAGATGAAAATTATTGTTACCTTGCACATATTGTTGAAAATAATAAAACTATCTAGATTCATAATATTCCAGTTGTAACTGACTTCTTTTATGTTTTCTCTGATGAGTTCCTTGTATAATACATGATCATGAAGATTAGTTTACTATTGACATAATTTCTTATTCTAATCCAATTTTAAAACACCGTTATCAAATGGATAAAAATGAACTCTTGGAGTCAAAGAAGCAATTACTAGAGTAATTAAATAAATGTTTCGTTCAACCTAGAAAATCATCTTCGGGTGATCCATTATTGTTTGATAAAGAGAAATGTGGTTCAATGAGACTTTTCATGGATTATAGAGCATTGAAAAACATCACTATTATGAAAAAGTATCGTTTTCCTCATATCAATGATTTGTTTGATCATATTTAGGGAGCTCATCATTTTTCAAATATTGACTTGAGGTCGGGGTACCATCAGTTGAAAGTAAAAGAATTGGACATTCTGAAGGCCATGTTTTGTTCTAGATATGGCCATTATGAATTTGTGGTTGAGCCTTTTGTGATAAACAATGAACATGCTGATTTCATGGATATTATGAATAGAATCTTCCGTGAGTTCATGGATAAGTTTTTAGTTGTGTTCATTGATGATAATTTGGTTTATTCACACAGTAAAAATGAACAAGAAAGTCATTTCAAGGTGTTGTTGAAAACCCTACAAGGAAAAAACTATTTGGGAAGTTCATAATGTGTGAGTTTTGGGTACAAAAAAATTCATTAGTTGGTCATATTTTTTAAAAAAATGGAATAATTATTGATCATAATAAAAAAATTCATGGAAGAAGGCCCAAGACCAAAAAATATAATTGAGATCTGTAGTTTTCATAGTTTGGAAATTTATTACTAGAGTCTTGTTGAAAATTTATCATAGTTATCTTGCCATGTGACTAAATTAACTTGAATCTGTGTTATGTTAATCTTGAAAAAAATAATATGATTATTGTTTTTAAAAATTGAATAAATTATTGGTGAATGCTTCAGTTTTGGCACTACATTCTAGAAATTGTGAGTTTGTTACCTACAGTAGTGCTTCATTGAATGTACATGGTTGTGTCCTTCTACAAAATGATTTGGTAATTGCTTATGCTTCATATCAGTTGAAACCTCATGATTTAAATTAACCTACACATGATTTGGAATTATATTGTATAATTTTTTCTATAAAAATTTTGAGACATCATTGGTAAAGAGTGAAGTTTGAAATATATATTGATCACAAAAATTTGAAGTATATATTCACTTAGAAAGAATTTAACATGAGTAAGAGATGATTTCCAGAATTAATCAATGATTATGATTTAAAAATTCATTACCATCCAAGAAAGGAAAGTAAAGTTGACTATTATTTGAGTCGAAAAGATAATGCTTCATTAACCATGATATTTTTGGAATAAGATCCTTTGGTTTTTTATTTGATAAACTTTGGCATAAAAGTTTTTGTTGTGGGAAATTCCTCTATTTTGTTTCAGGTGTTAGTGAAATCATCGCTATCAGAAAGAATTATGAAACTCCAGAAAAAAGATCATTTGTTGCAGAAAAATTTAGATATGGTTTAGAAGGGTAATATTCATGAATTTAACACTGATAAATATTGTGTTTTAATATTTGGAACGACATTATACGTTCCTTTTGGTTAATAGTTGAAGAATGATTTGTTTTGTGAAGCTCATAGTTCTCTGTTTTTAGTTCATCCTGGAAGTACTAGGTTGTACAGAGATCGTCGAGAGTATTACTGGTGGGAGGGAATTAAAAGAGATATTGTTGACATTACTGTGAAATGATTGACTTATCAACATGTTACTGTAGAGAAAAAGTTACCCAAAAGGATGCTTTAGCCTTTACTAATTCTAGAGTGGAAATGGGAAAATATAACCCTAGAATTCATTGCGGGATTACAAAATAAATCTCGAGGGTAAAATAAAATCTAGGTTATTATTGATCAATTGACTAAATCTTCTCATTTCCATCCTATTCATGATAGTTTTTCTCTATATCAACTTTCTCGGTTGTATGTTAAAGAGACAGTCAGGTTTCATGTAGTCCCCGATCAATTGTATCTTATCATGATCACAAGTTTACTTCTATCTTTTGGAAATGCCTTCAAAAGCAATTTGTTACTGAATTTAATTTTAGTACAACTTTCCATACTCAATCAGATGGGCAGTCATAAACAAAGATTCAGATCTTGGAGTATTTATTACGTTCTTGCTCAATGAATTACTAGGGATGTTGGGACCTTCATCATTCATTGGTTAAATTTTTTTATAATAAATGTTTTCATTCCATTAAACATATGGATCCATTTGATTCATTATATGGGATGTAATGTTGAACTCCAAATTTTTTGGATAAAGAAGCTGAAAGAATGTTGATGGGACCCAAATTGGTAGATGAGATAGAAGAAAAGGATCTATAGATTCAAAATCACATGAGAACATCTCAAATCAGACACAAATGTCATGCGGACAACTAAAGGAAGGATATTTCTTTTGAGGTAAGTGATCATGTCTTTCCCAATGTTTCTCCTTGGAAAAGTGTGATGCACTTTTGTAGGAAGGGAATGTTGATTTCGAGTTTTATTGGACCTTATAAAATCCTGGAGTATGTTGGATCAGTTGCCAATAGAGTGGAATTACCACCATGATTATCCTAGGTACATGAATTGTTTTCATTATTCAATGTTGTGAATGTATATGCCGGATCCACCTCATGTTTTGAGACTGGAGGTAGTTCAGTTGGAAGATAATTTCAACATTTAGAAAAAACCAGTCCTGATTCATGATCGAAGAGAGACAATGTAGCGAAATATGGTAAGTAATCAGGTAATGGTTTTTTTGAAAAAAAAAACCATATGATTGAAGAGGCAATGTGGGATCCTGAAAATGCTATGAGCGATAAATACCCTCACTTATTTGATAAGTGATTTAATATTGGGAGATCACAATTTCCAAAAGGGGGTAAGGATGTAACATCACACGTAAATAAAGAATAATACATTTTAATATTTTTTAATATTTTTTAATTTAATATTAATGTTATTTGAATGTGGCGTCTATGATTGATTGCATTCCTAATATGCAATAATGGGTTTCTTTGATTTCGAATGTTAGACACAATCCTGGGTCATATTGAAAAATAATAATATATTATTATTTTATATCGTAGTTAACACCTAGATAATATATTGGTGGGAATGAATAGAACTAACTAAAATAAGTTTATACATGTTTTCTTAATGTTTTTACATTTATCCAATAAATTTTAGATGATTAAAATGTGAATAAATCTTGTTTTAATCAGAGATACTCAAATATTTTTTTAAAGGCCTATTTACTACCTTTTAACGGAGAACCCTATTTAAATCTAGTTTTGAAAATTTTATATTTTTTATTTGGCAAAATAATATTTTTATTTGGAATCGAGACACCATAATTAACTTCGGGTAAATTTTTGGTATTTTTTATGATAAAATTCAATTTTAATGAATAGTGAAACAAACTGTATTTTTATTCAAAACTTATTTTTAATATAATTTACTTATATGGATAGATTATATTTTTAATTCGTTTCAAAATGTAATTAGATTATATTTATATCTATTTAATCAATTTTTGGTCATTCGATGTAATTTCACAATGAAATTGAACATAAAAAAATGTCAATCTTTTGAAATCTATTATTTATTAAAAACACATTTTTGGTTTTTAGAAGAAGAATTAATTTTTATTATTAAATTCATATTATATGTTTTTAATTTGAAAAAATAGATATCATTTTTGAATTCATAATATCAAATATATAGTAGATATAATTTTCGTTATTTTTTTGAAAAACATCAAATTTTGATGAATAGTAAAAACACATAGTAGTAGTTAAAAATCTGACATTTTCATTTATATAAAATTTTACCACTTCTATGAATTTAATTTTGAAAATACTACATACATAATTATTATTATTATGTTAAATTTTGTTCAATAGGATGAAAATAAATTTTGTTGAATAGTAGTTGTTGACTTTTATTTACTGCGATTAAACGTAAATAGTGTAATTCAACATAAAAAAAATATTTTAATAATATTTAATCACCCAAAAATGTGTTCTAATACTATTTTTTGATACATTTCCAACTATAGTCATCCTTGGATTGATTTTGGGACCTCATGGAGCCACTTATGAGTTATAATGACACTTTATATTAAATAATTTAAAGTAAAGACAAAAATGACACGAACATATTTGTTTTAGTAAATCAGTTATAAAATGGGGTTATATAAGTTATATCTTCTACTATAAACACTCATTTGAAAGATAAAATTATTTAATACATCATGATATTTTTTTTAATATTTTTTAGATGTCTAATATATAAAATTATTTATGACACCATATTGATGTAGTATGTACCTCATTAATGAATTATTTATATAAATAAGATTATAGAAATTAAACCAACATCCCAAACCATTCAAATTATTATTGGATTATTTTATTTAGAATAAGATTCATATTTTTTACTTCTAATTTAATGACTTTTGGGCCTTTATAAACCTAAAATCAGTATATAATAAAATAATATTTTGAAACATTCCTAAAGAGCCCCTTCTCCCCCTTATAAATATCCGTTACTTCTAACTCATCAATCACACCACTATAGCCCCATGGATCATCCAAAATCGGCCTAATTAAGATCCCTACATCTATATCTATCACCTAGAAGCCTTACCATGGGAATAATCCACTTCAAGTAAACCTTTCGGTTCAAACCAAAAGGAGTTACGTGATTTAATGGTAACAACTTATCTTAAGTCCTTTTCTATTATTTTACATCTGAAACCCCTAAACTATTTTTATTCCTTTATTTTATAACCAAAAATTTATCTTCAATATACTAGGTTATTTTTATGATATGGATTCTAACTAAACATACACATACCCCCATCTACTGGGTAAAAAACATTATGTTTCTCAGGACGAAAAACTACTGCCTCCCAAAAAGAAAATTGTTCAATTTTCTCCCACCACCGCTTATGGAGGCCATTAAGATGGAATTGTATTTATATGTGATATATATTATAATTATATTGTTTCTATTCTTTTTTATTTTTCGTTTATGGAATACCTTTATGTTTACCATATTGGGTAAATACGATAGTTTCATTTGAGGAAGTGCAGACAACCGCCCCCTCAAAGTAATATGTCTCGTTCATTCCATCTGTAGAACATATAATAGATGGAGTTAATTATTTTATATTCTTAATATTATACTATAATTATAATATACCAATTTATCATTATGTTTTAATTCCATTAAATACGAAATAGAAATGAAAGTAGTGTTCATGCGTACGTACGACTTACCATCTCCATGAATGGTGCATTTCATTTCTTACCACCATATGTTGTGTACTATTATAAATATATATATACTCGATATATATTACATATGTGATATCTAAATCATGTATATCATTATGTAGATAATGTAATTTTGACCAAATGAATAACTTGTAATTATATAAAGTTAATTTTTGGCTCAAGTACCAAATATCGACAGAATGACCATTATTATCCTAAATGATTAAACAATGATTATAGCATGGTAATAACTGATATAAAAGGAATAATAGCATGAAAAATTTTCTTAAGAAATTATATATTAAATTTAGTGTATTATTCATGAGATTAAAGAATGAGTAGGTCAAGTCAGATATAAGTTAATGAAATATCTTAACCGAATTACCATTCATTGGGTTAATCTTGTCTTTCTTATTTAGGATGTTCTCAGATTATGTGAGAAGTAAACATTAATATATTATCTTTTACATATACTTTTTTATGTGTTCTTATTGTGAATACACAAAATCGATCTATTTTATATTCAAAATGATCTTTGTAACTAACTTTGTGTAAATCTCCTTTTATTGAGGCATAATTTTTTTTATATATGACCTTAATATTTATGGTGTATAAAAACCATTTATTTTTCATTTAATTTAAGGGGAATAGTTATTATGAGACGTTATACTAAATAAAAAAAATAATGTTTCCTTTTAATGTATGTGGAGACAATTTCCTTTTTAGCACCACGATAATTATTTGATCTATGGATTCTTTAACAAGTCGTAATGTTCTTAAAAGTAAAATAAATACCATAGAATCTTTTATAGATTTTGGTATTGTAAATGGTTTTGATAATTGATTTTTATGTCATCATATATAAATAACGAGGAAATGTTATCTATAATTTATGTTTGTTTTATGTGTTATGAATATGTTATGGTTTTGGGAATTGTTTACGTATATGGGTGGTTTGATGATAAACCTAGTGTTGGTGAAATTGAGATAGCTCTCCAACGCATTGGGTAACGTAATGGAGGTAAATGTTAATATTTCTCCTAAGATATTTAGGAAACATATTATGATGTGAATTCAAAATTTAACTCCCTATGAAGGCATAAAAGCTACAACATAAATATTTTAGGAATGAAACAACTTACCTTTATGATTTTTGATTATTACGTGTTATTCATAAATCATTTGATTTCATGAAGTGTGTTATAGAGCTTATGTTATGTATATATTGATTAACTAATGTTTTATTTCTTTTTTTATTAACCCTTACTATGATTTTTATTTTAATCCAATGGTTTCAAATGTTTTTCACAGAACATAAAGATGAATATAATCTTCGATGGGGTTAAGGGATAGACATGATGTCTAAACCATAGAACTAGACATGACTATTTTTTCAAGGTGTTTTATTTAATGAAAAATAGGAAAGTGAGTAGAAGTTTCTACATTGTAATTTTTTAGATTTATGTAATAGTTATGGCCTAATTATTTATAACTCCAAACCTAAAAAGATATTCAATTTGAATTATTAATTTGATTCAATATTATGTAATGTTTTAAGGTTGGGTTATTATATTCTTTACCACAAGATGAAATATTGGTTGTCCTGGTACATATTTTCTACACCATTATGTACTACCGATGGATATGTATGAAACTGTTTTAGATGCACCTCTTGCACCATCACTAGTAAAATCATGCTTCCTCAAAAAGATTTAATATCTCCCCACCTTCATAAAATCCATTAATACCATGTCTACTAGATATATGTGTATATATGGTCCCATGGTCCGTATCCCCATGCTATGCCTCTCTGAAACATTGTATGAGAGGATGGGTATAAACCATCGAATGGAGGTAAGAAGATTTATCCACATCTACAATGGATATTATTAATAATGCCAACTACTCTGATGATTCATTTAGAAACTGTGAACAAGATATCCTTCTAAGAGAATCTACTTCCACATTCCCCTTCCATGGAGTATAACCAATTTCAAATTTAAAACCTAGAAAAACTATATCCATCACCATTGTCTCATGTAAATATCTTTTGGAGTGAAGTAATAGTTGTTACTACTGTGATCATAATACATAACAAACTACTCTCCCATCTGGTTGTTTCACCGTTGATTTAATATGATGAATACCACTAATATCTCAATATCGGGGGTCACATAGTTCTTCTTATGTGGTCTCAACTAATGGTATCTATATCAAATCATAGCCTTCAAATACATAATGACAAAACAATTACAAATGAAATCATGTCCTACATATTCCAAATGTGTATCATAATACTACGTACTCAACACCCAAATTTGGGAATTTCAAAATGGGAATTCTTGTTAATATCAAACTCAACTTCTGAAAATACTACTGAAACATATCACTCCACATTAATGTATGCCCCTTTTAAATAAAATCTATAATGCGAGTTTATATCATATAGAATTACAGTATGAACCTATGGAAGTTGACCTCTAACCCAAGGAATCAATTCATATTAATTATTCTCTTTGGTTGATCACAATCTCACACTGCATCTACCATGGCTAGGTTCACCTCAACACTATCCATTGAGATAAATTTTTCTAGGATTTGGAACTACTATATCTAGAATTCAATATCTATGATCCTAACATAATGTTTTATCTCTTAGAGTATGAATATGTCTATCCACAATTATCTCATGTGATCATCCATAGATGATAAGTATATAAGGATATCGTCGGTGAAGACTACCATGATAAAATCTACGAAAGGATGAGGGTTCTTGTTAATGAGACTCATTATTAATAAAGGTGTGTTCGTCTTATAAATGGGAATAAACAAGTACTTAGAGTAATTTTAGAGGCACCAAAATTTCATATTCGGTATATCATCATATCAAACATAAAACTGGTGATAGCCTTACATGAGGTCAACCTTCGAGAAACATCGTGCCCCTCACAATAGTTCAGAGTGGACATCAATCATTAGTAGTGAATACTATTTATTCATCGTCACCTGGATCTAAATTTGTAGTCAACACATTATATTATGCTCTTGTTTTCCATCATGGAAAAAAAATTTCTACCCAAGGAAAAATAGTTGGACTATCAATGTACATAAGCATAAAGTCCTCAAACTACAACCTTACATTGTGAATCTCCACAAGACACATCTGATTTGTTGTCACAAATATTAATTACATTCTATATGTAGATCATTGAAAAATTCTTTCACATAGTGGGGACATAAGCCTAGAACATCCTCAAGTAAGACGTCCTCATACTCCACCCCCACTATAGAAAACACATAACATCCATGGAACCAAGGGTTATACCATCCAACTAATAAGTATTTAGATGCAAACTCTAATGCATGATTCCATCTTGTGCTACCATCGATTCCTTTTCACCCTCTATGGAAAACCTAGATTCATCCTTGCTAACACAACGCATCCTCTAAATAATATATTCAATACGAGATTGAACTATATATAATCATTCCATACCTAAGATGACTAAATAAGGAATCATCAATACTACAAAGATAACAAAATAGAATATTTCACCTCTAAGAGTTAGGTCACATTGTTAGTACATGTGTGTTATCACAAAGTCTTCTCCAGTATGAGTCTCTATTGCAAGTGTTGAGCCAGGGGCCCAACCATAATATTTATGTCTCAATCTAGATAGGTGTAAAGAAATAAATAAAAAAAATACATCTATCAATAGTAAATACAATGAAAAAAATACATTGATCATACCTTGAATCATCCTAAAAAATTAAAGTTTATAAACCTTGACTACCTATAGCATCCTCGCCCCTATCCTTTCTCTCCTAGAGGCTGTCATAGATCATGTATAGTTTATGGTGGTGGATTGTTGAAATGTATTCCACAACCTTTTAGTCTCCTAGATCCTCTACCATGTCCTCCTCCATATGGACCTATCTTCTCCTACCAATGACTCTGACTTGGTGTTTTACCCATAATCTCCATATCAAATATATGATAGGTCATAAAATCTCATTAAATATGTCTAATTTCGTCATAGGATATGAACTACCTATCTATATACTGACTGAAATAATATTATGTGTCATGTATCATATAACTTCTATCATTAAAAACCTTCTAAAATGTCTCACACATACAGGTCCCTGATACCAACATCTTCTCTTTTCTAATAAGGACTCTGCTCCTACTTTTCCAGTATTGGCTACCACTGTATGTGTCTTATCAACTAAGAAAAATTAAAATAGTGATGATCTATTTTTTACCTCAATATAATTTGGAATTAAACGAGGGACAAAACTAGTTCATATGTCTCTACACTGTAGTCACTTTATTGTATGAGCCCAAATGTACTGATCGTGAATCATATCCATTGAGTAACTAGAGATGTTAGTAAAAGTCGATGAACACTCCACCACTATCATGTATCCCATTTCGAGATATAGATTCTTTTGGATACAAACGAGACTAAATGTAGCTTTAGATAACTCCTCTTTGAAAAGGAACTCAATCTTTGACAATGCTAGTGTCACTTCTTCTTATGACTTAGTCACCAAACCCTACCATTATTTTAATGATCCATGATGAAAAATAACCACCAAGAGAACCATGGGATCTAATGGTGTGCTTACTATATGGAATACTCATGTCACCATCTCAATATAGTCCTTAAAAACATACTGATAGGACTCAACTATGAACATGATGTGAATATGATAATGAAACTAATGATGTGCTTACAAATTTCATAGATAATCCACGCGTACTGTGGGTACCATTTTATTCTCTATAGGTAGTGGTATTAGTAGTCCACAACAAGGATGTAAAATATTTGGATGTATTCCCTATATCAATTATTCATCAATGAGGGGATTGTATGCATTATATTAATTCATAATCTTATCCTGCATAAATTGGCAGGGCATTTTGAATGTAAACAAGATGAACCATTTCTAATGAGAATATCTGGAGAGCTAACTCAAAAGGGGAATGGAACCCACACCGCATTCTTATATGATTCTTGTATAGTTCTATTCACTACAACTAATGTTATCATGCATTGAGTTGAAAAAAAACATGATTATAGTCTTGGTGTATGGATACGTTGTCATCCACACCAATAATAGATTTCTTTTCATGAATGATGCTATCAGAACAATTAACACTATTTAACCAATAAAATTTCACATACTCACATACTAGGGTAGTACCCACTACTATGATTCCATTCATTCACAACCCATCTAAATGGGGTTGTGTTGTGATTACCGATTCATGCCTCTAATCAAATAGTTACTGGAGACTAGAACAAGGTAAACATATCCCTGACATGGGTGACTTTATCTTAAGTAAATGTTAATAGACACACATATGCAATATCATACATGTTTGAGCTATAGAAACAACAGAATGACCATGAATGCATACATCTATATCTCTAATGTTGAGTTTTACATGACTTGAAGGAAACAAATATGTCCAAAGACAACCCCACCAGAATGATTCTAAAAAATTCCAAACTAAAAGAAAACAATGAACTTCTATCAAGATAACGCTACAATAGTCCTCAATATCTCTAGTCTCACGAAGAACCATCTGGTCATAGTACATATAAGAGCCTATCAAATGGTCGATCACCGGCATAAGAAATGACGTGTACAGAAATTTCACATAAGGGGGAGAGTATAACAAAACCCAATATGACACCTTAAAACAACAAATCATTCAAAAATATTTTACAATCCTATCTGCATAGGAATATGAAGACAACACAAATAAAAATAATATTTAGATATACACAATGAAGATAAAAAATATATCGGTATGTCACTAAGATAAGGATAACTTATTATTATATCTCAAATATTCTACATAGAAATAATCTGTCACAACAAAATCAAGGAGTCAAATGTTGTTAATGACATAAAAATAAATAGGATACATAGTTGAGGATCACACCCACGGCCATGGGGGATACCAAACACCCAGTCTTCAATAACCTGCTAAGACGAGGATTAGTTCCCACACTATATTGGTCATGATGATACGTATAAATCCAACTAGGAAATGAATATGAAAGATGATCTCACTTTAGACCCCAAGAAAGGATTTCAATGACCCAATATATGATGTAATGAAGATGGGGTCAGTGTCATATTTGCATGAATTGATTCCATACTAACCGTCAGTAAAGGGATATAGGGAGTACTCCTAAATATATATTTTTGATAATGTAGAGAAAAAGGGCTATAGTCCAACATTTAGGGAGAACAATAAGTGTAGTAGGAGGATACACCACATATATTTCCCCCCAGGTCCAAACCATGTAAACTACCAGGGTAAATGGCCAGTGTCCATGTCTGTATAACAGTACCTGGAATTCATATTATTATTTACTTCTGCATGTGTACCAGTACCCAAGTATTCCCATGTACACCTGTCCAGGATGGGTCTATGTGGGAGTATATGGAATATGTTTTAATTCAACTACATCGTGTTTTTTGCATACCATCTAATGTTAATGTGGATCCATCATGTATGAGTCACATGACATGTGACCCTGCCACATGTCATCTGATATTTAGCATCCTTCTGAAACCCTTACAACCACTAATAGGGTCGCACAAACCATATAATCATTGATTACACTCAATGTGTTATGAGATTTAACAGAATAAAAGATCCATTTGATTCATAGTTTTCCACTCATCCGACCATCGATTCGATAATGTTCCTCTCTAAAAGAATAGAGAATAAATCCATGAAGATCCATACAATCATTGATAAAAAAACATATGTCCATTAAAATAATTCATAAAACATCATTGAATATAGTTTGAGCACTGAATAACACATAAAACCAGTATATACATCATTCAATCTACTTCCGATGACATTGTCAAACCACTGTCGCATTTAGCCGATCTTATATCTACAGTATGGGACTATTTCTCCATGATAAATTTGAGTTGCGATTAACTCCATGGTCGATGTTGAACCACATTTCAATAGAGACCACTTGTGATGGATGAATACATTAGGGGGGAAATAACAAGGAACAATATTATGGAATGAACCTTGGTCAATGTGGGGTTTGACCTCGATTCATTATTTACATAATGACTAATGAATAGATAATTGAATAACCACAATTAAATTTTCTCAATAAATCTTCATAGAAATACCATCCTAAAACATGAATGATCCGTGGATAAATATTGTGATTGATTAATCTATGCTTGTTGTAGTAATAGAAGACATGGAATGGTTCCAAACATTACAAGTATCCTACCTCAATTTGGATCGATCACTAACATATAACGAAACTGCACCCTAATCTTTTTGGAGATTATATGATTCTATATTGTTCTAGTCATAAATATTCTATTCGATCAACATCTTCCAATTGAATCATCTCCATCAACTCTCAAATTATTCTATATATCCATAGGTTTTATATTATTAAACAACGAATTATCCATTACTATATATTTATAGAAGATGTTAGGTTGTTTTCTCAAGAAAATAAAATAAAATAATTTAGTTAAATATTTTATTAATTTAATTCCCATGATAACTTTTCCAAAAAGTCCAACACCAATAAAGGTTATGTGACGCATAGTGTGTATCATAAAATTTGAACAGGATAGACCCCAAGGATTTCTTATTCAGGACCCAAACCTTTTTTATGTTACTCCACTTTTTCATAAAAAATAAATCTTTGTTACATAGTATATTTATTATATTTCGATCATTTATTCTAGACACAACAACCCCCAGAATCGCACATCATCTTAGCACCTGTTCTAAAATCTAATCCATAAAATATCATTAAATATTACACCAAATATAATAGTAATTATATTTTAACACCATGGGAGTTCAATTTATATTATTTTAAATTAATAATATTATTGATAGAATATACCACATGAGTTATAGAGCTTAAAAACTATTATATACTCGAAAAATATTATTATATAAATGGGTTAATTGTAAAATATTAATTATATTGATATGTTTGAATCATGGGAACTGAATTTTGAAATAAATTTGGAATAATTTTCCATGTTAAAATGTAATGATAAAATTACAAGGAAATAAGAACTTAATTTTAAAAAATAATATAAGATTAAAAGTGATTTTTCATAAATTTTTTTATGTCCGAAATGTATTATCATCAAAGTAAAATAAATTAATAACTATATTTGAATTAATTTAATGAAATGTGTATGTAATATATTTAATAAAGGAATCTACCATTCATATGATCTTGTTTACTAGTTATAGAATGAGTATAAATTTATTTTTGTATTAAAATTTATATTTCCAATAAAAATGGGTTTTAATGTATTTTTTCACTAATATTATGTATAATTTATACATGTTTTAGAAACCATATTTTATAAAATTCTTATACTTATTTAAATCATAGTCCAAAAATTATTTTAGTTTGTTTTTTATATTTTATAAAATGATATACTTTTACATAAAAAGTGAATAATACTGAGTTTTATAGAACTCTAATTTATTTTATTTAAATAATTTAATTTGAAATAACCAAAATATTTTTGAATTTTTTTGTAATTTAATATCACTTTGATAAAACATAATACAATTAATCCGATTATAAATGTTATTTTATTTTATTTTTGTATAATTTCATTTTAGTGCATAATATGTTTTTTTTAAAGACTAATATTATTATATTTATCACACTTATATTAAAAATAACCTCATAAAATTAATTAAATTAAATCATGAAATTTTTTTTAGAATATTAATTAGTAGATAAAAATTTAGTATGGAGTAGAATTTCATTTCTGTTTATAATGAATAGTAATAAGGTAAACTTCTATATCCTTTGTTAAGGGAAAACAAGCTAATCGTGGTTAAACATTTGGATATGTCCGAAAATATAATATTAATTTATATTGAATGGGATGATTTATAACCTTATGATCAAATATTTTAAATTTTATTGGTTTATGTCTATTTTACCCTATGAATTGCTAAGTAGAATTTTATAACACTGAATAATTAAAAGAGTGTAACACCCCTCACCTATAAAAGTGAACCATATATCTTATATTTTTCATGTACATTGAGAAAACTGGATTACCGAAGACCTACCCAAAACCATTCTAATAATAGTACCCATGTTCAATAGCTATTAGTCACACCAATGGTCCTATCATATATGGATTAAGGTTTAATAAAAATGTGGTTTTCCAAATAAGAGAAACAACTCTAAACTATGTTTTTTCAGGTTTATTGTCAATTATACTTCTTTAAAATACCATATAATCAGAATGATATAATAAAAAACCTATATTTCATATATTTTAATTTCATTATGTTTATGGAACAACAATTTCTCATCTATGTTTCATCTAATTTGAATTGAACGCATCACTTGGTTGTGCGTACCAACAATTGTCTCCATATAGATATATCATTTTTTTCTTCACTGCCTATCTTGAATTTTTAAAATTATGGATCAAATGAATATAAATATATATATATAAATATATATACATATATATAATTTTTTAACCTAATTATGACTCTGTAAATATAATATGTCTCTTATATTCGAACATTTCAATCCAATGGTAATTGATAAAATCTCTCGTGCAAACATGTATAGTACCACCTTCATAAAGAAATGTTATGAATTTTTCATCTTTTCCAAACATGGTTTGTTTTATAGATTTATGAAATGATTAAATAGATCATTTATAATATATATATTATTTTATAAAAGTAAAATCCTCTATTCATTATTTCTTTTCCACCCAATAGAAAAAAACTAATGCAATGTTTTTGTGTATGTATGTAATATCATATTCATGAAATGATATGATTCATTTTTTATAACTAAATATACTGGATGGTAATAAAAATATATTTAATTTATAAACATTAAACTAATAATATGTTTAATTTTTTTGAGAATATAGTGTAATGAAACATTTTATTGTGGTCAATACACCAATAATATTTGGATGTTAGGAACCAAATGACCACAAAACATCTATTGTAATCATAACATTTATTTTCACCAAATAATAATGGTAATAAATAATAAAATAGGAATTAAATAAATTAATATACTTGAAATGTGTTTTATATTATTATAAAATATTCATAATGTTATAACTCGAGTGTGTAGACAATCATATGAAATCAGTCAGGAGATTGGGTAAGGTATTTGTTGTATTAATTTCCATTGTTTCCTAATTATTCTATTTTAATCATATGTTTTATTATGGTGTATAAAATGAAATATGGATGTATGTTATCATTATTTTCATGAAAATAAATTTTTTACATCTATTTTACGTTATCTTATTCAATGTACTTTGGAATAAAATGTAAAAACAGTTGTAAGGGGTTTTCATTTAAACATTATTTTTAAACTTTTTTTCTAATTTTTTTTTTCTTTCAACAATGTACCTTTTCCAAAAGATTTTTCTATGGAATTTATTATATAATTTTATATTATTACTAAATATATTGTGTCATTCCTATAACATTTTTTTTATTAATTATTGAAATGAATATTTTCAAACAATAAACTTTTGTCTTTCATTACAAAATGGAATTAAATATTTCTAATGTATACACTGTGAGTGAAATATCCAGATTTCAGAATCATTATTATTTAATATATATATATATATATATGTTTTCATGGGGTTTTAATGAAAATATTATTAAACATTCATTTGGTAAACTTTCATTTTTAGTTTTTTCAAAGTAAAAATGAAATCATTTATATTTTTTCATGTTTCCTAAATATTTATTATTATATTAATTCAAAAGGTTATATATGAGTTTTAATGATGGAAATAATATCATATATGTGTTTTATGTGTGTGATATTATATATAAATTTTTGGATATGGTATGTGATCCTAATATACCATTGCAATTTATTATGTAATGTTTATTTCATTGTGGTATACATGTTGGGTTTACCATATGGGTTATTTTATTATTTTTGGTGCTTGAAAAGTTATTCCAAAATTCATATTAAAAAGATAAAAATTGTTATATATGTTAATTATTTGTAGAAAAAAATATTTTATCATGGTAATATTTTGATTTCATCTTGTAATATAATGATCTTATTCACTTTTATGTATGAAAAATATCTGTGTCAATAAAATGATTTCTTTGGTACAAACATTTCAGAATAAACCAAAATGATTTTATTTTTATATTAAGAGTGTGTATAATGTGTTTTATGAAATTATTTTTTAATTGATTTTTTAGTTATTATGATTATATTGAGATCAAGTATAATTATACACATTAAAAATGTAATATAGGATTTGATGATTTTTCAACTTAACTATAGAGTTTCATTATTTTTTGTAAACCATTCTATTTTTTAAAGTTAGTTTTTCATGAATTAATTTTAATTTGATTAAAAAATGGTTGAAATTTCCAATAAAGGGATTCTTCTTAAAATAAGTGAACTTTTTTTTGAATGAAAACATATTTTAAATTTAATAATTATGTTTGTGGAAAATGGATAATTATTGGAAATTCCCAATCTATTATTTTTGCTTTGTAAACGCTCATAATTTCCATATAATTTTTTTAATATTTTTGAATATTACAAGTCTGTGAAAGTTAATGGCGCATGATTCCGAGGCCCGAACCACCCGGAATGAATTTTGGAACATTATCTTGGGTATGTTCACTAAACGTGCGAGCGGGTTTTTATAACTTTTGAATGTGGAACACCTGTTTCATTTCAAGATGCCTCCACGAAGTCAACCAGCTAATATTATGAGAGTTGTATGCACTGATATCCCACCGAGAGACTAGGCCACGGGGTAGGGACCTTTTCTAGTAGAGGCACCAGCAGAGGCCCCAGTGATACCATTACCCATTGGGTCATCAATGCCACTAGCCTTAGCAGCAGATGGTGCACACCACTTGAGCGCATTGCATGAGTTCCAGTGCTAGAGGCCAACCAGGTTTAGGGTAGAGATAGACCCAAAAGCAGTTGTGGTTTTGTTGGAGGCTATAGTGAGAGCCTTCCAACTGGTAGGGACACCAGACGATCACATGGTGATCCTTACTGCCAGTCTTCTATAGGCAGCAGTGGGTAGATGGTGGAGCTTGATCCTTTAGGTTCACAACGAGGTGACTCTTCATGCAGTGTGCATACAAGAGATTCTTCATCTGTATCAGGGCTGAATGACTATATCTATATAATCAGTGAGGACCACTAACCTCTCATGCTACTCCACAGATACGGTGCATGACCAATTTTTCAGGGCCCGAACATTCAAGTAGGGACTCATGTAGGAGATCAAGGCTTCAATGATCTCACTCAGCATCCCGACGTAGGCGGGGGTGTTAGAGAGGGCATTCTTAGTGGAGTCTTTCCAAGAAAATATGTTTCCAGTGATCAGAATCACCACCAGTCATCACGTATTAGAGTCTTCTACAACTAGAAAAAGATAGATATTTCAAGGGTCTAAAAGGACCATACCAACAGGAGGACGACTTCATGATTTAGGTTTAGTTGTGAGAGGCACCCGAGGCAGAGACGATCATGCTAGGATCAGGAAGTGTTATGCATGCTGCGGGGAGGGTCACATGTATAGTGACTATCCAAACCTCCATACGAATGATCATCAGACAGTCAAAGGACCGCCCTGGCAGAGAGAGAGGTCCGACCGAGTATGTCTTTAGGGAGGAGGCGGGCATGGAAGAGGAGATGGTCGTGTAGTTGGTGGTGGGTGAAAATTCGAGATGTTATAGCCACCACCACTAGGAGGTCCACGCCCGACTATAGGGATCAGGTGGACATGGCAGTGCCCAGCTCTAGGAAGTTGAGGGCTACGATTTGGCGCTCCGGATTAGGTACGAGGTACGATCTTTGTCTACTCCACCATAGCTGCAGTACTTATATACACTAGTTCCAGTCATTCTTTTATTGCCACATCCCTCATTCGGAACTCAGATATTCTGACGGATCTGTTGGCTCGATCCATATGGATAAAGACTGCTATGATAGCAGATTCAATGATTACACACTGGTGCTGATAGTGCGAGCTTACTATAGGAGGCGAGAGCTTCAGATGTGATCTTAGTGTAGCGATGTCGAGGCCATAAGACATCATCTTGGGTATGGACATGTTATCTATTTTCCATGCACAGATTAAATGTATTAGGTGCAAAGTGTGGTGTATCCGCACGAATGGGACTACGTTTACCTTAACTGGTGAGAAGGGAGCCTTTGCAGTGCATGATGTACTTACTCAGAAGCGGGTGCATCCGATTACACATCAGTTGGCTATCCTTATCCTCAGATCGTTTGATGTGGAGAGTCCGAGTTATCCTATAGTGGGGGAATAGTACAAAGATGTTTTACATGATGATGTTTCAGAACTTACTCCTCATAGAGAGGTGGACTTTTATATTGACTTGTACCCCAGGACAACACCGATAACTACATCAGACCCAATGTTTTTCCCTGGGCTGCCCCGATTTTGATTGCCGAGAAGTAGAATGGGAGCTCGAGGCATTGTGTTGATTATTGGTGCATAAATTAGGTGACCGTGAAGAACAAGTACCCACATACAAGTATTTACAACCTCTATGATATTATGAAGGGAGAACAGTGGTTCTCCAAGATAGACCACTGATTAGGATATCACTAGATCAGAGTGTGAGATGAAGATGTACTGTGGATGACTTTCAAAATTCGGCACAACTACTATGAGTTCTTGGTTATGCTATTGGGTGTAAACAATGCTCTAGCAGTTTTCATCGGACTCATGAATAGGATTTCTCATACATACCATGATCTCTTTGTAGTAGTCTTCATCGATGACATTCTGATCTACTCGAATACCAAGGAGGATCATGCCTACAATTTTGTGGGTAGTACTGGACACACTCTGAGAGCACCAGCTTTATGGTAATTTATCTATCTTCTAGTACTAGATCTAAGTGCGTCACATACTATGACATGTCATATCGGAGGCTGGAGTTGCAGTGGATCCAGTGAAGATTGAGGTGATACTTTCTTGGGAGCCACCCAGAAGTGTGACGGAGGTATAGAGTTTCCTGGGTTTGGTTAGATACTTTATGAGGTTTGTGCTAGATTTCTCCAGAGTTGCAGCCGCACTATCAGCCATGACTAAGAAGGGGAAACCCTTCATGTATTCGGAGAGATTCCAATAGAGTATTCAGGAGTCGACCCAGAGGCCGACTAGTGTCCCCATCTCAAGGCTTCCAGAAGAGGGTGTAGGGTATGTAGTCTATGGAGACACATCGGGGACCACACTCAGATGTGTCCTAATTTAGGAGAGAGTAGTGATCGCATATGGTTCTTGACAGCTGATAAAGCATGATATGAACTACGCTACCCATGACTTGGAGTTAGTAGCAATGGTATTCTCTATGAATATATGGCGACATTACTTGATGGGCGAGCATTTTATTATGTACTCTGAGCACAAGTGTCTCAAGTATATCTTATATCTCAAGGACCTAAACATGAGACAACAATGTTGGCTTGAGTTCCTCCAGGAATATGACTTAGAAATAGTCTATACTCTTGGGAAGGAGAACATTGTAGCTGATGCACTCATCTGATGATCTTGTATCTAGATTCTAGGTGAGGCCACGGAGCAGCAGGCTGCATTGCTGATATCCTTTGTGGATAGAGTCGGAGCTACTTTTATTCAGCCTCTTACAGTCAATCCCCCACTAATTCAGCGAGTAAGGGAGGCACAACATGGGGACTCTATCTCCGAGCCACGACAAGCTCATATATCCACTAGACATGCACCAGATGGATTTTATGAAGGGTAGGAGCTCATCATCCTCTTCAGGGGATGTACCATGATACCAGTGTCACTTTAGGAGGAATTGTTCTGGAAGATCTTCACATCCCCTCTATAGGTATATCTAGGAGTGGCGAAGATGTACCAGGATCTCTGATGACAGAACTGGTGGTCAGGAATGTAGAAAGAAGTTGCAGAGTTTGTCTCTTGGTGCCTCAGTTGTTAGCAAGTGGTGGAGGAGCATCAAGTACCAGCTGGCTTGGTTCACCCTTTGGAAGTCCCAGAGTGGAAGTGGGATGGGATATACCTGGACTTCATGGTTGGAATTCCACATACATCTAGAGGTCATGACTCTATCTAGGTGATTGACGACCGACAAGCCCACTTCTTACCGATCAGAGAGCAGGGTTTAGTTGAGAGATAGGGACACCCTTATGTGGATGGGATTGTGTGGCTACATAGAGTACCCTGGACGATTGTCTCTAATCGTGATACACATTTTACATCCTGAAATTAAAAGGGGTTGAAAGTGGTTTTCAGGACGCAGCTTCATTTGAGCACCTCCTTCCATCTTAAGACAGATGTCCAGACTGAGCAAACCATTTAGACCCATCAGTACAGGGTGCATGCTTTTGTCCTTGACTACGGTCGCAGTTTGTAGGATCACTTACCATTGGTTGAGTTTTTTTAAAACAAAATCTATCACTCCACCATTGGGATGGCACCTTTCGAGGCACTGTACGTGATACCTTGAAGATCACCCTTATGCTGGACTGACCTAGAGGAGTCAGCACTAGGGGGACCAGAGATGGAACAGGCTACCATAGAGAATGTGCAGATCATTCAGGAACGGTTGAAGACTGCACAGAGTAGGTAAAAGTCTTATACCGACAAGAGACGAAGACCTTTGAAGTTCGAGGTTGAAGTCCAAGTCTTTATACGAGTTTCACCTCAACGAGGTTTGTGGAGATTTGGATGAGGCGGCCAGTTATCTTCGAGGATCATTGGGCCTTTTGAGGTCCTCATCAGAGTTGTTGATGTTGATTATTTCTTAGCACTTCCACCTATGTTCAACAGGGTGCACGACGTCTTCAATGTATCCCAGCTGAAGAGATACGTGCACGACTCTTCTCATGTCATCAACCATGGAGAGTTGGATATCGACGATGGGGAAAATTTTACAGAGGTTCCAGGGGTGATTTTGGATCGACAGTACCGGGTCCTTCATGGGCGGTCGATACCTCTGGTGCATGTTAATCGGCAACACAGGAAACACCAGGAGAGCACATGGGGATGATAGGATCAGATGCGTGCTCAGTACCTCCACTTGTTTTCCATGTTTCGAGTTGTGGCATACGAGGATTTAAAGCCTTTAGGTGGGTAGAATGTGATGACCTAGAATTTCCATGTAATTTTTTTTAATATATAAGAATTTTACGAGTCTGTGAATGTTGATGACACGTGATTCTGAGGCCTAGAGTGCCTGAAATGAATTTCTAAACTACATCTCGTGTACGTTCAGTAAACAAGTGAGTTTTTTTTGATATTTTAAACCGGTGCACATAATTAAAATCTGAGGGCACTATTGAACTCGTATCACTTGTATTAGCTTAAGGAAACCTTCACCTTGACTGCAGTAGGTCGGGGGTGAAAGATAGATTTTTTGATTTTCATGGGAAAATAAAAATAAAATTATTTAACATTTTACTTATATTCTTCAAACCTTCCATGTGTGGGTTATGGTGGTGGGGACCACCCGAGCATAAACCCCCCAATTTTGAATTCCTAAAGGCGGGGACAACCCGACCCCTCCTAATGGAAGATAAAACTCTCAACTCTCTCTTTAATATGGAGGAGCCTCTTGATCTTCCACCACATTAATTATGCCAACACACCAAATTCATTTTTCCAACTTGTGTGAGTGTACAAACATAATTTCTTATTATGTTAATCATATTGGAACCTCTTTAATTATTTGGGTGGAATTATGAGAGGAGAAACCCTGGATGATTACACTTCTTCCTTGAAGAACGCTCCTCCAATGAAGAACGCTGACTTTGAATTATTCCTCAAGACAACCTCCATTGAGGAACATCTTCGACTATGACGAACCAACACACGAGCCTGATATTTGAGGTGTGTATCGGATGATACTAACTTCGAAAACATCAACTTCATCTCACACCAACTTCAACGAAAAATATATGGTAGGGGTTTCTTTGTGTGTGATTTTTTTGGGAGGTTTTAGGGTAGTTGTTTTGGAATTATTCTACATTTCCATTTTTGATAATTATTTTTAATTCAAGATGGAATTACAGTAGCTTGATACCTCTTTAAAGTGGAGAGTGTGTGCCAATATAACATGGAATGTCTTCTCCGCAAACCTTGTGATTAATTTTTGACCATGATGGAGGAATGAATACCAACACATGGGTTAAGAGAACGATGGCTAGCACCACCACCAGTCGCGACGAAGGCGACGGTGAAACTGACAAGGTCTTTATGCGACCCCTCCCCCAGGCCCCGTGCCGTGACTACCCCATGCCTGCCTTCCTTAGGCTAGGGGTTGGAGACCAGCACCAATAGAATAAACACCTATAACTAGGAAGGAATTTCCATTATAACCTTTAAAAACACAACCAAGAACACAAAAATATAAGAACTCATGTAAACTAAATAGTAAATACAGTGAGTACAATCAGAAAAAGTGTCTAGAATACAAGCCCAACTAGAAAGTACAAGGAAAACTAGAGAGTACACGACAACCGATAGGTGAAAAGTAGCTCCTATATCGTCCAACTTGATTCTCACTTGATGGGTAGGTACATGTCACCTCCTTAGCACTCCACATCCACACGTATCCTCTACGAAACGATATGTCGTATGGTCTACCTCAGAGAACCATCCAGTCCTAGTACCCTCATCCACCGTCACTGTTGTCCGTCATCTACATCCAACACAACAAGGTGTAGGCATAGGCCGTGCTGGGGTGAGTATAACGATACTCATCAGGGACCTTGAGACCCTCAACATCTCACAATATCCACTACAGATAAACCACAAAGTATTAAATCAATAGAAAACCTTACTTTGGTATATGTCCATACATATACCAGAGTTTTCAAGTAATCCATCTCAATCATGACTAAAACAAAGAGGTACTGACTTAACTCACACTAGGTATATCATTAGGTACAATAGTATATATAATTAGTTATAACTACTAAATCATCTTACTCTGTTATGAGTCTTTTCTTCTAACTTTCACTGAGTTGCTAGGAGATGACCCGCACATGATCGCCAGGAGCTGACCCACACAGGATCCATGGAGCTGACCCTCACAATATCGCTAGGTGCTGACCCACACAGGATCACTAAGAGATGACCCACACAGGATCGCTGGAGCTGACCCACACATGATCACTAGGAGATGACCCACACAGGATCACTTGGAGCTGACCCACACATGATCGCTAGGGGCTGAACCGCACATGATCGCTGGAGTTGACCCACACAGGATCGCTAGGAGTGGACCCACACAAGATCCCTAGAGCTAACCCACACATGATCTATAGGATCTGACCCACACTATATAACTAGGACAAAGTCCACACAAGATCCCTAGAAGTTGACCCACATATGATCGCTAAATGTTGACCTGCACAGGATAGCTAGGAGCACTCTTCTCGTCACATCCAACCAATGGGTTTCCGCACTAGGCTTGAACATCTCTGGGAGAGTCTACTCCCCAAGCCACTGGAATATTATTCAACTGGTACGATGTTCCATGAAGATGTATCTCAAAGGAACACCATGTCATAGGGGTCTGAACGAAACAGACGACGCGTCAATCAGATGCTCAGTCTGTGAGTTATTAGCCTTTTAGTCTTGGGGCCCGGTTGGATTCGTGCTTGATCCTTCCCGACCGTACCCCATATTAACCTAAATCTCTGATGGGGTATCTCAAAGGGACCGGGTGTCACTATGATTTCCAGCGTCACTTATGGTTCTCCAAACAGATGTTTGGTGTCAATGTAATGAACAAAAGAATGTAAATGGGTCGTAGTGGGCTCGGGTCCGGTCCGACCCAGTCAGCCCAACCCACTAGGAGGCCCAACCCGTTGGGTTCGGCCCGACATGCTGGGTCCGGCAAGGCAGGCCGCGAGGGGTCGTGGTGGTCAACACGTGGCTGCGAGGCTGCCGAGGGCGTCATGATGGAGCGAGGATGCAAAGCAGCTTGGCTGAGGGGTTCCCGCAAGGGCACAAGGTCGTGGCACAGCTCGGCTGGACCGGTTCGACTGGAAGGGAGGCGGCGGCTCGAGGAGTGGCCTAGACCGGACAACGACATATGCACGGCCCGGAAGGTGGAGACAGCTCAATCGGCGGAGACGCCTTGGCCTAGATGGTGGCTGCGACTCGGCACGATGGTTGCAGCGGCTCAGCCCTGCAGTAGGGACTCAGCCCGAATGACGATGGTGTCTTGGCTCAGTGGAGACGACTCAGACTGCGGTGACGGCTCAGCCATGTGGCGGTGGCTCGGATCATATTGGCTTTGGATGGCACGGAGTAGCGGAGGTTGTGGGGCGGCGAAGGCCATAGGGCAGCAGTGGCCGCGGATGGCAGAGCGCCATGGGGTGTGGAGGACTCGGGGTGTTGGAGAGCTATGCATTTGACAGGATTTCATGAGGTCCACCGGTGCTGACCACCGGCACCAGTGTCCATCACCAAAGACGCCTTCTTCCACCGTGAAGGATACACCATTCAATAAGAACGACGGAAGGGTCAAGACATGTTTGTGTGGCCCGCAACCTCTGCATTAGAGTGGTATCAAGAGACTCATCATGAACTAGAACTTGTATGGTTAATATTTACGAACATCAATCCCCACATCCTTTGTCAATCACTAACCCCATTCCTTCCAAAGAAACATAGTAGATATGAACATGGGAACAAAACCCCTACCTCTTTTGATTCTTCGATGGAGATCGTAAGGGAGAAGATGATGTCGTTCGTGAGGGGAATATGATCATCGATTGATGACATCCTATGTTGGAGGATGTCCCAAGGAAGAAAGTTGAAGTCAAGGTCAGTGTTCTTCATTGGTGTTCTTCTTTGGAGAGCTTTCTCCCATGTTCTCTAATGATCTCTCCTTTTCCAAGACATTTCCCAAATCCAACTAATTGAAAAGGTTTCCCAATATAGTATATTTTTATATCTATTATTTATTTTGTTTTCAAAAATTCAAAATAGCATAATAAATTAAATTGTTTTGGCATTATAATGATGGAGGAGTTGTAGAGGCTCTCTCACAATTAATAGGAAGTTTGAGGCTATCTACATTAATGGGGATTTCAAGGGGGTTTATACCTCGGGTGGTCCCTAATACCATAACCTCTAATGGGAGGTTAGTTTGGGTGATCCCCACTATCATATCCTTTGATGGGAGGTTTAGGTCTGGTGGTCCCCACTTCTCAAGATCCACATTGAGTTTTAAAAAAAAGCTACACAACTTTATTTTTAATATATTCATCCTTGAAAATCCCAAATCATATTTTCCACTCTCGACCCACTACGGTTGAGGTGAAGGTCTCCTTAAGTGAATACCGGTGCTGCGAGTTCAACAGAGTCCTCAGATTACAATTTTTAGCACTGATTCAAAAGTTAGAAAAACCCTTCGTCATGTTTACTAAACATCCCTGAACAAATGTTCAAAAATTCATTCTAGGCATGCTGGGACTCAGAATCATGCACCGTTAATTTTCACAGAATCGTAAAATTACCATTTAATCAAAGAAAATACATGGAAATTTATGTGTCTTTAAATTATTTCCACCTCACGGATTTGTGTCCCCTTAAGCCACAATTCAAACTAGGAGAATCAGTGGGGGTACTGAGTATGAATCGTAGATTCCTGCTCCCATGTGCTCTCTTGGATGTTCTCGTGCTGCATATGAACACACCCTAGAGGTATCGACTGTCCATGAAGCACCCATGCCTTTCGATCCTCAATATCTATTGGAACATCCGTAAGAGTCTCCCCATCATCTACATCCAACTCGCTATGGTCGATGATGTGAGAAAGGTCATGCATGTAAATCCTCAGCTGAGATACATGAAGGACATCGTGCACCCAGTGCAACTGAGGTGGAAGAGCTATGTAGTAAGCAACCTCACCAACTCTACTGAGGACCTGGAAGGGTTCGATTAATCACATAGATAACTTTTTGCTTTGGCCAAATCTCTGTAAACCTCATTGGGGTGAGTCCTGTAGAAAGAAGTGGTCGCCATCCACGAAATACAGAGGTATCCATCTCCTATCGGCCTAAGACTTATTCATGCTCTGTAAACAATTCATCCACTCCTGGATGATCCGCACCTTCTCTGTGGTAGCCCGTACCATATCTGGTCCCACTAGTGCTGACTCCCCTGGGTCAGTCCATCTCAAAGGTGATCTACAATGTCGCCTATACAACGCCTCGACACGTGCCATCCCAATGGTGGAGTGATGGCTGTTGTAGAATAAAATGTCCACCAAAGGCAATTGACCCTCCCTACTAGGACCAAAGTTGAGGAAAGAAGCACAGAATATATCCTTGAGGGTCTGAATGGTCTGCTTAGTCTGACCATCTGTTTGATGATGGATGGTGGTGCTCAAATGAAGTTGCGTCTCGGAATCCTTATACAAACCCTTCCATAGTCAGAAAGTAAAATGTGTATCACGATCAGATACATTTATCTAGGGTACTCCATGTAGTCTCACAAAATATTTCTCATAGAGGCATCCCATGGTCTCTACTGAACCCTACTCTCGAATTGGTAGGAAGTGGGCCAACATGGTGAGTCGTTCAATGATCCCCCAAATCGAGTCTTGAAACCTAGATGTACATGGATGTCCTGTCACTAAGTCCATGGAAATCCCATCTCACTTCTACTCTGGGACCTCTAAAGGCTAAACGTATCCTACTGTTACCTGATGCTCGGCCTTCACATGCTGACAAATGAGGTACTGCGAGAAAAAATATGCTGCTGCTTTATTTATTCTCAGCCACCAGTGTTGTCATCTGAGGTCCTGGTACATCACCACCACTCTTAGATGTACCACTAGTGTTGATGTGTG
This sequence comes from Viscum album, assembly GCA_963277665.1. Taxonomy (NCBI): domain Eukaryota; kingdom Viridiplantae; phylum Streptophyta; class Magnoliopsida; order Santalales; family Viscaceae; genus Viscum; species Viscum album. The sequence continues at coordinate 810,241,241 of OY728126.1, read as the reverse complement.
TAACTCCCTCATCACTTCCTCCCGAAGTGACACTAGTACCATGGTACGTCCTCTGAAGAGGATAACATGCTCCCCCCTTTAGAAAATTTATCAAGTGTTTGCGTTGTAGATATCTGAGCACGTCTAGTACTGTAGTCAGGGAACCCACGTTGTGCCACCATGACTCACTGAAGAAGTGGGGGAGTGACTGTAAGAGACTAAAGAAATGATACTATATCTCTTCCACAAAGGATATCTGCAAAGTGGCCAGTTGCTCTGTCACCTCGCCTAGAAGCTGTATACCAGATCCTCTGCTGAGTGCATCAGCTACAATATTTCCCTTTCCAGGAGTATATACTATCTCAAATTTATATTCTTGAAGGAACTCAATCCAACATCGATGTCTCAGGTTCATGTCATTTTGAGAGATATTATAATTGAGACTCTTGTGATCTTATTTGTAACACCCCGAGCTTCCACGATACACTTATCATTCAATAATGCAATAGCTTGCATTGTACGCAACTTCGAGTTCTAACACACCGCGACTAATCAAAGTAGCAGTTATGAATAGTAATACCCTATTTTTAAAATTATAGAAATTTTATATTTCAAAATGGACTTCATTTTTGTATTCATAATATCGAAGTTATCCAATGTTGATTTTTTTGTAATTTTCTGAGAACTTCCAATTTTTATGAATAGTGAAAAATACTTAAAAACAACTTTCTTAATCAAAGTATTTTATAGTGATAAATTATACTATTGAGTGGTTTTAAAGTATAATTAGAATATATTTTTACCATTATATCCAATGGTGGTCATTAGAATTAATTTCACTTTGAAATTGAACATAAACAATTGTCAATCTTTTGATATATATTGTTTCTAAAAAAACATGCTATTTGTTGTGACATCGGGAATTAATTATGAAATTAATTAATGCAACTTATATGTTTGGAATTTTGTAAAATAGACAAAATTTTGGATTCAGAATATCAATTATAGCTTATGGTGAAATTTTGGCATTGTTCTGAAAAACATCAATTTTTGATGAATAGTGAAACCACTAAGTGGTAGTTAAAAAACTGATTTTTCATTTAAATGAAATATTACCACTTCTGTGATTTTATTTTCAAAAATACGACATACATTGTTGTCATTAGGAAGTAAAATGTTTTTCAATGGGATTAAAATATTTTTTTTCTGAATAGTAACTTTTATGTTTAATTAATCGCGATTAAGGGTAATTAGTGAAATTTAAGGTAAAAATAGTATTATAAAAATATGGAATGACCTTTAAACTTTTCCAAACACTATTTAATGTGTCATGTACGACCAAGAATATCCATGGGTCAACTTGGGGACCCCATGGAGTAACTTTGGTAGGAAAAGTACATAAATAACTTTTTATTTAATGTTAAAATAAAAAGTTCACAAATAAGAGTTTTTTTACTAAAACAATTTTTAAATGGGGTTATACAAGTCATATTTGTGACTATAAATATTCATTAAAAATCTAAAAATATTTTCGACATCATGATATTTATTTTATAATTTTTAGACATTAAATAAATTATATTATTTATGACACCATGATGATGCAACAATTACCTCATTAATTAACGATTTTAATAAAATAGAAGGATATTGTAAAATCTAAGAATTACACTTGTCCAAAGCCTATTTTATGAGAATATTTCTAACAATTATCACCTTATACTCAAAATTTATATGTGTGGGACCTTTATAATCTGAAAAGGCATTTCATAATAATGTAACATTTCAATCTTTCCAAAAGTGCCCCTCCTCTCCTCTTATAAAAGGCCCCCACAACTCCCACCTTATTCACACCTTCAAGACATTTGGCTCGGCCAAACTCTGCCCAAATACTCTTCCAACTTCCCTCCATTACTCCTAGAATCCACACTTTGGGCAGAAGTCTTCAAAGGAAGCTTTTGGATCAAATCAAAATGAGTTACCCGATTTTAAGGTAATGTCTTCTCTAATGTTGTTTTGTTTTATTTTTCTTCTCTAACCCCTTAAAATCTTTTTATTCATTTTTTTGTAACAACACCAGTATATAAAATATAATAGGATGTTTTTATGATATGTATTTGTTTTACACATACACACACCTTCGTCTAATGGTTAAAGAACATACTATTTCTGTGGGTGGTGAAATACTGCCTCACGAAACGATGATTGTTCAATATTCTTTGAACACCTCTAATGGTGGACATTTTGATGACACTATTTTCATATATGACATATATATTATGTTTATGTTTTCATTATGATTCTGTATTTCTCATTTATTTCATTCCTTTATTATTTCCATTATGTGTAAACACGATAATTTCATTTTAGGAAATGCGGACTACCGCCCCCTCAAAGTGATTTGAATCGTTAATGCCATTTGTGGGATGTATAAAGGATGGAGTAAATGATATTATATATGATATTATACTGGAATTATAATATATTTTTATATAATTATGATTTAATTCCATTAAATATGAAATAGAAATGAAATTAGCGTTCATGCGTACGTACGACTTACCGTCTCCATGAACAGTGCATTTCATTTCTTACCTATAAATGTTATAATGTATATACTGGATATATATGATATATATGATATCTAAAACATGAATATAATTCTGGATATAATGGATATATCACCACATGAACAACTTGTAATTATAAGAAGTTTATTTTTGACTCAAGTACCAAAGATCGACAAAATGACCGTTATTAACATAAATAAATACATAATGTTCATAACATGGTAATAAGTGATATAAAAGGAATAATGAACATGAAAAAGGTTCTTAAGAAAATAGAAATTAACTCTAGTTTATTATTCAGGAGGTTAAAGAATGGTCGAGTCAAGTCGGACACGAGGTAAGGGAATTTCTTAACCCAATTTCCATTCTTTGGGTTAATCTCCTACTTTCAAATTATGTCATGATATTATTATGTCCAATCTAGTATTTGTACTTTCTTCACATGTACTTATAGTGAATACACATAATAGATTTATTTTATTTTAAAAATGATCTTTGTAAGGACTTCGTCTCAATCTCCTTTCATTGAGGATTATTTGGTTTTATACACAACTTTCCTTTATACGGTGTATAAACCCCTTTGACTTTTACGTTAGTTCATAAGGAATCTTTTTATATGAAGCGTTTTAGTAAATGACAAAAAGGAATGTTTTTATTGTTGTACCAATACGGCGACAATGACTTCTCCGCCACCGTGACCATTATTTGAGTTTCGGCTTCCTCTACAAGCCATAACTATTTTTAAAATGAAAAATAAATACAAAGTTTTAATTTTCAATTATTTTTGCATTGAAAATGTTTTGAAGGTGTTTTTATCAATGTGTTGTATTTATATCGTGTGATTTAGATGTGGAAATGTTATGTTTCCTTTATGAATGTTTTATGTGATACAATTATGTTATGGTTTATGATATGTTTAAACATGTTCATATGAGGAATGCATTGGACTTAATAAGTGATGGGTGGAGCCCGCTATAGCTCCTCGATGCATCGGTAGGTCTCATTAGACAAACTAGTGTCTTGGAACGAGGCCTTGAAAAAATATTATTTGTGGTCTTGGCATGAGGCCTTGGCTACATGGTTATGATAGTCTGGCATTATGCATTCCATCATTATGAAAGTGGTTATTGATATTGCATGTGATTATTCGACTAGTAGAATATCCATGTGAGTATGTAAATGGCATTATTTAATTTTATTTTTTCCATATTATGCTTAAGTTCATTTTTAAAAAGGCTTTTGTTTTAGTTATACATTGCCTTAAATGTTAATGTTTATTTATGAAAGCTTCTGCAATATTGTTATCCTTACTGAGCATCTAAGCTCACCCCTTTCAATGTTTTAATATTTTCCAGGATGTGAAGACGTATTTTATGAATGACCTACATGGATAGTCATAAGAATATATGAGTGTGGACTATGAAGACTTTTTTATTAATTTTTCACTTTATGATGTAATATAATATTTATGAATGTATCTAGTGTTTCCAAGGCTACTAAACTATTCGTCTTTCAAGACTTGAAATTTTGTGATCATGCCAATGTTACGAAGTAATGCACTGACTCTGGGCAACTAGGGTAAGGGCGTTACAGTTGGTATTAGAAGCAGTTTAGTACTAACCTTGGAAGCTAGATTTAGATAAAATCTGATTAGAGGACGTAGTCCAAAGATAGACTTTTAGTATTAGTATAGAAGAACTTCCTAGAATTTTGATATTATAGAGATTTTGTGAGTTTTTCGAGCAATACATCCCTGTCTGGATACGAGAAGGTAGAGGTGGCTCTAGCACAGATGTACCTAGGGGTAAAACCCGAAAACACCACTTTGAGCTAGACTCGAACGGGAACTGGTGCACGACAACGGGAACTGGTGCACGACAACGGGCCTTGTTGCACTCTTGGTTACGACACTCCCGGGGTGATATGCTTAAGATAATTCTCATTTTTTTACAAACCACTATGAAGGGTTATGAGTATATACTTTCCCAAAAAGAAACATTTTTATGATTATGGATTATATCCATAAATAGTTCAATTTATGTTAAGTGTTTTACAAGTATGGAATTATGTATTTCGATTCATAAACTAATCTAGTTTATGACATTGTTTAGAAATGGAGCCTAGTGGAAGGAATGGAAATTGTATCAATGCACTCACTCCGTGTAGGGATTTCCCTCCTGATCAAGATAATTATTGTGGATCTGGAGATACAACTAGTGTTGATCAAGTTATTACCATACTGGTAAAACTCACTCAGGTTATGAATAATAACCTTACTCATATGGAGCACCCTGATCCGCAACGTGGAGGATCAATGTTAGACCGATTCATGAGGCAACAACCACCAACATTTAATGGGGGTACAAATCCATTAGTAGCTGAGCAATGGAAAAATCCTTAGAGAAAATATTCCACGCCTTTGGGAGTAGCGAAAGGGAGAAGGTTGTCATGGAAGTCTACAACCTCACTGGAGATGCCGATCAAGGGTGGTCGCTGATTCAAAATACAATAGAAGATGAAGAAGTATCAAGTATGTAATGGAGAGAGTTCAAAGAACTTTTCTTAGAAAAATACTTTCCTCGTGACCATCGAGCAGATATGGAAAGGCAATTTATGAGTCTAAGACAAAAGGAGGATGATAATGTCGCAATGTATGAGACCAACATTACAAGGTTAGCGAGGTATGCTACAGATTATATACGTAACCCAATAAGTAAGATTGATCGTTTCTTTGATGGGTTAAAACCATTTCTCCGTCGACCATTAGTCTCACAAACCTTCTCATCATATGAAGATATTGTCTCATGTGCTATCAAGATGGAAAATGAATTCTCTAAGTATTATGACAACAAAGTAAAGCAAGAGAAGAAGAGAACGGTGGAACAAGAGACGGATAAGGGAAAAAGGGAAAGAAGGATTTTCCATTATGTGTTAATTGTGGGAAGAATCATCCTGGTGCTTGCCTAAAAGGAATGGGAGTTTGTTATAAATGTGGAGAAATAGGTCACCAGGCTCGTGATTGCAAGGGAAAGAAAGAGGCTATCAATGTTGAATGCTACAATTGTAGGGAAATGGGGCATTATGCAAATGAATGTCATAAGCGTCAGGGAAACATATCTCAGAAAAGGCCAAGGGATCAAAGACAATATTATGCTATTACTACAATTGAAATGGAATAATTAATGTATTGGTGCTTTTGGAAATTAGGATTATATTATGGTTATATGAATAATGTGATATATATAACGATTGTACTGCAGTACTTGTTTTATCATTAAGGTTTTAATATGATTAAGGTAATCATATTTTATGTATGTGACAATAAGAGAAACTTTACTTTGGGGAATATGATGTTACAATTTATTTTGGAATTTAGAGACCTTTTAGAAAAATTCTGGACAGAGGTATTTTGGATAACTATATAGGTTGGAATGGATCAAGTTGAACCTTGGATAGTATTATTTATGGTTAAAACATTTATGAAGACTATCTTTGAAATATTATAATACTATAGTTTTAGGAAAAGGACAACCTGCATGGTGGGGCATAACCCGTCGCGTCGGAAAAAGCTGAAGGAATCCAACCCACAACCATAGTGTGACATGCCTTTTTTACCTACCACTAGCCTACAGGAAGTCCCTGGTTATTAAAAAATAGTTTTACTAATCTCAATTGTATGTGTTAATATTTGGAACCTTATAAAATTAGGATAAATAGAATATTTTTGAGTTCTATTACCTTTTAGAGTGAAATATGGGTTTGTGGTAAAAAATTATTAAAGAATGAAAGTCTACATGACCAGTATGTATATTACCTTACGTTCTTATTAAATCTCCTAAATAAATTCATCAACTTTATAAAAGGTAACTTAAAACAAAAACGTTGTTGGTTAACTTTTCCAACTGGGGATTCAATGACCGTTTAACCAATCACAAGTTTGTGATTTTCTTATGGTTAACGTTCTCCTAATACAGTTTTCTAAAACTCTCCATCAAACCATTATGGTTTTTTTTCTTCCATATCCATATTTTCATAGAATCCTAGTATGGGCTATCTCGAGTGACCTTTGTACTTATCTTTCTTTCTTTTAATGTTATATTCTTATTAACCCGATTTCCGATGTGGGTTTTCCAGAAAGGTATTTTCTATTTTCAACCTTTTATTTTCAAAGAAAAATTTCAAATTGCGAGGACACAATTTATTGAAGCAGGGTATAATGTAACACCCCGAGCTTCCACGATATGATTCTCATTCAATAATGCAATAGCTTGCAATGTACGCAACTTCGAGTACTAACATACCGCGACTAATCAATGTAGCTATTATGAATAGTAATACCCACTTTTTAAAATTATAGAAATTTTATATTTCAAAATGGACTTCATTTTTGTATTCATAATATCGAAATTATCCAAAGTTGAATTTTTTGAAATTTTCTGAGAACTTCCAATTTTAATGAATAGTGAAAAATACTTAAAAACAACTTTTTAATCAAAGTATTTTATAGTGATAAATTATACTATTTAGTGGTTTTAAATTATAATTAGAATATATTTTTACCATTATATCCAATGGTGGTCATAAGAATTAATTTCACTTTGAAATTGGATATAAACAATTGTCAATCTTTTGATATATATTATTTCTAAAAAAACACGCTATTTGTTGTGACAGCGGGAATTAATTATGAAATTAATTAATTCAACATATATGTTTGGAATTTTGTAAAATAGATAACATTTTTGGATTCAGAATATCAATTATATATTAGGGTGAAATTTTGGAATTGTTCTGAAAAACTTCAATTTTTGATGAATAGTGAAACCACTAATTGGTAGTTAAAAAACTGATTTTTTCGTTTAAATGAAACATTACCACTTATGTGATTTGATTTTCAAAAATCCAACATACATGGTTGTAATTAGGAAGTAAAATGTGGTTCAATGGGATTAAAATAATTTTTTTGGTGAATAGTATCTTTGAAGTTTAATAAATCGTGATTAAGGGTAATTAATGAAATTTAAGGTAAAAACAGTATTATACAAATATGGAATGACCTTTACACTTGTCTAACCACTATTGGATGTGTCATTTCCGACCAAGACAATTAATGTGTCAACTTGGGGACCCTATGGAGCCACTTTGGTAGGAAAAGTACATAAATAACTTTTTATTTAATTTTAAATTTAAAAGGTCACAAACAAGAGTTGTTTTACTAAAACATTTTTTAAATGGGGTTATAAAAGTCATATTTATGACTATAAATATTAATTAGAAAGCTAAAAAGATTTCATACATAATTATAGTTTGTTTATAATTTTTAGACATTAAATAAATTATATTATTTATGACACCATGATGATGCAGCGATTACCTCATTAATTAACGATTTTAATAAAATGGAAAGATAATGTAAAATATAAGCATTAAACTTGTCCAAAGCCTATTGTATGAGAATATTTATAACCCTTATCACCTTATCCTCTAAATTTATAAGTGTGGGACCTTTAGAATCTGAAAAGGCATTTCATAATAATGTAACATTTCAATTTTTCCATGAGTGCCCCTCCTCTCCTCTTATAAAAGGCCCCCACCACTCCCACCTTATTCACACCTTCAAACCATTTGTCTCGGCCAACATCTTCCCAAATACTATCCCAAACTTCCCTCCCTTACTCCTAGAAGCCTCACTTTGGGCTTAAGTCTTCCAAAGAAAGCCTTTGGCTCAAATCAAAAAGTGTTACCCGATTTTAAGGTAATGTCTTCGCTAATGTTGATTTGTTTTATTTAGCTTTTCTAACCCCTTAAACTCTTTTTATTCCTTTCATTTGTAACAACAAAAGTATCTACAATATACTAGGATTTTTTTATGATAAGTATTTGTTTTACACATACACACACCTTCGTATAATGGTTAAAGAACATACTGTTTCTGTGGGTGGTGAAATACTGCCTCACGAAACGATGATTGTTCAATATTCTTTTAACACCTCTAATGGTGGCTATTTTGATGACATTAGTTTCATATATGACATATATATTATGTTTATGTTTTCATTATGCTTCTGTATTTCTCATTTATGTCATACCATTATGATTTCCATTATATGTAAACACGATAATTTCATTTTAGGAAGTGCGGACTACCGCTCCCCTCAAAGTGATTTGAATCGTTAATGCCATATGTGGGATGTATAAATGATGGAGTAATAGATATTATATATGATATTATACTAGAATTATAATATACCTTTATATCATTATTATTTCATTCCATTAAATATGAAATAGAAATGAAAGTAGCGTTCATGCGTACGTACGGCTTACCGTCTCCATGAACGGTGCATTTCATTTCATACCTCTAAATGTTATAATGTATATACTGGATATATATGATATATATGATATCTACAACATGAATATAATTCTAGATATAATGGATATATCACCACATGAAAAACTTGTAATTATAAGAAAGTTATTTTTGACTCAAGTACGAAAGATCGACAAAATGACCGTTGTTATCTTAAATAATTTCATAATGTTCATATCATGGTAATAAGTGATATAAAAGGAATAATGAACATGAAAAAGGATCTTAATAAAATATAAATTATCTCTAGTTTATTATTCAGGAGGTTAAAGAACGGTCGAGTCAAGTTGGACACGAGGTAAGGGAATTTCTTAACATAATTTCCATTATTTGGGTTAATCTCCTACTTTCAAATTATGTCATGATATTATTATGTCATGTCTTGTATTTGTAATTTATTCATGTTTATTTATAGTGAATACACATAAAAGATTTATTTTATTTTAAAAATGATCTTTGTAAGGACTTCATCTCAATCTCCTTTCATTGAGGAATATTTGGTTTTATACACAACGTTCCCTTATACGGTCTATAATCCACTTTGACTTTTATGTTTATTCAAAGGGAATCTTTTTATACGAAGCGTATTACTAAATGACAAAAAGGACTGTTTTTCTTGTTGTACCTATACAAGGACGACGACTTCTCCACCACTGTGACCATTATTTGAGTTTCGACTTCCTCTACAAGCCATAAATTTTTTTTAAATGAAAAATAAATATAAAGTTTTAATTTTCTTTTATTTTGGTATTGAAAATGTTTTGAATGTGTTTTTATCAATGTGTTGTATTGATATCTTGTGATTGAAATGTGGAAATGTTTTGTTTCCTTTATGCATGTTTTATGTGATATGATTAAGTTATGGTTTATGATATGTTTAAACCTATTCATATGAGGAATGCATTGGACTTAATAAGTGACCGGTGGATCCCGTTATAGCTCCTTGATGCATCTGTAGGTCTCATGAGACAAACTAGTGTCTTGGCACGAGGCCTTGACAAAATCTTATTTGTGGTCTTGGCACGAGGCCTTGGCTACGTGGTTATGATAGTCTGGAATTATTCATTCCATCATTATGAAAGTGGTTGTTGATATTGCATGTGATTATTCGACTAGTAGAATATCCATCTGTGTATGTAAATGGCATTATTTAATTTTATTTTTGCCATATTATGCTGAAGTTAATGTTTAATAAGGCTTTTGTTTTAGTTATACATTGCCTTAAATGTTAATGTTTATTTATGAAAGTTTCCGCAATATTGTTTACCTTACTGAGCATCTGAGCTCACCCCTTTCAATGTTTTAATATTATACAGGATGTGAAGAAGTAATTTATGAATGACCTGCAGGGATAGTCAGATGAGGATATGAGTGTGGACTATGAATACTTTGTTATTAGTTCTTCACTTTATGATGTAATGTAACATTTATGAATGTATCTAGTGTTTCCAAGGCTACTAAATTAATCGGTCTTTCAAGACTTGATCTTTTGTGATCATTTTATTTTTACGAAGTAATGCACCGACTCTAGAAAACTGGGGTCGGTGCGTTACACTATTAGACTATAAAGCGTTCTCCAATTAGATAGTGTCGCCAAATATTCATGGCGAAGAACATTACTCCTAACTCCAGATCATGGGTAGTGTAGTTCTACTCATTCAATCTTAGCTGTAGAGAAACATATGTGATAAATACTCTCTCCTCTATCAGGACTCATCCGAGTCTGGTTCTGGATGTGTCGTAGTATACTACGTACCATATTCCCTCCTATAAAAAGCCTTAAGATGGAGGCACTAGTCAACCTCTACCTCAGCTCTTGAAAACTCTCTTGGAATCTCTCTGACGACACGAAGGGTTTCCCCTTCTTTGTCAAAGCTAAAAGTAGTGCGGCATCTCTGGAGAAATCTTCCACAAACCTCAAGTAGTAACCAGCCAAACCCATGAGGCTCTGTACCTCCATCACACTCCTAGATGGCTCCCAAGAAAGTACCACCTCAATCATCACTGGATCCACTAAAACTCCATCCTCCGAGATGACAGGACCTAGAAAGCGAACCACTCAGATCCAAAACTGGAACATTGAGAGCTTACCATAAAGCTAGTGCTCTAAGAGTGAATCTATTACTACAAAAAAATGGTAGGAATGATCCTCCTCGATAGTCTAGTAGATCAGAATTTCGTCGATGAAGACTACTACAATGCAATCAGGGTATGACTGAAAGATCTGGTTCACGAGCCCCATGAGCACTGCTGGAGTGTTGGGTACACATAATGGAATATCTAAGAACTCATAGGGGCCATACTGATATCTGTAATCCATCTTCTGTATATCATTGTCTCACACTCTAAGCCGGTGATAGCCTGATCTAAAGTCTATCATCGAGAACCGCCATTCACCCTTTAGCTGATCATAGAGGTCATTAATCCTCGAGAGTGGGTACTTTTTCTTCACGGTCTCCTAGCTCAGGTGCCAATAATCAAAACAAAGCCTAAATCATCCACATTCCTTCTTGGTGAAAAAATAAGGGCTTCACAGGGAGAAACACTATTCCAGATAAATACCTTCCCCTGAAATTCCCCTAGCTGTACCCACAGCTCGCGATGCTCCGTGGGAGCCATCAAATATGCTGGTGTTGATATCGATACCGTCCCTGGATAAAAGTCAATGTAAAATTCCACCTCTTTATGAGGAGGTAGATCTGGAACATCATTAGGTAAAATATCTGCACACTAGTCCACCGCTATAGGATAACTCAGACTCATTAAATCAACCACTCCGAGGGTAAGTCTATCTAACTGATGTGTAATCGGCTACACCCTCCTCTGGGAAAGTCCATATTGCACCCCAAAGGCTCCATTCTCACCGTTGAAGGTAAACCACGTCCCATCCATGCAGACACACCACACTTCTCACCTAATACAGTCAATCTGAGCACGAAATATAGATTACCATTCAATACCCAAGATGACATTGTAAGGCCTAGATGATGCTACTAGGAGATCAATGCCAAAGCTCTCTCCTCTTAGAGTAAGCATGCACTGCTAGGACTAGGGTTTAATTATTTAATCCTCTCTCGTAGAAGTCTCTAGCCATAAGGATCGATCCAATGGCTCCATTGAAATCTCTGAACTCTGAACGAGAACAGTGTAAATAAAATAATGACTAGAACCTGTGTCTATAAATACTAAAACTAAGGTAGAGTAGACACAGATGGTTCCTCTTATCATCTCAGGAGAACCATGATCATAGGACTCAACTGCCTGGAGTTGAGATCGCCCCTGTCCACCTACACCCTGCAGTCGGGGTGGACCTCTGGGTGGTGGTGGCGGTAGCATCTCAAAAAGTATCCCACCACTAGCTACACGAGAATCCCCTCTACCACGTCCGCCTACTCCATGTGGACCTCCTCGGTCGAATCACTTTCTCTTCTTGAGCAGTCCTTTGACCATATTCTGATCATCTGTAAAGCAAGTCGAACAGTCATGAGCCATGTGACCATACCCGCTGCATGCGTAAAACTTCCCACTCCTAGTATGACTGGCTCTGTCTCCGGTTCCCGGCACAACTGACCCTGAATCATGCGTTCTTCCACCTATAGTTTTGGTCTTCATGTCTCTCTGTGACATTTGATGGCTGTTAGCAGCAGATTACTCCGCTATATGATGACTGGTGGTAGGTCTCGCTGCAGGTGACTACCTAGCAAGGGAACATTCAACTAAGAGGGATCACACTAATAACCCCATCCGCGTTAGGATGATGAGTGAGATCATCGAAGCCCGGATCTCCCACCTGAGTCCCTGTTCAATGGTTCGGGCCCTGATCAATGTGTCTTGCACCATATATCTGGAGTAGCGTGAGAGGTTAGTGATCCTCTATGAGTACTGAAAAACTGTCATACTGCCTTGCTATACGTGAAGAAGCACCAGTATTTCCACTGTTCGAAGAGTCACTTGGAAAAACTCTGCCTGAAACAGGCTCGCAAAGTCTACCCAGAGAAGCGTCACCTCATCGTGAACTTGTAGATTCAAGCTCCACCATCTTCCTACTACTTCATATAGAAGGCTGGCGGCAAGGATCACCATGAGATCAGCTACTATCCCTACCAGTTGTAAGACTCTCACCACAACCTCTAACCAATCCTCAACTACCTGTGGGTCCATCACTCCCTTGAACCTGGGTGGCTTATGGCACTGGAACTTGTGCAACGTTATCAAGTAGCATGCACCGTCTGCTGTTGGGGATGGTGGCATCGGTGGCCCAATGTGGAATGGTACTACTGGGGATTCCACTAGTGCCTCTAATAGAAAAGGGACCTACACCGAGGCATCATCGCTTAGTGGGATATCAGGGCGTATAACTCTTGGAACCCAAGATGGCTGTCTTCGTAGAGGCATCTTCAAAAGAAACAGGCATTCCACGCTCAATAAGTTATACCTAGTGAGCTAACTTAAGAGATCACAAATAAAACTCTTTAAAACACACACACAATAATTGTTTTCATGTACTGAGTTAGAAATGAAATTTCAGGGTCCTTGTGTATGGATACGTCGGCCACCGCACCAATACATGATTCCCTTAACTGATATCCACACTCACTACACTTAACACTATTTTCATTAAAAATAATGATTAGAGTTCTATGTTTTATGGTAGAACCGACTCCTCTGACAACAATTTTCCATGACCCACACTCAGGGACCATGCCGTGACTACCCCAATCCCGACTTCCGTAGACCAGTGGTTGCGACTAGCACCAAAGACGTAAATCACTAGAACTACTGAGGTGTTGTCTTTATAACGAGTAAACACAAAACCATGAACAAAGAAAGATAAGAAATCTAGTAAAACGAATATTAAACAGAGTGAGTATAGTAAGAAAAAGGGGCCAGAATACAAGCACAACTAGTAAGTAGAAGGATAAATGGAAATTACAACAACGTTGATAGGTGAAAAGCATCTCCTCGATCATCCAACTTGATTCAAACATGAAGGGTAGGTACAGATCACCTCCCCAGCACTCCACGTCCATTTTCTCCTATCCGAACTGACATGTTGTATGTTCATCCTCTGAACACCGTCTAGTCCTTGTACCCTCATCCTCTATCAGCGTTGTCTGTCGTCTGCATCCAACACAACTAGGTGCATGGATAGCCTATGTAGGGGTCAGTATAACGATACTCAGTAGGGACACCGAGACACTCATGGTTTCACAAATTCCACCATGGATAAACAATAAAGTGTGAAATCAACAGATATCCCTACTTAGGTATATACCCATAAATATACATGAGTTTTCAAGTAATCCATCTCAATCATAAAGAATACACAGATGTACTAACTTAGATCACTCCAGGTATATCTTTAGGTATAATAGTAGAGATGGATAGATGTAACTACTAAATCGTATCTACTAATGTACCTAATGATGTACGTAGGGTGAGTTGGGTCGGTACCTTTGTATTTTCCTCATGATTGAGATGGATTACTTGAAAACTCATGTATATGAATGGCAATATACCTATGTAGGATTATCAATTGATTTCATACGTTGTGGTTTCTCCTTGGTGGATTTTTTAAGACCTTGAGGGTCTCTAGATCAATACTATGTATCGTTATACTCACCTCTGCACGTGTTATGTCCGCACCATGATGTGTTGGATGCAGACGATGGACATCACTGATTGAGGACAAGGGTACCAGGGTTGGAGAGTGCTCGAAGGTGGACAATACAACATGTTGGTTCATAGAGGAGATGGGTGGATGTGGAGTATTGAGGAAGCAATATGTACCTACCCTTCATGTTGGAATCTAGGTGGACAATACAGGAGCTGGTTTTCAACCACCTTTCTTCCTGTACATTCCAGTTTTTCTTGTACATTCTAGTTATACATGAAGTCTGTCCCATTTTTATTTCTGTACTCACTCTGTTTACTTTTCAGTTTAATTGAGTTTGTATCTTGATGTGTTCTTGGTTGTGTCTTTACAGGTTATAAAAAAATGTATTCCTAGTTCTAGTGATTTACTCCTTTGGTGCATGTTCCCAGACCGTGGCATATGGAAGACGAGGTTTGGGTAGTCACGGGATGGGCCTCAGGGGACGGGTCATGAAAAATTTGTTTCAGAGAGTAGAGACACATAATTTCCATGTATGTTTTTTAAATATATAGGAATTTTTCGATTCCGTGAAAGTTGACGACATGTGATTCTGCGGCCAGGAGTGCCCAAAATTATTTTTTAAACATTATCTCGGGTACGTTCAGTAAAAATGCGAGAGAGTTTTTCTATCTTTTGAACTTGTGCTTAGAATTGAATTCTGAGGGCACTATTGAACTCGCAGCACTTGTATTAACTTAAGGAGGCCTTAACCTCGACCGTAGTAGGTCTAGGTTGAAATATATATTTTGGGCTTTTCATGTGAAAATACAAATATATTTATTCAACATTTTACTTTTATTCTTGACACCTCCCATGTGTGGGTAATGGTGGTGGGGACACCCCATGAATAAACCACCAATTTTTGAATTCTTAGTGGTGGGGACCACCCGACCCCTCTTAATGGAGGCGAAACCTTTCAACTCCCTCTTTAATGTGGAGGAGCCTCATGAGATTCCTCCCCATTAATTATAAGAACACACAACATTAATTTTTCCAACTTGTGTGAGTGTGCCAACATAATTTCTTCTTATGTCAACAATATTAGATCCTATATCATTCTTTCGGTGGAATTTCATGAGGAGAAACCTTGAAGGATTAAACTTCTTCCATGAAGAATGTTGTTCCAATGACGAACACCGTCTTTATCTTCTTCCCCTGGACACCTCCAAATGAAGAACATCTTTGACTACGACGAAATGACGCATGAGCCTAGGATTGGACGTGTGTGGTGGACGAGACGAACGTCGACAACTTCAACTTCTCCTTGCACCAATGTCATCGAAAAATAAACGGTAGGGGTTTATTTGTGTATGATATTTTTCTGGGATGTTTTAAGGTGGTTGTTTGGAAATATTATCTTTTTTTGTTCTTAATGATTTTTCGTATTTCAAGATGGAATTGTAGTCGTTCTCTACTGCACTAACGCAGAGAGTGTGGGACAAAAAATATGGAATGTTCTCTCCGCAAATCATGTGATTAATTGTTGATTGTGATGGTGGAATGAATACCAACATGTGGGACATGAGAACGGAGGCCAACACCACTGTCGGCCACGTGGAGGCGACGACGCAACAGCCACCACCGCTGCGGACCTGCCTACCCGTGACCTCACTATCCGCGGCCTCATTGCCACATGAGCAACTGCCCGAGCCGCCGCCTGAGCCCCTGCTTGAGCCGCCGCTCAAGCCGCCGTCCGAGATGCCGCCACCATCTGGGTTGAGCCGCAGCCGCCGTCCGAGCCGAGCTGCCACCCGAGCCACCACTGCCCTTCCGATCGAAATGCAGTCGAGCCATCATGGGTCAGGATGAGGTAACCTGCACCCTCTCTATACCCCTGACCATTCCATCCCATGACCTTCGCCCACCCTGCAGAGCTGCCCTGTGCCCTCGCGGCACGCCCGCGGCCTCCGCGGCCCCGCACAGCCAGTCGGACCGCCCAGCTGGCTGGGCCACCCAGCTCGCCGGGCCACACCATGGGTCGGGCATGACCTAGTGGGTCATGCTGGGTCGACCCAAACCTAGTCAAACCATTCTTGGTCAGGTCAGGTTGGGTTAGGCCAATCCCACACCTGATACAAACCAATACTTGTCTTCGTCCATAACTTTGCCCCCATATTTACTTTTGACGAACTGTCAGTAGAACTGAAAATCATGTAGCGACATGCTCCCTTAGATAATACCACCCATGTGATTTCGATAAATTTGGGACACGGTCTGGTTGGGTAGAAAAAAAATGCAACCGGGCCCTCAAGACTAAAATGCTAATAATATACAGAACGTGTGTCTGATTGACGCACTGTCTATTGCGTTGAGACCCATATGAAGTGGTGAACCTTTGAGATACTTTTTCATGGAACATTTTTTTAGTTATAAAATCAATAAGTAGCTTGGGGAGTGGACTGTCCTAGAGACGAGAAATACTAGTTCCAAAACCCAGTAGATGGTGTGAGCTGAGTTTGTACCTCTATGTTTTCCTCATGATTGGAATGGATTACATGAAAACTCAGGTATATATATGGGAATATACCTCAGTAGAGTTATCTCTTGATTTCATACATTGTGGTTTATCCTTGATGGATTTTCTAAGACCTTGAGGGTCTCGCTTTCCCTACTCAGTATCATTATACTCACATCTTCATGGGTTATGCTCGAACCTTGTTGTGTTGGATATAGACGACGAACATCACAGACTGGGGATGAGGGTACCCAAACTGGATAGTGCTCGGAGGTGGACCATACGACATGTCGGTTCGTAGAAGAGACTGGTGGACGAGGAGTTCTGAGGAGGCGATTTGTACCTTCCCTTCATGCATGGAATCAAGGTGGACGATCCAGGAGATGATTTTCACCTATAATCCATCTTGTACTTTCCAGTTTTCCTTATAATTTCTAGTTGGGATTGTATTATAGACCATTTTTCTTACTGTACGAACTCTATTTACTATTCTTTTTTACTTGAGTTTGTATCTTACTGTGTGCTTGGTAGTGTGTAAATAGGTTATAAAGGCAATGGCTTCCTAGTACTAGGGATTTACGCCAATGATTATAGTCTCCATCCCCTGGCCTATGGAAGGCAGGCTTGGGGGAGTCACAGCATGGGCCCTGGGGGATGGGTCATGACATGTTTTATATATAAGGTTCTTTAATAATCATATAAGAGTCTAAATATAATAGAAAATTGGAATGTTTGAAAATTAAATCCATCAGATTAAACACATAATTATGAATGTTTAATGTATGATGTGTTAAAAATATGTAGTTTAAAAATTGAATTAATATTTATAAAATTTATTTTTGAAAAAAATAACATACGATGAATATTATTTAATATATCACAATTCCTTTCACATATTATAATTTTTGACACTTAAGATTAAAATTATCTTTCAAATAACAATGTATCATTGATAATACATTTGATTATAGTATTTATTTAACTTCTATTTTATAGATTTCAAATGTTGATTATTTTTTATTAATAATATAATTTAATAATTTATTATATTTTTATTGATGATGGGTTTCAGTCCTTTTATACATTATATGGCATTCTTGTTATATTTTTTATTAAATGATTATATTTTTTCACCATATATTTTTAAAATAATCAATAACCTAATATCTGTCATCCTCAAAAGGTTTAATCATCAAGAAATTAATTTGTTGTAACCATTGGTGTGAAATTAAAAAAATATTAACTATTTCACTTTATAAATCATATAGTCCCAAAATTAAAAATAAAATTGAATCCTAATATTAAATACTTATATGTAATGAAATATATTTGTTATTATTGTAACATTTTATTTGTTATTGTAGAATTTATTGAAATTATAGAAAAGTGAATGTGTTTTTGAATGTAAAAATATGATTTTCTTTATAATAAATTTTAATTTATAGTTACTTATATCTTAAGAATAGTAATCATGGCTTGAATTTATAATTAATTAATAGATTTATGTCGTTAATTTCCATTATTAGTTAGATTCATTGAATTTGAGCATATTTGAGATCAATTTTTCTTTATTATATATATAAATATCGCTTATTTATGGTAATATAAGTTAAAATATGAATGATGAATTTTGGGGACTTGTAAGATGAAAATTCATTATTAATAGCTGTAAGTGGGTAACTGTGAATATCTATTAATGATTACATAATCATATTCATGTTAATTAATTATGGGGGATATAATATTATCATAGTTATGATTTTAAATGTAGCATTGATTTTTCTACCAAGAGTTGTATTAAAAAAATAATTATTACAAATGGTCTGTTGTTTATATAATTTGTAGAAATCTAGATTCTAATATGATTAATTATGTGAGTTGTTAATTTCATAAGCATTTTGAATGGTTTCAAGTCGAATTGATTATAAACATGTTAATACTACTATAATGTATTTGTATTACACCATGATAAATTTTGGAGGTATAAAGGTTTTAATATAACAATATTATCACACCATAATCCCTATTAGTAATTCATTTAGGCTAATGGAAGTGATCGGGTGTATAGAATAATCCCTTATTGTAAATAATTACAAAATAATTTCAATGGCTACACACAAATAGTGAATATAATATTACAATATTTTAGTTGATAATATTTTTATGTTATTCTAGAATTATATGTTCATGCCAAAATTTATTTTAATCATGAAGATAAAATTTATAATAATAACATAGATTATAATATAATGAAAGTAATATAGTACGGAATTTTTTTTCATTATATTATAAATTAAATGACGGTGAAAATATTTTAGATCTCAGTGATGAAAAATGGGTGTTTCAATTATATTTTACTATTACCTACCAAATCAATGTTTGAACATAATGCAATTTCATAATAAAAACTATCATGATGTGTTCTTTATAATGTCTTAAATAAGTGATGATTACATGATGATATATTATGAAAAAGCATATATTCTGTGAAGAAATTTTTTGGATATTGTAGATATAATTTTTTTAGTTTTCAGGTGAACAAAACTGGTACAAAATTGATGTATATTTGGAGTTAATATTATAGGAATACATAACATATATAGTTTTTATAGTCATTTTGATATTTTTATACTACGATTTCATACCCATTTTCTTTATCATATCGTTGTTATCAATTATGATTATATAAAAACATAGAAATGAGGGTCACATCTATAGCATATCAAGTATTATCCACCCAATAACATGTGTATGTTCACCTTATAAATAATATATTTTTTCATGTGATTTATTTTATGTTATCTATGTATATTATGTATTAATAGGTTTAATTTATTGATTATATATTTTATTGTAATGTTAAAAATGTATTTTAAATGATGGATTATTATTTATAACTAATTAACTCCCAATGGGATGTCATTAACCTGTCACTTGGATCATTCATTTGGTACTTCAGTTAGACATTACATTACATTTTTTATAGTAGTGAGTTATTATTTTTTACCCTTATAGTATAAATTCAATAAATTTTTCTCGATCAAGTAAATCTCATATTATCTATATTGATTGAATAATTTTTTCATTATAGATAGTGAATTCAAAAAACTAAATGTTTTTTTTAATGTCTGATGTTGAATGATTTCATCATTGGATAGAAATACTTGGTGCATAACATTTTAATATTGGGATAGACATACTCAACATCATCAAGAAGGGAGTTTATATTTCTAATGTAGGGGAAACATCATGTTATAAGATAATATAAATGTTTATGCTGATTGAATGGTGTGAAATTAATTTATATAATCTAACTCCAAATTATACGTGACCTGATTGGTAATGATTTAAAAAATGAATAACATTCATATAATTCATCATGAGAATAATGGGGATAAAAAGTAAATTTTGTAGTATTAAAAATAGTTCATAAAAAACTTAAGGATAATTAAATGCTGTAATATGATGATATGGTTGAGTTTATTATTCATGTAAATTAATTTATTAATCAATGATATAGAAACATTCATCGTGATACAATGGTTGTATAGTTCTTAATTTTTATTATACCATAAAATTTCCGTAAATGAATTTCTACATTATAGGATCAAAACAATGATCGGTTTATAATTAATATTTATATTTATATCCTGATATCATATATGATAATTAGGTTCCTATAATAAAGAAAAAACCTATATTGGAAAATGATTCAACATTAAATTATTGAAAATGATCAATGAACATTAAATTAAAAATGAATCTGAGAGTAGGAAGCAAAATCAAATATGATTCCATGAATTTCAATTCACAAAAATCATTTTTCTAAAAAATTATAAAGAAAAATCCAATCATGATCAATGTGGTCACTAGGGGTGAGCCAATAGTCTCCTAATTTTATGTTTCCTTGTTTTATAAACAATATTAACATGTAATTTAATTTAATTTACTCTTCTAAAAAATAAAATGTAGTCACACTCAAAGGAATATAATAATTTAAGGGGGTCACTACTCAATAATAGAATCTAGTCCTTTTCATTTTCATGAAAGAATATAAAATCACACATCAACTAGAAAAAAATATTTAAGGCTTATATTATGCATGAATTATAATCCACATAAACATAAATATAATACTTTAAATGTTTTTTTGTTATTACTACGTTGATAATATAATGAAATATATTTTATAAGAGCGTAATTTACATTAACCAAGAGGATTTAGAACCTATTCATTTTTCTACATGTATTATTCACACATTCACTTGTAAAATATAGCCTTCATTAATCATAATTTTTTGAATAAGATAGAGAAAAACCATCAAATATTCTTCTCCTCTAACTATTGTTCTCTCTTTTTCACACATTCATAATCCATCTTCGATCAAAAACGAATAGAAATTTATTATTGTAAAGAAATATTTACCTCTTATCCATATTAATTATTCAAATATTTTGGCACCGCATAAATACCATCTAATTCAAATTACTAGAATTATAAGATATGATCATCATAATAACATTGATTTTAAACCACGTCAAAAAATGATTCTAACTGCATCAAAACCTGAAAAAATAATACAACCTCATCATTCTCATTTAAACATTAATTTCCTCTAAATTAAATCATCATTTATATTGAAAATTATATAATGTACACTAAATGGATATTTCAAACATCAATGATGGGATTTTTCATCATAAAAACCATCAAAACCAAACGTCCTTCTACCCATTTTAATTTCACAGTCCATACAATGAAAATATCACACATATATGCATGCATGGAATATAATATGTCATCCTTCATACATGACATAAGGCCTTCCATGATTTAACCATCAGATTTTCATTAAAAATGCCCCAAAAAACTATTTTAAAAAGTGAACTTCATTGTTATATTGGATAATTTATTATCTTCTTCTAGTGAAACTTGATATTCTAAACCCACAAATTTTATTATATCCCCCCATTGCACCTAAATAGTTATAATCGACTTATCTTATTTATTTCTTATTTTTTGTTCACCAAATATATTCCTTTTTTTGAATCATGGTATCCATTATCATAATACTATAACTTTGGCAGAAAAATTTACATTACTTCATATAAAATTGTAAATTATATCTTCATCATCATGAAAAATATGGTTATTCATATTTATACATGTTAAAACTTATTATAAATTGTATTCAATAAGTTATAATGCATGGTACTTTTTCCCCTTCATGAATCTGCATTATTATAATGTGTTGTTTCATTGTCTATTTATGTGGTCACTTGGCCCATAATTCTATTTCACTATTTGAATTTGAGGTCACTCGACCCGTTCATGTGGTTACTTAAACATTCATCCTGATAATCTATTTAAACTATGGTCACTTAGGAATTTATGTGAATATTATAATCCCACATTGAGTCAATCATCCCATTCACATTTTTGCTCAATAATTTAAGTAATTGATCTATTTGAAAAGTGTTGTTTACTAAACCCATCATTTAGTAGTACAATCTAAAAAGTGTGGTCAATTGAAACATTATTTTGTAGCATGAAAACCATATGATTTCCCTAATATCATTATGTTTTTACATATTCCCCCATGCAGTCACACTCATTCATTTGTTATATGTTCATATATATGTCACTATTTTTTGATATGTTGACAATAATAGATCACAACATAATCAATTACAATCATTGTACCACATCTAATTCATTAAGGAAACAATAACTAAAAGCCTCTTGGTATAAAAAATATCCACATTGGATTTTGTTTTTCAATTAAGTAATATAAATCACTAACTCTCTAAAAGATAGGTAATGGATTGCTATAAAACAATTCTAGGCTTATACGACAAATATCATTAGAGGAGAACAAAATCAGTGTACAAAGAAACCCAGTTTTCTATAAATTAATGGTATACAACCATAATTTACTCACTATATTTTTATAAGAGAAACTCACATTAATATATAATAGATAGTTCCTAAAACAACTTCAATAATATAGTTTTGACATTTTACTTGGACAAAAATCACATCTTACAGCTTTTAAAAGCATCCCTCAAATATATTCACTCCCTAAAAAGTTAAATTATATATCAATGTATAGTTATCTATAATAATATTTTACACTATTGTAAAATAATATCCAAATAATAAATTTGATAGGGCACAATTCATCATAACATATTTCTATAATAAATGTGTTTGAAAACATAACTTCATTAAAAAATTACAGTATTATTCCCTAGACAATGGTCTGGAAAACACATCAGTATTCATTGATATTATTGGAACTAGATCAAAAATAAATTCATTTCTCTCCAAAATATCATTGACAATGTTATATACAATATCAATGTTCTATTACCTATAATGTTTCACATGATGCATTATAAAATTTATTTAACTATGATTATCATGTCTGAGAATTAGTGGAAACTTTACTCTAAAATTCAATTCTTCTAAATACAACACCATCATTATTAACTAGTTTTTGGAATTTTTTATAGCCACAAAATATCTCTTAAGAGTACATACTATCAATATTTTTTTGAACACTGACACATTAAACCTATGATGACAAAAATACAGTTGAATTACTTCTTATTTCATCAACACAAGATAATAAATAACCAATAGGTCAATAATTTATATTATATCATATTTCAACCTAAAAACAATTATTACATTAATATATCTAAGATTTTTTTTCTAGAAACATGATATATGTAATTTGGTTAAGTTTGATACAGGTAATAAAGAGTAATATCTAAAAAAACCTACCTTTATGATATTCGTCATAAAAACCATTCAATTATCTTGATATATTATTTAGGATAAAAATATTTTATATTCCAATCATTAAAAAAATTTATTCACATTGGTGGGTTAATATTCATTATTTCATTACTTATAAATCCCTTTCATGAGTCTTGTAGCATAATTCTCATGAGAAATGAATATTTTTTTATTCTCTATAATATTATCCATGAAAATAATTTATTTCATCTCTCCTAAAATAAAATTACAAATAAATCCTTAATTTCTATAGTAAAATTATGAAATATATCATTAAATATTTTTATAAAAAATTGATTTCAGATATATAATGATTAATAAAAAATAATATCCCTTTATCATCACAAATGTTGAGATTGTTTTCCACTCTTCCATTTTTAAAATTTATTTTATTTCAGAAACTACCCTTCCTATAATTCCATGCTCTCTAACCATATTTCAAACCATAGAATATCTTCTATAAAATAAAAAAATCCACAGTTCTACCAATAAACGGATAATATTATATCTTAATATAATCCTCCCCAGCCAATTATACATTTAAAAATTCATAATTAAAATCCATATGAAATATATTTAGTTACATTTATGATGAAATATAAAAAATAATATAGTGATTTGAAGACATTAAAAGAAGAAAAATGTCTCATAAATGTTCACTCCATGAACCTATGATTACCATTTCCACACCTACCTCAAAAAATTTCTCTGTACTTCCCAAATTTAATTTAATCTCATTGAGAACACCCACATAGTCCTCATGAAATTAATTTTTTTATTCTTGGGTAACAACTCCAAATATTCATTCTAATTTATCTGATATAGTTTTTCATTCATAAAATAATTCAATTACTAATGCCCCAATAAATCATCAATATTTTTTGGATGATCATGTGAAAACAATGAGGCGTGTTTTTTCACTATATTTTTCTAGTTCTAACATGTTGAACATGATAACCAATGATATTTTCAATCTCTACTTACTTCCAATTCATTAGATGAGATGAATCTAATTTCTCTTCCTCACATGAAATTCTTGAATCAATTTATTTATTTTGTTGTAAATTTAAATTGGAGGTTTTTTCAGACATTTTATCATGTTTTTTGAAATAATAAGCTCTTTCTTACCCTTCTCTTATATTTGTAGAAAAATAAAAGACTTATCTATTAGAATATTCCATCGCATTCCAATCATAAGAATAAAAAATATTTATTGTATCCTTGTTATATAATCACTATCATATACCTTTTTAGACGGTATCTATGAAACATATTATCAACAACTCTTTGGTAGAACTTCTAAATATTTTTACCTTTTAGTTTAACAATATAGTGGTTTCCAAAAACCTCTAAGTAATGAAAATATGTGTTTATCATATAATACTACTCATATAAATATCTGTCTAAATTAGATATTTACAATAGAACATTTTGAATATTGACTACTATAGAAATAATTTTCCTTTTAGGAATCTTGAAGTATTGTGTTTACTCAACATGGATTGATCCACCACAACAAATAACTCATTCATTATTTTAACCACACTATTTTGTTTTGATGTGTGTAGTGTATTAAACTCATGATAAATTTTACAATTCTCAAGATATTCTAGATAAATTAAACTTCTTTATTGATCCCCACTATCTATTCTAATCCTTTTTATAAAATAACCATGTTCCTTTTCAGAACATATCGATAAACATATGATTATATAAATATCATCTGATATATATTTTTAAGGAATAATACATTTTATATCCATTGAGTCATAAATAAATGAAATGAAATAATTATATTCATTTATTTGTTGTTTAATAGTGGGACCACAAATGTATGAATGGATATGATCTATATGACCTGATTTATGTATCCCAATCTTCTTTTGTGATGAATTTTAAAATTTACCTTTCTAGAATATAAAACAACACCAATATCTATTTTATATGATATGAATGGAATAGAAAAACAAAAAATATTTTTTATCTTTTTTATGTTTCTCTCAGACATATGACTAACTGATATATTCTATAATTTTTATTCTTCCCACATTATTATACAACAAGAATTCTATGTATTCATACCCTATAATATTTTCCATACGGATCGTTTTCCTCTAGTCAAAACATCTCCATCTTAAAAAAATATAACACTAGAACCATATCTTCTAAAGAAACATAATATCTATCATTATATTGGTATGATACCCTAACCAAATTCTATTTTAGTAAACTTAAAAATACTCAACTTCTGGATCTCTAATTTTCAATTCAATAACATTAGATCCAATCCCTTTGATTCTTTGAGACTCTTAATTTTCCAATTTTATTGATACTTTTTAAAGGATTTAAAATTAACCAAAACTTTAAAACCTATATTCATGTGTATAGAATAAAAACTATTTAATATCCAATTTTTTTCTTCTTTTGTAGCTTCGATTGAATTTTCAACAACAAGGTATTTCTGTTATCTCTTTTAATTATCAAAATGCTTGAGAAATTTTTCATGAATACATTTATGAACTGTTAAAATATAATTAATTTTTTCCTTGATTTATGGGATGATAGAACCTCTCAAATTGAGTTTCAATAAGATAGAATTTATTCTCAACCATCATGTTCAATTTTTAAGATTGTATATGATTCATTCTTCTTTGAGTGAGTTTCATATTCCTTAAAATATAACTCTAATAAAACATAGAATAATTATAGTATTGTTGATTAAACCTATAAATTTCAATTTTATGAATAAATTCTCCATAGTACCATTAGTATCCAGGGAAATCATATTTTCATATGTGACCTACATGATTTCTAGATCTATGAATTTATATCCTAACATATTTTTGAACATAAATATTGGATCGGTTTTGTGAACCAATATTTTGGATGGAACATGATATCTTTTTCTGAATTTTTTACTTATTTTCTCACAAAAAAAGTCAAAATTTATTTAAATTTTATGTTTAAATTTTTTTTTTTTTGGAAATTTAATTTTTTTTTTAAATTCAATTGATTTATATTCATACAAGTTCCTCGTAGATATTTTATTCTAATAGGACTTAATCCTCATCTCTAGCCTTGTTATTAACCTTTGAGTATGATCATTTCTAATATTTTTTTTGGATTTTCACGCTTCAAAGATTTCACCATCGTATGAAAATGAATTTTGGATGATTGAGCATCATTGTTTAGCATCATCATTATTTTCTAATAAGATGTGAATCTTTCTCCTTTTGACAAATGATATCTCAAGTTTGATGATTATATTTTTCTATTCTTCAATTTTATTATTCGAGTGATTAGTATTTTTATAATAATTATATTTATTCTTCATACACAATTTCCTGAATTTTAATATGTTTATCCACATTATTTAATATCTTATTCAATTCTTCATTCATTTTAATCCTAAAGATACATTAAATCATTTTAGTTTTGGTCATGAACACAAAATAATAACTTAATAACATTGTACTTTTTATTCTACAATGATTGTATATTAATCAAATGTATATCACATATAATATAACAATTTAACAAGAAACTTCCCATCAACATCATCACAGATTTTTTTTAACTTCTACATATTCTTCAAATGCACGAATTTAATTTTATTTAGACTAAAATTTTCAATTATTGAATTGAGAAATGTTTTTATTACATTATTTTGACTGATATTTTTATTTTTAAACTTCTTATATGATATTTTTGACCATTATTCTTCTTCATCACTCTCTCCATCATCATTAATTAATGGATAGTTGGTTTAAAAAATTCCCATGTATCGATGGTTAAATAACATCAACGGAAATTATCATTGAAATTTTTTTGTGCCTATTTTCACATTTTCTGAATTAAAGGATAGATTTATTGTAATTTTTATCTACATTATATAAAAAATAAGAATAATATTCCTTTTTATAATTAATAACATTATTTTCATATTATTTTTTAATGTTTTTTAATTAGATTTTATTATCAATCTTTCCATTTATTTTGACAACATTTTATTTTCCCATTAAATATATAAGCATAATACTATGAAAAAACATATATATTTTATCAAGAAAACTATCATTTAAAAAAGATACATTATCATTATATATATTAGAATGAATTATCAAGGTCATTTAAATAACTATTTAATCTTATATTTTTTCTCTTATAATTATTAAGGTGGTTATAATATCACTATATCTTATGGTGAACTCACTAATAAATTCCTCACATCTTATTTTCAAATCTTCTGTTTCAATATCTACATTTATAACGTCTCTTTTTTTACCTTCATATTATCTTCATAGAAATTATTTATCTTATATCACATGCCTTTCATAGTTCATATTATTTTAATTCAACAAAATTAACATTTTATGTTATTGGAAAGACTAGAATTTATATATCATCAAATATTATCTAGATTATACATATTTGAAGATGTAAAATGAGTAACCTATGTATGATGAGTGTACCTGTCATCTATACCATCCAATTTCTTTTTTCAGAATGGATAAAAGACATGATACCATTTTGACATTTATGATATATTATTTTAATCAATATAATATAGATATATGATTAATATTAACGTTTTTATAAAAATATTTGATTATTTTTTCTTCTTAAAACATCAACCCCCCTAGAATAAACGAAGTAACCTCCATTTGATACAAATTGAATTTTCCCATTATGATATGTATAACAACTACGAGGGGTTGAATTAGTGGTTTGTTTTTATTATATTTTCCTATTATAAAAAAAACTTTTACTTTGGATAGTATGAATTGAGTCTTTTAAAATATAGTAAAAATGTAAAATATTAATAAAAAAATAGTTTACAAGGATTACTACACAATTACAATAGCTGCTGCCATGCATGATCTTGAAATAATTTGACTTCAGCCATTTAGTTGAAAAAATTATTATGTCTTCCAAAATGTATGAATGATTTATAAATTGGGATTTTATATATTCCTTTTATAGTGTATGTAATCCTAAAATAAATAGAATAATAGATTTTTTTAATAAGTGACATGATATTCACCAGTAAGAATTAAAAAACATCATTATGACACTTGAATTCTTTACAATTTTCTTTTTCCAAACCTATTCTTGTAATTATTCAATTTCAGGCCAAGAAATAATAAATAACTAATGATATTATTCTTCTCTATGTATTCATATCAATTTATCAATCTTTCATACACCCATTTTTATCCTTAAGAATAATAAATTTTATATTATCCAACAATGGTTCCCTTTTCTATTTTTTAATTATAAAAATATTTATAACACCATTTAGATTGAAATGATTTGTAATTACCAGAAGTATTAGATATGTTCTCCATAAAAACATTCATTAGAATTTACTTGCATAAAAAATTATGCCTGAATCAAATCATTCTCAAATATATTGTACTCTTAATTAACCATTAAACATTTATTTTCTACAAATTAAATAACAATGTTACTTTCTACAAATAAATTTTACATTCAATAGGCAACGTTAACCCAAATCATGAAATTATATCCTTTAAATAAAATGAAAAAAACTTGAGATTCATTCAATGATAATTTTAAAATCCACTAAATTTAAATGGCATTTCTATATGAATTCATGTAATCAAACGTGTTAGACATTACATGCGACATATGTATTTTTGTGATTCCTTCATCAAATTTTCCTCGAAACAACGTAGAACATCCATTTTTAAAGGTGAACTCAACATTAAAGACATAAATTTTTTCTTCTTCTTCCTATGAAAATAGATATTCTCACCACATATTTATCATCATATTTTCATTGGTGATCTTAATCGATTAAATTGGGTATCTCTTGTTTATTATTCATTTTGCATCCAAACGAATCCTAGGATGAATAATGATATTATTAATTTCTATATTTAAAAAATAGTAGTATAATTTTTTACATTCTTAAATTATTACAAATTGATAAGAAAAATTTTTATATGAATATTCATTACATATTACACATATAAAATTATTTAAAATGTATAGTTAATTTGGAATCATAGACACTGAAAACTGGTCCATAAGTGAGATACTTCTTCAATAATTTTTCTATAAGAACTGAAACCCTTCATAAAAATACTATACCTAATAAATTTCATCATTACATAGGGAAATGAAAAAATAAAAAAATGTGAGATCAAATTCTCAATAAGGGTGGACAAGGGAGATATCAACATATCAAGGCAATTGGGGATTACAAACATGAGAATGAAATTTGAAATCAAAACACTACATATAATAGATCGTAAAACTATGTCATGAAATAAGTATTGGATATTCATAATAGATGAATCATAATGTAATAAATGTTCATAATCTATGAGAGAATACATTGGAATAAGACATGGATTTGTGACATCTAAAAAAGAATTGAAAATAATTTCCTACATAGATCATGGATAATTGAAAATAATATCATTGTGGTCTGGTTTCACTCCCCAATACATAATTGTAGTCTAGATCCACTCTCATGACTATAAAAGTGGATATAGTCTGATACTTTTCAAACTATTCTTTATTACATCAGGAGATATCAATCTTTATTAAATGAATTAGAGGGAGATATTATCATTCCCATCATTAATATGACATTAATACTGTCCATGGTTATAACATTTCTACATGTGTATAACAAATATACAACATATGTCCTCTCTAATGTCATAATGAACTCATTATATCAAAACCCACAAAAAAGTTTTTCATAAAAATTTCTTCTTACTATAACTTATAGAAAAGAAAATTTATTTATAATCATTTCTTCTTTTAATCAAATTAAAAATTCTAAAAAAATAAGTGGGTTTCATATGTATTCTATCAAGGTATAACATGTGGATTAGAAAAGTGTTTTATAAAAATAATTTCACAATAAACATAAAAAATTTGTAAAATGAATAATAATGGTATCATTGGATCATATCCTCAATAATGAATACGTTAAATGTGAGGATGTCATATTAGAAAGAAAATTATTTTTTAATATTTCTTGGAAAATATTTTGAGTAAAATATCATAAAATTTTTCAGGCACACTTTTTAAATCAATATACATTTTTAAAAAACATTTATTTAAATGTAACATCTGAAACTAATAGTGCTTGTTTTAAAATATCATTAAAATAGTTCGTGAGAAAAATAAATTAAAATTGAAAAACACTTTTTATTACTAAAAATCCATGAAATATTAATGAAATAATTTTATTTAGAAATAATACTTATAACTTATAAATTATTTTATAATACATTGAGTGGTCTGGAAAATGTTAAATTTTTTACACATTATACACATAAAAAAATATTGCATTCTCATTTGTGTTAAATACCAATCATTCAATCTTAAGAAAAGTAAATGAGATTCCTTTTAAAAAATTTAAAAAATTTAAAAAATGGATAAAATATTTATTAATAAGTCATTTGGTTAATGTTAAAAATAAATTTTATTTTTTCAAAGATGGTTTTCGATGAAATACTGGTTTTTAACTACATATGAGAAATAAAGATTATTTAAAAAAAACATATATTTAAAATATTGATTAAATAAATAGATAAAAATGAAGGGATGAATTGAAATATCATTATAAGACCATAAGATAATAAAAATCCTGATTTAATTTCTAGAAAAATCATAATAATCCATCATTGAATGAATAATCAAAAATAATCCCACCAAAATACAAGATTGTATCCTAAAACCATTGTAACTTTTTGTAACATTGAATGATAAGACCCATGAATGAATAATGTAAAATAACATATATAAAATATTTAGTATAAATAAATTATTTATATTATATGTCAGTGGTGTTTTATATACACCATAAAAAATACAATAGGTGCATAACATGACATATGGTCCAAAGAAGACAACATTAGATAAAAATTATTGAGAAATTCAGTACACATTTAAATACTAAGCCCCGATAAAACAAAAAAAATTAAATGTTAAATATCATGAGAATATCGATATTGATTATATGAAAATTTGAAGTGGTATTATATTGACCTCATAAAATAAATGAGTGCAGAATTTTCATATGTCTCCTATAAATAACATAGAGACTATATCTCCCTTACCAAATTGGTAACATTAAAAACTTAAATTCCATGAAACATAGATCCTAAAATGTATATATAAATCCAAAATAATTTTCTTAATAATAATCAAAAAATACATTATTTTTCATTATATAAAACACACAAAACAATCTTTTGGTGAATTTGGCACGTGACTCCCACAAAATAAAAGTGAGATGGAAATTCATTACTTTAAGTCTCAATTTAATTGATACATGTTGAAACCTCTAATATAATTAAAATATAATTCCATAATACACATATTAAAAAACCATAAATAAAAATATCATACCATATATTATATATTTATGATCATTTATTAACCTTCTATTAACAATTACATGTTAACATCATATTTTAGTTATTAACTACTATATATTTTGTATATGATTTGATTATGTATTTTTGTCCACTTTCATTAATCATAGTTACATTACAACTCAATGTTAAAAATTATATAAATATAATGTATATTAATTATATATGTGTCTATAGTTATTCATAAATGTTAAATATATAAAATAAAAAAGACCATTCCCGGAGATGGTATGTCGTATGTACACATGAAAATTGTTTTCATTTTCATGATGTATTGACCGAATTAAAGTGAATTAATATATTTAAATTATAGAATATTATTTATGTCATATATATGAAATAATTTTATTTAATCATATCCGTATTACCTTCAATGTGAATCAAATTTCAAGAAAGATTCACACCGCTTCTAGAGGCGGTAGTCCGTTGTACACATTAACGACATTATCATATTCTCAGGGAATGGAAATCAAGAATGAATATGTGATATTATGATTCTAGAATTACCATAATACTGTAAATTATATTTATAAATGATAAATCATTGTTATATCAACTCATTAGAGGTTGTGAATGGAAATGTAAAGCATTGGTTCACGAGGCAGTAGTCAATCGTACAAATGAGTAATACTCCCATATCCCATTTTATTGAAGAGGTGTTGTTTTTAGGTCATTACCCTAACATAAAAAATAAGGAATTATATGAATTAAAAATATTATATTATTTCATATTGATTTAATAAAAATTTAATGAGGTGGAGGATGAAATTAAATAAAAATATTGCTTATAGGTTTTACCTCTTCTTTTGACAAATTTTTTGCACTGAAATACAAACTAAGATGGATTTATGATAAAAATAAGTATTGTAGAAGGGGAGGACGTGTTTATCAATTGTATTTTGGTATTTATTTGACATGACTAATGGTGGTTTTATGTGTGAAGTGGGGAGGAATGGAGTTTTCTATTATATGTTAGCTAAGAGGCACATTTTTTATTTTTGGAAAAAGGCATTCCATTGTTTTCACATTCCAAAATGATAAAAAATTGTCATATATCATAACTCATTGGTCATAAGATCTCAATATTTAAATTAAATTGGTTCTAGAAAATTTTATAGTTTATTTTACCCCTCAACTTTTCAGTTTTCCCACTCATAAACCATTTTTACATTAAATGTAGTAATTATGTTTTCTTTTTTTACTATCAATTGGGGGGAAATTTTTTTAATATTTTTTTGATAATATATATTATGAATATTTAAAATATTTAATACATTTATCTAAATTTTATTCATCATAGTGTAATATTAAATTTAATATTAATATCAAAGACGCGACGAGAGAGTTGTTTTCAAAACAAAAAATGTTCAAAAGAGTATATATTATTATTTTTCAATAATTAATAATAATATTTATAAAATATTATTATTATTAATTAATAAATAATATGAATAATTCTACATTTATAAAACTGATATTTTTTTTAAAAAAATTATAATTTTTTTAAACTAAATGACTGTTCTTAATAAAAACCAATTTTCACTATTCATTGAGACAATTATCTTCTAACAAAATTTATAATAATTCTACCTAACATAAATTTTATAATTTGATATAAAACAATTATGTTTATTTTATCAAAAACATTATCTAATGTGCATAAATTAAATTTAAAATAATTGTTCATAATGTTTGAAATTGTTATATAGAAAAAAAATCAGTTTTAAAGAACTAAAATGGATTCCTTATTATACCATATCTAGAAAAAAAATATTATTTATAAATAATTTATTGATTATATAAAATATAAACTAAATTTAATTTAATCAAAAATAGTTAATATTTTAATATATTTTGATATAACACATTGTTTTGACGTAAAAGTATTTTTGTTCCTTAAAATAGATTTCTTTTGTTTTCATTTTTTTAATATTTTTTTGTATAAATTAGTAGGAAAATAATTTATTTCGCATATAAGTGTAAATAATATATTTTAATAATTTATTTAATCCTATTAATACTATATATTCCAATATATTAGAGACAATAATTATAAGAAATAATAATATTTTAACAGTAATTTAGGTTATTTATAGTCTCAATGTTACATGTAACATAATATAAACTAGGTTTGTTTTTAATATATACTAAACTCCGTATTGTGTGTAATGGAAATTATAAAAGAAGTATTTGAAAACATAATTGATTTTAAACTCTATACCCATTAAAATTAATTTTACTAATTGAGTGCATCACTTTGGTACTGAAAACTAAGGATGATTTTGCCTCACTACATCCTCAGGTTCCCATGTATGTTCTTGAAGAAAGTTGGTTTTCCCTAAAATATTGATTTAATTTTTGGTCTTCTTCATAGACCATTATTATTATGATCCATAATCTCTACAAGTTATATCTCATAATAATTATATTCCTCTTTTTTGTAAAACCACTAGGTTAAATACATGTGATGGACCAGGATTGCACTTCCTTAAAAAAGATAGATAGAACACATTTTGAAATTGGAATTAAATTAATTTAATCTCTAATCGATATGACACTAACCCAATAAGATCATGAATTTCACGTGTACTGATATATCTATGTATAAGTTTCCCCTGCATTCCAAATTTAATTACCTTATTCAATGGAGAAATTCTTAGAAACACATTGACATCAAATTCAAATTTTAGATCACTGTGTGGATTATCAATATATCTTTTATATTGAAATCTTGTATCCTTGGATAGTTTTTTCAATGGATAATATTCTATAAGATTTAATAAACTTTTTTAGGTCCCAAAATTTATTTCATCAACCCCATTCTAGTTTATTGTGGTTTCATACTTCTTTTAATAGGGAGCATCATATGGGTCCATCAAAATTCATTATTGAAAACTATTTTTTAAGAAAAATCGTCATTAAAATGGTGTTGATCCCAAACACTTTTTAAATACATAGAACATTATCCTAGAATATCCCTTATCATTTGAATAATTTTTTCTATAATAACTATCTAATAGAGGATGACACAATATGATGAAACTCTTCTCTATATCTATAGCATTCTGAAGGATATGATTAAACAGTGAGGTAAATAGTGGTTCTAAGTTTGATATAGTGGAATTTGGGACTCTATAAATTTTAATACTTATTTAATGTATATCTAATAAAACATATTAAAATATAAATATTATTAAATAGATATTATGTATGCTGAATGTTTAAGGATTTTAACTAGATTCCTTGTAAATTTATTCCCATATGGTGTTTTATGGATTCAAGAAACAAAAAACACAATGATGTTTTTCAATTCCTAGTCAATGATGGATAATATTTGTAGAATCCCCAAAAACATTTGTCTATGTACATTAAATTTATGAAATAAAAAGGACTAATATACATCATAAAAAAATATAATTTCATGTTTTCCTACCAAAAATATAATTCTATACATGTTAGTGTTAGGAATTATTCTTTTACTATCCTTCTGTTGTGGGTTGAAACCCTTCTAGACTGAAGGATGTGATATGCTTTTTCCTGAATTATGGGTTATTCTTTTTAAAAAATTATATTTATATATTCCCCAAATTTCAATAACGCATATTTATCTAAACATGAAAGATAATATAAATCCTATTGTTTATGAATTTCATTAATCTCAATCTACAAAAATGTAAATTAATTTTACCTATAATAAAATTTTCACTAAATAATATACAAAAAAGGTTTGTAATAAGTTAATTGTCTCTTAAAATATCCTAAATATTGATAATCATCGATAACAAAAATTCTCTAAAGGGGTGTCAATGACTTTTAACTAATGGTCAACCACAAATTTATATACACATAATGAAATCCAAAAGTCCTATGTTTTTCTTACATGGAGAGATATATTCTTCCATGAATATTGTAATCCTTTTATGTTTCATGATTATTATAACAAAAATAAAATTGTTAAAATACATCTAATATTTAAATTTGGAATCCAAAAACCTAAACACTAAAAACCATTTACATAAATAAATTTGTTTTATATA
Source organism: Viscum album (assembly GCA_963277665.1). Taxonomy (NCBI): domain Eukaryota; kingdom Viridiplantae; phylum Streptophyta; class Magnoliopsida; order Santalales; family Viscaceae; genus Viscum; species Viscum album. The sequence goes on along the minus strand of OY728126.1, from coordinate 810,204,943 downwards.
TGTCCTTCTATCATACATCATATAACCTTTAGTTTATGGCTGAGAGATGAATAATTCCATTTTCCTTAGATATAATACATTTAATTCCCGATAAATTTATCCCTTTGTGACATTCATTTCCACATAGAAAACAAATTCCCCTCCAATTATGTTATACTTAATGGTTCTTCTTCCCATTTTCTTAACCTGTATAATGTTTAATATTATTTCATATATGTCCATCACCACATGAAATATCATAAACATGCAACATACTATTATTTTTTTATCATGAAATATCAAATAATTTCACATTTTTAATAATATATTATGATAGCTAATTAATATTAATCACGATTACTTCTCTTTTTTAACTATAGAATATGGTTGCTCATAATTACTAAATTTTACATTTGATTTAGTTATAACATGATTCCTCAGTGTTCCATCCATTATCTAAAACTAAAAAACATAGTGTTTGGATCACTAATCATAGTGGTAATCCAAATTATCTTTAATAATATATTATAGGGTTTTAAATAATGTCATCTAATTTATAATCTATGGAACACTAGGATTAACCTAAGTCATTCAAGGTCATTAAAAAAATTTGTTCTAATTTTTCAGAATGATTATTCGAGTTACCAAAGATAATCCCATGGGAGTGTCAAAAAAAGATTCTAGTAATATCTAATAGCATTCACCAGGTAATGATCAAGTCCTTTCAAACATTAAATTTCAATAATTGTTACCCTAGGTACATATGTTATAGTCCCACATCCACTTACAAAATGAATATAAGGTTATAATTTGTTTAAAAAAACATTCTCACTCCTTTATAAAAGTCAATAACATATTTTTATAAATTTTCTCATCCTTAGACATATCCTTACATATCATTATAGTTATTATTAAAGATTTTGTATCCTTATTTAAAAATTTTAACTATACATATCCATTAATATTAGTTGTAATATCATAATCTTCAAATACATAGATATCACAACTTTTTAATGAAAATTATGTATATTACACAAACACATTGCTGAGGATCACAAAGGTATATTTCCTTTTGAAACATAGAAGCATAAAAAACATGTCCATAAGTGATATTCGGAAACTTTTACTGTGATCATCCAAAATACCCGACCTCTTAGATATATTAAACATAATAAATTTCATTAAAACCTATGGAATGGAAATATATGAATGGGATAACTCATATGATCTATAAGGTTAAAAATGCGATAATGCAACATATCTTGTGAATTGGTGTGTGATAACATATGAAAATATTTTAAAAACATAACATGAATATCGTAGATCATTAACATAATTATGGAAAAGTATTGGTAGTTCATAATACAATAACCATTATGGAATAAAATATCATGAACCATAAAAACATAAGATTTGAATAATAAATATATTTATTTCATAAAAATAATCATAGAGAATAATTTATTTAATTTTTTAATGATCATTTCCATGACTATAATAATGGATTGTGTTAACTCCAAAAATAATCATACAAATGAAGGTTCAATCCTAAGACTAACGTAGTGGAAAAATTTCCACAAAAATCTAAGTCATCACTTTATTCCATTAATATTTTTAATATAAAATTTTAAAATTTTCATAATTAAATTAAGAGAGATAGTGTTACCAACTTTCATTGTTATAACATAAATACAAACAATTTTTATAATGTAACTACCAACCATGGTAATAAATCAACCACTATAAAATAATCTAAATCATACATATGTGTTAGAAATCATCATAAAAAATTAATTATACCAAAAACCATGAACATATATTGGTTTCATTATAATTTCAAAATAACAATAAAAATATAAAAGAATCATGTTTCATAATTAGTTCATCATTTTATTGAATTCTAACACATTGTAAAAGATGTGTTTCTTATAATAATATTATATTTTTTAACTCAAAAATGATAATGAGGTTTTGTAAACATCCTTTAATCATTAACAAAAAATATCAAAATAAATAATAAGAATGGTATACTTGGATTATATCTATATTAAACCCCAAATAAAATCATAGGATGTCATTATATATGGAAAATGATTTTAAAAGAAAATGTTGAAAAATTTATGAGGAAAAAAGTGCTTGCAATTAGAAAAACACTTTTTAAAACAGAAAAAAATTTCAAACTCATTTTTTAATAAATATACATTGATACTTATAAAGGATGATTTAAAAATATTTTCAAATTATTTTTTGGGTAATATAATTTATTTAAAATCACATTCTAAATCAAAGAATTATTAAAATGTTTTTTAAATAATTTTCTATTAGTAAACAATTAATATTATAAATTATTTTTTCAAAACAATGAGTCTTCCTAATGATGAATTAATATGAACATGCCACACATGTAAAAAATGAATCTATTCACATTATTGAGAAAAAAATTATATTTTTTGTAAAATGAAATGAATATCAATTTAATTTTTTAATGACTTAAATAAGGGTAATTTATATATCATAAATAATTTATATAATGAAGAAAATATATTTTAACGAATATTTATTTGGGAAACGAGGATTTGGAAGGGGAATTGGGGTTCCATTGAAGAAAGAAAGAAATAAGATATTTTCATACAAATGATACTGAGAAATTTTATGTTTATAAACAGAGTAAAATGTATTTAAAATTGTATTCTCATTAAATAACCCAAGGATAAGAAAATTCATGATTTTCATGAGATATAATTCATATGATTATTTTATTGGACGTATAAACATAAACCATCCCGATAATCAATGATATTGCTTCACAAAACCATTACCAGATTTTTAATATTGAATCATAGGCCCCATAAAAAATTAACTCTAAATAAAACACATAATATTATGATAACAAATAACCTTATAATATTATATGTCACCATGTATTTATATATACCTCAAAAAATAAGATATTTTGATATCATAACGTATGTCCCAAAAAAGACAAATTGGGACATACATCCCTTACCGATTTAGTAATATTATTAATTATAACATAAAATAAAGGATAACGTGAACTTATAGATTAAATATTATTAATTTAATTTAATTTATGGTGTTACATGTCAAATATAAATGTGTTCCACTAGTAATATGTCTCCAAAAATTAAAAGTGAGTCTAAAGACACCTTCCTGCCTTCGTAACAATGAAACCATAAACCCTGTGAGAAAGATATACATAAATGTTTATGTAAATCCATATAATTTTCTGGATAATCAAGAAATATAAAATTAGTGGCCATTATATACACCACATAAAAGAAAAACATGATGAATTTTTAATATATCTCACAAAAAATAAATATGATACAAATATCTCTTACCATAACTCTTAATATACTTTTCACATGTTTAAATTCATGTATAATAAATATTAGTTTTATATAAAAAAATTAAATAACTATATATATAAAAAATATTATAAATGATTTAATTTAGAAATTTTATTACCTTTTTTTAACAAAAAAAATGATAAACTCACATTTCAGGTAATAACTACATTGTTTTTTGTATAAGATTTAATCATGTATTTTTAGTCCTATTAAAGTGATCATTGTTACATCATCCCTATATATTTATCCATGATATAAATATCATTTATATATTTTATATATTTATTCATTATAATCCCAAAATATTATATATTGAAGATGAAATAAATTGTTAATGTAGATTGTTACCCATACATATAAAATAATATTGTTCACATTTTTGTCAACTTATTACATAAAAGAAAGGAAAATATTATATTTGAATTGTAAAATATTATCTAGTTCATATATATGACATATTTTTATTTATAAATTCCCCCATTACCAATCATGTAATGCGTATTTTAATTATGAATCACATCACTTCTCGAGGTAGTAGTCCACCATACACATGACAGATGACTTCGGATCCCATTTGATGGAAGTGGAAATGGTTGTATTAAAATAACGATATCATAAATATATTTATGTATATGGTTTAATTTTTTTGGTTATTTTATAATCATATTTTTATAATAGTTTAATGATTTCGTGAAATAAATATGATAAAATTATTGGTTAGAGATGTTACCACTTCTTGGGACAACGTCTTTTGGATTACACCAAAAGACTTCCTAATTTTGATTTATTAAAAAAATAAAGATTAAAGGATATGAGGGGAAATTATGGATTTGGTATGGTATTGGATGAACCATAGGGGTATTCATGTTTGTAGAGGTGTGAAGAAGGGAGTCTATTTATTGTTGAGGTGAGTGGAACACATGTAATTATTGAAAATACAAATATGTACCCATGTTATTAACATGATAAAAGGAAAAAACGTACCATTATAAAAATTATATACTAAAAGGAAGTAATATTTTACAAAATTATGTGTTGAACAAATTTTTTAGGTGATTATAAATCTTATCATTCTTGTTTGAACGCCTCATTTAACTCATTCACAACTAAACAACTATAATTAATTTTATTGTTTTTATATTTATTATGGTAAAAATAATTTTAAATTTAATATATTACAGAAATTATGAATCTTATAAATTTATATGTTCTATTAATAGAAGGGGAAAATAAAATATATAATTTAACTTGGAGTCGTGATAAGAAATCAATTTTCTAATTAAAAAAGGATCAATATATTAAAAGGTATTTATAGTAACTCCAGTATATAAATGATTAAAATAAACAAAATAGGATTAATAAATATAAAATTGAGAAAATTTATCATTAAAACACATCCTAATAAAAATATTATGTTTTTATAATAATTAAAATATATTCTTTTTTTATAAAAACTAGTGTTTTTTATTATTCATCGAAAAAATTATCTTCTCAAAAACATTTCAACAATTCCACCAAATTTAAATATTAAATTATTATTTAGAGAATTAAATTAAATTGGGAATAAATTTTATATATTTGGGAAATATTAATATTAATATTTGTGTTAAAAATGTGTCCTAACATTTTTTTTAAAAAAAGTAAATTTTTAAGAATATAATTTGATTTTATATTATATATTTTCTACAAAACACAAATGATGATTGTAAAACATATTCTGGAAAATATAATATATAAATTTCTTTATAATAATTCTCATATATTTATATATTTAATTTTTTTGTGATATGAAGCTTTTATTCATAAATAAATATATTTTCATAAAATAAATTTCTTTATTTTAAAATGGTTTTATTTTAATTAAAAATTAATTTGTAAACAAATCAATAATTATATAATGAATTATAAAAAAAAATTATCATTATTTATTTAAAAATAATAATACCCACCATTAAAAGGATATGTAATACATAATATACGAAATAACATTGCTTCAATTGTATGTCACATTTCATTTATACTCGGTTCTGTTTGTAATGAAAGCTAAAAACAATGTTCTGTATAACACATGCTAATTTGGGTTCTATGTGTATTGAAAAATATAATGGAAATCACAAAATCACAATGTGTTAGGTAATTAATTAACAGTATCATATTATTTCATGGTTAGTCTCTCAACTATCATGTTATTATTATTCAGTTTTTGCCTTGAAATTTGTTTTTATAACATTTATTGATCCATTATAATGTGTAAAAAGTATACCACTTTATGCGGCTGATTTAATCCATTTTTATTTCACATAGACCATTTATAGTGCCACCTAAACCATCTTAAAGAATCATTATTTTCACGTGTTTTTACTTAAACCCTTAGTGTGGTTTCTTGATCCCTTTTGTGGAAACACTATTTCAATATTTTGTTTCTCAAAACATAGTATGATCACTCTACATTAATGTGTTGTTGTTAAACCCATTCATTTATTTACTTGATTATTTACATGGTTCATTCATTTATAATTTTAAATATATTATCCCATCTTATGATCAATCAATATATAATGTGTTGTCACATCTGCCTTAATTGATTTCATCATCTTCCATGATGTCACTCCAATATCCTCATGTTGTCCCTTATTCCATCATATGTTCACTTACAATAATATATTAGAAGATTAGATATATAAGATCATTTTTATGTGTTTCAACTAAATTTAGGCACTATAATAAATTCCTCTTATTGTTTATTATCCATATAATCAATTAAAAAATAATTTGACACATCTGTGTCTTAATATATACATTGGTAAAATAATATGAAAAGCTATATTACCTTTTATTTTATATAAATATGAAAAAATTGTCAGAAATTTATTTCATTTCCCAAAGAAGAATAAAAAATATATGGAGGATGATCCACCCAAAATCAAGTCTAAAAAGAATAAGTGCGAAATGGTCATAAAATAGTAAAAATAGAAAAAGAAATGGGATATTTAATTCAATACATGAAGAATTATTTTTTCCAGAAACATGATATTCCATCCCATTATATGGAATATGAGAATATGTAAGAGGAGTCATAAAATAATGGTCCTAATGATTTTATACCAAAATCAAAAGAAAAATCTATGACCCTCTAATTAAAAATAATATAATAATGTAGTGAAATTAAATGAAATGGAATCATGGAACACGTTTTAATTAATGTTTGGGGACTAAGTTATTTTTGAAATAAACAATGAAATATGGAATTGAAAATAGTGTGAAATTTTTCTTTAGGAAATTCCATGATACATCATATATAAATAAGATTATAGTTATCAATAGTTAGTCTGAAATTAAGATATGTGATCTCAATGAAATCATAAAGTAAATAGACATGATTCTTCAATTAGATATAGTGAATTTTATTTACATGAATAAAGAGGTTAATTTTATTGATGTGTAGGTAATTAAGGTTGAAAATGTTATTAATGAAATTCAATAACATGGGATTAGATAATCGATCAAAGATTCATGGGAGAGATCAAAATCATTTAGAATAATAAATAATTTTGTGGATTCCAAAAAAGTTTTTTTTAATTATTTATAGTTCCTTGTCAAATCATTTTAGAAACCTAGGATTTTAATATAAAATGTGGAAGTAATGATAATGAAGTTAAAAATGTAATTACATAACCAAATAATATAAAAACAACCCTTGTTACAATAATTGGTGGTATGTGTTATCAAAAAATAGTTTAGTGTGGAGAAAGAACATTGTTGATGATAGGCCTAAGGAAAAATAAAATATAATTCAAAATTTTGTTAAATTTCATAGGAATTATCAATGTCACATTTTAAAAAAATAAGATGATATTCCTGAGGACTATTTATAAATAAGTTTATTTTATTTTAAGTGTAGCTGTTAGTGATATTTAGTGTTCATCAATAAATAATATTTTTTTATAAAACATGTCACCCCCTAAATAAAATAGTTTATATAATTTATATGTGATATATCATGTAGACTATATATAATAACTTCTAAAAGAAATGGTTAAAATAATTTTTCCTTAGAATCAACAGAGGAAAATAGAAGAATATTGAATTAAATTTGAAGCACCATAAACAACTATCTCATTATACTAGCAATGAAATAATATAGGAAAAACATTAGATATTTTAATATTTGAGGGAATCTAGACTGAGTAATTTTAGTTAATGATACACATAAATATACAATGAGAAAATATGGCAGTCTAAGAAAGTAGGTTATTGTAAAACAGGAGTAGAAAGAATCCTATTTATTTATAACGAATGGTTTGATGGTGGATCCATTTCCTTATAATATTATAGATCCCTTAATGTTACATTATGTATTAAAATAACATGGATCAACTTATATTCAACTTTTTATGGGTTTAGAAAAAATATCTTTAATTTCCAAATAAGGTTATCAGAAAATAAATTAAATACATTTCAAATAATTATAAATGATTATCCATTAAAATTCCCAATACATAAAACCCCATAAAATAAATCTCTAGTATTGTTGGAGAATTATTATACTAGAAACTTTTTTAGATAGGATATATTTAATATTCCATTTCATTAACTACAAAATGGAATCAAAAGAAAATGGTGAGCTCAGATTCTAAAAAAGAAGTAAATCATATGATATATCAATCGAACAAACATATATTCTCATAATTAATATCACAATGAAATGAGAATAAAAAAACATGTAGCCATGATAACATAAATATAGGATTCTACGATGGATCATAGCGTGAATCTTGACATAAATATTAGACATAATATTGGAATGTGTCATGATATAAAAATGTATTAGATGTATAAGGATAGAAAATTCAGTCTTATGTAAAGGATATCTACCAACACCATCATCACCATGATAAAACACATGTCCCCTAAAATAGTGGACACAAATTTTCTATTATATCCCATAAAATAAAACGTCTATTTATATAATATTTAACTAAGTAATTTTATGTTCTATATAATTTTATCCCTATATTTTAGAAAATGATAAACCACACATATGTGAGTCACATCAACAGGATAACATTAATAAATTAACAATAACAAAATCAATACATTATAATGAAATTTGTTTCATAAAAAAAGACAAAAAATATATCTTATAGAGTATAAATTTGAATTATTCCATTAAAACTCATCCCCATTAAAATATATAAGAAATTAAAAGATATTGATAAGGATAGTATCAAATTTGGAAGAAGATAATATAATTGTTTTTAAAAAAAGAAGACATGCCCTTTTATTTAAGAAAAATGTTAAAAATAAAAACATTAATCATTGTAATAAATTATAATGTGAATAATAATTACTTGGAAAAATCACGAAAAATTGACATGGATGTTTTGTATTTAAAACATATAAAAAGTTTCTGATAAATAGTCCCATAAATGGATTTAAATATATAGGGATAAAATGTTTCACCTTAAAAAAATGTGCGAGTCAATAAAATTTAAAACATACCTCACATTAAAATCGAAATAAATTTAAGAAAAAACAATACATCTACAAACTATTGTAAATAATTTTGGATGGTATTATATATATTACAATTGAAATAAGAAATATATATATATTTCTATTACAAATATTTTAAACTATTAAGTATGAATCGGAAGGAGAGAAATAGAAAAAATATATATAAATCCAAAAATTATTCATAAGAGAAGGAAAAATCAAATATATATGATGAATGTACATTTAGTTTCTCACAATGTATGTTTATGAATACAAAATTGAAAATAATAAGATGGATTGGGAGAGAAACATTAGCAACTAGAATCTAAAAACATTTCCTAAGCCCATTTATTTCCAACAAAGGATTCATAATAATTTAGTACATAATTTTCTATTAGTTATTTATTAATAATTATTAATCATTCATTACAAATTTTATATAATGTTTTTGTTTATCGTCATAGTTATATGTTTTTGTTTTGATTATATGATGCTTGTTTTTTAGGGAAAATATAATGATAATTCAATTTCCTTATTTAAATCATTTCCATATTTATCAATGCACTTAAATTATGATATAATAATTATTTATAATTTTACTAATTAAATATAGAGATATAGTAGGTATAATAATCATAAATGGAATCCTAAATTCTCACATTTGAAGTAAATTTTCAAATATTACTGAGTTTTTGTAATGATAATTTTTTAGGTTTTCCCCATTAAAAATCCATATTAATAACATTTATTAATAATTTGTATCATATATTGGGAATATATATTTAATGATACTTATCCATGATGAAAATAATTCAGATTATATGACATCATTCATGTAGTTTGTTGAACCTACCGAAACCTGAAAACTATATACTAATGAATAAATAATTATATAGAGATATACTATAGTGAAATAAATTTAAAATAATCCTAAGGACATTAATACAACCCAATCATAGTATTTGTAATGGCCTAAAATAATGGATCAAAATAACATAACAATAATAAATTTTTTCTTTGATTGAATCACTCTTTATCATAATGATATCCATCATAATAAAGGATTTGGCCCCCCTTCTGGGGATTCGATGATAAAAAACATTTTATTTGACTCAATAAGTTGAATTTTGGGTATAAATTAATGATAAAAAACTAAAGGATATTTATGGATTCAGATTGATACTGTTGGAGTCCTTTTAAGGATTATTTGGAGTTAGATATTTGAAATTTTGAAATATTCAATGGAAAATAAATAAATTTTTATCATGAAAAGTGTCCCATAATGTAAGACCTTGTGATTTTATGAAATATGTTTTTCAGATAAACTAAATTACGTTAATTGCTTTTGTTACATGAAAAACTGAGTCTATGGAATGACGATAAAATATTAATACTATATTTAAAAATGATCATTATTACCTACTTGTTAAACATATAAGTATGAAATAAAATTAAAAAATTAAAAAAAATTTATAGTAGTTTTATATAAATAAATAAATTTGATTATGGTAATTGGTTTTCAGTAAAGTCCTTATATGCTTCAAAAATACATTTTTCTCAAAAGGAATTATTTTTATTTACTTTTTTAAAAAATATTAATTATTTTTAAACTTATTAAATTTATTTGACAATTTTTACTCCAATATTTGAGTCAAAATTTAAACATTATCATATAGTAAGTTTTGGGGGTTTTTTGGAATATATTAACTTTTTGACGAATAGTGAAAGATGAAATGTTTTATTAAAAACTACCATTCCATTTAATTAATTTATATTGTCGAATTATATTATAAAGTGGTTTCCAAAGTAAAATTTCCACAATTATATATTAATATATCTAATATATCTCATTGGAAAAAATAGCATAAAAATGATTTATATAAAAAAAATTAAGCTTTTTAAAATTTTCGCTTTGGAAAATAATTTTTTCTTCACATATAGAGGTATACATTAAAATAAATATTATAAACATACGTACATTAATTAATAAAAATTTATTATATATTTGGAATAAGAATAGATAATATTATTAAATTAGTTAGACTATATTTGTTCCGAAATAATTGTGAAAATAGTAAAAAACAATTACCATATTTAAGGTTAAAATGGGATTACTAAGGGGTTGAAATAAAAGATATTTTTGTACATACCATTAAACATATCAAAAATACATTTAATGGAAATATTATATGTTTATCACCACTGAGACTTAATAAGGACACAGTACAGTGCCTTTAGTCGTGTAAAAAATATTGGTACACATTATTCATTTCAAAATTTCTATTTGTGCCGTCTACCCCACTTATAAAAGGCCACACCACAATCCCCTCATCATTAAACATTGAAAACCATTTTTATCACATAGAAACTAGAATATTATATAATTTACTACCCTCCTTTAATTATATTATCCTCATTTTAATTAGTAATCCCTCTAATGGAGGATTTATTTGTAATCCTAATGAGGTTTTTTGAAGTGGAGTTATAGTCCATCGACATGCATTTTCATTTTATTTATTCCCCAATCTGAAATAAATAATCATAAATTATGATGATATATTATCACAAGTATATAAAATATTCTGAGATATTATTATTTTTATTTCATTACCAATATCTATATCCACTTCCACCAAATGTGTAACAATATCGTTGATTGTGTTTATGGTGAACTACCATTTCTCCCACTAATGTTTATTTCATTTCTTATTTAATTAGATGGTAATTTAGATATATGTCATGACATGGACCACCAAGGTCATTTTGGATAGTGATAATCCATTTTTTACTACCATAAGTATGCCTTTAATAGGACATGGGAATAGAATTAGTACCGAGCCTACCTAAAAATAACATGATAGGCGTTAGCCTATGTTACATGTATGAACTCACATATCACCATGCCCAAATAATACTAAACTGTAAAATAAACTTGAAAAAAATATAATCCTAAATCTAAATTCCATAATTAGAGTACAATAAAATTACCAGGATTAAATAAGGTATCAATTACAACATCTATTTTTTTTAAATAATTCAACTTTAATTGGAGTTGGAACAACAATCAAATGTGACCACTGACACAAAAAATTGTCTATCTTGAAAAAATAGAAAAATTACATTCTCTTAGTACATTGATATCCCATTTGAATGTCCAATATTCGACATAATACATTAGAATTATGAACATTGACCATGAGGGGGTGAGTATAACAATTCCAATCATGGATTTTTGAAATCACAAAACATAAAGAATCAAATGTAGTGAACATCTCATATATAGTTATGTCATCAATGATATGCGATATAATTATAAATTGTAGCAACCTGGATATACTCATGAAAAATCACAAATTCAATAATGTCTCAACCGCTACTCTATCATATATCTATACAATGTTTTAAGGGTAATTATCATTCATGAAAATCCACTCCATGAGATATGCTATCATTGATTCCACTCTTCTTGGTGGTGAAGCTTGTTAGTTCTAGACATGAAGATCAATGAAGTAAAATGAGAATATTTTTATATGATACAGAATTGATCAAAGTAATACCTCTCTAGAAAGATTATATATCAGTATAAAGAGAGGGGTCATTTCCTAGGGCTCACTGGGTGACACTAAACCCTATTGGATTTATCTGACTATATATGGGATTGAAACCCATGTAAATGTTTTCCATAGCAATTTAAAAAACTCTATATAAAGATAAAAATTAAATTGAAGATGATTGATCATCTTTTAGGGAAATATTATCTAATACAGTGATAGTTTTATAGCCAGATACTTTAGAATAAATACCATATTAAACCCCCATTTGGGCGATCATAGAAAACTCGCTCAAAATAAATGGAATCCACCAACACAGGAATAATATGAGGAATATATAATGGTGTATAAAACCTATGATAGGGATTTTAATCCCTATCAAACCCTGATAATAATGGACCAAGGAAACATAATCAACTAATACTAGTCCATGTAATCTCTCAAAATATCACAATGAAGGTGAAGAAAGAAGAAATAGGACACCAAAATTTCTTTTAGAGAGTACATAACATGTCATTTGTGGTACAAAATGTTTCTCATTTAACTTTATACTTAATAAGAAGTGCACCCAGAAAAAAATTATATATCATAATTCATGTTGTGTTCCTAACTATATACAATGTGTAGATGCTTACCCAAAACTCAGAATTATTTCTTTCTATTTTCATATAATATGAACTGCGTCCAAGTACATCATGTGAGAAGAAATATAGGGACCCTAGCAGGGACTCAGTGTTCCATTTCAACATTCTTATGTACTTATAATATATAAAGTATACAATGATACATGGAAACATAGTATGAAATCCCAATACCCTCCAATACATATGCAATGTGTTATATAGAGCGTGACTTGGAACACATGGTGTGTAATAAAACATGTCTTCCAAGGGATGTACATAATATACACACATTCACATGGCATGTGACACATGTCACATAACATGAGATACATAAGAATAGATGAAAGTAGTATATTCTAAAAGGGCGAAGTACTTGGAATTTTTTATTTGGATTACATATATTGTATTTATGTTGTTCAAAAATAAAACCATGGTTCACTAGTTGTTCTCAAAAAAACAAATCGAATTTAATCCTCCATGATTACGATAGAATAACATGAATCTTGATCCATCTAGGTTGGTATGTCTCCTTTGACATGATTTTTTCCCACAAAACCTTTAAATACACCCCTCCATTAACCTCTCATCACTGGGATGTGAATACCCACATCTAAACAAACTACCATCAATACTTGACCAACCATCATTATCATCAAATCACGATACCATCACCAAATAGTTAATCAATACCTATTTAAACAATTAGTTTCAGTAAATATCAAACAGTCAATTATAAAAATTGGGAATGATCCTTTTCCATGTTCTTTTTGGCCATAATACATATCCATTATAATGATGAAAAATAAACAAAAAAAACAAAACTAAGAATTATCCCCAAAATCCCATATAAACAAACCCACACGTCAAATATGTTAATATATGAATAAATATATTATTTTATTTATATTTTTTCATTATGGGATAATAAAATAGGTATTAATGAACATAATAATTCCTCTTACCTTGAGTTTGGATCAACCACTAGTGAATAATTGTCTTACATTTTGATCATTGTCGAGATACTAGAACTCTAATGTGGAAATGATCCTTGATATAAATAATTTTTCAATCAAAAAGAATTATCTTATCCAACTATGCTCCATATATCTATAATTAGGTAGAAAAACTTTAAAAATCACCATAAATATATATTTATATATGAAAATACGACACTGCATTAATGAAATAAAATATTTAAACTACATAATTTGTATTATTATTTTTGTACATGAATATTTTTCCACAAACACTAAATCTTGAAAAACATTTTGTCATTACTATGGTAAAACCAAAATTATGGACTCAATTATAGTATAAAATTCCTTATCTAATACTCGATCTGAGATAAATTTGACTAATTTAAAAAAATAATCATTTATATAATATATTTAAGATTTTTAAAATATATACATCAGGCTCATAGAGCCTCAAATTTTCATGCCATATTAGCACATGGAATAAGAAATATTCCTAGGAATATTTCAATGTATTTCATAGAAAAACCCAAAACATTATATTCCACCCAGCTTTAAGGTTTTTTGTATGGAAAAGTGTAAAGCCTCTTCTAATGTGAGGGTACAGAGCTCTCTAGTGTATATTCCACTCCCATGAGTTCCCATAGTGGTTTCTCATGTATTCAACAAACACATAGTTAAAGAATACCCTACACATTAAGGGTACTGTCCTATATTTTCTGAAAAACATTGGCTCCATAATAAATGTACCTCATCACTCATATCCCAACATATTTAATGTCAATATAAGATAATGATTCATTCACATACATCCTCAATTTTGACATTTGGATAACACCAAGAAAAAATGAATCTGATCATGAGGTTACGTGGTACACAACCTTGCTAGCATAAAATAGTAACATGAAAAATGAAGGTCCTATGAACGATAGAGATATCCGAAAAGGCTAGTTAAAACTCCAAATATATCGAAATCCAAATTCATTTGTTGTTGGTTCATGGAAGACTCTTTTTTAGGGGATGTTCTCATCTTCCCATGGGTGTACTTCACCACTTTTAAACCATCACTAAAAGAAAAACTAGGACCCATGTGTTTCCACCCACTTTCTACGACTACTGTAATAGTGGACTATAATGTCGCTCATTCATGGACTCTAATATGTCTTATAATAGTGTTGGAGTGTTAATCTTTATGGTATACAAACATCACCAATGGTAGATGATCCAACTAGTTATCACTCAAAAATAACTAGAAAACCCGATGAAAATTTGATAGATCCTGAATGGTTCACAATACCTACCAACCTGCCTAGGGTAAATAAACATTGACAACCAAAACTAAGTCTGCAATGGCATTCCACGGCACCCCCTAATCGTTCCATTATTCATGAATCAAAGTTTTCAATAATAATCAATGGGATTCCATTATGATGGACTACATCATGGACACACATGATTCCTAAAATATCCATAATTATTAGGTTTTCATCTCATATATATATGTGAGAAACATAATTGTTAAAATTATTAACTCAACATACATACCTTGATTACCCTACTGATTTTAATTGATCCTGGAATATCCCCACATCTACTAGATTCTCTTATGATGTTAAAACATTTTTATCACCTATTATCATATCATTATTGGTGTCATCATCTATTCCTGAGTAATAATTACATTGTCCCCATATTTGAAAATACATCAAGAACATATGTAGTGGATATATATTCAATATTAATTTCTCAATTGATAGTCCATAGATATGCCTCCCTAACATATTAATGATCTGGAAGAGTAAAAAACATAGACATGAGTTAAACTGTACCATCCTCAGGCATCATGTGTAATCCTTATCATACACCATTAACACTTGGATTCCATATAAGAATAAAAGGAATTATTGTGGATCCCATTCATATGTCTTACATATGTATGAATGTGTATAATATGCCGAAGGGTTTCACCAAAAACTCAAAACCTCAGTAGTGGCTTCAGGATGTCATATCTAGTATATCATTCTCTTAAGCGAGACCGGATGACAACATTTCATGAGGTCAACTCTGAGAACCACTTCTACAAAACCCACTGATCAAAAAAGACATCAATTTTTTGGAGTCGATACTTTTACCTATGTCACAAAGTATGAAAGAAGCCAATGAACACCCAAACACAAGCACTTTTCTACGTCATATGATAGTAACATTGGGATTTATCAGAGAAAATCAATGTCTTAGAAATCCCATTTATTATTCAAAACTCTTGAGCACACCATTAGCTAAAGAAGATCAATAGGTTGCATCTAATATATTGTTGAAAATATTTGGGTGATCCCTAATTCATGTACCTACAGAATCCTAGCACTCGGTTAGTAGATAAACCAAACAAATCCATAGTAAATACATCACTATACTCCACTAGAATTTATGAAAATGTACACTCATAGAATCCACTACTACAAATGTATTACTATCTAGCTGATAAGAATATGGCATATCATTCTACAAAACATCTCATCCCCCTCTACCTATGATCAATACTTATCAAATGAAGAAAAATAAGTCCTATAATCCTAAAACTACACCATAGTCATTAGGAGAAAAAATATGACATATGATTATAAAAAAACACTATACAAAGGGAAACATTGTTGTGTCTCACCATCTCTACATAGATATTTTAGGTGATGTTTACTCTATCCTACACGATTGACGTCACACTGTAGATAAAAGATTGTGATAAAAGATTATATATATATATGTATAATAAATAAGATCTGAGCTAAATAAGGAACTAAAGTATTGATAGGTCTAAAAAAGTTGAATAATTTATGGAAAAAATTGTGTATGACAGGGGTAAAAACTATAGTTGGTGTTGTGAACACACACATCATATATTGGATTGTAATGAAGGCCTCTATATTTGATCCCATTGAATGGAACAATACATTTATATGGCCACAAGTTCACCTCTATTAGGTATTTATATTAAATATTATCACACAAAAAGTGTATCACACACAAATGATGAGGGAACCCATCCACCACAGCATGACACTATCTTCTTTGGGTAACACTTAATATTCCGATTGGTCTCGAATTACTTTCATTGAATTCATCTTGGTTAATGATGAGTCCACCATTTTTTTCATTTTGAGGATGTGTTAGATGTTACCATGACATGAAACAATAATTTGTCAAGATCAAACTAAAAAAATAGAACAATTGATTAAAAATAGTGGTTATATCCCATGAATATATATAATAAATCAAAAAAATAAGGAAGGCATATCATAACATGAATCATTCCTTGATATTTAAGGTAAAAATATTATTTCTTATGTATCTATCCAAGATATTTCCATCCAGCTTCCCAATTCTACGATGGAACACCTTGGTGTAGCACTAAACCAAAATTCCATTCACATCCTTCCACTCACCATGCTTCTTATGTCTTCCACATTTCAAATTTCTTTGTTGCAACTGCTACCTCAACCTAGGTGTTTCATCGACCACATCTTTGACTAAGGAACCTCGGGTCCAACATTATCACATGATATTTATTATTACATAACAATCATATAATCCTCTCAAGAATTGAAAAATTATCGATCACTAATATTTCCATTGAAAAATGATGTTTTCATCAACTGAATCACATAACTTCTATTAGTGGTTCCTACAAAAACTATATCTCATGTGATCCCAACCTCATAAGTTATCTACACCCCGCAGAACCATGTACATAATCTTCCAGTTCAAACAAAGTCATATATCCCATAGTATGATAGGATTGGTTCGCCTAAATCATAAGAGGTTGTTATATGAGCTGATAAATTGGTGAATGATACACCATATAACCATCCTAATAAAAGGTTTCCTCATCACCAATCCAATTTAGGGTGTCATATTCACTCAAAAGGTCATACTCTCTACTCTGCTATGGATACCTTATTAAGAATCATTACATAAACATCATTTAAAGAGATAATACGTACCAAAATAAATGGGCATATCTTTTGAAATAACTCAATAAGGAAATGGAAATAAAACCCCAATCTTATATGATGTAGGTGCTAATGTTCATCCCTAAAAAAATTTCCCACATGTCTTGAGACATCTTGAAAGTTAATAGAAATGATGGTGTGTAGATATTTCAGATGACAAACAAAAATTATATTCCCTTATATAAAATATTAACTCAAAAAAATTACACTATTTATCTAGTACCAAACCCAAACCTAGAGTCTAGACCAAAAGCTCCAAAATTCGGTACTTGGATGGAACCTCCATTGATAACACTATGTCATTTCTCAACCCACTATGTCCCGCATGGTCAATGATAACTCATTTGTGACTACCCCAATCCTACCTCCAATACACCATGGGTAGATGACCAGTATTGAGTAGTCCTAACACTCACATGGGAGGCCATATAATAATATACCAGAACACACACACACACACACACCTTCACATAATTCTCAAATGTTAAATGCAACATATAACTAATTCATCAATATATCTATATTCCACAATCAAAGTATTGTAAAAAAAAGAAGAAATAATGTCTAAATACAATCTAAAAAAATATTTAATGAAGTCCAACCTGATTATAAGAGGGGACGACAGAAATAATTGACTTAGGGAATGAGCAGTAGTCAATCTATCCCAACTCGATACTCTGTGGGTTCCATGTTCACTATGAACCATGTTTTTTTCTAGTCATCGGTATAAGACATGATATGTGTATAGATATCCCATTCAAGAGATAATATAATAATAAACAGTCGAAAACCAAAAATAACTAAGAATAAATCATCATGAGTAGTCATCTAATAACTATACAAGTGATTGGGTCATGATTTGATATATAACAATAATCAACAATAACATAGATATAACCATAAAAAGACTTTCAGTCTCCAATGTGTCAACCAATGATATTCCATAGTTCTTCTAGATCTAACAAGGATAACACTCTTTTGGTGGAATCTACTATAAGGGATATACTGTCACTAAAGGCACTGATTTGAGATTTCATGATTGGACGGTTTACCCATGAAGAATCGTGATAGAAACCGTGAGGTGTTATCCGAGTTACACTATTGATCAAAAAAATAATTTTCAGCAATATCATACATCTTCACAATGATATGGATTCAATTCGTAGGTGTCACTTGGGGAAAAAAATCCATAATGGATTTTTTCAATAAGAAAAAGGGCCAATTCCCGTGTAAATGTTGGTCATAATAAAATCCATGACCCTACCGAAAGAGAAAGATGGAAATGAGAATCACTCTAGCAATTTGATAGGGATATGTTCTCAATTAATATGAGGATTATGAAGTCATGTATATTGGAACATATTTCATGATAAACAACTAGTGGAAAAGAAATTTATAACTCACTCTATAAAATGGGAACTCCACTACACTATAATGTTACATGAAAGATAACGACGGATTGAAATACTATAATAACTATTCAATGTTGTATCAATATTTTATTGTAGTAGACCAAGGAAACACAACCAACTGATAATTGGTCAAAGGATTCTTAAAGGGGATCAAAATGAATCTTATATAACAAGAAATATGATTCAAAACATTCCTTGAAGGAGTAAACAATGTGTTTCACTATGTCTTTTAGAACCAGTGTCTCAGGACCACATGACATGTAATTTTCCACAACACAAGCCATGTCCCTAATGGTACACGATGTATACATGATAAACTGTAAATTGGGTTTTTTTCCTTATCAAACCCATGTATTCTGACCTAGGACTATATATATCACATAACATGGTGGGTAGGGTTATAGGAGTACATAAGGTGTTATGTCAGGTTATGGTCGTATAGTTATAATATACATGGTTTGTAGGGACACATCAGATCTTGGGGGTGTACTCCCTACACACACTAAGCCTTCTTCTATGTTTAACATGCCACGGGACATAAAACACATACTGTGTATCACTACATGGAATCATGTTTGTGTTCTCCCTGAACATGTCAAGCTGGTTGGATAACAGTCACTTGGTCTGTGATACTTATCACTACGCAAAACCCCATCACCTCATATAGGGGATTACATAGACTATCTTCACTAGTCTACACATTGTGTAGTTGGGTTTTTCATTTAAAAAATAAGAATATTCAGGATTCATTATAAAAAAATCCAATATAATCATGTCTACTATGATTCATATCAAAGAACATGTATCGTGATTGATTTGAGCTCACCGATCACCATTGGCCAGATTTTGGTCAACAAACCAACAAAGTCTCACATCCTATTTCCCTTCCTTATCAGCCTGTGAAATCCCATGAATGAAGAATTGTGATCAACAATAATTCTATCACCATTCAAATTGTTTCATGGTTATATCCTCAGAAGTTGAATTTGGTAAAAAATTAATGATTTGTTGCACCAAAAATGGAATGTGAAAAAATCCATAGTAGTGTATTCATTGATGCACTGGAAAAAGGAAATTCTAATAATGATCATGCGTAGAATGGGGAGGGGGAAAAAGACAAAAAACTAATTAATTGGGACTGAATCCAAAATGTTTTCATTTTATACACAATCATCCTCCATAAAATCACCTATTGAAAAAAACAAAAAAATTAATAATTATCACCAAAATCACTAACAAACAAACTAATACCTAGAATATGTTCGAACCCTGAAACTATCCATTACAATATTTTTCAAAATTCCTCATTATTTTGAAAAAACAATGATAATTCCTTAAAAATTATATTCCCTACCATATTTTATTATCGTTCACTAAAAGAGAATAATTCTATGGTGGTATTTTCATGACGATCCTAGTACTCTGATGGCATTAAGATCCCCGATCTCATTCTGTTGTTGTTCACAAAGAATGATCTATTCCAACAATCCTCTTTATCTCTAGGGTATTATTGTTAACATTAAGAAATCATCGTAACAATATATTTATTGTATAAAATAGGTCTCTTCATAAATATATTAAATTTAATTTAATTTTTTACTTATTTTATTATTTCCCCCATTAATAATTTTCTACAAACATCAAATCCTGATAAAGATAAAGTCCACCTATAATAAAAATCACATTTCAAAATCCAAAAGGTCTCCATTTTAGGATCGATGAGTCCATTTTATATTTATTTATATATTTCACAAAAACAATTTACACTTTATATAAATGTATTTAATATTTTTTTAAAATATCAAATCCGGGATAACTAGGTGTTAGATTTCCACACCATCTTAGAAAATTGCTCTAAATATATTCCTATAAATATGAAAATGTTTTCAAAGAAAATTATTTTTTATATTAAAAGAATATGTATGGTATTTTAAATAAATTTTTATTTTTAATTAATATATAATATATAACATCTTACTTTACAATCTATATGGGATATAATAACATCATTTACGTGAGTGATGAACTACCACCTCATAAACCGATGTGATTAATCATTCAAAATTAAGTTTTAGGAAAGGTAATAAGGATAAGTTAAAAAAATACACGTGATGTATATGAAATCATAATTATTTGATAATGGTAAATTACAATTTACTATTATTTTATTCAACATGATAAAAAACTAAAAATAAGTGAATGAATATGTATTTCCTAACGCCTCTAAGAACTGTTTATTTAATTTTACTTCTATATTTTAGTGATTAATATAAATATATAAATAGTAAATATATAATAAATTTATGTAATAATTAACATTGTGGAGATTATGGATCCATGAATAATGTAAAAGGGTTCAAATTTCCAAATCAAAACACAAATTAAATAATAGAGTTATTACCCAAAATAATATTTTATTAATGAAAAATTAATAAATGGGTAATGAATGGTCATATGTAAATCAGATATGGAATTATATATTTATTCTTGGTGTTTTAATAAAATTATAAAAAAATTATTATATATTAGGTTTAAATATGTACGAATAAATTCAATACATAAGGTAGGGGTTTTTGATGTCAACTTGTCTTCTATGGGAAATATTTAATGTTATGACCATATCTTCTTTTACGAGGTTCATGTATAGAACATTTGAAATTTAATATTTTTAATTTTTCTATAATCATGATATCATATGTTCTATTTAATTTTCTTTTTTCTTGATGATTAGAAATCTATGTTACCAAAGTGGTAAGAATGTTATGTTACTATTTCATCATTTAAGGACATTATTTTTGATTGTGATTCATATGATGAAATATTATGCTATAACTCTCATGAATCAAATTTATTTTCTTCTCCTATCAAATATATTTGGATTATAAATGTAATTTATTCACTTTCCTCTCATAAATGATTAAGGATCCCAAGTTAATTTTTTTCAAACAAATCATAATATTTCTCTCTTAAATCAAAAACTATATTCATTCCATCTCCATGTTTTATAAAAATAATTCCAAAAATGTTTTAAAATTTCAAAAATGATTTATTAAAGACACTTTTTCCCTTTTTTCCATATAATAAAATTTTGAAAAATAATTTTCATTTCAATATCCAAATAATTTATAATTCGTTGTATCTAAAATTTTATGAGAATCTATGTATTGTCATATATGAAATGAAAGATATTTTCGTCCATCATGACATAATTTTTTTTAAATTATCCATTATATCTATGTTTTTTTCTGGGATATTTATTTTCAAAATATTTTATGATTTAACTTCTTTCATATTGGAATGGATTTTTACTAAATAAAAATTTTAAATTAACATTAGTGCCTCATTTATATGTATCTAATGTTATTTCAAAATGAAAGGACATTGAAAATATGTTATGTTATATTTTTTTCAATGTGGAATATATATTATTAAAATAAATTTTTTAAATAATCCTTAAATATTCAATTCTATTATTCAATGGTAATTTAAAAATAAAATTCTTTTGAAAACATTATATTATTAAATAAGTGATTTTCAAGGTTGAATGGATATTTTTCTCAAGAAACGTTCCTTGTGATATTTTGAAATAAATTTAAATTTAAAATAAAAGAATTTGATGTATATTAGTCTTTATAGGTGGTGTTATCCAAGGAAAATATTTATTCTACACTATATGGTGTATGTTTATAATGAAATAATGTATATGAAACCCATTTTATTTCAATAGTTTATCCCCAGATTAAATTTTTCTTGAAAGAATTTTATTTATACGAGTTCTACCTTCATGATTTGTTTTGATGCCCGTTTCATTTCATGGGTTATGATTTTTTGATTTTTTATGATCATGTGATACATACCCAAATTATTTTTATTATGTTACTAGTGGGAACTATATCAACCTCAAAAAAATTGGGTAGTTATTGATATCTCTTGAGAGAAACATGAATGGAATGTAGGGGTGATCCTTTTCCAATAATGGTCCATTTCCACTATGACATACTTGAGTGTGATTTTTTAATACTATGATGGGTTTGTGTGTGAACCAATACTACTATGATATCCATGGCAATGACTTTGACTACTTGAAAAATTATTTTTTAAGATTTAGTGTGTGACATATTTCTATGACTTCAGCCAATGTTATATGTAATGGAAAAAATTAATCTATTTAATTATTATTTGTCCTAAATTAATTATTTTACTTAATATTTTGATCTTTTATATATAAGTTTTGGGTTTGAAATGTTACGATCTTGTTCTCATACAATTATTACCATGTTATACTTATGTGTCACCATTTTTCTTCCTTTATCTGTATATGACCCCCCTCCCCATTTCGTAAGCTTCTAAATTCCATGTTTTTGAATAAATATAGTAGGTTAGATATATCAAATAATGGTTATAATTATGAAGAATATAGTGAGTGATGACGTAGTTCAAAACTGAACTAGTTGTTTACGAGTCCATGTTTATAAATGAAATACATAGTTACAATCATTATGGTTAAATTTATATAACATAATAAACATTCATATAATATATGTATTATTAGTGTATGAAAATTATAGAGTGTTAAGTGTTAAATATGTAATTTTTCAATAATTTCCCTTCACATTTTGCATTTTAAAATAGAGAAGAAATTTCATGATCTAAATTACAAGAATGAGGAATTCACCAGAACCATTGAGGTAATGTTTGCATGATAAGAAAAGTACTATTTTTAACTATAATCTATCATAAATGTGATGTTTATCAATTATTTAGTGTTTTAAAACCATTTATTCTAATGGAATTAGACATATAATAATTTTGAATCTATGGAAATATTGCTCGATGTTCTCTTAAGATTTAAATAAATATCAGTGTTACACATCAATCTCATTGTTTTGATAAGATTATGAATATAAAGGTAAAAGGAAATTTTATGCACCATGGATAGAAGAATTTGATATTTCCTATATGCTTTATGGGTGGTAGACAATACTAAATAAAATGTCTTAAGTGGGCTTGTAAATTTTAATGGTGTGGAAGGTATGGTCATCACGTAGTTTAATTCATAAAATGACGGGAAGAAGTTTGCTAATAATGAAAAGGGATAGTAAGATCTACATAACTTTCCAACAATACTACAATGATTCTATTGAATTAAGTTGTTCATTATGCCTATCGATGCACCAATCCTCAAGAAAATGTTGAAAATAAGCCACACCAATCTATAATGAAAAATGAAAAACAATAACCTTTATGTAATTAAAAAGTATGAAGTGAATAATTTTTATTAATGGAAAAATATATTTCACTACTTATTTTGGAATTTTAGGTTTTAATTTATATGAATGATCATGATTGAAATATTATTATATATCCATTAATGATATTTTATGTTATTATAATATTTTTTTCTCCCTTAATAAGGATTATAGAATAATGAAATGTCATTTTATATTCTATTTATTCATGGATGATCCCATGATTAAAATATAAATGTTTTTATAAGATATAGTCTCATTATATAATAATTATTTTAAGGATTTATGTATTTGGTTTCATGAATTGTGATGTAAAATTATTATAGTAAAGGTAATTGGGTTATAAGAATCATAAAAAATGTCATGTTTCTTTTTAATTTTGAATGTTTATATATCTAAATGTATTACTTAATTAATAAATGTGTATAACATCTTGATATTGGTAGTTTACGGTTAATCATACTTTCAATTTCATAGACACAACTTTTTGGGTATTATTTGTGTAGTGTTTTTCAGGTTTATGTATATTTTGATAGCAATTTATGGTAATAAAACCAATTTTTGTATATGTGTTCGTGATAATTATATTTGAGGATGAATTTTTTTACATGTTGGGGAAATGATTAAAGATATTTTAACCTTTATGGTTTAAATAATCATTTATGTTAAGGTAAATATGGGTTTTCAAAACACTATTTCAATATTAATATAGTTTTGGATGAAGGATAACCAACATACAGAGCGATAACTTATCACATCCAGTAAGGTCATAGGGCTTGAAACCACATGTAAAAGATGATATGGTTATAAATCCTTCCAATAGCCTATAAGAAAGAGTAATTATGTGGTAAAACATGAAAAGTGATATTCCAAAGTATTCATCTATATGTTTTTAATGCCATTATATTAATTCATAGAATCAAATGTTTAAGGTAATTCTCAAATTTTTATCTATTCTTGAATGGATATTGGGAAATATTACCATGGGTTTTGCTTTCATATTCCCGAAAACACCTAAACGAAATAATTTTGAATGGATTTTACTCGACAACATAAGAAAGTAATCCAAATTCATAACTATTATTGAATTTTTCTTTCTGAATTAGCGTTTCTGGTTATACATTAACAATGTAGTATGGATTCTTAGAGCACCACACTCCATTATGACTGATCATGATAATAGGGTTTTGATGCACACCTATCATAGGGCATGGAAAAACAATTATTTCCTAAGTTAAAATATAGTAATCTGGTTGACATAGGATGTCTCTTGAAGAGGAGTGCACACAAAACGGGTGTCACATTAAAATGGGGGTAAAAATTTTGTGCTTTTGAAAAAGAAATTTGAAATTCAAATGATTGAAAAAATATGATATTAAAAAGGGTGATTAGGTTGGGGTCGGTTTCCTAATTTTAATGCTATCCTTGTTCAATATAATTCAAACCTTTTCTTCTTAGTTGATCAAAGTGAGTTTGTACAAGAATTTCCTATCACTTCCTTGGTGAAATTATTATTGTAAAGGAAAACCTTACCAAGATATTGGTTTGGTCAACTCTCCTTCCATGTGTCAAATAGTTGTATTTAATATCCTTAATTGAAATAGGAAATACCAAATCGGTTTTGTTTTATCCCAAACAATCAAGAACATTCACTACACCTTTTACATAGACTGATGATCGTCGAGTACTTCCTCAATAATTCTTTGTTTATTCCATCATATATAAACAATAAATTAGTGGAGGGAGATTATGATTATTTTACCAAGGAAAAAATAAATAACAGAATTAATATTAAAGAACGATCGCACTTGATTATAAAATTAGCTATAATAAATTGAAAAAATCTTTGACGAAGAATGAAATTTATTCAATTGCATCCATGAACTCACGTATTACAATGTAGAAAACCAACCCTTCCCCAATCACTCCAACTTTTTACCCCACCATAGTAAGATTAATAGAGATGATGGGGGAAGAATAAGGCATTAGAAAACTATGAAAAAGAAATTAAATAAAAGAAAAAGATGAAATGTTCTCTTTCTTGGTGTCCCAGAAGGAATGGGGTGGGGAATGGGATGATTTGGGAAGGAGGTGAGGGCCTCCTTTTGTAGGCAGAATTCGACCTCTGGAAGTTTTAGAATTTTAGACCCCATAAATGACTTATTCACGCATTCCACGCTTCATTAATGATTTTCATAATTATCTTGGACGTGTCCCCTTAAATTATCAGGGGATATGGACATGTATTCCGAGAGTTATGGTTGTTTTACTCTGAGCATTTATTCTGTCCAGTCAGACTCTCCAAATCGCAAACCTCCGGATTAGGTTGATTAAAAAACCCATTAAACATCCCATTCACGAGGAAGTTCCTTCATTAAAGTTTCTCCAAAACTCCTTTCACGTCCACCCACAAAATATCACAACATTGGGGACCACCATGAATGAGTTATGAAACCGACACCAAAACTAGGCAAAACTGCTAACTGTTTTCTTTCTCCAACTTGTGAGCTTCATTTGAGCTTCCACATGGCCGATTAATATTTTAGTCCAAAACAAGTAAATGAAGACCTGGATGGTTAGAATATGGAACAGAAAGAAGTTTTCTATTTGGATCAGTGTAGATAATGTTATATTCAAACTACAGAAATAATTTAAATCTATTAAAAATCCAAATTGGACAATATTTACTATTCAGCTCAAAATAACACCAATATCATAAAAATAAAACAATTTATCTTAGAGGAACACTTTTGTGGGTTTAAAAAATGATATTCAATATAAATAAATTGAAAATATTTTCTCTATCAATTCCCCCACACATAGCACTTGGACTCCTGTCATGTAAAAATCAAATCAACTCAAATCCAAAACACATATCAATGAGATCTACCAAATCAATTCCATGAAACAAAAAGATATCATGCCTCACAAACAACAATTATTTCAAGTTCTCCTTTTTTTATTTTAATATATTTCCACTTCATTTATTATCTCATGCACACAAAACACCTACCTCACCTGAATTTTCTCTCATCTCACAAATGTAAATGCTGAACAAGGCTTTTCTCATCCAAACTCACACAAGAGTCACCATAGGATTGATAAATTCTACTTCTCCACCCGATGTGAGTCAAGGAAATTTTCATCTCATGAAGACTGTTCAGGGTTGTTCTGTGGCTTCCATTTGGTAGGGTTTATATGTCTAAAAATTCTGAGGCCGAAAAATGTAGGCTTGGCACTTATTGAAGCAAAATTGGAAGATTCTAATTTTCACTCAAATATGGTCTCCGTCACTTCCCCATTGTTGGAAATAGGCTCCATCATCATTCAATCAGCTCAGAAGAAAATATTTCAATCTTTTCAAACATAATTTTTTTTGAAAGTTCCAGAGAGGCACAACTTTATTTTTAAATTGGAAGCACCAGAAAGGCACCACTTCTCTTATCATGAAAGCTCCAGAAAAGGCACAACTTTAAACAGAATAAATTTTCAGCATCACAACCATCTCTTCCACAATTTATTTTCCAACCAAAGTATCACCAAATGATGTAGAACACTACATGACACCTTCCCCCCACACTTAATTTCAACTAGTATATGCAATTTCACTTCAAGATCATGTAGGATATGGAAAATTGGCTTGTAATGTGGCTAACCTAACAAGAAATTCATGGCTACTAGGGGATACAATGAAGGATAAATTTAATGGTGGGCCATAATGAAAAGGATTATTTTGAAAAGGGGGCTTCAAATCAAATAAATGCCTCAATCATTTACAAAACACGTACCCCAAACCATAATGTTTAGAAAGGAATAAATCAAATTCAGGTTAAAGCAAGCATGGTCTGGTTCTCTCAAGAAATGAGTTGAATGAAAATAATATGACAAAAATGGTTTAGAAGCCTCATAGGAAAGGGATTTCAAAGATATAGACAATGATATATGGCATGGGTTTCAAAAATCAGTGTACTTTTCATGAAATTCCAAAATATTTGACCTTGAAAAAATGTAATTTTAGCATTCATTTAAGCTCTGTTTCAGGGAATAGATTGGTTTCCTCATTGACATGGGTTTGAAAAATGGAAATGATAATGATTTCAGCTCAAACATTTCAAAAACACAAAAAAAAATAAACACAAAAAATTTGAAAACAAGAATTTTTTTTTTATTTTTCTGTGAAAACATACATCAAATTAAAATATTATACTTCAAAGGTTCCCTCCCCCACACTTAAATGTTGCATTGTCCTCAATGATTTCAAGTGGATTTAACATGTAATCCAATTTTTAAATTAATCACAACATCAAGAAAGTTTGGAGGATAGGTGCAACCAGACTCATTGGAAATGCAACGTTGAGTTTGGCTCCTAAGTGTTTCTCTTTGAAAACCTAAAAAACATAACATAAGAAATTTATTAATATAAATGAATATATAAATTGAATAAGAAAAGAAAGCATAAATCTTGGTTTAATCCCCCTAGTGGGCCCTGGGTTTTGACTGCCTCCAGAGGGGCAGTTCTAATCAGTTATCCCCAATCTGATGGTGGGTGAGGTTTCTTGCTCATGAAACAAGAAATGTTATTCTTTCCAGTATGTGCGTGTTACTTTATGAGGATAATTCCATGTATATAGTACACCAGATCCACCCCCTACACAATTATATACCTCTTGCATGGTGGGGGTAGGATGAAGTATGGAACCTCCTCCTCTTCAGTTGCTACTTGTGTAACGACTTCTTCAAAATATAGTGGTTTCTCCAGATGTGTTCTATGAAAAGATTAATAAAAAGGATATTCAAAATTTAAATTTGAAATATTAATTTCAAAATCTCCCCTTTTAAGGTAGGAAGCTTTTAGATTTTGTTCTTCAGGAATATCCACTTGTATCTCTTCATGGACTTCCTCATGTAGAAGATCAATATCTTCAGGGATCTCCAGGTGTTCCTCAATAGGTGAATATTCTTTTTCATCTTCTTCTAAGGAAATATAAGGATTGACCAAATCTGAAAATTCAAAATTATAAGGACTATTTCTCAAATCGGATTGAATGAAATCAGAAAAGGTAGAGTTCATAGAAGGATCATCTCCCTGAGTTGGATCGACATTAATATCCTATTGAATTGAAATTTTCTCTTGGAGTCGATCATCAATGGATGGATGAAGTTAGTCAGGCTCCTCAACCTCAAGTTTGGCTTCAAATTCATGGTTTTTTTCAGTGAAATCCGGGAAGACCAGTGGCACCTCCTTCTTGGCCTTGAATATTTTTAAGTCAACTTGTAGTTCATTGAACATGGGCATCAAATCTTCTGGTGAGATCGATGTTGCTATGCCTCTTTCAACTGCATGAACATTATAATCAGTGCATTAGCTCTTCATTGGAGGGCCTCCTCAGTGTAGTCTTGTTCTTTCACCTATGAGTAATTTTCATTCAATGTAGAATAATAATCATTTGAATTCAATATGGAAATATTTTTTTGTGTTTTTTTTAAAAAAATTGTCAAAAATTTACAAAAATATTGCGGCACTACCTCTCCGGAAACGGCGCCAAGTTGGACGCACACTTGTCATAGGGCATGGAAAAACTATTATTTCCTATGTTAAAATATATTAATGTGGTTGACCTAGGATGTCTCCCGAAGAGGAGCGCACACAAAACAGGTTTTTACTTTAAAACGGGGGTAAAAATTTTGTGCTTTTGAAAAAGAAATTTGAAATTCAAATGATTGAAAAAATATGATATTATAAAGGTTGAGTAGGTCGGGTTCGGTTTCCAAATTTTTATGTTATTGTTGCTCAATTTAATTCAAACATCCTCTTCTTAGTTGATTAATGTGTGTTTCCACAATCGTTTCCTCTCATTTCCATGGTGAAATTATTGTTGTGAAAGAAAACCTTACCGAGATCATGGATTGGTCAACTATCCTTCCAAGTGTAAAATAGTTCTATTGAATATACTTTATTGAAATGGGAAATACCCGATCGGGTTTTGTTTATCCCAAAAAATCAAGAACATTCACTACACCTTTTAGATGTACTGACGATCGTCGAGTACTTCACCACTAATTATTGGTTTATTCCATCGTATATAAACCATACATTAGTGGAGGGAGATTATGATTATTTTACAAAGGAAAAAATAAATAACAGAATTAATATTCAAGAACGATCACACTTGATTATAAAATCCGCTATAATAAATTGAAAACAACTTTGAAGAAGAAATAAATTTATTCAATTGCATCCAAGAACTCTAGCAATACAATATAGAAAACCAACACTTCCCCAATCACTCCAAATGTTTACCCCACCATGGTAAGGGTAATCGAGATGAATGGGAAAGAATAAGTCATTAAAAACTATGAAAAAGATATGAAATAAAAGAAAAAGCTGAAATGTTCTCCTTCTTGGTGTCTTAGAACGAATGGGGTGGAGAATGGGTTGATTTGGGAAGGAGGTGATGGCCTCTTTTTATAGACAGAATTCAACCTCCGAAAGGTTGCTCATTCTAGACCCCATAAATGACCTCTTCACGCCTTACACCCTTCATTAATGATGTTTATAATTATCTCAGTCGTGTCCCCCCAACTGCTCAGGGGATATGGACATGTATTCCTTGAGTTATAACTGTTTTACTCTGAGCATTTATTCTGTCCATTCCGAGTCTCAAAATCGAAAAACTCCAGATTAGGGCGATTAAATGACCCATTAGACGACCAATTCAAGTGGCACATCCTGCATTAAAGATTCTCCAAAACTCCTTGCGTGTCCACCCACCAAATAGCACAACATTTGGGCCCACCCTCAATGTGTTATGATTCCGACACCAAAACTAGGCATAACTGCACACTAATTTCATTCTCCCACTTGTGAGCTTATTTTGAGCTTCCATATGGCCGATTTATTTTTTAGTCCAAAACTATTAAATGAAGACTTGGAGGAGTCAAATATGGAATAGAAAATTTATACAATTTGGATCATTGTAGATAATGTTATGGCCAAACAACAGAAATAATTTAAAACTGTTAAATATCCAAAATGGCCAATTTTTATAATTCAGCTCAAAATGACACCAATATCAAAAAAATGAAACAATTTATCATAGAGGAACAATTTTTTGGGGTCAAAAAAATGATATACAATATAAATTAATTGAAAATATTTTCTCTATCAGTTTTCCTTGATGTTTTGGTGACTTATTCTAAAAACAATGGATATGAAGTGGAGATTTATAATTGGGAACCATCCTAATTCAAATTTTCTATATATGTTAACAATTAATACCACATAGTAAATGCTACTAATGTTTTATATATTTTAATTTTAGTATGGATAAAAAATATTATATAGTTATGTGTTTGTATAAAAACATATTTCACTGAATGAATTTAAAAGGATCCTTATAAATCCCTCAATGTAAAAAAGTGTAGAGCTATTTTTTTTGAATAAAGTCATTAAATCAATCTACTGGGACCTAACATTACTTATGAAAAGGAATAGAAGTTTACATAAACTCTTCTTCACATAAGGCTTTCATAATGTTGATAGAAATTTTTTGCAGATAATTGATGAAATAATCCGGAATATGAAGTACGGTAGAATAAGATTCTATTAATTTTTCCATGAAATAAAGAATGGATAAATATTCTCTTAGTATATCACTCCAATAAAATTATTCATAATATCATGATGGTTGCTTATAATTTGGTGCTCCCAAAAATCATCTCATTGGATGATAATATTTTACTTGTATCTCTTATGAGGATGTAAATACTAGATCCATCACATGTATTTAACTTAAAGGTCATACCACTAGAGAAATATTTTTATAATTCTAACAAGGGATATTATATTTCATATGATGAATTTTATACAAAACAATACCACCCCCAAAACCACTATTTTTTTCATGAAAACCCCAGCTCGAGGAAGCCATGTGGGATCTTGAGGATGTAATGAGGCTTGATTATAATCAATATTTCATGTTGAACTAAGAAAATTTTGAGGGAAACATTCATTTTAAGTGTGGTAGAGTATACCAATATATGTTTTATAAAATAGTTTTTTGAATAAATTTTATTATTATTATATCTTTTGATGCACAGAACACCATGTTTTAACACCCCTCAAAAAAACATAATATTATTATTTAAAAATAAAAATTAATACCAGCGCATTAAACATTGTAGAATGAGTATGAGTAAAAAATTAGAAATATAATTATAATTCATTTTAATAAATAAATTATATTTAAAAATGCACTGAAAATTTTGTAAACTCCAAACATGCTTTGAATATACATTTATTTCTCAAAAGATGATAATAATTTCATTACTCTTTTGAATAAATTAAAAAAATTGAAACATTTAGAAAAAAAGTAAAAAATAACATCAATTTTTCAGTAAAAATGACAAAAATATCTTAAGGTTTGTTTGTGGGATTTTTATGTAAATAATAACTTTTTTGATAATAGTGAAAAACATTAGTTTTATTAAAAACAACATTGTTATTTAAAGAAGACATATGGTTACATTTTTTTGGAAATTTTCTCAATAATAAAATAGGATATAATTTATTATTATTAATCATATATATGTCGTTGGAAAAAAAATTATATTATATTTTGATGAATAATCATTTTAATATTTTTAATAGTTTTTCTTTTGGAATATCTTTTTTTATCATTATTGTGGGTTTATGTTAAATTATATTTTCAAACATTTATGAATGGAATTTGTAATAAAATGATTCCATATTTGGAATCATATTAATAATTATTATATAAATATTTCCAATTATTTTTCGGTCAAAATGAATCTTAATAAAAGAAAAAAATAATTAGAATGGTTAAGGATAATATGTGTCTAATGGGAGGTTAAAGTAATAAGATGA
Source organism: Viscum album (assembly GCA_963277665.1). NCBI lineage: Eukaryota > Viridiplantae > Streptophyta > Magnoliopsida > Santalales > Viscaceae > Viscum > Viscum album. Next base: position 810,171,394 of record OY728126.1, on the reverse strand, counting down.
GGGGTAAAATGAACCAGAAACTTTTCCATATCAAATAGTATAGAAATATTAATAATATATAAACTATGAGGTTCACTAATAAACTATTTTAGAGACTCTTTATTATGAAAAATTTCAGTAGACAATATCACTTTAAAATATTCTTTGTTTGTCATTTTCCCCACTTATAGAAAGACACCTCATCTCATCTTCTATGGACAAATCTAAAACCATTTGGTTCATAAAATAAAATCTCAAAAATCATACTTAATAAAACCAAATATATATTATAGGAATTATTTTTATTAGTAATCCCTCTTAAATAGTCTTTTTGTTTAATCCATATGAGGTTATCTGAAGAAGTGTTATGGTCCTCAAACATGCATTTTCATTTAATTTCTTCATATAACTCATTAATTTTATAAATATAATGAAATAATAATAATTTTATATATCATAAAATGATATGTTACTATTTCATTGAAATATCCTATATCAATATCCACCTCCATTAAACAGGAAGCTGAATCTTTAATCAAGTGTAAGGCGAACAACCAACTCGTGAGACATTGTGAGGTGTTTTTCAATAAAAATTTTATTAGATTGTAAAAAAGATATAATAAAATAATATACATTATATTTTTAATAGAATTATTCTTCTATAATTATCATATGACATATACATTATCACTTTTCATTTCACGAGGGATACGATAATGTCACTCATGTGTGCAACGTACTAGCTTCTCACGAAATAATGTGATTCCATTTTCAGTAATACTTTTCATCTACATTAGTGAGGTTAATATAAATAAATATATGTGAAATATATAATATAATTATTATTTTATAAATTTTAATTATTATTTAACTTCCTTTTTCCATCCATTAAAAATAAAAACCATGTTCTTTTGTACGTACGACATAACACCTCTATGAATAATGTATTCCATTTTATACCTCTAGATTTTTCAGCTTAATATAAATAAATATATATAACGATAAAATGGAATATTTATATCATGTTTTACACTATCAATATTATGTAATGATGATAAAATCAATATGGAAAAAATACATGATCAATGAATACATAAATAACAGAGCAGTTATTACCTAAAACACGTTTTTATCAATTAATTTATAATAACCATGTAATAAGTGGTTATATGTAAATAAAACATTTTTTTTAAAAAATATTTTATAATTGATCATATTTATAATAATTCAATATTTATTATATAAGATATTTGAATGTTTATAGTGTAATTAGTGACTTAATGTTAGATATTGTTGTCTCTGTTTTACATAATTGGGGATTATGTTATGTTATAAACTTATATTATTATATGAGGTATATATATTTCCCCATGGACATATAATACCATGATTATTATTATTTTATTGATATTAGAAAATTAAATTAATTTAATTTTTTTGTGGTTTATAATTAAATGTTACCAAAGTGGTAATGCCTTTATGTAACAATCTCATCATTTGTTTTCATTATTTAGGATTAATCTTCCAGTGATGAAATATAGGGATCTATCTCTAAAGAAACTAATCTATTATTTTCTAATATGTATATTATTTTTAAATAAATTTTTTATTTCCATTTTAAAATCACAAATAATTAAAAAAATAATAAAATTTTTGTAAGTGAAAACAACTTTTTTTATACCTTCGGGGAAAAATACATTTTCCCCCTTAAAATAATTATTCGAAAAAAAGTCTAAAAAATGATTTAAAATCCTAAAAAGGAATTATTAAACACATTTTAACCCTTTTTATACCTTTTAAAAAGTGTTTTAAATGAAATATTCATGTATTTTCTTGAATATGTCTCATTTTTATTTTATAGAAAATGTGAAAGGAATCATTGTTTTAACGTGTACAACATGATTAAAATTTCTCACCTCCCATACTGAAAAATGATTTAAATCTTCCATTATATGATTCAAAGGTTATTTTCTATGATAAATATTTTAAAAATATTTTTAGTGCTTTTTTATTTTAATATTATATTTTTCTCAATAAATGTTTTAAATAATCTTCAAACCATAATTTTTATTTTCTGAAGGTTCTTTTCAAAGAAAAGTATTTTAAAAATGTTTATTGTTTTTCCTGTTTATTTCAAAGTGAAAATAATATTTTTATAAACAAAGAGTTTAAATTATCTTCATGTATTCTATAATTATAATTTACTATTTTTTCGATTTAATGTTTTTTGTAAAAAAATTATTCTTTAAAATGTTTTTCCCAATGTGTAAATGATATTTTCTTTAATAAATGTGTCATGTGATATATAAGAAAAATTCCATCAATGATAAAATTATTTGATGTTACGTATTAATTTATTGGGATATGATCCAATGATACCATAATTATTTATTTTTTAGATGAATTATTTTTATGGTGTTTAAATGTTTGTGAAACCCATTTTTTTTCCACGGGTTTTTATATTGGGAAATGTTTCAAAAGAAACTCTTTTATCATAATTGGTTCTAATACAATTATTGTTTTATGAATCCCATTTCATTTATTTGGTTATGATATGATTATTTTTTATGATATTTTAACTCACATTTGTATTATTATCATTATGAGATTAGTGTGACCTATATATACTTCAAATGCATTAGGTATATGTTGATATCTCATGAGATAATTAATATTGGAATGGGGGGTGGGGCTGAAACATGTAACACCCAAGATTTTTATGAGAAATATTTTGTTTTTATGTTATATAGATCATCAAAAGAATTTTTCACTACACACAACACTAGCTTGGCTTACTTTACACGCAATCATGACCTTCCTCGATAGCTTGCATCGTAAGCAATACTGAGTTTTACTAAACACTGACATGCTATTAAATTATTATTAAAACTAGTCGTTATGAATAGTAATACCCACTTTTTGAAATTTTGTAAATTTTATCTTTCAAAATGGACTTCATTTTTTGGATTCGGAATATCGAAATTTGCCTAGGGTGAAATTTTGGTATTTTTTTGAAAACATTCAATTTTTGATGAATAGTGAAAACACTAGGTTACTAATTAAAAACCGAATTTTTATTTAAATAATTATTTATTTTATTTTTAATTTATTTTAGTTCAAAATTGTTACAGAATACCTATATAAGTTCATATAAATTCATTAGAGTCATTTTATAATAATTTTAGATATATAAAAATTTTATTTAACTTTTCACAGTCTTTTACCCACCTCCTAGGAGAATTTGCAAATTCACATATAACTAAATTTTACCACTTCTGTGAGTGGTATTTCAAAATTCCTAGAGACACAGTTAATATCAAGGACTAAAATGTCGTTCATTGAGATGAAAATATTTTTTTTGTGAATAGTAACTTTTTACTTTTTTTCTCACGGATAAAAGTAAATAGGGTAATTAAGGGTAAAAATGAAATTATTATTACCCTAACACATGTCTTAATTCTATTGGATAAGTTTAATTCGACGAAAAAAAACCTTAGGAACAAAATATGACCATTTAGGCCCACTTGGATTAGATTAGGACATTTAATATTATTTTATTTAAAGAATAGTTAAAATAGTTATTATCAAAGTTTAATAGCTAAATTTTTTTTAATATAGGTTTATACATAAGATAAATTTGACTATAAATATTCATTAGAAATATAATTGTATTTCCTATATACTGGTAGTTTATTATAATTTTTAGACATTAAATAATTTAATTATTTATGACACAATGATGATGCAATAATTATCATATTAATGAAATATTTACATAATTGATTTTATAAATACTAAAATAAATGTAATTTGATAATTTTTATGCATTTACTAATTTTATATGTTAATATCAAATATTATTATTTTTTTAATTAATGTTTTTCAAACTAATCATGCTGTCATAATTTTCACAAAAATCATGTACCAAATAGTGTCAAAATTGACAAAAAATAGTTTTTGAGACAAATATTATATTATTAATTGTTATATTATTCCTAAAAATCTATGATTCGGAATAATGACTTATTTAAGGTTATATATGTTAATAATAAACAACTTGGGGTTTGTTTGGCTTGTTATAGTACGTTTATTAACCGTATAGTGTAAGAAAACAAGAAGACACAGTAAAAGTAAAATTATCTAACTTAAAGTTAAATCTAGATGATAAGGTTAAAATAGAAACCTAAACTAGTCTAAATTCTATTGGATTAGAGGCTTTCTACCCATCCCCAACTTAGCATTGAAATAAATCAATTTGGAGCTATTAAAAACCGAATATGACTTTATAATAAAATAATATGTTTTTTTCAAAGGTGCCCATATCCTCTCTTATAAAAGGGCACCTCCTCCCTCTCCTCCTCACACCACATTGAGCCTTCAATATTGGCCAAAACCTGCTAATTTCTCTTTTACACATCCCTAGAAACATCCTAGAGGTTATGGTATTCTTCAATGACCATCTTTAGTGCCCAAAGAGGAGGTTAAGAATAGGGGCTTCAAAGAAGAGGTAATGTCTGTTACCGATTATTTCAACTTTATTTATTCTTATAAAAATTCTTCTTTTGTTGTTTCATTATGAATTAATTACATCAGTATCACTCATATACGGATATATTATTATAAATATGAAACAAACCTATTTCACCTTCTATCCATCCTACGGAAAATGAAATCACCGCGTGTACGTACGTACAGAATACCGTCTCCACGCTGTGGTGTAATCTGTTTTCCACCACCACCATACATGGATGAGTATAATGGAGTGTAAAATAACTTTATATGATTATTTTAAAGTCATATTGATTCTGAAATAGTATTCATACATGCCAATACAATTCAACGGTCATGGGAACGATATCATCGCTCGTGCGTACGTACGGAATACTGTCTCCACGATGTGATGCAACTCATTCAACATGATCCTCACTGCATAATGATTATATAAATGAATTGAATGAATAAATATGATATATATTACACTAATACCATTCTGGAAATGATGTATCTATAACCTAAAAATAAGAATAAGAATATATTCGAGAAAACACACATAAGAACAAAAAGTAATAAACACCCGAATAGCAAGTAGTAATGAATTATTACTAATAAGAATCTAAGAATATGACCATATATGATATCATAACAATAAGTATTTTTCTGAATAAGTAAATGACATTATTTAAATCATTATACAGGAGGTTCGGACATTTACGAAGCAAATCGGACCTAAGGTAAGGGAAAATATCTCAATCTCAATTTCTATCCGACATTGTTTTTACTTCAGAATTTGCTAGGGAATATTTATCATCCATATCAATATTTATTCAATATGTAATATTATTTATATCCTCCTAAAATTGTTTAAATCCAATTTTACCCTTTGGTGAGTTTTTAGTAAATGATATGAAAGGAATCTTTTGTCGTTTTTTGTACGAGGTACTATTTGACTTTTCCTGCCAAAGTAGGAGAAGAATGTTTTTTTTAACTTATACAGCATGAATGGATTGTTAGAAAATTATTTCCATGAAGTTTACATTTGAAGTTTTCAAGTTTATTTTTAATCAAGTTCTTTATGTTTAAAATTGCATGACATTGTAAGAAAGGAAAAATGTTTTTGAAGTAGAATGGATATTTTCCTTAAGAATGATGTTCAAGTGTTTTATCATAATTATTTTCCATCTATGATTATATAGGGTTATGTTTATATCCCTATTATTACATTGATTTGATTGTGTTGTTATGGAATTATTTTTATGATGTCCTTTTTCTTATACGAATATTTTTATGATGTCACGTTGTTTAAGAATCACATTTTTATTACACAGGTTATGTTATGATGTATGATTTATGATCTTGTGGAAAACATAAGAATGGTATAATTATTAGATGGGTGGGAACTATATCTCCCTCCAATTCATTGGGTCAAGATTTATATCTCATGTGATTAAAATGGATGGAACGACAGGTTAGTCCAGTTCAGTGAAACAGGACTGAAACGAGGAGTGAACTCGGTTCAGAAATGGACTTCGTCCGCTAAGATTTTCTTGGAAATGAGTCTTGAAAAATAAGAAATGATTCTCTATGATTATGTGTGTATGCCAAAAATTTTCATGTTTTATGTTATGATTATTTGGGATTACATTTCACCACTATGATTTATCCCATGTTATGATTTTATGATCTCTTTTGCAGGTTATGTTTTCCAATATGTTATGTTCTTACAAATATGATGTGATTAATATTTCTTTTGTTTACCCTTACTGAGAATCTGAGCTCACCCTTTTGTATTTTTTCTTTCCCCGGGTCAGGAAAAAGGGTATTAAGTAGAATATTCTAAAAAGAAACTCTAGATATGATGAAATAAAAGGGAGAAAACGTAGATGATTTATGAACCAATTGTTTATGTATCTCGGTTTCTAAAGACACTATAACTATATGGTACTTTCATGGTTTTGTTATATGTTTTAATATGTGTGCTTCAATTTTGAATCAATAACAATGTATGTAAAGTATGGGACGTTATAGTTGGTATTAGAGGAAGCGTATAGTCTACCTTTGGAAACTGGGATATGAAAGCCTTAGTAAGATCTCTAAGGATAAGTCTAAGCATAGAACACACTCTTAGTGTTTTAGAAATGGACATGAATAACCTATGATAAGACCTAAAGCGTGAAATTTTATTCTTGATTATGTTTTTTTCTTATTATAATGTTTATTTCTCACACTATTCTTCTTGGTTTTAGTCAATGGCTGGAACCCGAAGAACCCATGTTAATTCTGAATGCGATGGGAAATGCAATGATTGTCCCCCTGAGTAACCAAATGTTACGGGAGCTGGAATGAGAAATCTTGTAACCATGCTCACAAAACATTCTCAAGCTATGAATCATGCAGAACTTCCAAACAAGCAAAGGAAGGAGCAAAATTCTGTTGAATCCTTCATGAGGAAGCATCCACCCTCATTCAACAGGTCTACTGATACATTAGTTGCTGAACAATGGATCAGTACTACTGAAATGATATTTTTAGTTATTCAATGTTCTGAACATGATAAAGTCAACTTATCAGTATATCGTTTGGAAGGTGAATCTGGTCAATGGTGGAATCTTATCAAGAATATGAAGACGAGAGATGAAATTGAGTCCATGGAATGGGATGAGTTCAATAAATTATTTTTCAATAAGTAATTCCCTCGTATTCTTCGAACAAAGATGGAGAAGGAGTTTCTTGAACTAAAGAAAAAGGATGATGAATTTGTCGGTACCTACGAAGCAAATTTTACAAGACCTGCAAGGTACTCTATTGGGATTATTATCCAACCTGAGAGTAAGATCGATTTATTCATTATTGTCTTAAAACCAAGTCTTTGAAGGGAATTAGCCATAAGGGACTTCAATAGCTACGAGGAAATCGTTCGAGGTGATATCAAAGTTGAGATAGAGAATGGAGTAACCCATCAGTCATATGGGTTTGATAAGAAGAGGAAAATGGAATTCAAAGGAAAATATAAAGAGCACACTGAAATGAAGATGAGTTTTTCCTTATACTCAAAGTGTGTAAAGAAACATGGAAGGAGTTGTCTTAAAGGGACAATTAAATGTTTCAAATGTGTAAAGGAAGGTCATCGGGCATTTGAATGACGCAATGATGGGAAGAAGATGTCTAGTGATGAGAACAAAAGAAAAGGATACACAGGGTGCACCTCCTACACTTCAATGTTACATGTGCAAGGAAATGGGGAATTATTCCAATAAATTCCCTAATCGAAGTGTTGTTGATGATGATCGACGTCAAAAAACTCTTAAGTCTAAATACAAAGGAAAGTCACATGCAATTTCTATCAGCAATGCGGAGTATGAGCACGAAGTGGTGAAAGGTACACTTACCATCCACTCTAATGTAGAAAATGTTTTATTTGATTATGGATCCACCCAATATTTTATTTCTGAAGAATTTTCTAAGGGTATCATCATATTACCTCAACAATTAGATTTTGAATAAGCTGTGACAATCCCTAATGGCACAATAGTGGCGTCAAAAGTTTATAATTCATCTCCTATTGAAGTTTGTGGTAATGTGATTCCTTCATATCTTGTGACCCTTCCTATAGTGTAATTTGATGTGATTCTTAACATGGATTGACATTCTTTATATAGAGCTCATATCAATTTCCAAATAAGGGAAATCACATTTAATATTCCAAATCAATCTATGATCATCTGTCGATGCAAGGATGACCATAACCATCCAGTGGAAATTTATTCCCTCTTATGGGTCTTGATTCCACTAAATGAAGGTTATTTATCTCAAATGGTTGGTGAGAAACACACGATTAAGAATATTCCCATTGTACAAGATTTTTTTGATGTATTTCCGGAGGAATTGTCGTGTCTTCCACCAAATCATGAAGTTGAGTTTTCAATAGAACTCATACCAGGTGATTTGCCAATTTCAAATAAACCTTATAGAATGGCTCCAATTGAGTTGCAGGAATTGAAGAAGAAACTCCAAGAGAATCTTGATAAGGGATTCATATTCCCTAGTGTATCACCTTGGGAGAACCTATTCTGTTTGTTAAGAAGAAATATGGATCAATGAAACTCTACAATGACTATCGAGAACTTAACAAGATCACTATCTGGAACAAATATCCTCTTCCAGATATTGATGAATTATTTGACCAACTACGTGGAGCTCAATACTTTTCCAAGATTGATCTTCATTCATGGTATCATCAATTATGGATCAAAAGGGAGGATATACCAAAAATGGCTTTCCGTACAAGGTATGGATGTTATGAATTTATAGTGACACCATTTGGTCTTATTAATGCCCCTCCTATCTTTATGGATCTGATTATTAGAGTCCTTTGAGACTATCTTGATCACTTTGTGGTAGTATTTATTGACGATATTCTAGTCTATTCAAAGAGAAAGGAAGAACAGGAAGATCACTTGAGAATTATATTAAAGGCCTTGAGAAAGATATGCTTTATTCCAAATTTACCAAGTGTGAATTTTGGCATCAAATAGTTGCATTTTTGGGTCAGATTATCTCAAAAGGGGGGATATTTGTGGATCCAGCAAAGACAAAGGTTATCGAATGATGGATGATACCAACAAAAACAACTGAGATCTGAAGTTTTCATGGTTTGGATGGATATTATCAAAATTTTGTGAAAGATTTTTCATGATTATCTAATCCACTCACCAGGTTGACTCTAAAAGGAGTTATGTTCGTGTGGACGGAGGAATGTGAAGAAAATTTCAAGGAGTTGAAAAGAAGGTTATCCAGTCCACATGTACTCACACTTCCTTGTATTAGAAATAGGTTTGTGATCTATAGTGATGCATCCAAGAAGGGGCTGCAGTGTGTTCTTATGCAAAATGATATGGTTATAGCTTATACCTCACGACAGTTGAAAATCCATCAGAAAAATTACCCAACTCATGATTTGGAGTCAACTGCAGTATTCTTTGCATTAAAGATTTTGAGGCATTATCATTATGGAGAAAGGTGTGATATTTATACTCATCATAAAAGTTCAAAGTATATTTTCACACAAAAGGAGCTGAATTTTCAACAAAGAAGATAGTTGGAGTTGATTAAGGATTACTACTGCTCAATTCATTATCACCCTGGGAAAGCAAACACGGTGGCAGATGCATTATGTCGACAAGACCATGCTAGCTTATCCATGATTAGGATCACAAAATATCCAATATTTATGGATTTACAATGTATGGATCTTGTAATTATAATGTAATGAGAAAAATCTTATCTTTCTCAAATTAATGTTCAACCATCTATACAACTGAGGATTAAAGAGGCACCGAAAAAAGATGTAGAGTTACAAATGAAGGTGAGAAATGTTCCTGAAATCAAACTTGATTGTGATGGGATAATAATGTTCAGAAATCGGGTTTGTGTTTCTCCCATCACATAATTAAAGAAGGAGCTGCTGGATGAGGCTCATAGTTCTTCATTCTCTATTCATCTTGGAATCGCGAAGATGTATAGGGACCGGAAAGAGTACTTCTGGTGGGATGGCATGAAAAGAGATGTTGCTGAATATGTCTCTCGATGCTTGGTTTGTCTACAAGTTAAATCAGAGAGACATAATTCTAAGGGGATGTTACAACCATTACCCTTACCCGAATAGAAATGGGAAAACATCACTATGGACTTTGTCACTGGACTTCCTAAAATATCCAAAGGCAATAATGCTATATGGGTCATAGTTGATTGTCTTACAATGTCTGCACACTTCATTGTTGTTAGAGAATATTTCTCTCTTGATCAGCTTGCCCGGATATATGTAAAGGAAGTGGTAAGATTGCATGGAGTTCCACTTTCCATTATATATGATTGGGATCTGAGTTTTACCTCAATGTTTTGGCAAAGTCTTCAGTATTCTCTGGACACAGAGTTGAGTTTCAGCACTACTTATCATCCTTAGACAGCCGGTCAGTCTAAGAGGACAATTCAAACTCTAGAATATATGTTGAGAGCTTGCTCTATGGATTTCAAAGGTGGTTGGTATCAACACCTACCTTTGGAGGAATTTTCTTATAATAATAGCTTTTACTCTAGTATTCAGATGGATCTTTATGAAGCTCTTTATGGAAAGAAATGAAGGACTCCAACTTTCTGAGATGAAGTTGTGGAAAGAAATCTATTAGGACATGATCTTTTTTATGAGATAGAAGAAAAAGTCATATCTATTCAACAACACATAACAGCATCTCAGAGTCAACAAAAAATTTATGCTGAAAACCAAAGAAAAGACCAAGAGTTTGAAGTGGGAGATAAGTTCTTCTTACGAATATCTCCATGGAAGGGAGTAATGTGATTTGGAAAGAAGGTAAAGCTAAGCCCTAGGTATATTGATCCTTTCAAAATACTGGATCGTTTTGGGATGGTAGCTTACCAATTGGCTCTTCCACCGAATCTCTCTCATTTTCATGATGTTCTCCATGTATCACTCCTGATAAAGTACATACCTGATCCTTCCCATGTACTAAACTCAGAAAATGTACCGCTGGAGGAAGATCTTTCTTATGAAGAACAGCCCATAGAGATTCTAGATCGTAGAGAAAAGGTCCTACAGAACAAGACCACTCGCTTGGTGAAAGTTTAATGGAGGACACACCAATTAGAAGAAACTACATGGGAGCTTGAGGATACGATGAGGGAATGGTATCCTCATCTTCTTGTTACCAAGTGACAAATTTCGAGGGTGAAATTAATTTTAAGGGGGGTAGAATGTAACACCCAAGATTTTTATGAGAAATATTTGGTTATTATGTTATATACATCATCAAATTAATCTTTTAGTACACACAAGACTAGCTCGGCTTGCTTTACACGCAATCGCGACCTTCATCGATAGCGTGCGTTGTACGCAATACCGAGTTTTACTAAACAACGATATGCTATTAAAATATTATTAAAACCAGCCGTTATGAAATGTAATACCCACCTTTTTAAATTTGTTAAATTTTATCTTTCAAAATGGACTTAATTTTTGGATTCGGAATATCAAAATAAGCCTAGGGTGAAATTTTGGTATTTTTCTGAAAAACTTTAAATTTTCGATGAATAGTGAAAACACTAGGTTACTATTAATAAAACGACTTTTATTTTAAATAATTATTTATTTTGATTAAATTTATATTAGGTAAAAATAGATACATAATACCTATATAATTTCATAGTAATTCATTGGAGTAATTTTATAATAATTTTAGATATATAAAAATTTTATTAAACTTTTCAACGTCTTTTACCCACCTCCTATGAGAATTTGCAAATTCACATAAAACATAATTTTACCACTTTTGTGAGTGGAATTTCGAAAATACGAGAGACATAGATAATATCAAGGACTAAAATTTGGTTCAATGAGATGAAAATAATTTTTGGTGAATAGTAACGTTTTACTTTTTTAACCACGGTTAAAATAAAATAGGGTGATTAAGGGAAAAAATGATATTATTAATACCATACACATGTCCTAATTATATTGGATAAGTGTAATTCGACCATAAACACCTTAGTAACAAAATATGACAATTTAGGCCTACTTGGATTAGATTAGGACATTTAATAGTACTTTATTTAAAAAATAGTTAAAATAGTTAAAATCAATGTTTAATAACTAAAACATTTTTAATATAGGGTAATACATAAGATAAATTCGACTATAAATATTCATTAGAATGAAAAAATGATTTCAAACATAATGGTATTTTATTTATAATTTTTTGACATTAAATAATTTAATTTTTTATGACACAATGATGATGTAATAATTATCTTATTAATGAAATATTAACATAATTGATGTTATAATTATTCAAATATATGTAATTTGAGACTTTTTATGAATTTCAGTAATTTTATAGGTTAATATAACAAATTATTATTTATTTAATTAACTTTTTTCGAAATAATCATGCTGTTATGATTTTGAAAAAATCAAGTACCAAATAGTATCAAAATTGACATAAAATAGTTTTTAAAATAAATATTATATTATTAATGGTTATTTTATTCCTAAAAATCTATGGTTTTGAAAAATGACTTATATAATGTTATATATATTAATAATAAACAAACTGGGGTTTTTGTTGGCTCGTTATTTTATGTTTATTAACCTTATAGTGTAAGAAAACAAGAAGACATGGTAAAGGTTAAGTTATATAACTTTATGTTAAATCTAAATGATAAGTTTAAAATAGAAACTTAAACATGTCTAAATACTATTGGATGAGAGGATTTTGACCCATCCCCACCTTATCTTCGAAATAAATCAATTTAGAGCTATTAAACACCGAATATGACTTTATAATAAAATAATATTTTTATTTTTATTCCAAAGGATCCCCTCTCCTCCCTTATAAAAGGGAACCTCTTCCCTCTCCTCCTCACACCACATTGAGCATTCATGATCGGCCAACCCCAGCCAATTTCTCTTCTCCACTTCTCTAGATACATTCTAGATGTTCTGGTCTTATTCAAAGACCATATTTAGTTCCCAAAGAGGAGGTTAAGAAGAGGCGCTTCACAGAAGAGGTAAAGTTCGTTAACGATTCTTTCAACATTATTTATTCTTCTACTTATTCTTCATTATTTGTTTCATTACTAAGTAATATAATCAGTATCAATCATATAATGATATGTTATTATAAATATGAAACAACCCTATTGCACCTTTTATCCATCCTATGGAAAATGAAATCACTACGTGTGCATACGTATGGAATATCGTCTCTACGTTGTGGTGTAATATGTGTTCCACCACCACCATGCATGGATTGGTATAATGGTGTAAATAATAACTATATATAATTATTGTAAAGTGATATTGGTTTTGAAATAGTATACATACACTCCAATATAATTCCACTATCATGGGAACAATATCATCGCTCGTGCGTACATACGGAATACCGTCTCCACGATATGATAAGACTCATTCTACATGATCTTCATTGCACAATTATTATATAAATGAATTCAATGAATAAATATGATATTTATTACACTAATACCATTCTGTAAATTAGATATCTATAACCAAAAAAAATAATAAGAATTTATTCGACAAAACACGCATAAGAAAAAAAAGTAATAAACACCCAAATAACAAGTAACAATGAAATATTTCTAATAAGATGCTAAGAATATGACCATATATGATATCATATTAATAATTATGATTATGTAATAAGTCAATGACATTATTTAAATCATTATACAAGAGGTTTTCATACTTACAAAGAAAATCAGACCTAAGGTAAGGGAAAATCTCGTTATCTCAATTTTTATCCGAGATTGTTTTTACTTCAAAATTTAATGGGGATTATTTTTCATCCATATAAATGTTTTGTTAATATTTAATATTATTTCTATCCTCCTAAACTTGTTTAAATCTTATTTTACCCTTCGGTGAGTTTTTTTAAAAGATGTGAAAGGAATCTTTTGTCATTTTTCGTACGAGAAATTTTTTGACTTTTCCAGCCAAAGTACGAGATGAATGTTTTATTTAACTTATACGGCATGAATGGATTGTTATAAAATTATTTACAGGAAGCTTACTTTAAAAGTTTTCATGTTTATTTTTAATCAACTTCTTTTTTTTTAAATTACATTAAATTTTAAGAAAGGAAAATTGTTTTTGAAGTAGACATGATATTTTCCTCAAGAATGGAGTTCAAGTGTTTTATCAAAATTATTTTCCATATAAGATAATATAGGGTTCTGTTTATTTCCCAATTATTAAATTTATTTGATTATGTTGTGATGGAATTATTTTTTTTAAGTCCTTTATCTTATATGAATTGTTTTATGATGTCACGATGTTTCAGAATCCCATTTTTATTACATGGGTTATGATAGGGTGTATGATTTATGATCTTGTGGAACACAAAAGAATGGTATAATTATGAGATGGGTGGGACCTATATCTCCCTCCAATGCATTGAGTAATGATTTATATCTCATGAGATAGACATGGCTGGAATGACAGGTTAATCTGATTTAGTGAAATAGGACTGAAAAGCGGAGTGAACGCGGTTCAGAAATGGACTTTGTCTGCTAAGATAATCTTGGCAATGAGTCCTGACTAATAAGAAATGATTCTCTATGATTATGTTTGTATGCCACAAGGTTTCATATTTTACGTTATGATTATTTTGGATTACATTTCACCATTATGATTTATCCCATGTTATAATATTATGATCTCTTTTGTAATTTACGTTGTCCAAAAAGTTATGTTCTTATGAAGATGATATGATTGATATTTCTTTTGTTTACCCTTACTAAGCATTTGAGCTCACCCTTTTGTATGATCTCTTTCCCCAGGTCAGGGAGAAGGGTATTAAGTAGAATATGCCAAAAAGTGACTCTAGATATGCTGAAATAAATAGGAGACAATGTAGATGATTTATGAACCAGTTGTTTATGTTTCCCAGTTTCTAAAGACACTGTAACTATATGGTCCTTTGATGGTTTTGTTATATGTTGTAATAAGTGTGCTTCAATTTTGAAGCAATAATAATGTATGTAAAGTATGGTTCATTATAAAACTAGTTTAGCTGTAGTATTTTTCCACTACAATAGCCTTCAGTGTGGACCTCTACAACAATTATAGTTTGAGATGTGAACCCATTACACTATTATATCATTTGATACTACAAAAATAACTTTCTATTCATACGAGACAGATAAATTTTTTTATCATATTCCTATGTTATTCTCCCATGGATCATGGCCTATTATTTCTCAATAACTTATATTTTATGAATTTACCTTATTTATTTCATTATATAAGATTATCAATCATCATATGTAGTATGGTTTCAAAATTTTATTCTCCTTTTCTCATACACTTATGGTCATGTTATGGTTATGTACCTCTCTTTTTTATACTTACAACACATATGAGATCTCCCTTTCTTGTCATTCCTTTACACAATATATGAATAAACATATTATGTATGATATGTATTAGATGGGTTATAATTATAAATAAGTTAGTGGGAGAATATATAGTTTACATATGAATAGGTTTATTATGTTTCAATGTTTTCGAAGGAACTATAACTTTATGATCCTTTTTTACGTGTTTGTGTAATTTGATGAATATTAAATAGAACATATGCAATATCTATCTATGGAAATCCTAGGTCACTATAAATAAATGATAAAAAATTGGTGGATGAGATTAATTACGATATTAACATGTTTTTGTTTTTTATAAATTTTATAAAACATCTTTCACTTATAATTTATTTTACCATTTCCATAGTTTACCAATGTCATATACTATTTAATCGAAAAGATATTTTATTTTTCAAAATATAAATTTCATTTATTACTTAATTTAAAATTCATGATTTCAAAAATAAAATATATTTTATGAAATTCATTCTCTTTATATTTAAAATTTTACATTCAAATAAATATAAACAATTATTTAATAAAATAAGTTTTCAAGAATTATCAAAAATTTATTCATAATGATTAATTTTATTTTACAAATTATTATTCCTTATTTAATGAAAAATGTTTGAATAATTATTATAAAATATTAATATATAAATTATAATATAATATTAATTTATACACAAGTATTTTATTCCCACTCTAATATTGCGATTTTACAGAATAATTATACGGATTCCATTGAGTCATATATTTTATGAATGGATATATTATAATCATATTGAGAACATTCAATCATATATTTAACCTTACATACTTGTATGAAATTTATCCATCTTAGTATTTAATTAACATAACTATTTTATATCATATTTATATTATTTTTATTCATTCCATAATTATAATTAATGGCATGAACTTCAAGAATACCCATGAGTATTTCAATTGTATAGTCCCTTAATTTCCAATAGATTTTTTTCTATTTTTTTTTGATATTATATTTCATATTGATTAATAACAATTGTTTTATTCTTCAATATTGGATATTATTCCCTAATGAATTAAAGTGTTCATTTTTTTAATGGTGTGGCATTTGAAACAAGTTATTAAATATAGTTATGTAAAAAATGTAAGGTTATTCATTATACAACCATAAAAAACATCGCCAATAAAATTAATTACATATATTAATGTAGAATGTGTTATATTATTTTTCATTACAGTTCTAGGTTCCCATAGTACTTTGACAAAAATATGATTCCACTCATTAACATTTTCCAGCTGACTTGTCTTGTTTCATTGTACACAATTACTACAATTAATGATCTATATTGGAAATTACTCATAAGAGATTTCTTTTTATAGTTATATAACATCTAAATTTTTTACATGTGATGGAATAATATTTTAATTCCTCAGAAGTGAAACATTTACCACATTGTGCATTTATAAAATATATTCTGATTTCCTTGGAGATATCATACTATTCCAACATGATCATGTATAATAAATATGTTAATGTACATGAGAATCATTTTCACTTATTCTTAAATATAATTACAATATTATATTGTGAGATTAAATGGTATACTTTTTCAGCAAGCTCAAACTCGATTTCACATTGATGATCATTAGTACAACGATTCAGTAAACATTATTCTTTTTTAAAATATCATTTGATATTTTTACTTTTAATTATAATCTCTTATAAATGATATATAACAAACCGAATTATCTCATCAAATTTATCTAATACTATTCGAGTAATGCACCACATTCAATAAAATCCTCCAAATATTTCATTAATATCCTATGTTAAATTGTTTATTATATTAGTAATCCACTTGTGGAAGGTTTTTGATCCAAAACTCCATTGGAATTCATTGCGAAGGATCATATTATAATTTATAGATTTTTAATGGTCCTTTAATATTAAACATTGGATTGATGATATTAATCATTTCTAAATAATATCCCTTAATCAAATTCTTTTCTAAGAATCCACTATAATATCGGTATAAATCTTAGATATTGATCAAATAATTCTATTTCTAGTTGCACACCATGAATCCCATAATTTTTTTATGTATATGAAGGAAAGTTGATAGAGTGATAAATCCACTAATATAGTAATGATTTATGAAAACATCATTTTTCATTCAACCATATACGAAATTTAATTATATACATTATATGTATTCTAAATTCCAAAAATGAAATACATGATGATGTTCTCCAATTTAAATTTAGGTATTCATAACAATTTTATCATCCCATTAGAAATCTAATGTTCATCAATTATTTTTTGATAGTCCAAACATAGAGATATATACTATATTATATCACTCTTTAAGATTCTCATAATGATTTCTCCCTAATACAATAATATATATTTTATTCAATAATGAATAGGAAAAAATGGTCCATGATAAGAATCAAATAACTCTTTTAGTTATGATATAGATGAGATAAAAATTTAATTATTAAATATTATAAATCCATTATTTTCAAGGTTTAAATATCTAATATTTACCATATTCTTGTATATCTTAATAACAACCATTTATACATCCTCAATTTCAATATTTTTCTAGGGTAATATAATAATTTGGTGATGGTATAATTATATACCTTCAATTATGATTTTCATGTCCATAAAATACAAATCCATTAGTTTTGGGTCTCTTAAAATCCTCAACATTGAATATGGTATCAAAATTCTATATAATCTTAGAATCATCATCCTTGATTTCCATTCCATGTTGGTTATGTATTGAGAAATAAAAATTCTTGATTAAATCTAAAAATATGCTTTTATGATATTGAAGTCCTTTTATGTGAATAATTTATTTATGATCATTTGATCTGTATATATATTATATTTTTTACTTATGGATAATGAAACAAAATATTTAATCATAAAACTTACTGTTACTTGAACTAAATCATTCATTGGGTACCCTTTCTCATAGAAATTTAATTAATTTGAGGCATTAGAAACTACCTGGTATTTTTTCATAAGGTAATTCCATAATCCAATAAATGTTGCATCATTGAATATTAGTAACCCATATTTGGATAATGGTTGTGTGTGTATAAGTACACTGACCAACCTCATATAAAACTATATTAAATTTTTTTCACATTTGTATATCTAGTGAATCTTAACTCTCATATGAGTTAATTTGTTATGTAAATTTGAAAACCACATAAAATTTATAAAAATGAATCAATAGTATCTCAATAATTCCTAAATATTATGGATTTATGTTATAGTAGTTGGTCATGGACATTCTTTAATCACCTTTATCTTATAATCATCCAAATATATACCCTCCCATATAGTATAATGTAATAAAAATTATAAATTATCATCCAAAATAAAAACATTCTATATTTGGAAAAGAAATTCTCTTTTTGTAAAGAGTAAAGAAAATAAATCAATAAATTGTTCTCATACTAATCATTTCTCAATAATATATATGAATATTATCAAAAAATAATTCTTAAAATTGATAATCGTAACATTTAAATATTCAATTAATAAAATCCATGATTATTTCATTTGATTTTTTACATCTAAATGGAATCACACTAAATTAATTGTTTTAATATTATACAAGAAATGTTATCTTCGGTATATCTCTAATTTTCTAACTTTGTTAAAGACATCAAAATTTATGGTCTTGCATTGAAACTTATTGAACCCCATGATGTTTATCAAAAAAAACATCAATAAGAGGTTGAGGATACTTATTCATGATCATGATCTTTATAAGTATATGATAAAAATCAAAATTCACATTGATCCATCTTTATTCATAATGAGAACTAGTGTACCCCATTGTGATGAAAATGGATGTATATGACCGATGTAAAAATTCTCTTGGATCATATTCTTCAGTAATTAAAATTTAATAGGGTTCATTCTAAATTGACTATTTCATATAAGAATGGAAACATGTTTTAAGTAAATATAAACATGACCAAATTAATTGGCTGATGAACATGATTATATTTTGAAAATAAATCCATAAATTCAATAGGGATATCTTTTACATTTAGTGTCTACCCAAATATTTTTTCTAATTATCCCTTATTGTTATATATTATGAAAATTAAATTTTAAATATTGTCCTAAAAGAGAAAATATTCTTTTATTCCTTGATATTGGAGCATTATATGATTTTAGATATGAAATGTGATTTCCTACACCAAAATATTTACATGGGAACTATATATAGTGTTTCAATACATATCCAATATAGCTTAAAATTGTACCATGTGAAGAATAAATACATCTATAAGAAGTGTGCTTCGATACAACGCAAAAAGAAACATGTTATTGACATGAGATTATGTAATCATGCCATTAGTTTTTTTCACCATTAATTGGAATTATAGTTTATAGGGATGTATAGAGACCCACAACTTTCATACATTATATATTACATATTTTATTAGGAATATGCATTACATTAAAAAAACCCATCAGGATCATAAGGGTATAGTGTATTTGGAATATTGGATGTATAATCAACTAGATCACAATATATGTACATCATCTCCCATGTAGTTACTTATAAATAGAACCCTTCTTAGAAATATCACATGTAAAAAATATAATCATAACCTTGGAAAATGAATCTTATGAAAGTTGGAGCTTAGATGATCATCAAGAGTAAAGAAGGAAATTATATAAAAATAACCTGAGCATAAGGGTATGAAAAAATTAAAAGAACATGTTAAAACCATAACATGCATATTAAAGATCATTATCATGAGTCATGGTCTATATATTCAAACTTCATATGACATGAATTACAATATAATCAATTAAAATCAGCAACTGAAGTATAAAATTTACATATTACATGGAATTGTGACATGCACACAAGAAAATAAAATAAATCCAATGGTAATCCATGATCATTTAAAAAGATATCACAGTGGAATGAGTTTACTCCCCAGACAATATTATAAGTAAAGGATCACTCCAATGACAACATTTTTTGAAAAAATATCTTACTAAATTATATTTTATCCCCTTTATAGTATTATATGTATTAAAAAATAGAGATCATTAACAAATGTATTGAAGGGAAATAAAGGCCTGACCATCACATAATGAGAACATTAGATATAATTATTCATTTTGTTTATGAAAAATCCATTGAAACAATCCAAGTATTTATCGAATAATAAATTTTCATAACTATTAATATTTTTGAATAAGAAATTAATTTTACGTCAAATAGGGAACTTTTTTGGATTTTTTACCCAACTTGAAACAATGAGTTTCTCTGAAATCATAGTTTATATACAACATTGAGTTATTCCGAAAAATAAAAATATATTATTATTATTATTTTAAATGTTAGATAATTCTTATCAATTGTATTTACTTGATTGAAAAGTCTTAACAAACGTATTATTACACACAATTTTTAAATGTTTTTATATTTGTATAACAAATTTTAGAGGCTTAAAACATTAACGAATCCAAATTTAATAATAAAATACTCAAATACATACAAAATTCGGTTTTACCGCATTTTGAAGGGGAAAACAATATAAATATATTTCTTTAACATTTATATTTAATTTTCATCAAAATTAAATTCTTTTATTTAAGAGGGACATCAATATTAACTTTGGATAATGTTTTTTAAAATTTTCCAATAATGGTCCTTTTTTAACGAACAGTGAAAATAATGCATTTTAATTCCGAACTACATTTTCATCTAATTTATATAGATAGATTTCCATTTTAATTTTTTTAATGTTTAATTGTTTTATAATTTTATCCATTAATCCAATTTTGGTGATTGGATGTAATATTACATTTATATTAGTCATAAACACTTGTAAATCATTTCATAGTTTTACTTCATAACAACGTGCCTTTTTGGTATAGACAATGGGTATTAATTTTAAATTAATTAGTGCAACTTCGGTGTTTTGAATTTTGAAAAATGGATTACATATTTGAAATCATATGTTCCAAACAGTGTAAATAGTTAACATTTATTTTTGGACATTATAAATAGTGTCTTCAGTAATTATTTTTATTTACCATGGTTAAGGGGTAAATATGGTTAATAAGGGTAAAAAAATAATATTACGATAACACTAAACTACCCTAAAACATGTTCCAATCCTATTAGATGAGATACTTCAAAACATGAGCATACATGGGTCGATTTTGGAATCCCATGGATCCACTAGGTTGTGATAATGAGATGTTTTAAGAATTAATTAAATGTAAAGAGAAATATAAAAAAAACATGAGTATTTTATTAAAAAAATTAGATATTGGATTATATAATTTATATTTGAATATATGTAGTCATTATAAAGACAATCAAATTTCTAAAATCCTGGTATTTTATTTATAATGCTTAGAAATTAATGAATAATTTTAATTACGATACAATGATGATGGAGTGATTAACTTATTAATGAAAGATTCTAATAAATGATATTATAAATATTAAAAAAATGTAATATTGATTTTTTCATTCAATATATGAATTTTTTGGATGATCTTGTTAGATTATATTTGTGTTATTATATTTTTTATGAAGTTATCAAGTTCTTATAACGTTATCAAAAATCAATTACTAAATAATGTTAAAATGGACATAAAAGGGTCTTTTAAAATAGATACTATTTATTAAATGATATATTAGTCCCAAAAAATCTAAAATTTAGATATATATAACTTATATAATTTAAAATATATAATCAATTATCTTCTTTGGGTTCAATTGTCATTTTATTATAGCTATAGTAACCATATATTATTAAAATAAATGAATTAATCATAAGAGTTGATGATTTTAAATAATCTTTAATGATAAATTAAAAGGTTAATTTTGTGAACTAAACATGTATAAAATCTATTAGATAAAATTATTTATACAAAAAATCATCTAATATTTGAAATAAATTGGATTGGGACAGCTAAAATTCCAAAATTAATTTATAATAAAATATTATTTCAATATATTCCTAAAGTCCCCCTCCTCCCTCTTATAAAATTCCATCACCTCTACCGACTTACTCAGTCCCCTAAAGTACCTTGGATCATCAAAATTATGATAAAATAATCTTAATGATTCATTATATTCTTCATAGAATCCATTATGTGGTATGAAAGAAATTATATAAAACATTATGGCTCAAATAAAGAGAATTTTCCTTATTTAGAGATAACATCTTCTTTTATGTTCCTTGATTTCATATTCTTTGTCCACAACCTATGATATTCTTATTCAATGATAACATCACTACACCAACATAATCAATATACTAGTATGTTTTTATAATATGAATAATAAATACACTTACACACAACTCTATCTAAAGTAAATGATCATATTGTTTCTCTGTATGACAAACTACTACATCCCCAAACTATGATTGTTTAATTTTCTATTACCACCAATAATGGTGGCCATTATGATTGAAATTTATTTTTATATGATATATATTATATTTATATTTCATATATTATTATGTAATTTTTATTTATAACATATATATTTACTTTCCTTAATGTCTAAATATGATAATTTAATTTGAGTAAGTAGGGACTACCACACCCTCAAAGTGATATGAATAGTTCACTCCATACATTTAATGTATCAAGGAAAGTATTATCAAAATTTTGTAAAATATATGACACATATATTAAACTGTAAATATAATAGACCTATTTATCATTTACTTTTCTTTCCTTTAATATTACGAAGGAATGAAATTTGTGTTCATGCGTACATACGGCCAACCATCTATATGAACAGGGAATTTAATTTCATATATCTAAATTTTATGGACACAATAAATACATATATACTTGATATAATTGATATTTAAATTATTAATGTCATTCTAGTTATGATTTACTTTTGAAAAATGGAAAATTTATTCCAAAACAAGTTTAGTTTTGACAAGAGTACCAAATGTCGACAAAATGACCAATATGATCATAAATAATTGGTTAAATTTTATAACATGTTAATAAGTGATATAAAAGGAATAATAAATTTTGAAATGTTTCAAAAGAATTTATAAATTAACCTATGTATATTTTTCATGAACATAACTATCAAACATGAAGATTCAGACTCATGGTAATGGAACTTCATACCCCCATTTCTATTCATTGTGTTGATCTTCTACTTCATGAATATTTCATGCTATGGTTACATGAGAATATAATTTTTAAATCATATATTGTATTTATACATTCTTTATGAGTATCTATAGTTTATTCACATAATCAATCTATTTCATTATCAAAATGATCTTTTTAAGGGATCTTTTGAACGCTATTTCTGCTCATTGGGTTTTACACATACTTCATTTATTATATTATTCCAATATTATGTGTGTAATCACTCTTAATTTTTTAATTTCAAATTTCTAATTAGTTTTTTGTGGATATACTATTTCTACACAGAACCATCCCATTGATAAATTCTTATGTAATTAATAAAAACATTATATGTGAAATCATAACTCAATCTCAATTTGTTGAGTTAAATATCTCTGTAATTGGTTTTTCAATTCCAATAATTTTTTTGAATGAAATCAAATTTTATTACCCTGAATATCCACTTATATTGGGTGAATTTATATTTTTCAATCTTAATTATGTCATTGATTTATACTTAATAAAATAATTATATTTTTTATGGTACTTCATATAAATCTTCTTTCATTGATGCATATCTTGATGTGATGTAAATTAATTAAATAATATCATGTATATCAAACCCTTTTAACAAATTATATCATGAATTATTATATTCACATGATATTTAATTTTTTATTTAATGTTATAACATAATGATTTGTATTCAATTGTTTCTTATGTAGTAAGAGACTCTTTAACTAAAACATCATTTTAAATGTGTTGAAGAATTTTTTTTTCAAAACCTTATATTTCATGTCCATGTATTAAAACTAGATTCAAATAATATATTTATGTGGAAAAGACTGTTTTAAAATTATAATTTATTTCAACAGATTCAAATTGGTATGAGACAATTTGATTCAAAATTCTCATTATTAAATGTTTTAAATGGATTTAGAAATGGGTTGAATATTTCTATATCTTAAAATAATATATTGTGGTTGTAGTGTGGATGTGTTATTTTTCTAATATTCTTGTTTTATGTGTAATGGTAATTATGTGGTTCTTGGAAATTGGACAAGTAGTTACATGATAATACAAGATGGGTGGTTCCATGATAAAACAAACAATAGGTGGTTCCAGGATTAACAATGGACGTGTGGTTACGATATAACCTCCAATGAAATGGTTATGGAAGTTGGTCGTATGATTATTCCATTTAGAGACATATTTAGAAGTCAAATATATGGTTATTTCATTTATGTATGTTTATGTCCAATGTTACCTCTATATTCTATATGTTTATTTCAATGGGATTTATAGTAATAATTTCGATAAAAAATGATAGGGAATGAGCTTATATTCAGTGAAGTTTGTTTAATACATGTAAAAGGTTATGAGTAATATTTTTGATAATGTATTCATGGATTCCATAAGTCTAATAGTTTTCCTTATTTGTGTATCCCTTACTGGTCTTTTTGTGACCATACCAGGTTTTGATGTTTCTTACACAACTTAATAAACAACAGTGTTAAGGATGAGATCATGAAAAAGTCATGATGTTTAAACATGAAATGATACAATGTTCCTTTTTTTTATGATTTTCTATTTTAAGAAAAAAAATAGTGAGTAGAAGATTTTGCTTATAATGTAACATCTTATTATGGTTTCAGGTATTCGTAAACCGTCTTGTTCTAAATTTTTATTACCTTAAATGAGAAAAATGGTTTACCAGTGAATAGTTTTGTTTTATTAAACACATAGAGGAATAGTAAAATGCCCAATTAATACTTTATAATTTTCAATTAAATATTTTTTGAGTTGAAAAATGAATAAGTATGAGTTTCAAAGGTCCCTAAAGCCTCAAGAAATAGCGAATAAAAATATTTATTATATTATTTTAAAAATGGGTAATTTAATAAATATAATTGAATAAATCCAAAATGGTCGATCATATAATAAATTTGAACATAAAATTATGTTAGAAATTTGGTGTTTACTATTGGATGTGTATGATATTTGAATGCATTCAAAAAAAAGATACATCGCTTGAAGGATAATGTTATGAAATAATATTAGATATATTATTTATTAAAAATAATTAAATATATCCAAAATGGTTCATTATATGAGATATATAAAACAACGAAAGGGTCTGGAACGATTTGTTTACTCTAACTAGGGAATAAAATTTGTTAGCATCAGGCATATGAACACCTCACTCACAATTTTATTTTATTTTAATTAATTAATTATTCCAATTTTTAATATCTCTCAAATATTTCATTTTTTAAGAAATATATGAAGTTTGTTAGGACTGGATCTAGTTGATTACCCTAGGTGGGGTATAACATTAATTATAAATGGGTGTTTGGTCACGTCCCTATATAATTGATGATTTTAATAATTAAATTAAATAATTAGTTATATTTAATTAATTTTATTATTAAATTAAGGGATGTTACTAGATAATAACCTCTAACAGCATGTTGAACCCCATTTTTTAACTATTCTGGATTTCAAAATCTTCCATTAATTGACCTTTTTGAACGGATTCTGTAAAAACGCCTCAAATAGGTGAATTATTTAACTCCATAAATTTTTTTAATTGATACAATGGATTAATTGAATGATTGTAATTTGATCTAAATGTAAAAGTATTTTGGGGTTATAAACTGGCTAGAAAACCGGGTGTTTCATGGTGGGTCGATCCGCTCGAGTTCAAATAACCATAAAACCACTTTTACATTTTTTTGATAAACTAAATCAAATTGATTCCCATTTGTCATGAATTCTAGGACTCGCAGCAGACCCTTTACCTAGCAACAGGAAGGAGGAACTGCATGTGGTATTTTCTTCATTCATTTTGTTTTCATATTATACTTATTTATTTATTATTATAACTATTATTTTCCAAATTCTCATAAAAAAGGATTTTATACAAAAAAATATATAAAAAATAAACTATGAAAGCATAATTAATAATTAAATTATCAAATGTTAATTAACCAAAATATTCAATTTTAATTATCAAAAATTGATATATCAATTGGAAAAACCCAAATAACAGAAATAAATCCTATTAAAATTTATCAAAATATAATATATTGATATTATCGATGATAATTTAATACAAATTATCATATGACAATAATGAAAAATAAATTAAAAATAATTGAAATAATTTATCTATGGATAATCATGTGGGATTATCGAATGATAAATTATTTAATGAAATTATAAAAGTATAATTCTATCATATTAAATAATAATTATGAGGAATTATTAAATGATAATTTTATTACATTATTGAAATCATAATTTTAAATAATTCTCAAAAAATAATTACATCTATAATTTAATTTGAGAATATAATCCTGTAAATAGAATGGATAATCACAAAAAATTATCAATATTTTGAAAGCATAATTGTTTAAAATTATAAAGAAATAATAGTTTTGATTATCCAATGATTTATATATATAGTTAGATATATATTTTTCTACAATTACATTAGTAGTTAAGGATAATTTTATTAAATATAAAATTAACAACGTGTAATTGCATGAACGAGTGAAGTATAATTTTTCAACCACATGCATTGACATAAATAATAATTCCAAAAATAACATGGAGAGATAATGTATTATCGTAATTGATTTTTTGTTTCTTTTTGAAATAAAATAGTGGGTTCTGGTTCTAGGGACCCTCGATGATTGTCGAATAATTGTGTGTCGATGATTAGTAAATAGGTTATGATAAGGGTTATTTAACCACTAAGGGTTGTTTATTATTATCACTGACATTAATGTCTTTAAGGTAGGTGGTTTCATTTTGGGAGGAAAAATTTATTATCCTTCTATTTCTTGATTTATTACAATCGTTGATTTAAATTCAATTACTCAAATGTGATTTCGATTAAACAGATAAAACACCAATTCTAGTTAATCAAGATATTTCAAATGGTATTGGCATGGAATTTTGGAAAACCCTCAATTGCATTGAATAGGGTGTGTTTATGATAATTGGATGATTTTAATTTTTTATATTGGGGATTTGATAGAAATGATTTCAATTAAATTGTTGAATTTAATTGGTGAAATAAATTTTGAAATGATTGAATTGGTTTTTAATGGATTTAAAACTGGTGAATGGATTAAAATGATGTGATATAAACCTAGTGGTTTTATCTGGTGAAAAAGTTATGTTTTTGTATAAAACCTAAATTGTGTTTAAATGGAATGAAATTGTATCTTTTGAAATGGAATAATGGGATTGATCGTATTTTTAAGAAGTCTTAGAATAATTAGTCAATAATTTAAGATCATATGAATGTTTTAGGTTGTTAGTGAGTTATTTGGATACACTATACACTATGATAACATTCTAAAACATTATTACAATGGGTCACTTCCTTGATGGGTTAGTGACAAGTCTCTTTTGTCCAGTTTCAAAGGGAAAATTGTAAACACATTTTTCTAAGTGCACATAGATATTGTTTAATCCTAGTCTAGGTTAATACTATGTCACCTTTTGAATGATGACTATGTTTCTCACTTGTTTATTTATATTTGATATTTAAATGAATTCCAGTGTTTTTGTAAACTTCTTACATGCCTGTTGAATTTATATAAATTGTTCTACATAATCTATTATTTTAGAAATAGTCCATATTTGTAAAATAATTTCTTTAAATATTTATTTCCATCATTTGAAATCATATAGAATGTTTTATTTAAATATTCTTTTGAATTTTCAAACACATTTCTAAGAAAATTCAATGTTTTTATTTGAATAATCTATATTTGTAATCTATTATGGAATAAATGGTTGAATCTTACTGGGTTAGTGTAACTCCCTGACCCCAGTTACCTAGAGTCATTGCATTATTACATAACATTGGCATAATCACAATATATCAAATATGGAAAGACTGATTAGTTTAGTAGCCTTGGAATCACTAGATACATTCAAAAGTCTTACATTACATCATAAAATGAAAACTACAACAACATAGTCTCCACAGTCCACACTCATATCCCCTCAGACTATCCCTGCAGGCCAGTCATAAAATACTTCTTCACATCCTAGGAAAAGTGAAACATAGAAAGGGTTGAGATCAGATGCTCAGTAAGGATAATAATATTGCGGAAACTTTCATAATTTAGCTTAAACATTTATGGAAATGTATAACAAAAAAACTGCTTTTAGACTTGAACTTCAGCATAATATGTAAAAAATTAAATGAAATAATGTCATTAACTTATTCACATGGATATTCTACTAGTCTAATAATCATATGCAATACTAATAACCACTTTCATAATGATGGAATACATAATTCCAGACTATCATAACCCCATAGTCAAGGCCTTGTTCGAAGTCTACAAATAAGATTTTGTAAAGATCTTGTGCCAAGACACTAGTTTGTCTCATGAGACATACCGAAGAATCGAGAAGCTACGAAGGCTCCACCCGTCACTTACTAAGTCCAATACATTCCTCATATGAATAGATTTAAACATAACATAAACATTTATATTAAAACTAGAATTCCAAATGTCAATACTTTATCCATAAATGATGAACACATACACAGTCAAACATATCGCAAAACCTTCAATACAATTTGGAAGTTTTGTATCATAATAAATAAACTTCAAATAATCTTGAAATTCAACAAAGGATGTTGATATAGATGAAATAAAAACTATTTGAGAGAAATATCTCTTTTTTTAAATCATTTAAATGTCAAAAAATAATAAAATAAAACATTTAATTTGAAAATATCTTTATAAGCTTGTAAGGGATGTTTCGACGATTTTATAATGGCAGAAAATAGCCACCCCCACCGTATAAGTTAAGAAAAAGACATTCTTACCTTAATTTTTTTCCAAAGGGTATAAATGAATTTAACCCATAGTATAAACAATATTAAGAATTATTTGAAATATATTATTTAGAATCATGGATGTGGATGAGAATGAGGTTGTAGT
The DNA here is from genome assembly GCA_963277665.1 of Viscum album. Classification (NCBI taxonomy): domain Eukaryota; kingdom Viridiplantae; phylum Streptophyta; class Magnoliopsida; order Santalales; family Viscaceae; genus Viscum; species Viscum album. Next base: position 810,141,823 of record OY728126.1, on the reverse strand, counting down.
AGATAATTACGCATAAACCAACTCGGATAATGAAGAGATTTTGAAATAAACCCTTACCTTGTACTTTTTTTTTGGTTGAGGTTAGTTTATCCTACTGTATAACGGTGTAATAATTGTTATTAAATTATACAAGATTCATATACACTAATATAATATCATATATGATCTTTTAACATTGCTTTGTTAACAATATCTTAGTATTGTTGTCGTTTTGGGTGTTAACATACTCATTTGCTTTTATATGTTTTGTTACATAAGCCATGTATTTTATGTATCGGATGTATCTTATTCAAATATATAATGATATCAAGTCCTTAAATAATATTTTAATCATCAAATGAAAATTAGTCTTGAATTGATACGACGGGGAATGAATCTCATCACGTTTGTGGAGACGGTAATCCGTACGTACGACCGAGTGATAATATCATTATTTTGATATTAAAATAATATATTATTAGATGTTATATCATATATAAAAAATCATTATAATGTTATATTTATTAATTATTTCAATTACACATCATTATCATAACTATCCAAATAATAATTTTTTGAATAACAGTTACACCACGACGTGGAGACGGTAAGCCGTACGTATGCACGTATAGTGACATGTCATTTTAAAGATGGATAGAATAATGAATCTTGTTGTAACATGTTTATAATAACATCACAGTATATAGAATATACTTGATATATTATTTTATAATGGAAATAACAATGAAGGAAGAAGTGGAAGAAGAAAGGAACTTGAAAGAGGTGGTGAGATTTTTACCTTTTCTTCAGGTTATTCCTTTTGATTTGATCAAAGGGGACCATTATGATGGCTTTATGACTAATGGAATTCCTCTAAGATAAATTTAGGTATGTTTATAGGATATTTGGATAGGTTTTGGCCGATCCAAAAGGATTTTATGGTAATAATTAGAAAGAAGGGGGAGTGCCCTTTTATAACAGGGGTGAGGGGCACCTTTGTAAAAGCTAGATATATTATTTTATAATAAATTTTTATTCGGTTTATAATGCCTAAAAATTGGATTATATAGGGGTTAATGATGGGATAGGTCTTAAACCACTCAACTAATAGGTTTTATACAGTTATGGGTTACTATATTAACTTTATGTTTTTGATTTAACTCATAGTTAAATAGTTTGACATTTACCATGTCTCTTAGTATTTTTATATTATATGGTTAATAAACTTACTATAACAAGCCAGGAGAACCCCTAGTGGTTAATTATTAATAAATATAACATTTTAAATATCATTTTTTCGAACCTTATATTTTTAGGATTAGAATATCAATTAATAATATATTATTTTTTTAAAATACTCCTTTATGTCAATTTTGACACTATTTAATAATTGATTTTTCTTAAAGTCATAACAACATTATTAAAAAAACAAAATTAATTTAAGTAATAATAACATTTCATATTAACCAATTAATTTTTTTATGTCATAAAAACTTTCAAATTATATTTCTTTTCACATTTATAATACCAATTATTTGATTTTTTCATTAATAATGAAAATAATACATCATTATTGTGTCAATAATAAATTTAATTATTCAATGTATACAAATTTCAAATAAAATACCATTATGTAGGAAATATGTTTAGTGTTATATTAGATATTTATAGTCTAAAATATAACATATGTAACATTATGTAAAAATTGTTTTTCTAAAAGATATATGGTTGTGTCATTTTTGTATTTACTTTAACTTAATTAATATAAAGTGGCATTATCACTTACAAGTGGATCCATGGGTCCCAAAAATTGACCCAATGACCCAATGGTCCGAAATTTATCATCCAATAGGGTTAGGACACGTTTTAGGATAATTTAATATTATTGTAATATTATTTTTTACCCTTATTTACCGGATTAACCCTTTAATCATGGTAAATAAAATATTTACTAAAGTAATTATTTGAAATGACTAAAAATAAAAGAAACATATTTAAAAAATATTAAATTCATGATTCTAAATATAGAATACATTTTTATAAATTTAAAACACAAAATTTTATGAAATTAATTTAAAATTAATTCCCGTTGTCAAATCAAAATGTGTGTTTTTAAGAAATAATAACTAACAAATGATTAACACATGCTTTTGTCCTGTTTAAATGTGAAATTATTTCCAATGACCAAACATTTAATAAATGGTAAAAATATAATCAATTTATACTTTAAAACCACTCAATTTTTTAATTTATCACTATATATTATTATGATTAAAAAAGATGTCTTAAATAAAAATTTAGTATTTTTCACTAATCTTCAAAAATTGAATGTTTTCAAGAAAATTACAAAAAATCACCCTAAGATAATTTTGATATTAAAAATTTAAAAATGAAGTCTCTTATACCAAATTAAAAACTTATAAGTTTCATTTTCTAATTTAAAATTAATTTCCATTGCCAAATAGAATATATAAATGTTTCAAATATTGGATTGAAAAAGGGTTCATTATTAAAAGGAGGTAAAAGAGAATTTTTTGTAATTAATACTTCATTTATCTGAAAAAATGTATTTGTTCTTACATTATGTCTAAGAAACTCATAATATATTTTCTAAAATTATAAGGATTATATATAGTTCAATATTCAGATAATACTATTCATAACCGCTTTTGAACGACTAGTTTGGTAATATTGTGATGTCCTCAAAGTCGGTGTTTCCTTTAATGAATGTTATTGAATTACATTGAAGAAATAATGTATTATGAAATATTGGGGTGTTAATGTTAGGACCACAACCTAATTTTTTCTTTTGGGGTTTTTAGACATTAATGATCTAGGTTCAAGAAAATAGAATGGGTCTCTTGGAGGTAGATCAAGCTATTGATATTTGGTCTTGCTGAGTTAGGTCATTGGGGAACTTGGGCCATTTTCCAATTTTAGTACATTCGTTGTAATTCATTGGGCTAGTTTATTTCTTTTTGACTTCAGGTATATTACTCCCAGTGGTGTTTAATTTGTTATACATACTATCTTGTATCTTTTCTTCCCCATTGGTGGTGGAATATCATTCCCACTTGTATGTTGTGTGGTGGAAGGTGCTAGTCACCGACCCATGGGGATCGAAAATGCCCTTCGGGCAATGTTAGGGAAATATTGGTTATCAGGTTTCCATGGTACATAGTTTGGATCCCAGAAAAATTGTATCAATGGGAGGTTATGAATCTTGCATTGATTAAAGTACACATTTGAGTATTCTTGATGGGGCATAATTGGTAGTTGGGATTGATTGTATGGTCTTCTCTCACTACAATGAACCTTAAGTCAACAAGGGTTGTTCAAGAAAGATGTCATATGGATTATTTATAGTATTTTGACTATTTTTATTTTGATATATTGAAATATAAATCATGTATGTTCTACAGGTCAGGATGATGTTCTCCTCATTGTTATGTACGAGCATTATCTAATGTATGCATTATTGAATTATGGTATATTGTAACTGCATGCCTATGAGAATAAGTATGAATCAGATCCTAGAAGGGGATATTTCTGAACCTTTTTGAGCGAATCCTCTAGGAGACCTGATCCTATTAGACTTTATTGTGCACCATGTCCATTCTAGGGGATATGCACATCCTCTAGTCCACATTCAGGCTGCAACTGTGGAACCTGGGGGGTGTTCTTTGAAATTTTTCTGAAGAGTTATTTAACCAGAAACCACATATATTCAAATTCTCAACTTTTCCTCATCATGATGACTAATTGATGGGTTGGATTGATCATATGTTTGACTCCTTGAATAAACTGGACAAGATGATAGTGATGTGTGCCACATTTGTATTGGATGGACCAAGTAAGAGATGATGGGACATGATAGTTACATAAAAGAAACATGAGGGCTTAGATTGGAAGGAACTAAAGTTCTTATCACTGAATAGTTCTATCCAGCATCAATGGATTTTGGCCAAAGTTGTGGTCTTTTTCAAGCCCATGCACACTAAAAGGATTGTGGAATCTACAGACATTTTGGAGAATTTTATAATTTCAACCACAACGTTTCCACTTCGTGCAGCAACATGAGATCATATACACCTTCAAAAACTGTGGGGAAATAAAATTCATAATGTTTTAAATAATTACATCCCTAGGCATCCAAAATGAAGATTCACCATGCAGTGGAAGAGTCTCTAGAGGATGTAGATAGTAGTAAAATGACTATAAGTTGTACAATTACTATATGATTGTTGTTAGTGAAACTATATTTGAAAGTAGTGCTTCTCAATAATTTATTTAAACTAAAACTATTAATATTTTTAATCATTCTATAGTGATTTTATCATGGTCAATGGATATTACTATACCCCTCAGTATAAAGAGAGAGCATGGTATCTATAATACGTCTTGTGTATTTTATCTATCTATTTTTCATACATTTTTGGATGTTTTTGGTACTTGATAGGAAATAAATTAACATAATATTTATGATGGTTTGGATTGTTACCAGTAATCCTCATATTGATTGTTATCTTTAATATTTCTACAATACTACAGGCAGTGTTGTGCCTCTTTTTTATCATGAAAAATGGGACCCATGTTAGTGAAGAGCCATACATTCTTATCTTGAGTTGGGGAAAGTGTTATCAATGTTTACATTTGATCTGGAGTGAGATTCAATGAGTGGTTATCTCTCTCTAGTCATCATTGAGTTTCCCGATGTGTTTCCTTCTGACTTCAATGGTTTTCTACTAGTAAGGGAGGTTCAGTTTTCTATTTTTTTAATTTCTTGTACTCCTCCAAATTCCTTTCTTTTATACCAAATTTGTTCAATTGATCTAAAAGAACTAATGTCCTAGTTGTATGATCTCCTTGAGAAAGAAATTATTCACCCAATTTTTTCACCTTGGGTAGCATCGATTCCCTTATCCATGAAATCAAATGGTTCCCGGAAATCTTCAATTCTATAGATGTTTCTTTGAGAATAGAAGCTTGTCGAAAAATACTATAATCATTAGGGACTGTCATTTTGGTGAGGAGAATGATACCATGTGGTCTTTCTCTAATGAGGTTGTTCATAGTTATCTAAATTGTTATGTTGTATGAGTACCAACAAAGAATAATATAATACGTGATTTCAATAATTTCGAATGTATTTTTCACCTAGAAATCACAATTATTTTCTATTACAAGATGTTATAGTTTTGCTGATGATGTATTATTGACGGTTTGACCCTGATTAGGTCATCGAAGTCTTAGATGGAAAGGGAATCATGCACCACATTTTGTGGGACCTTTTTAGGTTTTTGTTCTAGTGGGGAATGTTTATTAACATTTATCACTACCACCATAGCTGACATCAATACATAACATGTTCCATTTATAATTTCTATGAATGTATCTCTCTGACCCATCTTACATTCTGAGATGGAGTGGTCTTGAGAGATACCCTTATTTATTTGTGACTAAATGACTAGTTAGGGATTTTGTTTCAGAGACCAAGGTAATTCATGGGAGACGATACCTCTAGTATGCGTGCAATAGAAGCATGGTTCATATTTTCATGACACATGAGGGAGGCATGCACAAAGGAGAGAATAATGGCCTTGAATTTTTGACATAGAGGCTTCATCAAAGGCTTTTGGGGGAAAATTTTCATATGGTGGGGAGGTAGTTGCATCTCTTTACTATTTTATGTATTCCTAAACCTTTATTGTGAAAAATTATTATTATGTTAAATGGGAAACATGGTTTATCACTGAAAATTTGTGTTTTTGTTAAACACGACACCGAATGGTAAAAATCACAATTAATAATTCATAAAATTCAATCAAATATTTTCTTAGGTAATCACTTAGTATGTATGATTTTTTGAAATATAAAAATCCCCAAGGAGGATGGAATAGAAATATTGATTATAATATTTTAAGCATGGGAAACATATTAAAAATAATTGAATAATTCCAAAATGGTATGTCATATGGGAAATCATATCATACTGTTATGCCCAAAATGTTTTGGTTACCCTTAATGGTTATAATATTTAAAAGCGTTAGACAATTGGAAGAATCTCCCATAAGAAATCGTTATTAAATATTATTTAATATATTATTTACTAAAAATAATTAAATATGTCCCAAATTATGCATTCTAGGGGAAATTGGAAACCACCACTGGGTCTGAAATGATGTGTTTTCCATAGAGGCGGAATAACATTTATCAGTGTTGGGTGTTTGGATGACTCACATGAAAAAACACATTTTTTATTTTAATTAATAATTAATCCATATTTAATTAATAAAATATTAATATCTCTAAAACATATCATCATTTTAGAAATATGAGGCCACCATTGTGTTTGGAAAAGGATTTTTTTTCGATGCGGCGTATAACTTTCATCAGCAATAGACATTTGGTTATGTCGATGATTGATTGATGTGTTTAATAATTACATTAATGAAATAATTGCATTAAATTAATTTAATTATTACAAAATGGATGTTATTATTCAATCACTGCTAACATCATGTGAATCCACATTTTTGAATATTCATGCTTTCAAAATCATCTATTTCTTGACCTTTTTGGATGGTTTCAGTTTGGACGCCTTGAATGGGTGAAATATTTAACTCTATCATAATTGTTTGATTGAAACAATTGATTAATTTAATGATTGGAATTTGAACAAGATGTAAACCAATTTCGGTGTTATAAAATAGTCGGACAACATTGTGTTTCTTATTGGGTTGATCAGAATTAGTTTAGATAACCATAAAACCCCTTTTTGTAAGTTGTGTAGACCACCAAAAAATTGATATTCGTTCATCTTCATGTCAGAGTCACAGTGGACCCTTGTCCTTGCACCTAGAAGGTGGCGTTTCATGTGGTAGTTTGTTCATCCATTTCATTTGAATATTATTTTTATTTGTGTATTTCATTATCTTCATTATAAAAATTCTAAAAAAGGTTGTATTATACAAAAAAAATTATAAAACCTAAATTATAATAGAATAATTATTAAGAAAATTATAAAATTAAAAATACCCAAACTATTCAATTTCAATTATTGAAATTAGATTTATCAATTGATAGTACCCAAATAATAGATAGAAATTCTATTAATAATTATCAAAATATAATTTAGGTAGATTATTGAAGATAATATTAAACAAATTATCATATGATAAAAGTGAAAAAAAATTAAATATAATTTTAATAATTTTTATAAGGATAACCATGTCGGATTATTGAACACTATATTAATAAATGATATTAGAAAAGATTAATTATGTACTATCAAATAAAAAATATGAGGAATTTATAAATGATAAAATTATTCTGTTATTTAATATATAATTCTAAATAATTATCAAATGATAATTATATCAATAATTTTTTATGATAATATTATCATGTTAAAAGAAACAATAATCGTAAATAATTATAATGCTATTGAATGGATAATTTTTTAAAATTGTCAAGAAATAACTATTTGTATTACTGAAAGAAAATGATTTATCAAAAAATTTATTTATATAGTTAGATATATAAATTTTCGATAATTACATTGGAAGTTAAAGATAATTTTATTAAATATAAAATTTTCATCATGTAATTTCATGAACGAGTGAAGGATAGTTATTCAACCACATTCCTTGACATAAATAATAATTAAAAAATTATCTAGGAGAGAGAAATTATTATCACACGTGATTTTTGGATTCTTTTTAAAATAATATAGCTATGTTTGATTCTAAGAACCCTTGATAAACGTTTAATATTGCTCTATCGATGCTTACGATAAAATTGTCACGAGGAAGGGTATTGAACCACATGGGGTGGATTACCATTATAAATCACATCAATGAACATGAGTTAGGTGGTTCTGTTATGATTTTTCCAATTTATTTTCCTTGCATTGCTTGATTTATTTCAATTTTTTATTTAAATTCAAATGATAAAATATTATTTCAATTAAATTGATAAAAACTCGATTCTTGTAATTCAAGATATTTCAAATTGTTTTGGGAGGGAAATTTGGAAAACCGCCCAAATCCATTTAATTGTGTTTGATTATGGATATTGGATGATTTAAATTATTTAAATTGTGTATTTTATGGAAAGTATTTCACTTAAATTTTATAAATAAATTGTCGCAATTAATTATGTAATGATGGAATTAGTTTTTAATAGATTTCAAGCTGGTGAATATATTAAAATGATTTGATAGAAGCCCAATGGCTTTTTCCTGTGAAACAATGCATGTTATTAAATAAAACCTATTTTGGGTTTATATTAAAAGAAATTGGATCTTTTGAAAAGAACGAATGTGATTGATCATATTTTTAATCATTCTCAAAATAGTTCACCAATAATATATGATTCCATGAAATCATTAAGTATTTAGTGTGTTATTTGGAAACACTCTATACTACAATAAAATTCTAAAACATTCTTATGGTGGGTCACATCCCGATGGGTGAGTGATGAGTCTCATTTGGGCAATGTCAAAGGGGCATGTGTGTATAAATTTTTCTAAGATCAAATAGATAATTTGTAATCATATAAACAGTTAATATTATCATTCCTTTTTGAAGATGACCAAGTTTAATTCTTGTTTATTCTTATATGAGATATAAAAGTACACCACGTTCTGTTTTAACTGCTTTCTTGTCTACTGAATTTGTATAAAATGTTTTACATAAGCCATTATTATAGAAATACTCCATCATTTGTAAAATAATTTCCTAACATATTTATTTTAATCATATGAAATTTTATATAATTGTTTGATTAAAAATGGGTTTTTAATTTACAAACACTTTTATTTGAAAATTGAATGTTTTTCATTGGATAATCTATTTTTGGAATCTCTTATAGGATCATTGGTGGTATCCAATTTGGCATAGGCTCACACCCTACATTTTCTGTTGGGTGTTTGTAGACTTTCGTCTTCTAGGTTCGAGAAAATAGAATGGATATCTTAGAGGTGGATCCTGATTTTGAGATTAATTCATTGAGAGTTATATATTTAGAGTCCTTGTGGATGTTTTACTATTTTAATACTTTGGTTGTATTTATTTGTGATATTTTATGCCTTGATGCCTTCTGGTACAATACTCCAAGTGGAGTATCATTTGATATGCATTATATCCTGTTTCATTTAAACTGCATTGTTGGTGGAAAAATTGTTCCCACTTTCTTGTCCGGTGATGCCAGAAGCAAGTCACCGACCCATGAGGATCGATAACACTCTTCGTGCTATGTCAGGGACAGATCAGTTATTGGGTTTCCAATGTATCCTGGTTGGTTCTTGAAAAAATGGCATCAATGGGAGGTTAATCATCTTAGATTAATGAAAGTATGAATTTGAGTATTCTTGCGGGGACATAAGAGGTATTTTTGATTGAATGTATGACCATCTCTCATCGCAATGAACCTTATGTCACCAAGGGTGGATATGGAAAAGAGTATATTATATAATATAGAGTATTTTCCATTATTGATTTTGATAGAGTGAAATCGAGATGATGTTTTTTATACGAGTTGGGATCATTTTTGTCTCGTTATTATCTATGAGCATTATCTAATGTCCTCATGATTTAATTTGATGATGTATAATAGCCTGACTTTGAGAAGATTTTCTAATTTGATCCAGGAAGCGGATACTGCTGAACATTAGTGAGTGAATCCTCTTGTGGAGCCCAGCCTTGTTGAGGTTAATGTGTGAATTGTCCATACCCTTAGATAAACACCACTTCTAGTCCAAATTCAGGCTCTAGTTGTGGAACCTGGGGGTTCACCTTGAAATTATTCTCCAATGTTCTTACACCAGAAATTACACATTTTTAATTGATCGACTGATCCTTAAAATGATGTCAAAAAGTTGGGCATGATACAACCCATTCTTTAGTTCATGTAGACACTTGGAGAGATCAAGTTGACTTATACCACTTATGTGTTGGGGGGACCAAGAAGGATATGGTGGAGAATGATAGTGAAGGAAAAGAAACATGAGGTCTTATATTGGATGTAATTTGAGTTTCTTTTCACCCAATGGTTCTATCCATCATCAATGGTGTTTGACCAATGTTGTGGGGTTTTTTATTCCTAGGTAGTCTAAAAGAACTAGGGCTCATGAAGTCATTTGGGGGACTTGCAGATGTTAGTCCACTACATTCCTAATCCACATAGCGACATGAGATCATCAACACCTCAAAAAATATCAAGAAATCAAATGCTTCACTTACAAAACGGTTCAAGCCACAGACATCAAGAATTATCTTTCTTTATAAAGTGAAAGAGTCTCTGGTGGATGTAGAAACTAGTCCAACGACCATGAGTGGTACCATTACAATAGTTGTGTCATTAGTGCAACTTTTTTATATATGAGTGCATATCACATGTTTATTTCAACTCGTATTGTTTATCCAAATAATATTTTTATGGGGATTTTATCTTGTGCAATGGATATTACTACTTCCATTGGTATAAAGAGACATTAGGGTCTCTACAACACCTCTTGGGTATTCTCTCTCTATGTTTTCAAGAATTTTGGCGAGGTTATTGTTACTTGACATGAAATCAATTAACGTCATATTTGGGATATATTGGCTACTTACCAATAATGCCTGGATTGATTGTTATGTTCGAAGGGTAAAAATTACTACACACATTGGTGTGTCTATCTATCAAGAAACATTTGACCAAAGGTCAAGCATATACAAACTTTATTATCCAGAGTTGGGTAAAGTGATATCCCTATTTAATTTTGAACTAGAGTGGGATTCCCTGACTGTTGATCTCCTTCCAGTCATCATTGTGTTTCCCTACGTGTTTCGTTATGACTTTTCAGGGTTTCTACCGATAAGGGAGGTTGAATATTCTATCTAATTAATGTTTGGTACTCAACCAATATCTTTTCTCTATTACCAAATGGCTCTAATTGAACGGTAATAACTAAGGTCATAGTTGAACGATCTTCTTGATAAAGACTTTATTCACCCAAGTGTGTCACCTTGGGCCGTGCCAGTTCTCATAAACATGAATGATAATGGTTCTCTAACATATTCTATTCTCAATATGATTTCTTAAGGACATATGCTTGTTGAATTTTTTTTAAGCATTAGAGACTCTCGTTATGGTGGGGAGACTGATGCCCAACCGTCATTCTCCAAATAGGGTGTTCTATGTTTTCGAAATTGTTATGTTTCACCATTGGCCATTAAGAAGGCTATAATAGCGTATTTCCATAATTTATATTGGTTGGTGAAATCTAGATGTTCTAAGACATTCAACGACATGAAGTAGTAGTTTTGGTGACCATGTATTTTTGAAGGATACACCCCAATTGGATCATAAAAGTCATAGGAGGCACAAGAATGTTGCTCCTCATTTTTTGGGACCATTTGGTGTTTTGTGGGATAGATTCTTACAGTTTAGAACAACCACCATTGATGACGTCAATACATAACATGTTACATGTATCACAACTTTGAATGTATCTCTCTGATCCATCACATGTTTTGAGCTGGAGTGATCTTGAGATTGACCCGAATTAATTTGTGACTAAACAACAAGTTTGGGATGTGGATTCCGAGACAAAGGTACTTCATGGGAGACGATAATACTATTTTTTGTTTTATGCAAGCATGGTTCTTATTCTCATGATACGTGAGAGAGGGATGCACTAATGAGAGAATAGTGGCCTTGTCTTTTATAAATGGAGGATTCATTGTAGGCTTTTGGGGAAATAAAGTTCAAATGGTGGGGAGGTTGTAACATCCCGTTTTAGTTTCAGATATTCCTAAACCATTTTGGGATAAATAATTAATACCTTAAATGGGAAAAATGGTTTATCAGTGAAAATTTTCCTTTTTTGTTAAATACGTCATCAATTGGAAAACACCCATTTTATTCTTCAAAATATAAAATTACATATTTTCTTAGTAAAACACTGAGTAAGTATTAGTTTTATAGGTCCAAAAATCCTCAATATGGATGGAATAAAAATATTGAATATATTATTTTAATCACACGAAACTATTTCAGAATAATTGAATAAATACAAAATCATCCATCGTATGAGATATCTGAGCATATTTTTATGTCCAAAATGTGGTGTTTCCCTATGAATGGTATAATATTTGAAACAACCAAAAAAATGGATGCATTTCCCATAACATAATGTTTTTAAAGAATATATAATTATTTATTCATTAAAATAAATTAAATATCTCATAAATGATGCATCATATGGGAAGTCCAAGACTTCCAATAGGTCTAGAATGATGTGTTTACCCTAGATGTTGTATAGAATTCGTTAGAGTCAGGAATTTTGATGCATCGCCCACAAATTATTATAATTTTAATCATCTAATTATTATAGTTTTTAATTAAAAAACCATTAATATCTCTCAGATAGTTCATATATTGAGAAATCTGATACCACCATTGGGTTTAGAACATGGTATATAGCTAGGTGGTATATAACATTCATTAGAAACTGGACATTGGTCAAGTAAATTATTAATGGATGTTTTTAATAATTCCAATAAATAATAAATTATATTTTACTAATTTAATTCTAAAAAATGGAAGTTCATTTCAATCAACTCTAACATCACACTAAACCCCATTTTTGACGATTCATGCAATTAAAATCAACCATTTCTTGATCTTTTTGAATGGTTCCAGTTGCAACGAAATAAATGGGTGAAATCTTTAACACCACCGTATATTTGTAATTGAAATTGTGGATTAATTAAATTATGGTAATTTTAATTTAATTTAAACAGCTTTAGGGGTTATAAAATACCCGAAAAAATGGTGTTTCCTGGTGGGTTGATTTGCTTGAGATCAAATAATCCTAAAACACCTCTCTGTGTGTTTTTATATCCTTTTCAAAATTTATCGTCATTTGTCTTCAATTTCAATTGTCTTAAAAGACCCTTGCACTAGCCCCTAGAAAGAGGTGATGCATGTGATTGTTTATTCATTCATTTTATTTTAATATTATTTTTGTTAATTTAGTTTGTTATCTTTTATTATTATTAATATTCTGAAAATGGTGGTTTTATATAAAAAATATAAAACCAAAAGTATCAAAACATAATTAATAAAAAAATTATCAAATGAAAATAACTATAAAATTTCTATGTTAATTATAAAAAATTGATTTATTAAATGACATAGCCAAAATAATAGAAGTAAATTATATTAACAATTATCAGAATATAATTTTAGGGGATTATTGAAGATAATTTTATACAAATTATAATATAATAATAGGGAAAAATCATTTAAATTTAATTTCAATAATTTATCTAAGGATAATCATGTCGGATTATTAAATGAGAAATTGTTAAATGAAATTATAAAATATCAATAATGTCATATAGATTAATAGTTATGAGGAATTATTTAATGACTAAATTATTATATTATTTAGAAGATAATTGTAAAGAATTATCTAACGATAATTACATCAATGGTTTATTTTGAGAATAAAATATTGATAACATAAAGGGTAATCATAAATAATTATCATGTTACTAATTTGATAACTGTTTCAAATTATCAATAAATAATTATTTCGAGTATTAATAGATAATGAATTAATAAACGATATATATAGTTATATATATATTTTTGATAATTATATTGGATATTAAGGACGATTTTATTAAATAAAAAATTATGAAGATGTAATTGGATGAGCTATTGAAGGATAATTTTTTAATTACATGATTTGACCTAAATAATATTTCAGAAAATATCTAGGATATAAAATGTATCATCACATGTGATATTTTGTTTAATTTTGAATTAAAATAGTGGGTTTTTGTTCTTGGAACCCTTGATTATTGTAAAATTTGGGTGTGTTGATGGTAAAGAATATATGGTTACAAGGAGTGGAATTTAATCTCTCAGGGTGGTTTATAATTATCACTAGAATCAATGACCATGAGGTTGGTGGTTCCATTCTGATTTTCCAACATAATTATTATCATATTTTTGGATTTATTTTAATTATTGAATTAAATTTAAATTCTTAAATCTACTTTCTATTAAATTGATAAAAACATGATTTCAATTAATTGAGATATTTAAAATGGTTTTGGAATTGATATTTAAAAAACCCCCAATTCCATTTAATTGGGTGTGATTATTGAAATTGGATGATTAAATTGTTTTAATTATTGATATGATGGGAATGATTTATATAAAATTGTTAATTTTAATTGTGTAAATCAATTTTTAAATGATGGAATTGGTATTGAATAGATTTCAGAATAGTAAAAATGGTTTAAAATGAATTGACAGAACTCTAGTGGTTTTACATTGTAAAAAAGAATGTATTTTTAAAACCTGGCTTGGGATTAAATGGAAATAAATTGGCACATTTTAAATGGATGAATGGGATTGATCGTAATTTTATGAAATATTAAGAGAACATATAAAAAATAGGTAGTTAGTGATTTATTTGGATTAACTATATCCTATAAAAAAGTTCTAAAACAAAGATGTGGAGGATGTCAACACTGATAGGTTGTTGACAAGTCTCCTTTGGCCAGTCTCATAGAAACCAGTGTTTTCACATTTTTCAGAGTTCATACAAGAGTGCGGAATCCTGTAGCTGGTTAATACTATCATACCATTTGGAAGATGAAAATGTTTCTCTGTTGTTAACTTATATTTGAGATATAAAATTATTCCAATGATTGATTGAACTACTTACATGACTACTGAATTTATATAAAATGTATTACATAAGCCATTATTTTATAAATATTACATAATTTGTACTATAATTGGTTAAAATATGTATTTCCATCATTTGAAAATTCATAGCATGTTTTGTTTAAATATACATTTGAATTAACAAACCTGTTTATTAGAAAATTCAATTATTTTCTTTTGATAATCTATTTTTAGCATATTCTATTGAATTATTAGTGGTATCCTAATGAACTTAGACTCACACCCAAATTTTTTCCTTTTGGTGTTTATAGTCATTCTTCTTCCTAATTCGAGAAAAGTGAATGGATCTCATTGAGGTGGATTCGGGTGTTGAGATTTGGACATGGTGAGTTATGTCCATAGGGACCTTTGTGTTGTTTACCTATTTTATTACATTTGTTGTAGTGATTTGGGCTTCTTTATGCCTTTTTGACATTTGGTAAAATACTCCTAGTGGATTTTCATTTGATATGCATACAATACTTTTTCATTTTATCTAAATTGTTGGTGGAAAAATAATTCCCACTTGCATGTTGTGCGATGCTAGGTTCTAGTCACCGAACTATGGGGATCAAGAATGCCCTTTGGGTTTTTTCAATGTCGGATCAGTTATTGGGATTCAAAGGTACCCAGGATGGATCTTGAAAAAGTGGTATCGAAGGGAGGTTAAGAATCTTGCATTGATGAATGTATGAAGATGATTATTCTTTATGGGACATAGGATGTAGTTTCAATGGAGTTTCTGGTCATCTATCACCACAATGAACCTTAATTTTTCTAGGGTTGTTATGGAAATAAGTCTTGTGGATTTGTTCTAGTATTTTGCCTAATTTGATCTTGATAAATAAAAATAAAAATAAATTATGTTCTACCAGCCAAGATCATGTTTTCCTTGTTGTTATATACAAAAATTATATAATGTACTCATTTATGTATGATGTTGTTATATAAAATCATGCCTCTAGGGATACCAGTGCGTCAGATCTTGGAAGGGGATACTACTGAAAATTATTGGGATAATCCTCTAGTAGGCTAGAGACTAGTTGAGGTGATTGTGTTAACTGTACAAACGTTAGGATATGTACCACATCTATTCCTCATTCATGCTCGTGTTGTGGAACCTAGGGGTTACTCTTGGACACTTTTCTCAAGATCTCATTCACTAGAATCCACATATTTTCAGAGGCTCCACTGATCCTCAACATGATGGAAAATGGTTGGGCATGATAGAACTTCTATTTGAGTTCTTTTAGACAACAGATGAGATCTAGGAAATTTTTCCACCATTATTTTGGATGGGCAAAGAAGTAATTTATGGGACATAATAGAGATGCAAAAGAATCATGAGGTATTATTTCGGAAGGAGATCATGTTTCTTTTCAATGAATAGTTCTATCATGTTTCAATGGTGTTGGAAAAAATTGTGGAGTTTTTAATGCCCGTGCAGTCTAAAAGATCTATGGCTTTTACAGATGTTTAGGGGACATGGAAAAGTAATTCCACAACTTTCCCACTCCATGCATTGAAACTAAATCATCAACACATTCAAAAAATATGGGGAAATCTAATGCATCATGTACAAAAGGGATACAACCACAAGCATCCTGAATGAATCTTCTTCACACATGAGAAGAGTCTATAGAGGATACAGATACTACACTAATGACAGTGAGTGGAACCATTACAAGAACATTGTTTTTAGTTGACCTATTTTTTATATGAGTGAATCTGAGTAATTTATTTCATCCCATTCTGTTAATATTCTTAATCATCTTATGGAGATTTTATCTTGTTCAATTGATATTACAATACCCCTTAGTATAAGGATAGAGAATTTTCTATCTAATACCGCTTTTGTCATTTATATATTAGTTGTCAAACATTGTTGGAGGTTTTTTGTACTCGACATGAAATCAATTAACATTCAATTCAGGATAGAATGGCTTGGTACCAATAAACCATGGATTGATTAATATCATCAAAGATTATACATTTCTATACCCAGTGGTGTGCCTATTTTCCTTCATGAAAAATGCGACCTAAGGATGAGTATAGCTGATAATCCTTATCCAGAGTAATGGAAAGTTATATAAGGGTTTACTTTTTTTTCTAGATAAACATTCAATGAGTAGTTATCTCCCTTTAGTCATTATTGATTTTCTTGACATGATTCTTTCTGAAATCTCCAGTTTTCTACTGGTAAGGGAGCTGGAGTTTTCAATCAACTTATTGCCTGGTACTCTACCAATTTCTTTTCCCTATTACATAATTTCTCTAATTCAACTGAAATAACTAATGTCACAGTTGAACAATATTTTTGAGAAAGACAATACTCACCCATGTGTTTCACCTTGGTTAGCGCTAGTTCTATTATCCAAGAATGAAAATGGTTTTTTGAAATATTCTCTTCTCGATATGAATCTTTATGAATATAATTTTGTTGATTAATTCATTAATAAATAAATACTCTCTTTATGGTGGGGAGACTGATGCCATGTTTTAATTCTCCAAAGAGGGTTTTATGTGTTATTGAAGCTATTATGTTGCATTACTAGAAACAAGGAAGTCTATAATTTGGAATTTCTATAATTTCTAATGTGTTATACACCTAGGAAGAGCTACGATATTCTATGACATAAGTCACCATTTATGGTGACCATGTAATCATGATGGTTTCACCCCAGTTGGGCTATCAAATCTTGAGAGGTATGGCATGCATGATCCTCGTTTTGTGGAACCTTTTAGTTTTTTGATCAGGTGGGGAAAGAGTATTACCGTTTCATACTGACATCATAGATGACGTCAATATATAATGTGTTCTATGTATCACAACTATGAAATTATCTCTCTAATCCATCTGATTTCTTTAGTTGGTTTAATCATGAGGTCGACCTTTATTTATTTGTGGCTAAATGATGAGTTATGATTTATGATTTTGAGACCATGGTTCTTCTGGGGAGATGATACATCTAGTCCATGTGCTATGGCAGTATGGTTTTGAATCTCATAAGACTTGAGAGAGGGAGACAGTAATGTGGGAATAAAGGCCTTATATTTTTGACATAGAGGTTTCTTCGTAGGCTTTCTGGGGACATAAATTTCCTATAGTGGGGGTGTTGTAACATCCCATTTCTATTTCAGGTATTCTTAAACCATCTTGTGATAAATTATTATTACGATAAATGGAAGAAATGGTTTATCAGTGAAAAGTTGTGTTTTTGTTGAACATGTCACTAAATAGTAATACACACAATTAATATATCTGAATATTCAATTAAATATTTTCTTTGATATACACTGAGTATGAAAGAATTTTCAAGGTCTACAAAGCCTCGTGAAGGATGGAATACAAATATTGATTATATAATTTTAAGTAAGGTAATCTTATTCAAATCAATTTAATAACTCCCCAATGGTCCATTGTATGAGAAATATGAGCATACTATTTTTTCATAATTGTGTTGTTTACCATATGAAGGGTATAATATTTGAATACACTAGATACATGGTCGCATCACTCATAAGATAATTTAATTAAAATATATTTTATTAGCCAATAAATGATGCTTATATTCATTGTTTATATATATATAATATTCATGTGCTTTATTAATCATAAACACCATTTTAGTGCATTTTACACTTTGAACATCATTTCACATTATGATTGTAATACTTTCTTAAAATGCACTATTATGTGATATATTTTTGAACATAATTTAAAGTACTCAATGATTCATCTGATTTTAATGAATCTAATTATATATATTTTAATTTTATATTTTTGGAAATTGATATAAACTTAAATATGAAAATTTTTGATTCGGGTATCAATCGAGAATTCATGGAAGAAGATGGAGATATTTTGTGATGAGAGGAAACAATTCTGGAGAAGTCAGATTGGACACCAGCCAACTGATGAAACTTTGGGGCCCAACATATAGGCCCAATGAATCCCATATTTCGTGGGATTTTAGAAGACATTTATAGAAACAAATCACCCTTCATGATCAAATGGTAATTTTTCTTCCATGGTGTCCATTTAGGCGGCCCAAGTTAGAGATAAAATTCTGGGCTAGATTCTACGGCCCCGAAAAATATCCCACTAATATGATCATATCTCGGAATCCACAACTCAAAATGTGAAAGTATTTTACAGAAGGTTATACATCATCCGGTGTTAAGCTTTCTTTCTATATGGCTCACTCTGATTCAGCCATCTAGAAGGTATTCCAAGCACGTCTGTTCGGTGATGGAATGCTGGCTGCCACCTCGGGTCAAGGGTGGAAAAATCAACTCTCCCTTACATTCCATCAACCCATGGCCTACCATAATTAATTGAGGAGACTTGGAATGTTGGACACTCGACCCACGGTCTCAAAAATTCCTATATAAGGAAGTGGTGTTGTAGTATTGAAGAATCTTTGGTGCTTTGTTCAATTGTGATGTTATGCTGCAATTTTGTTGGCTCAAATTTTTCTTTCACATGTAAGTTGTTCAATTCACATTAGTTTCATAATAAAAGTTCTTCTTATACACTTATTATTTTGTTCTTCATATAAATTTGACACCGTTAGATCAAGGTGTGAATTTATTCACACCAAACCTTGTGAAATTATTCACACAATGGTGGAGTGATCGTTTTATTTTTGTTGTTTTCTTAACTTCTCCATTTCCTCCCTCATGAGTCTACTTTCCGCTTCCATTGAAACCGTGGGATCAATGGATGGATAACTCACTTATGGGTTGATCCATGGGAGTATAAAAAGGCTGTATTGGATGTTATTTATCACCCCATTAATGTATAATCACTTCTTTAATTGATATTTTTCTTTGAGGATTTTTAAACTCCATCATCCTTGTCGAATTTAAGGCCACACACTTCAAATGATAATACGAACCTTTTCCTTGACATGATCAAAACATTAAACCTTCAAGTGTATAGGTGATTACAATTAAAGGGTGTAGGCATTAAACCAATAAGTGATGATGATGTTTTATCTTCTTAAATGAACCCATTTCAAATATAATAAATTGAAATAATTGAAAAGGAAATACGTCCAATGCACCCGTTGTAATAACCTAGGATCAACACTTCTCATAATTTGAATTCACTTAAGGCTTTTAGTGTTAACATAAACCCATCTAACATCAACCGAAATTTGGCCACTTCATTGCCAAAAATAGTCCTTAGAGTGTGCGTGTCTATAGGTTACTTCTTAGGTCTCTGTGGATTCGACAACCCAAGCTAGACTACAAGGACCATTCTACCTTCATCACTTGGGTAAATTTGAGCGAGAATAAAATTTTGGTGCTGTTTTTGGGGACCCAATTGTGTTATATAAACACCCATTATATTCTCCTTCATTTCTTCTTTTCTCATCCAAATTCTCTTATTTAGTCTCTTTCTCATTTTTTTCTTCTGGCACATGTCCGCCTACACCCCCGATCAATCAAACCATCTAGTTAGGTTGGATTGTATTGGGGTTGGGGAGTTAAGTACAGAAAGGTAACTCATTCCATTAGATCCCAACATTCATAATACTCTGGAGTCTAAAATTGAGCCAATTTCAATGGAAGGTCTTCAAAGAAACCAACTCATAAACCCGGGTGGAAACAAAAATGGAAACCAAAATGAGGAGGCAGCCCCAAACATGGGGAATGCAATCAATGAAACCATGAATGAATACCTCACACCTTCTTGGACCAATTCCACCTCATGCATTAGACACAATTCAGGAAGTTTTTCCAACTATATCTTTAAACCCCATGTCCTAATCCATCTTCCCACATTCCATGGAATGGAGTCCGAGATGCCCTACCTTCACATTAATGAGTTCAATGACATTGTAGAAACCATGTGTCCCCCACATCAACTAGAATCTGCTAATATGAGGCTATTTACTTTTTCTTTAAAGTATCGAGCTAAAAATTTGCTAAGCAATTTGAGACCATCATCCATCAAATCTTGGTACCAACTACAAAGATAATTCTACAAAAATACTTTCCCCACCATAAAACAATTGCACTTAAAAAGAGTATCCAAAACATTTTGGGAAAAGAGGGAGAGTCATTCTATGAAACATGGGAGAGGTTCAAAGACACTGTAAACATGGTTCCACACCATGGTTTTTCTATTTCTGAACAAGTGAGAATTTTCTATGAAGGGTTGTGTCCGTGGAAGAAACAATTAATTCACATGATGTGTAATAGAACCTTTAAAAACAAAGCCCCAAATGATGCTTACGAGTTTCTAGAAATCCTTTCTGAACAAAACCAAACATTGGGAACATCACCTTATTCTGAAAATCCATAAAGAACTACTAGAATTCATACAATTAGAGAAGAGGAATTCATTAGGGCTAAAATCGCATCACTCTCTAGGAATGACGATGAGATAGACCTTAGGAAAGTCCATGAAATCCCAACTGTTGACCCTGTTTGCAAAATTTGTGACAAACATGACCATATGACAGAAAACTGCCAAACCATTCCATCCATCAAGGATGTTCTTTGAGAAGGACCCTTAAATGAAGTAAATGCCTTGAACTTTCAAAATCCTTAATACCAAAGCAACTTCAGCCCAAGGTATAATGACCACCCAGGAATCCGCTAGAAAGATAACCAACAACCTATCCAACCACGTGGACAACTTCCTTAACCCAATCAGAACTACCAAACCCATAACCAGTTCCATACCCAACCGATCCAATACCAATAGCCATAGGTCCATTTTCAACAAACCATCCCACCTCTAAAATATCCCCTTGGGATAAACCAATTTTCTCAAGCACCAACCCAAACTGTTCCACAAAGTCTACTAGAACAACTGTGCAAAAAAATGGAGAGGATGAACTTAAAAGTATCTTCCCAAAAACAAGAACTTCAAAACATCAAAACTGGAAAAGCACCCATGCCTACTCAGGCGGTGCCATTCCCAAATTCAAGGGGAGAGTCAAGTTGCAATCAAAATACTCATGAACAACTAAAGACTGTGACTGTTTTAAGAAGTGGGAAATCAATTGAGAAACTTGAAAAACCAATTCAGAACCCACCTGAAGATTAAAACTTGGATGAAAATTCAAATGAACCACAAGATCAAGCTAAGGAAACTGATAACATTGTCAATGAAACAACTCTTCAACAAACAACCCCACAACCTACACCATTTTCTCAATGCATGAGGGGGAAACCCAAGCCTGAACTGATTGAAACATTGAGGGAAATATTCTCACAAGTCAAGTTGAACATTCCCCTTCACGATGCCATCCAAACCATACCTTCCTACTCAATGTAACTGAAGGACTTGTTCACTTTTAAAAGAAAATTTTCACATATAAACCATGTCCTTTTACTTGCTAATGTGAGTACCACCATTCAAGGGACCATTCCTCTTAAGTTGAAAGACCTAGGAATACCTTACATCAATGTTGAACTAGGAGAGAGAAATGTTATCAAGGCCTTGTTTGACCAAGGTGCTACTGTCATTCTCATCCCTTAGGCTGTGTACTGCCAGTTAGGCCTATAAGAACTCCAACACACATCTGTCACATTTCAACTTGCTGATCATAAGATTAGGGTTCCAAGGGGGAATTTAAAGGAAGTTCTGGTAATGGTTGAAAACTTCATCTACCATGCTGACCTCATTGTCCTTGAAAACCATCCAAACATAGGAAATAAGGAACAAACCCCAGTCATCCTTGGACATCCTTTTCTTACAACAATCAAATCTATTATCCGAGTCCGAAATGGGATCATGAACATCACCTTTGGGAACATGTGTCTAGATATGAACATCTATAATGCAAGCACACAAATATGGGATGAAGAGGACATTCATGAATTAAACATGATAGAAAGAATTGATAATGAATCCATGGAACATCATGGATTATTTTATGAATGTTTATGTCAGGATGAGATTTATTCCTTTGTTCATATGAAGGAAGTTTATCTCCTTGGCTTGATTCATTTTCAAATTTCTCTTATGATGAAGTCTTAGGTCCAAAAATCAGTGAAACCATTCAAGAATCCACATTCATGGAGACCCTTCCAAATTCCTTCCCTAAATCTGATCATTCCAATCTAGTAGCTGAAACTTATACATGTGGGGAATCAATCCGATCTGAAACTCTAAAAACCGAAATTGAAATTGATCTAGTGTCCCAATCTTCTGTTGAAATTCCGAACCGACCTGAACTTGAATTAAAGGAACTTCCCACTACACTCACGAAGTCTTTCCTTGGAAACAATCAAACACATCCTATTTTCATTTCTTCTACTCATGATGCTAATCATGAAAGTATGATTCTAGATGTCCTTAGGAAACATAATAAATCCATTGGCTGGACGCTGTCTGATATTCCTGGGATTATCCCACTTATCGGGACTCATAGGATTGTTCTAGAATATGATTCAAAACCATGTCATCAACCTCAACGATGACTCAATACTAATCTCATGGAGGTAGTAAGGAAAGAACATCTGAAATTGTTAAAGGCTGATATCATATATCCCATAGATGAGAGTGAATGGGTGATCCCAATCCAAGTGGTTCCAAAAAAGGCTGGAATTACAGTGATAACCAATGAGGATGGATAGATTCTTCCAACAAGGGTGAGTAGTGGATGGAGGGTCAGCATTGACTATAAGAAGATAAAATCATTCACTAAGAAGGGCCATTTCCACTTACCATTCATTGACCAAGTCCTTGAGAGAGTGGAAGGTCTTGCCTTATACTATTTCATAGATGGGTACTCGGGGTACAATTAGATTGAGGTGTCCCTAGAGGATCAAGGGAAGACTACATTCACATGTCCATTCAGTACATTTTCTTTCAAATGCATGCCCTTTGGTTTATGCAATGCTCCTAGAACCTTCCAGCGGTGCATGATGGCAATCTTCTCAAACATGGTAGAGGATTTTCTAGAGGTCATCAGGGATGACTTCTCTGTGTTTGGGGATACTTTTGAGGGACGTCTACGGAATGTAGAGAGAGTCTTGTCAAGATTTGAAGAAAAAATCTGGTCCTAAACTGGAAAAAATGTCATTTCATGGTTAAAGAGAGACTAGTTATAGGCCACCTGGTCTCAGGTAGGGTGATTTAAGTTGATAAAGCCAAGGTTGACATCATTCGTCACCTTCCATCACCCAAAAATGTCATGGAAGTGAGGTCTTTCTTAGGACATGCTGTTTTCTATAGAAGGTTCATCATGGACATTAGTTCAATCTCTCATCCCCTTTGTTCTCTAAAAGATGCTCCATTTGTTTGGATAGAAATCTATGAGGGTTCATTCTCAACCCGCAAATCCTCTCTCAACTCTCCCCCATCATGAAATCTCCAAATTGGAACCTTCATTTCGAACATATGTGTTATGCCCGTGACTTTTCTATAGAAACTGTGTTAGGAAAACGTTGTGATAAAACTCCTTATGTCATTGATTACGTAAGAAAATCCTTAAATAATTCCCAAATCAACTACACCACCCCTGAAAAGGAGTTACATGATATTGTGTTTTCCTTAGAGAAGTTTAGGTCCTACCTCTTAGGATCCCCCATCACTATGTTCACTGACCATTCTACACTAAAATACATCCTCCAAAACAAGATACTAAGGCTAGACTGATTAGGTGGGTCCTTCTCTTACAATAAATTTACCTCACAATCAAGGATAAAAAGGGAGTTACAAATGTTGTAGCTGATCACCTCTCTAGGTTGGAATTCAAAGACAACTCAAATAACATTTCTTTGTCTGATTCATTTCCTGATGAACACCTATACTCTATGAGTGACTGCCCTTGGTATGCTGACATAGCCAATTTCTTAGTTACATGAGTCGTTCCAAAATTCCTAGGGACACAATCTTGAAGGATGTTTATTTCTGATGTCAAAAAAAATTTGTTTGATGATCCTTACCTATTCAAGTTCTGTCCTAATCAAATCATTAGGAGATGTGTTCCTCTGTCTGAGCAACAGTCCATTCTAAGATTCTGTCATGCAGAGGCTGTTGGAGGCCACTTTTCCACAAAGAAAACCACTGCAAAGGTCCTCCAAAGTGGTTTCTACTGGCCTAACCTCACTAAGGATTCCTACCAACTCTTCCAAAGTTGCCCTCAATGTCAAAAATTGGGATCCATTACTAAAAGGAATCAAATGACTCTCACTCCCATTCTGGTCGTTGAAATCTTTGATTGTTGGGGAATTGATTTCATGGGACCCTTCTAAACCTCTTGGGGATACCTCTACATCCTATTAGATATTAATTATGTCTCAAAATGGGTTGAGGCCATTCCTACAAAATCCAATGATCATCAAATCGTGATTAGATTTCTCATGGAAAACATCTTCTCTAGATTTGGAAATCCTAGGGCTATCATTAGTGATCATGGAACTCATTTTTGCAATCTCCAATTCTATTCACTCATATCTATGTATGGAATTTCTCATAAAGTTTATACTGCATACCATCCTCAAACCAATGGTAATGTTGAGTTAACAAATAGGGAGATTAAGTAAATTCTTGAAAAAACAGTCACCCCTCTAGGAAAGATTGGTCTGAGAAAGTCTTGGATGCTCTTTGGGCATATCGTACAGCATTCAAAACCATCCTAGGAATGTCACCATATAGGATGGATTATGGAAAATAATTTCATTTACCTGTTGGAATTGAGCACAAGGACTTTTGGGTAATTAAGAAAATGGATTATGACCTCTCATTGGCAGGAACAAAAAGGAAGTTAGATCTCAAAGAACTTGAGGAATTAAGGATGGAGGCTTATGAAAATTCAAGGATCAATAAAGCTAGAGTTAAATCATACCAATCTAGGAATATCAAGGTCAAACATTTTGAATAGGGAAAACATGTGCTCTTATATAGTTCAAAACTTCATTTACGCATGGGAATGTTAAGGTCTAGATGGTCAGGACCTTTCATAGTGCATCATGTGTACCCCCATGGGGCAGTAGAGATTCAAGATCCCACAAGTTTTAACATTTTCAAGGTCAATGGTCAAAGGTTAAAACCATTCATTGAATGATTTAATAAATAAGAAATAGAGGTTGAGTTAACTGAGCCAACCTATGAACCAAAAAAAATTGATAGATTTAGGGTCCATGTCAGGCTAACGAAGTTAAAAAAAGTGCTACATGGGAGGAAACAAATGGTTTTCATGTTTCCTATCATTTTGTAATTTTAATAAAGTTTATATTTTAAATAGGATTAATTAATCATTTATATATATAAGAAAATAATTTTGACATGTTCTTCTATTATGAGTATGGATGGGTATGAAAGTAGAGAACCGTATTCATCCGTGTCACGCGGTGTGATACCTGAGTAATACCTTACCCAGAAAAGTAAAAGAATACAATGTATCATTAGATTGATTAAAAAAACAGAAAAATAGGAAAATCCATAAAAATGATGAAACTTGGAATTAAATAAGTCGTTGTGTTGTTTGTTTTGTTTGGTTTGTTCTTATTTTGGTTAGGGTACTATTTTGGGTGATACATGTTCAATCAAAGAGGTGACTACATCTCCCAAGAGATCAAAGGACTAATTTGGAGCAGCAAGAACATCAACTTCAACCACCTGGTGATTTCATTCCACGATCCTTAGTTTCAATTTCCTTTTTGAACATCCATTATCTTCCTCTACTCCTAAAAATTCAAATCTTCAAACACTGGGGATAGTGTTGTTTAATGTTGGGGGGAGATAAAATAAAAAAATCATTCTGTGTCAAAAAAAATGAATGGTTTAAAAATGTATAAATGGAAGGAAAAATTCCATTAACTTTGAACATGGTAATACAAATTGCACACTTTGAAAATGAATATCATATAATTTATCATACCCTGATTCTGATTTCAATCCTTGTATAATTTCATGAGCATATATTTTGGAAAGTGTGGCCGTCCAATGTGATATTTCATTGTTTATATTTTCATCCAAATAAAACAAAATCACAATGCACGTCCTTTTGGATAGTGGGGTATTTGATTAAGTTCATGGGGTACCCTAAATAAATAGCATAGTTTTGGTGATAATTTTAGTTTAATATGAGTATTCCAAAAAAAATTAAAAAAAATTGCACGTAGAGAAATGAAATAACCTAATGTGTGGCTTTCGGCACATGGGGATCGTGACTCCATAGTTTTCTGGCCCAGAGTTAGTAATTTTATCTCTATTTTTGGTAATTTAAATTTGTTTTTGACTAAGTTAACTCGAGATGATGCCCAAGTATGTGGGATTCACTTGGTACCCTAAGGTCTTTGAGCCTGGGAGTCATCGGAAAAGTCTCGCTACATGGGTTGACTCTTTTGAGTGTAACATCAATTACCATGGAAAAATTGAAAAAAAAAACAAAAACAAAAAAAAATCAAAAAAAAATTCAATAAAAAAATGAATACTCATCTTTATATTGAAATGTGATTCCACCAAACGCTTCCATCATTCCCCCTTTAATAATAATTAGCCCCCATGTCTATTGTGATGCACAAGACATCTTCATACATAATTTATATTGGATGAAATATGGCAATGAATTTGAACAAAGGAATGGTCTTGGGATTGAGATCTTCTTATGAAACTATCTTGTATTAAAATATTTGATGGGTTTCATGATTTTTTGATATAAGGGTTTTGGTGATCATTGGGTGTTAAAATGTTTTTGGAAATGGGAATTCAAATTTCATATTGTTGAGACATATTCTTCTCGGGACTAGCAAAACTCAAGTTGGGGGGTGTGATTTTCCACTAAATGAGGCTAATAGTCATTGTTAATATATATAATATTCATGTGCATTATTATTCATAAACACCATTTTAGTGCATTTTACACTTTGAACATCATTTCACATTATGATTGTAATACCTTCTTAAAATGCACTATTATGGGATACATTTTTAACATAATTTAAAGTACTCAATGATTCATCTAATTTTAAGAAATATAATTATATATTAATTAATTTTATATTATGGGAAATTGATCTACACATAAATATGAACATGTTTGATTCAGGGATCAATGGATAATTAATGGAAGAAGATGGGGATATTTTGTGATGAAAGGAAACAATTCTGGAGAAGTCAGATTGGACACCATCCCACTGATGACACTGTGGGGCCCAAAATAAAGTCCCAATGAATCCCAATTTTCTTGGGATTCTAGAAGCCATGTATAGGAACAAATCACTATTCATGATCCAATGCTAATTATTCTTCAATTGTGTCCATTTAGGCGGCCCAATTTAGAGATAAAAACATGGTCCAGATTCTGTAGCCTAGAAAAACATCCCACTAATATGATCATTTATCGGAATTCAAAACTCCATATGGGCCCAAATTTTACAGACGGTTAGAAGACATCTAGATATAAATGTTATTATTCTGTGTCCCACTCTGATTCGACAATCTAGAAGGTCTTCCAACTGCGTCTGTTTAGTGAAGGAAAACTCTTTTCCACCTCGGGTCAAGGGTGGAAAAATCAACACTCCCTAACTTTCCACCCACCTATGGCCTACCACAATTAATTGAGGAGACTTGGACTATTGGAGGCTCGACCCAAGGGCTCAAAATTCCTATTTAAGGCATTGTTGTTGGAGGTTTGAAGAATCTTTGGTGATTTGTTCAATTGTAATGCTATGCTGCAATTTTGTTGTGTCAAATTTGTCTTTCACATGTAAGTTTTTCAATTCACTTTAGTTTCTTAAAAAAAGTTCTTATTCCACTCTTATTCTGTTGTTCATCATATCACTTTGATACCGTTAGATCAAGGTGTGATATTTTATTCACACCAAACCTTGGGAGATTATTCACACAACGGTGAATTAATCATTTTATTTTTGTTGTTTTCTTTACCTATCCATTTCTCCCTCATGAGTCTACATTTCACTTCCATTGAAACCATGAGATCAATAGAGGGATAACCATCTAATGGGCTGATCCAAGGGAGTAGCAAGGGGCTGGATTGGATGTTATTTATTACCCCATTATTATATAATCACTTCTTTAATTGGGGTTTTTATTTGATAATTTTTAAACTCTATCATCCTTGTTGAATTTAAGGCCACACACTTCCAGTGTTAATACGAACCATTACCGTGAAGTGTTCAAAACATTGATCCTTCAAGTGTATAAGTGATATGTATTAAACGATTTAGGCATTAAACCAGTAAGTGATGATGATGTTTTATCTTCTTAAATGAACCCATCTCAAATATAAGAAATTAAAATCATTGAAAAGGACATACGTCCAATCCACCCCATTTAATAACCTAGGATAAACCCTTCTCATAATTTTAATTCACATAAGCCCTTTAGTGTTAACTTAAACCCGTCTAAAATAAACGCAATGTTGGCCACTTCATATCCATGAAGAGTCCTTAGAATGTGTGTGTCTATAGGTTACTTCTTAGGTCTCCGTGGATTCGACAACCCAAGCTAGACTACAAGGACCGTTATACCTTCATCTCTTGGGTAAATTTGAGTGAGAATAAATATTTAATATATTATTTATTAAAAATAATAAAATCACTCACAAACGATGAGTTTTATTGGAAATATGAGGCCACTAATAGGTTTGAAATGATATATTTACCATATATAGGGTATAAAATATGTTAGCATCTGGTGTATGGATTCCTATTACCCAAAGAAAACTTTTTTATATAAAAGAAATTATTAACACAAATTTTAAATTAATAAATTATTAATATCTGTCGAATGGTTCATCGTTTGAGAATTCTGAGACCACCATTACTTCTATAACATAGTGTTTACTAAAGGTAGGGTATAACCTTCCTTAGAAATAAGTGACTTGTCTCTTCTTCGATTAATTAATGTTTATAATATTTACATTAAATAATTAATTATTTTGATTTAATTTAAATTTTTAAAAAATGTATTTTACTTCTCAATCACCTGTAACCTCACACCAAACTCCATTTTTAATGATTCATTTTTTGAAAATCATATTTTTCTTGATCTTTTTTAACAGTTTCAGTAGGAGCTCCATAAATAGGTGAAATATTTAATCATAAAATACTTTTTTATAGAAATGGTGGATTAATTGAATTATTAGAATTTTACCAAAATGTAAAACAATTTTGGGGATATAAAATTTCCGAACAACATGGTGTTTTCTGGTGTGTTGATCCGCATGAGTTCTAATAACCATTAAACCCATTTTTTTATGTTTTTCAAACCTCCAACGAATTGATTTCCATTCTTCTTCAATTCCAGGAGTCAAAACAATTCCTAACCCTATAGACTAGAAGGATGCTCTGCATGTGGTTATTTTTTAATTCATTTTTTATTCATATTATTTTTATTCTTTTATTACATTATAAATTGTTATCCAAATTCTAAAAAATGGGCTTTTGTACAAAAAAAATAAAACCTAAAATATAAAAGCATAATTATTAAAAAAATTATCAAATGATAATTACCCAATATATTCGATGTTAATTATCAAAAATTGATTTATCAATTTATATTACCCGAATAATATAAATAAATTCTCTTAACAATTGTCAATATATTATTTTGGGGTAAAATTGATGATAATTTTATACAAATTATCATATGATAACACTGTATAATCATTTAAATATAATTACAATGATTTATCAAAGGTTAATCGTGTGGGATTATCAAAAGATGAATTAACATATAAAATATTAAAATATTAATTATTTCTTATCAAAAAATAAATATGCATTATTATTAAATTATAATTTTATTAAATTATTTAAAATATAATTGTAAATAAATATCAAATGACAATTTTATAAATAATTTATTCTTAGAATATAATCTTGTTAAAATAAAAAATAATCACAAAAATTATCAAGCTGTTGAATAGAAAATTTTCTAAAAATAACAAGAAATAATTATTTTGATTATCAAAAGATAATGAATTATCAATAGATTTATATGTATAGTCAAATATAATATAAATATAAAATTATTAATGTGTAATTACATGAACTATTGAAGGATAAATTTTCGACAACATCCTTGGACATAAATAATCATTCAGAAAATATATGTGGGAGTGAAAGTATCATCAAATTTGATTTTTGTTTCTTTATGAAATAATATTGTTGGTTTTTTATAGGAACAATTTATGAAAATTGAATATTATTGTGTTGGAAATTAAAATAATATGGTCAAGAGTAGGGGTATTGATCCTGAAATGGTGGTTTATCATTATCACTGTCATAAATGACCTTGAGGTAGGATGTTCCTTTCTAATTGGCCAGATTGAGTGTCCTTTATTTCTTGACATATTTAAATTATTGATTTAAATTAAATTGATCAAATCTTCTCTTAGTTAAATTGATAAAAACCCAATTCTAGTTACTAGATATATTTGAACCGGTTTGGGAATGGAAATTTGGAAAACTCGTAATTCCATTGAATTTAGTGTGTTTGAGGAAGTTGGGTGATTTAAAATGTTTAAATTGTGGATTTCATTGAAATTATTTAAATTAAATTTTTGAATTTAAATATGGAAATAAATTGTGTAAGGATTGAATTTTATTTTAGTAGATTTAAAATTGGTGAATAAGGAATGAAATGATTTGATAGAATCCCAGTGGTTTTACCATGTAAAATAGAAAGTATATATATAAAACCTGGTTTGGGGTTAAATTGAAATAAAATGGATGTTTTGAAATGAAATAATGGGATTGATCATATTTTTACGCAGTCTTAAAATAGTTCACCCATCATTTAAGGGTGAATTCATGCCTTAGGTAATCAGTGTGTTTTTTTGAATACACACTACACTCTGAAAACATCCTAAAACATACTTTTGAAGGGTCACAACCTCGATAGGCTGGTGACGAGTATCATTTGTAAGGTGTCATAGGGACTTGTGTATACACATTCTTCTAAGTTAACATAGAGACTTCAGAATTGTGTAGCTGATTAATAGTATCACACCTTTTCGTAGATGAACATGTTGCTCATTTTTTTATTTATATGTGAGATATAAATGTAATCAAATGTTTTTTTAGAACTACTTAAATGCCTTGTGAGTTTATATAAAATTATTTATATAATTTTTTTAGATATTCCATTATTTTAGAAATATTCAGTCAATTGTAAAATCATTGCTCAAAATTTTTATTTTCAGCATTTGAAAATCTATAACATGTTTTTAGATATTATTTTGATTTTCCAAACCTATTTGTTTTTAAACTGAATGTTCTTCTTAAGATAATCAATATTTTGAATCTATTATGCAATCTTTGGTGGTATATAAATGGGATTAGGCTCACACCATACTTTTGACTGCGAGTGTTTGTAGACATTCTTCTTTTAGGCTCGAACAAATGGAACAGATCTCTTGGAGTTTGATCAAGATGTTGAAATTTGGTCTTGGGGAGGTATGTCATTATGAACCTTGGGGTAGTTTTCTTATTTTTTTACTTTGGTCTTAGTTCTTTTGGAAAATTTATAAACTGTTTACTTCTAGTACATTAATCATAATTTTGTTTCATTTCTTATGCATACTATCTAGTTTTTTTTCTTCAAAATTATTGGTGGAAAAATTATACCCACTTGTATGTTTTGTAATGCCAGGTGCTAGTCTCCAATCTGTTGGGATTGGGAATTCCTTTCAGGTTATGTGTTGGCCAACTTGATTTTCAGGTTACAAGGGTACCCTATTTGGTTCTTGACATGTAACATTTATGTTGTTATCTATGAGTTATGGCCTAATTATCTATATCTATAATCACGAAAAGATAATTGAAGTAAATTATTTTAAATAGATGAATTATCTCATGATTATGTAATATTTAATACAGGGGAATTATAGTTTGTATCGTAAGTCGGGTTTGATAAATTTACAGGTTAGGGTGTTGTTTAAGAATAGGTGACATGTTTTATATAACAACAATGGATTGAATATGAGAAAATTTCAATGTTATTTTAGATAAATTGAATGATTTTATGATAACATAAATAATTATATATTTGTGTTTACCATGTTAATATGACAGTTTTGGATGATTTTTCTGATATAATCACAGTAACATTTTTTGTTTTAGTAAATGGATGGATCTAGTAGGAACCAATGCAACAATGGATGCGAAGGAAAATGTTGTGAATCTATGAATAATAAACCAACTAAAATGGGATGTTTAATGAGATATTAAATGGTTATTCTAAACCAACTATATAGATAAATGATTAACCACTTGAACCTTTGTGATTCTTATAAGAAATCATATATTCGTGAAACAAAACCTTATGTATGTTCAAGTAAAAATCCTACATGTATGTATATTCAAAAAAATTTGTGTGATGGGCGTAGAAAGAAACACCAAATAAATTTTTTCAAAGGGATGAGAAAATTTTATAGATGTGATAATGATGTTTATAATGTAATTAACTCCCATGTAAAAAGGAAGTGTTCAGTTTAATTCAAGAAAGGGAATGAAGTTATATCAGAGGGATCAATTGAATGTTTTAAATGTGTTTTGCATGGTCATTACTCAAATATATGTCTTGTGAAGATGGTTTGGGAATGGGATAAATAATACTATAAAAATATATGCTTATCAATACCTAATTCTATTCCAATTGTAGTTGAGGAAACAAAAAATAATATATGAAAAGTATGGATTATTTTTTTGTTCATGATTATACAATATTTAATCTTAGGACATTATGTATGATTTTTTAGTAGGAATGAAGTATAAAAGAATAATATGGAAAATCATGGATAAATAATCATGAAGAATGTTCTATTATTAAGATGTATATATTTTAGGAAAAATGAGTTATGTTTTATATATGGATGATGATATGTTTACATTTTCTAATGATGGGATTAATTCAGAAGACATCTAGTATTTTTAACCTTTTTTTTGAATAAAACTATTAATTGATGAAGAATTATATTTTCTTTGGTGGAGATATATATAAATAACAATTATTTTTAAAATTATCATTGGATTTGAGGAAATTACAGTTTATTACTTTCTGGAATGAAAATGTGATATATGAAATAACCATTCGGGTAAAAAGTAATTATGAATAATTTTTAGTTCATTATAATATTTTTGGGATGTTATAATAATTATATTGTTATAGAAAAAGGAAAAAATGTAGACCGTGTGACAACCTGTCATGTTGGACAGAGCTGCAGGAATCGAACCCCAACCAAAGTGCGACTGGGATTTATCACCTACCAATGTCATACACGAATTTCCCTGGTTATTATGACTTATTGTTTCTAGTTAAATTATTTTATAGATCAATAATAAGTGGAATTTTTGAAATTATGTTTTATCAAATAGATATATTTAGTATAGTAAAATGATTTTTTGATTAGGTGATAAATGTAATTTTGGATGATGTTCTCTCTTTTGGGAACATTATATTCAAAATGAAAATAAAATACTATGGGATTTTATTTGAAGAGTAATGGTAGAATTTCATTTTGGAATAATATATGTTATTATTATTGAAAAATGGGAATGTTGGATTTTGGTGGAAATTAGTAACCTATCATGGAGAACATGTGATTAGGTTAATTATTTATATGAATAAGACATTAAGTGTAGTCGATATTATTTGGAGATAAATGTTATTATTTATCGTGGAAGACAATGTTTTCAAATACATAAAAATTTTGGGTTTCTAGATTTGTTTTTATTATAATAAATTATTTTTAGAACAATTGATTATTGAATGGAATTTTTCGAACATTGGGAATAGTTTGTTGAGTATTGGATATTATGAATAATATTTCTTTTTATAATGGATTATTATTTATTTTTATTATCTGATATTTTATGATCCATTTTGGTTTTGATTAATGTCTAAACATAGGGAAAATAAATAGTTTATATTTTTTTGATTATGTGATTCTATAGAAGATTATTCTATTACTTAATGTGAGACCAAGTTATATGTAGTGCTTATCGATTTGTGAAAAGATGAGTTTCTGGAAGAAATGTATCAATGGTTAAATATCCAATTTTCTAGTTAGTATATTTACATATGTTTTTATTCTATGAAGTAAAATAATTCGTCATCATTACAAAAAGGATATTAAAAAAAGTTTTCTATAATCTTTCATACAGTGAAATCAATTACCATTTAACCCATCACATGTCTGTGGTTTTCTGGTTGTTAACTTTTTCGTGACCATGGTTTTCATCACTCTCCATCAGAACATGTCACATAGTTTTTCTTCCATATTAATGTTTTCTTGCATGCAATTCTCGTATGTTTTATATAAAGTGACAATTTTACTTTTCATATATTTCTTAACATTATAGTTTATTGGACTCTTTTTCTGATATGGGATTTTCAAAATTGTTTCTATGCACAATTTTAAAATTGATAGGAATAAATTTCCAAAGGGGGGAACTGATGTAACGAACAAGATATTTATAAGAATAAAACATTTTAATATCTCATAATATTAATGAATAATATATTACTTTTATGGTAAATAGGACACTTTGTCTGATAGCATACCCAACACATAACAATTGGTTTCTTTAAAATCTTAGGTTGC
Source organism: Viscum album (assembly GCA_963277665.1). Classification (NCBI taxonomy): domain Eukaryota; kingdom Viridiplantae; phylum Streptophyta; class Magnoliopsida; order Santalales; family Viscaceae; genus Viscum; species Viscum album. Next base: position 810,106,562 of record OY728126.1, on the reverse strand, counting down.
ACAAATCTTTGAGTTCTAGTAAAAAATAATTTAATATTGTTATAATTATTTTAAATGTTTGTTAAAACATATCTATTTTATTTTAATAAACGAGAAGAACTAATAAAATATGATTATACCCATTTTTTATATTTTTTTACATTGAACCACTAAATTTATAGAGGCTTGAAATGAGAAAGAATCTAATATTAAGTACAAAATACTCATATATTTTTAAAATGTCAAATGAACACATTTTGAAGAGAAAATCATTATAAATATAGATTTATTTCACTTTTATATGTTCTATTTGAAGAAATAAACTTCATCGATAGAAGTGGGACATTAAAATATACATTGTATAAGTTTTTCATAATTTTCTAATAAAGTTTATTTTTAATGTATAGTGAAAAATACTTCATTTTAATTCAAAACTGTATTTTTATATAAATTATTTATATATTTAGATTGTTAGTTTATTTGGTTTTAATGTTTAATTGGATTATGATTTTATTATTTAATCCTATTTTGTTAATTAGAAGTAATTTTATTTTTAAATTAGAAAAAACAGATGTGAATTTTAAGATAGTTTGTACTTCTTGAAATTATACTTTTTTAGTTTTGACAACAAGAATTAAATTTATATTAATTAATTAAAATTATATGTTATGAATTTGGAAAAATTTATTATATATATATAATCATATGGTCCAAATTGTTTAAATATGTATCTTTTACCTTTTGACATTATGAATAGTAACTTCAAATTTTTTTTATTTTCCATGGTAAAAGTGTAAACCTATAAGTAAAAGTAAAAAATAATATAATAATAATATTAAACTACCCAAAAACATGTCCTAATCCTATGTGAGGAGATATTTTAGATCATGGACATCCTTAGGTCTATTTTGGGACCCTATGGAGCTACATGGGTGAGATAATGACATGTTTAAGAATTAATTTAATGTGAAAAATAAATAAAACATAAACATGTGTATTTTATTAATTTTTAATATAAATTTATATTAATGATATCATTGACTATAAATATTGATTAAAAATATTAAATTATTCCCAATATCATGATATTTAATTTAAAATATTTATAAATTTAATAAATAATATTATTAATGTGACACTAATGATGGAAGGATTACCTTATTAATGAATGATTCAAATAAATGATATTATAAATATTAAAATAAATGTAATTTTAAATTTTAGATGCCATAATTAATTTTTGGGAATATATTGACATATTTCTATTGTGTTAATTACTTTTTTTAAGGAAATAAATTGTCATACACTTAACAAAAATGAGTTAAGAATTAGTGTTAAAATAGGTATAAATGAGATTTTAAAGAAAATTATTTTTTTATTAAATGATATATTTTTTATAAAATATATAAATTAGTAAAATGAATTATATAATGTTAAAAATTTCATTAATAATCCACCTGGGGTTCTATTTTTATTTTTTAGTAACAATAGTTACCTTATATTGTAAAAATACAAATACACTTGGTAAGTGATGATGTTTTCAACTAAGGGTTATAGTTAAATGATTATGTTAAGTGTGTGACATAAGATTTTATAAAACCTATTTTTTGTGATTATTGGACCCAATAGCATCTTATTATTGAAATAAATTAGTTTGGGACAATTATAATTTGAATATGAACATATAATAAAATAACATTTCAAGACATTCCTAATGTGCTCCTCCTACCTGTTATAAAAGGCCACCACCTCTACCCATAGACCCACTCCTCTCAAGATCCTTATCTTGTCTGAAATATGATCAAATAATCTTACAAAATCCATCCCTTCTATATAGAATCCGTACCTTGTGCATAAGGCTATTCAAGAAAACCTTATGGACCAAATCAAAAGAAGTTACTCGATTTAGATATTACATCTTCCCTCAAGTTCAATCCATTTATTTTCCTTATCTACTCACAATGTTAATCTTATTATATTATAATTTAACATAACAAGTTTCCTAAATTTACTAGCATGTTTTTATGAGATTTATTGTAAATACACTTATATAAAACTCCATCTAATGAATATCAACATACAGTTTCTTTGTACTATTAACTATTTCCTAATGAAATGAAGATAGTTCGATTGTATCCTTACTCCTCTTGTGGTGGATATAATAATGTCACAATATTTATATATGATATATTTTATATTTATAATTCCTCTAATATTAGTTAATTTTTTTTTACAATATACATTTATTCACCCAATAATGTGTATATACGATAATTTCATTTTAGGAAGTGTGGACTACAGCCCCCTCAATGTTAAATGACTCATACGTTACATACATATAACATATAAATGATAGTGTTAATGAACATATGGAACATATATAACAAATATATTATACTGGAATTTTAATATACCTTGCTATCCTTTAGTTTTCTTTCCTTAAATATGACAATGAAATAAATGTAGAGTACATTTATACGTAAGGCCAACCATCTCCATGAACGGTGTAATTAATTTTTATATCCAAATATTTTAGAGATAATAAATACTAAAATTCATGCTATATATGACATTGAAATCAATAATATCATTCTTTAGATTATTTACTTTTGACTACATGAACAAATTTCAAAAAAAGATCATTTCCAACTCAAGTAATAAAAGTCATCAAAACGACCAATATGAACATAAATATATTTTTATTTTTAATAACATGGTAATAAGTTATATTAAATGAATTATAAACAGGAAAAAATTTATAATTAATGTTTAAATCAATATAAGTATATTTTTTAGGAACATAACTAACGTATGTTATGAGTCGGAATCAAGGTAAGAGAACTTATTAACCCAATATCCTTACATTGGGTTAATCTTATACTTATTGATATAGTCATGAAATGATTATTTTATAATTAAACCATGATATCATATCACTTATTTATACATGATTTATGTGTATTATTAGTGAATAAACACAAACAATATCTTTTATTAACAACATAATTTTTCTAATGGAATTTCTAAACTAAATTTCCACTAATTGGGTTTTATCCATACATATTTGATTATATTATTATAGGATTATGTGTGGAATAAATGTTTACTTATTTATATTTATATTTACACTTACGTTTTATGGATATATCGTGCTTCACATAATCACTACATTTATAAATTCTTACATCATTTTTATGATCTTTGTGTTGGAAATCGTAATTCAATATCTATTCATTGAGTAAAATATCTATTTCATTGGTTTTGTTTTTCTAAGAATATTTTTGAATGAAATTTGGTTTTTTAAAATTTAATATCCACTTATATTTGGTATGCTTGTATTTTTCACAAATAATTTTGTCATTTATTTATCCTTAATCTAATTATATGATCCTTGTATGGTTCATCATCTCAATCTCCTCTCATTGAGACATATCATGATGTAATTCACCTTTATTATCCTATATTATTTACAAAAAAAATCTCACACATTATAGAATGAATTATAATATTCTTATAATATTTAATATTTTATTTAATGTTACAACTTATTGATTTTTATTTATGTATATCTCATGTAGTAAAGGACTTTTTAACAAAACTATCGTTTTAAATGTATTAAAGATTTATTCATTAAAAAACAATCTATTTCATGTCCACGTATTTAAAAAGGTTTTAAAGAATTTATTTATGTGGAATTTTATGTTTTAAAGTTTTAATTTATTATAAAATATTCAATGTGGTATGTGAATCATTGATTCAATGATTTAATTATGAAAATTTTTAATTTTTTTGGAAAAGGGTTGATCTTTTATTTATCTTAAAATGAAATATTGTGGTTTCTATGTGGAAATTTTATTTGATCCCTTTATTCTTGTATTATGTTTTATGATTATTAAATTTTTCTTGGAAATTTTATGGGTGGTTACATGATGATACATGACCGGTGGTTATATGATAAATCAAATGATGGGTTGTTCCATGATAAACCACTAATGATTGGTTATGTTATAACCCATAATGTATTTGGTATTAAAGTCGACCTTATTGCTCTTCCATTTAGTGATATATATGGAATATTATTGTATTTTTATTTCGTATAAGTATTTTTAGGTTCCATGTTACCATTTTATACTATATGCTGATTTATATGTGCATTATGGTAATTTTTTTTACAAAAGGCTATTGAATGAAAATATATATATTGAATTATATTTATTACATATTAAAGGTGAAAAGTACTTCTTCTGATAAAGTGTTCATGGTTTTTAGAATACTAACTATTTTCCACCTTTGTGTATCCCTAACTAATCTTTTTATTCTCATACCATGTCTTAAAAGGTTTTTCACTTAACATAAATAAGAATATAGTCCAGGATCTTTTCAGGAAATGTCATGTTTTTAATCATGAGACGGTACCATATTTTTTTAATGATTTTTTGTTTTATCAAAAAAATATATAGGGGGTATAAGTGTGTACTTGAAATATTTAACGTGCTATTTAAGAGTTAAAGCCTAATTCTATAAATCTCTAAACCTGAAAATATCCTAGAAGTGAATTAATGTAAAATTAATGAATTTACTATGATTATGTAATGTTTATGGTTGGTGAATTATATTCCTCATCCAAAATCATTGAAACCAAATGGGACTCATAAAAAATTACAAATATTAGTAATCATGAGAACAAAATTGGTTTATAAAATATACCATAATACAAAAACCAAGTGTAAAGAAACATGATTCATTGAAAAATTTCGTATAAAAATTAAAAATATTGAGAGAGAATAATTATGATATAATTGGATCTTATTCATAAGAAATATAACGTACCATCAAATTTGTTAATCATTGATGAAAATGGGATGGAATAAAAATTCAAATTGGACATTTCCAATAGAAAATAACATTTATTTGAAAAAAAATATTTCCCAAAATAAATATTTCATAAAATATTGTTGAAATAATTTTTATTAAAAATTTCATGTAAAACATATAACTTTTTCCTTAATGAATATACTGTTCATGATGGTGGGAAATCCCATTGATGTCGTAAATGTTAAAAATTATTCCTTTAACATTTTCAGTAATGTCCAAAAAATCATAGTTTGGAAAAATAAAAGAAGATTCATTTTAAACCACTATATAATGATATATACTTTTTTATGAAATTTAATATATATATCAATTTGTTAATGGCCTAAAATATTTTGAAATCATTTTTTGAAAACATCTATATGGATGGAAAAGGGTTTTTGACCGAAGAGCGAAATAATGATGATATTTCTGAAAAAGGTTATTTTGAACTCTTCAATACATAATGAAAAGTAAAAAATGGAAACCATTTATAATAAAATGAATTAACACATGATAAGAGTATTTATGTGTTTATTTTGAGATAGATCCTATGATTTCATCGTCGAAGTATAATACAAACCCAACCCAATAAACATTGCAATTATAACATGAAACTTTGATCACTTTGGAATATTAGGATTCATAATAAATATGATAGAGATAAAAACGTATAGGTACGTGTATAAAATAATTTTTATGATATGACTCATTAAATACATTCAAAAAAAGTATATACACCACCCAAAATAAATATATGGTGAATGTAGAATATTTCTCCCACAAATAATAAGGGGACTATAAATCATATACATTAAGGCTTGACATACACATTAGATGTTCCAAACTATTATATAATAAATATATATTTATAATAAATATATTATAGAATCGTAATCATATTTATCATACCATATATGATTTATATATGACCTATTATTTCACTTTTTATTAACAATTCCTTGTCAAATTCTTGCTTTCGGGTAGTAACTCCTTTGATTGTCTTGTATATTTCGTTCTTGTATTTTCATTTCAATTATATTGATCATTTTTACATAATATAAATAATTTTTAACATGATATAAATGTCATATAAATCCATTTTGTATGTATTTAGAGTAATCCAGTAATAATAGAGAAATAAACTGAATTACACCCTTCGTAGAGATAGTATGTCTTACGTACGTGTGCAAATTGATTTCAAATTTTTAATGGATTAAACTACATAAATTTAAAAAATATATTACCATTAAAAATTAATTTTTATTTCATATATATAATATTAGTAATGATAAATGTATCGCATCAATTTGAGAGGTGGTAGTATGTCGTATACTCCAACAATATTATGATATCCTCTAATAAAGGAAAATAAGTAACGTAGGAATGAAATAATAATTAAAAAATTATATATAATTTAATAATATCAAATATATTAATATAATGTTCCCTTATTTTGATCCAATTATAACGGAAATGAAAACGTTGTCTCAACTATTCGGGAGGCTGTAGTCTTTAATACACACATGTGATGTTATTGTTTTCTTATAGGTTAGGAGGAAGTGAAGAATGTGTGGTTCTATAATTACTGAGGTATAAATATACCAACAATATAATTTTTAATTATTTAATTTAATATTATATCTAATCATGAATAGTGGTGATGAAAAATGAATAACATCAGTTTATGTAGTGGTAGTCGGCCACACATATGATCAATGAGTTTGTTTCCCATTTTATAGATGTGGACATTGATTTTAATTATTACTTTAAAATAATGAAATATAAGTATATGTTATAATGTGTTGTTATTATTTCATCATATTTTATGAATATTTTTTGGATGGGGAAGAATAAATAAAATGGTAACACATGTTTAGGAATTTTACATCTTCCCTAGAGAGCCTCATTACGATTTTACCTAGTGCCTTCTTAGTTTGATGAACTAAAAATAATTTTCATCTATGAAGTCAGAAATGATTTGATAATAATATTTCAAAAAGTATTGACCAATAAAAATATATTCTGAAGTATTAAGGGGAGATGATTGGGGTCCTTATATATATATATTGGGGGGTGGACACACATGGATTTTCAAATAAATAATAAAGGATTCCCATAATTTTAACATGTCACAATAATCCAAAAAGTATTATTATCAAAAAAGAGATGTTATAATAGTTAAATTTTTATATTAAATAGTTGTTAGATAAATTTATATATCATTTTAATACATATATTTATTTATCCTCTCGTAAAGATGTTCTAACCATAATCACAGTAATTAATTTTTACTATTTTTACTATTTAATTTGTTCAAAAACAAAATTTACCTTAATAATAAATATAAAATATGATGATTCCAAATTTGGAATAAATTTTTCACAATTTCATTCATGTAATTGGTAGAGTAGAGATTCAAATTAAACTCCCATATATTATGAAAAAACATCTTTCCCAAGAGAAAAAAATCGAATTTAAAAAAAAAATTAAAAATAAATAATGTATGATAGTGATTATAATAGAATAAATTTTTTTAATAAATATAAATTTCTACTAATTTTAAATTTAAATTAAAATTAATATATAGTTTATATTTTAAAATCATAGACTATAAAATCTATTTTTAAAAAATATAAGTATTTTTTTACTATTCAATAAATATTTTATCATACAAAAATTGTCAAATATTCACCCCAAGATAGTTCTAAAATCATTATATAAAAAAACGTTTTTCTTAGAGTATATTTTTTTAATGTGTTTAGTGATAAATTTTAAATAATTGCACAAAATTTCACAAAACCACATTTTAGAAATATAAATTTTTAAGCGTAAAAAATGATTGATTCTTATCTTATGCCAATAAATCACATATTATTAATGTTAAAACATGATTGAATAAATTTTATGTATTAATGTAAAATTGGGAAAAAAAATTAGATATGTTTAATTTATTGATATATAATGTATTTTTGTATAAAAAATTTTTACTCATAATATTACTTCCTTTCATTAAAAAATGTTCAGTTTCATAAAAATAAATGAGATCATTTTTACATTATTATATCATATTATTACAATATAATTTCATAATGATAATTGTATCACCCCAAATTTTTTAACAATTGAGTTGTTTTTTCACATATAACTATCTCTATTTAATCTAAAATCATTTTTAGTTGTTCTTGGTAAAAAAACTCAACAACCAATGGTTAGAAAATAGATATAATTATAAATCATTGATTAGGTTTTTAATACCTCATGATTGATACAAGGAAAACATTGGGAGATTTAGAGATGTTTTTTGAGATCTCTAATAGATAATCCAACATCCTGATATAATACATAAATTTTAATGGAGAAATATAAAAATATAATAATTTTTAATTATTTCTAAATTTCACTACATTATTCCATAGTGATATTATTAGAAACACATTTTCTTTAACATCATGTTCGAAATAGAATCAATATTTATAACATAACAATTCTGTGTACTTTGTTCTTTGCATATTTACTAATGAATAGATCTAAGACTATCTTATATTTTATTAAAATCACCAGTACCTATATATTTATTTTAAAAAATTCATTCCACTATATTGGGGATCTATAATTCATCCCATATAATTTTAAAAGGAATAAATTTCTATGCATTAAATGAATTATATTTTAGTAAGTGAACTAAACTGGAGGAAGAGGTGGATCCCAAACACCGTTCACACCCATAGAACAATGTCATATGATATCCTTTATGGTCTTTATAAATTCTATAATGTTTTAAATCTCACAGATAATGATGAACATTTCTAAACATCACTTTGTATTAATAGTTTTCTAATGAATTCATTAAAACATTGATGTAATCCTCAGATCCCGATCATAAAAAATGAAATGTGGTCCACTAATGAATCTTACTACTTCATTACTTTATATATTGAAAATTTATTTAAGCAATAAAAATATTATTATTGAAATAATGTGTGATGATATTTTATGGTTATATATAAAAACCCAAATATAATTGTGGCCATTATATGTTTTTTTTATGTTAAATGAAATATACCTATGGTGATGTATTCTTATTTTCATTCAATAATCAATAATTGATGGCGATTACCCATAAGAATTTGTCTCTTATACATATCATTCTGACATATCAAAATACAATGATACATACAAATAAATATCTCCCATAATGTTTTTTCGAGTAGATATACTCATTCAAATGGGAGGTGGTATGTGTGATACGAATCTATTTCTTTGGTTGTGGGTCAAGCCCCACAACCTAGATTAATATGATTGGATGTCCCCAGACACGTGAGTAATCATTTTTATAAATATATATTAATATATTTCCCAATATTAAATTACCCTTATTTACCTTAACAACAATTATTTGAAAAAAAACATAATTTTTTCAAATACATTTAATATTATCCCGCAAATATTAAGGAATATTTACTAAACAATATTATTCTCTAAATCATATACAAATACAAATAGTTTTATAACTCTAATTTTTTTCCAAAACATCCTTAATATTGATAAAAACTTGTCACATAAATCTTCAAAAGTGTTTTCTAGGAATTTAATAATATTTTAAAAATAATCCCATAAAACCATGATAATATAAAAAATTATTAAACTAATATTACATAGATACATGTATGCTTCTAATATTAACCTAATAAATATATGTTTTTTAATATTTATTACTGAAATACCAATATTTAAATATTTATACACGATTATCCATAGAACCAATTATATAAATAATTCAATTTTTAGTCTATACATAAGCTATTACATTATAAAAATAAAATCACATGAATCTTGGAATTTTCCTTCTACCGATAGAATATCAAACATGATATCATTATTCAAGAGACAATATAGATAGACACAAAAAAATAACATAATAACATTAATTTTTAGTAAAGGATGAAAAATAGTTTTTTATTTGCATTATTTACAAAAAACCAATCATTATAATCTGAACTACGAATTAGAGGATAAGTGTCCCCTAATTGACATTATTCACTTCTTTCATTGTAATTGTATAGTCATTCTCATTATACATTATCTTTAGAATTTCTTATCTCTAACCATCCTAGTTATCAATTTTTTTGTGAAATTGATTACAATATTGGCCAAAATCCATTCATGGGGAGTATTATAATGTCGGTGGATCATTAAACGATCAATCAATCTATTTTCATCACTTGGTAGCTTCTACCAATAATTTAAAAAATTGTCTTTTCGATTCCCTTTAAATTCCAAATTATAACACATACCCTCCCCAGTAGGTTACATTCTTACATTTTTCTTCCACACATAGATAATGAAATAAATTTATATTTCTATTTCATTGGTTGTTAGTATTTCCCTTGAACTACATTTTAATTTTTTATCAAAACCATTTCATTGATTGGAAAATATAATATTGACTTCCACCTTGAGATCACATCAAATTAATTATTCATAGAATAAAATTTTCTAATGGATACCTCTATTTTATATTCATGTTTTTAATCCACCAAATAATTGACCAAAAGTACATTTAAGTTATATGATAATGACCAAATCATACCTCACAAGTCTTCTGTGTTTTTCCTCATAATTACTTATAGATTCATCAACATTCTAAATTATATAATGAAATACCTTCTACATATTCATTTTTATAATTTTATTTATGTATTTATTGAAAAATAATCTCTTAAACTATTCCACTTAATATAGTAAATTTTAACATATTTGATCCCTTTCTTGATTAGTTTCCACCATTGTTAGGATTTAAATTCCAAAAATTAGTTGAAATAAATTACTTATTCATGTTATGATCACCATAAACATAGTAGGAGACCTAAAATATAATGAGCTAGGATATCAACAAAACACTAAAATATAAGAAAATTTTCCTCATTAATGATACAATGGAATATTGTTCCATAATCTTTTCATTAATAAGATTATCATGATTCATAGGTTGAGAACATTGTGTGATCATAGAAATGAAAATTTGCAATACAAGTTTGATTAAATTTGGTTTCCTAGGAGGAAAATCATATCTATTTACATTGTATTAAATATTTACATGCTTCATTTAATTTCCAAAAAAATTCTACAACCAAAATCGTTGTGTGAGTAACAGTACTCGTAGTGGGAAACAACATAATCCAGAAGAATCAATTATATAATATCTTAATAATGAACAATTATTAACAATATATGGAACCAAAGGGTTAGCCAAATTAATTAATGATCATTATTTTAAGTTCATTAGGATGATTCATAAATATTTTTTTTAAATTTCAAAAGTATATCCCTCAGTATTTTCAATACAGGTGAAAAGTTGCTTTCATTGTTCTCTACTTGGTAATTCTCGAGTTAATCCCAACATGGATTTTCAATAGTCATGACCCCACAATACAACTGTTCCCAAACAAAGTTAACTTGTAGTATCTGGATAATGAAATATTTCTATTCAACCACTAACTCTATCCTCCAAATAAATCCAGTATATTTCCATACATGTAGAATTGTTATTAAACAAGCCCATGCATATACTTCTATTTATCTCATTATGTTAATAACATTCTAGTTTCTAATGGATGATTAAACCTATATTTTTATACCTACTATTGTGACCTTGTATTTTAATAAAAATATATTACATCTATTTTGATGCTTATTCATTTCTGTATACAAAAATAGGGTAGGGTTCAAAAATGTATAGTGATATTTCAAAATTACGAACAAAAATAATTGGTTCATAAGAGTTTGACATTTAATCCCATTTAATTACCCATAACTTCACCCATTCTCCAACCATCAAAAGTACTAACATTTCAAATAATAACAAGTTCACTAGAGAAAATAATATAATGAATGATATTAACTTTCATATAGGTCTTATATAATTATTCCCAACAGAATAAAATCAAATAAAACCATCAAATTTGTCGATAAGGGAATCCAAAATAGAAAAAATCACAGGATTAGATCTTTTATTATCCCTATATTGCAACACAGTATTAAATGTGATTTACTTTATTATATGTGTGATTCAATGTAAATGTAAAATATTACATAAACGTAAAAAATGATATAAGAAATAAATATGGTATCATTGAATCATATCCCTAATAAATATTAAGTAAAATCAAATAGTGTCCTATTATATGGAAAATGATTTCGACAGAAAATACACATTTAACATTTCACAAAAACAAATACTTTTTTGAAATTAGCATTTTTAAAAAATTATAAATTCATAAAATATTTTGAAAATTATTTTCATCGAAAAAATCCATGAAATATTATAATGGAATCTTGAAATATAGTAATGTAATTTATTTTATGATGTTTCATTCATTTAGAATATGTTAAAACAATGATTCCATTCAAATTTTTGGTAAAATACAAACATCCAATATTTAATGATTAACATAATGATTCAATTTTGAATAATATTATAAAAATTAAATCACTTTTAAAAAATTATATAATAAATCCTTTAGTGAATGTAAGTTTTTCTTTTTTTATTAGAATATATAGATATGGAGAAAAATAGGTTTTCAACCAAATAAAAAATACAAACAATTTTATTATAATCTAATAAATAGAGGATAATAATTTTAAAGTAGTTTTTGTGAGTTATATCATATGGTCTCAATATAGGAATCATATCCATAAATAACCATCATAAGTAATTAGATTATGAAATAATACCCTTACAACTTTTGTAACATTAGAATTATAAGACCCGTAAAAGGGATGAACATGGATGAAAATTTTTAGGCCATTATTTACATGATTATAATATGAAAAAACATTCATGGATATTATATACACATAAATGATGAAAAAATGTTGAAAATGATATATGTCTCCCATAAATAAAATAATGAATTGAAATACCTTACCTTAACCCTTTAATTATTTAAAAAATGCAGAAAAATATTATATAAGAAATATAATTTTATTATAAATCTATTACCAAATAATTATCATATTTATCATACCATATATGATTTAGTTATGAGGTTTTATTTTTTTATTATCAATTCCTTATTTAAATAATATTTTGGGTAATAACTTCTTTGTTTTTTTGTGTGTATTGATTAAGAATATTTTTATCCAGATACATTGATAATGGTTACATAATATAAATAATTATAATTATAAAAAAATTTTATATATATCCACTTTATATATAAATATATTATTCTAATAAATTTAGATATTTAAAATTAATTATACCATTCATGGAGATGATAAGATGTATGTGTAAGTGAATAATGTTTTCCATTTTCTAAAAGGATAAATAAAATAATGGTGAACAACATATAAATATTATTTTATAATATATATGTTATTTATATCTTATATGACTATTATATTTACCCTTTTTACCTTCCATCTTATGTGATTGTGAAAATTGATTCATATTCATTCTCAAGGTAGTATAACATAGTACCCATGAAGACCATTATCGTATACCCCATAAAATGGAATGTAAGAACACATATAAGATATCATATGTTCAGATGGATAATTATTTTATAATAATAACATATATATATTCATTTAATATATCCTACTTATAATATAAATAATATATAAATGAAAATCACTTCAAATCTGTTCACATGGAAGTAGTTCATCAAACACATGAGAGATGTAATTGTATTCCAATAGTATTATTGGTAATAAAGAATATATGTGATTTTAATTATAGAGGTATAATAATATAAATAATATCATCCATAAAAATAAAATCCATTACGGTATCATGACATTAGATATGGTGAGGGAAAGAGAAAAGCATCTGTTCGGTGGGTAGTAGTCTATCGTACAAACGATTGATCGTTTCATTTTCCATTTTATAGAAGTTGATATGGATATCGGTTATTATATTACCTTAATAACTAATTAGAATATATTATATACTAGTTTCACTATTTCATCATTATTGAAGAATATTTTACGTAGTTGGAAGAATAAATAGGCAAAATGCATGTTTATGAATTTTTCCTCTTTTTCTAATAGCCTATTTATCTTTATACCTAAAGACATATATGGAGGGAGTTATAATCAAAATAACACCCATATTATGTGAAAGGTTCGTGATACATTTATATATATATATATATATATATAGTTTCAAAAGCACATGTTTATATATGTATTAATCAGAGAGTAGATTGAGTGGAATTATATAAGTGGGGGAGATGAAAAAAATGGATTTTTTTTAAAGAATAACGTGTACCCAAATTTTTTACATGAATAAATTCTCCAAAATGATTTATATTCAAACAAAATATGTAATAAGGTTGATACCTGTCCAATTAATATGTGTTAAAAAATTTACATCGACATTTGATGCCTTATCTATTGAGTTCTATCCCTGGTAAACCTATATTAACATTCCCTATGATAATCAATATTGATTATATTTATTATTAGTCTTGACCAAAAATTACATGGTAAAAACTAGATAATATAAGTTTTTTTCTAATTCCTAATTTAAAAGCCGTATTTTCATTTTCCATTACATTATTTGGGACACATTAATTTATAATTAAACCTACATATGCAATGAAAAAGATTTCTTTCAAATAAAATGTTATCAAAAGAATTAAATATTTTTTTAAAAAAATAAAAAATTAAATTCTATAAAATTACCCAAATTAGACTAATAAATATATAATTGAACGAATTTTACTATTAAAAATATATAAAAAAAAAATTGATTTAAAGGATTTGAATGAAATGGTAGATTTTAATAAAAACATTTATTTTTCACTATTCATTGAAAAAAAATTATTTGAAGAGAATTCTAAAAATTTTAGTTAATGATTATTTTTAATTATGAAGTTAAAAATAAAATATATTTTTTAATTTAAAATTTTAAAATGTGTAAAAAAATAAATTTAAAAATAATAATTCTGAATCATTCAAAACAACTTTTTAGCAAAATAAATGTTTTTAGTGTTAAATTGGATTTATTCTTATCTCATGTCTAGAAATCACATAATAAATAAAAAAATTTATTGAATTAAATATATTTTCATTTAATTATAATATTTCACTAACAATTATATATTTAATTTATTGAGGTAAAACATGTTTCACTATATACAATTATTTTTTTGAAAAAGAATTTTTTTTCATACGGTTATTATTAATTTATTGTTAATAATTCCCAAATAATTAATTTTATATACATGTGTAAACCATATATTTTCTTATTTTAGGTAATTCAATTCATACCATCCTTTTAAATTTTTATTTAATAACAATCACCTTAAAAAATAATATTTTTATAGTATACAATGTTTTGTTAAAAATTGGTGTCGTCTATATTAAAAGGTATCAAAGAAATTGTATTTAATATATTTTTTCCATAAAATCACAGGGTCATATAATTGATAAATGAATAATCTTATAAAACATTTATTATGATATATTGTAATATGAATTTTACAATTTTAAGATTTTTGGTAAATTTATTAACAAATAAAATGTCTTTAGTTTTTAATAGGATCATACCAATACATTTAACAAATTTGGTTTAAGGATAAAATTTAGTGTTAGTGATTATATATGAATTTAATTTATCCATTGAATTTATTTGATACTAATAATGATTATCCTAATTAACTATTAGATTAAGTAATTGGTTTCTATAATATAAAAATAAATTAATATTGAAACATATAAGTGAATGGTTATTTTTGTTGATCATTATTTGGATTTATTTTATTGGTCTATATCATCTTATCTATTCATAACTAATGAGGTTTATGAGTTTTTTCCACACTTGAAAACATTATTATTCATTTGATTTTATTTATGAGGCCGTTCATAAAATATTTTAATTATTTTTGATGTTTATTCATTTTTCATCCATGGTCATTATGAATTTAGATTCTTCAAAATACTATTTTCCACTTCTTATAACAAAATATATTATTATAATTTGAGTAATGTATTTAAATTTCACACATGAGATCATATTAAAAATTTCCTTTATAGCTCTCAATGCAACTTATAGATATTTATATTTAGAGAAAAAAATTTAATCTGAAAAAAATCTATTTCATGTTTGGGGTGAATGAAAAACCCTCAGGAATTCCTTGAATGCGTCATGAAATTTCATTCAAAAGTTCCAGAATAATCTCTTTTTCATTTAAAATAATTTAAAATCCATATTTATCCCCATACTAGTAACTAATGTATCATAAGACCCAAAAAATAAAAGTATTTATTGTCACATGATATATTCTATTGAAAAATTATCCTTCTTTATCATGTTTTGGATCTAAACATGATTTATTTTGTTATTCGTATCATGATATAGTTTAGTGATAAATTACATTTGATATTCAACTATGATTTATATTCCATTTTTCTCATTGGAAAATAATTTTATTTTACATCAAAATCATTATTTAAATATTAACTCATTGTTACAACCATTGACTAAAACAAGGAATTATTGGTAACGATTAAAAAATAATTTCCAGGGAAAAAATTAATATGATAATGAAAATAAGTACTAATATAACAAATGGACAACATATTATGAAACATTGGGTTCATAATATGGTACATAAAGTTTTATTATAATGAATTATCATGGCCTACCACCAAACCGGTACACAATCCAATTCCTTATAAGGCGCAATGGGAATTCATGATCCCCACTGGCTAAAAACTAGTGACTAGAAATAATCTTAAATAAACTTTGGAATAGCATATCTAAATAAATGAATAATAAAAAGATAATTTCTACTTGGACATTTCATATGTAAATCTTGTAGTTTGGTATTCCATGCACAAAAGGAAAATATTTTTCGTTAATAAAAAACAAGTTATGAATAAAAAAATAAATAGAACTTATATATAATAAATTAATCATTTTAATGACAACTATCACATCCCCAAAAAAATTCTATAATAATAACCAATATAAATTAAAAATCTAAGATAAAGAGAGATTTTTAATATGGAAAAATACATTAGAGGTTAAAAACAAAAAAAATATAAAAGATAAAACCACTTATTTCTTATAAAAAATGAAAAATCACCACATAATGACTCTAGTATTCCCATAACATAACCAATAACCAAACACCACATGCAAGAGGAACCAGTGAGGTACCAGTTAAATGATAGGTGTAAGAAAATGTTCATCGTATGTATCCTTTTCAAACCCCATATAGAACCTATAAAAATAAATCATTTTTAAAATTGTTTTAAACACAGGAATATGTAACAACCCTTTATTTCATAGTACGTTAGTTATTCAAAGTAATTCAATAACACACACTATAAACAACATCGAGTTCAAGCACACCAAGACTTGCCAATCTAGCCATTAAAAAGTGGTTATGAATATTATTAACATATTTTTGAACTTTATATAACCCTTAAAATTTTAAATTCTGTATTATGAGTTTCCTAGACATAATGTAAGGACAAATAAATTTTTTCAGATAAAAGAAAAAAATTTAAAAAAATGAAATATTACCGCCTTTTAATGGCGACCCATTTTTAAATTCAGTAATTGAAACTTTTATATATTCAATTTGAAAAAATAAACTTTTTTTTGGGATCAGTACATATGAATTTAGTTTCAATAAATTTTTGGTGTTTTTCGGATAACTTTCATATTTGGGTGAATAATGAAAAATAATATATTTTAACCAAAAACAATTTTTTTAATAAAAATAATTTATATTGTTCAACTATACATATGATTGTTTTGGATGTATAATTAGATTATATTTTTACCATTTAATCCAATGTTGGTTATTGGAAGAAATTTCACTTTAAAATTGGATATAAACAAATGTCATTCTTTTGATAGTTATTATTTAATAAAAATACGCTTTTTGGTTTTGACAACAAGAATTAAATTTAAACTAATAAATTCCATTTCTATTTTTTTTTAATTTGGTAAAATAGACTTAATTTTTGAATTCAGGATATCAAAATTAGTTTAGGGTGAATTTTTGGTATGTTTCTGAAAACTTATAATTTTTGATGAATAGAGAAAAACAGTAAGTTATAGTTTAAAAACAAATTTTTATTTAAATAATTAATTTTTTATTTAAATTTATTTTATGTCAATAGAGATACATAATATAATTATAAGTTTAATGTAATTCATTGGAGTAATTTTGTAATAATATTAGATAAATAAAATTTTATGGAACTTTTCACCGTCTTTTACCCACATCTTAGGAGAATTTGTAAATTCACATAAAACATAATTTTACCACTTCTGTGAGATGAATTTCGAAAATCCAAGAGACACAGTTAGTATCAAGATGTAAAATGTGGTTCAATAAGATAAAAATAATTTTTGGTGAATAGTAACTTTTTTCTTTTATTACCACGGTTAAAAGTAAATAGTGTAATTAAGTGTAAAAAATGATATTATTATTACCTAAGACATGTCCTAATTATATTGGATAAATACAATTCAAGCATAAAAAACCTTAGGAATAAAATATGAACCTCTTTGGTCCATGTGGATTAGATTAGGACATTTATTATTATTTAATTCAAAAAAGATTTAAAATAGTTAGAATCGAAGTTTGATAACTAAATTTTTTTTAATATATGGTTACAAATAAGATAAATTAGACTATAAATATTTATTAGTAATCTAAAAATATATCCTAAATAATGTTATTTTATTTATATTTTTTAAATATTAAATAATTTAATTTATTAATGACATAATGATTATGCCGTAATAACCTAATTAATGAAATATTAAAATAATTGATATTATAAATATCCAAATAAATGTAATTTAAGACTTTTTATGAATTCAACTAATTTTATAGGTCAATATGTCATATTAGGTTTGGTTATATATATTTATTCGATGTAATAATGCTTTTATGTATTTAGAAAAAACAAAATACCGAATAGTGTCATAATTGACCTAAAAGAGTTTTTAAATCAAATATAATATTATTAATTGATATTATGTTTCTAAAAAATCCATGGTTCAGAGAAAGGACTAATATAATGATAATTGTATCATTAATGAACCACTTGTGGTTTGCTTGGATGTATATAGTATATTTATTAACCATATAATATAAAAATAGAAAGAGACATGGTAAATGTAAACCTATTTAACTAAGAGTTAAGTCTAAAAGTTAAGGGTAATATAGTGATCCAAACTTATCTAAAACGTATTGGTTGAGAGGTTTCCGACCCATCCCCACATTAGCAATTAGATAATCCACCTTGGAGCCATTATAAATAGGAAGATATTTTATTAAAAAAATATTTTTTGTTTTCCCTAAGGTTCCCCTCACCCCTCTTATAAAAGGGCACTTCACCTTCTCTCAAATTCACAACTTCAAAGCATTATTGCTCAGCCAACCCCTACCCAAATATCCCATCATATTCCCTCACTTCATATTAGAGGCCCTCCATTGGTCAGAAATCCATCTTAAGGATCCCATTTGATCAAATCAAAAGGATGATCCCGAAGTGGAGATAATAATTTCACCACCGTCTTTCATGTTATTTTCTTCCTTCACTTCTTCATTTTTTGAAATTTCCAATATAAAATAATAACTCCAATATCATATATATAATATTGGGTTATTATAAATATGGTACAACAATATTTATTATTCTATCCATCATTTGAAAGACATGTCACCGTACATGCGTACATACAGATTACCGTTTCTACGTCGTGGTGTAATTGTTATTCAATACATTATTATTTGGATATG
The DNA here is from genome assembly GCA_963277665.1 of Viscum album. Classification (NCBI taxonomy): domain Eukaryota; kingdom Viridiplantae; phylum Streptophyta; class Magnoliopsida; order Santalales; family Viscaceae; genus Viscum; species Viscum album. The sequence goes on along the minus strand of OY728126.1, from coordinate 810,086,949 downwards.
TATAATAATGATGTGTAATTAATGTAAATAATAAAATATAACAAGATAATGATTCTGTATATATGATATACCATCCAATTATATATTATTTTAATATAAAAAAACGATATTGTTGCTCGTGCGTACGTACGGATTACCGTCACCACTAATGCAGTGAGATTCATTCCTCATAGTATCCATTCAACACTAAATTTCATTTTATGATTAATAATAATTTTTAGAGACAAGATATCATTCTGGATATGAATAAGATACATCCTATCCATAAAAAATATGGCTCACATAATAAGGAATATAAAGGAAAATGAATCCGTTAATACCTGAAACTACGATAACACTAAGACATTATTAACAAATCGATATTAAAAGATCATATATGGTATCATTTTAATCTATATGATTCTTGTATAATTTGATAACAATTATTTCACCATTATATAGGAGGATAACCTATTCTTGACCAAGGAAAAATTACAAAGTAAGGGGTTTCTTTTCTCACTTTTAATTCCGTGAGATTTCCATTGTTCACCACTTATTTATTTCATGTGGTGTGTGTACTACCCATGATTGTATTTATTGTGTAATTTAATTAAATTTATTTATATTTAAATCATCATTCTATGATCCTTCATTCATGGGTATATGTTTCGTATGTTTCCAAATTGATAAGGGTATTTGAAATTTCAATTTCCACACATTCATCTTTACGCATACTTAATTGATTATTTTTCTCTAAGATTATGTGTGGATTCTTTATTAATTTGATTATGTCATAATTACTACTCCCCTTTCTGTGGATTTACTTTTTATACACCTAATCGCTCTTTCAATAAATTCTCATGTCATCGATATGAACTTGATAAGAGAAATTTTAACTCAATCTCTATTTGTTGAGTTAAATATCAAATTCAATGGTATTGTTTTTACAAGAATATGTGTGAATGTCCTATGATTTATTTACACTGAATATCAGATCATATTGAGTGTATTTATATTTTTCACACATAATTATGTCTTTTATTTATCCTTAACCTAAGGATATGGTCTTTATAAGAGATTTCATCTCAAATTACATTCCATTCAGACTTATTTGTTGTTATACACCAAATCACTATTATATGGTGTATATAATGTAATTTTACATTGTATATCATGAATAACATTATTCTCATGATATTACAATGTTTTTATTACCCGATTATATTTTATTCAATTTCTCTCTTTTGGTTAGGAAATCTAACTAAAATATGATTTTAAAATGTTTTATTGATTTATTATTCTAAATATTTCTCATTAATGTCCATGTTTTAAAAATGGTTTTATGAATTTATTTATATGGACATTAATGTTTTAAAATTAAAATTACTTTTAAAAGATTAAAAGTGGTATGGGACACTTTGATTCAAAAATATATTTTTAAATGGCTTCTTCACAAATAATGGGACATTTAAATGTTATCAAGAAAAAGGGGGATATTTCACTCTAATAGTTTTGATGATAATTTTCATTAATGCAAATATAATTCATTGTTCTTGATTGAGGTTAATCTGATACAATACAATTTTCATATTGTTTCAAATGAGTTATTTATGACTGTGGGTGTGTTATTTTTATGCCTTTCCTGGTTTTTTGAAAATGTATTGACATTTCCTATGTTAGTTTTGATATGAATATTTATGTTATGTTTCAAACATTTCATTTGTGGAATGCATTGGATATAGTAAGTGACGGGTGGTGCCCGCTATAGCTCATCAATGCATTGGTAGGTCTCAGGAGACAAACTAGTGTCTTCGCATAAGGCCTTGACAAAATCTTATTTGTAGTATTGGAAGAAGACCTTGAATATGTGGTTATGATAGTTTGTAATTCTGAATTCCTTCATTATGAAAGTAGTTATTGATATTTCATGTGATTATTTGACTAGTATAATATCAATGTGAATAACTAAATGGAGTTATTTCATTTTTTTCATATTATAATAATGTTGATCCTTAAAAGGATTTTTTAGTTATTCATAACCATAAATGTTTATGCTTATTTATGAAATTTTTCCACTATATTGTTATCATTACTGGGCATTTGATCTCACCCTTTTTCTATGTTTTATTCTTACCCGGATGTGATGAATTTAGTTATGATTGACTTGTAGGCATAATATAGGATGCTTGGATGTTTCCAATGGAATAATTTGTTGTTGTTTTTCTTTTCAACTTGTAATGTCGACCTTATGAATGTATCCGGTATTTCCAAGGCTACTAAACTAATTGGTCTTTCTGGAAATGATTTCCTTGAATCATGCCAATGTTATGTCATAATGCACCGACTCTGGGAAATGAGGGTTGGGGCATTGTAGTTGGTATCAGAGGATGTTTAGTACAAAACTTGAAGCTAAATTTAGAAAATATATGATTCGAGCACATAGACCTAAGATAGAATTTGCGGATTAGTATAAATTAATATCCCCAAATTTTGGTATTGTATATATTTTTTGAGTTTTCCATGCTATACATCCCTGTCTAGAAACAAGAAGGTATATACGGAACTGGAACAGATGTACCTAGGGGTAAAACACGAAAAAAACACTTTGAGATAGACTCAAATGGGAACTGGTGCATGACAACGAGCCTTGCTGCAATCTTGGTTACGATACTCCAGGGGGATATGCTTAGGATAATTTACATTTTCTTTACAAACTTATTTGAAGTATGTTAATATACGATGAGAATAAATGTCCTTGGTTAATCCTACGGTGTTTCAAATTGAAAATATGGTGTCATGATATTCCCTAAATTATATTATGACTACTGTTACTCACACAATTCTTTTAGGTTTTAGTCATTGACTGGATTCCATGGAAGTCATAGTAACTATGAGAATGATGTATAAGGTGGGAACGACGGTGGAAATGAGCAATAAAATAGAATGTTGATAGAAGTAAATGATATTTTGAAAATGCAAAATCAGTTTTCCAAAAATATTATCAATAACATATATATTAACCAACTCCCAGACTCAATAAAGAAGACAATGGTGATGAATGATAAGAGCTCCAGTAGTGGTGACCATGGAGAAAAGATTCCTCAATTTCCATCATACAGGAAATGTGGAAGGAGACACCCAAGAAGGTGTCCCAATAGAACAAAAAAAAATTCTTTACATGTGGGAAAGAAGGACATAAAGTGAAGAAATAGTGAGGAAAAATGAATAGTACATGGAAGAAAATAAAAATGGTCCCAAGAATCCATTTAAAGTCATTGTCGTAAAGATATAGGAAATAGACATTACCCGAGTGAGTGCCCTATTCTATATGATATTTTCATGGTCAAAAAAGAAGCTATGTGTAAATAAATGGTTGGAGAAAATTTTAAAAGTACTAGTTCTCCTTGTTGATAGGATTACTTTGGAATAATTATTTCTTGTATTAGTAACCCTGCAGTTTGTCACGTGAAAATGTTATTTGACGAAGAATTATCTTTTCTCTTGTTGATATAGTTAAAAATAACCATTTGGTTTTATATGATCAATATGTTTGAGGCAATTACAAGTTATTATATTTTGGGATGAAAATGAAAGGTATGAGATAAAATTTGTGGTTAAATTATGTTATGGTTATTTTGAGGAATTTAACTTATTTTCTAAATGTTATACAATATTGTTTTTTCAAAAGGACAAAACATAGACTGTGTGGCAACTCATCGTGTCAGACAGAGATGTGGGAATCAAACCGAGAACTAGAGGGCGATTGGGATTTATTACCTACCACTGGACTACAAGAAGTCCCTGGTTAGTGTGACTAATTATTTTTAGTTAAATGATTTTATTGACCTATAATAAGTTGATTTGGGATATTATGTATTATAAATAGAGTACCCTTAGTATAGTAAAATTATTTGGTGATTAAATGATAAATGTTATTTTGGAATATGTTCTCTATGTAGGGAACAATATATGCCCAAGGAAAATAGTATACTACGGGAATTAATTTGAGGAGTAATGGTGTATTTTTATCTATGTTTTTATTGTGGATTTATAGTTATTTGGGTTATTTATGGAAATTAATACCCTATAATAGATAATATGTGATTAGGTTAATGTCTTTTAAGTATGTGACTTTAAGATTAGTTGATGTCATTTGGAGAAACAATTTAACGTGGAAGTCTACATAACCAAATTCTTCTATGATTTGGGTTTCAATATTATTTTGGATTATAATGAAGGATTTTAAGGAAAATTGTTTATTGAATAGTATTTATTTAACTTTGGGGTATTTTTAGATTAATTTTAGAAATCAAGAATAGTTTTTCTTTCTGTAAAGGAATTTCCTTTACAGGAATCATCAGATATTGTACTAACCATTTGGTTTTGATTAATCTATAAAGAAAAGGTAAATATATAGTTTATCCTTCACGGATCATGTGATTCTATATACGTTTATTCTAGCTCTTCCAGTCTGACCAGGTCTTCCTGAATACTCATCCTTTATAAAAAATGAGTTAGTGGTAGAAATTTATTAAAGAAAAAACTCTACTTAAAATGTAAGTATACATATTTTTATTCGTAGTCAATCTCATAAATGTATTCCTCATCTTTATGATATGTAACTTAAAACAAAAAAAATGTTGTCCGCTTACTTTTCCTATTGGGAAACTAATAACCATTTGTCTCGTCACATGATAGTGGTATTATTGTTGTTAAATTTATCCTGCTCATGTTTTCTTTCCCTCTCCATCAGAACGTGACACTTAGTTTATCTTCTATATCCATGTATTTCTACATGGAATCCTACTATGGGTTATCTTGGGTGACCTTTGTAATTCTCATTCATTCTTTAAAAGTGATAGTTTTAATGACTCTTTTCCTGATTTGGGACTTTCCATTATATTCCCAAGCCTAATTTTAAAAACATCGAGGAAAAAATTTATTGAAGGAGGTTATAACGTAACACCCCATTATTACATAGTATGTTAGTTATTAAAAGTAATTCAATAACTTACACTACACGCAACATCGAGTACAAGAGAACCACGACTTACCAATCTAGCCGTTTAAAAGCGGTTATGAATAGTATTAACAGAAAATTTTAATTTATATAACCCTTATAATTTTAGAGTCTATATTATGAGTTTCTTATAAATAATTTATGGACAAATTAATTTTTTTCAGATAAAAGAAGAATTTTTTAAAAATTGTAATTTTACCAAATTTTAATGGAGAACCCTTTTTAAATCCAATATTTGAAACACATATATATTCAAATTTACAAAATAAACATCTTCTTTGGGATCGAGACATAAGAATATAGTTTCAATAAAATTTTGGAGTGTTTTTGATAACATTCAAATTTGGGTGAATAGTGAAAAATAATATATTTTAACTATAAAAAATTAATCAAAATAATTTATTGTGTTCAACTATACATATGAATGGTTTGGATGTATAATTAGATTATATTTGTACTATTTAATACAAATTTTGTCATTGGAAGTAATTTCACTTTAAAATTGGAAATAAACCAATGTCAATATTTTCTTAGTTATTATTTCACAAAAATATGCTTTTTGGTTTTGACAATGGAAATTAATTTTAAATGAATAAATTCAATTTATATTTTTTTAATTTTTCAAAATGGACTTCCTTTTTTAATTCATAATATTAAAATTTTTTAGGGTGAATTTTTTGTATGTTTCTAAAAGATTTTAATTTTTCATAAATAGTGAAAAACACTGAGTTGTAGTTTAAAACCAATTTTTTTTAAATAATTATTTATTTTATTTAAATTTATTTTAGGTCATAATAGATACATAATACCCATATAAGTTCAATGTAAGTCATTAGAGTAATTTTGTAATAATATTAGATATATAAATTTTTATAGAACTTTTAATCGTCTTTTACCCACCTCCTAAGAGAATTTCTAAATTCACATAAAACATAACTTTACCGCTTCTATGAGTTGAATTTAGAAAATCCAAGAGACACGGTTAATATCAAGGAGTAAAATTTCATTCAATAAGATCAAATTTTTTTTGGTGAATAGTAACTTTTTACGTTTATTTCCAACAGTTAAAAGTAAATAGGGTAATTAAGGGTAAAAATGATATTATTATTACCCTAACACATGTCTTAATTCTATTTTCTAAGTATAATAAGACCAAAAAAACCTTAGGAATAATATATGAACCTCTTTGGTCTACATGGATTAAATTAGGATATTTATTATTATTTAAATCAAAGAAGAGTTAAAAGAGTTAAAATCAATTTTTAATAACTAAATCATTTTTAATATCGGGTTAAAAATAAGATAAATTCGACTATAAATATTCATAAGAAAGATAAAAATATTTCCTACATAATGTTATTTTATTTATAATTTTTATACATTTAATAAATTAATTTATTAATGGCACAATGATGATGCAGTAATTATCTAATTAATGAAATATTAAAATATTGATATTATAAATATCCATATAAATGTAATTTGAGACTTATTATGAGTTCCAATAATTGTATAGGTTAATATGACATATTATGGTTGTTTAGATGGATTTTATTCGAATTAATAATGCCGTTATGAATTTAGAAAAAAATACAAAATAGTGTCAAAATTTACATAAAAGAGTTTTTAAATAAATTATTATATTATTAATAGATATTATGTTCCTAAAATATATAAGTTTCAGGAAAAGAACTTGTATAATGATAAATTTATCATTAATGAACCACTTTTGGTTCGCGTGGAAGAATATTGTATGTTTATTAACAATATAATATAAAAATAGAAAGAGACATGGTAAATGTAAAACTATTTAACTAAGAGGTAAATCTTAATGCTATGGTTAATATAGTGACCCAAACCTTTCTAAAACCTATTGGTTGAGTGGTCTTCTACCCATACCCACCATATCCTTTAAATAATCCACTTTTGAGCCATTAGAAACCGAAAATAATTTTATTGTGAAATAATATTTTATGTTTTCTCTAAGGTGCCCCTCACCCCTCTTATAGAAGGGAACATCCCATTTTCTAAAATTAACACCTTAAAATCATTTTGGCTCTGACATCCCCTGAAAAAATATCCTCTCAACTTCACTCACTTAATCATAGAGGCCCTCCTTTGGTCATAAAGCCAACTTAAGGGGACCTTTGGATCAAATAAAAAGGAAGATCCCAAAGAAGAGGCAATAATTTCACCACCCACATTCAAGTTATTTTCTTCTTTCACATCATATTTCTTTGATATTTTCAATACAAAACAATAACTCCAATATCTTCTATATACTGTGATGTAATAATAAATATGTTATATCGGTATTCATGATTTTATCTATCCTTGGAATGACATGTCACCATACGTTTGTACGTACGGATTACCGTCTGCACGTCGTGATGCAATTTTTATTCAATAAATTATTATTTTGATATGTATAATAATTTTGTGTAATTTATTTAAATTATAAAATATAACATTATAATGATTCTTTATATATGATATTCCCTCCAATTATATATTATTGTAATATCAAAATGATGAAATTGTCGCTCGTGCGTATGTACGGATTACCGTCTCCACGAACGTGATGAGATTCAATCCCTATCATATCCATTCAAGACTAAATTTAATTTGATGATTACAAAAAATGTTTAGACATAGGATATCATTATGGATATTAATATTATACATCCCATACATAACAAATATGGCTCACATAACAAATAATATAATGGAAAATGAATCCATTAACACCCGAAAAGACGATAATACTAATATATAATTAAAAAATCAATGTTAAAAGACAACATATGTTATCATATTGAGGTATATGATTCTTTTATAATTCATAAAAATTATTTAACCATTGTAAAAGAGGTTAAATTACCCTCGACCAAGGAAAAAGTACAAAGTAAGAGGTTTCTTATCTCCCTTTTAATCCCGTGAGATTTATATTGTTCACCACTTATTTATTACATGTGATGTGTGTACTGACCATGATTGTATTCATTTTGTAATATAATTTAATTTAATGATATTTACAAAATAATTGTTTTATCCTTCTTTCATGGGTGTATGATTCTTAATATTCCAAATCGATAAGGGAATTTTAAATTTCAATTTCCACTCATTCGGCTTTACCCATACTTCATTGATTATTTTACTCCAAGAATATGTGTGGAATAACTATTCATTTTCTTATGTCATAATTCCCTCTCCCCTTTCTGTGGACATGCTTTTTATACGCAAAATCACTCCGTTGATAAATTATCAAGCCATCGATATTAACTTTTTAAGAGAAATTTTAACTCAATCCTTGTTTGTTTAGTTAAATATCCAATTCATTGGCGTCGTTTTTACAAGAATATGTGTGAATGTCCTCTGATTGATTTACACTGAATATCCAATAATATTGAGTGTATTTACATTTTTCTCACATGATTTTGTCATTGATTTGTCCTTAACCTAAGAATACGGTCTTTATAAGAGATTTCATCTCAAATTACATTCCATTGACACATTTTTATTGTTATACAGAAAATCAATTTTATATGGTTTATATAATGTACTTTGAAACTGTATATCATGAATACATTTATTATCATGATATTACCTAGTTATTATTACCTCAATAGTTTTTTCAAGTGTCTCTCTTTTCATTAGGAACTCTAACTAAAATATCATTTTAAAATGTTTTAAAGATTTATTATTCTAAATCATTCTCATTAATGTCCATGTTTTTAAAATAGTTTTAAGAGTTTATTTATATGGAAAATAAAGTATTAAAATTAATATTACTTTTAAAAGTTTCAAAGTGGTATCAGACACTTTTATTCAAAAATCTTTTTTTAAATGGCTTATTAACAATTAGTTTGACTTTTAAAAGTTTTCAAGAAAAAGGGGAATATTAGTCTCTAATAGTTTTGATGATTATTTTCATCAATGAACGTATCATTCATTGTTCTCAATTGAGGTTAATCTGATACAATAAAATCTACATATTGTGTTGAAATAGTTATGTTTGACTGTGGATGTGCTATTTTTATACCATTCATGGTTTGTGGATAATGTATTGACATTTCGTATGTTAGTTTTGATACAAATGTTTATGTTATTTTTCAAAATTTTCATATGAGGAATGCATTGGACTTAGTTAGTGACCGGAAGATCCCAATATAGCTCCATGATACACCGATAGGTTTCATGAGACAAACTAGTGTCTTGTCACAAGGCCTTGAAAAAATATTATTTGTAGTATTGGCACAAATCCTTGACTATGTGGTTATGATAGTCTGGCATTATGAATTTTATTATTATGAAAGTGGTTTTTGATATTACATGTGATTATTCTACTAGAAGAATATCCATGTGAATATGTAAATGGAATTATTTCATTTTTATCCATATTATACTGAAGTTCAAGTTTAAAAGGCTTTATTTTAGTTATTCATTTCCTTAAATGTGAATAATTATTTATGAATGTTTCTGCTATATTGTTATCATTATTGATCATTTGAGCTCATCCCTTTTCTCTGTTTTAATTTTTCCAGGTTGTGAAGAAGTTAGTTATGAGTTACTTTCATGCATTATCTACGAATCTAGGATGCTTCCAATTGAATACTTTATTGTTTTTTCTTTTCAAGTCGCAATGTTGACATTATGAATGTATCTAGTATTTCCACGGCTACTAAATTGATCTGTCTTTCGGAACATGATTTCCTTGTATCATGCCAATGTTATGTAATATTGCACTGACACAGGGAAACTGTGGTTGGGGCGTTATAGTTGGTTTCGTAGGAAGTTTAGTACAAACCATGGAAGCTATATTTTGATAATAGCTGATTAGAGCACATAGCCCTAATATAGAATTTGAGGATTAGTATAGAAGAATATCCCAAAATTTTCATATTGTCGAGATTTTGTGAGTTTTCAATGCTATACATCCCTGTCTAGATACGAGAAGCTAGAGGCAGTTCTGGCACAGATGTACCTAGGGGTAAAACCCAAAATCACATCATTGAGCTAGAATTTAGTGGGAACTTGTTCACGACCACGAGCCATGTTGCACACTTGGTTGCGATACTCATAGGGGATATGCTTTAGATAATTTACATTTTGTTTACAAATTTATTTGAATTATTTTAATATAAGATGAGAATAAATGACTTCAGTTAATCCTACGATGTTTCAGCTTGAAAATATGGTGTCATGATGTTCTGTAAATGATTTTAGGACTACTGTTACTCAGACAACGCTTTATGGTTTTAGTCGATGGATGGATTCCAAGGAAGTTATAGTAACATTTAAAATGATGTAGAATGTTGTAATGGTGGTGGAAATGAGAAACAAAATGGAATATTGATAGGCGTAAAAGATATCATATTAATTCCAAATTATTTTTCATAAAATATGATAACAAAATTTATTTTATCCAACTCACAGACTCAACAATGAAGAGAAAGGTGATGAATGATAAGAGCTCCAGTAGTGGAGACCATGGAGAAAAGAGTCTTCAATTTCCATAATGTATGAAATGTGGAAGGAGACACCAATGAAAGTGTCTCAATGGAACAAATAAATGCTTTACGTGTGGTAAATAAAGACATAATGTAAAGAACTGCCGAGGAAAAATGAATAGTACTATGGAAGAAAATGAAAATCGTCCCAAGAATCCATTTACAATAATTTTCCATACATGTAGGGGACTTGGCCATTACCCGAGGGAGTGCCCTATTCTATAGGATATTTTCTTGGTCAACAAAAAATCTATGTGGAAATAAATCGTTGGAGGAAATTTTAAAAGTAATAGTGCTCTTTGTTGATGGGATTACTTTGGAATAATTTTATCTTCTATTTGTAACCCTGATGTTTGTCTTGTGAAAATGATATTTGAGTAAGAATTATCTTTTCTATTGTCGATATAGATATAAATAACAATTTGGTTTTATATGATCATTGGGTTTGAGGCAATTACATGTTATTATATTTTGGGATAAAAATGAAATGTTTGAGATACCATCTGTGGTTAAATTATGTTACAGTTATTTTGAGGAATTTATCTTATTTTGGTAATGTTATAAAATATAGTTTTTAAAAGAGGACAAAACTCATACCGTGTGACAACCCATCGCGTTGGACAAAGCTATGGGAATTGAACCCACAAGTAGATGGCGATTGAGATTTATCACCTACCACTGGACTACATGAGGTCCCTAGTTAGTGGGACTAATTATTTTTTGTTGAATTATTTTATTGATCAATAATAAGTTGATTTGGGATCTTATGTCTTAACAAATGAATACCCTTAGTATAGTGAACTGATTTGGAGATTAATTGATAAATGTTAATTTGGTAGATGTTCGCTTTGTAGGGAACACTATATGCACAAGTAAAATCAAATACTATGGATTTTATTTGAGGAGTAATGATGGATTTTTATCTATGTTTTTATTATGGATTGATAGGGATTTTGGTTATATATAGAAATTAATAATCTATAATAGATAATTTCTGATTAGGATAATTACTTTGCAGTATGTGAATTTAAGAGTAGTTGATGCCATTTAGAGATAAAATTTAACGTGGAAGACTACATAACCAAATTATTCTATGTTTTGGTTTTCAATATTAGTTTGGATTATATTTAATGATTTTAAAGACAATTTTTTATTTAATGATGTTTATTTAACATTTGGGTATTTTTGGTTTAATTTTATAAATTAAGATTAGTGTTTCTTTCTCTAAAGGAATATCCTTTTTGGGGATCATCAGATCTTGTACTAACCGTTTTGGTTTTGATTAATCTATAAAGACATGGTAAATGTATAGTTTATCCTTCACAGATCATGTGATTCTAAATATGTTTATTCTAGCTCATCTAATGTGACCAAGTCTTCTTGAATACTCGTCATTTAAACAATGATATACTGGTATAAATTTATGAAAGAATGAAACTCTACATAAAAAGAAAGTATATATCTTTACGTTCTTAGTCAATCTCATAAATGAATTCCTCATCTTTATGAAATCTAACATAAAAAATGTTGTCTGATTACTTTTCCTACTGGGAAACTAATGACCGTTTGTCCCATCACATGTTTGGGGTTTTATTGTTGTTAAATTTCTCCTAATCAAGTTTTCTATCCCTCTCCATATGAACATGACACTTATTTTAGCTTCCATATCAATTTTTTTCTACATGGAATACTAGTATGGGTTGTCTTTGGTGACCTTTGTACTTCTCTTTTTTTCTTTTAATGTCTGAGTTTTATTGACTATTTTTTCAATGTGGGACTTTCCATTATATTCAAGAAGCCCAATTTTAAAAATTTGGAGGAAACAATTTATTTAAGGAGGGAAGAATGTAACACAAAATTATTTTATAGTACGTTAGTTATTCAATGCAATTCAATAACTTACACTACACACAACATCGAGTTCAAGCACACCACAACTTACCAAACTAGACGTTCAAAAGTGGTTAAAAATAGTATTAATATAATTTTGAACATTATATAACCCTTATAATTTTTTATTCAATATAATGTGTTTAATATACATAATTTAAGGAAAAATAATTTTTTTTAGATAAAAGAAGAAATTTTTAAAAAATGCAATTTTACAGCATTTTAATAGAGAACCCTTTTTAAAGAAAATATTTGAAACATTTATATATTAAATTTGAAAAAATAAACTTCTTCTTTGGGATGAGTAAAAAAGAATTTAGTTTCAATAAAAGTTTTGAGTATTTTTGATAACTTTCATATTTGGGTGAATAGTGATAAATAATATATTTTAACTGAAAAAATGTTTTTTAATCAAAATAATTTATAGTTTTTAACTATACATATGAATGGTTTGGATGTATAATTAGATTATATTTTTACAATTTAATCCAAATTTGGTCATTGGGAGTAATTTCACTTTATAATTAGACATAAACAGATGTTAATCTTTTGGTAGTAATTATTTCACAAAAATACGCTTTTTGGTTTTGACAACAAAAATTAAAATTAATATAATAAATGAAATTTATATTTTCTGAATTTGGTAAAATTAACTTCATTTTTAAATTCATAATATCAAAATTAGCATAGGGTAAAATTTTTATACATTTATTTTATTTAAAATTATTTTATGTTAAAATATATACATAATACCCATATATGTTCAATGTAATTCAGTGGAGTCATTTTGTAACAATATTAGATATATAAAATTTTATTTATCTTTTCACCGTCTTTTACCCACCTCCTTGGAGAATTTATAAATTTACATAAAACATAATTTTACCACTTCTGTTAGTTGAATTTTTAAAATTCAAGAGGCACGGTAAATATCACGGAGTAAATTTGGTTCAATAAGTTAAAATTAATTTTTGGTGAATAACATATTTTTACTTTTATTTATCACAGTTAAAAGGGAATTGGGAAATTAAGGGTAAAAATAATATTATTATTACCCTAACACATGTCATAATTCTATTGGATAAGTATTATTCGACCAAAAAAACCATAGGAATAAAATATTATCCTCTTTGGTCCACATGTATTAGATTAGGACATTTATTATTATTTAATCAAAGAAGAGTTAAAAGAGTTAAAATCAATGTTTAAAAAATAAAACATTATTAATATAGTGTTACACATAAGATAAATTCGACTATAAATATTCATTATAAATATTATAATATTTCCTACATAATGGTATTTTATTTATATTTGTTAGACATTAAATAATTTAATTTATTAATGACACAATGATGATGAAATAATTACCTAATTAATGAAATATTAAAATAATTGATATTATAAATATCCAAATTATTGTAATTTGAGACTTTTTATGAGTTACACTAATTTAATTGGTCCCTATGACATATTAGGGTTGTTTATATGAATTGTTTTAGAAGTAATAATTCTGTTATGAAATTAGTAAAAACAAAATACCAAATGTTGTCAAAATTGACATAAAAGAGTTTTTAAATCAAATATTATATTATTAATTGATATTTTTTTACTGAAAAATATAAGGATCTGAGAAAGGAATTATATAATGATTGGTGTATCATTAATGATCCACTTGTGGTTTGATTGGAAGTATATAGTATGTTTATTAACCATATAATATAAAAATAGATAGAGACATGGTAAATGTCAAACTATTTAACTAAGAGTTAAATCTAAAAGTCAGGGTTAATATAGTGGCCCAAACCTGTCTAAAATAATTGGTTGAGTGGTTTTCAACCCATACCCACCATATCCATTATATAATTCACTTTGGCGCCATTAGAATCCGAAAATGATTATATTATAAAAAAAAAATTTTAAGTTTTTCCTAAGGTGCCCCTCACCCCTCTTATAAAAGGGCACTTCCCCTTCACTCAAATTCACACCTTCAATGAATTTTGGCTTAGCCATCCAATTCCCAAATATCCTATCAACTTCTCTCACCTCGTCCTAGAGTCCCTCCTTTTGTTAGAAAGCCAACTTACGTAGCCCTTTTGATCAAATCAAAAAGAATAACCCGAAGAAGAGGTAATAATTTCACCACCCTCTTTCATGTTCTTTTCTTCTATCACTTCTTCATTATTTGATATTTAAATTATAAAATAATAAATCCAATATCTTAAATATAGTTTGATTTTATTATAAATATGGTTCAATGATATTCATTATTCTATCCACCCTTTGAATGAATGTCAACATACGTGTCTACGTACGGATTACCGTCTCCACGTCGTGGTGTAATTGTTATTCAATACATTTTTATATGAATTCGTATTATAATTATGTGTAAGTAATGTAAATAATAAAATATAACATGACAATGAATCTTTATATATGATATACCATACAATTATATATTATTTTAATAACAAAATAATGATATTGTCGCTCGTGCGTAGGTACGGATTACCGTTTCCATGAACGCGATCAAATTCATTCCCCATCGTATCCATTGAAGACAAAATTTCATTTGATGATTAAAAATAATATTTAGATACATGATATCATTAGGTATATGAATTTAATACATCCTATCCATAACAAATATGGCTCACATAACAATTAATATAAAGGAAAACAAATCTTTTAACACCCAAAACGACGATAATACTAAGATATTATTAACAAATAAATGATAAAAGATCATATATGGTATCATATTAATGTATATGAATCTTTTATAATTAAAATAAAATTATATAACCATTATAAAAGAGGTTAACCAACCCTTAACCAAGGAAAATGTACAAAGTAAGGGGTTTCTTATCTCACTTTTAATTCCGTGAGATATCCATTGTTCACCACATATTTATTGCATGTGGTGTGCGAACTGCCCAGGATTGTATTCATTTTGTAATATACATTAATTAAGGGATATTTACATCATCGTTTTATGATCATTTTTTCATGGTTGTATGTTTCCTATGTTTTCAAATCAATAATGGAATTTGAAATTTCAATTTTCACTCATTGGGCTTTACCCATATGTCATTGATTATTTTACTCCAATATTATGTGTGGAATAACTATTAATTTTCTTATGTTATAATTCCCACTCACCTCTATATGAATATAATTTTTATAAACATAATAACTCCATTGATAAATTCTCAACTCATAGATATAAACTTTATAAGATGAATTTTAACTCATTCTCCATTTGTTGAGTTAAATATCAAATTCATTGGTGTTGTTTTTACAAGAATACCTGTGAATGTAATTTGATTTATTTACACTAAATATAGAACCATATTGAGTGTATTTATATTTTTCACACTTAATTATGTCATCTATTTATTCATAAACTAAGGATACTGTCATTATATGATATTTCATCTCTAATTACATTCCATTAAGACATCATTGTTGTTATACACCAAATCACTTTTATATGGTGTATATAATGTACTTTGACATAGTATATCATGCATTCCTTTATTCTCATGAAATTACAATGTTTTGATTAACTAAATTATTTCTTATTCAAGTGTCAATCTTTTGGTTAGGAACTTTATCTAAAAAATCATTTTAAAATGTTTTAATGATTTATTATACTAAATCTTTCTCATTAATTTCCATGTTTTAAAAATGGTTATATGAATTTATTTATATGTACATTAATGTTTTAAAATTCAAATTACTTTTAAACGTTTCAAAGTGGTATGGGACACTGTGATTCAAAAATCTATTTTTAAATGGATTCATGACAAATAGTGTGACTTTTAATTGTTTTCAATAAAAAGGGGGATACTTCTCTCTAATAGTTTTGATGATTATTTTCTTCATTGTAAATATCCTTCATTGGTAAAGATTTAGGTTAATCTGATAAAATAAAATATTCATATTGTATGGAATGAGTTATGTTTGACTGTGGATGTGTTGTTTTTATACCATTCATGGGTTGTGGAAAAAGTATTGAAATTCCATATGTTAGTTTTGATATGAATGTTTATGTTATGTTTCAAACATCTAATATGAGGAATGCATTGGACAAAGTATGTTACGGTTGGTTCCCGCTATAGCTCCTCGATGCATCGGTAGGTCTCATGAGACAAACTAGGGTATTGGACCAAGGCCTTGACAAAATCTTATTTGTAGTCTTGGAATAAGGCCTTGACTTTGTGGTTATGATAGTCTGGATTATGAATTCCATCATTATGAAAGTGGTTATTGATATTGCATGTGATTATTCGACTAGTATAATATCCACATGAATAAGTAAATGGAATTATTTCATTTTTTCCATATTATAATGAAGTTCAAGTTTTAAAGTGATTTGTTTTAGTTATTCATTGCCTTAATTGTTTAATCTTATTAATGAAAGTTTCCAATATATTGTTATCCTTGATGAGCATTTGAGCTCACCCATTTTCTATGTTATATTTTTCTCAGGATGTGAAGATGTTTGTTATGAGTGACTTGCTAGCATAATCTAGGATGCAAGGATGTTTCCAATGGAATAATTTACTATTTTTGTTTCACATTGTAATTTTGAGCTTATGAATGTATCTAGTATTTCCAAGGCTACTAAACTGATTGACCTTTCGGGACATGATTTCCTTATATCTTGCCAATTTTTTTAATAGGGCACTGAATCATGGTAACTGGGGTCAGGTTGTTACAGAATAAATATAAAACTCTCTCTTCAATAAATACCTAATAAAAAATCAATATTTGAAAATATTACATTTGAATCATAAGAATCAAAACATTTACAACAACATTTTTTCCAAGGGGTGGAATCCAATATTTAAAATTGTTAACAATTTAAAAAAATTTATATTATGGTTTTCAATAATTATTGAAATAAAAAACCATTATAACTTATCAAATAAAAATAATAAATATCAATTTTTTAAAAATATATAATATATAACTACAAAATAAAAATAATAAATCATATAGAAAATATGGATTATTCAGGTTAATGCATCATAATGTAAGAAAAATAATATAATTGTTGAATGAAATCAAAATGAGAATACAGTAATTAGGTCAACATATTTGGTGGGTATCCACTAATTGAAATCATTGATAATATATAAAAATCATTGGAAACACACTTAAGTATAACACAGAACAATATTGGACATCACTTTTAGAATATAAAAAATGGAATCGACTAATACAAGGTGAAATACACTATAACCAACCTCATCTCTCCCTCAAAATCATACCAATAGGTAAAACCATTAGGTTTAGAAACATTCATAGGGAAATTTTTAGTTCATAATTTATTCAAGTGCAGCACTCCTCTAGAACCGATAAAATTTAATTTTGAGTTACCATGCTACATAAGATACCTGGGAAAAATTCCACTATGATTCGAAGGGGGTGAATTAATTTTATTACATGAAAAATAATTTCTTACTAATTCATCATCTTGAAGATTATATGCTTTTCAATATCCAAATTGATATATCCGAGCCTCACCTAACTTTCAGAAATAATAATAGAGATTGTAGAAATTATGATTTATAATGTTTTTAGTAAGTCACACTTAATATTATGATTATTAGGAAACCAATATGGATTCTCCACAAAATTATTATAAATTTTTATAACGTTTTATAAAACAACTGGTTATAAACACCAGTACTCAATCCTATATTTAATACATGTTCTAATCCCTGTGAAAAAAATCTTTTATCACTGTAGGTGATGTTTTTTATCTTGTTTTTCTTTATTTAAATGGGGTTTCTTCTAGGGTTTGTCAATAGTGGTAGTGAGTAAAATGGGGGTTCCTTTAGTGCTGAGATTCTTATCCATGGATGGTCTCATGTTTCAAGTCCCACCGGGGTTGGGTCAGTTTTGGCTATCAATGCCGTTGATGATGATAAGTGTTGAGGATGATGGTGCGCTATTGATGAGGTCTACTTAGTGGTAGGCATCATGATCAAGTAATAATGAAGTGGGGTGTGGAACTCATGGGGCCCAAGTGTGCTGACAAATCATGGTTTTCAATTTTAAGAATTTTTAATGGTGATTGGAGTTTTATGGACAGAGGTGGTGTTGAGGGGAGATCGACTTGATTATAATGTATTTAAGTGCTCATTTTGAATATGAAATTGGAATTTTTAATTTTTAATCTTTCTTGTACATTTCTGAAATGGATGTTTTTTATATAAATTTTTTTATTTGAATAATTGGTATGTTGGATTGGATTTCATATAGTTTTTCATTTGGATGGATTATACATATTAGTTTCCCCCTGATCCAAAAAATTGTTTAGTTATAAAATAGAAATAATGGATTTGTTCAATAGAAATTCCATTATCTATTTTATAGTGTTTATCATATACATGCCTCTATGATTTATCATGTTTTTATAAACTATAAATATATTTAATTGATTATTGTAATAGGAATATTTGTCTTGAAACTCATTCACAACAAATTTTAAATGATATGGTTCAACCAAATGTACTAAATAATCAGACATGAAACACTCATCCTACAAGTATCTTTTCACTTCACCCTCTTTAATTTTATTGATATAGTGGTGTATCAATATCCTAATTATTCATCAATTCCGACTACTCAATTTAACCATAGAATGGTTAGTATTTCATATAATTATCAAATGTGTTACTTGTGTAGATTATTTTACTTATACAATATATTTTCATAAATTGAATTTGAATTTATTTTATTCAGATCATATAATAATGACATAGAAATTATGTTTTATCAAGTAAAATAGGATCACTTAATTTTTTCTTTACGTACTGATGAATAAAAAAATTTTTTTTTAATTCATAATCATGTAATATTGAGTATGAGAAAAAATAATTATAAAATTATATCAAACTGTATTTCACCCATAACATCAACTGTAAAACTATTTTCATTTTATATCACTCAATTCTAATAACAAGACACTATTCTTAAAAAAACAATTTTTTTTGTGGGACTCAACTAGATTAATGTAATAACTTATTCCCTTAATAGTCACTATATCCAAAATTCATGAGTCCAAATACATGATAGTTATCAAGGTATTTATGGGTTAATAATATTTAGGTAACACATGAAATCATGAAAATATAATACATAATTAAACAATGTATGATGAATAAATATAACACCTCTATCCATAAACCACATGGTTAGGTGAAAATCTCATCAACGGGAATATTTTCTCGTTAAACTGGCATAAAAAATATCATCATTACATTATTTCCAAATATATTTCAATTTTTTTTATAATGCTTCTATTTAACACAACCTTATTGCTTCTTATAGAATTTAAAATTTCTTATTGTAGTATAACATATAGTTTATTCTTCATACTCAGTATATAAACCCCTTTTCATTTTGAATGTATCATCGGTAAAATGTATCTTTTATTCTAATATAGTATCTCATTAAAAAATAAAACATATTCACATAGATTTCCACTATTTCATATGATATATTTAAAAATGATATTTTCTATAAATTATTTTCATTATTTTAGGAAATATATAGATATTTTATTTCCTAAATTCCATTTAACATTGGATGACCTTATATGGTATTTGAGTTCTCATGTGGTTTTAGGCAATTAAAACCCTAATAGAAACAGTATTAATACGTTGTGATTTTGAATAATATCTCAAATTCTAGTCGAACATATATGTTTCATCGGATTACTATGTATTTATTATATTCCATGGGGTTTTAAGAATAATAATGGAACTACATAACATGTTTCCCACATCGATACTCATAATGGGTACCCACGACATAATGTGGGGCATGGTTCTCTTTTTTTGTTAGATGCTGATATCTGAGTCCACTCAACGATTCAACTAGTAGTAACCCATATGGGAACCCTCATATACACTACCACCCTAAGACATGACCATGTAATATTTTAATAATGAATTGTTAAATCTTAGTATCTTACATCAATGGTTTTCTATTCTTTGGTAGGCTAACACAAAAGTGATATTATTCCCACATGTGGTTGAGATACATCAAATTGGATGGATATAGTTGAAAATATTTTTTAATAATTCATCATTACTTCAATTCAAAATATATTAATTATAGATCCCCACTATAAAATATAATTTGGAGTAATCATAATTCATTCATGTAGTGCATTATGGCTTTGTAGAATATTTGGAATTAGAAAAAAGAGTTACAATGTGAAAATGTATCTTTAATATTTAACCTGATGAATATGGGAATAGAAATAAAATAGAAATATGTTTTTGTTGAAGAAATGTCTCATTTAATTAGAAACAAAATTGTTCCTTAAAAGGAATTAAATGAAATCATAACCCCTATAAAACTCGACTATAATAAATGAGATGGTCTAGAATGTAACAATCCATATTATTAAAAGAGGATTCATTGAACAAGAACGATGCATATGATAAAATATAGGATTTTGAAGAGAGGGTAAAAAACACATTAGAAAGGAAGAATATAATCTCTATAGCAGAACCAACGTAATAGACATGACTATTAGAGACCATACATTTTTGAAATCAAATTAATATTGAATATGTAACATGAAATTCATATTTAAAATAATTTTATATGTATAATATTCCCATATATTATAATATAAGTCACCCACAAAACAAGGTGGAAAAAATGTGAGTCTATAAAATTATCATAAATTTAAAGTATATTATAATTAAAATGTAAATATTATATATATTCCATACGATTTTAAATGAATAGTGACTTTAGATACTAGGACACAAAGTCAACCGGTTCATTTGTTTACTACTTCATCTCCCCATTTGTTCTTCAAAATTATAATTGTTCTTAATCATATCATACATAATAAATTTCTACATTACCAGGGGAAAGGAAACACAACAGATGGTGAACTCATATTCTCAATAAGTTTAATTAATGGAGATACTTAAGAATAACATAATAGTAAGTTTTTACAACGTGAGAACAAACTTTGAACATCAAACCCTTCATAGAAAAGATCACAATATTGAATCATGGAATAAATATTTGTAGTTCATGATATGTGGATCATAATTAAATCAAAAATCATGATCTATGACACCATAAAATAAGAATAATGCATAACTATTTCTCAAACACATATGAATAAAAAATTATTTCCTTATTATTCAAGTCTCATTTCCGTGAATATCAAAGAGGAATGGGTTTTTCCCTGAGACATCTTCATAGTAAATGTTCTATCCCATGGCTACTATAGAGAACAATGTACATTACTAAATGAGGTTAGC
Organism: Viscum album; assembly: GCA_963277665.1. NCBI lineage: Eukaryota > Viridiplantae > Streptophyta > Magnoliopsida > Santalales > Viscaceae > Viscum > Viscum album. The sequence continues at coordinate 810,065,239 of OY728126.1, read as the reverse complement.
ACCACATTATAGAAATATTTTAATAATAACAGTTAAACTTTTTCCCAATGCAATCGACGGTGATATTTGTCCGACTAATAAAATAACAACAATCATACATATGTATCCCAAAAATTCTAAAAATCATCAAATCATAAAAAATAAAAAAATATGTGGGCTTTAAAAGGGCAAAAACATATCATAACCCATATAAATTAATGGGTTTCATATAAATATTATCATTACATCATAGTATATCCAATGATAAAATATACGGGATTCAATAATATATTATCATGGTATACACTTTAGAAAAAATGGGCTTCATAAACTTATTTTCTTCATAAAGATAACCCATTCGATGAAAGAATATCAAATATCCTTGGATATTATCCCCAAAAAAGAAAAATTAACGATAATAGATGTAATTTTATTTTGAAAAATATTTTGAAAGCCACATATAACATTTATTTAAAGAATGTGAATTTTCTTTGATAACAATTTTTTGAAACAAGAATTTCTAAAATAATTTATTAAATTCCATTATATAAATATATATGATGAAACATATAAAGTAATATTAAAAAAAATTAAATTATTTCTAGTGGAAAATACCATTTACACATTGATGATAAATTTTAAAAAATAATAATTTATTAAAATAGTTTTATTTTAAAATATACATTGAAACATATAAATTATTATTTAAAATAATTAATTTTCATTATGGAATAAAATACCATTCATGCAATACACTTTATAAACAATTCCATTCATATTTTATTTAAAATAAAAACCAGCATTTTTTGGAAAATGGATGAAAAAATTATTTCTGAAATTTATCTAAAAAAGTAAAAATTTTGTAAATTTAATTTAATAAATAATTTAGAGAATGTTAATATAATTTTTTTTAAAAATAATTTAAGAAACATATGGTTTGAATAAAATAGGATTAGGACCATATAGACCAATAAATATAAATTTTTAAAAAACGCCTTTTTGAACTCATTAGTACATAATGAGAGGAAAATTCCTGAAAAAATGTATTAAATATATATAAAAATATGAATAAATTGTTTTTTCAGAATATATATAATAATATTTCATTAGTGGATGTAGAAACATGAGTAATCAGAATAAATGATAGGTTTTAATGTAAAATAGTTACCATTTTTGAAACATTTAATGAAAATTAAAATGAATAAAAAAATCCAATGAAAAAAATTTATCATGATAATAAATATATTCATGATAAAACATGTAAAATGGGTATAATATAAACATCATAAATTATTATTTCTTTATAACATAACAAATTTATTAAAGAAGGAAAATATAGATGAAAATCCCATACTACATTAAAAAAATTTAAACCATAAACCCCATTAAAGAGAGATAATAAAATAGATCTTTAAACTATCATAATATACTAGAGAATCATCATAATTTATAATCATATTAATTATATGAACCACATAAAATAAATATGCATTGAATGGGGAATGTATCCATTTGAAATAACATTGATATAGAAACTCCTTACAGTTTTTATACCATATAAATTATAAACCTATGAAACAATATTCACCATATTTATATGTATGTAAAAATTAATTTATATAGAATAATTATAAAATACATTCAAGATAATTATATACACCACATAAAATAAAAAAGTTGGGAATTAGGCATATATCTCATGGATATAGAAGTGAGTTGATAATCATATCCCTTAACTAAAAAATTTCATTATACTTATTCAAACCTCATGTATAATAAATTTAATTTCACTATAAATATATTAAATAACCATAGTCATATATAACATAAAACCATTTATTTAATTGAATTTTTTTTTATTTTTATCAATAATAAATTGTTAAAATTACATTTTTCGGTAATAACTGCTTTTTTTCATGTATGTTTGGATTTGTTAATTTTTTTATCCTATTAAATTGAACTTGTATCCATCATGTATAAAATTTTATCCTATATATTAATATATTTTCAATTCAAAATATATATATAGTGAACTCGTATTATCATACATTTATAATACAATTTTTTTATGAATATTGATTACATTACACAAACAGACTCCTAAGGACTGTAATAGTTTGGTGTCTTCGAGAAAATGGAAATAAAAAAATCATTCCATATGTGACCTATGTCTTGTGTCTATATGATCAACATAACTATCACCCTTCTTAACCAAATAACCTGTAATGAATTTCATTATAACCAAGTGAACTGAAAAAAATGAAACGACGAGCTCAAACACTCGGTAAGGGTAAATAAGTGATAAATGTAAGTATAACATAAACATAGGGGTATTATATAATGAAATATAATTTTAAAACCAGAACATATATATAATAGATAATATTATCAATTCATGGAAAAATGATTTCTAGTTATAAGACAAGAATAACAATGGAATCAATTAAATGGTCTTTGAGTGTATAACATTAACATAAGAAAGAGATTTGTAACATACATGTAAGAATAGAAAATAATTTCCATATAATGCAAAAATATCTTCTAATAATATTATAGTAAAATGGGATCAATTAAAAAACATCTTATGTATAAAAGTTCACTCCCAATACAATCATATTATACATGTTCCCATTATGAATTAGGATCACTCCCCATTACAGTCTTTCATATCTCATGATATATAAATCATTACACAATGCATTGGAGGGAGATGTAGGTCCCACCAATCTCATAATGAAAAAAAATTATATGATCTAAAAGGTCATAAAACATTCATCATTTAAAATACCATTAAATTAGAGGGGTTTAATAATCATATTTGAAAATGTTGAAAGAAGACTTTTTTTTATAATCATAGCATCATTTCATCATTTCATAAAAAAAGGATAAATAAGTGGTCTTAATAATAAATTTATCATGAAATAAAAAGTTGTATAGAATCACATTTCATAAAATTAATTCCATCATAAAAATAAACCATTCAGAGAAATAATATTAATGGGGACATTGGATCTTTTCCCTAGTGATGAATATATATCATATATAGATTCCTTCGTATATAGAAAACTATTTTGATTAATAATATAAAACATTTTTAAGGTTAATATCTATACATATTTGAAATTTACTATATAAAACAGAAAGTATTCTGAAAAATTTTAAATTAAAAATAACCCTGAAAACATATAATGAAATTTTAAATGAAAATAATGACTATTATTATGGAATGTTTTGATTATAGAATACATTTAAAAAAAATATTTCATTGAAATTTTTTTGAAAGAAAAATTTGTATTTTTGGGAAAAATATACGAATATTAGATTTAAATTTTTTTACAGATTTATTAAATTTTATTTTTTTTTCAAATCATTTTAGAATAAAAAAAAATATTTTAGAAAACATGTATCAAAAAATTGGTTTTGGAAGAAAACACATTTCTACTCGAAGAGATAAATAATTTTCTATTCTCTTAAAAATATTTTTTATTATTTTGAGTACCAATGAGTATAAAATGTATAATATTATATGAAAATAAACTAAATAAATATAGTTGAATAAAAAAATTATTTTTGTGATATATGACTAATAAAAATTTGTAATAAAAAATATAGCCATAATCATTCCTAATAGATTAAGACATTGCAAAATAAATTCATTAGTACATCGATAACAATGAATTTTAATAACCAGAATCGAAAAAAAATTTGGACTCAAAATATCATGAGGATAAACAAATTCATGTTATCATCTATAAAAGGGTTTGTATATACACAATTTAAATGAATGATTGTTCATAACACTACATACATTTCCAATAAAGCATATTGATAGAAAAATTATTTTCCTTCTGTTTTAACATATTTTGACTCAATCAGAATTATTGATTAATAAATATAAGATCATTATAAATATATTCTAGAATAATATTTACATTAATATTACCATATTGGATTTTATTATGGACTTTTATTACTTTTATTTACAATTTCATGTTGAACTCACGTTTCCAGAAACAACTGTATTATTTTTCATTTCTGTTTTAATATGTTATTTTTGGTACTATGAACTCTATAATGGTTTTATAATCTCTAAAATATAAACCATGATAAAAATATGATATATATTTCGTAAAATATTATTTAGAGAAATCCATAAATTTAATTGCTAGGAAATGAAATACACATTCCATGGATATGATAAGAAGTACGGACGAATAAATGTTGTTTCCTTTTTTAGTTATACTGAATGAATGAATTGTATATGATAAATTATTTTATTGTCAAATAATTTTAATTTCCTATTTTTTACAAAAGTTCATTAAAACCATCCATAATATTGTCCTTGTAAAATTTCAATGAATGAAATTGAATTGTACGATGGTATTCTTCTATACACATGTGAGACAACATCATATTTTCATATAATATAATGTATCCATCTATTTGCGAAATAAAAATTCAAGAAGAATTATAATATGATAGATATTATTATTTATCAATAATATTTATCATACATACCACCATTAAAGGGTGGTAATCAAGAATCTAAAAACATAATTTTGTGAGGATGTAGTCAACTGTACAGATGAACATTGATTTCCTAACCCATTAGATGGAAGTGGAGATGGATTTTTATGATATCATTAAAAAATATCATTAAATAATATAAGTTGATGCTTTTAAATAATCCTTGCATATTATTAATTTATGGTGGTGGTGGATGAATGTATACAAAAATAGTTGTTGATGGACATTACATATTTTTTGTGTATCCTCATTGGTATTTTTACAAAAGTCATTCATTAATTGTATATTTTTCTATACTAAGCCTTCTAGGATGAAATTACAGAATTAGAGAAGTGATTTTGTAAGGTCATGGAAGAACCAAAAGAGTTTGATGGAGTACAGAATATAATACAGTGTTTTTGTTTTTTATATATGAGGTGAGTGTTACCCAAGAACTTTTTTCAAATATGTAATTCCACAAACATTTTTTTATTGAGTACATAATTATTATTATATGATTATAACATAATTTGAATCATAAAAATCAAAATACGTAATCAGTAATGTGTCAAATTGTTTATTATATTTTAAAAAATAAGATTATACATTACTCTAACATAATGAAAAATATTCATTTATATAAAGTCTTCTGATTTATCCATATAATGGCTCAAATTCCAATTAGTAAATCTTTATACTTGAGGATATATGTCTGTGAAAGTGTTCAGCTAAAATCCTTGTAATGTGAAGGATACCATATAACAAATGAGAGACATGAATTAAGACCTCATGAGAGACATTAATCATCATCGCTATATCATAACCCCATGATCATCATCATAATAAAGATAAAAATAATTTTATATATAAAGTTTACTTTTTATTTCATTAAAAAATCATCATTCAATAGTTTTCAAATTTCACACATAGTTGTGAAAAAATATAACATTGCGTTTAGACAAAAAAATATATTTATAATCGTAAAATCATTATTTTGAAAAAATATTGCATCATTCCCATAAACAATAGTTATTATCTCATATGATACATCAGCTTAACCATTTCATAATAGGTCTATATAATTTTGGTCCAACCTATCACATCCTAATATTTATTTAATAATGCATGATATATAGAACATATAACAATTATACTAATGAAATAAGCTAAAGAAATCAATTTGTTTCATAAAGATTTCATATAGCATGAATTCATTAATAATAATTTTGGTTTAAATAATGAAATAGGGAAATCATAAATTGAAATATAATTTCAATTTTCTTGGGATAATAATCCAGACCCGAGGAGTCTAAGATTTGTTTTGGAATGAAAAGTGGTTTTGGAAAATCATTGAAATTTGATTGAAAATAAAGGTATAAACATGTATATACAGAAATAAAAATGAAATAAAAATCAAATAAAATTTAATGAACATTTTGGAATATCTATAATAAAATTGATGAGATATAGGTAAACCCCTTCTAATAATACTTGGGTTCTTGAATCCCCTTACATTACTTCCCAATTTATATTTTCACTTTGTCACCACTTGAATAATAAACATAAGATTACTAGAAGATAGTTACATAATTGAAATAATCTCATTTGTTCCAAATTATATCCATTAGATGTATTTTATTCTATTTTATATCACACATTTTTAAATATGGATTGATTTTACATCCTGTTTCCATTAAAATTTTATGTTATGTTTAGATCTCTCTATATTTTTTGAAATTAAAAATACATGAGTAAAATTAATTACCTAAGCCTAAAATAAATTTGGTTACCTATTTTTATATTATATATAATTAATAGTATCCATATGTGTTTATGGTTATATATTTTGACATGGAAATATCATCACAGGTGTTTGACCGACCATTGAAGGGACATTGTCAATAAAGCAAGAAATCGTAGCTTGAAATTTATATATATTATAAATATGAAACATAAAATAGGTTTAATTGGATAGTATAACAGTAACGTACATAGTAATTTACCTTGTATGATTTTTTTAATGGGTGTTGAAAAAATCTATAAAAGAAGAGAATATGTAAAGAGTTGATGGAGACATACATAATCATTGGTCCAACATCTATTGTGTGAAATGAAAACACCCCATATGTATGGAGTAATATTACTCTTCATGTCTTGATGTATTATGAGTGTATTGAGAGATTGTATTTTTCTCTAAAATTTTATTTAGAAAGTAAGGATGGAGTGGTCATCCAATGAGAGTTATATGGGTTAGTTATACTTGATAAAAGATATTTATTTAGAATAAAATATTAAATAAAATAATTTATCAATGGTATAACATGTAATATTGAATTTAGGAAAATATATATCATATATAAATATAATGTAATGGGTTTTTATAATTTAATAATCATTAAAATTATAATTCACTGTATTAATAACAAAATGACGAATAATTGATATTTTTAGTGATCACTATTTAATTTAGGTTTTGGACTATGATAGTATGTCTGTAGATTAAATTTATTTTATTTATGATTAATCAATTATAAAATTAAATATTTTTGGCCCCATCATCATGTTATTGAAATTATTAAGTCATTATTAAATCATTAATGAGATGATTTAAGATAATCTAGTAATGAGAAATGTATAAATTATACTAAACAACCAAAAACTAAAATATTTCATAAATTTACATAAAATGTATCAATTGGAAAATTTTGAAATGATGATTTCCAAATTGAAATTAATTTTATGAAAATAAAATAATATCATATGTAATTCCAATTATTAAAATAGTTGTTTTATAAAATTCATTAAAATATATTTTATTTAATTTTTTTTATTTTATTAATGTTTTTAAGTAATGATATTTATATTTAAGGTTTAAAATATAAATATTTACTCAAATAAATCATGAAAAATATTATTTGTATCAAAATTTAATATATTTCATGTAAAACTATAGTTCCAATGTTGAGGTTACTATTTCCAATGTTTTGGTTAGTATATTAATGTTTAAAATACGACTCCAATAGTTAAATTGCCTCCTATAAATAGCACATAAATATTTCACGCCATATCAATATCAAATCACCACCATTTTATATATTAAAATTTTCTTATAATATTGATTGGATCAAAAATATTTTTTTTTCTGTATTGTTTTTCATGGGATTTTTTTATAGAAAATTTTGTTGATCCATATTTTTTACATTAATATTTTCCTTTTATATAATTTTTATCCCCTTGAAATAATTATCATAATAATTGTTTTTTCATTGACTAATGTAATGATTTTTCATTAATGAAATGATAACATGATTTTTTCTCTTAGTGGTGTATGTTTATGATATAAATATAAGACAATAAAAATTCATTTTGAGAAACCAATATCAATTATAAACTATTTGTTATTAAATTATTCCCCCATTTTGAAATGATATCCTTAAAATTTAAACTCATATTAGTTTTTTATTATATGTTTGGGTTAATTTATTTCATAACTTCTTCTGATTCCCATTTCACTTCTTATTACTATGGGTTCCTCAACAATAATTTTACTAGGTGCGTTGCCTTGTTTAATAGAAGATTATATATACTATCTATGATCATCACCTACTACAAATTATAAGAGAGTTCAAACTGTAGTAATATCATAGCCACTTCCGATATATCTGAGGGGTTAGGTATATACCTCCTTATGGGAGATACATGGAGCACGATATGAACATGATCCACATTTTGTTAAAGTGAACGATAATTTGAAATTGATTTTATTTGATAAATGATATCAACGTATCCAATGTACCCAGGGTAAAGATTCTTCTTAATTCCAAACTAAATTACTCTCATCCATTGATATATTCAATGAAAAAAAATTTCTCCACCTTCAAACTAAAGCCCACTTCACTGTTTTTCCATATAATTATTTTTCCTAATATAAGAATATTAGATATGTTGTTGTATATACAAAAAATTATATGTATTCTGTTGCAGAAATAGAGGTCCTCATATCATTCATCTATTAACATCCTTCCAAAATGTTTTAGTTATGAATATCTTCTATTAGAAAACTTCATAAGGATCCATTTGACTACTTGAGTGGAAGATATTGTAATATGATTACTCAACCAAATGAAAATGTTATTACCATACACCATTGAATTCTATATTTCATGAACGCGTCATATCCTCGAGCATATTAATATTTATTTCAAATTAGAAATAAGATTGGGGTTTATATGTGGTCCTTAAATTAAATTCTATTTTCAAATCACATTAAAGACATATGAAGCATTTAAAGGTGATCCATGGATCGAAATCAGATATGATCAAATGTATGACCTATTATAGCTTCACTAAACCCATAATATATATCATTAAATATTTTATAATAGATACATTATATCAAATAATAATTAATTCTGAATTATTTGGGGATTTGATCCCCCACTACCCATGTCATATTGTTTCGATAATATGTCTTTGATATATTGTGAAAATGTACGTGATGATGTAATCCTTTTAACATGTTAGTATAGGAAATTATTTCATCATCCATTTTTACATATGTCATTATGATTTTACTTTATAACATATCAAACACCTTCAAATATGCTTTTAAATTTCTATATTCATGTATTCCAACTTTAAGTTCACACTAAGGTCATTGTAAATAATAATACTTCTAGGATGGTTAGAGAAATATGAGCTATGTGAATTTTCCAATAACTCGTTCTTATTTTCTTGTAATAAAGTTATAAAATGACTAGACCACAGAAAAATCACATAATCAGTTTCAATATTGAACTCAGGTAGATTCCCTTCCGTTTCAACTTTCACAATCTTTTGTAGCACAGGATAACCCCTTTGTGCCCCTTGAATTTCATATAGAATTATTGTTGGGAAATCATTTGGAATGGAAAGATGTATTGATTATTAATATTATTTAAATATCTATACATTTCATATCCATAAATATATGGTTTTTTCAATGCACATCATCAATAAATTATATGGTTATTTTATACAAAGAGAATAAACAAGCTTTTTATCCTTTTATAGATGGTAGTCAAAAAAGAAATCATTCTCCTTGATTATCTCTAACAATATTATCTAATAAATGTTTGCATCCTTCTATCAGTATATATAATTCAGACTCTTATAATTTATATATATGTAATACTTCACCTCATAAAGCTGGATCTTCCAAATATTCAATATAGATATCACAACTACTAAATCTATATCTTGTGTTGTGTAGTTTTTATCACATGTTTTCTTCTTTCATGAGGAATATGTTATCACCTTGTCATTCTGCATGAGTATACAATGAATTCATTTATATGAAGAATCACATTATATCTAAAAACTATCTAAACATGTGTGGTGGGTTAGTATATTCATTGCAATTAGCCTCTTTTATATATCCTCAATGATTTCATATAATTATTCATTTGAGACTTACAATACCCAATTCCATGTTAACATAGTTATCAGGCTCTATAATCATGATAAATTTACCCAAAAATATCTCTAGTACCATAATAGTCCAAGGAAAATATGGATTTACATGTCACTAAATGGTTATGTTCATTCTCCAATTGCCTTTTTCATTTAACATTCCGTAGAACTTCAATCACTTGGGATCATGAGCCCCAATAATTTAACTTTTTGTATACAAACTTTACACTTTATTAAAATAGAAAACATTTTATCCATACTTAAGGTTTGTATCACAATCCAAATTTTTTATTCATGTTATTGATTATTCTTGATATAAATTATAATATTCTTAATAAACACTATAAAAAATTTCAAGGTAGCATCAAAAAACACTATTTATCAAATCCACAGAGACTATACGTGAATTTATAAGTATTATGGGATTCTCGATGAACTGATACAATCTATACCCTCTATGAAAAACATTATTATTAATATATTTATTCTTTTCATACAGCTGATGATATCTAAAATGAAGATCTACAATTGAGAAGTATGAGCTCCTCATAGTTGATCACACAAGTCATAAATCGATGGTAGAGGATTCTTGTTCAATTTGGTGATATTGATGGGATCCAACTAATAAACAAAAAACCAATTTGATCCGTACTTTTATTTAAAAATACTACCAGTGTACCCAATTGTGATTCAATAGGGTGAATGAACCCTCTATCCAAATGATCTTGTAGATGAATCAATAACTCATCCAGTTCAATATTTGAAATTTTTTAACAAAAATTTGAGATAGCAGTGCCTCATGTTATATGTCATGTTGAGAACTGTACTCATATTCTTGGTGGAGTTCAAGTAACTCTTCTAGAAATACATCAGTGCTTTCTATAATAATGAGAATTTCTTCCTGGCTGATAACATAATTTGAATAATCCAATTGGGAAAAGTATTATTTTTCATTGGTTATCAACAACCACACCATAATGATATTATAAAAAATATATTTACGACCTTCCTAACATTTTTAATGGATTATGGGACATTTTAGAATATGAAAAGTGATTAATTTTTCTTGACAGTTTTTGTGTTCTATATTTAAGTCGATCCAATCCATGTAATGTATAGTGTCAAATTCTACCATGGGAAGGATTATGAGTTAAATTTAAGAATCATCCCAGAAATGATAACTAGAGACTCATACAAAACATTAGTTTCAATGATCTCACCACTTCTTTTATTTAAAATAATATATACTTCAATATATCTAATCATGGATTCAACAGGTATAGAAAACATGGTGGATATAATGAAATTAATAGAACAAGAGTAAATAAAAAAATCCATTATTTAGTGAGTATGAAGTGTACCATGTATTCCCTCATTTTAATGATCATCATTGGTAGTAGTAAGGGCATATGTTTCCCTTTCGCATTTGAATTTGGTGGTTTTTGACACTGATTACCCTTAATGAGTCATGTTTTAGTGCGCTGTATTTCACTATTACCTTTCTCTCTATAGTTGATGCACTAAACTAGGGGTTTCCATTGAGAGGTTCCATTATTTACTATATCATTCTGGTTAAAATAATCTTTTATCTTTGACATTAATTATCACAGTTTCCTAGTATCATTCGTTTTAATAATTTCTCCATCAGTTTCAGAAAATTCCTATAATGTTTCTTGCCACATTTTTTACATGTTTAGTTATAACCTCTTTACTCCTTTTTTATATGACCCAACAACTTGAAACTCTATTTTTATATTCATCTCTCTATAACCATATGTTAATTCCTTGAACTTCTTTTTAAATTGAGTTAAAATTAAACAAATTATTCATAAGTATTGATGTCTTCAGTAGCTAGCTCCTTTTGACGGTGTGGTTTTAAATAACCAATGAATCTATATATTTTTCAATCATTTTTGATAAAAACCTGAGGTATATCTTGTAATCATTTTGATGACTTCATTATATGTTTTTAAAGAGTCATTTTCCCTTTTCGTTATCTCTATTTATTATCACATTGTCTTTATTAGAAGAGTGGTAGGGAAATTCTAGTTAAACAATGTTTTCATAACATCTTCCAACTCCACCTATTTTATTTTTTCAGTCACCTTTGTTTTATTTTTCAATGACAACCATTAATCATCTTCCCTATAAAAACAATTTATTATAGGATTCAACTTCTAATTATCAGAAAAATGTATCACATAAAAGATAATTTCTATTAATTTTACTCACTGTTTCATGACAAGTTTATTAGAAGATTCACTACATGTAAATTATTTTTTAACGTATAAACAAGTAAATCGATAGTTAAACCTTCTTGAGTATAGGTAGATGACCCATATGGATAAAATATCTATTCATATCATTAGATAATATGAAATAATATACATTCAATTTTGTACTCCAGCTCGCATGGCATTGGTAATGTCATTTAGATACTCAAATAATTTTTCAAAATAATGTTTTATGACCTAGTTTCATGTAGATCCAACAATTTTATAAAATAAAAAAGTTTTGGACATAACCTAAGAAATAAATCATTGAATAGTTCATTATTTTAAAATATTTTCACTACAACCATATAATATGGGATCCATATGTTTATAATTTTATACATAAAATTATCGTAAGGGTTGTCTGTAATGTTTTATAATAATAATTACGAAAATAAAAAACCATATATCCTTTTCTAGCTATATTTACCCTATATGTTCATACATGACAATTACATCATTTTAATGATAAGCATAATAATAGTTATATATTCATAGATCAAAATGACTAGTATCTTTTGAAAATTAGGATAAAAATAACATATAATTAATAAAATGTGAATTTTTTTTAAATCTGTCTTATTTAAAAATAGAAAATATTCTGTTCTCATTATAATATATTATCATCTGAGGATAAATATCAAGGAATGCAGTGATATAAAATCCCAGTATGGGGAAGTCAAACATAGAAGAAATTAGAGACATGTATCGATATCACATGGTAAGCATAAACCTCGACAACATATTATAATCATAGAAAAATAATCATAATCATGAGATAATAATTTGATAGAGGAATGTAATTTGGTGATTCCTAAAAGTGAAAATCACTCCCATTGGTAATGTAACAAATAATTTCGAATAAAGCTAGTATCAAGTTCATGCACAACATATGTGAAAAATCAGACCATCATCATTGGGGATAAAAATAGAATCATGTTCGTACATAATACATTTTATCTCATGAGATACATCACATTACCAAATTCATTATAGGGATGCCTCATTTTTGGTCCACCCATTACATCACAATATTTAAAAAATGATTCATCCCACCTAAAACATTTGAAAATAATTGTAAAAAAATAACAAAAGAAAATGAATGGGTTTCAATAAGATTTCATAAATAATACATTCCTAAACTATAAATTGATTTTCAAATTGAAAATTGGAGATCATAATTTTGAATGAAAGTTCATTTTCTTTTGCATAATAAACAACACTATAAGAGTTGAAGATTTGTTTGGGAAAGAAATGCATTTTGGGAAGTCATTGTATTTTACTTAAAAATCATGGTGGAATCATATATATTAACTAAAATAAAATATATTAATTTTCAAAGGTAATATACCATATTATATAGTTATATCCATACATAATATTGTTTTTGAAATTGGGAAACCCCATTGAAAAGTAGTTGGGTTATCGAATCCATTTACATTAATTCACAGTTTATTTCATCACTTTCCACATCTGAAATTCTAAACACATGATTGTTGAAAAATATTTATATTATTTAATTATGATAATTTAGTAAACTATTTATGCATTATAATTATTGGATTCTATTTTAAATAAATTTTTGTTAAAGAAGACCTATTTTTATATCATTTTTCATATAATTTTTACTTTTTTTTTCAATCACTTAAGTTATGTTTAGTGAAAATAGACATGTGACGAAATAATTATAGAATCATATAATAATTATAATTAAATTTTTATATATTATCAAATATTTATGATTTCATTTTTGGGTTATGGTTATAAGTTATGACATAGAAATGTCTCTATAAGTGGTTAATTAACCTTTGATGAGACACTATCGATAGAAGGTGATACAAATGCTTGTAATTTATATATATAATGAATTTTATTTAAAAAAGTTTAAATTATTTATTTTAATATAAAAATAATAACTAATTAATATTATAATTTATTGTTTTGAATGGGGTGGTGGATAAATGAATGGGAATAAAAAAACAATGGAATTGATAAAAACATTCATAATCCTCAGTGTTTCGTCTCTTGTAAGACAATGAATATCTGTTGATTCATGGTGTTGGATTACACTATAAGGACCATAATTATTATAAGGGGATTTAGAGTGAGAGTTTTGGTAGAACATATTATTTTCAAACTGATGTAGGATATATTTTCTAGGGGTGAGAGGTTATTTATGCATGACGAGAGTGGTGTTTTTAGAAAAAAAATAACATAAAATAATATATCAAAGGTTAAACTTATAAAGGTAATTTTTTTACAAAATAAATCATATATAAATATGATATAAATATTTTATAAATGATAATAAAATCCCAAATTAAAAATCAGTAGTTTATTAAAAAGCATAGTGGGAATAATGAAAACTATTATTTTAAGGTTTAAATTTTGAATTTTGGATTTGAAAAATTCTTTTTAATAATGAAATTTTAGTTAATTTTATATCATAGGCATTTTTATAAAATTTAATAAATTTTTGTTTATTATTATGTTTTATATATGATTATTTAGTAATTACATAATGAATAGTGAGATTTAAGATACACTTGTTACAAGAAAATATATATTGTTTACATCCAACTACAAATTGATGTATTTACGAAAATTATCAAAATAAGACCCCTGAAATTTTTTGAGAATATTATTTTCAAAATGATATCAAGTTTATAAAAGTAATTTTATAATATAGATTATTATAATTTTTAATATATATGTAATGGTTTTTATGAAATACTTTAAAATAAAGTATATTTACAATTTTCACATATTTTTAATTATTTTTTTATGTAATATATTTACTTTTTGGTATTATAATATTTCAATTTAAATAAATTAATAATCATTTATTCCATAAATATTCAACATAAATTCTCATAAAGGATATGAATTGAAGTTTTAGATAATTATTTTTGGTTTAATAATTTTCTTTATTATATATATATATATTTGTTCGTATGAGGGATGTTTCTTGCAGATTAGGGAGATCCAAGTTTTCAATGTGTAGTTTTTCTATTTTCTATTTTTATACACTTTTCATAATTTGAATATTAATTATTTTATTAATTGAATATTGTAATTCTTTTAATTAATTAAATAATGTGGTGTTTCTTTCTCAAAGTGTTTTTTGTCTGTAATAGATAATAATATAATACACATTTATTTCCCGATGAAAATTCCTATTATAAATTATGGTTTTTTAAATTTTCCATGTAATAAATCTCAAATAATAATTAATTATATATTATTTATGATAAATTTTCATAATATACATATAAAGGTGGTTTTGAACGATTTTCGAGGTCATTTTACCCTTTTTCATATATTTTATCCCCAATGTAATCCAATTTTTACTTTAACCATGGTAAATTATTTTAACTATTTTAAATATTTATGTTTTTCAAAATTTAAGTTGACCTTATTATAAATTATAAATAATTTTTTTTCCAAATATTCAATCCATTTTTATAAATTCCAAAAAAAAATTATTAAAAAATTATTTAAAAATAATCCAACTAACATGATGAGAATACGAGTTTTTAATGAGAAATTACCCAAATTGCATGAAATTATTTTATATCATAATTAATTATTGGATAGATTACATTGAACTCAATTGTTTTAATAGATTTATAATTTAGAAAAATATTAAATTAAATCTATTTAAAAATTTAATTGAACTTTATAAATAATTTATACACAAATACTATTTTAAATAAAATTCATTATATTTCACTATTCATCATAAAAGGAATCATTTTAAAGAAATACAAAAAAACACTATAAAAATGTTGACATGATGATTAAATATTTTAATTCTATTATATTATTTTATTTTTAAAAAAAGTTGGAAAAAATTTTTTTATTAATATAGAATAAAATAAAAAATTATAATTTAGGAAAAATTTATTTTTTGGAAAAATAATGACATTAAAGAAAGATAAAATATATTTTATAGATATATTTTATTATATAAAACTATTATAAAGAATTTTTTAAAAGTAGTTATAACATTTCATATTGTTATGTTTAATGGTATGGCTATAATGGGTGTTCTTAAATAATGATATTAATAATATATTTTGATCTTGTTAAAACATAGTGTTATGTAGAACACAAGATAAACTACTGTTAGATATATATAAATATTAATAAAATATTTCATGTAACATATGTTTATCTTGTATTTATTGTAATAGAAGATGTTAATGATATTTTATTTGTTTCAAAAAAAATGTATGGTAGTGTTATATTATACCCCCCCTAAAATTAAGTTCCCCCTAAAAAATTTTCATTCAATTAAAAACAAATAATGATAAATTTGTTTTTATAATATAATGAATTTCATGAATTGAATGACAAACCTATGTTATTTCCCAAATTCATGGACTAGGGGAGTATTCTTATTATATAGAAAATTTTCTATATGAAATGAAATCTCAACCAATTATGGCTCCTATGAACATTCATGCTCTAATGGTATGACTTCTGAGTTTAGTAAATGTGATGGGACTTGTGTTCACTTCATCTTAAGAGATACATGGAACAAAACATTCATATAAGAGAGTATTGGAGTAACTTCCATCCGTAGGGTACCATCCAAATACGATCAATAATTTCAAAGGGACCTATATACCAAGTGCATAGTTACCCTTTATTCACAAATCTCATAACCATATTCTATAATGAAATTATTACAAATTTTTTTTTCCAACTTGAAAATATATATCTTGTTGAAAATTATCTACATATCTTTTATTCATAATTTATGATAGCTTGATATGATGTAGAATGGAAAAAATTTCACCTACATCTCTTAGTTATCTTTAGTCCTTATAGCATTCTTCCTCTAACATCATTTCAAAAAATCGGTGCACCATATTTATTTCCGCATATAGCTTTATAAGGATAAATATGAATTCATGATTTGAAGAAGTTATTCTTAGAATACTCAAGTAGAGTTTATTTTTGATATATATAACATTATAATGATAAATAACAATAATTAAAAATAACTTCTACATTTTGAATTGTTCTCTTTGGATAAACATGTGTTTGAGGATTATATATTGTTTTGAAATTAATCCCCATTTAAATAACTTATTTATGGCTTCCCAATAACATTGAGGTAAACCCAAAATCCTGATCCAACATAATATAATTTTTTATTCAGGTAATCTTTACAACGTTATTAATGTATATCTTGGCATGATAATCTAATGAGAATCCTTCTCTGATTCAAATGAAGTGGGTTGAGTTTGTATGAAGATTAACTTCTACCCATAGAGAATTACACATCATCAATATTTTTGGGATTCTAATGAAAAAAGTATATGGTGATTTTTTCCCGTTTCCATTATAGTATTTGTAATGGAGGTAAAATCGCATGAGATTTTTTTTCATTTAGTACATAACATTCTATTATAGAATCCACCATGATACAAACTTTATGATATCTCTCCTTTTCCATCCCACCAGATGCACTCTTTAAAATCACTAGAGATCGTCATACTTCATGAATTTATTGAGAATTATAACTATTAGATTCATCTAAAATTTCCTTCTTTAAATATAGTATATAGATAATCCATAAACGGTTCCAGAAGTATATAATTTCATCCTGATCATGGATAACATTTGTATCATTTCTAACCTTCTTTAAAGATCTGTATCTTTATTTTGGCCTCTTTAATATTAACAAGGATTGATTTTTGAACATTTCATCAATGAATAAATTATTTTTCCCTTAAATTTATATTCCAAGATGATTCCACTTTAAATATAGAAATACTATATCTGTTATAATTGACCACATGGACAAGCAATAATTATCCATTCAACTCAGAGAAGCAAACACCTTGTTCTCTTTTATAGGATGTTAATATACTGAGTAAAAATAATATTTCATCATCTATAACTATTTTATTTGGTGAATATTTAACTCTATAAATTTGAATATATACTTTAATCATATATTATCTCTACATATTACACACATTTAAACAAAATGATAGTTCCTCAATATCTGAAATGTAACAATTACCATAGCTAACTCCAAATCATGAGTTGGGTAATTTTTAACCCTATCATTCTATTCTCATCATGCATAAGACAAAACCATGTCATTATATATATATATATATATAAATTCATCCTAGTTCATTCCTGGATGTATCATTATAGATTGTCGACATTTTTCCACAATAAGGTAATATAAGCATAGGTGCACATGCTAATATTCTTGTGGAATCCTTGATATATTCCTCACATTTATCTGTCAATTGGAACATGTCTACCTTATGAGTTAAACTAGTCAGTGGATAATCAATTCATTAAAAAGTCTCCAAAAATAACTATTAATATCATGATAAACCATGATAACTATGGATCATGATCACAATTGTTGGTCTGGGCCAACATTTAATATCCTTTACCATTGATGGTTTTACTTATACACACACTCATGAGACTATATGGCAAATAGATAATCATATATTGATCTGAACTAGACAATTTCAAAAAAAAATCAATTACTTTGTCTTTCCATAGGGTATTGAGATCAATTATTATGTTCCATTTATTCACTCACATGATCTTTTAAATGATAGTAATATCATTTATAAATACATCTACAATGTTGTCAAGGTAATATATAATGACTCTAGTTAATAAATACATAAATATAGTGGGGGAATTATTAATAATTATTGGAATAACTATATATTCACTGTGAACATACCTTGTATGGAATTTCGTCATGGGTATATAATTCTTCTTGACCGTCACTTGATGATATCCAAAATGAATGTGAATATAAGAAAAGTATTAATCATCATATAGTTGATCAAAAAAATCATCAATATGAGGAAGAGGATACATGTTCATAATTGTTATATTTTTTATCTCCCAATAATCAATGTAAAGTCACATTGATCCATATTTCTTTTTAAAAAATGAAACATGTCAACTACCAGGTGACACAATTGTCTGAAAAAATCCCTTTGAATTATTTTCCATGATTTTTTTATTTAATTCAAGAAACTTTATTGGGGGAATTCTTTATAAATTCTTCCAAATTTGTATAGAACAATGTTTGTTTAATATTGAGAAGACACTATTTCTATTTCTAGAAGGCAAGTAAACTCTTTTGAAAAGGAATATAAAATTTCATTCACAGATGGAATATCATCAATGATGAGTTTCTCCCTAACCATATGTGATAAATACACCTCATGATTGGGAATTAAGACAATACAATGGATGTTATCTCTTTTGGAAGTTCAAATATATGATCACATTCATATTCAAGCATATGTTGTTTTGGAATATCAAAAATGACATCCATAACTCAACAACTGATGTGTGATTTATATATAGAATGGAAATCCATGCCCATGGTAAAATAAAATTCACCTAGATGAATAATATTTGTTGGAATCACATTACAAATAACATCAACCAAAGAGTAATCATATAATTGAGACGTGATAAACATTTAATTGGGGGTTTCACTACTAAATATACATTTTATAATTTGGGTAGTATCTTTATACCATTAAAAAATTCTTTATTTATGAAATAAATTGACGATATACATCAAAATTATACATTAACAGATATAGTGTGGATGATATGTGTGCCTTTTACCATGTCATTATAACATCAATCCTTAGACAAAGTGATCACATGAGATTTCACTTTGTATCCCATCATAAGTGTTTATTGACATTGATATTATTCATTAATCTTTTTATTTTTTCAGTAGTTAGAATAATCCCCATACACATTGCATTTTCAATATTATAGTGTGGGTGGTGCATTATTTTTTGATTTATCTCTATTTGTATAGTTAGCTAACTTATTCTAATCACTTCAGAAACTAGTTACCTTATGACCCTAACTTTCACATATAAAATAATTAATATTCCCTTAATAAAATTTCATCCCCCATATTTCCTTCATTTTGATCATAAATGAGTGCTCATCTTATTCTCCATATAGTATTTATATTTTCCATTGAATGTGATATTTATATTCTTGTGAAAAACATGAGATTGATATGTATTTCAAACAAAAATTTCATCATTGTTACAATATCGAACAATCTATCTATATCAACTATATTATCTTATGTTTAAAACCCTTATGATTTATTCCTTAAAGGTATTGATGAATAAATCAACCATAAATTTAATGTGGATTATAATACTAGAATATTTACTCATAATAGATGTTAAATTTTCCTCATTGGTAATAAAAGATTCATTATCATTTTTATTTTTATCAACGAACTCATTTTCTATCCATATACAAAGAATATGATTAATTTACATATTGAATGTAATTATCAAGAACTCATTACAATCAATGTATTCAACTTTGTCCAATTTTATTATATTCTTGATAAGATCCCACTATTTAACCACATCACCTTTGAAATGATATATTAAAAAAATAATTTTTTTCATTCAATGAACACTAGTGAACAAAAAACATCTTTCTAGTTGTTCTAATACATTATTCATCAAATAGTTTATAGTTTTATAAGATTTGGTAATCTACAAAAAATATACCCATACATTATAGGTGGAAATATCTACACAGTAGCATTTTTTACTATAAAAAACAATAAAAAATTTTACATGGTTTCATACAATGATATAAAATCAAGGTTTTAATATTCTTCCCATCCTTTCCTCTACTCTTTATTACACTTGTGATAAATTTTTAAAATCATTTGCTGAGGTCAAACAATTCCAAAAAGTACATAAAAATAAATAAAACTATTAGTATAATAGAAAAAATGAAAATGCATGAAATATTATTTGCGAGAGTGAAATAAAAAAAATTATATGAAAAAACACATATTTTTTGCTCATTGAAGAAAATTAAAATGAATAGGAGGCAATGAAATCTAATTTAGGTGGCTTAGAGTATTGTGTACATAAAAAAATTTCAAAATCATTTTAATTAGTACAACCATATAGATGAATTACCATATAATTATTTCTCAATTATTTAGATATCTATAACGGGGTTACACATCTAAAAATCAATATTCTGCTCACCCATGGGATAAAATGTGGATCAAACATTCTGATAAGATATGTTGAGAGCACCCATTTATCAGGAGCTATAATGGCCCACAACACAACAAATATATTTTAGCGGGCTCACCCATGAGATGTAATGTGGAAAAAAATCATATAAGCTATATCAGGACCACCTATATTTTATAATTTTAATGAACATTTTAATGGATAAAATAATCTCATCATCAATCAATTTAAAAACTCTTTTAATACCAAATGAAAAACAATTTTTTATAAAAATAAACTTTTCATTTTTTTAAAACACATCCAATACCTTTAATCCCAAAAGAAAAGGACAAGGTTTTTTCATTAATGTAATTATTTATGAGTTAAAATGAACATATAAATTAAATAATAGTCATAGGGGTATAAATTTTATTGTATCAATGTATATTATGAATAAAACATTAGTTTAGTATATTGTTAAAATGTTCCGTAGAAAATAAGTAAAAAATTAATTTTTAGAACACTTCAAGGATATTCATAATAGAAATATTATTAAATTTATAATACATTTTTATACTTATAAATGAACTTAAAAAATGATATCTTGAATAATGACATGAGGGAAAATAAATGGAAATTAAATCATCAAACATTTAAAAAGGGATTTCTAAATAAATGTTACCCACAACAGATTTACATATTTTAATCATAATCCCCTTGAAGTAATATCATTTTAAAAAAAATATTTAATAACCGAAGAATAAATAAATTCTTGATATAATTTGTCAATATGATCGTAAATACATCTCAGAAAAGAGGGTGTTTGTATAACAACCTGTTATGCCTCAGTGAAATGTGATTGAGATGATGTCACTTAACTTGAGTATGATTCATCGCGTACATTCTTTATATTTCTAAATATTAAAAATTGAATAATTATTTTATTAAATAATTATATTTCAATTTTATTATACTTTTTATATCACTTATTTAAATGTATTAACAATTACATATTTATTTATATTTATGTGAGTTGTTTTAATGATATTCCACACTTCAGTCCAAAATTACATTGATATGATGTCTATAGACGATGTTTTAAATAGTACATAATATCATGAATAAAATTAGTGATTTAATAATTTATTTTATACATCAATAATAATTTTAAATCCATCCATTAATTATGTGTATAAAAACGATTCATGTTACAATCATGGAGATGGAAATTCGTTTGTATGCATTAACGCCATTTTGAATTTGGAATACTCATTATAGAAAAATGTTAAGTATCAAATAATCATTCCAAAATTATAATAATTTCATTAATATAATAATTATAATTCAAATATAAATATATATATAACCCATGTGATTCAGTGAAAAAAAAAATTCACATTGCTTTGTGGTGGCAATTGTTCATATGTAGAAACAAATTATGATGTATTTTTTTTATTTTAGGGGAATAATAATTATGAAAATGATATATTATTATCACTTAATGATATATATTTAATGAATATCAAATATATACCTTATTCCCATCAATATAACAAGTTTTCAGATATCTTGATCGAAATCGAATTATAAATGTATGCAAGGTGGTAGTCATTTGTGTACACGAAGGATTCATTATTTTCAAATTTTATGGATGTGAAGATTTATTTAGGTGGTGATATTGACATAAAAACATATAGATATATTTAGTATTTATTGTATATTATTTCATCATTGTAAAATAATATTTTAATCATGTGGAAGAAGAAGCGATAAAAACATTATTAAAAAATACATTTTCTTAAAATAATCTCCTTTGTTTAACGACATAATTCAACAATGGATGGTTTTGTTCCAATAATAAGTTTTCTATAATGTGAGGAGGGATTATAGAAACGTTTTTCGGAATATATTGGTTGTGAAAATTAGGATTTGAGGTGTGAATAAAAGAGAAGAATATGTATCCATTTATAAGAAATAGGAAAGACAGTTGTGGAATTCATTATAATATTCATTTGATATAAATTAAATTTCTAATGTAAATGGATCCAAAATTATTTATTTAAAATATAGAAATATAAGGGTTCTAAATATATTCTTATAATTATATTTAGTATTGTTTTTACTCTTTTTGGCATCTGTGTTTCCGTTTTATCCTTTCTTTACCCATTTAAATTCTTACTAAGATAACATTAGTTTTTAGTCGTTAGGGG
Source organism: Viscum album (assembly GCA_963277665.1). Classification (NCBI taxonomy): domain Eukaryota; kingdom Viridiplantae; phylum Streptophyta; class Magnoliopsida; order Santalales; family Viscaceae; genus Viscum; species Viscum album. The sequence goes on along the minus strand of OY728126.1, from coordinate 810,041,785 downwards.
TTAATATAGTTTCTATAAAATAATAAAAACCCCAAAAATTAATAATTTATGTGCTTTAAAATGATATCAAAATAATTTCCCCAAAAATTATATTTTTATTAAATTTATATCAATTAATAATATATTATTTGTTTTAAAATATGGTTAATGTGAATTTTGGCACAACTCATTACACAGTCTTTCAAAAGTAGCACAATCATAAGAAAATTAATTAAAAATTATAATAAAACATCAATAAAAAATATAAAGTTTCAATAATATTAAATTATTACATTAATGAATTAAAATAATTTTCATTTTATTATTTTTAATATCGTTTATTTGTTATTTACATTAATTAATGATTTTTTATCTTTATTTTGTTAGCATTCAATTTAATTAATTTATCACTAAAAATTTCTAACTAAATACAAATGAGGTATATAAATATATTAAAGTATAATTTAATATTTAAATTCTAATGTTTTATCTAAATAACATCATTATAAAATATTGTAGATATTAAAACATAAGTATGACGTATTTGAATTTTCAATAAATAAAATACCATTATGTGCATAATGTCATCCATATGGATTCAAGTGGTCATAAAATCAAACCATGGATGAATATGGTGGAAAATAACTACTCTAATAATATTATGATAGGTGGTATGGTAATTTAATTATAATTATATTAATTTTTTACCCATACATACCTGATTTACACTTAATTATAGAAAAAATTGTATTAATATTACTATTCAAATCGTCAAAAAATAAAAGGATCATATTTAATAAATTTTGATATTATGATTAAAAATATGGGATACATTTTTCAAAATAAAATTCATATAATTTAGTGAAATTAATTTAAAATTAATCCCGTTGAGATAATGGGAAAATTTGTTTGTAAAGTAAAAATGTTCAAAAAAATGAATTGATTTTATATCTAAATTAAATTTTATGTTGATGTAAATGATATAAATTTGATTACATGATCTCAAATTTATATAATTATACATTAAAACAAATCTAACATATAATTTTACACTATATTTATTTTATACAAATTATATATTTTCAATTATAATTCGTTATTTTTCAGTATTCATCCAGAGATAAAATTTAATAGAAAAATAAGATACATTTAACCGAAGTAAATGTTTAAATTCATATTTCATTGAATAATTATATGTTATAAAATAATATTTAAAAATGTTTCAAAAAATATATTCATAAAATATTTTGAACCTAAATGGTTGAAAATTGTCTTTTTAGAAAAAATATGCATTTTATGTGAAAAATTAGATTTGTTCGTATATCTTGTTCAGGAAACATATAGAATGAATGTAAAATATTTTATTAAATAAATTATAAATTTAATTAATATAATCCGGTAATATTTATTTCGATATTTATTTGTATAAAACACACTTCTTTATATTTAATTAGGTTTTCATGAAAACCATTTCCTTATATTTTAAAATAGTTTTTATTTAAAATTATAAATAATTGGTTGCTATGAAATAAATTATATATATACATTAAAACCATATTTTTCGAATTTAGTTTACTATATTCATAAACACCATTCTAATGTCTAAGCGATGACATCCATATTAAATAATAGTCTTTAAATTCTCATTTAATCTCAATGTAGTGTATCAAGTATGCTATCAAACATAGTGTTTTATTTAAGAAACATAGGATCTTATATTATCTCCCCATTAATATATTTTGCCTATGTAATATGAACTCATGCTTTGTATCTAGTGTTTGAAATTTCAAATCACCTTCATTGAACAACCACATAGGATCAAGGGTCAATGAAAAATCCAAATTAAAAGGAAGAAATGGAAGTATGAAAGTCCCCAGATATAACACCTAGTTGGGTATCATGTAGGAAACCATAGATATTTAAAAGAAAAATTGAAAATGTTCTAATTTATATTATCATAGAACATTGTTATTTTAAATATAACACTAAAAACTATAAAAAAATGATTGGATAAAAAACATAGAAATAATCCAATAGATAATATTTTATTCAAGATATTGTTAATAGAGTCTAGGAATTATATTACTACATAGACTGAGAAAAAATCAAATATACTTACATGAAATTTATATTTTCTTCCATTAATCAAGTTCTTATATAAACTCATCTTTTATTCTGAATGATATGATTTCCAGATTAATTTTTCAAAGATAATGTTAATGAATCATATTCCATTGACTCACATAATGCATAGAAGATAAAATATTTTATTATCATGAGGTGAAATAATTAATGAATAAAAATAGATAGGATGATATATCATAATTCCCCAAAAATATGAAATCATTATTTGATGAACAACCACTTCTATATCCAAAATTAGACAATGTCACCCAAAGATCAATATAGATCATTTTAGAAATAACTATCCTTAAGATTCATCAAAATGGTCTAGAATATGATTGAAATATTAAAATCAAAAGGATTAGATCATATAATCTTCCACGATAAATTTTATCGCCCAATAACATCAATGGTTATTAATGTGTTATACAAAATGTAACTTCAAAAATAAAAAAAATATCCAATATATTCTATCTACTACTATAAATATCCATAATCAGCACATATAAAAAATAAAATCATCTACTTTTCAATAATATAATTTAAACATTTTCCCTGAAATAAAATCCAAAATAATATATTTACCTCAGTTATAAATGTTTCACATAATAATAAACAAATTATTAAATAACATTAATCACGATATCAAGAAATCATTATCCAATACCATGTTTATCTAATTGAATAAATTTATATTTCTTAGATAAAATTATAATTAATCCATAAATTCATTTAACTAAATGGAAAAATCCATACTAATAGGGAATTTTACTTGGCCAGTGGTATGAGATTCCCCCTTGTCTCGAATTAGTAGATGGGTTGATTCCGATGACATTATCGGACATGAAGGGTTATCAAAAATCCTATAGGATATCCTTTACCTAAAACAATATTAATCTTCTAAAATTCCCCTAAACACTCGAAAATATTAAAAAATAATCATAACATGTTTTATCCTCCTAGGTTATCTGTTACATTTAATTTTTTCCCCAAAAACTAATTAACTATATTTACCTCATAAATAAATGTCTCGAAATGTACAGTTAATCACGTTAAAATTTCCAAAAATTATAGCCTAAAAAAGGGGTTTCTATGAAATTTAATTATGATCAACCTACAAATAAAAAACCTATGATGACATAAATTAAAATTAAAATTACCTATTAATGATTACATTTTTCTAAACCATCCTTTGATTCCAACTGTAAAGAACTATCCTTAAACCTTATTCATTCTACTGTGTTTAGAAATAATTCACATGTGAGGATACTTTTAGTGTGGAGTTTTAGAGAATTATAAAATAATCCTTCAAAGTAAACACATACCACATAAGTGTAAACATTTAACAAGATTAAATTTTTTCCCCAAAACATAGAATTTTTAAATATAACATGGTTTCATTCTATGATATAACATCGAAATTTTCATGTTGTCCATATAATTTTCCCTACTCCTCCTTTAACCTTGTGAAAACTATTATAAAACATTGGATGAGTAGAAAATTTTCATTAAAAGATATAAAAATAATTAAAAAAATAGTTTAGTAATAAAAATAAAACCCATTAACTATATCTTAGAGAAAACTATGAAAAATTTCACAAGAAAAACCCAAATATTATTATAGAAAAAAAAACATTCTAATTAATAAAAAGAAATTAAATTTTTTAGGTGACTTAAAGTATCAGAGACATAAAAAATTTTTAAAACCATTTTGATTATAATAACCATATGACCAGTTTTTAATATTATTATTATATAATAGATTGGATATCTATAATGAATGTCACCCTTCGTATAACTTATATCAGGATCACCCATGAACTACACCGGGGATTAACCCTTCCTATAAAATCTTTTTGGTTCACCAGTTTATCATGATCTACAGTGGGAATCAAACCTTTGAATGATTTATATTTGGTTTAAATGTGATCTATAATAGGCAGAAACATTTATATGAGTTGTATCAGACTCACCCATGAGCTATAATGGAGATCTTCCCTTTTTATAAGTTGTATCATGTTCACCCAATTTATATAATGATCATGTACCATTTCATTAATTGAAACAATGATTATATAAAATATAGAAATTAGGGTTATCAGTTAAAAAAATAAGTATGATGTCAAGGTACCATATATATATATATATTAAATAATAGTCCATGTGGTGAAAAATTCACTGTCTCTGTGTATGTTAAAAATAGAACATTTATTTAGTCATTTGTTTATATATTACTCATAAATACATAAAATGATTCATGTTGAAAAACATTCAATGATATTCATAATAGAAATAAAATATCATTTATAATCCTATTATAATAATATAAATGAACATATGATAAAATATCATTATTATTTATGCGGATAAAAATAGTTTGAAATTAAATCATTAAACATGTAAAAAGAGACATTTTTTCCAAAGTGTCCAATAATAAATCTAAATACTGCAATAATAATCCCCTTGATGAAATATCATTTAAAAATCATTAAATTAAATGAGAATAAAAAGAATCATGATAATATATGTCAACATAGTTGTATATCTACCTCATAAAATAATGTAGGTGTTTAACAACATGATATTCTTCAATGAAAGGAAATTGAGACGAAGACCCTTACCTAGATTTTAAATCATCATGTGCAATATATATATTATGTAATAATAAAAAAATGCTAATTATTTGTAATTTTTAGTCCCTTTTTAGTTTTTATTATTCCTTTTATATCATTTACAATTTGGTTATAAAAATTAATTAATTATTTAAGTTCATGTCGAACGTTTTGATGGAGTTCCATACTTGAGTGAAAAATGACTTTGATATGATTTAAATAGTAAATTGGGTAATTTTTCCATCATCTCAAGAATAATATTCATGAAATAATTATTAATTTTATTCAAAAGTTATTCATTTAAATTCATCCATTAAGTATTTATAAAAAATGAACTACAGTTAAATCATGAAGAAGGAAAGTCATACGAACAAATAGAGTAACAATTTCATTTTTCAATGATCATTATGGAAAAAGGTAAGTATCATTTTATAATTTTATAATTATAATAATATAATTAATCTCATGTTAAAAATAATAATATACTTATATATATCATATATGAGATGTGGTTTTAAAAAATAATCACAATAGTTCGTTGAGGTGACATTTCACACGTATACACGACCGATATAATGATTTTTATAGGAATGAAACTATGATAAAAAATGAAATAATATTATTGAATAATTAAAAATTTGTCGTGAAAATAATATATAATCATTAATTACATAATTATATCCATTCTTGAGTGGCCGTGACAAAAAATGAATTTTATATGTTCACGTGGTTGTAGTCCATAGTACACACAGCCGATTACAATTTCATTTCATTTGATAGAAGTTTACATTCATGTAAGTGATGATATTAGAATAATAAAATATCAGTATATTTATGAAAATGGATTTATTATTTAATAATGGTTGAAAAATATTGTATGGAAGTGGAAGAATAAATAAAACAAAACTAATTAATTAGAAATGATAACTTTCCTTCATACTATATCTTTTTCATAACACATTAATTATATTAAGGATATACTTTTACCTAAACCCAAATAAATTTAATGTGGATACAGATTATAGTAAGGAATAATTTCAGATATTGGATTATCAAAATTGGTTTCTAGGTGTGACTAAAAGGGAACAAGTGGTTATCTTTTATAATATAGGGGGGACACTATTTGAATTCTTGAAAATATAAAATTAATATATATTTTTTTCCAATTAAAATGTTTTTGAAACAAATTTATATAAATTATAATATATTTATTTTTCTTAATAAATTCATTCAATTAATTTAATATAATTTTTCCCTTTTTTTAATCCTTATCCTTTTGTTATTTTATTTATTTTCCTACATTAATTCTACCACTTCAACATATATTTTTACAGTCTAAGGATTAATATTATTATAAAATCTTTTAAAAAGAACAAAAAAACGGATTTTTGATGAAATTTTAAACCTTATAAATATTTGTTTTCTTAATTTTATTTTTTTATAAATTTTATATTATATAATTGTTTTTAAAATATAAATAATGTCAATTTTGACACTATTTATTACATGACCATTTAAAAATATCATAATAACAATATTAATAGAAAAAAATATTATAAAAATCACTATAATGTCCAAATCATCAATAAAATTTGTGGATGTCTATAATTATATCAAATTATATTTATTTTTAAAAAATTAATATCATTTAGTTTATTTTCACATTAATTAAACAATTACTTCATCAACACTATCTCAACATTTAAGGTATATATTTTTTCAGCTAAAATTTATTAATTAATAACCAATAATTAGTAAAATAATTAATATTTAAAATTAATATTTATAGTCAAAAAAATAATCTAAATAAACCTATTTTAAAAATTGCACATTAATAAAATATAAGCATGACATAATTTTCATTAAAATAAAATATTATAATGTGATTAATGTCATCTAAGTGTATCCAAGCGGTCAAAAAATCATCCCAAGGATTATGTCACGCAATACTCATTCATATTATAAAATTAAGACATGTTTTCATTTCATTTTATAATAATTATATTATTATATTCACATGGAATTACTGAATTTACAATTAATAGGGGAAATAAAACATTACTAAAGTTAATATTAATATTGTATAGAAATAAAAGGGTCCTACATAAAAATTTTGTAACTTAAAATTCATAATATTAAACATATTTTTTACATTTTCATTCATAGAGTAGTAGAAATTATTTTCAATATATTCTGTTGATGGAACCAGAAAACATGTTTGTTGTGTGAAAATATTCAAAAGAATGGACTGTTTTTATATTCTAATTAAATGTGACATTAATTCAAATTATCAAAATAAAATTAACTAATATAAAATATATATAATTATACAATCAATAAATTTTAAAATATAAATAAACACTATATGTTATTTAGATGAAAAATATGTTTTCCATTAAAATTTATTATTTTTTAACTATTCATCAACACATGATAATGATCATAAAAATACCAAAAATTAATCAAAGATATAATTTGATATTATTGTTTCAAATAATATTTTTATTGTTTCTAAAATAATTTATATAAGAGTAAAAATACAATCAGAAATAACTTCACCATCAAAAGGAGGTAAAATTATTCATTTAAACAAATACATCATATATATATATATGTATAATTGTGCCTTTAAAAAAAATACAATGTATAGAAAAAAAAATGATGAATTTTAAATTTATATTTAATAAATTATAAATATCATAAATATAATAAAACATGGAAATTTTTATTTATTGGTATAAAACACTCTTATGCATATGTACTATATTTTTAAAAAAGAATTTTTTTATTATAAATTGGGGTTATTTACTTTTTTAATTAATTAGTTACTTAATAATTAATTTTCTATACAAGATGGGATAATTTCATTGTAATTCATATAATCATATTAATTCCCACAATTCTAATGACTTTTTTATAACTACTATATTAAATAAAATTATTTAGTTTTCTGTTTATGCTTTATGTGGCGTATCATGTACACTATCGAATATAATTATTTCGTTTCTAAAATAATGATTTTATTGTATTCTATGTTCATTCACTATCATCTTCTATTTAAATCTTTCCAGTTGTTTCTTATATAGTTTTAGATTTTTTTAGCATATCCCATAGGACTTCCAAACTAGGTGTACTAAAAAGATAATTTTGATGCAACAGATGATGTTATGGTCTATCTTAATTCGTCCCTTTTAATGTTATTATCACTAGGTGCCTCTAGGCATGATCTAAATCCGGATATATTATCAACTCATATATTCAATATAATGGAATCCCTTTTTTATATCAAATACCAAAATTGGAGTACATTCCCTTTAACATTGACTCATCAATAGATTTATCCTTACACATGACCCTATAGATATATGTATGGTTTTATTGTCCCTGTTTTAAATGGATAAATATAACTATTTTCTAATACCAAAAATAATGAGCAAGTCTTATCATATATAGATATTACATCATATTTATAAATATTAATTACACTAATGAATCAAATTTACGAGGACTATAATAGTTTAGTGTCTTTGGAAACATAGACGTACAAAAAACAAGCATATAAGAAAACAACATCTTCTCCCTATATGATATGAATTAGTATCATCCTTTTATAAATATCATACAAAATACATTTCTTCATAAAATGGGGAATGTAAACATTTGAAAGGGTGATATCATATTCTTTATAAGGGTAAACAAGGAAGATAAAAAAGCATTACATGAGAATTAGTGAATGAGAGTATTAGAATTACATTTTAATATCATACCCAATATATCAATGATCATAATCTACAAATGTGTAATAATGATTGGTAGTTCATAAGACATTATTCAAAATGGAATTAGATAACATGATCCTTAAGAGCATAATTAAGGTATAAGACATTGAATTGTTTTTTAAAAATGACTGCAGAAATTCATATCACTATTATTCAAGTCACATTATTAAGGATATCAAATTAGAATTATTTACCTCCCAAAACCATCATATAAGTCATTGTTCATATCAAATACCGTCATAGAGTAAATAATTATTTACTAAACTATGTTCAGTTCATTTCTAGTCATGTTTATATCATGAGATAAATATATATACACAATTCATTAGCGAAAGATATGGTTCATATGTATGTCATAATGGAAAATATATATATGTATCCCATAAGATAATAAATCTATCATCATATAATAACTCATGTAATGAAATTTTATTCATAAACATTTTATCATATCACCATTAATAGAAAATTGGTTGGTTTATTCAATCATTTCATCATTTCGTTATATAATATCCGTTGAGAAAAATGTTCAAGGTTTCAGAAATATTATTTAATGATATTACCCGTGGATGAGATACAAGTTTCATAAACATAATACTAGCATCATTATAAATGATTAATTGATTGAACCAGAATGATGTCCATGGAAAATACGACCATAATAAAATATGTAACATCAAATGATGTAATCTCAGATGGAAAATTACTTTGATCAATAATTCAAATCATTTCCGCAAAATAATATCCATTAATATTTGAACAAAAAATTAAATAATAAATAATTTTGAATATATTTTTTATTGAAAATAAAATTTATCATTTATAATTTAATATTCAATAAAATAATGATTTTGAAGATCAGAAGTTTCATTTACACTATACAAATTATAACGTATATTCTTTTAAAAATATTGTTGAAAGGAAACCATGTGTGGTTTGGAAAATGACATAAAGATTACACACAATTGTTTTTGTAAAATTTTAAAAAAGGCAGATTTTTTTTTTAAATCTCACAGTGACATAATAAAACATTTTGAAAAACATTTCTAGAAAAAAAATACCTTAGAAGAAAATATATTTTCTACTAAAGAGATAAATAATCTAATGTTTCATGAATAACATTTCTCATTTATATTGGATACCATAGACTGAAAAAATGTCATTATTAATTTAAAATATAATTTATAACCACAGAAAAAATCTAAAATTTTCATTAGTGATAGATCATATGATTTTATTATCAAAAACAAAATCATAACCAATCCTAATAAAAGATGAGATTGCAACATAAAATCATTTCTACTTTGGAATCATTGAATCATATTTACCATGAATGGATAACATTAAAAGTAAAAAAATTGACAAGGATAAATAAATTGATGATATTAAATGTAAAATGGTCTTTATATAAACCAAATTAAATAATATCCGTGGAAAATTAATTTACATTTGAAGGAAGATAAATTAATATAAAAAACCCTTACCTTAAGTCTTTGGTTTTGTCATAATCATTAAATATTACTATATAATTCATATAACATTATTATAAATATATTATAAAACATTATTTATATATAATATATCATATATAACTTTTTATGATCTTTTATTCCCTATTTTTATGAATTCTATGTTAATGTCACATTTCGGTAAATAACAGCTTTGTTTTTAATGAAGGCTTTAACATATTATTATGGTCCAACTAAAAGATAATGGTTTCATCATCTCAATAATTTAATCCATGATATAAGTTTAATATATATGTTATATATATGTATTCAATTTAATATAAAAGGTATGGATTATAAATAAAATACATAGTTCAAGTAGATGGTGGGTCTCAAATAAAAAGAAAATTGTTTCCATTTCCATGTCATATTTAATTAGAAAATTTAAGTGATATATATTATCAATATGAAATTCTTTTTATGGAATATATGTCATTTTATCATTAAATCTATTTTTATTACATTTCATTCAACACATGATTGAATCACTCCACCTCATGAAGTGGTAGTCTGTCGTACACATGAGTGAAATTTTACAATTCCTATAAATATAACTTTTGAAGGTGTGTGATATAATAATTAAAAATAATAACAATTACATTAATTTCATACATAAACAAAAAATGAGTAAATGCAAGGACTCTGAGATTACCAAATGACCAAGTGAGGTTACATCAATTTTGGTGTAGATACCTTAGTAAAGGTAGATGCATCATGTTGACCTACATTAATCCTTTTTTTGGAGTTGTTAGGGAATTAAAATAAATAATATTTAAAATGGATCTTAAGAGAATATTCCACACTAACTGAGCTTAAGAGTACCTTGTTTGCCTTTCAACTATCACTCTTGAATGTTTCCCGTGTGTGGTACAAGAAATGGAGAGTCAGTACACTGACCTGGTTCATCGATGGAGGGTCAACCTAGCAGATAAGGAGGATCAGTGAAATAATTATATTCATTATTTCTAGAGTAAATCACTGGGAATGTACCAGGGAAGTGTCTCAAACATGGATACAATGAATTGGATCCTGAATTTGGTTATCAATTTTAGCTTGATAGGGGATTAGATAGAGTACTGGGTTCCCCATTCAATGAGCCAGATGAGGGTAGTCTTGCATTTGTAGTGGATGCTTTACCTCGGGTAGAGGGAGGAGACTGATGTTCTGTGGGTCGATTATAAGAATGTGTTTTGGGAGGGATTCCCATCTACAATAATGAAATCAGAGAAGTTGATAGTGGTAGTCTCCCTCTAGTAAGAGATTTTGTTTGTGAGGAAATTGGGGATCAATTTCAAGGACCTCCAACATTTTGATCCAGACCTCTTTTCAAATGCGCAGTCTCTGGTGAGTCTCCAAGAATCGTCACCACGTCCTTCACAACACCATGCGATCACTCCCATCATTGTACCAATTTACATAGAGGTTCAAAAGAAGGATGAGGTGGTAGAATAGATGCACTCACATGGAGGTCTTCCAAGAGAGGAAAGTATATCGAGATCTTCAAAGGGGACAGTCATCAACAATAAGGCTTTGTCGTTATGGTCTTCAAGGTTTCAACTAGTGTAGAGGCGGCCCTTTTAGTTTTAGATATGACCCTTTAGTCCTCATAATTTTTTCCCATGGGCCTGGGGGAAAGGATTATATCTTTTAGAGGATATGGGAACCTATAGGTACATTTCCCTACTCAATCTCAGTATAGTGGTGGTAGGAAGGTTTAGAGCTCACCTCAGGAGAAATTTCTAGTTAGGCCTTTCCATCATTTGTGACAGCAGGCCCTTGCTCCCCCTAGGGAAGACAGTTCTGGAAGAGGCTAAAAGCAGGGTGCTCATCTGGGACCTCGAGTAGGGCATGGTCAGGGATGTTGCCCACCGTAGAGGGGTAGAAGAGCAGAGTGATATTAGTTGCATAATGTAGAGGCAGCAGATCCAGCACAACCGAAGTTCATTCGAGGTATGATCATGTTTTATAATAATTATTATGTCACCTAGTTTTATTCAGGTTGTTCCCACTCATTAGATGAACCTAGTCCATTACATAATATAGAATTTGGAAAAGTGATACATTAAATTTCACTGGTGTTGAGTACATGAGTCAGAGGTGATACCATCTTGTTTGATGTTTTCTAGTTATGTAGACTGATGTTGGGGCCACATCAGTCCAGTGGTGATCATATTCTACTATAGATGCAGCTATATGATGTCATCCTTGGCATCAACTGGGTTTTATTGGTGCACGCGGTAATATGATTCCCCTAGAGAAGAGTCAGGATTAGAGAAATGAATTGAAGACATGATGCTTTGGTTGGTAATAGGATCTGTCAAGTGGGAAGACAATGTATGGACCATCTTCATTCCTTTTTAGATGATCTATCAGTGGGGTTAGTGGATGCTGAGATGGTGGATGTTCTGGGAGTTTCCTATAGTTTGGAGATTTTTTCCTCATGTACATTGTGACTCAACCCCCCACCCCCAATGCGAGGTTGAGTTTGAGATTGCCTAATTGCCATGTGGTCATTTTATCTCAATGGATCATTATTGGATGAAAACATTAAAGTTATGTATTTTTTCATATTTAAAATGAAAATATGACAAAGAAATATTTCATGAAATCTAGTGTGTCACTGTTGGGTTCCCTATTCTTTCTTGAAAAGAATAAAGACATCAGTCAGAGGATCTGTATAGGCATCCGAGGTTAGAATCAGGTAACAGTCAAGAACTATTACACTATCCCTAGAATAGATTATATTTTCAAAAGAATTCGGGGATAATTTTGGTTCATTGAGATCAATATTTTGTTCAGGTATCACCAGTTATGGGAGAAGGAAGGTGACATTCCGTAGACTGCATTCGGGTGCAGGTTTGGTCACATTGACTTTTCCCTTACGCCATTAGGTGTTATGAATGCACCGACCATGTTCATAGAGCTTATGAAATCTATCTTTTTTGAGTTCAAGGATAGCTTCATCATTGTATACATTAATGAAAACCTAATCCACACTAATTCATAGGATTATCATACTGATAATCCCATGACTATATTAGATGTACTAGGACACCACCAGATCAACCTAAATCTGTCTAAGTGAAATTTTTTGATAAAACAATTAAACTTCCTTGGAATTTTGGTGTCTTATCATGGTGTAGTAGTGGATGCATCGATGTATGAGGCTGTAGTTTTTTGGGTAGCACACTAGAATGTGGCATATGTGCGCAGTTTTCCCAGTCTTATAGGATACTAATGGAGGTTCGTTGCCAATTCATTTCTGGAAGTATCTTCATTGATTGATCTGACTTGAAAAGGCAAATATTTTATGTGGGGAAAGCAGTGGTAGGTTGTTTTTAGATATCGAATGGGGAAGTTGGCCAATTCTATAGTGTTCATGCTTCCAGATGATGGGTTGATGCTCGAGGTGTTTTGTGATGCTTCCCATCATGGATTGGTGTGTGTGATGATTCCACAATAGGGAGTGATCATCTACAGGTCTAGGACATTATTTCCTCATGAATGTAATTATGCCACCCATTATCTTTAACTAACAGCAATTGTGTTCACACTAAAGATGTAGAAACCTTACCTCATCTGGGAGCACTTTGTTGCCTTCATGGATCACAATATCTAGAGGTAAATATTTTTCCATAGAGACATCAACTTTTGGATGTGGAGGTGGATGTTGATTCTCTATGAATACAATTTAGTTATGTAAAACCTCTTAGGAAAGGGGAATTTTGTGGTTTATTCTGTGATCATGGAGTCACAAAAAGATGTTGTTCACGAATATGAAATTATTTTAGGGTTATGTAGGAGTTGGAAGACTTTCACATAGAATCTATGATGTAATGAAGTATATGTTTCATGTTTCAAAATATAGTACAATAATCTCTAATGCAGAAGAAGGAGGAGTCTCAATGTGGAGACTCAAAGGTGGAGGTGATGAATGATCACATAGACCAAGGTGATGATCAAATGGGATTGTTGGAGGATATTAAAAACTGGATGTTGTTCCAAGGGAAGCTGTTTTTTTCAGTAGAAATGCACATAGATGTTCTCAATGAGATTCATATATCACCCCTACCATTACACCTAGGATCTTATTAGATTCACTGGGTATAAGTGGATCAGTTGATAAAATATGCTAACTTGCTTAGAGATGATGTAGTCAAGTGAAGTGGATGACTTAGAAAAAGTTATTTGGATGAGTTGGTTCATACGTATAGTTTTATAATATACATCATCTCACATCTAGAGACACATTTTTGTCACGAGTTTTGAGGGGATTGTATGATTCCATTGGCACCTAGATACAAATCAATAATGATACACACCATCAAAAGGATGGAAAAAGGTAGAGGCGCATCCAAACATTGTTGGAAATGATACAAGCATGTGTTCTAGACTTTAAAGATCATGGGTACAAGACAATACCTTGGTAGAGTTCGCATACAGTAACAGTTATCAGTCATCAATTAGTAAGACTCTGTTAAATGATATATATGATTGTTTATGTCATTCATCCATTTCAGGGATGGATGGTGGGGAGGTAGATGTCTTAAGTCGAGACGTAGTGCATAGTACGATAGAGAAGTTTAATCCTTTACATGATAGGATGAAGGTAGAACATGAACAGAAAAAATCATATCTCTATCAAAGGAGAGATAATATAGAGTTTGAGGTTGGGGACCACATATTCTTGATGTATTTCCCTTAACATAGGAAACATATGCTCGGTTTAGGGAGAAATATTTCTCCAAGGTTTATAGTATATTTGGAGGTTTGTGGATGAGTTTTTAAGGTGGCATATCAACTTCCAATCCCCCCATAGTTTGGGACTGTCCATGGTGTCTTTCACGTCTCCCAACATCGTTGAAATCTTCATGATGACTCTAATGTAATTAATTTGGGAGAGTTAGATATCGAGGAAAACATAACATTCATGGTGTTATAAATATAGATCAAACATTATAGATATATGGTTATTCATGGAAGGAAAATTCCCATGGTTCACATGTTGTATATGCATGATGTCCTAGATGAGAGTACTTTGGAGCAAGAGACACAGATGTGTGACTAGTACGTGACGTTATTTTGAGTTTTTCTCATGTGTTTCCAATTGTGATGTAATTATTATTATTTTTTCTATATCATGCGTTTTTTCTTGTTATGTGATAGAAGATAAAATAATAACGTTTGAGTAGGGGAGGACCATATCCCTAATCAAGAAGCATTAATGTAGATGTGATTAATACCATGAGAGAGAGTCAGTACTGCCTAAACAAAATAATATCTTTAATTTGGGGAAGTAATTTCCTGATTTATATTTTCAGGTGGTGTGACTTATGGTGCTTTTGTGGTATGTATTTTGATTTCTGGGTTGGAAAATAATGTAGGACGTGTTCTTGGATGTTATGTTTTCACTCCAATGAGAAGGTTTCTCCTTGAGAGGTTACTTCAGGGATGTTTGTTCGGACCTCACTTTCTTCTCGGTTTGGTTTTGAATTCTCGATGGTGAGAATAGTATGAAATTTATCTGATTTAATGGCATAGACCCACATGGTCCATTAATTTCTCAAAATCCAGTGTTTGCGTTGTTCTGAGAGTTAATGAAACCTCATTTCAAGTGTTTTTTTAGTTTTTATGATTTACCTTAAGTGACTAATAACAACTGTATCAGTAACTCGAGGCATCAGTGTTTATTAGTTAGGGAATTGGTGTTAGTGGGTAATGGTTTCAATGTTGAATTTGGGAGTAACTGTCTGTATTTCTGGGAATCAGTGTCAGTGATTTAGGGTGTTAGTTTCAGTGAGTCTGGGCATATGTGTCTGAGAGTCCTGGTGTCAGTTTTAGTGAACCAGGGCATCAGAGTTGGTGATTCCTGGAATCCGTATTGGAGACATGAAGAATTAGTGAGTATGGTCATCAGTGAGTAAAGTGTTGGTTGGTCATGTTAGTGGATAAGCATATATATCTCAGTATTAGTGACCCATTTTTTGTGGCTTGATATCAGTGACTCACCAATCAGTGTCCGAAATTCCATTTTATACCTGTATGTCTAGTTTAATCCCTCTTACATGTTATTGGAAAAAAACTAAGTTGAAATTATTTTTTCACATTTCCAGAAGAATTTCAAAGGATATTAACTATTTATATAATATCATAATTCTCTGATTACATTGAAATAATAAAACATTATAATATTGACCATGATCCCATGTTAATTAATTTTGAACCCATTTATCATTCTATTGATATAGGATCATGATTTTCTATGACAGGACCTTCTCTTCAAATTTTGTTTATGTTCCATCTTAGTGTTCCTAGAGCCTTCCATTCTGATGGACTTTTGTTTTTGTCATAAATATCAGTCTTGTTTTCCATAGAGAATACCAAAGAGTTTCCCTGAAACTAATGCACCCTCATTTTGGAAGAAAGAGTAGTTTTAAATTCTTGTTGATCCATGTTGGGTTGTCCATCATCTATCTTTAATTATGTACTTTAAGAGGTGGGGGTAATGTGGTTCTTTTGTGAAAAAACTTCTCAATCTAACATTTAATAAAGATAAGGGCTAATTATGAAATACAAACATTATAGTGGACTGGGAAAGGATTGATGTTGATCACTTTTTTCATTATTATATATTTTTATAATTTGATCTATTATGGATTTGTGCCATATGAAAATCATTATCTTCTGTGGTATCTACCTCCACATGGGTGATTTTTTATAACTTGTTTTGTTTCCCAAATGTAAATTTCTATAAATATCAATCTGATTAGTCATGCACACTAGGTTAAACAAGTAGATTACAAAAAATTTATACACTTATGTTATCACCCCTTCTTATCAAGGTGTTATTTAAAGAATAGCGTTTGTTAAATCTGAATACACGTTTTTTGATATGCATGGCTATGTGTTGTGTTGTTCTTGGTTTTGAGCATTATATGGGTTTTGGTGGAGGTAGCTATATTGTTTTCCATATTGGGGGGTGTGGTTGTATCTCAGGTTTAATGATTGATTGATTGTGGAATGCATGGAATTGTTATGTAGTGGCACTGCAACTGGGCAGTGGTTGAGCATCAAGGATATATGATAGGGTTGTGTCATGATTTCACGTTTGGGGTTTTTGTGGGGTTGGTGTTGTTTTTTATTGGGGATTCCATGATTTGTTATAATATTATGATTTGGTGGGAAAATAATGATGATTGAAGTTGGCACTGGTCAAAATGTTGTTCTGGTAAGGGGAGTATGAATAATGTTGTTTTAACTATGTACTTCTTCCTAGTGTGTTATGGATGATTTTGTGGATGTTTCTTGTATTGTGTTTGGTCATTTTCTGTGTAGGTATGGAAACAAATAACTAAATGATTTTATAATGAAAAATGATAAGTGGTTATATGAATTGGATGGGGTTATATTTCGAGTCATGGATTCTAGTGAACTGGTGTTCAAGTGAAAGTCATTCGTGGTGGTATGAGCATGTAAGGGTAGTGGAAAAGGTGGTCTCGAGTGGGATGGTTGAATAGTTGGAGTCCCATTGGATGGTTTGAGAGTGTTTTTACCTATATATATAAAGATAGTTGTTTATATTTTCCAAATTCACCCCACCCATGTTCATCACCATTTTCTGACCTCCCCCATTATTATGGGAGATAGTTTCTTTTCCAACATCCTAGTGGGAGAATAGATGGTGGGTTACTGACTATACCATGCTCCCTCTTATTGGTGTTTATCACCTTGGTCTTTTCAGGTTGGTCGTAATGGATTGAGGTGTATTATTAGATTTACGATATTGGATGTGAGAGAGGTGGTTTGTTTACCATGTTTCAACATGGTGAGGCCCATGTGTTTTCAGTTATGGTGTGGTTTGTGTTTGGTTCAAGTGATTTCGAGTAGGAGTGTTGTGTGATTTGTGGCCCCAGTGTTTTTGGAATGGTTGTGACAATGGGGATTGTGGTAGAGTGTAGTAGCGTCCTCCCGTTATCTGTTAGGGATGAGAAGTTAATCAATGGGATGTGGTATGTGGTACTCAAATACCGATGATCTTATAATATCACATTATTTAATTTTCATTACATTGTTAGTGTGTGTTGTCAAGGATGGGTGGATATTATTCCTTTATAGGTGTTGTCAGTTTTGACAGTTTTCTCACCAGGGCGTTAGAATGTCCCCCACCAACCTGTGCATGGGTGACATTGGAATATCATATTGAGTATATTTGTTTACTCACCATACATAAATATAACAATTTATAGGTTACTATAGATATTATATAGACAGTGATAGACCTTACTAGGTCGGACACTGGGAATGGTTTCTGTGTTGCTGCTTAGTTTTATTTTGGTACATACCCTAGAGTTTTCCTCGTATTTATAGTAGTTTTATTTAAACATGCATGTGGGAAGGATTTAAGTTTATATATATATATATATATGTATTGGAGATTTTTGAGTTTGATATATCTTACCTCCCAATGTCAGTTACTATCAACATGGTAATTCCACCCATTTTTTGTGAGATTTATAAACCCTAGGGGAAAGATGCACCCAAGTGCCTATTGGAGATGAGACGCAGGGTCATTATCTCTCTCTCATCTTGAGGAATGTTGGTCTTAACATCTTTATTATTCATATTAATAATGAAAATGGTGGGTTGTGATAGGTTATAATGGATTCAAAGGTGATGATTTTAATATAATTTCTAATTGTTCGAAATCTAAAAGTGGAATTTTATGTGAAAATATCTGATTAGTATGGAATTTTCAAAAATATATTCCATATAAATTATTAAAATAGGACCTCATATTTTTGGACAATTGGATGTGGTTATCATGATGATTTTCTCAAGAAAGACACTCAAAATATTGATCTGAGTGTCAAACATAATGTTTTTATGTCTCCATAATTTTTTGAATAATTTACTCTAATATAAATGGGGTCTTAACATTGAGGAGAATAAGATAATGTCTAAAAGATAATTGAATTAGACTAGAATTGTAATGTCATATAGAAAATAATTATAATGTGAAAAAATATGATAAATACATGAAAATGATATCCCAATAGTTAATATTATACTTATTTTGTATAGAAGTGATCCGAAAAATAGAAATATATCATGGAAAACAATTTAAAACATTAATTTAGGAAAAAATATTTTATACACTGAGAAAAATCTATATTAAAAACATGTTATATTTTGATGAAAAGTTTATTAAAAAATAAACCGGAAAATATATTATGAAATATCGATAATATTTTAAAAAATATTTCATTGAAAAAAAATAGAAAGGTAATAAATATATATTAAACGAATTTAGGAAAAAATTCATTGAAAATACATTGAAAACATAAAAATATAGCTAGAATTAATTTGAAACCCTATATCTTGGGAAACAATCTTTTGAAAAAAATAAAAGATGATTTTGAAATAATTTGAAACACTTTTTAAACACAAAACATTATTTAAATACATTAATCTGGATAACCACTGAAAATTAAAAAAATTAAAATATATTAGGAATAAAATTTCATTAATAATAAACTAATAATGGAATACCAAAGAAAATGATAGCCATCAAATCAGGTATGTTCATATATGATGAACATTCCTTTTACACCATGAAATTTTAGATACGTACAATGATTGGAAAAAGAAAATAATATTAAATTTAGATGTATCTTCCAAATTAGTAAATCATGGGTAAAAATTTAATTTAATCACCATATGATAATAGTAAAAAATTAATTAATTTCTTTTAGAAAAGATAGTTTTGAAAGAAATGATATTTCCAACCGAAAGTGGAAATAATGTTAAATTTTTTTGAAAATATATTATTAATAATATAATGTTAAATGGGTGGTAGAATTTTACTAATAGATGAATAATTAATTAATAAATATAGGGTAACAAAATTATTGGTTTATTATGATATACAGATCATAATATTTTATCATTGGATGTCCAATCATAAACAATATTGATAAACGATGAATTTTTTGAAATAATTTGTTACTATAATGGTAATTTTGAATCATAGTACCATTTAAAGAAACATTATATAAAATATAAAATAAAATTACACATAGGATATTATTGATATACTATATAAAATGTATGTATATAAACCACATAAGAAAATATACCTGTATATCAGGGCTTCTATCTTGAAGAATGAAAATTAAGACCAAATTACATTACTAATATGGTATATTATAAACCATATACCCCATGGAATAATTAACATCAAATGAAAATGAATATAAACTAAAATTTATTTATTAAAATCATTGAATGAATATATGTTCATTAAATAAACCACACTTAAAAAATGTTTGGTGAACATGGCTTGCATCTCACAAAAAAAAGTGAGATAAAAAAAACCATTACCTTATGTCTTGAATCTCTTCGTACTCATTCAAAAACAAATATAATAAATTTATTTTTTTAAAAAAATTACAAAAACATATTGAAATATTTATTACCATATATGATTTTATTATGAGTTTTTATTACTCATTTATTAACAACTCAATGTTATTGTTACGTTTCTGGTAATAATCACCTTGTTTTCCAAATCAGTTATGATTTATTATATTTATTTTCCTTATTTTATATAATGATATCAATAATTTAAACCATTTTATAACTATAGTTAATATTTATAATATAATTATTTATATTGGTCTGTAATAGTTACAAATATTAAACGATAAACACCATTCATGGAGACAGAAGGTCATACGTACACATGAACGATATTTCGATTTTACTGTCATGTTGAATGAAAAAGTAGATAGAATATATATATATATAATATTATTAAAATATAATTATTTTTTCAAATAAATCATATAAATTTAATATATCCATCCTTAGTATATTCCATGCAATGTGTGAACTAATAACATCTTATTGAGGAGGTAGTATACCACACATCCACAAAAAATGATTTCATATTTACATAAAATGGGACTAATGAATGTATGTTTTATATAATAATTATAGAATAATAAATAAACCATAAATACAATATATTTAATATGAAAATAAAATTTCAATAATAATTCCCAACCATGAGATGTGGTAATGAAAAAAACAACAACATCACTTTGGGGGGATTCATTTTTTCATACAAAAAAAACTCTAAGGTCATTACCCATTAGATAGAAGTGTGTGGAATATTAGTTATATCCCATATAATATATAAATATCATTATGCTAAGGATTGTGAGGTTATAAAATAATAATTTAATGATAATATATAATGGTGTGGATAATGAAAATAAAATAAAGGATCTTGACAAAGAATGCTATCTTTTTGTTGGGAATCTCCTTTTGGATTACATTATTGGACTTTTAATGATGGATTTATACCTAAATAAATGATTATAATATTATGGGAGGAATTTATG
Organism: Viscum album; assembly: GCA_963277665.1. Taxonomy (NCBI): domain Eukaryota; kingdom Viridiplantae; phylum Streptophyta; class Magnoliopsida; order Santalales; family Viscaceae; genus Viscum; species Viscum album. The sequence goes on along the minus strand of OY728126.1, from coordinate 810,020,378 downwards.
GAGACTAATTGATACTGTTTTAATGGAAAAAGTTTTTTAGATGTGTGGGGAAGGGGACAATGGAATGCCTTTTTATAGTGGATGTGGAGTAATGTTCTTGAAATACAAAAAGGTAAGCACTATTTGAAGGTCTCTATTACCTCATTTGATAACAATATTGAAAAAATTGAAATGTTATTTTATTGTATAAAAAAAATCCAACAAATAAACATAAATTCATTTTACATTTCATTTCCGTTTTCATTATGTTTCATTATATTTGTCGTTTTAGTTTTTCTTTTAGGTTAATTGTTTTTCTAAATATATAATATAAGAATTAAGACTAAATTAAGGTGTTATTTGTTAGGAAATATAATCCTAATGAATTATAAATGTGAAATATAATTTTAAAATATATAAAAATAATGCGTGTTAGAAATTTATTTTATATCAATCGTATGAAACACACATAAACACTACATTAACCCGATCCTTGAAAACAATGTTTTTACTATTTAACAGTCTATATATCCATTATAAAAGATCATTTTGTTCATTTATAGAGAATATTTTATATTTATTTACACATAAAATTGACATTGAAATTTTATTTTATGGTCAAATCATTTAATAGAGTATAATTTATTGTAAAATTACATTAATTTTAATTTTGACATTATTTGTGAAATTCTAATTATACAAAATAATAAAGTAATTGGAATTAAAATATATTCATTTATAATATATGTGAGATTCTATATTAATAAAATAAAATAATATATCAAAATAATTACATAAATTTACTTTACTTTTTCTGTTTTTAGATTCATTTATTTTATTTCACTATTAACTAAATAATCAATGTGTTAGAATTTGGTAAGAAAATAATGTAACTAATAATACATTAAAATTAATTAAAAATAATTATAATAAAAATTCCTTATTAAAATTTCTAAAATATATGTAAAAGCTAAAAAATAGTTTTCTCAATATCACAACGTTTTAGAAATGTTAATGGTAAGTAATGTTCTTTATTTTTGTTTTCTGTACTTAGTGTTCCAAATATATAAATTTTATTGAATATTATGCCGATAAGTAATATAATTTTATAAATTAAGGTATATTATATAGATATGGTCATAAAAATGTTTTTCGACAAGTTTATATGTCATTTTGTCCCTCAAGTTTAAGGGTTAGTCCCTTATTAAGCTTAATTTTATCTTCAATTATATAATTAATTTTAATAAACTTCTCATATATTTTTTTTAGAAAATGTAATTTTATATTATTATGATATAAAAATAAATCTCATTAAAAACATTTATTTTCATGTTTTAAAATTCTGTAATCATATTTTGGACAATGAAATTTAATACAAATACCGATATGTGGTGAGAAAGAGGGTTTTTAAAGTTAGAAAGCTTGAAAGTTCAATACATTTTTATATATAAATTAAACAAAAAAAATTATTAAAATAAACTAAATTGAATTATTTGATGTATAATTTATTTATTTTCACTTAAAAAAAATATAAATTAACATTTATAATTATTTAAACAAAAAATAAGTTTTTTTCTAAAATGTAATATTTTTCACAACTCATCGAAAATTCAATCATAAGAGACAAAAGAAAAACATACAACTGAAGTAAATTTATAATTTATAAAATAAAAAATTATTCTCATTTGGACGCAAAAAATTTAGAAAACACTCAAAATATAGTTTAAAATTAGGTTCTCATTCATGATGTTATAAAACTCGGTCGTGTGTATAACACCTGATATCTTAGTGTTGTGTTTAGAATAAGCTTAACACATTGTTTTCTATAAGTTGTGATTAATATTATATTTCAATATATTACAAGCTAAATTTAGTTTTGTGTGACATGAAAAATATCAATATAATAAATTAATTTTATTAAAAATATTTCACAAAATCTTGTGGTGTCACAGGATTAATGCTGGAAATTTGGTTCAATACTCGAAAAAATATGAATATTATTAAGGGAAATATGATTAATATTGTTATTTATTATATGATAGAGTCATTTTTCATATGTAAAATTATTTGGGTTCAGCCACAAACACTAAAATGAATCCATGACGAACTGGACACAATATTTTAGGTGGATTAAATCCACTTAATGATGACTACCTAAGAAAGTGTATATAAAGATTCAAAATAGAATCTAAACATTGAAAAAAAATTCTAACAGATTTTATCATCCAGAACAAGAAAAAAGGATGCCTTTTCATGATATCTAAACAAAAACATTCATACAACTAATTATAAAATCCAAATTTTAATGGAGAAAAAGGGAAGGAGAAATACTATGATATTAAAACTGATCTTAATGATACAAATGTATAACATTCATGGATATAGGAAATTAGGTGTGAATCACACAAGAATAAATAATTTACATTATTAAATTAAGTAAAATATTATAAATATTGAACAACTCCTTTTGGATATTATGAGACTCTGAATATCAACGATGTTGGATCTATAATAATTTGGAATGAAAATAAAACAAAAATGATATTTATTTTTTTGTTAGGATGAAACACAATTTCATGTGTTTCGAAAAAAATTGACAAATGTTATAAACTTATTTTTAGATGATTTTAATTATTTTTAAAATTAATTTTTTATGAAATAATTTTTAAAAGATGTAATTATACCTAGGGAAACATTTATTAAAATGGTTATGCACATAGTTTATTCTATATGATTATGATTATACAAAGTACATCTATAATGAAAGGATGGAGAATATATGTCAGGGTAATATAAGTTATATAATAAAGATAGAATTTATTCATTATAATCCTATGATTAAAATATGAATATATAATTTATGTTTCATATTTTTGAAAGGGAAGTTTATAGTCTTAGTACATAATAATTTTCTGATACACTAAAGACATCACATGGAGCTCATATAGTATGAATATATGAACCAAATGATAAAAAATAAAAATGGAAATCATTTATATTAATTAAATTATTGATGACTTTACATAACATACATAAATTATTTTTTTGAAATATAAATTATAGGCTCTCACATTTCTTAATTTTTTTAGGATATATGAAAAGAATTATGTGGTCATATTATGAAGATGGTTAAAATGATAATGGTGTTTAATACAAAAATTATATTTTTATATATTATATTGAAAATCGTGGAATTTATGTACAAGGTACAAATCCAAATAAAATTTTGTTATTTAAATAATAGATAGATGTTTGGTTGAGTTGTTATGAAAAATTTAGTTCAAGAATGATACTTATTGATTCTTTTGGAGGTAAACTAATGGAGTAGTGGTTCGTATTTATAATCAATTTTTCTAAATGATGATGTTGTACCTGCATCCTTATGAGATTTATTATAAATAAACCACATTAATGAGGTACCTAAATGTATTTTGATGTATTTTTATTTTAATTTTATTTTTTCTGAATATTATGAAGTTTGAGAAAAAATCTGTTGATGAAATATTTATTGCCCTCACAAATAATGGTATTATATTCAAATGTTTTTAAAAATATAAAATGATTGTATATTATAATGATTTAAAAATTATTAAACCATATAATTAAGATTCTACATTAGTAACTATAGATATGAGAGGGAGTGGATATGAATTTTAATAGTTGAACAACATGAAAATGTTCCTTACAATAGTAAAAATGATGAATCAACATGAGAAAATTCTTATAACATAGACATGTAAAATTATTAGAAAGAAGTACGCCCATATCATCCATGGGTAGGGAAGAAAGCCGAAGATAAAAAAAATTTAGTGATCAATGACAGCTTGTTTAAACATCAATACCCCCATAGATAGTTTCATAAAATTCAATATTATAACAGATTAAAAAAAATTTTATGAACATTTTGAACATCAATAAGGGATTAATTCTATTATTTATGTGATAGATCTGATTGAGAATTTTTAAATATAGAAACTTATACCCAAAATATACAATAATAAAGCGATTGGAAAAAAAATGGGTGTTTCAAAAAAGGTTTAATGAAAAAGGTAATGTGATAAGAAACAAAAAAAAGTTATTCTATAATGGATACTCAGAAATTAAAGGTGTTGACATTTATGGGAAACTTCCCCATGTGGATAAGTTATAATAAAAATAAATTATCTTTCTATTAATGTTCAAGGGTGATATAAGGTTTTAGAGATGCATATCTTGTCATATTTTTTTAACGGGGATCTTAAAGAAGAATATTTTATTGAAAAACCATGTGAATTTGTGGTTTTAATGACGAATGTTCAGTGTTCATATGAATGAACGAATTGTGTAGGTTAAAAAAGTGTTGAGATATTGGTACTATAAGTTAGATACATTTTATGGAATCAAAATATAAATAAATTAAGAGTTGAAATTAAACTCTACATAAATTAAAATCAAGAGATTTCCCGAATTACAATTTTATATGAAAATGATTTTGAATTTTTGTGGATATATGAATATAAATTTTATTTTATATGTAGATGTAGAAGTTATATGAAATTTCCATTGTTTTTAAAAAAAACATTCATGAAAAAAAATATATCAAATGAATAAATAAAATTTCAAATCTCACAAGAAGAATGTTATTTAAATTTTAATGATGATTCGAATAAAATATTATAATCCAGTTTATAAACTTATTAAATTGGGAACTATGTTGTTAAAGTATGAATAATGTGAGGAGGATAGTATTAAATACTTTTTGACGTTGGTTATATGTTTTTTATCTAAATTTCATTAAGACAACATATAGTGTATGTGGTTTCACTATGTGATATTTAAAACATTTATCTAATTTAATCAAATAGTATGATGAGGAAAATTATTCTTAGATATATAAAATACCCAACTAATTTTGAAATAAGATTTTTCATCTTGGGAAATATAGTACTTTTTGGTTAATGAGATGTAGAGTGTGAGGAATTTGTTGATGATAAACGATGCCTATCGAGTTGAGTTTTATTTTTCAGATAATGTGAAGTGAGTAAAAATACAAAGAATATAAATTTGTAAACTATCAAAATATTTGAAGATGTGTTTATTGTCTCCCATGTTGTATAAACAAAACATATCTGGATGAAGACACAATTGGATTTTTTTAATTTTTGAGGTATCCCCTTTGTTCGGTTCTGAAAATTAAAAATATATAAATATTAAAAATAATCATATGAAACATTATCATTCCATACACATTTATATCCAATATAACTTCATCAATGATAATGTTAAAAATCATGATTTTAATCATGAATGTCTTCCTATAATGGAGAAGGTTGCCGATATTTCCACCAAATCCATGATGAAGTATACATTACATAATTATAGGTTGATAATGGGTTAAAACCTCACCATACTAATGGATAATGTATGTGAATTTATAGCTTATATTAACTTATCATTATATATTATTTTCAGTGGGGTAATATATTTATAACATAAATAGATCATGTGTTATGTTATCACACTTTTTATCAATGAAAATTTATTTATATGGTCTTTTTAAAGGGACCAACAGTCATTTCAGTGGGTGAAATATTTTCTAATAGCTTATTGAAGGCGATGTAGTAAAATTTTTCAAATATGGGAGATGTTATTTTTATAAATTATGTTGATGTTGAATGAACAAATTCATGATGTTTCGATTAAATCAATCATAATACGAGTATGACATATATTTTATATCACTACTTATGGATGTCATGGTATTATTATTAAATGATTCTTAATTACTAAAACAAATTTTCCTATTTAGGATTAAAAATATTTGATATGTAATCTATTACATGAGTGTATTTTATTGAACTATGTTCTATTTTGAAAAGGTAAATAATAAGGGGTATATTGTTGGGAAAATATGTTTGGAAGTGTTTTTTAGGTGATTTATTGATAAGAGGATATTTGTTAATCTTGGGATGAACATATAGGATTTTCTCAATATGGTTTTCTTTTATTGTCTTGTAAAAATAACCTATATTTGTTAATCTTTCACAAAAACATGTAATCAAATAGTGAAAATTGGATAGATTCTACTGGACTAAGTCCATTTGATTAACATTACTACAGTGACATGATTCGAAAGAGATCCATTTTTTATGATTCTATTATCATGTTTACAAGTACCAATAGATATTGCATTCTATGAATTCATCTACACGTGATTTATTATTCTCCATGCTCATAACTTTATAATTACAGAAAAATATCATTATTTAAATTTAATCATAAAAATGTAAATAATGTTCTAGTATACAATGTTTATGCTGTGAAGAACTGTGGAGTCCATTTGACTCCATTGTTCTTCACATTTTACCAAAATTATATATACATGTAATTTTATTAGGTGGAGGTGGTTTGGACTATTATTAGTCAATAATTTTTGATGAATTATAATAATATGAATGTTTACAAGGAACAAAGGGGAGTCATTAGAAAATGAATCATATGAAGACCATTAGATTCTCTCTCATAATGACATTGTTACCTGCCCACTGATTGATGTGTTTCAATTTTTTAAAGAGTATTACATCTAAAAAATTCTTGTCAAGTGGAAATTTATAAAATCACAGGTAATTTTTTAATAGGATGATTATATTGTAGAAATTGGTCAACTAGATATAATGATTTGGTAGATGTCGTCGGATGAATGTTTCTTTGTAAAGTTAAATAGTCATAAGATGTCGTCTGATGTAAATATTCGAAGATCATAAATAAATTTATCTGATGATTGATGTTTCGTGTGAAATAATTTTGAATCATTACCACAATGTTGTGAACTTGTAATAGATGGTATTTTATCTATAAAATTTTATTCTATTATGTTTTTATGGATACATTAGTAGTTTAAAAATGTACATGATTTATGAATGTTACAGATATTTCATAAATATGTAAATAGTGATTATGTTTTGATTATTGTTAGACATACCAAATATCATTGGTAAAATATCCAATATTTACTATGAGTTGTAAAGATTTTTGATGAAAAATATTAACTTTGGGTATTAAGTTATTCTTCTAATTTCTATGAGAAATAAAATAAGTCAACTATTGGAGATGATGGAAATATAGAGTTGAAGGTTTTAAACAAATATTGTGGGTCTTCCAAAAATATTAAAGGTGCAACACCAATATAAATGGTCACCAAGGTGAATAAAAGTATTTATGGATGTGATTCTAATAATTGCATAATTATTAAATCAATTAAATATTCATTATAAAGTGTCATAGGTCTGGTGAAAATTTTATGTTGTCTTCCCATCAGTTGGAATGAGATATAATATTTTTATGATATTATATTAAATTAAGGAATAAGGATCCATAACATAAATAAAAACATAGTTTCATAATATATTTTATTAAATAGAGAGTGTGCTAAGGTGATAAAAATAAAAACGTGTTAGAAGTAGTATCTGTCAACAATAAAAAAAATTATTCTTTCTATACAAGATGGAAATCAAATTTAGTAAAATGAATGAATGCATCAAATGAAGTACCACCAGAATGAGGAAGGTTCTATAAAACTGATCATTAAAAAATTTAATATCAATAAGTACAATCCCAAAATGAAATAGTGAATATGGATCAATTTTCATAATTAAATCATATTAGATCCTCTTGTAGAAGGATTATATTGTTGTTACAAAAACATAATTTTGTGAATTATATTTGTGATGAGAACATGCACTATCATACGAGTAAAATTCATTGATGGTGATATTTTATTCTATACCAAATAAAACCACAAAAGAATTTCTTTATAGTGGTTTTTGTTTTATTTGATAGTATTCATCTGATGATAAGGACTTGATATCATGAATGACTATTAAACCATATAAATAAATTTATTCTTATGGTCGTACTAGTTTTCATAATTTCTATAGAGTTATATCTCATTAATAAAAGGTGATGGTTTTATCATAAGGAAAAAAAAATAAAAAAATAATATCAATATTTCATCCCTTACCTACACCTTTATGTAACGGATCTTGATTTTTAATTTCTATATGACATGGATATCCTTGTAGTGGTTTTCATAAAATCATATTTTCAATAATGAGCCCATGTTCAGAAGGATTAAAGGGGTTTTTTAGTCACATGAATTATATTTATGAGTCTCATTCACTATTGTAACTAATAAATTAATTTAAAATAGATATTGGTTTAGTTTGATAAGAAAATTAATATTCAATAATTTAATAAAACAACTAAAATATGATAATATTTTTCAAAAAAACAATTTGGTTAATTAACATGTTTTTAAATATGGGGTATGATATAGTTTGGACAATATGGGATAATATAGAGTATATTTTTCAATATATTTAAATGGTTAATATAATACAATAGAAAACCACTATTATTTTTTCAACCTAAGTGAGAGATGAAACACATTTCAAATTGGAGAAAAATTTTGATTGTTTTCATGTAAAGTATGTTGTAATGTCACCAAATGAAACTAAGTCATTGAGGGTGATAGGTTTGTAGGAAAAATAATGATTAATACCACTATATGGATTTCATTTACAAAGTGGAGGATATTATAATTATATTTTTAAGAAAATTTAATGGGGGATATTATTGTAACCTTTTATGGTTGGATTTGATTTTTATCAATATATGTGGAGGTCACCCAAGAAGATGTAAAAAAATACACGTTGGATATTGAAAAAATTAATTAATTTTTTTTGAGGTATAAAAACTATGTCGGGTTTTTCTCATGGAAGTTGGAAGAACAAAAGTTAATAAGTCGATAAGTATTCTGGATGTGGAGATTTTGGATGGTGGGTAGTGGAGGTCATCCATGTCATTGTGGTACGTTTTCCAGGACCATTGAGGATATCGAATAAGCATTATATCACTGAAAGGTAACTTATGTAATGGTGATGAACTTGGTTCTTTAATGATGATAAATTTCTTATTTATGGGTCAATTATGATGTCTAGAATTTTAATAAAAAAAACTGTAAAATTATGAAGATATGTAATGTTAATAGAAAATTTCATTGTTTGGGGTAAAGGTAATATATTCTCTGAATACAGGTATGTGACATTTACACCCATTCTATAGAAATGATCCAATACAATGGTTTTTGTAAAATGAAAATCAATTTTTCACTACAACCTATAGAATTATGAATAAAGATATATTATTTCTTATATTAAATTAGATATAGAAGAGTATTGTTTTTTGTGATCACTATCACCTATGTGGTTAACCAATATTATTCAACTATAAAAACGGAGAGCAATACACATTTTAATGTGTTATGGTTTTCTATAGTAATCCCAATTTAGAACATGGAATTTCACTTTGTGAATTTTAGACATCATGGAAGACTCTAAGTTCTAAGTATATATGTTTTTAATTCCCAGGGAAATATATGGAGGTTTCCATTGTGTTGAGCATTTCAAATCATGTTTTCCTCGTTATTCACTACACTATGTAATGTTATCAAGAACATTGTAATTTTATTAGGTATTTTATCTATATATTATATAAAAATATTGTATTGTAGTGGCTATGGAAGGGTGACTTTGAGAATATAAACATTGATGTCCCCACTATATCAAAGGAAAGAGGGGCCACCCATCAAATTAAAATATCATATTCTTCATTTATAATTCATGATTCAATAAAATAAAATATTAATTATATCAAATTATTAACATTAATTAACAAAAATATTATACATTATTTGTGATATGAGGTTCATGAAGTGGTTATAATCATAGAGTCATGCAGATCATGAGAAGTTAAATCAAGAGAAAATTATTATGATTTATATATTTTTAATTTATTAGAAACATGTTATGTGAAAATATTTTTGAAGGCAGACTAATAATGGAGATAAAAATGAGATTATTATATTTCATGACTACTGGGCATGGAAAATTTAATAAATAGAATGAGAAATATCACATATTTTCTAATTTATCAAAAAAAATAGAAATTGTAAGAAGTAAATTGGATGTTTCCAATAATAATTTTCCATGATGAAATATACATCTCAAAACATAATGAACATTTATGAACTAAATTACATGAATTAAATGAATATTAGGTGATTCTGTAGTGAAAAAAATATAAGGTGTTCCAGTCATAGTGCTGGAAAGATGATGGTTTTTTGGAAATATAAATGAAATAAATAATCACAGAGGTCTATAAAGAATCATTCATAAGGTTAATATTGAAAAAGAGGAGTTACATTATTTCACAATAAAAATGTATCCATGGAGAACACTTGTGAATATAAAAAGAGAAATGGGATGCATGCATTGATTACCATGGTGGGAAAATATGTAACATGCTGACAAGAATACCATTAATATAGCTCCACAAGCCAGTTCACCCTAATCCCTAAAGTTTGCATCTTGATACATTAAAGGACCTAATAAAGTAGTGACATCATAGGGTGTGACAATGGGATGACTATTCCCTCATACTATATAAATATAGCTATGAAAAATAATTGAAAAAATCTATAGTAAAAATAGATAGAGTGTGGATATATTAAATGAACTGAAATAGAAGAACATTATCATAAAAAAGAAATGTTATTACTACCATAAAATATTTTTCAAAATATATTTTATACTTGGATGATCACACATTTATGCATAAATACGAAAAATTGAAGTAATTTATAGGGCAGTACTACTAAATATGTGCTAGTCCAAATACCCTACCTCATTAACAATACCAAGCTGATTCTGCCAGATCAAAAGACTAACATGAGAAAATATACTTGTTCATGCCACAATACACCTCAACCATTTCCATCATATATATATTCCCAACCGAAAATATCATGATAAATTCTTCACACACATATAGGTCCACATACATGGGTGAGTAATAATATTAGTAGGCCTCCCTAATAATGAACCAATAAATCTTGTTTTAGCTATTAATAACATGATATTTCCCTAGACTTTTTATGATATAACTAAAATAATAATTAAAATAGATAAATTGAAAAAACAATCGATCTTTGGGATCAATATCTAGGATAAATAGAAAATATACCATCATTTAAATATATATGTATGTGTGTGTGTGTGTGTGCATATATATTTTCATAAATATAAATATTCAAAAACAAATTCTACATGAGTAAGGAGAAAAATTACATAATAAACATTAGTCAATCCATGGGACCTTATGTTGTGTTTGTGGGTTGTTCTTGTCTGTTTATTAGTGTTCTTGAGGTTGTATGCTTAGGTACCAGATCCCTTTAAACCGGCTTATGAAAATCAAAAAAAAAAGATTTGTCCTTCCTAATCCATGGGACCGTAAGCCCGGTCAACTATAAAATGTTCCATCATGTCTATATATATATATAATTGGTCTATTTATACATATACAAATAATAATATACATACAAACACCCAAATATGTATATACAGGAGTAAGGGGAAAAATAACATAGACAACAGTAGTCAATACTTGGGTCTGTAATCCTGATCGTCAAGAAATTCTATAATAAGGGAATTCAGCTAGATATTACACAACTCAAGCCCTGTATTATTATATTTACCCTTGGGTATATAATTATAATTTAAAATTCTTGTTCTATCTAGTGGAAGAAATGTATATGTGAATGGTATGTCACCACAAGGGGATGAATTCCTTCAACCTATGTTCACTCATACTCCCCTTTAATGATTTTAATAAAGGATAACATATACTAATAAAAATTCCAATAATTAGGCACTGAGATAGATTCCATACCACTCAATCCCTATATATCTAGTCTATTATCTATATCATAGGAATCGATCTCTTGGATATCATGACATTATAACTCATATAATCAACAAGGCCATGAAATCTATGTGATTTATAAAAGGAATTATTTTCTTATCCATGTACATGATTAACATATATTCATATAAATAGAATAATTACACCATCCCTTGGAAGTATTTATATGGGATTTATAATTTATCTATCCCCTGTATCTTAGGGAGTATCCTGGGTGTCACATTAGGTGAGTGTATTCTTCCATCTAGTATATGTCACATAATTTTTTATGAGAATCATATATAAAACCATTATCCTGTAATTTACAAGGGAGATCGTACTCATCCGCATTGCTCAAGTATCACATTAAATTGGGATTCCATGCTTGAAAATCATAAGAATATATATTTCATTCCTCAATATAATAATCATATGGAACCCATACCCGAAAATTAGAATCAATAAGCTAAAAAAGATGGATCCCTAGAAGTTTCACTAGAATCCGAATAGTTTGAAAATAATGAAAAATCATAACATCTGGAAAAAATGAAATATGAATAGGCAGACCAATACTAATAATCAAATCATGTTAGTATCATTATCCAAAAATTAGTAAATACATCCAGTTATCAACACTACATCAACAATAATGAAGTGGATACACTAATAAAAGAGTAAGGGATTACGAATGCTAAAACTAACACAACATCCTAATCCTCATGGGCTTACATGTTTAGAATTTTTTCAAATGTGACACATTCAGACATATTTATCCAAACCCCTAATGAACTATCTTAGTTTTATTCAATCATGGGGGAAACCTTTGTGTGTACTATGTCATGAAACATAAAAAAAATACTACTCAGGATCCTTAGTGACTGTATATTGGAATAGAAATCATTCATGGGACCCTTAATAACAGTATGAGTAGTTATATGTATCCTATGTTAGATCCATAAAATGGAAAAATTTAGATGTATCCTATAATTGATTTTTTATCTCCGTATAAAAGTAATGTTATCCCACAAGGTACCCTCCGTAACAAAAAAATTTAGTGCCATCATTCACAAGATCCTCTATGTTAAAATATAAGTCAATTTAAAGGAAAAAATTATTTTTTTAAAAAAATTTCTATAATGGTGAATAATATCCAACCTAATATTAAGGATCATATACGTAATATAATGTATTTTTACTATTGGATGAATAACCTTTCCATTTAAGAAAAATTGTGAAATGCCTCTGTAGAGGCTAGAATTCACTTCAAGGATACTTACTTGATGATTTACATGGAAAAAGCTCAAAATTAACAAATAATGTATAAAATTCCAAATAGGGTGAATGAAGATATGAATGACCTTAAGGAGGGTTCAAAGGTCATTGTGTATTGATAGTTCTCTTGAAGCCCAACATGTATGTGTACTTAATCAAGATATGGAATATAAAGACCATGTACAAATCATGTATGTCATATAAACGGTGTGAACCCTACACATGGTACCTTATCATTAACCTATCATGACCATGACATACATTTTTATATCTTTTTACTTTTACATGGAAAATTACACACACGAGGTATGGTCATGTACTATATACTTCCAAGTTCCCTCACAATGGGTTTCTGGCTATGTACATGGATACAAAACCATGTACCATTACATAATGTGTGTGCCTTATAATTTTTTTTATTTATAACATGTACATATTCATTGAACATTTCGAACACACAATGAGTGCTCCGAAACTACATTCCATGTGATCAATATTTCTGAATGTGAAACACCTCAAATTAGACAAAAACAATTTTTATCCATGAAAGCAATAGACCTACCCTCAATGGGTCCTAATAAATCATAATAGAGATATAAAATAATTGGTAAATCAATTTTTATAAATTAATAAAATCTTTTTGAATACTTTTTGGAGTAATCTACTAATTCTTAACATGTTATTGCATATCACTACTTCAGTTTGATAATCTAGGTCCTCCCGAGCTCTACAGTGATGCAAATCATCCTCCATCATTATTTTTACCTATATCAATATCCCAAATGTCTCTCAAATTTTGTAATGTTATTCAAAATGGTTTTTATGTGGGAATACATTAGAGAGGAGGGTTATAAAAATAAAATTTTGAAATGGATGAAAATCCAAATAAAAGGGTCACAGACTAGTCCTTAGTGACAAACTCAACGTTACACATTTCCAATAAAAAAATCATAAAGAATCACCAGATGATATAAAATACCAATACAATGATTCAATAAAAACATATATATATATATGAACAAAAGTTTTTTCCAAATAAATTGTAATTTAAATAATTTAATATTAGATACATTTTAACCTATGAAAACACAAGTGGTTCTAAATTCTTTAAAACTCTAGACCTTGGGTAAAAGAACGATTCTATGATCATATATGTGGTTTGGAAAATTTATTTGAGGTCATATTCTAGGAGAAAATAACTATATTACCTCTTTTAATAATTTGAGTTAAAAAATCGAAATTTTGGAACAAATATCAACCTTGAAAAAAAAACATGGGTCCCTACAACGTCCCCATCATAAACCTTATCACCCCAAATAATCCTCGTTGGTCCAAGGAAATACATGTTCCCCTAAAGAGAATCATCACATCCATGTATATTTAATTTATAATAACTAGTCTCATAGTGATGAAATCTCTTCTAATATGGATGATTTCTAACCATGACAGATATGATAGGCAACATTATAGTGTTTTCATTAACTCCTCCCCTATCCTAGATCTAAAAAAATGGAAGCATAAATTTTAAACTAAATATGATGGTTTAAACCCACAAACGAATAATGGTGCATTCCTACCTCTATAGATTACTTTATACATTCCCTTGATAACAACCTCCAAAAGATCCATCATTAAACCAAGAATTATATTTAAAATAAAATGAGGTTGGTGAATAATTGATGCTCACCTATAATATTTTGGGAAATGATAAAATATAAAGAATGATCATCTTTATATATGAGTATATTAAGACACCATCAAGAGAAATGTACATATAATCTAATCCATGCTCATACCTTACCTATTTAACTTGGCCTTGACCATGCCCTAACACCACATCTCCTTATAATGAGTGTCCAAAACCAACCATGTGACATCCATATCATGGGACCTGGTTTATCCTCAATGTATCCTCTACCGTGGAAGGCTATTTATTAATTATAAAAAAAACTCATGAAGAAAATACCTATAGTATTCATTTAAAATATTTTTCCATGAATCACACACATCAACACACTAATTTAATATTTAAATGATACCACATGTGAATGATTTGTATCATCATCACCCGAGTCATGGAGAGATTAATATAGTGTTGTTCATTCTTTGAGGTATTGTTTTAAATGTGGTTGGCCTAGAAGAGTGGTTGTTATTAGGGTTTAATATAGGATGTGTGGTTTATTTGGTATATGCCTTCATTTAGGTTGGGTCACATTAGTTTATTTAATAACCTTGCAAAGGGATGGGATTGGAATGTCACCAAAGGTCAGTTAAGGACATATGTCTACATATTATTGGTGTTATAATAATTTTAAAAGGAAAATATCTAGTTTAAAGGTGAATGTGGGTTTTGGGGTCGTAATATATTTCTATGAAATCATGTGCTACCAGTTTCTATTGGACGATCAAGATTCAACCTTTTTATTCAATGAGGTCCCTATAATTCCATTAGATGTAAGATTCATTTCGGTGATCCTTGTCTTGGGTTTTAAAGAATAATGTGGTCAGAATTATGTGTTTTTTAAATGTATGATTGGAATTTTGAAAAGAAATGTGGTTATTCAAAGAAATAATATTGTCTACCTTAGTAGTTAGCCGATGTTTTAATAGTTTCTGATGGCTTCATTGGGGATGATAAGTTTTTATGGTGGGTATATTTAAAATTCCCTTGTTTTTTATACAGGATTTAAAAATTGTTTTCAAAAAATCCATTTATGGATGGGTAGGTTTTCTTAAACCGAGCCTTAAAATATTATTTCAAGTGTGGAATCAACTAAAGATGTTGTCTTAGGACGTTGGTTAATACCCTATAATTTTCAAAGGTGTACTGATAAGTATTGGGAACAACTGGTCCTAAAAAATACCACAATAATGCATCTGCACAGGATGTGCACGCTTGCAGTCCAACACGTGAAGCTTACCTAGTTTAATATTTTACATATTTTTATTAAATAATATTAAATATGAGATATTTGTATAAATTCAATAATGTGTTAAAAATATTAATTTTATTATAATCATGGTTTTATAAATTATTGGGATGTTAAATCTAACCTGAGGTAGGGTCACTTTTTATGTCCTTGATTTTAATAACTGCATTAATAAAACACTTTCTACACCTTTGTTCGAATTTAAATTATACAGTAATGTATTCATATTCAATTCCCTTAAAATTTTAATTGATATTGTTTAATTAAATTTATAAATATGATATGTGATGTGTTCATTCATAGATTTGGATGTTACTAAATGATGCTTCCTTTGTGAGATAATTTATGAAATTACAATGTGTTGGTATTAAGCATGTATTGTTAGAAAGAGAATATATTTTGAGTTTATCCAAGATGTATTATATTGTCAAACAAGAAACAACCATTATTATTCCTTGTAAATGATACATAAATGAAATTTGGACTTGGACACCCATAGGTGTTCTATTTTATCAATGCCATAGAATTTTATTTACACAATCGACTATATATCTGTTGGGGAATTAAATTATTGAATGGGGAAGTATGAGTATTAGGGTAATTTATTGTGGAATTAATTATCAAGTTGTGAATTGTGAAATTGTTGAATTATTTTTAGTATTGAGAATATTGAATATGGAATATTTATATAACATGTTATTTATCAGATGATAAATTATAAAATGTTAATTATTAATGGATGGATTAAATATTTCATATTAAATGGTGAACGATTAATCAATTTATGTATTCTTTATGAGATATTATTTTACCATAATTATATAACTGATCCAGTGATTAATTACAATATGTTGGTTAGTCTAAATGCATATATTTATTGATGGATTAGAAGAATTGATTTAGCAGTGATATTTTGGATAATTAATTCTGGAAAATTTGTTATGGGATGTGAGTTGTTTTGTAGACTAAGTAATTGATTGATTAATTAATGGTAATGTGTACTTAGTTAATTGTTGGGTTAACTAATAGATATGATATATCTAACCAATTGATTGGATTAGTAAGGTAATAATGATAATTTATTGGTGGATTAATTATCATGTTTTTATTTAATAATTGGGATAATTAAATGTTGAGTTAATTATCAAGTTGACTTGTTTGTGGTTAATGAACTGTTAATTAATTATTAACTATTGATATGTTAAATGGTTAATTAATTTTAAAATTATTAGATATGTGATTTATGTTATTAATTAGTTTTGGATTTAATTAACATATTTGATTAATTATTTTATCATTTAATTAATGGCTTTTTTTGATGTGTTAGACAAGGAATACTACTCCAATGATAAATATATATGAATGATTGATAAAAAAGTTGCGAGATAGGGACTCATGCTCCAAATAATCACAGGGTGCAAGACATGGCATTCTACACCCAACATGAATGAAAATTTTATTTTATGGTATAATTAATGATGCTCCAAATATCCATGGTTTGAGATACAAGGTCTAATGCCCCAAATACCCATGAGGGTTCTATACATGAAATTCTATACCCATTAATTATCATAGGATCATGGGTATAATTTGTTGTACTTGAATATAATTAAATGGTTAATGAAAACTGTTGTGATGTAATGATTTGTGATTGAAGATGGAAAATTGTTCATATCCCAGCACTGCCAAGGTAGTTATTGAGATACGAGTGTCCATGGGAACCCAAGGATTTTATGCAATTTTTTAAAGAATATAAATTAATGAGTTTGATATAATTTGATGAGGAAGGTATAATTTAATGAGGCTTGAATATTTGTTAATTGAAAATGATTGTGTGATAACTTTTGTATATTGATGAAAAATTTATAATGCATCTTAAGACACAAACTGAGGGATAATCTAGGAACATGGGTATATAGTTACATTGTAATGCTTACTTTATTTATGAATTACTTCACATTATATAAATTATTTATTGATTTTATGGATCTGGGGATTACACAGGTGGTCTCGGCCTACTGAGATTATATCTCACACCCTAATTGGGCCTCCGTTAGACTTGGGTACATGAGTAGATTCTATTTGGTTTCAAGATTGTGTTGTTTTCATATACTTTGGTGATATGATCAGTAGGAGGAGAAGCTCATGATGATCAAGGAAATCACTCTCAGGGATTGAGTAATAATATAATTTTATCTTTATTGATATTTAATGCATGATGTATTTTTTAACACGTCCATAGTTTTTCCATCAAAACATGTAAGTGTTTTATAACATTGGCATTATCCATTTTGTTTTATACAAGATTTATAAAATTATGTCTTTTTCTACATTATTATTTTTCACACTGTTTCAATATGTTTCTATTATTTTCCACTATTTTTCTTTTAATAGGAGGGTATATTCTCCCCATATACTATCCTTAGACCCTCGTTGCTAGTTGGCAGCCTCTGGCGTTTAGGGAGACACGCGTGAGGTCATGTGGTGACTGGTCCAGCCACTGGTTCAAGGGTGAGCTGGGTCGAGACATATCATAAAAATACACCCATGTTTTAAAACAATTAATATACTTTACTGAATAAATTTTTATTAAACAAATAATTATTAAATAATGATTTTTGAAATTTAGAAACAATAAAATAATCAAGATAATTTTAGTTATAAATTCTCCCACCCATTATTAAATTTATATTAATAATTTAAAACATTATAATGAAAATACAAAGACATTCTATGATGTTATTCAATATCTTCTTGAGTATAGATTTTCTAAAAAACTATATAGTGTAAAATAATTAAACAATTACACTCTAAAACAAAATATCCCCACACACATGATCCTAAAATCAATATCAAATTTACATTTTAGAGGATAAAATAGCAACGTCCAATACCTAAAATTTATTCCTAAAAAAATGTTTCTATGGTATTTTAAAATAGTTCCCTCAGTACATGTCACAAAAAATTAACAATTGAAATTATGTCAATTCAACGAAAAAACCATTATTCATATTAAAATTTTGATGTTCACAAACAAAAAAGAATCTATTTTTTAGTAAATATATTATAATTCTATTTTTATTTGAGATAAATTGTCATAAAATATCACTTTATTTATCATGATCTCTTAAAAAATTAAATCTATCACCATGGATAGTTTTCCTAGAATATTGCACAATATTCTTGTTATATTGAAATAATATATATATTATAAAAATTATGTGGTATATTTTAAAATTAACTTTGATATCACTTAATCATTATTTTAAAAATAAAACTTTTATGTAATATAGTCATTTAAAAATAATCAACCTCAAATTGGGATGATTTATTTTTTGAACTCCATGAAATTTCTATTTTACCATACAATTGAAAAATTATTTGGGTAATATTTCAATTAATACTACAACCACTAAAATCAGAATCATAGTAAGATAATATGTTAAATGGTTTTGATTATAGTAAAAATCATGTCTAAATTGTTCCTTTAACATATATAATCATTTTGTAGTCAACATTTAATTTTATTTACGTAAGATTATATTGAATCCTAAAACCAATAAGTGTTGATAACACAATATCACATCTAGACGTTGTCAAATAAAGTATGATTCTAATAATTTTAATAAGCATCATATTATTTATATGTTTTTGTGATTTTTCTAAATAATATATTAAATAATTACTCATTAGGGTTATCAAACATTTACAAGAACAAAAGATAAAACCTTTTAAAAAGAATAATTTTTACATATATTGATTAAAAAATATACAGTCACATCATTTAATGATATTACAACTAGGTAAATACATTTTTTATCAAATTAGTTTCACATAAAATTCAGAAGTAATTATCATATATAATCCACCAAGAATGAAATATTTTACATAACCAAACATAATAACCTATATATATATATATATTCCTAATTAAAAAATTGATTTAATAAATTCAAATCAGTGAATATTGGATTAAGTTTACAATTATAATAATTATTTCACATTTAAAAAAATGTTATTCTTTCATTGAAATTTCTATAATATTTCATTATACTATATAACTATTTTTATATCAAAAAATGTCACGAATTTTTATAATATTAAAATCTCTGTGTATTTTTTAACATACACATCTTCAGAAATTAAAAAAATTACAAATGATATTTTAACATACATTTGGGTGAAATTAATATTTTCAAAATAAGAAAAATATATTTAAATAATTAATAAATATATTATAGTAACATGAGAAAAATAATATTGAAAATCAATATATTCTTTATTGGAATAAAATTAGAAAACACACCATTCCTTATTTGTAACTATATTATATTTTTTACGAATTTTATTCTTAAACATACATATAGTCCATATAAAATTTCTAACAATAGAATGTTAATTGTATTTCAGATTTATTTAATTCAAATTTACATTATTCATCAATAATATAAATCATTCGATTACAATGATTCGAAGCTCAATCAACATTAGTTTTAACAAAAATGATAACAATAGTATAATTGAACAAATAATAAAAAACATATATTTTATTATGAATTCATGTTTAATTGTATAAAATATAATTATAAATAGGATGATAATTAAGATATTTCCCATTTTTAGAATTTTATTGAGAAATAATATATCATACATCTACTAATATGTTATCATATTTAGGTAAAGCTTCAACAAAGTAAAATTATTTAATTTTTTTGATGATTATCTAAATATAAATACATAATTACAATATTTACATTAAATATTACATGAAAATGTTATTAATCTTCTATAATTATCTTATTATATAGTATATATGAATTAATATTATTATATTATCCTAATGAGATAAAATAATGACTTTTCCTATCAAATTTATTTGGAATATCCTCATTTTTAAAAATAAAAATCTTATACCCAAATTTTGTAAAATGATCAGTCTTGGATTTTATTTATTTATTTAGTTCGTCTAAAATTTTCAATAACAAATGTGAAATAAAATTCTTTCATATTTGACACATGAACTATTAACTGATTCATCAAAAATAAAATCATGTAAATTAAATTCATTAAGAATAGTTTTTTATTGATATCATGAATTGATTTATTTTTTTCCTACAACACCACTTAGTAGTGGTGTTTTAAGAATAAATATTTTTAATATATCTATTATCATCCAAATATATTTTGAAATATATATTAGAAAAAAGAAATTCTTTATTAATTTTAATGGAAATTATTTATAAAATTTTTTATTTTGAAATAGTTTGTAAATACAAATAATCCTGTTAAATTTTTAACTTTTTTTAGTAATAAAATATGTCTTAGAGAATCTAATTAAATTAATAAAGATTTAAAAAACACATTTAATTCCATATTAAAATGTGTTTTTCATAGGTAATATAAATTCAGGTGAAATATTTATAGACATATCACTATCTAAACATTGTTTATAGATATTTATTTTTTTACATAGATTACATTATGAGTTATTATCCTAGAAGAATGAACATACCATTTAAAAGTTTGGGGTTTTCTAAAACCATTCATTGTTTTGATAGTTGTTTTTGTTATAAAAATTGAAAATGTCCCAATAGTCTATTGAAAATAACATTTTCTGAATCTACATAATTTAATAATTTTAATTTCATCTCACCTACATTATAAATATATATAGTGGAAATACTATTTAGTTATCATTAAATATAATACTATTTTATTTGAATAATAAATACAAATTATCATTGAATTTTCCACTCATTACAACATCACAAATTAATGACATACTAATTATGTTGTGATTTATTATATCAATATATAATATTATTAAAATAAAAACATATTGAAATATTACTAAATCGATAATAACTCAGAAAATTTCATCTGTTATATCAATTAATGTCAGGGAGCCTCTATCACATGAGCTAAAAGATATAAAAATAAATTTATCACTATAAAAGTTTATAAAACATTTAAGGTCTATGAACCATGATTCCTCGATACTATTAAGGAATATTTCCTAAAATTAATCCATTAGAAAACATAATTGGTGCCCAACCAAATTTGGGTTGAATTGGGTTACTATATGATAGCTTATGAACCCCCCATAATTATGATATTTAATATATATTAAGATAAAATATAAATTATTTGAAATAATAATTTTACTATAAGTTGATGATTGAGAAAATCCCAATTAGAAATAATTTAACTTTTTACATTTCAAAATATATCTAAAATATGTAACACTAGAAACTCATCTGTTAAGACATTTAAAAATTATTATAATTACAATTTATTTACATTTCTATCAAATTTGAAACATATTTTATCCTAAATAGGTTTTTCATATCCCATATTTTATCAATTTTTTATCATGAACAAAAATGGATAATTTATCCATCGATCAAGAAATATGATTTTAAGATTATCATTCTCTTTATCATTATCATAAATGGAATTATGAATTTTATCATTTTAACATGAATTTGTATTTAATATTTTCTTATTTTATTATTTGATTTTAATATAATTTATTCAATATTATTTATTTCATACATTGTTTTATTGAATTTTATTTCATAACATTTTTTGTTCTCAAGAATATAGTCATTCGTTCGTTAATTTTTATCCTTAAGAATATTCATCCATACCATTATTATATAATTTTATAAATAAAATAATACATTTTAGTAAAATTATGTTTTTTAAGATTATAATTTTATTATTTTAAATTAATTTTTTTTAATTATTCTTATTTTTATTTTATACTTTTCTTTATAATTCCCTAATTCATTAATTTTTATTTTAAAATATTTAATTTCATTCAATTAACTCTACAACATTATTTTCATTATAATATTCATAACATGGACTAGAATCACGTACGTTTTTCATCATTCTCATTTTTTATATTATGAATATATTGGTCAATTCTCCTACAAACTCTGAGTCATAACCAATTGAGTTATATTGTGCATTGAATTTCAATGTTTAAAACAATTATCTATTTCTTTATTCATGAATATTTTATATTTTCAAATCCTATATCAATTTTTTATAATCATATATAATATATCTCTTTATTAGTAAATTGTATCTTATTAATTATGTTATGTTATTATATTTAATACCATTACCATTCTCACTTCCTTTTTGGTAATAATTCCAATGATATTTTTAAGATATCATTGAAAAATATCCATTTAATTTTATTTATTTATGAAAAAATGTTGTGAAATTTTATGATAAATTTTTATGAATTATCTATAATTCAAGAATATAATAATTATTAAATACATTAATAAAATATTTAAATTACAAACCATTCTCCTTTGATGGTTCTTCCTTGAAAATATTTTCTTACTTCCACTCATACAAGAGAAATGACTAAACATGTTTATTTTCGTCTCATCGATTTCCAATTCATCACATGCCATGTATTTAGTATTTTTATAAGATCTCTTTAGACTATTACAGTATTATCAGAAACCACATCAAGAACATAAATACCATTTTTGATTCTTTTAAATTGTAGAATCAATTAATTCACATATTCATTTTAAAAACATTGAAATTGTGGTATTATCTATGTCTAATTCTATGTTCTTTGGATTTAATCTCATCAAATCAATAATGTGTAACATGAAATTTTCTCCACAAATATTGAGATATCATAAAAAATGATACCTAAATAAAAACATTGGAACTAATAGAATAAAAAAAAATACTCATTACTTTAAATTAAAATTTTACATTTACATATCTATATTTTACATTTAAATTCATTGAATATATATATATTAATATTTATATGAATATAAATAGAGGCAACACATGAATCTATGTATGGGTGAGCCTAGAAATAATATTTTAAATATTTTATATATTTTAAATACCCTAACCTATAGTTTTTTGGGAAATGTTGTGTAACTCTTAAATAGAGTATCAGATAAAAAATTTATAGCCTTTGTTGAGCATAAATCATGGTGTTTTTCCTAGATAAAACAAAATCATTTCAGCATTTGACATTTAGTTAGATGTCATCACATGTGTTAATTATAAAATAAATAAATTTATTTTTTTATTTTTTTATTTTGACACATTGACCAGTTTTATCTGATATAAGTATTATTCTATGATCAATTTTATGTGTTAGGGATCACAAATTATTCACAATTATATTTTGACCACACATCACTGGGATAAACTATTTTGGTATTAAAAATTACAATTATTAAAAAAATTGAAATTAATGATTGATTAAATTATATTTTCACCGTTTAAAATAGAAATTTTGGTTTTTTAAAAGTTTCATTATAAGAGGAGGAGATTTATAAGGATCTGGAATGATGTTCAAGCAATCCATCCCAAACTTCGCATGAGCCGAAAAACCTAGGTGGACTCAAAAACAGACCTAAAATGATTATTATGTCCAATTGGTTTGAAATAATGTGGTATGATCTTGAATTAAATTATCTATAACTAATTTGAATAAGCGCAAGACCATTTATTAAATGTACATGCTGATCCAAAAAAATTATTCCATGAAATGGAATCTACATGATGTAATATATAGGGTTATAGATTTGAAATATATTATTAGATGTCTACATAAAAATGATGAATAATTTTCCGTGTAGATAAAAACGAGTTGTGATAATAGCATTTTTTATTTAAAGCGAGATAAAACTAAATGGGATCCAAAAAACATGGTCCATGTGGTTTTTCAAAATTATTGTTTCAAAAAAATCTTCCATTTTGGTTATAAATAAGAACCACAAGCACCCAATGTTTATGTTAGACATGGAGGCATAGATCTAGTATTTTGGATTCCAAAATGTTTCATTTCCAATATTATATATTCTAGAGGCCCCTATCCACATTTTGGGGTCATGTATGAATGTGAAATTTCACTGAAGCCATGTCTTCATTTAAATAGCGATAAAAAGGGTGAACACTCATTTTAAGGGAGAAAAATATTCATGGGATGGAGTGTGTACTGATTTTATTATACTATATTTGTGTAATTTTTTTAATATTTTACTAATGTTTTATCCTAACATTCTACTCCTATGAAAATATTTGATTAGTATAACTAAATGAATCACTTATCTTTTCAACAATAGGGTTTAGATTTCACGTGGGACTATTAGGTTTTTCTGATTGTAAAATTATAATTACCCACATTATCTCACAAAATAATGATATATCAGTATTCTTTGGAACATTCACCCTATTCATGATGTCCAATCCTTGAAAACATAAATTTTATTTCATGGGGTGGATCTACGTCCATTGGTTTATGAAGAAAGTGGGGAGCCAATAACCAGAAGACCCTCAAAATAATTATTCTATTAAACTATGTGTAATTATTTAAACAAATAAATATAAAATATGTGTTGGGAAAATAAAACATTCTCTTATCAAAAATTTTAAAACTCCACCTTCTTTTTTCAACTATTAAAATGTGCAGTATGTAATTTTATTTGTAAAAATATTTCCAGAACCACTGCTTAATTTATTCTATTTTATTAGAAATAAAAACATAAATACCCCATATATCCTTGAGAAATGACATAGGTTTTTCCTTTAATTATACATAAATATAAAAAATATAATCAATTTGACGTGTCTGAACAATGAGTTCAAATTTTGGTACTGATTATTCATGGCGTCATTTTTTATACATACTTATGATTATATTTCTATTGTTTTTTTAATATTCATATTTTTATCTTCTACCCTTTGCTATATTTTTTTTATGATTTATTTCATGTGTATTTTTTATGTATGACGTGTTCTACTCCTATAGATTTACCTCCATTCAAACCAAAACTGGAGGGATTCATACGCCAGCAACACTAAGAAACACATGACAACCTTTTGAAGGAGGGAACACCACATCTTGATAATTTTATAACCACATATTAATTTAAAACGAAATTAGAAACTTATCATAACATTTATAACATAGTAGAGGTTAATATACCACCCGAGGAACAGACCTCACCTAATGGTGAT
This sequence comes from Viscum album, assembly GCA_963277665.1. NCBI lineage: Eukaryota > Viridiplantae > Streptophyta > Magnoliopsida > Santalales > Viscaceae > Viscum > Viscum album. The sequence goes on along the minus strand of OY728126.1, from coordinate 809,994,399 downwards.
TTCAATTTTAATTATTTTCAAATTCAAGGAGAAGGACAGATTTGGACTAAAATATTACCTAATTATCTTATTACTAATATTTCATAGGCTTTCAAAAGAAGACACAGAAAAGTATTTAAATAATTTCATATTGTGTGTTCTAAATTAATTCCTTCTAATGTTGATGAAAAATATGAAAAAATATGGAATTATATTTTTTATTAGAATAGAATTCAAAATACTGGTTTTATTTTCACAAATATATTTTTAGAGGATGGGGTAACATGAAATAACTTTTTAAAAATATATTATTTCATCCCAATTGAACTGAAACTAAAATAATATAAATTAAATAAATAATACCATCACAAGTGAAAAAACCTCATGAATACTATGAATAATTTCTGTAAGATGCCCACCTCACCAAATAATTGATAAATTTTTTATAAAAATTTGAATCAAGGATTAATTCATATTGATTATAACATGATTAATGCTTCTGCAGGTGGTTCACTAGTATAGAAATATATAATTACTACAATGAAGCCGTATTGAGAACATTTCACAGAACAAACAAAGATTTATTTTGAGTTGTATTGTACCCATTCGAGGGGTCCCTGAAGTGCAATGCTCTGAGTTTGAGAAGACAGTAGACACAATGTACTAAAAGTATGTACTTAAATTAGAAAGTATTATCCTTCCCAATGGAAATCCTAACCTTTTCCTCAACCATTAATATTGTTATAACTATTACAATCAATTTCCTATGGATTTAAACTAATGGTTGAGTGATGATTGTGAGATTTGTTCTAAGTGAATCTATTCAGAAATGAGATAATAATAATAATAATAATAAATGAATGGAGTGATGAAATGTAAAAAATTTGGGGATATATTGGTTATGATATATGTTTGGACATTTTGAAATTATTATGTGAGTGGGTTTTAAAATTTTACTGTAAAGGATGGATGTAAGGTTCGACTGGAAAAAATCATTTATGCTGATTTTTTAAATTAATATATATATACTGGATATAATTTATAAATAATTGAACAAATGTTTTTCAAAAACACACAGACAAAAGGAGAATTAATGACATGGTTATATTTTTAATTAATCTCTAAAATTTATATCATGCATCTATTATAATTTTGTTCTAATATAATCAATGAGGAATCTTTTTCCATGATCACTAAAAATAACTCCAGGTTGTTTTTTTCATTTATCACATTTCTATCAAGAATTAAATTATAAATGATAAATATTAATGAATTTGTTAATATCTCTCAGCATAATTTTTATAACTGTACGTTTTCATTGAGCGAAATTTTTTAGGTTTGGTGTTGTGACCTATCCACGATTCGTTATTTTATTTCACGCTTAAATTCCTATCCTATATTAATTTTTTCTATAAATTACAATTATTATAAATTAAATATACTCATGATTTATTAAATTAGATAGTGTTTATAAATGTAAAAAATAGTAATTTTCGATGTATTGAATATTTCGTTTTAGGGTTAGGTTATTTATGATGATTCATAATGATGTTTAAGAAAAGCCACCCTAACAACACGGGATCACAAGAACCCATGTTGACTCAAATTCATATAGAAATTAGTACAGAAATCCAATTGTGTTTAAATTTTTTAAAAAGATAAATATTTAGATATATAAAACTATAATACAGAAGAAAAACCAATAATTCTTTTAATGGACCCATCCCAAGAAATTTTTCAATGAAAATGAAACTTCTCAAAGTAAAAATTGATGTTTTATATTTTAGATATTTTACCAGTTTTAGACCTCCGTATAATTTCACATTTTATGTGGAGATAGTAAAGATTTGGGATAAATAAAATTAGTTTTCTAAACATCAATAGAATACCTTATAGATGCTAAAAAACGTTGGCCATGTGGTTTTAAAAAATATATGTGGCCAAAATAACCTTCCACATTGACAATAATTTTCCACCTTAGGAACCCAATTTGTATGTTCGATTAGGAGAATAATATATGGTATTTGGGAGACCCAAAAGATTCCACTCCTCATCTATGAAATTCTGGATGCCTATATACTCATACGTGGATCAATTATGATAGAAATATTCCCCCAGTCCTTAACCTTATCTCATTAGTGAGCTAAACATCAGATTATCATTTCGAGGGAGCTACACATTCTTGGGAGAGAGTTACACCACATTTACTTCTACTAGTTTTATGTTATTTTTTAATTAAATAATCAACATATGTTTAATCTAGACAACTTCCTCATATTAATGCACTGATTTGATATAACTAAGTGAAACACATTTCATTTTGACACTAATTGGATTGAGATTTCATATGTAAATAATGTTTTTTTTCAATTAGACAAGACACCAATACTCATTATCCCATAAATTAAAGATATATTAATATTATTTTTTAGACATATTTGTAAGATTGATTTACAAAGAGTGACAAAAAAATGTTTTGTGCCATGTTTTTGTTTTTAGTGCATCATTTTAAGAGGAAAGAGGGGAGTCAAGATCATGACAACCCTCAACCAAATGATTATATTAAACCACGTGAAATTTTTATAAAAATAAACCATCCAAGATGTTTATTGAAAATTAAATTACCTACTTCTATAATAATTGTAAAAAATCCACCTTTTTACTATTAAACCCTTTAATTAAGTCATTTAATTTATATAACATTTTTCCAAGCCACCTCATATTATAGTATTTTTTATTAGAAATACACACTTAAAACACCCAACAATCCTTGAGAGAGGACATGTTGAATTCCCTAGATAATCAATAGACATAAAAATATATTCAATTTTATATGACACAACAACACACCTAGTAATCCACATAATCCAACAAATTGTGAGATAGTACTGAATGAGTGTGTTCATGGATGTTGATGATAGACTAGAAAAATTCCTATTGATTGATGTGAGAATATATTTGAATGTATACACTTTGAAAATGAAATAGCTTTATTCATCACTAGTGATTTATCCATCTTAATGTAGGAATATTTTTGGATATTTATCCATGTTATTATATGCATTGATTAACATGAATCAATCGACTACCGAACTAATTCACTGATTGGTCATATTGTGGGTACTTTTTTATTTATGATAATATGAGATAATACATTAATCGTTTTTGATCATCATGAAAATTTATAATAATAATGAATTGATCTCAATCTATACCCAATATAGGATCATTCCTCCACTTAATTCTAGGTTCTCTCAAAATTTTCTTCATTTGTTCTCACCGGTGTTATGTTTTGGAATACAGTTTAAAAATATCTAGAAATAAATCACTATACAACCATTTCATGGAACAATATTTTTATAGCACATATGAGGGTTTTTATTGATGATAGAATCAATCTATGATGATGGATGATCAGTCAAGGATGGATTTAGGTGTAATCCATCTTCGTATTCATTCATTTATGATGGTGGAATGCTCATGGGTATGTTTTTGGAATTAATCAAATGGATATAACTCAATAAAAAAATACATTCAAGGTTCATATATCCTCGTATTTCTATTTTCTAGTGATATGTGTGGTGGTGAGGGTACATACGACAAAGGGTAAATCAGAACAAGTATTCTACGAAATATCAGGTTACGTTGCCTGTAATCTAAATTTACCCGTTGTGTGGGGTCCTGGATAAAACACTAGAATTTTTCATGTGGATTTAAATAACACATGATATGTGACAATGGTCACACATCATGTGACATTTAACTTGTGGATCTTCATGTAACTATGGAAGAAGACATGCACAGAAATAGAATGAGAAAATGGAAATAACCAACCACAAATGGACAGGACCAGGAGTACATGTTAACATAAATAATATATATTCAAACACTGAGAGAGGAATAGGTTTTGAAACATGGGTATGAACTTTTATAAATGGAATCATCGTGTACATCGAGTGAAAAATGTGTACACATTGAATATTATATTGGATATGTTCTTTTAATTATCAGGGAAAAGATTATTTAGGTCTTATTACCTGGGTCCATTCAATAGGGGTTTATTATAGAGACACCCATTATAAATTATCTAATGATCCCCCTAGAGGATGTGTATTAATTTATAGTGTTGTTGAAATTCTTCTACGAGGCCCAAAGTGAGATCTTATATAATTAAATTTCGCATAGGTGAGATTATTCATATCACGAAGACTAATAGTACCCATGCATAGACCCCCTACCAAGATGGTTAATTTATATTGGGTGTGATCTATAAATGTGTATTATTCTCTTAAAAGATCAATTATGTATGTCTATTGGTAATACACGAAGTGCATGACATCAATGAAAGACTTAATCAGTGATATCTGACACATGAACTGTGTTCACCCATAAGAGTAATTTATGGAACCTTTGAGAAGGAATCCTATATTTTGTAGTTAAATAGTAAAATATCCTTGAGAATATGTTTCCATTATCAGTATATTGAGATATTATTGTTATACATGTCATTATAATATATTTTTTATTAGTTTAATTTTATTCTTTATTCAATATGTGTAGTGATTTTGGAGTGTCTTAATGGGTATTGTTATAATCAACACATCCTATAATTTTGTTACATATGTCTGGTCTTTTAAAGATGATAGATCTTTTGAGGGAGTCCAAGAGGGTTCGAGGTCATCTAGATCATTATTATATAGACATACTGTAGTGGGTTCTGTTGGTTACATTGAATTAAGTACTCACCAAATTCACAAGTTGGACTTGTTTTTCATTTTATTAAGTGTCCTTATATTTTCATCTAGTATTAAAATGGTTTTTTGAATTTCTTAATTATTGTATTTTAAATGTATTCATGCATTGTTAAGGGTTGTTTTATATTATATATTGTTATGGGATTTAATATATATGCATGTACTAGTAGATTGGGACTTGGCCTCCCATATGTGTGATATAATTACTCGTTGATCATGACCAGACCATAGCGTGTTGTTGGGGTGATTTTAGTATTTCATTTTTAGACCCGACTTGGATAGGTCATGGCAAAGTGGTATCAATGTATTATCTCATAAATTAGGAATGGAGTTTGTGATATTGGATTGGGGAAACAACATTAAATATTTCAATTTATTCTCTTATAATTGGGAATCTAGTATAAATGTGTTAGTAAATGTATCCATTCATCACAGATCTTATTATTCAGTCTCCTTACATGTAGGAACTAATCATCGAGGAAATAAATTTTTTATTTTCATTATGTAGAAATAGGTTAAGGATTATATGTCCCTTTTCATCTAGTTATCAAGTTATAACCATTGATTGTGGTACATCATGTAAATTTTACAACATACCCATGAAATCATACAACTAGTATTCAAAAAAAATATAATGGGGATTATCCTATTAGAGATAATGATTTAACACATGGACTTATTTAAGAGGTGTTACCTCTAGTTAGTGCATGATTATAAGAACCACCTGTTAAGAATACGATTGAACCAGTAGTACCAGTTGATGATGTGAGTAGGTTGATCATGATTCATGATTTTTAGTGATAGAGTTCCCTCAAGATTCAAGATGATCCTAATCCATAGAATGGTGAATAATGGATTGAGGTGGTGATGCGAGTCTATCATATTATTACGACATCTAAAGAATGGATGGTGGTCAAGGAAGTGATCGTTATTAATTGATCTATAAGAATATGGTGTGTATTTATGACATATACTTTTGAAAATGTGTCTCATTCATGGTCATTTTTTGAGATCATTTTTATTGATGTGTTTTACATATCTACATTGACGGTTGTGGACATCTATGAGTTTCTTTGGATTATCAGGTTTATAAGACTGTGGTTGATTCTTCCTAGTGGTTCACCAACCTCAATTGAAACATGATTGATATGGTAAATTATTAGTTTTTTATGACCCAAACTATCTTATGAAGACAACATAGAGAAATCAAAGCCTACATGATACCAATTTGAATTGAAATATAGGCATGGGTTCTAGGGAATGTTTTCTTTTCTATTATTTTCATGTATGTGAAAATTTAGACTATTGATTCTGGAAGTGTGAACATTGGAGGATATAATTCGACATTAAGGAGATGATAATAGACTCATAGACCAAGATGTGCCTAAAATTTCAGGAGGAAATCCTAGGACATAGGTCAGTGGTAAAGGAATTATATGATGAATCCAGCCAGAATAGGGATCTACGATTCTACTCTTGTAATGGACGGTGACATATTTCCGATGATATATGACCTAACATGTGATTTACATATAGATAGTGGGTGAAATACATAGAATAATATATTATACATAGAATATAGTTCCCCATGTTAAAATATTTTGCAGTTGAGTTGGGAGAGAAGCTATTGGTGAGAGATGTTTGGACATGTTTCCTCCCCCACCTCTAGGCGGTCATCTCCAAGAACTGGGTAAATGTGGAAAGGGGTAACAGAAGCAGTATGACCTTATAGATTATTACATAGATTATCCATGAATGATACGAGGTATAATCTATGTCTTTTACAACTTAGTTGTTTTACAAGTAGTCAAAATTTCTATTGATTACATTCTTAAAACAACTCTATTTTGAGACATAGAGAATTGGTTGATCCTTTGGATTGCCCCTGTTCATGGAGACTCCTACTAGAAATGACTAATTTTTCATACACTTTTCACGATGGTGTGACATGTATCTTGGTAGATAGAGTTTCATTTTCTATATATTCCCAAAAATAGTTGGGCCACACCACATAATCATAGGTATTGAATGGTTATTAATAGTTATTGTCCCAAATAAAAATTCAGGTGGAGGATGTGTTTTGTTTATATATATGGGACAATGATTTTTATTGTGGATTAAAATAAAATCCTAGATAGTGTAGGATGGAATCATTCATAAGAGGGTGAGGTCATTTACATACACGTTTTCTTTGATGAACATTGTATAATGGAATGTTATGAGTTTAAATTTCTCATAATGGAGGAAGTGTAAGAGGTTTTCATTCATGTGGATGTTTTAGGTTTACATCCTAACTGGTAGATAAAAATATTCATTAATATACACCCATGGATTTCCACGATATCTGCACTAGATTATAAGATGGATCTAGAACATCTTATTGATTCGAGGGTTCACTTGGATGAATTACAAAATTACGGATTTTTCAATCCTAGAGGTTCAGCATTAGTAGTCCCAATGTTGTTCTATAAGAGGGAATATAAGAGATTGAGGATATATTTTGATTACTATCACCAAAAATAGGTTACCATAAAGATCAAGTATCCTATAGAATAGATTTTATACCACATTTATCATATCATATGTCCATGATCGTTCTCAAAGATTGTTCTCATATCATGTTATCAAGAGATGAGATTACATGAAGTGGATGAACATGACATGAAATCTAGAATTCATAATGGTTACTAAGAGTACTTTGTGATAAAATTTGGCATGATTAATGACCTAGAAGTTTCATGGGACTCATAAATTAGATCGTTCATCCTTTCTTGGAATTATTTAAACAAGCATTCATCTATGATATACTTGTTTTCTCTGTGTATGAGGATTAAAAAATGATAAACATTAGGATGGTCAAGGATACAATCTAAGGTAACTAGATTTACAGGATGCTCTAAAAGTCAATAAATTATGATTAAGTCCAATTTATGGGATTTGATATCTCAATAGAAATTTTAGTGTTTCTCCCAGTGGAGGTCGAGGATGTAAAATTTTGGGATCCACCCAAGAGCATGGTAGAAGTGTGGAGCTTCTTTTTGTAGGAATTAAAATATTGAATATTTGTAGCTAATTTATCCATGATATCATCTACTATGATATCATTAACCCTAAATGGGAAGCCATTCATGTGTATAGTGATGATTTAGCATGAATTATATGAGGATGAGGAAGAGAATTATGGGCACTCAAATCTTTATATTACTATAAAAACGTGTTGAGTATGTTGTGTTCTGTGATAAATCAGGGAAGGAGCATGGATTTATTCTAATGCAGAGGTTGGATGTGATTTTCTATGGTTCATTTCATTTGAAAAAACATGAGAAGAACTACATGACCGAAAATACTGATCTAGTAGTGGTAGTTTTTACACTAAATATGTGGAGACACTAACTTATGGGAGGTTGATTTATCCTCTATTATGATCATAAAATTCTAATTTTTATCTTATCCCATAAGGATCTTATCATGTGGAAGATGAAATGGTTAATGATACTATAGGAGAATTTTTTCTAGGTTCTCGATAATCATGGAATGTTGTACATGGTAGAATATTTTCATAGTTGTAGATCATGTTCACAACTACTGAGTGGGGCATCAGAGCATTTGGACACATTATAGTTAACCTTTATAAGTGGTAATTGATTTTATAGCCTCAATTCCATGGTTTTTATCCCTACAATTTAATAAATACTTAGGCTGGAAAAGCAAGGAGATACTGACTATGAGACCCTACACACATAGATATCCACTCAACATGCAATTGACAGATTTTTTAATGGTGGGGATAAGGTCATTCTTTTTTTATGATGTATAATGTTATCGACTGAGAATTTAAAAAAGGTGATGAGGGAGATTTATATTTCAATATTAGTAGTGCATCAAGGTGTGTAAATTATTAGAAATACCTTTAGTGGTTGTTCATGTGGCCATGGATGAATCAATTTATTGTATAGATATTCTCTTTTAACCTAACTTTTCAAATACTATAGGATGAGAGCTAAGTACTTGAAGGTTGAGTTCAACACCTAGAGATTCCATACTATTAGTGGAATGGGATATCCATGGTCCGGATGATGGGGTTACAACATATTCCCATTGTAGATTATTTCATCTGGGTGATCGTATAAATTCTCCCAACGTTTTTTAAATTAATATATATGTGACAGTAGAGTTTAGTAGAGAGATTTGGATGCCTCAACTGTAGGATATATTCTAGCATTAAGAAGTTACATTGATGAAAATTTCGGGCCATGATTATACATTAACATATCTCTTGTTGAATGGATTACAAGAGGCCTTTCGGACAGGGTTTTATTTGGTCACATAATTTCACCCCAAGACTGGAATCCAGACTAAGTCAACCATTCAACTCCTATATGATATACATTAGGATTTCCTGATAAAAATTTGTTATCACTGTGGGGATAACAATCTATTGTTGGAATTTGAACAAAAAATACCATTCTAATATAGATATGAAAACGTTCATGGACATGTATAGGTCAACCCATAGGTATATATATATTGGACCAATCCTTTTGAGTTAGAAATTTTGGTCCTGGAGTTGTTCGGATCCAATAAAAGAAGTAAAAAATCAAATAGTAATGGATATAGACTATACAAATCCATTAGTATTATTATGTAGACCGACGACTGAGGGAATTTTTGTATATGGATGTAGACCATTTATTATGAAGGGTGTATCCTTGATTCAGGATGTAGAGATTTGGATAACTATGTAATATTTCATTGAGATTCATTATCCCATTAATGATTATCTATAGATTTGGTGAGGTGGAATACATCATAGCTCTACCCCCAGTCAGAATGGAACACTACCTCTTCCATGTGTTATATACAAGGTGGTATGTTCATAATTCATCACATGTTATTGAGTGGGGAGAGAAACACATCAAGGATGTAGTTAATTTTATATATTACATAGTAGAGATCAAGTTTCATTAGGAGAGGATCCAATGTGAGTGAGAGATTTATTTTTTCGGTGTCTGGTGGAAGCTAAAGAATCATTAGGATATCTCTTTTCAGCGAGATACCCAAATTCATATTAAATACACACATCTTTTTATGTAACATTTTATTTTTGATTTACAATACATAAATATAAAATTTGGGGTTATTTTAAAATCACTATTTCCCCATGAAAGTCTTTAAATATATCAATTAATATTTTGGGACCAGGCACTGAGATGACTTGTGATTCGAATACCTCATTAGCCTATAGATAATTTTTAAGATATATTAAATATATTATTTTGATATTAACAATGTTCTGTTAAAAAGTGTTATAAAGATTAAATGATTTCTAAAATTAGAAACCTAAAGGTACCATTAGTCTAGAATCTTGGAAATTACCCTTGGCATGCAATTTTACTTTTTGACCTCATATGTTTGGTTAAAACAAATCATAGAATATAATAATTAATTGAGATTATTTATTTATTTAATTTATTATTTCAATGTTTTGAAATGATTTATACTCTATAATTAGGATGACATGTCCAAATTTATTATTTTTCTAATAAACCATTAAATTGCATGAGGTAAATAGATGAGGGTAATCATGGAATATGACACAAGGCCAGATCATTTACAATTGATCAGTTTGCAATGGGATTCGTGGAACTTGCTTATGAAAATGATGTAGATTCTTTCTTCATCAATGGTCAATCCATATCAAGGTTGGATATTTTATATGATTATTTATCACCATTTTCATACCTTTATAGATGTATATCAATTTACTAATTAATTCCCTCATGGATCAACTATACCATAGGTAATAGATTATATTAGGAGAATTTGGGTAAATTGTTTATTTCATTTTGAGCATTATAAGTCAATAAAATGGAAAACGAATCGATGCAAATCTAAACAAGGCCAATTTCCCCCCTTGTATTTATTGGTATTCTCCCACTTTTTTTAGGTGTTCATCTCCAATGGATAATTTTGTCTTGTGTTTTGATGAATAACTTGAAATCAGTCATTTTTAACCAATTTTTTGGCAAAATAGATAGACACTGCTGATATGTGTTCTGATTGAAGAGATAATTGTGCTATATTAATGGATTCCCAATTTGGGATAGATATAGAAATACACATTCTTCTTATTATTTGGAATTCGATGATTGATGAAATTTTTGGATGAACAATAAAATTACTCAATGTAAACAACTAAATTATTAGGGACATAATGGGATATCTAACATTGGATTTGTGTTTTCCAATGAGATGTGCAGTGGAAATGGCGAGGATGATGATTTGTGAAGTAGATCATGGATTCTGTGAAATCCCTTATTATAGGGAATGTAATCCAGAATTACATTCCATATATGTCCTTGGATGCACCAGTATAGTTTCAACATGGAGTAATATATAACAGAACAAGTGATAGATACACATGACGACGACCTTTAACATGTGACTTGTAGAGTACTTGAGGATATACATAGAGACCTCAATGGCTATCTATACGTGAACCTAACAAGCCTTATATAGACACAATAAAGAGTTCATATACACATATAGGTTTTCAATTCAAACATTGAAACATACACATGTCATGATACATGGGTAAGACTCAGTTCTTGAGAGACCCACCATGTACATCTTTAAATATTTCGAGGAAAACTTTTATCTTCACAATAGACAAGTTACTTTAGGGTAATTCCCTTAATCAATTCCATTACGGTTTAGTAAGGAGATGAGCCACATTCATATGATGGTGATTCCCTCTAAAGATCATAATTAAATGATAGAGTTCTTGGGATTATTATGTAAGTCCCATAGTTAGATCCTATATCATCATCTTTTACCTAGGAAGGGTGATTGATATCCTCATGACCATAATTACGCAGATTTTAATTCATTACATAAGTGATTAATCCATATTGGGTTTATGGTCTTACCAATGGTTTTTGGTGTGATCCCCATCAATGTATTATTCTATTCTATCATCAATAATTTACTACTTATTGAGTGACCTGATGACCACAACATATCAAATGGACTCCATCTGTTTTATCTAACTTGTGGAGTGCATTTGATTGGATGAGTGTTTTTCTGGAAAAATTGAGAATAAATAATAGAATGGAAGTACAATTGTGACCATACCATGTGTGTGTGTGTATATATTTTTATTATATTTTGATGTTATTTTTATATACCGAATTGACATGTATCTATGATGATATGACTATTAATTTTAATGATATATACATAATGATTTCGGGGTGTCCTACTGGGTCTGTTATATCAAACCCTGCCAAGTATTTCCCCTCATATCTCATGTCTTATGATGATGAATGTCCTATTGATAGAGTTATAGAGGGACCATGACCATAAATAGCCTAGTGATCCAGACATACCAATGTGAGTTTTGATACTTACATGTTTTATAGTATTCATTGTATCCATAATTAGGAATTAATATCATTATTTAGTGGGATTAATTTGGACCCTCTCTTATCAGTTCATGTTGTTGTACACTAAAGGTCAGATTTTTGATGAGTGCATTTATGGTTATATTGTTTTTACATTTCATCATTTAATTGTCTCAGAGATGTCTGTGTGTGTGTGTACTAGTTTGTTAATATAAGGCCTGCCATGTTTGTTTCATGCCTACTCAGTGATGGTAATCATCCCCTATTTATTGGTTAATTTCCAAATACTTCTAGAATACACCAATTTATGCCTCCAAATAATCTTGGTAATTTCCATCACAACATTGTGACTTCTACAACAGCAAAACATGATTAGAATTCATTCTATTGTTCATTAAAATCATTTTTTATAGACTAGTTGGTATATTAAATACTATTTATCACAATAAAATATAATGTAAAAATCTTATATCTATTTGGGATAATATCTTATACCAATTACTAAAAATGTTTTGATGGAAATAGCGGCCTAGATGGCGTGTCAATAGAGCTTTTTATATTTTAGAAAGCTATGTAATATAATTTTCCAATCATTGGTGATTATCACATATAGATAGATGGTATTGTAATGTAAAGACCAAATATAAGATATAGTGAGAAAATTAATGATTTTGACCCATGATTTTTTTCAGAGTTCTCATTATCTAGATAAAACATCTACTATTTACTCCCTTATAACTCATATAGCAGAATGTTATGCACAATGAAAATACCTCAATTAAGAAATCCTGGACACCCTTTTAAAAGAGTTACCTTCTACATGACTATAATATATGAAAATCAAATATTTCATCAGACATGGGACCAAAAAATGAACCTACAATTTAATGAGAGTCACAACTCAAAGGTGCATACATTTTTTAAATAGGTACAAAAACAAATTTTAGTTTGGTGAGGATATTAATAATAAAATGATTGCTTTATACAAGAAAAATTACAATATTAAAGGCCATAAAAATGATAAAATAAGAAATTTTAAGATGATGTTACTCGATGTAACATTGATCAGTTATTTATAATTGGATAAAAATAAGAATTTCCTTTACCATTAAAAATAAATAAAATATTTATATGATCATAATCACATGTGTTTTATTTCTTATTCATGTGTTATCTGTCTAATTTTTTTTTGTATCTGTATCATATATAATGGGATGTTCTGTTGGAAATGTTATTTGGTGGGATTTTAATCATTATTATAAGATAAAAATCAGAATGCATAGGCTACTTCAGTAACTCTATGAAATATTAGAGCATGTGAGATTTTATTACACAGAAATTATATGTTTCCATGGTCATAATATAATATGAAAAAAATCATTTACCTATGTATGATGACATACCAAAAATTATCATCATTCAAAAAAATTAGTAACCCTTTTAATATCATCATTATTATATATAAATATAAATGTATCTATGTATGTAACAATTTAATAAAATAGTTAAAAAAATTTATATAAAATTTCAGCAAATTAAAATATTACAACTCCATTGAAAAAATGCATTGGAATAATCCTAAAATTAAATAAAATAAACTATGTAATCATCATTTTAATTTTCAATAACTATTATTTTTATGTTCTACATAACATTGATTACAATCCATGCGTAAAAATAATTTTGAGATATGTGTAACTTTAATTTTTATTTTTGTATAATCAGTATTTTATAAATTTTATATCCATAATTGTACATAATGTGTAACCACCATTTTAAATTCTATTTAAATATGAATTATTGAAGTATATGAGTGAATACAGTTCTATATTCCAGTGATAAATCTCTAAATAACCATGAAACATTATTTAAAAACCCCATAACATGTCTACATTAGAAAAATTATAATATTATTTTCTAAAAAATGTAAAACCATCAAAATTCTTATAAAATTTTTATAAACAACAATATTAGCTAAATAATATATAAAATTTGATTAATAAAGGCTATGAGAAATTACGATTAACTTTTTTAGTCTTGTGAGGTATTTTTAAATAATTTGTGGACAATTTAATGTACATGTAAAAAATGTTGGTATTTTCAAACATGGGAGGTATTTGAAGTTTTAAAAAAACAAATAATTAAAAAATAATCCCTCCAATAACAAATAATCTCAATGTAAATAAAATAGTACACTAAAATAAACCGATACAAAGTATAAAATTTACATCTGCATCAAAAAAATTAATGGGTTTTGTTTTACATGACCAATTCATTTGGTAGACACAAATCATTTGTGTAATCCTCGAACACAACAAATCTTTGGAAAATTCAATTACATAGTTCATCCCCAACTTTTTCATGTATTTCATTTTTATAATAATTTATTTCATCACAATTATGTGACTTACACATGGTATCCGAACATCATGAGTCATAATTATAAATTTCAATATATATAAAATTAACATGCACATACTCAGAATTATTCCCCATTACATCATAATTCAACATTATATACTAAATAATTAAACTGATTTTGATGCCTAAGAAAATTCATAAAAACATAAAAATCATTCAATCCAAAAAATATAATTATACATATCGTTGAATGTGTATCAATTTTTACATCATTTCAGTTCGTAAATTATTTAATATTCTCCGACTTCAAATACTAAATATAGACATCATATCAATTTAGTGGGACACATTTAGTATTTCATAAATATTATATCATATTAGAATTTATTTAATTCTTTATTTATTTATATTTTCAATCATGAATATGAAATTACATATTATTCTTCAATATAAAAAATGATAACTCTATACCTATTTCATCAAATAAATTATCATACATACATTTCCCTATGAACCTAATCTTATTAGGGTCTCCCAAATAATATAATTGGGTATAAGAAACTAATCCTATTACATTATCGTATATATATAATTTATAAAACAACTTTATCACCAGTAATCCAAATATAGAATGACCTTCTTATTTGGAAAATCTACATTTTGATATGTCTCCACCCTGTGACGAATCTCACACATAATATTTTTCATCTTTTTATAGTATCCCTTTTATGTATTCCTCTTATGCATATCATACATAACAACTATAACAAACACAATGTTTACATCTCATAAAACACGTATATATATATATGTGTGTGTGGTTCAAGAAATTGTGTTCTATGATACTACTTATTCAGCTATAAAACTATTTTTCAAATATACTATTGTAACGGAAATTATATAACTCATTACTGATCATACTCACCGAAAAATAAATTCCAATTATATCGTCATGTATCCAATTTCATCATGTGCATAACTTTCATGAAACCATTGAAGGAAAATATTAATTTTATAGGAAACTAAAATCACAACAATTGAAAAACATTTCCAACATATATCTATACCACAGTTATTTAACAAAGAATATTCCCACATGATTATGATTATTCATAACTAAAATTCCACAACTCATTGATCAATACTCAATAAATACATTGATTATAACGTATTATCAAAACCAAATATGAATATAATTTAATTAATCATCATTGGTTGTCTAGTAAAAATAATAAAACACATTGAATTCCATAAAAAAAAGAAAATACTTATTTTATTCCCAATTCGTAACTGTGATATTCAGAGAATGGATTTTTTATGAATTAGATTAACCAATTTAAAATAAAGAAAAATAATAATAATAATAAATTTAATTACATTGAAAATAATTTGTTATCTTAATAATGATTTAGTGTGTTCATTTAGAGCCTTTTTCAGTGATCATTTTTTAGAATGAATTTTGTTAGTTTTTCTAATCATATAACTATTCAAAGAAAATTTGTTTTATTTCAATTTTTTTAATATTTTTACATTCTCATAGGATACTCCATGATCCATATATTTTTACAATTGAATAATCCATTACGATACTATATTTACACCGTGAAACCAGTTTTATGAGAATTTACAATCATGTTTTCGATCATCATAGTGGAAATATCATTTCCATAAAAATGAATATTAATAGGACAACATGATATGAAAAAATATTATCTTTTTAAGTGGTAGAATATTTTTATTTTATTCAAAAACACCACACTTTCTTTGTCTTTATAAATCTGGGTTAATATTTTAATTTTCTATTGAATTAAATGAAAAAAAAATTATACGTCGTGGAATGGTTTTATAACCATGGTCATGGTTATGTGATAATGACACACCTAAGATCTAAATTTGATATTTATCATATTTATTCATCACTAATAATATATATAACATAATTAAAGGGTTTAATGGGTCATCTAAATGTCTAATAGGAATATGATAAACCAAATAAACAATTCCATCATGGATCAGGAGTGGAATCCACATGTTGAAATGAAATGAAATCAATAATATTTGTGAAACTTACGTTCCATGATTCTAATCTTCACCACAAATGAGTATGATTATATTATCATAGAAGTGACTACTGATTTATTATATTTAATGATTTCCACTGATCTTTAGGATCAATGAAAACATTTATAGCACATTATATTGAGAGTATTTTATTAGGGAAACATTATCAATTATAAATTAGTTGATGATAAATAGACAGATATTCATAAAATACTTGATAAACTATTATAATAATAAATGCGTATCGTTAACTACCATAAAGAGATACCTATTATAAAAAATACCTACATGACGTTCAAATTCAACATTTGTTTTGAAATAACCAAACTCTATGGATTTCAATATCATTGATTGCATGACTTTTTATACACCTTTAATTATAATTTAATATATAGTTCAACATTAGATTTGTATAAATATAAAATAAAAAGACTATGAACAAGGGAAAATATTTGAAATGATATTATATATCATTTTACATGAGTATTATGTGTTGTTATAATGAAAAATGAGAAGAAATATACCACGATACAGTAATAATCACCATGTCATGGTTTATGATGTCGTGTATTATATTGAACATTGTTTACACCACAATGATAAAATGTTATAAGGATTTGTACATTAACATTGGAATCAATTTCTTAATGGTCGTGTATTATTATGTGATCACTTAATGTGTTATTATGTATTTAATATTAAAAAGGTACTACACTACAACCCTATATCATAATTTATATTGACTGAAGAATTTGAGGGGGTCTGAAACACTATTCATTATGGTTACAATGTTTTCACATTATTTATTGGGATATTATAAAATGATATATATCATGTCATAATTTTCCACACCCCAAGATGTTTTTGTTATCTAGAAATTAATTACTTATGATGCAGTTTACTTCGGTCATGTTGTATAATTTTGGATATACTTTATAAAAATAAATTTTTAAAAACATCAAAATCTGAAAAATACATTCATACTAAGATGAATTGAATGTTGGTATAGATAATTTATATGTTTTTTATATTTGTTAATTTATTAAAATTTATTTGATCATTAATTTTCATATTTGATTCTTACCATCTGATTGTGTTATAACAAAGAATCTGATATTAGGACTTTTGAGGTGTCTTAACGACTGTCAATTTTCATCAAAATGTTTTTGAAAACATTATATAGATATATAAACAATTATTGAACCATCTATAAATTATATTATTTTTATTCATGGGAAAGGATACTAGTTCACAAATGAACCAATTTTTGAAGCTCTTTTGGAGGACAATAGAAAATTGAATAGTTGGTAGATTTTTTTTGATAATTCATATAAATATATTTCAGTAACCTATTAATACTTATTTAATTGTTATTTTTTTAAATAATAATTTGAAATACTGGATAATAATTGTTGGATCACAATTCTTGGATACCAATGATTACCCACTTGATTAAATAAATGTATGAACCCTATAAAAATCACATGTATCATCATTCATCTTTCTTTCCATTTATTTATCATCCTAACAAATCTTTTCTCAAGGACACATAATTGGGTGCCCATTTTTTCTAATGGGTACTCCCTAAAAAATATAAGATTCATGTTTACATTTGGTTTCCAATATGTACCTGATGGAGGCATATTATTTTTTAGGTTCTAAGACTAAATCAAATCCCCCTTTGACAATAGCCTCCTCAAGCATATTGATCATACGGGAGGTTATTCCCTTTAAATTTTTTCACCCTCTAATCCTTACAACAGGAATCAAAGATATTTTATTGAATTTTGAGACAAAAAACATAAGGAAAAATAATTTACAACTCAAATTCATCACATCCACCAATATTATATTGTTTACAATAATTGGATTATAGATTTAAGATTTTAATTTTAAAAAATAATTTTTAAAATAATTTATTTATTATAGAATAATCGATTCATTATTAATGTAAAATTAATAGTGCTTTTTTCATTTATAGTGGAATTTATATATGGATGTTACATTCTAGAGTATAATAATAATTTTATGTGGTTTTCTGAAATTTATAATTCTTTATATGTTGTGAATTTTATAATTTTTTAGTTATATATTTTACTTTTTTATATTATATATATATCTATATATATATCTATTTAGAACTATAATTATTATAATTTATTTATAGAATTATTTCTTTGAGATTAGTTGGATATTTTATTTATTTATTCGAAGAAAAACATTGGTGAAAACTATGATTCTATGAGTTTTCTTATAGTTAGTATGAGTCATTATTATTATCATTCATATATAGATCCTTCAGTTAATAGGTGACTAAATTTATTTTTATTAATAATTGATTTATATAATTAGACACATTGATATTCATTATTTTTCACTTAGATATATTTCTACTATATTTGGGGAAAATATTTATAGTCTTCCCTTTACCATTCGTCCTACTCGTCTATGGTTCTAATTTTTTCAACATTTCATTGATACTTAATATAAGGTATTCATGAATATATTAGGAAGAAATATTATATTTAATGATAATTATTTTTTATTACCTTTTTTGGATAAATTTATTGGTGTAGCAGATGATTTTAATTATGGTTTATCGAGTAATGTGTATAATGTTAGTTTTACTATTGATGATATCCATGAAACCATTTATCTTATTGTCTTATTTCCATATTAATGATTTTTGTTAGGACCATAATCTTTTTTTAATATGGTTGTTAATGGTCATTGGTTTTTATTTGGAAGAATATCGTGGTTTTGGAACATGTTTTGGACGATAACATTAATTATTAATATCCACCATTATTTAGAAGAATGAAAAATAAAAAAATTTTGTTACAAAATATAATTTCATAATATATAGGGTTTCAAAAACCCTCCCCAAAAAGTGTTTCCCTCATAAGGTGCAAATATAAGAAGATATATAATAACCCCTGAGTCCCACCTCCAGTAGGCCTGTGGTTAGAGACTAGCATAGAGGGTATAATAAACAGACAAATGGGATAAATTATCCTATAAGAGAACACATTCAAAAGAGAGTGACATTACAAACAGCAACCAACATATCCCATGAATAAAATATAAAATAAACCCCATTTACCCATTTTCAATGTCATACAAAAGTACAATAACCAAAAGGGGAAAACATCAAGAATCAAAATAAATATAAAAAAAAGTGACCATGAAGCCTGAACAGTTCCATCAAAACCAAAGAGGTAGCTGAAAGTATCTTGATCTCTAAACTACTCCAAGTGACCTAAAAACATCTTATATAACATTTTTTTGTATAAAAATATACTAAATATGATCCTCCAAGAAGTCTCTCATGTAGAAATAAATAAAGAATGCTAAATCAAAGAGAACATCAATTAAAAACACACATCACATAAATAGGTATACTATGTTCCCACCCACATGGTTACTCTTCATAAGAATCACATTAAATATTATATAATTTAATAAATAATATCAAGGGTACACATATACACCATCGCCACTAGTTTTCCACTTTTCACCAATGTCGCATGTCCTATGAATATCTCTCCAAAAGGCCTACTTGATGACACTTGGGGGAAGCACCACTACATCCACCTCATGAAATACGCACCACCACATCCACATCCAAAAGTAACCAGGTTGTTTACGGGATCCACCACATCTCATTTAACGTGTACCATATGTCGGGTATTACATTGCAATCCATCATAACCCCACTACAAAAAAAGTGACCTGTACCAACCAGAAATTATTCACACATAACATATATGTTTGTAAAAATGAGTAATTACAATAGATATAAAATTCTATTGGTATTAATTATAGGAACCAACAATTGTTTTTACCAACAAATATATCAGTTTGTATAAGTATCTTAATACCAACAAATCTTTTACTAACATTTTAATCTATTGGTTTTTTATAGTATTACCAAAAAAAAATTTACCATCAAAATATATATGTTATTATTACATTTTTATTACAAAAAACCTTTTGTAATTATAAAAAGTTGTTTTAATAAATTATTACATTATATGACATATTCTAATAAAAAATGAATATATATATATTGATAAATGATCTAAAATTTACCTAACTCGAATCACATGTAAATCAGTTATATGTATTAAGTAGATTTTTCATTAAAAATATATATAAACATAAGACATTATATATATATATATATTGTCACACCATCTATGGGACCAAAAAAACCGACAATTCATCCCCTATTAATCTTCATAGGTTCTTCCACCACTCATTGATCACCACTTGTGTTTTTTATTGCCTTTTCCCTACCCTCCCATTTAGTTTATCGTGGCTTGTTCACATTCTGTTCGTCCATATCTCCATTCTATGTACACATCGATTGCCCTGCCCATTTATCCTCGTCGCTCGCCCATTCATAGGAGATATGCTTCCTGCCCCTACGCGTCTAGTCCTTTTCCATATCCATCATCACCCCACAACAAATTCATCCAAGGGGGTTGATTTGGATTTTCTTGGAGGATGAAATTCTTATATGTAATGGTGATAAAATGGATTCTAGATGGTGATGCATGAAGTAAATCTAATATGACTGATGAAGTTTAAAAACTTCCTGTCAAATTATGCTGAGTTTGAGTTTGCATCTTTTGATGGAAGGTTCTTAATGAAAAAATCTATGTAAATGAGGGTTAGTTTGTACATTCAATGAATGGTTACTGTTTATGAAGCATCTAATTTTTTAAAGTTATTCATTTGTTTACAGTGATCATTGAAGAAGCATTAGTAAAACGAGTTCAGTTGATTTACTCATGAAAAATATTCTATAGATATCATTTGTGTTCATGTAAATAAACAAGACTAGAGCAGTATGAATGTGGTTAATTTGTGGCCATTGTAGTCATTTAGTGGTAGGGTTGAAATGTTTGGATTCGAGAGTATGTACTTGTAGGCCCTTTTGTAAAAAAATTTTTGTTCGAGCAGGTATTATTTAACAATCATCTTGCAATTGTGGTGGTATCGGTAGTGAATTTCCAGTAGGCTGTAGCAGTGCCTTGTAATGATTTTCATATTCTCCTTTATTTCTCAGTCCATGTGAAAGTATGTTGTGCAATGTGCTCATTTTTAGGTAGTATTTTCTCTCTCTTTGTATCTGTTGCATAAACTCTAGATTCAGTATAGTTTCTAGGTTTAATTTCTCTATTCTAGTAGAGAAATAATTATTTCATATCCTCCATAAAATCTATGTATAATGTGCTCTTGAGGCATCAAAGTGTTTTATCCACTATAAGTATTATTTTTTCTCTTGTTTTAAATCAAATAAGTTTTTGTTGTCATCTAAAATTCTATTAATATTTAGTATAAATTGAATGAGGAAGTTCATCCATGAATTATTATTAATCAGCTAACTTTAATTAAATACACTTTTTTTATATTTGTCAAGGAAGATTAAATTTATTTCATGGATTATTAAAATATGTTGAAAATTCATTTACCAAAATAAGGATATGTTATTGAATTAAGATGAAAAAAGTGTGGTGTGGCCATCTATCATTGGAAAATAGGTGTAACAGTTACGGTATTTTAGATTTGATAATTTTTATTATGATTTATCGACATATCATTGGAGAATTTTTGAAGTCAAATTTTCAATTCATTGTGGATGAATCAATGTTTTTTCATTCTAGATTAGATTTATTTTATTTTTTCTTTTAAATATCTCATTTTTATATGCCTTATGTTTTTAGAACCATCCATTAATATAAAAAACATAATCATTGTGAAGAAATTACCTTACTCATGATAAATGACCCGAGGTCAACAATAATATTACATTATTAATGGAAGGAAAACAACTTGTGTGTGGTGTTACAATTTCAAGGTAGGCTGGAAATTCTTGGGACAAAACTCATAGCAATCGACATAATTATTCATGAAAATTGAAGATAGACCCTTTTCTATGAATTCCCATATATATCCCCAAAGGTTCTATACACACAATTAACCTTTAAAAATAATGAATAATGAATATATTGATGTATCTTAAAAACACTTATAGTTCAATATTTCTTATAACCGATGAATTTAATTTTTAACTAGGGTTTATACGCATTTAGTGTGGTTTAGGAATGTCAATCATGGGGAGAATGATATCATATGAGAGGGTGGTGGCTTAGAATTCGTTGAATGAAGGCATCCCACAATGAATTCACCGGATTGGGAATATCAACACCACAAATAGAGGGATCTAACAATCTGAAGGTGAAGTAGAAAAAATATCATTATAATTTCCTTTTCCATTAATTTTTTGGTAACATTGGTTTATTTAGAATGGGAAATATCTCAGGGTTCTTCACTGGGTGTAGGATTTATATGATTTAAGGTAAGGATTTTCATAATGAAAGAACATTGAAACCTCAATGGAATCTCATATCAATTCCCATTTTCTATGTAGTCATAAACTAAGTATAATGTTTTTTAAATTATAATTTATTTTTTTATCCTCCAATGATCCCTTTTCATCATTTATGTCTAAATATATTTATTTAATTTAATGTTGGGATTGATACATTCGTCAACATACTTTTAATTACATATATTGTATTTTACTTTTACATTATATTATCCTCACATCATACAATTAATTCTATTTCAAATTAGTGTTAAATGGTTTAATTATACTATTAATCACATGGGCAGAATAAAGCTTATGGGGGATATTTTTTCTTATAAAAAACTAGATTCTCTATGAATGTATACTACTATATTATTTTCCATTACACATGTTTTCAGATAATATTCAATACACATGACTATATGTAGATTTATTCCTATTGATTTAGGTTTTCAGATAATGTATCAACTATATTCAGGCATTATATCAGTAGTTGTGGTTTATTTATGTTCATCTAAAATTTTATGAAATCATTGTTAATTTTAAGTCCATCGGAAATTTATCTATAACATTTACTGTAAATTCTTTTATTATCCACATATGGACATCTTTTTTGACCAGTTTGAGCTCAAAAACTCTACATTCAAGACCATATATAATTCTAGTCTCTACAATAAAACATATGTCTATTGGAACACCAATGATTTCATTTGATACAAGAGTTTATCTGAAATCAAAATTTATACACAGGTAAATTACAACAACAACTGTTTTCATTATTGAACATCATATTAATTTATTTAACCATTTCACATTAGAATAAATATATATTTCACTATATTTCAATTGAAGGTTACAATGTTTTACCCCTGGTAATTATGAGTAAAATACAATCTATAATAGATTCTATGAATGATGTGTTTCGTTTAGGAAGAATATGTTCCAATGAAATAATTTGGAGTTAAAATTGAAATGCATCTCATTATTTGAAGGTATGGATTTGATTATTTTCACTGATTTACAAATCAATCCATTACATTTTTTTGATTTAATTATAAATTTTACATTGTAGATATTGTGTTTTTTTCCTCTCCAGATATAGAGTGCAATTTCTTGTAAGTGGTCACAATGGACTTATTTTTGTTGTTCTTTTTTGGAAAACAAGCATTATAATAAATATCAAATATTTTGTCGGATCTCATAGATATTTTGATTGAGAATGACATCAAATTTTACTCTACAGTATTTTTGTATATTTTTTATAATGTATGAAAAATAATTATCTCTTTCTTGTATGATAATGACAAATTTGGGTATGCAACACAATGGAATATCATCAAATCAAAACCAGTTGGGCAGCATTTTTTATTCAGTTCTAGTCATAATTCAATGATTTCGACAAATTGTTTATAATTCATAAGGTTTATAATGCTAAAGGACGCACCACCACATTCCCTCAGTGCTTGAGTAATGCATTGGGAGAGTATAAATAAACGGGTAGCTGACTTGCTAGTAGTCTTCATCCGGTGGGTTTTTAATCCACTACCCCTACAATTTTTTGACTGATTTTCACGAGAAATTTTACAAGTTCTGCAAGTGAGTAATAGTATTTCAAAAATTTATAATATTATAGTCCTAATTCAAGGATTTCAAAAAATTGTTTATAATTCAGATGGTTTACCATGATGAAGGATGTGTCACCACATTCCCTCAGTGCTAGTGGAATGCATTGGGAAAGGATCAATAATTGGGTAGCTGACTAGCTGCTAATATTCATCCGGTGGGGTTTCAATCCATTGCCCCAGTATTTTTTGGACTGATTTCCACTAGATATTTTACAATTTCTTCAAGGAGTTTCATTTTTTCAGCATTTTATAACGTTCTAGTCCTAATTCAATGATTTAATTAAATTTTTTATAATTCATACGTTTTAGAATGATGAAGGATGTTTCACCAAATTCCATCCCTGTAAGTGGAATGAATTGGGAGAGGATCAATAATAGGGTAGATGACTAGCTGATAATCTTCATCTGGTGGGGTTTCAATACACTGCCCCTACAAATTTTGGACTTATTTTCACTGGATATTTTACATGTTCTGTAACTGAGTTCCAGTTTTTTAGCATTTTAATAATTATGTGTATAAATGAGAGATAATAGAGACATCATTTAATGAATAAATCACTTCTTGTGGGCAAATTTTCATTCCATTAGAGGAAGGAGCATTGAACACAATGCATTGAATGCAAACATGGCTGGTGAACTCATAGAAGGGAAATTCACATTGAACTCAAGAATCCCATCAAGCTGGCCTAAATGGGTAAGCATGTTGCATACCACAAATCATCATGTCGTTCACATCATCTATGGAAAACTGTCATGTATGTACCTAAAAATAAAACAGTCACTCCCAGTTTTAATAAGCATTTTAATTTCCACTATTTAAATATAAATAGATTAATCACCACTGCATTTTTGTTATTTTAAATGCTTCTTATAATTAAAAAATTCTTAGTCCCTTTTTTTGGAAGTGTTTATAACAGATATATGATTACTATATTTGAGTCTTTTGGAATATCAATTATTGATATGTCAACTGGGATGATGAAAAATACTACTATAAAAAACATTTTCTATACTTCTATTTATTAATAATTAAATTTCAATTCAAGAAGATATTTTTCACTTATATTTGGGTATGCTCTTTGGTTGTTTTTTATAAAGATATTCGAGATGATGTGTGTGGAATGATAGTGACTTGAGGATTATTTCTGGTGATGGTACTAGAGATGGCTGGATTTATTTCTTATTGATAATGGAGATGGCTAGATTTTCGGTATGCTCTTTTGTTGTGTGTGGTTAAGATCTTAGATCTGATGTTTGTGGTATGACAAGGAATTTAGGTTTATCGTTGAAGATGGAGATGGATCACAGGTCGTGGGGAATGGATGAGTCACTAGTGCTCACTGGTCCTAGTGTTGGAGCTGACTCGCTGGCATGGATGAGCTGGTACTGAAGCAGACTCACCGACAAGGGTCACTGATGCTCGCTGGTCCTGGGTGCTGGAGCTGGCTCGCTGGCATTGGTAGGTTAGTTCTTTCACTGACATGGATGGTGCTGGAGCTGGCGTGGGCTCATGGTGTCACTGGAATGGCTGGTGTTGGAGAAGACATGGTTTGGTGTCGTCACTGGCATAGATGGAGCTGGGTATGGGTCACTTTATGTCTCTCTATATGGGGTGTTGTATGGATCACTGTATGGGTCACTTTATGGGGCATTGTATGAGATTTTGTGATGGATTCTGCATTTTTGTATAAATTTTCATTATAAATATAATAATTATTTTTTATAACTATGAACTTGTGTGATTTAAGTCTTCTTTTTAATAATTATATATTATATATAATAAATTAATAAATAAAATATGAAAATTTACAATAAATAATTTTTTTTAATTTTTATTAAAATATAATTTATTAAAAAATATTATATGTTGGTAATATAATTACCAACATAAAGATATGTCATTTAAACTATTGATAAACATTTTAACCAACATTAATGTTATCTGTTGGTATTATTTTAATTGTAACATAACTATTTTATCTATCTCAAAAACATTTAGCGACATTGTTTTTACCAACAGTTTAGTGACAATGACATATATGTTGGTGAAATGATTTACCAACAAAAAAGCCTTTTACCAACACATGTTCCACTGTTGGAAAATGTGAAATATTTTGTAGTTCCCCTACAAAAATTAAGTATCATTAATCCATCAGTGCCTATACACATTATAACGATAGTAGTCCATAGGAATCTATATATATAAAAAATGTTTTTTAAATAACAACATGACATTATAGACCACTACACACATATATGTGGGAAAATAACTATCATGCATACCATTACATGTAACTACCAACTAAAGAGATTAGGGCCAAAGGGGGTAGTCATCCTTCCATCCCCCCATTGAGATGTTGGGGAAACACCCCTAAGGATCAGAATTGCATGAGAAATAGCTTCCATTACCGATATGTTGGAGTAGAAAAAAGAATCAAAAATATATTCAACAAGAATAACAACATTTTTACTAGTAAGTAATCCCAGAATCAATCTATTCCATCATCTCTGGTGTCCTCTCTGAAACCCAAATGAATAAAAATATGCCTCTCACCACTCTAGGAATCAACTACTACAACAAATATCTAGCTTCTATTACCTACAAACCACTACATCCCTCCAGGCTCATGCATACCAATGTCACATCACCAAATAAGAAGCAGGAGATAAATAACATAGAAACAGGGGTCTTGGACCAAACTAGGAATAATGCCTTCACACACATTGAGAGATTATAGCTCTATAGAATAAGGCAGATGACCTTTACATGAAAGAGGTAACTCAGAACCATTCAAGGAATTATCGTTATAGAATAACTAGTTCATGATTCCAAGTTGATTTAACAGATTCATTTAAACATAAATAAATAAATCCATTTCTTTATCATCAAATCACAACAACTACAAAAACAATCAGATTCATGAAACATGCCACCTTTTCTATTTCCAAAAAATTATCAATTAATTTATTCTTTACTATACTTACCTATTTCCATAAAGAATGAATTTATAAACCAGTAAAACATATATATCACACATTCACGAAATTAAAGAGGCAAAAACATTTCTTTTAATTTGATACCTATTCATTCATCTGGTTCAAATATTTATCATGAAATTTTTATTAAGATATAGTGGGATAAAAAATCATAAATCTTTGACTACACATAAAAATTATAAAATGCATGAATCCCATTCATCACAAGGCTTCTGATATTCATTTCATGAGAATGGGACAACAAAATGTATCATGACAACCTCTACCACAAAAAATTGTGTCCACCCATGGACGCTGCATTACAACCAAATAAACCAACACCAATGAAATATCCATTATAAATAGTGAGATCACATCTTGTAACATTGAATGTGGAAAATGAGGAAATATATTGGGGAACCTAGAAGATGGTGGTAGAAGATATATTATATCGATGATGGATTGACACTTTTGGGTCGAACCAAAAATATGGGTGCACATGCAGGTGGAAAAATCTAAAGGAACACGATCCAAGGATTAAATATTGATCGCATGACTCCTATTGGATAAAATATTTTTCTGTCTTATTCCAGGGAAAAAACAATAAATACGAAAAAAGAAGATGGTAACTCGACCTTTTGAATATCTAAATTTTGAAATGGTTTAGATTTCGTTTATATTTTCCCTCAAAATGTGATCTTTAAAGACAATGTGGCATGCCCATGTAATGGCTATCAGAAACCTAGGAATATTAATATAGGAGTTATGGAATTTTAATCGATCTTAAATTGATTAAAAAGGCTTTTAATGTCTTCTACATCAAAGATATTGTCGAACAAGCCAAACGGTAAGATGATGGAAACATTTTACACCTAATGATGGTTGGATACACTGTAGTACCTACAGATAAATAATCCATCGATAGATGGAAACAATATATATACTACTAATAGATGAAGTACCAATATCTAAAAATATTGTAACACTTACTGATAGATGAAATACCAATAACTGGGAACATTGTATCATCTACCAATATGAGACATACCGACAACTTGAAAAGTTATTGAACCTACTGAGAGATGACATAACTATATATTGGAACACAATAGAACCTACTAATAGATGACCTACCAGCTCCTATAAAAAATGTATCACCATCCTCTAGATGACCTAGGGACAATTAGGATCACTATAGAACTTACTAATATATGAACACCTGATAGATACAAAAAATGTAGCACCTACTAATAGATGACCTACCAATAACTCTAAAAACTATTCATATTACTATAAATTTTGTAAATAGTTGAGAATTATTCATTGTAACCACCCAAAATCCCACAAACCATATATATTAATAATGGAATGGACCAGATATGTTGGTTCCAAAACATTAGCTACCTCTCATAAAATTCTCATCCCCCCATATCCAAAACCAACCGGTAGAGAAAATAGAAAAGGGGTTGTCAGTTTATCCACCCCGTGAGATACCATTCAATGAACTTGCCTCTAAATGATCTCATACTCTACCTAAAAGGGACAATGTGAACCCACAAGATGGACACAACCAGCTCCTAAAACACTCCCTTGTTGTAGATACCTCTCAAAAGATAGTAATCCACAATAAGAAAAAATAGAAATCCATCTCATAATAGAAATGGTTCTACAACAACCAATAGAAAAACATTTGAATATAAGAGATAAGCATCAAACATCATGGGCTATAGAGAACCTATCTCCAACTCATGTACCAAACTACTATCTTCCATGCCATTGTGCAACCAAAAGATATGAACTAAGGGGATATCATTCATGCACAACACCTTCTCCTTACTATCCTAGATCTCTACAAGCCACTCCATGATGGTTTCATGATCATCATCATTTATATCTCCCAAATTAATGATATTGGAATCATTATGCAGATAATTATAGAGCTATGAAACATAAAAAACATCATGTATCCATCTTATTTCAGAGGAAGTGCTACCTGATACACCACATCATCAACAGAAGCCAAAACGTTTTATGGTTTGACAAACCAGGGAGAAAGCTTACTCCCCTAACCATTATTTCACTACCCAAGATGAAGTATCAAGTTTAAAAACATGTGATATTTAATGATAAACTCTATAACTCTCTGGCTATGATTATTTTATGATTCATGATGATCATCAACATCCACCAACCTCAAACGAATCACCTTCACCACCAATTTCATATTTTGTACCTATTTCAGCCTGATAATTGCTGAATCTCTAACCCTACTCCAGTACAATGGTGAAAATAATGTCACTTATACAAGGATTTAAATGGACATATAACAATGGTATGATGAAAATAATTTTTTTAAAGAACACAACCAATGGTAAGTGAGTCATCTAAAATGCTCCAAAATCTAGGACACATGAGTGGAACATTTGTACAAGGGTGTTGATGGTATACTCCATCTGACTATCCATCCATAGATGATAAGTTGTGATATGGTATATTTTAGAACCACAAAAATGATAGAGACACATCCACAACCTAGTGGTGAAATGAGGATCTCGATCATAAATGATCATCCTCAGGACCCCGCAGAGTCTCACCCCCACCTATGGATATTTCCTCAAAATAAAATCCACTAATCTCGACTACATGATTTCTATAAAGTAGAATGATTTAATCAAAAGATCTACAAATACCCATAGAGATTCACTTTATATCTGAGATCAAGATAAACAAGAAAAAATCCATAAACATGTCCTCCCACTTCAATTGAGGAACGTCTAAAAGATGGATAAAACAACCAAGAACACAGTGCTCGGTTGTCATCTTCTTATAGACCATGCATCAAAACAAAAACTCTGCAACTACAAACTCCATCCCAGGACACTAAAACATACTCATCCATGCACAATATATCATTTAATTTTTGAATGTATTTCTAAGGGGAAACAATTGATCTATTAGAGACCCATCTCACACATTTCTAAAGGAACATAAAACCATCCCTAAAACAACATCGAATTCTATTCATCTTCAGAATAACCATCAGGGGACTCACCAAAAACAATCTTGTCCTTATATAACTCCACCTCAAGAACTTCTCACATGGATTTCTATACTTGTTGAACTAGAGATGACTACATCACTATCTAAAAAAATACAATCTCTTCCCCAAAACTTCTCCCATATCGAGGTGTAATGCTGAATGTTATTCCACTACTCTCCATGGATCAACCGATTCAAACACTATATCACTATGCCACATCCTACCTAGCACATAGGTTACAAACATCCCCTTTAATGGTTTATACAATATTTCAATGTTGAAATCCTGTAAGAACATCATCCATCGATGCCTTCTGATGATCATGTCATGCTAGGAGAAAACAGACCACCGTCTCTTATGATCGATGAAGACCAAGAAATTCTCACCAATGCGGTAATGTCTAGACAAATTATAGAGAATCCCCACTTTTTCCATGTAATGATACTGAGTGTCCTAGTTACATTCAAAGGGACACAATTGTCGAGACCCACAAGAAATAATTGATTTACGCTACCTCAAAACTATGTTTTACAACGAACATGAAGCATCATTGAAAACCTAAAATAGAACATATTGTATTGACAATAAAAAGTACTAGCACATATAAACTTCTCATTTATATACTATAAATCTATTTGACATTGATCAGTCCATATGAATGCCATATCCATTCTGGTCAATTTTGTCAGTAGAGAAACAACCTGAGATAAATTGGCTAAGAACCTCAGGTAATAACTTTAAGACCAGGAACACATAACTAATCTCCCATTATCTTGTGGGTGTACAAGAAAAAACAAATAATATATTTTATAGATAAAAAACTACTCCCTATTGGGATAAAATATTCCCTATTAAATGGACTTCTTGATAAAAAAACTCACCCTTTGACAACATCATAAAAAGTTTGTGTTGATGAAGAACTCCAAGAATGGAATGCAGATGCTCAAGCATGCTCCCCTGAAAATGTGAAGTACACAAGGATGTTGTTGATGATAAACACTAAAAACATATATAGGAACTCTAGGAGGAAATAGTTCATTAGTCCCCTGAATAAATATAGAGCATTTGTCACACTGAATGACATCACTACAAATTCATAATGCCTATGACAACAATGGAAAGCAGTATTTGGGATATCCATATCAATCACACACAAATGATGATATAATAACCAACAATCGATCTTTGAGATCCATATTGAAGACCTTAGTTGATCAGTTAATTCATTAATCCATGAATCAGGATAGTGATTCTTCACTATCACTTTGATTATGAAACGATAATCGACAGACAACCACAAATTGTCGTCAGTCTTCATTAGAAATTGAACTGGTGCACCCCATAGTGACACACTCACCTGAGAAAATCCAAACTCAAATAGACAATAATACTATATATTTATCTCATACAACTCATATGTTTACATACGATATAGATACATCAATATAGGAGACACACCTAACTGTAGCTCGATCACAAACTCAATATCTCATTGAGAAGGTAATACAACATCCTATTCTGGAATAAAATCAAGGAACTATTCATATAACCATTGAAAATATAAATATAGAACATCCAATGAAGTCAACATCATGTCATCCATGAAGGATGACAATGATGGAACACACCCTTAACCCATCTCACAGTCTCGCTTACAAAAAAACCAATGATGGTTCTACATCTGCATCGAAGAGAACCACCTTCCTCCAGATGAAATCTATGATATCCTACACCAAATTAAACAAATACATTTCCGGGATGACATTATATGGTTGTATTCGTAAACATATTAAATCTATCAAATAGTAGAGCAACCAAAATACATGACCACAATCCCTACATACTTCAGGCATTTCAGCTCAACCTCGGGCTGGCGTAGTCAATGTCAAGGGAACATGAAGCCGCTATACCTCAAGTCCCAAATAATGGAAAAGGGAAGATGATATGAATGGGTGAATATCTCCTAAATCAAATAATGAATACACCCATGTAGAAAACAAGAAATGGGTACTAGAATGATGTCTATCTCGCAAGGAGCTGGTAAGCTAATGCATGAACTAAATAATAACCTTCTCTATGGCCTCCCTGATCATGACTGAAACCAGCTCCATGGCCATGCGATTCTAAATGAGGATGAGGTGTTTTCTAGGGATTTCCACATCCAATGAATTATTTTCTCTAATGATACAAAACATGGGAAACATAACATAGCTTCCACTTCTGGAACAACATCAATGGAGGAACATTAAGCATATCACCTTATGGACACTAACTTCTCATAAGGGATAGTAAGTTAGGAAAATAATGACATCGACCGACACAAGGAAAACATGTGCCTAATCCCTTAGAATATGTTTATGAGATGCTGCCCATTGAGAAACTCGATACTGAGGGCAGTGACCTACCTATGAATGGACAAAAACGCTTCTTCCCTAAAAATCAGGAAACCTATAACTCATCTCTTCTTCTTGAGGAATACTAATGACTCCAATCATTTGAAAATATTTTTCTGTATAATTTATAATTGATGACATCTATCCTCACAAGAAAATAAAGATATGTCATCAGGATAAACATGGTGACTAGGAATTGGTTCCCTGGATGCAATGCCTCCTCAAAATACCTTTACCTATCCTCCTCATAAGGAAATGAGTCTGAAGAATATTCAAAAATTTCATGAAATTTATTTCAAACTCTCCCACATTGAAGATCCCTAATTAATGGGTAAGAAAATAAAATAAAATTTCAACCATAAAGGCCGATGAATGAAACGTGAGTCCCAACTGGTCACAGAACTCCTCCCTTGAGAATCTCTATGCCACCTGATATCTGAGGAACATGAACCACCACTGCCTCCCTTATTCATACAACATCATCACAATGAACGACACCAAATAATCCATCAACAAACATATCAAACATAAATATATATCGTACTCATCAAACCAGTACTATGTGACTGCATTTCAAATGGAGCACTCATACTTCTACAGGATCAAGTGCTAAAACACTCAGAGTATCTGCCTTCATGTTTTTTCATCATTTTCTCTACTCTACAACATTCATCTAGTGCACCCTCTGGGACATATTCTATGCAAACCTGATAAAGACACTGGCTTATAGCCATACATATATCTAAAAAAATAGTAATCCAAACCTAGAGATTGTAGAACATTGATATTAATTAATTTTTTTCATTTATTCGTTTAAGGTTAATTTATCTTACCTTCTACACATTAAAACACAGGCGTCCAGATGTATGGAATGTGATCATTTCCTAGGTCTCTTCCATGATACAAATATCTCCTCATTTAGTATCCATTGTATTCTTAATTTTACATGAATGAGATCAAAAGGGTTACTAAATATCCTTTTTTACTTATAGTCATCCATGTTCATGACGCTTTCAAAACATAGCTGACATCATTTACCAACCAACGCATGCATCCCCACATGTGCGAAATACTAAGATCCATCATTTTCGTTAACCAGACCTATGATACCACTCTTTCATAACCCCTCCCTAATAAGTGTACCACTACATGGCCGGAAATGTGAGAAGAGAGTAATTTTCCAATGAGTCCCACCTTTAGTTGAACCCAAGTTGGAGGCTAACACTGAGGGAATATCAAACACACAAATTAGAGGCATTACCATATAAGATAACACGTGAAGAAGAAATAGATAAGAAAGAAACAAACCAAATCATGATCATACTGAAATATAATATAAATCAGAAGTACACATATGTAATGTCATGAAAAACTACTACAAATAAAACGGGGAAAAAACTGCCACAAGAAAAAAAAACTACAGCGACCATAGATCTCAAACATATCTGGTAAGACCTACAACATAGTAGTAACAAGCCTAATCTATACTGTACTCAATGTGACCTAAAAAATATGGATATGTGTGTAACATACATCAGTTATTATACATCAATCTATCATAGCACAAAGATTGAGTAAGGATCTTTAATCCAACACAACCTATATATAACATTCCTATAGTAGTCAGAATGAAAATATATATAGAATTTATGTGTCTAAAATAAGAACAAGGAATTACATCCCTCTAAACACATATATGGGGAAAAATAATTGTTGTGCATACCAACACCAGTAATAACCAAGTGATGGGAGAGGGGCCAAAGAGGTAGTCATCAATCTATCCACCAATCGGCATGTTGGGGAAAATATCCCCAAGTCCAGAATCTCGGGGTTTTTTGTTTCGTTAAATTAAAAGTTGGAGTAGTATATATAAACAAAAAAATTACATGGTATAATAGAACTACTGAAAAAACTATTGGAAATTCCTAAACATATACTCAACTATAACTAACATCTCTTGGACTCTCTGTAACCACAGCTAATACAAGATATCTGACAAGCACAATACCATTTTAAAGGTATAAAAATTACATTATTCATTTTTACTACTTCAAAATTATGGTAATTAATTATTTAATCATTATTTAATAATAAATACTTACAACGAAACATCCAATTACAATTCCATCCAATATCCATGGTTCATCATAATTATAACCACAACATTTCATCCGAGCAAGCTCTAACCCCGTGGTTCAACAACGTTTTTTCAATCATGCATTATCACTTTTATAGAATTATATATTTCTAGGTATTCTATGAAAATATCTAATTCTTCAAACACAAGGGGATCAACTTGGCAAGTAGGTGAACTACCCATCAAGACATTTC
Source organism: Viscum album (assembly GCA_963277665.1). Classification (NCBI taxonomy): domain Eukaryota; kingdom Viridiplantae; phylum Streptophyta; class Magnoliopsida; order Santalales; family Viscaceae; genus Viscum; species Viscum album. The sequence goes on along the minus strand of OY728126.1, from coordinate 809,959,097 downwards.
TACATATCGAAGGAGCGTATCCCCATCCATCCTCGAGAGGAAAAACATGGAAATCATGTGGCATACCTCACACATGTCCACCTCTATCTGATAAAGGATATGAAAGTCTACTTTCTACAAGCACTGGGGAATGTGGAAAAGATAAAAATACAATAGATTAAATTAAAATCACAATATTCATACTAATTGGTCATCCAATCATCAACCCATTATATCATCGAAGGTTTCCTCCCCTATACCCATATATTTATACTATACATCTCACCACTCAAGGCGTCAACTAAATCCCAAACAATTGGGATTACCATTACAACATAACACAACATGTCTCCAAGATAATCCATCCCAATATCAAACCACAAAACAAGTATTAAGAAACAAAAAACATAGCAACGGGGATCTGGGCCCCAAACAAGGCATTCAACATTAACAAACAATGAGAAGTCATAGATCCAATGCATAAGGTAAAGGCCATTACAAGAAAGAGGGTAAATCCGAACCATCAAGGAATTATCTTTATCACAAAACGAGTTCATTATTCAATATTGAATTAACTAATTCATTTAAACATGAATAACTATATATATTTGATTATTAACAAATCACACTAACAACAACAACCAGATTCCTTAAAAATTCATATGTGTATTTATCCAATTAATAATCAATAAAATAACCATATATGTTCTTTACCAATTTCCATAAAAAATGGCATGTTATACCATCAATGCATAGATATCACACTATCTAGAAAATAATTTTTCAACAAAATCACAATGAAATTTATACCTAATATTTAATCATGTTTAACTATTTGTTATGTCAATTTCATTATGATCTAGAAGGATAAAACATGCTAACTCCATGACTACAAGAAATAATTATAGAAACCATGAATCCTCAACCACCCATGGTTTCTAATGTTATACACTCAAGAATAAGAAAACATAATGGATCACAATCACCTCTCCCACAATGATATCATCCTTCTGAGGACATCCTGAAACAACCTCATAAACCAACACCCAATAATGTTTTATTAAAAACATTGATATCAAATTCCATAAAATGGAAAGTCTAGAAGAATGAAATAGATTGGAGAACCCAAAAGACTGGTGTATAATATATGTTATATAAAATATAGAACAACCATTTCTGGATTCAACAAAATAACGGTGCACATGTAGCAGGAAAAAAGAAAATGGGAACACGATCCATGGATTACTGTACGATCACATGAATTATATGGGAAATTTTTTTATAGATTCTCTTACAATGGAATAATAAGAAGGAAGAATAAGGATGACAGTATCAAACCCATTAAAAAATATTTCTGGATCGGTGGTTTAGACACAGTTTAGATCTTCCATTTATACCGTATCTGTGAAGAGTACGTTGATAGAATATGTAAAGTAACCCAATCACATAAGAATATTTAGATAAGAGTTTTGGGATATGAAATGACATTAAATCGCATAAAATAAGGCTTATAATGTATTTTATGTCAAAGTTAACGTGAAACAGGTGAAATAGTAGGAATCTGGAAACACGGTAACACCTATAGATAGATGATCTCCTAACAGATGAAAACACTATAAAACCTTCTAATAAATGACCTATTAACAACTGGAAATAGTTTATCACCTACAAATAGATGGAAACACTATAGCACCTACCGATATATGACCTAACAATAGCTACAAAAATTGAATGACTAACCAAAAGATGACCTACAGACTGTTGGAAACACTCTTCACAGGACTGGATGTTTTCCAAGTGTTGGGAATAAGATTTCATGAGATCCCAGAACACCTCAAACACCATATTTTCAAAATTAAGTGGACCGAAGAGATCCTAGCAATTACATAGGGCCAATAAAATATTTTCATGAGGAAACAAGCTTCAATATATACAAAATAATCACTCAATTACATGGGTCCTCATTTAAGAATACTTTCTAGATTTTTAAGGCCTTTCATGTATTCATAAGACCTTCAAAACATCATTAGACTTCATTTATTCAAGATTCCAATATTCTGTAAGGATTTATAGATTTTCCCATACTTTTTATATTATTCAATACATTTTTTGGTTTCTTTTAGAATTTATATTGGGATGGAATTTTGTTATAAAGATTGAAAATTTAAGGCTTATTAGTAAAAAATATAAGGGTTATTCTCATTTTTATTTTTGAAAATGGATCAGCATAATCATAGAATTGATGAGTTTTTTAAAACCAATAAAATTTTAAATGAATATCATTTTATTTAATAGAATATGTTACAAGAAACACCATGTTATCTTTCATTAAAAACAATAAAATATTTCTTTTGTAGTTTTCATTATAACCTATGCTAGGATTTTACAAAAAAAATATACTATTTACATTTTTATTTTATGTATATCCGAGAAATATTAATGGTAGTTTTGAATTTTATTAATATAAATATGAAAATATATATTATACACATGTTCATGGTTTCAATACTAATTATTAATGGAATAAGAATCTTTTCAAAGAATGTTTTTCTTATTACACTGAATTTATTTTCTAAATTACGGTTTAATCATGATTTACAAAAATTATTTTAATTTCACATTTTCAATTTTTTGAAAAATTATTTGTAAAAAAATTATTTTATGAAATATGAATAAAAAAATATCTAATGTTAAATTTTATATACTGTTCCTAAAATTTTCTTCTTTTGAATAATAGTTAAAAATACATGACATTAATTGAAAACTCCTTTTTTATTAAAACAATTTATAATTTTAAATTATAAATTATAATTTGTTTTATAGTAAAGAAATTAAATTATAATTTTTATTTAAAATAATGGTTATTTGAATCATTTTTATATTGAAATTCGATTAAAAAATTATAAAATTTAGAAAATTTTATATTTAAAAAACTTCCTTCTCATCTCATTTGTGGGATTAAATTTCAAATATATTTTGAAACATTAAAAAATTTATTTTAGAAAATGGATTACATAATTAAAATAATAGTAATTTATAATGCATAATGAGGTAAACTATTTTTTTACATATTTAATATTAAACAACAAAACTTAATTAGTTAATTTAATGCAAAAAAAGATTTCCAGGAGGTTCAAAAATGGTGAATATTATTTTAATTGACCTAAAAACAATTCAAAAAAATCTATTTTAAGTCCATATTTATACCATATATCTTATGAGATCTATAATAGATTTTTTGTGATGCTTGTATCATGAAATAAACATGGTTATTATTGAATATTTTCATAAAATTACAAGAGTTCCACTCTCCACAATTTTAAAAAGCCACCCAATCACATCTCCTTGTCACACCTTCAAACAAAATTAGATCAACATGTCAATAATTAACCAATTATTCTCATTGGATTTAGAATAATATGAATAATTATTTGGCCTTATGGGACATCTACAAGATGCCAATGGATAACAAAAAATGACAATTGGATTCGAATACAAATGTGGGACGATTTATCCTTTTATAAAAAAACCACTAATCAAGAAACCATAACCAAACAACTACTATATGATGCAAGATAAAACCAAAAAATAAACCCAACCATCATATTTATAACAAAACCACTCCAAAGAATTCTACAAAATATGACAAATAAATTATCAATGTAAATAGTAGAAGATACCTACATAAACTCCAATATGACCTCAATAATCTATTCAACACAAGCTCAGTGATCCATCATCAACAAACATCCCAATAATCCTGAGGTGGTTGTTAATATGTGTGATACATTACCATTTCTAGAGTCCTGGATGATATCATCTATAAAATAACCAATGTTCTAAATTAGCTGTCAGTATAAAAAACAGTAGGATTTCCCCAATGAATTCCTTACTCTCTCCACTATGATAGAAGACATAAGAACATTTATATTAAGAAATTTACATAAAATTATTTCCCAAAGTATTTTATAACAAAATATAAACACCCTTAAAAACCTTTTATATCCAAAAATGGAAATATATGATAATAAAAAAAAATTCATCAAGTCATATGTCATGTAATGTAACGCCCCGACCATAGATTCCTAGATTTGGTTTATCATTTTTATACATTGGCATGATTACAAGGAATCATTCCCAGAAAGACTGACCAGTTTAGTAAAATTAGAAAATAGATTTCATACATGAACATTAAATTACACTTTCAAACATACAATAAAAAAATAGTTCTTTGAGAATTCCATTATTACCTTTAACTTAACCCTGAATATCAATCATAATACACTTCTTGGAATACTCTAAAATAAAACATAAGAAAGCGGTGAGATTAGATGTCGAGTAAGGGTAAATAATTTAGCAGTAGCTATAAACATTTAAGGCAAAATGTGTGATAAAAACAACAACCTTTTTAAACATAAACTTGAACATAATAAAAAAATAAAACATTACCATATAAACATGCACATGGATATTCTACTGGTCGTATAATCACATGTAATAACTAATTTCATAATGGGGAAATGTCTAATGCTGAACATCATTACCACATAGTTAAGGCCTTGTGACAAGACTACAAATAAATTTTTCGTTAAGTCCTTGTTCCATGTCACTAGTTTGTCTCATGAGACCCATTGATGCCTCAAGGAGCTAAAGTGGGCTCCACCCATCACATACTTAGTCCAATGCATTCCTCATTGAAAAACGTTGAAACATAACACAAATATTCGTATTAAAACTAGCATATGAAATGTCATTAAATTAAACATACACCATGAATGGTATAAAAATAGAACATCCACAGTAAAAAATATCATAACTCATTCAATACAACATGGAAGATTGTATTATAATAAATATACCTCAATAAAAAATAATATCTAGTAAAGGAAGCTACCATAGTTTAAAATAATGAGTAAAACTTTTTGAGAGAAATATCCTTTCGGTAAAATAATTTAAAAGTCAAACGTTTATAAAGGAACTAATTTAAAAGATATTTTTGAATCCAGAAATACCTTACCACTTTGAAACTTTTGAAAATAATTATCATTTAAAAACAATAAAGTGCGAATAAATAAATCCATAAAATCATTTTAAAAACATGGACATTAATAAACATGATTTAGAATGATAAATCTTTAAAACATTTAAAATTATGATCCTGATAAAGTGTACCTTTCAAAAATCCTTAAAATATTAATTTTGAAAATATTTTTATGAAAAATGGACTTCGATGATAAAAATGCCCCAGAAAATAATTACATATAAATAATCTTAGATAATAATGAGATTGAAGAATTAACCATTACTTTTCACTTTCCTTTACTACATTGTATGTAAGTAATCTTTTTTTTATTTACTGTATGAGGTACTTTTTGACTTTTCCATCAAAAGTACAAGAAGAATGTTATTTTTAACTTATATGGTGTGAACGGATTTTTACGGTTTCATGACGCCTCATTTTCATGAAGCATACTCCACAATTTTTTATGAATATTTTCAAAAAATTACTTTTCTTTTAAAATATCATGGCAATTTGTGAAAAGAAAAAGATTTTGAAGAAGAAAGGATATTTTCATCAAGAATTAATTTCAAATGTTTTATCAAAACAATTTTTCATCTAAGATGACATTATTTCATATGTGTATGACTTGAAAATAATGTCTCAATTATTTACATAGTATGATTTTTATTATGATGAAATGATATCAATTTGTTTTATATGGATTATGATATGATGACATGATGTTTAGGAATCCCAATTAATTACATGGGTTATGCTATGATGTATGATTTATGATTTTGTGGCACAAGTAAGAATGATTTCATTATGAGATGGGTGGGACCTATATCTCTCTCCAATGCATTGGGTAAAGATTTATATCTCATGAGATAGACATGGCTGGAATGGTAAGTTAATCTGGTTCAGTAATACATGACTGGAATGAGGAGTGACCTCAAATTAGAAAGGGACTTTGTCATCTAAGATGGTCTTGGCAGCAATGCCTTGCCTACTATGGAAATCATATCGTGTTCTTAATGGTTTCCACAATCACATGTTTTATTTACATGCTATTTTATCATGATTAATGTTCCTTTATGATATATTCCTTAGGTACATCCATGATTTATGTCTGTGCTCAAGATTTTGATGTTAAGATTTTAGGTTCAAGTTTTTTCATTCAAATGTTTATGGAGTGTTTTATGTTCTCCATGTTTACCCTTACTGATCATTTGAGCTCACCCTTTATATTTTTTCATTTCCCCACGATATAAAGAATGGTATTTGGTAAGAAAACCAAAAAAGGGATGATCTTTATAGGAGACGTTGAAGATCTTTCACCATGATCAGAAGATTTTGTTCCGAGTTTCTAAAGACACTAAACTAATATGGTCTTTGGGCTTCTATTTGTGTCATGTATTAAGTGTTCTACAAAATTAATGTAATGTCCATGTACGTAAAGCTTTGGGTCTCTACAATTGGTAACAGAGCGATGTTTTAGTTAATGTTTGGAAATTAGGATGTGAGAACATTAGTGAAATCCCGAGAGATATTTCTAAGGTATGTCTAGGGATGTCTCTAAGGTTAAGTATACCTATAAGTTATCATCCTAGTATTACGGTAATGATATTAGAATTAAACCTAAGGTGTTATGTATTGAAGTTACTCCCTATTTTTTATGTTGTTTTCATAGAATGATTTTTTCCACTCACACAATTCTTTTTGGGTTTTAGAAAATGGATGGAAATAGGAAGATTTATGATAATGGAGGATATGATGGAAAAAAGAATGATATACTTCCTTAGCAGCCAAATGAAATTGGATATGGAAGTCCACATATCATTATTATGCCTAATCAGAAATCTCATAATATGATTAATAATATCAACTTTGGTATGTTTCCTGACTCAGATAATAAGAGAAAGATGGAGTTTCATGATGATCATAGAGTAGAGAAAGTTCAATTTCCCTCATGTAAATCATGTGGGAAGAGGCATTAGGGAGATTGTTTCAATGGAACTGGATGATGCTTTAGTTTTGGAAAAGAAGGACACAAATCTAGTTAGTGAAAAGGAAAAGGATCAGTTAACACCATGGACAAGGATAATGGTATTTCTATGACATCAACCGTGATTAAATGTTTTAAATGTGGGATGTATGGGAATTATGAAAACCAATGCCCTAATGGGAAGTCTCATGAAGAGAATCAACATGGTCGTATGGGTAGTATTTATGATGATGATGATGAAGAGACTACAAATTATATATGAGACGAAATAAATGATGAAGCTCTGTCAGTGTTTTAAGAGGTTAGTGGAATGATTTATGTTTATCAAGAGTTATGTTGTACTGTTAATGGTACTCTGGAATAATGACACATCTAAGGATTATTACACTTTTTTTTCCTAATATATTTGAAAGTATTTATTGAATGGTACTGGTAACCAGGAAAGGTTACTCAGATATTTTTGGAAAGAATATGATTTGCACATAATGAATGGATAAGGAGAAAATAATATTCTTGATAGTATTAATGAGCTCACGATTGATATAAGGACTAAGTGATATCATGGTTTGAGTATGTAGAAATGTTGGGTTTTTGGTATGCGGAAAGAGATCACTTTTGACAGCACTCATGTTTTCACTAAGGTTCTATGGTAATTCATGTTTCATGAGAATACACGATTAAGGTATTCATATGTTTGGTATGTGATCAACAAGATATATCGTATAATATATGGGGGATAAATTATGGTATTCAGATGCTCGATAGATGAAATTTCTAGTAATTTTTTTCTTTATACTATGAACTTGGACATAAGTATTTTGGATAAGCCTAAAGATTGGAGTGAATTAAGTTAGACATAAGATAGTAATTTTTTATATTTTATTTTGGGAATGTTATTATAATGTAGTTTTAGAAAAAGTGACACCCTGCAAGATGGGAGAAAACCCGTCGCATCGGACAAGGTTATAAGAATCAAACCCACAACATAAGTGTGACTTTCCTTTATCACCTACCACTGGCCTACAGGAAGTCCCTGGATTGTATAAACTAGTTTTATTATATTTAGTAGTATGATAGATGAAGTATAAGTCCATTTTTGGAATCATATACGATTAACCTCACCATAGATGGACTTATGTATATTTGATAACATTTACTAACCTTTTGTTTGAGACATATGGAATGACCCATCATTCTATCACATGATCTACTAGAACCTCATGAATGAAAAATTCAACTTCATTTCATTAATATATGGAGTGGAAATTGTTCAAGGCATGAACAATGACGAGATTATACTGAAATAAATTAAGTATTTCTTCAAATTCAAATTCTTCAACTTTAGGGAAATGATCTTGAAAACCAAAAATGTTGTCCTAGTGCCGTTATATCTGATGAATAAGATGGTACCTTAGATCATCAAAAATTATGGCTTTCTGATTGTTGTCTTTTTCATATCCATGTTCTCTACCTCTCCCCATCAGAACATGATGGTTAGATTTCTCTTCCATATCCATATTTTCACCTATGTTCTCTTATGTAGAAACCCAGTGATTAGTTAATTTGGGTAACCGTTACATTTCATACATTAGTTGTTAAAGTCATGTTTTGGTATTCCTTTTATGTATGTGGGTATCTATGAAATAAACTTTCAAGTAGTAAACCATTTATAACCTCGAAGAATTTTAAGGGTGAAATTCATTTTAAGGGGGGTAGAATGTAACACCCAAAGATTTTATAAAAAATATTATTTTTAATTTCATTGATGTCTTGTGTTGTACACTACAACAAAAGGATCTTGCACTACATGCATCCCTGACTTTTCTTGCTTTACACACAATCACGACCTTCCACGATAGCGTGTGTTGTACGCAATATCAAGTTTCACTAAACAACGATATGTTATTAAAATATTATTTAAACCAACCGTAATGAATAGTAATAACCACTTTTTCAAATTTTATAAATTTTATCTTTCAAAATTTACTTCATTTTTTGATTCAGAATATCGAAATTAGCCTAGGGTGGATTTTTTTTTTATTTTTCTGAAAACTTTTAATTTTTGTAGAATAGTGAAAACACTGGGTTACTATTTACAAACCGATATTTATTTAAATAATTATTAAATTTATTTAAATTTATTTAAGGTAAAAATTGATTCCAAATACCTATACATGTTTATTGAAATTCATTGGATCCATTTTATAATAATTTTAGATATATAAAAATTTTATTGAATTTTTCACTGTCTTTTACCAACCTCCTAGGAGAATTTCGAAATTCACCTAAAACATAATTTTACAACATATGTGAGTGTAATTTCAAATCTCCGAGAGACATGGATAATATAGAGAGGTAAAATGTGGTACAATGAGAAGAAAATAATTTTTGGGGAATAGTAACTTTTTACTTTTATTTACCACCGTTAAAAGTAAATAGGGTAATTAAGGGTAAAAATGATATTATTTTTACCCTAACACATGTCATAATTATATTGAATAAGAGTAATTAAACCATAAACAACCATTGGAATAAAATATGATCATTTAGGTCCCCTTGTATTAGATTAGAACATTTATTATTAAATTATTTAAAGAAGGGTTAAAATAGTTAAAATAAAAGTATAATAACTATTTCATTTTTAATATAGGGTTATAAATAAGATAAATTAGACTAAAAATATTCATTAGAAAGATAAATTTTTTTCAAACATAATGGTTATTTATTTATAATTTTTAGACGTTAAATAATTTAAGTTATTTATGAAACAATGATGATGCAGTAATTATCATTTTAATGAAATACTAACAAAATTGATGTTATAAATACCCAAATAAATTTAATTTGATACTTTTTATGAATTACACTAATTTTTTAAGTTAATATGACCTTTTTTATTGATTTAATTATATTTTTTAGAACTAATCATGCTTTTATGGATTTCACAAAAATAAATTACCAAATAGTGTTAAAATTTGAATTAAATAATTTTTAAAACAAATATTATATTATTAATTGTTATTATATTTCTAAAAATCAATGGTTCGGCCAATAAACTTATATCATGATAGGTGTATCATTAATGGACCACTTTTGGGTCTCTTGGATGTTTATGGTATGTTTATTAACTATATAATATAATAATACAAAGTGACATGTTAAATGTCAATCTAAATAACTACGAGTTAAAACTAAAAGATAATGATATTATAAAGAAAAAAACCTTTCTAAAATCTATTGGTTGAGAGGATTTCGACCCATCCCTACCTTAGCTTCAAAATAAATAAATTTTGAGCTATTAAAAACTGAATATGACTTTATTATAAAATAATGTTTTAAGTTTTGCAAAGGTTCCCCTCTCTTCCCTTATAAAAAGCGGACCACTTCCCTCTTCTCTTCACACACTTTTAAGCATGATGCTCGGCCAAACCATGACCATTTCGCTTCTCCACTTCCCTAGAAACATTCTGGAGGTTCTGGTCTTCTAAAAAGACCAACTCTACTTCCTTAAGAGGAAGCTTAAAAGAGGTGTGTCGAAGAAGAGGTTATCTCTTCTTCCGATTCTCTCACATTTCATTATTCTTCTACTACTTCATCTTTAGTTGTCTCATTATAAAGTAATAACATAATTATTATTTATATAATAATATGTTATTATAAATATGAAACAACCTTATTTCACCTTTTATCAATCCTACAGAAAACAAAATCATCGTGCGTCCGTACATACGAAATACCATCTCCACGCCGTGGTGTAATCTATATTCGACCACCACATTACTTGGATTGGTATAATGGTGTAAATAAATAAATATATATGATTATTTTAATTTGATATTTATTCTGATATATTATACATACACTTCAATACAATTCCACGATCATGGGAATGATATCATCGCTCGTGCGTACGTACGAACTACCGTCTCCACGACGCGATGAGATTCATTCTCCATGTTAACCATTCATGAATGATTATAAAGTATACATAATGAATAATAATGAAATATATGACATAATAATGATACTGGATACATATATATATATATATATATATATATATATATGTATGTATTTAATCTACTTAATTCAATTCAATTCCATAAGGAAATGAAAACAACGTTCATGCGTGGGTACGGCCTACCGTCTCTATGAACGGTGTATTTCATTCCATTTATTGATCTATCTTATATATATGTATATGCGGAATATATATTATATATAAATCATGTTTTACATTCTGGAATTATGTAAATTAGTATATAAGTAATAATATAAATAACAACAAGTCTAAACACGTACGACAAATGAAACGATTTTACCCAAAATGATGCTTTAACATGGTATTTACAAAAGAAAGGGTAATATAAAGTCATAAGTGAACCATATATGATATCATAACAATGAATATGATTATTTAATAAGTCAATTACATTATTTAGATCATTATACAGGAGGTTCAGAAACATACGAAGCAAATCGGATATAAGGTAAGGGATAATTATTTTAATCTCATTCTTATCTGAGATTGTTTATTCGTAAGTATTTACTGGGGTTATATTTATCATCCATGTCCATGTTTTATAAAAATGTTTTCATGTATGTTTAAAGTCATTTTGACCCATTTTTGACTTTTGCTGCATGGTATGTAAGGAATCACTTTTTTTGATTACCATACGAGGTACTTTTTGACTTTTCTGACAAAAGTATGAGAAAAATGATATTTTTATCTTATACGGCATGAAAAGTTTTTTATGGTTTCATAACGCCTCATTTTCATGAATCTTACTCTACAAGATTTTATGACCATTGTAAAAAATACATTTATTTTAAAAGTTCCTGGAATTTTGGGAAAAGAAAATGATTTTGAAGAAGAAAGGATATTTTCCTCATGAATTCATTTCAAATGTTTTGTCAAAACCATTTTTCATCTATGATGACATTATTTAATATGTGTATGTTTCAAGTATAATGTCTATTATTTCCATGGTATTATTATTATTATGATGAAATGATATCCATTTGTTTTATATGGATTATGTTATGATGGCATGATGTTTAGGAATCCCAATTTAGTACATGGGTTATGCTATGATGTATGAATTATGAATTTGTGGCACAAGTAAGAATGATTTCATTATGAGATTGGTCGTAAATATATCTCCCTCCATTGAATTGGTTAATGATTTATATCTTATTAGATAGACATGGCTGGAATGGTAAGTTAATCCGGTTTAGTAATACAAGACTGCAACGAGGAGTGAACTCGATTTAGAAAGGGACTTTGTCCACTAAGAGGGTCCTGACAACAATGCCTTGTCTACTATGGAAATCATATCACGTGCTTAATGGTTTCTAAAATCACATGTTTTATTTCCATTATATTTTATCATGATTAATGTTCCTTTATGATATACGCCTTACGTACTTCCAAGATTTATGTCTTTGCTTAAGACATTGATGTTTAGATTTTATGTTCAAGTTTTTGCATTCAAATGTTTATGGATTGTTTTATATTCTCCATGTTTACCTGTACTGAGCATTTCAACTCACCTGTTACATTTTTTCTGTTCCCCATGATATAAACAATGGTTTTAGGTAAGAAAACCAAAAAGGGGAAGAACCATATGGGAGATGTTGAAGATATTTCACAATGATTAGACGATTTCGTTCTGAGTTTCCAAAGACACTAAACTAATATTATCTTTGGGAATCAATTTTTTTCATGTATTAAGTATTCTGCAAAAGTAATGTAACATCCATGTATATCAAGATTTGGGTCTCTACAGCGAATCAATGCCTCACGAAATGATGATTGTTCAATCTCCTCGTACAACCACTTATAATGGACAATAAAATGGAACTATATCTATATGTGATATATATTATATTTATATTGTTTCTATTATTATTAATTTTTCTTTTATGTAATACCTTTATGGTTTCCATAGTGGGAAAATACGATGATTTCGTTTGAGTAAGTGCGGACTACCACCCCCTCAAAGTGATATTAATCATTCATTCCATACCTAGAACGTATAAAAGATGAAGTTAAGGAGATAATATATGAAATTATACTTGAATTATACTACAGCTTTTAATTATTATGTATTCATTATATTTAATATGAAATTTAAATGAATGTAGCCTTTATGCGTACGTACATCGTACCTTCTACAGGAACTATGCATTTCATTTCTTATCTCAAACTGTTATGTACTATTATAAATACAAATATATACAAGATATATATGATTTATATGATATATAAATCGTTAATATAATTATTGAGATAACAGACTATTGACCACATGGACAACTTGTAATTATAATGTGTTCATTTTTGACTAGTGTACCAAATATCGACAAAACAACAATTATTAACATAAATGATTACATATAGTTGATAACATGGTAATAAGTGATATAAAAGGAATAATAAAATTGAATAAGTTTTCTAAGAAAGTATAAATTTACATTATTTTATTATTCAGGAGATTAAAGAACGAATTGGTCATATCGGACACGAGGTAAGGGAATTTATCTCAGTATCATTTCATTGAGGCATCCATTGATTTATAAAAAAACAATATTTTATAAGGTGTATAAAACCCTTTGAATTTTCTTTTCATTAAAATTTATTCTTTTTCTGTGAAGCGTTTTTCTAAAAGACAAAAATGGAATGTTTTTTTAACATACGCATTGACAACGACCATTCTGTTGTCATAAACGTCATTTGATATTTTTCATCCTTAACAAGCCGTAATGTTATTAAAAGGAAAATAAATACCATATACTAATTTATGTATTTTGGTATTGAAAATTGTTTTGATAAATGATTGGTTATGTAAATATATTTTAATGATATATTTTAAATGAAATTTGGAAATGGTATCTTTCCATCTTGTTTGTTTTATGTGTTATGAATATGTTATAGTTCTTTTTTATGTATAGGAGTCGTTCCGTGATAAACCTATGGTGGGTGAGCCTGAGATAGCTCTCCAATGAATATGGTAATTTGACATAGGTAAACATGAATGTTTCTTCTAAGAGTTATAGGGCATATACTATGATGGGTATTCCAAATGTAACTAGCTATGTAGCTGTGAAAGGAACAATGTAAGTAAGTTTTGGATTCCACAATTTACATTTATGATATGTGATTACTATCTGTTATTCATAAATCTTATGATTTCACAAGGTATGTAAAAGAGTTTATGTATTGTAAGTATTGACGGAAAAATGATTAATTTATTTATTTTATAAATAATACTATGATCTTTATACTCATCCAAGGTTTTTGAAATTTTTTCACATGACATAAAGATGAATGTGGTCAAGGATGGGATCAAGGAAAATTCATGCTGTATAAAAAATGGAACTAGACTTGAATATTTTTTTCAAGAGTTTTTATTTTATGAAGATAATGGAAACTGATTAGAAGTGTCTACTTTGTAATTGTTGAGATGAAATTTAATAGTTATGAACTAATTCTCAATAAAAAATAAACCTAAAATATCCTCAAGGTTAATTCTTAACTTCACTTCATATTATGTAATGTTTTATGGTCGGGTCATTATAGTTGCTATCATAGGTCGGTTTAGACAACATTAGATGTTAGAATATTGTTAAATTAATGCCCATGAATTAATTTATAATATGACTGGAATGAAATATCCTTAATAAATTTTTGTGTTTCTATTCCTAAGATTTTTCTGTGTTCATAATGGTTTTCCATAGAGGAAACGAGAAAACTATGATGGGACAAAATAATGATAAAGAAAACCATCCATATCAGCCACATGAGATGGTCGGAATTGGAACTAAATAGTTAGTATCAGTGATGAAACAATCGAATCAATCTATAAGTGGTCATCATATCCATGAATGAGATCATACAAGTCAAAAATAGTGGAACATGCCAGTACTAGATCATTTCATGAGGCTGCATCCCCCATCATTCAAAGGGTCATCAGACATTATTCTAACTGAATGGTGGATTAAAGTACTCGAAATTATTTTTTATGTCATGGGGTGTTCAGAATATAAAAAGGTCAGTCTTTGTGTTTACCATTTGGTAGGTGAAGCCAATCAGTGGTGGTTTATGGTGAAAAATATTCGGGATAATGATGAAATTGATGTTCTTTTTTGGGATGAATTCAATGTTTTGTTTCTTGAAAAATATTTTCCTAAGGTGGTTCTTCTTAGGATGGAAAATCAATTACTATAATTGATGTTGGAGGATTACTATGTGGCTACTTATGAAGCATAACTCACACAACTGTCATGATATGCTACAAATTTCATACGACATATAAATAGTAAAATATATTACTTTCAGTGAATATTAAATACAATATGTCGAATAGATTTTTCTTGTAGTGAGTTCAAATGTTTTGAAAATATTTTTCAATGTGTGGAGGATGTGGACATGGAGTTTTAGGATGATCATGTGTTCTTGAAAAACAACATAATAAATGCGAGGGATGGCAGATGAAAAGAAATAAATCCTCAAAAAAGTATGTTTGTATGAAACATAAGATTATAGTTTGTGAATGTTGTTGTACAAAACATGATGGAGAATGTATTTTGAATTCATGTAAGTGCTACTGATGTAATAAAATAGGAAAAAATGATCATAATATCCCCGATAAAGATCATGGTAGTGGTATGAAAAAATTGGATTTACCGTTAGTAAAATCTTTTAAGAGCAATGAAATAGTTAATTATGCAAATGAGTGTCAAACGATGAACTCAACTGAGTGAAACTAGTGAAACTACATGCAAAAGTGGTGGAAAAATTATTTGAAACTACATCAATAGTAGTTGGGCAATCAATTGATGTTACATTAGGTACAATTTTTATTAGTTCATATTATGCCAATGTGTTTTTTGATTCATAGTCTACACACTCATTCATTTCTGGGAAATATTATACTTAATTGGTAATTCCATCTCTATATTGGAATCCTGATCATATGGTAAAAATACTGGGGGGGATGTTTCAGTAAAAAGAAATTATAAGAACCCTCTTGTCCCTCTATATAGAATGAATTTACCCAAAAACATTATTTTTTCTCTTCTAGAGTTTGATGTTATTTTGTTTATGAATTCCCTTTATATTTATCATGTTATGATATAATGAAGAGATAAAGAGGAATAATTTTAGAAATATTTTTAGTTTGTGTACATAAATGAACCCTTACATTTGAAAACATTTCAAGAAGCAAAGAAACTAATAATATAAGGAAATGAATGTTACCCTTCACATATTGTTTAAAAAAATTAACAACTCAGATTAATGATGCGCCAATGATAAATGAGCACCTTGATTTTTTCTCGGATGTGTTTAATGGTATTACTAATTTGAATGTATTGTTGAATTTGTTCTTGATGCAAATCCAATTTCAAACCCCCTTATCAAATTGCTCAAATTTAACTTTTACTGTTAAAGAAACAATTGTTGAAGTTATTAGATAATGGTTTCATTCGACCTAGCACATCACCATGGGGTGATAGTGTCTTGTTTGAAAAAAATGATGATGTTTCAATGAGACATTTCATTGATCATAGTGCATTGAATAACATCATTTTAAAATACATGTATCATTTTCCCTGTATCAATTATTTTTTTGATCTGCTCCATGATGCCCAGTATTTTTCGATGACTGATTTGAGGTTAGGGTACCATCAGTTTAATGTAAAAGAAGAACATATTCTGATGACCACATTTCATACATGATATGGCAATTATGAATTATTAGTTACGCGTTTTGGGTTAACCTATGAAACTATTGTATTCACTGATCTTATAAATATACTTTTTCATGTGTTCTTGGATATGTTTGTGGTTGTGTACAATGACAATATTTTGAATACTTGTAAATGTTTATATGAGCATGAATTCCATTTAAGGGTTGTCTTGGAAACCTTAAATTAAAAGAAACTGAATGGGAAATTCAGAATGTCTGAGTTTTGGTTACAAAAAATTCATTCTTTGGTTACATTGATTAAAAAAGTGGAATAACTATTGATCCTACTAAAACAAACGTGTTTTAAGATTGGACAATACCCAAAAATATAACTGAGATTCATAGTTTTCATGGATTGGTAGGTTATTAACATAGTTTTCGTGAAAATTTAGAAAAGTTATCAACCCACTAACAATGTTAACTCCAAATGATGTTAAGTTCATTCGGACAAAATAATGTGATGATTGTATTCAGAAATTGAAAATAATATTGGTAAATGCTCATGTTTTCGAACTACCTTATAGAAATAGCCAGTTTGTTATCTATAATAATGGATCATTGATGTACTTGGTTGTCTTCAAAAGCAGAAATATCAGGAAATTATTTGTGCTTCACATTATTTGAAACCTCATTAGTTAAATTAGGCTACACATGATTTCGAATTACCTTTTGTTGTTTTCTCATGAAAAATTTTGTGGAATAATTTTTATGTAGTAAAATGTGATAGATATAAAACTCACATAAGTATGAAGTATATATTCACTAGTAAAGAATTCAACATGAGATAGAGGAGATGGCTATTATTAATCATGTATTTTGAATGCACGATCCATTAAAATCCAGGAAAAGAAAATAATGTGGATGATGCTTAGAGTCAAAAACGTAATGCTACATTATCCTTGTTATGTTTGGAACAAGAATATTTTTTTTTATTAGATAAAAATTGGTATAGAAGTTATTGGTGTGGAAAATTCTACTATTTTGTTTTAGGTGTTAGTGAAATAATCTTAATTAGAATGAATTAAGCATGCATTGATGGAATACAATGAGTTTCATTGAATGGTAATGTTGGTTCATAAGGGTATGTTAATTGATTTAAACATTAATAATGATTGTAATATTAGATTTGGGAAGAGATTATACAAGCCTTGTGATTCACAGTTGAAGAATGGGTTGTTATTTGAAACTCATAGTTCTTTGTTTTAATTCATCCTGGCGGTAATATGATCTATAAAGATCATCAAATGTATTACTGGTGGGATGTAATTAAGATTGGTATTGTGGAAATTACTTTGAAATGATTAACTTGTTATCAGGTTAAAGTAGAGTGACCGTCACCAAAAGGGATGCTTCAGTCTTTAGCAGTTCCAGAGTGGAAATGGGAAAATATATCCATGGAATTCATTGTGGGATTACCAAATACATCTTGTGGAAATAATGAAATCTGGGTTATTAAAGATCAATTGAATAAATATGCTTATTTTTTTCCTATTCGGGATACTTATTCTCTAAGTCAACTTTAAAGTTTATATATTAATGAGATAGTCAGGTTGCATGGAGTTCCCCTCTATATTGTATCTGATCATGAAACCAGGTTTACTTATAACTTTTGGAAAGGCCTTCAGAAGTTGGTGGGTAAGAATGAAATTTTAGTAAAAACATTCATCCTTAATCAAATATGCCGTCTGAACAAATAATTTCAACCTTGGAGGATATGTTACATACATTCTACATGGATTATAAAGGATGTTGGGACTAACATATTTCATTGGATAAAATTTATTATAATAATAGTTTTTATTTCAGCATACAGATGGCTCCATCTGAGGCATTATATTAGAAGCAGTGCCGAACTCCCATTTTTTGGGTAGATATAAATTAATGGAAACTAATTGGACCCGAATTGGTAGATGATATGGTAGAAAATGTTCAGTTGATTCAAAAGATGATGAAAAAAAGCATAATTTAGGGAGAAAAGTTATTCAGATAACTAGAGGAAGGTTCATTATTTTGAGGTTGGTGACCATGTCATTCTCAATGTTTCTCAATGAAAAAGTGTGATGGGTTTCAGTAAGAAAGGAAAGATTAGTATAATGTTCATTGGAACATATGAAATCTTCGAGAATGTTGTATCAGTTGCATATAGAGTGGATTCAACTCCATTTTTAAAATAGGTACACAATTTCTGTTCTTGATTCAATGTTAAGAAAGTATATGCCAGTTCCATATCATGTTTTAATCCCATAAATTCATCAGTTTGAAGAGAATTTTTTTATGAGAAACAACCAGTCTAGATTCTTCCCTGAAGAGAGAAAGTGTTGTAGAATAAGGTATATTATCATGTAAAGGTTTTGTAAAAAAACCATACGGTTGAAGAGGCAATGTGGTAATCTGAAAATGCTACAGGGGAAAAATACCCCCACTTATTTGATACGTAAATAGTATTGTTGGGACACAGTTCCCAAAATGGAGAAGGATGTAACATATAAGTAAAATAAATAATATAACATTTTCATATTTACAAATATTTTTGAAATAAATATTAATTTCAATTTAAAGGGGATTATATGTTCTATGGTGTTCCTGATACACAACAATGAGTTTCATTGAAATCTTACATAGCACACAACATTGGGTCATACGAAAAAAATATATTATGATTTTAAATTGATTTTTATTAATGGTCATTGTATTGGTAGGAATGGATTGAACTAACTAAAACATAAATATATATTTTTTTGTTTTTACATTTATCATATAATTTTCAAGGGCATAAAATAAGAAATAATCTGACTATAAGCATAAATACTCTTATATTAATTAAAAGGTCAATTTACCACTTTTTAATGGAGAAAAAACATTAAATTGAGTTTTGGTGACTTTTATATGTTATATTTGACTATATAACATTTATATTTGAAAACCAGAGATCAAAATCTACTTTTGGTATATTTTTTGTATTTTTCTGATACAATTAATTTTTAAGGAATAGTAAAAAATATCGTATTTTAATTCAAAAAAAACTTTTGTTATAATTTATATATATATGCTAAGAATATATATATAATTTTGTTGAATGTTTAATTTTATTATATTTTTACTAATTGATACAATTTTTGTTATTGTATTTAATATCACATTGAAATTGATAAAAAAAAGTGTCAATCTTTTGATAGTTATTATTTCATTAAAACAATCATTTTATTTGGACAACTAGAATTAATTTTATATTAGTTTCATCTCTTTATGTGTATTGAATTTGGAAAAATGGATTGTGTATTTGGATTCATGACGCCCAAATTTTGTAAATTGGTAACATTTATTTTCATGCATTATGAATATTTACATCAATAAATATTTTATTTACCATGGTTAAAGGTTAATTATTGTAAATATGGGTAAAAAATAATATTATAACAGTATGAAATTACCATAATACGTGTCCTAATCCTATTCTATGATACATGTATGACCATGTGCATCCATGAGTCGATTGTGTGACCCAATTGAGCCTCATGGGAGTGATATTGAAATTTTAAATTTATTACTTTCAAGAAAAATAAAAAATGAAATATACATATATCTTTTAGTAAATCAATTAATATATGGGGATATAAAATTTATCACTTCTAATATAAAATATTAAATTGAAAGATTAAAATATATCCTAAATAATGGTATTTTTTATAGTTTTTAAGCATCAAAAAAATAAAATTATTTATAAATTATTAATGATGTAGTGTTTACCTCATTATTGGAAGATTTAAATAAATAAGATTATAACAACTAAAAATATATATATAACCATTAAAATTATTATGGGATGATTTTATTTCAAAAAAGAGCCATCTTATATTCTAAATTAATCTGTTTTGGACCTTTTGAAACTGATAATCATTGTATAATAAAATAATATGTTTAAACATTCCTAAAGATCCCCTCCTCCCTCTTATAAAAAGAACTCATATATAACTCATTACTCACACCACTCAAGACCCTTCGATCATCCAACCAATGCCTAATTAAGCTCATTAAACCCTCTATTCCTCATAAATTCCTTCCCCTAGGGAAAAGGTAATTCAAGAAAACCATTTGGTTTAAACCAAATGGCGATACCCAAATTTAAATGTAACATCTTTTCTTATGTTCTTTTATTATGTTTTAATTCTCCAACCCCATAACTCTTTATATTCTTTTATTTTATAACAAAAACTGTATTATAAATATACTATCTTATTTCTATTTGATGTATTCAAACTACACTTACACACATCTTTATCTAATGAGATAATAATATACTGTTTATCTGGACGGCGCACTGCTGCCTCACGAAACGATGATTGTTTAATCTTCATTTGACACCTATTATGGTGGAAATTATGATAATATTTTAAATATATATTATATATATTATAAGTATATTCTTTCTATTATTCTGTATTCTTCATTTTTTGAATACTTTTATGGTTTCCATAGTTGGTAAATATGATAATTACATTTGAGGAAGTGCAGACTACCGCCCCCTCAAACTGATATGACTTGTTCATGCTAAGAATGGAATGTATAAAGGATTGAGTTAATGAAATTATATATGATATTATAATGGATTTATAATATACCTATGTATATTTATGTTTTCATTCTATTATAGATGAAATATGAATGAAAGTAGTGATCATGCGTATGTGTGACTTATCATCTCGATGAATGGTGCATTTCATTTCATATCTTCAAATGTTATTTACTATTATAAATAAATATATATGTTGGATATATATGATATATATGATATCTAAATCATATTTTTTTTTGAAATTGGGGACCCTTTTAGAAAATGTTGATGAATTTATTCATAAAAATAAAATGATTACAAGAGGCTAAAATGCAAGATTTTATTACAATCACCACTATAAAAAGGGAGAAAAGCCTCAGGAAGGGTATCAGACCAGGTAATAGGTTTTCTAACCCTAATGTTTCAAGACCATATGCAACCCTATTCACCTCTTGATAGACATGCATGGTGATGAAGTTGGGAGTTGAAAGGGTCTCCATGCAGTGCATCCACTTTGCTACGAGCCGCCAAGAGAAATGAATTTCACCATTTCTGATGGGATTCAAAATGGAAGAAGAGTCACTCTCTTTCCAGATATTAGTCTAACCATTAATTTTAAAAAATGAAAGAACATGTATGATACCATGCCACTCATCCTCAAGAGAACTTTTCAAGCCACATGAACCGTAGAAACATCCTTTAATAGAGACATCATGAGCCCTAAAGATGGCACCACAACCCGATGGACAATTCTTCCATTTAGAAGTTACATCTGGATTGACTATAATCCACAGGGGTAAAAGAGGAATCCAAAACAACTCAATAGTACACAATATAGGTATAAAATTCCCATTTATACCATTATTTATCTGAACTATGATGTCCTGAATGATGTTGAATCATTCACCCAAAAAACATTGGACGTTTCCCTTAGAGGGGGAAAAATATACATCATGGAATGCTTTAAGAATCAACCCCTCCCATTATACAATGAATCCTTTCGATGGTGCCAAATAGTATTCATTACTTTAGAAATATCCATGGAGAGGAGAGCCGGAACCTGAGGTGATATTTGGATAACCGAACTGAAAAAGAGAAGGGCCTGATTTCCCAAAAACATGAAGCCATCCAGATCAAAGGGACACAAAACCATCTTCCAAATGGTCTAGGCCATTGAAAATGAGAGGAATATATGCTCTTTATCCTCCTGATGTTGATGGCACATAAAAAAACTTGAACATCACTTCAAAACAAACATTTGGAAGACCACATCAGTGGGTAATATTTTGTAAACCAGCCTCTAGATAAGTGTAAGACGAGAAGGCCTAATCCATGTTTTTTTTAAGATAGAAAAACATTATAATCATCAAGGACACCCATGATGGAATGAGAGTAATATAAATTACTGCAAATAATACCATTTATAGTTGGATAACAATCTATGAAATCAGGGAAGGTGAAAAAGTTCCAATTATCAATCAAAGCATGTTGGTCACCTATTAAATTTGCTAGAGGATTATCCAGAAAATAATTGATAGAGACTTTCTCCCCTGAGCCCAGTGTAGTTGGATGAAAATCCTCAGATAGAATATCTCCTATCCAATTATCAAGCTCTAATTTATTTTTGGAGTTTCTGTTATCAATTAATCTAGAGAAGGTTATATCATTCTAAAAATATGATTTAACTACTGGCCAGAGGGAGGTAATAATGAATGCATTGCTGCCCAGCTTCAAATTATTAGAAGATTGAGATTTCTGGAAACCCATTGATTCAGAATTACTATGTATGATATTCCAGGCTAAGAATGCTTAAATATATTCATTAAAGTGAGTAATATTTTTTTCCCATTCCACTAGAGTGAATAGGTGTGTACAGACCCTCCAAGGAATAGTTACTAACATCCTCTCTAGGACATTACTGCTCTAGGTAAAATTATTGATGGACGTGTTCAGGCATTTGAGATGAAAACATGGCCATTTATAGACCATAAATGAGTAAACCAATTTATAAATGATAATAATCTTCCCCAAACTAATTCTACCAGCCATATAAAGACTCATCCCTTTTCATTTTGACAGCTGGACATTGTCCATATCCACAAATTTAGAGAAATAAGAGCCCCTAGGATGCCCCGAGATAATGGGTACACCTAGATAATGAAAAGGACGTGATACATCCTTGATTTCCAACTCTGAAAGAGTATAGTTCTTCTTGAAAACCAAGAACCTCTTCCCAAAGTGAATGGATGAATTTTCCCAACTTATTCACTAACAAGAGACACGTTCATAATGCAGAAATATTTTCTTCACGATACAAACATTATTCTTTCCCCCCTTGCTGGAATATGATGATATCCTTAGAATATAAAAGATAATAGGGGGAAACGAGGGACCTATATTCTCGAATCAGCTTGAGATGTCCCTAGGAGACCATGTGAGTAATGAGTCTATAGAGATAATATTTAGCAATGGAGAAGAGAAGGGTTGCTAGTTGATCCACCAGTCTGAATCCCCTAGAGAAAGCAATGTAGACCTTAGGTGATCGATTGAGAGGAACCAAGACGTGGGCTGAACCCAAGAGGGAAGAAATACATCTATTAAAAATGTCAATAAGACCATATTTTTAAAGCACATTATATATAAAAGACCAATCTAGAGTGTCAAAGGATTTTTTAATATCATGTTTGAGGGCCATTCTACATTCTATTGAAGAGATTCTAAGCAGATTAAGACACTTTGAGGCCGAAAAAAAACATTTTTGTATAGATATTCCATTGATAAATCCGAATTGATTCCAAGAAAGAATCCTAGAAGTAATACATGAGATCTTATTAGTTAGAATCCGACATATGGACTTATAAATTGTTTTCACCAAGGAAATGGACTAAAAAGATGAATCCCCCAAGCATTATAAACATTATGAATAAGTGTAATAAACTTAGAATTGAGGCCTGGAGGGAGTTCCCCTAATGAAAGGAATGAGGAGACTGACACGCATATGTCACCCTTGATGACATACCAATACATTTGATAAAATAAGTTATTGAAGACAATCAGACTCGGAGCACTAGAGGTGTTGAGGCAGAAAACAACATCCATGACATCAAATTATAAAGAGGGGAAGTGATTTTTGTATTATCAGACGCAGGAACCACTGTGGGAATGATTCAATCCATCAGATATCCCCACAAAAAAGGTCCATTGATAATCATAGTGTTATACTGAACAATATAATCTACAATATTTTCCTTATTGTATGAAATCAGATCACCATCCTTTAAAAAAAAGAACTGTCGACGGGCCTTTATAAATATGTGAAGAGAATTAAATAGAAATTTATTTCTATCCCCATCTGCCACTTAATATTGATAGTCTCTTTAAGGACATATTCCTTAATATCAAGGAGTGAATAAATATTAGAAGAATTAAAGGAATCCTCTGAGAAATCCAAATTGAAATCTGCTTTAGATGCCTCATAATGGAGATTCTAAAGAGAGGATTAAGGAAAAAGAGTCCCCTTATCCAACTCACTTTATATTTCTTTAATCCTTGTTTATAATTTTAATTTTAAACAGAAAATCAGCACCTTGCATTCAAGTCCAAGATCTTTCAATCCTTTTACTACATCCACATTGAGATGCCCATGCATTGTTTAAATAAATGATGAGGGGTATGTGAAGTTCTCTTCTCTAAAAACTAACCAGGATTGGTTGGTATTCAGGGGAAAATTTGGGTAGGGTAGTGCTAGAAATTGACTCCCATTTATCCAAAGTAGGGTTGTTCACAAAAGGCATGTCATGATTTCTAGTAGTCATGCGGTTGAGACATCTTCTCTACCAATTGTACATGGCACCAACCAAAAATACCTCTGTCTGATCATTTCCATCTACAAATTCCATGAATTTCCTAAGAGAAATATGAGAATGAACGAGACCTGTTCTTTCACTAGAACAAAGGATCATATTGAAATCACTAAAAACAATCCAATGGGAAGGGATGACTCTTAATTTGACAAGTTCCTACCAAAACCTTCTACAGTACTGATATCTTCTTCCAGCATATACAAAATTTCCCACAAACTACACAAAATCCAATTGCAAAATACAAGAGATCACCTGATAATCAATGGAAATGATGTCAAATATCCCAATAAGGGCATGTATGAAATCCATAGACTATTATCCTTTTCATTTGAACTATTTTTGGAAACTAGAAAGAAACCATATTTTTTGACACCCACAAAGCCCAAATAGAATGAGGATTTGGGTTCAATAATTCCAAGTATCATCGGCTTGTGAATCCGAATGTTCCTATGAAACGCATTAACTGTGGAGGAATTCACGAAGCCCTAAAAATTGTAGTTAAGTATATTTATTTTGAACCATAATTTTCATCAAATTTTCCCTGCCTATTTCTCTTCTTTGTATTCTTATTTCTTGAAGAGTTTTTGGAACTTGTGGAATGCATTGTGAGACTCCTGGATTGCATTCTGTGATCTGATCCCTCATCAATAATTAGAATAGAAATTCGATTCATAGACTCTAGAGTGTGTTCATTCTCCCCCATATACAATGGTGGGGGGGGGGGGTGAATGGGTAACTTCTGGCCTCTAAATAATCCTCCTCCTCAACAATGTTACCCCACTTTTTTATTGGGACATGAATATTATTAGAGAACCACATCTACCATAGAGACCAAATCATTTCCATTCCCTTTCTCAGTCACCCTAAACACCATAGAAGCATACACACTAAGAAGTGTACCATTTTCAAATCCTTTCAACTCATCTTCCTCAGAGGTAATATCAGTAGCAAGATAATTGAAAACTAAATTAATAATATCTATATCTATCTCCAAATCTTCAACATCAATTCTATTAGAATGAGGGATGGAGTTGTTTCCACCAGTACGAACACTAGGAAGGGTAAAATCCTCTCTTTATACACATGCTGATCCTTTCCAGAGTGCTCCCCCTTTTTAGTTGTAGGATACTTGGCCTTGTTCTTCAAATAAACCACCATCCATTTATTCACCATATCAGTAGTAGAGTCTCTTACAGACCATTGTTTCTTCTTTGTACTTCTACAATTAGAGACAGCATGACTTACTATTTTACTGTTTCCACTAAATGGGGTCTTCTTCCCATAATCAATTCTGATTTCACACATCCAATCATTATCAATGTAATTTAACATGTCTGGAAATTTGGAGTCCATGTTTACCTTAACAAGACCACAACCATATAATCCCTACTCTCCATCAATTGTATTTTGGTCAATCATCAAGGGAGTCCCGACACAAGAAGACAGATCAGTAAGTATTTTTTGATACCAATAATTCCAATTAAAACCATGTAATCGAATCGAAATCCGAGATGTCGTTTTGCATCGAGTGAATGGGTTGAAATACATATCCCATTTGGCCAGTTTAAAACTACTTGCACTAAAAGAGTTCGCCATCTGTTTTCAAGCAATATGATGATCATCTATACTGTTGAATACTATTTAAAAAAAACCACTTCTAATCGATATTAGTTTCAAATCCATAAACCTCAAGATTGAAAAATCCTCTACTTTAGGTAAGATTATATCCATGGATTATCATCATTAACACGTGAAATACGACCAAAAGCTGAAAAATTACAAGTTTCAAGCAGGTTTTTCACTGAATCTTTATCTACAAAAACCGAGAAGACACTGTCAAAATTCCGTGGAATTGAACTCGAATGTGATTGAGGAGCATCCACATGGTAGGGAATACCGTTTAGAGCATCTAAGAAGGAGTCATCTTTATCCCTGGGCACGTGATCCGAATCTGTGATTGCAATCACCACATTATCCAAGGCCCTTTCGCCGGTGTGTAGCGATTTCTGACTACGGATCAAAGGATCCCATGATAGATCACATGAAAATTTGATTTAGTTATCATATAAAGATCTATGTTCAGGAGGATACTTTCATCATCGAAATCTCAACATCTAAATCATTAATATCATTTTGGTGATAATGGAGTTTTGACCACATGGACAACATGTAGTTATAAGGAGTTCAATTTTCACTCAAGTACAAAATATCGACAAAACAACCATAATTAATATAAATGATTACATAATTTTTATAACATGATAATAAGGGATATAAATGGAATAATAAATTTTAAAAATTTTATTAATAAAGTAGAAATTGTCTGTTGTTTATTATTCCGTATATTAAAGAATGAATGGGTCAAATCAAATATGAGGTAAGAGGGTTCTTTTCAATATCCATTCATTGAGGCATCCATTTATTTATAAAATACTATATTTTATATACTCTATAATACCATTTGACTTTTATTTTCATTCAAATGGAATATTTTCCTAAGAAACTTATTACTAAAAGATAAAAAGTGAATGTTTCTATTTAACGTGCACGGTGACAACATCATTTTCGCTGCTACGAGCGTTATTTGATATTTGTCATCCTTAACAATATGAAATGTTATTAAAAGGAAAATAAATACCATAATATAATTTATGTATTTTGTTATTAAAAATTGTTTTTAAAATTGATTGGTTATATATATATATAAATGATATATTGTGATTGAAATGTGGTTATGTTTGATTTTATTTTGGTTTGTTTTATGTGTTAGGAATATGTTATGGTTCTTGGGAATTATTTACATACATAGTTGGTTCCGTGATAAACCTAGTGTATGTGATACTGAGATAGGTCTCCAATTCATTGGGTAACATGAAGAAGGTAGATGTGAATGATTCTCCTAAGAGATTTAGGGAATATAATTTGATATGTATTCCATATGTAACTCCCTATGTTCCTATGAATGAAACAATGCACGTATGTTATGGATGCCACGAGTTACCTTTATGATTTACAATTACTATATTTTATTCATAAATATTATTATTTCACATGTAAGTAAATGATTTTATGTTTTGTATGTATTGATGGACTAATTTTTTTTCTTTATTTTATAAACTTTTGTGAGATTTTCATGCACTTTCAATGTTTTTGAAATGTTTTTCGAAGAAGATAAAGATGAATCGGGTTAAGGATGGGATCTAAGAAAAGTTATGTTGTAAAAAACATGAAACTAGACAAGACTCTTTTTTTTCAAGAGTTGTTATTTTATGATGAAAATAAAAACCTAGTAGAAGTTTCTACTATGTAATTTTTGAGATTTAATGTAATAGTTACAACCTTATTCACTAATATTATAAACCAAGAAAGATCCTCAATGTGAATTATTATCTTATTTTACTATTATGTAATGTTTTAAGGCTATTCCATTATACACGGATCTTTTGAAAACATTATAGGTGTACATAGGTTTTTAATTAAAAATGTAAACAAAAAACATAAAAAATATTAATAATGTAAGGGTTTTGAATGTAAAATGGCCATCCAATTGGTGTTGAAGATGTTCATTGGTCATTTAACCCCGTAATTTTATGTTTTTGTCTAATGTTAAGAATAAGTGTCCATTAATCACTTTAATTAATTATAATCACAATAATTAATTTTTTTATAAGAAATTACTTCGATATTATTAGATTATAAAATATAAATTATTAAAATGTTGTTTGTTTGTTTGTAAAAATTAAATAAGTAGATGTGGCTAAATTATGTTGGATGATATTCTCATAGATGTGGTGATCAAATGGGTTTTTAAATTTATAATCATTAAAATTTCATTACGTTTCTATTTAAAAATTCTACACAAAAATTATTCTATTGAAATAAATTGGTTTAATTGATTTATAAGTGATCTAATTTTACATGAATCCCAAATTAAAATATAACTATTATCTTTAAAAAAAGTAGATGAAAAAGTTGTTTTGAATTAAAATTCATTATTTTTCATTATTCTCCCAAAAATGATGTCTCTAACAAAAAACCCCAAAATTCCCCCAAATGAAATTTTGGAATTCTGGATACAAAAATGAAGTTTATTTAATCCAAATAATTTTTTAATTTTTTGTTAAATAGTTTTATTTTCAATCACAAAAATATATAAAAAGAGTAATTTTTGGAAAATAGTATTTTTAAACATATAAAGACTTTACTAAAATTATTGTATGTATTATTTTAAATATATAATATATATATATATTAATCTATTATAAAGGATATTAAAAAAACGCTAATTACTTTTCATATTACCATGTTTAATTACTAAATTATAAATATATCTATTTAAATAATTATAACAATAAAATTATTCTTCCTAGAAAAACAATGTTGTGTGTGACACATGCCACACCGTTCCTGCATGTAGTGAAAACTAATCTATGTCTTCAGTGTAGTATATACAATAAAATTGTACTAATTCAATATATTATAAATTCTATGTGTATGGTAGAGGGAAATAAAGAATATCAAAATGAATAAATTAATTTGAAAAAAAAATATTTCAGAAAATATATGGGTGTTACAATAAGAAACTTAATTAATCACAAAAGGTGGATAAATGGTTGGGGGGGTTAACTAAGAGATAAGAATTATAATATCTATAAAACATGTCAAAACAAAATTCTTTTAGGGTATTTTTATCATAACCTATGTTATATTAGAAATTATGATCCATAGTTTCACCTTCCATTGTAAATGATAATACATTATATTAAAACATTGAATATTTACAAGAGGGAAACTACCCTCACTTATAAATGAAAAATATTATCCTCTTTTATTCTTAAAAAGTTAATACTATAGATCAACTGGGATATTCCAAAATACCTACCAAACTCTCTTATTTTCGTCATATAGGTCTTGTTTTTTAAAATGACCATTCAAATAATTAATAAGATGTTAGCCAAAGAGGTTATCAAAAGAGAAGTTATAAGTCCTTACTAAGAACTTTAAGAATTATTTATTATTATTCCTCATTATAAATGTACATAATTATTATAATAAAATTAAATAAATATAAAAAATATACCAAAACATTATTATTATTATTGAACAACATTTTTCTTCCATATTTCCATCCTATGGTAAATGAAAACATTGCTCATAAGTATCTATGTACTACCACCTCCATGATGTAATGTTTTTAGTTTTTCATGACTACCTCACAATGATAGTTATATATAAAATTTACTTTTATATATGTTATTTTTATGACATTATTTATGATTCTAGATATATAAAATATATTTTACCTTCTTATCATTCCTTCTATTAGAAGACGATAGCATCACTCTTCGGTATATGTGGACAACCACCTTGGCAAAGAGATGTTATAAATTAATCATTACCACAACCCATGGATTATTATAAGGATGGAACTAATGAATAAATATGAAATTTATAACCATTAAATAATTGTTTAATTTATATTTCATTTATTTTGAGTGATTCATTTTTTTGTTTCAGATAACTTTTTTGGTGTTCGGGATGATTTCTACAAAATCATGTTTGGGCGCAGTCTGTAGGAAACATTCATGTTGTGAATATTATTTATGATGTGGACATGTTTCATGGAATATTTTATGAAATATTCATCTATAATTAATATTATTTATTCCATGAATCATTTTCACTATATGATTTTATTGTTTTTGGAAATGTTTAACATAATGTGATGAATTTTCCAGCAGAAATGGACATTGTTTGATTCACGCCATGAATAGAATAATGAAAATGATAAGAATTCATGAAATAAAGGTTTATAAGTATTGAACTCCAGAATTAAATTAATTTTATTTATTCTCTTCCATTACATAGACCCTTATTTCCATCACGAAAATTATTGGTGACTCCGCCTCTTCTAAATCACATTGTTCTACTCCTGATCATTTTGGTGGTCACATGATATATTTCTCATTAAGTTGGCTTTCCTCATAATCATTACCATTGTTCATGTAAAAAGTTTTGTATTGATTTTTTGGATTCCTCAACATTTTGGTGATTCTTATATGAAACATTTCGTATCTAATGTGTATTCTTCTCCCATGGGTTGACCCTCAAGTTAGTAGTGGCATTATGATTCTGTTTATTGAGTTATGCATGATCTAAACTCTCTCATTCCTCTTGAAATTAATTGAATGAAATTTTTTTGAAACAAAATCAATGTTATGGAGGACGTTTTTATATTTTATTTCCATTTTTTATGGTGGATCCCATCAATGGTAGTGTTCGACCTGAGTTTGAGTTATGGATTTCGTTTTCTTAACAACATTATATGAACAATATTCCTTTTTTTATTATGGTTTTATTTTAAAATTTATTCTCTTGATTTATATAATTTTAATTTGATTTATTATAGAATACGGGTTTTGGATTGTTTATTGAAAATAGAATGGTTTTTTCAAATAATAATGAACTGAATTCTGTATGGTATTTTCAACGCTTGTTTTACTGGAATAAAGTGTTGTTTAATTGTTTTTGAAATATTAACCAATATGAAATTATTTGATCAATACAGCATATAAGAAACTGTAGGTACAATAGATGGAGGTTACTCTTAGGGAAACATCCATTTTACTATCACAGAGGTTCACTCATGTGTTGGTCCTCAGATCACGAGGCATGTCATTCTATAAACATATTGTGCACATTTATTTAGATGTTCACTCATGGGGTATTTCTCTACTCCTTATCCATGTCTCATAAAGACATATGTTCACAGTAGTCGTTGATTATAGGGCATGAAGTTTCTGAGCATAACCTATTGTGATCCTTGACCTATTTTTCGTTATTATTGGATATTTTGTCTTTAATATACAAGAATTGATGTGTTATAAATCATAAATAAATTGTACAGTCAAACTATTTTACACTGATTCTTCTAAGACAATGGAAAAGAGGGATTCAATATCCATGATTTTGATATAATTAATATTTACTATTTATCATTTAATTTCTTATTTATAATGATCATACAATGATTATTTTCATAGATAATTTATAAGGAACACCTTGGTGGGATCCTTCTTAGCCTATTTAGCCCACACCCAGCACACCCCTTCAGAGGTGTGTTGACCCTAATATGACTTTTGATAGTAGAAATGGTAATCCATCAAAGTAGGGGTGGAGAGGTTAATGTAATCTGGGTATGGGTAGATAGTGGTGATAAGGGGGGAGACATCGAGTAACACAAAAAAATTCTATAATAATGATGAATTATTATAAAATATATGTGACTCACAACCCCAATATTAAACAACCCATGAACTATATTTCTATAAATTTGAACACACTAATATCTTGAGAGAAACACAACCACATGTACAAATGAATAAAATAAATATTATACCATTGTAACATAGATATTGAATTTGATTTTATGAATAGAAATACCTATAATTATTAAATTATTGTTCTATAAAAATTATAATAATTATAATAATATATAAAATAAAAGGAAATGTTTTTGAAAATGCAGTATTTTTTCTAAAGTTAAGTTTAGTTGTGGTTTTGTTTACAAAATTTATAATAATTTAATATCAATTTTAGGAAATTAATTTGTAAAAATATCCCTCATTTTTTTAAGTAGTTTTGTTATAATTAACTCTTGGAGAGCCTTCATATTTATTCTAAATTATTAAATTTTATAATAATAGTTATATATTTTTATTTTTATTAAAAACATTGAATTAAAAAGTAATATTCAATTTAAAATTACATTTTATTTTAGTTTTAAAATAATATTTGGTAATAATATATTATAATAAATACCCATTAAGATATTTTAATAAAATTCATATTGAAATTAGATATAAAAAATTTTTAACCATTTGAATGTTTTCTTTTTGAAAGGTCACTTTCTCATCCCATCTACATGATTTTTTATCAAAATAAACTATTAGGATTCTATGAATTATATTTTTAAAAATTTATTACATATTTTTTAAAAAATAATTTATCTTATCTAATAAGGATAAATATTTTATTTCTAAAATATGGATTGAAAATAATAAAAATTAATTAATGTGGTTAACATAAAAGAGGAGTATTGGGGGGTAAACTAAAAATAAAGGGGTTAAAATGATCTCGAAATTTTTTTAATAAATATATTATATTAATAGATATTCCATAACTTGTATAAGCCTATATTTTATTTCATTTCCCCCATTTTTTATTATAAAAAACAAGGGTAAATTTTTTTCTTAATAATGATTTACATGTTAAAACTACCCAAATATATGAAAATGCCACCACCTCCCCTATCATCTTAAAACTTTTAATCCCTTCTAGAATAGAAAATACTAACCCAAAAAACTGTAAAATACATATATTGATCCTATAATAATTTTATTTTTCATAAATCTAATCTACTAATGAATTAGGTATAATCATAAAGAGGATATCAATGATGAGTTAAAATTCCTTGTTAGGGGTTTTGTTTTATTGTTCATCCAACTACATAAAACATTATTAATTGATTATTATATTAAAAAATAAGTATATACCCTATAATAATAAGTTATTATATTATAATTATGACTTATATCTATGTAATATTCCATCATATTGAAAACTATATCGTTGCTGATGTGTTTGATGGACTACAGCCTTACAAAACAATTCGACATGTTTTCCATAAACACCTCTCATTGGAAGATCTAATGATGGATCTAAATTATGTATATGAAATTAGTAATATAATTATACCTATAGAGTAATTATAACATATATACATTTTTAAATCCGATTTATTAGGGGATATGATAACAATGATCATGTCTACGACAAACTACTACCACAAGAAACGATACGATTCAGTTTTCACTATTGCTTTACATGTATGGTAATAAGGACAATGTTAACAAATATATATTATATGAATAAGAAACTGATGATATTTATTATATTTTTAAAGTTTTTAAAATTTAATATATGATTTTTTTTCTTACTAATGTTATTCAACAAAGATGATAACATCGTTCATATAAGTGGGGACTATATACTTCATTAAGCGATTTGAATTTATTTTAAACACAAAAAAAATTAAATGATATATATATATATATGTATATTTAAAAATAATTATTTTATTATTATATATTGATCATTATATAATGATAAAAAATTACTTCCCTTGTTTCTATAATGATCACTTAAAATTGAATCTTTACTTATGCGTTTGTATTGCCAATAATCTCAATAATCACAACATACTTAATTTCTCAATAATTTATTCCATGGTTGGATTTTATAGTGAAAATGATTTAACAATATGAAAATTATTTCATGATTTTTATTATGTAGATGATTTAACTGTATAATATAAATAATAACTAGTGATTTAATGATAACAAATGAATGTCAAAACACATAAATAAACAATGAATATAATGAACATAATAAATGATTACTAAATAAAATTTGATAATATATTCTAAAAGGATCATATATTATATTTTTAAACTAATAATGTACTTTCATATGTTATCCAATTTTTTTACCCACAAAAATTGAGGTTAAATAATGATCCAATAAAATTAAACATTATGTGAGGGACTTTATCTAAATTTACCTTAATTGTGGAGTAAAAAAAAGTTGATAACCCAATTTAATTGATATTATGCACATAATATTCCATTAAAATGTGATAAAATGATTTCTCATGAATTAATCATATTTAATGATTAAATTTTTATTATTTCATACAAGGGTTGTTTGAATTGAATTTTACCATGTGGTAAATAATTTTATTACACAACTTATTTTTTTTGGTTATATTAGTTATTCAATGTCTTTGAAATTATAAGATTATGTGGGTAAATACATTTTAATATATTATATTATATTTCTAAATAATATACGTTTATTTACCTTTTTATACAAAAACCCAATTCATTAATTAATCTCCACATCAATGTTCAGAATTTTTTAATGGTTTATTTGAGAATATCGTAATAATCAATATTGTCTATAATTTAATTTCAATTAAATGAAATTAAATAATAATGATATAACAACACGATTCTATTTTCTTCTCATATGGTTATTCATAATGTTTTCATGTTATAATAACATTTATCAACCATTTGGAACTTAAAATTATTGAGAAAATGTTTACACTAAAATATTCCTTCATTTCATTCATTGGTCGATAATCATTTTTTTCCAATTCCATGTTCTCATAAATTTTATTCTATTTTTTTCAATAATATACCTATTTCATTATAATTTCTATCTAATAAATATTAAATTTTTAAGAATTTAATGAAATATTCATTCCATTTTCAAAAAAAGGTTGTTTATATTTCACCAAAATATTTAAAGGAATATTTATTTTAACATAAATGACATGAAAATTATATTTATCATTCATTAACACTCATTATTCTAAATAATATTTTCTTGGAATGAAGGTTTATTTTCGAAAATTGAATTATTTAAAAATTATTAACAATATATTCATTTAAAATGTAATTTTTTATATAAGAAGAATATTTTCCTAAAAAACAAATTTAATGAGAAATTTATGGTATCTCTATTTTAGTAATATGATTTATTGATACATTTTTTTTCTCTATATGGATGGTAAATGATAATTTTAAGCTAGTAAAGTATTCAAATTCACTATCATGATTAATTTTTTAGTAATTAATGTACCCATTAAATATTATCTTTCGTGTGATCATTGGATATAAATTATCCCTTAAATATCCTAGATATTTATCAAGGGTATATTTAGTACTTAAACTGTATAACATTAATAAATATGGTTTAATAAATAGAATATTATTTTTTAAACTGGTAAAATATGTATAAATATTTTTTCATTATTCAATATAGGTATTTTATGATAAAGAAATTTTTTTCTAAATTAAATTGAGTTCTTGTTATATGAGAAATTTTATCGACATGAAGTTATGGGTGTTTACTAGAATTATAAATCCTCTTGATGTGTGAGTAGTCTTGTGATGTGAATCATTAATATATAATTAATAAGTCATATACTGATAGTTTTAAACTATCTTGAGAAATATAATCATATTATAGGTATCATGTTCATGATAATATAACATACAATAATTAAGAATTCCCTTCAATAAGAATTAATTTATTATTATACATGATATTTTTATGAGGGTATTTTATAAGGATTTATTTTATTATTATTTTAATTATTAAAATAATTTTTTTTGTTATTTAGGTTTCCAGATTGACTGTGTATTATATTGTTATAAATTATATTTTAAATTGATATTATATGCAAATCATTTAAGTCTTAGTCTATTGATTAAATAGAATGAGGTTTTGGTAATTTACCTTTTGATATTAATTGTTCATGATCGTATAATATATCATAATTTCACAATGATGTTGTCTCTATATGAATTTCATTCTCATTTTTTGATTAAATGGAATGTTTTTATGTTATTTAATATTATTTGTTAAAAATTATTGATTCAAGATAGATTCTACAACTATAATCCCATGCTGATCATTTATATTCTCAATTATTTTGTTTCCCTTTCCATGAACCTAGGTAGTGTTTTAAAAATTAAATTAATATACATTCAATAATATGTATTGATATTATAAAAATGAAAATATTTGGTAATTTTTATATTAAAAATTTATTCATCGATAAAGTGTGAATTATGTTTAAAATGGATTTTAACCTATTCAGTACTTCAAGAAGTGATTCCTTATATGTTATGTTATGTTAATAATGTACACACTCCATCTATTTTTTTTGGGGTTTTGGTCGTTATAGTTGGTATTAGAGGAAATTTATTAGAATCCATGAGAACTATATTTATATAAAATATACAAGGTAAATTAAACTCATGATAAATATTGTTGATAAGTATAGAAAAGAATCATACTTTTTTCGTAAGATACTATATAGTTTTTCCTAGAAGTACATCCATATATATTTATTACAAGTGGATGTGGTTTTAGAATAGTTTTACCCAGTGGTAATAACTCCGAAAAGCGTGCATTGGGATTAACATGATCATCATCAATAGTATGAAATTAGTTCCTAGTTCACACTTATTTTGATACTAATGTTTAATATGCTTGAGAGAATTAAAAAAAATTAGAGACCATTTTCAATGTTTTTAATAGATGAAGGAAATGAATGTCATATTTTAAACCTAACATGTATTACATTAAAAAAATGGTTTCATAATTTAAACTACATATATGTTTTTATATGATTTTACAACAACGATATTATTGATCACAAAATGGTTTTTGGTTTTAGTCAATTGATAGAACCTGGAATAATCATCTTAAAATTGAACATGAATGTCAATGTGGTGATTATGAGAAACCAAATTTAATAATGAGAGTGTATATGTTATCAGGACTGTGCCTCATCAGATATCTACCAATTTTATAAAGATCCTATATATTAAACAACTCTCTAACTCAACAAATAAGAGAAGGTTGGAGTTTTCTAAGATCTTTACTGGTGGATCCCATGAAAGTAATATGTCAATATTTTCATTACATATAAAATTTGGAAGAGGACACCAAGAAAAGTGTTCGAAAGAAATTGTAGAATTATTTTTGTGTAAAAATGGAATAATGGAATGAGTTTCTATAGAAAAATGATGTGTAAGATATGAAGAATTAAAAATCATCATATCAATCCATTTATACTATAATATATTTAATGTGGTGAACATAGGAATAATATGAATCAATTCTCTCTTCTAAAGTATAGCACAAAGTACAATGATGGATATATAATGAAATAATATGGATGATGTATTTATGTATTATGATTCAATAATAATTTTTATTAATTAATATTACTAACGGTATGTTGGTTATTAAAATAAGTAATCATGTAGAGATTGTGTTAAATTTCAGGAGCATATATTCCCTTATTGAAATGAGAGTTACTGATAGCATTATTGATTAATGGTCATTATATTTATTATAAGTTCAATTTTATAAAAATTACATTTTTTGTGGTGGGAGTGTACAATGATTATGTATTTTTTTAGAAACAATTATTGGAAATACAACTTCAATGTTTAGAATAGAAAATAATTTTTTAAGGAATAATGACATTCTTTTTTAGGAATTAAAAATACATTTATTGTTTAAAATTAATGATTATATTTTATTTGAATTTAATTAATTATGGGACATCATTATTTAGGGCTGTTATATGAATAATATTAATATTGTTTTCAAAAATGGGAATACTGTTGCATATAACGAAGGTGTGAGGACATGGACCCACAACTGGAGGACGATAATTGTATAAAAACTAAAACATTCCTACATAATTTTCTAATTAATATTTATTTTTCTAGATAGATAATTTTGTGAATAAAAATTTATTATGAGGCATTGAAGGTAATGTTTAGTTGTACATATTAATTCATTATATTGAATAACATTTGATAACCAAATATGATATGGACAATTGATAAATAAGGATGAAAATATAATCTCAATAATTTATAGATCTTATGATCCATTAAAAATATATTTTATTGATTATAAATAAAAAATCATTTATTGATATTCATTTATTGGAGTAAGATATGAATTGGAAATTGATCGGAGTATAACCATAGGATAAAATTACTCTTACGAAATAGAAACAACTTATATAAGAATATTTCCTTATATTATTACAAAGTAAAAGAATATATCAGCATCTCAAAGAAGTATCTTGAAAAAATATACTATTATCATCATCTCTGATGAGTCAAACTGTCCTTTAAATCATTACATATTTTTTTCTTCGTGTCCCTAACATTACATTGAGCATTCACATTATTATGATCAACATAATCTTTAAACATTATAATTATTTAGTAATTTATTCATTGTTGATATCTCTTCCTGACACCAATTTTATTCTACTTATAAACATTGTTATCTGATAATCCATATTAACATTTTTACATCCCTTTCTCTGATATTAATAAGTTATTTTTAAACACTTTTTAAAATGTGAGTTTTCAATATAAGAAATTTTAAATATGTATCCCTTGATTAGAATGATAAATATAATAATCTCAGGATATAATTTATATAATTTTGTAATTATAAAATTATACAATATCAGAAAAGAATAAAATTTGGTCTTTGTCATATGTGAAATACAACACCAAACATTGAAAACTCAAAAAATATATTTCATTAAATTTAATATATTTAATTACTGGTGAAACATGTAGCCTTGAGTCAGAATAAACAATAATATAGTATAACATTGTAATAGATAATTTAAAATTTTGAGTATGAATATTAGAAACTAAATTCTTAAAATTTTTGTTATAAATATATTATAAATAACTTAAGAATAATTAAAATTAAAATGAATTGTTTTCTAAAAAATGTACATTTTATAAATGACTTTGTAGTCATGTTTTATATATATAATTTGGAATTTATTTCTACTAAAATTATTAAATTTATTTTACAAAATATAATTCATTTTTAAAATCAGGATATCATGATTATGATAGGGTTATTTGATTGAATTTTGCGAAAAAAAAAATTTATTTCAAGGAATAGTGATGTTTTTTATTTAAATTGGAAACTCCCTTTTCAGTCAAATTATTTTCATGGTACTATTTTATTTCAATATTAAATTAACATAATATTTATAATTTATTTTATATTAAATAAAAAATATGTTATTAAAATACTTATCACAATGAATTATGATATAAAATAATATTAATCTTTTGAAAAATTTCACTTTGAAAACCAACATTCTCATTGTGTATGTGTGCTTAATATTAAATCAAAATTTTCCACTAACATGAATGTAATTTTTAAAATGGATTATAAATATATATAAACATCATAATTTATGTTTTATACTAATGCCAATTTTATTTATTACCAAAATTAACAATTAAAATAATAAATATTAATTACTACATTAAAGGATAATAAGAGTTTATTGGTGGATAAACTAAAAATATAATTATTAATATCACCTAACAATGTATAAAATATATTTTATGGATATATTTTTTTCGTTATAAAGTCTTATGCAATAGTATACTCCATTTTCAATCCTTATTTAAAATTATAAACATGGGTACCGCTTTTTCATTTATAAAACCTATTGGATTTCCTCTCACCTCACTTATAAAATAAAACCCCTTTCTATCTTCATAACACTATAAAAACATTTTGGTTCCGCCAGGACATTCCAATATAACATAAATAATTCTCTAAAATAATTCAATATTCTTCTGGGGTCATAAATCCATTCTAGGAATAATTTTGGTATCATTTAAAAGAGGTCTTTTGAGAAGTGGTAAAATTTTTATCTATGTTGTTTTGTTACATTTTTTCTTCTACATTCATAAAATCTTATTAATTTATGATAATATTATAAATCCTTTATCACTCACATATGAAGATGTCATTTTTTTATGATAATGACCTATATTCATTACCACATCCCTTGAATTGGAAATGATGATGTAACTTGTTTGTACGGACAACAATCACATCATGAACCAGTGTGACATGTTTCCCATACGAACCACTCATGGATGCGTGTGATGATGAATCTCAAGAATATATATGATATTTATTATATATATATATGAATATGTATTCATCTCAAGTTCACTTCATTGAGTCATATTCAAATGATATGAACAAAATAAATTTTTATTCTGTGTATACATATCCAATGAAATGAAATATAATTATTTCATAATAATTAATTGTATTAAAATTTTAAAATTGAATTTTGTCATCTAATTTATTTCTTTATAATTATTAACACTTCACAATGAATTTCATAACTCAATTTATATTCATTAGGTTATATTACATAATAATTTTAAATAATAATACAATATTATGTGTGTAATTAATTTTTACTATCTTATGTTTCGTTAAAAAATTATCCTATGTAGAATTTATTTTTTACCCTTAATATATAGATTGATTAATCCCAAAATCAATGTCCTGATATTTGTAAGGGTTTCATTGGCAATCTCATTTAAAATAGGAGTTTTAATATATTTATTTCTGTTGAATGGTGTAATTTTATTATTTTATAAAAAACTGTTATATATTATTTTCCTATGGTTATTCGTGATTTTTTCAAGTAATAGTCCTGTTATCCACACTTTTGTACATAAATTTTATCAAAAAAGGTTCATAATAATATATTACTTCATTAATCTCTTGGGTCAATAATCATTTTCTTCCAAATTAATGAGTTCAAAAAAAGTGTATATATTATTTTTAATATTAACCAAATGAATTTTTAAATATTTTTTTTTCAAATTTTGATTTATTTAAAATTTTAATGGAATATTCATGTCATTTTCAAAACAAGGAATTATAATCTTTTAATAATAATGGAATCGAATATTTGATTTTACATATAATCTATAATTAGATTATACTAATTTCATGACTACTCAATCGTTTATAGCCTATCTTATGACATTTAATGGTTTTTTTAAATGAAATTTATTTAAAAAAAATATTGTGAACGTTTATTTTGAAGCGTTCATTTTCATGAATTTTTTTTTCATCAAATATGTTTTTAAATATATTTTTATCGTTCTTATATTCATAAATGACCAAAACAATATATTATACTAATACTTCACTATGAATATATTTTATTGATACCATACATGTTGTTTTTTGGGAAGACTTATGATCATTTTAAACATTTAATGTATTGAAATTAACATAAATGATTCATTTTTGTAGTGATTCAAAAAACCATTAAATATTAACATTGATGTGATCATTGGAAAATATATATCTCTTAAATATTCGTATGAATTATCATGGATATTTTTATTAATTAATACATATATCAGTTCTACATATGGTGTTATACATTGAAAGAAATTTTTTCTGGTGAAATATTGATACAATCTTATTTATTTCTCATTATATATATAAATATATATATATATATATAATTATTAGTAACACTACTCATGTATTGAAACCTTTATTTTATATATGAGGAAGGAATTTGATGTGAAGTGATGGGTGGGGATCCGAATGAGAACGCCCCTCGATGCATTTCTTTACTCGTGAGTAAAATTATAAAGCAAGTATTTAATGTATTTCAACATGTATATTTAAATTGACATAGGAAAGGTATTGATATAATATGTATAATGTTTATGAGAATATGATGTCTAATTATTATACATTTAATTTATTGGTAATTCGGTTATTTTTATCTACGTGATTTTGACAATGATATCATCTTCAAAAAATTTATTCTTTATTTATTGATTTAACTAGAGGTTCTTTTAATTATTTTCCATTCCATATTAATTATTCCTTATCTTATTGTCCCTACGAATTCTAAAATAATTTTATCATTAAATTAATTTCATTCTTAGACTAGTAATAAAATTGAATGTGTTTATTATTGTTTATATTTCCATATTGATTATTCCTTGTCATATCATGAATTCTGGTTTTGTAATGATATATTATGTTGATGCATTTAATTCTCAGTTTATTGATTAAATTCCATGTATTTTCATTTATTTCATTTTTTATGATTTCTCTTATTGGTTAATGAATGCTTAAACTATTATTATCCCTTATTTATCATTTTGGTCTCACACATCATTATTTTACATTCTCATTAATGTAGGATGTGTACTAATAATGATATAGAAATATGTTCTAGAGGGAATAATGGTATTATTGAATAAATATATGTTTTAATTTCTATATTCTAATGTAGTGTAAAAATAAAGTGTGTATCTGGTTTATCATGACTGTAAAACTTTTCGGTCAATCTTTATGTGATTCCATGTATGTTATGAAAATTTTATAATGAAGGCACCGGCTATAGGATACTCATAAAAATAGGTTTTTAGAGGTTTGGTTATTATATGGGGTAGTCCACAACCCACTCTTAATTCATTTTTCTTATTTTTATTTGGGGTTACGCCCAACAATGAATAATAATTCAATTTATAGAGGTTTATAAACCCCCAAAAAAATTATTTCCCTTATATATTAGAGAATATATTTACTACCATCGCTAATAATCATATGTATATGGGGATGAGAACCCACTTATATATCCATATTTAGAGGGAGGTTTGAAACTC
The DNA here is from genome assembly GCA_963277665.1 of Viscum album. Taxonomy (NCBI): domain Eukaryota; kingdom Viridiplantae; phylum Streptophyta; class Magnoliopsida; order Santalales; family Viscaceae; genus Viscum; species Viscum album. The sequence continues at coordinate 809,915,786 of OY728126.1, read as the reverse complement.
ATATAAATATTTTGACATTATTTTTTCTTAATATCCATTTGGATATTATTGGGTGTTTTCATCTACCACTAATTTATTAAAATATAGGGGGTTCATAACCATCGCTAATAAATTAGATTAGCGATGTTTCACAACCCCATTAAAATCTTAAAAGGTTTTGGTGTTCAAATACCCCACTAATATAAGAAATTCGAGGAGGGTTAAACCCAACTCAAATGTATTAATTTAGGTGGAATTTAAAACCCCACTATAATGTATTAATGTATAGGGTGCTCAAACCCCCTTTTAATTCCTTAAATTATTGGTGGTTGGAAAACCATTCTAATGTGAAAAAATTAGATAGGTCCAAAAACGCCTGCTATATTAAGTGAATAATGGGGTTTCTGAACCACCACTATTGATTAAAACAAATACCATAATATATAGTATGATATATATATATATATATATATAATTCAAAGACATTATATAATCGCATTATTTAAAAATATTAATATGATTCTATTTATTATATTAATAGGTATATATTAATATAACTATATAATTTTATGTATATTAATATATATTAAATTTTATCAATAGTATTTCATATATTATGTACTATATAAATCATATAATCATTATTATATGTTATAATTAAAAAATTAAATATAATTCTTTAGAAAAAATTTCATATAAAAACCCAACCATGTTGTTAAAAGAATTTATATTATTATAGAAAAAAATATAATTTTTAATAATGTTATTAAGGTTTTATATTATTTATAATTAATAATACATGATATAAAATTAATTCAAATAAATTTATATCAATGTACAGAATATTATATAATTATATTTATTTAAATACATATATATTGATATACACAATACTATCCAAATTAATTTTTTTGAAATACATATATATGAATTTGCATAATAATAAATATATGTGTTGAAATACATGATTTAAATATTTATATAAATTGTATTTAAAATATATTTAATTAAATATTTGTATAAATTTTATTTCATATATAATATTTTGATAGATTTTATTACATATAATATTAATTATATTTAATATTTTTGTCATAAAAAATTACTATATATATATATGTATTGAATATATTATTAAATTTATAGTAGTTATATATTATATAATACAATTTATATAAATAATAATTTATTAATATACAAATTAATAAAAATATTAAATTAAAACATTATATTAAAAAAATTTTAATTAAATTACATAAATATATTTTTAATTACATTATATAAAAATGATAAAATAAATAATTATATATATTATATTAATAAAAATTCACAGGTAATATAAATATGTATTTAATTATATTGGTAATTTTCAAAAATATTTTATTAAATATATAAAAATATTTTTTTAATACATATTATAAATTGAATTATAAAATATTTAACTAAAATTTATGTAAATACACATATAAAATATATAGTTTATCTAATTGTATAAATCAAATTATTATATATATATATATATGCATGTCATATATTTATTTGAATATAAATATGTATTCAAATTATATTTATTGAAATTATGTTATTAATATTTTTAAGTATTATAATGTCTAAATAAGATAGTAACATTCCTTCGGTATAGTAGTTGGGTCAGTTGGAATTCTTGCTGGAGATCTGCAATTCAAAACTCATTGATGAAAAGTTAATATGTCCACATAATTTTAAGGGGTTGGTAGTGGGTGACAGGGGGAACAATGTGGTGGTACGGGAGAGGTGTGGGAATGAATGAGATGTGGTTTTAAGGGACACATTGGGGTGTGAGTGACATGGGATACTAGAGGTTCATGTAACATGACTAACAGACCAGAACATGAATAGGAAGGATTGGTGGCTCATGTGGGAACATGAGAGTGTTTGTCATGAGTTGAATTTATTAAAACCCTATTAAATAATTAGAGGTGGTTCCTGAAAACCATATCTAATTTGGAACAATTATAGGCGTTAAAACACACTATAATCGCGCCTTACATACATGCAGTTCTATAAACACACCTATTCGTTTACATATAACTCAATTTGTGGTGGTATCAAAATGCCACTAATTTGAAAAATAGGATAGAGGGGGTACACATCCCAAATAAAAATATTTTATGTGATTAAATTAGATTGGTTTTGAACCGCATTTTATATTACCTCTAATAAATTAGAATACACATAACCAGCAATTCCATTGAACATCCACTAACAACAATATGTGGTAACATTATAAGTGGTTCTACATAGAGGCTTCAAATGTGTTTAGCAGGACGTATTACCCCCACAAATAATGTCATGTTATTTATTGAATTCGTTTAGTTTTGTTATTGTACCCACATTTTCAATAGTATTTATTATTTTATAGTAACACATTCTAGTGGTAGGATGGGTACCCTTTGGTTTTATTTAGATTACAGTTGTATCTCTACCATTTTCATCCATTTTTTATGTAATGTTTTTCTCATGGTATTTTTTTAGTTATATAAATATAATCATTATATATATTTTTTCTTTAGTGAAATAATTCCCTCTTGTTATTGTTAATGCTAGGGTGCAAGATGCTTGCCCATGGTGATCAGGAACTCCCATCTGATATGTGGAAGATCAGGTTAGGTAATATTATGTCAGGGCATCCAAATTAAGTTCATTATTATATCATTATAATTATTATACATAATGAAAATATATTTAACTTTATTTCATTACATCCCATTAAAATATGACAATGTTGTTTATGCATATGTATGGACTACTATCTTCAAGAAAGAATGTGCTTCATATTTCATGATCATATTACATGGATGATTCTAAAAGTCTATTGATTTTATAAACATTATTATTATAAAATGATTAATATTATTTAAACAAGGAAACCATGAACATGGTGAATGTATTGAAATCACTAAATAAAAAACATTTATTGGAAACATGATCATTAAATCCTAAATGTTGATTTTAACAATGATTTTTAAGTGAATGCATAAAAAAAATTGGTTAATGGTACATAGTAAGTCAGATTTAAATATGGTTCTAATATTGATTTATAATAAGTAAATAATTTAATAAACTATGTTAAACCATGTTTTAAAATATATAATTCTTGAGTTATGGCATTTCTCAATAAATATTTGTTTTCAATTTTTTAATTTTTTTTATTAAAATACATGATTATATAGATTTTTTAGTAATGTTTTCAATTTGAGTAATAATATTTTTAAATATTATTCTATACTACTTGTGCATTCATTCTAATGGTTTTAAAATTAATATCTTTAACTATTTTCAAAAAATATAATTTTCCATTAAAAAAATGTTTGTAATAAATTTTCTTTAACATCTATTACATGAAATGAATTTACAAAAAACATGTATTATAATAATTATTGATATTTTTATATATATATTTATTTGTTTTAAGAAATGATAAAAATCATGACAACCTTTGAATTTATATATTTTAAATGTTTTTTAAAGGATATGACTACCCTTCTATCTTTTATGAGATAATAGAATGTAATGTTTTTTATAATGTCAAAGGAAAACATTTATGAGGTTTAATATGAAAATGAAATATTTTATGTTTTTCAAACATGATTTGGACATTTTAAATTAATTATATTCATGTATGGGTAGGATATTTCCCTCAAATTCATTAGGTATTGATATTTTCTCATAAAGAGAAGTAATGTAATTAAACATGAATGATATTATTTTATAAGTGTGACTATAAGAGTTATTTTAAGAGTGATATGAATATTATGTTCCAATTTACCCACATGACTTTCTATGTTTTTAGATGGGTATTTATGGGAATAATATTATTTCGTAAGGTAAAAAACGAATATACTTTTTAACTAATGTTTATAATATTTTATGATAAAATGGTTTTCTGTGTGAGTAATGGTTTTAATTTTTTTTCCAATACACCATAGTGATTTGGTATTTTTTATTCCTCACATGATATTATTTATCAAATTTTTTGGAAAAATTATAATTTCATGTATAGATATATTATATAATTATCTAAATATTTACTATAAAATGAATAATTTTTTATGGGTTTCCATGAATTTTCGAACGGACTAATAGGTGACAATTCTTTTTATATCTATTTTTGAGCTTAATTTATCTCATAATATATTTTTAAATGTTTCTAAAATTTCCTATGTGCATGTAATATTTATATCTAGATCAATGATGATATGTACTGAATGATAAAAATGTGTTAAGAATGAAACAAGTCTGTAAGAAAGTCCTTTTGTGGAAAAATGTATATTGTGTAGAAACATATTGTTTTTTTAATGGTTTATTTTTTAATTATATAAAATTCATGGCATAAAATATCAGGAAAAATTTTCGATGTAATTATATATAGATTTTGTGACTATGAGAGATAACTACTGTCATATCAATGGGTTATATTAACTAAGAGGTTAGGTTGATATAAAAAACTTCTAAGATATTCTCAGATATTCTTATATTGTAATGAAATAAATTTTTATGTTTTCAAAGTTGCTTTAACTAATATACAAAAATTTAGAATGGTTTTAACTAATGGAAATATGGAGAATATTTTTGATAAAAAATATGATAATGATACACTTTTGAATCATTAGTGTGTAATGGTTGGAATTAGAGTATAATAGCTTTTTCTTGTGATATGTCAAGTAATAATGTATATTAATAGCGGTACCAATGATTAATATATATTTATTTATCAATATATGATCATGTCTATAGTAATGAAATTCTTGAAATCTAAACATCCATTATTTGATGTATTTTCACTCCCTGTGGTAGTATCATTATGGTTAAATGTATTGGGGTAGTTATTTAAATTATTGGGTTGTTCAGATCATCAAAACATGACACACATTGTTTATCATTATTATGTTGTAGTCAATAATTCATGGTATATTAATAATTATACTATATAAAATCATGGATATTATTCCATGGGATGGATTAATATTAGCGATCTTTTCATTGATATGTTTGTTACAAAAGATATTTGAATTAGTATGGAAAGGATGTTTGAAAAGTTAATCAAGAAAGAGAAAGATTTATTATCAACATTTTAAGTAAATTTTACAATTTTAATATGTATTTATATAATTTTATTCTTTAATAGATAAAAAATGGATCATTATTGTTTAGTATTGAAACCCCATTTCGAAATGTATTTTTTTATTGTGATTTTAAACATTATGAAAAAAATATTCTGATGTTCTTATAAGGTCAATATAGAGTTTTTTATCCTTATATAAATGAATATATGAATTTATCTATGTTTAAATCTATAGAAAAACATTAATAAATTTAATTTTATAGGTGTAATGGTTAGATTTAGACATGTGATAAATGTTGTAATATGTACTCTTGAGTATTTATAATGATGTTGGAAAAGTGTTACAATTGTTGTAAGCCATGATATATGGATTGTGATGGTATGGAACATAAAAATGATAATTTTAATACGAATTTGTATATTCCAAATATAAGAATATTTAATTGGAATAAAATGAACCATTATGTTGAAGTGTGTATATTGAAAATTTTGATGTATAGAAATCATCATGACAATAATTAGAATGTTTTGTAAAATTCATTTTCATATTACATAGAAGTTTTTGAACCATAAAATTAAATGATACATAGTGTATTACATTATTATTTAGATTAATAAAATTTTTTTTGATTCATGACCAATATAGTAATTTATTTCATAGATTTCTACTCATAATATGGGAATATCAACAAGGGAATATGGATACATATTCGGTAAAAACTATTAGTGGTTGTATTATAGAAATAGTGATTTATAAGAACCTTCTTATCATCATATGTGAAATTATTTTTCCTTCAAACCTTATTGTCCTACACAAAGTAAAATTTTATTTTGGAAATCTATCAGATATCAATTTAACATTATATGATATAGTCATGTTATAATGAATTTATTTTCAATTTTTTGAATTTATTTTAATTCATATATACAAATATATACATACCTATGATAAAATATAATGAATAAGTGGAGTTGACTAATGATGGATGTGAAATTAATCATTAAAATATTATTGATTAAAAGTATCTATTCTTCATAGAAATGTGACTACTGAAAATGCATTTTAAAATTAATTTCATAATAATATTTATAGTGTAATAAAGTGTCGGGAGGTTTAATATAGTGATTAATTAGTTCTTGATGATGATCTAATTTCAAAACCTCCATATAGAATGTCTCCAAAAGCCTTATTAAAATTGAAAAAGAAATTATAAGACATACATTATAAGGGTATCATCTTCTATATAATTTTAACATTGGCTTCACCTATATTCTTTTAAATTAATAATTGTTATTTGAGTATTGTCATTATATATAGAGCTCTAAATAACATAATTTTTTAAAAAATATTTGTTTTCTAATATCGATGAGATGTCTGATCAACTGTAGGGTGATATGTAGTTTTACAATATTGATCATATGACCAGAAATTACCAATTTGGTATGGAAATTGAATACATTAAAGGGTTTGTGATTAATAATTGATAAATCTATTATGAGTACATTTTTATTACTTTCACGTTGACTAAATGAATCCATTACATTTATGGGTATTTTAATGGATGTTTTCCATTATTATTATGATATATTTTGTATTTTTATTTTTTGTAATATTATTTTATTTAAATATTAAGGTGGAACTAAAGAAAAAAATAAATTGTTCTTTTAATATTAAAAAATAATACGTTTAATAAAATATTTTGTAAATATGAGAATTATTTGTAATGTATTTCATTCCCTCTATAAATTTAATCTAATTATGATGTAACTATTTATTCTTATAAAATAAATTAGCGGAATAGTGGAAAATACCTACAAATGTCATTGATTTTCATATTTTTTTTTTGAAATTATAATTATACTTATATTGTTTTATTGAAATATTTTTAACAATTTTCTTAAATTCTAAACATTTTGACACTAATTGAGATAAACTCATCCAAATAATCGAATTTACTGACTATTAAAAGAAACTAAACTGATTATTTGATTCAACATTATTAGTAATTCTATCTAGAAATGTTGACATTTTTATTCAATATTATTCTTCATTTTATGTATGTGGTATTATCTTGATTTAACATGACTAAGATATTACATATGATTCTTATCAATTTTAACTCCATGGAAATAATGACTCATATGCATGATCGTGATCTTATTGTGGTGGGTTTTTCATTACAAATTTAAAATAATATTTTATATTTGGAATAATGTCAATGAGATATTGGCCATAATAGTTTTATGTATATATTCACTTAAATTTACATGAACATGAGTTTGAGGAGACGATTAAAACTAAAAATTTATTATGATACATCTATTCACTATCTTCAAGCTTATATAAAAAATGATTTCAATGCACTGAGTTAAGAAGATAATAAATTATTAATCTGGCTATATATGGATCATGAACCATTAGTTATTTATTTAGTGACTGTCAAACTAGAAATTTTGTTCCAAGAAAGTCCATCTAATTTGGATTAGGTGTTCAGATAGAGATATTTGTAAGATGTAATTATGCAGGATGAGAACAAAAATTATGGGTTTCATGAAAATTAAAATTGTTTTAGGATGTTATATTTATTGACTTTAATATTCAAATATATTGTATTATTATGTATGTAAATATGTTACGTGTTTTAGATAAATTTAATCTATTTCTAAATTGTAGAGTTATCTCATGGATATTTATTTTGCAATCATCTAGGAACTTTTAAGATTTATTAATACATTCATAGAAACTATTGGTGGGAATATATGGTGATGTTGATTACTTATAATACTATTAATCATTTTTACTCGGTGATATGTAAAGTCATAAACTACTCCATAAGGGGATGGTTCAATTCTTTTATATGAATAAATGGAATGAGTGAATCTGAACGAGGATATTGGGGTGGAATTAATAAATAAATTTCAATTTAATAATTAAATTTGGTTTATTATTAATAATTTTACTCAGTTTATAAATTTTATTATTTTTTGAAAAACAAATATTTTTTTCACCTTTCTAAAAAAAATTAAATAGATATCCATGTAATATGGATTCCATATCACTATTGTATCTGATCTTGATCCTACAATTAAATAAATTTATTTTGGAAATGACGTCAAAAGATGTTGTGTAATGAGGTAATCTTATGTATTGATTTTCATCCTAATTTAGACTAATTGTCAAAGTGTAATTTAATTCTATGAGTGATATGATTTAGAATTTTCCGGGATATTTTCAAGGAAATTGGGATCAATATCATTCATTAATTTAATTTTCTTATAACAAATATTAACATTCCAATATAGGGAAGGAACATTTTGAGGAGTTTTATATAAAATTGTACCGAACTTCATCATGTTGGAATAATGATATTAAAAATAATTCTATTGGGACAATAACTGGTAATAGTTATGGTTGAGTAGTTAAATTTGATTCGACAACACATTAGGGTATCTTAGAGAAAGAATAAGTTTTATAACTGTAATAAAATAAAATATATATTATTTTATGTATGATATCGTGTTATTCTTATAGTATATCATTGTTAATGTGTTCGGAGGTTTTTATGGAAATAAAATAACATCTAAAATATATTTCTAAAAATTAAATTATAGAAAATGTTAGATCAGTTGCATACTGAGTAGCTTTACCTTTGATTTTATCTCAATTAGATGATGTATTCCATTTTACATTATTAAGTAAATATGTTTATAATCAAAATCATTTTTTACGCCCTAAGGTAGATTGGTTGAAAATATTAACTCAATTCATCTCATTTTATAATCATGGTAGTGGTTTTATGGATGAAACAAATAATATAAGAGGCAACATGGGAATCCGAAAATATAATCATATGAAAAATACCTCACATGTTTGTGTAATGAATTAAACTATGATAAACCAATTCTAACAAATGGGGAAATATCTAATAAAAAAAGTAAAATTTTAAATAATAATATTTCATGTGTTATTAAATATTTCTATTTCTTTTTTTTGTATTCCTATTTACATGATTTATTTTATTAAATGTTTATATATAAAAAATGAATCGTAATTATTTTTATCTTATCCATTTCAAATGTATTTATTTTTTTATATAAAAAATACATTTATATATTTTAGAAATTTAATTTTATAAGAAATTAATCTTTTTTGGATGCAAAATTTTGAATTCATCTTTGACTGAAAAATTTTGATTCATCTAGATTGGTTGATTTTTTGGTGAATAGTGAAAATAATGATTTCTCAAATGTTGTTGACTCTATAACATAATGCTGAAGTTTGAATGACTGGATAATATAAGAGTAATATTTCATGAGAAATATTTTTCTACGCATTGAAATAAATAATTTAAATTCATTATATTGAATTTTTAAAACCCATGGCTATATCGTTTGAGCTAAATTTATATTTAATGATAATAAAAAACTAATTTTGGATCGATTAATTTTATATTGTGTATGGGGATTTCTATTTAGGACTTGAATGATCAAAATGATTACTAAAATTTTATTGTAAAATTATAATACAATTAAATTGCTTAAAATAGGTAATATTCATGATTTTAGTGTAAAATTATTTTTATACGTAAAATGAGTACATTCCAAAAAACAATATTACATTGCATTTGGAAAAATTATATATAACGTAGTATCGACCAATTTGGGATATTAAATTATATAAGATATACTACATAATTTTAAGTAGCAGTTTAATAATTTGATTTCAGATTAATTCCATTTTCTGACAGAAACATTAGTTGATAAAGATAAAAGTTAATATATTGGAGTAATGATAAAAATAAATTTTGGTGGAGGTTATTCTAAACGATATTTCTTAAAATATCCATAAATCTATTCTAAATATCATTTTTTGAATGACTTTAGAACATAACCTATAATTTATTTTAAATTCAATTAAGTTTGTGCTGCTTTCCAGGAATTATTACATTAAATTATTTCAAAACATTATTTAATTTCAAGAGAGTATATCCCCTAATATATAAAATGGAACAACCTATTATTAATTACCCCCATCCATAGGTAACCCTAGATAAATAATTATGTAAAATGTCGACCCATTGTGGCTTACCTCGCCAGTGGATGGAGAAGATACATCCTCCCCCATTTCGCATCTATAATATTGTGGATGGAACTAGGCACTAAAAACCAAAACTAAAATTTGAGGCCTTTTCCTATGGTACATGTATAAATGACCCCAAAAATATCTAGATTAATGTATATAGAAATAATAACAAATGAATATTACATCTACAATAAAATTGATGTATGTAATAATTAATGAGGGATTTAAATGATTATAACAACTTAATCTGAATACTAAATGGGAAAAATACATGCCCAACTATAAATAATTTCCCTACATGATATGAAATGAAAAATAAATTAAATAGATATAAAACCTAAATTCTGATCTCCCAACCCTGGACATTATACAGGGTTAATTTCACTCAATTCTCCATAATAACCACAAATTCCACCATCGACTTGCACTTCATTTTCATTAGACATGACATGTTTCGAAACACCCATGCATGGATAGGTATATAAATACCTAGTGTAAAACTCTAGAAGTTTGAAGTTTGAGTGATATAATACTGGATAGAAGTATTTATCTCATCATAATAAATACATTATAAAATATATATTATAGAACAACCAATATATTCCCAAATACACTCAACAAGAATCTCAGTCAAGATAAACAGGGATATCTATCATAAAAAACATGCTAAATAAAAAGAGTCTACAAATTGTTCCAAGATTTCATTATCTATTCCCAAAATATATTGTATCTGATAGAATATTTCTTTTTTTTGTTCCGGACCAACTCCTTTCCACTATGCTGCATAGTCAAGGGGAACATTATAATTGTAATGGTGTATAACCACCATGATAATGTAATTGAGTACTATCTCTATTGATAGAGGTCCCAAAAACTAGTGTTAGAGGGGTGATTCATCATTATCTATAGAATGAGTATGTTTGAATCAAACCATATTAATACAATGTAGTATAATTTAAAACATTATAGGACCCCCTCAAGATTGAAATAGGAGAATATTGTATAAATATTTTTAATGATTATGGAGAATGTGTGCAACTCCGCGACTGCAGTTACCCAGAGTTGGTGCATTATTATATAACATTGGCATGATCACAAAAGATCAATTCTCGAATGACCTATTAGTTTAGTATCCTTGAAATCAATAGATACTTTCATAAAGTTTACATTACATCATAAATTGATAAAATGCAACAACATATTGTCTCCATAGACCACACTCATATCCCTCATACTATTCCTGCAGGTCACTCATAAAATACTTCTTCACATCCTGGGAAAAATAAAACATATAAATGGGTGAGCTCAGATTATCAATAAGGTTAACAATATAGTGAAAAATTTCATAAATAAGCATAAACATTTATGGAAATTTATAACTAAAAAAATCCTTTTTAAAATTGAACTTCAGAAAAATATGGAAGAATGAAAATAAAATATTACCATTTACTTATTCACATGGATATTCTACTAATCGAATAATCACATGCAATATCAATGACCACTTTCCTAATGATGGAATGAATAAGGTCGAACTATCACAACCACATAGTCAAGGCCTTCTTCTAAGACTACAAATAAGATTTCATCAAGGCCTTGTGACAAGACACTAGTTTGTCTCAAGATACCTATCGATGCATAGTGGAGCTATAGCGGGCCCACCTGTCACTTATTGAGTCCAATTCATTCCTTATATGAGTGGGTTTAAATATAAAATAAACATTCATATTAAAACTACCATACGAATTGTCAATACTTTCTCCATAAACTATGAATGGTATAAAATAAGAAATTCATAGTCAAACATATCACCAAACCTTCAATATAATATGGATGTTTTGTATCATAATAAATCAACATCAAATAAGCTTAGAATCTATCAAAGGATGTTGACATAGATGAAATCCAAACTATTTGAGAGAAATATCTCTTTTTTTAAATCATTTTAAAGTATCATAACTATAAAATAAAACACTTACTTTGAAAACATCCTTGTAAGCTTGTTAGGTATGCTTTGAAGGTTTTATAATGGAGCAAAATAGCTGCACCGGCTGTATAAGTTAAAAAATACAATCTTACCTTAATTTTGTCGAAAATGTTAAAAAGGACTTTGTTTGGAAAACGACAGAATGTGTTCTTTTCAAACCATTTAATAAAAATTATACCAAGGGTATAAAGGACTTTAACCCATGGTCAAGTAAATAGTAAAAATGTTTTGAAATACATTTTTAAGAAACATGGATGTGGATTATAAAGAAGTCCTAGAAGGTAATTATGTATAAACAATCTCAGATAATGAAAAGATTGTGAAATAAACCCTTACCTTGTAGTTTTCCTTGGTCGAGGGTAGGTTAACCTCCATTATAATGGTGAAATAATTTTTATTAAATTATACATGAATCATTTAAACTAATATGATATCATATATGATCTTTTAACATTGCATCGTTAATAATATCTTAGTATTATCATTGTTTCAGGTGTTAACTTACTCGTTTTATTTTATATGTTTTGTTATATAAGCCATTTTTGTTATAGATAGGTTTTATCTTATTCATATCCATAATTATATCAAGTCCTTAAACAATAGTTTTAATCAATAAATGAGAATTAAACTTGAATGGATATGATGGGGAATTAATCTCATCGCGTTCGTGGTGAAACTAGTCCGTACGTACGCACGAACGCTACTTCTATTTCATTTTTAATTTTAAATGGAATTAAAACCTAATGATACATAGGTATATTATTATTCTAGTATAATATAATATCTTATATGTGTTACTTATTTTCATTAACACTATCCTTTATACGTTCCATGTATGGTATTAATGAGTCATATCACTTTGAGGGGGCGGTAGTCCGCACTTCCTGGTATTAAATTATCGTATATATATAAATCATGAAACGAATGATGGTTTGATATCAAATGAGAGGCCGTAGAAGATAATTGAACAATCATCAATTCGTGGGGCGTTTGGTTGCCATCCACAGAAACATTATGTTCTTCACACATTAGATGGAGGTGTGTGTAAGTTTAGTTAGAATAATTCTCATAAAAATATTCTATTATATATAGGATACTGTTTTTGTTACAAAAGAAATAAATAAGATGAGTTTAGGGGTTGTAGAAGTAAAATAAAATAAAAGAAGCTAAGAGAAATCGTTACCTTTAATTTGGGTAACTCCCTTTGGTTTGAACCAAAAAGGACTCTTTATGTTCCTTAAGCCTAATGTAAGGCTTCTAGTAGGAGTATAGGTATGTAGGGAGCTTAATTAGGAAGAGGTTGGATGATCAAAAAGGCTTGAGTGGTGTGAGGAATTGGTTAGAAGTGGTGTCCTTTTATAAGGGGGAGGAGGGGATATTTAGGAAAAAACATAAAGTATATATTTATAATAAAATAATATTCAGTTTCTAAGGGCTTGAAAGTGTATTATTAAAATTAAACGGTGGGGATTGGTCGAAAACAACTCAACCAAAAGGTTTTAGACAGGTTTTTGTCACTTTAGTAACCTTATCTTTTAGTTTTAACTCTTAGTTAATTATTTTGACACTTACCATGTCACATTGTATTTTTATATTATATAGTTAATAGAAATTCTATATATTTCCAAAAGTCCCCCAAGTTGTTCCTTAATGATAATTCTATCATTATATAATTACATGTTTCAATACTTATATTTTTACTAAAAGAATATGAATTAATAATATAATATTTTTTAAAAAAAACTTTTTCATGTCAATTTTGACACTATTTGGTATTTGATTTTTGTGAAAATCATAACAGCATTATTATTTCAAAAAAATTTAATTAAATCTACTCTAAAATGTAATATTGACCTAGAAAATTATTTTAATTCATTAAAAGTCTCATATTAGATTTATTTTGATATTTACAATATCAATTATTTCAATCATTCATTAATAAGGTAATTACTGCATCATTATTGTGTCATAAATTAAATAAATTATTTAATGTCTAAAAATTATAAATAAAATATAATTATGTAGAAAATCGTTTTAGATTTCTAATTAATATTTATAGTTGAAACGATACATATATGACCCTATGTGAAAATTGTTTTTCTAAAAGATATATGCTTGTGTCATTTTTGTATTTACTTTTACATAATTAATATACTGTGTTATTATAACTTACCAGTGCCTCAATGGGGTCCCAAAATCGACCCAATGATTACCATGGAGGAACATGTATCAGATAACATGGTTAGGGAACGTTTTAGGGTTATTTATTATTATTATAATATTATTCATTACCCTTATTTACCGGATTTACCCTTTAACCATGGTAAATAAAATATTTACCGAAGTAATTATTCAAAATATTTAAAATAAAAGTTACCTATTTATAAAATTTGGACCTCCTGATTCTAAATATGGAATCTATTTTTCTAATTTCAAAACACAAAAGTGGAAGAAAATAATTTAAAATTAATTCCCGTTGTAAAAAAAAAACGTGTTATTAACAAATAATAACTATCCAAAGATTGACACTTTCTTATGTCCAGTTTAAATATGAAATTATGTCCGATGACCAAAAATGGATTAAATTATAAAATTATAATCTAATTATAATTTAAATCACTTAAATTCCTAATTTATCACTATTAATTATTTCGAATAAAAAAGTTGCTCTTAATTAAAATTTAGTAAGTTTCACTATTCATCAAAATATGAAAGTTATCAAAAAAGTGCCAAAATTTCACCCTATGATAATTTTGATATTCCGAATCAAAAAAAGAAGTATATTATACCAAATTAGAAACATAAAAGTTTCATTTTTAATGTAAAATTAATTCCTATTGTCAAAACCACAAGATGTATTTTTAAAAAATAATAACTATCAAAAGTTTGACACTTGTTTATGTCCAATTTCAATGTGAAATTACTTAAAATCACCATCATTAGATTAAATAGTAAAAATATAATATATTTATACTTTAAAACCATTAAATTTTATAACTTAAAAAAACAAATTATTTTGATTAAAAAAGTTTTTTCAGTTAAAATATAGTATTTTTTACTATTCACCCAAATATGAAAGTTATCATAAAAACACCAAAACATTATTGAAAATAAATTCTTATGTCCTGATTCTAAAAAAAGGTTTATTGTGTTAAATTTAATATATAAAAGTTTTATATATTTGATTTAAAAAGGCATCTCCATTAAAAGATGATAAAATTGCATTTTTTAAAAAATATTTCTTTTATCTGAAAAAAAAGTATTTGTGCTTACATTATGTCTAAGAAACTCATAATATGAATTTTAAAATTATAAGGATTATATAAAGTTCAACGTTCAGTTAATACTATTCATATTCTTTTTTGAACGACTTGTTTGGTATGTCATGGGGCGCTAGGACTCGGTGTTGCGTGTAGTGCACGTTATTGAATTACTTTGATGAAATAATGTATTATGAAATATTGGGGTGTTACAATGTGGAATGTGGTGTGACATGGTAGTATCATCTCCAAGAATAGATGACTCACACCCTATTATGTTAAGGGATTCAACACAATATACAGAGTACATATTCCCAATCCAATCATAGGGGTTCCACTCAGTTTAGAGTGTAATATCACCATAATCCCACAGGGGTATGACTCAATAGATGGAGTATATATTACCTAGTCTGTTAAGGGGTACCCCTGAAATGATTTATGACATGTACCCTAGTCCATAAGGGTATCATACCTATTAAATAGCGGACCTCCCCCATGTTCAATTATGGGTTCCACTGAGTATTCATACATAGAGGACCCATGACATGTTCTTATAAGAGGGATCCACTATATTGATAAAGGTTCTATGGGGACCACGACCTGAAAAGACATGTGGATTTCAACCATGGACTCTCTTTGATGATCTTTCTAGATCATGATCCCTATCAAGCACTACTTAATGAAAATTCATGCTCAGTACAACCCTCGTTGTACATCAGGATCTACTAGAAAATCAGCCATATCATTCTATGAGTAAAAACACCAAGTATATGCTATGAGAAATCAAAAAAATGAGTCCTACGAAAAATTAAAAGGGAGGAATAAGTTTCCTCCAAATGTACAAGGCCTTCATGTGATCCCCGTGACATGCGGCCCTATACCTCTATATAGTTGTTTCCTCTCAATAAATTATATTTCTATCAATATAGTACTAAATGATTTTTATGGCTACTATATGATGTGTCTTAGTGAAAATAATGGGTGAACACATGTGGATAATCATTAGGGTGATAGGAGAAAAATTAAAATAATAAAAATGTAAAATTTAATGGAATTGAATGGCCAAGGGATCCCCCAGCTATGATCCTTAGGAATAAACATTTGGGATAAGATACTTACATTCCCAAAATCGGAAATCTTATGAAAACACAATTTTACTTCATCTTTCTCAAAGCATGTATGGGCTCGACATAGGAGTTCAAATTAAATAACTGATATTTGATGTTAAACACATGAGAAAATATCAAGGTATTACTTTCAAAAATGATATGAAAATATGATTTCATATGAAGAAGATACAAAAGATACTAGATTTTGGAATATTAATACTATTATTATTATTATTATTCTTATTCTTGTCATTATATGATTCAGGGATACAATATGTGATATCAAATTATGTATCCAACATTGGTATTTAACCTACCATCTGAAATTCATGGTTACAGTACCCCTTGGTATATAATGCTGAAACCATAAAATGATGATATTCCCTAATTATAGTTTTATTGAAAAAAATAGTAATAATAAATTATTAATGTTATTATTTGAAAAATTATTTCAAGGAGATCCACACCCCTTACTGTAGGTGAAACCTCCCTTCACTTTTCATGCTAGTATCACATGACTATCCTCTCCTTCCATTAAAAAAACTAGAATATAATAATAATAATAATAATATAACTATAATGATAACATATATCATTAAACAAGGACGGTTTTTATTGGATTCTCACATGATGGCCCCTCCTCCCATCATTCTAAATTGGTCACATGTATCCCCTATTCTATGTTATTTTAAATAAAATTAATAACAAAATAACACTTCAATATTTGAAATAATTTTTTTATGTCATTTTTATAAACAATAAAGATAATAGTAATTATAAAAAATTATTATTTCTAAATAATAATAATAGTAGTAGTAAAACCATTTTAAAGACCATATATTGCTTTGATCATGATCCAAATTAGGTATTGGCCCTCATAGTGATGAATTATTGTCACATCCACGTCGATCAGACACCACCATTATAGATCATGCATGGATTATACTTGTATCTAATCCTGTCACACTGCACATCAATGACATTAATCAACCTAGATGAACTAGAATCATACATCTAATATCAAACCACCTATGATCAACCATAATTATTCATACATCATGATCGTATCATTGATCGTGAACACTCACTTGAGATATATACATAATATTTTAAGATTTAGAAATCCCAATCTTTCATCAATCCTTACAAAGTCTATTGATCCACATTTCATTCATTATATCTCAATATATCAATGGGATTGACTGTGCTTGAACCCCTCATGCAATGTCAAACCATGTCCATGTTCGACAAAAGAGATGAATAATATTAAAAAAGAGGGGAAAATTAAAATAACAAAGTGATCCATCAATTTTCCATGTATTATTTGACATCAATTATATATATAGGGTGATAACTAATGAAACAAGGGATTTATTATATGATATATATATAATCAATAAATTTTGAGGCTCATGTTAAGAGCAATTATCACTAATAACGAGAATATAAATTCAATGCTCAATATTTTAATAAATTATTTGAAAAGAAGAATCATTGATCCCTATCATGATTATTGAGAGAATTTTGGTGAAGAAAGAATCAAAAAGAAATGAAGGTGTAGATATTTCTACATCCTTTGTTCATCTCATGATTATCCTTGATCCGACCATCCATCATTCTTCAATACCAATCTTCAAATGAAGGTCATGTCGAAGCTCCTATTAGTGTTAAAAGGGTTATGTGTATAACCATGATGATTAATCATCAAAAAATATTTAAAGGGGACACATATTTAGCTTCTTATATTTAAATAATTAATTTATTTACATAATTAAAATAAATTCACCTACTATAATCTGGATATATCAGATTTCCCATAAAAACAAAATTTTGGTCAATCCCAGGTTAAACCGAACATTATAAATTAAATAATTGTTTTTGATTTACAATATGAGAATCCATATATTAGTTATTTAACTTTTTCAAGAAAAGTATCCATGTTTAATATAAAATATTATTATATTTTATATGACATAAATTCCATGATCACAGTACCAACTAATTTCATTCCACCACAGCTCCAGATTATGAAAATATTTGTTGGAATTTTCCAAAATCATATTAGGGAATAATGAGTCCCTACATTATACTATTTATAAAATATTTTCATCCTTAATGAGAAAAATTTAATCCAAATGATTGGTATATTGATCTCTCAATTCCGTCTCTGACTCCCACAAGATCACTCGATGGTTTCAAGTCCTACAATCCAATATACACCAAAATAATACACATTCCCATGGTAGGTATTTCTGTACAGGTTCAGAATTTCACCCCCTCCATAAAAAATGGATAACTACTCTGACAACCTAGCTTTATAAGCTTGATATTATTCATTCATATTCATCCTAAATATTGGAATTGTGAAACACTGAACATAATGTTTAAACAAAAATAAGTCAACCATAGTATCACCTCGCATTAAAACATGAGATAGAAAACATCAATGTGAGCATATTTTTCTATGACCACACCCATGGTGGCCCTCAAAATCCATCCACTTCAACCTATTCAGGGTCCACTAACACACCCATTTAGGAGAATAAAAATTATAATATGAGGAACATTGAATAGAGAAATGACTCAGTGAGAAATTTTATATGACTATTATTACTAGATCTTGTCTATAACCATCATCCATTATCTCATGTTGTCTAACTAAAAAACCAAGGACATGAGGGAGCCATAAAAAATGACAAAAATGAAGTTATGAAAAAAATTGTAATGATCTGATTTATAATTATCTATAATAGTGTTGTCGAATTCAATACACTAAATGGTATCCCAAGTATCTAAAAGAATCCACATTGGCTCAAGGAATCTATGCTCGGTACACCATATTTTGAATTGTAGAGCTACTGATAAACCATCCCAAAGTCAAACTATAAGATCTACATCACCTCCACCAACTAGGAGAAGTAGTCATTAATTATTAGGGTGGTTGTTCCTCTCCAAAAATCATCTTACTTGAGTGACACAAATACATACCTAGTAGGATGCTCTCATTAACATCTTAGGTAAAAAAACAAAGGGTTTCAATGAAAACACACTCAGTTTTATGAATCCCCGGAACTATTAAATCCTCCAATGACACCTCAAGAACCCTATACTATAGTATGTCATCTGATATGTTATCATATATATATGTCCTTCCATGGTGACTGTCAATTATGTTTTAAACACTCAATGGTGAGGTAATCCTTTTAGATATTCTTGATGGATTCCCTCATACTCATCCAACATCTAAGGAAACTAAAATATCAAACCATCTATTGGTCAATGGGAAATAATATAGAAGTGAAAATGAAATAGTTTGAACCTCCAAAAAATTATCTAATCCAAAATTTATTGGGGATCAATACTTTTCCATGGAGGGAAAACATCCCAAAATATATAAATCACTACTATACTCACTGGTAGTAATCATTAGAAAAATGTGGTTAAATGATAATACCATAATGAGGAAAACATCATAATGTCACACTACCACAAGGGAATGTTTTCTTGTGATACTCTATCTCTATAGAGAGTTAGGTTACACCATTGGAAAAAATCCATTATCAAATATCATCTCCAAAGGATCCCCCAACACATGGGTTATCAAAAAAAGGTTATCATTAGTATTTCATAGTATCGAATTGGGGATACATCATGGGAAATGTGGTTTTCTCATTGTTCCATAACTACAACTGCAGTAATGAATCTAAATTTTGAACCCTAGGCCACACTCAAAAACATTTACCAATAAGATCATATAACAAGATGTTATCCATTCCCTTTCCTATCTATTAACCACAATTAGGTCTCACATTGACACGGTTCCATGTCAAAATGAAATATTATATTCATTTTGAAGGAACACATCCACCACACCTCTAAACTGTCCAATTTTAGTCACCATCATGGTACTGAATCACATCGCTCGAAAACATATCAATGGGTGAGTTTACCTCTTTAATTATTGTTTGAATACATAATGAACACATAATAACCTGGGCTCTACATACACATCATGTCACCCTAGAAAAGTCTTTCTACCATAACCGCTATTAGGAGTTTTCATATAAAATATTTTTATTTACAAAATAGGGTTGATCCAATCATAAAAAACAAGAGAAATAGTATATTAAATCACCAAGAATATTAGGAAATATCATTCTATAAATCCCAGTATTTGATATCCATGTAGGTGAAACATTTATAAAAATAACTAGAGCATGGAGCTAATCTAAAAAGAATACTGGTAGCCAAAACAACCATATTATCAATACAAGTCAGAAGAAGGAATATAAAATATACAAAATCCCCGATAAAAAACTATACTTATTGAGGGTTTGTCTCATCATAAATCATTAGTAGTCTATGTTGGTAAAACTCCCATAACAAGTTATGCCTACATGTAGTTTCATCTGATCATGTTGGAGATATCAAATACTAAACATGTGAACAATCATATTCCTAATATATATAATAATTGATGTGTTGTTCAATAGATTGTAGCACTACTCGATTATCGTATGGATACAAATCACATATTAGAAATTCCTTTATCAAAGGGGTCTTTGATCAACAGGTCGTCATCAGGATACGGTCTCAAACTATATTTGGTTTTCATTTCTAAGTCAACATGAATGTTATCAAGGTGTACCATGGTCAAAGTCAATGTATGGGGATAATAATCAATTTAATGAACCCATAACGTTTTTTCATGTATGTTTTCCTTTTCTGATAATTTATTAAAAAATTTGTAATTTATGGAGGTCGTGCAGGGGTGCACGGTTGGAGCATGGTTTGCGAACGGTCCGAACAAACTGTGCGGCCAGCCCAGAAAACCGTGAAACCTAGATAGTGGGCTCCACATGGGCTGTGTACAGTTTTTCAAACTGTGTGGGAACACCGTTCAATAACCCCAAATGAGATAGTGGAAACCTCAGGGTTGGCGCATGGTTTGACAAACCGTGCGGGGAAACCGTGCAGCCACTTAAAGTGGGGGTTTTTATGTCACGGACCACTCAAGATTTTCCATTCCTCCACCTTTCTTCCTCCTACTCATGGTTCACATGGGAGTTTTGATTTTCAGAGGTTGAGGGATCTCTTTGGCTCATTTTGGAGGCTAATCGATGAGGTTTCTTGGTGGATCAAAGGTGGTTATTCTCAGGTAAGTCACTTCTCGTGGTTTCCCCTTGGTTTTCCCAAGATTTTCTCTTCCCTATCACTAGGTTTTCTAGATCTACATATGTTTCATGTAGATCTAGTGTTGGGATTGCCTTTAGTGTTTAATCTATGGCTTGTGGATGGTAGGGAAGGATTTTTTGAAAGGTGTTCCATGAAGCGGTCACCCGGATTTTTGGGTGCATTTGATTGTGGATCATTTTCGCCAGAACCCTAAAGGTAGGTGGTTTGTTCTTTTCGGTTTAAGGTCTTTGAATATTATGTTCAATTTTGATAATACCCTAGAACGGGGTATTTTGTGTTTACCATCTTACCTCGGTGTTTTCACTGCCATTCTTGTATGGCTACTATATTGGTTAAATGGATTTAAAAGGAATTGATTACAATGCTTTGGATGTTTTTCCATGCATGTTCTTTTTATGAACGTTTGGTCTAGTATTGCCTATTTTCCCATTACCAGTGATTGTTGGATGGAGTGGTGTATTCTGAAATGTTGAGATGCTATAGACTATTTAACAATGTAGTTATGTAGTTTTACATTGGCCTTATAGAATTACTATGCGTTGACATACACAGGGTCGTGAGAACCTTGTGTAATTGAATGAATGGGGATACACTGAGTGAGATTCCTCAGAGAGTCTTTGAACATTATAGACTATAAGGGGATTCACTAAGTGAGATTCCTCAGAGAGTCTATGGACATTATAGACTTTTAGGGGATAGACCGAGTTAGCTTCCTCGGAGAGTCTTTGGGCATTATTGACTATAAGAAGATAGACTAAGTGAGATTCCTCAGAGAGTCTTTGGGCATTATAGAAATTAAAGGATAGACTGAGTGAGCTTCATCAGAGAGTCTTTAGAAATTATAGATTATACGGGGATATACTGAGTGAGTTTCAATAGATAGACTTTGTTTACATTGAATTCAAATTGAACCATTACAGGTTATAAGGATAATTGAGTGGGTTGTCTTTCTTAGAGTGTCTGTGAACGTCCTGGGGCAATAAGTGGAATTTACTAGGTGAGATTACTGAGAGAGTCTCTTGACCATGCGGCTATAAGGAGAATTGACTTTTTTTTTCTTCCTAAAAGTGTCCTTGACTACCATAGAATGTATAAGGAATTTACTAAGAGAGATTCCTCAGAGACACTTTGAGCATCATAGACTATGACAGGATAGACTGAGAGTGCTTCCTCAAAGAGACATTATGAATTATTTAGGCGAAACAAAGGGGTTAGACTGAGTGTGCTACCCAGAGGGTTTCTTTTACTTCATAGGTAAAAATAGTGGGGATAGGTTGTGTGTACTTCCCAGAGGGTTACATGATTGTGTTACTTTCTTTGATTACCTGTTGCTTGATAATTTTTACTGTGGATTCTTTACTACTGAGGAACATCTTGTTTCTTGTTTTTTGTAATTTTACCTTCCATATATATTCAGAGACTATTAAGAATATATATTGTGGTGGTTTCCTACTGGGATTCATCTAACACTCTATTTGGACCATGATTTTGGGCCCAAACTGACTATGTTGTTATAGGTATAGATATGGTCCCGCGCCCTTCTATATCGGGTACGTGACTGCATTGGATCTGGAGAGAATGTGACAAAACTATTACTAGAGATTCTGAGGATTTTATCTACTTTCTTTTGTAATTTGTTTTAGCACAGTTGTATTCTAGCATTGTGACTTGTTCGGTAGTTTTCCGAGACATATTTGTACCACTCATCACATTATATATATATATATGCTCTAGTTTTTTGTCATTCAGTCTTCTGTTGTTTATTGTTGTTGGATACTGCTGCTTCCACTATTGTATATTTGTTGGTCCTCCGCTTTGTCACTCTACCAATGAGGGCATATTTTCCACACTATCACACCCAAGGCCCTTGCTGCTAGTCGGCAACCTCTAGCATTCGGGTAAAAGAGCATGAGGACATGTGACCAACCAGGTACGGGGCGCCTCTGGGTGGCTTCCGGAACCGATACATTATATCAATAACTATAGTTAAAGGAATCAATACTACATGATGCATTTAACATTGATCAGAGTAACTAAGGGCTCAATCTAACTATGTCAAAATGTATGTAGTCAGAGTCCAATTGTATGGGTAATGCCCTAACCCTATATTATTAGAGTCAGTGAATTATTTTAATAAATTTGAATGATTATAAGGAATCGTGTCCTAAAAGACCGATCATTTTGGCAGTCATGGAAAATAGATTACATACATGAACATTACATTACACTTTCTAACATACAAAAAAAACTAATCCTTTGAGATCGCCATTGTTCCCTTAGCATAACCCTACATCTCAAACATAAAACACTTCTTGGGATCTGGGAAAAATGAAACATAAGCAATGGGTGATCTCATATGCTCAGTAATGGTAAATAATTTAGCGGAAGCTATAAAATTTTAAGGCAATATGTGTAATAAAATCCACATCCTTTTAAATATAAACATGAACATAATAGAGAAAATATAAATAACAATTTACAATATTAACATGAACATGGTTATTCTACTAGTCTAATAATCCCATTTAATAACTAATTTCATCATGATGGAATGTATAATATAAATATTAATTTCTATGTCAAGCCCTCGTGCAAGGACCGAGGGGATAACGTTAATCAGACCCCAACATGATGAGCCTCTATAACTGGACTCCAACTCGGTTAGCCTCTATAACTGGACCCCAACCCAGAGAGTTTACTTTTACTAGTCCCCAACTCGGAACACAATTGTCTAATAAATTTATCTTAAGAAAAGGTTGAAATTTCACATAAACATTCTTATGAAGATAATATTTTCACATATTTTATACTATAATCTAATGATTATAGACCAACCATAGTGTTATTTAATATGAAATTTTTACATATTTAGGTTTTTGTGTTATTTTGGGCCTAAATGAAAAAATGGCCTAATTATGGATTTGTAACAGATTTATGTCACAGGAGTTTTTTTGGTCATTTATCATAAAATATATTTCCAAACTTTCCCCTCAAATTTTTAGAAGCCTTATTTTATTTTCTTCAACTTTTTCTTCAAGAACATGGTCTTATTCATGCATCTAAGGGCCCAATGAAATCAATGAAGATGAAACTTCTCCTGGGCGGACTGCGTGGACCCCACCTTAGTAGCGGGAACATAATTCATACTAAACTTCTCCAAATGAATGGATTAAACAACAATATGAAATAGGGATCCCATTTCCGTTAAAAAAATTAATTTCAAGCCATTTGGAAGTCGTATTGGTTGCCATTGAATGATAGAGTTTTGAAGGAAGCTTCTAGGAAGCTTCATCAGGAGAAAGTGATTGATAATAAAAATTTCATAACTCCTTCTAGACACATCCAATGAATCTGAAATTTGAGGGGAGAACGGAAAACATATTTATGAACAATATTCATTAAGGGGTACATGCATTATTCGGCCAATTAATGGGTTCAAAATGGGACAACGTTTGGAGGATGAAATATGCATATAGTAGGAGAGGAGCGCCTACCTCTCAAGGCATTCCATTCATCACCACAACATCCATCACAAAGGGGTTGGGATTAAGAGAGAAATAGTATATGAATATTCCATGTTGTAATCATGCCATGATGGGATAACTCCAAGAGGTGGTGGTCTGCGATGATCCGAAGACATTTACCCTTTTGAGTTTGCGCTTTCATTGTAAAATATTTTCTTTTAAACTACCATGTAACTTGTTTGCAAGAATGATGGAGGTATTTTTCTCTCATGTTTTCAATTTATTATGAATTATTATTGATTTATTATATTATAACTAATTTAATGTGGTTTTTCTCATGGTTTAAATTTCATTGGCGAGGTCTCAGGTTTGAGCACGATGAGTTCAACCTGTTTTGGTTACTCTGAGGTATTCAGGTAATACGAACACTTTCATTAGATGATCGACACCCAGGAATGCGGTTTAAATAAAGTATCTAGATAATTTAGGTGTATAACATGATGTAATATTTTATAAATTGGATAATTTTAATAAAATATATCTGTAAACAATGATAATGGGAGTGTCCAAAGATCAATGTTTGTCCATCGCTGCTACCTTTACCTTTTTCTTTACAGCTCTGTTTTCATTGGTATTTTAATTTATAATATAGATTTAATATTTCATTTTTATTTCATTTTCATAATCTAAATCACCCATATATATTATATAAACTAGTTTTATATTAGTTAACTTAAAATGTGATAATTGAAAATACAGTGCGTCTAAACGGCCTCCATGTGATCGACTCTAGGGTGTGTTGTTATGGTGAATTATTATGTTAATAAGAATTTAATTGAATAGGGTAAAGAAAATAAAATACCTTCCATCAATTGGGCGTCATTTACAGGGAGTAAAAGTTCATTCACATACTTTTTTTTCATAAAAAAGAGTTTTGTTGCATATCATTTATTTCATTATCCAATATGGATTTTTATGGAATATTTTATAATTATTTTCATGTGGATATCATTTATGGTGATCCAAGCAGTGAATATACATTGAATATCCAAATAAATCAAAATTACAAACAATTGGAAACAAATTCCCAACAATTGAATGAAAATTCCTTGATAATTCAACATAATTGCAGAAAGATGCAAAAAGAAAGCAAGACGATAACATCATTGGCCGCCCATGTTTAAGAAGATAAAGTACTATGGATGGAACTAAAACAAAGAAAATATGAGAAGAATGGAAATATTTATCCATATTTATTTAAGGATGAAAATTTAGAGGTTGAATCAATTCATTAAGATTCAATTACTTCTCTAAAAAATGAGTTCCCAACTATCATGCTTGATGAACGATTTTCTGAAGCTGAAATTTCCGAGGGAGTTTTAAATTCTGAGCATTAATTTCATTCAAATTTCATTAATTATGAATTTCAATCTAATAACCAATATTCTTAATTTGTTGATTCTGCACTACCACTACATGACCGGGATAAAGAAGGAGAAGAAGGTTCTCTATATGAGGATAGAATGGAGGATCCTTTTGAGTTATGCATTGGTGAAAATGAGGATGATTGAACTAATGAAGAAATGAATTATAGAAAAAAATTTATGATCCTGAACCAAAAGAGAATCCACTCTCTATTATTCATCATTCTCATCCAGTGTACACTACTCCCCCAAATGATCAAAACATTGAGGTCACATTTATTCTTTTCCCTCCCCCTATACAACTCAAATTCTTTCCTTCATCTCTTTTGGGGGTTGGGGATATTTTTTATTTCTATAAGGGTTCTCACTTCTGGTATCCATTGATGTATTTTGGGAGAAATAGTTTTAGGTGGTTTCTGAGTAGGAAACCCCATCCACCTTCGGATTGGGGTTAACCGACTACAACTGCTTGACTAGGGGCAATAAAAACCTAGTACCCTCTTGGGGGTAAAACCAAGCATTATCCCTCCCCATTGCGCTTTCTATTTATTTTTCTTTATTTTTATAATATATTAATTTATTTATTTCTTTATAGGAAGAAGTGGTAGAAATTTGGAGCCTAAAAAAATTCTACCACTCGAAAATAAAGTCTGGTTGTGCCTTTTTGTCTCTTTAGTTTTTCT
The DNA here is from genome assembly GCA_963277665.1 of Viscum album. Classification (NCBI taxonomy): domain Eukaryota; kingdom Viridiplantae; phylum Streptophyta; class Magnoliopsida; order Santalales; family Viscaceae; genus Viscum; species Viscum album. Next base: position 809,888,497 of record OY728126.1, on the reverse strand, counting down.
TCCCTTATTTAAATTTTATATAGCTAAAATGATGGGAAGTGAAATTTAACTATGGGGGAATTTTCAACCTTCATAGTTTTTTTCATTATTTTTTTTCATTTTTAGGAACCTTTATCTTTGATGAACATTATAATCACTTTTCAATCAGTAATTAATTATTAGGAAATCTAAATTATTTTTTTATGATTTTTGATGTGAAAACCATTTACCTTGAATTATATTTTCATTTATTTTTATAAGGTTAACAGATTTTCGAAATCCATGTCCATAAAACAATAACTCCAAATACTATTCCCATCCTATGAGGCATTCGAAAACACATTGACATATTCTTTCTAATATCCACACTATCTTGAAAGAAACATTGATTTTGTGTGAGAACCATAATTTGTGATTTTTTTTTCTATTGAAGCTTTGGATTTCATTGAATTTTTTTAATATGATGGAGGCACTACTTTGGATAGCCACATATTATCCTGAGACCTAACTTTACATTTATCCTTAATTAGACCATAGAATCCATGAATTAAATTATAGGTTTAAGCATCATTACAAGATAATTTAACCTTACGTACCCATTCTCTTGGTATTATTGAATGAATATTTCAATTTTGAGTGTGGGGGTATGGCCTTTGGCATGAGTTCATTGGGATGTGTTTCATTTATTGGGTTTTTTAGGTGTGTGTCAACATTTTGTGAAATTAAATAATTCGTAATGTGTCATAATTTCCTTATTCTTCAAATGTTTCATTCGGTTCCCCTTAAAAAATGAATATAAAGTTGTGCCTTTCTAGAGCATTAAGAAAATAAAATAAAAGCCGTGCCTTTCTGGAGCATTATAGAAAAATCGAGGATAACATGGATGATATCATTCATTTGAATAATTTATTATATCTTGTTACATGATATAAAAAATGGTGGTGGTGTTTTGTTTCAAATTCTCATGGAGGATTGAGTTAGGAATTTTCTATGTTTTCACATGACTATTCATTCATTGTACCTAAGATTCAATCCTTCTCTTTATAACCTTGAACTTTTAAATCATTTACCCACAAACCCAAAGACACATAGTCATTTGAACCTTAGATGAAAGACCTCATGATTGGATTAATAATATATTTCATGTAGGGGAGAAATGATAATAGTCAGATGCCTATGGTGATACGTGAAACTTTCATGTAGGAGCATAACTTCTGAACTAATTTCTCTCGAGTAAAGTGTGACATAAAATTCATTGTGAGGTGGGTTGTGGTTGAGCCATGGATGTATTTATGAGGTTGAAAATATTTAAATTTTTGGACTAAAATTGAAATGAAAATGTTTTCTTATAGAAGAGACATGATGAAATTCTGTTGTTGATAAAATCATGAATGTTCTCTTATTTTTGATTATTGTGGGAATTTTGATTTGAATATACGATAATTTCTCAAGAGTGCAATGCTTATGTGTGGGGGATTGATGAACATAATATTTTTCATATATTTTATACTGTAATATAATGCTTATAAAGCCACCATAGTGTTATTTAATATGCAATTGTTACATATATATTTTTGTGTTATTTTGAGCCCAAAAGCAAAAATGGCCTCATTCTGGATTTTTAACAAATTATTTTCAAAGTCGTATTTTGGTAATTTGTCATAAATTATATTTCCAAATTTTGGGATTTTAATTCTTTTGTAACCCTTATTTTATTTATGTAAATATTTTCTTCAGAACCAGGGTCTGATTAATGCATCTATAGACCAAAACAAATCAATTAATTTGACAAATTTTCCAGGCGGACTGCGTGGACCCCACCTCCGTAGTAGACATATAATTCAGCCTAAACTCTTCCAAATGAATGTATTCGACTTGGATATGAAATATTACTCTTATAAGAGTTCCCAAAATTAATTTAAACCCGTTTGGAAGCTGTTTTGGTTGCTATTGAATGATAGAGTTCTTGAGGAATCTTTAACGAAGCTTCATCTAGAGAAAGTGATTGATAATAAAAAAAATAACTCATTCTATATGCATCCAATGAATCAGAAATTTGGAGGGAGGACGACCAACACATTTATGATGAACATTTATTATGGGGTCCATACGGTCATCGACCAATTATTTGTGCAAAACGCTTCATCATTTTGAGGATGAAATTTGTCAATAAAAGGAGAGGATCTCCTACCTGTCAAGGCATTCCAATAATCATCACACCATCCATAAAAAAGGTTGTGGGATTAAGAGATAAAGAGTTTAGGATTATTCCATGATTTAATTAAGCCATTAAATAATAACTCCATGATGTGGTGGTTTGCGACGATCTGAAGACATTTCCCCATTTGAGTTCGTGCTTTTAATGATAAATATTTTCTTTTAAATTATCCTATAACTTGTTTGCATGAATGAAGGATCTAATTTACTCTATAGTTTTCAATTTATTATATATTATTCTAGATTTATTATATTCTAATTAATTTAAAGTGGTTTTCTTCATGGTTTAAATTTCTTTGGAGAGGTCTCGCCTTTGAGCACGATGAGTTCAACCTGTTTAGTTTACTCTGAGGTCTTTGGGTAATCAGAACACTTTAATTAAAAGATCAGAACCCATGTATGCGGTTTCAATATGGAATATACATAATTTAGTTGAATAACTTGAGGAGTTAAAATATACATTGGATAATTTAATTAAAATATATTCATAAACAATGAAAAATGGAGTGTCCAATGATCAACGTTTTTCCACTACTGCTACCTTTAGCTTGTTCTTTCCAGCTTGATTTTCTTTGGTATTTTAATAGTTAAGGTAGATTTAATATTTCATTTTCATTTAATTTTCATAGTCAAAATCACCCCATATATATTATATAAACTAGTTTTATATTAGTTAAGTTAAAATGTGACAAGTGAAAATACAGTGCCTATAAGAGGCCTCCTTGAGATCACCTCTAGGGTGTGCCATTATGGTGAATTATTAGGTTAATTAGAATTTAATTGAATAGGGTAAGGAAACTAAAATCCCAACCATCACATTTTTATTAAAACTATGATACGAAATGTCAATAAATTATCCATAAACAATTAATGGCATAAAAATAATTCATCCGTAGTCAAACATTGCACAAAAACTTATATACAATATGGTAGATATGTACAATAAAAAATCAACTTCAAACAATTGTAAAATTTATCAAAGGATGTTAGTACATATGAAATCCAAACTATTTTAGAGAAATATCTCTTTTTATTTTGAAAATATATAAAAGTCGCATTATTATAACGAAAAAATTTATTTTGAAAATATTCATATAATCTTTTAAGGGAATATCTGAATATGTTATAACTGTGGAAAATAGCTGCACCCTCCATATATGTTTTAAAAACATTTGTACCTTAGTTTTTTCGAAAAGGTCAAAAGTACCTTGTTTGAAAAATGATGGAAGGATTTCTTTATAAACATCTTATAAAAAGAAAAAAAGGTTATAAATAAATTTATCTATATTCTAGTAAATAGTAAAAATATTTTGAAATACATTTTTATGAAAACACAGATGTGAATGATAATGTTATCCCAGTAGATACTTATGTAAAAACAACCTAGGATAATAATGAAATTGTGAAATAAACCTGTACCAATTGGGTAACATGGGAAACATAAACCCCATGAAAGAAGTATCATAAAACGAGGATGTAAATACACATAAATTAATGTGTATTAAACAAAGAATACATTTATGGTAATTACATACACTACACAAAATGAAATAGGGTCAATATGGCATGAATCTCATGGGAATAAGGAGTGAGATGAAAACCCCTTATATTGCACTTTCCTTCGGTCAAGGGTACGATTAAACACCTTTATAATGACCATATTATGTTATTAAATTATACCAGAACCACATTCATATTTATTATGTCATAAATGTTTCATTTATGACTTTATACAACCCATTTAATACTGATTTCCTTGTTAAATTAACATTTTGTGGTAATAATCGCTTTCTTTATCATATGTGTTTATCCTTGATATTCTTGATTATATGATTTAGATTCTCATTTAAATTATATCAGAATATAAACCATAATTTATATATCATATATATTTAGAATATAAATATTTATAATAGATTTATATAAGAAATGGATTGCACCATTTACGGAGACTATAAGTTGTACGTACGCAGAAACGTTGTCTCCGTTTTCACATCTTACTGAACTGATGTAAGTGAATAATATACAAGTAAGTACATAAATACATACATACATAAATATATATATATATATATCTATTAGAATTATTATTTCATATATTTCATGATTATTAATAATATATATTTTATAATCATCATAGAATGGTGAAATGGAAATGAATCACATCACGTCGTGGAGATGGTTATCCGTACGTAAGCATGAGTGAAAATATAATTATTTTAATATAATTGGATGGTATATCATCTATAAAAAATCATTAACATGTTATATTTATTATTTACATCAATTATACATCATTATTATACCCATCCAATATAATTATGTATTGAATAACAACTACACCACGACGTGGAGATGGTAAGCCATACATACGAACGTATAGTGACATGTCATTAATAAAATGGATGGAATTATAAATATAGTTTTAACATATTTATAATAACATAAAATTATATATATGATACTGTAGTTATTGTTTTAGTATGGAAAAACAAGGAACGAATATGTGGAAGAAGAATAGAACTGGAAAGAGTTGATGGAATATTTTCCTCTTCTTAAGCTTCTTCCTTTTGATTTGATCAAAAGGTTTCTATTGGTCATATTTTTGAACAAAAAAATGCCCCTAAGATTAAGGGAGGATATTATAGAGGATATTTGATCAGGGGTTGGCTGAGTAAAATGGCTTTGAAGGTGTGAATCTGAGAGAAGGTGGAGTGACCTTTTATAAGAGGGGTGAGAGGCATCTTAAAAAAGATTGAATTATTATTTTATAATAAAATCATATTCGGTTTTTAGTGGCTCAAAAACTAGTTAAAGTTGAAGATTAAATTACTCATGGTCGAAATAAATTCATCCATTCATAATTGGACAGATTTTGAATGTTATTTTAATATTTATAATCTTATTTATTTAAATGATTTATTTATTTGGTAAACGCTGCATAAATTTTGTATCGTAAATAATTTAATTTATTTTAGGTCTAAAAATTATAAAACAAATACCATGAAAAGGGAAATACTTTTTTCTATCCAATTAATATTTATATTCTAATTTATGACTTATACAACCCCGTGTAAAAATTAATATACTGAAATATATTTTGGATGTCATTTTTGTATTTACTTGTAGTTCATTAATATAAAGTGTCATTATCACACTTAAGTAGATCCATTGGGTACCAGAATTGAAAAAAGGACGACCATGGATATCCATGACTCATATAATAATGTTAGGTTAGGTGTTAAGATAATTTTGTATTATTATAATATTCTTTTTACCATGAATTACAATATTTACCTGTAACCGCAGTAAGTAAAAGTCAAAAGTTACTACATACAATAAATAATTTTCATCATTTTGAAAAAATAATTACTTACTAATATCAAACATGTATGATGAATTTTATAAATCTAATTCACAAAAGCAGTAAAATTTCATTAAAATGAAAAAGGCAGTTTTTTAACTACTACTAATTGGTTTTACTATTCATCAAAAATTGATTTTTTTCATAAACATAAAAAATAATTTATCCTAAGCTAAATTTGATATTATGAATTAAAAAATGGTGTTTGGATTACCAAATTCAGAAAATTTAAGATGCATTAATTAATTTAAAATAAATTTCCATTGTAAAAACAAAAACTGTGTTTTTAAGAAACAATAACTATCAAAAGATTGACACTTGTTTATGTATTATTTCAAAGTGAAATTAATTTCAATGAAAAAATTGGATTAAATGGTACAAATATAATCTATTTTTTCTTCCAAACCATTAAAATGTTTAATTTATCAATATAAATTTTTTGGATTAAAAAAGTTGTTTTTAGTTAAAATATAGTATTTTCATTATTCACCCAAATATGAAAGTTATCAGAAAAACTCAAAATATTTATTGAAACTAAATAATAATTTTCCGATTATAACGATGAACTTTATTTTTTTAAATTTAACATATAAAAGATTCAAATTTTGGATTTAAAATGGTTTTCAATTAAAAGATGGTAAAATTTCATTTTTTTTAAAAATACTTCTTTTATTTGAAAAAATGAATTTATTCATACATTATGTCTTAGAAACTCATATTTTGTATTATGAAATTATAAGGATTATATAAATTTCAAAATACAGTTATCACTATTCATAACTGCTATTGAACAGTTAGTTTACTAAGTTGTGGTGTGCTCGAACTCGGTGTTGCTTGTAGGGAAAGCTATTGAATTACTTTAATGAGATAACGTACTATGAGATATTGGGGTGTTACATTCTACCCTCCTTCAATAAATTGTGTCCTTGCAATTAGAAATTGTTATTTTGAAAATAAAAGGTTAAAAATAGAAAAATACATTTGTGGAAAACCCACATCAGAAATTGGGTTTATAAAATTTTGTCGTAATAAAAGAGAAAGAAAAATGAAATAGTCACCACAAAATTATGATCTCAATTAATAGGAAATTGGTGTCAATTAGAGATAAATAATTGGAGGGAAAACATAAATATATATATGGTTCATTGAGGTTATCAATCACAATATATCATTAACATAACAAATCAATTACCAAAACCATTTTAAATACCAAAATATGTAAGAAACCTATATGGTATTTACATTATTTTTAAAAACCTTGTCTTGTTAAGAAATAAAATGATCAAATAAAACTCAAAGTGGTGGAAAGGAATTTGTCACTTCTTACTTTAAAAAAATTCCTTCTTTTTCATTTTGAAAAACGCTTCGTAGAAATAGATTTCCCTTGAAATGAAAATTCAAAGGATTTTATGCACCATATAAAAGAAAGTCGTTGAGAAATCATAGGATTCCCTACTGAATAATGATTGATATTGAGTCTCTTAACTAAATAATAAGAATTAATTTAGTTATAGAATAAGAGAGAATATATATATATATATATTCTTGAAAAGTAGAGTTACATCCTTTAACTAATTCCTACAAAACACTCATCAATCACACCAAAAGATTTCAAAAAAATGTTTTATTTATCCAAGTCATAGAGGGTTCCAAAAATAATGAATTTATATTCATTTGTCAAAGTAATTTTAAAAAAACTACATTATACAAACCAGTAAACCACGTAGGCCTGTGGAAGGTGATGCACACTTTCCACCATTCGGTTGCGGGTTCAAGTATCGCGACCTTCCTGACACGATTGGTTGTCTCCCAACCTCGGGGATTCCCTTTTTATAACAATCCAAAAACTACCTTAATTATTTCCATCCATTATACTTATAAAAATACTTCTATCCAAACGCAAATTATACAATTTATAAGGAAGTTAAACACAAAATAAATTCTTTTTTCCACGTAATGACATGTGAACACCTTCATCATGTATTCTTTTAAATCATGGTAACACCCTGAATTACCATAAAACCTTATTCACTAAAATCATGCTCACTTATTCTTTATATAATACTAGATATATTCCTTATATCCAAATTTTTGTAATATTCCAACAATGATGAAATAAAGAAACTATAAATCAGTTCCAATGAAGTCAATAATATCCAATATAATTTATCCAAATCAAACATATCTTATTACAAAATCAATACTTCATTATCTGGACCATATTTAGGATTACCTTTCCTTCAATCAAGTATTTTTAAAAACTTTCAACCAGCTATTAGGTAACTATTAATGGTTCCACTCAATGTCAAGTCTTTAATGAAATGGTACTGCAGTATAATCCTTATATACATTATAATTTTTATAACCAGTACATCATTGATACAATAATCAAATGACATAATTCGTTAATATCAACATTATAAAAATATTCATTACTCTTCATCTATTGTAATATCATAACATGATTATTATCAAACAAAATCATTTGTGGTATACTTTGATGATTTGAACATTGATTCACATAGTGTCCCAATCCTTGGAGATAAAGCATTGTTCATTTGAAACATTTTTCTTACCCTTGAAATCATGTACTATGTGCCCATTTTATCCACACTTATAACAAACTCTCATTCCCTTCATACATTTACCTTGGCGATTCTATCCACAATTATCAAATATGGGAAAATCCATCATTCCCTTATTCCCTTTATATATCTTTCTCTCTACCATCCTTTTCTTCTCTGGCTTCCCTTCGACACCATATGACTCATAAAATTCCTTACATATCTTATTAACACATTATACTATTTCATCCTATGATGATAATACATGTTAGACTATTTCCTTTATAAATTTTACCTCAATACCATGAAATATATGACCATTTTTACTCTTTGGATCATGCGTATTTCTGAGGTTATCATTCCATCTACTGGGAGCCATTTTTAAAAAAACTACATCCACTAGATTAGTTTATAAATCGCAATACATAATCCCAAACTTGTAAAATAAATAAAACAAATTGAATAATTTATGGATGTAATCCATAATCATAAAAATGTTTTTGTTGAGGAGGTATATACTCATAAACCCTTCATTGTGGTTTGTAAAGAAAATAATAATTATCCTAAGTATATCCCATGAGAGTGTTATAACCAAGAGTGAATGAAGGCCCATTTTTGTACAACAGTTCATGTTCGAGTCTATCTCAAAGCGGTGTTTTCAGGTTTTACCTCAAGGTACAATTATGTCAGAGCTGCCTCTACCTACTCGTATCCAGACAAGGATGTATTTCTTGGAAAACTAACAAAATCTATAAATTACCAAAATTCTAGAATGTTCTTATATAATAATCCTCAATGTATATCTTTGGGTAATTTTATCTAATTAGAGTTTATCTAAATCTATTTCCAAGGTTTTTTATATACTTCCTCTAATACCCATTGTAACACACCAACCCTAGATTCCGAGTGTTAGTGAATTATTTTAATACATTGTCATGATTATAAGGAATAATAAACCAAAAGTCTGATCAGATAAGTAGTCTTGGAAAATAGATTATATATATATAAATTACATTACACTTTCTAACATACAACAAAAAAAATTAATCCATTGATAATGCCATTGTTCCCTTAGAATAACCCTACTTTTCAAACAGAAAACACTTCTTGGGATTCTGGTAAACAAAAACATAAGAAATGGGTGAGCTAAGATGATCAGTAAGGGTAAATAATTCAGCAGAAACTATAAACATTTAAGGAAAGATGTGTAATAAAAACAACATCTTTTAAACATAAAGATGAACATAATATAGAAAAAATAAATCCTAAATTTCCTAATTAACATGAACATGGGAATTATACTAGTAGAATAATCACATGTCATAACTAATTCAATAGTGAAGGAATGTATATTACCAGACATAAAATTCCATTGTCAAGGCCTCGTGCCAGGACCTAGGGGATGACTTTACCGGACCCCATCCTAGAGAGCCTCTGTAACTGGACTCCAACCCGGACAGCCTCTATAACCGGACTCCAACCTTTAGAGCCTTTGTAACTGGGCTCCAACCCAGAGAGTCTTCTATAACCAGACCCCAACCTAGAGGGCTTACATTTACTGGTCCCCAACCCAGATCATTTTAGTTCGATAAATTCATTTTAAGGAAAGGTTAAAATATATCATAAACATTCGTTTTAAAACTATAATACAAAATGTTAATAATTTAACCATAAACCATGAATGGAATAAAAATACCTCATCCACAGTAAAACATAGCACAAAACCTTAAATATAATAAGTTAGATTGGCATCATAATAAATCATCTCTAAAAAACTGTAAAATTTATCAAAGGATGTTGACGTAGATGAAATCAATACAATTTGAGAGAAATATTGCTTTGTATTTTGAAATAATTTAAGAGTGGCATATTTAAAAAAAATTATTTTGAAAATATTCATATAATATTTAAGGGAAGATTAGATGATGTTATAATGGATGAAAATATCCGCACCTATCGTATAAGTTAAAAAAATAGTCTTACCATAATTTTGTCAAAAATGTCATAAAGTAAATTATTTGGAAAACGATGGAAATATTCTTTTGTAAAAATCATATAAAAATTCAAACAAGGGTATAAATTACTTTATCCCATATTATATTAAATAGTAAATATGTTTTAAAATACATTTTTATGAAAACATTGATGTGGATGATAAGGAGGTCCAAGAAGATACTTTCTTAAAAACAGCCTTGGATAATAAATAGATTGTGAAATTAACCCTTACCAATTTAGAATCATACGAAAAATACACGCCATGAGAAAAGTATCTTAAAATGAAGATTTAAATACACATAACATAATGTTTTTTACATATAGAATACAATTATGGGTAGTACATACACTATAAAAAAGGAAATAGGGGAAATATGTCATTAATCTCATGGAAATTAAGGAGTGAGATGAAAACCCCTTACCTTGCACATTCCTTTGGTCGAGGTTATGATTAACCTCTTTTATAATGACCATAGTATGTTATCAAATTATACCATAACCCTATTTATATTTATTATATCATACATTATTCATTTATGACATTATACTACAATCTAATACTGATTTGTTTTGTTAAATTAACATTTTGGGTAATAATCACTTACTTTATCATATGTTTTTAATCTTTTTTTCATGATAATATCATGTAGATCATGATTTAAATGATTCTAGAATATAAAACTTCATTTATATTTCATATATATTTAGAATATAAATATTTATAATAGATGTATATATGAAATGGAAGGCACCGTTTATGGAGACAGTAAGCCATACGTACGCATAAACGTTGTTTTCAATTTTACATCATATTGAACGGAAGTAAGTGAATAAGACATATGTAAATACATGTATACATACATAAATAAATATATATTTATATCCATTACCATTAATATTTAATATATTTCATTCTTACTAATAATATTTATTTTTTGTAATCATCATTGAATGGTGAACATGGAAATGAATCTTATCGCGTCGTGGAGACGGTAATCCGTATGTATGCAGGAGAGAAAATATCATTTTTTTGACATAATTGGATGTTATATCATATATAAAGACTAATTTACATGTTATATTTATTATTTACATCAGTTATACATCATTATTATAACCAACCAATATAATAAGTTAATGAATAACAACAACACCACGATGTGGAGATGGTAAATCGTACGTACAAGATTACGGTGACATTTCATTCATATGATTGATAGAATAATTAATATGGTTGTACCATTTGTATAATAACATTAATTTATATAGAAAATACTAGATTTATTGTTTTACAATTGAAAAAATAAGTAATGAAGAAGTGGAAGAAGAAATGAACTTGAAAGAGGTGACAAAATATTTACCTCTTCTTCGGGTTCTTCCTTTTGATTTCATCAAAAGGGCCCCATATATTAGCTTTATGACCAAAGGAACGCCTCTAGGATGAAGGAAAGGTAGTTGAGAAGATATATGGGAAGGGGATGGCCGATTCAAATGGCTTTGAAGTTGTGAATTTGAGAGAAGGGGGATTGCCCGTTTATAAGAGGGGTGAGGGGAACCTTTAAAGAACATTGAAATATTATTTTCTAATTAAATAATATTCAGTTTATAATGGATCCAAAACTAGTTAATGTCAAATCTAAGATGACATGTGGTCTAATTAAATTCATCCAAAAAGAATTTTACAGGATTTTGATGTTATTTTAATATTTATGATCTTATTTATTTAAATGATTTATAAATGAGGTAAACAGTGCATCATTTTTTTGTCATAAATAATTTTATTTATTTAAGGTCTAAAAACTATAAAAAAACTACCATGACGTAGGAAATCATTTAATATTTCCAGTGAATATATATAGTATAAAATATGACTTATATAACCCCATATAAAAATTGATTAACTAAAATAAATTTGTTAATGTCATTTTTGTCATTACTTTATGTTAATTAAAATAAAGTGTCATTATCACTCTTAAGTGGATCCATTGGGATCCAAAATCGACCAAAAAATGAAAATGGTCGGTCGCGACTCATCCAATAAGGTTAAGACAAGTTTTAATGTAATTTGTTATTATTATAATATACTTATTACCTTCATTACCTTATTTACCTTTAATTGCGGTAAATAAAAGTCAAAAGTTACTATTCACCAGAAATTTATTTCATCTTATTGAACCATATTTTATTTACTAATAACAAACATGTATTTTCGATTTTCGAAATTTAATTCACAAAAGTGGAAAAGTTTATTTTAAATGAAATAGTCATTTTTTACTACAAATAAGTGGTTTTACTATTCATAAAAAATTTATGTTTTTCAGAAAAGTACCAAAACATCTTCCTAAGCTATATATAATATTCCGAATTCAAAAATTGTGTCTATTTTACATAATTAATAACATATAACTTTCATTTATTAACTTAAAATTAATGACTGTTGTGAAAACAAATAGCGTGTTTTTAAGAAACAATAACTATCAAAAGATTGACACTTGTTTATGTATTATTTTAAAAGTGAAATTAATTTCAATGACCAAAATTGGATTAAATAGTAAAAATATAATCTTATTATACTTCTAAACCATTAAATTGTATAATTTAACACTATAAATTATTTTGATTAAAAAAAATCAGTTAAAATATAGTATTTTCACTTTTCACCCATATACGATACTTATCCGAAATACACCAAAATTGTTGTAAAACTAAATTCATATGTCCTGATTTTATATAATATGTTTATTTTGTCAAATTTAACATATAAAAGTTTCAAATATTATATTTTAAAAGGGTTTTCCATTGAAAGGTAATAAAATTGCATTTTTTGAGCAATAGTTATTTCATCTGAAAAATATGAATCTGTTCATACATTATTCCTTAAGAACTCAAAATATGAATTATAAAATTATAAGGATTATATAATTTTCAATATATAGTTAATACTATTCATAACTGATTTTGAACAGTTAGTTTAGTATGTTGTGGTTCACTCGAACTCGGTGTTGCGTGTAGCGTAAGATATTGAATTACGTTAATGGGATAACGTACGATGAAATATTGGTGTGTTAAAATATGTATAAATCACCCAACATACCAAAACTAGGTTACATTTATTAAAATATACATTTATGGAAAATTTAAAGTTTTTTCATATGTCCAAAAATCTTTCCAAACTGAAAATTTTGTAAACACTATCCCTATGTTGAAATACCTTTGATACAAATCTCTCCCAATATGACCATCTAGTTGTTTTCATGCTATTAGAAGGTTTGGGTGAAACTCATTGAAGCCTCCCTCAATAGGCAATTGGATGGAGACAAGCATAAGAATGAAAAACTAAAATTGGAGGCCTTTTACAAGGGGATTTTTATTCTTTTTCCCAACCATATCCATGAATAAGTGAATTAGAAAAATATATATAATTATATAACATTCATAGGAAAATATATGAATGTAATTATAATTAGTGAATATAAAATACTTTGATAATATAAAATAGAAAGAAAATTTGGAAAAAAAAATCCCATCCAGAAAAGATGTCCAAACACAATTAACTCATGAAATGGAATACATCTAAGATAGATTTAATCTTCAAATCTCCAAGCCCCGACCTCCATGTAAGGTCAAATGAACCCATGTATCCTGATGGTCTCCCAATGCCACCACCAGCATGTATCTTGTCAACATAAGGAACGAAATGTGTAAGAAAACCCCATACCTAGGTGGGTATATACATACCCAAAATTAGTTAATTGATAACAAAAAGAGGGAGTTACTGAGGACATTATAAAAGTATTCATCTCATCAAAATGGTTGTATTTCCATCTATATATGAGATAACAACAAAATTAGCAACCTATATATTGTCAAAAGAAATCCAAAATGATAGATAAAGGGGATATCCATCAACATAGTCAAACTAAGAACAATTATTCTTATGATAGTTCAATTTTTCCATAATCAATTACCATAATCATATGTATCTAAATGAATAAGTAAATGTGTAGAGGAACCACACCTTGTAACTATGACACATTGTCGAGGGGGCACAGTCTTCATTGTATAAGGGCCTCGTCCATTAGTTTGATAGGATAATTCCTACTACAAGGATTTAGGACACTCACCCTAGTGAGATTGGAGAGTTCCATATCTATCTATAAATAGACTATAGAGAATTCACACCCCAGTGCGATAAGAGAGTACCGTATCTAATGATAGAGGACACATTTCCTGGTACGACATGGGAGTACCATCTCTATCTGCCCAAGGAGTATGGGTGACATACACCCATATGTGGTAGGGGAGTTCAATATCTAAGCATAATCAACCTAGTCCCTTAGTGGGGTTCTATATAATATAAAGATGACTCATGCCCTTCTTTTTCATGGGATACCACTTAGTAGATAAAGTACTCATTCCCTAGTTTGTCAGGGGGTATCATTTAGAATATGGATGACATTAACCCTAGTTAATCAAGGGGTATCACTCATCAGAAGGAGGGTCCGTTCTAGAATCAATCAATATGTACCAATAACTAGATATAGAAACAATGCTATATTTACATTGGGCTGTTCAACTTGATAATTTTCTATAGAGGAACCAATATGTGATATAAAATAATGGTCTAGTTATATGTATAATGGTGTTTCGTGGAGCCTCACCCTATTATGAAATAGGGGTTTCGATCCCAGCCCACTCTGATGATCCTTATAGATTTTTATCGCCATTGAGAAATAAGTTAAGGTTAGAAACACATAAGAATAAGATCATCATATTTGAAGATCCAAAATTAAGGAAACAATAATATTTTACATTAATAAACACTAAATATCGGAAACACATGGGCCAAAAAATAAGTCTAAATAGAGAAGATATGAGCGAATGAAGTTTTATAAAAATTTACATGGAGTTAAAGGGTTATGAATGTAATGTGGCCCAACACATTTATCATGGATTTTTCCTCACCAGTACACAACATATTGGCCATATGGTACTAAATAGTGTGCAAACACACAACATGAAATTCCACGGCCAAAATCCTAAAAAACGCAAGAGTCTCTTCATCAATCATATGATAGAAAACATCAAATCAATGATATAACAATGAAAATGTCCATGAATGGACAATATATCATAGTATTGTGATCCTTGAAGTAAAATACATATTATTGGATATCCAAATTCCAAAATAGTTCACCATATAAAAAATGCATTACGCCGTTTCATGATCGAATTGTGTTTCATGGTCCTGAGCCATGATTTTGAATTAAATACAAGGTCGGTCATGAAATATAATCCTAATTGTTATGGTTAAAATTTCGTAGAATTTTTTCCCTTGACATGTCGTATGTAAAAGTTATTACTGATACTGGATTCCAAAATAATAGTAATATATTTCTATTTCTATAATTGGGTTCTTCATGGGCCTGTGCTATGATACTAATGTAAATATACCACATTTGTCATGAAATAATTGTATCAACCTAGTGTCATGTCCCCAGAAATGATTCATCAATACTACACTATATGAATAAGTTATGTCTAGATGAAGGTATCATAATGAATAATAATAACAACAACAATAATTTTTTGAAGCATTATTTCAAGGAGAGACATCCCCTTGTAGTAGTTGGTGCCTCCCTTCTCTGAATACACAAGGATCTAATTCCTCTCCTCTCCCTCCTATAAATTTCATTATAAAATAGTAATTATAATATTTACATTATTAAAAATATTTTAACATATATAATTATATATGCATGGTTTTAATTGGAGGCTCACATGACGGTACCTCCTCCCTTCATATCAAATGATTCCCATGCCCCCTCGTAAAATTTATTATTAATCAAATTATTAAAAATAAAATTATTAATATTATTAAAATTATTTTAATAAAAATAGTATTATTTCTTAAAATAATAATATAACTCCAATTTTCATGAATTGATCTAGCTTTGACTACAATCCACACTAGGTAGCATCCATCTCAAGTTTGAGCAACCATCACGGCCATGACGAGGAACCTCTTCTATGAGAACTCACACATAACCCCCCACTCATAATTGAGCCCACCACATAATGTATCACTGTCATTCATCAGCCAAGAGAAATAATAATCATTAATCTAATCCACAACCACATTTGTTCAAACTTTGTTCTGGATGAACCCCAATGACATCCTCGATCATGAATACACACTGACGATTGCGATCTGATCCATTGAAAAGACATAGTAAAAATATTTCACAGAAACATACAAAAACCATTAATATCCATGTCATTAATTCATTCTAAATGAATTATGGGGTTCAACCACACTCATAGAAACTCGAAAAATGTTGAAATGTTCCTCCATTTTCCACTGGTGAACAATGCGAAGAATAGAGAGGGGAAAAGTGAGTGAGAAAAATAAAACCCTCATTGGAAAAGAGATATTTTCCCATGATTATATACATGGAGTGATAAATCGTTATTAAAGGGTTAAATTATTCATGTTGAATATAATAAATAATTTTTGGGGCTCCTTTGAAAAACAATTATCACATATCAAATGAAATAAAATAAATGTCCATACTTTTAAGCAAAAGGATTAGAAATCCAAAAACGATGAGCCACACCTCAATTATATATCCATCATTGGTTATGAAAATGATATAAAATGATGAAGGTGATGATATAATTGTTTTCTCCATTCTTCATTTGATGATCCATGATCCTATCATATTTCATTCTCTAATCCCAATTCTCCAATGATGGTAAGGTGGATGCTCCTCTAAACAATCTGAGGGTTATTTGTCTAACCCTAATGATTTAAAATTGAATAATATTAATAAAAGAATATTATTTTGATAATTTACATTAAACTAAGAATATTTTTTATTTATTTTATTTAAAAATACCCACTTATGGCTTCATCTAGAGAATGTTTCGCTCCAACCTTCATTAGGATGCACATAGAGTAAACCCCTTGTTCCAGACCTGAAACTAGTCTCAAAAATCTAATTCAGGCCTTTTGAAGAATTATAATAGTTATTACTAAAAAAATATATTATTATAATATAAAATATATTTAATAATATTATAAAATTATTTTCTAAATTAGTAGTCTTGAAATTCTTTTTTTGTTTTAGCAGTTTACTGTGATGATAATCATAGAATAATTGATAATTATTTTAATTAATAATAATATTCTATAAATAATGAATAAATTCTCCTCAACTCTCCAACCCACAATCTATTGTTACTTTTCCCCTTGATAAACCTATCCTATAAGATGTGTGGTGTAAGTTGAAGAAGTTATCCAAGGATTCTGTATTATCACTAACTTACTTCTTTTCAATTTAATTTCATCATATATCTTACTATAATTCAATTATAACAATTATTAAATATTTAATTTAGTATCCTAACTATAATAAAATTAAATTAGGATTATGTAACAAAAAATTTCAACGTATTTCTGTCCTATGGAAAATGAACACATCAGACTTTTGTACGTGTAAACTACCACCTCCAAAATGAACTGTGTTTTGTTTTTCATCGCCACTATACACGCCTACCATTAAATATAGCATTAACATATACTTATAATATTTATAAAATTTTAATGATTATATAGTGATATTATATAATCTACCTTTGTTCCCATCAACCAAATAAAAAATTATAATGTTACTCCTATGTATGTCTAGAAAACAACCTCAATGAAGCAATGTCACTCATTTTCCATTAACACCACATATTTATGGTAATATGGAATGAGATAATGAAAAAATAGGAAATATATAAGATATTTATAATTATATGAAAATAAAATATTAAATAATTTATTTATTTTCCACCCTATTGAAAAATGAAAATGTATTTCATACATACATTTAAACTACTGTATCAATGAAATAATGTAATTAATTTTTCCATGAATTACATCATCAAGTATTTATAAAAATAAATTTAATATATCATACTTATAATACAAAATTTCTATTATTTATAAATAATGAGACTATAACCATGGGTTAAGGATCAAAACCTCTAAATTAAAATATTCCCGTTGAAGGGGGTAGTTAACACATATATTTCTATTTTAATAGAGAATCATAATTGAATGGGTAAAAATATTTTAACGGTGAATAGTATAAATATGTTTTAAATTAAATATGGTTCTTATATGGATGTATAGTAAGGAAAAATATTTATAATAGAAAGTTTTTTACTATATAGATTTTAGGAGTTAAGAGATTTATTTTTGGAAATGTTTTTTTAAATATTTTAAACAGTTCTTCCTCCAAATCCATGTTCATGAAATTTTTTTATGAATGTTATTGTTTATATGATATATTTTTTAATGTTATTTTCAACTATTTATTACTTTTTGTATAATTTTTAAAAAATTATATCATCTACATTGACTATATATATCATTCATGTATTTGAGAGAGGGAATGGAAATAATTATTTAATGATGTTTATGATGTCAACATATTTTTCCACTAACTTTTAATTTTTTTCTTTATTAATATTACTCTATACTTTTTCACTTCATTTCATTGAATATATTTCCCAAATTATTATTGGAATTTTATATTGTATTGTTTTTAGGAGAATGTTATTTTCATTGTCTTGTTTATTAGATAATAGATTGTTATTTTTTATAGGCTTGAATGAAAATTATTATGACTGGTATTATGAAAATGAAATAATTTTATATTTAAAAATATTTATTTATCTAAAAAATAGGATTGGTTAGGATTGGTTCAACTATGTCTATCAAACGCATTATGAAATGCTTTTTCTCCTTAGAGGATACATATTTTAAAAAAAGATGTAGGTTATTCCATTGTATGTCTGATTTTAAATGTGATTGTAAGAGTGATATGAGTATGATTTCCTTAGTTAAATATATATTTTTTATATTAGTTAAAATGGGATTTTATGTATATATTTTCATTTCAAATGATAAGAAATCAATTTAATGATATAAAGAAAATATACGCCCTTTTCAGATAAAAGGGTTTATTTTGAGAAAAGGTCTTCATGTTTTTCAAGATTTTATAATTAATATGGATTTTTATTTACAACTAATTTTCAGGAATTTTATGATATGTTATATATAATAATATGATTCCAGATTTATATTAATTATAATCTGAAAATATTCTCTTTTATTAAAAGGATAATATTTGTATGGGTTAGCATTAAATTTTTAAATGTGTGAACAGATGTCCATTATTCATATATCAAAAAATAGTTTTTTCTCATTACACATTTGAAAATGTTTTTACTTCTCTAAAGTATGTGTAATAATTAAATTGAGGTCAATGGTGGCTTTCTTTGAATAATGAAAAATTGTTAAGAATGTCACATGAGTGAAAATATAAGAATTTGTTTTTCTGGAAATGATATAAACTCCAATGATATGTCTAACTTTTTATGTTATTGATTACTTATAAATATTTTAAATTATTTTCCTAATAATTACTTGATCTATAATAATGTGTGACCATTGTTCGGAACCATTTCACTATTGGTTGATTGAAATCAAAGCTTAAGTTATAGTAACTTTAAAAAAGAAAAATAATGTTTGTATCATCGTTAGTGGATATTCATATAACATGACAGGAAATGTGATAATTATAAAAAATGTGAAAAAGTTATTTTATGTAATTATCCATTTTGGAAGAAAAGGGTCTATGAAGATAAAATTATGTTGAATGATGTTTCTAGCAGGTGATAAAATCAATAGAAAATATGTACTCATGGAATTAATAATAAAAAACCTCTAATGAATGAGTCACCCTTATCAATATAGTCATGTAGTATCCTTTAATATATGGAAATATTTTTCAAAATTGAAGTTGATTATTCCATCCGGAACTGATAGGAAACAAGAAATAATCATTATTAGGTTAATGGTTATTATATAATGTGTTTTCTTATGGTAAAATAAGTGAATAGTTTGTGGCTCCAATAGAGAGATATATTCACCATAAAATTATGGAAACTCTATTGTAGTTGATGAATGTAATTTGAATTGCTAACTTGAAGAATAAATAATATAAGACATGTTCTTTAGGAATTTTTGGAATGTTAGTGTGTAACCATTATATGAAGATTAATAAATGTTAATCAATTTATTATGTTGTGCACACTAAATTTTTCGGAGCCTAGAATTTATCGGCAACACATAGGGAAAGTTAGTCAATTATCTTTAATTTTTTCTAATATAGTAGATAATGTATCATTTTTATGAATATCATGATAGATTTTATAGATTGAGTGAAGTTTTCTTGGTGTAAAGTTGAATGAAAAATTCATCCCCCTATTAATATTATATGACCAGATAATAAATGGACGTACATATCGAATAACTTGTAAAACTATATATAGATACATGTAATTAAACAAGTGGTATCATAAATTAATCATCAATGGTAGTTTAAAATTGTGAATATCATTGATAAAAGTCATGTTGTTGAAATTAGTATCTCTCGCCATGGTTGTAATGAGAAATTTTTTGATTCATTATACACTCTAAATAGTCACTTCCTTAAACATTGATAAGAAAAAAAATTGTCTGACAAGTCACATGGAAGAAAAACCTAACAAATAAACATATTGGGGTATTAAAGATAATAATTCATTTTAAATAAATAAGGAAATCATGTTAATTTGATGGTGATGACGAGGAAGGAATTTTTGTAAGATACATAATTAATATTAATGCCTATGTGTAATTTCAAAAAACACTAAATAATATTGTAGAAATAATTTATGTTAATGTCATTGAGAAGATTTATGGCATGAATTATATTCATATTAACCTATTTGAAATCATTGAAGGAGATGATAAATTTCTTATAAATTGAAACACTTAAAAAATCATACAAGAGTTAATGATTGTGAGGATGAGTCTTAGGTGAAATTAATTCATCAAGAACATCAACTGACACCTTTGAGAGAAAAAGTGTGCATATAAGGTAATATGATTATTATATTTTTTCTATGGTTTCACCTAATAAACCATAAGGGATGAAGAGAGTATAAAATTTTAGCATAAAATCAATCATAGAGACAATAAACATTGGGGTAGCAACAATGGTTACATAATTTTTAACATCCATTAATGAGGATCTAAAGCAGATTAAAAAACCATACTTGGGATCTTTTTAATGTAACCAAACATCACAACATTATTAGAATAAAGTGTGTCTTCTTTAATTTTTTTTGATGAACATGATAGTGTTATTCGAAAAAAATCTTTATTTGTCGGTAAATGATATATTAATGGTATATATTTGAAGGAGATATGTTCATTGGTATATCGACTTTATCAATTTGTCTCTTATGGGATGTTGTAATTTATTTAGTGTCTACAAATATTCAATTGGATTTGAAAATAACATTCTTAAATAGGGTGATTTTGGTGGATATTTATATTCAAGAGCCTACATTCTTCTTGATTGGTATTCACAAAAATGTAAGTATAATAATAATGGTGATGTATATACCTAAGAGAGTGTCTTGTTCATAGTAATCACTTCTTGACTCTTATGTAATTTAACCAAAATTTCCAAGGTTTGTTTTTTATTGCATCCTCTGACATAATATATCCATGTCATAAAACATTATTTTGTTGACATATCTGGATAATAAAATTCCATTTGGTTGTAAAAATATAAAAAAATATATTATGTTGAGTTTATAATTTCAAATTTCAATGATGTGAGAGCTCGCATTTTTTCTTGGACTATGAGTGGTCATGAAATATTGATATACTTGAATCTATTTAGTTAAATTTCAAATTTATATAATTATGAAGTTCTACATGGATGTTTAAAAACCCGTGGAATCCAAAATTTTTGTTTAAACAAATCATTTAAAGCATTAAAATATGATATTGGTGGATCATACTCTATATATAACTATTATTTGATGATTATTACACATGATTGAAATATATATATATATATATATATATAACTTTTTATACTACATTGGATGACCATTTTCAAATAGATTTCATGGATGGTCACCTGGTTTTAATGAATAAAATAATTTGGTATGTTTGTGAAACACACAGAAGAGGGATTATATTTATGAATGATAATGAAAATGAATTATCATCCCCCTCATATGTTGATTTGGTGGGTGTTGGGGTATACAAAAATTCAACATGTAGTGGTTATTTTTTACAGTAGTACTATGTGTATAGGGTTGTTTATTATGAAATAATAGAATATATATTACTATTAGTGAATGATAATTAATTACACTATCTAAATATTTCATATAAATTTAATTAATGAAACATTTTTTCGATGATCAAGGTACTATCATGAAATAGCCAATAGGGATTAAAAAAACAGATCTACCGTGTTTACAATGAATCTAGTGTAGTGTTCAGAATCCAAAAAAAATAATATTAGATGTCATTTTATTAATGATAAGGTTGGGTCAAGAATAATCATGACGTAGAATATTGGAGTTTTTCAATAAGAATCATATATTATGCATAATTCTTTGGCTAATCCATTATTTGCAATGAATTTTCTAATCAAGTGTGTTGAACCATCTCCCTAGGCATAAATTTTTTTTCAAATTTCCTCCACTCCCTATTGAATTTAATTATTAATTTGGTTGTTTCTTCATTTTATTGAATGTGTTAATATTTTATAAATATTAGATTTTATAGATGGATATTGTCCCTATTTATAGATAATAGAATATTGAAGGTATAATTATATTTTAATGGATTGACATGAATACATTAATATATGTTTCTTATTTAATAAACCAATAACTAAATTACATAGTATTATAGACATGGTTTATGGATATTTTATTTGTTCCATTATTAAATACTTTCATGTTACCTTACCCAATGATTGGAAACAATGTTTTAAGGTTATTATAAAAATTTGGAGTTAAAGTAGTTTATATATTTCTAAAATTATGGGGGAATAAGGATGAAATAATAAAGGATCATGTGAAATTATTGAAAAAAATCCAAGGGGGTGGAATTTGATCTATATCTTATAAATTGGAGTTTTTTGAATTA
Organism: Viscum album; assembly: GCA_963277665.1. Taxonomy (NCBI): domain Eukaryota; kingdom Viridiplantae; phylum Streptophyta; class Magnoliopsida; order Santalales; family Viscaceae; genus Viscum; species Viscum album. The sequence goes on along the minus strand of OY728126.1, from coordinate 809,865,318 downwards.
GGATGTTTTTTCAATTAAAGGAAGTCTACGATATTTGAAATTTCATAGAATACTCTTGGGATTCATTACTTTCAACACTATTAATGCTCAATATTAATTTAAATGTATCTAAGTTAACTATGATTTGATAAGACATTTAGTGAATTCAGTATTTTATGTGAGTAAATAATATTTCATTTGTGTGCAAGAACCATTTAATTTCATAAGAATTATTTTTATATGAATTTTTTTATATCGTTTGACTATTTCCTATTTTAATGAATGTCTATATTTTCTAGGACTTCATTTGATATGGTTATATATATATATATATTATATAATACATTATATAGATTTCATATGTAGTATTTTATTTTCATAATACATTACAAGAATTTCATAAGGACATTAGTGGTAATGGAAAAAAATTTCGGCCTATTAGTGAAGAACACAAGTTTAATTCCCATTGTTATTTTTGGTGGATGCAAAGTTCAAATAAATTGTAGATTATTTATTCCATGTGGTATATTTTTAGAATGTTTTATTATGATTCATGATTCTATAAAAAATATATAATAATATATCATGATTGAATGAGAATCATATTTTGACAATATTAGGGGTTTATATCAGAAATTAGGCTCACGATAACAATTTCTCCCAAACACAATGTTTCAAGCCATGTGTATGAATGCATAAGAATGTATTTATTCATATATTATTATTTTTTATTCTATAAAAAAGGGTAAATGAATCTCATTGATTCTTTACAGTGATGTCCATTATTTATAAGGGATATGTGTATTAAATAGATATGAAAGATGAATTTCCTACTGTTGACTTCATCAAATTTTCATATTCCAAATTGGGAAATCATCATTAATTTCATTATAAAAAAATATTTAATGGTAAATTTCATAGAGTTTTCCATATAATTAATATGAGAAGTATTTTTAGAGTAACTATGAGGAATAATTGGAGAACATGATGACTGATGTGTATTATCATTACTATTATAGTTAATATTTTTGAAAGGAGAAGAAGAGATGAATGAAAATAATGGATGATAATAACAAAATTGAATATCTAGAGTTGATAGAGAATATATAAGAACAATAATAACTCTATCACTGTATTTCTATTCACATATTGTTTTGAAAATATTGTAATAAAACTGTATGTTGCATATTTTCTTTTCAAAACTATAAAACAAAGTATTCTATGAGATGTCAATAAGAAAAATAGTTTCTTTTTTTGGTAGTGCTTCTTCTACTATAATTTTTATTCTCTATTGTATGTAAAATAACATCAAGGTATGTCGACACTATATCAATGTGTTTTCCTAATTCTACCCCTTTTGTGGTGAAATAAGTAAAAAATAAGGTTTTATTAAATTTAATTTCATTATCTTGAATGTGTGTGATTGTGAAGAATTCCATAATAGTATTTTTAATTCTAAAATGGGGATTAGATCAGGTGTACGTTAAAGAAATCATGAACATTATTTTTCCCCTACAACTCCTAGGGTAATTTGGATAATGTTTTCAATTGTTTGGGTTTACAATATTGTTTATTATCATCCGTGAAGGTCAGGATAACATTTTAGTTCTTTTGGATTAGTGTGGGGGTTAATGGACTAGAATGTATAATGAATTTGTTATGTTATGGAAATGAGATATATTTTATAAGATATAGACCAGGGATCATGTGATTTAATGTTAGTGTTCTCATATATGTTACATTTTTTATTTACAGACTATTTTTATCTCTATAGTTAGAATGTTTGATGGGTTGTATGAACTACCACCATTTCCCTAGCATGTAGTTTCAATAATTTTACAAATTATCTTCTACATAAAAATTGTTTTTCAATTATTTTTTATTTGACATATTTTTGGATAAAAATTTGTTTATTCAGTTATAGTAAACCATATTTAATAGATATGATTTATTATGACCTATGATTTTATTGATGATTCAGTATATTGTATATATACTATTCAAAATAAAAACATTCACATATTACAATTAGTTACGATATCCTAATTATTAGTTTTCTACCTTAGAATATATAATTGAATAGTAAAAAACTAATATTAAATATATTTCTTTTATGGTTTAGGTTTTTTTGTAGGTCTCTAGTCATTGATAATAATACCTAAATAATAAATTATTTCAATTAGATACAAATTTTTATATACTACCATAACATGTTTTCTATATGAAAAATATGTTACAAAGACTGAATAACGGTTGTTGGGAATACTTCATGTACTCATTGTAATGGGTTCATTGACTACATATTTAATTGTTTATATGTAAATATTGTTATAGCCATTCATTACATGATGTTACATATATCTACATATTAGTATTTAAATATAATGTTTTATGATGGTATACGATGTCCCCTTCCATTGGTTAATATTAAATGTTATTCTCCATGATGGGACATGAGGTTCTATGATAATAATTTTATTAAATTAACTGTTATATAGTTGAAATGTGATCCATAGTGGGTAGATTTTTACATGGTGGAAATAATTTCCCTTTTTTGGTTAGAGAATATTTTAGTATTGTTACTTTTATATATTCATGTTTTGTAGGGTAATATGTTTTCATCACGAATTGAAACATGTTGGAATAGTTTTAGTTTCACGGGGTTTATCTATTGACAATGTATGATATATGTTTTATATGGGTAAGGAAAATTTTAAGGTTCTTCAAAATTGATTACATTTTCCTGTATATATTTTGTAGACATATCACTTTCATGGACCAGATTATTGAATACCTATGTTTATATTGTAAGAAGTATTTACATGTCATTTGTAAATATTCTATTCATTTCCAAAGTAGTGCATATGATACATCAATTATTGTGTTAAATGTTGAGACATGTTCTCAAGTAGAAATTAGAATAAATTATATTCCATTTAGGTGTGTAAATTTAGTTAGTATGGAAAATATTCGCATGGTTTTGTGTTAGGAAGAGAATATATTGGAAGAGGGATATCATTGGAAAGATGATGAGTGTAATTAGTATTTTTTATATTAATTAGTTCTTATTTCAATATTTCGTAGCTTCATTATAAATTGAAATGGTATTTTATAATTTTTCACAAATATATATATATATATATATATCCCTAATTCTATTTTTATACAAACCACCCTTGATATAAATATAGGTCCTCCAAAAACTGGTAATTTTTTTTGAAACATATAATATAAAAATGGGACATAATATATTTATATAATAGTTTGGTATTCAAATATTCTAAATTTTAAATGGGTAAATTATTAAATTTTTAATAGTTTAAAACCATAGTTGAATTCAACTACTACAAGAGATCTTTGAATGCTCATGGTGTTTTGTGATGATCTAGTTGAGGGAACCAGAAATACATAGTCATGTAATAACAAGTGGAATCAATGAATTGTTATTTTTATATTTTCTAGTATTTTATTGACAAGAGATAATATAAAAATACAGTTTTTGATGTATAAGAAATATATATATAGTTGTTAAAAACATATATGTACGGCTAGAATGAGTACCTTGAAATCATAAGTTATCAGAGATGTCTGGTTGCTGTATTTATGTAACAATGGTAAGAGTGAATTATTAGTTTGAGTATCCTAGGTAAGAATTTATACAAAATAAAGAGTAAATATAGGGGTCAGTATAGAAAAATTTTCATAATCTATTCAAGAATGAATGGATTAAAGACACATAAGACATGAACATTATCTTATTTATTATTTATATATTTTTATGAAATTAGTTAATTATAACAATATAAAATAATTTATGTTTTCCTATATACCTTAATAGAGGATATTTAATTAATAGACATATTTACTATATGTTATTATGGTTATACTAATGACTTGATTTCTTTTAGTAATATATTGTTACCTAAGTTTTATAACACTAATATTAATATTGTTAAATTTTTTTTGATATTTATGATTTAAATAAATCATGTATGATTGATATTTATAATTAAAACAGTTTTATAATGGTAAAGAAATTATAATTATATTTGAAAATCCTAGTTGAAATGAAATAAATGAGAGAAATTTATTTTAACAAAGGAGATTATAAAAGATAGTTGATTGTTTTAGATGAATGATTTGGTGTTTTTGTTAGAGATGATATAAAAATAATTTTTTATATAAATTTCACGGAATAAATCCAACCAATTTTGTTTTCTAATTGTATTTACTTCATTTTCAAAATTTTCAAATTTTAATATTTAATTGTGAAAATCGAAAATATCATGGAGTTTATGTATTTGTAATCATTTTTGGAATAATCCATGGTTCTATTTGAGTTTGGGTAAAAATTATTTTTATCATTAAAGGGTTTCAAATATTTCCGATTCATAATTAATATGACCAATTTCTATGACATAAATGATATTTATAATGGGATGCATATTTTTTTTTCAAAAACATATAAGTCATCTCCATATTATATATCTTTTGGCTACATTGTAATACATATATTACCCTGTAATATAATTTCAAAACACTAGTAAGAATTTTACATATGAAAAATATAAAATGATATAAATATTTGGAATCTACGGATTTTATTTGAGGTCCACATAATTAATTTTTTAAATTATCAAATAAATTCTATAATCTTGTAAGACATTTTATATTTTCTTGTAATAAAATTTAACAAAATCATATGATTCTGAACTATCATACCAATCATAATAATTTTCAATATTTTTTTAAAATTTTCCATCACATTATATGCTTTATAGAAAATAATTTTACATTTTTTATTTCTGATTATTCACTAATCGGGCACAAAAATTTTCATGTAGTTTGTATTTTTGCGTACTCGAAGATATAGCCAAATGATTGATATAAATGTTAGATACATAGTAAATGTTTATGGGATGATTTAATGAATGATAAAATATTCATTCTCATATTAATTACAAAACAAACATAAGAAACATTATCCCATTCATGCAAAAAAAAAGTGGCGACTACTATTTCAACCTAGAGGCCAATCGTGGAAAGTTATTATATTTGCAAGGTGGGTCCATATGATAATAATCATTGTTTTAAAAACATTAAAATATTTTCCCTTCCTTTTTTATATATAATCATTACACAATCAATACATGTAAAAATTGAATATTTCTTCTTGATAGTATCCACAGATCACTAATGGAGTCTATAAAATTTCAAAGGAAGAGTGAGTGGGAGAGTTAGAGGGAGAGAGGGATGAAGAGATGAGATTTTTTTAGTCATACACAGATAATATCCCTAGTTTTTTTGATATGTGTAAACTCAATAGAACATCTATTATTTATTTTAATTCACTTCCTATATTCAAATGAATTTTTTGAGAATTTGAGTTCTTAAAAGAAGATATTTAATTTTTGAACTGTTTGTTGTAATCTTCCAAAACTGGTAGTATAATTCATGATGTAATTTTCTTTCATTTTTTTAATTTGTTACATAAATTATTAGGTTGGATTACATTTAATTCAATTAGGTTTAAATTCTATTAGGTATTTGAGCAGTAAAATCACTTATATAACGTGAAAAAAAATCATATCAAGGACTTGTTATGATATTATATATGAATTAATCATTAACTCCATTTCATTTTTTGAACAATAAGGAATTTAATTAGGATACTAACTTTAAAAATGAATATTTTTGTTCCCATGTATTTACACTATTTTTTATATATTTATTACAACTATCTATATACATTCCATTTTAATAATTCTTTCATTTACATAAAAACTGTCCAATGTATTTTTTATTTTAACATAATTTTTTTCATTTTATATTAAAATTTTATCCAATAAAACGTATAAAAAATTATCATCTTTTTGTAAAATGTAGAAAATAACTGATATATTTTAACATATCTAATAACCTCCTTGAGAGAAAAAATTGGTTCTACTATATTTCATATCATATATGATAAATATTTTTACATGGGATTCCTCCAAAAATGTTTATATAACTATAATAACTATTTAGAATGTTTACAAATGTTTCATATCTATTTTTTCATTTAAATAGGTTAAAACCTTGATTTATCCCTTGAGTACTTAAAATTGATAGGACTAAGAATTACTCATCTAGATCTATTAGGATTGTTGGAACAAAAAACTTGTTATTTCTCTTCCGAGTGATGAAAATTTAAGATAATAGATATAAATTTCCACTTAATCATTGAAAAATAATAAAAATAATCCTTTATAAATATGAAACAAAAATTTATAATAATAAATTACATAAATATATTTTTTCATCATATTAATACATTAAAACTTATTTTTTGTAATACCCTGATAATCCTATTGTTTCTAAATCAAATCTGGATTCGTTCATCATCTTAAAAATTGTAATAGACACTCAATAGATGATATGTACTACAATATAAAATAAAATTTTTATAATTATGTTTATATAAAACCACTATAAGCGAATGGTGAGTAGATGGAACAAAGGTATTTTACTTTTTTATTTAGATGTACCTACCAATAAATCTATTTTTCCCACTCCACATTAATTAGATATTGGAATGAATTGAAGAATAATTTTCGACATAAAATTACATATCTTTTTTGAGTTCTACAATTAGTAAAATTATATAACGAATATAAAAAAGAGATGTTAGTCATTTTAGAAATCCTGGTAATGGATGACAAGATTATATTTTTGTTTTTTCTACCACCAAATTAGTAATCAAAATTTGATAAAATAGCTTAACGGGGGATTGTGTCTTATACAAAAGGATATTTGATACTAAAGGTCCTTAAAACGCCCAGAGGGGGGTGGTGAATTAGGGTGTCAATTTTATCTATTATTTACTATATTATATTCCTTATTAGGTAAGAACATTTTTATACCTTCATAAAGGATATTTTCAGTAACTAAAACATTCACATGAAGAAGGATAACACAACACTTTTACATGTTTCACCACTAAGGGCTGTGTCTAAGGAGATTAAGGTGACAGATTACTAGTTATACATAATTCCACAAATTTTCACTATCATTGGATTACAATGGTTATAGAATAGTAAATCTATCCCATGAACACTCCCTAAAAGATTAGGGATAGCCCAATGCTTCCCACAGATCATGTCCACTAATTCCTCCTACATCACTACATTAAGTAATCTCTCACTTAGTTTATCGACAAGAAGGTCTCTTCAACAAATTATAATGAAAGTATTCGTCTCTATTCATCATGAGAAACTACTTTCATTGATGTCCCCAACTGATTCTATTTTATATTCCATTTTCTGTTTTAGTAAAATTATTTAATTCATTAAAACATCTTTTTCTTTTCTCTAGAATCACAAAATCTTTTTATATCAATTCCACATCCGTGAACTATCGCAAATTTTGAAGACTATCTCTGATATTTGTACCCCACCTGCTCCACATACCACATCTAATTTGAATATTGCACATGTTCAGCATACTATTCCTACTTCGTGTACCACACATGATCTTTGTACCTTCACTGGTCCCCATACTGGGTCAACTCCGTGTGCCACGCCTGCTCCGTGTAACAGGGATGCTTTTTATACCTTGACTGCTCTATGTCCAACACGTTCTCTATATAAATACACTTTATAAAGTCTCTATGTACCACCTCTATTTACCACCTCTGTTTACCACCTCTGCGTATCGCCTTAATGTGCCATTTCTGCTAACATCTTTAACTTCAACAGAATTCTTTCTTCGATGGACTGTTCCTTCCTATTTTTCAAACTATTTCCTCTTCTGTGGATTTATTCATAAAAATTTTCAGATTCATTTCATCTTATACACACCATTCTATCCTATATAGAATCTCTCCCATAGACTAATCCTTCCAATTTTTCAAACTCTTTCATCTTCCATCTACTACTTCTTCGTATGTGAAATTCCTCCCGCGTACCAATTTCTAACCGAGATGAGTTATTCGATCATGGTGATATTTTTTTATCAAATTTAATCTTCTTATAATGACTATATTTGAACATAGTATATATGAAAATAACTCTAGAAATTTCACATATATTTTTTACCCAAATTTTTAATGTGGGAAAAACTTCCCCACATATTAAACTCCATTATTGTAATTTGATCCTTAACTGAGTCCCATTCACCATTCGCATGTCCTAAGCCTTTCGGTCCATGTACTGCCTCTATTCATCCAAATATGAACATCCTACATACCGCACGCCTTCACCACAAACCATCATTGCAAACAATTTTCTATTCTATGAACCTCTCTGCATACCTTTCCTGCTACCTGGCAGGCAGTAGTGTACCATTTCTCGAACATTGTTCATTGTCCATATTCTATGTTACCCCATATTACTCCATTTCCTATATTCATTTCTATTTTGCATCTTGATCACTCTTATGAATAAATCCATCCATTTCCAAAATTAAATTCTAATTTGGAGGTCTATTAATTTGGAAAACACTAGAAAATGACAAAACAATAAATTTCTGCATCGGAATGAACACCAATGCTTATTCATTATCATCTGACTTCTACGATAGTAAATAGATTTCATCACAAACACCATCCAAAATGACATACACTATTTGAATGATCATTTTTAGCGTCATTATATTATCGAGGGAATGTACAACAACTTCTTAACATCCTTGTATTCTAGAAACATCAGTATTTAATGTTGAAACTATTATGACTGGAATCATGTTCTCATATTTCTATGATCATTCATAAATCATTAGATCTCTACAGGATCTATCAATCCATAATGTCTGTCACTTCAGTTAGGCCCAAGTATGGAATCTTTTAATAGTGAGATGTTTCATGATCACTTTATAATATCAAGCCCCACAATACATACTGATATGGTTTCATTATTTTAAGCAATGTATTACATTTAATGCATGTACATTTAACATAATATATGTTCAAAAATACTGTAAACTAACACACACAATAAAGTTGGAGTTCTTCTTCATATCCTTCTTCATTTTGATCTTTATTGAAAATTTATGAAATCAAATACAACCTTTCACAAAATATAGTCCAAATATATACTCTTATAAGAGTTTATTTAGTTGAATAATCATTAGCAACATCTTTGAGTCAAATAAAAAAATTTAAAACTCTTAAATAGTATGGAACAACAACTACAATTCGTATAATATTGGATTATTAATTTCATACTTAAAATACATAAAATTAAACTAAACAAAGTTATCATACCAATATTGACTGGTTAATGATGTTTTACACCAATTCAAACACCTAACCAAATGTCAAAACATGTTTTCAAATGATTGTACATTATTTAATTTATGCTTCAAAAGTCAATTTTGATGGTAAATTTTTTTAAATGAAAAATCATCTATAAATTAAAATGTTTTTCCCCTTGTAATAACATTATAAAAATAACAAATATTTTTCAAATATATAAAAATTATTTAATTGATATAATAAATGATATAATTAATTATTTTGATCAAATGTACAATATGGAATATTAATTCAAGTTCATTTAACAAATTCAAGAACAATAAATTTCAATGAGAAAAATATTTCTCAATCTTGAATGGATTTCCAACTTGTAAATAAATTTCAAAAAATTTATTGGAATGTCATATTTAAAATTTTTTTGAATAAAATAATCTAACATACTTATTGAGTCGGTAAATAACTATTTTGTTTCTTTTAAAAAATATATTTACAATTTTATTAACATTAGAAAGGATTGAACATAATTCTTGTAGGATTTGGAAGATATATGAATCAATACATATAAAAAATCCATTATTAACATGGGGAAAATATTTTCATGGTGGAATGATACTAATTAATGAATTCAAATAGCAGTAAAAATTGATACTATATGAATCCATAAAAAATATTTTTCTATGTAAATCTGATTCTAAATTCTTTGGAACATTCCTTGTTACTTATGTTTTTCATTTTAGTGATATCCATGTTTAATAACTAGTGACAGAAAAATATTAATAGTTAATTGTAAAATAGTAAAATAATTTGTAGATACATTTTAAAATCCTCTAATAGAGAAATTCCACCTTGATGAATGTGAATACAATTGAATAACATCTTATTACACTTATTACCTTTTTATTATGTTATTGATGTTTGATTTTTATTTTTCATATAAATTTTTGTATAATTAACACATTGCATAAAATATGTTTTGGGGGAGGGAAATCCTATATTAGATTCATATTTTCCATGTTTTATTTTTTAGTTTCCAATTATCCAAAATTTTGTTTTCCATATAATTTTTATTTATTTCATTTTCGATATGATGTTATTTCTAAAACATTGGAGCTATAAATAAATTCAATTGTATTTTTTTGGTTCCCATTTAAATTAGTGATAATATCTTTATCATAGATGTAAATTTAAATAAAAAATAAAAAAATTATTTCTTAGATTCATTGTTTATAAAAATTAATGAAATGACCCAAAAAATTTTAGAAATCCATCATTAAATATATATAGATTCTCAGAAATAACATGTTTTAGAGGTTATTAATTGTTTTTACAAATTCACCTCCATATCCTTATTTCTTATGTGAACCAAAATATGCATGAATTAACCAAAATTTCATTTGTCTCTATCAATCCAATGTCATCATGTTTATTATTTGGAAGTTGGTGGAAGTAATTATCTTTGTTTTAAAATCCCATTTTGACAATATAACTATTATTTTATCATAACCATTATATTTCACCATTTTGAGTCATTAGTATCTATGAAAACCTATATGGAAACAAAATAACAAACTTTTATTCCCAATCAATCCACCACTAGATGTAAAACTATGTTATTCAATTTATCTCATGTGTGGGTGATGTTTTTTGTGGGATGATATATTATATAGTGTTCTTTTATGTTGAAATTTGGAGAAAAACATTTATTCCAAAGTTTTATTTTCTAATGATTATTGAGAAAAATTTTTAAATTAAAATTTAGGTAAAAATATTCTATGATATAATGGTGAAGAGAACCCAATAAAGAATAAAATCATATAAGATTCAAAACAAGTGTCATGGTTCGAAAAACAGATCATAAGTTCTAATCAATATTTAATTTTTCAATGATCCATCATTATGATTAAAAGTAATTTTGTGTAGAATTTGAAACAAGAAAACATAAATCATGTGAAATGTAGTTGAGTGGATTAAATTATAGTATTTAAATTCTGAAAGATGTAAACTACAATTCATGATTTCAAATAATAGGAGCTAATTAAATTAAAATTTGATTATGAAGAATATGATACTTAGTGAAAACAATGTCATCAATTTTTTCATCAAAAAGAGACAACGTGCATTATTGTACCTTCGATAATTTTGAAATATGAAAGATTTAAACCCTTATCCATTTAATAGAACCTGACATCCCACATGAATATCATGATTCCTTAACAATATATTATGTATATTTATAACCACATCAAGATTATGGTGATCCATTCAATTGGTTTGATGGGAAACAATTTCACAATAATGTTAATTTTTCTTATCAGATAATGTTTCGGTGAGCTACGTGTTTGTGTGAATTGGAGGAAACAATATGTGGGAACTGATTCAATAAATCTAATTTATAATTTAAAATAATTTTTATTAATGAGGAATGATAATTTATGGATTCTTGGTGTTTCATTAGTCAATATTATGGGGTTTTATTATGAATTTATATTGGTAATTAATGAGATTTATTATTCTAGTTGTTCAAGTAATAAGTGCGGGGGAATTAATAGAGAAAAGATTTCAATTACTTTTCATTGGATTTTGATGATATAAATGACTATTGTTTTTCTATTTAGTAAATATACATAAATTTTATGTTTTTAAAAGAGTTTCAATTTCATTCTGGATATATGAAAATATCATGATGTTTAAGTATTTTTAATAATTCTTAAAACTAAGAAATCACTCCATGATTGTATTTTAGTTATGAAAAAAAAAATTTAACATGAAAGGTGTTTTAATTTTTATATTCATTTTTATGTTACATTTATCTATGATTTGTAATATTTTATTGGTTTTAGAAGATATTTTCCCTAATCTAAATAATAGTTTTCCCAAAAATTTATAAGAATTATACATCTCATATGACTATTACCCACATCATATGTTATTACTCATACCATAATATCATTAAAAAATTCTTAGATGAATTTTATAGAGTAAAAATAAAACTTTTAGAACATATTATATGTTATGGGTGAGTTATTAGGGGCTCATAAGACACATTTTTGTGTCACAAGTGATATTAAGAGTCCCATAAGACTTTTTGTGAGTTTAAAAATTAATTTTCAATAAAATAATATTATTTTGAATCATAATTATATATTTTAAAAACTAATATAATTTTAACTATATTTCATAAAGAAATTTTCCCCAGTAATATAATTTTAAAAATATTGTGGTACCTTTAACATTTTGAAATTTTAGGAATCATGATGGAAAAGCTTCTCTATGAATGTATTTCTAATGATGTCATTATATTTCTAAATGATTTCATTTCATGTTGATATGAATATTTAAATTTAATTTCAGGCATTTAACTAAATTATAATCTTATTTCCAACATAAATATATGCTAATTCGTGTTAACCAATATCTAGTGAAAATAAAATAGTATATGATACTACTACCACCTAGAGGATGACCGTCTAAAGTGATATAGAAACTTAGAAGTTCCCTAAGAGTGACTTGAAGGTTTTATATATTATTCAATATTTCCCCCATAATGGAGATGAATAAGATAAGAAACCCCTCTATGAAAAGTTAATTGGTATGCTGGATTGTGTTCATAGAGCACAACAACGGTCTCGGTAGTCACACAGGAAGAGAGAGTGAGAAGTTTGGGGTGATCATTTAGCCATGATTTTTTAAAATCCCAATATATTGTTATTAGTGGAGATATAATGAACCCTCAACCAACTCTTGGATTTAATTTACTATATCTTAAATAGTTTTTATATATATTATTATTAATAATAAATATAAATTCTTTCTCTAACGTCTTATTCATTTAACGTTCCCAAAATTTTTGTCCAATATATGATGTAAAATATTTTATTCCATTCACTATATTAATTAAGTGTGGTATTTTTTTTAAAGGAAAATGATTTATTAGGTTTAACTATTTTGAGTTATTGTAGTTGTTAACAGACATATATAAAATTAAAAATAATCCTACTAAGGGGTTGATGAGATATTCAAAATGATTTTGGAGTTTAACCAAATTTCTTGGTAGGATCATTCAGTACTTCAATTAGGTAATATTTTTAGACATGTATGAATGGTGTGTCCCCAGAACGAATATAGTTTAGATTTTTTTATCATTCTTTAATCTCATTTCACAATCCATTTAAATCTAATTAATTTACATTAAAAATATTAAATTTCTAATTTCATTTAGTATACATTTCTTAGTTTTTTATTACCTTTTTCATAAAATCATCATACCGTAAAATTATTTTCTATATTTAATAAAACCTAAATAAGTTATATTTTAGAAAATATACAATAACCTTCAAGATTTAAAACCAGAGGAAATGAAAAAATATTTAACATAGTGGATAAATTGTTTGAAAATGGTTGTGTGAAATGGGGCTTATTTTAGTGGTGATTTGGTTTTCATATTTTTATTGGATATGTTTTTTATAATGTTATTTAAGTTAACATCTTTATAATAAATATTTTTATTTGTTTTTGGTATTAGTTTTTTATGTAGTTTATAAAATAATGATTGAATTTTTTAAATTTGTTTTGGGTTATTTGTATATAATTAGGGAGTTTAGAAAAATTAGTGAAAATAGTGAATTTTATTCTTTTCATGATATATATGTTAATGATAAAAATATGGTGTCAAATGGATTAATTTGTAGTATTATTAAATAAATTTATTTATTCTCATATATATTAGTAATTATAACTAGTGAACCTAGTGCATTTTTATAATGATGTATCTTGTGTCTCTTATCTATAGTTGGTAAAGTCAACCAATTGGAAAATTAGGGGTTTTATTATGAATTTGGAACTACCTAATTTTCTTCCAAATTTTAACATAATGATATACTAGTAAATATTATATATAATAGTTGATATTAAAACTAAATATGGTATTATTACTATATGATTAATCCATATAATGGATGTGAATGTTTTCTTGTAATTAATGTAGCTAAATATTCTACCATATAAAGATGGATATTTCTAAATGTATTAATATTTTTTTAGTATTGATCTTAGATTAAATAGGAATCTATAAAAATTAATGATGTAGGTTGAATGGAAAATCATTTACATAATCATAATGAAGAATATAAGATCTCATCCTCGAATAATAGGATAGGTTATAGAAGTTCTATTTATAGTAGATGTACATTATTTTAAAGATTAAAATTTTAAATTTCTTAAATTAAGAAAAATGTATATAAATAACTGATCCTATATTTTTGAATGTGGTGAACTTTAAAGATCTCCAAAATAAGTAATTCTAGAGGATACCATGTAAATGATACAAGTTAAGAAGTTGGTATAAAGATAATGTTAATCTAGAACTTGATGGCAGAATGTAGATAAAGTTATTGTACCACAAAATAATAAAATATGAAAAGATTAGATGATTATACAGATTCTGACCATCTATAATAATATATCCTAGAAAATTATGTGAATATTATTGAGTCAAACATGGAATAATTTTTTTTTGAATCATCTGGATGTTGCATAGTATTCTAGCTTCAAAAAATAACTATATACCTATGAGTAAATCACTTTTATCAATGATAAAGTAAACAAAAATCAAAATAATATTGTTTATATATGTGTTATTTAATAATTCATATAATTAAAAATGAATATTCAGTTGATTTTGAGTTATCAATGACGTATTGGCTTTTTGGGGACACTATAAGTTATTTTCTAAAGTTATATAATGAGTTTTGGACACTGAAATGTGATGAAACCGGATGATTAGAAAGCATTAATTTTTGTGATGTCCAAAATATCTAAATATTTTTTCATTTAATTTTATATTATTAACATCTTCTATATCAATGTCACAGAATCCTTGATTTCTTTATTAAAGTATTTGAATCATGTATAGTATCCAATATGTATTTTTCTTGTAACCGAATGTGAAGTGTCCTAATTAAAAAATGGATTAAGTTCTGGAAAAGTACTCAAGAGAAAATGAGATGTATAAGTGTAAACAACTGTAACCAAAATTCTATATATTTGATGTAAATTGAAAAAATGAATGGATTTTATGAGGCCACATAAGATGAAATGTGAAACTATAGAAGAGATATTAAGGATTATATTATGAAATTATATACTAAAGGTAAATATTATAAGATAATGGCATTAAGATAGATCTAATTATAATATTGACATATTTGGTTTCATTAGATCCATATTGTTATAATAAATCTAGTATGATATACATAAAAATATGTTGAAGGATTCCTTGGGCTGAAGGGATGTCTACAAGATTTACCATTGTGAAATTCCAACTCTGGAAAATAAATATTTATTGATGATTTATATTGATCTTAGTTTGGAATTTCAATCAATAAACAATTTCCATTGGTCTAGATAATGTAAATTTATGATGATTGAAAGATAATGAAAGTTAAAAGTTATGAATATTGAGTGTTGTAAGTGATGAGTAGATGAGGGGATTATAATCCAATATTATTAGATTCTAAGTGATGAGATTCCATAATCCTGGGATCAAATAATGTGTTTGAGAAATTGTAGAAGAAATTTGGAATCTTAGGATCTATGCCTGATTTGGATTTCTTATTCCATGAATATGTATGATTTAAAAATAGGTAGAATGAGAAGTTGAATGAAGATGAATTTAATGTGAATGTAATATTATTTTTACGTAATTTAATTAAATAAAATATTCCAAAATGACACATCCTTCATTTTTGTGATTAAATGTTCATGAGATGATGATGATCTAGAATTCAAGATTAATAAATCATGACATGAATGTCATAATTAAAGTTGATATTTGTGGAAATAAAAAATATTGAACAACAACTAAAACATTGATAATTATTGGTACCACATATTTTATTGGATGAAAGTAAATGAGAATGTGAAGGAATTGCATTTCATTGAGGTTTTCAATTTTCAGATACATAAATAATTATAAGTTCTCTTTCGAATAGGATTCATTATAATAAATAATTATAAGAGTGTAATAGAGGTAGTAGTGAGCCTATAACATATAATTTTTTTCAGATCGAGATTTTGATGATATAAAATTTGATGATCTAAAGTATCAGTAGTAGATTTCTAATATTTAAGAAAGCATAGGATATTGACATATAAATATTTTCACAGAAACATATCTAATTTTAAAAAGTAGATTTTCCTTGAGAAGATCATTTTTTAGAAACATAAATTGTAGATGCTGTTTTTGTAAAAATAACATTCAAAATACTCAATAATGTTTAGATGCTTAGTTACATAAAGATACTGACATGGATGCAAATGTATCTGATTGTCTAATGGATTTAAAATTACCCTTATTTAGAATAAAAATAACATTATTTTGATTTCGTGGAATCCGAGAGTAAAATAAATATCATGATTTGAATTTCTTAGTAAATAATTGAGGACACCTTAATAATCTAAGATATATTAAGCTTTAGGTACAAAATTAGAATGATTGTTATTAATAATATAATGGGAGAAATTAATGTTTTTTATGTGACAGTTTTATTATTTGGTAACAAAATATATTTAATACAAGGAAATAAATGATACAATAGGGAGGTTCAGGATAATACAGTCCCTAATGTAATTTTTATGATATTTATATAAATATGGTACTCATTTTGAATCCAAATATAAAAAATAGTGTATTTTTTTATTGGGGCCAAACCAGGTAAAAATACCATGTCATATTCTATATTTAAATTCATTTAATTCATGTGATTTATATGTGAATAATAATTAATTTAAATATTCCATTCATCTTAAATGAGAAAAAATATTTACTACTATAATGGGTAAAATTTAAAATTTAAATAATTTAGAAAAATTAGTGTACATTTATTCACCCCAACTCTTAGTGTGTCTATACAATAAACTAATCACAATATATGAAATCATTTATAATCTATGATTCCATTGAATGTATCTATATTTTTTTCTATATTTTTTAACTATAAAACATGATGTTTTTTTAGGAATGTAATTTTATACCTCAATAAAATAATGAAAAAGTTATTAATGTTAGTATAAACATCGAGGTTTTATTAAAAAGTCCTAAAAACTGATGAAAGAGAGGATATGTTGATATATAAGTTAAATTCTTATAAATAATAAAAAATGTTTAATCACTTCTTGATTGTAATAGAATATGTTGATCATTTGTTAAATATGTTTATTTTCACCCACTAGAAGAATAATTCTTCAGTTAAAAATAGTATGAGATGATTGTTACATATAAATTAGTCTAAGGCCTATTATATTAGGATAAATATTTATTAGGTAAAGTTACTATAAATGTTGTCATAATAATATAAGGAATAGTTTGTTAGAGAAAATGCATGAATGAATAAGTTGACCAAGTATAGTAATCTCAATGATCTATACTGTGAAAATTATCAATGGGTGAAGAATCATTGTAAAAGATCATTGATTAGAATTGTTTGAAAAAGAATTTTGTGAATATAGGGTACATACCATGGAATAATTGTGTAAATATAATATTTATTTTATGAATTTTCATATGGAAATCATAGATAAAAGGGTGAAGTACCTTAAAATATCATTACAAAAATGTTATTGATTTATGGAGACCATGATTATAATATAAAGAATGTGCAACGGGAGAGAATTTGTTCTATTTAGGTTGAGAAAAATACTCACAACTTTATTTTCATTGAAAATGATGTTAAAATAAGAAATAAATAAGTGTAGAAACATCAAATATCTATACATGTGGATATAAGATGCGATTTCATTATAGTAACCAAAAATATTCTTAATTCTAAATAGATTTATTCAATTTAAAGGGATCGGTTAAAAGATTTATAATATTAATTCAATTTACACTCATATAAAAATGTTCCCCATAGATATAAAAATTTGTTTTGGAATATTGTTTTCATTGAATAATGTTTTGTAGAACATAAGTTAATTATAATGTGGTATTAGAATAATATTGAGAATCCCACAACCACCATATTGAAAAATAATGGAACAATGAAAGTTTTGGTTCCCCACCCGGTGCCCAAAAGAAAATAGAATTTTTCAAAAATTTGTAATCTACATAAAGTAGATAAATTATAAATAAAGGGATATGAAATGGGGTTTTCATCTATACTTGGTTCTGTAAATATTATAGACATAAGGACATTTTCCTTTCTTATAAAATGTTAATAATTTATAGATAAATAATGCCTAAATTATGGGATAAAAATATTGAACTTATGAAGAATCCAAATATGTTCAGTAAAAAAGAAGTTTTTAATTAAAATAATCATTGTTATGAGGTATTCTCATTGAATCCTACAATGCCTAATTCTGTTTCAACTGAATGAATTATATGAAAAATGGTAAATAAGAATAATTGGATGAAAGACTACTAATTTAACATAGGGGGTATAAAATTTGAATTTTATAAGGATAACACATCCATCAAGAATTGAAATTAAGATATTGAACCGAAGAAAAGGTATTTATACTATGAAAGTAATGGTCACATCAATGATAGTTTCAAGGGATCCATGAACACAAGTATTAATTGTAGAAAGGAAAAAAATTACAAAACAATTTTTATAATGAAATAAATGGATTGGTTTGGTGGAAGAAATCTATGATGAAGAATATTAAATTCATAGGATGTTATTGTTGGGGTATGTACCGAATTAGAATAACAATTCATGAGTACGCCGTATGTTAAATCCTATAAAAATGATATTTTATCTAAGGATTACGTTTTTTCCTTGAAATATATTAGAATATTTCATGATATATTTTAAGAGCAAGTCATGAAGGATTCAAACAATTATGATTTTTAGTGAGTCCACAATTAATTCAATAAGAATGTTAAATATATTATAAATTAAACATTCCTAATTTCAAGAAGAAAATATTATAACTCTTATTGAAAATTTCTTATTTAAAATTTAAAAACACGGTTCTTACCAAGATGTGATGTTTTCCCTAGGAACAGCAAAAAATATGACATTGAATGGTGTTATGATAAAAATGATATTTATTATATGTTCACTATTTTATTAAATTATTTAACTAAATAATTTATCATAATCAGAATATGTCAATAAATATGCCATTTTGATTATTCAACAAGATTGTCCATATAAACCATACAATAATTGAGTTATTCTCTTTCCTCCTTTAGTTTGTGAATCAAGACCTAACATTGAGGAAACACTGGATCTAGTATGATCAAGACTTATTGAACACAACAGAACATCTCATTCACTAGTGAATGAATTCTTCATTTTAAAATGATCCACGATCTAGTAATACTTTTCAATTTATAGTTTATAAATAATTAAAATATTTGAGGATGATCATTTTATTTCTTTATCTACATCAATTGTAAGACTTTTAATGTTCTTGTGTACTTGTTTTAATTTTTTATTCAACTATATATCACACTAGATATCCCGGATAAGGGTTTTTCTTTGAATTCATTGAAATTGACAATAAACAATTTTTAGTGTCCTTAACACTTTGATTCTTCTATTTTGTCACTGATTTCATAATGAGGTCTCGATTTGACGTTGTTCGGAATGAACATGACTGAGTGGACCCTAAAATTTATAGTAAAATTGTACAAAAATTATTTGATATGTGATTAGGGAAAATTAAAGAAGATTTTTTCAATATGGGGTTTTCATTAGTGATCCGAACATCAGAGTTGTATTGATTGTGATGTGAGATATAAACAATGTGTTCATATTTTTAGAGAACCACGGGATATTAGATTTATGGTCTTCAAAGGGATAGAAATGAAAAATGGTGTAAATATCCACAAGGATTGAGTGGATGCATGTTGTATCTATGGTGGGAGATCTATATTTTTAATCCACATGGGAATATCAATAATTCAAATAAAACCCCAACTATACAATGGGAAATTCAAAAAAGACATGTAATGTAGTTCTCCTAATGCTATGAAACTATGTTTTGAGAAAGTTATAAATACAAATCATTTGTTTGGGACAGATTTTGTGTATCCCTCCCTAACTATAGATTGTTTGTGGCATATCACATGGTTAGGACCCCATGGTGAAGTACACATCATGTAATTAAGTACAAACACATTGGATGGTTTACATGAAAATATCAGGAAGCATTACAAGGACCCACGTAGCATAGACACAACATGTATTCAACTAACATGAATTTTAGTACTACATGGGTTTTAATACATGTACCAATTGAGAAATGAACTGAGGATATGTATGACCACACACTGTGTGGTTACCTTAAATGTTATGATCCCACTTTTTTCATTTTTGGTAAATCACAAATTCTCATATCACTTTTTATGCTCAGAATTTGGCCACTGAGTAGCCTATCCGATATATTTCCAATGTTAACATTGATAATGGACTCATTAGTTGATTTTGAGATACAATGTGTGTTTTTTTTGTGATTTATTCTTATTGAGGTGATGCTTGATTATTATGGTGATAAAGAAATATTGTCTATGAGATCATAGTGCAAACCTCTTGTGGGGTATGAAATGATCCACGGATAGACCATTTGAGAGAAACCCTCTAACTTGTTATGTAATAGGTCTTATAAATAATATTAGAGTGTAACTCGGGTGTGGGATATGGAATGTGTCCTCTATGTATACAATGAGTGACACCCTCAAACATAGTTAAGTATTGGTCCACCACTATGACTCTTTCACCTTCATACTGGCCAGGAAATGGGTCATTTATAACTAATCCCTCTGAAACCCACCTATTGTTTCATGAATGGGTCATTGACTACTAGTGTTTAAGCCTCTATATTGGGTGGTAAGGGTTCATCTATCGACTACCAAAGATACACTATCCAGTTTGGCAATGAAGGGGTCCACTATCGACCATTAGAGTGGAATATTTTTTCATATATAATACATCGTCATCAAGATATGAAAAATCAAACTCCCTTTTGTTGTACCTATTTATGGGACCACTACCTAGAGAATGTGATCCTTGACTATCATGAAAAATGGAGAAGTTTGTATTTACCTTGATGCATTCTCCATAGAGAATATGTGAGATGATGGGCATCATTAATGTAATTATTTGATATGATAACACTCTTTCCCTATGTTTTTCTATAACATAAATATACTCTTATCTATTATATGGTTTTTTTATCTTGAGAATATTTATATATCTATATCCATGTCGTTTCATTGTCTAATCTCTTTATTTTAGTTTAGATATCATTATATTACAATATCGTGACTTGCGTCCCCA
This sequence comes from Viscum album, assembly GCA_963277665.1. Taxonomy (NCBI): domain Eukaryota; kingdom Viridiplantae; phylum Streptophyta; class Magnoliopsida; order Santalales; family Viscaceae; genus Viscum; species Viscum album. Next base: position 809,843,820 of record OY728126.1, on the reverse strand, counting down.
AACCCCCTTCATTATTTAGGGATTCATTTTGGTATTTATATACTCACCCCTACATGGTCTTTTTATACACAATTCAATTCTTATAGATAGAACTAATTGGCAAACATTGACTATTGAGGGGCATTGAAATGATTTTCATCATTGATCAAACAATTCATCGATATGTTGTGATGGATAATTAGTCATAACATTGATGTTATTCAAGGATGTATAATCAATGAAAATTATCATTGAACCAACTTTCTTTTTAACAAACAAGATTGGATCACCCTATGGTGATGTGCTGGCTTATACAGATCCTTTATCTAATATTTCATGAAGATACATTCTCAACTACAAAAGATCCATTTGAGCCATGCGATAAGTGGGTATGAAAATTTGCTTATCATTGAGAATTATGTCAATTGTAGACCCAACCTATTGATCTAGAATATCACCAGCAAAAAAATTAGAAAATTATTTATGATACTCATTTAACATTCTAAGATCATAAATCTGACTAGTTCTCTTGTTTTCAATAATGTGCGCATGATGACATTCATTTCCATATTGTAATTGTTTCTTATCTTGAAGATATGTTGTCATTAGTGTGGGTTCATTATAGCAAACAAAATGAAACACATTCTGAAAGAAAATTTATTTTTCTCTACAATCTATCCTAGCATTATAATAGAGAAATAAATTTAATTCCTAGAATAACAACAAACTCCACTAGAGATAATACAACAAGGATACTAGGCAAATAATTTACATAGAAAATTGTAGGATTATTGTTAAAATTTAATTTTTCAACAATATTTACTCCATTTTTTTACCATGGTCTCTATATTAATTTCATGTTGTGGAGTTTCCCATTTACATAAAAAATTCTCATTAATGAAAGAATGTGTTGACTATGAATCGAGAGAACCATTTTGCAAAATCAGTAATGATAGTAAATGTAGTAGAAAAAAATCATTTTATTGATCAATATATAATGACGTAGTGGAATATAATTTTACCACACCGTCCTACTTTTAGCCATGTTAATTCCCTACCTATATGACTAGCTTTGGTGGCACATGGGAAAAATAACATAATTCTTTACATTAAAAGTATATCACCCTCGCCTTCTCATGAATTTTTGGATCATTTTCCATCTATCCATGAAATACATTCCCATAAATTTCTCATCAATATAATTCTGCAAAATTTACATGCCATTATATATGATTTATTTTACAAAACATTTCAAATGAAGGGAAATTGATTTTCCAACCACCGTATATCATTGGTCAATTATTCCCATGGCCTTCCAACCTAACTTATTATTCTTTTCATAATAAGGAATATACATTTTCTAAAACTCCAAATAAACTTTTTCACCATAAAAGACATGTTTCACCATGGTTTTAAACTCCCATGAAGAAAAATATATTGGTTAAAATGGACTAAAACCAATGAAAAATATATTAATATTATTATTAGTATTTGGAGTAAAATAGGGAATAAACCTATATAGACTTCTGAAAATCACATCACATACAATAATATAATCATCATATTTCTACTTTAGTTCATTGAATATTTTCTCAATTCTGAGTCGAATATTTTTAAGAAAATATTTTTCCATAAAAATACTATTAAAATAATCCCATTCCAGATTGTCAATATAATCTATTTATCTCGTATTACTAATAAGAGACCACCATTGATCAACGTCAAAATTATAATGATAAATAACTAGTATTACCTTTTGGCCGTCCAAAAATCCCATGTATAATATATCTTTTCTAATAGATTAATCAATCATTTGGCTATCACTGGATCAATGTTTCTACTAAATGATTGAGGAAGTTTCTTCATAAATATCTCCAGAAAAGAGATGTTTCATTTTTTATATCTAGATACTAGCTTTTTTGAATTCCACCACATTTTATGGCATGTTTCAGCTGATCCATTACTGTCCAAAACTATTCATTTAAAATTCCCACCATTCTAGGTTGCGTATTTAGAAAGATAACAACCTATTGGTTCCTTCCAAATTCAGCTTCCTAGATTCTTCAATTGTAAACAATTCTGAACAAACATATCTTAGATGACAAAATTTGAAAAATAATAAAATGATATATCATTTCATCACTAAAATAATGTGAAAATCTTTTATGATATTTTATTAACATCATCTAAAACCATATTATTATATAAACCATACAATGATAATAACTATATGGACCCAACCTTAAATCATTTCATAAACATACTCTTTAGATAAGAAAATTCATTAATGTACATCGAGGATAATTGGAGGTTTAGAGTTTTAGAGAATTATAAAATAATTCATTCAAAACATTCCACAGTTATACAAATTTAATTCTACTAAAATTGTATGAATTTCTTCAAAAACATAAATCAGTCTAAATAAAATATAATTTCTTGGGAAAATATTCTTAAAAATTAACATTACATCCCTCTTTCCTTATCATATCTTTGATAATTTTGAAAATTATTTTAAAACATGGGATGTGCAGAAAATGGTAATGGATATAATGAAAGATACATTTATTTAACTAATAAAATTAAAACCAATAATAACCCATTTCATAAAACTCATTACTATACATAGAAAAATCATATAGTTACCTAGGTACATTTTACCATATGACTCTTACACTCACACATCCAAAAAGAACAACCATTTAGCCAACTTCTATCCACAGAGTACCCAATACATTGGAGACCTATAATGCACCTCAACCATCATATCATAATCTATAATGGGATCCAAATAACATATCATGAGTTATAATGGTTCCCAGGACATAATATTATACGCTATAATGGGCTAAACACAACATTACTATGTCTAATGAATATATCATTAATTAAAACCATAATAACTATGAATTTATATTCATAAAAAATATCTATAAAAAATTTAATGGAAAAAGCATGTTAATAAATTCTAATATAATTATGTTAAACTTATCATGCCTTATATATGAAGAAAATCTTTTGAAATTTTTATCAAAAAAATTTAATTTGAGATTTAAAAGGAATTTACCATAAAAATAACATATAATTAACATGAGAAATAATAGAATGAAAGGAATATGTGTATAAACATTAAATAAACAAAATAAAAAATAAAATAAATAAAAGTCAATACAATAATAATATTAGTACCAAATAATCAATGAAGTAGAATGTTAACTCAATGAATGGAATTTGGATCAATAATTACCATACCTTGAGTTTTCCTTACACCAAATGTGTTCAAAACCCCACTATAATGGATAAAAAGTGTTATTCATAATTTATAGAAGCATGTAATTTTTTATAATTACTTATATGATCATTTTATAACAACAATCCACACATTTATTAATAACATTCTATTATTTATGTTGTTCTGAGTGCGTTATATATATGGTTTCCATGGTCGCTTCCTAATGGATTTTATTCTTGAATGGGAGAAAAACAAATAAACATTTATTGAAATGGTTTTTAAATATTTCTAGAATATTATATAATATCATATAACAATTTTTTATATATGAGTATGATTCATTAGAAAATATTGATATTCTTTAGATCATTTTGGCAGTTCTTTGATCATCACGAACTAATTTCTATTTATAAACCAATATTATTCATATATTTTAATTCCAGAACATAAAAGTGGTTATATCATACACATTATAATATTTTTCAACTTATATAATGGTTTATAAATAATTTTTTAATTAATTAATGGAATGTTAATATGTGTCGTCCATGATATTGGAAAATCGACACATCACTGACGATGTTTTAAATTGTAGAATAAGTGGGAGTGGAAAAAAATTATAATGATTCATTTTTTCATAAACATGGTAACATTGCTGTATATATATGATAGTAAAGTTTTCATGACTCTAGGATCAACCATTCAGGGAGCCACCATTCGGTGAGTGATTGTTCCATGCATTACCATTTGGCGAGTCACCATTTCATGAGTCAATGTTTAGTGTGTCACCTTTCGGTGAGCTATAGTTCAGTGGAGAGCTGATCACGATGTAGAAGCTGGGGAGGAGCAATTTCATATAGTCATAGGCCGTAATTATTTCCTTAAAGGCCTTTAGGTTACATAATTTAAGGGGTTGTGAAGATAGTGCAAGAAAGTAAAATGAATTGAAATGAAAAAGAAGGAAAATGAAAAGCATATTTTTCTCATGATATCTTAATGTTGTGATCCTCCTTAAGGACTTTGGTTTTGGCCTTTTTAGATACCAGTAGGTATTGTAAATGGGGAATATCCTATAGAAAAGTATTGGGAATAAATTATACAGTTCTAAAAGAATTATAAGTGTAAGGTGAAGGGGGGTGAGTACTGGTATATGTAGTGGAGGAGAGGGGGGGGGGGTCCATTATTTTTATCATTATTTTATTAATTTTATCATGAAAAGTAATAGTTATAGTTCTTTTGAATATAAATATTAAAGAATTTATGTGAGTTCTATCCATGGAAAATTACTTCATCTATGATGCTAAGAATAGTGAATTGGACATATAATGTGTATATATGATATATTATCGTATTTCACTACTCATAAAAAAATAATTTATATCATAAAAATCCATAAATAATCTCCATAATAATTATTCTATGTGTAGAATTCAAAAATGATCTCAATTTTCTCAAAAAAAATCAAAATAATATATTTCTAATTTTTAAATAAAATTATTAATTTCTCATAAAACAATTCTGAAACAATAATTGATTTTATAAAAACATACAAGATCAATCAATGACACATAAAATATTATTATAACCATAAAATATAAAATTAATAATTGATGACTACATTTTATTAAAATACATTTTCATTTAAATTAATTAATTAACCATAAATTTTAAATAAATTGTTATGATGTAAAAAAATAAAAAAACATAGAATATGATCATATTATCACTAATAATATACCTAAATAATATTTATACACTCATTGGTGAGGTTAATATTCACATTAAATCATTATTATTCATAAGAGTGATATTAATATTAATAAGGGTAACATTACTATTTATAATGGTATATTACTATTCACAAAAAATAAGTTGGTTTTATCAGACCCAAAATTACATTCTTGTTGTAACCGTGTATGTGTATTTTTTGAAATTCAAAAAATCCAATAAGAAAAATTATGTTTTCTGCATGGTTATAACTACCTCATTATTATAAAGTGACATTATATATATAATCAGTGTTGTATTAATTTCAATTTAATTTTTAATCCTTTGGTGTTTCATTCATGTTCCCATGATTCATGTGTAGTGGAAAAGACCAAACTACCCTAACATTGATTGTTATATCATTGGAACACATATGAATTATACATCACCATACACTCATCCTTCCAATAAACATATGCAGAAAAATCAATGTTATCATGAATGATGAAAAAATTAAAAGTATACTTTGATTTACATGGTTTATATTTTCATCCTACAACCATAAAAGATATATATCTATATATGTACTAAAATTACAACTTATGTCCTACTATCCACATAGATGAATCATAATAAGTAATCTCATGAAATATCTATATGTTTCCCACACCTTATATATAGTTGAATCCAGATTGTCGATAGTTTCAACCAACCATCTACAATTTTAGTGTAATATCCAATTGAAAAAGTAAAGCAAAATCACCTATAAAAAATACCATAAATCAAAATATCAAGTATATTAAGTGAAAAAAATTCACTATAAAATCATCCTCAATTAGTGCATTAACATTCTCAAAAAACATCCACTTGAAGAACCAACATACTGGTATGCCAATAGTTGAATTCTATATTCCAATTCTTATTTTTAGTTAATTTTATCATAATATTATGGAGAATTATAACCAAATCAGTGAAGATCCTTCCCAATACTAAAATTAACCTATAATGGGTAATGTTAGATACTCTGATATGAAATGTACAAGGTCGAAACAATTTGAATACACTCCTAGAATATTCATCATAAAACTATTGGAATAGGATAATCTAATAAATAAAAGAAAGAAAAAATTATGGGGTTAACGTACTAAAAATATTGTTTAAAAAAATAAATTATCACCTAAGAAGAAATATAATCATGTTCTTTAATGTTTTTGTGTATATTTACGTTGGCTATTTCAATTAATATCGATGCAAAATAATATAATGAATTTTCCTTGATAAATAGTGTGCAAAATAATTTTCCAAACAAAGTTAATGTTAGATGTCGCAGAAATCAATTTATAAATATTAAATATTGAATTTGGAATTTCCAAAATCATTGAAGTAAAAAGAGTTCTAATAATGTTTTAGATAAATTGAAAGGACTTTCTAGGTTTAGAAATTTCTTTTAACATTATATATCTATAGATAAAAGGAAAAATTACATTATTCCTATATATATATCATTATAAATTGAATTAATGGTTATTTAGGTAGTTAAGGGGAGACTTGATGTAATGATTACAGTGAAATTCATACAACACCTTAGATTATATCCATTATGGTGTACTTTATTTGAATTATAATTGTGTTTCCTCTTCAAAACACATTATTAGGTATCCATGAAAACATTTCAATTTATACCATCTAGGTTGAAGAATTCAGATTACTGTTATAATTTGAGTGGGAGTTGATATTACACCACAATCTTCTATACATATCTCCTGAAAATATATAATTATAAATTTTATATAATTGGTAGTAAAAGAAATTTAAAATGTTTTAATGAAAATGAAAAAATTTACAACACCCATTATCCTAAAGTATTGGGCATTTCGGTTCAATATGATGGACTTCTAGACACTTAGTATTCAAATGAAACTGTGATTTTGAATATCAAAAATCATGAAATAGATTTTTTATCTAGAGTTATGTTAATTATACTCATATAATATTATTTAATAAATCAGTAGTTAAAACAAATAGAGGAGATTATTTATTTAGTGATAAATCAAAAATGGATTCAATTGGTGAATAACTTATTTTTTTAATTCTCTTCATATATTTTTTTAGATTAAACTATGGGATCCCCTAATTTTTTGGGACATCTATTAAATAAAGAATATTGAGTTTGTATAGGTTTTTGATATATTTTATAATCTTTTTTCCTACCAAAGGAATATCTCATAAAAAAATTTAATTTATTATTTTATTTATTTTTCTCTATGATTGGTGATTTTAACCTTCTATTACAATAATCATTAATATTACATTTATTTAAATGGATGCGAAGGGGAAGAAGATAAAATTTAAATTTTTGTATAGAGATTGAGACATGTTTTTAATTCCCTTAATGAAGAATATTGGAATTATAAAAATGAAACATTGAATATCCATTCAATTGTTTAGAGAGAAAAATGTGGGATACATTTGTGAGATCATTTAATTTAGTTATCTCTAGGTAATTTCAAAAAGATCAGCGGAGGGGATAAAATAAAAAAATGGATTTTGATAATTATGTGTGTTTACTTTTTTCAATAGTTGGTAATGTAAATTACTAATAGGTAATGTTCATATAAGCATTCTGAAGTGAACACTTTATATGGATTAATGTCTAGATTATTTATTTGAATAATGGAAGAGAGAGTGTTTCTATATGAAATAGTATCAATGATACTTTAATTGGGAGAAAGAAAAGTTATGACGTTGAAATATTTGATTACTACTAATAAGAACATAAAAGTGATTCATTGAAAATTGATGAAGTATTATGAATGATATTTCAATTAAATGGTTATAATGGTGTTTGTGAGAACAGTTCCATTAATAAATGGATTAGTTTTAAAGGAATCTTTTTTGAATGTAAAATATTTCTTGAAGGGTGATGTTCATTAATTTGGAGAATTAAGAAGGGTGGAGTGAAATTCAAGAATATTTTTTATAAAATATCTTCCTATTGAAGATTACCAATAACTAACTTTTGAAGCTATTTTATGATGGTTAAAAACCCCTTAAAAAATGGTTCTTATATCTAAGCGATTATTGTCAGGGTTGATCCTGGACCATTGCTATATATGAACCCCCATTGGCCTGCGTAAATTTCATTTTATTGGAAGATTAGAGGGAGGTGTATATACCCATAAATGGGGTTGGACCACATCTATAAGGTGTTACAGGGCAGACATTAACAATGATTTGGAACTAACTGTGATTATTGGGTGTGTATTAGGAGGCAATAGATATGGTCTTCCCTCAAAATTGGATATGGGGTGTTCTTAGAGAGGTTAAAGATATATTTACATGATTATTGTGGCTTGATGGTATATCAATGGAGGTTATTGACATGTACAAGAATCGATTGAAGCAATAGGGCATGTTTGGAGGGGGTAATAGTTGTGGTCAGGGTAAGACCTTTTATAATGGGTGTGGGGGAGGGGGATATAGATAAGAACGAATGAATAAAAAAGGCATTATAGGGGATGTGAGAGGTTTATATCCCCTATAATGCCCAAAAATTACTATAGATGGGAATATATCAATTGTTGATGACTGGATGTGGCTACAGGCTATGGATGGGGGTTATAGTTATGCATTGAATGACCATGATAATGCCCTTCTACTAGAGTGGAATTATAAATATATAAATAATAAAAAAATTATATTTTAAAATAATATATATATATAAATCTACATTTAACTAGTGTTGTAATATATTTTTATATTCAATTAATTAAAATAGAAATGAAATGAGATTGAAACATTGTAGTTACATATTTTTTCCCCTAAACCCCTTATACCATTGGGATCCATAATGAAAAACCTCAATCCAAGATCATCATGATAATCTATATAGATGACTCCTGGATGGAATTCTATATCAGATTATATATAAAAATCTGTTATATCCACGATGATCATATATTTTTATGCTTTATCTTATCTACAACCTTTAGCCACGAGCACTGAAGTAATATCCATAACAATGGACCATGATAATAGTTATTTTTGATTATTCCGAAATGAGTAGAATCTAAAAATAAAAAATGTAAATGAATGATTATTTATGAATTTTTATGTAAAATTGTAAAAAATGTTAACATACTAAATGATTATTAGTTGGAAATGTAAATTATGAGCATCTATAATTTGAAGTCTGAAGAATTTTTGAGATTTATTTTGAGTCTAACCTTGAATTAGTCATTTCATGAATTTAAATGTTATAACATTATCTATATTTTTCCAATGATTACAATTATATGTATCATTTATATTTTCAATTGATTATTTTAATGTAACAATGAAATATTTATAGTTAAGATTGATTCATTTACTCATTCTTAGAAGTCCCATTGTGCTATATATAGAGTTATAGTTGAGAAATAATTAATAGCGTGAGAATAAATTTGGATTTTGTTATTTGGAAGATACTTGATGAGATGTTGATACTAATTTTTTTAAAAATAAAAAATGAGGCACTAGAGAGACGTTTTATTGTTGAACTATATGAAGGGTTTTGATGTTAGGTCAGATTATACTATGTTTATCATTAAAATTAACACACATAATTATTATTTGATAACAATTCATTATTCTTGATGTGTTATAAATATTTACATAGATATGATTTAAATTATCATGAATTTTGAAGGGATAAATATTTAGTAATGTAATCAATCTTGTTATACATAAGAGTAATGGATTCATTCATAAAGGATGCCTATTTGAGTTACATTAAAAAATACAAGGTTTAATGAAACAAAAGTTTTCTTTATTCATATATTAAATCAATAATATGAAGTAATGAATGTTAAATGTTATCTTCAAGTATCATTTTCTAAAGCTAAATCAAGATGATAAAGACCATATGTTTTATTAGATGGTATCTAATATTAATTTGGTTGACATAAATACAAAAGTGTTATAGTATATCAAGTATGAAGAAAATATCAGGATAAAGGGGTTCATTTTCATCAAAGAAGTATGAATTATTCACATAAATTAAACTCTATCACTGTTAAATTAAGTGTTTGGTATGATTTCCATTGAGATTATTTTGAAAGGTGAATCAAGATAATTATTTTACTATGTCATATGAATTATAATTTAATATGACATAAAGCAAATGAAAATCAAAATTTGTGGATATTTGACTCTAAATATGATTATTTAGTGAGATGGTTTTGAATTAAAGAAATCTATAATAAGAGAATATGATTGGTTGTAAGCCATAATTTTATCTTTATGTTTTAGAAATTTATGAAGAACATTGAAATATCAATATATATTTCAAATTAATTTTCAATATCTATATTTTTGGAAGATTATAGTAGTGGTATAAATATATGTTAAAGGAGAATAAATTTCTTGTCATAGTATTCATATATTTGTGGAAGTTAATGAACAGGATGATCAAAATATGATTCACATAAAATTTAAATGATTTTAATGTTAGTTGAATGATTTATCATGGATATAAAGCTAAAAATCACAACATGAAATAAATGGTACACACAAGGAATTAAAGATGTTGTGTAAATATTTGATTAAATACTAATATATATATATGTCTAATAGAAAATTCATTTCTTGAGAGGAAAACTAATATATTAAGGAAAAAATTAATTTTTATGGATTTTCATCATTTTTAATGGCTATAAAAATAGAAGAGATCCATCATAGACATTTAATTTTTATAATTAATTTATGAATTATATGAGACAGATTTGATGACTTGTACCTTATAGAAATTTTTTTGGGTTAAAATTTCATTTATCAAAAAATGTTTTAAATCACTAATGACACATTAAATATAGTAAAAAAACCAATAGTTTGTGGGAAATAAAAAAATTCTTTGGAAAGAAAAATAAGTTAATAACAATGATGTATTATGATAAGAGGGTGATTAAGTAATATAGTTTCAAGAAGAATTTGTGTAATGTAAACTATAAAAATCTAGTATAAGGTTTGGAATCATAGATACATGAGGAGACAGACATGCTTAAAATGGTAAAATAAATCTTCCTGATTATTATGACTCTTAAAGATAAATAATATCTCAGTATTTTTATTTTATGAATTACCATAGGACAATGGAAAATATTCTTTACGTGCTCATAGGGAACGATTATTGAATACTTGAGTACAATAGGATAATTCATGAAAAATTATTTGGGGGGTCAAAGATTACATAGAGCATATAAAAAGAACTTTTATGGTGATATTAAAGTATAATTGGGATATGGATTGTTTTTAGTAATTTGATTACTATAGATAGGAATAGGTAAAGGGTTATTGGATACATGGGTTTAAATTTTTACCATTCACATTGAATCGACTTATGATATTAGTGAAATTTTCCCCATTTGATACAATATACAGTGAGAAGTAAATTTTATAATTGGGGTATAACAATATAAAATTATTGTGCGTTGTTCTTTATTTGCATTATATCACTGTATGTGGTGTCGATTTTTAATTGTATTCGATAAATTTACCCATTCCACTTAATAGAGATAGATATATTAATTTAATAAAGGGAAACACTTATATTGAATGAATTTAGTAATGATTGCCTAAAATGATTACCCCCTCCCCCCTCAGTGCAACAACATTATCTATTGAAAATTTCATCAACATTCAAAAACATTTAAATTTTTATTATAAAATTTTCATTGTGAACTAATGAAAATAAATTTGAAGAAATAAATAGGTATTTGAGATTAATTTTTAGTTTGAAGGAATAAAAAATATTGGGAGGAACGTGGTTGGTTAAGATTTTTAGGGATGAAATGTGTTATGGTTGAAAGTTTGAAGTATCATATGTACATATTAATTTTATAATGGTTTATGTTTTGAATTAATCCATGAATTCATTTGGTTAAATCCAAATTGTGTTTAATTTTTTTATCTAAAGAGTTAGCAACTATGTTATTCTAATAATTTAAAAAATGAAGGATTGTTGATAGTAATATGTGTGTAAAAGAGGGAAAAAATATATTTTTGTACTATGAGTAGAATTATTTCTCAGATACATATGGTGCTCAATAGATATGTGACATCTTTCCATCACTTACTATGTGGCCAATTTGGTTGGTTTGTTCCCTTATGACTACCATTAGTAATCTAGGGGGAATTTAATATATATCTGATGAAGACTATAAGATTTTTATTATGTGTAGAAAATAAGACAATTTATACTACATTATTTAGACAATAAATAATAATATCTTTTAGGATTTATACTACACTAGATGGGTGAGAACATGGAATTATAAAACATTTATATTTATTCATTCCCCCTCTCACCTAATTGTATGAATAATTTAATCTAGAATATTGAGTCACCAAACTATGTTATTACTAATATATCCATCCATCGTTTCTCATATACTATAATTTTATAATTTCCATAATTTTTATTAGGGATTTGGAATATTGATTTCAATATAATTTGATGAAATCATATCATAGATCATGTCTTTGTCAGGTCTTTGTATGGTGAAGCTTATGTGATTTTTTCTTATTGTTGATGGATTTCATTATATGAGGATATGGTTTGTGTGCATTCCTAGAAACTATTTAGGTAGGGTTGGAATTGCTAAATTTTTAGATGATTTAATTTAGGTATTCGGTTGATTATGGTATTACAAGCTATAATTGAATTATATGTGACCACTTAGCTTATGGGTTGTGTATTTCCAGATATAAATTTATTTCATCATGTTATCCAAGTTAAGTGACATCAACATGGTTTCAAAATTAATTAAATTATTATACTCAATTATATAAAATTATTAATGTGTTTTTATATATTAATTTCGATAATTTAAAACATATGATTTTATGAGTAAATTCCAATGAAATTGAGAATAGTTTCTTGATTTACTAATTTGTTTCCTCGACTAGTGATACATATCAATAAAACAATCAGTCCTTGATAAAGACTTAATTTGAATGTTAATTTTTTTATTATAGATAAATTCAAAAAGAGACATTTAATTATATCAATTTAATAACCATATTTTAGAACTATGTTACGATTTTATATTTGTAATAATGATATGTCATTTAATTGAAATATAGAAATTGAAAATCCATTCTAACAAAATAAATAATTTTTATGAATATGTAAAAATAATACTGTAAAATAAATATTGGAATTGAATGACCTTGATTTTATCATCTTCCCAAATCCCACATGATTTTTTATTATTTTTAAACAAACATTCCAGTATATATATGTATATATAGTATTAATTGTTATAAATTTTTTATTCAATTCACTTTCAAGATAAAAAGGTAAATAATTTCTCATTAAATAATTTCGGCTAAATTGTATGAAAAAAAAATTTAATTAAATGGTTTTATCTGTGCTGAGGTGATGGTTCAGTTTAGAATATTGGAAATGAATTATTTATTCTCAGGGTGTTATATGGTTATATAATAATATTTTAATGGAAATAACATGAAATTAATACTCACCCAATTATTTTAATGTGATTCCGTGAAGATAAAAATCATGTGTAGTTTTTTTATTTAACTTTTTACTAATATTTTCATTAATAATATATTGATTTTTCTGGCCATTAATATATTATTTTTTAATCTCTTTGGCCCTGATGATATGATTCATCTGTATTCACCCCTTATCAACAATTCATTCTTTCACAAGATCTTTTGATTTTCATCATACTATATTTAATTATTGAATGGTTTTAATGTTATTATTATCATTATATATTTGGATTAATTCTGATTTTCCATCAAGCACTTCCTATATTTTTATTGATTCTATGATTTACCAAAATTAATTTAATTATGTGTTGTCTTGTTAATATGAATGGTATGTGTCACTATAGAGTGTACTCAAAAATCCATTACTCTTTTTCACTTATTTATTTCATATATATTTGGGTTATTATTATCCATTGGGTTCTAGATGTGTTATCTATCTAGAACACACCTAAGTCATGTTGACACTCCCAAATGATGGTTTTTCATTCTTCGTTTGATCTTATATGGATTATTACAACCCCTAACAACCCTGTGCTATGTAAATATAGGTATTATAGACCATTTTTCTATCCCCGGATGTAATCTACAATCCATTGAGGTTCGCTAGTCCCTATAGAAACTTGTTTCCTCATGTTTTGGATCTTTTTTCATTTCCTAATAGCATCATCATTATAATTTCATCAGGTCTATATCATTTATTGTACATCATTGATCCTCTAATTTAGTTTTATTTATATAACACACAGATGTTACCTCGCCCATCACCCTCATTTAGAATCATCATGGAGTATTCCTCAACGGTTTCCCTTAATGTTGAACCCAAATGGATTCAAATTTTACGATTGTTAGTTCTCCCCATACCTCCATAAAACCAATATAATGGGGATGGGATTCATTAAATTTAGTCAAAAATAGATCTATAGTCAAAATAATCATTCATTTTATTGATTGGATTAAAAATTTTAATTCTATGATCGAAGAATTATTTCACTGGATGAGTGTATCATCAATGAAGATCTCATTTTCAGTAATCTTTCTCATCCTTAGCTCATGGGGATCAGCCATAAAACTCCCCAAATGATACAATATTCCCTTATATCGTTCTATTATGGAATCATCGGGTATGAGGCCATAAGTTCTAATCAGGGTGGTGTCCAGAATTACGTGCACCATTTTCTACATTGTTTGGGGAACATCCACATATTTGGAGAGAGTAAATCACATGAACTACGTCCTTGATGTTCATGATGGTGTGGGACCTAACCCTCATTATTGAGTCCTAAAATTCTCCAAACACCATTCCATGAGCTCCCTTTTGCATGAAGGATCATGGCCAATTTTGTGTCTATGAAATGTTCTACATCCAACCTACAAGATTTCATGTCTAGACAAGGGTAAATGTTTCCCTCATATTTGGCACTATGTTCCACCAAAATTATGAATTTAAAACCACATGTGTTCTACAGTTTTTTTGTCACAATCAAACATCCCAATACCAACCATATTAAGTTTCATATCTCTCTCCGAAATTCAAATGATTGTAAAAATATCATTTATTTTCAACCCTATGGTGACACCCCAGAACTCTTCTCCCACCACCATGATCCAACCGAAAAAAATTATGAAATAATCTCGATGAAACATTCCAACGGATACCCTATGTCATGGGCTGAGCATCTCATCACATCAGTTCTCCCAATTAGCACCGTAGTCCCCTCCTCAACATGCAAGGTTTGGTTATCCAACTCTTTATAGGACGTGAGGTTCACTAGTTTCATCCTACAATGGACTCATTAGGATAGTGTCCCCATCTCCCATCTTTTGTGGGGTCCGTACTAACATGCACTGATATCCAAATCTATAGAGAAACATCCATATCATTGATAAGGATAAATTATATGAACAATAACATTGATATTGTTTCATGTGTTGGATTTTAGCCCATGATTGTTTCTTGATAATGAAGACTCATTTCATGATACACAACAAACCATGTACTAATTCACTTGTGGAGTGATGACTCTAATCAATATCTCTTGAACATGATTTCTATTACATGATTGGGAAACTCCTAATAGCCGATATTTTTTTATGTTTGTTTTTTCTATTTACATAATTTTCTTTTGTTTTGTTCTTTTATGTCTATAAATAAGGTTATGTTTTTTTGTGATTTTTTTTTCATTCCAAGATTAATCAATATAATTCATTGTGTTTCCATTTCATTTTTATTCATGTGATCACAAATAGTGATATGAAAATAACTTTCCACATTTTTATTCTTTCTCAAAATAAACCTTTAGTGTTATTATATAATTTCAAGAGGCACTATGTTGACTGAAGGTACTTTGAAATCTTTTTCCGATCTATTATAATAGATGATGGAATAAAATGATGCATAATTGTGAATTATCTAAGGTATTGTTTGTACACTGAGCCTTAACATTTATATTTCTATCTTTTATATGTTTTGTATAATTGGCATACGATGTTCCCTTAAAATTTTTCATAGGTTGTATATAATGTGTTAAAAAGTAGTTTTAACTTTTTTATATATTTTCCACCACATTTCCTTTAATGACCCTTTCAATATCATTTTCATTAGAGCACAACATGTAATTACATAGACATAAGAAACATCCCCAAGATACCAAAGGTTCAATATAAATGATGAAGGGATTCAAATACAAGTGGGGTATGATATACACATTATGAAATAAACCAATTTACTAAAAAACCATAACCAAAAAATTTATAAAATAACGGATGAATGAAATAAAGGAAACTCAATGACTTCATATATCTCAAAACTATATCATAGTGTGGAACAATGGAATACAAAACCAGTATCAAAGTACAAAGCTGTTAAACAACTAAAGACTCTCAAAAGACCACAAGACTCTATTATTCACAAGATCTGAGCTCTACAATCCATGAACAACCCAAACATCGTGAGGTAGTGATAAAAACATGGGACATGTTACCTTTTCACATGTCCCATAAATTAGAATCTGACAAAAAACCAATGTTGCAAAGCATGGTTCAGTATAAATCTCAGTAGGTTTTCCCCAATAACATTTCTACTCAAATCTCTAGTATAAAAAGGTTGTCCAAAATTATATAAATTTTATTATATATAATAGTTTTCTAAAAAAAATTATAACCAAATATAAAAAATTCCAAAATCCACCTACAACAACATGAAAACGATAATAAATGAAATCAATTTCTAGAAATTTATTTTTCCGAAAAAATATCTAATTATAGCTTTAAAACAAATTATTCTTGTCATTTGGAATACACATTTCATGGTTCGCCACACACCCACACATGCATTCTTCATTTGACAGTTCCATACTCATGAGCGGTCTCTCGCCTAATTACCTTCTGTCCTAATGACACAAACCCCCCATTATAGGACCATGTCCCTTGTAACCTAAAGATATTCATCCCTTATATAGGATCTATTAATAATTATATAACTCAAACAACGTTTATTCAGAATACAATGATTTCCAAAATAAACCATTTCAATTAAACTGAAATTTTATTAGAAACCAATTTACTAAAAATTTCAAAGAAACAATTAATTTCAAAAAATAATTCCCCATTTTATTGAATACATATAATCCCAATCATGTGCCAGCAATCCATGAAAAATGACTTTTTTAAAACCCAAAATTTAAAAACAAGAACCAAAGCACTCATTCAAAATATCTAATCTTCCAGATTTCACATCCATCACCCAAGAAGGATTAAAACAAGTTTTCAACAACCAAATCATAACCAATTATACAACAGACATTAAATTTGAATGCATGAAAATAATTTCTAATAAGTTGAGTTGATAAATATGCCTCATACCTCAATGGTTTTGACAAAGACCACAAAAAACAAAGAACATAGATGGAAACCGAGTCGACTATCTAATAACATGCCTTAGATCACGTCTCCTAGAATGATCAAGACCAAAACACAACATATTTGACATCTAAACTACTGGATATAGCCATAACGAGTGTAGATCTAAAAATTCAAGAGAAGGGGAGAATTAGATCAATTTTTATATAAAAAAAATCAAGAACAAAGAAGAACGATCACATAAATCAAGAATATGTCTTGATTCAGCAAGGAAAGTCTTCATATTGACTCCAAAATTCTTAGGAGAAGTTATCCAACATTCATGGAAGTGAAAATCCTAATTTATGGATGCCTATGATAATAAAATTCACTTCAGGAGAAAAATTTTGAGATCAAATTATTTATGTTCATAGATAAACATCTACACGGTTAGACAAACATAGCGCAAATTGTGCGTTAGCTACTGCCTTGGAAGACCCCCACACAACTTCCACACATGGTCTCCATAACCATGCTCCAACTACGATAGATCCACTGCCTCTAGAGAACCATTATTAATGGTTTTTTCACACGTTTAGGAAAAGCATGTGATGCCCGTGTAACTTCTATTTTCCCTCAAAACTACTTACAAATTTATTCCAACTCTCATAGTTATGAACCTTACAATTTATAACCGTATAAATAATAAAGTAAGTGTTACATTATAGAAACAAGGGGAACTAAATTATCCACACCACTGTTCTTTCCATCCATGGAATGTAGAAAACCCATACTGATCTGAAAGAGTTCTGACCATTTCTCTTTCATCTCCTCTCATCTTACAAATTCTATTCCTCAATTTGACCATGATTATATAAAACCCTCACTAGACCAATTCTTTTTCAACTGGGATACAAGGAACACATTATGAACTGAACTAAACCATGGTGATAATACCAACTGGTATTCAACCTCTACATCCCATTCCAGTATCTCTAAAGTCCCCATTTATCTAGGAGATAACATTCCCTGCATCCTAAAATGATGTTGTCCTTTATTTTGAGATATCCACAAGAAAATATGATAACCCACAACAAATGAAAGTCGTCTTTGATGGTGGTCTACATAATATTTCTAATGACTCTGAGCCATCTCCATCCTATTTCTAATAATCTGGATCTTCTCTATTTTTTCTTAGACAAGGCTCATCCAAACTAGTGATGTTTCACCTTTTTCTACCAAACATAGTGGAGAATGACATGGACGCCCACACAATGCTTCAAACAGATCCATATGTATTGAGGCATGATAGATGTTATTATATGAGAACTCCATTATGGGTATATTCTACTCCCATGAGCCATAAAATTTCCTTAGGAAAGCCTAAAACATGTCTTAAAATGTTTTGGTCATCCGTTTAGTATTTCAATATTTCTGAGGATCATACACTGGGCTCGTAGTCAACATCGTCCTAGGGGCTTGCAGAAGTGATATCTAGAAACCATACATTAAACTGGGATCCATGTCTGAGACAATTTACACTGGAACTCCATGACTCTTTACAACTTCTCGAATATACATTTTTTGATAGATCATCCACCGTATGAGTTTCAGGAATAGTAATGAAATGGGCCAACATGGTAAGATGATACACTATCACCCATTGGGAATCGTGATTCTGAAAAATTATTGGAAGACCTATAACAAAATCAATTGATATCTGCTCCCATTTCCAAATTGGGATAGGTAAATACATCAACATTCCTACTGGTCTCGGATTCAATGCTTTAACGTTCTGAAAAGTTAGTCATCGTGAGACGAAGTCTGCCACATTTTCATGCCTCTCCATAAAAAAATACCCTTCAACACCTTACAAATTTTATTTGTTCCTGGATGTACAACCAATATCAAATGGTGGTAATAATAAAGGAGTTGTTCATAAAATGAAATAGGTATAACCACCTGATCTCTAATGAAACAAATGAACACTTGTCATGTTTCTAGCTCTTAGTGGTTTCCCCACAATTGATTTTTGAACTTATTACCTGACATTCTACATCATATGATTGTACTTATTTCAAATTTTTTACCAAATCTAGAACAATCATGCAGGATAATAAGACATCAACATCACCTCATTTTTCATATTCCACAAGCATTTAGGATAATATCGATGTTATATACCATTCATCTAAATTTCTACTCAATGCATCTGCCACTGAATTTCCTTTTCCTAGTGTATACATCATGTCAAATTCACAACATTTAACGCATTCCATCCATCTCAGTTGCCTAATATTAATGTCTTAATGTGATAAAATGTTATTCATGCTTTTCTGGCTTAAGAACACAGTGAATTTCTCACCAAGGAGACATTGTATCCATGTTTTCCAGGTATTGATGGTTGTAGCTAACTCCATATCATGTATTGGGTAATTCTTCTTGTAACATTCTAGGTAAATAAAGAATAAAACATTTTCATATTTATTAATATTTATTAATTATATATTAATTTTACTTTAAATGGGTTGCTATGTTCGATAGCGTACCCGATACGCAACAAAGAGTTTTTTGAAATCTTACGTTGTACACTAGTAATAAAATAATATTATTTTAAATGGTAGTTAAAACGTAGCTGTTTTATTGGAGAGAATGAATATAAATAACTAAAATACGATTATATATGTTTTTTAAATGTTTTTACATTTATCCAATAAAGTATAAAGTCCTAAAATATGAAAAGAATTCAATTTTAGGCATACATACTCTAACTTTCACTAAAGGTCCTGTTATCGCCTTATGATGGAGAACTGTTATTAAATATATTTTTGGTCACTCTTATACATTCTATTTGACCAAATGAAATTCTTCTTTAGATTCTGGACATCAAAATTTACTTTGTGTAAATTTTTTGTATTTTTCCGATAAAGTTCATTTTTTAATGAATAGTGAAAAATGTTGTAATTTAATCCAAGACCTCTTTTTAATATAATTTATTTATATGATAATATTATCTTTTTAATTGGTTATAAAGTAAAATTAGAATATATTTTTACCATTTAATCCTATAGTGTTCGTTGAAATTAATTTCACGTTGAAATTGGACTTAAACTAGTGTCAATATTTTGATATATATTGTTTCCTAAAAACATGTTATTTGTTCTGAAAGAAGGAATTAATTATTAAATTGATTAATGAAACATATATGTTTTGAATTTTGTAAAATATACATCATTTTTTAATTCAGAATATCAAATATATCTTAGAGTGCTATTTTGGCATTTTTCTGAAATACTACAATTTTTGATGAATAGTGAAACCACTAAGTGGTACTTAAAAAACTGATTTTTTGTTTAAATGAAATTTTACCACCTCTATATGTTGAATTTCAAAAATCCGACATACCTGGTTGTTATTAAGGAGTAAAATTTGGTTCAATGGGATTAAAATAATTTGTGTTGAATAGTAACTTTTATGTTTTTAATCGCGATTAGAGGTAATTAGTGCAATTTAAGGTAAAAATAATATTTTAATAATATTAAATGACCTTGAAACATGTCCTAACCTTATTGTATGTGTCATGGACGACCAAGAAAATCCATGGGTAAACTTGGGGACCCCATGGAGCATCTTGGGTAGGAAAATGACATTAATAACTTTTTATTTAATGTTAAAATAAAATTGTCACAAACAAGTATTGTTTTACTAAAACAATTTTAAAATGGGGTAATACAATCATATTTTTTACTATAAATATTCATTAGAAAGATAAAATGATTTCATACATAATTATATTTGGTTTAATATTTTTATACATTAAATATATTAAATTATTTATGACACCATGATGATGCAGCAATTACTTCATTATTTAACGATTTAAATAAAATGAAATGATAATGTAAAATTTAAGACCTACACTTGTAAAAATCTATTGGATGGGTGGATTTAGAACTCTTATCACCTTATCCTCGAAATATATAATTGTGGGACCTTTAGAAACTGAAACTCATTTTATAATAAAGTATACTTTTATAACTTTCCAAGAGTGCCCTTCCTCTCCTCTTATAAAAGGCCCCCATATCTACCACCTTACCCACAATTCTCAAGCCTTTGGCTCGGCCAAACCCTACCCATTTTGTCTCTACACATCCCTCTATTACTACTAAAAGCCTCACTTTGGGCTGATGTTTTTCCAAGACATCCTTTGAGCTCAAATCAAAAGGAGTTACCCGATTTAAAGGTACTGTCTTATCTTGTGTTCTTATGTTTTATTTTGCTTCTCCAACCCCCTAAACTATTTTTATTAATTTCTTTTGTAGAAATACCAGTATAGTCAATATACTATGATGTTTATATGATATGTATTAGAGATACACCTACACACACCTTCGTATAATGGTTAAAGAACTTACTATTTCTGTGGTTTGCGATTTTCTGCCTCACAAAACGATGATTGTTCAATATTCATTTAACACCTTTCATGGTGGCCATTATGATATAACCATATTTATATATGATATATATTATTTTTATGTTTTCATTATGCTTCTTTATTTTTCATTTGTGGCATACCTTTATGGTTTCCAATGTGGGTAAACACGATAATTTCATTTTAGGAAGTGCGGACTACCGCCCCCTCAAAGTGATTTGATTCATTAATGACATACGTTGGATGTTTAAAGGATGGATTTCATGTTATTATATATGATGTTATACTGGAATTATAATATACACTTATATAATTATTATTTCACTCCATTAAATATGAAATTGAAATGAAAGTAGCATTCATCCGTACGTACGGCTTACCGTCTCCATGAACGGTGCATTTCATTTATTACCCCTAAATGTTATGTACTATTATAAATACATGTATATTCTCGATAAATATGATATATATGATATCCAAATAATGAATATAATTTAAGATACAATGAACCTTTGACCACATAAACAACAAGTACTTGTAAGAAGTCAATTTTTGACTTATGAACTAGATATCGACAAAACGAACATTATTAACATAAATGTTTACATAGTGTTTATAACATGGAAATAAGTGATATAAAAGGAATAGTAATCTTGAAAAATGTTTTTAAGAAAGAAGAAATTAGAATTAGTTTATTATTCAGGAGATTAAAGAGTAATCGAGTCACGTCAGACACGAGGTAAGGGACTTCGTCTCAATCTCCTTTCATTGAGGAATATTTTGTTCTAATACAAGGATTTATTTTATACGGTATATAAAACCATTTGACATTAAATTATATACAAAAGGAATATTTTTCTATGAAGCATTTTAAAAAATGAAAAAAGTAATGTTTCTTTTAAAAAACACAGTGACAATGACCATTTCCACCGCCGCGAGTATTATTTGGACTTTGGCTTTCTCAAGAAGTCGTAATGTTTTTAAAATGAAATAAATACCAAATAATCTTTTACGTATTATTGAATTGAAAATGGTTTTTATAAAGGATTTGTTATGTCAATATATTTAAGTGATATATTGTGATAGAAATGTAAAAATGTTTTCATTCCATTATATTTGTTTTATGTCTTATGATTTTATAATGGTACTTGGACATTTGACGGGTGGTTACGTGATAAACAATATGATGGGTGGTGTCGTGAATACCATGACACGAGGTTACGATATAACCTCCAATGCATTGGATATGAAAGTCGGCTGTATGGCTATTCCATTAAGTGATATGTGTGGAAGTCGACCATATGGTTATTCCATTTAAGTGTGTTTATGTCCCACGTTAGTTTTATATGTTATGTGTTCTTTATATGGGTTTTATGGTAATATTTTGGATACAAAAGGGTAAGTAATGATATTTTATTCAGTTAAGAGTATTTACTACTACATAAAGGTGACAATTATTACTTTGATAAAGTATTCATGGTTTACTTGTTGTTTTGAAAAACTAACAATTTTCCTTCTTTTTGTATCCCTTACTGAGATTTTTATACTCACCCCAATTTTTTTTTGAAATGTTTTTCACAGGAAATAATGTGGAATAGGGTCAAGGATGGGATCAAGAAAAAGTCATGCTTTCTTAAAAATGGAACTAGAAATGATTTTTTTTAATTCTTGTTTTGAAAAAATGGAAACTTTGTAGAAGTGTCTACTGTGTAATCATTTGAGATGTTATAGTTGTGGTCTAATTCTCTAAAACTGTAAACCTGAAAAGATCCTCAATAGGGATTTATTCATTTTAATTCAATATTAAGTAATGTTTAAGGCTGAGGCCTTATACTTCTCATGCACCCTCAGCATCTCTAAATCATAAGCAACCACATGGTGTTCGTTATTGGGAACACATCCCAATACCGATCTCTAAGCATCTCAGTACACCACATACCATTGTCCGGATTATAGATATATCATGGTAGATGTAGATGTAAGACACAAGTTTATTTCATGGAAGGATTTATGGAATTCCTCTATCCATTGGAATTGATAATTCTTCATTGATAGAGCTATCATTGAAGAAGCTAGTCATGATAAATCACACACTATGTGTCGACAGTAACAAGATAGACCAAGAAAAATCAGTATCAAGAAGTCATTCTTCGATGGTTTCCATATGATGAAAACTTTTATCTTCTCAAGATCAACCGAAACACCTTTCACATGAATGAAATTTCCAATGAAATGTAATTATTGTATCCAAATATAGAAAAATGATAATTTGGCATAAAAATAGTGATCCTTAGTATTTTTAACACTATTTTTAGGTACTCGTCATGATCAGAACTAGTATTTGAATACACCAATATATCATCCACATAAACTGGTACAAAATATTCCATATATTTTAGAAATATAATATTCATCATATATATGACGACCATTTGTGCATTTGATATACCAAAATGAATGACTATATATTCAATGTGGCCATATATTCTTATAATAGTTGTCATTGGAATATCTTTCTTCCGAACTCACAATTTGTGCAATCATGATCGCAAGTTAATCATGGGGAACCACTGAGATCCCCTTAATTGATCGACATATAATCGATACGTGAACGTGGATATATTTTTATATCTTAACATGGTTAATATTACGATAATCATCACATAACTGAAGTGTTCCATATACTTTCTTCATGAACAAATCTGATGATTCCCATAGATATGTACATCGCTGAATGAAACCATTTCTTTCTATCTCCTCCAATGGAACATTCAATTCACATAACTCTATTGTTTCTTTTATATAATCCATAAGGGAAATAGGACTGGTCCCCAAAAGTTGATAAACCATAAACTCGACATCCCTTGTAGTTGGAAACCCTGTCATGTTCTCAAGAAATATATCTGGAAATTGATCCAAAAAATCAAGAAAACTATTCCCATTGATCTTGTACACTAATTCCAAAGTCAATGCCAACAACTAGTAAGATATTGTTCCCACCATTGGTTCCAACATGATCTTTTCATTTTTCTTTATCATCATATCTCATTTGAATAGATTCCTGATGCTATCCTCATCCATGAATATAACTATTCTCATATTACATTACATTTGTTCTTTAAATGTTGTTGACTAATCCATACCATGGATTACATAAAAGAAATTGATATACAACAATGAGAAGTCCCATTTTATCTCTTCTTCATCAATTTTTATAACATATGCTCGACACACAATGCCCTTCCATTCTTGTTCACCCAGATGATTTTGGTGTTTTAAAATAGATTGCATCATTTCCAGCATTAAACATTGAAAATCAATTGAAAGATAAGCACTTTAAGAGTGATATTCACCAGTATCAAAGATAACATTGACAATGGATGAAATAAAAATAATCTTACTTCTCACCTTAGATGGCCCATCTTGATCCTCGAGGACCATATGCTCAGCTCGATACAATTGCATCATCGCTGCACTGTTCTCTTTGTTTCCATACTACAATGTCCCTTGTTAAGAAGTATTACTATTTCTAGAATCACCATGGAAAGCACTTCTCTGCTAATTATACTGGTTCTAATTTCCTCACCCTATATAAGCATATGATGCTTGTGATGTCTGAGAAGTGTATAGAGAACCTAATTTGGGATCTCTTCGACAATAGCGCTGATGATGTCCCATATTGTTTCAATTATATATTTCTATAGGTTTTTCTATAACCTGTTACTTTATATGGTCAAGTTATCCACATTGATAGCAACATGCTTTGCTATGGGTTCGTTGATAAAGGATCACTGATCCAGACGTCAGATTCTGATTTCCACTCCCACCGTGGAAATAAGAGTCCATATTTCACTTATTACCAGTGGTAGAGTTACAACCATCACCTATAGCTGTCATAATAACTTCTCCCATAGATCCGGATATATCAGGTCCATCCACAGACACTCTGTTCACTATCTCTTTAAAATACTTAATACAAGGTATTACAATCTTTGATTAAATCACATAACGTAGCCCTGATTCTATGATGTGTAGCTTCACTGATGCATTTTCCACAATCTCTACTGCAAAATGGCCTAAATTAATTAATTTAGCTCCACATTATACGATACAGAGACTCTCTTGTTTCATTATGTATAATTCCATTGTAATCTGGATATTAAATGTGTGCGAATTGAATTATTTGTTGAAAAATTCCTATAAATCTTCACATGTTTGGCCTTCATCCAATTTTTCATGAACCATTAAATCCCACCACTAGCATGCATGATCATAAAGAAAATACATCACCAGTAAGACCTTTAGCTCTAACGGTTTACTAATGAAGTCAATGATACGATATATCCAACTCATCCACACAACTTCTTTCTCTAGTTCAAAATCACCCTAGATGTTAGGTGGATTATGCTTTTTGAAATAAATTGTATGATCCATATGTCATGGATCATCCCTATGGTTCCCCAAATCCATATCTTGAAAATCATTGAAAATAATCTGAATCAGCTCTTTTTTCAACTGTGGTTCAGGTAAAACCACATTCTCTAATGCTTGTAGATGTTGGTTTTTAGGATTCCTACCGGGTGCCATTTCATAAACCAACAATGAACTCTGTCAATATCACTCTCTAGAGTCTGATAGCATAGCATTTAAAATTATATCAGATAAACCATCACACCATTGATTTCAAAAAAAAACTTTTTCTATGTACTCTAATTTTTAATAAACATTCTACTTTCTTGTTGAAAATTAAAATATTTTCAAAATAACATAAGGAATTATTTTTTCAAAATCGTTCATCTGAAAAACCAATCATCATTTTTTCAATAATCAATAAGTTTTCACAATAGGAATTATTACTCAAAATGATATATTTCCTCTTAGAGGGAAGTGATTCCTATATATTTCATTTACAGATCTTCTCATTGGCTAGTCCAATGAAAATCATATTTTCATCATTCTATAAGATTATCTAAAACAATTAAGTACCCAACTCTCTAGTAACTTGAATTTCATCAAAAAGGACTGTCTACATCCTTTTATGTTATACATTTCATGATATGACAATCCTACTCCGGTCTAAGATTTCAACCCAAATGATTAAAAAGAAGGAATTTTAACTCTAAGACCAATAACATTGATTACCAATGGTTAGGAATGTTATGAACAAGATGATAACATTTTTACATAAAGTTCCAAACTAATACCATCTTTAATGACCCACTGAATATAATTTGTTTGAGAGAAAAACATGTCAATGCATGTTCTTAAGAAACATCCCAAAGATGACAATGCATGGATATAAATTCCAAAGGGATTCAAATAAATTTGGGGGATGATATACCCTTTACTAAATAAACCAATAAAACAAAAAACCATCGCCACACCATTTACTAACTATTGCATGAATAAAATAAATATAACTAAAAAAATTCATGAATCTCAAAACTATATAAATGATTTCAATAGTGCAAGACAAAAAAATTACCAAATAACATAGTGTATAAAAAAAACAAAGAATCCAAAAAGTCAACATGACTCCATTTTATACATTCTTTAAGCTCTTAAATCACCGAACAACCCCAACATCATGAGGTAGTGCTAAAAATTTGGGATATGTTAACTTTTACCGTACCCAAGAATATACTATCAGAAAAAGTACCAGAGATTCAATTTAGGGGTGAGTATAAAACTCATTCAATTTTCCCAATGGATTCCTTACTCATGCCACAAGGAAAAAATGTTTAGCCACATTTATATCAATAATTTATATAAATCAATTTTCCAAAATAGTTTATAACCAAATAAAAACATGTTCCAAATTTTTTTGTAACCAAGTAAAAATGAAAATAAATGAAATCAATTTCCAGAATGTTATTTTTTATAAAAATAACTATTTCAAGCTTTAAAATCAATTCTCTTAATCATTTGGAATACCCAATCCATAGATCTTAACACACCCACACATGTATGCTCGATTTACAATTCTATACTCATGAGAGCTCTCGCATCCAATTACCTTATTTCCCAAGTGAAAAAATCCCATGATCAAGGTTCAAGTCCCATGAACCCCAATGGTACTCATACCATGCTAAGGGGTCATTTATCAAAAAATCACACAAAAACCATTTATTCAAAATAATTCAATTTCTACAAAAAAACCTATTTCAATAAAACTAAACTTTTATTGTGAACCAAGGAACATCATATTTTGAAGAATATTTAATTTCAATAAAAATTACCCTTTTATTGAATAAAAATAATCCCAATCATGTTCCCACAATCCCAGAAAATTTCCTTTTTGAAATCAACATTTTTAAATCAAGAACCAAAGAACTCATACAAAATCGTCATTTTTTCAGATTTCCCAACCATCACTCATGAAGGTTCCCAACATGTTTTCAATGAAAAAAACAAAGAAAAAAAACATCACACATTAAATTGGAAATCATAAAAATTATTAATATAAAATTAAGTGGAGAAATATTCTTCTAACCTCAATGGTTTTGATGAAAACCCCAACGAACGAAGAATGAAAAAGGAAACCGGGTGGATTCTCCAAGAACCCACTGTAGATCACTTCTCCTAGAATGATCATTAACAATACTCATCATAACGGAAATAAAAAAACCTATATCTACCCATATTGGGCATATATCTAGGAATTATAGATATGATGGGATGTATATCCAAGTAGTTCTATGAAAACGATCAAGAAAGAAGAAGAATGTTCACAAAACTCAAGAATCCGTATTTTTTTCACCAAGGAATGGATTCGGATTGACTCCAAATCGCTTGGGTGAGGTTTACCTATCGTAAAGGATGAGAAATACCGAGTTATTGACACTTAGTAAAAAAAATTATCTACATAGTGGAAAAAACATGTGAGAAAGACATTTTTAGGATCTCACATATACATCTGCACGGTTCACTCGCACGGTTAGACAAAACATGCACCAAACAAGTGTTAGCTACATCCAAGACAGAGCCTCACAAAACATCATCACACAGTCTCCCTATGTATGATCAAATAATTTTGGAGGAACTACCTCATGTGAATCATTATTTACTTTTTGGTGGCAAGGTTAGGCAAACCATGTGTCGCCAGTGAACCTTCCATTTTTTCTCGAAACTGCTTCATAAGTTATACCAAATATCCCAAATATTACCCTTACGCATTATATCCATTATAATCAGCATGTAAAGGATACATACCAGAAAACGATTTACTACATTTCCTACGCAATCCTATTATTTTTTCCACTATATATCTTCCAAATTGTAAAAACAAATCACATTTTTATCTATCACAGTGATTTTCCACCAATAAAACAATCCTTCTTTTCTTTTATTAAATCCACACACCCACCCCATTATGAAAACATTCCTGGGGTAATTGTATCATCATTATTGAGTCATATTTCCTTCAGATACAAAAAATAAACTTAATTTGTTTAGAGGAAAAAATATTCCTTCAGATAAAATATAAGTATTCTCCAATTATGCAAAAATTTATATTAGTCTAAACTCAAAAAACATACCGAATCATCCAAATTAAATAAAATATAATTTATCTCTATGTGTAATTGAATTTCACAAAAAGTGATCCCACAACTAATGAAATAATAATATGATAAGTGTTTAATCTAAATTCAATAACATCTAAGAATCCAAGATTCAATGGATTTCATATTGTCTAGTTAAACTAAGTTAGAGTAAAATGAAATGGAGTCTTATCCGCTAGATGATTAAAGGGGATCTCTTTGAGATGAATAGAAGTGAAACAACAAGACCAAAGCCAACATATATCAATTTTTTAATTAATTCAACATTGAAAAAGGTATGTACAATGTGAAGTATATGTAGCGGAAATTCATTGGACTTGAGTATGAATAATTATTTGTAAAATATTATGAAACTATTGTCATGTATTTTACTTGTTAATTTTTTTTGGTGAACCATATTTGACCAAATGAAAAAAATATTTCAAATAGCCATGTATGATAGGAATTTTTTACATCCATTGATCCAAAATTTGAATACAGAGTAGTTTTATTGGATGAATCTAAAGGCCTAAAAAATTTCAATTATATATATAATGGGAACTCCACAATCCCACAAAATGATATTGAACCATCATAGTGATAATAATGGAGTATATCACAAAATAAAATCAATGTCGTATCTCAATAAAATCAGAATGGATTAAAAGGGAAATTTTGAAATAAATGATTCAAAGGATCTTATGGGATTGATTCTGATAATAGAATAAAAATAGAATGTGGAGGAAACCCAAATTGTGTGTCTTGGATAAAAATGTTTAATCTCCAATAAAGGGGAGAATTGGGAAGGGATATTCAATAATATACCACCAATTAATAAAAAGGGTTAAACAAAATATTTAACTAAAAAATAGAATTTTCAAAAATGAATATTGGAATATGAAACCCATTGAAAATGATATTGGGGATGAACATATCATTGAAGCAGGAAATATCATTGTAGTGTCTCATATGCGGATGAGATGAAAAAAAAATATAGGTATGCGGTATATTGAACTTGGATAATGAAACCAGATGATATATCACATGCACTTTTTTTCAAGCCTATACCAGAGGGTCTAATGAGATATTTCATTTCTTAATCTATCAATTATAATTTTCCCTGGAAAATGATATATTCTTAGAAAAATAATTTACTAATATCATTAATTCATCATTGAATTATACTGTACACATGACATGAAGACCAATATATATGTCTAAATAAATTAAGGAACATTATTTAACATAGTCTTCGAAAATGAAAAATTATTGATTTTGGTGAAAAATGAATGGTATATTCATAATTAAAAATGTTGAAGAACCACATGTTTCAAATTATGTCCTAGTTAGACGTACCTTGATATTTGACAATGGTAATTGATTATAAAGACAATTAATGGAATATAATGATTGGACATCTAAATTTTAATGATTATTATTTTTATTAATGATGTATGTAGTTATTATAATTTTTTTCATTAGACAATTGAACCATGTATTTGAATGTTATGATATAAAAATAAAACATACAAAAAAATATCAATGAAGACTACCTAGAAAGTTTTTTTGCCACTGCAGTCAGTCCATACCGATCATTGTGGTCCATTGATTCCAAAATCAAAGTCACAAAATATGTTCCATATAATGTTTATTGATGATTCTAGTTAAGAACAAGCATATAATTTCTCAATATGACATCAAAATTGTTGCACTCCTTCATATAATTCAAGGAAATCATGAAAATTTAAATTATAAAATACATAAAATCATTTTTATCTCATCATTGTGGAGATTTCACCATTTATAATATTAAATAGTACCTAATGAAACATGTAATTTAACATCAATTGACATATTCTTGAACACCAAAACTCAATGAAGTATAGAAAAGGAAAAAATAAAACTATTCTAAACATAACAAGAGGTAGGATGAATGACAAAAGAGTGCCAATGATTTCTTGGTCTAATATGTCTTTGTGGATAGTGTATCTATTCAACATATGAACAAAAAAACATGAATAAAAGAAGGAAAATAAATTATATGGTTATTTTTAGATATAAATATGAATATAAATAGAACAATACAATATGTGTGATTATAGGTTTGAAAACATTTTTTTAATCAATTAACATTATATTTGGAAAAAATATATTTATATTAATCCAATTCACTAGACCACTTAATTTTATTTAAAAAAATTTGTGCATAGGTCTCGAAATTTTCATAATAATATTGATTGAGATAATGTATTTCATAGTTCATAATCAAAACTAATCGGATTCATAGTAGAAATGATTTGATCAGAGTAAGAATGTATTATATCATAATCACAATGTTTATAATGATTAAAAATATATAATAGATTATTTCATAGTGTTTACAATATCATATTAGTTATTAAAAGGATTATTATTAGTGTATTATAAGGAAATCATAATGAGAGTACTATAGATTTATCATAATTAGAATGCTTATGATAAAAGAATAAATAAAATGAAGATGAATAAGTAAAAAAATTACTTTTTTTACAATGAAGCTAAAATGTAAAAGAATAAAATTCCTTTAATAGATAATTAAGGGTTTAAATTCACCAAGGACTGTGGTCCCATTTATTTATAATTCTACCAAGTATGACTTACCCATACCTGGGTAAGCCCTCAATAAGATTATCAACTTCATTTTGTCTGCCTATCCCCAACAACCATTGATTAAGGATGTAATAGACTCATATGTCTTCATATCTATGGATTCCCTCAATCTAGGTATGATTTGTAGATATATCTTTCTATAAATAGAATCACTCAATTATAATCATTAATCATCAGAGTCTCATGAATCCCAAAAAATAATTTGATGTTTGTTAGTATGTCAAACAAGTTATTCACAACCATACACATTAGCACCACCGTATTAACTAATTCTGGTCCGTCTATAGTAGAGTATTAGTTATTCCAAAATATTTACCAGTCTGATCTCGTCCAAATGACCTGGTATTTATATGAAAAGGACCCAACATTTTTATTTTGTTCCAACTGTCAAATTTCATTCGGAAATCATGGAGGGAATTGGACACCTGACACCCCAACCATCATCTGTTAACTAAAACAATTACATATTTGTATAACATAAATCAAAACTAAATACATGACATAATTTAAATTCAATTGTTTTATTTTTGATATAACACTTATTTTTGGGTAAGATAATGTGAGTATGAAAATAATGTACAGAATACAACAGTGAACAATACTTGAGTATTCTATTATGTGGAATGATAGTTTGTACAACTTATCTAGTCATCCTAATAATTTAAAATTATTAATATGAAAATGTGAGTATGAACAAAATTATGTATAATAAAAATTAAAATGTGTCCTTGTTACGATAATCTCATAAATATGAGGAACTAAAAATATCGATGTCTCAATCAGTTTGTATGATTTTTATCATATATAATTTATATATTATAATGTATTAATGATGAAACAAAATTCATTTAAAAACAATGTTTTTTATTTCCAAAATAAGAAAATAGATTAGAAAATTCAAAGGGGACATTTGGCATAACAATCTCCCAATTTTTGGAAATAACAAACCAGTAGATAAAAAAATGAAAATTAAATGTTAAATTAATATCCTTTTCAAATGATTTATATTGTTCTGACATTATTTTTTAAAATTCATTTGATTCTGATTTAAATATTACTAAATTCCCCCAAATAAGAACCAAATCCTAATGATCATATTCTAATAAATAATCTCCACCTTTCCAAAAGTATTTTCTTTTTCATTTTTTTTACCATATATTTTCCTTTACATTATCCCCCATATACAATCTCCCATAAACAATACAGTCTTCTAATATTTGTATAAAAAATATGATGTGGGATTGAGAAAAAATATATATGATGATTTGAAGGATTTAATAATTTTAATGTAAACTTAATTAATTTTTATGTATAGAAGAAAAAAATTCAATAAAGAATATATGATGAAAAAAACCATTCTATTTATTATAACAAATTGAACATGAGTTAAAAAATTTATTTCATGCCCTAGTCATTATTCATCTAATAAATAATATCTTCCATTTACTTCTTAAACTATTTTCTTTCATCAATAATAATTTTCATAGATTCTTTATGATAATGAATAATTTTCAAATATAATATAAATAAGTAGTCCTTATTCTGAATTGATTCATCTTGAAAATGAATATTCTATTTCATAGACCGAATTTGATCTTCCAATGGATTAATCTTTTCATCTGAAGGCCAATTATTTTTTTTCTTGAGCTATTATCTTCTCTTCTTGATTTTAGAGAAATTAATTTATCTTTTACTTGTTATCCTGATACTTTTTGTATTGAACACTATTTACTTTTCTTGGATGTGAAATATTCTTGTCAAAAAGAAATATTCATTGTTTAAATATGATTCTTTGATCTTGAATTCCTCAAGAACATCTGAGTGAGTATCTTTTGAAGAGGTGATATTTTTAAAAGCCACTACATTAGAATTTTTTTTCCACAAAACAACTTGTTAAAGGATGTTGAGATATCATTTATCTAGATTTTATGTATTCAATCCTATCATCATGGATCTTGACATTCACATCGTTATTATGTTACCTGTTGTGAAATTTATTGAAATCATTCCTATGATCCATGTAACATTTTCATGCACTTTGAATTTATCTTCTAGTTTCATATATCTATCCATAAAAATAATGACATAGTTTGTTTTTTTATTTTTTCTATTTGAAATAATGTCAATATGTTCATCTAGTTTGGGAAAATATAGAATGTTCATTTCCAGCCATCTTAATTCATGTTCTAGGTATTCAACATTATTTATTACAATTGTTCAATCAGAATCAATTTCATACATATAGTTGTGTAGATCACCATAATTAATTTCTTCTAGTTCATCCACCATGTTATGATTCTCATTCTGATCAGTCACTTATTTTTATTCTTTATCTAAAACTCCAATCATTTTTTTGATTATGTTTTGGGATCATCATTCAACATGGATTTCACTCCTGGGGATGTAAATTTATTTGAAGCTGCTTATAGGGATTAGACTTGGACTATATCATTATATGCTTTTTCATTTGTTTCTTTTTCGTCATCCACTTTTCCCTCTTATATTTTCTCTCATTCTATTCACATTTCACATCTTATGTATGAATATATTAATCTATCTTATGAATATATGAATCATCATGTTCATTAGAAACAATTAGTGGATCTGAATCACAATCTACTTCAATAAAGGGAATGAATTTTTTTTTGATTTATTCTCTTTTTCTTGATTCCAACACTAGCATACTGAGTGGTTTTGATCAAATAATAAATGTAAATTCTAATTTAAATTCTCTTATAAATTTTCATTTACTTTTCTAATGCTTTTAGATTTTCATCAACAAAAATGTTTTCAACTGGTGATTCTGTGTGATTTCAACCAATCTACGGATCTCCCTTTCATAATCTTCATCTTATTTTATCTACTTAGAAGTAGTTACATTAGATAAAACACTTTTCATCTTAATTTTTAAAATAATTTTCCACTTTTTATCCATTTTGTTTTTGAAAAATCATTTATGACTACTTTATAATTTCGTTACATGTATTAGTTACTTTTTTTAGGCATTAATCTATTTTGTGAAATTTGTTGAATCCAAGTCAAAATGAGGAATAATTCTTCTGATTTTATCATCACTTATCCGAAAAACTATTAAATTATTCGATAAAAAATTTAGAGTAATCATGAAAAACTCTATGATTTCAATAACGAATTAAATACCAATAACTAGAAGCATAATCACTTGAGATTTGATTGCACCATATTTTAGATTGGTGATACTATTAAATATATATCCCATTAGGTTATTCATCCTCATATTCAAAAAATTTTCTTCGGTTATCAAATCTAAATTTATTATCCATTTTCTATATCAAATATAGGGTTTTAACTACATTACACCATGAGTGTAATAATATTATTATCGACTGACAAATTGGAAATATTTAAATTTTCCTAATTTATGGGATGAACAAAAAGTATCTCAATTGAATGGAACATTTAGGAAACATGCTACTTGCTATACTGACATAGAAATTTCAATATCATTGACTTAGAAAAATAATTATAATTTTTTTTAATTTACATTAACAGTCTCATATAATTGAATCACCTCATCCAAAATAATCATATACTATGATTTCAATATCTCAAAAAAACTGACTCTCATCCATAAAATTGGATAATTAACATGAGAGAATATTCATATATATTATAGTATTCCAATATGAGAATTCATTCATGAATTTATTTCATCATCGACAAGTATTTGTGTACTGATTCATTTGGTGCCATTTTTTTGGATATGTCTCTGACGATTCAGCCATGGATCTAGTGGAAAAATATGGGTGTAAGAACTGTCAGTCTCTACTATATGAATATGGGTTGAACATCCCCGCAATCACTAAAATTATTGATCTATGACAGTGAGGGACCCCTATTTAAATTTGAGGAGAATCAGACCACATATATTCTACAATCCAGTTTATATAGAAATGATCTAACAGATGGGAATGATTGTGAATTCTTTTTGTTCTTTTATAAAATATTATTGTATTCAACATGAATCCAATAATGTTTTAATAAAATTTAAATATAATAAATACCAATAATTTGAAATTTAATAAAATGTGTTTTATTAAAAAAACTTTTTTTGTGTTTCAGAATAGATGTATTGGTTTCAAAATATTGTTCTCTTGAAATATATTAAATAAAATATAACACAGAACAATTCTGATGTGATTGAATTTTCATGTACGATAAAATATAAAATAAATATACTATAGATTTATTTATGTATGAGCATTGAAATAATATAACAAAGATCTGATAACACCAGAATTCGAAACACATAAAACTAATTGAAGAAATAAAATTGATTAAAATAATGAAACCAATTAAAAACACGAGATTAATTAAAAACATTAACCTAATTAAAAACATGAAATAGATTAAAAACATGAAAAAAATAAAAAAACATGAAACCATCCATACGTAGTCCCCATTCAAGTAGAATTATATTAATTTAAGGATATGTTTAAACAATAAGATGATATTAATGATTACATGAAAGGGATCATTCCTAGCTTCTTTTTAATGTATTAAAATTTGTGGTAAGGTAATAGTTTTTTATAATTATTATAATGTTTATTCATTCATTATGATGAATTATAAAATGATATCATCAATTTTTGGTGGTCCCTGGAAAATTGATGGAAAATAACTATGTGTTATTCACATGTATTAAGTTTGGGGTTTTTACTTAATTAAATGGAACAAGTGTTTTCACATAGTATTTTAGATTTAGTAAAATGCATGCCATAATTTGTGAGTGTGTGTTGCATCCACAACACTTGAGTAAAAAAAATTCTAGCATGAAAATACTTTTCATCAGTAAGGGAAGTGATATTAACTATTTTTTACTATAGTTCTAAGAAATTAATGATTCTCTTAATAAATGAAATGTTCTACTTGTACTCTTTCTATCCATTTTACATCCACCAAATTCGGAATTCAAAAATCATTTTAGATCAAAATCATTTATAGAAGAATAAAATTTCATAAATCCATTACTCCCTTAAAAAAATTCAAAATTTCATTTCAATACATCTAGATGGGATTATTTTGCGTTTCTTGGTATCTATCACATAAGGCTACATAAAAAATTATGTATGGGTGACTAGTTTTTATTTAGATTTGATATCCTATAATACATCAAATTATTGTTTGATTCACTAGTTTTACGGCTTTATCAATATCAAAGGGTATTCGAGCTACTGATTGGAGTACTTATAGTTTTAGTTTTTCCATATCCCTACTTTTTACGAAGATAATTAATATACAGTTTTTGAGATATTTTGTTTCTTTTTGTTTTTGGTTTATTTCATTACCATGGAAAATTGTTTACTCAACCATCATACCCATTTCAAATTTATTATTCATAATACTCACAAATAAATACGTTAAGGATTCCTTTGTTGATCTGAATATAATGCCATCATCATAAATTTGAATAATAAAAAAATTATTAACATTCTTAATTAATGGTGTGGGTTCAATTGTTACCTTAACAGAATTTTTTGTAACTAAAATCATTAAGTATATCATACTAGGATATTGGGGCGTGTTTATGACCAAATTATGATTTGGTATGTATTTAATCATATTCAAGATTTTTTTTGTCTTCAAAGACAGTTCATTAGGGAAATCACACTTCTTGTCCATATGAAAACTTCCTCTCTATCATAGTTTTTTATTAAGACCCATTTTATGTCAATTAATAAATTTTTTTTAGAAAATTTAACAAAGGACCAAAAATTGATCGTTTTAAATTCATCTAGTTTAACTGTCATAGAATTAATCCACTCTTAATAACCTAAATACTTTATTAGATTTTTTGGTATAAATGGGGAATGGAATTCAATATTCTTTACTTCATTTATTAATGAACTTCTATTTTTTACTGGTTGATTAAATCCACAATGATACTATCACTAGGATGATTCCATAGAAACCACTAACATGGGTTTTGTAAAACCTATTCATCAACATCGGGTATAAACTCTTCTAGAGTGAATATATCAAAAATATTTTCTTGAGTATTATACTTAATAAGAGATTCTTCTATAAAAGAATGATAATGAATTTTGAAAAACACATTAGAAGTAATAGGATTAGGTTTTTTAAAAACAAAATGATCTGTTTAAACAAATTTAACATATACTATTTCCTCAATAATACAAATTTTCTTTGAAAACTCTACATTCATTCATGGTAGTGGAATATCCTATGAAAAAAATATCATCAAATTTTTGTGAAAATTAATTTAAATTATATTTTGTATTGAAAATGAATACAAAGCATCAAAAGGCATTGAAGAATGGTAATTTTTGTTTTCAAACTGTACATAACTTATATGGATTTTTTAATGAAAATGGCTTAATAAAACATTATTTATAGTATAAAAATAAATACATATATCATCATCAAAAAAATGTTTGTCAATCAAGTATTCACTTATTAGGGTTCTTGATATCTCTTGAAGGATTATATTTCATCATTCAACAAATCCATTTTTTTATGTTCCCTTACCTGAGAAATTACGAGTAATTCCTTTATTACTTTTTTTAAAATTATGAATTTTCAAATTCTTTAACATAACCCCTCAGAATAGTTAACAACGTAGGGATTTTATCATATTATTCATTGGATGAAAATTATTTGAAATATGAAAAGGCATATGATTTGAGTTCATGAGAATAGACCAATATAAATTTTTTATAATCATTGAATAAAAAAATACATAGTATTTTCCTCTAATACAGCTTGTATTAGAATGGTAGAATGGATCCGTGTGAAATACCAATAATTAATTAGTATTTGAGAATTACCTTCTTGATTTAAACAATCAGTTGTGTTTTATTCAATATTAACAAGGTTTTCTGACTTTTGAAGAGTCAAATCAACTATTTGATATATTTGTAACATTTAATTTATTAGTTATATTACATAAGTACCTATGGTTACAATGCCCAAGATTTTTATGCCATAACCAAGACTGATATTCCATTTCACAAAAAACATTTATGTATTGGCTCATAATGTATTCATTTTTATTTGTATAAACATTCTCATGCCGATGACCATAAATAATGTATTCAACCATATAATTGTATACTAAGAACATATCATTCCTATAATTGACAAGGTACCATTCATCACATTATTAAATTATCCTTAAAATGTTATTATAAAGAACATTAAAATATATAACATTTGAAATTATATCATTTCCAAGAAGAAAAAGTTGACCTATAAAAATAATAATTCCTTAGGAATTAACATTGATGGAAACCCTTCCACCTTTCATTTCAATCATTTTCAATGATGTATTTGTTAACAATCATATTCCATGAACAACCATTATCCATGTACAATGTGTTGTCAGTATTTTCATTAATTTCATGAAAACAATACAATTACATTTTTAGGATCAAAACATCCAAGGATCCAATGTTATTTGAAAATAAAATTTGAGGAATCCACTTCTATTTTGAAATATATACATTATAAAATCCTAAATATTATTTATTGAAAACTAATTATTTTAATGTGCACCAATATAACACTTAATATAGAATATGGAACCTTTTGGATAAATATAGTTATTACTGAATATAATATTTTAGGGAGAATATCCAATTCCAAAACTATTACTTAGAGGATGATATTGCTTCTACATTTTATCAAATTCAACATTTTATAAAGGGAATATTGAAAAACATTTATTAAGATAAAAGATATCACCTTTTAGTCAAATGACTATTTTTTCATCCTCACTATTATTAGTTATTGAATTATATTTTTTCTCATTATCATTTTTCTCAAACATTACTTTTTTAAGGTCACTAGAAAACTTATCCTTTTGAAATTTTATTTCCACATGGTTTATAGAAATAGAAACAATTTCGTAAATTTTTTTATCCATATCGATAGGAATTTCTGAAAAATCATTTATTAAAACAATGATTCTAGACTTATTCTATCAATTTTCATGTTGATAGTATTATTTTAATTTTCATGAAATGTTAAAAACATATATATTTTATAATGAAAATGTATATAATTATCTTCTACTCAGGTAGATTCTTCATTTTAAGATTTATAATTTCATTTATCTGAATAATTAGCCCTGAAAGATATATTAGTAAGGGATTTAGTAGTGTGGATCTTAACTATGAAACAATGATTTTTATTGGGTATAATGTAAATAATACTATTAGTATTTTGTCTAAGATAAAGTTTATCTGCAGATTTATTAGACGAGTCTCCCACACATGCACATTAAGAATAATTTTCTATCAAAAGGTTCATACCCTAAGAATTATATTATCTTCATGGATTCCATTCAGAGTGTACTTCTATTTAATCCTTTATTTTTATCTTAGTATAATCAGGTTTGATAAGTCCAGCCTTGTTGCATTCATAAATTGTGACTTTAGATTATTTCATATCTTTCTTTTCTTTTTAGATATATATCTATTGGAAATCCGTATTTCAAATAATCTTGTTCATTATTTGATCAATATTGGAAATCTCATTATCTAATTGTTTAGATTCAGATGATCCTGATTGAACATCCATATTATTTGATTTTTTTGACTAAATAATTTTCTCATGAGTCTTGGATCTTGTCTAATTTATAGTAGTAGTAAAAGAAATACATCCATTTTTATTTGTAGAATTTTTTGAAACTCTTATTAATCTAATATCTTGTTTCAAGCGAGTTCCAAATATGACATCAATAATTAAAGTTCTGAATTTACTAGATTCATCAATCACAGTTCTCTTTGATTCTCATTCATTAGGCAAGAAATATATAATATTATCTACAAGAATCTCACCATATAATACTTTCTATCCCATTGAATATTTAATAATTACAATAGAAATAAATCCATAATAGATTTTAGTTATAGGTTGTCTATGTAGAAAAAAAACTTAACAACTTGCAACAATCATGACTCTTCTAGTCTCAACCACTTTATAAGTACCAAAATGTGCAATTTACAACTTCTTCCATACAATTTCGACTGCTTCACAAGATGATATCTGGATATATATATTCATGTTCATTGAATAATTTTATTTACAGAAATCCTTAGTGTTAAGATGATATGAATCATTTCATAGTTATTAAAAGTTCCAACTTCCTTATCTTGTAAATTTTAATCCCAATTAAGGTTTACAAAATTATCAACAACAATATTGATAAAAAAAACTTTATTTTTTACCCTATATTCATCGTCATTTCGATCAATAATATGTTGCTTTATAGGATTCAAATTTTTTATTGATCCCACATTAAATCATTCCATTATTAGTATTATAAAATAATTAGTTTTCAAAAACACATGCTAGTCAATAAAATCATTATAATCAAATATATTATAAAATATAATTAACTAATAAGAAAAAATATGTATAAAAGTATATCTATGAGGATTTAAATCCATCATGACACATAATTTCTAGAATTAGTGTCATAGAGACCTCTTCTGATGCCAATATTTATATTGAAATATGTATGTATACAGAACAATATAAAAGCGATGATGATTTGTAGGAATAAAAACACTCATTTTTGGACCCTTAAAAAGATCTATGTTTAAAATAGATTTAAAATAATATAAATCAATATACCTCTTTTATTATTAAAACAAATAATTATAATGGACCAGGGTAAGATAAATATCGAAATAAGATGGATTTCTATAATGTATTTCACCCGACGTAATTGAAACTAGTTTTATTCCAAGAAGGAATATTTTGATAAAAGTGAGCATGTGTTAGAATGTATCCCAATGGATAAGATGATTAATAAAAATAAAATCAATTCATTCACAATGTGTATAAAATCATATTTTGTATTAAAATGATTATTATAAGTGTATTGAAAATAAATCATAATCAGAGTTCTATAGAGTTATCTTAATCAGAATGGATATGATAGACAAAATAATGAAAGTAGATATTAATAAGTAAAAAAATTCACATTATATTAAAATACCACATAAATGTAAATAAATACATATCTTTTAACCCCATCGTAAGATTATTCATTCACTATGATATAGGTTCATTGATTTAAACATTCACTAATGTTAGTCTTAACCACACATGTGTATACCACCTATACAATGATCATCTTCAGTCTATCTGTATATCCCTGATAGCCCTCAATTAATTAGGTAATTCTAAATAATGTCTTATATTCAATGAAACCCCTGTATCTAAAAACACTTGTCTCATCAGTGTCCCTATACATAGTTTTCATCGATTGTAATAACCAATGATTGTTGTCACACGAATGAAAAAAAAAATCCTTTGAAGATTATAATTATGTCAAAGAAGCAGGAAACAACATGATAACTTCAATTCTTTTGCACTATGAAATTTAGGAAGATCAATCATAGAGTTATAGTTATTAAAAAAAATTATATGTTCTGATCTCATTTAAATGACCAGTTATTGATGGGTCAATGATCCAACAGTCATATTTACTTCCAGAAGTCGTATTTCATCGAAAAAAATCCAAGGGACATAGAAACCGAGATATCTAATTTTCATATTCTATGTAAAACAATGACACCATCTTATAACACATATCAAAATATAATACACGACGTCATTTTGATTTAGTGGATTTCTCTTTGATAAAATACTTATTATTTCGGTATGGTAAAGTGTGTACGAAAAAAATGGTCAGAATATAAAAGATAATTGTAAATGGGTAAGATATTATTTGGAAATATAATTTATCCAATTTATCACGTTAGTAAAATTAAAAAAATGAGTAAAGTTAATATGTGAGTGTCATGAGAAATTTCGTAAATAGATAAATCTAATTCAACCTCATTACAAAAATCATCGAAATAGGAAGACGTAAATATCCCAGTGTCTCAATCGGGGTTAATGATTTTTATCATACGTAATAAATAAATCCTAATGATCTAACTTAAAATAATATAAAAATATATGATCATTTA
Source organism: Viscum album (assembly GCA_963277665.1). Taxonomy (NCBI): domain Eukaryota; kingdom Viridiplantae; phylum Streptophyta; class Magnoliopsida; order Santalales; family Viscaceae; genus Viscum; species Viscum album. The sequence continues at coordinate 809,800,908 of OY728126.1, read as the reverse complement.
AAATAATTTTTTTATTTCTAAAACATGAAACAATGTAAATGTAATAATATGACTTTTTCCTAAAAATTAACATAATGAAATTTTATGTTATCATTGTGTTTTTGGTTCCAATCCCTTTTTTAGATTCCCATTGGAAGGATGAAAAATTCTCATGGACAAATGATTTATGTTTTTTATTTTGGGATAAAAAGAAAAATAAATTAGATATCACTTATATAATCAAATCAACATGATGATTATTTACAGATATGATGTAATCATTGATGAAAATATTCTTTAGATTTTAAATCAATATAATGATTCTGGAATTATTTAATTCACTCTAGAAGATGAAGAAGGAATTAATGATCTATGAATGAAGGAATGTCTAATCTATGAAAAATTGATTTTATAACCACATTCTCCTATATAATAAGTCATATAATTATAAAATTCTCATTTATGTCCCTAATACATTTTTATCCCTATGGATATATATTTGTGAGTGGAACCAATGGGAGGTATTTTATATTAATAATTTATCTCAGAAATTTTATATCTAATTATATTCCAAAAATTTATTAGCACTAAATTTAGAGGAATATGGCTGAATAAGAACAACATTCCATAGAAAATAGGATAGGATAACAAAAAAATATGTTTGGGATATCATTGAATATCTGCCTAGATATGTGATGAACAGTTTTGAAAATTTATGGGTCAAAATTCATACATATTTAAGTGGTTATTTTGGAAAAATATACTTCAATTTAATTCGATGGAACTAATAATACACTTCTATAATGATGTATTTGAAACTTCTTTCCATTATGGAACTATCAATCCATTTCAATGATAGATTCATGGTGAATCAAATCATTTTCTTCCTGACATTCTTGGAGTCAGATGATTGGATGGAACATACTACATTTGACTTATATGTTTTTATATTTTATATAATTATGATATTTTTATACGTGATTATATTCCAATAAATATTTTCTATCATGAAAATTTTATTTTAATTCCATATATAAGGAATAAAATAAATTCTATTTCTATTTCAATTTATATTTATTTTATCACCACTAGTGAACTACATATTTGTTTGTTGGTATATATTTCATATATCAACATCTATCCTTGGGAGATTTCATGGGGATTCTTAAATCTCCTTAATAAATAAATTTTTAAAATTTAATATTACATTGATCTCATTATCAATGAGGATTCTTCATCATTATTTGGATTTTTTCTACCTTGGTTTCATCTATCGGTGTATATTTTTGCTAATTCCACTTTTCTATAATATAGGTACATATGTTATTACCTACTTTAGTTACAAGAGATTTTAAATTTCAAATTTATTATTCAAATAATTATTTTTTGACTGAAAATACAATTGTTTGATAAGATCTCTGAGATCAAAACATCTGACAAGAAGAATATGGGAAGCTATGATCATTATAGAAATTGAGAGAGAGATGTCGGTTGGAGATCGGTAGCCTAAGATTAGTTTCCCATCAAGAAATAATAATACATCATACATGTGTGATTTTTATGAATTATTTATGTTTTATTTGATAAAAATTTTAAAATTATATTGTAGATTATGATTTCCTAGAACTATGTTAATATTTGGATTTTTTATTCTATTTCATTATATATTAATTTCTTTCATCCATTTTTTACAACATTTCATCCTACTAGTTTCCTATACATCATATGGAATAATATTTACATTATCATAGTGTCAATATTCTGTTAATCTCTTCACCATCAATGAATCACCTACTATTATTCACTAGGTTTCTTTTTCTATGGTTCATAGTGAATGATTACCCTTTTATTCATGTCATTGAAATTTTTTAACAATTCTTTTTTTGTGGATCTATTACATTTCTAAAATGGGGATCTTTTATTTAGAGACTATGGATGAGATCCATCAATTTTTTTAATGTTTCATAATATCAATTTTGTGAATTGATTATCAAACTACATTTATAATAATATTGCTACATACAACTTATATTACTATTCATATGTTATATAATTTTTTAAATTTTATAAGTTACTATAACATATAGATCATGTGAAAAAAAGGATTATAGTGGTTTTCTATGCAACCATAACATATATGAACCCCTACTACCCAATATAATATAATATAATATTATATAATTTGTTTGGGTTTTTGTACGTATTGATATTTTATCATTATTTTATTCACTCACTCAAAACCATTCAAAGTCGAGGGTTTTGTAAACATAGGTGATACTCCCATTATTCTATATATGGGATACCCCATTATCAAACTATTATACTATTCAAGTGTATCTAATAATGTTTTAAATATGAATTTTCAATAATGTAACATTTCATAGCACATCATACATACCACTTGGAGGGAGAGAATAAAACAAATATAAAGTATTATGATCTTTATTCGTTGAATTTATACCCCTTTATGACCTGTATATTACATGTGACAGATTATTATTATCAATCCCTTAGTCATTAATGGTCAAGGAATTAAACATGTGGCCAATAACCTATCATGGAGGATAGAAACCTCTATACTACTCTAGATTTTGAAATTAAATGAAATAAATTAATTGAAATTATAAAAGTCTACAACACAGATTGTATTAACCACATTTTACATGCCAAAAAAATGTGTTAACATAAGGGTGGTGTTTCCGGAGCATCTAACATATACATAGTGTTATTCCCCTAATGAATGAATATATGACAAATGAGTTTTTTCCTAAAATTTTAGTCAATATTTCCCACCATGTAATGTAATATAGTAGTCTGTAAGGATGTCTCTGAATTAAGATTTATGATATGTTCAAAACAATCACTTTTTATTTTCTATTATCTGTATAGATGAAGAAAACTAGGGATTCTGCTGATATTTTGAGAAAATTAATGAAAACTGAACTAATATAATTATGAAATAAATGAGAGTAAATGTCTTGAAAAAAATTGTTTATGATTAAAATTTAGTGATAAATTATATTTTTAAATGTAGTAGGAGTTAAAAATAATTAATATTTAGAGACACCTTCCTCCATGTAAATAATTAACAATAATTTAAATTATTAAAAGAACACCTCATGACATGAAAATGTATACCTTATTCTACTGATAAGTCAATCTATGTCTGAAATATTTCTGTTGATCATTATATGAATATGATTCATTTACATAAATAACATTAATGAATAATACATGATTAAAATCACTATTCCCATAAGAAATTCATGGCCTATGATATTTAACCAATACAAGTGACAAATTTTCATTAACAAATTGAACATTGTTCGAGATCAAAAAAAAATTGCAATTCTAGAACAACAGATAAAATTATCATTAATGGATTAAAATTCTTAGAAAAACTTATCAGGATAGATGAAATTCTATTGAGTATTAGATGAGGTGTATCAAATTATCCACTTCCCTCAACCACCTAGAGGTTTATACAATCATGACTAAACATACTCCCATCTTCAATTATTGCATGTTTATCATATAAATTAATAATCTCATCACTATGTGATCACCATGGATGGTTGATCCCTCCTCCACTTGGACTTCAAACAAATTTTACTATTTCTTTCATTTCTAATCATCTATCTATATCCATAGAAAAAGAGTTGAATTTTAAAAAAATGGTAGTATCTTTAATTATCTTTTGGGAAACATGTTCCTAAAATGTAATATAATTTTCTTATTTATTCTCTATGGAGTGTGATGCCTTCCTTATTTTAGAATGGTAGGCTTACAAGTGGTATTATTATGCAAAAATTCATTATTTCTGTTTAGATATTTCAATGACTTTAAAAACCAAATTATATATCCCAATTAAATTTTATATGTTTTTTGATACATTAGTCCCCATTACTGTTAACACTTATAACAAATCATCTAATTTATATTATTTTTAAAATATAATAAATTGATAAAAATAATAGGATAATATTTATATATAAAATCGCCCATGTGTATTATAATTAATATATTAATTGAATTCATAATATATCCCCATTAAGAAATTCCATGTTTTGATAATATGTATGGAAATTTTTATAAGTAAAATATTATTCATTTTTACCAAATGCATATCATTTTTACCCAATTTTTTTTATCAAATGAAACATAACATAATCGTTAATACATAAGAAAATAAATATTGTATAAAAAAAATTAATACAGATGTAAATAATCCGAACATAACATACATGACAGTGCTATTTTCAGTAAATCCATGTCTAATAACTTATATAATAGGGGATATTTTCCAATTCATCATCTCCATTATAAAATATAAAAAAATTAAAAAAAAATTATTACACAATATAGTCCCCTTGAAAATAATGTTATGTATATGTATTTCCCTTCAAATAAAAATTATACATTCCCATCTCTCTTGGAAAAATTTTACAGACCAATTTGAATATTTTATGCATTATATAATATGTTATGTATGTCACTTTTATATTCAAAAATACGTTAAACATGTTTCAAAATATAATTATTTTTTACATAACCAAAAAATTCTATATTAGTATGATGAAATATCATCCATATTAAAAAATGTTTTATTAATTTCCTTTAATTACAAAAATATTTTATATATCATACATTCCCATGGAGAATATGGCACACTAAATCATGGCTTGGGAAATTTTATTACACATAAACATTCCACATATAAAATACAAAATCTAAACTTCAATTTATGATTTTCTAAACCAAAAAAATATCAAAAACCACACTCAATATATAATGACAATAAATTCATCCTATTCTTGTTTAAAATTTCATTTTTTCCAAAACAACAATAAAAACAAAACTTTTCAAATGATTCCCAATTTGGAAAAAAATTTAGAAGTTATGGAATGTTCCATTTTCAAAATAATTTCCAAAATACACCTACAAATTATTAATTATTTATTTTTCCAAAAATAAAAAAAATGATGGTGATTTAGTCCTTAAACTACAATGTAAAAGTGATAAAAATATTAACTTTTTCAATTTACACACTCTCAAGAAATGAATACCAATGAATCTAATAATCATATTTATTAATAAAGAAAATTCAAAAAAACTAACCCATAAAAGGGAAGAATTCTATATTAAGGACTGAAAAATTAATATTCATCCTCAATTACCTCAATTATAATTTCTAAATTTTTTTACCTATTTTATTCATATATAATTTATAATCATAAGTACACTAAACATATCCTCATATAATTTTCCATCATTACATAATAATTAATATAAAAAAAATTTCTCACAAAAACATATTGACGGGTAATAAGAGTATTGGCTAGTTTCTCAATCTCCGACCAAATGATTGATGTGCTTATTTTAATCAAGATTACTTTCTAGGTCTTTTAAATAATTAATTTTGTATATAAAATATATTTTTAATAGTTTTAGTCCAAAGGAGGTATGTATAATTTTTATGGAAAAAATATTGTATCTAGTTTTATACTCATTAACATTATTCTCATAAAACTCATTAATATTATTATTCATTTAACATCTATGAAAATTTAATAGATAATTCCCAATTTTTATTATTTCAATAGTAATATGTTTTTCAGTTAACATAGTGTATCAAATTTTATATTATATATGGTTTACATATTATTTATAGAGTTTAATTTTAATTCAATAGAGGATTATTTGAACTTTAAATGGTGTTGTGAGTTTCTATCCTATAATTGAATGATAAAAATCCCATCCAGATTTCCCAAACTTGGTGTTTCATGGTTTTTTCAACACTTATTGTAATTTATCCCTACACAAAAATATTAGTTTAGAAATTAATATATAAAAAATCATTAAGGGAAATATAGAATAATATTTTCGCCTATAATTATCTTAAAAATAATCCTCCATTTATTTATAAAAGCGTTATAAATCAACATCCTCCATAATTGAGTTCAAACAAGATCAATAATTTATTCATTGAGACGGTTGGATTGAGAATTAGTTTTGAAATGTGGCTACATAAATGTTTGTTCATGTATATGAGAAACTTAATAGGTTTAATTGTAAATAATTGGTTATAATAAGAGTTAATATGTAAAAAGGGTCATTTAAACCAAATGAGCTTCCTCAATTAATTTTAATGTAATATTGTTAATAATCCATATTTTTTACTGAGTTTAATAAAATGTTACATTATTTATATTCTTTCACCATAAAAGAAGTTATGTTATTATGAGGAATTTTTCAATTGGTATTTATTCCTAACAACTATGTGATTTCAAATTTAAGATCGTGATTCATGGAATGAGATTCTCAAATCGGAGGACATTATTGAATTTATTAAAAATTTTAATCTAAATAAATTATTTTAATTAAATTTTCATCTAGTGATCTAAATAATTATATACAATTAAATACGATACAAAATGTATATATGTATTAATTTTGAGAAAAAATTTTAGAACCACACAAATATGTAACTGAAATTATAAACCAGTGAAGGAAAATCACTAATTGAAAATGAATGTAGAAAACCAAAATTAAAATATGATAAAACAAAATTTTAATCTTCTAATGGATTCCATTATCCCACACACCCCACAATGATATCTTGTTAAATTTAATTATTGTGAATCATTATATTTTATATGATACAAATCATGAATTACAGACTTGAAAAAAACAAGTGTGAAGGAATGAAAAAACATTGACACAATTTTATTTAGTATAATCATGTGGAATATCCTCTCTTATATACTCTTTAAAACAATATATATCAACTTTTTTATATTATATTTTATTGATAATATTTATTACTTTACTTATTCTATAATTTTGGCAACACTAAATGTGGAAACATGAGTAAATATAAATTGTCCTGACTACATGGAATGAAATTTCTCTAAATACTTCTGGAGTATAGAATGAAATAGAAAACCTATTTTTCATTCTATGAAATATTTATTTAGGATGAACTCATAATGTAAGGCTTTAAATTTATCATTGAAATAATTATGTTTTCATAAGCCTTAATTATTATTTATACAAAATTTTATACGAATGTTTTTTGCTCATTTATATCTGCAAATAGATATTATTTTTGATTTTGAAAGCCCAATTTTTTTTCCAGCAAATCCCACATGTAAATTATAATATTTTTTACACACTAATAAAGAATTTACATATTAATTGATTCTATGAATTAAATTCACCATTACTAAAATAAATATTTAAATCATAAACACTAATTATTTCATAATTAATGGATGATTATTTATGAAATTTTCTTGATATTTTCATTTTATAACACAACCATTGTATAAGTATAAGTATATACAGTGTTGAAACCCTACAATAAAATCATTATTTTATAAAAATAAATTTTAATGTTTTGTTGATAAAATGGTTATCTTGATCAGTGATGATAAACATTTACCACCCATATCTATAATATTGGTTTACTCTAATAATATCTACAACAAATTTATTATCCACAATTTTATTTCAAATAACTTCTACCCATATTGACATATAAGAATATTTATATGAGAAGGTACCCAAAATAATTTGGAAATAGTATTTTGAAATCCATACCCATTGAATAAATACACCAAAAATTTAATGGATTTTCTGTGGTATTATATTTAAATTCATTGTATTAGAATGAAATAGATATGATTTATATGATCCTCAAAATTACCAGGAATCAATATAGTTGGGTGGGGAAATAATCCATGTTTAGAATGACCATAGTTTTCTATTACAGACTAAAATTAATACTGGAACTCAATGTGTGGAAAAAATTATACCCCAAATGAATTTTAAAATCCTGAATAAACATTATAACGATTTTGTCACATAAAAAATATATTAAATAAATATCATCCTATATGTACATCATGGATTCAATCACTATATTTGAAAATTATTTCATGGATAACCTTGAGGGAAGTTCATTATCAACATAAAAATTCAAAATGTGATAAAATAATGGTCTAAAACAGTAAATAACATGAGAGTGTTTAACTGGAATTTTATCATTTATTAGTGGATGCATTTAATGTTTCATACAAAAAAAATTGTGTAGTGTAATTAAAATTTTAAACAATATACTAATTAACTTTCATATATTTCATTTTCAAATCAAATTCTTAAAACAAATATCCATCTTGAAATTATTTTCTTCTTATCAGGATTGAATAAAAATATTATTGTGGAATGGTCAGTAAATAAAATAATTTTAGATCTAAACAAGTTTCATTTTATTTTTTTTAAATAAAAAGATTTAGTGTGAAACTCTTTTATAGTTGTGGTGTAGTAAGAATATTCTGGATCTATATTTCCAGATTGATGATATATGACATTAGATTCACATTCCATTTTCCACTTTTGAACTATCCCAAGATAATATTTTAATTAACTATGAATAAATTCAAAGGGGAAATTCCATTATTGTACTGAATAATCATTTAGGAAACTAATTTTTTCTTCATATCCCAAAATTCCAATCTATAAAATTCATAAAATTTGAATTGGGAATCCTTTTGATGAAATGTTGAGAATACAAAGAAGACTTACTAAATTCCATTTTCAGTATCCTATAAAACTATGATGTCCATGAAATTGATTATGTACCCCATATTTTTTTGGATATGATATTGATTAAATTGTTTCTTTCATAAATTTATCAACCTAAATTATATCTCTTGATAGTACAAAACCCAGAATAATAACTTTGGATAACATAAATTTTTAATTTTTATAGTTAAGGATAATTTTGTTATCGAGACAGATTTATGTATAAATAATATTTGTCATAAAAATATCTCTGTAAATGGTCCATGGATTTTGAAATAATCATTAAGAAATTATATATATTTATCTAAATGAATTACAATAAAAATCATCATACATATTTTAATAGTTCCTAATGGATTATACAAACCAACCAGAAATCATATACAAATAAATTTATAAAAGGAAAATTTTGGGTTAATTTTAGATTTTATTATAGTGATATTAAAATTTTTATGAGACTAGATAATCAATAAATAAAATATTTATGGGTATACAATGAAATCTGTTCGAGATATTTTAAAAAAAGATAGAGGAATGTAATCTATTGATGTAATTATATTCGGATTTCTTATGAACCCATATATTTTTAGATTAATAACATCATTCCTGATACGGTTTCCACACAAAACATCAATATTTGTAGAGACTATAACATACCTATAATTTATTATTAATTTATCTTTATATAATCAAATCTTATTTACAAATTGTGATGCATGAAAAAACATGTTTAAATGAGACAAGATAATCTACTAAAATATTATTTCTTATACAATATCAATATCATGTGGCCATTATATTTTCAGGTATCATTAGTACATATTTAATTATTAACATTTTATGGTTTACAGATATGTAAAATAAATTTATTGGTTATTTATTAACTATATAAAATATAATAATAACTCTAATGTAAAAAAAATATTTCCAAAAAAACAACATTCTTATAAAATATGATTTAGTAATGCATAGAAAAAAACTTATAATTATTTTTGACTAATTTAATAAAAATTATTTTCAAATTATAGATTCGTTTTATGAATCACCATATAAAAATATTCTCATGGTAATGTTTTTTAATTTTTCATAAATGATTCATTTTTTTGATGAATTTTGAAGAATACTAAATTTTAATTGAAAAATTATGTTTCATTTGAAGTAATTATAATGTTGAATTATTTTATAAATTTATTATAAAAAAACAAGATATATTTGATATATAATAAAACAATTTAGGTTATTGTATTCATTATATTATTGAAATTTGTTATAAAATCCCTATACAATTTTTATGTTTTTCTCATTGAAAAGGGATGTTCTCAATCAGTTTACTAAAAATATTATTTTAAAAAAAATAATATTTAATTTATTTGATAGGTAAAAAATATAATAAATATCTTCCATAACTGGATTAATTTGTATCTAATTTGGTCAATTAAATTTTAAAATATAACGAATAGTAAGAAATAACACAAATCATTTATCATTGTTAATATAAAAACTTATTTACCAGCGGTTAAACTAAGAAGATTCAAGTTAAAAATTACCAAATAATTTATATAAAACATTGGATGAAAATAATTAGACCTTATAGTTTTTATTTATGTTTGAAGTCCAAAATATTGTAACATTTTTGTCTTTTCAAAAATTAAAATTGAGTTTTTCACCTCATTTATAAAAGGCCACCCACTCACCTATATTCACAACACATTTATTTTTTTTCATGAAATGATAACATATAAAAAACCATCCCCTAATTCTATATAAATTTTCAATTCATATAGTAATTTTTTACATACATTAGGTATAATATGAGAGATATAGAGAGAGAATTAGAAATATTCCAAACTAGGTGTTAATTTTTGATTTTATCATTAACCTCTTAAAAATATAATTTAATTAGGAATATATAGTAATATAAGAACCTATAATATAATAATATGTAATTACTTTATTTCAATTACATATATCAATCTCTTATACACTCAAATTCAAAATGATAAGATTGCTCATGTGTACGTGGGGTTACCACATTGAAAACTGATGTGATATGTTATATATAATAACTAATAACAATTGTGTGTGATGAATGATATAATTAATATATATTTATATATATTATTAATGAAAAAATTTACCAATTGAGTCATTATATGATATATATAATTTTTTATATTCAAGGGGTCGGCGGACTACCACCTCAAAAAGCGAAGTGATTCTTTTTATACTAATACATTACATGGAAGCTATAAATGATTTTATTAACAAATATTTATTATATAATTGAAATAATTAAGATATATATTAAATTATAATCATTCTTAAATGATAATATATCACTTCATTTCCTACATTTTCAGTAACTGAATGATGATAACACCGTTCATGTATTTGTGGACTACATCTTTCACTAAGAGATGCAACTCTCTTTTCATCGCAACACAACATGGATGATATATATATATATATATGTATATTAAAAGAAATAATTTTTTATTTAAGATATTATTATCATTCTATAATGATAAAATTTACCAAACCCAAATATATTGAATACTTTTAAAAATATAATTTAACTATAAATTTTATAATTATCTCATGATTATTGTTTTTTATATGATAAAATAATTACATATTAGTTCAATAGTCAATATATTAGTTTTTTTATATTAACATAAGTCCAATATCATCAAAAAAATCCGACGTAAACACAACTGATTTGGTAATTGTTTATAAAATACTAAAAAGAAAATAAAGCTAATAATAAATTTGAAAAAATTAATTAATAATTTAAATAATTAACATAAATTTACTTTTTATAATAATAACAATTGTATGTGATGAATCAGACTCAAGGTACATGTTTCTTGTCTCACTTTTACTTTTGCGTAACATAATTCATATTCACAATTTATTTCATTTCTATGACATATAAGCAATCCCTTTAGAATGTTATTTCTTGAATATACTTATATTAGTTATATTTAATTATGACATTAGTGTTACTTCATTCATAGGTTTTATGATTCTTAAGTAACCAATGATGTAATGGTATATTCCCCAATATCAGCATTATTCATGATTATGTTTATTTCAGTATACCATAGAGAATAATTTAATATTAATATATTAAAATCAATATATTCTCTTATAATATGGGGTTTCATGAACATTGCAATGTAACAGTTTCATTTATTCATTATTTTGGTACATAAATTTAAGGAGAAAACGTTTTTAAGAAAATAAATCTACAATTACCTAATTGGTCAGAAATCCTTTTTCATCAAAACCTGTGTTTTCTAAAAAAAAATTTAGGATTTTATTAATTATTTATTAATGAAATTTTAAACAATTATTCATATTTATAAATATTTTGGAATGTAATCTTCATGCAATTTTCTATACAATTCCAATTTTGATTTTATTGAATGTGAAAGAAACCTTTGCATTAATATTTATGAAATTTATGGAATTTTTCACTATCATGAGAACTATGGATTGTAAAAAATATTTTACATGATCCAATGTTATTTTGAAAAAAATATTTTCAAAATTTTATACGATATTTTTGGTTCTAAATGATGTCTATCAAAATATTGATGTTATTTTTTTAAAAAATGTTTTAAAGGATATTTTTATTGTATTTATATTCATCAATGACATTAAATTTTTCTTAATTATGATTAACTAGGTATATGTTGTAACAAAACAATAATAATTATTTATTTCTCTGTTTTCTGATTAATTTTACTAGGTATGTTTTGTTTTGATACAATTCATGATTCTATTGATGATTTATGATATTGTTTCTTAATTTGTGTAATTATTAAAATTTATTATCGTAGTTTTATGATATAAATATTATTTTTAATAATGGTTCAACCCTTTCACATATTCAATGAATTATAATTAATATGTAACTCTTGGGTAACAATTTGATATAAAACCATGACGCACCAGTATTTCTCATTAGACCAATAGGTTTGGGTTTTGGATGAGGCTACACTATAAGGACCCAACCTTAAAACATTAAATAATCATGAATTAAATGGATGATACACATTTAGGATATTATCAGGTTTAGAGTTTTAGAGAGTTAGGACATAACATTTTCATAACAACATGAATATTACATGTAGATCATTGTACTCAGTATCGATCTTTTCCATAAAATAAATAATCTTGAAAAAAGAGTTATGAAATGTTATGTGATTTAGAAAGCATGACATTTCCATGATCCCATCCTTGACCCTATTCCACTTTATGTCCTATGATAAAAATTTCAAAATCTTGAGATAAGTATAAAAAGCTCAATAAGGGATACATAGAGAAAGAAAACTATTAGTTTTTCAAAACAACAATTAAACCATTAATACTTTATCATAAGTGATACATTTCACATTTATTAATTAGTAAATACTTTTCACTAAATTAAAGATCATTTCGTATCCTTTATTCCCCAAATTATTACCATAAAACCCATATAAAGTACCCATAATATATAATGTTAACTTGGGACATAAACATTCCTATGTGGAAAAACGATATGGTCAACTTCCACACAAATCACTAAATGGAATAGCCATATTATAGAATTCCATACCCAATGAATTGGAGGTTATAATGTGACCACATGTCGATGATTATCACGGCATGACCCATCATTTGGTTTATCATGTAACCACCATTCAAATATCCATGTACCATTACAAAATCATAACACATAAAATATTTCAAATATTCAAATTTCCCTAATAAAATTTAATTTAAAAATGCTAGAAATAATTTCAAGATATTGAAATAATCAATCCATTTGATAACCCATTTTCAATAAAAAAACACCAAAAACAGAATAAGGTATTTCTGTATCATTTTATAAAACATTAAGGCTTATAGAGAAAGCCAAATAATGATTACGGCGGTGGAGAGTTCATGGTCGCCGCAAACGTTAAAAAAAATGTGTTTGTTGTTTAGTAAAATGATTCATAGAAAATAGATTCCTGTTTAATGAAAGTAAAATTCAAAGGGTTTTATTATACACCATGTAAAATAAGAAGGAATATATTATCGAAATATCCCTCATTGAAAGGATACTGTGAAGAAGTCCCATACATCATTTATGACTTGACCCATTTGTTTGTTAAACTAATAAATAATAAAATAAATATAATTTCTACTTGAATTAGTATGTTTTTAATGTTTACTATTCATTTTATATCACTTATTACCATGTTATAAACTATATGTAATCATTTTAGTTAATAATGGTTGTTTTTTTATATTTGGAACGTGAGTTACACATGAACACCATATAATTACAAGTTGTCCATGTGTTCAATAGTCCATTATCTCCAAAATTATATTCATGATTTAGATATCATAAAAATGATATATATACAGTATATGTAAGTATTTATAACAATACATATCATTTGTGAGATATTAAATGAAATTCACTATTCAGGGAGACAATAAGTCGTGCATACGCATGAACGCTACATTCATTTATATTTCATTATTTAAATGGAATTAAAACATAAAGTTTCATATTTATATTATCATTCCATTATAATATCATATATAATATCATTAACACTATCCATTATACAACCAACATATGGCATTGACGATTCATATCACATTGAGGGGTAGGTAGTCTGCACTTTCCCAAATTAAATTATAACTCTTACACATTATAGAAACCATAAATGTAGGATATAAATATAAAAAACAAGATAATAATGAAAACATAAAAATAATATATATCATATATAAATACAGTTCCATCTTAATGGCCATAATGATAGGCGGTAGGATATAATTGAACAATCATCGTTTCGTTATGCGTAAGTTTACCATCCATAGAACCAGCATGTTCTTCACACATTAGATAGAAGTGTGTGTATGTTTAGTTCACATCCTTCTAATAAAAACATCTGAGTATATTAAGTATACTTTTTTTGTTATAAAATAATGTAATAAAAATAGTTTAGGGGTTGGATAAGTAAAATAAAAGAAAAGAAGTTAAGAGGAATCTTTACCTTTAATTTTGGTAACTCCTTTTAGATTGAAACAAAACGACATCTTGAAGTGTCGTCTACCTGAGGTAAGGAATATAGGAGGAGGAGAGGGATATTGAGAGATTATTTGGTAAGGTTTTGGATGATCCAAGGTTCATTAGAGGTGTGAGGAATATGTATGAAGTGAGGAATTATTATGAGGGGGAGGAGGGGCTCTTTAGGAAAGTGTGAAAATATTATTTTATTATAGAATTATATTCTGTTTCTAAAGGTCCAAAAATAATTAATGTCGAAGATAAGATGACTAATGGTCGAAATAAAATCCTCCAACCAGAATTGGATAGGTTTTGGATATTTTTATTGTATTTATAATCTTATTTATTTAAATCATTTATCAATGAGGAAAATACTGCATCATTATTATGTCATAAATAATTTACATTATTTGATGTCTAGTTTTTTTTTAAAATTACCATGACATAGGAATTATTTTTATCGTTCAAATGAATCTTTTTAGTGGAAATGATAACTTATATAAAACCCCTTGTAAAAATTAATTTACTAAAATATATTTGTTTGTGTCATTTTTATCATTATTTTAAGATGATTAATCTAAAGTTTCATCATCACTCCCATGTGGATCCATGGGGTCATAAAATAAACCCAAAGATGAAAATTGTATTACATGACTTAAACAGTAATTTTATGACATGTTTTAATGTAAATTTGCATTATTAGGATATTTTGTTGACCTTGAATTACCCTAGTTACCTTTTACCGCGGTAAATAAATGTCAAAAGTTACTATTCAACAAATATTTTATTCATTTTATTGAACAAAATTTTACATAATACAAACAACCATGTATGTTGGTTTTTTTAAATTCAATTCATAGAAGCTGTAAAATTTCATTTAAATGAAAAAGTCATTTTTAGCTACTACTATGTGGTTTCACTATTCATCAAAAATTGATGTTTTTCAGGAAACAACCAAATATTCAGCCTATGATATATTTGATATTCCATATTAAAAAATTATGTCTTTCTTACCAAATTCACAACATATAATTTACATTAATTAATTTAATATTAATTTCTGTTTTCCAAACAAATAGCATGGTTTAAGAAAAAATAACCATCAAAAGATTGACCATTGTTTATGACCAATATCAAAATGAAATGAATTAAAATGACCAAAATTGGATTAAATGGTAAAAATATATTATAATTACACTTATAAACAAAATAAAAAAATTAATATTACCACATAAATAAATTATATTATTAGGAACATTTTAATTAAAATATAGTATTTTTCACGCATCATTAAAAATAAACTTTACCATAAAAATACCAAAAAATTACCCAAAGTAAATTTTTATGTCTTGAATCTGATAAATAATTCTATTTTTTCTAATAGAACATATAAAAATGACCAACACTAGATTTAATTAGGGTACTCTATCAGAAGGAGACAAATTTACCTTTTAATGGATATTAGAGTATATATACTTAAAATTTGATTCATTCATATTTTAAGCCCCTAAAATTATTTAGATAAATGTAGAAACATTTTAAAAAAAAGTATAATAATGTTGTAGTCAGTTCTATTCATTTCAGCCAATACAATGGCTAGGTGGTAACTACCATTTAAAATAATAATATTATATTCATAGTGTGCAATGTAATATTTCAATGAAACGTGTTGTTGTGTATCTATTAGTCCATCGAAAAGAGAATCATATTTAAAGTAAAATTAATATTTAATTCAAAAATATTAATAAATATGAAAATGTATTATTCTTTATTTACCGAGGATGTTACATCCTTACCCCCTTTTGGGAATTGAATCATTGTAATTTTTTAAAAATATAATATAAATGAGGGCATTTATCCATCATAGGATTTTCATATTCCAATATTGCCTCTTCAACCATATGGTTTTTCCACAAAACCTTTACCTGATGAATTACGTTATTCTGCAACACTTTCTCTCTACGTTAAAGAATTTGGACTGGTTGTTCCTCATAAGAGATATTCTATTCCAACTGAACTACCTCTGTGCTCAAAACATGAGATGGATTTGGAATATACTTTCACAACATTGAAACCGGGAAAACATTGTGTACCTGGGAAAAACATGGAGGTAAATCCAATCTTTATTCAACTGATCCAATTTTCTCTTGGATTTTATATGGTTTGATGATCCTCAGACTCAAGTTTGCCTTTTTACCAAAACACATTAAACATTTCATGGATAAACATTGAGAAATTATTGATCACCTACCTCAAAAGAGAGATCCTTCCTCCTGTTATCTGCAAAACTATTCTCCCTCCTCTAATCTTTTATCATGTTCTTCTAAATCAGCTAAACATTTTCTCCCATCTCTTCTACCAATTATGGTCCCATCAGCTGCCTTTCACCTACTTCATCACAAAATTATGGAGTTAGACAACCCTTTCTATATAATTTCTCAAATATAGCCATCTGTATACTGGAATGAAACCTATTATTATAAGAAAATTAATCCAATGAAAGATGTGAGTCCCAATTTCCCTAGGAATCCAGTGAACACACATGTAGCATATCCTCTAGGGTCTGAATTGTTCGTTTTGACTTCCCATCTTATTACAGATGAAATGTTGTACTACAATTTAATTTAGTACCCAACGACTTCTGAAGTCCATTCCAAAAGATAGAAGTAAACCTTGGATCATGATCCGATACAATGGAGAGGGGAACTCCATGCAACATGACTAACTCTTTTACACACAACGAGAAAGATGATCTAGATACAATGTTTCTCTAATAGGAAAGGAATGAGTATATTTGGACAATGGATCAACAATAACCACGATTGAATTATTACCTCAAGATGTCTTTGTTAATCCAACAATGAAGTCCTTGGATATATTTTTTGATTTCCACTCTGGTGCCGGTAAATACTAAAGCATTCCTTTTGGTAACTTTCAATCTCCTTTAACCTACTGACATGTCAAACACGTCACAGTAAAATCAGCAATACCCATTTTCATTCCATCCCACCAGTAATAATCATGAATATCTCTGTATATCATTGTGCTGCCAGGATGAAGTAAAAATGGGGAACTATGAGCTTCACATAAAAACTCATTCATCAACTATGAATCACAAGGCACACATAATATTTTTCCAAACCTCCAAACACAATCATTATCAATTTTCATATCAGTCAACTTACCCTTCTTAAGCAATTCTATATTTTTCTGCAACTCATTGTCTTCTTTCAGCGCTTTCATTATTCTATCTGATAGAGATGATTTCACTGACACATGAAACAAGAAAAAATAGTTTCCTATACCAACATCTACTATGTGAAATTTTATCAAATCATAAACCAATGGTTCTAGTTCCAAACATATCATGGTTATTGAAACATTACTTGTTTGACTCATTTCATCTTACACTTTATTTACCTTTCCTGTATGGTAATAAATCGTGAAATCCCAATCGTTAATTAATTTCAACCATCTTCTTTGTCTCATGTTAAATTATTTTTGAGTAGATATATACATCAATATTTTGTGGTTAGTTTAAAATTCACATTTTACTCCATAAAAATGATTCCACTATATTTTTAAAGAAAAAACCACAACATCTAATTCCAAATCATGTGTAGGGAAATTTAACTCTTTAGGCTTCAAATGACGTGAAGCATAAGAAATTACCGGATCATTCTGCATAAAGACACATCCATATGTTTTCAATGAAGCGTCACTGTAAATTACAAACTCACCATTTCTGGAATGCAGTTCTAACACTAGAGCATTCAATAATCTTCTTTTCAATTCCTCGAAGCAATCATCACATTCTTTTGTCCAAATGATCTTAACGCCTTATCATGTTAACTTAGTTAGTCGGCTAGATAAATGTGAAAATTTCTAACCAAACCTCTAGTAATATCTTACTAAACCAAGGAAACTATGGGTCTCAGTTATATTTGTGGGTCTTGGCCATTCTTCAACAACCCTTATTTTATCAGGATCAACAGTTATTCCATTTTTTGAAACAAGATTAACAAAGAATGAAATTTTTTGTAACCAAAACTCACACTTGATTAATTTCCCAAACATTTTCTTTTCATTTAATGTTTTCAATACAAACCTTAAGTGACTTTCTTTTCGATCTTTACTTTTTAAAATAATCCAAAATATCCTTAATGAACACAACCATAATCTTATCCATGAACTCATAGTAAATTCTATTCATAAGATCCATGAATACAGCAGCTGCATTGGTTAAACCAAAATAAATAACTAAAAATTCGTAATGGTTATATCTAGTATGAAACCCGGTCTTCGGAAAATATACATCCTTTACTTTCAACATATGGTACCCCAACCTCATGTCAATCATAAAAAAATAATGAGCTCTCTGGAGATGATCAAAAAAATCATCGATATGAGGCATAAGATACTTGTTCATAAGAGTGATTTTATTCAATGCCCTATAATCAATTCAAAGTCTCATTTAACCATATTTATTTTTAACAAAGAAGATATGAGCACCCGATGGTAATGTTCTAGGTCGAATGAATCCTTTATCTAATAACTTTTGAAATTTATTCTTTTAGTCTAAATGTATAATTTGAGCCATTTGATAAGGTGGTTTTGAAATTGGCTGAGCATCAGGAGCTAAGTCAAAAGAAAATCCAACATTTTGATCAGGTATAATAACAGACAACTCATTATAAAAAACATCAACATACTCATTTATAAAAATCATGTCATTAATATTAATAGTTATTATGTTTTTAACAATATGTGAAAGGTAACTTTCATTTCCATCTTTTGTTAGTTTATCATATTCATTATATGTTATCAAAATCAAGGATTCATTCTTGTACACAAACTAAAAATCTTTCTGAAAATAAATCTATTTAGCTATGTAGTCAATCATAGAATGATAAACAAAAATTCAATACATACCCAAAATAACATCAAACTCTAGTAGAGGTAAAACAACAAGGATTGTAGGTTGATTATTTCCACACAAAAGGAAATAAAGGTTATTATAATTACTTTTTACCCAACATTTCCCCCAATGATTTTAATATTTGTTTATAATTCATATCTTGAGATGAAATTCCCAATTTATTAGAAAACTTCTCAGAAATGAATGAATGTGGAGACCCTGAATCAAACTACACTTTGGCATAATCTGAAAAAACAAATAGTGTATCTGATACTACTTCATTTGATAGCTCAACATCTCTTAAAGTAGTTGTAAAGTATTTCACCACCCCTTTATGATTGTATTCTGGTTGATTTCCCTCAGTTGAGTTCTTTGCTAGACACTCATATGCATAATGACACATTTAATTTCACTTAAAACATCTTACCGCTGGCATTTATTTATCTTCTTGATCATTTTCCTAATAGTTATTAGCAATATGACCAGAATTACCACACCCGAAGCACATCCCAGTCATTGATAAACATTCACCATGATTATTTTTACCAAAATTCTCACAAGTTTAATAATTATATTTCTTACCTCCAGGCTTCTTTGAGGAATTCTTTCCCTTTTCTTACAAACTAGACCACTTATTCTTTAGTTTTTCAAAGAACACCTGATCATCAGAAAACACTATTTCAACCTTATCCACACATCGAACTATTTTTTCATAACATTTGAACTCACAATAGGCAAATGCTCTAAGAAATATTAGCTTCAGTCCTGAGTAAAATTGATTTATCTTACTATGAAGATCTCAGATGAAATTTAGAGCATACCTTGCTAGTCAGTGAACATTCCTTCATAAACAGACACTAAGTCATCCCCCTACCTCAATTCCAACAATTGTTTTCTATCCTATGTCAAACCAATTTAGGAAAATATATCTCACAGAACATACCATTGACTTCAACCCAAAAAAGATCTCCAATATCCTCACAATCCTTGATATTTTTCACCATCGACCACCACTAATCAGCTTCACCTTGAAAATGGAAAACAATGAGACTAACCTTTTAATGTTCTGAACAACCCTTGACATCAAATATTTTCTCATGTGCTTTAATCCACCCTTCTTCTAGCATAGGTTCAGACAATCCTTTCAATGATGGGTGATGTTGCCTCATGAAATGATACACTACTGACATGTTCATATGTGGTTGATCTGCCTTATCTCATGCATTGTTACCACCACCATTTATAGTCCATGTCAAATGTTCCATCACTATAAAAATCATTCAGTTCCAATTTCGAACCATATTAGGTTGCTGATATGGAAGGTTGTCTTCCTCATGAAGTCGTCCAAAAGTAGCTACCTTGTTTCCTTTACGGAAAACCATTCTAAACTAAAAAAAATCTTAGGTGAAGAAACATTGTAATCTGTAAATTCTATTTCATTTCAATCATAACATAAACTGAAATTAATTTAAGGAAATTAATTTAACTATATTGTAACTCCTAAAGTTGTCTCAACTGACCTATAATAACAACTATAAGGACACAGCCTTAAAACACTACATAATATTGAATTAAATTGATAATTCCAATTGATGATATTTTCAGGTTTAGTGTTACATGGAGTTAGGTTAGAACATTTACATAACGACATTAATATTACAGGTATAAAATTCTAAATAGTATACATTTTTTTATAAAATAATATCTCTTGAAAAAATTGTCATGTATAGTTCTATGTTTTAGACAGAATGATATTTCCTTGATCTAATACATGACGATATTCCACATTATGTCCTGAGAAAATTGTTTCTACAACATGGGATGGGCATAAAAAGCTCAGTAAGGGATATACAATGAACAAAAACTGCTCGTTTTTTAATACAGGGAAACTATTATTACATTATCATAAGTAATAAATTTTAACATTAGGAAGTAATAAATACACATAACTGAATAAAAGATCATTTCTCACCCTTTTGTTACCAAAATATTACCATAAAACCCACTTAAATAAGACATAATAAATAAAAGAAACTTGGGACATAAAAATTCTTTAGTTGAATTACCATATTCTTGACTTCCACACATATCACTAAATGGAATAGATATACGGCCGACTTCCATACCCAATGCATTGAAGGTTATAATGTAACCACCCATATTGGTTTAAAACGACACCACCCATCATTTGGTTTATCATGTAACCATCCGTCAAATGTACACGTACTATAATAAAATCATTACAAATAAAATAATTAAAATATAAACATAACACTAATAACATTTAATTTTCAATCATAAGAAATAATTTCAAGAAATTGAAATAATAAATCCATTTCAAAAACCATTTTCATTACCAAAACACCCAAAAATAGAATAAGGGGTTTTATTTTCATTTTAGTAAAATGTTTCAAAACAAAAAGATTCCCTTATAATGAAAGTATATATCAAAGGGGTTTATTATACATCGTGTAAAAGAAGAAGTTTTATATTATCAAAATATCCCTCAATGAAAGGAGAGTGAGATGACGTCTCTTACCTCCTATCCGACATGACCCGTTCGTTCTTTAATCTCAAGAATAATAATCAAAAGTTATTTTATACTTGAATAAAAAACTTTTAAATTTTTATTATTCCTTTTGTATCACTTATTAACTTTTTATAATCATTATTTAATTTTTTAAGTTAAAAATAGTTGTTTCGTCGATATTTGGTACTTGAGTTATAAATGAACCTTATATAATATCAAGTTGTCCATGTGATAAAAATAACATTATATACACAATGATATTGATGAGTTAGATATCATATAAATCATATATATCCATTATATAAATGTATTTATAAGAGTACATAACATTTTGTAGATATGAAATGAAATGCACCGTTCATGGAGACGGTAAGCCGTATGTACGCATGAACGCTACATTCATTTCTATTTCATACTTTAATGAATTTAAAACATAATGATACATAGGAATAATAAAATTATAGTATTATATCATATATAATATCATTATCACTATCCTTTATATTCCCCACATATGGCATTAACGAGTATTATCACATTGATGGGGTCGTTGTCCGCACGTCCTCAAATGAAATTACCGCATTTACCCATTATAGAAACCATAAAGGTAGGATATAAATGTAAAATACAGAAGAATAATGAAAAAATAAATATAATATATATCATAGATAAATATAGATCCATCTTAATGGCCACCTTGAGAGGTAGTAGAAGATAATTGAACAATCATTGTTTCGTGAGGCTTTAGGTTTCCATCCAGAGAAACAGTTTGATCTTCACCATTTAGATGGAGGTTTGTGAAAGTGTAGTTAAAATAATTCTTATAAAAACATACTAGTATACTAAGGATACTAGTTTTTTTATAAAATAATGGAATAAAAATCATTTAGGGGTCGGAGAAGTAAAATAAGATAAATAAAGTTAAGAGGAATTTTTACCATTAATTTGGGTCACTCTCATTGTTTTGAACCAGAAAAGTCATTTTGAAGTGCCATAAGCCTATGGTAACACTTCTAAAAGGAGGTGAGGGATCTTGAGAGATTATTTGTTTAGTGTCTAGTTGAGCTTAGGGGCTTGATATTTGTGAGGAATTAGTATGATGTGAGGGCTTTTTATAAGGGGAGGAGGGGCTCTTTAGTAAAGTGGGAAAATATTATTTTATTATATAATGATATTCAGTTTATAAAGGTAAAAACTAATTAAAGTAGAACATAAGATGATTTATGGTGGAAATAAAATCATCCAGTAATAATTGGATAGGTTTTGGATATTGTTTTAATATTTACAATCTTATTTATTTAAATCTTTTATTAATGAGTTAAATACTGCCTCATTATTGTGTCTTAAAAAAATTACTTTATTTAGTGTCTAAAAATTATAAAAAAAATACAATGATGTAGGAATTATATTTATATTTCAAATGAATAATTATAGTAGAAATAATAAATTATATAAATCCACTTGTAAAAATTAATTTACTAAATGATATTTTTTTGTGTCATTTTTATCATTACATATTGTTAATTAATCTAAAGTGTCATTATCACTCCCATGTGTCTCTATGGGTTACTCAAATCAACCCAAATATTAAAATGGTAGTAAATAACTGAAAAAATAATTTTAGTACAAGTGTTATGGTAATTTTGTATTATTATGATATTTTTTTACCATGAATTACCCTATTTACCTTTAATTGCGGTAATTAAAAGTGAAATGTTACTATTAATCAAACATTATTTCCATATTATTGAACCAAATATTACTTAATGATAACAACCATGTATGTTGGATTTTATAAATTCCATTCACCAATGTGGTAAAATTTCATTTAAATGAAAAAGCATGTTTTTTAACTACTAATAAGGGGTTTCACTTTTCATAAAAAAATTATGTTATTTAGACTGTAGGATCCCGGGACACCCTATGAGGGGAGGGGTGAATCGAGGTGTCATTTTTTTCTTCTTAAAGTTGTGGATCTTGTTCCCACGTTGGTAGGAACTACTTAAACCTGTATGATGGATATGATCAACAATGAAACATTCATATGCAACGAGATAACACAAAAATTTTACATGGTTCACCACTAAGGGCTACGTCCAAGGAGCATACGTCGACAAGTTTCTGGTCGTACCAAATTCCACTAATCTTCACTAGTTGTGGATTACAATGGTTCGGGAATAGACACTCTATCCCAGGCACACTCCCTTTACAAAAGGATCTGGGATAGCTCACTGCGTCCCTCGGGTCACTCCTGTTGACTCCCCCTAGCTCACTGCCCTTGGTGAAGTCATGCTCAGTTTATAGACATGAAGTCCTATCAGTAGATTTTCATTGAATACTTTGTCACCTATTCAGCATGAGGCTTTGCTTGCATCAGAGTCCTAAGTCGACGCTCTTTTGTATTCAACCTTCTACTTTAGTGGAATAACTGAATGCACTATATCTTCTTCTTCTCTACCTTTGATTCTCAATACTAACACCTGAGTGTATTGATATATTCCTCTATCTCTGTGCAGATCTGAATTTAGTTGCATGAACTGCTCTTCTTCTCTTTGCAATGCACAATGAGGATGTTAAACACCAGTCATGTCTGTGTGGTACCACTTCACTTCATAAAACCAAATGGTTTACTATTCATCCACCTTTTCGAAGCTGATTTAAGAGTTCTAAGCACCTGTCAAAGGCCTGTGGGACCCCAAGATTTTTGCACACACTCCCTGGTGCCTTGCGCGTAAAATTTAATCCTTGGTCATAAAAATAACTTTTGGCGCGTAAAAGGCTTTTCGCGCAAATCTTCTTTTTTCACGCAAAACCTTCTTTTCCGCGCAACCCTTCTTCTTTTCGTGCACCACTCTATAAAATAGTTTTTCCACTCGGCAGACGTCGGGATCTGTCTAAGTGTCAAGACGCCCCGAATGAGAGGGGTTTACCTCATATTTATAGGCATTTTTACCTTGCGTGTAAAACCCTTTCATGCGCGTAAAACTGTGTCTCAGTTCTTTTAATTACACGCACCTTCCTTTTATTTTCACTTACCACCTAGGTTTTTTACGCGTCCCATGACATTGCCATTTTTCATCCTTCTGAACATGAATCCTTTATTCTGCGTAAAACTTTAAATCCACATTTTGCGCACAACAAATTTTTCGCGCAGACATTTGATTTTTCGCGCACATGACATGATCATCCCAGATTTTTAACGTCCCTCTTGCCTCTGCTGATTTTTAGCGTTTCTGATCCGAGACAACTCTTGTGCGAAAAACCATCCTCCAATATTTCACGCACCAAGCTGTTTTCGCACACGCCACTGTTTTGTGCGCAAACCCGCTGTTTTCACGCAAACCCACTATTTTTCGCGCAACCCTTGATTTTTCACGCACTCTGCCTGGTTTTTTTCACACCACTTCCTCCTTGCGCGCACTTCCTTTTGCCAACAACATATGCCTTAATTTTTCGATTTTGAGGCCCAAAAATTTGGCAAACACTGGAAAACGGTTCAACCTTGTATCTTCTCTTTTTCTACTGCCTTCAGATCATCCATTCCTTTGTCGATGTTCTTGAATAAAACATGTATCGTTAACCACATCCCTGGAACTCAACATGCCACCATGTAATCAACTTTGTCATCAAATTTGTATGTCGATGTTTACTTTGCCAACATGCACGATCAGCTAAACAACACATCCGTTCTGTGATTTTTTATCCTTCAACAATTCTTCTTCTTTTATCAAAAACTCCACTATTGTGATATGTATTCTTTTAAGGCATAGATTTATCATCATCATCTTCTATGAAAATGTGAAATGCATGGCCATCTCAGAATTCCTATCCCTGCACGACCATCATAGAATTCCAATCACTTTCACATTGTCTTCTTCATCAATCATCATGATCAACATCATGCAAATCATATGATTCAATTCATCAAGAACTCTCTTGCACGGTTCTCATGCAATCATGAGTAATTGTGTGGTCTTCATCAAAACCCCATGGTTCTCATGCAATAATGAGTAATTGCATGTTCTTTATCAAAACCCATGGTTCTCATGCAATAAGTAGGAATTGCAAGGTCTTTATCCCAAACCCCATTCTTCTTTAATCATCCTCAGATGGATTAAACCTCACATTCTTCATTGTTGTAAACAATGTATCACCTTTGACACATGTTATTTAAACTTATGATTAGTACAAAAATCGTCTGAATAACCATTCCTCCACTTCATCAGAGAACTTATTGATCTCCTTTATTTTGATCTCCATTGACAACTATTTAAAAAAATACAACCTTATACACAAAGTGGTTCCTGCAATCTCCCCCTTTGTATTTTTTTTGGCAATACCGTATACATCATCTTAAATGAACTCGTCAATGTCAAAATGAGAATCTTCTCTTCAATCAACTTTTCTTTTCAAACATTCATTTCACTTTCTCTCCCCCTTATTGAAAAGAAATTAAAATAGCATGGTAGGGTGGGTATCAATCCATACTTAAGCAATGTTTCATTAATCATTTCACTCTAAGTCTACTTGACCAATGCTCGAGGTAGAAAACAAGAGGATTTGGTTAAGTCAACAAGGTTGTACATTATTCACAGATCATGATACCAACATGAGATGAGATCTCATGTATATTGTCTTCAAGGGTTTACCAATTTTATTTCAAGTAGAATAAAATCATATGTGATAAAGAATAATAAACCTGAAACTCCTGTACTAACATTAGCAAACAGGACAAAAATATTCAACTGCTATCGGCAGGATAAATGACCTTGGGGCACATCCATTCTTCTTATGTCACTGATCAATTCAGTTACTCCCCCTTTGTAGAATGATCCTTGATCTGAGTGACCAAGGGACAAAGATTGAGAAATGGCATACCTTCTTCATTGACATGTTCTTCACGAAATTCACAGAGTAACTGCATTTGAGTCCAGCTTGAGTTGATATTGATTGAAAGAGTGATTTTGGAAGCTTCTTAATTTCTCTCTCCCTAAAGGGAAACACTCCTCATCATCTCCATCAAGAGTGATCATTCACAATATTAATGGGTAAATATCAATTGAAGAATCTTCCAAGGAAGGAAAAATATTTAGCTTATCTATCAAGAGTTGACAGCATTCACTACTTCTCAGGTTCTCCCCCTAAGAGCATTCTTCAACTTCAATTCCCTGCATTATTAACACAAATACAATACACAAATGATTAATGGAATAAGGTGGTTCCTCATTGCTTCCTAAACATGAGCTGCATGGTTGAGGTTCTTTTCTCAATCAAGTTCCTCTGTTCACCCCAGTCTTCATGCCTGCACAATTGAACATATGTTTTGAAATCTATTGATATGGCATGGCTTTCTTCACATTCTCTTCTACATTGTGTGGGGAATTGTTCTTCTTAACAGACATCATGAATGATACATTCTGACTCCACTTAAGGACTGATTCTTTCTCTAGTATTAAGGTTAGGAAACCTTTTGCAATGTGACCAGATTTCTTGCACCTCTCACACAGAAATTCTTTGACATGTGTGTTTCTCTTGGTTTGAAATCACTCATGCACTGTGTCTTTATGATGTGAAAGTTTTTCTATTTATTTTTCACCAGACTTGGCCTTTTCATCTTCAACTTTCCTCAGTATTTTCAAATCATCGGGCCAGATGACCAAAATGTCATTTGGAACAATTGTAGCTGGTTTGGGTCTTCCATATGGGTTCATCTGATTTTCATCTCACTTAGTGTTTCTTTTAGATGAATTCCCCTTCAGTTTCATGGATCTAAAATCATGGGTCTTCTCAGGTTCCCAACTTGATATCTTATTGGGGAAATGTGTGTTCACACCATTCTTCTCGTTTATACCCAAGGTACTTGCTTCATACTTAGACGACATCATAGGTCTTCTTTTCTTATCAACAGTGAAAGAATGTTGAGATGAGCATGTACCTACCCTGTGACCAATGTGGTTGCATACATCAAAGATGTTATC
Source organism: Viscum album (assembly GCA_963277665.1). Classification (NCBI taxonomy): domain Eukaryota; kingdom Viridiplantae; phylum Streptophyta; class Magnoliopsida; order Santalales; family Viscaceae; genus Viscum; species Viscum album. Next base: position 809,772,862 of record OY728126.1, on the reverse strand, counting down.
AGGCATTTCAAATCTATTTGCTGTAAATAGAAGTTTCTGGACCTGCTGATGATGCATCTTCTTCTCTGGATTTCTTCCCTTTGATACAGTATTTCATTGTGATTTTTCATTAATGGGATTTTACCAACACTCCAGTGCATAGTTCCCAAATATAATGCAGCACCAACATTAAACCACAAATATTTTCTTGTATGTATCTTCTGTATGAGGTTGTTGGGCCTTCTTCTTAATCCTTTGTGCTCTATTTGAGGAACCAATTTCATCCTTTTTTCTTTCGCCCACCCTATCATGGTGGTAGGTTTCTTCTTCTCACCTTTCCTCATCAATACATGATTAGAACTTTTCTTCCAACATGCACTGAATGTAGGAACGTATTTAGAAACATGAGTACAAGATGGTTTGGATGGTACCTTAACATTCTCAGTTTCTTGTGATAGATCAATGAGTGAAGTCATGATATTCTTATCACATGTTGGAGGTCATTCGACAATAGAATCCTCCAGTTAGCATTTGGTACTAGTAGAAACTGCTTCTTGATGTGGATAATCAAGAGTTATCATAATCTTCTTGTTACATGTTGGAGGTATTTTAGCTTTAGATTCCTCCAACGAACATTGAGTACAAGAATCACTCATTTCATTCTTTTGTGAAGTCTCAATATGTGTATTCACAATCTTGGTCAACTGGGCTTCCAATTTTTGACCCTCAATATTGAGGATGGTCTTCTGATCTTCAATCATGATCAAATTCTCTTCACAAGTCTTCTTCAATCTTTCAACCTCATCTTCATGCTTCATAACGTTGTTTCGTAATAGAGAGTCATGTTCTATGAATTTCATGGATGTTTCTTTCAAACAAAAACTCTTGACTTCATTACTGTTCTTCGGCTCAGCATCAAGTTCATGGATCTTTTCTTTCAGAGTCCTATTGACTTCCTCTTTTTCTTCAAAGACCTTCACCTGTTTGGTGAGATTCATACTTTCCATAACTTTTCTGTCCAACCCCTTTTCTATATTGTCAGCTTCCCTTACTAATCGAGTGATCTAAACCTATATATATTGAATTATGATACAAATAATGGAAACCCTTTCTTTAGGAATATCATGCAGATATGTTTTGAGTTATTTCTGAAAGCTTGAATTAGGGATGTCATCCTTTCCTCTGGAATAATTATAATCCAACTGCTCGATAATTTCCATTCCTGATATTTCATCATTATTGGAATGACATGGAGAACAAGACATTGCATCTTCTTTGGCTGTGAGGGACTTCTTTAGGTTCTTCTTCCCTTTATTTTTCATGTTTGTCAGGGTCTTTCTATATTAAGACGTCTGCTCAAAAATGACTGAATTTTTATCAAGACTGCTCTACATTGTTGACTTTAGGAAAGAAACTCAAATCTACTTCTGAATATAATTACTGGAGAATATCCAAAATATGTTATTCTCCCTCTAATAACATGTGTAGGACCCCGGGACACCCTGAGAGGGGAGGGGTGAATCAGGGTGTCAACGTTTTCTTCTTAAAATTGTGGATCTTGTTCCCACGTTTGAAGGAACTACTTAATCCTATATAACGGATATGATCAGCAATGAAACATTCACATCCCAAGAGATAACACAACAATTTTACTTGGTTCACCACTAAGGGCTATGTCCAAGTAGCATATGCCGACAAGTTTCCTGTCATACCAAATTCCACTAATCTTCACTAGTTGTGTATTACAATGGTTTGGGAACAGTCACTCTATCCCAGGCACACTGCCTTTACAAAAGGTTTAGGGATAGCTCACTGCGTCCCTCAGGTCACTCTCGTTGACTCCCCCTGGCTCACTACCCTTGATGAAGTCACCCTCAGTTTATAGACATCAAGGTCTCTCAGTAGATTTGCATAGAAGTCTTTGACTCCAGCTCAGTATGAGACTTTGCTTGCATCAGAGTCCTAAGTTGATGCTCTTTTGTGTTCAACCTTCTACTTTAGTGTAGTAACTGAATGCACTATATCTTTTTCTTCCCTACCTTTGATTCTCAAAAATAGCACCTGAGTTTATTGATATATTCCCTTATCACTGTGAAGATCTGATTTTAGTTGCATGAACCGTTCTTCTTCTCTTCGCATAGCACATTGCGGATGTTAAACACCAGTCATGTGTGTGTTGTACCACTTATCTTCATAAAACCAAAATGGATTACTGTTCATCTGTCTTCGCAATGGAAATTTGAAAGTGCTAAGCACCTGTCAATGGCATGCGGGACCCCAAAAGTTCCGCACCCATCCCCGGTGCCTTGCACGTAAAATTTAAACGTTGGGCGTAAAAATAAGTTTTGGCGCGTAGAAGGATTTTCACGCAACTCTTCTTTTTCGCACAACACATTCTTTTTCGTGCAACCCTTATTCTTTTCACGCACCACTCTATACCACAGTTTTTTAGTGCACCAGAGCTCAGGATTTTTTTATGTTTCAAGCCTCCACAAATGAGAGGGGTTCACCTCATATTTATTGGTATTTTTTATCCTGCGCGTAAAACCCTTTCATGCACGTAAAACCATGTCTCGGTTCTTTGAATTACGCGCACCCTCCTTTTATTTTCACGCACCACCTTGGTTTCTCACGCATCCCATGAAATTTCCATTTTTCATCCTTCTGAACATGATTCCTCTCTTCCACATAAATCTTCAAATCCACATTTTTTGCACAACCAATTTTTTGCGCAGAAATTTGATTTTCCGCGTACATGACACGAACATCTCAGATTTTTCACGCGCCTCTTGACTTTGCTGATTTTTTGCATTTATGATATGACACACCACTTGTGTGAAAACCCTTGCACCACTATTTCGCGCACCACGCTGTTTTTCGCGCACACCACTATTTTGTGCGCAATCCCACTGTTTTTCGTGAAAACCCGCTATTTTTCATGCAGCCCTTGATTTTTCGTGTACTCTTCCTGGTGTTTTTCACCCCACTTCCTCCATGCGCGCACTTCCTTTTTCGAACAACCTATGTCTTCATTTTTTGATTTTGGGGCCCAAAATTTTGGCAATCCCTGGAAAACGGTGCAACCTTGTATATTCTCTTTTTGTACTGCCTCCAAATCATCCATTCCTTTGTCGATGTTCTTGAATCAAACATGGATCGTTAACCACAGCCCTGGAACTTGACATGCCACCATGTAATCACCTTTTTCATCAAATTTGTATGTCTTTGTTTGCATTGTCAACATGCACGATCAGCTCAACAACACATCCGTTCTGTGATTTTTTATTCTTCAGCAACTCTTATTCTTTAATCACAAACTCCACTATTGGGATATGTAATATTTGAAGGCATAGCTTTAGCATCACCGTCTTCAATGAAAATGTGAGTTACATGACCATCTAAGAATTCCAATCTCCACACGACCATCTTATAATTCAAGTCACTTGCACATTGTCTTCTTCATCAACTGTCATGATCTACTTTATTCAAAGCATATGCTTCAATTCATCAAGAAGTCTCTTGCATGGTTCTCATGTAATCATGAGTAATTGCGTGGTCTTCATAAAAAACCCATGGTTCTCATGAAATAATGAGGAATTTCATGGTCTTCATCAAAACCCATGGTTCTCATGCAATGAGAAGGAATTGCATGGTCTTCATCCAAAACCCCATTCGTCTTTAATCATCCCTAGATATATTACACCTCACATTATTCATTGTTGTTAACAATGTATCACCTTTGACACATGTTCTTTGAACTTATGATCAGTACAAAAATCGTATGAATTATTATTCCTCCAATTCATCGGTAAACTTATTGATCTCCTTCATTTTGATCTCCATTGACAACTATTGATAACAAATACAACCTTATACGTAACGTGGTTCAAACATAGACAACTACAAAAAATTAAGCATAAGATATATATGATATTAAACATTAAAAAATAATGTATATTTAATCAAATTCCCCACATAAAAATTGAATTTATTAAATTAAATTTAATTCCTGTTGTCAAAACATATATCATGTTTTTATGAAATAATAACTATTAAAAGATTGATTCTTTTTTATATCCAATTTCAATGTTCAATTAATTATAATGACCAAAATTAGATTAAATGGTTATAATATATTCTAATTACATTTTAAAACCAATTAATAAGATAATATAACCATATAAAAAATTTATATTAATAGGAACTTCTGAATTAAAATATAGTATTTGGCACTATTAATAAAAAAATGAACATTTAATATAAAAATACAAAAAAATTACCCAAAGTAATCTAAAGAAGAATTTTATTTTGTCAAATATAACATAAAAATTACCAAAACTATATTTAATGAGGGTTCTCTATCAAAAGGCGTTAAATTGAACTTTTAGTTAATATTTGAGTATTTCTGTTTAAATTTTGATTCATTAATATTTTAAGACCCTAAATTTTATTGGATAAGTATAAAAACATTTAAAAACATGTATAATCATATTTCAGTTTGTTCTATTCATTTCCAAAAATAAAACGGCTAGGCGTTAACAACAATTTGAAATTATAATATTATATTATTCGTGTGCAACTTAATATTACAATGAAATGTATTCTTGCGTATTAGGTATGAGATCAAACATAGTTTCCCCCTTAAAGTAAAATTAAAATTTAATTAAAAATTATTAATAAATAATAAAATTTATTATTCTTTATTTACTTGGGATGTTACACATACCCATTTATTTTTATGTCTTCTCTTATGGAATGGATTGAAATTCATAGATGGGCGGAATTCTTAATTAAATCATTATATATTCGTATTTTATATTTAATTTTATTATTGAAATAAATACAATATCCATGGTTATTTATTCATGTTAATTGAAATAATTATATGGTATTATTTCATATTTATTTCATTCTACCATATTATGTGAATTTTATTGATTAAAATGAATGTGTTTCATTAATTTTCCCTAACATATTTATTATACCTCATTTATTCAAAGATTTCATTATATTCGTATCATTACAGAGTATCTAAAATCACCATTTTATTATATTATATTTTCCATAGGATGTGAGGGATTTAGTTCTGATTTTAGGAAAAGACAGTGTAAATGGAAAATTGGAATTCTCAATTAAAATTATTTGACTATATTTCATTTTAAAATGTTATGTTAATTTTGAGTTTGTATTACAGTTATCAAGATTGATAAACTATTTATAATATTTTAATGTAATATCTTATATCTAATGTCAATTTTGTAATTTATAAACTATATCCAGTTGGTTGGTGTTGGTGATTATATAGCGGATATTAAAATAAGTTTAGTACAAAAAATTAAAAAATGATTTTGTAAAACATATACCATGTTATATAAAAAAGTGATAGACATTGAGGATACTTATAGATGAAAAACTAAAAGGTTTTGGAATGGAATTTATTATATGATTTTTCCTATAAAAATAAATTACAAAATTTTTAATGTGGACATGGATTGGAAATAGATTCACCTAGTTATAATAACACTGAGAATGATGCATTGGTATTGACTTGAATGTCACCTATTGCATGATATATCCTTATTATGATCCTAGTTTGATAATACATGTGTATATTTATAAAATAATTTTTCTTTTTTATAATCCATGTTTTTGTATTTCATAATAATGATATCCCCAATAAAACCATATTTATTATAATGAGATTTTCCATATATATATTATTTAATTTGGAATATGTTTTTCATAATTTTTGGGAATATAAATTATGTTTGATGTTGTAATGATCTAATTGATTGTATTCTAATGTTTAGAAACAGATGAAAATAGAAGGAGTTAGAATCATATCACCATATGTTCTCCATGTAAGGATTTCCCACCTTGTTCAATTAATGAATTTAGAGAAGGATTTGTATAAGGAACTGATAAAATTATATGCATACTAGGGTAGTAGAATTAGGTTACGAGTAACAAACATTTTTTCTATGGAGAGTATTGATGATCCACCATATTGTGTTACAAATTTAGCAAAAGTAATTCATTATAATCCGTCATAATTCAATGGGAATATGAATATATTTTAATATGAGGAATGGATAAGTTCCTCATATAAGATATTTCTCATTCTATGATGTTAGTGAAAGGGAGAATGTTTTCATTCATTTTTTTCATCTCTCAGGATATGCATATCTAAGTTATCAATTTATTCAAAAACATATGGAAAATGATGAAATGGGAAACGCTGAAAGGATTAATTTCTAGGTACACATATTATAAAAATATTTTCCACCAATGTGATGAGTTGAAATGGAAAGACATTACATTACTCTGATACTAAAATAAAATGAAATGTTAAACGTATGAATCCAGCATCACATGGTCAAAAAATAATCGTATAGACATCTTTCAAAATATGATGAGTTATATTGATAATTTAAATCATTGGAATAATTGAATTGTTTAAAATAGAACTATTGTACCAAAAATTACCATCATTTGATGATATAATATCATTTGATATGAAAATAAAAATATAATTGGTCTTTTATGACATTAAACTGATGTGAGATTAGAATACAAAAACAACAAAAGAATGGATAAATGGAAGAATATGATCAATTCTTTTCCAACACCTCATACTGGTGGAAGGAAAAAACATTGGTTCATTATGAAATAAAATTTAGTTTGGTTCATGTGTAAAGAAAATTACATCAAGTCCATGATTTAAATGGCAAAAAAAATAGTCCTAAATGATATGATTCCTCTATAGTTGTATGAGGAAGTATAGAAATTAATTAACCAAGTGCAAAGTAAATATGACTAAAAATAACCAGTCTGATCAAGTTCAATCATATTATATTACTACATATGATGTGGGTTGATTTATTTATTGTATTTGTATTTATGAATTATGATATATGATTCATTAAACCATTTATATTCTATATAAAATAATTATGAAATAATTTATTGTTGTAGTTTTTTTTTCTATTTCTTAATTTATTTTAGATCATTTGGTAAATTGTGAGGATGACCTAGAAAAGTATTTTAGTGAAAAACATAACATAATAAAAATGTGATTAATTTATTAACCTAAACAAGAACATTCAAATTTATTAAATAAAAATCATATGAAATGTTTTTTATAAATTACAACTAGAAATTAATCGAATACTTTTTCAATATAGGTCATCATTCTATACAGGTTTTGGATAACCAGAAAAATACATTATCTTTTTTAATAAGTACATAAACATAATACAAATTTCTTAATCTGAAGTGCCTCTTAATAAGAAACATGCTTCATTTTAATTACTATAAAATAAGTAAAATTAATATTAAAACATATGGTGAGATTTAATTTTCCCAGTGTGGGTTTAGAAATAATTTTTACACAATTTTATTTCTCCACTTATCTCTTTGGATTAATTTAATAAAATACATAGTTTGATAAAATATAATCCTTGAAATTTTCTTTGAATAGTTCAAACATTTCACGAAATCCATATTAATTTTTTTTATTTTTAAAACATTTATTTTAAAAAATAATAATACATTTTAATTTTTTTATTTTTACATCTATAAAATAATAAAATTTTTATATTATTTATTATACTTAGAATAAAATAAAAAATACCAAGATTCCACAAAACTATATCTCATATAGGACATAATTATTTTGAGGTCATCGTTTTATCCTACATTCGATATCAACTCACCGTATACTCTAGTTCCATTATTTTAGAATACATTTTTAATGGTCTTTCCATTCTTACTCATAACCTGAAAAATATTTAAAATCATAAATAAATTATTTTCATAGAAGTAAATAATCATAGAATACCATTATATAATATAACTTACTTTTAATAAATTCTAAATTATTTATGGGAAATCGATACATTCATTGGATTAATTTAATTTAAATTGAAAAATAATAATTAGATTGATATTTAAACAAATACATATAATAAATGTATCAGATGGTAAAATTATCTTCATATTATGGATATATCATAATTTTGTTTGACATTCATGGATTAAAATGTAAATTCATTAAATAAAATTATGATTGTTATTAAAACATCCTATAAATGTTAAAACAACCATAAATTGTTAACTCTACATTATATAGAATAATAATTTTTCCCATTAAAACATCTTACATAGAACTTTTAGTAAAAAAAATATACATTAAATTAATGGTTAAACAATAATAAAGTATTTTTTTTGTAATTTTACATTGTAGATAAAAGTGGACAATTTTTTGAATCACTTCTCAAATAGAAACAAAATGGGATGAAATTAATTTCCTCACACATAATATATATATATATATACTATTTTGTATTTAAAATATAATAGAGTATTGGTATATTAAGATTAAAAATCCAACTGCATAACATGATAATATAAAATGAAGAAGTCCCTAAATAATGGTATTGAAAGAAAACCATATATCTATATAAACAGTATAGTTTTCTAAAATTAAATGTATATTTAAGAACATTTACCTTAACATAAATGGTTAATCCCAATGCTGTTGGATTCTGGACTGATATTAAAAAATTAGTTTTCGGAGGGTTGGTGGGGACTTCTAGGTGTGAAAAAATTGGAGTAATATATAACAATTTTATTGTACATATTTTATTTATCTCAATTTTTATTAGTATGGAATCATAATAAGATATCAGGTACATATTTTTTGTATAGAAAATCATTTCAATTGTTTTAATTTATATGGATAGTTGTTGGATTATCATGTTTGGTATATAATAATTATATATATATAAAATGGCATTTATCCTGCAGTGTTGTAAGCGTGAATAACTAAACGATTACATATCTGGAAATATGCTATTCTAAAAAAGTGTGTTTGATTTTATATATCATAAAAGGGAATTTAATATATATATATATATATACTTCTAATATTCATATGGAAGTAGAGGGAGAAAAATAATAAAAAATGGTGTTCAATATTTTTTCATGTGTTTGCTCTATGTTTTAATCATGACATGTGAAAAAAATGTCATCGATTTGGCCCAGGTTAAAGAGAATACCAATAGTAGAGAGTAATTGTAACTCTCGAAGGATATGGCCTTCTAGTCATACAAACATGGAATAAGAACAACGACGAAGATGAGTGAAAAAAAGTGTGGACGACCCATATGAACATGATCTTGAACTTATTTCCCAGATTAAATCCTATTGGATTGAAGCTCATCCCACATCCAAATGAGAATACATTAAGAAAATATTCATAAAAAATCATTTATTCCAAAACCAGAAGGAAAAAAAATGGAATTACACAAGGTCCATGAGGGCCTCAACCCAACTTCTCTACAATCTAAAATGGGCTCTGTACATAGGTCTCCTCTTTAATGGTGGTACATATGCTCAACAAATGAAATACCCTTCTTCTTTAGGTGGACATGTGTGGATTCCTCCGATAAGGGGTTGACACCTATTAGTTCATCCTTATTGGTTGAGATGTCCCCATGTTAGCCTTCAATGTTTTTCTTAAATATTTTTTAAACGTAAATAATATTAAAAAAGTATATTAAAATATCATTTATTTAACAATATTTTTAAATTCATTACCAAATATTATTATTAAATTCATTATTATGCATTTTGTAATTATCAATGATATATTTAAAATAAAATTATGTTTTATCTATTATTTTTACCTTTATGAATTTTCATTATGTTGTATCATTTTAAATGTTATATATTGATTCTGATATGCATCTATCATCTTATATTATTTATAAATTTATTTTCATGTCACCTAAGGAATAAAAAAACCAAAAGGATCATTTTACCACGATCAAAAATAAAAAAATCTGATAAATACATCATACTAATGGTATTCACCAAAATCATTCAATGTTTTATTCTCTCTTCTAATATAGATATCTAATTATTTCTTGTACTCTATATTTTTCTATTATTCTTTATAACACATTTATAATTATAGAAGAGTAAATGTACTTATGTGTGAAATTCATAATTATTATCTCAATTGGTATTGTTTGAATGTTTTTGTGGAAATTTATATTGATATTACTGAATATTATATAGTTTCAAGTTTTTTTAATTTGTAATTAAATTAGGGATTTATTGAAAAACTAAAAAAATTATGTTTTTTATTTTAGTATTTATAGAAATTATTAAAATTAAAAAATACATTATAGATCTTGGATGCTAAATTATTCCCCCATTAATTGAATTGCTCAATTGAAATTAGTTTGTATACACACCAGATTGATTAATCTTTCAAACATGCACATTTGTGTTCTTATATAAACAACATTATTATTATTACTAATTATTACTTTATAATTGAAAATATTAATTCAAACCATCATCATTTTTTGAAATGTTCGTAATTATAATGAAAAATAAGCTTTCCTCAAATCAACCCAATCCTCATTTTAGTTTCATGTTATTTGACTTCTTTTACAATAAAACATGTTGTGTAATTCTAGTAAAAATCATGTAAACACCAAAAATATGATTAATCATATATATTAGGTTTATAATCATCAGATAAATATATGGAAATTATTTCTTATAGAATAGTTGAAATGACTTTTTTTGTATTTAAATGCCATTTATTCTTCCATATAAACTAAAACACAAAGCATGGAACATATAGGCTGCGCAGATGTCACCTAATTCTACATCTTTAGAAAGGTAGAAAAAAGACACAAAATGATAAAATAAGGGGAAATATTAGAAAATAAACCATAATATTATCCTTTTCATTCATATGAATGCATATTTTGTATATATAAATGAATAATATACCTGAACTGATCCTTAAAATAATATGATTATATTAGGTGTGATAGATATATTATTAATATTTTTACAAGTTTGTTGAAGGTTTTAAAAGGGATTAGAATGATTCAATCATGATTTTAGAATTAAATTTTGAATAAATTCATCTGGATAAGGCTAAATCTTTTTTTCTTGTTCTTCTGCCTTCCATATTAATGTTTTATGTTGATAAAATTTAATAAGGAGAAATACTGAAATTATTAATTTTCCAAGAGTTTCTCAACGTATCCTGAACATCATTTTAATTGCAACTACAATCCCTCGAATGCATGCTCCTGATTTAGTAAATTAAAATAGTGTGTATTTATTTGATAATAGAAAACAGGGAAATAAAAACAACATTTTAGATTCTAGATTTGTTTATATTATATCATTCAATGAATTAAAAAAGTACATTATAATTTACCCAAGGTTTAAACTAAAATTATACAATTATCTTCATGATTGATGCCTCTTGTTACCAAACAAAAATCATTTGATTTTCTACAAATAATGTAATATTTATATTAAAATATAGAGTGATCATTAATTTTATTTTAAATGGTTTAAAATCATTTATAAATAATTGTCATTGAAATAATTATATCTCATTTGAAATATTCTATTAAATATTTCATTTGATAAGATGTATACATAGAAAACTTCTTCCAATGAATCTAATATTTTCAAAAAATCCATAGCAAGTAAATTTTATTTTGAAAATCATTATTTAGCCAAATAATAATTTTCTCAAACACTTAGTTATATTTATCCATCTTAAAAATAATAAATTCTTGGGACTCTTTATGATACATAGCAGCCCATAACAAAATTACATGATTCCACTAAGTCATATAACATGTCAAACAGTTTCCTATTTAAGTCATGAGTTTACCACCCATACTAAATCAATTAATTTGATAATATAAAGCGTTAATTTATGAAATCATTTTTAATGGTCCTATATTTCTCATTTATAACATAGAAATATTTCCAAATTTAGCATAAATTATTTTCAAAGAATAACATAATCAAACCATTAATTTAAGTAGCATAATATTATTTTTAAGAAATAATATAACACATAAAAAAATATACTCTCATATGATTTATTTAATTTAAATGTTATATAACTAATTTTCTAAAAATTAACAAAAAATTATGCAAAATGAATTACATATCATTAATATCTAATGAAAAATTAATACTTAAATTATGTGGTAAATTCATGGATATATAAGAACCTACTTTTAAAAAACGGTAAATTGTATTAAAAAATATTGAAAGTGATAAATGAATAACAAAATTATAACTCCCAATTAAATAAAATAAAATCCCCTCCAATTAAAACTACTATCATAGAAAATTGTAATTAAACCAATTTTTATTTAAATTTGACCTATAATATAACGAACAAAATTTTTTAATTTTTTGTAACCATAGATAAAATAGGATATTATTTTGAGAACCTTTGAAAATAGAATCATAAAGTGATAAAAATAATTTTATTTCCCTTAATATATTATTAAATTTTTATTGGTATATTTTTATAATAAACAAATATATCTACATTTAGTACAAATATCATATTCTATAACGTGAAAATTTTAAATAAAAACATCTGTTACTTGTGGTTTTAAAATTATTAAATATAAATATGATATAGTTATTAGAAATAAAATTTGTATTTAATAACATTTAACATTCCATAAATGGATGAATCTATAGAAATTGGGGTTTGGACTTAAAGAAATACAATAAGTTTGGGGAGGGTGAGTCAGGTCTTCTAGGTGTTCAGAAATGAGGGTTATATATAATATTTTTATTGTAAACATTTTATATACCTTAATCTATTTTTTATGAATAATAACATGATAAGGGGCATATATGTTTTAAAAAGAATATATTTTTATGTTTTTTTATTTGTATGGAATGGTGTTCATATTATCTAATTTGATATATAATATAGTATATATATATATTGTTCATTTTCATTCATTTATGTAAGAACAAATAACTGAAGGACTCCAAATCTTATCAAATGATGCTTAAGACAAGATTGTTTTTTAATAAATCACCTTGAGAAAAATAAGAGAAAAACACATAAATATATATTATTCCAATCTTCACAAAAATTTTGAGAGATAAAATATAGAAATACAGTATCAAATATTCTGTCAAGGGATTAGTTTGTTTTTTAATCATGCCATGGGGAATAATATGTCATCGATTGGACCTAGGATGAAAAGATATTAATGTCAGAAAATAATGGATACATTAAATCATCGAGTTATATATGTTTCTAGACATGGGGAAGAGGATCATTGAAGAAGAAACATAGAAAAAGTGGATGACATTGATAAAAAAGTTCTCAAACAGATGGCTCTAATTGAATCATGGAGTTTTAAATCATCCATGTCAAAATGAGAAGAGTCCATGAAAATATTCTTAAAACAAACCACATAATATTATTTCTAATTTCATAAAAACACAATAAATAAACTTCAACAATAGCCTTTAGGGCCTCATACAAACCACACTATAAACAAAAATTGTCCCTATGCACAGGTCATCTTGCTAATGGTGTTACATATGCTCCACCAAGTTGCCACCCTTATAGAATTTTCTGGACGTGTTAGCTTCCTCCCACATGGGGATGACCCCTAATGTATCCTAATAATTGATTGAGTTGTCTCCATGTTAGTTTTATAAGGTTATTGATGATTTTTTTTTAATGTAAATACCATAATTAAAAGTACCGTGAATTTTATTTTTATTTAATATTCATTATAATGTGTTTAATGAATTTTATTTTTAAATACTATACATTTTATTTTCTAATTATCAATGATATATGAAAAAAATCATTGTTTTACTTTTTATAATTGTTTTAATCAATTCCATGAAGTTATATCATTTTAAATTTTATATTAATATTCTAATTTGTAACTATCAACTTAAATTCAACTTAAATTTCTTCTTATGTTTCTTAATGGATACTAAAACCCAAATGGAATGATTTAAAATAGTAAAAGATAAAAATTAATATAAATAAACATGAATAATGGTATTCATCAAATTATTTTTAAGATCATTTCATGATTCCATAATATATTTATACTTCAATTTTGTTGTTTTTAATTTTTTTGTTCTTCTTACTACTAGTTTTATAATTATGGAAGATTTAAGGGAATTGGGTTACACATTATTCATTATTATACTAATATTTGGGGATCCAATTATTTTTCTAGTACCTTTAGTTTGCCTACTGAATTATCTATGGCATCTAGTTTTTAAGTATTTAATGATGTAAGTGATTTGAAAAATATATTATTATTTTTTGAACTTATTTTTTTATTTTTCAATATTGATTGTATTTATTAAAAATGTAAAATACATCATATATTTAGGATTTTAATATTATGGGATGATAACCATTAAAATGTTACTGATATTTAGATAATAATTAAATAATATATTTATTGATAATGCTTGTGACCATATAATTGGATAGTGATTTAATTGTTTACATTTTTTTGCAAGAGATTACTACATATGTTAATCTATGGACTATATTTGATAACATTTGATTTTAGCTTTGAATGTGTCTATGTTTTCATCAAGGATTTATGGTTATCAAGGTACTCTCATATTGGAAATTTTATATTAATAGACACTTGATATTTTCTTGGGAATAAAATTTATATTTAGTAAACATCATTTTAAATTTGGTTAGTCATTTTCTTGATGTTATTTAAGGGACAATATTTACAATATAGGTTATGTATATATTTTGGGAGTTATAGGGAATTTATTTATTGTCGTTTTTTGTAATGCTAAGAGTAATTTATTGTTTCTATTATTTGATTCATATAATCCATTAAAATGTAATTTTATTAAAAATTCATCTCACATATTTATTTCATCTAGTAACAAAGGATGTATAATATGTCTAAAACACATCTAAATGATGAATTATCTCACCAAAAATATAATTATATCATGTAAATATATAACCATTTATTTAAATATAGTGAATCAATTCTTCAATTTTTTAGAAATGATGTTGAAAAAAATGTTATCAAAATACCATCATTTCTAATGAACCAATTTTCATTCCATACATTATATATATATATATATGTATTTTTTTTATAATATTCAAAATATTATTCAATATATTGTGATAAAAAATCTCTATAAATCTCTATTAATACATGGGTGTCATTAATCTATTCTATGTACTATTTTTAATCTCTAGTGAATGTTATTCAACATAGAAACATTGTAATTTTTATTATAGATTATATATGGTCATCCTTTTATCATATAAAAATTGAATTTTATTACATAATTGTAAAAATTTCAATTTCTAGGTAATGAATTTACAAATTTAATACAATTGATTGTTTAAATCAACAATTAATATTTTACATGTAATATAATAAAGGGGAGGGAATATAGCACCATATGATTTTAAAATAGGAACAACATGATTGATTGTGTGTGTCACTCACAACACTACAAATTCTAGTGAATGTAACATCCATATAAATTAAGTTATTTTTTAAATTAATTAAATCTCATTGAAAATATTGTGATGCCTAAAACATTAGGTTAAAATAAAAAACCATTGTCTATTAGATTTTCAGTATTTTAACATGAACATTATAACATATTAATTACGTTTCTAGCACGGAATTGTAATACATATCGTATGAAAATTTTATATTTTACAATTGAATAAAATAAATTAAATGGTTATCTATTTAATACCAATTCTATAAGAATAATTAGAATGTAAATGTAATATTTTATAAAATATGTATTTTTCTAAAAAAAATTTCATCATGCTTAGTGCACATAATTTATAATTAATTATTTCCACTTTCAAATAAAAAATAAAAAATAAAAAATAAAAAAAAATTATTAATCATTATATTAATTTTACCTTCATGTGAATTATTTTTATTTTTATGAAACAAATCATTTTATGATTAATAGTGGGAAATAATAAATTATAATTTGGAAAATACTTTTTTGGTAAAATATATATAATGAATAATTTTTATTTTAAATGGATTTTAAGTATAATATATTAAATAATATATCTATTAATCTTATTCATGTCATTGTAATCATTTTAATATTAAATTATTATACAAAAACTTCGTAATCATTTAAAAAAATCTTTTTTAGCACATTTTTTCATCATTCATATACGATTACTTTTAAATTAATGTTATCCCCATATTTAAATAGAATTTTGAAAAATGAATTACATATTTATAATAAGAAAAAAAATATATTCTCATATATGAAAAATTATATATTTATCATACAAGAAGGATCAAGAGACAACATAATTAGCTCTTATGAAAATTTATTATAAGAAAGATGTGCCGAAAAAACCACACCCACATCAAATAATTACCTATCATAGAAATAAAAATCATTCTCATTACCAAAATCATCGATAGTTTAAAATTAATATCAAGAGATAACTTTTCTGAATTATTTTAATGACTCATCTTCTATTTTTCTTAACACCTTTTAGGATGACCTGGTTGACACATTCCTTTGCACGTTAGTGTAATCATTCATCTGCCTTTGCATAAGGGGAGAATGATAATTTTTTCCCTTACATGAATACATCCTTAAATGAGACATTATTTTTAGATGGATATATATCCATTTCATTGTAATAATTGGTGATATTATCCCATTTACTAGAATAATTGGATGGATTATAAAGTTTTTGAATATCCTCCAGAAAATTTGTGGCTTCTGTACAAAAAAAATATCTTCACCCCATGCATCTTGAATTGGAATATCCTCACCTATTGATTTCTCCATAATGAACAAACTGAAAGAGACTAAATAATTTGGTTTACCATCACATACTTACTCAAGAGACGAAAAATCATTGGTTGGTTCCATAATTTGTTCCCACTCCTCTTCCAAAAACTTTTCAGGATCCAGGATCAAAACACCACTTGATACATAATCAAACATATTACCCTTTACATGTGTTTCCCATTATTTTTGAGGGATTTCCACAATAGGATATCCCTTCAAAACTCAAAGAATATATTAAACAACCTCGTACAACATTGTGAGAGACACTAGAATTGTTGCGATTTCCATTAGCAGCCACCACCAATCTGTGTGACACTCATTGGAGGAGTGATATCCTTTAAATCCTGCTTTATCCTATCTAAAACTGCATAGAAAATCAGATCGTGTGGTAACAAGAATGGTTGTTTCATCTTACCAAAATCACTTTTTATCACCGGATTAGACCCCTTTTTATTTCAACCATGACCTAATACATTCACCACATGAGACTGGGGGATTGTTACATGATGATTCTATAGTGGTCCCCAAGGGAATTATTACTGTGGGGATTTAGATGATCCATGAAAGTACCATCAAAATATAATACTTTATCGTGGAATAGATCTGTCACCTTTTTTTCATATACCCACTCTAGAATATCAGTGATTGATGTCCACATCAGTTGCAATGAATACAAAAATCCATCCATTATTCCAACTTCACAACTGACCTCCAACAAAATTCCTATCCATTAGTAATCCACACCATATTCTTCAGCGGTATAGATATGTCCACGTCCACTCTAATATAGGGGGAAAATGAAATAAAACACCATTTTAGGTATCAGAAGAGAAATATTGACCAACCATATTTTTTAGATGAGTTAAAATTGATGTTTTTAAGGGAAGCAGGAGAACATGGAATTCTTCCCAAACTCTCATAGTTAGATTATCTCTCTGCCTATATAAATTGAAGTTCTTTATAAAAAGAATGAATAAGAAGACAATGTGTCATCAAGGAGTTGAAGAAAAATAAATGATGATTCTTTCCATTAACTAAAATGGAATAATAATATGGATTCTCTCAAGAATCTCATCAATTATGTGATCTCACAAACCCCAAGATTCATAGATGAAACTGTCAAATGAGTCAATAAAAGGGAACTGATGATGAAATCGGGACAATAGATTCAAATTGAAGAGATAATGTGCATTATTGAAATCCAATGGTAATGAAGATATTTTATTTGATTCATGGTGAATATTTGGGACATTCAGGAACATTGAGATTGAATAACCATAGGAACAAATATCAGATTGGAGAATGGGATGAAAGAAGGAAGAAACTTCTATTGATCTGAAAGTTAGAACGGAGCACCACCCACTGATGGGGAGTGGGTATCCAGGACCTCCATCAACAGAGCCTAGGTCAATGCTATTAAGGGCATTGTGACGGAGAAAGAAATTTTCCATGCAATGTCATAATGAATACAAAACACATTAAAAATTATTTTTCATGGTTAATGTGAAAAATCATTTTCAGAGAGGTTAAGAAATAATGATATGGTTAAAATGACCAAAAACCTATTTAAAAATAATTATATAACCATATTTAGAGCCTATAAGTTTTAATAATCTATAATAACTATTTTGTTACAATTTCATAATAAAAAAAACAAGGTTATACGATTTTCATTACAAAAACTAGTAGTGTTTCCCTCACCCAATTTAAAAAAGTCGACCCACTCTCCTCTCTTCATGGCACCTTAATAGTATTTTTTCACAACCAATACCATTTGAAATATCATCCCAAATTTAAAAATATCATTTTAAAAGATATTATTATTTCCATAAATCAATTTTATGAATATGTTAGGAATAATATTAAATTGGTGGGATTATAATACGTAAAATTACTAATGATCCAATTTTTAATATCATCATCCACCTCTTTGAAATAATTTCATATTATTACAATATACTAAAAAATTAATATAACATATTGAAATATATTATTTTATTATTTTAATTACCAATATACAACTCGAGTTATGACAAATTGGAAGCAATAATGTTGCTTAGGTGTATGACCAACAACTTCCTTGTGAACTGATATGGCATGATTTCGATCAAAACATATCAGAGTAGAGAAATATGATGTATTTAAGGTATATACATGATATTTATAACATAATTATATATTTTTATTCTGTATTTAAAATAATAATTTTTACCTTCCATTAAGAAGGGGATAATACAACTTTAATCATTTGTATAATGGACTACCGCATCACAAAGTAATGTGATGTTTTTCACTAACACTTCACATGGAATGTAATATAATAAATTATAATTAATATATGTGATATAAGTAAAATATTTATGATATTAATTAAATATTTATAATAATTAATACATAATATATAATTTAATTTCTTACCTTTTCACGTACTAAATGATGATAAACACGTTCATGTATTTATGGACTACAACCTTTTTGATATGATGTTAATATATTTTCCCCAAAATAAAATATATTATATATAACTATTTTTAATGAAATGATATTTTATTTATGAAAGTATGAATATTATTTAATGATAAAATATTATATAAATATTTTCCTTAACGATCATTGAAAAATTGAGATGTTACTCCGACGTGTGTACAACCTATCGCCTCAATGTTTGTATCATACATCATTTTTCAAAACAAATTTATTGATTGGTCATAATAGTTTATTTTTTAAATAAATATAATTATTTTTCCAATTTTACTATTCTATAGTTATCAAAATTATTACATGTTAGATCAATAGTCATCCTACTAATGTAATTTTTGACACATAAGTTAAATTTCATTGAAACACCCAATGTAAATTTAAATTATTATATAATTTTATATAACATGTTAACAAGATAAATAAAATGATTAATAACATTGAAAATGTTTATTATCTTAGTAAAAAACTAACATAAGATTATTATTCATGATGATAATGAATTAATGTGACAATTAGAACTTATTGCCTGGGGTTCTCATCTCACCAATATTCAACAGGAAATATATCATAATCCGAATTTTTTTATGGTTTATATAGTTACCATTATATATATTATATCATGAATTTATTTAACTAAACACTATTTAAATATTTATTTTAGGTTATTTCTTTCATTGAGATTATTATTCAAAATTTTCCCAAGTGGTATAGTTTTTTAACAATCTCATTATTATTAAATATTATTTTTTTATAAGTACCCATGGGGGAATCAATATATATTTATATCTTAAATTCAATATATTTTCACCTAATATGGTTATTTATTTACTTTATCAATTAATAGTACCATTTTCCCACAATTCTGGACATAAAATGAATAAAAAGTGTTTTAATGAAAATGAGACATTATTTCTATATTTGTTCATAAATAATATTCCATAAAAACATGTTTTTTCAAATAACATTCCAAAATTGATTTTAATATTTTTAAAATGAATAAGTAAAGAAATTTTTACACATTTATTCATTTTTAAAAAAATTATTTATTGGAATCGTTATGTCGTTTCTAAAAAATGCTATTTTTTACAATAAAATGTTAAAGGAATATTTATTTTTCAGTGTATGGTAATAAGATATTTACCACCATTATGGATACTATATTTCATAAAATTATTTGAAAATATTTCATAATTATTTTCAATGAAACTGTTTTTAATGGATTTATACTTTTTGGTTTAAAATTTTATTTTCAAAAAAAACATTATTTTCCTCAAAAACATTTTAATGATCTTTTTATTTAATTTGTACACATCAACGACATAAACTCTTTTTATACTAATGTTCCACTAGGAGTATGTTTAATTAATGAAATATATATTATTATTCTGGATTTTTTAATATTATTTTCATTAGGGATGTTGTATTTTGATATCCTTCATATTAATATGGATGTTTTCTGCTAATTCTTATTAATTGGGGTAAAAATTTACATTCCTATATCTGGTTTTATAATATGAATGTTTATGTAGATTATGTATCACCCCTATCATATGGGGATTTAATTTAATTTATACTGTGATATATTTGAATACATATATATATCCCCTTGATGGATCGATTTGACTCATTAGAGAAACTATATTGGGTTTTGGTCAAGTCATTTCCCATTTATTTTTTGTTCTTTTCATAGATCCTAAACTATATATTTTAGAAGACTAGTGTTATGCATTCCACCATTATGAATTATTTTATGCTTATTCATGGTGATTATTTGATTACATAGTTTATCAATGTTCTTTTTTTTAAAGATCATATGATTATCTATATAGAATAATTTGATCCTCAATTTTTCATACCATATTATGCTCTAGATATGGATTAAATAGAATGTAATAATGTTATTAAACATTCCATTCTAATAATACAATATTTATTCAGATATTACATTTTATGATTAACCTCACTAATAATTCTAAACCACCCTTTCCTTATGTTTTGTTTTCACCAGGATAAAAGGATGTATTTTTGGAATGATATGCCTGGATATAAAGTGGGGAATAATGAAAATATTAATGAATTTTTTTTCAGAATTTTAGGATTTAAATAGTAATTTGAATGTTTCATGAATATCTACTTTAAAAATAGAACAAAAATATTATGTCAATTGTGATGTGATATCATGTATCAATTCCTAATGTAAAAACGAAAAACCCAGCATCATGTAGCTGGGGTCGTGGTTGCAACATTTTATGTCATCAGTAAACACACTCTATTTTAAATTAAGTGTATCAAGAATTCTTTCTCTAAAATAATTCATTATAAAGGTGATATTATTTTTAATAATTTGGATATGACTCGCCCATTGGATTTCATAAATTTCATAAATGATTTAATGAGCCATCATGGTTATAAATTCTTTTTTAACAATAACTAAAATTGTTGAATTCAACCTCATTTAAAATATCAAAATAATTTTTTCATTTTCCTATAATATTATTATAATCAATACTGTTGAATACTTATATTATATAAATTATAAATTTTCCATCCACTATATTTCTTGTTTTCTGGAAGTTATTTTAATTCATTATTTTCATAATCTTTGAATATCTCAATAGTAATTATTATTGGAAATTTAACGATATCATCTAAGAAAAAAATACTTTAGATCATTATATAAGGGTTAAAAAAAGACTCAGGTTGGCTAATTTAACCTAAAAATAAGTTTTTTGTGATTCAAAAGTGTAAAATTACTCTATTAATTTATTCACAAAAAAATATATTTTAAATCTATTATAAAAGAAACAAACTATTTATAAATAAGTTTGAATGTATAATTTTTAGAATAATATCTAGTTACTAAAAAATAAATGTGATCTATTTTTCACTTATCATATTTAATATCTGAAAACTCAATATTATCATGATATGAAAAATTACCAGATTCATCAATAAAACAAAAATCATGCTCCTTTTCATCGAATGTTTTAGTAGTTTCAAATAAATCAAATGGGGAATTTCAAGAATCATCAGGTCTACATGAATCAGTTTTACTTTTACAACACCCATAAAAGTGGAAAAATTAGCCATATATAAATCATGCTCAATAGATTTTTCTTCATTTCTAAAAAATATCATTTCTCAGTCATTAATGTTAAATTATGATATATCTTGATGGAAATCTAATCAATCATGTTTACTTGACTGGATGAATGATCCTCTATTCGGTATTTCAAAGATTAAAAAATATTAAACTGAACTGTTTAATCATCAAATTCTAGTGATAATATTCCCTTATAAATAACATTATTTGCACATAAATATATTTTAATGACCCAAACCTTCTGAATAATAATTTTTCATGAAAATGTATGTCATATTATTTTGTACTCGTCAAAATTATATCTCGTTATTAATAAAGTAATTATAATTGAAATGGGACTATTAGATTTCGACTTTTATATGAATAGTAGTGAATATGATTGTTGGTCATTTTGAATGTTAAAAACTATACTCTTTAAATTAATATTAGTTATTATAAATAGAAATGATAATGGTTATTATTGGAAAAAAAGATTCAATAGCTTCATCTAGTAGAATCGGGACATAAGAAGCCCATATGTCAGATCATGGGAAGGAGGTGGCATCTATGGGATTCACACTTATCGAAGCCCAATATGAACATCAATATGATAATCATTAAATTAAAAGAATAACATAGAAGTTCATGTTGATTGAAATCACCATTGATGCAACGTTGTCTGAGTTTCCTGCAAATTCTATCATCATTGTAACCTTACTCTTAGGTTCTATGCGGGAGTTACATGGGGTTATGTAATGAGGCCTTAGTCACATTGTGTGATCCATTGGAATGAATAAAAATTTTTATTACAAAATTTCAATATTAAGAATATATTTTCGTAATAAAATATATATTTAATTAATATTTTTTGATAAATTTAATATAGAAATAAAAATCTTATGTTTTTCATATTTCACAAACATAGAGAGTTAATCTCATAAAATAAACATCATTTTTGAATTTCATTTGTAAAAATGAAATCTATGATGAAATTGTTGATGTTTTCAAAGAAAACTCAATTTTTTATTATTAGATGAATCATTTTTAATGAATAGTTTTTTATTAATATTAAAAAAATGTAATTAAATAACTATTTCTTTGAAATGATTTTTGAAAAATGGACATACAACGATGCAATTTGGGAGATCTGTAAAGTCTAATAGGATCAACAAATTTTTTTGATTAGTAACTTGACCCTTTTGAATAGAAATTTTTCCTTAATTAATTGTAATATTACTCATTGAATAGTCACCTCACTGATGAAAATATACATATATTTTATTCATCTTAAAAAGTCATGTGTTACAATTATATCATTGTTTAAGAAAATAAATATTTTAAAAATTATTAGTTATGTATTGTTATTTCATTAAGATAATTAAATATAAAATAATATTTATTTTAATAAAATTGAGTTCATTTTTTAATTCTATAAATTGAAAATGGATAGGGTGAATTTTGTGGATTTTTATGAAACATTTGATATTTTGATGAATAGAAAAAACACACTTGTGAGTTTTTAGTCTGTTTAATGACATCATAATTTTGGTATAATGATATAATTATTAAGATACGATGTTTCTCAAAAATTAAATATTAAATTATATTATGAGGTGTTTCATGTGTCCAATAGTGTGGGAAAATACTGTTCTCAAGCCCATAGTTTTTCAAATACTAATAATGAGGCATCCTTTGAAATTCATAAAATTTTATCTCACTTTTGTCTATAAATACCCACCCATTAAATAATTTTAATTCTATAATAATTCATTATAATTGATGTTATAAATTTATTACCTACCAAGGGTTCCTATCAATGAGTCTTTAAGCCCCCATGGTCCTAATCGACTTCACATTCCCATTCATGTTTTATTTTAAGTTGATTTTCATTCTTATTTCTATACCATGTTACTTTATCAATTTTATTATCTCCCTATATTTTATTATGAGTCATTTATTAAAGTTATACCCTTGTCCCCCACTTTTTAATGTCTTATAAAACAATATTTCATAGCAGTTATGCAGCTGAATTTTCAATTAAAAAATCTCTCTTTTATCAAGTAATTATTCGATTTTTATTATATAAATAACCAAACCCATTTAATTTACTTGTGTATTCATGATGACATAAATATTATTTATTTCATTCTATAATCAACATAAAAAAACCCATCTTTCATTATCTATGTGTAATTAATAACATTATGATCATGTTTTAAAACACATATTATAATGCCTAGATTTTGATATGCAACCCATTTATCTTTTTCTCATAGGGATATTTATGAAATGATTGATTATGATCTATGTGTATCCTATTAATATAAATTCATATTAATGGTTCACCCTTATAGCACTAATATTCATTGTGTCATGAAATTAATCTCTAGAGGTGACATGTTTTACAATACCTTATTGATCAACCTTGGGTAATTTTTAGGACACCTTTGGGATGGACCATGGTGATATGCTTATGAATGTATAAATTTGATTTGAATCAAAATTTTCATATTATAATCATTTGATTTGTATTATGATATTCATTTTTTCCATTTCTCAAATATTTATCTTTTCATCATGTTTTTATTGATATCATATGTAAACTGATTCCCTTGATTACCCTTAATTGGCCTTCTGCTCACCCTTTCCATTGATGTATGTCACTAGTATTTGATATATATAAATTTTTATTTGATGAACCTATTATTAATTTTTATAAGTTTAATAAATGAATGGATTATATTTTCATGTATTATTTACGTAATTTCATGAAACTAAACTATAATGATTCTATGTTTTTATAATGTAATGAAAAGTTATCTAAAAAAGGAGGGATTCTATATTTGGTATCAAAGGATTGTTTAGTTATTTTTGGAAATTATTATATTAAAGGATTAGGATAACACTATATAAAATATTAAATATGAGCAAACATACATGTATTTTTTTTTGAAATATTAATTATTTTGTTTCCAAAAAAATTAATCCATATCGGGATACAAAAAAAGTGGATGTGGATATGGCAGAAATATATCTATGGGTAAAACCTGAAAACACTGCAATGAGCAAGGCTCAAATGTGAGCTGGTGTAAGACATTGGTGCTTGATTCACTCTTTGTTTGGAACTCTTAGTGTGTATGTTTGGGTAATAACATGATTATTAGAAATAATTATAAAGGATTTATAGTAAATGTATTTGTTGATATTGAAAAATGTTTTCAACAATAATGTTTTATGATATAGAAATATATTAGAGATATAATATTATTAAATCAAATAAGTTTTTAACAAATTTTTCCATCTTTGATAAAATGGGTGGAAATATGAGAAACTATGGAACTTTTTACCGTAATGGAGCATTTGGTAATGACCCTTCGATAGATGCCAGAAAAGAAGACTGCATGAGAATGATGAATCAAATGAATCAAGTTAAGGGAAATAACATGAATCAAGTAGAAAGACCTATATATAGAATATCTTTTATGAACATCTTAGTTTCAAATAAGAGAATGTCTCCTTGTCTATTTACCACTTGGAGGGAGAAGCTGATAAGTTTAAGAATTATTTAAAAACATGTGGCTAATAAGGTATATTTTAGATTTGGAGTGGGAATTGTTTATGGGACTATTTTTTAATAAGTATTTACCTAGTTTATTGAGAACTAAACGGAGAAAGAAATTTTTCATGTTGAAGATGAAGGATAATGAATCTTTAGGAAGCTATGTAATGAACTTCACGGGGATTTCATTTTAAACCTCTCCTACAGAAGAATATATCCAACCGATACAATGTGAAATTTGATGATGTCGTATGAAGAGCTATAAAATTTTACCTTGGTTTCGATGAGACATAGTAGGTAAACATGTCCAATGAAAATAAGATATCAATACATCCATGCATGGGTGGGATATTTTATCAAGTAATAGGTGGAAACAAAGGGAAACATCCCACAAGTAACTAATGTTGGGAGAAGCATTTATGGAACACCTTCATCTAGATAAGGAAGTGTTACAAGTGTGGAAGAGAAGTCTATGTTTCTTGGAATTTCCGTAGTGAGGTAACACCTCAACATCCCAATAATAACTACAAAGGGGATATGTTGAAGGTCATACATGACATCTAATGCTTCTTGTGTGGACATATTTGGAAATTTTCGAACCACTACCCAAATCTGAATGTTGTGGATGGGAATCACCATCAGCCTCATAGTAGGCCAAGGGAGAAATAACATGTGTTTGGTATTAAGACAGCTGAAGTTGATGCTTGAAATGTTATAGTGGTAGGTACTCCATTTTTTAATTCAAATGTAGAAGGTATTTTTTTTATTCGGGTACTATATATTCCATTATATCCTCCATGTTTTCAAACAATATAAAATCAATCCCAGAACTACAAAAATTAGAGTTATCAATCATTACTCATATAAGTATAATCCAATCATAAATAGTATGTCGAATCTCCCGTATTTACTTTTGTGAGAGAAATATTATCAAAAAGATGTAGTTATTCTTATGTTGGAATTTGACAATGTACTAGGGATGGATGTGCTCTAAATCTATATTGATATGATAAATTGTAGAAGAATGGAAATCTCTAGGGTCTTGAATGGAAATCAATCATTTATATTTTAAGGAGAGATATCACTACGTGATCATTATCTAGTCTAACCAGTCAAAGAAGTATTTATTCACGTGAGTTGTAATGTAGAAAAGGAAATGAAATTATAAGGATATATAACATTCCAACACATCGGGAATACAGTGATGTATTTCTTGATTAGTTACCCAGAGAACCCCTAGAAATAAAGGTATAGTCATCCATTGAAATCATGCATGGTTTTAAGATGACAGTAAAAACACCATATAGAATGGTGAATATGTAGCAGAAAGAATTAATGAAAAAACACTATATTCTTTTGGAGATGGTATTTATCCAACAAATTGTGAATCATTGGGGAGAACCTATTATCATTGGAAGAAGAAATATGTATCAGTGTTTCTATTCATTGATTATAGATAACCAATCGACATCAGAGTGAAGAAAAATTACCTTATTCTATGAATTGATGTCTTCTATGACCAACTTCCTGGGGAACAATTATTGTCTAGGATTTATATTTGGTATGGTTATCATCAATTGAGGGATAAGTAATAAGATATTATAATGACCGACTTCTGATCATTATATTTCCATTATGATTTTGTTGTTATGCCCTAAGGATTGACTAATTCACCTTCTATTTTTAAGGATTTGATGAGCATATTATTTATATACTATATAATAACTTCATGGTAGTCTTTATGGACGATATTTTTATATTATAAAATTTTTTGGAAGAGGATAAAGATCGTATAATGGTTATGTTAAAAACTCTAATGAAGGAGTGGTTATCTGAAATATTTACATTGTGTGATTTTTGGATACAAATTTATTTGTTATTGGGGAACATTGTAACAAATTAAGGAATATTAGTTGAACCTTCCATGATAATGGTATTGGAGGAGTGACCTCGACCTACAGCAATAACTAATATTTAAATTTTCCATGGTTTAGAAGGATATTATAAGAGGTTTATGAATAACTTTTCATGTTTTTATTATCCAGTATATAACTCGAAAAGGGGATATGTTCATCTAGATATGGAAGGTGAGGACAATTTCCATGAGCTGAGGAATATATTGGTTACATCACCCATGTAAACTCTACCCAAAATCATATAATGATTAATTATTTTTAGTAATGAATCTATAAATGGTCTTGGGTGAGTCCTCACGAAAAATGAAAGGGTAATATCTTGTCCAACCCTATAGTTAAAGGCTCATTAGAAGAATTATTAGACCCATGATATTGAGATGGTTGCAGTTATTTTTTCCTTTATGATATGGAGGAGCTATATTTTTTTGGAGAATTATTATGTATACATAAAACATAAATGTTTGAAGAATATTTTCATGCCAAAAGAATTGAACATTAGGCATTGGAGACAGTTGGAAAATCTAAAATACTATAATTTTTTAATTCATTACCATCCTAGAAGAGAAATCAATATTGCTGATGCATTTAGTGGGAAATACCCTATTGTGGTGGAAATGATATGGTTTCAAAGAGATCATTTGACCAATGGCCTAGTAAGGATAGAAATGGGAATTCTTAGGGAAGTTAAATCATCAAGCCTACAAAAAATTATTTCTCAATCATCAGTACTACTGGAGATCAAGAAAGGTCAAAAAGTAGAACATTTGATACCAAATAATATCGAGGCATTGAAGTGTGGTAGGTTTCCTGACATCAATGAAGATCAAGAAGGTGTAGTTAAATTTTATACATGACAATTTCTTTAATCATTTCTATAATGAAAGAATGATAGGATGGATGAATCTCATAGCTCTACAGTCATTATACATCCTCAAATAATGAAAATGAACCGGGTACTTTCTGATAATAACTCGGGGGGGGGGGGATAACATTAATAGGGAGATTTACAACTACACTACACAGTTTTTAGTGTTTTAGAATGTGATGGTAGAGTGACAACATCCTATAGGGGTTTTGTAACCACTACCCGTACTAAAATGGAATTGTGACAATATGTCTATGGAATTTGTCACTATTCTCCTGAGAACATCCAATAGAAAAAATGTGATATGTGTTATAGTGGATGGTCTCACCATTTCTTCCCATTTTATCACTTCTCAAGATGAATAATCTCTTGATTAAATTTCCATGACATATGTGAAAAGTGATAAAGTAGTATGTAGTTAAACTTTCAATGGTATTTGATTATGACCCAATTTAAACATCAATATTCTAGAGATGTCTTGAACATGATCTATGTACCAAATTAAATTTTAGTATAGACTATCACACCCCAAAAGAGGGACAATCTGAATAAAATATTAATAAAATCAAGGATTTATTGAGAACAATCTGAATGGAATTTAAAACTGTTTGGTGTAACGACCCAATGTTTTTAATGGAAATTCCTTTCTTATAAATATTCCATAAAATCACATAATAATGAACTACTAAGTGATAAGTGACCTTTAAACATAAGTTTGTCACTTTTGTGTTTGGAATTTCAAAAATACGGCATACGTGGTTGTGTTCAAGATGTTTTTTTGGAGTTTAATCAAATAATAATAATTTTTTGGTGAATAGTAAACTACCCTAATGAATAGTAACATACCCTTATGAATAGTGATATACTCTAATTAATAGTAACCTTGCTAATGGTGGTATAAAATTAATATACATGTTGATGTTCGATATACCTATAGTTTAGCATGAGTAAATGAATTCTTTAATGAAGGTTATGATAATAAATTATTATTTTATTTAAAAATTAAAATAATCATATTTATATTATTATTTTTGAAAAATGGAATTCATTTTTGGTTTCAGAATGCTGAAAAATGGTTGGGTTAATTTTTAGGGATTTTTCTGATATACTTGAATTTTTGATGAATAGTGAAATACCGTAATTTACAAAAATAAGCTAAATAAGCAAATTTTATAGTCGTGTGTGATATGTTGCTGATGTAAGCCCACTTGGTTTGGGGTTACATTATAAAATTAATATTCTTGGTCATGCAAGACTCACTATTCCTTTTCTTGTGGGGAAATAATAAACTAAGGAATTTTCTATTAAGGAAACCTATCTCTTCTCCACTATAAACACCCTATCTCTTATCCTCTTTCCCCCTAACCTCTAAACCCTTTTTCCTATCCAAATTTCTTCCCAAATACCCACCCAATCTCCTTCCCACGTCCAAGGCTTGCTGGTATTTCCAACAGATCAAAACCAAAGCCCCTAAGATGAGACCCAAAGAGAGAAGATCAAATGGTAAGAACCCTCTTTTGTTTTCAAGTGTTTTCATTTCATTTTATTTATTTCCATTTACACTCTTCCCCTTCCTGTATCCAAAAAGCATGAAAGATCCATAATCTCATATATTCTGGATGGTAATCATGTTTATGGAAAATTTCAAGCATCATACTTCTCCTCCTCTCCCTCATGTTCTAGAATTAAACATTTTCTGTGATGGGTCAAATTACAGACATCATGGATAATGTGTTTTCAAATTCTCTTATCATTTTGATTATGGTAATGAAACCATATATGTTATGGTTGAACCAGATTATTATATATTTCATATGTCCTATTTAACATTATTTAATCCTCATACACTAATGATATAAAACAATAATACAAAACTAGTCAATTATAGGCAAAATTGATAAAATTAATTCAAGTGTTTATCATTAATTGTTAATGTAAAGGTTCTCTTTCACTATAATTAACCAAATTATTTTTGTGACCATGTAACCTACTGGATTTCCACTAATTTTACAACTTAATATTATGGACAACCACTTTCATCATACAATTTATTTGATCATAAATACAATTGAACCGATCATTAAATAAAATGAAACAACCGGACCCAAACAGTGAAATTGAATCTCGTAATCAACCAAGATGGGTATAAATGAACATAAAAAGGTTATACTGAATATTTTACTTTTAGATATGGTTCGGGAACTATGGAATAATAAACCTAATTTGAATATTCAGATCATTAATATCATGTGGATAACACCGACAAGCCTAAGGTAAGAGATCCTCTCAATTTCACTCTTATTCAAGATTGTTCACTCTATTAAGACATGTTGTGTGTAATTATTAATAACGAGGTATGATTTCTCAACTGCCCCATACTACCCTCATTATTTATAGGTGATGATAATTCCATTTCCTCTCTCACTAAGCCCCCTCAAGTACTCCCGCCACCTTGCCAATAATCCGTAATGAATTCTTCATGAACTTCATTTATTCCTTCGGGTTGTCTTATCTACCATTCTACCAAAATGATGTTATCTTATAATTTAGTTTTCATACTCTAAATGTTTATTACATGTTACAACTCTATTTATAAAGACTCTTTCATCCTTTTCTTTTGGGGATATGCATTATTTTAAGTGATTCTCTCCTCATTACTTCCCGATAAGTGAAACCGTTTTAGGGGAACTTCCTGAATTATTTACAATAATCAAGTGTACTCTATCCTATGTTTTAAGTCACCTTTGTCTTTATAAAATCAGTCTTTTTATTATGAAAACACTTTTGGTTTACATCAAGTTTTATAAAAAATCTGAGGGGTCTTTTCTTTTTAAGGTATATTCGATGTTTTCTGAAACCACAATAAAAAGGTTTGGCTCAAAGATTTCTAAAAACTATTTTTACATATTATAACTTAAGTTTGTTAACACTTGTCCTGATTCATTCATTTATACATTATTAATGTCTATTTATTATTTAATTCTTTTTTTTTCATGGATGTTTGTATGTTACATCCCTTTTTATTATGCTTCATGACATGATTGTGTCCCCATTTCATTCCTTGGGTACTCTTATGTTTATGTTTGATTGATTATGTGAGAATATTTATGTTGAAAGAATATACATGAATAATCATAGATGGATGCACCCAGATAGCTCTCTAATTAATTGGGTCATGTTAATTTCTCATGAAAATATAATGGGCAAACGGTCTGGACGGTTATCCATGGCTTGTGCTACTATGGGAAATGAGATTGGTGGTTAGACTTGACTTGTACTAAAGTCTTGCTTAAAGTCGATGCCACCTCTCTATGAAACTAATCTTATATAATCTCGTTATTATATGATCCCATGATTATTTTATCCCATGTTTTTATGATCCCATATTTATATTTTATGATTCCATATGTTCCATGCTTCCAATATCATTATTTAAATCATCCTAACTCATGTGCTTAATGTTTATTATTATGTTCTTTCCCTTAATGGGATTTTTAGCTCATCCCTTTGTTCATGTGATCCCCAGGGTACCCTATGCAGGTGTAAGTGCTCCATGGAAGTTAGGACCTCATTATGAAGATTAAATAATGATGTGTTTTTTAGACCATGTTTTATGTTATATGTAACTAGTCATCCGAGAAACTAGACTTAACGATCCTTGGCTTGTACTCTAATGAAAAATTATGTTTAAATTCATGAAATGTTATGTGTAAAAGGATAGGGTCTCTATAGTTGGTATCAGAGAGTGGTCTAGTTCTTTTTCGAGATTATGAATAGATCAACTTAGTGAGAACCTTAAGGATGAGACTATGTGTTAGAAAAAATTCCCAAATTTTGGTGAGTATTAAGTAAGTGGATTATCAAGAAAATATATTCCTATCAGGATACTAGCAGGTAGAGGCGGCTCTGGCACAGATGTATCCTAGGGGTAGAACCCAAAAACCCCACTTTGAGCTAGACTCGAACGTTAAACGGTGCAAGACAACAGGCCTTGCTGCACTCTTGGTTTAGACACTCCCGGGGGATATGCTTTGGTAGGTTCACGAGCTTAGTACAAAAAATTATTAAGGGAAAACGACCATAATAAAACAAGTCAAAAAGTAGATTGAGGATATCCTAGATTTAAACTGAGGAATCATAAGTTAAGATATACTTTTTCTTTATAAATTTATCCTTTTATATTCAATGTTTCTTTTTTTTTCTCAATAGATAAGTATTCAAGACATATAATTATATGTTCTTTCTCTTAGTTAATGGAGGGAAATAGAAGAACACGTTCCAACAAACAATGTGATAGGAATTGTGATGATTGCCCTAATGACATGCCTGATGTGACGGAAGAAGGTGCTCAAAACATCATGGAAGCACTAGCTCAGGTGGCTCGAGTTATGAATAATAACTTGAATCAGGTAGAACACCCTCCTCCTCCAATGAAGGAGAATTTTTTTGTAGAAACCTTTATATGGAAAATGCCTCCCATGTTTAGCGGATCTTCTGATAGCCTCCTCGTGGAACAATGGATTAACTCCATTGAAATGATATTCACCGTCCTCCAGTTCTCGGAAGAAGAGAAGGTGGTACTGGGAGTCTATCATTTTGATGGGGAAGCTGATCAGTGGTGGACACTAATGATAAATACAATGTCCCAAGAAGAAATCGAATCCATATATTGGGAGGAATTCAATAGGATGTTTTTCAACAAATATTTCCTTTGAACCGACCGTCTTAAGATGGAAAGACAATTCCTTAGACTCATGCAGAAGGAAGGTGAGTCCATCGGGGCATATGAAGTAAACCTTACAAGGCATGAAAGGTATTCCTCTGGCTTTTTCATGAAAAACAAAAGCATGGTGGATCGCTTCTTTAGTGGACTAAAGCCGAGTCTACGAAAAGTGTTGGTGATTCGAGACTTCGATAGCTATGAAAAGATTTTTCGTTGTGCCATCAAGGTTAAAATGGATATTGGAGACTCTCAGTGGTCACATGGGCCCAGTGAAAAGAAGCGGAAGATGGAAAACTACATGGGTGGTCCATTGAACAAATCTCATGATGGGATGAATCCCAACTTTCCCCTTTGTAAAAATTGTGGGAATAAGAATCCTGGTAACTATCTGAAGGGAACCATGAATTTCTTAAAATGCGGAAAGTTTGGTCATCTGGCCATGAACAGCCAAAGGGATATGAAAAATACTGCTAATGTTCAAGAAGAAAGAAAAATTCCGATCATCACTCACCCTGCAGTGCAATGTTATTACTGTAAGGTGCTTGGGCATTATGCGAACAATTTCACTATGCCATGGGTTGTCGGAGGCAATCAGCGACAACCTCCAATGCAACAAGGAAGGGATTATTTTATCACTACTGCTGAGGTGGATCCCGAAAATGATGTGGTGACAGGTATGCTTGTTATTCATTCAACAATAGAGAATGTACTATTTATTTCTGGTTTTACGCATTCATTCATTTCTTACATGTTTAGTAGAACTATTCAAACAAAACCTCAAAATTTGGAGGAAAAGTTATCTTTATGAACAGTGAATGGGGAAATTATTTCATCCATGGTTTAAAACTCCTCCCCGGTTAATGTTTGTGGGCTTAACCTCCCCGCTAATCAGGACATACTTCCTTTAGAGGAACATGACACTATCTTGGGCATGGATTGGCTATTGTTGTACAAGGCCAACATCAACTACCGGGAAAGGGAGATTTCACTCCACATCCCGAAGAATCCTCCGATTCATTTCAAGTGCAAGGAGGATGATGAGTCTCCATTAGAATCTTTGTCTCAAGTGTGGATATTGCTTCCTTATGAGCATGTTTATCTAACTCAAATGATTGGGACGAATGAGAGAATCATGCTTTAAAACAT
Organism: Viscum album; assembly: GCA_963277665.1. Classification (NCBI taxonomy): domain Eukaryota; kingdom Viridiplantae; phylum Streptophyta; class Magnoliopsida; order Santalales; family Viscaceae; genus Viscum; species Viscum album. Next base: position 809,738,428 of record OY728126.1, on the reverse strand, counting down.
TCCCATTATGAGGGATTACACTGATTTATTCCCCGAATAGTTTCCTGGTATTCCTCTTGATCGAGAGGTTGAGTTCTCAATTGAACTTATCCCTGGATCTCTATCAATCTCAATGAAACCTTACAAAATGGCCATCGTAGAGCTAGAAGAGCTGAAGAAGCGGTTACAGGAGAATATGGAGAAGGGTTTTATACGCCTGAGTGTGTCACCATGGGGTGCTCCAGTTCTCTTCATCAAGAAAAAGGATGGATCAATGCGCCTCTGTATTTATTATCATGAGCTCAATAAATCACAATAAAAATGAGTTTCCCCTTACACAGATAAATGAATTGTTCGATCAGCTATGTGGGGCCAGTCATTTCTCTAAGGAGGACCTTCAGTCAAGATATCACCAACTAAAGGTGAGGGAGGAATATATTCTCAAGACTTCCTTTCGAACAAGGTATGGACACTATGAGTTCATCGTGATTCCCTTAGGACTCACTAATTATCCAGCAATTTTCATTTATTTAATGAATAGATTATATATAGATTACCTTGAATAATTTGTGGTAGTATTTATTGATGATATTTTGATATACTCCATGAGAAAGGAGAAACACGAAGAGCATTTGGAAACTGTGTTAAAGACATTGTGAAGGGAGAATTTGTATGAAAAGTACAGGAAATGTGAGTTCTGTAAGGAATTATCATTCTTGGGGCATGCTATCACCAGCAAAGGGATATCTATAGACCCTTCCAAAATGAAGGCAATTGAAGAGTGGCAGAGGCCAACTTCTCTAACGGAGATCCAAATCTTTTTAGGTCTAGCAGGGTATTATCGACGATTCGTGAAGAAATTTTCATGATTGTCAAAACCAATGACCAAGATGACACAGAAGGGAGGAAAGTTTATCTGGAAATAGGAGTGTGAAGACTGTTTCAAGGAGTTGAAAAATAGGCTTATGACCGCGCCAGTACTCACAGTCCCTACCAATGGGGAACACTTTGTGGTGTATATTGATTCTTCTAATAAGGAATTAGGCTGTGTACTGATATAAAATAAAAAATTGATAGCCTATGCATCAAGGCAGCTAAAAATCCATGAGTAAAACTATCCAACACATGATCTGGAGTTAGCGGCTGTGATCTTTGCCTTGAAAATCTGGCAACATTATCTCTATGGGGTGAAATGGGATATATATACTGACCACAAGAGTCTCAAATATATATTCACATAGAATGAGATTAATATGCTCCAACGAAGATGGATAGAGCTCATCAAGGATTATGAATTCTCAATCCACTACCATCCCAGTAAGGAAAACCAGGTGGAATATGCTTTAAGTAGAAATGATCCTGCATATTTTTAAATGATGAGAATTTAAAAGGATCCGATATTTTTATATTTCCAAAGGATGGACATGGGAATCATTATGGTTGGAACATAATCAATACTTTCTCAAATGATTTCTCATCTATCCCTCTTGGAGAAAATAATGGTTGCATAAAGAAAGGATGTGGAAATTTATAAAAGGGTGGAAGCTATTAAAAATGGAAATTCCTCTGATTTCAAAATTGATGTGGAAGGAGTAGTAAGATTTGGGACATGATTATGTGTACCATATTATCTAGAGATAAAGAAAGAGGTATTGAATGATGCACATAACTCAACCTTTTCTATCCATCCTGGGAGTTCCAAAATGTACTGTGATCTACAAGAACACTTCTGGTGGGATAACCTGAAGAGGGAGATTATGGAATATATATCAAGGTGCGTGGTATGTCATCATGTTAAAGGTGAGAGGAAAAAGTACAAAGGTATGATGCATCTGTTTCCTATACCCATGTGGAAATGGGAAAATGTCACTATGTACATTGTCACGGGTCTCCTGAAGACGTCAAAGGAAAATAATGCGATAAGGGTTTTGGTTGACCGACTCACCCCATTTCATCGCTATTCGGGAAGATCTCTCGCTTGAACAAATTGAAATGATATATGTGAAGGAAGTTGTGAGACTGTACGGTGTTCCACTCTCAATTTTCTCTGACCGTGATCCAAGGTTCACATCTATATTCTGGAAGAGTCTTCAACATGTTTAGGGTACTGAATTAAGTTTCAGCACGGCCTGTCACCCCCAAACTGATGTCTGGTCTTAAAGAACTATTCAGACGCATTATGATATGCTTAGAGCCTTCTCTCTAGAACTCAAAGGTGGATGGGATCTGCATCTCCCATTGGTTGAATTCTCAAACAACAATAGCTTCCACTCGAGTATTCAAATGGCTCCATATGATGCTCTGTATGGAAAGCGATGTAGAACTCCAACCTGTTGGGATGATGATGGATAAAGAATGCTACTTGGACCTGATCTTATTCAAGAGATGACAGAGAAGGTTCAAGTTATCCAGAAACAAATCAAATATGCTCAATGTCGGAAAAAGTGATATGCTGACAAATATCGAAGGGATTTGGATTTCGAAGATGGATATAAAGTCTTCCTTTGAGTATCTCCATGGAAGAGAGTCATGCGATTCATGATGAAAGGTAAGGTAAGCTCATGGTATATTGGCCACTTAATGATCCTTGACCACATAAGAGTCGTGGCCTATTGGCATGACTTCCAACGAATATGGTCAAGTTCATGATGTTTTTCACGTTTTTCTCTTGAGGAAGTACATACCTAATCCCTCACATGTACTAAACTCAATGGTGGTGTAGTTGGAAGATGATCTCTCCTATGAGCATCAGCCAGTAATGATTGTGGATGGGATAGAAAATGTTCTACGCAAAATGACAACTCATCTTGTCATATTTTTGTGGAGGAACCATATGTTTGATGAAGCAACATGGGAGCTGGAGGAATCAATGAAGGAAAATGACCCACATATTTTTTTGGCCTAGAATGTAAAATGAAATTTCGAGGGAAAAATTTCTTAAGGGGGAAGAATGTAACGACCCAATGTTTTTAATGGAAATTATCTTCTTATAAATATTCCATAGAATCAAAAAATAATGAACTACTAAGTGATAAGTGACCTCTAAACATAAGTTTTTCAATTCTGTGTTTGGAATTTTTAAATTCCGGCATTCACGATGGTGTTCAAGATGTTTTTTGGAGTCTAATAAAAAATTATTAATTTTTGGTGAATAGTAACCAACCCTAATGAAAAGTAACATACCCTTATGAGTATTGATATACCCTAATTAATATTAACCTTACCTATGGTGGTATAAAAATAATATTCATGATGGAAGTTCGATATACCTATAGTTTAGAATGAGTTAATGAATGCTTTAAAGCATGTTTTGATAATAAATTATTATTTTATTTTAATATTAAAATAATCATATTTAGAAAATTATTTTTGAAAAATGGACTTCATTTTTTGTTCCTACATGTCGAGAAATGGTTGGGGTAATATTTTGTGATTTTTCTGAAATACTTGAATTTTTTATAAATAGTGTAATACCGTAATTTACAAAAATAAGCTCAATAATCTTATTATACAGTCATGTCTGATGTTCTGCTAAATTAAGCCCACATGGTTCGGGATTACATTTTAAAATTAATATACTTGGTCATGAGAGACTCACTATTCCTTGTCTTGTGGGGAAATAATAAACTAATGAATTTTATATTAAGGAAACCTCTCTCTCGTCCACTATAAATACCCACTCTCCTTACCTCTTTCCCTCACACCTTTCAATCTTTGTTCCTAGCCATATTTCTTCCCAAATACCCTCACATGATCTTTCCCCACGTCCACGGCTTTCTGGTCATTTCAAAAGGCCAAAACCAAAGCCCCTAAGGGGAGTCTCAAAGAGATGAGATCAAAGGGTAAGAACCCTCTTTTTTTCAATTGTTTTGTTTCCTTTTTCTTTCGTTACTTTTACCTTATTCCCCTTAACTTGACCAAAAGAATTGAAATATCCATACTCTCATATATTCTGGATTCTAATAATGTTTGTGGAAAATTTCAAGCATCATACTTCTCCTCCTCTCCCTCGGGTTCTAGAAGATGGGTCAAATTACAGACATCATGGATAATGTGTTTTCAAATTCTATTATCATTTTGATTATAGTCCTGAACCCATTTATGTTATGGTTTAAACATATTATTATGTATGTTATTTGTCCTATTAATGTTTATGTATTCCTCATACACTCATGATATATATCAATAAAACAAAGCAAGTCAATTATGGGAAAAATTGTTAAAATTAATTCAAGTGTATATCATTAATGTTTAATGTAAAGGTTCTATTTCACTCTAATTAACCAAATGAATTTTTTAACCATGTAAGCTAATGGATTCCCACTAATGTTATAAATTCAAATTATAGACATCCACTTTCATCATACAATTTATTTGAACCTAAATACGATTGAACCGATCATTAAAACAAAAGAAACAAACGGACCCAAACAATGAAATTGAACACCGTAATCAACCAAGATAGTTATAAATGATCTTAAAAAAGATATACTGAATCATTTACTTTTAGATATTGTTTTGAGCTATTGAATAATAAACCTAATTTTACTATTCAGGTCATTCATACCAAGTGGATAACACCAATGGGCCTTAGGTAAGGGATCCTCTCAATTTCACTCTTATTCATGATTTTTCACTCTGTTAAGACATGTTGTGTGTAATTACTAATTACAGGGAATGATTTTTCACCACCCCCATACTGAGATCTTTATGTATAGGTGATTATAATTCCATTTAACCTCTCACTAATCCCCCTCAAGTACTCCCGATACCATGCTGATAATCTGTAAATAATTCTACCCGATCCTCTTTTATTCCTTCAGGTTGTCATATATTCATTTCTTCCAAAATGATGTTTTCTTAACTTTTCTTAAGAATAATTTAAATATTTCGAACCTGTTTCAAGTCTATTTATCAAGACTCTTTCATCACTTTCTTTCTGGGATATGAATGATTTTAAGTGATTCTATCCTCATTACATCCCGATATGTGAAACCGTTTTAAGGGAACTTCCCGAATTCATTCATGTTATCAAGTGTACTCGATCCCCATTTTTAAGTCACCTCTGTCTTTTTAAAATCAGTCATTTTATTATAAAAACCCTACTAGTTTAATTCTGGTTTTATAAAAAAATATTAATCCTCTTTTCGTTTTATGAGATATTCGATGTTTTCTTAAACTGCACTAAAATGTTTTGACTCAAAGATTCATTAAAACTATTTTTACATATTATCACTTAAGTTTGTTATCAATTTTCTTGATTTATGACTTTATAAATTAATAATTTCTATTTATGATTTAATTACATTCTTTCATTGATGCTTGTATGTTACGTCCCTTTTTATTATGCTTCATGATGTGATTGTGTGCCCACTTCTTTCCTTGGGTACTGTTATGTTCATGCATGGGTGATTATGTGAGATTATTTATTTGGAAAGAATATACATGAATAAGCTTAGATGGGTGCACCCAGATAGCACTCCAATGAATTTGGTAATGTTAATGTCTCATGAGAAGATTATGGGAAAAGGGTCCGGGCAGTTAGCCTTGTCTTGGGCTACTATGTGACACAAGATTGGCGGTTAGCCTTGACTCTTACTAAAGTCTTTTTTAAAGTTGCATCCACCTATTTATGAAAATATGATTATATAATCTCATTATTATATGATCCCATGATTAGTTTATACCATGTTTTTATAATCCCATTTTTATATGTTATGATTCTATATGTTTCTTGCTTCTAATATCATTATGTCAAGCCTCCTAACTCATGTGCTTAATGATTATTCTTATTTTCTTTCCCTTATTGGGATTTTTAGCTCATCCCTTTGTTCATGTGTTCCCCAGGGTACCCTATGATGATGTAAGGTCTCAAAGGAATTTAGGATCTCATTATGAAGATTAAATAAAGACGTGTTTTTATCCCATGTTTTATGTTATATGTACCTAGTCTTCCAAGACACTAGACATAACAATACTTGGCTTGTACTCAGATGATGAATTATGTTTAAAATCATGAAATGATATATGTAAAAGGCTAGGGTCACTATATTTGGGATCAAAATCTCCAATTAGTTCCCATTATTTGATTCCTCGTACCCCAAAAACTTTCACTCAAGCATTAAAATGGAACTCTATAAAGATCTATATGGTATGAATTGTAGAAATCAAAAATATTGAGATGAAGATGGTGAGAAAAAGAATATTGGGCCACAAAATTCTAAATAGATGATTAAAATGGTTCATTCCATCCAACAACGCATTATGGCTACTCAGAGTCAGAATAAGAGCTATGCTGAAAACAGTCAAAGGGACTTGGAGTTTAATGATAGGGACAATGTTTTCTTTCAAATTTACCAATAGAAAAGAGTCATGTAGTTTGGAATGAAATGGAATCTCATCCATAGGTACATTGGTCCCAATAAAATCATTGAATTCACAGTAGTTGTGTCCTATATTTTAAAAATTTGTCCAAATATAGATCATTTTCATGATTTTATCCACATATCCCTCTTGAAGAAGTACATACATGACCCATCACATATAATGAATCCTAAAGCAGTGCAATTGGAACATGACTTCTCTTATGAGGAGAGATTAGTGGAGATATTGGACCATAAGGACACAGTTATATGCAATAATACATCCCACCATGTAAAATTGTTGTGGAGGAACCACATATATGAAGAATACTTGTGGGAACTGGATGAAAATATGTGGCAGAATTACGCATACCATTTCTCTTCTAAGGGTAAGAGTTGAAATCTTTGGGACAATATTTCTTAACTAGGGGAGAATGTAATGACTTGAACTTTTCAAATATTAAATTTTTTATGGAAATTTATGTTATATTATTTTTTACTCAAAAAAACGGTATCCCTTTATTAATGAATTGAGTATAATCGAAATGAGACTATTGGATTTGACTGATATATGATTGTTAGTCAATATGACTATTGGAAAATATACATGGAACATTAATATTAATAAATATATATATAAATGATAATGGTTATTATAATAGAAAGAAGTGTTGATGGACTCATCTAATAGGCTCATGATATATGAATCCTATTTGGTGGAGCTTGGGAAGGTGGTATCCTCACTTGTCATTTCTCTGGACTTAGCCCAATCAAAACATCAACACATTTATTATTATGTAAATTGCCTTTGGATGAAGTTTCAGATGACAGAATTCACCACATTGGAAATGTGGTCTGAGCCACCCCAAGATTCTTTCATCATTTCCCACATTAATCTTTGCATCTATATGGTTCTTATATGGATTTTTGTAATGAGGTTATATTTACATTGTGTGATCCATTAGTGTAAAAAATATTTTTAAAAACATCATAAGTTAAAATTAACCCATGCTGGAATTTTAGAATTTTTTAATATGTTTAAATTATTTAGTATTTGATGAATAATATGATATGAATATTTTTTTATGATGAATAGTTTTTTTGATTAATATTATAAAATATATTATTATTAAGTGAAATTTTTTTAGAAATGATTTCAGAAAAATGGACATACATGATTTCGATCAGGGAAATATTTATAGTATAATACGATCAACATAATTTTTTGGTAAATATTAACACAACCCTTTAGAATAGTAATTTTACACTTATGAATGGTAATTTAACCAGTTAAATAGTGACCTCATATAGATGCATAAATATATTTTAGTCAGCTTAAATGGAAATGTGATATAATTATATCATATTCTATGTAAATTAATGTTTTAATAATTATAAGTTATGTATTACTATTTTATTAATTTAATTAAATTTAATCTAAAATTAATTTTTATAAAATGGAGTTTATTTTAAAATTCTATATGTAAATGAACTATTATGGTGATTCTTTTTGTATTTTTTTGAAACAGTTCAATTTTTAAATAATAGTAAACATATTGTTTTCATTTATCAGTAGGTTTAGTGACATCATAATTGAATCATCATTGTGTAATGAGTTAGATAAGATGTTTCTAGACTCTTATCTATTATAATATGATATTAGGTGTCACATGTGTCCAATAACATGGGAAAATACAAAGGGAAATCTATTGGTTTTTAAAATATCATTAATGATTTCCCCTTTGAGATTAGTAAAATATTCCCCCACTTTTTATTTAAATACCCACATATTAATTCGTTTTAATTTATTCCAAAATCATTATCCACGATTTTCTAACTTTACTAACTCCCAAGGAGTCCTCCAAAGGTGTCCTCAAGACCACGAGGTCCCTATATTAGAGTTTTAGAAGTTACCCTACAAGGTAAGGGAAATCTCAACTTCTCTATTCTTTTTAAGTTACCTTTTATGTGGTATGCCTGTCAAATTTTTATACAATGTTCTTAATTCCATTTTATTATGTCTTCTTACTATATTATGAGTCATTTATGATTGTGATACCCTTGTCCCACAAATTTTAATGTAATCTATAACCATGTTTCGTATTCATTTTGCAACAGAATTTTTTTCTCAAAATATGTCTATTTTTTCATGAAATTATTTAATCATCATTACATGAATATGCACATATCCTTCATTTAAAATGGAAATTATCATGAAATAAAAATGTTTTATTTGATTCTGGAATCATCTTACATAAAAACATCTTTTCCATTTCATGGGATATAAATAACATAATAATCATGTTTTAAAGCACTTTTTAAAACCACATGATTTATATACTGAACCCATTTCATTTATTCTCTTTGGGTTATTATTGAAATGATTGATTATTATCTTTGTGCATAAAAATATAATTAATTCATATTAATGTTGGACCTAATAACGCTCTAATATTTTGGGTAATGAAATTAATCCCTAGCGATGATAGGTTATAAGATTCCTTGTTGAACAACCTTGGTAGTTTTTATGACACTTTGGGGATGGACACTTTTAATATTTTTATGAATGTCTAAATTTATAGTAAAATCCCCATTTTAAAGTTATTATTCTTGTTATTTATATTATTTTATTTTTTGTCATTTCTCATTTCTTTATGTAATTCACGATGTTCATATTGATATCACAAGTAAATTAGTTCCCTTGTTTACAATTATTGGGTCATCTGCTCACCCTTTCCATTAATGTATGTCCCTTTGTTTGAGATGATTTAAAATTACATAGAATGAACTTATCATGATTCATTACAATAATATTACACTATTTCTGGATGTTTTCATATATTATGTACCATATTTTGAAGACACAAAACCTTAATGATCCTCTATTTAAAAATATAATGAATAGTTCTATAATTAAAAGTGGGATAAATTATTTTTCGGAATTATATTAGTATAAACAGATGGATATATGTTTAAATATATCATCCACCACGTTCAAAAAATAAGAATAAAAATAAAACATTATTTCCTTTACATGTACCAAAATATACTCAATGATCATTATATATTTGGTTATACTTTTATTAGAAATTTTTATAAAAGATACAGTTCTTTTAAGATCTGAAAACTATAAGGTATTATACAAAATATTACATATCTATTATTTTTGATAAAAAAATATAGTATGAAATTGTTAAATTCATACTCCCCTATGTTGAATGGTACAATAAATGTTCCTATATATTTTCATTTATGTGGAATGTCAGGTTGAATGATAGAGGAAATACTCATCCAAATATTTCCTTTTAATCCTCCCTTGAGATTTGTCTTATGATAGCCTACTTCCTCCAAAAACATAGCATGATTAGGAATTTATTACCTAGTATTGAAAAAAATAGTATTTACATATAATTTATAAAATGTCCCAGAATTCATTATCTATGTCACTACCAACAGAATTCCTTTCTAGATTGACTCCCCTAGGAAAGGAAATTGTGGATTGGGAACTTATCAATCATTTTAAACATTATTTTATGAAATAAATGGACTTCTCATGTTTTTAATCATCATTTGTTATTTTAGGTAAATATTTATATTTTTAAATTCATTTCATATTTATAACAGAATTATATTTTTCTAATAGTTCAAAACCTATTGGAATTTCTTCAAAAGGGTCTAAACTAGTAGAAAGGTGTTTGAAACATTCATAAACCTATTTATGTATAGGGTTTATTGATTGTGGATTTTTTAACATAGTCCAAGTAAAATATTGTATTAAACTAACAATTTATTTCTATTTTCCTTTAGATTTACCTGATATTTTAAATTTTTAAAAACATTAATAGATTCATTATTACAAAAATATGAATTTACACTTTCTCCATCTAAGTCTTCAATGTTTTCATCCAGATTTATTTTTGTCTCACAATTTCATTAAAGGTGATTTTTTATTTCTATGTTTGATGTACTAGTAATAAATTTCATAAATCTAAATCATTATATTTTTCATTATTTCATATTAGTTATAAAGTTCATTATTTACTAGGGGAAAGTATTAATAATTTATTAGTGTCATGAACCCAGCAACATTGACCACAACAGATCACTTGATCCGGTTCGAAACAAGTCATTAGAGGAATTATTGGCCCTAACATGATGGAAACTTTTTTTGGTAATTAAAAATTACACTATTGAGAACTATTTAACCCATGAAATTTATGAAAATTAATGTAGAAAAAAAAATAAAACTATTACTGGTTGTGGAAAAGAAATAAACAATATGTATTTCCATGTATCCTCACATGTGACCATCAACCACTAAACGAACATCACTCCATGGTGACTGAGACCAAGCATGAAGCGAAATTTGAATATAAAAATCAATATAAAGTTATAGTATTGACTATTAAACCATAGATGGTTTACCCACATAAATTATAACACTTTTCCTTACCATTAAAAATATATCCATATCATGCCAATATGAAAATGAGAAAATGAATATTATATTTTCAACTATTAGAGAAAAAAAGTAACATCCTTCTTTTATTATGAAATAATTATTTTATATTCAAAAAATTTACAATGGATAAATGTTATTTATGAAAGACTAGTAAAAAAATATTACTAACAATAAATCATATTCCATAATAATGAGTCATAACAATAAAAGATCTTTTAAATTTAGAACCATGTAAAACATGGGTGAATTCAAGACAAAATAATGGGAAATCTCAAAGAAAATATGGTAAAAGATGTCCTCAGATCCCCATAGACATAGTGATCAAATTATAAAATCAAATATCCATCTCTTACTCAGGTAAACTAATACCTATCATTTTAAATTAGTTACTATACTGATGTAATCCTGGTTAGGAGATCAGGCTGCGTTCGTGCCGACTCACCAAGCGTACTAGAAATAGTAAATACTCATAGATAATTAGCATTACAATGTTCTTTACTAATCCTAACCAAAAATTAATATCCATCTTTTATCAAACCTTACACGAACCTACTTTAATTCAAGTTCAAATTCATATTCTACGAACTGACATTCAAAAAACTCATATAAGAATGATCTATTGCAACAATATTTTATAGACAACTAAACATATATAAATACCATTAACAAACTATTCACCATGTAGGAAAAAATTTAAATAATTTATAATGATTATAACAATAAATCAATCCTGAAATCAATTTTAAATAAATAACAAACATGTTAATAGTGGAAGGATAACATAAAAATTTAAAGGGATGTATAATTCCAGGCATCACCACCATTTTACATACTATATACATATTTTTTAATATTTAAAACACACATTAAAACACTCATGATGATGTTAAATTAAAATTAATGGAACACTAATAGAAAACCTATATAAAATAAAGTTTATTTTTACACTGGAAACCCAAACCCACTTCGTGATAAAACCCATAAACACCATCAAATATATATATACACCAATTAACTATTTATAAATATTTCTCCTGAAATGAGGTAATATTTATGATTGTTATTCATATGTATATATATGTACATAAAGATGTGTACACATGATATTTTCCTTTAATAATGGTGGTTTGAAACCACCTCGTGGTGGTCCAAGATTCGCTACAAAAAAATATAGGGCACCCAAAAATTTACAAAGGGAATGATTAAAATTCATCCAAATAATTATTTTAAGAGAATAATCACCCATAAAATAGGAAAAATTAATAAATTTTATAGAAAAATAAGGAATAATAAATAATTTAACTAAAAAACATTAAGAAACAACAATCACCCAAGACCACACACAATGCTTGTAAGTGTATTCATAGGTTTGTGGACTATAAATGGGTAATGAAGGAAGATAAGAAAAATGATAAAGATGTTTATAGATAATAATAAATCCTTTCCTGATATTGTTTCACCATGATTCTAGATAGGAATCAATCGATAAAGGAGGGGAAATAGTGGAATCCACCCATAGGTATTCCCCATGTAGGGTTTAGCATGGATGAAAGGTTTTTGGTCGTGATTGAGGGTGAAGGGAGAAACCTTAATTTTAGGGATTAAATGATAATAATAATAATAGTCATCATCATATTCATTGTCATAAAATCATCATCACCGTCACCATTAAAATTTTAACAGTATTAATATAGTTAATATTATTATTTTATTGTTTTCTTAAAAACCCGCAAGCCAAATTGTTGTGCCTTACAGTCTGCTTGACCTGGCGCCAACCATGTGGTAGACACCATCAATGAGGAAATAATCCATAATAGTATACCAATGGGGGTTCATTACCATTAACATAGACATGATCCCTTGATAGTTCCATAACATGGAAAACAAATAATTCACTAGGCAGTCACACATGTTCACCCAACTATTCCCTAACCATTGGACATCTCATGTCCACCCAAAAACCAACATATTCTCACAAAACATCCCAAGAAATACTTTAAAAAGGTGATACCCAAAAAAGGTACAAGTGTATGGTCGGGGTGTAGCATTAAGATTATCTAAATCTATAATTAGACCGATTATTACATACTTGGTTGAAATTTGGGATGGTGTGAAAAGATATCTATTTTTTTTAGAAAAGACATTTGATAAAAATATTATTTCAAGCATAAGATATTTCATTAGAATTTAGAAAATTTGACACTAAAATAGTCATTTGAGGAATAAATTCTTTAATAGACATCTTGCTGAAAACTTGTTTAGGGGTTGGATTATGGTTGTGAAGTGTTATACGACATCATAGATATTTCCCAGATGATATGATCATAGAGATGATTCAAAATATATTTGTTATTAGAATACAATTTTGGAACATTATATGAATATTTCACTTGAAGAAGCTCCCTTGATCTAGATTATAGGGAATTTTGGGCTGTGTTAATAAAAAGTGGCTTAGAATCAATTTTTTTTAAATAAATCCCCCACTAAAAAAGCATCTATCATGCACTTATAAGTAAAAAAAGTACATAATATAAATAATGAACAAAAATATATTCTTATAATTAATAGTGGGTGAAAATTAAAATTTTTTATTTAAATATATAAATATTCATGAAAATTCGCAATAAACATTTTTCAATTACATATATTTCTCTTTTAATTTATGTCGTTATAGAAGTGTAGAAAAGTATTTATAGAAAAATATTCTTAGATTCATATAAATATATAATTAAAGTGGAGTGGGAATAAAATAACCACACCTCTTCCACTTATTCAAATGGAAAAGGTAAAGGACAAAGATTTATATAATATCTATTTACTGTCACTATATTCATGTTAATTCATAAATTAAAAAATTCATGAAGATTTTTATTTGGATCCTCCCCTTGATGTGTATTATGTTTTATTCATAGATCAATAGAACTAGATTTTATTATAAAATCAAATGGTACATTACAAAAAAAATGTGATTTCATTGATTGTATTCATATAATGATGTAAATTTTTATGAGTTATATTGTCATCTATTGTGATTTTAAGATAAAAAGGATCCTTCTTATTTTATTAGAAGTATTTTTTAATGTCCAATTTGATTCACTAGAGTAACCTCTCTTAAAATATAAAAAATTGGGTGTTTCCATTTTATATTCCAATGTGTCCAAAATCTATAGTTGTATGTTATATAATTTTAATTGATTGAAAGATGTTAATCCTAGTTTGGAAATAACGATATATTAAAAATAATTAACATAACAATGTTAACCTCCATAAAAATCACTCATTATTGATGGATAAATATTTATTGTTAAATCCTAATAAATATTTTTTCCCTATGGAATTCAATATAGATATCCTCATGGTTGTTTTCTAAAGAGCATTAAGTTATATTAAAAAAACAACTTTTGTTTTTTCTAATGAATATAATTTTATATTTTTATGATATTCTCCAAAACTTATTTAAAACAAATGTAATCTTTAAAAAATTGAAATCAGAGTTAATGTTTTGAAATTATGAATAATAATATATTGGAAGATTATCATAAATCAAATTTTTAATTGTAGAAATAGTGCATAATAATTGACTCTTAATCCCACCTTTCTCCCTTAATGACCAATTTAATATATTTGATCAATTTAATATACACTAAAAGGGACAAAAGTTTACACTCAATGTAACCAATAAATAATATTATAACCAATATATTGGTAATGATTACATTATAAAATTTATATAATTACATAAATAGCTCTAATAAGTATGAATAAATATTTAATTTACTCATAATTATTTATTATCTAAAAAAATATAAATATAAATATATAACACATTACATACATAAATTGAAAAATAATATAGAATGAAATCATTAGTAGAATAATTCCAGAATAATAGTTATCAGTTTAATTCATGAATTTTACTTCCCTTAAAATTTATTTGGATATAATAAATTACAACAAGACACATAAGAGTTGTCCTAGAGTCTCTGTTACTCAACACATCAAATTTATTTATCTTGAAATGTTTAAACACACATTTATCTTTTTTACTTTATATCTTTCTATCTAACTAGTCTACACATTTACATATTATTTTATCTCCATTTAATGTCGATCCATGCTCCCAATATATAATTAATTAATCCACTATATCTTTTTTACATTATAGTCATGATTCTATGTGTTATACACTAGAATTGATATATTTTCAAAATGGATGTTGAGTTATCTTCTTAGGAACATAATCCTCATATGTGACATATCATTATCCATTATTTGTAAGGATATAGAATATATTCATTATAATATGATAGAATCATAAAATGATGTATTAATTGAGTTAAAAAATATTATATATATCTTTAAATAATCCATTCTCATTACATACTCCTCATTTACCCAATTAAATAAAATAATATATAATTTTTTATTATTTATATAGATTTGGGGTGTTATTCCATAGACATAGTTTTTAGTGTATGTTTAATATGAGTCCTATATAATAGATTACATGTGTATATTTTTCTTTATGTTATTGTTAGGAGTTATTTAAAATTTCAAATATAAGATTGATTGATAGGGAAATGTAGGAATTATCATTACAAAAAACACAATGTCGTATATGAAGTCCTGGAAGACAAAAAACATCTAAGTGAAATAGGAGAAATTGGGTTCAAAATAATGGTTAGGATAGATTAGAAAGTAAGATAAGGGAATCTAGATATTGGTACACAAATTGATATAATATATGAAATTTGGATAGATCCCTTACTTTTTTAATTCTTTTTATTTTCATAGAATATTGTGTAATAGTCATTGTGTTTTCAGAAGGATATTATTACTATAATTTTAAATTAATTGAAATTTTTTTTTCTTAATTAAAATTGTTTTATTATTATATTTATTTTTAAAACACTTCTTTAATATGTACTTTACTAAACTATTTTTTCATTTATAGTAATTTTTATTATATTGATTTGATTCTTGAGTATTGAATGATATTAAAGATGACTTTTAATCTAAGTCATTAATTTTTTTTAAAATAAAACATGTAAATATTCATGATGGATAGAATATCCTAATTATAATATTATTTACCTAAAATAAAAAATTTAATGATAACATCTATATATTCTTAGTTGACACATGATTTTTTGGTAATTTTTTTATATAGGTACAGGGAAAATAATAATTCTACCAGCACATTATACTACTATTTTTTGGAATATATTTGTTATAATTTTTTATATGTTACCATTACTTATATACTAGGTTATAAATTTATTATATAAATTTTGTGTCCTACCAATGGGAAAGGGAACTCTAATTACCCAAAATAATATAATGCATTAGAGGATTGTGATTGTGTGTTTTTGTATTGAGATTGTAAGGTATTTTCCCTGGATCACAACATGGAAACTAAACTTGTAGGTTATATAGCCTAAGGAACCCCTATACATAGTTTTTAAACTATATTATAATATATAATATATTACTACATAGATAATATACCCACTTATTTGATAAAAAAATATCACTAGTAATGTAAAACTAGTCATGAAATTCCAAAAAGTAATAAATTAAAAAATATCCAAATATAAACATAATAAAATTTAATATAACCCACACATGTTCTAGATACCCACACTTGATCCCATTTCATAACTCCATAAATCATTAAAATATTATATATCAAACACTTAGGAACAACCGTACCTATACCAGCGATCATGAATTCATATTTGGTACTAATGTTGTACATCCATTCAATCATGGTGCAGG
The DNA here is from genome assembly GCA_963277665.1 of Viscum album. NCBI lineage: Eukaryota > Viridiplantae > Streptophyta > Magnoliopsida > Santalales > Viscaceae > Viscum > Viscum album. The sequence goes on along the minus strand of OY728126.1, from coordinate 809,721,847 downwards.
TAAAAGTTAATTGAGAAATACTAAAAATGTACCAAATATATTTTTCACATGTTTTCCATGAACAATGTGATATAGTTGTGAAAAATAGATTAAAAACATTAGTACGATAGTGAAAATTATTATTGATACATGGGTTCTACGGTGACCTAATGGATCAACCATACTTTCTTGGATAATGCCAAATATATCAGAACATGTCCCATAAATATATCAAGGGCTAGATAAATTCACTCCAATATTAAATAAGTGTATATTGGAACCCTATAGGGGAATAAAACTCAACCCATAATATATTCACATTTCCAAGAGAGGGGTATTGACACAATCTACATAATATTGTTACACATCCTAATACTAGGGATTAATTCTCTCACATTAAAAGCATTTTTATATCAAATAATTAGTGGGATTATAACCCACCAAATAATAGTTATCATAAATCATAATCGGGGTCATTTTCAGGTGACCTATAATAGTTATCATTTATCATAATCAAGGGGATTATATTCTACCTAATATTAATATTATCTCATATTACCTATTGGTGAAGAGCAACATTTTTGAAAATTATCATTTATCTACACTCCTGTGGAATAATATCTAAATGAAATATCTAATACATATACACACACAGAGATGGAAAAATATCATATTAATTCACTTAAAGAGGAAGATCATATGAACTAGAAACTATCATATACATACACTCAGTTGGAAAAAAATATATAGGAGAATTCTCATATTCGCACTCGAGGGGGGAGTTTCCATCCTAGAATATCTCAATTACACAATTAATGGAATACTTATCCAGCAAAATTTTCTATCATATATATACAATACAAAAGGGGTTACAAATCAGTACAACCTAATATAAATCATATATGTGGGTAGCTCAAGTACACTCCCTTTTCTTGTCATTGCCTTTATAATATGATATAACCATTCTAGAACTCACTCTATAATACTCTATCGAGTCATCACCAATATAGAGAGTTTTTTCTTTTTATTTTAAGACTTACCCATGTTAATACACTACATATGGGTTCCACTATCACATTATCAAGTCTATGGTGTAAACTCATTAAAAAAGGGAATCACATTCTTCAATGTAGCTAAGATCACATCCTGGGATAATAAGTGACTTGAGAGTCCTTATAAAACCTATCATTAAAGAGTGTAACAAAATATATATCAATTAAAAATTTAAAATCTATTTTCCACTCACTATACACACAATTATATCATTAAAAAGAGTTCTCTATGTGATACACCCACATTTCTATGTATCAGTAATACTCATTATTGAGATCAGTATACTACTCAAGAGTCTATAATAAATTTTTTCATATGACATATTATTTAGATTAATTTTCTCAGTCCACCACAAATCCTACATATAGGGATATAATTGCACAAATATCAAGGCCCATGATATTCATTCTTTTAATTTATTCTTCTCTGGGTCCCATATAATACATAGTATTCGTGATTATTATTAATTCCACGGTCATTAGAGGTCAAGGCATCAAACATGTTCCCAAGGACTATCATGGAACATGTAAAAAACTACACTACTCATTAGACTGATGAAATTAGGAAAAAACCATTTTTATTTTAAAGGATGGTCACACAATTTTCTTGATACCACATATCAAATTATACAAAATTAAAATGAACTAATAGTATAAATATGTTTAAGGATGTCAAACCATACACATGGAGTAATTAAATTGATGAAAGTATTTTTATTATAGGTATATTTTTTTAAAATTCACATTATATTTTTATCTCCATGTAATGTCGTACAATAGTCCCTAATGTTTTTTCATGGGGAGATTACAAATAAAAGTTTTAAACTCTATCTTATTTGTAAAACATTTAATGAAAACTGAAGTAAACTGATAAAAAAGGGAATCAGAGTAAAATTAGTGTAAATAATAGATTTTTAGATTAAAAAGTATTGTTAAATAATATTTTTAATGAATTCAGGATTGAAAAAAACATCAATATATGGACACACTATTCTTTCTCTTGAATAAATTTATAATTTTTTAATCAGTAAATTCAGACATCATATCTGAATAATTTAAACATAATTATACCATATAATAATTATAACACAACAATATAGGGGTTAAAATTTCTACAGAATATATTCAATTAAATAAATACATTTAATAAATGAAAACAGATTGAAATCATTGATCTTATAAGAAATAAAATTATTACAAATTTAAATAATAAGAACAACCACTTTTACATTCAAATATTGATCCAAATTCTAATACATAAATAGATGAATGTTAATTATGGAATAAAATTTAAATTTTTAATTCATGAATTCAAATAATCAATGAAAATCCATAGGCTACAAAAATTAAAACTAATGTTTATATAAAGTGTCCAAATGTATCCAATTCTCAAGACCATAAATATGTATCACTATACATGGAAAATCCTTCATTAATCTCCTTAAATTAGCTTATTTGAGATCTCATGTTCTATTTTCCGCAATGTTTGATAAAAACAAATGGTCTATTCCTACTTCCCATGGATTCATAATAAATCGACCAAGATTTATTTTTTTTGTAAACAGGTATAAATATATACTATACCGGAGGGAAGATATTTTACTAAATGGAAGTGGATTTAATTCTCTTACTGTAAAACTTCTCCTCACATTTAGTAACATTTCATTATTTATTATCCATTTTATATAATTGAAAAAATTTATTTGTATAGAAGAAAAACAAGGGGTAATAATTTTACAAACAATCATTTATTTGACATTAATTCTTTTCCATGAATTCATTTACACTTTATCTACCAAAGTAAACGTACTACGTCATTTGATAAAACTATATCTAATATTATTATCATTTAAAGAGAAACATTTTGTGTAACACCCTGAGTATATAAAGAATATGACATTTTCATATTTATCCATATTTGTGAATAAAATATTAATATGACTTTAAAGGGGACTCTATGATCGATGGTGTACCCAACACGCAACAACGAGTTTCTTGGGAATCTTACGTTGCACTCTAATAGTAAAATAATATTATTTTAAATGGTAGTTAACATGTAGTTGTTGTATTGGTGAGAATGGATAGAAATAACTAAAATATGATTATATATGTTTTTTAATGTTTTTATATTTATCCAATAAAAGATAACGTCATAAAATATGGAAATAATTCGATTTTAGGCGTATATGCCCTAGTTTTCACTAAAGGTTCACTTATCACCTTGTGATGGAGAACCGTCATTATATATAGTTTTGTTCACTCTTATACATCCTTTTGGACCAAATAAAACTCTTCTCAAGAATTGGGACATCAAAATTTACTTTGTGTAAATTTTTGGTAACTTTCTGATAAAGTTCATTTTTTTAAACGAATAGTGTATAATGTTGTATTTTAATTCAAAACCTCTTTTTAATATAATTTATTTATATGATTATATTATCTTTTTAATTGGTTTTAAAGTGAAATTATAATATATTTTTACCATTAAATCCAATAGTGGTCGTTGGAATTAATTTCACTTTGAAATCAGACTTAAACTAGTGTCAATCTTTTGATACTTATTGTTTCATAAAAACACGCTATTTGCTCTGACAGCGGGAATTAATTATTAAATTAATAAATGTGACTTATATGTTTTGAATTTTTTAAAGTAGAATTCATTTTTGAATTCAGAATATCAAATATAGATTAGGGTGAATTTTTGGGATTTTTCTGAAAAACTACAATTTTTGATGAATAGTGAAACCACTAAGTGGTACTTATAAAAACTGATTTTTCCGTTCAAATGATATTTCTCCATATTTGTGTTTCGAATTTCAAAAATAAGACATACATGGTTGTCATTAAGAATTATAATGTGGTTCAATGGGATAAAAATAATTTTTTGGTGAATAGTAACTTATTAAGTTTTTAATCGCGATTAGAGGTAATTAGTGTAGTTTAAGGTAAAAATAATGTTTTAATAATATGAAATAAACTTGAAACATGTCTTAACCTCATTGGATGTTTCATCGCCGACCAAGAAAACCCATGGGTCAACTTGGGGACCCCATGAAGCCACTTTGGTTTGAAAATGACATTAATATCTTTTTATTTAATGTTAAAGTAAAAAATGAGACAAACATGAAATGTTTTAGTAAACAATTTTTTTACATGGGGTTATACAAATCGGAATTTTGAATATAAATATTAATTGGAAAGATAAAAAGATTTACTACATTATAGTATTTTTTTTTATAATTTTTATACATTATATAAATTAAATTATTTATGACATCATGATGATGCAGGGATGACCTCATTATTTAACGATTTAAATAAAATGGAATGATAATGTAATATCTAAGACCTAAACATGTACAAAACATATTGTATGAGTGGATTTAGAACCCTAATAACCTTCTCCTCGATATACATCAATGTGGGACTTTTAAAATCCGAAAATCTTTTGAAAATAAAGTAACATTTTGTAACTTTACAAGAGTGCCCCTCCTCTCCTCTGATAAAAGGCCCCCACCTCTACCTCCTTACCCACACTCCCAAAGCCTTTGGTTCGGCCAAACTCTGCCCATTTTGTCTCTCCACTTCCCTATATTACTCCTTGAAGCCTCACTTTGGGCAGAAGTCTTCCCAAGGAATCCTTTGAGCTCAAACCAAAGGGAGTTACCTGATTTTAAGGTAATGTCTTAACTTGAGGCCTTTTGTTTTATTTTGCTTATCCAACCCCCTAAACTCTTTTTATTCATTTCTTTTGTAACAAATCCAGTATCATAAATATACTAGGATGTATTTATAATAAGTATTCGAACTACACTTACACACACCTACATCTAATGGTTAAAGAACATTATGTTTCAGTGGATGGCGGATTTCTGCCTCCCGAAACGATGATTGTTCAACATTATTCTAACACCTTAAAAGGTGGCCATTAAGATGACACTATATTTATATATGATATATAATATGATTATGTTTTACATATGCTTATGTATTTTTGATTTATGGCATACCTTTATGGTTTCCATTATGGGTAAACGCGATATCTTCATTTAAGGAAGTGCGGACTGCCGCCCCCTCAATGTGATTTGATTCGTTAATACCATATGTGGTACGTATAAAGGATATATTTAATGATATTATAAATGATACTATACTGGAATTAAAATAATATTATGTATCATTATGTTTTAATTCCATTAAATATGAAATAGAAATGGAAGTAGCGTTCATGTGTACGTACGACTTACCGTCTCCATGAATCGTACATTTCATTTCTTATCTCAAAATGTTATGTAATATTATAAGTACATATATATAATGGATATATATTTAATATATTACATCTAAATTATGGATATAATTCTGGAATTATAACATATATATATCTCTCATTTTTTTTATTTTCATTAATATGACAAAAAAAAGAATGTAGCGTTCATGCGTACGTACGGCCCACCGTCTCCATGAACGGTGCTTTTCGTTTTTTTCTCTAAATGATATGGAATAGTATGAAATGAATATTTAATGGATATATATGATATTTTAATCATTAATACTATTCTGGAAATTATTTACTTATAACTACATGGGCAATCATTTTTCAAACAATTTCATTTTTGACTCATGTACCAAACATCGGCAAAAACGTCTGATATGAACTAACATTATTAAACAATTATTATAACATTATAATATGTTAAATCAACTTAATAATAATATCTAAAGGAGGTACTTAGTAAATTATTAATTGACCAATGTTTTATTTCAGGAATATAAAGAAACGAACAAGACAAGTTGGACTTGAGGTAAGGGATCCTACTCCACTATTTCTTTTTAAATATTCTCTTTTATGTTATTCCCTCTAAAGATCATATTTCTTGTTATTGGGTTGTTATTTTATATTATAGATACTGTAATTTTTATGTTCATGTGATGAGAGACCCTATTCTCTCTCATCAAACCATTTTGGAAGTTTTGAGTGGCGCCGTTAGGCAGCAGAATTTTCGTAAGAGATCTATCCTCTCTCTTTATTTTTATGTACTCTCCTTTATGTCACTTCTATTAAGCTCCTCTTTGTTATGTTGGGGGATGTTCTTTTAAATTCCTCTTTCTATAAACATTAAGTTAATATTATGAGATACCCTATTTGATATCATCAATCCATTTTTGTATGTTTTATGTGGATCCGTTAGGCTACCGAGTTATCGTAAGGGATTTTTCATCTCACTTTTCTTCCTGTGAGATTTATGCTACATTTGCCACAATTATCTTTTGAGTGTTGTATTTAATGACCATTATTCTTCTCTTTGTGTAATATACTTTCGTTTATGAGTATTTACATCAATGATTTATTGTCATTCTTTCATAGGGTGTATGTCTTGAAAGATACCCATGTCGGTAAGGGAACCTTTCACCCTCCTCTTTTAAAAAGACTTCTTTTGCTGGGTCTTTTAATTTACATATTTTTATGTTGGGATATGTCCTCATATATCCTTATTGATGTAAATTTTATGTCCATGTGATGAGATACCCTTATTTTATCTCTCATCAACTCATTTTGATGTGACGCCGTTAGGCTGTCAAGGGAACTTCTTAACCCAATTTCAATTTTTTTGGGTTCAACATGTAGTTATTGAATATATCATCCATTGAATATGTGTGAATGAACATTGATTATTTTACACTTAATATCGACTTATATTTGGTGTATTCATTTGACACACATAATTATGTAATTGATTAATCCTTAAACCAAGGATACCGTCTTTGTAAGGGAATTCGTCTCAATCTCCTTTCATTGAGGCATATTTTGTTTTATTCACAACTTCCTTTTATACGGTGTATAAAACCCTTTGACATTTACGTTTATCCAAAAGGAATCTTTTTATACGAACCGTTTTACAAAATGACAAAAGGGATTGTTTTTTTTCATATGTATGCGGCGACAATGACCTCTCCGCCACCGTGACCATTATTTGAGTTTCGGCTTCCTTTACAAGCCATACCATCTTTTTAAAAGAAAAATAAATACCATGTTTTAGCTTTATTTTATTTTGGAATTGGAAATGGTTTTCATAAGTTTATTTATATCAATGTGTTTTAATGATATCTTGTGATTGAAATGTGGAAATTTATGTTTCATTTATTCATGTTTTATGTGATAAGATTATATCATGGTTCTTGGGCATTGTTATGAAGAACGGGTGGTTTCGTGATAAAATAAGGGCAGGTGAGACCGATATAGCTCTCCAATGCATTGGGTAACGTGAAGGAGTGAAACGTTAAGGTTTCTCCGAAGAGATTTAGAGAATATACTGTGATGGGTATTCCAAACGTAACCAAGAGGGTTACTCCCTACGTAAGAATGTTATGAATGGCTCAAGTTACTTTTATGTCATATGTTTTCTATGATTTATTCATGGTTTGATGAGGTATGTTAAAGTGCCTATGTTTTATGGGTAAAGTATGATTTCATTCTTATGTATATGTGAACTCATGTTTCCCTTCCATATTTCTATAAACCTTACTGAGATTTTTATGTTAATCCCATGTTTTTGAAACTTTTTTCACAGTTCAAGGGAAGGGTACATGATCTGATGATAGTGTCAAGGATGTGTCAAGAAAGAATCCATGTTTTATTTTCAATATGTTTCTGTTGATGGGAACAATAAATACTGTCTTTTATGTAACCACTTTGTTTAAATGTGGAATGTAAAGCATGTTTCATGATCTAATTCTCTAAAACTCTAAACCTGAAAAGATCCTCAATGTGTAATCTTGTAATATCTCAAGATTAAGTAATGTTTAAGTTTGGGGCCTTATAGTTGTTATCAAAGGTCGGTTTAGATAACTTTAGAGGTTAGGGTATTATATAAGCATAAGTGGCATTACCATAATGGTTAGGATTTCAGAAAGAGTCCTAGTTTTAGATAAAGTGAATGAGTATGTGTATCTTAGTGTTTACCTTCCTCATTAATACATTATGGTTTTGTTGATATACTCACACTGACATTTCTGTTTTTAGTGAATGGATGGATCTAGCAGGCACCAAAGAGACAACAGGTTTGAAGGAAACTGTGGTGGTTCTATGATTAAGATACTAGATAAAATGGGGGATTCAATGAGGAAACTCGTGGTTGTTCTAAAACAACTATCAAGGAGTAATTATCAACCACTTCAACCTTGGTATGATCTTTAATGAATCATGTAAGAGATGACAAATTGATGTGGAAGTTAAGGTAATAATAATAAATGTAACCATTAGAGTTTATATGATCCTAACATTTGAGGTAATTATGGGTTACTATATGTTATCATGGAAGTGAAAGGCATGAGATAAAATTGATGTTAAATTATGTTATGGTTATTTTTGGTGATTTTATCTCTTTTTGGGGAATTATTTGAGAATTATATAGTTTTGGAAAAATGACAACACGCAGACCATGTGACTTCCCGTTGCGTCGGACAAAGCTGTGGGAATCAAACCCACAACCAAAGTGTGACTGGTATTTATCGCCTACCACTGGACTACGTGAAGTCCCTGGTTAGATTGACTGATTCTTCTTAGTTATATGATTTTATAAATTAATAGTAAGTTGATTTTTTGTTATTTATGAAAATGATTAACCTATCATGGAGGATATTGGATTTGGTTAATTACTTTTCAATACGAGACTTTAGGAGCAACTGATGTTGTTTGGAGATAAATGTTACGATTTATCTTGGAAGACTATGTGACTAAATCCTTCAAAAATTTGGGTTTCAATCCTAGATTTTTTTACTTTGAATAATTTTATGGACATATTGTTTATCGGATGGTCCTCGTTGAACTTTGGGTTTTGTTGGGCAAAATTTGGAGATTAAGAATAGATTTTCTTTTTAAAGGTTTATCCTTTTCTGGATTATCAGACCTTGTACTAACCTTTTTGGTTTAGTTTAAGGTCTAAAGATATGGGAAGTATATAGTTCTCTTTGGTGGATTAGGTGATTTTCTAGAAGTTGATTATAGTACTCTTAATGCGAACAAGTCTCCCTAAATACTTTTCTTTTTTAAAAAATATGAGTTTGATTAAGGAATCTAGTAAAAGTTGAAAGTCAACATGATAAGTGATTATGTTTCCTTATGAATAAATTCCTCAATAAAAGGTAAATTAAAACAAAAATGTTGTCTATTAACTTTTCCTACTGGGGAATCAAATACTGTTTAACCCATCACAAGTTTGTGATTTTCTTATGGTTAAGTTTCTCCTAGACATGTTTACTGTCACTCTCCCTCAAGAACATGACCCTTTTCTTTTTTATTCAATGTCCATGTTTTTCTACATAGAATCCTAGTATGGGTTAACTCGGGTGACCTCTGTACTTATCTTCCTTTAATTTAAAGTGATTGTTTTACCGACTCTTGTTCCGATGTGGTATTTTCAAGGATGTTTCCAAGATCAATTTTAAAAATTGCGAGGACGCAATTCCCAAAAGGGGGGTAGGATGTAACACCCCAGGTAAATAAAGAATATGAAATTTTCATATTTATCCATATTTGTGAATAAAATATTAATATGACTTTAAATGGGATGCTATGCTCGATGGCGTACCCAACACGCAACAACAAGATTCTTGGGAATCTTACGTTGCACTCTAATAATAAAATAATATTATTTTAAATGGTAGTTATCATGTAGCTGTTGTATTGGCGGGAATGGATAGAAATAACTAAAATATTATTATATAGGTTTTTTAATGTTTTTACATTTATCCAATAAAAGATAAAGGCATAAAATACGGAAATAATTCGATTTTAGGCGTATATGCCCTAGTTTTCACTAAAGGTTCACTTATCGCCTTTTGATGGAGAACCGTCATTAAATATAGTTTTGTTCACTCTTATACATCCTATTGGACCAAAAAAAACTCTTCTTAAGAATTGGGACATCAAAATTTACTTTGTGTAAATTTTTGGTATCTTTCCGAAAAAGTTCATTTTTTTAAATAAATAGTGTAAAATGTTGTATTTTAATTCAAAACCTCTTTTTAATCTAATTTTTTTATATGATTAGATTATATTTTGAATTAGTTTTAAAGTAAAATTAGAATATATATTTTTACCATTAAATCTAATAGTGGTCATTGGAATTAATTTCACTTTGAAATCAGACTTAAACTAGTGTCAATCTTTTGATACTTATTGTTTCATAAAAACACGCTATTTTCTCTGACAGCAGGAATTAATTATTAAATTAATTAATGAGACTTATAGGTTTTGAATTTTTTAAAATAGACTTCATTTTTGAATTCGGAATATCAAATATAGATTAGGGTGAATTTTTGGGATTTTTCTGAAAAAGATCAATTTTTGATTAATAGTGAAACCACAAAGTGGTACTTATAAAAACTGATTTTTCCGTTTAAGTGAAATTTTTCCATCTTTGTGTTTTGAATTTCAAAAATCTGACATACATGGTTGTCATTAAGAAGTAAAATGTGGTTCAATGGGATAAAATTAATTTTTTGGTGAATAGTAACTTATTATGTTTTTAATCGCGATAAGAGGTAATTAATGTAGTTTAAGGAAAAAATAATGTTTTAATACTATGAAATAAACTTTACACATGTCCTAACCTCATTGGATGTGTCATGGCCGACCAAGACAACCCATGGGTCAACTTGGGGACCCCATGATGCCACATTGGTTGGAAAATGACATTAATATCCTTTTATTTAAAGTTAAAGTAAAAATGAGTCAAACATGAAATGTTTTACTAAAACAATTTTTACAGGGGGTTATACAAATCAGAATTTTGACTATAAATATTCATTGTAAAGATAAAAATATTTCCTACATCATAGAATTTGTTTTATAATTTTTATACATTAAATAAATTAAATTATTTATGACCTCATGATGATGCAGCGATGACCTCATTATTTAACGATTTAAATAAAATGGAAAGATAATGTAATATCTAAGACCTAAACATGTCCGAAACCTATTGGTTGAGTGGATTTAGAACCATTATCATAGTATCCTAGATATACATCAATTTGGGACCTTTAAAATCCGAAAATCTTTTGAAAATAAAGTAACATTTTGTAACGTTACAAGAGTGCCCCTCCTCTACTCATATAAAAGGCCCCCACCTCTACCTCCTTACCCACACTCCCAAAGCCTTTGGCTCGGCCAAACGCTACCCATTTTGTCTCTACACTTCCCTATATTACTCCTTGAAGCCTCACTTTGGTCATAAGTCTTCCCAGGGAAGCCTTTGAGCTCAAACCAAATGGAGTTACACGATTTTAAGGTAATGTCTTCACTTGAGTCCTTTTGTTTTATTTTGCTTCTCCAACCCCCTAAACTCTTTTTATTCATTTATTTTGTAACAAATACAGTATAATCAATATACTAGGATGTTTTTATAAGAAGTATTCGAGCTACACTTACACACACCTACATCTAATGGTTAAAGAACATACTGTTTCACTGGATGGAGAATTTCTGCCTCCCGAAACGATGATTGTTCAACATTTTTCTAACACCTTCAAAGGTGGAAATTAAGATGACAATATATTTATATATGATATCTAATATGTTTATTTTTTTACTTAAGCTTCTGTATTTTTTATTTATGTCATACGATTACGGTTTCCATTATGGGTAAACGTGATATCTTCATTTAAGGAAATGCGGACTACCGCCCCCTCAAAGTGATTTGATTCGTTAATACCATATGTGGTACGTATAAAGGATATATTTAATTATATTATATATGATACTATACTTTAATTAAAATACTATTATGTATCATTATGTTTTAATTCCATTAAAAATGAAATCGAAATGGAAGTAGCGTTCATGTGTACGTACGGCTTACCGTCTCCATGAACGGTACATTTCATTTTTTATCTCAAAATGTTATGTAATATTATAAGTAAATATATATAATGGATATATATGTAATATATTACATCTATAATATGGATATAATTATGTAATTATAACATATATATCTCTCTCATTTTGTTTTAATGCCATTAATATGACAAAAAAATGAAAGTAGCATTCATGCATACGTACGGCCTACCGTCTCCATGAATGGTGCTTTTCGTTTTTATCTCCAAATGATATGGAATAGTATGAAATGAATATTTACTGGATATATATGATATTTTAATCATTAATAATATTCTGGAAATTATTTACTTATAACTACATGGGCAATCATTTTTCAAACAAGTCCATTTTTGACTCATGTACCAAACATCGGCAAAAACATCTGATATGAACTAACATTATTAAACAATTATTATAACATTATAATATGTTTTATGAACTGAATAATAATATCTAAATAAGTTACATAGGCAATTATTAATTGAACAATGTTTATTATTCAGGAATATAATGAAACGAACAGGACAAGTTGGACTTGAGGTAAGGGATCCTACTCCGCTATTTCTTTTTAAGTATACTCTTTTATGTCATTCCTTCTAAAGCTCATATTTCTTTTTATTGGGATGTTATTTTATATTAAACATACTGTAATTTTTATGTTCATGTGATGAGAGACCCTATTTTCTCTCATCAATCCATTTTGGATGTTTTGACTGGCGCCGTTAGGCTGCCGCATTTTCGTAAGAGATCTAACCTCTCTCTTTCTTTTTAAGTACTCTCCTTTATGTCACTTCTATTAATCTCCTATTTGTTATGTTGGGGGATGTTATTTTATATTCCTATTTCTATAAACATTTAGTTAATATGATGAGATACCCTATTTGATCTCATCAATCCATTTTTCTAAGTTTTATGTGGCGCCGTTAGGCTGCCGAGTATTCGTAAGGTATTTTTCATCTCCCTTTTATTCCCCTGAGATTTATGCTACATTTTCCACAATTTCCTTTGAGTGGTGTATTTACTGCACATTATTCTACTCTTTGTTTAATATACTTTCGTTTATGAGTATTTACATCAATGATTTATTGTCCTTCTTTCATGGGGTGTATGTTTTGAATGATACCCAAGTCGGTAAGGGAACCTTTCAACCTCCTCTTTTTAAAAGACTTCTTTTGTTTGGTCTTTTAATTTACATATTTTTATGTTGGGATATGTCCTCATATATCTTTATTGATGTAAATTTAATGTCCAAGTGATGAGATACCATTTTTTTTGTCTCTCATCAACTCATTTTGATGTGACGTCGTTAGGCTGTCAATGGAACTTCTTAACCCAATTTCAATTTCATTGGGTTCAACATGTAGTTATTGAATATGTCATCATTTGAATATGTGTGAATGACCATTGATTATTTTACACTTAATATCGACTTATATTTGGTGTATTCGTTTGTCACACATAATTATGTAATTGATTTATCCTTAAACCAAGGATACCATCTTTTTAATGGAATTCGTCTCAATATCCTTATATTGAGGCAGATTTTGTTTTATACACAACTTTCTTGTATACGGTGTATAAAACCCTATGACTATTACGTTTGTCCGAAAGGAATCTTTTTATACTAAGCGTTTTACAAAACAAAAAAAGGGAATGTTTTTGTCATATGTATGGGGCGTCAATGACTTCTCTGCCACCGTGACTATTATTTGAGTTTCGGCTTCCTTAACAAACCATACCTTCTTTTTAAAAGAAAAATAAATACCATGTTTTACCTTTATTTTATTTTGGTATTGGAAATGGTTTTCATAAGGTTTTTTATATCAATGTGTTTTATTTATATCTTCTGATTGAAATGTGGAAATGTTATGTTTCCTTTATTCATATTATATGTTATTCGATTATGTCATGGTTCTTGGGCATTGTTATGATGAACGGGTTGTTTCGTGATAAAATTAGGGTGGGTGAGCCCGATATAGCTCTCTAATGCATTGGGTAACGCGAAGGAGTGAAACGTTAAGATTTATCTGAAAAGATTTAGGGAATATACTGTGATGGGTATTCCAAACGTAACCAAGAGGGTTACTCCCTACGTAAGAATGTTATGAATGCCTCAAGTTACCTTTATGTCTTATGTTTTCTATGATTTATTCATGGTTTGATGAGGTATGTTAAAGTGCCTATGATTTATGGGTAAAGTATGATTTCATTCTGATGTATATATGATCTCATGTTTCCTTTCCATATTTTTATAACCCTTACTGAGATTTTTATGCTCATCCCAAGTTTTTGAAATGTTTTTCACAGGTCAAGGGAAAGGTACATAATGTGATGATAGTGTCAAGGATGTGTCACGAAAGAATCCATGTTTTATTTTCAATATGTTTCTGTTGATGGGAACAATGAATACTGTCTTTTAGGTAACCACTTTGTTTAAATGTGGAATGTAATGCAAGTTTCATGATCTAATTCTCTAAAACTCTAAACCTGAAAAGATCCTCAATGTGTAATCTTGTAATAACTCATGATTATGTAAGGTTTAAGGCTGGGGCCTTATATTTTTTTGTCGTTGATTTTTGAATCTTCACAATGTAATAAATATCATTTGATAATCACTGAATAAAAACTGGACTATGTGTTATATATTTAATATATTGGATGAAAACATAAGATACAACTTTTTTTAAAATTCTATTTTTTGATGATATGTGTGGAATTATTATCATATGTAACAAATGTTTCCTCTCATACTAATGCATAATAATGTTTCAGTTGAAATTTTTTAGCTTCAATGATACATAGTAAATCTACAATAAATATGGAAATAATTATTCTAAAAAACACCTAAATAAGGTCTTGTATGATATATAACATATTACAATTCACCAACTCAAAAATAATAATACATATTATAAAAAATATATTACACATTAAATTATATGTAATATTTATCTCATATATCAATCTTCCCCTTTAGAAATATTTTACAAAATATTTTCAAATTAGAAAATATGTTACACACTAAACCAAAAATTTTATACATTATATAATATTTAAAATATTCACTTTTTCTCTAAAAAAATATTATGCCAATGATATAGACACCAAAAACATAATAAATACAGAAAAATATTTGATGTAAAATCATGCACATTCCAAATATATGTCATGTATTCCCATATAATCCTAAAACATATTACATATTTGCATTTCCCTCGAAGAATATGGCACACATAATATTATATTTGAAATATATGTTAATTATCAAAATTTATATTAGAAAATATGATATTTATCCTAATCTATTTGAATTTAAAAACAAACCCATCATTAAAAACCATACACATTGTAAAGTAAACAAAAACTATTAACATTCTTGTTGAAATATCAAATTTTTCAATACAAAATTAAAATCATGGAATATAAAAATAAATCAAAATAAGATTATAAAACTAAAAAAATTAATTATATATATTTTTCAAATAATTTCCTAAATGAATCTAAAAAAATAAAATGATAAACTTTCCACTGAAATGAAGAGTTGGTGGATATTTATTCCTTGATTTACAAAAAAATGTGATAAAAATAAGATTTCTATCAATTCATGTAGATTCCTAAATAATAATAACGCATAATAAATGTTTATATTAGTAGATGTTAATAAGAAATAAGGGACCACTTTCTAGTTATTGATTATATTGTTTTATGGATTAACTATATACATATATGATTCAGATATTACATTTTTGAACATAAAATACAAAATATATGAAACATTCTCTCTAATGTGATATTATTCATATTATCCATCACCAAATCATGATGAATATAAAACAAATAAAGCCTGAGAATTGATTCTCCCTAAAAGATAATTATAAAAAGATATTTTAATAATAAATTAGCCATAATCAATATAACAATGAAAATAACTGAAGATGCATAACATTTAATCAATAGCATGAGAAAAAAATTCATCTGACGGAAAATTATTGTAGTAATATCATTGATATTTATAATTGAATTCTTCATGATTGTAATGTTTATTATTTTTCATATTTAAATTATAAATCATCAGATCATTTCCATTAAGGCCTTGCACCCAAATAGTTTAATTAATTAGTAGTTATAAACCAGAAAAACATTTAACAAAGCTAGACAACTAGATTTTCTAATGGGACCTATCAATCCATGACTGTTAATCGATAACTCAAACCCACTTATCACTGCAAGTATAGTTCATTCCCTGTATATTTAATGGTCAATTAATTTCATAAAAAATGATTTTTATTAATATAAAATTTTATCAATTTAAGGATATAGAATATCAATATTTCTTTAGTAAATTAGATGTCATCTACTTAATGAATATTAAAATATAGAAATAGAATAAGGTTTAAAAATTGTCAATGATAAAATAAATATGGATATCTGAGAGAAGTATAATATCATTTGAGACATGATAATAAAATATATGGTTAAATAAATATTTATGAATTCAAATATTATAAGTGACATAAGATGACAATAATTTCATTACAAATATTGGTTTTGTAATAAATTCCTTTTTGTTTGAATGAAAAATAAAATGAAAAAAAAGTATAAAAATTGTTTTTTATTAAAATTTTTTCTATATAAAAACATATATAAAATTTATAAGAATATATATACCATGAAATTGTTATAGCTGTATGAATATTCATTAATTTCATTTATATTGAAAAACAAATATTCATTTTGACCTTTGTAAATAAAGATGATAATAGCCCTTCAAAAAATATGGAAAGATAATTATATATCAGTGTAAAAATTATAATGATAATATAATATTTTTTTAAATATAATATGAGTAAATAATATGGAAATAATAAAAAAATTAAGAAATAATGAATTTGAATAAAAATATAGCTTTTAAAAACTTAAGATAATTTTTTTAAATATTAAATTTCATGACTCACATTCCAAATATATTAAATGTTCCATGAAAATATATAATCTCCCTAAATACCTATAAAATAATAAAATATATAAATTTTTTGAAGGTCAGATTGTAATATTTGTTTAATGAAAATAATTAAACTTCCAAAAATTAGGAATGTAAAAATAAATACTTACCTATTTGGAAAAATTTACATTGAAATACATTGAATGATTAAATAAGAATTGAATAATTAATAATAATAATAATAAATATACTCATTATAAATACATTAAACCAGTCATATATATACCACATAAAAATAAATACGTTAATAATACCAAATCTGTCTCATTAGGTATGAAATTGAGAGGAAATCAACTACATAGAGTTCATCTTTCATCAAAAGTAATATAACCTAATTTATATTTAATTTTAGTTTTTTATAATAATATTTTAGAGTAATTTATTATTTTTTAATATCATATATGATCAATTTCAATCATATCTAATCCTATTTATTAATAACCCCTTATTGAAATTTAATATTTTCTGTGATAAATATTTCAATTTTCACAAAAATATTGTTTTAGTGGTTCTTCTATTTATATATTGATTAAGGATACCTCATCCCCATATTTTTATACATGATATAAATATAATACATATTAATTATAAATAAATATATATTAATTTTTAGCAAATAAAATTTAGATATTGAAAACTGTTTTACTCCTTTTAGGGAGATGATATGATATTTTTACACTTGAAAATTGTTTTCACTTTACAAAGAATTTAATGAAAGAAATGAAAACAATAATTAAAATTTCTATTATCACTATTATATCATATATATGATATATAATACATAAATTTAGACTATTACAATATATGTTATGAGGAAATAAAAAAATCATCGCATTGATTTTTGGATGTGGTAGTTCACACATACGAACATGCGATGTTATTATTTTAAAACATAAATGATTGAAAAAAGGTAGATATGACACTATAGTTGTACAAGAGTAATTGTGATATAAATATCATATATATTCACTAGATCCATATTCATATACATTTTAATTAATTTGTGGTGATATAAAAATTATATCATAATGTATATACGGATTATCGTAAGTACACGTGAGCGATGTTTTAATATTTCATATGATGAAAGTGAGACAACAAAAAAAAAATTTCATAATAATAAGAAATATATAATTACATTTTTTATAATATAGGTATCATTTATTATGGTAATAATAAATTCATAAGAAGCAAAATAAAAATGAAATTTTAAATATTCGGTAAAGGCGATTACCAATATTTATGTATAATTCCTCTAAATTGCATCTTAATGAAACATTGAATGATTTTTATGGATACCCAATCATATATATAATGGATATAAATTTATAAAATAGTGCTTGTAAGGGTTTCACTGGGAAAGATGGCTTATATGTGTAGTCAATAAATGAGAGAATGGGTGTAACACCTCGAGATTTTATGAAAAATATTAATTTAATTTCATTAATTTCTTATGTTGTATGCTACACCTAGATTTCCTTGCGCTATACGCAACACTGTATTAGCTTGCAGTATACGCAACACTATTCTTGGATCGTGTTACACACAATTTTGATAATAGTTATTCTATGCAACATTGAGTATATATATATATATATTCAATGTATAAATGAAATATGGTTGGATTCTGTTATACGAAACAACGAAGGATTCTTGCACAACACGCAACCCTGACTTGGCTTGCATTACATGCAATCACGACCTTCCTCGATAACGTGTGTTGTACGCAATATCGGGTTTTACTAAACAACAATATATTATTATAATATTATTATGAACTTTCCATTATGAATAGTATTAACTAAATTTTTAATTTTATAACATTATTATTCATCTTACACATTTTCTAGAACATGGTATAAGAACAAAATAATGTTTTCGGGTAAAATTAGAATTTTTCAAAAAATGCAGTTTTGCAGTCTTTTGATAGCGCACCCACTTTAAATCTAGTTTTTTACATCTTTATAAGTTCAATTTGACAAAATAAATTTTTTCTTTGGAATAAAGAAATGAAAATGTACTTTGGATAAAATTTTCATATTATTCTGGTAACTTTCATAATTTGATGAATAGTAAAAACGCGCTATATTTTAATTAAAAACAACTTTTTTATCGCAATAATTTATGTGGTTAAATTATAATATTGAATGGTTTTAAAGTATAATTAGAATATATTTTTACCATTTAATATAATGTATTTCATTATCATTGATTCTACCTTGACTTCGTAGGATAAATCAATTCAATCTTTTGCAATGTTTTAAACAAAAACCCATTTTCTTTCGACAATGGGATTAATTTTAAATTGATTTCTGCACCTTTCTTGTATTGAATTATGAAAAATGGATTCCATATTTGGAATCAGTGGGTCCAAATTATGTTAATAAGCTACTTCTTATTTGTTGAGACTATGAATAGTAACTACGGTAAAATTTTATTTACCATAGTAAAAGGTAAATCTGGTAATTAAGGTTAAATATAAGATTATAAAATTAACCAAACACCTTCCAAAATCCTATTGGATGACTAAAGGTCGACCTATATCACCTAAGGGTCAGATTAGAACCATTTAATTTACTTTTTTCCATGAAAATAATTTGATTATTATTACAACCAAAGAATGTGACAACATGTCACTTCCTTAAATATTATAAGTATAATAATTTTAATTTAGTGATAAAACTTATGAAACATCTAACATGAATAGTCTCCAGAAAGAAAATACAATTATCTACATCATAGGAATTTATTTATAATTTTCAGGGATTAAATAAATATCATTTATTATGACACAAAGATGATGCATTAATTATCTTATTAATGAAATATTGACATAATTGATGTCATAAATACCCAAATAAATGTACTTTAAGTTTTTATGAATTAAAATAATTTTATAGGTTAATATTAAATGTTATTATTTATTTAATTAACATTATTTGAACTAATAATTCTTTTATGATTTTCAAAAAAATAAATTACTAAATAGTGTCAAAATTGACATAAAATAGTTTTTAAAAAAATATTATATTATTAATTGTTATTTTATTCCTAAAAGACTAAGGTTCCGCCAAATGGCTTATATAAGGTTATTGATATTAATAATAAAAAAATTGGGGTTTTTTTGGCTTCTTATAGTATATTTATTAACATTATAATATAAAAACACAAGAAGACACGATAAAAGTAAAATTATTTAACTTAATGTTAAATCTTAATTATAAGGTTAAAATAGGAACATATAGTTGTCTAAATTATATTTTATGAGAGGATGTCTACCCATACCCACCTTAGCTTTGAAATAAATTAATTTGGAGCTATTTAAAACCGAACGTTAATTTATAATAAAATAATATTTTTAGTTTTTCTAAAGGAGCCCCTCTCCTCCCTTATAAAAGGGCACCTCCTCCCTCTCCTCATCACACCCATTTGAGCCTTCAAGCTCGGCCAAACCCTGAAAACTTATCTTCTCCACTTTCCTAGAAACATATTAGAGGTTCTGTTCTACTTTAATGACCAATCTTAGTGCCATAAGAGGAAGTTTCAAAGAGGCGTATCGAAGAAGAGGTAATTTCTTCTCCCGATTCTTTCAAGCTTCTTTCGTCTTCAACTTCTTCTTATTTAGTTGTTTCATTATACAATAATAACATCAGTATCAATAATATACTTATCTTTTATTATAAATATGAAACAACCCCATTTCATCTTCTATCCATCCTACGGAAAACAAAATCAACGCGCGTGCGTACGTACGGAATATCGTCTCCACGCCGTGGTGTAATCTGTTTTTCCACCAACACCATACATGGATGGGTATAATGGTGTAAAGAATAACTATACATAGTTATTATAACATCGTACTGATTCTGATATATCGTATCATCCACTCCAATTAAATTCAATAATTATGGAAATGATATCATCGCTCGTGCGTACGTACGGACTACCGTCTCCACGACGCGATGAGATTCATTCTCCATGTTAACCATTTAAGAATGATTATAATGTATATATAAGAAATAATAATGAAATATATGACATTATAAAGATACTGGATTTATGTATATATGAATTTCATCTACTTATTTCCATTCAACTCAATAAAGAAATGAAAACAGCGTTCATGCGTACGTACGACCTACCGTCTCCATGAACGGTGTATTTCGTTCAATTTATCGATCTATTATATATATGTATATTCTGAATATATATTATATATATAAATCATGTTTTATATTCTGGAATTATGTAATCATGATCTAATTTATCATATGAATAATTAAAAGTTAAAACACGAACAACCAATGAGATGATTTTACCCAAAACGCTCTTTAACATGTAATTTACAAAAGAACGGGTAATATAAAGTCATAAGTGAACCATATGTGATATCATAACAATTAGTATGATTCTGGAAGAAGTCAATTACATTATTTATATCATTATATAGGAGGTTTGTACACTTACGAAGCAAATCAGACCTAAGGTAAAGGAAATATCACAATCTCATTTTTATCCGAGATTGTTTATACTTTGGAATTTACAGGGGTGTATTTTATCATCCACATCCATGTTTCCTCAATATGTAATATTTATATTCTTGGTCAATAGTTTATATCCAATTTTACCCTTCGGTGAGTTTTTAGTAAAAGATATGAAATGAATCTTTTTTCGTTTTTCGTACGAGGTACTTTTTGACTTTTCCGAAAAAAGTACGAGAAGAATGTTTTTTTAACTTATACGGAATGAATGGTTTTTTAAAACATTATATCCAAGAATCTTCCTTTAAAATATTTCAAGTTTATTTTTAATCAACTTATTTTAGTTTAAAATTGTATGACATGTTAAGAGAGGAAAATGTTTTTGAATTTGAAAGGATATTTTCCTCAAGAATGGAGTTCAAGTGTTTTATCAACATTATTTTCCATATAAGATAATATAGTGTTCTGTTTCTATCCATATTATTAAATTGATTAGATTATGTTGTGATGGAATTATTTTTATGAATCCCTTTATCTTATATGAATTGTTTTATGATGTCATGTTGTTTAAGAATTCCATTTTTGTTACATAGGTTATGAAATGATGTATGATATATGATTTTGTAGCACACATATTATGGTATCATTATGAGATGGGTGGGACCTATATCTCCCTCAAATGCATTGGGTAAAGATTTTATATCTCATGAGATAGATGTGGCTGGAACGACAGGTTATACCGGTTCAGTAAAACAGGACTGAAACGAGGAGTGAACTCGGTTCAGAAATGGACTTTGTCCACTAAGATAGTCTTGGAACTGAGTCTTGACTAATAAGAAATGATTCTATATGATTATGTGTGTATTCTAAAAAGATTCATGTTTTATGTTATGATTATTGGGATTACATATCACCACTATGATTTATCCCATGTTATGAAATTATGATCTCTTTTGCAGGTTAAGATTTTCAAAAGTTATGTTCCTATGAATATGATGTGATTGATATTTCTTTTGCTTACCCTTACTGATAATTTGAGCTCACCTTTTTATGTTTTCTTTTCCCCAGGATATAAAGAAAGGTTTTAGGTATGAAAAAAAGGGAAGATATTTATAGGAGATGTTGAATATCATTCACCATGATTAGAAGATTACGTTCCGAGTTTCCAAAGACACTAAACTATTAGGGTCCATGTGTGTGTGTTTTTGTTATGTAATAAGTATTTCGCAAAAGTAATGTAATGTCATTGTATGTCAAGCTTCGAGTATCTACAGTTGGTATTAGAGGAAAGGTTTAGTCAACCTTTGGAAACGAGGATGCTAAAACGTTAGTGAGAACCGTAGAGATATTTCTAAGGTATGTCTAAGGATGTATCTAAGGTTAGGTATATTTATAGGTTATAGTACAAGAATTACGGTAATCTAAGATGTTAGATATTGAAGGTACTCCCCCTTTATTATATTGTTTTCCCTAGCGTAATTTTTTCCTCTCACACTATTTTTTTTGGTTTGTAGACGATGGATGGATCCCGAAGGAACCGTGTTGATAAATGTAATGGACAATGCAATGATTGTCCTCATGAACAAAAAAATGTTATGGGATATAGAGTGAAAAACCTTATTGCTATACTTACACAAGCTATGAATAATTCTGGAATTCCAAATGAGCAGAGAAGGGAACAAAATTCTATTGAGTCCTTCATGAGGCAACGTCCACCTTCTTTCAGTGGGTCTTCTGATCCACTTGTTGCTGAACAATGGATCAGTACCACTGAAAATATATTTTCAGTTCTTCAATGTTCTGAACATGATAAAGTCATCTTAGCAGTATATCGTTTGGATGGTGAAGCTGATCAATGGTGGGATGTTATCAAGAATACGAGGCAAAGAGATGAAATTGAGTCCATGTAATGGGACGAGTTCAAGAACATGGTTTTCAATCAGTACATCCCTCGTATTCTTCGAACAAGTATGGAGAAGGAGTTTCTTGAACTAAAACAAAAGGATGATGAATCTGTAGGTATATACGAAGCGAATTTTACAAGGCTTGAAAGGTATGCATCTGGATTTATCATCCAACCTGAAAGTAAAGTTGATCGATTCTTCAGTGGCTTAAAACCAAATCATTGAAGGACATTAGCTATAAGAGACATCAGTAGCTATGAATAAATTATACGTTGTGCTATTAAGGTAGAAATGGAAGTTACTGTTACTTATCCACCTCATAGTTTTGACAAGAAACGAAAGATGGAGTTCAAGGAGAAATCTCAGAATAATGGTGAAAAGAAGATGAACGTTTCCCTATGCTCAAAGTGTGGAATGAAGCATGGTGGAGATTGTCTTAAAGGGACAAGTAAATGTTTTAATTGTGGAATGGAAGGTCATCGGGCATTTTAATGCCGCAATGATGGGAAGAAGATGTCTAATGATACAAACAAAGTAAGGGATACACAAAATGAACCTACTACACTTCAATGCTTCATGTGAAAGGAAATGGGTCATTATGCTAATAAATTCCATTATCCAAGAGTTAGTGATGATCGACATGAGCAACCACTTATGGAAAAGGACAAAGGGAAGTCACATGCGATCACCATTGGTGATGTTGAATATGACAACGATGTGGTGGAATGATTAATTTTTTATGTAATGGGGTACCAAAATAATGTTGTATATAGTATCGTGGAATATTGGAATATTTATGTATTGGTCTACTATGGTTTTCAATAATATTATAGTACTGATTACCATGGAAAGTGATTGAGATATTTTTGAAAAAAAAGATGAAATGCGCATAATGATGGGAAAATGAGAAAATGAAATATTTGACAGTATTCCTGAGCTCATGATTGATATAAGGAATAAGTGATATCATGGTTTGAGTATATAGAATTTTGAGGATTTTTGTATGTGGAATGAGTTAACTTTTAACAGCATTCATGTTTCTAATAAGGTTCAGTGGGTATTCATTATTCAAGAGAATACATGATTAAGGTATTCACATGTTTGTAATTTGACCAACAAGATATATCTTATGATATATGGGGGATAAATGATGGCATTCACGTGATCATTTTCTTTATACTATGAGCTTTGACCGAAGTATTTTAGATAAGCCTAATGATCGGAATGGATTATGTTAGACATAAGTTAGTATTGTTTAAGGATAAAACTTTTTTTTGATATTGTTGATGGGATGTTATAGTAATATAGCTTTAGAAAAAGGAAAACCTGTGGGAGGGGCGACAACCCATCGCGTCGGAAAAGTCTGTGGGAATCGTGTAACACCCCGAGATTTTATGAAAAATATTCATTTTAATTTCACTAATGTCTTGTGTTGAACGCTACATCAAAAGGAGCTTTCACAACACGAATCCTTGATTTGCCTTGCATTACACGCAATCGCGACCTTCCTCGATAGCGTTTGTAGTACGCAATAACGAGTTTCACTAAAAAACAATATGCTATTAAAATATTACTAAAACTAGCCGTTATGAATAGTAATAACCACCTTTTGAAATTTTTTAATTTTATTTTTAAAAATGGAATTCATTTTTGGATTTGTAATATCAAAATTAGCTTAGGGTGAAATTTTGGTGATTTTCGGATAACCTTCATATTTTGATGAATAGTGAAAATTACTAAATTTTAATTAAAAACAACTTTTTCAATCGAAATAATTAATAGTGATAAATTATTAATTTGAGTGGTTTTAATTTATATTTAGATTATATTTTTAAAATTTAATACAATGTTGGTCATTGGATGTAATTTCACATTTATACCAGACATAAACAAATGTCAATCTTTTGATAGTTATTATCTTTTAAGAACACGCTATTAGTTTTGACGACGGGAATTAATTTTTAAATTAATTAATGCAACTGATATGTTTTTAATTTGGTAAAATAGAAATAAATTTTGAGTTCATAATATCAAATATAGCTTAGGCCTAATTTTTGGTATTTTTCTGAAAACATTCAATTTTTGAGGAATAGTGAAACCACTAAGTGGTAGTTAAAAAACTGAATTTTTCATAAAACATAATTTTACTGCTTCTGTGAGTGGAATTTAAAAATTACAAGATAAACAGTTGATTTCAGTAAGTAAAATGTGGTTCAATGAGATGAAAATAATTTTTGGTGAATAGTAAGTTTTTACTTTTATTTACCACGGTTAAAAGTAAAGAGAGTAATTAAGGGTAGAAATGATATTATTATTACCCTAACACATGTTATAATTCTATTGTTCAAGTGTAATTCGACCAAAAACAAACTTAGGAATAACATATGACCATTTAGGCCCACTTGGATTAGATTAGGACATTTATTATTAATTTATTTAAAGAAGGTTTAAAAGAGTTAAAATCAATGTTTATTTACTAAAACATTTTTAATATAGGGTTATACATAAGATAAATTCGATTTTAAATATTAATTAGAAATCTAAAAAGATTTCCTACATAATGGTATTTTATTTGTAATTTTTAGACATCAAATAATTTAATTTATTTATGACACAATGATGATGCAGTAATTATCTTATTAATGAAATATTGACATAATTGATGTTATAAATACCAAAATAAATGTAATTTGAGACTTTTTATAAATTAAAATAATTTTATAGTTTAATATGATATATTAGTGTTTATTTAATCAACTTGGTTCGAACATATAATTCTATTATGACTTTATCAAAAATCATATATCAAATAGTGTCAAAATTGTCAAAAAATAGATTTTAAATCAAATATTATATTATTAATTGTTAATTTATTCCTAAAAATCTAAGGTTCGGCAAAATGACTTATAAAAGGATATATATTAATAATAAACAACTTGGGGTTCTTTTTTCATGTTATTGTAAGTTAATTAACCATACAGTGTAAGAAAAAAAAACTCACGGTAAAAGTTAAATTATTTTACATAGAGTTAAATCTAATTGATAAGGTTAAAAAAATAACCTCAACTTGTCTAAATCCTATTTGTTGATAGTATTTCGACCCATCCCCACTTTACCTTAGAAATAATACCCTTTGGAACCATTATAAACCGATTTTGACTTTAATATAAAATAATATTTTGAGATATTCCTAAGGTGCCCCTCTCCTCCTTTATAAAAGGGCACCTCCTCCCCATCCTCCACACACCAATTTGAACACTGAAGCTCGGCCAAACCCTAAATAAATCCCTTCTCCACTTCCCTAGAATAATCCTAGAGGTCCTGGTCATCTTCAAAGACCAATCTTAGTTCTCTAAGTGGAGGATTCAAAGAGGTGTTTCAAAGAAGAGGTAATATCCATTACCGATCTTTTCAATTTCATTCTTCTTACACTTCTTCTTCTAGGGTTGTTTCATTATGAAGTAATAACATCAGTATCACTAATATACGTATATGTTATTATATGTATGAAACAATCCTAATTCACCATCTATCCAACCTACGGAAAACGAAATCACTGCGCGTGCATACGTACGGAATACCGTCTCCACGCCGTGGTGTAATATTTTTTTCCACCAACACCTTACATGGATGGGTGTTATGGTGTAAAGAATAACTATAAATAGTTATTATAACATCATAATGATTCTGATTATAATGTATCATCCACTCCAATTCAATTCAGTAATCATGAAAATGATATCATCGCTCGTGTGTACGTACGGACTACCGTCTCCACGACGCAATGAGATTCATTCTCCACTTTAACCATTCATGAATGATTATAAAGTACATATAATAAGTAATCATGAAATATATGACATAATAATGATTCTGGATTTATGTGTATATATATATGTATGTCATCTACTTAATTCCATTCAACTCAATAAGGAAACGAAAACATCGTTCATGCGTACGTACGGCCTACCGTCTCCATGAACGGTGTATTTCTTTCCATTTACTGATTTATTATATATATGTATATTCGGAATATATATTATATATAAATCATTTTTTATATTCTGGAATTAAGTAATCATGATCTACTTAATCATATGAATAATTACAAGTCAAAACACGGACGACAAATGAAACAATTTTACCCAAAACGCTCTTTAACATGGAATTTACAAAAGAACGGGTAATATAAAGTCATAAGTGAACAATATATGATATCATAACAATGAATATGATTTTGAAATAAGTCAATCACATTATTTAAATCATTATACAGGAGGTTCGGATACTTACAATGCAAGTCGGACCTAAGGTAAGGGAAATATCACAATCTCACTTTTATCCGAGATTGTTTTTACTTTGGTAATTACTGGGGTGTATTTTATCATCCACATCCATGTTTCCTCAATATGTAATATTTATATCCTTCTACAATAGTTTATATCCAATTTTACCCTTCGGTGATTCTTTAGTAAATGAAATGAAAGGAATCTTTTGTCTTTTTTCAGACGAGGTACTTTTTTGACTTTTCTGACAAAAGTACGAGAAGAATTATTTTTTTAACATATACGACATGAATGGATTTTTAAAACATTATTTCCAAGAGGATTTGCTTACAAGTTTTCAAGTTTATTTTTAATAAACTTCTTTTAGTTTATAATTGTATGACATGTTAAGAAAGAAAACATGTTTTTGAAGTTGAAAGGATATTTTCCCCAAGAATGGAGTTCAAGTGTTTAATCAAAATTATTTTCCATCTAAGATAATAAAGGGTTCTGTTTTTATCCCTATTATTACATTGATTTTATTATGTTGTGATGGAATTATTTTTATGAATTCCTTTATCTTATATGAATTGTTTTATGATGTCATGTTGTTTAAGAATTCCATTTTTATTACATGGGTTATGATATGATGTATGGTTTATGATTTTGTGGCACACATAAGAATGGTATCATTATGAGATGGGTGGGACCTATATCTCCCTCCAATGCATTGGTTAAAGATTTTATATCTCATGAGATAGACATGGCTAAAATGGTAGGTTATACCGGTTTAGTGAAACAGGACTGAAACGAGGGTGACTCAGTTCAGAAAGGGACTTTGTCCACTAAGATAGTCTAGGAAATGAGTCTTGACTAACAAGAAATGATTCTCTATGATTATGTGTGAATGCCACAATGTTTCATGTTTTATGTTATGATTATTTTGATTACATTTCACTGCCATGAATTATCCCAGGTTATGAAATTATGATCTCTTTTACAGGTTAAGATTTCCAAAAGTTATGTGCTTATGTATATGATGAGATTGATATTTTTTTTTGTTTACCCTTACTGAGCATTTGAGCTCACCCTTTTATGTTTTCTTTTCCCCAGGATATAAAGAAAGGCTTTAGGTATAATAAAAAGGAATATCTTTATAGGAGATGTTGATGATATTTCACCAGGATTAGAGGATTTTATTCCGAGTTTCCAAAGACACTAAACTATTACGGTCCTTGTGTGTGTGTTTTTGATATGTACTAAGTATTCCACAAATGTAATGTAATGTCAATGTACGTCAATATTCGGGTCTCTACAGTTGGTATCAGAGGAATGGTTTAGTCAACCTTTGGAAACTAGGATGCGAAAACATTAGTGAGATCCCTAGAGATATTTCTAAGGTATGTCTAGGGATGTCCCTAAGGTTAAGTATACGTATAGGTTATAGTACTAGAATTACGCTAACGATCATAGAATTAAACCTAAGATGTTAGATATTAAAGGTACTCCCCCTTTATAATGTTGTTTTCCCTAGAATGATTTTTGCCTCTCTTACTATTCTTTTTGGGTTTTAGACGATGGCTAGAACCCAAAGGAACCATGTTGATCAACGCAATGTACAATGAAATGATTGCCCTCTTGAACAAACAAATGTTATGGGAGATGGAGTGAAAAATCATATTCCTATACTTACACAAGCTATGAATCATTCTGGACTTCCAAATGAGCCGAGAAGGGAACAATATTCTATTGAGTCCTTCATGAGGCAACGTCCACCTTCGTTCAGTGGGTCTTCCGATCCACTTGTTGCTGAGCAATGGATCAGTACCACTGAAAAGATATTTTCAGTTCTTCAATGTTCTGAGCATGATAAAGTCATCTTACCAGTATATCGTTTGGAAGGTGAAGCTGATCAATGGTGTAATATTATAAAAAATACGAGGCCAAGAGATGAAATTGAGTCCATGGAATGGGACGAGTTCATGAACTTGTTTTTCAGTAAGTACTTCCCTCGTATTCTTCGAACAAAGATGGAAAAGGAGTTTCTTGAGCTGAAGCAGAAGGATGACGAATCTGTTGGTATATACAAAGTGAATTTTACAAGACTTGCAAGGTATGCATCTAGCATTATCATCCAACCTAAAATTAAAGTTGATCGATTTTTTCAGTGGCTTAAAACCAAGTCTTCGAAGGGCATTAGCTATAAGAGACTTCAGTAGCTATGAAGAAATTGTGCGTTGTGCTATCAAGGTAGAAATGGAAGTTGGTGTTACATATCCATCTCATGGTTTTGACATGAAACGAAAGATGGAGTTCAAGGAGAAATCTCAGAATAATGGTGAAAAGAAGATGAATGATTCCTTATGCACAAAGTGTGGAAAGAAGCATGGTGGAGATTGCCTTAAAGGGACTAGAAAATGTTTTAAATGTGGAAAAGAAGGTCATCGAGCAGCTGAGTGTCGAAGTAATGGAAAAAGGGTTTCTAATGATGTGAACAAAGAAAACACTACAGAGAACACACCACCAACACTTCAATTATTCAAGTGCAAGGAAATGGGGCATTATGCTAATAAATTCCCTAATCCAAGGGTTAGTGATGATCGACATGAGCAACCACTTAAGGAAAAGGACAAAGGGAAGTCACATGCGATCACTATTAGTGATGTTGAATATGACAACGATGTGGTGGAATGATTACGTGTTTATGTAATGGGATTCCAAAATAATGTTGTATCATGGAGTATTGGTCAAATGTGGTATTAAAAGTGATTGAGATATTTTTGGAAATAAGATGATTTGCGCATAATGAAGAGAAAACGAGAAAATGAAATGTTTAACAGTATTCATGAGCTCATGATTGATATAAGGACTAAGTGATATCATGGTTTGAGTATATAGAATTTTGAGGATTTTGGTATGTGGAAAGTGTTAAATTTTAACTACATTCATGTTTTCACTAAGGTTCAATGGGTATTCATTCTTCAATAAAATACATGATTAAGGTATTCACATTTTTGTAATTTGACCAGAATGATATATCTTATGATATATGGGGATAAATGATGGAATTCACGTGATTGTTATGTGACATTTCAAGTAACCATTTTCTTTATACTATGATCTTGGACCGAAGTATTTCATATAAGCATAGAATGGATTATGTTGGACATAAGTTAGGATAAAACTTTTTTCGATATTATTGACGGGATTTTATAGTAATATAGCTTTAGAAAAAGGACAACCTGCAGGACGGGCGACAACCCATCGCGTCGGACAAGGCTGTGGGAATCGAACCCACAACCGAAGTGCAACGGGCCTTTATCGCCTACCACTGGCCTACAGGAAGTCCCTGTTTAGTATAAAATAGTTTTATTATATATTAAGTAGTATGATATATGAAGTATAAGTCCATTTTAGGAACCATATATTATTAATCTCACAATAGAATGACTTGTGTATATTTAATAACATTTGCTAACCTTTTGTTTGAGAAAGATGGAATAACCCGTCATTCTATCACATGATCTGCTAACACTTCACGAATAACAAATTCAACTTCATTTATTTAAGAGATGAAGTAGAAATTGTTCAAGGCACGAACAACAGTGAGATTGTTCCAAAATAAAGTAAGTATTTATTCTAATTCAAATTCTTCAACTTTAAGGAATCAATCTTGAAAACCAAAAATGTTGTCCTAGTGCTCCTATATCTGATTAATCAGATGGTACCTTAGATCGTAAAAAATTTATGGATTTGTGATTGTTGGCTTTTCCATAGCCATGTTCTCTACCACTCTCCATCAGAACATGATGGTTAGATTTTTCTTCCATATCCATATTTTTACCTATGTGGAAACCCAGTGATTAGTTTATTTGGGTAACCGTTACGTTTCATACTTTTGTTTTTAAAGATCGGTTTTGGTATTCCTTTTTACGATGTGGGTTTATATTAAATGAAATTTTAAGTAGTAAACCATTTATAACCCCGACGAATTTCGAGGGCGAAATTCATTTTAAGGGTGGTAGAATGTAACACCCCGAGATTTTATGAAAAATATTCTTTTTAATTTAACTAATGTCTTGTGTTGTACGCTACACCAAAAGGAGCTTCCACAACACGCATCCTTGATTTTCCTATCATTACACGCAATCGAGACCTTCCTCGATAGCGTGTGTAGTACGCAATAACGAGTTTCACTAAACAACAATATGCTGTTAAAATATTATTAAAACTAGCCGTTATGAATAGTAATGACCACCGTTTGAAATTTTGTAATTTTATTTTTCAAAATGGAATTCATTTTTGGATTCGTAATATCGAAATTAGCTTAGGGTGAAATTTTGGTGATTTTCGGATAACTTTCATATTTTGATGAATAGTGAAAATTACTAAATTTTTATTAAAAAAAACTTTTTCAATCAAAATAATTAATTGTAATAAATTATTAATTTGAGTAGTTTTAAAGTATATTTAGAATATATTTTTACAATTTAATACAATGTTGGTCATTGGATGTAATTTCACATTTAAACCAGACATAAACAAATGTCAATCTTTTGATAGTTATTATCTTTTAAGAACACGCTATTTGTTTTGACGACGGGAATTAATTTTTAAATTAATTAATGCAACATATATGTTTTGAATTTGGTAAAATAGAAATCATTTTTGAGTTCATAATATCAAATATATCTTAGGCCTAATTTTTGGAATTTTTCTGAAAACTTTCGATTTTTGAGGAATAGTGAAACCACTAAGTTTTAGTTAAAAAAACTGAATTTTTCATAAAACATAATTTTACCGCTTCTGTGAGTGGAATTTCAAAAATCCAAGAGACACGGTTGATGTCAGTAAGTAAAATTTGGTTCAATGAGATGAAAATGATTTTTGGTGAATAGTATGTTTTTACTTTTATTTACCACGGTTAAAAGTAAATAGGGTAATTAAGGGTAGAAATGATATTATTATTACCCTAACACATGTCCTAATTCTATTGGACAAGTGTAATTCGACCAAAAACAAACTTAGGAATAAAATATGACCATTTAGGCCCACTTGGATTAGATTAGGACATTTATTATTATTTTATTTAAAGAAGGGTTAAAAGAGTTAAGATCAAAGTTTATTTACTAAAACATTTTTAATACAGGGTTATACATAAGATAAATTCGATTGTAAATATTAATTAGAAATATAAAAAGATTTCATACATAATGGTATTTTATTTGTAATTTTTAGACATCAAATAATTTAATTTATTTATGACACAAAGATGATGCAGTAATTATCTTATTAATGAAATATTGACATAATTGATGTTATAAATACCAAAATAAATGTAATTTGAGAGTTTTAATGAATTACACTAATTGTAGAGGTTACTATGATATATTAGTGTTGATTTAATCAACTTGGTTCGAACATATAATTCTGTTATGACTTTCACAAAAATCATATATCAAATTGTGTCAAAATTGACACAAAATAGTTTTTAAATCAAATATTATATTATTAATTGTTATTTTATTCATAAAAATATATGGTTCGGCCAAATGACTTAGATAAGGATATATATATTAATAATAAACATCTTGCGGTTCGTTTGGCATGTTATAGTATGTTTATTAACCATATAGTGTAAGAAAACAAAAACTCACGGTAAAAGTTAAATTATTTAACTTAGAGTTAAATCTAATTGATAAGGTTAAAATAATAACCTAAACTTGACTAAATCCTTTTGGTTGATAAGATTTCGACCCATCCCCACTTTACCTTCGAAATAATACCCTTTGGAACCATTATAATCCAATTTTGACTTTAATATAAAATATTATTTTGAGATATTTCTAAGGTGCCCCTCTCCTCCCTTATAAAAGGGCACCTCCCCCCATCCTCCTCACACCAATTTGAGCACTCAAGCTCGGCCAAACCCTGCCAAAATCCCTTCTCCACTTCCCTAGAATAATCATAGAGGTCCTGGTCATCTTCAAAGACCAATCATAGTTCCCTAAGTGGAGGATTCAAAGAGGCGTTTCAAAGAAGAGGTAATGTCCATTACCGATCTTTTCAATTTCTTTCATCTTCCACTTCTTCTTCTAAGGTTGTTTCATTATAAAGTAATAACATCAGTATCACTCATATACGGATATGTTATTATATGTATGAAACAATCCTTATTCACTATCTATCCATCCTATGGAAAACGAAATCACCGCGCGTGCGTACGTACGGAATACCGTCTCCACGCCGTGGTGTAATCTTTTTTTCCACCAACACCTTACATGGATGGGTATTATGGTGTAAAGAATATCTATAAATAGTTATTATAACATCATAATGATTCTTATTATAATGTATCATCCACTCCAATTCAATTCAGTAATCATCAAAATGATATCATCGCTCGTGCGTACGTACGGACTACCGTCTCCACAACGCTATGAGATTCATTCTCCACTTTAACCATTCATGAATGATTATAAAGTACATATAATAAGTAATCATGAAATATATTACATAATAATGATACTGGATTTATGTGTATATATATGTATGTCATCTACTTAATTCCATTCAACTCAATAAGGAAACGAAAACAGCGTTCATGCGTACGTACGACCTACCGTCTCCATGAACGGTGTATTTCTTTCCATTTAATGATTTTTTATATATACGTATATTCTGAATATATATTATATATAAATCATGTTTTATATTCTGGAATTAAGTAATCATTATCTACGTAATCATATGAATAATTTCAAGTCAAAACACGGACGACAAATGAGACAATTTTACCCAAAACGCTCTTTAACATGGAATTTACAAAAGAACGGGTAATATAAAGTCCTAAGGTAACCATATATGATATCATAACAATGAATATGATTCTGGAATAAGTCAATAAAATTATTTAAATCATTATACAGGAGGTTCGGATACTTAAAAAGCAAGTCGGACCTAAGGAAAGGGAAATATCACAATCTCACTTTTATCCGAGATTGTTTTTACTTTGGTAATTACTGGGGTGTATTTTATCATCCACATCCATGTTTCCTCAATATGTTATATTTAAATCCTTCTACAATAGTTTATATCCAATTTTACCCTTCAGTGATTCTTTAGTAAAAGTTATGAAAGGAATCTTTTGTCGTTTTTCATACGAGGTACTTTTTTGACTTTTCCGACAAAAGTACGAGAAGAAATATTTTTTTAACATATACGGCATGAATGGAATTTTAAAACATTATTTCCAAGAGAATTTACTTACATGTTTTCAAGTTTGTTTTTAATCAACTTCTTTTAGTTTAGAATTGTATGACATGTTAAGAAAGGAAAAGTGTTTTTGAAGTTGAAAGGATATTTTCCTCAAGAATGGAGTTCAAGTGTTTAATCAAAATTATTTTCCATATAAGATAATAAAGGGTTCTGTTTTTTATCCCTATTATTACATTGATTTTATTATGTTGTGATGGAATTATTTTTATGAATTCCTTTATCTTATACGAATTGTTTTATGATGTCATGTTGTTTAAGGATTCCATTTTTATTACATGGGTTATGTTATGATGTATGGTTTATGATTTTTTGGCACACATAAGAATGGTATCATTATGAGATGGGTGGGAACTATATCTCCCTCCAATGCATTGGGTAAATATTTTATATCTCATGAGATAGACATGGCTGGAATGGTAGGTTATACCGGTTTAGTGAAACAGGCCTGAAACGAGGGTGACACGGTTCAGAATGGGACTTTGTCAACTAAGATAGTCTTGGAAATGAGTCTTTACTAACAAGAAATGATTCTCTATGATTATGTGTGAATGCCACAATGTTTCATGTTTTAAGTTAGGATTATTGTGATTACATTTCACTGCCATGAGTTATCCCAGGTTATGAAATTATGATATCTTTTACAGGTTAAGATTTCCAAAAGTTATGTTCTTATGTATATGATGTGATTGATATTTCTTTTGTTTACCCTTACTGAGCATTTGAGCTCACCCTTTTATGTTTTCTTTTCCCCAGGATATAAAAAAAGGATTTAGGTATAATAAAAAGGAATATCTTTATGGGAGATGTTGAAGATCTTTCACCAGGATTAGAGGATTTTATTCCGAGTTTCCAAAGACACTAAACTATTATGGTCCTTGTGTGTGTGTTTTTGATATGTACTAAGTATTCCACAAATGTAATGTAATGTCAATGTACGTCAAGCTTCGGGTCTCTACAGTTGGTATCAGAGGAATGGTTTAGTCAACCTTTGGAAACTAGGATGCGAAAATGTTAGTGAGATCCCTAGAGATATTTCTAAGGTATGTCTAGGGATGTCCCTAAGGTTAAGTATACTTATAGGTTATAGTACTAGAATTACGCTAACGATCATAGAATTAAACCTAATATGTTAGATATTGAAGGTACTCCCCCATTATAATGTTGTTTTCCCTAGAATGATTTTTGCCTCTCTTACTATTCTTTTTGGGTTTTAGACGATGGCTGGAACCCGAAGGAAGCGTGTTGATCAATGAAATGGACAATGAAATGATTGCCCTCCTGAACAAACAAATGTTATGGGAGATGGAGTGCAAAATCATATTGCTATACTTACACAAGATATGAATCATTCTGGACTTCCAAATGAGCAGAGAAGGGAACAATATTCTATTGAGTCCTTCATGAGGCAACATCCTCCTTCTTTCAGTGGGTCTTCTGATCCACTTGTTGCTGAGCAATGGATCAGTACCACTGAAAAGATATTTTCAGTTCTTCAATATTCTGAGCATGATAAAGTCATCTTACCAGTATATCGTTTGGAAGGTGAAGCTGATCAATGGTGTAATCTTATCAAGAATACGAGGCCAAGGGATGAAATTGAGTCCATGGAATGGGACGAGTTCAAGAACTTGTTTTTCAGTAAGTACTTCCCTCGTATTCTTCGAACAAAGATGGAAAAGGAGTTTCTTGAGCTGAAGCAGAAGGATGACGAATCTGTTGGTATATACAAAGTGAATTTTACAAGACTTGCAAGGTATGCATCTGGCATTATCATCCAACTTAAAAGTAAAGTTGATCGATTTTTTCAGTGGCTTAAAACCAAGTCTTCGAAGGGCATTAGCTATAAGAGACTTCAGTAGCTATGAAGAAATTGTGCGTTGTGCTATCAAGGTAGAAATGGAAGTTGGTGTTACATATCCATCTCATGGTTTTGACATGAAACGAAAGATGGTGTTCAAGGAGAAATCTCAGAATAATGGTGAAAAGAAGATGAATGTTTCCTTATGCACAAAGTGTGGAATGAAGCATGGTGGAGATTGTCTTAAAGGGACTAGAAAATGTTTTAAATGTGGAAAAGAAGGTCATCGATCAGCTGAGTGTCGAAGTAATGGAAAAAGGGTTTCTAATGATGTGAACAAAGAAAACACTGCAGAGAACGCACCACCAACACTTCAATTCTTCAAGTTCACGGAAATGGGGCATTATGCTAATAAATGCCCTAATCCAAGGGTTAGTGATGATCGACATGAGCAACCGCTTAAGGAAAAGGACAAAGGTATGTCCCATGCGATCACTATTAGTGATGTTGAATATGACAACGATGTGGTGGAATGATTAAGTGTTTATGTAATGGGATTCCAAAATAATGTTGTATCATGGAGTATTGGTCAAATGTGGTATTAAAAGTGATTGAGATATTTTTGGAAATAAGATGATTTGCGCATAATGAAGGGAAAATGAGAAAATGAAATTTTTAACAGTATTCATGAGCTCATGATTGATATAAGGACTAAGTGATATCTTGGTTTGAGTATATAGAATTTTGAGGATTTTGGTATGTGGAAAGTGTTAAATTTTAACTACATTCATGTTTTCACTAAGGTTCAATGGGTATTCATTCTTCAAGAAAATACATGATTAAGGTATTCACATTTTTGTAATTTGACCAGAAGGATATATCTTATGATATATGGGGATAAATGATGGCATTCATGTGATTGTTATGTGACATTTCATGTAACCATTTTCTTTATACTATGAGCTTGGACCGAAGTATTTTAGAAAATCTTAGAATGGATTATGTTGGACATAAGTTAGGATAAAATGTTTTTCGATATTATTGATGGGATGTTATAGTAATATAGCTTTAGAAAAAGGACAACCTGCAGGACTGGTGACAACCCATCACGTCGGACCAGGCTATGGGAATCGAACCCACAACCGAAGTGCGACTGGCATTTATCACCTACCACTGGCCTACAGGAAGTCCCTGTTTAGTAGAAAATAGTTTTATTATATATTAAGCAGTATGATATATGAAGTATAAGTCCATTTTAGGAACCATATATTATTAATCTCACAATAGAATGACTTATGTATATTTAATAACATTTGCTAACCTTTTGTTTGAGACAGATGGAATAACCCATCATTCTATCACATGATCTGCTAACACTTCACGAATAACAAATTCAACTTCATTTATTTAAGAGATGAAGTAGAAATTGTTCAAGGCACGAACAACAGTGAGATTGTTCCAAAATAATGTAAGTATTTATTCTAATTCAAATTCTTCAACTTTAAGGAAACAATCTTGAAAACCAAAAATGTTGTCCTAGTGCTCCTATATCTGATTAATCAGATGGTACCTTAGATCGTCAGAAATTTATGGATTTGTGATTGTCGGCTTTTCCATAGCCATGTTCTCTACCACTCTCCATCAGAACATGTTGGTCAGATTTTTCTTCCATATCCATATTTTTACCTATGTGGAAACCCAGTGATTAGTTTATTTGGGTAACCGTTACGTTTCATACTTTTGTTTTTAAAGATCGGTTTTGGTATTCCTTTTTACGATGTGGGTTTCTATTAAAGAAACTTTTAAGTAGTAAACCATTTATAACCCCGACGAATTTCGAGGGCGAAATTCATTTTAAGGGGGGTAGAATGTAACACCCCGAGATTTTATGAAACATATTCTTTTTAATTTCACTAATGTCTTGTGTTGTACGCTACACCAAAAGGAGTTTTCACAACACGCATCCTTGATTTGCCTTGCATTACACGCAATCGCGACCTTCCTCGATAGCGTGTGTAGTACGCAATAACGAGTTTCACTAAACAACAATATGCTATTAAAATATTATTAAAACTAGCCTTTATGAATAGTAATGACCACCGTTTGAAATTTTGTAATTTTATTTTTCAAAATGGAATTCATTTTTGGATTCGTAATATCGAAATTATCTTAGGGTGAAATTTTGGTGATTTTCGGATAACTTTCATATTTTGATGAATAGTGAAAATTACTATATTTTAATTAAAAACAACTTTTTCAATCGAAATAATTAATAGTGATAAATTATTAATTTGAGTAGTTTTAAAGTATATTTAGAATATATTTTTACAATTTAATACAATGTTGGTCATTGGATGTAATTTCACATTTAAACCAGACATAAACAAATGTCAATCTTTTGATAGTTATTATCTCTTAAAAACACGCTATTTGTTTTGACGACGGGAATTAATTTTTAAATTAATTAATGAAACTTATATGTTTTGAATTTGGTAAAATAGAAATCATTTTTGAGTTCATAATATCAAATATATATTAGGCCTAATTTTTGGTATTTTTCTGAAAACTTTCAATTTTTGAGGAATAGTGAAACCACTAAGTGGTAGTTAAAAAACTGAATTTTTCATAAAACGTAATTTTACCGCTTCTGTGAGTGGAATTTAAAAAATCCAATAGACACGGTTGATGTCAGTAAGTAAAATGTGGTTCAATGAGATGAAAATAATTTTTGGTGAATAGTATGTTTTTACTTTTATTTACCACAGTTAAAAGTAAATAGGGTAATTAAGGGTAGAAATGATATTATTATTACCCTAACACATGTCTTAATTCTATTGGACAAGTGTAATTCGACCAAAAACAAACTTAGGAATAAAATATGACCATTTAGGCTCACATGGATTAGATTAGTACATTTATTATTAATTTATTTAAAGAAGGTTTAAAAGAGTTAAAATCAAAGATTATTTATTAAATCATTTTTAATACAAGGTTATACATAAGATAAATTCGATTGTAAATATTCATTAGAAATCTAAAAACATTTCATACATAATGGTATTTTATTTTTAATTTTTAGACATCAAATAATTTAATTTATTTATGAAACAAAGATGATGCAGTAATTATGTTATTAATGAAATATTGACATAATTGATGTTTTAAATACCAAAATAAATGTAATTTTAGCGTTTTTATGAATTAAACTAATTTTATAGGTTACTATGATATATTAGTGTTGATTTAATCAACTTGGTTTGAACTTATAATTCTGTTATCACTTTCACAAAAATCATATATCAAATTGTGTCAAAATTGACACAAAATAGTTTTTAAATCAAATATTATATTATTAATTGTTATTTTATTCCTAAAAATCTAAGGTTCGTCCAAATGACTTAGATAAGGATATATATATTAATAATAAACATCTTGCGGTTCGTTTGGCATGTTATAGTAAGTTTATTAACCATATAGTGTAAGAAAACAAAAACTCACGGTAAAAGTTAAATTATTTAACTTAGAGTTAAATCTAATTGATAAGGTTAAAATAATAACCTAAAATTGTCTAAATCCTATTGGATGATAATATTTCGACCCATCCCCACTTTACCTTCGAAATAAGACCCTTTGGAACCATTATAAACCGATTTTGACTTTAATATAAAATAATATTTTGAGATATTTCTAAGGTGCCCCTCTCCTCCCTTATAAAAGGGCACCTCCCCCCCCCCTCCTCACACCAATTTGAGCACTCAAGCTCGGCCAAACCCTGCCAAAATCCCTTCTCCACTTCCCTAGAATAATCCTAGAGGTCCTGGTCATCTTCAAAGACCAATCATAGTTCCCTAAGTGGAGGATTCAAAGAGGCGTTTCAAATAAGAGGTAATATCCATTACCGATCTTTTCAATTTCTTTCTTCTTCCACTTCTTCTTCTAAGGTTGTTTCATTATAGAGTAATAACATCAGTATCACTCATATACGGATATGTTATTATATGTATGAAACAATCCTAATTCAGTATCTATCCATCCTATGGAAAAAGAAATCACCGTGCGTGCGTACGTACGGAATACCGTCTCCACGCCGTGGTGTAATCTTTTTTTCCACCAACACCTTACATTGATGGGTATTATGGTGTAAAGAATAACTATAAATAGTTATTATAACATCATAATGATTCTTATTATAATGTATCATCCACTCCAATTCAATTCAGTAATCATCAAAATGATATCATCGCTCGTGCGTACGTACGGACTACCGTCTCCACGACGCTATGAGATTCATTCTCCACTTTAACCATTCATGAATGATTATAAAGTACATATAATAAGTAATCATGAAATATATTACATAATAATGATACTGGATTTATGTGTATATATATGTATGTCATCTACTTAATTCCATTCAACTCAATAAGGAAA
Source organism: Viscum album (assembly GCA_963277665.1). Classification (NCBI taxonomy): domain Eukaryota; kingdom Viridiplantae; phylum Streptophyta; class Magnoliopsida; order Santalales; family Viscaceae; genus Viscum; species Viscum album. The sequence goes on along the minus strand of OY728126.1, from coordinate 809,680,772 downwards.
CGAAAACAGCGTTCATGCGTACGTACGGCCTACCGTCTCGATGAACGGTGTATTTCTTTCCATTTACTGATTTATTATATATACGTATATTCTGAATATATATTATATATAAATCATGTTTTATATTCTGGAATTAATTAATCATGATCTACGTAATCATATGAATAATTACAAGTCAAAACACGGACGACAAATGAGACAATTTTACCCAAAACGCTCTTTAACATGGAATTTACAAAAGAACTGGTAATATAAAGCCATAAGTGAACCATATATGATATCATAACAATGAATATGATTCTGGAATAAGACAATAACATTATTTAAATCATTATACAGGAGGTTCAGATACTAACAAAGCAAGTTAGACCTAAGGAAAGGGAAATATCACAATCTCACTTTTATCCGAGATTGTTTTTACTTTGGTAATTACTGGGGTGTATTTTATCATCCACATCCATTTTTCCTCAATATGTAATATTTATATCCTTATACAATAGTTTATATCCAATTTTACCCTTCAGTGATTCTTTAGTAAATGATATGAAAGGAATCTTTTGTCGTTTTTCATACGAGGTACTTTTTTGACTATTCCGACAAAAGTACGAGAAGAAATATTTTTTTAACTTATACGGCATGAATGGAATTTTAAAACATTATTTCCAAGATAATTTCCTTACATGTTTTCAAGTTTATTTTTAATCAACTTCTTTTAGTTTATAATTGTATGACATGTTAAGAAAGGAAAAGTGTTTTTGAAGTTGAAAAGATATTTTCCTCAAGAATGGAGTTCGAGTGTTTAATCAAAATTATTTTCCATCTAAGATAATAAAGGGTTCTGTTTTTTATCCCTATTATTACATTAATTTTATTATGTTGTGATGGAATTATTTTTATGAATTCCTTTATCTTATATGAATTGTTTTATGATGTCATGTTGTTTAAGAATCCCATTTTTATTACATGGGTTATGCTATGATGTATGGTTTATGATTTTGTGGCACACATAAGAATGATATCATTATGAGATGGGTGGGACCTATATCTCCCTCCAATGCATTGGGTAAATATTTTATATCTAATGAGATAGACATGGCTAGAATGGTAGGTTATACCGGTTTAGTGAAACAGGACTAAAACGAGGGTGACTCGGTTCAGAAAGGGACTTTGTCAACTAAGATAGTCTTGGAAATGAGTCTTTACTAACAAGAAATGATTCTCTATGATTACGTGTGAATTCCACAAAGTTTCATCCTTTACGTTATGATTATTGTGATTAAATTTCACTGCCATGAGTTATCCCATGTTATGAAATTATGATCTCTTTTACAGGTTAAGATTTCCAAAAGTTATGAGCTTATGTATATGATGTGATTGATATTTCTTTTGTTTAACCTTACTGAGCATTTGAGCTCACCCTTTTATGTTTTCTTCTCCCCATGATATAAAGAAAGGTTTTAGGTATAATAAAAAGGAATATATTTATGGGAGATGTTGAAGATCTTTCACCAGGATTAGAGGATTATATTCCGTGTTTCCAAAGACACTAAACTATTACGGTCCTTGTGTGTGTGTTTTTGATATGTACTAAGTATTCTGCAAATGTAATGTAATGTAAATGTACGTCAAGCTTCGGGTCTCTACAAATCGAACCCACAACCGAAGTGCGACTGGCCTTTATCGCCTACCACTGGCCTACAGGAAGTCCTTGTTTAGTAGAAACTAGTTTTATTATATTAAGAAGTATAATATAAGAAGTATAAGTCCATTTTAGGAACCATATATGATTAATCTCACTATAGATGGACATACTTATTTTTTGATAACTTATTTTTTGAGACAGATGGAATGACCCCTCATTCTATCACATGATCTGCTAACACATCACGAATGACAAATTCATGTTCATTTCTTTAAGAGATGAAGTGGAAATTGTCCAAAGAACCACTAACGGTGAGACTATACCAAAATCACGAAAGTATTTCTTCTAATTCAAATTTCATAAACTTTAGGGAAATGATCTTGAAAACCAAAAAAGTTGTCCTACTGCTCTTATATCTAATGAATAAGATATTACCTTAGATCATCACAAATTATGGCTTTGTGATTGCTGGCTTTTCCATTACCATGTTCACTACCACTCTCCATCATAAATTGATGGTTAGATTTTTATTTCATATCCATATTTTCACCTATGTTCTCCTATGTGGAAAACCAGTGATGAGTTAATTTGGGTAGCCGTTACATTTCGTAATTTTTTTTAAATCCATGTTTTGGTATTCCTTTTTACGATTGGGTTTCTATTAAACAAACTTTCGAGTAGTAAACCATTTATAACCCCGACAAATTTCGGGGGCCAAATTCATTTTTAGGGGGGGTAGAATTTAACACCCCATGATTTTATGAAAAATATTCTTTTAATTTCATTAATGTCTTGTGTGGTATGCTACACCAAGATTACCTTGCACTATACGCAACACCGTATTAGCTTGCAGTATACGCAACACTATTCTTGGATCGTGTTACACACAATTTTGATAACAGTTATTCTACGCAACATTGAGTATATATATATATATTCAATGTATAGATGAAATATGGTAGGATAATGTTATACCAAACAACGAAGGATTCTTGCACAACACGCAACCCTGACGTGGCTTTCATTACACGCAATCACGACCTTCCTCGATATCGTGTGTTGTACGCAATACCGTGTCTTACTAAACAACGATATATTATTATAATATTATTATGAACTAGACGTTATGAATAGTATTAACTAAATTAAGAATTTTATAACATTATTATTCATCTTACACATTTTCTAGAACATGGTATAAGAACAAAATAAAATTTTCAAGTAAAATAAGTATTTTTTAAAAAGTACAGTTTTTCCACCTTTTGATGGAGCACCCACTTAAAATCTAGTTTTTGAAATGTTTATAAATTAAATTTGAAAAAATAAAATTCTTCTTTGGAATCATGAAATTAAAATTTACTTTGGATAAATTTTTCATATTATTCTGGTAACTTTAGTATTTTGATGAATAGTAAAAACATGCTATATTTTATTTAAAAACAACTTTTTTCATCGAAATATTTTATATGGTTAAATTATATTATTCAATGGTTTTAAATTATAAATAGAATATATTTTTACCATTTAATATATTGTATGTCATTATCATTGATTCTACCCTGAATTCGTCGGATAAATCAATTCAATCTTTTGCAATGTTTTAAACAAAAACCCATTTTCTTTCGACAATGGGATTAATTTTAATTTAATTTCTGCAACTTTAGTGTATTTAATTTGGAAAAATGGATTTCATATTTGGAATCAGTGGGCACAAATTATGTTAATAAGCTAATTTTTATTTTTTGGCATTATGAATAGTAACTACGGTAAAATTTTATTTACCATAGTTATAGGTAAATCGTGTAATTAAGGGTAAATATAAGATTATAAAATTAACCTAACACCTGCCAAAATCGTATTTGATGACTAAAAGTCGACCCAAAACACCTAAGGGTCAGATTAGATTCATTTAATGGACTTTTTTCCATGAAAGTAATTTAATTATTATCAAAACCAAAGAATGTGACAACATGTCACTTTCTTAAATCTTAAAAGTATAATTATTTTATTTTAGTGATAAACTTCATGAAACATCAAACATGAATATTCTACAGAAGGATAATATAATTATATACATCATAGCAATTTATTTATAATTTTTAGAGATTATATAATTATCATTAATTATGACACAATGATGATGGAGTAATTATCTTATTAATGAAATATTGACATAATTGATGTTATAAATACCCCAATAAATGTAATTTAAGACTTTTAATGAATTAGAATAATTTTATAGGGTAATATGACATGTTAGTATTTATTTAATTAACTTTTTTCTAACTAATCATTCTTTTATAATTTTCACAAAAATCAATTACTAAATAGTGTCAAAATTGAAATAAAATTGATTTTAAAACAAATATTATATTATTAATTGTTATTTTATTCCTAAAAATTTAATGTTATTCCCAATGACATAGATAAGGTTATATATATTAATAATAAACAAATTGGGGTTCTTTTGGATTCATATAGTATGTTTATTAACCTTATAGTATAAGAACACAAGAAGACACAGTAAAAGTAAAATTATTTAACATAATGTTAAATCTAAATGATTAGGTTAAAATAGGAACCTAAACTTGTATAAATTCTATTGGATGAGATTATTCTGACCCATCCCCACCTTATATTAGAAATAAATCATTTTGGAGCTATTTAAAACCGAACTTGACTTTATAATAAAATAATATTTTATGTTTTTCCAAAGGAGCGCCTCTCCTCCCTTATAAAAGGGCACCTCCTCCCACTCCTCCTCACACCAATTTGAGCCTTCATGCTCGGACAAACCCTGCAATATTATCTTCTACACTTACCTAGAAACATCCTAGAGGTTATTTTCTACTATAAAGACCAATCTTAGTGCCCTAAGAGGAGGTTTCAAAGAGGCGTATCGAAGAAGAGGTAATTTCTTCTCCCTATTCTTTCAAGATTCTTTCTTCTTCAACATTTCTTATTTAGTTATTTCATTATAAAATAATATCATCTGTATCACTTATATACTTATTTGTTATTATAAATATTAAACAACCCCATTTCACCTTCTATCCATCCTACGGAAAACAAAATCACCGCGCGTGCGTACGTACGGAATATCATCTCCACGCCGTGGTGTAATCTGTTTTTCCACCAACACCTTACATGGATGGGTATAATGGTGTAAAGAATAACTATACGTAGTTATTATAACATCATACTGATTCTTATATATCGTATCATCCACTCAAATTTTATTCCATAATTATGGAAACAATATCATCGCTCGTGCGTACGTACGGACTACCGTCTCCACGACGCGATGAGATTCATTCTCCATGTTAACCATTTAAAAATGATTATAAAGTATATATAAGAAATAATAATGAAATATATGACATTATAAAGCTACTGGATTTATGTATATATGTATGTCATATACTTATTTCCATTCAACTCAATAAGGAAACGAAAACAGCGTTCTTGCGTAAGTACGGCCAACCGTCTCTATGAACGGTGCATTTTTTCCATTTATCGATCTATTATACATATGTATATTCTGAATATATATTATATATATAAATCATGTTTTATATTCTGGAATTATGTAATCATGATATAAGTAATCATACGAATAATTACAAGTTAAAACACGAATGACAAATGAGATGATTTTACCCAAAACGCTCTTTAACATGGAATTTACAAAAGAACGGGTAATATAAAGTCATAAGTGAACCATATATGATATCATAATAATGAGTATGATTCCGGAATTAGTAAATAAAATTATTTAAATCATTATACACGAGGTTCGGACACTTACAAATCAAATCAGACCTATGGTAAGGGAAATATCACAATCTCATTTTTTTCCGAGATTGTTTATACTACTGGGGTGTATTTTATCATCAACATCCATGTTTCATAAATAAGTAATATTTACATTCTTCTACAATAGTTTATATCCAATTTTACCCTTCAGTGAGTTTTTAGTAAATGATATGAAATAAATCTTATTTCGTTTTTCGTACGAGGTACTTTTTGACTTTTCTAAAAAAAGTACGAGAAGAATGCTTATTTAACTTATACGGCTTGAATGGATTTTTAAAAACATTATTTCCAAGAAGCTTCATTACCAGTTTTCTAGTTTATTTTTAATCAAATTCTTTTTGTTTAAAATTGTATAACATGTTAAGAAAGGAAAATGTTTTTGAAGATGAAAGGATATTTTCCTCAAGAATGGAGTTCAAGTGTTTTATCAAAATTATTTCCATCTAAGATAATATAGGGTTCTGTTTCTATCCCTATTATTACATTGATTTGATTATGTTGTTATGGAATTATTTTTATGAATCCCTTTATCTTATATGAATTGTTTTATGATGTCATGTTGTTTGAGAATCCCATTTTTATTACATGGGTTATGCAATGATGTATGATTTATGATTTTGTGGCACACATAAGAATAGTATCATTATGAGATGGGTGGGACCTATATCTCCCTCCAACGCATTGGGTAATGAATTTATATCTCATGAGATAGACATGGCTGGAACGGCAGGTTATACCGGTTTTGTAAAACATGACTGAAACGAGGAGTGAACTCGGTTCAAAAATTGACTTTGTCCACTAAGATAGTCTTGGAAATGAGTCTTGACTAATAAGAAATGATTCTCTATGATTATGTGTGTATGCCACAATGTTTCATGATTTAAGTTATGATTATTGGGATTACACTTCACTACTATTATTTATCCCATGTTAAGAAATTATGATCTCTTTTGCAGGTTAAGATTTCCAAAAGTTATGCACTTATGAATATGATGTGATTGATATTTCTTTTGTTTACCCTTACTGAGAATTTGAGCTCACCCTTTTATGTTTTCTTTTCCCCAGGATATAAAGAAAGGTTTTAGGTATGAAAAAAAGGGAAGATCGTTATGGGAGATGTTGAATATCTTTCACCATGATTAGAAGATTACGTTCCGAGTTTCCAAAGACACTAAACTATTACGGTACTTGTGTGTGTGTTTTTGTTATGTAATAAGTATTCCTCAAAATTAATGTAATGTGCGTGTACGTCAAGCTTCAGGTCTCTACAATGGGTGTCCTTTTTTAGGTTTGGGGAGAGATACTCATAAAATTTAAAAAAAAATATTAAAATATAATAAAGTCAAATTCATGGACACATGGTTCCAAAAATACATAAATTAATTTATAATGGTTATATTGTCCGATTGTATCATTCCACAAAATTATAATAAGATTATATATCATTTTAAGCATTGTCTTTATATAAACCACTTTGTTAACAATCATTAACCTTACTTGCGGTAAAAACTATTTCAACATTAAAGAGTTATAAATTTACTTATTAGGTTACAATTGGATCAATAATTGATATTCTTTTAAAATTTTGAACATATCACACCCCATTTTACTTGTCTATAATAGATATGAGTTGAAAATGATTTAATATAATGTCATCATAATAACATATCATTACTGTCATTCTTTTGAATTATTCATTTAATTTGAATTTAACGACATCCTAAAAAATACTAAATTAGAATATAAACATTTATAATATCCATAATATTTGAGATAAATCCTTGTTTTTTTATAATTATAACTATCCCTAGACATATTACATTCAGTGTTTCAGAAATCATTTAAATGATTTTCTACTGCTTGCACATGTATGTACTCTGTGTTTTGTGAGCATCTAAAGTAATTATATATTCACTAAATATAAAAAAATTACAATTATAAAAAAATTTATTCCAACTTAAAATATAAATTTATAATTTATAATAATTTATTTTTATCCTGTTTATAAGAAATTATAGATATTTAATTTTTGAACGTGACATTTTTTACTTTATCTTATACTTAAATATTATAATGGTCAAAATCCAGTTATATGAAAAATAAAAATTTTAAAGGATTAAGTGATTAGTGATAAAATATAATCATACATTGAAATAAGGAAACATGATTGAATTAATTTAAAGACTTATCACATTTTTTATTACCAATTAACTTGTTTACAATTCATTGAGGAGAAATATTTTAACAATGATACTATTAATTATGACTGAAATTTTAAGGTGTGTATTTTAAAATTTTAACCCCATATACTGTGAATATGGTATTTATTTTATAAAATTAAATTACTATATCAATATTAATTTAATTCAAATATAAATTTTTAAAATTCACAGAACAATAGTCTTTTTGAAAAATTCATATTTATGCATCAACATTGAATTATATCCAAATGATTTGAAAATTAAGTCTTTAGTTAAATAATAAATTTATATTATAATAAATTTATATAATTCACATTAAATATAAAAGAACACTTTATTTTTAAAATAACTTATATAAAGAAAAGTAATATTATTTTACAAAAATATTTTTTTTTCAAAATTCGCTGAAATCAGTTCTTTTTAAAAAAACTTTTTATAATTAAATAGAAAATAATATTGATAATATTATATCAAACATTATACCTTTTTAAAAAAATTATAATTTGATGAAATTAATTATATTATCCATGCACATAATTCCAAAAAATAATATTTGAAGACAAAATATTATTGAAAAAAGAAAGAGGTTTTACTCTAAAATTTTCACATATTCCATAATAGTTAATAAATAAATTTAAATAAAATAAAATAATTATAAATATTTTTTATAATGATGTTAATAATATAAATAATAAAAAATACATAGGTTTTTGGAGGAATGTCCTATAAAAATATTTTAATTTTTTTCTCAAGGTTCATTTAAACACACTATTGTGTATATTACAAAATATCAAACAAATTAAATTTATTTATGGAGAAATATGTCATAAAATAATCGGGTTTCACATTATAATCCACTTATATGAATTTATCCTATGAAATTATATCATTCTCATATAAACAAAAAATGATACTTCTTTGTCGTCACATCCTCAGGATCCCATATAGCTTCTCCAAATTTATGGATTCACCACAATATTTAGATAAGATTAGAGGTATTGTTTCATAGAACATTATATTTATGATACATAATATTGATTAATTTATTATAATTTGATATTTCATTCTTAAATAACAAAACATATGTGTTCATTACATGTGAAATATTAGTATATAAATCTTTAGAAGGGATATAGTGAACACATTATGAACATGATATATATTTAGTGGTAGTTTTAGGTCATGAGATACCATCCTAGTACAATCATGAATAGTGAAGTGATCGATAAATCATAGTGACATATTTCCATTTTTTAGAAATCTCATAATCTTATTACATATATATAATCATAGGAATTAATTATCACTAAATTAAAACCCGAGATCTCGCTAACAATTGTCTATATAACATTTTATTAATACTGAGATACCCTTATTTTTTAATGGATATTTTCGATTGATTCCATTTCCTTATCATGAATAGGTCCCAAGGGTAGTTTTTATAAAAATACAACTTAATTCATTGGATTTCCTCACTTCCGTAAATAGAGGTATTCATAAGGATTCATCTACACACTCGGGTGATTACTATTATTGTCTGATAATTCAAGGAAAGGAAGGTGTTGACTCCAATCACATTTTAAATAGATTTAATAAGATATATTTATGTATTATGAACAATTAATTTTCCTATAAAAGATACATTTATCTTAATAATGATATGAAGTAATGAAACTCAACTCTTTATCTATATATTATGATGGTGTCCTTAAAAATTAATAATTAAATATGAGATCCTGATCCAAATCATTGATAGTGGTAATCCATAATGTATCACTACATCAATAATATATAACTTAGTAATATTCTCAATATATAAGTATTAATTAATATATATAAAATAAACCAATTTAATAATTCTATCAATTACAACACAAATTTCATTATTCCATTTATGTGTATTGGGAGTTTTGTGATGAACTATTTGGTAATGTTTTCCCATTTCCATTATTTTAACAATAATTGTTGGAATATACCTTAGACATCTATCACACATCCTTAACATGCAGATAATATATGCATTGGGATATATATTATGAAATATCCCTTTTCATGTTATGTGACCACATATAGTCTTTTAGATCTCTATATATCTTCATTCATATTTTAGGAATAGAGAATAAGAATTTCATAGTGGCATCAAATATATTTTTATTCAAATATAGAAATAATTAGACCAATATTTGGTTCCTAAAAATTATCATTCAATCATAATCATTGTTGAACTAAGGAATATTCCACAACATCTTATGAAATTACAAATCATACTCATATGCTATCTTAACCCTCTCATGGTGTGATGGTTTAAAATTCATTTGAAAAAGATAATATTCATCCCTATTCCTAAAAATTTCATTATCATCTTCTTTAAATCAATAAATATTAAATCTATTTTAATCCACTATATATAAAAATTTATATGATATTTTTGAGTCATATCATCAACCAACTTGTTCAACATTCCATTGTGGTAGTATATTGGGATGTAATAATCATTGATCTATTCCAAAAATCATTTATGTTTCATAGTTAAATATTTTTTGTGAATATATACTTCAATATTTTATGATTAGTATATATATAACATATTTTACCATATCGGTAATGGATCTATATCTTAAATCAATAAATTACCACTAAAAACTATAAATAATGAGTTGTATAATTTTTAACATGAATTTTTAATAGGTGAGAGGAATATGGTATCATTGTGTCATTATGTATAGGTAATTATCCCTTCCCAAACATTGGAAAATAACTATTTATGGCAACATATTCTCAACTATGAGGTGTTGTAAGCACATATGCACGGAAAAACCATCTGTTCAAATATTTCAATCTATCATTACATTGATATTCCCATATGAACATATCTCCATTATTAGACAACATGATTGATGAATTATATAGTAATGAGAACTCTATCATAATTTTTTGTTACATACAATACAAGTGATGAAATCTATGAATCTCAGTTGTTGTGGTTCAACTAGGCCATTACAAAATAACATCATCCTTTCAAGGGTCCACATATGAATCCTCCATTGAAAATATATGAGCCATGAATGATACATTATTTAGTAATATTCACACATGGTAAATTTTTTAAATGTATTATACTTCTTTATAGTCATTAAATAAATAAATAAAAATTTCCATGTTCTTCCTTTCATTGTTAATCAATTATAATATCATCTACAAACACTACAAAAATTATCAAGGTGATATCTAAAGGATTTATTCCATAAATAGATGAGTTTTTATGTGAAATGGTATATTAAAATGTAATTTCTATAATACAAATGGAATTTATATAAATTCATAATGATGATACCTCATATGGATGTAAATGTTGGTTATATCCTCCATCTTGGACCTTAGATGATAATATCCAAATTGATGACCATGCTTGAAAAAATGTTGATCTCTCATAATTGATCAAATAATTAAATAATATGGGGTCAATCATATATTTTATTAAATTTCTTGATAATAAATAAAGATACTCATTTACTCAACTTTCATTTTAAGGAATCTAATAGGTCACTACATGGGAAAACAATTTCAAAATTAAAACATTATCAACATTCTATTTGGGTTACTTCTTCAATTCCCTAAACTCAATCAGGGCCATTCTATACTGAGTCTTTGAAATTTTCATAACATCATCTACCCATTTTATTATAAACTCTACATCACAATTCATTGGAAATCAAGGAAACTCATAAATAATGGCATAAAAACAATTTTTTAATAAGAATGAATTCATTGTTCAGTTTTCCCCAATAATATGAGATAGAAATACCTCATGAGTAAGTTGTAGAACCCATATGAATGATGTAATTTTAATTTGGATTGTGGGTTCATCCTCATACAAAGAAAATATCATATATCTATTATAATTGTTGAATGTAATTTCCCTTATTCAACTATTAATATGTGATCTATATAGAGATAATTAATACATTCGCAATATAATATAAATTTAAAATAGATGAATAATAAACATATTTCTTGGAATAAAATTCCAAGAAACATATATATTAGAAGGGTTATAGGCATGAAATATGTTCATCCAATCATTAAGATATTTCACTTCTAAGACAACAGATAATTATGGAGGTTGTGATGGGATTCCATACAAATTATGTGTTGATATATAAAATATGTTACTACTATATCCAATTAAAAAAATTCACATCTATAGTGGATTAATGGTGTTCCATTCACACATGGATTAGAACATCCTCGTCAGAAAAAGAATTTCAATATTCCCAGTCATCTTCTTTTGGATTTTTTCCTAGTTAGTTCCCTTGACTCTTGGGGAACTTGTAACGACCCAAACATACATTATTGAAAATTTATCTACATCTCATAAAAAATATTATTATGTAAAATTGTTATATTAAATATCAATTTATTTTGATTTATGTATCTAGATTTTAAAATACCATTAAATGTTCTGATTGTTGCTAATATAGTCATTGAATATTTATGACTTGATTAGTATATATATATGGTTTTAACAAATACAATTTACTCACAAAAAGGAAGAGATGTCCTCATCCAGAAGACTTTCTTCATAAGATGTCGATTTTCCAGAGCTCAGAATGGAGGTAGAGTTATTGGGATTCAATCTTGACCAATCCAATTTTGATCATGAACATGTTAACCTTGAGCAAAACACACTATAGGAGGAGTGGATGTTAATAGATATTACCACTAGAGCGATGTTATCCAAGACACCCCAAGACTCTGTCACAATCACACGCCATAACCTTCCGTAATATGCAGGTGTTATAAGGGGTTATGTATCATGATACTAGTACTATGATTATGTGCAATATTTTTTATATAATAATGAAAATAAAATCATTTTATTATTATTACTTTCTAAATTGTTTTTAAAGAACCAATATAATTTTAATTAAAATTCTACTAAGAAATAAATTTTGATAAATTAATGGATATTTTAACTAAATAATATTTTAATAAAATATTATTATTAATAAATTACATTTTATTAAATTTAAATGATTGTATAATTTTTATAAATACAGTGGTAATTTTTATTATGGATTGAAAGCTATTTTGGACAAAACACGTGAATTTTCGATAAATATCACGTTTTTATTTTGAAAGAAAAAATTTACATATTTATAAAAAAATTGATAAAATGGTTATTATTTTTGGAATAAATTGTTTGAAATTATCCAACTGTGAATTTTTTATAATTTTCTAAGACAATCAAATTTTTGGGTAATAATTAAATACTGTTTAAATATATAATGAGTTTTAGAAATCGTAATGAGCCAATAGTTATGTAATATAATACGGTTAACATTATTCATATCCAATATATGTTTTACCATTAAAATAATGTTAAATTTTTTTTTGTTTTATTTCATTTTCAATGCTTTAGTGGACCCTTCAAAACATAAAAATCGTTTTAGATTTTTAAATTTTTTCCTTCAGAGTGTGACACATGTCTACATAAGAAACCCTATTATTAGAAGAAGTTAGTACATTGGAATTATAAAATATTTTTTCCCTCACCCCCTTATAGAAACCATTGGTAGAAACCATGTGCTGGTTTTTGGTTTTGGTTTGTTTAATATGAAGTGTCCCAAACCAAAATAATAAACAATTCCTTCTCCTTTCATATATAAACCCACCAATGCTACCAATTCCTCTTACCTAAAATCCCTTTGAGTTCATCCAACCTATGCCGTACTCTCTCAAGAATCCTCCCAAGTCGCCCCATGCTACCAATAAGACTATGTCAAGCCCCTCCCATGCCACTGAGAATACACTTCCAATTAAGGGATTCCAATATTTCCCATTTAATCCATGTTTCATAATATTGTTATTCCCTTTTATTTTCAAATAAAAATTGTTGTGGTGCGATATCTAACCTCACCCATACTAACATATTTTCGTTTGAATGATGAGATTCCTCTTTATCTATAATTAAATGCCTCCCATTTACACATATTACTTTGCCGAATTTCCAAAAGGAATTTATCTCTCCTCGTTTACAATCAAGCAATTATTTTTTATCATGAATCTAAATTCCATTACAATTGTTGGGAAATGTATATATATAATTACATTAATTTTAATTTCATGTACATATGAGGAGACACCTATTTCTATATCATCATCTAATTTTCTCAATTATTATGTCAACCCGTTATGCTCGTGAAATTGAACATTAGTTTTCCAAGCCAAAGACATTGTGTAGTGAATACCATGCCCATTTTTCTTTATATTATATTCAGTTTTATGCACATTTAATTATTTATTATTGAGATTCATGTATGAATTATACATTCATTTATCATTTAACAAATTATTATGTTTAATGAATCCATGTTTTATGATCCATTTGGAACACATATGAATGAAACAATATTTTTAAGAAGGGTGTACCCTAAATAGAGCTCCAATGGTTTGGGTAAGGTGTATTTCCATAACAAGTCATGTGTAATGTGTGTTGACTAATGATAATTCTAGTGTAGTGTGGGTTTACTCATTATTCATGTGCAATGAGGATTTACTCATGCTTCATGTGCAATGAGCCTTGGCTCATGCTAATTCCATGATAAGTGTTGTTTTCCACATCACCATGATATGATTATAATTACTTATCATTCATTTATGTTCATGATTCTATTTTTATACATTGATATGCCTATTGCTTAAAATTTATTGTATTCCTCATGTTATTCCATGTTTATTCCCTTACTCGGCTTTATAGCTCACCCTTTTCTAATGCATGTCACCAGGTTATCTTATAAAATGCTATTTATGAGGGAATGTAGTGGTTATGTAAAGGGTTATTCAATAATGATGTTGTATATCAATTTTTATGTGGTTCTATAATGATCCAAATCCCTAAGGACACTAGACCTCTTTATCATCAATGTTTTATCAAATGATGTTTATGTAAAAAATAATTCATATGTTTGTAATAAAATGTATGGTTATCATAGAGGGTATCAGAGGATAGGATTAATTATTATTGGGATTAGGAATAGAAAAACCAAATTAATGCCTAATGGATAAGACTATGTATAATAAAAACATCCCTTAGTCATGGTAGTAATTGAGTATGTGGTTTATCAAGATAATACATCCATGTTTGGATACGAGCAGGTATAGGTGGCTCTATAACAGATGTACCTAGGATTGAAAACTATGAAAACTTGTTTGGGGAATGACCTGGTGTATTTAGGTACACGACAATGAGACATTCTTCAATCTTGGTTACGACACTCTCGACAGATATGATTTGGTAAATTCTCACACTTTGTATGAACAATTATTAAGGGAATAAATTAAAATTCCCCTATGAATATTTTTTGGGATGTAGATCATGTATAACATAGATTCAAGCCTATAGAATTATAATTTAATGAAATAAAATTAATTTATTAGTCATCCATTTTGGACTTTGGATTCCCCTATATGATTTTAGCTTTTTATGAAAATCAAACCTATGTCTATTTTGGATGAAAAAAATGAGTAGAACCAGAATTATAAAGTGAAATGTAGATTTATCATCTATAGTTTTACATATTTTTTTTAATCACTACTGTTTAGTAGAACAATCCCAACACCAACACAAATCATGGAAGTAATGACTTTGGTGAGTACGAAAAATGGGGTAATCATGGAATCCTATGAATATAACTCCTCCCCTATCATAATTTGTGGATTGAACTTTCTTAAAAACCTCTTCAGTCTCACTTTAGTCTAATATTATGCAATTAATGGCAGGGATTGGCATCTTTATATAAATCCAACACAAATTTTTGTGAGGGGGAAATCACCCTCCATATAAATATTCGACCCCCAATTCTATCCAAGTTAAAAGAGGAATATATATCATATTTAGATCCATCATATCAAGTGTGGATATTAATTCCCTAGTATTATGTGTATCTGGTTCAAATTATTGAGTCTAAGGAGGAAACCATCCTTGATGACATTCCAATTTTGAGTGAATTTGTTGAAGTGTTTCCCGAGGAATTTCCGAGTCGTACTCCTTGAAGAGATGATGAATTCTCAATTGACCTTATAACTTGGGAATTTCCAATAACCAACACATAGTACAAAATGTCTATTGTGGAGCTTGAGAAGATGAAAAAATGACTACTGTGGAATCTGGATAGAGGGATCATATGACTAAGTGCTTCACCATAGGGTCTACCAGTCATATTCTTAATGTAGAATGATTGGTCAAAGTGCATTTTCATTGATTGTAGTGAGATCAACAAAATCATGATAATGAACATGTATCATCTGCCCCGAATTGATGAATTTTTTGATCAGCTACATGGATCACAATACCTTTCCCTTGTGGATTTGTAGTTGGGATATATCCATGTAAGGGTGAAAAAGGAGGAAATCCCCAAGTCCACTTTTCATACAGGGTACATGAATTTTGCACTCTTAGTAATTCCTTTTGGAATCACTAAAGCTCTATAAATCATCATGGATTTTATGAATAGAGTCTTTATAGATACCTCGACAAATTTTGGGTAGTGTTTATAGAAAATACTCAAATTTACTCCAAAACCATGGATGATCAGGAGGAGCATCTATGAACTGCACTAGAGACCTTGTGAAAGGAGAATCACTATGAAAAGTACAGAATGTGTGAGTTCTATTTGAGAGAGGTCACTTTCTTGTGTTATATCCTCCCAAGAAATGGGATATCTGTGGATCCCTCCAAGCGAACTACAATAAAGGGATTATCGAGGCCAACATCGGTTATAGAAATACATAGCTTCTTGGAATTAGTTGGATACTATTTTTGATTTTTGAGAAATTTCTCACGGGTTTCCAACCCTCTTATGATGCTACATCATAAGAGAATTCATATTTCTTGGAGTGATGAATGCGGAGAATGCTTCAAAAATTTGAAAGGGAGGCTTAAAACTATGCTTGTGAAAACATTACCCATGAGTATGAAAATTTTAATAGAATTTAGTGATGATTCAGATAAGGGAATCGGTTGTGTGTTGATGTGGAATGATAAAGTGATAGCTTATGCCTCAAGGAAGCTGAAAACCCTTGAGAAAAACCATCCCATGCATGATATAGAGTTGGCAGCTGTGATCTATGCGTTTATAATCTGGCATCATTATCTCTATGAGGAGAAGTGTGAGAAATATATTGACTAGAGGAGCCTCAAATGTATATTCACACAGAATTAGCTTAATATGCATCAATGAAGATAGATATAACTCATCAAGGATTATGGCTGCTCAATCAATTACCACACTGGGAAAGCGGTCATGGTGTTAGATGCACTAAGTAGAAAGGATCGAGCGCATCTATCAATGATGATAATTGGGAAGGATCAAATCATCTTAGATTTGAAGAGGATTTACAAGGGAATCGTTAGGGGGGCCATCATCAATCCTTTCTCAAAGGATTTCTCAACAATCCATCATGGAGAAAATAATGAATGATCAAAGAAAGTATGTGGAAATGATGAAAATGGTGGAAGCTATCAGAAATGGTAAATCCTCATATGTCATGGTTGACAAGGATGGAATTGTTATATTTGGGTCATGATTATATGTACCATCGAATATAGAGATAAGAAAGAGCTTTTAAATGACACATATTGGTCACCCATTTCTATTCACCATAGGAGCCCAATGATGTATCGAGATCTATGATAAAATATTTGGTGGGACAATATGAAAAGATAGATTATTGAATATATGTCAAAGTGCCTCGTATGTCATCAATTGAAGACTGAGAGTCAAAGTATAAGGAGTTGATGAAACCACTACATATACCAACAAGTAAGTAGGAAAACATTACCATGGACTATGTCACTATAACTCAATGGACATATATAGAAAAAACACTATATCATTCATTGTGGATCGTCTTACAAAGATAGCTCAATTAATCCCGATGAGAGAGGACTTATCAGTAGATCAACATGCACAGATTTACATCAATGAAGTTGTAAGGATGTATAGAGTACCACTATATATAGTATCTGATCGTGATCCGAGATTTACCTCGAGGTTCAGGAAAATTCTCAAACATGGTCTAAGCAAAAAAAAGAACATCAGTATGTCATATCATCGTCAAAATTATGGCCAATCTGATCGAAAAATCTAGACATTGAAAGATATGTTATGATAATGATCTACGAACATCAATGGAGGATGATACCAACATCTACCATTCGTTGAATTCTCCTAAAATAATTATTTCCACTCAAGCATCTGAATAGCACCATATAAAGCCATTTATGGGAAAATGTGAAGAACACTGGAATGTTGGGATTAAGTGAGTGAGTGTAGGCTTCTATGGCCATAAATGGTCTAATGAAAAATGGTGATAAGGTGAATACCATTTATAAGCATATCAAGGTAGCCCAAAGTCAACAGAAGAGTTATGTTGATAAACGTCGGCAAGACCATCAGTTCATAGATGGAGACGTTGTATTTATAAAAATACCTCAATGGAATAAGTTAAAGAGGTTTGGAAAGAATGAAAAAATACGACATAGGAACCAAAAACCCTTTGAGAGTCTTGATCGTGTCGGGGTTGTGGCTTATTGACTATCACTTCCACCTTTCATGACCAAAGTACATTATATCATTCATGTATCCCTCTTAAAGAAGTACATACCAGACCCTTCACATGTACTGTCTTAAGAGGTAATACAATTGGAGGATGATCTTTCATAGTCATAGCAACCATTTAAGATCTTAGATTGTAGGTAAAAAGATCTTCGAAATGAGGAAATGACCCTTGGGAAAGTACTGTGGAGAAACCACATGTTTGATGATGCAACATAGGAATCATAGGAAGTGATGAAGCATAACTACCAAAATTTGTTTTATAGTGGGAAAAGTAAATTTAGTGGGATAAACTTCATAAGGGGGAGATTATGAGGACCCATACATTAATTAAAGAAAAATACTATTGATCGCATTAAATTTATTATTATGTAAAATGGTTATATAACATATGCAATTCATTTGTTTTTGGTTTCTATATTTTAAAATACTATAAAGAATTGTGACCTTTTCTAATATATCCATTTAACAATGATCAAATGAATATTATAAATAAAGGGTTTTATCAAATCTAATTTACTCAGACAATGGATGTGATGACATCATCTAGTATACTTGCCCCATATGATGACCATTTGTCGGATCTTGGATTGGAGGTGGTGTCATTGAGCATTTCTCTTGGAAAAACCCATGCCAATCATGAACATGTTATGTTTAGTGGAATCGACTATGGGAGACGCGGATGTTAGTAGAGATTACCACTCGAGCAATTTAATTCGAGCCACCCAAAGAGTCTATCACCACCACACACCATACCCTTTGGTATTATGTGGGTGCTATAAGGGGTTATGTAACAATACCCTAGTACTATGATTATGTACATTATTTTTTATACAACAAATAATATACGTTCATTTTTATATAGTTAATTTTTAAATAGTTTTTATAGAGCCAATAGTATTTTTAGATAATAATCAACTAAGGAATATATTTTGATCAATTAATGGATTTTTTAATTAATTTTTTGTTAATATTTTTTGTATTATTAAATTAGTTTTTATATTGTATAATTGATTGTATATATTTTATGAATAAAATTCTAAATTTTATTATGGCATGAAAGCTATTTTTGTCAAAACCCATGAATTTTATATAAAAGCTATTTTTATTTGAAATGTGGAAATTCACATATTTTTAAAATTACTTGGAAAAAATGAAAATTATTTTTGGAATCCAGATATCTATATTATTCGATGGTAATTTTTTCATAATTTTCTGAGAGAGTCGTATTTTTAGATAAAAATTAAATACCATATAAAAATATAATGTGGTTTTTGACATCATAATGTTCCAATAGTGATGTAACAAAATACTATAAACATTATGTTGAGTCAATATATGTTTTAACATAAAAATAATGTTATTTTGGGTATTTTTTATTAATTTGACACAACTTTAGTGTACCATTCATGACATATAAAACATTTTAGCCTTTTAAATTGTTTTCCTTGATAGGGTGACTAACATCCACATAAGAAACCATATTATTTTTAGATGTTTGGCTATTTTACATATGAAATATTGTTTTCTACACCCCTATGGAAAAAATCATGGGAAAAAACAATGGTTTGTTTTATGGTTTTGATTAGTTTAATGTGATGTGTCCCAAACCTAAATAATAATGAATTCCTTCTCCATTCCTATATAAACCCACCCAAGATCTCAATTACTCTTCACTCAAAGCCCATGGAATTCGTCCAACCTATTCCATCCTCTCTCTGTAATACTCCCAAGGTTCTCAAGCTCCCACTAATCCTCACTCAATCCCTCCCAAGCCATTGGTATCACACTTCCATGTATGAGATTCCTACCATTTTATTTTTATCCATGTTTCATAATATTGTTATGCCAGTTTATTTTCAATTATAAATGTCGGGGTATGATTTTTCACCCCACACATACTTCCCACTTCATTTTTGAATGATGAAAGATAATGTCATCTCTAATTAAATTCCTCCCATGTATAGCTGTTACTGTGTCGAAATTCAGAAAGGAATTTCCATCTCCTCGTTTAAATTCAAGCAATTAATTTGTATCACGAATCAATATTCCATTACAATTGTTGTAAAATGTATCAAGATGACTCTAATTACTTTCCATTACATATACATATGACGAGACACCTTTTTTCTCTCATCAACCATTTTTAGGAATTCTTATGTCACACTGTTATGCAGCCAAATTTGCACCACATTTTTTCAATCCAAATTCATTGTGTAATGAATACCATTCCCATTTCTCTATCAAGGGTGATCACCATTATGTAAATTTAATTTTTGGGTATAGTTTTTCATGTATGAATTCTAAATTTTTTTATATTAGAATAAATGATGATGTTAAATGAATTCTTGATTTATAATTCATGTGGCACACTTATTCATGAAATGAAATGTTTAAGAAGTGTGAACACTGAAATGTACTTCAAAGCATTGGGTAATTTACTGTATCATGATATGTCATTTAAAATTATTATTGACTCATTATAATTGTAGGTAAACAAGGGTTTACTCATGCTTCATGTGCAATGAGGATTCACTTATCCTCTAGGTGAAATGAGCAATGGCGTATGCTAATTCAATGTTATGTGTTGTTGCCACATCCGTATGTTCTGATTATCATGTATTATCATGACTTTATTTTCATGTTACTGTTGTGCTCCATTTATATTTCTATTGTCTAACATGTATTGTTTTCCTCATGTTATCCCGTGATTATTCCCTTAATGGGATTTATAGCTCACCCTTTTCTTATGCATGTCATCATGTTATCCCATGAAATGATAACTAAGTGGGAATATAGTGGTCATGTAAAGGATGTTTTCATGTAAATATTTTCCATTTCATGTTTTATGTTGTTATATAATGATCCTAAGTCACAAAGAAACTAGACCTCCTGATCTTCAATGTTGAATTATGTGGTGTTTATATAATAAATCATTTGTATGTGTGTAATAAAAAGAAGGGTTGTTATAGAGCTAGTTTTAATAATTCTTCAAATGATTACAAATGATGAGAATAATAAAAATGGTTTATTTATTTTATGTATAGTAATTAACCTAATGACCCTTAAATTTTCACTTGAAAATAACTCCAAATCGATTTTTGAATTTTGAATGATGTTTATTTTTATTAATTTTTAAATGATTTAAATTTATCATTTCCCTTGACCTTCATTGATGTTTTCCCTTTTTCATAGTTCATATCTAACCTCTTATTGTCTTTAATCCATTATATGATATATGGTTTTTAAAATTCATTTAAAATATTAATGATACTAGATGATATATCATTATATGACGAAAATGTTTAAGAATCAACTTCCCTATGGACACTAGGTTTATGAAATTAAACAAAATGGTCAAAATTTGTCTTTGTATTATGAATGTATTCAAAATAATGAATGAAAAAATTTAAATATAGTAACATAATATACCTCACATTATTCTTCTTTATACATTAAATTTTTGAACTATATCTCCTTTTATTTTCTTCGTTCTCAAGGGAACTATTTCTCAAATAATTTCAAATTAGAATTTCTCTATTCCATGATTTGAATGGGTTCAAAGTTATTATCTTCTCAGATCACTGACCACCACTGATCGAAATTTCTTCTTAAGAAATAACCTTCCAGGATAACCACTTCAGATTAATTATTCCGAAATATAGGAATATATTTTCATGATATGTGATATTTTGTGTATCTACCCATGTATCAGTATTTACATTAAAATATTGATGCATCTATCCAATAGAATGATCGATAATAGATGGGTCTTGTAGTGGAAGAACAAGTATCTCAATACATAAAAATTTATTCATTATAACATATGTCAGCTACCCTAAAGTTTCTTTGATCTTCTAAATTAAATCTCATGTTTTATTAGTTTCCATGGAAGTGGAATCCATAAATTTTCTATATATTTTTATCCCATTTCATCCTTTAGGATCAATAAAACATTAGTGGAACAGAAAGTGTTATCTCATAATCAACATGAATATTGATCCATAAAATTTGAATCATAATAATGGTAAATGTTAGAATGTATATAAAGGGAATGCTATAATTATAATGTTATCTATGTTAATTTAAAATATAGTTCAAAATATTTCTACAAAACTTTATCTTATATTATCTATAGAATCCCCCTCTACAATAATCAAAAAACTGTTTATAAATTATTTTATTTACATAATATGGATGGGATCACATAACCAATGATCGATTAGTGTAGTTGTCTTGTTTTTCTAGATACAAACATTATTCAATTACTATTTTGGAAATATATAATACAAATCATAGTAACAAATTTCATATATTTGATATCATTTATAATATCCTTCTTTATATCTGGGAAAAAACCAAAATAGATTGAGCTCAAATTCTTAGTAAGGGTTACATACATTAGTAAATATCATGAATAAATAATAAATAATAAATCTGTAAAGTTAATTAATTTAAAATACATACCATTTAATCAAAAACATGTGAATTAAATTCATCTAATGATAACATCAATGTTGTACTATCAATTGTAAAAATAACTGACCTCTCTTGATGTAAATTAATATTTCTTTGCATCCTGATATCATACATCATGATATATTTACAAAATATTCATATGGATAGTAGGATATTATAGGAGAATCGTAAATGATTTCACTGGGATAAAATCACTCATTACATATTTGACTTGAAGGAGGAAACCTATTGTGTGGGAAGAAAAGTGCCAACAGGATTTTTATTATCTTAGGTTGATCATGATGAGTGCTAGAATATTGAGATTTCCAGAGGAAGATATTAAATATTTAGTGATATATGATTCATTAGGGACTAGTTATTGTTATGTTATGATGCATAGGTAAGTAGTGATTGCATATTTTTTACTCGAGGGGGGACCACATTAGTATAACTACACAACCCATGATCTTGAGTTCCCCACTATAGTCTTATCTTTTAAGAAGTAGTGAAACTATCTAATGAGAGAGTGGTTTATAATATACTACAATCAAAAAATAATTGAGTATATATTATCAGAAAATAATTATAAATTGATAAATCTGTGATCTCTAGAGTTCCTCTTGAATTATTAATTTGAGATTTTCTATACTCCTAGTATGGGGATCATGGTAGCAAATCCTCATTGTACGAGATATAGTTTTTAATTATTTAATGATATGTATGACTAATTAGAATCTTTGTAGTTATCCTTAATGGATATATATGGAGATTATTTTTTCTAAATAATTTTTTCCATCCATATACTCTTACAGTGATTCTGGGATTCGCCACATGGGGATACCGACAATGAGACCCTACATGCTCAGATATCCTCAATGCATGCTCTTGAATGATTTTATTAAGGTGGGAAGCATTTCATTCTTTTCAAAGGAAACATGATTGTACCAATTACATTTCCTGAAGATGTTATGATAGTGTTTCAAATGTATCATTTAGGGGTACATCTATTTTGGCAAAAGATGTACTAGTACCTATGATTCTATATTTTGTGTTCATTAATGAGTATAGGAGTTTTATTTTTTGTCTCTCGTTTCCCTACATGTATTCATGTGGAGGATGATCCCCATGTTCCAACTTGTTTTGATCAACAAATTTTGGTTCCATAGTTGATGTTGGTTGGGATATCTATAGAAATCGTGATGTGGTTTACACATATGTCTATGGGACATGATGATATCTGGGTGATAGTTGACTGACTCACCAAGTCATGCCTCTTCCTAGATATCCAAAATTATAGTTTTGTGGAGATAGTGGGATGGTAATATATAGGGTATATAGTTATAATCCCCAGAGTTCAATAGATGATTTTATCTGATCATGATTCTAACTTTATATCCCATTTGTATAAGGGATTACAGGAAGCATTTGTGGCATAGTTATACATAATCACAATTTCTATCCAAAAAACAAATGTACAAACATAACATTTCACATAGGTTCTAGTTGAAATTTGGAGAGCTTCCCTATTAGATTTCATCCATAATTATTAGTATCACCTTCAACTAGTGATGTTTTCATCAAACATCACCTGCCATTCCACCATCGGTATGGAACAATTTGAATATTTGTATGGGTGACTGTACATGTCACCAAATAATTGAACTGACATAAGAGATTCATCCCTCATGGGATAGGAGTTGGTACGAGCTACATTAGACAAGGTGAAACTCATTAAATAGATGATTAAGATAACACAATGACGTTGAAATTCGTATGATGATATGGGATTGAGACCTTTGGAGATCGATGAGGGAGACTATTAGTTCTTTCTAGTTTAACCTCGTTATGGATTACAACAATTTAGATGGTTCCTAAAATTCTATCCTTGGTTCATTGGCCCATTCTAGAGAACCAAGGTGATATTTAAGAGTCACATGAGTGGATCCTATTTTAGTGATTGATTCCTTAGGCATATTTTTAATTGGAAAATGGGAATAATTTGAAGATTACATGGGAGTGGGATTATTAGATTTGTGCTCAATACCCACATCATATTTAGTATCATTTTTTAATTTTTAATGTTTTAAAGCCCTACAGTTGGGAGAATGTAATGCCTCAGACTTTATGTCTATTATTATTAAATATTTCAGTGAATAATTATGACACATGGTGCTTTGAAAATATGATATTTTTAGAGAATGGGTTCTTAGAATAAATGATTGAAAAAAACAAAATTATTAAATAGAAAATAGATTTTCTTTTCATAAAAAATTTGAATAACATCTAAAAGGATGTTTGGATCAGAAATCCAAGGGAATTGTTGATTTCATTATAGTGGTTTTATCCTAGGTATTACCTAACATTGGTCAATGTTGGTAATATATGAAAAATTTATTATTTCCATAAAATGGATAATATTATATAAAAAAATATTATTTTATTCAATGAATTTATGATGAGAAAGTAAATATTTAAAAGTGTCATTATATTGGGATAATGGGTTCTCTTAATAACACCATAATATTTTTGTTGAACTACAGAGAACTGTTAAAGAATTATATCAAAAAATGGCGACAGATCATGGAATGATCATTTATGCATGACCAATTTGGCAGATCATTCCAATGATGATGAAACACTGATCGTTCTTTATCATCAAAAAATAATTATTGAGGTAGGGTGTGGGATATATTTTTTAACCTCATTCTTGATTTATTCGAGGAACACAGACCAATCAATGATCAAATTCTCCTACAGATCAATAGTTCTAAGGGATGTGTTATTTTGTGGGGTTTATCGAGAGATTAATATTTTAATTGGTGGATTTTATTATATTTTAAAATTATGGCCAACCAATATTTGTATGAACATCGGTTGAGGTTCATTAATCTTCATTTAGTTTGGGAATTTCGTCCCAATTCAACGTACTTCATGTGGTATTTCAATTTCACCAAGGTTCACATTTTTGTTGAATGATCGATCATTTCACATTAAATTCATTGATCTGGAATTAGTACTACTAGAAAGAAGTGTGAATGCGGTTGTGGAAATATATAGAATGATTGTTTTTTCTGATTTCACTTTATTCTATGTGTAACAATTAACAGAGATGATATTTTTTCCTTGTTGATTGAAGGCCAAAATATTTAAAATATTGTTATATAATGTTTTAACAACCACAAATCCTGAGTTTCATAAATAATGGACCATAAGAACAAAAGATAGAAGATCTACTGGACCGAGTTGGAGGAAGAATATTGATTCTAAAAAACATGATTTGCACATCATGCAGTCTTTGACTACATTGTGTGTAGACCCCTTGAACAACTAGTCAGGTACCAGATGGTGAATACAGACATGATGTGGGGTAAATGGGTTTCCTATGATATTTTTACTCGCCCACACCATATGGATAAGGCCATGTGAATGGGATACCCCGTGTAGTGGTATAGATGTAAGGAAAGACAAGCTGATGTAGTTTACAGCACATGGCTAGAGTACACAGGAGGACTATAGATATAGGGACATGAAATGTAGCGCCTTTACAAACTAGGTACTCTTCAACATGAAATGGTTTTAATGACACGACCTACTTATACTGGTATATCCAGGGTCATGGTATGTGGCATGTAACCTTGCTACAAGTCATTCACCACTTTCTATTTGGATTGATTCTATTTTCATCTACATATTTGAAAATCATCATTTGTATTTTTTCTATTATAATTTTTCTAATGGTTGGTGTGAATATTTTCCTACTCCAATAACTATAATCCTTTCAGCAGGACATCCTTTATAGTGTTTTTGTAAACCCCTGAGATTCATAGAGTGGTATCAAATATTCTTCATTGTTCACCAGGTGGTATTCTTAGTATCGATGTGTCTAAAAAAAAGGTGGAACAGATCCTCTACATAATGGAATAATATAGATTCATTTTTTGGTATGACTCCATGGACATGTATGTGTACCTCCTCTATTCATCATATTATCTCTGGAATATTTTTGAATCATTCTCATGGAGAGACCAAATGACCATCACCTCTCATACTGATGTCATTAGTGTTATGAGACAAATGACTGTGTTGTCATATATGAGTACATTATGGAATCGTCTAACTAAAATCCAATGGACTGTGTATTATGCTTTTGGTTTACTTAAAGACAACCTTTTATGGATTAATTATATAATGATACTATGATTATATTTACTATAGACATATACATTTGTAGATTTGGTTGTACATTCATTTTTGGTACTTCTTTGTGGGTCCAGGGTGTCCTAATGGGTATTGGTACACCCACCCCTACAAATTATTTTCTGATGTGTCATGAATTGTCAATATTATCGAACATTTTATGGGTTCCTAAGAGGAAAAGGACCAGATAGTGAATTGTATAACCAGAAATATCTAGGCATGTTCCTAAAGCTTTCATATAAATCCCTGACCCCAGTTACTCAGAGTCGGTGCATTATTACGTAAGGTTGGCAGGATAAAAAAGATCAAGTCCCAAAAGGCCTATTAGTTTAGTATCTATGGAATCAATAGATATATTAATATGGTTTACATTACATAATAAAGAGAAAAACTAAAACAACATAATCTCTAAACTCCACACTTATATCCCCTCAGACTATCCCTACAGGTTAGTCATAAAATACTTACTTACATCATGGTAAAAATAAAACATAGAAAGGGGTGAGCTCAGATGCTCGGTAAGGATTAAAATATACGGAAACATTCATAAATAAGCATAAACATTTAAAGGAATGTATAACTATAAAAAAATCCTTTTAAACATGAACGTCAGCATAATATGGCATAAATAAAATGAAATGATTCTATTTACTTATTAACATGGATATTTTATAGTCTAATAATCACATTCAATATCAATAACCACTTTCATAAGGATGATATGCATAATGCCAAGACAAGACACTAGAAATAAAAATAAAATATTGTTGATGCCTTTTCCCAAGACACTAGTTTGTCGGATGAGACCTACTAATGAATCAAAGAGATATAGTGTGCTCCACCCATCACTTATTAAGTCCAATTCATTCCTCATATGAGCAAGTTTAAACATAACATAAACATTCGTATAAAAACTAGTATACAAAATGTCAATACATTCTCCATAAACCACGAATGGTACAAAAATAACACATCCATAGTCAAAAATATCATAAAACCTTCAATACAATATGTAATTTTTGTATCATAATAAATCAACCTAAAATAATCTTATAATCCATCGAAGGATGTTGACATAGATGAAATAAAAACTATTTGAGGGAAATATCTCTTGTTTTTAAATCATTTAAAATTCAAATAACATTAAAAGAAAACATTTTTATTGAAAATAATCTTATATTCTTTTAATGTAATCTACGACGATTTTATAATGGCGGAAAATAGCCGCACTCGCCGTATAAGTTAAAAAAAGACATTCTTACCTTAATTTTGTCGAAAATGTTAAAAAGGACAATGTTTAGAAAATGATAGAAAGAATCCTTTATAAACATATTATAAACATTAAAAAGGGTATAAATTACATTAACACATGGTCTATAAAATCTTAAGAATGATTTGAAATACATTTTTAAGAAACATGGATGTGGGTGATAAAGAGCTCCTAGTAGATAATTACATATAAACAATCTCGGATAATGAAGGGATTGTGAAATAAACCCTTACCTTAAACTTTTTCTTCATCGAGGGTAGGATATCATATGTATAATAGTGAAATAATTGTTATTTAATTATATAATAATCATATACATTAATATTATATCATATATGATCTTTTAACATTGATTTTTTAATAATATCTTAGTATTGTCATCGTTTCAGGTGTTAACTTACTCATTTTATTTTATAATTTTTGTTACATAAGACATGTTTGATATGGATATATTTTATTTTATTCATATCCATAATGATATAAAGTCCTTAAAAATTATTTTTAATCATCAAATGAGAATTATTCTTAATTTGATACGATGTGGAATGAATCTCATCGCCTTCGTGGAGATGGTAATCTGTACGTACACACACACGACAATACCATTCTTTTGATATTAAAATAATATATAATTATATGGTGTATCATATATACATAATAATTATCATGTTATATTTATTATTTCAATAACATCATTATTATACCAATCCAAATAACAATTTATTTAATAACAATTACACCACGACGTGGAGACGGTATGTCGTACGTACACAAGTATGATGGCATGTCATTCAAGGGATGGCTAGAATAATTAAATTGTTTGTTACGTATTTATAATAACAACAAATTACATATAAGATAATAGATTTATTATTTTAGAATGGGAAAACAAAGAAAAAGAATGGGGAAGAAGAAAGGAACTTTTTAGAGGCGGTGAGATTTTTACCTCTTCTTCAGGTTCTTCCTTTTGATTTGATCCAATGGGATCCTTACGTTGGATTTCTGAATAAAATAAGGAATCTAGGATTAACTGAGGGAATTTGAGAGGATATTTGGGTAGGGTTTGGCCGAACTAAAAGGCTTTTATGGTATTAATTAGAGAGATGGGGAAGTTCCCTTTTATAAGAGGGGTGTGGGGCACCTTTGGAAATGCTCGAAATATTATTTTATAATAAATTCATATTTAGTTACTAATGTCTCAAAAGTGGATTATATAAAAGTTAAGGTATGGATAGGTCGAAAACCACTCAATTAATAGTTTTTAGATAGGATGGGACCACTATATTACCTTTATAATTTTTATTTAACTCTTTGTTAAATAGTTTGACATTTACCATGTCTCTTTGTGTTTTTTTATTATATGGTTAATAAACATACTATAACAAGACAAGAGAACCCCAAGTGATCATTATTAATATATATAACCTTATATAAGTCATTTTCCCGAAACATAGATTTTAAGGAATAGAATATCAATTAATAATATAATATTTGTTTTAAATACTCCATTATGTCAATTTTGACACTATTTAATAATTCATTTTTGTTAAATTTGTAAAAACATTATTAATTCAAAAAAAAATCATTTATGTAATAATAACATTTCATATTAATCCATAAATTTTTTTATGTCATCAGAACATTCAAATTATATTTATTTTAACATTTATAATACAAATTATTTGATTCTTTCATTAAAAAAATAAAATATTTCATTATTATTATGTCATAAATAAATATAATTATTCAACTTATACAAATTATTAATAAAATACAATTATGTATGAAATATTTTTATCTTTCAAATTAATATTTATAGTCAAAAATATAACATATATAACACTATGCAAAAATTGTTTTGATAAAAGATATATGCTTGTGTCATTTTTGTATATACTTTAACTTAATTAAAAAAAAGTGTCATTATCACTTACAAGTTGCTCCATGGGGTAGAAAAATAGACCCAAAGATTCCAATGGTCAGAAATTTATCCACCAATAGGGTTAGGGCACGTTTTATGGTAATTTAATATTATTATAATTTTAATTTTTTACCATTATTTACAGGATTTACCGTTTAACCATGGTAAATAAAATATTTACTGAAATAATTATTCAGAAACTCAAAAAATAAAAGTTATCTATTTACAAAATTTGGACCTCTTGGTTCTAAATATTGAATCCATTATTATAAATTCAAAACATAGAAGTGTCAGAAATTAATTTAAAATTAATTCCTGTTTTCAAAACAAAAATTGTGTTTTTATGAAATAATAACTATCAAAATATTGCAACTAGTTTATATCTATTTTAAAGTAGAAATTACATCCAATGAAAAAAATAGATTAAATGGTAAAAATATAATCTAATTATACATTAAAATCACTCAAATTTATAATTTATCACTATTAATTATTTCAATTAAAAAAGTTGTTTCTTATTAAAATATAGTAATTTTCACTATTCATCATAATATAAAAGTTATTAGAAAAGTACCAAAAATTCATCCTAAGATAATTTCTATATTATGAATCCAAAATTGAAGTCCATTTTGAATGATAAAATTTATAAAATTTCATACATTGGGTATTACTATTCAAAACAGCAAGTTTGATTGGTTGTGGCGTGTGTTAGAACTTAATGTTGTCTACAACACACGCTACTGAATTATTCAAATAGAAGCGTACCGTGTAATCTTGGGGCGTTACTTTCTCCCCTCCTTCAAATGATTTCATCCTCAAATTTTCTATAATATTACTGAATAAAAAGACTCGGGTGGTTCTTCATCATAAGTTTCTCGGGGTCCCATGTTGCCACTACCATCTTATGGTTTCTCCATAGAACTTTTACCAGATGAGTTATCTGGTTTCTCATTACATGTTCTCTAGTATAATGAATCTTGATGGGATCTTCTCAATAAGAAAGATCAGGTTCCAGTTCTACTTCTTCATAAGTGAGTACATGTGTTCGGTCAGTCATGTATTTTTTCAACAGTGATAGGTGGAAGACGTCGTTAGCTTTGGAGAGACTAGGCGGTATTGCCAAATGTTAAGATACAACCCCAATTTGTTCTAGAATTTCAAAAGGTCTTATATCCCTGGTACATAATTTAACTTTCGTACCAAAACATATAACTCCCTTCCATGGTGACGCCTTCATGAAAACATGATCTCCTACATGAAATTCCAAATACTTCCATCGGTTATCGACATAGCTCTTCTTCCGACATTGGGGTGCTTCGTTGTGGTTTTGGATTTCCTTCATCTTTTCCATCGTTTACTCCACCAGTTCTAGGCCTAAGAGTGTCCTTTCTCTAACATCATCCCAACAGGTTGGTGTGCAAAATCTCTTTCCATATAATTCATTATATGGTTCCATTCGAATACTTGAATGGAAGCTATTGTTATAAGAAAATTCTACCAGAGGTAAATATTGATCCCACATACCTTGAAAGTCATGTGAGAAACATCTCATCGGGCCTGGTGCCTTGGGCCTATGGGACATGTATGGGTTCCCCTTAAACCCTTAAAAAGGGGATTATCTATAATAAAATAAAAAATGAAGGCCTTTGTGCCATTCGGGCTTGTGAGAAACATCTCAACATGTCTTCTAAAGTTTGAATAGTACATTCTGATTGTCCATCCGTTTGAGGGTTTTAGGCAGTGCTGAAACGAAGTTTAGTATCCTAGGCCTTCTGAAGGCACTTCTTGAATTTTGAAGTAAAATTGGGGATCATGATAAAAAAATAGATAGGGGTACTCCATGAAGTCACAAAACATCATTAATATATTGTATTGCTAGACGTTCAAGTGATAGATCTTCTCTTATATCATGAAAATATGCTGACTTGTTAAGAGAATCAACAATGATCCATATTGCATCATTCCTTCTAGGAGTCTTTGGTATTTCCATGACAAATTCCATCGTGATATTATCTCAATTCCACTCAGATATGGGAAGAGGTTTCATGACTCCTCCATGTTGTTGCCTTCCAACATTCACTTGCTGACAAACCATAAATCATGAAACAAAATCAGCAATCTCCCTCTTCATGTTGTCCCACCAAAAATTTTCCTTCAAATATCTAAACATTTTTGTGCTCCCATGGTGTATAGATAAATTGAAACTACTAGCATCATCTAATAATTCCCTTTTTTGATTAGGTATATTGAGAACACAAATTGTCTTCCCAAATTTCAAAATTCCTTATTCATACACAATGTCACTAAATATCCCATCATCAACAACTATAATCTTCTTTTGAAATTGATCATCATCATTCTTAGAACTCTTTATCCTTTCTAATAAATATGGTTTAGAAACAATTTGAAGAAGTATAAATTTTCACCTTCCATGTCAATTCCCATATCAATCCTCACTAGATCCATGAAATTAGGTTCCATTTCAACTCTAATTTTGTTCAAAAATCCACGATACTTTCTGGTCAAAGCATCTGCTACCTTATTTTCCACCCCTGGGTGGTAGTGTATCGTGAAATCTTAATCCATGAGTAGTTCAAGACATCTCATTTTCTTCATGTTGAGTTTTTTCTGTAAGAAAATATACTTCAAACTCTTGTGATAAGTATATATTTCACATTTTCACCATAGAGATAATGTCTCTATATCATCAATGAAAATATTACATCAGCTAACTCAAGTTCATGAGTAGGACAGTTATGCTCATGAATTTTCAACTATCGTGACTCATAGGAAATAACCCTATCATTCTGCATAAGGACACAACCAAGTCCTTTCGTTGAAGCATCAATATAAAAAACAAACCCATCATTCCATGATAGTTGAGTAAATATAGGAGCATTGACTAATATTTTCTTCAGTTCTTCAAAACATTTTTCACACTCTTTTGTCCAAATAAAATTAACCCCTTTACGTGTGAGCTTCGTTAATGGAATAACCAATCATGAGAAATTATTAACAAAACGTCGATAATAACCTACTAAACCAATAAAATTGTGTTCCCCGGTAATAATCATTGGTGTTGTCCATTCTTTGATTGCCTTGGTATTAGAAGGATCAAATGAATTTAAATCCTTATAGAAAATATGGACAAGAAAAAAATTATCCTGAATACAGAACTCACACATGTTAAACATCCCATATAATTCAGGTCTTATAAGAGTCTTCGGGATAATGCGCAAAAAAAAATCATGATCTTCGTAGATTTTGGTGTATACCAATATATCATAAATAAATACCACTACAAAATACTCAAGATATTCCTTGAAAACTCTATTAATTAGATCCATCAATACATAGTGTGCATTAGTCAATTCAAAAGGCATTACTGTAAACACATAATTCCCGTACCTGGTTCAAAATGTAGTCTTCGGAATGTCTTCCTTCTTCACACAGAACTGATGGTATCCAGTTCGAAGTTCAATTGTTGAAAATCATTGAGCTTCATGCATTTGGTCTAATAAATCATCAATGCGGAGTAGAGGATACATGTTCCTTATTTTTATATCATTGATTTCCCTGTAGTCGATACATAACGTCAATGATCCATCTTCTTCTTAACAAAAAGGACAGGGCCTCCCCATGGAGAAACACAAGGGTGAATAAATCCCTTATTACCAAATTCATCTAGTTGTTTCTTTAGTTCAAATAATTCCACAGTGGACATTCTATAAGGGTTCTTCGATACAGGCCTTGACCTAGTAATTAAATCAATAGAAAACTCAATTTCTCGTTCGGGAGGATGTTCAGGTAAATATTTGGGAAACACATCTACATATTATTTCACAATAAGTACATCCTGTATTTGAACATTAATTTCCTCACACATAATCATTTCATTCTATTCCTCCCCAATAATTGAATTTAGTTGATCTACTCAGGGTGGATCTAGATAAGAATTATGCGGTGACGATTCTGCTCTAAAGATAAGGTGTTCTTTATCATCGTCATCAAAAATAGTGACCTACTTCTTATTAAAATTTGTTTTTTTATTATAGTCTGAATGAAAATCCATACCAAGTATTATATCAAATTCAATCATGGTTATGATGATGAGATTAGTAGATAATGAACATTTGTGTGCTCTAATGGGGATTGATTGACAATACATTGTTGCAATGAAACTTCCCTTAAGAGTTTTAATAAACAACTCCCTTGTTAAATAAAATTATAAATATCTAATTTTATTAGAAAATAGTGAAGATATAAAATAATAAAATGATCCAAAATCAAATAAATAAATGTATAAACCTTAAAAAACCATTAAATTACCTACCACCACGTCTTTCTAAGCTTCTACGTTAGCAGTTTTGATAATATAAGCATGGCCTTAATACCTTGGCCTTTTCTGAGGTAAGTTCCTCTGATGCTTTGGACCTTCATTTCCATAATAAACCATATTTGTGATATTTTATCATTGAACATTGGTAGCTTCTTTCATTCCCTTGAAATCACGAGCTAGGTGGCCTTTTTCACCTCACTTGAAACAGAATCTCATTCCTTTTAAGCAAGTACATGTGTGTTCCTTCCAACATTTACAATAGGATGGATATTCAACTTTTCCCTTCTTCCCCTTATTTCCATTTCCAGAGTGTTTAGATGATCTCTTCTTCTCTTTCTTTGTATAAAAATTCATATGACATAGAGAATTCTTTTTCTGTCTTGGTAGCACATTAGACAATATCTTCGTATGACGAGAAGGATTGTGAGACTATTAGTCGACGGAGAAACGATTTAAACCCATAAAATAAATGATAAATCTTACATCTTGGGTTACATATATAATATGTTGCATTCTTTTCTAACCTTGTAATGTTATCCTCATACTTTGTTTCATTCACATATTTCTTTTGTCTCAGACTCAGAAATTGCATTTCCATATCTGCTAGATGGTTATGAGGAAAGTATTTTTATATGAAAATCACTTTGAACTCCCTCCATTCCAAATTTGATACTTCATCATCTTCCTTAATTTTTTGAATCAATGACCCCCATTGATTAGCATCTATAGTGAGGCGGTAAACATCCATGATAACTTTTTCCCTTTCATTACTCCCTAAGGCATGGAATATTTTCTCTAAGGAATTCATCCATTTCTCTACGACTAGTGGATTTGTACCCCCATTGAATTTTAGTGTTTGTTGCCTCGTATAGAGATCTATCAATGATCTTCCACACTGTGGATCACAATGTTTCATATGGGTAAGGTTATTATTCATAACCTGAGTGAGTTATCCCAGTATAGTGATAAGATAATCAACACCAGTTGTATTACCAGCTCCACTATAATTATCTTGAGCAGGAGGGAAATATCTACATGGAGTGTGTGCATTGATAAGGTTTCCATTCCTTCAACTTGGCACCATTTCTAAAAAATGGCATAAACTAGATCAGTTTATGAATCGTAATAAATAAATCCAATCATGTAAAAAACATAGCATAAATTGAACATTTTATAGATATAATCCATAATCATAAAAATGTTTTCTTTTATAATCTATATACTCATAAACCCTTCATAATTGTTTGTAATGAAAATGATAATTATCCTAAGCATATCCCCCGAGAGTGTTGTAACCAATAGTGCAGCAAGACCCGTTGGCGTGCACCAGTTCCCATTCGAGTGTAGCACAAAGTGGTGTTTTTGGGTTTTACCCATTGGAAAAAATGTGCCAGTGCCGCCTCTACCTTCTCGTATCCAGACAGGGATGTATTTCTTGGAAAACTCCCAAAATCTCTACAATACCAAAACTCTAAGAAGTTTTTCTATAGTAATCACCAAAGTACATCTTAGGTCTATGTGATCTAATCAGAGTTTATCTAAATCTAGCTTCCAAGGTTTGTACTAAACTTTCTCTCATACCAACTATAAC
Organism: Viscum album; assembly: GCA_963277665.1. Classification (NCBI taxonomy): domain Eukaryota; kingdom Viridiplantae; phylum Streptophyta; class Magnoliopsida; order Santalales; family Viscaceae; genus Viscum; species Viscum album. The sequence goes on along the minus strand of OY728126.1, from coordinate 809,644,718 downwards.
GCCCCAACCCTAGTTATCGAGAGTCGGTCTACTATTACATAAAAATGGCATGATCACAAAAGATCATGTCTCGAATGACCAACTAGTTTGGTATCCTTGGATTCAACAGATACATTTATATAGTTTACATTACATCATAATGAAATAAACTACAAAAACATAGTATCCATAGTCCACACTCATATCCCCTCAGACTATTCATGTAGGGCAGTCATAAAATACTTTTCACATCCTGGAAAAATAAAACATAGAAAGGGGAGAGCGCAGATGCTGAGTAAGTATAACAACATAGAAGAAAGTTTCATAAATAATCATAAACATTTATGTCAATGTATAACTAAAAAAATACTTTTAAAATTTAACTTCAGCATAATATGGAAAAAATAAAAAGAAATGATTCAATTTACGTATTCACATGGATATTCTACTTTTCAAATAATCACATTCAATATCAATAACCACTTACATAATGATGGAATGCATAATGGAAGACTATCATAACCGCATAGTCAAGGCCTTACGTAAAGACTACAAAAAATATTTTGTCAAGGATTTGTGCCAAGACATTAGTTTGTCTCATGAGACCTACCGATGCATCAATAAGCTATAGCGGGCTCCACCCGTCACATATTATGTTCAATACATTCCTCATATGAACAGGTTTAAACATAACATAAACATTCGTATTAAAAATATCATACAAAATTTCAATACTTTCTACAAAAAACATGAATGGTATAAAAATAACACATCCACAGTCAAACATATCACAAAACCTTCAACAAAAAATTGGAGTTTTGTATCATAATAAATTAACTTAAAATAACCTTAAAATCCATCAAATGAAGTTGACAATGATGAAATCAAAACTATTTGAGAAAAATATATCTTTTTTGAAATCATTTAAAAGTCACATAATTATAAAAGAAAACATTTACTTTGAAAATATTCTTATAATCTTGTAATTTAATCATCAATAATTTTATAATGGCGGAAAATAGCCGCATCCACTCTATAAGTAAAAAAAATATTCTTTCTTAAATTTTGTCGAAATTTTTTAAAAAACATTGTTTGGAAAATGATGGAATGATTTATTTATAAAAATATTATATAAAGTCAAAAAGTTTATAAATGACTTTAACCCATAGTCTATAAAATATTAAGATTGATTTGAAATACATTTTTAAGAAACATGGATATGTATTTAAAAGAGGTCCTAGAAGATAATTACGTATAAACAACCTCAGATAATAAAGAGATTGTGAAATAAACCCTTAACTAATACCATTCCTTGGAAGAGGGTCGGTTATCCTCCAGTATAATGGTGAAATAATTGTTATTAAATTATACAAGAATCATATACATTAATAGGATATCATATATGATCTTTTAACATTGCTTTGTTAATAATATTTTAGTATTATCGTAGTTTCAAGTGTTAACTTACTCATTTTCTTCTATATGATTTGTTACATAAGCCATGTTTGTTTTGGATATGTTGTATCTAATTCATATACAGAATGATATCAAGTCCTCAAAAATAATTTATAATCATCAAAAGTGAATTATACTTTAATTGATACGACGGGGAATGATTCTCAGGGCGTTCATTGAGATGGTAATCTGTACGTACGCACGCGTGACAACATCATTCTTTTGATTTTAAAATAATATATTATTGGATGGTGTATCATATATACAGAATAATTATCATGTTATATTTATTATTCACATGAATTACACATCATTATTATACCCATCCAAATAATAATGTATTGAATAACAATTACACCACGATGTAGAGACGGTAAGCCGTATGTACCCACGTATGGTGACATGTCATTAAAGGGATGGATAAAATTATGAATTTGGTTTTTACATGTCTATAAAAACATCATAGTATATAGAGGATAATGAATATATTATTTTATAATGGAAGCAACAAAGAAAAAGGAAGTGTTAGAAGAAAGGAACTTGAAATAGGTGGTGAGATTTTTACCTCTTTTTCAAAATCTTCCTTTTGATTTGATCAAAAGGGATACTTAAGGTAAATTTACGACTAAAGGAAGGCCTATATGATAAGTTTATGGAAGATAAAGAGATATTTGGGTAGTTTTTGGCCGAACCAAAAGGCTTTGAAAGTATGAATTAGAGAGAAGGGGGAGTGCCCTTTTATAAGAGCGGTGAGTGGCACCTTTGGAAAATCTAGAAATATTATTTTATAATAAATTCATATTCACTTTTTAATGGCTCCAAAGTGGATTATTTAACGTTTAAGGTGGGGATTGGTCCAAAACCACTCAACCAATATGTTTTATATTGTTTTGTGTCACTATATTAAGTTTATCTTTTTTATTTAACTCTTAGTTAAATAGTTTGACATTTACCATGTCTCTTTGTATTTTTATATTATATGGTTAATAAACATACTATGACAACACAAGCAAACCCCAAGTGGTTAATTATTAATATATAAAACATTATCTAAGTCATTTGGCCGAACCTTATATTTTTAGGAATAGAATATCAATTAATAATATTCTATTTTTTTAAATACTCCTTTATGTCAATTTTGACACAATTTAATAATTGATGTTTGTTAAAGTCGTAACAACTTTATATATTCGAAACAATTCTATTAAGTAATCCTAACATGAGATATTAACCAATAAAATTTGTGGATGTAGTCTAAATATTCAAATTATATTTAAATTAACATTTATAATACCAATTTTCTTATTCCTTCATTAAAAAGAAAAATACTACATCGTTACTGTGTCATAAATAAATTTAATAATTAAATGTCTAAAAATTATAAATAAAGTTCCATTATGTATAAAATATTTTTATCTATCTAATGAATATTTATAGTTGAAAATATAACATAATTTTTTCTAAAAGATATATGCTTATGTTATTTTTTGTATTTACATTAACTTAATTAATATAAAGTGTCATTATCACTTACAAGTGTCTACATGAGGTCCCAAAATCAACTGAAAGATGACCATGGTAGAAAATTTATCAACCAATAGGGTTAGGACACGTTTTAAGGTAATTTAATATTATTATAATATTATTTTTTTACCCTTATTTAATGGATTTACCCTTTAACCATGGTAAATAAAATATTTACCAAAATAATTATTCATAATGTCTAAAAATAAATGTTACCTATTTACACAATCTGGACCTCCTGATTCTAAATATGGAATCCATTTTTCTAAATTCAAAACTCAGAACTATCAGAATCTAATTTAAAATTAATTCCCGTTGTCATAAGAAAAAGCGTGTTTTTAAGAAATAATAACTATCAAAAGATTGACACTTGTTTATGTCTAGTTTAAATGTGAAATTACGTCCAATAGCCAACATTGGATTAAATGGTAAAAATATAATCTAATTATACATTAAAATAACTTCAATTAATAATTTATCACTATTAAATATTTCTATAAAAAAAAATTAATTAATATTTAGTAATATTCACTAATCATCAAAATATGAATGTTATCAGAAAAGTACCAAAAATTCACCCAAAGCTAATTTTGATATTCTGAATTCAAAAATGAGGTCAATTTTGAATGATAAAATTTATAGAATTTCAAAAGGTAGTTATTACTTTTCACAATGACTAGTTTGATTGATTGTGGTGTGTGTTAAAACTCGAAGATTCATACAACCCACATTTCTATATTTTTCAAATAGAAGTATATAATGGAAGCATGGGGTGTTACATTTTAGACAGTAGTCCCAGTTCCATTATTTATAGGTTATACTTATTGTTGTATAAGTATTTTGGTGGTATTGTACTTCTACTAGTTTTCTATTACTTTCGTCCTTTCATACTATGGTTGTGGGACATATATTTAAGCATGGATTGGTTACTCAGTGGTGTTTTTACATTTCATCAATTTGTGGGATGGAAAATGAGAGCACATGTATACGTTCATAAGAAATGATTCCAATATATGTGATATTCCTAATCAATTCTAGTCAGTAGCCCTTGGAAAATTGGAAGTGGTCATGTGGAGTAATGTCACGGGCCCCACTAGAATTTGTAATGACAATAATGGTGAATGTGGTTTCCTTATTATGGATCCAGGCATACTCCTGTGGAGTTTTCCAAAATCGTAAGACTATAAATATAAAAATGAAGTGTTCATCTATAATATTATTATAATTTTTATGGATATTTATAAATATACCTAAATTATTTTCTTGGGTGATTAATACATACATTAGGGTTTTGAAAATATATTAACATTAATTTTATCTAAAAAATTAATTTTTATTTGATCGAATAGGGATTCCAAAACAAAATTATATGAATAATGAATACAAAAAATCAAATAACCATGAAAATATAATTATTACATTTGATATAAGTGTTTAATATGATTTTTATATTAAATTGATTATACTAACCCCAAAAATTAATTGTTTTGAAATTTCATAAAATGAAACCCATGTCTAGACTTATATCATCAAATCACGTTTCTTTATGACCACATTAGGTGACCTAGTATTATCTTTCATAAGGATAGAAATTAATTAGTGAGTCCAAATTATCATGATGGGTTGTTTTAATCCTTTTCTCGGTTCTACTAGATTTTCCATTGTTTTTTTTTTGTTTTTTTATTAGGATACACTAGATATGAAGCCTTGATGGTTAGGATACCTATCGAAAAATAATTTTTTTAACCATTAGATATATTTGGATATCTGTTTATCTTCTCAAATATCCATGAATCAAATATATTGTGATTGGTATGATTTTATACCTAGATACTATTTAATGAGAATAACATCCAAGAATACTCATCGCTGAGAAAAATGGGGATCTTGGATCACTATGTGGGTATTTTTTTAAAGGTTCATTATTTTTAGTAAGAACACATTCATCATAATCCATCAATAATATGATATAATACACGAAAATCACCTATTAATATATAATTATTATAAAATATGGAATAATTCAAACTAATCATATTGTAGTCATTTGATTATGTAACATATAAGATAATAAAATATTGTAATCATGGATTGAGAAGTGTTATTAGAGAGACAAATATAGATTATTCAAATATTCATATTATTGAAAAACAATTATCTATTAATGAATCATGGGTATTAGATAATGGTTGAGAATTGATCATATGTGAAGAGAAGTACAAACATTAAAATATGAAGGAAATGTTTAAGGGTGAAAATGATCATTGTGTTGGTAATATAAAAAAATACTTTATTAGAGGTCATCAAATTTGATCTACTTTTACCAAGTAGATTGATCCAAGAAATTAAATATCCTTTTTCCCTTATATAATTAGGAATTCCATTTCTATTTCTTGATTGGAAATGAGGGGTTATTCATTAATTGTTATAAATAATTTATTTTCTACATAAATCAATACATTTTTTGTGGAATTAAAAATATAATGAGTATTTTATATGTTATCAAAATGGAAAATCTTGTTTATTTCATTTAGAATAAGAAATACATGGAATATTATATTCCCAACTACCTTTGTCATTGTCACCATGGAAAAATAAATGAAAAATTGATACAAATAATCCCTAGAGATATATTACTTGATTCATTTGATTTTGAATTACTTAATATATATAAATAGTGTTTATTTAGAATAATGTAAAATATAAATCCTTGGATAAAATGTGATATGGATAGAGTATTTTTGTATCTTATACATACTAATTTATATGAATAAATGGGTATCCATGAAAATTGTGGTCATAAGTATATCTGTACTTTTAATCTTCATTTATTCAGTATGGGTATATGATTATAATAGACAAGAACATGATAATTTTGGAAAGTTCACATAGTTTAAAAATGATGTAATGTATCCTATATGAAGAAAATATTAAGATCCATTGATTAGATCATTATGGTGATGACTTAATACACAAATTTATAGCTCATTTTGAGGTTGCAGAATTGTTTCAAAAACCAACCATCATAGAAAACCATAATATAATGGTATTTAGAATAGGATGAATCAAACTAGGTTATACATGCATTGATTGATATTGGGTTTTTTACCTCTCTATCTCATTATGGGGTTATTACCTAGAAAATAATATATATTTACATATTTTCATTCCCTTAAATATATTAAAAAATACACCTTATTATATATGGTTAAGGAAACATCCCATAAATAATTTTATGAGTATTTGGGGTTGTGATGGATTTTTACATTGAATGGATTCTGAAAAGATTGATTGTATGACTAAAAAATTACTATTTATTTGGATATTCAATGGAAACTAGTTGATATTAATTTCAAAACCCTGAGGAATACAAAAAATGTTTGGCATATCATAGGTTTTTCTTCAATAACATCATATAAGTTGATTAATTAGTGTGATAAATGTTTAATGAGGTTGATTTCAATGACAACAAATTGGAAGTGTTTTTGAGTTGGTAGTTAGATCACCTCTATAAATATTCGTGGAATAAGAATCAACTCATATTACACATGAACCCTGATGTACTAGTATAATTCATCAATCACCTGGGATATATGAATTTTCCATTGAAAATTACGATGAAATAATCTTTATAATAGATTAACCTACATTCTACATAGAGGCCATTGTGGGTTACGATTATTATAACTATTTAAAAGTCATGGAATCTGAAATAGAATACATATACACTAACCTTGTATGGAACATGGTTGTCAAACCAGACGAGGTTATACATATAAGGTGAATTTGGCTTTCTTGATTGAAAAATAACATGGATTGTATAGTATCTACTTATAAATTAATCCTTGGAAAAAATAGTATAAAAATAATGGTATTTACTATGAAGAGACCTTATCAACAGTTGTGATGAAAAATTACTTTCTTATTTTATTTTAAAAAATTCATCATTAAAATTATTATTTATTTGAAAGGGATTTATAAACACCGTTCATTAAAAAGAGTTTTGTTGAGTATCTGTATATGATATCACATGTTTATATTCATATTGAAAATGATAATTCTATGATTTTAAATTTTAAAGGTTATTATTTTGGATTAATGAATGGTTATCATAGTTGGAATATATATTTTAATGATTTTATCATGGAGTTTGGTTTCAGAAAAAAAATATGATCCTTTTGTATATGTTTAGTTAGAAAAATAAACAATAATATCAATGCCCAAAGGACATAATAAAATGTTAATTGTTTTAATTTTATAATAAAAATTCATTATGAATCTCAATTACCAAATAATAAATCTATTTAGGAGAATAATAAATGTGGAGTGAGTAATGGTTACATTGAAAATGATGAAGAAACTACAGATGGAATGTGAATGAAAATATGTATTATTTTAATTGGTTGATATAGACATGTTATTGGTATAAGGATTTAGGAGAACAATAAAACATTTTATGTATTTGGATTTAAGAATTATGTCTTATGAATAGTGAAATATATAAGGATTTTTCAGTCAATGCTTTTCACTATGTTATAAAATCCTAATCCAGATTTTTGTTTTTTGCATAAATGGTAGAGTAGTTAGGTAAAATTATTCCCAAAAGATACTCCAAATGACCTGAAAATATTGGAAGAATAAATTTCTACATGAAATTAGGTGATTGATGCAATTTAGATCAGGATTTTTGTTTATGAATATTGATTTGTTCCTAGAATAAATGGAATAATTGATCTACATTATGACAATCGTGTTGTTTTTTCAGAAGATAATAACCCATAGTATCATCAAATTGACATTAAAATATTAAAATGTACAATATCATATGTGATATTTTTGATATGGATGATGTAATTAATAATTGGGTAGATACACAAGTGAATGTATTAAATATGTAACATTATTGAAAATAAAAGTATAGGGTAAGGTAGAATATATATTTGTTAAAATCTAGAGATATTATATATAAATGTTATAAATTCATAATTTGATTCTAATAAAAGATATATTCATTTATAATTTATTTATGTGTGCTACCCTATATTTTAGAGAAATAGTTGACTGATAAGTATCCCATCAAGTTAAATACATTGAATCATCAATAACAGGTAAATATCATAATGTTTAATGGGTTGGGATTATATGTAAAGTATATCTTCTAATGATTCATATATTCATTAAAAAGTGTTTTTTTAGATATTTAAGAATATATTCTTGAGGTATTATGTTGAGAATAATTACTTGGACTTATCTAGTATTGTATATCTCATTGAGTGTCAAGCAAACATGAATAAACATAGGGGTGTATGATTATTATTAATCCATCATACCTATTTAATTACGATACCAAGAATGATAACCATTATAGTTTGATTCCCAATATACAAAATTCCCCATACAAATTTATCTAATCAGGTGGGGTTTGGGTTGGTTTTTAGTCACATGATCAGTTAGAGTGCAAATAAAATGATATTTCTCAATGTTTATAGAAAGAAAAGACATTTCACCCTTGATAGAATAATATATAGGAAATTACTAAAAATTCGTTATTTTTCATGTATGATGTGTTCAACTACCTGGATTTTTCACATCTTATCTGATTATAACATTGATTAATGACTTGTTATGTATTAATCTAAATAGTTATTAATTTTGAAATTGTCTAGAAAATTACTAGAGTCCTATACTAGACTGACATTACCCAATAACAATGGTCATTCTATTTTATAAAAAATTGTGTAATATAATATTCATATGATATATATTATATATCCTTTTATTGACTTTCTCAGAGAGATATAAGAGTATGTTTGATAGAGGTGACACAAGATCCATTAGTTTCATTAATATGAATGATGTTTTTTCAAGAGTTATTTCATTTCTTATATATATATATTGAATTTTTAATTCCTACTATTTTTAATGTATCTAAGGATATGTGGTTCAAAGATTTAGCCCTTGCAAATATAAAATATTTGAAAAATTATATTCTCATATTGATGTGAGTTTAATAGGAAAATATATCCAAATGTGATTGGGTGGATTCAAAAAGGGATCTGAAGTTATAAATAATTTCCATATTAGATGTGAATGTTGGAGGTTGTTGTATATGAACATATATATATATATATATATAATATTTGATATTATATATAAGTGAATGTTTAATACAGGAATTTACTATGGTGATAAATTTATATAACAAAAATTAAATTCGCCCAAATTGTATAATTATTAGATACAAAAAATTTTAAATGATTTAATAAATTTTTATTAATTCATTGAAAACATTGAATGAATTTACCCAAAAGTATTAAATTCATTATTTTTTTGGTTTCTTGTGATCATATTATATATTAGGATGTATTCTAGTAATGTTGAATTTGGATAATTTTTTCTTTTTCTAATACTATTGTTTATCAAATTATATGATACCCATATAAAACCTTATGCATTTAGGTATACAGAAGATGTGATCTTAGATCTAGTAGAAGGTTTCCCTCCTAAGAGGATGTTTTATTTTGTAGTAAAGTTATTAATCAATATCAACCACTATACTATACCGAGGATAAAGAAGATTATTACTATCATAATTTTCTAGGTACTTTGTTTCGTAGTTTACTTTTCATGATTAATTGTGAAAATAAATATTCCTATGCTTGGATTTTCATATCCAGTATATGGTCATTGTGTTATAATACAAACCAATTAATGAAAAAATAAACATGGTATATGAATTTTATACCCAAACACATAAATATCAAATTCTGTGTCATTGAATTAATTTTTATCATAACTAAATACCCAACCCATAATAGTATAGAGCATAAAATAATCATAATAGACAATTTTATAACAGAGGAAATATAATAAGGAATATTAATGGGACATAATAATAATCATATAAATCATTTTAAAAAAATATACACTAATATATTCATCATGTCATATTTCCATACTAACTAACAAGACAATCATTATATATTTTCCATGAGCTAACTGTCCATGTACCTTCATAGCATTTGGATAAATACTAGTATATTCCATTAGTCTGGGTCTAACCACAGATTACTTCTTTAATATAATTGGACATATAAAATTACATAGTGAATTTATGGGATATAACTATCCCATAGCGGACAAACTAAAATGTCACAACCCATCCTTGGAACTCGTGTCGTGACAACCCCAACACCGCCTTCTACAGGCTAGGGGCTGGTGACTAGCCCCAAATACATAAATCTCTATGATGGGAAGGAAGTGCCTATACAATAAGTAAAAACACAAAATCAGAGTGCACAACTGGAAGCAAAACACTAAGAAAAATATCATACAAAAGAATTGTTGGAAAGTAAGGGGCTGGAAATAAAATACCAATAGTAAAGTACAGGTACAAATTAAAGCACGTATAAGTAAAATAATGTACAACTAATGAAATGTAAAAAAACTAATGGGTCATCCTCCGGGTCTCCTACATGATGGGTAGGTACAGATGGCCACCTCACCACTCCCATCCGGTTGTCTCCTACATGATCTGTCACACTTAGTGGTCCAACTTAGGGTACCGTCCAGTCCTGATACTCTATGACTCAGTCCGTACGGTCTGTTGTCTACAACCAACACAACGAGGTGCGGGAATAGACCATCCCGGGTTGAGTATGACGATACTCAGTAGGGACCCCGAGACCCTCAAGGTCTCACAAAATCCAACAATGATAAACTAAAAAGTTAAAAAATCAACTAATAACCATTACTTAGGTAAATACCCATACATACACCTATGCTATCTAATAAACCATATCAATCATGAGGATAACCCAAAAATCATTGACTCAGCTAAAACCCAGATTTTATTCTAGGGGTAGTATCAAGTAACAATCCCAGTAACATTGTCAGAATCTTAGCTAATGGTGTATTCCTCTTTTTTGAGTATAGTGGGCCTTCCGTGTCACATAGAGGCACTTCCCAACTTCTGGGACTGTTGTGGAACTCTTACTCTAGACTATCATGGGTCTGCTGCGTCACACATAGGTGCTCCCCACTATGGGTCTACCACGCTCACATAGAGGCGCTCCCCCTCGTAGACTTCTGAGGTACTCCTCATGTCAAGTACCATGAGTCTGATGCATCACACAATGGTGCTCCCCACTATGGGTCTATTGTGTCACACAGAGGCTCTCCCCAGTGGGCTAGTCGAAACACTCTGAGTCTAAAGGTCAGTAGTTGTCAGTTATAAGAAAGCTTCTAGGTCTATGTACTTTGTTCGCTTGTCTCTAAGAGGATCTGCACCATGACCAACAGGTCGACACTCCAACTATCATGAAGTCCCTTGTAGAAGTATCTCAAAGTTACGCCTTGTCATAGGGGTCTCAAGTCAATGGACATCACATCAATGGGATGCCCGGTGTGTGAGTTATAGGTATTTCCGTCCCGGGGGCCTGGTTGGATTTTAGGTTTAATCCAACCCGACCATATCCCAACAGTGTCCAACCCTCAAGTGGCATATTCCAAAATAACTGTCTGGCTCTATGCTTTCCATTTTCATAGATATTTCATTGATCTAAGACTTGTATCCCTTTATATTGGTTCAAAAGTGTTATCGGGTCAAACGGGTCCGGGTCTGGTCCGACCTAGTTGGATTGAGCCGACCTGATTCTAGACCGGGGTCTGACCCGGTCCACACGTTTGACCTGGACCGAGGGTCCGACCCAGACTGAGGGGGCGGCCCGACCTGAGGGGGCGGCCCAGCCCGAGGGCAGGCCGACCTGAGGGGGCAGCCTGGCTCGAGTGGGTGGCCCGACCCGAGGGGGCGGCCCAGCATGATGGTGGCCCAGCCCGATGGGGTGGACCGGCCCGGTGGCGGCCCGACCCGATGGGGTGGACCAGCCCACGTAGGGTTCGGCCAGCGGAACTAGCGGCCCGGTGTCCCAGCAGCCCAGGGGGGGTAGGCCTTCGCCCCGTCCATGGGGGAACCGTGAACTCCAAGGTTACCAAACAGAAAATCCCATCGGGTGTGAGCCGGAAATAGCGCCAGGTGGGGTTGGTCTACCACTTGCGGGACCCAATTGGTCCTACTTCTCTCGCCTGGCTGAGTGACCAGTCGCTCCCGCTCCTCTACTGAGAATTTCCCTGGTCGTGGCTACCTTGTATTGGACAGCGCGACGACACTACACTTCTCCATCGAACCGCAGCGGCCCACCTGGTGGCAACCCTTCCACCCGCGTAGCGCGATGGCTTCAGGCCCCTTCGGTGGCATGGTGGGCAGCATTGCTCCACCGCGGCCCGCGCTGGCCAAGGCCCGATTCTCCACGTGGTGCGACGGGGTTGCGCCCCCGGTGACCAACTGGACTTTACGATGCTGGTTTCCTTCATGGCTGGCCCGTCGCCGACCGTCGTTGCTCCTCTACGTTCCACTCTTCCGGTGGCGCCCTCGTGCCGCCGTTGTCATCAAAAAGTAATGGAAAATGAAGGGAAGTCGGGCCGTGTATCATTGTATCGTTCCCTCTGGGTTATGGTAGATAACAATCAGTCTCAAAGAGCACAACAAACTACGAAGAATGTAGGGTAAAACTCATACATAAAACAACCCCTACCTCAGGTTCGTTGATCGGTGATGGTGGAAGGAATGTTCGGAGAAGACAGTTTCAAAGATGACCTTGTCAGCATTCCTCGAGGGTGACAGTTTCATTCCTTGATCGACGGTTCCTCATTGGAGGAAGATGTGTTCTTCGTTGGGACGATAATTCTCCAAGTTCTTCCAAGTTCTTCCAAGTTCATCCAATGCTCCCCAAATGAATAGATTCCAACCAAAATGAAATAATATGTTTGTCTATTATTTAATTGTTTTCATGAATTCAAATGAGTTCAAATTTAATTAAATAAAATTCCATTAACTAATTCAATTAGAGTGGAACTTTAATGAGGGGAGTTAAAGAGTTTTCCCCCACTTATGGAGAGTTCAAGGATTTAAGAATCTTGGGTGGTCTCATCCTTAATTATCCTCCCATGGGAGGTAATGCTCGGGTGGTCCCCACTAACATAACCTCCCAAGGGAGATTTGGGTGTGGTGGACCACACCTCCAACCTCCCCTTGTAGATTTTAACCGCCAAAATAAAAATAAGCTACACTTATTTTTATTTAACTTTATTCTTAAAAACTCATAAAACTAACTTTCCTTCTCGACCAAATGCTATCGATGTGAATGTTTTATTAAGTGAATTCCGGAGCTGCGAGTTCAACAGTGCCATCATATTTCAATTCCAAGCACTGGTTCAAAAGTTATAAAATCCCACTTGCATGTTTACTGAACGTACCAGAACAAAATTTCAGAAATTGATTCCAGGAACACTGGGCCTCGGAATCAAGCGCCGTTAATTTTCTGGACATGATAAATTCCCATGTATTTAAGAAAAAATTAACCATGGAAATTTTCAGGACTTTAAATTCTCCGCACCTCAGGGCTTTACATCCACGTAAACTACAACTCAAACTAATGAAACAAATGGGCGTACTGAGCACGCATCTAAGCCTCCCGCTCTCATGTTCTCTTTTGGAGGTTCTCGTACTACCAGCGTACGTACACCAAAGGTATAGAACATCCACATAGGATCCACTCCTGTCAATCCTCAATATCCACTATAACCTCTTTTAAAGTCACCAAGTCATCGATGTCCAGCTCCTCGTAGTCAATGACGTGGGATAGGTCTTTCACATATCTCCTCAACTGTGATACGTGGAAGACATCGTGCACCTGGTGCAACTGAGGTGGAAGATCTAAGTGGTAAGCCAGCTCCCCTACTCTACTGAGGACCTAGAAAGGTCTGATGAATTACGAAGATAACAATCCACCTCATCCAAATATCTGTTGACCTCATCGAGGTGAGACCTGTAGAAAGATTTGGTCTCCATCCTCGAACTCCAGAGGTCTCTGTCTCCTATCAGCATATGATTTCTGCCAGCTCGTTGCATTCTTTATCTACTCCTGGATGATCTGCGCCTTTTCTGGGGCAGCTTTTACCATCTGTGGTCCCACTATTGATGACTCCACTGGGTCAGTCTAGCACCGTAGAGATATTCAAGGTCTACTATAAAAGGCCTCAAAATGTGGCATACCGATGGGGGAGTGATAGATGTTGTTGTGGGAAAACTCATCCAATTGGTTTTCATCCTCCCAGCAATGACCGAAGTCAAGGACATAGGCACAGATCATGTCCTCGTGAGGTTGAATGGTCCCTTTAGTCTGGCGATTTGGCTGAGGATGGAAGGTGGTGCTAAGATGTATTTGCATCCAGAAATCATCATGAATCCCCTTCCATTACTGGGATGTAAACCATGCGTCATGATTGAAGAAAGGAGAAAAAGGTAATACTAGAAAATACACTATCTCCTGCACATAGAGGTGTCATATGCTCTCTAATGGACCCTTCTCCCTCATCTGTAAGAAGTGGGATGTCTTGGTGAGTCGGTCAACGATCACCTATATCAAATATTGACTCAAGGATGTACGTGGAAGACCCTTTATGAATACCACAGATATCCCATCCCACTTCCACTATGATAACTATAAGGTGAGTACCAAGTCTACTGGTACCTAGTGCTCTGCCTTTAGTTGCTGAAGAGCAAGGCATCGAGAGATAAATTCTGCTACCTCCTTCTTCATACCTGGCCAACAATGCTGTCATCGAAGGTCCTGGTACATATTCTCCACCCCTAGATGTACCTCTAGAGGGGAAGTGTGTAAGTCCTTCAATACTTCCTCTTGATGTGCTACGTGTACCATGGTATGTCCTTTAAAGAGGATGACCTGCTCCCTACCTTCAGAAAATCCATTAATTGTCTGCCCTATGGAAATCTGAGCATGTCGTGTCTCATAGTTAGTGTCCCCACACTGCACCTCCTTGTCTTACTGAAAAGGTGGAGGAGTGACTGTAAGGGACTATAGAAAGGCTTCTCCATCCCTATCCACAAAGGATATTTTTAAGGTAGCCAGTTGCTCTGTCACCTATGCTAGAAACAGTATACACGATCTTCTACTGAGAGAATCTGCAACAACATTCCCCTTCCAAGGAGTATAGACTATCTCTAAGTCATAGTCCTAGTGGAACTCAAGCCATCGATGTCATCTCAGGTTCATATCCTTCTGATAGAAGATATACCTGAGACTCTTGTGATAACAGTACATGGTAAAACATTCTCCCATAAGATAGTGTCTCCCCATCTTCAAGGCGAAGACCACTGCTTCTATCACTAGTTCATAGCTAATTTAGTTATGCTTGTGTTGTCTAATCTTCCGAGAACCATATGCGGTCACTACTTTCTCCTGCATTAGGACACACCCGAGTCCAGTCCTTAATGCATCACAGTTGGATATGTACCCTACTTCCTCCTCTGGAAGTCTCAAGATTGGGGTACTATCCATCCTCTACCTCACCTCTTAAAAGCTCTGCTGGCATCTATCCGACCTCACGAAGGGTTGTCTCATCTTCATCAAGGTTGATAGTGGTGCTGCAACACTGGAGAAGTCTGGAACGAACCTACGATAATATCCAGCCATTACCAGGAAACATCGTACCTTCATCACACTTCTGGGTGGCTCCCATGCAAGTACCGCCTCAATCTTCGGTGGATCTACTGCAACTCCAGCTTTCGAGATAATGTGTCCCAAGAAGTGAATCTCTCAAATCCAGAACTGTAACTTTGAGATCATACCATAAAGCTGGTGATCTCATACTATATCCATTACTCCCTGCAAATGGGAGGCATGCGCCTCCTCCATAGTTGAGTATATCAAAATGTCGTCGATGAAGACCACAAAAAAGTGATCAAGTTAAGGCTGGATGATACTATTCATGAGACACATCAACACTTTTGGAGCATGGGTTACACCAAAGGGCCTATCCAATAACTCGTAGTGGCCATACCGACACCTGAAGTTCTTCTTCTACACATCCTCATCTCAAACTCTGAGCTGGTGATAGTCTGATCTGAGGTCTATCTTTGAGAACCACTGTAATCCCTTGAGCTGATCAAAGATGTCATAAATCCTCGGGAGTGGGTACATGTACATCACAGTCACCTAGTTCAGGCGACAGTAGAAGACACAAAGCCTCAAGTTCCAGTCTGCCTTCTTGGCGAAGAGAATTGGGGCTGCCATGGGAGAAAAACTGGACCGTAAGAATCCCATTCCATGTAAGTCCTCTAGCAGTGCCCGTAGCTCATGAAGCTCACCTAGAGCGATCCGATATGCTAGAGTAGATATATGTGTCATCGCAGGGTACATGTAAATGTAGAAGTACACATATCTGTGAGGAGGTAGTCCTAGTACATCGTCTGGGAAAACATCCGCATACTGGTCCAACACTACAGGATATGTCAGACTCTCCACATATACTACAATGAGGGTCACGCAAACCTACAGGTAAGTGATTGGCTACACCCTCCACCGAGTAAGTCTGTCCTGTGATACAATGGTTCCTCTCTCTCTGGTGATGGTAAACTTGGTCCCATACATGCGGACACACAACACTTTTTCCATAATACAATCAATATGAGCATGGACTGTAGATAACTAGTCCATACCCAAGATGACGTCATAAGGCAATGAAGCCACTACGAGGAGATCCCAGCCAGTGCTTTCACCTCCTAGAGTAAGCTGACACAGTCGACACTAGTGTGTAATCATCGAGTATTCTCCCAGAGTCTATTGACGTAAGGTTCGATCCAACGAGTCCGTCAGAATCCCTGATCTCCGAACGAGATCAGTGGAAATGAATGAATGGCTGGAACCTGTCTCTATAAAAACTGAAGATAAGGTAGAGTAGAAAATTTAAGTACCTGGATTCATCTTCGAATCACCATGGTCATATGCCTTTGCTTCCTGATGCTGAGTTATCCCCTGTCCTCCAGCTCCCTATGGTTTGGGTAGACCTCCTGGTGGTGGTGGTGGTAGCACCTCATTTCGTCAACCATCGTCAGCTACTCAACTAGCTCCTCTGCAACATCCGAATGCGCCCTTCAGACTGCCTCTATCAAACCTCTAACTCTGCCTAGGATTTCCCTCAACTATCAGATGATCTTCTGAATGGCGGGTCAGACAATCACGTCCATATGAACCTACCCACCACATGAGTAATATTGTCTACTCCTGGCATATATGTTAATGCTCCGGGTGCCCCGCACATTTGTTCCCGAGTCTTATGGTCGTCCACCCATGGGTCTGGTCCACTTGGACCTCTACATCATCTATCTACTACCATCTATAGAAAACATCGCTACATATTGAATAGTAATGGGTCTCGCTCTTGGTGACTTCCTAGTAAGGAAACTCTCCACTAGTAGGGATCTCTATAAAACTCATTCCTGCATCAGAATGATGAGGGAGATCATAAATGCCATGATCTCTTTCATGAGCCCATTCTCGACAGTCTGGACCATAAATAATGGGTTCTATACCATATACATGGAGTAGCACGAGAGGTCGTTAAACCTCACTGAGTACTGAATTACAGTTATCCTGCCCTGATAAAGATGAAGTAGCTCCTATATTTTCTCCGATTGTAGGGTGGATGGTACAAACTCTTCCCAGAACAGACTCTCAATGTCTATCCAGAGTAGGGTCTCCTCGTCATGAACCTGTAGAATAAATCTCCACTTTCAACCTGCTACTGCCTCTACTGGAAAGGCGCCCTACACCGAAGCCTTGTTGCTCGGTGGGCTGTTAGAGCGTATGACTCTCATGGCTCTACGGGGATGTATCCTGAATGAAACAGATGTGACATGGTCAAATGATTATACCTGGTGAGATGACCAGGTTGAGATGACTTAAAAAAAATTAATACACACACACAACTAGTGTTTTCGTGCTCTTAGTCGGAAATTAGTAGTCAGGGTCCCGGTGTATGGATACATTGGCCGCCAACACCAATAATAGACTCCCTGAACAGAAAACAACACTTTGTACCCATAAATAAATTGTTTTACAGAATAGAATGATCAGAGTCCCGTGTTCTGTGGTAGAACTGACTCCTTTGATAACAATTTGTCTCGACCCGTCCTTGGGACTTGTTTCGTGACTACCCCAATCCTGCCTCCCATAGGCCATGGGTTGATGACTAGCACCAAAGGCATAAATACCCAAGCTGGGAAGTCCATGCCTTTACAAATATAAACAAACACAATCAGAGTGCACAAATGGAATCAAAACACAAAGAAAAATTGTATACAAAAGATGTGATCGAATGTAAGGGGCCAGAAATAAAATCCAAACAGTAAAGTATAGGTTCAACTGAATGTATGTACAACTGAAAGCTTGTTTAACTGAAGATAATTAAAAAATATATCGGGTCGTCCTATAGGACTCATACCTAAAGGGTATGTATAGATGGCCACCTCAGAACTCCCATCCATTTGTATTCTCCATGCCCCGTCACACCGAGTGGTCCACCTCCAGGTACCATCCAGTCTTGCTGCTCTCTACCTCAGTCAGCTTGTCGGTCATTTGCTTTAAACACAATGAGGTGCAGGCATAGCCCGAGTAGGGGTGTGTATAACGATAATCAATAGGGATACCAAGACCCTCAAGTTCTCACAAAATCCAATAAGGATAAACCACAATGTATGAAATCAACAGATAACCATTACATGGGTTTATTTCCCTACATATACATAAGTTATCTAGTAACCCATCTCAATCATGAGGCTAAAATACAAAATTCATTGACTCAGTTCAAACCAGGATTTTATTCTAGGGGTGGTATTAAGTTACAACCCCAGTCACATAGTCATAACCTCACCCGATTGTGTACTCCTACTCTTTTGAGTACAGTGGGCATGCCGCGTCACACATAGGCGCTTCCCACCAGCCTGGACTATTGTGTTACTCCTCCTGTTGATTACCGTGGGTCTACTGTGTCACACAGAGGCACTCCCCATTGTGGGTCTATTGCGTCACATAGAGGCACTCCCCACTGTGGGTCTACTATGTCACACAGAGGTGATCCCCACTAGGCTAGTCAAAACACTCCGAGTCAAAAGGTTAGCAGTCGTCAGGTATCTCCCAGCTACTAGGTATCTGTACACTGATCACTCATATTTGGGAGGATCCGCTCCACAAGCTACTGGTTGATACTCAAACTATCACGAATTCCGGTGTAGAAGTATCTCAATAGTCTGCCATATCATAGGGTTCTCGATGCTACGGACGACGCCTCAATCAGACACCCGGTCTGTGAGTTATTGGCATTTCCCTCCCAGGGCCTGGTAGAATTTTAGGATCAATTCAACCCGAACATCTCCCAACTGTGTCCAAACCCCATGTGGGGTATTCTAAAAAACCTGTCTCGCTCTAATGCTTCTATCTCCATATAATGTTAGTTGATCGGACACCGATAGCCCAAGATATGGGTGCAAAAGTGTTATCGGGTCAAACGGTTCAGGGTCAGGTCCAACCCCGTTAGACCGACCCGACCCGAGTCTGGACCGGTGTTTGACCTTGTCTGATGGTCTGGCCCGGCTCGAGGGGGAGGCCCAGCCAGAGTGGGGCAGCTCGGCCTGAGGGGGAGGCCCATCCTGGTGGAGGCCCGACCGGATGGGGTGGCCTGACCCGGTGGCCGCCCAGCCTGGTAGTGGCCTGGCTCAATGGGGCAGTTCAGCCTGTATTGGGTCTGTCTCGGCGGCCTAGAGGGTCGGAGGAATGGTGGACTGTGGTGGGTCTGCCTCATCAGCTTCCATGGGAGAACCACGTGCCCCTAGTTTCCGAACGAAAAAGTCATTCGGGTGTTTGCAGAAAATGGTGCCAGGTGATGTTGGTCCAGAACACATAGGACTCGCTGGGTCTCGCTCCTCTCAGCTGGCCGAGCGGCCAGCCGCAACAGCTCCTCCATCGCATCCCACCCTGGCCGAGGCTCCCTTGCTCCGCATGGCGCAACAGCTCCAAGCTACTCCATCGGACCGCCGTGGCCCACCTGGCAGGGGCCCTTCCACATATGAGGAGCGATGGAGGATCTCTCCTTTTGGGGCCGGGCGGGCTGCTTTTCTTTGTTGCGGCTTGCGCTTGCTCTGGCGCGGTATTTGCTCAGCACGACGGCGCCCCGCCCCTTCTGCGACCCAACAACCTTTGCGCCGTAGGTTTCCTTCATGTCTGTCCTGTCACTAGACGCCATTACTCCACTACGTTCCTCTATTTCGATGGTGCCTTTTCCCCACCTCGTCGTCAACAAGTGAAGGAAAATGAAGAGCGGTCAGACCATGATTGTTCAGCCTGTGCCCCTTGTATTATGTTGTTAACAATCAGACTCAAAGAGCACAACAAATGAAAAAGTACAAAGGGTAAAACTCAAAAATAAAAAACCCATACCTTGGGTTCATTGATCATTAAAGGTGGAAGGAATGTTCAGAGAAGACAAATTCAAAGACGACATCGTCAAAATTCTTATAGGGAGACAGTTTAATTACTCGATCGAAGGTTCCTCATTGGCGGAAGAGGTATTCTTCATTTGGAGGATATTTCTCCATGTTCTTCCAAGATCATCCAAAGCCCCCTAAATGAATATATGGTAACCAAAATGAAATAATATATTTGTCTATTATTTAATTTTTGGCATGAATTCAAATGATTTAAAATTTAATTAATTAATGTTCCATTAATTAATTCAAGTGGAGTGACACATTAATGGGGAGAGTTCAAGAATTCTCCCCCACTTATAGGGTGTTCAAGGAGTTGAGAAGCTCAGTTGATACCCACCATAATTATCCTGCCAAGGGAGGTTACGCTCGGTTGGGACCCACCCCCATAACCTCCCATGGGAGGATCAGTGTGGTGGTCCCCACCTCCAACCTCCATTTGGAGTTTTTACCACCAAAATAATAATAAGATAGTCTTCATTTTATTTAATTTTATTCCTAAATACTCCAAAAAATATCTTCCATTATCAACCAACTGTCTTCGAGGTGAAAGCATTCTTAAGAGAATACCAACACTACGAGGTCAACGGTGCCCTCAGATTTCAATTCTGAGCATTGGTTCAAAAGATAAAAAATCACACTTGCATTTTTACTGAACATAACTGAACAAAACTTCAGAAAATGATTCTGGGAACACCGGGCCTTGGAATCAAGCTCCATTAATTTTTAGGGACTCGAAAAATTACCAAGTATTTAAGAAAAAAATTCCACAGAAACTTCCAGGTCTTTAAATAATATTCCATTTAACTATATTTCACAGTAACATAAGAGACCTCATTATTTGATCATAACATAACTAACACATTAGAAATAAATGGTTTTTATGAATACATTTTTTAATATAATTATAATAAACTATATAAGTAAATGAAGTAAATGGAATCAAATGATTATATCCATAGTAAACCATAAAAAACCAAAAGGATTGTTGGCATTGATGAAAAAATATATTATAAAAATTTTGTAATAGTATACTATCAAAAATAAGTGGAAACAAGAATTTAATATAGTAATGAATAATCGAAGTATAGTTTTCGTTGATAAATCAAAGGAAAATATAATAGAATCATCATTATGATTAAATGAAATTTCAATGCAGAATATTTTTTGTTGTCTTTTACATTAAAATAGAATAACATTTTCACACGTTTATAAATAGTCAAAAAATGAATATATCGAAATGCTTCAAAAAAATTATTTTATAATTTTTTAATAATAAAATGTATTTAAAATTAACATAATATTATTATAGATAATAATATCATAAAATATCATGAAGAACATAGATATGGACGAGAAATATTTATAACTAAAAAGTATAAATAAATAAGGATTTTCATGAAATCATTTTCTAAATCAATTAATGTACTAAAGGGGGTATTATGAAATGGAAAAAAAAATATGCTATATATAATTATTGGAGAATAAAATATATATGTTTTAAAACATAAGTATACTATATGTTCATTCAAATAAAAAATAGCATTAGAATAACGAAAATATATGAGTTTGTAACACAAACACAATAAAAAAGACATGACCTTATTAATACATTATCAAATACATCAATATAGTAAATATAAATATATTTTACATGTATAAAAGAACCATATTCATTATTATTTTTCAATACACTATCCTACTATAATTTATAAACACAAATTAATTAAGAACTCATCATTAAAATCAATATTTAGGTATTAAATATTAAATTTTCAATGAATGCTTCTGTTTAAAAGTTATAGTCATTGAAAATCATTCATGGTATCATAATATAAATGTTATTAGTCATTTACAAAGAATTGAAATTAATTATTTTATAATTATTTATTATTATTTATATAAAATTGTGATGAAAAAATAATTACATCATTTCGTGGGGATGGTAGTCTGTGTATACTCAGGAGTGTTGATTTCATTCTCTTTAAAATAGAAATAATTAATGGTTAATAAGAATATATTTTCATATAATGATAATAACACCATTAATAATGTATATATTTAATAATTCTTTTACCGTCCATGGTAATCATACAATAAAAATCAATTACATCACATCATGGAGATTGTAGTCAACACATAAGCATGAGTGGTATTATCGTATCCAGCGGATGGGAGGGTAAGATGGTAAAAAATATTTTAACTTTATAGAATAATAATTATGTTATAAAAAATAGGTTTCCATTAAATTCACTTATATATCCATCAATGTGTGATGATGATGAAAAATAAAAACCAACTCTTAATGCAGATGGCTGTATATATATATGGATTGGAGAGAGATATATTTCTAATTATATATAAAGATGTTATAAAATGGATGTTACATATTCGATAAAAAATTAATAAAGTAAATATAATTATTTAAGCTGGCTATTTTGGACATCAAATAGTTTGAGTAAGTTTGAAATTAAATATACTCAAAAGGGATCATTATATATAATTAATTATTTTTCAGGTATAGTCAATTAACTCTCTAATGAAGCCATCTTTAGATGTTATTCTGGTGTCATCAAGACATATAGGATGTGGGTATTAATGTTGTAAGGGATTTAGGTTGGTATTAGACAATCTATATTTCTAATGTGGTGTGGATAATTGAGGAAATGTTGTTACTTTTTTGAATGTTAGGTTGGTGGAAAAAGTGTAAATACATGACACTTTATTATAAAAATTTATATTAATCAAGTCATGTGGATAAAAATTTGTATAATTATAAATTTATGAAATTTTAGAATAAAATATAACAAACCAATATGGCCCATTTATTTATTTTTTTCATTTTAATATATTAACCCTCTTTAAACCCCGATTACCCCCTACGATGGTTTCAATATGTTTACTGTTGAAATGATACAACATGGATAAAAATAATATTAACCACATAATAAAATATATATTATTTTTATTCCAAATAATGAATCCCTTTAAAATTTATTTATTTCTATAGGAGAAAAAAATTAATTAAATTATCCTTATAAAAACACAAAAAAGACAATTTTAGAGAAAATGTATTCGAAATAATTGAAATGATTTTATTCCCATTCCAAACCTAGTAATGAAATCTAGATGAATATTAATATATTTTATTGAATATATTATCATCACTAATTATTATAATCATTCCATAAAATTGTATAATTATATTGAATGTGATAAAATACAATATACAAAATAAAAATATATTTTCAAATAAGTAACTCATTTTTATGTGTTATAGATTTATATTTATATCAAACCAATTAATAATCATTCAATAAATTGTTATTAATTTATTTATATAAATTATAAATATTTTTCATTATTGACAATTAGTGACTGATATATTTAGTTGACGTAGAAATACATAACATGTAGAAAGAAAAATCCAAAAAATATGTCTTGTATAATTTTATTATTATTATTAAAATTTGTGTAATTGTATCATAAGAATTAACCAATAGACATTAAATGAGGAAGAATTATATTTATCAATTTTATAACATATATAGTCATAATCATACGCCCAATCCAATGAATATGAAATAATTATCACACTTTATAAACAAATTTAATAATGTATCATGGTTCATCTATTTTCTATGTTACATGTAATAAACGATATAAATTACTATACATTAAATTTAATCATATATTTTTAAATATTAGGTTGTTTTGAGGGGTTTTTTATTAAAATATATAAAAAAAATTTCGATTTACTCTGGGAATTTGGTCCATATATTAGTTACCTCTAAAACCAATATAAAAGATGATTATATAAATAAAAAACACAAGGCCATTATTCCAAGTGAAAAACTAAAATTATCATTAATAATAATTAGTTAAATGAAAAATAGTTAAATAGTTTTTTATAATTAAATATATTATTGATACTAAAAAAGAAAACATATATTTTTTAAACTACATATATTATATTTAAATAGATTATTTTACCCCATAAAATAATATGTTCACACGTCAAAGTTTTTATGTATTTGTAAGGAATTTTTATATCATAATAATATTTAAAATTAATTATATTGATAACACAAATGTTTTTCTTATTCACCTAAAATAACCCATTTTATAATTATCCTAAAAGATATGCAAATATAATTTTGATAGACTAATCAACTTATGATGTTTATTTTATCAATGTAAAATTCTAAAATTTAGATATTTATCATTTAAGTAAAATATTAATTACATATAGTGAAAAAGACATAAACAATAAAATGACAATGAATAATGAATGTAATACATCTGTTAATAACATAATTATTTATTATATTTTACTAATTGATCCTACAAATAATTCCTTAAATTTTACCAAAACACTATCTTCATGTAATTTCATACAATATGTAAATTTTATAAAAATTCACAATTCAAGAATATAGTATCATTAAAATTAATATTATTTCCTATTTTAATTATAATAATTTATGTACAAAAATATCATTTATTTTTCAAATAATTTTTTGTATAAATATATTGTAATGTATTTTATTTTAGTCCTGAAAATGATTTATTCTCTTTAGTTTTGTGTTTCATGCATAAGAAGATATAAAATACATTTAGTATATTCCAAATGAAAAAAATACTAAAATAATGGGTTGTTAAATTAATTTTTTGGTCACCAACATCATCAAATGGATAAAATTTTAAAAATATGATATCTATATTTTAGGTGTAGTATAATTCAGGTAAATTTTTTTCTATCTTCCATCCCCATAAATATTTTATCTCCACTAAGAGTTCATATGGCTATATTCATGAGCATTGAATGTGTCAAGAAGTGCTTCATATACAATTTACACTGGAAAGGGTTATATCGTTGTTCTATGTGATATCTACTTGCGGTGCACATCAAGGTGGGAAGAATTATCCCAAGGAACATTGAAGATAATATATATTTTTTTCACATAAGAAAATGAATGAAAAATTTACATGGGTTACACCTTGTGGGATAGATTTGTACACTAAAAATATGTGTATAAATATACTATCATGGATTTGGAGAGTAAAAAATCATCCTCAATATAGAGATGTATGCATGGATATTTTATTATCCTACAAACCCAGTAATTTTGGATTGTTGGTCATGGAGAGATCAAATTTTAGAGGAAAACTAGTCTGCATTCTATCATTGCAAACCATGATTCCCAGTTACTAATATAGCTATACATGATTCTATATATCATTTAAGATTTCGGATAATGGTTACTAATACTGGTCAGAATACTCTACTCAAAATAATTTAAATTTTACATGATTGCAGAAGTATGCATCATTACTACATCCATCATTCGAGTATTCACTTATTTTATTTCCAATTTAATTATAATTCAAAATTGTGATATATTGAATGTGTGGGACAAGGTTGGAGAAAAATAATTCTAGTGAAATATTTATTATTTATTTATAACATTCAAAACAATAAAATAATTATCAAGATATAGTCTCAATGAAATTTGGTACCTCTTTTTTTTAAATTAAATTTCTGTGTATCATCAAAAGTGGGAAAAAATTTACCCATATTCATTGATGTAAACAATGAGATAAACATTTTTAAATAGATAATGGCATGAATGTGAATATAATAATTGTGATATTGAATGAAATATTTTACCAAATATTAGATACATCAGAATCTCTTATTATAAACACATACTAAAGCACCATGCATTGATCTAGTAGTGGTATATTGGTTTATTTGAGAAATAGAAAACAAGGCTATAAATTATAGATTTTGACAAAAACCTAATTATATATAGGTTAAATGGAATTCTATCATATAGAAGATCAATTACATAATCAAACATATAGTGATATCTCCCTAACATAGAAAATGCACCCTGTAGTTTTTTATATGTGTGATTACAAAAATTAATAATTGTCATGACTAATGGGGTTGTTGGAAAGACACATGAATTGATTTAAGATCATTACTGATGTATCATTCACATAGGGTATCATGAAATAATTTGTAATAAATTATTATAGATAAGATATATTAGTCTTGGATTAAAATTCATTATATGATCTCTTAAACTCATTTACATTCAAAGAGGGAGATATGCATAGTGGAATCTCTTTAGGTAGAATTTAAAACATGAACCTAGATGAAGATGAAATTAAATCCCCAATGATTGAAGAAATTTCTATTCTCATATACCCTACATCACTACTCCATATCCTATTGAATCTTATAAATCAAGAATTATGTTGAATTTTTTTTTGAGATCCCTCAAATAAGGTGTGAGGGAAAGAATGTACCATACAATATAGCCTTAATGGTAAGCTAGTATAACAATGTAATTATTTACTCATTTACTGGGTCTTCATCCACTGATTATTTGGTTAATGTAAAAGAGTATTCTCTTTTACTCCATCATTATTTCCAAATTGATTCTAGGGATTTTTGTATTGAAAATTAATAAATTAATAAAATTTGAGTGACTGGGTAACTATGTAGATGTCTACATGTAAAATGTGTGAGTAAAAATTAGATGGATTCCAACAATGCAATACATAAAAAAATGTAAAAACATTTTATGCATATATTTTATTATAATAATACATAAAAAATTTATTCACAATAAAATAGACACCATGGATCACTGGGTTCTATGGTGCTACTCTGGGTTGACCGTACAATATTAAACTTGTTGTAGATAGTCTTGGTGAATAGATAATAACATTGTTGGGATATAAGTCATATGCCAAAATAACTGGATTATGTAAAAATAAATATTATATTGATGTCCTAGGGGAAATTTTTTGTTGATAAATCTAATATTAATAACATCTAATGGAATAGATAACATATCAATTATATAAAAAAAATATTCATTTTGGAATAAAAAAGTTCTCATGTTATCTCATATATAATGAAAAATGGAAAAAAAAACCCACATAACTAATATCATATAAAAATGATGGGGAAATAAAAACCCACCCAACTAATATCATATAAAACTCATTTGTGACTATTGGACTTCCCAAATAATCTCATTCCAAAAAATTCCTGAGATAATATCATCCAAACAGACTAATATCATATAAAATTATCTTTTTGGTGATGAGTACCACCCATAAATATCAGATAAAAATAATTAGATAAAACTAATTATTCAAGTTTCCTCAAGACATGCCCCTTGACACAATTTTCATAAATGTATATAAATATTCATTCAAACAAAGATCATAACATTAAAAATATCCAAACATAACTACGATGTTAATATATATTTCAATATATACGAGTTCAACCAATGAATATTAACGCCAAAAATACGCACCCAACCTGGTTTTTTGTCAGGGTGCAGTAAAGATAAATTATGGGAAAAAATAATACATCAAAATACTAAATACATCCCCATGATCCCAATAATATTTTGAGAACTAGAGACATATCTTAGGCCTCAATCCTTATCCATAATCAATACATTGATATTCATCCACACATTTGATTTTGATCCAAATCCATTTTCTTTAAAAAAATCCCTTCTATGTGAATAAAACAAATATATATTCTCTTGGAATATTATTATATAAAATGATGAGAATCATAACATACTCACACCATAGTACTTATAATCATAGATAATCCATGGTTTCCATTTATTTGTCATCTTGAAAATCTATAGTCATCAATTCAATATCAACACTATAGATTCAATCCTCAAAAACCATATCACATCCCCCATTGAAAATATTAATATAAGGTTCAAATTTTTCTATTATAAAATCTTACCACTCATCACCATATCTAACACTGAGACAACACAAAAGAAAATTAATCAATATAAGGACAATAGAGTTTCATCGATCGATTCTTCCTTAGGCTTACAATTCTTCTGATCATGAGTATTTTATTATAACAGAAAATTCTAATCAAGTGTGCATCCAACAGTAGTAATTTCCTAATAAATTTAATTTCTAGTGGTCAATCAAATAACACAATGTATTTTTTATCTCACCACACCCAATATGTTGTAAAATACATCACACAAACCATATTTGTCTCAATTCACTATAAAATGATCAATCTCACCTACCAATGCTCTATCATTTCCCAAAAATGAGATGAAAATATCTCTAGAGTCCACGTGATATCATCAATATAACCACATTGGTTCTAAAACTGGACATTTAGGTTAATTAGTTTGTTGGTTCTTCAAAAAATAAAACCCACTATTATACTCTACCCAAGAGATTATGTATATCTCGGATTCAAATATACATAAGATCCCATAAACTCTCTCTCAATCCATATTCCAGTACACAATTTCCATTCAATATAAAATTAGTATTATAATATAGTATTAATTATGGAACTGTATAAAACCATATCAATCTATTTACTCGTTTTAATGTTACATATCTATCATCTATTATCAAGTCATTATATATAATTGACTGTTCCAACACTTGGTTTGTTTAATTTCACCTAATAATATGCTACCCATAATAAAATTGTTCGGATATTCTCTCTAGAGAATAGAAAATCCAAAATCCAATAAGATAGCTTCATCTATTATAGCATATTGTGTCTGTACATGGCCATCCCCCTCAAAACCATGTACTGAAGTAAATCCCTAATTACTATGTGTTAAAAGACAACATGGAACATCATCCTTAGTGTCCACAAAATTTCAATCTTAAATAAGTTGAACAACCTCCAACAAAAAACGTTCCACTCTCTATAATATGGATATCATTACACCATGGATTGAGTGGAACCACAAATGGTTTCATTACTTCTCGTGTGTTTCTCCATTTTATCCACACTCAACCATCTGTACTACCACTGAAAATATGGATTTTTGAATTGACTATGCCACCAAAAAATGATATTTATATATATATATCATATTACTGTTTATTGTAGTGGATAAAATCCTCCCTCTAAATAAAATAATAATATTTTATTCCCTTAATAATTTCATTGGATATTATCACTCCCATTCAACAATTGACTTCTCACCAACCTGACTAACACTCCCATGAGTGGCATTCCATTTAACATAGATTCAGAAAAAAAATAGTTTAAAAATCCCAACTATATGTCAACCTCATATCGCTTAATGTATCCACACTACTTCTAAAAAATATTAACATCTCCCATATACTGAGGAAAATCATGTGATCCCACACCAACCTATGTGTTGTTCCATATTTAGTAGTGACTTTAGATTCTATATCCATCCTAGACCAAATTGTATAGAATATCAATCGAAAACACATAACACTTCCTCATAACTACATAAAATATATGAAATAACATTATAAATGCCAATCTAAAACAAACATATTCTACCAATTCGTTATGTGTTTTGTTATTTACATGATTAGGCCAACCCCTATCTTGTGTTACCATTAAATATCACAACCATTTTGATATAAATATAAAATTTCAGTATTACTCATTCAAATTACCCAAATCACCAATATCCTATTCCACACATTAAATTCACTTGTCTCTCCAAAATATCCCATAAACCATGTATCATATATTTCAAAACTCATGGGGAGACAAATCTACTATAATTTTATATATAAAAAGAAATGTCATGTTGAAAAAACACCCACACTATGAATCTTATACATATAAACACATTACGAATAAGATGTCCTATCAACAACTCACTCTATAAAATTAATCCTAACTATAAATCCATGTACTATAACACTACATCATGGATCAAAATCCCATCCACAAGTATAATATATAATCACTATATCATTATCCTTTCAAAGATAATCATTATCATTTGGCACAGTTATGTATAATTCCACAAAGAATAAATATGGGAAAACATTATTTTGATATTAATTGAATCTTTATGTGATCGAAAAACATTTTTTTTTTAAAACTTGATTAATAATTACCTATATATGGTTTCTCCTAAACATATCTAATTCATACACCTACCCATAAAGGGATACAATACAACTATAACATGGAGAGGAAACAAAATAATTATGAAGGTTAACCCCTTCATAAGATCCACATGATCAATCATCAGATTGAATATCTCTTTGTCCTACCGAATATAATGAAAGTTACCTTTTAAATATATAAATATCATATAAGTTTTTGTTGAATCATTAAATACCTAAACACTCTATACATAGTGATATCAACCACATAGAATCGTTTGTATGTAATAAGAGTCCTACATGTTAAAAATTATGTATGTGCACATGCATACTAACAACGGTCGATGAAATTTGTCCATTAGAACAATTTAAAATATACACATCATATATTAATATATATCATTGTTATAACATCAATACCAAATAAAATATTCGGATTTCATAGGTAAAATGGAAATACAATTACAGATGGTGTATTTATTCACTAGTTTGGGTTCTATCATATGTTAAAACACATCTATATACCACGTGTTCTATACCCTAAATAATTAGTTAAAGAAATTTTTTCCCAAATACACTTAACATCATATGTTTGTTGGATAACACTAATAGGGTCTCTATTAGTGGTTCTACAAGACCTCAGGGTTTCCTCCCCTTATAAATGAGGGTTTGGACTAGCAATTAGGGTATAAGTTATTGCAATAGATATATTATATAATTGTATTTGGGTGAAAAAGTCTAATTAACCAAGAAACATATAAAATACCATAGTTGTATGAAAAGTAAAATAATATTGGTTCATGTTCTACTAAATGAAAATAAGGAATCATATAATCATATATCCTAATCATTCACCCACTGGGCTGACCACATGTATATATAATAAAATAAAATAAAGCAGAAGAGGCTTAAATACCACCCTAAATCCTCCTGACATCATAGTAACCAAATCCTCTTTATGATTCTCTACTGTGACCTAGAAATACTACTCTACTACCTTTTCTATGTCTGTGCATCGAGTGGTTTATTCATCTACCATAAGAAATAGACACAAAGGTATGGTGTGAATGGGATGGAAGCAAAATGTACATAACCTAAAAATATTAAATAGGTTATACACATAATATGTGATTAAATTAAAAAAAATAATAAAAAATAATAAAATAAGAATTTTCTATCCTCAAGATTGACTCTGACACCTTTGGTTGACCATACATGCTTTATACAATTTATAAGTTCATAAAAATGTAGTGGATACCATTTTGAGTGATTCACGTACTACCATTGAAAAACATGAATATATACAACTTATTATAGGTGATCAATAAGGGGTAAAATCTGTTGAAATGGAATCTCAGATAAAATTAGAATAGGGTTAGAGAATCACACCCGATGATATTAGATAAAATTTTCATGGGGAATAATGGGTTACAAAACAAATATTTTATAAAATACATGGTGTATGAAAATATTTCATATTAAATATCATATATAATAATTATTGTAATAATGGCTCGAACATTTAATATGATATTTAATTCATGTAAGAATAGATTATAACCCCGCAAATTTGATATAAGATTATACAGGTAGAAATAATATACAATTAGAAAATAAAATATATAAATCATTGTAGATGAGGTGGACACATTTGTGTCGTCGATAAAAAAATCTTGAGAAAAACACAAACCCGATAATATCTAATCAAGGGTAAATATCACATACCTTGTAAAGTCACATTTCAATATTAGGGTCCCATCAACCACCCCAACATATATCATATTTTATCATACACACCAATGTGTAGACTAATTACATGGGACGATCACATTGGATTCATGAAATTTTTTTATTAAACCTTCCCATAGTATCTGTAGCATATCAATATTTTTATAGTCACTTCGAGAATGCCCCATAACTTAAGCCATGCCCTTATAATCATCTATCCTCATGATTTGATCTCACAACACCATATTATCCACACAATATATTATTGAATAAACCATTAATCATCCTCATATTTTTTAAATTCACATACACTCAGGCATTTTAAATATTCCACATCCTTCGGATATATGAATCAAGCAACATCCAACAGACTAATAGTGTTATCACAGCCCATAGTCTGTTTTGAGACCATCTTCCCAATAATATTGTCCAAGAACTATTCCAACATCCCATACGATTATATAATCATACAATACTCACATATGTACTATCCAAAGGGATTTCATTGGTATAAGACACCAAATAATGTCTCGTAGTCAATATCATTTTTTAAAACCCTTCATGGGTTCTTATATCTCATTCTCTACACTGGGATCCACGATAATCATTATGAGGGAATATAATCACCTATTTTCACCATGATAAATTCATATCCTTATTGGATATACCATGCCCACATCATACTGGAGAGAATTCATAGAGACCACCTAACCTCCAAGTCATCCTTGGAGATTCCTCATGATAAACCTGTTAATAAATATAACTATGGGTTTTCCAACTCTAGTGATGAAAAATTAACGGGAGAGGGTAAATTTCCCCTCACTCTATTCCATTATATCAAGGGCTATAATGTATTTCTTATTTAGATTATGATGTACTCGAGTTAATCATTCCCATTCAAATATTTTCCACTTTAAGGATGTTTTTATTGGAATCTATCATTTTATTTAATTTATATTTTCATGGTATTTATGTATCTATTATTTTTCACTTGAATAATTCACGACAATTAGTGTTTCTCAAATTAAGAAAATGTTCTAGAGTCCATCTATCCATCGACAGATTATTCATTTTTTGGAATTTATTTACATTATTTAATTAAAAATAATACATTAAATGACATGATAGTGGTGAGAACCTATATTAGATACCAATAATAAAAATTTATGAACCATATGGATATTTTTAAGGAAAACCAATATCATTCATCTAGTTATTTACATTTAGAAAAAGCTCAACCAACATTTCCTTTGATTATTCACATCTCATACAATCTAGTATGACAACCCAATCACATATATAAATTCATGAAATCAAAATAAATAATTGACATAATTTATAAATAATTCTTTTATATAAGTGAAATAATAATATTTTTTGAAACTATTACTATGATACTTCACTAAATGAAATCCATGAAAACCACACTCAAGAGGTCCATTTCTTGTCCCTTACACCATCACAAGTGTAAACCAGGACAAACTACACCCGATAATTTAACGATTTAATTTAATTTGATAAAAACCATAGGTATATTCATAAAGGAATGTAAATACAATATAATGATCATAAAAACGTGTATTAATTACCATAAAACATCTCTAGACACAAAAATATTGATCTCCACAATTATATAAAATAATTTATATGGTCTAGTTGAATCGTTGAAGAAACATTAACCCAAAAGGTCCAAAATCAGATGAGAATAAATAATAAAGGTAAATGGATATAGAGATATAACTAAACTAAAATATTTGAAAAAACACATATGAAATCAACATATAGTCAAGGGAGGTTTGGGAATGATAAGTTGGTGAGAGACCCCTAGCTTGACTTCACCTAATGGATGGGATTTTGGGATGTTATGTAAAATTTTATAAGGAGAAAAAATTAATTACAATATTTTGAAGGAATTATTTCCATCTACATGGATTGGTCACACGGTTTTCCTAACTATCCACAAATATCAATGCTCAGACATCCTCAACAACATCCCTTCACACTATTTGGTTTCACAGTTATCTAAATTATGTACCAACCATGATACATCCTATGTATATGTTTCAAAATAATGTTTAGGTTTCCCTACATAGTTCAATGTAATCACATAGAATTAGTTTCCTTTATACAAAATAAAAAATCACCCAACATGGATTTTCTTAAAGATCCACATGGTAATTAATAAATTTTTATTAATCATGTGATAGTGAAAAAAAAAATCTGATCTAAAATCCAAACTCCAACATGATTGTTTTGATCATTTCATTAAAAACCAAGACTACTATACATCCTCCATCTCTATCCAAAAACAAATCATTCATATTATAAAAAACTAATAACTTTCAATGTAATAATGATTTTCAAATTGACCCCACATTTAGGATAATAATTATTCAATTTGTATCTAAATTTCACTATATGTAGTGACATTGGTCATTACTAACACCCCACAAATGAACTTTTTAACCTTGATAATCTCGAGTGTCACTATAATTATTATCACAACATACCTTAGTATTTAATTCATTATCAAATTGTGATGTTCAATACACTGGCATTGGATTAGATTCCACTGTGGAACTCTATATACCGGGTTTCTATATTCATGAACAATACTACTAAAACTCATCACCATCAACAAATCAAGACAAAACATAACCAAACAAATTTTCCACTATGTTCCAATGTTTGTTGAATGGTTCATTCCAATGATTATGGTTATACCCTATATAAATCCCTGATCATAAAATCCAATTCCACGAAAAGGTGTGACCCAACAATGGCATCTCATATCAAATATAATTTCAATCTATGTATAAAATTTCACGATGGGTTACAATGTATATATTCCCAATATCATATAAATATTGTGTCCATACATCATATGGTTGACTTCTTCCATATATGTTTGGTCACACCCTCGAATGTTGCCATCATATATACCGATTGTGATGCTTGATTCAGTAGATAAAATATGAGATCATCTAAAAATCCTAACAAAAGAAAATATATGGAATTCGGTATAACTCAGGCTTCGTTCCTCGACCAATGAAATCTATCACTATACTACCCCAATAAGACTAATACATATCAAATTATAATAACTCTTAGAACATGTCATCTCAATCAAAGATGAATTCCAATAACTATATTCCATACAATAACATATATAAATGTCATCATGATTTTCACTATGGATGTAGATTGAATTATCTCACTCAATCTACTTGAATCCAAGTGTGATATCTATCATCCAATGAATAGTCTTACTAGATCCATTAGCCTACAAACATATGATTTGTACAACCACAAAAAATAAGATGATCCCCACTATATTATTTTCCTTATCATTGCTATTCTGGAACAAAATAACTATATACATGATCCACATTTCATTCATTATTACATATTGTTTCAAGATATGACCAATCCAATCTATATCGAGTGCCAACATGAATAAAAAATAACTACTCTTGCCCAACTCACTAGGAAAACCAGAATCACCATTTGTTAAAATTACATCTTAAACCATGGACACATCCTCTAATAGATAATTCATCAGGATCCATCAAATTTATTTCCTTACATGTCGCATTCATTGAATCATATATTAGTTTCATTATCACCCAAGTGTCACTTATCCCGAATGGTAGTCACCCATACAATTTAACAATAACTCAATGATTGTTTGAATCCATCATTGCACTTCACCTTGATCTATCCATTATATCAACAACTATTATGAAAAAAATATTCATTATCAAAAGAACTGTACAACCTCATATATTTATGTATATCCTTAAAAAATGATTTTATGTTAGTACATGACCAATAAACTATCAAAATACCCATTTCATGTATGATATAGTACCAAAATATCAAACATCTAGACTCAAACTCTAATGTTTCATGAATAATATATCATGGGATCAAATGACTGGAAGTTAGACATACCATATATATGTAAAATTAATATTTAATAAAAGAATCTTCAATTATTATTCTAATAAGACTGAAGTATATCACATGCATTGAAAATTCAGCAATCCAGCCACCTACTTAATGGGTAATTAAAAAATCATATGAATATACCCAGTCTATATCCATATAGTATCCAACCATCTAGGATCTTGATCCACGATACACAATACATATCTACTCCAATAACACTTAACTGATATCAATTGTAGTAGATCAATCTAAATAGAATATAAAATTCATATGTATTCGGTGAAAATGCATTAATAAGATAATGACAAAATATGTGTGTAATTTCCCTCCTATATCATAACTATTTATATAAAATAAATTGAACCCCTTTATAATAAATCATTGAACATTTCATAGAAATTTTCTAATCCACAACATTATGGTGTAAGGATGTACAACCACAACCATAAACAATGTCTCACATATGTCAGAACTGATGAGGAAGCATCCTTACCCCCATCTTATTTCTCCCAAAAAAACATACCTTACCAAATACCCACTATAGAATTTTCACAAATAAATAAACATCATCCCTCAGATTTTATCTCATGTTCACACCATAGGGTAACAATCCTCACAAGGAAATCAAATATCTGGCCACCCCATTAGGGATCAAAATATCATTGACAACATTATAATGTTACATTTCTGTGATATTTTGAATCAAAATAAGCAGAGTAAAATGTTTCAATAAAGAAGTGTTAAAGTAAGAATAAATATATATAAGAAATACATATATTATTTTAAACATATTAAATAAGCAATCCAATTTTTTTCAAAACAAAAACATAACAATCCATAAGTGGATGATCATTAATGAATTTAATGCAAGCACTAACCAATCAAGGGTTACTATATATCCATGTAATAGAGGTATTAAATTGTTTTCAACAAATATTATCCCTCCATAAGATCTAAATGAGTATTAAATAGATAAAATAAACTATGTTCCCACATAGAAGAATTAAAATAACATGTCACGTAATAACACACCTTATAAGTGGATGCTAACACTTTATGAAATTAAACATTGTTTCTTTAGTAATTCCATCCCCAAAAATGCTTGTATGTGTCATGTAAATCCTATATTCGAAAACTAATTCATCTACAGAGGCCACATGAAAATGTTACAAGATCTAAAAAAACTATAAAAAATTCAATTACACATATTAAACTTTATAAAATAATATCAACTATAACAGAAAAAACTTATAACAATAATCCCATATCTTGTGTATCTGAGACATCCTATCTGAAATGCTGTTTAAGACGTCCATGTCCATGGTTCATAAAATGTACTAACACAAGAAATTAATTAATATGAAATTCTATAAATAGATAAAATCAAAAAATAAATTTTCATACAACCTTATAATTTCGACCAGTTAGAGAGCACTATTTTGCGTCCTGATTGGAGGTGTTACTTGACCGCATGTGCTCCATCCAATATGAAATTGGTTATCAATTTGTAATGATGGTCTAAGGTGTTATAGTGGGGTGACTATAACCTCATATCAATGTATGAAAATGAATAAATTATATAGAATCATTCAAAACAAATTATTGTGTTATGAAAGTCCCAATAAATAATAATCATGTCATTTAAAATGAAAATAATGTACCATATAACATGAATCCAAACTATTAACCCCCAAGGAGGAACACAAGTACCTATATTTAAAATAAATGAAGAAGGTGGATCTATTTTATTGGACCAAGGATATTATTTTTTCAGGAATTGATCATGGTTTGTTATTGTTGATAATCCTCCCATATATGATTATGGATATTTTAAGTAAAGGATCATATAGTTGATGAAATATGTAATATTAAAGGATGGAATATTTCCAATTGATTTCCAATTTTTTTGTGGTCCTATATTTGGATAACGAAAAAAATTACAAAAAGTTTTTTTCTCAAAGTCCGTATGAAAATATGGAACACGAATTAGTTTTATAGAGATGAGTTACATGAAGTGTGTTTCGTGAAGGAATGATTTTTATGAAGGTGATATTCAAGATTATGAGAAATGAAGCATTGAAAGTGGAGAACTTTGACATCATTGAGGGCTTGATGGAGAGAATTGTGACAACATTAATTTTTAAAATAACTTCTTGATGGAAGGAGAGATATGATTACATTTATGACTAATTCGGAAGATATATTGGAGGCAATGGAGCTTCATGATCAGTCATGAAAATAAATAAGTGTCCATCCGTCTTCATTTGTCCTAAGATTTTTAGAGAAAATTTGAAATTCGGTTATTTGGTGAATTATAGTGTGATCCATGAAACTTATAGTCTATGTGAGATTTAGATTTGAAAAAATATTAATTCAGTCATTATTAAGGTCAATACTTCAATGCATTGTCTGTTTCGTGAAGAAGGGAAGTTCCAAAATAAATCAATGATCATCACAAAGGATGTTGTTTAGTGAAGGTTGTGTGCTTCAAAATGGTAGGTTGTTCCACGATGGTAGAGGATATTTACAAAGGCGTGAGAGCAATGAAATCTAAGGAACATTTTTAAGGAGTGATCTCTATGATGTTGTGAACTATGCGAAGTAGTGAGCTTTTAGAATGAGATTTGAGAAGATAATTTGTAAAAGGAATTATAGGATATCTTATTTTTATGAGGAAAAGGGTTTTAGTGTGCATAAATTCAGGTCTATAGCGAAATAACAATCTTTTTCAATGTTTGCGACAAATACATTAATGCCAAATCATTGATGCTACAATTACGTCGATAAGTTGAGTTTTATTTATTTATAAGAAGTGGCCAAGGGGGAGTTGAAATAAGTAATCTGAAGGAATAATTGTGTTATAAGTAAACCATTTTATCAAAACTAATCCTAGAACTGAGTAACTAAGTCCATACATCTGTATTCCATATCTATATAATATGAGTGGATTTTGGTATGACTGATACACTATCGATGTATTCTACTTTGAAGTATCCCTTAGTGGTGAACTAGGTAAAAGTGTTATTTTATATTCCTTTATGTGACTGTTCTCTTACTTTTCTAATCATTCATATAGTTTTAACACGTTTTTACTAATGTGGGAGAATGATCTAATAATTTAAAAGGAAATGTTGTCACCCTGATTCACCCCTCCCATCTCAAGGTGACTTAGGGTCCTACAAGTTGTATTATGTGTAGGTGGCTGGTGATCAATATGTCTTCCTTTTCAATTATAGTGAACTCAACAATTGTCAGGGGAGTAGCCTACTTGATGGAAAAAAATATTAGATATTGAAAAAAAGATAAGATATTATCTAAGATCTCTTTGAATGGATGTTGTATTTAATACTATAAAAGGAATACAATACACTATTCCTAAAGGACTATCTAGTTCTGATCAAAAATAGAAAAAATAAAAAATGAATTCGTTAAAACATATAATGCTCTCAATAATGATGTGGGAAAACTAGAAAATATAAATAAGTAATTAGTAATGTTAAGGATGGGAAGCTCCAAATTTTTCACTACATGTTTAATGATCTAAAGGGGTACCTTGATGGAAATATAGATTCATTTTTTATTCTAATTACTGAAGTTGTAGAAGAAATTTGTGGGTATGGAGAAGGGATTGATGAAATTTATATTGATAAAAAATATAGAGATGAATTCCTCCCCTTTACAAAGAAATGTTGTCAGCACTTGAGGAAATGTGTCTCAATTATCTTAATTTTGATTATTTGCAAGAATCATAGTGGTATATGAGATGAGTGTCAAGCTAGAAGAATCATGATGAGAGTATGTATGCAAATGGAATTCGAATTCAGAAAAAAGCATGAAATTTTTGAAGATAGTCATGATAACAATAATGAGTAAAAAGAACATCATTCATTCATTATGAAAATAGTCATTAAGGGAAAATAAAAAATTTAAAGGTAAATTACCTAATGTTTTTTTGATGTGGCTGAGTTGGTCTCATTACCTCTTAGTGCTCAAGAAATCCCAATGATTAAGATAGAGAAGCTAAAAACATGGATCATTCCTCAAAAAATGGGTTTCAAAAAAGAAGTATTCAAATATGGGAATAATTTTCTGAATAATTTTTTTTCTATGAATACAAATAAAAAGATAATGAATTCTATGAAGATTAAAACCAATCATTTAAATTTGGAAGATATACATAAAATATGGATACCGTTGGAAAATCAAAACTATCGAGAGATAAATGTAAAGATAATCATCTGAACACTTATACAGATATTATTCATCAACTTAATAATGATCTTGGTTGTCCAAGGAATCAAGATAATAGATTCAAAAATTTGAAAGATGTTGTTAAATAATCATTAGAATATTTTGATCAACATGAATCTGAAATTTAACTACTGGAATAACTGGGGAATTAACTGTCAATAGTCCATGAATGCACAAATGATGTAGTGAAACTAAAACATAGAATTGAAGAATACGAAAATGTCATCAATGGCATTACCTCAAGACTATATGAGAAGTCCAAGACTTTTGAGGGACATGATGAAGAATTTTTTACTCTTAAGATTAAACTCAATGGAGAATAAAATTCAAAATAACCAAATAAGAAAATAAAAATTGGAAAATTCTAGGATGCTTGGTTTCTGGAAAGATATATGTGTGTTTTCGATGTAGTTGAAAATTTTATGAATGATCAAAGACGTGCATGAGTGGTTAATAGTTGAATCAGTTGTGAAGCCGATACATCAAAATATTTAAATAGAGTGATTCTGAATAAAGGTCAGCTAAATGATTGACATTTTGAAGCGTAACATGATGTTCTAAAAAATAAGTCCTCAATTCATGTTTAAAAGAGAACAGAATTATTTTTAGGAGTCTATAAATGATATATGGAAAATATTACTTCCCAAAGAAGGATAAATGAGGTGGAATAAAAATTAGATAACATTTCCACTCATGAAATGTCAATTCAGTGGCTATCTAGGCCATAACATTTCATATTGTATTGTGGAATGAGTGATATATGAATAGGGAAAAGATAAGATCTCAATAAAGGGGAACAAGTTAATATCCTACTTATTATTGAAGAAATAATTTCTATATAATATTTTGAATCATTATAAAATTTTCCACATACCATGTATTATTGTTAGAGGAATAGAAAGGGAAGATTGTATATTTTTCAGAAATAGGTTAATAATCTTCAACCAGAAATCATTTTTCACAATTATAGGTTCTATCAACTATAAAAAGATTATGGGTTTATAGAACCTAATTACTTAGAAGAGAGAATTTAATGTTCAGATGTTTTATACACTCAATCCAACATTTCATTGAAGGAAAAGATGAAAATTCCGAAGTCCAACCTTACAGATTATTCTCTCAACATTACAAGGAGAAATAGAACATGGATCATTGATACAAGTTGTTCCTCAAAACTAACCTGTAATTCCTATTTTTTAGAAAATTTTACCAAAATGATCGACGAAACAGTGAGGTTTAGTATTGATGATAAACAGAAGATTATAGTTACTAGGAGTACTATAAATTATAATGGTGGGATGGAGTTAACTAATGATCTTTATATGGATAGTCTATGTCACAATCTCCATAGTATGTGTAAAATATTTGAAATAAGTAATATTTTGACATTTAATTAGAATTGGTGTAATATTAGAGTAATTGCATGGAATTATCATATTAAAGGATGTATAATAGAAAAAAAATAGTTATCAGGTTGAAAGTAAAGAAAAAATTTGATAAAAGACTATTGAAGAAGTATACAACTTATGAAATCATAGTTTGTGGCACATTAATCATAAAGACATGGAAAATATATCATGAATTACGATATTCATATATATCCTAAAACTAATTCATGAATAGTAAAATGGATGTGATGCTTTCATATATGGAATGTTGGTCTACAATTCCTATCGGACAAAGAAGTCTATGGCATCAAATCTTCTTGATCTCATCCGCACAGAAATATATGTACTGATAAATGTTGTTGGAATCCATGGAGAAAGTTACTTCATCCGTTTCATATATGAAGATAGTATAATGGAATGTGTGATGGTTATACAAAGTAAACAAAAAGTTCATGATTTCATTAAAACATATCACTGAATTGTGGAAAATGATACTAGAAAAAAAAATCAAACTTTTTTTGTGTAACAATTGTGGATTATATACATTAATTGAATTTGAAGATTACCTAGAGAAAATTGGAATTCGAAATTAGGTAGTTGTTCTGAGAACCCCGTAACCAAATGAATTTCTTGAGCACCAGAGTTGACATGTGAACATTTTTACCAATATAATACGGATTTATGTTTTTATCTCTCTCCACCAATGAAATGATGTCATTCAATGTACGAAAAATATTCCAAATCGAATGGGACTCTATATGTGTCAAACGAATATACTATAAGAGTTCTCACAAAGAAGAGAGTAGTATTGGCTATACTTCTGCATTTTTAGAAGTAAATGTTTTATTTGAAACAAAGAATGAAAATAAGGAAACTATGGTGACCCATCAAATGATATAATATTCCATGTATAATAAATGAATATAAAATCCCAAAAATTATTCATTAAACAGCATGCAATAATTTTATAAAGTTTCATTTTGATGATCCTTGAATATAAAACATAAAATTCTTCAAGGAAACATTATACTGATGAGATAGATGAAGAGAAAGAATGTGAACATGGAGAATATCCAAATAAATTAGTAGAAAAAGGAAAAAAACACATAGGAGTCACAACATGAAGCATACCAGGAAGAAGAATATGAAGATGAAACCATGGACGAAGAGAACTAGGTTGAACCGAAAGTGGATAAATTGAAGTGTAGAGATTGAATAGTCCTACAACAGTGAGGATTGGAATGCACCTGTGAAAACCGGGAGAGTATGAAATAATGCTCAATTTTCATTCCTATCAGCTTTGGAACCATCTTCATTAAAAGAATCTACAAAGGATGAATCATGGGATAAAGCCATGAATGAATAAATAGACTAGATTGAAAAGAATTAAACATGGGATCTAGTTAGGAGAACCAATAAATCATCACGTTATTTGTAAAAAGTGGATTTTCAAGAGTAAATTTGAAGATCATGTCAACGCGATCAGAAACAAGGCATGTTTAGTGGGAAAAGAATATTCATAGATTTAAGGCATTGCTGTTTAAGAATTGTTTTTCTAGAATGGAGTCAATTAGGCTAGTTCAATCCATGTAAATTCAAAGAGGAGATAATGTTTAACAAATAGATGTTATAAATTATTCTAAAATGGTATTATTTATTAAAAATTCTACATTGAACAAATAGTGGGGTTTCGACTTTGTAATGATGAAATTAATGTTTTCATATAATAGAAGATGATTTATGGAAAGATGTAGGCACCACGATCATGGTACTCATGGATGGATTCATATATAAGGAAGGAAGATTTTAAAATCGAAGGATTGGATCAAAATCTATATGTGAATAATTTTCGAAAAGATTAATTCATGTTTTTGTACAAATTGACAATAATAATTTTGTGAAAGTATGAAAGGGGTCAGTGGATTAATTTTCCAATCACATGAATTCAAAATTTCATATTTCTTTGATTGGTGAACTCAAATAATTATTGGGGATATAATTGATATAGAAGAAGGACTACACTTTTATTTCTCATTTAAAATTTCATGAGAGTTTCTGGATAAATTTAATATGTGTGACTCCCAACTAATGTCAACATCAATTTTGGTCCGAACAAAACTAGGAAATCATGAGGAAAAAATGTATGTTGATCACACAATGTACAAGAGAATCACTAGAAGATTATTATACCTGATAGTGACATGACCATAAATTTCCTTTGAAACATTCTTAGTGGACCACATATAGAGTAATACAATGAAAAAAATTGGAGGCAGTGAAAATAATCATGAGGTACATTCATGGAACTCAAAATTTTAGGTTATACATTGGCGTAGAATGTGATGGTGAACAATCATCATTTTCTGATGTTGACTAGGTTGGAGATGTAGAGGATACAAAATCCACCAGTGGGGGATAATTCTATATTGGGAAGAAATGTGTTATTTTGATAGGTAAGATATAGGAAATTACTTCTCTCAGTACAAATGGAGCTAAATGTGTATCCGATAAAAAGACATACACACAACTAATTTGGATGGAGCAACAACTAACTGATACTGGTCATGAGGTGAAACAACCACTAGTGATTCACTATGATAACAAGAGTAAAATTGTGTAGATTATGAATCATGTTTAGAGTTATCATACAAATAATTTTTAAATCTGCGATAACTTCCATATGAAGAATGTTGAACATGGAATAATTAAAATAGATCATGTTGTAATTGATGAGCAAGTGGCGAATATTCTTACTAGGTCACTAGCAGCAGATGTGTCTGAGAAACATCGGTTTATCCTCTATGTTCAACCACCTCCAACTGCATATGGAGGTCAAGAATATCACCTCCCCTATATTATGTTAACTATTTTAATCTATTTTTGGATATGATGCAGGTTTATGGGGGATATCTCATCTAGGGGAGTATGTTCTAAGCTATACAATGTACAAATACTGTACTTTGGGTTTATATTCATTGGTTGAGAA
The DNA here is from genome assembly GCA_963277665.1 of Viscum album. Taxonomy (NCBI): domain Eukaryota; kingdom Viridiplantae; phylum Streptophyta; class Magnoliopsida; order Santalales; family Viscaceae; genus Viscum; species Viscum album. The sequence continues at coordinate 809,600,128 of OY728126.1, read as the reverse complement.
ATAAAGTAAATTCATGGATAAAATGAAGAGTATCAATGATTTAATGGTTATTGGAAATATGGAGAATGTAGGATGTAAATCATAATATAATTGGGGAGAAGAGAGAAATTCATTGACATTGAAATGAAATAATTTGAATGAAGAACACTATCTCATGTTATAAGAATGTTGCCCCAATTTTAATTCAAACACATGAGGGCACAAATCATGCCTTCTCTCATGTTTTCTACACTAATCATAGATCATGTAGACATATAGTATTAGATATATTGATTCTAACTTTTCTAGTTTTGATAATGTCGGGTGATCTTTTGAATTTATTTGGATATTTCCAGTAAATCTTAAGGGACATATTGTTTTATCCAAGGATGCTCATTGATGGAAATTGATCATGGTTTGTGGTTGTTTTGAATCCTCTCATAGATTATCAAAGAGATTTCAAGGAAAGGGATTATAAAGTTCAAGATGAATGAAGATTTTATGTTGGTGTCATTTCCTAGGGTTTTTAAAATTTTTATTATCCCAAATTTGGAGAACAAAAACCATTGAAAAAAGTGTATTTTTAGTGGTTCTTTTCGAAGGCAGGAGAGAAAAGTATACATTTTTGGTAGATCTGGAAAATGCGCTAGATTTGGTGGAGCTTCTTGATTGGTCGTGCCTATGAATAAGAGGGTACCCCTCTTAATATTTCACAAAAAAATTAGAAAATACCAAAAAATTCATTTATTTCCAAGAGTAAGGGGTGATCTGCAAAACGAGGTGTCTATGAAATATTGAGATTAGTGAAAGGACTACTTTATTTCTTATCGATGTAAATCCTTCTATGTATTGAGTGTTTTTGGATGATGGAATGTTCTCTGATGGATCAATGAGCTTCTCAAAGGTAGTTGTTTCGTGATGGTAATGTGCACTAGGATAGAAGTCTTTTCTTTGAAGGCAGCCCATCATTTTGAAGTTGTGAGTTTGATGGAGGAAGAAGAGGTTTTTTAAGGAGTGAGCTCTGTTAAGTTGTGAGATCTATAAAGTATTCATCTTAATGAAGGATCATGGTAAATGTAATTATTGTATTCATATATAATGTGGACAATGATTCTAGTACGAATCAATTCATGTCTTTGGTGCATGAAGAGTCTCGTGCTAGGTACAACGATTTTAATGCCAAATCAATGAAGTATGCTTTATGACTATAAAGTGAGTTAGAATTATCTCTATGTAGTAAGCTATGGGAGTAGTCGGATGTGATTCGAGAGACAAATGTTTCTATTCCTAAACCATTGTAATGGTAGTTAGCATGGAATTGGGAAACTATCACTGATCTATTGTATTCCACTACTAGTAATGATTAATGGATTTTGGTATTACTGAAACATTGTGGATGTACGCTCCTTGGACATAGCCCTTATTAGGGAACCAAGTAAAAGTTTTATTCCTATTTCTACATATGATTGGTCAATTACTAATATAATACATATTATAGTTTTATCATGTTCCTACCAATGTGGGAGAAATATCTGATACTTTTGAAGAAAATTTTTTCACCTTGATTTACCACTCCCCTCTCTCGATGTCCCATGGTCCTGCACTATTACCATCTATGATCCTCATCACATCTCAGTATCCAACCCTCAATAGACTAAAATATCCAAATCATTAAATAATAGACCTATAAACTATATAAAATAATAAATAATAAATACACCTTAGATACCCAAGTTCCATGGGTGGAGAGGAAGTGGTGATAAAATATTACGGTGCCACCAATGATGTACCAACCCTAACATGGTAAAAATGTGAATTAAAACATGATATGATCAAATTAAATACGCACATTAAAATATTCATCATCAATCCATTCTTTTTTTTGACACAAGACAACGATCATAAATTATTTGGTCAATTTATGATTTTTATTAGGATGATAACATAACATTAGGGTTGTGGAAGAATCAAGTATATCCCTAGAAAGTCATGAATATTTATATGTTATTATTTATGATCACAAATGGGGAAATGAAACCCATACATAATCAAATATAAAATTAATATAAGGAAATGGGGATCTACATAGATATATTAAAAAAACCATTGTTTAATAGAGTAATTATATACTAATTACATATACCAAGAATGAGAGAATAGTGCCCATAAGGATATTCTCATATATAGTTCATCAATGAGTAGTACATTTCCAAACTAATGCCATATAGAATTTATGATGTAATAGAGGCTATGGTGGATAATATAATATATATTAACACATGGGGGGGATTAATACCCATTTGATTAAAATCTTATTTAAACATCATTTCAGAGAGGTGGATCGCTATAGAATTTTAAATAAAACCCTATCAGTTGTAAAAGTGAATACCCCGTAATACATCTTTAAGACATTGTACCTACCTCATACAATCACATATAAATATGGAGGGTTCCATTACCAAACCATGATATTTCATAGTATCTTATAAGAAAATGGGGGAAACCACTATCTCTAAGACCATCACAACGTATACATGAAACTGTGCATGAAGACCCACCTACAAACTCATTAGCCCATCATCTTGGCACTCATCACTCATACCAAGATCCATATATCATAGAACTCCACATCATTCACATATATTTTTATTCCAATCAATCAATACCTTCATGGTCACACAACATCTACTATAGGGACCCATCACCATTATCTTTTCACCCCACATTTGAATTCTATAGTGTCCTTTGAACCCACCAAGGCCTTTTATTATAGTCATGAATCCATATACAAAATAGACATGGAATTATCATAAACAATAAGTTCTTACCAAATAATACCATCATAGGGTGTAATAAATCCACATCTTAATTAACAAACAATTGTATGACCACAATATCCCCATTAATTTACCAATCCATGGGCCATGAGAGGGTTGAAGAACACTTTGGGGTCCCCTTGGCCTTCTCATAACGTGACACCTTACTTAGGTTCCTCTATATCATTTTCGACACTAGTGCCCATATTCATTAGTAAAAGGGAAAAAGGTCTCTCAATATCACTATGATCATATTATAGTTAATTGGAATCACCATCAGGAAAACATTCTTGATTAAAGGATTATACCTCATCATATCCCCATGTCTCCCAAGTTAAATCCTCAAAACCATACTGAATATATATACTACCCAGCATACACCCACCAGAGTTCTCACATACAAGTGGGGGAGGAATTTCTACCCAACTCACAAATCATCAATTTCAGGGGCTATAAGGTATCTCAATGATGAAAAATTTCCTACTTATTCCACCCATTCATTGCATATCACATTTCTCTACAAGTGGGTATATCAGGAAACCTTTACTAAGTCCATAACATAAATCCCATTTATTTAATTTATATGATTAATGGAGATCCGAAATATAATGGTACACTTTTTAACAATTCCACTAAATATTGGAGGTCGAAGAATCAAACTAGTGTTTGAAGGTCTATCCAGATCGGTAAATAATTGTTTATCTCATAGAATTTATTAAATGTAAATAATTTCAATAAAGTTTTCATTTTTAGCATAGTAGAGAGACCAAAAATCATAAAATAAATGATGAAGAATAACACCATTTGAATAAATTATAGGAAATCAACTAAAATATATATAGAATAATCAAGTAACAATGGTTGATGATTGAAAGGGAAAAAGTAGAGGGACTCATAGCTTATCCCAAAATTATGGAGGAGAATAGGACATGGACATAACTTTTTTATATGTGAAAAAAGAATCATTTAACATTTTTTAAAGAATCATATGAAGCCACATTTTGTTCAAAACTATGAACCTATAATATGGTCATCACTTCCTCCTACCAAAACCCTTTTATTGGGTTGAAAATATTGGTTTATAAATCACTAAAAAATTATATCACAACACATAAAAAAATAACACCATGTACTATATTAAATACATGATTCTATATTTATATGTTTAAGTTTTGTTCCTCGACCGCATGAAAACCCCAATTCCACATAGTTTCCCATAAAACTCATCATTGTTTTTACATAACATAATATATGTATGTGATAGAAGAAAACCATATTCACATATCTAAACACCAATAATATTCTCCCTAACATCATATGATAATTGTAGACCACTCTTGGTCCATGATCTATATCCAAAACCCTCAATGAGAAGCCATAACTCTTAAAATATCATTCCAAATCATTAATATCATAATCACACAACAGGGGGATAAAAAAATAAAATTACCTATGGATTTTATAGCCATAACAGATGCAGTTCATTACAATTAAAATAATTAAAATTAATTATTTTATATGAAAATATTTTAAAAATGTCTAATGAATATGGTTTTATCTTGATCTTATGGATCAAAATTAATTAAACATTTATAAGAAAATTTATCGTGATAATATTTGTGGGTATTCTATAAATTAATTTTTAGAACATGATTTATATAATGGGAGTGGAAATTGATCATTTATTGCATGTAAGTTGAGTTTTCTATAGCTAATGCACATTCACTATTTTTTGGGAAGATAAATATTAATTATTTAACAAAATTCATTCATTTAAATGATAAAAATACTATTTTTAAGACCAATTTGGATATTAATTTTTTATTTACAACTAAAAATTGTAAAATATATTCCAATTTCCATCATTGTATTCACTTATATTAACTAAATATATCCATGTTTGATTCGACCTCCTAATAAATTTCATAATAAGAATGGAATTTTTTTTAAAAAAGATTTTATATAAGAAATATGAATGTCTAATTCTAGTTAAATCAACCATTTTCCATCTTATATATTTGTATTATACTTAATTGACTAAAAAAGTTGATTTTATTATTTTTTTCTGATTGTTATTTAGAAATTATGATATGATATTTTTCATTATCAAATAAGAGTAATTATTTTAGATTGAGAGAAAATATTTTCACACTAAATTATTTAAAAAGCATCCTTATAAAAAGATAGTTTAAAAAATTCCAAAAAATTGAATTCAACTTTTAAATAATTTCTCGATAAAATTTATTTTAAATAAAGAACAACATAAGTGAAATATTTATAAATATGTTTAAAAGTTTAATTTTAAGGAAAGACTCGTGATTTAGTATAATATACCAGATCAGAAATTTTGGAATAAATTTTAGATGTTTTAATTCTATATATACATGATTGAAAATAAAAAATATTTTATATAATATATAAAAAAATATATTATCATTAGATTATAATGTTTTTTATTTTCAGTTAAATCATCTGTAACATTTCCAAAATAAGAATTTTTATATGAAATGGATTCAAAAGAAATACTCTCATAAAAAAACAAATACATTCTGATTGAAATCAATTTTTTTTTTTTTTCTATTTTTAAAAATATAAATTGGAGCTTTTATGTTTCTAAAAAATTGGAAATCACATAATGAAAAATAAAAAAACAAGTCTACATGATGGGATATATTATAATTAACATTGTATTTCATTGATTAAAAAATAAAAATTTGATCTCTTTCTACACTAAATCCAAGTGATTATTTAACCATGTGAACATTTATCATTTCCATTGTAGTTTTCAAAAATTATTTCCAAGAACTACAGTTTCATTGGTGATAAATATATCAACCTATGTATTTAAAAAATATAATTCAAAATGACAAATTATGTCATTTTTCCAAAATATTCTCAACAGTACCATTAGATTTAGTTGTAAATTGATTGATGAACTGGATAAAAATTAAATAAGGTTTTATTTCTTCATCATATAAGGTACAATATAAAAAATAGGGGATCACATTAATTGAATCTTCAATAACTTTCATGAAATTTTTAAATTTACAAATAATTATGGTTAAATAATTAATAAAAGTATTTAGATAATTTTATTTCATAGGTATCGAATTATGAGTCATGGAGGAAGCATTCCTCCAATGTTTTACTTATGTTCATCAATTAAACATCCTTTTAATACTATATATTTCTTTTGAAAACATGGAATTTCTTGTAATCTAATCAACAACATCATGTAAAAAAATATTGTCATGTAATTTCCTAGCATCCTCTAAAATTACAAATATAGGCCACTCATAACACTCATATTAATTGGTGGTATTACCCTAGGGAATGGTATTGGTGGTTAGGGATATTCATGGTCATTTTGAGAACTTTTTTTAAAAAACATAAGCAATTCATTTTTTAAATATTTCTTAAATCATTAATAAAAATATTCTCCTTTCGGTATTTACTTATCATTCATAATATATTTTAAATTTTATATAGGTTAAAAAGTAGACAGACTATTGTAAATAATTATAAATTGTACTACCAAGGATTATAATTCACATATACATGTTTTCATTCATAGTTCACATATTGATTGTTATTCAACATAGATACACTAATAACATAAAACAATTACATTTTACATTCCATATCATTCAGTTCCACATGATAATTATACATAAAACCTCCAATAATAAGTTCCCTTATATTTATAATTTGTTTTAAATTTCCACATTTTATTAATCAAGGTTTCGATTATAATTTTTTATTATATCATAGTTTCCTCAGTGTTTGTTTCTAAATTTTAGCAGTTTCTGTCAATCTGAAATTTATTCTGTCTTGCAAATTATAATTCTAATTAATCATTCATTGTTATGTAATAATTATTTTTCCTTGAATGAATAATTAAAGTTGTTTTGGATGTATAAATCACTTATAATACTTAGTATTCCTTCCATTGTTTAAATATTAATTTGGTTAACATGGTCCTTATTGGTTTTAATAGGAATCTATTACTAGGAATGTGACATTCCATAATTCATAATATTTATTCATTTATGCACTTCAATCACTATAATGATAATTTTAGGTATAAATTCCAAAATGAAATTATATTTTAAAACATGGATTAAGATTGTGTAGTGTTGTGTTGTTTTGTACGACACTATACCATAGTAGTAAGATCAATATTTTGACTCTAAATCATTTTATTTTCATAAACATATGTTGGGACTTATTGATAACATTTACCAATAAAAATTTTCCATTTATCAAAATTAATAATCAATGTGGGGTGCATAAGATGTAATAGTTCTAGTAGTAATAGATATTTTATCGACTAAATCGTCTCATATTATAGAATATATCAGGATTCTATTAGAATCAAAAATTTATTCACCATAATATTGAATTTAAAGTTGTTCAATTAAATTATTTTGGGGGAAACTAAAACAAATTATTTTATTATCACTTAATATTTCTGAAAAGTTCCACCTAGATTTTTTGGAATTCCAAAAAAAATATTTTCATATTAATTTATTTATAGAAACTTGAATTTTTCATAAGATGAATTTTCATTAATTATTTCCAATCTAAAATTAGTATGGTGTGGGAAAAAATAACCACTTCATGGGAACTCATTAAAAAAATCCCTTGTCATTATTATAACTTCATTTTCTCCAAATCGTTTACTATTATAAAAAATAAAAATAAAAATCATAACAATTATTATGTTTTTCTCACAATTAATATCCATTTTATTTTAGTAATTGATGAATTAATTTTAATTCTATTTCAAAACTAGTAGGTGCATCATGATTTTCTAAATTATTTTTATGACAGACTTCATAGGATTATTCCAAGTCCATATAAAATTTTTTACTATTTTTTTCTAATTCTATAAAAATAATTAATTTTGATGGAATATAGGGTTCTTCATATGTAATTTTTTTATGTTCCCACCCAAAATATTTTATGATAATACTATATAATATCATTCTAAATATAAATGTTTAATTTTTTACATCACGTATTATACTGTGGCACCTTGAAAATTATTATTTTTTAGATAATTTACTCCGAACAGGATAATGAAATTTATCATGAACATAACTTGTATAGCCTCTAATTATATTTATATAACATCCCATATTTATGTAAAAAATTAATATTAAAAACAATTCTATATTCATCTGTTAAATAAGGATTATAAAATTTAATCATATATCAGGTTGAATAGGGATTCATGTTTGAAATGTGGATTCTTTATTTGTTCTTATTCAATAATCAGGGTTCATAGTTGTCAAAAATAAAATATTGGCCAAAGTAAGTGATTAAATGTTATATTTGTCACTATGAAAAAATGTTTAACACAATTATTATCACCACACATAACCTCAAAGGAAAATGGTATTTATACAAACTTATCAAATTCCAGTTAAATTGACCATTGTTTAGTGCATTTTCGATGTAATATAAATATGAGATAGATATTGAATAGGTTCAGAATCCCCGTACACAAGTTACTTCAAATTGCTGACATATATTTATTGAATGGGATTTAAAAATTTCTCTTTTTATTAAATTAATTTCTTCAAAATTTTATTCTTCTATAAGAACTATTTCAAAATTTATTCCAATTTAATTTAATGTGTTTTATTAATTTACAAATTGGAATATGAATGAAAATTTAAAGAGAATTTCTTTTTTTTCACACATGATAAAAATACACAAAAAGTGAAAAATAAACACCAAAATAAAATGAAAATTATACACCATAAAGAAAAATAAAAAAAAAGAAAATTGAAAAATGAAATGGATAAAATCTTACTTTAGAATATGATATTCCTCCTCCCATATTTATTTTTTATAATTTCATCATTTTGTAGAAGTACATTTAGAAAAATAAATAATTTCATTATAGATGTAACAAGGACAAGTGTAAAGGAATGACACAATCATTCCTCAATTGTGTTCATAAGATTGAAGCAGAATATCATCTTTTGAAGGCTCTTAAATTTTTTCCTTATATAGCATTGGTATTTTCCAATTGACTATAAATGGTTCTACATTAATTTTTCATTAAATAGCATAACACTAAATGAGAAAAAAATAGTAATAATTAAGGGCCCATATCATTAGGAATGAAGTTTACTTGGAAACATTGTTAGTCTCGAATCAATGAGATAAAAAAAATTTCTTTCCCAAAAACCCTTTTAAAGGATCAACTCATCATGGAATGGTTTATTTTTTACATTTTATATCTTTACATATTCAATGTAATTAATTAAAATTTTATCCAAATATTATAAGTAGTAATTTTTTATATTACATCAATTTAACTAAATCATGTTTCATATTTTGGTAGCATAATGGAATATATCTTTTAATTATACACATAATTTAAATGATTTTCAATAGCTGTAATACTTTTTTCCCATTTTCTAAGAAGCCGGTGTATGGGAAACCGGTAACATAATAGACAAACAGAAAACCAGAATACAAATCACCACATCAAGAGAATTCAAAATTTGAAAAAACCAAACCCCACACCTCGAGACACGAACCCATGCATCAGTCTCAAATCTTGGGATCCCTCGAACCCTACAACACCTCAAACCATGACCAGCCTCATTCATAGGGAGGAGAAGAATTACATAGTTCATTCATTCCTATGGATCAAAGACTAAACCATATAATCATCATCTAAACATCACATATAGGTCTCTGGTCATCCACGAACTACTTTTCATAACATCAAACAATAACAAAACAAACATAAATCAATTCCAGAGTCAAAATCAACATCAACCATCGAGCAGAATCTTCTCGAATGCTCTTCCATAGCTGATAGAACCCTGGTCACTAGATCCATGGTCAGAAAAACCATGTTCCATCTACGAGACCTCCATGAGCATCAGACACGGAAGGAACATATAGTGGAAAACATACCAAGAATCAAGAATCCGAATGACCATCACCCTGAACTGGGAGGCCGACCACCGCGCCTGGGCAGCCTCGCCGATGAGGAGATCCGAGGCAATATGACCCAGAAACGCCTCCCCAGGCTTGGATCTGGTCATATCTGAACTACAGAAGGACCATCATCGGAGTCCAAATCGTGACGACTAAGGGAAGCAGAAGAATCAAGTAGGGGAGGGGGAAACCGACGACGGCTGTGCCGCTAGAATACATCCTGATCTTCCAACAAAAAAGCATCGACAGACCACCTGCAATGCGGAGACCACCGAACACAAAAACTGCAATAGTAAAAAGAAGAAAACATGGGGGAGAAAAAAGGGTCAGGCCTCACCAAATCTTCCATCCCAATGCCGAAGATGCGAGCCTTACCCCTCCAGATCGAAGGTGAGGGGAAACCATTGATCGTGAGGTGGGGATAGAACCGCCGCTTAGAGGCCCTATTGAAAATTATTAAATTAATTGAATGTTTCTAATTATAGATCTGAAATTGATTTTCTATACATCAATCTAAAATGATTCATTCTGATTTAAGTTTTTAATGTAGTTCAATAATGAAAAAGAGCATCATCCAATCTGAATGTCCAATATTTTCTCAGTAGATATTTTCTCCAAAATATATTAATTCAATCCATTTTACAATTAATGAATTCTATTTCATTTAGTATTATAGAATGTAAAAAAAATATTGATATTTATATTTCCTTAAAAAATATCTAATGATGTATTATATAAATGGGTTCCTTGACTAATAATGATTAATAATTTTATCCCATACATACAAATTCTTTATATAAATAAGATTTAAAACGCTTAGCATCAAAAAACAAATTGGGAATATGTTATAATCACTCAGTCATATAATTAATAATAATTATTAGGTTACTGTTTTCAAAAGATTGGGGAAATGTTCCTATAATATGAATTCATCACGAATAAACTAACTCAAAAATTTAAATTTGTTAATGATTTTTTTATTTCTATCTGAAATATTAATATGAATCTAAATGGAATTTAAATTAAAAAATATTAACTAATAGAATATTATAGGTGTACAAAAAATACACATGTGATTTCAAAAAAAAATTAGTGTCCGAAATAATCCCTAACACTGAAACTAAGAGAAAAAATCAATACTTGTTGAATTTAAAAATATGATTTTTATATATTGCTTATTTTTTTCACTTAAATAAATCTCTAAATTAGCTATCTCTCTTATTTAAATCTTGTTCTCACAAAATATATTATAAAACTGAGTAATAGATAACTAGTGGAGAGAATTATCATTAGAAAGAAAATTAATAGCATGTGTAAACCATGTTCTTAAAATATAATCTGAAAAAAATTTAATAATTTGTAACGGTTTCCAAGATTGGTTTATGGATTTTTGGCTTCTCACATAAAATAATTGATAATATATTATAATACCGAACCACTAGATCCGCATAATTTTCGTAATATTTATTTCAAAATATAATTACTAAAAAATATTATCTTGTTTTTTTCATCATGGTTCTTAATTGAAAGTATATTTGTGTAATGGATTGTAAATAATGTTAATTTAGATCACAAAAAATGGATAAATATTTACAAAACAGAAAACAATAGATATAATATTATTCATTAGTTGTGTTTTAGTAATCATGTACTTGATTTAGTTTCATAGTTGATTATGTTATTAGATTATATTTATTTAACATTCTATAAAACAATTCCAAGAGAAAATTATGATATTACATCCATCATTTCAAATAGAAATTCCATTTTGGTGAACAGATATTGTATTGTGATACTATATTATGTTTTATCTCTATAAAGTCATTTTTATTACTCTCATCATATAATATTGTATATTTCTTTTGATTTATTTTGTAAAATGGAAATGTTTTCATTAAAATTACTATTATTAAAATTTTATTAATACAATAATATCTATGGAATTATCATAGTTTCCTCACTATTTTTCAGTATGGTTTTGATGAAATGATTCAACGTTAGTCTGGCCCCCTTGAATTCAATATTTCAATACAATATGGTCAGGAATAATTCCTTTTACTATTATGAAATTGAATTTTGTTTTTTTGACAATAATTTTATATTTATGATCACAATGACATCATAAAAAAATTTAAAACCTATATCAAAAGTAGATATATAAATTTTCAAATCTCCCATGAAAACATATATACATTTCTCTAATTGTTTAGAAAATATTCTGATCATACATAGTTGAATAGTACAAACAGAATTATGAAAATATAGTGGAATTCTAAGACCTGAAAATATTTCAAATAACATGATTGAATGTTGTTTTTTTATATTTAAGAGAAATATATTTAGAAATTAACCAAACAAAACAATCCACTAAATAGTATTGGGTAAATCCTATAATCCCATCAAAGCATGGGTAATAAATGGGAGAAGCTAATGATCATCGGTAGTGTATATATTGATGTTTTTTAATCATTACACACAATACATTTTTTATGTTTAATTGGAATGGGTTATCCGAATTCATTATTTGAAATTATAAGAACTCTATTTGTAAGAACAATCTGTATCAGAATCAGTTATTGGATACTAAAACATATATATACAATTCCAACAGCTATTAATTTTTTCACTTAATATTTAATAACTTATAATAGTTTTGGATTAAAACTTCATTGAAATTGTTTGACTTATTTACAATTTTTCTCTAACTAGATTATATTGAAGAAAATTTAAGTAATAATTCAAGTTTATTAAAATATATCCATCTTTTAGATTTCATTAATTCTATATGGACTCATAAAAATTTATTTTTCTAAACTATTGATATATATTTTACCGTTATTTTGGAAACTTATCAGTCACATCAATGAAAAAATATCTCATATTTTATGGAATTGGTTTAAATTATAACTATGGGACATTTTTCTAATTCAAAAAGAACAATTTAAAGATTCCACAAGAATATATTTTATTGAAAATTAGATTCTTATTGATTTAAAAATAAACAAATTTATTAATTGGTTGAAATGAAAACATCATGCAAGAGATAAAAATTCAAAGTAGCCAAAATAAAAATTAAAATTAAAATAATTCACAAGATTTATGGAATCATTGATCCTTGAGAATGCCATATACCAATAAAAAATCTAATATCCATACATACCAATTCTCTTCATTCCATCCTATCTACATAATAGAATATGCAACTAAACCTATCATCAGAGAAAATCACTACAATAAAAATCCATAACAGCATAACACCATCTATCATCCGTGCTATGAAAATGCAACACCAATATGCTCGGGAGAGTTAGTCGTCCCCCAAAAAAACAGAATCAACACACTTATGTCAATCATCATAACCAAAAATTTACAATAAAATCCATAAACATAAAAAATGTTTCATCAAATAATAGAAATAAAGATGATTTCCATTCATAGAAGCACCAAAAGATTACATTTTTCTTAAGAAAACTAAAATCTTAAATATATTAAAACAAATAGTGATGATGCCGAACCCTAAATATCAAGGAATAAGAACAGAGTAGGTCAAGTGTGGGACACTTTTGGACAACAAAACTCACATAGAAAAACCTTGGAGAAGAAACCGCTCAATGTCAGACCTAGAGAGGATCTGAGGGACTTGAACTGAGGACAGAGAATTGAATAAGACAGTGCTCTGAATGAAGAAATCCAGAAATGACTGAAACTAAGGCCAAAGAAGAGAACAATCCAATGTTAGAAATATTTAAAACCCATCAACCACCAAACCAAATATAATAAAACAAAGATGAACCATCACTCTATATCTGACATAGAGAGTCTCAATCGAACATGAGATTAGTTAAGGCTAGATTGATTAAGGATTCGACATAGATCCACCTTCGATAGAATCAATATGAATGATGAAAGAACAACAATGGAATGAAATAGATAAATCAAGGAGAGGAGAAATGGTTGAAATATAAAACAAATTAATTAAAAAACCTTCCTCGAAGGAGCTATTCTAAATTGAGTAATCCCAAGGGGAAATGTTTTTTTTTTGACAAAGTGACATTGAAAGGGTTAGAATGACCTGATCTGTCCTGAGGAAACCCAAATTCAGAGTTCACTTGAGGGAGAGAATTGGGAGAAAAATGTGGCCATCTATTATAGAAATAATAAAATATATATCAATATCATGAAATTATTGATTTATATAAACAATTAAATATTCAATTCAATGTGTAAGATATTATTTTTTAACATAATTTTTTAATTTGAAATCACTCGACACTGGTTTGAGAATAAAAAATTCAACCTTCTTCCAAAAAATATTAAAACTACTCATTTTTATACAATTTTCACCTATTTGATCTAAATCATATGAATCCATTGAAAAATTCATATCTTTACATGCAGTGGAATTAGTATTAAACTTATATTCTTATGAAATTTTTTTCACTCATGTAAATCATTTTCTATTTAAAACATTAATTAATTTATAAAACAATAATTTTTATGATCGCTATATATAAAACCGTGAATATAATTTGTGAAAGGCCCATCAATCATCTTAAATTAAGTGGAATGATGATCATCTATTGGTTCTTTTGTGGATTGAGATTTTTTAATGTGAACTATTTCTTCTTTAAAATCAGGTGTTAATGTTCCCCTAAGAACACATGTGATTACTATGGATACATTCTAAAAAGGTATTCATTTAGTTAAAGGGAAAATGTTTCATAATCAATCTCAAATAAACAAATATATAGTAGAAAAAATCTTGTCACAAACATGTATGAGAACATCCCCAGTGATGACTAAATGTTTAGATCAACATCAGTTAAAAATGTTAGTTATTATCCCAAAAAGATTTAACTCTCCAAATTTTAATATATATTAAACAAAATAGGGAATCACATTTATCAATGAACGTGAAACTATCAAGGCATCCTTAAATCTATCCCACTATATTTCTAGAAATTATTTAAGTCTTTTGTGCTTTGATTAGAAAGGAAATACATGGATGAAATTTTCCTCACATGGTTTACTCTTACACATCCCTTAAATATCCTCCTATGAGAGAACTTATAAATTTAAATCATGGTGTAAATTGGAATGTATTTTACAACATTAAAAATGATAATAATTATTTAATATTACAAAAAGATTCTAAAATACTTTTTCCATGTACCTCTCCACACTCTTCTTCATTGGTGAGATTCCCTTTGGGGAATTCAATTGTAGTTTTGGAATTTCCTTATCATTTTCATTATTGTATAGAGGAAAAAAATGTTTCAATGGTTTTTTTCAATTATTTATGTTTCTTTCATGTCAGGGTTCCAATTTATAATTTTTTTTATCTTTCATAAAAAAATTCAAATTTTTTAGCAAGTTTTACTATTGTTTTCTTTTCATCTAAATGATTTCAATTAGGTAAATAAGTTCCAGAAAACATTTGTTCATGTTTAGGTTCAGAGTTTATATATTTTGGTTTTTTAAAATTATGCTATATCTAATCTATATAACATAAGGAATTATGTTCACTAATAATAATTATTTACAAGATAACATGTACTAAAAAACACCCAAAAATATTCTTCTCTATACATTCAATATTAGATTAAATTTTACCCATTTGGGTCCTCAAATTTTTCATCATGATTTTTTGCTGTATCTCTATTTCATTAATGTTATTTTCAGAATATTTATTGTATTATATAAGTTGGAAATATAATCCATCATTATAATTTTCTTTTATATAAATGTATCATTGTTTCGAATTGCATGTTCGGACATAGAATAATATTCCCTTGTGTTTAGGTTTTCAAAATCTATCATTTGATTGAATATACTTTATTTTTTTGTAATTATGGTAGAATCAAAATTGACATCTTTTGTGTTGAAAATGATTATTAATACACTTATTCATGCCTTAGTAGTTTCTTGAATTTAGGTACAATCTTCATTAAAATTATAATTTGCGTAAGAAATTCATCAATTAATTAGATGTTGAAAAATAGTTTGATGTTGATTTTGTCTATGAAGTGATCAAAAAAATTTTACAATATAAAATTTTAGTAATAACCATAAAGTGAATAAAAATAATTTTACATTCATTGCATGATGTGGTAACATCTTGATGATATTTAACATGAAAGACCCAGTTTCTTCCAAATTTATGATAATTTTATGCCATATTTTCATGAATATTTATCAATGTCAATATGTTTGTATCATCCAATGCTCATTATGAATCTATAAACATAATATTATATGAATCTAAAATTCACTCATAATAATATTAAATTAAATGTTTTCAATTTTCTTATTGAGGAGAAAATAAAACACAATACTTTACGTAACACTAAATGTTTATGAGAATTCCCTCATCAAATATTCTAAATTACACATTTTTATTTTATGATTCCCATAGTTTGAGAGGAAGGGGAATTTTTATTAATTCATTATAGTCTTTAATAAATATGGTGTGGGTATAAAAGAACCACTAATAGTTGACTATTTACAATGAAAATAGAAACAACATGAAGTTCTATTCTATATCCATTTAGTCTTTATGGTATCATGTTTTCACAATGATAACAAATTTCATTAATATTCTTGTGTGGATACTACCATTTATGATCATTAAATTTAGATAATTTATTAATGAAAATGGTTTTGATATGAAAACTAGTATATACAAGAAATATATTCCATATTATTTTGATATGTTTATTAATTAAGTGAATCCAATTTTTTATATGTAATATTATAAAAATAAATAATTATGGTTAAAAATAGTTTCATCATAATGTGTCAATTGAGGATGTTGAATAATATGGTTTATTCTCATGTATTTCGTCACTCACATCATCAAAAACTATGTTTTTTACTTTATATAATCAATATAGTCAAAGATTGATTGCAATAAGTACTATTAATCTAAGGTTCCAAAAAATTAAAATTCCTTTTTTGTACTTTTGGATGTAAAAATATTAAAATTATGAAAACTCCCTAATAATGTATTGAAATTAATGGAGATTATTTGTAATTAAATAAAAAACAATATTTTATCCTAAATAAATAAAGTAAGATGGGTCCCATGGTTGTATCATAAACAGGTTAGAAACTAGGTTAAATACATTTTTTCTACTTTTTAAGAAGAAAAAAATTAGGTATTTTATTGTTTTGGAAAAAATATAATGAAAGATTATGAAAATTAATTATATAAGAAATCATGATGGTTACTTTCAATTTAAAAGAACACTTGATTGAAAAAGATAGTAAATACAATTTTCAAAATGTAGTAAAATTGAAGAAAATTTAACCCTCAAACACTCCCATATTCCTTATCCATAAATCTATCGTAATTGAATTATTCAATTCACAATACTAGTCCTAATAATGTACTCCCAATTCAATAAATTATTAATATTAAGCACCCTATTTAGTTGTTGATAATTCTATAAAAGAGATTCAATAACTTTAATACATATAAAAATTGAAAACTATTTCAAATAATTATTCCTATAAAAAATCATTATTTTTTCCTTTTAATTGTATTAATAACCATATAACATTAAAAAATTAAATTTGGTGTACAATACAAATAGATAAAAAATAATTTTAGATCAAAAGATGACAGTATAACCCAAGAATTAAAATTCATCTAAAAATTCAATAATATATTTTAAATGAAACACCAAATCATAAGAGGTGTACATATGTATCCATCACCCATATCTAGAAATTATATCCAGGGAGAATAGATATAAAATAATATATTGAATTATATTATATTTTACTATTTAATTCAAGAGTTATTAACCCCTATGTGTTATCACCGCATATAGTCGATAATTATTTCTCATCGATTCCAATAAATCATCCAACATTTTTTTAATCATGTATCAAAATTACCAATATTAGTGGGAATATACTTTCAAAAGTTTTTCGGTTTCATTTCACTCATTTGGAACAAGAACCTCAATTTCAACAACTTTTATTCATTTTTTCTCATAGTGGTAGAACATGTTCCATGATCTGGGATTTTTTCCTTGCATGGGGTATTTACATTAACAAATGTGTTTTATTTCTATTTAAATCATCGCTATTATTTATAGATTATCTGTCTCCAAAATTAAATTTTCTATTCCATCAGATACAATTGTCTCCAAAATCATCAACTTATTCAATGCAACATCATATTCTCTATATTTTTTTATATTTTATAATTTAATAATTTATTCATGAGATTATTTCAATAATAAAATAATCCCATATAATATAACGAATACTATACATAAATATATAAGATATTACCCTTTAAAAAATACTATCATATATAATTTGTATGATATTTTATTAAAACATCACAAATTTTTTTAACACGCAATGATGAATAAAATATTTTCCTCTAAATGAATTTTTGCGTTATAGATCCATAATAATACACTTGATACATAGTATATCTGACATATCATGATATATATTTATATATATAAGCGAGATAATATCCAAAATAATAAACTAACATGAAGCTAACATATTTCACATAGACAACTTTTCTCTCATACAATTTAAATGATCTTATATGATACATACAATTCATCAATTTAACAATTCAAGGAAAATGCATATAAATAATGAGAAACTAATTATAAATTTATTTCTTAGACTAAATTATGTATCATATGAAGCTTATCCTTCCAAAATATGGTACACATCAGTTTAAATATAGAATAATTGTTACATATGATCTTGAAAATTTTATACATAGATGAATATGAACTATATTATAGAATATGTCACTCATTTGAAATTTCTTCTAATAAATATGATACAAATGAATTTTAATCCCTAAAATATTACAAATCATATCAAATATCAAACTTATCTAATGAAATATCTAAAACATTAATTAATGATGTTATATATACGATGTGAATTTAAACATATATCACTTATCACTATTTCTCATAGTATATATGACAGTTATCACCATATCTTGAAAAAAAATGGTACATATCACCTTTCTTCTTGGAAAGTATCATACATATGGTTGATTATGGGAATTTATGTATTATCTCAAGAAAAGAATAATACACATTACAAACATATCAAAAATTATTATCATTTATGTAAAAATTGAATATTTTATCCAAATAAAAAATTAAATCATTATTTCATTACACAAAATTTATCAACTCAACAACCATATAAAATTATTTACTGTTTTTTTTTCTAATTCTATAAAAATAATTAATTTGGAAGGAAAAGAGGGTTCTTCGTATGTAAAATTTTTTTATGTTCCCACCAGAAATATTTTATGATAATACTATATAATATCATTCTAAATATAAATGTTTAATTTTTTACATAACTTATTATACAGTGGCTCCTTGAAAATTATTGTTTTTTATATAATTTACTCCGAAGAGGATAATGAAATTTATCATGAACACAACTTTTATAGCCTATAATTATATTTATATTACATCCCATATTTATGTTGAAAAATAATATTAAAAACCATTCCATATACATATGGAAAATAAGGATTATAAAATTTAATCATATATCAGGTTGAATAGGGACTCATGTTTGAAATGTGGATTCTTTATTTGTTTTTATTCAATAATCAGGGTTCATAGTTGTCAAACATAAAATATTGGCCCAAATAAGGGATTAAATGTTAAATTTTTCACTATGAAAAAATAATTTAACCCAATTATTATCACCACACATAACCTCAAAGACACATGGTATTTCTACAAACTTATCAAATTCCAGTTAAATTGACCATTGTTTAGTGCATTTTTGATGTAATATAAATATGAGATAGATGTTGAATAGGTTCAAAATCCCCGTACACAAGTTACTTCAAATTGCGTACATATATTTATTGAATGGGATTTAAAATTTTCTATGTTGATTAAATGAATTTCCTCAAAATTTTATTCTTCTCTAAGAAATATTTTAAAATTTATTCCAATTTAATTTAATGTGTTATATTAATTTACAAATTGGAATATGATTGAATATTTAAAGAGAATTTTTTTTTTCTCACATGTTAAAAATACACAAAAAGTGATAAATAAACACCAAAATAAAATGAAAATTATAAACCATAAAGAAAAATAAAAAAATAAAATTGAAAAATGAAATGGATAAAATCATACATTAAACTATGATATTCCTCCTCCCATATTTATTTTTTATAATTTCATCATTGTGTAGTAGTACATTTAGAAAAATAAATATTTTCATTATAGATGTAACAATGACAAGTGTAAAGGAATGACACAACCTTTCCTCAATTGTGTTCATAATATTGAAGCAGAATATCATCTTTTGAAGGCTCTTAAATGTTTTCCTTATATAGCATTGGTATTTTTCCAATTGACTATAAATGGTTCTACATTCATTTTTTTTTAATAGTATAAAACTAAATGAAAAAACAATAGTAATAATTAAGGTCCCATATCATTAGGAATGATTTTTACATGGAAACATTGTTAGTCTCGAATCAAAGAGATAAAAAAATTTCTTTCCCAAAAATCCTTTTAAAGGATAAACTCATCATGGAATGGTTTATTTTTTAATTTTTATATAATTAAATATTCAATGTAAATAATTAAAATTTTATCCCAATATTATAAGTAGTCATTTTTATATTACATCAATTTAAATAAATCATGTTTCATATTTTGGTAGCCTAATGGAATATATCATCAAATTATACACATAATTTAAATGATTTTCAATACCTGTAATATAATTTTTTTCCATTTTCTGAGAAGCCGGTGTATGGGAAACCGGTAACATAATAGACAAACCACAAACCAGAATACAAATCACCACATCAAGAGAATTAAAAATTTGAAAAAACCAAACCCCACACCTCGGGACACGAACCCATTCGTCAGCCTCAAATATCGGGATCCCTCGAACCGTGCAACACCTCGAACCATGACCATCCTCATTCACAGGGAGGAGAAGAATTACCTAGTTCATTCATTCCTATGGCTCAAAGACCAAACCATCTTATTATCATCTAAACATCACTGATAGGTTGCTGGTCATCCACGAACTACTTTTCATAGCATCATACAACAACAAAAAAACATAAATCAATTCTAGAGTCAACATCAACATCAACCATCGAAAAAAATCTTCTTGAATTATCCTCCATCTCTGATAGCACCACTATCACTAGAACCAAGTTCAGAAGAACCATGTTCCATCTATGAGACCTCCATCAACATCAGATGCGGAAGGAACACATAGTAGAAACCATACCGAAAATCAAGAAGCCGAATGACTGTCAACCTAGACTGGGAGGCTGACCACCACGCCTTGGCAGCCTCACCGATGATGAGATACGAGGCAATATGACCCAGAAACGCCGCCCTAGGCTTGGATCTGGTCAGATCTAAACTACAGAAGGACCATCATCGGAGTCCAAATTGTGACGACTAAGGGAAGTAGAAGAATAAATTAGGGGCGGGGGATACAGACGACAGCTATGCCTCTAGAATACATCCTGATCGTCCAACCTAAAAGCATCGACATACCACCTACAATGCGGAGACCACCGAACACAAAACCTGCAACAGTAAAAAGAAGAAAATCCGGGGGAGAAAAAAGGGGCAGGCCTCACCAAAGATTCCACCCCAATGCCGAAGATGCGAGCCTTCCCCCTCCGGATCGAAGGTGAGGAAAAACCATTGATCGTGAGCTGGTGAGAGAATCGCCACTTAGAGGCCTTACTGAAAATTATTAAATTAATTGAATGTTTCTGATTTTAGATCTGAAATTGATTTTCTATACATCAATCTAAAATGATTCATTCTAATTTATGTTTTTAATGTATTTCAATAATGAAAAAGAGAATCATCCAATCTGAATGTCCTATATTTTCTCAGTAGATATTTTCTCCAAAATATATTAATTCAATCCATTTTACAATTAATGAATTCTATTTCATTGAGGATTATAGAATGTAAAAAAATATAGTTATTTATATTTCCTTAAAAAATATCTAATGATGTATACCATAAATGGGTTCCTTGACTAATAATGACTAATAATTTTATCCCACACGTACAAATTCTTTTTATGAATACGATGTAAAACACTTAGCATCAAAAAACAATTTGAGAATATGTTATAATCACTTAGTCATATAATTAATAATAATCATTAGGTTAAGGTTCTCAAAAGATTAGGGAAATGTTCCTATAATATCAATTCTTCATGCATAAACTACCTCAAAAATTTAAATTTGTTAATGATTTATTTTATTTCTATCTGAAATATTAATATGAATCTAAATGGATTTTTAAATTTTAATAAATTGTAACTAATATAAGATAATAGGTGTACAAACAAAATACACATGTGATTTCAAAAAAACATTAGGATCCGAAATAATCCCTAACACTGAAACTAAGAGAAAAAAATTTATACTTATTGAATTTAAAAATATGATTTTTATATATTGCTTATTTTTTTCACTTAAATAAATATCTAAATTAATTATCTCTCTTATTTATATTTGTTCTCACCATATATATTATAAAACTGAGTCATAGATAATTAGTGGAGAGAATTATCATTAGAAAGATAATTAATAGCATTTGTAAACCATGTTATTAAAATATAATCTGAAAAAAATTAATAATGTGTAATGGTTTCCAAGACTGGTTTATAGATTTTTGGTTTCTCACATAAAATAATGGATAATATATTATAATACCGAACCACTAGATCCGGATAATTTTCGTTATATTTATTTCAAAATAAAATTACTTAAAAATATTATCTTTTGTTTTTCATCATGTTTCTTAATTGAAAGTATATTTGTATAATGGATTGTAAATAATGTTAATTTAGATCACAAAAAATGGATAAATATTTTTCAAAACAAAAAACAATAGATATAATATTATTCATTAATTGTGTTTTAGTAATCATGTACTTGATTTTGGTTCATAGTTGATTATGTTATCAGATTATATTTATTTTCCCTTCTATAATAAAATTCCCGGAGAAAATTAGGATATTACATCCATCATTTCAAATGGAAATTCCATTTTGGTGAACAGATATTGTATTGAGATACTATATTATGTTCTATCTCTATAATGTCATTTTTATTACTCTCATCATATAATATTATATATTTCTTTTGATTTATTTTGTAAAATGGAAATGTTTTCATTAAAATTCCTTTTATTAAAATATTATTAATAAAATAATATCTATGGAAATATCATAGTTTCCTCACTATTGTTCTGTATGGTTTTGATGAAATGATTCAACGTTAGTCTGTCCCCCTTGAATTCAATATTTCTACACTATATGGTCAGGAATGAGTCCTTTTAATATTATAAAATTGAATTATTTATTTTTGACAATAAGTTTTTAATTATGATCACAATGAAATCCAAAAAAAATTTAAAACCTATATCAAAAGGAGATATATAAATTTTTAAATCTCCCATGAAAACATATATACATTTCCCTAATTATTTATATAATATTCTCATTATACATATATGAATATTACCAACAGAATTATGAAAATATAGAGGAATTCTATGATTTGAAAATATTTCGAATAACATGATTGAATGTTGTTTTTTTATATTTAAGAGAAATATAATTAGAAATTAACCAAAAAACCATCAACTAAATAGTATTGGGTATATCCGAGAATCCCATCAAAGCATGGGTAATAAATGGGAGAAGCTAATCATCATCTGTAGTCTATATATTGAAGTTTTTTAATCATTACACACAGTACATTTTTTATGTTTAATTGGAATGGGATATCCTAATTCATGATTTGAAATTGTAAGAACTCTATTTTTAGGAACAATCTGTATCAGAATCAGTTATTGGATAATAAAACATATATATACAATTCCAACAACTATTAATTTTTTCACTTAATTTTTTATAACTTATAATAGTTTTGGATTAAAACATCATTGAAATTGTTTGACATATTTAAAATTTTTCTCTAACTAGATTATATTGAAGAAAATTTAAGTAATAATTCAATTTTAATAAAATATATCCATATTTTAGATTTATTTTATTCTATATGGACTCATAAATATTTATTTTTCTTAACTATTGATATATATTTTTCCGTTATTTTTGAAATTTATCAGTCTCATCAATGAAAAAATATCTCATATCTTATGGAATGGGTTTAAATTATAACTATGGGACCTTTTTCCAATTGTAAAAGAAAAATTTAAAGATTCCTCAAGAATATATTTTATTAAAAATTATATTCTTATTGATTTCAAAATAAACAAATTTATTAATGGGTTGAAACGAAAACATCATTCAAGAGATAAAAATTCAAAGTAGCCAAAATACAATTAAAAATTAAAAAAATTCACAAGATTTATGGAATCTTTAAACCTTGAGAATTCCATAAACCTAGATCAAATCTAATATCCTTATATACCAATTGTCTTCATTCCATCCTATCTACATAATAGAATATGTAACTACACATATCATCAGAAAAAATCACTATAATAAAAAACCCTAACAACATAACACCATCTATCATCTGTGCTTTGAAAATGAAACACCAATATGCTGGGGAGAGTTAGTCATCCCCCAAAACAATAGAATCAACCCACTTCTGTCAAACATCATAACCAAACATTTACAAAAAAATCGATAAAAATAAAAAATGGTTCATCAAATAATAGAAATAAAGATGATTTCCATTCATAGAATCACCAAAACATTATATTTGTCTTCAGAAAACTAAAATCTGAAAGATATTGGAACAAATAGTGATGATGTAGAACCCTGAACATCAAGGAATAAGAACAGAGTAGTTCAAGTGTGGGACACTTTTGGACAACAAAACTCACATAGCAAAACCTTTGAGAAGAAACCGCTCTATGTCATACCTAGAGAGGATCTGAGGGTCTTGAACTGAGGACAGAGAATTGAATAAGATAGTGCTCTGAATAAAGACATCCAGGCATGACTGAAACTAGGGCCAAAGAAGAGAACAATCCAATGTAAGCATTATTTAAAACCCATCAACCACCAAACCAAAAATACTAAAACAAAGATGAACCATCACTCTATATCTGACATAGAGAGTCTCAATCTAAAATGAGATTAGATAAGGATAGATTGAGAAAGGATTCGACATAGATCCACCTTCGATAGAATCAAGATGAATGATGAAAGAACCAAAATTGAATGAAATACTAGAATCAAGGAGAGGAGAGAAGGTTGAAATATCAAACAAATTAATTAATGAAACTTCCTGGAAGGAGCTGTTCTAAATTGAGTAATCCCAAGGGGGATATTTTTTCTGACAATGTGACATTAAAAGGGATAGAATGACCTGATCTTTCATGATGAAACCCAAATTAAGAGTTCCCTTGAGGGAGCGCATTGGGAGAAAATGTGGCCATCTATTATAGAAATAATAAAATATATATCAATATCATGAAAGTATTGAGTTCTAGAAAAAAAATTAAATATTCAATTCAATGTGCAAGATATTATTTTTTTAACATAAATTTTTTAATTTGAAATCACTCAACACTGGTTTGAGAATAAAAAATTCCATCTTCTTTCCAAAAATTATTAAAACTACTCATTTTTATACAATTTTCACCTATTTGATCCAAATCATATCAATCCATTAAAAAATTCGTATCTTTACATGTAGTGGCATTAGTATTAAACTTATATTCTTATGAAAAGTTTTACCCTCACGTAAATCATTTTCTATTTAAAACATTGATTAATTTATAAAACAATAATTTTTTCGATCAATATATATAAAACCGTGAATATAATTTTTGGAAGGCCCATCAATCATCTTAAATTAAGGGGAATGATGATCATCTATTGGTTCTTTTGTGGATTGAAATTTTTTAATGTGAAATATTTCTTCTTTAAAATCATGTGTTAATGTTACCTTAATAACATATGTGATAACCATGGATACATTCTAAGAAGGTATTCATTTAGTTCAAGGGAAACAATTTCAAAACAAATCTAAAATAAAAAAATATATAGTAGAAAAAATCTTGTCCCAAACATGTATGAAAACATCCCCAGTGATGACTAAATGTTTAGATCAACATCAGTTAAAAATGTTAGTTATTATCCCAAAAATATTTAACTCTCCAAATTTTAATGTATATTAAACAAAATAGGGAATCACATTTATCAATGAACGTGAACCTATCATGGCATCCTTAAATATATCCCACTATATTTCTTGATATTATTTAAGTCTTTGGTGCTTCGACTAAAAAAGGAAATACATGGATGAAATTTTCCTCCCATGGTTTACTCTTACACATCCCTTAATGCTCCTCCTATGAGAGAACATTTAAATTTAAATCAAGGAGTAAATTGGATTTTATTTTACAACATTAAAAATAATAATTATTATTTAATATTACAAAAATATTCTAAAATAATATTTCCAGGTACCTCCCCACACTCTTCTTCATTGGTGAGATTCCCCTTGGGGAAGACAATTGTAGTTTTGGAATTTCCATAACATTTTCATTATTGTATAGAGTAAAAAAAATTTCAATGGGTTTTTTGAATTATTTATGTTTCTTTCTAGTCAGGGTTCCAATTTATAATTTTTTTATCTTTCATAAAAAAATTCAAAATTTTTAGCAAGTTTTAATATTGTTTTCTTTTCATCTACATGATCTCAATTAGTTAAATAAGATCCAGAAAACATTTGTTAATGTTTAGATTCGTAGTTTATAGATTTAGGTTTTTTAAAATTATGCTATATCTAATCTGTATAACATAAGGAATTATGTTCACTAATCATCATGATTTACAAGAAAACATGTACTAAAAAACACCCAAAAATATTGTTCTCCATACATTCAATATTAGATTAAATTTTACCCATTTGGGTCCTCAAATTTTCCATCATGATTTTTTGTTGTATCTCTATTTCATTAATGTTATTTTCAAAATATTTATTGTATTATATAAGTTGGAAATATTGTCCATGATTATAATTTTATTTTATATAAATGAATCATTGTTTCGAATTGCATGATCGGACATAGAATAGTATTCCTTTGTGTTTAGGTTTTCAAAATCTATCATTTGATTGAATTTACTGTATTTTTTTAATTATGGTAGCATCAAAATTGACATCTTTTGTGTCGAAAATGATTATTAAAACACTTATTCATGCCTTAGTAGTTTCTTGAATTTAGGTACACTCTTCATTAAAATTATAATTTGAGTAATAAATTCATCAATTAATTAGATGTTGAATAATATTTTGATGTTGATTTTGCCTATGAAGTGATCAAAAACATTGTACAATATAAAATTTTATTAATAACCATAAATTGAATAAAAATAATTTTACATTCATTGCATGATGTGGTATCATCTTGATGATATTTAACATGAAAGACCCAGTTTCTTCACAATTTATGATAATTTTGTGCCATATTTTCATGAATATTTATCAAAGTCAAAATGTTTGTATCATACAATGCGCATTTTGAATCTATAAACATAATATTATATGTATTTAAAATTCACTCATAATAATATTAAATCAAATGTTTTCAATTTTCTTATTGAGGCGAAAATAAAAGACAATACTTTAAATAACAGTAAATGTTTCTGAGAATTCCCTCATAAAATATTCGAAATTACACATTTTTATTTTCTGATTCCCATAGTTCAAGTAGAAGGGGAATTTTTTCCATGGAATTATTATTAATTCATTCTAGTCTATAATAAAAATGGAGTGGGTATAAAGGAACCACTAATAGTTAACTATTTACAATGAAAATATAAAAAACATGAAGTTCCATTATATATCCATTTAGTCTTTATGGTATCTTGTTTTCACAATGATAACTAATTTCATTAATATTATTGTGTGGATCTTACCATTTATGATCATTAAATTTTGATAATTTATTAATGAAAATGGGTTTGATATAAAAACGAGTATATAAAAGAAAAAAATTCCACATTATTTTGATATGTTTATTAATTAAGTGAATCCAATTTTTTATATGTAATATTATAAAAATAATTATTTATGGTTAAAAATAGTTTCATCATGATGTGTCAGTTAAGGCTGTTGAAGTATATGGTTGATTCTCATGTATTTCGTCACACACATCATCAAAAACTATGTTTTTAACTTCTATAATCAATGTAGTCAAAGATTGATTGCAATAAGTATTATTAATCTATGGTTCCAAAAAATTAAAATTCCTTTTTTGTACCTTTTGATGTAGAAAAGTTGAAATTAAGAAACCTCCCTAATAATGTATTCAAATTAATGGGAATTATTTGTAATTAAATATAAATCAATATTTTAACCTAAATAAATAAAGTAAAATGTGTCCCATGGTTGTATAATAATGAGGTTAGAAACTAGGTTCAATAATTTTTTTTCTACTTTTTATGAAGAAAAAAATTAGGTATTTTATTGTTTTGGGAAATATATAATGAAATATTATGAAAATTATTTATATAAGAAATCATAATGGTTTCTTTAAATTTAAAAGAACAATTGATTGAAAAAGATAGTAAATACAATTTTAAAAAAGTTGTAAAATTGAAGAAAATTTAACCCTCAGACACTCCCATATTCCTTATCCATAAATATATAATAATTGAGTTATTCAATTCACACTTCTAGTCCTAATAATGTACACCCAATTCAATAAATTATTAATATTAAGCACCCTATATAGTAGATGATAATTCTATAAATGTGATTCAATAACTTTAATACATATAAAAATTGAAAATTATTTCAAATAACTATTCCTATAAAAATCCTTTATTTTTTCATTTTAAGTGTATTAATAACCATATAACATTCAGAAATTAAATTTGGTGTACAATACAAATAGATAAAAATTAATTTTAGATCAAAAGATGGCAGTATCACCCAATAATTAAAATTCATCTAGAAATTCAATAATATATTTTAAATGAAACACCAAATCATAAGAGGTGTACATACGTATCTATCACCCATATCTAGTAATTATTTCCAGGGAGAATAGATATACAATAGTATATTTTATTATATTATAGTTTACTATGTAATTCAAGAGTTATTAACCCCTGTGTGTTATCACCGCATATAGTCGATAGTTATTTCTCATGGATTCTAATAAATCATCTAACATTTTTTCAATCATGTATCAAAATTATCAATATTAGTGGGAATATACATTCAAAACTTTTTATGTTTCATTTCTCTCATTTGGAACAAGTACCTCAATTGCAACAACATTTATTCATTTTTTCTCATAGTGGTAGAACATGTTCTATGATCTGGGATTTTTTCCTTGCATGGGGTATTTACATTAAAAAATGTGTTTTATATCTATTTAAATCATCCCATATATTTATAGATTATCTGTCTCCCAAATGAAATTTTCTATTCCATCAGATAAAATTGTCTCCAAAATCATCAACTTATTCAATGCAATATCATATTCTCTATATTTTTTTAAATTTCATAATGTAATAATTTATTCATGAGATTATTTCAATAATAAAATAAACAAATATAATATAACGAATACGATACATAAATATATAAGATATTGCCCTTTAAAAATACTAGAATATATAATATGTATGATATTTTATTAATACATCATAATTTTTTTAACACCCAATTATGAATAAAATATTTTCCTCTAAATGAATTTATGCGTCATAGATCCATAATAATACAATCGATACATAGTATATCTAACATATAATGATATATATTTATATATATAAGTAAGATAATCTCCAAAATAATAAATTAACATGAATCTAACATATTTCACATAGCCAACTTTTCTATCATACAATTTAAATGATCTTATATGATACTTACAATTCATCAATTTAACTA
Organism: Viscum album; assembly: GCA_963277665.1. NCBI lineage: Eukaryota > Viridiplantae > Streptophyta > Magnoliopsida > Santalales > Viscaceae > Viscum > Viscum album. Next base: position 809,570,443 of record OY728126.1, on the reverse strand, counting down.
TTCAAGGAATAATTCATATAAAAAATGAGAAATAATTTATAAATTTATTTCTTTGAATAAATTATGATTCATATTAAGCTTATCCTTCCAAAATATGGTAAACATCAGTTTAAATATAGAATACTTGTTACATATGATCTTGATAATTTTATACATAAATGAATATGACCTATATTATAGAATATGTTACTCATTTGAAAGTTCTCCTAATAAATATGATACAAATGTATTTTAATCCCTAAAATATAACAAATCATATCAAATATCAAACTTATCTGATGAAATATCGAAAACATTAATTAATGATGTTATATATATGATGTAATTTAAACATATATCACTTATCACTATATCTTATAGTATATATGACAGTTATCACCATATCTTGAAAAAAATGGTACATATCACCTTTCCTCATGGAAAATGTCAAACATATGGTTGATTTTTGGAATTTATGTATTATCTCAAGAAAATAATAATACACATTACAAACATATCATAAATTATTATCATTTATGTAAAAATTGGATATTTTATCCAAATAAAAAATAAAATCGTTATTTTTCAAATAATCACATATATTATTGAATTTCAATAAACTTTTTGGGATATATATATTAAAATATAAATTAATAATGATAAAAATGTGAGCTCTATCACATGGCCACTCTTATAAATATTATCTAATAATATCCAAAAAATAATCATCAGTACAATTCGCAATCTACATAAAAAATTATTTTTTTAATAAAAACATTATAAAATTATTGTCACAATTTATTCAATAATTAATTCTCAAAAAATATCCCTAAATCCTATACAGAGGGTCTCCCAAGGCTGAAACCTGGAGAAAGGGTTATGATCAACCTCTTTATCCACATTATACTATAGAGGCTCATTATCTAATTCAAACCCAATAATTAATTTTACAAAAAACCTTTTATGTCACATATAAATTTTTCATAGTGACATAACATAGTGATTCTGCAATAAACCAAAATCAACAATCCTTATGAGATACCTTAGATCCCCAATAATAAAAAACCCCAAAAATTATAAATTATTCTACCATGATTCATTATATGAATCATCAAAACCCTATACCTTGTTAAAACAAATTAATGAATAATTAGTAACGAAACCAATAAGGGATTAAAATGGACTTTCATATTTACATTTAGCTATCACCAAGAAATAATGATACTTGAAATAACTGGGGAATAAAGAAAATTCGATGTAGTGTTTAAAATTATACATTTTCTTGTCATGTTTCATATGTTATTGTTAAGACATTTCATATTTATAATTTAATTCACATTTCATAATAATTAGTTTTTATTTATGATATTCTGGAAATAATTATTATCTTCACAAAATTTACAGACTTTGGAACCCCCCAAACTTTTAATACATACCACCATAGAAGATAACATATATAAGATATTTGACATGGTTTCCATAATTTCTTTGTTAAAAAATAAATTCTCCCCCTTCATTTGAAATATATTTGACTTATATATGAATTATTTCCTTTAAAAAATCCATATGCCATATTTTTTCCAGTGCATATGATTTTTCCCTTCACATTAACTCTATACATAATATATATATATATATATATTTATATATAACATAAGGGTTTTCTCTTTGAAGAAATAAAATTCACATCATACTTATCTATTTTAGGAATCCTTCATTTCAATTTTATAAAATTTATGGTTATCTATGTGGAATAAGTTTCATTCATAATATCCATTGTCTATATATAATATATTTATACTGGGAATAATTTTTTAAACCCGTATATAATATTTTTATCCCAAGTACATAATATTTTTTATCTTATGTAATATATTATCATAACTTTTAATATCTAATTTATCATAATATATTTTTATCACCTCATTTTTGAAGACCCTAAAACTATTATGCCCCATACACAAGGGGTCCAACAATTAGTAAATTATATGATATTAAGATTTATCTTAATTAATGTAAAAAAGAATAAAAATCCTATTATGCTTTTTGACATCGCTAATTATCCTAATTATATGGTAAAATATTATTGTTTCCTTACAAAACCCATATATTATGCTTAACAAAATCCCACAATCAACTAAAAATCACAGACTCCTTTAAAAATGTAATTGGGACCCCATTTGTCATTTCAAAATGTCTAAAGAAGTTTATAATGATTTACTAGGCTCTCAATTTTATTTTAAAAACAAAAGTATATTAAATTGATGGTTATCAAAATCATATGATTTGTTATTTCAATACATCAAATACACCATTCCATATAACAACTACCCATAGAATGTGTTGTATCCTATCATGAGGACATTTCATCATGCCCACCCATCAATTGTCCACACTCACCTGAACCTAGAAACCACCCATGCCTCTTAAAACATATAGTAATATATATTTCTAATATAATGAATCTCAAATTTATGATCCAAAACATTGTTTTATAAACTTATCCTCATCCAACATAATATAATATTGATTTACAAGAATTTTCCAATATAAAACCGCATGGGCCAATATAACCTATCCACCATAACTCCACCAACCCAAGAAAAGTATATTTTTGAAACTCCATATACCATTTTTATCATTGAGACCCGAATAATGGGAAATTTTATATGGCTAAATCTGGTTTTTTTTCAAAACTAATAGTAACTATTATAAATTTTTAAGGTCATTCCAAACCAATAAATGAATAATTAATAATTTTCCATTATTTCCCAACAGTTCCCCCATACAAATTAAATGTATCAACTATTGATTCAATGATGTCACACCTGATCTGTTGAAATTACTGGTCGGTACCACTCCATCACACACATTGTGTCACACCTAAGTGACATATGACCATTTTTATTAAAATCCACAGTCCCACACTTCATACTACATCCAAAACAAATGGATCTACCCTGATTAAAATGTTGATATGGTTTTCTAGAGAAATAGAATTCCACAGGCTATGTCACACAATCCGTCTATTTATAAAACACGTATATGGTCATACACAATGGCAATCATCCCACATCTAGAGACTATTATTTACCAATAAACCTTAATCAGTATAATTCTCATCAACAAATACAAATATCCAATAATTTTCTACCTCTCACACATATACTAGTTTCATGAATTTCGGTAATATAGAAAACAACACAAGCCCCTAGCATAGGTTGATTTTCATATAACTCACATGTTTTATAAAAAATAATAAAAAATAAGTGTTTTCACTTATATTACATATAGTTTGATTCTCACAGTAGTACACTCCATGTAGTTCTAATTGGGTTATATTCCCAAATATTTTGAGCATCACATCTATGTTACCCAACCTGAGACATTATCATCCCATCCCATGATATGATGATCAAGAAAAAATATGTGAAAGACTCTACCATGGTACTCTAATTTATTTTTGACGTTTCACCACATCAAAATTATAAACATATACAAGTCATGAAAATTCCATTCCATCTTTCCCATATGTGTCCAATCAAAAAAATTATCCCCTCACAAATCAGAAGATTCATCGATAGCCACATATATAATTAAGAACACAATCCTACCTTATATAATCAAACATTGACACCAAAACCACATAAGGTTTATTTCATCACAAAAGGTCCATGGAATTTCAGATTCCATTCATCCACCCCAATATTGTATCTTTATACTCATGGAGATTTATTCACACTGTAAATAATTTTCAAATAACCATATCAATGATCCATTTTATGTTAAACTTATATATAAAACCATTCCACATTAACATCAACCCACCAATAATTATTTCATTATAATAGTTCTAAACATCCTCTATTACTTAAATAATATACATCTGAAGATTTACACCCTGGTGAAACCATATTACACTATATAACTCATGAAATCATCAATATTATCTATTCACTAATATAATATATTTCCTAATTAAATAGAAAACCATTCCATCCACACCAGTCTGACTCATCCCAATAGCATACAATATTCATGCTTTGATACTCCCAATACCTTAATAAACCTCAAACTCATCCTTGATTTCACATTTATAATAACAAAAACATAACCTTGGATATGTAAAATATATTATAACACCAACCATGTACCAATATTATACAGAAGTTATATACTCATGCCCCAATCATTAAAGTCTCTCAAAGGCTTTGGTTAAACTCACTCTTGGGTTACCCTCATATATCATAACACGCCTATGGGATAAAAATTGGGACCTAAAAATAATCAACCATATCGAAATGAACAAAAATATACTATAACATTTTACAATGTAATTTGGAACTCTCAACTAGCTCATATATCAAATCTAACTCATACCAAAACTCATAAATGTTTCGTCCATGCTCCCATCTAATGTACAAAAATGAAACCCACATGCCCACACACTATTTATAGTGTTCTAAAATATACATGTGGGTCTTGCATCTCATACTCAAGTTAACAACAAACAATATAGTTCTGATCCTAACTAGGATTCCAAATAGAACACTACCCCCTCAAGGACCAAGATCAAATAAATGAGCATATATATTGAATCATCCTATACCAATACTTATCAAGTAGCATCATAGTCATAATATTCAGTTATTTAGACTATCACCAATAATTTATTTTGTAAAATAATAAATATGTTATTATTTTCACGTTAAATATTTAAATACCATTTTATTTATTAAGTAACTAGTCAAACCCATATAGTTTAGTTTAGTAGATATTGCCCCGGAATCTATATAAGAAAATTCTATATAAGATGTTTTTGATATTTTATGTATCCCAAATATTATATTAATTTTTTAACATGTCCATTTATATATATTTATTATAAATTGAAAAATATATAAATTTATTGAATATTTTTCACAATTCATGTGAATCGTCATACCTAATAGTATCCATAAACTCACACTTATTTCCATACTGTAAAAAGAAAAAAACTAGATTTCACTAAATCTCAAAATATAATTTTCAGAAAATATCTATTTAATTTTTATATAAAAGTCTATATATCAATCCAAATTACATGGTATTTATATTTTAGACCACACCAGGGATAACTACTTACATGGAAGAACAATTATCACAAGTTCTAACCACTCATATCTCTTACCAAATAAATCCTAAATAGAATTAACAATAAAACAATTAATTTACTCCAAATTGTAATGTATGTGGTTATTTTCACTCTAAGGTAACCATATAACAGGGTAATTCGGAATCATATATTCCCCTTGAAAGTGAGAGGCTTCAGACTAAAGGTGAGGGTTGAATATTTTACCAAGGGAGACTATAACATATTATTAGAGTATGTGAAACAATTCCAAAATTGTATAAAAAATAATAACATTATCCAGATTAGTTATATAACATCACTGTAAATATACCTAATACATTGTTTATATCTCATAATATATCATCTTAAATTTTTAAATGTATCATTATTCAAAAATACAATAAAAATATATCCCATGGTGAGCCCATTTATATCCCCGAATAATAGAAACCTAAATACGTAATGTATCCTAGACCTGGTTATGATTCACACACCTAGTCCCATTTTAGGACTCTATCTGAGCATTATAACTCGACTATCTTACTATGGACTTCTTTCATGTTACACTTGTCATCATTATGCCTTGTTGGATATTAATTATCCACAATGTCCCAAGAATATTTTGAGTAAAACTCAACATGCCACTAGTAATGGGGAACTAAACAAATCCAATATAAGAAATGCATATAAAATTCAATATTATTAGGAAAAATATAATCAAAAACATTATTAGAATGTAATGCTAAAATTATAATCTCTATGTGTAATGGTCACAACTAGTATTAACCAGGCATAAATCACCTAGTGTTAGATGTCCCTGACTTGTCATATATACATGTCACTAGTTAGATAAAATACCAACGATAACACCATCAAAATATATCATAAACACCTATTGGAATAAAACCCACCCAATATTACCATCACATATAAAACCATGGGGGATTAATTTTATCCATTGAATACCATGGGGGATTAATCTTATAAGAATAATTTCATTGGGGTAGATTGTTTGATAAGTATCATATTAAAAATTCAATTGGATGAGAGACCGACCATGAGTATCTCATATATTTAATCTAGGGATGAGAATCCCTCTCGAATGTACCATCATATATATACCATGAAATTTTTTTGTGACACATCTTAAACTAATATACATCACCCATGTTGGCCCCTCAAGAAAACAACCTTTTCTCATCAATTAACTCAAACCATTTTATAAAAATGTTATTCCTTGAATTCTTATCCTCTCTATAATCAACACTATAATGTGGAATCCTTTAGATTCCGAAGTGTTATACTATTCCTATAAAACCGACATGGATTCCTTTATATCATCCTAAACTATAAATTTTATTCATGTTTCATAAGGTAATTAAATCATTCATTATATCCAACATTATGACATGGCATAAATCTGTCACATGGGAAACCTAATTTAACACAACATTAAAAGTTTGTAAAAATTTATACCTAACATCACAAGTTAAGCTAGTACAATCATTTAACCAAAACCACAATTAAATCCTTTTGAAGTTATTCAAACTAGGATACACCGATTTTGAGTGGCGGAGGTTCACACTCCCATGACACTAGTTAATTAATCAAGATGAACTTAAATAAACCATGTTTTACTTATGAATTGTCCATAAAGAATTATTTCGTAGTTCATCTAAGGCCACTTCCATGATATAACTAATAGAAACGATCTCAAGGTCTATGATATTCATTCGTTGAATTTATAACCTTATAGCGTAAACATATTAAATAACACACATTAAAATGGTTATGATCTCATCCATTGTCTAAAAGAATTTTCATATTAATCAGGGTATTATTCATCCATGAAAACAATAATAATATAAATTATTAATGTTGAATATATGGATGTTGAAATAACACATATCACATGCCACTTAAAAAAAATAAATCAATATTAGGGATAATTTTTGCAACCTCCTTTCTTATACACGTTTTTATTCACATAAATAAAGGTTTGAGCAACATCCTAAAAGCTGATCCAAGCCTAGTTACCACTATCCATCAAAATTAGTCCCCACCCCAATCAATTACCATTTTAATTATTAAAAAACAATTTATCTTTATTCTCAAAACTTATTCCATAACAAAATCCATAAATAAATCTGGGAAATAATCCATCAACTAATAATGAGTTATATTTAGTGGAAAACCCCCTAAATAAGAGGAACACCCATCAATGATATACACCCGAAAATCATTACATATGATCCCCAACATTTCATTCCAAAAAAATACAAATTTAACAAAAAAAACTATGAAGTCAACAAATATTTTACTCGAGTGACTTACACTTATCAATCAGCTATAAACATAGTGAGCTCGCCTTCTAAGAATCTCGTTTATCCAATATAAACAAAATACCCATCATATTATGTTAATACAACTGTGATTTGTAGAATTTCATCAAAAATGTATTCCTCATTTCATAAATTATATATCTATAATTTAGAATGATACCAATTAATAATGAATATAGGGTGATAGATCTATCAATCACAAAAAATTTCTCTCTCATTATTAATTAATAAGATCTCACTATGGGATGAAAACAAGAAGAATTGAACTATTCTGTTATGTTTTCATATGTTCTTGTTATAAAATTAAATATATCCCCATTTAAACATTTTTAACATTAAAAAAATAATTCAAAAAGTCAAGAAAAAATAAGTTTTTTAAAAAACTAAAAAAATAAAAAATAAAAAAATATAATATTACATACCACCTAAGACGATCAACTACATACAATACATAGATTCTCACTCATCATATGTGTTTTCAGAGAATTGATTTATCTATCCACATATAAACATATGTGTGTCATAAATAATGTTTTTTAATAATTAAAAATCACATTTATAAAATTTTCTATATAAAATATTGTTTTTTTCGTTTAATAAATCTGAAAAAATAAATATATAATTTTAAAAAAAATTCCCTTTTGAAAAAATACAAATGTTTAAAATGTATATCTAATACATGTATCATACATAAAATATTTATAGATCATAATTTTGTTTTACATAGGTGATTTTAATTCTTGATATCCTTAGTAAATATATAATATACAAAACCATGAATAATATATTACCAATAAATGGTATAGGCCTTAATTTTATATTATCTTACACATAATTATATGATAATTATACTTTTATATTTTTAGAAACCACTAAATAATTATTTTTCATATTCCATGGGTCAATAATTTAATGGATACTCATCTTTAATAAGATATCGTACACATGGTCTAAAAATTATACACATTATAGAAGTTATTTGAATTATCTAATTTTCCTGATTCTAAAGAAAAATATAACTCATGTCTGCCAAAAAAATTACGAATTTCTTATCAAACATCCCATATTCATCAAAAAAATATTTTAATTAATCACAAATTTTACGGAGACACCCTATATCATTTCATAAAAATATTTTTTAAGAAATATTTCAAATAAATTATTTCTTTTATATAACTTTGAATAATTTATTATATAACCAACGATATTCAAAATATAATTATTTTAAATTTTTATACCCCAAATAAACAATACAATTACTACTACTACTCAAAGCATGGAATTCAACACATAAATGATAGAAAAAATATCAGACCCATGTAAACTATCTCTTTATCACACAAAAAACACCAAAACTCCTACTACAAAAAAAAATCTCCTCCATATTTTTATCTATTTAAATTATTATTGAAATATTTATTATCTAAACAGTATGAAAATCAAGACCAAAATTTTAAATTTTGAAAACATTTCACAATCATCATTATCATTGGTTACTACCAGGATGTACAAGGGGTTACTAACAATACATTTATGTGTATACATGGATTGCGACATATGTTTTTGGTACATGACACGTTGTTCAAGCATTTCTATCATTATTAAATGCAATTGCCTTATATGGGTAATGGAATACGTTGCAAATATTTTTCTGAAACATGTTATTATATAGTAGAACTTGTGATTCCATATTATAAATGATATCTCATTGTATAGAATTTTAATCATCTTATGAAATTAATTATGAATAAAAAGTTATTAGTATTTTTATTTTCAATATATTATCATGTAATGTTTAGATTATCCTTCTAGAATAATGGTTATTCATTATAAAAATACGATAATAAATATTTTTCGATTGTAGTATGTTTTAATTTTTTAAATTTTTACTATTTACATATACATAGGTAATTTTTTTGACACATCACTCGTGTACAATCGATTAATATTTGATTATATTGATAACATTGATCATTCCTACTAATTCTTTGTACTCACACCATTATAGTTCCCTTTGATTTAATTGAAACAGTAGATAAATTATTTCATCTGTGGTTAAGTAATTTTAAATCTTCTAGTATTCATTTAAAACTATCTTTTTTCATTACCCATGTCATGATGGAGTAGGGGAGACAAGTATTGTGGGAAAGAAGTTTTGTACTCATCTCTAAATATGACTAGTTTTTTTATTATATTAATTAATATTTACAATTATAGTGTACTATTCATATATTTCTATATTGTTTTTTGTTTTTCGTATAAATTTATAATGAAAGTCAGTTACATTGTAAAATGATATACGGTTTTCCTAAAATGTAAGTACACGTTAAATTAATCATTAGAGATATGGGCACGAAATGTTTAATTTTTCATGAATCTACTGAAATATTACTTTTAATAATTTAATACATTAAATTATTCACCATATAATAATCTATACTCTAAATTCTTGCCACTAACGCATATGGATCTATGAATTCCATTGGGGTTAATTTTGATCTAGATCATGTCAATAGATGATGTGTATCATGTTATGACATGATGAAATCGAAAAAATTATTATTTTTATATGGAATATACTATAAATATATTAAAATAAATAGTTAATAAAAATGTGTTGATGTATATTATGGTTATGATGGGTAAATTATTTTAAATATCATATAAAGGGAGCATCAAATTTATTAACAATATAGTGATTATTTCGAAATGTAATGGATTTGAAATTTGTAGAGGTGGGATGTAAAAGGATTTTTAATGATACCATATAGTGTTTAATATATTTGAATAATGTTTTACTATACACAATAAATTGATTTTAATATATACGAATACTGATTTGTAAAAAAAATTATTATGATATTTATTTTCACTAATTGTTATTGAATATATATAAAAATAATTTCAGATGATAATTTTTCAGAGGTATGAACCATTACAAATATTCCATGATATTAATAAAATTTTATCAATTTGGATGATATTTTTAATCTTTTTCATAGTCGATTCACAAAAAAAATCTTAGGATTCCTTTAATTAGCATGAGAAATATAATTTTTGATGTATAATGATAAGGATTGTGTGACATATGTAATATTATAATTTGAATAAATTAGTTTTGATTCAAAATGATGACAATAATGATAATGAAGGTATTATTGACTATGATAATTTTTGTAAAGTCAGAGTAGAATATTAAAAATTATGATTTAATTGTGGGACATCCTTTTGATAAATTACTGTTACTAACAAATTATGATGAAGAATGTTTTAATAATAGTGATGGTGAGTTATTGGATGAAGTCAGAGAATATAATCATCCTAAGAATTTTTTTCACGGGGCTTATAAAATTAATTAAGGAATAAAATATTATAATTAATCGGATATAAATTTGGGTCAAAATGATTATAAATATCAAAATATATAATTACATTAATGTATAGTCTAATATAAGGAAAAAATAGTTTTGGAAATTACTATTAAAATAATTATTTTATATGATGATCAATATATTTAAAATATAATTAATCATATGTTTTAGTTAATTATCTATGATTTCATAATAAATAATATAGTTACATTTTGATTTTTTATAACCATTTTATTTAATGTTAATATTTATGATAAAACTTATAGAAGAGATTGAATGTTTGTTATGGATAGTATAGATTGAATTTTATTAGTAAATATTTATATTGTATTTGATGTAGAAGTAGATCATGATATTCAAAATCAATATAATAGTGCAATACTATATAGTAGATAGATATCAGAAGTGATTATGAAGAATTAAATAAAGTTATTAATATATTTATTCTATTAATTATTTTTATGATTTAGTTTATTTTTTTTATATAATATTTTTCTATAATTTAGAGTGTTGAATAATATATTTACCTCCCAAAAGGAATATCTTAACCATTTATGTTATTATTTGGTGAACAAAATCAATTGGATGGGTTAATAAAGTTCGTTAAAGGATTAGTTGAGATGACGAGTAAACTAATTAAAAAATTAACTTTAAATATTTTGTCTTGAATATAGAAATTTAATCTTTGACAGTTTGATGATCCTTATTTTATAATGACAATTTAAACCAACAATGAAATTATGTAATTATATATTGTAAATAATTATGATTTTGAAAAAATCCAGTTGATTTTTATTTCTTATTTAAAGGATAATTTAATTGAAATAAATAAGTATAAAAACTAAATAGTGGCCAAAATTATATTACATATTTTATAACCTCACAACTAAAACCTATTTATAACTCGAAAACGATTACTCATGTTCCCAATTTTAAAATTATTAATGTTAACACTGAATCATTGTATACATGAATAAATTATTTTCATAATGTGGTTTATAATATTTTAACTTTTTACGAATCCCCCAATTTAGATTCTAAATAATAATATGGAACATCTATTGAATGTAAATTAATTAATGAATTTTTTGAGTGTTTTATTATTATTAAGAAAAATTAATTGTGACTTAAAATCTCATTTATAAAATATAGATGGAAGTTTTAAAGAACATAAAAAATATATATATTAATTTTTTTTATGTTAAGTAATATTGAGAATAATTTCTAGAAACTATTAATTAATCCTATTTTGATGGAGAGGGTATTTTGTTAATTGTATTAAATATTTTTGAGGATATTTATTAAGTGAATGAAATGAAATATCTAACATTTTCCAATATAATATATGGTTATAAATCAATTAATGATTAATAAATGATAGATATATTACGATAATGAATTATTGTTGGTATACCAAATATGTTTTGATGAAAAAGGTATGAAATAAAATTCAACCCCTAAATATTAAAATATAAGGAATCTTGTATTCCTAATATCGTGGAAAATATATATAAATTAAAATACACAGACTAGAAATTCAATAAAATTAGAAAAACATAGAAGGATAAATTTTTATGAGAGGTATCTCCATTCCTTCCAAATTATCTGAGGAAATGATTTTAGAAAGAGGATAGAGAATATTTTGTTAACATTAAAAATATAAATACAATAAAAATAATTATAACGGAATAAATAGGTACTAGATTTTGATTCATCTTTCCATAATCCCATGAAATCACTACTTAGGCCATTAAAATATCACCATATTCTCCAATAGTTGTTTTATTTAATTATTTTTATTCAATATTTAACTAATTTTAAATATATTTAATTTTCAATAATTAATTAATTATTTATCACTATAAATTTATAAAGACCAATAATGAATTAATCGGTATTATTATTAATTGAAATCATTACAATTTGCAACATTTATTTTGTTATTATTTATAATTCACACCTATTAAACATTAAAAAATTTTGAGGGATATTTTGGAACACAATTTTTTAGTAAATATATATAATTTTATTATTTTGATATACATTTTTAACATTAAAATGGGGAGATTATATTTTAGTTTATTTTAGTTCTCTAACTTGTTTCAACGTATCTTAGAGTTGATGAAGATAATGAATCCATAATAGTTGTATCTAAGGTTCTACTATTAATGTTACTGGTTTTAAATCTATATATTGAGAGTTTCATGACCTGAAAATTGTATTTTTATTTGATTTTCTAAGTAGACGCTTTATGGAAGCGGTAACCATAACACCGTACACCATACCCAAAACACCATACCGCTTGCAACTTATGCGGGATCCAAATCAAAGAGTCCAAAACGAAAATTCAAAATTCAAATGATCACAGACCCCGAGAAGACCTCGAGCCGAGAGAACCCACATCGAGAAAGTCGCATCACGTTGCCCACCATCAACATCATGAACCCCACCCATCAAACATGCCATTCTATCTCCATCATCGTCGATGCCGATCAATCGTCACTGTAGTCGCAGGAGAAGCAGACCACCGGAGACCATCACCACCATCGTAATGCACACAAAAAACATACACCACAAACAAACAGAACCAAAAGTCGAAACTGTTCCACCATGTCCTCACTGACCAGCACTACCGTTGTCATCACCCACTTTTCACCACACCAGATCGCCAGATAAAAAATGATCCGAAGTCCATTCGTCGCCACCACAAATATCCCACAAAATAAACCGTGAACAACCATCAAGTTCAGAACATATTTTCCTTCAGTACTACCATCACACCAAGATAGAAAACGAAGATCACGCCTCCTGGGAACCGTTGGCCACTCGAGCACCACATCCCAAAGCCCCGGGGCACCACCACACCAAAACGACTTTGGGAGGAGAGATGGGGAACAAAACTAGGGTAGAGACGAGCTGTTTAATGTCTCTAAGGAGGGTTATGACCATCGCCTAGAATAAGCCCAGTGAAACCAAAACCAATGCCAAAAAACTAAGAGGAGAACCCAGTACAACCGAAAACAAATGAACCAAGGAGGAAATAAATCCTACGTCGACAAAGGCAGACATGAGGCTACTAACAGTCCCCCTCCAACACCATCCCAAGCTAGCCCTAAAACCCAATATCGGGCCCGACCAAGTTGGGGTCAAGATCAAGGGTTCGACCAACAAGAGCATAGGGGGAGGAAGATCCTAGATTCCACCACCGCCGCCGACCCAAGCTGTTAGAGGCACATGCACCAATACCCAAGATGGAGGTCCAAAGCGCAAGGGATAGGAGGAAGGGGGTAGTGAGGGATGATCAGAATCTGCACCAACAGAAGCTCCATGCAAGAGGGGGCAGAAAAGGGAAGACCAGGAAGAGAAATGATCCAGGAAAGGCCAGGAGTGTCGTCGCCGCTGAAATAAATTTTATGATAGAGATTAATTTTGATTATAAAAGTGGAATTCTCCATCACACATGATGAAGGAATATATATCCTCATTAATATAAAACATGTAAAATATTGAAATTTTCCATATATGAATCCTGAATCATTTATTATCTATTAACATTAAAAGAATAGTTTTCCATTAATATATGAAAGTATTACTCTTAATATGTTTCACTAGTTCATGATCTAATAATTTGGATTATGATGAAATATAGATGTTGTGGCATGACATTTTCATCTTCTATATTAAAATATTTTTATTATATAACATCACGGATAAAGGAAAGAGGTTAAATTGTAATATTACAATTCATAAAATAGGAAAAATAAAAATAAATTTGATTAGTCACATGATGTTTACCATTAACATGTAATTTAATTCATTTATATGGTTGTTTAATATTCATGTGAATTTTAGTGTGGAATTATTTTTTTCTTAATGATTATTTATTTAATTAATTATGATAGTTTGGATTGTTAACATTTAAATATGTATTGTAGAGCTTTAATGTTTTAGACCTAAGGATAATAAAATGTTCTGCAAGATGGTCATTAATATATTTTGTTGTCCAAGAAATATTGGAGATATTATTTGATTGATTAATTGGAAGCATTAAAAAATGTAATAGAATAATTGATTGTAGAAAAAATTAAAAATGATTAAATTTAAGTTTTTATTCATTATTTAAAGTTTTAAATCAGTTGTGAATTATTTTATCATTCTATTATGCTATAAGAATAGAATACATGGTCATAGAGTCCTTGCTGATAAATATAATATTGTAAAATAACGGTCTTTTGGAAGTAACATCAATGAAAATCGTAGAAGGATCAAATAACATAAAAAACCAAGAATTAAGGTTAGAATTTTGATGTACGCTTCCACCAAGGATTCACTATGTGATTAAAATACTCATTATATTTGTGTGTAATTGAATAAAAATTTTAACATGACATAATTATAATCATGAATATTGAATTTTTAATGAATGAATTATTAAATTGAGTATACATTTGAATCATTTGGAAATGTAAACTAAGAATATATATTTTAAATAAAATAGCAATTAATTCCATGATTATATAATTGGTTTTATAATTATAAACACTAGACACGTGATTTCATTCCCCAATAGTTGTTGATGACTCCCATGTTATATAATAAATTTTTTTTATAAATATTATTTTTTGTCAAATTGGATTGATCTGTTCAACATGTTTAAGTTCCCATTTGAGGTTTTGATCATAGATTTAAGATAACCTATAGAGAATACATTTGATGTGAGGAAGGATATTTTAATGATCTTTTACATTGGGTATTCAAATTTTTCAAAGGTTCCATTATGTTTTTTTTCATCAGGTTGATATATTAGATTGGGATAGAGGATGAAGTTTTAGATAATTTAAATGGTTTATAAAATTTTTGCATACTTTTTTTAACATTATAATGATGGATGACTTCATGAAATGAGATTCAATAGACGTTGCAGAATTATACATGGACGTGAAACCTTAAATGGGTGTTGTTCCATAATTATCACAATTTAATGGATCATTATGAATTGCGTATAATTTTACATATAATAATTGAGGGCCAATTATAAGACATATTGTAGTTAATAAACCAATGGTCAAACATGGTTAATATTTAGAATAATTTATTAAATGTTTTAACAAAAAAATCACATTAGTTGTTTGAATTGAAAACCAAAAAAGTCCATTTTTAGCAATTTTATATGTATAGAGTGATTTGGATTTCAATATTTTCACTATTTGATATTTATGGGGTTATTAAATTTTTCTTAATAATTAGATATCTATGTAGACATTAAAATTTTATGTGTGAGACATTCTAAACAGGAATAATGTTAATAACTACCATGTTGACCAACTTGTATTAGTGAGTGGGTCCATCAAACACATGAAAGCATAATTCCTCCTCTCATATATATGGAATGGTGTAGTGACCTTTATTTTTTAAAAAATATATTTTTTTATATCTAATAATAGTAATAATAGTGGATTTAATGATTTTTCATCTCAAAGAGAAGAACATATATAGTATAATAAATATATTTTTTTATCCAAATGCATGAATAATATTAACATCACGAAAATGGATTCCTAAACTAAAACTCTAATATAAAAGTTGTGTCTAAAATGTGGGTACCTTACTTGGATAGGTATAATTTTAATATTTTAGTTTTATGAATCAGAATGATAATTTTCATGTTTTGAATTAAATTACTGATTATCAAAAATATTGTCCAAGATTAAATTATACTCTTGTAGATATACATTATATATATATATATATATATATATATTTCTTCATCAATATTTATTGTAAACCATGTGGTCATTCGGTGCTTCTCTAACTTTGAGAGGATGTTTCTTTATGAAGGTTATGATGATCGTGAATCAATATGTGATTATCAAAGCAGTATCATTAATGCCTCGAGGTAAAAAAATCATACAATCGTCTTCACATCATACTCATTCGAGGAGTTTTTTAATATACAAATATGGTATAACAACATTCATCATTATTAACCACTTGTATTTTGATAGAATTTTTATTCATGGAATTAATTATTTTATTACTCTTAATGATTTATCCAATTTTATATTAATGGATTTTTATTTAATTATTTATATTAAAACTCGAAAAGTATATAATTTTATTGGATTTATTTTAAGTAAAAAATTTTATACACTACTGGAAATTTGTCCTTGACCAATGCTTGTATACCCCCTTTCCCAACGGTTTGGCCAAATCGTTGTGAAAGCCCACTTTATGGCCACTTTTCCCAACAGTTTTGGCCAAACCGTTGGGAAAGGGTAGGATTTCCCAGCGGCCTTCCCAAAATGTTGGAAAAGGTCCCCAATATATCAACATCACTTCCAGAATCAAGGGACTTATACCAACCGTTGTCAAAACCGTTGGTATAGTTCCTTTGATTTTATATCAGATCTTCTTAATGAGAACATTCTAAAAATCAAAATTTAAAATTATTCTGATAATACAAAAATATATTTATGAAATTATGTTTGCAAAAGTCATGTTAGGTTAGTGGTTAGGTCGTTCAATGATAAACTGGAGGTCCTGGGATCAAATCCCAGCGAATTTGTTTTTGGGAAATACATATACCAACGGTTTTATTGAACCGTTTGTATAAATTTTCATATTACTTGTACCAACATTTTTCAAAACCGTTGGTATAGGTATATACAAATGGTTTTCCAAAAACCGTTGTTATAGACCTATCCCCATGGATTACTTTCCAATGGTCCTCCAAACCGTTGGTATAGGTTAGTTTTCCAGTAGTGATAGTAATACATTAATTTCATTGTATGAATTTTTATTCATTTAATTTTTCTTATAACTCTCTGAGATACATCTATTGTATAACAATAATGTAATGAATGTATCTACTTAATTTATATTTCCATTTTATAATTATAATTTCATCAACCAATATCATCAAAAATTGTTAATGAAAAATTGATTCTAGGGGGTCGTATATTCAAACAACTTCAATTATTCAATATAATCTCTATGAGCATCTCATTATAATAAAATCAAGTGTATGTGGAAAAATGATGAATGACAGTTAGAGGTGTAGGTTCACATGAAGAAGAAATGGTTCATAATAATTTACAATTATGAATGAAATTTTTTTTTTAATTGAATAGTTTCATTTCTAAGGTGAAATAATGGAATTATATAATTGAAGGAAAGTTAGTGACCTTCAGGGAAGCTGGTCGTTATTGGTAATATGGGTGTGATTAAATGGGAAGGATATCAATATTACATGGAAATAAATTACATATAACCAAGTATAACATGTATAGAGATATTGATTACATGTTTATTGACATGTGTTTTATATTTTATGCTTCATTATCCCTAAAACCATAGGTTTTACACCATTTTATAAATATCACATAGGGTTTGGATTTAACCCATGTTTCTTAAGAACATGTGGATTGTCATGTACCAATGTACATTCTTTTATAAAACAATATCCCCATATTTCATTTCACATAATGTAATTTCAATGTTTCTCAACATATCAATTATGGAGGATCTAATAATACATGTATTTTTATTTTAAGACCCTTCATGTCGTTCATGTATAGTATTAGTCATGCACTCTGGTAATATGTCATTGAATCCCATGAATGTACAAGCACAAATAGTCTGTGCCTACAAACCACCATGTAAAACATTTAGATACATCATGTATATTATATCTAATGTAAATGGGTAGATTTAGCACTTACTTGAATACTGGACAAGGATGGATAACCTTTTAAATTGAATAACATAACATGTTCTAGGAGATAGAATTTTTAATATCATCTCACCCATTATTAAAAATAAAAAATATATATATATTCTATTATTAAAATTTATTTTATTATAATAAGATGTTTAATGAATAATTGATATCTATGGATTGATTCAATTATTTGTGAGATGATGAGGCCACTAATCATCAAAGAGATGCCGATAGAGAGTGGGTGATATGGTTTTAGTAGACACAGTATCCCTAACCAATTGAAAAAATAGTCAACTTTTGGGGGAAGATGCTTCATAAACAAACTGGACTAGGTAACCCTTAATATTTTATAGGCCATGTATATTATACTTATATTTTATCTTACCTCTTTGAATGATGATTAAAAATTTGATGTGGTGAAGGACCTTTATTGGGGTCTTATCCCTCAGATTGATGTGCAATATTCTATAATGAATGATTCTACACTAATATTATAGATGAATGTTTTGTGAGTGTTATTTTTATAGTTGTATTTTTCTTTTAATGATATTATATTTTCATATACCTTAATTTCATGATATATGTAATATTTATTTGAGAAGATTTATATTGATATTTACCATGGTTGACTCATTCCCATAATGTAGATACTATATTATCCAATATTGATTTGAATTGGTATAATGTTTCTTTTTTATACTTTCAAGTGTATTACTAGGTATTATTTTACTCAAGATGTTGCTCCCTAAACTATGATTACAAAAAATGTGAGGGGAGTTGGTATATGGGTGTCAATATTTATTCTTCTCTTTAGACTAAATTTTATTTAGTCATTGTGTTTTAAATGAAAACATAGATATGATATTTTTCTAAAATATAATAGAAATCAATAAGTACAATTAACAAATAAATATTATATTATATATATATTAATTAAAACCCAATGGATTATATTTAAATGATATTTTGTTATTTAAATTGAAGATTACTCCAGTTGAAGATGATTACTTCTTTAGGATTAGATAACTACTCCCACACGGACAATGTCCTATTCCACTCTTCCAATCACTTATGTCAATAGTAATAAAATCATATAAGCGAATCACAGGAAAATATTATATAATTTTAAAAATGTATTAAAATAACCTAGTAATAATTTTTTTTCTCCATGGTCCTATAGTCTCCCTTACAGATTCATGTGAGGTTATCGTATCAAAATCATAGTCATGGTAAATCATGAATATAATTTACTCTTTTAAAGAATTACTAATAGTACCTGAATCCAACAAATATCCTTATAACTTTTATTCTGTGCCAAAAAAAATCATTTTAAATTTTATGTGTGATGATTTTCATTTATCATTGAAAATATCCTTATATAAAGATAACATTTATTTTTCAATTGTTAAATTAAATCATCAATTATCAACAATATTTTCATCCTCCTTCACGTTGTGGTATAGCGTTGATAGTGTAATACTATCAATTATATAATAACATGTTCTAATTTATTTACCGTTATGAAATGATAATTACATTATAATGTGGTTATCTACTAGATTTATAATTTAAAATAATAAAAATTACCTTCATGGCATAATTATTGTAGTCATTATGTGATACATTCTTATGTAGATGACATTTACAACATAGAAAATATAGTAACAACAACATATGTGTCAGTGACTGCTCAGTTTTCCACAATTCTTTTTTTCCCAACCTATTTCAACATTTAGTAAATCTCTGAATCTGACCTTCAATAGACTAATTATTGTCAAAAATTAAAATGCAACAATTAATTTTTTTTTAATTTTCACATCCTATAAATATATTATCAATTAACATTTTAGTTTTTTCATTTTAAAATTCAAATTTTGGATTCTCATACCCATAATATTTTCTTGATATTTCTGACAAAATCATATCTATGCCCATTTGAAAATAAAATTTTTAGATTTTATATACCATTAACTAATCAAGAAACTATGAAAAGTAATTTTAATAATTTCTTTATGCCCATGTTATTCAAATATCTTTGAAGGAAAAAAGAAAAATTATTATGTTAAACAATATTTTCTATGAGTCTTAGATGAGACTATTGTCTCTGCATCCACCCCCAATTAATATCTCCCCCATCCCTTTACAAAAAAAATATTATATAATCATATAAGAACTCAAAAATATTTTATATTTATCATTAATTAAAATGAAGAGAATAAATTTTATGAACCATTAAACAGTGAGGATATTTGATGAATACTATCGTTCAACCTATGCCTTTTAAATACATGATACAATAAGATTATTAAAAAGATATATTCCACTTAATCATGAGTTAAAATAGGTTACAACCCCACCAGATGGTTCTCTATCATATACATGAGGAAATATTATTAAATCACTCTGCTTATTTTGAAATAGAATCAAATTCGATTTTTAGACAAACTTAATAGTACTTTTTCACATTGAATTATCATTTCCTTTTATACAACATCACTAATCTATATTAATTCTGCAATTAAATAAAAATTTTTACCATATTTTGAGTCTAAAATATACTCTTCCAAGAATTTACTTATATAAAAAGTATTTATTATTATTTTTTTGCCAATAATAAAACTATTACCTATAAATAAATCTCCACTAAAGTTTCATTTTAAATCCAAAATATCAACATATCATTTATCATTTTAATATGATAATAAATTCATTTTTTCCCTAATTTTTAATATATTATATAATTTAATGTTCCTTTACCAATCCTTATTATTCATCATTCCTACATGATATTTTAGTGAAAATTATTACTGTGAAACCATTAGGAGATAAATATATCAAAAAATTATTTGGAATGTTTATAGAAATATAGTGTAATCTAGTAATAATTTTTAAATATAAATTTTATTCTATGCCATAACTAAACATAATATTTCCATGTTTTATTCAAACCTCTATAAAATTTAATATAATATTTAACCTAACCGTTTTAATTTATTTAGAATATATTCTATATATAACAATTTTGAAATGAATGTCATCCCTCCACCATGATAATTTTTTATCCTAATAAATATTATCTAATCTATAATAATTGACATATTTATATTAAAACTAATTATATATTCAAATTTTTCAACTATGGTTTTTTCTACCAAAATTTATGATGTCTTGAATACACACAATCACTGTAAAATAATATTAATCAAAAAATATATATATTAGAAGGTTATATAATGTTCTTATATTTTATATACTACCCACCTCAGAAAAGAGTTCAACCTTGTACTCTAATAATGTGGCTAATTATATTGGTTATAAAAATATTTTCAAAATGTTCATATATAAAAATAAATATTTTAAAAAAAAATAAAACAATTGTATCCTTATATAACCCTCAATTTCGTAGTAAATTGATAAATTCTATCTTCATGTCCATCTAATATATTTCTAACATTTTAGGAATCCCACTACAATGAATGGTCTAATGGACTCTATCATTTCTACTATTCTGAAAGGGTCTTCTAAATTAATAGCATCAACCAAAACATATCCCTTATTGAATATCCATTCCATATTTGTGAATAATTTTCCATTTTAGCCAATATTACACTTAAATAACACACACTTTATTGATCATATTTTTGTTTTTAGATCTATCCAAAAGCACCCTAGTTTTATTTTTTTCATTTTGATCCAATTCATCATTCATGTATCATACCCATGATTTCATATTTCTATCTTCTTCAATTTAATTATTTTCATATTAAAATAATTTTGTATTGATCTATAATGTCTTCATCCTTTGAGAATGAGTTCGATATATGATATCTATTATGATATTAATGAAATAAACTTATGAACCTCCCTATAATTTTGGACTCACATGTTCACTAACATATTTTACATTCTCGTATATTGATTCAATTATAGAATCCACATCGACCTGAGGTTTTCTAAATTCTCTAAAATAAATATTAGTTCTTCACTTTCTAAAAATAATTATTCAAAATTAAATTTTATAATTTTTATTATATTCATCCTCAAAAACATTAACATCACTACTATAAATAATATTTTTGAACTGATAATAGAAATATTTATAGGGCTTACTCATTATTTATATTACTAACACAATACCTCTACCCACTGCATCACCTTACATTCTATTATTTCTATTCGAATTTCATACAAACGACATTATTCAAAATATATTATTCTTATTCAAAGAGTGTATCCATCTATGGATCATTTCATTTAGTGTATTCTCAACCAATACACTAATTACTTTTCCATTTTGACTATTGACATCCTAAATAATCATTATATGGAATAGAAGAAACATAATAATCATCAAATTTATTTTTGAGAAACAATAAAAAACATTTCAAATTACATCAATCAATAAACATAATCATAAACCATCTAAAGTAATATGAATTAAATAAAATAGTTATTTCTATGGAAAAAATAATCATAAAATTTTTTGGTAAGTAATATGGTGGAATAATTTAATCATATCCATAATTTAGTATATGTAAAATTATAGTTTGTTGTTATTGATGAAAACAAATACATTATAAATGTCATTAAAAACACTTTAAAGGGAAATTTCAATTTTTCTATGAAAATATTTGTAAAAATATACGTTCAAAAAATATTTGGTTAAATATTTCATTTGATAATACTATATGAACGATATAATGGAATACTTATATCATTTAGTAATCATGTTGGTGACAATTATATAAATTTAAGAAATATTAAAAAAAAATCTATTCGCATTTTTTGTATAATATATGTGGGACTTGTTTGTAAAATAAAAATATGATTTCTTTCAAAACAATTGGTAACACTCATACATCGGTACCAATTTTTTCATTAAATATTTTTTAAGTTGATTAAAAGTTTCATATAATTTTTATAAAACATGGGTTTGGATAAAAAATGATTTTGGACCGTAGAATGAAATAATTTTTAACTAAAAAACAATTATCAGTTATTCTACGTACCAAAGAGTGAAAAAATAATTAAAATCACTTGAAAATGATCATGAATAACCAGAAGAAATTGAAATAAAACTTTTGCGAAATATCAAATAATTCATACAAGGGAAACATAAAAATAATAAATCCTGAATGATTTTAAGATTGTAAAATACACCCTTAATAGTTTAGAATCAATTTAATCATAAAACCATAAATGGAATATCATAAAATAAAACATTAAATTCTATGATGATAAATACATTAATTATATAATATATCAAATGATATTGTATAAACACTACACAAAATGAATAAGTGGGGAATATTTCATGAACCACATTGGGGTGTAGTCCAAACTGTCACCCGAAACCTCCTGGGGCATGGCCTGATGCGCATTCCTGATCCCTACGGGCAGAAAAAGAGTTTTTTGGAATCAATAATACACATTAAAAATCATTTCACCCATGTATATATCAATAATAAACTAGTCATAATAAAATATTAAATAACTAATATTCACAACCAAACAAGATAAAAAAACATTCGGATTCAATGTTTTATAACCTTAACTAATACCAAAAAATATAAATGCAAAGGGAACACCTAAAAAATCCCAAAAACTTACATGTAATTTATGGTATATAAACCTCATACTTCTACCACCAACACCATCAGGAAGTTGAACACTAGAAACCAGATCCACCATCACAAAAAAACATATTGTCTTTACAAAGATCATATAAAACAAATTTTATATATACCCAAGGGTGTTTGTAGTGTCTGATCTAAATACTAATAGGTTTACATCAACTATAATAATTCCTTAATATAACATTAGAAAGTAAATTATGATGGAATATTTACAAAGAAAACCTAAAACATATTCAAGAAAAATATTTGGAGAGGCCATTCCAAATAAAACACCATTATGGAAAATAGTTTTTCAAAATAACCTTATTTTGAAACTAAAAATATACAAGGTTCACTGTGTGATTTTTGTTATCACCGCATCACATAAGAATCATGCTTCATATAAAACCATTGGTAAACATTTTAGGTAAAAATAACAAGGGGAAAATTATGAATCTTGTACCATAGCGATCGAAATACACCAATCGAAAACAACATCATTCACATTCTCAAGATGCTAGAGTGTATCCCAACACAAGTACTATTACTCTCCATATCATAAGACAAATAAAATAAAATAATCATGCCAACAAACACTTAAGGGGGCTTCATCCCATGGTCTAGTGGTCTCTGATCATATCACATGTTCAATTATTATTTTATAATCAATCGTTATTCTGGAAACCATGTAACACCTTGAAAGTTTTAATAAATATATATTTTTATAATTTATTTGATGTCTTGTGTTGTATGCTACACCAAGGCAAGATTCTACTATAGGGAACACTATATTCACTAGAAGTATAGACAATACTATACTTGGCTTGACTTACTCGTAATTTCATATTATGTTGATAGAAATAATTTTATGGATGACGTATTTTATGTGAATGAATAAATACTATTACGTTACCTTATAACAACGTCATTATAATGTCACGTATGAATAGTAAGGATTTTTCATAAAAAACATATTTAAATGAAAATATAGGAGTTTATAAAATTATGAAATAAATATTGATGTGTATTATTAATGTAATATTTATTTAATATATCAAATCATTTTTTTTAATTTCATCTTATATGTTTTCTAAATATGATTTAATAACAAATTCCATTTTTATGAGAAAATTAATATTTTTCAAGAATTCTTGTATTACCACCTTTTGATGGAACACCTATTTTAAATTTTTTTTGATATTTTACATATTTTATTTAACAGAATAAATTTCTACTTTATAAGTATGATATAAAAAATTACATGTTACGATTTTTTTTAAAATTTTTAATGTGTTTTTTGATTTGAAGAACATTAATATTATATTAATTTAATATTTCAAACAACATTTTCAAATAAAAAATTTATGTAGATAAATTTTATTATTGAATGGTTTTAATTTATAAATAGAAAATATTTATATCATTTAATATAATTATATTCACTCGAATTAATATTACATATTTTTATTTAAACCCATTTAATATTTTGCAATTTTTTCACTTTTAAGAAACTTGATTAATCGAAAATAAGATCTCATATAAATTAATTACAATAAATTATATGTTTTGAAATTTGAAAAATGGATTCCATATTTGTAATGAGTATGTCCATGTTTTTTAAATAACATTATTTTTTTGTGCATTCGGAATAGTAACATCAGTAATTTTTATTATTTCGGTAAATATGGAGATCAGGTAATTGAGGGTAAAAATGATACTATAAAATTACCATTACAATTTTCCCAATATCATTTGATGAGTTTTTTATATCTAAAACATCCTTGGGTCGAAATTGTATCATTTGAAAGAAACTTGGGAGACATAAAAACATTTAATTTATTTTATTTAATGAAAAGATAAATATATCTTACACCAAATTTTATAACTATATCATTTTTAATATAAGGTTATATAGAATATAAATTCCTCTATAAATATTTATTTTTAATATATGATGTTTTTTTATTTAAATAAATTTTTAATTTTTAATAAATAAATATTTCCCTTAATAGCTTATACATTAATGATAGAGAAATTAATTAATTGAGGAGAAATCAATTTTAATGAAAATGAAAATCATAATAAAAAATTCAATGCCTCTTGAACAATATTCATATTCGAGTATATATCAACCATTATAATATAATTATCAATTGTTTACTCATTTATATTTATATGGAAAGCATTATGAAACTTATAATATTATATTTGAAGTGATGTTAATTTTGTCACATTCATGTTTTAATAAATATAAATATTTTTATATTGGATTTTCTTGAAGACATAGTAGAAAAAAAAATTAATCATAAATCTAGAATATATTTATTATTTATGGAATTTTATATTTAATTATTATTTAATTAAATTATATAGTCAATAATTATTTGACATAGATGTAGTAATTATTTTAGTAATGGAAATACCAAAGAAATGCATTTAAAATATTAAATTAAAAATAATTTTGGCAAATAATATATCTAAAAATTATAATAGATGAACTCGACCACTTAAGTATATAGTAATATATTTGGTTTGAGGATAACATCTAATCTGGATATTTTTGGAAATCACAAAATTGAATAGTGTCGAAATAGACATTATTTATTTTCAATCAAACTTAAGTATTATGAAATTATTTAAAAATTGATAACATTTTATAATAATTATATAGCCTGTATGTTCTAAATTATTCATTTATGGACTAATTCAAATCCAATATGTAAAAATTACACTATATTTATATTGAAGGATTTTTTACCATAGTTGAAATTGAAATAGAATAAGTAAAGGTTAAATGAAACGATAATGTAAAATTGATAGAAAAACATGATTAAATTCTATTTTATCCTGATATTTTCAAAAATAAATATTTCTTAATAATAATAAATTAAATTTTGGTGAAATTTTTATTGAGATAGATTTTGTTATAATTTAATATTTTTATAGATTCTAAATGGGCCCTAACATATATTATAAAAGTGAACCTCCTCCCTCACATATTCTATTCAATATGATAATCCATGTTAATCGATATCAAGAAAATTTCCCTTTAAAACTTCATTATTAACATTCTAAAGGATTTTTCATTCTCAAAAGTCAAACCCTAGTGCATTTGATAGTGAATCTATACAAAGATCACCGAAGAAAAGGTAATCTCTTTTACTGAATCTCTCAATATCATTTCATCTTCAAAATAATCTTAATTTATTTTTTCTGTTATTATGTAATAATTAAAGTATAATATGTACACTGATATTTTTTAGTGCTTATGAAACCACATTATTCCACTTTCTATACATCCTACAAAAAATAAAATCATATTGCATGCTTATTTCTGACACACTATCTATAAAACGTGGTGTAATCTATTTTTCACCACCATCTTACGTAATTTGCTATATTTATTGAAATTATAAATATATATTATTATTAAAACATTATATATATTCCTTATGTAATTATATACCATTCACTTTCATATCATTTCACATTTATGGGAACGATATCGTCACTCGTGCTTACATATGACCAATTGTCTCGACAATGACATGTGATTCATTATTCAAAATATCCTATAAAACAAGATTATATATATGTATTCAATGAATAAATATTATATATTTTATTTAAATATTATTTTGGAGTTATATATATGACCTAATAAGAACTAAAATTTATTTTAGAAAACCTACATAAGAAAATGAAGTAGATTATTCCAGATTAACGTGTCATAATGATATGTTATTATAAAATTGAAAATTATATCATCAAATATGATAAAATAAAAAAAATTGATTATTGAATAAGTAATTTAAATTTGTTAAATCATTGTAGAAGAGTTTTAGATACATATAATGGATATTGGATATATGTTAATGTATTTTTTATATTTTCTTTATTTTGGTGGGACATATGCCTTATATGCCGGAAATTTCATTTTTTTTGTATGTATGATTCCCATGGAATCTTTTATTATTCATATTATGAAGGTGATGATATTTTCATATGAATATAATATGATTCATTTTATGGCACATATTATAAAACTAGTTATAAATCGATGTGGAATAATATCTCAAATAACAAATTTTTTGAAGATTGTGTATATGTAGTATTTACTATGGTATATTTATCATCAATGTCCATTTTTTATACATTTATATTATATGTGATGAATTTTTTAATGGATTGAGGAAATAATTTTTTTCTTATTTATTGATATTTTTTTGATGTTGGATATATTGTTGTGCTATGGAGTTTTCTGGTGAATGATAAAAAAGGATGTGAACATTGATTTGCTCAGTGGGGTATTAACATGAGGTTTTACAAACATGGATAGAGTTGGAATTAGGTTCTATATCTTCTCCCAAATTTACGTGTTTGGGAAGTGGACAAAGTACTATTACCCTAACGGTTGCATTCCACCTGGACAGAGGCTTCGAGGTTAGTGTATTGGGAATTTTTTTATTGTGATTCCAAGAGAGGTAGGGCTTGATTGTATTTACATATGAATGAGAAAACTAAAGATGACTAATCCATTGAACACATAGAAAGGGGATATTTAATAATGAAATGAATAAATAGTAAACCCAAATCATAGGTAGTATAAATAAAATGAACATAGTTTAGAAAGACATACTGAACTGCTTACCATAACATGCCTTTATTTTTCAATTACATACACTATATACAATTCTGGATATTTGGTAGACACCAATGGGGGTGGCCAACTGTGTTATACTCACACCATTCTCGGGCCTCCGTTGGGTACCCGCGCATATTTCATGCTGGCATGTCAAGACAAGGGAAATGACCCTATGCTAGAGAGATGAGTTGAACGTGGGACATGTTTGGGTGAGGTTCCATACTTGGTGTCGAGAACATTTTTGGTATTTTTACATTTTATTTATTTTGGGTTTTATTCTCCTAACACTTTAGCGGCATGACACATTTTTTGTTTTTTATGATTGTACCTTTTTTGGGAGTTGGATGTTTTGATGGTTACAGATTATTCTATTATGTTTATTCTATTTCAAATATTATTTGTTGTGGCTTAATCATTTGTTAAGGGTATATTCTCCTCATATGTACTTTTGGACCCTTGCTGCTAGTTCGAAGCCTCTAGTGTACGGGGAGGCGCACTTAATGTCATGTAACTTCCCAACTTGGGGAACCAGTTTTGTAGCTCTCGAGTCATGGACCTTACAAATTGGTATCAAAGGTAGTTCTTTTTTGTTTTCTTAGTATTTACAGATATTGGAGAAGAAATTAGAAATGTGTAGGTCCTTAGTAGTGATATTTTTTTGGATTATCTAACACAAGTTAGGGGGAAACCCCCACATCACCCTAAAAAGGTATTATTGTTCTTGTTGTGTGTTGGTACATTTGATGATATTTCACTATTGTGTTATGAAAAATGTTGTATTATTTGACAGTATGGTTATATTTCTCTTGTGGATGGAATGGTACAAGGTTGTGCATTCATGCATCATTCTTGGAACCTTTGTAGAAATATGACATGCATCATGATAGGCACACACACAAAGGATGGGTGTGTGGGATGTAAATGATAGGATGCATATTTTAATTTAAAATTAATTAATTATTCCTAATATTAAGGTATGATTGAGTTAGAATATGAATCTAAAAATTCTATTAGAAATTAAAAAATGGTTTCTGATAAAGAAGTAAAACTGGAATTATTTATTATAATGGTAAATTGGAATATGTAAATGGTTCTAATGGGAGTAAAAGATAAGGCTTGTTTACTTGATAACTAGATAACATGTTGACTATTGATTTATGGAGATGGCCAACGGTAGTGTCCCAGTTGCTGGTGGACACTTTGGAGTAGTGTAAATGAACTGGTTTTGTTATCAAAAATGACTAGCCTATACAAACCTCTCATTTCTCAATGATTCTTAATGGTGGTATTCTAAAGCTCATGATTGGAAATATAGATAAATCCAACCATGAAGCTATGCACCACTTGGGAAACATGAGTATGTTTACGGTAATGCTCCTCCAATAGAGGAGTAGTAGAACATGGTGATCCAAGGGGATATAGAATAGTAGTTCCCAAATACAATTTCTCAATTTATATATATTATTGAACGAGACCCATGGCGGGTGGCCCTGAGAATATTTGAGCTGACTAGGAAATTTCAACAGCCGAACCCTCCCACAATTACCAGAGAGGGTGGGCTAGATGTGGCATTGTTATGGACTAATACCATTCAAACGTATCTCTAAAATCTAGAGGCTCTTATTGAGAATTGAGTTAAGATATTATCTTATATGTTGAGGGTTCTTGAAAAACATTAGAGGGACATTATGGTTTAGATAGAGAAGGGTGAGGGGATGATGCAGAATTAATATCAATAGAAGATTCATGAAAAAATATATCCATAATCTGTGATGTAATATAAGGAAATAGATTTTATGGGGCAGACTTAGGAGACAATGTGGGTGATGTATTGTGCTATTTGTTTCACCTATTAGAGATGCATTGTTCTGACGTTGACAGGAGATGAGGTAGTTTTATAGAAACGCTTCCAGGAGAGGATAAGACATGTGATCAAATATTAGGTGAATATATTTTTACTAAATATTTTTTCTGAATTGGAGAATCAATACCTTATCTCAGAAGGAATCTTAAAGGGGTCTTCATGTAGTGAACTTGTGTCTCCGGTTGGGTAAGAAATTGGTGCATCTACTAATTTTCGGATGAAACAGATTAGAACCTTCTAGTATGGGAGAAACATACAGATTAGTCAGAATAGGGTGTCAACTTCTCAGGGTGGTGACCCTAACTTCTGTTTCTAGTGAGGAAGGTCAGGGCACAAGCATGACCAGTGACCCCACCCAACAGTTGAGTGCCGAGAGTGTGGCAGGTGAGGCCACGTTCAAAGATTATACAGGAACTTCTGGCATTCAAGGAATGATGGAGGTCAGACGAATATGCAGAGTATAGGAAGGGGGTTGGTTAAATTGTATCAGGAATGCATGGGAGCTCCATAGGTCATACTCGTAGGGGCAGTGGATGTATGACACTAGGGAGATATTACCCTTAGAAAAATAGCATTGCAATGCAGGGTACTACAGCTAGAGGCCAAGGTAATGTGAAAGGATATCTCCATGCATTTTAGGCTAATCATGAAGGAGATGAGGTGGTACGGTCTACTATTCAAGGTATGGTTCCTATAGCATCAATGTTTTCTAGTGCGTTATTTGATACAGGTTATATGCATTCCTTTATTTCAACTTAGTTGGTAGTTGTGTGTGCTTAATCATAGAGACTACATGCTGGGAGATATCCCTTGATACTCCACTAGGATTGCGAGTTGAGGAAATCGTGCATTGTATTGGTTATTCCCAAGAGGCTGGTGGGTATTATTTTCTATGGGATATGTGTTCCTAGATTTGTCTGGTTTTGACAAAATATTGGGTATTGATTGGTTGGTGTTATATCAGGCCCATATCGACAATTACTGATGTCGGGTAACACTCACATCATTCAATGGGAGCACTCGTGTCCTTTTTGGTGAGTTGGATACTTAGGAGGCTATGTGTGGTCTCTACGTCATCATATAGGGGAGCTCAAGACCCAAGTGGCATGCCTTCTGATATATGGTGGGGAGAATGGATTGCCAATCTTCCATTTTATTGTGGACTAGTTTTATGATTTCTTTCATGAGGCCTTCTCAGTGTTACCAACTAAGAGAGATGTTGAGTTTACGATCAAATGGTTTCCTAGAGCAGAATTATTTTAAATTTTACCTTACTGGATAGATCTTTTTATTCCCCCTGAAGTGAAGGATCAGTCGGAGGAATTAGAACATAAGTGGTTTATACGTCATAGATCATCACATTGTGGATCTCTTATTCTATTTTCTAAAAAGGTTATTGTATCAATGAGGATATGTGCCGATTATAGGAAGTTAAACCAGATGACAGTTATGATCTGATACCCTCTTCCTAGAATTGATGAACTATTAGATCTACTCAGAGGTCCCTCAATGTTTTCCATAAATGATTTGAGATCAGGATACCATATGTTGAGGGACAAACCTTCTGACATACCCTAAATAGTTTTCTAAAGAAATTATGGATTATATGAATTCTGAGTATTATCATTTAGATTGACCAATGCACTACCTATGTTTATGGACTTGATGTACTGGACATTCCACCCGTTTCTAGATCAGTTCTTAGTTATTTTCATTGATGAAATAATGGTGTACTAAATAACACATGATGATCATGACAAACAACATGACATCATCTAGTGTACACAAAGAGATCATTGGATTTATTATTAGCTATCAAAATGTATGTTTTAGATCGATGTAGTGAATTTTTTGGGACATATCATATTTGAGACATGCGTATCAGTGGATCCAGAAAAGGTGTAGGTTATGTTGTCTTGGGAACAACCCTAGAACGTCTCTGATATTCAGTGTTTTCTGGGTTTTTTTTGTAATTTTTGAAGGTTTATTATAGATTTCTCCCATTTTTCAGTTTCTCTCAGAGGCCTAACCAAGAAGGGTTTTAAGTTTAATTGTTCAGTGGATTGTGAGAATTCTTTCAGAGTGCTTACGAAGTGGTTGAATATGTCACTAATTTTGATCATACCTGAACAAGGTAAGAAGTATTCCTTATTCTGTGATGTGTCTGGTGGTGGACATGGGGAAATTTTAATTTCGGACGATCGGGTTATAGCTTATGGGTCAATAAAATTGAATCCACTTGAATGAAATTATCCTACTCATAACATAGATCTCTCTATTGTGGTTCATGCATTAATGTGTTTGGGAGATTACTAGTTGGGAGAACCCTATATGGTTTTTACCGACAATAAAAGTCACAAAAACATATATAATTATTGAGATTTGAAAATTAAACAATGAATATGGGTTCATTACATACAGTCCGTTTATTTTAAATTGGTTTACACACCAGGAATATGGAAAATTGTTTCTAATGCTCTGAGTAGGAAGACCCAGAATCATGTGGTTCAGGAATCTAGTTCAGAGTGGGTGATGATGGCCTAGTTTGCAGAGTTGCATTTTGAGGTACATGAGGGGTTTGGGAATATATCCCTTGTATCTATAGTAGTTTATTATGCACTTTTGAGCTGAGTTAAGGAATGTTATTTGGTAGATCTAGAGTTCTTTGTTAAAGAATCTCGCCTTTTTATCACATATACTTTCATTACATTTTAAAAAACTGAGGATCGTTAAGGTTT
This sequence comes from Viscum album, assembly GCA_963277665.1. Lineage (NCBI taxonomy): Eukaryota > Viridiplantae > Streptophyta > Magnoliopsida > Santalales > Viscaceae > Viscum > Viscum album. Next base: position 809,537,056 of record OY728126.1, on the reverse strand, counting down.
AGTGTCTTGGAAACCAGGAACTTAAAACATAAAAAAACATTCTTATTAAACACTTGAAAGGCTTCTCCTTATGTTCATCCTATGTTCATTACTACATCTCATAAACTGGGGACATACATCAAAAGAAAGGGTGAGCAGAAGGCCCAGTAATGGAAACAAGAGAAACATTTTACATGTGAACTTGAGATACTTCAATAAAGCCATGAAAAAGAACTTTAAGGCATGAGAATGAAATACGGAGGCATACCATAATAAAAATAACATTTTTCATAACATGAAAATGTGGCTACATCATTTAACATAGACAATCATGAACATATCACCAAGGTCCATCCCCAAGGTGTCATTTGAAAATTAACAAGTTTATTCACTAAGGTATCGTGAAAATTGTAATCTCTAGTGGTTACATCATTCCCCAATGCATTGGAGCGCTATAAGGGCGCACCCTTAAATTTGTCTTTATTATCATGTGAGAAACATATATCATCATCAAACATTTCATTAATAACCCATATAGCATAAAATAAATAGGTTTCATTTCATAATCATAACGTTTTAAAAACTGCTTTAAAGACATGATCTTTACATCAGTTTAAACCCACGGATGGGAAAATGGGTTTCATGTATGAAATTCCAAGAATTTAAAATATAACATTTTGATATATATTTGAATACCCCTATAGATGTAAGATCATTGAGAATTCACTTTATAACATAAAATAATTTTTAGAAAAGAGAGAGAGGCATTTTGAGACGAAAATTCTGCAGCATAACGGCTATGTTACATGGTTTTAGAAAACATTGAGAAGAGAGGGGACATGGGTCAAACATTCATAAATGACCCATCAAACAGTAGAGGGAAATAATATAAGGGATTTGAGAACATGGTAATGAAATTTGAAAATATACCATATGAAATGAAGAACATGAAATGAAGAAAAAAAAAGATTTCTCTTGTGAGAATTCGGCAGCCTAACGGCATCACTTAAACTTCAACAAAATTTGAATTGACAAGGTCAAATAGGGTCTCTCATCATATGAACATAAGAGTATAGTATGATAGATATAGATATCATACCCCAACATAATAGAAAGGAACTTTAAATAATTGACATGAAAGTAGAACTTCAAAACGAGAATGGTGAAGAACCACTTAAAAATTCGGCAGCCTAACTGTGCCACTTAAAACTTCAAAATACCGAATTGAAGATATAAAATGGGGTCTCTCATCATATGATCATAAAAGATCAGTATGATAAATTTAGAGATCATACCCCAACATAATATAAAGTAAGTTCAAAGAATTGACATGAAAGTAGAACATCAAAACGAGAATGGTGAAGAACCACTTAAAAATTCGTCTGCCTAACGGCGCCACTTAAAACATCAAAATACTGAATTGAAGAGATCAAATGGGGTCTCTCATCATATGATCATAAAAGATCAGTATGACAAATTTAGAGATCATACCCCATCATACTAAAAAGGAACTTGAAAGACTTGACATTAATGTAGAACTTTGAAAAAGAGAAGGGTGAAATAATCCCTTAAAACTTCGGCAGCCTAACGGCGCCACATAAAACATCATAAAACGAAATAATGAGAGTAATAGGGGATCTCTCATTATATGATCATAAAAAGGGAAGTAATAGGAGTATAAAATAACATCCTCCAACATAATAACATGGAGCATAAAAGAGACCACATGAAAAGAAAGAGAGGGGTCAGATCCCTTACCTTAAAATGTAACTCTTAAACCTCAAAGGTTGGGACCATGAGGGCTTGGGGGCACCTTGGGAGGACTCCTTGGGAGGTAATGAGACCATAACATCGTTGGGTAAGAGTGGGGAGTCGAATGGATGAGGGGAGGGCATGGTATTTATAGGGAATGTGAGGGGACAAGGCATTAATGGCCAAGGGACATCTCACATGTGCTTTTCTCAAACCCATGTGCTCTCCCTTGGCATTTACCATGTATTTTGGCCACATGGGGCACCCAAAACGATAATTCATCACACTTGGCCGGAAAACCCATAAAATATCTCATGACATCACCATGACACAGTTATGATGTCATTAAATATACCAAATCCCTAAAACTGTATTTTTACTATTCACTGAAAATTCAACTTTCTCAGAAATATCCCAATGTTGCACACTAAAAAAATATCAATGCACTGATTTCAAAAATGAACTCCATTTTATAAAAATAATTTTCTAAATATTTTTAATTTTATTTTTAAATAAATACACTATTCACTGAAAATTCATTTTTTTCAGAAAAAAACCCAAAAATTACCATAACAATAATATCGGTGCTCTGAGTTCAAAAATGAAATCCTTTTTATAAAAATAATTTTCTAAATATTTTTAATTTAAATTTTAATTAAAAAACACTATTCACCTGAAAAAACTAATACATGAATAATAATTTATGAAACCGTTATTTAACCATTTTATTGAATCACATTACTTAATCAAGGTGCATAGATTATTTTAACACATTCTTTAAGTGAGATTACTAATCCATTTGGTCATATTACTAATCCTAATCATAAAATCTCTATTCATAATTTAATATTCATCAAAAATCACGTGGATCTTATTAGACTCCAAATACTGTACTGAACAAAATTGTAGAAGACCATTTTTTGAAAATCATTACACATTTTTGATTATTTAAGGTTTACATAAACATTTTTAAAATATCATTTTTCTAAAATTCATCAAAAATATGTATACTATATTTATCCGGTCATTTGAAAATTCATAAACATCATCATAAAAAGAAATCCCAATTTTTATTTAAAACAAAGGATTACAGAAGGCAGTTACGGTCTTCTTACACAGCCCCTTATCACACCAGCATAGGACCTAAGTGTTAGGTGTGCTAAGGTGAGAGAGTCCGAGGGAGGCTCGGCCAACATTGCCCGAGTAGTAATTTCTATCAGTTTGAACATCTCGCGAAGGAGATTCCGTTCTAGCTTCACATGATGAAGTTCGGCTTGGGTTTGGTCCAGAGCAAATCCCAATGGTGTTACCTCCTTCCCAAGTTCTGTTAGATGGGCTTCGATCGGTCCAAGACTACTAGGTGAGGCCATAAAATCTTCTTTCTATAATAATTAACCAAGATTACATGTATTTAGAGACAATAAACAAAACATTTTTTTCACATCGATCATATTAACTGATGGTCATATAACAGTCAGAACCCAATGGTCTCATTTTAATTATAATCATGATTATCAAATAAAACATAAAATAACACATGAGATTAGGAAACAAGATTTATTCAAAATTTTGGGCAGTTATAATCTTCCCCCCTTAAGAAATTGCGTCCTCGAAATTTTAAAAATTGTGTTTTGAAATTTCATTGAATGTCCCACATCGGAAAAAGAGTCGGTGACGCCATTACTTTAAAAGAAAGAAAAGGGAGTACAAAGGCCACCCGAGTTTACTCATACCGAGATTCCATGTAGGAAACATTGACATGGAGGAGAAAACAAAGGGTCACGTCCTAAAGGAGAGTGATAGAAAACATGATTAGGAGGAAGTTAACCACCAGAAAATCCCAAAATTATTAAGTGTGCAAGCAGTCTTTGATTACCTAGTAGGAAACGTAAACCAACAACGTTTTTGTTTTAAGTTCCTTTTCATAACATTGAGGAATTCATTTACAACATAGAACAAAAACATAAGGAAATATATCTACCTTCATGTAGAGTTTCATCATTTAATAAGTTTCTACCCAAAACTAATCTTTTCTCCAATCTATGAGCATTCGAAACTACTTGGTCTCATCAAAACACAAGAATCATCTTCTAGAGAATCTCATAATCAACAAAATATTAACTATCTATTTCTTTTATTTTTAAACATTATCCCAAAAACCGAAAGGGTAAGGTAAAACAACTCTTCAAAATAAAGAATCCCATAGGAATGGAAACTAATTTTATATCTTCAAGGTTCCATGGTACTAACCAAAGTTCATCATAGACCACTCCATACATAATGGTCCTTAAAATTCATCAAAATAACCTAAACTAATATTGAAACCCAAATACAAGAAGGATTTGATAACATAGTCTTCCAAAATAAACTTCATTGTTCATCTCCAAACAACATCAACCTCTCCTAACATATTATAACAAAATTAGCTAACCTAAACATATTTTACCCAATATAGGTTAATCATTCCCATAAGTAACATAAATTAATATATGTCCACCTTAAATTCATCAATTCTTCAAAATATATGTCATCCTTACTCCACAATGAAAATATCGTAGTAATCTGTTTAACTAGATCATGTAGGGTCCCCAAAATGGTGAACGTCTTCTAAAATAATAATCATCCTTTAATCCGGAAATCATCGCATTTCCTATCACATTGGTTGTTGGGAAATGTTCTTCCATTTCTAACCATTAACTAAGAAGAGAAAGTATAATTAGAGGCTTAAATACTTAACCAATAATCATGAAAAGGAACATAAAGCATATAAGGATAACTTGTGGAAGAAATGTATACCCTAACATGTGATCCCCTAGGTTCCCATCTAGGTTATCCATGATCATATATTCTTTTGTGAATATTTATTTTGTTTTATCCATGTTCCTTTAATAATGGTTCATACTAAGCTTATGAATTTACCAAAGCATATCCCCCAGGAGTGTCGTAACCAAGAGTGCAGCAAGGCCCGTTGTCGTGTACCAGTTCCCGTTCGAGTCTAGCTCAAAGCAGTGTTTTTGGGTTTTACCCCTATGTACATCTGTGCCAGAGCCACCTCTACCTGCTCGTATCCAGACAGGGATGTATTTTCTTGGAAACCCATTACCCAATACTCACCAAAATACAAGGAAGATTTCCTATATATAAACTGTTCTACATGCTTCTTCCTAAAGTTTTCATATCCTTATTTCCACAAATAACTAAACCATCCTTTGATACTAACTATAGCATCCTGCCTTTTTATCACATAAACTTTCATTACATTTTACAAAACCGAGGATCGTTGAGGTTTAGTGTCTTGGAAACTAGGAACTTAAAACATAAAAAAAACATTCTTCTTAAACACTTGAAAGGCTTCTCCTTATGTTCATCTTATGTTCATTACTGCATCTCATAACCTGGGGACATACAACAAAAGAAATGGTGAGCAGAAGGCCCAGTAATGGAAATAAGAGAAACATTTTACATGTGAACTTGAGATACTTCAATAAGGCCATGAAAAAGAACTTTAAGGAATGCGAATGAAATAAGGAGGCATATCATAAAAAAAATAACATTTTTCATAACATGAAAATGTGGCTACATCATTTAACATAGACAATCATGAACATATCACCAAGGTCCATCCCCAAGGTGTCATTTGAAAATTACCAAGGTTATTCACCAAGGTATCGTGAAAATTGTAATCTCTAGTGGTTACATCATTAACCAATGCATTGGAGCGCTATAAGGGCGCACCCTTAAAATTGACTTTATTATCATGTGAGCCACATATATCATCATCAAAAATTTAATAAATAACCCATATAGCCTAAAATAAATGGGTTTCATTTCATAATCATAACGTTTTAAAAACTGCTTTAAAGACATGATCTTTACATCACTTTAAACGCACGGAAAGGGAAAGAGGGTTTCATGTATGAAATTCCCAGAATTTAAAATATAACATTTTGATATATATGTGAATACCCCTGTAGAAGTAAGAGCTTTGAGTATTAACTTTATAACATAAAATAATTTTTAGAAAAGAGAGAGGCATTTTGAGACGAAAATTCTGCAGCATGACGGCTATGTTACAAGGTTATAGAAAACATTGAGAATAGAGGGGACATGGGTCAAACATTCATAAATGACCCATAAAACAGTAGAGGGACAAAATATAAGGGATTTGAGAACATGGTAATGAAATTTGAAAATATACCATATGAAATGAAGAACATGAAATGAAGAAAAAAAAAAGATTTCTCTTGTGAGAAATCGGCAGCCTAACGGCGTCACTTAAACTTCAACAAAAATTGAATTGACAAGGTCAAATAGGGTCTCTCATCATATGAACATAAGAGTCCAGTATGATATATATAGGGATAAAACCCCAACATAATATAAAGGAACTTGAAAGAATTGACATGAAAGTAGAACTTCAAAACGACAATGGTGAAGAACCACTTAAAAATTCGGCAGCCTAACGACGCCACATAAAACTTCAAAATACTGAATTGAAGAGATCAAATGGGGTATCTCATCATATGATCATAAAAATCAGTATGATAAATTTAGAGACCATACCCCAACATAATAGAAAGTAAATTCAAAGAATTGACATGAAAGTAGAACATCAAAACGAGAATGGTGAAGAACCACTTAAAAATTTGGCAGCCTAACGACGCCACTTAAAACATCAAAATACTGAATTGAAGAGATCAAATGGGGTCTCTCATCATATGATCATAATAGATCAGTATGATAAATTTAGAGATCATACCCCAACATAATAAAAAGTAACTTTAAAGACTTGACATGAAAGTAGAACTTTGAAAAAGAGAAAGGTGAAAGAATCCCTTAAATATTCGGCAGCCTAACGACGCCACTTAAAACATCATAAAACGAAATAATGAGAGTAAGAGGGGATCTCTCATTATATGTACATAAAAAGGGCAGTAATAGAAGTATAAAAGAACATCCACCAACATAAGAACATGGAGCATAAAAGAGATCAGTTGAAAAGAAAGAGAGGGGCTGGATCCCTTACCTTAAAATGTAACTCTTAAACCTCAAAGGTTGGAACCTTGAGGGCTTGGGGCACCTTGAGAGGACTCCTTGGGAGGTAATGAGACCAGAACTTCGTTGGGGAAGAGTGGGGAGTCGAATGGATGAGGGGAGGGCTTGGTATTTATAGGGAAAGTGAGGGGACAAGGCATTAATGGCCAAGGGACACCTCACATGTGCTTTTCTCAAACCCATGTGCTCTCCCTTGGAATTTACCATGGAGTTAGGCCACATGGGGCCCCCAAAACAATAATTCATCACCCTTGTCCGGAAAACCCTTAAAATATCTCATGACATCACTATGACACAGTTATGATGTCATTAAACATACCGAAACCCTAAAACTGTATTTTTACTATTCACTGAAAATTCAACTTTCTAAGAAAAATCCCAAAGTTTCACACTAACCAAATATCAATGCTCTGATTTCAAAAATGAACTCCATTTTATAAAAATATTTTTCTAAATATTTTTAATTTTATTTTTAAATAAATACACTATTCACCGAAAATTCATTTTTTTCAGAAAAAACCCCAAAAATTACCATAACCTAATATCGGTGCTCTGAGTTCAAAAATGAAATCCATTTTATAAAAATAATTTTCTAAATATTTTTAATTTATCTTTTAATTAAAAAACACTATTCACCCGAAAAAACTAATACTTGAATAATAATTTATGAAACCGTTATTTAACCATTTTATTGAATCACATTACTTAATAAAGGTGCCTAGAATATTTTAAAACTTTCTTTAAGTGAGATTACTAATCCATTTGGTCATATTACTAATCCTAATCATAAAATCACTATTCATAATTTTCTATTCATCCAAAATCAAGTTGATCTTATTAGACTCCAAATTTTGTACTGAACATAATTGTAGAAGACCATTTTTTGAAAATCATTACACATTTTTAATTATTTAAGGTTTACATAAACATTTTTAAAATATCCTTTTTCTAAAATTCATCAAAAATATGTATACTATATTTATCCGATCATTTGAAAATTCATAAACATCATCATAAGAAGAAATCCCAATTTTTATTTATAACAAAGGATTACACAAGGCAGTTACTGTCTTCTTACAAAGCCCCTTATCACACCAGAATAAGACCAATGTTTAAGGTGTGCTAAGGTGAGAGAGTCTGAGGGAGGCTCGGCCAACATTGCCCGAGTAGTAATTTCTATCAGTTTGAACTTCTTGCGAAGTAGATTCCATTATAGCTTCACATGATGAAGTTTGGCTTGGGTTTGGTCCAGAGCAAAGCCCAATGGTGCTACCTCCTTCCCAAGTTCTGTTAGATGGGCTTCGATCGGTCCAAGACTACTAGGTGAGGCCATCGAATCTTCTTTCTATAATAATTAACCAAGATTACTTGTATTTAGAGACAATAATCAAAACAATTTGTTCACAGTGGTCATATTAACTGATGGTCATATAACAGTCAGAACCCAATAGTCTCATTTTAATTATAATCATGTTTATCAAATAAAACATAAAATAACACATGAGATTAAGAAACAAGATTTATTCAAAATTTCGGTCCGTTACATTTGCTATGAAGGAAAGTCTTAAAGTTGGGGTGTCACCTTTCGGTTGGACCTTCGGTACTAATTATGTTTCTTATGTTCATGGTCATGTTGTTATACTGATAGATGTACGAGAAAAGTTGATGTGTGAGTTCGATTCATCAATGTGGGTTGTGCATTTGGGCTTGACTAAGATGTACCATGATCTATATAAAGAGTTTTGGTGGCTGAGAATGAAGAAGGAAGTGCTAAGTTTTAAGGCACGATGCATTACATGTCCATAGGTGAAGGCTAAACATCTGTTCCCATGTGTTTTGATATAGTAATTTAATATTCCAAAGTGGAAATATATTGAATTCCCAATGGAATTTAACGTGGGTCTTCTAAGGATGCATCAGGAGAATGATTTCATTTGGGTGGTAGTAGATTGGGAAACCAAAGATGCCCATTTCTTGTCAATCCAGGAGACCTACACAATCAACCATTTATGGTAGTTGTATGTATAGAAAATATTATAGTTGCATGTTGTGCCAAGAACCATATTTTTAGATAATGATCTACATTTCACATCACACTTCTGGAAAGGACTAAAGAATGCACTTGGTACCCAAGCATTTCTGAGTACGGATTACCACCCATAGAATTATGGGAAGTCGGAGCATACAATTCATGTATTAAAAGAAAATTTGAGATAATTTGTTATATATTTAAGTGGTTTATCGAAAAATAACTTGTCTCTCATTGAGATTTTATATAAAAATATATTTCAGGTTACAGTTCAGATGACACCTTTGGAGGCACATTATGGGAGACCATGTAGATCACTGTTGTGTTGGTTAGTGACAGGGAAGTCTGAGATGTTAGGTCAGAGTATTGTGTTGGAGACCTTAGAGAAGGGTAACTTGATTAAAAATCATATGGAAATATCTCAGAGTATGCATGATTCATATACATATCATCATCGTAGGCCTATTATTTTTGTAGGGGCTGATAGTGTGTTTCTTCGGGTGATTCCAAGGTTGGTTCACTGCTAAATTCATAAATAGGGAAAGTCGCAACCTAGATCTGTGAGGTCATTAGGGATTGTGGAGAGAATTAGACCAATGGAATACTGATTGGATATTTCACATCCATACAGTAAGATGCATTCCATTTTTTATGTTTCACAACTCTGACAATATCACCCAAACCCATCTCATATGATAAATGTTGAGGATGTCGAGCTTGAGGCTAATGTGTCCTTTGAGGAGCACCAGGTTGGTATTGTGGATAATAGTGAGAATGTTTTTAGAGGTATGGTTATGTGCCTAGTTCTTAATCCATGGTTACATGGAAATGTTCAGAAGGAAATTTGGGAGATGGAATCAGATATGCAGGTCAAGTGGCTCGGTCTCTTTTCATTATAAAATTAATGATGCTTTGGAAGAGCAGCATGGGGATGATGCATTATTTGGTGGAGAGATAATATGTTATGTTTTATTTACATTTCAGTTTAGGACCTTTATTTTGGGCAATTATGTGATTCTCAATGTCCTTATGGATGGTTGTGAGTGTTACAGGTGTTTGGGACACAAAAAAGGGGAAATGAGTTTCTGAGAAAAGCAGACGGTCTACCCAAGATTAGTGTGAACCATGATTGCATCCCTAGTAAACTATGTGAGTATGGTTTTCAGATAGCAGCCTCCACACGATATGTTCACAGTTTGGAAAACTGTGCGGGAAACCATGCGAATGGGATCGTTAGGGATAGATGCATCCGCACGGTTTCACATGGTTTGGAAAATCGTGCTTGTAAACTGTGTGGCCTAGAAACCATTAAAAATTTACAAAATTGCCACTCTTGGATTTTATAAACCCCTCGGTATTTTCTCCCCCCTTCTCTCTTGCCGCACTACGAACATACCAAGGGGACCCGTAGCTTACAAGGATCAATCTCCTTCAATACTTTTCAGTTTGCAGCACCTTCAGTTGTGGATTTAAGATCTATATAAGGTCAATCTGCCACTTGCTTTTCTTTTTATTTTATGGATTACAATTCATTTTTCTCTCCATCTGAATCGCTCAAACCAAATATTTCGGTGAGTTTTATTGTAAATCTGCATGGAATGGTTGAATTGAGAACTAAGGATCCAGTAGGGGCTGAATTCAACAATGGATTTAAGCTAGGTTATCTAAAAATTTATATCCATTGGATTTTGTGTAGATTTGTGGAATAAGGTTTTTATTGTTTTTATATTTTGATGAGTCCTCTATGTATTTCTCCTGATGTAATGTTTTGGTGTCTAAATTGTTAATTTAACCCCTCTCCCAGCAGACTCCTTATTCAAGATTTTGATTCTCTCAATAGTAAAATTACAGACCGCATCCTTAACTGGAAAAACAAGTATCTCTTTTTTGGTGGCCATATTGCGCTCATTAATAGCGTTCTATTGGATGGTCCAGTCCATGCTCTGTTGGTTTTTAATTCTCCGAAGTGGTTCATCAGTAATATTGAAAAGATCATGGATAGCTTCCTCTGGGATTCCCGCGCAGTGGGAAAGCGACAATGGGCTTGGTGGTGGAAGATGGATAAGCCCATGAAGGCAGGAGGTATTAATGTGCACCATCTTGAAGACACCATAAAAGGAATGCATGCGAAACATGCATGGGATGATTTGGAGCAGGGTACGCTGTGGGGAAGATCCATGCATGTTCATTATGGGTTTCATCCCATGATTTTGCACCGTGGCTCGATGTTCTGGTTTAAAATTTCCAGCATTACTGTAGAATTGAAACAATACACTCAATGGATTATTGGGATAGGAGATGTCTCCTTTAGGCACCACACCTAGGTAGGGAGGGTGCTCGAATTCTCGGGTTGTATAGGAACTACCCTCATGTTCAGGGAAGCTAGAATGCATATGAATTTCATCAAAGTTGGGCTGGATGAGGAATAATAGGACACCTTAATCCTGATTGTCATCTCATCAGATCATGATCGTTGTGTTCTCACCCTCTCCTATTCAGGGGATTATAATTTCTGGGACAACCGTCATTCATGGGAGGATCTGGATCATGGTGATTGTTGGAATGGTATTTTATGGTTAAAAGCAATGCCATCGAAATTCAACATTCTCTTTGTAGAATTAAGTATTCGGACATTCCAACTGACAAGAATATAAACACTATGGGATCCCTACAGTATCGTGTTGCACATATTCGGTTTCTAGTGATGAGGAGAGTATGGAACATCTGTTCTATAGAGGCGAATGGGAAGGTTCTGTTTAGAGATTCTTCGGGGAGTTTACCAGCCTTATGGTTCATAGCGTGGTAGACACTCCTTTCCTAGATAGGTGGTATCACAGATCAGGGGACAGGGGGATGTAGAAGTTGGCCTGAACCTTGATCTTGCATGTAGAGCGTTGGTCTATATTTCAGGTGAGAAATAAGCTTCGTCATAAAAGGGTCAGATCTTCTTGCCAGTTCATAATTCTCAAAACAAAGAATCTCCTCATTGACCTGGTCCACCTCTTCGTCAAATGGCTAGAGGCTCCCTCTCTACAGTGGATGAATAGGAAAAATCAAGTCTCCTAGCCTAGCAGCAGCTGTTCTTATAGACTTCGGATCTGCTCGAACCCTCACTCTAGGGGCCTAAAACATAATACTGACTGGTCGTGTCATAGAGGGGACCAACACAGCGGTGGTGCGGTCCGAGATTCTCATGTCTCAGTGGTTCTGGCCTTCTCGGCTCGTCTCGACTATGGTTCTTCTCTTCAAGGCGAATCCAGGGCTATGATGTAAGGATTAATCATTCGCAAACAACATGGTATTGTGATTTCATAAGTGGAAACCAACTCGAAAATCCAACATGATTCTCTGAATGATCTCTGACCACCTTTGTGGGCTATTTTATACATTATTAGGAAAGGAATGAGAATTATCAATAATGATACCTCTATTAAACACTCATGCAGAGAGGGGAATCATGTTGCATATTTCCTTGCATCGCATGAGGTCATTGGGCCGGATCTGGTTTTCTTTCACAATGTTCATACTTTGAAACTAGAGGGTGTTAACCTCATCAAATGGGATTCCCTTGGCCTTCACTATTTTAGACCACTTTAGGTGTAATCCCCTAGAAGGGGGCATGTGAGCCTTGGGGGATATGGGCAGGTGGGTTGTGGTCTTGTGCTTCTGTGGCCAAGTGGTCTTGTATGATTCTTTCTTTTCTTCTTCATGATTAGAAATAGAAATGATGATGATGATTAGTGGGAAAATTCTAGGGAATTAGCATATTACATGAATATGATTAGTGATATTGGAATGGGAAATGGAAAATGGGGAAAATGGATATTTAATATAAATGTTGAATTTACTAATGGATTGATGAAATAATGTTATTTTCTTATTTATTGAGATTATTGTGATTTTTTAAATGAGGTTGTCTAGGATGTTATGATATTGTTTTTTATGGTGAATAATAAATAAGCATATGCACATTTCTTGGATGAGTGGGGTATTTAATTGAGGTTTTATGCCCATGGGTTGATTTCGACTAAGGTTCTCGCTCATTCTGAAAATCCACATGTCAGGAATGGGGAAAATTTGTATTCCCCTAGAGGTTGCATTCCACAACGACAGTGGCTTTAAGGTGAGGATTTTGTGTCACGACCTGTCCTCGGGGCCCGTGACATGGCTACCCCAAGCCCTAATTCCACAGGAAACGGGATGTAAACTAGCACCAAAGGCATAAATCCCGATAAAATGGAAGGAATTTCCTTTATATAAGTAATAAAACACAATAGGGTATGCAAGATTAAGTTAACACTAAGTAAACTGAGTACAAAAGTAAGTGTTGGAATGTAAATGGGCCATAATAAAACCCACTCAAAGTACAGTACAACAGTAAAAAAAAGAACAATTGTAGTAATGTAAACCAGCAACCACTGAGTCGTTCTCTGGATATCCCACCTGAGGGTCGGTAGATAGTCTCCTCAACTACTCAGGTTCGGTCGTTCGCTCCGAGTATGTCCCTCCAAGTGGTCCACCTCTATGTACCGTCCTGACATTCAAGTATCCACCTCAATCAGTGTTGTCTGTCGTCTGCATCCAACACAACATAGTGCAGGAATAGGCTGTGCAGGTGTGATTATGCGATACTCATTAGGGACCCTGAGACACCTGAAGTTCTCCCAGAAACCACAATGGATAAACTACAATGGAATGATACAAACACAAAGTATCAACCAACTCTACATAGGTATATGCCCATACATTAACCTAAGTCATCAATTCTAGCCTGGCTCCAACTCTTGAGGCCATGTACAACCTAGTCCACAAATGAATGTAAGTCAATCATATCGATGATATTTATTGAAAGTCATGACTAATCTCACACAGGTATTCTACTCACGAAGAGGGGTGGAGATGATTAGATGTAGCCTCTGAATCATCTCCTCTGTCGAACCCACATAGGATCCAAGTACAGAAGTTATCACTGCAAAACCCACGTAGGATCCAAGTATAGTAACCATCACTGCTGAACCGACGTAGGATCTAAATACAGTTATCCTTGCTGCCGAACCCATGTAGGATCCAAGTAAAGTCGACATCGTCATCGCTGTCGCAGCCAGTTCTAGGGATCCCACACACATCTCGCTCGATTCTAGGAGGGTCCGCTCCACGAGATAAGAGGGTTGATAAATCAACTTTCACAATGTCCAGATTTGATGTTTCAAAATGCTACATCTCTTCAATAGGAATTCAATGCGACAGATGGTGCGTCAATCAGATGCCCGGTCTGAGATATATTGGCTTTTCCGTCCCAGGGGCCCTGTTGGTTTTTAAGCTAAAAACAACCCAACCATACTCTAGATTACTCCAAACCCCATGTGGAGTATGCGAAAAGAATCATCTCACTACGAAAAATTTAATGTATTTGACGGTACTTCAATCGGACGTCTGGTCCTTAGGTTGTAAGCGTTTCCGCTCCAAGGGCCCGGTTGGTTTCGGGTTCGAAGAAAACCGGCCATACCCAACCATTGACTAAACCTAGAGTGTAATATACCTAAACGACCTTCCTTGATCCAAGTATCCCTATGAAACTGACGGTGCATCGATCGGAGATCATTATCCCATGATATGGGGGTTTGATGAACATTGTCTGAAAATAAGGGGTATGGGCCCGGTCTGACATGGCCCAAAACCACCTGAGTCGACCTGAAACCATTGGACCCGACTCGGGTCCAGGTCCAGCCCGATTGGGAGAAGCCCGACCAGGATGGCGCAACCTAGCCCGTGGCTAGGAATGGTCCGGCCTGGCTCGGAAGCCGGTCGCGGCTCGACGCTGGCCAAGCGGGGCGCGAGGGGTGCACCCCTCATTTCTAGAAACGGAGGACCCTGTGGGGTCCTCCTTATATGCTGGTTGGGGGGGGGGGGGGTTACACCCCCCAGTTTCTTGGTAACGGTCATCCTTTATGGCTGGCTGATTGAGCCATTGCGGGACCCTTCAGGGTCCTTTCCCCTAGAGACGCCCGCAGCCAGTTGTCCAGCCGCCCCTGCCTAGTCTGTTGCGGAAGAAGGTCGCGGCTTGTCTCACCGGCGCGGCGGGACGACGACACACCCCACCGCCACAGCCCACTTCTGGCCGTGACCTTCTTCATCATCACAGGCACGGTGCAATAGCTCAGTGCACCCCCGCCGTGACCCGCTCCGTCTGCGGTCCACTTCGTCGTTGCGTGGTGCAACGACAGAGCGCCTCCTTCGCCTCAACCATCAATGAAGAACAACAAGAAGAAGGGGGGGCGGGGAGAATCTTCTGTGTTTGTGTGGTCCGATCTCATCTTATTACAACGATAACATTCGGCCAATTCGTTAACAACGATGGATGATGGTTAATGTTGAATAAAGGAATTAACCCCTACCTCGGCAATCGATGTCGTTCGTTGGGCGTCACAGAAGACGACATCGTATGGTGAGGTTTTGAAGATGGTGTTGGCATGCATCCAAGGAGGAAAAAGAGTCTCCACACTAGTGGTGGAGATAAGAAGGAAATACATGTCATCTCTCTTTGCGGTGACGGTGTTCTTCATCAAAGAGGAGACGTTCTTCGTGGGGGGTGATGTTTTTCAATGAAAAACTAGAGTTCTCCCCAAATCATCCCCACACAACAATTCTAACCCAAAATTAAAATAAAATTCTCCTTATTCTATTTTACTTTTCCATGCATTTCATAGACTTAAAATTCAAACACATTGTTAAATTAATTGAATAGGTTTAATCAATTAATTTATCACGTGTTGGATTGAATTAAAGTGGGAGTGGAGGAGTTACTTAATTATGTTCAAGGGTTTTCCAACATTAAACACAATGAGTTTAATGGGGGGTTTTAGGGGGGGTTTTAGAGCATGTGAAGGGTTGGCACTCATGCGGGCCCCACCTCATATTTATCCTCACATGGGTAGTTAAGATTCTAGTGGGTCCCACTCTAACTCCCCCATGTAGGATAAATCCACCTTAGTTATAAATATAATTGTACCACAATTTTATTAACATTTTATTTAAACCACTTTTATTAACAATGCATCCCAAGAAAAAACAACTTCGGTAAAGGTCCTCCTAAGGGATTACCAGTGCTGCGGTTTCATCAGTGCCCTCAGATTTCATTTTTTAGTATCGGTTCAAATTATAGAAAAACCCGCTCGTTCGTTCACTGAACGAACCTGAGCTAACAATCATAAATTGATTTCGGGAACACCAGGCCTCAGAATTAGGTGCCGTCAGAAATAGAGTACTCATAAAATCCCAATGAATTTATGAAAAAAAATTCCTTGAAATTTATAGGTATTTAAATTTTGGGAATTTTTATATTGTGATTGTTTGTGAGATATGGCTTGATTGTATTTCCATATTCTTGAGATTAATGAATATGAATAATCCATTGAACACGTAGAAATTTGATATTGATTAATGGAATTTCATAGAAGTAAACCCAAATTCATTTGCAGTATAAATAAAATTATCAATGTTTATAATGCCTAATTAAACTATTTACCATTATAAGAATATATTTATCAGTTTCATGCACTATCTAACTTGATGGATATTTTGTAGACAATGTTGGGGTGGCCTATTGAGTTATACTACCACCCTGTTCATGGCGTTGTTGGGTTCTCGAGCAGATTTCATGCCTATAGGTCTGGACAAGGTCTTGAGACCTTTTCTAGGTCTATGAGTTGTAAATGGGACATGATTAGGTGAGGTTCCAAACATGGTGTCTAGATCATTTGTGGATTCTAAAATTTTCTTTCTTTGGGGTTTTATTCACATGACACAATAGTGGTATGGCATGATTCTTTTAATTTATAATTGTACCCAGTTTTGGGATTTGGATACTATCCATGTTATGGATTGTTCAATTTTGTTTCCATTATTTAAATTATTTTATATTGTGGATTACTATAGTATTGATTTTTTAGTCTCCCCACTTGACATTTTGGACCCTCTCCACTAGTCAGAAACTTCTCGAGTACGTGGAGGTGTGCTTCAGGTCATGTTACTACCTGGATAATGGCACTATTTTAGTGGAAACCGGGTGAGGGACGTTATATGGAAGGACAACAATTGTAATTAAGCCTAATTAGGAAAGACATAAAATAGAAAATAATATCAACTTTTCTAGAATTATTGTCCAACCTAATAAGATAATGATGGAGTTTCATGGTCAACACAAAGGAATGAATGTTCAATTTTTGTTATGTCAATCTGGTAAGAAGTGTCATAATAGGGAATGTTCCCAAGGAACTGTATGATGTTATGTGTGTGGTAAATAAGGTCCAAAATGATTTATTGGCAATTTAGAAGGTCTAATTAACATATGGAATAATCATAATGGTATTCTTATGACATCAATTTTAGTTATATGTTCTAAATGTGGAATTTATGGGCATTATAGAAATATATTCCCTAAGGCTAAATCTCATGAAGATAATCAGCATGGTAATATGGGTAGTATTTATGTTTTAAAAGATTAAGATAATACAAATGACATAAGAGATGAAAGAGTTTTTAATGAATGAAATGATGATGTTTGGTTAATGGTTTAAGAAGATAGTGGAATGATTTAATTTTTTTCAAGAATAATGTTGTATAAGTAATTTTATTGTATTAAGGAATAAAGAAAAAACAACGGATTGATACAATGTTTTTTCTTATGTATTTAGAAATATATTCTGAATTGTTCTAGTAACCATTAAATTTGATTGGGGTAATATGATAAAAAATAAAAGATTATGTGAATGATAACCATTAATATGATTATGATGATGACATAATGATATTTTGGTTATAAATAAGTAAATTGTATTGTAATTATTTCTTTATAACCAATTAATGGATTTTGGTTTATGATATCATGGATGAAGTTCATAGCTACATATAATTATAAAATGGAATCATGCTTGTTTTTAATATGGATATACAATAATTTAGGTTATTATCAATAAATTACATGATGAAGGTGTCCATATGTTTGGAATGTGACCAATATGATATACCTTGAGATATATGGGAGATAGATGTAAATACGATTTTGTTAATTGCTTAATAACATTTTGGGTATTCATCTTTTAGAAGGACTGTAAGGTTAAACATTAATGTAATGTAAATGAAAATCCTCAGATTATGTTTGGAAGATTAAATTATTATCAAACGTGGTGGAACTATTCATATATTATAAATTATGCTAACATTTTTTTCAGATAAAGAGTGATGGAATAAATTATCACTCTATTTATGTATATCATGATCAACTAATGCTTATGAAATGAAAAATTTAACTTTATTTACTGGAATAAGAGATGAAGTAAAAATTGATTTTGGAATATGGAATGTATTAGATTATATATAATCAAAAAAGTATTTCCTCACATTATTCAACTCTAGAAAGAGGATATTAAAACAATAAATGATAACTTTTCACATTCAACTTCTGTGAATAAAATGTCCCCTTAAATCATCGTAGATTTTTGTCTTTCAGATTTTTAACTATATCCTAACCTTGTTCTCTATTACTATTTTTCATAACTTGGTGGTTAGATTTTTCTTCCATATCAATGTTTTAACTCCTTACCATTGTTATCTTATGTGGAAACCCATTTATGAGAGACTTTCGGTAACCATTATATTTCAAAAATTCATTTTTAGTAGGATGTTTTATTATCCATTTTTCTTATATGAGTTTATAAAAATTAACATTTACTTTATTAATCATTTTATAACATAGATTAATTTTGATAGAAAATTCCATTTTGTGGGTGTATAATATAACACAACATGGTATTTATGGGATATTTTTTTTATAATTTCGTTCATGTCTTGGGTTGTAGGTAACACCAAGGAAAACATGTGCTTTATGATACACCGACTTGGCATGTAGTATATGCAACACTATTCATGGCTTGTATTACACTCAATTTCATGTTATTTTGATAGAATTCATTTCATGCATGACTGATATTAGGTGAACAAATAAATATTATTATGGTACCTTATAACATAGTTATCAAAATAGTGGGTATTAATAGTATTATTTTTATATATAAATGTTTATAAATAATACTAAGATAATTTACAAAATAATTAAATAATTATTTATGAATTTTACTAATTTAATGTATATATAATATATTAAATATAATTTTTAAAATTAATCATATATGATTTATACACATGATATAAAAGTATATTTAGTTTTGTAGCCTCTTTATAGTGCACTAATTTAAAATCTTATTTTTGAAAATTATATATATTCTATTTAAAAATATTATTTCATCGATGTGGTATATTAATATTTACTTTATATGAACATTTAATATGTTTAGATAATTAATACATTTTGATGATTTGAAGAATATTTTAAATATTATATGATAATAATTTTTTTCATCAAAATATTTCTTTGTGGATAAATTATAATATTAAATGGTTTTAACTATAAATAGAATATAGTTTTTTTCATTTAATTTAATTTTGTCATGGGATTTAATTTTATAATGACTTGATTTAAAACCATTTCAATCATTCGCAATGTTTTAACTTTTAAAAACATATTATTACTACAAAAAAATTAAAATTAAATTTATTATTGTAAAATATGTGTTTTTAATTTTGAAAAATGGATTCCATATTTTGAATCAATATTTCCAAATTATGTAAATAACTATATTTTATTTTTCACCACTATGAATAGTAACATCATTAATTTTTATTAATAATGTAAAAATATAAATCAGTTAATTAAGGGTAAAAATAATATTATAAAATTACCTTAGCACTTTTCCTAATATCATTGGATTAGTTTGTTTAGTCCTAAATCATCCTTGGGTTGAAATGTAATCCATTAAAATCCACATGGGTGAGATTAATACATTTATGTAATTTTATTTAATGAAAAGTTAAATATGTATTAGTAAAATATCTATAACTATTCCATTTTTAATATAAGGTTACATATAAGATAAATTATAATACAAATATTTATTTTATATATAATATATTTCTATTTAAATTGTTAATTTATTTTTAATTTTATGGAAATAAATATTTACTTAAATAGATTATTTTTTAATGATGTATAAAATATTTAATTAATGAGAAATATATTTTTATTAAATTGATAATAACCACAAAAAGGAAATTACACATGACCCAATATTATTTTTACATTATATATTCAACATAATCATCCGTTTAGATTAATTTACAATTTTGGGAAATATATAATAGATTATGGAACATATAATATTCTATTTAATGTTTTGTGAAATTTTTCACATTCATGTTTTAATAAATATATCATTTTTAACATAGGATTTTTTCAAAAGATATATTCTTATAATAATATTTATATAAAATAACCCATAATTATCTTCATTTAGGTACTTGTATTTAATATTTTATTCAAAAAATAAATATATTAATTAATTTTACAATATGTAAGTAGTAATTATTTTACTAATGAAAATGCCAAATTAATGTTGTTCAAAATATAAAAATAAATATAATCTGGGAAAATTCATATATTATAATAATTTAATATATTACATTGAAAACATATGGATATAGAAAAATATTTATTTCTGGAATAATATATTATCTTTATAGTTTTAAATTTTAGTAAATTAAATAGTATCAAAATTAAAACTATTGATTATTTATCAAAATTATATATTATTAGATTATTTAAACATCATAAAACATTTTTACATATTTTTAATATTTATTAAATACTGTAATTATTTATAAATTATTCATTTATGTTCTAATTGAAATCCTTTATGTAAAAGATACATTATTTTATTTCTGAATAATTTTTTACCTAATATAAGATTTAAATATAATAACTAAATGTAAATTTAAATGATAATATTTAAATTGATATAAGAAATTTCTAAACATTATTGGTTTATGATTTCTAAAGATAAAATATTTCTTTATTGTAATAAATGACATTTTGGTAGAGTTTTTATAGAGATAATGTTTATTATAATTTAATATTTTTGGAGATTCCCAATGTGCCTCTCGCCACAATTATAAAAGAGAACCTCCTCTCTCAATTATTCACTTCTATTTGAGCCTTAATGTTTATCAATCCCATTACCAATTCAATTTTCAACTTCCTTAGTAACATCTTAGATATTCTATTACTCTCAAAGGGCCACCCTTAGTGACATTAAGTGGTGATCTAGAGGGAGCTCTTCGAAGAAGTGGTTACCAATTTTAATGAAACTCTCAAGATCATTTAATTTTATACTACTTGTCTTTTTTTATCCATGATTATGTAATAACTGAAAAATGAAAAAAATACTATGATTTTATTATATTTGTTGAAAAAACATATTCCAATTTATATTCATTCACTGAAAAACAAAATCACCACATTTGCTTTCCTACGACTTATTGTATCCATGCTATTGTGTAATCTGTTTTCCCCACCACCGTAATTGGATGGGAATAATGATCAAAATAATAACTATATGTGATAATTATAAAATGATAAGGATTTTGGAAGAAATTTTTTAGTATTCACAAATATCCCATTTCAAAATTATTTTAATAATATTGTCGCTTGTGCATACATACGACCTACCCTCCCCACAATGTGATGTGATTCATTCTATATATTATCCATTAAAAAATTAATATAGAAATTTATATAATAAATAAATATGAAATATATTAGGATAGTATAATTATTATGAAATAAAAGTCACCTAATAAAGAGAACCAACATTTATTTGAGAAAACATGCATAAAAAATGAGGAAGGTAATATGAGAATAATGAGTACCAATGAAATGATATTAAAAAACATATTATAATATGATCATATATGACATCATATAAAAAAATATGATTATATAACAATTCAATAACATTAATTAAATAATTATATAGGAGTTTTGGATACATACAAATGATATCATAGATATGGTAAGAGATAATTTTGTCTGACTTTTATTTCTGTGCGAAAAATGACTAATACACAACCTATTAATTTGTTGAGATTTTTCTAATTCCCATGGATGATTTTTTTATTATTATTATTAATGTGATGATATTTTAAAATGTATATAATTTTCCTTAATTTGTACTGCATACCATTTGAGTGGTTATAATTTTGCAAGGGATAGTATCAAAAATTCCACCTACATTCGAGATTTTTTATATGTAAGTATATACTTTGGTAAAATTAAAATCCATATCTATGTTTTATACATATGTTTTATAAAATATTCTTCATATTAATATATTTTTTTTTAAATTATGCTTTACTCATTGGTGAATTTTTATGAAACGGTATGAAAGGAATATTTTGCCTTTTTTAATATGAGGTACTTTTTGAATTTCTTTACAAAAGAATGGGAAACATGTTTTTTAACAAATATGGGATGAATAGGTTATTACAATTTTATATTTCCTTATTTCTTTGAAGCTTCACTATATGTTTTCAACATTACTTTCAATGAATTTACTTGGATTCAAAATTGGGTGACATTATATAAAAAAGAAAACGTTTTTTATGAAGAAATATTATTTTAATCTTGAATAAAATTCATGTGTTATATCAAAATTAATTTCTACCTAACATGACATTATTTAATAAGGATATGTTTCGATTATACTATAACATTTATTCATATGATTTTTTTTGGAATTATATTTATAAATTAATTTGTTTTTTATGGATTATGTTATGATGAGAAGAGGTTTATGAAAAACATTTTATTCATTGGGATACGTTCTACTGAATGATTTTTGTTTTTGTGGAACACACAAAAATGATTTCATTATGAGATGGGTGGGAAGTATATCTCATATTATTTTATTGGTTGAAGATTAATACCTAATGGGATAAGGAATAGATGAGAAGCAAGTAAATATAATTCAGTAATGCATGGCTATAATGGAAAGTAAATATTGTTCAGTAATACCGGGCTAGAATAAGGGTTAACATAGTTCATTAATAGAAATTTATTGATTAGATGGTATAGGTAATGATCCTTGGCTAATATTGAAATTATTTTATATGATTATGTGTTTTATCCAATTCCATGTTTTATGCCAAAGAAAAATTTGTATGGTTCGTGATTCCTGAATCATAATTAAATTAAAAACTACCATAGTAAATTTACTAAATCAATAATTTTATATATAATAAATTTTTCAAGGTTGTAAAAACTTATGTTTATGTTTTTAAAGTGTTTTATATGATATTTTCCATTGTCATTATTCCTGAGCAATTGTTCTAAGAATATTCATATATTGTTTCCCTGGTTATAATGAATGGTTTTTGGGAAGGAGAAATAAAGTATTAGATATTTATTGGAGAAGTTTAAGATATTACACCATGTTAAAATAATTGGTTCCCTGTTTCTAAAGAAACTAAACTAATATGGTCTTTTGGTAATCTTTTTGTTTCAATAATTAATTGTTTTTCAGACGTAATGAAATATCCCATATATTATTCTTGGTTAATTAAAAATTGGGCCCCATAATCGACAAATCAACAAGAATACCACATATAGTCTTCCCACCTTGACACCTAGGATTTCCTATGTGCACAAATTCCATTTCACATATCATATTAATCATTAAATTCCCATATTCATTCTGAGAATCAAGAATAAATGAGTAAATCAACACTTTCACTATTCACATTGATAAAATAATACAATATAACTTGGAAACCAACCTAGCCCTTAAAAAATACAACATTAATTTTCCACAACTTCAAAAAAATATCGGGAGCATATTTCACACCACCATTAAAAAAATTAAATCCCCCTTGAAATTTCTAGAAATTATCTACACAAGAAATCCATACATTTTCAAGGGAAAATCCATTTTCATATTATTATACGCACCAAATATATTTTATGTCATGATTAAAATAACATTCATAACTCACAAAAAACCTTTTTTGGACAAAAAACAATAAAACATGTAAAAAATCCATTTCATTTGAAAAAACCTGATTTCAAAACATCCACAACATAAATCCCATTGAAAAAACATTTTACACCTTTCCCACAAAGAATAAAACAAATCCAAGAAGAACCACAATGTAGCGCACATGAAATATAATCATTTTTTTAGAAATCCAAACAATCATCCAATATGAATCTCCAAACCTATATAAAAAAAATATTCTTCTCCATAAAAATAATTTTTATAACACCTATAAACAAACAATAATAAAATCCAATATAATCATATAATTTTAAATCATGGGACCTCTTACCTAACATTTAGAAACATAGAAAAACGTCTAAAAAACATCAACCACACATCAAAAAGAGCACAATAGTAATGATCAAACCATAAACATAATAATTTCCCCCAAAAGATCATTATTGATACAACATTAGGTCAAACACCATGTTGGATAATGAACCAAAAGTTGGGGGTTTGGAACCCTAGAAGAATGATGAAATCAAGAAAAAAGAGACTTTATTGAGGATTTCATGATGTTCCCACACAAAAAAACACCCAATTATTTGTCTTAAAAAGGTCCTTGTTGAATAAGAGGGAGCTCCAAATGCTAAAAATACAACAATAACTAGATTAGGGGATATTTTTGGTTCCGTGCATAGAGAAAAAAGTGAAATTTTGCGATTTTTTGTGTCATAGATAGGTTCTATAGTTAGCCAACATGGTTTTTCAAGCCATGTGTAAGTCACGTGTCCCTAACTATAGATGTAAAAGATTCCACACAATTATCTCATATTCGTTTCCTAAATGGGAGGAAATTGTATGGTCTCCTATGTTGAGAAGGAAACCAACCACATTGTTTCATAGGGGCATGCAGAAAATTTCAAGAAATTTTGTGCTGACCATCTGTCACCAATTACAAAGCCTAAAATATCCATTTTTCTCCAAAAAAATCATGGAATATAAATAATAATCCCTGGTAAAAAATATTAAAACGAATACTTGAGGACGAAATCACATATGTGAAAATTATCCACCCCATGAAAACATTCTGCCCTAGAAAGTCACTCCCATGTCAGATCAGATGACACTGCTAGATACTCCTCTTCAACCCATGGTTTCCTCTCCTATATATAATGATAAATAAATATATTATTTCAAATAACAAATACCATAAAAATTAACATGTCACAATGCACTCTCTCTAGGGAATCCACAATTCCCACTCAAAGATTGGTGTATTATGATCCAACTCCAAATTCACCCAATTCAGCACTAGAGATAGATCTAGATTATACAGATACAAATGTTATACAATGAAGGCATTATGAATTTATGTTAATTAAAAATGAAAATTTAATCAATATTCCAATTTACCAACTATATATAAAATTTCTAATGGCCTGACATATATTGTTTTTAGATTCCCTTTCTTATCTATATGATGATGTCCTATGTGAGATACCACGTTCATGAACAACTGTACACCCATAGAGAACTCCAAATATCTATGGATATGATCAAATTAAGAATTATGTATGCTTTTCAACAGACACTATATGATAAATTTTATTTTATCAAATGCCACTTTCAAATGTGTATGTCCAATTAATTAATTCTCACCCACATTTTCCCAACACAAAGGTGGTTCCATGGTCGACCATAATGTTCTTCCAAATGTGCATTTTGAATCATGGTCTTGTAACTATTATTAAATCGAATATCTACTAACACAAAATTTTTAGCCCAGGAACACTTGAAATCCATCTAGCATGCCTGCGACATGTCTTCCAAAATTAGGTTTACTCTCTATATGACCATTAGTTTGGGGTGGTATTTATTACTCAACATAACTCGTGACCCCATCAACATTAGGGTCCTTTACTATAAAAAATGACGTGAAATAATGACAGTTATTTGAATTTATTATTTATGGAACACCATGGATCCCCACTACCTCATTAACATACAACTGACCCAACTCATCCACTTTGTTTAATCCATGACTAGAATGAAGTGGGGTAACATTTTTAGTTGTTCATTCTCAAACAAAATGGAATTCCCCCCATGGGGTGTCTGAGGTAAGCTAATAATATAGTCCATGGTGATCATATCAGACTTATAGTTAGGAATACATAGTGGATAGATAAAACTAGAGGGCCTCTGGTTCTCTTTTATAACATTCTACCATGTAAATACCTACAATACAATGTTTTCTACATTATCTATCATCAATGGAAACTAGATTTATAGACTTGAATTATAAAACAACTTTGTTGAAAAAAGTTGGATATACCACTTATACTTTTATCTATCCTACATCAGCATCATCCCCAATGAATTCACCATGAGGAGACCCTAAAAGATAAAAAACCTTTAAGAGAAAACAACAAATCATTAGTAACCTCCCCAAAGTGATGAAACTCCTTGGAAAACTTTGAAAGCTCATTATTTCGACTGCGTTTCCAAATTTACTCTATAAAGGAAGGTGTTATCTAAACATTAGACACGATTGTAAATAAACTATGCTCATTGGTCTTCAGATGAAATTTGGTAAAAAGACTCATCAATAACCAATCATGACTAGACTCTTTAAATGCTTGCACCAGAACATTCCTAGATAATCCATCGACAACCACATTTCTCTGTCACTTGGTATACAATATATTAAAATAAAACACCTGATGGTATTGAACCCAACGCGATTACCAAAAATTCATGTCATCTTATAGAAAACATATGTTTTGTTCTTATGATCTGAATGTACTACATACTTTAATGTGAAAAGATAATAGTGGCACATCATCAAGGGAAACATTACTGATGTTATCTACATGTCATGGGTTCAGAAATTCTATTTAAGTTGTCGAACATGGAATGATCCCTATGCCATTACATCCTTATCTTTTATAGGAACACCCCCATGAAAAATTACAAAACAAACCTAATAGATCACAAATACCAATCCATTTTATAGAAAAATCAAAATTTGGGTCATGGTCAACCCTCTCGTATCCCCCTCGAAATATGATTAGCACTCGGATCCCCATTCAAACAATATAATCTTCTGGGTGAATTCCTTAATGGGTGCCGAAAGCTATGATAAATCATGAAAAAAACACATGTAAAAACCTACCCAGACTATAAACATGCTGATTTAAAAACACTATTTGGTTGTTCCCGTGATGTACTTGCACAGATCGTCTCATGGAGCAATGAAATGTCATGTTTTGAGATCACATGACCCTTAACCCTCTCCTCTATAATCATGAAGGTTGACAATGAAATACTTTCATATGGAGGATGATATTGAAGGGTTCCATGAATAATCCTAAAATTTTGATCACACTCCTCCTTAGTTCAATAAAATACCTGGATTTCATCATTTAATATCATTACCAACAAGTCAAGATACTAGTGGAACACCCAATTTATCAGTGCCATACATATCGGTAGAGTATTTTTTAACATGAAATGCATGACCAAATACACCAAATGGTCTTATTGTTAATCAATATAGTGGTAATAGTCATTTTTCATGATCATCACCTTATTTACCATTCAAGAATTAATTCGTAATCAGAGAGATTAATTAGCCTTTTTAGAATACAAGGATGTGGTGGCCTAAGGTGAGATGCAATAGTAAATAAAATCTTTGAACTCCCAATTTTCCTGATATACATTTTATGTCGTTAAATCGATGGGTACTATAATTAATGAGGTAATAGATATCAGTTGTGTTCTTAGTTCCAACTCTATGGTGAACTCCACATACCACTCTTGGAGAAATCATGATAAATCAGACAGAAAGGAATCTAGTAACTCATCCACCCTAGTAGGTTAAACACCCTCAAGATAACAATAATATTCCTCCAATGAGAGTTATAAGATCTAAAAAATGAGGTTGACCAATTCTAGAAGTTGAGTGTCACCACATCCCGAAAAATGATCTCTATATACATAAAACATTGGTACATCTGTCATGTTCCACAAAATTCACACATCATTGATAAACAACAATGTGTACCCAGAAACATAGTATCAAATTAATACTAAGAACAAAATAAAAGATTTACTTTTCCAGAACTATAAAATCCCATTAAATCTCATCCCTTTACACAGTTGCAGAACGAGAAGAAAAACATAATCCATACAATCACATCATACCAAGGAGAATCCATAAATCCATTTTTATGGAATATTCCATGTTGGAAAAATTAACACATGTATAATATCGGATGAAATTAATGAAATAGTGGCACCATAATAATAAATAACAACATATAATCATTATGGAAAAAAATGTTACCGAAAAAATTCATAAGAACTACATCAGATTCTATTGGTGCTCGATTAACATCATGAACAAGCCTCATATCTTCCTAATCATTAGAATAGACATTGTCCCATGTCATTTAAAAATATATAATCTTCAAATAAGAAATCCTAGACATTCCTCTAGGATCTCAAAACATGGAACCCACTGTCAAGGATAGTTCTGACCCTTCTATATCTCATTGAACACTAGATATCTCCTACAACATTAATATTGATTTTCAATATTGAAAAACCATTAAAATTTTCCCATATCACTATACTAATGGATAGTCCTGGGTATATATGAACATGTCAATGACATGTGACATTATTTCCCACAATGGTGGAACATTATCAAACTTTCACATGAACCAAAAAATGATGATACACATGAAGGTTGTCTTGAACTAAAACCAATCAACTTCACCATCTCGTCCAACTTCCTCATCTTCTCAAACAAAGTACCACAACACACTATTGAAACTAAACTATATAAACCATATTTTACATTTTTATTAATTTCCACCATCATTGAACAATCAACCACCTCTATATTTGTATTAAATATTAATAAGAATACCTATTATCTAATTTATGTCGCAACTCATCCCTAGTTTTTTAGCCTTACATTTCTCATTAGAAACTCCCTTGGGTGTGAACAGAAATAACTCAAGAAATCAGTTGGCATACACCACCCAATTCAAATTTTCCTAAGGAAGTTTTTGTAACACCTATGTCTTAGTGCTGTCCATGGTCTCTAGACAATACTACTCATTGAATATGATCGTGAAATACTTCCAACCCATGTTATAGTGCTTCCCATATTGCAATAAAGAGTCTCACCACTTCCTACTATGAGCATAAAACCTGAAAGAGGAACACTTCACCTTGACTGCCATGGGAGTGTCAAAATACATATTATCTCATTATTTACATGGAAATACTCCCCTTCCATTTGGTTTAAGAAAACATAAAATCAAAGAGGTTTGTTACTTGAGAAAGTTCTAAGCATTATCATTTCCATGTCCCGGCCTGTCTTCTCTAACCAGAGTATGATCAGATCGCACTCCCTTCCCCATTTCGTAGAGAGCTAGAACCACTTTTTCCACTAGTATATGAGTATTTGATGTGTGATAACTCTATATATATTATACTTATGATTTTACAATAATTATTTATGGAGGAATATTACTATAACATGTAACAACCATAATAAGAAACCATCAACATGACCATTAACATAACATTCTAATAATACCCAACTACAATAATATATTTGGAACACCTCAATAAATTATAATAGAAGAAAATTTATCATAATAAAAATCCAAAAAATCACCCCCCCTCCTAATGGGAATATATTTTATTCAGCCTATACGTCTCACCTAGAGAAGAAGTAAAACCAAGTCCCAATATCCCATAGTAACTTGAGTCCTTTAAAGATGTGTATTATGAATTCACCACACTCAAAACTAGAACCTCATTAATAAAAAATACTTGCTCTTGGATATACGTATTATTACAAAATAATTAGAAAAAAAATAAATAATCGAACTCTGATATGATTTTTTAAAACCCAAGATGGTGTTATTTCCAAAATGATACTCATCCCACCTCGTAGCATGTCATTTAGGGAATTGTCGATCCCCATTGGTTCGAAACTGGTTCTTGTGTATCATAAACACACATTAAAAATTATTTCACCCATTTACATAACAATAATCAACCCACAATAATAAATCATCACATAGATGATAATCATAACTGAATGAGATAAAAAATATTTTATATTTAGTGTTTTAAAACTTTAAACAGTCCAAAAAGTACCACAATAGAAATGGAAAAACATGGGCATCCAAAAAAACACTGTGTAACGAGAGGAATATCACATTATTGAAACCACCACCAACACCAAACAAAAATAGGAACACAAGCAATAAAATCATTCATCGTCATAATGGAACATCATCCCAGTACATGGGTCATACATAACAAATCTTATATACACCCAAAGGTGTATGTAGGGTATGATCCAAAGCATGATAGGATACCAAAAAAATATTCCAAAATAAAAATTTAAATGGAAAATTAACATGTTCTTCTTCATAAGAACACTTGAATCTTATTTAGGAAAGAAATTTGGGAATCTATTAAGAATAAAAAAATCATTAATGAAAAACTTTTCACAAAAAAAATATTGATTAAAAACTAAGAATACACATGTTTTATAGTGTTCTGAGGGTCATCACCTCTTCACCTAAGAATTAAGTCAGTAGATATCAACATGTTAAATCCTTATATCATAGAATAATAAGTGTGATACTCTAAAAATTACATTTTGGTGTGCAAAATAATCTATCCAAAACCCAATGTGTTCCCATGTACGATGAACTAGAGGGGGTAAAATCCTAAGGCCTAGTGGTCTCCATATCATTCTCCAAAACCAATAGTGTTCCTGTAAATGAGCCCCTATATGGGATATATTTCCCAGGTATAGTTTTCATTGATCATATCCCATATTTAGTTAGTGTTTTGGTGTTAATCCTCATAGAATGAAACGATCCTCGACCCTATCGAATCAACAAGTCTAGTAGTTCTATTTCCCCACCTATACCCAAGGTTTTCCCATTATGCCCAAATTCCATTTCATATATCAAATAAATCATCAATTTCACATATGCATGATAAAAATTATTAATAAATAAGAAAATATTCATTTTCACTTTTTAAAATTGGTCTAGCAATCAAATCATACATGAAAACACCAATTTTTAATTAAAAACTCACTTTTATATCACATTAACACCAATAGAATTTTAAGAACACATTTTTTACCACATTAAAAAATCTTTAATCATACTTGAAAACTCTATAAGAGATGAATACATGAAGTCCAACTATTTTATGAGAAAATCCCATTTTGAATTCATACACACCCCCAAATAAATTTTGAAATATTATTTACATCACTTTTACATTTCAAAATACAATATTTTACATGAAAAATAATGAATAAGAAATGAAAAAAATATATTTATTTTTTAGAAACTAACATCTAACACATACTACCAATAAATAGAATTTAAAACACATTTTTTACATTTCTCACAGAGCATAAAATATATTCAATGAGTACCACAAAGAATCACACATGAAATATAATCATTAACATTATGAAAACCAACATTTATTTCAATAGGAATCTCACAACATTTTTTAAACATAATATAAGGAAAATATTTAATAAATATAAGACCTTTAAATAACATTAAATTTTAGAAAAATAAAAAAATAATGAAAATTTATTAAACCACGTACCTCACACTAGGAAATCTTTAGAAATATGTGAAAAACCCAAACTACATCCCCAAGATACCCTAAAAAGGACAGAACCAAAAACATCATGATTTCACCCAAAAAAATGAATATCAACCTCTAATTATGTAGAACCCCCACTAGATAAGAAGAACCAAATGTTGGAGGGATTAAAACCATAGAATAAGGATGAAATTGATGGAAAACAGAATTTCATGATAATTTATTAATGTTAACAAAACAAAACCACCAGGATATATGAGTTCAAGAAGTCAAAGAAATAGAAGATGGATATTTTAGGGATTAAAATCCCACATGACTCAGATTATGGGTGATTTAGGGTTATTTACAAAGATGGAAAAGTCTTATTTTCACATATTAATTGACCTGGACAAGTATCAAAATTTTTCTACATGGTTTTTCAAACTGTTTTTAAACCATGAATCTGAAACTGTCCTTGGGAATCATGACTCAAATTTATCCAAAAAAAATTTCCATACCATTTGAAAATTGTGTGGTCTCTTCTCTCAAATTAGAATCTCGCCTCATGATTTCATAGGGGCTTTCCAAAAGTTTCCCCAAATCGTGCGCCCCCCATACACCACCTGATGTCAAACTAGAAATATCAATTTTTTTTAATATAATCTAGGTAATGTATATATTAAAAACATGTCCAGAAATAAACAATTGAATACCACATAATTAAATCTCAGATGTGACAGAATATGTCATCTTTTTCAAAATAGTAAAAGTGAGATAAGAAAACCCTTATAAAGATCATATTGTGGGATTGAGAATAAATAAATAATTTTAATATTTATGAAAATTTTAAAAATGAAAAAATAAGTTAAAATTGGAACATAATGAAATATATATTATTTTCATACATATTCATTGAAAAATATAGTAAATAAAGTAGATATTTAACCTAATCATGGAAAATTAACTTATAAAACAACTTTCTCTCAGTCTAATTTATTTTATATGTGGACAAAACTTATTTATTAAAAAATATAGTTTTAATAAACATATATTAGAGAAAAACAAATATATATATCAGACAATAAATAATTTATTCTGTCCTTTTATGAAATTTTTATTAATAATTCAATGTCAAGAAAATATTCCAATTAATAACAGATTTTTTTCATGTATTTTTTGATTTAGTATTTTTAGTTCTTTTAATTTTATCATTGTGACATTTTTTACATAATTTAAATCAAAAAATAAATATCAAATAAATCCAATATGTAATTATTTATATAAATTCATAAATTCTAAATATAGAAAAGACATTACACCATTCATGATGACGGTTGTATGTAAAAATGCTTGATCCTTTTTCCGGTTTTCTATATGAATAGAAAAAATGAAAATAAATATTAGATAACATGTATAAAAATAATTATTTTTTCAAAAAAAGGAATTAATATTAGTCAAATACATTTATATTTTCATCTAAGAAAATATAAAATTGGAAACATTTCACATTGCACATGGTGGAGGTATTCTTCATGTGCTCAAAAAATACATTATATTTTTTCAATAGATTAATATGTATAATGTTAGACATGTTATTATATCCCAATATGTATGGTTTGTTCATATATGTCACATATATTCAATATTTTTATCCTTCATACCTTCCATGCAAAGAATAATAAAAATAATCACACTACATTTTGAGGTGGTGGTTCACCGTACCAAGGATGGACATTATCATATCCCCCCACAGAATAAAAAAAATTAAAAAAGGTACATGTTGTATAAATATTCTAAAAGTAATATAATTTCATAAATATCACATATATATATATATATATATTCTACATCAATCATTATATTGATCTATTAAATTTAATAATATAATATGAATTAAATTAGTTCATGGGGTGGAAGTCCTATGTACATATGATCAAACCATCTTCTTTGAATTTTATAGAATGGAAGATTTATATTGGACTTACCATTAAAATATTATCATCTATATATATTATATATATATATATACTTACGTAATCAATATTTAAAAAGAAATAATACAAATACATATGTAATGAATTTTACCACTTCTACATAGAGACTCTTTATGTTTATTCTTAATTTCATTCTAAGAGTGTTTAATAATAAAAATAAGGAATCTAGGATTTGGTTAAGTATGTAATAAAGAGATATTTTTAGTTATTTTATAATGAATATTGATTTGTAAATGTGAAGAGGAGACAAGGGGTGGCATTCTATTAGGGGGGAAGAATACTTACATGAATATTTGAAAGGAAAAATTGATACACAGAATTTTATCATGCCAAATTCCACAAAAAATGTTTAATTATCGAACCATATAGGTGACAATTTTGATTTGTTAAAATATAATTATTTTTATAAAATTTTCTATTTCATTTTAATGCTTATCTTCTTTGTTCAACCACATGATAAGCCTTTTTTTACCTAAAAAAAGTAATATACATTTATTGTTTTATTATAAATTTACATATATAATTATATTTATATTAATATATAATTATAATTATTATGATTCACAATTTGGAATCCATTTTTATTAATTCAATTCATGATGTGGAAGAATTTAATTTAAAACTAAACCCAAAAATGTGATGAAAATCTGGTATTCCAAAGAAAGAATTCAAATGATTGAAATGTTTCTACATAAAAATTCAATATTAATCTTATTATAATGAAAATATTATTAAAAATATAATATAATTGATATTATTTTACTTTAAACCCATTTTAAAATATAATTTTGCCTTGTAAATAATTTAAAGGAAACGATAGTATTCAATAAAAAACATGATTTTCATTATTCATCAGAAAATAATATTTTTAGTAAAATACCAATTATTCAGGAAAATATAATTTTTTAAAATTTTATTTAAAAAACAATTTTAATTTTATAATTGTTTTTTATTTTTAAAAAAATTATTTTTAAATTATTTATGCATTGTGCAACTAAATAATTATTTCGAAAAATATTTTTTTCTAAAAATAATATCTATTTATTTCTATCAATTCTAATTTTATTTATAATTAATACATACCCACTGAATTTTTTTTATACCCACTAATTTAATGGATATGTCGTAATTTTCAAATTTTTATAATATTATTTAAATACAATATTGTGTTACATTTGAACATGACATTGCATTAATTGTTAAAAATCACATATATTGAATTTATATAAAATGACATATATTATAATGTACTATTGTGTCACATTATATTACCATATTTTTTCTTATTATCATATATTCTATCACACTAAAATTTATAAACTAATATTAATAATAATATAGAAAAAATAAAGAACAAGTGCTATAAAATTTACGGTGGCCAGAAATGATAAAGACTGATGGCATCCCTTCAAACACTCATAGAAAAATAAATAGGAAGAGAACCTGTTCTAGAAGAGAAACCCCTCAATCTTGATACACATTAGATTCATGGAGATCTGTTATCATTTTACTCTCACACCATGTATACAGTTCCAATATATTTGAATGAATGAAATCCTTGCATGCAGTGACAGAATAGATAATATTCCAAGGAAAATCTACTTTACCTTTTAGGGAATTAATAACAATAGGTGAATATGATTCAATTTCAGATAGATGAATCGATATTTCCCTATATATATTGAGACCTTGGTGCAGTGCTAAATCCTCAACCACCACTGAATTTCCCACCCCAAAGTAATAAAGAAAATTATGTAATAATCGCACCACGATCATCTCGAACAACACCACCACCGTACATGACTATTTTCACACAAGAACAATATATATTTAGTTTTAGTCCATTGATACGATTATTCAATCAAACCCATACTACAGAAGACCTATACCCAAAAATTGACACATTTTTCAAAGTAACAGATGGAACAAAATAGTGTAGAACCAGAGAACAATTCACCTCATTACACTACTTCAGAAACGAAATGAGAAGGCCCTAAAATTTACATATAATATAATACAAGTTAAGATGAATTTTTTGAAGATATGTGACATTCCACAATATCCACAATGTCTTACAAGTTGTAAGGTTGAATAAAGTTCATTTTTTGGCTTACACACCATCCATCTCATGTGAATCCCACCATGCCTGATGATATTCTTCCAATATCCTCACACACCCAATTAATTATAGAAAACCAAGAAAAAAGATCCCATAGATGAAAAAATCAATCAATTTTGAAGAAAAATATTAATGAAAATATTCGAATGAGATAACAAGAATAATTTACATTTCAAAATTAGAGGAATTGAAATCCGTTGAAATTTATCATCAGTAAGAATAACACCATTGAATATTCTATAGAGGGGAAAACATCATTTATGAGGGAGGTCATAACACAAATTTTATTTCCCACGTAGTACAAAGTGGGAGAAGTATTAATCATAGAATGAAAAGCATAGTAGGACATATTACCAACTGAATAAGATGTAAAATAAAAGTTATCTTCATCCTTACAAAAATAAATATTATGCGACTCGTCCTTTTAAACCGCTTTCAAAACGACATTACTGAACATGGGATATGCACCTGCCTACTTTATAGTGATATTATAGGCTGGATAGCTTGGAAAAAATATAATATATCCACCCAAATTATGTTTATAGAATGTAATACCAATACATCCAATAATCTATTAAAAATTCTCTAAAATAGGAGAAACAAGACACATTAAAAAATTCCCAAGGTGAGAACCATTACTACTATCCACCCAATAAAATGGGAATTCACCATACTTATTTTGTTAAAATTATACCAAAGTGAAACCCCATGTATTTCCTCCTACACTAGTTTAGTTTTCATACACAACATATTGTCATTCATAACTTTGAGATGAAAAACCCCATCCTAAACAGGTCTTTCTAGTATAGACCAACTTTCTGAGTGATGAATTCTTTCATGATGTGAGTCCCATATAAAGTAATTTATAAGCCTTTAAATATTCCTATTCACATCATCATGATATCTAGAAAAAGATAAAAAATTTATAGGAATGGAATAATGTACATTGTTGACCCAAGTGATCCTTCCCCCGAAGGATAAAAAACAACTCTTCCAATTTTGAATCCTTCCTATAATTCTGTACATAATAGAATAAAATTGAGATATTCTACCTCTCCCATTATATAATGGATCCCCCCAAAATTCCATAAGAAATCATTTCTTGGCCAATCCAATTCTATTCATAATGAGAATAGTTATCCTAGAAGAAAACATGTTGGAGATAAATACACCACGTTTGTTAGTATTGAAACGCTGGACAACTTTATTTCAATATTTAGAAAGAGTCAAAATGAAATTATGAATAGAATTTGCATTGACAATGTGGAAAAATAACATATCATCAGAAAAATATGAAAAATACCTGAGAAGTCGTACCTCCATTCAAAAGGATGAATCATTCCAATATCAAGACTATTGTTATGATTTCTAATGAGAACATCTTGGGCCTGAATGAATAATCTTGAAGATATGGAATCACCTTGTCTGAATCCCCTTGATGATTTGAAGATACCAAACCTTTCACCCATTAAGGAAATAGAGAACCAAGTAGAAGAAATGAACCTAATGAAGAGATCTCCAAACCAATCATAAAAACCACATCTTCTGAGAAATTTAATGAGAAAAGGCCAATCCATCTAATATTATTCTTTTACATGTAAATATTAAACATAAAATTATATCTAATGACTCTTTTGTCAATATCACCAATCACTTCTTCGGAAAGACCAATAGTTCACAAAATTACTCTCCCTTTGATAAATCCATTTTGTTATTTTGATACCATTTGAGGAAGTTGGAGGGAAAACATTTGTTGATAATAGTCTCTAACACATTAAATAAAAAATTACACATAATAATTAGTTCAAATATCCCAAAACCACTTAGGTGTGGGACATTATGATTAAGATACATGATGGTAGTTGAAGCAAATCTATTTAACGGACCACCCCATATAAAACCACGAATAGAAAACACCACATACTCTTTGATAATGAGCGAAGAATCGAAATAAAAATCAATAGGAAAACCATCTGGATTTGGGGCGCTTTTAGGATGAAGAGACATGATAGCCTCAAGAATCTCCTCCTCTCCTAGAAGATACTCCATCCTTTGATTATATAAACTAGAGAGAAATGTAGTTACATTGTCAAAAAAAGGAATAGGGGTTGACCAGGCCTATAAAGATGACTCATGATCCCGTCGATGACCAAAAAGATCCTCAAAGATGTGACACATTACCAAATGACACACCACACTAGCATTATAGGTAAGGGACCCATCGGGGAGAGGAACATTAATTTTTTCAATGAAAATTTCTCCCTAAAATAATAATGGAAGAAGGAAGTATTATTTTCAACAACCATATTGAAATTATCTTCTGATCTCTCTCTAGTAGATGTATCGACATCAAGAAAAGTATTCCCAAACCATTGAAGATTACAAGACAAAATAATATTTTCATCATAATCCCATTAAAGTTGTAATTGAAGATCAAGATGTTTGATATCCTCTTGAGGATCGTCCCAGAGAAAATCTTGATCAAGAATTTAAATGAGCGATAACAGAATGGCGGCCTTATGACTTATTAGTTTTTTATGAAGTGCAACCCAAGAAAAAACCCTAAACAGATATATTCCAAGCCTGAATCAATTCTCTAAAGGCAACATGTTTCCACCAATGACTAGAATAATATAAACCCTTCTTGATATCAACAGAAACATAAACATGTAGTAGTAGTGGATAATTAATCTATCAGGACCTAGAAAGATGGGGGATAAAAAACCCAAGAAATCCGGGATGTCATTCATCATCCCAAGACACCTATCATGTCTACTAAAAGTTCTTCTACCATTGCTATAATTATTGCTCCATTTAAAGCATCACTAAAAAAAGACTAGTCCAAAATCTTTTTGAGTCCTCACACGTTAAAAATGAGTTTTGAAATTAAGGGATTTAAATTTTGAAGTACCTTTATTGGGAAATCACATTTTATAGATGATTAATAAAAAATATCTTGATAAGAGATAAAAGGAAGTATATAGTCATCTAGAAAAAAATAAATTATTTTACAAGTAAGATAATATTCATGTGATGTGAAAATGATGACATGGAATAAAAACATAAATAATTATAAGAAGTAATAATGATCAGTGATCAATATAAAGTGAATCATCAATGGAATTTTAAGGCACTCAAAACCATAAACTAGTTGAAATTTAATAAAATATTTTTAATCAGATATACATGTAAAATGATAAAAATTTTTGTTTCAAAATCAATATCCTAAAAAATATTAACTAATTTAATCTATAAGAATATAATGAAATATACATACTCAATATCATTTTATGTCATTATCATAATTGAATCCTTTATTTGGTCATTTATCAATGTTCACTTCTTCTCTCACTACATTAAATAAATATCCTAAAAAATTCAATAATTCACGAATAAATAAATTTAATTTTTATAGAATCAAATGATTCAAAAAATAATGATAAGTATTTCTTTATCTATTTGGATATTGTGAAAAAACCAAAATGGTTGTTTAGAGTTATCCAATATAATATAGTAATCAATAAAACTCTATAGTAATAGAAAATGATCAACATTAATATTTTTCAATCAAATATTTTAAGGAAAAACTATTTAATATTAATATTCACATCATGAAGTCTAGTGGAATAGACTTTTCCCATATTGCACATTAGATGTGGGGTCATGTTACACAACCTGACATGATTTGATTGGTTTTTAACTTACATGTGTGTTATCCTAATTCTAAAAATATGTAAATATAATTCGAATAATATTGCCAATTTTTTATTACCCATAACTAACTCAATATTAAAATTATGATATACCTTACATGTTAGAAATACATTCATGAAATACTTTGTATAATGATTATCTTCTAATTAGGTAAATATTAATTATTATGATCCTCTAAATTTGGGTTTTCTAAAATGTAAAAATTTCTATTGAATCACATTTCCAAGTCATTAGTACAATTCAATGTATACTAAAAAATCCTTCAATGCAATGGACTAAAATATAAAACTTATTAAATTTATAATTTTTACAAAATTAATTTCATTTATAAAATACTACTATAAAATAATTATCAAATCCAAAAACACAAGAACATTATCCCTTACTATTCATTAGTAGTAATCGCAGAGGCCTAACATTGATCCCTTAAATCCATATAGGCTATATTCTGTTTATGCTTGAGAAATTCATTTATATTGTGACCTATATCATTATTGTTAAAAAATAAAACCGTATAATCTTATTTCATCTCCTTTAAATAACAATCAGTGCCAAATTACTCTCCATACATGTAGAAATCCGTCGTTATATTCAAGAAAGTACCATGGGATTTCTTTTCACAATTATCTCATGGATTAAAATCTCTCTTAGACTTCTTCCCTATAACATCAATTTTCTTTTTAATCATATTATTCTCTTGATTCCCATTGTATCCTTATGACATGGATAATTCATTCTCTATCAGGATATCATGTTATACTATATCCTCATATTATGGGAATTTTTTGGGGATTAGTTTCCCTAGAATAAATCGATAAATACCATTAAACATATGGTCTATAATGATAGTTGGATTCAATATATACTACATAGAATTCATATCTATCAATTAAATGTTTTCTTTATTCATATGAAATTTTCCACATTCATTTTATCATAGAATCAACAAATTTCAATACAAATATTCCTATTTATTAGGAATGAAATTATTTTCCAAAAAAAGTAGCTTAAAAACATCACATTTTATATTATGTATTTCATATTCATCCATATTATATTGATTCATTGATCCCCACTGATATACATATCCATAGAGAAGATAAAATTCCATGAATTTATTTTCACATTAATTTCATCCTAATGGGAGAAGTATCTTTTCTAATGAACTTATAAAACTATTAGTTATAAAGGGATTTTTTGTAACATTAAATGGTTGAGTTTGATGATACATAAACAAGTATAACATTCTTATTCCATGTGGTGGATCATTAGGATTATTTATATGTGCAAGGATATTTATAATTTCTTCAGTTAGATTCCATTGCATGATAATGATTTTTCCAATTCCTAATTTATCTCAATATCCAACATTATATTAATTCCTAGTAGGTAAATCCAAATATATGCTATGTTATTTGATATTATTTATATTCCTTATTATTAGAAGTATTTTTTTATAATTTAGTGCAAAAAAGTATAGAGTAACATTTAAAACCCAAATGTGTATTCACAATAGTAGTTTAACAATTAGCATTAATTTAAAAAAAATATGCATGACTAATATGATATTCAAAATCATTGTTTCATTGGGAAAAAATTCAAATAATTAAAATATTTTCTAAAAATTTATAATAGATTGTAGTTAATATGGGATTTAAGAAATGTAAATCCACTATTAGTGTCAAACAAGGTGTGAATTAATGACCATTTTCATGTACATGATAATTCTCATGTTAATCTTGATACACCATTTTAAATGTTATATCCCCAATGAAGATATATTCTTGAACCATATCAATCTGGAGTATTAATACAATGATTTACATTCAAATAAACCAAAACTAATTCATACCAAACAATTAGGTTGTTTATTTATAATGATTATTATACAAAATTAAGCAATAGAGGTTTTTTCCTTGTATATGATTCTTTAATATTTGGTCACTTTTATTTTACCAAACTTCTACTAATACTGAATAATACAAAATAAATAATATAATTAGCTTGATAATTAAACAACTATATTATAAATAATATATTAATTTCATGATTATAAATATCTAATATCATAATGATGTAATTCATAATGTTGGACTTCATAATAATATTATTATTGCATCATGAAAAGACATCGTACATTAATGGGTAACGAATATCCCAAAAGCACATGTTTTTTCCTCATGAGACCTAATAATGAATCTAGGGGATACAATGGTTTCAAACCATCTCATATTAATTCCACTTCATTCATTATATGAATGGGGGGAAACATAATCAATATAAATATTAATATTAAAAAATATAAATAAAATGTAAACAATTTCACCAATCAATAAACATAATCATAACCCATATAGAATAACATGAAAAGTATTTAACTACTACATCCCCGGTCAATCCAATCATAAACAATCTTGTTAAATAATTAGGATTGTATCATTACAACATATTCCTATTTGAGAAGAATTATAATAAATGATTGATGTCACTGATGAATAGAAATAAATAGAAAAGTAATTAATTAATTATTGCGACAAATAAAATTAATACATTAATAAAAATTTAAAAGATAATGGTTCAATTTTTTTACAATATGTTATTTAATAATTATCTCGGTAACTTATAAATTAATTGTTCAATCATTGTTTTTTATTGAAGGATGAAATTATGTACATGTTTCACACCGTAAAAAAATATTCATTTCATATTTATTATAAAATCCAAATGGACCTTAATGGTAAAATGACAAGAATAATCTATTGAAATAAATTTTTTAAAATTAAAACATGTATATAATTTTCTATTTATGTCTTTAGTGAATATAAAAAGAGTTAACACTTTATTTAGATACATGGTTTTAGAAGAAAAAATAATTTTCGATCATAAAGAAAAATAAAGTTAGATTTTTTAAAAAATAATATCTCAATTATTATAAGTACAAAATAGAGAAAATGGTATTGATAAATGAAATCTTTCTCTAATAAAAACATTATAAAAAACTATATTGGGTTTTAGAATAATTAAATAATTTCATAATGAGAAAATTATACATAAATAATTTTAGAAATGATGAGATTGTGAAATACGCCCTTAACATTTTGGTAATGATTTAATAATAATCTACATAAAGAGAATAGAATAAAAATAATCATTAAATACTATTAATAGAAACATTATTAAATATGCATCATAACAATGTGGGAATTATATACCCCACGCAAAAGGAATAAATGGATATATGACATATGGCTTATAAAAGTAAAATTGAGATGAGAAAACCCAAAAAAATATTTTATCATGGGAGTGGAAATATATCAATGAATAAATTATGTGTAGAAAATATATATAAGAAAAATAATAGAATAAATAAAACATATCAAATTCATATTTCATTTAAATCATATTCATGGAATAACTTAATAATTTATGTCAAAGATTAACCATTTAAATGGAAATTTAGTTCTGTAACCCCTTAATAAATGGGTTTTTCCCCATAATACATGGTATATCCTCATATAAAATAAATATATATTTATTATATATCTATTAAAGGACTATAGATATGTATATCATACTATAAATTATTTATTTGTCCCCATTTATTACCCAATTATCAGCAATTCTTTGTATAAAAAATGTTTTCAGTAGTACAACATTATTTTTTATGTATTTTTTGATATGGATGTTTTTACATTAAAATGGACCATTGATGCATCTTATTAAGGATATTAAATTTATTAAACTATTTATGGGGATTTCCATGCATACACATTCAAGAATGTTGATTAAATTTTTGTAAAGGGTAGAAAAAATTTAAAATAAATTTCAATTAATCATTATTTAATTATTAATATGTTACATAATTCATTTATAGCTATACAATCCATCCTTATTACATTATGTTTTAATATGATATGAAAAA
The DNA here is from genome assembly GCA_963277665.1 of Viscum album. NCBI lineage: Eukaryota > Viridiplantae > Streptophyta > Magnoliopsida > Santalales > Viscaceae > Viscum > Viscum album. Next base: position 809,493,915 of record OY728126.1, on the reverse strand, counting down.
ACCATTTTTTATTACTACATTGAAGTACTAGTACACATGTACACATGAGCAACATTATTTCTTTTTAACGGATTGGAAGGTAAGAAGTAAGATATGATATTATATTTCAATAAGTATAGTAACATTATAAATATCAAATGTATTCATTCAGGTTTTTCATTATACCTTCCATTAAAATATCATGTTAAAAACTAATCACATCACTTCATGAGTTCATAGTTCATCATACACACAAACAACATCAGTGTATCCCATAATGTAATGGAAATTCATATAGTATATGTGATTTCATAATTCATGGAGTATGCAAATCTCATAAATATCACATATATATTATTATTATCATAGTATTTATCAATGATAATATGTTATAGATAATTATTTACAACTTTTTGTGAGGTAGTAGTACCTCAAACATATAATCGATATTTTCGTGATCTATTTGATTGAAGCTGAAATAGATATAGGGTATTCCACTAACATAATAACACACACATATATATAATATATATATATATATATATATATTTTATTTTATATTATCAAATTTGGAAAAAAAGTTAAAGACATTGAATATTAAATGAAAAAATATACATTTTAATAATTTTACATCTTTTTTGTAATTCCTCTTTAGGATTATACATTACGCCCTCATGGTTGGAATTAATAATAAAAATAATGACTCTAGGATTTGGTGAGTTAATTAATGAACAAATTTGGGCAGCAATTGTATACTGAAAATGTTTTTTATGTTTGAATATGAGAGTAGAGAAGGGTGTCGTTTTATATGTGGGGGAGAAACACACATTGAATTTTTTAATATATAAAATAATACCCATGTTTTTATCATTCCACTGGCCTCCAAAAATATTAATTAATGATCCATATATGTTATAATGTCTATTAATTTGTATCCAATTTGTTTTTTAACGTATATTAGTAAATAAATAATTTAGCATCTTATTTTAACCCCACAATTATCCACTTTTTACCTTTACAGTGGTAATTAATTTTTTTTCTGGTTTTTAATATTCTCTAATTTAAAAAATGAAGGTGAAATTTTCTATTAATACTAATTACAATTATTACCAATATTAAATACAATTTTTCCAATTAAATACACATTAGTGGAAAGATATAATTTTAAATGAAACCTATATATGTGATGAAAAAGTGGTTTCCATATGAAAACATTCAAATGATTAAAAACATTATATCATAGTTCATTTTCATATTCATTTAAATTAAATTAATTATATTTTAGAATAATATATTTTAAAAAAAAAATTAGTTATTGAAAAATTTAAAATTCCATTTTTACTGTTTAACAAATTAAACAAAATTAATTATTAATTAAAATTTTTAATTTTCACTGTTTAGCAAAAAATTATTCATTTAAGAAAAATTTTAAAACACCACTACAAATTAATAATTAAATTTACATTTAATAAATGACATAATATTTTCAAATACATTTCATAAATGTGGGAAATATAACAATTTCAAATTATGTGTGAAATTCATGACTATTTCTTTTAATATCATTCATGAAAAACATTTATCTTTTTTTAAATTATTGTGATTATATTTACATGGAATAAAAATCCACTGAATTTATTTTATAACATATTAAACCATTACATTTTACAACTTTTTAAATCCGACTTTTTCCACCCATGTTAACATATAAATTATAATATTTATGACTAAATTACCTTATTTAAAATATTACCCATTTCCATTGATACCTGAAATTGTGTGAATCATAAGATATAAGAGAGACTGAATTTATTTAACGAGAAATATATTCAATAGTAATATTGTGTTTAATTCAATTATAATAATGTTGTCTCGTATCATATATTCTATCTAATATGATCTTCATCTTTTAAAATCTTTGGGTATTACATACTATCTCTATATAAAATCATTTCTTTATATTTTAATATTTATTTTTGAATTTGAGTTTTTGAAATTTGAGAATAAATTTTTTTAAACCCACATCAGAAAAAGGGTTGAAAAAAAATTCATGATAATGTAGATATTTCTGTATTATGCCCTACTATAATAAAAAATAACTAGGTTTCCATGGAAGAGAACATTAGTGGGATATAATGAAATTTATTGAAATTAATATGAAAATAACTATTGAGAGTGATAATGATAACTGATCAAAATAATGTGAATGATAAATGGAAAGATAGAGAAATAAATACAATAAATCTATGATTCATGAAAATTCCATTTGAATTATTTTATATGTTGATTATATGAAAATATTTATATTTTAATAAGCCTTTCCAAAGGATGATGAATTAATTTATTATCTCTTAAGATAAAGAAATATACTTACTACATATCATTACATTTCAAAAGAATTTTTTTTCTTTAAACCATTCTCAATTAAACTTTTACCCCAAAAATCTTTTCTCAAAAAACAAGTTCTTTATTCAAGAAGGAATAAAATTAACTATTATCATACCACAATATCTAAAAAATATGGAAAATGAAATCTTTATATATTCGGATGTTTTGGAAAACGAAAATTGTAGCCACAAGTTATTAAATTTGAGAAATTATTCTCTAAAAATAAATAGTATCCCATATAGATCAAAATTAATAATTAACCATCAAATATTTTTATTGAAAACAATGATATACAAACTAGGTCAATGTGTTGTTTAGAGAAAGTAGTTACAACCTTATCAACATTTTGTTAGGGTTCAAGCCCCATGAACTAATAGATGTGATGAGTTTGTACCCTGCATATGGGTTATAATTTTCCCAAATTTTAATTAATATAAATCCTATAATATTCCATAATTTTAATAAGCTATAATTAACTCAACATCAAAAATAAAATAAACCATAATGGTAAATAATATATTTATAAAAACCTATTTATCATTATTATATCCACATAATCAACATATTAATTTTCATAGTCCCATGATAGATTATTTTACAAGAATTTCAAATTAATTCTAAATCACTATTTAAGGTCATCAGCACTACTTAAAATATTAACCAAATGTAATGACCGGAAAAATTCGTTTTAAATTATTAGTATTACTTTGGTATTATTATGATAATGAAAAAATTGACGGTGCATAATTTTTAACACCAGTGTGCCACGAAGAAAGTTCTGAACTTTTTTCAGGTAAGTTCAGTAAATGCCCTGGTGGTGATTTCTATCTTTTGAACCAGTTCTCAATTTAAAAATACGAAGGCACCAAAGAATCAAAGTGCTAAAATTTTCTTAAGGGAATATTATCTTTGAACAAAATTTTTCTGATGAAAATACTGTTTTTGCGACTTTTTATAAAATAAAAAATCCCATAAATTAATATTTTTTTTATTTTTTTTCCTACCACCTTTTGACCGATGTTGAAGGGGACCACTGAGGTGGTTAGACCATTAATTATAGAGATTTAATTGAATGGTTACTCTTTGGATGTGTAAACACCTCTTACTTCAATTAATTAGGAGCTTTAATTATGTCATTTAATGAGGCACATTAATTACGTCAATTGACGAACCTCATTAATACCTCATGGAATAGATCACCATTCCCCATCTTATTTAAATCGAGCACATGGTGGGGTTTTGGTATGAAATCATCATGCGAGGAACCCCTGATGAAGTTATTTCACACCTTCCACCAATGGAGAATGGAGGATTGACAATGCGCATTGTATGATCAATCTGAAGGTCGAGGTACGTTGAACACCAATGCATGTGAACCTTCTCCTTCGTCCGCAATACCCTCAATCGTGGAAGCACCACCATCCACAATGTCCCCAATGTATCACGAGGTAGGGTTTTTCATTCGATACATAAATTTCCCTCGATTATATACCTCGTTCTTGTATTTTTCGGGATGTGGTTATAGTGGATTTGAAAGGAGTTAAACATTATTTAAATATATTGACTAATTACCTCCATCTTGTTATAAATCTAACGTAGAGGGCGCGTTCCAAACAAAAAATGATCGTTCCCAATGTAGATTATTATATTATAATGATATGTTTCTCATGGGAAATTAATGAACTTGTCGGAAATGTGGAATCGAGGGCCACACAGTGATGGTGGTGTTTTGGGATGCTCTTAGGCATAGACGACACTCAGAACGGACCACCAAAGCATGTTTGGTGGCATGCAGAATGAAACACAGGAATGCCATGCCGGCGGTGGACAACAGTTGCTGGAGGAGGCTCTTGGCAACTGGCCTCATGTGGAGGGCAGGCGGTGTGGCAACGTGCGTTGTGGTGGCCAGAGTTAGCTAGCCCAAGCAGGACACATGGGAGAAGGGTGGGGACTAATGGAGCCACCAACGACATCATCCACGATAGGAGTGGGTGGAAAGGCCCCGCGCCGCCTTCTTTGTGCTAGAGAAATGGTGGGGCAACGCCCTGATGGCCAGATGAAACTGCCCCACATCCATGAGGACAGCTAGCAGATGTTATCCTCCTTCAGGCAGACCGGGCCGGTTGAGGGCTGACCGAATGGGCCGGACCCGAGGACGTGCTAGCCAACACGAGTGGGATGAACACCACATGATTTGGCATGCCAACAACATTGCAGGATGATGAACCAGTGAGTTCAACCCCGACGGGCGAGACCCAGTGATCTGGGCTGAACCTTAATGGGCCGAACCCAGGTGTGGTTTGGTAGACCCTATGACCCATAGTGTCGGGCCGGCCTGACTGAGTCAGATCGGGCCCAGACCCAACCGGTCACTGAATAATGAAATGAATATAACTGATGAACCGAGGGTCCATTGGAGATACCGCTATTGGCGTTGGGACCCATTTTGGGATGTATTTCCTTTGGCATTTTTAACGGGCCAGACAGAGTGGGGTCGGACCGAGGTGTGATCAAATCCATTTCATAGAAATTGATGTTACAAAAAGACCAGACATCTTATTAACATGCCTTATTTGGAATAATGACCCTTTTGATAATGAGGTTCATTGGATGAACTATAAGTGAGCTTGGACGGAGTTTTATATGGGACGTGGATTTTATCAGAGAAAAATCCAAACATGGCTTTTTAAAAGAAATGCCAATATCTCACTGACCAGGTGTCTGATCGTCGTTCCATATGCCACATTGGGACCTCTATGATTGGTCAGTCACTTGGGTATTATATTTTTTAGACTCTATAATCATTGAAATAAAACTGATGAATTGAGGACCAGAGTCTTCTGATGATAGGGTGTGCTTCGTGTGGGAATCCAATGCATGGTTGTGACATGAAGAAGAAGAGTGACCAATATGGGTCAGTATTAGAAACTCCAGAGTGCGATGAACTATATATATGAATAATCATCCCTAGAACTATACCATCGATTAATACGGGTCATCAGCAGTGACCAATATGTATCAACTCCAATGATCAATAATGTTCATTACAAGTGACAAATATGGTTGAGCACTAGTGACCAATATGGGTCAACATCGAGCAACCAATATGGGTTATCATACATCGACCTATACTGGTCACTAATGGTGTTACTACACATATTATGATCTAGATTTCTTACTTGGAATCCCTATCCAAGTAACATTGAAGTTATACCTTTAGTGTGAGCTATCTCATCTTGGTTGTGATTCATGATTTATATTATGCTTTAGATATTACATTAGTGTTATTTCTAATGATGTTTACCATTGTGAATTAATGAGAGACCTTTTGGGGACTCGGGGTCCCCTACTTGGTATTGTTTTAATCATCCCTGCACAGGCTCTACATGCACGTGTGTATTGGGTGTAGACTACTGATTCTTCAAGGATGACATTGGAAGATCAGGGCTTGGTGGAGCTTAGTACAATGGGAGTAGTTGAGATCCTCTTCTTTGACATCAGACTTACATTCGGAACCCTCCAGGTAGAGCATCAGGGAAGATGTGACAACTATTTACATTTTTTTTTAGTTTCAAGGGCTGGTTTTTCCACCCACTATTTTCAGTTTATAGTTGTACTTGTGGTTGTACTTTACTCTTATTTTTATACCATACTTTTGATGGTAGTTTACATAAGTTTTCTTTTTTGTGTGTGTGTAATTTCCTCTAATGCAATGCCTACCATATTTGGGAAAATACATCATGTGATAGTCACCAACTCCTTTCCCATGGAAGGTCGGATTGGGTTAGTCTCGTTTGACCCAATGGGATAGGTCATGACAAAGTGGTGTCAACGGGTAGTCGGTTCTACCAAATAAAAAAGGAGTATAAATTTAATGATGCAATTGAGTAGAGTGTCTTCAGTTTTTTTTAGTACAAAGAGTCTAGTGTTTGTGCAGAGACTGTCGTATCTATACACTAGGTCCTTGAATTATATTCCCAACTCAGTACATGGAAACACTGATTACTAATATTTTTAAAAGTTTTGTTGATTTTTCTTGTGTCATATCACAAGGTATAACTTATTGATCCTTGTGTATCTTTTTCTTACAAGATTCCATCATGATGATAGCCATCTAGGATTCTGGTAACAGATTGTGGCAGTGGCCCCATGAGTGATGAGGTGTCAGTACAAGGACTGCTCATAGTGATATCTAACTCTGGGGGTGTACCAGCAGCCCCACCACCTGTTAAGCATCATATGATCCAAGTGGATCTAGTATGTTGGCTGATCGTGTTACATGAGTTCTAGAGATAAATGCCTTCAAGGTTTCAAGGAAAGACGGAGCCCTAGGAAGCAGAGGCCTAGCATGAGGAGGTTTCTCAAGTCATTCATGTTATATAGGCAGCCTTTGAGAAGATGGTGATCTTGGACACTAACCTTCTTCAGGGATCAGTATAACTATGGTGGAGCTCGATGATCTAGGTGAATGAGGGGATGAACCTCACGTAGCTATAAATTGAGATCCTTTTAGTGTGGATTTCATGCTAGTGAAATTATTCTCTATGCATGTTTAGGATTTGCTGCATCAGCAGCAGGGAATCCAGACTATGGAATAGTACTCGGTGATATTTAATTAACTCTCTTGATACTCCACCAATATGTTATGGGACCCCTAATTAAAGGCATGGAAAATTATGAAGGGGTTCTGACGAGAGATCGGAGCTTTGATATATTATCTTAGAATCATCAATCTTGCAAGGGTGATAGAGAGAGATTTCTTAATGGAGATCTTATTATCCACGAAGGAATCGTTACTGAGTGCCCCTACTAGAAGACAAGTAGCATGGTCATCTGCAGCTGGCCATAGACAGACGACCCAGAAACTTATGCAGGACAAATCTTTCTGAGGAAGACCTGGGGATGGATGGTCAGAGGTGAGAGGGGAGAGAGGCTGAGGGAGCCACCAGAGAGGAATGATCTATTTTTTCTATGGAGGATTGGGTCACAGAGCTAATTATAGTAGGACTCACTGCGTGGATGATCAACTATTGGTGGAGGGGTCTCCGGGGCTGCGACAACAGTAGGTTCATGAGCGTCAGCCAAGAGGAGGGCAAGGTATGGGAGTAGGTCGTGCAGCAAGAGGTGGTCAAGGTCACCAGGAACTATCACCTCCCCCCCCCCTAGGCGGTCTACCATGAGCTAAGTGAGTAGGTGGGTATGTAATTTCCCATCTACAGGTAGTAAGGGTTAACTATCCTAACATCCCTGAGATGATATGAGGTATGATATGTATCTTCTCTACTTTATCAACATGCTTATCTACACATGTTCTATAAATAAATTTCATTGTCGCAGACTTAGTTCAAGACTATGAGATTCCTAATGATCATTTAACTCGACCTTTTTGGTGGGATACTTCTACAAGAGGAGATTCAGTGATCACACACTAGTTTCAACAGTGTCATATTACTCTTGGGGGAGGGAGTTTTATATAGTATCTTCTATTAGTGACATTGAGGACCTACCACAATATTTTGGGCATGGAGTGGCTATCATCAGTTCTGTACAGATTGACTATTTGAGACGTATAGGGTGATGTAGATGTAGATATGGATGCCAGGATTCCTTTTTCGGTGAGAAAGAAAAAAGAGCTGAATGGGTGGACTAGCGCTATGGAGGGTGGAACCAATTACATATTAACTTTCATGCATGACATTCGACACAATGGATGAGGTGAGTCCATAGTTCATAGCGATGGTGGAGGAGTATCAAGAAATCATTCTAGAATATTTCCATGAATTCCACCTTGTAGAGAGGTATACAAATACATTCACATGTAACCAAGAACATCACCAATATCTACACCAACATATCATATGGACCCTATGGAACACCATGATACTAGGGTAAATGTAGAGGACTTAAAAAGGATTGTATTCATATGGACTAGTGTTTCTCTATGGGACTCCATATTGTGGTTTGTAAATAATGTAGATGGATTTTTGAGGCTATGTGTGGAATTCCAGTTCCTAAACCTGGTGACTGTTAAGATAAAGCATCCTATACTAAGGAATGATGATCTATTTGATCAAAGAAAAAGAGTGAAGTGGTTCTCAAAGATAAACCTCAGATCAGGCTATTAGTAGCTTTATGTGCAGATTGGGGATATCACAAATATAGCTTTCAGATGTTGGTACATACATTACAAGTTCATCATAAGGCCTTCTGGACTGAAAAAATCCCATTTTGTGTTTATGGGGATCAAGAACAGGTTCTTTCATCCATACCTCAATTCCTTTGTGGTGGTCTTCATCGATGACATCTTGGTGTACTTGGCGTCTGAGGAAGAGAGCGTTGTACACATGAGGATAGTTATGGACACACCATGGGAGATCTAGTTATATGAGAATATCTCATAGTGTTATTTATGGATATGGAAGGTCAAATTATTGGGAAACGTAATCTCAGAGGCTGGAGTTATAGTGGATGTAGCGAAGATCAAAGAAGTACTTGCTTGGGGGGCGACACATGAGAGTGACTGAAGTGCGGAGCTTCTATGGATTAATATGCTACAATCGGAGGTTTGTAAATGATTTATCAATAATATTAGCACCTATGACTACCATGACGAAGAATGAGAAACTCTTCCTGTTGTCAAATACATGAAATTAGATATTTCAATAGATGAGGTAGAGCTTAATCGACACTCTCATTTTGAGCTGTTCAAAGGAGGTAACTGGCTATGTGGTTTAATGTGATGCATCAGGGACATGAATTAGTTACATCATGATGTAGGATTATGTAGTGATTGCTTATGGATAACTATAGTTGAGGTCTCATGAGCATTATTATGCAACTCATGAATTTTAGTTTGCAGCAGTAGTTTTCGCACTAAAGATGCGGAGGCACTACATGATGCTTTTGTTGTTCATTGTATACTCATACCATAAGTGTATAAGATATATCTTCACATAGAAAGATATAAATACAAGACAATTACATTGGGTAGAGGTCATTTGGGAATATGACATTGAGATAGTCTATACTCTTGGGAGGGGAAACATAGATGCATATTCACTTTTCAATGATTGAGTTTGCAGCTATGGAACAAAGCTTCATAGTAGTTATCCTCTCTTCAGATATCCTACGTGGGTAGAGATGAAACAGTCTACCTCTAGTTGATAATAGTTTCACAACTACTCCATCAGTGATTCAGGGAGGCACAACTTGACGACATCAGCAGTGAGACTACATATGATCAAATATCCTCAGGCCATGCACCGGACGAATATTCTGATTTTTTTGAGAACGCCATCATTTTTAGAAGGCATGCAGTTTTACTAGTGGTAATATAAGAGGAGTTTATGAGGGATTTCAAAACATCCCCCTTAGTTGTACATCCAGGTGTGATAAAGATGCATCAGAACCACTGATTTCAGTAATGGGGGCCAGGGATGATGACATTAGAGGTGGAGTTTGTTTCATGATTCTTTACATTCATATATGTGAAGGATGAGCACCCAGTACTAGTAGGACTGACCCAAGAACTCAATATACCAGAGTAGAAGTTGTAAGGGATATCCATGGACTTCGTGATGGGGTTAACACATATGGCCAGATGGCGTGAAAAATTTTAGGTGATCATTGACCGACTCACTTGGTTGGCCCACATTCATGATATTCAAGATAAGTCTTTAGTAGAGATAATGTGACATAACTATGTTTAAGATATCATGTGAATTCATGGGGTTCCATTAATGATTGTCCCAAACCATGAAACATGCTTCACATCTCGGTTTTGGAATGGATTGTAGGAGGATTTCGAGAATCAGATTCGTTTAAGCATAACTTTCACCCGAAGATAGATTGTCAGACTAAGTGGACCATCCATACCATGGATGAAATTATTTGTACATGTGTCTTAGAGTTAGGACCAAGTTGGGAGGACCACCTACCCTTATTTTAGTTCACATAAAACAATATCTTTCCCTCCAACATTGGTATACCTCCATTTGAGGCGTCGTATGGATGAATGTGAAGATCTCCTTATTAATGGATGAATCAATGAGAGCCAGTAGTCATGGGCCCAGAGATGGTACAGGCTACCACTAAAAAGGTGCAGGTCATACTAGAGTGGATAAAGACTACACAAAGCTGAATAAAGTCCTATGATGATAAGAGATAAAGACCACTAGATTTCTAGGAGTGTTAACACTTTTTTTTTGTGTCTCACATTGACGGGGACTATAAAGATCTAGCGGAGGTGGAAAACTCTCATTGATGTTTATCAGATAGTTTTTGATACTTCATATTATTGGAAAGATGGTGTATAGTTGGGACTTCCACCATATTCGGAGAGGGTGCACGACATATTCCTCGTATCCCAAATGAAGAGATACATGCATGACCCATCTCACGTCATCATCCCTTGAGAGATGGATATTGACAATGTGGTTACTTTTGTGGAGTACCAGGTGAATATAGAGGATTGAAAGGATGAGATGCTTCATGTGTGGTCAATAGAAATAGTGAACATTCTGTGTCTGCATGAGAAACTCTAAAAGAGCACATAAGAGCCAGAGCCTCATAGGAATGCCTAGAACCCCAATTTGTTGATGTAGCCTTGTTCAATGTTTGGGGATGTAAATCCCCATGGTAGGGAGAATGTAATTTCCCAAAAAAATTCATGTAATTTTTTTAATTATTTGGGATTATTTCGAGTTTTCTAAACATTATGTTGTGTAATTACAAGTCCTATTATGCCTTGAATGAATTTTGGAAATATTTTTCAGGTATATTCAGCAAATGCACAAGTGTGTTTCCTATCTTTTGAATTAGTGCTTAGATTAAAAATATGAGGGCACCGTTGAATCCCTAGATCTATAATTCTCTTATGGGAAGATTCACTTCAACCGTAGTTGTTCGGGATAAAAATATAAGTTTTTTATAATTTTAAATAAATAACAAAATAACATAAATTTTTATTTTATTTCTTTTTATTTTTTTCTAACACCTGTTGAGCGGCAGTGTCAGGGACAAAACAAGTTGTTAGGAAATTTATTATAGTGTATTAACAACTTAGTTACATTTTGGTTGTGTAACCCAACATATGTAAATTAATAAGGAATATTTATTATGTCAATTGATGAGGAACGTTAATTATTACAATTAATTAACCTCATTAATTCCACAAGGCATTTGTCACCTTTCCACCTCCAATTTAAACGGCGCCAGAGGTGGTGTCTTGGCATGGCTTCAGCATACATTAAGCCCATGAGGAAGTGACTCCACACCTTACACTGATAGAGAATGGATGATTGATGAAACCCATGGTTGGATCAATCTGAAGGTCGATGGATGATGAACACAAACCCATGCGAAACTTCCCCTTCATCTGCAGCACCTCCGAGCTTGGAAGAACCACCATCCGCAACTTCCCCAATGAATCACGAGGTAGGGGTTACCATTTAATACAAGAATTTCCCTCGATTCTATTCCATATTCATCTAATTTTTTGGAGTTTGTTTCTGGGGATTTGGAAGTGGGTCAACATTATTAAAATGTGATGAATAATTACCTCGCCATTGTAATAAATCTAACACGGAGGGTGCGGGCCAAACAAATAAGGCCTGGAACCTCTGCCACTTGTTTTTACCTTGATATGTTTATCATGGGAGAATGATGAACACGACGAAAATGAAGAATAGAGGGCCACACATTGAAGTTGGTGTTATGGATGGATCATATGTGCAAACGACACCACGAATGGACCACCAGAGCACGTTCGGTGGCCCACGGAAAGAACTGTCGGCACACCATGCCAATGACCGTCGATGGTGGTCGGTGGAGGTTCGAGGAAACCGGTCGTGGGAAGAAGGGAGTTAGTGTGCTGTTGTGCACTGTTGTTACTAGAGGTGGATGACATGTGCCACCTATGAGGGGGAACGATGACACCCACAGATGCCGCTGGTGGTAGCAGCCATGGCCAGCGGGCCTTGGGATGAGGGGGCGGCACGGCCCACGTTGCACCGTGTGTGCTGGATAAATGGTGGGGCAAAGCCCCATCGGCTGGATGAAATGGCCACACATTCGCGAGGCCAACTAGCAGACACAGGTGGGGTGAGCCCATTTTGGTGGGTCTGGCCAACTACGACCTAGCGGGCAAGTGTCAGTGGGTCGAGCCCGACATGGCGGGTCGGGCCAACCACGACAGAGGCATGAAAACCAAATGGGACAACCCTAAAAAACTTGTCCCAGTGAACGAGCTAACCCATAACGATCCAGACCTGGGTAGGGGCAGGTGGACACTAGGACCCACTACTTCAGGCAGTCTTGACTGAGTGGGACCGGCCCTAGACCCTACTAGCCCAAGAATAATGAAACCCCCCATAACTGACAAACAGTGTGTCCGTTGGACACACCGTTAGTGGCATTGGGACACATATTTCAAAGTGGTCCCTTTGACATTTTTTTGGTCTACTCAACTAAACCAGACCGAACCAAGGTTTACTCAACCTCATTTCATAGTAAGGGGTGCAACTAACATATTAGGCATCTGATCGACGCTCTGTCTATAGAATAGGCACACTTTTCAGAAGGCGGTTCGTGGGTGATACTCTATGTGAGTGTTGAAGGAGTTTGACATGTCACATTGGTTGGATTTGTCCTGAATACAACTAGGCCCTTTTGATGAAAGTGCCCATATCTCATAGACCGGGCATCCGATTGATGTGTGGTGTGTCATGTTGGGACCCCTATGTCTAGGAAGGCTCTTGGGTATAATATTTCAAGACATTGAACTAGTCGAAATATTACTTTTTTCTTGAAGAGATGAGTATTTCAGATATCATGCATGATTCATCCTAGAATCCAGATGCTAGATGTGACATAAAGATGAAGAGGGGCCAAAATGGGTCAGCGTCATGAACACTAGAGTGGGAAAATCTAGTTGTACGACTATTCATCCATACCTCTGTACCAGTGACCAATATGGGTCAGCACCAGAGACCATTAAAGGTAATCTCCAGCGATAAATATGGGTCAACACCAGTGACCAATAAGAGTCAGCACCAGCGACCAATATTGGTTAGCATCTAGCGACCAATATGGTTTAGCATACAGTGACCTATAAATGTCAATAATGGGATTACTATGGACTTGATGATTTTGATTTATGACTTTTCATCCCAATCCCATTAACCATGAAGTTATATAGTTCGAGTGAGTGGTCTCTTATTCATTGTGCTCCTTGATTTAGATCGTGCTAGTGATATCACCATTGTGGTTTTTCTTATGATGTTTCCTTTGTGGATTACTGAGATACCTTCAAGGGTCTCGGGGTCCCCTACTAGGTATTGTTATACCCACCCCTTCACGAGCTCTGCCCACATGTGTGTGTATAGAATAGATTACTGAAGATCTGAGGCTGACATTGGAGGTTCAGGACATGGTGGAGCTTGGTGCGATGAGAGCAGTCAATATCATCTTCTTTGACTTCTTACTCATAGGAACTACCCTCCAGGTAGATATTCAGAGATGATGTGATTGTTTTTTTACTTTCATTTCAGTTTCAAGGTCTTGTATTTCGTCCCACTATTTTTAGTTTTCAGTTGTACTTGTTGTTGGGATTTATTCTCTTGGTTATACCTTAAATTTTTTGGTTGTTTACATCATGTTCCCTTTTTGAGTGTGTATAGATCTTAAAGGGAATTCCTTCCCTCTTTAAAAAATCCATTAGGTGCTAGTCACCAACCCCTAGCCTATGGAGAGTGGGATTTGTATTGTCACGTCTAGACCCCATGGGATGGGTCATGAAACCCAACTCTTAAAGGATATGTACTACCAGTTAATATTTATAAATTTAATAATTCATTTATGAATAGTATCATTGATAAAATACTCATATTACATATTTATTGAATCATGAAACACATTCTCCTTTTCATCCATATTCATATATTAATGTAGAAAATTCTTGCCCTAGTCCTAATTATTTTTTGGGTATATACCCTTGATGGTTGGGACATATTCTTAAATAGTTCCCCATCACCAGAAAATTGAATCATTAATCAATTAAACATCATCAATTCCCTTGAAATCAAAATGCTGATGCCGTTTCTACAATACATGTTGAAAAATGTCATTCCCATCATGAATATACCAGGGTTCTGCATTCGGTAATTATCGTATGGGGGAAATTGTTCTTTCCCTACTTATATTTATCTATATTTTACAATGTAATACTCTACATATCATGATTCCCATTCAATCCATAATACTCTTATAAACCGTTAAATTTCTTAATACCACAAAATATAATGTCCTTATATGATGATAAATTTTGGGACACTAGTTCCTCTCAATGAAAATGCATAATCCCATTAAATAAATGGCCAAAAAACCTCTTTAGATAATATTGGTTGTATATAGCATGCCTTGATAACCTTGAAAAGTTTTATTCATAGATATAATCATTTTCATCACCCTTTTCTCATAGATATAAGAATATCTACAATACATCCACTCATTTCTCACGAGGGAAATACTTTTGGAGGATGTGTACTAGAAAATAAAAACATTACATATTTTCAATTTCTTTATCATACGTAGTTTATTGATTAATTTTCAAACATTGATATGTTTCTACTAAGAGATGGAAACATAGTATTTCAACTTTCTCCCTTTTATGAATTCCAAAATATTAAACCATATTCTATACGGAACTTATCCATTTATAAACTAAAAATAGATGTTTATCCTCATTAAATTAGTGAGGATCCTGAATCATAATGTGTTCTTTCAATGATACACCACATGTTATATTGGAATGATATCGTATACATTAATGCATATTTCTCAAAAACTATGCCAGCTTCCCCAATATTGTTATAATTTTTTCTGATCCAAATGTAGCTCCAATACTAGTCCCATTATCCTTCCCAAAATGGGATTTCATTATATGGGGTATATTATTTGATTCTTATTATAATAGATCTATTAAATTATATATACATAAATAAATACATATTTTATATTAAATTATAAAATTACTAATCATTGCGTATAATCCCAAAAATAGTGATATGCTTAGCGTAAATAAAAAAATTTATGTTCAGTAAATATCATAATAATAAACAAGATTTCATTGAGATAATTTTTCATAATAAAAATACATTTCAATGCCTCCAAAATATTTCAAATAATCAAAAAATATCTCCATGGAGTGTCATACATGTTGCACAATAATGCCTGATGTCATGTACCATGTAACATTCGATCCATGACCAACATCCCCTTTTTTGAGTTATTCCCCCTAGTTATGTTGTTCTTGTACCATGTACACTATTTTTATTCAAAAAGAGATGTATTTCTCAGTAAAACACAAAATATATGTCTTATAAAAACATTTGTAAATTTTCATGTACTATAACATATCCACAAATAAATTCTTGGAGCTCTATTATCTAAATTATGTTATCATAAAACATGTTCCTTAGGATTCTACTAAACATTCTATAAATACCACTATAAATACCCCATACTCAGTTGCCTATAGTCTGTGCATACATTTTTACATTCTCATACGATATATGGAATAAAATTATAAAGGAATGGATTTTTTATTAATCATGAAAACTGGATACGTACTTGAATACCAATTTACCAGTGAAAACAAAAATAAAAACAGGTGTTTTTTCATTGAAATAATTATTTATTATATCACAATGCTATATATCATTCGTAATACAAACCATGGAATCATAGAAAAATAAAAAAAGGAAGGGAAGAAATCAAATTCTTAATAATGGATTGCGTTTAATGGAGGATATTATAAATAATGATTAATCAATATGAATATGTATATAAAATTAATAAATGTCATTCAAACAATTACTTGAGAATAATATGGAATTGATAAATAATGATCATATAATTCCATATAAAAAACAATATCTCAAAATATATAAATGGATATTATATTCATTGAGTAATAAAATTTAACATAATATATATAATCTGAAAAAAGATAAATTCATAATAATGAACATCATAACTATAACATCAAGGTCTCATGCTGACACATCTTACATAAATGGGTACGGCTACAACCAAAACCCCAATATTGTTTTTCTTAAGAGAAATAAAAATTCATTGATAGGCTATATAAGTCCACTCCCATCACGTAATTTATCTAATTAAATCCTAATATGAGTGGGGTGAAACATAATCTATACAAATTTTTATAAAAAAATATCATATGAAGTATTTCTAATTACCTCATTTAATAAACAAAATCAGAAAACAACCAGAACTATATGAATCATATCAAACATGTATATCCCGTGTGAAAATAATAATAACCCTTATAGAGAAATAATAAAAATAATATAGTTATATCATTTCACCAGTGGATCATTAGTACAACAAAGTTTTGATGCCAATAAAAAATTGGAAACCCATGAAAATGTCATTAAAAATTTTCTTGATGAAAATAGATTTTTTATATCAATTTTTTTTAAAATCTAAATTCTCAAAAAATTGAAATAAATATTATTTTAAATAATCATTGAAATATATAATTTATTCTTTAAATCATTGGGTGGTGATTATGGCCTAAATTTAGTACATGTTGTTCATGTTAAAAGAAATATTCCATTTACATTTTCTGTAAAATACAGATGGTCCCTAATTACGAAAATAATAAAGATTATTTTAAAAATATTTTTAGATGTAAATCATGTAATGTATTTAGTAAACCATATGGATAAATTTAGGAAAAAATTTATATATTTTTAGAAATTATGTTTTTAAAAGTAAAAATTATTTTCAATCCATGAGATAATTAATGATATATTTTCATAAAAACATTTTACCAAATATTTTATGTATTGAATAAAGAAAAAATTATACCATTGAAAAAATTCCTGAAAAAAATGTGGTGAATAAAATATATTGAATGTATGAAATATTAAATAATTCATCCATGATATTCCTAAAAATAAAAAATTTTGAATGATGATGACAATGTTAAATACACAATTACCATTTTTCAATCATTGGAATCATAATCCCTATGGAGGAAAAAAATTTAAATTTAAATATTAAATTCCATGAAGATATATTTATTCACGATATAACATATCTATAGTTGTAGAATATAGTGCACATAAAAGTAATAAGTGTTGAGTATACAATATGTCACACAAAAGTAAATATGAGATGGAAAAACCCTTAAAAATGTTGTATCATAAGAGCGATGATCAATCAATGAATTATTTAAGTGTGAGAATTTTATATCCAAAAAATCAACTATGATATAATATATAATAATATAAAATGTAATTTAACACATATTGATGCCATAATATAAAAAATTATGTAGATCTTTAACCTAATGAATATGAATTGTGTTATTAAACCCCTTACCGTAGGTCCTATTTCCATTCTATATGTTCGAACCATCTGTATAATAAATATTGTTATATTATAAATCTATTAATGAACCTTAATTTTTTATATCATACTATATATTATTTATGTATGACGTTTTATGACATGTTAATTAACAATTCGTTGCTAAAATCGTGTTTCTAATATTAATGACTTTACTTCTCATGTTGGATTGAATTTGGTATTTTGTTCTTTATACATTTATGATGGTTATATTTTCTCAAAAATATATTAAATTTTATAAATATAATATATATTAATTATATATGTATTTATAGTAATCCATAAATATTCCTGATAGAGAATGATTTACATCATTCATGTTGACGATAAGTTGTAAGTATGCATGATGGTTGTTTCAATTTTCACTATGGATAGAACCTAAATAAAATATATATTAATTATTATTTCATGAATAATTATTATGTTTTACATAGAATTAATATAACATAAATAAATCCCAATTCTCATCCATGTAAATATAGAATTAAAACCATTTCACATCTATATGGGGAAGTGGAAGTCTGCATGTCAGCATGAGAGACATTATTATTATTTAATGTATTTGAAAGTAAAAAGTTATATATGAGGTCATATTTATAGAAGTATTTTAAGAAATAATTTTCACATATATTCATTAAAAGTATCCTTTATAACTTCCATGTGATGAATAAGAAACAAAATCTTTCACATTGCTTTCATAAGAGGCATTCCACCGTACAGACGAGTGACATTGTTGCCGCCCCCAACGAAACGAAATGTTGGAGTGTATATGTGATATCACGATTTAATAAGGATAATAATTTCATAATAATATTAGAAATATGATAAATCTATAATTATATCCATCTTTAAATGTTTGTTATGGAAATTAATTTACATCAATTCGCAAGGTGGTAGTCAGTCGTACACACGATCAGAGATTTCATTTTCTATTTAGCGTAATTGTAGATTGATACAGGTTATTAAATTAGAATAATAAAAAATAATAATATATTAGATATTTGTGTTATTATTTTATCATTATGGAAGATTATTTGAAGGGAGTGGAACATGAAATCAAACAAATATTATTTTTCATAATTTTACCTTGTAAAAGGAGAGAATCTTCTAGTTTATACCTAATTCTCTATCAAAAGGGTTTGATAATACAAAATACTCCTCTATAATTTGTGGAAGGAATTATGGAATATATTTATAGAGGTAAATAAAAAAATGTTTTTGTAGGTTTGAAGTGGAGAGGAAAGATGGTGACATTTTATAAGGGGGGGAGTGGACACACATGATATTTTGGAAAAGGTCATGTAATACCATTTTTAATTCTTCCAAAAACCTAAAATTGAGTCATTATTGACCCATATATGGATTAAGATCCAAATAGACGCATTATATGGGTGTTATGTTAGATTCTATGAAATTTAAACCCTTATATTTTGTGTTTTATCCAACTATAACATTGTTTTTACCGTAATGGTGGAAATTAATTTTTAATATTAATTTTTTTCATTAAGATCAAAAAAAAAGATGAACATTTTAAAACTATTATCTATTGTTCTTATATATGTAGAATATTTTTTTCATAATTTAATTAACATATTCTATTGAATTTAATTTAAAATGAGGTCCATAGACGTGTAGAAAATTCTGTTAAATAAAAAGATTATATTTTAGAATTTCGTTATGAAATTTATTATAATGAATAAAAACAATTAAATTTTAATACAGAGGAACTAAATTTTCTTTTAAACTTTTTTAGAAATTTATATAATTACAAAAAAAATCAATAAAAATTGTAATTTTTCACTATATATCAAAAAAATAACATTCCCCTACAAATGCCAAAAATTTATCCAAATATAATTTTGAAATGTAAATTTCAAAAATACTATATATTTTGTAAAATAAATATTCAAATGGTGGGAAAATAATAAATTATGTTTGATAGTCTAGAATAAATATTTTTATTGACTAATACATCTTTTCATAAAAGATTTATTTTTCGTTTAAATGAATCTCTTTTAATTTCAAAAAAAACAGAAAATGATTTAATTTATTTATTCTATGTAAAAATATAATTTTTTAAATTTTTTAGACATATTTATACCCACCATCATAAAATAAACATTATAATTTTCATGTTTTAATAATAATAATTTAATTTTGTATCACATATTGTTTAAAACTATATATTGTGTGCATGATAAGATATCGAAGAGATTAATTTTATTTTAAAAGATAATGTTTCCTAAATTATTTGTTTGTTACATTTTATTATAATTATGGTGTTTCAAATCATATATTCTATGAAATATGATGTTCTTCTAATAAAATATTTAGCTGTTACAATGGTTGTCAATAATGATATCTATTTTTTAACACAATTTTTTCATGATAATTTTAATCATAATAAATGTAATATGTTCCATTATTCAATCTCCTGAATTTCTTATTAATTCAAAATTTATTTTCCTCCATTATTAAAAATAAATTTATATAATATTATATATCTATTTTTATAAATGTTATCATAATACAAAAAATCCTACTATAATAATCAACAAATTAAAAGAAATACCTCTCACAATAGGTTTTCAATTGAACAATCAGACAACAAACTACATTATGAAAAAAAAAATTCTAGTGTTATGCTCTTTTATTATTTAAGATTTATTAGTTTTGAACCATATTTAATCATATAGAATCATAAAAAATCATTTCTTCATCTCCCATCTGGTTTGGAATATCAACTAATAAGATACTACTTAAAAAATTTTCCCCACACATTATTGATTGATATATCCAATCCTCTAGAGCCATTGTATATTTTAATGAAAATTATTTTCAATATAATAAACTTAATATTTTTTCACATTCATTATATAATAACTCATTTGATAATTTACAAATAAATACATAAATTATTCATCACTTTTTATTAAATATAACCTCCAATACCAAGTGACAATGTTGATAAACTATTTATAAATTATGATATAAACCACTGACATTGTGTTCTTTAGTGTTTTTAAACTTATTTATATCAAAAAAAGTCTTTCAAATTCCTTTAATCATCATTGTTGTATTATTTTAAAATAGTATTGTTATTTCCACACACCCAACTGTATTTTTCAACAATTTCACAGTAACTGTAATATAAAATGAAAGCCAATAATCTATAATTGAGGTATTGAAATTATTTTCTTTATTCTAGGTAAATTACTAAAAGTTAACCTTCTCAAAAAAATTTTTTGTCCATGACAATAAATAATGAGTTTATTAATTTTATTATCATATTCATATCAATTTCATCACAACCAGTTAATACAAATTTTACTTTTTAACGAGTGTAAAACATGTTCAGGAAATGGATTAGATTTAATTTACTTTTATTATTTTCTCTTTTGACTTCCATAAGACAATATTCCTCTTACCTAAATTAATATAACTAATTATGTATTATTTTTTAAAATAAATATAGTAACCATTTTATTAATTTATTCCCACATATATAGATTATCTTCCATCCCTCCAATATTTTTTTCCAGAAGATTCCTACTTAATATAACATTCATCATAAACACAATAATACATTATATGGAAAAATAAAAATATGGAATTTAATTAATAGAAATATCATATTTTTTTAACCTCCCCACATATCTATAAATTCATTTTTATTCATTTAATTTTGGTAAGTTCTTATTGGTTGTTATATTTACTATTATTTTGGCTCCCAATGAAAAATCAGATTAAAGACTATATGATTGATATTTCACTATCAAATTCAATAAAAATTAAATCCAAACCAATTTTCCATTGAGAACTGATTTATTTGAAATTTATTATCCATTATTTATCATTTTCTTTCAATACATATTCTAAAAAAAATTAATATATATTTTTTTCATTCAACCTTATATTTTTATTACTTTTTATGTAATCTTTATTATTGAAAGGACTTTTTCATGACTAGTATCAATCACATGGATTATAATTGATATATTCATTAATATTATATATGATTATATTTTTTATCTAATATTCATTTTTTTATTAAACATATTTATAGATTTTTTAAAAACCATTTATTATAGTTCCAAAACATTATAAAGATGATTAAATTAAAAATTTAATTCCTAAAAATGAATGATGATTCCATAAGTTAATATTTATTATTTATTATTTTTATTTCAATGTAAATTAACCTCGTTATAAACTCATTATAACTCCAACTGCTTCTCTTTTACTCTTTTTTTATCATTTTCTTCTACATAATTTTTATAAGACACTAATGAATCTATCATTAGATCCTATATTGCTGAGATAAACATATATTCAAAACATTCTGGGAAATCTACCCCATCATACTATTATTCATTTCTTAAAAAATATTCCTGTAGAAAATTTTTTAATATGAATTTCCAAAAATAAAATTCCTTCTCGTTGGAATATTTTTCTTATATTATGTAAAGAACTCATACTCACCACCCTCTTGATCAACCATTTAAGGATAACTTTTATAGATATGTAAACCCATTTCACAATAGAATCATTCTCATACAATATTTACTTTGAATATTTATTCTCCTCCCTGAAATGTCCTATAAATAAGTAATAATAATTCATTAAATATATCATACTCATTATAAACCAAATAAAATCCATATTCATTAATATATTTTAATGATATATCCATTAATAAATGACTTTAATAGTTTTATAGATTCTTATACATCTCATATGAAACGAGAGTGTTAGGTAACTCATCAAGAGGTATCTCACCATGATTCATCTCCATTAGTGGTTGTAATTTTGGATTTTATATATGAGGTATTATTATAATTATTCGATTCAATAAATTTTAATCCTTAATCTTCAGAAAAATTCCATGAATAGAATTAATATCATCAGTATGGTGATTAATGATAGCATATATATTTCTAGTGGAGTTCATCATTTGATTATCAAATCTCTTGTATAAAAACTCATAAATTTCCTCCATCATTTTGGTTTAAACATCAATGTTATTATAAATTTTATTAAAAATAAGTTATTCCATTAATAATTACATCCCCATGTAATATATCTTATTAGAATGAGATCTTAATTACGCATCTTTATCATTATCATCACATCTTAATATCATTTTTTCGTATCTTACCATTGATATTTTCATGGGATTACATACATGTATCCCATGTATTGTTACATAATATAAATATAGATAGTGATAATATAGATGAAAACTCATCGTATTGTAATATTTATGATTATTTTATCAATAAATCAAGGTTTCCACCTTCATGTTTGAAAAATTATCCATAACATCAATAAACCCTCATAAATTCAAGAAACAACCAATGACTCTAATACCACATATTGTACCTTGGACCCCCTTCAAAACATATTAAGGGGTTGGTGAATTATAGTATTAAGATTTATTCATGTCCTAAATTGAAATTTGATCATATCATTTCAGTAGAATAAAATACTGAAATATTATAACTTATCGCAATCAAATATAGATATATATTGAGCCTGAACACACATGGTTTACCTATATATGGACACTCCAAGGATTACATGAAATTTTTGTGTTAATATGTCAATATAAAACTAAATTAATTGTAGGTTAATAGATAATTTTTTATATATCACTTATTGATTATGTTCTATAACAAATTACTATATTCTACTCACTGGTTTTAAGAACGATACAGTGAAAAAAACAACACATATGTTGATCTTATAATATTTCAATAGAATTTAGATAACCTAAACTAATTAGGGTTTTCCCTATGACTCCTTGGTATTCCCCTGTATACACTGTATATAAATTCACAATATAAAATTCTTTCGATCCACTTATTTATTTAACGTCAGTCTAATCATACTTCATAAAAAATATAGGATATCCAATACCTCTCTCTGATGTACCTTTGATATCACATATTCAATAAATTCCCCTAATATTTTCACTTATGGGATGAAATTTTATTCAAAAAATTAATCGATATATTGATACAATTTTAATATCTTCATTACAATTATAACATTAATTTAAATCCCATTGAAATCTAGTGGATAGATTTATTCCCAGATAAATATCAACTATAGATTTCAAATTTTTTATTTTAAATTTTTTGATTACTAAAAAATCATTCACAAAATGAAAAATAAATAAATTTGTTCCAAATTTCAATATTATTTAGGCACAACATGATAGTATTATTCATGAAAATTTGAAATAATTTGTTATTAGTTAACTCTAGCTTCTATATTTTGGTCTTTTTGTAACATCCATTATGAATGAGGGTCTCATAACTTTTAGAACACATAATATTTAACTATAAATCTATTGTATTGTGACACCACCTTTATAAAATTAGATCATGATATCCATAATCAGTCCAAACAATATATAAAACAAATATTATATTTTTTCAAACATGATAAAGTGATAATTATAATTTAATATTTGATGGATTATGTTTGAAATGATTCAGGTGAAATCTATTACATCAGGGAGAAAACCTTAGTTTTGTCGAGGAATATAAATATTTTTATAATAATTCAGGGTGTTTTATAGACTCCATGGAGTCATCCTATCTATTCCATAACCAATGGATATATTTAATTTACCTTTTTAATATTTTACAAACATTGAAGGGAGATAAAACAATATACACATTTAGTGAAATCTTATAAAAATAACTTTGATACATTTATTTCAGCCATGATGAATATCATTCTTCTACAGTTGATCTTTTTGGCATGAACCATAAGACCATGATGTCAAATATGTTAACTACTACACATATTTTTAGATATATTCTATAGGAATGACACATTTCATCCTTTATTAAATCAATTCTCCAACATTAAAACAATTCCAATCAACCAAAAAATAAAATTTCAAATAAAATGGTTTCTAAACATCCCTACTTGAACCTCATTCCCACACGTGTCATGTTATTTTGGAAAAAATGTTGAGTGAAAATTTAAATTGACATAGTGTTGTCCAAGTTATTATGATGATTTTTAGGTTTATTTTATTGATTGGGGTGCTTTAGTTGGTGTTGGAATGAGAATGCAAACATTTGATCTTTTCATACAAGGTTGAACATAACCATTGAATGTTATAAGTTTTATATATTCCCATTATATTTTTTATTACAATTTTGTAATATGTTGATAGTCTATATGTCACATGAATGTTACAATATTGTTGTAAGTTTATTTTATTTTAATTATTATATAATATTCATGAGACACGAGGTGGTTAGAGGGTTATATGTTATTTCCTCAAATATAATTGAAATCTCTTCTTGTTTTTTTTCATTAGTATCAACCTTGTTGAAGGTGAGATTGGGGTGGTAGACACCACTAATGGATGACACATGTGTGGTCAAAATGGGTAAGGTCATGTGAAAATGGTATCAATGGATTCTATTAGGATATATATTTTGGTTATTATAATTATAATAATGGGTGCAGGATACATATAGAAACGACTTTAAATAATATTGATTTCATATAAAATTTCAGGGATCCTAGTGATTGTGGTGTGTCGCTAAAATAATCATACAATATAGTTTCATTATTGGATGGTCTATTAATGGTCATATTAGAGTCACTTATGTAATGTTTGGATACATTAACAAGAAATATATTAATTCCAAAATTGTTAATAAGGTTGGTATGAAAATATAATATTATAGGCATGAGTGGAATTTCATTCTCTGAATGATGTAGTGGATGGGATTCTCAGACAAGTTGTTTGAACCTTTTTTTTCACAACAATAAATATCCATAATTATCAGATATCTTCTTGGGAAGACCATGTGTATTCTTCATTTTAGTTAGGGGATAAGGAGAGGTGATCTTCTAACCCCCATAATAATCAGTATGGTCCAGGAGAGCTTAAATAGAAACCATCATCCCTACAAGCATCTTGAAATCATTAGTTATTTTCACTTTATGCCTCACTTTAGTGGGGTCTCAGATATCTTCTTTATAGATGATATGTTTTTTTATCAACACTTGTTTCTCTGCTATTATATGTTTCAACAACATCCTAGAGTATTATCCTATGCGCAGTGGAAAAATTAAAAATAATGAAAATATTTTCATATATTTTTTAATCATTTTCATGGAGTGACATGAAAAAAATATTGAATACATTATGAAAATTCATAAAAATATATTTTCCAATAATTATCCTATTTTACGTCATTATACTAGTAGAATATAGAACCCTCTCCATGAAGGTGTCTTTGCTATTATTTCCAATCAAATAAAAATTTTGAAATTTGTATTTCTATTATTTGTAGGATGAATTTAATATTTTCAATTGTTTTTTAACCTCCATTACCATGCATATCATATTCATTATCAAGGTACCCAAGGTGATCCTACATGATATCTATAAATTTTTTTATTCATTAGTATGGGTTTCCCAGGCTGATGGGATATGAAATTGGGATTCTTGAAAAAAGATATCCAACCTCACTGATGATGTGGGAAGCAATTTTAAGAACATTACCAAAATGATGTATTTCATATAATAAAAGATGGAGTGGGAGATGATTTAATGGGTCTCGATTTGGATAAAATTTATTTTCATGAATTATTAATGATATCTAAACTGACCCAAAAATAATTAATCATTTCATTGAGAACTCTCCATGGTCACATCCCAACACTATAGAATCCTTAATTGTGGACAACTATATAGGAGGTGAAATCTTCTAGAACCACAATTAGTTAGGTTCAGTGAATGGATATATGTAATGTATAAACCCAATGATTTCCTACATATATGATATCCTCTACCAGTCTTTATCATGGATGTTTTGGATTATATACAACAAATATTTTCAATGTAATCACTATGGAGGATGTTCTTGATACATGAAAAGGAGTAGTCTATCCAATGGGAACCTTCAATATGAAGGCATATTGATGTACAATTATCGATTCACATAATAATGATATCCGAGGGGCCTCCGTTGGATTTATTAAATTTTGTTTATGTACAACATCCAAATGTGGCCAATACATAACCACAATATTTCTTGGATGTGGTGGTGAGAACTAAAGTTATAATCCTAGACCAGATGAACTATTGTTTCCTAAACCACATCGAATAATCAACCTTGAACCACTTATTTGAAAGTGAATAGTTGAACTTCTTGTGGAGCATGTTTTGTGAGTTCAAGGGTTTTTATAATTCAATGAAATCCATAACATATTTTATTTATTTTTTTGTTCAGTGTAGTGGATTACAACAATCTTGGGAGGAATTAGTTTGTACTAACCTTCTTAGTGGGATTTTTGTGTTTATTAGATGGAAATAATAGTTCATGAAATAATAACATCCCCTCCTCAAGAAGGGATTCAATCACCTGGTATATATTCTTCATATCAGAGATCTGTTGCCTCCTAAAACATTATGATAATGCCCGAAGTTTTTTTTAGAATTGAGGTTACATAAACCAGTCACCCAGTTCATACCCCCAAATAATGTTATTAAAAAACCAATGTTATATTACTTGTGAGAGGTGAAAATAGCATCCACCAACATGGGATAGAAGGGGTACCTATGAATATTCTAAAATAAGAATACCAAAGTCATGTGTTTAATGAAATAAGACAGCACCAAATATGAAACAATCATTTGAATTACAATTATTTTAGAAAAAAACCATCATCTAAGGAGAATGAATTTTTTTTGAAATATAATGGATTTTGAAGAAACACTAATAATATTCCTAGACCTTCCAGAATAATGTTGCGAGTTTGAAAAAATGATAACATGGTGCTGGCCCATGATGTATGTAGCATAGGATTTATATACAGGATCTGGTCAACCAAGCCATGTATTAAATTATTCAATACAAATACATCCATGAATCATCCTCCTTCATAGATATAGAGAAATACATCTAGATTCATCGATTCATTGAGATGGGACCAAATTAAATACGATAAGCACTAAAAGGTGGATAAAATTAATCAATTCATATAGGAATCATCATCATTAAAAAAATGAGTCATTTCCAAGGAGTATATATGATGTTGAGGTCTGCATATTTATTTAACTCATCCACTAGTTTCATAAACATCATTTTATTATTTTGACGAATTATTAGCTGACATATCACACTTTTTGTGATGTAAGAAGATTTTAGTATCATTATATTCCATCCAACAGTCTCAATCGTATGGAAAATAATATTTCTAAAAAATTTTGTAAGAATCTCTAAATAGTGGGTCATATTAATTTTCTTACACACTGGTAGAGACATCTGAGATACTTTAATAAAAATAAGTAGATAAATGTTCAATAGGCACGAGTTTTGATGGAATAATATTTATTTAAATTGTATAAATGGATATTTATTGTGTGATAATTTTTATATCAATATTAGAATGACCCCTAAAATTTTTAATATTCTTGTCACTCATAATTATCAAACCATTAGAATCAATCATTTTTTTCAATTTTTAGCCCTCAATTCCAAAAAATCTTCAACAATCTAGAGAGAATTGTCAACAATCATCATGAATATATTATCTAGAGTCTTATTTATCATTATCATTCTCTTCATGATATATTTCATTGATATCTATATCTTGGTGTTCAGATTTAAAGTGAAGTTAATTATCTTCATTTGTAAAATGGTCATTTTTCATATCATCTATAAAACTAAAGTCGCTGGAAAAGGGAATCTTATTATTAAGAGAGCCTGATGAATTATTATTATCAAAACTATCAATAGGTACCCCTTAATGAGAATAGATAGTCATTTTAATTTATATTTTCATCCCATAATTATTTAATCTTAGAGAGGGGGTGTGAGGATTGATTTGGATTCTCACATTCATATATAGGGTTCTTGATTCTAACACATATCCTGAAATTGGTTCGTATATATTTGAAAATAATATCTTGAATAAATCCATGTTATCCATTTTGAATAAAATAGTGTAATGGATGATCATGAGAAATATTAATTTCAATACATATTAGATCAACTAAAGTTCATGAAAAATTTTGGGATGCAGAGTCAAGCATAGTAGGACGATCAGAAGAATAGAAATCGAAAAGGGGGAATTCATCCTAACGAGGAGCAATGCAAGTCTATGAATTCCAAGATAAATTGGTAAAATAGGCGGTTTTGATTCATTACAAAATTGAGGGGACAATTTGAATACTTTCATGAAACATCCACAAAAATAACCCAACCATCCTTTAAAAATACTATAGTATTCAATTTTCAATGAAAAACTAAAAATAAAATTCGATGAATTAATAAAACTGTTGTGAAAGATAAAATATTCTATGTTTTATATGGTCTTCTGGAGGATGAACATTGAGGGAATTCATTTGATAAATTTTTCAACCGATACAAAATGAAGATATATGGATGGAAATTGTACCTCTTCTTTTCATAAATAAATCACTGAATGATCTCCATGTTTGTATTTATTTGGATCAATCAATTTTCAGGTCATTGAATTTTCCAAAGCCACTCGTCCCACATTGAAATCTGCGAATGATCGGTGTTCAGAACTAGAGACTATTCTGGTTTCTCTAGTGATAAGATCTACTAAGGAGAAGTATTCATTATAGTTTCTTGTCTAATAATCTGAGGGAATAAACACCAATGACAATGAAATTTTTATTTCAACATTCCTCTTGTCGAAGATGCCCCTTCTAGATTTGTATTTTGATGGTTACGTTTCTTGTCCATATTTCTATCGATGAACCCAAAGGCATAGGATAAAATGGAATTCTCTAATTTATAGAAAAAATCATTACACTAATGTATCATTATGGTATGGTTCATTGAGAAGTGGAGGTGTTGTGCATGAAAACATAAGTTATCTTATTTTATTATTTCAATACAAAAATTGGAAAATTTGATTAATAGTGGGTGGAGGCTATTTCCATCATTATTGGATTAGATATTTTCCCCACTAGAAGAATTTTATTTTTGCAGTTGAATTATATTTTAAAACTAAGTGTGACTCCCTAAAAAAGCATCATTTCTACTCCATGGAATATAACCTGTTAGATCTGAAATAGAAGGAAGTAAAAAACCATAGGGGTGAAAATTCTCCACACATGGAATGAATAGAATAGTAATTATCATATTCATTCCCCAATGGCCGCCCAAAATTCAATCATTGTGTCCAAAAATAACACTAGTTACCTTCCCCCATTTTGTTCTCATTGTGTCATTGGGATGCCCTTGGAAATTGGTTATTTTAGGCCCCCTTGATCTAATACTCTTGTTCAAACCCCTACACAGTCATTTGGAATATAAATATAATTTTGAATAATTTTTTATATTATCTACATCCTTCATTATTATTATATTTTAGACATTATTTAATGATTATAGGTTCAAATTATATAATCATGGATTCCACCGTGTAGGCGGATTATAAATTTATAGATAGAGACTTCGTGATCCCATTCCAATGTTTCAACCTCTCTTAACTAACTGAATGAGTGGAGGTGTTATAGAAAAACGACCTAATATTGGGGTTATTACCCTTTGGTAGAGGGAATGGTTGAACCCCCACTAGTCATGTAGAGTGAAGACCCACCCATATTCTAGTTATTTAACCACATATAGTGTGATTATAAAACATGTATATTGAGTCGACATTATATGTCTCTTAGAATGTCCAAATATCATCCATAATTATCCAAATCCTTATACCCTAGGTTCATATTAAATTATGATATTATTAGTTTTGTTTAAATACCCACAAATTAAATTGTTACTATTGATTGGAATCTTATTTGGGTAAACAAGATTAAAGTGGATGATGGATACACCATTCCATGATGAGGATAATTTTCCATGGATGGTGTTCAAGTGTTTCCTCCATAGAGAGTATTATTTGTTGATACTAATGTTGGTAATTGTCTAAGATATTCACCAACATATATAGTTATAGATGACATTTCCCTAGTATGCTTTGAAATTTGAGAACATCAAAAAATTCTCCAAAGATAATATTTAGGATATATATATATTTGATCTTTTGTGTTTAGGGATGAATATTGGTTAGATATTTAAGCTGAAATGGTCAATTTGTTTCCCTACATATAATGGAATCCATGATAATGATTTATTTTTCAATAAAATTTAAGTGGTTTTTTAGTTAGGCAGTGAAACATGTTCAGAATTTTACAGAGTATATTTTTGTTTGGAAATGTTTTTATAAAATACCATATGTCTATCTCATAAAATGAGGGTGTATACATAATTATTGTCATAGGGTAATATAGAATATGTATATGAAATATTTTCATCCCTAATAAGAGATATATAATCTATAATGTGTTGATAGATTACACTTTACTTGTTAATATCTTATCAGGACTACTATGGAAGGGAGTTTTAGAGGAACGATGGATAATCCTCCTCAATATAGGAAATATAAATATTAGATTCTTTCCAATGAAAGATGAATTGGTCTAAGGGATTTTAAAGAGGATATATAGGTATAGGCACAACTAGTTGTTGAGGAATCTTTAATGAAGATCCAAAACCACTCTATCTAGGTGAACAATGATAGGCAATAAATGATATCATATAGGGTAGAAGATAGATAGAGTTGATGGAAAGATTCGATCAAGAAACACCTGATATAGTTGAAGGTAAAATTATTGTATTTTATTCTTTGGAAATCACATAAATTTACCCTATTGAGAATCATTATTTTATAGTATATATATTATTGGAGAGTTATAGATTTCAGTAGAGAATATAACATGACCTATTTATCCATAGAAATCTAGTAACCGTGATCGACGTCCCAGTAGCAAAAATAGACATTGTGTGTCCACTCATGTAAGAGTGTCATTTTATTTTCTTATCATAATTGTTTAAAAAAATCCTGATAAAATTATTCACAATATTGGCTATTTATATACATTCAATAAATTTATATACATAAATTATAATAGTGAAATATCACATTATTTATTTGTATTGACATTCAACATCACTAGTAAATGAGACCCTCACTAATGATTAATATGGGTAACCATTGAGAGACTACAACTTATTACCAACTAGATAGGGTGAATTTATTTTTAATCAATAGAAATTCCGGAGTAGAAAATATTGATACTGGTGGAGGAGAATATGAATTATTTCTAATGTATGTCCATGGATTTATTCGTTGTTCAGATGATGATTTTTTCGTGTATTTAATATATAAGACAACACTAATTTTATTAATTGATAACCGAATGCCCTTTCCTATGGTAATGGGGATGGTGTAGGGGGAGGAACTCTTTGGTAATGGATTTATTACATCATGTGTGTCCCTATAGGTAACTCTTTATATATTCTCAAATAATAGAGATTTTAGTTTTTGGATTGTTTTTTATTATCAATTCTTAAATCTAGGGAAACTCAAGAAAAATTACAATCTCATAAGGACTGATAATCACTTTTCTACATGAATAATTAAAAGTATTTCTAAAATATAAATTGGTCATATCAAGGACTACGGTAATTATATAGTAATAAAAATACATTGGGATAGTCATTTTACACATAGTGTGTCTTGTTTGGTTTCTCTGGTTATAGTCTCCAAATAGTGGGATGTCGGTTTTATATTGTATTTCAGTTCATAAATCTGATGACTCTCAAGAACAAATACCTCATCTTGAGAAATTATGATCAATTTGGAAAAATATTTAGAGAATTTTTTTTAAAATAATTATATCAAGTCATGTAATCATCATAATTACATTTATGGTTATGACATATAAAATATGGTCTTTAGGTTCCACTATAGTAACAATGAGTTTTAATGATATCTTTTTCCATGACGAACAACCCAATAGAGGTCATGAAACATGGAAAATAGATTCACTTACATTAATTAGGATGGTTTTTGGATGTTTTCAGGGATGGAATCTCATATTTTCTCGGATTGTTGAGGAACATTTGAGTAATTACTTATTAAAATTTACATAATTCGTGAGAGTCATCTTAATGAAAAAATATAAAAGTTAATTTTTCTATTCCATAATTTCATTTCATGGAGCATGACATCATAGAATTTTGATTCGTAATTGAACCCATAATTGAATATTCTTTGATTTGTAGTGAAAAACTCAAAACAATGTTTTTGGTACAAAATTTTCTTCGGTTAGTTGGTTATCACCCTAGTACTGTGTAATATTATATAGGTTTGAATCCCCTATAAATTTACATTTTCCTATGTGTAATCCTTTCATCAAGAATGTATGTTTTTAGAAGGATATTGAGGTTTTAATTATGTGGATTAGTAGTGGAATATTTATACAGTTTCTATAGGATGAATGTGAGTATTTCAAAATATGTGATTCCTCGAGGTATAGAATTAGGTTTATGTTGATGCAATGAAGAATAATGATTTCATATGGGTCAAAAGTAGCTAATAACTCAATTTTTAACTGAATGACCAATTAATTTTATCATATTGAAGTCATGTATTCCTTGATGATTTGGAGTCACTATCTTCTATGTGAATGTGTTACAATATTTACATATTTAAAGAGTATCAAGAATTAGTTATCTAATTATGATGTTAGTATGAGGCGTAGGTCATGGTTAGTGTTACCATAGGAAGATGAATTCTAAAATGTTTCCTTTCTAGGGAAGGTTAATGGGTTGGTTAATTCACATAAGAAAAATAATCATGCATAGTTGATAGAAGATTTAAATGATGTATTAGCCTCATTTTTTGAGTGTTTTGGGAGAAAAGAGTTATTTAATAACTATAAATTCTAATTTTAATTTATACTCTTCATTCCCCATAGAGGGAGTCTCGTGTTGGTGATATTGATTGTGAGGCCAACATTGATCATATATACACTATATATGGACCAGATTAAATATTTAAAGGTGGTTGACATTCAATTGTCTTCCGAATGTAGACAATAGATACAACTGTAACGCATTGGGAAGTGTTGAGGAAATTTCAAAATTCCCCAATTGTTGAAAAAAGTTTCATGATATTGATTGACAAGGACAGTAATCATTTCTTTTGGTGCCCAATAAAGAGGACGAGTTTTTTCATGTTCTTATAATGGTCAATCATGTGTTATTACTTGAAAGATGGGATACATGTATTTTATTATATGGATAACACAATTATGGATTCATAGATTAGTGGTAAAAATATAAATATGGACTTCATAAATTCAATTCCATCGTTTATGAAGGGGAATAGGGTTATTTTGTTGTCTTTTTATCGATTGACCAAGTAAGCTCATTTTATTCCCAATCGGGAGTGTAGTTCATTTGAGAGATTGGGATGACTATTCAAAAAATAGAGTGTTTATTTTCATGGTTTCCCTTGATGATTATCTTTGACATGAAATCTTTATTAAAGTAATCATTATAGAATAGTATTCAGTATTTCTGTGTGTTATCCATAAAAAAATTATCAGCATAAGAAAGATGGACATCATGGATGATGACACAATTACTGAGTACATGATGTATATCATGGGACAATAGAATTAAATTATTTATTTTTTGGGTGTTTTGTTATGTATGTGTTTTAAGTGGCCTAAAAATCATCGGGGAAACTAATGGGAGTATAATAAGAAAATTTTCACATGGTACCTTAACCTCTTTAAGGATGTTATGTTATTTTGGGATAATTTTTTTTGAATGATGGGAGGATTTAACAGCCTATAATTTTCTAATAAATTAATTTGATAATATTTAATAATATTTATACATATTTTCACAAAATGGGTTCATATTTATGTGTGGTTTAAGTGTTTAAATGAAAAACATAATTAAAATTTTGAAACAACATTTGTTTTTGAATGGGATTATTCACCTATAAGATGTATAATTTTAATATTTTTCATTAAATTTTTGTACAATGGTCTATCAATTTGTTAATTAAATTTCAAATCACTGAAAAACATAAAATACAAAAACATAGGAATATAGTGTTTTCTATTTTCTCTTGGTTTATCTTTACTTCTAATCATTTTTTGCCCATTTTCAAAAGCCGGTTAATGTGTTTCTGGTACCCCACAATATGAATCCAACACAAACACATTCACCACACTAGATAAGAGAATGATTCATAATATTGGGGATGATAAATTTTTTCAATCTTCCATTTTCAATGATTCTACTAAAATATATCAAGCATCAGAAGAGGTATGATTTTGTTTAAATCTATTTTGCATCCTTTAAATTGGTTGATTAATTGCCTCATGATAGTATCAAGGTCCATGAAAGTTTCTTGGTGGTTTCAAGACATCAAAAAAGAATAATGTGGCTTTCAAGAGCATGGAAAAGGTTGATTTTTAACAGTTCTGAGGAATCATGAATACTATATAAGGGAGTTTCATTATCGATAAAACTATGAGAGGGGACAGTAAAACTCAAGTGTCGTTGGATAGAGAAAACTAAAAAAATACACATATTTTATGAAAACATAACCCCCACCCCAAAAAGTTTTTTTTCATGAAACCATTTTGAAAGAGGTGACCTCAATGTTATTGCATGATTTTCCAAGCCATGATTCCAGACTATGAATCCCTTTAAAAATGACAAGTAATGATATTATTTTTCTAATAATTATAAGATCTGACCTAAATTTTTCTCCACATTTCATTCCTAGAAACATCGGTGTGTACCAGTACGTCTCCCCTATCTCAAGGATAAATATTTTTTGATTCATAGGATCATTGAGTCACTTTTTGTGTGAATCTAAGCATTGGGTATATCTATGAGGCCCTTTTCATTTTTTTTGAAGAATGTTTGTGTGGATATTTTTCTTCTTTTGATGCTCTTATTCCCTAATTTATTCAATACTATTACTATAATAGTTGTATTTGGTTGTTTTATCATGAATTGTTGGCCATGATTGAGTGAAATTTTACTATTATCAAGATGTAGGTGGCCTATAAGTTTTTTACAATTGTTTTTCTGTTGTTAATGTGTATTTGTTTGGTCTATTTCACTGAATTACTAATTATTTGATTCGTTAACATGGAAAAATTATTTTGGAACATAAATCACATACTCTACCACTCATGGTCCTAATAAGTACCATTTTCAATTATGATTCCAATATTAAGGAAACCCATGATTTGTGTTGTTCCATTGAAAGTTGTAAATGGGTAGTAAAATTGTAACTGAGGGTTAAGATGATTAATTCAGTTGCACATATTTTATATGATTTGTCCTGGAATAAGTAGATGTTTAGATAAATTGAAAAATATAGGTAATTAAATCGATGTGGAAATATGGGAAAATTTTAATAAATATTGTTTTAATAAGTTTTAATAAAATTTAAGAACCCCAATTGGTGCTATTGTTTTAAAAAATTTATAAATGGTTTATTAATTAAATTTGAAAAATATTTCAAGTGATTTGGAAAATTTTAATAATGGAGAATATAATGAGGTGAACCAATGATATTTTAATGTTAATAATGATATATTTTTGTTTTAAATTATTGATTGTGTATAGATTATAATTTTTGAGATGAGGGAACTATAGATCACACTTTTCTGTTAGTATTTTGGACATTTTTCTCATTCTCCATTATTTAGGATAGAAATTCATGGAATTCAATATCCTTGAATAGATATGATGGGAATGATTATTATTACTATTAGATAGTGTGGAAACATGGCTATCTAAGAACTTTTTTCAATTTTTATGATATGGGTAAGCTAATTAGTGAACCTTAGTATATAAAATAGAAAGGATTAATAAATAACAATTTCTATTTAGAGGGAGATATAAACCCTTTTAATTGATGATATAAAATTCAGAGATGGTTGGAGTAAGATTAATGGGTTTCATATATTATAGTATGACTAAACATGTAATTAACTAGTTGATAAATAATTAACAAGGAATTTGTTTAGCATTTTTTCATTATTTTCTCTAATCTATTCTTCTACATAAATAGTTTTGGAAAGGATAACAATTTCAACACTACTAGTGGTGGCCTAATGAGTTATACTCACACCCTATATTAGTTTCTATTAATACACTGTTAGAATTCATGGTTTTAGGTCAATATAAGTGAAATGAGCCTATGATAGATGGTTGAGGTAGTATTTTGATATTGAGTATGGATCAAGGAACAACATTATTTTTGGGATCCCATATTGAGGATTTTCAATATCTCTTTATTTTTTGTTTCATAGAGAACATGAAACTATTTTGACATAAATATTAACTATAAAGAGTTGTGGGAATTTATCTAGTTTTATAAGTGATTAAATTATACATGGTTATTGCTTGTTTTTGATCATTATTTTATTTTTACATTTTATCTTCATTTATTTTAGTGTCTTACAATAGTAAATACGGTATTTTTCTCCCATGTGCCACATCAAACCCTCACTACTAGTAGAAATGATATAGTGTGTTGGAATTCTTGATTGAGGTCACATATTTGACATGCACAGGGAACCATAATTACTATCACTCAGGCCAGGGCATTTCAAATTGGTATCAAATGTGTTCAATTTTTTATTTCATTACTATTTGGGGAAAGTTAGAAAATAAATTATGATATGGCAGTCATTGGAAATAAGATCTTTCATTGGGAGTAGATGCCCCATGTGTGGGCGAAAACCATTGTTCCGACCATTGGATTAGTGTTCTTCATATTGGTTATTATATTTGGATGTTATTTCATCTTATGAGGATACACATATATTGTCGTGTTAATAATTATTTATTTCTTTCTTGTTTCATGTTATTTAATGAAATTCATTTAAATATAAACCAGTTTCTATGCTAATATATTTATTTTACATGTATCATGTTATGAACATACATGGAAACATATCATGAATTGGTAGTGTAAAATTAATATGTTCTAATATATCCTTTGGGATTTAAAAATATTTACAAACATTTTAGGTCATATTATAAAAGTTAATTATGATAATTATATAATTAAAACAATTTATAATGAGGAATTTATAATCATTTATTGATTTTAAGATGTTAAAACATTGTTAATAGTAAAAATCTTAATACTGGAATTTTGGTTTACCCAGAGTAAACAATATCCTATGATATGGATGGTGAGGGTATTGATGGATTTATGGTTATATATAAATATATATTTCCAGGATAATTTGTTTTTATGGTTAGTGTTGACCCATCTCTGGACAAACTAGGAATTAAAATGTTTTGTGTCTTCATGTATGAGTTTGGAATTATATATTGATGCCACCACTTTAATGGTTTCCAATTGGGCGACAGGATCACATTACCGAGAACGCATCGCCAGTAGTAGTATATGAACCCCCATTGGTTCCATGTGATGGGTAAGAATATAATTTATATATTAAATTAAATCTATTTATAAATATTATGGAGGTATACATAGGTTGGGTTTCAGTTAGTATGTTTTATTTGATGAGTGAGTATCAAATTCAACGCTCACTAACTTTTCCCAGAGAGTGTGGACATGAGGAATTACTGTTCAAGATCGAGACTATCCAAATAATTCTATATCACATGGATAATCCTTTATATACGTTTTTATGTTCTAATATAATATTATAATGGGACTAGTGATTCACTAATGGTATATTTAGGTTTATGATGAGAAATAAGTGAATATGGGATAGAATAACTTCAATCAAAATTTATAGGAACATTTCAACCCATATACCCTATAGTAATTCAAATTTGTAGCATATATAATGTTCACCTAATTTAATATTTCACAGATTTTTTTCCTAACCATCATAGAGAGTTACAATATTATGTAACTTTGTTTTTAGGGAATGTGATCACTATGATTAAATTTTTTTTACAATATAAATAGATGTGAGATCATGTCTCTTATTAATATTGACAATTTTAAATTTCTTGTGTGGTTTTGAATAACTCCCCATTATTTTAGTGGAACCGAAATGAGTATTATAGTAGTGGATAGGAAAGATCCATTGGGTGATTCAGTGGTTCCTATTCCTATACGAGGAGGTGATTTTACAAAATCTTCCTCAAATATAGTGATAGGAAGTGAAATTATGGTTTGAGGGGGGTCCTCTCAAGGATATGGTAATGTGATTTATTATTAGTGTGTAAATCCTCGTCCCATGTGAGAATATTTCCATTGACCACCGGTGGAGTTTATCTGTTATGGTGGGATTTGTAATACATAGAGGCTCTACCAGAACCCTCGTCCAATAGTGGGAGATAGTGGACATAGTCCAATGTAATGTTCCGATTGTGGATCTGATACCTATTATCATTCTAGAATAGAAGGTTCCACTTGTTTTATTTTTCGATTTATAGATAAATTATTCCCTATTAAAATGTTCCTATATTATAATGTTAGTGTAGTACATGGTCTACAAAAAGGATAACATGGTGGAGGGATTGGTCAGCAATATGCTGATTCACCTACACTCGTTGGTGGAAAGGTTTGACGAATGATTTTATGAGGTATTATTTGTATATATTACATTAATTTTTTTTTATTAAATTGATATATTAAATACTACTTTTATTATATATTCTCATTTGGTAAATGGTTTTACTTCAGTTGTAGATTCCTTGTATAACATCATGTCAATCAAAAGGTTCTAGGGGTTTTATCGGAAGATGTCTATCTTTTTAAGTGGATTTTCCATTTAGGTTGACAAATACCATTTCCTTTTAGATATATATGTCATTGAGATGTTAGTGTTTAAATGGTATAAGGATTTATAGTTTAAATATTGTGTCAATAATATATTTATTATTTCCCTTTTAGATTGACCACCACATCTCTTGAGGGTAGAACCTATGTTATTCATAGAGAATATCATATCATGTTAGGCCATGTCAGTCGAGTTATTCCGTCAGAGGTAGATATCAGAGTCCATATTGTGAGACTTATTTGGGATGATTATATTGTGGAGCAAGATGTATTCTATACAATGGTGGATCAGTTTCAGGATGTGTTTCCTATGTAATTCTAAAGGCTTTCCACCTAAGACAGTTGTTGAGTTTACGATTGAGTTGGTTTCGGGAGATAGACCAGTTTCTATTCCACCTCAAATAATGGAACAAGAATAGGAGGAGCTTCAGTATTAATACAATGTGTTTGAAGGTAACATGGTTATCCCTTTCAGGACATCAACTTGGGTAACAATAGTTTTTTATTTAAAAAAGTTTTATGGATAATTGTGGATGTGTGTTGACTAAATTATGATGAACCTAATGACTACTATGAATTGATATCCACACCCACTTATTAATGTTGTCTTTGACCAGTCAAGAGGTTATCATGTGTTCTTAAATAATGATTTGAAACTAGGATATCTTCAGTTGAGGGTGAGATATTCTTATATACTATAGAGTATGTTTCAATGTAGATATGATTTGTATGAGTCCATCATAATACCATTTTCATTGAATAATGTTCCCGATATATTTATGTCTTGGATAAACAGAATCATTCACCCATATTTGGATCAATTTGTGTGTTTATTAATTGATTACATCTTATTGTACTCTCATACTCATGATGATCATGATGAATATTTTAAAATATTATTGAGTACACATAGGGCTAATTTTGTATACATAATGATGTCTAAATTTCATTTCCACATCAAAAAAAATACTTTTTTAGGGACACATCTTCTCCGAGGAAGTTATCTTAGTATACCCCGATATGGTCTGACGTGTTATTTAGGAACCACACAATATTATGTTTATATCAAAATAATTTTATGATTGGTTGGAAATTAATGAAGTTTCATCAAAGATTGATTCCATATATAAGAACCACTATTAAAATTAAACTATAAGAGAGATATGTTTTAATGGATCAAATAATGCGAGGATTCCATCTTGAAATCGAAAGGTAACATTTCTAAAACATTAATACTGATCTTTTTGGATTCTGGTAAGAATTTTACTCTATTTCATGCTGTGTTTGAACCAACACTTGGGGTAGGATTGATGAATAAAGATATTGTTTCAGCATATGAGTCATGTCAATTTTTTCCATTAAAACTTAACTATAATATGAATAATCATGAGTTCACTACATTATATTATGGATTCAAATATTGTTGTAATTACATATTGGGTGATATGTTTTTTGTTTTATACAAATCATTTGGGCCAAACATATATATTTTCATAGAAATATATAAATATTCATAATTGGTGATGTTATTATTTTATGTAATCCTTCATCTTTTAACTATATTATTTATTTGGAATGGAAAATAGTGTTTCTATTTTCTTGAGACAGATGACATTGGCTCAGGTATTCCATGATTTATGTTCGGAGTAGAAAGTATTTTCCTTCAATACAATGATTTATGTAGTTATTCAAGGGGATTAGGAGTGGATTTACTTCATTTCTATACCATTTGATCCCATAATTTTGATTTGGATTCTGTATATGTAGTATGAGGACCACTAGTGCTTGGTGTTGAGGGGAAGCCTTGCTGGAAGGGAATACAATCTCCAATAGACCATAGATGATGATGAAATTATTCATGTTTTAGGCCACATTGTGGTACCTACTTATCTATTATAGTATGTGATGTGTGAGTTTCATTACTTAATGTTGGA
Organism: Viscum album; assembly: GCA_963277665.1. Lineage (NCBI taxonomy): Eukaryota > Viridiplantae > Streptophyta > Magnoliopsida > Santalales > Viscaceae > Viscum > Viscum album. Next base: position 809,452,501 of record OY728126.1, on the reverse strand, counting down.
TGTGAAACTTGTTTTGAAAAAATGTTTCATGAACTCCATAAATAGTTTTGTTTTTTTGAATGGATAATGTAATTTGTGGAAATTTAACATGATGTGTCACCTATCACTATTTGTAGTATAAGACTCACCAATATTATATAACATTAAATTACTTTCCCATTGTTAATTGTAAATTGGATTATGTTACTATAAATTTTCTGGACCGTCTTCTGAGGATTCCTCACATGAATGACACAATTTGGTTAATTATGGATCAGTTGAAAATTGTATCTCATTTGATACTGATTTGAGATAATTATTCAATCAAATAGTTGGGTTTCATATATATTTAAGATATAAATGGTTTTAATTTTGTGATACATACTGTTGTTTCATATCATAATCTATAGTTTTGTTTTCTCTTCATGACATGGATTTAGATGGTTCCCAAAACACAAGTTATTTTGAGTTTGTATTTTCACATATATGGAGAGAAAATAAAAATGTACTTCCATTATTTTATGGAACTATCTAAGAGAAATTTGTTATTTTTCTTTTGTTCATGGGAGAAACATTTAGCAAATGTGAATTAATCCTATAACAATATATTGGGGGTGACTATTAAAATGGAACCATATGTGGTTCTCTTTGATTGAACATATATATCCCCACTATACTAGATAAAAGATTGGTAATAAAAGATAGTGGGAATGAGTCTCATATTGGATAATTTTTATATGATATTGTTGATATAGAAGCAAATTTCTATGGCCCAATTTAGAAAAAATTCATAATGAGATCAATATCAAGGAAATCCTTAATTTATTATTGGTGATTGTGAATTCCTTTAGGTGTTTCTTGGGATTGAGTCACTATTTAATTTTAAAATAATTAATGTTTTAAACAAGGTATATGGGACCATTTGAGAATACAGATAATATTTTACCATTATTGTACCATTTGGCACTTCCATAAAGGCATGGTGCTATATATGAAGGTTATCATTTGTCCCAAATTTTGTAGTACCTCCTAAATCCATCACATTTGATTTATTCTTAAAATTTTTATGATTTATAATAATGTTGGATTTTCAGAAAAAACCTATTTTTATTTTGGATCACAAGGAGAATGTTTAGATAGGTAATTCCATGCCTTTGGTCCATTTTTGTGCCTTTATGTCCATGTTTAGAAGATAAAATGTGAAAAATATGACAATTTATGGTTATAGTGTACAAATCCTTCTATCATAGAAGAAATGAGATTCATGGGAGAGAATCTTGAGGATGATATTGTTTAATGTGGGTAGGCTGCAAGATCTAAAACATATAACATGATAATCATTTGTTTAAAACAAGTTTTAATGGAATTTAAATTGTTTAATGTAATTACTCTTGGGATTAAGAATGGTATTGAGTGTATCCCATGGGTTTTGGACATGAAAAAATGAGAAAAGATTAAATTATGTGTATGAAAAATGGAAAGAACAAGATTTGTACTAACTAATTTCCCATACTATTAGTAGTGGAGAAGGTATTTCCTGTTTTTTATACCATTAGAAGAGAGTTTAAAACACTTAAAAATCATTTCTTTATTACAAATTAATTGATGATTAATTATAACATTTTACACAAAATAAAACCTATAGGAGAAAAATGTCAAGTATATTTGGTTAATTTGATAAATTATATAAAAACATAAAATTAGGGTGCATTTCAATTATTGGAAACAACCATGAAATGATCAAAATATTCAAACATACATACAACTACATGGGATATCATGAGGATATACATGAGAAAGGGGTCAAAAACGAAGCCCAGTAAGGGAATAAAAATAACAATAAATGGATAAATTTTTACACTTTCGTGAATTGGAATTTAAATGTAATATATAATGGGTGAGAAACCTGAACATGAAGATGGAGGCATGAGAAAAATGATAACTTAAAGGAAACATGGATATGAGGAAAAAACATTAAACCTGATAACATAACATAGGTCAAGGATAACTAAAAATACATCATTTCATTGGGGAAAGGGCCCCGTGATTTATTAGGTTTACTCCCTAATCCATTTAATGATTTATAATGAGAATAAAACATTACCCAATTTATTGGAGCACTATATAATTACGGATACACCCATTAATTTTATATCATGTAAGTGTGTAAGTGTGCCACCTAGAACATTCATCATGGAATCGAGTTTAATTATATTTAATTTTCTTATCAAGGACTTTAGAAAATATAAATTTCAATCAAAAATCAATATACTATATATAATTATCATTTTAATCCTTTTAGTTTAAATAGCGATGGAATACCCAAAATAATTGTTTGGATTAGAAAAATTACCCTGAAATTTTTAGCAGTATAATGATGCTACATTAAGGCTTATAAAATTTATTAATGGTATAAAAAGTGGTTATTCATAATTTTGGAAAAAATTACAGTAATACATTCATGAAAAATAGAACCGATCATTATTAATTTATAATAATAGACACGAAAAATTTAGATACATCAATAAAGAGAAAAGGATACATTACCTTGTGATGGTGATTCCAAAAGACTACGTGGAGTTTCATAAGATCTTAAGGGAACTGTGGGAGGACTACAGACATGTTATGATAGAGTGAGGCATTCTTCCATGTTTTTTAGTGATGAGGATTGATATCTTGAGTTGGATTATATTATTATAGACAGGTTTGTTCATTTATATTTTCAAAAGTAATGTTTTTGACTGTATATAATAATGATATCAAAATCACATACTTTTCCATGGTTGTTTCCCATGTTTGTTGATAAATTATTGTTGTTTTTTCAATTTAATACATATAGTGGAAAATCATACATAAATACTATCATTTGCAATGTTGTAGTGAGTCATGTTATTAAAGAAGTGATTTAAAAGAACAAAATGTAAATTATTGGTTATGGAGTATACATAATGGATTTATATGATTAATCTAATAACCTTTAAATGACATTATTTAAATGGGGATACACTAATTTTGTCTTATATAACTTTTATTGCATATATTATATCGCTTTTTTGTATTTTTATGTCATAATATACACTTTATATTTTTATTGTATATTATTTTTACCCAAAAATTAGACAATCATAGAATGTTATAAAAGATTAACCATTAGAATAAAAAAATGTTTTGACTTGTAAAATAGTATTTATTTTATCCCAATAATTTTTTAATTATTTTATTTTTTAATTTCAGTATAATAATGTTCATTTATTGAGAGATTATGGGTTTAGGAAAAAAGATGTGTTCAAGACCTTATTAAAATTATATTTGACCTCATAAAATTACTTCGTCTAAAAAAATTTATTAAAATTATATAATTATTTTTATAATAATATAATTTATATAAAAAATTCATTAATTAATCAAAATTAATGACATATTTTATGTTACATATTAACTAGTAATATAATTTATGTTCTGTCAAAAAAATTGAAATTATTTGTAATGTAGACAAACAATATGTAAATATAACCATCAATATTTTGAAATATATTATTAATTTTAATATTATTTTGGTTGGGATAAATGGGATTTTATTACACCAAAAAAATTTCTAAGGGTTAGGTCCTTGATGGTGAGGCTTTCGTGTAGTAGTTCGGTGTACATGGTTTTGTTCGCAATCGTGATGATCATCAATTTCCTTTGTAAACAGTTTCTCTCAGGTTATAATTATGGGATATTATCTTAGTCTTGGTCAATTTAAATTACCAATATTTTTATCTTCTTTGGAATCTCAAATCAATGAGATTCAAATGGAATAATCCTACTAGTTGAGACCATCAAATCCCTTGCCTGTGACAAATGGATTTATCAAAAACATATATTTAAACTAATCATATAATTTTTGTTTAATGGATATATTATCAAGAGTTATTATGTTTAATCATATTTTAAATTATATAGGATATATTAAACCAAAATGAGTTCATATTTTTTTACTTTAATAAATTAAAATAATATTAGTTAAATCATAAAATCAATTTTATTTAATAAAGTTCAGGTCACTACAATCAAACCCCAATCAGAAATTTCTCCCACAAAATTTTCTCATCACACACTAAAAAAATGAGGGTAATTCTAAATCATAACATACACTAGTTACCACATTTATTTTTCATACTTCTATGTTTTTCATATAACATTGACACGGTGCATTTTCTTATTTTTTATAACATTTTCTCTAATATATGATTTCTAACTGGCTACTCCTCATATGAAAGATCTTTCTCCAATAGTAAATACTATGGATAGAGTACATGCAAGGGTCCTTGTATGTACTTCCTCAATAGGGTTACATGGAACACATCATGTAATTTTGATTCATTAGGTGGGAGTCGTAATCAATAGGCCACCACTATGTTAAGACCAATGATGTTAATGGGACCCATGTATCCTATATAATGTTTTCCGTTATTCAAAAATATCATTAATTTATTCCATGATTATATGTGGAGAAATACCTATTGTACAACCTCAAAAACTATGTCTCATTAATGATTCTCATAATATATATTTCCCAAACTCTATGCATCCCTGATGTTCTATGGAATTATTATGATCTTTTCCACCATTTCCTCGATCATTTTAGGACCTATTAGTTTGTATTCCCCAAAATTATCACAGTACACATGTGTTCTTCACCACTTTACATTTAAGCCCTCATAGGGGCCTTTTGTTATTCTTGATTAGAAATGATTATTGAATGAGAACATGACATATGTATGATTTTTATAAAATTATCATTTTATATCAATTTAGAACACTTTCAACTTATCCACATCTGGATGGATGATACTATCAATTTGGTCATCAGTTTGAGGGTGATAGGCCATGATGATGATCAAATCAGTATTGAGAGAATTTTGGAGACTCATCCAGATAATTGAAATCATTCATGGATCATGATCATATATACATGATAGTGGTATTCCTTGGACCATCACAACTTCATTAATAGATATCCATGCAAGTTGATTAAGTGAGAAGTCCCCTTAAATTAAAATGATTTGAATAGTCTTTTTAAGGTGATCCACCAAATTTATTATAGCATTACTTCCTTTGGATTTATTTAGAATAATAGTGACAAATTACATTGTTATGTTTTGCGATTTAAAAGTATGTATGGGTAATAATTTCATCATACACATGGATTTTTTTCCTTTGATCCTTCACATGCCAACATATAAGACACCATGTTATATACTATGTGATCCATGTCATTATATTTCCACACCAATAGTTTTATATGATATCTTGACACATTGTTTTACACTATGAATGAAATGAGATTGTCGATCAGTGTAGAAAATCCAATACCTCCCTCAATAACTCTAGATTTTATGGTACACATGGTCGTAACTAAAATCTGACTACTCTATTTTCATTAAATTTGAACTCTATTGATTTGTAATTTCTAATAAAATAACCCTTATTTAGAATTTCCCCATCATTTTTTTAGAATAAAATATCCTCTCTAAATTAGATGGTTTATAAATAATTTTTTAAGGAATTGATGGTTTCCCATCCTTTAATATTCATTTGTATATTATTTGAAGTCTAATATGATCAAATCCTTCTAAATTATAATCAATGGTAATATTGTTGGATACATTGAACATATAGATTCTACCATTTTGTCTGATAACTAGGTTAGTAATATATTGAAAATTCATAGTCTTTAATTAGATATAACCTTATTGAATGGTGAATATTAACCCCATTCTATGTGAATATATACTTGAAAAACCAATAAACTTTTTATATTTTACACTTCTCCATGATGGAAATAATATAATATATTTTCAATTATAATACCACTTCAACAAACACCATATCATGTTTTGGGAAGATTTGTTTTGTGAAATTTCAACTTTATTGAGGAATGGGCTCTTAATATTCCATTTTTCATTAACACATGGCATGATCCCTTATTTAAAGAATCATTTTATACCACGATAAGATCAATGCCTATGGAAAATGAAAGTATAAGTGTACTGATAAGAGTATTTTTAAATCCTTGAATCTATCTTCACATTATTCATTCAAAAAATATTTAATATATTTATAGTTGTCTTGTATATATAGTTTTAAAATCATGAACAATTTCTCAAAAAATGACAATAATACCTATCGAGTCCTACAAAACTAAGGATTTTGGTAACAAATGTTGTCCTCAACCATTCTTAAAATGATTATACCATTGAATTGTACACATATAGACCATTTAATGTGATGATATTCGATAATAATGATAATTAATTCAACTATAACTCAAATTTCATTTATATTTTAAAAAAATTATCCTTTTGTAGGGATGTTATCATAGTTCTTAGATACTCTCTATGCTACACCATGATATTAGAGTATATTATAATTCAATCTATATTTACTACACCTGATATGTAATGATAATTTCTTAGAACTATATTCATCAATTCCATGAAAATTTTTAGGGCATTAGTGATTCCAGATGGGATTAACATAAACCCATAATTTATTTACCTTGTACGGAAATTAGTATAGGGATATCCTCCTTTCCCCCCAAAATAGATATACCTCGACTGATTATACACATTTGAGAAGGTTTTGGTTTCATTTTGTACACATGAAAATTCATAAATCCATAGAATATGATACTAGTTCATTGTCATGTTCCTTTTTATCTCATGATAATAAATGTCAAGGATTATTTAACCAGAATTCTTCTTAACAAAGAGGTTTAGTGCACCACATGTTTAAGAACATAGGTGTGTGAACCATTTATCTAGATTTTCCTATTATTATTTTTTAATATCCTCAATTTACCTAATAACTATTCTATATAGAGTATTTAATAATTTAAAATCATAGTGTATAAGAATGACTGAAAATGTAACCTATCGACTAAGAGGATGACCAAGAAATTTTCCAGGAAGCAAGTCAGTATATTCCCACATAGGTTTTTCATCTAAGAAGATGATATTTTCCATATAATCAATAATTTGTGGTAGATATTATTTCATTAAAGTAATTAATATCAATTATTGACATTTTGGTGTTAAATAATAATTTTCATTATCTTTGACCCCCAAAAAATTCTAACAATGATTCATGATACATGGATTTATTTCTTTTTCAAAATGTTATTTTTTGATCTAATTATTGAAAAATTTTCATAAATATAATTTCTTTTAATTACACTAAATTGATTATCACATGAATTAATGGGAATATTAATCCGTTAATTTTTATAGAGGAGGAGTTTCATAATTAGTATGAAAAAATTTCCTTATTTCTTTTTTACAAAAAAAATACATTTTAAGGCTTTGTAGTGGTGTTTGAATAGTTATTTAAAACATGTGTGATATAAATGAGTATGTAAAAACAAAATACAATAAATTCATTCTGTAACACCATGAGATTCTATGAATTATTATTATTTCAATTAAAATTATAATTTTTATATTTTTCATTTCACACTACACTGAAAATGGGTTTTTATATAAATGAAATATGTATATATTGTTTTATATAAAAAATAATGATAAAAATGTAATAAATAGAACATAAATGTTATGTTTTTATATATGGAAGACTGATGTTACTTTGTGTTACACTCAAGACTAGCTTTCCTTGATGGTTTATGTGACAGGAAAGAACATGTGTTACTGGGCAATAATTCATTGTAAAAATATTATTTTTGTTAATAATATAAAACATTGAAGTTATTTTTAACAATATGTGATTTACAAAAATATAGTTCATTTCATATGTATCAAATTAATTAGAGAATAATGGAGAAACTAAATTATCATGAACTAAATGATTTTATAATATAATGTTTTCATGTGAAAAAGATGATTTATCATAGCAAGTTAAATTAATTATTAATATCGAATGATATTAATTAAATGTATATGTTATATATTAAAAAATTTATTCATTAATTCTATTTTATATGAAAATGATGGCAAAAGACATAATATTACACATAAGATCCATATCTTTTTATAAAAATAGTTTTACCTCCTTTTAAAGGAAATATATTTTAAAAATAAATTTTTGACCTTTTATAATTGAAATATCTTAAAAAACTACATATTTTAAATGGAAATATAAAAAAATGATAGTGTAGTTTTTTTTATTTTTCTATGTATGTTTCATTATTTAATGAATAATGAAAAATACTGAATTTTCTTTCTAACCCACTTGGGTGATGTAATTTATTTATATTTTTAAATTACAATTATATTTGTTTAAAATAATAATTAGATCACAATTTTATCAATAAATAATATTTGTTTCATTGGAATTAATTTCACATTGATATTGAATTTATATACATAGTACAGTTTTGAACGTTTTTACTTTCAAAAATCGGTCAGATGACCGAACTATAGGATTAAATTTAAAATATTTTTTCTGTTTATGTGATTAAATTTTTATAAACTGATTCAATATTTGGAATTAGAATAATTTATAATGTCTAAGAAGGTTATATTATTTTCCCGGAAATATTAGTGAATGTAATTTAAATTAATTACATCTATTATGGTGAAATTTAGCATAACTACGGACTAAAATGATTATAAAAGGGCATGAATGACCTATGAAATTGGTCAAAGTCTCTTTTATGGCCACAATTATAACATATAACCACATGTATCTACCTATTACCAATATTTTATCCCAATTATGTGGGAAAATTTCAGTAAAAATAACTTTCCTTAAATTTACAAAAATTCCACTCATCCTCCTATATAAAAAGATGTCCTCTCCTCCCACTTCCTCGTACCACTGAATTCCCATGGTATTGAAAAATGTGTTCCCAAATATTTCCTCAACATCCCTCCACTCATACTATATTAATCCCCTGGTGAATATGTCAATCCATGGAACCTCATCATTGAAAAATAAAGTAATTACCTTAATAAGTGGTGACATTCTTACTCAAATTATTTTATGTTATTTCTCTTCTCAAACACCCATCATGAAATATTATTCCATGAAATTATAAATACACTAGTATAATAAATATATTATTATGTTATTATTATTATTATTGAGAATACACTTACACACACACATATAATGTGTAATTAACAAAGTGTTTACATGTTTGATGAAATATCGCCTCACGAAACATGGACTGTTCATTCTTCCTTTACGTCCACTCATAGTAGTAATTATGATGATAAATATATTTAATTATAATATATATTATATTTATAATGTTTATAATCTTATTTAATTTATTAAAACACATATCATTATACTTTTCATTTTGTGCAAATATGATAACATATTTTAACAAACTATGGACTACCACCCCCTCATAGCGATGTGATTCATTCACAAACTACATGGAATGTATTATTGATAAGTTAAGTGGTATTATATGATATATATAATATAATAATTATACTTTAATCATGATATTTATTAATATATTTCATTTTTAATCATTCTATCAATGAAATAAAAAAAATACCAGACATGCGTACGTACATACTATCGTCTTCCTCGAAAATGTATTAAATTTTGTAATTATATATTAAATAGATTATTATAAAACAATTATTATCAATATAATTGATATTTATATCAATTTTTACCTTCTTAAATTCATGATATACCTATGAGAACCATATATATATATCAAATTAAGTACGAATCGAGTTCCGACATTATGTAATGGAATTTCATCTAACTTTTTATTTTTCTCAGATACAAGCCTTATTAAACAATAACTCTATAAGTGTATTGTAGAAGATAAAAAATAATATATTTTATTATTAAAATTATGATTAAATATATGGGTATTAATATATCCATTTTATGATTTTAATTCTTAGGTATTATGATTCAAAAGATTCCAAATTGGTAATTTAATTTTGCCTCAATTTCCCTTCATTGAGTCACATGCCAAGTTATTCTCCGATATTTTTATAAGAGTTATATATACAAACATTGACAAGTTATATCATTAATATACTTGTTTTAATGGTATTTTTAGATTCATATAATTTCATTTTCTTACATGGAATGTATGAACCCATGTTACCATGTAGTAAGTGTTAATTGAAACTATCTCATCGTTTGTTAGGATTTTTAATGATTACTGTTCCATTAATTAAATATTATGATCCATATCTCATGAAATATCAATAAATTTAGAAACCTATTTATATGAATGTTATATTCATGTATTATCACCTTTCCCCTCTTTGTTTTGTAAGATAATTAATAATTTGTTTTATGAAAATATGGCTATATTTGTTTGTTCAGTAGAAAATGTGTGTTATTTCTATACCATGATTTCTCATAATTGTTCAAAAAAAGTTATAATTTTAGAAGATGGTGATAAATGACGTTTTTACCCTTTTTTATCATATTACAGAAATATTTTATAAGGAATCATATTGTGGTATTCTAATCAAGATAATCTTTTGTATGTTTAAGGTTAAATGGAATGTTTATAAAGTACATACATTCTCTATATCATAATAGTAACTTCCTTAAAGATTAAATTCTAAGTTTACCAGATTAATTTTGTGTAAAAAATGTTATTTAATATCTATAAAATTCTATCTTTAATGTTTATTTCACTAGAAATCATTTCAAAAAAATTTATTTGTGGTTATCAATTAATCTTTTAAACATTTGTAATGACATTTTTAATGAAAACGAATTTTATAATTGTTTTTTAATTTATATTCTATATTTTAAGAGTTAATAATCATTTTTCGATGTATTTTCAATGAAATGGTTTTCAAAATGTTTTCATTCCTTATTTAAAAATTTTCAATGAAATTTTAATGAAATGTATTTGAAATCGTGTTTAAGACCCTTTTATAATTGTTCATTGAAAATGATTTGTAAAACATTTTCAATCTCTTTTTATATTTTTTTTTTGATGGACTTTTTTTTCCAGAAACAACGTAGGCTCTATATATAAGTTTTCATTTTAAATGGGATTCCAATTTATGTGAAGCTCAATTTATATGTTTCAATGATTTTTTTTTTCAATTATTTTAAATATAACTTTATATTTGTTCTTGGTGAATAGTTCAAAAAAGTAATGTACGTTCATTTTGTATGATTTTATTGGTATTTTTTCATAACCATTAAAAATTGTTCTATAAGATTCCATGGAAAATGGTTTTAAATATTTATTTTAGTTTCCTTTATAATTGTTCAAGAAAAAGATTTTCTAAAATAATTTCATACCTTATTTCTATGTTTTCAAAGTATTTTCCAAGGAAATGTAGATAAAAATATAATTGATTTTAATCAAAATATTTCCAATAGGAAAGGATATATTACCTAATAAATGGCATTAAAAGATCTTTCTAAAATATTTCCCATCTATGATTATATCCATTTATGTTACTCATGCTTTTAATGGGAAAATGATTCAATGTTTCAGTTCATATTACTTCTCTGAATGGTTTATATTTCGACGGGATTATTTTTATGAAACACGATTAATTTTCCTTGTTTATATGATTTTGAAACCTCATTCATTCCATAGGCTGTGAATTTGATGAAATGATTATAAAACTTATCTGTTTTTTATAGGTTATTATATGATTTACTTTTTATGATACAAATTTAATTTCAATTATTATGATATGATTATTTATGATTATGTTCCACATATATGGATGATTTCATTTTGATATAGGTGGGACATGTATATCCTCCCAATTAATTTGATAAAGAATTATATCTCAAAAGATAGACTAAGATATTCATTGGAGTGAACCTCGACTACTATGATGGCCATCAAATCGGACCATGTATATAAATATATTATGCAGAGAGAACTAATGATACTAATATGGCCATTTAAGTGAACCCTGACTATTATGATAGTAGAGAGAGTGAAAACATTATACCAAAACATCATTGTAATTGATGTCTTGAATACTTTGGAAATCATATTATATGATTATGGGTCTTCCATAATTCCTTCTTTTACTCAAATGTTATGCAATCCTTGATTATGGTTATTTATTTATTATGATTCTTGTCTTATGAAATAAAAATCATTATTTCATTATTCATGTTCATGATATTTCATATGAAATGTATGATGTTATATTTTCATGATCTTATACTCATAACCTCATCCAAATGTTTATTCAAACACGTCTTATTTTTTTACACTTACTGGGTATCTAATATCACCTCTTTTAATGATTTCATCCCCAAGTTATAATGATATTTATTATTTATGATGTGTCTAAAAAGGGTTTGAGTCTTGATAAACCTTGTGGAAGATAATTTATGTCACTTAGGTATAATATTTTATGTTTCTACGTTTCCAATGGTCCCAAAATAATAAGGTATTTAGATATTTATTTTAATAATGTTTTTAGTATTCAAAAAAATTTACACAAAGTATACGTATGTTATGATTGGGTTCATATAGTGGTTATCCGAGTGATGGTTTTGTAAACCTTTTCAAACATGGATGAGAAAACATTAGTGATATACTTATTTATATTTATATGGATATGACTAGGGATGTCATTAAGGATAATAATGAGGATGATTTAACGTTTATGAAAATGGGAAATTTTTCTTATGAAGGATATGGTATGTAGTTTCTTAGAAATACATCCATTTATGGATACATCAGTTTTATGTTGCCCTTTATATATTTACATAGGGGTAAAAACTCTTAAATGATATACATGGTCTGAATTAGGGTAATCTAGTACACAAAAACATGCCTTACATAACAACTAGTTTGACACTAATAGGGTATTGTTTTTTGAAAATCAAAACCACTTCATGAGCCCTCATGATGGATTTAGATAAAATATGATTATGAATAATAAAACATAAACTAAAGGTATCATCGAATAAAAAGTAGTTTTAATGGTTTACACATCTTATATATATTATTTCATGATTTTGATGTTTTTTTTATTTGATTTTTGTATCTCAACCTACTAATTCTGGTTTTAGTCAATAAAGAGAAGTATAAGGAACATTGATAACATTAAATGTTTCAGATTTGGGAATTTTTGGAATTATAAAAAAAATTTACAAAGGGGATATTTTATATTGAGTAACAGGATGGTGGTATGAGTATTGGTTATAATTATAATGATAAAGAGACATCAAATGACTTGTCAAAGTTATGTGATATTTTCAAGTATTTTATACATAAAAAATATTATCAATTATTGAATTGAGTATGGCAAACCATAATACATGATTCACATTTAATGTTATATGAAAATTATATTAAGGATTATGTTGATGATGTATGATTAATTGTATAAAAATGAAGATGACATAATGATGTAATTACATATTAGAATTCAAAAAATTTGTTATATAAATCATCTAATATATATTTATTTTCATAATAAGATTTATTTATGTTAGGAAAAGGATATAACGAATGGAAATTTAATGGAATGGTGATATTTTGATGACGTTAAGGTAACCCAGAATTATATCTTGATGTTGAGTTAATGATATTTGGATAAAGATATATTAGATTTGAAAAAGTAAAATTGATGGTACAGATTACCCTTGAATTTATTTTTGAAAAATTTGTCTATGTCATCATGGATTAAGAGTAGAACTTCATAAATTAAATTAATGTATCAACTAATAATTGGAATAAAGGAGATTTCATGTTTTCTATAAGGATTTTTTGTATTTAATTTTATTACTATGTTTCAAGGGAATTTGTGATAAGGGTATTCAAATTTATTTAATGTGAAAACCAAGAGTTTAATGAACCGATGAAGGATACCCTCAGAACTCTCACCTGAACCACTCTATCACATACTATAAGTGTGTTTTAGATCCCCATTAGTTGGGGACAAGCACACGAGCATCAAACAACAAACAATAGAGAATGATATTAGCCAACCTGAACAAATCATGATTCATATATATAATGAAAAAGAGAAACAGAGATTTAATATTGATTATGTGACATAACTATAAAAATATTAAATAAAATAAACAACTATAATACTTTCCAAAACTCTAATAGTTATTCCTAATACAATGTTTTATAACCAAATATCTACTCAAAATTATGGCATGGGTGAACTCCCACCATCTCACCACCAACAACAATACCTAGTATACTCGAAACCTCACTTATTCTTTTTTGTCACCTTGACTTTATTTGAAATGAAGGACATACAATGGTCGATGCACCACAAAATTGTTGTGAATAGTGTGATCTAACATGATTCATAATATCCCAACCTGATTTCAATAGTGTTTCTCTAATTAATAATTCATGTATTCTCAATTTAAATAAAAAAATGGAATGAAAATAAGTGATGTTATTTTGATGAATAATTTGCATACATTTAATTTTTTATCACAGTTCTAAAACAAAATCAGGTATATCAATTTCAAATCAAATTTTAACATTTCATATATTAAAATAATCCACATGTATATATGTTCTAAATCACTCCAAAGACAAAAAAATGAAAATAAATTGTACCATCACACGTATCACAATACCAGGGAATATAATATGTCAGGAAGTAGACTACATATACCCATTAATCAAAGAAATAGTGCCTTTCAATAAATGAATCCAATTATATTCACTCTATGAATAGGTAGAAACTATAGAATGTGAAACTTCAAAATAATATATGTTTTTAGTTCCAATAATCTTCACTCTATGAAAAGAGGAACACCCCCAAAAGTGAACCCATAAAATGTAAGATGGCCTCAATCTAATCCTTCCACCCAGTACCCAAGGATACTCATGTATTCATTTTCATATTAATTTTAATGTTTCGAAGAGATTTTCAAAAACATTTATCAAAACTATTTTCAAGGAATTTAAATTACCAAATTTTCCTTCCTTTTTTCAAAAACCAATGAAAAACACTTTTATTCAATGTTAGTTTCCTATAAATAAAAAAATCATGAAAATTTTATATAAATTTATATTTAAACCAATTTGTAAGAAAGAATCAATATTGTTTGTCGAACACATGGTAGAGACAAAACTACTAACCTCAAAACTCGTGCCAAATATTTTATTAATGGGAACATCACACAATGGGAACCCAACTAGGTCAAGAAAGAACTTAGAATTTTATTAACACATTTGAAGATTGATTCAGATTAGAAAGTGGGTCGGAGGAGGAGAGTAAATTTCAAATACCTTGACCAAAAAACACATGATCCACCATGACCAAAAAAGGAATATCCTCTAAAAATATATCACACAATAGATCATAGAATAAGGAAAAAATAAAAAACAACATCGATCAGCATATCAGAAAAAGAAACACAATGGTGCTACTTAGATCAAGGAAAAAAGAAGAATTGGAAAAATTACACACCTAGAGAAATTCACCACAACCTCTACAATGATGGAACACCAAGTGGATCAATCCGGAATGAATGTTGTCTAAAAAATAATCAGATTGGAATTTAGGTTTGGGGGAAAAGGAAAATTGATGATCTTATGGGCCAAAAAACCTCAATAGTGACCAAAGACATCCTTGATTAGGGAATTAAAAAACATGAAATTACTTTATAGGCTATGAAATCCATATAGGTTAAGTACATTGAGAAATCTATCACAATATATTTAAAATATTTTTTTTGAAGCATTCACAATTTGTAAATATTATTCGCAATGTGTAACACTTCATAGGATGATGCCTTTCATGAAATGTACTTAGAAAACATAAACTACGTGTAACCTAGTTACACTATGTGAAATCCTCTTACATTATATAGGTAATTTATGTTAAATCTATGAGTCTAAATAATATCTTACTTCACCATTATATGTATCTTCTTTATTCCTTCAGGGTCTCTTATAGACAATGGGAAATATAAAACCATGATGAGGTCAATAAAGAACCTGATATATCTATAATTGAATTTTACAAACTCCCCACCATAAATAAATTCATTCCCTAGGATGTCATATGGAATATGCAATCATTGGAAAAAGATGAGGCCACGACTCCCTCATCAATGAATCATGTTCTGAAGCAGTATGAGAATCCGTTCAATGTTTCCATAGAATTAAAACCAATAAAATAAACATTCCATGCATGGTTTTCAATTGATTGTACATGATCTCAATTAGTTTCTATAGAACAAAATCATCAGGATCTAACACAATTTCTTCCCTACTCAGAATGTTAGCAGGATATGCATTATACTTCTTTAGCTGATACTTGTGGAAAAAATCATTAATACCCATCAATTAAACTGCTAATTCTAACCGATAAGTAAACGTTCTGAGATTATCATTGACCTCAAATGGTCCATCTTATATTAGGTCCAACAGTCGTTATATTATATTTCTATTGTGACCTAACTGAGGAGAAACATTTAAGAAAACCCAATCACCAATGGAATACTCTGGTGGATGATATCTGAGATTTGCATACAATTTCTATAGATTATAGTCTGTAACTATACATTGGTGTACATCTTGAATGAAAATACATATCTCTATAACCAAACATGGTCCAAACAAATCAAATTCCACCACCTCACCTAAACAAAGAGGTGAAATGCCGAGGTGACTATATAACACATCAAAGTGATACATTCTTATCAATAACTGATAATTCTTGTTGTAATCAAACTCAAATGTTCTGGATGGATTTCCCATGATCGACAGAAGTCAAGAACACATGCATGGTGCATATAATTCAAGATCTACATTTCTCCCTTTATTATAACATCTATTTGTGGATGGTAAGTTGTGATCAAAATTACCTGAGTTCCTATTTCCCCATAGAGACTCCTCTGTAACATTGAGGTTAACATTATATACCAATATGAAACAATGATGTATGGAATCCCATATAAAATTATAATGTGAATCATGTACATATTACCTAGTTAACAATCCTAAGTGGTAACTTTGATTGGAATGATATGAGTATAATTCGTTAATTGACAGATGAAAACCTAGATAACAATTCTCCCTTAGAGAATCCATGGTAAACCAACAAAAACACATGACAATGAGAATCACCATATCATTTCATTAAAATAACAAAAAAGTGTTTTTAAGTTATACAAGACTGAACACCTCATAGATAATGGGAAGACAACCTAATATCCTTATCGGGGGATACCATATGATGAAAAAATCCAACCAAAAATTGTCTCCCCACAATAAATGATTTCTCACATTTTACTAAACTCAACATCCTACTTCTGACTCAGCAATATAGACTCCATGAGAGATAATGAAAAATGAACACTTTCCAGAACCATACATAAGACATCTTGAGATTCCAAGTGAAACTATGTAAAATACATTATAATATTCCACTCCACCTTCAATTCCAATGCAGCATTTGATGGTACATTCATGCATCGAAAATTTGCAATGATATAGCCATTTCTTATTGTGTATATTGTATCAATATTAAATGTATGATGGTATTCTATAAATTATCTCTGTCTGCGATTTATGTCATTTTAAAAAAATATAATTAAAACTTTTTTGATCTTATTATATTATGAACCTTTTCAACAAAATATAGTGCCAACAACATTGAAATAAAAGAATAACTACAAAAATCTCTATATTCTGAGGGAGTTAATTCTTCTCATGTGGATAATGAGGACGAGATCCTTATTATACCGCATGGTAATGATGCATAAGAACACATCCCAAACCAGAGACAGAATCATAAAAATTTCCATACATCTCTTACTCATCTAAGGTAACAATATAATAGGAGTTGATGTCAGCTATCGTTTCGGTTAATTGAATGAAGGGTGGCACTTTTCATCCCAAAATAATTTCATCTCAATACTATTAATAGTATTAAAATTCTATTCAGTCTTATAAAATATTTAAAAACCATTTATAATATCTATAATGTCTAAGGATGATCTAAATTGCAACGAAATTCTTTGGTTTATTCCATGAAGAAACAGAATTTTCCTTCCATGGATTATCTAATGATCCATGTTCCTAAAACTTGTTCCCTACAAAATTTACATTATGAATCCAAAAACTACATTTTTATAAAATTATACACAAATAGAGACATCCCATAATTTCTAGAACCAAACCTAGATAGTTCTCCTACTCATACTCAGATTTTTAATAACCGTAATATCATCGATGAACACAACTAAAAAAGAGTGAAGATATTGATGGATTATCATAATCATGAATGCAAAGAAAACTGCAGGAGCATTATTTAAACAAAAAGGTGTGATGAGATATTCATAATAACCATACCAACTCATGGAATATGTCATCAGTATATCAGACATGTGAACTCTGAGTAGTTAAAAACGTGACTGAATATCAATCACCAAGAACACCTTTTCCCTCATTGACTGATTAATAAATTCAACCATGCTAGGAAAAGGAAATGTTTTCTTACGATTGAACTTCAAATAATCCACACATAACTGAAGTGAACCATCTACCTTCTAGGAAATGAGAATCGATATTTCCCAAGGGAAAACTATATGGTGAAGAAAACCATATTTCGATAGACCATCCAACTAAATTTGTGAACATTCAACTCCCCTAGTTCTATTTTTTAAGAAGGTAACAATATCAATTACATACCATTCAATAGTTCATTCATATACACCATCTATCTCTTCAATGGATGACCATATAATTCATATGTTAAAACATCAGAAATTTCCCAAAAACAATGGGAAGTTAGAAGAAGGGGAAATGTCACCAGTCCCATGTGAAACATCAAATAATAGACACTTCAGCTATGAGAGGGAAGTCCCTGCACAACCTGACCTCGAGTCCCACACCCCTAAAAATCATGAAACCCCACATTGGAATAAAAAACGAAACACACCAATGGTAACAATCGACATCATCATGATGAGTGAAAACCAAATAGAAATTGATAATAAAGTCAAATAGATCCATATCAATAATGAGAAAAATCCCACACCAACTCTAAACAAGAAATCATTAACGAACAAGGAAGACATCAAAACACATTCTCTATCCTCTTTATAAGGGGTGTTTTTAACTCTATTAAAATTGTAATTGTATTCATTTTATGTGTAATAATATCAATAAATCATATATATATATAAATGATTGGGAGGAACTAGTATCAAATAATGAAATTTATCTTAAATATTAAATAAGAATACAACCTCTCATTGGGGATGGACCTATATCCACTTCTACTGGAAACTCATCTACTATAAAAATGTTCTTTACTCTTAAATATTGTTTTTGTATCTATATAGAAATTGAATCGTATGACCCCACCACTACATCCTTTGGAGATTATTAACACTAACCATAAATAGGTGTAGTTATTTCATGATAGAATCTTTCTAAATGACCAATACATTAAGCGAAGTTTCACATCTTCTTGAGAAACGTACAAAAACAATTGATGTGTATTACCCTACCAAACTAATATCATGTTAGGGCATACTACTAGCCATAGTAGATAGAGTGATGGAGGATCGATGCGGAGACCCACCACCACCACTTCCACGATGATCCTTGCACTTCCACTACTACTCATGCATGACTATAAAGTTTCTAGTATATGGAAGCTATGGTTTGGGAAAACTATACTTTCATTCCATATCCACATATTCCAGAAAATATCTATCTACCATGTCCACCTAGGTATACCTATTCAACATAAAAATAAGTGAACTGATATCTAGTCACTAACCCTAATATTACTTCTAAGCGTTCAACTGGACATTCATCAATACATCCAGAGAAAAATGGATGAGGTCAGTAAACTGGTTGGTGTATGGAAACACTAAATTGTCTCCATATTAAAATTATTGTAACACTAAATACTTTTCCAGAAATATTGAATCTGAAAAAAATTGTGGAAGAACATGGTTTTGAAACATTTCGAATCAAAGTCAACATGTCTATCTCTATAGAAATTATAATCCCACAATCGCTTGTTGAGGCCCTCATTCCTAAACAATTCACATTTCACATTAATATTCATAGGTGACTTTGAGATGTATAAGATTTGATATATCCTACCCAACCAGTCCTCTGTCTATGGAGGTTCATTCGTTCCTTAATATGGAGGTGTCTTCTCAAGTAAGAATCTCATTTTAAATCTCTCTATCATCCAACTCTTGGTTGTAACCCAACAACACTAGTTTGAAATCATGGTAAATCCCAATCCCCTTATCAAACAACTAGTATGATATTCATGATGAAATTTTTATCTATATGTGGATTCCCTTAAGGAGCATAATATATACCATTCTGATGAACTTGTGGAAGATCTCTGGAAGGCATACTACTACATACCGAAAATAAGAACGATCAGAAAATTTAACAAATATTAGTTCAACCCATAAATACCATACGTAGAAACTATGATTTAAAATCCAAAAAACATTCTAAAGTCATGTACCCCAACATCCCATTGATACTTGAGTCTCGTAATGAAAATATCAGTCTAGGAACTCATCGCAACTTAACTCTTTATTCATGAAAAAATTATCCCTTGTCTAATAGACATGTCATGACACAAACTCTTGAGGTAAAACCTCCTATGATACTAAATTATAAATAACTAACCTAGGTTACCCTAAAAATTCTCTCCCAACCAACTTTAGAACATACCCAAATGGAGTTCCTCATCACCAAAAGCTAGAAAATATAACCCTGGAATCCAACAAAAAAATATGGAAATATTTCTCCCAACCATATCAAAAGGCAAGGAATATTTATATATTTATATGATGGAAAAAATAAATTATTGAAGAATCGTTAATATATTCTATAACTATAAAATATTGTGAAAACTAAAAAACTAAAAAATATTGAATAACTCAAAGAGAAATTCCCAACTACAAAGGATTATAACAAAAAAAACTACTCTAAATGATGGTTTGGATGAACACCCTCCATGTCACCACTAGGTTTCCTAAATATACTACAAAAAACCTCTCCAATAAAATATGAAACCTTGAATTTACCTAAAATGGAAGAAATACAAAGGACTATACACCACCGAATAGGTGTTCATGGAATGAGGTAATATGATCAATTGGATCCGACTGAGGTGTTCTATAACTATCCTCTATATATGTATTCTTATATGATCAATTTATATAATAAATTACGTGATATGTAGTAAACTAATTTTATAGAAAACATGGAAAAACAGATCCCTTTGTATCATAGTTCTAAAAAAGATGTATATCCATTTCATTGCACATTTTCCCATGTCATCGTCTTTTAGAATAAACCTGCATATCATAAATTTAATTGTATAATGCAAAGAAATATAAATAAATAGTAGTAGAACATGAATAAAAATACCATAGAATAAAACATGGAAAGAGACAAACTACACATACACATTAATCTATGAAACAATGCCTTGGGGTGGCAAAAGCAGAATATCTATACTCCATAACCAGATAGACACCCCAAAAAGTTAATCCCTAATATCAATTATGTTCCAAGAGGAAAAAAATATACACTCTATGACAATATGAAAACATTATATTGTGAGCCCCCATACCCAATGATGTCCTCATGCCAAACCTTTCACCTCATACACAAGGTATCTCATGCGCTCATTTTCACAATCATTTCAATGTTTCAAAAACCATTTCATAACCATTTCATAAATTTATTTTAAATTCTTTGAAAATAGCCCTTTATATTTCTATTTTTTAAAAACCATGGAAATTAAGTTTCATTGAAAATTTTGTTCAAACACACACACAACAATATTTCCAATGTCATTCTAATTTTTTTATCCAATTAAAAGGATTGGAAGAATATAGTTTTTCAAACATAGGCTAGAGACAGTACCACCTACTACAATACTTAGGTCGCACTCCCTCGTAATGGGAACCAGCCACAAATTAAACCCTATAACATCACCTGAGGCCCTAGAATCCATTACACACATTTTTTGGATGATTCAATTGAGAAATAGGCTTGGTGGATGGGAGGAAATATCACATTTCTTGACAATGAACACCCGCTTCACCGTGATGTACAATAGAATGGCAGCCACAATGATGTATCACAATGGATTTTGGAAGAAAATGAGATGAAAGTCCGACATAGATCAGTGCATGCCACCACACATCCTAAGGATGCTCCCATGATCAAGGGAAGTGATGAAGAGGAAAGATAAATTACATTGAGATACAAACCATAATAACAAATAAGATGGTACAATTAACATATTGATCTGGAAGGAATGGCGTCTCCAAAAATCATGGGAGAGGTGATTTGGTTCGAGGGAAAAAGAACTAAGATGTTGAAATTGGAACAAAAAACCCTAGTGGAAGCCTAAAACATCCATGATTGAGGAATTACAAAATGTGACACTCCTTTACATGACATGAAATCAATGGTGTTTATGTAAACTGAGAAATTTGTCTCCTGGGATTTGAGATTACAAATTTAAATGATTCAGCACATGTTATTTCTCTTTGCAATATGTAACTATCTCACATTTTGAATTTTTTCATGTCATGTACTCAAAAAACCAAACCAATCGTACAACCTAGTTAAACAATATGAAAATCCAACAGCATCCTACAGAAAAATCCAGTTAAATATAAGAGTCAAAAAAATTATGCATTCATCATTAATTATATCCTCCCAAATCCGTATTGGTCCCCTATAGAAAATAGGATAAAGGATAAGTATTATGAATTCAAGGACATACCTAATATATTGGTAACTAGAATTTACAAAGGTAAAAGTTATGATATATGGTGGATAAATGTTAGTATTATTTCTCATAATTCATTCTAGTGAATTGTATTTTCATTTTACATATGTTTTATAAGGTTAACAATTTATTGAAGGTTTGTGATAAACATCAGATGAAGTCAGTATGATTAATGTGCTATCTAATCAAATGAGGATTTCTTAATTTTGGATAACATTATCTAACAACTTTTTATTGATCATAACTGATGAAAAATAGGATGGATTATCATGGATCTCATGATCAGTTTGTAATTTGTGAATGAAATGTTCACCATCATTGTTGGATAAACCAGTTATATGGATCAAGGAACCTTAGTGGCTATATTTGTCCAGAAATCATGATATTATATATTTTCTAATTAATTATTTAGCTTTAGGATAATGATCTAGAAAGAAAATTGTGTCCATATACATTTTTTTACAACTGATGTTCATATACATCAACATATATTTATAAATATGAGTCCCCCAAAATTTTATTGGTAATTATATTTTTTGTGATTGATTACTTTTATAAGTACCTATAAATATTTATACTTTTCTTTAAAATCCATGTTCCATCATCCCAAATATGTTCTCCTATGTAAATATCAAGTTGTGTGATACAATGGATAACTGTTATGTTTCCTACATTCCATTTGTAATGAAGTTTTAGTCTCAATATTTATTATGTGGGTTTCTTCTAAATGAACATTCATGTATTAAATCATGTATCACCAATATGATTTTTCAAGGTGAAATTTATTTTACTGTGGGTAGAATGTAACATTATGAGTTTTTATGAACTATGTTTTCGAACTAATTTAATTTTTTGTTATTGTTTAATTTCACACAACACAAATGATAGTTTATTTTATTTTAAAACAACAATTATTTTCTGATTTACTTGCAAAAAAATGTTAATCATGCACTATAGGAAATATAAATTATAGCTTTCTCTACACAGAACACCGATGTTATATTACGTTACACTCAAAACTGACATTCCACGATGGTCAGTGTAACACGCAAGACAGAGTTTTACCAAACAATAAATCATTATTAAAAAAAATTTATTTAATAACTTATAATAAAAATGTTAAATTTTCAATTATCACACTATCAAAATTATATTTGAGTTTAATGGTTTCATATTAATTAGTAAATGATAAAGAACCCAAATGAATATAAACATAATAACAATATAAAATACTACATTCTTGTGAAAAATATGATTTATGTTAATAAATAAATTTAATTACGAATTTCAAATTATATTATTTAATTTATTAGTTATATATTAAAATAATTTCTTTCATATTCATTCAATTAATTTTTTAAGAATAAAATTATAATAGACCCAATATAACACATAAAAACTATATTTTTATAAATGATGCTTTAAATCATTTTAATGGACTACATATTCTAAATCTATATTTTGAAAAGTTTATAAATATAATATTTCAAAAATAAACTCTAGAATTTAAATATATAAAATTGGTAAAGGGGAATTTGTATTATTTTATTATGTAGTTTAATTTTTTAATGAGTCATAAATATAGTCATATTTGGATTAAAACACCTCCATATAATTTATTCATAAGGTTAAACTTCATTTTAAATTAGAATAAAATATTAATTATATAGTATTTTTTCAATAAATATTTTATCACCGTAATGAATTCAACATTTAATATTATATATAAACTTAGGAAACATTGGAATTTTATTACTTTTAAACCGTGCATTGTCGACTAGACTATAGGATTAAATTTAAATTAATTTTGTCAAAATTTATGATTGGATCTTTGAAAAATGGATTCCATATTTAGAATAAAATAAATTATAATGCCTAATAAGGTGAAATTAGTTTTCAAATATATAATACTGCATTTAATAAAAAATAATTAAATCAATTATGGTAAAATGAAGCATAATTAAGGGAAATACCTTAAAAATAAATGTAAAATGACATAGAAACATTTCAAAAATCCATTGGATGGCCATATATAGACCATATCATCATTTGTATTGGTGTTGGGCCATTAATAGATCCTCATTTTAGGAGAAAAACATGGGGGGAATTCCCATTCTCAAAATATAAAAAAGGGTCACTCCCCCTACACTATAAATAGGCCCTCTATGCTCCCCCTTCCTCACACCTCTCAAGACAATTTCGAATGACCATGATATGAAATAGTTTATCCTCAACATCCCAACCCTTACCCTAAAATCTAAAACATGGGTATAAATAATTCAATGGACTCCCTTCATTGCAAATGAGAAGGAGTAACCAAAATAATATGTACCATTTACCATCTCGTTCTTGTTGGCCATTCCCATTCTCCACCCCCCCCCCCCAAACTCTTCATACCACAATATATTATAGAAAAATTTATCTTCAACATACTTGTATGTGTTTACGATAATAGTTTTACCTACAGTTACGCACACATCCAACTAATCGGCATTGAACATACTTGATATGTGTTTGATGAATTACAGTCTCACGAAACAATGATTGTTCATTATTTCTTTACTCCCTCACATGGCTTTCATTATGATGGGAACTCAATTTATATATGATATATATCATAGTTATGGTTTATATAAGTTTTTTTAATTTCTATATATATCATATCATTATAGTTTCCATTTTACGTAAATATGCTAATTTTGTTTGGGGAAAGCAGACTACCGCACCCCCAAAGAGATGTCATTCGTTTAAACGATACATGAAATGTATTAAATAATGGTTTTGGGAAATAATATGAAAAATATGATATAATAATTTTACTATATAAATTATATATATATATATATATCTCATTTACTATCATTCTTACAATACAACAACAAAACGGAAACAACATTTGTGCATATGTACGACCAACTATATCCATGAAAAATGTATTCCATTTTATACATATATATTGAATGGATAATTATAATAAAAACATAATGAATATAATTTAAATTTATTTCATGGTTTAAATTGTGGATATAATGATAAAAATATATGTATAAAATATCTATCAAATTAACACACATGTGAAGGAAAAATGGATATTACCTAAATTGGAACATTAACACTGACTTGTTTTCATGAATGAAATATAACATAATAATAAAAAACTATAATATAATAAAATAAAATATTTTTGTAAAAATTATTTATCATAAACATACATTTATTATATAGTATTATTTTAGGATTATGAAGAGATTCAAGGCATACGATAGGGGGGTTTCATCTCAATTTTTTATTTTAGTGATATACATTTTTTATTCACTTATCAATACGTTTTTTTATTTTTATATTAATAACAAGAATTTATTATACTCCTCTTATATCTAAATATATGGGTATTAACATACCCATTTTAGGTTCATTATTTCATGTGTTATAAGATTTAAATGTTACCAAATCAGTATAGTAATGTTTTCTTAATATGTCATCATTGAGACACAATCCTAGTTATACACCTATATTTTTATATGAGTTGTGTATAATTAAACTAAAAAGTTATATAACTAATACAATCATTATAGTAGTATTTTTAAATTATATAAATGCAATTTTTTTCATGTAAAATGGATTTCAAAATGATTTCATTATCCATTATATGTTATAAATTAAAATGGTTTTAAAATATTTTTCAACATAATTTTATGTGTTTTCAACGAAATTATTTTTGAAAACATTTTCAATATTATTTTATTTATTTTTAATTAAAGTGAAGTGAAATTTGTTTCCATGATTATTTTATATATTTTCAAGGAACAATGTTATCAAAATGATCTCAATCCTTCATTTAATGTTTATAATGAATTTTAAAAGGTAAAGGTTTTCAAAACTATTTCTATTTTAAAAATATTTTTTCGAATAAGAAAGGATATTTTTATCATGAAATGGTATGAAGGGTTATTTTAAAATTATATTCAATATAATATAATATTCATGAATTTAAATATTTTATTTTCTGTGGATATTTCTATTCGTTTCGTGGGATATACATTTTATTAAATGATTATATATCATAAATATTTTCCCATAGGTTATGATAGGATAAAATATTTTTGATTCCCATTCAATTTCATCGATTATGTTTCATAGTTTATGATTTTTGTAACATGTATGTATGATAACATTATGAGATTGGTTAGA
The DNA here is from genome assembly GCA_963277665.1 of Viscum album. Classification (NCBI taxonomy): domain Eukaryota; kingdom Viridiplantae; phylum Streptophyta; class Magnoliopsida; order Santalales; family Viscaceae; genus Viscum; species Viscum album. The sequence continues at coordinate 809,425,622 of OY728126.1, read as the reverse complement.
CCTAAATATCCTTCCAATTCATTGGGGAATGATTTATATCTATTTAGATAGACCATAATGGTATTGGGAGTGATCATTGACTACTATGATTACCATGAGAATGAACCATGACCACCATGATTGAAAGATATGTATACTCAAGCTACTAAGATGACCATGAGATTGTGACATGACTAGATGAATGTGTGGGGAATGTAACCATACTGCCAAGACATACTTAGAAGATATTCCTTGACAAAAATAGAAATCATATTATAAACTTATGTGATTCTAGAATTCAATTTTTTATTCCTATTTTATTCATTCATGGATTGTCTTCTATATTTACTTATGATTCATGTTTTATGAAAAACAAATGTTAATACCATGATTCATATTTATAATCGTTGATATTAAGGGTATTATATTCTATTTCATATATCATATTCTCATAACCCTATGCAGATATTTTTGACTATATAACTCATATGTTTACACTTACCAAACATCTGAGATTTTCACTTTTTTATGTTTCCTTCAAATGTTTGTGAAGATATGAACTAATTAGTACATGTCTAATATGAGTAGTTATAAAAAACCTAATGGGAGATAATGGAGCTCAATTATGTACAAGTATTTATGTTACATGGATTCCAAAACGAACTAAACTAATACAGACTTTGGGCGTATATATTTATAATTCTTTATATATTCCGTAAAAAAATTAATGTCTCTCTGTGTTAGAACATGGTCATTAAACAATATATATTATTCAATTAATAACTATAGTAACTATAATAATTTTTTTAGATCCTCCTTTGTTTTTGTAATAGAATAAACTCATATGGTCTGTATTAGTGGTTATTGCAATAGATTATGTGATACCACCATTATCTTCGTGCTTTGTTTTGAATGGTTCCCTTATTTAATATTGTATATAATATTCATATAATTTTGAGTATGGACTAGTGAATTCCTATCATCCATTACATTGGGGGGTTTTCTTGTTGACAATTAATAGTTCGGTACCCTTCCTTTCATCACCAAAATAATTTTCTAATCCACTCACGAATTTAATAGGTTTATTTATTATATTATTTTTACAAGTGGGTTGTTGAAATTTTTAACCACTAAAATATATTATTTATCATACCCCCAAAATAAAACTCTTCTTTGCACTTATTATCTTTTTAGAACCTTGATATTCGTCAATCTCTATTTTTATATTCAGTTCTCACAAGGCAATTTATGAAGGACCTCAAAACTCCCTGAGAGGGGAGGGGTGAAACAGGGTGACAAATTTTTCTTCGTAATGTTGTGGATTATTTTCCCATATTGGTAGAGACTTGTTATATCTACCAATAAAATGAAATCAGGTAGATTAAACAACGCTTTTACATAGTTGACTGCAAAGGCCTATTCTAAGGGAGAAAATGACCGAAGATTCTCTATCATACATAAATACACTAATCTTTAATAGTTTTAGGATTACAGGATTTGTACACAGTCACACTCTATTAGGAACAATGTCTTTACAAAATTTTAGTGATATCTCAATGCATCCCTCAGATCACTTCCTTCTACTCACCCTAGCTAGCTGCCTCGAGAGGAGTCAAACTCAATTTATCGACATGTTGGTCGCTTTAATAGATTTGCAATGAAGTCATTATCTCTATTCACCATGAGACACTTCTTGCATAAATATCCTTAATTGATGCACTCTAATGCATTGAACCATTGTAATTGATATTAAAAACATGTATTCCGCATACACTAACAATTGCGTGAAACACCTACCATGTGCACGCAAGATCTGAATTTTGTGGTCTTGATTTTCGATTCCAAAAGAATATATTTCACACAAATACACCCTTTACAAGAAACTCTATCCTTCTTCATTCTAATTGAATATTTTTTGTGCAATAGTATACTTTTCGTGAAACACTAGATTTTCCGCACAACTATAAATTTTCCATCCACATACCTTTTTGCGCAACATTTGTGGACATAAGAACTCAAATCTTATCTAAGTATTTACCCATATCAAATGATAGGGGGCTCCTATTATTTATAGGAATCAATAAACCCCATTCCCAAAACCCACTGTGTCATTCAAAACACTCATTCTATTTTCAATGTCTTTTCGCAAAGGAATCATTTTCCACGCAATCTCTAAATTATCTACACAACTCATGCCTTTTAATTTATCGGAATTTTGATCATGAACCTCCTTTTTCATGAAAAATAAAAAAATTGTTCACATTACATTCTTTTTTCACACCTACCTTGTCGATGAACACATCTCTCCATCTTTTGATTTTCAGGCTCAAAATTTTGGAAAACACTGGAAAACCGCACATCCTTCAAAAATGTTGCCTACTTGAACTGTATGATCCCTCCCCTCTCATACATTATAAAAATTCAGTGAGGAATTAAAAAAACACAATCCAAAATCAATTATTTTCGTATTACATTCATTGTTACTATAATCTCATCCTTTTGTGGGTTGGAAGTCACCAATAAAATTGATTAGAGCACCTACCGCAACCAATCTTGAAAAAATAAAATGAAAGAATCAACTCAGCCAACACTCTACATCTGCAGGAGAAATGCTAATTGTAGAAAAGAAGAGGGGAATCATGAATTTTGATCCCATGTTTTGGAATTCTGAACGACACCAACCAATATATTCTCTTACTGTACATCCTAGGCATAACATATCCTGAATGTAATTCTTCACCCCCTAACACAAAATTGCCATCATCTCACAGAAGAATTACATGATTCATTATATTTACCTGTTGGTAATCATAAATATTTAATTTATTCCTTTCTCCCCCATTGACAATAAACTCAATGACTAATAAATCTTTATTAAATAACTCAAAAAACCCCCTATTTTAGATATTCCACATAAACATGCATCACGTCCACAAAATGATTAAAAACTATTAACAAAACTGGGTAATGAGTAATATTGTAACATCATTATACACTTAAATGTGGCTGAACACCGAGGATCTACTAATGTTTCCCAAATAAAACCAATGACAGTGGATTGGTTAGGATATCACCCACTTACACATCAGTTCCCACAAGTACAATTTTACTAATTCCTTATTCAATTTTTTGGATAATGTGATATCCGATTTCAATATGTTTTATACAATAATGATAAAATAGATTCTTCATAAGGTCATTTGTGATCTTTTTATCATATTAAATCACCATTGGTGGTTTAATTTCATAAACAATAGCATTCAGTTGTTTCTTTATCCTTAGTAGTTGAGTTCATTCATTTGTAGTTGATATATATTCAGCTTCATTTGTACTAAGATAAGTACATTGTTCTTTTTTGATCAACCAGATAACACATTTCATCTCAATTTAGAATGATCCACCACTATTGGAAATTATGTCCACTACATCTCTAGCCCCATCAGTAATTGAAAATGTTGATAATTCATTTTCCCTTCCTATAGAAATATATAACCCATAATTATGATTAACATGAATGTACCTAAAAATTATTTTTAATTTTATCAAATATTCATCCTTCAGATTACTCTAAAATAGGGTCTCTAAGCATGTTGCAAAGATAAAATCAGGTTGTTCTACAATTAGCAACAATTAGTTTCCAATAATCATCTTGCACGTGGTCGGATCTACATATGTTTCATCTTCATGATTTCCATGTTTGTTTCCAACTACAATCAGTGTTCTCATTGGTTTAGATTCATGCATATTAAATCTCTTAAAATAATCTCATTCGTACTTTTTGTAGGAGTTGAATATGTAATCCTTACTTTTAGTCCCCTATAGCCTCATGAAATAATTGAGCTCCCAAAACATTGACATTTCCAATTATGATTTCTTGTTATTGAAAAATTGATCCACTGTTTTATACCTACTTCTACATAATATAATTTCATCAATGTTTATGGAACCATGAGTTGATCTTTGGGAGAATTCATCACATATAGATTTTGATCTACTCCACCTCTATTGAATTCCAGCTTCATGATATATTAATCCATCATGGAATACCATGCTTGTGGTGCCTACATCAAACTATAGTGAGCCTTCATGAGTTTAAAAATTCTTTTCAAGAATACCGAGATGAAAACCCACGTGTTGTTCAATGTATACTTCTTATTCAAGAAAAACATTCAAGAATGTTGTATTGACATCAATTTTATATAATTTATATCCTCTTTGGATTCTTATGGAATGAAAATCCTTATTGAATCTGATCCTTCCACTAGAGAAAATGTTTCTTCCACATTGACACCATCTATCTACGAGTATCCATTACATAATAGTCATGCCATTTTTAGGATAACACTTCTATGTTCATCAAACTTGTTCCTGAAAATTAACTTTTTTCTAATCAAATTGTGATCATTTTGTATATTTTCTAGATCCCTTGTCTGATTATTTTCAATTTTTTTCTAACACTTCATTCATGGAATTCACACTTGATTCATCTGTTGCATATTTATCAAAAGTAGATGGATTCACAATTGAAAAATTCAAATTGTTTGTTATTTCTTATTATACATGTTTGGGCTGGTGCAGTCAAATTCCCAATAATGTTAGATTGATCAATTTAGGAACATTGATTCTTCCATAGATATTATACTTCATTCTATCCCGCAAAGGTTTCCTTTTCAAATTCTTCTTATGAGTCAACATAATGATGCGACTCATGTGTTTTTTGTACACCTTTCTTAATTTCTATATTTTAATTAACACCATGTTAACATTCTTCTTTATTTTATATCACATCCATAAATGAAATCCTTGATGAATTTTTTGTTTTCTCTAAAATGATCATAACATCATTTCATTCCAAAAATCCTTCTTATGAACTTTTTGATACACATGTAGGCTTTGCGGTTCATTGTGTATCCAAAGAAAATTCCTTCATCTGAATTTTCATTATACTTCCCTTGATTTTCGTCATTGTTTCTGATGAAGAATTTATATCCAGAACCATGAAATTACTTCATAGAGGGATTCCTTTCATTACATAATTCACACGGGGTCTTCATTTCAGCTTTATATAGCCCAATTTGATTTTGAATATACACTAAAACATGAATGGAATATTTCATGTAATGTCTTGGAATATGAATCTCAATTAGAAAAGATCATTCCAAGTTGTTCACCTATCTATACCTATGCAAAACAACTCCATTTTTCAGTGGAGTTCTCATAGCTGCTACCTCATGTGGTATTGTAATGCCCTGACCCCAGAATCCTAGAGTCGGTACATTATTACGTATCATTGGAAAGATCACAAATGATCATGTTTCAAATGATTTATTAGTTTTTAGCAATGGAAGTACTATATACATTCATATGGGTTACATTACATCATAAAATGGAAGTCTACAACAACATTGTTTCCATAGATGACACAAGGATCCAATATAATATCCCTATAGATCAATCATAATATACTTCATTCCATCATGGGAAAAAGGAAACATTGAAAAGGGTGAGCTTAGATGCTCAGTAAGGGTAACAATATACAAGAACCATTTATAAATAAGAATACACATTTTTGGAAATATCTAAAACTAAAAAAGGCATTTTCAACATAATCTTCATCATAATGTAGAAAATATCAATCAAAATAATTCCATTTACTTACCCTCATGGATAATCTACTAGTCTAATAATCACATGTAATATCAATAACCACTTTCATAATGATAGAATTCATAATGGTAGACTTCATAACCACATAGCCAAGGCCTTGTTCCAAGACTAAAAATAAGATTTTGTCAAGGCCTTGTGCCAAGACACTCATTTGTCTAATGAGACCTACCTATGCATCGAGTATCTTTAGTAGGATCCACCTATCACATACTATGATCTATTCATTCCTCATATGAAATGTTTTTATCATAACCTAAACATTCATATTAAAACTAGCATGCGAAATTTCAATACTATATCCATAAACCATTAATGGTGGAAAAAAATAATCCATAGTCAAACATATCACAAAATCTTCAATACAATATGGATGTTTTGTATCATAATAAATCAACATCAAATAATCTTAAAATCCATCGAAATATGTTGTCATAGATGAAATAAAAACCATTTTTAGAGAAATATCCCTTTCAATTTTGAAATCATTTAAGAAAAAATTTATTTTAAAAATATTCTTATAATTATTTAAGGGAATATTCGACAATGTTATAACAGTGGAAAATATCTGCACCCACTGTAAAAGTTAAAAAATATTCTTACATTAATTTTGTCAAGAAAGTCATAAAGTACCTTGTTAGGAAAATGACAGAATTATTTCATTCAAGCCATTTAATAAAAAGACAAACAAGGGTATAAATGAATTAAATCCATAGTCTAGTATTTAGTAAAAAAAATTTGAAATATATTTTTAAGAAACATGGATGTGGATGGTAACAAGGTCCCAATAGATACTTTATGTAAAAACAATCTCGGATAATAAAGAGATTGTAAAATTAACCATTAAATTGTATTTATCCTTGGTTGAGTCTAGGTTAACCTATTTTATAATTGTTAAATACTTGTTATTAAATTATAAAAGAGTCATATACATTAATATGATATCAAATATGATCTTTTAACGTAGCTTTGTTAATAATATCTTAGTATTATTGTCGTTTCATGTGTTAACTAATTCGTTTTCCTTTATATGGTTTGTTACATAAGTAATTCTTTTTATTGATAGGATGTATCTTATTCATAATCAGAATGACATTATGTATTTAAAAATAATTTTTAATCATCTAAATATTATTATTATTGAATGGATACGATGGGGATTGAATCTCATCACGTTCATGGAGACAGTAATTCGTACGTACAAACGAGCGACAATATCATTCTTTTTATATTATAATAATATATAAATGGAAGGTATATCATATATATATAATCATTATGATGTCATATTTATTATTTAAATCAATTACACGTCATTATTATACCCTTCTAAATAATAATATATTGATTACCAATTACACCACGATGTGGAGACGGTAGGCCGTACGTACGCACGTATGGTGACATGTCATACAAATGATCGATAAAATAATTAATATGGTTGTAAAATATTTATGATAACATCACAATATATTGAATATACTGGAGTTATTATTTTAGAATCAAAACAACAAAGAATGAGGAAGTGGATGACGAAGGGAACTTGAAAGAGGTGATGAAATATTTTCCTCTTCTTCAGGTTCTTACTTTTTATTTGATCAAAAGAGCTCCATAGGTTGGAATTTTGACAAAAGGAATGCCTCTAGGATTAATAGAGGACACATTAGAGGGTATTTAGGTAGGGTTTGGCTGAGATAAATGGCTTTTAAGGTGTGAATTAGAGAGAAGGCGAAGTTCCCTTTTATATGGGGGGTGAGGGGCACCTTAGGAAAGGCTTGAAATATTAGCTTATAAAAAATTCATTTTTGGTATATAATGGATCAAAAATTAATTATTTAAATTATAATGTGGGTATGTGTCTAAAACCACTCAACCAATAGGTTTTAGATAGATTTGGGTCAATATATTAACTTTATCTTTCAGTTTTAACTCTTATTTAAATAATTTGACATTTACCATGCCTCTTTGTATTTTTATTTTAAATGGTTAATAAATACACAATAAACATCCAAGAGACCAGCAAGTGGTTAATTAGTGGAATATATAATATAATTTAAGATCTTTGGCCGAACCATAGTTTTTTATGAATATAATATCAATTAATAATATAAAATTCATTTTAAAAACTCTTTTATGTCAATTTTGACACTATTTGGTATTTTGTTTTTTCTATATTCATAAATGCATTATTACTTAGAAAACAATTCATATAACCATCCTTAACAAGTCATAATAACCTATAAATTTTGTGTAATTCATAAAAATGCTCATGTTACATTTATTATGATTTTTATAATTTCAATTTTTTTAATATTTCATTAATTAGGTAATGATGGAATCATCATTGTGTCATAAATATATTAAATTATTTATTGTCTAAAAAATATAAATAAAATGAAATTATTTAGGAAATATTCTTCGATTTATAATTAATATAAATTGTCTAATTTATACTATTTTTAACCCTATATTAAAAATGAATTAGTTATTAAACATTGAATTTATCACTTATAACTTTTCTTTGAATTAAATAATAATAAATGTCTTAATCTAATCTAAGTGTACCAAATAGGTTAATATTTTATTCCTAAGGTAGTTTTTGGTAGAATAATAATTATCCAATATAATTGTAACATGTTTTAGGGTAATAATAATATCATTTTTACCCTTAATTACTCTATTTACTTTTAACTCTGGTAAATAAAAGTAAAAAGTTAATATTCCTCAAAAATTATTATCATCCTATTGAACCACATTTTACCTTCTGATATCAACCATGTATCCCATATTTTTCAAATTAAACTCACAGAATAGGTTAAATTATGTTTTATATAAATTTTCAAATGCTCCTAGGGGGTAGGAAAAAGACAATAAAATGATAAATAAAATTTGTATATATCTAAAATTATTATAAAGTGACTCAAATGAATTACATTGAAATTATATAGGCATTATGTATCTATTTTGACAAAAAATAAATTTAAATAAAATAAATAGTAATTGAAATAAAAATTCAGTGTTAAACTATAACTAAGTGTTTTTCACTATTCATCAAAATGAAATGTTTTTAGAAAAAAACCAAAAATTCACGCTAAGACAATTTTGATATTACGAATCCAAAAAATATGTCAATTTTGAAAGGAAAAAATTATGTAATTTTAAAAGGTGGGTATTATTATTCATAATGGAATGTTTGATTGGTTGTGGTGGGTTAGAACTCGATGTTCCATAACAAAAAGCCTATTGAATCAATAAATGAATAGTGTACCGTAGATAACTGGGGTGTTACATTCTCCCCTCCTTCAAATAAATCCGTACGCAAAATTTATAGAATATTACTGCATAAAAAGACTCGGGTGGTACTTCATCATAAATTACTCAGGTTCCCACGATGCCATTTATATCTTATAGTTTCTCCATAGAACTTTTACCAGATGAGTCGTCCAGTTTCTCAGCACTTTTTAGCTTGTATCAAGAATCTTGACATGCTCTTCGCAATATAACAGATCTGGTTCTTGTTCTAATTATTGATAAGTGAGTATATTCGTTGGGTCAGACATGTATTTTCTCAATAGTGATACATGAAACGCATCTTGAACTTTGGAGATACTTTGCGGAATTTCTAAATAGTAAGCTACCGCCCCAATTCGTTCTAGAATTTTGAATGGTCTGATATACCACGGACATAAATTTCCCTTCTTACAGAAACCTATAACACCCTTCCATGGGGATTCCTTCAAGAAAACATGATCTCCTACCTAAAATTAAAAATCCTTCCTTCGGTTATCAGCATAGTTCTTCTGCCTCATTGAGCTACTTTGATGTTGTTTTGGATTACCTTTACCTTTCCATTTTTCATCCACATGTTTTGGGCCTACGAGTTTTTGTTCACCAACATCATCCAAAATGGTTGCTGTGCGACATCTCATTCAGTATAATGCTTCATATGGAGCCATCTGAATACTTGAAAGAAAGCTATTATTATAGGAATATTTTACCTGAGGTAAATATTGATCTCACATACCTTGAAAGTCAATTGATCATAATATAAAAATGTCTTCTAAGGTTTGACAAGTCCATTCTGATTGTCCATCAGTTTGAGGATGGTAGGCAGTGCTCAAATGATGTTCAGTATCCAGGGATTTTAGAATTATTTTCCATAATATTGATGTAAAATGGGGATCATGAATAGAAACAATCGATAGTGGTACTCTATTTAGTCTGACAAATTCATTAACATATAGTCTAGCTAGAGGTTCAAGTGGTAAATCTTTTCTTATTTAAAGAAAATTCACTGACATGGCAAGAAGATCAACAATGAACCTTATTGCATCATTCTATCTAGAAGTCATTAGTAGTTACATGAAAAATTTCATCATAATATTATCCCATTTTAACTCAGGTATGGGAAGAGTTCGCATGACTCATCCAGGATGTTTCCATCCATCTTTCACTTATTGACAAACCAATAATCTTGACAAAAAATTAGAAATCTACTTCTTCATGTTGTCCGACCAAAAATGTTCCTTAAACTCTCTATACATCATAGTGATACCAGGGTGTATAGAAAAATTAGAACTATGAGGATCATCAAACAATTCCCTTTTTAGATTTGGTATATCGAGAACACAAAGTCTCTTCCCTAATTTCAAAATTCCATCTTCATACACAAAGTTAGTCAATCTCCCATCATTCACATCTTTAATCTTATTTGTAATCTTTTTATCATCGGTCTGAGAACACATTATCCTTTTTAGTATAGATTGTTTCGAAACCATTTAAAATATCATTGATGTTTTACTTTCCATGGTTATTCCCATATACAACATTACTAATCCATGAAAATAGGATTGATTTCAACTCTAATATTGTTCGAAAATAGATGATATTTTCTTCTCAAAGCATCTTCCACCTTATTTGCCTTCCCCAGGTGGTAGTGTATCATGCAATCATAATCCTTGAGTAGTTTAAACCGTCTTTTTTCCTCATGTTGAGTTCTGTTTGTGAGAAAATATACATCAAACACTTTTTATCCGTATATATCTCACACTTTTCACCATAGAGGTAATGTCTCCATATCTTAAATTAAAAGATCACTGCTGCTAACTCAAGATCATGAGTAGAATAGTTTTTCTCATGAACTTTTAGCTGTTGTGATGCATAGATAATAATCCTATCATTCTACATAGTGAAACAACCATGTCCATTCTTTGAAGAATCACTATATATAACAATCCAATCATTCCCCAATGGTAGAGTCAATATAGGAGCAATGAATAATATTATCTTCAACTCTTCAAAATATTCATCACACTCTTTTTTCCAAACAAATTTAACCCCTTTTCATGTGATATTTTTTAATGGGTTATCCAAATGGGAATAATTCTAGATGAAATGTTGATAATAACCTGATAAACTGATAAAACTACGTACATTGGTTATACTCATCGGTGATGGCCATTATTAGATTGCCTTGGTCATATAAGGATCAACAAAGATTCCATACTTTGAGACAATATGACCCTAAAAATAAATCTTCTGAAGCTAGAATTCACACATGCTAAACTTCCCATATAATTCGTGTCTTCTAAGAGTCTTCATGATAATGTGCAAGTGATTTTCTTGATCATCATAGATTTTAGAGTATACAAAGATATAATAAATAAATATCACTACATAGTCATCAAGGTATTCATTGAAAACTCAATTCATTAAATCCATGAATATAGACGGTGTACTAGTCTATCCAAAAGGCATTACTGTAAACTCTTAATGCAGTTACCTGGTTTGAAATGTTGTTTTCAGAATGTATTACTTATTCACACACAAATGTTGATATCTATATCAAAGTTCAATCTTTGAAATTTATTGATATCCAATATGTTGTTCAAATCAATCATCAATGTGAGGTAGGGGAAACATATTCATTATTGTCATAGCATTGATCTCCCTATAGTCGATGCACAACCTCATAGATCCTTCTTTCTTCTTAAAAAAGGATCAGGGCTCCCCATAGAGAAACAGTTAGGATAATAAATCTCATATTACTCAATTCCTCTAGTTTTTTTAGTTCCACTAATTCCACAGTGGCCATTCTATAATGGTTCTTCGATATGGGCCTTGAACCATGAATTAAATCAATGGAAAACTATATTTCCTGTTTTGGATGATGTCTAGGTAAATTTTATATAAACACATCAACATATTCTTGCACTATAGGTATATCCATTATTTTAACAATCCTTTACTCACCCATAGTTATTTTATATTATTCCTCCCTAATAATTAAATTTATTTGAGCTACTATGGTTGGATCTAGATAAGGATTATGTGGTGGTATTTATGCTCTAAAGATAAGGTACTCTTTATCATTATTAATAATTGTAACCAATTTCTTCTTAAAATTAATTTTCACATCATGGTATAATATCCAATCCATACTGAGGATTATATCAAATTCAATCAAGGGTATGATGATGAGATCAGAAGATAATAAAAATTTATATGCCCTAATTACGATGGATTCAGAAAACATTATAGCAATGATACATCCCTTATGAGTTTTTCCTGACATCTACCGTGTTAAATAAAATTGAAAATATATAATTTTCATAGAAAACTAGGAAGATATGAAACAATGCGATGATCAAGAATCAAATAAAGAATTTTCTAAACGTGATGGAACTATTAAATTACCTATCACTACATCTTTCGGAGCTTCAAAATTAGTAGTAGTGATAACATTAACATAGCCTTGATCCCTTGGACTTTTTTTGGTAAATTCCTCTGACCCTTAGGATATTCATTCTCATAATTCCCCCTTCCTATAATATTGTAGTATTCAACATTGACAGCCTCTTTCCTCCCCTTCCAATCAAGATCTTGGTGGCCTTTTTCAACACACTTGTAAAAGACTACCATTCCCTTCAGGAAAGTACAATGGTGTTTCTTCCCACATTTACTACAGGATGGATTTTCAACTTTTCACTTCTTCCCCTTATTTCTGTTTCCATAGTGTTCAGTGGATCTCTTATTCTATTTCATTGCATTAAAGATGTAATGCTTAGAGAATTATTTTTCTCTATTGATACCACATGGGACTATATATTCGTATGACTAGAATGAATGTGAGTCTAATTATTTATAGAGAAATTGTTTTAACCATTCAAATAAACTTAAATATTACTTCATGGGATACATATATAATCTATAGCATGAATCGCTATCCTTGTAATGTTTTCTTCACACTTTGTGACATTCCTATCCTCCTTTTGCCTCAGACTCAGAAATTGTCTTTCCATATCATCTTGATGGGCATAAGGGAAGTATTTTTCTAACAAAATTACATTAAACTCTCTCCATTAAATATTTTATATTTCATGATCTTCCTTTGTGTTTTGAATCAATTACCACTATTGATCAGCATCTCTAGTGAGGTGGTAAACTACCATGAAAACGTTTTCCCTTTTTCTACTCCCCAAGGTGTGGAATATTCTCTCTCAGGAATTTATCCATTTCTGAACTACTAGTGGATTTGTACCACCATTTAATGTTGGTGGTAGTTTAATCATGATGTGTTCCAACATTGAACCTCCACGTTGAGGATCAGGGTGCTCCATATGGGTAATGTTACTCTTCATCACCCGTGTGAGTTGTCCCAGTATAGTGATAAGATGATCAGCACCAGTTGTATCACCAGTTCCACTATAAATATCTTGAGCAGAAGAGAAATCCCTACATAGAGTGCATGCATTGATACAGTTTCCATTCCTTCAATTAGGTGCCATTTATAAACAATGGCCTAAACTTTATTAGTTTATGAATCGTAATACAAAAATCTAAACTTGTAAAACACTTAAAATAAATTGAACAGTTTATGTATATAATCCATAACCAAAAAAAAGTTTTTCTTTGAGACAGTATATACTTACAAACCCTTTATAATGGTTTGTAAATAAAACGAGAATTATCCTAAACATATCCCCGGGTGTGTCGAAACCAAGAGTGCAACAAGGCACGTTATCGTACAGCAGTTCATGTTTGAGTATAGCTCAAGGAGGTGTTTTCAGGTTTTATCCATATGTACATCCATGCCATAACCTCCTCTACCTGCTCGAATCCAGATAGGGATGTATTTCTTGGAAAACTAATAGAATCAAAACAATACCAAAATTATAGTATGTTATTCTATAAAAATCCTCAAAGTATATCGTAGGGTAATGTGCTCTAACCAGATTTTATCTAAATCTAGATTACAAGGATGGTACTAAACATTTTCTGATAAAACTGTAATTCCCCATCCCAAGAATCCCATAGTCGGTGTATTATTATGTATCATTAGCATGATCTCAAAAGATCATGTCTTGAAATACCGACTAGTTTAGTAGAATTGGATGTACTATATACATTTATAAGGTTTACATTACATCAGAAAATGGAAAACGAATACAACGTTGTTTCCATAGAAAACACTATGATCCCATAGACTATCCCTGCCAGTCAGTCATAATAATCATCTTCGCATCCTGGTTAAAATAAAATATAGAAAGAGGTGAGCTCAGATGCTCAATAGGGGTAACAATATAGAAGAAACATTCATATAAAAGAATAAAAATTTTAGGAATTGTATAAAACTAAAGAAAAATCCTTTTAAACATAAAATTAATCATAATATAGGAAATATATATCCAAATAATTCTATTTTCTTACTCACCTGGATATTCTAATAGTCGTATAATAACATGAAATATCAATAGCCACTTTCATAATGACGTAATGCATAATACCAGACTTCATATCCATAATGTCAAGGACTTGTGTGAAGAATAAAAATAATATTTTTTCAAGGCCTTGTGACAAGACACTAGTTGGTCTCATGAGACCTACCGATGCATCAATAACCTATAGCAGGCTCCACCAATCACATTCTAAGTCCAATGCATTCCTTATATGAAAATGATTAAACATAACATAAGAATTCATATTAAAACTATCATACAAAATGTCAATACTTTTCCATAAACCATGAATGGTGTAAAAACAACACATCCATAGTCAAAAATATTAAAAAACCTTTAATAAAATATGGAAGTTTTGCATAATAATAAATCAACTTCAAATAATCTTAAAATCCATCAAAGGATGTTGAAATAGATGAAATAAAAATTGTTTTAGAGAAATATCTCTTTCTATTTTGAAATCATATAAGAACACATTTAATTTGGAAAACATTCTTATAGAATTATAAGGGAACCTTCGACGATGTTATAGTGGAGGAAAATAGCCACACTCACTGTATACATTAAAAAAATATTCTATCCTAAATTCGGTTGAAAAGGTCATAAAGTATATTGTTTGGAAAATGATGGAATTTTTTCTTTAAAACCATTTTATAAAAATTCAAACAAGGTTATAAATGAGTATAACCCATAATCTATTAAATATTAAAAATGTTTTGAAATATATTTCTGAGAAACATGGATGTGGATGATAAAGCGGTCTCTGTAGATAATTCACTTTAAAACAATCTCGGATAATAAAGATACAGTGAAATTAACCCTGAACTTGTATTTTTCCTTGGTCATGGGTAGGTTAACCTCATGTATAATAGAGAAATAATTTTTATTAAAAATTACAAGAATCATGTATATTAATATGATATCATATATCATTTTTTAACATTGGTTTGTTAATAATATCATAGTATTATCATCGTTTCTGGTGTTAACTGATTTGCTTTGCTTTATATTATTTGTTATGTAAGTAATGTTTTTTATTGATAGGATGTATCTTATTCATATTCAGAATTATATTTTGTCATTCAAAATTATTTTTAATCATCTACAGAAAATTAGTCTTGAATGGATACGGTGTGGAATGAATCTCATCGTGTTTGTGGAGACGGTAATCCATACGTACGCACAAGCGATAATAACATTCTTATGGTATTAAAATAATATATAATTGGATGGTAATTCATATATACAGAATCATTATAATGTTTTATTTATTATTTACATAAATTACACATCATTATTATGCCCATAAAAATAATAATGTATTGAATAACATTTACTCCACAACATGGAGACGGTAATCAATACTTACGCACGTATGGTCACATGTCATTCAAAGGATGAATTGAATAATCAATATGGTTATACCATTTTTAAAATAACATCATATTATATAGATGATACTAGAGTATTAATTTATAATGGAATCAACAATGAATGGGGATGTTGAAGAAGAAAGGAACATGAAATAGGTGATGAAAAATTTACCTCTTCTTCCGATTCTTCAATTAGATTTGATTAAAAGCGCTCTTTAGGTTGGCTACATGACTAAAGGATGACCTCTAAGATGAAGGGAGAACATTTGAGAGGGTATTTGGGTAGTTTTTGGCCAAGCCAAATGGAATTGAAGGTGTGAATTAGAGATAAGGGGAAGTTCCCTTTTATAAGATGGGTGAGGGGAAACTTAGGAAAAATAGAAAATATTTATTATAATAAAATCATTTTCGGTTTATAATGGCTCCATAATATATTATATAAAGTATAAGGTGGGTATGGGTTGAAAACCATGCAACCAATATGTTTTATATAGTTTTGGGTCACTATATTTACTTTACCTTGTAGATTTACCTCTTTGGTAAATAATTTAACATTTACATTGTCTCTGTGTATTTTTATATTATATTATTAATAAATTTACTATAAACATCCATGAAAACCTCAAGTGGTTCATTATTGACATATATAATATTATTTGAGACCTTTGGCCTAACCATAGATCTTTATAAATAGAATATCAATTAATAATATAATATCTGTTTTAAAAACTCTTTTATGTCAATTTTGGCAC
Organism: Viscum album; assembly: GCA_963277665.1. Lineage (NCBI taxonomy): Eukaryota > Viridiplantae > Streptophyta > Magnoliopsida > Santalales > Viscaceae > Viscum > Viscum album. The sequence goes on along the minus strand of OY728126.1, from coordinate 809,409,116 downwards.
TATTTGGTATTTTGTTTTTGTTTTATTTATAAAAGTGTTATTACTTTGAGAAAAATTAATCTAACCAACCCTAATTGGTCATATTAACCTAGAAAATTAGTGTAATTCATAAAAAGTATCAAATTACATTTATTTTGATATTTATAATATTATTTATTTTAATATTTCATTAGTTATGTAAATACGACATCATAATTGTGTCAGAAATAAATTAAATTATTTAAGGTATAAAAAATATAGACAAACCACCATTATTTAGGAAAAATATTTTTATATTATTAATGAATCGTTATAGTTGAATATATCTTATGTTTAGCCTAATATTAAAAATGCTTTAGTTATTAAACATTGAATTTATGACTTTTACCTGTTCTTTGAATTAAATAATATTAAATTTCTTAATCTAATCCAATTGGACCAGAGAGGTTCATATATTATTCCTAAGGGTGTTTTTGGTTGAATTATACTTTTCCAATAGAATTAGGACATGTGTTCGGATAATAATAATACTATCATTTTTATCCTTAATTACCATATTTACTTTTAACCGTGGTAAATAAAAGTAAAACGTTACTATTCACCAAAAATTATTTTCATCTTATTTAACCACATTTTACATACTAATATCAATCGTGTCTCTTGGATTTTTGAAATTCAATTCAAAGATGCGGTAAATTAACTTTTATTTAATTTTCCAAATGCTCATAAGAGGTGGGTAAAATAATATAAAAAGTTCAATAATATTTTTATATATCTAAATTTATTATAAACTAACTCCAATGAATTAAATTGAACTTATATTGGTTTTATGTATCTATTTTATATAAAATAAAATTAAATTAAAAAATTATTATTAAAATAAAAATGTGGTTTTAAACTATAACTCACTGTTTTTCAATATTCTGTAAAAAATTGAAAGTTTTCAAAAAAATACAAAAAATTCACACTAAGATAATTTCGATATTCTGAATCCAAAAATGACATATATTTTGATAGATAAAATTTTTAAAATTTCAAAAAGTGGGAATAACTATTCATAATGGTTAGTTTGATTGGATGTCGTGTGTTAGAACTTGAAGTTGCTTACAACACACACAATTGTATTATTAAAATAGAATTGTATAATGGATGCTTGGGGTGTTACATGTATCACATGCTTCTCTAGGTAATTTTGAAGTTCAATTGACATGTATTACCCTCTATTCTCATATCGAAGAACTTTTATTATTCGTTTATTATCATTCCTTGTGATTAACTAATGTGTTTTCATACCATTAAGCACTTGGTGTTTCCTTTTTATAACCATTACACATTCCATTCTACTGTAATAATCTATATAAATGACATATTATGATTCTCTATGACTTCCGACAACATTTATCGGCTAACATATATCGGTATTAATGAGGCCTAGAAAATGAGATTCCTTTTTTTCATTGATCGATATGAAATGTAGAACAGCTTCCCCCAAATGTAGGCATCACACAACATCCCACATTAACGCTTTACATTTGGAATGTCTAAGAAAATATTGGGTTTTGTTATTTATTCCTTGTAGTTATGATTTATGTGTTCTAATCTTCCATGCCAGAAGTTATTTTCTTCATCCATAGTCATGTATTAAATGTTTTTTACTATAAACATGTAATAGGTTTCTTTATATTCTGTATCCCATCATATTTGAATTTCTTTTCATTCCCTTTATAGTGAAGCCTTTCTGATTAAAAGTAACTATAAGTCCCGAGTCACTTAGTTGACTCAGACTAATGAGATTATGTTGTAGGCCATCTACATAATGGACTTCAGCTTCTATAGCTCTCCATTAGCTAGTTTAGTACATCCACTGCATTTGATTTTCAAAGCTCCACCATTACCAAACCGTACCATTACATGAACCCTCTTCTTGACATCAGTGAATAGACCTACATTACCGATCATATCAGATAAAAAACTGCTATCCAGAATCCAGGTGCAATTTATTTTTGTAGAATTGAGGGAAACCTCTACAAGGTTGGATTTCGCAATTTTCTTCTTTTTATTCGATGATAAATCGGTTTGATTTTATCGCTACCCATGCCTATCGTGAAGAAAATGTCGTTGCTGATGCCCTAGACAACAAAGGTGTCCATCAAAGCATGACTTGGCTGGATGATATTCCTTCCGACTTATTATATCTTTTTGATAGAGATTGTAAAAAAATCCCCTCCTTTCGCATTTTGTAATCTTTTTTTTCTTATCAATAAATTATGCTTTGGTCTTTCACCAAAGCATTAACTTTTGAAAAAAATTGATAGACTTTCAATTCTATATTTCGTGAATAAGAGTTATTCATAGTGAAAGTCATATTCTAGAGGAGAAAAATAGTTTGAAAGAGCAACATTGTCTTGTTGACAAGCTTTACCTTTTCTCAGACACTAGTATGAGTTGATCATGTCCTTCCTCTTCCTACAATCAACGACATTATGTCCAATGTAAGAAAAATGTAAATAATATCCATAGAAATTTTTTATTCAAATAAATTATTATTTGAATTTGTTCCCTTTTGTAGAACTCTTGTATATTCTATATTCAAGTAGATTGTTCCCTCTTCTCAATAATACATGCTATGGACAAGATATCCACAGAATTGAAACAAGGTAAGATGAAATGTCTTCCCACTTCTGTTTATCCTCATTCCTTCTTCTATGGTATAATACATTGTGTGCCTATTATTACTGGTGTCTTGAGGATAGTCTTATGATCATCATTTAGATTGAATAGGTGGTGTCTTATTCAGAACATTTGGTGACTTTTCTTCATTAACCACTTTTAGATTGTATTTATTTTATCCCCCCTTGTTTGCATCATTTGACGATTCATCCTACTAAATAATTCCATAATTTACCGTTGAAGTCTTTGACCAATCAAAATATCTTCAACTCTAATTGAGCCATGTTTTTCTCTGTCTAATAGGTCAACATATGAGAACCTTCCAAACTATATTTTCATCCATGATTATTTTGAAATTGATTCACTCTCATGTTTACTCATAAGAGAAAAAACCTCCTCCTCAAGACCCTCAGTAGTCATTGAAATTTATTCGAGTTTATAGGTGAGGTCATTGATGACATTTTCCTACTCTTCAATAATCATCTTCAGATCCAATACATCATCATTTCATTAAAGTATTTTAAATAGTACATTAACAAATTCTACTAGGAGTTAAATTGCAGCATCAAGGTGATCAACATATTCAGTTGATTCTTCTATAATTGAGTCCCAATTACTGTAACTCTTAAATTTAATCTTTATATTATAAACAGTAACCTTATGATGCAACTAGGTATTGGAACTAGTTGTCATCTGATTTTCTAAACCATTAACTTCTGATTTTTCAACACTTGCCATCATTGATGCATGGTATCTAGTTTTAAATTCTGCTTCATCTACATTTTAGAATTCATTTTCATCATTTTCATCTTTACTCACAAAACTCTTATTTTGTACATTCTTTCTAGATTTCATGACTTTGTTAAAAAGAAACATTTCAAAGGATTTTCAATATTTTTAGCTTCTCTATCTTCATCAACGAACTATCTTAAGCACTAAGAGGCTAGGTGCCCAACATTTCCACAACAAAAGAAAGATATAGGTAACATCCCTTTGAATTTCCATTTTCCCTTAGGAAACTTCATGGGAATCAGATAATGAATTTATTTTTCCTTATTATCTTCATGTCTAATATCTTTGGAAATTTTCAATTTATCCATGTATTTGAACTCCATTTCCTTTCTCACTTGGGTGATAACATCTTATTGTTTGGCTCTCATTTCATATGCCACCAGGATGCTCAGCATATCACCAAAAGAACATTTGGAATGATATCATTACTAAAGATCATAAACATTTTAATTGTAAAGGGGTGGAAGACATCTCAAAATTTTCATTACAATGTCAACATATTGGATTTCTTCACCAAGAACCTAAATTTCTCCAACCACTTCAGTAATTTAATTGATGAAGGATTCTTTATTCTCATCAAGATGCGTCTTTAGATCATCAAACCCATTGTTTAGGACTTTTTGTTTCTCCTTCTTCACATTTATATCTCCTTCATAAATATTTTAAATTTTATCCCACATGTACTTTGTTGAGGTCCAAATAATAACCGTTATAAAGATTTGATCAGAAAGGGTTGTGGTGAGAACATTCTGCGCATTATCATTTGAATCAAGAATTCTCATCTCTACATAAGTCATAGCCAGTATTTTTGGATCAGAAACATCTATTCCTCTTATAGTGGAAAATAGTACTTCTATTCTAAGGGATCCTAGAGGGGATCTAATTTTGTTCTTCCAAATTGGAAAATAACTTCCATCAAAGAGGGGGACACAACTAACACTGGCTTAATTCTCCATGACGGTATAAGAGAGATAAAACAATAGATCCTCCCACTGATAATATTTTAGGGACCCCATTACACCATGAGAGTGGTGGGGTGAATCAAGGTGTCAAATTTTTCTTTTTAATTTTTTAGATATTTTTCCCACATTGGTAAGAACATGGTATAACTATCAGTAAATAAAAGCTGGGAGATGCCCCCCATTATTTTAATAGATTCACCGCAAAGTTCTACATCCAAGGAGCATATTCCAATAGTGTGTCAGTCAAACCAAAATCCAACAATCATTACAAGTTCTAGGATTACAATATTTGTTCACATTAACTCTGTTCTAGGAACACTACCATTAAAAATGTTTAGTGATATCTCATTGCATCCCTTAGTTCACTTCCCTCGACTCCCCCAAGCTCTCTTCCTTGAGATGAAGTAAAACATAGTTTATTTAAATGATGGTATCTTTAATATATTTTCAATTTATTCTTTTTCTCTATTAATATGACTCACTGATTGCAAAGAAGTCCTGAATTGATGCATTTGGATGCACCGAACCACTGAACCGGATATTCAGAACATGTATTCAGCCTACACTAACAATTGTGCACAACACCTACCATGTGTACTCATGATCCGACTTTCTCATGCATGATTTTATTTTTGCGTAGAAAAAAATTGCACAACTACACCCTTTACACACTAATATATCATTTTTCACAAAACATAAATATTTTCTGCGCAATAGTAATTTTTCTACGCAACTCTAGATTTTCCAATAAATAGTAAATTTTCGGTACATCTCCCTATTCACACAACTTTTTCACAAATCAGATGTGAGATCATATCTAGGGCTTTAGAAATACCTAATTAGGGTTTACAGGCTTTGATGAACCCTACTTAAAAAACCAACAGTGTTGTGCAAAACAACCATTTTGTGAGTGATGGATTTAGTGTAGGAATTGTTTTCTGCGCAAACTCAATATTATCTATGCAGCTCATGCCTTTTCCATTTATTGGTATTATGATCCCAGAAAAACTTTTGAACAAAAAATCAAAACCGAATTATTGGAAATTCCTTGATTTTTTCACACATTCCTTTTCCAAGAACACATCTCTCCATTTTCAAATATTCAGGCCCAAAAATTTCAAATCAATATAAAATGGATCCTCCATCAATACCATTATCTGCATGAACTATATGATCCCTTCTCTGTCATACATTATTAACTTATAATTAGGATTTTAAAAATAACACAAACCAAATACTATTTATTTTAAATAACGGTCATGGTTCTATAAATTTCTTCATATCTATCAACATCTCAGATCGCCATCGATTTTCATAGACTAGGTTTTAGCCATCAAAAGAAAATTTCATATTTTAGATTGGGGTGATAAATAATATGAATTCATGTCATGAATGTATTGTGGCATTTTCCATGTACAAAAGGATGGATTCATTTTATTTTTTCTTGGTAGGGGGTGGGGAGTGAATACTTCCATTTTAAATTAGAGAGTGTGATGAAAATATTTTTTGAAATATTATTTCTAGATTACATTCCATGACATCACATTGAACAATTCCACAGACTTATTATTGAAGAAAAATATCCACCACTATTTATGTTCTCCCTCGATAAAATAAAAATCTATTGTAACACTATTTTACAAATAATGTTGACAGATACATAATATATTCCCAATTGAGTAGATTCATATTTCCATGATTATTAGATATGATGACCCATTCTAATTAAAAGTCCTTTTTTGCATGAAGGTATCAATATCACTTTTTTGTTTCCTGGTTGATTTGTATATTCCTCCTGATGGAGGATTCTCTATAAAACCTGATTGAAATGAGAGAGTATCATAAAAATTTTAGGATTCCATCACTCATTAGAGTTGGAATCTATTTTTGGAAGTCATTACATTTCCCTTCACATTGGTTGTTAACTCAGTTACTCTTATTTCTAACCATAGGATATAATAAAAGGGAAAAATAAAAGATTAGTATTTTGATACCATTAAATGAATAATGGGGAATTCAAGTAAATTAATGTGATAACATATAAATGGAACATAGTAAATAACATATCAATTTCTAGAATTCTATTAATGTTATGTGTAATCTATTATATATTATATAAAATTATGGAAAATTATATCATGATAATGTTTCATAACAAGATGGTGAATTAACTAAATTATATCCCCAAAAAATGTTAAACCACAATGAAATAAAGCTTATTTTTTAGCACTATTTTTCAATTGATCACAAATAGATGTTGTGATTTTTGTTCTACTGCTAGGTATATCTGTTCTAGACCATTGTCCACTTGTAGTATCCTGATAGGGATGTATTTTACAGTTTACTAGATACTCTATAAATTTACATAATTTAAAAATGATTTCTTTTATTTAGTATTATACAAATAAATTTAATTAGATTCATCAAATCCTAAATTAAAAATATTACAAAACATTGTATTATTACCAACTATGACATCATGTTTATTTATTACACATTAAATCATTATGTATTACAAAACATTGTATGGAATGAATCCCAAAAGGTCAATAATTTAAATATATTTTGGTAATTAGGTATATTTGATAATAGAATAAAATTTTTTACATCACTATTATTGAAAACAACCTTAACATGCTAAGAATATTACATTGAAACTAAATAATCATGGGGCACCCTAGGGGAACACATATATAAATAGATGAGAAAAAAAGCCAGTAAGGGAATAAAATAGAAAAAACTGAAGAATTAATTACAAGATATATATAATTGGAATATAAATGGAACCAAAAATGGGTGATAACCATTAACATGAATAATTAGGCATGATATAGAATGACAATATGATGGATACATGTAAATGTTGTAATAACATTCATTATTACATCATAACATAGATCAAGGTTAACCTCCAAGACATCATAACATGATGGAATAAATCTATTGATGGATTAGTATCACTCCATAATCCAATAAATTATTTATCATGAGACCGAAATATTTCCCAATGCATTAGAGAACTATATAATTATGGGAGCACACATAACATTCATTTCATGTACAAGCATAAGTGGTCCATATAGGACAGTCAATATAGAATCATATTTCACCAAATTTAATTCAACGATCATGGTGGGCAGAATAAATTCAATTATTTCCCTAATAAAACTAGTATTTATATTTCTAGGTTAATACACTTGAATATATATAGTTATGGTATTCATAGTAAAATGTTTTGGTATGGAAAATTCAATGTAAAATTTTGAAAAAATAACAACGGCACATTAAAATTTGTAATATGTTAAACTGGGATTGAATGGGGTATCTTAGAATTTTTAAATATTATATATATCAATATATGCATTGATATACATTAAAATAAATAATAATCCCAAATTAAAGACATAAAATGAATTACGCATGCCAATAATATAAAGAATGAAAGGATCACATAAATTTATATAGTAACCACAAAAGCTAGGCAGAATATTCTTGATAGATTTATGAACCATGGGAGGACTCTATAGATGGTATAAAAGAGTAATGATGTGATACATGGTATTATAGTGATGACAAATGTGATCCTGGGTGGGTGTATATATAGAAATATATGGGAGTTCTTTAATATTTTTCAAACGTATGTTTTGGAATTTATATTGTAAAGTAATTAATACCACCAAACATACCATATTTTCTAAAAAATTGTTTTATTTTCAATTAATTTATAAGTCCATTGTTAGAAATTATTAAAAATTACCCATTGTGATGTGAAATTGAGTTAATCTATTTAATATATTATTTTATTTCCATAAAAATTGATGTTTCATTTAGAGTATTCAAAAAACGCATTATATTATTAATAAGTTAAGCAAAAATTTACATCATTTTACATTCAAAATATTTATTTGGTATTTTATATACTTTATAATATTTTTACATCAATATTTTGTCTTTATTATTTCAGAATACATATGGTTTATTTATACCATATTTAATTTTTACCAAAACATTTAACGGTCTCAATTCAATTTGAAAAATTAATAATTGGATAATTTTAATGTTATGTTTTCAAAATTATTATTTATTATATAATTTGTTTTAATTTATGAAATATAAATTTTAAAATAATAATTTTTATTCATTGAGAAATATTGTGTTTTTTGATACAAAAAAATTTTAACCTTAAAATATTACTTTTTACATTATAATATTATTTAACAAAACATAATTAATGAATAATATTAAATAATTATTTTTTATAAATATATAATTTAATTAAAAAATCCCTAATTCATAAACAAAATTTCTAAATGGATTTTAAATATTGCCTAAAATATAATATTTGTTTTATCATTTCGAATACAAATCATTTATAATGTAATAATGTCAAGAAGTAAATATAAAAATTATTCTATTAAAATAAAATATGAATATAAATTTTATTAGGGTCTTCATATATATCCTTTTAGCACACTAGTATACACCTTATGTAAAAGGATCACGATGGAGAGACTTTTATTATGTGGTTTGGCATAAATTGGTTGGGTTGTGATCTCGATTAACTCGAACATCTCCCATAAATGGATTTTCTAATGAATTAGTCACTAGATTTCACTATGTAATTAGTCATGGATAAATCCTAGTGTTTCAAATCCCCCAAAAATCTTTAATAAATATGCATTATAGGGTATGATCAAACTACTCAAGGACATCACCTATTTTTACAATGACAAATATATTTCTAAAAATAATATATTTATACCAATCATATGATGACTATTCAATCAAAATATTATAAATGGTTATGATTATTAATGGGATTTTAAATCTGCTCGGAAATAATTAAACTAAATAAGTTCATGTGTTATTTTTGTAACTATATTATATAATAAGATATTAAATTGAACTAGATAGGTAGTTTTACTTATTATGGTTGCTGTATTTTTCAAAACTATAAATAATTTTACAAATCAAACCACTTAGCCGTATATGGATTAATAAACATAAAAGGATCCCTAAAATAATGTGAATCTTGTGCCTCCCAATGGAAAAAGGGTATATTATAGTCTATCAGTCATTGTCACTATTTAAAATGTAAAATTGAAAAAAAAATTCACTAAAAAATTATATGATATAATATAATTTTCTTCATATTTTCACTCCCAACTAGTTGGGTGTGAATCAGTTCTATCTCCTATTCAAAGTACAAATTTACTTTGATTAAAATTTGTCTGTACATCCATTTAGTGAAAATAAAATCTTCATTTAATGATATGATTCACCTTTCATATTTTTAATGTAATAATATTTGAGTGGTTGTTCTTATTCTATTGATGCTTCTAAATTATAAATTTGTTCATCGTGTTCTTATCACAGGTTATAGTGGTATCTTTAGGTTGACCACATGTCCTTGGTTGATAGAGTGTTTTTCTACTAAAATGAGTTATGTGGTTGAAAATATTTCTCTCATGATCTTGTAATTTTTTGTGTGTATGTGTTTGTATTATTTCACAACTATTATTAGTTTTTTATTAGAATAATAAATTATATTTGTTCCAACAAATGGTATACTTGTCTACTCTCAATCCCCATCAAGTCATTATATGATTTGGATATCATGATTATGTCCAACCAATGTGGTTGCTGTTCCCATTATAATGTTAATGGGTTGTAAAATTGTGATATAAAGTGTTTAAATAATTAATTAATTTTCACTTCTTTTCTGAAAAACATTTCATAGAACAAGGGGTTGTATGTAATATTTTGAAATTAAATAGGTTATGACATGAATGTGTGGATAAATAAGTAAATTTATAAGAGGCATTTGAAAACAATTTTAAATGAATTGTAGAGCCACTATTGATGGTGTTATATGAAAAAGGGATAAGTGGATTGATTATGGAATTCACTAAAGTTGTTTAATGGGTTAAAAGGTTTGAATAATTAGTAAATGAATGAGTTGCACCCATGATATTTTAAATTTTTTAAAATTTATTGTGTGTTGGACAAACATAAATGTTCATTAATTGAATTGTTTAAAATTAGGGGTATGATGGTTCCCATATATAAGTAAGTATACAATAAAATATGGTCTTTAATGTTTATTTTGGATGGATATAAATGATGTTCCTAATCATTAAATATGGGGGATATGGATTTTCTTAGCCTTGGCTAGAGTATCGATATAGAGATCTGGGCGCTAATGCCGATCTATATGATATGGGTAGGTGGATTTTCTCATCTTAGAATGTCAAATTTATATGATTAATGAATTCCCCTTTTATGTTCATTGATATATATAAACCCTTTTTTATTGGAATAGACATCTAGCATGTACATAGTTGGTATTGTGGGGTTAGGATGTCATATTATTTCAAAATAGGAAAATAAATATTTGAAAAATGCTTAAATGGTAACATATTTAATTTTATATGACTTTTTTGTTTGTAACATGTAATTATTATTACAAAATATTCGAATATATATCACTGAAGAAATAATTTGTGGTAGCCTAATGAGTTTCACTCACACCATTCTCGGACGACCATTGGTAACCATGAATATTTCATGGATTTAGGTCACGATAAAGGAAAAAGACCTCTAATAGATGGTTGAGTTAATATTTTCGGTTAGATATTGGATGGGTGAACTAGACAAATCACGTTACCCCATTTGAAGATTTTTCAGTGTGTCATTATTATTGATTTCTTATGGAACATGATAGTAGTATAACATTACATTTTCATTCTTCCAGGTTGTAAAATTTTACATAGTTATCTTGAGGTAATTATATGATTATGGTTTATTATTCGATATTTATCATTATTACATGGTTATAATTTATTTTAATTTCTAATATTGTTTTACACTAGTATATACGGTATAATTTTTTCATATACCTCCTTAAATCATTCCACTTTGTTGGTAGCCTCTGTTGTATTCAGATGTGTGCCTTAGGTCATGTAGCGAAATAGACTGAGGTATCATTATTAAGGAATCCTGGGCTGGTTGTATACATCATCATCAACAAAATTAGGTATAAAAACTCCATGATATTCAATCCCGTATTATCAAAAAAAATTATAATAATATAAAATTAAATAGTTTATTTTTAAATAATCATCAACATGGATACTATTTTGTATTAAAATATATATTTTATTCATGGAAGAAATTAATTTCCCACATATAATAATTTATTATAATCATTTGTCATTTTCATAATGATTATAGATTTATTCTGTATCTTAGTTGGTCAACCATAAAACAAAATGAGTTTAAATAAAATATTCTATTCTAATAATTTAATTATATTTAGAAAATTATTATTTATTCAAATCCAATTGGTTATTTTGATGTTAACTTATTCATATTATATTCTTGAAAAGAATACAATCACAATGATTTCTTTATTCTTCATAAAACCAGAGGTTGTTGGACCTCATATTTTGTATAATGTGAAAAAAAATCAGGTGGTTATATTTTTTAATAAAAATTATATTTTCTTCATAGATATTCGTTTTTCGCAATTTGTTCTTTTTGAAGTGACATAATGATGAAATACCACCATTAGTGTGGGTAGAAAAGGACAATTATGGTGTGTATAGGATTTTTTTGGGGCGTAGACAAATTTCATATAGTGATAAATTAATCATATATACAAAGAAATAAAATAATTCATTAAAGATTAATATTAACCATGAATTAGGGAATATAGTAAAATTTAGGTGAATCATGTATGTTAACTATGAAGGTGCATCCAGAGTTGGATGAATCAATAATGTTCGAGGCATCGAATATACAAAACCAAGCACACTCGATCTAGAATTTCTTATTATAAGGTATGTATTTAATTGAGCCACATATCATGTTTCCAAAAAAAAATAGCACATGGGTTTCCATGATTTTATAAATATAACATGATATGTGCCCTCGAATCATATTTGGACATACCCAACCACATCGAGACCACACAACGTATAGTGATAACCCACGTGTATCCCCACGCCCAACTCACTTCCCATATTTTCTTGGGGATATTGATTACACTATTCTATATACTATAACAAAATTATATAATAATATGTACTCAATATATAATAAAATACAATATCAACAATATAAAAATATATATCAATAGATCTGTATATATTGAAATGATAATGGATAAATTTCATATACAATTACATGTTGGAATAATCTAGAAAGGGAAGTACTTACGTAGAAGACAATAACCACTATGTATAAATGACACCATGTTTATTATGGAAACTCCCTTTTAAATCTAATACTATTACGGTATAAATATACACATATCTCTTCCAATGACCATCATTAACTGAAATTGAAAACATATATATCTCCATGACCACCACATCAAAAAATGACATCTTTGAAATGGGAAATAATTTCATTGAAACAACATATGTGGGATCAAATCCCATGCATCCGTGAGCATAAATGTAATTTGTAGGAAACATTAAAACAAAATTAAATGTAAAAAAATATGATGGTTTAATCCACATACCAGTGAATGTATCCCAAAAAAATTATAACTCACAATGTGAAAAATTTATCTAGAATATCAAAGGAATCTAATTGGTAATTTATTGTATGTTCTATGACTGTAGATGATCAAAACCTCTATAAAATCCTAGGTAAATTCCAAAACTATAGTAGATCACCACAAATTATCAATGATTATGTATATTGACTAAGGGAGTAACTTCCCACTATGAAGGAATGTGACTTAATACATATGGGAGTATTGAATAAACTGGTGAAATACATTTCTTTGATAGAGAGGTTTTTACTAAACATTAGTGGTAATGGTGTTAAATTTCATTAAATATTATATTTGGTAAACATTGTAGTAGGCATGATCAAGAAATTGGAAACTAAGGAACACTATGAATACAAATTTTAAACATTGAAAAAATATATAATAAATATACTACTTATGAACCTTTCTATGTCTAATTAAATAATAACAATATTCATCCATGCTCGATGAAGCTAACAAAATTGGTTTCCAAATAACATCCTTTCTACAAGGTATATAAATAGGTTGGATGAATTTCACGATTGTTCAGTGATGCTCTCATACAACACTTTATATACTAGTATCAAAATCAAATAATTTGTGGGGAGAAATATAGCACATGAAGATTAGTTGGTAAGTATTCAAGGACAAAAACTAAAAAATATCGATGATAATAATATCTTATATATTTCCTGGTACATTACTATGTTTTCCATGAATTACTAAAAACATTCTATAATGTATGATTTACAACTATTGTTATAAAGTATTTATAGCCCCATAGTCGAACCAACACCCATGTTATTCATCATAAAAGGCATAATTAATTATATCGAATATAAGGAGATTGTTTTTTCAATCCATTAAAATTATTATATATTGAATATCATGGTAGTTTGTTTTATTTAAAAACAATATGATATCATTAAAAAGGATTATGATACACCGTTTTTCTCATTCATGTTGTATATTTTGTTATACACATACCTTAAAATATTTTATGGTTCATACTCAAAAAAAATTAATGGCTTTTAGGGAATATTACCAACAAAACCCCACTGACACAAATCCTTATAAACCTTACACCACTTCAACTAATCAATTATCACATAAAATGATTTATAATATTATATCTAATTATCCTTTTTTATATTATCCAAAAATAATTTGGAATTATATCATTAAAATTCCTTTATATTAGATAAGATGTAATTAAATGTGAATACCCATCAAATACATTTATTGATGAAATATAAAACACTTTTAATTTTTCTAAATACTTCAAAATCAATCATCATTTAGTCAACCATAAATTGTGTCCACATGGGACATTTCTTTCACTGATTGAAATTTTTATTCCTTGGAACCATAAATATTTGATAAAGATCGAAATCTAGAAAATCATAAATTATACTCATTGTATAAAGTGATATTTCTTGATCTCCTTGAAACTCATATATCTCTGTACCCATGTGCAGTAACCGCATCAAATGAAACCATGAATTTTCAAATGACAACTTAGTCTATGAAATCAAGACACAATGATAAAATTTTTTTGTCAATAACATATATCAAACTAATTCATTCTCAAAACACAGATTATACTTTGGAAAGGTCATTAAATACAACCCAATTCATTCGACTTTATGGATGAGAACATCACATTACACTTACCCAAATATTAATGCTTGTGGGTTGTATAATCTGGGTATGGTCATAAACATCATTAAACCATCTCAATTGTGTTTTCCTATTTCATTGTAATATAATGAGATAAAAAACTATATTGTTTATGATCAAACTGACAACATGATCAATAATTTACCTAAACTCATCTTACTTTATAAGCCATGTGGTTTACATTATAAATGTATTTATATATTATGGTAATATGGATAGGTAACATTAAAATATTACATATCAGGAACCATATATATAAATTATAAACAACTAGTATTCCAAATAAATTTTGTATGACACTCCATGGTTTATACATCATGGGTCATCAATGCTCAAAAGAAGGTTTATGACTCATGATTATATTTTATATCCTAATACAACAATTTTACTCATTCTTACAATGAATTTTTTCATAAACTATTATACACGATGATAAACATCAATTAAGGATAACTCAAGATATCTTCATGATTGGTCATCTATCATCACTTTTCAAAATATGCATATCAATATATACATATATGAATCCAACATTAAATAATCGTAATGATGAGAATTATTTTTATATATTATGATACACATTATATGCCTAAACTATTTATAGAATTTAAAAGAAAAAATTCTTATGTTATTTTCAAAACATATAACATATAATTGAAAAGAATACTAATCTTATGTTTCCTATAATTTTAATGGTTTTTAATCTATTGTAATGACAATATACTTCATGTTACCTTTCCGTGTGACAATGTGATAATATTATCCAACTAAACTCTGTATCTATGAAAATATATTAATTAATATAGTTTAAATAATTGTGATAATTGGGTATCACATTATTAATATTCAACAGTATAAGAATATTCAAGCACCTTATCTCTAAAACATTTACTATTACAATGTTAATAAAATCTATTGTTTATATAGAACAATTTATAGGGTTTCATAATCATCATCATTGGATAAAATTTCCCCAAAAATATTCATTGAAATAATTTTGGAACTAATATCTATATTACTATTATTACCTTATAATAATATTATAATCACTTTTAAGGATTCAAAATTGAAATCAATTTGTAGATGAAAAAAATAATTTATTTATTATACTGAACTTATATAAGGTCAAGAAAACTCCCAGTGGACTCTAAGACACTATATTCGATTCATAATATCATGATATTATACACATATCCCTTTAGTATAAGTAGAAAACACATATTTCATCGATGGGAATATCTAATGAAAGAATAATTATTTCGATATTAAATATATAAATTTGTATATTTGTATAATTTTCTTTAAAAAGAAAAATTCTGAGAGAAATATTTCACTAATAGTAATAGAATCTCTATTACGAATTTTTTTAAAAACAAAATGATTAAAATCATTATACAAGATAAAATATTTTTGTTTATCCTCTTTTGAAAACATGTTATTGATTTTGATATATCATAAACCGTGTTTATAGAATCCATATTCTTATATTTATCATAAAAATTAATTTTTAACCAAAAATTTATTATCTTATATTGTAAATGATATAACTATACATGAACTTTACAATGATTTGTATTTTTTTATAATAAATCAGAATTCATTTTTTTAGAAATTCATTTCATAATTTTTTGAATATGATTTCAACATTTACCAATTATTCCTTGGATATTCTTCTCTATTATACGGAAAACATTATTAATGTAAATATTAGTTATATCATGCAATTTAAAATTTTCATTCTATTTTAATAAAAACGATACATTGTATTTACATTTCATGGAGTTTTAAAACCCCACATTTGCTATCATTGACAATTAAATAAATTTTAAAAAAATCACTCTTCCTTCCAAATAGTTCTTGATTTTATTGATCCTAGATTACACTATAACGAAGCAACATTGGACTCTCGAACTAACATTTATTCCTTTAGTTTGATCTTTTTTCGATTTAGTACTATCTCTCAAACCTAAACATGATATACATTGTTCATCTATCCTAAACACTAAAAGAAGATTGAGTAAACCATTTTCAATAGAATTTACACTATCCAAATGATTACATATATAAAAATAAAATGAATTCCATGACTTGGAAATGATTTAATGAAACCCCTAGTCACTCAAATCCTTCAACATACCGAATATTATTGATTATAATTGAGTGGAGACAATATTTTCATCAACTATCTTGCAGGTAATTCTTATGAAAAATTATATAAATCCATCTATAATTTTTATAATAATATATATTCTACCATTCAATATATTCAACACATGGTATCTAATAATATTATACTCTGATACATATAATTTCTCTCTCTTAATATATTTTCATTAGTTATTCTATAGGTTTAAATAGTTTTATTACAAAATTATTTCAATAAAAATAATTTCAATGTTATATTTGATGATGATTATTCAAATCCCCCATAAATGAAAATTTTATCATACCAAAATCATGTATTTCAATCATCTAGTAATAGGTTTTGAGAAATTTTTTCTAGTCTAAGGATGAATCGTTTTAAAGTCATCATATCTATTAGTGATATAAAACCCATATTTCATGTTGACTTACAATGTTTGTACCAAAAATATGTCATCAATATAATTGGAAGACAAAAATGATAATCACATAATATATGAATCATTGATTGTTGAGTGGTGAACTTCTCATCCAATCAATCATCAGGATTATATGAATTAGGTTAATCTAATATATTAATATTTAGTTTTTCCCAACTAATTAGAAAATTAATAACACACAATGAAAATAGATCATAATGGATAGGTTCTGAATATTAATTTACATACATACGCACAATAATCTAGGAGAAAACATTTTTTCATGTCCTATGTAGTTGTATGATCAATTTCATGAAAAGTTTCACATATTAAATAATGTAACAAGAATTATTTATAAAGGAATTTTATCTCAACAACATATATAATGTATTCCTAATATATATTCAGTATTTTGATGAGTTTTTTTATAATTCAATCACGTTTCCATAAAATCAATGTCATAAAATCATATTGATATATTACTAATTACATATTTGTTTAAATTTTGATACTTACATAAATTAATATCAAATAATTTTTATACATATCATAGTGAATATAATGTATAATGACATAATACACTTTAATGTAATGTACAAATCATAAGAACCTTCCAAATCTGAGATAATAATCATGTACAATGTAAATTCCAGGTTGGGGAATACAAAATCCCTTATAATACTTGGAATATAACTCAATATAAGAAAGTATGAATTTAATATTAAAATTTAACAAGTGTATCAATTTTCTAAATTACACCTTATACGTAGAATATTAGTTAAAAAATTTAATATCCAAATAAAATTTTATTCCATATAAGTTAAAAAATGTATCATTAAAATTAAAATATAATGTTATGAGATGTTTATCAAATGTGATTTAAACATTTAAATAATTAAGCGTACTCACAATATAATTAAATAATTTATAAAAAAAATATAATTAAATTAATATCTCATTTTATATTTTTATATAATTTTGAATATTTTCGTCAACTATACAATTCATTTGATTAACTAATTTTATGGAATACTCATTTCACATCATATATATTTTTTAACAATATGGAATGAATCTTACCCTATGATTTATAAAAACTCTCTTGGAATATTTCTTCAAATAAATACTCTCTAGGAATATTTGAGAATAATATAACAAACTCGGGAGGTAGTTTTACTCATTTGTTAATAATTTAGTGTTCCACGTGAGTTTAACATAGTGCCTATATAGAGTAAAAAGGATATGTAAGGGATTACACTCAATTCCCACAAAAGGTGATTCATAGAGCCTGTATTGGTTTAACATCACATGGGTTTACCATGTTTGAGATTATGAAATAACTTAATATGTATTATAAATCACATGAAAATAAATATAATAATATGACCATATAATAGACAAAATGTAATAATAACTTAGCATGGGTTGAATAATGTGAGTGGAATAAATGTTATAACTTCTGATAAATATGATTATCAAAATAAGGTGAATCTATAATTTATGTCGGTTTATACTAAACATAATGAGCCATGTAGGGTGAAAATCATTGATTTTATAAAATTAACATAATGATATTATTATGTAAATTATGTTATGGTACTGTGTATGAATAACCAATGTGTTACAATGTAATAATGACTACCCACTATAGTGTACCACATTATATTAATTGTGTAAATACTATGTAACAATAACACAATGTGAATTGACAATTTTTAATGATTAACTATGTGTATGAAAATCATGTAATATAATGTTGGTTCAATTGTAATTATTTAATGATTATTTATTTTTAATGCCTCATGAATGCCTTGTTTTAAGTCAAGATATCAAGAGTAAAATTTCATTGTAAATCTCTAATACCGAATTAATTTACCTTAAGATTTATAAATTTTTATGATATATATGGGAAGCTATTATGAAACCATAAAACGAGAAACATTGTTTTTATGAAACTAAATCCTTGAAAAACATTAATATGAGGTATCATATTATTTTATATTCACTATATGTGTTTTAATAAAAATATACTTCAAACCATAATAATGTTCACCAATTTGGTTTCCAAATCAAAAACATTCTCTATGGTATATCCATTGGTAACTGATACTCTATTATCATCCAAGACATTCTACTATCACGCTTAGGAAAAAGATATGTGATAAATAGAGATTTAGAAAATAATTAGGGTTCATGGTACAAAATTTTTTTAAATCCATCTCGATGGAAGGATTATTTTATAAATCACATGATAAATAATTGAAATTTCTATTTCTTAAATCATGTCTTCTGAAACATAAAAGTTCTACATAAATTCGAAAAGTGGTTGTAACCCTCAAATAAAACAAACACTTTTTTATGTTATTATAAAAATGTTTACTATTGATATCCAATATGTGTACATTAAAATATTAAAATTATAATGTTGAACTACATTGATTAGGATTCTGGTATTTTTATTATAAAATCAGATTACAAAATGTTTAAAAAAATAAGATTTTATATTTTTGAGGGATATATTGATTTATAATATACACATATTGTAAAATGATTCATTATTATAAAATGTGAATGGGATTTAGAGAATATCTCATTTGGGGGAACTTAACACAACACATAGGGTAGTACCTATACACTAACCCTCTTTTGGTGGACCCCTCCCTATCATTTTTAAGTATCTGTAGGAGTACCAGTACCTATATATTGAATAATATGCCTAAAAAAATGGGATTAACTACTCAATATCTACTCCAAACAACAAACTATCCATCTATCGTCACATTAGTGGAGCTAATTCCATGAAACATGTCAAAATAAAAAATAAAAAACATCCAATGTATTAGGGAATTTTAATATAGTTATTTATGTGGGAAAAATTTACAATTGGATTATCATATTTTGATGAATATTATATATATATGGAATCACTAAGAATTCATTAAATTTTCCAGTACACTTTGTTTCAAATGGGGTATACAATGTAGATGTCTCTTGGGAATGGCACATCATATATTGTCACATATCAACTAATGTGAAATATATATACATGGGATGTCTGATGATGGATTGAGGGTGTATGGGTATGATGAATTAGTCTATAATAACCATAATGAACTCAATGTAATTTATATATAGAATTCATGGAATCTATAACTATACAAAGAATGCATAATTACTCGGGTTAAATGAATATAATTTAGCTAAATTTTATGTATCGTTATTAGACGTAAAAGAAATCTGCACTAGATATACAATATGTATGTAATATGTGTGCTATATTCATTTTAAACTTATACATTTATATCTACTAATCCATTTTACATGTCATTTTTAATTAAATAACAAGGAACATCGGATATGATTTCTATCATGAAATGTATTTGGTTACACATAAAAGTAGTCATCCATAAGATATATGATGCGTGAATTGGGGATACATGGCCTAAAAAATTAAAATGTTTCATATATTGAGTCAAAATCAATTTTAGAGCCTTACTATTAGTTTTATTAAAATACCTTTATTTTAAAAATAAATGTTGTGTGGAATCCCTAGATGATAAATTACAAGACACATTACCAGATATTACACATTGTGTAGTACTAAAATATAAAAAACTCCCAATATTTATGTTCATGTCATATACACCATTGTCACCTCTATTAATAATAGATCATCCAATTCTGACTGAAAATGTAACACACAAATTCAGTAACCCACACCATCACATCAATATTTGTCTAACCATCAACATATTTTATGTTATATTTCAATAGTTCTTTAACCCACATCCAAAGAACTATGTTTCATATCTTCCATGTTACTATATGCATATTATTGTTTTTCTTCTACTATATAATTTTTTTTGTCATAATATATTTTAAATGTGAACAATTGTTTAATAAACTACATGGTTGTGGCCAAAAGAAATCCTAACCACCCATGGATTGCCTCAAATTAAATACTGTTGAAGAAAGTGTTTATGAGAAAATTCTAAAATAATTCTTCACAATATAATAATACATCAATATCAAATATGAAAATTCATAATAAAATTATTTCTCAATGATAAATGTTATCAAAAAACTATTGAAATTGGTGATAGAAATAATAATTTAGATTAAACAATATAAATAGAAATAATTAGTGTAATAATCACAAACAATACCTAAATTATCATTTTTATGACATTGGAGGACTAATTTCAATGTTAATCTAATGTTAGTAAATAAATTTTTATTGAAAAAGTATTACTATAGGAGAAATTTATATAATCAACATAAAATGTTTTTAAATTTGTTTAAAATATTATCAAATTTTAGTTAAACCTTCACCCCCTTCACATTATAAAAAATCACAAATAATCAAAGTCATACAATAAATATATTATTATTTCCTGATGAAATTACTTCATTCATGTGAATTAAGAGGAAAGAAATAATTTTTTTAGATATTAATTTGAAGACTTAATTTAAAATTATAATTATCATTATATATAAATATTACCAATAGAGGAAAAACTAAATTGTTACTAAATAATTTTAATGGATTTAATATTTTCCTTTAGTCTCTATAAAAAAATGTAACGGATAAAAGACCAACAAATTTAGTTTTTTACTGAAAATAATCAATAATCATATAAAAATAAATTTTTTTTATAATTATTAATAAATTATACCATTATAATTTTTATTCTTTTCATAACCATAATAGTTTTAGGGGATCTGATCATTTGAGGATAGGGATATAATAAAAAAACATAAATGGAGATAATGATATTATTAGATGTCCAACTCTATATAGATTTCTTATTGATAAATGATCATGTTACAATAGATTGTGTTTATAGTCACTACCACTAAGATTTATATAATCAATATTAAGAATTTATTCTTCTGTGTAAATAAAAAGTGATGATTATTTTTTTCTACAAAACTCCTTCCTATTAAATAATCTTAAAGATTATTAACTTTAAAATAGAGGGATGTGAAGGTTTAGATAAATTCCATGATAATTTAGAAATATTTCACTATACAATTTCTATTATTAAAAAAAATAGAACTCCTTCATAAGGATTTTACCCTTTCATAGTGGTGAAAGAACTCCAAAATTAGAGGTTCTAGAAATATCATTGGCATGTAGCCATAATATTTTCAATCTTTTCCAAATCAGAAATACATGACATACATATATCACTATGAACTAAAAATAGATATAATAATTTATTTTTATTTCATTTTAAAATATTAAACTATATAGTCATTTTCTCCACATATTTGTGATGGAAATTATACCTCTCTTAATAAAATCTCACAATACATGACATTAAAATTGATTCAAAATTTCATCCTAAGACACTATATAGTTGTTATTAAATATTCTCACATGCATGGAAAATAATATTTAATTGATGGGTTATTATAAAATTACCATAAAATTAAAATTAAATGATCGAACTTTATTACCAGTTTCAAAAAATCCTTAAAAAATTTAAATGTTATAATTCCCAAAATAAAGGTAACCACTAATATAATATGAACATGTTCAGGAAGAAAATATATATATTTAAAAAATCATAAAAAACCCAAAAATTATTGTATTATGAAATTTACCCAAATTGTATCATATTGGTAAATACCACTATTTTTGAAAAAAACCCATATAAATGATTTCCTAGATCAACTGCTAGGGTAATTAACCACTTATAGTATTTAATGGACCTGCCATTCTACTGTCAAAAAAATTAAGTCTTAGTGGTCAAAAATACTTTTTAGTACAAATTTAGTTTATATAATATATACATGGCTTGGTGTGTACACAATTATAATTTATAATAATACACAAGTGCCACATATTATATGAGATAGTAGGTAAAATTTTTATCTTCACATCCTAACACTAGTGAATATTCTACTGTATCTTGAGTTATTAAATTTCTAAACATTTGATGTGGAATGATTACATGTCATATACTACAACAACCTGAAACATATATTAATTAAAGTAAATGCATGTTTGGTCCATTTTTCCTAAACACAATGTACCATAGTTTTACATGCATTGTAGGTTTGATTTGAAAGGACAAGATATAGGTGGAACACTACCAGTTGATGGTGGAGGCTCACATGCTGGGTAAGTAGATGCGCTTTTCTTCTGTAATATATCCTTTCTATTTTTCGTATCATATAACTCAACATTAAAAATCATACACATGAATATATTTATTTTATACTTTTTTAACTTATATACCATTATTTTTCAAGTCTCTTTAATATATAGGGATTTATTATACATATATCATGTAGATTAAGTACCTAATATTATTCAACATAGTGATAGTGAGTGAATGAGGTGGTTGAAATATGAAGGTTGTCGGTAACATTTATGAAATTTTTCTAATTATAGGGTACATATCCTCTATACATATGGTATAATACGTAGCCCCTTCAGGATAGAGAATTTTGACTATATTTATCAAGTATGTAACCCCTAACATGATGCATAAACCATGTGATGTAGCATAGGTCCTGTATAGAGACTAGTACCCAGATGATTATGATATACCTTTTATTATATCATGGTTACCAACTACGACAATAAATAGGTGTTGTGAAAGTGAAATTTTCTTTTTGTTTTGTGTCACAATTTTTCTGTATGTGTAGTATCCCTTTAGTTTTGGTACCTATAAATTCGAGATCATAGGGATAAGATTCTCCCAAACCTAATAATAATACATTTTCTAAAACATATTTTTGTTTATCCAATAATAATCTAACTTTTATATCACATTAACCTTTTAGTATTTGGTGTGTTATAATTGGTTTTTTTACACACAATGTAACATATGAATTCTTTTCAAACATGTTAAGGCATTATGGATGACACACAGTTTCGTGAATAATAATGTAGATATGGAAGTAATGGTTTCAATGCAAGAAGAATATTGGTGGTGTTTATTCTTTTCGTACCTTCTTTTGTTTAGGAATGATTTGGATTACATTATTCCAATGGATTGAGGTTTTAATTAATATGTTATGTCATGAGAAGTTTCTTTTCCTTTAGAAATTTTCACTGAATTTTTTTACTAAAAGAATATTCATTATGTTTCATACATGAGACATTACTATTATATATTAATACGGTTTTCATTATTATATAGCATTATATTGACATTTAGTTGTTGTTATTTTTTAGGGAAAATTTTCACATATGAGAGATATTCCTTTTTTTTCTAGTCACTACCCCTTTATTTATTATAGGGGGCATTAGGGTAGAATATATTTCATTATATCATCCCACTAATGGTTTTGGTGTTATGGGTGATGTGATTATAGTATTTTATATTTGGCATATCAAACATGGGTTTGGTTTCTCCCATTATCTTTAAAATATGATGGTTCCTTACAAACTGAGTGGAGTATGTAACCCCCCCCCCCCCACAAACCCGTACACACTCCTGATGGGATGTGTGTCCTATATGAAATTTATAGTTAATCCATTTGGATGAAATACATTTGGTGAGGATGCATTGGTCCTCCATAGGGGTCATCAACCCCCGACTAAGAAATATATACCTTATTGACTTGTGGGTATCCCTTAATGATAATATAGAGTTTTTTAGGATGATATGTGCATTTGGTACTCCAAAGACATTCATGTATTATAAAATATTGATAGTTTCATGTTTCTACTATGAAATTTACATAGTAGAGTTAATTTTTTAATATTGAAACACTCTATTGTTTTAAAAATATTTACATAAAACCTAATTATATTTGGTTTTTTTATTTCCCCTTCAATGTTAGGTTTAGTTTCACCTTTTTACCTTATAAATTGGTTTCTAGGGAGTCCTACATGGTAAATATTTAATCATCCCAAAATGGGTGACATTTTTATGAATTTTTTGCCTATATAGATATTATATTGTATATAGACGACATCACGTGATGTAGAGCTATTGGAGCCAAATTTTAGTCGTGGTCAGTTGTAGTGGTTATCATTTTTCATTTCAAGATATAGCAGAAAGGGATTTTATCCCGAATTATATGAATTATATATTATATTATAGATATTCAAGAATTTATAATTCATCCAAACTTTTTTTATATTATTTATAATGAAATTATTGTTCTATTTAAAGATATTTCATCTGCATATTTCATTCACATGGTTATTCTTATCGGTTCTATATTTTTATATACTATTATAGTGATTTGTGTTAGTGTGTTAGTCTATCATGCTATGTACCCCATGTATGGGACCTTACATTTACTTCCTCATCACTATACCCTTGATAATTAGAATTAGGCTTGCTATAGCATATATGAATTACTACCAGTCCATGTGGTTTTCTAGTGGGATGGTTTTTTATTGGCAGTTATCTAACCTAATATTGAAATTTATTTTATGTAATATAATGGTGGTGTTTTAAT
This sequence comes from Viscum album, assembly GCA_963277665.1. Taxonomy (NCBI): domain Eukaryota; kingdom Viridiplantae; phylum Streptophyta; class Magnoliopsida; order Santalales; family Viscaceae; genus Viscum; species Viscum album. Next base: position 809,383,500 of record OY728126.1, on the reverse strand, counting down.
ATTTTTATTTATTTTAATTCTTAATTATTATATTAAAATATACTTGTAAATAGAATAAATTATAAATATTTTTCAGATAGAAAAACAATATTAATTCAAGATACATGTTTTTTATATTCATTAATATAATTAAAAATTGATTTTTATTTCTATAGAAAAATATTGGAAAAAAGAAATTGTTTTTATATTACTCCAATCCATTGAAATCTATATTTAATCACAAATAAATTCTTCTTCAAATTCTAAGTCCAATTCAATAAGGAGATATATTTTTATTACATCTTTGATCATTTATAGTTATGTCAAATGTCGCTAAACACAATTTTGTCTATCATCAAATATTCAATATCGTTATATTCAATTTTTTAAGAGAAATATGATTTTACATACTATAATGGAAATACCAAGGGATATATTTTTATTTCAAGATACCTATTATACTAAATTATGTTCATAAAATTAGTCGAAATATATTTTACTCAGTTGAGAATATCTACAAAAGAAATTATGTAAAAAGAATTATCAAACCCATGATGGGTGTTATTTTAATATATACAGGTTTAACAATGAATGCCACAATCTATAATAAAAAATTCAAATTCCTAAATGTATATTTTATTATGAAGCATTACGTATTTAATGTAATGAAATGATTGAAAATTAAATAATTGAATATGAAATTCATAAATCCAAAAGTGTGTATATTATAAATAAATTCATCCCCTCTTACGTTGTTTGATATAATAATTTTTAAAACTCTATCACTCCTAACCACGACTCAAGGCAATATGTGGGGCATGAAAAACTGGTCCACTAAATTTTTATTATCATAATATATTTTTATATATAAAATTGAAATAAGAATAATAAAATAAGTCAGTGTTATTAGAAACCTATATATTATAAATTTTTTCAAAATCATACATTTTCAAATGATAACCCTTGTTAATATTCTTATAATATTTCATTATTGCTTCTATGACAATTTATATTTATTGTCTTTCTGACCACCCATTTGTTTGTAATTCCATGAAAAACTCTATATGGAAATTAATTTTTCCATTAATTTAAAACCACCATGTTTGGGCTTAGGTAGGTATTTTATTCCACGCCTTTGGATAACCCATTGTGATAGTTTTTTGAGTTATTTAAGTCTAGTTTATTTTGGCCTAGTCTTGAACAAAGCAATGAAAATTTCTAGGGACTACTTAAAAAAACTAGAATTTTTAGTGATGAGACATGTTGGGATTTAAATATTTTTATGCACATATAGGCACTACATACATAATTACAGCTCTGTCTATAATAATATATTTAATTGGGTAAATGGTCTCACTTTTATAATTTAATGTCTTAATATATTATTTTAATAATTTATCTAATAATAGATTTTAATGTTATGAAAAATTAATTTTTTATTTTATTATATTTGAAGATCTTTGTATCAACCAATTAGATTATTATTGGAAATTTATTTGATAGATTAAAATTTGATGAAAATAAACTATGTGAGAAACCATATATTTTATTTTTAAGTTACCTTGAAAATGATGTTTTTGAACTATATAATTAATATTATAAAAGATCGTTGTAAATTTTGAATCTATAATATCAACTACGTTATAAATAATGTATATAAATAATGCATTTGATATACATTCAACAATTATAATACCTTTCCGGAATTTTGAATTATGTTGTTTAATGTGAATAATAAGGAAAAGATATTGATGCATATAAAGTCACTGTAATGAATAAAAATTTACATGAAATGAATGTGGATGATTTTAATAGTACTTTATAAGAATACCAAGTAAAAATAACTGATTTTAAAATCAATGTATGTGAGTTTATATGCTTTCACCCACAATATTCTAAATGACTAATCACTATGTTTACAAAACATAAGATTTCATGACATGAAATAATAATATTATACACAGTAAGACCAAATATTTTTGGTGGAATAATATTGATTTTTATAATTAGAAGTATTTCCAAGTGATCGTGATGATCTATTTTGGGATAACAGTGTCTTATATCTTTATTCTTATTGTGAATGGTAAATTATTTTTATTATTCATGGAATCAATTAACATTAATAAATAGTTACAAATATATCATTTGATACAACTTCTAGCATTTGTTCTTATTGTACGTAAATTTTATTCAAAATATTATTTTATAGGCAAGGAATGGAATCATCAATGTATAATCGTATTATAGGATTATTTTAAATGACTAATATGCTCATGAATTTAAAAAAATCATTGCCATTATTAATATATGTGAAAATAAAATTATAAACATTAAATGTTGACTCATATTTATTTCATTGTAAAGCATATGATTTTTTTATATTAAATAATCATAGATGATATTTTGTGATAAATTATATTACATTTATATTGATAATAGAGTGAGACTATTGAGATGGGAAGCCATAGAGTTAAAAAAATTCTATAACCACATAGATGAATTGTATGATGTTTCATTAAATATATATTGATCATAAATAATCCATGGATATAGACCGTCGAATAATGACATATATATTTAGAGTAAATTATTAAAAATTTCCATACAAAATTACTTCATTATTTTATATAAACTAATTTTATCCACCATGAAACATTATATACTTCCATAGAGAAACAACACTATTGGTTTTATCTATGGGATTATGACTATTTATTATTAATGATTAATAATATGTTCATCTGAATTTCATAAATCCTTGTATTAGTTAATACAATTAATGATTGGATTGAAGTAGAATATCATCACTCTTCCATATTAATTTTATACATCAGTTTGAATATCATTGTAAGACCATAAAATTTTTACCTTTAATGAGTTAAATTTTAGATAATGTAGTATATATTATCATAGATATGAGGTTCTTAATATTGAGAATGTAGTCTGGGTTTCATTACATGAGATTTTACCCTATTATTGTTACATTATAATATAAAGGGTTTTTCATGAATTATAATCCAATTCATCATGACATCACTATTCTAATGGTTGTGTTTATTAATTTAGGACAATTTATAATGGAGACAATATGTGTATTTCACTCAAGGGATGTAGATTAATATGTTTTAAATAAATATGTTGTGAGTGGTGATTTAATGAAAGATATTGACTTTACCTGCTAATGGTATGAGTAATGTGGATTATATATAAGTGAATAAATGAAATGGATTTGAAAAAAATCATGAGGATCACAAAAGATATTTTTATCAAAATTATTTCATTTAATTAATATTATTATATAATATTATAAAAAAATAATCACTATTATTAAAATTCATTATAAAAAAAGTTATATATATGAAATATTTTTCATTTCATTGATTCTATTAGATAAACTCATGGAACTATTTAGACATTTCCTTACATTGGAAATTATATATTTTTTTAGAAATTTTATTTTTCATTTTAGATTAAGTCACATGCATAATATCATTTTAGAAATTTTATATATTTTTATATATTTTAATATTTATTCAGATTTTTTTTCATCATATCCATTTCATTTATAGTCTTTTATCATAATTTAATACCATTATTAGAACACATTGTTCATGACTATTTTCTAAAAATAGAATTAGGTAAACACACTTCCATAGTTTGATAGAAAATCCAATAATCCAATTTATTATAATATCTATTTTCAAATAGGTTTAATATGAATAATTTTATATGGGGAGTTATAAATGGTATCAATACCTAATTTTTTTTAAAAAATTAATGATGTAAAGGTATTTCTTCTTTTGCAATGTAATTAAAACAATAGTTGTATTTGTTTTTAGGAAAACTATTTGACTAACATCTCCAGTTTTGGGATCAAAAATGTAAAATTATTATTCATTTAATATAGAAGATTTCAACTTACCATTATGAAAAATTTTAAGGTCAAAAAAATCAATAGTTGTCAATGTCAACAGATGATTCCCTGACTATGAAGACTTTTGGAGTGATGAGTAGGTTAATTAAAGTTAGAGAAAAAATAAAATTTGAGATAAAAAATTAATCCACCTAAAACATGATAATTTGGAGGTAGAGAAAGGTCATTAATAGATCATACAACCTAACTACCTAATTACATTCCTTTTAGAAGTTTCAAATTTTATAGACCAATAAATAAATAAGTAGTTTTAGGCTAATGAAATAACCAATCACGCATATCTGCTAAATTATATTCATTATTATGCATAAAATTAAACATCCTTTCATTGATATTAATTTTCCAACAGAACAATTATATACCATAGATGATGGAAAAACTACAATGAATACGTTTATTATAAATAAATAATAATATATGGTGATACACTTACAACATTAAAAACTACACATTACCCAGATGAATAACATTACGAACCAAAGATACATGACTCATAAAATATAATTCTGTCTTTGATGGATACTAATTGTGAAAATAAAACTTTTATAAATATAAGATTAATTTAAACCAAGTAAAAATACCTATGGAATGTGATGAAGTGTTAGTAGATCTATATCTAAATAAGAAAACATATACTAAAAATCATAATGGAAATCGTCAATCTATGATAAATGAAAAAATATCCACATAATAAATAGTTTTTCATTGATAGAGGAATTATGACCAATATATCCATTCAATACCTATATATTATAAGTATATCATTCATGGGATAATGTATAGAAAATATTTTATGGATGCGGTCCTTGTGATTTTATTTAGAAAGATATAGATTTATCACAGTATAGAAGATATGATTAAGGATGTCGAACACCATTTCAAATATGGATTTTCTTATTGTATATATATTCAATGAAATCATTCATATGGTTAACATAATTTTAATTTTCAATATTTTTAGTTTCATAGTTAATTTTTAGTTTTGATTATATGAAATTTTTAATGTATTTTACATTCATAAGGCAAAGGTTGATGAATGTAATTTACATTCTCAAATCATTCTACTAAATAAATAATAATTTTATATATCAAATTCAATTTATTAATTAACTGACTTAATTTCATTAACATTTTTATGATAAATATTGAATAATAAAGATGTATTATAGAAAGTATTTTGTCCTCAGGGGATGATCTACTGATTGATGATGTGTTTCTTTTCCTTTATAGTTTTATTAATAGTTCATAAATTTATATATGAAAAATAATATCTTTATTTGGATATTAATATAATCCATTGACATTGGATACAATGTTATTAATGATAAATTAACTAAATATATAATCATGCTTTATGATTAATGTAGTGTCCCACTATTCATTTTTAAATTCATTGAAACAGATACAAATTTAATCATTGTTTTAATTCATTGCATTATTTAATATCTAATATTCACCTCTCAATCATGATAATATTGTATATAAAACTATTATTTTAATATTAAAAAAATTCTTGGGAAGCATTGGACATTTAGTCTATGATTAAATTCATTTTTCTTAATGATGAACTAAAATAGATAAGATTCATTAATATATGGTTGGGATATATTATCATTTAGCCACAATATCTACACTAATACCATATTTTTATTTTAACATTTATTATGATTTTATAAACCAAGGAAAAACATTTGGTAATATATAATATAATAAAAAAACTATTTTCATCACATATCAGGTTATGTTTTATGAGTATAATTTATCTATAATTTTTGGTAGATCATGTTTCATGAATATTTTGTGTATAATGTAAATCAAAGATGGAATATGATAAGGATTAGTTATTTCATATTGGTAGAAAGGTATATAATGTTAATTATCATTTCAATATTATGACAAATCAAATGATTAAAATAGAAATATATAATATATAATGAAACCCTAAGACATATTATGTATAGTGGAAGATTCATTAAATATTTTTTAATGTCATGAAATTTTAATCAACATAACAAAATTGATATGAATATAATTTGGTGGTTCAATTAAAAGGAAAATTAGAGAGTATATTTTATTTGAATTTAATTATAACATATGAATTTTAAATTATAGATGTATAATCATCATTGAGAACATGAATTTTTTCCACAACCAACCTACCCTTAAACAAAAAATATACTATATAAATGTTACAAATTATTAATGAATTAATATTCTATAAAATTATATAATTAAATAAGAGTGGATAAATTTTGTAAAGGATACATATACCTATGTATTTATTATTACATAATGTAAATGATTATTGAGTAATGGGATAAATTAATTCCAAGAAAGGGAATAAAAAATTTAAATTAATAATAATGAAAATTTGAAATATGATAATTTAATTATAGATAGATTAGGATAACTAGTCAGATATATGGAGAATTGTATATTGATTGATTGAAGAGTTAACCCAATTCATTCACCTCAACATACCTGTTAATATTTGGTTAGCAAAATCATATTCATTGAACCTTATTGATCATATTTTTAAACAAATTATAAATTATATTTTTGGAGAATTATAAAGATGCAAATATTTTTGAATTTTAATATGTGTTAAATTTTTAAATAATAACCCATTAAACATTTAATTTTTGAATTAACATATATTTATAATTTAATCATATTTTTCTATTTTATTTAATTTATAACGTTATTTATTTTTGATGTTATAAAACGTGGAATTATTTTTTAATAGAAAAAAAAAATTTTCCCACATTTAATTTTTCATGTTTGGTGTCAAATATATTGAGTTATGAATTGATAATGTAGTTCATTATAATGTATATAAGAAATTAATTTTCTTATGTTATATTGTCATCAATCTTGTAGATTTGTGTAAATTATGAAAATAAATATTGAAAAACATAATTGTCCATTGTTTTGAATCAAGGATACTATGATAATGTATATAGAGTTAACCATTAATTTGGATTTCAGACGACATGGTTGATTGTACAAAAGAACAATGATACCATAAAGCCCCAAAAGTGAATTCGATGAACAAAAATACAACTAAAGAGACTATGAATGATATGCATATTTAATTAAATGCTTATTAAGTGAGAAAAAATTATTTCAAATATCACATTAGTGAGAAATATATAGATTAATAACTTTAGTTATGAAAATTTATTTTTAATTCAACGAATGATGGGTTTAAAAATTGTGAAATATAATATATCATTCTAAGACATAAGGAATTTGATAAGAAAAAACATGTAAAAAAATATGATATCCATATTTCAAAAATCTAGAATAGAGTTTTATTATTAGTGAATTATTTTCATAAAAAGCATACAATTATTATTAACTAAATATATGTGTTTTTCATTAATAAATATTGTGTTATTATTATTGAGTAATCATCTCAAAAAATGTAATGATACAAAATATTGAGACTTATGTTTATATCACACATATTATTATACCTAATCATTATTCATATAAGGAAGATCTAGGATTATGTTTCTCACATGATTATTTTAAATGGTTAGAAATATGAATATATTAAAAAAAAATAACCCCAATTTACAGAAACAAAATAAAATGACAAATTGATGTTCATGATCATCAGCTATAGAATATATGAAAATTAATTTTTATATGACATTTAATACTTATATCCTTCTAGGTCCAATTTAAGTGATATTTTGAGAAATTATCGATGAGGATATTATATATTTTTAACTTCAATTCCTGGTAGAGGGGTCATATATTAATCAAGTATTCAATTATAAATTCAAATGTTAATGGTGGGCATTTTTGGTTCTCTTGATATGGTTTGTCTATCAATGGGCTAGATGATAATTTAAGAAGCAGGGAGAGATGTGTCACCTAAATTATCAATATATATATAAAAATAATGTATAGGGTTGTTACACCCATGGCAACCAATAATACTATAAGATTATAATGTTATAATGTTGTTCCATCAAGTATCCAGTTTCCCTTCAGTGGGTACCCAATAGCCCCAGGCCAGTTATATATTAAACATTTGGGAATTTTAGTAATTATAATGTTTTATTTTTCCCCACTTTGAGGTTAGGCCGAATTTTTTTTCCAAATCCAATCAATATATCCTCAAATTACACCATCAAATCACTTTTTTGACGACATTATTCTAAGTGACTCTACAAATATTCAAATGATTTTTCATTTTTATTCCAAGGAAATTCATCCACTCTCGTGTCATAAAAACAATCATTATTGTTAATTTATTTCATTCTTGTATTGAAAATTTGATTCAAGGATTCATAATGAAAATGTGTAATCACTTCCAGTATTGGAGATTCGTCTTTTTATTTTTTTAGTTTACGATTGAGTTAGTTCAATGACATTGGAGTTTGTATTGATTCCAATCAGTTAATGTAATAATTGTTTCATTAGTTTTCAATATTTTTGAGAAAAAATAAATTTACGTTTGATGAAAAAAATATATATTGAGTTTTTTTACTATATAATGGTTTTTTTATGAATTTATAATAGGATTTATTAAATTTATACCCTTTTTAATAGTTATAATTAAATTATAAAATTATTTAATATTATAATTTTTAAAAATGATTCTTAAATGATATTTAGTTATATTCAAATCATATCTAGATTATTGTTTAGATGATTTATCTTAGAAGTGATTTAGTTAGGATGTTATCAATGCTTTGGTTAATTTCTAGGATATTATTGGGAAATTCTTCCTATTGGAATATTTTTAAGTGAATGATAAATATTTAAGAAACATATGAAAACAAGAAATTGATGTTTTCATGTTTTTTATGTATAAAGTTAATTATTTTAGTTTAATTTCAATATAACATATAACATAATTTTGAAACCATTCATTATATTTATGTTTCAATGTTTTATAATGAAACAAATTTATAGAATGGTCTAATTTTGAAATTATTTATTTTTAATTTGAATTGAAAGATTTAAATTCATTTCCAATGTCTATAAATATTATTTTATTTCATTATATTTAGTGCTAATTGTATTTTGGATCCTTCCTAGGATTCTATATCTTTTTCATTATCTCCTTCAAATTATTCTATTCCATTAAAACTTATAAGTTATCTGGTAGGATGTACTAAAAAGTCATTAAAACTACACAATTCTAAATTATTTTTATAAGGATGAATATAATATTCCTATAAAATAAATTTTAGTTTATTTGAACATGTTTGACTTTGGTATATATAATTAAATTTTATTCATTTTATAATAATATCAATTCATTTTACCATGATTAAAATGAGTTATATGTCAATGATATAAATTAACATTAGTTAAGATATTTATTAGTGGAGAGGAAATGATAGGGATTATTTGTTATAAGGGATTATACAACTCATATATATCCTAAATTTTATTAATAATGTCATTGCCTTGAAAAAACCAAATATCTTTAGAAAAACATGTAATTAACAAATATTTTCATAAATTAATAATATTTTCAAAGGATTATTCACATCCTTATTCTTCATTGTCATTTTTATGAGACATACCTTTTCATAAAACATTCACACACTACCTTATAAAATAACTCACTATTTTCAGTGATTACAAATTGAAATTGAATAGATAGGTAATTTTTATGTGTTGATTTTTTACGAAATGAAAATTAATTTCCCAAAATAATTTACCTATTATATGTGTAAAATTATTTGGTTTTAAAGAATAATTTACTATTGGTGTTTCATATAATAGGGTTAAATAACTTATGACGGGTTTCAAAAATGGAATTATTATTTTTAAAATAAATAGACTTATAATTTAATTAATGTTTAAACAGAACTATTTCAATTCATATACTGTCAAATCAGGTTGTTTCTATTTGGTATAGGTTCTAACCAATGATATAGTTACAACATTTAATATTTTATTTCCACAATATATACATGTCCATTTATCAATACATAAGGGAGTTTTTTAAATTCTATTCATTAGATTCTCATGATTTTATACACATTTATCTGTAATTGGTAAAACATACATCGTCATTATAATTAAGTATTTATTATATTATTGAAATGGGGTTTTTTTACATTTGATAATTTATTAGATATGGTTCTCTTGTGCTCGTGTGTTGTGATATATTGATTTGATACATTGTATAATGTGAATTAGATTATGTATTCTTTAATATACTAACCATGATATATATTTAATTCAAATGTTTCCATGAGAATAACTGTAGATTTGAAATATGATAGATACGTTTTATGGAAAATTCATAATATTGATATATAAACAACAAGTAGGTATTCTTACTATTGAAAAACATGTTTTGAAAATGGTACAATATAGTATTGTCTTATCATCAATGTGGCAGGGGCTCAAAATATTGTCAACTTATTTTAGAATAGGATATAATAATTACCTGTATCGTTAGACGAATTATATTAATCCAAGGGATGGGTTATATTATTGTTCTAACAATAAAAGAAAACATTTAAAATAAGGATGGATTTTTGTGAACCTATATTCATTTCACAAAAATATAATTTTATTTGGGTGAATATTAACACATAAGTAAGATACTCAAAGGATCTATTTTTTCCTCCCATAGATTATATACTTCAATTATCATCTATATATCTACGTTAAACCCATTTTAGGTATAGAGGGAATGTAATATATCTGTATATGGAGTTATTAGTGGTAATGATTATTAATATATGAACTAACAATATGTTTATCTTCTTCATTACATTATTTGTTTAGTACCGGTACTAATTGATCATATATATATATATATATATATATTTGTAAATGATGACACAATATTATGAATACATATGGTCATTCATTATTTTGTTCTCTGACATTGATGACATCCTACTATGTATTCATGTGATCACATCCTGCATGGACCCCTCACTACCCAAAAAACTTCATATTTTTCATTTTAGGTACCATGTCGTTGGATTTTTCATGGCTCTAATAGTCTTGGTAATCAGTTTTAATTAGAGAGTTTGTATTGTTAGATAGGTTATTTTATGGGTGTGAAAATAATATATATATAGGATCCATTTGAAGATAGTTCAATTAAATTATTATATATAGTACCTTCTACCGTGTATCCTTAGTTAATGTTTAGATTATCGTATTTTTTGACAATTTGGGTATTGATAATTTCTCATTTAATATTTAATTAATATGAATTTTTCCAAGATTGTGTTTATGCATTGATTTAGGAACCTCTTGTACAACTTGTAATACATAAGAATTTATGTTAAAAAATACATATATTAGATGTCTATATTTCTTGATTAGTTTTCTATAAACCCCAAAAAATATGATACACTTTCAAATGACCAATAGTGAATTTTTTTATCACAATCCACTCCGTAGAAAAGCACCCATCATGGGAAAAAAATAGAGAATAGAGATATTGACGTTTGGGTCCTACATCCTGTATGTTCCACATTATATAAAATTGAATTATGGGTGAATCATACATATTATTGAGAGGTATTATCCTCATAATGAATATGAGGAATGAGAGATAAGAACAAAAAAACAACTCCTACTCAATAATTAGTATAAAAAGAAACCATGTAAATGCATGTAATGTAATAAATAACTACTAAAACTAAATAATAAATTAAAATTCCAAAAAAAATAAATTCTACAGTAATCTAGAATCTCAATGATTAAATAAAACCCACTAGATAATAATACCCATCCTGATACCCACCATGAAACAAATGAGCCAAAAATAACTTATATATATATAGGGTGAGAATAATATGTATAATTAGAAGGGTCCTCTTTAGAACCTATAAAGGAAAAATATATAGAGATTATGGTAAAACCCAATGAATTACAAGAGAATCTAACTCACAACATAAAAAATAATACTAAATTATTGTCCTCATCATGGATAAATATTACAAATTAATAAAAACATGAGATCATAATAATTAAATAAAAATATGTGTACCCAATTACCGCATCCTTAGTGGTTTTATACTCTTCCCCAATGTCACACATCCTAATACATAAAAATACGAATGATTCCATCCCAATAAAAACTAAACTAAAGAATAATTTCATATATCATATGCATCACAACATCTAATCATCAAAAAACACATATATAGATAGTAACTGATTTGTTACTGAGTGAACCATAACTTGAATGGAATATATTTTTCATCTTGTATTGTATCTAAATCTATCATTTCCCATAAATAGAGTAATGAAATATTGTCCATCAAAACTCATATATGTAATAACAATAATTATCCTCATGATACTATTTCAAGAAATAAAATTGTTTGAAATTACCATAATCCCCTATATGTACAGGAAAATATATAACTAACAGTGTATGTAATTAATACTAGCATGAAATAATTCAAAGAGAGTCATGTGGGGATAGTGGGAAAAAGGTATCATCTTTTTCTCCTCAAACTAATAGTAAATGGAAAACAACCATAAAAATTCAAATTAGTGTCAGTTTCCCTAGTGACATTGGTGGGTTAGAATATGAAAAAATGAAGCATTCAACATATAATATATTTCACAATCACACTATGGTAATTAACCAAGTTTTAGTGTCACCCACACCTATCCCCTTTTGGACTCCCAACTACAACATCTATGGACTAGATATATAATAATCCCAAAAAAGTATAAGAATGCATTAATTCATTCATTACTTGAATTTTAATCATTTCATATTGGTAAATTAATTTTTTTCCATTAAATAACAGCATTCCAATCATATTTCTAGGCTTCATTGTTAAGTCCATATCCTCTTGACATAGCCTAACAGAGTCCATTATTTCTCAACATTACCATATTTCCAGCATCCCAAAAAACACCAACACCAAGGGTAAAATTATTTATTATATATTACTTTATAAAAATTATGAGAACCATATGAAGCATACTAATATACCAAATATGATAATAAAAACCAATCACATCCAACTTCCTCATGAAGTGGGTAATATAATGAATGAAAATGAACAACACATCATTCTTGACTGTAAGAATAACATTAACAACCAAGCATCCTAGTTCAATGAACAATAATGGGTGATCCCAACTTCTTCCCATTTCATTAAAAATGGTTTCATCCCTAACACCACAATTAATATCACAACACACATCCCAACATTATAAGAACCAATAGATACCCATAACCAAAGATTCCCTTTATATATCTCATCAACCAAAAACCATCCCAGGCACTCCCCCAAAGTAATATTGATAAGTCATAAAATATTAAATAGTTTCAACAAAAAATATCGGCCCTAAAAACATGGAATCTTTCTTTCACATGAATATTGGATCACTTATCCCATACATTTATGTTTATTAAACAGCCTTGTTTATTCCAATCAGGTATTAACAGATTAATTTATCTTATTTTTCAACAAAAAATAACCTAATGAGATGGCTATTAACATATATAAAAATAATTAATCATGATCCCTAGAATATATTCCTAATTTATTTAAAATATAGATGTAATAGTCATCATTCTACATTAATTATTATTAATTGTAACAACGATCTTCCTTTTTTCATTTTATTTATCCACTACCATCATCAAATGGGTGAAAATTTTCAACTAAATATGCATTAAATATTATTTTCTTTCTATAAATTTTTAGAATGAACAATTTTATTAACCATTACTCTTAACTTATCCAATAAAACTATCACTACTGAAATTAAATTATTTCATAATTTTATGTAAATGCATGAACCCAAGTTAAAAATATTACCCAAAATTCATAAATGATGATTGATCAATATATATCAAATGAAGGGGAAAACTATTATCATAGTGGAGAAACATATGATCATTATAAACATGAAATATTTCTTTCAATAATACATTTCATTATTAAATATGTTTATTTATACCATCAACCAAATAGAAATCTCAGTGTTAGATTTATTAATTAAGATAAAATAGTATGATAAGAAATTAATATCCTCTAAAAGACTTCAACATTAACTTAATGAAAAAATAATGATAATAAACATCTAGATCACCTTCACAATAAGGTAACTTCACCACACCAGGAATGTTTCACCATGTACAGCATAAAAAACATCAAGTAAAATATATAGAAGTAAAAGAGATAAAAACCATATCATTAAAAGATTAATGGGAGGAAACTATTTCAATTTAAGATGAAACTACATGAAATGATACATTACTCATCTTAGATTAATATCGATCGAACATGGGAATCTGAATATTATTACCAATCGGAAAGTATCAAATGCTCATTTATAGAACTCCTATAGATGTGTGAAATTTGGAAAAAATGTGTGGTTATATATAAACATAGTGAGATATTGGTTTTATAGTGATATCATAAGGTGGAGACTCGTGTTTTGAATGGGTCATTGATGTTACAAATTGGCCTATGTTTAATTTATTCTGAAAAAAAATTCAAATACAAAATTTGTCCCAAAATTTGTTATCATCCGGAATTTCTTGTTTATGATGAGTGTTTTCATGGTCATATTCACTTGGTTAAAATCTAATGTCATTAAATTCATTGAAACTAAAAATTCTTTTAATTGAACCTTTCAAATACCCTTATAAATTTAGTGAATTTTATTTAGGTCATGACCTGTACTCCCACAAAATCTGTAAATGATAAATTCATTATGTGCACACCATTTCACATCATCATATCCTCTATTTTTAATATCGCAATTCCTAAACCAAATGGATACTCTTCTAGGATTTCACCAAAAATTAAATTATTTAAAAAATGTAAAGGGATGTGATAAACTATGGTAACATGAATTGTTTTTAATTATTTTTATAGAAAAAATTCTCAACCATGTTAAATAAAAAGAAATAATTATTTTCCTTCTAATAATTACCAATAAGTGTGCCTTATGTCCTATAATATCATACATTGATGTCATTTAGGTAACATTATATTGATTTTTAAAAAGTGGTATTATAGATTTTTATTTTTTAATTTGGGAAATAATTGTTCACTATTTAAATTTGGGATATGATATTGGAACTAAGGTGGTTACATTTAGTGAATTTCTAAATAATTTTTTTTTGTGGAGAATCAATTTTTTTTTTGCGATGTCTAGGTGTGTGGTATTGGAAATATAGGTGTGGATTATGTAATATTATATGTGGGATAAAATTTAATTTATATTAAATTAGGATGTATGTTTTTTTATTAATAAATATAAAAACCATCTATAATTCATGTGTCTTTTTTGGGGTTGAATAGTGGAATATTTTCATTCTATGTCAATTTGTATTATTAAGATTACTATAATATGTCAATAGATATAACTAATTAAAAAATTGTTAAATTAATTATTCATTCCCATATACCCTATTATGTGTTATCAAACTAATTAATGTCATTCAAATAACTTCTTGAGTTAGAATATACAATTTACCTCCCCATACAGTAATTTTTAATGTAAATTTCATATAGAATGAATTCTAAGAATTTAGATTTACATTAATTTTATATTATACTTGTGATAATTCTTATCAATTACAATTTTATATATATCATGTTATTTTTTCATATGATTACTAAATATTCTCAAATCTTGAAACTTATTTCTTGCGTATTTTTTATAAAATAATTCTACCTATTTATACCTTAGTAATGTAATGGTCAATTTATAACACATAATAGGGTAAAACCAGAATTGGAATACATTTCATACCATCTAAATATTGTTTATAAGACAAAAATTCAATATTATTGATTGATTTCATGTTTCAGAAATATATTATAATGTTTTCTTAACAAATCCATTTACATTTCTATCATCACGTAGATGTACCATATATGTTGATATCATTATTCGCTATATAAAACCAATTTATATTTCAAAAAAGAGGAAAATATTATAAAAAGTATAATGTTTCAAATTTATATGTTCCCTAAAGAAGATATTCTTAAATGGGAAATAATTTCTTTTAGAAAAAACTTGGACCTGTTTTTAATTAACATGCAATTCAAATGCATTTTAGTGAAATAATAGATTTAAAATCTTATTATATATTAAAATTGTAATTAATATGGGGTATTATAATTTCAATTGAAAACCAGAATAATTTTTATATTTTGATATAATCATAAATATGTATTATTTTCAGTTTTTTTTAAATTGAAATCATTTTGTTGTAACACCATTTTAGAATGAGATTTTTTTATAAATATATACACAACGATTTGTATGAAATAGGTAAAACATATATTTTTTTTTTGGTTGTGATTTTATTAGATATATTAGTGTTTTTATAGTGACGTTTTAAATATATTAAAATGTTTTATAATCCCTTATATATAAAATTCAATTAAGCAAAGAAATTGTATGTTAATTTTTAAGATATTACAGCAGATCATGGAATTTTTTTCAATATATATATATATATAAATAGTTGTTGTTGAAATTTAAATTAATTATTTTAATTTATATTTAATCATGGAATTTAAGAATTATAGAATAGGTTTTTTGCGGATATATAGTGATATTTTTCTAGATAGATTATATTATTATCACTGAAATTTTATGATTTTTGATGATATTATTATTTTCATAAGAATATAAATAAATGGAGAAATTACTTCTTTTAGAATTTGAGTTTTATATGAATTCTCAGTTATTTAATAATCATGGAATAAATTACCCCTTTAACTTATTTTGGTTGAATTATTTAGTAGGGATAATTGTAATTTTTTAGTCTTATTGGATCAAATTAAAATCAGAATTTTGTGTAATGGTTAAAAATTATATGTTAAATTTTAAAATTTTAATTTCATTTGAATCATAAAATTTCAATGTGGGAATTAGTTTTAAATTTTGATATTGATGGTGGATTTTTTGTGTATATTTAGGCATGTTTTGACGTTTTGTAGGTGAGATATGAGTTTTATAAGGATATAAAGGGGTTTTATGTATAATATTTTGATTCTAGTAACATCATGTACTTGGTGATCCAGATAGAGGCCATGATTCTTATGTGGTACAATTGTGTACATGGTGGCCATTTATTGGTTGAATGATATGATAAGGTATGTAAACTTTTAAAATTTTAGGAACTTTGGTATTTTTACTCTATAATTTTTAACAGATTATTGTATTCATTAGAGGCCATTTGATATAATCAACTAGAAAACCCTATAGATCTTTTAAATATTGTATTATGATCTCTTTTCATTGTAAATATATATGGATTAATAGTTTTTGTTAATTCAGAATCCAATTTTTCGTGTCCACTATTATATCGACAATTTATATTATTTATTTTTTTATTATTTCATTACCTCTTGTTTATCTATTATAATTTTTCCATTGACTATATCTTAGTGATATAAATAACAATCATAGATAGTTTTTTATTATTATTTTATAGAATTCATAATTAGTTTTTCCCTTCTATTGGTGGTTTTCATGATTTTATGATGATGATGTATGGGTTGTATTATGGTTTTGTAGTCATTAGGGATGAATTAAACATTGATTTGGTGACTATAAGTATTAATTTAGGAAACTATATTATGAAATATATATATAGTAATTTTTGAATGGTTTTTACATGTTTTATTGATTTGTTAATTATGAAAAATAGTTTATTTAAGTCATAGTTTTTATTTGTTATTCTAAATCAATAATATGGGATTTTTTTGTGATGTTTAGATTTTTCTATAATGATCGATTTGATTATAAAGAAGTATAATTATTTGGGTAGGTTTTTTTAAACCCCATGTTGAATTTTAATTCTATTTCATGTACATGACAACTACTAGTATTTTATAATCTAGTTATACTTTTCAAAATTAAACTCAAAAATATGGATTTATTATTTGAAGTTAATTTATATTGAGTGATTTGTTTTTAGTGGATATTCATGAGCTAATATAAAATTTTTATCAATCCAATATTTAATCATGTGATCCTATATTTTATAAATAAATATAATTCTATAAGATATTATTTTTGTATTCATGTAATGTAATTATATAGAGAACATATAAAATATAATGAGAACATGGTACATAATCATGCATACATTTAAAAACCTTTC
The DNA here is from genome assembly GCA_963277665.1 of Viscum album. Lineage (NCBI taxonomy): Eukaryota > Viridiplantae > Streptophyta > Magnoliopsida > Santalales > Viscaceae > Viscum > Viscum album. The sequence continues at coordinate 809,365,480 of OY728126.1, read as the reverse complement.
ATTCAACTTACATACACATAACTCTTACAAAAAATTACCATACAATTGATATCCATACCCAATGCATTTGTGGTTATAATGTTACCACCCAGCCATAGTTTATCATTTAACCACCAAAATATTTCTTATGTTCAAAACAGCCATATTTGATTTGTCGCATAACCACATGTCTTTTGTCAATGTTATATTACATAATAACAACACATAAATGATTTCAATTATAAAAATTCCACTCAAAACAATCATTTCCAATCATAAGAAACCATTTCAAGATATTGATATAGAAAAACGATTTTCAAACCAATTTAAAATACAAAAATACCTAAATAAGTTAATAAAGGGATTTCTATTTTTCATTTTAAATACATTATGTCTTATATATTCAACAAAATATCAAATAACGGTTATAGTGGTAGAGAAGTCGTTGTCACCGTGTACATTAAAAATAATTTTTTATCATTTTTTAAATAAACTAAAATGATTTGTATTATAATATTTCATTTTTAAAACCATTGAATGATATCAAAATAAAAGATATTTATTATACCCCTTATAAATGATGGTGTAGTAAAATATCAAAATATATCTCAAAGAAAGGATATTGAGACGGAGTCCCTTACAAGGATCCAATTAGGAAAAAATTTGAGGGAAAATAAAATATTTCAAATTTTAAAAATTTATTGTATATATAAATACATTATTAATAGAAATTTATAACAAATGGACATAAAAAAATATTGATAAAAGTAAATAATCATAACATTAAAATAAGGGTTTGAGTTAAAAAAATTATTTTTCGTTTAGTCTTGATCATCTATTAAAATATTAATATTAATTAATAATAATAAGATAATTCATAATTTATCGAGAACCTTTTTCATGATTATTATTAATTATATATCATGTGTTACCATTTTTGGACAATTACATAATTGTTTGAGCTCATGTTGGAAGTTTTGTCAATATTCAGAAATTGAGTAAAAAATGAACATTATATGATGTCAATAGACCACATGGTCATAAGTTCTTCATATCCAGAATAATATTAATGAAATTTTAATAACATTAATAAATAAATTAAAACATTAAATCTGTTCATTAAGTATGGATATGAAAATTTAAAAAAATTACCATCATGGAGAATGTAAGACGTACTAACTCCTAAGTAATGATTCTAATTTTCATTGATCAATATGTAAATAAGGTATTTATTATTTAATAATTAGAAAAATATCATTATATGTTAATCATAATAAAAATAATTTAAATATACTTATATAAGTCATACATTGGACGTTGTGAATAATAACTAATAACATCGCTTCAGGGAGGTGATAGTACACATGGAAGAACGAACAACATTATCATTTTTATGTTCATGGTAACTATGAACATAATGGATATATTATTATCATATAATGATATATATGTCATATATATTACATCTGAACGTTAATTCTATCATTATAACCCTTAATATAGACGGTTATGAAAAATAATTTTATTATTCTTTACAGGTGATAGTTTACCAATACACACAGAAGATTAATTCCTTTCGCATTTTATAGATGTTGAGATGGATATTGGTGATGAAATTAACATAATAAAATTTTATTATATATATAATATTTTATATATTATCTCATCATGTTTGGTGAATATTTAAAAAAGGTGGAAGAATAAGTAAAATGGAAACACTAAAATAAAAATATTTTCTCATCTTCAGACAATCACAATTGTTTAACACCTTATCGCCTCTATAGAGGGTCTTATTCGTAAAATAAGGAATATAAAATTTGGTTAGGAATTTTAAAAATTTAATTTTGTAGAGAATTGATGATCCAAATGTTTTATGAATTATATGTAATAGAGAGGATTTGGGGAACTTTTATCGGATAGGGGAGGGTCTATCAAGAAGATCTTAAGCGTTTTAAATTAAAATAAATTAATTTTCTATTCCTAATGTGTCAAAACTGATTTATTTGTTATAATAGATGAAAATGGGAAAAAATTAATTCATATGATAATAATTATAAATATTTTCATTTTTCTTAATCAATTCATTTTGTTTTTACACATATTTTACCCTTTTTAATCTTATAGTGATATCATGATACTTACACAATGTTGGATAAAATTATAATCATAACATAAAAACAGAAAATAAAACATTCATTTATATAAAATTAATAATTTCCACAAATATTCGTCACATTATTTTTATTTTTATAAATTTTTTTAATAAAATATTATATATTTTAACATACCAATAGTGTCAACTTTGATACAATTCAATAGTTGACAATTTAAAAATATCATAACAGTAAGTTGCATTTGAAGAAAATAATTTGGATAATCACAATAACAATAAATTCATGATTGAAATTATTTTATTACATAAGTTATGTTAAAATATATTTATTATAATATTTCTTATGTCATTTATTTGATTATGCCATTAACTAATAAATTAATACATCATCATTGTGTTAGTATTTAATTTAATTATTTATTTCCTAAACATTATAAATATATTTCAGTGATATATTTAATAATTTAAGCTTTTTAGGGACAATTTATTTTTTAATTTATCACTTATACATCCCCATATTAAAATTTTTATATTATTAATTGACATGATTTATACATATTTCTCTTTTCTTTAAATAAAATAATATAAGTGTCATAGTCTCACCCAAGTAGATTCCAAAGGCCAAAATTTCATCCCATATTTTTTATAGGTCAAAAAATACTCATATAACAATATTATTAAAGGTTATGGTAGTTTTATAATATTTAAAATATTACTTTAAATTTAATTACCTAATTTACCCTTAACTATTGTAATACAAATTATCACTAATGCTACTCTTCATAATGTAAATGAATTAAAGGGAAACATTTAAATAATTTAGAACTTCATATTCCAAATATTTAATTTATTTTTTAAAAATTTTAAGGACATCATAGGAAAAAAATTAAATAAAAATTAACCCTACCGACAGAATGAGAAAACAATTATTGAAAGTAAAATATTCAAAAGTTCACATAATATTTATGTCCAATTTCTATTTGAAATTAACTCCAATGAAATAAATTAGTTTAAATTATGAAAATATAATCTACTTATAAATGAAAACTACTTAAATAGGTAATCCAACTATATAACAAATAATAAAAATATTTGAATTAAAATGTAGTATTTTTCGCAATTCATTATAAATTGATTATTATCATAAATACAAATTATCCAAAGAAATATTTTATTTCATTATTCTAAATAATAGGAATATTTTTCTCAAATTTTACTTTTAAAAGTGTAAAAACTATTTTTAAACTGTGTTCTTTAAAAAAATCTACACAAATTCCTTTTTTGAATTATACTCTTTTAAGGATTAAATTAGAAGTTTTTATTAGATAATTTCTAAAAAAATATAATATGATTTATAAATATCATATTTAAATTAAATTTCATTCATATAATTTAAAAATAAATATTTTATTATATTATAATCATAATTATTCGAACATAAATAGTTTTTTCTAAAAACATATTCTATATATTGAATTAGTTTTTATTTAAATTTATAATTAATTTGAAGACCAATGTATAATTATTTAAACATGTTTTAACCATATTCTAATAATTTAGTTAATATTATCAGATACTATCTTTCTAACATCTAGTTTATAATGGAAACATTTTAAAAAATATTATGTTCTTTATGATCGATGTGATGTATCATGTACACTATAGAACATAATATTTCCTTTTAAAAACACTAGATGTATATTCTACACCCCCACCTATGGGAAATTTTATCCTTACATTTTTCTTTTAGAGTTAAGTATCTAAATTATGTCTTTTAAAAATACCATAATTACATTCCCTCAATGAAAAAAGTGTTAAAACAATTCTACTTTTTGAGAATGAATAGAAACAAAGAAGGTCACCTATTCTATTAAGTCTATGGATTCATGTAAGAAAACATATATATATATATATATATATATGAAAAAATGAACTATACTATTATGAGGGAGAGTGATAGAATACATTATTAGGTGAAAATTAACAATCACAAAACCATAAATTTGAGAAGGGCTAAACAGTCATTAATTTTTTTAGAGGAAATGTAAATTGAAATTGTTTATACATTAATGATAATTTTCATAGTGTTTTGGAATTCATTTATTACCCAAAATAAGATCCTAAGAAAATTTAAATTCATAACAAGTATAGTTTAAACCTTCAAACAATTTTCACTACAAAATCATCTTTTTCCACAAAATGATGATTATTTATGGGGAACATTTCTCCGCTGAATCAACTTATAGAGTATCACATAATCCAAAAATCATTTAATATATACTTATCCTATATTGAAACATGAAACAAAACTAAAATGTTTAGGATAAAATATGATATTACACAAAATATAGTAAATTAAAATAAATGAATATTTTTTATCTCCAATATTTTATAATAATAACCAATGTTCAATTAATATCACTCAACTATTCATAATATTCCAATAAAACAATCAAAAATATGTTTAAAACACAAAAATTACTGGACCACATAATATTCCAAGAGAAATTTTATTATTTTTCAACAAATATCATCATTCCCTCTTAATGTATCATACAAAAAATATTATTACCAAAATAACATATTCTCTAAGATATGAATATTATTTCAATAAAAACCAGTATCACTATAATTCTGTAATTAAATCATAGATTCTTCTACAATATAATTCAACATTTCAAATAAAATAATATTGTATTTGGTTTTCAGTCATCTAACAGGATTTGCAATATAGTGATCATATTCCAAACTAGAATTCATAACATAATTCTAAATTTCACTTTCTAATGCTAAGGAAATCCATTTGATAAGGTATAAGTTCCCAAAATCAAATTATTCTCAATCCATAAACTCATTTAACTAAACAATTTCATACTAACCATGGAATTCACGTAGGCAAGTTTTAATTAATGGACCCTTGTATTCCATTGATTGTGGGTTTGATTCCTGTAGCCTTATCTGACGCAATGGATTATCACTCATCCTTTTGGTTTTTCTTTTAAAAAAATATTGAATTACAAAAATATTATGAATTACTAAAATATAAACATAATATTTTTTTTAAATCATTTTCTATCTCATACCATTAATTTTTCATCCCAAAATGTAATAACCAATAATCAAATCGAAGATGAATGTTAAAAAACAAAATTTATCCAGCTTCAAATTTCATTTCATAAATCATAATATAGCATTATAATATAGTAAAACTATAATCAAACATAAAATTATAGGCTAGTGATGATATCTGTAACTCTTTAAAAAATCATCCTAATCTCCAATGTTATCTAAACTATCATCTAGTACCAATTGTAAGGACCTGACTTTATACATTATATAATCATAAGTTTCGTCACTAATTTTGGAATATTTCTTCTTGGGGATATTTTCTAGTTTAGAACATTATATAATTTGTTCATAACTAATAAATAAGTATGGCCAAAGAAAAAAAAATTAGACACTTAAAATTGTATCCATTTTTTATAAAACATATAATATTAAAATGAATAATGGTTACTTATATGTTTAATCACCATAAACATTCCTTCATCATTTCCTCGATTCTATTTTCCCTTAAATACTGTGAATTTTTTTAAAACATTGGATGAGGAATAAATGTTAAGTAAGCTATTCAAAAAGAAACAAAACTGTTATTCTTTCAAAAACATGAAAACCAGGAATACTCAATCATTATATATTATTTTCACCTAAAATAAGTATTTAACATATTCCGTTGATTATAAGAACCTTTTATACCTTTTTTGTAAATATATTAATATAAAATTAATATAAAGAAATTATATCTTATAATGGTAACTTCAAAAATAATCATACGTAAATGGAATAACCATTCAGTCAATTACCATTCATATCACACTTAGAAATGTAATAGTCATACAGACCACTTCCATACAAAATGGACCGGTGGTTATAACGTAACCACCCATACTATATTAATCATGGAACCAACCATCTGTGGTTTCTCACAGAACCACCCATATTCGGATTATCATGTAACCACACCTTGAATATCCAAATACCATTGAATAATCATTAAACATAAAATATTACAATTATAAATATTTCACTCTTAAAATTTCATTTTCAATCATAGGACATTATTTCATGATATTCCAACTGTAAATTCTTTTAAAAAACCATTTTCTATTCCAAAATACCAAAATACCAAAAAATGGAATAATGTATTTCTTCACCCTTTTAAAACCATTACGGCTTAGAGAAGAATCCAAATATAAAATAACAATTACAGTAGAAGATAATTCATTATCAATAAATATATTAAAAAACATTCCTTTGGTCTTTTTGTAATGAATATAAAATGCACTATATAAAAATAATCCTTTAAAAACATTTGAATGAAATTTAAAGTTAAAGTGGTTGATTATATAAATTATAAATCAAATTGGTGAATAACATAAATGTTTACCTCAATTAAAAGAGATTATGATGAAGTCCCTTACAATGACTCCTTTATTAAAACATTTGAGATAACATTAAAAAATTCATAATATAAAACATTCGTGTCCATATTAATACATTCATAACAACGATTATGATAAAATTTAAATAAAAAAGAAAAATTTATAAGTGTAAACTCTACAAAAAATACGTATAAAAATATAAACTTATTGACATGTAATTAATATGATGGAATAAATGAGCAATTATAAAAGATATTATATTTTATTAGTATCAATTTTAAACACCAACACATGTTTTTATGAATGGATATAGTTTTTAATATTGATTATTTAACACCATCAAATATTTTTCCAAAAAATAAATCTATTTCATTATTATATCAATACTAACATTACTTTTTAAAAATAAATAAATATATTTCTATTATTTGTTATTAACAACATATTTTTACCAATATACAAATTTGTTATAATAAAATATTCAATAACATAATATATTTTACAAATAATATATATATATATATATATATATTATAAGTAATATGATAAATTATAATTATTTAAATAAAAATATATAATCATGTACTTTCCTTACCAAATTATATGATTGTGGTATACATATATATATTTTTCATATAAAATTAATGATAAATGATTATATATATAATTTCATTATTTGAATACGATATAATTTTTTAAGCAATATATATATAGATATTAGAAAATCAATATAATTTCATTTCTCTCTACATTGCGCCTCTCTTCCACCACATTAACAAACTTTCAAAGCCACACTTTTTTCAGAATCTCCCCTGCACCTCACCATACCAAATCGAACAAATTCATCTGGAACTTCCTCCAAACCATCCATCCATTTCCAAACAAAAGAGAAATAAGTTTTACTTATGAAATTAGCAACAATATTATGGAATATTATGTTATGTGTTGTTCTTATTAGAACATAATATGAAAATGGTACACTTAAAATTTGGTAGCCCTAATTATCTTCTCATCTTCTTTTTGAATGTATTAGGTTAACGAGGTTTTTCCCCTTGGTTTAGGGTTCAATTTTTTATTCCATATTTCACGAAATCTGTGTTTGATGCCTAACATCGTTACGTGATTTAATTTTCTGTAAATAGTATGTTTAATCCTGTAATATCTATTCATTTTTTTCGTCTGTATTTATGGTATAACGAATTTTAATTTCCATTCAAGTATTCCTTTTTTATTTCTAGATCACTATTTAATTGATATTAAAATTGATTACTATATAATCAGTATTTCACATCCATTAGATGCATATTTCCATAATTTTACTTGAATTTTTTGTTCATTCATTTCATTACCATACTCTTTTAATTCTGAGAGAACGATAAACATACTTTTTTTTACCTTATTTCATAATTTTTTACATTTTCATACTTTGAATACATTAATATTATTAATAGATTATAATTTAATATTTTTAAATATATTGATTATATTTTAATACATTACATACTACAAGTATCCATTTTTTCATTGTTTCACCCATTTCTCATCTTCCCAGGTATCATCTTCTATCACTATGTTTCTATAAGTCCTATTCTATATTTTTAACATGCAATTCTTGAACATAATGTAGTAATTCTAACATGAGTGTTCCCTTTTCTCCTTTATATCTTTAAATAATATTCAAATTTCTAAATCCATTGGATTCATGATGTTATTATTTCATATTGAAAAATAATTTTCATGAGAGAAGATGATACAATGGATTTCCAGTTTCAAACGCCCACCTTGGGAAAGAAAAGGGAATTCAATTTTGAAAAACATGATTACAACAATAATTTCAAAAAGCATAATTGTATTTATGATTCTCATTACAAAAAAATTCTTAAATTTTATATTATATATGTCATTCATGAATAAAAATATTTATTGAATATAATATATTTATGATATTCCATTCACTTGTAAATCCTTTATAGGATCAAATATGTAATGAAATGTGAACCAAGTACTTTGAAATGAATATTATATGTTTTTTAAGGACATTTATTAATCCCTTTATTTGTAGTAGGTTTGTTTGAAATGAATTTCTATACAATCTGGATTGGATCTTGTTTACATCAACATAGTCCCCTTCACTCAATCCTAGTTGTATGTATCTAATTTATCGGTCATCAATCATCTTTACAAAAAATTTCACATGATTCATAATAAGGGATGTTTAAATAATTTGTCACTTGTAATGACCAGGCTAAACAAATAAGTCATTTTATTTCTATTTTTGAAAAAACAACTTAAATTAAAGGTTAAATCAACATAATAATGTTGTAAATGATAAGCTCCATTATGTGCAGTAAGTGATAGCGTGTGTAATAAGGTAGAATGTGCGAACAATAAAACTCTTGTTGTGTTTCAATATGGGAAATATTTTTCATCCATGGATAGTTCATAAGAACAATATAAATCATCATGTATGTTATACATAAGGCATTATGCAGACTATAAAACTTATATTGTAACATTATAAGTGAAAATATAATGATTTCTTTCATTGTAACACTCATGTAGTGTTTAAGTAAGGTAAATTAATTTCATCCTGGGGGAGTGTGTGTAGTAAGTAAGAGTGTGTGAACTAGAATAGGCATGTTGTGTTTTAGTAAGATAAATCAATTTCTTCTATTATGAGTGTTCCTATTCTATTTCACTATTCATATTTTGGATGTTTCATCCATAAAACAATTGAGTTTCATCCATCACACTATTATATCTTAATGAGTGTGTGGACTACTAAACACATGTAGATTGTGAACAGAAATAGAGTTTGTGTTCTTATTGAACAACAGTCATGGAGTGTTATTTTAAATTCACACTTATTTTTAACACACACAATCTACGTGCACTGGAACACTCATCCTCGTTACAACATTAAACATAAAAACCATAAAATTAGTTCTATTTCCCTTACAAAAATTGGTTTCCCATAATGCACACACGATCGAAGAGAGATTTAGTTCCATTGATTTGTTATAGATCACCCATAATGTTGTTTCTCTCTACTAGTTCTTATTATCAATTTTAATTTTAATGTTTGAAATGAATAGTTATTCTTTTTTACACATTAATTAAATGATATATAATCTTATGATTCTATTTTTTCATAGTCTTGTTGTTTTCTTTTTAAATAATTAGAAGTTTTTATTATATAGGTATACTCACTTCTATTTTAGGACAACCCTATTGAACAATTTATTGATAGTCTTCTTATCCATGTATGTTAACTACTTATGCTTCAGTATATTTTTTGACTAATGATATTGGTAATCTTCATCTTTGTTTAGGAAATTTTTACCTGTATTATTTTTTGTTTTTTTATGCCAAGATGATATGTTAATCTCACCTAAGTTCAAATGATAAAATGGATCAGATTTATCTCAATAGTTTAAAGAGTTTTTTTGTTATTTTAACTGACACTGGTTCTGAATTAGTTTTGAAGAAATTGAATAATGAGGATCTATAAAAAATAGAGGAAAGGTCACTTTGTTTCTAATGTTGCGGTTGGTTGGAATTGTTTAGTTTATTTATGGACATATTTAATCTTGTGTTTGAAATGGTTTCCGAATAGTGAGTATTAAAGGGTGTTGATATGAATATATAAGGGAGGATTCATTACTTATCTAGATAGAAAAAAAACCTTGATTTATAATGGGAGATCGTGGACGGAGCTCTTGATATGACTCATAACATACAGTTGAGGGATATTTGATGGATTAAATATATTTATAGTGGATTCTTCATCATATTATTAAATTATAAATTCTATCACATAATCATTTATATATCAGTTTTGTACTACATTGATTTATGAGATCAAATTTTTTTATTTCAATTTTATAGATAAAATTATAGTTATTTCTACTAAGATATTATTTTACATCATTAATTAATTATTCCATTCAAAGAAAAAGTATTTTCATTCTTCCTAAGTTGAGGTTTAGTTTTTCCATAACTATAATGATGTATCAATTGATTAAGTTCTAGTTTCATTCTTGTTTTTATATTCATATAAATTATAAAATGAATCTAATTTATGATTATTTTTAACTATCAATGGATGAAGGTTCCAATATGTTTCACATTTCAGAAAATGGTTTTACAATTTAAATAAGATGATAGATTTTATAGATGAATGATGTTATGCTTTCTCACCAATAATGTGATAATATTATTATTGTTATTAGGTTCTTGGAATGTTACATTTTTGTTTTCTATGAATTCAGTTGTACAAACTCATCCTCAATTTTATCCCCAGGTTCTTATATTGAATTTTTTAATGGAATGTGGTGGGATTTTTTCTATTTATATATGTATCTATCCTCATGGTTAAAATCATAAATGTAACCTAATCGTAGTATATGTTTCTTGTTTTGTTTTGGTTTTTATTATTTATATGATTTTTCACTTCTGTTTCCACTTATTTTCAGGTAGGTCACCATTTGACGAGTAACACTAGTTAAGCCTTCTATGGATATAATAGGGAATTTTTATCGATTCACTCATAGAAAATAGGTAAATGAATATTTATTTTTGGATTTTTATGTCCAATATTCTTTCTATTAATTCAATTATTGTATTGGGTGTTGAGGTTTTACGAATTTTTATTCATTGTTATGGTTCTTTTGTTATATATTTCACATCTAGAACATTGAGATGGAAAAGAAGTCTAAATCAACTTAGTATTTATTACCAAAAAAATTGAATACTGATAAGATATATTATTTTTTTTGGAAAATTATATATTCATTCTAATACTTTTTTTCCACTACCTTCAAAAAAAAATCAATTTGGAACCTCAAAACCTTAAATTATTTTTTCATGCTTATTATATGATTCAATTTTTTTTATATATTCATTTATTTCTATTTTGGATTCATTTCATGAATTTTTTTTTTCAAATTTTTGGCTATGGGATTTTGTTGTTTGTAGTGTATAACTTGTATATGGAGGGTGTGTCAATGTAGTGACATTTAGTTGCACACTTCTATTGTTGATGAATTGATTTTTTGAGATGGCAACATACTTGATGAATGAAAATTCCTTATTCTATTCATATTTTTTAAAATTTTATTTATTTATATATTTTTTTTAGTTATTTTTTATATTTTCATGTATTTGTGGGAGTGAAATTTGGTAGTGTGGTGTAGATATTGGAGCTGAAGGGTGTGGTATAACAGTGAATTGAGATTATTCACTAGTACATAACATGAAAGTATTTTTTGAGATGTCAATAGGGATGATGAATGAAAAATGATCATTATATGTAAATCATTTTGTTTGCACATTAATTTTTTTATTTTCTATTAATCAAGATATTTTTTATAGATTTGTTGGTATTCTTTTTAATTATATTTTATAGATCTTGGAGGAGAAGGGTGTGACATTACAACAACATCAAGTTCATCAATGGTACTAGAGTGGACTTTGTTTGTTTATTCCTGTGACCTACTTGTGGGTGATGCATTATATATTTTTAAAATAACTACTCATGTACCATGATTGATGTTCGAGCATTGTAGTCAAGAGACAACAATGCTAGAGGATTTCAATTGATAGACGACATGGATGGTGGGGCTGTTGCAGAGAAAACTGTATAGATGGATCCTTGGATTTGGAGTTTTTTATTTTTTTAGGTGTGAATAATCTTCATCATTGTATGGATCTATTTAGTATTAAATTCAATTATTAAAATAATTATCCTTTTTCTATGTTTTAAAATGATTGAAAAAGTCTTTGGGTTGATAATTAAAAATGGTGTATTATATACGATAAATTTAAAAATATAATAATAAATTTTACTAGAAATAAAAATTTATAATACTTACTTAAATAGTAATTTATGAACATATAATATATGTTTTTTTATATTATAAATAGGAATATATTTCATATGAATAAGTTTCTAAACACATTTAAAAAACATATATATTATCATTTGGTATTATTATAATTATTACAATTATATTTTATCTATCACAATAACATTTAGAAATTGATTTTTTACAGATATTTTAGTGACAAGATAACATTTTTGATATGTTTTTTACCATAGAAAATGAAATTATAACAATAGACATACCCCTTATGCATTATTATTTAGTGAAAACAAAAAAACAAAAAAACATTTTTTTGAGTTAAAAAGTCTGCTACATTTAGTCTAACTTGTCAGGTACAATATCTATCATACATAAAAATAAATAATGGTTAATTTTTTACTTTCCAGAAAACCTTTTTCATACTTATCATTCCTTTTGATGAACATAGTATAATGGTATTGAAATTACATAATTGTTTAATTTCATGTTGGTTGTTTGGTTGGTATTCGCTACTAGTGTCAAAAATGAACATCGTATGATGTTAATAGTCCTTATGGTAGTGGGTACATCATATCTACAATAATATTCATGACATAGTAATCAATCATATATATCAAATATACATTTAAATCCATTAATTAAATATGGATATGAAAAATTATCAATGTTACAATCACAGAAACGGTATTCCATTTGTACACATGAGTAACATTTCCTTTTTTCATTGTTCATTATTGTAATAAACTAATTATTATTATATATTTAAATAATGATCTTAATATTATTAAATTCATTAAAACAATTAACATAAACTTATATAAATCATACAACTATTGTGCTGAATAAAAACGAATCACATCTGTTCTTGGAGGTGATAGTTCACACGTACACACGAATGATGTTATCATTTTAATGTGCATAGAAAGTAAAAACATAATTGAAATATTATCATCATATAATAATAATTATGTCATAAACATCACATCTTACCACTAATCACCTCATTATTACCAATCATGATAGAAGATCATGACAAAGGAATTATACCAGTTTGTGGAGGTGGTAGTTTGTATATACACATGGACGATTAATTACAATCCCATTTGATGGATGTGGACATGGATTTAGATGATGATCTTAACATAATAAAATCGCATTATATTTAGGATGCTGTATTTGTAATCTCATTATAGTTGGAGAAAAGTTGAAGGAAGTGGATGATGAAATTATATAGAAACATTAAATAATAATGATATCATTCTTTCAAACAATCAACATTTCATAATACATTAAATTGTGTAATTTTTTTTAGGTATTTAGGATGTTTATTGAGAATAAATGGAAGAACCTAAATGTTTTTTATGTGTATGGAATATAGAGGAATGGGTTCCATTTTATAGGAGAGTGGAGGGGCAGTCTTGGATTATAGAAAACATTAAATTAATATAAATAAATTTTCTACTTAAAATGGTCCAAAGTTAATTTATTTTAAATATAGGACGATGAATGATATATATAAATTCATATAATTAAATTTTATAATGTTATAATTATTTTTAAATCATTATCTTTTCATAACACTTATTTTACCCTTTTTAATATTTTAGTGATATCATGTTATTCAGACTTTGTGGGATAATAAAGTTACAAAAACATTTTAAATGAACAATAATAGGTTTGTTTATGACATATTATGACCCATTTCTACAATTTTTATAAATCAATTATTTTTATAAATTTTAAAGCATTTATAAAATATTTTATATTTTAAAATAAAATTAGTATCAATTTTTACACTACTCATTAGTTAAAATTTTACAAATACTATAAATACAAGATAAGTTCCAAAAAAATAGCATAAATCAAAACTAACATGTCCAATTCATCCTGTAAATTCTTTTATGACAAAATTTATGGAAAAATATATTTATTTCAATAATTATAATACAATTTTCTTGAATCATTCACTATTTATGAAATTAATGCATCATCGTTGTGCCCTCATTTAATATAATTCATGATCTCAAAGAAATTATAAAAAAATTACCATGACATAGGTAAATTTTTTATCTTTAATTGTATTATTTTTATTTGAATATATCATTTATATATACCGATATTAATGTGAATATATTTATGGTAGGCACGATTATGACATATTTCTCTTTTCTTTAAATAAAATATTATAATTGTCATAATCACACACAAGTGGCTTCCAAAGGACAAAATTTCATCCCTCTAATTATCATAGTAGATAATAACTCATATAATAATTTTAAAAATGTTTAATTAGTTATAAAATAATTATAATATTATTTTAACTTTTAATTTTCTAATTTAACCTTAACCGATTTAAGAAAAATGATTACATAAGTTACTATTTATATTGAGAAAGAATAAAAAATAACTATTTAAGTAATTTGAATAATATAATTATAACTATGGAATCCATTTTTCAAAATTAAAAAAAATTATAAGGTGAAATTTTTTAAAAAATAATTTCATTGACGGAATAATAAAATTGGGTTTTTATTGGAAAATGAAAAAGAGTTCACATAGTATTTTATCTAATATCAATTGTAAATTGATTCCAAAGTCCTAAATTGTATTAAATGATAAAAACATAATATAATTATAAAATATAACAAATTAATTGGATAAAATTTCATTATAAATAAATTAGATTTAAATATGTTTTGAATTAAAATTCAGTATTGCTTACTATTCATTAAAAATAAATATTATGAGAAAAATACCAAAATTTATTCAATGTAAAATTTTATGTACCATATATAAAAAATACTATTATTTCATTTAAATTGAATTTATCAATGTTTAATAATGTATATTTAAAATGGTTTGTCAATCAAATGGCTGTAAAAAGGCATTTTTTATAGAATATTGTTTTTGTATGAAAAAATGAACTTGATCAAATATCATGTCTATATAATATATAAGATTAATTTTAAATTCCATAATAATTATATATGTCCTAAATAAGGTCTAGGAAAAGTAATTTGATTATTTTATAAACACAATTCGTCAAACCTAAAAAGTTTATCCTAAAAATACATCATTTACATTTAGTTGATTTTTATTTTCAATTCAAATTTACTTTTTTACCTATTAATAATTATATAAATATTTGTATACCCAATTTTCATACCTTAGTTAATAATTTCCAATTGAAAATTTCTTGTTTAATGGTATTAATGGTAACATTTAGATAATAACATCTAGTTGTTCACTTATGCTCGATGCAGTGAATCATATAACCAATCGAGCAGAGTATTTCTTAAAAAAACTGGATGTGACACATATGGTAGATATTAGTTTTTTTTGTCCGGTAGCCCATCAAACCGCTGGTGTCCATGACCCCACAAAAGAAACACAATCATCATATTTTCATACCAGAATAAGACATTCCCAAGGTGTGTTCCTGATCACCCCTAGCTAGAAACTTGTTCACAGGTCTCAAAGAAAGGTTAGTGGGATTTATTTCACCCTCAATACGAAAATAAATAATAATAAAATAAATCAATGATTCTAGTAGAAATTAAATATATACAGGAAACTAAATATAAAATATTAGAAACATCACACACATAATTGATGAAAAAATAAAACAAATATCATGATCCAATCCATGTGCAAATTACATATACTTCACAAAAATTAAGATAAATTAAAACCTAGAAAAATTCAATATTATCTCCATATAAACTAAAGTATTCTTTATAACTCCTTGAAAATTTCTTCTTGATCAACAATAATAGAAAAATAAAAATCCAATGAACATAGAAGTAAATAAATAAGAGTGGAATATATAGATTTGTGTGTGTTGGATGTCCAAAAAAATGATCTCATAAGGTAAACACACAATGTCCACGAAATTTCATGAAAAGTGAAGATTTATTTATTCTATACTGAAATAACATACCATTATAAGGATTTTATAAATTTTTTATAAATTTTAACATGCTATTAAAAAATATTTTCATTTGAATTTATAAATATCAAAATAATTTATTTGAATGAAAACATTCACATGAATATTATTTCTTAGGCCTCAACAATTTCATTATCTAAAATACACCCATTAAAATTCATTTCAAGAACATATTTATAAATTTCAACTCAATAATATTTTTAAAAAAAAATACAATGTTTAAAAATAAATAAAATAACATGTCATCAATTCACAATGATGAGTAGAAAACACATGATTTCTTATTTCCAAAAAAGATAATAAACCCAAATGTGAATAATTTACCGATTATAATAGTTATGTAAACATGGTAAATTAATAAAAATCTTGTGATGTGAAAGTAAAGATTTTCAGTTTGGAACGATATTCATTTTTATCAGTTTTTTCAAATGTCTATATCCAATTATTTTCCCATTTCTAGACTTAATCGTAGAACTCCCCCTAGGTCCTAGATATATCCATTAACATGGGGGATCCAGTTAGTAAAATATATATGTGGTATTAATGTTCTCTCATACCTCAATATGATGTATACTTTCCACTTTCATGTTAATAATTAGGAGGTGAGTAATCAGATGCGTTAAAATTATAAGTACTAAATCTCTTCTTACCTCTTACACCCACATCACATATTGTTCTTATCACATAAGATTGTTCCTCAGAGAAAAAAATAAATATCTAATAAAAAAATATCCCTCCTTAGGTCACAATTCAATATGGGGTTCATGTTGTTCTCAATCATTAATGCAATTAAAAAATCATTCAATAAGGACTAATGCACCTTCATTCAGAAATTATTACAATTCCATGAAATTAATGGTTGTTTCAAATTATTGTTCATACTACAATTTTTTAATACCAACTCATTAAAAATAATTTAACTTAATAGATTAAATTTTTCTCTAAAACCATTTTGAAACCATTAGTAATGATTAAGTACATATTATCACTTTAAAAACATCCATATATATGAAACACAACATTAAAGTTAATTTTATGAACCAAAAATGAGAAATATAATTAAAAATAACCCATTTTAATGGTTCTACTCAAATAACATTTTTAAAAACATAAAATTTCTAGTGCCATGTGAATTTAAAATTATAGCCTTAATCCATGAAAATATTAATTCAAAAATATTATGAAACTATGATGAAACATTAGATATAATTTTAATATGAGAAATAAATTATTTTAAAGAACTAAAAACACAATTCCGTTCCAATTTAAGGAAAAATAATAATAACAAAAACCTGGGTTCTTTGGAAATGATTCCAAAATTCATCACCTATAATAGTTGATAATCATTCTACCCTCATGGAGCCCATGAATGACCTTGAAAATGAATCCCCTTATTAAACAACAATTTAAATAATCATATTTTTATACCAAGAAATAACATGTTCTTGTATAAGGAGCAGTAATCAAGGAAGAGGCGGATGTATTTGATGATAAGAGGAATAAATGTATAATCGAGGGATTAATATGGATAAAATAAATTGAAAATAGGATTTGGGTGCTTATAAATCAAGGGACAATGAGGGAGAGACTCATTCCATGCATTCCTATAAATTAATGGGAATGAGGATATGGAATAGTAAGGGAACACATTTAAAATTATGAAAGATAAAATGGGGGAAAATAAACACCATACATAAGGATTGTATTTAAGTTCAATCTACATTGTTAAAAAACCCTATACCAACTATATTATTTCCTCTAGCTATAAGGAATAAAATCTACATGCTTTGGATAAACAGTTACACATAATCATGATCATGCAAAATATCAAAGATGGAAATTCCACAAAACATATATTGTGAGTAATTAATGATATATTTCACTCTTTAAGGTCAAAAAAACATATTCAAAATGAATTAGAGTAATTACCTTGTTAGGTTTCCCACAAGGTTTCTTATAAACCATGTTACCAAAATTAAGCACTATAATGGAATTCGTAGAAAAAAATCAAATAAAAAACCTATAATTATTAATATTTTCTTAAAATAAAATAAATAAGTCTAAATTCATGTAAGGTGTGATAATATCCCTTATAAGATACATCCTTCTACTAGATCATCCTTGAAAATATTGGATGTAACTACAATAAAACAAGAAACTAACCCCATGGAACATAGTGATTTGTGAGGTGAAACAAAAATATATATCCCAAGAAATAAACCCATCGAGACCGAATGATTTCTATAAACTAACCAATTAAGCCCATAAGATCAGGAGACATATCCATATCCATCCCTATGTAGTCAGAGGGTATGATATTACTAAATTTAGAGACTGGTCATTTGTTTCCAAATAATTTTTAAATTCACTAAATGATGTTACATGGAGGGAATAAAGGATGAGAAAAAAAATCCCCCACGATAAAAAACTCTTAAATAAATTTTTAGAATCAATTAATTAATTCAAAATTGAAGATTCACCAAATATCATGATCTAAAATCTCAATTTAACATGTCCAAAATGAAATTCAATTTCCAAAAAATAATCTCCATAACCGAGATACAAACACACACATGAGGATTATAGTCCCGTAATAGAATTCTCATATGCATAAAATAATAATGGATTTCATGAGTTCATGATGGGGGTCATCATACATAATGGGTAGATTATGACCTTAGACTCTGAACACCAACTCGAGACAAACCCCAAAAAAATTACACTATCATAAACTCATCTACCAGAAATAAAAAATACATCCTTATTTCCCCTTATAAATTTATAGGGTCACCATTGTCAACATATTATGAAACTAACCACAAATTTTCACTACATGAGAAAACCTTTAAAGATGAAATTAGAGAAAAACCCAAAATCATATGGTTGGAACTACAACAAAAAAACAACACTATCCATAAAACCATAATGTGTATACACCAATCCATAAGAAATCACAATCCATTAATTAGTGACCATAATTTCTTCGATACCATTGAAGTTTAAATCTCCGAAATAAGTAACCAATGAATGATAACACAAATTTTTTCAAGAAGAAACTAAAAATTCATATCAAGAAGCCTCCAATAAAAGTTTATACTCAAAAATTTAGATAGTAAAAACTATAAATGGATGGAAGAGATATGATGATTCATAGATTTTAAGAATACTAGGACCATCACCAAATATGGAGTCTAGTTAGAGAAACAAATTAGAGAGAGTATACTATACACTATGGCACACTCTTTAATAAAATAATTTATAATAACTAAAACATGATTTTGGTTTTAATATTAATTTATTTTAAGTGGAAATAAAATATTTTTTAATCGAATAATTACACTTAAACTTGTTATGGGGAACCATAAAAGTATATGACTTCTATCATTTGGTGGGGTGTTTTTTTGGGGTACGTAAAACCTCTATTACATAAGTTATGTAATATTTTAGATGGGATTCATTATGATGAATAATAATACTCAATTATCTTATATTTTAATGTATGTGTAACATTTTTTTATATATTATTCAGAAAGGTAAGAGTTGATTACATATAGGTAAGGATAATTTTCTATACTATGTGTAAAGGTAATGCAGATTTCATAGAGGATACTTAATGAAAACCATCATTGTTTATTAGTAGCCCTGTAATTATATTGTTTAAATAAGTGTGACCATGATTATATATAAATTTAAGATAGATCGTTCATGTGTTTCATGAGGGTATTGATGAGGATAATTAAGGGAAAAATCCATTTTATACGGTTGAGAAAGGGTACCATGGGACAAGTACAAATGTAGCGAGACAATGTATAGGTAGAAACACCTTTCCAAATGCTACATTAGGGTCATCTATAGATGTGAAAAACTAAAAAAAACCCTTAAGTGACACATGGTATATTTGAAACGATATATCCATGTTTCCCATAGGAAAGCCTATTTTTTGGAGATAAAAATTATAGTGTGGTTCTTTGTTACTTGTTATCTAGATCAACCCTATAAAATCATTTAGTCATTTTAAAGTATATAAATAATGTAAATGTATATATTTTTTCATTTCTAATGATATTGACTACATTATTATTTTAATAAATAATTTCAATAAATAATTATGAATTGTATTATAAAATTGTGTATTTTATTTTCATGTATTACTAATGTGAACAAGAACACCTAGTTTGTTTTTTAGACAATCCTTGATTCCCAATATTTTTATTATACCCTATAGGATATTTATGTAAACTTCACTAAATTATAATGGGTTTTGGTTCCTTGGGTTGTTTTTTTATTCTTCCTAACTGGTATATTAATTGAAAGTTGATCAAGGATTTCTTTATATGAAGCATTTAGTAATCCCATGATAGAAATCAATCAATATTGCATGAGTTAGGTCTGTATACATTGATGATAAAACATTATATAATTTATATTCTTGTGAAATCCTTATTTTTTTCATTATTTTATTTGATAATGGTTTCTAATATTATGTCTCTGATGATTTGATAAATATTATTAAATTGATTTTATTTTAGAACAGTTTGTACAAATTTTGTGTTTGATGAAAAACACAAATTTTTTAATTTATTATTTAATTATATATGAATGTGGAATTATATTATAATGTTCTTTTTTTATTATAAAAATTAATTAAAAATAATTTATTTATCTATTATGTTAATTAAATTCCTCAATAATAGATTTTACTCTAAAAAGGATTCATAATGAATGGTTGTGGTGATGCATAACTTGTAACAATTATATTGATAAACTATTTGTATTTTAAATATATAATAAAATCATTGATGTGGGGATTATTCACATGTGGAAATTATGTTTTCCTAAGGATTTTAAATTAATTAGGATTTTCAATTTATTAGTGTTGTGATACATATTTTAGTAAAATGGTTAATGAAATTGTTCGTATTATTAATTTTTTCTGAAAACATGGAACATGGGTACATTTGGGATACTTTAGTGTGATAACAGAAAATTTAGTGTGTTTGACACAACATTTGAATTTTTATTGTTGCAGAAATGATTTTGGAAACAAATTGAGTTGCATGATTTCAACAGACTATTGAAAGACTCTATATCATTGGATTCACTGTCTTAAAAACTTTTAATCCTTTCATTGACATTTTTTCAAATAGGATAAATCCAAAATATGTTTTTTTCATGGTGGTTTCACATATATATCGTTATCTATATATGAAATGTTTATCTAATAGATTGTGTCCTATGGTTTCCAAATTCAATTTCATTATATTTGTAAAAATTATGTAACATGCAATATATATTTTTACACTAATATCTATTTGGATATAGATATTTTTATAATTTCCCTCTATTTATCAGTCTTCCATATAAAGTTATTATTTTTTATTTCAATACAGAATTTCTGGGAAGATATTATATTTTAAAAGATGTTTTTAAATAGAAATGTATTTATAATCTGGTTATGTTTTAAATCTATAATTGATTATTTCATAGTGATATAGATAATAGATTCTATAGTGTTAAAATAAAAAACATTATTCTCACACCCTACTTTTTTACCTTAGGAATTTTATTCCTTGGTTTTTCAGGATTCTTGTAGAGGGATTGGATTCCTGTGGAATGGAGTCTTCCCATTATTGTTACATATTTACTATGGATTTGGATGGAGCTGTCATTGTTTCACATAGAGAGTCATTTTTGTCTTCCCTTTTTATACTTTCAGGTTTAACATTTTAAAATTTTCTTCATATGTATCAAAGATTGGTACATTACCTCTATGTTGTAATTTGTTGTTTTTTATCATTTTAAGTTATTCATGAGACTTGTTCATCTATTTAGTTGATCTCCACTATGTGGTGGGATATCTTAGGATATGTGTAATTTTGACATGTTTTGTTTTAAAAATAATCACAAAAACTCCCATATATATTTATTAGGAAAAATTTATATTTTGGATTACGGTCTACAGTAAAATGGAGCTGGGAATTTTCCGGGTGCATTATTTATATAGTGAGTAGGTTCATGATCACTATATATTGATATGACACTTCAGTTTTCGTATGTAGTCAATATTTATTTTTTATTTTATTTTGTTATGGGTTATTTTATTTATGATTTATAGTGCTCATTGGAATTTTTTGTTTTGATAGGGAGTTATCTTGAATTGGAGGGGGACCAAATGTGGAGGTAAGATGTGAAGTCGACTTAGATACCAGGATAATCTATTAATTGTCAACTCACATGGTTCTAGAATCATTAATGTGGTTGTGTAATTCATATCACATGGCCCTTAACAATGTGGTTAGTCAGATAATAGCTACCCTTCAATTTTATTATTATATTGAACAAATAATTCTTTAATTATTTATCTGACTCTAAATTAATGGAATTGAATGAAGGTAATTCTTGTGACATATTTTTTTCAATTATACATTTGAAAAAGAGTTATGAAATTATATTATATTATTTAGTTGGTATAATTTGTAAATTTTTTTAAATCATATTTCATAGAAGTAATATTTGTTTTATTTCTAATATGTGACATCATTTATGATTTATAGATCATGTTTTTTGGAATGGTTTTTTATTATTTACAAACTATACCATTTTTTGTTTTAATAAGTGGTATATAATTTTCATGAATTAATTTCAAAACATTGAATAATTTTTCCTATAAATTTACTTTTTTAAAACAAAATGTTTTTTACAGTGAAATTTTAAAGGGATGAATTTTTTGGTTTTATGGAAATAAATTCATTGTTGTGTTTAAATTTTATCTACTAAGAGTAAATGTTTTCATAATATGGAATGATATATTAAAGAAAATATTATCATTGTTATGGAAACCAAATTTTATTTTTTTAATGATTTTCATTTCTAAATAACTTCAAACTCAGATAATGAAATTCAACATGATAATGAACAATTTATAATGATTTCACTTAAAATATGTTTAATGTTTTATATAGTCACTTTTCATTTGTGAAATATTTATATATTTTGAAACTTTTTATATGGTACTGAGTGTTTTTAATCGTTTAAGTTATTTTTCTTTATAACTCATTTTCATGCATTATTTAGAAGGTTTTGAAAATAAACAATCCATGAAAAAGGTTTAGATGCTTTAGGTGAGTTTGTTTTGAAGCCACTCTAAATGTGTTAACACTATTTGAGGACATCTATGTTGGTTTTTTATTTAATAGAAAATATTTGGTGGCCCATCATGGGTGATGTGTGATGATTTTCTCAAGATTTTTATATTTTCCTTGCCACTATTTTCTTTCCCATGATCTGAATTGGGAAGAATGAGTCTTCTTCTCTATTGATGTGATAATAATGCAAGGTATTCAAATAAATAATAAAGATATCTCTTTTTTATCTGCACTAGAGTATATAAGTATTTTTGGATTTGATTTTAAGGATTTCATTTGTTTATTAGGGTGATTGGAATTTAATATATATCCATTGATATTAATGTTCATCCCTTCAAATTCACACTCTCTAGTTTTATAACAATTTTATTTTTCACATAACAATGTTTAGGTGTAATATTTGATATCTTCATTGAGATTATTCATTTATATATGTAGAAAATTAGTTTTTATTTAGAAAATATTATTTCATTTCAAACTGAGAACTCTATTACATTGGATAAAATTGGGAGAAATATAATAAAGGGGTATCAAATTAATGCCCTAGAATCAGTGATCCATTGGATTTTACAAAGGCTATAAGATTTAGTTTGAAGACCTATATGTCTGAAAGATATTCTGCTGATATGTTATTATTTGGTTTTTAGTGGGGACCTCTAGGGTGAGATTTCGAAAACTCAGGTACTTAGATTAATTTTTATAAACCAATCCTAGATCCATATCGTTCCTTTTTTGACCAAATCCTATCTTCCAAATATCTATTGGTTTTACGATATGTGGTAGATAACGTGTTCAAGATTGTTCCTCCATAATGATATTTGTGCATGATATTTTAAATTTTTATTGTGTATGGTTTATTATCAAAATATTTAGGTCAATTTTATATTGATTTGCTTCACCATGTTATAATATATATGTTTTAAGTAGATATGAGTTATAATATTTGGGGTTTCATTTGATTTATATGTGAAACCATTTTTTCCTTTTTTAGTTTCTATTGTGTTTGTGTACTCATTTTTTATTGAAATATATCTGGTTGAATGTAAATGGTTTGATTTCTAGGTGAGGTCTCTACATTCTTTAGAGAATAATGTTGCATAATAAATAACCTAGAACTAATTTTTAAGGATAAAAGTGAATATTAATTTGGCACCAGAATCTACCAAATATTTTAAATAATAATAAAACTATGACTGATAAAATATATATGACACACAACATCTAGCCTAAATGAACCGTAAAATATTATTATTTAATAAACTACATTATAAAAAGAATGTAAAATTAGTGGGTATAATTATGATAAACTAATTTATGAGATATAGATAAATCTCCTTCTCAAAATAATCTTATTGATAAATATATTTTTTTAATGAAACATTTTTAGTAAGGTCAATTTATGCTTTAATATTACACTATCTGATGAAAGTGGATATTATTTATTTTCATGAGATTATTGTTTCATTATTTTATCTAAATGATAATAAATTTATTTGGTATAATGGTAATTATTTTTTATATAATTATATCAAAATTATTTTTCAGTTATGTTTTTGGATTTTTTTGAAATGTTTGACTTTTAAGAAAATAGTGAAACAAAAATTGTTTTAGTTAAATTTCCATTTCATTTCATGAAATTATGTAATAAAAAAAATAAATTTTGGGAATGTTTTTTCAATGTAACATATTTATTATATATTAATATATAATATAAATAGATACATTTGAATCGTATTGATATTATATTTTGGGGCCATTATATTTTTTTCATGAAAACATATATTTTTTTCTGGAAAAACAATATCCATTGCATTTTGTAAGATAAGGTTTATATAAAATTAATTTTTATATGTGAATTAAATCATGAAAAATTAATTAAATACTTTGATTTATGAGGACATGATTTTTAATATATATCCATTTTATTTTTATTCATTATTAATAGAAACCATTATAAATATTTATCAACTGAGTAATGATAAATAGGATAATTAATTTAAAAATTAATACAATAAGGGCAATATAAATATCCCAAAACATGAATTAATTTCATTGGATGAATTGTTTTCAATCATATAGATCCAACAAAATGATATGTGACCCCATTTTTTCTACATAGATATGATTATTACATTTGTAATAATTGAGTAAATTATAATGACATAAATGTCACATTCTCTAATTATAATAACTATAATACTTTTTTATAAGTATGAAAAATACTTATGTTTGGATATAAATATTCACAAAGAATATAAATTATTTTTTTATCATGGTATTTTTTTTATTTGAAAAATTATCTAATTACTGAAAATGTATAAAAAATATTGGCACTATATTTTTTCAATTAGTAGAAAAATAAAATTATTTATTTCAAAAAAATTAAAAGTTATATATATTGAATGAGAACTTGTTTTTCATTAATTTTTTATAAAAAATATATATTTTAGGTGATGGATAAAATTATTGAATTCAAATTTCATTAGTGACGTGTTATTTTCGAACTCATTATAACTAAATAGTATAAAAACGGAATTAAAGATATTTAATAATAAATAATATATTATTAAATGATATAAAATTCCTGAAAAATGAAACATCAAAAAATTTATTGGTATATGGTTTAAAATATCAATCAAGGTCCATTTATATTCTAATTTATCTTCTATTGTGACTATCATGGCCCCTGAACATAATAAACTTTTATGTCACGATAAATATAAAATACAGTTAATGTGGGTTAAAACTAAATGAAAATGGTATATTCATTAATAAACTTTTCCAAATTTTATTTCAGGATAGTGTTTCAACCCAAAATTATCCTACATTTATATTTTATGTATTTTTTAACTTTTTATGAAAATTTATTTATATTAATTTAATCTATATTGAAATTCAAAAGTGACCCTCCCCACACATATAAAAATGGATCATCATATCCTCTTTTATAGACACATAAATAGAATTTTGGTTTATGAAATACCTTCCCAAATACCTCAATTACTTCCTTTTCCAGGTTTCAGAGGATTTCATTTATTATGAAACCATCATAGGATGATATTTGCTGTAAACCTAAAGAGGTTGTATGATTAAGTGGTATTGTTCTTAAATGATAGTTTTTTATTTATTCTTGACACTATATATAATATTATTAAAAAATTATAATATTGTAAAATAAATAATTAAAATATAATTATAATTTATTATGTTATTTTGCTAACCTATATTCATCTCATATTTCATTAAATGAGAAACTAAACCATCATTCATGAATACTGTGGACTACCACCTCATAAATAGATGTAATTAATTTTCCATCATCACCTCTCATGTATATTTATGATGGTAGATTCAAGTTATATCTATTATATTCATTTTATAATTAACTTTCATTAGAATAATTATATCATATCTTTTCTTACTATTCAATTCATTAAATGATGATATATTCATTATTATATAGTCGGGATTACCACAATCATAAAGTGATATGATTCATTTTTCATTGTTGCATTCCATGGATGGACTGAATAATTACACTAAAAAAATAATTCGATATTTACTATTCCTTGATCATTTTGGAATGATTAATTAACCTCTACCTCTTTTCAATCATAATTTTTGAATTATTGAAATATCTTTAATTTTTATATTCATCTTATCATATCTATGATTGTAACATAGTTATTTTTTCATATTCATATCTCATGATAGATTCGAAGTAATAATTGATGTATAGAAATGAAATTTTTTCATAATTATTTTTATGATCAATATTAAATGATGGTATTTTCTTATGATAGTCAACTAACCATATTCATTTTTTACATATAATGGGAATATCGTTTAATCAAATAATGTAAACATAAATGATTATGTAATGGAATATAACATGATTATAAATAGAATAAAATGGATAATAAAATTTAAAAAGATTCTTGATAGTTTAAAATATTAGAATATTTTGATAATTTAAGAAGAATATTATTGTACATGATGAAACATACTTAAGGTAAGGGAATTTATTTTTTTTATAGATCCACATTTACAGATTCCTGAACTAATATTTTTCTTCCTTTTTCATGTTCAACTAAATGATTCTTTACAATTTCAACATATGATTAAATTAATGGGGAAATTAATTTTCCTATATTTTCATTTCAATATATTTTGTTAAGGAATAATGTTATTGATTTATATAAGGTTCACTTTATATTATAAAACACATTTAAATTTTTTTAATAATTTATTAGATAAATAAAATTCTTAAATGTAAATATCATAAAAAATATATTTTATAATTAAATATATGTATATAAATGAATTAAAAATTACATTTTCAATCTATTTTTACATTTATATGATTTTTTTTCAAAATAAATCATTTTATATATTTTATATGGATTATTTTTACTTTCTATATAGAAAAAATATTAATTTTTTTTGAATATATGGTGTCATTTTATTATACCACTATAATAAACCATTATTTGATATTTAAATTTCATTATAATCATCATTTACTTAGGAAATTAAAAACCTGCATCGATATTGTTCTAACTATTTTCAAAATGCGTTTTAAATGGAATTTATATTTTTATATTTAGAAATATTTTTAATATGGGTGTAAGGGATATCTCTAACCCCCACCATTTACTTATGTTATGAAAATTATATCAGAATCTCAAATTCATTATCTATGTACTATTATGGAATGATTCTAAATTTTTTATATATTTCTCACAAATATACAGATATCTTATTCTTCTATCATTTCATCTTTTAATATATTCCATGTGATCATTTCTTGAATAACCACTATATGAAATATTTTGCGGTAATGACATAATGAATTATTATAAAACCCAATTTATTTCCATGGGTATTTATTATGTTTTTTAATGATTTATTTTCCTTTTAGGTCACAAAGAATCATGAACTTATTATAATGGGTCTACCCATATATGTATACAATTCATTGAGTAATTTTTCTCTCTAATGATACAACGTGTATTGGAATAGGGAGTAATCCTAATCAAGTAAAACACTATATCCACCATGTGATGTTATCGTGGATGTTATCCTTAAATTATTATTATGTATTTATTTTTTTAAATCCATATTTCTTATTTTCCATGATCTTATCATATCAAATTATTTATTTTCATCAACCATGTGATTAATCGGTAGAATATTTTTAAAATGAAATCTATGATATTTTTTTAGGGTAAAGTGTAAAACATTATTGATAATGTTTTCATATGTTTTTAATTATTTCAGTATAACATTTATATGGTTTATTATTCATTTATGATTTCTTATAATGCTTATTATGAAAATATTTTGGAAGAAAATATGATTTTTTTTTAATGAAAAACTTATTTTGAGTCCAATGATTTACTATGAAAAAAAACAATTGTACATATAGTCACGAGTAAACATGCTTCTGTCATTTTTTATATGTCCTATATTGTAATTTTTTCATCCCACACAATTTTAAATATATTTCACTGGATTTAAAAGATGAGTTGAGACACTGATGTGGTCAATATTAATATTGTGAATATATTTCATCTAAAGAAGACTTTTTAGGTCAGAAATGTTTTTTTTGTGTTGGAATAATAAATTCTACATGGAAGTGTTCACTTTGTGATGTAATTTTATTTATATATGGGTGATGAAAAAATTCCCTAAAAATAATCCTAAAATATATTTGGGTTTTATGAAATTGGAATAATGAAATAAAAATTATGATTATGTAAGGTTTAATATTTCATCCTTATAGTTAGTATTAGAGACATATTAAATTTAACTTTGGAGATTTATTTTTTTCAGGTGATGTTTACATAAGAGTTATAGATAAAATCAAGTGTTAATATGTTTAAGGTTTTTATTATGTTAAATTTTTTATATAAACCTTTGTAGGTTTTAAGTGATTCAATTTTAATGTGAATAATATCATTAGTGGAGGTGTTTTATTAAGTTTAGGTACTTGTAACCCTAATGTTCAATATGAAATATTATTTGATTAAGAGTACACATTCCATATGTTTATGGGTATTCTAATTCTTTAGGATTTATATGATCTATTTAGATAAGGTTATTTTAATGTATGTTAATAATATTTATTATCACATTAAAAGAATTATATTAATATAATTTATGTAGAAGTTACAATCTATCTATACCAACACCAACCCAATTATCCGAGATTCGGTGGTCATTTTATTATAATTGAATAGATACAAGTGATCACTTGGCCAAGGATCGATCACTATTTTGTCTTTGGAGAAACAAGAATAATACATTATAGCCTTATTAAATTGGAAGACAAACATAGAACATAAAAATGAAAAATAGGCTTCTTTCATGAAACTAATTCAATGGTTTCTTCATCAAAAACTAGTGATGAAAAAAAACGAAAGTTTGTTCTCAAATAATCAGTAATGGTTATATGATATAATCATATGTTTATTAAAATCAATAATAAATAGAAATTATGTCTAGGTAAATAATATGAAAATATATTCTATCTATACAACGAGAATAAAAATTCAACAATAAATTTTTTCTAAATGGATAATCCTCTTCATAATAAATACATAATAATAAATGATGGAAATTATTAATTATTAGGCATCATGTATTTGAAACCTAAATCATTAAACCATAAATAATTATTAGTTCTATTGGAAATTCCTCGACTGATTTTCCATGGAATCAAACATGAAATATTGCTTCCAACTTTTATCATCTCATGAGACTATCAATGTATTTAAGTGATATCTATAACAGGTACCCACCTATAGTTGTTGCATTTAACGGTCCCTAACTCATAGTGCTTGAATTAAATTATCCCTACCCGATGTCATTCCATTAAAATTTATTCTATGTACATTGATTAACTTTATAAATAATACGCCATATCATTAAATATCTATAATAAATAAAAGATATGGATTTTTCAATATTTCCAAAATAATCAAATAACTATCAAGATTAATATGGTTACTCATATCTAGATAAATCATTCCAAGTCAAACTAAAAAAATATTAAGTAAAATATTTTAGGTAGTAACATTTGGTATAAATAATAATATTAAATTATTGGTGTATAAATAGATTAAAATAATCTAACAAAATCATTGAAAATTTATTGAGATAATAACCTTTTTTTCTTTTGAATGAAATGGTTTTTTGGAAAATAATTTTTATTTGTCATAAATTCATATTGTAGACATGTACATAAATAAAATAAATACTTAAAGATAACATAATAGTGTTTTTGGAAGGAAATATGTTTTTCGAAAGTGAAAACATATAAGAATCTTTATAAATGGGATACTTCAGTGTGGTTTATGGGAAAATATTAACATGTCATTAATGTTGAAAAAAATGAATAATTATTTTCATAAATATAGAGACTAAATAAAATAGAATTTCTTTATAAATATAGTTATATAAAAGTTATTTGTATCTAAAAATAGATTATGGATTGTACATGATAATGAGATACTAATTTCAAACTTCCTTTAAATCGGGATTTCTTTTTAGGATGGATTGAAAAAGGATCCTTGTGAACTATATATATATATATACCAATTAAAGAAAGATGAAATGATCAAAATATATGATTTAACATCACATTCATATATTTAATTGAAATTATAAAAAAATTAATAAAATTTTGTTAAAGAGAGAGAGATCGTATCCCAAAATAAAAAAATAGATGTTTGGAATTTTGTAATAAATTGAATCGAATGTCCAAAAATTACAATAATCATAAAATGTATCATTGAATAAGAAATACAAAAAGAAAATATTTATATGATACAGCAATGATCAGTATGAATAAACCACACTCAAGAAAATAGTGGTGAGTAAAAAAAATCTCACAAAAATTAATTTCGGATGAGAAAACCCTTACTTAATGTCTGAATGTGTTATTAAACTGATCATAATGTAATACATAATCAGTTGAAATTTATTAAATAATTAATTAATAAAATTTTAATCATTTTTATTGTTTATAATTTTATTAAGACCATTTATGGCATTTGGATGTGTTATATAATACAATTTTATCGTCTGAGAGTGTTTGTTTCTATAGTATTCATGATCAATTTACGTATATACAAGCATGGAAAATCATGTAAAATAAGAATAGTTTTTCAAAATTAAAGATAAATATTATTAATTAAAATAAATAAAATTTTATTTTTTAATATATACATTAATATAAATATTATTTGGATGAATGAATAGAGATAATTTTTGTCATAATCCGTTTAAATTTTTAGCTGTTTTTATGTTTATCACGTTCTAGTTTTGTTGTAATAATTAATATAGTGTATATAATCTGGGGTTTAGAACAATATATATGAATTAATACATATATTATAATCATTTTAACCATAAAATTATTTTTACGACCTTTATTTATAGAGTAATTAAAAAATGAAAATGCATCATCAATGAATGCGGTAAATCGACACCTAATGGGAAATGTATTCATTTTTGGAATAAATGGATTAAGTGTAGAGATATGATGGTATATTTTAAATTGAAATAATAAAATAACATTATATATATTATACTAGATTTATTATCAATTTTAAGAGGTAGGAGGGGAGAAGAGTACAAAAAATAAAACAAACCAAAAAGACAAATAAAGAAAGAAAAAGAGGGTTTTACCTTATGATTTCTTCTCCATCAGAACCACCATAGGGATTTTTTATGGATATTTCCATAAAAAATACTATATGTTGGTATGTGGGTTGGAATAGTATTGGGGATAAATTTTACATGATTCAATGATTAAGAGGTGAGTGTAGTTCTGGTCGTGACCTGTGGTATTTATGTTGGAGAAGATGGTGTTTTTTGATTAATTTATTCATTTATTCATTATTTATTATCACAACTATTAATAGTGATGATTATTGTAAGTGAATAAAGTAAATATTGAAAGTGAGTTGGAACCAATGGTTTATTATAAAATCCATACAACATCCAAGACTCAATAAATCAGTTACATACTTATACTGTAAATTACTACAACTCATTGTTCACCAAAAAATCATTCATTTTAGACTAATCAAAAAAATCACCCTAACAATTTTTTAATGTCTAGAAATGATAAATTTACTACATTTTATAAAATACAGTTTCATAATATGGGAAATTTAATTTCTAATTAAAATCATCTTATTTATGGAAAATGCAGTTTTAAAATTTTAACAGATTTATAAAACATAAAAAATTAACAAAGGCCTCATAAAATAATCATCTAATCATTAGAAAACTAAATACTCCTAGTTTATTACATTTTTCATAAAATAAAATGTATTTTATATAATTAAATTAATTATAAAATTGTTAATAATAAATTATATTTCTCAAACATACCAATAAATAATTTATCATTTATAAGACAATCATTTACTTATTCCATGATATAAATATATTATATTTTCATTAATTACGTACCAAAATTTTATTTAATATTTATTAATATAGGTTTCAATTGAATTAATTAATATGCTATTAATAAAATTTAAATAAAATCTATATAAAAATCGTTATTTTTCACTTGTTTACTGGAATGATAATATTTTTTGAAAAATTACAAAATTTCATAGTATGATAATTTTTTAATTATTATTTAAAAAATTATGTTTATATATTTCAATAGATTCTATTAAATCGTCAAATATTATTTTTAATAAAATTACACATTAAAAAGGGTAAAACTACCTTTAGAAAAATATAGGTTTTTAATGCGTAAAATTGGATTCTTTCTTACCTAATTCCTGTAAAATCATTTCGATGAAATTAAAACACATTGTTAAATATATAATATATCAATTTAATTAATAATTTTTCCTCCCTTTAATTTATGTGCTATAAATATTGATATTTAATTGTATATCATTGATTATTTACGTTTGGTGTTGTGTGAAACCAATATTGTCTAAAAAATAAATTAAAAAAAGATACATACCATAAAATTAAAATGGGATTCATCATATCCAGATTAATTGAATTGTGTTAACAGATTTTTAAGCACTATTTCCAAAATCAATGTTTGATAATTTAGATGTATATTGTGGGGAACTCATGTTATAAATAGTTTTAATAAAATATCCTTTAAATAGGTGGGAAATTGAATTGTGTAGGTCACCAAAAAATAGGATTTTCATTAGAAAATAATTACAGTAAAGCGATAAAAAACATATGGAAGGGAAATTATTTTATATTGTTCTAATGAAGAGAGATAGTGGACGTGGTAATTAAAATTTTAGCCATCAAAAAACCCTAAATAGTGTCATTGGTTAAAGTACCATTTTATTATCAGAAATACAATTTAATGGATAAAGTTTTTATTCCCTAGTAATTATCTTAAGGTTTAGGGATACTTTAAATAAAATTATAAGAACTAGGTAAACTAAACATTCATTATTAATTTATATATAATAAGAATAATTTCATTTTGGTTTTGTATGTATGTATATTTTAAATTCATCCCTTACACCTAGAAGGGAATGATCGAGATGAAATTTTCATGCCTGAAGAACATTTAACCAATCCTATGGTCATTAGGTCATTTACTCAAACATTAAATGTTTACTGAAACCACAGTGTCTATAATATATTATCAATTAAGTAAAATAAAAAATATTAACATGATCAATTCCAAAATTATTTTATCTTAGGATTAGTCTATAACATTTCCTTCGGCGTTTAATGGCCAAAACTTTAGAAGGAAGTTGACTAAATTTCTAAAATCATCATAACTTATGACTCCCCCTAAAAATGTTTATCCTTACCCAAAACAGGGAATATATTAATTCCGTGAATATATATAACCTTAAAGAAAACATTCTTGATTCTAAATTAGTAAATAAAACGTATTGGATTATAATTCATATATATATCATAATTCTTATAACCATAATATCAAAACATAATTCATGAATCAAAATATATAAGACTATTAATCATCCCTCTTTTTTGAATTAGTTAAATAATTTTACAATTATTTATTATCCTCTTTTGTATATATTCTGTTGGAACTCAAAAAATTGATTTTCATGGTGTCTCATCTCTTGGTAGTAGAATCTTTCACACCAGACACCATTTTATACCATTGAAATAAAAATAATGGTGGTAATTCTCTCAAAAATTAATTCAAAATCCTTTTACACATAACTGTATACCAATGTATTTCCTCCCACCACTATCAAATTTGGTAATATACATCTTTACCTCCTCTATTTTATCTAACTACTTTCCAGATTTCTTTTTCTTTTTATATATACCATTGAATCTATAAAAATTAGAAAATATTTCGTCTTCTAGTTAGAACATGATACTCTCTCCTCATATGATGAAAACAATTGAGTGACATGTCCCTTTCAACTGAAAGGATTAAACCCATTTAAGAAATGATAATTCCTACTCTTTGGATTTTTTCATTGATTTGGTTTCCATTCCATCTTCTTGGAACTATATCTAAACAATTGAATACACTATATTAGGTTGAAACATTACGAAACATAATGTATAGTCGAAAAACTAGTAAAATACATAACATACATTAAAATATTTTTTTGTAGCTAATCCCATAATCCTAAAAAAAAACTTCTTCAGGGAAATATTTACTTTTAAACCCTTCATAATGGTCTGTTCAGTGAATGTGAATTATCTTATGAACATCCCCTAGGAATGTCAATCCATGTGCGTAGTAAGGAAAATTTTTGTGTACCAGTTTACACTGAGTCAAGCCTAACACACCACATCAGATTTATTACCCCTATATATATTTGGTTCCAGTACAGCTCCCACTTGTACTTTCTAAATAGAGATGCATTCTTAAGAAGACCCCCATAATCTCTACCTTACCAAAATTCTTTGATATTTCCTAGGCTTATCCTCCAATTTTATGTGAAGTTTGTGATCCAAAATATAGTTTTAATTTTTTCTAATAAAATTTGTCTCATACCAACTATAACAACCCAGACCCTAATAGCCCATTTTCGGTGGTTGATTCCTTACAATGTCATATATATAAGATATCACATCTTGAGGGATTGATAACGTTGTTAGCATTGAATAAACTATATATATAAATTGAACCCTTATTACATTGGTAAATAACCATATATCATCACAAATGAAAAATGGCTTCCTTGATAATAATTCAATGATTTCAATATCACATCCTAAAAGTGTAATAAATAAAATTTTGAGACCAAATTCTCCATAAGCGATGTATGAAATAATAATAAGTGAAATGAAGTAAATAAATAAAATACATTATAACTAGGAAAAAATGTAAAATACATTCCATCAGTACACATAGAATGAAAATTTATTCATGAATTTTTTTATAGTGAAAATCCCCAAGATAGTCACAATATATTACTAAAGGAAGATGTTTTTTAATTATTTAACATCATTTATTTGGAACATGAACCATTATACAATTATTATAGCTTTTGTTTTTGGGTAAAACCACATCTTATTCCACTTATCAAAAAACAAGATGGGTTACCCACCAACCATTTTTATATCATGACAAAACAAATGCATAGAGGGGATATCAATGACTTGACTACTCCCATACAGATTCCATTAACTTATCGCCAAACAGTATGTCTTGCATTAAACAGTCCCCAACCACTGTCATTCCTGACCAAATAATTACTCATATAGAGATTATGTTAATAAATAATGTGTCTTATCATCAAGTATCTGTATTAAATACTACATTAAAAAAATATCAATATTTCCTTGATATTCAAATATATAACAAGAGTAATATGGTGAATGGTATCATGATAGAACAACCCCCATCAAAATAATCATAGAAAATTCATTAAAATTTTTTATATGGTAACATAATGGATCAAACATAATGTTTAATAGATGATATGGAAATTCCTAAAAAACTCTAATAAAACTATATAGATATTTTTTAGATAAATTACATTTTATAAATTAGAAATAAAATTCCTACTAATAAATAATTTTTATTTATCATAAAATGAGATTGTAAACATGTATACAACATAAATTAAATGGTCTGCAAAGTAAATTTTATTTCGAGTCATAAATTAGGTCCAACTAATGTGACAAAATATAAAAAGTTCATTATGAATCTTTTGAAATAAGAAACTTTATTGAGGTTTATAGGAAAATATAAAGGACTATGTAAATATAAAAAAGAAATAACTATTTTAATAAAAATAAAATTAACTAAAATAGTTATTCATGATAAAAATAGTGAAATAAAAAAAAACAGATCCTTCTTAGGAGATATTATGTACTGTATTTAAAAATAGGCAATAAATTGAAATTTTCGATTCAATTGGGCTTGTTTATCATGAAAAATTGAGAAGGTAGGACTATAAAATATATATTTCTCCATCAAATAAAGAATAAATAATCCAGATATCTTATTTTAGAACATATAAAAAATTTATAAGTAATAAAAAAATTATAAAGAATTAAACTTTGGTAAATAGAGAGAAATATTATCCTGAAATAAATAGAAGAGGTCCTGGATAAAACCCTTTCCACATTAAATCAATCGAATCATCTGAAAAAAAAAATAATCTAAAAATAATTCATATAATATTGTGAATATAAATGTCTTAATTATATTAAAAATATGTGGGATTTTTTAAAACAAGAGATATAAGAAGTAGTGGTGAATAAGGGAAATCTCACAAAAATAAATGTGAGATGATAAAATGACTAACATATGTTTGATTGTTACTTGCAGAAAATATTAATGTCCAGGAAAAATGGATTAAATTAAATTATAAATTAATTAATATCCCATTATACATTTATTTGATTAATTATATTTTTATTAATATCATTTTAGATTTTTTATGAGTTATAAGATACAATTTTTCCATTCTTAAGGGTTCATTTCATTGGTTTTCATGATCGATTTACATGTATAAATTTATGGAAACTCATATAAAAAAAGAATAGTTGTCCATACATGAAATTATTTGTTATTATTTAAGTTTAATGATGTAAAAAAAATTATTTATTTTATTTTATTATATGTTATTAGGATGAATTATTAGATGAAATTTTAGTGATAATTCTTCATATTATTTTGGAGTTTATTCGATCATCATAAGTTATATTTGTTTTTTAAATTAATAATAATTTTTATAAAAGTTTTTGGATATTAAATAAGATGTAATAGATATTTTATCATATTTTAAAACCATTAAAAAGTTTTTATGACCATAATTGAAGGAGTAATTTAATAACTAAAACACATCATCCACGAAGGTGGTAAGTCGACACCTCCTGGATGATGATTTTAATATCAGAATAAAAAATAAAAGGAGACGTCACATGATGGTGAACTTTCCATTTAAATAATAAAATTAAAGTATAAAAAATATAATATAGTTGTCAACCATGTTTGGACATAAGAGGTGAGTATATTATAAACTAAAAATAAAGTGAAAAAGAAAAATAAATAAAGGGAAATAGTATTTTACTTGTTGAATTATTACCCTTTAGAATAACCATAGGTAAATGAGTATATGTATTTCTATTTAGACTAAAACATCTATTATGTGGGGAACATACATTCTAAAAATATTTGGTAGATATTGGACAAGATTCCAGGTTTTTGATGTGTGAGGAAAAGAGGTGATGAGTGGTGGTATTTATATTGGATGACATAAGAATTTTTTTATTTTTTTATTCATAGTTTCTCCCCATTATTTCAAGATGGTCAATAGTGTTGATGGTTTTGACAAAATTAAGATATATTTTAATTTTAGTTCTACCCAATAGGGGTTTAACTCATCTGTACATCGACCATGACTCAATAAACTGTATATTATCTTATTTAGAAAATAACTATATTTCACTATTCATTAAAAATTAACTATTTTAGAAAAATACTAAAAAATCACCATAACCATTATATAAGTTATCATAAAACTTTCCTATAATCATATGAAATATTAATATTTTAATAATTCATATTAATATAAAGATTAATTTCA
The DNA here is from genome assembly GCA_963277665.1 of Viscum album. Taxonomy (NCBI): domain Eukaryota; kingdom Viridiplantae; phylum Streptophyta; class Magnoliopsida; order Santalales; family Viscaceae; genus Viscum; species Viscum album. The sequence goes on along the minus strand of OY728126.1, from coordinate 809,326,941 downwards.
ATAAATATATTAATTATAAAATTCTATATAATCATTTATTGATCACAAAAATCCTATACTTAATTAATCTTTTTTAAAAAAATAATTTATATATTTCATGATATAAACATATAATACATTCATTCATAAAAAAATATTTTTTATACTTTCATAGTTTTCATTAACATTCAAATCAATGATAGAATATTAATATAATGAAAATTGTATTTATATAAAAACATGGATTCTCACTCATTCACTAGAAAATACATACTTTCATAAAATCCAAAATTTCTCCAAAATATAATATTTAGATTTCACATTTAAAAATTATGTTTATATTATCAAAAGAATTTATAAAAATATCAATATTTTTTTAATCACATTCACCACTAAATAGAGGTAAATTTTCACTTAATAACATAACATCATTTAATGCGTAAAAGGGAATTCATTCTTATGTTATCCATATGAAATCATTTTGAAGAATTAAAAAAAGGTTAATTATATAACATATAATATTTTTCAATACTATTCATTGGTCCAATTTAACATTTATGTTGTAATGATATTTTATTGTATATCATTACATTCATAATCTTAGAGTTGTGTGAATCCTATAATGTCATTGAAATTAATTTCTAAAAGATAAATTACATTAAATCATATTGTGTAATATTATCACATACAGAGGGTCCTGATGATTAAAACCACAACTAAAGGGAAAAACCGATGAAACACCTATAACCACCATTCATGACGTTGAGGAACATATGAACTTTATTTGATAAAAAATATTATATATATATATAATATATTTATTTTAATAAAATGTGTTTTATCATATAGATAACTGTTGGATATAATAGTAAGTTGGTTATTAGTTCATTGTTATCATTTCAGATGTTCCCCATTTTGGGAACAATATGTAATTAAGATAAACATAACATAATGGGACTTCAATTTAAGAATAATGGTATAATAATTTTTTGAAAGCATATCTTATTTTAATATGTATTTAAGATTATTTAGGTTATTTTTGTAAATTATTAGCAAATCATGGTTATTATATGATGGGGTCATATACATTTTTTTTACGATGCATTATGAGTGATTTATTTTGAGGGATACATGATTAGTTTTACATAGAATAAATTGTTCTTAAATAGTTCAAATAGGTAGGTTTAAATATTTGACTAAAATATTTTGAATAATTTTCAAGATAGTAACATATAGAATGACATAATTTCACCTTTGGGTGTTACTATTCAATTTTTGGTGGTTAATGGTCTATTCCTTCATATAATGGTTTATTCATTTATAGAATTATCTTATTCTAATGATTTTTTAGTTAATTTAGCAATATACGAGGAGGATATTTTTATCATATTATAGATTTTGTGATTCAATAAATACTGAATATAGTGATTCATGAATTCAAAAATAATCCCGAATAGTCATCATTTGTAATAAAATATGAGATTATTGTGGACATTTATTAAAGGATTAAATGATACATTTCAAGAAATCTCAGTTTAATATTCTATTTTTCTAGATGGTAAAAAAATTATTCAACTCTATAAAAATAATCCTGGAAAAAAGTTTATCATATTAATTTATTTTCTGATGAATCAATCTTCTTTTTCACACCCCATTGATATATGCTTTCTGGATTTTAACTTTTATTTATCATTCAATTTCATGTGGTCAGTGATCCTTAAAACTCTATATAATTATTAGAAAATTATGTAATTTCTTTATATATATATAATCACACCCCTTTAATGTTATATTGCATCGAAACATATTTTCGTGATGACCTTCATGTCTCATTTTCCCACAATTTTATAAGATGTTTTGTCATCTATTTCTATGAGTAGGGATATAAAAAATTTTAATTTTACATGTCAATAACTTATTTACCAACCATGAGTTCAAATTATAATGATTAAATTTATTAATTTATTATTAATGTAACTACATTATATTTAAATAAAATTAAAACAATTTTTTTTTCGAGAGGGTACATGAAACAAACCATCGATCCAAAATGAACTATGTAATATTGTTATTTAAAAATGACTTTGATAACCATGTTTTCAAATTCATGTGAATGAATATGATTAAATTATTTATGAAATCTATATATTTACTTCTCAATATTTATTTTTAAAAAAATTATAGTTAATAATCAATCAACATATATAAATTTTGTGTTACTCATTAAAAATATTATTTCATCAATTATTTTTCATTTCATAAGAAAATATTATAATTAATTCAATATTTAGTAGAAATTTTATTTTATAAAAATAATATTTTTTTAAAAATATCATATCATCATTATCTTTGTCTCATATTTATAGTCTTTCCAAAAAGAGTTGTTTTTTTGTGATGAGTGAAAATACCACTTTTTCAAAAAATGTTATTTCATTACAGCAAATTAATTTTTTTAAAATTTCTATTATAACAATAATATTAATTAAAATAACTATATGTATTATCAGGTTTAGTATAATATAATTAGTTAAATTTTATCATATTTATATTATATTTTTTATGAGTTCTATTTTTGACTTAAAATGCATTTTTCAAAAAGATCACTTTTCAACTCATTTTACAGTTTTAATATTAAATTATATTCTTCCAATTCTATGTGTTGATTCTTGAAAATATATTAAATATCTGACATTAGTGGTTATACATATTTATATATATTTATCATTTATTTTTAGTCATTATATATAGTAACCATAGTAAACAATTTAAACAATAGGATATGTAAATATGGTAAATAAGGTTAAAATAACATGATAAAGACAAGAAAATGACACTAAAACAATCAAAAATTAAATTTTCTGAGTTTTTTCATCCATAATAATCCAATTTTTAGATATTTTACACATGTTACATTTTTATGTAACTTTGAAATTTATAATTCTTGAGTGGAATATAAAGAAACATATATCACATCCTTTCCTCTAATTACAACAATAGATTAGGTCAGAATAAAATTATGTATTGTTGTAAATAGTAATTTTGAAATGAATTTTATGGTTATATAAATGTAATTTATTTCATAATTTTCGTGATTATATAATTACTTTAAATTATTAAGCAATAATTAGACAGTAGATATTAAATTAATAGTAAAACAAAATATATGATTTTAAAAATTTGTAATATAATCAAAATTTAATGAATTAATGGGATACCTGATTTTTTAGGTTGATATAGAATTTTATTTAAATGGAAAATTAATATATTCTAATTTAAAATTTCATTGTTATTTTTATACTTCCGATTAGGGAAGAACACAAAAATGGAATTAATGTTTTTATAATAAATAAAATATTGTAAAATTATCTAATTTTATTCAATGTAATATATTAAAAAACTATTTATAGAATAGTTTAAAATAACAATCATGCTACATTTATAATAAAAATTAAAAATCATAGAAACTATATCGATCTCTAAAGACTAAAAATATTGTTATAACTGTAATTTCGATATAGTGTTTACGTGCATAAAAACAAAAATAAATGTGTAAAAACAACTCTAAATGTTTAAAAAATTATCCTTTTTATAAAATTTAGACTCATAACCATCCTTTAATATAATTATACCTGTTTGGATCCATTATACCATGATAAATAATTTAAATTAATTTAATATTCTATGAAATTTAAGAACCTACCATCCACTTTCTTGTAAACAGGATCCTCCACGCCACATTTCATCACACTTCAAAATACTTTTTTGCTAGAAAATATATTCCTATTTAATAAAAATTCCTGTTAGGAAATGTTTAAAATTTAAAACACTCATAGTATGGATTTTCTTTTAATCATAAATATTTGATCTAAAGAATTTGTATCATTAATAATCGGGAATTTTTGTTTTATTTTTCTTCCTATTCATATGTAATTAGAATAATATTATATAATAAAGTAGTTATATATCGTATATTATTATGTTATTATTTTATTATCATAGCCTATATCCATCTCTTGTTCCATCAAATGGTAAATGAATCTATTGTTAATTTTTATAGTGGACCAACGCCTCTCGAAACAATGTAATACATTTTTCATCATCACCACTCACACCTGTTTATGATGATGTTTTAAATTTATATATGTTTTATTAATGAAATATTAAACAATATGTTAATATAATATAACTTTTATTTTATTCCCATTAATTCATTTTGAGATGAGAACATCATTCGTGCATGCATGTGGATTACCACTTCTACAAAGTGATATGATTCATTTTTCATTGCCACATCTCATAGATAGAATATATAATTGTATTAAATGAAACAATATGATATTTATGATTCAATTAAAATTATTTATTGATCAAATATCACTTTCTTTATTACCATTACGATATTTGTAAAATATAAACATTCTTAATGCATATCCACTGCCTACTATCTTCATTATTGTAACATATTTCAATTTTCATAACTATATATCATGTTTTGGATTAATGATAAAAATAATGAATAAAAATTAAAATTATTCCATGATTATTAATATATATATATATGATAAATTAACAACATCATTGATTATAGTCACCTTTATGAACTCCTTTTTGATAGATGAGTCATTTATTATCAAAACATATGACTTGGACAAAAATTATTTTTTAATTGAACAAAAAATGATAATAAATAAAATAAAAGGTATAAAAAGTTTAAAAAAATTAAATTAGAAATTTGTTATTAATTTATTAATATTCATGAATATAAAGAATTTACGTGATGAGCTTGACTCGAGGTATGATACGTTCATTTAATAAATAGATTTCTAATGTTTCCCTTCCAACTATTTTTCTTTTATGAAATTATTCTTCAATGTTATTCATGAAATGCCTTATTTTTCAAAAATGTTTAGTATAGGAAAATGTTTATTAAAAATTAATTTATTTATAATTTTTTAATGAAAAATTTTATTGATTCAAAAATGGGGAACAACACTATGAAATTAATATTTTATATATTATATAAATAAATTTTAAAAATAACTGTCATTGATGCCCATATTCTAGAATATACATTACATATTATTTTATAGACATAATTATATTATTATGGAAAATATGTGTCACTTTTTACTTCCCTTTGGAATTTTTCAACAAGAATCTGTTTCGTTTTGTGAATGTAAAACATTTTAAAGATCATTACCAAAAATAAAATGAATGTTCTATTTAGACATATACAAAATAAATTATTTTTCACAAAGCCACAACTATTATTAAATATTTATAAATATATATAATAATTCATAATTTTTCAAATTCAATCCATCTTTTAATTTTTTCTATGTATTTTGAGAAAAAAATATATGTAATGAATAATTTTTATATCTGGAAATGTTTTTCTTATAGGTGTTACTGATATATTTGAACCCCCCAATATGGGTTATAAATATTCCACTATAACCCAATTTCATTCTATATTGAATGTTATATAATAATGATAATTTCATTATATATGTATCTCACATATATACCTATCTTATTTATTATTGATTTGATGGTGGGATACAATACATAGTAAAACGTCTCAGATAACCACTATAAAAAATCTTCATTCATTAGTATATAAGACCTGATTTGGTAACCCACTTTCATTCCATTAGTTTTTTATATTTTTATTCTATTTTTATTGATTTAACTTTTATTGAACACATAATCATGAACATGTCATGATGGGGTAACCCAGATAGTTCCTTAATACATGGGGTAAATTTTAGTCTTATGATACATTATGTATGGGATTTGGGAGAAAAGATAATCCACTATCGTACTCTGACCACAATGTGATTTTTCATGGAAAATACCCTTTATATATGATTATGTTATGTTTTTTATCGTCTAAATTTTCTATATTTCTATGATCTTATGATACAATGTTCTTTATGTCAAACTCTCCTGTGATAACACATGAGCTATATTGAAAAGAAACTATACACTACTTCATATGGGTGAAATATGTAGGTTTTTATTCGTTTTTCCGGATTTATGTAAAGACATTAGGAGTTTAATTTTATCTTTATTATTACTTATTAAATGTTTTATAAAAGGAGTTGTTGGAGAATTTTGTTTATTAGGAAATAAAATGTTTATTTTTATCCTGAATCGTAATTTGGATAAAGTAATATCTTTTATAAGTATTCATGTAATAATTTTTTAATTTATTTTTAAATGTCCCTTAATGCTAATTTTGGGCACTTATCATGTATTAAATGGGATTTCACTAGGTTTTATAAATGAGTATAGATAAATATGTGGTCAAGATGATTTTTTTTTAAAATATATCATTTAAAGGAAACATTACAAATAATTGATGTTTGGTTTTGGGTGTAGAATAGATAATATGTTAATGTGTGTACATTGTGATGGTCTACTTATTTGTGTATGGATTATGGATTAATTATCTAAAAACTAAACCTAAAATATTATTGGTATTTACGAAAAAGAATTCCTGATATAAAACTAAATATTATTTAATGATTTATGATGGTTCCTTACAGCTGTGTTATTGGTTCATGATGAGACTATTATGGTTTTATCCATGTATCTATCAAGAAAAATGAATTGATTTGAGATATGTATTGATGTTAGGAATAGTTTATAAATTATACATTTCACTAATTATTCCCTCATGGAATGAATATATCTTATTATGGACTTTAGTATATTGTAGTTGTATATTATCTAAAAAAATTATGACACTATATCCTCTAAGAGAAGATTATGATTTGTCCTAATCATATGGGTCTAGAGTGTTATTTTAAATTTAATAATACTATTAAATGATGTAAATTTAGGGTTATATGAGTTTAAATTTTTTATTTAAACATTGGGAAAATAATGGAATCATTTTATATTTCCAAATACACTCTTAGTATGACCTGATAAATCAAAATAGGATAGATCTATATGGAATATTTTTGAATTAAATCTTATGTTTGAGTTGGAGGAACTAATTTTCATGTTTTATCACATTATAAGAAATATTAATCTTCCATCATAAATAATATTTTGCTTGAGAAATATTTCTATGTCAGTTGGCAGTTTTTCAATGTAACATTTTTTGTCAGGGAGATCTTAATGTTTTTTTTATTCTTTAATGGTGCCTTAGAAATTTAGTTGTATATTTTGTTCTAGTTGATCTATGAGATGGTTTTATAGATCATGAAAATATGTCTATTTATTTTTTAACATTTTGGTTATAATGATGTGTCGTCATATGATACAAAAATGACTGTTTCCTAAACTAAGAAGGTTAATTTAAGGCCATATGTCATGATTTCATAACTATTTGAAAACAATAGTTAAACATTTCATACTGACATGTTTATAATAGAATTATAAATTTTTATGGATATTGGATAATGATTGCACGGAATTCATAATTGGGGGAAAGAGATACAATTTCATTAATCATTAATTTGTTAGTGAAATTGGATCATATTATTCCTTCCAAGGGGATGGTTATGGTATAAAGTTCTGATCGTTATGTTAATTAGTTTGTTAAGCTCTATAGTGTGATTATTTTCATTGGTTTTTTAGTTTTATATTTAAACTAATATAGGATTTAGGATACACACTAAACATTATTATATGAATCCTTGTGAATAATCATGATGTTGTGAAAGGGTAAGGGAATGTTCTCTAGTTGGAACAAGTCGTATCCATGTTGATGGGGATAGTTCAATTATGTATGTAAAAATTGGTTGTATTTCTGAGTCAACTGAGATGTTATGTTCAATAATTTCATTTTTTGTTTCAGAATAATGTGAGTTATTGATTCAATCCCACTAAATCATTCTTCCTTTGGGATATCATTTTTGAGTTAGTATGGGGAGTTGGCACTGGTGATTCTTGTCTACATACGATATTGTTGACCATCTAAAAATGGTGGCGTATATGTTTTACTTTCTATTTCATTGAAATATACTCCATATGGGTTGATTTTTTACCCAACCAAGATTGTATCAACAAGAGCCTCACTTTATGTATAAATTTGGATATTTTTACCTAAAACATGATAGCTCAATGTTATTGTACCTTGTCCAGTTTATGGATCCCTCTTATAAGGTACTATATGGTAGAAGAATAAATTTATTTTGTGTACTAAAAAATTTTTATAAGATATCAACATGACAAAGGAACATAATATGTATTTTATGTTCTTGTTGTCTTCTCCCTTTGTGATACCAGAAGAGTGAACTCTAGAAGAATAATAATTCTTTTTGTGGAAGAATTGTAACACTATTATTTTTAAATGAAAGTTTTCTAATAATAATTTCAAAACATTTTTTATTTTAATTATTATGTTATTTAAGTCAAAATAAAATAATTTATACAATATTTGTTACTATTATTCACTAAATAAGTTCTATATATTGGTAAGTTACTTCTATTCATATTTCATGTGTTTTTTTGGTGTTATGTAAGGGTAACACATCTTTAAAATATGTTTATTTATAAAAGATGATGTTTTAAAGGGATGTATAATGGTAATCCATTTTTTTACTATAGATAATTATATGTAATTATTTGTTTATATGGTTTGTGTGAGGGTGTTTTTTGAGCTACGTAAATTAAAGGGTAATGTTATCTATGAAGTATAAATGCGACCATGATTTTCAAAAGGATATGTAAGGATAAACCCTTATTGTGTATAGGTACCCCTACGATTATAAATTTTTTATAAAGGTAATATGATGATTATGTTAAGGAATTGGAATTGGATCGTACCTCATGTGGGGGTAAGTCTAGAATTGTCTAAGGTTAACCCATAATTTTCGGAGGATGCGTAAGTGTTAGAAGGGTTCTTCTTAAATGTATGTAAAGATATGTAAGGGTAAGCCTCATTTTCTATGGTTGTATAAGTGTTATTCAGGTATACATAAGAATAACTAGTACCCTTACACGACATATGGACGATTTGTAAGTGTAATTTCATGTTACATTTTTATAGTATTCGTTTGTAGAGAAAATTAAATAAAACTTTTGTTTTTCCTTTTTTCTTCTCAAAAACTAAATAATAATGAATTTATCCAATTTAAGGGATTGAAATCATAGAATAATAAATATATTAACTCTTCTAATGATTTTCAAAAAATTATAATAGTATTTAGTTACATGTTAATAAAAATAGGATTGAAATAGTTTATTTAATGGTGTAATAAAATTTTCAATTTTAATGATGTGAATGAGAAGGGATGGTGTATTTATTTTTCTTGAGACTTTCTTCCCATGAATGTTTTAATCTCTTGAGTAGTTTTTTATGCATTTATATACCATTTAAAGGTTTATAGATTGTTATTTCATTTTATTTTTTTTATTATATTAGAGACTAACAAATGGGTGCCCTATAATGTTTTCCCATAAAATCCTCAAATGTTTTTTGTAATAAGAATCTATCGTCCATGTTTTTATATAAAATTACACATTGAAAATTTGATAAATTTTAATAAATAGGGATTCCATTAAAATAATTTTTACATCATTTAAATTTAATGAATAATAAACAGTGTAAATTTTTATTTGAAATTATATCATTATGTTGCTGTATCATGATAATAAAATATTTAGATATTTTTTTCTTTATAATTGATTAATTATTGTTTTTTAATGATATTACGCATTTATGTATATTATTCTAAAATATATATTCAATGAATGGGTGTGGTGATTCTTCACATGTGAAAATTATAATTAAACATTTTTTCCATGTTGAAATGGATTTTAAAGTAATAATTGTGATAATGATTCTATTTTGAGAATTATATTTATAAATATAAACAGTAACGTGGATTTTAAAAGCACTGGAGTGGTGATACATCACTTGTGAGAGTGCTTAATGAAATTTTGATAATTGATTATGATATGTTTTGTCAAAATATGTAACATGTTAACATTTGGGAGGCCTGAGTTTTTACATATAATCCCTAGTGTGTGTTATTCCACTAGGTATATTTTATTTTTTTCAAAGTGGATGTCAAATAAAAATTAGTAGTATTTTATATGTTTATCATATTAATATTATTGTTTCATTGAATATGGAATATTTTGGGAAGATTCCAATGGATGTTTTATAAAACCGTTTTTAAATGGAAATGGATATACAATCAAAATTTTTGTTAATGTATGAACTAATGGAAATGGAATCTAGAGGAAAAGACAATTCTTTGAATGCAAACAAAATTTTTATGGATTGGTATATTGGTGAAATATTAACACATCGAGACTTTTATTTTACTTATCTTATTTTACTTCTTGGATTATCTAGTTTATCTTATCCTTGTACGTATAAAAAAATTCATACTTTACATTGTTTTGTTCACTATGGTATAGTCCCCATTTTTTGTCAAGATAATTTTTTCGTCGGTTGGCTGATCTCTTCCCAGTGGTTGGATATATTGGGTGACATTTTAGTTTGACGATGTTTGGTTCTTTATAAAAAACAAGGAAAAATATATATCATTTCAGAAGAACTTTATAGGAGGAATTTTAAATATAGTACACATCATATTCCTAGATTCTCAATTCCCAAAAACAAAACAAGTGGTCCCATAACCAAATCGAAAAGGAAAAAGAACCCATAAAACAAAATAAAATTATAATGAAATTATACAGTTTAAAAAATAAGTTCCTTTAAAAAATTATTCCTTTGAATGAATTTTATATCATTTAAAAACAAATAATGTCATATTTTGAAAAATCAAAATATGTAATGAATTTTCATTGAAACCTTCCCCTTTCCAAAAAATATCCAAATTTAATTCAAAACACTCTATATTAGGGTCATATAATGTAATTATTTTACATATATAATTAAACCACCATTCTATAAAATCAATACCCATATAATCATCTCATATAAAAAAATTCCAAATCAAATGCAATTTTACATAAAAACATTTCTAATAAGAAAATCAATCAGTATTCCCAACTTTTGTGAAATGTTTTAAAAAAAACACCAAACACAATTCTTTCCTTCATTGGAAAACTATTATGAAATAATAATAATAAAATCCTAAGGGAAAATAAAATGAGTTTATGTAAAACCAAAACCAATTCAAATTAAATAATATAAATCATAACAGAAAAACTTCCTTAACGATTACCTAACTAATGGTAACAATCTTTGAGATTACTTAGGAAATCTAGGTAGATTTTTTTTTTCAAGATATGAAAGTACATTTTTCATATTTAGCCACATATTTTGTATAAATGTGTTCCCACCATGGGAAATTTACTATCCCGATTTATTGTCCATTTTTTATGGCCACCAAATGTTTTAAAAAACCATTCATGATATCCTTGTATCCCTAGTTTGTTCAATATTTTTTCCACCAAAACTCAAACAACCACACTAAATCATCTATGTAATCCTCAAAGACTAATGTACCATTAAATTATTACAAACCCATAAATGATACAAATAATAAAATAGAAAATCAATATTCAACCATAATAACAAATGGAAAGTCATCATTTAGTGAAAAAACGATATAGTAAGGACTATTAACGTTTCACCCACCTGATTTTGGATGATAATCGAAGACTACATATTACCCCAAAAAACCCACATATAAATAGGAAATTATCTGATAACATTTTTTCTTCAACTAACTTAGTGAATCAATTAAGGATATTCAAAAAAATTCCCATGAAATACCCATGGTGTGTTTTCGATCACCCCAATTGGGAAATTCATTATATGGTCTCATAGATTAAAAATATGGGATGATTTCACCATCAATACAAAAATGAATATTAAAAAATTAATTATTGTAAAAAATAGGTAGACCAAAAATATGATCAACATAAAAAAAATCCCATACATAACTAATTAGTACTAAAATACAATAATTAATATCCAGTCTGTGAAGAAAATGTGATTACATCATAAAGAATAAAAAATAACGAACAAAACAAAACAACATTTACAGTTATCGTCATGTGACCAGAATCCACACATAAATTTCTAATCCAATTATCGACTAAATCACCCCACATGATAAAGACCAATCTAATTCGCCTAAAATGTGATACAATAGGGTTAAATACTCTTAATGGTGTATGATTGGTGTGAGAGAAACCAAGAATTTCATATATGTTATATAAAGATTATGCTATTTCTATACAAATTTATTTGAATTTATTAATTATATAAATAAATACTTAATACTATTTTTATCCATTCCTATAAATAGGTACGTATATTCAAAAAACACATACATTTTATTTTATATATTTAAAATTAATGTATATAAAAAAAATCACCTAACTAAATTCCCTCGAGCCACGACCCTATTTTAAGTCAAAACCACCTTTCAAAATTCATTTATAAGAACATCCATAAAAATAAAATTTAAATTAACTTGAAAAATGATATATTAATCATGAAAAAAATACACAATGCATAATGCCCAAAAGAAAAGATGATAACATGTGATGGGTTAATTCAATCAATAGTGGGAATGAAAAACAAATCCCTAAAAATTTAATAATGCAATCCTTGGATATTCATGAAAGTATCATGAGGAGTTCCTAGACATACTCATTTCAGAAACATCAATATATCAATAACTGAATTCAAATTATTATAACCAACAGATATCCCTCGATTTGACACATTGTTGGAACTCTCAATCAGGGAACAATTATATAATTTTTCCCTAGGGTATTAGGTGAATAAAATTGGATCTCGATATTAACCATATAGCATTCCATACTATAAATACTGTGATCCCCATTCATGTTATTAAGTAGAATAATAGGCATTAAAACTCAAAATTCACAAGGATTATATCCCTCAACACCACACACTGACTCGTAAGAAGTATTCATTTTCACATAGCATCAATATCCAATTTTATTTCCCCTTAGATATATAATTTATATCGCATCAATACACAATATCCCCCTAGGGGTCGCATTTCATCAAGTAGAACAAGAGGGTTTGACAACATGTTCCATTTAAAACCTTTCAAAATTGATAAATTTTCCTTTTTCAAGATACCTTATTATTCTAGGACATTTATTGTCATTTAACATTCCATATTAAACAACCCATTCTTAAAAAACCCATAAAAATGATATCTATGAAATATTATTAAAAAAATTTCTAAATGTATTTTGAAATAATTCACATCTACCAACACCATTTTTTAATCAAACCCTCCAAAAGTCAAAAACACAAATTTCTTATTCAATTCATGACCCATGTAGGGTAAAATCATTAAAAAAAATAAAATTTTCACTAAAAAATAATTACACATTGTATTAATACATATCATTTTAAGTACCACATGAAATTCAAAAAACCATTATACTAAAATAATAATTATTTTATAATTATTTTGAAAATAAATTAAAATATCATATATATTAATAATATAATAAATATTACAATTGGAATCCTCAATAACACCATTAAATACCAATTTAATGAAACAAAATAACCTATGGGTTAATGATAATAACACTGGAAGTAATCACCTATGATGATGAATACTAAAAGAGTTGAAAGGATACATAGGGAAGACTAGAAAAAATACATCTATGAATCAACAATCATGAACTTAAAATATATACATGTCACCCTCTAGAGTTTTTGGGATGACTATAATAAGGGGAGATGGGGAAAGTGGATTTAAAAGTGTAAACGACGAAGAAGAAAAAGGTTTAAGATGGGAAAATCTCTAATAATAGATGGTGGATTATATTTTCAATAATGGTATATAGAGTGAGAGACACACCCATGAACACCTTGATTCTTCTAGGAAGGTGCATAAATAAAATTTTGGGAAATTCTCATAAAATCTGATAATAGAAAATTAGGGAATCCCAAAAATTAAAATATTTGAAAGACCACATGGTTAGGTTACATAGTTTTATAATCCATGAAACAACCATGATGGAATCACTAGCTATAAAAAATACCTTTCACAAGGTTTATCTACATATCTACTTATAATAAGTCCCCAAACATACAATATAAAATAATCTTTTATGGTTAAGTCTACATTTCATTTATAATGAGTTTTTCGATATGTGTTCCACCTCTGTTTATCAAACCACAATTGTTCTAGATAAACTGGAAACATTCCCATATTAGGGACACCATATTTCATCTCATAAATTGTTCACAAAAATGTTTTGAGAAGAAAAAAAATTATATGAACAAAATTTCAAAAACATCAGAAATATAAATTAATGAAAAATATATTAATATAATGTAAAATAAAAAACATTACAGTGATAGTGTCTATTAAAATGGTCCATTCTACAATTTCAACGTAATTTTTTTTCATTTATTATTTTTTCCAAAGGAGTAAAACTACTACCATCTATTATATACAATCTTTTTAATATTTTTTTTACCCTCTCGCAATTAAGACTTACGCCAAAGACCTTGCTGTTACTTTTCATGCTTCTATTTGTGTAATTAGGTTATCATAATTATAGGTCATGATCATTATTGAAATTCTTGGATAATGAAACTAAAATTCCTTTTTAATATGGATCTATTTTTTTATATGGGAAATTTTGAAATCAAAATTTCAAAATTCATATGGAAATATAATGTATAGATACATGACATGTGGATTTTTCAAAATAAGATATAGTGGTTATTAGTTCTATGAATGAGGATATAATTCCATGATAATTAAATTTAATATCGGTGGATTATTTTTTGTTTTATTTTTCATTGATATCATTATGTTTTATTCTATGTACATTATATTACATATCCTTTTATGGAGAAGTAACAATAATTGCACTATTTTGGGGGAGAAAGTAAATTTTTTCCTATTTTATTATAATCATTCCGCGTTTTTTTCATTCTTGTTCCACATTGAGATTATAGTATATAATACTAAAGGAGAATAAGTAAATACTTACTCTAACATATTTTGGATGCTATATATTATATTTTTCTAGAAAGATATTAAAACATTAACTTCTATAAGATAATATTTTTATAATGGTGGTACTAGGAAGATAGATGAGTGTTTTGTGGACAGAACTATGTGTTCTAGAATATAATAGTTTTTTTATCTAGTTTTTATGGATACATCATATTTTAGGGTATTTAGTGTTCTATAATTCAAATAATCACTAACAAAAACTCTGTATGATGGGTCTTAATGATTTATCCTTGAGAAAATAAAAAATATAAGGATTAGTTATAAAAATATTTGTAGTGTTATAAGAATTAAAATAATAAATATTGAGAGGTTATTTAATGAGTGTGATAATGTTATTTCACAAAGGGTGGAATATGCATTAATAAATATAATTTCACAATGATGGAAATAAATTAAATAAAAATATTTTTCACTTATCTATTGTTCTTTTTAACAAATATAGTTAATATCATTATAATATTTTTAATAAAAATCATAAACCAGATCTATTATGAATAAAATTAACAAAAAAATAAATATATGGCATGTGACATAAAATATATACAATTTATTTTATAAAAATCTGATGTGAAATCTCAGGTAAAAATTTATATTATATTCCCTTAAATATAAAATATTTATTTTACACTGTCTTTGATAGATTCATTATTATTATTTCACTCTTAAATATCCTTTTGTGATGTACATGATATTTTTAGGTTGATATTAAATGGATTTTTTGTAAAAGTAATTATATATTCTATATGGTTTTATAAGAATGGATGTATTTTGGACCCATATGGAAACATTGGTTGTTGAACAAGGACGCCCAGAAGTAGATGTGGTTGTGAATAAATAAATACTAGATATAGATGATAATTTAATGATAAAGAATCTAAAACACATTGCTATAACATTTATGCTGATGTAATAAATCATCATTTTTTGAATGGGTACTAAAGAATTATCAATGGACTAGTAAATATTAGCTCTCTTTGGTCACTTGTTTTCTTATAAATTTAAGGTGTACTTTGATTTGATGAATTTTTCTGGATATAGGGCTATAGGAACGTACATATTATAGTGTCATCATATATTAAATTAGGTCTGGTTTATAACCAAGACAACTGGGATCACTTATTTTACTAAATTTTAATCCTTCAACCATTTTCCAATTTATGATTAAAGATATACGATGTATCTCTACTAGAATAGTATTCTTTATGTGTTTAAAGACACGCCTTTGAATGGTTCTACAATTACAAGACATCATGTGGTCGGAATAATTGGTTAGATGTTCTCTCAATGTATAAAAGGAATTTGGAGAATATTCACATTATTATGGTGATAATAATAGTATAAATTATTTCAATATGGTAGGTCAAATGAAAAATATATACAGAGGATCTAACTACTCACTTGTCAAAAATGTGGGAAAACATCTGGGGAATTACATTAATAAGATGGGGATAATCATAAAGTGCAGGTTAGATGGTCACCAAAGTCCTAAATGTAAAATTGAAAACAATATTTCCACCGACATGATAGTGGAATAGAAGGGAACATTTAATAAACCAAAAATTGTTCAATGCTTCATCTATAGGGAGGATGAGAACTACGAAATCCATTTCACTAAAACACAGGTCGTTCAGGGTAAACAATTTTAAAAACAAAAAAATTCAAAGTATCAAGTCAATTATTATGAAACGAATACTAATTGAGAGAAGCAAGGAAATTCAGTCGTATAAGGTAAACATCATATTCACTAAATAATGGAATGTGTTTTATTTGATTTTGGTTCAATGTATTATTTTAATATTAAATGTATTTTAAAATCATTATGTTCAATAAATAATACCTTGATGTAGATATATCAACAAAAATATCTAGTTTCATTAACATTATAACGCATTTCATTTATTCTTATCCTATAAGTTTCATTGGGAGGATTCTTTTAGTGATTCATCTAATACAACACATGGTGGAATTTAACACTATACTAGGGATTAATTGTTTCTCATTGTATAGGGACCACATCAATTTTCATGAAAAAGAAAACCATATATTATTTCCCAAATCATCTCATTCCATTCTATATATGTAATGATCATGAATCATCATTGTAAAATACATCTATAGTGTGGTTTTTTAATACTTTGGAATGACAATACCCTTCCCAAATTTTTGAGTCTATGTAAGGTATCAAACTATAGGAAACAACCATTCTAAAATATTATGTTGATGTATCTCCCGAATAGATACACAAAAATTACCAAAATCATGAGGAAGAGTTCTCAATAAAATATACACCAAGTGAAACCCATATATCTAAATTCCCCAACAATATGTCCTTGATAAAAGTAGAGTACTTAATAAAGCTATTATATGATATTTTCAGAAATATTTCCAATGATATAATGACCCATATATTACATACATTGTTAATACTTCAGAATTGAAGCATACATATTACAAAATATAATAAAACAATGATAGGACTGTATAGTTATAGTGTCTTTATAAACTGTGAAACATTATCAACTGGTTCATAAATCATCTACATTGTCTCCCTCTTATTTCATCGTATCTAGATTCCCTTTTTCCATATACTACTTAATACCCTTCTTCCTAACCAGGGGAAAAGAAAACACACAAAAGGGTGAGATCAACTGCTCAGTAAGGGTAAAAAAGGAAATATCAATCATATCATATTCATAAGAACATAACATTGTGAAAATATTATCCTGCAAAAGAGATCATAATATCCTGACATGGGATAAATCATAGTAGTGAAATGTAATCCCAACAATTATAACATAAAACATGAAACATTGTGGAATACACACATAATCATATAAAATTATTTTATATTAGGAAAGACACTTTCCCAAGACCATCATAGCAGAAAAAGTCCACTACTGAACTAAGTACACTCCTCGTTTCAGTCCTGTATCATTGAACCTTATTCACTTGTTGTTCCAAACATGTCAATATCACGAGATAAAAATCATAACCCAATGCATTGTAGGGATAAATAGGTCCCACACCTCTCATAATGAAACCATTCTTATGTGTGACACAAAATCATAAATCATACATCATAGTATAACCCATGAAATAAAAATGGGATTCTTAAACATCATGTCATCATAACATAATCCATAAATGATAAAGGACATCATAAAAATAATTCCATCATAACATAATCAAATAAATTTAATAATAGGGCTAGAAAAACAACCCTGTATTATCTTATATGGAAAATAATTTTGATAAAACACTTGAACATTATTCTTGAGGAAAATATCATTTTTACCTCAAAAACATTTTTCCTTTCTCTACATGTCATACAATTTTAAACTAAAAGTAGGTAATTGAAAATAAACTTGAAAACATTTAAAGGAAGATTCATGGAAATAATGATATATGAAATCATAAAAATCCATTCATTCTGTATAAGTTAAAAAAACATTCTTCTCGTATGTTGTTCGGAAAAGACAAAAAGTATCTCGTACTGAAAACGACAAAAGATTCCTTTTATATCTTTTAGTAAAAATTAACCAATTAGTAAAATTGGATATAAACAATTTTAGGAGGATATAAATAATATTACATATTGAGGAAACTTGGAAGTTGATAATAAATATTCCCTAGTAAATTCTGAAGTATAAACAATGTCGGATAAAAATGGGATTGTGATATTTTCCCTTACCTAATGTCCAATAAGCTTTGTACATATCCAGACATCCTGTATAATAATTTAAATAATGTTATTGAATTATTCCAGAATCATATTCATTTTTATGATATCATATATGTTCATATTTATATCTTTTTATGAGTAATATTTCATTGCTACTTGTTATTCGGGTGTTCATTGCTTTATGTTCCTATGCGTATTTTGTCGAATAAATTGTTATTTATTTTTTAGATAACAACTAATTCATTTACAGAATGGTAGAAGTATAATATATATCATATTTATTCATTCAATTAATTTTTATAATCATATTTTAATGAACATCATGTACAACGAATCACATTGCATCGTGGAGACGATAAGTCATACGTACGCACGAGCGACGATATCATTCCCTAAATTATTGAATGGTATTGGAGTGAAAGATAGAATATATCGGAATTAATATCATGTTATAATATTCATATATTGTAGTTATTTACAACATTATACACATCCAAGTATGTTGGTGGTGGAAAAATAGATAACACCACGACGTGAAGATGGTATTCCGAGCGTACATACGCGCGGTGATTTCATTTTTCATAGGATGGATAGAAGGTGAAATGGGGTTGTTTAATATTTATAATAACATCTCAGTATATGACTGATATTGATGTTATTAATTTATGATGAAACAAATAATGAAGAATAAGTAGAAGAAGAAATAAATTTGAAAGAATTGGTATAGGATATTACATCTTCTTTGACGCACCTCTTCCAAACCTCCTAATAGAGCACTAAAGTTGGTATTTGAAGAAGACCAGGACCTATAGTATGTTCCTATGGAAGTGGATAAGAGAAATTGGAAGGGTTTTCCCGAGCGTGAAGGCTCAAAATTATGTGAGTAGGAGTGGGAGGAGGTTCCCTTTTATAAGGGGAGAGGGGCACATTTGGAAACATAAGAAATATTAATTTATAATAAATTCAAACCCCACATAAAAACATCTAAAAATGACTCAATTAGAATATAATATGAAATATGGTTGGAATAAAATCAACCAATAAAATTTAGAGATGTTGGAAATTTATTTTAAACCTCATCAAATCAATTTATCTTCATTTAATCTATTTAATTTTATTTGTCGTAATAATATTCTAAAGTTTAAATTGTAATAATTAATTACATATTTTTTTTATTTTTCCATAATTTGATACTTTATGACATTTTAGACCATATAAATTTCAATATATAATTTTTAAATATTTTTTTGGTTTTTAAACAATTAAATAATATGTTATTTTTATAAAATAACAATAGTGTCAAGTTTGACACTATTCATTTATTTGAATATAAATAATATACACATAGAGGATATATTCGAAACAAAATATTTAAAAGATTCCGAACATGTTATATTAATATTTAATATTTATGGATCACATTAAATAGTTCATAGAAAATTTATTTAAATATTTTTAAAACTAGTTTTTTTTATATTTCAATCAATAAAATAATTTCAGAATCACTATTATGTCAACATTAATGATAATTATTTAATCCCTAAAAATTATACATAAATTTACTGGATTTAGATAATTTTATTATCTTTCTGTAGACTATTCATGTTCTATGTTGTATAATGTTTATCACTGAATAAAAATTATAAGACTTTTAAGATATAAGAGAGTGACATGTAGTAACTTTCTTTGGTTTTAATTATAATTATATTATTTTCATGGTCAATAGTCCATGAAAGGAATAGTTTCCGACCATTAGGTAATATTGGTCGACTTTTATCCATCCAATAATATTTTGACATGTTTTAGGGTAATTTTATAATCTTATTTTCACACTTAATTACCTGATTTACCTTTAACAGTAGTAAATAAAATTTTCCATAGTTTCTATTCATAATATCAAAAAAATTTAAAAGTAACGTATTAACATAATTTGGTCACACTAAATCGAAATATAGAATCCAGTTTTCAAAATTCAAAACACAGAAGTTACAGTAATTAATTTAAAATTAATCCTATTGTTAAGAAAATGAGTTTTAAAAGATAAAACATTACCAAAGATTGAAATGTTTTTACCTATGAATTCAATGTAGAATTAAAGGTAATGAAATAAATTATATTAAATGGTAAAAAATTATTCAATTTATACTTTAAAATCATTAAATTTTATCATTTAACCATATATATTGTCTTGATGAAAAAATTTGTTTTTTTGAAAAAAATTTCGTGATTGAACTATTCATAAAAATGCGAAAGTAATCAGAAAAGTATGAAAAAGTCATCCAATGTAGATTTTTATATCCTGATTAAAAAGAAAATGTTTATTTTGTATAATTGAACTTATTGAATTTTCAAAAATTAGATTCATAGTGGGTGCACCATCAAAAGGTGGTAAAACTATATTTTGGGAAAAATACTTCTTTTATACGAATAATAGATTTTGTTTTCATACCTCATTCTAAAAAAATGTGTAATATGAATTATAAGATTATTAAATAAAGAATACAGTTAATACTATTCATAAGGGATATTTTAATAACATATCATTGTTTAATGAAATTTTTGTATTGCGTACAATGCAAGCTATCGAGGAAAGTTTTTCTTGCGTGTAACACAAGCCAAGACAGTGTTGTGTGTAATGAAATATTCCATTGGTGTTGAGTATAAAATAATACATTAAAAAATATTTCTAATAAAATCTCAGGTGTTACATTCTACCCGCCTTAAAATAAATTTCTCCCTCAAAATTTGTTACTTCGTAACAAACAAATGAGTATACCTCTCCCTCTTCATATCCTTAAGTTCCCACATAGCTTCTTCTAAATGGTGGGTCCTCTATAAAACTTTAATCAAGTGGGTGGTCTTATTTCACAGATCTTTTTCACTACGATCCAGAATATCTATCAGCTGTTCTTCATAAGAATGATCATGCTCTAGTGGCCCAACTTCTGAACATAGTAAATGTGAAGTATTCGGTATATAATTTCTCAAGAGAGATATAAGGAATACATCATTTATTTGAGAGTGATTTATTGGAAGTGTCAATCGGTAATATACCTTACCAACATGATCCAGTTTTTCAAAATGACCGATATACCTAGGGATCAACTTTCCCTTTTTTCCAAATCTCATTACCCTCTTCCAAGGAGATATTAGTAAGAACACATTATCAACCACTTCAAACACTATGTCTTTTCTTCGGTTTTCAGCAAAAATGTTTTGGAAACTCTGATCTGCTATTATGTGTTATTTAATTGATCTGACCTTTTCTACAATCTCATCAACAAGATCACGTCCTAATATCATTAATTCCCCAACTTCATCCCAACATGTTGTAGTTCTGAATTTCTTTCCATAGAGAGCATAATAAGGATCCATATGAACTCTGGAGTGAAAGTTAATATTATACGAAAAATCCAACAAAGGTACATGATGATCCCAACCCCTATTGAAATCCATAGAGAAATCTCTCAACAATTCTTATAAGGATTGAATTTTCCTCTTAGACTGACCGTCTGTCTGAGTATGATAAGTTGTGATGAAACTAAACTCCGTATCTAGAGTATGCTGAAGACTTCGCCAAAACATTGAGGTAAACCAAGGATCCCGATCAGTTATAATGGAAAGTGGTACTCTATATAATCTTACCACTTCCTTTACTTATATCCTAGAAAGTTGATCAAGAGATAAATCCTCTCTAATATCAATGAAGTGTGCTGACTTCGAAAGACAATCAACTATAACCCAGATAGCATTGTTGCCTTTGGATGTTTTAAGAAGTCCAGTGACAATGTCCATTGTGATTTTTTCCCATTTCCATTATGGTATGGGTAATGGTTGTAACATCCCCTTAGACTTATTTCTATCGACTTTAACATGGTGACAAACCATGATTCGAGATACATATTTAGAAACATCTCTTTTCATGCCATCCTACCATAAGTACGCCTTCATGTCCCTATACATATTTGTGCTTCCAAGTTGAATAAAAAATGAAGAATAGTGAGCCTCATCTAATATTTCCTTCTTTAATTTTGGGAAGGGAGGAACAAAAACCCAATTTTTAACCTTATTATTTCATCACAATCAATGTGTAATTCCATAAAATTTCTCTCTTTCTATTGTAACTCTACATCTTCTTTCTGTGCCTCATTAATCATTACATGTATATATGGTTGAACATTCGTTTGAGAAAGATAATATTTTACCCTTCCATTAAAATTCCATGATCCATCCATTGTAAATTCATAAATATTGGATCTTCTGTGATCCTCATCATGGATAAAATAGCATCGTCTTTCAACATAATGTGTCTTCCAACTTGTTTACTTTTTGAGGGTGATAATGAATTGAGTAGTCATAATCTTTAATCATCTCCAACCATCTTCTTTGGAACATATTCATCTCTTTTTTTTTTGTGAAAATATACTTTAAACTTTTATTATTAGTATAAATATCACCCCATTAACCATAATGATAATTCCTCCAAATCATTAATGCATTGATTACCGCAGCTAACTCCAAATCAGGAGTTGGGTAATTTGGCACATGTATTTTCAACTGTCATGAGGTATAAGCTATCACCATATCATTTTTCATGAGAACACACCCCAATTACTTCTTCGATGCATTAATGTAGATCACAAACATTTTTCCACTACAAGGTAGTGTAAGCACAAGTTCACTGGCTAACATTATTTTTAACTCAATGAAATTATCTTCACACTCATCCGTCCAAACGAACATAACTCTTTTTCGAGTCAACCTGGTGAGTTCATAATATAATCATGAAAAATAATTCACAAAACGTCGATAACATCCATCCAAACCTAGAAAACATCGGATCTTAGTTACTGTTGTTGGTCCGGACCATCTTTTGATAACCTCTATTTCTACTGGATCCATATATATCCCCTCTTTTGAGATTATGTGACCCAAAAATGAAGCATTTTGAAGCCAAAGTTCACACATGGTAAATTTGGCATAAAGTGTCTCCTTTCTCAGGGTCATCAATACGATCCTTAAGTGATCATCATGTTCTTACTCTCTCATTTAATAGATAATAATATCATCTATAAATATTACCACAAACTGATCGAGATAGTCTCTAAAAAATCTAATCATTAGATCCATGAAGATAACATGGGCATTAGAAATACCAAACATCATCACTATAAATTCATAGTTTTCATAACTTGTACGGAATGTCTTATTTGGTATATCCTCTCTATTGACCCTTAATTGATGATACCCAGAATGAAGATCAATTCTGGAAAATTATTGAGCTATGCGCAGTTATTCAAATAAGTCATCAAATACGTGGGAGAGGATATTTGTTCTTTATAGTGATCTTGTTAAGTTTTCGATAATAAATGTAGAGTCTCATTGATCCATCTTTCATCTTAACAAAAATAAAATGTGCTCCCCAAGGTGATTCACTAGGGCATATGAATCCCTTATCAAGATTCTCTTGGAGTTTCTTCTTCAATTCTTGCAACTCAATTGGTGCCATTCTATTATGTTTCTTTGAAATTTGGCATAGAACCACGTATGAGTTCTATTGAAAACTCAACTACATGATTTGGTGGAAGACCTGGAAATTCCTCTGGAAATACATCATAAAACTCTAGTAAAATGTGAATATTCTTATCCATGAGTTTCTCTCCAACTATTTGAGAGAAATAACGTTAATTTATTGGAATCAAGTCCCATAAGTTGGTAGAAATTTCTACTGGAAGTCTATATTAATCCTTGCATCGGTAGACGATAATAGATTGATCAAGAATATGAAATGTGGCCTCCCTTCTTTGAAAATAGATATGATATCCAAATAAAGAATGCCAATCCACGCCAAGAATCACCTCATATTTCATTATAGGATGGATCACAGGATTTTCTGGATGAACATTACCACATATTTCAATCAGATAAGAATTGTAGACTTTTGATGCTACTATTGTGCCATTAAGAGTTGTCATATAAAACTCAATAGTTAATCGTTTGGGTAGTATGGTGACACCCTTAGTAAATTTTGCAGAAATAAAAGAGTGCTGGATCCAGAATTAAATAAATCATTTTCTACTTTAGAGGTGATGGTGTGTGTACCTTTCACCACTTCGTAATATTACTCCACATTGCTGATAGAAATTGCATGTGAAATTCCTTTGGATTTGGCCTTAAGAGTTTGTTGATGACAACCATAATAAAGAACCCTTGGATTAGGGCATTTATTGCCATAATGATCCATTTCCCTTAACATGTAACATTGAAGTGTAGGAGCTATATTCTGTGTATCCATTTCTTTGTTTGCATCACTAGACATCTTTTTCCCATCACTACGGAATTCAATTGCCCAATGACCTTACTTTCCACACATAAAAGTTTTACTTGTCCCTTTAAGAAAATTCCCTCCATGTTTCCTTCCACACATTGAGTATAAGGTAAAACTACTCTTCTTTTTATTGTGGTCTTTAGATATTACATTGAATTCCATTTTCCACTTATTATCAAACCCATATGACTGATTGGTTACTCCAATCTCCATCTCAACCTTGAGAGCACATCGAAAAATTTCCTCATAGCTATTGAAGTCTCTTATAGCGAATTCCCTTTTGAGACTTGGTTCTAATACACTAAGGAATCTATCGATCTTACTCTTAGGTTGTATAATATTCCCATAAGGGTAACTTGAAAGTCTTGTAAAATATTCGTCATAGGTACCAACAGATTCATCATTATTTTTCATTAGATCAATATTATCCTTCTACATCTTTGTTATAATAATACTAGGGAAGTACTTATTGATAAACAATTTCTTGAACTCATCCCATTCCATGGACTCAATTTCATGACTTTTACTTGTATTTTTGACAAGATTCCACCATTGATAAGATTCAAATTCCAAAAAATATACTGCTATGATGACTTTATCATTTTCATAACATTAAAGTACTCAAAATATCTTTTATGTGGTACTAATCCATTGTTCAGCCACTAATGGATCATAATTCCCACTGAATGATGGTGGACGCAGCCTCATGAATGAATAAAAATAATTTTTCTCCCTCCTTTTATTGTTTGGACATCTTGCATGATTCATAGCCTTGGAATGTTTTGTGATCATGACTATAATATTTTTCATTCCATATCCCATAATGTTTTCTTTTTTAGGGGGATAATAATTGAATTTCTCATCGCATTCCGTATTAACACGGTTCCATCGGGTTCCAACCATTGACTACATCCAAGAAGCAAAGTGTGAGAAACACTAATCATAATATGAAAACCAGATAATAAATAATAAAATTTCACACTTTAGGTCTTATCATATGTTTCTTATGGAAATTTTTAAAACCCAAATAAATTTTTCTATGCTTAGACATATACTTAGGGTTCTTACTATGGATTTGGCATCCTAGTTTCCAAATTTTTACTTTTCCTTTCCTCTGATACCAACTATAAGAACCAATACTTTACATACATTGTTATTACATAAGAATTGAAGCATAATTATTACACCATATAACAAAACCATGATACGACCATATATGTATAGTGTATTTATAAACTGGGAAACATAAACAACTGGTTCATAAATCATCTATATTATCTCCCACTTATTTCATCATATCTAGAGTCCCTTTTGGCACTTCCAACTTAATACCATTCTTCCTGACCTGGAAAAAATAAAACATACAAAAGGGTGGTCTCAAATTCTCAGTAAGGGTAAAAAAAGAAAAATAAATCATATAATATTCATAAGAACATGTCATTTTGAAAATCATATCCTACAAAAGAGATCATAATATCATGACATGTGATAAATCATATCAGTGAAAGGTAATCCCAATAATCATAACCTAAAACATGAAACATTGTGTCATATTAACCTATTCATGAAAAATATTTTCATGTTAGTCAAGACTCATTTTCATGACCATCATAGCAGACAAAGTCCATTACTGAACCGTGTTCACTCCTCGTTCTAGTCCTATATCACTAAACAGGAATAACTTTTCATTCTAGCCATGTCTATCTCATGATATATGAATAATTTCCCAATGCATTAGAGGGATATATAGGTCCCACCCATCTCATAATGAAACCATTCTTATGTGTGCCAAAAAATCATAAATCATACATCAAACCATAACCCTTGTTGTAATGGGATTCTTAAAGATCATGCCATCACAACACAATCCATATACGATGAAGGACTTCATAAAAATAATTCCATTACAAAATAAAAAAAATAAATTTAATAATAGGGATATAAATAGAAAACTATATTATCATAGATGGAAAATAATTTTGATAAAACACTTGAACTCCATTCTTGCGGAAAATATCCTTTTTACATCAAATTTTTTTTTCCTTTCTCAACATGTCATAAAATTTTAAACTAAAAAAGTTAATTGAAAATAAACATGAAAATGTTTAAAGGAAGCTTCATTGATATAATATTCTATGAAATCATAACAATCCATTCATTTATTAGAAGTTAAAAAACATTCTTCTCGTACTTTTTTTGGAAAAGTCAAAAAATATCTCGTACTAAAAATGAAAAATGATTCCTTTCATATATTTTACTAAAAATTAACCATTAGGTAAAATTGGATTTAATAAATTGTAGTAGAATATAAATAATATTAAATATTGATGAAACATGTTTGTGGATGATAAATATTTCCCAGTAAATTATGATGTATAAATAGTCTCGGATAAAAATGAGATTGCGAGATTTTCCCTTACCTTAGGTCTGATATGAATTGTACATATCCGAACCTCCTGTATAATCATTTAAATAATGTTATAGACTTATTCCAGAATCATATTCATTTCTATGAAATCATATGTGGTCATATTCTTATCTTCCTATGAGTAATATTTAATTGCTGCTTGTTATTAAGGTGTTCATTTCTTTATGTTCTTGTGCGTGTTTTGTCGAATAAATTATTGTTTATCTTTCTGGGATATAGCTACATAATGTACATAATGTTATTAGTATAATATATATCTGATTTATTCATTATATTTTTTTATATAATCATGGTTTAGTGAAGATCATGTAGAACAAATCACATGACATCGTGGAGACGGTAAGTCGTACCTACGCACGAGTGACGATATCATTCACATAATTATTTAATGGTATTGGAGAGGATGATAGAATATCTCAGAATTAGTATAATGTTATAATAATCATATATAGTTATTATTTTCACCATTATACCCATCCACGATAGGTGGTGGTGGGAAAACATATTACACCACGGTGTGGAGACGATATTCTCTACGTATGCATGCGCGGTGATTTCATATTCCATAGGATGGATAGAAGGTGAAATTATATATTTTAATATTTATAATAACATCTCAGTATATTATTTATATTTATGTTATTAATTTATTATGAAACAAATACTGAAGAATATGTTGAAGAAGAAATAAATTCCATTGTATTGGTGATGGATATTACCTTTTTCTTCGATGCGCCTCTTCTAAAACTCCTCTTAAGGCACTAAAGATGGTATTTGAAGAAGACCAGAACTTAAAGTGTGTTCCTATGGAAGTGGAGAAGAGAAGTTGGAAGGTTTTGGCTGAGCATGAAGGCTAAAAATGTTGTGAGGAGGAGAGGGAGTAGGTTCTCTTTTATAAGAGAGTATAGGGGCACCTTTGGAAACATAAGAAATATTAATTTATAATAAATACAAAACCCACATAAAAACCACCAAAAATGACTCAATTAGAAGATGAGATGAGATATGGTTTTAATATAATCAACCAATAAAATTTATACAGGTTGGGATTTTATTTTATCCCACATCAAATTGATTTATCCTTATTTAATATATTTAATTATATTTGTGGAAATAATATTCCAAATATTAAATTGTTATAAATAATTACTTATGTATTTTCATTTGTCCATAATTGGATAATTTATGACATTTTCTACCATATAAATTTCAATTTATAAGTTTTAAAGGATTTTTTTATTTTTATACAATTTAATAATATGTTATTATTATAAAATAACCATAGTGTCTTGATTGACACTATTCATTTATTTGATTTTAAATAAAATCTACACAGTGGATATATTCAAAAAAATATTTAATATATTCCTATCATGTCGTATTA
Source organism: Viscum album (assembly GCA_963277665.1). Lineage (NCBI taxonomy): Eukaryota > Viridiplantae > Streptophyta > Magnoliopsida > Santalales > Viscaceae > Viscum > Viscum album. The sequence continues at coordinate 809,298,168 of OY728126.1, read as the reverse complement.
TTCTATGAAATTCGTGGATCCCATTAAATAGTTCATATAATATTTATTTTAATATTTTTAAACCATTTATTTTATATTTCAATCAATATTGAAATTTCAACATCACTATTGTGTCATTAGTAGTGATAATAATTTAATCCCTAAAAATTCTAAATAAATTTTCATTATGTAGATAATTTTATTATATTTCTGTAGACTATTCATGTTCACTGTTTTATAATGTTTATCACTAAATTATAATTATTACACTTATTAGATATAAGAGAGTGACATGTTGTCACTTTCATAGGTTTTAATTATAATTATATTATTTTCATGGTCAAAAGTCCATGAAAAGAATCTATTCTGAACATTAGGAGATATTGGTAGTCTTTTATTCATCCAATATAATTTTTTCTTGTGTTCGGGTAATTTTATAATCTTATTATTACCCTTAATTACATGATTTACCTTTACCTGTAGTAAATAAAAATTACCGTATTTACTATTCATAATATAAAAATAATAAACATAAACTATTAGCATAATTTGGACCCAATGAATCTAAATACGAAATTTATTTTTCAAAATTGAAAACACAGATGTTGTTGTAATTAATTTAAAATTAATCCCATTGTTATGAAAATGGGTTTTGAAATATAAAATATTGTCAAAGATTGAAATGTTTTTACCTATGAATTCAATGTAAAATAAATTGTAATGAAATAAATTATATTAAATGGTAAAAATTTATTCTATATAAACTTTAAACCCATTAAATTTTATCATTTAACCATATAAATTATCTTCATGAAAAAAAAATTTATGAAAAATTTAGCATGTTTTTACTATTCATCAAAATGTAAAAGCTATCAGAAAAGTATAAAAAATTCAACCAATGTAAATTTTTATATATTGATTCAATAGAATAAGTTTATTTTGTACAATTTAACTTATAAAGTTGTTAGAAATTAAAATTGAAATAGGTGTCCCATCAAAAGGCGGTAAAACTGCATTTTTAAAAAAATACTTCTTTTATCTAAAAAAATTGATTTTGTTTTCATACCTTATTCTAAAAAAAATATGTAAGACGAATTATAATTTTATAAAATTCGAAATTCAGTTAATTCTATTCATAACGGCTATTTTATTAACATATCATTGTTTAATAAAAATTGGTATTGCGTACAGCGCAATCTATCAAGGAAGGTTGCACTTTTATGTAACGCAAGCCAAGACATTGTTTTGTCTAATGAAAGATTCAATTCGTGTTTCATATATCATAAGAAATTAAAAAAATTCTCATAAAATTTCAGGGTGTTACATATGGCCTACTGAATCACATTGGGGTTCAATAATTCACTTTTTCAATATGAACTATGTATTAATGAAGCATTATATCATCTTACATACTCATAACACAATCACTATAAAAACCTGTATCACCATCCACGGATTGATAACTTGTTTCATAAACTATACGGTTATTTGAACATCTCAAATTTGGATATTTATTCTAGATATCATCATCTATAGGATAAGAATGACTATATAGAGAATATTACATTATGTATAAGGAATGTGAAATTTTAGTTCATTGTGATTATCATCAAACATACCAATTCGCCTAAAACAATTATGATTTTAATAATAATCTCTTTAGATACTATCTCAACCTAGTTTTTTTAGTGTTTATCAATGATGTTCTAATTTACTCTATGATAATGGAGGAACACGAAGGGCATCTAAGTATCGTGATTGTGTAAAAATAGAAAGATAAAACAAAGGATTATTTTTGAAACTGTTACTTTGGGATGAAGAAAGTCACATTCTTAGGCCTCATGATAATAAATGAGGTAATTTCGTTTGGAACTTTGAATGAAAAATCAAATTGAAAAATGTCAAATACCTACTATTTCAACATAAATCCATTGTTTTCATGGATTATCAGGATAGAAATGATGTTATGTGAAAATATATTGTTATTTAATATCCCTCTATCAATGTTAACATGGATCGCATAAATGTTTACTTGGATATAATAGTGTTAGAAAATCTATATAAAAATAAATGAGAGGATAATAATTTTGAATGTACTTGCACTAATAAAAATTGGATACATTTTTGTGATATAAAATGGTTCTTCCATGAAAGGATTGGTTTTTTTACTTAGGAATAATGAAAATGTGATATCATATGCCTCATTACTGTTTATGATCCAGGAAAAAAATCTCCACGCATGATATGGAGTTAGCCGTGGTTATCTTTAACTAGAGGATTTGACGTCACTACCTCTATGGTAAAAATTGTGACATTTATTTGGATAATCAGACTCTAAATTATATTTTCATATAGAACTAGGTCAACATGAGTCAAATAATATGGTAATTACTGAACAAGGTCTATGATTCCTCAATTCACATCCATCAAGGATAAATGATCAATGTAGCTAATGATATTAGTAAAAAATAACATACTCTTTTATCGTTGATGAGGGTTGAGAAAGATCCTATATTTCAAGAGAATTAAATCATAGATCTAGAAATCATAACCATAGGGAATATATCTAACCTTTCCCAAATGATTTTACAAAAATCAATCTAATATAACATCAAGGGGGAAATAATTATTTGGAGATTAAATAGAGGGTGAATATAGTAATGAATGTAAATATTCATGAGTACCACATCAATAATGACGATTTCATCCAATTTGGAATTAGACTATGTGTTTCTAAATATCTTGAGTTAATGAATGAGTTTTTAGTTATTTAATACAACTATCTTTTCTCTATCCATCCTGGATGTATCAAGTAGTAACATGATCTCAGAGATAAATTATTCTTGGAAAACTTGAGCAACATTACTGTGCGGTATATCTCCAGGTTCATTGTGTATCATCAAGTATAATTAGAGTGATAAATGTAATATAGGGATGATACAACAATTTTTTATACACATATCAGAAATGGGAGAAAATCAACATGGACTTTTTTATTTGTCACCTAAGTCCATGTAATGGAAAAATATGATTTGGGAATTTGTTGATAGACTAACCATGATCACCCACTTCATCATTAATCATGTTGGTTTCTCACAAAAAAAATCCATGATATATGTAAAGGAAGCAATAAAGATGTATGGGGTTCCACGTTGTATTTTCTCTAATCAAGATCAATGGTTCTGTAAAAATTATGGATATTACATCCACATTATTTTAATAGTTTTGAATTTAATCCTAGCATATCTCCCCCTAACTATCGTCCAATATATATGTTCTATTCTGGAACCTGAGGATATAATGATAATTCTCTCATTGGAATTAAATGATGGATGAGATGAATATCTTATATTTGTTTCGTTCTAATGAAATAAAACATCAATTCAAGTATTCAAATTGGTCTATAGGGTTCTCTATATGGGAATTTATGTAGAACTCATACTATTTCGGGTGACGTTGGAAATCAAAATCTACTTAGACCCAGCCTTTTTTAAGATATTAGTATGAAGAATCAATCCATACAACTACATATAAATATAATATAATGTTGGAAAATGAGCTATGATGAAAAACTATCAATGGTATGTGGAGATTGATATTTGAGGAAAATACTACATTTGAATATCAATATGGAACAGATTTAGGTTTTTTTGAATAAATGAGAAGATTTTCCCTAGGTACACTTCCTCCCTTGACATCGTTGATCGCAGCGGAGCAGTGGCCTATCCACATTTATATCCTCCAAATATAGCTCAGGTTCATAAAATGTTCCAGGAGTATCTCCAATGGAAGTACATACCTGAAAAATTACATAAAATGAAACCAATGGTGGTTCAAATAAATAATTACATCTTATTTGAAGAGAACACTATTAAGATCTCATTGTGTAGAGATATTATTATATACCACAAGAAAACAGGCATAGTCAAAGTGATATAGGGGAACCATAAGTTTTATGTGGTGAAATGTAAACTATGGGAAAAATGAAAATTAAGTACACTCGCCTATTCCCAACTAATAATATGAGTTGAAATCTTGGCGATGAAATTTCTAAAGGAGGAAATAATGCAACAACCCATATTTTTTAATTGACATTTGTATCTTGAAATAAATGTTTATTATTTTTAAATGTGTTGTACACATAAAACACATAGATAATCAAAAATATTACTTCAATACTAGAGAATCATTACATTAATAGATGATTAAATTAATTAAAATTCTAATTATTATAATTGAAAAAACTAGAAAATGGAAAAACTATAATAGAAAAAATATTGGCCACTCCAACACAATAGAATCATCCCTACCAAACAAAACAACTATAGAAAAGAAAGTAAATATTTTTTTAAAAAAAATTATAGAAATGTAATTATCAAAACCATGAAGTGAATTGAGTTGAATATTGAGTGGATAAATAATGTGGTGTGTATAGCATGTAATATGACAATAGTAATTGTATCCTAGCCGTTTGGAAAATTAACATAACATTAGGGAATAATAACCTAGCCATTAGAATAATAATTAAAATTTAATAAAATATAGTTCTTTATAAATAATATTTTTCATTTGAAATTTATGTAAATATACTGTTAATAGTTATAAAAAATAAATTTCTTGACAAAAAACTATATAAAAATATATGAACATTTTTCATAAACAATATTTTAACGTATTTTATAAGAATAATAATTTTTTTAATTTAAAAATCAAATTAACAATTTAATAAATTTATTTTAAAAAAATAAAAATCATTTCCTAAATTATAATATCAAAATGTACCTGGGGTTATTATTTGGTAATTTTTAATTATTATTCAATATTAAGGTGAATTGTAAAAATACAGATCTTCCTGAAACTGATGTATCATAAATACCATAATTAATGATGTAGTAGTGAAATAAATTTTTACAGAACATTAGGATCATCCAAAACATATTTAATTTCCTAAATAATTCATTAATATAATTAAAAATTTATTTCCAAACCAAAAAATTATTTTTCAAATCCGATTATCAAATGTGATCCCTTAAAATTATAGTTTCCCCGTTTTCCAAATTCCATTTTAATAATCTAAGTCCACTAAGAATATTTTATTCAATAAATTATTCTAAAAATACCCCTCGTCTTGTGTAAAAATATCCACTCCCACTCTCAATTGGATACCACCCCTCCATCATTTCTTGAATCCAAATATATTCCCAAATACCGCATGTCATGACCCTATGAATAACTATTTAGGTACTGAAGTAATTAAAATCCAAAAATAAGGGGTTTTTATTATCTTATAATATAAGTTAAACCGAGGAAAGGGAGAAAGAAAAATAGTGATATAAAACTGGGACTAAGGTAAGATAATTCTTGAGCGCAACTCCTTTTTAGAGTTATCCATATTTCATGAAATCGTAGAAATGTATTTTCCTATAATATTCCTTAAATATCATTTAAATTATTTTCCCTATTTTTTCAGGGATATAGATATTTCCAAAATGATTTTAAAGCAAAATACATTAATTTTTTAAAAAGTATATTCATTCAAATGCACATTGGATTCATTTTGAGACGATTCTTATTTTTTCAGGATTTTTTTTCAGTACCAAATAGTTTTCCCTTATTAATTTTAGAATTCCACATTAATATTTGAGAAATTATTCCATATGAAATCCTTTTGAATCCCAATACTTTTAGGGATTATTTCATGACTATGATTATAATATTTCATATGTGGAATTCATGATTATTTGAATTTTATTATGTGATGGGTGAGACCAGAGTTATATATCACTCCCCTGCACTGGGTAATGTGATGTATATTATGAGATTATGAGTATTATGCATGAACAAGATGTTAGATTTTTTTCACAATGGTTATGTTATGATTGTACACAGACATTATGTGTGAACATGAGCTAGATTGGTTCACTAAAACGTGTTGCCTTTGACAACTATGTAATTATGATTTATTTTTAGGAATAACCACATTCAAGGAACTTATCAAATGTTTTTCCCATGATTTTTATGATGAAACATTGTAAATTATATGAGGATTATTATTCTCAACCAAGTTCTATTGATTCATGACTCTTAATTATTCTATGTTATCCTTCACTTTAGCAGGCATTTATCTCAGACCAATTTTTGATGTATATCCTTAGGTGACAAAATTTACTACGGATAATTTTATTGATTTTATGAGTATAAAGAATAATTTAATTAGTAATTATTTTTTTGTTATTTATTATTTATTTATGGACCTAATTTTACCATTATACTAATCCCTTCAATCCTAAAATTTTAAAAAAATTATGGTTCCTAATTAGAATGATGTAATAACATTTAAATTAATACGAGGGTTTATATAAAGAATTCAATTTTTACTTAAAAGGGATAATTCCGAATATGAAATTAATAAATAATTTTACATTAGATTGTCATTTGGATATTGTGGGTTTTTATATGGGTTTCATGGAAGGTACATGGAATACATCCCTTGGTTGAATGGTAGTTTCTATAAGGACTGAAATATAGGATATTGTATACTACCAATATTTCATATGATACAAAATCTAGAAGTATAATGTCTTTTATAATGTTGATTTTTTAATGGCCATCAAAGACATATACATTAGAATGTGATGTTGATATTGTCTACAATGGGACTATTGACTATTAGCCTCATGGAGTATGAAATATCATTAGAGTGACTCAGAGGGATTTATTGAAATTCTCTTTTAAATTTTAAATGAAAAATGTTAAAGAATCATAATTTAGAGATTTTTCATATAGATATATGGTGTCTAAAAATAATTCAATATCACAATGTTTTATTACATTATCACACCTCATGTATTTTTGGAAACATAATAGGTGGTTGTTTTTTTCTAGATAAATAATAATCTATTTTGTTCCTACATTTTATAGAGATCCATGGTGGACAGAGAGTATGATTTAATGATTTTGTTGTTAATATCTCATAATAATGATAAATATAGAAGTTGTGAGTTTTAGATGTTTTATATGGATTAATTGAATCATTTTTGAGAATAATGTTCTAAAAAATCAGAGAAAAAATGGAATTATGGAATGGATGAGATAGTCATTATGTTAGAAATAGAAACTCACGGCTATTTTGTATGGATTTCCAAAATAAAATTTGATAGAACCTATAATTTTTTTGGAATACCATATCAATAATAGTCATTATTCACTTTTAAGGAATGAGATTCAGGATGAGTTAGGTAAGAATAGAATAGGGTATATAAAACACTATAAATTTTTAAGTTTTTTTTCTATTTCCATTTAGATTCTAAGAAGAGGGTAAAATTAAAAATGATAATTTTGAGTATTTTAATTTAATGATTAATGAACTAGAGTCTTTGGTTTTTGGATCATGGATAATGAAATAAAAAATACAATAAAATTATAAACTGATCACATAAAATAATGGATCATGTGGAAGGATAAAAACCAAGATAATGATATATATAATAACATAAATTCATCACATGTTGAGGATTATATGAACAAATATATATAAGTTCCAATTTTATTATAAGTGATTAAATTTTTAGAAAAAAGTTAATAGTATAAAATGATTTGCCTTAGATATATTTCATATTACATAGGTTCCCCTAGGTCCTAACATATAATAAATCTTCGGTGATGTAGAATATCTGAGAAGAGATTCCAATAAAGTGGTCCCAGAAGTAAAACAACCTCATTATTTTATGTGATATACTTATATAGGAATACTACTATTAATGTTTTTATATGAATAATATTATATTATTTTAATGAATGGAATAAATACTAATATCCCAACATTACAGTTCCCGATTTTTTAATTCAAAATAATTTTAGTTGGCGATTACTTATGTGACACACAATTTCCCTGATTAGAAAACATCGAAAATGATAAACCTTCAATTGAAAATAAGGCACACAAAAAATTGGTCTTATTATTGATTTAATAAGTTATCACAATGAAATATAAAAATGATTGACCAGTTGTGAATAGTTTTTAAAAGAAGTTAAGGGTGGAATTATATTAAATTTTAACTTCAATTTTTAAACATAGAATAATCTTAATGGTGCATAGATTTGATGTAGAATAATAGATAAATTCTGAATTGTTTATTGACAAGACAAAATTAATAAATGGATGTTTATATGAAGATTTATACATTGATTAACTATATGGATTCATTGAATCCATAAGAAATGGGGTATAAAAACCATAATTCATTCTTTAGTCTGGTAAAAATACCTTGGAAATGGAATAATAAGTTTGATGCCTTTTTGAAAAATAAGAATTTTAACTAGTATAAGGCATGTATTTACTATAATCGAACTGTGTTTATTTTTGGGAGAATCATATTAAATATATTATACATTCATAACATGGTCTTGAGAGGTAAATACATTAAATAGAATAAATATTTTAAGTTTTATTTTTTAAATAGGATAAATATGAACTATCATGGTATGATGAATATATTTTCATTATAAACATTTAGAGGGACTAGAAGAATGATATTTTTATGTTTTCTAATTATGAGTACCACTAGATGATGGTTGAGAGGTTAATTATGTCTAGATCCAAGATAATAACATTTCTATTGTCTAAATATTTCCATCAATCCTATGATAAGGTACCAAAAAAGGAATACAATTCTGTGTTCATAAAATAGTTTCAATATACCTAAACTATTGGAATTATAATGTTTTCAATAGTTTCTAGCCATTTTAAATTTAATCAAGAAAGTGTAGTAGTTGTATGATATAAGGAAAATAGAAAAAATGTTAACTAAGAATTATGAATATTGATTATTTAGTATCTCAATGTTTCAGAATAAATAAAATTATGCTTTAGTGTAGAATGTCTATTTCACAGGTCAATTGATGCAAACATTAGAGGTCATTCAAACATATTATGATGTACCATATAATTATGTTTCGCTATAGTGGACTTGTTATTATTTAATATCAAATAAATTAATTAGTATTTTACTATAGACCTTGGTAGTAGTGAAATTCTAAAATGAAAGAATAGAAGGAGATGATCTTGTTCAAGAAATTATTAGATGAGATCATAATGAATAAAAAAAGTAATACTAATATAGATAATGTGAAAATATACATTCAATTAATCAGATTTTCTATTCCAGGATAAAAACATGTTTGACTGAAATTAATCATTTTTCAAAATCTCTTAGAATAATGAGTTATAGATCTATGAATTATTGAAGGATTCATGAATCTGTATAATATAAAAATTATGTTCGTAGAACATGGATATCGTGGGATATATTATCCCCCAGTGGTTGTTAAATTATAGGGAGGTAATGTTGTTGTATAACTAAATATTTCTTCCATAATATGGGATGATGAAATTTCGAAGGGATACATGGACTTGAAGTAGAAGATGAGAAAACAACTGAAAATTGAAAGATTGTAAGGTTTTTGTGAGATATAATTTTTTAAAAGTAATTATATATTATCGAAGTGTTTCCTCTAAAGAATATATGTTAGAACCAGATTGAGAAGCAATTAGAAAAAATAATTAGTTTTATAGTAGAATCAAATGTATTAGAATGAATACTAGATCTATAAATTAGTTATTTAAAGAACAAAATAACTTTATTAGGATTAACTTCAATGGATATGAAAGAATAACATTATGGTCATTAAAGGCTCTCTATAAATCCTAAGATGTATATGTAATTTTTTATTACATTGGTCTTTAGTTTTTTGACTATTAATGAGGTGTGTGACCATGTGAATTTGACAGAATAAAGGGTCTCCATTATGGATCTTATGGGGGTGGAACTATATCTATAAGTAGCGATATAGAATAAATAATATAGGTCCAATTAATTTTGTTATTAAATTAAAATATTGTAATCAATCTATTCCATTAGTAATAAAGAATATTTTTGTTTCTACATTGGAAAAATATTTTCATTCGAATAATGTAATTCCATTGTGTCATATCTTGTCATGTTTAACTTCTTTTACTCCAAAAATATTATTTGTTTTAGAATTTTTGTTGATGATTAATTTGATTTATCCTGAGAAAATTAATATTTCAGCATTCATCTAGAAATTCCAAGCATGATATAAAAACCTACAGAACATCTGACCTTATTCAGTATTTAATTTTAAGTATTGACTAAATGAATTTATTTCCTCAGTATAACAGAATTTGATTAATTAAGAACAATTATTCTATAGTTAAATTTTTAATGATTCATGTGGCTTGTTTTATTTTGTATAAATAATAATAAACATAATATAAATTATATTGTATGTCTTCTAGTGTAAATTTATTCATTGTTTTATTTTATATTAATTTATAGATATTATAGATATTTTAATTTTTCCCACATTATACAATGTTTAATCAATATATATTTAAATTATATATAATTTTTTGGTAATATAATCACTGTCATCTAATCTACCACATATTATAGATAATAAATTTTATCTATAATTGAATATGAAACATTTTATTGTATAAAATAATTAACAAAATTATGAAAATTAAAAAAAATCACATGTTATATTTTACCACTATGACCTCTCATAACTAATCACATGTCATTTTTTAACGACACTCAAATTACTATATATGATTTTAGTTTTTCTATAGTATTTATGTGACACAAAACACATAGCTATTTTATTACATTTTTTCTAAATGATTATTGTGATAATAAAATTCACTAATTTGGGACTTCTTCTTTTTATGGAAAAGTGAATAAATAAATAATCATGTATTATCATGTTCATGAGTTTTTGGAATCACCACCAATCCATGAGAACAAAACCTGACTATTTGTTATGAAATATCATATAAAATAATTATAAAAATGTAAAAAATAATAATAAATTAATTTATATAATATCTTAGAAAAATATACAACATTAAAAGAAGTTAAATATATATGAAATTACAATTGGTATAGAATTTAATTCCATGTTAATATCTATATATAATTAAATATTATTTATTATATAATCAATATGAACTATTTTTTATAACAATATATGAATATATAATTTTTTAAAAATTAAATTTAAATATTTTTATCATTTGAAATGTAAAATAAGACACTAATAATTTACCATATGTTTATTGATATTATTTTATAATTATTTTTCTATATCCATTATCCAATGTCATTTAATATATCATAAATAATTTTTACATCATCAATATCATTATCTTATGGTATTAATTTCATTGATTTTGGAATATCACATAAGTGGACAATGAAATAAATATTGCTATAAAATGAATATATTTGTTTACTTGATAAATAATAAACCATCAATTATTTCAAGGGTTATCAATAATGAATAACATTATTTTATATAATAATCTATTAATCATTGTATTATAATATATTCAAATACATTTGAATAAAAAAAGGTTCTATGAAACAACGATTAATATCAACATAGTTACAAATGTATGAATATAATTAGTGTCTAATGGAAGTGATATTATTTATATCATCATCACCTAAAATATATTCCATTTACTTAAATATTATATTTATACATTTCATGGAAAAAAATTTCATTAATTATATTGAAAACTAAAACTATACATTTTTATTAAATTTTTGATATCATATACATTATTTAAAAATATAGAACCATAATGTCTTAATGAGACAATGTAATCACCTTGAAACATGTAATTTAAACTAACTATATCAATATTTTTCATAGTTTCGTCACAATTTCGGTTCTCTTAAAACAATAAACACATTCATCTCCCGCATTCCAGTTTTCTATTGATATTATAATTCGAATGAATTCATCTCCCACATAAAAGTTTGTTTATTATTGTATTTGTTTTAAAAAACCAGTTATTCATTTCGATCTTATGATTATATAGTAAATGAAAATTATGATGAAAATCACAATAATTGTTAAATAAAAATAGTTTTAAATAATTATTGTAATTACTGGGAATGATGATTCAAGGTAAACAAATTTGGGTAAATCATTCTGATTTAGAAGAACATATATTAATTCACTAAATTGAATTTTGAAATGGGATTTGTGAAAGCATAATGATTTCATGACATGGAGATTCCTAAAATATAAGGAAAATGAAGAATGATTGATGAAAATAGTATCAAAATAAGAATGGGAATTTTGATAAAATTTATTATATTTGTTTTTTTGAATATTTATTCGTTTTTTGATGTTTGAGAATTATTGGAGAGGATTAATGGATCTTTTATGTTCATTTAAAGATAAAAAATTTTATTCCATAATTGGGAATACCACATTGTATTTATAAAACCCAGATCATTATTTTAATTAATATTTTGAGTTCATGGTCTATATAGATGGATGATTGGTGAAAATTAGAATTCAATAAAAAAATTTATGGACGTAAAACACACATGGTGAGATCAACCATGTAATAATTTTAAAACACAGATATTATTTAATCTAGGGTTTTTATGAAAATTCATAAGGGATAAAATATTATAAAAGAAACATTACTTATATTATAATTTTAGATTCTATAAGGATATAATAATGGTTCATATATGAAATATAATCATTATTTTCTACTGTAGTAGAAAAATATGGAGCTCAGGAAAACTACATCAATGAGGTGGTAGTGTCAATGTTTTTAGAACGCTGGTGTTCTCAACAAAAATGATGGGTAAATATTTTATATTAATTTTACATGATATTATTAATCAAATTTTTAAATTGATTATATTATAGACCAATGTTATAAGAATTTGTAATTTTATGATTCAAAAACCCTTCTTAAATTGATATGATAGATACCATGTACTATTTTCATGAGAACCAAGGGTGACTTTATGTATGAAATTTACAATAAAATAATGACATAAAATTAAAATATATATAGATTCTAAGATCAATATTTTTTAGTCAAAATGTTTTAAAATTAATAATTATAGTGGTTTCTATAAACACTCCATGGTATAGAAAATTTAACCTATTTTATAGATCTCGTTCTAATTAATTTTTTTTGAAAAAGAGTGATCTTCGGTGGAATAGTTTTCTTTACTATAATGGAATTTCTAGAGACTAATAATTAGTTTATGAAAATATTAGAGTTAATCTTAATTTTTATGATGATTTTTGAAGTTATTATATATAATATTAGTGAATACTTTTAAAAAAATCAAATCACACAGAGAGAAAGAGAGAGACATTGGAATTAAAAAAAATTGACATATGTCGTTGTTTAATAGACACACACACATATATATATTATTTCAAGGTATATTTTTAATATTTCTGATGAGGGAAATATAAAGATTATGAAAAATAATTAATATAGTTAATTTACTTAATATTGGCTTAATGTAATCTAGATCCAAGATACTTTATGATTATTTTTAATAGATCTATATAATTTCTGTTTTTATAGTTAGAAATGTCACATGCTGTTAAATGAAAAACTGTTAGCGAAGAGAAACCCAAAACAAAAATTATCTCCCATAAAAAAACATGAATAGAGAATTTATATTGATCAATAAATATGTATTCAATAATATTTTTTAGATATTAACTAATGGAATATAATTTGAAAATTAATGCGATTTAAAAAATTATATATTCTCTATAATGAATAATACAGTAGAGATCCCTCACATTTATACAATAGTAACGACATCGAATCTACTGGGAAAATGCGTGTTTCACCAAATTTGAAGACAACTGCTATCAAATAAGACTAAAAAATGTAACACATCCATTGATATACGGTGATACTATATTGGATACATGTGTAACCCTATATATGCGTGTTTATATCTACTGATATATTTGATCAAAGGAAGAAATACATTGGGAAAAATTATGATGTGATTCATTTGGAAAAATAATGGTCCCATTTTAGTATATTATTTTATGTACTTTAATAAATGTTTTAATAGCATATCCAATACTTCATTTCTAATTTGGGGGCATGTATGGAGGTAGAATATTTGATTATGTTAATAAAGAGATTTATAGTGTTCAGAGACAAATATGATGGAAATAAATGGATTGTAATTAATGAAAAAAATGGTGTCTTATTTTTAGAAACAATCTTGAATAATGATGATAAAAATTGAATAATAATTATAATTAAAACAATAATATTTGAATTAATGTTGAAAACATTAAGAAAGTATCTCAAATGAAAAAAAAATTGATGTATTTTTAATTGGTTTTTAATAGTATAAGTATGAACCATACCTGTATGGAATCAAAAATTGATATATAATATTGGAGAGGAAACTATTAATTGTATCACTCTAATATAAAATGAAAAATTGTGATTGATAAAACTTTGATGTATTAATAGAGAAAAATGGTTCTATTGTATTCGTCTCACTTATCTATTAGATTACATGTTATATATATTTGATCGAATAAATGAATTATCTTAGAATATTTGGGTGTAATCGGTATCACTCAAATGAAAAAAAAACAAATAAATTATGTTGTATCTTTACATGTAATGTGTTTTACACAAAGAAAAACCACATCTTTAGACTAAATATGCTGAAAATACTCATTTCATATTTGTTTTATTTCATATAACTAGAATTTATGTAATTTTAGATAAAATGGATTATAAAATCCATGGGGTGTATGTGTATGAAGATATATTTTTTTATTTTCTAGTGGATTTATATATTTCTAATAAAGTGTAATTTGTAAAAGATGATTGGAATAGTTCAATAATAGAGATATAGTTGGTCTCAAAACCTCATTAGAATGTTCGTGTAGCATCATTAAATATCTTCAATATCATGAGAAAAAGGAAATATTTTTATTAAAAGATACATTTTTAATTCAGTACCAATCAATTATAAAATAAGTATATAATTAAGTCATTTATCAAGTGTCATTTGAGGTGGATGATTGGGGAAACTATACTATGATGGAGAATTAGATATATAAAAGGATGAACTCAGGATTTATTTAATCATAAAATTATAATAGTACTTATCAATTAATAACTTAAAATATATTTAAACTATATAAAACTGAAAATACAAAGATAGATATCTTTTATAAATCTAATGATGTAGGATGATATGAAAATAGACATGTTATTTTTTATCATTGAAATATGTAGATATTTATTGTTGACTTGAAATTGAAAAATTATTTATGTAATAATAATTTTAATAAGATAAATTGGTATGAAATGTATAATTTTTTCCTTCATTTATATTTTATAATAATCTTCTAAAATTATGATTGAGGTTAAAGGAAGACCATTTAATTAATTAAAAGATCATTTTGATACTTTAATGGATGTAAGAATATGTAATGGATAAAAAAATATTCTTAATTTAATTCTACATTTCCTTTATTGATAATTTATTCATGTAGAATTTAGTATTTTTCTGTAGCTCTTGTGAAGAAGTATGTTAAATCACAAAAAACTGTGATAATTATAGAAATTTTGAGGGTGATCAACTAAAAAGATAAAATTCTAATTTTCATAGAAATGGTAATAATTTATTCTTCGACACATCAAGTTTTGTGAAACATGAAAGAAAATCAATTAATTTTAGGTATATATATGGGAGAGTATTAACACATTGAAATTAAATTAATAAAATTAATTCAAATATATTAAATTCATTCTTTGTTTATAGTGTAAAAAGGAGTAATAATGTGTAAATATTTTATTATAAAAATAAAATTATATAAATTTTGTGATATCTTTGAATTATGTGTTGGGTTTTCTGAAAATATATTAATTTTTTAGTGTTTTGGTAAAAAATCAAAGGGGGTTGAAACCAATTGTTATATTTGTGATGGATTTTTTTATTATTTAATGATTATGTTTTTTATACATAAAAGGGAAAAATAAATTGATTTAGTATACATGAAAACATATTATTTATGTATATATATTTTTTTTAAATAAATTATCCTTGTGTTGGGAAGAAGGATGTCATATATAATATAATTTTAATAGATACTGATTTAAGAGAGATTTCATTATTTTCTCTATAATAATGCAATAATTGGTAAGGTATAGGTACTTTGGTCACCTATTACTAAATATTTAAGAATATAAATATATATTCAAGAATAGAGTTCAACGTTATATATTTT
The DNA here is from genome assembly GCA_963277665.1 of Viscum album. Taxonomy (NCBI): domain Eukaryota; kingdom Viridiplantae; phylum Streptophyta; class Magnoliopsida; order Santalales; family Viscaceae; genus Viscum; species Viscum album. Next base: position 809,282,052 of record OY728126.1, on the reverse strand, counting down.
ATTGTTGTCTTTAATTGTTTTATTAATTAATTATGGACAACTTTATATCATAGTGAAGAAAATAATCATAATAGAAGATATTTGTATTAAAATAGGAAATTAAATCCAGTTAATTAAACCATGAAACAATTGGGTATACCAAATCATGTTTATCAAATGAACACAATAGTCATGAAACCACCATAACAATTTTTCTATTTTTCCTATAGGTCATAGTCTATTGAATGTATAAATGTGTGATAATTTGAAATTAAAAAAATGTTTGCGAGAAAAAATGTCAATGTTACATTAACCATGTCATACTTTGTAAATTAAAATAATGGTAAAACTTTTTTATTGAACAATATTCAAATACAATAGGAGAAACTAAAACAAAACTAGTTCCTATTATTTTTCTTTGAAAATATTTGAGTTGATCATCTTTAGTGAATGAAAATTAAATTTATCACACACATATGATTGAAAAATATCATGTTCAATGAATTATAATCATGGTTTTGGGTGTATTAATTATTTAATTACTCTATAATTTAAATGTAAAATTGTGAGTTAATATTAAATGAGTGTTTTATTATACATTTTTTTATAAAATTATCCATGTTTAGCATATTAAAAATCTAATTTTATAATTCCTAATAAAAATACATCAATATTTTATTTGAAATTAGAGGTGACACCACAATATTTGATTTTAATAGAACTACATCTTGGAATGGTTGAAATATGTTAATTTAAATAATTGAATGATCATATTTTATGGGAGATATAGATTTATAGTTAATGGAATTTTTATAAATTCCATTTCACATTGCAACCAATCCATAGAGGACATGTCCATTCCATGGTTTGGATAATTTTCCATGATTTTTAAGATCTTGTTGAATTTTTATTTATGGAATGATATGATCATTTATGGAATCTTTTAATCAACAATATGGTATGCTTATGGAGTAAAATAACATAATTATGAATATATAAACTTAATGTTTAAGAATTGATGATTGAACGTTTTATAAATTAATATAACAAAATTGAAAAAAATATATTCAACTAGTGAAAAGAGATATAGACACATTATTTATATATATTATTCCTTAAGATGACATTCTTATTAATAAAATATTTTTTCCAAATGTACTAATGTAAATGGGGGTGATGAAAAAGTATTTCATGTACGATTCCTCTATCAAAAAAATGAACAAATTTTATCTTTGTTGGATGATAGATATTTTGTTTTGGAACATAATTGAAGCAATATAGATCAAACCTCTTAATATAATTTTACTCATATTTTACTTGTGAAAAAATTATGCTCTTTGTAAATGAAAATAAATAATTAAATATAGGTTAATTTAATATCATAGACTATTTTTATCATAAATATTTATGGAAGAATCTTGTTTCTATAAATATATATATTTCACTTTAAATTAGTGTCTTGGGAAATACGTAGAGGAAGTGTTCTATTGGAGGTAGTTTTCCATCTCTAGAAATAATTCGATGAATGTGACCCTTATTAAGGAGTGAATTCAAATCAATAATTGTTTCAAAATGGTATATTTATATTTTATTTTTTTACATAATACCATAAACATATGTGTACTATAACGATGTATCATAGTATAGGTGTACCATTAAAAATATGTGTGTTCTTATATATATTATTTTCAAAATATTCTTTGAATATTTGAAGTGGATTAAATTTGAGAGCGATAGATAAAAATAAGACTATATTCAATAAGGGGAAATTATATGATGAAGGTAGAGTGTTATTAGAGAATCTATGAATTAGTTATCAATCAAATTCACCTGCTCTAAGGTTTCCGTCGGTGTCACATCATAACTTATTGGACCCTATGAAAATTTAATCTATAACAATAATATAAACAGAATTCAAAAAATAATTATTCCAATATGATTTCAATTCTTAATAATCTATAAAATTAACTTAATACTATCTTTCACATCAAAATTTGATAATTTTAAGAATTAAATCTTATTAACAATAAATTATTTAATTAGAAAAGACACATATTATAAAGATCCAAGAGGTTTATTATATCTTTTCAATAATTTGGAAAAATTATATTTCATATTTATTTGATAATATATAACGACTCTGGGAATGTATATAAATTCCCTTGGTAATGCATATGAAATTATATATGGATTACTAAGATAACTATGTCCACTATTGTTTCCAGACTACCCTTAGCATTTTGATTTACATTTAATGTAGTCTAAATACAACTTATATATAAATTTATTACAATATTCAATAAATATATATTATTAAATTCTTACATTTAATGGACCATTTAAAAATTATAATTTTATTTTCATGAATTTATTTATTTTTTTTCTGATTTCCATTTATCCATAAATCTTACCACGATTTTTAAATCCAACAAAAACATTTATTTCTTAACAAAGAATATTTTAATAAATAATTTTTTTCCCTCATTGTTTCTATTTCTGTCTATGATTTTTTTGAATTTTTCAAGAAATTATTTGAAACCCCTTGTAGATATTATTTTTTCAACATTCACTTGATGTTAAAAATTCCATTATTGACTAGAAAGAGAAGTGTTATGTCTCTTAAAATTGTACCCCCAAAAAATTACATATACATAGAATTCATTTATATAGAAAATTATTATTGAAAATTTTAATACCCCAATATTATGTTTTTAATAATATTAATTGATAAATTTTTATATTTTTGGATTCTGGGTCAAATTATGATTTTTTGGATGATTTAGGAGTATTTAATTAGTTCTTGGATGAGATCCCATGTATCATGCCTATGTTCCAAAAAGTAAAATCATAGGGATATAAAGGGAAACTAATTTTTGTAACCATGGATGTGATAGATTATTTATAAATACATCTATTAATGGAAAACCCATCATATAAAATTTAATGTTCACATATTCCACTAATAGAACAAAGAATTGAGACCCACTTATTATTGGGAATGTGTCTTCCTTTCAATAATATATAAATATTGTTTATTTTGAATTTCATAAATACGATTGATTTTCTTACAAATAATGTTACTTTAAGTATTTTTCAGGAATATAATATATGATAAGGTAGATGTTTTTAAATGTTATAAAATTTGTTATGTATTTTGAACGTGTTATAAAAGTATTCTAAGAACAATGTTCATACCATATATATTTAAGAGTATAGTATGGTTTAGAAAAATGACATACGATATTGCTTGAATGTATCATACAATAAATGATTTTAGAAATGTATTATTCAGAAACCCTATGTTTCGATGAATCATTACGATTATGAAAGGAGAATTCATGGACAATCGACCATATATTTATATGAAACCCTATGTTTGAGTAAAAAACATATGGAATATTTTCCCTTCTTATTGATCTACTCTGTGTTTTCAACATCAAATTTTGTCTTTTTAAAATAATATCACGGTACCATATGTTTTATTATTCAACAATTAAGTTTTAATTAAATTTATTATCCATAGATTCTATACTGATATCAATATGGGTAATTATTATTATTAATTCTATTTTATTAATGTTTCGAATGGTCCTAATAAATTGACTATATCGTTAATATAACTTATCAAAATTATGACTCTCTAAGATATTTTGAATACGAAGGAATGTGATCTATCATGTGATATTCATGGATATACTCAATTGATGGAAATACTTTATTCGAATATAATATCATGATTATTTTAACATTCAAAACATTCAGAGAAAAAAATTATATTTTGTAATATATTTTTGAAATGAATAATTTCTATAAAAAAACAATGGATCGAGTGACAATGATATTTTATGATGAGGCTATCCTTTTAATTTATATACATATTAAAACCTCTTAATAGTGTGTTTCTATTGTTATTATTATTTTGATAATCTTATAGACAATTATTTGCAATAATTATTTCATCAAACCTACTCTTTCATGTAGACACTCATCTATGTCAAAGAATGTCATGTTCTATTGGTTTCTATTATAACTAAGATAAGGAACCTTTCAATTCAATGTAATCAAGCTATTTGGATCTATTAGAGTTTCGACTACTTGACCACAGTCATGGATGATTATCAACTTCTCAAACTATGTTATGGATAATCTAGATCCCTAAAAAACAATAAGAAGGATGTGTATAGCCTCACTGTAAGAGGTGTCAACTTCTTTCTCTTAGTTGTGATGGTATTATGATAAGAGGATTATCCCATTAAAATTTTCCATTCTCATAGGGAATGAATTGGACAAGTGTACTATGGGATCTTTGATCCCTGAACCACTATAAAAACAATTTTTTTCTTATTTACTATTTACACACTACAGAAAGTACATACATAAGAAAATGATATTTTTTCTATAAAAATAAAAATGAAATCTAAAATATAGAGTCTATCAAGATTATTAAATATTAAAAATTCATCCCCCCTCTTCTATAGAATTTTTTTATTAGAAAAAAAAACAATTGGCATCCCAAGATAGATTTTTGTATTTTGGAAATAAATATCTAAAATGCTAAAAATTATAAGTTCTATAAAAATTCACTATTAATGGATGATCCTATAAATGGTATGTCAAGGAAATGTTCTCCAAATTTCAATAGTGATAACTAAGGATGATGGAAATAACATGTGATCATATATCCAAAACAATCATGAATTTAAATTGTATTGGAAAATTATAACTTCTTAGGAAATTCTTGGGAAATTTGAAACATAGGATGCTACAAAAGAAGCTGAGTAATAAATCATCTCAAAAGCTATGAATTCTATAATTTATGGAATTATTCCTGATGAAATCAATCAAGTATCACAATTTCTTATATTTTTATGAAATGTGGCATAAAATCTATGTTTTATATGAGGGAAGTTATAATGTTAGACAATTTAGGTATGATACTACACAACTAAAATTTAACACCTTTAGAATGTGTGATGGTAAAAGAATCCAGCAAATTAATAAAATAATGATAGAAAATTTAAAAAAAAAATTATTTGGGACATCCAATTACATAGTTAGATAAGACACTAAACGTACATATATGAATTCCAAAAAAATGGAATGGTATATCTATTATTATAAGACAGTCACCAAAAGTGAAAAACAATACCGTGAAATAATTAATTATAACTATGATTATGTACATTGAATAAATAAATTATTTAGAAAAAGATAATATGATATTGAAGGGTAAAACACTTTCCATTTTGTTACATCCCATAAGAATGAATGAATATAAATTGAAGATGTCATGATCGAAAAGGATTCACAATTATCATACTCTGAAATGTATCTAGATCAGGTAGGCAAAAAATTTATAAATTTGAATTGGAAAAAAAGAGGTTTTTAAAATATTTAAATATAAATAAAAAAGTATACACTGAGTAAAGATTATATTAATTCAATCAGATAGTTCACATTTGACATGAAATCTTATAGGTAAAAGAATAAATATGAATGATGGTAAAAACAAGAAAAAAAATTAATTATAATCATAATGGTGAAATAATTATGTAAGCTATGTATAGTGTGTCTTAAGAATTGAAATCACTATAAATTTTTAATGAGAAAAATATCCCAAAAAACCAAAAGAAAACATACACTTTATGGCCAAATATGTTTATTAGGTATAATTTATTTACTCTTAATCTTATGACACTAATAAATATTCATTTTGAAAATTAACTACTTGTTGTTAAATGCTCGAAGAAAAGTATAATTAATTTGAAAAAATCAAAAGTCACTAAAAAATATTCATAATGATGTTTTAGGGGAAAGGGTTTCATTAAAAAACAACATCAATAATAAAAATAATATTCCAATACATCTACATAAAATTATACTAATAATGAAAATATAAGAGAGGAATAACAAAATAAACTGTAATAATTTTAATGTGTTGCATATATATTAGTGAAATGAGAAATATATATAAATGTGACTCTTGGGAAAAAAATTATTAAAATAGAAAAATATGGAATATAAATAATGGGAGAAATATCAAAGATATATATAAATTATTTTGTACCATGTTCTCAAAATAATAAGTTGTTCTTTTGTGGAATGAATTAACATCATTCAAAAAACTTACTAGTTAAGAAATATTTATATAAGAGGAATTATAGGGGACTTTATTTTCAGGGATTATTCATACAAATGTAATATAAACTTTTGAAAATTAATGAAAAATTGCATTCTCCGATCATTTCTTTCTCACACTGATAGAAATTATAAAATATGGGCACAAAATATCACATGATTAAAAAACATTATGTATAGGACCACAAGAATAATATTTTTATGTGGTATATGTATAGTGTGTTCTCAAGAATCATGTGTGAATACTCTTAAAAATTACATACACTGGAAAAAATAGATGGAGTAAAGGTCCCATTTGGAGACAATTAGATGGGAATGACAGTTAGAGTTGTATTTATCAAATATCCAAAGTAATTATCAATAAAAAAGGGTTATATGTTCATTGAATAAAGTAAAGAATTTTAATTATTTATCATTGAGTTCATGATGTATTTTATATTATTTTTTCAGCAAATTCGTGCTGAGTTTACGAAGCTAAATTTCATATATTTAGATCCCATAGAACTATAAAATCTTATACATTGAATATAAATTCCTAGTGTAAATAGAAATTGAATTGTTTAAATGTTGCGAAATATGAGCCTCAGATCTGTTATAGAAGAAATTGACATTATAATATAATTTCATGATATAAATTTTCATTGAAACACTTATTTTATGATTTTAATAGTCATAAATTTTACAATGATAATTTTTTGATTTATTCTAAATCGACAAACAACAAAATACAACATTAAAATGAATTAACACAATTACAACATCTAAACCACCAGAACTTATCCACCAAGAATTTTATGAGCTATAAATGGTAGAATGATTACATCAAAACGTTTATGAATATATATTATTTGAATATTTCTCAATATTTATATTGGATTATTTCTTAAAAAATATGATTTATTAAATATTTTTTAACTTTATTTCCTTATTTTTAAAAAATAAAATAATAGAAAATTATTTTTGTCACAAATGATAACATTAGTGAATATGAGAATAATGAATTTAATTATTTTTTCTCAAACTAGAGTGTTAAACACACCTTATCTGAAATAATAACACTAAAAAATGGAATTTATGAATGAACAAAGAAAAATATTGAATAGATAATAAGGACTATGATGAAGGAATACAGTTATCCTACAAATTATTTAGAAGTAGCTATAATTACACATTACTATTTCATGAATAGGGTATTAATGAGCCAATTTTAAAAAGTTATCCTATGAACTCTAGAATAATATTAAACATTATTTAATGTACTTTAATGAGTTTGTATATAATTTATAAATAATGAAAACAATGGGAAACATTGCTAAATTTGATCCAATGGCTGATAGAGGAATGTTTCTAGGATATTATGATACTCATAAATCCTATAGAGTGTATAATAAATTCTCAAAGATTAATTTGAAAATGATAATTTCCAAAAGTGACCGCTTTGACAAAAGGAAAAAGAAAAATATTAATGTTTTAACTTCTTGGACTACATGAGGTCTGAATCACTTAAACCAGACTTTCAAAATAAATTAAATGATTAATGTATAGTTAAGAAGAACATGAGAAAGAAGAACACAAAAGGTTTTTACCTAGTCACTATAGAACCTTAATGGAGAATCTATTAGAAACTACAATAGGAAATCTAGATATAAATGTATAAACTTGAATAAATTTAATGAAAAATTGCTAAATATCTAGCTATACAATCAAAATGAAATCCTAAGTCAATATAAGAATCTTTAAATGATGTGATTTGGTTATTATCTATGATGAATTACATAACCAATTAAGTAGAAATGGTTTTTTAATCAATATATATTCAAAAACATTATCCCACAATAAGAACCAAATGGGGTTTTAGACATAAACAATATTAGAAAGGGATTATAACTAGAAATAAGTTTGGATTTGTATGAGTATGAAACACCAATGAAAAGTAATAGACTCTGATGAATCCTTTTCACCTATTATTAAATTCAATTATATTATATTAAATTTAAATTATATATCTTATATGAATTTTTATTTATATCATTTTGATGAAATATGCTATTTTAAATTGATATTTATTAGAGGGAGTTTATTTTGAACAATAATCAAGTTTTGAAAATTATCATATACAAAAATAGTATTATTAATTACTAAAGATTATTATGGATGTAAATAATCAACATGATCTTCGTATGAGATATTAAGGTCAATGTAATAATATAATGATTTTTCTATAGGATTATCAGGCCCCACTCATTTTAAGAAAATACTTTTCACTAATATATTATATGGGAAAAATTTATTTAAGAAGTTAAATTTTAATCAGAAAAAAATGGTAATGACTTTTCAAATAATAAATAAGGAATTTTAAATTATTATGATAGGAGAATTAAATTTCGTTTTGGAATATCAAATTTATCATAAACACTATGGAAATTTATCAAATAAAAGAAAATAAATTATTGACATATTGAAAATAAATGACTATAAAATGGTAATAAATATAAAACTCCCACATGTAGTAATATAAAACATGATTTGGATGTCATTAAAAAAATAGTTGATGAGACGTTATAAAGATGATTGATTAATATTTTATTATATCAGATATCCAGAAGACTAAATATAATGTATTTTGGGTGATTATATTCAAGATTTTAGTCAATCCAAAATGAATCACATCATATTACTGTTAATATAATTAAAATATATTTAAAAATAAATATTTTTATATCTATAAATTACCTAAACCTCTTATTTTAATTTAATTTCAGATTTAGATAATGATTTTCAAAGATGTATATTATATTGGTAATGATCATCAAGAACCCATCACATTATAGGAATGTCATTAGTTTCACGGTCAAGTATGAAATACCATTAGTTTTATTTGTGAATATCCATGAATGAAAATATATTTTGATATAGTTTATGTGAATATGTTTTATAGAATAAACACACCACACTAATATTTGGTCATAATTTTAATGATATACCTATTTTATGTTATAATACAAGTGCAATTAATATTTTAAAAAATTTTATAAGTCATTCTAGAACCAATCAGATTTATATAATGTAACATTTTCCTAGAAATATAATTCCTAAAAATATTTCAAATTCTGAATTTGAAAATATAGAAAATTATCTTGCTAATATTTCTTCTGAAACACTTCCCAGTGCATTTTTTTATTTTATATAGTAAGACCATGGAATATTTTATTTTTAAATAATTTATTTTTAATTATTTTTTGTTAAATTATGTAATGATATATTTTAATTTATTGTTTTTATTATTTTTATCTAGTTATTAAATTTTATGTTTAAAAATGAAAACATGGATTTTTTTACCTTTTAAAATTAAAAATCATAATGATTACGGTGAGTAAATTGTCTTGTGAAACTAGAATATCATCACCAAAAAAATATAATAAAACAATTCCTCTCTATATATTTTTAATATCCTAATACTAAAAACCATTTCACCTTCATATCATTCATTTCTCTACAAAAACCTATAATTCAATCATTCAAATCATTAAATTTTCAAAACTGATGAAGATGAAGAGAACATATGAAAGAGAACCAAGAGACAAAAAATGACAGTTTCCATCAGAAAAAGACTACAATGAAAAGTTAATGAAAATGACACATTATTTCATACAAATATTATACTGAATGAAAACCACACCTCCCAAGAATTTTAATTTCTATTTATCTAAGAAAATACATATTTATTTTTCAAAAAAATATAGAATAATATCTATAATAATGTTAAGTTCATTTTTCGGGAGACATAAGATAAAATCGTGATAAAGGTAGATAATAATTAAACTTCTATCTCCACATTCAAAATAAAACATATCATATAATTTAATGATAAGGGAGTGTTAAATCATATTTTAGATCAATTTTAATCAAATATCACGAGTTATAATTTTTTAATTTTGTTTCATTTTTGTTAATCCTTTAATCAAAAAATGATGGTCATAAATCATGATATTGAATATATTTGTTAGTTGAGTTCATTTAGTCTTCGAAACTACCTGGAATTAAAAAAATTGAAAATATAAATTATAATGAAATATATTTCAGGTTCTTATTAATCAGTGAAAATAATTTTAACATCCTCAGTTATATTCATAGCTTTCTAAATCACTAATATTAATCAAAGTAATAAATATCTTTTTATCTGTATGGTCAATTTCTTTCACTTATTCTGTACATAAAGAAAAAAATAACCATTTATATGATCAAAAAAATGTATCACTATAGAAACGGAATAAATGATAGTTCATTAATAATGTTTGGATTCTTTTAGATTACATTTAAGGGGAAATAATTTCATATTGGTGGGGATGGCTGACAACAATTTGAACCTATTGCTCAGGGGGAGGATAGAAATTTCCAATATTCTAGACCAGTATACCTACATAATGATGATATTAGGGAACCATGATTGTAATATCCTATTAAACTGAAACAAATGTCTCATATAATATACTAATGATCTGGATGAGGTAAATACTAAAGAAATTATGAATGAGGTACATTTTACATGAACAAAGATCCTTACACAGCCAACCAATGATAAAAAATTGACTATGATGGACATGGTGATAAAACTACAACAATGTTTTTAGTAGTAAAAATCACTCTTGACGAATAACAGGATCAAAGAAACGTATAAAATAATAATGAATCCACTAAAACATAATAAATCATGAAAATCAAGGATATGAGAATGTTAAAATATCATTATCTGAAACCACTTCTATTGTTGAAAATCTATTTTTGTCGGTTGTTTCACAATTCATGGATAAAAAATGTTTCAATATTAAGAGGAAAAATAGAAGATCATGATGATATTTATTTTTCATGAGAGAATAATACAGAAAAAACCCTTAGTTATAGTCGACGATGATCCTTAATCATTAAATCCATATGATGGAACATATGATTCTATGGCTAACCATATTGAATATTTAGTAACTAAATATAATAGAATGATGGATAATAACTCCATTCATCAACATGATCAGTAATATACATGAAAATATTTGGAAGACTTGTGAAATTAGACATTTTCTATATTATAATTTGAATCTTTTCATACTCATGTACATAATATTTGATAAAATTAATTTTCTTGAAGATATTTTTATTCATTTCTATAAGAAATGTAAAATCATTATAGAATACTAAATGAAGAATCTATTTTAAAGAACAATTTAAAATATAAAAAATTTCCTATTGGAATACATTTTTAGTCTATAATAATATGTTTCATTCAATTCATATATTCTCCTTCTGCACACAAAATTCTCCAAAAATTGATGAAATATTTAATTAAATTACATCAATGATGTATGAAATGAATTATAGGATTCATTCACTATAGTGTAACATTGATCATTTTATTTTGATTTTAGATAATTAAATATGTCTTATCAAGAATTTAAGTTCAGTTCAACCAGGAATTATATTACATGTCAATTAGTTATATAATACGATAACTCAATTTCATCAGACCATGGAAAATCCTCATTAATTTATGAATTTCAATCTGATTTAGATATTAAAAATGTCACGAATCATGAATATTGATAAGACAAAAAGTTAATAACACATTTGAAGGATTACAAAGACATTTGATAGGGTTCAAGGAAATACTATAGGGTACTTGATCTACTCTATAAACAAACTGTCACGAACCAGGCCGGGTCACCATCCGACACGGCGCCCGACCCGATCCTGGGCAAGGCCCGAAGGGCGTTCCCTATCCCCACGGGCTGGAACAAGTTCCCGGGTATTAAAAATAAACATGGGAACGGTTTACCCAGATGAATAAATATAAAATAGTTAACAATCTGAATAAGTTGAAACTAAAAACAACCAAATAGAACCTTATTCCAAGTTCATATTTAATGTTTACAACTTGAACTAAAAATCCAAAAGAGACTACATCAATGGAAACCAAAACTTTAATACAAACCTTTGTGCGACATGAGGAGTCACATCCCCAAGCCACCGCCACCAACCAACACGAGGATGCTACTGACTACCCGAGCCACCAATGTTATGATCAATGCCACAAAATGGAAAGAAATAGAAACATAATCTACAAACACCAAAAGGTGTATGTTGTTTTTGAGCTAAAAGCCGAGTAAGATGCCACCGAGAAATGGATCCACACAAAATTACTAAATGAAAAATAAATTTGAAATTTTATTTAAATAAAAGAACTAAAAGCTTGAACAACTTTAGAGAAAATAGGTTTAGATCAAGCGGTTTTAAAAAACTACTCAAATTAAAACAAACACACACCCTTACTTTTAAAATAACCAAAGTGTCACACTGATGAGTGTAAAGTAACCAATGAGCACTAATATGGGAGAGGCTGTGTGGGTGTTAGCCAGCTTGGGTCCCTAGATCTTCGTGTCTCGGTGAAACGTGGCTTAGAAGACCACGACCCTCTGAAAACGTGTATTTGAAGGCCACGACCCTCAGAAAACGTGTCTTAGAAGTCCACGACCCTCATAAATGCATATGTTTAGTTAGTGTTGCAATCGTCAGTCCTGCCATTGAAACCAGGTCGAGTCACCTCCGGAACACTAGCTCACTAGTCTAGTTCACCCTCTTATCTACCCGAGCTTCCCACTTTGTGCTCACACATGTTCCAAATTCATGTCACATGTCATAACAATATTAAATATCTAGAAATGACCCTGCACACACCAAAACCACCATTTGCACACACAAAAGTCCATTTGAAACATCACACACACTGAAAAAATCCGAAAACCAAATCCGCATTACATACACAACCAAATTAAAATTACTACATAATCTAATAAAACACATTCGCTGCTAGACACACCATTAAAATGATTTATTGAATAATTTTCACACGTCGCATGACATTACGCATCAAAAACATTCCAAAATTTAACCAAAACAATTCTTCACCCTTCATAACTAATTTATAAAAAAATTCAAAATTTCACAAATACATTTTAAAGACAAATCACTTCTACACACCCTAGTCCAACCCAAACCCTCATACATAACTGTACGCACATCTTTCCATCTTAGGAACACAATATTCATTACGCACGCAATTAAAGAAACCACCCACACAGTCAAAAAAACCATTTATTCAGTTAAACAAACCCCCAGAAAAACATTTCAATCCATTTAAAAATATGCCACACGATTAAAACAACTAGAAGATCCACTAAAATGCTCATTTAAGATAGAACTCACACCGACGCTACACCAAAACACCAATTTCACCCCTTGCACATACTAACAATGTAACAGCACAATTGATAATGCACTAGTGAATAGTTCGACGAGGGTTTTCACAGCAACAACATACTCATACAACCTTAACACACTAATAAACACATTAAGACATACTAAAACTCAAGTAAAAATTAAATCACACCATGAAACTAATTAATAAGCTAACCCCACAATAAAAAATACACTAACAATTAACCAAACACGATTTCAGCATCAAGTAAACATATTATGACAACACGCTATTAGACAAATTCAATGCAAAATAAACATCAGTGAAAATCAACTTCACGCCACACAAATTAACTAAATAACATTGTAACTAATTAAAATTGAAAATTAAAAAATCAAATAAAAATTGGACGTGGAACCACCTACTTGGAAAGTAGGATAAAAATCACGATCTTGGGGCGCAAAATCCACTGCACATCAATCGCACCATAGCAACCCAATTGAGCCCTAAAACAAGAAATTGAATGGATTACCCCATAAACGAACCAAACTTCAACCAAACCCTAACCAAAAAATTACCCAAAATCGAACCAAAGAGAAATTAAACCATAACCTAAAAACATACCAACTGAAGAAACAACAAAGCGAAGAAAAATGTACCTTCAGCGATGGTGCAAAGAGCAGGCCGAAGAATGAAGAAGGCTACCGGATGTGTGCAACGCCAGAAAAATCAGCCGGAAGGGAGGGGCGGTGCAGGTCAGGATGGTGCGAGGTAGTGGGACATCATCGGGTGGTGCGAGGAGGACCGAAAGGGGTGCGAAAAGGGGTTGAAAATTGGTGCGGGTGGAGGGAAGAATTGAGGGTGGTTTGGCTGAGCAAGGGGAGGCGCGCGCGGGGTCCGACCATTCGAGCAAGAGGAGGCCGGCGGGGCTGGTCTGGCGAGAGTGGTGAAGTAGGGTGGGGGTCACCGGGAGGAAGAACGGGAGGGCGTTACGTGCCGAAGGAGGAGGAAGAAGGCAATGGGAGGGGGAGCAAGCGGCTCGAATAGGGTTTGGAAGGGGGGGGGGGGTTTCTGCTTGACAGAAACAAGAAAGGGGGGAGGGAGAAGAGAGAAAAAAAATGAAAAAAAGAAAGATTAAGATAAAAAATAACCTAAATAAAATCTCTAAACTAATTTAGAAAAATAATATTGGTTGTAAAAAAATGAAATGTGATGTTAATTAATTAATTTTCTTTAACAATGACTTGATGAAAATAAACACAACCTCAATAAAAAAATTAATGAAATTAATAATAATAGTGATAACATGATGATAATTTTATAACCATTATAAAAATTTAATATTATGTAACTAATCAAAATATTAACTGAAATAATAACATAAGATAAATAATCCCAATATTATTATTATTATTATTATTATTATTATTATTATTATTGAACACCTCTTGAATTATTTAATCATATTTCTTATTTCATTTTTGTGCTTAAATTATTATCCATCATGTTAGGTAATTAATTAACTACGCGTTGGGCAGGCCGCATGTTGATCAGGCGAAGCCCCATGGCATCATCCATGTCGTGCGCGTGCACGAATATTTCGACGCCAAAATGCTCATTTTTCAGCAAAACGCAAAAAATATCGTCGTGTCCGAACATCGCGATCTGACTTTTACATGATCATGACATAGTCATGCACCAGTGAAATAATAGATTGAATCATGAAATGTTTTATCATTAAAGTTTAGAACCACTCACTGTCGCACGAACGGTCACATACCCAAATAAGATCTCAATTTCTTCTAAAATAGAACCCATTCAAACCGCATATCGAAAAAAAGACTTAAAATAGTTAAATTAAAAGGAAGTTCCAGTCGGGGTGTGACAATTCTCCCCACCATGACACTTTCTTCCCCCAAAATGTCCCAAAAGACTTGACCAACTCATGATTCCAAGAAAGATCGCGAAGACAACTAAAATAAAACTCAATCACTCAAAGACCGAGCATTCCAAACTCCCATGACCTGAAACTACAAAATCGCAAAACCAGAATCACCAAGAAGAATAGCCAACAACAAGGAATTTACCTTCAAGCACAACTACAACATGGAACACCCCTACCCCTAACTTAGGGATCACAAGGGCCGCTCGATATCTTCCCAAACGCTCGTCAAGCGACCCACTACTGAAGTTAACCAATTAACGTGGTCGAGGTCGGGTGGAGCAGAAGTAAGGGAGTTTCCACGCTGAGATCATTTTCAAAACAGAGTCTCCCCCAAGATCGTCATATGTTGCTCTCCCAACCATATTTGGGTTCTCTTCAAACATTGGCCCTTCAGACCAAAACAACTCAGCAACTCGGACAAACATCTAACACTGGTTTGACCATCCAAGCACCCTATATTTAACCAAAAAAAGACAATAGGGGATGCCGGTGAGACCCGAATTGGGTCTCCCCACCATTTAAAAATTTCATATCACCACGGAACCCATGCGGGAATTCCATGTTTACTTTGAGAAATACAGACTGAACCCTTCATCATGATCCCACCAACATAAGCCGGCCTGCACAAAAGATTCCTACACTAAAAAAAGCATTTCCCCATGAGATCTCTTTGATAGCAGAAACCCCTAACCAGGAGGCAAACCACACAGGCGCATGACCATTCCACAAGATAGAAGCATCACTGGAAGAAGTGTAATTTTGATCCATAACCGACCACATGAAGGTTCTTGGAGCACACCCACTATCTTTACAAGAATACGGATTTCTCCAAACCTCTTTAAGGACCAAGAGGAAATCCCATAAAATAAGACCACGCCAAGTAGACAGGGCATCCAAGCCCCTCCCAACAGGAATGTTGCTCTCAGAGTGGGTGTCGCAATAAGGAAATTCAATCTTTTCCCATCCTGTCACTGTGAACTTATGTCGGATCAAGCTCATCCCACGTCTGACGCGTTTTGACTGCGCACAAGCTTTACCCTGAGACCTATGGTTGGGGCCCTGATGTTTGAAGCATCTACCGCCTCGTAGTAATAATTTTACCACCTCTTACATGAACATTCTCCACTGAAAAAGCAACCTGCATACTTCCCCTCATCCCCCAAGCGTCCACTTTGTCAACTCACCAACTCATAATTGCGGCGAACAACTTTGAGCACCAGACTGACCACCCTGGAGATAGGGAATTGAGCGGTCTGTCAAATGTGTGACCCAAACTGATGGAAGGGGCACTCCAAGAACAATTCCCCTTGGGTTACACTCTTTATCTAATGAGGAACCTTCAATTACCGCAGTATGAATAGCAAAAACAACTCTTACGAGCTTTAAATTGGTCGTTCCACACAAAATCTGGGGAACAAGGAACCAGCTCATCAGAAAGGTCAACATACCACCTTCACCCTCTGTTTACTGGTTAAGCACCTACGAAATCTACCACATTACTTCGCCTTCACTTATGTACAACTGCAGAATGAGTCTAGTCTGGAGGGTCACTCACGACATCGCCATTCTCAATGGAAACGGAAATATCCCCATTTGCTTGTCTTGTCTCGCTCCTCCAAACATACTCGAGACAACTTACCTAGACACAACAACTAGAATTCCTCCAAAACCAGAGACACTTCAAACTTTCCCAAAGCACTCAACGACATCCAACTGACCTCGATGTCTACGAACAATCTATCCCACCGAGAAGAACCCAACTCTACCACGCCACTGGGTGTTTGTGTCGGGCCATGAACTACGAGATACCTTCTAGAACCCATGAGACATTTCTAGGGGGCATATCCCAAACATGAATCATGAAAAAACCATCCACAAATCCAAACACATCACAATATAAACATCAACATTCCAGAAAGAAATATAATAATTCCAATTTAAAACATCAACTCATTTTCAAAGAGAAACACTCACTTGAAAAACCATGAACTGCACAACAAGCCCAGAAGATATTTTGAAAATCCATCTTTACTCTAAACACAATGACATTTTTTTCGTTTTCAAAACCATTTGTTCACACAAACCCATTTATGAAATAGGAAAACTTTCTAGGAAAAAAGAAGCAACCTTAGAAATCAATCAACCACCACTGATATTCCATGGTGCCTCGCAAATATGAATTTTTGTGCCACTAACGCACCCATCCACACGATTCACCAACTAGACATTAATCAAGTCCACATGCACATGCGATCACCCATAGGAATACCACTGGAAAGAAACAAGGTTACTCTTCTTTCAAAACAAAACATTCTCAATATCCAAAAATACCCTTTTTTCAAACAGTTTCAAAAATTAAAGACATTTAAAAAATGCTTCCCATTTCAAAAATAACTCACTTCAATTTCAAATAACCCAAAATGTTCTTTTAGAAAATCAACTTCGTCAAATCAATGCCAAATTCCAAAAACAAGGTCCAAGAGAAAAGTACCCTAAATATAATGTAAAATACACACCAAAAAAATTAAGAGCAGTACCAAAGTATGCTTCCCTTTTTAAAGGAAAACAATCTCGCGCCAATCCCAAAATTAAAACAAGATATCCCAAATATTAAAGCACCTGGGCGGAGGACTACAGGTCATGTTTAACCCGGAAACATGGTTTAAGAGACCATTCCTTAGGTAAGAACCAACCACTAGGAGTGTCGAACCATACTCTCGGGAATCACATGGGTCGCTACTCCTTGTGAGGTTGTTCGCAGTACCAGTTTACTCCTATTTTCATCTCCCATCCACACAGAGAAAAACCAAAAACATAAATCCCAAACTACCCCAGGTTACTCGAGGATCGAAACGAGTAAAAGTTCACAACGCTCTTCTTGCACCTATCCCTCGAGCATCGACATTCCTATCTGTAATCTACCTGACATCCCAAATAACAAGGAAAAAACCTCCCTCTGATACCATTTTGTCACGAACCAGGCCGGGTCGCCATCCGACCCGGCTCCCAACCCGGTCCAGGTCAAGGCCCAAATGGCGTTCTCGATCCCTACAGGCTGGCACAAGTGCCCTATATTAAAAATAAACTTGGGAACAATTTACCCAGATGAATAAATATCAAATAGACAACAATCTGAATAAGTTGAAACTAAAAACAACCAAACAGAACCTTATACCAAGTTCAGATTTAAAGTTTACAACTTGAACTAAAAACCCAAAAGTGACTACATCAATGGAAACCAAAACTTCAATACAATCCTTCGTGCGACATGATGAGTCACATCCCCATGCCACATCCACCAACCCACTTGAGGATGCTATCGACAACCCGAACCACCAATGCTATGCTCGATGCCTTAAACTGGAATGAAACAGAAACTGAATCTACACACACCCAAAGGTGTATGTTGGGTGTGATCTAAAATCCCGGTAAGATGTCACTGAGAAAAGTTTCCACGCACAATTACTAAATGACAAATACATTTTCAATGTTAATTAAAGAAAAGAACTAAATGCTTGAACAACTTTAGAGGAAACATGTTTAGATCAAGCGGTTTAAAAAACAAATTAAATTAAAACACACACAAACACCATTACATTTAAAATAACTAATGTGTCACACTAATGAGAGTAAAATTACCATTGAGCACTAATATGGGAGAGGTTGCGTGGGTGTTATCTAGCATGGTTCCCTAGATCTTCATGTCTCAGTGAAACATGGATTAGAAGACCACGACCCTCATTAAATGTGTCTTAGAAGGCCACGAACCTCAAGAAAACATGGATTAGAAGGTCACGACCCTCACAAAATCATGTGTTTAGTTAGTGTTGCAATCGTCAGTCCTGCCAGTGAAACCGGGTTGAGTCACCTCCGGAACACTAGCTCACTAGTCTAGTTCACCCTCCTAACTACACGGGCTTCCCGCTTTGTTCTCACACATGATTAAAATTCATTTCACATGTCATAACAATATACACTATCTAGACAAGACCCTACACACACCAAAACCACCATTTGCACACAAAAAAGTCCATTTGAAATAGCAGACACACTGAAAATATCTCAAAACCAAATCCGCATTACTTACACAACCAAATTAAAATGACTGCATAATCAAATAAAACATATTCGCTGGCAGAAACACCATTAAAATGATTTATTTAATAATTTTCCCACGTATCATGGCATTAAGCATCAAAACCTTTCCACAATTTAACCAAAACAATTCTTCACCCTTCATAAATATTTTATAAAACAATTCAAGCTTTCGCTAATAAATTTTATTGACAAAACACTTCTACACACCCTAGACCAAACCGAACCCTCCTACATAACTATATGAAAATCTCGCTATCTTAGGAACACAATCTTTATTACGCACGCAATTAAAGAAACCACCCAAACAGTTAAAAAAACCATTGCTTCAGATAAACAAACCTCCAGAAAAACGTCCCAACCCATTTAAAAATATGCCACGGGATTAAAACAACTAGAAGATCCACTCAAATACTCATTTAAGATAGAAAACACACTGCCGCTACACCAAAACACCAATTTCACCCCTTGCACGTACTAACAAAGAAACTGCACAATTTATAACAGACTAGTGAATAGTCCGACAGGGGTTTTCACAGTAACAACATACTCATACCACCTAAACAAACTAATAAACACATTAATACATACTAAAACTCAAGTAAAAAATTAAATCACACCAAGGAAACTAATTAATAAGCTACCCCCACAATAAAAAAAACTAACAATTAACCAAAGACTATTTCAGCATCAAGTACACATATTATGACCACACGCTATTAGACAACATCAATGCAAAATAAACATCAGTGAAAATCAACTTCACACCACAAAAATTATTTAAATAACACTCTAACTAATTAAACATGCAAATTAACTAATCAAAATATAATTGGACATGGAACCAACTACCTGGAATGTAGGAAAAAAAATCACGATCTTGGTGCGCAAAATCCACTGCACATCAATCCCACTACCTCAACACAATTAAGCCTTAAAACAAGCAATTGAATCGATTACCCCATAAAAGAACCAAACGTCAACCAAACCCTAACCAAAAAATTACCCAAAATCGAACCAAAGAGACACTAAATCATAACTTGAAAACCTACTGACTGATGAAACAACAAAACAAAGAAAAATGTACCTTCAGCGATGGTGCGGAGAGCTAGCCAGAGAATGAAGAAGGCCGCCGGAGGTGTGCATCGCTAGAAAAATCGGCCGGAAGGGAGGGGCGGTGCGGGTCAGGATGGTGCGAGGTAGTGGGACGGCGTCAGGGTGGTGCGAGGCGGACCGAAAGGGGTGAGGAAAGGGGTTGAAAATTGGTGTGGACTGAGGGAATAAGTGAGGGTGGTCTGGCTGAGCAAGGGGAGGCGTGCGCGGGTCCGACCATTCAAGCAAGAGGAGGCCGGCGGGGCTGGTCCGGCGAGAGCGGTGAAGGAGGGTGGGGGTTGCCGGGAGGAAGTATGGGAGGGATTTCCATGCCGAATGAGGAGGAAGAAGGCAAGGGGAGGGGGAGCAAGCGACTCAGGTAGGGTTAGGAAGGGTGGTTGATGCGCGACAGAAACAAGAGTGGGGGGAGGGAGAAGAGAGAAAAAAATAAGAAAAAAAAGAAAGATAAACAAAGAGATAAAAAAATAACCTAAATAAAATCTCTAAACTAATTTAGAAAAATAATATTTGTTGTAAAAAAAAAAGTGATGTTAATTAATTAATTTTTTTTAACAATGACTTGGTGAAAATAAACACAGCCTCAATAAAAAAATTAATGAAATTAATAATAATAATAATAACATGATGATAATTTTATAACCATTATAACAATTTAATATTATGTAACTAATTAAAATATTAACTGAAATAATAACATAAGAAAAATAATCCCAATATTATTATTATATTTATTATTATTATTATTATTATTGAACAAATCATGAATTATTTAATCATATTTCTTATTTCATTTTTGTGATAAAATTATTAGTCAACTTGTTAGATAATGGATTACCTACGCATCGGGCAGGCCACATGTTGATCAGGCGAAGCCCCATGGCTTCATCCGTGTCATGCGCGTGCACGAAAATTACGATGCCAAAATGCTCGTCTATCAGCAAAATGCCAAAACAATCGTCAAGTCCGAACAACGTGCTCAGACTTTAAAATGGTCATGACATAGTCACATGGCAGTGATATAATATATTCAATCATAAAATGTTTTCACATTAATGTTTATCACCACTCACAGTCACGCGCACTGTCGCGTACCCAAATAAGATCTCAATTTCTTCTAAAATAGAACCGATTCAAACAGCATATCGAAAGAAAGACTTAAAATAGTTAAATTAAAAGGAAGTGTTAGTAGGGGTGTGACACAAACACCTCAACAAAACTAGTCATTTCTACATCAATCAACCATTATTTTAAAAAAAATCTAATATATATATATACATATTTTATTTATAGAAAAAATTGAATAAATATAATATATTCATAAAATTTTAGTGAAATTTTTTTTCATTTAAACTACCATATCACTTATTTCATTTATTCATTAATATAAATATACAATTCATTTATAGTTATGTGCTATATTAAATGTTTTTTAGTCCGTTTTCATATACATCTTTTGATAATATAAGAATGGGTGTGAAAATTTTGTAAACATTACATCATTTATTTAATTAATGGTATTTATTTTTTTAAAAATTATTTGGTTTGATATGCATATTAGTAAATATATTATCTATTTCTTTTAATATAAATTATTTTTGTTTATAATTCTTTTATTTTCAATTATATGTTATGGTTTTTTATCTTAAAAAGAAAAAAATATTGTTGGGAAGGTATTTTCATAGAAATCTCTTACAAATGATGTTTATATTGATTCCCAAAATACACATACATGTTTTACTCGTAATTTTAATTTAAATATTTATAAGAAATATATATTTTTCACACCCACAGTTTTCTAATTTATTTATTTTATTAGTTTTTTTCTTGTTTGGTAGTTCGGGCTGAAGCTCGACATAAATTTTCAAGTTCTAATTTATAAATGTTTTTTCCCTGATAGCATTCAACGCAGTAGTTTTGAAGTCACACAGCCTCTCTAGGTTCACCGCACAGCCTCGCTCGGATCCATGCATGCTTTCTTGATGTTAAAATAATTATATGAAAGGAATTATTAATAATTAATTAAATTTTAAGATGGATAAAAAATAATATAAAATAAGAAGTGTAAGAAAAAAATTATGGAATTATTTTAATGATAATAATATGAATATTGTTTTAAGCTATTATTTTTATCATTACTGTTAAGGATAATTTTATTATTAAAATATTATTATAATTATCATAATCATTATATTAAAATTTTTATGGGTTGCATGGGGTAACTCTATGTTTTCCTGTCACTTTAGAATTAAAAATAATCAAATAATGCTTAAATAATTTTTTTAATTATAATATAAATACTAATTTCAATTATTTTTCTTGTTTTAATTATTATTTTAATTTGGATATAATTTTAAATTTTGATATGAATATGATAAAATTATTAACATGTTGTCAATAATAATAATATTATTTTCCTAATTATCATTTTTAGGGTCTATTTAACTTTTATTATTATTATTACATTTTCCCTTTTTTCCCTCTTTTTATTTTCTTTTCTATCCTCTCTTATTCTGTCTCCTCTATCCCATTGCACCTCTTTTGTTTCATGCTACACCCCACCTCAAATAAACCTAGCGAGCACTTTCCCCAACCAACACCACTCCACCCACCGATCTGTCGCACCTTTACCCTAGTCAGCATGTCTTTCTCAAGCGCTCTTCTCTTCCCAAGGAACACCCCATCGTACAACACATAGGGCATTCTGTCAATACACCATCCCTCTTTTGGCCAGCCGGTGCCGCCCAGTCTCCGGCCTCCTCGACTATCTGTGGCACCACTGCTGCTCCCCATGGCTGACCTCCACCAAGATGGTGGTTTTATCCAACGCATAGAACCTCCCCACTCACTGCCTTCCTCTCAGCCCCCAAGACATACAACCTATTTTTTTCTATATAGAACAATCCACATCTGGTGGGTTCATATAAGCTTTGTTTATCCTTTCATATCTTCACCTCATGTGTGTTCCTTTTTAATTAGTTGTTCTTTCATTTTTGTATAGTAGTGGGTTAGGGTTTCTTGTTGTTTGGGGAGAAAATTGTGACGGTTTTGTATCCATTTTAATTAATTTTTTGTTATCTAGTTTTTTGTGGTTTATTTTGAATTTTTTTTTGTGGTTTGTTGAGAAATTGTAATCGCAGACTAAATTTTCAAAAGTCGCTACACCTAGGTTGGTGGTTTTGTGGCACAACCTATTTAAATAAATTTGATAAGTTATATATATATATGTATATGTTATATGATTCGATCGAGTGGTGTGAAATGTACTTTAAAAATATTTTGACATGTCTGTGTGGTGAAATTTAATTTTATATTAGAAATGGTGTGTTTTTCATTTTTTGTTTTTTTGGTAATTTCTAGAAATGTTTAATCAATTGTATATTGGGTGAAAATTATATTTTATGTTTTTTGATATGATTAAATGTTGTGAATATTATATTTTTATGGAAAGAGGATATGTTTTTTGTATTCAAACTAGTGTGTTTTTTATAAGACATTTAATGGGATTTTTGTTAGCTGAGAGACAAGTTATAGTGTGATGATGTTGTGTGTTTAGTATTAATGTGACTTTTTTAATATTACATGGCTATGTTTTTGTGTAATATTGGGTTTCACCATTTTTGGATGTTATATAAATGGTCTATTACCTTTATAATGTGGTGTTTGTGATGTTTTTAAAGTGGTTTGTGTGTTTAAAGGTTTCCATTGATCTTTTTAATATAGGGATTGGTGGTTCATTGATGTGCGATTTAATGTGATGTTTCAATAACATGTTCTAAGGGTTTTTTCGAGATTTCAAAGTGTGTTTTATATAGTTTTGAAGTGGTTAAAATTAAATGGAGTTTTTTAATGTAAAATGAATCACCTTTGGTGGGTTTCCCTTGTTGTGTACTTTTGAAATTAAACTGAAATTGTCGAATAATGTAATTTTTTTCATAAGGTAAATTTCTGTATTTGGTATTAATGGGACATCGTGATAGGGAATAAACTGTTTTTTATTGGTTTAATGTATTATTGGGATTTCATGAAATGATTATGTAACTGCAAATTTATTATTAGAAAGATTCTTTGGTGTTTCTGTGTTTATTTTTTTATGGTGTTTTGGTACATGTGTGATGACTTCTGTGTGTAATGTTTTGTTTAGTTTTTGATATGGGAAATTGATATACAATGTGAATGTATACCATGTTTGAGTATAAGGTAAAATCCATGTATCTAGGTGAGAATACTTGAACCAGTGCGCTAGTTATCTAGGGTGGTATCTTCCATGTTTCCCTTAGCTGCATTAATGATTATAACACTATCTAAACTTATAAATGACATAGGGTCCTAGTTTCTATGACACGATTATAGAGGGTCATGGTCTCTATGACATGTTCCACTTAGACAATAGGTTCTAGGTTCCTACTCGAGCTAAATGATTCATAGGGTATTTAAACATATTTCTCTACCATCCCTGACGTGGTGCCTTCCATCGGCATATGGAGGACCACTTGTGAGTGTGTGTGTGTGTGTGCTCCCTTAATGAATTTTTTGTTTCCTATTTAATATGGTATTTGTGAAATAGTTTTCTTCCAGTGATCCTTTTTAATTTTTAGATTGTAAATTCCTATCTTGAAATCATATTAAATTATAATTTTTAATAAGAATATGAAATTTATCACTTGTGTATTGGGGCACAAAATCTTTTATTAGTTGGTACCCCATTAGGACTTTGGATCCCACCATACATGCACCTTTGGGAGTACCTAGATCTTGTCATTTCTAAATTCTGGGTTGTTGCATCATGCTAAGTGACAATAGTTTATGTTGTTGACGGTTTTCCCATACAGATCTGGTGATGGTTAGTTGCATAGGTGGCTCCTTAAGTTGCATGAAGGTTAGAATAGATGTTATACTATTATTTTCATTGATGACTTCTTAATGTTTTGTGTTTAATTGTAAATTTTGTGATTGGTTCAATGATAAGGGTTTGTTTGGTTTGGTTTTCCTGAGGATATTTTTTTGTCTTGTTAGTTGTTGATTTCTATTATTATGGGTAAATATTTTCCAAAACATTTAATTCGATACTCAGAAACTTGTTCCAGCCTGTGGGGATCGGGAATGAACTTTGGGCCTTGTCGCGGACTAGGTCGGGCGCCAGGTTGGATGGCGGCATGTCCTGGTTCATGACATAATGGTATCAGAGGGATTTTTTTATCTTTTGGTTGTGTTATTTGGAGATAGTGTCAGATAGACCAAAGTTAATGATATCAGATCTCCACGTTATATAAACAAGCAACATGCATGCCAGATACACCTCATTGCGGGACTCGAGTTACTATAGTAAATTGAGGTTTTTCTGAGTTGTTTCCCCTTTTGGTTAGACATGTTTAAGGGAAATGAAATGTGAGTAGGTTCAGTGGCACTAGTGAGCTCACAGGTTTTGGAAATCAATTTGGAGCCAATGACATTTTCCAAGAATAATCACTATAGCAGTGGCGTGATTGGCGTATGGGGACCAAACATATTCCCCAATCACCTACAGAAACAAGTCTCCTCTTTCATCATTCCTCGCCTTTATCTTGAATTTTTAGAAATATTTTATTTAGTTAAAAACTATATGGTCTTGAAAAATGTATTGGAATGAAGCGCTTTAAACGGAAATAATGTATTCGGTTTTAAAGTGTTGGTTGAATGATATTGACTTTGAACGATGGAAAGGTCCTATTTTGATCCATGTTTATCTCATGGGAAGCAACATGCATGCGTGTATATGGATAGATAAATGGTTAAAAGAATGATCGGATGAGTTCCTGGATGGACATGAGCTGGGTGCCTCTGTGGCACATGAACATGCATGTCTGTGGCCATGGGACACCATTGGTTTTTGTGGAACCCACCATCTTCATTTATTTTCAGACATTTTGGTTAAAGGTATGTTTGGAGTTTTAATAACTGATGATTATCTGGTTTGTCCATATGTTTTTCAAATGTCGAATGTTAGGATTTTTTAGTAGAGTGTTTTTTTGACTGATTTTTTTTCATGAGTTTGAATAATTATTGGAATGTGGGTGAGAAAGTGTGTGGTTAGTGGTTTCTTCTAATGACAGATTTGGTAAACCCTTGTTGTGCTTCCCCCTAAACGTTTTGTGTTCTCTTTCATCATATATTAGATATTCGACTATTTTGATTGGGTATATGTTTTTCTTTCTTGATGGGTGTATACCTCCATAAATCATTTGAATTAGATTAAAGTGAGGACAATGGAAATTCGTTTTTGGCCAGCCTTCTGGTTTATTAAGGTATGGACTCTCACTTTTCATTGATATTGATATGTCTACCAATTTCTCCTTTTTTTAAGAGGATCATCATGCTGTGAGATAGACGCGAGGGGAGGTGAATGGGGATTTGGTATCTTGGAATTTTTTGACTCGTTGGGTATGATGTTTGACATCATTGTATTTGATGTTCCCCCTTGAAACAGTGAAACAATTTTAGTGTGGAAGGGTAAATCCTTGTTTTCATAGGAGTGTCTTTCCTCTTAGGGAGTTTTGTTTTTCTGTCAAAAGGGGAGTATTTGTCAGGATATTTAATTCTTATGTTTCAATGTTATTGTTGAGAGGTGATTCTTGGGCATCATCTAAAACACTATGTTGGTAAATGTTCCATGTGGGATTAGTTGGATGTCTGGGTGTATAGTTTTTTTTGGTTTTGTTTCGGTTGCAGTGTGGTTGTGAATGACACAAAAAAGGAGAAGCTCCATTCAAGAGTCTCCAACGAATGACTGTTAGACAGAAGATTCTTCGAACATCAGTGTTTCGGCCATAAGCCTAAGAGTGAGGATGTTGCGTGGTAAAAAACCCAAAGAGTTTATTGGATATCGACTATAATCATGTAGTCATTATTGAAGTAGAATATAGTTTAAATTTTTTCATTTTGTTGTTATGTTACGAATAACCAATTTGGGTGAACAAGGTTTCTCGTGGCTATAAGGAGGTGTGGTCATCTTGTTACCAAGATTTCCTGGTGGTTTCATACCAACAGATATAATCACTTTTAGTGGTCATTAGGGGGTCTGTTGGGTAAATTGGTATTAATGTTTAATAGTTACCATCCAGGGATGTGGAGATGTTGGTATATCATCAGTCATGGTTTTAACGCCCCAATAGTTTGTCTCGACCCTCCCTTCCCCTTGTGGTGGAGTGTTTAGTCACCATCCTAGAATTTTCTAAGTATAGTATATTATTCCAGTTCAAATGGTGGGGAAACCCATGATGGGTATCACAAAAATGTCTCTGGAATGAGTTAGTGTTATCCTTTTTGATAATGGTGGGGAGTTTTCTTGGGCCTCCCTATTTCGGCTTACTAGTCTCGTCTCGGGTGTTGGTGGTTTCTAATGGTGGTGATCCCCTTTAGTTGTTCCCCATTTTTACCTTTCTATTTATGTCCCTCGAGATGAATTAGTGGTAGGTGATAATTTTTTCCTTGGATGTTCTTGGTAATGTTCGTTCGTTCCATTCAAACGATGTTGATATCATTCAAAGGTGCATGAGGTGTTGCAATTTGTGAATTTGGCATCTGTGCGTGTGAGAGATTCGTTACTTGATCAATAAAATGGAGGTGTTCTAGCTATTTGAGGTGGGTGGAACATATCAGAATGACTTTTTACGAGTTTCTTGAGCTTCTCATGTAAGTCACTTTTTTTAAGAATGGTTCATTTTCCATTTCAATTAGTATTTCATTATGATCCACTTTGTGACTTAATGGGGTATTATTTTCTACATTGAGTCTCAATCATTATTGTTGCTTTCTAGGGATGAAAATCTTTATCGTGGGGAGAATTTTAACACCGATCATTTTCAAATTTACATTTTTTATTAATTTTTTTGGGTGTCGGGTAGTTTGGGAAGAAGATCGACATTATTTTTTTGGGTTATTATATAAAAAAACAAGTTTTGGCCTTGATAGCCTTCAATTTTACAGTGTCGAAACTGTGCGCCCTCACCTAGGTCACTGCACGACCTCGCTCAGTTCTTCACACACTAGCCCAATATACAACTACTTAAATTAATGGAATTATTAATAATTTGTTATAATTTAATAGGGATTAAAGGGAAATAAAATAAAATATGAAGTGTAATGAAAAAAATTAAATAATTATTTTAATGATAATAATAGTATTTTTTGAAGATATAATTATTATCATTATTGTTATGAATAATATTTTTATTAAGATATTATTAATATAATCATCATTATATTAAAATTTTTATGTATTCTATAAGGTAACTATTTTGTTTCCTGGATCTTTAGAAATAAAAATAATCAAATGAAGAATAAAGAATTATTTTTATGATATTAAAAATGGTTATTTATATTATTATTATTGATTTCATTAATATTTCAATTAGGTTATAATTGTTATTTATTTAATTATTATGATAAAATTATTAACATGTTGTCAATAATATTATTTTTATTGTATATGTTATCATTTTTATGGTCTATTTAACTTTTATTATTATTATTATTTATTTATTTATTAGTCATTGTTTTCCGCAAATTTTCCCAACATTATCTTCTTCTCTCCTTTTTTTGTTTATTTTCTCTCTCTTTTTTCTTTTCTCTCCTCTCTTCTTCCTCACACTCTCTACCATCTCACCTTATGTGCATTGTGCTAGACCCCACATCCTTTAAATCTGGCATGCAACTTCCCTAATAGCGATGCTCCATCCACTGATCCATCGTTCATTCACCATAGTCGGTGTTCCCTTCTCCAGCATTTAGATCTTTCTAGGGCACACCCCATCACACTACACCTAGGGCCAACCACCAGACCACCCCCCTCTCTTGATCAACTAGTACCACCCTGTCACGGGCCTCCTCAAACAGCCATGGCTCCACCCCTGCTACCCATGGCCGACCTCCCCTAGTAGGAGGTTTCATCTAGCACCTAGAACCTACCAAAATGTTACCTTCCTGCCAGCCTCCATCCCTTCCAGCCATTTTTTACCTCTCTGGCACAGCGCACCTCCAGTGGCCTTCTTTAAACTCTGAATAGCCTTCCATATCATTTACGCCATTGAATTATATTCCGATTAGATGTTATTTCTTTTTTGTAGAGTTTTGGGTAGGGGTTTCATGTGGTTTGGGGACCAAATTATATTAATTTTGGTTTGATTTAAATGCATTTGTTGTTATCATGTTTTTTTAAGCTTCATTTTGATTTTTTTTCTTGTGTTTGATGAGAAATTAGAGTCACGAACTAAATTTTCATAATTCGTTACACGTGGGTAGGTGGAACTATGCCTTTACCTCTATAGATAAATTTAATAAGTTTGTTCAAATCTAAAATTGTGTTATTTTTTTTATTTGATGGTACGAAATGATCTTGACAAATCTTTTTTCATTCATGTGTGAAGAAATTTCATTTTATATTACAAATGTTGTTTTCTCCCTTTTTTCTATTGTTGTGGTAATTTCTAGAAGTGTTTAATAAATTTTTTATTGGGTGAATATTATATTTTATGTTTTTTGATATGTTAAAATGTTGGGTTGGACTTTTTAATGGATACTGACAATGTTTTTTGTGTGAAAACCGGTGCATTGTTTTGTAAAAAATTTTATGGGTTGGTTGTTAGGCGAAAGATATGTTTTAGTGTGATGATGTTGTGTGTTTAGTTTTAAAGTGATTTTTTATTGTGAAATTTGCGATGTTTTGTTTTGTTGTAAACTTTGGTTTCACCATTTTTGGATGTTTAATAAATGTTTTATTACCTTAATCATTTTGTATGTATGATGTTTTTAAAGTGGATTGTGTGTCTAATGGTTTTTGTTGTAATTTTAATATAGTGATTGGTGGTTCTTTGATATGTGATTTCATGTTATAATTCTAGAATGTGTTCCAAGGGTTATTTTGATAGTGTGAAGTGTGTTCTTAGGGTCTTTGAGGTATCTGTATATTTATATAGAGTTTTTTAAAGAAAAATGAATCACCTTTGGTGGGTTTTCCATGTTTTGAACTTTTGATATTGAACTACAAATTTTTAAATGATGGAAAACATGTTTGATATGTTTAAATTGAGTATTTGGTTTTAAATGGAAGTCAGTATATGAAATTAAGTGTTTTTCAATTGTGTAAATATTCATGTATTTTCCTAAAATATTTATATAACTGCAAATGTATTTTTGAAAATGTATTTGGGTGTGCCTGTGTTTATTATTAAATGGTGTATGGGAATGCAAGTGAAAACTTCCTTCTGTAATGTGTTCTTTGGTTTATGATATGTGATAGTGATATAACACTTGATTTTGGACCTTGTTTGAACACAAGGGAAAACTCAGGTATCTAGGTGGGCAAACTAGAACTATTTCACTGGTGAACTGAACTGGTATCATCCCTATTTCACATAACTAGATTGATGATTGAAACACTAACTAAACTTATGAATGACTCAGGGTTGTGGTTTTTAAGCCATATTTACATTGGTTCATGGTTTTTAAGACACTTTTCACTGAGTATGTGGATATAGGGTCCCACTCGAGCATGATGAACCTTAGTGGATTTCCCCATAGTGCATTACCATCAATGACTTGGTGCCTTCCGTCAAAATATAGCGGGCTACTTTCCTGTGTTTGTGTGTTCAGGTGCTCATAATTAAATTTTATCTTCCCCTTTAAATTTTATTTGTGTAATAATTTTCTCAATGTGTTCCGTTTTAATTTTTATGTTTTATATTACTTTCATATAAGAGTTTTAAAAGATTAATTTTGAATTAGAATATTAAATTTATGTTCTAAGTGTTGTGTCATCTAATATATTTTTGGTGATACCCTACTGGTCCATTGGATCAGACCCTAAAAAAACCTTTGGGTGTACGTATGTCTTTTCATTTGTGTATTCTAGGTTGGGGAATCGTTCTTAGTGACGGTGGATCGGGTTGTCGATGGTTTTCTCAGGCAGATTTCACAATGGTGAGTTGAGGAGGTGGCTCTATAGGTTGCGTGAAAGTGAGAATTGATGTTCATGTTTCCTTTTAATTACTATATTGATAATTTTTTTGGTTGAATTTAAATCTTTATGTTTTGACAAATGATAGGTGTTTTTCCGGATTGGTATTCCAGTGTTTATTTATTTGTCTTGTTAGTTGTTTTTCTATCTCTTATTAGTGGGTAAATTCTTCCTAAAGATTTTTGTTCGATAATCAGGCACTTGAACCCGCCCATGGGAATCAGGAACACCCTTCCAGCCATGTAGTGGATAGGTTCATGCACCGAGTCATATGGATACCCAGCCTGGTTCATGTTAATATTTCTCGAGAATCTGATAATATTTACTGGTTATAATATTTTACATGTATTCTAATGTTTTTTAAAGTATTATAATAACCTAATTATACCCTATGTTTGTAAGTGTAACATATGGTTTTGAAACCATAAATTTTTGATCACATATGCGGATCATATTACCAACAATATTGGAAATGTATTTTTCTGAATTTGTACATTTGGATGGAAAAATACGTATATAAAAGGGAACAAATGTATAATCAAACTTATGTTTGTATGAAACACTATGTTTGGGGATAAATGTATGGTACGTAAACAATATTTTTTGTTCTACAATACATTTACAAACCTATTATTTTGGATTTTTCATCACCTAATGGATGCAAATATTTCACTATTCAAAAATAATGTTTTAATTAATGACATTATCCTTGATTACTATAATGGTTTCAATAGACGTATATTTAATTTTTAAATTTTTTTTAGGACTTATTCCAATGATTCTATTAAATAGAGTAAATTATTCAAATTCTTATGGGTTTTTGTGAATCTATTAGATATTATGAACCTGATATATTTTTGATATATCATGGGACATTCCTGAATCATCTCAATCTATTGAATTAAAATATCCTATATAATATCAAGACTATTTTTTGTAACATCCCAGTTAAATAAGGAATATAAAATTTTCATACATACTAATATTTGTGAGTTAAATATTAATTTTACTTTAAAGGGGTTTATATTTATGATGGTGTACCTGGCACACAACAATGGGTTTCTCCGAAATCTCATGTTTCACATGAGGCTGAGTCATACTAAAAAATAATATTATCATATTATTTTAAATGGTAGTTAATGCCTATTCGTTTTATAGGCAGTAATGAATACAACAATCCTCATTATTATTAAAAAAATTTGATTTTTTTTACATTTATCTAATAATATTTAGAGTCTTAAAATGAGAATGAATCTGATTTTATGCATATAAATCTCTAATATTTAAAAGGATATTTTACCACCTTATGATGGAGAACCCATTTTAAATCTATTATTTGTCACTTTTATATGTTCCATTTGAATAAATTAACTTCTTTTTTAGAATTGGGACGTCAAAATTAACATGTCTAAAATTTTGGTATTTTTATGATATAGATTATTTTTTAATGTATAGTTAAAAATACTACATTTTATTTCAAAACTATCATTTCATCTGATTTTTTTATATAGTTCATTTATACATTTAATTAGTTTTAATGTGTAATTCGAATATATTATTACCATTTACTCAAATGTGGTTCATTGGAAGTAATTTCAATTTTAAATTAGATTTTAACTAATTTCAATCTTTTGATTGTTATTATTTCTAAAAAAATACATTTTGGTTTTAATAATAAGAAATAATTTTAAAATAATTTCATTAAATATTTTTTTTTGATTTTGTAAAAATGGATCCATGTTTTGAATTACGACGAACAAATTGGGTAAATTGGTAATAATTATTTTTAGACATTATGAATAATAACTTCATTGAATATTTCTTTTACCATAGATAAAGGGTAAATATGGTAAATAAGGGTAAAAAATAAAATTATAATAATATTAAATTACCTTAACACATATCCTAACCCTATTTTCTAATACATGTAAGACCATTTTTATCCAGGGGTAAAGTTTTGGACCCCATGGAGCCACATGTATGTTAAAATAACAAATTATTATAATTAATTTAATGATTAGGAAAATGTAACATAAACATATATCCTTCAGTAAAAAAATTATACAGGGTTATATAAGTGATATTTGGACTTTCAATATTCATTAAAAATATGACAATATTTAATACATCATGGTATTTTATTGATAATTTTTAGATATCAAATAACCAAATTTATGTATGACGCAAAGATGATGTAAGGATTACCTAAAAAATTAATGATTAAAATAAATGGGATTATTAATATTAAAATATATTAATTTTGAATCATTTTATGTCATCCAAGAATTTTAGAGATAATTACGACTAATATTTTAATTAATGAATTTTTATCTATAGATTCATATATTTTTTTGGATATTTAAAATGTTATGAAATTAATTGTATACAAATAGAAATAATTACGTTTAAACAAAACTATTATTTTATTAATAGATATAATAATCCAAAAAAATCTACGATTCAGAAAAATGAATAAAATAAGGTTTATAATGTAATTAATGAACCACTTGTTTATTGGTTTGAATTTTTTGGTAACTATGTTAACTATATAGTATAAATATACAAGAGGACATGGTAAAAATAAAATTCGTTAACTAATGGTTTATGATAAAAGATAAGGTAGATTTTATGCCCTAAAAATGTTTAAAATAAAATGTATGAGTGGATTTCAAAATATAATCCCCTTATCATCGAATTAAATGAGTTGTGTACCTTTTGAAATCGAAATTCAGTTTATAATAAAATAATATTTTCAAACATTCCTAATGAGCCCCTCCTCCCCCTTATAAAAGGACATCACTTATAACCAATTACTCACACCTATAAGGCCCCTTTTCTCAGAAAAACTATTCTTAAATAAGATTACAACATATTTATCTTCCATCTATAATTTTTTAATTTTTTCAGAAGGAAATTAAATAATGCCTTTGGTTCCAACAAAACAGAGTTACCAAATTTAAAGGAATCGCCTTATCTAATGTTCTTTTCCTTTAATTTCCTACTCCAACCCCCTAAAATATATTTATTAAATTAATTTAGAAAAACAATTGTATCTTCAATATACTAGGATTATTTTATGAGATGTATTAGAATTATACATTCCCACACATCAAACTAATGGATTCGAACATATATTTTTGGTGGACGACGAACTACTGCCTCACGAAACAATGATTGTTCAATTACCTCCTACCACCTATATTGGATTCCATTATGATGGAACTATATTTATATTTGATATATATAATATAAATATTTCCTATATATTTTTATATTTTATATTTAAAGCCTAAAATTATGGGTTCCATAATAGGAAAATATGATAATTTCATTTGAGGAAGTCCGGACTACCACCACCTCAAAGTGATATGACTCATTCATTCCATACATATAATGTATAATGGATGGAAAAAATGATATTATATATGATATTATATTTTAATTATAATATACTTATTTATCTATATGTTTTCATTCCATTAAATAAGAAATATAATTGAATTTTCCGTTTATGCTTACATACGACTTACCATCTCTAGGAACAATGTATTTGATTTCATATCTCCAAATGTATTGGACTACTATAAATACATATATATACAAGATATATATGATATCTTAATCATGAATATCATTCTGTAGATAATGGAATTTTGACCACATGGCCAACATTAAATTATAAGAAATTAATTTTTGATGCACGTACCAAATATCGACAAAACGACCGTTATTAACACAAATGATTATTTAGTGGTTATAACTTGGTAATAAGTGATATAAAAAGAATAATAATTTGTAAAAATGTTCTAAAGGAATAATAAATTTACTTTAGTTTATTATTTTGTATATTAATGAACAAACGAGTCACGTCGGAATTTTGTTAGGTACTTCTTCTCAATCTCCTTTCATTAAGGCATATATTGATATATATGCAACATTCATTTATTACATGTATAATAAACACCATTGTATGTTAATTTTATTGAAAATTAATCATTTATATATGAATTTATTTACTATCCATAAAAATAATGATTATTTTCAATGTATGTGGTAACAACAACCTTTCCGCCTCCGCGAGTATTATTTGGAATTTGGATTCCTTCACAAGGCATAATGTTTTCAAAAGGAAAATAAATACAATATACTCATTTGACATATATTGGTATTTAAAATGGTTTTGAAAATCGATTTATTATCTCAATATATTGAAATTTTATTACAATATGTAAATGATATCTTTCTGTCAAACATGTTCATATATTATGATTATGTTATGGATCTTGGTAATTATTTATGTATGTGGGTGGTTCCATGATAATCCTTGAGAGGGTGAGCGTAACATAGCTCTCCAATGCATTGGGTAACATTACGGATGTAAACATTAATGTTTCTCCTTAGAGATTGAGGGAATATAACCTGATGGTTATTCCAAACACAACTCCCTATGTAGTTGTGAAATATATAATATAAGTATGTCATTCATTACACAAGCTACATTTATTATTTATTATTTATATTTGTTGTTCATAAGTATTATTCATTCATTAGTTATGTTAAAGAGTATATGTTTTGTATGTATTGGTTGACTAATGTTTTCATTCATTATTTTATAACCCTTACTACGCCTTTTATAACCATCCCATGGTTTTGAAATGTTCTTCATAGTGTATAAGGAATGTAAAGTGAAAGGAAGAATTCCAGAACATTTATTTCATGGAAAAATTGTTATTTCCTTTTAATAGTTTATATTTAATGAAAAAATGGATACTATGTTGAAGTATCGTCATTTTAATATTTGAGATGTATTATAATAGTAATGGACTAATTCTCTGAAACTCTAAACCTAAAAATATCCCCTATGTTAGTTACTAATTTTAACCAAGATTAAGTGAATGTTTAAGGGAGGGTCCTTAGAGTTGGTATCAGAGCTCGGTTTAGATAAGTTTATAGGTTATTTTGTTATTTGTGCATAAGTGAAATAACCATACTGGTTATCATATTATAATTATTCATATAAATTTTAGATACATCGAATGAGAATAAGATAACATAAATAAGATTATATTATTTTTTAGCTTACTCATAAAATAATATATGATGATTTTAATGATATAATCAAACTATCCTTTTCATTTTAGTAAATTTTTGGACCTAGTAGGCACTAATGTAACATTAGTTGTGATAAAAAATATGATGCTTTTTTGATTAAACAACCAAATAAAATGGGATATGCAATGAGAACTCATGTGGTTTTTCTCAACCAACTATCTGGAATCATGATTTACCAATTGAACCTTGTTTATTTGTCTAAGTAATCATATATGCGAGAAACCAATCCTAGTGGATGTTTCAGTAAAAATCATAAAGATAAGTATATTCAAATACCTATGTCTCATTAATGTGGAAAGAAACACCAAGGGAAATTTTTCAAAGGGATGGAATGATTCTAAAGATGTGGTAATGATGGTCATAAAGTAAGAACATTCCATGGAGAATGGAAGCATCCAATTGACTCTAGGAAAAGGAAAGTAGTTTTTTTCTGAAAAATCAATAGAATGTGATAAATGTGGTGTGAATGGTAATTATAAAAATTGATTACCTACAATGATGGTTTAGGAATGGGTCAGAAGGATCATAAAAATATATATTTACATATTCCTAATAAGATTCTAATTGAAGATGTGGAAATAGAATATTGCCTATGAAAGGTATGGATTATTTCAAAGCTCATGTTTTGAAATTACTGAAAACTTAGGTCATTATGAATTATTCTTTTTAGGAAATAAATTTAAAAGAATGAGTTGAAAAAACATGGTTAAATGATTAAGATGTTTATTTGATTGTTAAGATGTCTAAATTTTAGTAATTGATGATTTATGTTGAATCTATGGTTGATGATATGATTAAATTTATTAATAATATGATTACTAAGTAAGAAGTTTTCTAATATGTGTATCCCTAAATAATGATTTATGAAAATTTTAGTAAATGAATAATTATCATTTCTTTTGTGGATATAGTTTTAAAAGAACCATTTAAGTTTATATGAACCTTAAATTTTAGGAAATTACATGTTATTACTTTTTTAGATGAAAGTGCAATGTATGAGATAATATTTTTTGTTAAAATATGTTAATGTTATTATTCTGTAATTTTTATCATTTCTTGGAATGTTATAAAATAATATCATTTTTAAAATAGGATAACACACAGACTATATGACCACCCATCACATCAGACAATGTTGGAGGAATCGAACCCACAAAAAAGTGCAATGGGGATTTATCGCATACCACGACACTACGTGAAGTCCCTAGTTAGTATGAATAATTATTTTTAGTTAGATGATTTAATGGATTATGAATATTTTGATTTGGGGTCTTATTTTTTATCAGATGGATATGCTTAGTATAAGAAAATGAATTCGTTATTAAGTGATAAAGGATATTTTGGATGACATTTCATCTTTCGGGAACACAATATGCCTATATGAAATATAATACTTTGGGATGTCAAAAAATGATTAATGGTTCAATTTAATATTCAAATAATCTAATTTTTAATTCATATATATATATATCAGTTTGGGTTATCGATGGAAATGATTAACTTGTCATAGATAATATGTGATTAGGTTTGTTAGTATTTAGTTTGATACTTGATGAGTAGCCGATGTATTTTAGAGATTAATGTTTGAATTTTTATGGAAGACTATTAGATCAAATCATTCTGATTTTTGGGTTTCAATATCAGTTTTTATTATATTGAAGTATTTAAAGGTTAATTGTTTATTTAATGGTCTGTGTCAAAATTTTGGTACTCTTTGTTCAATTTTGTAGATTAAGAGTAGTATTTAGTTTTATAAAATAATAACCTTTTACGGATTATCTGATCTTGTACTAACCATTTTGTTTTTTTATTTTCCAAAGACAGGGTAAATATATAGTTCATTTTTTTAGATTATCTGATTATCTAGGAGTTGTTTATTTCACATTAGGTGTGGAAAAGTCATCTTGAATACTCATCGTTTTTTAGGAAAGATGAGTTTTTGGTAGAATCATATTATAGGATGAAACAATACTTGAAAATTAAGTATACATAATTATTTCCTTAGTCAATATCATAAATAAATTCTCTAACTATATGAAAGAAAATGTAACACAAAAAAATGTTGTCCGATTAATTTTTTTTACTGGGGAATAAATGACCATTTAACTCATCAAAATTTTGTGGTTTTATTATTGATAACTTTATACTAGTTGTGTTTTATATCACTCTTTTTCAAAACAGGACACTTATTTTCTCCTCTATAACACGTTTTCATACATGGAATCCTAGTATTTGTTATCTCATGTGACCTTTTTTACTTATCTTTCTTTATTTTAATGTAATAGTTTTATTGGCTCTTTTTCTGATGTATGACTTTTAATGATGTTTTCGAGCACAATTTTAAAATTGTAAGGAAAGAATTCCCAAAATAGGGAAGGATGTAACATCCCTTGTCAATAAAAAATAACATTTTCATATTTATTAAAATTTGTGAATTAAATATTATTTTTACTTTAAAGGGGATACTAGGTTCAATGGATTAACTGACATGCAACAGTGGGTTTCTCCGAAATCTCATGTTGCAAACAAGGCTGAGTCATAAAAAAAATATTATATTATATTAAATTGTAGTTAACACCTAGTAGTTTTATTAGAAAGATTTAATAAAACTAAAAATATTATGATTAAACATTTTTCTAAATGTTTTTACATTTATATAATTAAATTTAGAGCCCTAAAATGACAATGCATCTGATTTTAATCATGAAAAGCTCTCATATTTTTAAAAATAAGTTATACCGCCTTTTGATGGTGAACCCCTCTTAAATTTTGTTTTTTTGTTAATTTTATATCTTCCATTTTATAGAATAATCCATTTAATTGGAATTGGGACCTAAAAATTTATTTAGGTAAGATTTTGGAGATTTGTTAATAAAGTTCATTTATAAATGAATAGTGAAAAATACTACATTTTAATTCCAAATTACTTTAAATATAATTTATTTATATAGAAAGATTATACGTTTAGTTGGTTTTAATGTGTAATTGGATTATTTTTTACCATTTATTCCAATTTTTTTAATTTTTATTAATTTAACTTTTAAATTAGACATAAATAAATTTCAATCTTTTGATAGCTATTATTTCATAAAAACACGCTTTTTGGTTTTGAAAACGGGTGTTAATTTTAAATTAATTTCGTCATCTTATGAGTTTTAAATTTTTAAAAATATATCGAATATATGGAATCAACATGTCAGAATTGTGTAAATAGGCATCTTTTATTTTTCGACATTATGAATAGTACTACAGTATATTTTTTTTACCATGGTTAAAGGGTACAACTGGTAAATAAGGTTTAAAATAATATTATAATAACAATCAATTAAACAATAAAAAAAGTCATAACTTGATTTTTTAATAAATTACATACCGTGGTCATCATTTTTTTTTATTTTGGGATCCCATGGAGGCACTTATAAGTGAGAATGACACATTATTAAAATTAATTTCATGTTGAGGAAAATGAAACATAAAAATATATCTTTTAGTAAGAAAAAATTATATAGAGAAATATAATTTATATATTGAAACATAAATATTAATTTTAAGGAAGAAATGATTTACTATGTCATAATATTTTATTTATGATTTTTATACATCAAAAATAATAATATATGTATGACACAGAAATGATGTTATGTTTACTTCATTAATGAATGTTTTATAAAAATGAGATTATAAATATAAAAATAAATTTATTTATAATCTTTTTATGAAATCAACTAATTTTTTAGATAATTATGAAATTTTTTATTTTAATTAATGATGTTCTACTGAACGAATCATGTTTTATTGCATTTTTTAAAACTCATGATATGAATAGTATATAAATTGACATAATTGAGTTTAAAAAAGAAATAATATTTTTTTAATTGATATAATGATCCTTAGAATATAATATTAGACAAAATGACTTATATAAAGTTAATAATGTCATAAATTAACCACTTTGGGTTTCATCGTACTTTTATTGTAACTATATTAACCATATAGTATGAATATACAAGAGAACATACTAAAAGTCAAATTTGTTAACTAAAGGTTACAGCTAAAAGATACGGTTAATTTTAGGCCATTAACTTGTATAAAATGCTTTTAATGAGATTATTTCAATCAATAATTATCTTAAATTTAAGTAATTGAGTTTTGGACATTTTTCAATAAAAATATAGTTTATAATAAAATAATTTTTTCAATTATTCATAAAGAGCCCCTACTCCCCATTATAAAAGATCATAACTTCTATCCCATTAATAACACCTCCCAAGACCCTTTTTCTCATCCACACTATTATCAAATAATCTCCCAAAATCCCCCTATTCAACTTATATGGATTAATTTTAGCAGAAGGAAATTCAAAATAGCATTTCTGTTCAAACCATTGAGAGTAACCCGATTTCAAGTTAACGTCTTCTCTAAAGTTAGTTTCTTTTATTTTCCTTCTCAAACCCCCTAACCAAAATTTATTTCATTATATTAAAAAATCACAACTATATTAAATATAATAGTATGTTTATATGATATCAATTGTAACTACACATTCACACACCTCCATCTAATGGATATGAAAATACAGATTTTGTGGATGGCGAACTACTGCCTCCCAAAATAGTGAGTGTTAAGTTTTCTCCTACCACCTGTCATTATGGACATTATGATGGAACTATATTTATATGTGAAATTTATTATATTTATATTTTCAATATTATTCTTTATTTTTTATTTATATCAAAAAAATTTGGATTTCATAATGTGAAAATTCGATAATTTTATTTGAGAATGTGCGGATACCGCCCCCTCAAAAGTGTTTTGACTCGTTCATTGCATATGTGGAATGTATAAATTATGGTGTTAATGGTATTATATATGATATTAAATTGGAATTATAATAAATATATGTATCATTGTTTTTTCAATGCATTAAATACAAAATATAAATTAAAGTACTGTTCATGCATACGTACGACTTACGGTCTCCATGAATGATGCATTTCATTTCTTATCTACAAGTTTTATATAATATTTAAAATACATATATATACATGATATATATGATTTATATGATATATAAATCATCAATATCATTCTGGATATAATATAATTTTTTTCCACATGGACAACATGTAATTATAAGAAATCCATTTTTGACTCATATATGAAATATCGACAAAACGACCGTTATTAACATAAATGATTGTGTAATGTTTACAATGTTGTAAAAATTGATATTAAATGAATAATAAACCTTAAATAGGTTTGAATGAATGTTAAAATTAACCTTATTTTATTATTCACGAGATTTAAGAATGAATGAGTCATGTCTGTCATGAGCTCATGGACTTCATCTCAATAACCTTTTATTGAGGTATAATTCGATTTATACACGACATTATTTTATACCCTATATTATAAAACCCTTTTAATTTCACCTTTATTCAAAATGAATCATTACTCTACAAAGTGTTTCACTAAATTATAAAAAGATATTTTTTTAACGTATGCAGTGACAATGACATTTTCACCACTACGAGGACTGTTTGATATTTGAATTCCTTAACGAGATGTAATGTTTTAAAAGGATTATATAAATACCACATACTATTTTGTCTAATTTTGGAATTAAAATGGTTTTGATAATGGATTATTTATGTCAATATATTGAAATATTTTCCATCTGGAAATGTTATCTTTCCTTTATGCTTGCGTAGGTGTTATGATTCTCGAATGGTTCTTGGGAATTTTTTAAGTATAGCGGTGGTTCCACAATAAACCAATGGTAGGTGAGCTCTAAATAGCTCTCAAATTAATTGGGTAATGTGATGGAGGAATAAATTAATGTTCCTTCTATGAGATTTAGGGAATATACCATGAAGGGGATTCCAAACATAATTCCCTATGTAGCTGTGAAAGCTACAATGTAAGTATGTTATGGATACCCCATGTAACATTTATGATTTTTGATTTCTATTATCTATTTATAAATCTTCTAATTTCATGAGGTATGTTAAAGAGATTATTTATTTATATATATATATACTGATGGTTTCTTTCTTTATTTTATAACCCTTATTAAGCCTTTTATGCTCATCCCATATTTTGGAAAAAAAATTCACAGGGTATATGGAATGGTAAGAGAGAGGAATAATTAAAGACGATTAATATCCAGAAAAGAATTATTGATTTCTTGTCAAAGTTTTTATTTTATGAAAAATGTATACAGAGTATAAGTGTCTTCTTTGTAATATTTTAGATGTATTATAATAGTTATGGACTAATTCTCTATAACTCTAAATCTGAAATGAATTTCCATGTCAATGATCGTTATAAAACAATGAAAATTAAATGTTCAAGTCAGGGTCCTTACATTTCCTCATTCAAAAATTATATTTATATATAAATATGACTATATATTTATTATTATATTTTAAAATATTAAATGGATATAAAGAAGTAAAAGGGCAAACAAATCTATTACTGTCATAAGATAATGATGTTTATATATATATAACCTCATAATTTTGTTTATCTACTATTTTTTATTTATTTCCAATCATCTTCACAATCACTAAAAACTATTTTCTATTTAAATATAACAGTTCATGAAGATTTTTATCATTGATGTAGAATATTCATAATCATTCATTTGTTTTTATAATGTGATCATGAAACATACAATTCAATAAAACCATTATCATTTGATTTATTGGAGTTTTGACTATTCGAGCTCAGTCATGGAAGAGTATCAGATTCAATGAATATTCTATCGAGAAGCTAATTATCTACAAGAAAATCATAAGCCTTTATAAATCCATATTTTTAATGGTGTCACTAGTCTGTACTCATTTGTGAATGTCTTGTGATAAAAGGACCTTATTGTTAAAATCACCAAGATCACTAACAGTGTGTCGGTGGATTGTACTATGTGATCTTTATTCCAGAGACCAATATAAAAATTAGTGTCTTTTTCTTTACTATTTATCATCTACTCAAACTGTACACAGAATATAATGCATCATATATGAATAAATATGAATGGAAACTATAATCTAGAATCTATCAAGAATATCAAAACGGAAAACTTCACACCCCACCTATTTTATATCAGTGTATCCTTATTACCTAAAAATAGTTTTTTAAATTTTGCAACAAGAGGTATATTTTATTATGACTTTAAGGATTTTGTATTTTTTCCCTCCCACATCGGAAACTTCTCTAAAGGTGGAACTGGGAAATATTTTTTTTATTTTCGTAATAAATCCATTATTCTCTAGGATCTTGATATATTATTGGTTTAAAGATTTTGTAAGTCACTTTAGATTACAATTATCATAGTTTATTATTATGTCCCCATAAATGTAACACTATTTAGATAGGGTTTTGTTGAAATATATAGATTTTTTCAATAAATTTGGCATTTTAGTTCTAGTCGTTCTAGATTATATGGTGATCATGGATCCTTTATTCAATTGTGAGACATATCATTATTTCTTAGTTATATGTTGTAGTTTTTCTTACGCTATTTGATATATGATATATGTCATGACCCGACCCATTGAGGCCTTGAGGAGACTTGAAGTAAGCCAAAAGTACCGAAAGAACGTGTCGAAAAAGATATGGTATTGTGATTATTTTTATGTCAATATATCATCCATATGAGAGGCCTTATCTAGATATATCTTTACATGAGTGAAAAAAACTACATAAATAGAAGTAAGTTAAATATAAAATAAATAACTAATGTATGTAAATGTGTGTTACAACATCTACTAATACATAAGTGAAAAATAATTTAGACCAATAGAAAAATGTGAATAAATATATTCCCTGATATAAAAGGGTGCCACCATTGAAAATATTAAAAACAGAAATTATATGGAGATCCACACTCAAAGTCTGGAGAAACTAACCACTAAATATGGTCTCATGAAAAAGGTACTACTATGATATATCAACATCAACGTATAACAAATCACCCAATTAATGGAATTTCATCTATATAATACATGACACGTGTTAATATCCCATGCATAGGTTAGTGTATACATTACCATACAGATTCAAAGAAAAACATATTGAAGTAGTAAAAGAAATTGTCTACTCAACCCATGAAAAAGGGGATAATTTATCTCATGTTCAAGATTTTTTAAATGAAACCAAATAAAAGACAAATAAGTGATATATATCTTCACAAACAACATAAAAATCATGTTTTTCTAAAGATCAATGTATATGTGTATCCCTTCCACATTTATCACA
Organism: Viscum album; assembly: GCA_963277665.1. Lineage (NCBI taxonomy): Eukaryota > Viridiplantae > Streptophyta > Magnoliopsida > Santalales > Viscaceae > Viscum > Viscum album. The sequence goes on along the minus strand of OY728126.1, from coordinate 809,237,175 downwards.
ATGTATTCTTCTATATATCCATGGTGGACCCATTCCATGCAGATAGAACATCACAGTGCAGGGTTGATGACCCAAAAAGTGTGGGGGACAACACCTCATCTAGAACAAGATTATGATGGTGTATCACTCCATAGATAGGGGAATCATTCCCTCAATAGATTATGGATGGTTTCCGTTAAACCTATAATAGGATATTAAGGACCCACTACTTAACCCACTATGTTTCATAAGAGAAGTCAAAAAACTTATTATCACACTAAAAATCACACTCGATTATTAAAATATACTATCTAATAAAGAATAATATAACTATTCACACCACCTTTTTCGATGTTCCAAATGTTGAAAATAATTCCTTCACCATGTTGTATTTGGATTTATTCATAGGATAGAACACGCATGTCTTAAAATCCATGTTTGAAGGAGATATGAGCGTAAAACACCATTGATGTACACAATGTATCTTTATGTGGTATATACAGTGTACTACAATATATATGATGTTATATTTGTTATATTGTCCCATGGTATGTGAAATTTCATGTACATGGAGTGTCATTTAATTTCAAATACATGTAGGGAAACTAGGGGATCCCAGTCATGTACTCCTTATACAATGTTTTTCTATCAGTGAAGGGAATAATGTATTTGGGGGAGACATATGGTTTTTTGTCCACATAGACATCTTGAAAATGTATTGTGGGTACATGAATTTTCTACATAGATAGTTTCATAAGGAATGTGGGAACTCCATATGAATATTTATATTTATAATAGGAAAAAACTAAAGACAGTAGAAGATCAAAAATACACTAAGTGTGCTCTTCTGAACTACAAACAATGTAAATTGGAAATATAGGAAAAATGGGCTTCAAATAAAATATCTCATGGGTTATGTCATCAATAATTATTGAACACCTTGGCTACGAACTCAATGGTAAATCTATATACATTCATCTTCATGTCTCTGATGGATAATAGTAGAACATATGTTGACCCATATAAAATCGTTCTAACCATGGATCCCCATAATGGTTTCCCGATCCTCAAAAATAACATCCAGGATCCATCAAATTACCATGATCCATATAAGAATCGTCGATTCCAATATTTTTCTCATAAATAAAATGAATACAGATTATCAATCATGCTTAGACTAGTCTAACATTGGTTAATTGTTGATTCCATGGGACAATGATGAAAAACAAACTCACCAAGGGAATTAGATGCATAATATCAATGTAAGATTATCATTTATCATTATGGACCAAACCAAATATTATAAACATATAAAACATAAATAGTGAAATATAATTTTAAAATTAATCCAAATGATCATGGTCAAGAAAAATAAATAAATTTTTTGTCAATGTGGAAAATGATATAAATTTTATATATAATATATTTAATCTATAATCAAAAATAATTAATATCATTGTAAAATTTCACCAAAAATCAAGCCCAAACATAATAGACAACTTTCCATTGGTGGAAAAATAGATCCTTATTGATGTCATTGATGTTTCCACTATGATAATTATTCATTCACTAAATCTCTAGTATTGATCATCATTTTTCCTTGATCTGAATTCACATTTTATGTCCAATGATGTCACTCTCCTATAATTCCCTAGTCTCCCAATATTTTTGAGTTACTCATTAGAGTTTTATATAACTATTAATTTATAGGCGAGATGTTTAATTTTGAAATTGAATAAATTCACTCAGAAAGGCTCGGAGCAAAAGTATAACCCATACTCCCCAAAATTTATTACGATAAACATAAAAGTCAGGTTTTTATACATGGTAAAATAATCTTTTACCAGAATGATAAAAAAGAGAAAAGTTGAAATAAAAATGTCATGAAGCACCTCAAAAATCTAGGATAATTTATAAGAGTAGGAATGCATACATAGAGCAGTAGCCACCCGTGTTTGAGTCCTCAACAAAAACAATATGTTGAGCAAGTAATTAAAATGTCTCACTTTTGGCCAACACCAAAGGGACAATGATGGTATCATTTATGTAAAAAACACCATCATTTACGGTTGCCGAAGAACGTACTCTTTGTGGAATGATTCCACCATGTTTATGATCTATGTTGTTCACATGAAAGATGAAATTCTTTCCACCCAAAGATTTGAATATCAATTCTTGAGGAACAAGAGAGTTCAAATAATACATGGTAACAACCTCTGAATCAGTAAGAACAACATATCTTCTATATCTCCATTGTGGAGGACTCGAATAATCTAGCCAATACATGTCATCTGGGATAATAATCTCCTTTACATTCTAAGTGACACCATTATCTTCCTCTTAGGCATGAATCAAAAACAAGGCACAACCCACAACCACACACGACAAGGTCTGAATTTCCCCAAACTTGGGTTATGGTTGCATGGATATATAGTGCAGGAAGAACATAGTAGGTAGGGTACCACACCCTCCTAGAGCAACAGAACCATGGAACCAGCAAGAGTCAGCTAAGACTATCCTACAAGAGATCTAATCCCTCCGAAGTTGAAGGTAATTAAAATCAATGTTTGGATCAAGATCAAATTCCACTATATCAAACATTAATTCCCCAATACTAATATAGTCATCAGGTGATATTTAATAGTTATTATATCTTAAAAAATTCACCCTTTCTTGCTACTCAACCCATGGGTAAAAGTCACCCTTGTATCCTTAATCACACGAGTGAAATTTATAAGCTTAATTCTATCCTCTTGTTCCTAAATCCAATGGTAGGGTTCCCTTTCACCCAATGAGAAGTCCCTCTCTTTAGAGGATACTATTGCAGGTGCATTTTCATTGAGTACTAGATGTGGAGGGATGAAAATTTCCTTCATTTGAATCCCTGAAGAACTAGTGAAGCACATGATCATAATAACCCTGATTAGAATCACCTGATATAGAGTGAGTTTCATGGGAAGCTTCATGAGAAGCTAGAACTGATCCTAAATTATCATTAATAGGATCATAATTATAAACCGCATCCAAAAACCTAGAAAAAACCTCTACATGAGTGCACTAAGGTGGCACTAGGGACGAATCTGGGACCGATGATGACATAAATGGGGCCATAGCATTCAAGGGTTTTGCTTGTTCAACAAGAGGCCTTCTCTCTTTCTAAACCCAAACCAATTTCCTTTTACTCAGCAGAGGTTTACCAACATAATGATTATTCGTAGGGTCCTTCCCAAGACCACAATCTCCAAGGTAGTCTCCAAAATGTAGGAAATTAGAGAAGAAGATAGGTATGTTTTCCAAAACCACTTTTTGAAAATAACCCACATTCCCATTCTGGATCCAAATAACTAATGTTAGTTGCAGTGTAAGGTCAACCTCAACACACAAATGTGCAACCGATGACCATGTGAAATTTGAGTAGTAGAATCCAACGTATTGGGGTGGCATATAAGTTTAGAAATAAGAAAGAGGCCTATCTGTTGGAAGAAGTGCAACGGCAGTCCGGGAAACCCTAACTAGACATGGAAAATTGGGGATTTAGTGCTAAAATCCAACATAGGGGTCCATTTTATGACTTTCACCCTAAATCCCCCAAAATTCTAGTAACCCCTAGACCATATCCGATAATAATTATTTTCAAAGGATAAACGAATTGAAATATAGAGTGAGTTGTGAAGGCCAATTTTAGAATCATTAAAATCAATGGATTTGAATACATTCTGGAGAAAAATTAGAGAGGGACGACGCTTAAATAATTTACCATCAAGAAAAATATGAGATTAGAAGATAGGTAATGAACCTCCTCAGTCGAAAACATAATGTTCGTGGGACCTCTATGACAAAACGTCTTCAGATGAAAGGAATCAACGGGTGTCCGGTAGATATCAGGAGCAACAGATCTGACGTGGGTGTTCCCGGAAACCACATCTAGAAAGCTTCACGAGTCACGACGTCCGCGCTCAGTACCCTATTTCAGCCACTCCTCTCCCATATCCCAAAATTTAAAAAATTGAATAAATATTAAATTTAATGAAAATTACATGGACTACACTAGAATGAAAAATTTGATGATGATAAAACATATATCCCAACTAGGGTATGTCCCATGTTCCAAATTTAATCATTGTCTAAAAATTTGATATATCATATCGATCAATGAGAAAACCAAATATATCAAAATTTCAAGGAATAATGGCATACGTATATTTAATATTTTTATTTGAAATTAATACCATGGTCCTAAAATAACCAAAATTCTATAGTAATTCAAAATTTATATATTACAAAATATATATAAACTTACAAATGGTTCAAACAAAAAAACATTGATTATTTCTGAAACATTGATCATTGGATGAGATATTTACAATTTAATTATTCATATCTATGTAAATAAAAAGAATATAATGGGAAAAAATTAACTAGAGAACTATTTTTCGGATATTGCATTGAGAAATTTTTTGGTGCTTGTATAATTTCCAAAGAAATTGGGGAAAATGAAAATGGGTGATTGTATGGTGATTTTTTATTATATTGATTTTATTTATTTGGTGGTATTTTTCATGTAATTTGTTTAATTATGAGGATTAATATTAAACTCGATATGCAGAATAAATTTTTCCTCATGATCAGAAATAATATGGTTGGGAAAGAATCTCATATCACCATTTGGTATTTTTTATTAAAACATATAGCATGGGGTAGTTGATTTACATGAGAGTTAGAGGTAAAAAAAGTAACTCATTCCATTAATTCTAACAAATGATTTTGAAAAATGGATATAAAAATATGTGTGTCCATATCATGGTGAATGAATGGTATATATTGAAATTTTTAATAATTTATATTGTGTATATAAATTATCATGACAATGAGGCATTTGTTATGAATCAAATTTTAATTGTAATATATTATCTTATTTATGTGGTGTATGGGATTTATATGGTTAGATTACTGCCTATTTCTGTCCATACTCCACTCATATACCATAGAGATCCTGAGTAATGTTTTGTATATGATACAAGTAATGGGAAACTATCTTTTGAATGGTGAAGGGATATATTCATTGCTGATGATATATAATTAAGGTGTGTAATTTTATGTAACAGATTGGGTGACATGACCCATTACTGGGATACTCTTTATTATTTTTATCTTATTTACGGAAACATAAACCTTTTATTTTGATTTTATTTATATGTCATGTTGTATTTTTAGTTGTAATTGATATATTAAAATTCAAAAAATGCTTTGTAATTTTGTATTTTATAATAAATTGTTTATTTTATCATATAGGTATTGGTGTGTTTTAAATTTATATATATTATATTAATTTTTTAAGGTTTTTTTATGTTTAGTTAGGAATATATTAATTTAGTTACATCAACAAATGATATTTCAATTTTAACATAATATTTATTCATGACCTTAAATGATCATGGGTACATAACTAAGGACTTATAAGCTTCAAAATGTACATGGGTTATAACATGTGGTGGAATGTCTGGTCATAATGTCAAAATAATATTTTTATTCGGTGATAGGAATTGAGATATGTTTTTTTGGCATTCAAGAAACTATTATAAAATGCATATATAAACAAATTAGATCAAACCATGATTTTCACAGATTTACTAGTAGGCAATGTCATTTTTAATCACTTTTTTATTTTCATTTAAGTAATTTCTTTTCCATTCATAAAAAATGAAAAAAAATTCAATTATACATAATATATGAATTAATTAATTATAAATGAATCATAGTTTCGTTTTTTTGATAATTTAATTCCATTAAAATAGTGAAATGAAATCAGTGATAGATTAATTTTGGGGAAATATTTGTGTATTATGAATGTGATAGTATATAGGAATGTGAGTAGATCATTGATAAGTTAGTCATTATTTGAAAGGATAAAGCGTTTTTGTGGATGATTAAAATTTTCTAACTGGGAAATCTTTGGGGTATATTTTGTGACTTCTATGGATATAAAATTTTTGGTTTATATTTTATTTTTTTAATCCTTATTTGGGAATTATAGATTAATTATTCAAAACGATACCTACTATGAGTCTTTGAATTTAAGATACAATGAATATATTTAAAAGTTAACAACCATTTGATGCAATGATTCCATCGAACTAGGTTCTGTCCTTTTTAACTATCTGGGTTTCCATATCACCATAAAAAAAACACATATATACATGTCCCTCTACATTCAAAGATAAAACCGTGTAATTAATGTTTCGGATTCAAGACTATAGATAATGGAACATCGGTTCATTATAATTGAATATAATTTTGAGTTTTAGGATTATCTTGTGGATGTGAAATTTAAAATTTCTATATTCAGGTCTGATGTATTTGATATAATGTTTTGATATTTGGTCATACAAGATAAGTTGCAAGAAATGATGACTTTATAAGGATTTAATAATATTTTATATTAAAAATTCATTAAATATTCATTATATGAATAAAAATATTAAATTATTTTTTATTTATAGTATAAGGATAATAGGAATATAGTATATGGGGTATGATTAACATCAGTATCCAAGATTCCACTATAAGTTATTGCTAGTGATTTATTAACAATTAAAGTTCGATTAAGTAATATGTCATAAAATATGATCATGATTGGTAATATTTTTCATTTTCTTGTTCATCAATTTGTTGAGTAAAGTATTGGTGGCTAAGTGAAACATAATTAAAAACTATTATAACTAATAAAAATCAATGAACTACTTGTGGGTTGTTTCATGGGTTTTTGATAAATGAAAATACAAAAATATAGATTTCATGGGACCAAAAATCAATATTACCATGATATATTGATGTGTTACTCATTTTATCATATTGAACATCAAAAAATAATTAATTATTGATCCTTTAAAAATGTAAATATAATTTAATTGAAGAATATGTGAACTTCTTACCAGTTTTTTAAACAATAACACCAAAATTTTTATTTTAAGAATCAATTTAGTGAGTCTTTGATAAAGGGATCATATATGTCTCACATATTATTGAAAAATGTACGAAAATTTGATGGTTTTTTATGCTATCATTCAAAAATTAATTGGAGTTATTCTATGACTACATGAGTATTTTTGTATCCCCCATCGTTGAAAAGGGGAGATCCCTACATAAAAATTAGTATAGTGTCTTGTTTGTGGTAAATAATGCACTAACTAAGGTAAATTATTATTCTTTTATAAATATATTTTTACATAATCATGAATCTTTCACAAATTAAATAATTTTGTAGAAAGGTTCCACTCATGCATTACTTATGTCATGAATAATAGATTTTTTAGGATTTCATGTAAAAAATGATACCCCATGATACATACATTCAACCACCCTTAGGTTATAAACATGGTAAAAAATTAAAATATATTTTTAACTAATGTATTAGATATCATTACATTTATATGGTAATTTACAAATATTAAAATAATAATCCTTTATATAAGCTTTGTATTGAACTATAATACTATAGATAAAAAATATATGAATATTTGGAATTCAATGTTGTCATTTTCTATTATAGATGATAATGTACACACATTTAATGAATAATGACATATAAATTTTTTTAGTTGTATATTTATGATGATAAATTTTTAAAATGTATCTTATTGATTAGTGAAAATCATATTGATATCCAAGGATGGAATGGGGAAATATCTATTTTTAGAGATCAATAATTGTTATGCATATGTTCTTATTTAAGATTTATTTAAGAATTACTACCACGTGAAAGGTATCTTTCTTGATCAAAATGATTTTAAAGACCATTTGAATATATCTTATATTTTACTTGGGGTCTTAGATAAAATAATAGAGTTAATAATTTAGTATTTAGATTTAAATAATATAGGATTTATTTTATCAATCACCTCTCCATGGGATATGTTCATATTTTTTTCTATGAAATAAAATGGTATAATCTAATTCTTTCTAATATATAGATAAATATTAAATTTACAAAATAAAATATATATACCCTGTAATTTTCTTCTATTTAGATCAAATTATGAGACCCCAATGGTTTTTATATAGAGATTTAGGTTTAGATACCCACAACACATGGTAAAAAAATATTGTATCCCCAAAAATAATTTTTATATTAGGTTTTACCACTATGAACATTTTTTAAATCTAACTGGTATTATTGATACTCCATTTTTATCATTACATTGATGGATCAAATATTTCATTAATATCAAGGACAATTTTTCATTATAATAATATTTGACACAATACTGTATCAAAGAATGATGGTTGACCATGAGTGAAATTTTCATATTTGTTTGGTTAAAATAAGGTATTATTGAATCTATTTATAATTTTTTTCATTAAAAAAATTGTTAAATTCTTGGGAAATGTCTTTCAGAGAAATTGAACATCATTCATCCTTAATAAGATAGAGGTCACTATTCATTATAATTAATTGAAAAAAATGGTAGAATGGTTTTTAGAATTAGTTATGTATTGTCGATTCATTGTTCAAAAAATATAAATCATAACATTACTAATTACATTTATATCTTGAATTCATATGACAATATAGTTGAATTTATAATATCAAAAATAATTCAAAGATTTAATTAAATGTATCCATCGCCACTTATTCGTGTTATGCCAGAGGTGGGTGATATTAATGACTTGTATTTGGGTACATCATGAAACAAACAAGGATGAGTTATGTTGAAATGTTATCATATTATTGTATTTTGAACACATAATTTTATGATACATTCAAAAAACTTAAAAAAAACATTATCCACTATGCTGAATTGCTCATGTATTCATTGAAAGATTAGAATAACTTCCTATTCAGAGTGAATTTTATTGTGAATATTTATCCTATAAATATTTGTTATATCATCTCTAAATATAATCCAAATTTGATATAGTGGCTAGGATAGAGTATTTGCAGAAATTTAATCTTGAGATAACATCGTGTAATATAATAAACAAACTGTAGAGAATAAATTATTTCAATATTCACAAATGGAGGTTGGGTTTAAGATAATTATTTTTATAATATCTAGATAACATTAATATATATGTGATTATATTTTGTTAAAAATAAAGGGTATTTTGTGTTTCAAATCCACATTATCAGACCAACCCTCATTTACTAGGTCAAATATATCTAGTTGTTAATATCTTGAGTAAATTTTAATTAGAGATTAAATTTTTAATGGGAGACATTGGATGGATATTATAAATATCCTGATATAATAATTAATTTTTTGGACCATTTCATCATTATTATCTATGTTGAGAGATATTATGGAATGAATTTTCATCATTTCCATTGAGAGGTCACTATGTCGATTAAAAATAAATAATAAAATCCAGAAATAGATTTCAAGGATGTTTTTGAAGAAAGTTCAGTAAATTAGGGAATAATTAAATCTTAATTGAATAACACAATACCCATAGAGTATTAAAAATATTATTATGGAATTATGACTGAATATTTATGTACTTTAACATTTATTTTCTAATGAAATAATGAAATCCTAATATTTTCTAGGTAATTATAGAGAGACAAACATATGTTTCTAACATCACATCAATTTTTGTGAAAAATAAAATGGTTATTTTTTAATCTTCATTTCTATTTATATTTTATACTTATTTGGGGGAAACATAATTTACAAATATTTTATACAATTTCTTATAATTAATCATTGCATTTAACAAAAAAACACACTCCCAAAACCCAGTAGTTATACATATTTGGACATTAACTATAGAACAATCATATATTAGCACACCCCATTAGTTTATTATATAAATCAACAACAAACATGGTTCCAATATAGAAATATCATAAACATATTATACCTCATTTCATGAGTAAATGTGAACTTTTGAAAATGGTGATATCAAGTGATGAAAAAGGTTTAAATCACTATTACAATTCAAATGTAATTTATTATTATGTTATAATGCTAATAGGAATATAAATATGAGGATAATGGAGTAAAAATGGAATAATATCATTAAAAAATGTTAAATTATATAATAATAATTTATCGATATATAGAAATCATGAATCATAAAAGGTTAATTATAATGAATAACATATACCATTGTAGAAGAATGATAAATAAATAGTCACGACCAATAGATATATAAAATATAATTTTGGATTGAAATATCTCTATAAAACATACATAATAATAGTATATCATAAACATATCTCATGGTTTATTAAAAATACAAGAATATTATTAATGGTTTGGATAACCACAAATGACTGATAATATAAGGGATTTGGTTAATCACTCAGGTCCTATAGTATAGTAGTATTAAGAGTTATAAAGATTTAAATATTCCATGGTATGGTAGTAATGTTCAACGACAACAAATCACATAATAGTAAATCTATACCTATGTATTACATTTTATTTCAGTCATTGAATTATTAACCCATGGACAAGAAAACGTTGCATTAAATTTTGTTGAGTTATTACAAAACATGTAATCTAGAGATGGATGGGTCGACAACCAAATAAAAGTAACCTAGAATAAACATATAATGAAAAATAATATGTTGTTATATAAATAATGATAAATATTAGTAGATTATAGAAATTCATAATGAAGAATGTAAAATATAAGATTATTTTTTAAATGAAATTCCATATTTTCCCAAATCATTCAATTTAAAATTAATTATAATTGACATTATAATACATTTTAAAAACGTTTAAAAATTACTTCTGAACCATTATTTAATTAATAAGAGTCCCAAACTAGATATATTAATATAGAAAATTTTAATTAAAATTAAACTTACTGTACATATCTGAAAATGATATAGATGATGAAATAAATTCTTTTTATGCATATTTAAAAAACTATATGTATCCCAAATTTTAAAAGTTTATATAAGATTTAAATTAAAATAGATTTAATGTGAATTATGTTATTAAAATATTAAATAAATATTTAGTTTTTTAAATAGTAATTTTAATATTTTATGTGAGAAATAACATTGATATGGGGAAGAAAATCCAAAATAGAGGGTTCTAGTTATCCTTTATATCATCTTGTTTTTAATAGATATGAATCAATTAGGGTGTTGATTATGAGAAATAAATTTTATATAGAATAAAAATTTCAAATATAGTAAAATGGTATAATATAACCAAAAATTATGATTTCATCTAAATAAGATAGAATAAGGATAAGTGGAATAAAATTATGTCATGAAAACTACTACCATTGATTCCTCGAAGATTGAAGTAACTATTGGCCAATGTACAATCAAGTTTGGTTTATTAATACTATATAATAGAACCTTATTTATATTTATTTATTATTATAATTGATTTAAATTCATTTATTTCTAATTTGTTAATGAATTATTATTTATATGATTCAGAAGTTCAAAATTGTTCAATTTGATCTACACATTCTTTGGTATGATAATTTTTAAACTCTCCCCTTCATATTAAGTTCATCACTTATATGATGATGAAGTAAATTATATATATATTATTTATAATTTTTTATTTTCATAATTTTATTTCATAAATATTATATTAGGAGATTATAAATAACAGTATGATATTTTTGATATGTATTATTTCAATGAAAATAATAATAATTTAGTTATTAAATAAGAATAAAAATATTACAACTCATATTTTAAACATTATATATATTTATTTTCATTAAAACTTGTTATGATATTTTTGGACTTAATAACAATCATTTACTATATATTTAATAATAAATGAAAAATAGACACACAATATAATTTAATCCATGAAATGGAACAAATTTATTTATAATACAACTGTAAAATATGATAATTATATTATTTGAAAGATTCATGAGTGGTAAATAATAATATTTAATCTGTAATTTGAGATGATAATATGGAAATATATAAAAGGTGTTGTTTCTTAGGAAGTAAAAAATCCACCTTCTTTAGATAAATTCTTATGTTTTTAAGGATTTTTATTGTCCTTGCTGATATTATTGGTTCCCAAATATTATAAAATATTTTTAAATAGAAAATATCAGTAGATATTGGATGGGTAACTCAAGGATATGTTCTCTTGGTCTAGGAAGTGGTGGAGTCATTTTACAGTTTATTTTCAATGGCATATTTGAAAATACCCTTTATTGTGTAAGGAAAATATTTCTATAATGAATGTGGACAAATAAGGGAGAAAGGATGGGATATGGTTTTACATATCCAATAATACAATTTTAATAATGAGGAATAGAAATAATTTTCCAATTACATATTTGTTTTACCCTTTACATTATTTTATCCTTCATCATCATAACTCTATTTTCCCATGGTAACATACTATTTTTCAAAATATTAAATTCCTCCTCATTACATAGTTTCCAATTTATTAATAAAAGTACTAAGTTAGGTTATTATGTTTATTATTTAAATTTACAAAAATTCATTTTAAATTTAGATATCATAATATGTAAAGAATAATATTTTATAAAAATATATCTGATGAAATTATTCAAATATAACTTTATTTATTATTAATTAATAATAATTAAATATATATTAATTTATTTTATAATATTTTATAACTACCATTCTTTAAAATTACTATTTATAATTTATAGATATTAAAAATTGTGATCATTGATAACTTAAATCAATATAGATATATTAAAATTTAATTTTTTTTATACATATTATTTCATGTTTTTTAAAATCTTAATTTGGACATAACAAACCACTAATGACATTTAAATAAGATGAAAGTGTGATATATAAAATAGTAGTTGTTTTGAGTTATTATTCATCTATTATGGATCTTATATCAATTTTTATGAGATTAAATTTATCTTATTGATGTTTTATTTGAAATTGTACTTATAGATGATCAGTTTGAGAATGTTTAACGGGAAACCCTAGTAATAAAGCAACTTTTTCATGCTTAGAAGTTTTATTGCCATTTGAAATACACATACAAATTATTTAAAATATTCTACCTTTATATATAAATTACATAATGTTGTCACATTTATTTATTCTAACTATATCAATGGTTGTATAAAAATTTCATATCTCTTGATTAAATGAATTTATCATCTACTACATTTCAACTAAATATGTATTTTATTATTTTCACAACTTCTTCATTATGGTTATTTATATTCTTAGGTAATTTTATTTTCATAATGATCATATATACCCAATGAACTTATATTCCCAATTATTATTCCTCCAAATGTGATATTACCTTTTTTTCATTTATATATATATCATTACATGAATCTATATCATCATTTGTCAATTTTCATTTATTAATGTACCCATGATATATTGAGTGTCAATAATATATACATTAGTATTAATGGTATTTTGATCATCATGGGTGACCATGAGGATAAATAATTCAAGGGTTCATCATTTTTATGTACATTTAATATTTTTTCATAATTTAAATTCCAAATTTATGTTTCATATAACATTCATACAATGTATTCATATTTATATTATATTTTGATAATATAAAATACTGAAATAATGATTTTTCATAGTTTCTCAGTATAAAACATGTAATAAAACACTTTGGATTTATTAATGATAATTAATAGTAAAAATATTGGATTTTACAATACCATTGATAAATAATATTACATTAAATTTTCACTGCCCATATTAAGGAGGCTGAGGATACCATTAACTCATTAAATCTTATGGTTTCCATATAAATTACTCAAAATTATGATTTCTCAATAGAATTATGACAATGTGTATGGTCAATTTCAATAATATATTAGCTTTATTATCCAATGTGTACATCGTTCATTCCATATATAAGAAATATTGTTTTAGTTGTACAAAATTTGTGTTTTGAATTTTTAATTAATTTGGAAGATAATTACTCAAAAAAAATACATGGATAATATCATGTTTGTTTGAGAGTTTTCCCAAATCGGATAATGGATAATTTGGTTTCCCCAAAATGGTCAACATCTCAATGGGACCAATGTATCTATGGATTGTATTTATCATCTTCATTATTGTTGTGATCCTCTTATTTGGGGATTTTCAAAGTAATTCCTTATCCCAAACTAAAAACACTATTTCTAAAACCTCATTATAAATACATATCTTACATGGAATATAATGAAAATAATTTTCTCAATAAATAGTTGACAAATTCATTGTCACCTCCTAAGTGTGATCTTTTTCCAATAAACATTCTTTCTCAAATGACATCTGAACATGTTATATTTTTTTATCTATTACCATATAGAGACTATTAAGGTGATATGTGGATTCTTATTAAAAATCTATTTTCATATATGATTTCAACCTGAAGAATATATTGATCTAATTTAAAATCCATCGAAAAAGATCCCAATATATCATCCAACATGTGAATTATTTTTTATGATTGAAAAATAATTTTAAAGTAACATGTTATTATAATGTTCATTTATATATCTAATAGATGTTAAATAGTTCTCCAGAATATTCATATTGACCATTGATCTATATAAATCATTATTAAAAATAATGTACCCCATTAATCATACCATGTTTTTTGTATAAAACATATCTGTATGATCGAGTGAGAAATACTATTGAATTAAAAGAACATCATTGAAATTTAAATTCAGTCAACCATAAGCTAAATTTTTTACATACTTTTGATGTCCTGGAACATCTTATAAAAATCAAACTGTGGAATTATCTTATTTCCCTAAGGTTATAAGTAATGGTTTCATCGTATCTTTAGATGTCAAACATTCAATCTTAACATACAAGATGAAAAATAATTGATGTTTTCATACAAAAACCACCTTCTTGATGTTTTCACACCAAAATTAATCCCTATGATTTCAATATATTATTAATCTTCCTATGTGAATAAATAATAATAATTTTTGTATTTCAGCTAAAATAACCATAATTAGTACTAGAATAAATATGAAATATATTAATCTTCTAAATCATATAATCCATGATTTTCATGGTTTAACACTATGATATATCTTGCATGATATTTTATAAATATCATTATTCTTTATTCTAAAGAATTAGATTTTCAAAATATTATTTTGGGATATTATTTAGATAATTATCAAGATTAGGCACTAAGATGAAATGTGAATATGATTATTGGTGTCCCTAACTAAACGATTGATATATTTTTAATTTATTTAATATCACTTTTTCCTAGTTTTCGTAATTTTTTTTAATAACTAATAAAAGGGTTCCCATATTAAATATCATAGGGAAACATTGAGTCATAATGAGGCTTTTACCTGTGGCCTGACATGACCTTCATTAGTGCATATTATTTATCGAAATGTCGTTTTGGGAATGGATAAGGAAAAAAATAAAATAAATTTATTTAGTTTGTTATTACACAAAAACCTAATGATTTTTTATATAATCATGATTTTTTAAAATTAAAAGGATTATCTTCAAAACCTAGAATCGTTCTGTATATGTGTTGTAAATTATTAAAGGAGATTCCATTAGTATATGGAGAAGTGATTGAATATTGATGAATAGTAAATGACAAGAACATATGATCACACCATTTATGAAAAATAAAATCTATTTTTCATTAGTTATTGTTTAGAATATAGGTATGGAGGTTTTTATTTTTGAATTCCATCAAAATTATATTTTATTTTATTTATTTATATTAATCAACAAATAAATTGATGTATGGAACATCTGTATAATGGGATGGGTTAATTTTATTCTATAATTGGGGGAATTTATTTTATTGATTTGATTATATATTTTCTATTTTCCTTATTGAATCAAGTTCATCATGAACAAAAATCAACGTTTATTCCTTATAGAAGTTTTATTTTCATTTATCTCCAATTTATTCATTCATCTCCCCAAATATTTTCTAGTAGTTCAGCCGAGATGATGTTGAATTGGACATTTAACATAGGTTTCGTTGATCAATGATTTGATAACTCAGATCCTGACTCAGTACGGTGTGGGGATATCGAATTTGAAATATAAATATAAAGATCATACCAAATTGGATTCCCTGATTAGGGAAGGTCATGAGATAGTGACTGAAAACAATGGAAGATTTTTCCAAAATGTTTCAAAGGCTTTATTATAAAGAATAGATATAATGAGGCTCGTGTAGAGTAGATTCATGATTTCTAATGATATCAATGGAAAAACCAATGTTTGAGGTGATGAAATCATACATTTGGGTAAGAACTTGAATTTTAGAAGATATCAATCAACACAAAGTGTACTACCGAACTATGTGCAATGTGGGGCTCTCTTAGTTACAACTACTGTTTCTAGATGATGTTCAGGAGAACATTGTGTGTGACCCTATCACATAATTTTTGATCCATCCCAGATTGATTGATGTGAACCTATGAGGGGATACTGAAATGGCCTAAGTGTACATGGATAAAGGGAAGATGTGTACTCCCAGACATACATGGACAACCAAGATATTAATGGTAATAGTTGTGTAATTGGACATGAGTATAATTACTTGGTCAATGGAAGGTTGGGTATATCTACCTAAACACAGGCGTGATCTATTTTACATGGGTATAGCCCATGACCAATGTGACACTACATGTACTCTTAGTAAACAATGTATACTCTATCAAACATTTCTTTGTATTGTTTCTTATGTATCATTGATAGTTCTCTTTAATCATGAATTATTCATTTCTGTTTCATTGTGGGTTAGTATGGAATCTACTACTATACATAGAACATCAAACACTTCAATGGGAGTTCTATGATAATGTTGATGGAAAACTTCTATGGGGCCTAGAGTGAGATCTCCAATCACATTTGTCCCCAAGGTGATGTTCCCTGTTTCCACATTATCAACATTAAGTGGGTATAGATCATTATATTTGTGGGTTAATCAAATTTTTTTTGAGGAAATACCCCTTTTTCACATGAATTATCATCCCCAACGCGTTATATCTATTCATACATCTGGCATATAATTCTAATAGAGAAACTCAATGAGAAAAACAACTCAGATGAACATAATCATGGTCATATGAATCATGGATTTTTTACTTCTAGAGGAGTGTCATGTGAAAAATTTGAGCTAGAATCCAATGTTTGAAATACATTTTTACTACACTTTGAGACGATTTATCCATTTTTTAGTATATGTGGAAATTCCTTTTTCTAATAATATAGACATATAGCTGTGTAGCGATGACAATTATACTTTTTGTATGATTTTTTATTCTAGGGTGTATTTTTGGGTGTTGTTATACACACACGTGCATGGTATTTTCCACAACATTTAATGTATTTTGTAGATGAAAACCCCTTAAACATAGTCATTATGGGATGAGGACTAGATGGTGATTTGTGGGAACAGATAGACCAAGGTGTGTTTATGTGGTTGTCTGACAGCACTACTAATCTTTACTTTAAGGTTGGAATCATTTTCATACACTTTGTGGTGGGACTATATTTGGACTTATTTAATTTTCTTCACATACAACCAATATCTTATTTTTTTATTTAGTTGTATGCATTCATGGTTGTTCTGTTGTTTTCAAATTTCTTCATTGTATGGTATGAATGATGTGACTGTGTGTGTTGGTACTTTATGATAATTACTCCCCTATAAGTGATATTCCTATTTGGTTCTAGACACCAGAACTGAGACTATTGGATGTCATCTTCTAGGAGTCGTGTCATTGGCCTCATTGGGATGGTTTGTTACAGTGTGGTATCAGATGTTTCAGTTCTTCCTTAGGACTAGAGTATATGGGAATGGTTTGGTGTAACAGTGTTAGGTGTTTTAGGTATGGAATTATGTCCAGGAAATTTATTATTTGTGCAGTGACTAACATATCCATACACAAATACTCTGATCAACTTACATTCGAATTGATACATGAAAACATTGGTTGTACGAAAAACAATGGTACTTGCATCATATACGAATGGGTTTTTTATTAAATTTACTTCTTGAGTCAGCTCTCCAGATATACTCATTGAACATGGAACATCATTTTCATATTCGTGATCACTCGAGAATGTATTCTAGTTAAGATTCATTATTATAATCACAAGGATGATCCCATCAATGATGAAGAACTGATAGATGGAGTAAATATATTTATGGTACCTTCAGGTGGGACATAAGACATGCACCCCTTATAGAGAATCATATGTTAACTGGAGTACAAAATGATAAGGTGCATCAACTGTTCACAAATTACATGTTTCAATGATAGAGACCCCTATAGTTTCATAGTGAGCCCCTCCCACTAGCAAATGAGGACTAGTTTGAGGTAGCGATACCAGATTCCAATATGGTTAGGAAACCAGAAATATATGTGGTGGTCCATTTGGTGATCATTCTTAATAGTTTAGTAAAAAGATGTATAGTTTTGGTTTCCTATTCTTACATTGAGGTAACTACAGAATGGTCGTAGTTTCATATCCATTTTAGATATCAGTTCTCTCTATGTACTTTATTGGATGAATGTATCGAGGAGCTTCACCAACATCGAAAGGGTATCCAAAAAGTCGCTATGTTTTCATCTAGGATTATCAACCTAGCCATGTAAATGATGGACATGTTTTAGGATTCGTTCTTCCATGATTTTTCCTTAGAGCGAGGAATACATAGAGGCACCCGATCTAGTGTTATTACACTATACATTTTTACATATTTTGTGGTTCTAGATAAAGAATTTGCGGTAGAGAGTTTCATAGAAGAGTATATTATGAAAATGGTAACCAAAAGTGGGAAAGCAAGGGAAGAGACCTCAAAATAAGAGACCCACTATTAGTCTCAAGGATATAGTCATGTGATTAATTTTAAGATGAGATCCCCGGACATATGTTTCTTGGTACATGAATCACAATATGGTTATAGTAAATCCAGTGAGAGGGGGTGAAACCCATGTGACTGAAAGAGATATCTTATTTGACATTATCCATCCCACTATATAGATGATAGGAAGACGATAGATGATACACCAAGGTAGTGGAATCAGTAGGATTATGTATGTTCATAGGGTGGTGGAATTGGAAGAGATGTTTAGAGATCATTTGGAGGTGGTTGATGTTATGAAATGTTACTAACACATCCCCATGTGTGCCACGTCAGTCTTAGGGAGTTATAGGACATGGATGGGGGAAACTGTAGGTGTTTAAGGCATATGACCTAGAGTCTCTATAAATCCTATGGAACTAAATATGTTTATTCTACAATATCTATTGTACTTATGGATATATGGTCACGTCATGCCTTTATTTCCACTTATCTTGTTTGATACGTAGAAATACTAGTTGTGCCCTTGGAAAGACTCGTACGATTGTAGAATCTTACTAGATATGACACTTTGGTCACACACTTGTTACGCAAGTATGAAATAACTCATGGAGGTGAGAGTTGATTTTTGGAAATGCTTATAGTGGTAAAGAGTCCTTATGAAATCATTTTAGGTATGGACTAGTAGTCTATTGTTTATTCCCTAATTAACTATTTCAATTGGAGGATGGGGTGTGTAGATAGTGATGAGACCATGTTTCCATTTTATGGGTGAAAAAGATACCCAATTAATGAAGTATGACCAAATTAATTAGATGGTGAAACTGATTACTCTTTAGTTCCACATCCTGACCCCTGGTGCAGTGTATTTAATGAGTTTTCAGTTCCTTGTAGTGTTGGAAGAGTATAAGGACATTGTTCTAGAGGACATTTCAGGCATACCTCTAAACTGATAGAAATAGATATCCATTTATCTACACTCATCTATGACGTAGATATTTTCTCCAATGTATTGGATGACTCTCAGAGAACTCTATGAGCATAGGCTTCAGTTGGATGACTTACCGTGGATGGGACTTGTTAGACACATTTGTTTCACACTATGCATCCCTAGTTTTGTTCCCCATGAAGTATGATGCAATCTTAATGATATGTGTGGAATAATGCCACTTTAATTATATGAATATGAATAATAAGAATCCCATAATCAGGATAAATGAAAACAATGATCAGTTGAGAGGGGAATTATGGTTCTAAAAGGTTGACCATTGGTCAGGCTCTCACCGGTTTCGAGTACAGGATGAGGATATACTGAATAAAAAATTCTGATATTACTATAATGACTATTATTATATGGTTATTCCCATTTACATTTATAATTCCCTAGTAGTGGTAATGTTATTCATGAACAAGAAATTTTATCCCTTCATAGAACGGTTTGTAGTAGTATTCATCAAAGATGTCCTTCTTTACATGGTATATAGGGGGGTTATACGAGACACCTATGGATGCTTACATACGTACACTAAGAGAAAAATAATTACTCAAATCTATTTAAGTTAATGTTAAAGATATATAAGGTTAAATTTCTTGGATATGTTTTCTTAGCAGACGGTGTGGTGGTGGATTAAAAAATGGTCAGGCAGTGTTAGATTGGGATCCACCCAAGAGAAGTATAGTGGTATGGAGTTTCCATGAATTGGGGTGGTGTTATTTAAGATTTATAACTGAATTATCTAGGATATTAGCATCCATGGAATCTTTGATGAGAAAGGGTTGACCTTTTTTATTTATAATGAGATTTGGGCATGACTTTTAGGATTTTAAGAATTGAATGATGCATGCTCCCATCATGATTTTAATAGAGGAGGGTGTCGAGTACTTAGTGATTTGTGAATTTGGAATGAATATTGGTTGTGTTTTGATGCACAGGTAGGTGGTGATTGCCAATTCTAAATGTCAGTTGATACCAAAAAGAATAACTATGTGACACATGATCTTGAGTTAGAAATAGTTTTGTCAGCACTGAATATGTGGTGACAATACATTTTGGGAGAGTAGATTATCATCTATTCTAACAATATGAGTCTCAATTATATCTTCTCTTAGATGAATCATAACATGAAATAGTGGTGCTGTCTCATAATTATCTTCAAATGAATCAAAGGAAATGGATTGATTTAATCTAAGATTATGACATCAAAATTGTCAATAAACATATGAAGCGGAACGTGGTGGAAGATTCTCTTAGTTGAATATATTATTCGTAGTAACTAAATGAGGTGTTAGAGAATTTGGAATGATTAGGTTTATCCTTTGGGATGGAGATAGAGAATATTACCTCATGTTGATGGTTGTTATCCTTCCAATGATTGCAGCACGTCGTGAAGGCATATCTTGGGGATATTGATTTTGAGACCCTATGTACTCATATATCACATAGACATGCACTTGATGGATTTTACGATGGTAGGAACCATGTATTTCCATTTATAATATTATCAATGGAACCATTGACACTGGGAGAGGAGGTTTAGGGATCCATGTATATATCTCCTTTGGTGGTACATCCATGTGTTCCAATGATGTACTATGATGTAATGTCTCAGAATATCAGGGTAAGTTTTTTTATTGAATTATTTTGAGAATGTGAAATTTGACAGCACAAAATTCTAAGGTTCGAAGAATTCAGAATAGAATTTTGAACATTTTATAATGTATGTTCTGTAAACATGTGACTGGGATTTTCTATATTTTGAACAATCAGTTGGATCAAAATACGAGGGCATCTTTGAATTTAGAACATTGTGATTTTCCTAGAAATTACTTAACTTATGTCCGAAAGGGAAGAGAGAAAAACATATTTTTCAAATATTTCGAGAAAATTAATTAAATAATATAAATAAATTAATTAATTTTCATTCTAACGTTGGATTGGCATATGGTGACACAACTTATAGTGGCAATGTGGCGATGATGCACATCAATGAGGTTCATTAATGGCTCATTGAACTCGCAGCGCAAAGATGCATTAATCATGAATACATGTGACACTGTTTCATAAATAAAAATGTGTAATGATTCATCGTCATATCATAATGGGAACACAACAATGTGCTTTAATTTATAATTCAATTCTCTAGAAAATATGGATTAATTAAATTGGTGGATTCTCTAGTGAACCTCAGAAGGAATTCTATCCCAGCAAAGAACAAAGAACACCCACGTAACATAATTTTCTTCTTCACGCATTTCAATGATCAAAGCCGAGATGTGATGTCGACATATTAATACCTCGAGGATAAATTTTAGGCAACAATATTCATTGAGGTATGGGTTTTTGATTAGTTTTTATTCCCAATCTGTATCTATATGATGAACGTGGATTACCGCACAGGCACAGTAATAATAAAAATGTGTGTTCTTGTGGGAGGATGACTTCATTGTGATTTTTTATCAGGGATATAATTATCCTTGTTTTTCAAATTAAAATTCAGGGTCCTCCCTTGTTTTGTAAACTTCTATTGAGGATGGCACGAGCTAACAAAAAAAATCCCAAGCCCATCCTCCATGGGTGTTTTTCATGGAAAATCATTCAAATCAACGAAAATGATGTTTTGTGACAATTGCTGTGGACATGACAAATGCTGGAAAATGCAGGAGATTGAGGCAAGAAAAAAAGGACCATTGGTGTGGACCTAGTGGTCTGTAGAAAATTTTGTCATAACGCCAGGACTAGCGGTGGCACAAGCAATGGCACCGGCTACTACCAATGGTGGCCTGCAGTGGTGACTAAAGGTGAGAGGCGGTGTGTCTTGATGATGCATTGGAAGAATAGTTGATTCTAGACCAGGCCATGGTGAAGTAAGAGAAGATGTAGGCCAACCTAGTGGCTAGAGGAAGCAGATGTGGTCGCATGACCATGTCGGAGGGTAGCGGATGCGGCACCATTGTGGGTCCCATGAGATAGGTCATGGTCACTTTGCAGTGAAGGAGGAAGTGCCCTAAAGAGACCCAACATGCGATGGTGGGGCATGAACATGACTCTCGGTCGTGTCTAGTGAGGTGACCGGTCAGCCTCTTGCTGACCGGGTGAGGCGCAAACCTACTGTGTGTCGGGCCCGCACTACAAGCCAGGCACATGGCTCACCAGGTCGGTCGGTCCAACTACCCAGTGGTTCAAACCCTAGTCGAGTGAGGCGGACTGCACCAAGTGGGTTGGAACCGCACAGGCTAGCTAGAACTACACCCTCTTCAACATGGGCTAAACTAGGTCGGGTTTCCAGTTGACTCAGTAGGTTGGACCCCCAGCCAACATGACCATGTAAAAAAGGCTTATTGGCCCTGGCCAACTGCCTAGGCTGAACTAGATTGACCCTAACCCACAGCAGGTCAGATTTGGTTTTTTAGAATGAGCTGGGGTATGCAGATCCCACAAGCCGGGTTGATCGGGTCTGTCTAACTGGGACATGTAACAACCCAAATTTTTTAATTATATCTGTTTCTGAATTGTGTGTGTTATTTTATTTTATTCTCATCAAAACAATATCATTTAATTAATGAGGTTAGTATAATTAAATGAAAACGTTATGTTTTGATTGTTATATGATCATTGGTCAATATGACAGTTGAAAACTAAACTCTTAATGTTACAATTATTTTTTATAAATTCGGATGATCTTGGTTAATTAATCAAGAAATAAGAGTTGAGGGTAGCATCTAGTAGACTCAGGCCATAAGAAGCCAGTCTTTCAGAGCATGTGAATGAGGTAGCATCCCTGGGTATTTCTCTAGACCAAGCCCAAAATGAACATCAATATGTGAATCATTAATGGAATCTGCTAAGGGAGAAGTTCAAGGTGACATAAATCAACACTCAAGAAATGTATTCCAAGACACCCCAAGATTTTGTCACCATAGAACACCTTATTCTTAGGTCCTATATAGGTGCTATAAGGGGCTATTTAAAAAATCCTTAGTTACTATCTTCAGTTGTTTTGTATAAGTAAAATATTTACCTTTTATTATGTTATAATTTGTGAATTTCAAATATCTGGAATGATATATGAAAAATTAATATATTTTCCATGTTATTGATGAATTTTTTAAAAAAGGGGTATTCTAAAATATTTTCCTATTCATTAAATAATTAATAATGTTAATTTATTTTCAAAAAATTGTCCTCTACAGTTGTGTTCATTAAAAAAATTTAGAGTCTAATAGGATCAACATAATTTTCAGTTAATAATAAAGCGTGAACAGTAACATATCCTAATTAATATTAATGAATAGTAAAACCACCAAAAAATAGAAACTTTTCCCATGATTGTATAAATACAATTTAAACATCTTAAAAGTGAATAACGATCAAAGTATAAGTATTAGTATTTTTGTATGTCACATATATTTTATTTACTATTTTATAATTAATATAATAATTTAAAATATAAATGTATTTTCATAAAATCTAATCATATATTGTTACATTATTGTCTTATGGTTATTCAAAAAATTTATGGGACCTTGATTACTTTTTTCAAGGGGTTACAAAATTAGTTTTAGTTTTAAAGTTGTATTTTTGGAATAAATAATGATTTTATTTAAATATTAAATTAAAAATATTTAGAAAACTATTTTCATAAAATAGTGTTCATTTTTTAATTTATAGCATTTATATTAGGTTAGAGTGAATTTTTGGGATTTTTCTGAAATATTTGATTATTCAACGAATAGTAAAAATATTGTTTTCTGTCTCGGGTGTTTAATGACATCATTGATGATGTAATCATGATGTAATAAATCTACTAGGATTTGAAATAGTAATATATTATTATATGTCCCATGTTGACAATACCATGGTCAAATACCATTGGATAGACCATGGTTTTGAAAATACCACTAAGGAAGTGTCCCTTGGAAATTAATTAAATATTCCTTATTTTTTGTAATGAATACCAAGTAATTCCATCATTCATTTCATTCAAAAATCCTCCTTATGGAATATATATTCTTTTCACCTTCGAGGGTTCCTCTCATGGTTCCCCCAAGCCCCACAAGATCCTAACCTCATGTTTTCGATGTTACTCTTCATGGTAATGGAAACATTCACCATCCACTTTTAGTCATGATATTATTTAAGTTATGTTTTCCAGTCTCCATATTATTAGGTGGGATTATGTTCATAAATATTATTATTAAAATCCATTTCATGTCCAAATGATGAGATAACATTTTTTCTCCCATTAAATTAATTTTTTAATTTTTATGTGACGTCGTTTCGCTGCCAAAATTTTGTAAAAGAAATTACATATTATCTTTTCCGTCGAGTTTCATTTTCATAAGGTATTTTATTAAAATATCCCTAAGATGATATTACTTAATTTTATAATGTACACATACTGTATTATGATTTATTTATCATTGGAATACTTGAATCCCCTATCTTTTTAATATTTTCTAAAACCATATTCTATAGCCATTATGCTTTATAAATTTCATCTCGAAATTTCCCGCTCTATCTCTCAGGAAATTCACTTATTTTATTTATCTGAATACCAAGACCTATATTGTTTATATGGGTATTCATAATGACATAAAAATGATATATTTTATATTGGAATTGATATAGATATTACCCACTCTCCCTTTCCATGGGTTATAAATGACAGAATGATCATGTTTTTTAGAACTTTTAAAACGACACAATTTTGAAATAAATACCATTTATTTTAGTCTTTTTGGGTTAGTTATGAAACATTTGATTATGATCTATGTGTATCACATTAAATTAAATACATATTAAGGGTGTTCCTTGATATCACTTCATTGCATTGGGTAAAGAATTTAATCCTTAGAGATGACAAGTTTCACGATACCTTCGTGAATAACCAAGGTAATTTGTTTTTGACACCATGGGGTGAACCTTGCTAATATGGTCATGAATGTATAAATGAAATTTTGAAGCCACATATTCATGTTGTGATTCATTTTCATTTATTATGATATGGATTTTGTTTCATTGCTCATTTTTTATGGTTTTCATCATGTTCTTATCGATATCCCAAGTAAACAGATTTCCATGCTTTCCTTACTGGGCCTTCAGGTCACCCATTCCTTTGATGTATGTATCAATGTTATGATATTTAGTAAGTGTACATAGGATGAACAATTCAATAAGCTTATCAAGTGGATATTAATGATTGTTTTATGTTTACATGTTTTATTCTTCTTGATTTCCAAGACACTAGACTTTAAAGATCCTCTATCTGTAAAATGTAATGAAAAGTAATGTAATAAATAGTCGGGATGCAATTATTTATTTCAAATGATAGTTTAGTTATTTATGGAATTTAGGTTATGAAAAATTTAGGAAGAAACATATATAAATTTTTAAATATAAAACACTTCTTAGTGTATTGGTGAGAATTTTGTATGTTGTTTATCAAGAAAATTCATCCTTGTCTGGATACGAGCAAGTAGAGGTGTCTCTAACAATGATATACCTATAAGTTAATACTATGAAAATGAGTTTTGGCCTTGACCTGTAGAATCCTGGTACATGACAATGGGCCTTGTGGCCCTCTTGGTTAAAAAACTCATAGGGGATATGTTTGGTTAATCATATGTTTTTTATGAATCATTTTGAAGGATTTATAGAAAAATGTACTTTCTTAATGCATATATATTTATGATATAAAATAAATTATAATTAAAATATTTATAAATTAAATAATATTTTCACTATAGTTTTATTCATTATGAAAACGGTGTGTAAGAGTAGGAACAATGAAAATGGTGATCGCAATGGACCATGTGCTGACAACACTCCGATGGAAGCCGGAATAGAAAATTTCATGAGAACGATGACACAAATGACTCATGTTATGGGAAATAACATGAATGAAACTGAGAGACCATTCTCACCAAGAAGTTAACAACATTATGTTGAGTCCTTTATGTGTCAATGACCTCCAACAATCAATGGATCGACTTACCTACTTATGTATGATCATTGGATTAACTCTATCGGAAATATCTTTTCCGTGCTCTTCTGTTCAGAGCAAGAAAAGGTCACCATGGCTACCTATTACTTAGAAGGATAGGTTGATTAGTGGTTTGAAATTATTAAAATCATGATGCGAAGATTGGAGGTTGATACTATTGAGTGGGAAGAGTTTAGAGGGATCTTTTCTAGTAAGTATTTCCCTCATTCCATGAGAACAAGAATAGAGAAGGAGTTTCTTGAGCTGACGTAGAAGGAGAATTAATCTATCAGAAGCTACGAGATGAACTTCACAAGGCCTTCACATTACACCTCAAGAATTTTCATGGTTCCAAATGGAATGGTTGATAGATTCTTTGGCGGACTAAAACCTCCTATGTGGAATAATTTATCGAAGAGAGACAGTGATAGCTATGAGGAGATCGTATGGAGTGCAATGAAAGTCCAAATGGATTTTTGTGAGACTCAGTGGTCTCATAAATTTATAGATAAGAAGATATAGAAGGATCCCAACATATTGAGGACCATTGATTAGTGAATAGAAGGAAATCATGTGCAATGTCCCATGTATAACATATAAAGTATGAAGCATTCGTGGAACTGACTACTCAGGAGAGGGAAATACTAAAATTGTAGAAGTGATGGCCACATTGAAAGAAATTTCCATAGTGAGGTAAAACCTCAACTCCAAATAGTAACGACAAGGGGAAGATGGTGCCGGCCCTACCTTATGTCTGGTGCTTTATGTGGGGACAACTTAGGCACTTTTATGAACACTGTTAAAATATGAGGACAGTGGAGGGGATCCACCATCAGCCTTAGAAAATTCCAATAGAGAAAGGTCCAGATTTTTCTTTCATGACGCTAAAGTTTGAGCTCCAAATTATTTGGTGACTGGTAATCTTGTTGTTCTATCAATGAAAAAAAGTAAATTTTTTTATTATGGTTCTACGCATTTCATAATTTCCTCCATGTTTGCAATGAATTTATAATCAACCCCCGATTTTCTAATAGTAGAGTTATCAGTCAAGAATCATTGTAGGATTTTCCACGCATCGTCAGTGTTTAGAAACTCTAGTATTTAACTTAGTGAGCATAATATTATCTCAAATAATTTAGTAATTCCCATGCTGGAATTTGTCATTATACTATGTATGGATTGGATCCGCAAGTATTTTTCTATGATCAATTGAAAAATAAAGGAAATATTAGTTTTCATGAATGGAAAACATATAGTTATCATTCAAGGAGAGATATCTAAAACTAATATTTGTCCAGAAGAACCTCCTATATCATTTTTTATGGAGTTGATCAGTGAATAAGAATAAGGAAATAGGAGTTTGAGGATAAAAATATCCCCATATTTCTGGAATATGTTGACGCATTCCATTGGAGCTTCCTAGACCTCCCATTGAACTGAACGGGATCACAGTAAAGAACCAATACCCTTTTCCAAGAATTGGTGACTTATTTGACCAACCTCACAGGGTTCAATTCTTCTCTAAGATTGATCATTGTTATGGTTATCATCAATTGAGGGTGATGAATGAATATATTCAGAAAGTTTACTTTTCATCATGATATGGGAATTATGAGTTTGTTATTATTCCCTTTAAACTAACTAAAGTACCTACTATTTTTATTTATTTGATAAATATAGTCTTTAAGGACTACCTTGATACCTCTGTGGTAGTTTTTATTGATAATATTATGAGATATTCCAAAAGTTCCGAGGAGCATGAGGATAATTTGAGGGTTATTTTCAAAACTCTATAGAAGGAAAGGATTTTTGGGAAGGTCGTCAAAAGTGAATACTAGTTACAACAAGTTGAGTTCATGGGGCACATTGTAACTAATGAAAGAATCATAGTTTACCCTACAAAGAGAAAAGTTGTAGAGGAGGTCCTTCAACTGTAACATCCAAAGTAAATAAATAATAATTCATATTTAATATTTATTAATATTTTTGAATTAATTATTAATGTTACTTTAAAAGGGATACTATGTTCGATAGCATACCTGATACACAACAACAATTTTCTTTGAATCATTACATTACAAACAGATAATAAAATATTATTATTTTAAATGGTAGTTAACTCACATTCTTTCTATTGGTGAGAATGAAAAAAACAATCTACTATATGATTATAAATGTTTGTTAAATGTATTTACATTTATCCAAAAGAAATTAAAATATTAATGAATCTAATTTTAAGCATAATATGCATTATAGGTCGATTTACTGCCTTTTAATGGAGAAACATTTTTAAATATAGTTTTTGTAACATTTATACTGTAGAGACCTGAACCCTGACTTACATAGACATTACATTAGATTTGCAGAATACTTAGTACATAAAAAAAGCACACAAACAAGGATCGTAATAGTTTAGTGTCATTGGAATCTCAGAATATAATCTTCTAATCCTGGTGAAAGATCTTCAACATCTCCCATAATGATCTTCCTTTTTTTATACCTAAAACCTTTCTTTATATCCTGGGGAAAAGAAAACATGAAAGGGTGAGCTCAAATGCTCAGTAAGGGTAAAAAAAATAAATATCAATCACATCATATACATAATCACATAACTTTTGGAAATCTTAACCTGCAAAAGAGATCATAATTTCATAACATGGGATAAATCATGGAAGTGAAATGTAATCAAAATAATCATAACATAAAACATAAAACTTTTTTTCATACACACATAATCATAGAGAATCATTTCTTGTTAGTCAAGTCTCATTTCCAAGACTATCTTAGTGGACAAAGTCCCTTTCTGAACCGAGTCACCCTCGTTCCAGTCCTGTTTCACTGAACCGGTATAACCTACCATTCCAGCCATGTCTATCTCATGAGATATAAAATCATTACCCAATTCATTGGAGGGAGATATAGGTACCTCCCATCTCATAATGATACCATTATTATGTGTGCCACAAAATAAACATACATCATTCATAATAACCCAATAAATAAAATGGGTTTCATAAACATCATGCCATCATAATCCATAAACAATGGATATCATTTCATCAAAAGAAAATGAAAACCATTTAAATCATAAAGACATTTTACTTGAAACATACACATCAAATAATGTCATCTTAGATGGAAAATAGTTTTGAGAAAAACACTTGAAATGAATTCTTGAGGAAAATATCCTTTCTTCTTTAAAATCATTTTCTTTTCACAAAACTTCATGCAATTTTAAAAGATAAGGGTTTTGTTGAAAATAATCATTCAATATTGTAGAGAAATATTCTTGAAAATGAGGAGTTATGAAAACCGTAAAAATCATTTCACGCTGTATAAGTTAAAAATAACATTCTCCCTGTACTTTTGTCGGAAAAGTCAAAAAAAGTACCTTATATGGTATCCAAAGGAAAGATTCCATTCATACAATGTGGTAAAAAGTCAATAAAGGGTAAAAATGACTTTAAACATTCATGGAACAATGGTAAACATTTTATAAAAACATTTTTAGAAAACATGGTCATGGATGTTAAATGTAACCCCAGTAAATACTTACATATAAGCAATCTCGGATAAAAATGAAATTGAAAATTTATCCCTTACCTTAGGTCCGACTTGCTTTGTAAGTGTCCGAACCTCCTGTATAATGATTTAAATAATGTTATTGAATTGTTACAGAATCATATTCATTGTTATGATATCATATATATTTCTTTTATGACTTTATATTACCCGTTCTTTTGTAAATTCCATGTTAAAGAAGCGTTTTGGGTAAAATCGTTTCATTTAACGTAGGTGTTTGGACTTGTTGTTTTTGACATTACTATTACTTATATCATGATTTACTTACTTCCAGAATATAAAGTATGATTTATATATCATATATATTCAGTATATATATATATAATAGATAGATAAATGAAATGAAACACACCGTTCATGGAGACGGTAGTCCGTACGTACGCATTAACGCTGCTTTCCATTCCTTATTGTCTTGAATGGAAGTAAGTAGATGACATATATATATTTATATACATAAATCCAGTAGATTTACCATGACATATATTCCATTATTAATCATTATATATACTTTATAATCATTCTGGAATGGTTAACATGGATAATGAATCTCATCGTGTCGTGGAGACGGTAGTCCGTACGTACGCACGAGCGATGATATCGTTCCAGTGGTTGTGGAATTGTGTTAAAGTGTATGTATAATTTTTCAGTATCAATATCATATATAGTTAGTCATTACACCATTATACCCATCCTATTAAGGTGGTGGTGGAAAATAGATTACACCACGGCGTGGAGACAGTATTCCGTACGTACACACGCGCGGTGATTTCCTTTTTCCGTAGGATGGATAGAAGGTTAATTAGAGTTTTTTCATATTTATAATAACATATATGTATATAAGAAATACGGATTTTATTATTTTATCATGATGCAACTAAAGAAGGAGATGTTTAAGAAGAATGAAATTGAAAAAGATCGGTAATGGATATTACCTCTTTTTTACGCGCCTTTTCTTAACCCCCACTTAAAGAACTAAGGATGGTATTTTAAGAAGACCAGGACCTCTAGTATTATACTAGGGAATTGGAGAAGAGATTTTGGCAGGGGTTGGCCGAGCATGAAGGCTCATAGTTGTGTGAGGAAGAGAGGGAGGAGGTTCCCTTTTATAAGGGAGGAGAGGGGCATCTTAGGAAAATCTCAAAATATTAATTTATATTAAGGTCAAATTCGGTTAATAATGGTTCCAAATGGTCTTATTTCGAAGATAATGTTGGTATGGGTTGAAAGCCTCTCATCCATTATGATTTAGACATGTTTAGGTTATTATTTTAACCATATCAATTAGATTTTACTCTAAGTTAAATAATTTAACATTTACTGTGTCTTTTTGTTTTCTTGCAATATATGGTTAATAAACATAATATATGAAACCAAACGAACCCCAAGTTGTTTATTATTAATATATATATCCTTAGATATGTAATTTGGCCGAACCTTAGATTTTTAGGAATTAAATAACAATTAATAATATAATATTTGTTTTAAAAACTAATTTATGTCAATTTTGACACTATTTTGTACATGATTTTTATGAAATTTCTAAAAGAATGATAAGTTCAAACCAAGTTACTTAAATCAACAATAACATGTCATATTAACCTATAAAATTATTGTAAGTCATAAAAAGTCTCAAATTAGATTTATTTGGGCATTTATAACATCAATTATGTTAATATTTTCCTAAAAAGGTAATTACTACATCATCGTTGGGTCATAAATAAATTAAATTATTTAAACTATAAAAATTACAAATAAAATAGAATTATGTAGGAAATATTTTTATCTCTCTAATGAATATTTATAGTCGAAATTATATTATGTGTAACCTTATATTAAAAATGTTTTAGTAAATAAACTTTGATTTTAACTCCTTTAACTCTTCTTTGAATTAAATAATAATAAATGTCCTAATCTAATCCAAGTGGGCCTAAAAGATAATATTTTACACTTAAGGTTGTTTTTGGTCGAGATAAACTTGTCCAATAGGATTAGGACATGTGTTAGGGTAATATTAATATCATTTTTACCCTTAATTACCCTATTTACTTTTAACCGTGGTAAATAAAAGTAAAAAGATACTAATCACCAAAAATTATTTTCATCTCATTGAACCACATTTTACTTACTGACATCAACCGTGTCTCTCGGAATTTTGAAATTCTATTCACAGAAGCAGTAAAATAAATATTTATGAAAAAATTAATTTTTTTACAACCACATAGTAGTTTCACTATTCATTAAAAATTGAAGTTTTTCAGAAAAATGCCAAAATTTCACCCTAAGCTATAATTGATATTCCGAATTCAAAAATGATTTCTATTTTACAAAATTCCCAACATATAAGTTTAATTAATTAATTTTATAATTAATTTCCGCTGTCACAACAAATAGTGTGTTTTTAAGAGATAATAACTATCAAAAGATTAGCACATGTTTTTGTCTGGTGTAAATGTAAAATTAAATCCAATGACCAAAATTGTATTGAATTGTAAACATATATTCTAAATATACTTTAAAACCACTCAAATTAATAATTTATCTCTATTAATTATTTAGATTGAAAAAGTTGTTTTTAATTAAAATTTAGTAATTTTCACTATTCATCAAAATATAAAAGTTATCCGAAAATCACCACAATTTCACCCTAAGATAATTTCAATATTACGAATCCAAAAATGAATTCCATTTTGAAAAATAAAATTTACAAAATTTCAAAAAGTGGTTATTACTATTCATAAAGGCTATTTTAAATAATATTTTAATAGCATATTGTTGTTTAGTGAAACTCTTTATTGCGTACTACACACGCTATCGAGGAAGGTCGCGATTGCGTGTAATTAAATCCAAGTCAAAGATGTGTGTTGTGAAATCTGCCTTTGGTGTAGCGTATAACAAAAAACATTAATGAAATTAAAAAAGAATATTTCTCCTAAAATCTCGGGGTGTTACATTCTACCCCCCTTAAAATGAATTTCGCCCTCGAAATTCGTCGGGGTTATAAATGGTTTACTACTCGAATGTTTATTTAATAGAAACCCACATCGTAAAAAGAAATACCAAAACCAATCTTTAAAAACAAATGTATGAAACGTAACGGTTACCCAAATAAACTAATCATTGGGTTTCCACATAGGTGAAAATATGGATATGGAAGAAAAATCTAACCATCATGTTCTGATGGACAGTGGTAGAGAACATGGCTATAGAAAAGCCAACAATCACAAATCCATAAATTTGTGACGACCTAAGGTACCATCTGATTAATCAGATATAAGAGCACTAGGACAACATTTTTGGTTTTCAAGATCGTTTCCCTAAAGTTGAAGAATTTGAATTAGAATAAATACTTAATTTATTTTGGTACAATCTCACTGTTGTTCGTGACTTGAACATTTTTCACTTCATCTCTTAAATAAATGATCTTGAATTTGTTATTCGTGAAGTGTTAGCAGATCATGTGATAGAATGACAGGTCATTACATCTGTTTCAAACAAAAGGTTAGCAAAAGTAATCAAATATACATAAGTCATTCTATAGTGAGATTAATCATATATGGTTCCTAAAATGAACTTATACTTCATATATCATACTGCTTAATATAATAAAACTAGTTTCTACTAAACATGGACTTCTTGTAGGCCATTGGTAGGCGATAAAGGCCAGTCGCACTTCGGTTGTGGGTTCAGTTCCCACAGCCTTGTCCGACGTGATGGGTTGTCGCCGGTCCTACAGGTTGTCATTTTTCTAAAGCTATATTACTATAACATCCCATCAATAATACTAACATATGTCCAACATAATCCATTCCAATCTTTAGGCTTATCCATAATACTGTCGTCCACTCTCAGAGAATTAATACCATCATTTAACCCCATATATCATAAGATATATCTTGTTGGTCACATTCCAAACATTCAAAGGCCTTAATCTTGTACTCTCTTGAATACACATTGAACCATAGTGAAAACTTGAATGCAGTTAAAAGATAACACTTTCCATATACCAAAATCCTCAAAATTCTATATACTCAAACCATGATATCACTTAGTCCTTATATCAATCATGAGCTCATGAATACTGTTAAACATTTCATTTTCTCATTTTCCCTTCATTATGCGCATATCATCTTATTTCCAAAAATATCTCAATCACTTTGAATACCACCTTAGAACAATACTTAAATATTCCAATACTCTATGATACAACATTATTTTGGAATCCCATTACATAAACACTTAATCATTCCACCACATCGTTGTCATATTCAAAATCGCCAATAGTGATCACATGTGACATTCCTTTGTCCTTTGCCTTAAGAGGTTGCTCATGTCGATCATCACTAACCCTTGTATTAGGCCATTTATTAGCATAATGCCCCATTTACTTGCACTTGAAGCATTGAAGTGTTGGTGGTGCTTTCTCTGCAGTGTTTGCTTTATTCACATCATTAGAAAACCTTTTTCCATTACTTCGACACTCAGCTGCTCGATGACCTTATTTTCTACACTTAAAACATTTTCTAGTCCCTTTAAGACAATCTCCACCATGCATCATTCCACACTTTGTGCATAAGGAAACATTCATCTTATTTTCGCCATTATATTGAGATTTCTCTTTGAACTCCATCTTTCGTTTCTTGTCAAAACCATGAGATGGATATGTAACACCAACTTCCATTTCTAACTTGATAGCACAACGCACAATTTCTTCATAGCTGTTGAAGGCTCTTATAGCTAATGCCCTTCGAAGACTTGGTTTTAAGCCACTGAAAAATCGATCAACTTTACTTTTAGGTTGGATGATAATGCCAGATGCATACCTTGCAAGTCTTGTAAAATTCGCTTCGTATATACCAACAGATTCATCATCCTTCTGCTTCTGCTCAAGAAACTCCTTTTCCATCTTGGTTCGAAGAATACGAGGGAAGTACTTACTGAAAAACAAGTTCTTGAACTCGTCCCATTCCATGGACTTAATTTCATCTCTTGGCCTCGTATTCTTGATAAGATTACACCATTGATCAGCTTCACCTTCCCAACGATATACTGCTAAGATGACTTTATCATGTTCAGAACATTGAAGAACTGAAAATATCTTTTCAGTGGTACAAATCCATTGTTCAGCAACAAGTGGATGGGAAGTCCCACTGAAAGAAGGTGGACGTTGCCTCATGAAGGACTCAATATAATATTGTTCCCTTCTCTGCTCATTTGAAAGTCCAGAATGATTCATAGCTTGTGTAAGTATAGCAATAAGATTTTTCACTCCATCTCCCATAACATTTTTTTGTTCAGGAGTACAATCATTGCATTATCCATTGCATTGATCAACACGGTTCCTTCGGGTTCCAGCCATCGTCTAAAACCTAAAAAGAATAGTGTGAGAGGCAAATATCATAATAAAGGGGGAGTAACTTAAATATCTAACATCTTTGGTTTAATCTAATATCGTTTCCATAGTTCTAGGACTATATCCTATACGTATACTTATCCTTAGGTACATCCCTAGACATACCTTATAAATATCTCTAGGGATCTCACTAACGCTTTCGCATCCTAGTTTCCAATGGTTGACTAAACCTTTCCTCTGATACTAACTGTAGTGACCCGAAGCCTGAATTACATGGGCATTACATTAGATTTGCGGAATACTTAGTACATAAGAAAAACACAGACACAAGGATCGTAATAGTTTAGTGTCTTTGGAAACTCGGAATATAATCTTCTAATCCTGGTGAAAGATCTTCAACATATACCATAAAGATCATCCTTTTTTTTATAACTAAAACCATTCTTTATATCCTGGGGAAAAGAAAACATAAAAGGGTGAGCTCAAATTCTCAGTAAGGGTAAACAAAAGAAATATCAATCACATCATATACATAAGCACACAACTTTTGGAATTCTTAACCTGCAAAAGAGATCATAATTTCAAAACATGGGATAAATCAGGGCAGTGAAATGTAATCAAAATAATCATAACTTAAAACATGAAACTTTGTGGCATACACACATAATCATAGAGAATCATTTTTTGTTAGTCAAGACTCATTTCCAAGACTATCTTAGTGGACAAAGTCCCTTTCTGAACCGAGTCACCATCGTTCCAGTCTTGTTTCACTGAACCGGTATAACCTACCGTTCCAGCCATGTCTATCTCATGAGATATAAAATCTTTAACCAATGTATTGGAGGGAGATATAGTTCCCACCAATATCATAATGATACCATTCTTATGTGTGCCAAAAAAAACATACATCATTCATAATAACCCAATATATAAAATGGGTTTCATAAACATCATGCCATCATAATCCATAAATAATGGATATCATTTCATCATAAGAAAATGGAAACCATTTAAATCATAAATACATTTTACTTGAAACATACACATTAAATAATGTCATCTTATATTGAAATTAGTTTTGAGAAAAACACTTGAAATGAATTCTTGAGGAAAATATCCTTTCTTCTTTAAAATCAATTTCTTTTCACAAAACTTCATGAAATTTTAAAAGATAAGGATTTTGTTGAAAATAATCATGCAATCTTGTAGAGGAATCTTCTTTAAAATGAGGTGTTATGAAAACCGTAAAAATCCTTTCACGCCGTACAAGTTAAAAATAACATTCTCCTCGTACTTTTGTCGAAAAAGTCAAAAAAAGAACCATATATGGTAACAAAAGGAAAGATTCCATTCATACAATGTGGTAAAAAGTCAATCAAGGGTAAAAATGACTTTAAACATTCATGGATGAATGGTAAACATTTTATAAAAACATTTTTATAAAACATGGTCATGGATGATAAATGTAACCCCAGTAAATACTTACGTATAAGCAATCTCAGATAAAAATGAGATTGAAAATTTATCCCTTACCTTAGGTCTGACTTGCTTGGTAAGTGTCCGAGCCTCCTGTATAATTATTTAAATAATGTTATTGAATTATTACAGAATCATATTCATTGTTATGAAGTCATATATGTTTCTTTTATGACTTTATATTACCCGTTCTTTTGTAAATTCCATGTTAAAGAAGTGTTTTGGGTAAAATCGTTTCATTTATCGTAGGTGTTTGGACTTGTTGTTTTTGACATTACTATTACTTATATAATGATTTACTTACTTACAGAATATAAATTATGATTTATATATCATATATATTCAGTATATATATATATATAATAGATAGATAAATGAAATGAAACACACCGTTCATGGAGACGGTAGTCCGTACGTACACATGAACGCTGCTTTCCTTTCCTTATTGTCTTGAATGGAAGTAAGTAGATGACATATATATATATATACATAAATCTAGTAGATTTACCATGTCATATATTCCATAATTATTCATTATATATACTTTATTATCATTCTGGAATGGTTATCATTGATAATGATTCTCATCGCGTCATGGAGACGGTAGTCCGTATGTACGCACGAGCGATGATATCGTTCCCATGGTTGTGGAATTGAATTAACGTGTATGTATACTTTTTCAGTATCAATATCATATATAGTTACTCATTACACCATTATACCCATCCTATTAAGATGGTGGCAGAAAATAGATTACACCACGGCATGGAGACGATATTCCGTACGTACACACGTGCGGTGATTTCCATTTTTCGTAGGATGTATAGAAGGTTAATTAGAGTTGTTTAATATTTATAATAACATATAAGTATATAAGAAATACTGATGTTATTACTTTATCATGAATCAACTGAAGAAGAAGAAGATTAAGAAGAAAGAAATTGAAAAAGATCGGTAATAGATATTACCTCTTTTTGACGCGCCTTTTCTTAACCCCCACTTAAAGAACTAAGGATGGTCTTTGAAGAAGACCAGGACCTCTAGGATGATACTAGGTAAGTGGAGAAGAGATTTTGGAAGGGTCTGGCCGAGCTTGAAGGCTCAAAGTTGTGTGAGGAAGAGAGGGAGGGGGTTCCATTTTATAAGGGAGGAGAGGGGCATCGTAGGAAAATCTCAAAATATTATTTTATATTAAGGTCAAATTCGGTTAATAATGGTTCCAAATGGTCTTATTTCGAAGATAATATGGGTATGGGTAGAAAGAATCTCATACAATATGATTTAGACAAGTTAGGTTATTATTTTAACCTTATCAATTAGATTTAACTCTAAGTTTAATAATTTAACTTTTACCGTGCCTTTTTGTTTTCTTACACTATATGGTTAATAAACATACTATATGAAGCCAAACGAACCCCAAGTTGTTTATTATTAATATATATATCCATATCTAAGTCATTTGGCCAAACCTTATATTTTAAGGAATTAAATAACAATTAATAATATAATATTTGTTTTAAAAACAAATTTATGTCAATTTTGACACTATTTGGTAAATGATTTTTATGAAATTTCTAACAGAATGATAAGTTCAAAAAAAGTTACTTAAATCAACATTAACATGTCCTATTAACCTAGAAAATTAGTGTAAGTCATAAAAAGTCTCATATTACATTTATTTGGGTATTTGTAACATCAATAATGTTAATATTTTCTTAAAAAGGTAATTACTACATCATCATTGTGTCATAAATAAATTAAATTATTTAAAGTATAAAAATTAAAAATAAAATAAATTTATGTATAAAATCTTTTTATATCTCTAATAAATTTTTATATTCGAAATTATATTATGTATAACCCTATATTAAAAATGTTTTTGTAAATAAACTTTGATTTTAACTCTTTTAACTCTTTTTTGAATTAAATAATAATAAATGTCCTAATCTAATCCAAGTGGGACTAAATGATAATTTTTACACTTAAGGTTGTTTTTGGTCGAGATAAACTTGTCCAATAGGATTAGGACATGTGTTAGGGTAATATTAATATCATTTTTACCCTTAATTACCCTATTTACTTTTTACCGTGGTAAATAAAAGTTAAAAGTTACTATTCACCAAAAATTATTTTCATCTCATTGAACCACATTTTACATACTGACATCATCCGTGTCTCTAGGATTTTTGAAATTCTATTCACAGAAGCAGTAAAATTAAGATTGATGAAAAAATTAATTTTTTAACTACCACTTAGTAGTTTCACTATTTATCAAAAATTGAAGTTTTTCAGAAAAATGCCAAAATTTCACCATAAGCTATAATTGATATTCTGAATTCAAAAATGATTTCTATTTTAAAAAATTTCCAACATATAAGTTGCATTTATTAATTTTATAATTAATTTCCACTATCACAACAAATAGTGTGTTTGTAAGAGATAATAACTATCAAAAGATTAACACTTGTTTATGTCTGGTGTAAATGTGAAATTACATCCAATGACCAACATTATATTGAATTGTAAAAATATATTCTAAATATACTTTAAAACCACTCAAATTAATAATTTATCACTATTAGTTATTTCAATTGAAAAAAGTTGTTTTTAATTAAAATTTAGTAATTTTCACTATTCATCAAAATATAAAAGTTATCCGAAAATCACCAAAATTTCACCCTAAGCTAATTTCGATATTACGAATCCAAAAATGAATTCCATTTTGAAAAATAAAATTTGCAAAATTTAAAAAAGTGGTTATTACTATTCATAATGGCTAGTTTAAATAATATTTTAATAGCATATTGTTGATTAGTGAAACTCGTTATTGTGTACTACACACGCTATCGAGGAAGGTCACAATTGCGTGTAATTCAATCCAGGTCAGAGATGTGTGTTGTGAAAGCTCCTTTTGGTGTAGCGTATAACACAAGACATTAATGAAATTAAAAAGAATATTTTTCATGAAATCTCGGGGTGTTACATATACATTCTAATTAACCAAATAAAATCCTTCTTCATAACGGGGACATAAAAATTCACTTTGGGTAAATTTTTGGAATTTTTTCGATAAAGTTCATTTTCTAATGAAGAGTGAAAAATATTATATTTTAATACAAAAGTAACTTTTAAAATACTTTATTTATTTGGTTACATTAAATTTTTAATTGGTTTTAAAGTGTAATTATAATATATTTTTACTATTTTGTCAAATTTTGGTCATTGGAATTTATTTCTCTTTGAAATTGGACATAAACAAGTGTTTATCTTTTGATAGTTTTTGTTTCTTAAAAACAAGCTATTTGTTTTAACAACAGGGATTAATTTTTAAAATAAATTATACCACTTCTCTATCTTCATTTTTAAAAAATATACATGATATTTTAATGTAGAATATCAAATATATCTTAGGCAGAATATTGGTTATTTTTCTAAAAAACATCAATTGTTGATGAATATTGAAACCACTTAGTAGAGTTACAAAACCGACTTCTTCATATAAATGAAGTTTTACCACATCTATGAATTGAAATTCAAAAATGTGACATATGTGGTGGTTATTAGTAAGTAAAATTTTGTTCAATAATATGAAAATAATATTTGGTGAATAGTAATTTTTGACTTTTATTTACCGTGGTTAAATGTAAATAGGGTAATTCAAGATAAAAATAATATTCTAATAATTCAAAACATTATTAACACATGTCCTAATCATATTGGATGAGTAATGGTCGTCCATGGGTATATTTGGGTCGATTTAGGGACCCCATCGAGCCACTTTGGAGGGATAATGACAATTTAGATGAATTAACTTAAAGTAAAGGAAAAAATGAAAAAAACAAATATCTTTTAGTAAATTAATTTTTACAAAGTGTTATATATATTATATTTTAGACTATAAATATTCACTGGAAAGAAAAAAATATTTCCTAAATAATTGTGTTTTTTAATAATTTTTAGAAAAAAAATTAAATTATTTTTGACACAATAATGATGTAGTGTTTACATCGCTAATAAATAATTAAAATTAATAAGATTATAATTTTTAAAATAACATCCAAAACTTTTCCATTTCTTATTGGATGATTTTATTTCGACCATGAGTAATTATATCTTCAACACTAATGATTTTTGGACCTTTTGAAACCGAATATCATTATATAATAAAATAATATTTTAACATTTTCTTAAAGAGCCCCTCCTCTCCCTTATAAAAGGAGACCATTTATAACCAATTCCTCACAACTCTCAAGACTTTTGGCTCAACCAATATCTAACCAATTAAGCTCCATACATTTTTCTCTTCCTCCTATAATCCTTACCTTTTGCATATGGAACTTTAAGATGCCCTTTTGGTTCAAACCAATGGTAGCTTCCCAAATTAAAGGTAACAATTTCTCCTAACTTCTTTTATTTTATTTTACTTCTACAACACCTATACAATTTTTATTCATTTATTTTATAACAAAAACAGTATCCTGAATATACTACTATGTTGTTATGATAAGTATTCGAACTACACTTCCAGATACATCAATCTAATGAGTGAAGAACTTAATGTTTCTGTGGATGGAAAACTAACGCCTCATGAAACAATGATTGTTCAATTACCTCCTACAACCTCTCATGGTGGCCATTAATCTGGAACTGTATTTATATATGGTATATATTATTTTTAATTTTTATTTATGCTTATGTATTTTCCATTTATATCATACCATTATTGTTTCCATTATGGGTAAACGCGATAATTTCAATTGAGGAAATGCGGACTACGACCCCCTCAAAGTGATATGACTCACCAATGCCATATGGGTGACTTATAAAGTATGGTGATAATGATAATATCTGTGATATCATACTAAACATATAATATAACTACTTATCATTATGTTTTAATTCCATTAAAATAATAAATCAAAATTAATGTAGTGTTTATGTGTACGTACGACTT
Source organism: Viscum album (assembly GCA_963277665.1). Classification (NCBI taxonomy): domain Eukaryota; kingdom Viridiplantae; phylum Streptophyta; class Magnoliopsida; order Santalales; family Viscaceae; genus Viscum; species Viscum album. The sequence continues at coordinate 809,195,067 of OY728126.1, read as the reverse complement.
ACCGTCTCCATGAACATTTCATTTCATTTCTTACCTCTAAATGATATGTACTATTATAAATATATATATAAATATACTGGATATATTTGATATATATAATAATGAATTTCCTAATTGATATAATGGACTATTGTCCACATGGACAACTTGTAAATATAATGTGTTCATTTTTTTACTAAATTACCAAATATTGAAAAAATGAACATTATTAACATGAATGATAACATAATATTTGTAAAAAGGTAATAAGTGATATAATTGGAATAATAATCATGAAAATTATTCTTAAAAAGTATAAATTAACTTTAGTTTATTATTCAAGAGATCAAAGAACGAATGGGTCAAGTCGGACACGAGGTAAGGGACTTCATCTCAGTCTCCATTCATTGAGGCATATTTAGTTCTATACACGACATTATTTTATATGATTTATAAACCCCTTTGACATTTCATTTCATTCAAAGGGAATAATTTTATAAGAATCATTTTTATAAATAGAAAAAAGGAATGTTTTGTTAACGTAATCAGTGACAACAACATTTCATCCAATGTGAGTATTATTTGATCTTTGGCTTCCTTAACAATCCTAAATGTTTTTAAAAGGAAAAATAAAAACCATATACTCTTTTTATGTATTTTGGTATTGAATGTGATTTTGATAATGGATTTATTATTTCAATATCTCGAAATGATATTTCTTTATTTCATGTCGAAATTTTATCTTTCATTTATGCTTATGTTTTGTGTTATGATCTTGTTATGGTTCTTTGGAATTATTTACGTATACAGGTGGTTTTGTGATAAATTTATGGTGGGTGAGCCCGAGATTGCTCTCCAATGCAATGGGTAACATCACTATGGAAAATGTGAATGTTTCCCCTAATAGATTTAGGGAATATACTATGATGGGTATTCTAAAGTAACTCCCTATATAGCTGTGATAGCTACAATATAAGTATGATATAGATGCCGCAAGATACTTTTATGATTTATGATTTTAATGTGATATTCATAAAATCTTATTATTTCATTAGGTAATTTAAAGAGTTCATGTTTTGTAAGTATTTATGAAAAAATGTTTCCTTTCTATGTTTCATAACCCTTACCGAGAATTTTATGCTCATCCGAACTTTTGAAATGATTTCATAGGACATAAAGATTAATATGGTCAAGGATGGGATCAAAGAAAAGTAATTCTGTCTAAAACATGGAAATAGAAATGACTATTTTTTCAAGAGTTTTTATTTTATGAAATAAAATGGAAACTGTGTATAAGTTTCCACTTTGTAATATTTTGTGATGTAATAGTTATGTTCTAATTCTCTAAAATTTTAAACCTGAAATGATACTCAATGTGAATTATTCATTTTATACAATATTAAGAAATGATTAAGGTCTAGTCCTTATAGATGGTATTAGAGGTCAGTTTAGATATCTTTAGGAGTAAGGGTATTGTTAATTAAATGTCCATAAATTAATTTATGGTAATATTGAAATGATATAGAATTACAGATTACCATGTTTCTTCACCAAAGATATTTTTGGGTTCATAATGGTTTCCATAGAGGAAAAAGGTAAGCTATGTTGGGATGACATCAGGAGGAAGACAACCTTCTAAATCAGCATCCTCAGATGGTATGAATCAGAACTGGACAATTTGTTGCAGTTATGGAATAGTTGACTAATTCTATAAATGGTGGTGGTATCCATGTATGAGATCAGCTAGATCAACCATAGAGGAACATGTCAGTAGTGGAGAATTTCATGAGGTAACATCCCCCATCATTCAGAGGATCATCTGACACTGTGCTAGACGAAGGTTGGATTAAAGCACTGGAAAAGATTTACAATGTCATGGGTTGTTCAGAACATGAAAATGTCAGTCTTGATGTTTACCGTTTTGATGGTGAAGCTGATCAGTGGTGGTTGATGGTGAAAAATATCAGGGATAATGATGAGATTGATGCTATAAATTGGGATAAATTCAAAGGTGTGTTTCTTGAGAAATATTTTCCTAAGGTGGTACGTCTTAGGATGGAAAATCAATTCTTAAAATTGAGCCAGGAGGATGACTCAGTGGCTTCTTAAGAAGAAAACTTCACTCGACTGGAAAGGTATGCACCAAATTTTATACAAGGTCGTGATAGGAAAATCAACCGTTTTTAGTCAGGATTAAATCCAAATAATCAAATGGATTTATCTTCTCATGAGTACAATATTAATGAAAAACTAGTTCGTTGTGTGGTGAAGGTGGAAATGGAGTTTGCCGATGATCTGGTGTTCTTTGAAAAGCAACAGAATAAGAGGTCGATGTGGCAGACAAAAGTGAAGAACTCTTCAAAAAATATTGATGGTAAGAAACCTAAGTTTACAGTTTTTGAAAATTATGGTAAAAATCATGATGGGGATTATCTTTTGAATTCCAGTAAGTGCAACCGATGTGTTAAAATAGGACATAAGGCTCATAATTGCACTAAAAAAGATCAGGGTAATGGTAAGATAAAATATAATTTACTGTCAGTATAATGTTTTAAATGAAATGAAATGGGTGATTATTTAAATGAGTGTCCAAAAAAGAACTCAACCAATGGAAATTAACTAGACTACAAGAAAAAAGTGGTGGCTTAATCCTTTGTGACTACATCAGCAGATGTTGGGCCATCAAATGTTGTTTCATCAGGTATACTGTTTGTTTTTTCAGATTATGCCAATGTGTTGTTAGATTCAGGGAAGAAACACTCATTCATTTTTTGAATTTTATCTAGTAAATTGGGAATTCCAACTCAAGATATTAATACATAACATATGGTAAAAACACTTGGAAGAAATGTTGATACAAAAAGAAAACCTAAGAACTTTTCTGTCCTTATGTGTGGAAATAATCTTCCTGCAAACCAAATTGTTTTGCTTTTAGTGGACTTTGATGCAATTTTGGTCATGGAATTGATTTATGTTTACCATGATATGATTGACTATAGATCTAAAGTGGGTTATTTTTTGAATGATTTATAGTTTGTGTACAAGAATTAACCCATTATTTTGATAACATATCAGGAAGCTGAGAAACTAGTAGAAGATGGAAATGAATTTTAACTTTCACAAATTGTTGAAAATAAAAGAACTGTTTAGATTAATGTTGTTCCAGTGGTATGTGAGTACCTTGATTTTTTTCCTGACATGTTTCCTTATATAATACATGATTGGGAAGTTTAATTTTTCATTGACTTAGTTTCTGATGCTAAGCTAATTTCAGACCCCCTTATCGAATGGATCAAATTTTAATTTTAGAGTTAAAGAAGAAATGTCATCAGTTATTATATAATTGTTTCGTTCAACCTAGCACATCACCATGGGGTTCCCTTGTCTTGTTTGTTAAAAAGAAACATGGTTAAATGAGACTTTTCATTGATTATAGAGAATTGAATAACATCACTGTTATGAATAAGTATCCTTTTCCTCATATCGATGATTTGTTTGATCAGTTCCAGGGAGCTCGGTATTTTTTGAAGATTGACTTGAGATCAGGGTTCGATCAGTTTAAATTTAAATAAGTAGATGTTCCGAAGACCACGTTTCAACTAGATATGGAAATTATGAATTTTTAGTTATTCCTTTTGGTTTAACCAAGGAACATGTTGTATTCATGGAACTTATGAGTATAATATTCCATGAGTTCTTGGATAAGTTTGTGGTGCTGTTCATTCATGATATTTTGGTTTATTATAAAAGTAAATAGGATCATGAAAGTCATTTATGTGTCATCTGGAAAACCTTAATAGAAAAGAAAATTTATGGAAAATTCAAAAAGTGTGAGTTTTGGTTACAAAAAAATTTCTTTCCATGGTCACATTGTATCAAAAAATGTCATAACTGTTGATCCTGATAAAACAAATATTTTTGAAGAATGGAAAATACCCACAAATATAACCGAGATTTATATTTCTCTTGGTTTTTTAGGTTATTACCAGAGGTTTTTGGAATGTTTTTCATGGTTTTAATGTCCAATGACAGTGCTTAATCAAAAAGGTGTTACGTTCGTCTGGACTAAAGAATGTGATGATTGATTTCAGGAATTGAAAAGGGTATTGGTGAATGCTCTAGTTTTGGAACATCCATCCAGAAATAGTGAGTTTGTTATCTACAGTGATGGTTTGTTTAAAGGACTTGGTTGTGTCTTAATACAGAATGATCAGGTAATTTCCTTTGCTTCACATCAGTTGAAACATCATGATTTTTATTACCCTACACATGATTTGGAAATAGCTGAAGTTGTTTTTTTGTTAATAATTTGGAGGCAAAATTTTTATGGAGTAAAATGTGAAATATATACCTATCACAAATTTTTAAAGTATATATTCACTAAAAAACAATAGAACAAGAGACAAAGGAGATAGTTGGAATTCATCAAGGATTATGATTAAACGATCCATTACCATCCAGGAAATGGTAATAAAGCGACTGATGATTTGATTCGAAAAAGTAATGCTTCATTAACCATGTTACGTTTGGAACAAGATACTTTTTTTGATTTGATAAACTTTGGATTAAATGTTTTTGGTACTAATGATTCTTCTGTTTTGTATCAGCTGTCAGTGAGATCATCTCTATCTGTCCGAATTAAGAAAGCATAGAAGGAAGACATTGAGTTGCAGAAAAAGGTATAGTTGGTTTAGAAGGGTAAGTTTCCTTAATTTAACATTGATAATGATTGTTTTTTGAGATTTTTAATGAGGTTATATGTGCCTTGTAATTCACAGTGGAAGAATGTGTCGATATGTGAAACTCGCAGTTCCCCATTTTCAATTCATCCTGGCAGTACAAAGATGTACAGAGATTTTCGTCAGTATTACTGGTGGGATGGAATGAAATGAGATGTTGTTGATTTTACAATGAAGTGTTTGACTTGTCAGCAGGTTAAAGTAGAGCGGCAGTTACCAAAAGGGATTCTTCATCCTTTACCGGTGCTATAATGGAAATGGGAAAATATATCCAGGGACTTCATTGTGATATTACCAAATAAATCTCGAGGTAATAATGCAATCTGGGTAATTGTTTATTGATTGATTAAATCTACTCATTTCCATCCTATTTCAGATACATTGTCTCTAGATCAAATTTATCAGATGTATGTTAAAGATAAATTCAGTTTTCATGGAGTTCTTCTTTTCTATTGTAAATGTTCGTTATCCCACGTTTACTTCTAAATTTTGGAAAGGCCTTCAGAATTCGTTGGGTACTAAATTAAATTTAAGTACAACATTTCATCCTCAATCAAATGGGAAATTAGAATGAAAAATTCAGACATTGGAGGATATGATACGATCATGGTTGATGGTTTATCAGGGAATATGGGACCAACATCTTTTTTGGTTGAATTTTCCTATAATAACAGTTTTCATTCAAGTATTTAGATGGCTCCATTTGAGGAATTATATGGAATGAATTTTTGAACTCTAGCTTTTGGGATAATGTAGGTGAAAGGAAGCTGATGAGACCAGAATTCGTAGAAGAGATGGAAGATAAAGTTCATTTGATTCAAAATCACATGATAACAGCTTAGAGAAAACATAAATGTTATGCAGATAACCAATGGAATGATCTTTCTTTTGAGGTAAGTGATTGTGTCTTTATCAAAGATTCTTTTTGGAAATCTGTGATGTGTTTTGGTAAGAAGGGAACGTTGTGTTTGAGGTTCATTGGAACTTATGATATCCTAGAGAATATTGGATCAGTTATTTATAGATTGGCATTACCTCCAAGTTTATCCCAGGTACATAATGTTTTCATGTTTCGATAGTGAGAAAATATATGCTAGATCCATCTCATGTTTTGAGACCAGAGGTAGTTCAATTGGAAGACAATATCTCTTATGAAGAATGACCAGTCTAGATTCTTGACCAAAGAGATCAAGTGTTGCAGAATATGGTAATTCACTAGGTAATGGTTTTTTGGGAAAACCCATATGGTTGAAGAGGCAACGTGGGAGTCTGAAAATGAAATGAGGGATAAATACCCCCACATATTTTGATAAGTAAAATTGCGAGGATGAAATTCCAAAAAGGGGGGAAGGAATTAACATCCCTAGTAAATAAATAATAATACATTTTTCATTTTTATTAATATTTGTGAATTAAGAATTAATTATACTTTAAAGGGGTTTCTATGTTCTGTAGCATACCTGATACGCAACAACATGTTTCTTTGAAAACATACGATACACACAAAAATATAATATCATTATCTTAAATGGTAGTAATCTCCTAGAATTTTTATTGGTATGAATGATCAAAAGTAACTAAAATATGATTATACATGTTTTTTAAATGTATTTACATTTATCCAATAAAATGATAAAACATTAAAATATGAATGAATCTAATTTGTAGCATAATTAACATTAAAAGGTTGATTTAACACATTTAATGGTGAAACCTCATAAAATATAGTTTTGGTATCATTAATACATTATAATTAACAAAATAAAGTACTTCTTTATAATGGGACATCAAAATTTACTTTGTGTAAATTTTAGGAATTTTTCCGATAAGGTTCATTTTATAATGATTAGTGAGTATTTTAATACAAAAGTGTCTTCCAATAAAATTAATTTATATGGTTAGATTAAATTTTTAATTTTTTTTAATGTGTAATTAGAATATATTTTTACCATTTTATCCAATTTTGGTCATTGTAATTAATTCCACATTGAAATTTGACATAATCATGTGTCAATCATTTGATAGTTATGGTTTCTTAAATACACGCTATTTATTTTAACAACGGGAGTTAATTTATAAATTAATTTATTCCACTTCTATGTTTAGAATTTTGGAAATTAGACATCGTTTTTTAATTCGTATTATCAAATATAGCTTAGGATGAATTTTTTGTATTTTTATGAAAAACTTCAATTTTTAATTAATAGTGAAACAACTTAGTAGTAGTTAAAAAACTGACATAATCATTCAAAGGAAATTTTAAAAATTCTATTAATTGAAATTTCAAAATATGGCATACATGGTTGTTATTAATACGTAATATTTGGTACAATAAGAAGAAAATATTTTTCTTTGAATAGTATCCTTACACTTTTATTTACCGTGGTTAAAGGGTAATAGGGTTATTCAAGGTAAAAAGAATATTGTAATAATTTGAATTTTTTTAACACTTGTCCTAACATTATTGGATGAGTAATGGCCAAAAATGAGCATCTTTTGGACGATTTAGGGACCCCATTGAGCAAGTTGGGAGTGATAATGACAAAATATATTAATTAACTTAAAGCAAAGGAAAAAATGTCAAAAAGAATATATATTAGTGAATTAATTTTTACAAAGGGTTATATCAATTATATTTTCGACTATAAATATTAATTTGAAAGATAAATTTATTTCCAACTTCATGGTATTTCTTTTATATTTTTTTGATAGAAAATAAATTAAATTATTTATGACACAATAATGATGCATTGATTACCTCATTAATAAATCATTAAAATAAATAAGATTATAAATATTAAAATAACATCCAAAACTTTTCCAATTTAAATAGGATGGTTTTATTTAGACCATGTGTCATCTTATCTTCGACACTAATGATTTTTGGGCATTTTGAATCCGAATATCATTATATAATAAAATAATATTTTCATGCTTTCCAAAAGATCCCCTCCCCTCCCTAAAAAAAGGAGACCACTTCTAACCAATTCCTCACACCTTTAAATCCTTTTGGATCTTCCAACATCTGCCTAATTATGCTCTATACATACCTATCCTCCTCCTAGAAACCTCAACTTTTGCATGAGGAACATTAAGAAGTCCTTTGGGTTCAATCCAAAATAAGTTCCCCAAATTAAAGGTAACGATTTATCTTAACATCTATTCTTTTATTTTACTTGTCAAACCCCTATACTCTTTTTATTCCATTATTTTATAAAAACACCAGTAATCGCAATATAATATGTTTCATTTATGAGAAGGATTCGAACTACACTTACACACACCTCTATCTATGTGGTAAAAAACATAATGTTTCTATGGATGGAAAACTAACGCATCCCGAAACGATGATTGTTTAATTACCTCCTACCACCTATCATGGTTACCATTAAGATGGAACTGTATTTATATATGATATATATTATGTTTATATTCTCTTTATGCTTCTTAATTTTCCATTTTTATCATACCTTTTTGGTTTCCATTATGGGTAAATGCAATAATTTCATTTGAAAAAGTGTGGGCTACCACCCCATTAAAGTGATATGAAGCTTTAATGACATATGTGGGATGTATAAATGATGTATTGAATGATATAATATATGATATTATAATAATATTATAATATAACTAGGTATCATTATTTTTTAATTCCATTAAAATAAGAAATAGAAATTAAAGTAGTGTTCCTGTGTATATATGGCTTACCGTCTCCTTGAAAGGTGCATTTCATTTCATACCTCCAAATGATATGTACTGTTATAATTATATATATATACTGAATATATTTGATATATATGATAATGAATGTCATTATTTATATAATGTACTAATGAACACATTGAAAACTTGTAAATATAAGGTGTTCATTTTTGACTCAAGTACCAAATATCGACAAAATAATAATTATTAACTTGAATGATTACATATTGTTTCTAACATGGTAATAAGTGATATAAAATTAATAATAAACTTGAAAAGGTTCTTAAGAATGAATAAATTAACATTTGTTTATTATTCAGGGGATTAAATAATGAATGGGTCAAGTCGGACATGAGGTAAGTGACATCATCTCAATCTCCTTTCATTGAGTAATAATTAGTTTTATATAAGACGTTATTTTATACGGTGTATAAACCACTTTGAATTTTCAAATAATTCATAGGGAATATTTTTATACGAATCTTTTTACTAAATGACAAAAATGAATGTTTTTTAACATAAGCGGTGACAATGGCCTTTCCGCCACTGCGAGTATTATTTTATATTTGGCTTACTAAACAAGAAGAAATGTTTTTAAAAGGAACAAAAATATGATATACTCCTTTTACGTATTTTTGTATTGATTATTATTTTGAGAATGGATTTATTATTTCAATATATCGAAATGATATTTTCTTATTGAAATGTGGAAATGTTATCTTTCCGTTATGCTTATGTTATGTGATATGATCATGTTATGGTTCTTGGGAATTATTTAAGAATAAGGGTGGTTCCGTGATAAACCTAGGGTGGGTGAGCCTGAGATAGATCTATGATGCATTGGGTAGCGGAAAAGAGATAAATGTGAATGTTTCTCCTAAGAGATTTTGGGAATACACTTTGATGGGTATTCCAAAGTAACCCCCTATATAAATGTGATAGCTGCAATGTAAGTATGAATGGAGGCCACAAGGTACCTTTATGATTTATGATTTCTATGTGTTATTCATAAAATCCTATGATTTCATGATGTAAGTAAAATAGTTAATGTTTTTTATGTATATATGAAAAAAAATAATTTCTCTAATTGTTTTGAAACCCTTACTGATCATTTTACGCTAATACCATGTTTCAAAATTCATTCACAGGACTTAATGATTAATAGGGTCAAGGATGGGATCATGGAAAATCTTGCTGTCTAAAACATGGAACTAGACATGACTCATTTTTTTCAAGAGTTTGTATTTTATGAAAAAAATGGAACCCATGTAGAAGTGTCTACATTGTTATATTTTTAGATGTAATAGTTATGTACTAATTCTCTAAAACTGTAAACATGAAAAGATACTCAATGGGAATTATGAATTTAAATCAATATTATGTAATGTTTAAGGCCATGTCCTTATATCAGCCTACAACAATAACTGAGATTTGTAGTATCCATGGATTAGTAGGATATTATAAGAGGTTTGTCAAAAAAAATCATGAAATTATAATCCATTAACCATGTTAACATGAGAAGGGGTCAAGTTCATCTGGATAATGGAGTGTGAGAAAATCCTCCAGGATCTAAAGAAGCGATTGTTTATTTTACCCGTTTAAAATTTTCCCTTATGTGGACATGGATTTGTTATATTTAGTGATGCATCTATGAAAGGTCTTGGGTGTATCCTCCTAAAAAATGACAAATTAATTCCTTATGCATCTTGATAGTTGATGAATCATGAACAGAACTGTCATATGCGTGATCTGGAGTTGGATGCGGTTGTTTTTTCTATGAAGATATGGAGGTACTATCTTTATGGGGTGAAATATTATATATACATAGTACATGATTGTTTGATGTGTATTTTTACACAAAAGGAATTGATCATGAGTCAATGTTTATGGTTAGAACGTCTCAAAGACAATGATTGTACAATTCGTTGTCATCATGAAAGATCAAAAAAAGTTGTGGATTCATTATGCAAGAAAGACATAGTTTTTTATTTCATGATCAGGATTCAAAGAGTTCCTTTTATCAATAACCCAGTAAATCTTGAAATGGGAATTATAAGGGAAGGGACATCATAAAAAATAACCCAAATTATTTATCAACATTCATTAGTAGAGAAGATCAAGAAAGCTCAAAATAAAGATCTTTTGTTACAGAAGAGGTTTTAAGCTATGAAGGAAGATATGTTTCTACTGTTCAATATTGGTCAATAAGGTGTACTGAAATTTCATACAAGACTATGTGTTCCATATATTGAGGAAATAAAGAAGGAGCTGATGGATGAAGCTCATATCTCTACTTTCTCTGTACATCCTGGAATCCAAAAAATGTATAGGGACCATCGTGATCATTATTTGTGGTATAATATGAAAAGGGTGATGGATGACTGCACTTCATAGTTCCAAGTTTGTTTGGAAGTGATGGCCGAGTGAAAACCTCCTAATGTGGCATTTCAACCGCTACCCATACTAGCATTGAGGTGGGACAATATCACTATGTACTTCGTCACTAGTCTCTCTAGAATATCCAATGGAAACAATGTGATATGGATTATTGTGGACTGTTTCACCATGAAGGACCATTTTATCTCCATTCAGGAAGATTTATATCTTGATCAACATGCCATGATTTATATGAAGGAAGTGGTAAGGTTGCATGGATTTCTACATTTTGTCATATATGATCATGATCCAACATTCACGTCAAAATTCAAGAGAAGACATCAACATGCTCTAATCCCTGAATTGAATTTCAGTATGGCTTATCACCCCCAAACTGATGGACAATCTGAAAGGACTATTCAAACACTATAGGACATGTTGAGAACATACTAAATGTAATTTGTTTGTGGATGGGATAAAAATACCCCTTTAGTTGAGTTCTCTTAAAAAAACAACTTCCACATGGGGATTGAAATGGCTCCCTGTGAAGTTCTATATTATCAGTGATGTATAACTCCTATTTGTTGGCATGAATCTGGTGAGAGAAAGATTCTTGGGCCTGATCTTATCCCAGAGATGAAAAAAAATCCATGCCATCAGATAACACATTATGGCTCCTCTCAGTCGGCAAAAGAGATGTGTCGGTGAAAGTTGATGGGACATGGAGTTTGATGATGGTGAAAAAGTCTTTCTTCAAATTTCACCTTGGAATAGAGTCACGAGGATAGGGAAAAAGGTATGTTATACCCAAGGTACATTGTCCCATTTGAAATCCTTGATCGTGTAGGTGCAGTGGCCTATCAGCTTTTACATCCTCTAAATCTAGCACGTCTTCATGATGTCTTCCATGTATCCCTCATGAAAAAGTGCATACCTGATCCTTCACATTTACTAAATCCAGAGGTTGTTCAATTGGAACTTAACCTCTCTTATGAGGCTCATCCGGTGGAGATCTTTGATTGTAGAGATAGGTTTCAATGCAATATGACTTCTCATGTTTTTAAGATATTATGGAGGAACCACAAAAGCAAAGAAGCCACATGGGAACTAGAGGAGTCTATGAGACAGAAGTACCCACACCTTTTCTCATCAGTAGGTATTAGATAATATTTTGGGGATAAAATTTCTTATGGGGGAAGAATGTAATCAGAAAATTTTTTTAATAATATTTGTTTCCTAATTTTGTGTGTTATTTATTTTATACTCAACAAAACGATATTCTTTAATTAATTAAGTGAGAGTAATTAAATGATATCATTGGGTTTCGATTGTTATTTGATCATTGGTCAATATGACAATTGGAAACTAAACTCTTAATGTTAAAATTTATGTTTATAAATTAAAATGATCTTGGTAAATTAATACAGAAAGAAGAGTCGATGGCATCATCCAAAAGACTCGGTCCATATGAAGCCCATCTGTCAGAGCATGGGAAGGAGGTAGCAATACAAGGCTTTGATTTAGACAATCAACAGGCTGAACATCAATATGTGAAGTTTGAATAGAATCACTTATGGGAAAATTTCATGTTGATAGAAATCAATACATGGTCAATATAGTCTGAGCCACCCCAATATTCTATCACCGTAGCACACCTTCTACTTAAGTCCTATGCAGGTGTTATAAGGGTCTATGTAACGAATCCTTAGTTACTTTCTGCAATACTTTTTTATAAATAACATTTTTACTTCTTATTATGGTCAAATTTCTGAATTTCAAATAAAAAGATAAATGAAGGATGAATTTATATAAGTTCCATATTATTGATAAATTATGGAAAAGGGGGTATTTTTTGTATTCTTTAAATAATTAATAATGTGAATTGATTTTCTAAAAATGGTCTGTTGCATTTGTGTGTAGAAATAAATTTAGAGTCTAATATGATCAACATAATATTAGTTAATAGTAAAGTAAGAATAGTAACATACCAGTATGAATTGTATTGAATATTAATGAATAGTAAATCGACCAAAAAATTAGAAACATCACCCATGAATGTATAAATACATTTTAGAAACCTTAAAAGTGAAAAATTAATCATTCTATATGTTTTGGAATTTTTGTAGGTCATTAATATTTCATTTAAAATTTTAAAATTAATTTAATAATTTAAAATGAAATTTATTTTCATAAAATGCAATAATATTTTGTTATTATATTTTTTTATGGTTATACGATAATTGTATGGGACCATGATTTATTTTTCAATTTGTTAATAATTTATTTGTTGTATTAATGTAATGTTTTTGGAATAAATAACGATTTTATTTAATAATTAAATTAAAAATATTTAGAAAATTATATTCATAAAACCGTGTTCTTTTTTAAATTCATAGCATCGATATTATGTTAGTGTACATTTTTGGGATGTTTCTATAATAGTTGATTTTTTGGTGAATAGTAAAACAACAGTTTAGAGTTTCGAGTGTTTAATGACATCCTTGATGATGTAATCACGATGTAATAAATCTAGAAGTGATTGGAATAGTATGATATGTTATGAGGTGTCATAAGTGGCCTATACCATGGTCAAATATAATGGGATAACCTAATTTTTTAATTAAATAAATAGATTTGGAACAATTAATTAGTGAATTAATTGATGAATTAATTTCTGGGATATTGATTTGGTTGATTTGGAAAAATTAATTAGTGAATTAATTAGAGGAAATTTTGTGATTTTTGTATTCATTAATTAATTTATAAATTAGTTAATTTTTGTTAATTGATAACCTAATTATTGAATAAATAAACAGATTAATTAATATAGAAATTAAGTAATGGGGTTTATTTAACGAAATAGAAAAAATTATTTATTTATTATGTCTATTAGATATCTATAAAATGATTGAATAGGGGGAGAAAAGGTGAAGGGAAGTTTAGGGATCATGGGGGGTCTAAAAGAGTCCAGGCCATGGGGCATTAAAAATCACCAGATTCACTGCATCCTAGGGATGGGAATCTATGCTTGAGAAGCATGATATCTATTCACATGGGGTTGCATAAGAATCTAGAAAGTCAGAGACTATGATACCTTCATGCCAAGTATGAGAAATATCCATGTGTTTGTTCATCAACTCTTTACATCTAGAAATGGAAAAATCAATAGACCCTGGTGTAGACCCATGTCTTCATTGTAAATTAAAAATAGCCATCCAATTAGTTTCAACTGGTACAAGAAGAATAAATTAATGGAAGTAATTTGATCATTTAATCAATAAATTAAATAACATGGGTTATTAGTTAATGAAATAGTTAATGGGAGATTGGTGACTATTTAATTGGGGAATTAAATAACATGATTAATTAATTATAGAATTAATTAATAGGAGTTATATTGTTATTCAATTGTTGAATTAAATAAAGGGATTAGGAAATTGATGAATTAAATAGAAGAAATTAGGTGAAAAATTAATATATGAATTAAATAATGTTATTAATTAATAAACAAATTATTTACCGACATTTTTGTGACTATTTAATTTTTGAATTAAATAAATTAAATAATTATTGAATTAATTAATATTAGTTAGGTTATTATATAATTGATTAATTAAATTAAAGGAATAATTAATTGATGATTTAATTAATGAATGTAATTTGGTTATTTAATTTTTTTATTAAATAAACTGAATAATAACTTGAGGAATTAATTATTGACATATATGTAATGCTTTATTTATTGAAAAAAATAATGGGATTAATTAATTAACGAATTAATAAATTGAAGTTATTTGATTATATAATTTTGGATTTAAATAAATGGATTAATTAATTAATTTTTTTATTTAACACGTAGAAATGTGATTATTTAGTTGATGGATATAATATTAGGATTGATGGGATTAACTGATTATTGAATTAATTGAAAGAGTTGGAGGGGATTAATTAATTGTAAAATTAATTAATGGGATTAACATGAACAAATAATTTGTGGATTAATTTACGAATTAAATGTTCATAATATTGTTTTGGGTAATTAATTATTGTATCAATTATGATATATTGAGATCATTAGTTTGGAAATATTTTATAAATAATTATGACATATTATTTCTATTGAATTGAGATAATTAATTGAAGAATTTATTATGAGATATTGTGCCTCTTTAGTTGAGATAATTAATTGATGATTTTATAATAATATAATGGCATTGTAAATAGATAATAATAGTTATTTAATTATGTATGGGGTTGGATTAATTTAATATTAAATTAATTAATGTTATTAATATAATTAGTTAATAATTGATTAATCTCAATTGATTTTTATTTTTAATTAATGGTTTAATTAATTACTCATATTGTTATGATAAATTTCTAGTCATGTTAATTGATTGAATAGTTATTGAAACCAAATGATTAATTAGTAATGAAATTGATGTTGACGATTATCTCTTGAAATAATTTTTTGTAAAAGAGTGGGAACATTGTCACTCTAATGTGACAAGTATGAATGGAAACATGGAAGTTCATTTTTTAGTAAATGAATGGGAACATAGTCATTAAAATGAGTTGTATACGTTGTAACATGGTCAATATATATGGGAGTAAAGGAATGGTGACATGGTAATTCAATTTGGAAGTACACATAGTAAAATAGTCTATATAAATGTAAATAAAATAATTTGAACATCATAATCATTATTTGTGATGTTTGAGTGGTAACATTGTAATTTAAGAATGAATTTTTAATTAGAATCAGGTAACATTAAATATCAATTAAGGAATGGAAACAAAGGCACTATATGATTTGACCACACTTGCGAATGCATAGAGCCCTTAAACGAGGTGAAACATGTACTGATATATGATATCACCTTTTAATAAATAATTATCTATTATGGTCATATGGATGAATTAATATATTATATTACCTATTACATGTCTGGCTCTGGCATGAGCAGAAGATAGAATGAGGTATGGTTATCGAAGGGAACCCTGGAGTTAATTTAATTTAATAAATAACAAAAGATAATGTAATTACTATTCAATTATTCATTATATTTATTTATTTATAAAAATACATATGGTTTTGATGTGATATTTTTTTGGACACCATTGGTGAGGGCCTAATGATTTATAGTCACACCATACATGGGCTATCTGAGTAGTACCTAAAAATAATTTTTTTCCAAGACTTGATAAAGGAAAAGATCTCTGATATATGGTTGTTTGTGATAGAGCTTGGATGAGGGAACCAAACATGGTTCAAGGCCCACATGGGAGTTTTCAATGTATATAATTTTGGGTTTTAATTTTTTCACATGGAATGTGCATTAGCATGGAATATATACTATTTTTCATTGTTAATGTATTTCCATTTTTTTCATCTTCTGATCTTGGTGATGTCCGGTGTCTTTTAATTGTTTATTAAGTTACATTTTCATTATTTTCTTTTAGTGGATTACTCTAATGATGTAAATAATGAACTTATAGACTACTGATGTTTGATAATAGACACGCGTTTCTAGTCATTAGAATCTGGTGTACTAGGAGGAACCGATGAGAACACGTGATGAGATGGCTCAGGGATCCGGGGGTGGTACTACGTCTATCATGTAACAATCATTCTTGATAATTATCTATTTATGTACATGATAATCAATTTAATCACATTTTCTCCAACAATGCGTATTATCAAAAATATAATGTTCACCCAAATTTGTTGCATTCAGGAATATGAAACCCCAATTTGGATTCCCTAAGAGTTTCTTCATCAATTATCAGAAATCAATTTTTCTCATTCAATAGAGATTAAATGAAGTAGGTTTAGTGCTATGTAATCTATATTTAGTGTATTCAAATTATCAATTTTGAGGAATATTAATATATTCAATTGTAAAGAAATCAATAATCTCTCATATGATTGGTGTATCCTCAATATGAATTTTCACCCAAATCATATTATACGAATACCATTTATGTAGTGGAATTTATTAACACCAGATAGATTTAACTTTCATTATGTTTTATTATTTATTCCCCCACAGATTATAAATCATATTATCATTTTGAATATGAATTATGACTTCCCTTAATTGAAAATTGACGTCATATCTATATAAATATATAAAATTCATTCTAATTAGCAAACAAAATACAACAAGAAGAAGAATAACTATATTTAAGTGAATCAGGTTCCCAAAAAATATTACATTGCAGAGGAACGTTTTATATTATTTACGACCCTCGTACCATTTTTTTCTTTCACTACAAACTCATCAATTAATCATCATAGTGGTAAATTGATTCGCATTTCTAATTCTTTATAAATAAAATAGTATAAATATAATAAATAAAACAAGATATTAGTTATTCTATAGTAGATGATATGTGTACCTTTCATCATGTCATTCTCACAACCCACATCGATGGTCATGACTGCATAAGATATAATTTTATCTTTTGGATTAAGAATATTATGGTGTTCATCAAAATCATAAAACATATGATTCATAAACTACATTTCATAATAAACATACTACATTTATTTGAATCCTTAGAGTGTGGGTGTTAGATTAGTTGGTTTTTTATTTTCCACAATTGAATTAGCAAACCGGCTTTTAACCTTTCAATACCCACAATATTTATTACTATCATATGAATATTTAATAAAGATCCTGATTGCATATAAAAAACTCCCTTGGATTTTTTACCAAAAGTTTTAGCATCGATACGGCTGTAATTTATTTTTACCATTTAATTTATTCAAAACATCATAAGATATCATATTTTATTTCTTTTCAGAAATATGGTAATTATTGATAATTAAATTTTCCATTTTTCTTTAAGACAACATAAAATGATTTCTTCATAGATATTAAAATCTATAATATCTAATAGCAATTTAATACATGGTTTTATATAACCAATGAATCGGTAAATTTTATTTTTAGGTGCAATGAATATACTTGAATCATCCCTTCCATGTAATGTAAAATGTTTCTCATATTTTCTAGTGGATTCAGTTTTCTTATACTAAAGCTAAAGGATTTAAATATCTATTATTATATGTAGAGTATGAGAGTAGTACCTAATAAACAAATATCCCTTTAATATCATCACATACCATAGATTCTATATATTCATATGGTCTCATATTGTAAATAATATTCCCTATTTGATATATTTTCCCTTATAAGAAATAAATTTAAAAGATAAATTTATCATATTATGGGAACTATATAATAGAAACTATTATCTCAATGGGTAATTTTAGTCTCTATTCCTTAAATGGATCAAAATGACCACAAACTGTAGGTGGATGTTACATCATGGAAGGATCAATAATATTTTTTTCCATCCTTTGATCATTTGGACGACCAACATGATTCTTGGCATGCGATTGTTGCAGGAGAAAGAAAATAATTTTTTTTTATTCCATGTTTTATAGAATATGGGTTTTTATGGGAAACAACACTAAATTTCCCATCACATTTGTTGCTTGTATGATATCTTCTTATTCTATATATGGAATAAAATAAAATTTAATGTGTAATCATCTAGCTATTATAATTATAGTGATCTATCATATGATCTTGAAATATCATTCATTAGATATCCAAAACAGGATAACTTCATCTCAATTTATAGAATCTTGGGTTTAACCAAGGTTATCGATGTTTGAAAAAAAAATTGGTATTATTCTATACATACACATTTGCATATGATTTCACCATATTTTTCAAACCCTGATATATTAAGATTATCAAAATCCTATTATGATACCAATAATAACATCCTAGAAAATGATACAAAAATATTACATCATTTAAAATAAAATTTAGTATATAACATTAGGACCCACACTGAAACAAAAATTATTTAGTTTTGTTGAATAATGAATATATAAACATCATATTTAGGTACATTCTTCAAAATCTCAAACAATCATCTCCTCGATTTTTACCCTTCTTAGAAAATTATAAGAAAAATATTTCTTCAAAATATATAAATGTAAGCATGTAAAATGGTGAGATCAGAAACATAGTAAGGGTAAACATATGAGATATTAATTTATGATCATATGGGAGAATATGATACGAAAAAAGGAATGGTTTTATATAGGGAGATAAAATGAATATTCAAAATTAAAAAAATAACATTTCCTGTTATGAAGATATATCTGGTCAAAACATTTGCTGGAACAAATCCATTGTTTTCTTTAGAAAATATTTTCCCACTATGATAAATATTTCCATTATCAATGATTCAAATATTATAGAAACCTCTTTCCACTTCCCTTACATTAGAGTACACATTTTTTGGGGTTTTCCAAAATCTAGTTATTTTTTCAACACTATAGACCAAAATCACAATCATCTCCCCTCTTTAAATGGAAAATCCATATGCATCATTGGAAAAATATATCTAGTTAAATTGAAAACTTTCAATAAAATGTTCTACTATATGATGGTCTAGAAATGGTTTGAGGGTATCCTCAAAAAAATAAATGCTTAAATTAAGAATTTTATAGGGAGTAGGAGCACAATAGAGAGGAAACATATGACCATCCCTTAGAATAATTTTGGAAGACTCTAAAAAAATGAGGTCTTGGCATTAATAACCACAGTCTATTCAATGAACCTTTAAAAGATAGAATAACTTAGAACATCCTTCACAATGATTCATCCACCTTTAATTTTCTCAAAAAAGACTCCTTGATAATTCAATGATGGGAAATTCGACCTATATTATATTTTCTATTTGGCCATCCATTAAACATGCCTTTTTCAAACATCGTGATTAATTCAAGAATGATGGTTTCCAAGAAATCATCCATGATTTTTTAGATATACAACTAGAATTATAACCATTTAATCTCCATTCTACCTCAAAATAATTTACCTAAGAACACTAATTGTACTATCAGGGATGTGTTAAATTATCATATCTCTAACCTTCCTAATAACATTACTCATATCATTGATAATTATCCGTATTCCAACATAGATTACTTCCTTTTTTGGGAATATTATCATTATGGTGTTCTTAATTAAAAAATTACAATCACAACATACAATATTTGGATTGAAATTTAAGAAGGATAAAATATTTTGATAAGCCCTATATTAATCCCTTGAGGATTACTCGTTTTTGGTGAATTTCACAAAAGAGAGTCCCCACTGATGTTTGTATTCAATATTTTGGGGTCCATCATTGCTCTAAATGTAACCTATGTAACCAAAATAAGGAAGATACTAATAATATTTTTCTATCATGTGCCACAACAACTACCCATTGGAAATATATTATTGATATTTCTGATTGCATATGGCTTTTTATTGACTCTATCACCCTTCATTTAATGTTTCATGTCGATACTGAATCCTCCCTACAAATTACAAATATTTTCATAACTACTATTTCAAATCTTCTCCATGTGATATTGTATGATAGAAACACTCTCATTCATTGAAATTCCTCATTCAGTGTAAATTTAGCACAGATTCAGTTCCAGACATCTATTCATGAAGCTTCATCGATTTAGAAATCTTGCAATGATATCTCTGTCAAAGACTTTGAGATTTTTCACCGTATTCAAATTTAAAACATCTATAGTCAACCTAGGCATAAATTAGATGTTTTATGGAAATCCCTGCTATGAGAATGCATTAAATTGAATTTGGATGGTTCTTATAAGGAAACATATGGGCCCCTCGGGTTATGGTTCTATCTTCAGGTACCACCTTAGGAAATTACTTGGTTGTTTCAATGGAAGTTGTGGAATTGTCTCATCCATGGATGCTAAAATGATGAGTGTGATCTATGCTGTATATTTTTCCATGTGATAAGGGTGGAACAATATTTTTATTTAATGTGATTCATCCACGATTATCTTGGAAATGTGTAATGGAGTGGTGCATCATTCTTTTTCAATTACATCCTAATAGATGAATTGTCTTAAATCTCTCATATAGATCGATTACTTTATCCCTCAAAACATCCGAGAATCTAGTAGGGTGGAAGACGGTCGTGATAATAGTAGTGTCAACCATTACATAACCAGTCCGGTATACATTCCCGATGATCTAATTCATTTTTATGATAATGATTGGAAAATTATTCTTTTGATTAATCATTTGTAATCTCCAACTTTTTATTATAATATAATTGTATTGGTCATTTACCAAGGCATCACCTCTTAAAAAATATAAATCAAATGAGTGAGAAATCATCTTATGTCAGTATTTAAACATATTTTCATATTATAATCATAAAATCATGTCATAATAGTTTAACACCTTCATAGGTATAAAAATAATTTTTATTGTAAATTTTGATTAAAATGACCAATGAGTCATAGTGAATCAATAATCAATACTTGTTTCCCATTTCATAATAGATCATAAATCTTCATAACTATCCCAAAGTGGATTATGAAACACCACATATTTCTTGTAGTGAATCAATCACATCGAATAGTTTCTAAATTTTTATCATAAACATCGACTTCTTTCTGATATTAAATCAATCACATTATCTTATATCCTATAATTATATGATGTGTTATAATACATTCTAAAATACATTTTTTTGGGTATATACTTATGGTACCGCCGATCACATATTAAAAATAGTACATATTTGTTCCACAAGATCAGAAAACATTCATTATATTAACAAAACATAACTAATTAAAGAAAAGGGATTCGTAAACATTTAATTGGTTCCTCGTATCCTAACTAGAGAAAAAGTGTTCTATATAAATCTCATCTTTAAAACCATAAAACATAATTATAATGTTTAAGGAATGTATCATTGAATCGTACCCCTATTAAATAATTATTAACTTTATAATATGTTATAAAAAACATTCATTTTAATGATTACTTAATCATTTAATGATAAAATCTCCATTTTCATTTTAAAATCAATTGTCTTAAATCCTTATAATAATAATATATTAAGAAAAATTTATCATTGAATAAAAAAATGGAATAATAAAAAAAATTGTCATATATTTGAGAGGTCATGATGTTTGGAATTTTTTTATTTTAAAATAATTAAAATAATTATTCAATTCAAATTTTCTAAAAAAAGTCAAAAGTACATCATTTAAAAAATAATATAAATATTATAATATAATATTTTTAAAAAATTAATTCATGTATAAATATTTTTTACCAATCAATGGATAATAATAATGAAAAACTATTTAATTTTTTAATAAGAAACATTGACACGAATGAAAAAAAATCTCGACCGAATATCAAGACATAGACGATTTTACAATAAAAACAATATCGATATTTACTACATGAAGTGTGGAAATAAAAAAACTAAAAATATATTTTAAATAAATAACTAAAGATTTAAATAATATAAAATTAATTACTAGATAAACATAATTTAACTTCCTCTATTTAAATTTAACAAAAACCAATCCCGAATAAATGGGACTGATACAAAAATCTCTTACATCATGTCTTGTAATTAATCTTATGTGTTTATAACTCCTTTATAATAAATAAATAATTACTATAAATCTATCTAAAATAAATAATCATATATATCATACTATATATGATTTACTTATAACATATTATATCCCATTGAATAAATACTTTCTTTTATCAAATTCACTATTCCTAGTGATAGTTAGTTCGTTCGTCATGCATGTTTTATTTTAACAGTCCCATCTCTTATAAATAGATCATGATTCAATCATATTCATATCATAAACCATGATATAGTTATAATATATATATATATATATATATAATCATACATATAATTCATAGATGAAAAATTTTAATTACATCGTTTAAGAAGATAGTGGGCCATACAAATGAAGGAATGTTGTTCCAAAATTTCGACAGAAAGAAGGAATTAATATAAATGAAAATTCACCATTATAGAATAATTATTATTTTATATATAAAATATATATAAATTAAATCTATCTATATTATCATCTATATAAAATATAACTTACATAAAAATCACATCACTTCGTGGATGGGGTCGTCTACATGTTTGCGCAAGCAATGTTGTGATTTTCTAATTTCTGGGAAGAAAGTGGATAACTAGTTTCCAATCATAATAATAAAAATATGTATATTTAATATAATAAATTAATTATTTTATTATTCATACCATGGATTATGGGGAGTTATAATAAGAAATTAAATTTAAAACACTCTATTAAGAGTTATATCACTTCTTTGAGAAACCTTCTATAGATTGCATCTTATTCCCTGAAAGAGGGGTTATTTTATTATAAAAAAAGAATTTTTATGAAGTAAAGGAATATAAGAAGGTGTTATTATAGGTATAATATGAGACATATGTCTCATAAGGTTTGATTAATAGTGGAGAAGCGGTTTCCTTTTATATGCGATGGTAGAGGCACTTTTGGGATTATATAAATTATGAAATTAATCTAAATTAATGTTTTAATTAATGTGACATGAAATTCAAATATTTAAAAGCTACATTGATAATATATATAAATAAACTCCTGAAATTAAACTTTAAAATGTCTATGTGATGTTTTAACGGTGATATCTTTTTTACACCCACCCCCATTAATCTCTATGACAATTACAACTATATGAACATTTTATATTAAATAAGGTTCAATAGTGTTCCCCTAAAAAGGAAAATACAACAAAAAATGGAAGAAATTTTATATTTTAAACAATATGAAATTCCATTTTCTGAATATTTTTTAGGAATGTGAAATCATTTAATAAAATATTGCCTATAAAAAATATTTTTCATTACATTTTTTGATATATTAATTTCATTTGGCTTTTAAAAACATATAAAAATATTTATTTGAATATAACCTTCAATACATCCTGAATATGATATATTAATCTATAAAATTAATGAAAAATAATTATTCATCTAAATTTAAATTCGTTATTATTTTTATAAAAATAAGTTTTTTTTTCTATTAATTGGATAAATATTGTGTCGTTGATAAATAAGAATTTATGGCAATTATTTAATCACTAAAAACTAAAAAAAATTAACATGATAAAAATATTAGTTCTTATTTCAAATAAAAATTTACCATCAAATATATCATATTCTTATCCTTATATACTAAAATTTAGACATGTTATGGTCAAGAGAGAGACAATATGTACTTATTATTTCCATAAATTATTAAATTGTTAATAATCAATTCAATAATGAACCATGTTTATATATAATTTATTATTTGATGTAAATATATGAAGTTCTCCTATGAAATAAGATAAACAACAGTGTTAGTGAAATTTTAAAGTTGTATCACAATTTCCTAACAATATTTTAAACATTTAACCCTCACTGAGGAGACAAATATTTTCCAATGCTACATTTCATAAAGAAAACAGAGAAGTGAACAATTTACAAAATTAGGAATTCAGTATTCAAAATGTGGTATTATTTTTTCAATATTTATTTTCAATAATATTTATAATTATAAAGAAACCCACAGAATAAAAAGATGAAAAGATTTCCAGAAAAATATATTTTTTAGTATATAAATTTTGATTTACCGAATTAAAGCCTAAAATTGATTCTGATTAACATAAAACAATTATTAACAATATTATATAAATAATCATACTTTCAAATATTTTAAAACAAAATCTAAAATTTAATATACTTGAAAAAAAATATAGTTTTCTATAAAAAATTATATTTTAACTATTCAATATAAAAACAATATTTTTTTAAAAAATTGTATAAGTACATTCTATGATAACATGGAAATTATAATTTATTAAATAAATTTTTTTTTGAAATTAATTTTTTTAAAGTGAAAAAAGTTAATTATATTATTATTTTCACAATATGAAATAAAAACCATTTTTTAAGAATAATGTAATTTAAAAATAAGAATGATGATACAAAAAATATATTTTTATTATATAAAATGATTATAGTTATTTTGAAAACATATTTCTATTACTACTAATTTATTTATATAATAGATATGTTATAATGGTTTTTTATAATACAGATTATTTAGACTCTTGGTTGATTATATTGTAATCTATCGATGAAACAAAATTTGGTAATATATAATTAAATCTCATGGTTTTAGAAAAATAATAATTAATGGATTCATAAATGTATTATGTTTATGGAAACATAATAAGAGATTATAATAGATGAAAAAATAATCATAGATCTTTCCATATTAACATAGAAACTTAATATTATTATCCTGAAAGTATAACATATATTAAGGTTTTATAATTTAAAATCAATTATCATGATCTACAGTTAGATTAAATATAAATGATTCATGAATAATGAATATATAAAATATATTTAAATTTCAAATCACAATTCTATATAAAAAATATTATCAAATTAGTTAATATCATAGTAGGTAAACTATTCACCTATGTTCCATATCTTGTTTGACAAGCCTAACCACTCGGGACCCATAATATAGTAATATATTGAGATTTAAATCATTCCGCGATTTATTAGAAATATATATAATATTATTCCCAAAAATAACATAATGAAAAATACCAATATATATATTCCACAAGATATCAATCACAAAATGGTTAACCCCTAGAAATACAATGGGTTACATAACATTTTCATCATGTATCGCATAAGACGTAATCTATAATTGTAATAGATAATAAAAAAAGTTAATCAACAAAAGTAAATAAAATAATATTAATATTTATTGGGTGATACATGAGTAGTATAAAATTTCTAATGATAATTTGTCGTTCTTGATAAGTAAATTTGTAGATAAATCCTTAATAGAGATTTCAAAATGTCTTCATAACATTAGCATAAGAGAAAATACATAATTAACATACAAAATAAAATTTAAAAGTAAAAAAATTAATTTAAAACATTTTTTTTCCAAATAAAATATTCTATAATGTATCCTCAAATTTAAATAATGTGAATTTTGTATTAACATAATTTTAAAAGTATTTAATGATATAAAATATAAAATATATAATTTCTAATCATTTTTAATGGTTTTTAATAGTTTCTTGATAAAAGTGACATAAGATTACATTTCAAATAGTCCAAGATTGAATTAAATGATTTATTTAAAAAAATTATGGATTTATTATATAATTCTTATTACATATTCGACCAAAACACAAAATAGAAACGAAATAAAACTTGATTAAACTTATAAGAATGGGGAAATACCAAGAATAAGGGGTAGAAGTATAATCTAGAACTTCAAAATTATCGATGCTAGGAATAAATAATAAGAATAATTATGATAAAAATATTAATCTCCAAAACTAGGTAAAAAATGATAAAATATTATAATATTCACATCATTGTTTATATAATTTAATGACAAATGTGTATGTCTCGATGAAAGACAATAGATAAATGAAAATGTTGTCATTATATTACTTTTTCTCAGTCCCGCTACAATTAACTATGTAATTATTATTGATTATTTTGTATCTATACTAAAACATTATATATAAGTATTTTAATCAATAAAATTCATATATATTTCATTATTAAAAAAATATAACCACTCAAAGTTATTAATAAAAATCAAATGTTAACAGTTTCATCTATTCCAAGCTCAAATTTGTAATGTTGTTTTAGAACAAGATTCATTCTCATGTTATCATTACCTAAAATAGGCATATATTAATATATATTTTTATTATGTAATTATATATTTTTATGTCAATTTTTTATTTGTAAATGTAATAATTTTTAAATAAATTTTAGACAAGGTCTCGTTGTGTGATTACTTATTAAACTAAAACAATTATTTTTATGAATAAATATACATATACATATTTTTAAAATATATTTGAAAAATTGCATACATTTATCATTAATATTAAATATTACTATAATTTGGTTTTCCAGAATCAATCATGATGAAAATAATACATCATAATTCTTGTATGCGGTTAAACTAACCCAAAAATGAATGCCCTATAATTTAATGAATGTGTATGAAATTATATATATATATAATAAAATTATGAAAAATTGAAATAGTATTTTTTAATGTTATTGGAGTTGTAAATTAAAGGAAAATAAAATTAAATAATGATTTCTTACTAAGTCGAAATATGACCTCCATTGTGGAAACTCAATGGTATTGAAGGATTTCATTAACCTTAAATAGACTTGGGAACTTGAAATGTGGTATTTTGTTTCCCAAATGTGAATTTGGAGGATTATAGAGTTTAATGTTAAGGATATGTTTGGTTTAGAGTTATTAGAGTTGGGTTTCTTTTATTGGTGAGACCGAGTGTCATGTTTAGAAATATATTTTCTTATTAGAAAAATAATTTAATTTTATAATTATTTTGGATCAAGATGGTAAATGGATGAATTTATGTCATGATTTCTATCAGAAAAAACAATTTTTTGATATATTTTTAGTGATATTATTTCACAATAATCCATTACTGGACCATTTAGAAATTTTACTATTTAATATAACATCTACCTTTTCCAATATAATTTTTTTTTGAAAAATAATAATGTAATTATGATTTAATTTGAAAAATTTCATTCCTAATATAAATTTAATTCTATTATATTATATTTTCAAATAAATAAAAATTATTTTTAATTTCAATTGGAATAAAACCTATAAACATTTTTTAGAATTGTATATTTTTCAATAATAAGAAATTTCATCATTATTCTATATAATGTAATGATACTTAGATGGATATTAATTTATTTATTCATATTTGGAAAACATTTATCACTAAAAATAACTCATTAAATATGATATATTTCATAATGAAAGCATAATTTATAATAATAAATATTATTTAATTAATTTTAAAAATATCTATATTATTAGATATCATTTTAATACAATAATGATGATTTATTGATAATAAAATAATATAATCTATTAGGTTGAGAAATTCAATGAATATAATAGAAGGTGTTGGATCATATAACATGGACCTTATAGTTATTTTCATGATCATAAAGTAATTAATTAGTATAATTTTATCAATTCAATATTTTGAAGAACAACATAGACTTGGTCACATGAAAAAAACTTGTAATGATACTATATTCCCAATATTAGATAAATAAGACTCATAAGTCGAAAACTACTACATGAAGACTTACATTAATAATTTATAAAAAAAATTATAATGTGAAAACATCATTTTACAGTCAACATATCAATGAAATTATAATTACATAAATATATTAGGATTTCTATATCTATGTATCTAGAGGTAAATCTACAAATAAAATAAATTACCCTTACAATAACTTTTACACAATATATTTCTATATATAAAAATAACTCTTATATCGATTGACCATATGTAATCAACTACCATATATTCCAAATAGTTATATATTCATTGTAGTCACATATCCAATAACCATATTACCCCTATTACAATAAATTTTTTATACATACCAAAAATCATTGAAAATATTTATATTCGTAACATATACCCCATATTTCAAATATCTTTCATTATTTCTCTTGTTATACTATGTGGTTTTATTTTCATGTGAGATCGAGATGATGAATATATCAAGATCATCGTATTTTTATTTACCTGTAGTTTTATTATAATCTTAATGTTTATTATTTTATTTAATTCTGAATTTTGTTCAATGTATTTATCTAACTTTTTTGTGTTTTACTATTATATTTCAATTAAATAATCGAAATTTTAATTTTAGATTCAGGTTGTGTATAAAACAAGCTACCGAACATAGTTTATTTATTAATAGAAATATAAAAAATTAAAAATTGGGGTCACAAAAACATCATGATGTTGAAATATTGAGTATTAACAAGTATATATATATATATATATATATATATCTCTTAGTGGGTTTTTTGAGCATTATAGTAATTGAAGGTTATGTGGATGATGTTTAAAAATACATATTATCTTAGTAGGGATGGGTAGCTAAAGCAGACAATATGGGAATTATCAAACTCAATACAATAATATGTTATTGTTTTTGGTATTTCAAGGCAGTAAAAAAATCCTATAATTGAAATTATCATATAAAAAATTTCCTCAAATCAGTATTGGTATGGATCAATTTGAATTGATTTTTGGGTGATAATATCCATTTCATATTTTTTAGGTTGAATCATGTGAATATTCATTTAGTTGATGGAGTTTTTAACGAGGGATGATTAAAATGATATATTTCTAAGGTGGTGGATGGATTTTGATAAAAACCCTAAATTCATAAATTGATCATAATTTTCTAGATCTAGTGTTATTCATAGTTAACAATGTGTTCCCTCCAATGTAAAAAAAAATAGAACAGTAACGTCTATATAAAATATCATAGTTTGTTCCATGATATATTGGAAATATTTTATTCATTCATCCTATTAAGGAACCTTCTGATAACTTGAAATTACATCACAATTTTATCATCATTCAATATATATTTCACAACTAATACTTACAGGAGTACTTGAAAACGCATCACTTATTGTCATATGGGATCATGTAATACTAGATTTGGATGTGATCTTCACACATGATACATATAATATTATTGATCACTGAATGAATTTATTTCATTTTACACATATTACATTTGTCTTTCTACTTTTTAAATTATTTATCATGCAATTTAATACATGCATGTTGGAATAATTGATGTGTTAATCATCCATTAAATATATATCCAAAAAATATATAAATTTCCTAAGATAGGTTGTGATGTAGTTGTTAGAATTTTTTAATTATTGTTAGGATATTTAAAGATAATATTTTATATAAATTCATAATTGATATTCATTCATATAAAATTGGGTTTTTTGGAGTTCGTAGTGGATAAATGCTAATATTCACAATCAATGTACAATTAATTACTTACATGGGATCATGAAGAATAATTTGGGGGATCTAGAAGGAAATAATTGATCAGACTCACTGTTAAGTTACACTAAGCACACTAAATATTAAATCTAGAAAATCCATTTGTTGGAAATCCGCAGTGAGAATCATGGTCTTTGAAACAATGCATTAAGACCATATAGTCCCTATAAAACATACAATATTTTTTTTCTTATTTAGGGGTGTTTTTTTTATTCTCTTATTTTCAACGGCTTAACTTATCATATTGTTGAAATTTATCTATATTTGGTGGATTGTGTCTCCACATATATTCTTATATTATATCATTGGCCAATTATGGGTTATATTAAAATCAGGTCACTCTAGATCTCCACTATTGAAGATTATACTAATATCTCACATAGTGGAAATCAATACATATAAGGCATGAAAAATTTCTATCGTAATGGAAATAATTAATTATTGAATTTTTTTCTAGTTTGTAAGAAAGGGTAATAAAATTGGATTCACTTATATTCTTTGTCTTCACAAAATTTTTAATAATAAATGTGGGAATTTTAATTACACTATTTTTACAATAAAATGTTATTTCAATGAAATTGAATTATTTTTTGAAAATATGAATTGGTTTCTGTATTATAAAATTTATTAACTTCGATTTTTTATATTTATTTTTTAAAAAAAAAATATAGGGACGATAGAAATTGGTGAATATATTATTATTTGGATATTTAATTATTTATAATTTGGTGTTGATATTATTATTATTGTTTTTGTTATTAATTAAAATTTATGAATTAAATAGGTTATGGTGAATCTTTAATATGTTTGTTGGACTCATTAGGTTTGATTAAGCTGGTTGATTATAAAACATAATTCATAATTACATAATATAAATACAAGTATGGTCAATGGTATTTAGTATACTCATAAGTAATATGTACCTAATTATTAACACATGGAATCATTAAACCCATAGTTTTTTGGAATATTAAAATCATGATATGTTCTATTATGATTTCATTAAGTCATGGTAAATGTCAAATAACATTATGTTTTATAAATTTTTGAAGAAATAGGAATATTTTTAAAAATCGATTTTATGATTATTTAATTTTTATATTAATTATATGTGTATGATGGATTGGGGATATATTATGAAATTTTATTACTCATCACTTATTCACATGCCTCTATGTATGTATATGTTTTTTTCATCATTATATTTATAAATCCATGATAGTTTCATTCAAATGGTACAGATCACTAACTTGAATGATTAAATATGGAGTTTAAGTGGAATTTTTAGGTTCAATTTTATAAACTTTTTTATGGAGATATATATTTTTTATTTATATAACATCCATATTATTTTAAAATATATAATTTTTTTCTCATGTAAATTATTTCCTTAGTTATATAGGAACTTATATATTTGAAATACAGATTCCTCATGGTGACATTTTGGAAGGGTCTTAATATGATTAATGTGGTTTATATTAATGTATATCATCCCACAATGATGTTAATATCCTACCATAGAATTTATTTTCATTATAGGGACACACCTATATCTAAGAAATGTTTTAATTGGCTTTTGTAGGATATTAAGGTAATGGGTTTGTTTGTAATGTTACACTTGTCTAATGAATAATTTTACTCCTCTCTATAATGTTTTCTATTGTCAATCATAGGTGAAAAAATTTCAATATCATTTCTAAGATGTTAATATGTATAAATGATCATCTTCAAGACAAAATAGGTGCTCTTTATACATATATTTGATGATATTTTATAATATACCCAAAAAATTAAGAACTATTTTGTCTACTCATACTCTAATAGAGATCCATTCAATCTTTTTATATTTCAAAAATATGATATGTAATATCTTTTAAATAAATAGATAATATATGATAAATTATCATCCATTATAGGGAATCCAGTAATTGTTTAGTCTTATATTGGATAATTTAACATCTATATGTTTTTTTACAATTTAAAAAAAATTATTTGAATTTAAATTCTTCAATCAAGTAATTTTCTAAAGAAAAAAATTTCATTATAAGATGGTTTCATAACTATAAAATGAAAATAATCAATATGAGTTATTTACCCAATTTATGACCGTGATGACCTATAATTATAAAATATGTCGATCCTTTATATTTGATACATTCTGACCTGACTCATGCTCTAGACATCTATGGAACTAGGGTGGAAACATGATCTAAAGTGTGCCTTTACATATGAAAGAGACATATTTCTTGTATTAATGGCCTTGGGTGTGTTTATCGTAACACTATTCCCACTTATCATTTTATGAAAACATGGTAAATGACCATTAATCATCTATGAATGTAAATAATCAATTAAATAATGAATAAAATATTAAAAATGATTTAATAAATGAAATTTATTAATGGCATGAAAGACTATTCATTACATACAACACTAATCACCCACTAGGATTAGCACATATTATAGAATAATGAAAAAAACAAAATCTAAATGTTGAAATACTATGTCTAAGAAAAAAACATACCCAATCCCCCAAAGCAGTATTTAGATAATTATCCCTATCATATGAAATGCACACGAGTTTCTCAAATCGATCATGATACCATGGGACTCTGACCTATCCATCACACTTTCATCCCCAACCAAAATTTAGATATATAGTCTGAATGTATAATAAGGTTCATGTTTAGTGGGTGAGAAATAATATAAATAGGACCCCCCAAACTATGATCCTATGGCCTATTATCATACATGCATGCTCCTGATATATGTTCAGTATAACCGAGTGAAAATTGGAATGAATTAATTAAATAAATCCATAGTCGATCCCCTAATTGATGATCTTGGTTGACTATTTTTTTCATGACTAGGTAATTAAAATGGATGTCATACCAATCAAGTCATCTATAAATCCAATCGATACTTGGGTACGTGATCTAAATTTTCCATATCTACTTTTACAAGCACCAGAAATATATCTGACAAAGATACATCCCCATAACGGGATAGATGTACTAACAAGGAGATCACTTGTACTCACCTCTAATAAATATAATAAAAATTCTATATTTCGATAGGGCAACCAATAATTACAACAACATGTCAGATTACATACCACTCATGCCAGGTGTATTCAATACCGGTATATTAGTCAAATTTCCTAGTATGTAGGTATTCATGATATTGGATCTCGTATAATACCTATGGGGGGTTGTGCATAGTTGATATATAATGAATTATCTCTAAATCAATGGTAATAAATCTATATTAGTTTATAAATAAAAAATCAAACCATTGTCAGCCAAGTCTAGGAAATGTAGTAATGGTGAATCCATATGATACTCATGTTTATCTAATAATTCACATTGAGGAAATAACCATCAATACATGGGGATGTTAAAACCCCATGATTAGAAGAAAATCACCCACCCAAAAACCTCAAGAATCACCTAGATACCCGTAATCTAGCCATCCCGGGTGAACCCAATGTATGATGGGTTATGAGATACACTCGTACCCCACCACTATAATCCTTGTGTGGGGTGGAATACCAATGTAAAAGGGGGCTTATATTAATAGTAAACATCAAATACCAATTATGCTTATTTGGTTCTTAATAAATACCTCATGGCATTCCCATCATATCATTACATTGAATTAGACTCTATAAGCTGAGTGCTGAGATGAATATTTGGAAATAATATCTATATCAATATTTACTACGAAAATGACTATTGAAAATTATAGGGTGGATTGAATTCCTAAACTCATTACTAGTATTAAATCCCCAAGAGATCATAAGATCAACCAATGTTATATGTGACAACCACTAATATCTCTACCCAAACACATAACACACATTTTTAGGGTCATTAAAACACTAAGGTACCAACTAGGGTCCCCTGGAATAATATATAAGAGATGTATCCTTTTTGGAATCATAATGATCCACAAATATATATAGCAGTATCCCTCATTGGATCTTTAAAGTCAACACAGAATATGAAAAATCTCTCTTAGGGTCCTTAGAGATAGTATGCAAATAGATCCCATAGGATATATTGTAGGTCAATTCACAAGTGGTGGCATCTCACATGGGATCCTAGGTCATACACTAGTCCCTCAAGATAATTTTGGATTTTCAAGGTCAGATATCCCACAACCTCATAAATATCATCTCATGGACTAAAAGGCCAAAAGTGTATACCTCATATGTGATATGACCTCAATTGGAAATCCCCGGAAACATAAGTCTCGGGATATGGATCATGACCCATTTTGGTTTCGTGGTTATTTTTATATGTTGGCCAGAACACTGAACATATTCCTCTCCAAATTTTGGGACTCTTTCCTTCTAAATGGGGATAATCCTAAGAATATCACCATTGAGGAAGTTAGTGATCCCATTCCACATGCACCAACCATTCTCATGACCCTCATCTAGGTCACATATAATGTATCAGTTTTTAGAGAGTAGAAAATATATTTAATGGATTGAGAAACTCTTTATTAACATATTTTCACAAATATTCCTCATAGGAGTTCTCAAATCTCCTCTAGTGATAGACCATAATGATCAACACATAAAAATTCTCAAATTTGACTCTTATTTTCAATATTTTTATCAATTCTCTACAAGAAACCCAATGTCACAATTTTGTTATAGGGTCGTGGTATACATTTTATGAGTACCAAAAATTTACTCCAAATCCTCCACCCCTCCTTTTACTATCTAGATGTATTCGGTATACCAAAGGTCTCTTCGTGTGCTACAATGTGACTGTGGATTACCAGTGGACTTTGTGGGTATTAATACCCTAGTTGGACAAACCTAATTCATAACTGTATACAATTACATGACCATGTCTCCATAACATGGGGTTTCCTCTCATATTCCTAGACAAATGGCATGGTTTTACAAAATATTAATAACATAGGATACAAAATATTTAGTCCTAAAAACACCATCTAGAAATTTAATCATCTATATAGCCCATTACCACTACATAGAGTGTACTTCAAGTATATGACATGTACGTACCAATATCCATATTCTATTAATAATAATAACAGATGAGATGTGTTAATAAATTTTCTAACCATGTGATCAATATTGTCCAAGGAGAAACACATATAAAGGTCCCAAAACCCCCCATTTTACTCTGATAAAAATAGATTTACCACATGGGGTAATTAGCTGTCACAATGGGGATCAAAAATAAAAAATAGTAAACTTAATAGAATATATAAGTAACACTTATAAACCACTATTGGGTGGATTCCACTAATTCTTCAGCCTATTTTTCATTATGCTATTATTGTGCACCGATCCAGCTCATCTCGAGCTCTATAGAAGAACTGCCATTTTTCCTCTATCTCACTCTCTATATCTCCCTTTATACCTCTCCCACTACCATTAATTTAATTTAAGTAAAAAAATTATATGAAAATGGGAATATTTGATAATCAATTGTTGTAGTGAAATGAAATTTGGAAAAATAATTGGATGTAAAAAATAAACGGAATGAAAAATAAAACTATGCTCTAGCCTGACCATTACACCTGATGTGAGTATGTTGATTGACTAGAAAAACCTCTGATCTGGATTCATTTATAGAGATAGAATCTCAATACGAAAAACCATTTAAAATATGTTTTTGAGAAATAAAAAATGATTGAAGATATATTTATTTAATTAAATATTAAATGTTAAATATTATAAAAGATTTTAAGTGGCCCATATTTCCACCAAGAATAGTGGATACATAACCATGTACCACAAGAACTAGGTACCCCAAAAAATCATTCTCCAATTATTTGAATTTTATAAATGTCAATGATTATTATTTCACATGGAATTGTAGTAAAATTACTCCAAAAATATCCATGGATCACTTCATTAAAATCAGGCACTCCACCATTTGATGAATTTCTTCTATGACTGCTCATTACCCAAAATAAACATAAAACAATTTCTACTCATCCTCAGGCTAAACATTACAACCTCATAAATATTCTAATCCATTGACAAATGATATTAATAACATGAACATCTACTCGTTCTCTGCACACAATGTTAACTACAAAAACCATTGGTCAACGGGGCCAGGCACCCTAACAGTCCTTCCCCTCAAAGCCACTCTTGACACACCAATACCCTAGCTGATTTCTCTTAAAACAAAGTCATCATAATTCTTTAATTAAAAACCTAATAACCTCTTTTTTCATGAATATTAATATGATCATTTGACTAGGATCACATCCTCTAATGAAGAATGTAAAATCAGTTCAACCCATCTAATGGGATTCCCTTAATGAAATTGAATGATGGATCACTGTGTTCTGAGTCATAACCAAGGGATAATATGTGTCCCACCTATCCATATCAATATAGTATAAAAATTGGACCATATGTTCAATCTCATTTCCCATTGGACTCTTAGACAAGAACCACAACATTTAAAAATCTTTTTATCTCTCTAAAATATGTAAAACTAAATTAAAGTAAGGGTACCATTGACATACATGGGTCACATAATGACAATATGGGTTGAATTATATCGTTTTTAAATTTCAAGTTATAGAGGAGAACATCATTAAATTATAAACTGACCACCAATTTAAGAGGAACACATTAAAACTGATAACACTGGGAGAAAATCTATTGGAATCACATTCCAAGCATTGGCCTACCAGGCCCTCATCCACCTTGAGAATCCTTATAAGGTATATATCCTCTAATTTTCATGATATAAATGTATAAAAGGTGGGGAGATGAAACTAAAGAGGTATATATATTGTGTAATACCCTCAACATGTCCATTTTCACTGAACTACATTTGGGTACCTATGTGTAATATATTGATATGACTAATTCATTAAAAAATAAGTTCAGTTATGTAATATTTCGTATAAATATAGAGAATAAATATCCATATAGGATGTTGTGAATCTTTTATAAAATGAAATTATAAATGATAATCCCATAATGGTTTACTGGAATTGAATTAGCTTCTAATGTTGAAGTCAGATGTTCAACAATACACATACACATAATCCCCTCAAACAATTTTTTGTACAACAATCACAGAGTACAGTTGTATATAATTTCATTCCAAACTATGTCAAAAAACACAAAATAGGTTGTTATTTACCCTTTAAATAATATAAAATGCGTAAAAATTCCATACAATGGGTTCAACACTTGTTCAAAATGTTCCATATCCACACACTAAGGCCACCTCACCTCTCATTGATGATGAGAGAGTCATTTTCCTCACTATAAACCATCTCAAATTAAAATCACATGACCTTAAATTAGCAGGATATATTTTTTTGGTCAAACATTATATAAAAGAACCAATAATCACTATGGTAAAACACTATTTAGGCTGTTTTTGAAACACAAAATAGCTATCCTTGTCATTGTTATTAAATTATCACAGTAGTAGAACTATAAAATTTTATCCTTATTTTCCAAATAAAATACATGAACAAATACCTCTTATTTTTTCAAGTCAATAGCAATATTAATCCTTATACCCTAACCAATAAGTTGAGATCCATAAATCCATATTAAATCATGAATCCATACAACATGTGTGTTTTCTTAATGTGAAAATAAAATAAAAATATAGATAAATCTGATGAACAAAAATCCTATAAACATATAAACCTGGACATCTCAATAGAACAAGTCTTCTGAACACACCTTTATGATGTTCATCACAGGCTCCAACACATTCCAAAGTCCTGATATACGAAATCTATAATAGTAAAATAAAAAATCAAATGGACATCTATGATAAAAATTTTTCACATCCTAAACTAACTAACACCATTTATATTATAATAACGGGTTAGTTACAAGGACCCAAGTATAGATCCCTATATACCAAAGTATTCTGACAATCATGGAGGGCCTCGGGTGTGAAATTGGGTAGACTGTTACCTCTAATTAGATTATGAAAATATTTAAAATAATAAAATATAATCCCTGGTAGTAAATATTCTGGTTGTGGAAGTAATCATTATAAACATGGAAAAAATAAATCAAATACAGTGAAGTCTTAAATTTCTATGTCATATATGCAATACCAAACAATGAATGGTTATTCACCACATATATGAATGAATGAATTAAAAAATCATGCACTTCTGCAAAATTACATAAGCTAAATAACATAGTGATTCGCTAATGACACTAGTGAGTTGCTCCAGCCTAATCATAAAAAATCATTAAGAGATGATCTACTCATTCGTACAACCATGGGTATCATGCTAGTCCATCATGCCTTTATGATAAACCTAAAAGATAACATAATTTCTACATGTAATCTATTTTTTGCACATAGTGGTTTATAAATAATATCATTCGGATACACCCAACTGTGACCCAATAACCTATTTTCATATACTTAGGCTCATTAATTATGACCATACAATCCATAATAGAACTAGAATGAATAAATAAATACAAAATGCCAATGATTATTAAATTTTATATTCTTATTTAATGGAAATAAAATGATTTGGGAAATTATCTGGATGATATACTATTAAATATTTGTTTAAATCCTATCCAACAATTGGTTTTTGATCCAAATTTTCCACACCTACTAAGTCATACACTAAAAATGTACCAAGGTAATCTATGTCTCCATTAGTAGATACAAGTACAATCCATGTGATAAAATATAATACCTCCAATAAATAAAATGTAGGATTTCATATATCAACTAAGCATCTTGTACGTACAACATTTACATGGATCTCAAACCACTCATGTTATGTGTAACACAGTCCAATGTCAAGTCTTCGGTCTTAAACTATAGTTAGTTATGACTTTTTAGATCGTATAATAGCTATGGGGAATGAAATTTAGTTGATATGGAAGGAATACTCTTATAATTTAAGATAATAACTCAGCATAATAAAATAAATAGATCAACATCCCATTCCTTGAAAAGTCATTCAAATGAAGAAATAATGAATCCACCTAATTCTATTGAGTATCATAGTCCGAGTATTGAGGAGATCATAAAAATTTCATAGGGTTTTCATCATCCCTTGCTCAGGGAGTAATGTTCCCATAGTTAAACATCTAGTGTCACATGAATCATAGACATGTAGCCATCATAATTGGTATCTAATGTATTAGGTGTTCTGATATACACATAAAAATCCAAATTCGTTAATCCTTTTATATGGAGGAATCTTAAGGAAAAATCAGACTTTCAGTAATGGATGTTATAAAGGTATAAGGACTCATAATCCAAACTATAGAAAGTACATGTGGGAATCCCTATCATTTAATAGTTAATAAAATATGCTCGAAATCCAGTTCTTAGGTAGTACCTCTAGGAATCCCCAGCATAGCATCACAATTAAAACTATCCCCCTAGGCCATATTCTATAAATCTTGTCTCCAAATCATATCTACATCAACCGTACCTAAATGAGGAAATTTTTATAATATTAGGGTTAAATAAAAACCAAAAACTATTACTTCCACTCTAGTTTCCAAACCTCTCAAACACAGATTTCGTTCTAAGTGACACTCACTACCATATTTCCCAAACACATAATACAATTTCTCTATGTCGGTCAACTACTAGGGTTCCCACTATGGTAACCTGGATCAATAAATAGAATTGGGATCCATTGTGATATCATTATGGTAAATATATATGTAGAGATATCACACTATATATCCCCTTTGAAAACACAAAACCAAAGGTATTATTCTTGGGATCCAAAAAAATAGAAGAATTAGTGGAGTCACATAAGTTGTCATCTAGGACAGTTCATCAGATGAGGCATCAAAAAGTGGATCCTCATTCAAAAACTGTTCTCTTAGGCTAGTGTACAACTATTGGGGTCACATATAACACAACCCCATCATTAATAGTTCATTGACTCATAGAGCCAAAAGGTAACACCTATCAAGAGAGATGAAATCATGGAGAATACCACATAAATAATACTCATGAGGGATGGATCATTGTGTATCTTTGTTTCTGGGTTCTATTCAATGATGTATTGAACAAAACAACTATGCATAGTATCATTTCTTGATATAGTCCTTCTATCCATGGTTTATCCCAAAAATGTTACCACTAAAGAAAATTTGAGATCACATTCCCTATCGAAAAAACATTCCCATTACCTTAATCTCGATCTCTTCTAATATTTCACATATTAGAGACAATATAATATATTTATTGGACGAAAAGACTCTATAAATTATCACCCACCAAATAATTGCATTAAGTATTATTATAATCACCTAAATGGTTCCACCATCACAATATACTAGGAATTTTACACAAAATGGACTCATATTCTTCCCACTTATGAGTCATTTTTACAAAAATCCCCCAAAATGCTTAAATGGGTAATTAAGACACTATACAAGAGGTGTAATAATATTACACATTGTTTACTCCTAAACATCCACCTTCAATGTGTACTTATACACCTCTTGGGAATACATGGTGTCTAGCAATGTACTATTAAATATCTATAGAATAAGTGGTGACTTGACTTATTCTAATAAATGCCCAAGAAAACCCAAAGGAATGACTGTATACTAATATTTGGACATATCCCCCTTACATAGGGTCTCAACCCATGTACCCGACCACATGTCCAGGTTTTACTACATGGTGTGTACTCTTGGTACATAGATTGTCATCTCAAAAACACCATTTTTTCATTTACTCGTATACATAGCTAGTATCACTAAAGGATGTGTACATTTGATACTCATTGTTTACATCCATTAAATTATTCTTCCCCAAATGGTAATTACAAAAGGAATCTGTTCGTGAAACCACATGCCATGTGATTTCAATTTCTGAATGAGAATCCCCCAATAACATATGGAAACCCCCCTTTTCCCCAGTTAAGCATATATCTACCATAGGTGGGAAACTAACAGTAATAATATGGAATTAAGGAACTAAAATTATAAATCTATATGTATATATGTCAAAAATATAAATACAACCAACCATTGGACAGAATAATCTAACGATTCACCTATTTCGACATTCCACAATAGCCGCATGACGAACAGAGTCATCCAATGTTCTATAGTAACAACTCGTCCCCTGAATCCTCTTTGTGCCCATCCATTTCTTATCTAGTTCAATTTATGTACAATCATTAACGGATCTTATGTGAAAATCCAATCGAGGATGTGAAATAAAATTGGATAAGGAATATAAATAAAATATGAAATGAAATTAAAAAAGGAAATTGGGCCTAACCCCACCCTGACACTTATCCTGAATTTATGCATTGAATAAGAAAACCACTAAAATAGAATCAACCATGGATATATAATCCCAATAAAAAACTCCATTCAATATCTATCATTTTATAAAAATATAAAATTTACATAATATTATATTAACTAAATATTTAATTTTAATTATTCAATGATATTTAGAATAACTTATATATCCCCCAAAATAATATCCTATGGTAAACACCATAATATTAAAATAGTAGAGTTAATAGAAAAATTAATGGAGACCATATTTTTTATACTTGGGGGGTCTATTTTAACCCTCGTGAGTGTCTAAAAGAAAAAAAATTAAATTTCAACTATAATTAACATTATTGAAAAAGAAGAGGTCTTTATAATATTTTTTTATACAATATATACTTTCCTTGAGGAATGAATTTATAATATAATTTTCAAGTCCCATAAAATTTTGTTTTCAATAAATTTTAATTTATATTTTAATGATCATATACAATTATATTTAATTCATTAAATTTTGTAATAAATACCATGAGACTATTTATTATCATTACATTTTCTTGTTATTAAATTAATTATTCTGAACAATGTGTATAAAAATAAAATTTTTATATAAGAGTGATATATATATATTTTAAATTCACTCTATAATAACTCTAATGTAAGTGATTTTATAATAGACAGTACTCTTATATAAACAATAATTTCTTATATTTAATTTTCATTATCGATAATAAATTTTCTAAAATTATGAGATTCTTATTTTATTATATTTCACCATTCTATGTCCAAAGACTGTAACATGGGATAAAAACACTTAAAAATTATTATTAATTATTATTATTTTGGTTTTCATATATTATAATATTTTACTCATGAAAATTAGAGGCAAACTATTTTATAATACTTATTTTGGGAAAACCATTAATTAATCAACCCCTTTCACAAATTCATAACATAATATCCATTATTTAATAAATCTATTATTAATTTTTTACTTCGATGCATTTTATTATTTCATTCTCAATGGAAAAATACTTATTTGATTAACCCGGACCCATGAAAACATTAATCAAATGGAAAAAAATATTTACACTAAAAATTTATAATGGTTGTATCATGGTATTTATAAGAAAGATTTCAAATGAAAATATCATCATGATCTCACTACTTATCATCAATCGTGTCTTCTATAAAAGTCAAAAACCATCACAAATTCAACATTAGAGTATGCATCAGGTCAAAATTATAGAAAATTAATATCAATATTATGGTTATACCATAAGTAATGTATACTATTGATAAATATTGGTTTAGTATGATTATTCACTTTGTCTATGTCCTCCATGACACATCTAAATTAATTTAATATGATTAATTTCATTCATCCTTTGAGGCATTATTGAATTCATCTTAGGATTATATCATACATCTGGGGATATTTGGATGGAATAAGATGACTTCATAGTACTTGGGGGGGGGGGGGTGTAAAGTAGAATCCTCTTATTGCATACCACAAAAATCATCACCCAACGTATACCACATGAATCATTAGACTTTGACTATGTAGGGACTGGATATCCTAGTGGTTCATCTATAATACACAATTGGACAAAATTTCCTTGTAGTGTTTCTGTGGATTAACCACAAGAAAAATAAGTATTCTCCTAACATTTTATATATTTCTTTTTCTATATATTTACCATTTACATATGTAAATATGAATAATTCATTGGCTATTTATTTTTCTTTACTAGGGTAAAAGTAAACTCTTCCATATGAATTATCAACATATTTCCTTTATTTAAACTAAATTGGTTTATTTATTTACTTGATACTCCTCCTCTAATACAACAGAAATGATTTAGGGCAATTAAACAACTGAATAAACCTACAACTGAATAAACATCCTAGGTCCCCTCCTATTGGGTTCTTGGAATATCTCTAGTTACCCAAAAAACCAGTTATTACTTCTATAAACCGCAAAATACAAATTACATTAGTTATTATCAATGAAAAGACTATAATAAATCTATTCCATATTAGTCATAGCCATAAGACTATGTATATGAGGTGAAACATTGATAATATCCCATCAATATGATATTCACTCATGAATGCTAGATGAACTCCCCTTACCATAGAACGCTATATCATTAAGGGTTAGTTTCTTAGTTATAAATGGATTATTATTATCTACACTATGGTTTATTTTATTTCATCCCTCATGCATCTTGAGATAGAGATTTTATATTTAAGACAACATGAAGCAATAATCACATAAGAAATAGAGAGTATCATTGTATATGAGATCAGTTTCAGTTTGAATTAGGATCATGAAATTCAATACATGTGTTAATGTTAATTATGAAATTATATATCAAAAAAATTAGAGTGATTTAAGGTGAGTGAGAATAAAAAATTTTCAATGATACAAGAACATTAATACAATTCAAAATATTTGAAAAATACCACCCAAAAATGACTCTAACCAAAATCAACACAATTGAATGAGTGAAATAGTATAATAATGATCACAGAAAATAAAAACAACATATTTAATGTGATTCTATCATTTTTGGGCCTATGTACATGGTATGAAAACTACCACAAATTTGTTTTTCAGATCAAACAAGTTCACGAACATTCTAAATATAGATCAACATAAAACAAAAATTGTTCATTAAATAACTTATTTAAAAATAGTATATATTATTTTTATGAAACATATAAAATTTATTGATTCAGTTATACAATGGGGTCTATATCATTGTATATTGTCTAATGGTGCATGAATGGAATAATGGGGAAGCATTGGGTATCATTCTTCTATTTATTTATAAACATACTCAATGATTCTTCCCTGATTTTCAAAGAATCCTCACTTATTAACAAATAAGGATCACCTACAAAAACTCATATAGGAATGATGAAATAAAATAATTAATGTGAAGATGATCGGCTCAGAACGAAAACTCATCACATCTTCAAAATTAATCATGTATTTGGTTATAAACATAGTATAATGGTAGTATGGCATGGTATTATAGTATGAATGAATCTATCCTGTAGGATATGGAAGCTTGGTTAAATCCATACCCTTTAAAACTGCACATTACATATTAACAAGCCATCTAATAGGAATATACCATCGATCATTACAATCCAGAAATGAAATTTTGTAATTGAGATAAGTCGATCCCATGAACGTCCATGATCATTATGGTGGGTTAATAGTAAATGGATAGTGATTTATTTCAAATAATTAAATTAAATAGAGAGGAATAAATACATGAGAAAGGAAAAAATTGGAATGTATACCCAAAATGTAGGTCAGGGCATATTCTATTTTCATGGATTGATAAAGAATCCCATATAGAAAAAAAACCAAGTGATTATCTCATATAAATATATATGATTCAATATAAAATTTGAGATAAATAAGAAATCAGTATTTTTTTCATTTTTTAATAAATGTATAAAAATATAATATAATAAAAATTAAACATGGAAATTTTATATATTTAAAAATATTCAAAATTTTCACAAACAAAGTTTTTATGTGTATGAAGAACTAGTGCATCACGAAATGATGATTGTTCATTTTTCCCTTCACTACCTCTAATGGAAGAAAATATGATAAAAAATATATTTATATATGATACATAAAATTTCTTTAAGATTATTTAATTTTTATTTAGAATATACCTTTTTGATTCCCATATTATATAAATATGATATTTTTTTGAGGAAGTCTGGACTACCGACCCCTCAAGGGGAAATGATTCATTCAAATATTACACCGATGGTATTAAGGACGCGTCGAGTGAACATATATTATAAATATTAGAGGATGATTCTAATTTAATTATATTATATTCAAATGCATATATATATATTGTTTCCATTCCCTATTGTAATATTATAATAAAAATAAAACAATGTTTATGCGTACGTACGGCCTATCGTCTACATGAATAGTGTATTACATTTTATACGT
Organism: Viscum album; assembly: GCA_963277665.1. Classification (NCBI taxonomy): domain Eukaryota; kingdom Viridiplantae; phylum Streptophyta; class Magnoliopsida; order Santalales; family Viscaceae; genus Viscum; species Viscum album. The sequence goes on along the minus strand of OY728126.1, from coordinate 809,150,118 downwards.
CTATATTCTATAGATTATTATAATACACCTAAACTGAATATAAATTAAATTTATATCATCTCTTATATTCTATAAATCATGATATATATAAGGACTAAACATATAAAAAATTAAGACATAAGAAAATAACAATGTGAATATTACCCAAAATGTGACGATAACATGAAATTATTATCAACCATGTAATATATAGTCATCATAAAAACATATATAATATTAGATATAATAATTTGGTTTTTAAAATATTTATAATAAAATTAATTTTATTGTACCAGAGTTTAGAATGAGTATGACAAGAGTCAAACACAAGGTAAGAGAATTTCATCTCACATTTTACTTCTCTAATAAACATGATTTATTCACCACCCTTTACATTTGAGTGGTTTTTATACTTATGAAGGATGAATTACATGATTTATTATATTAAATATATGGAAACTAAGAAATAAATTTTTTGATATTTCTTTCATGTTATTTATGTTTCAAAATATACCATATCAGAAAAGTAATTTTCTCTCAATTTTTATTCATTGAGACATATGTCAAGTTATGAACTTATATTTTTCCATGTGGTGTCTAAAATACCATTAAATTGTTATATAATTAATATATTTATTTTTTATGTTAGTTTAAATTTCATATAATTTCATTTTCTTATATGTGTAGTTTTGTTTAATGTTACTAATAAGTAAGTGTTCATTGATATAATCTCATTGCCACTCAATATTTTTTATGATTATGAAACCATTGATGAAATATTTCAATCCATATATTCAAAAAAACCATGGAATTTTCTTCTCCTATAGTTATTTAATATAATATCATGTATTAGTACAATTTTCCACTCATAGATTCAAAATACAATTATTAAATTATTTTTAGAAAATTCTGCCTTTACCATCTTTTTTGTCGGAAATATGTGTTCCTTCAAATACATGTCTTCTAAAAGCTTTAAAAAATATTATATTCCAATAAAATGATAATTAAAATACCCTTTTAACCATGTTTTAAATACTAAAACAAAAGGGGTTTTAATATTGAATGTTCTCATCATTTTAAGTTGAATTCACCATTCTAAACATTTTATAATGAAAAAGAAATGTTCGGTGTGTATGGATTTATCTCATGTCATGACCGATATTCCATTGAAGATTTCATTACAAGAATTAAAATTTATTATTTTTTAAAGGAAATATTTTCCTAATATTCAATACATTATTTCATTAAAATTATTTGAAAGAAATTTGTTTTCAAAATGTTTTCAATAATTCTTTTAAATTTTAAAAGATTTTTTTTAGGAAAATGGATTTCTAATTATTTTAACTTTTAATGTGCATTTAAAAAAAATAAAGGATCTTTTCTTGAATAAATGTTATAAAAAGTAATTTAAAAATTAGTTTCCATATATTATGACATCTATTGATGATACTCATTCTCCAAAGGTATAATTCATAATATTTCGTTAGTGGTTTATGTTTTGAATGAATGATTCTTATGACATGTGTTTTTCTTCCTCGAGTTATATGCTTATGAATCTTACTTATTTTTCAGATGTTATTTTTTAATGAAATTTTATGGAAACCTATACATTTTCCATAGGTTATTATGTGGTGGAATGATAATGATACTCATTTAATTTCATGAGTTTGTATTGTTGGTTCTAAACCCCATCTCTTTTTATGGGTGATGATATGATGTAAGTTTTACTATCCTCTGGAACATATATATATGTTTTTGTAAAATAATGGGATATATAATTACCAATAATGAATTGGACAATGATCAATTGTTATTATGATCAATGGGCATATATCACGTATCCAATCTAGAAAATAAGAAGTAACATCAGTCATATTCCAAGCGTGAAAATAAGTAGGTGCATGGATTATTGGTGAGGCCTGAAAAAATGTAGGTTCCTAAGTTGTATCCCAATCTTGAAAAAACGTAGGTGCATGGTCTATAGCCCAAGATATAATATAATAATCTATATAGGTAGTATCCCAAACCTAAATGTACTAGGGTGCATGGGTTGTAGACCAAGTCTAAATGAAATAGGGTGAATGGGTAGTTATGCAGATCCAAATCAGTTGTATGGGTTATAGCACAATCGAAAAAATGGTATTAAGGTCTTCATATGTATATTTGGCATAGGTTTTATTATTTTTACATGTATTCCATAGTTACATGTTTTATTCCTATTTCATTATCTCAAGGATTATGGTCTTTACTTCCTTATGATTTATGTCTTGTGAACTACTATGTTTTATTCCATTATTCATTATTATGGTATTTGATATTCAGGGTATAATATTATAATATTATGATCACATTCTCTTGCCCATATTGTCAAGTTTAACCTTAAATTCCTCCCTTGATTACCCTTACTGAGCATCTAATGTCACTTTTTTATGTTTCCTTCCATAGGTTATGTATATATATACTATGTATGATGTGTCTACGAAGGGTCATAATCATGTAGAACCTATTGGAAGATAATGTAGCTCCCTCAAGTACAAGGTTTTATGTTTTCATGTTTCCAAAGGAAGTAGACTATTATGGACTTTGGGATTTTATTTGTATAATGTTATAATTAATATGTAAATGTTATGAAATGGTAATTTATGAAATTTGAGGGTCGTTATATAAATGGGTTTCTTTAAAAGATAGTTATATAATTATTAGTATAGAAATTATATTTGATGTTGGTTATTAAATAATATTTATAATAACATTTTTGTTAAAAATATCGTTTTTAATAATGAAAAGATTATTGTTTTTTAATCAATTTTTCAAAAATGTTGTTCATTTGAAATTTAAAACATTGATAAAAAATGAAAACAAAAACAATTGGTTAATTAAAATATATATTGATTCTATATGTAGAACGGATAAATAAATCAATATAATAAATATAAAATTTATAAATACATTCTAAAAGAATACTCTAATAATAACATTATCCTTATCACCCAAATGAAATATATTATATTTTTTTTATATAATATATATTAAAATTAAATATCGATTTATAAATTTCAATTTTCTTAAATCTAATAATAATTTTGATATAAATATTATTTAAATAATTATCTCAATTAATATGAAAATGATGATAATTTCATTATTTTGAAGTCATAAAAAAATAATATTGAATTTTTGAAATTATATAACTGCGAATATATTTAATATCAGAACATTGAATAATAAAAAACAATAATATTCATTTTATTTAGTAGTAATCAACATGACTATAACGATTATTTATGCACTTATATATATATTTCAACTACATATACAATGAATTAAATAATTTTACATTCCCAAAAATAATGGAGACTCAAAAAATAATTTATGAATATATATCTAAAATTGGAATTTCTGTTATTCATAAATTTTATATAATAATCATGAAATTATGATTTACTAAATTTATTATACCATGTATTATGAAATTATATCATTAATTTATTTATAATTTATTTATAACAATTTATAAATATACGTGGTTTATGATGCATTAATAAATTCAATGTCTGTAATTTAAATATATTAGGGTATTCTGAGACATTTGTAATTAAAATAATTATTTATTTTGAAGGTATTATTATACTAATATAGAAAATATCTCATATATATATATACACTTATAAGATGAAAAATAGGGAACTATTATTATATATTAGTTTACCCTAAGAATATCACATTCATTTCTATATATTATTTAATAATTAAAAATAGATGTTGATAGTTTATCCATTGAATATGATAGAATATACATGTTTTAGTGTGACGACTTTTATGATATATAATTTCTTTTATTCCAATTTGGAATATGGTCAAATATGGGGTTTTAAGAATGTTATTTGTTTTCATAAGATTTGAACCATATGATTGTCATCTATAAAAAATTTATATTATTAATAAAAAGTAACTTACAATTTATATAATATACTAACCATATTTTTATAGTTGAATAACATCTGTAGAAATAATGTAACATTGAATATATGATTTATTTTCAGAGTATTCATTAAAAATTTAATCGTTAAATATAGATATTTTAATTGAAATGAATAAAAAATCATATTATTGTTAAGCCATTTATATAAAAATTGAGATAATATATATTAAGATAAATAGTACTTTTAGTGATAAATGGTATACTTCCTTAGATGGTGATAAATAAGGAATCTACTAAAGTGTTTGAATTATATATCTAAATATAAATATAATTTTTATACCACTAAATTCAATTATTTGATCAGACAATATAACATAAAATCAAAACAGATTTAAATTAATAAATATTCATTGAAAATATAGAATCAAAATATAAAAAACTATCAATGTAAAATAAAACAATATTGGAAAATAAAAAAATACAATGTCATAAAAAATACATTGACTGTTGAATAATAAATGTCAACACCTTAAAGGTTTTTATTACAAAATGATTCCAATCATATGAGCCCCTCACTTTGATCTATTAAGGTAATATGATATGTGGGTATGACCCTATATATCCAAGTTCCACACCCATTTCTTTCTATATCGTAGAGATTTAAAATATACTAAGTTTCAGACCTACAAATTCATTAACTTTAATCTCATCAAAAATAATAATTTTCTCCTATACCACGAATCTCTACTAACTAATTATCAAAAAAAATTATTCTCCATGACTAAATTGAACATTATAGTTTTCATTATATATATATTAGCATTTGAAAATTGTTTTTCTTGAAGGATAATAAAATCTAGACTCTAAAACATTAACATCATTGAGTATTTCATATCAAATAATGAACCATTATAAAATAATTACTTTTATATTTATATAAATACTTAAAAAACAATACCTCCTAGAAAATAGTTAAATAAATAATATATTTACAATCATAATTTCTAAAATAATATGGATAATGAAAACATCAAAATGAATGTAATATTAGAAAATCTCATAACTCATATTCATTACACTTCATGAATTACAGTACATAAGTCCCCTAGTGTAATTTATATTCTATATTTTTACACACTCCCATAGCCAAATTCTAAGATATTTGGGTATGTTTTCAACCTCATTAAAATGACATATTTTTAAGTATTTTTCTTCTCTGACATTCATCTAATGACCTAAAATTTACATTCCATCTCAATTCACTGTTATATTATGATAAATAAAATTATTATATATATTATGTGGAACATACTATCAAACAATAAGTCTTTATTAAATGATATCAAGACAAATGACATGAAGTTAAGTCCAAATATTTGTGATGTGTATGATGATTTGTGAAAAATATAAAAAATGAGATAACTTTATTGAAACACATAAATATCCACTATAATATCCCTATATTTAAAATTAAAAAGTCACAAATGAGGATCAATGTAAAGGTACATATGATAATTTTTCTAAAATTAAACACAATGAATTGATTGATTAATTAATCTACCAGAAACTATTCTTCATATATAAACATCTCATTTAAAACACAAAGAGGGTTATTAGTGGTAGATCATATAAAACCCCTTTTTATAAAAATTATAATAAATTTATACTTTTAGAAAAAAATACCACAATTTATAAAACAATACACATTTGAAAATTACTTCTTCAATTAATCATCCTCCAATAAAATTAATAAATTTTAAAATCACCAAAATAACAAAAAAATTAAAATATAAAAAACACGTAAAAGAAATATTTTTTGATTGGTGTTCTCATATTAGATAGTCCAAAAACAAAATTAATGGATTTTTATAATGAAAAAATAATTGAGTATTCTAAACATTATGTAAATAAACCGTCCTATAATATCTATTAAATGTAATTTTCTCTAATTAATTTCAATGGAAATATACTCCTCTTCATAATTTATCATTATAAATAACTTAAATATTAACGAGAGATAGTGAAAATAAATATAAAATATTGTTGGAATGCGTGAAACATTACTATGGTTTCATCGAATACCAACAAATGATATTGTACTGAAAATTATTATTCTAGTGAATTATCAAAAAAAATATTATAATAAAATCAAAAAAGATAAAAATATATTGTTTAAATAATAAAATTATATTGTTCTATTTACTAGACATATGTATAGTTATTAAAATTCAGTGAATTTTTTATATATTACTTGATTAAAAATATATAAAAAATAAGGAGGATTTTACATAAGGAAAATCATGACGTAAAAAACATTTTATAAGTAATATTTTAATAGACTCAATAATAAAAATAACTTCTTCTATGTGTGGTTATGGTAAATGTTCAAATAAAAAATATATAGGTTTCATTTGAATAAAATTAATATAATTTAAAATCCATGAATGAAAAGTTAGCATAATTATAAATAATATAATTTCTCACCAATCTAAACATGTTTTTTAATGATATGTGATATTGAAACATGTTTATGAAATTATGATCATTGTGTTGTTATAATATCTAACATTATTTAAATGTATCCAAATCAATTATAATTAGAATGATTAATGAAAAATTCAAATAAATGATTTTCAGATCTGATGAACCATAAAATAATGTAGATGTTTTCTTTGGTCCATTAGTTAGTAGAATCTTATTTCATTATAATTCACATATGGGTGATGTTCTCAGATAATATAAAAAGATACAAACATAAGATATAACAAATAATTAACCTTTTATTAAAAGTCAAATATAAATATATGATTTTTTTTCATCCACAACACTTGAGATCATCAACATCATGCTTCCAAAAATACAACATCAGTGATAGATTATATAACTAAGTTTTATTTCCTAAATGAACATGATACTAAATCAACTAATATAAATTCATATGTTCAGGAATTATTCATCTAATACATTACACATTCACCAAATTAATAATCATCATAAAATTGTGAAGTAAAATAAATTCTATATATATAAAATAAACCTAGTTTTGAACATTATTTATGGTACAATAATATCCCCCTACAAACATTATGATTAGATACCTTCATATAATTAAGGAAGAACACACAATATAACATTGATTGTATGAATTTTTTTAATATCCATTAAATAGTATTGCCTTCTAGACATCCCTATTAACTTTTTTAATCTTTTAATTTCCATGATTAATTATTGTCATGTTTTCTTGAGGTACCTACCTGGGTACTAATATATGACCATTTTAAAAATATTTGGTATCTATATTCTTAAACTATGTTAAAATTATTACTTCTTGTATTTTGACTTATTTGGAAGGAAAAGAATAATTATGTTTACATATTAATGTCACCTTAAATTAACATTATTTATATTCCTATAAAATCATATGTAAGAGTATTCAATGTTGATAAAATAATAACATAATCAATAAATGATTCATTAAATATAGTATCATTAAATATCATCTAGATAAAAAGATATGAGTCATCCTTTATATTAGTAAACCTATTGTCAATTCTAAAAATAAAAATTCCATCATACATGGTTCTAGGATTTTATTTATGTCCATAAATAATTTTTCATCGTTATAAAACTATTCCACATAATTTATATCCTCAAAACAAATTCTTTTTTATCCATAAAACTTCACTAAAACATATGCATAAATAAATAAACACTTTAAATTAATTTAAAACAGAGAAAAGTTATTATGAGCTACAAAGGATAGAATTATATGAACATTCTCTATCCTAGACACTATATAAAAATTCCCTACACATTCTATGATATCTTCTTGGTTATAGACATTAACAACTAGTATCATATTATTATGGACAATATTACAATATTTAATCAACCTATTATAGATTAAACAATTAAAATATATTATTTAATATCCTTTTGACAAACAACCATTGTCCAATCCATGTTCACTTCCAATTGATTACGTTATTTTTATAAATATATTGTCTAATATTTTTCACACAAGGAATCATCATTTATATTGGCTTCAAATTTTGATAATAAAAAAAGCCTCCCAAATTCATTTCCATGGGATAATCAAGTGAGTATAAATTTATATACAGCACCAAAGAGATCATCACAAAGATAATTCAATAACTTCAACTGATATCTTGGTAAAATGATATTTTGATAATCATCTATGAATAAACTATCTTTAGTGGAGAAAATATCTATTACCATATCTTCTATTATATTAGAATCTAGTATGATAATTTTTCATAGATGTGTGAATGAATCTTGTAATTAAATAGTTTTCATTTAAAAAATATAATCTAAATTAGTATCCTCAAGATGTTTTAATTCGTAACAAAGATCACATTCATTATAATTAATGTTAATCGATTTATCATTGTTTTTTATTCATTTTCTAGAAACTCAAAATATCATAAAATATATAGAGTGTCCTAGATAAATTCACTCATCATCCTTTCGATCAAATTTATCAAAATGGTATTATTTATTTAAAATAATTTGTTTGAAACCAATTTCTATAATGTAAGAAAGTTTTGGAATCCAAACACACTATAATAAATATGTTTTCTTGTGAGGTTTCAAAACTAAAATCACAATGAGTATTTTTTTTATTTTTAAATTTAGAAAAATAATCACTTTTAAAAAAAGATAACATTAATCATGTTATCGATGGGTTTTTATACATTTTTTAAAAACATGAAAACCCTTACAAAAATTACATCTTCCTAGTAAAATTTCCACACCAATGATGGGATTAATATTTTTCAAAATTGTATTTTTTTTAATAGAAATAATGTATTTTATTAGTAGTAATATGATATACAAATATTTAGGATTCCAAAAAATCTATAATTAAAAGGTGTCCTTATAATTGGATGTTGGAAAAGCAATTTTATAGTTCATTGATATATACTCATAGATTTCACCAAAAAATATCTTTGTAAGGGATATTTCTACAATAGTGACCATGTAATTTCATAACTAGATTTATTCATTCATTAAACTATTCTTTTTCTAATTTTAATTTCATGGTGTTGATAATTTTTAAGTAAATATTTTTTAATAATAAAAATATTTACATTTATCATTTCTAAATAAACCAATATAATAAATCCATTTAGAGGAAATAAATACTAATAAAATTAAATAACAGGCATAAATATTTAAAAAAGAAAAATTGAATTCCATTTAAGTGGAAAAAATATATAATTTCATGTATAATGTAATCATCCACCATTAAATATACATAATTTTTTTCTTCTAATAACTTTTTTTAGCTCTAAATGGGTTTTGTGTACTATGTATAAAGCTTTATTTGACGATACATCACCAGTAGGATTAAATATTGACTTGGGTCATTTTTCATATTTGAAAGTGTCACAAACATTGGTTAATATTTTCATTTCATAATGAAATTCCTTCACTTATACTTTTCTTTAATGTTTAACTAAATTATAGAATTTTCTATATTCTAATAATATATGTTAAAAACAATAATATTATTCTAAATCATTATGAAAAGTTATACTCCAATTTAAATGGTATTTTATGTCTATAGTGAAACATTTTTATACCTATCAACCAGTAATGTGTCGTCTCGATTATAACATTTAATCATATATTTATCATTCTCATAGATCATATATAATACATTATCACGTAAATGAATAATGATGAGGATTTAATTCTTATGTTTTAATACATAAATAAAATTATAAATTAATATCTAGTCATGGGATACTCTATCACCAATAACTATAATCGGAACTTATATGTTCTCTCTACAAAATAATGTACCTCACGTTATCTTTTATATGTTATTGAATTATTTATTTTATTAATTAATTTACTGATTAAAACTTACTTCCACATACAAATTTTTTTGGTTTTTATTATTCAACCAATTTTCCTAAAACATCGAATGCAACATAATTGGTACCCAAATTTTCATCAATCCATTTTTATTTTTAAATAAAATAGTAGGAATCCAAAGTTATTCAAATAATATTTTTTGTATATCATTGGTATTTTAATAATTTTGATAAATTTCATGTTTAAAATATTAAAATTAATTTGATGGAAAATATTTCAATCCAATTATATCCTATCGAAAATTTATTGGAATGTGAATTCTTTGGAATAGACATTCTAATGGGCATTTTCAAATCCCAGGGGAATTAGACAATGATTTTCATTAAAATCAAGTTTCCATAAAGACTAAAACTATAACATTTTGAATAATAATATTCATTACTTATAATAAATCACATAGAGTTGGAAACAAATAATCATATCTAATTATTATATAATATAATTTCTACAGAAGTCCTTAATTAAAACCATTTGGAATAAATAAGGTGGAAAAATAAATATAGGGAGAAGGGTTGCCATTCAAGGAAAGTGTAACCTCTGAGGTAAATAAAGAATATGAAAATTATCATCATTATTAATATTTTGAATTAAATATTAAATTTACTTTAAAGTGATTTCTTAGATCAATGACATACTGGATACGCAACAACGGGTTTCTTTGCAATCATAAATTGCACACAACATAGAGTTATACAGAAAAATAATATAATAAAATTATTATTTTAAATGGAAATTAACACCTAGACTTTTATGGGAAATAATGAAAAGAACAATCTAAAAAATTATTATATATGTTTGTTAAATGAATTTATGTTATCCGATAAATTTTAGAGCATTAAAATGAGAATTAATCCTATTTAAAGCATAAACACTCTTTTATTCAATAAAAGGACGACTTACTACCCTTTGATGGAAAAGTATTTATAAATATATTTTTTTGTTAGTTTACTAAAATCTATCTTAAAAAATAAAATTTTAATTCCGAATTGGAATATATAAATTTACATTTGGTAAATTTTCGGTATGGTTCTGATAAAATTAAATTTTAATGAATAGTGATGAAATAACACATTTTAATTCAAAACATGCCATTAATTTAATTTAATTATATAGTCAGATTGTTATTTTAAGTGGTTTAAAATTTTATTGGATTATATTTTTATGATTTAATCCAATGTTGGTTTTGGATTTAATTTAAATTTTATAATAGACATTAAAAAATGTCAATCGTTTTATAGTTATTATTTCTTAAAAACACGCTTTCTTGTTTTGACAATGATAAATAATTTTAATTTTATTTCTGGAACTTCAATGTTTAGAATTTTAAAAAATGGATTCCATATTTGGAATCAGAAGTTCCAAAATGTGTAAATTGTTAAATTTTATTTATAGAAATTTTGAATATTATCTTTAGTAAATATTTTATTTATCATGGTTAATAGTTAATCTGGTAATATGTGTGAAAAAATATATTATAATAATATTAAATTACTCCTACACATGTCCTAAACATATTAGATTAGATATTCCCGAACAAGGGAATCCTTGGGTCGATATTTGGTCCCCATGGATCCATGTTGAGGTGGAACTAAAACTTTTTATTAATTAATATAAAGTAAAGACAATAATGAAAAAAACATGTATCTTTCGGTAAAACAATTTTTATATGGGGTAATATAAGTAATATAACAGACTATAAATATTCATTTGAAATATAAAAATATTTCTTTCATCATTGTAAATTGTTTATAATATTTTGACATTAAAAAAATAAACTGAATTATGACACAATGGTGATGGAGTAATTTCTTCATTAATAATGGACTCAAATAAATCATACTAAAATTATAAAAGTAAATATATTTTTGAAACTTTTTTTCCATCAATAATTTTTAGAGATAATAATTACATTTTATATTTTATTTAATGATGGTTTTTCTAATGAATCAAGTTGTTATAGATTTTTTAAAAGTCATGATGTGAATAGTTTCTTAATTGTCACAAATGAGTCTTTAAAACAATTGATATTTTATTAAATGTTAAAATCATCCTAAAAATATAAGATATGTCCAACTGAAATATATGATGTTAAAAATGTCATTAATGATCTATTTTGTGTTTCTTGAAATTTTATTGTAAATATATTAACCTTATATTATGAATATGGTAAATGTTATATAATTTAACAAAATGTCAAATTAAAATGGTCCAGAGTAAAAAAATATCCAAAACCTTTCCATTTATTTTTGGATGGTTTTATTTCAACTTATATGAACCTTATAATTTAATTATAAAATTTATTGAACTTTTTAAATAGATATTTATTTTATAATAAAATAAAATATTCAAGCTTTCCTAATGATCCCCTCACACCCCTTATAAAAATCTATCACCTTTATCCATTTCTCACACATATCATGAACACTTTTCTCATCCAAAATCTGATGAAATAATCTCCTAACATTAACATCAACCACCTAGATTCCTAAAGATATGTATAAGTCTCTTCAAGAATGTCTTTTGGTTCCAACAAAAGGGTGTTACCCAATTTAGATGAAGAACATGAAGCAAATGAGTAAAGTCAGACACGAGGTAAGGGGATTTCTTAACCCAATTTCCATTATTTGTGTTGAACATATACTTTTTAATTATGTCATTATATGAATATTTGTGAATGAAATATGATTTTATTACACATAATATACATTTATATTGCGTGTTTTTATAATTTTCACACATAATTATGTCATTGATTTATCCTTATTTTAATGATACATTCTTTGAATGTGAACTTCTTTTCCCTAATTCAATTCTTTTGGTTAAACTTATACAAATAAATTATGTCATTAAATTAATATGTTTGAAATACCTATGATTGTTTTACACATAATATTCACTTATATGGAGTGTTTTTATATTTTTCACACATAATAATTTCATTGATTTATCCTTAATTTAATGATACAGTCTTTGAAAGGGAACCTTTCACCCTCCACTTTTAGTCAAAAAATAATTTTCTAATGTTTATTTTAATTTAATTTTTCTTATGTTGGGATGTGTTCTTCTATATATTTATTAAATTACATTGTATGTCCATCTAATGATATAAACTTTTCTCTATCAACGAATCTTTTTATGAATTTTAATGTGTCGTCGTTCGGATGTAGAATTTTTATAAGGGACTATGTCTCAATATCCATTTATTTCGACATATCGTAATATTGTGGGTATTTATTATCCTATAAGGTGTATGTACTTCCCATTTACATATTTTATCATCTATCTACTTATTCTCATGATATTATATCTTTTTAATATAATTCTTTAATTATTTTTATTCATGTATTTTCTAAGTGGTAATTGACTCTTTATCTAAAACATTGATTAAAATGGTTTATATATTTAATAATTTAAATATTTATCATTAATTTACGTGTATTAAAAATGTTTTTAAAGTATTAATTTAATGGATATTAAGGTTTTAGAACATTAATACCGTAGAGAGATTCAATGTGCTATGGGAAACATTGACAAAAAATCTATTTGTTAAATGTTTTTAATGGTTTTGGAAATAGACTGGATATGTCAATATCATGAAATGTTATATCTTGATTAGAATGTGGAAATGTTATCTTTTATTTATTCTTGTTTTATGTGTTATGATTATGTTGTGGATCTTGGTCATTTCTTAAGCATATGGGTATTTCTATGATAAACCTTCGGTGGGTGGGCCTGAGATAGATCTCCAATGAATTGGGTAATATGACAGAGGTAATTGATATTGTTTCTCCTAAGAGATTTAAAGAATATAAAATGATGGTTATTCTAAATGTAACTCCCTTTGAAGCTGTGAAAGCTACAATATACGTATTTTATGTATTATATATGTTACATTTATGATATATAATTTCTATGTGTTATTCAAAAAAACCAATATTTTATGAGTTATGTTATGATTGAAAAGGATGGTTTCAATGATTGTATTTGTTGAAGGGTTACAACTTCTTTTCCTTATTTTATAACCCTTAATTTGCTTTTTATTCTCATCCCATGTTTTGAAATGTTTTCCATAGGATATAAAGATGAATAGGGTCAAAGATGGGATTATGGAAAATCCATGTTTTCTAAAACATGAAACTAGACATGTTTTTTTAATGAGATCTTATTTTTTGAAAAAAATTGAAATTTAGTAGAGGTGTCTATTTTTAAATTTTAATGATGTAATGTAATAGTTATGGCCAGATTCACTGAAACTGTAAACCTAAAAATCATCAAAGTGAATTCATGAATTAAATCATGAATAAATATGTTTAAGGTTGGGTCCTTTTGGTTGGTATGAGAGGTCAGTTGGATAACTTTATAGGTTAGTGTGTTATTTAAGAATAAGTGACATATCTATAATGGCTAGCATATTATAATGAGTCAAAGTTATTTTAGATAAATTTTATGGGCTTAAGATAACATGAATAAGTATATCTTAGTATTTACCCTCCTCATAAGATTTTATATTATAATTTTACTTATATACTCACATTGACCTTTTTGGTTTTAGTAAATGGATAGAAAAAGAAAGAAATAAGGTAATAATGGATGTGAAGAAAACTGTGATGGTCTTCTGAATAACCAACAAAATTTAATGGGAGCTTTAATGGGAACACCTATGGTTATTCTCATACAACTCTCTAGAGATATAATTGACAACCTAAACCATGGTTATTTTTATAAGTAATCATATATGTGAGAAAAAAATCCCTATAGAAGTTCAGGTAATAATAATAAAGGTAAGTATATTAATAAACCTATAAGTCAATTATGTGGAAATAAAAACCTAGGAAAATTCTACAAATGAATGGGAATATGCTATAGATGTGGTAATGAATGTCATAAATAAATAACATGACATTGAAAAAGAATGTGTCCAATTGACTCTAGGAATTGGAAAGAAGTTTATTCCGAGGGATCAATTTAATGTTTTAAATATGGTGTGCATGGTCATTATACATATAGATTTCATGTGAAGACGGTTCACGAATTGGACCTGTAAGACCATAAAAATATATTTTTACCAATACCTATTGTCCTTTCAATTGATTTTGAGTAAACTGACGATGACCAATGAAAGGGTTGGATTATTTATTAACAGATGTTTTGGCATTTTAGAATTATAGGATACGATTTATGATTTTTTAGGAATGAAGTATTATATAATACGTTTGGAATGAATGGTAAATTCACCATGAAGTGCATTTAATGAGTAATAAATCAACATATAAGGATTCAAGAGTTATTATATATTTTAGGACTATGAAATTCTTAAAAGTATTAAGACACTTTTGATGATGGGATTACATTAAAAGGATTTATCTATTATGCTTAAACCTAAAGAATGATATGTAAAAATTCTATTCATGGAATAATTTTATAATATTTTTTGGATATATTTATAAATTAAATTTTTTTATGATCTTTTAATTTGAGGTAATTATAGGTTATTACATTTTTGAATGAAAATCCGGGGTATGAGATAACATTTGTGGTCAAAATATATTATGGTTATTTTTGAGGAATTTAAATAATTTATGGGAATGTTATAAAATTATATAGTTTTCAAAAAAGGTAAACACCCAAACCGTGTGAAAATCCATCATGTTAGACCACGATATGAGAATCGAACCCACAAAAAAAGTGCGATTGGGATTTATCACCTACCACTGGACTACATGATATCCTTGGTTAATATGACCTACTATTTTTATTTAGATGATCATGTGGGTCAAGAATAACATTATTTTGGGAACTTATGTTTTATCAAATGGATATCCGTAGTAATGGAAAATGATTCTATGATTATGTGATAAATTTCATTTTGGATAGTGTTATCTCTTCAAGGAACACTATATGCTTAAAAAATATAATACTATGAGATCTCATTTTTGGATTAGTAGTTGAAATTTATTGTTGGAAGAATCTATTTTTTTATTGTAGAAATATTGTAATTTGGGTTATTTATGGAAAGGATTAACAATTCATAGAGATCATGTGATTAGGTTAATTACATTTTAGTATGAGAATTTAAGAGTAGTCGATGTTATTTGGGGATAAATGTTATGATTTACAATGAAATACAATGTGATTAAATACTTATGAATTTTGGGTTACAATCTTATTTTTGGTAACATTGACAAATTTTATGGTCATTTGTTAATGGAATGGTCTTTTCTGAACATTGGGTATCTTTTATCAAATTTTTTTGATTAAGAGTAGTATTTCCATTTATAATGTAGTATACTTTTAAGGGGATTATCTGATCAATTACTAACCATTTTGGTTTTGGATCATGTTGAAAGATAATGGAAATATACAGTTCATCTTTTTTGGATTATTTGATTCTTTATAAGTTGATTCTTGCACATTATGTGTAACCAAGTCATCTTGAATACTCATCGTTTGGAGAAAATAATATTACTTGGTATAAACTAATTAAAGAATGTTACTCTACTTGAAAAGTAAGTATATTTACATATGTACATTATAAATATCATCAATAAACTCTCTATATTTATTACATAAACTTTATAATAGAATAATTTTTTATTTACTTTTCCTACTAGGAAACAAAAGGGCATTTTACCTATCACTGGTTTGTGGTTTTCTATTCGTTAACTTTCTCCTGATCAAGTTTTCTATCACTCTCCATCAGAACATGACACTTAGTTTCACCTCCATATCAATTTTTTTTGGAATCCTAATATGTGTTATCTCAGGTAACCCTTGTACTTCAATTTACATCATTTAAAGTGATAGTTTTATTGACTCTTTTTATGGTGTGGGATATTTAATGATGTTTCTAAACCATATTTTAAAATTGTGAGGATGTGATTTATAAATGTGGGGAAGGATGTAACATCCCAAGTAAATAAAAAATTTCTATTATTCATATTTATTAATATTTTTGAAATAACTAATAATATTAAATTTAAGGTAATAAAATGTTTTATGGCTTACCTGATGCACAATAATGAGTTTCTTTGAAATCGTACGTTTCACAAAACATTGAGTTATACTGAAAAATAATATAATAATATTATTATTTTAAATGTTACTTAACTCTGAGCCTTTGTATTGTTGTAAATGATAAAAACTAACTAAAATATGATTATACATGTATGCTAAATGTCTATTCATTAAACCGATAATTTTTAATGGCTTAAAATAAAAAATAATGAAATTTTAATCATGAAAACTATAATATTCTTTAAAAGGTCAGTTTACCGACTTTTACTGGAAAACACTTTTTAAATATAATTTTTTTTAATTATATATGTTCTATTTGAAAAATTAAAATTCTTATAGAGTGTTGGGATATAAAAATTTAATTTTTGTAAATTTTTTGTATTTTTATGATAAAGAGAATTTTTTTAATTAATAGTGAAAATGTACAACATTTTAATTCAAAACTTCCTCTTCATATAATTTATTTATATAGATAGATTTTTATTTTAATCAGTTTTAAAGTTTAATTGGATTATATTTAAACCATTTAATCCTATTTGAGAAATTGGAAATAATTTTACTTTGAAATTGGACATAAACAACTGTTAATATTTTTATATTTATTATTTCTCTAAAATATGTTTTTTTAAACATAATTAATTTTATATTAATTTCTGAAGCTTTTGTGTTTTGAATTTATAAAAATATATTACATATTTTTAATCATGGGGTTCGAAACTTGTAAATAGGTAACTTTTTTAGTCATTATTAATATTTTCTTTAATAAATATTTTATTTACCGTGGTTAAAGGTAAAATCTGGTAAATAAGGGTGAAAAATAATATAATAATACCAATAAATTACTTTTAACCTAGTTCCCACCCTCTTGGTTAAAATATTTCTGACCAAGGGCATCCTTGGGTCGATTTTGGGACCCCATGGAGCCATATTATTGTGATAATGACATTTTATATTTATTAATTTAATGTGAAGACAAAAATGAAAAATACATAAATATTTTAGTAAAATAATTTTCATATAGGGAAATATATATAATCCCTTAGACTATAAATATTGATCTTAAATATAAAATGATTTCATTCAACATGGTCTTTTATTTATAATTTTTTGACATTAATATATAATCTTAATTATTACACAATGGTGATGTAGTAATTGTTTCATTAATATTGGATTCAAATAAATCGTATTAAAATTATTAAAAAAAATTAATTTTAAACTTTCTATTCCATCCACGATTTTTTAAGATAATAATGACTTGTTATCTTGTAAATAATTACGTTTTATTGAAAGAATAATTTTGTTATAGATTTTTTAAAAGTCGTGATATGAATAGTTTTTAAATTAACATAATGTAGTTTTAAAAATAATTTAAATTTTATTAAAAGATAAAATAATACTATAAATCTAATATTAATTCAACTGACATATATGATGATAAAAATTTAATTAATGGTCCATTTTGGTTCTCTTTCTATTTTATTGTACATAAATTAACTTTATAGTATGAATATTTTAAATTACAAATAAGTTATCAATGGGTAAATAAAAATGATAAGGATTAAAAAAATATCCAAACCTGACCAATTATTATTGGATGATTTTATTTTGACTTATATTCACTATATATTCGAATTAAATATATTTAGGAAATTTTGAAACCTATATTCAATTTTTAATAAAATTATACATTCGAACAATCTTAAAGAGCCCCTCCTACCACTTATAAACAGTCATCACTTATAACCCATACTTCCACAACTCAATACCCCTTGGCTTGTCCAACCTCTTCTCAAATAACCTCTCAACATCCCTCTCTTCAACCTATAAGCCTTTACATAGGCATAAGGATCTTCAAGAAAACCTTTTGGTTCAAACCAAATATA
Organism: Viscum album; assembly: GCA_963277665.1. NCBI lineage: Eukaryota > Viridiplantae > Streptophyta > Magnoliopsida > Santalales > Viscaceae > Viscum > Viscum album. Next base: position 809,131,413 of record OY728126.1, on the reverse strand, counting down.
GTAACACAATTTAATGGAAGAACAATGAACAAACGAGTCGAGTCGGACACGAGGTAATGAGACTTATTAACTTAATTTTAATTCTTTGTGATAAAAATATACTTATTAATTAAGTCATTATATTAATATGTGTTAATTAAATCTGAATTTTTACACTTAATATACATTTATATTTGTTATTTTTATATTTGTCCCACATAATTATGTCATTTATTTATCCTTAATTTAATGATATGATATATGTAAAGGATCTTCTTATCCCAATTTAAATTCTTTGGGTTGAACTTATACTTCTTCATTATGTCATCCTATAGATATGTGTGAATAATCACTTATTGTTTTACACTTAATATACACTTATATTGGGTTTATTTATATTGTTCAGACAAAATTATGTCATTGATTTATCCTTAATTTAAGGATATGATCATTGTAAGGGACCCTTTCAACCTCATTATTTAATCAAGAACTAATTTTTTCATATGTATTTTAATTTTTTTCTTATATTGCGATATCTTTTTATAATTCCAAATTTTGGTACATTTTATTTCCAATTGATTAAATACTATTTTTCTCTCCTAAATTCATTTTTTGAATTTTAATGTGACGTCATTAGGCTGCAGAATTTTCCTAGGGGACTATGTAACAATATTCTTTTATCTGAGACATATCATTATAATATGCACCTTTATTATCCTATAAGGTGTATATACTTCCATTTTACATATTTTATATTTAATCTATCAATTCTATTGATATTATATGTTTTGATTAATATAATTATTTAGTTAATTTTTTTCATGTATTTTATAAGTTGTAATTGAATATTCAACTAAAACATTGTTTTAGATGTTTTAATGATTTAATAATCTAAATATTTCTTAATAATGTCCACGTTTTCATAATGGTTTTAATGATTTGATTATATAAAAAATAATGTTTTAAAATGTTAATCCCTATAGAAGTTTCAAAGATGTATGGGACACATTGACTCAAAAATATATTTATTAAATGTTATAAATGGTTTTGGAAAAATATTGGATATGTCAATATCTTGAAATTTTAAAATTTTATTGGAATTTGGAAATGTTATCTTCCATTTATTCATGTATTATGTGTTAAGATTATGTTATGGTTCATTGTAATTGTTTTTGTATAAGGATGGTTCTATGAAAAACATATTGCGGGTGAGCCTATATAGCTTTCCAATGCATTGGGTAACGTGATAGAGGTAAAAATTAATGTTTATCCTAATAGATTTTGAGAATATACATTGATGGGTATTCCAAATGTAACTCCCTATGTAGTTTTGAAAGCTACAATGTAATTATTTTATGCATTCTATTTTTTACATTAATGATTTATGATTTCTTGTGTGTAATTCATAAATCTTGTGATTTCATGAAGTATGTTATGATTGAAAAGTATATTTTCATTGATTTTTAGTTATTTATGGGTTAACGTTTCCTTTACTTATTCTATAACCCTTAAGGAAATTTTAATGCTCATCCCATGTTTTTAGTATTTTTTCACAAGACATAAACATTAATAGGGCCAATAGTGGGGTCAAGGAAACATTATGCTATCTAAAACAAGGAACTAAACATGTTTATTTTCATAGAATTTTAATTTTATGAAAAAATTGAAATTGAGTAGATGTGTCTACTTTGTAATTTTTTATATGTAATGTAATAGTAATGGAATAATTCCCTAAAACTCTAATCCTAAAAATATCCAAAATATTAATTCTTGAAATAACTCAATATTATGTAATAATTAAGGTTGGGTCCTTATGGTCGGTATCAGAGGTCGGTTTAGATATATTTAGAGGTTAGGGTGTTATCTAAGCCTAAGTGAAATTACCATAATGGTTATCATATTATTAATGGTCGTTGTAATTTTAGATAAACTAAATTCCGTTAAGATAACATGAATAAGTACATCTTAGTGTTTACCCTCATCATAAGATATTATATGATGATTTTATTAATATACCCACACTTTATTTTTGGTTTTAGTAAATGGATGAATCATGTAAGCACTAAATATACTATGGATGTGAAAGAAAATTGTGTTGTTCTTATGAATAACTAAATAAATTAAACGGGAGTATCAATGATAACTCTTGTGATTATTTTCAACCAACTATCAGAAGTCATGATTGACCACTTGAACTTGGGTGATCATCATAGGGCATCATATATGCGAGAAACAAATCCCAATATAAGTCCTGGTAATAATCATAAAAGAATGTATACTCAAAAACCAATGTGTCACGGATATGGAAATTATCACTGTGGAAAATGATTCAAAGGTACGGGAAGATGCTATAGATTTGGTAACATAGGTCATAAAGAAAGAACCTACCCTTGAAAAAGGAAGCATAATAATATATCCTGGAATGGGAAAATTGTTCTTTCTGAGGGATCAATAGAATGTTTTAAATGTGGATTGCATGGTCAATATATAAATAGATATACTACAAAGAAGGTTTGGGAATGGGACTAACAGGACATTATAAATATATGTTTTCCAGTACCTAATTTCATTTCTATTTAGGTCAAGAAAACTGATAATGACCAATGAAAGGTATGGATTATTTCTTGGATGATGTTTTGACATTATTGAATCATGGAATATGATTCGTGATTTTTTTTGTAGGAATGAAATATTACTGAATAAAATGGCAAATAATGGTTAATGGATCATGTTGAACATTGAGTGATTAAAAAGCTTATATATAAGGGATTCCATAGTTATTCTATATTATAGGATCAGGAAATTCATAATATTATTACTCTTTTGATGATGGTATTACATTGGAATCATTTTTCTAGTATGATTAAACCTGATGTTTGATTTTTGAAAATGTTCTTCTAGGAAGAATAATCATTTATTTTGTGGATATATATATATAATTAAGCATTTTGTTTTATATTATAATTTAATTTGATGTAATTATATGTTATTACTTTTCTGGGATTATAATTTGAGGAATGAGATAACAACTGTGGTTAAAATATGTTATGGTAATTTTGAGGAATTTATCTCATTTTTTGGGAATGTTCTAAAATTATATTTTTTTAGAAAAAGGACAACACTTAGACCATGTGACAACACATCATGTCGGACAAAGTTGTGGGAATCAAACCTATAACAAAAGCACAATTGAGATGTATATCCTACCTCCAAACTACATACAGTCCCTAGTTAGTATGACTAACTATATTTAATTAGATGATTTTATAGATCAAGAATAACTTGATTTAGGGAAGTTATGTTTTATCTAATGGATATCCATGTTATAGGAAAATTATATGTTGATTAAGTGATAATGGTTATTTGGGATGATGTTCACTCTTTTACGAACAAGATATTCATAAGAAAAATATAATACTATTATATCTCATTTCTAATGTATGGGTTGAAATTTTATTTTTCATGAATCTATGTTTTTATTGTGGACATATAGAAATTTGGTTTATTTATTGAAATGATTAAACTTTCATTGAGAATATGATATTAGGTAAATTACTATTTAGTATGAGAGTTTCATTAATTTCAACGTTATTTGGAGATAAATGTTAAGATTAATTGTGGAAAACTATGTGATTAAATATTTCTGAGTTTTGGGTTAAAATCATAGTTTGGGTTACATTGAAAAATATTATAGACATTTGTTTTTTGAATGGTATTTCCAGAACATTTGGTAATGTTTGTCTAATTATGGGGATTAAGAGTAATATTTCATTTTAAAATGTATTATACTTTTTTGGGGATTATCTTATCTTGTACTAACCATTTTGGTTTTGGATAATTTCTAAAGACAAGGGAAATATATAGATTCTATTTTATGGAATAATTGAATCTCTAGATGTTGATTCTAGAACATTAGGTGTTACCATGTCATCTTGAATACTCATCAGTTGAAGAAATGAAATGTTTTGTGTAGAAACTTATTAAAGGATGAATCTCTACATGAAAACTAAGTATATTTCCTTATGTACTTAATCAATATCACAAATAGATTCTTTATCTATATTAATGAAAACATAAAACTAAATTTTTTTCTGTTTACTTTTCCTAATGGGAAACCAATGGTTGTATGACCTATAAGATGTTTGTGGTTTTTTGGTAGTTATCTTTCTCTTAATCATGTTTTATATCACTGTACATCAGAACATGACACTTAGTTTCTCCTCTATATCGATTTTTTCATGTAATCATTTTATGGGTTTTCTCAGGTGACCTTTTTATATATGTTTTTATCTTGTTGATAGTTTCATTTACTCCTTTATCATTGTGGGACTTTCAATTATGTTTCTGAGCAAAATTTTAAAATCCTGAGGATGCCATTTCTAAATTGGTGGAAGGATATAACATCCCAAGTAAATAAAAAGTATCAAATTTTTATATTTATTAAAATGTGTGAATTAAATATTAATTTTAATTTAATGGACATGTTATGTTCTATAGATTACCCAATACGCAACAATGGGTTTATTTGAAATATTACGTTGCACACTATGTTATGTTATACCGAAAAATAATATAATAAAATTATTATTATAAATGTATGTTAATGTATCGACATTGTATTCGTGAGAATGAATAGAACTAACTAAAATATGATTATACATTTTTGTTAAATGTCTTTTAATTGATCTAATAAATTTTTGAGACTTAAATTGAGAATAAATACAATATAATGCATAAATACTCTAATATTATTTAAAAGGTCAATTTAATGCCTTTGTATTGAAAACAATATTTAAATCTAGTTCTTTGCAACTTTTATAAGTATTATTTGACAAAATAATATTTTTATTCTAAATTTTGACATCAAAATTTACTTTGGGTAAATTTTGAGTATTTTTCTAATATTGTTAATTCTTTTAATGAATTGTGAAAAAATACATCATTTTAATTCTAAAATTCCTTTACATATAATTTTTATATATATATAAATTGTTATTTTATTTGTTTGTAAAGTGTAATTGGAATTTATTTTTTAATTATAATAGAATTTTATTCATTGTAAGTAATTTAACATTGAAATTGGACATAAACAAGTGTCATTCTTTTGATAATTATTCAATCTTAAAAACACCCTTTTGGTTTTGAAAAAAATTAATTCATTATAAATTAATTTATAAAACTTATCTGTATTGAATTTGGAAAAATGGATTCCATATTTAGAATCTAAAGGTCCAAAATATGTAAATATGTAACTCTTATTTATAGACATTATGATTATTTACATTAATAAAGATTTTATTTACCATGGTTAAATGGTAAAACTGGTAAATAAATGAGAAAATTATATTATAATTATATTAAATTTCCCTTAAAATTTTCCAAAATCTATTGTTTGGGATATTTTTGATTAATGGAATATTCGGGTCTATTTTGGTACCCCATGGAGACACTATAGAGTTATAATGACACTTTATATTAATTAATTTAAAGTAAGTACAAAAATGATAGAAACATATATCTTTTAGTCAAAAAATTTATATATGGGGTTATCTGTGTAATCTCATTGACTATAAATATTAATTTTAAAGCTAAAAATATTTTCTACATAAAGATATTTTATTTTCTATTTATTAACAATAAATAATGAAGCGTAATTATGACACAAGGGTGATGCAGTAAATGCTCAAATAATAATGTTTTTAATTAAATGATATTAAATTTATTAAAATAATTTTTTTATACTTTTTATGTCTTCCAATATTTTTAGAGATAATAAGTAATTGTTATCTTTCAATTAGTGAAGTTTTTTTGAAATAATTAAGTTGTTATAGATTTTTTAAAATTCATGATATAAATAGTTTGTAAATTTACAAAAATGATTTTTTTAAAAAATTAATATTATAGTAAATGTTAAAATAATGCTAAAGATCTAAGATTCGGAAAACTGACATATATGATGTTAAAATTGTCATTAATAATCTATTTTGGGATGCATTGCATTCTATTATAAATTTATTAACCTTATAGAATGGATATGGTAAAATATGAATAAGTTAACAATAGGTAAAATAAAAATGATAAGGATTAATGAATATCCATAAACTCTCTAGGTATAATTGGATGACTTTATTTTGACTTATATGAACCTTATCTATGAAATAAATATTTTTTTGACCTTTTGAAACCAATATTTAGTATATAATAAAATAATACTTCCAAACCTTCCTAAAGAGACCCTTCCCCCCTTTGTAAGAAACCATCACTTATAACCCTTACTCACACCTCTCATGCCCCTTTGGCTCATCTATCATCTACCAATAAAAGCTCCAAAATCCATATCTTCCACCTATAATCATTATCTTCAAAATATAGAACATAAATAAATCATTTTGGTTCAAACCAAATGTAGTTACCCAATTTAATAAGAAGAAAAACAAACAAATGAGTAAAATCAAACATGAGTTAAGGGGACTTCTTAAACCAATTTCCATTCTTTTGGTTAAGAAAATACATATAAATTATGTCATTAAATTAATATATGTCAATGAAATTTGATTTTTTTCCACTTAATATACACTTATATTGGGTGTATTTATATTTTTCCCACATAATTATGTCATTGATTTGTCCTTAATTTAATGCTATATTCGTTTTAAGGGAACATCTTCACCCAATTTCTATTCATTAGGTTGATCTTGTACTTCTTGATTATGTCATACAATAGATATGTTCGAAGGACCTCATATTTTATTACACATAATATACAATTTTATTGGGAGTATTTATATTTGTCTAACATAATTATGTTATTGATTAATCATTAACTTAATGATATGATCTTTATAAGGGAACCTTTCACCATATTCTTTTATTCAAAGACTTCCTTATTGATATGTATTTTAATTTCATTTTTCATAAGTTGGGATACATTCATATAAATCCTTATTTTTGTAGATATTATTTCCAGCTTATGAGATACATTTTTATCTCTCATAAAATCATTTTAATAATGTTAATGTGATGTCATTAGGCTTCCAAATTATTGTAAGGGATTATGTCTCAATCTCCATTCATTTGAGTCATATATTGATATTGTGCACATTTATTATCTTATTAGGTGTATATACTTCCGTTTTACAAATTATATAATGAATCTCTTTATTCTCATGATATTATATGTTTTGTTTAATTTAATTATTTAATTATTTTTATTCAAATATTTTTTATGTGGTAATGGACACTTTAACTAAAACATTTATTTAAATGTATTAATGATTTATCTTCTTAATATTTCTCATTAATTTCAATAATTTCAAAATAGTTTTATGGATTTAATTATATGGTCATTAATGTTATGAAGTGTTAATCTCTTTAAAAGTTGTTACGTGGTATGGGATACATGTACAAAATAAATATATTTATTAAATGTTTTAAATGGTTTTGTAAATAGATTGGATATATAAATATCTTGAAATGTTATATTGCGATCAGAATGTGGTAATGTTGTCTTTCCATTATGCATGTTTTCTATGTTATGATTATTTTGCGGTTCTTGTGAATGGTTTACGAATACGGGTTGTTCCTTAAAAAAACTAGGGCGGGTGATACTGAAATAACACTCCAATGCATTGTGTAATGTGACTGCGATAATCATTAATGTTTCTCAAATGAGATTATGGAATATCTTGTGAGGGGTATTCCAAATGTAACTCCCTACATCGCTGTGAGAGCAACAATGTATGTATGTATTGTATTCCATAAGATACCTTTAGGATTTATCATTTATATGTTTTATTATAAAATCATAGGATTTCATGTCTTATGTTACAATTGATATTTATGGTTTCATTGATTGGTATTTATTGACGGGTTAATATTTACATTACTTATTTTTAACCCTTTCATCTCTTTTTATACTCATCCCATATTTTGAAAAAAAATTCACATGACATAAGGATGAATAGGCTCAATTATGCGATCAATGAAAATTCATTTTCTCTAAAACATGGAACTATCCATGTAACTTTTTTAGGAGTTTTAATTTTGTGAATAAAATAGAAACAGAGTAGAAGTGTCTTATTTATGATTTTAATGATTCAATGTAATAGTTATGTCCTAATTCACTATAACACTAAACCTGCAAAGCACCTCAATATGAATTCTTGATATAACTCGAGATTTAGTAATGTTTGAGGTTGCGTCCTTATAGAAAGTTATGGTTTGATGAAACATATAATGGAAAATAATGGCGGTGGAACTATATCAGTGGGTGTACTTCTAAAGGTTTTATTTATTTCAACATGTGAATGAATACGTATGAACAAATATAATACATCCATGATAAATATATCAGATGGAAAGTTAAATTTGAAACCACCTAAGTGTACTTAATACCATTTGTCAATGTATTCAAAAAATCCTAAGTTAATTATATTACATAATAATGAAAACGATAGTGTAGTGTTTATTGTTACTCTCCCAATAACCTTTACCACATTGGGGGTCATCCTCTGATAGATATCACTCTATCTATGTGATGACATGACAAAAATGAAACAATCTTCATGTCTTATTGATCACCGATAAGTAATTCCAAGGTCAAACTAATAATTCCCATTAAAAAAACCTATACTCACCATCCCTCATCCCTTGATGGAATACACATAATAGATGAGTTGATCATTAATCATGAGTAAAATAGTGTACTCAAGGGATGTGAGACACAACCACAAATATACCACAACAATATAGGAATTGTATAGAAAAAAATTTAACCAAAATACAAGAATTAATAACAATCCAAAAATGAATATTTATACATCATTTCCATTGTACATTACATTATGAAACCCCATGGGAATAACATATCCAATTCTCTTTTGTCTCTGGTTTACCTCCTATACTAATGTTTTTCAAAATTTGGCTCCACACTGGAATTAACACTGTTTCATTTAAATAAAAAGGGTATATTATATTAAAGAATATTTAATTCTATAATAATGAAATTAAGACTCTAAATTCCCAAATAATTAATCTTAGGACTATGATGAATCATCTAGTAAAATTTCATGATCATATAATAACTACTTTTCCAATTGAAAACTCCCAATGTTCTTAGAAATTTTTAATTATGGATTAATCCATAATCCATTGAATGGGACATCTACAGTAATAGGGTTTCACCATAATAATTTCACTATAATATAAATACTTTGTACTCTATATATAGTGTGCTTACCCAATATTGAATTTTAATATTGCTAAGAAATCTAAAATATGGCCATTATGTCCTCATATTACATGAATCACTATGTTCCATTATTTGATGCATATAGGTGTTCTATGGAAGATCCAACAAAATTTATACATAGAGACAAATAAAATCATCCTTATACACATCCATATCGAATTATAAAACGTATTTTGATATTGAATCAATGTCATTGAACACACATTTAAATTTATCATGAACATATCAAATTTTTTTCTTTTATCTATTAATAAATTTATAAATCTCTATTCCATTATTGTTTCCATGCTTTTCACTTATTTTCCCTTTTACATATTCTATTTGTTCAGTTCTGACCAACATTAACTTCTTTCCCTTAGTCTTTTATATAGCCACACTAGCTTTCTTCATGAACATATGACTCTAAATCCTAGGATCAGGATTGATTGGATTCACCTTTGTGACTATTCAAATCTCATATAGATCATTGGACAAATGGTACACATTTTTTTTATTATTTGTTATGTTATACATATTCTAGGGTGTGTGTTTGAATATTATAATACATGTTTTCAATAATATAGGAAAAACATTTTCAATATTCCATAGGTTGTTGTTTTTCTAATGAAATAATAAATAAAACAAAATGATTTGTTTTGTCTTTCCATGGATACAATATGGTTTCCATCCTCTCCTGGTATTTAGGTACCATTTTTCATGGTTCCACTCTATATAGTACTAGTAGTACGATTGTTTGAGTCACCTAGTAAACTATTTACACTATTAATTTTGTTAAAATAATTGGAAAATACTATAAAATTATAAATTTTATTTACATGATGTAGTAGGTTTGTGGAAGAATAGTATTCTCAAATAATTATTATAAATCTCTTCCACATCTTAGTTCTTAATTTCCCAAATAAACCCTTAAAAAGGTCATTAAAAATTGAAAGCACAGTATGAGGGAAATTAAAATTATCGGACATGTAAACAATAGGTAAGAAATAAATATCACTATAGGAAACATAACCTAAAATTAAAAAATTAAAATCATGCATTATAAATAATTTTATTTCATGAATATTGATATTTTCTTTTCACGTCAGTAACTCTATTTTTAAAACCCATTCTATTAATGATCTAACTCATGAGAATTTATTCCCTACATCTCTCAATGTACATACATTAAATTGTTATTCTAATACCTTATGTATATTATCATAACTATATTATAATAACTATATTAAATAACTATATATAAAATGGACACACCTTAAATACATGAATAACAATTAACTATGTCGAGTTTACATTAAATTGAAAATGATTCTCAGGATTATGGTTTGTAAGAAATTGTTGTGAAAAATCAATAAATCTTTAATATATGGTTAAACAAATTGAATAATTTATTATAATAAATACACTCAAAAAATGAATAATCCAATTAATTAAATCAGGGAACATCCCCAATATCAATGTAAAAGTTTAAGAATATGATATTGAATAAAATGATTTCTGCCCCTCTTTTTTTCCTTTTTTCTTCCATTGAACATTCCAATGGGGATAAAACACAAACATCTAAAAATTACTATTTTATCTCCCCTTGAAAATATTTTTAATTCTTATAAAATAATCATATTTGGATCTATGGATTTGATTTTGACTTGTGCCCAACAAAACATATTTTTCTTTTTTTTCAATTTTTCATCATTTTTAATTAGGTTTTTCACAGAGAAGAAATTTGAGTAAACATATTAAAAATCACGTGCCTCATATTTAAATCCTATGAAAACATAACACACCATTGTATCTTTTAATTCAATTCCCTTCAATATTAGACAATCACTCTCAAATAATGAAATAATTGAATATCAAGAAAAAAACATTGATTATGGGAATGAAGGATAAAAGCATCATGTAATGTGGTTCAGACCTATCATGTTCATTCTATTAATATAAATGATTAAATAAGGATACTAAAATAATGTTGGGTATCAATGGTATAATAAATCATGTATAAAAATTCCTCAGTCACATAAATGTGCAATTCTATTTTCTTTTCTCGTATGGGATTAAATGAATGTCTTAGTTTGTTTACCTACCTATGTAACACTCATGAAATTAAAATAAATATCATATGAATGATTTGGACAATAATACAATTTTTAATTGTAATAAATGAAATGGATAATAAATTTTGGAAAAAATAATATAAATTAATTTTCAAGCTGCATGTATCTTTGTATTAATATCATGGGAGTGATTTGATTCAGTAATAATGTTAAAAAATATTTAAATTGGATTGTTCATGAAAAACTCATGATGTATACCATGTCCCTATTTTTTAATATAATGAAATTAAAATCCATTTACTCAATGTGATTATTCATAGTAAACTATGTCTCACATATCACTCCTTATAATAATCCAAATACGTCCACCAATCCATGCCCCACACATATGCGACATATATTAATCAATGTTTAATATAATAAGAAGTTTAATGATTGCTGATTAAAAGACTAAAAATAGTGTATGGAATGAAAAAATTATAAATAAATAAAAATATTATAGAAAAGTGTTGATTTCACAGATCATGTTTACTATTGTGAATTCTCAAGGAAAATATTAAATTATTTTATATACTAACATAATAATTAATGGAAAGAGTTACACATAATGATTAGTATAAGGCCCCAGCCTTAAAAATTACTTATTCTTGAGTTATTCAGGAATTCACATTGAGGATATTTTTAGTTTTAGATTTTTATATAATTAAGTCATAAAATCATGCATTACATTGCAAATTTAAACAATGTTGTTACAAAAAAGACAGTATTCATTTTTTTCCATCAAAGGAAACATATTTAAAATAAATCTTGGATTCTTTCTTGACACTTCCTTGACACTATCATCACATCGTGTACCTTTCCCTTGACCTATGATTTTTTTTTTAAAAACATGGGATGAGCAATAAAAGCTCAGTAAGGGTTATAAAATAAGGAAAGGAAACATTAACCCATCAATAAATACAAATCAATGAAACCAAAACTATTCATTCATAACATACCTTACGAAATCATAAGATTTATCAATAACCCATAGGAATCATAAATCATACAGGTAACATATGGAATCAATATCAAACATGCATTATAGCTATCAAAACTACATAGGGAGCCACATTTGGAATACCCATCATAGTATATTCCCTAAATCTCTTAGGAGAAACCTTAACATTTACCTCCGTCTCGTTACCCAATGCATTGGAGAGCTATCTCGGGCTCACCCGCCCTAGGTTTATCACGAAACCACCCGTATACGTTACAATGGCCAAGATCCATAACAAAATCATCACATATAATTTAATCATAAATTAAATATAACATTCTCATATTGCAAGAACAATATAACATTTTAAGATATTGAAATAATTAATCCATTCTAAAAACCATTTTCAAAACCATGTAAATCATTAAATAAAGAGATTTTTGAATCAAAGTGTCCCATACCACTTTGAAGATTTTAGAATTTTAAACCATTAATATCTATTTAAATAATTCCATTAAACCATTTTTAAAACATGGATATTAATGGGAAATATTTATAAGAATAAATCATTAAAACATTAAAAATGATATTTTAGTTAAAGTGTTTTTAACAAAATGAGAGAAACTTGAATACAAATAATTATGGAATAACATTTAATCTAAAGTTTATAATATCATTAGAATAAATTTATTAATGATATAATATTCCAAAGGATAATATATACACTATATAGGGGTGAATTGGTGTATAACAACAATAAAGTCTCAATAGAAATGTAAAATAAGAATAAATCCCATATAAAGAAGGTATCCTTACATTAAGGATAAATCAATCTCATAATTATGTGTTAAAAATATAAATACACCCAATATATGTGGATATAAATTATAAAACAATCAGAGGTCATTAACACATATCCATAGAATGACATATTCACTAACTACAAGTTGAACCCATAGAATTCGAAATTGGGTTACGAAGTTCCCTTGAAAAAATTCGACAGCCTAACGGTGTTACTTTAAAATTCCAAAAATGAGTTGATGAGACAAAAGGGTATCTAATCAATTTTATATAAATTTTACATAAATAATGATATAGAAGAAAATATCCCAACATAATAAGTTGAAAATTTAAAGACATAACAAAAGAAGTCTTTTAAAAAGAGGAGGGTGAATGGTTCCCTTGCCGATTTGGGTAACATCTAGAAACATACACCCCATGAAAGGAGGGTTATACAATGAAGTTTTGAATATGAATAAATTAAATTATATTACAAAAATAGTAAAATTATGGGAAGTACAGCACCACAAAAAAATAAAATAGTGGAAAATGTAGCATGAATCTCATGGAAATAAAAGTGAGATGAAAAATCCCGTATGAAAACTCGGCTGCCTTACGGTGCCACTTAAAACTTCCATAATTGGATTGACGAGATCAAATAGGTTCTCTCATAATATAAACATAAAATTTACAGTAATAGTAATATTAAATAACATTCCCCAACATAAGAAAGATGATATTAAAAGAAATGCTATAAAATAGAGTACTTAAAAAAAAGAGACATAGGATCCCTTACCTCATGTATGACTTGACTCAATCGTTCTTTAATCTCCATAATAATAAACTATATTTAATTCATACTTTATTAAGAACATTTTTAAGTTTATTATTGCTTTTATATCAGTTATTACCATGTTATGAACAATATGTAATTATTTAAGTTAATAACGGTCGTTTTGTCGATCATTGGTACTTGAGTCAAAAATAAACTTTTTATAATTACAATTTATTCATGTGCTAAAATATCCATTATATCCAGAATATATTCATCATTTGGATAAAATATAAATCCTATATATCAATTATATACATGCATTTATAATATTACATAACATTTAGAGGTAATAGATGAAATGCATCGTTCATGGAGACTGTAAGTCGTACGTACGCATGATCGCTACTTCCATTTTTATTTTGAATTTAACGGAATGAAATCATATTTATATAAAGTTATATTATAATTCCATTATAATTTCATATATAATATCATTAACTCCATCCTTTATACATCCCACATATGGAATTAACGAATCAAATCACTTTGACGGGACGGTAGTCCGCACTACCTAAAATAATGAAATTGCGTTTACCCATAATGGAAAGCATAAAGGTATTCCATAAATGAAAAATAAAGAATAATATGGAAAACATAAATATAATATATATCATATATAAATATATTTACATCTTAATGGCGACCATGAAATGTGTTAGACGAATATTGAACAATCATCGTTGCGTGAGGCAGAAATTCACCATCCACAGAAATAGTATGATCTTTAACCATTAGACGGAGGTGTGAGTAAGTGTTGCTCAAATTATTACCATCACAACGTCCTAGTATATTTAAGATACTTTTTTTGTTACCAATAAAGTAATAATAAGAGTTTATGGGGTTGTAGAATCAAAATAAAACAAATGAACATAAGAGAAATCATTGCCTTTAAATCGTGTAACTCCTCTTGGTTGGACCCAAAAGGGTTTATTGATGATCATTATGCCTAATAAAATGCTTTTATGATGAAGAGATGTATGCGAAGAGATTAAATGTGCACTTTTTGTCCGAGAAAATGGATTGAGAGTTGTGGGTATGGTGGTAGAGGTGGGGGACATTTATAAGAGGGAGGAGGGGCACTCTTGGAATGTTATAAAATGTTTCTTTATTAAAAAATGAGTTTCATATTTGAAAGGTCCCAAAAATATATATTTAGAGGATAAGGTCATAAGTGTTATAAATCCACCCATAAAATAGGTTTTTGACAATTGAATGTCTTGGATTTTACAATATCGTTTCATTTTATTTAAATCTTTCATTAATAAGATAATCGTTGCATCATCAAGGTGTCATAAATAAAGAAATTTATTTAACATCTAAAAATTATAAAAAACTACAATGACGTAGGAAATATTTTTAGAATTAAAATGAATATTTATAGTCTAATAGATCATTTATTTAGGCAAAATTATAATTGATTTGCTTAGGTGTTACATACTTTGGTTAAATTTTCTATTCTTTAAAAAAAGATAAAAGGTCACTATCACACTAATGTGATTCCATAGGGTTCGAAGGTTGGCACAAGGCATACCATGGTTGGATATGACACCAAAAATAGAATTTGGACACATTTTGGGGTGATTTTATATTTTTATGATATTATTTTATTACCCTTAACTACCTAATTACTAATTAATCGCGATAATTAATGAAAATTATCATCGTTACTATTCATACTATCAAAAAACAAAAGAGTCCTAATTACATAAATTGGACCTTATGATTCAAAATATGGAATCCATTTTATCAAATTCCAATCATATAAATTTCATCATTTAATTTAAACATAATTCCCATTTGCCAAAACTAAAGGCGGGTTTTTATGAAGTAAAATCAACCAAAAGATTGACTTGTTTTTATATCCAATTTAAAAGTGAAATTACATAAAATGTCAAATATTGTATTAAATTATGAAATAATAATTAAATTAAACCTTAAAACCAATTAAAATGAAACTTAACTATATAAATAAATTATATGAAAATGTAGTTTTGTAGTAAAATGCAGTATTTATCACTATTCATTAAAAATGAACATTTGTCAGAAAAATACCAAAAATTGACCGTAATCTGTATTTGACATTCCAAAATAAAAAATTATTTCCATTTTACCAAATTAAAAAAATTGATTTTTCATTAATTAATTTTATAATTAATTCCTGTTGTCATAACATATAGCGTGTTTTTAAGAAATAATATCAATCAAAATATTGAAACTTGTTTATGTCCAATTACAAAGTGAAATTAATCACAATGACCACCATTGGATTAAAAGGTAAAATTATATTCTAATTATAATTTAAAACCAATAAAAATTTTAATATAAACATATAAATAAATTAGATTAAAATGAGGTTTTGAATTAAAATACAGCATTGGTCACTATTCATTAAAAATGAACATTATCGAAAAAATAACAAAAATTTACACAAAGTAAAATTTGATGTACAGATTATAAATATGGATTTAATTTTGTCAAATATAATATATAAATTTTACTAAAATGTATTTGAAAAGGGTTTTCTATTAAAAGGTGGTTAATCGACCTTTTAATGATTATTAGAATATTTATTCTTAAAATTGGGTTCATTCATATTTTAAGCCTCTATAATTTATTGGATAATTGTTAAAATATTTAACAGACATATATAATCATTTTTAGTTAGTTATTTTCATTCCCGCCATTACAACGGCCAGGCATTAACTACTTTTTAAAAATATATTAGTATATTATAAGTGTGTAATGTAAGATCTCGAAGAAAGTCATTGTTGAGTATGGGGTATGCCATTGAACATAGAATCCCTTGTAATGTAATATTAATATTTTATTCAAAAATATTAATAAATATGAAAATTTCATATTCTTTATTTACCTAGGATGTTACATCCTTCCCCCTTTTGGGAATTGCATCCTCGCATTTTTTAAATTGGGCTCAGAAACATCATTGAAATCCCCACATCAGAAAAGTTGTCAATAAAACTATCACATTTAAATAAAACAAAAGAGAAACATAGTTCACCCGAGACAACAAATACGAGGATTCCATGAAAACATGGATATGGAGGAGAAAACAAACCATCATGTTCTAATGGAGTGTGATAGAAAACATGTCTTGGAGAAATTTAACCACCAGAAAATCACAAACATGTTATGGGTTAAACAGTATTTGATTCCCCCATAGGAAAAATTAACAGACAACATTTTTTTTAAGTTTCTTTATCATTGAATAATTTATTTATGGGCTTATATGAAACATAAGGAATCATACTTACTTGTCATGTATACTTCCATATTTTACTAGATTTTTTACGCAGACTCATATTTTCTCCAAAAGATGAGTATTTAAGAATACTTGTTCACATTAATAGTGTTAAAATCAACTTCAAGAGAATCACATAATCCACAAATGATGAACTATATACTTCCCATGTCTTTAGACCTTAAACAAAACCAAAATGGTTAGTACAAGATCAGATAATCCCAAAAAAGGATGATATTTCACGAAAAAGAAAAACTACTCTTAATCTCTAAAATTTGTCCTACAAATCCAAAATTTCATCAAAAACCATTCAATAAACAGATATCCATAAAATTCATCAAAGTAATCAAAACTATGATTGAAACCCAAATATATGAAGGATTTGATCACATAGTCTTCCCAGATAAATCATAGCATTTATCTCCAAATAACATTAATTGCTCTTAATTTCTAGTATAGAAAAGTAATTAAACTAATCCCAAATTCTCCATGATAGGTTAATCATTATCATAAATTATCCACGTCGTTGTATATCCACAATAAAAACACAGATTCTTCCAAATTAAAACTCCACCATTACTCCACAATTTAAATCCCAAAGTATTCTATTTTCTATAGGCATATATTGTTTCCATGGAACAGAGATCATCTTCCAAAATAACCTTTACTACTCAGTCACCAAATCATTTTCCTATGATAAGTATATCCATTTAATAAAACTTAAGTTACCAAAATCAATTTTTTCTTGATAGATAAATAATTTATCTAAAAATAATAAGTCATACTAACCAGGGACTTCAAGTAGGCTAGTGTTAAGCCATGCTCCCTTGTCACCCATCAATTGTGGGTTCGATTCATGTGGCCTTGCCGAACGCGACGGGTTTTCACCCATCTTACGGGTTGTCTTTTTTATAAATCTCAAAAATAACCTTAACATGTTTTAAACACAATGGTTTCCTTATACCTCTCATTTTCATCCAAATTCATTATGATCTCAACATCTTAATTCTTGAAGTCTTATTTCACCATCATATGATAAAATAAAATGATCCCCAAATGAAGAACATCATACCTTGTCATAGTGTCTATTTGGTTTCATCGTCATCTTGTTCACGTAGGTAGAAGGTCTATGCATCACAAAAATGACTTAGATATCATTGAAAATCATTTTCTTCCTCCATCCAAATACACCATGTACAACTTGGTTTGTATGTGTGTTCGCAGAAAAACAGTTTTCAAAAACAATCATGTATGACATATAATTTCAAAACAACTTATAATACATTATTTCTATAAAATAGTCTGACTGAATTTCAGTTGAAACTTTCAATTAAATATCCTTTTAAAATACCATAGGTATGTGCTGAGAGACTATATTTTAAAAGGAAATATAAATATGGTTCACAACGGTCTACTTCTTCAGCACCTTCTTTAAAATCATAACATGCTTCAAAATCTTATGATAAGGTAAATAATTTGAAAATT
Organism: Viscum album; assembly: GCA_963277665.1. Taxonomy (NCBI): domain Eukaryota; kingdom Viridiplantae; phylum Streptophyta; class Magnoliopsida; order Santalales; family Viscaceae; genus Viscum; species Viscum album. Next base: position 809,112,795 of record OY728126.1, on the reverse strand, counting down.
CCTTGATAATATTTACCTTTCTTGAAAATATGAGGATATTCTGAAAAAAGGTTTCGTCTAAATACAACCCATGATCCACGATGATAAAGAGGTATTGTGGAGGTGTTTGATATCTCAAATAGCTACTAGCAAGTGAGTTGTATGGCAGAAAAAGTTTCATAATCATCTAAACATGAACTTGCAATAATTATTGCATGAAAGTCGTGATGAAGAGATAATAATGTCATTTGAGATCCTCCTCCTTCCATTTCCTAGGTCTGAAAAAGTTACAAAACAAGGATATAACTAAAATAATAAACATAGGGACTAATAATGTGTTTAACGAAAACTCCCATTCCCTAAAGATGTCTAAACCAACCTCTGATACCAACAATAAGGCCCCAACCATAAACATCACTTAATATTGAGTTATTCAAGAATTCACATTGAGGAACTTTTCAGGTTTAGAGATTTAGGGAATTAGGTTATAAAATCAATAATTACATTCCACATTAAGAAGAGTGGTTACAAAAAATACAGTATTCATTTTTTTCATCGAAGGAAACATATTTAAAATAAACAATGGATTCCTTTTTGACACATCCTTGACATTATCATCGCATCATGTAGATTTCCATTGACCTGTGAAAAACATTTCAAAAACATTGGATGAGAACAAAATACCCGGTAAGGGTTATAAAATAATTAAAGGAAACATTAACCCATCAATAAGTACAAATCAATTAACCCAATCATTTCATTCCTATCGTACCTTATGAAATCACAAGATTTATGAGTAACACACGGAAATCATAAATCATTGAGGTAACTTATGGAATACATATCAAACTTGCATCGTAGTTATCATAGCTACATAGAGAGTCACATTGGGAATTCCCATCATAGTTTATTCCATAAATCTCTTAGGAGAGACATTAACGTTTACCTTCGTCTCGTTACCCAATGCATTTGAGAGCTATCTCGGGCTCACCTTCCCTAGGTTTATCACGGAACCACCCATATACGTAACAATGGAGAAGAACCCAAACATAATAATAACACATATATTAATAATAAAATAATGATATAATTCCCAAATTGAAATAACAATATAACATTTTATGATATTGAAATAATGAATCCATTCTAGAAACCATTTTCAAAACCATTTAAAACATTAAAAAAGAGAATTTTTAATTTAGTGTGTCCCATAACACATTGATGATTTTAAAATTTTAAACCATTAATATAAATATAAATAAATCCTTACACCCATTTTTAAAACATGGATATAAATGAGAAATATTTATAAGAATAAATCATTAAAACATAAAAATGATATTTTAGTTAAAGAGTATTGAACAAAAAAAGAGACACTTGAATACAAATAATTGTAGAATAACATTTAATCAGAAATTTATAATATCATGAGAATAGATGTATTAATGATTTAATATTCCAAATGATTGTATATACACCATATTAGAGTTAATTGGTGCATAACTACAATGAAGTCTCAATAGAAATGTAAAATGAGATGAAATCCCTTATAATGAAGGTATCCTTAAATTAAGGAGAAATCAATCTCATAATTATGTGTGACAAATATAAATACACCCAATATAATTGTATATTAAGTGTAAAAAAATCATGGGTCATTAAAAAATATTCATAGAATGACATATTCAATAACTAAAAGTTGAACCAAAATAAATCGAAATTTTGATAAGAAGTTCCCTTGTAAAAATTCGACAGCCTAACGACGTCACTTTAAAATTCAGAAAATGAGTTAATGAGAAAAAAATTGTATCTAATCACTTGGAAATAAATGTTAAATATATAAGGATATATAAGAACATATCCAAACATAATAAGATGTAAATTAACAGACATAATAAAATATGTCTTTTAAAAAGATGAGGGTGAAATGTTCCCTTACAGATTTTTGTAATTTCCAAAACGTACATCCGATGAAAGAAGGGTCATACAATGAAGATGTGAATACCCATAAATTAAATTATATTACACAATGAATACAATCATGGACAGTACATCACCACATAAAATTAAATTAAGGCAAATGTACCATGAATCTCACAGGAATAAAAGTGAGATGAAAAATCCCTTACGAAAACTCGTCAGCCTAATAGCGCCACTTAAAACTTACAAAAATGGATTTACGAGATCAAATACGGTATCTCATCATATGAACATAAAATTTACAGTAATATTAAGATAAAATAACATCCCCAATCATAATAAATAAATGCTTAGAAAATGACATAAAAGATAGTACTTAAAAAAAGAGGTAGGATCCCTTAACTTGTATCCGACAAGACTCGATCGTTTTTTAATCTCCTGAATAATAAACTAGTTTTAATTTATACTATATTAGGAAACTTTTTATGTTAATTATTATTTTTATAATATTTATTACCATGTTATGAACATTATGTAATTATTTATGTTAATAACGGTTGTTTTGCCGATCATTGGTACTTAGTCAAAAATAATCTTCTTATAATTACAACTTTTTCATGTGGTAAAATATAGATTATATCCAGCATTATATTCATTATTTAGATATCATATATATCATATATATATTTTATATATAGGAATTTATAATATTACATAACATTTAGCGGTAAGAAATGAAATGCACCGTTCATGGAGACGGTAAACCGTGCGTATGCATGAAAGAAACTTTCATTTATATTTCGTATTTAATGGAATGAAATAATAATTATATAAAGGTATATTATAATTATAGTATAATTTGATATATAATACCATTAACTCAATCATTTATACGTCCCAAATATGGCATTAACGAATCAAATAACTTTGAGGGGGCTGTAGTCCGCACTTCCTAAAATGAAGATGTCGAGTTTAACCGTAATGGAACCATAAAGGAATGCCATAAATGAAAAATACAGAAACATATTGAAAACAAAAATATAATATATAAAATATATAAATATATTGACAAACTAATGGCCTCCATGAATGGTTTTAGAATAATATTGAATAATTATCATTTCGTGAGGCAAAAATTCACCATCCGCAGTTTTAGTATGTTCTTTAACCATTAGAAAGTGGTGTGTGGGAATGTAGATCGAATCCTTATCATAAAAACATCATAATATATTTTAGATACTGGTGTTGTTACAAAATAAAGGAATAAAAATAGTTTAAGGGGATGGCGAAGCAAAATAAATCAAAAGAACATAAGAGAAAGCATTACCTTTAAATCAGGTAACTCCTCTTGGATTGAACCAAAAGGGTTTCTTGAAGAGCTTTATGCCTAAGGTAAGGTTTCTATGATGATAAGAGGGATGTTTAGAGATAAAATGAGCAGTTTTTGGCCATTCCAATGGCTTGAGAGGTGTGGGTATGGTGGTAGATGTGGGGGCCTTTTATAAGAGGGAGGAAGGGTACCCTTGGAATGTTATAAAATGTTACATTATTACAAAATGAGCTTCTGATTTTAAAGGTCCCACAAAGATATATTTCTAGGATAAGGTGATAAGGGTTCTATGTCCACCCATCCAATAGGTTTTTGACAAGTGATGGTCTTTTATTTTACATTATCTTCTCATTTTATTTAAATCGTTCATTAATGAGATAATCGCTGCATCATCAAGGTGTCATAAATAAATTAATTTATTTATCATCAAAAAATTATAAAAAAATACATTGATGTAGGACATTTTTTATGTTTTCCAATGAATAATTATAGTCTAATGTATCATTTATATAAAATAAATTAGAATAGTTTTACATTGGTTACATTTTCCTTTCTTTAAAAAATGTTAAAAGGTCACTATCACACTAATGTGATTCAATGGGGTCCCAAGGATGGCCAAAGGCATACCATGGTCAGCCATTACACCAAAAAAATCATTAGGACACATGTTGGGGTAATTTTATATTTTTATGATATTATTTTTTTACCCTTAACTACCTAATTACTAATTAATCACGATAATTAAAGATAATTACCGTCGTTACTATTAATAATGTCCAAAAACAAAAGAGACCTCATTACATAAATTGTTCCTTTTGATTCCAAATATGGAAACCATTTTATCAAATTTAAATCACAGAAATTGAAGCAATTAATTTAAAAATAATTCATGTTTTCCAAAACCAATGTCTTCTTTTTAAGAAGTAAAATCGACCAAAAGATTGATTTGTTTTTATATTCAATTTAAAAGTGAAATTACATCCAATTACCAAAATTGTATTAAATGATGAGTAAATAATTAAATTACACCTTAAAACCAATTAAACTGACAATATTACTATATAAATAAATTAGATGAAAAATCAGTTTTTAGTAAAATGCTGTATTTTTGACTATTCATTAAAAATGAACATTTGTCAGAAAAATACAAAAAATTCCCCCTAACCTATATTTTATATTACAAATTCAAAAATTATTTCCATTTTACCAAATTTAAAACAAATATGTTTCATTAATTAATTTTATAATTAATTCTTGTTGTCCAAACAAATAGCGTGTTTTTAAGATACAATATCTATCAAAAGAATGACACTTGTTTATGTCAAATTTCAAAGAGAAATTAATCACAATGACCACCATTGTATTAAATTGTAAAAATATATTATAATTAAACTTTAAAACTAATTAAATAGATAATATAACCATATAAATAAATTAGATTAAAAGGAGGTTTTGAATTAAAATACATCATTTTTCACTATTCATTAAAAATGAACTTTATCGGAATTAGAAAAAAAAACACAAAGTAAATTTTGATGTCCCGATTCTAAAGATAGATTTTATTTTGTAAAATATAACATATAAGATTGAAGAAAAATGGATTTTAAAAGGGTTCTCTATTAAAAGGTGGTTAATCAACCTTTTAAAGATTATTAGAATATTTATACTTAAAATTGGGTTCATTCGTATTTTAAGCCACTATCAATTATTGGGTAATTGTTAAAATAATTAAAAAAACATATATATTCATTTTTTAGTTAGTTCATTTCATTCACGCCATTACAACGGCTAGGAGTTAACTACTAATTAAAAATATATTATTATATTATTATTGTGAAACTTAAGATCTTGAAGAAACTCGTTGTTGAGTCTTGGGTACGCCATCAAACATAGAATCTATTTTAAAGTAATATTAATATTCTATTGAAAAATATTAATAAATATGAAAATTTCATATTCTTCATTTACCTGGGATGTTACATTCAGTGCTTCAAAATTTCCATGTTATAATGTAATGAAAAATCATGAGATGTAAAATGAAATAAAAATGTGTACAGAAAATAATAACAAAAAATGAATGACAGTTGGGGAGATACAAAATCATGAGATCGAATGGTATCACTAAACTTTTCTATGTGTTCTTATGGATCCCCATAAGGCTTGTCCTTATCCCCTTAAGTATTAAATGTTGCAGTTAATTAATGGTCAATAGAGGTGACCATCACTTGAGAGGTGACTAGATTGGTCTCTGTGATATCCACAATATTCAAGGATGTAATATAATTTTTAGGATCCATAATCTATAAAATGTATCTAATCTAAAAAAAACTATTTTCCTAGAAACTAGGATTAGTTTTCCATGCCATAAGGAGTTCCTCATTTAGCTACACCTTATAGTTATTCTGGGAATCGGTCTCTTAATGGGGGGGGGGGTAATATGATAACATGGAATCTATGGAAGATAGAAAGAATCATCCCATAATGGTGTCTAATGGAATGTGTCCCCATGAGATATAGGGTAGGAACTAAACTGGGTGTTCAAGGATATGATTCGGGATGTATCACTGTTATAAGTTGGGATGAATCGTGTGGTTGGAATCTAAGCACCCAAAACTAATGGTGGAACTGGGCTGGATGGATTACAAGGAACTACACTGAATTACTATGGTAGCATTAGAAGTCTTGAATAATAAGTCCCCTTTCGAGAAGAAAAAAATTCATTATATTAACAATATACTAAAAGGACTCACCACAAAATTTGGAGCACTCCCCCAAGAAACGGGTCGATATAACACCTTGATATTTTATAATATATATTTCATTAAATTAATAATCTATTCAATATATTATTTCACATGAAACACAATGAAAAAAATTTCCAGTGAATATTAAATAAATATTATTGATAAAATTTATGATTACTAAATTCCCTAGTAAATAAAATATTTACATCAACTAAACATGTCTATAAAATAAGAATAAGGACACCAAATATTTTAGTAGAATATTTTTTCCATAAAATTAATTTTTATTTCAAAAATTCATTTAAATGCTAATTTTCAATATTTTCGAATTTTAATTTTGTAAAATGATATTAATTTAGATATTTTGTGGGAAAAATATATCTTTTAGTGTATTTTTCATTTTTTTTCTAAAATAAATTATTTTTCAGTGAATAGTGAAATAATGATGATTTTTTAAATTAGTTTATTTTATAAGATTATAATAATTAATGAATAACATAAAACTGTTCAAATAATTTATCATATTATAATATTTATATTATAATTTCAATAAATAATTTTAAAATGTTATTTTTAATTTATAAAATCCATGTTTAATATTAAGGACCATAATAATATTGAAATGGTAATTTCCGATGAATTGTTTTATTAATAATTTTTAATTTTAATCCAATATATTAAATTAATATATATTGTATAATTTGTTTCATCTGATTCATACAAAAATATAAAAATATATTTTACCTCATTTACATGGTTATTAATGTTATTATAAGATTAATAACACTTAATGGTAAATACAATATTTTTCTAAAAAATAATTTCTCTACGTTTCAACGATTTTAATTAAACAGTTATTTTTCCATTAGATATAAAATTATTTATATTATATAGATCAAAATTTTATCTTAATAGAAAAAAATTTGTTATGAAGGGTAAACAATAAATATTTGAAAAATATATATTACATGGGTAAAAACTAGTTACAATTGGAAAACCATAAATTTTATAATATAAATAATTATTGATAAAAGACTTGAAATATTTTTAAAGAGTTGGTTAAAAGAGATTTTAGAGTATTTATATACCCCACATCACACAAAAAAATCTTTATTTCCTTTTTGAATACATTTATTCAATAATACAGTCATGGAATCATTTAAAAAGGGATGGGTATATACAAAAAATGAAAATCTATTTTCTTCTAAAGGATGGTCCCATTTAAACATTTTATTTTAGATTTAAAAAATAATTATCTATAAAAAAATATCTAACCTAATCTATCTTATCAACTACTAACACTTCCAATAAAAATTGTAATTTAACAAAAATAAGGGTATAGAGCCATACAATGTTACATAAGGGAGAACATCAAAAGATAGAGGAAACGTTCTCAATTGATCTCATTAATTTTTTTGTTCTCATATGTCCCCAAATTATTTCAATATATCCATGACAGATAAAATAATTAATAAATATATAATTAAATATTATTATGTTAATTTAATATCAATTTTCACCCCTCATCCAAAATTATTTGACAAATATATATGTCTCCATGCATATATAAAGATTATTGCCTATATGAGAAACATGTTTTATTTTTCATATCCTCCATTCATAGATAAAATTAATAAAAATACTATTTACTAATTATTTTTATGAAACTATAAATAATATATAATGATAATATTAGACATTATAAAAGTTATATCAATAACAATTATTCAATGTAATATTAACCACCATAAATGAACACATCAAGCCACTTTTCTTAATCTGAGTTAATTTTTTGGAAAACCTATTGAAATGAATAAATTTTTAGCTAATGGAATTAAAAATACATTATAAACAAGAATATTTGAAATTATGAAACTATTTTAACACAAATTTTACATGATTTGTTATATTTTTGAAGCTCTAGATATATCATTTGCACGAGATCAATTAAACACCAGTGAAAAATATTTAAATAATTAATAACATATAATGATAAATATACTATATAAAATGAAAAATATATGATATAATCTATTAATAATATTTATAATTATCTCAATTTGATTATTCATGATGTTAAGTAAATGTGTATAATGATTTCAGAATCAAGGTAAGGGGTTTTTCTATCTCAATATTACTTCATTAAGATAAGATGTGTATTCACCACATGTTTCGTAATTGTGGTATATTTATTGGAAATATTTTTATTTTACAGTATTTAATTATTTAATATATGGGGTTTAATAATTCATATAATATTCTACAAGTCATGGTTTTTTTACTTGAAAAATATATTGATGTTTTAAGTGATTTTGTTTACTCATCCCCTCTTTCGTTGAGTTATAATACTACACATGGACTTCTTACATCAATTATTTGTTTTTCCTCTATAATATTTTTATAGAATATTATATTTTTGTCTATTGAAAATAACACTTTTGATTCAAATCATCATCCTCGATGAATTTCCATCAAATAAATGTTTTATATTATTAAAAATAATTGAAATTATTTTTTACTATGAATTTTTTCTTGGTTAATATTTTATAATATAACATAGTATGTCCATTATATTTATATACCTATGTATTTTTTATCTCATGTAACATTTATATTTAACTTCACATATTTTCAAAATTATGTTTGGTTATCTCATTTTCTGTTTTATTTTTTCTATAATTCAATATTAAATTATTAAAACAGTTTCCTTCATTAATAATTTGTTTTATCATCCACTCAACATTTTATTGAGATATTCAGTTTTTCGTTTCAAGGATCCAAGGTTGAAGGTTATTATTTAAAATAATACATTTTTAAAATAACCAATCACCAATTCAAAAATAATATTTTATTGTTTCATGTGACAGTTTCATTTAAAGAAGATAATAAAAATGTTTTATAAAATATCTTTTTATGGTTTCTCAGCTGAACCTACTTTTATTATATTATGAACATTAATTTCATCAAATAATATGTTCTTTGTTTTTAAATTGGAGTAAATGTAATGTCCCGGAAATTCCATATAAATTTTTAATTATGTGGAATTATTTCGAGACCGCAAAATCTTACGGCGTGTGATTCCGAGTCCCGGAGTGCCCGTAATGATCCGTCGAAGTTTTTGTTACTCGTAAATTATCACACATAAGTAGTTTTACTGAAAAAGTGGAATACCTATTAAATGGTTTCCTTGATTACAAATATTAGGGCACTATTGTGTTCAGAGTTTCAGGTTTACCCTAGGTGTGACTTAATTTTGGTCAACACGGGCCTCCTGTGAGAAAACCGAAAATGGAATAATCGTAAATAAAATAATTTGATAAATTATTTTATTTTACAAATACTTATAACCCAAAAACATTAAGTCATATTGAAACTCTGAGACAACCGCTAAACACTTAACGGTATGCTTTATTTAGGGAGATACTAGTTTTGGATAGTGGGGGGACATGTGAATGTTTTTTTGGCTATAAATAAAATAATTAATTGACAATTATTTTATCTTAAAATCAATAAATTTAAAATGGTAACTCAGATTGGAAATCCGAGACAACATTTTGGTTCGTTGGTGGTGCTTTTCACATAGGTAGAGCTGAACCTTGACTAGCACGGGCCAAGGGTGACTGAAAATAATATTCAGAACATTTTCTCAGGTACGTTCATTAAACATGTGAGTATGTTTTTGTATCTTTTGAAGCATTTATTGGAATTAAAATCGAAGCACTCCATTAAACTCGCAACACTGGTATTCGTTTATAAATAATTTCACCTCGACAGCATTTGGTCGAGGGTGAATATTAGTTTTCATTATTTTCATGGAATAAGAAAATTAATATGTTTAAAATTTTTATTTTTCTTTTTGAAACCTCTATATATAGGTTATAGAGGTGGGGACAACCCGAACTATGAAACCCCCCAATTTTTATTTCTAGTAGTGGGGACCCCCTGAACCCCTTTTAATTGGAGATAACTCTTGCAATTCCTCCAATAAATTAATTAGGATAACTCCCCATTTAATTGATGGAGGCAAACTAAATTAATTAAATGTATCAACATTTAATTATGCCAACATAAATTAATCTCTATAATTTAATTTATATTAGTGCCTCTTTTATTTTGGAGGATAGGTTGGGGAAGTGTAGAGAATTGGGATAATGGTGTGGAGAAACACCTCATCTTCAACGAAGAACATCTCCTCAAAATGAAAAACCACATCACCATCGAAAAATGTTGTTCAAAATAAAGGTAGACGACGATGAATGAGACCGACATCAGATGCATGATTTTAGAAGAAATGATCATTGCAACCATGCTCTCCATAACCATTTTTTCTCGTGACACATCAACAAACCTTCAAGGTAGGGTTTTGTTTTTTTAAAAACCCCCCTTACATGTTCTCGATGTTCTTCGTGATTCCAAAATTGTTCAACCGCTTACTACCACTCTAACGTAGAGAGAGAGATCCAAACGAACATGGCCCGACCACTCTAAATTCCCTTATGTTTTTTGATTCTATCATTACAATGGAGGAAGACAAAAATAGATACTGGAGATTGCCACCGGTGGGACTCAAGGGAGGAGGCCAACACCATGGCCAACTGTGAAGACGTATGTGGTGCAACTGCGCCCCCAGAGAAGGGTTGCGGCCCATTGGCTACGGCGGATCAAGGGTAGTGGACTATGAAGGGAGGTCGGCTGCACAACATGGGAAGTGTCACACTGCCATGTCACCCAATGAATAAGGAGATGTGGCATGTGCCACGACGATGATGGGAGGACTGTCGGCCAAATAAGCAGCACACGAAAGCGCGGTGCGTGACCACACCGCAAGACTAAGTGGGTGACTGTTAGATAAACCCAATGCAGTGCCGGAAACCTTGGAGTGAGGTGGTCCTTTTCATATACCCCACTTGAGATTTGGAAAATGTTTTGGTATGGTCGGGTGGGATCGATCACGAATCCAATTGGGCCCTCAAGACGAAAATTCAAAAAACATACAATCCTGGCATCCGATTGACACACCATCTATTGAATTGAGACTCCAATTACATGGCGTTCGTTTGGAATAATTCATTTTTTGGCATCATGGTAGTTGGAGTATCGACCTACAGCTTGAGGAGAAGATCCTCCCGGAATCAAGAAATCTTTGTGCGAGAACCTTGAAGCTGGATGTAACATGAGAAAGGGATACTTTGTGGGACTATGCCTCAGATCCTATGTGGGTATGTGATCTAGATTCTCACATGAATATATTCTAGGAATCCATGTAGGACTACTCTAGGATCCTACGTGGGTCTTCTGTACTATGATCATGTGCGGGTATGTGGATGTACTATGATCTTGTGTGGGCCTACTGTACTAGGATCTTTTGTGGGTATGATGATGTACTAGGATCCTATATGGGTATGATGATTTAGGATCCTACATGGGTCTTCTTCTTAACAGTGTATGATGAATTAGTAGTTAAATCTAATCATCCCCACTACTATACCTAAGTTATACCTTGTGGGAAATGAGTCTGTACCTTTGTGGTGATACCTTGGTTTTAATCTTATGTGTGGAATACCTGTGTGGTACTTTTCCTTCGTAGTAATACCTTGGTGGTATTCTTCAATGTGGAGTACCTGTGTGGAACATACCATCGTGGTAATCCTTCCACTGTGGAAAAAATGTGCTTTTGGCTTTTGAGTTGGAATTTGTGATTCCTCATGATTGAGATGGGATTACTTGATGACTTATGTATATATGTATGGTCATATATATAAGTAGGGTTTTCAGTTGAATTATTGTTTTGTGTTTTATCCTTTTTTTTATTTTTTTGAGACTTTTAGGATCTCAGGGTCCCTAATTAGTTTCGCTATACTCACCCCTGCATGGGAAATATGAGCACTATATTTTGTTTGGTACAGACAAAGGATAGTTCTGACTGGGGACGAGCGTACATGGACTGGAGGTGTCTCCTAGGTGGACCATATATGAGGATTACTGTAGATACGACTTCTCAAGAGTTGTACCTACCCTTCAGGTAGGATCCTTTGCGGGTGTTCACCAGAGTTGTTTAGTTTACTTGTACTTTCCAGTTTCCCTTGTACATTCCGGTTGGGATTGTATTATGGACCCTTTTTCATACCGTACACACTCCTTTTACTATATAGTTTTCTTGTGTTTATAGCAAGTTATGTGCTTTGTTTCCTATTTTTATAGGGTATAATGGAAACGTGTTCCCGGTTTTAGGGAATACGCCTTTTGGTGCTAGTCGACAGCCCATGGACTATGGAAGGTAGGCTTGGGGTAGTCACGGCACGGGCCCCAGGGGACAGGTCGTGAAAAATTTATATAACAGGACATTGTTCTACAATAGAAAATAGTACTCTGATCTTTTTTATGTCAATAGTGTTATGGTTAGTGAGTGTGGTTATCAGTTTGGGGAATCCATTGTTGGTGTGGCGACTGACCTATCCATACACCAGAACCCTGACTTCTGATTTCTGAATGAGTGCACGAAAAAACTGATTGCATGTGTGTTATGATAAGTTTTCTAGTGTTTTGTTGAGTTAGCTCACTAGGTATTACAAAATGAATGTGGCACACCTATACCTTATCAGGATGCCACATCGTAGATAGCTAGCTAGGATTCCTGAGATAGTACATGATGATGGCCCAACGATCGACGAGACTCCAATGTAGGGACCTCTTACCTTGATTGCACCTTCGGGTGGGTGTACCAGCAGCACCACAACCCATTGGGTAGTAGATACCACTATCCACACTTGTAGATGATTCAAACCAACTAAATTCATTGCATGAGTTCCAGCAGTATAGGCCTTTGAGTTTTTGAGGTGAGATAGTTTCCCATGTAGTTGATGGCTAGCTGGAGGTGATTGCTAGATTTTTCTACTTATTTGAGACACCAGTAGAGTATATGGTGATCTTAGATAGTAGACTTTTTAGTGATTTATCTTGATAATGGTTTTCATAGTGATGGGGCTTCAGTATATGGACAATTACACGAGATAGTACATTTTTGTAGGGTTTCAGCTATATCACTGCACATTGGTTAGCAGTTAAAACTAGCAGAACCATTAAAGGAAACATATAGAATTAGGGCCTTTTGCGTGATTCAACATCAGATACCCCTTATGTTTCGAGGTAAACCCCACTCCTAGGAATCTTAGGACAGTCTTGAAGAGGTGGTTGAGAGTTCTATAGAGCATCTATATCTTTGGTATGATTACTTGTGGGTAGTTGAGTATTCATCGAGGCATACCGACCATTCCTGATACTCAATAAATATGATATGATCAGTTTTTAGGGCTCAAATGTTCAAGTGAGGTGTGTTTAAGGACATCTAAGACAACACATTCCCTCTATGCTTTCTTAATTATGATACGGTTCTAGAGGGAACCTCTGTGGTTAAATGTCTTTGGTAGAGGAGATATAGAAAGTGAATGTTAGAAGTTTGAAAGCAGGAAACTAGCTTCAGTCTCACAGACTTGGGTTTGAAAAATGTTACAGGAAGATGAAGTGTTAGTCACAGTTGAATCTGCAGGGCAATAGATGTGGAAGAAAATCTAGGAGAACAACATCTGGTGGGGTACTTTTCGATATGTTACAAGCAACCCACATTTTGTGGACCCCATCAGGCTCTGGGAGATTGAGGACCAGGAAATAGTGTTTTTACATGTGGTCAAGGAGTGTGACCCAAGGGATCTTGGAATAATTGAATGTATGCTCTTTTTCTACTATTAGCTACCGTATAAATATAAATAGGTACTAATCATTCCTTTTTTCCACAAATCATGGAAAAGGCCTAGATTTTTTGGTTATGTCATTGTCATGACCCTCACATTTGGAGATTCCTTTTGGAGGATACTCGATAATTACACTTACACTGATGGTGTGATCTAACCCTTAATGTGAGAGTTTCAGTTGGAACCTTTGGGTGGCAGCGTCGAGGCCTTATGACACTTGTTTGGGTATCGAGTGGACATCCAAAGTTCATACTCATATTTACAGTATTTGGAAAAATGGTTGTGGTTTACCTAAAATGCTATGAAAAGGTTTTCCTTAGTCGAAAAAAAAAAACCCAGGCAGCACAAGATAAACTCATGCATAGGAGGGTGTGGCTAATTACTCATGAGTCAGCTAGCCTCACTCTTGTGGCAGCAAAAGTTTTGAGATTTCAGTTCCAAATAAGAGAGGCGAGAGTTCCTCCAAGACTAGAACATTGAGATACTCTATACTGCTTGGAAGGGAAACATGGCAGTAGACACGCTTAGCCGGGGATCTATCCAGTAGCTGCTGAGTTAGGTGATAGAGAAGCAAGCCGCTTTCTAGATATCCTTTGTGGATCGATATGGAGAAACTGGTCTTTAGTCATTAATGGTCACACCCCCACTACATCAGAAATTTATGGAGGTGGATTATGGAGATGCTAACTTTGAGACTTGACGTGCTCGGATATCCTTAGGGCAGACACTAATGGATTTTCTGAAGGTGGGGAGCACACTGTCCTCTTTAGAGGATGTACCATGGCACCAGTAGAACTATAGAATTCGGTGTCGAGGAATTTCTATACATCCCCTCTGGGGGAACATCCTGTTGTGGTAAAGATGTACCCGGACCTTCATCATCAATACTATTGTCCTGGATCCTATGTGGTTCTACTATACTAGGATCCTATGTGGGTATGATGATGTACTCAGTTCCTGTGTGGGTCTGCTATACTAGGATCCTATGTGGGTCTGATGATGTACTAGGATCCTATGTGGGTCTGATGAATTAATATTCTTCAGGGGTTTGCCTCTTAACATAGTAATATGAATTAGTTATTACATAAATTCATCTCTACTACAATACCTAAGTTATACATTATGTGAGACGAGTCTGTACCTTTGTGGTCTATATCTTCGTGGTGATACCTTGCTGGTATTCTTCTGTGTGGCATTACTTTGTTGTGCTTTTCCATCATATTAATTCCCTGGTGGTATTATTCTATGTGTCATACCTGTGTGGTAATTACCATCATGGTAATATTTCCTTTGTGACACAAATGAAATTTGGGCTTTTGAGTTGGACCTTGTGATTCCTCATGATTGAGATGGGCTTACATGTTAACTTATGTATATTTGGGGGTATATACCTAAGTAGGGTTTTCCGTTGAATTCTAGTTGAGTGGTTCATCCATTTTGTATTTTTTTGATACCTTGAGAGTATTGGGGTCGCTATTTAGTATCGTTATACTCGCCCCTGCATGGTATATGACCGCACCCTACTGTGTTTGTTACAGACGATGGAAAACGCTGACTGGGGATGAGGGAATCATTACAGGAGTTTTCTCGGAGGTGGACCATAGATGAGGCATACTGTAGAGACTACCATTCAAGATCTATACCTACCCTTTAGGTAGTATCCCTGGTAGGTGTTCACAGGAGCTGTTCGGTTTACTTTTACCTTCCACTTTCCCTTGTAATTTTCAGTTGGGCTTGTATTTTGGCCTCTGTTACTAACTGTACGCACTCTATTTACAGTAAAATTTTCTTGAGTTTCTACCTTGTTGTGTTCATAGTTTCGTGTGTTTACAGGTTATGAAGGAAATGCCTTCCCGGTTTTAAGTAATAAGCCTTTCAGTGCTAGTCGCCAACCCCTGGCCTATAGAAGGCAGACATGGGGTATTCATAGCATGGGCCCTGGGGGATGATTCGTGACATAAAAAATATAATTTTATTAATTTTAAAATAAAAATGGGTATATTGTCTTATTATTCATTGAGATTTTCCCAATGATCAAAAAAACGTACATGTTATCTTTTTCATCATCCCTAATACATATTATATAACATTATATAAATGTTCATATACCTTAGTAAACATTATTTTACTATATATATTGTGGAATTTACAATAAATGTTTTTCAATACACCTATCTCAATTACATGGGTTAATTATTTGATTTTTGAATTATGAATGTTATCATGTTCTAATGGAAAAAAAATAAGTATGGATGATTATTATTACATATGTTTGGGAGAAATATATCCTAAAAATTACTTTTACAAGGGTTAATATAATGTGTGATTATGAATTGTTCTGTTAATGTGAGGTAGGTATCATTGCTCCTAAGTTTTTTTGTGAAAAGGTTTTGGGGAGATTTTTTAACATGTTTTTAGTTTGGATGAGTTATATGATGTTTTTGATGACTAGTTTTTTGTGATGTCAAAATTTGGCAACAATTGATCACATTATTTTGTATGATTTTTATTCAAAAAAAATCGATGGATTTTTGGTAGAACATAATATTGGTTTAATTTTATAAAATTTATTGTGTGAATATGATTCGGTTATATATGATCATAATATTTTATTTGATTATGATGGTTCAATAATTAATTATGTTGATATGCCTCCATGTTATTATATATTTTAATATCATTATTATTATTCCCCTGGGTATAGTTTTATTATATCACACTCTTTCACTATGGTGTATATTTTATAATTTGAGATAGAATGTCCTTCAATCATGTCTGGAAAAAATATTATTATTCCTTATTCATGTTTATAAGATATTTCTCCACTAATGAGGATTTATAAAATTATTATTATGTAATCATTTCTTTGGTTTTGACGCATGCCAATCGTTGGGCATGGAAAAACAATTTTTAAATTTCCTATGTGCAGTGTAGTGAGAAACCCCAGGAAGTCTCCGGAAGAGGAGTGAACACAAAATCAATTTGTCACTTTAAAATGAGGGTAAAAATGTTGTGTTTTGGAAATGAAATTTGAAATTCAAATGATTGAAAAACTATGATATTAAAAAGGGTGATTAGGTCGGGTTTGGATTCCTAATAGTAATGATATCCTTGTTCTATTTAATTCAATCCTATTCTTCTTTGTCAATTAAAGTGAATTTCTATAATCATTTCCTCTCACTTCCTTCGTAAAATTATAATGGTGAGAGAAAAACATACCAAGATCTCGGTTTGGTCAACTCTCCTTGCAGGTGTAAAATAGTTGTATTGAATATCCTTAATTGAAATAGAAAATACTCGATCAGATTTTTTATCCCAAACAATCTTGAACATTCACAACACCTTTTACACTTACTGACGATCATCGAGTACATAAGCACTAATCCATGGATTATTCCAACGTATATAAACCAGAAATTAATGGATGGAGATAATGATTATATTACCAAGGAAAAAACAAAAACGTAATTAAAATTTAAGAACGATCACACTTGATAATAAAATCCTCTATAGGAAATTGAAAACAACTTTTATAAAGAAAGAAATTTCATCCAACTACGTTCAAGAACTCAAGCATTACAACATAGAAGACCAACACTTCCCCAATCACTACAAATTTTTACCACACCATGGTAAGGGTAATCGATATGAATGTGGAAGAATAAGGAATTACAAATCCCTGAAGAAGAAAATAAAATAAAATAGAAAGATGAAATGTTATCTTTCTTGGTGTCCCGGATGAAATGGGGTGAAGAATGGGATGCTTTGAGAGGTTGGAGCTCTCCTCCTTTATAGCCAGAATTTATTACCAAAATGTTGACACGTTGTGTCTCTATTAAATGACATCTTCACACATTATGCCCTACTTGAATGTTGTTCATTATGTTCTTGGTCTTTTACCATCAAAATCGTAGCATATTTTGACATGTAATCTTAGAATTATGAACGTTTTACTCTGACAATTTATTCTTTCTAGTCAGACACCCCAAATCCCAATCCTCTGGATTATGATGGTTTAATGGCCCTTCAAACAGCCAATTCCAATGGCCTTACCTTCATTAAAAATGTTCTAAAAATCCTTCCACATCCACCCACTGAATATCATAAAAATGTGTAGAGACCCGAAGCCTGACATACATGGACATTACATTAGATTTGTGGAATACTTTGTACATAACAAAAACACAAACACAAGGATCGTAATAGTTTAGTGTCTTTGGAAACTCGGAATATAATCTTCTAATCCTGGTGAAAGATCTTCAACGTCTCCCATAAAGATCTTCCTTTTTTTATACCTATAACCTTTTTTTATATCCTGGGAAAAAATAAAACATAAAAGGGTGAGCTCAAATGCTCAGTAAGGGTAAACAAAAGAAATATCAATCACATCATATATATAAGCACAAAACTTTTTGAAATCTTAACCTGCAAAAGAGATCATAATTTCATAACATGGTATAAATCATGGCAGTGAAATGTAATCAAAATAATCATAACATAAAACATGAAACTTTATGTCATACACACATAATCATAGAGAATCATTTCTTGTTATTCAAGACTCATTTCCAAGACTATCATAGTGGACAAAGTCCCTTTCTGAACCGAGTCACCCTTGTTCCTGTCCTGTTTCACTGAACCGGTATAACCTACCGTTCCATCCATGTCTATTTCATGAGATATAAAATCTTTACCCAATGCATTGGAGGGAGATATAGGTCCCACCCATCTCATAATGATACCATTCTTATGTGTGCTACAAAATAAACATACATCATTCATAATAACCCAATAAATAAAATGTGTTTCATAAACATCATGCCATCATAATCCATAAACAATGGATATCATTTCATCATAAGAAAATGGAAACCATTTAAATCATAAAGACATTTTACTTGAAACATAAACATCAAATAATGTCATCTTAGATGGAAAATAGTTTTGAGAAAAACACTTGAAATGAATTCTTGAGGAAAATATCCTTTCTTCTTTAAAATCATTTTCTTTTCACAAAACTTCATGCAATTTTAAAAGATAAGGGTTTTGTTGAAAATAATCATGCAATCTTGTAGAGGAAGCTTCTTGAAAATGAGGTGTTATGAAAACTGTAAAAATCCATTCACGCCGTATAAGTTAAAAATAACATTCTCCTCATACTTTTGTCGGAAAAGTCAAAAAAAGTACCTTATATGGTAACCAAAGGAAAGATTCCATTCATACAATGTGGTAAAAAGTCAATAAGGTGTAAAAATGACTTTAAACATTCATGGAAGAATGGTAAACATTTTATAAAAACATTTTTAGAAAACATGGTCATGGAAGATAAACGTAACCCCAGTAAATAATTACGTATAAGCAATCTCGGATAAAAATGAGATTGAAAATTTATCCCTTACCTTAGGTCTGACTTACTTTGTAAGTGTCCGAACCTCCTCTTTTTGACGCGCCCTTTCTTAAACCCCACTTAAAGAACTAAGGATGGTCTTTGAAGAAGACCATGACCTCTAGGATGATACTAGGGAAGTGGAGAAGATATTTTGGCAGGGGTTGGCCGAGCTTGAAGGCTCAAAGTTGTGTGAGGAAGAGAGGGAGGAGGTGCCCTTTTATAAGGGAGGAGAGGGGCATCTTAGAAAAATCTCAAAATATTATTTTATATTAAGGTCAAATTCGGTTAATAATGGTTCCAAATGGTCTTATTTAGAAAATAATGTGGGTATGGGTCGAAATCCCCTCATCCAATAGGATTTAGACAAGTTTAGGTTATTATTTTAACCTTATCAATTAGATTTAACTCTATGTTAAATAATTTAACTTTTACCGTGTCTTTTTGTTTTCTTAAACTATGTGGATAATAAACATACTATATGAAGCCAAACGAACCCCAAGTTTTTTATTATTAATATATATATCCTTATCTAATTCATTTGGCCTAACCTTTGATTTTTACGAACTAAATAATAATTAATAATATAATATTTGTTTTAAAAACTAATTTATGTCAATTTTGAAACTAATTGGTACATGATTTTCATGAAATTTCTAACATGATGATAAGTTCAAACCAAGTTACGTAAATCAACAATAACATGTCCTATTAACCTATAAAATTAGTGTATGTCATAAAAAGTCTCAAATTACATTTATTTGTTCATTTATAACATCAATTATGTTAATATTTTCTTAAAAAGGTAATTACTGCATCATCGTTGTGTCATAAATAAATTAAATTATTTAAAGTATAAAAATTACAAATAAAATAATATTATTTAGGAAATCTTTTTATCTCTCTAATGAATATTTATAGTCGAAATTATATTATGTATAACCCTATATTAAAAATGTTTTAGTAAATACACTTTGATTTTAACTCTTTTAACTCTTCTTTGAATTAAATAATAATAAATGTCCTAATCTAATCCAAGTGGGCCTAAATGATAATATTTTACACTTAAGGTTGTTTTTGGTCGAGATACACTTGTACACTAGGATTAGGACATGTGTTAGGGTAATATTAATATCATTTTTACCCTTAATTACCCTATTTACTTTTAACCGTGGTAAATAAAAGTAAAAAGTTACTATTCACCAAAAATTATTTTCATCTCATTGAACCACATTTTACTTACTGACATCAACCGTGTCTCTAGTATTTTTGAAATTCCATTCACAGAAGCAGTAAAATTAAGATTTATGAAAAAATTAATTTTTTAACTACCACTTAGTAGTTTCATTATTCATCAAAAATTGAAGTTTTTTAGAAAAATGCCAAAATATCACCCTAAGCTATAATTGATATTCCAAATTCAAAAATGATTTCTATTTTACAAAATTACCAACATATAAGTTGCATTAATTAATTTTATAATTAATTTCTTCTGTCACAACAAATAGCGTGTTTTTAAGAGACAATAACTATCCAAAGATTAGAACTTGTTTATGTCTGGTGTAAATGTGAAATTATATCCAATGACCAAAATTGTATTGAATTGTAAAAATATATTCTAAATATACTTTAAAACCACTCAAAATAATAATTTATCACTATTAATTATTTCGATTGAAAAAGTTGTTTTTAATTAAAATTTAGTAATTTTCACTATTCATCAAAATATAAAAGTTATCCGAAAATCACCAAAATTTCACCCTAAGCTAATTTCGATATTATGAATCCAAAAATGAATTCCATTTTGAAAAATAAAATTTACAAAATTTTAAAAATTGGTTATTACAGTTCATAACGGCTAGTTAAAATAATATTTTAATAGCATATTGTTGTTTAGTTAAACTCGTTATTGCGTACTACACATGCTATCGAGGAAGGTCGTGATTGCGTGTAATGCAAGGAATGTCTAGGATGAGTGTTGTGAAAGCTCCTTTTGGTTAAACGTACAACACAAGACATTTGTGAAATTAAAAAGAATATTTTTCATAAAATCATGGGCTATTACATTCTACCCCCCTTAAAAAGAATTTCGACCTCGAAATTCGTTGGGGTTATAAATGGTTTACTATTCGAAGGTTTCTTTAATAGAAACCCACATTGTAAAAAGAAATACCAAAACCAATCTTTAAAAATGAAAGTATGAAATGTAACAGTTACCCAAATAAACTAATCACTGGGTTTACACATAGGTGAAAATATGGATATGGAAGAAAAATGTAACCATCATGTTCTGATGGAGAGTGGTAGAGAACATGGCTTTCGAAAATCCAACAATCACAAATCCATAAATTTGTGACGATCTAAGGTACCATCTGATTAATCAGATATAAGAGCACTCGGACAACATTTTTGGTTTTCAAGATCGTTTCCCTAAAGTTGAAGAATTTGAATTAGAATAAATACTTACATTATTTTGGTACAATCTCACTGTTGTTCGTGCCTTGAACAATTTCCACTTCATGTCTTATATAAATGAAGTTGAATTTGTTATTCGTGAAGTGTTAGCAGATCATGTGATAGAATGATGGGTCATTCCATCTATCTCAAACAAAAGGATAGAAAAAGTTATTAAATATACATAAGTCGATCTATAGTGAGATTAATCATATATGTTTCATAAAATGGACTTATACATCATATATCATACTTCATAATATAATAAAACTAGTTTCTACTAAACAGGGACTTCCTGTAGGTCAGTGGTCGGCAATAAAGGCCAGTCACACTTCGGTTGTGGGTTCGATTCCTACAGCCTTGTCCGACGCGATGGGTTGTCTCCCGTCCTGCAGGTTGTCCTTTTTCTAAAAGTATATTACTATAACATCCAATCAATAATATCAAAAAAACTTCTATCCTTAAACAATACTAAATTATGTCCAACATAATCCATTACAATCTTTAGGCTTATCCATAATACTACAGTCCACTCTCATAACATAGTGAAAACGATTACAAGAGATTTAATACCATCGTTGATCCCCATATTTCATAAGATATATCTTGTTGGTCAAATTAAAAACATGTGAATACCTTAATCATGTATTCTCTTGAAGAATGAATACCCAATGAACCTTAGTGAAAACATGAATGCAGTTAAAAGCTAACACTTCCCACATACCAAAATACTCAAAATTTTATATACTCAAACCATGATATCACTTAGTCCTTATATCAATCATGATCTCATGAATACAATAAAAAATCTCATTATCTTCTTATCACTTCATTATGCACATATCATATGTTTACCAAAAATGTCTCAATCACTTTTCATGGTTACCGGTACCATAAAATTATTGAAAACCACAATAGACCAAAACATAAATATTTCAATATTCCATGATACTATATACAACATTATTTTGGAATCCCATTACATAAACACTTAATCATTCCACCACATCGTTGTCATATTCAACATCGCCAATAGTGATCGCATGTCACTTCCCTTTGACCTTTGCCTTAAGTGGTTGCTCATGTTGATCATCACTAACCCTTGGATTAGGGAATTTATTAGCATAATGCCCCATTTCCTTGCACTTGAAGCATTTAAGTGTTGGGGGTGCGTTCTCTTCAGTGTTTACTTTGTTCAAATCATTAGAAACCCTTTTTCCATTACTTCAACACTCAGCTGCTCGATGACCTTCTTTTCCACACTTAAAACATTTTCTAGTCCCTTTAAGACAATATCCACCATGCTTCTTTCCACACTTTGAGCATAAGGAAACATTTATTTTCTTTTCAGCATTATTCTGAGATTTCTCCTTGAACTCCATCATTCATTTCTTTTCAAAACCATGAGTTGGATATGTAACACCAACTTCCATTTCTACCTTCATAGCACAACACACAATTTCTTCATAGCTACTGATGTCTCTTATAGCTAATGCCCTTTGAAGACTTGGTTTTATGCCACTAAAAAATCGATCAACTTTACTTTCAGGTTGGATGATAATGCCAGATGCATACCTTGCAAGACTTGTAAAATTCACTTCTTATATACCAACAGATTCATCATCCTTTTGCTTTAGTTCAAGAAACTCCTTCTCTATCATTGTTCGAATAACACGAGGGAAGTACTTATTGAAAAATAAGTTCCTGAACTCGTCCCATTCCATGGAGTCAATTTCATCCCTTTGCCTCGTATTCTTAATAAGATTCCACCATTGATCCGCATCACCTTCCAAACGATACACTACTAAATGTCTTTATCAAGTTCAGAACATTGAATAACTGAAAATATCTTTTCAGTGGTATTGATCCATTGTTCAGCAACAAGTGGATCGGAAGTACCACTGAAAGAAGGTGGACGTTGCCTCATGAAGGACTCAATAGAATATTTTTCCCTTCTCTGCTCATTTGAAAGTCCAGAATGATTCATATCTTGTGCAAGTATAGCAATAAGATTTTGCACTCCATCTCCCATAACATTTGTTTGTTCAGGGGGACAATCATTGCATTGTCCATTGCATTGATCAACACAGTTCCTTCGGGTTCCAGCCATCGTCTAAAACCCAAAAAGAATAGTGTGAGAGGCAAAAATCATGATAGGGAAAACAATATAATAAAGGGGGAGTACCTTAAATATCTAACTTCTTAGGTTTAAGTCTAAGATCGTTACCATAGTTCTAGGACTATCGTATACGTATACTTATCCTTAGGGACATCCCTAGACATACCTTAGAAATATCTCTAGGGATCTCACTAACGTTCTCACATCCTAGTTTCCAAAGGTTGACTAAACCTTTGCTCTGATACCAACTGTAGAGACCTGAAGCCTGACTTACATGGACATTAAATTAGATTTGCGGAATACTTAGTACATAACAAAAACACACACACAAGGATCGTAATAGTTCAGTGTCTTTGGAAACTCGGAATATAATCTTCTAATCCAAGTGAATGATCATCAACATCTCCCATAAAGATCTTCCTTTTTTTATACCTAAAACCTCTCTTTATATCCTGGGGAAAAAAACATAAAAGGGTGATCTCAAATTCTTAGTAAGGGTAAACAAAATAAATATCAATCACATCATATACATAAGCACATAACTTTTGGAAATCTTAACCTGCAAAAGAGATCATAATTTTATAACATGGGATAAATCATGGTAGTGAAATGTAATCAAAATAATCATAACTTAAAACATGAAACATTGTGGCATACACACATAATCATAGAGAATCATTTCTTGTTAGTCAAGACTCATTGCCAAGACTATATTAGTGGACAAAGTCCCTTTCTGAACCGAGTCACCCTCGTTCCAGTCCTGTTTCACTGAACCGGTATAACCTACCGTTCCAGCCATGTCTATCTCATGAGATATAAAATCTTTACCCAATTAATTGGAGGGAGATATAGGTACCATCCATCTCATAATGATACCATTATTATGTGTGCCACAAAATAAACATACATCATTCATAATAACCCAATAAATAAAATGGGTTTCATAAACATCATGCCATCATAATCCATAAACAATGGATATCATTTCATCATAATAAAATGGAAACCATAATGACATTTTACATGTAACATACACATAAAATAATGTCATCTTAGATGGAAAATAGATTTGAGAAAAACACTTGAAATGAATTCTTGAGGAAAATATCCTTTCTTCATTAAAATCATTTTCTTTTCACAAAACTTCATGCAATTTTAAAATATAAGGGTTTTGTTGAAAATAATCATGCAATCGTGTACAGGAAGCTTCTTGAAAATGAGGTGTTATGAAAACCCTAAAAATACATTCACACCGTATAAGTTAAAAATAACATTCTCCTCATACTTTTGTCGGAAAATTCAAAAAAAATTACCTTATATGGTAACCAAAGGAAAGATTCCATTCATACAATGTGGTAAAAAGTCAATAAAGGGTAAAATGACATTAAACATTAATGGAAGAATGGTAAACATTTTATAAAAACATTTTTAGAAAACATGGTTATGGATGATAAACGTATCCCCAGTAAATACTTACGTATAAGCAATCTCGGATAAAAATGAGATTGAAAATTTATCCCTTACCTTAGGTCCGACTTTCTTTGTAAGTGTCCGAACCTCCTCTTTTTGACGCGCCTTTTCTTAACCCCCACTTAATGAACTAAGGATGGTCTTTGAAGAAAACCAGGACCTCTAGGATGATACTAGGGAAGTGGAGAAGATATTTTGGCAGGGGTTGGCCGAGCGTGAAGTCTCAATGTTGTCTGAGGAAGAGAGGGATGAGGTGCCCTTTTATAAGGGAGGAGAGGGGCATCTTAGGAAAATCTCAAAATATTATTTTATATTAAGGTAAAATTCTGTTAATAATGGTTCCAAATGGTCTTATTTCGAAGATAATGTGGGTATGGGTCGAAATCCTCTCATCCAATAGGATTTAGACAAGTTTAGGTTATTATTTTAACCTTATCAATTAGATTTAACTCTAAGTTAAATAATTTAACTTTTACCGTGTCTTTTTGTTTTCTTAAACTATATGGTTAATAAACATACTATATGAAGCCAAAAGAAACCCAAGATGTTTATTATTAATATATATATCCTTATCTAAGTCATTTGGCCGAACCTTAGATTTTTAGGAATTAAATAACAATTAAAAATATAATATTTGTTTTAAAAACTAATTTACGTCAATTTTGACACAATTTGGTACATGATTTTTATGAAATTTCTAACAGAATGATAAATTCAAACCAAGTTACTTAAATCAACAATAACATGTCCTATTAACCTAGAAAATTAGTGTAAGTCATAAAAAGTCTCAAATTACATTTATTTGGGCATTTATAACATCAATTATGTTAATATTTGCTTTAAAAGGTAATTACTGCATCATCGTTGTGTCATAAATAAATTAAATTATTTAAAGTATAAAAATTACAAATAAAATACAATTATGTAGGAAATCTTTTTATATCTCTAATGAATATTTATAGTCGATATTATATTATGTATAACCCTATATTAAAAATGTTTTAGTAAATAAACTTTGATTTTGACTCTTTTAACTCTTCTTTGAATTAAATAATAATAAATGTCCTAATCTATTCCAAGTGGGCTTAAATGATAATATTTGACACTTAAGGTTGTTTTTGGTCGAGATAAACTTGTCAAATAGGATTAGGACATGTGTTAGGGTAATATTAATATCATTTTTACCCTTAATTACCCTATTTACTTTTAACCGTGGTAAATAAAAGTAAAAGGTTACTATTCACCAAAAATTATTTTCATCTCATTGAACCACATTTTACTTACTGAAATCAACCGTGTCTCTCGGATTTTTGAAATTCCATTCACAGAAATAGTAAAATTAAGATTTATGAAAAAACTAATTTTTTAACTACCACTTAGTAGTTTCACTATTCATCAAAAATTGAAGTTTTTCAGAAAAATGCCAAAATTTCACCCTAAGCTATAATTGATATTCCGAATTCAAAAATGATTTCTATTTTAAAAAATTCCCAACATATAAGTTGCATTAATTAATTTTATAATTAATTTCCGCTGTCACAACAAATAGCGTGCTTTTAAGAAACAAAAACTATCAAAAGATTAGCACTTGCTTATGTCTGGTGTAAATGTGAAATAACATCCAATGACCAACATTGTATTGAATTGTAAAAATATATTCTAAATATACTTTAAAACCACTCAAATTAATAATTTATCATTATTAATTATTTCGATTGAAAATGTTGTTTTTAATTAAAATTTAGTAATTTTCACTATTCATCAAAATATAAAAGTTATCTGAATATCACCAAACTTTCACCCTATGCTAATTTCGATATTACGAATCCAAAAATGAATTCCATTTTGAAAAATAAAATTTTCGAAACATCAAAAAGTGGTTATTACTATTCATAACGGCTAGTTTAAATAATATTTTAATAGCATATTGTTGTTTAGTGAAACTCGTTATTGCGTACTACACACGCTATCGAAGAAGGTAGTGATTGCGTGTAATGCAAGGAAAGTCAAGGATGCGTGTTGTGCAAGCTCCTTTTGGTGTAGCATACAACACAAGACATTTGTGAAATTAAAAAGAATAGTTTTCATAAAATCTTGGGTTGTTACAAAATGGGTCCCACCAAATATTATTTATGGACCCCACACCAAAATTCAGAAGAACTATAAACAGATTCCATGATAAAACTTATGAGAATCATTTAGAATATTTTATTGCCAAACTAAAGAAAAAATTAAAAACAGTTAAAAATATGAAATGGATAATTTTTAATGTTCATCTCAAAATAACACAAATATCATAAAAATGAAGCAATTCATTATAAATTACCATTTTTTGGGTTTAGAACAATTAAATTCAATGTAAATTTAATTGGAAATTTGTTCTCTATCTGGTTTCCATTCCAGATTCTAAAATTATTAGCATAAAAAATACAAAAGCATGAACAGAGTCTAGTGTGGCCTAATTATAGATAATCATTCGAAAGTATCATAAAATATTTTGGATATATATTATATTATAAAGTAAGGAAATCATTATATTTTTTATATTTTATGATTATTTGTTGGATATAAGGATTACATTATGGAAATGATTAAAATTATATTCTATCAATTTTTTTATCAAATCTACTTCTTAATGAATGTTGATTTATAACTAGATCTTGGATTATTGGTTTGGGGCACCCCAGTTGTTATTAGTGCATGGTTTATCTATATTTGGAGATTATTTTTGTTATTTTTAAGATTAGATTAATTATTTTTTGGAAATTAATATTAGTGAATGTTTGTAATATCATAGTAATAAGTATATGTATTTTATAACATCCTAAAAATGTAGAATTGTTTTGAGTGTATAGTTTTCTATGAAAATTGATCCTTTTGGAATAATGATAAGTGGATGTGGTTTTGATACTATTGAACCTGGGGTAATAATAGTTAAAAGGATGGTTGAGTATTAGGTTGATTTGCACTTGTTACATGATGCATGGATTATGATTTCACAGCTTGGTAGAAACTTTGGGGGATATGCTTTGGTTAATAAAATTCTACTTATGAACCACTACGAAGGAACCATGCTCATCATTATGGTATAGTTGGAGAACCTATGAAGAGATAGAAAATGAATAACGTATAATGAAACCATGAATAATATATTTTTCGATGATTATTTAATTTATAATTAATTTCTATTATGTTTGGGGTTTTATTTTTATGTTTATTTAATTACGTATTTTTACGTTGAATTTCCTTTTAATCATGTAATGTCTAGAAAAAGTAGAATCCAATTATAAAATGGATACAATGGAAATTGTCGACGTGTAACCAATGAGAAACTGAATATTTTTTATGTTGGTGATGAAAATATTAAGGTTATTATCACCCAAATATTTGTATTTATGATTAAAAACATGAGGTATTTCAAACAACAAAACCAAGGAAAGAAGAAAAGGATAGACTTAGGGATGATGGTTAATATTCCATCCTAAAATATTTTTGTAGGAAGCACCTAATATAATTTATTAATGAAAAAAATAAACAATATGCAAATTAATCATAGATATCATGATTCTAAAATATATATGTAGTTATCTAAAATACACATGAATATAAAAGAGTCACAACTAAAATAGAAAATATAAAATATGTCCTCCAAAATAAGAAATTTAGGAATTATGCTTATAGATTCCCCAATCCAAATTATGATAAGGAATACATGTATCACCAACCTCAATACTCAAGGGGGTGAGGGAAATACCATCTATTCTCAAGTGATGAATTAGATCATGATATATAAGGATAACCTATCCACTGAAATATATTTTTGGATGACATAAAATGTTTTATTATATAATATTTATGATGTTTTTAGCACCAATGAATATTCTTCGTGAAGATATGATTATTGAATAAAAGTTGTTATTGTATTTTATCGTAATTTGATGATTATGGGAACTTGTATTGTTAGGGTCGTATTATCCTTCATTTAAATAAATTTAATGTAATTTCAAACTAGTTTGGTTCATTCTTCTTAGAGAAAAATTTATTTTAAATATGGAAATCACATTTCATATAAACCTTTGGTTTTCTATTAATGAATATGTTATTTTAAACCCCAATTATAACAAATAATATATTGTTCAAACTTGATACTAAATAATGATAGATTATTGGATCAAATGGGTGGACAAAAACTCAATTTTAGAGATTATAGTATTGTAATGAAAATTAAATGTTTCCAAAGTTGATCAGGAAAATATCTCTTTAAAAATTGATTCTTTATTCATGTTTACATTTTATAGATGTTTAATTATTTTCATTTTTGGTTAGTATTTAAATTTTTTTTGATGTAATTTACTTTGGGGTGTAAGGATTTACAATATTTGAATATTTTTTTTTCTAAATTAATAAAATGTATCTCTTCTTATTTCACTTGAAACAAAAAAAAATGAGTCAAAATTGTTTAGATTGTTATTATCTAAAAATATTATGAATAATAAATGTTATATACAATAATAAAATTTTAGTCAATTATAAGTTCAAGCACAATAAAATTTAAAATATTTAATTTTTTTAAGGAACATTTCGTAATAAAATATTCTTATCATTATATATTTTAATTTAAAATAATAATTATTTTATTTTTAATATTAATCTTGTCAAAAGAACCTAATTTTCTAATTTGGAATGTAAAAATTAGCTTTAGGGGAATTTTTTCAATTGTTCTAAAATAATTGTTTTAGTTGAATGTTATAAAAATATTGATTTTTCTAGTCCCCAGTATTTTATAATATTATCATAACAATATAATGTATTAATTTTTTTAAAACCATTTATAATTAATAAATATAAATTTAATGTAAAAGAGATCATTAAAATAATTTTTTTATTCACACATTTGATGTTTTGGAGTCATACCTAATATTTCAGTCTAAAGACTTATTTATTTTCAAAAATTAAATTTCAATTTTCATAATTTAGAGCTAATATATATAAAAAGGATTTGATATTTTAGATAAACATGTTTATATATTATAATGACATCAATTTCATTTGATGCATAAATGTATGATTGTTACGGTTGAAGATATTTACCATGATAATGGTGGAATTGTTATTTTCAATGAATTTTTTTATAAATATTGTGTAAATTTTATGTCCTAAATTA
Organism: Viscum album; assembly: GCA_963277665.1. NCBI lineage: Eukaryota > Viridiplantae > Streptophyta > Magnoliopsida > Santalales > Viscaceae > Viscum > Viscum album. The sequence goes on along the minus strand of OY728126.1, from coordinate 809,082,481 downwards.
ATTAAATATATATCTTTTATAATTACATTCTAATGAGTATCAGACCATTATAAGAAAATTTTAAAATAACTTAATTAGTAATTAATCTTAAATAAATTAAATAAATCTTAATGGTATAAACAGCTTTTATCAATGAAATAGTTTATATATATATATAAATAATTTTAAGATGAATATAAGATTCAAACTATTTTGAAATTTAATTATATTATATGGATCATGTATGGATTTAATGACCTAATATTATGGAATGAATATTTACCTTATCATATTAATTAATTATATATTACATTGGTAAGAACTAGTAACCAAAAGAAAAACCAAAATTGGAAAATGGAGAAATATCTTCCTAAAATACTTGATCCAAGTTGAAAAAAATAGAAAAAAAATTAACTTTATAAGAATTATCTATCTTATTACCCATTGTACATTATTATTTCCAACTTTTGAGATAATAAATTTTGAATATTTTTATGTCATCACTGAAAAAAGTAATTGTCATTTTTAGAAATACTATTTTATTCACTAATAAAAGGGGATCACTTCCACTACTTTTCCCACCCATTATTAACAATAAAATATTCCAAAAAAACTTCTATAGTATCTTTGATACTCTCTACCAACATATTACAATACATGATCATGATAAAAATGATAAAAGGATCCATAATTGTTTTTTCATGGGAGACTATCCAATGAGATATGTTATGTTCTCAACCATTCTATCTCGTTTCTTTATTTTTTATTTGAAAAAAAATATTTTATTTCCAAGAAATTATTATAGAAAAATTATTAATAATATAATTAATTTTTTTTTACTAGTTCTAATTAAATTTTAATCTTTTAACCAATATCTTTCAAATAAAGAATGTGTCTTCATGTGTATATATGAACAACCACAGTCATGAATAGTATGTTCTATTTTTATTTACACTTAACATGGATTTTATTTAAAATTGTATTTCAAAAATAATATATATTTTAATTAATCTATAAAATAAAAATATATATAATATTTGACCGTTTATAATTGTTACCCAATATTAAATAGTCATATTAATCATTGAATCGTTAAATTAACATGTCATAGAAGCATTATTAATTTGAACCATTATAGGAAATCTTAGGGATATAAATTTTTTTTTGAACTGATATAATAATAATATATATATAATAGAAATATTTTGGAGAATCTTAGTCTATTTTACAAACACATTATACCATAGTCAATATACTAGTAAATGTTTTTGAAATATCTATTAACCCTCCTGGAGTAACTACTATAAATGAAAAAAAAATATCATAAGAAAATAAATATACCCAAAAAAATAATATATATATAAATAAATGGTTCTTAATGTAGTTTTTATAAATCGTAGTTTTATTATTCAGGATGTTCAGAGGATGCACAAAACAAATTACAACCTAATGTAAGGTTTTGTGCATCCCAATTTCACTACACTAGGACATGATGGGTATTCAAAACTTATATCTATTTTATCATCATTAAATTGGACATTAATTTATTTGATCAATATTTTCCATAATAACAATGGATTTTTCAAATACATCTCATATATTACCTACCATGGTTTTATAATTAAATGATAATGATGATGTGAGATATTTGGTCAAATAAAACACACTTTATTGGAGTTATCATGTTTCATCATGAACTTGTTACATCTATGTTTGGTTTCAATGATCCTATTAATCTACAGTTAACATTATATTATAAATTGGTTATGATAAATATTTTGATTCAAATTTACCACCATGATGAATTTCTTCCCCATTAAATTATGAACCATTTATCATTGAATTATATTTTTATTTTACAAGGTTGTTTATTCCATGAAAATAGTTTCACTCAAATATAATGTTCCCAAAAAATTTAAGCCTATTTATCTTATATCTCATCCGACCATCATATTTTCCTTCATGAATTTTCAAATTGAATATCTATTATCTTTTTATGTGATGTGGGATGTCAATAATGATATTTTTACAAATTAAAATATGTTTCCTTCGAGGATATTTTTTTTATAATTGACTCCACATTTAATTACATTGTATTTATAAATATTTCAAGGTTCCGTTGTTGATATTTATTTTTAATAAAGTCAACATTTTAAAAAAAATTCACTTAATGTTTTTGAAAATTTATTTTTAATGTCACATATAACATCATCATTTGATGATAATGTTATTTTTTTCTAAAATATATTTTTAATGATTTTTTGAATGAACAAATTTTTTACCATTTTGATATATATTTTACACAATAATTAAATGACATTTTATTTAATGTATTTTAAAATAAAAATAGATTTTATTGATTTTCAAATAAAAATTTTTATTTATTATTTTTTTTCAATTTGATTTCTCAAATGACATTGGAAACATATTTTTCATCCATGTGAACATATTTAATGCTTCATATGTAAAACTGGGTATATGTTCATTTACAAAATTACACATTATTTATCTAGTTGGATTATGAAATATTCAAATATTATCTTCATAAAGGAATAATATTTTCCTTACATTAAATAAAATATACTTGAAGTGTTAACATTATATTGTTCTACTAACACACGTATATATATATTGTTCATTTTTATTATAAAGTGAAGGGTGTAATATAGACCACCAATTCATTGGTTAGGGTTTCATATCACAAGATATGATAATGTTTTTATAATAATGTGATGTATGTATCTTTTTTCAAATTTGTTTTTTTAATTTTATGTGGAAAGAATTGATGAAATGTTTTTTGTGTGATAATTATTTGGGAAGAATTAGTCAAATATTTGTTTTGTGAACATAATGTCAAAATATTTCTTCACATGTATTTTGTGTATAATATGATGTAGGGATATTTCTTCACATTTTTTTAATGTGATGTAGGAATATCTATTCGCATGTTCTTATAACAATATAATACAATTATGTTGGTTCAAAAAACATTCTATTATTATGTTTGTTAAAAAAATCATTATCATGTTTTGATTTATTGTCACGACTTATTTATATATCATTACGATTACTCAACATGGTTCATGTTTATTTTTCATCCTCATTTACCGTGAAATATATTATTATATTGGATATTTAAAATATCTCTTTCATGAATTTGGAAGAACAATTATAGTTCCATGTTATATTTTATTTGGATAATTCTCCCCATATCATGTTTCTTAGATTATTTTGATTTGAACCGTGATGAGATGTTTGTGATTGTTTTTCTCCTTAATAAGTGTTTGAATTGACCATATAATATTTTTTAATCCACATTTTTATTAGGATTTATATAACATATTAAGTGGATATAATGGGTTTTATTTTGTTTTATTATGAATAAATATGCTCTTTTATAATAAAATAAGTAACTTATTTAGTAGATCCTCAAAGAAAATTATCACAATTTTTATGGAATTGGATTAGTATTTATAAGATTAAATGATTAACATATTGTAATTATATATAATAATGAGAGGTTTATTTCACATTTTATAAAATAAAATGTTTAAAGAATGTTACTTTTGCACTATATCAGGGAGTGTGTTTATAAAAAAGCTCAATCGAATCTATTGATAATTCCAAATTAATGGATGGTCTAAAATTAGAATCATTTTGGATGTGGGATTATAATGGATTTACCTTCCATAAGAAGTGGTATAGGTATTGATGAAATTGATATCAACATTAAACATTCTAAAATCCCTTTAAAAATGTCTCATTAGGGAAAATAATTTATTTTCAATTATCTAGCTTTTACCTGGGGTAGTCAAGGGTTGGTAAATCTTACAAACTTTTAAACACTTATCCAAATGGGATATGAAATTACATGGCATAAAGGTTCCATTATGGTTATTATGATAAAATTTAATGTATTGGGTGAACTATATGACCTTTTGTATATTCTTTATCCCATAAATTGATAATAGACTGAGTAAATCTTATTAGATTATAGAGCATTAAGAGTATGAATTTTCCTTCTAGGTATGGGGGATGACATGATAAATATTCCAAAGGACATGTATCCTCAAATATGTTCTCTTTTAATTCGTTTCATCATGGATTAAATTTTTATCAATTCCTAATAATTTATATATATCAAAAACATGAGTTTTACTAGGATCCATCTTTAAAGAAGAATAGTCTATACTGTTTAGAAATATGGACCTTTAAACAGAAATTCCAAAAAAAAATTATACAAGAATTAACCTAAATTCACTTTGGTCATGATGAAATAAAATGAATTAAATATATATATCTACACTCACAAAAACAATTATGTAGTAATTTAAAAAATTCCACCATAATGACGTGATAATATAATCCAAATACATATCTTACAACACCAAATTAATATGGGGCTCCATCCCAATATCCCCCATCACCAGAAAATCCCATGTTTGATATGTTTCTTCAGGTTATTTCTCAATATTATTTACCATGACATCTTGTCAATAATAATTGAATTTGGTGAATGTATTTTATTTAGAGTGGGGTGTTAAACTATGGAATAAGAGGATAGGGTAGTGCTTGTTTTCGATATTGGGATATATTTTTTCGAGGGGATGGTAATGGATAGTTATAGGTGGGTTTGGGAATGTGGTATGATTATTCTAGCGATACTTGGGCATGGTATTTTGGACATGGAAGGATTTGTAGCTATAAATTTGGTGTACTATATGGTATTTCCTTTTTTCATAAAATATGGAATGTTTTTAGTTTCTTATTTGGGTTTATATTTGGTTGAGGAATGGGGGATTTGGATTTTGAAGGATTAAATTTGGTTTTTAATGGTTAGGGTGCATGTGGTTGAGTGGTTTAGTGGTTAATGGTTCTTCATAGAATAAGAAGATGGTTAGAATAGAAAATTATAGGATATCATGGATGATTCAGAATTAAATTTTGATAGGTTTGTTGAGGAATGAGTGGGAGACTGTTTATGCTTCGCTCACACCATAGTAAAAATGATATTGATAATGTGGTGAAGAAGGTGAAGGGATGTGATTTATTAATGGTATAGGTTCTGTCTATGTGTAATGATGAAAATTATATGTATTATTTTAGAGATAGGTCAATGGAGAAATAAATATAAGGGGCGTGACTAAGAAGGTTTGAGCATAATGAATAAATGGGATAGAGAAATAAATATATTACTCGGTAGAGATCTTGAAAAAAGTCATCAAAGAACACCTCAAATCAGTTGGGAGTATGAAATGTGGAAATACTGGTGAGATGGATCTATGACTCAAAATTATGGTTTCAATTTTATTTAAAAATTATTTATAACCCATGTGGTGGGTCTATTCACATTACGATATATTGAGTATTTTTATGTTTGAATTTGAACTATATAAAAAACAATTGCATCATCGTTCCATGGTTATGATGCGGATGTGTATCATATTCCTATGAGGTGTTTTATTCCATTTTTATTATTCTTATGCCTTATTACATGGATTCTTTAGTATGGTCTGGTGGTTTCTAGCATCCCATCAGGGATAAAATAATATTTTCATTAAATTATGGGATCTTATGTCATTAAATACTTCACAACAATATAGTCATTCTAGAGACAACACTAATAGTGCTTGAAATTAATCATGGGGCATGATTATATCGTCCCTTTTTAACAAAAAAACACATTTTTCCAAGAATAATCTATGTAAACCCTTAGATAATATATTTAATTATATCACATATTAATTGATGAATATTAATTACATAACATTACAATAAACACCATAATTATATAATACTAGTGAAATTGGAAACATGGATACATAAATAACTAGTCTATATGTAAACTACCTCATCTCCCCCTATGTTTAAATAGCTCGAACTCTTCATAGAAATAACATTGATAATTTATTAATTAATTACATTTTGAAAGGAAATATAATATAGCGTGTGATCAAATGAAAATTTTGGGTAAATATTGGAGATATAAACACAACATGACCATAAGTGGGTGATAATGTGACATTAACATTTGAAAACAATTACCCACATATCATAGATTATAATATTTATTCCTGGAAAAAATAATGGGGTTTTAAAAGACATAAATCATAAAGTACACTAAAAAATAATCCATGAGAGCATAAAATTGGAATGTTACATATGTTTTAATCATAAAAACATCATAGAAAATCATATCATTAGTATTGAATTATCATTAAAATTACTATCATGGTTTAATGATTCTACATCCCAAAAAATCATAGTAGTCAATCTTCACTCTCTAGAATATCATAAGAGATACAGTCTCTTAGAGAAAAGGGATCAATCCCCATTAAAGTCATGTTTATATCATAAAATATCCATCATTTTCCACTGCAATATAGGAATATATAATACTTGGCTCACCCATCACATAATGAAAATCATATATATGTGTTCTAGAGGGTCGTAAATATAGAACCACCAGTTTCACGTATGTATCCCATCAATTAGGATTTTATGTATTTTATTTTTTTTGTGATGTTTAAGTGTTTTAGGAATACATTCATACTGATTAAGGGTATTTTATAATGATGTATGGGTGGTCCACAGTTTTGTGAAATCATGAAACAATAATAGGAAACTATTTCCAATGAGGTAGGGGCTAAGTGATGTTGCATGGGATAACACACAATTTGTTAAAAATGTGAGGCCTCCATGGATAAATTGTGAATCATTGGGAAGTTGTCATTTTTACAGAAGGAACATGGATTTTATAACAATGTTATCCTACCTTGTTTGGTCCCCCATAAAATGGAAGCTGGATAATGGATTATTTAACCATCTAACTAATAATGCATTGTTTAAAAAGAAGATCCCCAAAAAGTTGATCTAAGTCACAATTGGAATATATCATGTTGTTTTTCCCCAAAATTTCTATTTATAATGATTTTATATTCCCAAAAGGAAAAAGAGGGTTCTCTAATTGATCCAAAAGTTATTTTAAGGATTACACTCTTGTGTTGAATCTGAAATCTCATGGTTTGTCATCATTCTTGGTTATTTTACATGGTTCTCCTTAGATATTCTTCTCCCTCTCTCTCATTTTCGTAGATAAATTCCCATTTGGATAGATATAATGTAATTTACTATAAATTTTATAATCTTTGTCTTTTTTAATGTTTGGGGATGATTTCTAGGGTAGTTTTGTGGAGTTTCAACCTGATTATATGGAATTTTTCGAATCATTTATCATTTTTCAAAATTTATTGGTTAGGTGGATTCACTATCGACTACTCTATTTAGAAAATTAAGGATATGTTTCAAATAAAATTAATTTATTTAATGTAATTGTTATATTATTATGAAAATAATTCAATATATCCTACATAGTGATGGATTTTAGTTTTGTGGATGTTATGCAATTTTTGAGGACAATTTTTTTTATTGATTTTAAAATAATGATTTTTAATATTATTTATGGATTTATAAATGAAAAGCGTATTATGAAATTATTTTTAGGGGAAATTTATTTTTATTGAAATTGGATTGGCACACATGGGATTGTCATGGTTTTTTTGCATCTGTTCATATGCATTGGGATGGACAACGACATGAATTAATCCCACAAAAGGTTTAGGCGTATAAGGGTGTGGTGTAACCCCCTTAAATGGATTCACTATGTGATATATTAGTGAACGGATAACTCAATACTTGTGAGTATATGGATGTATAGGTTTCATGCATGCTTAGATGTGTGGATATGAGGGATATAATGTTCTGTTCCAAAATGAAACATGGTAAATTATTTTGAAGTATAATTTGGTTTATTTTCCATGGAACATTATATTATTCCATGGAAACTATTTTATTATCTATTTTTTATATATTCTAATATAGTAATGTTTAGAAATTATTTTATATAAAAAAATTATATAAATGTGGTAACATTTTCTATGCCTGTGGCGTGAGTAGGAATTTCATCAATTAAAAATATGATATGATTTATTACTCACCCCTACATCATCCCTTTAGTGATTTTTCAGATTTCATTAATTGGACCTTGAAAAAAGATAATGTATCACACTTATCTAGTTGTTCTTAGTGAAATATATTATAATTGTGGGGTTGTACCATGAATATTTTTTGTTCCTTGGTGTAATGTTTGTGTTTGATTTTTATTGGGTTTGTACTATTCTGTTGTGTTCATGGAAATTTTTTGTCTTCCAATATGAAACTCATTGTATTTGTTTTGATATTTACAGTATTCTTGATTTCACATTAAATTATACCATGAATAATGTAGTGGTGTATTTGGTTTTGGAATGATTGGTCAGTTATTTTATTTTCAATGAGAAATTCATCCCATTATTTTAAATGAATCTTGTGGCATCTATTTCAATCCTTTGGTGGAATATTTTTGATGTCCTTGAAGACCATATAATATCTTTACACCATCTCATGCCAATTTGGAAGGGTGGGATTTCAGAATTGGTATATTTTTTTGTCCGTCATAGTATCTTTGTGGATAAAATGGTATCAGTCTTCTTCCTTCGAACCACTTTTTTGGAACAAGTTCTATCAGCTTTTTCAGTCTTGGCCCCACAAGTGGTGTTCAGTTCTCTTGATCTTGGAGTTGAAATTAATTCAATTATATTCGTTTTTTATGGTTGGTATAAAGGAGAATAATGGTTATTGAATTATATATAGAGCCTAAAAATACATAGCTATCTTTTTTTATGATGAAATCCATGTTACCAAGGATTTGGGTACATAATGGTTTTGGGGACAATTATATGATTTTGAATAACAATTGTATAGGTTTAGCCAATTATATGTTAAATACATGAATTATATAAATGACTTCACACTATGATTTCATATTTCATTTTGAATAATTATTAATTATTTAGTAAAAACATGTTAATTTTTGAAAAATGATAAAGATGTTTTCAAATGTGAGATTATAAGAAATAGCTTGATTTAGAATTTGGAAAATGGTTTGATTTTCACAATCATGGTAAAAATATTCAAAATGGATTAATATTGAAAATGAAGAATATTAGAATAAAACATTGTAATATTATGAGGTGTAAAATTTAAAATGTTAAGCCATAAGTGGATAGAGACAGACCTTTGCAGTGTTTGTATTATGTATTGGAAATTGTTCATAGTAGGCGTAGTAGAATCCAATATGAAGAAGCTTCTGAAAAAGTGGTTTCACCATTCCTAAATGTTAACCAATAAATGTTTCAGATTATTTTCCTAGAATTTTAGGTTTTGGGAAGATGTAATTTGAGAAATGATATAATGAAATTTTATTATTGTGTCCAATTCTAGAAACAAAATCCACCCATATTTTAGGGAAATTCTAAAACATAAACGGATGATGTTTGGATAAATAGGATTAATCATATCTATGATTTCATTAGCACACTAGTAGATTTAAACGGTGAGATAAAAAAATTTATAATGGAAGATATTTCACTCTAGTGGTGGGATTTTTCTCTATCGGATAATGTAGAATTAGGAAATTCATAAGTGTATTTTGAATATTGTTTTGACAGACAATTCTATACTCATTTTTTCATAATTCAAATAACAACTGAATTATTCTGTTTGAAGTCGGAAAATCCCTATATCATAGAGTATTCATCAAAATTCATGAAAGTATTCTGCCTTTACCATAGGATTATTCTAGAGCATTCATTAAGGAATACATTTTTCGATAGGTATGAGATAAGAGATTCCCTTGAATATTTCCTTTCTATATGCTGTTGATTATACCAATATGGTCCATAAAGTGACTATAGTAGAGAGGAATATCTCAATATATATGGGAGGAGGAATCATTTTTATATCCATGGTCAATGGTGGGAACTCTATTACTTGGAGAATGTAGAAGAGGGAAACCTATTTCTAAGGTGGGGTTATCAATCAAAATCAGAAAACAAGATATGTAAACATTTCTCCATATCATAAAAGAAAAGAGGGATGTTTCCAATGATTTTTAATTAAAAAAAATAAAAACATGGTGCATATAACACTCTATAGAGTTATTCAAATGAAATCATATGGGAAATATTCAGTGCCATTATTACAGTGCTCTAATTTCTTGTGTTTGAGACATTACACCGGGGTTGAAAGATTCATATTATTCGATTGGATAATGCTAGAATAACAATATTTATCAATATAATAGATATTGATGTGGAAATTAAAGGAATACCATGACTCATCATCAATTTACATTCCAACACACAAATAAAGAACAATGTGCAATGTGAGAAAAATTAAATGGAGTTGAGAAGATTATGTGGATAACCATTCTAGACCATCATTAGTGGTAGGATTGATTCATTTGAATTCTACCATTATGAATGAATTTTTTGATATAGTAATATATCATTCCTTTGTTTCTTTTTGTTTTGTTGACTTATAGATTTTAAATGTTAAGATGATAACTTCTGTTTCAAAACATCAAAATCCTCTTGGTCAATGGTTATATAGATTTTTTTTCTTTAAATCATGTTTTATAAAAAATTATGTCGATGAGATGATATGGGAATTTTTTATGCAGGAGATGGACTCCTCAATAAGGATTAGTTGAAAACATTCATGTCTAATATTGAATGTCAATCCGAAAATCACATTTTTACAAATCATAATAGAATATAAAATCTCATTCAAGGAGAAAAGAATGTAATGGAATGTGAAACAGACTAGTTGGAACCTGTATTGGGAATAATATCATTATATTTATCAGTTATTTCCTTTTCATAGATGGTTGAACTTGAGAATATGATATTTCTATTTGTGTTTGATCAGTATTCAGATGTGTTTCCTGATAGTTTCAGGGGTATCCACCTATGAGAAAAATGGATTTTATGGTTGATGTTCTTTTAGGGACACATATTTTCATTCCTTCTTTCAAAATAGAAACAAAAAAATTAAGTGATATGATAGTGTAGTTGGAAGAGGATGATGTAAAAGGTTTAATTTGTCCTAGAATGTTGTTGTGGTCCTCAATAGTCTTGTTTAACAAAATGGTGGCTAAAACAATTCGGTTATTTGTGGATTGTCATAACCTTTTCCATGTTATGAAAAAGAAAAGTGCCCTCTTCCACTCATTTATGACCTCTTTGATCAATTAAGGGGATATTAATTGTTATCCAAAATTGACTTGTAATCATGATATCACTAAATATGTGTTTGGAAAGAGGATATCCCAAAGATGTATATTACAAGGATATATAGACATTATGATTATCTAGTAATTCCTTTGAGTCTTTAAAAATCACAACATTTCTATGAAATTGATGAATTAGTTATTTCATCAATATCCTCATTCTTTTACAGAGGTGTTTTTTAATTACATATTGGAGTATTCATGTACAAGGGCTGGCCATAAGAATTGCATGGTAATGGGGTTGGGATTTCTGATGTATTACTGTTTTTATGAAAAACTATTATATGTGTGTTTTTTTATTCATGAGGTACTCATTCATGACCATGTAATTAAAAAAATAGGTTTTTTATTGATCTAAATTTTTTTGAAGATGTTATCTCTTTAGAACATTCATATAATGTCCTTGAGATATGGAGTTTCAAAGGTAAATATTATTAATATTATTGATCCATTGTTTGTAAAATCCAAAAACTAGATTTCCCAAAAACATCTTGTAAAAGGAAGAATTTTCTCTTCCAATTGAGTGAGGAATATCATAATTCTTTTTATGATCATAATGTTCACTATACATCAATAGAAATCTCAATTTTTCCTGAATCAGAACAAGTTTATGTGTTGTATTGAGATGAATTATGTTCTCGGTTACGGTGTTTTCTCATCAAATGAGTCATTTTTTATTCGTATGGATCAAGGTATTTATGAATTCATGAGAAGACGTACCCAAAACATGATTTGTTTTTCGATGTTTTATTCATTGGTTCGAATAGTTTTCGTCATTAACTCTGTGTTTATAAATTTACTATGTTTATGAATAATAAACCTTGAAACACATTTTCCCACAAAGAGATTTGAATATGAGACAATGAATATTTATTGATTTTCTCCAAATATTTTAAATTAACTTCATGTATACATCAGAGACAACCACCTTTATTTCATATTGATTATGAAAAAAGTAATATACTCATTTGGAAAGACAATAATTAGATGAGTGGTATTTCATGTTGGTACAAGCCTACACGCTGTTATAATGTGAAGACCAATCTGATCTTGTGGACTTCCTTTTAGTTTCTTTTGTTCCTAATTTTGAGAAGATGGTTAAAGTGGAAAAGTCATTCGAAACCAGATGTGTGACTATGTTGTAAAAACTCAATTATGGGGATTCCATTGAGGGAGGAATGTTGGATGCGATTTCACTACTGTGGTTTAGAAATTGGATGGTCATACTTATGGATTTTCAAAACCAATTCTTCATTCTTACCATTATTCAAGACAATGTATTCATCCTGGAATACAATGGATCCATAAGGATTTGAAAGAACATTTTTCGTGGGTTGTTATGAAATGGAAGGTGTTTGTGTTTATTTAATAATACTTAACTACTCATCAAGTTAAGGGATAGCATTAGTGACCATAATCTATGTTACAATCATTACCTTTTCCAGTGAGAAAATTGGAGTAGACATATATTATTTTTCTAATATGTCTCCCAAGTATGGTTCGAATAAACGATTACATATGGGATGTAGTGTATCATCTCAAAATTTCAGTTCACATTATCCTGATTCATGAATCCAAAACAATGGAGGACTTGTCAAAAATCAATATCAGATAATTGGAAAAGAGGCATGGCATACCAGTTTTAACAGTGTCAAACAGAGATCTGATGTTTACAACTCATTTCATGAAATCCATATAAAAACACATTGGGATAGATTTTAAAATGATCATGTCATAATAATATTGTACTAATAGAAAATCCAAAAGGATTATGTAAACATTCGATGACATGTTATAGGTCTATGTAATGGGTTTTTGTGGATCATGGGAAGATCACGTAACATTGATGGAGTTATATTATAAAAAAGATTATTAGGCCTTGATACATATGGATACATTAGAAGCATTGTGTGGGTTTCCATGTCATTATCCACTTTTTTGGGTGGAAAATTTGTGAGACATTATGGTTTGGTCCTATCCTTGTCATTGATACAATGGATAATAATCAGTTTATCAGAAAATGGATGATCTTTTATCAGATTCATCTTAAATCATTTGAGAATCATTGTCTGTGGCCATTTTCATTCAAGGTTAGCGATCATGTGTTTTTTAGGATCTCTCAAAGGCTCATATATCATTATTTAGGGAAATCGAGTATGTTATATCCTTGATACATAGTCCCCTATAAGATACTTGAACTGGACGACAAGGTGGAATATCAGTTGGAATTTATAGTAGAGTATAGTGTGGTACATAATGTGTTCCATGTATATCAGTTAATGATGTATGAGCCTGAGAATAACCACGTGATTCGATGGGATCAGATTTAATGAGATGTAGTTACATTATTGACTCCCATGTTAGTGTAGATTTTGTATAGTCAAGAAAAACTATTGAATGGTAAAAACATCATTCTAGTGCAGGATTTTTTGAAACATGGTCAGATTCTAGAATAAACATTGAATGTGAGAAAAAATGGTAATGAAATGGCCAGGTAATCTTCATTAAACTAGTTGTTTTCTACTTTCAAAAGATAGAAAAGATAGTTGTGGAGAGAATGTTTCACCCTATGTTTCAATTAAGTAACCCATATTCTATTATTTTTATCTATATAAAGGGTTTGGATGATGTTTGGGAGAGTATAGGGGATGATTATAAATTTTTAGAGATTTTATAAGGGTTCACGGGTGGTGAATGATTTGGGGAAACCATGAAACACCTACCAGATACCCTGCACAATGAGGTAGGGTCAAAAGGGATGGTTCGTAGGAATGTGCATTGTTTTTACCAATCAAGCACCACCCCTAAGAGAAAAAGTAGAACATATGAAAGGGGGATTTTCAATGGTTATTTCCTGGATTGCCTAACTGTGTGATCAGATATTTTGATGTCCCCATTGAAAAATTTGTTGGCACACTGTTACCACAAAGTTTTTATAAAAGTGTGACTATGCATGCATGGTTTAAGAACTAGATCACCAAAAAGTGGAAATGAGTATGTATTAAAAAATAACCCCTCATTTTATTCAAAAATGTCATTAACAAGGTATTGATTCCTCGCAAAGGTAGTATATGATTCTCCAATTGATCCGTATTAGATCCTAAGGCTTCACTAATTGATTTAATGCTAGATTCACATGGTATGTCATCATCCTTGTTATTTTTTCTTGGATTTCATTAGTTATTATTCTCCCTCTCTTACGGTTTAATATATCTATTTATTGTGGTAGTTGATTCAATATAATACTATATTTATCTTTGCTGATGTTATTATAAGAGATCTAGGGGGTGTGTTGTTTCAACATGATTACATAGACCTTTATCCTAAAATTTATCATCTTCACTCAATTTCTGAGGGAGGTGGATTTACTCTATACTCCACTATTTAGAACGTAAAGGATTAGATTCAATTTTTTTATTATTTTTAAATATATTTTGAATGTTTTAGGAAAATCATGGTAAAAACAATATATAGTGATGGTTTGTAGTTTATTTAAAAAAATTATTTGTTGTGAAAAATGATTTTTATATTTATTTTAAAATGATTATTTTAATATTGGTTGTTGTCTTGATTTATTAAAATGTTTTAATGGAATGGTTTTCAATAAAAATATTCTTATTTAAATTTTTTTGGAACTCGTGGGATTTTCATGGTTGTGTGGCATATATTCTAATGCAATGGGATGTATAGGGGATTGATGTACCCCCATCAAATGGTTCAGATGTATAAGGGTGTGAAGTACCCCCCATCAAGTTGGATTCACTATGTCAGTGGTCATTGAAAGGATATCTTACCACTCACCCATATATAGAGGTTCATGTCACATGTATGGTTTGTATTGTGGATTTATAGAATGGAATGGATGATGCCAAAATGGAACTCATTTAATGGTATTAAAGTATGATTTTATTTCTATTCCATATAACACGATATTAATTTTTAAAAACAGGTTTATTTTATAATGTTTTTATGTAATGATATAAAATATTAGAGACTTTTTTTATATAATCTATTTAATATAGATTTTCTAAATGTTATATCCTACTAGTGTGAATAAGGAATTTATTTGGGAAAAATCTTTTTGTTTCATTACTTCCCTATACTTTTCACCATGGTTCTTATTATGATGTCACTTAGTAGGTCATTGGAAAACGTAAACTATCACACATTTCTACAGGTGTATATTTAATCTCGGAATTCTTTGGGAACATGATCATAGAAATTATTGGATCCTTTGAGATGTAGTTGTCTTTTAGTTTTTTTTGTTCTTTAGTTTTTTGTTCAATAAATGGTTTTTTATTTTTTTGTGGTACACATTGTAATATGTTTGATATAAATGTTCTGCATGAGTTGTCTTTCATTTTTATCTTGAATTATGTAGTCGTATTTTTGGTTATGGGATGATTGGTTTGTTGTTTTAATATCAAAGAGAAAAACATAACCCAATTCTAAACGAATCCATTTGAATTTATTTCTAACCATTGGAATTTTGGGTTGTTTTTTAAGGCCAATTAATATACATTATCCAACCGAATCCAGTAATTATCAGAAGTATTTCACAGAAAAAATTCATCATTTCATAACACATAGAAAGGAAATGGGTTTCGTAAACATCTCATCATAGCATAACCTTTGGGAATGAAATGTGTTCACTCAGAATAACTCATATAATTGAACATGGTTTCATAAACATATTTCATCATAATAATAAATAATATAGAGAAATAATTATGATGGTATCATTTGATCATAACACCATTTGATAATAATTGGAATCAATTAAAGATTCCATTGACGAAGAAAAATAAAATTATAATATCATTATAATAATTATTGAAAAAAATAAACATCCACATTTAAAAAAAATTGTATTAAAGAAATATTCAAATATTAAATAATCATTTAATAACTTTTGAAAATTTTAAATAAATATCAATTTAATTTAGCGTTAATGATGGTGGTAAATAATTTTCATGTCTTACACGATAAAATAATTATTCCATTCACATTTTCTCTAAAATGTCAAATGTATATCATTCAAAAAATTAAAATAAGATTAAATTTAAACCAGTTTTTAAAAATTAATAAAATTAAAAAATAATTTTATTATAGTGAAAAAACTCATGAATTTTTTTAGAGTACATCGAATTGGATGAGAATATATTTCTGACAGATGTTAGATAAATAAAGTTTTCCTTAAAAAATTTATTTTAGTATAATGTGTATATAAATAAAATAAAACTAAATTAGGAGATGTATTTTATATAAATTAATGTAGGATATGAAATTTCATGATATTAATTAGAGGTTGAGAAGGATATTTCATCATTAGAAACATAATAATAAACAATCTCGATAGACAATGAGATCGTAGCATAAAATTATTACCACATTAAAATTTTATTATTCATAAACCCCAATAAAGGAATAAAATTAAATTATTTTTAACTACCAATATTTTTTATTTTAATAATTATAATGGAAATTCATGGTTCAAATTTTGATGACATAAAAAAAAGTTGTGAATATGGAATGTCTCCCGTTGAAATAAAAGCGAGATGAAAATCTATTAACTCAATCCTAACATCAATCATACATGATATTAACTCATGTATAATGAATATGTTTTTATTTTAAATATATTCCACCACCATACAAAGATACATCATTACATATATTATTACTCATAAACCATTTATATATTTTTTACAAAGAATTCCTTGTTTAGAAAAATGATTCATGTGATATTAGCTTAATTCTTCCGGTATGAGTTTGGTAGGTAGTTTTTTCCTTACTATTTGATCAAGGTTACATAATACATAGAATATAAATCATGTTATAAATTTAATATACATTATTTTTATACAAATTTACATTCATCCATAAAATTTAAGGTCAAAATAATGATTTACATCATTTATGGAAAGGGTGGGTCTTATGTATGGATGAATGTTGTTTTAATTTTCTTGATGAATGGAATGAAAAAAAGTAAAATGTTAATAATAATTGGAATAATAATTTTTATAATTATATATCACCCTTATAGATTAAATTATTAATTTTTACAATCCATTATAAAATAAAATGAAAATCGTATCACATTTATCTGTGGAGGCAGTTATCCACATGTATGAAAGATCAGCTTTATTGTTTTCAAATAAATATGAATATAAGAAGGTATATTTGATAATATAGTTATATAAGTATATTTATTTTATAAATAATATATATATATATATATATTCATTTTATCTCTCATTATATATATCCAAGAGTGGAGGTGATTAAAAATGAATTACATCAGTTCAAAAGGTAGTAGTCTGCAATAAATATTATCAAAGGCATCCTATTCCATTTTATGGATGAGGAGGTGAACATAGTTTATAAAATTATAATAATAAAATGTAGTTATATTAAAATTAATATTTTATTTTTAATCATATTTTTAGAATATTTTATATAGATGGAATAATAAATAAGATAAAAAGGCTTGGTTACGAAAGTTATATCTTCTTCAGACAGTCTTTTTATGTTTGCACCAAAATCTTACCTAGTTTTGTTTTATGTTAAAAATATATATATGAAATGGTATGTAAGTGAGTAATAAACTCTTACATTTATTAGAAAAACCATATTGTATTTTATATTTTAATATAAGAGAATATAGAAAAACTTTTATATGTGTGGAGTGGTATTTTTGTAAATACCAATCAATATTCAATAATGGGATGTCAATATCCATCCCAGTGCCTCTAATGTTGATAAATAGTAGATTTTACAGAAGATATTTTTTATTGACAACTCAAAATGTACAAATAAATGTTTAAATCTTTTATTCCCTCAACCACTAAGGTTGATCAGTTTTACCATGTTTGTTTTCACCATGGTATCTGGTTGAATTAACTATATAGATTATGATTAAATCATAAAAATAAAGATTACATTATTATATAATTTTTACCTAATAATTTTAAATATTATATAAAATTTATTAAACAAAAATATTATGTGTTTGGAAAAGTAGTTTCAAAACAAGCACTTGTAACACACAAAACACCATTTTAACCCTAGTAGGGGTAATTAAATATTTTACACTTTAGTGCTCTAAAATTTTAATCTATAAGGAAAAATTGCAAAAAAAAATACATTGTTGGAAAAAATAAACCTTTATAAATTGTTTTGGTTGAATATAATATTTTTAAGAAATTTAAAAATCTTTTATAAAACGTTATTTATTATAAATAATCATTAACGTGAATTCATACATTATTCTATTAATTTGACCTCAAAAAAACAATACAACAATGTTAATAAAATTCATAAATTTTATGATTCCTTAAAATTTTATATTTTTCAAAAAAAATTGGATCATTATAATATATTTCAATTATTTTTATTTTAATAAATTTTTAATCATTTATTTTCTTTTCTTTTTAACTAAATAATTGTTGAGTAAGGGTTATTTAAGAATTTAAGTTAAATATATAATCAATAAAAAAATAAATTAATTAAAATAATAGTGAAATATTTTTTATTAAATAAATTTTTATTTATTACCTGACATACCCCCTTTCATCTGCATGTGAACAAATAAATTTTTTTTATAATTTTGATTGTGTCATTCAGCCCTATTATTTACTTGAATTTTGGAAAGGTCATAATCCAATCCATATGAATTCATGTTTATAAATTTAAAGATCATATACGATATAGGGTTAAAATATAAAAATCAAATAGAAATTAGACCAATTTTTAGTTCTTTATAACCCCTGTCTCTTTAGTTTTACCCATGGTAAATATGTTTTACTCTTAAAATATATATATATTCTCAAAGTTTTAAATAATAATTAAAGACAAAATTAGTGTTGAATATATAACCTAATATTTATTATATTTTTTCAACAAATGTAATCAATTTTATCAACTACAATTCAATAAAGTGGAATAAATTATATTTATAATAGACCCATAAAATGTGTCAAAAAATGTATTTTACTGAATTTTTTTTCTTTCCTAATATGATATTACATTATCTATTAGAATTAAGATCATAATTTTATTTATTTATATTCATATAGTTTGAAATAAATTCTATAAAATTTATTTTAATAATTCATTATTAAAAATTATTTAAATTTATTAAATGGATACACATTATGCATTAAAAAGTAGTTTTCAATAAAATCAATTATTATTAACTATTAATTGAGAAATAAAAACATTAATAAAAATTATAAAACATTCAACCTAATATAATATTAATATGATGAAATCATCAATTATTTCAGTTTTATAAAACATGTTTTTTATATTATTAAATATTGTTTATATTTTTTTCTCACAAAAAATTATAAAAATATTTTTTCATGGAAGCATATTTTTTATGAATAAGATTTCTTTCTAAAATTTAATTGATTTTTTATTGATAATTAATCAATGTATTTATATTTTTTGTCATATATATATATATATATATCATAAATTGGTTTATAATATTCATACTCACCAGTTTAATATCTAGTTTATAAAAGTCATATTTAAATAAAATATAATGTAGGTTGATTAAGTTCAATGTTGTGTGTTGTATACGCTATTGGGAATTATGTTTGTATTTTTACATAATTGGGTTTTATACACCCTCAAATTTAATAATAATTTGTAATAATTTTTAATTGAAGAGGTACTCATGTGGTGGAAGTCTTAGGAAAACACATTTGAGTATCAATCCACCCTAGGGACATTCCGAAACTACGAAAAAAAATCCATAATAAGAATGAAGGTTACTGATAAAATATTGATGGGATAGATCCCATTTAAAACAATCTATATATTTAAAAAATTCAATTAACCTCACATTTGAAATAAATGGGGTGGATTCTTCGCACATTAGAAAAATCCAAATATGCCTCATGAAGGTGTATATTGATCATGAAATGTAGTTTATAATTTTTTAAGATTTCCACGACTCCATGGTGGATTGTGAAAATTAATTAAATATATTTTGGACCATTTTGTCTTTATATTTCATAAAAAAATAAAAAATATTGTTAACCCATAAAACCATATAACCTTGTCATATTCCCTTTCATTGAAATATCTTATCATGATGTCACATCATCTTTCCAATGTAAATCATTACAATATCATAGGCATCTCATTATATTTATTTCATATTGTCATGTTCCAAGAGATTCAACTTAATTTTGTATATTTATTTCAATTCACTACATTCAATACCAAAAATGATTAATGGGAAATAATATCTGTAAGTTTATATTATTTCAAATACATCATTTGGGATGTATATAATCTTATAAATTTCTAATGAACTATATGGTAAACCTGGGGATCATCATTTATTTCACTAATCTATTCTATCCTATTTGAGATCAGAGACTATTATAGAATATTATTAATGTATTTGTTTTATTTAATAAATTTCCTACTAATTTTGTGATGGTATGTTTTTATTGATACATATTTGAAATCATTATTAAAAATAAATTCTAGAAATATAAAAAAATTGTTCATCAATCACATATATGAAGATTGGGGACTATGAAATGAAAGATATTACTATTCTATATGAATTTAATCGAAACATTATTTTTAATTAGGTTATTATCCTCATATTTCAATTCATTGAATACATATTATAATTATAACATGTGTAACTCCCCATGTTTTTTAGATAAAAAATTATGTGTGGTAATGTATGCAATATAAAACACTAAACCAAAACAAATGATAATTATTTATTCATTATTATTTTAACATATAAATTAAATTTTAAGATATTAATAGCATAAAATAGTTCAATATATATATATATATATTCAAAAAATCATATATTAATTTATAAATCCTTAATAAATAATAATTCAATTTTAGGTAATCTCTTTTTTCTCTTCAAAAATATGTTTTCTTCAAAAATGACTTTTATTTCATTATGTGGATAAATATTATTAATAGGTACCATAAAAATAGAAAATTATCAAGATAAAATTAGAGTATTTTTTTAAATTATCAGTTTATAATTAACTTATGGTGAATTTTCATTGATTTTTCAGAAAACATTTATTTTTTATTTAATATTAAAAATAATTATTTTTTATAAAATTATCATTTATTTTGATCAATTAAGTAATTTAAAATTATTGTTATTATTTCAAATTTATTTTTATGTAATATAATTTTTATGTAATATTTTTTAAAATAAGTTGCATTTTATCATCATTATACTGGATTCTATTATACATTTATTTTTAGGCTTGATAACAAAATGCACGGAAAACTGGATTAAAATGCATGTTGTTTATCCATTAAAATTAATTCAATAGAACGCATATGAGGTAATTGTTTAACCTAAATATATGGATCATATATATATATATGATTTTGAATTTAAATTCATATTATGAATATTTATTATTATAATGTTCATGTAAAATACTTTATTCTGTGAAAATTACATTTTTTCATAAAAACTTATTTCCATCACTATTTTAGGGTTTATTTTAAATTATTCATTCTCTACGAATTGATGTTTATAAAGAAATTTCTTTATTTGAAATGAAAATAATTAATATTACGCATCGATTTCAGTAAAATTTTGGGACAATAAGAATTGTAACTCTAGAAAATAATTATTACAATAGTAAAAGGAATATAAGATAATAAAGGGTAAAAATATTTTGGTAGAGAATAGAAACAAGGTAAACCTAATACTATGAATATTTATATCTAAATTGAAATTTAATAATGATTATAGTTGATTTGTTTTTTTAATTCATTATAATTTTTTTTTATAAAATTTGATTTTGATACAAATAAACAAAAAATGTAATTTTTTTTTTAATTTTCAATTTCAATAAACACATTTCATTTCAAAAAATTAATTAATTTTAAAAAATATTTTAATAATAAAATAAAATAAAATAATATTTATTAAATTTAAATGATAATATAATTTTCATTAAGTCAAATGTAATTTTTATAGGGGTTCAAAAAAAATTTATTGTTGAAAAAATTAGAATTTACTAATAAATATCAATAATTATTTTCAAATGGAAAATTTAAATTTTTTTAAATTTTTTTTATAAAATAATTACAAATTTTTAAATCACTATGTTCGAAATTATCAAATGGTTGATTTTCCATAATTTTTGTAGAAAATAAAATTTTTAGATAATAATTGGATACATTTTAAATATTTAGTGTGCCGGTGAGCGACCCCTAGGGCAGCATCCTCTGGTATAGTTACAACACCGCCTAATTTAGATTTCTCATTTGGAGAGCCCGCTCCGATGTCATTCCAACAAAGATGGCCAGTAAATCAAAAGGTATTCGCATGGCCATGAAATGTTTCTACCATGATTCCCCTAAAAAAGTCCTCCTTCCCTATATTCTTCCCAAGCAGGTGGGTGGGCTATTGGTGGAATGGGCATGGGGAGTTTATGAATACGTCGGGGATAACTGCTTCACCAGAGGCGTTTTTTCAGCACTGGTTCCAATGGGGCCTCCACCAAGCATGAAAAATATGGTAGGGTGATCCTCTTTACTGCTGGTGTTTGGGGTCTCTCGCAGGCACACAACCAAGAATGTCACTTTAGGTCTCCATACGCCCTCCCCTGTTTTCTTCCCAATACCATATTTCTCATCACTGAACTGGACTCCCTTCATAAGAAACATTATGCTTCGTCTTCCCTCTGTTTCTACGTTAACATCTCCTATCTTCCATCCTCTATAACTCCTATTAAACATGGCTCCTAGGTGTTAAGGAAACCAACCTCTTATGGGATCAAACATAACACTAATGGGTCCTCTGGATAGGGGGGAATGAACAAAGGTAAGGCTATTCAGGACCATTCAATATTAATAATTATGGAATTCAATGCATTCTATGAATAGGCAGACTCCCTTGTTGTGGAAGCCAAGGCGATGCACAATGGCCTCGAAATTTTCATTTCAAAATCTCTTCCATTTACTTCAGTGGAAAAAGACACTAAAATAATTTTGGATTCCCTCAAGGGAGACAACCCCCCCAACCTTGTGGTAGACCACCTACATCATTCTCAAATGTTGCGCACTTCATTCTAGTGACATTGATGTCCTTCACACGTGGCGGGAGGCTAATCCTTATGCTAACACATTGTTCGCTACGACATCCCACGACCACCCCCTTTTGGTGTTCAATTCCTGTGGGTTCCTTACTCCAGTAGGTGTGGACATCACTATTAAAGATTCACTTCGGCTTCACTTCTACATGCCACCTTGACCATTTAGTTCAACTCAGATTTCTATTATGGCTTTGTTGCATTCAGGGTCATTGGGTTTTATATCCTCCCTTTTCTATGTTTCTGTTTTTGAAATAAAGAAAAATTTGTATTTAAAAATATTTAGTGCATGTTATGACATTATAATGACCATAAAGTACTTTAATAAATTTTATAATATGCATATATGACCAAATATACTATTAAACATTAAAATAATGTTATTTTTTGTTAATGCTATTTATTTTATAATTATTTTATATATCCTTAAAAAACTTATATTATATTTTAATGTTTTAAAATAATTAATTTATGAATATGACTCACTTACACATCACTATTGGTAAACATCTAATGACTATGGACCGTGGAATTTTAAAATAATGAAAACATATCCTCTTTTTTAGAAACAATTAAAACACATAGGGTTTTTATTATTTTATTATAATGTGTCCAAAACCAATGTTTGGATAATAATAATAATACTCCCCTATATTTTCCTAAATAAACCCCACCAATATTCCATTAAACTTCAAAAATAACCATATATGACAACATTACTCTACACTAACCTATCTATAGACCTCCAATTGTTCCCCCATTCTTTCAAAAATCTCCTCCTAAGATTTTGGAATCACCCACTCAATGTAATGGATCTCCCTCTCTATTCTTTTCATTCAAGAACCACACTAATGTTATGCGTATCATTTTATATTTACTATATATTGGGTTTCCTTCACTAAAAAATAATTATATTATTCCAACATGGTTGTATTTGTTGGTAAAAGTACAATTTCTAAGAGTAAAACATTTTACCAACAATAATTTTCATGTCAATAACTGTCGTTAAAAACTATGTCGCTAATTTTTTTTGCTATAGATAAAAAATTTATGTTACAATTATAATAACACAAACAAACAATATATATTTTGGTTAATGTGTTTACAGAAATATTCTTATGAAAAAACATTTGTAGGTAATAATAATATCAACATATAATACATGTTTATAAATTACATTTGAACTAAAATATAATTATTATTTCAAGTAAAATTTCATATTATATTTAATAATTTATTATATATAATAATCACACATATTAAAACATAGGAAAAAAATTAATTATATTAATAATTAAATTTAATGTAAATTGAATCCATAGAAAAACACAAAAAACAGGATCCCCCCACCCAAACACACACAAAAAACCCAATTCTAATCAAGGACCTAGTACCAGCGATCCAATTCCAACACCATCCCATCCATACACCAACAGCAGTGAGAAAATCTTGCACCATCAAGAATCTCCAGGCACCAGCGTGCGGCCCCAAAACTAGCTCCAGTGAGCATCTACAACACCAGCACTAGCGAACCATCCATGCCCCACATCTAGCAATCTACGCCCAGTAGCAGTGAGCATGTCTATCACCAAAAACCCATCCATTCCCCAAGACAAGAGATTCATCCATTCCTCGGCACCACCAAGCCAGCTCCAACTTGAGTAGAGAAACCGTATGTTGCTACTATTCCACACCATTCATCTCCAAGAACTATAACATAACGAAATAGAATACCCAGAAAAATGAAAATATAAAAATAAATTGATACCACAATTTAAATAAGTGAAAAAAAATTTATCTTCAAAGGATGAGAATTTTTCATATCTCAACAAATCAAGTCAACATCAGTACATGAGAGGAAACTGAATTTGTTATTATGTCACACCCATCAGCTCCAATATCTACACCACACAACCAAAGAAAATATACCCCCAAATCTATGAAAAATATCATCGTTAAATCAAATCAAAATAGAAATAAATATAAGTATAAAAAAAGAAGTTAAGGTGATTGATAAAATAGAACTAAAAGTATTATAGAGTGTTTGGTGTTTCCTAATAGAAATGGTTTTCCAAACTACTGTATAAAAAATATGGGATTGAATATTTGACTTTTAAATAATTATTTTCATTCTTTATTTTATTTATCTTCCAATATATATTAAATTAATATATACTTCCTTCAAATATCAGAAATGAGTTCACAAAATGAGATATTGTCATCATGAAACCAAATTCTAGTGCACACCTTAGCATGGAGTAGAAGGATAATTATTATCGAAATTTCACGGTCCCTCAGTGAATAATTGCCCTTTGGAAATAACTATATACTACCATCAACAATTATAAAACTCTAGATGGAAAATAGGTAGCTAGAAATTCACATCCTGCAAAAAAATTGAATAAATATTCCCCCTTCTTTATTTTTATTGGAATCTATTAAAAGTATTGCCCACATATTAGTTTATTAAATTTACATGCAAGTTTTGGGAGAGTATACATGATACATTTGTATTAAAATGCAAATATATCTCATTGAATTCACTCTGGAATCCATTTTTTGAATGCCCAGATAGTAGAGTGACGAAAAACCATGTATTTCATCTTCCATAATTTACTCCCAGAATACAACAAAATCCTTGAAATCTCTATGAACTTTCATTGTTTATAACAATCTGAAATGAAATCCAAATTAGAAAGTACATTTTTTTCAGTTTCTTTTGTAATGATCCTTTCAATAATCGCATCCTTCATAGAATGTAATAGTCATAAACTCGTTTGAATGTCAATTGGATTGCTATCGCGAGTCTTTAATGCATCCACTTTCACCTGAGACAACAAATATGACGCTCCAACTAGGTCTCAATCAGATGGAAATTCCATAATTATAATGAGATTCACCGATTCAGTCACCATAATAGAGATCCCAGACCCTACCACATGCACTGTATGACAACACAAAATAAAATAATCTAGTCCAGTAGTTTTTAGCACAAGTCATTTAATTCAAGGAATTCATATTATTAGTATAATTTTTAAAATATATATTGATGTTTAATAAATTTATATACAGTTTATATATAATTAAAAATAAATAAAATTCTTTCAACTTGTTTTTATATTGGTGAAAAATTTATTGGTAATAAAAATTAATAGTAATAGAATCATTTATTAGTACATAAAATTAGTATTAGTATAATGAAGCAATAGATTTAACTATTGGTAAATGATTTTTTGGTATTAAATGATCAATATCAAAAGTTAATTTTTTTAAAAAAACATTGTTTGTTACATTAAATATATAAAAATAAAATTTAATATATTTAGAAATAGCTCAGTTTTATCGAAAGATATAATATATGTTATTAAATTTTTTTGGTAAAATCCATTATTTTTTGGGGTTTTTTACATCACTCATAAATATATTTTTATTCCCATGTGATGAGAGACCCATTTCACTTTTATTAATCCATGTAATCCACATTTATGTGCACCTATTATATTCCTGAAATTATTCTGTAATTTGAAATAACAAAAGTGTGAGACCTCACACTCTTCTTTTCAATTCATGGATATTATTAATTTTATTAATTTGTATTTAATATAATTTTGTTTTAATATGTTTTTACACATCCATGATACATTAAATATTATTTTAAAATGATTCAAGACCCCATTTCTCTTATTATACCATTTTATGAATCTCTTAGTACAATTATTGTTCTACCAATTCTTCACTGTGATTTCTCCCATGACAAATATTTTTATTATGAATACCAACACAATTTACACATATGGTTATTCATTGAGATGTGTGAATAATTATATTGTTAGGTAATTACATGAATTTATTCCAAACTCCGTGATCTTGTAATTAAATGTAAGGAAATATGATCTTATGTTGAATGATATATGTGGAATTATAATTCATGTAAATGATATAAAAGTCTTCGGTGTCCCTATAATTTTATAGAAGTCAAATACCTTTGGTAATTTTTTATTCTCATTAGATTTCATTCAAGGGATTTGGGAATGAATATGAATTTATTCACATTGTAATGTTGTTTTTTCGGTTAACCTTGACCTGCATTTAAGTTTTCATGTTTGATGTTATTTCCATTTTCCAATGTTACAATTATGTTTTCATGATATATAATACCTCATTGTTCATGTTTGTGATTTTCACACCTCTTATGTTACCATGTTATACCAATTGTCACTACTACAAAAACGGGCATTATCAGCGCTCAATATGGGCTTTATTAGTTCTAAAAAAGCGCTATAAAGATCAGCACAAATAAGTTGGCCCCCCTTTATCAATGCTAAAAATTCACTAATAAAGGGATACATTATCAGCGCTAAAAATTCCATGATAATTAACCCCTTTATAAGCACAAAATAAGAGGTGATAAATGTGTATTTATTTGTGCTCTTTTAGCGCTGATAAAATGATCAGTTTTTTAGCACGGATAAAATTGGATTTTATCAGCACTAAAAGAGATCTGATAAATTCCATGTCTACTGCAATGAAAAATTCTGCAGCAGCACACCCAAACCACACCTATAAAAAATCATCATCTCAACAAGTAAGTATACCCATACAAAATAAACACATAAATCATAAGGTGATTACACCATGTATACCCATACACCATTAACACATTATTCATAAGTAAATTATTTACATAAATAGTTCAGATCAAAATTCAGATGTTTGGGGGGCTTTTTAGGGGTTTGGGGTGGCTGTCCAAGGGGGTAGTGGGTGTTCAGGGGATGGGGGTGTCTAGGGGGATAGGGGTGTCCAGGGGTGGGAGCAGTGTAGGAGGTTGGGGGATGTCCAAGGAGGGTGGGGGTCTAGGGGGTGGGGTGTCTTGGAGGTGGGTTAGTGTCTAGGAGGGGGTCCAAGTGGGGGGGGGGGTGGCTATGGGGCCGTCTAGGGGGTTGGATGGTGTCCACGGTGTTGGTGGGTCTTTCTAGGGGTGGGGGGTTTCCGAGGGGTGTGGGTGGTCCAGTGGTTTGGTGGGGCTGTCCAAGGGTGGTGGGGTGGTATCCAGGAGGGTGGGATGTGGGTGTCTGGGGGGATAGGGGTGTCCATGGGGGTAAGGTGTGTCCAGAGGGTGGGGAGGTATAGGAGGTTGGGGGGATATCCATGTGGGTGGTGTTGTGTCCAAGGAGGGGGTGTCCAGGTGGGGGTGGGGGGTTGTCTATGGGGTGTCCAGGGGTGGGCTGGTGTCCAGGGTGTCGAGGAGGGGGGGGGGGCTTTCAAGGGGGTGGGGGTCCGAGGGGTGGTGGAAGACTAGGGTGTTGGTGGGGTAGTACAAGGGGGTGGGGTGGTGTCTAGGAGGGATGGGGGTGTCGTCCAGGTGTTGGTGGTTATCCAGGGAGTTGGGGGTGTCTGAGGGGGGGGGGGGTGTTGGGGGGATGTCCATGTGCGGGTGCAAGGGGTGTGGGTGTCTAGGGGTTGAGGGGTTTTCAAGGGGGTGGGGGTGTCCAGAGGGGTGGGGCTGTCTAGGGTGCATGGGGGTGGTCCAGTGGGTTGTGTAGCTATCCAAGGGGTTGGGGTGGGGTCAAAGGGGTGTGGGTGGCTGTCCGTGGGGGTGGGGGTTTCCAGGTTGGTGGGGGAGGTTTCCATGTGGTGGGGTGGTGTCTAGGGGGTGGGGGCGTCCATGGGTTGTGGGGGCCACATTGTGCCTCGGATTGAGACAAGGTTGACTCGTACACATCGCAATGGACCCATGGATAATTCTATTAAAGGATAAACACAATCTGAATGCATTTTGTCAGATTTTCGTACACCAGATGTTGTTTTCACTTCAAATTGTTTTTATTTTAAACAAAAGAATGACCCTTTGAGTGTTACCGGGAACACCGTGCCTCTGATTGAAGTGGGGGTGACTTGTACATATCAAAAATGAACCATGGATCATTATCTTAAAGGATGAATTGAATCAGAAGGCATTTGGTCAGATTTTTGTAGGTCAGTTGTTGATTTCACATAGAATTGTGTCCATTTTAAATAAAAGACAGACACTTTGAGTGATATCGGCCACATCGTGCCGCATATTGAGGCGGGGATGACTCATACACATCCCCAAAACACCCATGTATAGTTATTCTAAAGGATAAAAACAATACTAATGTATTTGGTTGGATTTTTGTACGTTAGTTGTTGTTTTCACTTAAAATTATGTCCATTTTAAACGAAAGAGAGACACTTTGAGTTATACCGGCCACAATGTGCCTCAGATTGATGCGAGGTTGACTCATACATGTCTCATGTGACCCATGAATTTTCCTCCTAATGGATCAACACAATAATAAAGAGTTTGGTTGGATTTGTGTATGTTAGTTGTTGTTTTCACTTAAAAATTTGTCCATTTTAAACAATGGAGGGACCCTTTGAGTGATACCGGCCACACCGTGCCTTAGATTGGGACAAGAATTACTCGTACAGGTCACAAAGGACCCATGTATAGTTATTTTAATGGATCAACATAATACGAATTTTTTTGGTCATATTTTCATACGTCAGTTGTTGTTTTCAATTAAAATTTTGTCCATTTAAAACAAAAGAGAGACCCTGTGAGTGATACCATCCACACCGTACATTAGATTGTGGCGGTGTTGACATGTACACGTTGAAAATTACATATATATCATTCTCCTAAACGATAAACTTAATCCGAATGCTTTTGGTCAGATTTTCATAGGTCATTTATTGTTTTAACTTAAAATTATGTCGATTTTAAACAAAAGACAGAAACATTGGACGATATCATCCAATCTGTGCCTTGGATTGAGCCAGGGTTGAATCGTACGCATCTCTAATGCAACCATGGATCATTCTCCAAAAGAATCAACACAATCCGAATGCATTTGGTTGGATTTATATACATCAGTTGTTGTTTTCAATAATAATTCTATATATTATAAACAAAAGAGAGACACATTGAGTGTTTCATCATTCAATCATGTTGTTGGCACATGTCATCTCTTAAAATGGGAAAATGACTCATTGGAGAAATTGTTTTTTATATAATAACAATTACAATTTTCCTACAAACATTTACATACAACAATGATTGATCTTTTCATCCTCTTAACCCCTCTCTAAAATGACCACCAATTGTACATGTCCCGAAGTTAGATCTTAATGCTATTTTTGTACAATCATCCATCAGGTATGCGGCCCACTCAATTTTAAACATTTATATATCATCTTGTGATTATGACACTTTTATCCAGTCAGAGTAGTACTGAAATATATAAAAATATTTAATTAATAAATAAATAAAATTAAATAGTAGTTTTTTTGGAAATACCTGTTTAGGGATGATAGTTTGTTGATGAAAAATGATATATTTCATAAATATAAAAAAATAATAACAACAATCATTATCAATTGTTTATTTTAGACCCTGAAAAAAATTTATCATTAGGATAATATGTAATTTTTGTATAGATGTGATTGGATACTAAAATTGTATTATATATACCCTGATATTTGTCTAAACATAGTACTTACTTACCTCCTTATGCTTAGCCCCTGTCATCATTCCTTTTTTGGATGATAATGATACACCTCCCTATCGTAATAAAATCCTCAATAAAAGATAATATTAATTATATTAATTGATGTTTAGACCAAAAACATAGGATTTAGTGTCTTACCGATTCACAAACTCCATCATGTGTGGTCGGTTTGATGGATATCCTTGCTTTGAATCCAGAAAAAAAATCTTTGGAGTATACAAGTTCACCGCAATTACCATCCAATGTTTCCTGAAAACAAAAAATGGAATAAGTAATAAAAGAAGTGAAAATATAATTAATATTCATTAATTGTAGAGTTTTACCCCTGGATGGTTGGTATTAGGAAGAGTCTTTCATCTGTAATTTTTCTTTCAAATGTTTTCAGAATGACGTTCATTATTTAATTCTTTTTTTAATGGCTCTAATTTCTTTAGATGTGTTTATGTGGTATGAGGACTAATGATATCGAATTTTGGCTTCTGGGAAAATTCCTTCAATTATTTTTCATATATACATCTCTCAATAATATAAAATGAATTTAGTCATAATTTTCATTTTAGATCAACTTTTAGAGAATAAATTCATGAAAACATATCACATATATATATTTACAATTGTGATGCCCAGCCAACCATTTTCAAGGATCTCATTTACATTTTCAGCAACAACGAAATCATGACTTTCCTCTCTGTATATATTCATTTCGAAAACCACTATATGACTACCACCACAACTTGTCTTTGTATCCACATGAGTCTTCAAAGCTAGAAAATGTGGATAGAGAATAGGTGGAGTTATTATGCTTTCAATAGCTCCTTAGGATCAGTTTTTCGATCCTTTAGATTGTTTTGAGACGAAGTTTGTCACCCCCTTCCCTTTCTCCATCTATAATAACATTTATTGGTTCAGACACTTTTTCGATTAATTGTTAATGTTTTAGCTTGAAAAAATTGAAATAAATACCTCTTTGTATGAATGTACTCTTATAAGTTGTGACAACCATGCAACGAATTTACCAAAATCCGTTTCGACCATATGAATATCATCGTCATCAAGTGAAATAGGTATCTCTGCATTTGGCTCATGAGATATAGTAATTTTCAATTTTAGATGATCTTTCGGAAGTGGTCTATTATGCAGCGTGTCATCTTGGATGTTGAACACTTTAGGACTCACTACAAGGTGATAGGTTGGTGTTAACATATAAAAATCAAAATCATTATCAACCTATAGAAGATCAGTATAATAAAGGTATCAGTGATTGTCTGATTCACATTTCCTGGAAACAATTATTAGAATTTTGATTAACACAAAAAAGATATCTCTTTGAGGGGAATGTCTCACCTCAAAGATGGTGGGGATGGGGTGGGATCATCATGTACTGGTTGTTCTGGAGTTGTGTCTTCTCCTTGATTCCCACCCATAAAAGATTCTAACAACGCTCCCTGTCATTGCAATCGTTCTTCAATTGTTTCTAGTCTTTCACCCATTCGTTTATATTTTTCACCCCTATCATCCGTTTTTTATTCTTCTCAAAATATACTCATGGTGTCACCCCAAAGCCCACAACTGTGATACGACTATATTTTTATGGATTCTTTAATGCCGTTAATAATAGGTCAGCATCTGCAACCAGAGTATCTGATTTCTATGACTATCAGGTATAGGAAAATAACTGATTATTTTTATGTAATAGCAATTAAAAAAAATTTCATCATGTCATACTTACACATTTTTCCCACATTTTTGTGTGTTCTAATCTAATAGCTTCCCTTCCTTATTCACACATGCCTCATTCCATAGAACATGATGTGGGATAGAAGTGTCTTTGGTTTTAGACTCGTAAATCTACATATAAATATTGAAAGATAATTTTGATTTTGTTTATTGGAACCTAACAATATTACTGTAAATTTAAAAGACGTAGCATTTTCTTTTCTATTGAAGCATACCCCATCCATGCTTCACGATAGGGGTATGTAGCATTTAATTCAGGTTCTTTATATTCATTAAAGAGTATTTGTTTGATAAATGATATATTGACAATCAACGTGATGAATACACCTATCCTCAAACAACGTATTATCACCCAATATGTACCTGAAACTCTCATCCCCACGACATCTGATAAATGCATCCCATGATTCATGGGATTTCAGGTGAGCATAGACAATGGGAGTGTGCGAGTTTATTTAAACATTGGAATCTTTCAGGTGACATCTTGTTCAAATAGTGCAAAAACCTCGATGATTCCTTCCTTCAAGCCTTAGTACATAATCCTTGTGTGAATCGTTTACTATAAATGTATTCTGAAAGAGATTGATAAGAGGAATAATTTGCTTAATTATTTTATTTTCATGTAAATTAATGAATTAATATCATAATGTTAGTGTAATTTCTTCCCAGATTACAACCTTCAGCCCGGACACAACATGGTTCCATGAATCTATGTCAATATGCATGCATTTCCAAGTTAAAACTCTAATGTAACTAATACAAATAGCCTTGTTGGGATTCACATGTTGGCCTCATGCATTTCCTCTCACATAAAAATTGATTCCATTTCTTTTGAACTTATCAACTTTCACTAACACAGTCAAACTACGACACACCTGTGTTTTATGCGACATTTGTCCTTAATTCCCAACCATTTCATCGATATAAATATCATTTATATGTTCATATGAAATGGTATAAATGACATGTGATGACGGTTGATGGACCTCCACACTAGGTGAAATAATATGTTTATAAACATGATACTGATCGGCATTGTGAGCAGCCGCAACAAGATTAGCAGCAGCCGCAGTAGTAATAGCTTGAGAGACTTGTTCATCCTCAAGGTTTGGGGCACCAGAACGTGCATTAGTCATGATTTGCCAAAGTGGCTGAACAGTTAATTTAGATTACATAAATTTTGTAATGATAAGATAACAACATGAGATAACATGATCAACATTAAAAACAAAATATAACCTGGTTATTGAAGTCTCTTTCTTTTTTTCAAAGGCTTAAGAGATTTTACACCACTATCGATTGTCAAAATCCCTTCCTTGTGGTCTCCTCTAACATAAAAAATATCATCTACATTAGGACCACTCTGAAATTAATTTGACGTACCACTAAAAAGATCATCCTCAACTGAATTTTCCTCGAACCCTTCAGTGGTTTTGGATGATAACAGAATAATTGACAACATTAGGTTTGCATGATCTGGAACATAAAAAATATGTACCTCTTGTGATGAGGTAATAAATTATTCTTATTTGTAGCCTAATTTACTAAATTCAACTTTCACAAATCCCCATTCATCTATTTCAACCCACTGTTGTTATAACTCCATTTGCATTGAAAAATCAGCAATTGGAATGTCGTATAATCTAACTCCCATATTTGTTTGACAATGCCAAAGTATGACATATTTGTATAAATTGGATTTCTATCCCTACTACCAGAAACATGCCTCGCTTCTGCCACTAGTTTAACTACACTATACATCATGGTAATATCTCCATCATGTTCATCTATATAGAATGTATAACTATTAATTACATAACCATTGTAAGATAATACATGCACACTTGGTCCATCAGCTAGCAATCAATGTCGTTCTGAAATTGAATTTGGATTTTCATCCAACTCCTTAAAAATGTAGTCTTTAAACCATCCTATAATCTGGTGATTATGTGTATTTGATAACCGTTTTTTAGTCATTGATGGATTCAACTCCCTAAGAAATTCATTGTGAGTTTCAATATATGTGGAAACCTCCAAACTGTTATGGAAAACATAATGGTGGGCCTTGTCGTGATCTGTAATACTAATTTTTACAACATCTCTTCCAAAACTTCCCTCACTCTCAATGTGTCCAGTGTGATGAGATTTCAGGAGGACAATTATTTCCACATGATTTAGGTATTAGGTAAAAAATTCAATTGCTTCTTAAACAATATATCACTCTACTATACAACCCTCTAGCCAAATTCGATTTTTGACATACCATTTCAAAATTGTCATATACCATTCAACGAGGTACATCCATCTATAGTGCACATGACCAAAAATATGAATCTATCTCACCAAGTGAATCATCAAATTAACCATCATATCAAAGAATGTTGGCGGAATGATGGAAATCCATTTTTTTTGATTTTCAATAGCCGGTTTAATGGGTTCCGGTGCCCAAGCATACAACCACAACATAAACCCAGAAACAGCAATCAACACACTAAAAACATCAGTAAAAATCATCAAATGCGTACTCCTCTCCGCATCCCCTGCCAGACTCCTCTTCTCCAGTGGCTGAGGCTGTTTCCCAACCTGGTGTCCTCCAATACTGAGGACATTGCACCCGATTCCTGAGAGGTTCTAGAACAAGGTCTGGTGAAATCCTCTCAGTCACAATGTTGTTCTCAAAAGACACAGAGACCTTGCCTTTCTTCCTAGATGCTGAGCGAGTCTGCATAGGCCGCGGGAGACAGGAGTAATCCTTCCTTGACCGACATCTTACTGTGGGTGAACCAGGCCCTCCGACTGGAAAAGAGGTTTGCACACTCTGTACCACCTCACTGAACAAGCGGTCACCTGTTCCGCTCACCTTCTCTATCCCTCCCAAAGGGAACTCCATTCCTTTATCATCCGGACCCGTAGTAGGGTTATCCATCACCGGCAGAAGCACCCCCACTGAATCACCTTCATCCACTATTGTCGTAGGGACTGCTTTCAGGCCTTGCTCAACCTGGCCCTCATCAGCTCCCACCACATTGGAGTTTCTGGTTTCCGTGAAAACAGCCAAGGATGATCCCTCCAACCCCAGTCCCCTGTCACCCTCTTGCAAAACCTCCATAGCCTCCATTCTGACCAAGCCAACTTCAGTCTCAAAACCTCCAGCCAACTGATCCTCTAAGGCTCTGTCACCATTCTCCTTACCTGCAAAATCATTCTCTTCCAGGCATTCAGATCGACCATCCTCGGCAATGATAGAGAATCTATTACTCAAAGGAATAAAGGGGGGGGGGGGGGGCACAGGATCCAATCCCCTGGAATCCTTCGAACAATCCAAATTCGGATGACTACCTGGCCCCTTCCCATCCAAAGAACCAGTACCCGAATCACCCTGCATAATTGCCTTATCAGTCCTGACTGATTCCCCATCCAGTGTCATCGAAGCCACCCTAGAGCATTCTCATCTGGTAGCCGGCTCCATCGGTCTCGAGTGAGAACCCTCCTCAACCTGCAAATAGTTATTCCCCTTCAACGCCGACGTGATATATTTCCCTTTACCATCTCCCTTGGTCGACTGAGGAGGAAGTCCCCTACGGCAGACCACGGTCGAGTGCCCTAACCTCCTGCAAGACCCACAGAAATCAATCCAATCTTCATAAATCACCCGCTGTTTACAGCGGTACTCTTCACTGATCGTGACAAAAACATACTCAATGGGAGATATAGATGCATCTATCTCAACAAAAATGCGAGGATTCACTGGATGACAGAGCACATCAGTTCGACTATCCGCGCAAAGGAATCTACCTACCATATTTCCAAGCATTCAGATAATTGAAAGGTTATGGAACGGTAGGGGATTCTTGGGAAAACATACCCAAACTGCGATTGAAGGTGAGTCCCTTTTCATGTGCAGGTCGAAAGACCAACGCAGCAGCAGAAAATGGGATCCCTTGTAAAAACGAGGCGCGCTTGACCATTCATTTATCAAATCAGCCTCCATCTCGAAGCGAACCATTTTCTGCCTATTGTCGAGTAAACCCACCACCTCTCGTTCTTGGATATCCCACGAACCGAAAACGAAACGATCAAAATCATCAACTGAGGGCCTCTTGTCCTTGAAGCGGGCATCAAGAGTGAGATTCAATAGGTTGGTCGACTCAGAAAACTCCGTTGAGGATAAAGGACGATACGGGACCCCGTCCACCAAATGTTGGCAGAATGAACATTTCAAATTCACATAATATGATGACAATTTCTTTTTCCATAGCGGAAAATATCTACATGTCAAAAAAATTTCTACATATAGCTTTGAAAAAGAAACAATGTTTGGTTAACATATGAAGAACATTAATGGAAAAAATAAAACATAAATCTATAAGAATTAGATGATGCATCTAAACATGTAAGTCATGTGATTTCAAAACGTTTAACTTCAAATCATTTATTGATACAATGTTCTTGATATTTGATGAATACAACTCTAGAAACATGACAACATTGATGATGTTGAAAAACTGATATCTCTCCTTCCTATAAAGAATATAACCAGTTGGACGAAGGAACATTCGATTTTCACCCTTCATGGTATCCAACTCTTCACGTATTCCCATGTCAACAATGTTCAAATTTGCCTTAATTCCATTCTTTGTTTTTCCATGGGCATTTAGAAACATTCCAATAACACTATCACATACATGTTTTTCAAATGTATCATATCAAGATAATATCTGACGTACAAACAATTTCAGTATAGTAATTAAAAAAATTGTTTCTTTTTCCCACGGATTTTCATATTGTTTTTAGAAAATGGTTTACCAAAAAAAGTGTTCACATCTTTTACATTCTCAAAAAGCTGACCACCTGTTATTGGAGACGGTGTTGTGAATTGTTCTATAATTCCATTGAATGATGTCATCCAATATCATTACTTTTCTGATGAGGTAGAAATCTATGAATTCCTAGAAAAACATATTTTTATGGATGTTTCAACCTAATTTATTATGTATATTCTTCACACACAGGACACCTTTGAGTTCCTTCAATGTTGTAGCCTGAAAAATTTCCATTAGCAGGGAAACACTTTATTGTCCCATACAACATCGCTCTCAACGTGATGTATTCACTCTTATAAGCATCATACAACATAACACTTGAATCCCACAATAACCTCAAATCCTTGATCAAAGGAGCCAGATAGACATCAATATATTTAACTTGTTTTTTTGGTCCTGATATAAGAATAGATAACATGATGAATTTCTAATTCATGAATAAACAAGGTGGAATTTTATAATTTACCAAAATAAGAGGCCATTTACTATTAGTGCTGTTTTGAAAACCAAAAGGATTCAGCCCAAGTGTAGATAACACAAGACAAAGGATTCTTGTCTCATTTCCAAATTCAGGATACTCATGATTAATTTTCTTCCATTGAGGAGAGTCGGTCGAATGACGCAATTCTACATCTTTATTTATTTTATTTTCTTGCCACAACAATTGTCTTGCAGTTTCATCACTTCCATATAGACTCCTAAACCATGGAATGATTGGAAAGTAAAATACAACTTTCATAGGATTGGATTCATGTTTCCTTTATCGATAAGAACCACAGTTTTGGAATTCTGTAAATGATTTGTTCTCCTTGCAATATAATATACAGTCTTAGGTGCAGGCATATATTCTTTTAGAAATAATAGCAATTGAGCGTAGCATTTTTTTAGCTTCATATATTTGTCTTGCAAGCTCATTATCTTCCAGTGCATGTCATTAAAGATATAAAGTAGTTTCGTAAAACTAACATCACTCCATATTTTTTCTACTTTCAATTTATACAACTTTAGTACAGTTGACAATGCTGTCTAATTAGTGAAACAAGCATATAATGGCGTCTTTACACCACTCTTTATCTTCTCAAAAAAAAATTGCGCAATCACGGAGTTCATATTCAATTTTATTTGTCATTTACTCAATATGATCATCATTGAGTTCTGTAATCACATCCTCTCTATAGTCTTCTTCATTTTCCATATATTTATTCACATCTGATGATCCATAAAACACAGTTTTATCCAATATTGTAGCTACCTTCTCTTTTTCTCCATTTTTATTCCAACATTTGTAACTCTAATCTATTCAGTGACATAGAAAATGTTCTTCCAACTCCTCTTGAGTATGTAGTCTAGAATAACACAAATATAAACACG
Organism: Viscum album; assembly: GCA_963277665.1. Classification (NCBI taxonomy): domain Eukaryota; kingdom Viridiplantae; phylum Streptophyta; class Magnoliopsida; order Santalales; family Viscaceae; genus Viscum; species Viscum album. Next base: position 809,043,753 of record OY728126.1, on the reverse strand, counting down.
GACAAAAGTTTTCAGATAGATCAATTTCATGATCCTTTGAAATCATTATGAACTCTTTCACTCCATTATCAAACACTATAGTCAAACGATTAGCATCCATACAATCATTATTCATCTCCATCCTATTTAAATCTCAAATATTAGTATTAATAGTTCAAGTACACAAAACAAGACTTCCAAATATAGTATAATAGAACAACTTATTTATAAAAGTCGGAATTAATATAGCCTAACCATTTCAAATAAATATTTAGATATCAACAGAACCAAGATATACCCCCCATCAAAATCAACTCAGTTCCCAAACACAAAGGTGTTGACGTGGATAATCATTTATGCCATAGATGGTAAAAATTACACAGCATCATCCTTTATGTCTCATCCTCCTCTGTCGTTTGAACACTTCTATGGTCAACAAGTCCATCCTTTTATACCTCACCAATATAAAATACATATATATGAAAACCAATATCCAGATCTATAAATAAAGAAAGGATTCTCATAATCTCCACAATAAGGAATTAATTAAATATAATTAATTTAGATTCATTATAGTTTCCTCCAATCACCCCAGTCTAAACACAAAAATAATCAAGAATGATAGATCTACCACTCATAGGTCTCTACCCTACATTCAATATCATTATGATTAATATTTTTGTTACGCTCAAGTTACATACTTTAAATCACATGGGGGATAATCACATGTGTCATAGATGGACTCCAATGTTATTCCATATGAAGATTTTAACAAATATTATTGACCTATCATCCAATTAAATCCACACAACTGTCTAATTCCAAACTCTATCTTATGTGTAATATCAAGATAATATATATTAATAAATTACCCCACAACCACATCCCCACTAATATGTTCATTCTCAAACTCTAATGGAATATTTTTTATGCTTAATCCCTTTCTATATAATCTCAGCCAAATGGCATAAGGAAATACTCATAGTGACTATACCAACTCCTAAATGAGGTCTTTCTTATATGATACTCATTGATGCTGAGCTGGTGTTAACCAAACTAAAGACCGATCTTAGAGAACCACTACCCCATTATAATATCTAATAAACCATAACTTTAGGTCAACATATAATTTTTATTGATCATAACCTGATTTAGATTCTGGTAATCAACATAAAAGTGAGGGGTTCAATTGACCTTCTTGGTGAAAAGAAATAGTTTTTCCCAAGGAAACATATTAGGTAAAATAATGAATTTGGAAACCAATTTATCCCACTGATTATTTAGTTCCTTAAATTTAACTATTTCTATATGTTAAGAAAGAATAGATATTCGTTTTTTACCCATCACCAGGTTGATAGGGAACTCCACCTCCCTCTCTAGTGGTAGACCAAAAAAGACTAAAGGAAACACAAATGGAAATTCAATAGCTACTAGGGGAAGTTAACTATAATCGGATTTCTAATGCAGTTCAATAGTATAAAAGTATATCATACCACTCAACTCTTGAAGAAGTGGTCTAGCTCGACTAGACCTTAGGTCTGATTCTCTATGGAAAATACGGAATTCACCATCGAGGGCAGTGAAGGACACCCACCGATGAAAATAGTAAATCCAAGATTAATTACAAACTAGCCAGTCCATTCTGAGAATAACAAATAGGGAAATCATTTTATGAAAAAAAACATATCATAAGATGTAAATCATTGAAAAAGAGAAACCATGAGAGGGAAATCAGAGACCTTACTCCATCTTTATCCAGAGATATGTTACAATCTCTTTAACATAAGCCATGTAATCCTTTATAAGAATGAATTGTTTTATTTTGAGGATTTATATGAAGTAATGATGGAAACCAATATCAAATAAAACGTACTCTATAGAAAAAGAAATGGAAATGGTGCCTCTCACAATCTCATGAACCACATCAATTACAACTAGAGATTAATCCACTTTATGAATTTGTTTCATTACAAATACATGTTTCTAGGATCTCATTGTTATCGAATAAGATTATTATGCTTTGGTACCTCTAAAAATTTATTATTCCATTCTAATACACAGGGTAGTAAAAACATGTAAAACCCTCTTCAAGTTGGTATATTGTCTTTACGAGATGTAAATCATCAATGCTTCCATGCAATAATGATTTGAGTGATTAATCTTTCCACATTGGAAAATATATAAATAATTATATCCAAACCACAAATAAATCTTGCAATAATAATTTTAATTTCCAAAAAATTAAGGTTGATAGTGTTACAATGATACTTAAAGGAGAATATCTAAAAATAGACGTAATGTTCTCAATGGGCCACTATTATTTCATTTTTTCCCTTACCTCCTCCATTTATTTATATATATGGATAAAAGATAAAATCAAAAGTAAATATCTAATTATATTTTATTATACTTATTTAATATCATCTTTCATCCTTGTACCAAAACCGTTCGACAAATGTAGACATCTCCATGCATACATACATATTATCACTTATATAAATAATATGTTTAATTTTTAATATCCTCTATTCAAAGATAACATTAAAAAATATTAATTTTTATATATGATATTTATGAAAATATTAATATTCTATAATGATAATATTAGACATTATAAATGCGATTTCAATAATAATTGGTAAAAGTAGAGTAAACCTCCTTAAATGAACACATCAAGACCCTTTTCTTAATTTGAGTACATTTTTTAGAAAACCCATTTAAATGTATAAATATTTTAGTAATAGAATAAAAAAATAAATAAAAAACAATAAAACCAGATATTATGATTCTATATGAATTTTTTTACACGAATTATTATACTATAGAAGTTTCAGAAAAATCAACTAAACTAGCTCGATTAAAACCAAAATGAGAAAAATATTAAAATAACAAATAACATATGGTATAAATAGAATATATAAAATGAAATATAGATGAAAAAATATATTATTAATTTTTAATAAGATTATTTTGATTATTCATGATGTTAGTATATGTTTTGAATGAATTCGGACCCGAGGTAAGGGGTTTTCCATCTCAATATTTCTTCATTGGGTTAAGATGTGTATTCATTGGATATTTCCTTTTTATTGTAAATATATTGGATGTGGTTTTTTCTATAATAATTATTTTTGTAATAAAGGTGTTTAATAATCCATTTAATATTCTACCAGTCATGGTTTTTTACTTGAAATATAATGAATTTGTAAGAGATTTTTTTATCTCATCCCCTCTTTCATTGAGTTATAATTTCTCAATATGAACTTTTTACATAAAATATTGGTTTTTTACACAATATGGTTTTTATATAATACAATATTTTTATTTAGTGAAAATAACACTTCTTATTGAAGTCATCATCATTGGTTAATTTATTTCCAATAAATGATTGATACTATTAAGAATAATTTACATTATATTTAACTATGTATTTTAATCTAGGTCAATATTTTCAATTATATCATGGGTTGTCAATTTAATTTGGAAACCAAATAATGTTTTATCTTATGTAACATTTATATTTACCTTCTCATCTTTTCAAAAGTAAGATTTATTATCCATTTTTTTTGTTTGGGGATTTCTACAATTAAATATTAAATTATTAAAATGGTTTCCTTCCATAATAATTTTTATATCATCCAATCATCCATTTATTGAGATATTAATTATTTAGTTTCAAGGAACCATTTCCTAACAGTTATTATTTATAATAATAATTCTAAAAAAATCTATTCACCTATTTGAAAATAACTTTTTAAAGTGTCATGTAACCTCATCATTTGTAGAAAATGATAAAAAGGTATTATAAAATATCATTTATGGTTTCTCATGTAAACCATCTTTTAATCTATTATGAAAATTATTTTCATAAATTAATATATTCTTTGTTTTTAAATGAGTTTATAAAAATAGTTTTATATGATTTTAAAATGAAAATGGGTATGCCCCCTTATTATTCAGTGAGATTTACTCAATGATTATAAAAAGTTACTTGTTATCTATGCCACCATCCATAATACAAATTTGTTTAAATTATGTATTTGTTCATATAATTCAATAAGTTTTTTACTATATATATTGTGGAATGTCCTAGAATTTATTTTTAATTAACCATTCTCTTATACGTTGGTTAATTAACGGATTATGGAATTACGAATGTAATTATGATCTAATAGGAAAAGTTAGTATGGATGAATATTTTTAAAAATGATTTTTCTGAATATATCTTAAAAATTCCATGTTTATGGTTTAATATAATTTGAGTGTATTAATTGTTGTCTTAATTGGGGGAAGGTATGATTGCTCGCATGTTTTTTTGTATAATGGTTTTGGGAATATTTTTTAACAAGGATATTGTTTGGGCGTGATGTGGGATGTTTTGTGGACCTGTTTTTTGTGAGGACATAATGTATGGAAAATTTATCACATATTTTTTAGATTAATGTGATTTAGGAATATTTTTAGTTGTTTATTTGGTCAATAATAATATTGATATATTTTTCGGAAGTTCTGTGAATTTAATGTCTATATATTGGGACATTATATTTTCTATGCTTATGATTGTTCCATAATTAGTTATGATGATATGTCTCAATTTCATTCTAAATTTCAATATTATTATTATTATTCCAATTATTGTAGTATTATTATATCACACTCTTTTACCATGGTTTATGTTTGATCATATGAGATTACTTGTCCTTCGTTCAGGCCTTGTCAAAAAATTTTGTTGTCCCTTGTTTATTTTAATATGATATGTATCCACTGATCATGATTTCCCATATTATTATGATCTAACCATTTATTAGGTTTTCATTCCCAATGTTATAAATATTATCAAAATTTATGTACAATATAGAATATATTATAGTTTAGAATAGTTATATATAATCATTTAGAAGTATCATAAGATAATTCTTGTATATATTTTATTCTCAAAGACACTAAACAGTTTTTTTGTGAATGTTTTGATTATTTGTGGTATATAATGACAATCATATGGAAATTAATAACAATTATTATAATATTATCATAGATTTAATCAAATAAAGTGCTTAGAGAATGATTATTTACCACTAGATCTTGTATTATTGGCTTGGGGCAGCCCAGTTGGTATCAGAGCATGGTATATTTATATTTGGTGATTATTTTAGTAATTTTTTAGGACTATAGTATGTAATTTTGGGAATTATGATTAGTGAAAGTTGGTAATACCATAGTGATATGTCAAAGTATTTGATAACATACTAAAAATTTGAATGTGATTTGAGTGTGTATATTTCCATGAAATTTGATCCTTTTTCGAATAATGAAAACTGGATATGGTTTTGAAAAATTTGAACTATTGGGTAGTAACCTTAAAAATGATCGGTGAGTATTAACATTATATACACTCAGTACATGATGTCTGGGATTATGATTTACCGCCTAGGTAGATACTCTTTGGGGATATTCTTTGGTTAATCACATTTTATTTAGGAACCATTATTATGGAATGTAGCCCATTACTATGGTATGGTTTGAGAACCTAAAAGGATATAGTCAATGAATAACATATAATGAAATCATGACGAAAATATTTTACAATGTGTATTTAATTTATTATTAATTACTAATATTTTAGTTATTTAACTTTTTATGGTTATTTAATTATGTTTTATTATATTTAATGAAATTTTATTCTGGTAATGCATAATATAATTATAATCCAATCATAAAATAGATACAAAGGATAATGTAGAAATGGAACTTACTAGAAAATGAATATTATTTATGTAGGTGAAGAAAATATTATGGTAATACTAACCCAAATATCAAGACTTAGGATTAACACAATGATTCATTTCATACTTCTATACATATAAAAGAATAAAATGATGGAGTTAGGGATATATATTCGCATTTTATCCTAAAAATTGTGGGAATAATCACATAATATAATTTATCAATGTAAAAGAATCAAATATGGGCAAATTGGTCATAGATAACTTTATTTTCAAATTTGTATGTAGATGTTGACAATGCACTGGAATATTATACAGTTACAACTAAAACACCAACAACACATTAATGCCTCCAAAATAAATACATTAGGAATTATGCACAGAGATTCCCTGGTCTGAATTATGACAAGGATTATAGTTATATGTAACTTCATAAATCTATGGAATAAGGGAAATACCCTCGAATCTCAAATGATAATGTGGATCATGTTAAATAAAGTGACCATATCATCTATAATATATTATTGGATGAAAAAATAGATTTAATAATTGAATATCTATGATGTTTTATAGGGTAATTAAATCATATTTATGATGATATGCCTATTGATAAAAATTACTATTGAATTGTATCCCAATTTAAAAAATATGGTAACATGAATTGTGATAGTCATATTATCCTTCATTTAGGTTAATATAATGTTATTTTATAATGGAAATGTTCTTTATCTTATGGGGAAAAATTAATTTAAAATAAAGAAATCACTTTTCACATCAACCTATGGTTTTCATTATTGGATAGATAATTTTGAACCCCATTATAAATAATAATATATTGTAGAACTTGATACTAAATATTTATAGATTCTTTTCTCAAATGGTTAGATAAAAACACAATGTTTGATTTGATTTTATTCTGAGGAAAATATATGATTCCTAATTTTGTAAAGATAATATATCTCTAGAAGTTGTTTCTTGAGTCATTTCTAAATTTTAGTCACCCTTAGTTATTTTCATTTATTGTTATTAATTAGTATTTTGATGATGTAATTTACTTGGGGGGTTAAAGCATTATGATTTTGGAATATATTTTCGTCTAAATTAATAAAATGTATGAGTGCTTGTTTCACTTGCTAAAAAATAATTGAGGGATAACGTATTTGATTAAGATAGTTTATTTATTTTAGGAATAATAAAACCTATTGTAAATAATAAAATTGTTCAAAATTGTAATTTCAGACACAATAACATTAACAACATTTATTGTTTTAAAGGAACAATGGGTAATAATATATTATTATCTTTATATATTTTCAATCAAAAGAAAAAATAAAATAATTATAATTTTAATCTTGTAGAGAGTATGAAATTATCAATTTTGTAATGTAAAAATTTTCTTTGGATAAACTAGTTGATTGTATTTGAAATAATTGATTTTTTTGTTAATGTTGAAAAAATATTGAATTTAATAGTACCTTGTATTTTATAATATTATCATAAAAATATAATGAATTAATTTTTTTGATACCATTTCAAATTAATGGATATAATTTTATAGTAAATTATATCATATATATATTTTTTTTGGAATTTCTACAACACTTGTTTAATGTTTTGGATTCATACATAATATTTCAGTCTAAATACGTTTTAATTTTATAATATTAAAAATTATTTTTTTATAATTTAAAGGTATTGAATATAAAAATTATTTCATATTTTAGACCAACATGTTTGAATTTTTTTAATAATCTCAAATTAAATTTAGGGACAACAGTATTATTGTTTTGAGTGAAGATATTTACCCTAATAACAGTGAAATAGTTATTTGTAATGAATTGTTTTATAAATATTTTGTAATTTAGATCTCAAGAAATAATTTAATATATTTTATATAATTACATTATAATGATCCTTAAATACTTATAAGAAAAATTTTGATTCACATTATTGTTAATTAATGTTATTAAATTTAATAACACTTAATGGTATTACCAACTTAAATATACAAAATAGTTTATCTATAATTAAATTATTTTAATATAAATATATGTTTCAAAATATTTTGATATATTATTATATTATATGGATCCTGTATTTAGTTTAATAACACTAATTTTGGAATTAATAGTTACCATTATTATTAATAAAATATATATTACATTACTAAAAACTAGTTATGAAGGAAAAAATAGAAATGGAAAAATTTAAAAATAATGTGCTAAAAGAATTAAAACAATCTTAACACAACTGTAAAAATGAAATTTATAAGATTTATACATATTATATCACCACATAAATCATTATTTCCAAAATTAGAAATAATAAGTTCTGAATAATGTCATCCCATCGTTGAAAAAGAAAGGGGTATTTTTAAAAAATACTATGTTCTTTTATAAAAAAAAGTGGATGACATCCACTAAATTTCCCCACCTATTAAAAATAATTATATATCCCATTAAACTACCATAGTATCTCTAATATTATCTCAATTCATCTTAGAATAATTGTTCATGCTAAAAAATTCAATGGAGTCATAATATTTTTTTTTTCTAAGGGAGACCATCTGAAGGGGGTAGTAATGTTCTCAGCCAAACACTCACATTTATTTTCTTTTTATTTGACCTTACATATTTTATATCTAATAAATTATGAAAGAAAAATTATTAATAATATAATACAATTCTATTTTACTAATTAAAATTCACCTTGAGACCTTCCTCTATTACTATCACAAAAATTAATGTGTCGTCATTAGTAAATACAGACTACCGCTTCCATGAATTGTATGTTGTATTTTTTTACTCCTATCAGGGATCCCATTTACAATTCTATTTCACATATAATATTGATATTATTGAACAAATCAAAAAATTTAAACATAATATTATACCTTATATAAGTGATATCAAAAAATAATCAGTCATATAAATCATTGGCTCTTTAAATTAAGATATCGAAGAACCATTATTAATTTGAACCATTTGAGAAAAAACTAGGGACGTGTATAAATTTTTAATTAATATAATTATAATATATATATATATAACACTAATATTTCATATAATATGAATCTACTTTACAACACATTCGACCATGGCCAATATGCTGATAAATGTTTTAAAATATCGATTAACCCACCTTGGGTAAATACTATAAATGAAAACAAATAAATATATATATATTGTAACACCCCAGGTAAATAAAGAATATTGAATTTTCAAATTTTTCCATATTTGTGAATAAAATATTAATATGACTTTAAAGTGGACGCTATGCTCGATGGCGCACCCAACACGCAACAACGAGTTTCTTGGGAATCGTACGTTAAACTCTAATAATAAAATAATATTATTTTAAATGGTAGTTAACATGTATCCATTGTATTGGAGGGAATGGATAGAAATAACTAAAATGTGATTATATATGTTTTTAAATGTTTTTACATTTATCCAATAAAAGATAAAGGCATAAAATACGGAAAGAATTCAATTTTAGGCGTATATGCCCTAGTTTTCACTAAAGGATCACTTATCTCCTTTTGATGGAGAAACGTCATTAAATATAGTTTTGTTCACTCTTATACATCCTTTTCGACCAAGTAAAACTCTTCTTTAAGAATTGGGACATCAAAATTTACTTTGTGTAAATTTTTGGTATCATTCTGATAAAGTTCATTTTTTAATGAATAGTGTAAAATGTTGTATTATAATTAAAAACCACTTTTTAATATAATTTATTTATATTATTAGATTATATTTTGAATTGGTTATAAAGTTAAATTAGAATATATATTTACCATTAAATCCAATAGTGGTCGTTGGAATTAATTTCACTTTTAAATCAGACTTAAACTAGTGTCAATCTTTTGATACATATTGTTTCATAAAAACACGCTATATGCTCTGACAGCAGGAATTAATTATTAAATTAATTAATTTTAATTATATGATTTTAATTTTTTAAAATATACATCATTCTTTAATTCAGAATATCAAATATATCTTAGGGTGAATTTTTGGGATTTTTCTGAAAAACATCAATTTTTGATGAATAGTGAAACCACTAAGTGGTACTTATAAAAACTAATTTTTCGTTTAAAAGAAATTTTACCACTTCTGTGTTTTGAATTTCAAAAATCCGACATACAAGGTTTTCATTAAGAAGTAAAATGTGGTTCAATGAGATGAAAATAATTTTTTGGTGAATAGTAACTTTTAAGTTCTTAATCGCGATTAGAGGTAATTAGTGAAGTTTAAGGTAAAAATAATGCTTTAATAAAATGAGATGAGTTTGACACATGTACTACACTCACTGGATGTGTCATGGCCGACCAAGACAACCCATTGGTCAACATGGGGACCCCATAGAGCCACTTTGGTTGGGAAATGACATAAATAACTTTTTATTAAATGTTAAAGTAGAAATGACACAAACATGAGATGTTTTACTAAAGAAATTTTTACATGGGGTTTTACAAGTCATATTTTTTACTATAAATATTCATTAGAATGATAAAAATATTTCCTACATCATGGTTTTTTTGTATAATTTTTAGACATTAAATAAATTAAATTATTTATGACATAATGATGATGCAGCGATTACCTCATTAATAAAGGATTTAAATAAAATGAAATGATAATGTAAAATATTTGACCTACAAATGTCCAAAACCTATTTTATGGGTGGATTTCGAACCCTTATCACCTTATCCTCGAAATAAATTAATGTGGGAACTTTAAAATCCATAAATCTTTTGGAAATAAAGTAACATTTTGTAACTTTACAAGAGTGCCCATCCTATCCTCTTATAAAAGGCCCCCACCTCTACCTCCTTACCCACACTCCCAAAGCCTTTGGCTCGGCCAACCTCTACCCATTGTGTCTCTCCACTTACCTCTATTACTCCTTGAAGCCTATCTTTGGGCAGAAGTCTTCCCAAGGAAGCCTTTGAGCTCAAACCAAATGGTGTTACCCGATTTAAAAGCAATGTCTTCACTTGAGTCCTTTTGTTTTATTTTGCTTCTCCAACCCCCTAAACTCTTTTTATTCATTTTTTTTGTAAAAAGTATAGTATAATAAATATACTAGGATGTTTTTATATTAAGGATTCGAGCTACACTTACACACACCTACATCTAATTCTTAAACAATATACTGTTTCCCTGGATGGCGAATTTCTGCCCCCCGAAATGATGATTGTTCAACATTCTTTTAACACCTTCAAAGGTGGCCATTAAGATTACACTATATTTATATATGATATATAATATGTTTATCTTTTCCTTAAGCTTATGTATTTTTCATTTTGGTCATACCTTTATGGTTTCCATTATGGGTAAACGCGATATCTTCATTTAAGGAAGTGCGGACTACCGCCCCCTCAAAGTGATTTGATTCTTTAATACCATATGTGGTACGTATAAAGGATATATTTAATTATATTATATATTATACCATACTGGAATTAAAATAATATTATGTATCATTATGTTTTAATTCCATTAAATATGAGATAGAAATGGAAGTAGCATTCATGCGTACGTACGGCTTACCGTCTACATGAACGGTACATTTCATTTCTTATCTCAAAATGTTATGTAATATTATAAGTACATATACATAATGAATATATGTGTAATATATTACATCTAAATTATGAATATCATTCTGGAATTATAACATATATATATCTCTCTCATTTTGTTTTAATTCCATTAATATGAAAAAAAAAATGAAAGTAGTGTTCATGCGTACAAACGGCCTACCGTCTCCAGGAACGGTGCTTTTCTTTTTTTATCTCCAAATGATATGGAATAGTATAAAATTAAAATTAAATGGATTTATATGATATTTTAATCATTAATACTATTCTGGAAATTATTTACTTATAACTACATGGGCAATCTTTTTTCAAACAACATCATTTTTGACTCATGTACCAAACATCGGCAAAAACGTCTGATATGAACTAACATTATTAAACAATTATTATAACATTATAATATGTGATATGAACTGAATAATAATATATAAAGGAGGTAATTAGGCAATTATTAATTGACCAAAGTTTATTATTCAGGAATATAAAGAAACGAACATGACAAGTTGGACTTGAGATAAGGGATCCTACTCCACTCTTTCTTTTTAAGTACACACTTTTATGTCATTCCTTTTAAAGCTCATATTTATTGTTATTGGGATGTTATTTTATATTAATAATACTGTAATTTTTATGTTCATGTGATGAGAGACACAATTCTCTATCATCAATCTATTTTGGAAGTTTTAAGTGGCGCCGTAATGCTGCCGAATTTTCGTAAGGGATCTAACCTCTCTCTTTCTTTTTAAGTACTCTCCTTTATGTCACTTCTTTAAATCTCCTCTTTGTTATGTTGGGGGATGTTCTTTTATATTACTATTTCTATAAAATTTGTGTTAATATGATGAGATACCCTATTTTATCTCATCAACCCATTTTTGTATGTTTTATGTGGCGCCGTTAGGCTGCCGAGTTTTCATAAGGGATTTTTCATCTCACTTTTATTCCCGTGAGATTTATGCTACATTTCCCACAATTTACTTTGAGTGGTGTGTAACAGCCCAAGATTTTATGAAAAATATTCTTTTTAATTTCACAAATGTCTTGTGTTGTATGCTACACCAAAAGGAGCTTGCACAACATGCATCCTTGACTTTCCTTGCATTAAAAGCAATCCCGACCTTCCTTGATAGCATGTGTAGTATGCAATAACGAGTTTCACTAAACAAAAATATGCTATTAAAATATTATTTAAACTAGCCGTTGTGAATAGTAATAAGCACTTTTTGAAATTTTGTAATTTTTTTTTTCAAAATGGAATTCATTTTTGGATTTTTAATATCGAAATTAGCTTAGGGTGAAATTTTGGTGATTTTCGGATAACTTTTATATTTTGATGAATAGTGAAAATTACTAAATTTTAATTAAAAACAAATTTTTCAATCGAAATAATTAATAGTGATAAATTATTAATTTGAGTGGTTTTAAAGTATATTTAGAATATATTTTTACAATTCAATACAATGTTGGTCATTGGATGTAATTTCACATTTACACCAGATATAAACAAGTGCTAATCTTTTGATAGTTATTGTCTCTTAAAGACACGCCATTTGTTGTGATAGGGGAAATTAATTATAAAATAAATTAATTCAACATATATGTTGGGAATTTTTTAAAATAGAAATCATTTTTGAATTCGGAATATCATTTATATCTTAGGGTGAAATTTTGGCATTTTTCTGAAAAAACATCAATTTTTGATGAATAGTGAAACTACTAAGTGGTAGTTAAAAAATTACTTTTTTCATAAATCTTAATTTTACTGCTTCTGTGAATGGAATTTCAAAAATCCGAGAGACACGGTTGATGTCAGTAAGTAAAATGTGGTTCAATGAGATGAAAATAATTTTTGGTGAATAGTAATTTTTTACTTTTATTTACCACGGTTAAAAGTAAATAGGGTAATTAAGGGTAAAAATGATATTAATATTACCCTAACACATGTCCTAATCCTATTGGACAAGTGTATCTCGACCAAAAACATGCTTAAGTGTAAAATATTATCATTTAGTCCCACTTGGATTAGATTAGAACATTTATTATTATTTAATTCAAAGAAGAGTTAAAAGAGTTAAAATCAAAGTTTATTTACTAAAACATTTTTAATATAGGGTTATAAATAATATAATTTCCACTATAAATATTCATTAGAGAGATAAAAAGCATTACTACATAATGGTATTTTATTTGTAATTTTTATACTTTAAATAATTTAATTTATTTATGACACACCGATGATGCAGTAATTACCTTTTTAAGAAAATATTAACATAATTGATGTTATAAATGCCCAAATAAATGTAATTTGAGACTTTTTATGACTTAAACTAATTTTCTAGGTCAATAGGACATGTCATTGTTGATTTAAGTAACTTGGTTTGAACCTATCATTCTGTTATAAATTTCATAAAAATCATGTACCAAATAGTGTCAAAATTGACATAAATTTGTTTTTAAAACAAATATTATATTATTAATTGTCATTTAGTTTATAAAAATATAAGGTTCGGCCAAATGACTTATATAAAGATATATATATTAATAATAAACAACTTTTGGTTCTTTTGGCTTCATATAGAAAGTTTATTAACCATATAGTGTAAGAAAACAAAAAGACACTGTAAAAGTTAAATTATTTAACTTAGAGTTAAATCTAATTGATAAGGTTAAAATAATAACCTAAACTTGTCTAAATCCTATTGGATGATAGGATTTCGACCCATACCCACATTATCTTTGAAACAAGACCATTTTGAACCATTATTAACCGAATTTGACATTAATATAAAATAATATAATGAGATTTTCCTAAGATGCCCATCTCCTCCCTTATAAAAGGGCACCTCCTCCCTCTCTTCCTCACACAACATTGAGCCTTCAATCTCGGCCAACCCATGCCAAAATCTCTTCTCCACTTCCCTAGTATCATCCTAGAGGTCCTGGTCTTCTTCAAAGACCATCCTTAGTTCATTAAGTGGGGGTTAAGAAAAGGCGCGTCAAAAAGAGGTAATATCCATTACCGATCTTTTTTAATTTCATTCTTCTTAAACTTCTTCTTCTTTAGTTGCCTCATGATAAATTAATAACATCAGTATTTCATATATACTTATATGTTATTTTAAATATGAAACAACTCTAATTAACCTTCTATCCATCCTATGGAAAAAGGAAATCACCGCGCGTGTGTACGTACGGAATACCGTCTCCATGCCATGGTGTAATCTATTTTCCGCCACCACCTTAATAGGATGGGTATAATGGTGTAATGAGTAACTATATATGATATTGATACTGAAAAAGTATACATACACATTAACACAATTTCATAACCATGGGAACGATATCATCGCTCGTGCGTACGTATGGACTACCGTCTCCACGACGCGATGAGATTCATTATCAATGTTAACCATTCCAGAATAATTATAAAGTATATATAATGAATAATAATGGAATATATGACATGTTAAATCTACTGGATTTATTAATATATATATATATGTCATCTACTTACTTCCATTCAAGAAAATAAGAAAAGGAAAGCAACGTTCATGCATACGTACGGACTACCGTCTCCATGAACGGTGTGTTTCATTTCATTTATCTATCTATTATATATATATATATAAATACTGAATATATATGATATATAAATCATACATTATATTCTTTAAGTAAGTAAATCATGATATAAGTAATAGTAATGTCAAAAACAACAAGTCCAAACACCTACGATAAATGAAACGATTTTACCCAAAACGCTTCTTTAACATGGAATTTACAAAAGAACGGGTAATATAAAGTCATAAAAGAAACATATATGATATCATAACAATGAATATGATTCTGTAATAAGTTAATAACATTATTTAAATCATTATACAGGAGGTTCGGACACATATAAAGCAAGTCGGACCTAAGTTAAGTGATAAATTTTCAATCTCATTTTTATCCGAGATTGCTTATACGTAAGTATTTACTGGGGTTACGTTTATCATCCCTGACCATGTTTTCTAAAAATGTTTTTATAAAATGTTTACCTTTCTTCCATGAATGTTTAAAGTCATTTTTACCCTTTATTTACTTTTTACCACATTGTATGAATGAAATCTTTCCTTTGGTTACCATATAAGGTACTTTTTTTGACTTTTCCGACAAAAGTACGAGGAGAATGTTATTTTTAACTTATACGGCGTGAAAGGATTTTTACGGTTTTCATAACACCTCATTTTCAAGAAGATTCCTCTACACAATTGCATGATTATTTTCAACAAAACCCTTATCTTTTAAAATTGCATGAAGTTTTGTGAAAAGAAAATGATTTTAAAGAAGAAAGGATATTTTCCTCAAGAATTCATTTCAAGTGTTTTCCCGAATACTATTTTCCATATAAGATGACATTATTTGATGTGTATGTTTCAATTAAAATGTCTTTATGATTTAAATGGTTTCCATTTTCGTATGATGATATGATATCCATTGTTTATGGATTATGATGGCATGATGTTTATGAAACCCATTTTATTTATTGGGTTATTATGAATGATGTATGTTTATTTTGTGGCACACATAAGAATGGTATCATTATGATATGGGTGGGACCTATATCTCCCTCCAATGCATTGGGTAAATATTTTATATCTCATGAGATAGACATGGCTAGAATGGTAGGTTATACCGGTTCAGTGAAACAGGGCTGGAACGAGGGTGACTCGGTTCAGAAAGGGACTTTGTCAACTAAGATAGTCTTGGAAATGAGTCTTGACTAACAAGAAATTATTCTCTATGATTATGTGTGTATGCCACAAGGTTTCACGTTTTAAGTTATGACTATTTTGATTACATTTCACTACCATGGTTTATCCCATGTTATGAAATTATGATCTCTTTTGCAGGTTAAGATTTCCAAAAGTTATGTGCTTATGTATATGATGTGATTGATATTTCTTTTGTTTACCCTTACTGAGCATTTGAGCTCACCCTTTTATGTTTTCTTTTCCCCAGGATATAAAGAACGGTTTTAGGTATAAAAAAAGAAAGATCTTTATGGGAGATGTTGAAGATCTTTCACTTGGATTAAAAGATTATATTCCGAGTTTCCAAAGACACTAAACTATTACGATCCTTGTGAGTGTGTTTTTGTTATCTACTATGTATTCCGCAAATCTAATGTAATGTCCATGTAAGTCAGGCTTCGGGTCTCTACAGTTGGTATCAGAGCAATGGTTTAGTCATCCTTTGGAAACTAGGATGTGAGAACGTTAGTGAGATCCCTAGAGATATTTCTATGGTATGTCTAGGGATGTCCCTAAGGATAAGTATACGTATAAGATAGTCCTAGAACTATGGTAACGATCTTAGAATTAACCTAAGATGTTAGATATTTAAGGTACTCCCCCTTTATTATGTTGTTTTCCATAGAATGATTTTTTCCTCTCACACTATTCGATTTGGGTTTTAGACGATGGCTGGAACCCGAAGGAACCGTGTTGATCAATGCAATGGAAAATGCAATGATTGTCCTCCTGAACAAACAAATGTTATGGGAGATGGAGTTCAAAATCTTATTGCTATACTTACACAATCTATGAATCATTCTAGACTTCCAAATGAGTAGAGAAGGGAATAATATTCTATTGAGTCCTTCATGAGGCAACGTCCACCTTCTTTCAGTGGGACTTCTGATTCACTTGTTGCTAAACAATTGATCAGTACCACTGAAATGATATTTTCAGTTCGTCAATGTTCTGAGCATGATAAAGTCATCTTATCAGTGTATCGTTTGGAAGGTGATGCTGATCAATGGTGGAACTTTATTAAGAATACGAGGCAAAGGGATGAAATTGAGTCCATGGAATGGGATGAGTTCAAAAACGTATTTTTCAATAAGCACTTCCCTCATGTTCTTTGAACAAAGATGGAGAAGGAGTTTCTTGAACTAAAGAAAAAGGATGATGAATCTGTTGGTATATACAAAGCAAATTTTACAAGACTTGCAAGGTATGAATCTGGAATTATCATCCAACCTGAAAGTAAAGTTGATCGATTTTTCATTGGCTTAAAACCAAGTATTTGAAGGGCATTAGCTATAAGAGACTTCAGTTGCTACGAAGAAATTGTGCGTTGTGCTATGAAGGTAGAAATAGAATTTGCTGTTACATATCCATCTCATGGTTTTGAAAAGAAACAAAAGATGGAGTTCAAGGAGAAATCTCAGAATAATGGTGAAAAGAAAATAAATGATTCCTTATGCTCAAAGTGTGGAAAGAAGCATGGTGGATATTGTCTTAAAGGGACTAGAAAATGTTTTAAGTGTGGAAAAGAAGGTCATCGAGCAGCTGAGTGTCGATGTAATGGAAAAAGGGTTTCTAATGATTTGAACAAAGTAAACACTACAGAGAACGCACCACCAACACTTCAATGCTTCAAGTGCAAGGAAATGGGGCATTATGCTAATAAATGCACTAATCCAAGGGTTACTGATGATCAACATGAGCAACCACTTAAGTTAAAGGACAAAGGGAAGTCGCATGTGATCACTATTGGCGATGTTGAATATGACAACGATGTGGTGGAATGATTAAGTGTTTATCTAATGGTATTCCAAAGTAATGTTTTATATAGTATCGTGGAATATTGGAATATTTATGTTTTGGTCTATTGTGGTTTTCAATAATTTTATGGTACCAGTAACCATGAAAAGTGATTGAGAAATTTTTGGTAAACAGATGATATGCGCATATTTAAGGGATAAGAAGATAATGAGATGTTTGATTGTATTCATGAGCTCATGATTGATATAAGGACTAAGTGATATCATGGTTTGAGTATATAAAATTTTGTGGATTTTGGTATGTGGGAAGAGTTAACTTTTAACTGCATTCATGTTTTCACTATGGTTCAATGGGTATTCATTTTTCAAGAGAATACATGATTAAGGTATTCACATGTTTTTAATTTGACCAACAGGATATATCTTATGATATATGGGGATCAACGATGGTATTAAATCTCGGGTAATCATTTTCACTATGTTATGAGAGTGGACTTCAGTATTATGGATAAGCCTAAAGATTGGAATGGATTATGTTGGACATAAGTTAGTATTGTTTAAGGATAGAAGTTTTTTCGATATTATTGATGGGATGTTATAGTAATATAGTTTTAGAAAAAGTACAACCAATAGGACGGGAGACAACCCATCATGGCGGACAAGGCTGTAGGAATCGAACCCACAACTAAAGTGCGACTGGCCTTTATCGCCTACCACTAACCTACAGGAAGTCCCTGTTTAGTAGAAACTAGTTTTATTATATTAAGCAGTATGATATATGATGAATAAGTCCATTTTAGGAAACATATATGATTAATCTCACTATTGATCGACTTATGTATATTTAATAACTTTTTCTAGCCTTTTGTTTGAGATAGATGGAATGACCCATCATTCTATCACATGATCTGCTAACACTTCAGAAATAAAAAATTCAACTTCATTTATTTAAGACATGAAGTGGAAATTGTTCAAGGCATGAACAACAGTGAGATTGTACCAAAATAAAGTAAGTATTTATTCTAATTCAAATTCATCGACTTTAGGGAAACGGTCTTGAAAACCAAAAATGTTGTCCTAGTGCTCTTATATCTGATTAATCAAATGGTACCTTAGATCATCACAAATTTATGGATTTGTGATTGTTGGCTTTTCCATAGCCATGTTCTCTACCACTCTCCATCAGAACATGATGGTTATATTTTTCTTCCATATCCATAATTTCACCTATGTGGAAACCCAATGATTAGTTTATTTGGGTAACCGTTACGTTTCATACTTTCATGTTTAAAGATTGGTTTTGGTATTACTTTTTACGACGTGGGTTTCTATTAAAGAATCTTTCAAATAGTAAACCATTTATAACCCCAACGAATTTCGAGGGCGAAATTCCTTTTAAGGGGGGTAGAATGTAACAGCCCAAGATTTTATGAAAAATATTCTTTTTAATTTCACAAATGTCTTGTGTTGTACGCTACACCAAAAAGAGCTTGCACAACATGCATCCTTGACTTTCCTTGCATTACACGCAATCAAGACCTTCCTCGACAGTGTGTGTAGTACGCAATAACGAGTTTCACTAAACAACAATATGCTATTAAAATATTATTTAAACTAGTCGTTATGAATAGTAATAACCACTTTTTGAAATTTTGTAATTTTTATTTTTTAAAATTGAATTCATTTTTGGATTCGTAATATCGAAATTAGCTTAGGGTGAAATTTTGGTGATTTTCGGATAACTTTTATATTTTGATGAATAGTGAAAATTACTAAATTTTAATTAAACACAACTTTTTCAATCAAAATAATTAATAGGGATAAATTATTAATTTGAGTGGTTCTAAAGTATATTTAGAATATATTTTTACAATTCAATACAATGTTGGTTATTGGATGTAATTTCACATTTACACCAGACATAAACAAGTGTAAATCTTTTGATAGTTATTGTCTCTTAAAAACACGCTATTTGTTGTGACAGCGGAAATTAATTATAAAATTAATTAATTCAACTTATTTGTTGGTAATTTTGTATAATAGAAATCATTTTTGAATTCGGAATATCAATTATAGCTTAGGGTGAAATTTTGGCATTTTTCTGAAAAACTTCAATTTTTGATGAATAGTGAAACTACTAAGTGGTAGTTAAAAAATTACTTTTTTCATAAATCTTAATTTTACTGCTTCTGTGAATAGAATTTCAAAAATCCGAGAGACACGGTTGATGTCAGTAAGTAAAATTTCGTTCAATGAGATGAAAATAATTTTTGGTCAATAGTAACTTTTTACATTTATTTTCCACGGTTAAAAGTAAATAGGGTAATTAAGGGTACAAATTATATTAATATTACCCTAACACATGTCATAATCCTATTGGACTAGTGTATATCGACCATAAACAACCTTAAGTGTAAAATATTATCATTTAGGCCCACTTGGATTATATTAGGACATTTATTATTATTTAATTCAAATAAGAGTTAAAAGAGTTAAAATCAATGTTTATTTACTAAAACATTTTTAATATAGGGTTATACATAATATAATTTCAACGATAAATATTCATTAAAGGTATAAAAATATTTCTTACATAATGGTATTTTATTTGTAATTTTCATACTTTAAATAATTTAATTTATTTATGACACAACGATGATGCAGTAATTACCTTTTTAAGAAAATATTAACATAATTGATGTTATAAATTCCCAAATAAATGTAATTTGAGACTTTTTATGACTAACACTAATTTTCTAGGTTAATAGGACATGTTATTGTTGCATTAAGTAACTTGGTTTGAACTTATCATTCTTTTAGAAATTTCATAAAAATCATGTACCAAATAGTGTCAAAATTGACATAAATTAGTTATTAAAACAAATATTATATTATTAATTGTTATTTAATTCCTAAAAATCTAAGGTCCGGCCAAATGACTTAGATAAGGATATATATCTTAATAATAAACAACTTTGGGTTCGTTTGGATTCATATAGTATGTTTATTAACCATATAGTGTAAGAAAACAAAAATACACGGTAAAAGTTAAATTATTTAACTTAGAGTTAAATCTAATTGATAAGTTTAAAATAATAACCTAAACTTGTCTAAATCATATTTGATGAGAGGATTTCGGCCCATACATACATTATCTTCGAAATAAGACCATTTGGAACCATTATTAACCGAATTTGACCTTAATATAAAATAATATTTTGTGTTATTCCTAAGATGCCCCTCTCCTCCCTTATAAAATGGCACCTCTTCCCTCTCTTCCTCACACAACTTTGAGCCTTCAAGCTCGTCCAACCCCTGCCAAAATCTATTCTCCACTTCCCTAGTATCATCCTAGAGGTCCTGGACTTCTTCAAAGACCATCCATAGTTCTTTAAGTGGGGGTTAAGAAAAGGCGCGTCAAAAAGAGGTAATGTCCATTACCGATCTTTTTCAATTTATTTCTTCTTAAACATATTCTTCTTTAGTTGATTCATGATAAAGTAATAACATCAGTATTTCTTATATACTTATATGTTATTATAAATATGAAACAACTCTAATTAACCTTCAATCCATCCTACGGAAAAAGGAAATCACCGCGCGTGTGTACGTACGGAATATCGTCTCCACGCCGTGGTGTAATCTATTTTCCGCCACCACCTTAATAGGATGGGTATAATGGTGTAATGAGTAACTATATATGCTATTGATACTTAAAAATTATACATACAATTTAACACAATTCCACAACCATGGGAACGATATCATCGCTCGTGCGTATGTACGGACTACCGTCTCCACGCCGCGATGAGATTCATTATCCATGTTAACCATTCCAGAATGATTATAAAGTATATATAATGAATAATAATGGAATATATGACATGGTAAATCTACTGGATTTATGAATATATATATATATGTGTGTGTCTATCATCTACTTACTTCCATTCAAGACAATAAGGAAAGGAAAGCAGCGTTCATGCGTACGTACGGACTACCGTCTCCATGAACGGTGTGTTTCATTTCATTTATCTATCTATTATATATATATATATATAATGAATATATATGATATATAAATCATACTTTATATTCTGGAAGTAATTAAATCATGATATATGTAATAGTAATTTCAGAAACAACAAGTCCAAACACCTACGATAAAGGAAAGATTTTACCCAAAATGCTTCTTTAACATGGAATTTACAAAAGAACGGGTAATATAAAGTCTTAGAAGAACCATATATGATATCATAATAATGAATATGATTCTGTAAAAAGTCAATAACATTATTTAAATCATTATACATGAGGTTCGGACACTTACAAAGCAAGTCGGACCTAAGGTAAGGGATAAATTTTCAATCTCATTTTTATCCGAGATTGCTTATACGTAAGTATTTACTGGGGTTACGTTTATCATCCATGACCATGTTTTCTAAAAATGTTTTTGTAAAATTTTTACCATTCTTCCATGAATGTTTAAAGTCATTTTTACCCTTTATTTACTTTTTACCACATTGTATGAATGGAGTCTTTCCTTCGGTTACCATATAAGGTACTTTTTTTTGACTTTTCCGACAAAAGTACGAGGAGAATGTTATTTTTAACTTATACGGCGTGAAAGGATTTTTGCAGTTTTCATAACACCTAATTTTCAAGAAGCTTCCTCTACAAGATTTCTTGATTATTTTCAAAAAAACCCTTATCTTTTAAAATTGCATGATGTTTTGTGAAAAGAAAATTATTTTAAAGAAGAAAGGATATTTTCCTCAAGAATTCATTTCAAGTGTTTTTCTCAAAACTATTATCCATCTAAGATGACAATATTTGATGTGTATGTTTCAAGCAAAATTTCTTTATGATTTAAATGGTTTCCATTTTCTTATGATGAAATGATATCCATTGTTTAATGATTATGATGGCATGATGTTTATGAAACCCGTTTTATTTATTGGGTTATTATGAATGATGTATGTTTATATTGTGGCACACATAAGAATGGTATAATTATGAGATGTGTGGGACCAATATATCCCTCCAATGCATTGGGTAAAGATTTTATATCTCATGAGATAGAAATGGCTGGAACGGTAGGTTATACCGGTTCAGTGAAACAGGACTGGAATGAGGGTGACTTGGTTCAGAAAGGGACTTTGTCCACTAAGATAGTCTTGGAAATGAGTCTTGACTAACAAGAAATGATTCTCTATGATTATGTGTGTATGACACCAATTTTAATGTTTTAAGTTATGATTATTTTGATTACAATTCACTTCTATGATTTATCCCATGTAATGAAATTATGATCTCTTTTGTAGGTTATGATTTCCAAAAGTTATGTTCTTATGTATATGATGTGATTGATATTTCTTTTGTTTACCCTTACTGAGCATTTGATCTCACCCTTTTATGTTTTCTATTCCCTAGGATATAAATAATGGTTTTAGGTATAAAAAAAGGAAGATCTTTATGGGAGATGTTAAAGATCTTTCACCAGGATTAGAAGATTATATTCCGAGTTTCCAAAGACACTAAACTATTACGATCCTTGTGTGTGTGTTTTTTATGTACTAAGTATTCCGCAAATCTAATGTAATGTCCATGTAAGTCAAGCTTCGGGTCTTTACATGGTGTATTTACTGCCCATTATTTTACTCATTGTGTAATATACTTTCTTTTATGAGTATTTACATCAATGTTTTATTGTCTTTCTTTCACGAGGTGTATGTTTCGATAGATACCCATGTCGGTAGGGGAACCTTTCAACCTCCTCTTTTTAAAAGTCTTCATTTGTTGGGTCTTTTAATTTACATATTTTTATGTTGGAATATGTTTTCATATATCCTTATTGATGTAAATTTTATGTCCAAGTGATGAGATACCCTTTTTTTCTCTCATCAACTCATTTTGATGTGATGCCGTTAGGCTGTCAAGGGAACTTCTTAACCCAATTTCGATTTCTTTGGGTTCAACATGTTGTTATTGAATATGTCATCCTTTGAATATGTGTGAATGACCATTGATTATTTTACACTTAATATCGACTTATATTTGGTGTATTCGTTTATCACACATAATTATGTAATTTAATTATCCTTAAACCAAGGATACCATCTTTGTAAGGGACTTCGAATCAATCTCCTTTCATTGAGGCATATTTCGTTTTATACACAACTTTATTTTATACGGTGTATAAACCCCTTTTACTTTTACGTTTATTCAAAAGGGATATTTTTTATATGAAGAATTTACTAAACGACAAAAGGGAATGTTTTTGTCGTACGTATGCGGCGACAATGACTTTTCTGACGCTGTGACCATTATTTGAGTTTCGGCTTCCTCTACAAGCCATACCTTTTTTAAAAAGAAAAATAAATACCATGTTTTACTTTTCTTTTATTTTGGTATTGAGAATGGTTTTCATAATTTTTTTATATCAATGTGTTGTATTGATATCTTGTGATTGAAAGGTGGAAATGTTATGTTTCCTTTATGCATGTTTTATGTGATACGATTATGTTGAGGTTCTTGGGAATTATTATGAAGACGGGTGGTTCCATGATAATCAAAGGGCGGGTGAGCCCGATATAGCTCTCCAATGCATTGGGTAACAAGAAGGAGTGAAACGTTAAGGTTTCTCTGAAGAGAGTTAGGGAATATACTGTGATGGGTATTCCAAACGTAACCAAGAGGGTTACTACCTATGTAAGAATGTTATGAATTCCTCAAGTTACCATTTATGTCTTATGATTTCTATGATTTATTCATGATTTTATGAGTTATGTTAAAGTGCCTATGTTTTATGGGTAAAGTATGATTTCATTCTTATGTATATATGAACTCATGTTTCCTTTCCATATTTTTATAACCCTTACTAAGATTTTTATGCTCATCCCAAGTTTTTGAAATGTTTTTCACAGCTCAAGGGAAAGGTACATGATGTGATTATAGTGTAAAGGATGTGTCAAGAAAGAATCCATGTTTTATTTTAAATATGTTTCCGTTGATGGGAAGAATGAATATTGTCTTTTATGTAACCAATTTGTTTAAATGTGGATTGTAATGAAAGTTTCATGATCTAATTCTCTAAAACTATAAACCTGAAAAGATCCTCAATGTGTAATCTTATAATAACTCAAGATTAAGTAAGGTTTAAGGCTGGTGCCTTATAGTTGGTATCAATGGTCGGTTTAGATAACTTTAGAGGTTAGGGTATTCTTTAAGCATAAGTGACATTACCATAATGGTTAGGATTTCATAAAGAGTCCTGGTTTTAGATAAAGTGAATGAGTAAGTATATCTTAGTGTTTAACTTCATCATTAGTACATGATGGTTTTGTTGATATACTCACACTGAAATTTATGTTTTTAGTGAATGGATGGATCTAGCAGGCACCAAAGAGACAACAGGTTTGAAGGAAACTGTGGTGGTTCTCTGATTAAGATACTAGATAAAATGGAGGAATCAATGAGGAAACTCATGGTTATTCTAAACCAAATACCAAGGATTCATGATCAACCTCTTGAACCTTGGTATGTTCTATAATGCATCATGTACTAGATGACCAATCGATGTGTAAGTTCAGGTAATAATTAGAAAGGTAACCATTACAGTTTATATGATCCTTACTTTTGAGGTAATAATGGGTTATTATATGATATGATGGAAAATGAAAGGCATGAGATAAACATGATGTTAAAATATGTTATGATCATTTTTGATGATTTTATCTCTTTATGGGGAATGATTTAAGAATTATATAGTTTTGGAAAAAGGACAACACGCAGTCTGTGTGACAACCCGTCGCGTCGGACAATGCTGTGGGAATCGAACCAACAACCAAAGTGCGACTGGTATTTATCGCCTACCACTGGACTACGTGAAGTCCCTAGTTAGTTTGACTGATTTTTTTTTAGTTTTATGATTTTATGAATTAAGAGTAAGTTGATTTTGGGTTATTTATGAAAATGATTAACCTATCATAGAGGATATGTGATTAGGTTAATTACTTTTCAATATGAGACTTTAGGAGCAACTGATGTTTTTTGGAGATAAATGTTACGATTTAACTTGGAAGACTATGTGACTAAATCCTTTAAATATTTGGGTTTCAATCTTAGATTGGTTTACTTTGAAGAATTTTATGGAAAAATTGTTTATCGGATGGTCCTCGTTGAACTTTGGGTTTTGTTGAAAAATTTTGGAGATTAAGAATAAATTTTCTTTTTAATGGGTTATCCTTTTCTGGATTATCTGACCTTGTACTAACATTTTTGGTTTTGGTTTTGGTTAAAGCCTAAAGACATGGGATGTATATAGTTCTCTTTGGTGGATTAGGTGATTCTCTAGAAGTTGATTATAGTACTCCTAATGCGAACAAGTCTCCCTAAATACTCGTCTTTTGGAAAAAAATATGAGTTTGATTAAGGAATCTAGTAAAAGTTGAAATTCAACATGATAAGTGATTATGTTTCCTTATGAATAAATTCCTCAATAAAATGTAACTTAAAACCAAAATTTTGTCTATTAACTTTTCCTACTGGGGAATCAAATACCATTTAACCCATTATAAGTTTGTGATTTTCTTATGGTTAACATTCTCCTAGACATGTTTACTATCACTCTCCCTCAAGAACATGACCCTTTTCTATTTCTTCCATGTCCATGTTTTTCTACATATGGGTTAACTCGGGTGACCTCTGTACTTGTCTTCCTTTATTTTAAATTGATTGTTTTACCGACTCTTGTTTTGATGTGGGACTTTTAAGGATGTTTCCAAGATCAATTTTAAAAATTCCGAGGACACAATTCCCAAAAGGGGGGAAGGATGTAACACCCCAGGTAAATAAAGAATATGAAATTTTCATATTTATCCATATTTGTGAATAAAATATTAATATGACTTTAAAGGGGATGCTATGTCCGATGGCGTACCCAACACACAACAACAAGTTTCTTGGGAATCTTATGTTAAACTCAAATAAAAAATAATATTATTTTAAATGGTAGTTAACATGTAGCCATTGTATTGGAGGGAATGGATATAAATAACTAAAATATTATTATATATGTTTTTAAATGTTTTTAAATTTATCCAATAAAATATAAAGGCATAAAATACGGAATGAATTCAATTTTAGGCGTATATGCCCTAGTTTTCAATAATGGTTCACATATCACCTTTTGATGGCGAACCGTCATTAAATATAGTTTTGTTCACTCTTATACATAATTTTGGACCAAATAAAACTCTTCTTAAGAATTGGGACATCAAAATTTAATTTGTGAAAATTTTTGGTATCTTTCTGATAAAGTTCATTTTTTAATGAATAGTGCAAAATGTTGTATTTTAATTTAAAACCTCTTTTTAATCTAATTTATTTATATTATTAGATTATCTTTTGAGTTTGTTTTAAAGTTAAATTATAATATATATTTACCATTAAATCCAATTGTGGTCATTGGAATTAATTTCACTTTGAAATCAGACATAAACTAGTGTCAATCTTTTGATACATATTGTTTCACAAAAACACGCTATTTGCTCTGACATCGGGAATTAATTATTAAATTAATTAATGTGACTTAAATTATTTGAATTTTTTAAAATATACTTCATTTTTGAATTCGGAATATCAAATATAGCTTAGGGTGAATTTTTTGGATTTTTCTGAAAAACATCAATTTTTGATGAATAGTGAATCCACTTAGTGGTACTTATAAAAACTGATTTTTCGTTTAAAAGAAAATTTACCACTTCTGTGTTTTGAATTTCAAAAATCCGACATACATGGTTTTCATTAAGAAGTAAAATGTGGCTCAATGAGATTAAATTTTTTTTGGTGAATAGTAACTTTTAAGTTCTTAATCGCGATTAGAGGTAATTAGTGTAGTTTAAGGTAAAAATAATGCTTTAATAAAATGAGATGAGCTTGACGCATGTCCTACCCTCATTGGATGTGTCATGGCCGACCAAGACAACCCATGGGTCAACATGGGGACATTATAGAGCCACTTTGGTTGGGAAATGACATAAATAACTTTTTATTAAATGTTAAAGTAAAAAATGACACAAAGATGAGATGTTTTACTAAATAAATTTTTACATGGGGTTATACAAGTCATATTTTTTACTATAAATATTCATTATAAATATAAAATGATTTCCTACATCATAGTATTTTTTTTATAATTTTTAGACTTTAAATAAATAAAATAATTTATGACATCATGATGATGCAGCGATTACCTCATTAATATAGGATTTAAATAAAATGAAATGATAATGTAAAATCTACGACCTACACATGTCCAAAACCTATTGTATGGGTGGAGTACGAACCCGTATCACCTTATCCTCGAAATACATTAGTGTGGGACCTTTAAAATCCGAAACTCTTTTGGAAATAAAGTAACATTTTGTAACTTTACAGGAGTGCCCCTCCTCTCCTCTTATAAAAGGCCCCCACCTCTACCTTCTTACCCACACTACCAAAGCCTTTGGCTCGGCTAAACTCTGCCCATTTTTTCTATACACTTCCCTCTATTACTCCTTGAAGCCTAACGTTGGGAAGAAGTCTTCCCAAGGAAGCCATTGAGCTCAAACCAAAGGGAGTTACCCGATTTTAAGGTAATGTCTTCACTTGAGTCCTTTTGTTTTATTTTTCTTCTACAACCCCCTAAACTCTTTTTATTCATTTCTTTTGTAACAACTATAGTATACTCAATATAATAGGATGTTGTTATAAGAAGGATTCGAGCTACACTTACACACACCTATATCTAATGGTTAAAGAACATACTGTTTCTGTGGATGGTGAATTTCTGCCTCCCGAAACGATGATTGTTCAGCATTCTTTTAACACCTTATGAGGTGGCCATTAAGATAACACTATATTTATATATGATATATAATATGTTTTTGTTTTCCTTAAGCTTCGGTATTTTTCATTTTGGGCATACCTTTATGGTTTCCATTATGGGTAAATGCGATATCTTCATTTAAGGAAGTGCAGACTACCGCCCCCTCAAAGTGATTTGATTCGTTAATACCATATGTGGTACGTATAAAGGATATATTTAATGATATTATATATGATACCATAGTGGAATTTAAATAATATTATGTATCATTATGTTTTAATTACATTAAATATGAAATAGAAATGGAAGTAGCGTTCATGCGTACGTACGGCTTACCGTATCCATGAATGGTACATTTCATTTCTTATCTCAAAATGTTATGTAATATTATAAGTACATATATATAATGTATATATGTGTAATATATTACATCTAAATTATGGATATCATTCTGGAATTATAACATATATATATATATATATATCTCATTTTGTTTTAATTCCATTAATATGACAAAAAAATGAAAGTAGCATTCATGCGTACGTACGGCCTATCGTCTCCATGAACGGTGCTTTTCATTTTTTTTATCTCCAAATAATATGTAATAGTATAAAATTTACATTTAATGGATATAAATGATATTTTAATCATTAATACTATTCTGGAAATTATTTACTTATAACTACATGGGCAATCTTTTTTCAAACAAGTTCATTTTTGACTCATGTACCAAACATCGGCAAAAACGTCTGATATGAACTAACATTATTAAACAATTATTATAACATTATAATATGTGATATTAACTGAATAATAATCTAAAAAGGAGGTACTTAGGCAATTATTAATTGACCAAAGTTTGTTATTCAGGAATATAAAGAAATGAACAAGACAAGTTGGACTTGAGGTAAGGGATCCTGCTCCACTCTTTCTTTTTAAGTACACTCTTTTATGTCATTCCTTTTAAAGCTCATCTTTCTTGTTGTTGGGATGTTATTTTATATTAATCTTACAGTAATTTTTATATTCATGTGATGAGAGACCCTATTCTATCTCATCAATCCATTTTGGAAGTTTTAAGTGGCGCCTTTATGCTGCCGAATTTTCGTATGAGATCTAACCTCTAACTTTCTTTTTAAGTACTCTCTTTTATGTCACTTCTTTTAATGTCCACTTTGATATGTTGGGGGATATTATTTTATATTACTCTTTCTATAAACTTTATGTTAATATTATGAGATACCCTATTTGATCTCATCAACCAATTTTTGTATGTTTTATGTGGCGCCGTTAGGCTGCCGAGTTTTCGTAAGGGATTTTTCATCTCACTTTTATTCCCGTGAGATTTATGCTACATTTTCCACAATTTCCTTTGAGTGGTGTATGTACTGCCCATTAGTTTACTCATTTTAAAATATAATTTCTTTTATGAGTATTTACATCAATGTTGTATTGTCTTTCTTTCACGAGGTGTATGTTTCGAAAGATACCCATGTCGGTAAGGGAACCTTTCACCCTCCTCTTTTTAAAAGAAATCTTTTGTTGGGTATTTTAATTTACATATTGTTATGTTGGAATATGTTTTCATATATCCTTATTGATGTAAATTTTATGTCCAAGTGATGAGATACCCTTTTTTCTCTCATCAACTCATTTAGATGTGATGTTGTTAGGCTGTCAAGGGAACTTCTTAACCCAATTTCGATTTCATTGGGTTCAATATGTAGTTATTGAATATGTCATCCTTTGAATATGTGTGAATGAACATTGATTATTTTACACTAAATCTCCACTTATATTTGGTGTATTAGTTTGTCACACATAATTATGTAATTGAATTATCCTTAAACCAAGGATACCGTCTTTGTAAGGGACTTCGTCTCAATCTCCTTTCATTGAGGCATATTTCGTTTTATACACAACTTTCTTTTATAAGGTGTATAAACCCCTTTTACTTTTACATTTATTCAAAAGAATCTTTTTTATACGAAGCGTTTACTAAATGACAAAAGGGAATTTTTTGTCGTACGTATGCGGCGACAACGACTTCTCCGCCGCCATGACCATTATTTGAGTTTCGGATTCCTCTACAAGCCATACCTTTTTTTTAAAAGAAAAATAAATACCATGTTTTACTTTTCTTTTATTTTGGTATTGAAAAAGGTTTTCATAATGTATTTATATCAATGTGTTGTATTGATATCTTGTGATTGAAAGGTGGAAATGTTATGTTTCCTTTATGCATGTTTTATGTGATACGATTATGTTGAGATTCTTGGGAATTATTATGAAGACGGGTGGTTCCGTGATAAACTAAGGGCGGGTGAGCCCGATATAGCTCTCCAATGCATTGGGTAACGCGAAGGAGTGAAACGTTAAGGTTTCTTCGAAGAGATTTAGGGAATATATTGTGATGGGTATTCCAAACATAACCAAGAGGGTTACTCCATACGTAAGAATGTTATGAATGCCTCATGTTTCCTTTTATGACTTATGATTTCAATGATTTATTCATGATTTGATGAGGTATGTTAAAGTGCCTATGTTTTATGGGTAAAGTATGATTTCATTCTTATGTATATATGAACTCATGTTTCCTTTGCATATTTCTATAACCCTTACTGAGCTTTTTATGCTCATCCCAAGTTTTTGAAATGTTTTTCACATCTCAAGGGAATAGTACATGATGTGATGATAGTGTCAAGGATTTTTCAAGAAAGAATCCATGTTTTATTTTAAATATGTTTCCGTTGATGGGAAGAATGAATACTGTCTTTTATGTAACCACATTGTTTAAATGTGGATTGTAATGCATGTTTCATGATCTAATTCTCTAAAACTATAAACCTGAATAGATCCTCAATGTGTAATCTTGTAATAACTCAAGATTAAGTAAGGATTATGGGTGGGGCCTTATATATATAATATATCAAAATAAATAGACCAAATAAAATAATATATATATGTAAATGATTATTAATATAGTTTTTAATGAACATAGTTTTATAATTCATGATGTTAAGAGAATGAAAAAAATACAAATTAGAACCTAAGGTTGGGGTTTTTGAATCCCAATTTTTCTTCAGTGAGTTATGTTGTGTATTCATAACTTATTTCATTTTTATGGAGAATAAATTGGCCATTAATCTGTTTGATAAATATCTTCCATGATATCTACTGTTTTTACAATTCCATCTAATGTATTTCTAATCATGGTTTTATGATTCCAAATATAATGATTATATGAGGGATTTTTTCAACTCAAACCCAATTTATTTGATTTATCATCTTTCATCTTGAACTTATTACTTCTACATTGAGTTTCTTCAATCCTATGATTCTGTATTAAACATTATATTTCACACTGGGTAAAATACAACTTTCAATCCAAATCTACCACGTCGATGAATTTCTTCCCCATTCATGTATGACATATTTATAATGAAAAAAAATTATTAAAAAATGATTTTTATTCCATATCAATATTTTACCGTAAAGCAAATGATCTCTTCTTTATGTCGTTGTATCATTTATCCTATGTTTGCTCTATATTTTCCTTCTCAAATTTTCAAAAGGAATATTTATTATCCATTCTATGATATGGGATGTCAATAATTCTATTTTAAAATATTAAAATATGTTCCATTCCTTGAATAATTTTTATCATGACCAAACTTTTAATTTGATATTATTTATAAATTTTTTAAGGCTCCATTATTGACATTTATTTTTAATAAAGTAAAAATTTTCAAAAAATATTACTTTATATTTTTTAAAATATATTTTAAAAGTTACATATATCATCATCATTGAATGGTAATGATATGTTTTTTCTAAAGTCATTTTTTAATTATTATTTAGATGAAAACATTATTTTACCATTATGACCATTATTCTGCATAATGATTTCATTTCATGTTATTGTTTTTTCAAATTAAATTATTTCTTAAATATTTCTCAACTAGAAAATTTATTTCTTTTTATTTTTCAAAGTTATTTGCCTAATGATATTGGTAACATGTTTTCTATCTATGTCGAAATATTTAATTCATAGTATGCAACTCTGGGTATATTTTCATATAACAAAATACTCATTATTTCCCTAGTTGGATTAGGGATTATTATATGGTTGTTCTTTATAAAATCTATAATATTTTCCATTGGATAACTAAGTTAAATTTTATGTGTTAGCGTTATCATGTTCTATTGAAACAAGTTTATTTATGGTTCATTTCTATTATATATATTATGGTGTAATATAGACCAGAACTTCATCAGTTAAGGTTCAATATCAGATGATACGATGAATTTTTGTTTTAATGTGATATAGGTATATTTGTTAAAATGTTTTTTTATGAATGTAATATGGAAAGTATGGTTCAAATGCTTTCTGTATCAAAATTATTTGGGATGAATTGGTCAGATGTTTGTTTTGTGAACATTATTTCAGAAGATGGGTTCACATGTTTTTTGAGTAAAACATGATGCAAGAATATTTCATCACATGTTATTTTGTTTGTATGAGAAGCATTAATATCAATTAAAATATTATTATATTAATGTGATTCGAGTATCTTGGTTCACATTATTTTCTATTACTAATGATTTTCTATAATTCCTTGTCATGTTTTGATATATTATCATGACATATTTCAATATGATTATTTTTATTCAACTTGGATTTTGTTTATTTTCCACTATTTTTTATTTTTAAATATATTGTTAAATTGGATATTAAAAATCCATCTATCATGAATTCAGAAATACTCTTATAGTTCACTGTTATATATTAATATGATATTTCACCCCTAGTTATGTTTCATAGTAGCAAATGATCAGAACCATGATGATAAGTTTGTGATTTTTTATCCATAATGAGTGTTTGAATGGAACATATTATTTTTTCCAAGTCCAAAATTTTATAAATTTTGGTATATCCTTTGAGGTGGCTATATTTGATTTTATTTTGTTTGACGAAGAAGTAATTTTCACTTCTATAGTAAAATAACCCACCTATATAGTAGATCCTGAACGAAAATAACTTTCTATTTATTGGATTGGCTGATTATTTTTTATATATAATTATTTACTTATTAAAATCATGTAGAATAATGATAGTTTTATATCACATTATATAAATTCCAAAATTAAAAGAATTATTTTCGGCACTAAATCATGGAGTGTGTGTATAGGATAGCTCAGTTGAAGCTATCGATACAGCCAAATTAAGGGTTGGTCTATAATGACAATCATTTTATATGTTGCACTAGAATGGATTTCCATTCCATTTATAGTGTCATATATAATAAAAAAACATGATATCACAATTATAAATTTTATATTCCTTTATAAAAATTCTATTATGGAATATATTTTAATGTCCATCATCTACCTATTACTTAAGGTGGTCCAGGGTTCAGAAATGTTCTGATATTGTAAATTCTTATCCAAATTGGAAATGAAATTTCCATCCATCAAGGTTCTTTTATGATTATTATGATTAAATTTAGATTAACGGTTTAACTACCTGACCCTATGTATATTATGCATCCCATAGATAGATAATAGACTGAGTAAATCCTATTGGATGATGGAATACATTGAGTAATACTTGGCCAACTAGCAAAGGGTGATAATGAATAATACAAATGATTCTTATACTCAGTTACGTTCCATTTACATTAGTTTCATCATGAATTAAATTGTGAAGAATTCCCAATCATTTATAAATATCATAGACATGAGTTTTATTAGGATCCATCATTAATGAATAATAGTCTATGGTGGCCGAAATGGTGAAACTATAAATATAATCTTTGAAATCATTTTATACTAGAATTCTCCTATATGTTTATAGTTGTTATGAAATAAAATGAATTAAATATATAGCTCTAGTGTCACAAAAAAATCATTTAGTAATTCCTAGCTGGACACCTCTTATGTACTGATAGTACAATCCAAATACATAGCTTCTAGACACCTAATTATTATGGGGATCAATCAAAATATCCCTCATCACCACAAAATAAAATTCCCAATAAGTTTCATGGGTATATTTCTCAATTAAGATTTTCTCACATCATGTGAATAATCATTGAATCAGTTTAATGGATTTTATTGGGAGTGGGTATTTAGACCTTGGACAAAGAGGATTGGGTATGGCCTTATTTTTTAGATTGGGATGTATATTTTACTATTAATTGTAATATATAGGTGGAGTTGGGTATGGAATGGGAAAATATTATTCTATTGATTCATTGGCATGGTGTTTTGGACATGGTATGTAGTTTAGATTTCATGGTGGTATACTACATGGTATTCTACTTTTCATCAAATATAATATGGTTGTGGTTTGTTTTTTTGTATAGATTAGGTTGAGAAATATAATGTTTGGGACATAGAGGGATTACCTTTTTTTTAAATAGTTAGGGATCATGTGGTTTAGTGGTTTAGTGGTTGAATATATATGGCTAGAATATAAGTAATGTGTAATTACAAAAGTATATTCTAACATTGCAAGGACCCAAACATTTATGAGTGAAAATTATTTGTGATCTAATTAATTTTTATATTATGTAAATTGGACATATAACATATGATATTAAATGGTTTTATGTTTCTGGATAAAAAAAACGTTAATAATTGTTACAATTTATAATATAGTCATTTAACATCGATCGCATGATTAGTAAAAATTTAATGCTTAAACAAATCCAGTTTACAAAGAAAAAGGATGTGATGTCCTCATCTGGTAGAATTTCACTATAAGAATCCCATTTTATAGTGCTCTGAAATGGGGTGGTGTCACTGGGCTTCACTCTGGACAAAGACCATGCTTAGCTTCAACACATTAATTTTGAACAAATCTGCATGTTGGAGAAGATGAATTTCATATAGATTACCACCAAAGTGATGTTATCTGATCCTCCCTAAGTGCATGTCAGTATTGCACAACATACCCTTAATTATAATGTGGGTGTTATAAGGGTTTGCGTAACACAACTCTATATCTATTATTATTTTCATTCATTTTTTAATGAATAAATAATATACATTTGTTTTATTATTGTCACTTTTCTATGGTTTTTAAATAAAAAATAATATTTTTAGATAATAATAAATTAAGAAAATATATTTTGATGAATAAATCGATATTTTAATTAAATAATATAATATTAAAATATTATTAAAAAATTAAATTTTATTAAAATCAATATGATATTATAATTTTTTGGAATACAACTGTAATATTTATTAAGTTCAGAGAACTGTTTTTGTCAAAACCCCTAATTTTTCAATAAAAATAGGTTTTTATTTTTTAATTATAAACTGAAAAATTCAGAAAATTATTTATATAAAATATATATTATTTTAAAAATCTAGATGTCGAAATTATTCAATGGTGAATTTTTTAAAATTTTCCGAGACAGTAGAATTTTTGGATAAAATTTATATATAGTTTAGATATATATTTTATTTTTTTAAATCACAATGAAAAAATAGTGATGTTATAAAATACTATAAATAGGGTTTTGGGCCATTTTATGTTTTACATTTAGAAATTGGGATTTTAGATTGTTTTGATTAATTTTATGGTGCCTTAGTGGACCCTTTAAGGCTTATAAAACATTTTAACATTTAAAATGGTTTCATGGAGAATGGGATTCACCTCCACATAAGGAAGACTAATATTTTAAAACTTTCGGCTATTTGAATTATACAATAATTTTTCCACACCACATTTTAAATAAATAGGGGAAAAACTAAGGTATCGTTTGGGATTTTGATAAGTTTAATGTGTGGTTTCCAAAACCTAAATAGAAATGAATTCCTTCTCTTTTCCAATATGAACCCACCCATGCTCCACATCTCTTTACTGAAAACACATCTATAATGTCCCTACTAGGACCTCCTCTCTCTAAAATCATCCGAAGGAACCTAAATCTTCCATGAAGCCTCTCTTATGCCCCTCTCAATCCTTTGGGATCACAATTCCATTTAAGGGATTTCTTACTTTCTCATTTATTTCAAATGACATTATATTTTTTTTTCTATTGATCTCAATTAAAAATGGTGGGGTATGATTTTTCACCCCACATAATTCTGTCCTTATGTTTTTATGATGATATCCCTCTTTCTCTCTCACTAATATATCCCATTCACACAAGTTACTATCCCTAAATACCTTAAGGAATTTCACTCTTCTCATTTACTTTAAATCCATTCTTTTACATTATTAATATAAATTCCATTAAATTTTATGGGACATGTATCTATATGAACCTCTTACATAACATTTCATTTGAATACGATGAGATAACCATTTCTCTATCATCATCCATTATTATGAATTCTTATGTCACGTCGTTATGCGGCCGAAATTGTATTGTGATTCTCAAACCCAATGTAATTGTGTAGTGAATACCATTTCAATTTCTATATCAAGGTTATTCACCATTATTAACATTTACTTATTGATTATACTATTTCATTAATGCATTTCACATTCCATTATCTTGGAATACATTATGATGTTGAATGACTCCATGTTGTGTGATCCATGTTGATCACAGATGTATTGAATGAAATTCCCTTAAAGAACATTAATACATTGGGTAACGAATAGTATAATGATAAGAGAAGTGCAATTAGGGTTTAATCATTCTAATTCGAGTGCAAGGAGGTTTTACTCATTCTCCATGTGCAAGGAGCCTTGGATCATTCTAATATCATGTTAAATGTAGTTTCCACATTTCCATGTTATTATAATCATGCTATATCATGCCTTTATGTTCATTATTCTCTTATGATCTATTGATATTCCTGTTTCCTAACATATTATATATTCTTAATGTTATTCCTTGTTTACTCCCTTACTGGTCTGTATAGATCACCCTTTTTTATGCATGTCCTGAGGTTATCCCATGAAATTCTAAGAATGAAGGAATGTTTGTCGTCATTTAAAATATGTTTTAAATAAAGATTTTTATTTTATATATTATGTTGTTATGTAAGTTTCCTAATCCACAATGAATCTAGAACTCTTTATCTTCTATATTGTACCGGGTGAATATTTTATGTAATAATATATGTTTAAGTGGGAAATAAAGTGTATGGTTGTTATTGTTGTTTCCAAATGATAAGTTCAGTTATTTTTTGGATTTGGATTAGAATACCCTAGTGAAAGATCGGTGATAAGACTAAGTATAATAAAATCATCCCTAAATTTTTGTCATTATTGATTAAGTAGTTCGTCAGTCTAATACATCTTTTATTAGATATTGGAAGGTAGAGGTGGCTATGTCACATATGTATTTATAGGTAAAACCCGAAAACACTGCTTTGAGCTAGACTCGAATGGGAACTGACGCACAAAAACGGGCCTTCGTTAACTCATGGTTTTGAAAATATTAGTGGATTTTCATTGGAAAATTCATAATCATTTATCAGATCTTTATTAAGAGAATAAAAAAACTCCCCTTATAATATATGTTGGGTAGTAGATCGTGGATAATATTGATTAAAGCCCATAAATTCATAATTATGGAAATAAAAGTAATTTATATGTCATTTGTTTTTTTGGATTAGCCTTTATGTGTTACCCAAACATTCCATGTATTATTTCCAATTGATTGTAATAAGAGTACATGTTCTAAGAACCGATGTGAAGATCAATGGGATGATTATTTAATGAGTTTCCCAATCCAATGGGAGTAGGAATCATGAACATTGTCACGATACTCTCTCAGTTAACTCATGTTTTGAAAAGAAACATTGGCTAAGAGGATCATTCACCCCCCCCCCCATATTGAAGAAGTCACAACCAAGAGTTTCATGGTAAAAAGGCCTCTTACTTTTAATGGATCATTTGATCCTATAATATCCGCAAAATAGATCAAATATATTGAGAAGAACTTATTGATTATTCAATGTTCTGAAAAAGTGAAGGTACTTTTGGATGCTTATCATATGGGGGGTGATGCTGATCAATGGTGGATATGGATGAAAAAATATGATGCTTGGGGATGTGATCGAGTCGTTGGAATGGATGGATTTCATGAAAATGTTGTTTGACAAATTTTCTCCTCACAACCTTATACATAAAATGGAAGGGGACATCATTTCCATTATGAAAAATGATGAAAAATTCATCGGAGAGTACGAGGAAAACATCACAAGGCTTGCATGATATTCCTCTGGCTTTGTCATTACCCATGAATTCAAGGTTGAAATCATTTTTTTGGGCTAAATCCTAGCCTATGGAAAGCCTAAGAAAACTCTGACATCGAAATCTATTAGGAAATTATTTGATATTCCCACAAGGATGAAATGGAGAATGAAAATCTCCAGGGTATCATGGTGATAAGAAAAAAAGGTGGACATTAATTCTGGAAGTCCAATGGAAAAATTAAATTGTTTTCAGAAAATATAGCACTCCACTTTCCAATAGTGTAGGAAAAAGTACCCTGGAAATTACCTAGAGGCGACGGGGAAATGATTTATGTGTGAAAGATAAGGGAACCTGGAAATTAACTACAGAAATGAAAATCCCACATCTGAAAAAGATGATATAAACCCTCTATTTGACCCTTAATGTGTTGTTCATTGCTTTAAGTACAATAATCCAGGGAACACTTAAAAAAAATTCCTTTAGACAACGATTTTCTGAGGTAACCAACAACCTCAAAGGTAGCAAGGGTGATCTTTTTAAATCACTACCATAGATGTGAATCCCGACAATGAATTAGTGATAGGTACAGTTGTTATTCATTCTAGAATAAATAATGTAATTTTTTATTCAGGTTATAAGAATTCTTTTGTATCCCAATTGTTTAGGAGAACAATCCCATCACCACAAAAAAATCATGGAAGTAAAGATGTCGGTGATAATGAAAATTGAGAAATCATTGAATCCAAATAATATAACTCTTCCATTGTCATAATTTGTTGATTGAAATTCTCGGCTAACCTTGTAATACTACCTCTGGTGGAATTTGTTAAAATAATTTTCATGGATTGGGTTTCCTCATATAGAGCCAACATAAATTGATGGTAGAGGGAAATTGCTCTCTATATGCTGAATCGACCCCCGATTGTATACAAATGAAAGGAGAAGGATGAATTTTCTTTAGCAACATAATCTCAAGAGTGGATATTACTACCCTATGATAACACGTATATTTTTCAGATGATTGAGTCTAAGGATGAAACCATCCTTGAAGACATGCCTATTGTGAGGAATTTCGATAAGGTGTTTCCTGATGAATATCATATTCTTCCTCCTATAAGAGATGTTTAATTCTTAATTGATCTTATACCTATGTCATTGCCAATTTTCTAAGACTCTATATTGATGGATATTATAGAGCTCGAGGAGTGGAAGAAACAAATACATGATAATCTAGATAAATGGTTTATATTCCAAAGTGCTTCACCATGGGGTGCACCAGTCCTTTTCATTAAGAAGAAGGATGGGTCAATATTACTATGAGTTAAATATCATGAGGTCAATAAAATCACAATAAAAAACAAGTATCCTCTACCCCAAACCGATGAATTTTTTGATCAGCTATATGGAGCACAATACTTCTCCAAGGGGGATTTGCGGTCAGGATATTTCCAAGTAAAGGATAATAAGGTGGATATCCCCAAGAGTAGTTTCTGTACAAGGTACAAGCACTGTGAATGCCTAGTAATTACTTTTTGACTCACTAATGCTCGAGAAATATTTATGAATGGTATGAATAGAGTCTTTAGAGATTACCTCGAAAAATTTGAGGTAGTATTTATAGATGATATTATAATATACTCCAAAACCATGGAGAAGAATGAGGTGCATATAATCACTGTAGTGGAGAAAATTTGAAAGGATAATCTCTATAGAAAGTATCATAAGTGCGAGTTCTGGTTAAGGAAGTCTCATTCTTGGGTCATATCACCACAAGCAATGTGATATCTGTGGATCCCTCTTATACAGATGCAATTGAGTGATGGTCGAGGCCAACACTGGAAACAGATATTCATAGCTTCCTCGGGTTAGCTGGATATTCTCACTGATTTTATAGAAATTTATCATGATTTTCTAACCCTCATACCAAGATAACATAGACGGGTGTAATGTTTTTTTATAGTAATGTATGCAAATATATCTTTATGGATTTTAAGAGGAGTAGTATCACTGCACCTGTGATCACAATACCCACAAGTGGAGATCTATTTGTGGAATTTATCTATTCTTCGAAGAAGGTCATGGGCTATGTGATGATTTAAAATGAAAAAATCATTACCTATGCTTCATGGAAATTGATTTTTCACGAGAAAAACTAACAGACACATGATATGGATTTGGATGTAGTAATATTTACTTTATAAATTTCACGACATTACCTCTTTGGGAAGATGAGTGAAATATATACGGATCATTAAATAATAATGCATATATTCACACTAAAAGAGTTGAATAGGCACCAACGAAAATGGTTACAGGTGATAAAATACTATGAATTCTAAATCCATTACCACCCTATGAATTATAACATTGTGGTAGATATTCTAAGTAGAAGG
The DNA here is from genome assembly GCA_963277665.1 of Viscum album. Lineage (NCBI taxonomy): Eukaryota > Viridiplantae > Streptophyta > Magnoliopsida > Santalales > Viscaceae > Viscum > Viscum album. The sequence continues at coordinate 809,002,456 of OY728126.1, read as the reverse complement.
GACCCATCAATTATATTATTTATGATAAATGAAAAGTGTCCAATCACCGTAAATTTGATGATGACTAAAATTGAAATCATAAAGAAGGGAACATCATCACGGATTTTACAAATGATTACTCAACCATGTCTTTTAGAATGGTTACAAGATGCTCAAAATGATGATGTGGGAATTCAAAAGAAAGTTGAACTATCAGAAAAGGGAAATTCCTGGAGGTTAGTTATAATAATAAAGGTATTGTAAGATTTTCATCAAGACTATGTGTTTCATCAAATCCTGAGTTAAATAATTAACTATTTGGTGATGCACATAGTTAGAATTTCTCCCTTCACCATGTAAATAAAATGATGCATAGATATATTCAAGACCATTATAGGTGGTTTATGATGAAGAAGGAGATCGCTAAGTATACATCAATGTGCTTAGTATGTCCGTAAATGAAGGCTTGGGGGTATAATTCTATGTGGTTGATGAAATGACCCCATCCCACAGGGAAATCGGAGAACATCACCATGGGTTTTGTCACAAAACATCCAAAGATATCCAAAGGAAATAATGTTATCTTGGTTTTTGTGAATCATCTTACAATGACAGGACACATCATTGTAATTAAATAGTATTTCTCATTGGATCAACTGGCACTAATATATATTAGAGGAGTGATAAGGATTCTTGGAGTACCACTATCTATTGTATCTGATCGAGATCCTAGATTCACCACTATGTTCTAGAGGTGTCTTCAACATACTCTGAATACTGAACTAAAATTCAATATGACTTATCATCCACAAATTGTTGACCAATCTGAGAGGACTATCCAAACTCTTGAGGAAATGTTGAGACAATTCTCAATAGACATCAAAGGATTATGGAATCATCATCTTCTTCAAGTTGAGATCTCTTATAATAATAGTTTCCAATAATTAATCAAAATAGTTCAATAAGAATACCATTATGGAAAGTGGTTCAGAACATTGGAATGTTGGGATGAAGTTGGGGAGGTAAAACTCTTAGGTCCAGAAATGGCCGAGGAAATGGTGGAGAATGTTAAAGCCATCTAGCAGCACATTAAAGTAGCTTAGAGTTTACAAATCATCTATGCTGATAATTATCAAACAGACCTATAGTTTGATGCCAGAGAAATGGAATTCCCCCTCATATCACTATGGAAGAGTGTTATGAGATTTATGAATAATGGAAAGCTTATTCCAATGTACATAAACACTTTTGAGATCCTTGATCACATTGGAGCAGTGGATTATCGACTAGAACTCACACTAATCCAATCTCAAGTACATGATGTATTCCATGTATTATTCTTATGGATATACATACCTGAACCATCCCATATACTCAATCTAGAGGTAGTATCATTGGAGAATGATATCTCTAATGAAGGGAAGTCGGTGAAGATCATTGATCATATGGAAAATGTTATACGAAATTATTTAATGCCCCTAATCATGTTGATCTAGAGAAACCAAAGGATTGAAGATGTAATATGGGAATCCTAGGAGGTGATGTAGAATATTTACCCTCATTTGTCTTATTGTGGGTGGAGGAAATTTCGAAGGTGAAGTTTCTTAAGGGGGGTAGATTGTAACAACCCAAAATTTTATTAATAAAAATTTTTCATGATAAAATTAGATGTCTTATTATGTAAAATGGTTATATTACATATGCACTTCGATGGTTTTATGTTTTTGGATTTTAAAATACTTATGAGAAATGCTACCTTTTCTAATATAGTCATTGAATCGTGATCACATGATTAATATAAATATATGGCTTTAAAATATCCAATTTACTTGGACAATGGAAGCGATGGCCTCATCAAGTATAATGACTCCAATAGAATCCCATTTGTTAGAGCTCAGAAAGGAGGTGGCGTCACTGGGCATCTCTCCTGACTAAGCCTAAGCTGAGCTTCAACATGTTATTCTTGAACAGAATAACCTACATAAGAGGTGGATGTTAATAGTGATTACCACCTGAGTGATGTTATCTGATCCACCCCAAGAGTCTTTTTTCCATTTAACCCTATACCTTTAGTTATTATGTGGGTGTTATAAGGGGTTATGTATAAAGACCTTAGAATTATGATTATTTGCATTAGATTTTTATAGAATACACATTCCTTTTATTATTTTGACTTTGAAAATTATTTTTAAAAAACAAATAGTATTTTTAGTTAATATTCAATTAATAAGTCCATTTTTAAGAATTAATGGTTTTTTTAATTAAATAATAATATAATAAATTATTATTATTAAATTAATATTACTGAATATAACATATAGTATAATTTTTATCAATAAAATTGTAATGTTTTTTAATGTTTGAAAACTGTTTTTGTCAAAACCCATGAATTTTCGATAAATGTTTGGTTTTATTTTAAAAGTAAATATTCACAAATTTAGAAAATTATTTAGATAAATTGAATATTATTTTTTGAATCAGGATGTCCAAATTATCCAATGGTGATTTTTTCACTATTTTCCAAGGTAGTCGATTTTTTTAATAATTATGTACCTTTTAAAAATATAATGTATTTTATGACATCATAATGAAAAATTAATGAAGTAATAAAATACAATAAAATGGATTTTCAACCAATATATGGTTTATCCTTGAAAAAACCAATATTAGATTTGTTTTATTAATTTTATGGTGCCTTAATGGTCCCTCCAAAACATATAAAACATTTTACCTTTTAAAATGATTTCCTCGAGAGTGTGATTAAAATCCACATAAGGAAGCCTAATATTTTAATAAGTTCATCCATTGGCCTTCTCATATATATTTTTCCATACCCATTTGAAAAAACCATGGGAAACACCATGGTTTGGTTTTTGGTTTTGATTAGATTAATGTGTGGTGTCCAAAACATAAATAATAATGAATTCCCTCTCTTTTCCTTTATAAACCCACCCAATATCCCAATTATCATCACTCAAAAACAATGTATCATGTCCCTACATATACCTCCGCTTTCTGAAATCCTCCTAAGGAGCCTGATGCTTCCATGAAGCCTTTATCAAGCCCCTCCCAAACCTTTTGGATCACACTTCCATGCATGGGATTTCTTATTATCTAATATTTTTCTAAATTTATTTATATTGTTATACCCTTTTCACTCAATTAAAAATAATGAGGTATGATTTCAAACCTCTTTCATATTACCCTCCAAGGTTTGAATTATGATATACTTCTTTCTCTCTCATTAATTCCTCACATGCACACCTGTTTCCAAGCGGATATTCTGAAAGGAATATCAATCTTCTAATTTACATTGAACATTTATATTATGTTATGTAACTAATTTAAATTACATGTGCTAGGACATGTATCTATATAACCCACTTACTATGAATTTAATGATAATATGATTGGATACCAATTTTTCTCTCATTAACCATTTTTATGATGTCATAAGTCATGCTATTATGCAATCAAAATTCGTCCACAATTCTCCAACTGAATGTAATTATGTGTAGAATACCAAGCTCAGTTCTCTATGAAGGGTATTCGCCATTATTCACAATTATTTTTTGATTATTGTGTTTCATGTATGTATTATACAGTTATTTATGGTGGAATAAATGATGATTTTGAATGATTCCATGTTGTATGATCCATGATGCACAATTATGCATGAAATGAAATCATTAAAAAGGGTGTTCCCTGATTTCACTCCAATGCATTGTGTAATGATTAGTATAAAGATATATCAACTGCAATGAGTTTTACTCATGATAATTCTTGTGAAATGATTTTTTACTCATTCATAATGTGCAATGAGCCCTGCCTAAAGCTAATATCATTTTATACGTTTTTTATATATTTTCATGTTATGATAATCATGCTATATCAAAATTTTATGTTCATTTTTCTCATAGGATTCATTGATTTTATAATTACCTAACATGTACATTATTTTTTAGGTTATTCCTTGTTTACACCCTCAATGGGCTTTAGGGCTCCCTCTTTTCTTATGCATGTCCTCAGGTTATCCCATATTATTCTATGTATAAAGAAATGTGTGTGGTCATATAAAATATGTTTTCAATGAATATGTGTATTTCATGTTTTAATTTGTTATGTAATGTTATTAAACCCCATATACACCAGACCTATCAATATTCTTTATTGTATGAAGGTAAAACATTATTTAATAAATTTTGTTTAAGAGTGAAATAATGAGAGGGGTTTTTATAAACATGGAGGATTTAGAATTATATATTTATAGGTTAGTCGAGGAAAGAGTGGGAGAGTGTGTATGACTCAATCACACTATGGTAAAAGGGATATTCATAATGTGGTGATATATGTGAAGGAATGATGTTTATGAATGATATAGGTTTTGATTTTGTGTTATAATGAATATTCAAGGTAATTTGGTTGAGATAGTACAATAGTGAAATAAATAGAATGGGAGTGACTAAGAAGGTTTAAATATATGGAATGAAAGAGATAGGGAAACATGTGTATTAATTCATATAGATCTAGAAAAAAAGTTATCAAGGAACACCACAAATCAGATTGGAGTATGAAGTGTTGAAATAATGTAGGGAGAGATCTATGACATATAATTACAGTTTCAATTTTTTTTAAATAGGATTTGGACATTGGGTAGTATGGCTATCCCCATTATGATATATTGAATATCATTATTTTTGAATTAGAACTAACAAAAACAATTTCATCATTGTACCATGGTTACAACATGAAGGTGTATTATATTCTAGTGAGGCATTTCATTCCATTTTTTAATGTTTTAATGCCCTGTAACATGGAATATTATCTACAGTGTGTTGTTGCATCATATTCCAACATGGATAAAATTCTATTTTTATTAAACTATAGGATCATATATCATAAAATAATTCAATATACCATATTCTTTCAAGCCACAACAAGAATATGGAATGGCATTAATCTTGTGGTATGATTCATATTGGCTCTTTTTAATAAAAATCATATTTTTTTCCTTGATAAATCTATATAAACCATCCCATAATATATTTAAATGTAATTAAATTTAATAGATGAATATTAATTTCATAAAATAATGATAAACACTATAATTTTATAGTCCTAGTTACTATGGAAACATGGATACATGAAAAACAGGATGATAAGTAAAAAAAATCAATACCACAATGTTTTATATAGATAGAACTCTTCTTATAAATATCACACATAATACGTTTCTTAATAACATGTTGTATGTAAATATAATATTGGGTGTGATCAGATGAACATTTAGTTTGAATAAAAGATATATAAATATAACATGACCATAAGTGTGTGATAACGTGAAAATAAAATTTGAAAATATTTCCATGCACATCAGAGATCATAATATTAATTCATGGAATAAATATTGGAGTTTTATAAGACATAAATCATACAGAACTCAAAGAACATTGTCTATGAGAGAATAAAATTTTAATAATAAATAATTTTTTAGAATAAACAACATCATTGAAAATCATATCATTAGTATTAAATCCTCATTAAAAATACTATCGTGTTGCCATGATTTTACTCCCCAAAATAATCATAGTAGTCAATCATTACTACCTAGAATATCGTAAGTGATATAGTCCCTTACAGAAAAGGATCAATCCCAATTTGAGTCATGTTTATTTCATGATTGATCCATTGTTATCCATTGTAATTGAGGAATCTATAAGACTAGTCTCACCCATCACATAATGAAAATCTTTTATATGTGTTCTAGAGGAGCATAAATATAGAACCCCCACCCCAGTTTCATGTATGAAATTTTTCTTTTTTTAAGAATTTAATTTGTTGGGGTGATGTTTAAAAGGATTTGGAGTAATATAATAATTTTGATGGGGATTTTCTAATGGTGCACTGGTTGTTCATGGTTTGGGGAAAACATGAAACACCTACAGAAAATTGCTCCCAATGTGGCATAGGCTATGTTATGGTTCATGGGATGCCACATGGTTTGTCCAAATTATGAGGCCTCCTATGATAAATAGTGAAACATGTTTTAGTGGTTGTTTTTACATCAGGTTCATGGATTATCTATCTGTATGATCCAACAATGTATGGTTGCCCTTAAAATTAATGCTTCTACATGGTTTCTCCAAACATGAAACTAATTAGGTGCTGTTTAAAATCAAGATCCACAAAAAAGTGGATCAACATCATGATTAGAAAATAATTCCGAGTTTTACCCAAAATGACCCTAACTCATGAATTTTTATTCCCAATGGAAATATAGGCTTCTCCAATTCATACATAGTTGTTCGGATGGATTATCCTGGTACTTTGAAACCACATTCTCATAGTATGTCATCATTCTTGGTTTTTTGCATCGTTTTACTAAATCTTATTCTCCCTCTCTCCCATTTTCTTGAATATATGACTTTTTGGATAGATATAATAAAAATGAATATAAATATGATTGTATTTTTTATTTTGATGTTGGGGAAGAGATCTACGTAATTTATTGTGTTTCATCCTAATTATGTGGACTTCTTCACATAATTTATTGTTTTTTTCAAAATTTACAGAGTCTGTGGATTCATTATAAACTAATCTATCTTGAATTTTAAGGATATCTATATAATTGATGGAATTTAAATTTTATATTATTGGGAAATGCATGGTATACTTCCAATTTAGTGATTGTTTTTTCTTTTTCTATAAATTAAAGAATTGTTTCCCAAAACTCATTCTAGCATGATTTTAAAATAGTGATTTTAAAATAGGTTGTTGGATTGTTTGCTGAAAATAAATTATGTAGTGGTTATCATTAAAATTTCATTTTTATTGACATTGTATTGGAACCCATGGTATATCATGGTTTATTGGAATGTGTTCATACAGATTGGGATAGACAAGGGAATGATGTAACCCCATTATGTGGCTGAGATAGGTAAGGGAGTGATGTACCACCATCATGATAGATTAACAAATTGATGGATTAGTGGAAGAATAACTCACCAAATGTGAGTAAAAGGAGGTCTATGTTTCATGCATGGTTAGATGTGTGGATATGATTAATAGAATGGATTGTTCCAAAATAGAACATGTTAAATTATTATGAGCTATTATTTAGTTTATTTTCTTTGGAACATGATATTGTTACATTTAATATATTTTATTATGTAACTTTTTTATATTATAATATAAAATTATATTGATATTTTTTATATATTTTTTATATACATTTGATATCATGTTTTATACAAGTGGTGTGAGTAGGAATTTCATCTGCGGTAAATAAACAATGATTCAATACACACCCATACATAATCCATTCGGTGCTTTTGTAGATGTGGTGAATTAGGAGACAGAAGAAGTTAGAGTTTCATACTTCTAATGTGGTTCATAGTGATACTTAAGATATTATGTAGTTGGATCGTGGAAATTTTGGAGCCTTGGTGTTATAGTTGTATTTGAGTTTTATTGGTTTTGTAGTCTTCCATTGTATAATTTTTTTAGTAATCCATTTTGTAACTCTTTGGTGTTTTTTGGATATTAATTGTATGTATTTGTTTACAATTATTTTTACCATGCATCATGTGCTGGTGTATATGGTTATATCAAATTTGGTTGGTTTTTTTCTCATAGACAGAGTATTCCACTAATTTTAAATTAATCAATTTGAAATAATTATTATGATTTGGAATGTTGTAGATTTTTCTTAAGGAAATGTAATATCCTTCAACATATCAATATAATAAAGAGGGGTGGGATTTCACATGTGGAATCCGTCTGGATCCGTCCATGTATCTTTTGGGATTAAATGGTATTAGTCTTGGTAATTCCAATTTTATTTTGGAACAAGTGGTATCATCTTGTTCAGTCTTTTCCAAACAAGTGGTGTTTAGTTCTCTCAGTCTTGGAGTTGACATGAATTTGGATCTAATAATTTTGTTGGTTTGGTAGAATTAAATAGGATTGTTATTATATGACATGTAGAGAATAGAAACACATATCTACCGTATTTAGGATAAACTTTATGTTACTTGGGAGTTGGATACATAATTGTTTTTGAGATAATTATAGGATTTTGAATCTCATTTCCATGGGGATATCCAATTAGATAATAAAGACATGCATTGTATAAATAACATCCCACAATGAATGAATATTTCATTTTGATTAATTTTTTATGATTCAGTGCAAACAAGTTAATTTATGAACAATGATAATATTTTTTTCAAAAGAGTTATTTCAAAAAACAGAATGATTGTAGAATTATGAAAATGGATTTCTTTTCAAAATCATGGTAAAAATTTTATAAATATATGAATGTAGAAAATTCGGAATTTTTTAATGAAACATAATGATATTAATAGGTGGTAGAATCTAACATGATAAGCCTTCAATTAATGGAGTGTGACACTTATGGTGTTTTTTATGTAAATATAATCTTTAATATTTAAGGGGTTGTAGAAATCAATAGGAGGAAGCTACTGAAAATGTAGTTTCACAAAAACCACTATTTAAGAATAAAATGGTTCATATTAGTTTCATAGAATTTTAGGATTTGGGATGTGGGAATGTTAGGGATGAAGAAAGGAAATTGAATTATTATATCCAATTCAAGAAACAGAATCCATACATCTTTTAGAGAGATTCTAAACCAGTACTAGTAGAGTAGTGAATGAATATGATGAATCATATCTTTGATTTTATCAGCAAACCAGTAAATCTGAATGTCAAGCTAGAAACTATTATTATTTGATATATTTGTCCCTATTTGTGGTATTTATCTCTTCATGATAATGTAGATATAGTAATTGGTTGAGGGGATTTGGAATAACTTTTTAACAAAATATTCTATACTCAAATGTTTATAATTTAAATAATGGATGAATTATTTATCTTTTAGTAGTAAAATCACCCAATCATTGAGTACTCATCTAAATTAATGAATTTAATGTGACTTTCACCAAGGTATTAAACTATCACATTCATTGAGGGACACATTTTAAATCAGGGTGATATTAGATATTTGATGAATATTTCCATCCTATATATTATGGATTATACTGAGATGGTCAAAGAATTGATTGTAGTATGTTGGTTGATCTCAGGATCTATGGTAGGAGGAAGCATGTTGATATCCATGGGAAATGGTAGAATCTCTCATCTAGGTAGAAAGTGGAATAGGTAATCCTATTATTGAGGTGGTTTTATGAATCAAAATCAGAACCCTATATCTGTAAATATTCCTCCACAACCAATGAGAAAAGAAGGATGTTTCCAATGTGGTTCACTTGACCACATAAAGAGAGAGTGCACAAAAAACCAATAGAATTTTATAAATGAAATAATATGGGGAATATTCAGTGCCATTGTCACAGTGCTCCAAAGTCTGGTGTTTGGGAAACTTCTCAGGTGTCACAAGAATAATATATTTCAACTGGATGAAGGTAGCATAAAAATCCTCACTAAAAGAATAGAGATAATTACATCAATTCATTGAATACCATGAATCCTCTTCAAATGCATTTTCAAAAATGAAATAGTGAAAAAATATTGATGAGAATGTAACTATATGGATATGAGAAGATTATATGGATGATCATTCTGGACAATCATCGATGGGAGGTATGATTCATTTGAATTATACCCCTAGTAAGGATTTAATTGATACAAGAAAATCTTATTACAATAATGCTTCTCGTATTGTTGACTTAATGATTTTAAAAGATTATATGATTTTTTTGTTTAAAAACATCACAATTCTCTTGGTCAGTGCGAATATTGATCCATTCTGTGTAAATCATATTCTATAAAAAAATTCAGACAATCTGATATAGGATTTATATGTTATTATGAAGGACTCAAATGTATGGATATGTTGAAAACGTTCAAGGCCCACATCGACTGTTAAACAGTTAATGTCCATCTTACAAATCATAATGGCATATGATTTCTCTTTCAAGGAGACAAGAATGTAGTGGAAGGTAAAACTGGCTAGTTGGCACCTATAGTGGGAATAAACTCATACCAGTTAGCAGGGTTGTCTTTGACATCAATGGGTGAAATTTTGAATAACATATTTCCGGCTATGTCTGATCAGTATCAAGATGTGTTTCCCAATAATTTCGTGAGTTATCCAAACATTATATATGTGGATATGATGATAGATATTCTTCTTCAGATGTGAACTATTTCAATTACATATTAAAAAATTGCACCAACAGAATTATGTGACCTGATAGTGCAGTTGTAATACCAAGTATGAAAAGGGTTCATTGTCCTAGTATGTCTCTATGGACAACACTAGTCTTGACTGTCAAAAAATGTGGTTCAAACTCTTTGGTTATGAGTAGACTATCATAATTATTTCCAAGATAAAAAAATTAATTTGTATCCACATCCAGTCATTTATGATTTTTTTGATCAATTGAGGTCGTATCATTGGTTATCTAAAAATAACATGTGATCCTGATGTCCCAGACTAGGTGTTTATAAGGAGGATATCTCAAAGACATAATTCAAATATAAATATAGACATTATGAGTATCTAGTAATTCATTTGAGTATTATAAATTCACAATATGTATATAGAATTAATGAATCAGATATTTCATCAATATTTGGATTCTTTTGGGGTGGTGTTATTTACAACATATAGTAATATTAAAAGACATGGAATGAGCTTGAAAAACACATGGAAATAGTGTCAGGAATCTTGATGTATAATCTACTTTATGAAAAAAATTCAAAGAGAGTTTTTCGGATACAAGATTTTCTCTTTGATGAACATGTAATTCCTAAAAAAGTTTTTTGCATAGAGCCAAAAAAAGATGTAAAATGTTATCTCATCCAAACTGCTAAAGAATGTCATCCAAATATGTAGTTTCCATGGCCTAGTTTTTTATTATTGATCCCTTTTTCATCAATTTCGAAAATATTTTTTCCAATAACATCATTGATAAAGAATAGTTTTCCATTCCAAATAAGTGATGAATTTTATAATTCTTTTCAAGAGCTTAAATTTATCCATACATCAACACCAATATTTATTTTTCTTGATTCAATTAAATATTATGTGGTGTATTATGATGCTTTATGATTTGAGAAGGGGATTGTTCTCACAAAGGGAGACCATATTTTTTTTGATGGATCAAGGAATTTATGAGTGAATGGGAAGATTATCCCATACATGATTTGGATTAAGATTTCATAGTCAATTATTTTAATAGTTGGAATCATTAAATTATTGGATAGAAATTTACTATGTTTACGAATAATAAGATCATGAAACACATTTTCCCCCGAATATATTTGAATCTAAGTCAAAAAATATAGATATATAATTTCAAAATATTTTAATTTAGCTGCATCTATAAATCGAGAAAAGTAACTTTTGATGCTGATGCATTAATTAGATATTTATATACTCTGTTTGAAAAATAATCATCAGATGTGTGGTATCTGATGTCGGTACTAGCCAACATGCACATAGAATGTGAAGACCAAGTTGAAGTTGAAGACTTCCTTTCTATTTCCATAGTTCTTGATTTGGGGAAGATGGTTAAAGAGGCACATACATATGATACTGAATGTGTGACCATTTTGTAAAAACACAATGGTGGGGAGACCATTGGGGGATGGATGTTAGATGTGAGTTCAGTGTTTTAGTCCATAAATTAGAATGACATACTTATGGATTTTGAAAACTAATTCTTTATTCTTACAACTATTTAAGATATTTTATTCATCCTAGAATACAAATGATGTATAAGGAATTTAAAGAATGGTTTTCTATTAGATTGATATAAAAATTGTGGAGGTTGAGTTTATTTTAAGATTCTTAACTAGTCATCATGATAAGGGAGAGAATTAGTGACCATCATGTAAGTTGAAATTTTTACCTATTCAAATATGAATATTCAAGTACATATGAATTGTGTAATATGTCTCCCAAGAATGGTTCAGGTAAATAATTCTATATAGGATATAGTGGATCAAATCACAAATATGGCTCACATCATCCCAAATTGTGATTCCCAAATGAAGGATGAATTGTCAAAAATAGATATCATATAAATTGTACATAGGCATGGTGTACTAGTTTCAAAAGTGTCAGACAGAGTTTTGAGGTTTACATCTCATTTATTGGTAATCCTTACAGAAATACTTTCGGACTTAGCTGAAAATGAGTAGGGTATATCTTCATAATATGAATGGGAATTCCAAAATAATGATACAAACATTTAACTACATGTTTCATGTTTTTTTATACGGGTTTTATTTTCTTATGTGATGATAACGTGTCACTGGTAGAGTTATATTATAAAAATGTAATTAAGAATTGATACATATCAATAATTTTGAAGAATTGTATGAGTGTCTTGGTCTTTATCAAATTAACTGGGTTGAAATAAGTGAGACATCATGGTTTGGGCCATGCCTTGTCATAGAGACAATGTAGAAGAAACAACTTTTCATAAAATGGATGGAGGTAGCTCAGAGTCATCATAAATCATATGAAGATCATTTTATATGGCCATTTTAATTCGAGTTTAGTGTTGATGTGTTTTTAGGAACTCTCCAAAGATTAGACATTATCATTTTGGAAATCAAGGTATGTTATCTCTTTGATACATAGTCACTTTTGAAATACTTGAATGGGTTTATGAGGCAGCATAACAATTGGCATATACACCATGGTATATAGTGGTGTGTAATTTGTTTCATGTATCTTAGTTAAAGATGTATGAGCTTGATACTAACCATTTGATTTGATGGGATCACATTTAACTATACTAGGATGCATCATTGGTGCCCATGCTCATGTGTGTTAGGGATAGGCAGGAGAAAATATTGAATGAAAAAACATTGGTCTAGTGGTGGTTTTTTTGAAACATTGTCTAATTCTGGAAGAGACATATTAATTGGGGAAACAAATGGTGGAGAAATGGAATGTACCCTTTTAGAAAACTAGGGGTTTTCTACTTGTTGAAAATGAAAAATATTGTGGTGGGAAGTCTTATGCACCCCAATTTTCAAGTAATTAACCCATATTTTATGGTTTTTAGGTTTATTATGTTTATGGATGATGCTTGGGAGGTTATCGAGTTAGATTATACTTTTTTAGAGATTGTATAATAGTGAATGGGTGGTGAATGGTTTGGGAAAACCATGAAACACCTACAATATACCTTGCACAATGAGGTAGTGTCTAAAGGGAAGGTGAACCTTAATGACCTGAGATTTTAAGAGATAGAATATTCTAAATTTCATTGATTTAGTGTTTTTTAAACAACACAAAGATTATCTGTCCTATATGAAACAACATACTAGCTTTAAATATATGCAACACTGTTCTGGGCTTTTCTTGTCCTCCATTTCATGTTCTTATGAAAGAATTCATTTCACTCAAAAACGTGTATAGATTTTTTTCAATGTATAAATGAAATATGTTTGTATTATGTTACACCAAACATGATAGAAATAATTCACTACACACAACAATAAATTGTCTTGTGTTATATAAAAGAGAGACATTCCTCGATAGCTTTCATTATACGCGATACCGAGTTTCACTATAAATTATTTATTGTTATACTATTATTATTGGGATATAAACTAGTTTTTATAAATTTTATTAAGCCCATTTTGAATTTTATATAAAATTAGAATTCATCTTACAGATTATCATGTAGATAATATGAACACAAAATCAATTTTTCAGATAAATGTAGTATTTATTAAAAAAATTAGTTTTACCACTTTTTGATTCTACACCCATTTTAAATATAGTTTTTTAAAATTTTATATATTAAATTTTAATAAAATAAAATTATTCGGTCGAATGGAGAAATAAAAATTTACTTATGTTTAATTTTTTCTTTTTTTCTAAAAAAAATTTAAATTTTATTGAATAGTGGAAAAATAAAGCATTTTAATTAGAAACTGCATTTTTTCTAATTTTATTATATAGATAAATTTTATTTTCAATTCGTTTTAAAGTTTAATTTGATTATTTTTTACCATTTCAGCTAATTTTGGTAATCGGTTGTAATTTCACATTTAAATTATATTTAAACCCATGTAAATCTTTGGACAGTTATTACATCTTAAAAACCCACTTTTTGGTTTTAACAATGAGAATTATTTTTAAATTAAATACTAAAACGTTTATGATTTGAAATTAGAAAAATGTATTACATATTTGGAATCATAAGTCTCAATTTGTGTAAATAGGTACTTATTATTTTTTGAAAATCTAAACAGTATCTTCAAAAATTATTTTATTAACCATGGTTATAGGGGAAATAGGGTAAATAAGGGTAAAAAAGAATATTATAATAACCACAAACTATCATAACACAAATCCTAATCCTATTGGATGAGATATTTCTAAACAATATCATCCTTTGGTCGATTTTGTGACCCCATGGATTCACAAGTATGTAAAGATGACATGTTATAAGAATTAGTCTCATGTAAAGATAATTATAACGGAAACATATATTTTTTACTGAATATATTTTAATATAGTGTTTTTAACTGATCTATATTCCTATAAGTATTCATTTGAAATATAAAAATATTTACCATATAATTCTATTTTATATTAACATTTTAGACCCCAAATAAATAAATTTATTGAAGACAAAATAATGATATAGTTATTACTTTACTAATGAACTATTTAAATAACATAATTAGAAATATTAAATTAATTTTTTAACCTTCTTATGCCATCCAAGACTTTTATTGATGATTATGATTTCTTATATTTTAAATATTGATGGTTTTTCAAAAAAACTAGTTTATATTGATTTTTAAAAATTCATGATATGAATAATATACAAATTGACAAAAATGAGTCTTTAAAAAAATACTATTTTATTAAATGATATAATAGTCCAAAAAATCTAATAATAGGCCAAATGACATAGATAATATTTATAATGTCATTTAAGAACTACTTCTAGTTATATTTTAATTTTATAGTAACATTATTAAACATATAATATAAATTTAAAAGAAGACACAGTGAAAGTTAAATTAGTTAACTAAGGGCTAAAGCTAAAAGACAAGGTTAAATTTGAGACATAAACTTGAATAAATCCTATTTATTAATATTAATTATTACAATATTCATATTATCCTCAAATTAAGTAATTTTTTGAGAATTTTTTATCAGAATTTAATTTATAATAAATTAATATTTTGAGAGTTTCCAAATGTGCCCCATCCTCTCTTATAAAAGGTCACCTCCTCCCTCTCATACTTACTCCATTTTGATCCTTAATTTCCATCCAAATGCAAAAAAAAAATTATTCTAAACATACCTTGTTACATTCTATTTGTTTTTTTCTTCTCAAAATACCAACACTAATGCCCTAATTGGTAATTTAAAGGAGGCACATTGAGGAAGAGAAAATCTCTTCTACCGATTCTTTCAAATTTCATTCTTCTTCTACATCCTTTTCATTAGTTGTTTCATTATAATGTAATAACATCAATATCAATCCTATACTGATATTATATTATAAGTATTAGACATTACTATTTCAACTTTTGTCTATCCTATGGAAGATGAAATAATCGTGTGTGCGTACATACGACTTATCGTATCCATGCCGTGGTGTAATCAGTTTTTCACCACCACTTTAATTGGATTGGTATAATGGTGGATATAATAACTACACATGATTATAATAAAATTATACAAATTATGAGAGATTATACACCATCAACTTCAATAAAATTAAACAATTATTGGAACTATATCGTCACTCGTGTGTATGTACGACTTACCGTTACTATGACCTGGTGAGATTCATTCCCTATGATAACCATTAAAAGAATGATTATAAAGTATAAATATTAAATAATAATTAAATATGTGACATAATAATGATACTTTATTTATGTACATATATATTTAATTTACTTACTTCAATTCAATTTTATAAGGAAATCAAAACAACCATTATACGTATGTACGGTCTACCAATTCCATGAATGGTGTATTCCATTTATTTTATCTGTCTATCATATATATATATATATGTACATAATTTATATATATGTTAGATAAATCAATTTTAACATTATGGAAGTACATAAATCAGTATATAAGTAATAAAATCCTAAATAAAAAGTCCAATCACATACAATAAATAAAATGATTATTACCCCAGACATTGCATTAACATGGAATTGAAAAATTAATGTTAATGTAAATTCATAACTAAATAATATAATATATCATAAATATTATTGTGGCTTTGTACCAAGTTAATAATATTCTTAAACCCATTATACAATAGTTTCAGACACAAATGGAAGAAATTGGACATTTGGTAAGGCATGAATTTTCAAATCTCGTATTTATTTGTGATTGTTTATTCGTTAGTATTTAATCAAGATATTTTTGTCATCCATGTCAATGTTTTCAATAAATGTTTTAATAAAATTTATAGTATTATTATATGTATATTTAGTGTCATTTTTACCCCTTTTTTACTTGTACTACTTGGTATGGAAGGATTCCTTTTTTCGTTTACCATACGATATATTTGTGACTTTTCTAAAAAAAGTACTAGGAGATTGTTTTTTTAACTTATATTACATGAATGTATTTTTATGGATTCATAATGCCATTTTTATAAGAAGCTTTCAATA
Organism: Viscum album; assembly: GCA_963277665.1. Lineage (NCBI taxonomy): Eukaryota > Viridiplantae > Streptophyta > Magnoliopsida > Santalales > Viscaceae > Viscum > Viscum album. The sequence goes on along the minus strand of OY728126.1, from coordinate 808,985,806 downwards.
CACTATCTTAATTTTATTTCCAATTAAATTGTTTACTTTTAAATTTTCTCATCAATTTGAGAAAAGAAATCTTTTTTGAAATAAATGTATATTTTCATCAAGAACTAATTTCAAGTGGTTTATCAAAAAAATTAAATCTAAGATGAAAATCTTTAAATAGAATTTTTTTTATCTCTATTATTATTATGATTTGATTTTTCTAAAGATTGTATTGATTTTTATATGGATTATGTAATGTTGGGATGTTGTTTAAGAATCCCATTTTATTTTATTGGTTGTGTTATGATAAAATGATTTATGTATTTTTTGTCACATATAATACTGATTTCATAATGAGATGGGTGAGAACTATATATCCTTCCAATGAATTGGTTAATGATTTATTTATTATGAGTTAAACATTGTTAGAATGGAAAGTAAATTCAGTTCTGTAATACCAGGTTATAATGACAAGTAAATTTGGGCCAGAAATACATGGTTGGAACTGAAAGTAATCTTAGTTTAATTTTTAACTTTTCCCAGTATGAATTTTCATGGAATAAATTCTATTTTTATTATAGAAATCATATTATGTGCTCATTAGATTTCCAAAATTACATATTTTATTCCAATTCGATTATATCATGGTGAACGTTCATTTCTGATCCATGCTTTATGTACTGCCAAGATATATTTCATGACTTAGGATTTTGATGTCTAAAGATTATATTAATGTTTTTATGTTTAAATGTTTATGGTTGGATTTATGTTCTCCAAGTTTACCCATAATGATCATTTTTTCTCACCATTTTATATTTATATTTTCCCCATGATTTTAAGAAATGTTTTATCTTGTAAAAAAATGAGAAGTTATTTATGGTAGATGTTGATGATATCTCACCAAGATTTGAAGATTATGTTACGAGTTTCCAACGAATATTAACTAATACGGTCCATGGGTGTCGATTTGTGTCATGTATTAAGTATTATGCAAAAGAAATGAAATGTCTGTACATCCAACACAGGTCACTAATGTTGGTATCGTAGAGAATGTTTAGTTAACCTTCAGAAACTAGGATGCAAACGTTTTTATGAGATCCCTATATATATTTATAAGAGTACATCTAGGGATTTCCATTTTGGTATTTATAACTATATTTTACAATCCCTGAATTATGGTAATGATTATTAGTAACCTAGTATTAAACCTATGATATTATATATTGGATGTACTCCCCATTGATTATGTTGTTTCCTTAGTTTGATTTTTCCATTCACACTATTCTTGTTTGGGTTTTTAAAAATGTTTTGAAATAGAGAGATTCAAGTTGAGGAAGAATATGATGGACAATTGAATAAAATTTCCCATGAGAAAACAATTGAAATAGGAGTTTGAAGAAGAAATATTATTATTAATCCTATTTATAAATCTCGTATTATTATCAATAATATCAAAATTTGTGAGTTTCATGATGAATCTAATAAGAGATATATGGAGTTTCAGGGTGATCATATATGATAGAATGTTCAGTTTTCCTCATTTAAATAATTTGGGAAGAGGCATCAAGTAAAATGTTTCAAAGGAACTAGAATATTATTTTTGTGTGGAGAAGATGGACACAAACCCTGTAATTGAAAAGGAAAATGTTATGTTAACCCAATGGACATGGATAATGGTATTACTAAGACATCAGAAATAATTAAATATTTTAAATGTGAAATTTAAGGGCATTACAGAAATCGATTCACTAAGGGAAAATCTTATGAAGATAATCATAATGGTTTTATGGGTTATATTTCTGGTGATGATGATGTAGAGGTTACAAATGATACAATAGATTAATGAATTTTTTATTAATAAAATGATTAAACTATGTTAATGGTTTAAGAATATAGTGGAATGATTTCATGTTTATCTAGAATTTTTTTGGGTAAAATGGAATAAAAAAACATAAAAGGAATGTTACACAATTTTTCTCTTAATTATTTGATTGTATATGTTCAATGGAACCGTTAACCATGATAAATTATTAATATATTTTTTGGATGAAAACATGATATATGAAAATGATGGGATAAGATGATAATGAGTTGGTTGATAGTATTAATGACCTCGTGACTGATATAAGGTCAAAGTGATATCAATGATTGAGTAAATTGAATTTCTGATATTTCTTAGTGTTTGGAAAATGATAATTTTTACCGAATTCATGTTTTCACAAAGGTTTTAGGGTAATTCATATTATTATCATGTTTCAAAAGAATATATGATTAAGGTATTCACATGTTTGGAATTTCATAACCAGGTTCATCCAAATAAGATATGTGAGAAAAATGATAAGTCGATTTAGTTCACCTCTCTCTATAGGGCCTTATTTTTATTTTTTTGAAGGATTGAAATGTTATCCATTTTTTCATTGTATAAGTTATGTTTCATTATAAGTTTGTTAGACTAATGTATAATCTCACAATTGGTGGAATTATGAAAATTTGATTATAAATGATAACAATATTTTGAGATAGATGGAATGAAATTTCATTCTGTCACATGATTTATAAAAGATAAATAATTAAATATTCAACATCCTTTTATTAAATAAGAGATGTAGTGGAAATTATTCATGGCACTAATAGCGATGAGATTGTACAAAAATAATGTTTGTATTTATTCTCATGAAAAGATCACCATCCTTAGGAAAAGGATATTAAAATTAAAAATGTTATCCAAGTACATTTTTATTGTATAAATCAGATTCTTTATTAAATCATCAAATATTTGTGGATTTCTTATAGTTAACTTTATCTAAACCTTATTCTCTTTCACTATCTATCAGAACATAATGGATTAATTTCAATTCCACATCCATGTTTTCAATTACCACATATGATATCTTATGTTTAAAACTAGTGATGATTTACTTTGGGAAACCATTATATTCCTCACATTCCGTTTTTAAAATGATTTTTTAAAATCCATTTTTTTTATTCTGGATTCCTTGAAATAATCATTCATGTAGAAAACAATTTATAACCCCAATTAATTTCAAGGGTGAAATTAATTTTAAGGGGGAAAGAATGTAATACCAAGATATTTTGTGAGATATATTATTTTTTATTTCATTGATATCTTTTGTTGTATGATACAACAATATTATCTTTTTCTATACACAACACCGTATTAGCATAAAGTATATGCAACAATATTCGTTTCTTGTGTTGCACACAATTTCATGTTATTTTGATAGAATTATTTTCACGCAACATTGTGTATAGATTTTGATCAATGTTTAAATGAATTATGTTTGTTTATGTTATACACAATATAAAAATAAAATTTAACTACTCACAACACCTACTTGTCTTGTGTTACGTGCATGAGAAACCTTCCTCGATAGAATGCATTGTACGTGATTCCGAGTTTCACTAAACAACGATATATTGTTAAAATATTATTAATGTGTTATAAACTAGTAATTATGAACAGTATTAACCACATTTAGAATTATATATAACATTATCATTCATATTAATAATTTTATACAACATCATAGGATAATAAAATCAATTTTTCAAATAAAAGAAGTATTTTTAAAAAAATGCAGTTTTACATCCTTTTAATGGGGAACCCAATTTCAGTCTATCTTTTAAAAATTTAATAAATTAAATTTCGCAAACTAAAATACTTTATTGGAAGATGGACATAAAATGTTACTTTTGTTGAAATTTTTTTAATTTTCTAATGAAATTAAAATATTAAGGAATAGTGATAAAATACTAGATTTTAATTCGAAACGTCCTTTTTATAAAATTTATTTATAAAGATAAATTTTATTTTTAATTGCTTTTAAAGAGTAATTAGATTAATATTTTATCATTTAATCCAATTTTTTCATTGTATGTAATCTCTCTTTTAAATTGTACAATAACACATGTTAATATTTTGATAGTTACTACTTAATAAAACCCCACTTTTTGTTCATAACAATAGGAATTACGTTTTAATTAATTAATATGAGTTTTGGGTTATGAATTTGAAAAAATGGATTCCATATTTATAATAATATTATGCTAATTGTGTAAATAAGAACCTTTTATTTTTTTGAAATTAGGCTTTGTAACTTTAGTAATTATTTTATTTACCTTGCATAAAGGGTAAATCAAGAATATATGGTTAAAAAATTAATATTATAAAAAAAACAAACTGCACTAAAACATGAACTCATTGTATTGGATGAGATATTTTCAACATGGGGATCTTTGGGTCAATTTTGGGACCCTATTCATTCGTTTGGATTTGAAAATGACATTTTATAAGAATTAATTTAAAGTAAAGATAATTATAACCTAAACATATATCTTTTAATAAATTTATTTTAATATATGGTTATATAACTGATATCATTGTCTATAAGCATAAATGAGAAATCTAAAAATATTAACTATATCATGGTATTTTATTTATAATTTTTAGACAAAAAATAAAGAATTTTATTTATGAATGAATTAATGATGTATTGATTACCCTAATAATGAATGATTTAAATAAATGAGATTATAAATATTATATTAAATTTATATTGATCCTTTTCAAGAAATACAATAATTTTATGGGTTATAATGACTTGTTTTCTTTGAATTAATTTTGTTTTTTTGAATTAATCAAGTTGTTATGTATTTTTAAAAATTCATGATATGATTAGTATAAAAATTGACGTAAATGTATTTTTAAAACAAATACTATTTTCTTAAATGATATAATAGTCCTAAAAATAATGGATTCGTCCATATTACATAGATAATTTTTAACATGTCATTAATTAACCATGTGAGGTTATATTGTCATTTTAGAGTAAATATATTATCTATATATTATGAATTTACAGGAAAACGTAATATGATTTAAATTAGAAGACTAATGGTTAAAATAAAAAAGTCAAGGTTAAATTTGAGAGCTATACTTTTCTGAAAACAATTCATTAAAATGATTTAGATCAATCCATATATAATATTCTAATTAAATATGATTTGAACCATTTTTAATTGAATGTTAATTTATAAAAATTAATATTTTTAGTGTTTCCTAAAGTTACACCCTCCTCTCTTATAAAAGGGTGAATCCTCCCTCCCATATTCACTCCATTTTGAGCATTAATTCTAGTTTAAACCCTAAACATTAATCTTATAAACATTCCTAGTTACATTATAGAGTTTACTTTATTATCAAAAGACCAAATCTAGTTCCCTAAGAGTAAATTTACAGGAGGCATGTCGAGGAAGAGGTAATCTCTTCTACTGATTCATTCAAATTTCTATCTTCTTAAAATTCCTCTTAATTAGTTCATTAATTGTAATGTAATTAAATAAATATCTCTCATATACTGAAATTTTATTATAAATATGAAGAAACAATATTTCTCCTTTTATGCATCATACGAAAAATGAAATCACTATGTGTGCGTACAGATAACTTATTGTCTCCATGTAGTGGTTTCATCTATTTTTCACCACAACTTTACATGCATGAGTATAATGATGGAAATAATAACTATATATGATAATAATACATGGTACCAATTCTTATATACAATAAACTATACACTAAAAAACTATTCAACAATTATGGGAATGATATCATCACTCTTGCGTACGTACCACTTACCGTCTCCACGATGTGATGTGAGTCATTCTCCATATTAATCATCCAAGATTGGTTATAAAGTATTAATAATTAATATTCATAAAATATATCACAGAAAAATTCTTCGGGGTTTATATTTATATATATTTCATTTACTTACTTTCATTCAATTTAATAAGGAAACTAAAACAACGTTTATGCGTTCGTACAGTCTACCATCTCCAAGAACGGTGTATTCCATTTATTCAATCTATATTATATATATATATACTGAATATATATGATATATAAGTTATTTTTAAATTATTGAAGTACATAAATTATGATCTATCTAATAATATCATTAATAACATGTCCAAACATGTATGATAAATAAAATTATTATTTCCTAAAACATTTCTTTAACATTGAATTGAAAAATAGACGGGTAATATTAAGTGATAAGTAAATCATATATGATATCATATATATTATTCTTCTTCTAATAGAACTTAATAATATGTTCAAATACACTATAAATAAGTTTCATACACATATATATGAAATTGAACCCAAGGTAAGGGATAAGTTTTGAAATCTTGTTTTCATCAGAGATTGTTTATTCGTCATTATTTACTAGGGATATATTTATAATTACTGTACATGTTTCCAAAAACTATATTAATAAAAATTTGAATATTATTAAATGTATATTAAAAGTAATTTTATATAATTTTTTCTTTTAATATTGTTAAGGATTAAATCATTCTTTCATTTACAATATGAGTTACTTTTTAACATTTTGGCAAAAGTAAGAGAAGAATGTTTTTCTATCTTATACAACATGAGTTGGTTTTTAATGTATTATAATTCCTTATTTCCATGAATCTTACATGACACTATGTCATGTTATTTTTCAATTAGATTATTTTCTTTTAAATCCGGGTGGCATTTTGAGAAAAAAACATTTTTGAAGAAGAAACATTGGTTTCCTCAAGAACTAAGTTCAAGTGGTTCAAAAAAATTATTTTCCATATATGATTACAATATTTAAATAGTTTTATGTTATTATACATATTATTACTATGATTTTATTGTCTTAATTATGTAATGCTATTTTATATTGATTATGTTATTATGCAATGATTTTTAAGAATCCTATTTTATTCTGTTGGTTATGTTATGATAACAGATTTTTTTGTGGAACATGTAATAATGATTTAATTATGAGATGGGTGGGATCTATATCTCCCTTCAATGAATTATATAAACATATATATTTATGAGATAAAAGAGTCAAGAATTTAAGCAAATATTTTTTAGTAATACAAGGCTAAAATGGTAATTAAATCCAATTCAGTAACACATGGCTAGAACGGTAAGTAAACACGGTTTAGTAAATGAATTTTTCCACTATGATTGTATGGTAAGTAATGATTTGTATACTATTAAAATCATATTATGTGTTCCTTAGTTCTCTACAATTACATGTTATATTCCAAAGATATTCTATAATTTTTAACGATATTTTATGATCCATGCCAAAAATGTTGCCAATATTTATTTCATGACTCTTGATTTTGCTTATTAAACATTATGATAATGTTTTCGTGTTCAAATAATTATTGTATGTTTTATGTTCTCCTTGTTTTCCATTACTATGAATTTGAGCTCAACATTTTATATTTTTCTTTTCCCCAGGATATAAAGAAAATTTTTAGATAGGAAAACAGAAGGGGAAGATCTTTATGGGAGATATTGAAGATATTTCTACATGATTAGAAGATTATGTTACAAGTTTCCAAAAAAACTAAACAAATAAAATCCTTAGGTGTCAATTTTTGTTTCATATAATATGTATTCCACAAATAAAATGCAATGTCCATGTACGCCGTTCTTAGGTCACTACATGAAAGGGCAGGTACGTAGTTTTTCCAAATCATGCAGCCTCCTAGTAGAAACCATAGAACATGAGATAATTTTCTATTTCGTAGCTAGTGTGTGGATTGTCTGACCATGTGATCTAATAGAGAGACATCCCAATAGAAAAAAACGTTTGTGAATAGTTAGGACACTATTTTGCTGAATGTGTGACTAACCAAGAACGATTAAAAAACAATATAACTAAATTGTAAATAAGTATAGATTATGAAGTAACCACTATTTTTATGCAAAAATGTTCTTATCAAAAAAATTACTTAACACATAGTTTTTTTATGCTTCTCCAATTGATCTGGAGGTGATCTAAGGGCATCTTTTAGTGCATTATATATGAATTCTCATGTTATGTCATCTATCATGGTAGTTTTCCATGGATTTAATTAGATACTCTTCTCCCCCTCTATCATTTTTTTGATATTTGTATGGTAGCTGTTTATTCCAAATAAAACTATATTTTTTATTTCTGATGATAGTTAATGATATATCTGATGGGTTTTTTGAGTTTCAACTCGATTCTGTATATTTTTTTCTATTTTGTTTTCATTTTTTCCAAATTTATGAGGTAATTGTTTTCACACTAATGCCCATCATTATGAATGTGAATTCTTATTTTCAATTTTTTAAAATTTATTGATTTATATGGTGATACATTTGTCAAAATCATGGTATAAATCCCTTTTAGTGTTGTTTTTTAGTTTTTTTTTAAATAATTATTTTGGAAAATTAATTGTAGATTTATTTTAAAATGATTGTTTTAAAATCGATTATTATCATGATTTATGAAAATGTTTTCATCAAATGGTTTGCAATAAATAAATTTTTTATTGAAAATGGTTTGGAACACCTGGTATTTTCATGGTTGTGTGGAATTTATTCAAATGCATTAGGATAGAGAGGGGACTGAATTACCCCCATAAAAAGGTTTGGATGAATAAGGGATTGAAGTAACCCATTCAAGTAGAATTCACTCTATGATATATCAGTGAAAGGATAACTCACCACTCAAAAGTAATTAGAGGTTCAAGTCACATATACAGTTATTTTTGGATTTATGGAATGGAATGTATTATTCTAAAATGGAACTCATTAAATGGTTTTAAATTATCATTTGTCTTTATTTCCATAGAACATGATATTGATTTGTAAAAACTTGTTTATTGTGGATATTTTTTATATTATGATATAAAATATTTTAGAATTATTTTTCTATAAACTATTTAATATAAATGTGTTATCATTTTCTACCTTAGTATCATGAATAGGGAATTCATTTGGGGAAAATCTACTTAGTTCCATTACTCACCAATACATTGGAATCATAGTGTTTTTGAATATTTCAGGTATCAGGACATGGGAAAAGGGTATGTGTCAATATTTTTAAGCACTTCTTAGTTATAAGAGGAATACTTGTGGAATATGTTCATGGATCTTGTTGGATCCTCGAAGTTTTCATTGTCTTTGATTTTTTTAATTTTTTAGTCTTGCGTTCTGTTCTTGGTTGTTTTTTTCTTTCATTACGGTACACTTTGTAGTTTTTTGATATAAATTCTACTCACGAGTTATATTTCATTTTTATCATGCATCATTTTATGGCAATTTTTTATGGCATGATTGTTTGGTTATTTTAATATCTAATAGAATATCTTCCCCCACTTGTAAGTGAATACCTTGGAACTTATTTCCAACCATTGGCATCTTGGGAATGTTTCTTATGGCCATGTAATATATTTTCTCCTTCTAAAGACTATTATTATGGTTGGTATGTCACAATAATAAATAATCATTTCATAACCCATTTAAATTAAATTTCATTCATAAACATGTCATCTTAGAAAAACATGTTGAAAAGTAAGGGTCAACTAATCATAACTCGTGGAAAGGAATATGGATTCATAAACATCATTTCATAATAATAACAAATTATATAGACAAATAATTATTATGTTCTCATAGGATCAAATCAAAATTTTATAATTTTGGGAATCAAGTTTATCTGTAACTGATTAATAAAAGGAAAATTTAAATATCATTAACAACATTGTTGAAAAATGTAAACGTACTAGTTTAACATAACATTTCAAAAATAAAAAATTATTCATATATTAAAAAATAACCATATAATAGTTAAAAAATATAAATAATTTTCTAAATCATTGAGTGATCATGACAATGGTAAAAAAACCTCATGTCTTACATGGGGGAACAATGATTTTCTTCACATTATTTATTAAAATTAAAATGTACCTAATTTGGAAAATGAAAGTATGATTAATTATGAAATATTTTTTAAAAATTAAAACAATGGTAAAAATTATTTTTAAAAAATAATTTCATTATAGTGAAAACATTGAGGAATTTTTTGAGAAAACATATACATTGTAGAGAATGTATTTCCAAATAAGGTGAGAAAATGTTAGTTTTCCATAAAAAACATATTTTCATATCAATAGTATATAAAAATTGAAAATAAAAGTAAGAAATAAATTTTATATATATTAATATAGGATACTAAAATTCATGATTTTAATGAGAAGTTGAGAAAGATATTGCATCTTCTGAAGCATAATCATAAATAATCATTATAAACAAAGAGATTGAAACATAAACCACTTACCTATTTAGAAATTTTATAATACTAAACCCCAAAAAGGAAATAAAATTAAATGGATATATAAATACCCATATTTTTTCAATGAATAATTATAAAAGACATTCTTGGGAATAATTTAGATCACATAAATGAAACATGTTCTGAATATGGCTTATATCCCATTGAAATAAAAGTGAGATGAAAATCCATTAAGTCACTCCTAACATCCATCATACATAATCAAAAGTCATATATAATTAATATATGATTATTATAAATATATTAAAAACCATAATAATATATATCATTCTATATATGATTACTCATAAGCCTCTTATCAATTATTTACTTATACTTATTTGTTAAAAATAGTTCTTTATGTTATAATTGCTTCATTCATCATTTATGTTTTTGGTGGGTAGATTTCTCCTCAATATATGATCATAGATACATAATATATAGAATATAAAACATGTTATAAATATCATATAAATTATTTATATACATATTTATAGTCATCTATAAAATTCATGGTAATGAAAGTGAATGACACCATTCAAGGAAAGGGTGGGTCATATGCATTCATGGATATTGTTTTCATTTTTTATGAATGGAATGAAAAAAATGAAAAATGTTAATAAAAATTGGTAGAATAAATTTTTATCAAATATATAATATTTATTCATTAATTATTTCATTATTGAAATCAATTATAAAATAATGAAAAATGAACCACATTTCTCTATGGATGTTGTTATCCATATGTATGCATGATGACAATTATTATCTTCAAATAGATTAAAAAATAAGTAAGTAGAAATGATTATATAGTTTATAAGTGTAATTACTTCATAAATTTCATATTTATTTATATATATTCATTTTACACATTAATATACACATCAATGATTTGCGGTGATTGAAAATGAATTACATCGGTTCGTGAGGCAGTAGTCCACTGTAAATAGGATCAAAGGTCTCATTTTCCATTTTATGTTGGTGGAGATGAATATAGTTTAGAAAATTATCATATTAAAATCAATTTATATTTCAATTAATATGTTATTATTTAATCATATTCTTATAAAATTTTAATTATATTGAATAATAAATAACAAAAAAAATACTTAGTTAATAATAATACTTATTCTTCTGAAATCCATTTTAGGATTCAACCAAATGATTACCTAGTTTTGTTTTAGGATAAATAAATTCATCAGTGACATAGGTATGGATGTTAGTAATAGACATAGATAGGTATTATGAAATCAAAAGTTAGATTAATGTCTTTATATAAGATAATATGGTGGCCATTTTATAAGTGAAGAGAGTCATTTCGGTAAATACCCAACAAAATTAAATAATGGGAAGTAAATATCAATTAATGTGCCTCTATTGATGATAAATAATGGATTTTAGGGAATATTTGTTCGATCCACGCCTATAAAACTATAAAAACATGTTTGAAATATGTATACCCTCAACCTCTAAGGTTATTCAATTTTTTAATTTTTTACTATGGTATTAGGTTTTTTTATCTATGTAATTTATCATTATATCCTAAAATAAATTTGACCATATTATATAGCTTTACCCAAAGATTATAAATATTAAATGCAATTTATCAAAAAATTCCTATATGTTTGGAAAATCAGTTTCAACACACACACAAGTAACTCACAAAACCCCAATTTAACCCTTTTTTGGGTAATTAATGTTTTTACACAATAAGGGTAACAACAGTTTTTATAAAAGGAAAAACTATCAATAGGTGGAAAATGGTTGAAATTATGAAGCATTTAAAATTCACTTGGTGAAATACATGAATTTTAGAAATTTTAAATAATTTTAGAAAACATTATTTATTATATATAATCATTAACATCAATTCATACACTATTGAACTAACTGTACCTAAAAACAACAATAAAAAATAAGATTCAAATACATACATTTTAAACTTCAATAAAAATTTATATTCTTTTAAAAAAAATTAACATGATAATTTATTTCAAGTATTTTTCTTTTAATATAAATAAAACCATTTATTTTATTTTTGTTTTAACTATATTATTTTTGTGTCAATGTTGCGTAAGAATTTATGTTAACAAATCATCACTATGAAAATGAAAGAAATTACAATTATAATGAAACAATTTTTATCTTTTAGATTCTTATTTATAAACTAACATAACTATTTTTCATCCCTACGTGAAAAAATAAAAGCCTTTTAGATGTATTAGAGTGAATTTTGTCATATAATTTACTTAAATTATTATAAAGGATATAATCCTAGCCATATAGATAAAAAATGTGAAATTTAAATATCATTTATGATATAAGGTTAAAATATAGAAATCCAATAAAATTAGATGTATTTTAAGTTCGTTATAACCCTTATCTGTACAGTTTGACTCCTGTTAATCTTTTTTAACACTTAAGATATATACTGATTATTTAAATTATTACTTTTATTTATAGTGAAAATAATTCCGACCATATATCCTAATATTATTTAGATTGATTCAAAAAATGAAATCAATTTTATCTAAAACAATTCCAAAAAGGGTTAAAAAAATTATAATAGACCCCCCAAAATGTGTTGAAACAGTTTTTAAAGAAATTTTTTCCATGAATAATATGATATTAAATTATCCATGTGACTAGATATCATCATTATATAGATTCAAATTCATATAGTCAGAAATTTATTTTTTAAATTTCATTTTATGTAAACATTATTAAATATTATTTTAATTAATTAAAATGGATATACATTATGCTTTCAAAAATAGTTCCAATAAAAAGTATTATTTTAAACTATTAATAGAAAAATAAAACCAGTAATAAAAATCAAAAAAAATCATCCTAATATAATATTAATATAATAAATTAATAAATTTTTCCATTTTATAAATCATATTTTTCAAATTTTTTAAAAAAATAGTTATATTTTTAATCACAAATAGTAGTAAAATACTTTTTTAAAGGAAACATATTTTTTATGAATAAAATAACATATCTAAAAATTAATGGATTATTTAAAAAAAATCTTTCAATTAATTTATATTTTATATAAAATATATATTTATATATATATATATTTATATATATATATATTACAAATTGGTTAATAATATTCATACTCACTCGTTAAATCTCTAGTTTATAACATCCATAATTAAATAATATATTATACATGTTGCTTAATTTCGATGTAGTGTGTTGTATACGCTATTTAGAATAATGTCAGTATTTTACCTTATTATGGCTTTATACACTCTGAAATTTAATAATCATGTGTACTATGTTTTAATGGAATAGGAACTCAACTATTGGAAGACATATGTAAACCATTTTTAGTCTCAAGCCACCCTAGGGACTTCCAATAGCTAGAAAATAACTCAATTGAAAAGAATGAAAACTAAAGATGAATCATACCTTGGATGAATACCATTTAAAAAATTATATATTGTTGCAACATTCCCAAACCTTCATGTTTTAAATAAATGGGGCAGATTATTCCCATTTGATTAAGATCCATTTTTGCATGAAGAACATGTATGTTGATCATGAATGGTTGTTTACCTTTTTATACATTTCAATGACTCAATGAGGGAACACTAATGTTATAATAAATTGTCTGGAACATCATGTCTTTATATTTCGTTGAAAAGGTTAAATGTTCTGTTAATCCCTAAAACAATATCACCTTGTTGTATTCTCGTTCATTGGATGATCTGATCACGCAATCACATAATCATTCTATTATAAATCATTAAATTAGCATAGTTATCTCATTATTTTTATTTCAGTTTGTCATGTTCTAATAAATTCATATTCATTTTGATTTTTTTTTTCAATTCACTAAATTCACTACCCAAAAAGATTAATTTTTATGTAATATCTATAAGATGATATAGTTTCATATACAACCTTTTTTATGGATACATTATTATAAATTCTTTATAAACAATATGGTAATACCATGGATCATAATTGAGTTTTCTCATCCATTTTGACCGTATCACGATTATAAATATTCTAGAATCTTAATTATATCATTGTCATATTTCATTAACTTCTAACTTATTTGTAGATATTATGTTTTTCATGTCATTTATTTGACAAATTGTTTATTAAAAACAACTAGAAATAGAGAATACATGGTGCATTATAAACTTATCTGTATGTTGGGTACTATAAAATGAGATAAAATATTATTATATATGAATTTAATGGACAATTTATTTATATTTAGAGTGTAATCCTCTGATTTTAATTCCTTGTGTACATAATCAGTGCATATCACGTGTAATTCCATAAGTTTTTATTAGAGAAAATTGTGTTTTACAGCATATGTGATACACATCACTGAACCAGAAAAAATGATGATTATTTAAATATGAATATTTTATCCTTGCCATTATATTTTTAGATATTCATAGGTTTACAAAAATTATTATATATATATTTTTTGTGTTTGTATGTGTGTTCTATACAAAACATTTATTTTTTGATAAATGTTTAGTATCTATTAATTCAATTTTCAATAATCTCTTTTTCCCCTTCAAAAATGACTTTTATTTATTTTTTTAGATAATTATTATTATTAAGTTCTATAAATATAGAAACATTAGATTATAAAAATAACTTAATTTTTCAAATCATCATATGATAATTAACATAGTGTTAAATTTTGGGATTCTTCAAAAAATATTTCATTTTTAGTTAACAGTGAAAAATACCGTTTTTTTGTAAAATTGTCATTAAATTTTATCAATTAAATAATTTAAAAGTCCAGTTATTTTTTTCATTCTATTTTCTAATAATATAATTTTCTGACGTTATATGTAATAAAATAAATTACATTTAATAATCATTATACCATATTTTATTATATGAATATTTTTAGGATTGATAAAAAATTTCCTGAAAACAAATTTAAAATGCATGGTGTTTATCCATTAAAATTAATTAAAAATAATCCATTAGAAGGAACTATTCAAAAAAAATATATTTATCATATATATATATATATATTATTAATAATTTAAATTCATATTGTCTTTATTTCTTCATATAATGGTTATGTAAAATTACCTGTTCCTTGAAAAATCCATTTTTCAGAAGAATTGCTTTCCATCAAGATTTTATGTTTTATTATAAATTATTCCAACTCTATGAATTTATTTTTATAAAATTTATTCCGTAATTTGAATGACCATAATTAATATTAGATAATAATAGCAATAAAATTTTGGGACATTATGAATTATAAATGTAGAAAATATTTATTACCAAGGAAATTGAAATATAAGTCAATGAAAGGAAAAAATATTTTATCAGTGACTAAAAACAAGGTAAACCTAATATAGTGAATATTTATATTTCAAATTCAATTTAATAAATATTATATTTCTCTTTGTTTGTTTATAAATAGTAATGAATTTTTTTTGATAAAAATAGATATTAATGAAATAAAACAAAAAAAGTATTTTTATTATTAATAAATTCCAATTAAGACATTCCATTTAAATGAATTAATGCATTTTAAAAATAAATGAAATATTAATATAAAAATAATACAAATTTTCTATTGATTAAAATAAAATCGCAAGTAATGATTCATCAAATCAATTGTAAATTTAATAAGGGTCTAAAAACATTTGTTGTCGAAAAAATAAAATTTATTAATAAATATCAATTATTATTTTGAAATAGATAATATACATATTTAGAAAATTATTTTTTAAATATATATATTATTTTCTAAATCAATATGATCGAAATTATCTATGGTTTATTTTTCATCATTTTTATAGAAAATAAAAATGTTAGGTAAAATTTAAATATGGTAGGAATATAAAGGGCCTATTATGATATTATATTGACAATAATGCGATGTAATAAGTTATATGTGTGGTATCCATGACCAAATATATGTTTAAACATTATAATAATGTTATTTTTAGGTACTATAACTAATTTTATATTGATTTTATTAATCCTCCAAATCCTATATTATATTTTTATTTATTACAATAATTAATTTAATAATATGACACAATTATACATCACCAATGTAAATTGTTGGGCTAAAATGCCTCCAGGTATCAATGAAGCATGTTTTAGATGATTTTTTTGTTGACAAAGTGGAAATCTGTGTTGTGATTGTTTAAAAAGAAAACCATGACATACAAATTTGTTGACAAAGGGGATTTCATGGTGGCATGTTGAGTTCAAGAGCTATGGTTAAAAATCAATGTTTGATTCTAGAACGCCGACAAAGGAATGGATGATCTGGATGTGGTACAAAAAGAGTAGATACAAGGTGACGTTGTTGACTTGAAGGATAATAAATTTGTGTGCACTATGTTTTTCAAGACCTCAACATCAAAATATGGAAATGGCATAAGGGGTTCTCAGGTTTTAGAGTTGGTTGTGTAAGTGATTTACGTGGAAGAGACTTGTGTGCCCAAACATGTGAGTCGAGTAAAGACTTTTGTGTTGTCACTCAGGGTGTCCAAATGCCCATAAATACAGTTTGACACCTCCTCCTTCGGTGTTCAGTTTAACAACTAGAAAAATCAAAGCTCCTGTTATGCAGGAGTGGTGTTCGCGCATGTGGTGTGTGGTTACGCAAGTATATGTTGCACGCCAAATGATAGTTGCATGCCTAAGGTGGTTTGGGTGTGAACGGAAGTGAGTCATGCAAGTTTCAAGTTGAAGAAGGATGTGTCACGCAAGTGGATGAGGTTGACATGCACACTAGATTTGAAGAAGCGTGAAAGATGTTGGTTGCACGCCAATATTGGTTTCGATGTACCATGGTGTGTGTCACACAAGTTTGGAGTTCCAGAATCTTGTGTCGCGCAAGTGGTTGAGGTGGACTTGCATTCCAGTTTTGAGTTCCATTCCAAGACATGCACATCGGCTTAGAGAAGGATACCAAGTAAGGTTGATTCACGTTAGAGATACAGGGCTGCGTGGAAGTTGGAAGATTTCCCAATACATTCGGTACAAAGAGAGATTCATCTATGATTAAAAGTTGGACTTCAACAGAGCATCTACATACAACGGAGAATTCATTCAATAGGGATAATAAAGATACCTATAGGTCTATAAACTATGAGTGGATCCTTTCTAGAGTATTAAGAAAATGATGATGAAGAAGGTGATACTCTCCACCAGTAGTGAGCTTGAGAAAGAGAAACAAGGAGTGACCCTTAGGAAAAAAATGAGTTAACCCTAAACATTCTAAATGTAGTGAGCTTGGGAAGGGATGTTATCTATCTCGAACCTTGTAAATAGCAGTGTGCTTATAGTGGATTTGGTACAATGGCACATTGCCTGTGTATGCTCCTTGAACGTAGCCCCGTGAGGGTGAACCAAGTGAAAAACGTTGGGTCATGTGCATTCTTTACTTTCTATTTATATAGTCCAACGGGAAAGAGAGATAAGATTGTTTTGCTTAACAGTGAAACACGATCAGAACGGGCTTTAATTTTATATTATTCATACCCTGATTCACCCACCCCACCCCCCCTCTCAAGGTATTCAGCCTTGTGGACCTAACATAATTATTCTATTGAGTTTGGCCATTGTAATTATAATGAAAATAAAAAATATCTTTTTTTATAGAAACCATGTAGAAACATGAGGTTTTTATTTTTTTATTGTATAGAGTCGAAAATCTATATTTGGAAAATAATAAAGAACTCTCCTCTCTTTTCATAAATAATCCCACCAATAATTCCATTCCACTTCATAAATGTCCATATATGGTATCCTTACTCCTCACTAACCCCTCTAGATTCCTCCCAGTATACCCTCAAGAACTCATAAATATAATCCCAAGATATTGTAGTCACCTACTAAATGTAATGTACCTCTCTCTATTATTTTCATTCATGAACTAATTTTATGTTATGCTTCTTAATTTCTATTTAACCTCTTTTGGTTTGGTTTTTATACATAACTCATACATATATTTTTATTCCCATGTGATGAGAGACCCATTTCAGTTTAATTTATCCACCCATTCTATATTTAGGTACACCCTTTATATTCCTGAAAGTATATTGAAATTTTATGACCAAAAGTGAGGGTTGCCTCACTCTTCTTTTCTATTCAAGAATTTCATTAATTTTATTCATTTAAAATTATAAAAATTTGTTTATATATGTTATTAAACATCAATGATATGTTACATATTATTTCCAAATGATTATAGACCCCATTAATATCATTATTTAATTTTGTGAATCTATTCGTACAATTATTATACTACGAAAACATCACTAAGATTTAACTCATTAAAAGACATAAAATTGTGAATTCCATCACATTTTATACATATTGTTATTCAGCTGGATATATGAATAATTATATTATTAAATAATTACAAGAATTTATTCCAAACTCCTTGATTGTGGAATTAAATGAGATGAAATTTGATCCTATGTTGAATGATATATGTGAAACACTAATGCATGTGCATGATATGAATGTGATGGGTGTGTCTATAATTATATAGACCTCTAATCCATTGTGTAATTCCTTAGTCTCGTGATATTTCATTCAAGGGAATAGAAAATGAATATAATTTTCTTCACACTCTTATGTTGCCTTTAGTGTTAAACATGACCTACATTTATGGTGTCATGTTTGATGTTATTTCCATTTTCCCATGTCACATTAATGTTTTCCTGATATATCATGCCTCATTTTTCATGTTTTCTATTTTCTTTTCTATTATGGTACCTTGATATACCTATTGGATCTCATGTACTACATTATCATCATGTTAATCTTTTTTATTCCCTTTCTCGAATTTATAGCTCAACTCATTCTTATATACGTCCCAAGATTATCTCATGAAGCCATAGAAGATTAATGATATCCATAATCATTCTAAGGTTGTTTCCAATGATGATATTGAATTCAACGTTCAATACATCATTATATGTACCTTAATTCTCTAATAAACTAAAATTAATGAACTTAGGGTTTTTACTATGTGAATGTTTATATGAAAAATCATGAGTTATTATGTAATAAAGAAAAAGGTAATAATAATTTGTGTAAAAGGAAAGTTTAGTTATTTTGGTGATTATGACTGGAAAACTCTAGAAAAATCATTATGGAAATACTAAATATAAGATGACATCAAAAAAATTTGATCAACTATAGATAATTTTGTGTCAAACAAAATGAATCTATGTCTAGACACTACAAGTGGATGTGGATCTAGCATAGATATACCTAGGGTTATCACTATAGAACACTATATTGAGTGAGTCTTGATCAATAATATGAGCAATAAAATAGGTTTTACTACACACCTGGTTTGAAATTCCTAGAGATATACATTATTTAACTCAAAATCTCATTATGAACCATTATTATGTGATAAAAATAATCATAAGATTCTATTTTGGGAAATTTATGATGGATGATATATATTATAGCCCAAAAATGCATATTTTATTGGAAAAAAATATCATTTATAAGTTATCCATTTATATATTATGGATTTCTGATCGAAGATCGCGAGGTTCAAACGAGTGAAACCCCTAATTCGGGCGAGGTGAAGAATCCAGGTAGGCGTTCTGATGCGGAATCACTGCTTGAGGATGGCATTGGGCACAGGGATTTGTTTGCTTTATGTGCAAAGAGAAAGTTGAACGCTGCTCGAGAAATTGATGGAGGGAAAAAGAGTTTTGTGGATGTTGTTAAGAACACGGGATCTTGTTTCTTCCTTGAATGTGAAGCTGCATCCTCCAGAAGGATTATCAGAAAAGGGTGCATTGCGCACGTCTCTGCAAATCAAAATGAAATTGAGGAGAGAACGAATTTGTTCAAATTCTTGATTATTGCGAGAGTGGTGGTCCCGAAGGGGTAAAATCATGGAAATTCAGTGATCTAAAGGCATGGATTGCAGATTTGGGCTTTGAAACATGGAAAATGACAGTAATGGGTCGTGGCTTCTACCACATTATCTTCCCGTCGGATGAGAGCAAACGACGAGCATGGAGTTTTGGTTCGGTTCCTATACGGCCTGGATTTCTCCGCATCCATGATTGGGATCGAAATTTTGATCCCAATGCGGTAAAAAATACATTTGACAGGTCTAGATTCGGATATGCAATCTGAACTGGTTCTATTGGCATCCGCAAATCCTTTGGGATATTGCATCATCCGTTGGACACCCCATCAGGCTGGATCGGCACACAGAGAACCCTTCATTCGGTCATTATGTCCGAATTCTTGTTGAAGTGGACATGGCTGTGACCTTGATTGAGGAGGTAGTGTTGACCACTCAGGACGACACCATCTCCTTAGGTATCTTATATGAAAGGAAACCGAAATTCTGCCTCAATTGTCATTTTTTGGGCATTATATGTCTGAATGTAACAGGAACAAATCGTGCTCCTTCTGTAAGGCTAAGGGGCATGATGAGGAACATTGTAGGAAAAGAAAGGGTAAGGATAAGATGACCAGTGCTTCTGCATTTAATAAATTGGGAGAGAAACCCATGGCTGAGCATGAGCTTGATGTTGACTCTGGTAAGGGAGTTGCAGCAGCAAATGATCAGGTGGACACCTTGCAACCCACTACATTGCCCTCTGGTGGCGCACCTATTGAAGCTGAACCTGCTTCTGATTTAGGCATCCCCATTACTGAATTTGCTATTGATGACAGTGTGAGGGAGGTGGCTGGGCATGAATTGGATGTAAATTCTGGTAAGGAGGTGGCAGCACACCCTACTTCTGATTCTGGCATCCCCACTGCTGAAATTGCTGCTAGTGATAGTCCTGGGGAGGTGGTTGTGGCCCCTGAGATTAAGGGCAATTTGGTTGTCTTTTCCCCTGTTGCTTACTGTGATACAGCGGAGGGAGGGCTTCCTGCTCTGGGTGTTCGGCCAGAGAACCCGCCTGACCCCTCTGTGGAATTTCTGCATGTTCCAGCAAGCAGGACAGCAAAAAGGGTGTTGCCTGCTAGTCTTCTTTCTGGCCCTGTTGACTCAGGTAACAGATTCTCTCCACTTGATGGTATGAGGGACGGTGATGAGGATGAAGACTCGGAGTCTGGTGGGAAGGGGACAGAACTTCCAGCAGGACAAAAGTCCAATAATCCTCATACGGAAATGTCTCAAAAATATGAGGGGCCTAGCACTAGGCTCCGGTCACATAAATGAAGATTTTTTTCTGGAATTGCCAAGGGATTGGGAACACTCCCACGGTCAGATCCCTTAGGCATTTTCTTATGACCAACATACCTTTGTTATTTGGAATTGCTGAACCAGGATTGAAATTTGAAAGCTGGAATTATTTCAAATGGGGGTCGATGGGTTACTCTTTTGTTGCAAAAAACCATTCTGAGGCCAGCACTGAATCTCTATGGGTTTTAAAGCATGACAGTGTCAATGTTAGGTCTGTTATTGCTGATTTACAATCAGTTACAGCTGATTGCACTATTTCTATTGATCCTCTTGTTGTGACATTTTTTTATGCTTCTAACTTGTACACTAGGAGAAGGGATTTATGGATGACTCTTACTAATTTTTCTAAGACTGTGGTCAACAACTGGGTGGTCCTTGGTGACTTCAACATCGTTTTGAGAACTGATGAGAAAACAGGTGAATACTTTTGTCGTATTGTGGCCTCTGATTTGATTTGTTGCATTGATAGGTGTCGACTCACTGAGGTAGTTATCTCTGGGGCTGATTTCACCTAGAGAAAACACACTATTCATGGGAGGCAGTCAGGCAGACTTGACAGATGTTTTGTTCATGTTGATGATAGGAATAGATTGATTGATATTTCTGGGAGAACTCTCCCGAGACTGCACTCTGATCATAATCCAATTATCATGGATGTCTGTTTCAACAAGGTAAGGTCAGCTCTTCTTCCTTTTAAGTTTAATAATGGATGGATGGTTATTCCAGGTTGCAGGGAAATTGTAACTAGTGCCTGGGACGTCACTTACCCAGGCAGTCCCTCTCATATTCTCTTTTCAAGTTAAAGGCTGTTAAAGCAAGACTGAAGCAATAGAGCAAGGATTCGTTCTCCTCATTGGACAATGAAATAAGAGAGGCTGAGGATTCTCTATCACTCTGCCAACAAAGTAATATGGACCAGAATTTACCCCCTAGGGATGAAATTCAGGCTGCTGCTAACCTGGACAGATTGCTGGCCCTCAAAAGTAATTTAAATCAGAACCAATTTAATATGAGATGGGTGAAGGAAGGGGACAAAAACTCTAAAATGTTTCATTGCATGAATAGAGAAAAAAGAATCAGGAGAAGTCTAAATGCTGTCACCATTGATGGAAACTTGTTTGAATCAGAGAATGATATTTCAGAGGCTGTGATTCTCTACTTTGAGAACCTGTATTCAGATTCTGGGAATGATACTTCGGACAAGATTATTAGGTGCTTTGAACCTTCGATTGGAGATGATCAGAACAAGAAACTTGTTGATATCCCCAGTGTGAAAGAGATACATGATGCCTTGTTTTCCCGGAACATTGATAGTGTGGCAGGCCCTGATGGGTTTACCAACAAATTCTTCTTGCTATATAGGGATATCATCAGTGTGGATGTTGTGAATGCGGTGAGAGAATTTTTCAGATCCTCATATCTTCCCTTTGGAATGAATTCTAATTTTGTGGCTTTGATTGCTATGAAGGAGAATGCCCTTGACATCAGAGACTTTAGACTTGTTTCCATTGGCAATACAGTGCCAAAGATAATTAGTAAGATTATTGTTAAAAGGCTTGGTGAGATTGCCAAGGACCTCATATCTTGGAATCAGTTTGGGTTTATTCCAGGGAGAAATATACAAAACTGTCTTTATACTGCTTCTGAATGTGTTAACGTCATGAAGTGGAAAGTAAAGGATGTAAATATGGTAGTGAAGATCGACATTTCAAAGGCCTTTGACACCATTAGATGGAGCTTCATGTTCACTATTCTGCAAATGCATGGCTTTTCTCAGATATTTATTGGGTTGCTTGGCTCCGTTCTGGGGAGTGTGAGGTTGTCAATTCTGATAAACGGGTCCCCCCGGGGTTTCTTTATGTGCTCCAGAGGTGTACGGCAGGGTGACCCTCTCTCTGGTTTTCTTTTTTCCATTGCTGAAGATTACCTAAGTTGGTGCCTCACTGATTTGGCCAATTTTGGGTGGTACCAGAGGATGCGAGTGGGGAGAAATCATTATGCCCCTTCCCACTTTTTCTATGCAGATGATATTTTTCTTTTTGGGAGAGCTGATAAAGGCACTATATCTTGTATTAAGGGAATCTTTTCACACTATGAGGAAGTCGCGGGACAGGTGATTATTTGGGGAAAATCCTCTGTAATATTTGGTGAAGGGCTTTCAACTTCAAGGAAAATCAGAATTGCTCATGAGCTTGGGGTGAAAAGGGATTCCCTTCCCTTTAATTATCTTAGGGTACCACTTTTCTGGGGCAGAATAAAAAGATGTCATTTTGATAGTATTGCTTTGAGAATCAACAATCAGCTTGCAAGATGGAAGGGGAAATGCTTGTCCCAAGCGGGGAGAGTGTGTTTGGTCAACTCAGTAATTACGTCAATGTTTGTGTACTCCTTTTCGTTATATAGATGGCCCAGGGCTCTCATTAGAGATCTAAATGGTAGGATCAGAAACTTCGTATGGACTGCATCAATGCACGAAAGGAAACTTGTTATTGTGGCTTGGAAGGATTGTATCAAACCTATTAGTATGGGTGGTTTGGGAATTAAGGATAACAGATTATTCAATGACACTTTGATTACGAATTTCATGTGGAAGCTACTCTCTACTTCTGATCCCTCTCTTGATTTTCACAGTCACAGATTCGTGGAGAAACTTCATGCAGGGTACTCCAGATACATTAGCTCGTCTATTTGGCCTGCTCTAAAAAAGGCGTACTTTGATATTATGGCTTGCTCTAAATGGATGGTCTCCAAGCAATCAAATCTGAATTTTTGGACTACACCTTGGATTTCTCGGCCCATTGCCGATGATGTTGATATTCTAGACTTAATGAAACTTGTAACTATCTCTGATCCCAATGAGAACCCTTAGATAAATGGTATGCTACCCAGGGCTGTCCAGACAGAAATCTCAAGATATTCTTTCAATGACATTGATGTTTTGGTCTGGACGCCCAACCTGCTTGGACGATTCACCACAAGGGAGTTTTATAAAGGGTTGTGCGGTATTTCTGGGAATCCCCCATGATGGGTGACTGTCTTTTATAATGAATTTATTCCCCCTGCTCATTATGTTTTAATCTGGAAAATCTGGAAGCAAAGAATTCCACTGCAGATCCATTTGCAGCGTATTGGGATGCACCGGGATTCGGCTTGCATGTTCTGTCTTGAAGCGGATGAATCCATTGCACATATTTTTGTCACTTGCAGGTTTTCCGGCAGATTCTGGACATACATATAGCAGATTTTCTGCTGCTCATTGAGCTGCAGTTCGGTTGATGGGTTGCTGAAATCTATATGTGTTATTGATTGCAGCAAGCAGGTGTTTTCCCTGCTGCTTGCTGCTGCGGCTGGGGTGATTTCCTCATTTGGAAGGCATGGAATGATTTAATTTTTCATAATGTCGTCCCTTCCTTTCATTATGGAGTTTTATTTTTGCACCGGACATTTTTGAATGCCTCTAAAGTGCAGACTGGCCCCATGAAAAATGATGTTTCAGACTTAATTTTGCTGCGTTCTATTGGTGTCAATGGTCGGATGAAAAATCCACTCATGATGAGGCATGTTAGATGGATACCACCCATCCCCCATGGGCTGAAGGTTAATGTTGATGGAGCGGCCTCTGGAGTACCAGGACCTTCTGGATGTGGTGGGGTTTTTCGCACGTACCGCGGTTTTGTGAAGGGATGTTTCTTCCATTATATTGGAAATGGATATGCCATTGAAGCGGAGATGTGGGAGGTGATCAAGGCAGTCAGGTATGCTGTCCGTTATTAGTGGACTGATTTATGGATTGAGTCAGACTCGTCTATTGCATTTCAAATTATTAAAGATCGATCAAAGAACGTCCCTTGGAAGATGCTACCTGAATGGGGGGACTGTCTTCGGCTTATGGAATGGATTTCTCTGGAAATCAATCATGTCTATCGGGAGGCTAACCAAGTTGCAGATGTCCTCTCAAAGAGAGCCATCATGGAGGTCAGTTCGAGTTGGTCTTTTGTTCTGCCTGATTATTGTAATTGTCTTGCTCAAGCTGATCGGGATGGGGTGACTTATACTCGCCTGTGTAAGTCTCCTATGTAATCTTCTTCTTTGTACCTTACTTTTTATGGTTTTAATTTAATAGGAGCAGGCGACAGGCCTGACTCCTGACCTTCAGAGTATTATGGATTTCCATTTTTTGATTAATAGTTTTAAAGTACTCATCCATAATTTTCAATTTATTCAATTCAATTGATTTAAATTAGAGGAGCTGAATCAAAACCCAATGTGATGTAAAATGTGATGTTTTCCGTAATGAGATACCCAACATTATGGTAGACCATGTCAGGTATCATGTTATTATGCTAAAACTTATATCAAAAATCAATATTAAAAACTAACACATAATGGAATGTCTAAAGATATTAAATAAGTGTTTAATGATATCTCAAGGTAGTTAATATCATAAATATTATAATGAAATAAAGACTACCCTTTTCGATATAAAAATTTTGATAGAGGAGCTAGTGGAAATACCACAAATGAACTCAAAAGTTTTTTCTGTGTGTAGAAATGGGGGAATAATGTAGATTATTATTGTAATATAATTTGTTTTGCATGAAGAAAGGGTATAAATTAAATCATAATACACCCTTTTTATTAAAATATATTTTTGGGCAGAATAGGGGCACATGAGCCTCATCCCAGTTGGTGTGGACTCTTATGTGCATCCAGGAAACATGGGATCAAATCTATGAGGAGGCACAATTTTCAGGGGGAACTGTAGCAGTACTGTAACAGGTACAATAGCAGGAACTGTAGGAGGCACTATTTGGCACTGTAGAAGTTGATAATTTTTTCTCATTTTGGCATTTGGTCCACTGATATGGTTTCCGAGTCCTTTAAGGTCTTCGGCCCAAACAAGCCTTCAAGAAAGTAAGGCCTTCGACCACCTAAAGGCTTTCGGGCCACCTTAAGTGCAGATGCAAACCAAAAAACCTAAAAGGAACGAGCTCTATAATGATGATGAGGAATGATATTTCACCATAGCATAAGCTACACGGATGTGATGAATGAGAGGGTACGACACCAGCCATTGGGACAAGCTTGTGGAAGCATGGGATAACCTATCCAAACAACATTGCAAAGGTAGAGAGCTGATTTCACGATGAAGATGCAGGGGAGGAGTAGTTCCAAGTAGTTATTTTGTGTTGTATGTAATGTTTGAAGCCTATGGGAAATGAATTCCTCTAAGCCCTATGGGTCATGTAATACTTACGCCTATGGGCCTTGTAAGGGTTTCACCTCACCCCTTGAAAGGTGGATTTTCAGAAATCAATAAAAAATGAAGGCCTTCGAGCCATCTGATGGATGTGCGAATAAGATCTTTATCTAAGTAAATTCGCAAATATAAGGGTCAAATCCCTGACAAATGAAGTACCTATGCTATGTAAATTGATGATATTTTGGGATTACAATGATTATGTATAGTATTTGAGAATTATGTTTTATAAGTAATATATTAATGAAATTATAGTTATAAGAATAATGAATCATCTAAGGATTATTCAAAATTAGTTTTCCAACAATGATATGAAACCTATGTTGAATGGTACCAATAACCTATAAATGTGATTCGGTGATATGGTGATATTTTTTAAAACACGTGATTGTGTGATTGATTTACCAAAATATGTGTTTATTGTTTTGATGAAAATAGTTTGATATGATATTTATAAGTCTAATCTTACGTTTATAAGTATTGAGATCAATTTGGGTGACCAATATGGTGGATTTTAAAAATTGATAAGGATCTTTTGGAAAACATATTACACTATCAAATATTTTTTAATTTTTAGCGAAATAATGATATTTTGGTTGATTTAGTATTAATTTGATATATATATATATATATATCCATTATGTTTAATATAATGGATTATATGAGATAAATTATATTTTTTTAGGTGTAAGATAAATGGTCTTAGAAAAACAATATTTTTAACATTCTTTAATGTTGAGGTTATTAATGTTATTTTGTATATAGTAGTATTTATTTTCAAAATGTTCTATATTAATCATTTGGGATTTTTTATTTAATTATGGAGATTAATAAATTATGATTTATATATTTTCATTTTTATTTTACTTTATAGAGTTAATTTTTGGTTTATTATAGTCATGATTATTCTTTTGTGGATTATCTGATCTATTAAAATCTTATTATAGTTCTTCAAGAATAAAAAATCTACCTAGCGTACTCAACTTTGGAGAATGTTGAGACAATTAAGGAAATTGATTAAATAAAGAAATTACACATACTAACAATTGTTCTTTCATTATGTTCCTAGTATATATAATAAATTAAATCTATACCACAAGATAAATAATCATGAAATTAAAAATGTGGTGATAATATGAATTTATGGTATTTTTACCCATCACAAATGTATAATCTTTTGGTTAGTGATAGTATCCTAGTCATTTTCACAATTAGACATGATTAGTTCTTCAGTGTTAGTTTTTTTCATACATTCTTATATTTTAAATTCACATTAATTATACCCTACTTGTAAACATTGTTATGTTATGAAATTTATAAATATCTCTCTCTTTTCAAGTGGATAACCCTTTTTAATATGGATTTTCAATAAATATATTTTAAAGATAAAAAACATTTCTTATTGGGTGAAATTTTAAAATTATGAGGACTAGATTTATTTATGGGGGAATATTGTAACACCATGATTTTTTAAAATATAATATTTAATTTGATATAGTATGTGATATGAAACATGAAACCCCAACAAATGATAATTATTTAAATATGATTGTTTTTACATAGACATTAATATTTTGGATATTAATTGGATTATATTATATTATATATATATATATATTTCACTCAAAATTACAGTGTAGATAAATTTTGCATAAATAATCACTTAAATATTTGTATTTTAATTTTGTTCTATAAAAATACATTTTCTAAATAAAATATTATTTATTTTTCGTGAAAATATTTATATTAAATTATAGAAATTTTTTAAAATTATTTTTATAAAATTTAAATGATTTTTTGTCATCATATATAAACTAATTTAGAGTATTTTTTTTATTTTTTTGGAAAATATTAATCTTTCATTGAATCGTTAAAATACATAGTTTTCTGTAATAATGTAATATCTTTTGATACTTTATTTAATTTCAAATTAAGATAATTATTCTAAATTTATTTTTATGTAACATAATTATTATTTATTATTATTTAATACAATAAATTATATTTAAATCAAATTTTAACCATATTTTGTTGTATCTTTATTTTTTGGATTGAAAACACATTTACCGAGAAACTATTTTAAAATGAATAATGCATATTCTTTATAATTTGTTATAATTAACCCATAATGGGGAATGATTTAAATTATATTTTGGTATAATATATATATATATAAATAGAAATTATTATAGTGAAAAAATATTTATAGAGTTTATGAAAATCCATCCTTTCCTTGATAAATGATTTTTTTAGAAAAAATGCATTCCATTGCACTAGAGGGTTTTCAATTTATTTATTAAAAATTTGTGAATGGATTTATATAAAATTTATTCCGTATTTTTAATAATAATAATTAATATTATATGGTAAGATATAAACTTAATTTTTGCACAAAATGATATTGAAATTTTGTGAATATTTGTTACCTTAGTGACAAGAAAAATAGCTTAATTAAGAGTTAACATAATTGAACATAGACTAGAGAAAAAGTAACCCTAATTATATAAATATAAATATTTTTATTTAAATATATTAATTATTATATTTTCATTCTTTATAAATAATAATGAAATAATTTTGATCAAAATAAAAGTTTGATACAATAAAATAAATATTAAATCATTATGTATTTAGAAATTTAAATTAAGGCATTATTTACGGAAGAATTCATGAATTTAGAAAATAAATTGAATATTAATATTATAATAGTATTAAATAATTTTTATTAAATTAAATTATGATATAAATTTTCTAAGGTGAAATGTAATTTTTTATAGGGTTTCAAAAATTGATATTGTTGAAAATTACATTATATATAATATAATGTTAATTATTGTATTAAAAGTGACAATAAAATATTTAGAAAAATATTTTTATGAAATAAATTTAATTTTTTTTTTAAAATAGAAATTATTATATTATATTTTTCACCTAATGTTCTAAGAGAGTTAAATATTTAGGAATAAAATTTAGTATCGTATAAATATACATTGTGTATTGTTACATCATAATGAGCAGACAATAGTTTTATTATTTAAGTAAAGTGTTTCGATGAAAAGGATATGTTTCCCCTATCAAATAATTTTTTGAAGAGATTTTATTATTTTTATAGTCCCTTTATAAATCCTCTAAATCCTATATTATATTTAATTGTTTAAAAATCATTTTTTAGAAACATTACTCATTTCCACTTCACCAATGGTAATATTCTAATAATTTCATCCCTTGGACATATAAAATATTGAAATCCATTAATATTTCACATAAAATAAGCGAATATCCAATATAATGTTTTTGGTTTTGATTTTTTAATTTTATAGATTCCAAAACCCATGTTTTTAAAATAATAAAGAACTCATCTCTCTTTTCCGACAGAAACAAACCAAAACATCAATTCATATTCAGAAAAAAAATTGATCTCATCATTACACTATCATATCCTCTTTAGAGTCCTCCAATGGTGACCCCATTCTCTAATGAAGATTGTATAATTATTTTGGAATCACCCTCTCAAGGTAAGGGATATCACTCTCTTATTTTTATTCAAGAATCTTATTTATGTTACGCCTATTTCTTCCTTTTTTTCATGTTTTGTTTTGTTTTTTTACATCACTAATACGTACCTATTTTATGTCCATTTCTTTATAAACCGCATTAACTTTCATTTAGACCTCCCATGTTAATTTTTGTACACATTTTATGTTGTCTAATTTATCGAGTGATTTTTTATACTAAAGGATAGTGACCAATGTCTCTTATTTTCAATTCAAGATTATTATAAATTTTATGAGAATTATTTAAAATTAATAATTGTAAAATTTGTTTTTCCACAGTAAATTTACTATAAAAAAGAATTATTAATTTTCATATATCCCTTAATCTCCCATTAATCTGTTTTATGATTTCTTGAGTACATTTCATAAGATACAAAAACATAACTATGATTTTACCCATGCCAAAAATTTGTGTTCTGAATACCATCACTACTTCTAATATTTTGTATTGAACTAAAAATACATATATTTAGTTTATTGGTTATTTCAATGTATTTATTCCACACTCGTTTATCATGGAATAAAATGTGTTGAAATATCGTCCTTTATAAAATGATCGATATAGAACACTTATGCATACTAATGATATGAAATTGATGCTTGATCAGTAAATTATACTATGATCTTATTCATTAGGTTATTTTTTAGACTCATGAGATGTAATTAAATAGTTTACGGAGTGAACCCAATACATAATTGGAGATTTTTCACAACGTTATGTTGTCTTAGAAGTTATCCTTGACCTATGATTATGATTTCATGATTAAATATTTTCCCCATTAACTTTTTTTCCATTATGTTATCATGTTATATCATGTTGAATTGTTCATATTTGTGATTGTCGCCCCAATTATGTTACCTTTATATTTAAATTGGATATCATATACTAAATTATCATAATTTTATGCCTTTTTGTTCCCATAATACACTTTATACACCACCTGATTCTTTTGTATGTCTCTAGTTTTTCCCATGCAGTTTATGCTATGAATTTTGACTCACCATTGTAGTATAATTTGTCTCATGATATATCAATCTATACTCATTTCATTGGATGAGTATATATTAATTGTCCCACTATTTACAATAGAAAAATCATTAAAATTTTCACAAAAAAATAAAAAAAAATTATCTTATCATAACTTATATAAAGGACATTGGTTTATCAAAAATTTCTTTATGAAATAACCCATGGAAAATTTTTCATCATAATCATACATGAATGCATCATAATATAATCCATAGAACATGGAATGGGTTTCATAAAATTTATTTCTTCATAATAAAAAATAATATAGAAAAATAATATGTGTTTTGTTATTGAATCAAATCCCTAATAATGGTTTAGAAACCTTAAAGGATGTTTTCATAGGATGTAAATTATTTTAAAATATCACTTGAATAATTTTTTTAGGGAAATAACCTTTTCAATTTTTAATGTCTTGTTTAAAATACAATAATTTAAGAGATGATAACATTTTTTCTAAAAAAAATTGGATAATTATAAAGTAATATTCAATGAATTGAGTAGCTAAAATAATGGTAAATTTTATTCATGTCGTATACTATAAAACAAATACCCTTTCTAATTTTTAGAGAAAAATCAAATGTAAATTGTTTAGATGATGTAAAAAATATTTCATTTCATAATTTTTTAATAGAAGGTAATAATAAGTGTCAATAATAAGTCACATTTGTAAAATATTGTTTTTCTGTCATAGATAAAATATATATTCAATTAATATATCCTTACTACCATCCATATAAAAAATAATGTGGACAAAATATCACATCCCTCCATAGAGGTGATTTTTTTCACATACGCACTACCGAGTTTTTCATTTTCCAATGAATAGAAGTATAAGATGGTATATGAGATATTATTTATCTAAATGTATAATTATATCATAATTTTTATATTTATATCAAATATATCATTATATATAGTCATGAAAGGTTGTTCAGAAAAACAAATTACATCGGTTTGTGAGGAGGTACTCCACCAACAACATGATCGATAGTTTCACATCCAATATGGTGGAAAAGGAGTTGGATATAGGTTATTTCATTAAAATAAAAACATTTTAGTATATGGAAGGAACTAATGAAATTATTTCGGAATATAAAAGAATATTTGAAGGATATAGAAGAATAAATAATAGAAACATTCTCAGTTAAGAATAATTCCTCTTCATTAGAAAACTGCTTTAGGTTTTCAAAAAAAAGCCTTACAAGGATTGTTTTATGAAAAAACTTGGGACTATAGATTATTTTTTTTGAATGTAATGAAGGGTTTTAATTATTTATTCGAAAATCCAAAAGGATCATGAAATTTGGAGAGTATATTATAGGAGGTGTCCAATTATATGTCGGGGTGGGACCTATATGGATATTTCTTAAAAGAATACACTATAATAAATGAATACTCAAGATAAATACATTAAAATGGGAAAATATTCTAGATTGGTATTGTATTGGGTATAAATATGGTAATAAAATATAAATTATACCAGATTTTAGGTCACATTAACCCTTATCTTTTTAGTTTAACCCCTATAAATCTATTTTTACATTAACTGTTGGAACAAATTTTTCTATTTTTACTATTAACAATGAATAATAATTAATATGACAATATTATAATATATAAATTATTAAGATTAAAAAAAATGAATCCATTTCTAAATATAATTTATAGATGTTTCAGAATTGTATATAAAAATAATCCTACAAATGAAATAAAAATGAGGGGTTCAAAAGAAATTTGTTTTCAATGTATTAATTTTTTTAAAATGAGAAGAAAAAAAGAATCCAATGGAATAAAATTACGAATAATAAAATAATTGAAATAAATTTACATTATAAATATTTCAAAAAAAATTTGAATTTACATATTCATTTAATGAAAATTTATTTTTTAATAAGAATTAATACTGTTTTATATTCATCAAAAAACTATACACCTAATAAATTTATCAAAATTAAAATATATGGTAATTTTAAAATTTATATTTCACAAAAAGAATTCAATATTTTCAATTTAATATTCTATAAGTGGAATAAGATAATTTTAAAACATGTTTGAAAATGGTGATAGAGCTATTTTTAGGGGTAAATTATATAATACAGTTTTAATATTAAAAATGAATTTATTGTTATCCATTTACTATAAATATAATATATTAATGATAAAAAATGAAATTAAATATATTAAATTAAAATTTAATTAAATTATTTCACAAATATATACAAATTCCATTTAATAAGATAAAAATACAATATAGTAATAAAAATAAATTTCCAGAAAAAATATTTCTTTTACTCTCAAATGAGTTTTTTTCATTTATAAATATTAAATAGAAATGATTTTCTTTCAATTTTTATAGACCAAAAAACTATTCATAATTTATTTAGAAATATTTATATTAACTAATCCTGTTTCTAGGTGATAAATTTCATAATGAATAATAATATTTTAAATGTATTTCATAGTTTGTTTAATCTCAGTCTTACATTGAATAAAAACTATTGATGAAATTATGTTTATTTAAAAAAAGATATGTTATAATATTACAAGGGTTTATACTATCCCCCCTCTTAAATAATGTTACTCCCTAAAAATTATGTTACAGTAATACAAACAACTACTTATACTTTTATCTCATCATATTCTTAGATACCCATATCACTTCAATAATTAGTTTGTTATGCTACAAAACATTTACCATGTGAGTTGTCTGGTTTCATAGAACCTTCTATATTGGGGTTATAATCTCAATATATTATTCCTTATAATATATATTTTTTTCTCTATGTTAATAACATATAAAGGTTCTAGTATTCATTTTTTTATGATAGTAAGATGGAGTACATCGTGAAGTTATGAGTTTGTCGGTAAAAGAGACAAATTATATCCCACCATCCTAAATTTTCATGGATTGTGAAAAAAAATAACTTGGGTTCAAATTTTCATTCTTTCTGAATCAAATAACCTTGTCCTATAGATAGATTCACATAAATACCTTCTCACCAAATTCAAATTTGGTGTAACTCTGATGATTATCAGTTTAACATTCATATCGACACTAAACTGTATTTATATGATGTTAAATGTTTCAAACCTTCTCTACCATTTCACCACCTATTTACGTTAAAAATACCTTAATTATCCAAATTCATTCTAGTGAAGTGGTGTTCTACATCTTACCTTCATCCCACAACAATCTATATTTGGATCATTCTTTACCACTAATTTCTTAACGATATGATTTCTCTACTTTATCCAGGATTTCCATATCCATATTTTTAAAATATTAAATTATTTGATCCTTTTATATCCTTATCATAGATATGCTAGATAAATCCCTTCAAATCAACTCATAATCCCCCCATTATTCTTTACAAGGGTGGTAATTTATTAATAAGTCATAATCATTAATCAGATATAACTATATTCTCTATACATATTTAAATATTTCTTCATGAATATATAATTTAAGATTATATTATTAGTATATATATCATATATTTATATATTATGCTCATTCCTCCATATCATTAATGAAACAAATACTACAGGTAACTCCAAATCAATATTTGTGTACATTTTATAATTAACATTTAATTTCTAGGAGGCATAATCTATAACAATATCATTCAGCAATAAAATGCATCCCAACACATTCTGGGATGAATCACTATATATTAGAACCCCTTCCCTATAATTGTGTAATGTAAGTATAGGTGGGAAGACTAACATTCTCTTTATTTCTTTGAAATTTTATTCACATTCATTTTTCTAAAAGAATTTCTCTCCCATCATACTTATCATAGTGAGTTTATCATAAATTAATGATAAATCCCCCACAAATAGATGATAATTTCCATCCAATCCATTAAAAATATGGATCTCAGTCCTGGTGGTTCATCAAAAAAAATCTCAAGTTATCACAAAGATCTTAATTTATCTTTGAACATAAAATATTTTCATCTATAATGTGTAACTGAAATGGATCATGGTAATATCTATATCCCTTATTCATAAAATCAATGAATATATTATGACTATTTTTAATACAAAATAGAATCGATATATATTCACAATTTCAATAAATAGTAGGAAATCATGTATTTATTATATCTTCTTTCTTGAAACTAAATTTATTATATATAGAAAAATTATAAAACCTTGACAAGTATTGAGAACAATTATATTAATAAAAATATTCAATATCATGGGGTATACAATATATGTTCTTTATTTTTATCTTTTTAAGTTCCTGAAAATCCTTTCAGAGTCACATTGATCCGTCATTCTTCTTAAAAAATGAAAAGGTGTTTCCCCAGGGGATGTAACTGGAAGAATAAATCCTATTTTAAGATTCTCCTAGAGTATATTCTTCAATTTCTATAACTCTATATTTTCTATTCTATATATTGTTTTTGAAATTTTCATTGCACCAGTTATGAGTTACACTGAAAACACAACATCATGATTTGGTTGAAGATTATTATTTTCTTCTACAAACACACCAATCAACTTGTACACAATAGGATCATTTTCATTGTTGAGTTTTCCATTAACCATCTAAGATAAACACCTCATTTTAATAATAATCAAGACACATACATGAAATTTCCATTATGATCTCTAATTTT
This sequence comes from Viscum album, assembly GCA_963277665.1. Classification (NCBI taxonomy): domain Eukaryota; kingdom Viridiplantae; phylum Streptophyta; class Magnoliopsida; order Santalales; family Viscaceae; genus Viscum; species Viscum album. Next base: position 808,949,980 of record OY728126.1, on the reverse strand, counting down.
TCATCGCACATATATATAATCATAGGATAGTTTATAATATCAATCATTAAATCCCATAATTTATAATTCCAGAGGTATTATATAGAGAAATATAATCCATGCCTAGTATAATATAAAGTTAAACTTTAGGGAGAAAAAAATCATTTTTAACAAGGAAATAAAAAAACCAAATTTTAATGATAGATTATATATTTGATAAATGTACTATTAGGGGGTTTCATTGATAATTAAACAACCAATTATTTTGGAAGACATTTTTAAACCCAAAAAAAATTATATAGATATAAAATATTTGATGGATACATAGTCTAAATAATAAATTAATATTTACAGTGTTATTTTTATGTATACTATTCACTGCATCGCTATTATACCCATCATTAAGAAACATTGATCACCTATGATATCCATTTGTATCTATTTTTATGAGTTTTAAAATAACTATAATCATCATTATCCTTTTTATTTGAGAAATTGTTAACATTACTACCATGTTTCTTTTATGTGAAAATCTAGAATCTGTGTGGTGAATTTGGTGTATTTTATTTATATTCAAATCATTTGATAGCAACCTATTTTCACATTAGTATTCATTTTATTGATAATGTTCCTTTCAACGCATCAAACATTGACAAGGACACCCAAATTATCAATGTCATGTCTGCATCAACACATGGATCATAAATGAATGAAATAATCTTCTATACATGGTTTTTATAGTTTCTCGTTGAATAAATTTTTTTATTCTTATAAAAACCATGATATTAATTTGTAACTCGAATATCCAGTTTCAGATTCATATAACATATAATGAATTGTGCATATTTATTGATGTCCATCACGGATAATTCTTTTCACACACAAGGTTTTAATCCATTAATGATTAAATTATACATAAATCTATTCTTGACAATATTACCATAATCATACCTTGATAGTATTTTAAATAATTCATCATCAATACAAATAGAATTAACATACTACCTCAATTGCTCAAGATATTCCCATATTATTTTCATAAAAATAATATGACCTAATTTATTATTGAAAATTAATCTCTTAGACAACTTCCACTATATGAATACAATTTATTCTTTTTGACTTGTATTTTATATAGGATCCCCCTATTGATCAATGCCATATTCTTAATGATAGTAATCAAGAATGACTTTTAAATTCTCTAAAAAATAAAATGGAAAATATCTTTTAAATGGTACTAATCCATTCTTCAAGATTTGGTAGATCGAAACACCCACTAAATGAAGATCAATGTTTCCGGATGAAGGACTATATTGAATATTCTTTTCCATTTTATCATTTGGATGTCCAACAAAATTAGTAGATTTAGAATGTTTTATTAGCATAACAATGAAATTTTTCATTCCATCCCCCATAACATTTGGTTTATCATGAGGAAAATAATTATATTATCTATTTCATTCATCATTAACATCGTTCATTCTGAATACATCCATCGATGACAACCAAAAGCATAGTTTATACCATTATAATCATAAGGTAATAACATATAGTTCTGAAAAATAATTAATAGGGTGTATAAATCATGACATCTTCTCTATAATATTTTCTAAATTAGATTCATTCAATTTCATCCATGTCCATTACAATAACATTATAATGTTATACCATAACTAAAATTATACAATTTTTTCTTATAAAAGTATTATCATTCGTGTTTCCAAAATACAAAAAAAAACATGATATGATGAAAACTATAGAAACATATAACATTCATACATAGATATAACATTTTAATAGATGAATACTCATTACATAATGTAATGGTCCATTCCATAATTGAATAGGTATAGTGCCTTTGGATACATTGACACATAAGAATGTTTTTTATAAGATATCTACATCGTCTTGCACTATGATTTTCATAAATAGAATCCATCATAGACATATCAAATTTAATACTATACTTTAAAACCTGTTGAAATTGAATCATTATAAGTGGTTACCATAGATGACTAGTAAAGATAAATAATAGAGATATCAATAAGTACATAATAATAAAAAGAGAAAAAGTGTAAGATAACAAGATCATAAAATTTGAAATGAAAACCCTACATATAATATATCATAATATTGAGTCATGGAATGATGGTTTGATGTCTGTTAAAGATTAATCATAAATTAATCAAAGAACATAAACCATGATAGAATAACAACAACATTTTATATAGATTTATGTAATTAACATAATCATTTAAAATAATTTCTTTAGTAGTCACGAATCAATTCCAAGCATATCATAGTGAAACAGGTTCACTCCTCATACCATTATAATAGTCATGGTCCACTCCCAAGAATACCATATTGGATAATTTTGTTACTAAACTAGGTTCATTCCCAGTTCCAGACATGTTTATCTTAATATATATGTATTATTAACTAATTAATTGGAGGGATATATATTTCCAAGACAACGGATAATGTAATTAAAATCATACATATTTCCATCGCATGTTAAAAAAATCATCATATCATAATACATTTAAGGAAATAGTTTTCATAAAACATTAATTATGGAAAAACCCATATAAACAAAGTGGTCTTTATTAACATTACATAAATTCATCATTACATTTTATATCGAATAAAGAATAGGTTTAATAAAAATATTTTCATCATAATCAAAAACCAACTTGAAAACGAAATATTGTACCATTTTATTATATACCATGTAATGGTTAGGAAACATTAGAGGATGTCTTGGTATATAGAAAATTATTTTAAAATATCACTTGGAATATTTCATTTGAAAAATACCCTTTCTAATTTGATATTAAAAATTTTTAATATAAAAACATCCAAATATTAGAGAGAAAATTTTATTTGATATGATCGTCATAAACAACTAATGGATTCATCATTGTATTTTTGTTAATGATGGAATGAAATTCCTTTTATGCTATATAAGATAAATCAAATATTCATTCCATATTTTCTACAAAAAGTGAAATGTACCATTTAAAAAATTTACTATAATAATAATTTAAAAATGATTAAATATTCAGAAATTTCTAAAAATATTTTAAAAACCATTGGATAATTTCAATAACATTCTTTAAATATTTTGTGAAATCATTGACACAGAAGAGAAATGATTTTCGTCCGAAGATAGAAATAATATTAGTTTTACAAAATAAAATTATCATAGTCACTCGAGTAATTAAGAAGAATAATATTGAAGGAAAATAATTAAATTTTAAAAATATAATAATTATAAAATACATTGGATTCTTAATAGATAGACCGTAATGTTTCATCATCATAACTAAGCTGTAAAAATACCGATAAACAATGAGATTGAACATGATACCCCTACCACATCAGTAACTTTTTAATCATTTTCTCTATAAAATATATAAACTTATATAGAAGTATAAATCACCATAATCTTCATAATATGAATCATAAAAATGATTCTTGTGTGTTGTATACACCACATAATAGAAACATGTGAAAGATATGAAATTTATCTCAAAGAAATATAAGTGTGAAAAAATTCACATACCTTAGGAGTGATTTAATTCATATGTATTTGAAAATTATATATAATAAATATAGCTATATTTTAAAGATATTTCAGATCCATTCCAAAATAAATTTTATGATATATTATTTTATTAAATCCATTTATTCAATATTTATTAACAATTCTTTATTAAAATCCACATTATGTTTAATAACTGCTTTGTTTTACTTAAAAGTGTTGGTCTAATTGTTCTTCACCTTTTAATTTTATCTGTACTCTAAAATATCATTAATTTTATTCATGATATAAATATCTTATATATATATATATATTTATCAAATAAAAATTGATATTGGAAAATGAATTACACCGTTCCGGGAGATGGTAAGCTGTACGTATAAATGGACATTTTCTTCATTTTTTACATTTTTTTATAAAAGGGTAAATAATTATTCAATATTAATGAATCATTTATATATTATATATATTATATATACTATATACTCATTAAATATATCTTTATTAAAAATCATTTCAAAATAAAATGAAAAATGTATCATATTGCTACATGAAGGTAATAGTTCGCACAAACGCACTAGTGATGTTATAATTTTCCAATGGATTGGAAGAGAAAAAGGTTGATGTGAAATTAAAATTATATAAATAAAATTAATTTATAACTATTATATACATTTTATAAAGCTGTCATTATATCTAGCGATGGGATACAGTTATGGAAAATGAATTAAATCGGATCACGAGGCGACGGTCCTCCATACACACAATCTCGAAATTCATATATCATTTGAAGGAAGGGGAGATGGATATAGCTTATTCCATTACAATAACAAAAACTAATTATATGTAATATACAGGTGTTATTATTTCCTCATTGCATAATAATATTTCAAGGAGGTGCATGAATAATTAAAATAACTACTCTTGGATAAAAATGATGAATCTTCTTTAGAAAACTCTTTTATTTATACACAAAAATACCTCCTATGATAGTTATATGATCAATAATGGGATTCAAGGTAATTTGGACAGTTTAATTTACGGATTTTTTGTAGGTATTTTTTGATTAAAATTATCTTAACGGGTGGATATAATTTTTGAAAGGAAATTCTTTTATAAGTTGGGCAGGGGTACCACAAGAAATGTATAAAATAGAATACAATATGATAAAGTCATTATTAGACCGAATGAAATCGAATGTCCATAAATTATATTTTCATGTATTATATGACTGAAATATTTCAATAAAATATAAATTATGTAGGTTTTTAGGTCATTTTTACTGTGATCAATTTAGAATAACCCCTGGTAAATATTTTTTAACCTTCAGCATGGTAAAATATTTTTATTGTTTTTACTATTAATTATAACAAAATGTTTTGTTAAACATATTATATAAAGTTAATTATTTATATTCCAAATATGTAGTCTAGTATAATATATTCAGTTAATATAATAGATGGAATTTAATTTATAATTTGACCACAGACACAAAGAAAATGAGGGTTTTAAATGAAAAATGTTTATAAGTATAAAACATTTTTATATACATATTTAACATATAAATGAATAAATTTCTCTATATTTAGTTAAAAACAATATAATTTCACTAATTTTAGATTTATAACATTTTTATAACAAAATACGGTTTCTTAAATTATTTAATTAAAACGATTTTTTTAAACAATCATCATTTTTCAATACACATAGAGAAATTAATATTCTGTTAAATTTAAAAAAAATTAATACAAAGTACTTTGAAATTATTTATTCAATAATTTAGATAAATTTTTCATATATATTTTAAAACATTATTGAAAAATAAATTTGTTATTAGTTCAAAATATTTGAAGAAATTGTTTTTAGAAAAAAATAATATTTTTAATCATAAAAACAATTTATTTTTATATTGTTCAAACAAAAAATAATAGTTTAAAGATAAAAAATACAACTGAATTTATAATATATAAATTTCATTAATATGAGTCAAAAATATAGAATAATTTAATTTATTTCGATAAAAACACATTGCAGGAAATAATCTGAATTCTGAAAAATATTTCATTCTATTTTAAATGAATTTTATTTTCATTTATAGTAAATTTAAAAGTAAGGAATATATTTTTTAGATGTTTAGTATATACTTTTTTTATAATTTAGTTATTTTTATTTATTATCTCCAGTAAAATTTCATGGTGATACATGTCACAAGGAATTACAATATTTTAATAATATTTTTTGTTTCATTTATACTTGCAAGGTATCGAAGAAATTAAATTTAGTTGAAAAATATATATATTTCAAAAAATCTCATTGTTTTTTCATGTTTCCCTTTTTCTTTTTATGAATTATTTACGTGTTTGAAGATATTTGCATGGTATAAGACGATATAACTTGACATAAGATTCTTAGTGAAGTTTTAGTAATAATTTTGGGAATCAATAATATGTTTTCTAATCAGAAGGGTATGTGAGGTGACCCATGCACAAGTTGTTGAAATTTAGTGATGAAAATTTTATGTAAAATCCATGTTGTATACATCCTGTGTTAGATGTGTGGCCAAAATAAATCCTAATTTTTTGATAGTACTGAGACCATTCCACATATGTGGATAGTTTTATCATCTCTAGTGAATCTATGGAAAAAACATCAAGGAGAGAGGGTTGGATCCATGGTTACCAAAGGCTCTTAGTTATAGTATCTGATTGTTAATGGATTTGGATTTCACTATTATGAAATAGAGGACACTCATTCTATGTAGAAATCATAAGTTAAAATGATTTCATTTGTCTTTATTTATTTCAGCATAAACTATGGTAATCTAAAGTAAGGACAGTTACTATAAGAGGTAAAATTATTACATCATAATTATTTGTTCTTGAATTTTTTGATAGTGTAACATTTAATTACATTATATCATATATGTTTTTTGATATGATGGGTTTTAATTCCGATCATATTCTCTTTCAGATCGTTCATTCCACTCCCATGGTATCATGCAAGGGGAAAGGTATTCATTGGCTAGAGTGTATCTTGTTGATTATTGACATTAAATTCATTTGTTACATCCTTACTCAGGATCTTGATGTCTTTCCCGAAATTATTGGAATGGATTAGATTATCTTATTTAAGGCCCACATTGACTATCATCATTATTATGTTTATTATCATACTTCTAATTTAGTCCCTCTAGATTTATAGGGTGAGTGGGATGCTAGATCAAGGAGAGTGGGGCTTATTGTTAATCTAGAATGACCTCATGGTAGATATATTATATGTTTCTTGAATTCACTAAAAAATTATTGAGTAGAATTCTTTCTGCAGTTATGGGTGAGTACCCAATGGTGTTTCCTAATAATTTTTCTTATCATCCCAGAGTGATGTTCCATTTTTTTGACCTACATCCAATTATGATAACAATTTATATACCATCATATCATATTGAGCACACTTTTTTAATGAAATTTAGTGATTACCTTGAAGATATTATGGTTGGACAATTTATTCATCGTAGTGTTCCAGCTTATTATTCTCTTATTCTATTTGAAAATAATGCCTATGAAAGCCTCTAGAGTTGTGTTGATTACTATAAACATAATCATGTAAATATTTATAATATTAACCCTTTAAAAATGATTGATGATCTATTGTGTCAACTATATTTTATTTATAGTACCAAGGGGTGGGGAAGAACATAGTCGAGATCAAAGCGCAGGTGGCCATTCTATCATTTGATAGCTGGGGCTTGTGGCAGGCAAGGAACAAGGAAAGATTCAAGGGGAAATCCTCTTCCATGATATCCATTGTTTCCCGGGTCATTTTCTTGATCTTTGAATTTTCTCACCTCATTCCCAACTAGGACTCTGCCCCCTCCTTTTGCTCTGTTCTTGGCCCTTATCTGAGATCTCCTTCTACTTCAATCTCTCCTTCCGGATGGTGGATAAGGTGGTTTCCTCCTATCAGAGGTTGAAAATGAATAATAATGGTTCATGTGCATTGGGTGTGATGTATGGTGGAATTTTTGTTTGGGATTACATCATCTCAGTGATCATGGCCTTTTCAGCATTCATCAAGAGTGGAACCTCCCTCCATGCTGAAGCTCTTTCTCTGCTGGTTGGCCTTGAGGTATGCAGCGGGGGCAATATCATCTTAGCAGCATTGGAGACGAATTCCCCGATCCTCCATAAGGCTCTCCTGGGTACTTCATCCATCCCTTGGTCGATCCTGTATTATATTAGAATTATTAATAGATTTATTGGAAATGGTCCATAGATTTTCCACATTTGGCACGAGGGCAACAGATCGGCTGATTATCTTTCTTTCCAGGCTCCCCTCATTGAATCCTTCATGTCTTTTACTAAATATTTGTCGCATAAACCTAAAGGGGCTTCCATTATTCTTGGGGATTCTATAGAGTTTCATTTTTGTAGGCCCCCATGATTTTTTCTTTCCCTTGATAAACCCTTCCAGGGGCCATGTTTTCAAATAATTAAATAAGGTTGAGAGTTGTTAGGATACAAGGTATATATTTTTACTTCCTAGTTATGTCATTCGGATTTATTATCATGTGGTATTTATAGAATTGATAAAAAATTTCATCCACCTATTTATGAAGTCTTTAATAATGTTCATTGTGTATTATATTTTTTTGAACTCTAAATATTTGGTAGAATGCATGGGTTATATGGATAACATTCCTAAACTCAAGAAAGAACAGTTCTGGTATGAAATATTATATAAATTTGAGTTTTATATATTGAAATAAATTATTTATGTAATTTTATATCTGATATGGGTATCTCTAGGGATCATGATGTGATTGGGAATGATTTTTCATGGTAGAAACCCAAAAAAAATATTATAGGACAAGATATTGTTAGGATTGGAATGATACTGAATAAAAAAATCATGGAATGCCTATGATTGAATCTTTTATGTTATATTTTATCCAAAAAGGTGATTCCTTAAAATATAATTATTAAATTTAAAGATCATTTGATGATGTAAATTTGATATTTACATTGTATTTTGTTATGATTTTTCCTAATTTGGGATTGATTTATAATGTTAAACATGGCGCATCATGTACAAGATTTTTATGAGTTTTGTTCTAGGAAAAGAATGTGGTTTTCTATGGATCTCAATAATTATGATCCCATGGTATGAATTATTTGAACTAAGTCCATGAGTTGGAAGACATGATTCATGATATCAATATATGGTTACACTATCTATTTGGTGAGTAGTTTACTTTGAATTCTAATAACAAGAGAGTGAAGTTTAATTTTACCTAGCTAGACCTGAACATATGATAGACAAACATGGTTGAATATCATTATAATTTTTATTTTTATATTTCATATTTACTATGAAAAGGGAATTTATCCATCCACAAATTGATCATTAAGTAACTAACTCAAGCGTTAGTGGAACTAGAGGACTTTTAGTCTCAGTTGAGTCGGTTTTATAAGATGATCTTGCAATTAGAAAAAGATGATGCACATGCTTTTTTGGATTTTGTGAAATATTATTCATCATCAAAGTGAATGAAAAATCATAAGAAAAGAATAAGTTGGATGAAGATTATGGAATGAGTGAGGGTTGAATTTCCCCATTAAGAAACTAATTCACAAAAAAAATTAATTTTAAATTTAAATGATTTTTAATTAATAATGAAATAAATTGAATACATGATTGTTGATATATTTTATTTATTTTTTATAAATACAATATCAATGAAATTATTTCTCATAAATAAAAAAATAAAAATTATGAAAGTATGTAAGTTGATGTAAAATTATGAAGATTGAAAATTATATAATAGATTAACATAATAGATAAGGATTTAGGATAAAGCATGATATGAGCCCCTACCTATCAACTGCTTGACTCAAGAAGTTTATTTTTTAAATATATTGTTCTCAGAAAATACTATGAAACCAGTCTCTCACATGTATATCTTATTAGATCTCTACTAAGCTTAACTAGTAGCAAAATAACACATCCAATTAAATTTTTTTGTGAATTATAAGTGAATAGTTTTTTAGGTAAGATAGGTTTACTTTCATAAAACCCATTTTAAATTTTCTATGACATTACGTTATCTTAGGATATTAAATGGATAATGGTTATATTTGAATGAAAAGGTTGGAGTTAATTTTAAGTATTTGGACATTTTGTTAACACTTTTAGCAGATTTTATGGATTGATAAAATTGCCATCAAATTTAAAAAAAATGATTTTAGTAACCATATTGATCAAACAAGGATCCAATAAATCCATTTTATAAGAACTAATAGTATTGAGAATAGATATAATTCACTGAGTCCTACAAAGATGGTTATGCAATTTTGATTCTAAATATTACTGGTTAGTCACCACTGTGTCGTTATTGGCCAACACGGAGACATGAAATATATAAATACAAAACATAATGAAGACTATAGGCTCATGGTAGGCCGATAGTCTTTGTGAGGTAGGAATGTATTCATGCTGAACCATTTTCAGTATATTTTTACTTCACCGGCTAACTGGTGGGTGTTTTGGAAAAATGTATTTTCATCAAAAAAGTTACTTGCTATCCGATGCAGTCGATTTGAAATCTAATTCACTTCTACTCTCTTCAACATCATTCCAATTATTTATATTTGATCACTAAATTTTTCCATGGTTTTTATAAATCTAAAGTGACATGACTACGCCTTTATCTATTCATTATAGTACATTAATATGTCATGTAATTCACCACTATTAATTTAAAAAAAATTGTAGTAAACATAAATGAAAATGTTAGAAGTATACGTGAGTGTTTTTATAATGAAAAATGTATGATGGAGAGAGTTAAAAATTATTTCACTTTTTATGATCATAATCACGTAATATAAAATTTTAAATAAAGCATAGATAAATAATTAAAAAAATTAATGTAAATAGATTAATATAAATTCTTTGGATTCATTTTATAAACATTATAAATCTTGATTTTAAGAATTATATATAATAATTTCAATAGTTTTTAGAAAACTCCCCCTTTAATATGCATTGAAATTTTATCCCAATTAAAATTTGTGATATTTTGCCCAAATTGTTATTATAAAAAAATTATAACATAAAAAAACCGTAAAATAATTATATAAAGTATTATAAATTAGAATTAGTTTGAAGAAAATTCTTAATGAACAGAAAAATAATTTTGAAAATATTCTCACAAGAATATTTAAGAAAATAATTTCATTTGAATTACACTGTAAACAATAAAATTTTACAGAGAGAGTGGAATGTCTATGTGAATGGAAAAAATTATTTTTTAGTAGAAGAATATAAAAATAATATAATTTTATAAAATAGTTATTATCTTCTATAATTCTCTAACAAAATAATCATAATAGAGGCAGTGGAATACTAAATGAATAATTAAAATAAACAAAAAAGTAAAAATATAAAAATGTTAAAGTGGTAGAAAATAAATTTACAAAGATAAAAAGTATGTATCAGAGAGATTTAAGTGAAATATACAAGAAAGTAATTAAAATGAACTTCATAAATATTATTTCCATACCACACTTTTCTATAAATAATATATTCACATTCATTAAAAAAGAATTATTTGAAAGCTTGTGTATATATTATTCATTTTTTTATAATATACATCAAATAGATTTTTATTTTTGGAATTTGATTAGAGGAAGCTCAAATGGAAATCTAAATACAATTATATTTATAATATTTTATCATTTTTTTATTACCCTTTAATAAATATAAAAAATTTATTTTAAAAGATAAATATATATATATATGGTTTAAATAAAGTTATTTTTTAAAAATATTTGAAAATGAAAGGTATAAAATATAAATATATGTTATCAAGGAAAGTGTAAAAAAATTGAAAAATGTATTATTTTGAAAATATGAATTTGAAAGAAGTTGAAATATTGAAAAGTAAAAATTAACTAATTTGAACATGAAAGGTATATCTATAGAGAAAATTTAGAAAAAAAATTATATAATTATCCCCCTAAAATGATAACATAATTGTGAAAAGGGGTCATAAGAAAAATAAAAAAACAAATTATGAAATAAATTCAATATTTAGAGAAGTAGTTTTCCAAAAAAAATTAAAAAAAAATTAAGGTAACTCAAGATATAAATTTTGAAAATAAAAACTATCTGATTATAACCATTACTAATTCACTTTTAATGAATTAAAATTTTATCAAGGGGTATAAGTTTGTAGAAATATTAGAAATATGATATGTCATTTCGAATAATTTCAATAATATATTCCCATTTTGGAAATGATATATTAGTAAATAGTAATGAATGTCAATGTGTTTTGTGAGTGTGTGTCGGATGTGATTTTTAGAGAAATTAATCGAACTGGTATAATAAAACATTATTATGTTGTGGTTTAGTGTTGTAATAAATTCCAAGAGACATTATTGAATCTATGGAACATGTTAAAAAAATTTCTAGTTGTTATGTATTATCCTTCTTCTATAGAAAGTAAAAATGAATTCTACTTTATAATACATCATTTTACTATGGTTTTTTTCATGTTGATGTAAATGTTCCCTAGTAATTTCTCCTATTTTATTCAATCCAAGTAATTAGTATCAGAAATATATGTTAGTTCAAAATTGGTTCATTTTGGATAAAACAATCCAACATTTAGGGAACTATATAATCATAAAAATATCATTTGACTGATTCGAAACGAGTTTCCCTTATATAATATTGAAAATAATAATAGTGGGAAACAATAAACAAGATATAATGTTGGATTACAATGTGGTAAATTATACTACTGACTATATTCTTTTAAAAAATTCCCACTATTGTACAAATATCATCCCTTTTAGGATTTCAACATTTCATCATGGTAACTTAATTTCCCTTGCATGATCTATTCATAATATTCTTAAAAGTATATTTTTTGTTATATTTGATTTAAAGATAAAATAATAAAAACATTAATAAATTGTAAAACCCATAATACATTTATTTTTACCCATAAATCTCATGAAAAATTCATCCTTCATAATATCAAAAAATTAAATCCAAATTTTTCATTTTTAGTGTTAAAATTAAAATCATAAATTTTTTAATTTGAGATTAGTTTTAAATACATATATATGTTTTCATTACTCATTTTAAATGCAATTGAAGGAAGATAAATTGAATTCCATTAATTCCAATATCAGGGGGCCAATTTTAAGCCATTAATTTCATAATAATGTTTCAAAATTAAATTTTAAAAAGGGTATTTTCATATATATGTGGTTGTGCCAAAAAATAGTTTCAGAAATATAACCATTATGAAAATTGTTCTTTAGGTCCATTTAATATAGTTTAAAATTAAAATGTGAAGAGAACTCTATTATTAATCTAATAGATTTTAAAAAGGTTAATGGATCAAAGGCTTAACCATAGTCAACTCTATAATTTTGGTAATAACCATTAGCTAATAAAAAGGATTTAATTACGGTAACATTGCCCAATCATGTTAATTTATTTCATAAAACCCATTTATAGATAAATAGTTTTTTGATCTACATTTATTTCCAAAAGAGACCATAAAACATTTATATTTCATTTATTATATTCCCCTACATATAAATTTACATGTTTTCATCATAACAAGGATAGTTAAGGTTTTTATGATCAAATAGAGAGAGAAAGGTAACACATTAATCTTCTTTGAAGAAAAAACTATTGGTAAGAGTTTACATTTTTAAATCAGTGATGACATTAAAAATAATATTTTATTTATATTATATGAAAATTTTTAGATGGGAATTTTAAGTAAGTTATTTTTCTTGATTAACTTATCTTTTTTAAATTTTTTTTTTAAAAACAATTGAAAACATATTTTTAGGATATTATTTATCAAAATTTACTTAAAAAATATGATTTTATTCATAAAACATTTTATTACTTATTTGAAGACATAATATAGTTTTATTGAGTTATAGTTCCCATGAATGAATGATTCAAAATATTTATAAATATATGTTTTATTATTTTATTTAGTGTTAAAAAAGTATTTTAAACAAAAAAAAATAAAAATGATAACGTTGAAATTTTTAATAGTTAAATATCATAAAATTTTTTATTTAGAAAAATCTCAAAGAGGACATGATAAATAATATATCTTGCAGTATTCATTTTCATTCCCTAAAAATATTTTTTTAGAAAACTCATATAAAATAGTTGATGTGATTTGTTGGATTTTTTATTTCTCCTCTCTAAAACCCCATTTTGTTGAAGGGGTTGAGGAGAAGAAAACAATTTTAAGGGATTCTATATTATAAAAATAATATTATATATTATAATAATATTTTCTTCTCTATCCACTATTGAAAGTGTTGATTTTAAATACATATTCTTTTTGAACCATTTTAGAAAAAATTATGATTTCTTTTCATGTTTCACTTTTATAAAATATAAAATATTCCATTATGTGTCTTTTAATGTCATCAATAGTTATGAATGAATATTTATTTCTTATATTCATTTAATATGATTAATACGAAAAGGGTAAATATATTTATATTTAATGTCATTTAAAAAAGAAATGTAATGTTTATATTTAAATTAATGGTTTTCTTGCTTACTATGTTGGAATTATTTATAAACCATGTCATATTTGAAATGAATTTTGGGATTGTATCATACATGTAGATATTTTTTGAGTGTGACAAGATAATATGATATACAATGATTTAGTAGTCTATTCCAAATTCGTGAAAAATTCAGTCCTACATTAAAAAAATTATCATTTTGGCTAGAAAAAGAATTATCAATAATTATACATTCTTTTTTGAAATCAAGAAGGGATTAAAATAAGATTTAAATTTTAATTAAATACTTTCAAAAAATTATTCTCAAAATTAGATTCCAAAACCACTATATGAAAACATACTATTGAATAGTATTTATTTTCAACCCTTTTATGGATTAAATATTTTTAATTACTGTTGAGTTTGAAAACCCAATAGTACCTTTTGTGATTGTAGGATCAATACAATTATCAATAAAGATGATATGAACTCGTTCAGTTCTATTTATTTTATTATATATAATGTTCTCTCCACACATGCTCTACATGAATCAATATTCCATGTTTCACATTGATTCATTGGTTTTGGTCGAAAGAAACTTTTCCTACAAGATAAAATGATTGATTGTTTTAGTACCCACAAAACATAGATCTGGTTATATTAGCCAATAAATATTTTGGGCATAAAATTTGTTTATTAGGATCCCTTTTTAAATGTATTTTGAAAAAATATAGACTACCTATAGTAATTTATTTCATGTATTTTTTAATCACATTCGTTGATTAAATGGAATATAATTTTTGAATAATAATGAAACATTTATTTAGAATAACTTTTATAAAAAGTGGTTTTCAGTTTATTCTTATATGTTCTCATATATTTATTATAACCAAATATGACAAGATCATTTCTATGTCTTCAAGATTCAATATTTCAATTTAAATTTTATTCTCTATAAGTTAATTTTAAATGTCTTATTTTTGTTGTATTTAATGGTGGACTCAATATTATATAATATTAGTTGTTTTTTTAATTTTTTGATTATATAATTTTTTTCATTGATCAAAATGTATATTTATATTGGGGTAATTTTTATTAACAAACACGATTTTGTCTCTTCTTGAGTTTTATTTATTAGGAATAAAGATGATATTTTCCATTTTCATATTGATATAAGGCTTATTTTACAACATTATAATCATGGTAAATAGAGGATGAAGGAGAAAGAAAAATTATGAGAAGTGGTAGAAGAATAAGAATATAAAAAAGTCATAGTAATAGGGGTATTAACCTTATCATTCAAATAAACATGTGTTATATAGAATTTTATTCTTGAGTCACTTGATGTAGATGACGACATAGAATCCATGGAATCATCATATTCACTCCACAAAGATACTTTTAAATCCTTTTTACATTTCTTCATTTCAATGAAGGTTTCCTATGAGTTGAGGACCTCTAGTTTGATGTGACTTTTCATTGGTAAATTTTAGCACATTACCTTGAGTTCCTCCATTTGATTATAATTTCTTCACTTCGTGTTGATTTTATTATATTATAATTGTTTGAACATATTATTTGTGTGAAAAACATAGTATAGAACATATCCACCGAATTCATTGTCATTGTAGTTATGATAGAAATTGTTTTTTCCTATTTATTTTCATAGATTAATTTTTTTCTTGTTATTTCATCATGATATTTTATGTCCTTCTCTAACTTATTCTTTCCTCGACCACTATATTTTTTTAAAAACTCTTTTTATATTATTGTCCCTTTATGTTTCCATTTAAATGATAAAAACTATATTATTTTATGTTCAATTGTTTTATAAAAATTATCTTTAGGGGATATTCAACAATTCAATATGTTTGTAGATCTCACAAATATACATGTAATAGATTTATCGAAATACAAAGTTAAATTTTTAAAATCATGAAAAATATATCTAATAGTATGACCATGAATGTTTTTTTAATATTTTTGTTACATATAATAATTTCAAAATCTCATAAGGATTATTAATATATTAAACATAATTTAAAAAAATTCTATTAAGATGGAATTTTACTGAATCTAGAAAAATTTTATTCTATTAAAAAAGTTTAATATAATTGGTTGATAACTTTTATTGAGATTATATAACATTATTTTACTCATAAAATACCATTTTCCAAAGAAGATAATAAATACTACAAACAAATGTTTATATTTGATTTTTCTAATAGGCGTAATCCACACAATCAAAAATGGCTTCATGCAAATATCATTTTAGTGACAAAAAACTTTTATCGTTGAATACAATTATAGATTTAAAAAAATTTGTATATAAATTAAAAATTCAAGATATTTTTTAAAAAGATGAAAATATCATCTTTTATGTATATTTTTGATTAGATATTATGTAAACAGTTGTGTGGAGTAATTCCCTATTAAAAAGAATTATGGAAATAAATGTTTTATTTAAAAATTAAATGTTTTCAAATTATGAAGATAAATTTTGAATATTAGATGGTTGATATATTAGATTCAGGATTATAATAATAAAATAAAATAAATTAATGCATTTAAATAATCGAATAAAAATTATAAAATTATATGAGTGGACATAAAATGATGCATAGAGGAAAAATATAGGTTATAACTCAATTGATTAGTAGATCAGATAATTATTAATGTGATCCCTATGTCCCCACCCATTGAATTGAGAGGTTAATTATAAAAATCCATTGGTACCAAAAATGACCAAGAAACATGTCACTCACAGTTGATACTTGTGAGAATCCTTTTAATATTTATCGGTTGCCAAGTAACTCATCGATCAATTTAATGATTTTGAACTATTTCTTAAAGGACATTATGGAATGATGAGGTTTATTTAGTAAAATATGTTTCATATATGAAGATAACTAGCATGATAAAATGATATAAAAATGATAATTAAGAAATTTATGAGAGAATTATAGAGATAATATGAAGAACATGTAAATTTTATAGATATTTAATATGACATAGGAGAGATATAATTTTTTTATTGATTCAGAATAAGAAGTTTTATTATAAGAGATTTGATCTCTCAAGGAAACATGGGAGTCATTTAATATGTTTTAAAAGGATTCATAATATTATCAAATTATTTGGTTTCCATGATTATAAGGTAGACACTAATTTTAGACTACTATTTTATAATAAATTCACTTTGTGAGAATTAGTTGTGAAACCATTGGATACCCAGTAGCAACCATAAGGTAGCTGGTGGACTATATAATCTAGGGACATTCTATTAAAGAACTGTGAATAAGACAATTATATCAAGTAGTTGGTCAGTCACCATCAATATAAAAGATGGTCTTTAAGTAGATCCATCGACTGGATGGTGGTAGTTATGGAGAAATAGATATTCTTCCATAAGGGCATCAGGTAGTAGGTGTAGCCTGTAGATAATTAACTTCAATAAGAGCCTCTTTCTCAATATTACAATGATTTATATAGTTATTTTATAATAATTCAAAGTATTTTAAGGATATAAAGGGATATTTCCAATTCTTCATCAAGGATTTAAATAACATTAATATTCTCTATAATCCACAACATTATATTTAAAAAAAATAAAAACAAACTTATTTTAAAAAATTAAAAATATTGTTTTGTGTTTTGTGGTCATAAAAATATTCCATTAGGGAGATAGAGGTACAATAAAAAAAACTATTTATAAACATTTTATTAAAATATAATATGGTGCGATTACCTATGGTGATTAGCCTTATTCATGCAATTGTGGTTTGATTTTTTAAGGAATAGTAGTCATTCTGAAATGTTTGGGCTTATATATTATGGAACATGTGCAACGATCATTTTAGGATGTGTTTCCATGTAAAACAAAAATGTATCATGTATTTATATTTCAATATTTGTTTTCCTGGGATCAGGTGGGTGAATATAAACATAGTTTCAAGGAACCTTATTTTTAGGAAGATTAAGTTGGGGAACCTAAGAAATTATATCTTTTTGCAGCCCTTAGCCATTTAGTAATTGAAATGTGATGTTTTATCCATGGAAATCATGTTTATGAAACATAAAAAACATAATATAAAAGAAATTATTTGTGTGATAATTTTTTGGATAACTATGTTTTCTCACATCCTACAAATTAACTAGTCAGTTAATGTATATTTTAACTTGCACGTATATGTTCTAAAGATCATGAATCATCATTGAGTGACTTATATACATGTTGATGATAAAATCAATATTTATTTCACAATTTTGGAAGGTATTAAATGAGGATATGCATACCAAAAATATAGATAACTATTAAATAACATTTATTGATGGATATAAATATGGAGTGATCAAAACAGATTCTGTAAGATATTATTGGGTCGTGGATATTTTAATTTTGTGGTTACTGGGATAAGTATCTGATCTTTTTAGAATTTTACAATAATAAAAGTTATCAAGAATCCAATAAAATGTAACAACTTCTTTTGTTTTATATCCTCAATGTAAATTCCCTTCTTTTTTTGGTCGGGTCGTGGTTAACTATTGCATGTTGGATTGAGTCTTGTTTAAGAAATGATACATAAATTTTAGTATATTTGACTGGTATTAGAGATAACTAAAAGTATCCTGGAAAAAACTATTGAACTTCATTGTTGACCACTGTAATTTCAGGTTAGTGGTCTGGTTTTTCTTCGAGTTTCTCATCATCTTTGAATTTAATTCTTGTTAATCTATTGTATGTTTTATCTGCAATATATTGGTCCTTTTAGAACTATTGAGTGAGTGAGAAATGAGTCATATTAGTTGAACTTATAATCTCACATGGCATCGATTCATGACATGTTATATATTTATAATATATCTATTTTATATTTGTACTACCATGGCTTCTATATGCTTTTATGTTGAGTATTAATTGATTTAATATTATATTACAAACTAATATTAATGTTCTGTGTGTTTTTATATTGGACAGTCATTTAGATCCAATGATAGAAGACTTAGAAATTAAGTAATATAATAAATTTTATATGTGGAAGCTTCATGTCTTGTATATACAATGAAAATTGAAAATTAAATCTAGGACTACTGATTGAAACTAAAGGGACTAATACATACATTAAAATATGGATTCACTTGATGTTGGGTTATCACCTTAGGTTATGGAGGCTCAATATAGAATAACAGGAGTAAAATAGAAATTTTAATGATTAAATAACACATTAAATATATCAACCATCACCATTCATACATTATCAATACATTACTTTTTCAGAATAATTAAAACATTACAAAAACAGAATCCCAAGGATCATATTAATTTACAGATTTTGGAAACATGGAACCATAAAAACTATTACATAATTGATCTACATTTTCTCCTACTGGTTTCTTGTTTAATAGACCCCTTCTTAGACATGTCAAACATAACAACAATATTCATATCTTGGGAGAAATGAAACATAATAAGGAGAGATCTCAGATACTCAATAATTTCAAAAAAGGGATATATATGAACATAATCATGACTGTTAGGGAATGAGAACATGATCATGAAAATATAAGATAAATCAATTCATGTCAATGATCATAAAATGAAATCATAGAAGAAATATTTAAATTTAATAATATATGAATCATGATGAAATGAACAAAATAATACATCAATGCACAACATAGGTATAAGACATATAATTTGTGGTGAGAAAATAATCATATAATATAATTTCCATATAGTCAAGGAATTGATTCCAAGGCCATATTAGTAGTATGGGTTAACTCCCCATACCTTCTTGGTATTTTTGGTTCACTCCCATGGTCATATTAGTAGTCAATGTTCACTCCCTAGACCATCATAGCGTACATGGTCCCATTTGTCTATCACCTGAGATATATATCATTATCCAATGAATTAAAGAATTATATAGGTCCCACGCATATAATAATGATATCATACATATGTGTTCCACTATATTAGAAACAATCATATCATATCAAATTAAATGTAATAGATTTCATCAACATGTGTTCATAGAAAAACTTATGGAAAATATATAGTGTTCATTATTAATTCATCAAAACATACACTATTTTGTTAAAAAATAAGAATATTATTTTTAAACTATAACAATGTATGTAATCATTGATATGGAAGGATTTTTAAAGATCACATGGAACATGTTTTTTACATAATAATCAATTTTAAAAACACAAATCATTTTCAAAACCATTTTCCTTGAAAATAATCAAGAAATATTATAATGAATGCTTGAAAAATATTGGAAATCCTTTTTCCATTCTAAACATATGAAGGAAGATTGAAAAAAGTTAAATCCTTTTTAATTATAAAAAATATTTTAAAACATATAACGTATGAAATGAATATTATTTTAAAATAGAAAAAAAAATTACAAAAATATTTTCCTTCAAAATGATCTTAAGAAACCATTTAAAACATTTCATGAGTAAAATTACCATTAACTATTTCAATGTGTTCTATACCACATTAAAACATTTTAATCATAATCCCCATGAAATAATAAAATTAAGTGAAGATAAAATAAAAATAAAATAATCATATTCCAAATTTTCTTTGTCAAATGTCTTTATATACACTTTGTAAAAGATAAATGGTGAATAACAAATCATGTGTCTTAAAAGAATGTAGATTGAGAAAAAATTACGTTACTCATTTTGTAATGTTAGAACCATAAAACCTAACGAAATAGATATAATAAAATGAATATTTACATACCCATAAATTAATTTATAAAAAACATATATTACATTTATGGTAATTATGTACACCAAACAAAACAAATTAGTGGTTAATCGGTCATGCAACTCCCATGAATAAAAAAATGATATGTTATTTCCTTACATTAAGAATAGCCTTTTTCGTAAAAATTAAAATTTCCTTTATAATTAATATAAAATGATTATACATCTACCCCTAAACCATATTCATAAACATAACACCATAAAATATTTTCATATGACCATATATTACCCCTTTGTTAACAATTCTCATGATAATGTAATGTTTTGTGAAATAATAGTTTTATGTATCTTACACGCTTTTAATTTTCATTATTGATGCTCTTACATAAACCAGGATTCAATTATATTAGGAATGTAAAAAAAGGACATAAAAATAATCTATTTTTTTTATAAATATTTATAATAATCATGTAATAGATAGATATATGACATTTATTAGTGCATATATTGAGATCGTAGGTCATACATACGTATGAATATAAATTCCAATTTATTATCAACATACTATAAAGGAATTCATATGATGTATTATCATTACATGATATTTTTTATTTCAAACAAAATGTATATAATCATAATAATTCCTCATTATTACCATATATAAAGGGTAGGTAAATAATGAATCACATCACATCATGGAGATGGTATGTCATATGTATGCATGAGTGATGTTGAAATATTCCCTAAAAATTAGATGGTAAAAGGTATATTTTTTATTTTCATTAAAAAGGTATAATTAAATCATAAATATAAAATATATCATATTAAAATAGACATTCTATCATAATTCGCAACCCTAAGAGGTGGTAAAGTCACAAAATGAATTACACCATTTCGTGAGGCATTAGTTTCTCTTACAGAAGTTTGTTATGATTGTTACCCATTAGATGGAATTTTATGTGGGAGTGGGTTGTAAAATTTATAAAAAATAATCTCATTATATTTAGGATAAAAATATTATTATATAAATATGAAACCGAAAAAACTGAAGGATTTCAAGGAAGAAATAAAATAAAAATATTTGTGGATAAACATTTCCACTTCATTGGATGTCTTCTTTTTATTTTACCAAAAGGACACCATTGGTTTCTTTCTAACAAAATTAAGGCTTATGGGATTAATACAAGGAATTTGGTAGAAGAGATGGGCTAATTTTTCCCATGTTAAAGGGCATTATAGTTGTGAATAAAAGGTGAGAGATTTAATTTCATAAAATAAAAGAAGGTCACTTTGGGAAACTCTCAAAATATTAATTTAATATTAATTTATTTTTTATTTAAATATTTTTAAAGTGATTTATTTATATGATAAGATTAATATGGTTCTAAATAATCTCAAAAAATAACTCCACATTTGTTTTGGTTAAATTATTACCCATATCTTTTGGATTTGACACTTAGTTAAACACTTTAACTCTTAACATGAAATTTTTTTTTACTACTTATGGGTCAAATAGTTACTATGAAAATCCATATTAACCAGAAATGGACCAATTAGGAAATATATAACCTTAACAAAATCATTTTTAATAATTTTATATTTTTATAGATTTCATATAATGGAATAAATTATTATTTATTTAAATTATCATATATATCGATTTTGATATTATTCAGTACATTTCTTTTAAAAAATATCCTAAAAACATGATAACATCCAAAAGTTGTTTTGAAAAATTCTTAGGAAGAGCCATTTTATTAAGGAAAAGAAAAATGCAATACAGAAAGGGAAAAATGTGGGGTTATAAAAGCATCAAGCCCTCATGCCAGAAGTCCTGAAATTGATCAAACAACATATTCAAACTCTTATGATTCTTCATAATCACCATACCTGTCAAAATAAAATTTCCTGTGGCCGTGAGACCTGGTTAACATAGTTGGCTTTAAATAGGAATAATATTTCTTACTTCTAGCTTTTATGTGAGGAGAATATTGAAACATGTCCTCATCCACAATGAAATTTGTCCCTCTTGACAAATCCTGACTATGATGGTTTTTTTGGGGAGTCATCAGCGAGATAAGTCCACCTTCCCTGGGTTCCCAGAGTTTCTATTAATTTATTAATTTCCACTTGGTTCTGAGAATGATTTCCTTCATTACTCTGGTTTTTCGGCCCCTCCATAAGGTCTCCCTCCTCTGCTTGAGCAATCTCGCACAGTCCAGGCACTATCATTAGTTCCATATTCTATGGCTCATGATTCATCGATGTCAAATCCCTACCCAACTCTGATGAACCATCTCTTGTCTGCACATTTACTTTTTTTGGATTAATTTGTCGCATAGAATTATTTGATGTTTCTTTCTTCAATTTCTTCCTACAAGAAGATTCATGATTCCCGTTCTAAGAACAAAAACAACAAACAAAATTCTGATGACATTTCTTCTTACAATGACCAACAAATTGGCACTATGAACAAAATTCATTAAGTCTTTAATATTCTACTTTTATTGGAATATCATCTTCCAGTGCAGAAAAAACAAAATTGTGATTCAAGAAGGAGGACAAATCAACCTCCACCAGTACCCTTGAAAAGTGACCAAATTTGGAAATATAGATACTCCTATCCATTTTAATTGGAATTTTCACAACAGATGCAATATCAAATAATATTGTAGGATGCCACAAAATTTAATTAAGACCAGTAATTTTAATCCATACTTCTACTCAATTATTTTTTATGGAAAATTGATATACAAAATCCCACTACAGAAGGAAGATCATAACAATCTTCAAGGAAATTTAATGGATTCCACACACCCACTGCTTAAGATCCTCTGACGGAAAAACAATATGAAAGAATCCCTGTCATAGGGGAATACATCTCCACCCAAAAAACCCCATATACAAGTCACCTTATGAACTAATTAATCAACATTCAAGTCTATCCTCTACCAGGAATAACAATCTTGATAATAATGGAGTACTCAAAAATTTTAAAACAATCATGAATTTCCCCTTTGCTAGAAGTAAAACGAGCACTGTCTCCTTTCTGAATTGTTCACTACAGAATAACATCCATGTCCTGAGAAAAATAACTGCTACCGAAATTAATTCTATCAGCCTTCAAATCTCAATTAACCTCACATTAAAGAGGAATCTTGGTTCTTGTATCCTTCCCATCCATATTGTGCATTTTATCCACAAATAAAGCCCCCAGTTCTCTTTCTGCAGGTAATTTAATCCACCAAAGTGGATCTAATCATTGTGGCACCCGAACCATTCAACATCGCTACAATCACTCCACTGAAAACTATAACCATTTGTTTCTCACCCACACCGCCTAGAACAATCATCACTCCTGCCTTATATTTTTCATCCCCAGCACCACCTGGCCCGGTAATCACAGTCACCTTTTTTGCATCTCCCGACTTCCCCGGATCACTCATCACCATCATAGATGCAACACCCTGATCACCCAGACTGATCATCACCGCCTCCTTATTATTTTAAATATCCTTTATTTTATATTTTTATTAATTAAACAATTACTAAATCATCATTATGAAAAAAATTAATTAAATAATTTCTTCTACAAAAATTATAAACAAATTAAAATGATGAATAAAATTTTTTTAGAATTAAAATTACTATTTATAGAATAATTTACCTTATATTTAACCCTATATTAAAATATATTTACATACAAATAACAAGATTATATAATTGTTAACTTATATTTAAATAAAATTTAATAAATTACATATTCTTAAATATGTGGAACATAATGGTTATAATTTCAGGTTATGTATTTTTTGGATGAAACACACTTATAAAATAAAATACGGAGATGTGTCATAATGATTTTATAATATTATAATATTAGTTTTACCTATAATATCATGTTTTAGCCTTAACATTCAAAAATAAAGAATTAATAAATTTATTATTCATATTATCAAAAAATATATGACGATAATATTATAATTTAAACACATTATTGATTACAACCATGAATGACCTTTTTTAAAAATTAAATTCATTGAAATGGGAATATTTTCTATAATGTGAATCCCACGTACGTGGTAATAAAGTAGGTTAAAAGAACATTCCTGAGATGAATAAGTTTTTTATATCTGATTTCAATATAAAAATGATTTCAATGACCTATATTAGATTAAAATGAATATATAATTTACCTACTGTTACATTAAAAATAAATTTAAAATAAAACAACTCATTTAATGTAATATATCATTTTTAACTAAAATACAATATTTCTCATTATTCATCGAAAAATGAATCTTCTCAAAAAATATGAAAATTTACCAAAAGTTAATTTTGATATTTAAAATTCAAAAATAATTTTTATTTTATAAAATATAATTTATATTATAGGTTTCACCACCCAGGATTCAGATCTCATGTTCTAGTGTTATAGTTCCCCCTAGATTTCAATTTCATTTAAAGGTTAACATTAAGGTTTTTACACAGTGGCTTTTGAGCCCCGAAAAAGGGTTCGGTTTTCCCCAAAAATATTCATTATGATCCAGAACATTATTATTTTTCTCATTAATAGTAGTATCTTGTGAGGAAATGTGATTCCTTATAAATGTAAGTGACACTCACAAACTATATCTCATCTTATGCTTTCCAATTATACCATTATATTTATGAATTAAAATAAACAGTCCATTTTTTATATAAAAAATTTTCATAAAGACTGCTACAAATGGTGTGGAAAAATCATCAACAAGGTAAGGGGAAATTTTTATATCTCTACTAGATTTTTGTACATGCGCGGTTTCTCCTTGGTTAATATTATTGACGTAGAATTAATAACTTTTCCAATATAAAATCATGGTGCCTCCATATCTCTTACAATGACCCAGATTCGAAACATTTATGAAATTATCGGGAGAATCACAGGTATGATATTTAATTGGAAGAACCAATTTTGATTATTCAGAGGTAGAATCACTATGATAAATAGTGTGTTTCCATGTACTCTAGTGCACACTCTATTAGCTACTTAAGTGCCGAAAGGCATGATTTCCAATATTGATAAAATAAAGGATTCATTTATCTAGGATGTGTGTCTAGAAGGATAGAATAATTAGTCCTCATGGGATATAATTTCTTATTTAGTTGGTAAAGTAGGTATAAATTTTAGAAATCCCTCAAACACCTTTCAATGTTGGCATGAAAAAATGTCATGGGAGGTTCATGAAGAGTGGAACCCTTGTTGTAGATTCATGGAAAAAAATCACTTTAAATATAGCCTTAACAATTGGGATCTACTACTCATTATGCGATTTCATTCAACAACATCCCTTGAACCGTAGTGTAATTCTTGTAGGATTGTGGGAATTGGTGAGATCTAATTTTGGAATCATTTCTACACTCTCCCCAATCTTGGATTCATTGATTTTCTTGTCCTAGATATCTCTTACCACAATGCATGAATGAATCACTGATTTATTAACAATGTAATGGATGAGTAACAACCATATTTTCTTAAACTCATTGGGATTAATAGATATCCAGACAAATGAAGCTATACCGTGTACTTTTCAGTCATCTTCTCAATTATGATTGTAGTAGAATTATTCCTTCATCAAATAATATTTCTTATTGGGGTAAAAATTTGTGGTGTATAATGATCCATTCAATACACACACCCTTCTTTGGATAATTAAATAAAAGTTTTATTCCTATGTAGAAGCTTATTAAACAGTCAGGTATCATATTTTTGTCTAGGTGATTGTTTTTTGTGGATCTTGAAGAGGAAATGTTTGTGATCTTATTCTTTGATGGAGTCTAGGATCATGAATTAAGTATGATGTTCGGTGAATTCACTAGTTTTTATTCTTATGATATGTATGGGATTGGTATTTTTCAAAAATGGTTCCAAGGAGATGGGGATACAGGGTTGGAAAAAAAATCCAAAGGGGTTTTCCTTTCCACCAGTTGTTGTTCCATCCGGCAGTAATATGATAAATTATAGTTTGATGGAAATATTTATATTGGGAGGAATCTTGGTAACATAAAAATAAATTAAAAAAATATTTATTCATATCTTTATCTATTTATTAATTATTTAGTGTTTTAGAGGCTTAAAATGAGAATAAATCCAATCATAAGCATAGAATACTCTAATATTTTTAAAATATTATTTTACCGCCTTTTGATGGAAAACCAATTTTAAATCTAACTTTGGACAATTTGATAAGCTCTATTTGGTAAAATAACTTTATTCATTATAATTGGGACATTGAAATTTTCTTTGGATAAATTTTTATTATTTATCTATCAATGTTTATTTTTTTAATGAATAGTGAAAATACTTCATTTTTCTTCAAATCTAGTTTTTCATCTAATTTAATTCGATGAGAATATTATATTTTTATTTAGTTTTAAATTTTAATTATAATATATTTTTATTATTTAATCCAATGGTGGTCATTATAATTAAATTTCACTTTGAAATTGTTCATAAACAATTGTCAATTTTTTTATAGATATTGTTTCGTAAAAACACGTTATTTGTTTTAACAATGGGAATTATTTTTAAATTAATTACTGCAATTTCTGTGTTTGGAATTTGGTAAAATGGATTTCATATTTGGAATCCAAATGTCCAAATTATGTAATTAAGACCTTTTTTTGACATTAAGAATAGTAACAATGGTAATTATCTTTAATAATCGCGATTAATTAGTAATCGGGTAGTTAAGGGTAATAAAACAATATGAGAATAATATAAAATGACCCCAAAATGTATCAAAATCCTTTTTTGGGTGTCATGGCTGACCATGGGAGAAATTTTACCAACCTTTAGGGCCCCTGGATTCACATGGGTGTAATAGTGACAAATATGATATTATTATTAAGAAAGAATAGAAATATAACAAAGGATTGTATATACTAAGTTAAAAATATTAATTTTATTTTATTAAATTATATCATAGAATATAAATAAAAATTTTAAAGATAAAATGATTTCCTACATCATGGTATTTTTTCATAATTTTTAGACATTTAATAAATAAATTTATTTATGACACCATGATGGTGCAGTGATTAAATCATTAATGAACGATTTAAATAAAATGAAAAGATAATGTAAAATATAAGACATAAACTTGTCTAAAACCTACTTTATGGGTAGATATCGAACCCTTATCACCTTATCCTCAAAATATATCATTGTGGAACCTTTAAAATTCGAAAATCATTTTATAATAAAGTAACATTTCAAGACTTTCCAAAAGTGACACTCCTCCCTCTAATAAAAGACCCCCACCTCTAATATAAGGCCCCATACTTAAACCTTACATAATCATGAGTTATTTCAAGAATACATGTTGATTATCTTTTCAGGTTTAGAGTTTTAGAGAATTAGATCATAAATCATGCATTACATTCAACATTTAAACAAAGTGGTTACATATAATATAGTACTCATTTTTCCCATCAACGGAGACATATTTGAAATAAAACATGGATACTTTCTTGACACTTCCTTGACTCTATCGTCACATCATGTACCTTTCCCTTGACATGTGAAAAACATTTCAAAAACTTGGGATGAGAATAAAGAGCTTAGTAAAGGATATAAAAGTACAAAATGAAAACATTACTCCATGTATGAAATCATACATTACTCATAAAACATAATAATTTTAACACACCTCATCAAATCATGAATAAATAATAAAAAACATCATACATAAAGGTAACTTGAGGCATTTATAACATTCTTACGTAGGGAGTAACCCTAATGGTTACATTTGGAATACCCATCGAAGTATATCCCCTAAATATTTTTGGAGAAACCTTAACGTTTAACCCCTTAGAGTAACCCAATGTGTAGGAGAACTATATCAGGCTCACCTACCTTTAGTTTATCACGGAACCACCTGTCTTCATAAACAATGCCCAAGAACCATAACATAATCGTATCACATAAAACATGCATAAAATAATCATAGCATTTCTACAGTTCAATCAGATGATATTAATACAAAACATTGATATAAAAACATTATCAAAACCATTTTCAATACCAAAATAAACAAAAAGTAAAACATGGTATTTATTTTTCATATTAAAAAAAAGTTATGTCTTGTAGAAGAAGACGAAACTCAAATAATGGTCACGGCAGCGGAGAAGTCGTTTTCATCGCATATGTACAAAAAAAATATTCCTTTTGTCATTTATAAAAATTTTTCGTATAAAAAATATTCCTTTTGAAATTATTTAAAAGTCAAAAGGGTTTGTACACCGTATAAAGTAATGTTTTGTATAAAACAAAATATGCCTCAATGAAAGGAGATTGAGACGAAGTCCCATACCTCGTGTCCGACTTGACTCGATCTTTCTTTAACATCCTGAATAATAATCATGAGTTTTTTTTACTTTCTTATGAACCTTTTTCAAGTTCATTATTCCTTTTATATCACTTATTACCATGTTATGAACACTATGTAATTATTTAATTGAATAATGGTCGTTTTGTCGATCATTGGTACTTGAGTCAAAAATAAACTCTTTATAATTATAAGTTGTTCATGTATCCATTATATCATGAATTATATTCATGATGTAGATATCATATATATCATATATATACAGTATATACATTCATTTATTATATTACATAACATTTAGGGATAAGAAATGAAATGCACCGTTCATGGAGACGGTAAGCCGTACGTATGCATGAACGCTACTTTCATTTCTATTTCCTATTTTATGGATTGGAATCATAATGAAATTAAAGTATATTATAATTCCAGTATAATATCATATATAATATCATTAACTCCATAGTTTATACATCCCATATATGGCATTAACAAATCAAATCACTTTGAGGGGGCAGTAGTCCGCACTTCCTAAAATGAAGATATTGCGTTCACCCATAATGAAAACCCTAGTGGTATGACTTAAATGAAAAATACAGAATATTAATGATGAAATAAACATATAATATATCATATATAATCATATTGACATTTTAATGTCCACCTTTGAAGGGGTTAGAAGATTATTGAGCAATCATTGTTTTGTGAGGCAGAAATTCACCATCCACGGAAACAATATGCTCTTTAACCATTACATGAAAGTGTGTGTAAGTGTAGCTCGAATCCTTCTCATAAACAAATCCAAGTATTTTTAATATACTGTAGTTTTTACAAATTAAATGAATAAAAAGAGATTAGGGGGTTGGATAAGAAAAATAAAACAAAATATTATTATAGAATACTTTACCTTTAAATCAGGTAACTCCTATTGGTTTGAACCAAAAGGGTTTCTTGAAGAGATTTATGCCTAAGTTAAGGATTCTAGGATGAAGATAGGGATTTTTAGAGATAAAATGGGCAGATCTTGGCCGAGCCAATGGATTGAGATGTGTGGGTAAGGAGGTAGAGTTGGGGGCCTTTTATAAGAGGGAGGAGGGGCACTCTTGGAGAGCCATGAAATGTTACTTTATTTTAAAATGAGTTTCGTATTTAAAAGGTCCAACATTGATATATTTATAGTATAATGTGATAAGGGTTCTAAATATACTCCTAAAATAGGTTTTTTACAAGTGTAAGTCTTAGATTTTACATTATCTTTTCATTTTATTTAAATCGTTTATTGATGAGATAATCGTTGCATCATCATGATGTCAATAATAAATTAATTTATTCAATGTCCAAAAATTATAAAACAAAATAATATGATGTAGGAAATATTTTTATCCTTCCAATGAATACTTATAGTCTATGATATCATTTACACAGAAAAAACTAAAAATGTTTTACTCGGGTGATACATTCTTTAGTGATATTCTTCTTTCTTTAAAAATAAAATGATAAAGTGTCACTTTCACTCAAAAGTGATTCCATGGGGTCCCTATGTTTGGAACAAGGAATAACATGGTCGTCCATGGCACAACCAGTAGAATTAGGACACATTTTGGGGTCATTTGTTATTATGACAATATTATTTTATTATCCTTAACTACCTGATTATTAATTAATCAAGATAAATAAAGATAATTACCGCTGTTTCTATTCATAATGTCTAAAAACAAAATATTCTTAATTATATAATTTGGACATTCTGATTCCAAATATGGAATCCATTTTACCAAATTCCAAACCCAAAAATTGAAATAATTATTTTATAAATAATTCCTGTTGTCAAAACAAATAGCGGGTGTTTTTTAAACAATATCTATGAAATGTTTGGCACTTGTTTATTCACAATTACAAAGTGAAATTAATTATAATAACCGCCATTGGATTAAATGGTAAATATATATTCTAATTACAATTTAAAACCAATTAAAAATATATTCTATCCATATAATTAAATTATATGAGAAAGTAGTTTTGAAGTAAAATGCAGTATTTTTTACTATTCATTAAAATATGAACATTGTCGGAAAAATACCAAAAATTAACCCTAGGTACATTTCAATGTCCCAATCATAAAGAATATGTTTATTTTGACATATATAGATTATAAAAGTTTCAAAATTTTGATTTAAAAATGGTATGCCATCAAAAGTTAGTAAAACATTCTTTTAAAAAATTTAGTGTATTCCATGCTTAAGATTGATTTTATTCTCATTTTAAGCCACTAAAACACTATCTAATTCATAAATAGACATAGATAAGAATATATATTATTTTTTACTTACTTGGGATGTTACATCCTTCCCCCAATTAGATAATTTTGTCCCTGTAATTTATTTACTTATTGAATATTTGGGGGTATTTATCCCTCATTGCATTTTTCAGATTTTCATGTTGCCTCTTTAATCATATGGTTTTTCCAAAAAACCGTCACATGATGAATCAGCTTATTCCACAACACATGCTCCCTGTGGTCAACAATCTGGACCAGTTGTTCCTCATAAGATAGATTCTCTTCCAGCTGAACTACCCCTGGACTCAAAACATGAGATGGATCTGGCATATAGTTCCTTAACATTGAAACATGAAAAACATTGTGTACCTAAGATAAAATCAAAGGTAAATCCACTCGGTATGAAACTGATCCAACTCTCTCAAGAATTTCATATGGTCCAATAAACCTTGGACTAAACATTCCTTTCTTACCAAATCGCATCACACTTTTCCATGGTGATACTTTGAGAAAAACATGATCACCTACATCAAAAGAATGATCCTTCTCCAACTGTTCGCATATCTTTTCTGACTGCTCTGAGTTGTTCTCATGTGTCTCTGTATCATCTGAATTTTTTCTTCCAACTCTTCTACCAATTCTGGTCGCTTCAACTTCTTTTCACTCACTTTATCCCAGAATGATGGAGTTTGAAACCGCTTCCCATATAATTCCTCAAATGGTTCCATGTGTATATTAGAATGAAAACTGTTATTATAATAAAACTCAACCAAAGAACGATGTTGGTCCCAAATTACCTGATAATCCATTGATAAAGTATGTAGTATATCCTCCAAAGTCTGAATCGTTCGTTATTACTACCCATCTGATAGAGTATGAAAAGTTGTACTAAAATTTAATTCAGTACCCAGCGACATCTGAAGGCCTTTCAAAAATTTTGTGGTAAACATGGGATCATGATTAGATACAATGGAGAGGGGAACTCCATGTAACCTAACTATTTATTTAAGATACAAACGATAATGTTGATCTAAGGAAAAATTTTCTCGTATTGCAAGTAAATGAGCAGATTTAGTCAAGCGATCAACAATAACCCATATTGCATTATTACCTCGAGGTGTCTTTGGCAATCCAACAACAAATTCCATGGATATATTCTCCCATTTCCACTCTGGTACTGGTAAAGGTTGAAGAATAACTTTCGGTAACTGAAGCTCTGCATTAACCTGTTGACAAGTAAAACACTTCACAGTAAAATCAGCAATATCTCTTTTCATTTTGTCCCACCAGTAATACTCCCGATGATCTCTATACATCGTAGTACTCCATGGATGAACTAAAAATGGAGAACTATGAGTTTCACATAACAACGCTCTCTTCAATTGTGAATCACACAGCACACAAAATCTCTTCGCAAATCTCAAGACACAATCATTATCAATGTTGAATTTATGCAACATAACTTTATGAAACAGCTCTACAATTTTATAAAACTCAATGTCTTGCTTCTGTGCTTGCTTAATTCTGTCTCATAGAGAAGATTTCACCGATACCTGAAATAAAATAGAAGGAAATCGTCCACCAACAACTTCTCTGCCAAAGTTCATCAAATCCTTAACCAAAGGATCACATTCCAAATGCAACATTATTATTTAAGCATTACTTTTTCGACTCAAAGCATCAGCCACTTAATTTTATTTTCCCATATGGTAATGAATAGTACAATCATAGTCCTTGATTAATTCTAGACATCTCCTCTGTCTCATGTTCAATTCTTTCTGAGTGAATATATACTTTAAATTTTTTTGATCAGTATATATTTCACACTTTACACTATACAAATGATGCCTCCAATATTTTAAAGTGAAAACCAAAACAGCTAATTCCAAATCATGTGTAGGTTAATTCACCTCTTGAGTTTTCAACTGACGTGAAGCATAAGAAATTACCTGATCATTCTGCATTAGGACGCAACCATGTACTTTCAATAAAGCATCACTATAGAAAACAAACTCCCCATTCTTGAAAGGTAGTTCCAAAACTAGATCATTCACCATTCTTCCTTTCAATTCCTGAAAACAATCATCACATTATTTTGTCCAGATAAACATAAAACCCTTCCATGTTATCTTAGTCATTGGACTAGATAACAATGAAAAATTTCTAAAAAACCTTCAGTAATAGCCTACCAAACCAAGAAAACTACAAATATTAGTTACATTTTTGGGTATTGTCCATTCTTCAACAACCTTTGTTTTTGCAGGATCCACAATTATTCCATCTTTAGAAACAATATGACCAAGGAAATAAATTTGTTGCAACCAAAACTCACACATTCTGAATTTCCCATAAAATTTGATTTCATTTAAGGTTTGCAAAATAAACCATAAATGTCTTTCATGCTCCTCTTTAATTTTATAAAACTCTAAAATATCATCAATGAAAACAACCACAAACATATCCAAGAACTAATGGGAAATTATATTCATATGGTCGATTAATACAGCAGGTGCATTGGTTAGCCCAAAAGGCCTAACTACAAATTCATAATGGCCATATCTTGTGCAAAACACGGTCTTTGGAATAACTTCTTCCTTTAACATCAACTAATGGTACCGCGATCTTAGGTCAATCTTTGAAAAATACTGAGATCCCTGGAGCTGATCAAAAAAATCATCGATATAAGGCAAATGATATTTGTTCTTAACCGTGATGTTATTCAAGGCTCTATAATCGAGGAAAAGTCTCATTGAAACATCTTTCTTTTTAACAAATAAGATAGGATCACCACATGGTGATGTGCTAGTTATAATTAATCCTTTCTCTAATAAATCTTGCAATTGCTCCTTCAATTTGAGCCATTCGATAAGGTGTTTTTGAAATTGGCTTAGCATCAGGAACTAAGTAAATAGTAAATTCAACTTCCCGATCTGGTATTATTCCAGGAAACTCATTAGGAAAAACATCATGATACTCATTTACCACTCGCACATCATTAATATGAATAGTTCGTTTTTTTTCAACAATATTAGCAAGGTTATATTCATTTCCATCTTTTACAAGTTTCTCAGCCTCTTGATATGTTTTCAACAGTAAGGGTTTATTCTTGTAAACAAACTGAAAGTCTTTTTGAAAAGAATCTTCTTTAGATCTACAATCTATCTTATCATAGTAAATAGAGAGCCAATCCATACCCAGGATAACATCAAACTCTACTAGAGGTAAAACAATAAGTTTTGCAAGTTGGTTCTTTCCACAGATAAGGATAAGAAGATTATTATAAATTCTTTTTACCTCAACATTTCCCCAAGGTGTTTTTACAAAAAAGATTATAAGTCAACTCCTGAGATGAAATTCCCAATTTACT
Source organism: Viscum album (assembly GCA_963277665.1). Lineage (NCBI taxonomy): Eukaryota > Viridiplantae > Streptophyta > Magnoliopsida > Santalales > Viscaceae > Viscum > Viscum album. The sequence goes on along the minus strand of OY728126.1, from coordinate 808,915,164 downwards.
AGACAATTTTTCATATATGAAAGGATGTGTAGACCCCGAATCAAACAACACATTTGCATAATCTGTGAAAACAAAGAAAGTACCTGATACCACTTCATTTGATGGCCCAACATCTACTGAAGTAGTTGCAAAGGATTTCACCACCACTTTCATCCTGTAGTCTAACTACTTCCCATTATTTGTGCTCTTTGTCGGACACTCGTTTGCATAATGAACCTTCTCATTACACTTAAAACATTTCACTTACTGTAAATCAAATTTCGACTTACCATCACCTTGATCTTTTTCAGTGCAATCACGAGCCTTATGTCCCATATTACCACATTAGTAGAACTTTCCAGAATTCAAAAGAGATTCCCTAGCATGCCATTTACAACATTTATCACAAACTAGAATCATAGTTTTCATACCATCAGACCTTTGGGAAGAATTCGTCCCTTTCTCCTGCCTCCCCGGTCTTTTCTTATGTTGGTTATTATAGAAAACTTGATCATCGGAAAACTCCATTTCCACATTCTCAGCACATTGAACACGATTTTCAAAACATTTGAACTCACGTGAATCCAATTCCCTTCGATATTTTGGCTTTAATCTTGAGTAAAATGATTGATTTTACTATTAAGGGCTCGGATAAAATTTGGAGTATACCTTGCCAATCGAGTGAACCTTTCTTCATAATCCGCCACCGAGTCCTCCTCTTGCCTCAATTCCATGAATAGTTTTTTCATCCTAATTCGAACTGCCTTAGGAAAATACTTATCAAGAAACATACCTTTTAATTTGTCCCAATCGAGAGCGTCAATCTCATCAGAGTCCCTAATATTTTTAACCATCGGCCAACAATGATATGATTCACCCTCCAAACGGTAAATTGCAAGACTAACCATTTAATTTTCTAAACACCCCATGACATCGAAAGTCTTCTCCAGTTCTTTAATCCAAAATTCAGCTAGCACATGGTCAGATGATCCTCTGAATGATGGGGGTGTTGCCTCATGAAATGTTCCACCACTGACATGTTCCTCTGTGGTTGATCTAGCTAATCTCATGCATGGATACAACCACCATTTAACGCTTGAGTAAAATGTGCCATCACTACAACAAACTGTTCAGTTCCAATTCCAACCATCTCAGGATGCTGATTCAGAAGGTCATTTCTTTCTGTATGCCTTCCTAGAACTGCTTCCTCGTTTCCTCTGCAGAAAACCATTCGGATCAAACATAACTAGAAAGGTTAAGTTAGATCCTTTATTACTAAATCAGTTGTTGTTAGGCAATCCAATGATGTGGTATCATGTTTTTTTTTATTTACTCTTATTTTTCTAATTTCTTATTTGATAAGGGATCTACACATTCCATTATTTCATAGAAAAATTATAGTAAATTGAAAATTTAACCTTATGTAATGAGACATGAACTATTTATTTAAACACCATGGGGGTATATTATAGAAAAATGAATTATAATAATCTTCCTATTAATGTCTGTGGGAATACATTACCTACAAAACTTGTGGTTTTTACCTTGGTAGAGTTTGATGTCATTCTTTCTATGGATTTATTTTCTGTTTATTATGATAATAATGTGGGAAGAGATGATGATGTTGTTTTTTATAAATAGTTTCATTTTTTATACAATAATAGATCTATAAAACTGATAATATATTAGGAAGATATGAATCTATTGGAAGATAGAAATCAATGTTATCATTCACATATTTTAGAAAAAAGGGAACTATTCAGATTAATAATGTGGGATTGGTAAGTAAATACCTCGATGTTTTTCTGGATGAGTTACCCAGTGTTATACTTTAATGGGAAAATGAATTTACAATTTCATTAGTTCAAGATTCTAATCCAAATTCAAATCCCCCTTATCAAATTTCATTTGTTCAACTTCATGAATTTAAGATCCCGTTGTATGTTATGGTTCATAAAGGCATATCCATCCTAGAACATTATAATGGAGAGCCCCTAATTTTTTTATTAAGAAAATATGGTTCTATAAGAATTTTCATTCACTATATATCTTTTAATAACATTAATAGTAAGAATAAGTATCATTTGCCTCATATAGATGACTTTTTTATCTAATATTTTGAGATTAGTATTTTACCCATATTGAAATGCGATCCAGATACAACCGGCTAATGATGAAGTAGGATGACATTATGAAAACCAATTTTCATACAAGATATCGTAATTATGATTTTTTATTATTCCTATTGGATGGACGAATTCTCCTTATTGTTTTAATGGATATTATGAATTTAATACTCCATGAAAATTTTGAAAAGTTATTTGTTTTTTATTGTTGATATTATAGTCATTTAAAAAAATTATTAGGATCATGAAAAATATTTACTAATTTTCTTATAAACACTCAAGGAAATTAATTTATATGAAAAATATAGAAAATTTTATTTTTGGTTAAAATAGATTTTTTTTCATGGGATTATTTTATGTAAGGATTGAATAATATTAAATAATGGAAAAAAATAGGTAAATTATGAAGGTACAAGACCTATAAATGTTACAGAGATTCATTGTTTTCTGGTATTATTATGTTAATATCCAAATTTTGTTAAAAACCTTGGATAGTATTCTATCCTACTTGCCAACGAGCCCATACCTTAGTGGTATGGGCTCCTTCTTGGCATTCAATAGACCCAAAGTTCAAAAACTAGGTGGACGTGAATTTCCGGGGGTATTGTAGCAGTCACTATAGCAGTACTATAGCATTCACAATAGCAGTTATTGTTTGGTACTATAGTAGCCATAAATATTCACCTGATTTGGGCTTTCGGGCCACCGGTTTGGTCCTACGGGTCTCCAGGGCCTTCGGATCATCAAAGGCCTTCGGGCCACAGGGTCTTCAGGTAACATAGACCATGGAGTAGCCGATTTGACACAGAACAGGCCCCAGAAGAGGATCAGAGCAACAGGAGTAGAAACCACTAGATGTAGAGAGAACAGGATTGGAAGAATGGGAGGTTATGGCAAACGCCATCGAGATCAGGCACTGTGCAGCTTTGTACAGGGCGATATTATCCGATCAGAAATGCAAGGTAGGGATATGAGGAGATAAATGACGCAAGACACTGGGGAGGGTCAGTTCTAGTGGGCTGGGCCTACGGGTCATGTAATGGGCATGGTATGCATCTGGGACTTCGGGTCATGTATTGCAGGTCATGTTGGGCCTTATGCCTTGGGCCTACGGGTCATGTACGGGTTCCCCTTCAACCCTTAAAAGGGGGTTTATCTATAATAAAAAAAGGCCTTCGGTCCATTCACACTAATCTATCCTAGTAATTTAACATGAAAACGGATTAAATTATTTAGATAGAAGAATGTGAGGTAATTTTTAGGGACTGAATAAGAGATTGGTAAATGATATAGTTTTTTATATTCTTTCAATAAAATGTGTGTTTTTTATATATAGTGATGATTCATTGAAGAGAATTTGTTTAGTTTTAGAGCAGAGTGATCACGTAAATTCTTATGATTCAAGGAAATAGATCCCTCATGGGTTAAATTATAAAAAAAATTGTTTGAATTAACAGTTGTGGTTTTTACCTTGAAATGTTATAGCCATCATTTCTAAAAATCAAAATGTGAAATATATTCAAATCATAAAATGTTGAATTATATGTTCACATAGAACGTATTTAACATGATATAGGGAATATAGCTTGAACTAATAAAGGATTACAATTTTATGATCAACTATCATCCTCGAAAATAAAACAATGTAGTGGATGTCTGGAGTCTAAAACATGATGATTTATTAACCATGTTATGTTTTGAACAAGTCCCCTTGATTAATTATTTGATGAATTTTGGCATCAAATTTATTGTTGTATGAAATTTTTCTATTTTGTTTTATGTTTTAGTGAAGTCATCACAATAGTATATTACTGAATAAACATAGAAGGAAGAGAACTATATACAGAAAAATTAATAATTGGTTTAAAATTGTAAGTTCCCATAATTTAATGGTGCTATTGATTTTCATTTGATATTTTGAAAAATATTTTTTATTACTTGTGATTCTAGCTAACAGATGAATTGTTAAGTAATGTTAATAGTTATTCATTTTCATTTCATCATGACAGTACTAAGATGTAAAGATTACTTCAGGGGTATTACTGTTTGGATGAAATAAAAATAGATATTTATAATTTAATCCTGAAAAGTTTTTTATATCCACTGGTTAAATCATAGATATATCTACTAAAGGGGATTCTTCAACCTTTTCCAGCACTAGAGTGTAAAAGGAAAAAATGTATCCATTGAAATAATTTTTGTACTATTGAATACATATCACGATAATGATGTGATTTGGGTTATTGTTGAAATAATGACTAAATCTTCATCTTTCTTTCCAATTTCAGTTATTATGTATTTTGATCATCTTTATTGATTTTACCAAGAAGTGATTTCCAGGTTACATGGAGTTCCTCATTATATTGTCTCTAACTGAGTTCCTTGGTTCACTTCGAACTTTTGGAAAGGTCGTAAAATGTTTTTGGGAACATAATTATATTTTAGAACTAATTTTCATCCTCAATATGATCCACTAATAAAGATAACAAATTTAAAATTAGATTACATTCTTCAAGATTTATCAACACACTACTAGAGATGTTGGGATTAATATCTTTTTTTATATGATTTTTCTTATAATAAATTTTTTTATTCCATTCTAAAAATAGGACCTTTTGGGGAATTATATTGGAAAGAGTTTTGAACCCAAGTATTTTGGCATAAACTCTAGGAAAAATTGTTGATGATACTAAAATTAGAAGAAGAAGTGGCTGAGAAAGTGATGATGATCCAGTAACACAAGAGGATAGCTCCGTGCATGCAAAAAAGTTATGAAGATAATAGAAGGAAAGACATTTATTTGGATGTAGGTGATCATGTTTTTTATTGAATATCACCAATGAAAGGTGTAATGAATTTTGGTAGGAATTGAAATCTAATTATGTAGTACGTTGGACCTTGTGAAATATGTGAGAAAGTTGAACTAGTCACATACCGAGTTGATTTTCCTCTGAGTTTATCTGATGAACACAATTTTTTCCATGTTTCAAAGTTGAGACCATATGTGAAAGAAGTATCTCATATCTATAGCCAAGAAGTTTTTCAGCTGGAATAGAAACTTTTTGTGAAGAAACCCATGTTCATATTTTTGATCATGAAGAGAAATTATTACAGAATATAGCAATCCACCGGGTTGAATTATTGTGGAGAAATCACATGGTTGAAAAACTAACATGGGAATCATAAAATTATATTAGAGAAACGTTCCATCTCCTTTTTAATAAGTTAAAAAAATTGAAAGGATGAAATTTTTGGAAGGTGGGGAGAATATAAAACTTCATGGAATAGAAAAGAAAATTTAATATAAAATTAAATTAAGGAATCACCGAGCCTCTATGTAATGAAACATTATTTTAAGAAGATAGTTCTAAACTATCCATTTAAAAAATTTCCCACTTATATGATTTGAATTTTGAAAAACTGACATGCACAGTTGAAAGCAGAATGATATTTTGTGTCTCATAGGATCAAATTATTTTTTGTTGAATAGTAACTTGACCCTTAAGAATAGTAACATAACACTTCTAAATAGTAACATGACCCTTTTTCAATAGTAATATGAAAAATATACAGTAATATCCCAAATGAATCTACAATTAAAATTTAGGCATCCTCTAAGCGATAATATGACCATAGTATAAGTGTTTGTATTTTTTGTAAGACATAAATGTTTAATACAAATTATATTATTCATTATATAAATTAAATAAAAATTTATTTTCATAAAATGTAATAATAAATAATTATTTTATTTTCTTATGGTTATAATATAATTTTATGAGACCTTTATTAAATATTTATGGTCTTAGAAAATCAGTTATCATTATAAAAATGTTAAATTTCGAATAAATTTAGTATTTTTTTAAAAATTAAATTAATAATATTTAAATGTTATGTTCAAAAAATGAAATTCCTTTATAAATCCTACATGTAAAAAAAATTTTAGGGTGAATTTTTTGGATTGTTTTTAATTAAATGAATTTTTGTTAATAGTGAAGTATAATGATTTACAAAATATGCTAAATACATGAATAATTGAGTCATCAATAATTTTATACGGAGTTAAGAACCCTTGTTTCAAAATCACATTCACTAATTAATTTTTTTGGTCACAAGAACCATTAATATTTCTTTTTCGAGATAAATAATAAGATATTGATTAAAATAAAGGAAATCCCTCCTCTCTACAATTATAAATACCACCCCTCACCCCTCTTCCCCTCACACCTCTAAAGCATTGGAAATTTTCCAATTTCTTCCCTATCCTATACTAAAGGCTCTTTCCCACGTACTATACCTATTATTCTCAACAAAAAGGCTAAAACCAGAGGCCATAAAGAGTATCTCAATTACAATAGATCATGAAGTAAAAATCCTCATTCATTTTATTTTATTATTATTTCATTTGTTTTTCTTTTATAATACTCTCTTCACCATACCCTATCAAAGATAAATGATAACTATATTACGATATATAATTTAATTTTAACATTTTTATGGAAAATTCATTATCAGACTTCTTCTCCCCCACCCCTTCATTCTAAATGTAAAAACATCATCTTTGATGTGTTGAATTACCGAAATCGTGGATGATGTGTTTTTAATTTTCTTATATTTCCATCAAGAATGGTAATAAAACCATTTTAATAGTTTAAATAGATAGTAATGTTTATTCTAAAACAACTTTCATGATCTAGAATATATATATATATATATATTAAATTCTATAACAAAACTATTTCCTGATTATCAAAGAACTCCCAAAATGATCTAGATGAATGTAATTAATGTTTTATCTAATGATTCATTATAATATTTGAAAATAATATGTTTTATGGTATCATTTAATAATTTTTTAGACATATTAATACCATTTTATTCCACATGTATTATTTCATATTCATAAGACAAGAAAATCAAATGTGAACCAACCACGGAAGCCATGTAAATCCTGCACCCAAAACAATCAAAATAACAATATATTATTATTAAATAGGATGAATAATGTTATGAAATGATCATATAAGGTTTTATATAATAGTAAGACTTTGAGTTAAATAGTAATATCACACTTTCAACCATTATATATTATGTTTAAACACATTTAATATAAGACGAATCTATGGTAAGGTAGTTTTTATCTTAATTTCCATTCTTTGGGTTATACATACTCTTAATTAATTATTTGGTACTATGCTTCCATTTGAATTGAATTTTCATTATATTTTTTTTATTATGTGAATTTATAGTGTGTTAACTAATTCAATTCTATTAATCTATTCTCACATTTAATATATGATATTTGTAAGGGACTTTGCTTTAAAAACCACTTTTAAAATTTTATTTTAAAAAATTCAACGGAAATGTTTTTATGTTATTATTATATTCATATGATTATGATCTATATCATAGGAATTGTTTATGATGTACGGTGAGAAATATATCTCCCACTATTTTATTGGGTATGTGTAATTTTGAGATTGTATGTATGGTTACTCCAAGTGTAACTACGATGGTTACACCATCAGGTAGTCATGATGGTTACATTATATGGTAGTTGTAGGGATCAAATATCATAAGGTAGTAATTAGAGTTACCATATTTAGTATTTAATTCCCCAATATTCCTTTAATATTTTTTTTTTATTTTTGTATAGAAATATTATTTATCACAATGTAAAAATAGGATACTTTATGGGTGAGAATTATGTCTTTGTGAAAATTATTTCATATGCTAACAAATACACACGGACTAAGGGTTTATATCATTCTTTTGATATAACTTACTATTATTTTTTGTTTTATACCATGTTTTTAAATGTGTTAAATTCTTTTAATGATGTGTAATAGAAAGAAATAAGTCAAGTTAAATGTATGGAAGATTTTTCAAATAAATAATGTTTTAATGTTTTAATTTTTTTGGTTTTAGACGAAATGGATAATTTTTAGTAATACCCACATTATATTCATGTGGGTTGATATTTATATATTATATCCTAAAAAAATTAAAATATAAACCAAAAAATATCATCGGGAATGTAAATTAGTGAAGTCTGTTTTAATTTAATATATTATGTAATGTTTATGGAAGGTTACTTATGGTTGGTAGACATTACCTAGATTATTTTTCACTGCATTCCTTCTTATATTGATGTTCATGGATTTTATTGGATATTGTACTTTATTTTTTCAATAAAATTTCATTTACATTTTCTTAATGATTTGAATGTGTATTTTTCATTAAATGGAAAATAATATGGATTTTTTACAAAAATGGTTCCACACATGTCATCATTTTTTAAACTAGTTTTGTTTTTAATCTACAACTAATGCTTTCATGCTAAATGAAATTTTATATATTCATGGAGTTATCCTTTTGGTATTTTAATAACACCCAATATAAACAATTAGGATAATCTAACCATCATTTTTTAGGACTCAGGTTATGAGACGTGCGTCATGTTGTTTTACAGTTCTTCATATTCATTGTTATGTTCAAGTAGTTTCATATTGTGGTGAATTATTTTTCCCCCGAGATAGACTCTTAGCTCATGGATTGTCGTGTGTTCCGGACCATTGATATTTTTAAAATTTAAGTCTCATATTTTGTTTAGACATTATCTTATTGAACATATTTTGGATTATATTTCTATATAATACCTATTGTATATCATAAATGGTTTGTGGTTAAATCATTCATATTCATAACATTATTTATACCTAGGTACATTTTTCTATACTCTTATGAACTAGAATTTTCTTTGTGAGTTATTGAGGGTCATCTAGAGTGATTTGTTAGGACAACCTAGGTTGTTTTGTTAGAAGGTCAAGGACACATAAACCATTCAATTTCCCACTGATTTTAATTATGTATATATGTATTGTAATCATCTAAATTTCACTTTTACCATTTTAGTTTTTTACAATGGTAATTAATTATTCCTCATTTAAATTCCAATTGTTTCCGAAATATAAAAAAGACCGAATTACATAATTTTAACCTACATATTTTAAATATTAAACCCATTTTATATAATGAAACTTACTATTATAATAAAAACTAATTTTATCATTAGAGCATATAATTGTAAAAAATAAAGTTTTAGAAAAATCATATTTTTAAAAATATATTTATATTTAGGATAAAGTATAGTTAATGTTGATTTTAATGACATTATTTGGTCTGTTATCTATCAAAGGAAAGTTATGTGACTTCAAAATATATCAATAATAATTTCCTTTATCAAAAACATAATTCAAATAAAATGACTAAAACAAATACAAGAAAAATAATTCTCAATTTCAAAATATTTATAGATGTGTATTCTAATTTCAACGTTTTTTTCTTAAATGATTCATTTTACTCCATTAATAATTATGTTTATTATGAAATAATTTTTATATGTTTTTTATACATACTTATTTATGTATTCATTAATGATATTTTTTTCAAACTATATTTTCTTTATTATTTTCACCAGAAAAAATTATTTCAATAAAATCAACAAAATTATCTTCATCTAACTTTGATATATAGAATAATAAAACATATATTTTTTTAGATTCATGTTCTATATTATATTAGAATAAATTATAACATTAAAACTAATTTTTTCTAAAACAAATACATTTTTATGAAAATGAAATGAATCATTTATTAATAACAGTTTTTAAATAAGTTTAATTAGGTGGATACATCAATTGATACCTTATAATTTAATTTCATTATTATATTGGTCATATTTAATATTTTAATTTTATAAAAGTACACTTTTTTAGATTGGTGTTTTGTTTCTGAAAATATACTAATTGATATATTTATTAAAGTAAATATTAAGTAATAAAACCTTGTGTTGTTAAGCTCCTCCCCCCTTAATAATAATTTCATCGATAATATTTCATTACTCTGTAGTGAAATTTTTTTGGTACATTCATCTCATTAACCCAATAGGTTCCCTTGAATATTTTCCTATTATTTGGATCTTCCATAATAAAATTGATCAAACTAGTGGTTTTTTCACTTCTTATTATCTTTTTCTACTAGAATCTCCACTATTTTTTCCTCGTATGAGAGATCATATCCCAGTATTATAGATTCCGATTTTAGTACCTGTTAATGGTATTATGTGTACTTCCAAAAAATTATTCATGAAACACATCATGTAAATTTTAGTGTTTTTATATAGTTATAAGTGAATATATAACTCCAAAATATTATTATGTGCCTCAATGTAAATGACATAGAAATGTAAGAACGTTACTTTCTTCCCAAATCCCATAACTAGCATCTAAGGATATATCACAAGGGACACATTAAACCAACTTCAAATTATAAATCTGATTTATGATACTTTCTATAAATATTATGTTCATTTTTACGCATTCATGTACCCCTAAATGGTTAAAACCTTCTCAATCATATCTTGGACAAGTCTAGGATCTATAATCCTTTTCTATCCAACATCATCCCATCATGTAAACATCCTTCATTTGTTTCATTAAAAATACTTATATGGTTCCATATATATAATATAATGAGATATGATTACATATGATAACTCTATAAGATTGGTGTTCATACCAAAATACATGGAAATCCATCTAATATGATCATAGAATATCCCACAGATGATTAATGATCCTTTCATTCTTACCTAGTTTTTAAGGATCATTAAAAATGTGGATTATCATATCTTTCCCCAATGGTTGTTTGAGGATTTTATAGAACCAAATGGAAAACATATTATCCAGATCAAAAAGAATATACTCATGTGCAATATATATCCTTATGACTTATCTTATTTATATCCTATAATGTTGGTGAATATAGAAACTTTTTTTGATGAAGATAAAATGAACATAATTTCTATGGTTATTAAATGAAGCCCAAATGGCATTATATCCTATTGATGTTTATGGAAATTACCTAACAAATACATTTTAGTTTTTTCCCAATTCCATAATGTTTTGGGTAATGGTTTCAACATACCCTTATAAAATTTCATCTATCCATATATTTTTGGAAATTCAGGAATCAATTTCCCTATTCTGTGAATTAAATATACATTTTATCCCTAGGAAGGTAATCATTAGATCCTTATACTTATTAACATTTCATATGTGAGTATAAAATTATGAGTTCTATGTATCATATAAAAATTACTTCTTCATGTAATTTTTTTTATCGTAAACAAATCTGGTTTCCAAAAGATTATTATTCCAACATTACCAAATATTAACTCTAGAATACACATTAAATATCTATATAGCTCCAGAATATAATTCTATGATTCTTTGATCCTCTAAGGAATGGATAGTTATTCTATCGTTTGGGATAGGTAGGATTTCACTCATCCTAAACAAGATAAATCTTCCAATAAAATCCTTGATTGTTGGGTCATTGTTTATTCTCATTATGGATAGAGTAGAATTATATTTTCATATCATACCATCAAACACCATATTTTACTTCTCTAGTTGGTACTGTATTAAGAAGTTATAACTAGTTAGGATTTTCAATAATCTTCCTCGAGAGATATTAAATTCAATCTATGTTAATATATATTGTAGGATATTTTAATAATTATATAAATCTCAATTTTTACAATAGAGATAATTCCAAGAATATTTAGTGAATATGTAACTATCATCAGCCAAAATAATGTTTATAGTAATTTTAATCATGGTTTTTCAAAAAAATATATTTCATAACAAATTACCGTATCATTTTTCATGAAAAAGGTTCAAATTTACTATTTTTAAATAATCAATTTATATTTAAAATCATCAACCATTTCAGGGTAATGTAATAACCAGATTGATAACCACCCTCCATTCTAGTTCCATGAATATTTATTCACCATCATTTATCATAAGGGACAACACTCCCTTATATTTTGAATTGTTTTCAAATTTTCTCATGCTTCTATTTTCTTTTAGAGTATATCAGAAAATATTTTATAAAGGCTATAGAAATATTTTCAAGGTAAACTCTTAACTATACTCATGATTTCAATAAATATTGGTGTTTTATTAGTGATTTATAAGGGTATCACTATAAACACATACTATTGATAATTTTTTCAAAAACAAGTCTTCTAAATATATTCTGTCTTCAACAATAGTTAATGATATTGCGATTGAAGGTCCACCATAATGACATGATGGGACCCACGTTTTTGATAGAATAATTCATCTATATTTGGTAGAGGGTAATTTATCTTTATAGTGATTTTTTTTTCTCATAATAATAAATTCATTGATATATTGACAAATCCTACATCTTGAAAAGGATAACCAGAAAACCCCATGGTGAGGTAATCATGTGTATGAAACCATCATCTTGTTTCTCTTGTAACTAATTCTCCAATTTTATCAACTCAATGGTTTCCATTCTATCGGTAGTATTGTATATGGTAATATATACATTTATAACATAATTTGATAAATAAACTTCCTGGTTTGGTTGAAAACCAAGATACCCCTCATGGAATGCATCTGTATGATCCCTCATGATGGGAATGTCTATGAGTATCTCTTTAGTCTTAGTCATTTTAATTCTATATGATTTATCCTATGGAAATTATATCCACCCATGAGAATGTTTTTACAATGGATATTCCTCCTCCCCCCTTACAATTTTACAAAATTTGATGATGAGTTTGGATGCGAAGCGTGATCACCCCTTATCTATAGTTCATGTTAGTTTTAGATAAGGATAGTCAATCTATTTAAAATATACAATTAAACTCAACTACATTATGTAATTTATTATTTACTGGGTGTTTTAGTCCACAAATTTATCTATGGATGAGTTATATACATTGTAATAAAATAATTTCATTGTTCTTCATTCTCAAAAATAACTCAACCACACTTGTTTTGAGATGGTGTTTCTGTAGTTCTAATAAACATACAATAGATGAAAGAATGTGTAGAACTAATATCAGTAAACTCATTTACTGTTGTTTGATGAATCATCTGCATACCTAAACCCCATAATAATCTGGATTCACCTTAGTTGAAGTGATATCATATCCCTTTCTTCCTCTCTGGACATGGATATTGATATGGTTCATTATAACTAATAACCATTGGGTTAGGGAATTGGATATTGTAATTCATATGACCCTTGTAGTTTAAACATTATACTACCATCTGAGTTCTGATTTGAACATTAATTTATTTGATTCTATATTTTGGTTTCATCATATTTTGTTTTTATTGATTATACTGGTACACCTATTCACAAAAATCAATGTATCTCTCAGTCCCCTTGAGATAGTTTATGTGATACTTCTTCCAAAACATTTTACAAAAGAAATGTTATTTTTTATTTACATATTTATATTTATCCATTTATTCTCCCAATAAATATCACATTTTATTATTTTTCTCTCCACCCCCATGAGACCTCTCAGTGTCACCAACATCCACCATAACTTTATGAGAATAATGGATAATATCTTAATAACAATCAAATTGTAAAATAAATAAAAAATTTCATAGTCATGATATTATGACACTAAATAAATGTTCCACCTTAAATTTAGTGTTAATGATAAATAACGAGTTATTCCATTAAAACACTATAAAATTTTCCTCAAACACCCTGATATAATCATCTTCACATTATTTTAGTCTGAGGAACTCACAACCAGTTTTTAGATGGAGGGTTTAGAGAAAATATTTACTATAAAATATTATTATTAATTCCACCCATTCTATGGAATAGATTTATTCTTTGGAATTCATTCTCTCGATTAGTACATGCCACTCATCGACCTCCCATCCAAGATGATAAGAAAGCATCATGGAATTATCTTGTTTTGATAAATAGTGGATATAGAATCTCATCTCATTAGAGATAATCCATTTTTCTGCAACGATGGGATTAAAATATAAAATTTAGGTAAGAATCCTTTATAACCTGAAGGACTCTTCCAAAACATTCTCTTTCTTAGGAGAATTTTGGTGTTCCAACATGATTCATGTTATTATTAATATCATGAGTCATCTAATCCAGTACTTCCAGGAAGATCCAATCTCCCACTACCATATGATAAAGAATATCATTAGGGAAATCATCACACATCCTATCATGTTTCTATTGGAACGATTCCTCATATTTTCAATCTTTAACTAACATAAAATAAAAAAAGGGATGAGAATTTAACAACTAATAATCATATAAAATTGAAATTATGAAAATTGATTAAATTACTTATAAATTATATGTAAATCCTAACTTATGAGCCTCTAGGATTCAATATAAGTTATACATGATAATTTATACTATTATATTTTCAAACATAATAACTATTTACATCAGTTATAATGTTTCATAACATGTTTATGAATTTTCCAAACCATATACCCTAGGAATGTCAAACTAGTTTAATGGAAAATAAACTTTATCATTCATTAGATGATGATTGATCTAATAACAAATGCACCATTTTTTAAATTATTTCCCCTAGTTACAATGGTTTTGTAGACATATCAACTTATATTATCTGGATAGGGATGTAATTTCATAGAAACTATTAACTCTATAGTTCACTAAAATTTGTGGATATTTTCTTATTCCCAGATGTATACCTAGGGTCCTCACTAATGTATTGTATTATAAATCACCAAAAATAACTCTACCTTTTAATAATACCAACAATAGTTACCTAATCCTTATATGCATATTATTATCTTATTTTTATCATATATATGAAAAATAAAACCCAATAATCATGAGTCTTAATGACCTTAAACAAAAATGATCATAACACATAAAATATAATGTAAAACATAACATATTTATTTTGTCCTCTTTAATTATACTTTAAATCTCTTTGATATCATAAAACTACATTGGATAACTTATGTAATACACAAACAAAAGGGGTGATATGTAACTCTTAGTTAGGGAATAAAAAAGGTAATCAAGCATTACTTGTGAGTCAAACGTCATAACATGATATCATAAAAGATATGTATCTTAAATAATAACATGATATTATAACATAAATATAATTTTATGATAAGATCATATCAATATAAGAATGTATCATCAATATAAAACATGACATAAGCTTAAATAAATTAAAACATCATAGAAAATATCCTATTGTGGATATATTTACGTCATGGAATAGGTTCAATATATAATCCCATACAAAACATATCATGGTATAAAAACATAACCCTATGTTTTAGAGAAATGTATGAGCACACACATTATAACATGCACATGTGTCTGTGAACCACAAAAAAGAATAATTCATAAATCATAAACATAAGGAATTTGAAGAATGGACTTACAGAATCTATTACCCAATTAATAGAAGGCTAATCTAGATGGTATATATATATAAGATACATATATATAGAATATAGTGTCAGTTTAAACATATAAAAGATAGAAATTAAATAAGATTGATAAATGCATAACCTATTGAAAAATTGTGTTTCCGAGAGATCCATTTCCTTATTTTCTATAATCATTCTTCATATTCACTTAATTTACAATATGATCAAATTGAATTCATTAATTACCTAACTCATGAATTTTTCTATCAATATTTTATAAATCAAATTTCTCCTATCATTATTTAAAATCATTTCAATGATATGTGACGTTTAATTTTTTTGTTCTAATAGATTTTATTTTTTAGATCGACGGTTCGATCAATTGAGGAGATTTATTGATGTTCATGTAAAATGATACAATATACAAAAAAATTAAATGAAATGGTATTAATATACTTCTATAAATTAAAACGGTCCCAAATATCCTTTTTCATTGTGATGTATGAATTATTAAATTAATAAAATCATTCGGATTATATAGTATGTTTGTTTTTTGTTCATTTTACCGACCATCAGAAACTATATTAATTTTATATAATTAAATGATTATTATAACATTACATAGCTTTAAATAAGTTACTTTATAATTATTGTCATAATATTTTGCAATTTTTTTCATATCCTTCCTATAAGGTGGTTTTGAAAATAAGCTATGTTTATCATGGATGAGGTGAACCAACCATAATTTAAGAAATATTTTCAATTCTGATTAATATGACGGGTGGAAAGAATTTGTATATACACCCAATATATTAATATGTGGTCAAAATTATGGTACTAAGCTTACCATTTCTAGTGGTTTGGAGAACAATAGGGGTGGTAAAATAAGAATAATAATAAAAGAGTTTAGTTGGTGATTTTACATCTTCCTCTGGTCACCTACTATAAGGATGACCATCAATCCTCCATGAAAAGGTCATTATATGAGACCAGAAGAACTAGAATGTGGGGGAGAAATAAGATAAAGGAATTGGAGAGGATTTTTTCATGATCTAGAACATATAATGTGTAATAAGGAAGGGTAGTGAGGGCGTTACTTAAAATGGGAGGTGAGTGGTGTTTTTGAATACTAAATAAATTAGATTTTTATATTGTCTCAAGAAAACCAATCGATGAATCATGTTTCAGTATATTAACTATTGAATTAATGTTTATTCCTTTTGGTGTTTACATCATCCATGACTCCAAAATTCATTTTTTTCCCTTATAATGATAAATGGTGTATTTTTTTGTATATCATTTTTCAAAAAAAATTATACTATATATGAGAAATAAAACAAAATACCAATAACAATTTATAATTGTTTATATTCAAAAAATGACATCCATTTTATAAAAACAGCATTATTAATATAATAAATTAATTTATTGAAAATACACCATTTTAATATTTTGATAAATATTCTGACCCATTGAATAATTATTTAAGGTCCATAAATTATATTATCAATATATTAAAATATAATATTTATTTTTAATTTTTTTTAAATAAAAATTCTTTTAGAACATTACATTTATTTTAAAATTTAATATAAAACATATATTTCTTACAAAAAAACAAACACTTATTTTATAATTATTAAATTATTCATTTATTTGTATCATGAGATAAATTAGTCTTATTAATATTGTATTTGAAAATAAAATATTATTTTACACAATTACTTGTGAGGATACTCTTCTAACAGTCTTGTTACTATTCCTAATGGGTGTATTACTATTTCTTCGGTTAGGTGACTTCTTAAATAGTCGGATTTCAATTTCCACAGTTAGATTGTAACAATGATATGGGATCCCTGATTTCTATAAATACTTTTTCCTTAATTTATTTTTCATTCACTCTTATTTTCCCTAGTGGTTACACAATGTATTACTTTGTAGATGAATATTGAATAACCAATATTTGTTATCATTTATACAAATTTTTTAATGAGTGAAATTATTTTAGTGGATCGAGGAAATCAAAATATTCATATTTTAGTTAATTTATTTTATATTTTTATCCCATTTTTTATTTTCAATTAATATGGTATTTTTTCATGAAATCTAAAGATTAATTTAATATAATAAATAATTTTGGTTTCCTATGTTTTGTAGGTTCTTTATGATAGATTAATAAATATAAAACAATTTTAGGAATGGAAATTTCATTGACAAAATTTTTGGTCATTACATTTAGGAACATAAATAAAAAAATCTATAGAGGAGAATCTATTATATTTAGATTAATTAATTATAAATTATGTACATACCATCTCTTATAAATATATAGGCTTCGATCTGGGTTATACATGGATATTTTCTATTAGGATATGTAACCTAAACAAATTCAAACCACTCATGATAGTTTTTAAAGAGAATGTTAATTAATAAAATATTATCACTTGAAACATTCTCCCCAATTGTATAGTCATATTTCCAATCATTATTATCTGATTAAAGATAATATTGATACTCAAGGAGTATTTATATCAATGATTACCCCCAGGTTTATCTATGCCACAACCATATCCTCTTATCAGTATCCGGATATGGATTTAATTTCAATGGAAAACCACATTATCAAAAAATTTCCAAAACTAGAGTATATTATCCATTATTTGGACTCATACCTAGAGTTTTTATGAAATTTATTTAATCCAAATACCTGTAGACAATAATAAATGACCATAAAAACTAAGACATGATTTGATACCAAACAAGGTGACTCATATAATATAAAGAAATTATTTCATTATTTTTTATCAACAATCCCTTTCGGTTTTAAATATTCATAAAATCCAATGAATTTTTTTTTTAGTGAAACCCGTTATTGTGTACAACACACGGTAACGAGGAAGGCTGTGATTGCGTGTAATGCAAGACATGTCAGAGTTTCGTATACTGCAAGCTATTACAGTGTTCCGTATAGCGCAAGATAATCTTGGTGTAGCGTACAATGGATGATATGAACAAAATTTAAAAAAAATAATATATCACATAAAATCTCGGGGTATTACAACACGTGCACCTCTATAGGTGCCAGAGGCTTCCACATATCAGTGAGGGCCCTTGGGTATATCTGTGGAAGGACTGTTCCCCCTTATTAGAGTAAAAACAACATAAATAACTAGATATAACCAAGTTTAGTAAATAAAAAGTGTGAATAATGAAATAAATACACTGAAATAGAAAATGAGTTGATAATTAATGAAGTGATTTATAATCACGAATAGTCATTTCATATATACAATGTTGGTCACCCAGTTGGCCAACCATACTTGGAGGAGTACCTAATGAAACAAAAAAAAAGTACTGGGTTCTACTACCCAATTCATGTTGGACATCATTTCTATTATTTAGACACTATCAAACCGAACCAACCTACTCATAATAATCCTAATGAGAGACTCTGATCAATCATACAACCCTAGACATCAACCCTAACAATCATGTAATCTATAATCAACCTGAGAAGATGACATAAGGTTAGCATGCACATATATGAGAACATAGAACAGTGAGTAATAATCTCAATAGGCATCCAAAATAATGAATATATGAATCTACTGTCATAAGATCATGCTCATTAAATATAACCAGCATAGTTGAGACACAATCAGAAATGATAATGAAAACTGATAAAATAAACGATGTAGGTCATTAACCAATCTCTGTGTTTGTGATCCTTATCTTTTTGACTCAATGCCATCTTATATAATACTTTTTTATTTATGTATACATATGCAGACTTATAAATATATATATGTATATCTGTGATCATAAATAAATACATAATAACGGAAAAACAGAAATAAACACAATACACAGAATATCTTGGATAAAAATTAGATCAATTGGAAATCCCAATGCTAGGGAATAGAGATGGATGTTGTACAACTTAATCTATTTATCATTAAGTATATCCTTGGGATATTAATCATGATACCCCAATTTCCATATCATTAATTTTCAGAAATGTATATGATAAACCAACATCATTAAAATGGGATACATGTCCTAGACTTGTGTTCACCCATACTCACCTCTAATCACTATAATAAATGATTTCATATACATATGAAAAATCTTGTAAATGTGTCATTTAACTATAGGTTACAGAACTCAATTCATGTGTAATATTGTATGATTTCTCATTGCTAGACCCAGGTCTATTGTAAATCACAACATTTCACCTTACATAATTTCTAAGGGGATGAACATTATGTGATTTATAAAAAATACTTTCCTAATCTGGTTTATCAATATGGAATCATTCAATAAATTTATCAATTTATCACTACAATACATGTATGGTGAGTATCTAAAATTTTGTATCAACTGGTCAAATATAGTATCCTAGGAATTTTATGTGGAGATCATGTCAAATTTTTGGGATCTCATCAACATCCTGGTGAATGGGAAAAATATGCACTACTAGCATCCTTTGGCATCCATTGGAATGCTAGCGGAGTACTCATTCCTCGAGTGACCTAGTATAAGACGGTTTACAAGACACCTCTATCCACCTACTAATGTATCTCTAAATAGAGAGGTTTCTATGTGACAAATTGGAATTCATGTAAATGTTTCGGAAAAATTGAATCGTGTAAGGCTCAAGTGTTGAACCCTAGAAAGATTATATATAAATTCCAAAATAAGTAGGCTTAGAATCCTGATTTCATGTAGTATGTCTAGAAATAAAAAATAATAATAAGGCTCAACATTTGGATCCTAGGGGGAACATATGGGTATTAAAAAGACATAAGAAAAATTGATTGGATGGAATGTCCTATAAATCATGTATAGGAACCCCAAAACATGATTACGATTGATCATAAAAATCAAATCTGGGCATCCCAAAGTCATATTTCACATCATGTTAGTCTCATCATCCACCGATCATGATGCACATATGATATTCATCGCTTTATCAAAATTAACTAAGTGAAAGCCTTAATAAAAATGTGATATTGTCTAAATTCCTAATCCTCCACTACTACCATATCACCGTAGGATTACAAATTCAACATGGGTTATAATGTGATACATTATACCATCATTTACCAAACCTCCAATGCACTAGTTCAGGTTCGGTCAAATGATGGGTACCTGATGGGTCCCCTAATTCAAGACACAGAAGTTGCATCCTACATGAGATCCTAATAATCATATACGTAGGAAAAAACAACATACATGGGATCCTAAAAAAAATTAAATAAGTAATGGGATCCAAAAATGTTTCAATAATGCCATCTTGTAAGTAAGTTCATCCTACAAGGGACCTTTGGAAACAATAACATTATTAAGGCATCCTTAATGGGGTCCTTGAATACAAATAATCTCATTGTGATATATTTCAAAAGTTTAATATCATTAGAGACTCATTTTCAAATGGTGTTATGTGAAATAATTAGTCAAGGATGATGGATCATATATCATCTAGGATCAATGGTTTATCA
The DNA here is from genome assembly GCA_963277665.1 of Viscum album. Lineage (NCBI taxonomy): Eukaryota > Viridiplantae > Streptophyta > Magnoliopsida > Santalales > Viscaceae > Viscum > Viscum album. The sequence continues at coordinate 808,894,257 of OY728126.1, read as the reverse complement.
CTCTCTAGTGTCGTTCGAGTCTATTACTCAAGGGAGAACATGTACATTAAAATAAAAAACCACCAAACCCCTATTAGGAGTCCCCAAATCACCTAAGGGGTTTAACTATCATAATATACATGGAATAACACTCAAAATGAATACCATTGTGTCTAAATATTACATAGAGGTTTTGAATTAAGTAAAACTATTAAAAGGGTAAGTGTGGGGAAGTACATGTTGTGTACTCAAAGTACACAACATGTACATTGAAACAACTTTCATATCATTTTTCTTCTTCATGGACAGCCTCGCATGGGCTAGCTAGGTGTTAATACACATACTAGACACACCAAGGGTATGAAAAAACACTTCTTCAAGGTCTTTTCCCTCTACATAGTATTTTTTCCCTAGTTCCCTAGAAACATTGAAATATACTATTACATGTTTTTTTTCTGAAAGTATATATTTTTTACATTCCAAAAAACATTATCAAATGTACTCCGCTACATAGCCATGTACGTGGAAATGTACTACTATATGGTGTGTACATAAATTAAATATAGTATTCTTTCCAAAATTCATTTTCCCTTAATAAAAAAAGAACAAATATATTGTGTTCTCTAAGACAATGGAAATGTACATTGAATTACCTAATTGGAAAAAACCTAAATCACATGAAAGCCTTCATTTCCTCAAAATAATATAAAAACTGACTCACAGGGGGGGTCCTGTGCAGAAAAAATAAAGTTCCCCAACATGAAAATGGTAAATTAATCGGGATTTACATAAAAACGTAAAATAATCTACCTTTGGGAATGATCTACAAAAGATTCTCCATTTTTATCAATGCACAATCATCCTAGACTGATAAAACACCTAATAAAATCCATAGAGGTAGTTGTCTCCCCCAAACCTTTCCTTTTCTCCCTATCCTACTCCATCATATTTTATGGTCACATTAATGAGGAAGGTACCAGGGGTGTTTGTGAGAATCCATGGAAGAAAATAGGAAAATTAGAATTAAAGAAATGAAACGAGAATAGAAAAGATAAAGAAAAAGGGAACTGGGTATGCCCCGATTCCCAAATTAATTTCATACCCCTCCAGGGTAAAACTCCTCAATCATGATACAACATAGGAAAATAAATCACAATCTAATTTTGTGGTCAAAGGATATAGTTGAATGAACACAATATGATAAATTAATACATATTCATTAATTATTAATTATTAATTGTCCCCATAAATTAAAATGATTCTACATTATACTAAAATCCTATAATAGGTCAAAAATATATTCTTGGATTAAAATAGTAGTTAATTATAATATTTTAGAATATATTCTATTTTAAAATGACCAATTTACCTCATACGATCATCGGAAAGAAAAAATCATTGTTTTTTAAAACATCAAATCTACAAAAACACAGCATCTTACAATCCTCCCACTATAAAACTTATTATCGACAAAAAACCTTGGTTGTATAGAAGTTTTCATGCTCTCATACCATGAATCTACAAAACATTGATATATTGACTATCAAAAGACCATTTTCATAATGTAAAAATTTCTATTACATGGAGATACTTAACTAATAAGGATCTAACACTCCCCACCAAAGGTGCATCATTATCATCACCAAATCAATTTGATGTCATGTTAAATGTCCCATTCTATGGTCATCAATAATTTCCATTGATAATGATTATAAACACCCAAATATTTCCAATGGTGTTCCCACCATCATATGGTTTACCATATAGCATTTTTTGAGAGAAACTTCAATAAGTTATTGAATCAACTATGAAAGTTATTTCAGAAAAAATAAACATGACACAGAGATGATTTCATCTCATTATAATCAACTATATTTCATGATTGAACATTATCCTATCTAATTAAGAGTGAAGTAATTTTATATAAAAAATTTTCTATATCTCTCTCTGATCCATGCTTATATCAAATAGGATAACATTCATTTATCCAAATCCTAACACCATGTATTCCAAAAATATTTCCAGGTCCAACCATAGGTCAACCATCTCACAGAACTAGTCTTTTTCTCAACATATAATCTACCATGATGAAAAATTTATTGGTTTACAATAAAAACATGAGAACATGCCAAAAATACTTTTTTAAACTATCAGTCTTCAGTTCTCACATAACCACCATTGATTTAAATTTTTAATTTTACCATGTGGAACTATTTCGTTACTTTATCACCCAACTCAAACAATAGTATATACCCACGTATTAAAGAAAAAGATGAACAATCTATACTATGTTTCAGTCTAAGAAAATGATATGCTCCCTTACAAATCCTCTTAAATATCGGGACCCTTAACATGACATAAATTTCCCATGATCACCCATCAGCTGGAATTATTCTGTTCTCAAGTGTTTATCTATGCTCTTACTAAATATGAATCAACATATACACTATTCAATTTGATCATGAACCTATACAATCCTTCTTTTCTAGTCTAGTCTCGACAAACCAACAATCTAGGTACCTTCTAAGAAAATAAATTAATCACTATGCATATTCTGTAAAACCCAAGAACCCACCATTCATCGGTTTCAACAAGAGAAGATAACAAATACCACTACATAAAATTCATTTGTTAACCTTTTACAACCACTCCCATAGGTTTTAATTGATCAAAATGAAACATCTACAAACATTTGATCAAAGTAAAACAAATGGTCGTTATGTCTCCAACCAATCCATACTAACAAATTCTCATAATATAATATCTATGTCTATGTACCAAGCCCAAAAATTCAAACCTCTAAAATGAACATATTTATAATATAGTTCTATGCGGGAAAAATTGATCAACATAGCCTATAAGGGATGGATCCTCTTTAAGAATCTTCATAATAAACATCCCCTTGAATATCATGATACAAAAGTACAAGAGATAATGTAATAAAACTCATTGAAATAAACATACAATAACAACCCCTGGTGTACCAATTCACTATAAACATTCTTGTATTCATTATCATCATAATAATACAAAAAAATACATCACCTAAAACAAACGTATCAAAATCCCAAGTTAACCAATGAGGGCCAATAGTAAAAGAATAACATCATCTCAATGACCTGTAACATACATCCATTTCAGAGTTTAATTAAGTAAAGCATAATTCCAGGATTTTTATGAATACAATTTATAGGTAATTACAAACATATTAAATATAAAAAAATATGAAAAAACACACTTCAAGGGGTCCAACATTTGGGTATCTCGTGCCTTACTGACCAACTAGGGCCATTGCACCTCCCATGCACGGGGTTTGAGTAATCATCCAAAAAATACATCCTCTAAACATAGATAATCATGAACGTCTATTAAAATGAAATATATAAGAAAGAAGACCGAAATGAATAGAATTCCACCAAAATCCAGTATTTAAAATCACCATATAGTTTTTGTCACCTTAAACAATTGGACTTTTTCAATCAATAAACACCAAAACATAAAGGCCTATAAAATGTGAATCTTATATGAAAAATATGTTGCGTGGGAGACCTTTTATCTTTTCCAGGAATGTGTCTATATCCGACATTGGCCTGTTATCAATGGTCTATGATCAATAACTCCAGATTTCATAACATCCACTCTTCATGTTCAACTCTCAATGATAAAATCATATAAAACTATATCATCATTGACCAACAAAATCAACCCATATCCCTAGAAACCCAAACTACCTACCATAAAAATTTTTCATGATACACCAATCTGATATCATTCATAGGTTTTGACACATTCATAATATTATTGTCCATAATATCCAGAACAGAAATGCAACATGAGAAGAATCATCTTAGATTCCACTTTTTAATATCCCAACCTAGATTCCACTAGACCGGTGCTCCAAGATATTCATCCATAATTCCCCAAGTTATCCTCTATATATATCAAATGCAAAAAAATAGAAGCAAGTTCCTTGGATATGTCTATGGAGATATTATGCCCTCATATCAAAGTTAGTATAATAAAAATAACTAAATATCATCTAAATAAATAAATAAATTGATCAAGAAAATAAATAAACAAAATTTTAATCTGTTGTGATATTAAATGAAACTATAAAAAATGTTGAACATCCATGTCATACTTAAAACACTGGTCACCCACTGGGTTGACCATACTGGATGGATTACATAAATTACTGAAATAAAAGTTCAAGGATCTACTACCCACTCAAATCTGTTCTGTATACCTTGTCTCCGAGACACTATTGAACTACACTAGCCTGGTCATAAGAATCATCATGATTTTCTCCCCTTAATCATGAAACACTATTCCTCTTCCATATCCATCATGAATCCTCTTCTAAACATGAAAACTAATCATAGTGTATCAATGCAGACCGTGGTGAACATATTGGATGATAAATAATCTCAGTAGTCAACATCAATGATGAAAATTTGAATATTATAACATATGCTAATTCTCATGAAATATTTTCAATGTGGTGTCACTATTTTTCCCATGTAATACATTGGAATACTTCTATAAATATTTATAGATCTAATCACTGAGAGGAAATTGGATTCCAAGGCCTAGTTTGCTCAGAAATAATTTTGGAAATAATTTAAATATATATATTATTACGAATCAATTTTTTTCCTAGACAAGATGAATATCTCATAAATGGACTGTTCTATTATAAATATAAATTCAATATTGAGCTTAGAGCATGGTATTTACCCTATGCATGACCTAAAATTCATAGCATTGGTCATTTGGATGATTATTGGTTATGATAAAATAAAAAAGAATAATTTATTTTATTGTTTTTTTAATTTAGTGACCTGAAATACCCATTAAATAAATAATTTTTATTTCCTATTTGCATTGGACTCTAAAATATAAAGATCTAGGGGACATTGTAGGATAGTAATTCCGGAAGACAATGTGATATTGGATCGAATAAAGGATCATGCACCAATGAAGTTCATGGATATCACTAACAACAACAATATAAGACCGGTTTTTGTTATTGATCGATCCAAACTATATTTGTGATATTTACATTGTATATTTACCAAATATTGATTCCAAGTGATGAATGAGAATAAATCGAAAAACATATTCATTGAGGGATCAATCATTTTTCATGTATGGACTTTTTTGGGGGTTTAGGGATAATTATATATTTTTTAATTAATTGATGTTATACATCTTCATTATTCTTTTCTATGATAAAAGATTGAGTCCAAAACCAACAAAGATAAGTTTCATTCCTTAATTTTATGGTCTATGGTTTTCTTACCTTGTTTCACATGTGTTCATCATTGGTTTTTATTTTGAATGAAAATTTGAAGAATACCCTATTAATGATCATTGTTCATTTGATATTTGGAACAAATGATCATTACGAGGGGTTATGGATTTATATTTCAGGATGTAATAATGGTGTATAACTATGGTAGTAGAACCACAGATGAATCATGAGTTTTTCATCACTGTTTCGACATGAAACGTGGACAAGGCATGATGGTGGTGACTCATAATCCCTAGTTTCAACTGGAATCTATGAAAAATGATGGGGGTTTAAATCAACTTCATAGTAGTGTATAAAAGCATGATTTAAGGTGTAATTTCCTCATGTAGATAGATAAGATGAATATGGGATCATTCTTGAATTTCTCTAAAATTCTTGACTACATGGTGTTTAGTCATATGAACACACACCATGTAGTCCCTTCTATATGGCTCTAGGGTTTCAATTTGGATAAAATTATTCCACACCTTGTGACCCTTAGATGATTATTATGGTGTGTAAATATTGTACACACCCATAAGGTTGGGTGGAGTTTCACATTGTATGGTCCATTCCACACATTCTATACACCATTGAAGGTAGCTCAACGTGTATTTTATGTACCTGCTTAAGAGATCATGTGGTCTTACATGTTGTGTATTGTGATCCACATCCCATGTATATAGTAAATCACATATGAATGTGTAGGATAAACAATGAGTTTCATCACACGCATCTACATGTTGTGTATCTCACGGGACACAACGTGTATTTGGAAGAAGAAAAAACTATGTGTGTGTGATACATGAGTTGTCTTAGGAGTATTGAGACACACTGTGTACCACTAGGGACATGGTGTGTACTATTTTTTGGGGATTATGTTTTCCCTTTCCTGTTATTTCAGCTTTTTTGAGAGTTTCTTTGTGGATATTTGGCCTAGTATTAGTTGAGTGTACTCACTTGGTCATTTCCTATGAATGATCAGTGTAGTACCACATTTTCTTCATACAGGGTAACCCATATAAATATTCTTAATGATCATTTCAGTGTGGTCGAGTTCCCATATTCTATAATGAATTGACCCAAATTGCTTCAACTACAAACTGAAAATCTTATAGAATGTAACCCTCCGAGAGGCCCAGTGTGATCCTAATTTACATTGTCTAACCATAGAATATGTTATTTAAATTGTCATGGCAGAATTTTTTTTGACTATTGATCTCCACCCGATGATTATGTTTCCAATAGGGGCTGATGTCCCCCCAATGTACTCTGGGTGTTGACCCCCTATCTTTATATTGAGATATGATCATTATTATTTGTTACTAGACTGATGGAGTGTTTATCCTTGATGAACCCTCTCAGTTTTATAGTTTTCTTCTACTTGATACGACCTGATGAGCTTGACCTCTAGGACAAGGGACATTAGTTGCAAAATAACTCAACGATCATTTCCTCCTAGATAAGCTTTATCATGGAACCCTTTAGAAGAAGTATGGATGGTAGTGGTTGGGACCATTAAGGCATTGAGTCTTTTATTATTATATCTAGGTGATTATTTTTTTGTATCACTTTATGATTGAAATATCCTATTATGATAGGAGTTGTTTTAAAGGATTATTTTTTTGTTATTTTGGGGTGTCCTACGTAGAATTTCTAAACTCATCCATTCTTGTTATCTTCTTAAATGTGTCATATCTTATGAATATGACAGAACATTTTCAGAGTCCTTACTAGACATGGAGCTGGTTGATCTAGTTTGGGATTGAAAACTAGAGGTGTTTACCAATGTTTCATTAGAAATCAATCCCATGTTTCGAATAATTTCAGAATATGACTTTCTATTTTTTTGGAATTGTATTTGGTCCATTTTCATATGTTTCATTACATTTTTTCATACACTGGTTTTGGTATTGTATATGTATGCATGCAGTGTGTTATATTGTTCAAAATTTCATCATTATATAAGCATTTAAATTTGTTTTTAGCTATTGTTACTTAAGGATAATGCCTCCAATTAGTGTGACATTACTTCTTGACTCTGGTTTCCTTCCCCTAGAGAATTCGAGGTGGGATTGGGGTAGTTGCATCTCGAGACCTGTCAGGTCGATTCATGACTGAATGGTGTTATATTTTTAACAAGCCATATGTGTTATGATAGTTCCTAGGTTTATGATTTACAGTTTCCGAAGGATCTACATTGGGGTTGTAGAACCTTACATCATAATATTGACCACTTGGGTTCACTAACTCATGGGTCCTTTCTTTAGAACGGCCCACAGACCACTAGGGTGGCTCACTTCCACCCCCCTCTAAATTCCCTTATTATTGGTGGAATTCGAGTGTATTATATAGGATTCCCAACTACCCTCTAGTATCTGATGTGTGACTTGGCCCCTATACCCAACAACCATGACCCATAAGGCTGCACTGAATTTATTTGGGAATCCAAAAATCCCCCTAGTGCTTGTTCTACGAATCATTGTTCTGATAACCCACTCTAATACTAATTTTATAATCTGAATTGGGGATACATGACCCTACATCACAATATTTTCCACTTTGGTTCACTACCTCAAGGGTTTTATTTTTATTTGGGCTCCCTACCTACCAGGGTGGCTAATTACCACCCCCTTCATAGAATAAAATGTGATGGGAGGGGTTTTGGGCTTATTTATGATGCCTGATACACCTCTAATCATTGATGTGGTATATGGACGTTGAATGCAGAAACCATGACCTATAAGGCAGCACTGAAATTATTTGGTATTCCAATATTTTCATGTTTCTTTTGTCTAACTATATGGTTTGGTTTTGGAACTAGAGATCCAATTATAATGTTTCTTGACTATGGCTCATTGGCTAGGCTGTCCAGTTATGGGGCAGTGTCTGACATATCATATCACCAATACCATAGTAATCTTCATGTTGACATGAAAAATGTGAACATTTTTATAGGGAAAACACTAGTAATTCATTATATATGAAAGGGGTGTGGTTTCACATTCCTATTTGTGTATTCTCTCAAGATATACCCCATGAACTTGGTATGTTTTATAAACATTCAGGATTTATTAACGAAGACATCCAATGAGATATTCAAAGTATGATTGATATTTTGACATGGTGAGTGATGAGACCTCTATAAAGGTGTTAATAAATGAGATAGGATTTCTTCATTATGGATATTAGAATGATTTTTCAATCCATTTTGTAGTGCGTGGACCCACCTATGAAGTTTTATGTGGATGCATCTTATGAGAAAAATTCATGGTTAAATCTGCTAGTGATGGATGATGATGCATAGGGTTTGATCACATATCATATGTAACCAAATAAGAGATCTACCATGGAGTAGGGTTGGTAGGAAATACTGTTAGCCATAATATAATTCATGTTATAAAAAAGGAGGGTTTGTTAGAGATCATAGGTAAAGATCGATTCTCAAATATATAGAGGTTACATTTCTTGATATGGGAGATGATATCTCACCTAGTATTTTCCTACCCATGGTGTCACAGTAAAATAGGTTCTTGATGAACATCCTAGGTAGTGTTAGAGGCAAGATAAAAGGAAATTATTTGGCTTCTTAGGTTATTTTTTGAGCCACAATATGGAGGATCATGTACCATCAGTGGGGTATGTGTATCATGATAATTTTCAATCCACCGCAGCAGTATCAACTTTTTGAGGCTATGTATTGGAGACTATATAACACACATTCATATTGGTTAGATCATGAATGTAAAATTGTTTGGGTCCAAGGTTTGAGGATATTGATGGCTGTAAAGGATACAGTTTTCCAAGGGAGGATGATTGCTTTCTGGCGCACGTCTGGGGTCCTCAATAGTTTGATGATGGGTGGAATTGGTGTTTTATAGTTACATTGTCAATTAAAGGGAGGTATACTATCTATGGGGATTTGTGTGCATTTGTTTCATCATTATATGTATTATTAATGTGTTGGTGTACCGATTAACTATATGACTAAAATAGTTTTGATTTCTTGGTTTTGTCTGCATGCCCTAACAAATATGGTATGTGAAAGCAACATCATTTGAAATCGACCTCAATGATCTGATATGTGAGAGTGGGGTTTACATTTTCATGTATTTGATTATGTTGAATACTAGTATGATAAATACCTTTTGTGGGTAGGTTGTTTACTTGTGTGTGGGTTTTATGAAATCACAATGAACAATTGGGAGAGCCCATGGAAGTGGGAGACCCATTTGAGAGTTTAGTTTACCCGCCTTTTTCAGAGACTCTGAATTTTCCGAACAAAAATGCATGATAGAGTGTTATAACATCTAGGTTAAATACCTGAAGATGGGGTGATTCATGGTGAGATAGATTAAAACAACTTCCCCTTTTGATCTTGATTCATTATTAAACATAATGATCTTCTCTCTCTCTTTCATGTTGAAATGTATGAACTTAAATTAAAGCATGAAAAAGACTCAACATTTATTCTATGATCACCCTCATAGGGATTTGTCCAAGGAGAATGCAATAACAATGTGTTGATCATCCAAATCCACTAAAAGTGAACAACATTTTAGAATGTTTGGAGTGGACTCACATTCCCTCATGTTATACAACCAATCATAAATTTAAATATCCACACTCTCTCTACTGTTGTATGCTCACTAATATTTTAGAATATTCCAATTTTATCTCTTCAATTAGTATGTTTTACACCTCATTTATTATATCATTATGTTACACATTCATCCACTAAATGAATAATTGTTTACCAAATAATTATCAGGAAACATTTTCTTTTGTGATCTATTGGGTGACTTGTGCAAAACATTAACTCCTTGCATGAAAAAAATGACTTTAGGAGCAGAACTCCCAATACATCATGATCTATTGTGGATAACCCTCTTACACATAGTGTTTATTCCATGAACACAACTCTCATTACACAGAAATCATTTTTCACAAAACATATATGAGATTCAGATCCCTATATTTCTCTAAGGGTCTAGCTACTAAATGAGGGGTGGTAGCCACATATTTATAGACATTTACGACACAATGTAAACTTTTTTCATCCTCTTCATTCCTTACACTACACATTTAACCTATCATGGTAAACTATATTTGATGTATCGTTATATGTGTAAGACTCTTTTACATAGATCACTTCATTTTTCGTTCACAGGTGCGTGTGTCTCCTCGTTCACACATAAAAAAAATATTTCATGTGATTCTTTCCTTTGGATTAATTTTATATGAAAATTGATAGTCATCACTTAAATTTAATATTTCAGTAAACCTTCATCCTTGCACAAAAGTTCCTTTTCCAAAACACCTTTCTCCATTGTCCAATTTTTGGACCCAGAAAATTTTCCACACACAACGAAACAATCCCAACTTGTATATAAAGTTGTTGTGCCACCTACAAAGAATATATTTTTTTTTCATGGATCATTGTAAACATATCTTGTTATAAAAATCTTTCGAACTCCAAAACTGACAATCTAAACAAGCATTGTCAATAGACATAATTAAATCTATAACAACATAATTTTACTTTGGGGTATTTTTTCCAAAAAAAATCTCCCCCTTTGGATTTGTGGACAACTATTCTCATTTTGAAACATCCCTATATATTCTTCTATATAATAAAACCATTCACTTATTATGATTTATATAGTGATTAATGATTTACTCTACACATACTCTAAGCCTACATGAGCCATGCTCAGCCAGAAAAATGTGAATTTTATGTAATGATCAACAATGGACCACTTCATTCCAGGAACCACTAAAATGATTTTAGCATTAAATATATATTTCATGAATTACATCCTTTAATAAATCATATTTATCACATTAATATTTAAAACACTCCACATATCACTTCTTGTGTTTCTTTGCGTTGAACTAATTAAAAATGTACAATTTAATCTCTCATATCCATACATTGGAATTCATAAATATGTCCAATATAAGATTTGATAGCTCACAGTTTCTCACAACTCCCCATATAAACCTCTTACCCTATCTGGATTAAGGAATTATCTTCATTTTATAGGCACAATTTATCCTTCTCTGTTAATGAACCCAATGGTTAATTTTTTTTGGTCAGTAGTAGGGTAAAGAACGTAGATCAAAATATTAGGGGAAACACATTATACCGTAGGGAGAGGGGTTCACACATGAACACACATTCAAGTGTGGGGGATCGATTGGACTCCCAGAGCTATTAGATGTTGTTCAAATGCTTCATTGAGTTAGGACATATATAGATTGTTTGCAACATGTAGTTCCGTAGGGACATACTCAAATATCAAAATCTATTTCCCTACCATCTCTATGACAAAATGATATTGGATTTTAATGTTATTTTTCCTTGGGAGACGGATTGTATTTTTGATATTTTTATATCATTGGAATTATCACAGTAGATTCCAATCAAGGAGTTCACTTCTACTACCATATCATCAGGGATCTATGAGAAGCACCATAACTATAAAATCAATTGAGTTGAAAAAATATATTCACATTCTACAGTGATCAGTGAAATGAAATCTTGTTTCATGATTATCGATAAAGAAATCATCATTGACAGAATGCACCACCTAATGTTTATTTTCTATCATCAACAAAATCATCCCAATCTGTTTCCCAATATCCTAATAACTATTTCTTATATATTTTATTGTATAGAAATCTAAAATCAATTATTCTCTTGATATTAAGAATTATTATTTTCACTACAAAAAATAGGGTTTCCATTGTACTACATTTATATCGTGCTACTTGGCATTTGAGAAAGACAACATTAGGTCTTCTAATTAACAATTACAATACAATACCGATGATTTTCCTATATTTTATTAAATTAACTACCATTCTTCTTCATATCATGAAAGTTTCATCATTTTAGCTTGAGGAGTCTTCATCTCCTAGGAATTATCCATTCTATATCATGTCAATACGTTTTTGGAATATTTAGATAGATAAATGAATGTTCCATTATTTCTTTATTTGACCTGTAAAACAATAAAAAATGTTACTTCACCAATAATTGCCATATTGAATTCACTTTTCATGAATTATACAAATTATATGCATTTTCCTTCATCTGATCCACAAAATATTATGTCATCAATAAACAACATCACAATATTTCTTTGATTACTAACATAGTTGACATTTATGTTGTAATAAACACTACCACACAGAAAAATGTGGTTCATAAAAATATATTTATACTTCAATACCATAGTCTTGGTAATTTATATATCCCAAATAGTTCCTTTCTCAATAGAAAAACTCTTTTCCAATATTTATGAATGAGAAATCCATATAGATTATCAGTATAAACATCCTCTTCTAGAACTGCATCCAGAAATGTGGACATGACATCCATCTGGAGAATAATGGACATTATTTTTATAGTAATGGATAATAATAATAATATTGTATGTATCCTTGGAATAGGTGAAAATGTTTCACCAACATCATGTCCCTATATATGGGAGTACACATTGCACAAAATTCTTTATTTCTTTCAAATCACATTATTGTCTTTATTCATCTTGTTGTAAAATACCCATTCAGTTATGATGTAATTTTTATTAATTGATCTTAAAAAAATCTACAATGTTTTATTAATATCAATTTGGTTATTCTTCTTATTCTTATCTTGAACCCTGTTCCCATCACCATCTTCTACATAAATAAAATTTGGCTCTACTAGAGATAAGAAAAGTGTATGTTATAAGGACTTTATATTCAGTTATTAAACTGGTTCTACCAAATCTACAATGAATTTTTTTTATATTAATTTATTTGTGTCCCTTGTACTTTTTCATAAATACAAATTAGCCTTCCACTTTCTCATCATCAGCTTCTTCTTCAATTTCAACATTTCCAACTTCGACTCCCCCTCTATTTCTTACCAATTCATCACTTTCATCAGGGAATTGTTCACTATGATATTGATAAATTTTTCCCATTTTACATTATAGTGATATATTTTCATTAAAATACTCTTCCCATACTCTTATTGAATTATAAATATGATTTTATTTATCTTATGTACCCATTGAACATTCCATCGTATCCACTTAACTCCAATTTCTTGTGTTTCTCTCTATTTAGAATAAAACACTAACTTTAAAAGATCCAAAAGTATTTCAATATTGGATTATTTACATTCCACATATCATACAATGTCTTTTCTTCTTCTAGAAATAATAGAACCTTGTATGATATGTAGACAAATGTCTAGACTCCTTCATTCTATAATTTCTTGGGTATGCCTTTTTCGATAAGAATTTTTATTTATGTGTTTTTGATAATTTAATTAATTATCTCTACCACTATATTGTTTTGAGGATTTCTCACTAAAAAAATTATTCATTATGAAATGTTTGATGGGATATCATTCCACATGGATGACTATAAATTCACTTCTATTCTCAGTATAAAACATCATATTCTTTTGTAAAATAATTGTTTTAGATTCACATCGATTTTTTTTTTCATCTGAACACATTGTTCATATGGGAAATAAAAAATAACCACACCATAATACTGAAATCAACAATAGAAAGAAATTAGTCTCACTTCTCTTCAATGGCTCTATGTGTGATAGGTTGACATACAACTACATGCTTCAATTTAATCACTCTGGTTGACATTTGTTCCTCTTCCTTTTACGTCTTTCTAACAATATTACCTTATTGGTAAGCATCAACACAGATGATTATGATCACGTGAAAGATTAGGGATATATAGAGTTGTGTCACATTTTAACAGATCATCTAGGGATGGATGGCACAGATTTCTATGTTATTTATTCCACATTCATTTTTCATCTTATCTTGATAAAAAGATCCAAATTTCTTCACCAAAAACAAGGAAGAAATTTTTAATTGTTCATTTTCCCTGTATAAAAAAATACACCATCTCTTCCTTTGATGATACACATATTTTTAGTAAATCATATATCTTTCCATTAGTCACATTGTTGACTGACACTAAAAATGTTTGGATGGAGACCTTGAATGACAATGAAATCATCATGCCTCATTTCGACTCCCATAAACATGGATTTTATCAAGAAAATTATGTTAAGAACAGCTTCATTTAAAAATTTTACAACAACATCCTTGTCATATTTTATGCCTCTAAAAATATCCTTTTTTATGTCATAGGGGATGTAAATCCACTATTAAGGATCCATACACCATAATTATTTGATTTATTATCGTAAATTTATACAATGACATCCTTCTCAGATATTTTCATTTTGATCCATATTTTTTACTTTAGACTGAGTATAGATTGAAAATCTTGATCTTTCGCAGAGTATGATAGAATATCATCATCTTTTACATTTGTAAATTTGTTTTTTATTTTCATCTAACTTGATGATTCATTGAGTTCTTCTTTACAGCCAATTTGGTTCATATTTCAAATATTCTTTTTCATTGTTTGTATATAATATCTAGACATGTATCCAAATCGTACACACCAAAAACAATATCCCTCAAAATATATCATAAGTTATTGAGATTTGTTTGGCTTCTTCTGTTTTTATAGTACCATTAGGTATCTCTTGGCTATGGAACACAAATTTGGTGAGTGTCTCATCCTTCCAAATAAATTACATCTCATGTGGGGTGCATTCATGTGTGTCACTTATAAACCACTGGATGCCCCTTGGGACCATAAATCTTATAACTCTTCTTCATATCCAAATAAATCTTAAATCATAGACAATTATATTTGGGTATTACTTCAACAATTATTGCTTTCTATTTTTGATCATTCCCTATAGCGTCAATATCATTTAGATTTTATTGTTGCCTCTATTTTTCTAGAAATATTTTCTCCACTATCATCATTTACATTTATATATTGATATGTTTTCATATTTTCATATAGAGATTCAAGTGTTTTTATTGATCCTTAACACTTCTCTGATTTCCGATGAATTACTATTCCAGTTCTTCTATACATTTAATGTTACCTATTCCACTGTTAGTCCAACTATTGAGGTCTATTTTCTTTTCATTGTTTTTTAGATTGTCATCAATAAAATTTTCTAATATCTTACAAATTTAAGACATTAGTTTTTTCAATTTTTTCAATCAAATGATAATTATATTGTTTCTTCTAATGCATAAAATGTTTGGCATCATGAGAAACATTTTTGAAATTATTCGTCTTCCACCCCAAATATCTATCTCCTTAGGAGAGGCTTCTAATTCAGCCTATAAATCAACACTCCCTTAAAATTATTCTGCATAATTGTCACCTTATTCACTATTATATACAATAGTGACAACTTCCATTATATTAGTTGTCTATGATCTTTATTGTTGCCCATTTCATCAACCATATATTCTTCTAAACATTCAATTTCATATAAATGTGGATTTTTTTTAAATAAATTTCACTAGATTTTTTTCTTACTGTTTAAATAAGATGAAGAATTATTCATAGAGAATTCAACATCATCCTAATCATACTCCTGGAACATCTTGAGGATATTTTCTTCAAGATGAGAAACCTTTTCACAATGGAATCATACTATTGGATGTATCCATATGAACATACCTTTTCCTATATTTAAAATTGGATAATGAAATGAAATCACCTCATATGTCTCTTCCTCTTCGTAAAAAACATCAATGGTGTGCTTTTTTCATTTCCTGTAACTCCATATCTTTTGAATTCCATTTTTTCACAGACTCAATGTACTCATTTATCTTCTCATATGTGACAAGAGTATTGTGAAAGCTGTCCAATGTCATCTCTATTGGATAATTATCATCCAACTCAAGAATATTTGGACTGAACCAAGGTGGAACTCATATAATGATGTCCATATAAATATTTCAATCTTCGAAAATTTATCCAAGACCATGCATTTCTTACACAACATAATTATCCCTATCCCTGAATACGTTAATATACTCATTTAGATTCATTCTCAGATCATAATAATTATTCTAAGAGAACGGGAATTTTTTCTTCTCTGACCATTGAATCGCCTTCATTGATATACAGTAGCATTTCCCACCTAGTATGAGTAGACCTAAATGACATTATTTTTTTATATATTCCATTTGATAAGGCTCTTTAATGCATTGATTCCTATTGTGTCAGAAGCTAATTCCATTCTTTCTTCTTCTGATAAAGCACCACTATCCACATGAGTTGAAACTCCCTAGGTTCTTATTTTAAAGGCATCCCTACCTAAATACTGTTAATAATTATTCCTAAGATTCATCCATTACATAAAATTGTCATCATAAAACTTCATAATCACTTTGTGACTAAAAACCATAATTAAAGAAAAATTGAAATTATCTTCTGGCACTGAATCAAATTCTTATCCCATCCAATTTAAATACCCTGAGAGGTGGGGGTAAATCAGGGTATGATAGATAAAACAACTATCCATTCATATCTTGTTTAATTGTTAAAAATAACTATTCTATCTCTTCTTTTAGAAATGTATGAACAAAAATGAAATCATACATGAGTCAAAAAAAATTCCGCTTGTTTCACCCTAACTAGAAAACACTGAAGAAGCATATAATGGAAATGTTCTGATGTACCAAATCCTATAATATTTCCCTATGGATTCCAAAGTTTAGAGTAGAAATATTATCCCTCGTAGTTTAAAACCATTGAAAAATTGAAATCTCACTACTCTCTCAACTGATGTGTGCTCACTGCTCCTTGAAAAAAATCTACTTTTTACTCATCAACTAGTATTTTTTACACATAATTTAGTGCATCATTTTGTTTTAATTTCATTCACTTGATTAATACTAATTTACCGTAGAATTTATGGGCAACATTTTCCTATCACATAACATTTGGGTGTCTTGTATTTAGCTTTTACTCCTTGCACAAAAAAATTGACTTTAGGTGCAGAACACCAAAGATTCCATGCACTATTGTAAAAAAACGTATGTAAAAGATTTATGACTTCACACAAATCTCTTTATATGAAAGTCTTTTTTCTCGCTACTCTTATATGATTAAGATCCCTGGATTTATATATGGGAAAATCTACCAAATAATGTTGGGTATCCCCATATTTATTAGAATTTACAACCCTACCCTCAATTTTATCATTCATTGACCGCATTTTGTAAAAAATTTCCCCAAGTGCATAGAAACATATTTGAAGTTGCATTTGGAATGTAAGCCTCTTTCATGCAGATCACATCATTTTTATTTCACAGGATCGTGTAACTCATATTTCATTTAAAAAAAGTACTTCGTGTGATTCATTAATTTTCAATATTTTTAAGAGATAGTTCATAAAATTCACTTGATTATAAGATTTCAGTCCACCTTCATCATTTTTCGAAATGTCCTTTTCCAAAAAAACATTCTCCAATTTCCAATTGTATGACCCATTATTTTGGAAACATAAATAAACATCACCACTTTGTGTAAAAAGATTTCATACCACCTCCAAATCATTCATCCCAATTTCTTGGATATTATTCATCATTTTTTTTCCAAAATACATCTTGGACTCAACAACCGAAAATAGAAGCAGACTTTGTCAGTAAAAAAATTAATCTAAAAACACCATAATTTTAGATTGAGGTATTTTTCCCCAACCTATGGAAAAATATAGTGTCTTATTTTTTATCATTTAATACATTTTAATATTTATAGATTTTTTTTATAGAAAGGTGCCAAGAAGGAATGATATTTTTAGGCACAATGTGATAAGAATTAATTTTTAAAATAAATGAAATATATTAAATTTCATGTGTGTTCGTTTTTCCAGAATTCGCAATGTGAGGAGAAATAATTTTTGAAATAAATATAATATATTAAATATCATGTGTGTTCAGTATTCCAGAAATAGTAGAATAACTCTTAAATATAAGTATAGATAATAAATTCAATCACATCATTGAACTCAGAGAATGTAATTTAGCCTAGGCATGATAAAACCTTTTTCAATGATGGGCATTTAGATGAAGTGCAGTCGTAGTTGAATTAAAGAAAATAAAAAAACTAAATTTATTTATTTTATTTGTCTCAACACAGTGACAAAAAATTTTATTTATATAGAGGATTATGATGTGATTCCCCATTGGAACCTTAACCTTTGATATATAGAGAATCGTTGTAGGAGGGAATTGTTTATAGATGACATCAATTTAGAATAGATCATGGATTGTTTGCCAACATAGTTCATGAATCTCACCCAAAAAAAAGAAATATAGAACCTTTTTTATCAGTGATCAATCGAAACTCTTTATAAGATTATTTATTTTTTATTTATCAGTCTTTTATTATCCCATAATGAAAAAAACCAATCGGATAAAATAATGATTTCCATAATGACTATTTCAGGGGTATGTAATTTTTGTAGGATTTTGGGATAATTCTTATTTTTGTATGTTCATTTAATGTTATAGATCATCTATAATACTTCTAAAAAAATGGATCAGTTCCAAAACAATAATAATGTTAATTTTCATTCCTTTATTTTATTGTTTAGGTTTTTCTCTCCTCGTTCAATGTGTACTCATCATTGTTGTTTAATTTGGCCTATGGTTTGATGGAAACCTAGTGAAAAATCATTTCACATTTGATCTTTGGAAATAATGATCATTTCCATTAGAGATATATGGAGATTAAAAACCAATATTGTAGTACATTTATATGAATGTAGTTACGTGTATGGATTAGTAGTTGTTCTTTATTGTTATTGTGTGTGAAATAGAGGATGCATGATTTTGATGATCCAATGGTACCAGATTATACAACAATCTAGTCAATGATGGTGGGGTGGTTTATTAAATCGTAGATCCACATCTTATTGTGTGATTATAGGTATAATTGTTGTTTTTTTCGCTCATATGAATACATGAGAATTCTAGAATCTATGTGATATTCCGGAATACATGGAATGCAGTCCTCTATAAACTCATAGTGTAGTCCCTTCTAGGCATCACTAGGTTTTTAGCATTAAGATAGCTATCACACAACATGTTACCCTTTCCACATGTAGTGTGTACCTTAGATGATTAGTATGGATTGTACAAAATTTAAATGCCCATGAGGCCCAGGGGAGTTTCACGTTTTGTGAACCATGCCACATTTTCTGTACACCATGGAAAGCAGCGTGTAGTGTAAATAATGTAAACATTATGAAGATCATGTGTTCCTTCACCTTATATATATTAATGAAAACACAATTTATATAGGAATATATATTGGAACATGCAGACTATGTATCAAGTGAGAACCTAAACATATACACCTCATGTACCTTAGAGACACATTGTGTACCTCATGGCCAAGTCATATAACTCAGGTAAACATCATGTACCTCAGGTACACACTGTGTTTTTAGAAAAAAAAATCATGCCATGTGATCTTGATACATAGGCAATTACAATATTAGTGAGACACATCATGTACTCCAAGGGAAATGTTGTGTATTCATTTAAGGAAATCTTGGTTTCTCCCTTTCTTCTTAGCTCAGTTTAATGGATAGTTTTTATATGTTTCTTAAGGGCTATATCAGTTCAGTTTGTTCCAATGATCTATTCCTATGATGTTTTGGTGCAGTATTACATTCTCATTATAGAGAGTGACCCCTATGAAAATTCTTGGTGATCATTGCAGTAAAGGGGTTGTTCCCTTATTCTAGATTGAGTATAAATAGATCTCTTCAACTACTAACTCATCATCTTGGAGAATGAATCCCTTCGATAGGCCCAAATAGATCCTTATTTCCCTTTGTTTTTCCTTATATTGGTTAACTGTAATTTTCATGTCCAATATTTACAAGGGTATATATACCCAGTCTAGAAGGGTGTCTCCAACGTGGTCTAGTGTCCCCCCAATGATCCCTTCACATTGAAACCCTATATGTGTATCGATATCTAAATACTCCAATGGTGTACCAGTCTGAGGGAGTTTGTATTTTTTATAAACCCTCTAATTTTTGATGTGTTATTTTTCTTGGCTCGATTTGAAGAGTTTGACCTCTAGGATGAGTTTCTTCAGAAGAAATATATCTCAAGGATTGATTCATCTTAGACGAGTGGTATCATATAAAATCAGAGTGTAATTATGTCAGGTATTGGGTGAGACATTTGAGACTCGAAGTCTTTTATTTGTTTATATGGATGTTTCTTTGTATGTCGCTCAATATTTTTATCATTTCCTATGTTGAGATTAATACTCTGGATGCATTTTTTTTATTTTGAGGTGTCTTCTAGGGAATTTTCATACCCATCCCAATATAGGCTCTTCCCACACATTTAGTTTCTTATAAATATGAATGATCATTTATATAGTTCATCGTGGACTAAGATAAGGTGGAACTAGATTGGGATAGACATAAAAAATTATATTGGTGTTGTGTTTAACAACAGTCCCCTCCTTTTGAGAAAGTGATACATTGTATTCATGTTTTTTATGGACTATTTTTTGGCCCATTTTTATGATTTCCTATACTTAATTTGTACACTAGTTGGTGTATGTATGAATTGTTTTCATTTTTTACATTTCATCGTTGTATTGGGTTGGAGTTGTGGGTGTGCATAAAGGTACGTATGGATAATGCATCTCATGTGTATGATATTCATTCTTACTGCTAGTTTCCAGTCCATGTACAACTGGTGGTGGGAATAGGGTATTTGTATCTTTGGCCCCAATGGGTTGATTCAATGAAACAAAACCTAGTAGTGATGAAACTATAAATGATAATGATAGTAGATAATATAGAAGTTTCAATACCACAATCTATATATGGGTCCATGATCCTGAACGCATGGACACCAAGCCATCTTATATAATTGTATATATTAATTTATACATATATATATCCCAAAATATATGTATATGTACAAAATGATATCATAAATATTAAATATGAAAAGAAGGAATGATGTAAATATACTTAATCCATGTTCAATTTTGGATAAACATCCCATTGACCAGACATCACATGACTAAGCCATAGAATAGGATGCCATACCACTAAAGTCATGTATCATTTTATCAATCCTAGAATATTTAATACCCATACAAAAATACATGCTTTATCCAAATCCATAAATTTCACTAACAAGGCTATTCCACCACCTGGAGGGATATATTTCATAGCAGTGGGTTCACCTGCAATCAACCTCCAATCCCTCTAATTAACCATATTGTGTATAGACATAAAATCGGATAAATATGGAATTTTTCTAGAGGGTATACTATTCAATACACTTGTAATCTAGTATGATGAAAAATTCCCATGACTCGGTCCATATGAAATCAAGACATTTCAAGATGGATAGATCATAAGGGGATCTACATTAGGTAATATATAAGGAATACTCTATTGATATGGTATATCAACTAGGATCAATTTAATAAATAGACAATACAAATAAATTCCTGGTGGGTATATATAATGGTGTTTCCAATGATCCAAGGGGGAATACTAGGAATTAAATTAGGATATCATGTACAAACTCTGGGATCTCATCAGAATCCAATTAATTGAGAGAAATTGAACCCCAAAAAACCAATGAAATTCCATGGAATTCAAGTGGACTATACATTCCTATATTTCCCTAGTATAATCGAGGTTCCAATAAACTCTCGGAAATCTAACCTTTGGTATAAGGGTTCCAAAAATCACTATTAAGCTAGTTATTTAAAAATTTTATTTTCCAAAGTGACAAACATTAATTTTCTATGTTGATATGAGCCCCAGTATGATCAAAGGATCTCCAGTGACTTAGTTAGAGAATATAAATCAAAACTGAATGAGTACCTCGTTCAATTCAATGCATTCAAATTTTTCACAAGTCCTTGGAGACAATTCCTAAATGGATCTGATGTCGAACCCCACAATAACATCAACAAATGATTCTCAAATAAGTCTGTATTTATGTAATTTTATTTTGGGCATTGGCACAGACCTCTAGGGATCTCTTTTTTACCACATTGATCATGATAATCCCCTTAAATCAATTTTCTATGTTTTACATCGATCGTTCTCTCGGTTAGAGAGACTATCTCTCTAAGGATTGGAAAGAGAGAAAAGCTATAAATTTTTACTAATGACAAGTTGATGGAGTAAGATTCTCCTAGAATTATATAGTGGATGATCAAAATACCAGTTATAGGTTTCCCAACCCATTTATATTTAATATCCACTAAATATATAATAAATAATTAATTATGGCTAAATAATTCCCTCATTAATTTTATTTACATTTTATCAGAAAATATTAATATATATTAAATATATATCATTATAATCCTAAGTTATTAACTAATCTCATGATTCTTGTAAATAAAAAAGAACATTTAATATTAACATAATATTAATTTGTATAATATTATCCCTTGTAAATATATAAATAATTGTAAATAATTTTAATAAATAAATTCCACCAAATTATTCTATACTAAAATAATAATGAATTTATTTATTTATTGGTGATTGATTACATGGAAAACTCTCAGAACCCTAGGTGGGTCCAACATGTATTGTATAATTATTCACCTCAATATGGATGATTTATGAAAGTGCTATTTTGTGTGTCCCACTATGACCTTGTATTAATAGTACTGAATAGTATTCATAAAAAATAAGTGGAGTCTATCAAACCTTAAGGTACCCTAAATAATATTGTATAGTCATAGAAAAGACAACTGGTCTACAAACACACCCTATTTAAAATAATCTCTATGTCATATGATTCTCATAAATCATGATTGAAACTTGTGTCATCATCATTTCTTTATTTATTAATAATAATCTTATTTTTTGGACATAACTTCAACTACCAGGTCCATGTATTGATGATGTTACTACCATATTGTTGAAAAAGTCCTGATATATCGCTTCCTCAACTCAAAATATATAAATTATATCTTGATCATTCATTTAATACAATACCACCAATGCCTCACCCAACACAATCTACCTCACCATGAATTCGTTTCCCTGGTTTTCCTTATACATATAAGTACATGATCCAAAGGCACACATTGATAAAAAATCATGGGTCAAGAGAACAATAAACATGATTGTAGATTGTAATATCCAATGATACAAAAAACATGTGGTGTTTCTATTTGTGGGTATTTCTACAGGATAACTACTATTATAGATCACCAACAGTTAAATTCATTATAAAATTTCATAATGATTATCATTCCCCAATACATGATAGTTTCTCACCATCATTTTCATATTTGTATAATATATCTATACCATATAATATTAATTTAATATTATGGTCACCATATCTAAGGTTCACATTATAACCTATGAACATAAATAACATTTTGATATGATGAGTAATATAGGGAAATTACCAAAAAAATTGTGGACAGAGAAGTATCAACACTACTCCTATAAGATTAAAAAATGTATATATGAAACTATATACATGTAATGTAAATAAAATTACATCTACAATTTGAGTCATGGGAAACCATTTTCAACACCCCCACTTACCCTAGATCCAAATTATAATAAGTCTCAATCTTTTATCTCACACATGGGAATCATTCTTCTGTTGAGATATGAAAATCGTTTTTGTTTATTATATCTAATCATATTTAGATACCCTATTAACTATTACTTCACCCCTCTGAGTAAAATCCCCCATGAGATGAAACTTCTGTGGTATATTCTTTTTCCTCTTGTGTGTCCTGGGCTCCATGGCATGCAACACTGCTATATTACTATGAAAATAATTCTTTACATGTTTTTACCTACATAGTAAAACCCTAATATATGAGAAAAATATATGAATCAATATGACCTCCATAGAAAATTCAGACACTCTTATATATTCAGATTCTACTATATAATCAACAACCACATGGTTCATTACAATTCCCAATTCCCCTATACAAATATTCATGAAAATGATGTATCTTGAAAATTATTTCATATCATAATGATATTTCTACAAACAAAAATTAGTGAATCATATAATTACTATTTTCGTATCTCATTCATACACAAGGTGGTTATCCTATGTATGACTTATATACTTCATGATAGTTTTGATAGCTACCCAAAATAGCTCTCATAAACTATATTTTTTATCTTCCCAGTGTGAAATAGAAAATTCAACCCCAAACCTACTATATAATATGGAATACATGATAGATCCCACTACCGAGGCATATGGGATCCTACTCATTATTTCAATATCCTTCAATGTTTGTGTAAAAATTTTCATAGAGATATTCAAACCATGTGACATGGAAAAACCAATATCTTGGATTGTTCCATATAGTAAATTTTTATTATACATAAATTTACTTATGATGAGTAGCCTCATTGATCTATCCGGAGTGATCTAGTGCATCATCTAGTTCATATAGATGAAGACATGAAAAATTTTACATCTATTATATCATAAAAATTCTTTTTAAATTTATCATTATCTGACTTGTTTTCTCCCTGATGAGGATCACCAGTAAGTGGGGGCTCTATTAAAAAATTATTTCTTTCATGGAATAGTAATATGTAAAATGTCTTATACCACTCATATATGTTATGTAAGTTCAATATATTTTCATTATCTAACATGGATCACAATGTTAATGTTCAAGTAGAGTTGATTATTTCTATTTTTTATCTTCAAGAAATAAGTTTTATAAGCTATTACATTTTCAATAAATACAAAATACTATGTGAAATTTTTAAACTAACCATTAAAAATAATTTTTCTACTTCTGTGTTTTGAATTTTGGAAACATGTCTTCCTCAGTTGTGATTAGTATGTTTTTTGGAGTCTAGTTGAATAAACATTTTTTGTTGAATATTAATATAACCTTATGAATATTAATATGATCCTAATGAATATTTAATTTTATTATTATTTTATTTTATTATGGTTTCAAGATAATGGCATCTCAATTGATTTTTCAATGTTATGTGAAATAAATTATTGTTTTAAAATTGTTAATTTCAGAATAACATATGATTTTATTTAAAAATTATGTTAATAATATTTATTATTTCATATTAAAAAAATTGATTTCTTTTTTTAAATACACACATCAAAAAATATTTATGTTGAATTTTCGGTAATTTATTGAAACTCTAGAAATTTTGATGAATAGTAAGATATAATAAAATATATAAAATGTTAAATACATTATTAAATGCATCATAGGTGACCCAAGGCTGATTTAAGACCACATAGTTCGAACTTACATTACAGTATTACTATTTTGGGTCACATTAATTATGAATATTCATAGTCTTGAGTAAAAATATTATAGTAATTATTAAAATAATGTAAAATACTTTCTCTCCTCCACTATAAATACCACCCTCATTCCCATCTTGCTTCCACACCTATCATGTATTGATCCTTACCTAAGATCTCACCAATACTCCTCCCAATCCTATTCCCCACATCCTATAGCTACTGGTATCAACAAAAGGCCAAAACTGAAGCCCTTAAGAAGTATCTCAATGATAAGTGATCAAGAGGTAAATATCATTTTTTTTCAGTCTATTCTTTTAATTTTCTTTTCTATTATTCATCTTTATTCACCTCCCCTTGTCCATGATGAATGTATGATCTTGTGTCTTACATATTCTTTATTATATCATTTTTATGTAATACTCGGAATTAAAATTCTTTTCCTCTCCTACTTATTGAAGAAATTAGAACATTGTCAGTGATGCGTCGAGTTACCGACATCGTGGATGATGTGAATTCAATTTCATTTAAATTATTCAAAACTGGTCATGATACAATTTTTATGGTTCAAACATATTATAATTTATGTATTCTATCTTATATAGGGTTTTGGAATATTTTTTATACATTTTTTTAATTTATTATAAAAATTATTTCATTACGATCAAATAATATCCAATTTGACCTAAACAAATATCAATAATGTTTTAACATATAAATCATTCACATGTCAGAGTTAAAAAAGGTAAATGGTATACATTATGGTTCTATTTATGTTCATATTTTTTGGAATATTTTTGAAATTTCGTGTTTCCCAATGTAATTATATATGGATGACAGGTATGTCTTTTGAAAATGATTCCATACATTACGAGTAATCATGGCCTAATGTTTTATTTTCTTCTTTTAATAACCCTTTATAATATATTTTTATCATCATAATTATTTTAAAAAAATCACCAGAATCCTTAGATGTTCAAATGGTAGTAAAAGTTCTAATATGGATGAATAAAATTACTTATATTAGCTATCAATTTTTTAAAAGCATTGATTCAATATATGTATGTTGTTGTCTAATTATCGAGAACCAATACCAGAAATGGTCCTCGTTTTTATAATATGCTATGTATTTTTCAGTTTTTTATTATAAAAAAAATACATAGCATTTTATAGTACTGAATCTAGATGTGCGGGTTCATGGATTTACAGTTGGAATCATAGAAATGGTCTAGAGAACAATAGAGATTTGATGTTGGAGTTTAAAAAGAAATTTGTGATATGATATATATTTGAACATATAGTTAATTGGTTTCACATAATAAAATATTTTTTTTAGAATTGTTGATATGTATATTCATGAATTTAAGTACTATGAATGAATTTAGAGGGCACAATTCATTTATGTGGTGATAATTTAACATAACAAGATATTTAATGAAACACTATATGCTTAGATGAACAACTAAATAATATGTGAACATTACAAACTGACCATTAAATATAATTTTACCACTAATATGTTTATAATTTTAAAATTTTATTATTTATGTTTGGGATCAGTATGTTATTTGGAGTCTAATATAAAAAAGTTGTTTTTTTGATGAATTGTAACACACCCATATGAGTAGTAATATGACCATAATGAATAGTAAATTCAATTTCCATTTTATTTTTTAAGGCTTGATGATAATATATCTTGATTAATTTATCAACGTGATATAAAAATAGTTATAGTTTAAAATTTTTTATTTTTGAATAAAGTATTATATCAATCAAAAAATAAAATAAAATTATTTATAAAATTATTTTTTCAATAAATGGAGATAATTTTTAATTATACCATCAAGAAATAGATAAGGGTACTTTTTGGGAGTTTTATGAAATTCTATAATTTTATATGAGATATAAAATGCGATAAAATATTATAAATGCTAAATAAATTATTTACTACATCATAGTTGATGCAATACTGATGTATGCCCAATTACATCAAAATCACAAGGGTTTATTACGATTCGGGGTCACATGATTTAAGACTATTCATGGACTTGATCAAAAATAGTATAATAAAGATTATTATAATGTAAAATATCTCCTCTCTTACACTATAAATACCACCCTCATACCCCTCTTCCTTCCACACCTCTCAAGACATGATAATTACCTATGTTCTTCCTAATACTCCTCCCGAGACTCTTCCCAATGACCTAGAGATGCGGGTTTCACAAAATGGCCAAAACCAAAGGAATTAAGATGGTTCTGATGGAGAAGAGACCAAGAGGTAAATATCCTCTTTTGTTTTCTTTCTTTTCTTTTCAATTTCATTTTTATCATTCTTCTTCCTCCACCTCCTCTTATACAAGAGGCTTAAATGAGACATTGTCTTACATATTCTTGATTTTATCATGTTTAGGGAAGACTCACCATTATACTTTCTCTCCTATTCCACTTATTAAAGAAATTAAAACACTTTCCTTGATGTGCCAAGTTACTGACATCAGGGAAGATGTGATTTTCAATTTCATTTAATTTCTTTAAAAATGGTCATGAAACCATTTTTTATGTTGAAGAAGATTATTATCTATGTATTATATATTTTATTTGGTTTTGTAATAATTTTATACACATGTTTTTAATTTATTAATCAAATAAATTCATTACTATAGAAGAATCTCTAAAATAAACTAAAACATATCAATAATGTTTTACCTTAGGAATATTCCTCCAGATAGAGTTAAAAAAGATAAATCGAATAATTTTTTGTTCTATTTATCTTATTATGTTTTGCGGGATTCTTTTGTGAATCTCATGCTTCACAATGTATATATATATAGGTGACAATTGTGTCTTTTGAAAATTATTTTATATGGTACGAGTACTCATGAACTAATGTTTTCTCTCCATTTTTAATATCCATTTCTGAGCTATTTTTCTCATCCACTATTTCTCAAATGTTTTTAACAATAATCTATAGATGTTTAAATGGTAGTTATGGTGCTAATGGAAATGTTTCGAATTATTTATATTAGCTATTAAATTTTGTAATATGTAATTCAATATATGTAAGTTGTGGTTTAATTTTCCAAAACCTAGACTGGAAAAGGTCCTCATTTGTTAAAATACTATATATCATTCATTTATTTATTATGAAAAAACACACTGCATGTTTTAGTATTGAATCTGGAAGTGCAGGTTCAGGGATGTACAATTAACTCATGGTTCTTTAATCTATTGGGTAATGTCTAAACTTATCTGAATCTTAATAATTAGTCTCTCAATGATTTTCCACTAATGTGGTAGAATCTAGTAGTGGATTCTCATTGTCTACCAAATTTAGTAAATTCAAACCACTTCTATCATAAGAACCCCCAATAAAAGGAGAAACCCTTCATTATGGTTAACAATGCACCCCCGAACACACTGTTTTTTTCAAAATTGAGCAACAGAAGGAATTAAAAATATCTATATCTTTGTGAGAATTTATTATTTCATGATGAATGTATTCCATTCATGTTAAATTTATTCAAAAAAAAATTTCATGATCACAATTGTACATGCATTAATAGAAACTCATACATCATAGCCTTATGAAATTTTCATTTTTTTATTTAATTTAATCTCACAGTAAACATGAAAATGCATAATGTAATAAAGAATGAATAAAGGAAATAATTTTATCGGACTGGTCTTGAGAATATATTGTGATTGACCCTTTTTTAATATGACAGATCAATCATGACCTCAGAAGTTTCATAGTTGAGTCATGTATGGACTCGTATCACGTCTTACCCCAAGTTCATGGATTTCACTTCCCATCTAGAGTACTGGATCAGTTTGATGGTGTTTACAACTCAATGAAAAATCATCTATGTATAAGTATACCATTATACAAGTGAGGGACTCGTGGTAAAGTGAAAAATTAAAAATAATAATTTGGATATCCATGCCCTTATACATATTTATTAAAATGAAGATGATGCTCAAATGGTCAGAAAATTAACTACTTATTACAATCATCGTGTGTAGAAAAAAAAGTCAGTTAATCAATACATACACATGTACAATCATTATACCAATACCAGTCGAAATAAAAAATATTCACATGATACAAATATATTTTATACAATTTATTGTATTATTTTATATAATGAAAATTAAAAAAATTATTAGAATTTAAACAATTTATTGAAATATATTAATTAACAAAATTTAATACTAATTTTAAATTATTTTTTTGTACAATTAAAATTTTATTATTTTAAATAGAAAAATGTATTTTAGTTATTTAAATTTTACGATAAAATTCAATTAATTGTTTTTTATTATATAAATTTTTCTTAGGACTTAAAAACACTGTCTAGGACCATTGTGGGTTGTCCCATAACCCCACATGCTCATTTTAGTTTTGGATATCCATTTATAAGGCAGTTATGGGGTATTTTGGCCTGCCCAAAACTAATCTCGGTCGGGAAAGGAGTCCCCAACCCATTGCAGGGGAAATCAGTTCTGGAAGAACCTGGTGGATGTCAAGGCAAGGGTCACGTCATGTATAGGGAAACCACAGGGTGGAAAATTTGAACTGGGATGGCGTCCGGGTAGATGAGGTTATGGTGTACTATTGGTTCATAGAGAAAGCAGTGCAGTGGAGGGATGGAATTAACAGGATCTCGATGCGGGTCCTCGATCGACCTAGATATAGGTGGTGATGGAATCCACTAGTCTGATCAGTGGTGGCATGGGGGGCTGAGTATCCAACTTTGGGCTACAGTCGAAACTCCTAGGATGATGTGGAACCAACAGGCTATTCGAGAAAGTGTCAGGAAAGTTATTATGAGGTAGGTGGATAATAAAGAGGGTATCATTCTAGGCTCATCTTGAGGGATGAGTCGGAAACATGGTATCCTACTATAATGTCTGGAAGTGTGTGATTAGGGGGCTCAAACTCAGGTGAGGTAGCCTATGAGGGAAAGGGGTCTGACCATATAAGAATGAGATGAAGTCAAATAGGGTCCACCATGTGGAATATTATGAGTGCAAATTAAATCATTCCCAATAAGTTTTTTAATTCATACATAAAAGTGGGGATTTTGGAAAATCTTGATGGCTATCATTTTTTAAAAAATAGTTTACACCGCCAACAGAGTCTCTAGTTCCTAATAATAGGTTGCGGGTACCATTGGACCAACTCATAATAATATATAAATATATGTTGATTCGGTAGTGGCGCAAATGTAGGTGGTCGAGGGCTATAGAAAGAGTGTTTGGGGAGTTTTGGGGTTTAATTCCTGGGAGCCCGCTCTAGGGGGAATTTTCACCTCCCATGTACCGCTCGTTTTTTCAGGTCATCCAGTGTCTCACCAAGTGCGAAGAAGGGTGCGTTTTAAGTATCTGAGAGATTGTTGTGTTGTACCATCACTGGGCGAGGTGTTACCCCGTGGGATACTCTGTCATCTCGGCAAGAAATGGATCCTTCCCGGCTGAGACTTCTCTGGATGACCGCTTCACGGGGAGGGGGTTTCATGGGTGTGGACGGTTAAAAAAGGCCACTCTAGGGAATTCCCATTTTATTAAATATAATATATAAATTTTTGTACAATTCCAGCAAAGATAAAAACCATAATTCACTAACCAAATAGAATTTGACCACTATTATCCAAAAACCCAACTCCCAATAGTAAGATTACATAATATTATATCACAGAAAATTACATACACATATGTTTTTATTCATATTTTATTATCTTAGACCGTAAATTCCAAAATTCAGATCATCAATCTATAAATTTAATTATATGACCGAAAATTTTTCATCATAGTTCAATTGATGAAATGTCTGATCCATTATGACCCATTTTAAACCCTCTAACTAAATTAATGATAAATAATTTTTTGTAGAAAATTAAATATCACACAATTATGATGAAACCAATTTTTTTACCTGTAATTATGGAGTATGCTTCTGGCTAGAGGATTTTAAAATTTTCTTCACTAGAGCGATGAAACTTTATCATCTCTGGTGATATGAGACCAGATATAGTTTGATGATATTAGGTGGATTAATCGTAGAACATAAAATAAAATTTAATGGCTAAATTATTTTATTCAAATCACACACATCTATCACAAGTCATCAACAACTATTGCTCAATTGATCTAATGTTAGACCCCTCTAAATAATTCACACATTCTTTTCAAATATGTGCATACTCCATTATTCATATTCTTAGTGATATTATGGAGCTTTGAAAATCACTTTCACATCATGTGAATGACAATGATACCCTACATTCAATTAAAACATGTGTTCTTGGATGGTTTTATTTGTTAGTTCAATTTTTACTCTTTGAACTATATAGAGACAGAATCTCTCAATTACAATAGATAATTATTGTATGGAATGTTCATGTCCGCCACTTGATTATTACATGTTCTAAATTCCATGTTAGATTTCCCCACCCCACCCCAATAATATGTTTTTCTACTAAATAAGTAATAAATAATTTTTGTAGGATAAAATAACCATGTAATAAAAAAAATGTATATTTTATCACATAATATTAAAATATATTGCATATATTATGAGGTAAACTCGACTCATTAACTCGTCTTATTATTCCCAATAATATTAAACAAAACTTCAATACAAAAATAATATTCTTGATATAATTATATCCATTTTATTTACTTAAATACTTTTGTATATTATTAATTAATAAATTGGACATGATTGTTCAATACATGAATTGCAATGAATTTATTTATTTATTAGTGATCTATTACTTGAAAAAATCTCAGACCCTATGGTGGGAACCACCATACCTGTATAACTATTGACCTAAATAGGGATGAATAGTAAATGTGTTGTTACGTGTTACTCTCAATATCCGTATCTTAATAGAAGTAAATCGTTTTCATAGAACAAAATCAGAGACTGAAAAACCCATTAAGGCCCCTAAGGAGATACGTAATATCCATATCAATGAATCCCAACCTAAGAAAATGCACTATGTAATATAATCTACTATTCATGTGATATATTAAAAATAAGGATGCACCTGTATGTTCTCTTCCTTTCTGACATTATTATTTATTGATCTAACTGGATGAAGATACATTCAACTACCTCAACCATGGATTTATTATTGTAATAAAATCCAATTCAACCAAGATCTACTTATCGCTTCCTTAACATGGAATTAAAAAATTCTATATTAATCATTCAACAAATTTCATACAACAAATTATGCACCCAACACAATGAACCTCACCATTAATTCATTGTAATTGTTTTTCTCTTACATCAAAGTACACAATCAAATAAAACATATTTATAATTATCTCATGTCATTATACAAATACAATTTCTTATAGACAGGACCAACCAATTACACCCAGAACATGTGTTGTTCTTATTATTTGGTTCATCCCCATGATATCAAGTATAAGATATCACCAAGTGAGAACATCATGGGAAGAAGTCTCAATGTTTATGATCCCCAATAAACTAATTTCTGTGAACCCTCAATTTCATGTCAGTAATATGTATATTGAACGTAGGATATAATATTATGATTAAAAACAAATCAAGTCTTTAGGATCTCATAATAACTAGGTAACTACTAAACCCTTTTGATATGACATGTAATCATAGAAAAATACCATAAATAATGTGGATATAGAAGTATGAACACTATTATGTTAACATAGAAATAAAATTATATATCAATCTTTATCCATGTAATGGTAATCAATGTACATCCTCATATTCATTCTAGGGAACCATCTACCAACACTACCTCCCTAAACATAAAGGAAAACTGGTATCTAATGGGACTGCAAGTAACAATACGGGTAAAATTCAAAAACAAAGAATCAGGATCCAGAGCCCATAATGTTTTCCTATATATCCCAATAGAAATATAATTTGAAGCCAGTTTCTATATAGTATGTATTGAAAACCTAAAATAGTAATGGTCAACAGACTTATCAAAGGATGAATTTTGGGTTATCCCATGGATATAAATACAAGGAAATAGAACATGGGTCCTAGTAAGACTGTTTTGGTACAAAGTAAAAGAGTAAGACAGATCAAATGAAGTATGTATGTGTATCCCAAGTTTTTATGTCACATCGTTTCAGGCTCATCATCCACCATTTAGGAACCACCATTTATTATAATAATTGCATCACCAGTAAACCAGTGAATGCATAAATAAACGAGTGCGGGTGTTCAAACATAAAACCCACCACTAAAATCATAGCCTCATGATCTTCCATGTTTGACATGGGTTCTAAGATGATTCCTTCTACGATCACTACTCAAACACCTAGTGTACTAGATCGTTTTTAGTCGAATGTTGGGGTACCCACTTGGTCCACTTATTCAAGAAAAATAAAATGAATCTTATATAAGATCCTCATACTCGTATACATAAGAAGAGGAATGCTATATAGGATCCTCAAGAAAATTAAATTGTTATAGAGATTCAACAAGGGATTACCTAGGTCTAAATGTAAGTGATGTTGTCCCACATTGGACCCTCAGTAAAGGTAACAATGTAGACACACCATACAGAAGTTCCTTTGAAACAACCAATCTTATAAACATCTATACCATTAGTGGACCTCTCTTAAGGGATAAATTTTTTAAGGGATACTTACGAATGAATAAATAAAGGTAGATAGCTCTTGGATATTCCAACATCAATGGTGTCTCACACTCAGGTGATAGTTGGATTCGACAATGGAATGGAGAACCTATCCATTAAACTAAAAAGTCCTAAAAATGCCTCTAAAATTTCCTAAAATCTACTAAATATTTTAAAAAAAAGTTAATGAGAAAAATGCTCAAAATGGACTAATCATGAGTCTGAATCATACATAATGGCATAAAATCACTGAAAACCCAAATCAAGGAATCATTTGGGAAGTACATAGCATGTAGTCAAAATATAAGGAATGTAATTCGAAACACATTGCTTTGAAATTTACTTCTATATATACTTGATCACATGGGGTTTGGTCATGTACTACTACCTGTCTTGGACATGCATGGGTTCTCTCCATGTACTCATACATGGCCATGTCCGTCTATATAGTTTGATTACCCATGTACCCTAGGTAAATAGGCTTGTACTATTATGTATTGTGCAATAAAATTACACTATGTGTATTTTAAAAAACTCATTACCGAATTTTTTCCTACACAACCACATACATGGCCCTACACAACTATATTTTTTGTGTTCTCTAAGCCGCATGTTGTGTACATAGGTTTTATTGGACAGAAAGCCCCCAAACCTCCCTAAACCCCCATTTTATCTATAGAATCTATATTTTGTCACACTGGGGCCCTCATTAGTCATAATAAATTATTAAAAAATTAAAATAGGAATATTTAAAGAAAATTATGGATGAAATTAAAATGGTTATCCTTTGGGAGGAATCTGTCAAAGCATCTCCTCATTCAGTGATCCACAGCTGTTGCACGAAAAACTGAATCCTCTCGAGCTCTATGGTGGTACCTCACTTAACCTATATATATCTCACTATCACATACCCATTTATATATCACACACATGAATAAGTAATCCCCATAAGGGAATATATGAAAATTCCTAGAAGGAAAAAAGAAAAATTAATGAAAAATAAAAGTAGAAAAGAAAGGAAAAAATAAAAAAGTGTTCCAGGAAATCCTAGACACCCGACCTGATAGTATGCCCATAATTAGAAATAATACCCATACCAAAATAAATAATGAACATGCAATATAAATATTACCATCCATTCAAATTACGCAGCTGAATGAATATGTGAGACATAATTAATATCTGATAAATCAATTATTTATTTTTTATTGTTCTATAGAAATTGAAATGATTCCTAATTATAAAAAATAATTATCATAGGGTAAAACACTATTCTAGGATCATCTATGTTGTTATATAAAAATTTTTAGATCATCTTATATGTAAAAATTAACAATTTATCCCATATGATCATTTGGAACAGAAAATTAAAATTTCAACACAAATTTCCTTTCTTGAAAAACATTAGTTAATGAAATATGATTCCATTTAAAAAGACGGTAATGGATATTATAAAAAATAATTTAGAAATATATTTAGTGATTACAACATTCTATAAAATTGAATCTGGATAAGAAATTTCCCCAGGTGGATTATAATTTATAATAAATCACTACTAGTATGTGATATTAGAAAGAGACGTTATATTTTTGGTAACTCATGATCTAGAAGCCCATGAAATATCTATCAAGGTATGAATCTATAATTCCATTAATTAATATAAATCCCATGATCACAATATATCCTTATTAAATACATAATTTAAATAGAAGATAATTTTTTGGATAAGGCTCAAATCTCAGAGAATGTCAACTGTGATGAGAAACTTATTACCCTAATTCAATTCATCAATAATTGTTATTGAACCTAATATATAATCATAATAACAATATTAATAATTTAATTTAGAACTATGGTTAGAAATATATATTTTTATAAACATTTATATATTCATTTATTAATAATAAATAAGTTAGTTAGAGTTAGTTTTCATTAGATGAATATTTCTAGTCAAGATTATTTTTTTATTACTAGTTTCATAAAGACGATTTTTATTATTATTTATATATTTAAATTT
Organism: Viscum album; assembly: GCA_963277665.1. Taxonomy (NCBI): domain Eukaryota; kingdom Viridiplantae; phylum Streptophyta; class Magnoliopsida; order Santalales; family Viscaceae; genus Viscum; species Viscum album. The sequence continues at coordinate 808,858,110 of OY728126.1, read as the reverse complement.
CATAATTATGAAAAAATTAGTAAACCTAAAATATATATTTCATGATGTTTTTTTAACATCTACATTCATCTAACATGTATATTATTCAATACTTATATAGGTGAGATTTAAAAAGTGCTTGTTTCATTAGTTATAGAAACAAAATGGGTGGTATAATAATAATAATAATAGTTCATTAATCATTTATGTTACATTTCTATAAACTTAAACAAAAAATTACAATATCATTGATTTAAAATAATATTTTTATTTATTTTTCCGTTTTCAACCAAAATTGAAATTTATAATATTTTACGTATAAGTGGTCACACTGACCCAAACCAATACATTATATAATTTATTGGAGAGTACTGATAAGAAAGGTTTTATTTTAGAATAATTTCTTTATTAAAGAAGAAATGTGACAGATTTCAAATTTTATTAAAAATATTAACTATATTTTAATATATTTGAATATATATGATGTGACATGATAAAAAAGGAATATATAACTTTGATGGAGGCGAGAGTAAATATATACATCCAGGTGGTGTATTCATTTTTGATAAAATTTGAGAAAGGAATGTAATGTGTAAGAACACAGATCTTCGTTTCATGTATGTTTTTCCTTTTTTGGACATTTTTTTAGAAAAAAGGAGTTTCTTGAAATTTTTTATGTACACGCTGTGTACTCCCTTATTTCACCAGGTCGTGTGCTGGCCACGACCGGGCCACAGAAATGGTGTATAGGGGTGAAGTGGTGGCTACATAAAGAAGAGTACGGAAAAGTAGAGTACACACCGTGTACTCAAGAAGTGCATGCCATTTAGTTTATTTTTTTATTAAATGTACTGGGGTCACGCCTAATCGACAGAACCATCTTCTTCTAGGTACCATTCGACCGAGACACGTTGTACAACTATGAAACTTCTCCGAATCCCTGAGCCTTCATCCTTTCCCTGAATCGGCCACTGTCGATTGCATTGGAACCGTAGCATTGAGTCATTCCTTCTCCTAGAGCCTTGTTTTCCAATTCCTCTTCTTTCTCAAGTTATCACTGGTTCAATGTTTTGGACAGTTTCCCAGATCTTCGACATTCTAAGGAGAATCAATCTTCTTGGCTCAAGAATATTGATATTCTAGCATCTAGGTAGGTGTTTTGTGCCTTACCATTCAATGGCTTTTAGTTGTATGTGCAATTTCCACCAATACCAGTGAATATGGTATTACTTGTTTACTGTTTTTCCCTTTTGGTTAATCCTGCCTTGCGTAAATGCTTGTGTGGAGGTAAATTGATCATGTTTGAAGATAATTTTTATTCTTGGGAAGTTTTCTCATGATTTGTTTTGTTTACAAATGTTGGGTCTTTATTGGCCTTGTGACTGTTGGATGGAGTGATGATGATAACTGGATTGTTTTCTGTAGACTGTTTAGCCACGTAGCTCTATAGGTGTACATTGGTTTTCCAACTATCTCTATAGGTTTACATTGGCCTTATAGTATTATTATTCACTAATTGGCACGGGGCTTTGAGAACATGGTGTTATAGAATATAAGGAATAAATCGAGTGAGTTTCCTAGAGAGTCCTTGACATTATAGGCTATATGGGAAAGACCGAGTGATCTTCCTAGAGTACCTTTGGTCATTATATGATACAGGGGGATAGACCGAGTGAGATTCCCTGAGAGCCTTGGATCATGTAGACTACAGGAGGGTAGATCGAGTGAGCTTCCAAAGAGAGTCGTTACTTGTTGAATTTATTTAAAACCTTTTTCCAAACTTGAGAAGGAATTCACTAAGTGAGCTTCCTTAGAGAGTCTGTGATAGAACTGAAACTATATGTGTAATTTACCGAGTGAGCCTCCTGAGAGAGTTTCTAGACCTTGGGGCCACGAGGGTTAGACCACGTGATCTTCCTCAGAGAATCCCTGACTACACTTGAGTATAAGGGTAATTGACCGAGTGAGCTTCCCTAGAGATTCTTATAAATTCGTACGACCGAACCAAAGGGGTTAGGTTTAGTGCACTACCCAGAGGGTTGTGGTACTTCTCGGTTAGGAACAGAGGGGATGGATGCGAGTACTTCCTAGAGGGCTTCCTGCTAGTGGTTAGCTGTTTGCTTCACTACTGCATGTTGTTCTGTGGACTGATTATTGTTGTATATCTTCCTGTTAATGCATGTTGTTTACTATTATTGTTTACTTCTTACTGTACTATTACCTTCCATATACTCACTGACTTTTAGGCACAGATATTCTAGTGGTTTCTTACTAGGATTTAGTTTCACACCCTATTTGGGCCATGCTTTGGGAGCAAGCAGACTATGTTGTGGCAGGTATAGGAAAGGGCAATCGCCCTTCGACTTCTGGTACTTAATTTCCTGGATAATGAGAGCATGGTACAAAGATATGGCTTGTGATGCTGAGGATTTTATTTTTTTACCTCTATTTTGTACTTTGGTTTTGCACTATTGTATTTCTTGTATTGTGACTTGTTTGGTAGCTTTCCAATACATATGTATCATGCATCATTTCTTATATGTGTGTGTGCTCCAGCCATTTACTGCTTCAGTCTTCCACTGTTTACTCGTGTATGGATTGTTATGTTTCCACTATTTCTTATTGTTTACTTCCACCGTGTACTCTACCTTTGAGGGCATGGTTCCCCCACTATCACACCCAAGGCCCTCGCTGCTAGTCGGCAGCCTCTGGGATTTGGGGAAATGTGCTTGAGACCATGTGACCAACTAGGTATGGGGCACCTCTGGGTGGCTGTCAGAACCAAGACATTACAAAGTGGTATCTGAGGACTTCTTTTCTCATGACTTACTATTTGGAGCCTTATCCAGGGATAGGAAGGATTCAATACTTGGTGTTAATCTGTGCTCAGGAGTACCTAACCCATGTATAGGGAAAATCCAATCTACCTCACTTATTGCAGTTTTCTGGTTTTGCGATGTTACAGTTGATATGATTTCACCTAGAGTGATTCACGTGACTTGTGTTATTATTGTTGTTGTTATTGTGGTTCTATTTATGTCACAACCTGATGAGATGAGGGTATTCCATCTCATTCATCATATAAGAACCTGTTATATATCACATTCCATGCATTTTTGTCATTCCATCTAGGGAGCATTCGTGATTGTATGTTGTTGTGATAGACCAGTGTAGATTATGTATTCTGTTGTGATAGATGCTTGATAGAATCCCTATTGTTTGTTAGAGGACTGTTTGTATTGTACTTTCTTGGATGAATGCCAAATTTTGGTTCTTGACGTTTTATGGGCCCTCTTGAATTGAAAATTGGTGGATGATTGACCTGTTCTTCCTTTTATATGACTATATTGGATGCCATGATTTGATTCCCGGGGAGTATGGGCCCTCACGGATCATAATTTGGCACCTTCATTCCTTGTTTCTGTGTTTTCTGGACCCCGGTGTAGTTTCTGAGCTACTGCCTGGAAGACCCAGAATACGCGGCATGTACATTTTATATACATGTTATGTAGCTTTTTTTAAAATGTGTCACTGAATGTGTGAGCATGAACACAGTGTTGTGGAAACTCTTTTGGAACATGTCGTGTATGGTAGGTACACGTCATGTAGTAGTGAGACGTTTACCATGACATGTCACTAACAACACGAACTGCGGAGGATTGAGTAGAAAACTCTGTGTTTGGTAGGAACACACCATGTAGTTTTGTTCCAGGTACCCGGACGTGTCATGAACAACACGGGTCGATGTTATCTTCTACTATGCGTGCTGTGTTTGTTCGGAACACGCTGTGTAAGGGTCAGGCGTGTAGCCAACCGTGTATCTAACAACACGGGTTGCCAACACCTTCTTTAGTACACACCGTGTCCATGGGAAACATGATGTGTAGTCTATTTTTAAGTGGACCATGTGGGTAAGCCATGTAAGGAGACTCGGGCAGGGGAGTAGAGTTCAAGTACATACCATGTGTGGGGACGACATGCTATGTAGTTTGGGTTGTTACACGACCAGTGTGGCAGGAATACACACCCTTTTGAATGGATTAAGATAACATGTCGTGTAGTTTTTATACATGTCGTGTAGTCGTGTTTGGTAAAACATGAATGTTTCCTTCTTATATTCATGTTTTGTACTCTTGTGTTCTCAGTCTTTGATAAACCTGATCTAAGGTGTGCTTTTTATCTTTCATAGTTATGCGCTTGAGACGTACTCTGGTTGTATATCAGTTCCCATATGGTGATTAGTCACTGGATATGGCCGATCATGATCCTCTTAAAGATCCTCCTGTTATGCCAGTTTTGGCACAGCTAGTTATACCAGTCGTAGGAGCCTATACATAGTTCTGGGAGGACTTCCTGAGGATGATGCAGACTATTCAGGGAGCGCCGCCTCCTGCCCCATCGATGGCCACGTTTATGTGGGTCTTTCAGTAGCAGCATCCTCCTACTTTCTCAGGGGATGGACGGCCCCCGGCTGCAGAGTTGTGGTTAGAGGCCACACTGACAATCTTTGAACATATGGAGATATCCCCAGAGAAAAGGGTAAATCTCGATACTTATATGCTCTGAGACACCACTAAGAGGTGGTGGGAGGTGATCTCGCAATCGGGGCGCCAGTAGAGTATGTCTTGGGAAGAGTTCTATTGTGCCTTCTATGAATACTTTTACCCAAATAACTTGAGGGCCGACTGAGTCCTGGAGATTATGAGTCTGTAGCAGGGTACTCTTTCTGTTATGGAGTACTCGACTCGCTTTACTGAGCTGCAACACATTACACCAATCCTAGCAGGTGATGAGTTGTTTCTTTATAAGATGTTCGAGGATTGTCTCAGGCAAGAGATCCATTCCTAGATGAATATCTTCATGTTGACTTCAATATCCTCTATCATCAACCGGGCTTTTATCACTAAGTTAAATCTGAGAGGTTATGGACCAGTGAGCCAAGGAGGTTCGACATCCAGAACTATTGTTCCTCCTATGGATAGTAGGAAGCACCACAGAGAGTCTTCTCTAAGAAATCAGGGTAGGCGGGATGTATCTTCTGGCAGCCAGGTTGTGTTCTACCAGTGAAGTAGGAGTGGGCACACTAGGTCCCAGTTCCAGAGAGATCTGATGGTGTGTCGATCTTGTAGTAATATGGGTCATCGTCGGTGATATTATTAGATCTTCTCACCCTCAATAGGTGGTAGGGGTTCTTCTATGACACCACGTTCTAGATATGCATTGCCTGTTTTTCACCAGTCTGGGAACTGGAGTTCTTCTGGACGTTCAGGATGAGGTGGAGGTCGTGGTCGTGCTGTTCAGTCACCTGGTCATCAGTGACAGCAGAGTGGATCAGTTCAGAGTGGTCAGGCAGGGTCACAGGGCCGTGGGGCAGGCCAAAATTTTGCTGTGGAGCAGAATTATCAGGTGCAGGATCCCATACCTTATATAGTTCGAGGTACGATCTTAGTAGCCTCAGTTTTATCTTCATCTATTTTTGATACTGGTGATTCACATAGTTTTATCATTGTTGTTGTTGTGGAGAGCCTTGGGCTCTGTATCTTTTCATCTACTGACATGTTGAAACTTGACACGCCATTGGGAACGAGGACATCTAGCGTACGCCAGTGCATAGAGTTCCCTCTTGAGGTTTCATGGTTTCGTTTCTTATGGGATCTCTATGTCCTAGAGATGACAGGTTATGATGTCCTTCTCAAGATGGACTGGTTGGTTCCCTTTGAGGCTTTTGTTGACTGTTATCACCACAAGGTGAGTTTTCTATCACCATAGGGTTAATACATTCTTCATAAAGGTGAGTGGGATGTTTAGGTGATTCGGGAAGGACTCGGGCATCATTGGTAATGAGAAGTTATAGACCAAATGGTCAGTCTTTATCTGGATGACTAGTGGACTTCACAGTTAGACATTCCTCTAATGTTGGATCGTTTCTGGGATGTCTTTCCAGAGGACTTTTTAGGTTTGCCTCCAGAGAATGAGGTAGACTTCTCGATTGATCTCGTGCCTAGAGTGGCACATATGCCCATTCCTCTATATAGGATGGCTACACCTAAGTTCCAGGAGCTCATGAAGAAGTTGGAAGAGTTTCAAGAAAAGGGTTTCATCTGACCTAGAACTTCTCCTTGCAGTTCTACTGTCATGTTTGCGAAAAATGAAGACGACACCCTTATGCTTTGCGTGGATTATCTAATGTTGAACCAGTTGCTGGCCAAGAACCGAGATCTCTTTCTGAGGATCGATGATCTCTTCGATCAGCGTCTAGGATCCAGAGTGTTCACGAAGATTTATTTGATATCCGGATATAATCATTTCCGTGTTAGACCATCATATATACCTCTTACAGCCTTCAAGAGTAGGTATGGTCTATACATGTTTATGGTTATGCAATTCGGTCTCACGAATGCTCCAGCATTTTTCATGGCACTGATGAACCTAGTCTTCCACCCTTACTAGGATTCCTTCTTCGTGGTCTTTGTGGATGATATATCGGTGTACTCTCACCCTCGACACGACCATGACACACATTAGAGATCGTTCTGAGTACACTGAGAGAGAATCAATTATATGCTAGACTCTCAAAATTCAACTTTTGGATGGATCAAATTCACTTTCTGGGTCATGTTATCTCAGAGACAATAGTATTCGTGGACCTAGAGAAAGTGAGAGCTGTAGTTTCCTAGGAGTATCTGAAGAACATCATTGAGGTACAGAGTTTCCTAGGGCTGGACGGATACTACAGGTTCTTCATATAGGACTTTTGTGCCTAGTAGCAACATTGACAAGTCTGACCAAGAAGGGGGAATGTTCTTATGGTCAGATTCTTGTGAGTCTTCCTTTTAAGAGTTGAAGAGAAGGTTGATGTCAGCACCGATACTAGTCTTTCCAGAGCCTGGCATGAGCTATATTATTTATTGTGATGCTTCAGGTATTGGGTTGGGTGTAATGCTTATGGAGAGAGACGCAGTCGTTGCATTCAGGTCTCTGTAGTTGGGGCCACATGAGAGGAACTACCCGATGTACAATCTATAGTTGGCAACTGGTGTTCATGCATTACGATGTAGAAGACACTACCTTCTAGGATAGCACATTGGGGTTTTCACCGAACACAAGAGCCTCATGTATATATTCACTCAGCGTGATCTGAATCTGAGACAGCGCATGTGGGTCAATTTTCTTCAGTCTTTTGACTTTGATCTCACCTATACACCGGGAAAGGGCAACACAGTGACTGATGCGTTGAGCAGGAGAACTCAGATTCAGGCAGTTTAGGAAGCCAGCAGTGAGTGGAATCATATGGCTCTGTTATCTGAGATGCACTTGGTGGTTCATGACAAACAATGACATACATTCCTTTCTTCTATAGTTGTTACCTCTACACTTATTGATCGGGTACAGATGAGGTAGTTATCAGACTCAGAAGACATAGTCCTGCGGGAGAGTGTGTTAGGAGTGGACCCTCTTCCTATATAGACAGTGGGCGAGGATGAGATATTTCTTTTCCAGGGATGCGTATGGGTGCCAGAAGACATACGCAAGGAGCTGTTGCGGGATTTTCATTCCTCAGTTTGGTTATTTCATCCTGGCATCACCAAGATGTATCAGGATCTTCATAGCTAGTAATGGTGGCCAGGTATAAAGATAGATTCTTCTGGTTTTTTCATGAGATGTTCTATGTTTTAGCAGGTGAAGGTTGATCATTAGAGACCAGAATGCCTTTTACAATAGTTACCCATTCCTGAGTGGAAGTGGAATGACGTCGCAATGGACTTCATGACCGGGTTACCGAGGTCACCGTGTAGAAGTGATGTATTTTGGCTCATCATCTAAAGGTTTAGAAATGATTCTCACTTTTTGCCGATTAAGTAGACCTTCAATGTTGATGAGTTGGGATGGTTGTACATCCGAGAGATTGTATGTCTACAAGGTGTTCCACACTCCATTGTTTCAAACAGGGATGCACGCTTTACTTCTCTGTTCTGGCAGGGACTTCAGAAGGCTTTGTGGAAATAGGTGCTTTTGAGTACAACATACCATCCCCAGACTGATGTCCAGTCCGAGCATACGATTCAGGTGCTTGAGGATATGCTATGATATTTCATTATAGACTTTGGCGGTTCTTGGGAGAAACATATCCCTCTTTTGGAGTTCACCAACATGAATAGTTTTTGGGAAACTATTTAGATGGAACCTCACAAGTCTTTGTACGGTAGGCCATGCCGATCACCCTTATGTTGGCTGGAGGCAGGAGAGGCAGCTTTGCTGGTACCTTGTATTGTTTAGGATACCTCTGAGTAGATAGAGTTGATTCGGAAGTGGATGGCTACAGCACAGTCTCAGAAGATGTCTTATGCTGATCAGCGGAGACGACCTCTGGAGTTTGAGGTCGGGGATAAGGTTTTCCTGCATGTCGCACCAGGGTTGGGACACAAGATTATTTGGAGATAGGGTAAGCTTTCACCATGGGACTTCGGGCCATTTTAAGTGTTTGAGAGAGTTGGGTCGATCGCCTATTGGTTGCAGATAACTCAGTGGTAGCGGGCTATGCACGACGTCTACCACATTTCTCAACTCCAACGTTACTTTTCAGACCAGTCTCATGTCTTCCAACCTGAGGAGGTTGAGCTTGAAGTTGATGCATCATTTTAGAAGCATCTTATTTGGATTGTCGATCATAGTATGAAGGTTCTCCGTGGTCGGTTCGTTCCTCTAGTACGGGTGCTATGGCAGCACGGGCGAGTGCAGGACGAGACGTGGGAGAGGGAGGCCGATATACGATCACAGTGGCTGAAGCTATATGTGGTTTCTTCTTTTACGCCTCCCTAGGGAAATTTGCGGACGAATTTCATTAAGGGTGGAAGTTTGTAAGAACTCATATCTTTATTACAAGTATTTTTTTCCTTTTTTGGCCATTTTTGTGAAAAAATAGTTTCTTGAAATTTTTTAAGTGCATGTCGTGTACTTTATAAGAACATGTCGTGTACTCCCTTTCTGCGCCAGGCCGTATGATGGCCATGTCCGGGCCACACACATGGTGTGTAGGGGTGAAGTGGAGGCTGCTTAATGTAGAGTATGGAAAAGTAGAGTACACACCGGCTACTCAAGAAGTACACACTGTGTACTCTAGAAGTACACGCTATGTAATTTTTTTCATTAAACGGACTGGGGTCAAGCCTAATCGACAGAATCGTCCTTTTCTAGGTCTCATTCAATCGAGAGATTTCATACAACTTTTGAAAATCATTGAATACTAGAGCCTTCATCCGTTCTCTGAATCGACTGTTGTTGATTTCATTGGAACCACAACGGTGAGTCCTTCCTTGTCCAAGAGACATGTTTTCCAATTCCTCTTCTTTCTCAAGTTATCATTAGTTGGATGTTATGGACGTTTTCTCAGATATTTGACATTATAAGGAGAATAAATCTTTGTGGATCTAGTATATTGATCTCCTAGCATCCAGGTAGGTGGTTTTTGCCTTACCCTTTGATGTCTTTGAGTTTTACGTGCAATTTCCACCAATACCAGTGAACGGGGTATTGCGTGTTTACCGTTTTTCCCTTGTGGTTATTCCTACCTTGCATTCCATGTTGTATAGGGGTAAATTGATTATGTTTTTGGATAATTGTTGTGCTTTGGATGTTTTCCAATGCATTGTTCTGTTTACAACCTTCGGGTCTTTGTTGGCCTTGTGACCGTTGAATGGAGTGATGATGATTACATGTTTGCTTGTTGTAGACTGTTTAGCCAAGTATCTCTATAGGTGTACTTTGGTTTTCCATGTAGTTCTATAGGTGTAATTTGTCCTTATAGAATTATTATGCACTAAATGGCACGGGGCTATGAGAACTAGGTTCTATAGACTGTAAGGGATAGACCGAGTGCGCTTCCTAGAGAGTCCTTGACATTATAGGATATAGGGGATATACCGAGTGAGCTTCCCAGAGTAGCTTTGGACATTACAGGCTACAGGGGGATAGACCGAGTGAGCTTCCCAGAGTGCCTTGGATCTTATAGACTATAGGTGGGTAGATAGAGTGAGTTTCCTTGGAGATTCTTTACTTTCTCAATTTCTTTAAATCCTTTTTCCAGACTAGAGAATAAATTTACTGAGTGACCGTCTTTAGAGAGTCTGTGATAGACTAGAAACTATAGGAGGAATTGACCGAGTGAGCTTCCTCACAGTGTTTCTAGAACTTGGGGCCATAAGGGTTAGATCACATGATCTTCCTTAGAGATTCCCTGACTACCCTAGACTATATGTGGAATTGACTGGGTGAGATTACCCAGAGAGTCTTATAAATTTGTACGAACATAGCAGAGGGGTTAGGTTGAGTGCACTTCCCAGAGGGCTGCGGTACTTCTCAGTTAGGACTAGAGGGGATGGCTACGGGTACTTCCTAGAGGGTTTCCTGTTAGTGGTTAGATGTTTTCTTCATTACTACATGTTGATCTTTGGACTGATTATTGTTGTATATCTTATTGTTACTTCCTTTTGTTTACCGTTATTGTTTATGGCTTAATGTACTGTTACCTTCTATATACTCACTAACTATTAGGCAGAGATCATTGGGTGGTTTCCTACTAGGATTTATTCTTAGACCATATTTGGGCCATGCTTTTGGGACTAAGAAGACTATGTTATTGATGGTATTGACAAGGGCAAGCACGCTTCAACATCTGGTACTTGATTTCTTGGAGCAAGAGAGCATGGGACCAAGCTATGGCATGCGATGCTGAGGAGTTTGTCTGTTTACCATTCTTTTCAACTATGGTTTGGCACTATTGTATTTCAAGTATTGTGACTCATTTGGCAGCTTTCCTAGACATATGTATCATGCATCATTTCATATATACATGTGTGCTCTAGCTGTTCACTGCTTTAGTCTTTTGTTGTTTTCTCGTGTATGGATTTTTCTGTTTCCGCTATTTTTATTTTTTACTTCTGCTGTGTACTCGGACTATAAGGGAATAGTTTTCCCACTATCACACCCAAGGCCCTCGCTGCTAGTCGGCAGCATCGGGCATTTGGGGAAATGTGCTTGAGGCCATGTGACCAATTGGGTACAGGTCGCCTCTAGGCGGCTTCCAGACTATGGTCATTACACAATGTTTTCTATTTTTAGTATATTAAAAACACTAACACAATAATATTAACCATTTTTATAAATATTTAATACTATCCGCTCATGGATCATAAAAAAATGGATCACATCGCGTATGGGGGCGTTTGTACATGCATAAGAGAAGAGTCGTCTTCATTTTTCTATGTAAAAAAGAAAATGTTTTTAATGATTATTACATCATAATAATAAAATTAAATTATATTAATAATAATTTCTTTATTTTAAGGTAATTTTTAAAATTAACCATAAATAGTTTTAAAAATAAAAAAATAATTGAGATGGTAAGGGAGTAACTATAATTTTTCATCTTTCTCATTGGAAGACTCCAACTAAAAAAAGTATTAGGCTTTTTGAGGGTGGTATTTATAGAAGGCCACACTTAGAAGAATTCATATTGAAATTTTATTTTTAATTATTATTATATTAATTTTATAAATGTAATAGTAATTATTTTTAACATAAATTGAATATATAGAAAAAAGAGTATTTTATGATAATAAAATGACTCGTGTATTAATATACCAGTTTAAAAATTTTTCATAATGTTAGTACGTCTATTAATACATAGAAAATTAATTTTAATAATATATCAATCATATTTTATAATATAATTTTACTAAATTATAATAATGGTTTTAAATTTATTGTTTTTTGTGAAAATCTTCTTAGAATGATATTTCTTTGAAAAAAAAATTTTACTAAAATATAGAGTCATTACATACATTACCAATAGAGTACGTAAGATGATGATACCATTTAATGTAGTGGTTAAGCTATTACTTGATATAAATATAATTTTGGTATGCATTTTAGATTAATAAATCTATAATATCAAATAATCAATAATATAGACAATTGTTTTTATCTATTAATGTTATATTTTTTTAAAAAAATTTAAAATAATCCAAAATATCATAGTAGTCAACAAAAGATCGATAAAATGACCTTACTTGCACTAAATTCCTTGTTTGGTATAGGTGTTTGTGCAGAATACTATGATTCAAAATAAAGTTGTATGCGGTGAAGTCACCAGTACACGATGAGCCCCCACAAGATCTTAGTAAGGGTGAAGACAGTTCTTACATGAGACCCCTAGATATAGATTTTAATATATACATCAATATGTGAAGATAAATGTTTATTTAGTTGTCAATTAATCTTAAAAACGTGGATCATTATACCATGTGTTATCCAATTCAAGATGTTTTTATGTGAATTTGATAAATGAAATATATGATATTATCTTTAAAATGTGAATGTGTTTATTGAAAGATATATTTGTAGATGATCCTCACTATTGTTGAATAATAGATGACATTTATCGATTAAAAAAATTAGAGTTAATGTTCAATCCTGACCATTTATTACATCTCATTCTCTCATCCTTATCCCCAAAATATTAATGATACATTTAGAGTTATAGAATGAATATTTTCAAGGTATTGCTTCAATATATTTTTGTTAAGGTTTGTTATCTTGATAGAAACATAATAAAAGATTTATCATTGGTACTTATGGTGAACAAGAATAATTTCATGGTGGAAAGATTGATGGATTGTACAAATTCCAATGTAACCATCACAATGATCTTCAAGGAAACTGATGATATTGTGGGACAGAATTGAACTAGTGGTTATTATCATCAAATATTACTGGAAATAACATTTTATTATAAATTTAAATTAATTAAGTAAGTAAGAATCAAATTATTCTACTTCATTTATATTTATAATTCATTATAATGGTTCTAATTTAATTTCTAGATATTAGGTATAATATAAGAGTTAAATATTTCTCTCCAAATATAGGAATTATGTAGGAATAAAAAGATTATTGGATTGATAACAATCCTCATTATGGTGATGGAGGTTGACCCAAACATTAGCTAGAGAAGATTACGACCCCAACAGATAGGTAGTTTCATTCATATATTTGAAATGTAATATTATGAAACGTATGTAACTGATATATTTATCTCATTATAGTGTTTTGACACAATGAGATTTTATCTCATGTTTTTAATAATGTTCTTATGTTACAACACACGTATATAGAAATTTATTTATATATTTAATGGAGATACCTTTTATCAAAAGATAATTCTAGATATAAAATTAAAACTAAACTATTTTCTAGTTTTGGTATGATAAATCATGGTTATGTAAAACCAATATATACAACCATGTATTTACAAAGTAGGTTCTATAGATGCCGTTGAGATTTTACTCTAATGTATATGAAATGATAAAATGTATTTTATAATTACCATGATGCATTTTTGTATTAATGGTGACTAAACCTAACATATTCTAAAATTAGATCGGTAAGCAACATGCGAACAATTTCATGTATACTGTAATGTCATATTTATTTTACTTCGTGAGATTCCAATACAAAATTTAATTAATATCAAATAATAAATTTATTTAGGTATAATATAATATTTTTTTAGGTTCTTGATCCTGAAATTATCATTTCAAATAATTCATCAACCATTAATGTGAAAAGTGAATTTTTACTTATCTCTAATTTCTCTATACATATCAAGGTAATAATGGTAGTAAAAAATTGTTGATAATTATTCTTATACTGTATGTAAATTCTTTGATTTTATTTTGATACAAACTTCTGAAATATTAGTGGTAACCAATAAACATATGAAAAATACAATGAAAAATTGATATCATATGAGTCATAATACAAATGAAATCTACTGTGGAACAAATACAAGAGTTTTCCATAAAATTATTCTTAAAGATAATTCATAAATAAACATCCACCCTCATAAACAATTCCATCTAATTTGTATATTCTAAAGGTTAAACACGTATAACACAACTAGCATATAAGTGAAAATGTTAGGTCAAAGCCAATATTTTAACAATAATGTTCACTACACTGGTGGAGATATTGTGAGAAATAGAAATATATATTTTCAAGATGTGAGTTTCAAAAGATTAATTAATAAGATCATGTTCTACTAAGGATAATGGAAATGAATATTTTAGGGGTATATATATTTTTTAAATTGGATAAAAACTCCATGGTATGTGGGTTTATGACTTCTAAAATAAGTGATTTTTCCCTTAGAATGATCAATATTAATCCTCTTCAGATATAGTAAATGTAAATATAATGAAATTGTAAATGGATATTGGGAAAACCCATAAACTCCATACATACATATTACATCATTTTAATTGAATATTAAATTTATCTCATAACTAATCTCACCCCAAAACCTATGAGTCAAGCGTCTATGGAGAATAAATAATTTTCCAACTTCTTTGTGAAAACATTATTCAACATGTCCTAGAAATACTCTTCAAATATGATTCCTTTCAAGATATATCACACCTGAAATTATACATAATAACATAGGGAATTGAATCATAAAAAATGGTGACCACAAGATTCCTAGTACGGTGTAAACATAAGATATCTAAATATAAGATCATAATGGAGGATGATATAAACATGTAGGTATAGAAAAATAATAAAGGTGAATGTTTATTTCAAAACAGAATCATACTCGATAAATTAGAAGTAAAAAAATCATCATCCATGCAATATATTGTTTTCATAGTATAATTCATGAGTTTTCTGGAGTGTGTAATAAAAATTCGATAATCATTATAATTTATAAAATAACATAGTTTTGTTTTATGACATAAAAATGTTTCAAATATATAAAAATATAATTTACAAAATATGTAAAGTAAAAATACAAAAAAAATCATAAAATAAAAAATATGCAAACCACATACACATAATATAGTTTTGTTGGTCTAAGAACACATATCCATTAATAAAATGGCATTTAGTTAACCAGCATTACCCTATTGTGATCTTTGGAGATGAAACAATTAACCAAAAATTTATATCGATAAAAATTAAAAACCTATTACATAATGATAAATGTTACATATTTGTGCCAAATTAACATGGAAACATTCAAAATATCATCACATCTTAATTTACCAATGACAAATATTATACATCTATAATTATTTCAAAAAAACATTATCATAGTCCATCAAGGTGAAGAGGGTTGATTTTATCAATAAGGTATATCCCATGTAATTATAAAAATTATTAAATGATATAATAACTGATAAAAATACTTTATATGAATATAAGTAACATTTTACAAAAAAATAGATGAAATATCATTTACTATTTTTATAACATTTATTTAAAATAATTAATTTTACCAAAGAATGGTGGGAAAAACAATATTTTGGAAATCCAAGAATAGTGAAAGAGGATGTTTAATAAAGAAAACTATATATATGTAGGGAGAATGAATTAGTGTGGTAATATTTATAAAATGATAGTTCTTTCATGATTTTTAAAACAATGTAAGAGTTAACATAATATGGCCATAATAAAAATAATAAATAAAAATTCGTATTGTAATGAAATCCAATTACGTTGAAAAATTAATTAATTAATCATATAACTAGATATAAGGCTGTATGTATTACAAAATATATAATATGGACATAGAGAAGATAAATTATAAACTAAAATTAAGACATAATGTTTCTCCACATACAATAATTTTTTTTTTGAATTGTAAAAAATGGAATTTAAAATGATAATAATACTTGTAAAACTCCAAGATTAAAAAATAAAATAAGATAGATATATTATTATATAGAAATAATATATTATTATTCTTGATGGAAGCTCAAAAGTAAACAATTTTGATTTCAAAATTTGATTGGTAATGAAACCCTTACCTCAACATACCACTTCCCTAGAATTGATTTAACCTCAAATATAATATAAATAACCTAATTAATAACATATTTCAAATCCATATTTAAATATATTAGCTTTTATATTAAAAAATTATTACTATTCATTACACATATATTATTTATTGATTTTTCATTTTCATCATCAGATATAAGTGATTTTGATTGGTTCATACAAGTTTCACAATGAAGATATCAGGAATCATTCGTTAATACAATGTTTTTCACATATCATTCAATGTAGTTGAATCATTATCTTAAAATTATTTATTTAATCTCATTATCATTTAATTGAAGGAATCAGTATTGTTCATGAGAATGAAATCATTAGTGATCATGTTTCAGGAAATTTATCAAAAACTATCTGTTACTTTATAATATTTCTTCATTTTTTCATCCTTAAAAAACCATAATCCTGATTTGTATCAGCATTTAATATCATATAATACTATTAATATGTTATGTTTTACATATTAATATTCAAAATTATAATATTGGATTAGATTAATTTATTAGGTTATCGAACCAACCAAAACTAAAACATGATATACTAGATAATGAGTATGATTTCCGTGTCGAGCAATAGTAATATAATTTTATCAATAGAATAACGATGTTATTATAAGATCATTATAGTGTATCATTATATTTATGATGAGTAAATTTGGAAAGTAAATTGAAAATGTTATGGGATTACTTTGATACTTACATGAGGAATTCTCCCATTCTCAACATGTGTTTTATTAGAATGATTGACATAACAATCAATATTGAAACTAGAAGATATAAAATGTTTATGAAGTAATTTTTTGACGAAAATATCTATATATTATATGGATGAGTTAATTTTTTGAGTGGTTAGGTAGGTTTTAACACGAGCCAACCAATCAGGGACCACCTAGTCGGTGGTATGTCTAATGTGACACCCAAAACCATCTTGAAATAGGCCAAAGGATGGAGACATGTGTTAAGTAAGAACATCACACTCAAGGGAGGCCATAGACTAAGGTACATGTATGTCCACATATATATCCAAATACTCATCGACTACTGAAAGGTTAAAAAACATATGATATTATAATGCATGTATACATCAATATCACACTTCAGAGTATAACACATATACTTCAAATTATATGGGCAAATACTTACACCCCAAAACATTTAAAGAATACATCTAGTTGAAATTATGGATCATTCTCCAAATTCAACATCTAGTAAAAACCATGGCCTATATATTTACACTATTATATTCTTACTCGTGGTCCTTCATGGACTCCATCAAAAAAGGCATGACATCTATATAAGACATGACATGTGTGGGAAAAGCCCCTAGATAGGTGAGTTTAAAAATACCCAGAATGAAAAAGTTGAAATAACCAAATATAAAGTATCATGTTATTAGTTAGCTCATCACCAGGAATTTAGGTAAATGATGATATGAGAGATAAAAATATATAATACTAATAAACAATATATTTACAAGATATAAACCATGTATCAAATAGGTCTAAACCATACTTCCAACCATAGAATTATGATCAAAGATTTCAGGTAACATGTGTATCAAAGGAATCAATCCATTCGTCTATTAACACTAATGGATCTCATCTGATGAGTTGTGGTCATCATGGATTTTTATGAAGAATTACTCTTTGGATATTAGAATATATTTATGCATGGATATGGGATCTCACCTATGGACTTTCTGGTATACCAAAACGTTACTAGAATAAACCACAAAATAGAGGACTTTATGACCATGTATATTGGTCATGGATATTCCTTAAGCCTCACCTCAGGAAGAAGAAATAATGGTTGAAGAACCCACCATTCCCATATGGAGGTATTCGTAAAATTCTATTCAAAACTAAGACTATAGAGGGGATCACAACCTATGTTAAGGATGTGATACCTCACAATACCCTCATGAGGATTGACTAGTTGAATTCTCCTTAGGAAAACTATCCACACTAAAACAAATCATGGGAACTCAACCAAGATCACTCCATAGATAAACTAATAAATAAAAGGGCTCCAATTTTCCCTTGAGGATGTACACGATTTGTCCCTCTAGGAACATGACTTATCTCGCTAAGCTTGAAAATTCTTATGCCTTATGCTCTAATTGCATGAATTTCTACAAAATACATAGCTGGTCCATAGGGATACTTGACATGTATGGGTAATCCTTGAACACGACGTGTCTTCTAGCCTAGCCCATGTACTATGGCCCATTTCCTTGAACATAGGTTATTATTATGTCCAATTTATATGTATTGGTGTCTAACTATACACATTACAATGTACATGGAACATTCCCTCACACACATGGAATTTGTAGTCACATGGTCTACTGGTTGTGTAATCCATGTTCACATTGAGTCATTTTCCAAGTATTTTACGATGTATGGGATACCAACATAGCATGTTATTTTACATTTATGCATAGGATTTTACTCTCTATACATAGCGAGATGGATGTATGGGGTTCATACGACATGTGATTCAATCATATGAAGTGTGATATTTAATTCAATTTATAAACCATAGTCATTAATAATGGGTAACTATATAGAATGTGTTCCTCTTAACTAGATGGTGTGTAGTTTATACATTTCAAGAATTCCTACATCATCGCAGATCTTCAATAGTGTCTTTTAAATTTCTATATTTCTTATTAAAATAACCCCAAAATATCCAGATATATGTTTTTTGTCCTGCATGTCTGGATAGATATTAGATTTCAGCTATTATTCATCAGAATAAAAAATAGTCTCCCCATCCAAAAGCCACCATTATAGCCTAGTTGAGAATATGTTATCACACACTCTATGATTGAACCACTATAGGAATTGGTCGCTAGAATCACGGGATCCATAAATTATCGAACCATCAACCATCATGCCACATTACTGGAAATCACAAAACGCATGAAACAAAAACCTCTACTCTAACATTGTACCTCCACCATTGTCGAAAAGTGTATAAATTTAATCAAATATGTCCTCTACCGAAAAAAACTCATCTAAATGATCCATTTCATCAAATATAGAATGATAAATAATTGATTTCCATGTATTCATTGAACCACCCACAATGTGAAATAACTATGATAAATTCGTGAAGAATAAGGGGTGAAAAGAACATACTAGAATGTTAGGAACAACCCACATCCATTTTTGGGGATTACCACAATCTATTTCTATGATCATGGAAAATGAATAAGGAGTCCACAGTCATTAACACATATCATAAATTATTTACAAGGGAATATTAGCCCAAATAGGTAAATCAATGGCTGCCTTGAATATAAAATTTTCTAGATATTTGACTCTCTTTCAACGTGGGATAAATTAATTGTTGTAAATCCACATAAAATTAGTTCCCTACATAAAGGTTATATCATTCACTAATGAATATTGATTCCAAATCACTATCATTGGTGATATCCATAAATTCTTTAAACAAAAATATCTTTATGGTACTCAGATCATCGCTCCACAATCTCAGGATCATCCACCAACATGCCTACCAACGAAACTAATTATCCTCAAAATCACTATGATTATATAAATTAACCATGTTAATCCAACATATCATTTTTTATATAGATAAATTTTATTAATAAATTAATTTAATAAGTTTTATAATTATTAAATTTATTTATTTATAATTCTACCCATGACCAATCTTATACCAAATACCTGATACACAAAGATATTATGTATTGACTTGGGTGAAAAACAATTTTTTTGTTTAATGGTGGTATAAGAATTCGCATCTGAGACATTATTTATTGATTATATTTTTATATCCATTAAATGTTCATGCAGGATATAATATGCTAAATATTTTTAAATATCATCTAACTAAGGATCTTTGGAACTCAAATGTTTTGGATGTCTTAGAACCTACATTCTATAATATATTATAAAATATTAGATAGTATTAAAAAGAAAATAATACTTATTAAATTCACCCAATCTTCATGTCATTTCATACTGAAAAATTAAATCATACACGCATGAGAGGATATCAATCACTCATCTAGTTTTCAAACTCCCGTGACCTCTCCTAAAGGTTCTTGTCCTATCAAAGAACATTTATCTTATGTAGTATCATTCCCATGAAAGGTCTTTTCCTCTCAGTTCTCAAACATTTTTAGGATCCTAAAACAACATTAAAAAGTAACTCCACCTACAATATCAATCATTCCTTGATCAACATCATGAAATGAGTTGTAGACATATATCAATCATTGTGCCATGTGGTACTCATCATTGACCCAGTCTAAATGTAGTTATAGGGATAATTTGTAAACCACATTGCTAAAATGAAGAAATAATTTGGAAAAGGCCCCTTAAAATTCATATATATTCTTTAATCTCAACCAAATACACATAATACATGGAAATTTTATATATAGAATAACCCAATATATCCTAATCAAACAATAAAGGCACTCTTCGCAGGTTCAGAAAGGAATCCTAGCATCTCTGAGAAATCCCCATCCACCACTAGATGAGCTGCACCATTCACAACCATTATTATCCCCCACTCTAAGTACAGAATCACTATTTCCCATTTTCTATAATATTCACATCAGTGAACTATAGGGTCTCCCATGAATGGACTTGAATTATAATACAACTATGGTAGAGTGGTAACTAATTTGATACACTATCTCCTCGGATTGTAGCTGATCCTTCCAACTATGGGCCCTAGCTAGAAAAAAATCACAAATCATGTTCCCTATAACAAAAGTAGTACGCTTAACTTGGATATCAATCTGGGGTATGAACACCGTGCTCTATTAACACCAAGTAAAAAATCCCCCCTCTATTTTGGACATAAACATAAAATTATGTGAAATAAACTAATTAAATGATCATTTAGGGAATTACATGATGTTGGACTACCTCATTAACACATAGTCATTTTAAACTCTCTTTTAAGATCATTACATATATGATTAGGATGCGGGTAAATGAGGTGAGTTAGTCTAACATCACTCTGATAGCTTCCTAACCACTCAATTATCATTGAATCCTCACCATGAAAACAATAATGATATAATCCCATTTCAACATCCATTAGGTCGCCTCATCATTAATCTATTGGAAGGTTAGACATTATGAATTAAACATAGTAACTTACTAAAACATCCTTGTACTCCCAATCTAATTCCAATTTATTCTCGTAAATCCATACTTCTCATATCTATACATATAAGGTAAAACATGAATCCTCTTCACCACATACTCACTAAGAATGAATGGTGTCATTGCCTTTCCTCAACTATGGATTATGTGATCCCGACCTTTACAAAAGTCGTCACTATAATGGCTAGTATAACTTTTCATGAATGATCATGCATTCAATATTCCGAATTTGTGACACCATAACTCAGGGAAGCATAATATGGGTAACTACCATAAATTAGAGAAATGAATCAACATCATCATCATCAATGTTTAACAACATAGATGTAAACAACTTTGTCACAATTCACAACATCAATGAATAGAAATATTTCTCTGATGATTTTCTACTGTGTTTATGGCCCCTAACAGATCACTGTCTAGAACTACCTTCAGCTTTAATTTTTCCACTACTGCACTGTATTCTACGGTGACATGTTATAAAAAGTAGACATCTCAAATACAGAATAGGTAAATCATGAGCTTCCCATAAATATGGAACTATCAATGAAAGCCCAAAACCATCCCCAAGTGTATCGCATGCTCCACCTCTAACATCAAGTACACATATATGCCATAGAAAAAGGCAACAATGAATATATCTATAAAATGTTGAAGGATCTAGTTCAAATATCCCTCAATGACTGATGGGGTGTTCATCATGCATAAGGGTATCACCAGAACTCAAAAAAACCCATATCATCTCAAGAAATCCACCCTCATTATATCCTAATCTCGATCCCAATGTCGGCGATAACCCATATTGACGAAATTTCTAATAATCACATATCCCCAATACCTTGGTAAAATATATTATTCATCCTCCGAGAAGGATACCCCTTCTCAATAGTCACCTTCTTCAAAAGATTTCAACAAATTCCAAACCTCAAACTCTCATATTACATCTATATGAATAACAAGAGGCTACCAAGGGTAATAAAAAATTATCTAAAAATCACCCGAACTTTGGATTTCTATAACTGCACATTACACTCTCATAGCTAAATAGGGACATCTGATATGATAGTGTAGATATTAGTCTATAACTGGGTGTAGGACCATATAAAAAAACAATCATTTTATATAGAGTTAATCTTATAACATCTTAAAAGAATTGATCCCCATAGTCCTCCAATTCTCTTATAAACTGAATTAACATAGATTTTAATGATCAAATGGTCATACTATCCATCTAATTAGAAATTAGATGTATCATCATGGACTGAATATCATCATATTCAACCAGTGATTCTCTCTCAGAAAGAAGGGAAATTCCATCACATAACTCAGATACACTACAACCCTAGCCGGTAATATTTAACTAGGTATGAATGGTATACAACCCATCCATACTGATGAAAAATAGGGTCCCGCTACTATTATGGTAAGATTTAACATGAGGCTCTCGGTCAACTGAGATATAGGTCACCCTATTAGAAAATGTTTCTGATCATTGAATATTATTTACATGTATCTCTAAATGGAAGGTAGAAAAAACAAATGTCTCAACTACTATCTCTATGTCTCAAAAATGGGTTATATTCATATAAAATGTCTTATGTCTTATTGATAAAACATTATATGGACTAGTGAATATACATGTCATACCTCAAACCACACTCAAAGATTCTAGTCATAATCTCTTGCCACCCAAATATATCATTACTCTTTTCATTATGTTATATATTACATTCCCACACTCTAAAACCATAGAACTTAAAAAAGACCTAAAATATATAATTCAAAGGAACTCATCCATCATACCTTGACCCTATCCACATTGTGAGGAACTGACACACCCATATGGTTTTGGATCGTGTCACAAGAACATATCATTTTGTGGGAAATATAATTACCCCATGCATGTATAAATTCATATTATACACCACGAACATAGATCTCATAATATTCCCCTGATCACCCCTTAGAAGCCTCGCATGCATAACCACCATCAAGATCGGTCACATCAAAACAAAACATTCACAACACTGGATTTCCTCAATGATCTACCTCCTAATAAGGGGTCCCAGATATCCTTGAACCCAATGCGATCTCCATATTTGACACTCAAGAAGTTAAATTAGTATAGAGGTTTTTCCTACCGATACTATTAATGCAACCTTTTCTCAAGATGATTGCAAGTTCCCACTTATAACACTAAAGGTTGATCGGTATGTTACTGATCTGGTGGAGACATCCCTTACTCTCCAGTCAAATAAATTGCATCATGTACATATCTAAAAAAGGATCCTCCAACCCCAAGAAAATCATAAACACAATCCCTCTATATAATACATACAATCTATCATCCTGAAAGAATCCAATGATAGTTTATATACACCATGGATAAAAGTGAATACATGGAGACCTAACTCAATATGATAAAAGAAAAAAAACTCATTTCTATATGATATATGTTTCACCATTATACCTTTAATAAATGTTGATATGTGTCAAGTAAAAAAATTGGTATTTGGAGTCCAGGTGAGTTGATATTTTAGACATCAGACTAAAACTATGTTCCATAGTGTGAAATCCAAATGTGAAGCGGTCGAACACTATTTTCATAGTTCCCAAACAAATCCACAAAGCTAGAAAATATCAAAATCTGAGTCCGAAGATAAAATAACCTTTCATACCATAATGTCATGACATAAATCACTTGGGAATGTCTTAACAATGGTAAATCAATTGGGGAAACCCAAACCTACAACCAATATTCCATGGAATGGATACCGGCACCAAATATGCATATCACCCACATAAGATGCCTTAGACTAAGGTATCTATACCTATACACACATATCCCAATACCAATAAACCATTAAAGGGATAAAATATTTCCAATTTCATAATCCATGAATACCTATATATCCTATATCATATTAAAATAAATTTACTAGAAAGAAAAATGTCTAAATTCATGCCCCTCGGAACTATAAAAGAGTACAACTTGCTAGTTTTTAGTGACTACAATCAAATTCATCACATGGTCCAATCCATTGTATTTCTAGATAAACTATGATCCATTAGAACTTGGTCCACCAAGAGCTCCATCCAAAAGTCTTTTATCTATATTAGGAATGAAATGTTTCGAAAGATCTCATAAATGGAATAGTATAACCATACCCTATTAGATAGAGTCTCAAAATTCCATTCATGTGGCTAATGTGGGATCCTCATTCATTACTTATCCATCAATATGAGGGGTTTTAGGTATCTTAATGACCATTATAAATGGTGTAATATCCATCACTTCATGGGTTATTCTAGTTATGGTTTGTTATACCCAATAGGACCTAATTGGGATTCGTTTTGTACACATACATGGGATCTCAATTAGGTCCTATTGGGTATACCAAACCATAACTAGAATAACCCACAAAGGGATGGATATTATACGATTTATACTGGTCATGATGATACCTAAAACCCCACATATTGAAGGATACGTAATGAATGAGGATCCCACATTAGCCACATGAATGGAATTTTGAGACTCTATCTAAAACGAATCCCACGGAGGGGATCACATCTTATACTCAGGATGTGATTCCCCATTATATCCACATAAGGATAGGATAAGGGAATACACCCTAGAGAGATTGATATATATTGAAAATGTTCATGGGAACTCACCCAAGATCACACAATAACTAAATTAATAGGAAAGAATGACCTAATTGTTTTTGAGTAAGTACACAACATATCTCTAGGGGTGCGCAGCTTGTCTCACACAGCATGACACTACACATGTCACATGCTCAAAATTAATGAATTTTTCCAAAATACATGGAATGTCCCCCTGGTTAAATGACATGCAGTGGTCAACGTGACACTTGGAATTTTATCAGGTCTTGATCAGGTATTATGGCACGTGTTCATGTACTCGGTTCATGCCCATGTACAATAGCCTTTTCTTGGTGACTTCTCATGTACATTTTAAATTACACTGAATTTTACCCAACACACATGTTTTTTGGGATCACATGGTCTCCTCATCATATACTCCCTATATATAATGAGTTGTTCACTAAGGATATCAAGTAATATGGGTAACCAACATGAAATGTAACTTGAAAGGGCATCCTATGTGTCTTCTCCTTTCACATTTCATGCTTTCTGATTAAGGGTCACTTGGAATTTGATTAAATCAAACGGTGTGTGACATATAACTCAATGAATAACCCTTATCAATAACTTAGTGTGGAAAACATGACTTGTGTTCCTATGAACTACATGAAGTGTATTTCAAATTTATACAAAATTCCCTATTCTTCATGCAGTTTCATTATCATCTCTTTTATTTCCTTTAATTCCATAGGGATGCCTGTCGTGATGTGTAAATCTATGTTTATTAACCTCCATGGCTGAATGGACGTCACAATTTATCTATTCATCAATATAAATTCATTTTTATCATCATAAATAATCCACCTATAGATCATGGATTATGAATCCACTATCAACTGCATAAGGATCAGAGCACCATCATCACTAGTGGATAGATTCATGCTACCCATTCCTTTAGGAACCACCCACCGTTATGCCGCATCACTAGAATGCCAAAAACAATGAAAACATGAATGTATAATCCATCATATAACACCCATTTTTGTCTCAGATTTTCACTGTTCCATCAAACATGGCCTCATTAAGGAATCCAAATCATGTGGGAACGATATACTCCATAAAAAATTTAATACTGAAATATTGATGTTTGGTTATTCATTATGCCATCTCCAAAGTGGAATACCACTGATGAATTCATGATTACATGTTGGAAAAAATAATATAACAAAAATGTGAGGAATGATCCACATCTATTGTTTGGGTATAGATCAAACCATTTCTATGATCATGAAGAATGAGTGAGGTATCAAGAATCAATAATTATCATCAATTCTAAACTAAAGAAGATTAACCCAGACACATAAATCAATGGACGACCCATGAATCAAATTGTTATGAGATTTGATTCATGTTTGGCATGGGATTTACCAACAAGTATAAATACATATAAAAAATATTTCATCTTTGAGACTCAAATGATCACTAATGAATAACAATTCCACATCAAACTGGTTGGTGAATTCCATGAACAACATTTAGTTCAAAAATCCCTAGTATAATCAGATTAAAAATTCATGTTCCCATATCCATTTACCAGTGCACACTCTACTACAACACACTATAATCTCATTATCTCTGGTTATGTAGATAACCCTACAGAACTCTCATTAACATGGTTTACATAGAGGCCTTTAGGTATGATGATTAATCAAAAATAAATAAATAATTAAATTTCTTTATTTAGAAATCCACTGATGAAAACTATTAAACCAAAGTTGGGTGAAAAAAAATAAAATATCCCACCTAGTGTAAAACCCCTGTTATATATTTAATGGTGGTCTTAAAATTCCCATATGAGACAATTTTCAAGATATATCCAATTATGTTTTATAAAAATACTCATGCATGAAATAATATATTAATTATTATTATTATTATCACACCATAGTGATCTAATCCCTATAAATACATGCAAACTCAATATACATCTTTGAAAATTTTCCATTAAATCTTGAAACTTTTTATGTGGAATGAAGATATTCATTATAGGTGTGTTATAAAGATCCATTTAAAGGTGTGTTATGAGTGTAATTTGTACAAATATTTATTTAAAATTGCATACCATTTTCATTTTTAAATGAAATTCAATAAAAATTTGAAAATAATGGATATGGGTGATGAATCCTCACATGTACATAATTTATTAATATTCTTTATGATATTTTGATTCTATTACCACATATTTTAACCATTTTTACCTCATTTTTCATTTAATATTGTAACTCAATTTTTACCTTGGAAAATTAAATTTAACTTTAAAAATTAGATCATCTACATTTCCTAATTTGTATTTAATAATTAAAATTATTTATGAAATTTAATAAAATTATTATTAATAATTTATATAAATATACATTTCAATGAAAATGTTATATATCTATAAAATATTGTTTTTTCAGAAATCACATTTTAGACACAAATAATCATTAATAATTATTAACAAAAATTACATAGTCAATGAGTTCTAAAATATTTTTTTACATTATAAATTTATATTGGTTTCAAAAATTAATATTTATTAGATAAATTTATTGTTATATGAATATAAAATTATTCAATGCACGTTCTGTGAAAAATATCATTTTTAACAATAAATAATTTAAACATCTTCATACGAATCATTTTTATTTATATTCTATGAATATAATATTTTTAATCTGTCACTATTAAATTCATTCTCTAATTTTTATAAATACGTCAAATAAATCTATATTATAAATTATTCTTATATATAATTAATAACAAAACAAAATTTTCATAACAATTCATTTTATTTAAATATTATCATATTATTTCACTGATCATTATTTTTGAATGATATTATTTTAAATATGTTAGTAACATTTATAATATTCAATAAAACTACCATATGATTTCATTACCAAATAAAATTTCTCCAATTACCCTATATCTAATGAAAATATTTTTAACATCCACAAACATATATATATATATATGTATTATATTTTATTCATATATATATCCTTGCGAGAATTCATAGAATCATTAAAACTACTAATTTACTTGTATCTAAAAAAATATATTATAAAATATATATTTTAATTGTTTATATAGTTTAAATCATGGTTTTGATCTTCATGGAAAACAACAGGGATTCAAATAATCTATTTGTTATTTTTTGGACTTGTGGATTTTTTCATCTAGTAATTTTCATTAGGATGTTTCATACTTTTTTTCTCTAAATGTAATAATTTTTTCATCATATGAAATATTTTCCCTCAATATAATGTACTGCAATTATTTTCTATAGGTTTTTTAAATTTAATAATAAATTCAACAAATTTTTCTTATAAAGGGATAATACACAGTTAAATTTTGGGTTGTTACATTATTCCCCGCAAAAGAATTTCCCTATTAAAATTTTGAAAATTTTATAAAATTAATCTAGGCTACCTATAACATATTTCATAATTAACACCCCACATTACTTTGTTTGACTTATGATTCTTCTATATACCATTATCTAAGTGAGTGAAAAAATTTATATTATATTATATCTATAATCTATGATTTCTACTAGTTTCTTCTTGTTTTAGAGGCTATGTTCAATCTGTAAAAATGTTGAGTTCATTAGATGTGAAGGATTGGATATTTACATCCTCAAGAGTGTTATATTAAAAACGTAAGTCACATAGGATAGGTTTTGTGGAAGTGAAAAATGTTAATCTACCATCCCCACATGATCAATGATTTTTAAAGGGGGAATGTTTCTAAATCTCACCTTTCACATCATCCCAAATCTCATTACCCTCATCCATTATGATATTTGATGTAATATTTTTTCTTAAACGTAAAACTACAAATCTCATTATGTATTGTTGGAATATCTCTTCCATAAAAATTGTTTAGTTATGTTAGGTAATTAAATGGAAACGTTTAATGAGCATGATATTTTCTAATTTCTCTATTCCCTCTAACATCATCCAAGCATGTGGTAGTTCTGGACCTATTCCAATAAAGACCCTTGTATAGTGAAATTAAAAAGCTAGAATGGATATTTTTTATATGATAACTCAACCGAGAGATGGTTTTTATTCCAAAATCCTCTGAAATACACCAGAAAACAACACAACATATCTTCTAGAGTTTGAATGATCCTTTCATAGTGATCATCTATTTATGGATGAAAGTAAGTGATATAGAATAATTCTATATCAAATTTATGTTAAATAATTATACAGAAAATTTAGGAAATTATTATATCTTTATTACTTATATTTTTTAGTGATTCAAAATAATTCTTACCAATTCATTTTTATATATCATGGAAATTTGATTACAAAATAAATATTCAAAATGTATTTTGAAATATACTCAATTCATAATGTGATAAAATAAATCCAAAATGGAATTATGGATATTAATATTCATTCGATCACCTCCAAAAAAATCTATGTTCACTTCATCACATTTTTAAAAAGGTATGGGTAATTTTTAAATCATCGTCTTTGAAATTTGATATTCTTCCTTATCTTAATGGAAAACTGAGCATTGAGATACAGACAACATATTCTCTGACATCAGGTTTCCAAACATAAGTTAATATTTGGGAAGATATATTTTTTTGTTCTTCTAGGATGAATAGTTATTGATGACCTATCTTCATCATCAAATTTAGCGTTTTTATTTTTTTATATTTATAGAATCCATATTTGTTTTTTGAAATTTTAAAATATACCATTATTAAATTTGATCTTTTAAATATTCTCAACCTTCTTTGCTTAATTTGTATCCTACTTTTGGGACACCTTGATCTCCACATGGACTATTGGTTGATAATATATTTTGAAAAGATAGGATTTATCCCGTTCTATTATTATTATAACTTATACGAATTCGATATCCGTTATTATTTGGTATCCTTTAATCCTCGCCATGGATATGGTTTCATGATCCTTTAGGCTCAATGAAAAATATAGCTTGGTTTCTTTCCCATGTTGCTAATTTATTGATCCATCATAGTCTTTGACTAACTCAAACCCTCTCTTATATCACATTTTAAACTCTATCTAAATGACTATATTCTATAATCTCTTTTTATTCAATATATTTCAGAAACTTTTTACAATAAATATAATTCCTATATAATATTGGTTATTATATTATTGTCATTATATATAAATAATATTTCTAGTAATTTTCCTCATAAATCATTATATGATGTGAGGTATAAGCTTCCACCATATAATTATATATGTGGAAGCACACTAATACCATTTTTGATGCATCACTATATATTATCAAACAATCTCTAATGTATGGTTGTGTGAGTGAATATGGAGTTACCAACCTTTTCTTGATCTCTGTGAAATTTTACTCACATTCATCTGTTCAGAATAACTTGACTCTATTATGAAATATCATGGATAATATATTTGACATCATTGAATAATTTCTCAACCACAATAACTAGTATCCATGCAATCAAAGGAATTATGGATCCCAATTATGGTGGTTGGTCTAGGTTAATCTTTATCTTCCTCTATCATTAAATGATCCTTTTAAATATCCATTATTTTGATTACATGGCTCGAGAATGATGCATTATGTATCAATAATTCACACTATGTTAATTTTTCATTGATTTTAACCTTTCTCAAGGCCTTTAACACAATCCATGCATTATTTTAATTTCCATTCATGAACATTGATTATATGATTATATCATATATAAATCCAAAATATGTTGATTGATATAATTTTTTAAGACACTATTTGGTTGAGCAATGATGAAAATAACATAATTTTTCCGTCTCAAAGCAATCATTGTTAATTTATTTTGTCAATATCTTGTACAAGAATTTAAATTGTATATATCCTACCTTTTCAACATTAATTAACAATATATACATTTAGGTTAAATCAATACATTGTTTGGATACCCTTGTAGTTGATCGAAAAATCTATAATGATGAGATAGTGGATTCTTGGTCAAGATCGTGACATTCTTAAGTCCTATATATTGAATGTTGATACATGTTTATCCATATTTATTTTTAATAATGAAGATTGAAACAACTCATTTATAAGCACATGTGTGTATTATACCATTATATATATTCATAAAGAGTTACATGTTCAATCCCTCTAATTCAATCAATGAGATTTTATAAGGTGTATTTGGTATTGGAATTAAATAGGTTTTATTTCTATTAATAACCCATCCTACTTGTATTGGGATAGACCAATAATATCTTCTGGTAATAAATTGATTTATTATATGAAAATATAAATATCTTAATTAGAAAAAATTTCCTAGTCCATTTTTAATATAAACCTCAAATTATTGGGCATTACAAAAAATATTAGTGATGTAATTTCAATATGGTGTTTAGCCTTTTTATAATAAATGAACACATGTTTATTGGAGATATGAATTTAAACTTACATATCCCAAAAAATTAATATGGGATCTAAGTAAATAGAGGAAAACAAAGTCCAAAATAATATAAAATTCTTGTAGAGGATGGATTATAAAATTTATAGAAAAAATTATTCCTACAAATATCTATTATAGAGAAGTTAGGGACAAGGGATGAAAAATTAAATCTAGAAGGTGTTCTTAAATTCAACTCAATATCAAGTATTCAGGTTGTAATTTTATTCCAGTAGAGAACATTACACATATAAATGATTTCAAAAAATAGAATAATATTTGTTCTATAGTGGATGGCGAGGGTACCCTTCACCATTTCATTTTCATTACGAATATTTGCAATTATTATTTCATATTCCATCCCTTAGTCCCATGTAGATGGACGTTTTGGATATTTAAATTTACCCATAGATTCATCCAATTATTTGGGTAACCCCCGTAGTCTATAACATTATAGAATTAGAGTGTTGTAGGTCCATTAGTTTGATCATACATTTGATTCTTCATATCAGATTGACATTCACATTCTTAATAGAACTATCTTTCCTAGCACGAATCAAGTCCTCATTCCTCTATGATAATTTCACTAAGATTCTTCTGAAATCGTTTTCTTGTTGGAATATTAGTATTTTTCTATCATTGTGGATTTTATCATTTTATTTTCCATAAAATAGTATCCTCTAACATTCTACAAAACTATGCGAACAATGAGAGTCATAAATTTTATTTTCCATCCTAAAATGACAAAAATATATCATCACATCTACTAAATTCCAAAATATATAATTCATTTTTTAAATTTAATTAATGAAACTAAAAACAAAAAATATTTTTATTTGGATCAATTATAACACTATAAACATACGATATAGGTTTTTTGAATGTAGCTTCACAATACAAAATAGATTCATCCCATACTTCATTTAGCTATTGCAATTACCTACCCAATTTATTATGATATGTTTTATGAGAATATATATTAAAAAATGCATTCATAAATTATTCAAATTCCATTGAGTTATTTTAATCTTATTTCCTCATATTCAAATGAGTGTCCAACACTTGTATGTTTCACCTTGAAAATGATAAGTAGCTAAAACATGCATTTTAAACTCATAGCATGAGAAAATATAAAATATATCATCTATTTTGGTAATCCCCATATCAAAAATAAGTGGGATGAAATAAACTATAAATGAAGGTGGAAATTTTCACATGAAGGACTCAACAAAAAAACATTCATCCTTAGCACATTAGGGAGTACTTCTTGAGTTGTGTTATTATTTATATTTTGATAGAAATTGATGCTCATTACCATGATACTCTATACTACAGCTCCCATCCAGTTTTTTTATCATTCGTATAATCATTTAATTTTTAATTTCAATGACTATTGACTCAATTAAAAATGCTTATACTCACAAAATAATAGGTAAAAATGTTGGTGTCTATATTAGTAAATAGTAATATTTGTAGAAAATTAAATGAAAATAATAATCAATCCTATGATTTATAAAAAAATTCACTATAATATTAAACTATGATATTTTATCTTCATGTTATATATAATTTGGATCATAATTGGTTGTTTTATTTTCTATTCTTTTATTATTAATAACCTAATCCTTACGAAATAACAAAATCATACCCTCATACCATCTAAGAGACCTGATAACATCATACATATAAATTAAATCCCTTCATATGATTTTTTATTTCATCTCATAATGAGTATAAATGAAGAACCTACAGGTATATTGCCTTAATACATAAATACTTTTTTCAAATATATTACAACATCACCAAAAAATAATCATACGATATGTAACCTTTCAAGATATATCATGCACAATACACATATTCATATAATAAGGAATTTATAGTTATAAAAAGGTGATCAAGGATGCCCAACAATATGGGAACATAATATAAATCAATCAAATATCATAAATAACAATAAGATAATAAAATTAGTTCGGAACATAATCACAAATAATTAACACAATTAAAATGAATCATACATATTAAAAAATTTATTATAAATCATGGGTCATTGAATAAGAATTTTTCTATAACAGAATACTTGTTTTATAATATTATGAAAACATGAGTTAATAGTCATCATCCA
This sequence comes from Viscum album, assembly GCA_963277665.1. Taxonomy (NCBI): domain Eukaryota; kingdom Viridiplantae; phylum Streptophyta; class Magnoliopsida; order Santalales; family Viscaceae; genus Viscum; species Viscum album. The sequence continues at coordinate 808,824,888 of OY728126.1, read as the reverse complement.
TGAAAACGTGAAATAGGTATGTTCCATAAAACAAGAATGTTGTACAAATATAATCATGGAAATCAAAACTTGTGTCATGTCTATCGACAAGTATATTAATATCATAATGGTCCCGGCTGACCACCTTCCCATAACATAGAGGACATGGGCTAAAAGCATTATCCCCTAACAAATTGGACGTGAGTTAACCACCATTATTTCGTATTTATCTAAGGTGTTTTAACACATTACCCTATGAATTAGTGATATATAATGGATACACCCATCATATAATGGTAAACTATATATATTTATTCCAAATTAATATAAAAATATATATAATCTCATCATAAATTCATTTACACATGAGAAAGAAACAGGTTCCCTCTTAACATCCACAAATCAATATCGTAATCCGTCTTGGGGAATATGGTGTTTGGTATCAATAATTCATATGAAAAATATTTAATAAAATGTTTTAATATATATTTATAAATATGGAAAACACTTTATAATAGAAATATAAAGTCTCATTGAGAATATGAAGAATTATATTTACAATATTACAAATATCATTTAAAATAAATAATATGAAAAAATAATAATTTTAGTTATTACATTAATTTTTTTTAATTTTGGAGTGTTTTATCTTAAATAAATCTATTTAATACAAAGAAATTAAATGTGATTATTTACAAAATTCTTAAAAAATATTTTTTATTAACACTTTTGTAAAAAGTTAAAAACTAGAATAAAATGAATATAAAAAATAATTTTAAAGAATATTGATTTAATAATGAAATTGAATTCTAGAAATGATAAATTATGATAAAATATTAGTATAAATAATTACATTAATTAAATTAAATAAATAAAAGGACATAGAGGTGAAATATTCCCAAACTAGGATAAAAAACAAGGTTGGATCCACATACGAGCAACATATCGATTGAATTATGAACCAAAAGAACGCAAAATGGGATTAATAAATATAGAACCTATCAATAAAAATATTAAAAAATATATATATGGATGTTTTAGGTAAATACCCACTAATTTTTCTTTATAGAAGATCAACCATAATGAATCTCTATTTTAAAATTAGATTGGTAAAGAAAACCATACCAGGACCCATGACATCACAACAAATGGTTTAACCTCTATAAAAGGAATGTTATTAATAATATATTTCATAACCTTATTCATATAGATTACCATTAAAGTAATAAATTATAACCATTAATTAATGATCAATTTTTCAGTAATTTTTTATCTTCATCACCAGATTGTAGATGTTTTTGTAATTTTATACATGTTTCATAAAGGTGATGTCGATCAATAATAATTGACACCAAGTTCATTTTTACATGATTATACAAGGTGGTGGAATCATTATTTTCTAATTATTTATTTATTCTTATGTTAATTTGAAGGATGGTATAGGTTTGGTTTGTGAGAATTGAATCCATAATGGTATTTTTTAGTAAATTATTGATAAATATGTTTTAAATTGTAATGATCGATCATTTTTTATATACATACCATAAAAAATATTTATTAAAGGAAATAAAATATAATATCATCTATTTCCACAATTAATTTCTTGATTCATATTCAATATAAAATTGATTATATCGGTATAGCGTCAGATACGCAGGAAGTCGAAATGACCCAAACAAGAATATGCTACATTAGTGAATGAGTAAGAGTTCAGAACTATTTAATTGTAGTGAAATTTTATAAGAATTATTATTATTTTATTAAGAAATATTAAACTATGTATTTGTATTTATTATGATTAGATATGGAAATGTAATTTAAATCATTAAAGAATAAATATGATACTTGATAAATTATCTCCTAAATGTGGGTTCCATTGGAATATAGGATTTAGGATTTATAATTTGAACTAATAGAAAAAAAGGATTATGGATGTTAAAAACTATGTTGTTATTCAATATAAAATGAAAAATATTTTTTTTGGGTAGTGGATAGATAGTTTTATAGGTGAGTATTGAGTGGCATTTCCCCAAATATTTATTCATTATTTTATAAGGTTGTAGTTTTAAAAGAAAAGTAAATAAAAACTATATAATAATTAAGATATATCATGATACTCTTATCTAAGAAATTTAGTGAATATATTTATAAAATTTTAGTAATTTGATCAATTATTTTATCCCCTTACACCTCATTTTACCATTATAGTGGAAACATATTTTTTACCATGATGGTAATTTTTATAAATAAAACTAAAAATGACCTCCTTTACAAATTTAGACTTGATTTTTAAATAATTACACTCCATTTATTCAAATTATTATTTCTATATAAGTACAATATTTATCTTAAATTAAAATGTAAAAAATTTAAAACAAAATATTCTATATAGAAACTTTTCATTTTAAATATTTAATACCATAATTATTATTTCATATTAATGAAAAATTAAATGTGTGTTAAACTATTAGATATATATTGAAATTTTAAGTATGATTCATCATTTAATGGTAATAAATTTATTTTTAATGATAAAAATACCCATTACTTATAAACATTTCATTGAAAAAATATCATTTTTTAATATTAATTAATTTTAACCACATTTTATTCAAATGTATTATTCATAGTATAACTATTTTATTTTATTATTCCATTTGTGTTAAAATATTTAATTAAATTTCATAAATATGTAAAATCATTCTTAAATAATAATAGTAATAATAATATATGATGAATAAATATATGATTTATTTTTTTATAATAAAATATTTTAATTGAAATTTTTTTTCAGTATTCATTATTTATGAATTATATCACATTCCATTTATTATTAATAATTAAAAAAATTAATATAACTACTCATTATATTAATTTCAATTGATTCTGTTTTCAACGTCCATATTTCCATCCAATATATTTCCAACAAACATATATGTAATTGTCAACATTATTTCTTATATATATATATATCCATAAATAAATTCACAGAAATATTAAAACTATTCATTTTTTTACTCTAAACATTTAATATATATTTGAAATTACTATCCTTATTTCTATTATTTCAAAAGAGGTAATTATCATCCTGGAACACCAAGAGGATACCTATTTTTAATTAATGTTATTTCTATTTATTTATCATTTTATTCCACTTGTAATTTTCATAATTATGTTTCATACTATACTCTCATAATTTATTACATTACTATTCTGAATTTTCTATGTATTATTTTTTGATATTATATGGATTGTTTTCGAGACCACGTGATGAGATGATATGGGATTCTGATGCCTGGTGTGCTCAAAATTAAAGTTTGAAATATATAAAATATATTAACAAGCATGTCTGTAAAATTTTCATAAAAAATTTAAATAAAATCTATATTGGTTCCAAAATAAAAAATATAATGGGGTCATTGAGCTCATAATTTAAGGTTTACCTTTTGTGTGACTTAACATTAATCAGTGTTGGTTGTTAGTGGAAAATTCTCAATGGGTGTGGAAATGATTAAAATAATTGATCAAATTATTATATTTTTTTTTATGCAGCAATTGATGAATATTTAAATAATTTTTTTTAGTTTTAAATATAGTGTTATCCTCATGAACCCTTGAACGATTTGAGATCCCTTACAGAGACCGTTTGATAATTCTATCAAGAGAATGATAACGAGATAACAGATCAATGATCGACACAACATAGATTCATAGGATCTCAGCAACGAAAGTGATGTAGCTTCATTCTTCATCTGATATTGATCTTAATAAAGGTAGTGTAAGAATTTTTATTTTTTTTATTCCCCATTTTTAAATTATATAATGAGCATGAATCAATCAATGTATATATTGATCCATAGTTTGATTATCTTGTGATGTGGGCTAAATTGTGGGGTTTTGATGGGGGTTATATTTTTGACTATTGATTACTTATATGATTATTCTTATATAAATGAATAGATCTCAATGGGAATATTGATAAATGTTTTTTTGAATTTATTTATTTGTTCATTTTTCCCATATTAAATACTTAACCATGGGTGTTCATTGTTCGGCATGTGACCTGACTTATCCTAATTAATTGATTGTTTCAGGCCTGTTTCACGGCGCAACGATCTAAAATCAAAGATCTGGGTGCAACATGACATGGAGAAGGTGAGATGATGGATACTGGTCTATTCAAATGGTGGTGGATTCTTAAACTCAAAATCTTTTATGTTCTTCATCACATGTCAAAAATGATGACACGATCCATTTTTCATGAAGAAATGATGAAATAAGTGGTTGTTTTATGATGGAATGTCTTGGATGACGCATTCCCATGAGTTTCATGGAAACGTGTGACCAGATTAGAGGCATGTTCAATAGAAGGTATGAACATATTGAAATTTGGATTTCTATAAAATTCCACAATACACATCTTGTAAGTCCGATCTACACGCTATATGGGGACCCTTTACAGGGACTTGTATTTCGATAGAAAGATATGTGTCATGTTTAATTTTATCCCTATCACACGACGTGTGGTATCTCCCACGTGACTCGACATGTACATTGGGAAGTACATGGACGAGAGGTGGAGAAGACGGTTTGACTACTTAGCTTGTACTCTACTACACAAACATTGGTTGGACCAAGTATATGGGATATGCCATGTACTAGTACAATGACACAGAAATATGGGATTATTCATGATCATTCACATAGGTAGAGTACAAAAGATTCTTACACTGTGTATACTACTACCTAGAAAATGATTAATGACATGGGCTATTTACATAGGCCAGACTAGGGGTTAAGGGACATCGTGTGACCCCTATTACACGCCATGAAATCTTTTCTACACTTCTAGTATTTATTTTCCTCTATATCTCCAAAAAAATTCAATAGGATTTATTCCCATTTTTCTATCCATGAAGGTTGGTATGGAATCATATCCAACTCCTTCTAATATGATTTCTTTAGATGGAAATATTAGATGGAGTAATTGGAATCCCATAGAGAGGTCCGTAGTACGATCCGATATTCATCTTTTTTCCCTTGGAGGACTTCTTAGTAATGTCCTGACCAATGATACTTGAACATCAATAATCTAATTAGTAGGTTAATCTATGTTGACTTATTGTTACCACACTACGGAAATTATAGTGATCCTCATCTATGAATCATATTAAATTCATCATGTTCTTTCTAATAATGAGGCCTGATGAGCAGTACATCTCAGACAAACATCATCGGTGCTACCATACCGAAGAATGTGTTCTTCCAGATGAGTTCTTCGTGGATCCATTGATTTTTATTCCTAGGGTGGTTTACTATAGTTATTAGTTAACTCTTGATTGTGTTTCATTGTTGATTATATATATATATATATTCTTCTTATATGTCCTTTATATATATACATGTGTAGATCTGGATATATTTCATTTGTTGTATGCTTTCTGGTTTCATGGGGTCGGACTACATATTATTATACTCACCTCTGTACGGGCCTTTCCTGAATGTGTCATATATTGTGAAGATGATTAACCATTGAATAGAGTCATGGGTGGAGTTGGACTATTCGGTGCTTAGTGATACTATAATTAATGATTTGTGTTCCCATGACATTCTAACAACACTCACAGTGCATACACTCAAGCTAGTCTGATGTTTATGAATGTAGGCGGGGGTTGTATTTGGACTAGTTGGCATTATTTTACATCCAATTATACTCTGGTTATATGATTAAATTCATTCATGCATGTTTGTTCAGTCATTTTCACATATCGTCATTTCAAAGGCTTGGAGATGTGTGCGTGTTTACAGGTACTTAGACTAAGGATTCTTATGTGAATGATATGCCTTCTAAGAGCATGTTTCCATCCAATAGACCATTGATGGTGGGTTTGGGGAGTCATTCCAGGGTCCCTTGATGTAATTATCTTGAATGAGGGGTATCAAATTAGTATTTTCTACCTTTTTACTGAGATACTATGATATTGGTTTGAGGAAATAGTGTTAATAGTTTCAATTTTAGATTTAAATCTAGGGATTCCATTGTTGGTGCAGCGACTAATGAATCCGTAGAAAATGACTATGATCAACTACTTTTCAACTCATTGCATGAGAATATTGGTTGTGCAGAAAATAATGGTACATGAATCATATAATAACGGGGTTTTGTTTCCACGTCCTTCATGATTCATATATCCAGATATTCTCATTATCCATGGTACATATTATTTGATTCAAGATGCCTACATGATATATTCCCCCAAGGATTTACCATGATGATCATGATGATGATCCCCACCTTGACGAGGCATCTATACAGGGATATGTATCTTATATGTTAACTCTATGTGGTGCACCAGAAATACTTCCAAATGTAGAGAATCATGCGGTACCCAAAGTCCCCTAAGATATGGTGTGTAGGCTATGTGAACTTCATGAGTTTTAGTAACTAAGACACCTAAGTTTCCAAGGTGTGCCTTACCCACATGAGGTTGTAGAATTTCTTTGTTATAGTGAACCAAGTTTTCTCTCTGGTCAGGAAACCATCTGATTGGATTGTGATTATATCAGTGAGTCTTCTTCAGGAATTAGTAGGGAAATTCAAGAGTTCTATTACCAAGACATTTTATGAGTAGAATCTTTCATGGAAAGAGTTCGAGTGCCTCTCCAGAGAGGATTTATCACTGTATATTATAATAGATGTATGTATCCAATAGATTATGTAGCTCCAGTAGGGGAGCATGATAGTAGGTGATTTTTTATCAAGGTTTTCAAACATCTCTAGGTACTCGATATATATGGGTTGAGATCTATACTTATAGGATCTGACCATTGAATGAGGTAAGAGTAGATACATCTGAGACATTATTATCCATTAGTACATTCCAATCAATTATGTGGGTTCTAAAGTGAGATATGGTGGTTTATAGTCTCTTGGATAAGCAGATACAGGTGGTGGTTGGTAGTAGTGGGAAAACAGGCATACATACCTCACTATTAATGATTCAATGATATTACTAGGGACCTAGATATGTGATACATTTTAGGAGGAGATCCTAGGATAGAGGACCTGCATTTTAGTTCTTACAGGGTTGGTCTAGTCATCCAATAAATAGGAAATCCTACTCATGTGAGGGAAAGGGACATCTTGAATGATATTTCCTGACCCTCCATGCAGCTGACAGAGAGCCATTGAATGGGCCACCAAAAAAATATGTAGGGGAAATATAAGGTAGTTTTTTTGGGTAGAAGACATTAAAATCATCCTGGGATATTAGTTGGAGGTGGTTAACCTTTTTACTTATTACCAAGACCTTACCCATGTTGTCCACGCTAGGCTCTAGGAGATTAAGGGTCATGGATGAGACAACGAAAGGTGATCAAATCCTATGAACCAAAATCTCTAGGAAGGATTCAAGGTATGATCTATGTCTTTTCTACCTTAGTTGGTGTAATAATAGACATATGTTCCAATCCTTTCTGGACACATACCATGTACCATACATTGATATTATGTTTGAACCTTTGGATCAACCCTAACACATGGAGACTACTATTGGAGAAGATTCATTGTTAACAAACTTATGCCGACAACATGACCTTAATATTGGAATGAGAGTTTCTATTGGATTATCTTCATAGAAACATATTGGCATTGTGATTTCATTCTTGGAATGGACTATTTATCTATTATACATGCCCACGTAGATTGTTTTAGGAAAAGGTTTCATTGTGTCTACAATTGTGGGACCCGATTCTCCTTTGTTAGTGAAAAGGAACCCCATGTAGCATATGATATAATCACAAATAGAAGGGTGTAGCTGATTACTCATCATTAGTCTATCCTGACCATTCATGTAGTGGATTTTATTAATTTCATGCTTCCTATAGTGGTGTAAGTGTATGATGAAATCATCTTATAAGATGTTCTAGGTATACCTAACTACTATGTTTTATAATTCTATAATGATCTAAACCCCTATATGACACATATAACTTCCCCATCATATCAGATTACTCTCAAAATGATTCTTGAACTGAGGATATAGTTGGAGTACTTAAAGGGTATGGGATGTTTTCGATCCGGTATTTCACCCTGGGAAACCCCAAATTTGTTTTCTAAAAATGAATATATGAGATTGAGGTTGTTTGTGGACTACCATGACATGAAGCTCGTGAATATGAAGAACTAGTTTCAGCTATCAGGAATTTATGACTTCATTGATCCATTGAGAGGGGAAGTATGATTCACAGAGATTGAACTCAGGTCATTCATTAACTTGTTTGGAGTAAGGGATGAGTATTTAATGAAGATGACATTCAGGTGTTTTTATGGTCACTATTGGTACTTGGTGATTCTTGTTGGCTGGATTAACACTGCAACACTATTCATGGGACTCATGAACCATATCTTTTAGCCTTACTTCGATAGGTTCATGGAAATATTTTTTAACTATATCCTGGTTTACTCAACATCCATGGAAGATCATGTGATCCACATGAGGACAGTTCTGGAGGTAATCTTAGAGTAAAATATTTTCAAAAATATCTCGATGATCTAGATCTAGATTCAAGTGCTCTAATTTTTGGGACCTGTTGTCTCAACAGATGGAGTGGTTGTTGACCCACCCATGGTTAAGTTGGTGTAAACTTGAGATCCACCGTAACGTCTGATGGTGGTGTAGAACATCCTTAGGTTGGAATGATATTACTTGAGATTCATACGTGATTTCTCTTGGATATCATCACTCATGATATCATTGCCTCAAACTGGACAACCATTTGTATGTCCGGAAAGGTTCCAGAAGTCTTTAGAACTATTGAGGTAGTGTTTGAAAAGCGCTCCAATCTTTATAATGTAGGAGTTAGGAGTCATGTATGTACATCTATGTGATGCATCGGGAACTCAGATTGGATTTGATCTGAAGAAGAGGTAATATTCAATTGATTATGGTTCACCTCAGTTGATACCACGTGAGTAGAAAAACACGACCCATGATTTGGAGTTAGAAACGGTTGTCTTACCTTTGAAGATATGTCAAATATACCAGATTTGATAGTGGTTTCCTATCTCCTCTGATCAAAAGAGTTTCATGTACATCATTTATAATAATGAACTCAACATGAGGAAATGGACTAGAGTTTATCCAAGATTATGACATAAAAATTATATATACTCATAGTAAGGGGAATGTGGTAACAGATTATCTGAACAAAAGAACTTGTTCTTAGTTGATGAATGAGGTATTATGGACGTTGGCCTCATTTCAAATATATATTTTTGGATGGATATGGATAATCTTATCTCCAGTCGATGGTTATTACATCTTAGCTATTGAAATGGGTTAGGGAGGCAAAACTATGGGATGCGGACTAAGATACACAACACACTCAAATATCCACTAAACAAGATTCTGATGGATTTTCTAAAGGTAGTGAACTCATAAATATTTTTATAGGAAACATGATGATACCAATACCATTTTTTGAGGAGGTTGGAAGAGTGATTCATAACTATCCTTTTTTAGTACATCCATGTGTGGAAAAGATATTCCATGACCACCGACATCAGTTTTGGTGAACATGTATTAATTGGTTGTTTGTATAGTTTGTATCTCATTTTATTTCATGTCAATAAGTGAATATTGAGCACCATGTTCCAGTGGGTTTGGCGTAACCCCTTGAGGTGGGATATTAGATGTGTTCTAGGGTATATATATACTTATTAAATGGATTACCATTTATATCAAGGGAACATGATTCCATCTTGGTGCTCTTGGACTGAGTCCCAAAGTCAGCACACATCATAACTATATGAGATAAATGTTCATTAGAGAGGAAATGATACCAATATGTTCAAATGATAATCCTACTCCACTGCATTCTAATGAGAAATATTTCATTTCGTGATGATATCAATATGTGCAACTTATGGAAGGGATCATAAGAGGTGTTTGGGACTATGTTATTCTTAATCATAGAATTCCTCCCTCAAACTGATGACAATACTAAGCAACCCATTCCAGTTCTATACGAAATGTTGTGAGATTGAATTTTGGACATTGGTCATAGTTGGGAGGATCACCTACAACTGATAGAGTTTGAGTACAATAATAATAACATTCCTCCATATGTATGGAACCATTTGAGTCTTTTTATGGGAGACCCTATAGGTCACCACCTTTTTTCACTATCCCTTGAGAGTCACCCCTCTTGGGCCCATAGTTAGTGATGACTATAATAGAGAATGTGAAGATCATTTACAAATATATGACGATGACACATATTTATCTTAAGTCTTATTCTTATTGGAATGGAAGGAATTGGGAATTTGAGTAAAGAGACCATGTGTTCCTATATGTCTCACCACAACGTGGGATATGGAGATTTGGTCTGCGAGAAATGTTATCCATGATGTTCATAGGCCCTTTCGAGATTCATCCTTGAGTTGGTGAGGTGCTGTACCGCTTAGCTATACCTATTTATTTAGACCTAGAACACAATGTCTTCCACATTTTATAGATGAGGAGGTACGATTATGATCCATCACATTTTATCGAACTATGAGAGATGGATATTGAGGATGGAGCAACCATTTTTGTATAATTGGTATAAGTCAAGGATCAAACTAAGAGGATCCTTCATGGGTGTTTTATTCCATTAGTGTAGGTCTGGTGGAAATATGGAAATCACTAAAAGAGTTCATGGGAACTATAGTCTTAGATTTATACTCACTACCAATATGATTTTGACTATACCTTGTTTTTAATTTTTGGGGACATAAATCTCCATGGGGGGAGAATATAATGTATTTTATTTTCCATATTTTATTTTTTGATATTACACGGATTATTTGTGAGACTAGAAACTGATACAGCTACAATTCTGAGCCCTGGTGTGCCCAGAATAACTGTTTGATATATTGAATTTGAGTATTCCATGTTTGAAATATATTATGTTCCCTAGTGTTCACACACACATAATTTTCTTTAAAAAGTGAAATAACTTCTAAATGGGATTCTAGATCATAAATCTAAGGGAACCGTTGAGCTCATAATTCAAGGTTTTCCCAAGGCACAACATAACAATAGTCAGCATAAGTCATTTGTGGAAAAGTCATCACAGACGCAGAAATGAATAAAATAAGTGAATAAATTATTTTATTTCTTTTTTTATTATCTAACAATTTTAAAAAAATTAAATAGAATGTTATGTTAAAAATATAGGGTTATCCTCGTAAAACGTAGAGCTGTTTGAGAGTCCTTGGAGTGACTGCTGGGGAATTCTATATAGAGAAAGAGGATGAGATATTGGATTAGGGATTGACACACCTCAAATTCCAAGGATCTCACCAAAAAAAGTGATGTAGCATCATTCAAAATTTTTGATCTATCTAAATCTAGGTAGTGTCTGTTTTTAGTTTCTTTATTCCATGTTATTGAATTATATGATGAATTAAAATCAATCTATGAATATATTGATTAGTGGCCAAATCATCTTGTGGGATGGGATTAATTGTTGTGTTTTGATGGAATATTATCTCAGTGGTTATTGATTATTTTAATTTTAATTCTAACCTAAATGAACTAAAATTGACTAAAACATTGATTTAGGTCTGTTTCATTTAATTGATTTATGCTTCTCTCCCAAATTTTATCATTCTTCAAGGGTAATCTTCACATAGAATAAAACTCATCTTATCTCAATAAATCGATAATTGAACATCCATTTCTTAGTGAAATGATATGATATTATAGATCTAGGATTGACACGAGATTAATGAGTTTCAACTGTAGAGATATAGTTAATTGGATTATAATGGACTCCCAATTTTTTATTCTAAAGAGTTTTTAAAAGCACAATGAAGAACAATGATTTGATATGTTTTGGGAGAATATCTAATGGTGGGACTTGTTGTTCATTAAGGGAATGGTTTAGAAGAATCATTCCCTTGAGTTTCACAACATGGAACATCCAGATCGTAGGTCAACGAAATTTAAGAGATGATAAGAGCATGTATCAAGATGTCTAGAACGTATAGCATGAAACGGCGTATTAGCCTTATCTATATGCTGTGTGGGGCCCCCATTGTGGTGGCTAGAGATTCGTGTGAATTTTAACTATCACATGTCATTTAACCCCTATCAAATATTGCGGGGGTATCTCCTAGGTGACTCGATGTGTACGTTGTGATGTACATGGTCATGGGGTTGAGTACACATGTTGACTATTCATTGGGTACTCCACTACATAGACATGGGATGGACCATGTACACCAGCTAAGACTTGTACTGGTATATGAACATGTGTACACATGATAAGCCATTTACTAGAGCATTGGTAGAGTAGATGATATGATATCTTGGAATGTACAACAACATGTACATGGCTAGATTACACATACCATCTACATGGAAAAGACCCAAACCCAGGGGACCCAATGTGTGACCACTACTACACACCTTGTAGAGTTTAATAAAAGGCTTGAACCTCTTACCTTTCGTATCTTGAAAAATTTTCATTCAGTTTTGTCCCCAGTTTTCTTTCCCTAATTTTTTCCATGTTATCATTTTCTGCTCCTTGGAATACGATTCCTTCAGCAGAACATCTTGGATATATTCATTTGAATCCCTCCAAGAGGCCCAATGTGAGATACTCAGTTAATATTTTTGACCAAGGTGATGTTATTTTTATCATCATGAACAAGACTATGCAGGTGTTGATCATCTTCTTAGTGGGTTAATTAAAATTGAGTTATTGGTACCACTACATGGCCTTGACAGTGATCTGCAAATATGCATCATATTATCATTAGTGTTTTTTTCTCATGATGAGACCCAACGAACAGTACCTCTTAAATAGAAATAATCAATGCTATAAGACTCAAGAGTACTTTATCCCTTATAAGTGCATCATGGATCCTTTAAGCTACAATCCTAGGCTAATATATTATTGTTATGGCTTACCTTTAGACTATGTGTCTATGTCAATTATATCAAGAAATTGTTATTATATGTGCTGTAGTCATATACCAGTGTGGATATAACTATATTTCATTAATTTTTTTTGGACTCTGGGTGTAGTAATGGGTTTCTATACTCACCCATGCATGGACGTTTCTCAAACATATCGTGTCTTAAATAGAAAATAGACCATTCAAAAGATTCCTAGGCATACCAATACCAAACAGTGCTTAGTCTGACTAGACAGACCAAGGCCTATTCATGTGGCTTTCTAATAGTAGTACTGGTATATACATTCATGTTTGACTTCTGTTTCATAAAATTATTGTTGGGATTGTATTGGGCCTTATTTACATTCTTTTACTTCCTCGTGTATTATGTTTATGGTATTAGATATATTAATACGTGATTTTTCATTCATTTTAACATTTATACATTATCTAGGCATGTAGATATGTGTATGTGTTCGGGTAAATTGGATAAGGCCTCCATACTCAGTGAAAAACCTTCTCGAAACTAGTCACCACCCCTGGACTAATGGTAGCGAACATGGGGAGTCACGACATGGTTCCCTCTTATGAAGGTCATGAAAAATATATTTTTTATTCCATTGTAATATATTCTCTCAATAAAATTGGTTTTCGTTTGTTTAGGTTTGGTGTTTATTTTGAAAAATCTATTCAAATGTGTTATAATTAAATGTAAACACTGCATTGTAAAGTAAAGGTGAGTTTTAGTAATGAATTTAGAACAATTAAATCTATATACAAATATAAAATACATTTTTCTAATTTCACAAGTTTATTTTAATCCAACTTGTACAGAGTATGTATTTGAGGGAGTGTTATTCAAGGATAATAAATATATTGACATTAAAGAAACATTGGTAGTTATACATTTATTATCATCCTTGGTGTTCACTATGTTTAATCCTTATATTGCAATAAGATATTCTCAAATCTGCTTGAAATAAAAATTATAAAATAAATACCATGATTATGATATAATTTATTCAAGGATACGTTTATAAATTTTAAAAAAATATTAAATAAAATATTAATTTTTTTACATTGTCTATTAAATAGGTTAGTGGGAGAACTGTATTTTTGGAAGAGATATATGAAAAAAAAACAATTAATGGCACTCTTAAGTAAGATTAGGTGGAAAGAAACTATGAAAATAGTGAATTAATGATGTGAAATGTTTTATAGGAAACAAGACCAACTAAAATAGATGTATTGGTCTCAAAGAAAAAGATAAAGAACATATATTGATAAGTAATTTAAAATATTTTTTAGAAAAATTTATGAGATAATTTTTCCAATTTCAAATGACATAAATCCCAATGGGAATAAAATTAAAAAGAAAATATGGAAAATATTATGTTGATTAGAACTTTATATTCTTTGATAACAGAAATATTTTAAATAAAATGCTATGTAATTTATTTTATCATGAAAATACATTTTGATAATATATTATTAGTTATATATTAAAAAACTAAATATAATAGTAATTTTAATAATTCAAAATTAATTACCAAAGTGTCGGGGATATATTCATAACACTTCGAGAGGAATGAATGCTAGTTATCATGGAAAAAATACTGTTATTATTAAATATAAATTGATCTAGTAACATTTTTAGGCTAAGGTAAAACTCAATAGATTCTCATTCTTCCAATTATAGTCATATTTATAAATAACAAGTATATTATTGAGTCTCATAGAGGTAATGTTGAAGTTTAAATAAAAAATAGATATTTTCATTCTAGAAATTATACCAAAATTTAAATTATCACCACAATATATATTATGATTATATTAGTATTGTAGTATTTTAAAAATTTCAAAATTATATAATATGAAAAAATGAATATACACGGGGGTATTATCTCATGAGGGAGTTTTAATCATGGATGGACAATATCATATAACATATTAACCTAATAAATATTTATATTGATATATGTAACTCATCGTAAGAATAATAATATCATGTAAAATATAACATGTTGATGTTAAGTGATTTATATCTAGTCCATGTAGTGTTTTAAAATTGGGTGCCCTAGACTAAATTTCAAATATAAATTTTATACTACCATATCATCTATAAGGAGAGTTATATATGGATACATCTAATTATAACACTATTATTACTTCATCATACACTATTTATATAGTTGTAAACTCTAATTACTTATCATATAAAATGTTTATAATAGTTACCAATTATAATGAAACATTTTACATACTATGATTGTAATTTTAGACATAGGTCTTATTGTATAGATATATAATATTCATTAGATAGAGATGACGTTAGAAAATATATTTTCAAGTCTCCAATGTGAGGATAATTATTCTGATAATTTTAACATTTAGTGACCGTGAGTATATAATATCATGAAAAATGACTGGAAAATCGGAACACCACATGCTTTTGGTGTAATTATATCTTTATATATACATATGTGTGTGTGTGTGTATTGGAATATCAATATTACATCATTACTAATGTGTATCATTAGATCACATAATTTGAGTCAAAATAAAAATTTTGACATTTATGTTATGGATGGGTGGCTGACATGGGGTATGAAATGTTTTGGCCCGACTGACCACTAAATCAGTAGCCGAACCAGTTGATTCATTGAATCAAGCATGAATACCTTTATGCTTGAGGTAGTGGTCTACCAATGTTAGCCTAATATTGGTACTATGGGTCTATAGAACCCTTGTGATCAAAGTATTATAGCTATATAATTATAGTAAATCAATAGAAAATAAATTCAATTTACATAAAAGAATTTAAAATAAAAAAACATGATCACGATAAAAAAATCAATGTAGAGAATTCTAGATAAAACTATTCATTAATGTCCATGTAATGATATATAATCTATTCAATGAAAATGCATCTAGAGGTGCATAACACTATAAAAAATTAAATTATGTGAACTAAATCCATCTAGTCATGATCCATGGGAATCCTAGGCTTCTTAATAGTAATTTTCTCTTATATCCAAGGTAAATTGCACAACACAAATAATAAATTATAAACATGTGAACACGAAGTATTCTCAAGTACCCTAGTGCAATTGATGCCCAATTAGGGTTCATGATATACTATATTTTCTACCAACAATGGGGTCTATATTAATTCAATTTGTAAAAAAAATGGAAAGTGTTCCGGTAATAATAAATTCATGGGAATAAATAAATAAAACATACTGATCCAGGTTCTACCTGTGTACTCGATAACCACTACATGCTCGAGTGTAAGATCAATTTCTGAACCAATGGGACCTGTAAAAATTTATTAAGTGGTATACATGGGTTATAAGTAATTATGTTTCATGTATTGATCGACATGAATAATTTGATTTAGCTTGTATGATGAGTCTACAAGACAAAAATTAATCATGCTCATAATTTAAAAATACATATTCAAATATAAACCACAAAAAAATCATCAAAACCAGTATGGGCATCCAAACGCCATCTATGGTTATCAATAGTGGAATCCAAATGGGTTAATATATGAATCTTCATTAAACCAAATTCCATATATCCCATCTTAGGTGACCCATAATGGTTTCCCTCATTTCACGCTCAACATGATGTAAGCATAAATTATGAGCATATCCATGGTAACTCGCATAGGAGACTGAAAATCACCCAAGGAATGGTATAAACATATTTCTAATGATCTCGTACAATATTTCTCACCTAGGGAATCTATTTCACCAATGAGTACAATAAACCTCATGGAGACCCCATACATGAAAAGCTATGTTTCACTCCTGGTGTGTCCAACTGTTCCAAAACCAGGAACAAAAAGTCCATCCATGACATTCTTAGATCATTACTAAGGTTTAATCTAGACCAGAAAAAAGTTAAGGGACAACATTCATCCCATTAATAGAGATTTCAATTTCATTTCTTTATAGTCAATGAACTATGGAATAGTGCATACATACAAAGTCATATGGCTTAAGAGATGTATAATAAGCATAATGAATAAGCCTGAATCATTAGGATTATGGTCCTAACCCATGGTTATACACTTCTATCAATTAAATTAATCACTTCCAACAAATTATTGAAACAAAAAAAAAGCATGTAGCATAAGAAATGAGGTTGAAGGTAGAAATTCCTACTCATAACAATGTAATTATTAGTCTATTTTAATTAATTCATTCATGGAAATCAAGAAAAATTTACCAAATCCAAGTGGTGTTCCAATAAATTTAGGAAACAAATTCATTTATACTAATAGGGAGGGAGTATAAAGTGATATATAAATTATAATACATAATTAATGAAGGTGTAAAGCAAGATCCTAAAAAATAGGCTAATGAAAAAGGGATGAACTTGGGGCCAATTAATTTCCTTAAGTATATCAAATCCAAAACATTTACTTCATGTGAAACCAAAAAATCTAAGGTGTTTTAAAAATTTTAGGTGATTATATTTATAGTTCCAATAGTTAGGAACAACCATTATAGAATGTAAATACAAGGGGATCAAAAAAAATTTGATTCACCACTCTGTAGGATCATACTAATCATAGGAAATCTTGTAATTTAAAAAATATCATTTATGAGTTTTCAATAGTAGGTCCAGAACACGAATTAATGGGGTGCCATATAAATGAAACCAAATGTAATTTTAGTCAGCTAGACCTCCGACCATAAACTATGAATGAGACACACATCCAATATTTAAGAATTATCCAGCTCAATTTGATAAAAATTGAAAAAAAATGAACTCTCTCAAAATAGAGATAATTAGATCACACTATAACTGAATTTTATATAGAAAGATAAACTGAGGATATATGTATCGTTAGCGTAATACTCGCTGAGGGATAACTGTTGAACCAAAAGACACTAAAATTCAAGGCCAGACGAGGTAGATTACACCATACATAGTGGAGTAGAGGAGAGGGAGCTTGAGCAGCTACCCTTGTTGTGCGCATAGGTGAAAGAAAGCCTGGGGAGATGGGAAATGACATCGGAATTTTTTTCCATTCCATTTAAAAAGTATCATGGTTTGGATGCATGGTTTGGAAAACTGTGTCACAATTATTCTCATTCAATTATACAAGGAGGGTTTTCCCACGGTTCATGCACACATTTTTGGAAAACATACACAAACCAAGCATTTACTCACTGTAAAAAAATGATTTTATGATCACATCCATTCAGATTCACTTCCATTTTTAGAGAAAAAATTTGATTCCTCCTATTCCACTAGATTATTAGCAAGGGTTTCTTTGGTGGACCATATGGTTTTAGAAAAAAAATTCCATGACACGTTCTTCTAGACATTGACTCTATAGGCCCCGATGATTTTGAAACTCATTTGAACTCCTGATCAATCCCTATTCCTCCATCTATTCCAAAAAAACAACACATTATTGTGTCTAAACTCTCATAATTTCATACCAATTCTCTCTTTGTAAAACACCCCATCAACAAAATATAAAAAATCATATTTCACTGGAATTTCATCTAATAGATAAAATATGGGATCCTGCATTAATCCCACAATAAGACATCTCATCCCACATAATCCATGGGGAGAAAAAAATCATCTGACATACTCAGGATGTGAGAAATTTTCAACAAAAATATATTTCATTTACAAATTCCCAATGCACCACTGAGTATCACGTAATCATATTGTACATAATCCATAATAAAATTATCCAATTCCCATTTATTAATAATAACCATCAAGGAGATTCTTACCAGATCCCATCAAACCAAAGCATGATTACATCATCATTTAATTTAGCATCCATCATATGTCCCTTATGAATGTATTTTTAACCATATGATGTCCATTTTTGAGTCATAGTATCTCCATCAGTGAAGTTTTCTTTGTAAACAATCCCTTAGAGAACCAAAAATGATTTTAGAAAGATCCCTAAATTGAATGAAAGGAATAATTCCTGATGAAATAATTTATCCAATTAAATAAATCCGTTCTAATAAAAACATCTACTGGCACATTCATTTCAACTAACTATTCCTTACAGCGTGCCTAAAAAGCATCCACATTGTCCATATACAACAAGATGGAGACATGATAAATCAACCTACCTTTGTATGACTACCCTTGAAAGACACGTCTTAGAATGTGGGTATACTTAAATAGTTATATGTTTTTCCTTTAAAGGAATTCACCTTGATATTTTCTCAATTCACACTCTCTCAATCTCGTAACCATCATCCATTGATGTCTCTTGCCAAAATTACCTTCATATTTATGTGTCGCTGCATGATCATGTCTGCAAACATGATCTATCACATTTAGATCATCACCCTTAAACATAAAATCCATGCACTAAATAAGTCTAGGTTACCTCAGAATCATAAAATTGAAGAAAAAACTTCATCCAAGGTATTCCATGCTCTGATTTTTATAAGTGATATTTCATCACAATTCTAAACATCTATATGTTAATAACACTCAATAAGTTCAATGTGACATTCTCTATGAATTTAGGTTAATCACTGGTAGGTGTCTATGGATTTTTTTAAGTAATTCCTACTCAATAACTAGTTTTTCACTTTGGACTTTCCATTACTCGATAATAGCTACCCTTCAAGAGTAAAACTCTTATATTGACTATTGAATGGGCCTAATGACATTTAAATTTACTGTGGTGCATAATTGATCCTCCCTCAATGTTCCTAAATGATGTCATGAAAGGGGATATTATCACCTATAAAATAATAGTACTTTAATAGTATTAAAATCATCTCTAAATAATATCTATGTCACCCTTTATACCTCCTGATTAAGTTCTTAGTGTTGTTCTAGATCAATCGCAAACCAACCACCTGATGGAAGAGAAAGCGAACCATTATTGTTCAACCTATTTTAAAAGAGATCAATTTTACCTATAAATGTAAAACCGTTAACATATCACAATGCTAATACTACAGGAAGCATCCTTTGATCTCTCATTCACAGCCACCAATGTTCAACCCGACTAATGGTGTTTTTCAAATTTTTCATACACAACCAACAACTTAATCATCGTTCTACCTAAAAATAATTGATATATTAGAAACCTCACCAACATAATGGGAATTAAAAAGTGTAACTAATCCTTCTTAAATAGTCCATCTTTTTTTGTTCATTCTACTTGTATGGAAAATAATTACAAAGATCTGTGTGATGGTCCACACCTTATTTGGGTCATTGTCATCATATTTATAAAAAATGAAATTGGTCCCAAGGATAATGCTCCCTTGGCTACTAACCACTGGTCCTAGATATGTCGATATTCTTTATCAATACCTAAAGAAATCCATTTATAAGAAAAATATGTTATTATGTAACTTTAGATGTATGTGTGACACTCTTCTAGGGTTACACACATCCACATTATTGCATTTCGTGTAAAATCCATTGTAATTGAATAGTGTGTCAAAACACCCGATCCAAATCAGGACATCATTACGAGAATTGAATCGATTGTGATTTATTTATATTATCATTTCACTCAAATGAATATAAAATATGTTGATGACCACTTGAGAGGTTCAACACTAAGAAGGATAAAAAAGTTGGTTCACCCAACCTATTAAATAGCTAATAATTCTGAAGGCATTTATAACCTATGTAAACTAATAATTACATAATGATCACATGCATAAAAATGGATAAAATAATTAATGGAAAATAGTCTATTGAAAGGGGTATTTTATAATATAATAGTCATATACTATACATTGGTACCCCGAAGACACCCCACATATGAAACAATACAAGCATTTATCATGTTTTAGATGTTCCAATAGAGCTACCTACCTCGTTTTATCCCCTTTACAAAGCCTACATCATTGAACCTACAAAGCGGTCCTGCCTGAAAGATGACAAGTCTTAAGATATCATCTATTATGATCAACCTGTGAATGAAGATATTTCTATGGGTAATGGAAAAGTTCCCATTTCTTGGAAACACTCGATAATGAATAAAACTATCCTTACTCAAATTTATAATTGAATAATTCCATATTAGGGTTTATACCATGTTATTAAACTAAAACATATTTAATTTTCAAAGCAGTTCAAGGTTTAGTTTGAAGTAAATTTTATTAGGAGTCATAAGGAAAAGAATTTGGTGCATTGTATCACTAATAATATTAGGAAAACTAGTCATTTTATATTAAAATTTCTTTTATAAATTTGTTATTTAATTAAAATCCCATCATATATATGACATTTTTCACCCGATCCATTTTAACATCACTCTTTTATTTATAATATTTTACATCTGGTTTAGTTAATGAAGACAATCAATTCCAATATTTAATAAAAAGGAACCTTTAGGTTGAAATTAGAATTTTAATTAACTAAGGCCTTATATCGGCACAACGTAAAAAATATTAAAATTTTATTTTTAAATTAAATAGGTATTCATGAAGTAATATTTCCATGTACTCTTTTATGTAAACCCATATATATGTTTGAGGAGACAAAAAATGACCATCACAAAATGACATAAAAATACCCCCAAAGGTTTTAGAACTATCACATATCAAAATGAATGGTGAAATATGAGGGTCCCATTAATCCAGTTTGGGTTCAACTAAATGAGACCCACTTTCTATTTTAAAATTTATGATTTTTAAAACAATATTAATGGGATTATCTCATAAGAACAAAGAATCATAATAGACCTGCTGTGATTGATTGAAATCAATCTCATAAACCACATTAACCAACTGAACTACTTGTGTAAAATTGTTCATTTATGGATTTATACATATTCTTTTTTCATGCCCAAGGAATTTGATTTATAAGATTTTAAAAATGAAAAACTTTATTTAAAAGTAAAAAATCAAATTCAATCATATTTACATTAGTTTTCAATATCTGGATTTTATAAAATGGTTTGATTATATGGGTCACCACAACCCATTTTTTTACGTTCCAATAAAATTTATTGATTTTTAATTAGATCTCATTTAATCATAATGATATCTGTTTCATACCATGAAACCAATGGTTCAAGGTTCAAACATGTTCTGATTGGTGTTTGAAATGGAATTTCATTATCAATCTATGTAGGAAAACACCACTTTGATTTATGTTTGACTTTTAAATGACCATCATTTACATTACCATTTTAAAAGCATGCTATCGTAATATTCATGGAATCAAGGAATTTGAGAAAAGAATACTAATTTTTCACCTATACATAGTATGTAGTTTGGAATACTAAATAAATAACTAGGAATGATAAATGTAGTAGAAAGTATAGGTATACAAGATTAAAAATAAAAAACATAAAAAATAATCATGGGAAGATAATACATATTTATTTGAAATGCCTATGCATAGCATACTGGGAAGGCATGATAAAAAATTTATAGATAATTTCTATATAGTGTGGTGCATTGGATAAATCCCAAATTATGTTATACGAAGAACATGATAATTAATTAACAAAGAAGGTATAATATTATGCATTCTAATAAAATTCCAAAAATGTAGTAAAAAAAGAATGATAACAATACATGAAAAGAACATCAATAAATTTCAAACCTTGAAATTCAATCTCCATTGAATTGCATATGAATGGGATGTGAATCTCAATGTGGGTATAACGATGAATGTAATTATAATTTTTTATATAGTATGATAAGGTTAAATAAATATCAATATGATAAATATATAATCACTCCAAGGTGAAATCAAAACAAATATTAATAACATACAAAAAGTACCACAATCACATCCCTATAAACATATTATTTTCCTGGAAAATTTGTCGATTAATCCCAAGAATGACTATTACACATGAAATTACACATTCTTAGTCTCATTTATACCATCCAAAAATAATATGAAAATAAAAAAAGGCTCCCATAAAACATTGTAATGTATTAGCCTGACTGAACACTAAACTGATAGTCGGATCGGTCGCCACATGGCCTCAAGTGAGACTCCAAGTAAAGTTAAGGTTAATGAATATTAGTTGTAATGAACTAAATCAGGTTTCCCTCAACCCTATAACATGACTAGTTTTTTTATACAACTGATGGGCATTCTCGATCACTACGTGCAGGTGACAGGAACCCGTGCATCGAACCACACACCAGAGGGAACGATTTCTTCAAACCTGAACAACCACAAGGCATACATGTATTCACAAAACGAATCATATAGCGTAACACAAAAGGAGAAATATTCCATAACAGTAAAAATACATCCAAAAAATATGAAAAATAATGAAATTCTCCAAAAACAAGTCCAACTACAAGGACCAAAACAAAAAAACTTCATCATGTGATGGAATAGAAGAACTCCACCATCTCACCACTAGCTACCCTGAAACAGCTGACATGTTCCTCTCCACCTCACTATGGTGTCTCCCCATTCCATACATTGGAATATATAAAAAGTTCTAATCACCAATGAGGATGTTCATTAGGAGTGAGATAACAAGATTAATAGGATCCCACCTTGGTGTTCCATATCAAGTCTCTTTTAGAATAATATAGGTATACTTATTTTAATTAAAACATGGAATGATAATAAGTAATGCAGTTTTATAGAAAACATGGAAATAATTCATTTTCATTGTTCTAAATAAGGTAGGTATAACATGAATATCAATGATTAAATATAATTACATGAATTATAAAACATAAAAAATATCATAGGCATGAGTACCAGTGATCATTATAGTTTATACTAGTAGACTACCCATACCACAGTAAATAAATTGGAAAATACAGTTCTCATAACAAATTCCTAGGATTCATAGGAATACCGCATGTGTAAACCCCCTGAAAATGTCAATATATATATATATATCATATTACAACAATCCTAGAAAATAGTGTAAATCCCCATGAGAAACCCTCCTAATAATCACAAAACATGTACAATGGCGTTAAGATAAACCTTACACATAAGTTCCAAAGGTAACCCATGTGATCATTTTCACAAATGGATTTAAATGTTTGAAAAGTACTTATTTCATTTTCATTTATCAAAATCTATGAAAAAACTATTTCCCTTTAAAACCCATTTTCCAACACACCAAAATAGTAATTCAATTTTCATAAATCAGTTTACCAAGATAGAGAAATAAGGCTTATAATCACAGGATAGAAATCAAACCACATGCCTCAACGCTCAGTTTACATGTGCCCGCAATGGGATCCACCAAAAATGAAACCCAAAAAACACTAGTATAGAACTGAAAATCCAATCCATACACCTTAGTATTGATTTAATTTAAAAAAATGGTTAGTAGAGAAGAGGAAACTGCATACCTCAATAAAGAAATCTCGTCACATGAAATCAAATAAAGAACAACCTTCAAAATGAAATCTCAGAATTGATCATAGAATAAAAAAATTGGAAACATAAACATAGATCAATAGATCTAATTAAATGTCACAAGGACACTACAATGATCAATAGAAACTAAGAAGAAGAACGATTACTCACCCAGAGATATGCACCACAATTTACATGGATATCATGTGTCAATATAATCGATCCAGATAGATCGAATTCTCTTAAAAACTCCTAGGAATATCCTAGAGTTGAGAGGAATGAGGATCCTGAAAGATAACTAAACCCAAAAAGCCACAAATATAATTTAGAAATTGTATGTGGGATTTTTGATGATATTCAATACAATTACACATGTCTAATTCCATAGTTCATAGTTACACAAAAAATACAACGCCTTATATTAAAAATAAATTTTTTAATTAATTAAAAATGTGAAACCAATCTTCAGGATTTTTAAACCTTCACAGTGTGAATCCCCTTTCACATCTATACCTAATAACCATTACATGGCATGTAACCCAGTTACACGATGTGTAATCCTCCATTGGCCAGCAAAACAATGCTAGTAAAGCCTAAAAGTACAACAAATAACTAACTTTACCAATATACATATACTTCTAAACTCAAAGGAGGGGAACATGACGTGGTTAATAGAGTACATAATAAATTCGTAACATGATGTTTAAAGCACCCCAACATAATGACTTTTTATCCTCAAGAAGTCATGTGGAAGATGTAATCCCTAGAAAAATATTATGCCATTCTTCCATAATAAAAAACAATTGTTCTTATGTCTCACGAGAATATGATCTATGTTTCCATATCACTCTGACCAAGAGAATCAAAATCCCATGAAAGAATTTCTATTATGATTCAATGATCTCAACTGGTTTCCCCCTAATAGAAGAATATAGTTTGTGGTCAATTTCGTAACAACATAGAACGCGAGCATGATTAGGGATATACTTTATAAGCTGATATATATGGAAAACATCATGAATTACATCCAACTTAATTTTCAATGCTAACCAATAAGCAACCTATCTATGCTATACATTGACCTCAAATGTTCCAACATATCTAGGACCCATCTTTCCATTTTTCCAAGCTGAAGGTGACCTAAATGATTAGAACATTTCAATAAAACCCAATCACCTATGGAAATATCCAAATTTCC
Source organism: Viscum album (assembly GCA_963277665.1). Lineage (NCBI taxonomy): Eukaryota > Viridiplantae > Streptophyta > Magnoliopsida > Santalales > Viscaceae > Viscum > Viscum album. The sequence goes on along the minus strand of OY728126.1, from coordinate 808,799,434 downwards.
ATGAATTCGTTTCGAATTTTAATTCATTCAAATCTAATATATAACCACACATCATCGTACATCCTTAATCATTTCTGAAATCTCTTAAACCAAACTTGGTCCAACCAAACTACTTCCCCAACCACTACCCAATGAAGAGGTGATATGCATGGGAGACTATATAGTTCCTTGATGGGAGAAATTCTTATCAATTACTAATAAATTTTGTTAAAACATCAACTATTCTGATATGTATATTCCATGATCAAATGTAATAAAAAACATAATCATGAAGCATATCATCTAGGATCAGAATTACATTCTCCATCTAACGGTCTGTCTGTGGATGGTATGTTGTGCTCAACATGATCTGAGTTACCATTTCTACTTTATGACACCTCTATATCCATGAGGTAAACCATTTATCCCTATCCAAAATAATGGCATAAGGACTCCCATGTAACCCCGTAATATCTTTCATAGACTACTTACCTTGATCGTCAATTTTAGTGGTTTTATTGATTGGAATTAAATGAGCAGACTTGATCAACTGATCGACAATCACCCAGATAGATTCCTTGCCTAAGGCTTTCATTTAAATCCTACAACAGAATCCATGTGAAACTTGTCCCATTTCCAAACTACTACTGGAAGAGGCTAAAGAAATCATGGGGGTTTCAAATGATTTGGCTTTATCTATTGGTGGGTGTAATAGCGGAACACATAATCTGTAATGTCATTATTTATACCCAGCCATAATAATCCATATCTCATGTCATAATAAATCATTATTGTTCTTGGATTATTTACCCATGATGAGATATGGAAGTTAAACAAGACCAAACTCCTCAAAGATTCTAGGAATCCAACTAATTTCACAACACAGAGCAAACAATCTGGGGAAAGAAACCAACGAGAAATGGTCCCCTACCATAAAGGATTTATTGAACATTACCAAAATCATAATCATACTCACGACTCTATAAAATATACCCCATGAGATATCATGATAATTGAACATTGGTTAGCACAATACTTTAAACATCTTCCTAAGTGTCTATGTTCAACTGAGTAAAAATACCTATAAGGTTCCACTCCACCTTCGATTCTAGAATAGCCTACGATGGTACATTCTTTATAAGAGCATTTGCAACAATTTTTCCTTTCTCAAGGGTGTAAGAGATATTGAAATCAAACATATGATGTTATTCTACCCATCATCTCTATCTGAGATTCATGTCCTACAAAGAAAATATAATACTTAGTCTCTTATAACCAGAGAAGACCATGAACTTCTTCTCGAAAAGATAGTTTAACAACATTTAAGTTCATTCATAACTACAGTAAGCTCAAAATAATGAGTGGGGTAATTATTCTCATGTGTTAAGCGCTTATGAGAGTCGTAAGACACCACAAGATCATCCTACATAAACACACGTCCCAAACTAGAACCCGAAGAATTTCCAAACACCACACTCCCCTTACTGGGATTATGAATGATCTAAATAGAAACCTATGGGAAAATCTATTTCATCTCATCGAAATAAGACAATCAATTATCATCCCATGTGAATTTTTCCACATTCCTTGTATGATAATTCAATAGTGACTCCAGCTTATAGAAATCCTTGACAAAGAGTTAGTAGTATTAAGAATGTCCAAGTATGCTTTGTATCTCAGAGACATTTGGTGGTTTCTTCCTTGAAAAAACAACCTTTACATTCATTACCTCAACTGACAAGACATGCTTTTAAATTATGTTCCACATGAACATTACTTATTCAATACAGAAACTAGAATTTGAAATCTTTCCATAAAAACAATTACTTCTTGAAATTTACAGAACGAAACGTGGATGATTCTCATTCTTATGTTCAGGCATAGAATTAAATAGAAAATCGTTCAAGAAAACTATGATAAACGTTTCAATATATTTATGTAATACCCAATTCATTAAGGCTGTAATAACTAAAAGAGCTTTAGATAGAAAAAATAGCATCAGAAGATATTCATAGTGGCCATACCTCCTACTGAAAGCTGTTTTTGGTATATCAGTCTTTCGAACCCTATGAGGATGAAAACTCGACCAAAGATAAATTTTTGGTAACCTGTTTTCCCCCATTAATTGATCAGTAAAATCATCCAAGTGACGAAAATTAAATTTTTTCTTACCTTCAATCATTTTAACTTCTTATGGTCCACACATAATTGAAGTGAATCATCTATATTCTTGGTAAATAAAACTGGGGATGGTCTAGGTGAAACAATAGGGAAAATGAAACCCATTTTCAATGGGTTATACAACTAAATCTGGTCCTCATTTAGCTCTATTGGTTCCATATAATAAGAATGTATTGATATTGGTTTCGTCGCTAGAGCAGGATGAACAGTAAATTATACCTCTCTTCCTAGAGGAAGACCTGAGAAATAATTTGGGAAAGTATTAGGAACGTCATGAAGAAAAATATTAAGATCATCAAGATAAGAATCAACATCAAGCAAAAATTCAGCAGTAACTGACAAACTTCAGAGCTCTAGGTGGGAAGGTCCCGCAAAACTAGACATCGTGTGTAACTCCCCATGAAAAATACAAGAGCACCTATTGACAACAAGAAATAATACATGCTGACGATAACAATCAACCGCAACTTGATGAGTGATAATACAATCCATACAGATGATGACATCAAATAGGTCGAAATAAAGAACAAGAAAATACCAGACCAACTCTTAATTGGCTATCGTTAACAAACAGTTACACCAAAACACCTAATCTATCCTTTTATAAAGAGGTGGCACAAACTCCACTACAAATAAAATACATTCCATTGAAAGATGAATAATATAAAAAAATCATGTAGATTTGATCTAGAGGGAGGAAACAATATTGAACTAAGTAATTACTACAGAGGATGAAATAAGAAGAGAACATGTCACTATTGATGGACCTGCATTGACATCCTTTAGACACTAATCTTCTGTATATATGTGATTCACTCTAGAGGCCTATGGATGGAGCACTGTAGTATTTAAATCTTCTGACTACACAAAAGTAGCAATTAGAGCTGATGATTATTGACCATAACACGGTGTAGTCTAACTTGTCAGAAGTTCTATAAGTGACAAAAGTGTCCAAATATATTGAACGCCATAAAGAAAATATGTCTATAACATCCTATATTTCTTCCTTTTACACTTTGATAATAATTTCTGGGAACATTTACAACTTCAACAAATTGTGCATATGTGGTTCGCTATTGGTACCATCTTCGACCACTCCTTTGATTATCCTACAATATCCACTTTTTCCCATGTGTCCCAATAAAGATTCCACTAGATAGTGGAAAAGAGGTGGTAAGCCCAAAATTTCCTTCTATAGTCATATCATACACCATTGACCTATCCAACATCTCTATATAGGTAAAATTATTCAATATAATCATTTGTTATCTAATATCTTGTCGCAAACCCTGCAAGTACTTTTGGGTGTTCAGCTAGTCGTTCTTCAATAACTCTAGAGAAAAATATACAATCTTGGAAAATATATTGTATCATTACAACACTGTATCCTCCACCTATAGTAAAGAAAAGAACTCCATATACTTTTCTTTCATTATGTACTTTGAAAAAAAAACTACTAGAAGAAATGGGTTTTGGAACCCCTCCAATCCAAGTGAATGTACCTATATTCATAGACTCTTGAAACCCACCATCGCTTTCTAGACCCCTCGTGTATAAACTCTATACACCTTTCCTTTATATTCTCATGTTATTTTATAATGATTAAGATTTAATCTATATTATCTAGACCGTCCTATGCCTCTTCATTTTCAGCTGTTCCATTAAAGGACAGTGTCTTCTCACGTAAGAATTATCATGATCGACCTCTCTCTCCTCCTAATCCTAGTTGTAACTCAATAACTACATTCTTAACTCATGGTACATCATGATAAATATTATGGAATTCTAGTTTTATAGCCTCATTTAGATTATGATCTATATGTGGATTCCCTTGAGGAGAATCAACTTCACCTTCATGAGAAACTCATGGAAGACATCTCATAGGCATATTGCTGCACACTGAAACATTAGAATGGCAAGACGATAGAACAACACTCATTTCAAACAAGAAAAAACATAAGAATAAAATGTTGTTTTAAAAAAATCCCACTGCTAGATACACACATCCCAACATCACATGGAATCATGATTATTGATATGATCATATTTGACCATACACTTATCACAACACACCTCTCAAATCAAAAAAAATCTTATCTCTAGTATAATAAACATACCATGAAAACGAATATTGATGATAAAAATCCCACTGATAACAAATTTAAATGAACTAACCAGGGTTACCCTCAAAAATGGAACCCAACTCATTCAGTTTCATTCCTGAAAGGCGTTCCCAATCCCCACGATCTAGCAATAGGCACCCGGGCATCAAACAATACACCAGTGGGATTTATTTCCCCAACCAGAACAACCACAAGTCAAATATGTATACACAAAATTCATGAAACAATATAAGACTATGGGATTATATATTTTGTAATAGTAAAATAATAACATAAACAAACAACTAAAAAAGATGTCGACCCCCAAAATCAATTCCAACTGCAGTGACCAAAACAAAAAAAAACTACTCCATGGGATGGAGCTGAAGAACTACCACCATCTAACCACCAACCACCCCAAACGAGCTGACACAAAACTCACCACCTCACTGTGTCACCTTACCTTTCCCTTCATTGGAAAACATAAAATGGTCTACACACCACTGAGGAGGTATGCATGGTGTGAGATAATAGGATCGGTAGGATACTACCTAGGTGTTCCATATCATGTCTCTATATATGAATTCATGTATTCTAATTTTAAAAATACCTAGAATGATAAGTAATAAATAATTTTTATAGAAAATATGGTTAACATTTCCCCTTTTCATAGTTTTAAACAAAAGAATGTATAATATGCATATCAAGGCTATCTTAGAAAGTTGTGAATTTAAAAATAGGAACACCAGCACTGTCATCAGTACCAAGGATCACTTTAGGACATACTAATAGACTACTCATACCACAACAAATAATGTGCACAATCTAGTTCCCGGAATATAGACCTAGGAAGTAGAGGAATACCCCTTCACTAAATCCCCAAAAAATGTCAATGTTGGTCTACTAGAACAACATCATTCAGAAATAGAGGAAAGACCCATGGTCAAACCTCCTAATAAAAAAATAAATTTGATGATGTAATTATGCAAAACCTTCCACCTATTTACCCTAAATAACCCAAGTTCTAAATTTTACAATTCAATTTCAATGATTCAAAAGAACTCATTTACTTTTCATTTATCAAATACTAGGTAAAATCCATTTATTTGTAAAATCTTTTTTCAACACAAAAAAAAATTCTTTTTTTTAAATCAATTTATAAAGAAATATATATATTAATTATTATTATTCTCATGAGATAGAGGCACCTACATCAAGTTGTATTCGCACACACCCGTAAAGGGATCCACCAATGATGAAACCCAAAAAGATAAGAGGAGACCCTAGAACCCAATCCATTAACCTTATTATTGATTCAATTAAAATATAAAAGGGTTATCGGAGAAGATGATACCACATACCTCAATAATGAAACTTCACTGACCCATGATCAATAATGAATTGCCTGCAGAATGAGATAGTACAACAGATGTTAGAATAACATTAGAGGAAACAATAAATTAGACCAACAAATCTGATAATACTGCCTTAGTGCGCTAACATGATCTACAGAAACAAATACATTGAAAGGTTACTAACCTGGAAATATTTACCTCAATCGCAATGGAGGTCAAGTGTCGATAAAATTTATCTAGAAGAAGTAGAGTATCTCAAAAACCCATGGGAACAACCATGGGTTAAGAGAAATCAATATATGAAGAATGAAACAAATAAAAACAGTCGTATATCAATTTTAATAACATTACACATGCCATTTCACGACATGTAATACAGTAACATTCTTTGAAATAAACAATGTACATATACAATAAAAAATATTTCACCACGAATTAAAAATCCATTATTTAAATAATTCATGATGTGAACCCACTATATATGATGTGTAAACTTTCCAAACATGAATCCCCTTTAACCGTTTGTACCCAACAACCATTACATGGTGTGTAACCCAACTACAAAACATATAATCCTCTTTCTTCATACATAAAACACTAGGTAATCCTGAAAGTCCAACACATATTTGATGTTAAAATTATAGGTATCCTCCCAATCTCAAAGTAGGGGAAACCCACAAAGAGGTTAAGGGCATACCTGATAAAATGGTAATGGTATGTACAAGATGTGATGGTATAATGTTGGTAATGTAGGGAGACTGTACCATTTATATCATAGTAGAATAGTGGTGTAATCATAAAAAATCAACATAATATTAATGTAGTATAAAAAAATTAATTAGAAATAGTGGAATATAATTATTATAACAGAATCAGAGTGGCCAATCAAGATAAAACAATGCATTAATTTTAACGTAATGATACAGAATCTATATAATGAACATAAATCAGGATGTAAATAACACAATAAAAAATAAATAATATAATAAAATAATTCTTATCCAGGACTATGAGAACCCCAAGCTTTGTACCAATCATGTACTCCAAACATTGAGGAAAAATTCAAACAAAAAATCGATAGAGTGCGAAATAAGTTGTCCTCTCATGTACCCCATTGCAATGGAGGCCCTAGAATGGTGTGAGATATACTTAATAGGAAACCACCAATGGGGACTATGTAAATATAGTTCATTATATATAAAATTAGTTGTGTTCCATTAGTAATAAATGCAAGGTAATAACAAAATAGTACATTATAGTCTAGTTTCCACATATATACCCGACTGAAAGTTCCTGATTCAGTCTAAGATGGATTTCTAATCGAAAAATCCTATAAAAAATTGTTAAGGTGTATACATGTGTCATGATGAATAAATAATCAACTATGGACTGACCCCATGGGTGTGATTTGTCTTGGTAGATGAGTCCCTAGGACAATAATTAAGCATGCTAATAATTTAATAATAATGGATGGAATATAAACATGGAAAGATAACTATCAAATCTAGTATGGGAATTCTGATCCTATCCAAGATGATCTATAGTGGAATCCAAGGTTTCTCTATAGGATCCTCTATAAAACCCAATCCTGCAGATCCCATCCAAGGTGATCCTTAAAGGAGTCCCTCGTATCACCCTTGGCATGGCATATGCAAATCATCTGAGACCTTCTAAATTATCTCACTTAGAGGACCTATATCACCCAATGAAATTTATAATTATATTTTCTACAAAACCAATCATAGTTTCTCTCATAGGGAATTTGTGTCACTCATGAGTATAATTAAACACATAGTGATCACGTGCAAGGAAAACTAAGTGTCTCTCTTGGAGAATCCAACATTTCCAAAACAATAATCATTGATTCAATCCACAATGTCCTTAAATGGGGACCCATGTTCACTCCTGACCCATATGTAGGTACTTCATAATATTAAGAACATCAATCAAGAATGATTATTCTTTTATTTTGGGAAAATTAACTATGGAATAAATATCATCTTAATAGTTATAGGGGTCACTACATTATGAATAATCATAATTCATAAGGACTAATGGAATATTCCGAGGTTATACACTTATCTTATTTTAATTAATCATTTCCATGGATTTATTACAATTAAAATAATCTCGTTGTATAATACATGAGGATTTATGAATAAAGGCATACTCATTACAATTTAATTCCTTTTCTAGTTAAATTAATCCATTGATATAATTTAATAAAAGGAAACAAACATCAATTTGTGTTATGAAATATTAATGAAAAATGGGAAAGGAGGATAACAAATATTGAATCCATCATGATATACAAATAACAGTACATAAATCGTGAATGTGTAAAGTAAGGTCATAACAGATATAGAAAAGAAAATGGTCCAACCTCACTATCATTTAATTTCCATAAGTATTTATCATTAAAAAGAATTATTTCATCGGTGTTCCACACCACTAAGGTGTATTATCAATTTTTGGTAAATGTATTTATTTATCTAGAAGGTACTGACACCCATTATAGTAGATCAAGAAATGTATGTCAAAAAATTGGTGGATTCTACAGTATTTATGTTCATAATAAGCATATGAAACTTTTTAATTTTATCTAATTTAAAATTTAAGTGGTGTCATCATTAGGTTCTGGTGCACAACACAATGGATCTCTATGTAAAGGCAATGAAACATATAGGAATGAAGCTAGACCACCTACCATATACCATGGATTCCCACACATCTAATATCGAGTCTTAATTTGGTCTGGTTCAGGAAAATTTGAAGTAAAAGAAATACTTCTTGATAATGGAGTAAATTATAACAAAACACAATAGAAATTTAGATACCAAGAAAAAGTGAGAAAATAAAGAAGAGGAGTTAGAGTCTATCAAAGGGATATTCAATGCACCTGACATTGCTTAAATAAGTGTTCGAACGAGGGAGATACTACCATACATATAATAAGAAAGTAGAGATATCTTGATTTGATACCCTTGGTGCACATGAAGAAGAACAAAAGGATAAGGAGACTAAAATTATGAATTGTAAAATATTTTTTTTCAGCACCATTTATAAAAACCCAGATCTTTGTTTCAGTTATATATTTCCTTTTCTGGAGCTTTTAGAATTTTTTAGAGTTTCTGGAAGGAATTGAAGTACACACCGTGTACATTCTTAGTACACGCCATGTACTCTTTTCCCGGTCGAAACCGTGTGTTTTCCGTGTCCGGACCACACACATGGTGTGTAGGGGTGACATGGATGAATATTTTGGCAGAGTAAGGAAAAACATAGTACACGCCATGTACTCTAAAAGTACATGCCATGTACTTTTCTTTTTTTCATTAAATGGACCGGGGTCACGCCTGACTCAGATAAGAATCTTCTTCTCAGTCACGTTCGTTCGAGAGCGCTGAGAATCCAAGAATCATTGATGAGCTCCCACCACTCCTTATGTTCTATTATTCGAGATCTGACGATTGCATTGGAAGTGCAACGGTGAGTTCTTCCTTCTACATAAGCCTTGTTTCTCAATTCTTCATCCTTCTCATGTTATCTATGCTTGAACGTTTTTTTTCATTTTCTCAGATCTATGACGTTCTCGAGAGAATCTGCCATCGTGGTTCCATTATATCGATCTAGTAGGATCGAGGAAGGTGGTTTGTGTCTTACCATTCAAACTCTCCATGTATATGTGTGAATTTCCACCAAAACCCATGAACGAGGTATTGTGTGTTACCCATTTTTTCCTTCGTAGTTTCCCGGCCTTTCTTGTATGCTTGTGTAGAGGTAATTTGACCATGTTAGAGGATAATTTTTTGTGCTTAAATGTTTTTTCCTTTGATTTTTTCTTTTTACGACCTTTTGGTCTCATTTTCTTTTGGCTGCTACACCTGTTTTCATGCCTCACGGTTATAGGTTGAAGTGAAACGCATGATATGCTTGTTTCCTTGTAGACTGTTTGCTATGTTTCTCTATAGGTGTACTTTGGTTAGACAAGTAGATCTATAGTTGTACTTTGGACTTATAGAATTATTATTCACTAACTAGAACGAGGCTGAGAGAACCTGGTGCTATAGATTATAAGGGATAGTCCGAGTGAGCTTCCCAGAGAGTCTTAGATATTACAGACTAAATAGGGGATGGACTGAGTGAGCTCCCAGAGAGTCTTAAATTTTATAGACTACCAGAGTTTAGACCGAGTGAGCTTCCTCAGAGAGTCTTAAATTGTTTTAATCTCTTTAAGAACCTTACTAGGCTAAAGGATGAATTGACCATGTGAGATTCCTCAGAGAGTCGATGGTATACCTGAGGCTATAAGAAGAAATTGACTGAGATAGATGCCTCAGAGAGTCTCTAGACCTTGGGGTAAGAGGGTTATACCACGTCATCTTCCTCAAAAGTGTCCCTGACTACCCTAACTATAAGGGGTATTCAACGAGTGAGCTTCCCCATAGCATCTCATAAATTCGTATGACCAAGGCAGAGGGGTTAGGCTGAGTGCACTGCCCAGAGGGTTGTGGTACTTTTTGTATAAGACCTGAGGGGGTGGCTATGAGTACTTCCTAGAGGGTTTCCAGCTTATTATCTATTTTTTTACTACTACTGATTTTTTGTGGATTGATTTCTGCTATGTATCATCCTATTTTACTACTTACTATTTACTGCCTACTGCTTGCTGTTGCTATTTACTGCTTATTGTGCTTTTACCTTCCATATACTCACTGACTGTTAGGCACAGATCATCGGGTGAATGCCTACTGGGATTTTATCTCACATCTTGTTTAGGACATGCTTTTGGGCCCATGCAGACTATGTTGTTTCAGGTATAGACAAGGGAAAGTACCCTTCGACTTCTAGAACATGATTTCTTAGAGCAGGAGGCCATGGGACCAAACATTGTCTTGTGATGCTGAGGAGCTGTTTACTTTTCTTTTGTACTTGTTTTGATGCTGTAGTGTTTTCCAGATTTGTGACCTGATTGGATGCTTTCTTAGTTATGTATCATGCATCACTTCATACATACATATGTGCTCCAGCTGTTGATTTAGTCTTCCGTTGTTATATTGTTGGTTATTTCTGCTTCCGCTATTGGATGTTTCTTTTCCATCCGTTCTGTACTCTGCCAGTGAAGGCATAGATTCCCCACTATCAAACCCAAGACCCTCAGTGCTATTCGGAAGCATCTGGAATTTGGGGAAATGTGTTTGAGTCCATGTGACCAACCAGGTATGGCTCACCTCTGGGTGTCTTCCGGGACAGGGACGTTACAAAGTGGTATTGGAGAATTATTTTCTCTTGCATTACTGTTTGGAGACTTATCCAGGGATAGGACGGATTCGGTACTTGGTAATAAGCTGTTCCCGGGAGTAGCTAACCCGTGTACAGGGAAAATCCATACTACCTCATTTGTTGTAGTTTTCTTGTCTTGAGATGTTACGGTTGATACAATTTTACCTAGAGTGATTCACATGATTTGTAATGTTTATTGTTTTGATATTACAGTTCTAATTCATTCATATCCCGATGAGATTAGGATATTCCATCTCATGCACCATATATGCACTTTTAGAAATCACATTCCATGCATTCTTTCCATTCCATTTAGGGTGCATTAGTGATTGCATTCTCTTGTGATAGACATGGTGTAGATTATACATGTTGTTGTGGTAGATTCTTGATAGAATCACTACCTCCTGGTTAGAGTGTTGTTGTATTGTACTTTTTTTAAATGAACGCCAGTTTTTGATTAATGAGGTGTTATGGGCCCTCTTGAATCTAAAATTGGTGGATCACGATCCTATTTTCTCTTGTACATGACTTTAGGGGATTTCAAGCTTTGACTCGCAGAGAGTATGGGCCCTCACAGATCGGGATTTGGCAACTCTTTGCTTTGTTTTCCATGTTTTTGGGCTTCTATGCAGTTTCTGAGCTACTGCAAAGAAAAACCCAGAATACACGGCATGTACTTTCTGGTTACATGTTGTGTAGTTTTCAGGCCGTGTTACTGACTGTGTGTGCAGGAACACGGTGTTGCGAAAATAACTTCAGGAACACGACGTGTATGGTGTGTACACGCCCTGTAGTGTAGAGCCTTTCACTCGGCCGTGTCACTAACAACACAGTTCGGGGATGCTCGAGTAGACCATGCCTTGTTATAAAGGATCACACCATGTAGTTATGTCCAGGTATCCGACCATATCACAAACAACACGGGTCGGCGTGACCTTCTCTAAGCCACAACGTGTTGCTTTTGGAACACACCGTGTAGTCTTGCCTAGGCACCCGACTGTGTTACGAACAACACATGATGGTTTCACCTACTCATATACACGCCGTGTTTGTTGTAACATGATGTGTATAGTCCAACCGTGTAGACGGCCATGTAACTAACAACACGGGCCACCGAGGCAGTGTCTAAAACACGTCGTGTCACTAGGGAACACGCCTTGTAGTCTAGGGTTAGATTGAACCGTGTAGGTTAGCCGTGTAAGGATACTCGGGCTGGGGATTAGAGTTCTTGTACATGCCGTGTGGGGGAACAACATTCCATGTAGTTTGGGTTGTTACACGACCTGTCGGGCTGAGGTATACGCCCATGTTAATGGCTTAAGTAGACACATTGTATTGTTTTTATACACGCCATGTAGTCATGTTTTGTAAAACTTGATATTTTCTTCCCCTGTTCCCATTTTGTACTCATGTGTTTTCAATCATTGTTAATCCTGATCTAATGTGTGCTTTTGATCTTTTAGATTTGTCCCTCTGATACGTCCTCCGGTCGTGCGTCAGTTTCTAGTCAATGACCAGACACCAGATATAGATTACCAGGGACCTCCTGTAGATCCTCCTACTGTTCCAGCCTTGGCACCAGTAGTTATGCCAATTGTAGGCACTGAGGCGCAATTCAGGTAGGACTTCCTGAGGATGATGCAGACCATACAGGGAGCACCTCCTCCTACCCTGTCGATGGTTGAGTTGACGCGGGTTTTCCATTAGTAGCATCCTTCTACTTTTTTAGGGGATGGAGGACCCCAGGCTATATAGTCATGGAAAGATTCCACACTGACCATCTTTGAGCACCTAGAGATCCCTCCAGATAAAAGGGTAAAGCTGGATACTTACATGCTTCGGGACACCACCAAGAGGTGGTGGGAGGTGATCTCATGGTCAAGGAATCAGCATGATATGTCATGGGACGAGTTTTGACGCACCTTCTATGACTACATCTATATAGAGACCCTGAGGGCCAATCGAGACCGGGTGTTTATGATTATGTAGTAGGTTACTCTTTCTATTATGAAGTACTCATCTCATTTCACTGAGCTGTAGTGTTTCACCCCGATCTCAGCAGGTGACGAGTTTTTTCTTGCTAGGAATATTGAGGAAGATCTCAGGCTGGAGATCCATTCCTAGGTGAATATCTTCCAGTTGAATTCTATATCCTCCATCGTCAACTAGGCGCTGATCAATGAGCAAAATCTGATGGATTCTGTAGCAGTGAGCCAGGGTGGTTCGTCATCCAGAGCTGGTTTTCCTCTTAAGGACAGTAGGAAGCGTCACAGAGAGTCTTCTCGGGGAGATTGAGGTTCGTGGGATGCATCTTCTGGCAGCCGGGATGTGTTCTACCAGTGCAGTAAGAGTGGAAATACTAGGCCTCATTTCCAGAGAGATCTGATGGAGTGCCGGTCTTGCAGCAATATAGGCCATAATCAGCGTTTCTGTCACATTTTATGACCTTCAACTGGTGGTAGGGGTTACTCTATGACCTCGCATTCTAGAGTTGCTACACTAGTTTCCCACCAGATAGGGAACTGAAGTACTTCTGGCCGTTATGGCCGAGGTGGATGTTGCGTCCATGGTGGTCAGTCACCAGGTCATCAGTGACATCAGATTGGATCATCTTAGAGTTTTCAGCCAGGGGCACATGGCTGCGGTGTAGGACAGTATTTCTCCGTGGAGTAGACCTATTAGGAGGAGGATCCTTCCCCTTCTACAGTTCGAGTTATGATCTTAGTATCATCACTTTTATCTTCATCCCATTTCAATACTAGTGCTTCCCAAAACAATATCTCTCTTACTGTCGTGGAGCGCCTTGGGCTCTGTATCTTTTGGTCTGCCGCCTTGTTGAATTTTGACACACCTTTTGGATTGAGTACATCTAACATACGTCAGTGCAGAGAGTTCCCTCTTGAGGTTGTGGGGTGTCAATTCTTATGGGACCTATATGTCTTAAAGATGATGGGCTATGACTTCATTCTCTGGATGGAATGGTTTGTTTCCTTCTAGGAAATCGTCAATTGTTGTCATCGCAGGGTGAGTTTCAAATCACCAGAGAGTGGATCTTTCCTTCATAGAGGCGACTGGGATGTCCATGCGAGTAGTGCAAGACCAGAGCATCATGATCTAGGGAAAGTTATATCCTAGATTTCTAGTATTTATCTGGACGACCAGGGGACTTCACTGTTAGACTTTCCTCTAGTGTTTGATCGTTTTATGTATGTCTTTCCCGAAGACTATATAGGTTTACCTCTGGAGCGTGAGGTAGAATTCTTGATTGAGCTCATTCCAAGTGTGGCACTGGTGTCCATTCCTCCTTATAGGATGGCTACACCTGAGTTGCAGGAGCTCAAGAAGCAGTTGGATGAGTTGAAGGAAAATGGTTTCATCCGACCCAGTACCTCTCCTTGGGGTTCGCCTGTCTTATTTGCGACGAAGGCACACGACACCATTCGGTGTTGTGTGAATTATCAGAAGCTGAACCAGTTGACAGTCAAGAACCAATATTCCTTGCCGAGGATTGATGACCTCTTTGATCAGCTTCGAGGATCCCGAGTTTTCTCAAAGATCGAATTTAAGTCCGTTTATCATCAGTTGTGCATTAGACCATCAGATACCCCTCTAACAGCATTCAATAGAAGGTATGGTCTTTTCGAGTATACAGTCATGCCGTTCGGTCTCACGAATGCACCTATAGTTTTCATGTCACTGATGAACCGAGTGTTCCATCTGTACTTGGACTCTTTTGTTGTGGATTTCATGGACGATATCTTCATTTAATCTCACACTCGACACGACCATGCCACACATCTTGAGATCATTATGATTTCACTGAGAGAGCATCGAATTTATGAAACACTCTCAAAGTGCCACTTTTGGATGGATCAGATTCACTTCTTGGGTCACATCATCTCAGAGATAGGAGTTTCAATGGACCCAGAGAAAGTGAGAACTGTTTCTTTCTGGGGGTAGCCGAAGAACGTCTTTGAGGTACAGAGTTTCCTAGGGGTGGATGGATAATACAGAGGCTTCATTTAAGACTTCGCGCGCCTAGAACCACTGTTGATAGGTCTGACCAAGAAGGGGGCGAAGTTTTTATTGTCAGATTCATGTGATTCAGCCTTTTAGGAGATGAAATGGAGGTTGATGTCAGCACCGATAATATTATTTTCGAAGCCATGAAAAAGCTATACTATCAACTGTGAAGCTTTGGGTATCAGGCTAAGAGCTATGCTTATGCAGGGAGATGGGTTCGTTGCTTATGGGTCTAGGCAGTTGAGGCTACATGAGAGAAACTACCCGACGCACGATCTGGAGTTGGATACTATTGTTTTTGTCTTACGCTGTTGGAGACACTATCTTCTGGGAGAGCACTTTGTGGTTTTTACCGACCACAAGAGTCTCAATTATATCTTCACTCAGCACGATATGAATTTGAGATAGCACAGGTGGGTCATGTATCTTCAGTCCATTGACATTGAGCTCGCCTATACACCGTGAAAGGGCAACGTAGTGGCTGATTCTTTGAGCAGGAGAAGTCAAATTCAAGAAGTTCGAGAGGCCAGTAGTGAGTGGTAGCTTATGGCTCTTTTCTCTTAGATGCGTCTGGAGGTGAAAGACAGGAAATACATACCTTTCATTCATCTGTGGATGTTACCTATACAATTCATGGTCGGGTATGAATGAGGAAGCTATCAGATTCAGAGGACTTATTCATGTTAGAGAGTGTGTTAGGAGGGGACCCTCTTCTTGGATTGATAGTGGGTGAGGATGAGATCTTGCATTTCTAGGGACGCGTATGGGTGCCAACAGACATACAAGAGGACCTAATGTTGGATTTTCATTCCTCAGTTTGGGTAGTTGATCCTGGCGTCACCAAAATGTATCGGAATCTCCATCTCCAGTACTGGTGCCCAGTTATGAAAAGAGATGTTTCTGGTTTTTTCTTGAAATGATCTACTTGTCAGTAGGTGAAAGTAGAGCATCAGTGACTAGTAGGGCTTTTACAGTAATTACCCATTCCAGAGTGGAAGTGGAATGATGTCGCGATGGACTTCGTGATCGGGTTACCGAGGACGCCTCAGGGAAGTGATGATGTTTGGGTCGTTATTGACAGGCTTACGAAGGTAGCACACTTCTTTCCTATAAAGGAAACCTTCAGTGTTGATGATCTGGGATGACTGTACATCCGAGAGATTCTACGTCTACATGGATTTCCACACTCCATTGTTTTAGACAGGGGTGAGCGATTTATCTCTCGGTTCTGACAAGGACTTAAGAAGGCCTTGGGTACACAGTTACTTATGAGTACAACATACCATCCCCAAACTGATGGCCAGTCCGAGCACACGATAACGATGCTTGAGGATATGCTCCAATCTTGCATTCTAGACTTTAGCGGTTCATGGGAGAAGCATATACCTCATTTTTAGTTCCCCTACAACAATAGTTTTTAGGAGACCATTCAGTTGGAACCATATAAGGCTCTGTACGGTAGGCCATGCCGATCACCATTATGCTGGCTGGAGGCAGGAGAGGTAGCTTTTCTAGGACCTCGTCTAGTTCAAGAGACCTCATAGCAGATAGAGTTGATTTGGAAGAGGATGGCTACAGCAAAGTCTTGAAAAAAGACTTATGCTGATCCACGAAGACGGCCTATGGAGTTCGAGGTCAGAGATCAGGTTTTCCTGCATGTCACACCGAGGTTGGGACACAAGAGGATTCAGAGACAGGGTAAGCATTCATCGCGGTACGTTGGGAAGTTTTAGGTATTGGATGGAGTTGGGCTTATTTCCTATCGGTTTCAACTATCTCAGAGGTATCGGGATATGAATGATGGCTTCCACATCTCTCAGCTCTAACATTACTTTTCAGACCCGTCTCATGTATTTCAGCCCGATGAGGTTGAGCTCGAAGCAGATGCGTCATTTGAAGAGCATCCTATCCGGACTATCTATCGTAGTAAAAAGGTTCTGTGAGGCCGGTTTATTCCTCTGGTATGAGTGCTATCGCAGCACGGGAAAGTACAGGATTAGACTTGGGAGAGGGAGGCCGAGATTCGATCGCAGTGGCCAGAGCTGTTCGAGGTTTCTTCTTCTACGCCCATCTAGAGAAATTCATGGATGCATTTCTTTAAGGGGGGATGTTTTTAAGAACCCGGATTTTCATTTTAGGCATGTCTTTCCTTTTATGGATTTTTTGAGAATTTTTTGGAGTTTCTAGAAATTTTTGAATTATACACCGTGTACTCTAAAATTACACAGAGTGTACTTTTCGTTTTTTTCATTAAACAGACCGAGGTCGCGCCAGACGCATAGAAGCGTATTATTCTAGGTCTCGTTCGTCCGAGAGCACCGAGGATCTGCAAATCCTTGACAAGCTCCCACCTCTCCGTCCGTTCTCTGATTCGAGCTCTATCGATTGCGTTTGATGTGCAGCGGTGAGTTCTTCCTTATGCTTGAGCCATGTTTTTCAATTCATCCTCCTTCTCAAGTAATCAGAGGTAGAACGTTTTGTGCGTTTTCTCAGATCTACGATGTTATAGGGAGAATCATCTATTGTGGTGCCAGTATATCGATCTCCTAGGATCAAGGTAGGTGGTTTGTGCCTTAACGTTAAATATCTCTGAGTTTACGTGTGAATTTCCAGCGATACCCATAAACGGGGTATTGCATGTTACCCCTTTTTTCCTTCGTTGTTTTCCTACCTTGCTTGTATTCTTGTGTAGAGGTAATATGACCATGTTAGAGCATAATTTGTTGTGGTTGGATGTTTTTTCTCTTTCATTGTTCTGTTTATGACCTTTGGGTCTCATTTTCCACTGGCTGCTATAGCTGTTTTTTTGCCTCATGGTTATAGGTTGAAGTGAAACTCAGTACATGCTTGTTGCCTTATAGACTGTTATCTAAGTAGCTCTATATGTGTAATTTGGTTAGACAAGTATCTCTATAGTTGTACTTTTTCCTTAGAGCATTATTATGCACTGATTGGCACGAGGATGAGAGAACCTGGCAATATAGACTATAAGGGATAAACTGAGTGTTCTTCCCAAAGAGACTAGATATTACATACTACAGAGGGGATGGATCGAGTGAGCTCCCAGAGAGTCTTGAATTTGATAGACTATAGGAGGGTAGACTAAGTGAGCTTCCACAGAAAATCTTACCTTGTTTGAATCTCTTTAAGAACATTCCCTGGCTAGAGGAGGAATTGACCGTGTGAGCTTCCTTAGAGAGTCTGTGATATACCTGTGGCAATAGGAGGAATTGAACGAGATAGCTTCCTCAGGGAGTCTATAGACCTTGGGGCTAAGAGAGTTAGACCACAAGATCATCCTCAATAGAGTCCCTGAATACCCTAGACTATAAGGGTAATTGACCGAGTGAGCTTCCCCAGAGAGTCTCATAAATTCGTATGACCAAGCGAGAGAGGTTAGTCTTAGTGCACATCCCAGAGGGTACTGGTACTTCTTGAATTGGACCAGAGGGGTTGCCTGTGAATACCTCCCAGAGGGTTTCTGGCTTATTAGATGTTGTTTCATTGCTGTTGATTTGTTGTGGATTGGTTCTTTCGATGTATCATCCTATTTTACTGCTTACTGTTTAATGCCTAATGCTTGCGGCTGCTGTTTACTGCTTATTGTACTTTTCCTACCATATACCTCACTGACTATTAGGAACAGATCTTCGGGTGAATGACTACTTGTTTTTTATCTCACACCCTATTTGGGTCATGATTTTGGGCCCATGAAGACTAAGTTGTTTCAGGTATAGACAAGGGAAAACGCCCTTCGACTTCTGAAACTTGATTTCTTGGAGTAGGAGAGCATGGGACAAAGATTTGGCTTGCGATGCTGAGGAGCTTTTTACTTTTCTGTTTTACTTGTTTTGGTACTATAGTGTTTTCCAGTATTTTGACCTATTTGGATTTTTTATTAGTTATGTATCATGTAGAATATCGTACATAAATATTTTCTCTAGTTGTTGATTTAGTCTTCCACTGTTATATTTTTGGTTATTACTGATTCTGTTATTGCATGTTTATTTTTCTTCCACTGTGTACCCTGCCAATGAGGGCATAGTTTCCCCACTGTCACAGCCAAGGACCTCGCTGCTAGTCACCATTAACATCCCAGGTAAATAAATAATATTACTATCTAATGATTATCAATATTTGTGAATAAAATGTCAATACTACTTTGAAGGGAATGATATGCTCGATGTCGTACCCAATACACAACAACAAGTTTCTTTGAAATCATACATTGCACGCTAATAATATAATAATATTATAATAATTAATGCCTAGTTGTTGTAATGGAGGGAATGAACAGAAATAACTACTAAATGATTACATATGTTTTTAAAATATTTTTACATTTATCCAATAAATGTTAGAGGCTTAAAACTCAAATGAATCCAATTTTAAGAATAAATACTCTA
The DNA here is from genome assembly GCA_963277665.1 of Viscum album. Classification (NCBI taxonomy): domain Eukaryota; kingdom Viridiplantae; phylum Streptophyta; class Magnoliopsida; order Santalales; family Viscaceae; genus Viscum; species Viscum album. The sequence goes on along the minus strand of OY728126.1, from coordinate 808,780,105 downwards.
ATATTTTTAAAGGATTGTTTTACCACCTTTTGAAGGGGAACCTTTTTTAAATCTAAATTTTGATAATTTTATAATCTCTATTTGTAAAAATAAACATATTATTTATTATTGGGTTATTGAAATTTAATTTGGTTAAATTTTTGGTATGTTTCTGACAATGATCATTCTTTTTAATAAATAGTGAAAAATATTGCATTTTACATCAAATCTGCTTTTTCATCTAATTTAAATATATGGTTAGATAATCATTTTAATTTTTTTTAAAGTTTCATTAGAATATATTTTTACAATTTAATTCAATGGTGTTCATTTGAATTTATTTCTCTTTGAAAATGGACATAAACAAGTGCCAAACTTTTCATAGATATTGCTTCCAAAAAACCCTCTCTTTGTTTTGACAACGGGAATTAAATGTATGATTTATTAATGAAACTTCTAAATTTTGAATTTTGTAAAATCTAAATCATTTATGAATTTGAAATATCAAATATATCTTAGGGTTAATTTTTAGTATTTTTCTGATAATGCTTTTTTTAATGAATAGTGAAAAATACAGTTTTTAATTCAAAACTGCCTTTTCATCCAATTTATTTATATATTTAGATTTCCATTTTAATTGTTTTTAAAGTATAATTGAATTATGTTTCTATCACTTAATACAATTTTGTTCATTTGAAGTAATTTAACTTTTCAATTGGATGTAAAAACAAGTCAGTCTTTTGATAAATTTTACTTCTTAAAAACCCTTCTTTTCTTTTGAAAACCGGATTTTACTTTAAAATTAATTAATACAATTTATGTGTTTTGAATTTGATGAAATTGATTCCATATTGTTAATCAGAAGGTCTATGTTATGTTATTAAGGATCTTTTTTTTTCATCATGAATAGTAATGATGGTAATTATCTTTAATTATCATGTTTAATTAGTAATCGAGTAATTAAGGGTAAGAAAATGATATCATAAAAATATAAAATGACACCAAAATATGTCCTAATGCTATTTTTGGTGTCATGGACGACCATGGGATGTCGTGTTCCAACCTTGGGACCCCAAGGAATCACATTAGTGTGATAGTGACCTTTTATCATATTTTTTTAAAGAAGGGAAAATTTAACCAATGTGTGTAACACCTAAGTAAAATAATTTTAATTTTTTATAAATAAACGATCACTTAGACTAAAAATAGTCATTGGAAATATAAATATATTTCCAACATCATGATATATTTTTTTATAATTTTTAGACATTAAATAAATTATTTTATTTATGACACCGTGATGATGCAGTGATTACCTCATAAAAGAACGATTTAAATAAAATGAGAAGATAGGGTGAAATCTAAGTATTACACTTGTCACAAACCTATTTTATGGGTGTATTTCGAAACCTTATCACCTTATCCTAGAAATATATCCTTTTGGGTCCTTTAAAATCCGAAAAGCATTTTATAATAAAGTAATATTTTATATCATTCCAAGAGTGCCCCTCCTCTTCTCTTATAAAAGGTCCCCACCTCTGCCACCTTCCCACACATATAAAGCCTTTGGTTTGGCCAAAAACATCCCATTTCATATCTACACTTCCCTAATTCATCATTGAAGCCTCTCCATTGGCATAATTTTCTTCAAAAAATCCTTTTGGTTCAAACCAAGAGGAGTTACCCGATTTAAAGGTAATGTCTTAAATTGTATTCTTTTGTTTTATTTTGCTTCTACGAACCCCTAAAATAATTTAATTAATTTATTTTGTAACAAAACCACTATCTTCAATAAAATTGGATGTTTTTATGAGATTCATTCTAGATACACTTACACACACCTCCGTCTAATGGTTAAAGAACATACTCATTCTGTGGATGGTGAATTATTGCCTCATGAAATGAGGATTGTTCAATCTTCTCTTAACACCTTTAATGGTGGCCATTATGATGTCCCTCTATTTTATATAAGATATATATTGTAATTTTTTATCATATTCTTCTTTATATTATATATAATACATACCTTTATGCTTTTCATGTTGTGCAAATGCGATAATTTCATACGAGGAAGTGTGGACTACTGCCCCCTCAAGTGATGGGACTCATTCATGCAATACATGGAATGTATAAAGAATTCAATTAATTAACATATGTGGAATATAAAACATATATATTATACTGGAATTATAATATATATAGATATCGATTTTTTTTAATTCCTTTAATATGTCAAAGAAATGAAAGCAGCGTTCATGCGTAGGTACGGCCTACCGTCTCCATGAATGGTGCATTTCATTTCCTTTTATCTCTAAATTTTATGGAATAGTATAAAATAAGTATTTACTGGATATATATGATATTTAAATAATTAATACTATTCTGGAGATGATTTTCTTATAACTACATGGAAAATCATTTTCAAACAAGTTCATTTTTGACTCATGTACCAAACATTGACAAATACGTCTGATATGAACTCACATTATTAACCAATTCTTATAACATAATAATATGTGATATGAAATTAATAATAATCTTTAATGGAGTAACTAAATCAATTATAAATTTACCAATGTTTATTATTCATGAATATAAAGCAACGAACAAGACAAGTCGGACTTGAGTTAAGGAATCCTACATCTCTCTTTCTTTTTAAGTACACTCTTTTGTGTCATTTCTTTTAAGATATACTTTATTATGTTTGGGGATGTTATTTTGTATTCATAATTCTGTAATTTTCATGGTCATATTATGAGAGACCCTATTGGATCTCAAAAATCCATTTTTGGATGTTTTAAGTGGCGCTGTTAGGCTGCCAAATTTCCATAAGGGGATTTTCATCTCACATTTTATTCCTATGAGATTAATGCTACATTGGCCACTATTTACTTTTTTGTGGTGTATGTAATGACCATTATTTAATATTTTTATAATATAATATCATTTATGGGTAGTTACATTTTCATTATATGACCCTTCTTTCATGGGGTGTACGTTTCAAAAGTTTCCCAAATCTGTAAGGGAACCTTCCACAATCCTCTTAAAAAGACTTATTTTGTTATGTATTTTAATTTACATATTTTTATGTTGGGATTTGTTATTATATATACTTATTTATTTAAATTTTATGTCCATGTGATGGGATACCATTTTATCTCTCATCAACTAATTTTATGAATTTTAAAGTGATGTCGTTATGAAGACGAATTTTACCAAGGGAACTTCTTAACCCAATTTCGATTTCTTTTGGTTCAACAAGTAGTTATTGAATATGTCATCCTTTTAAGATTTGTGAATGACATTTGATTGTTTTACACATAATATCCACTTATATTGGGTGTATTTATATTTTTTACATGTAATAATGATATTGATTTATCATTAATTTAAGGATACCTTCTTTATAATGGATTTCATCTCAATTTACATTTCTATAGAGACTTCATTGTTTTTATGCACCAGTTCACTCTTATATGGTGTATATACTATCGTTTGGAATATTATATCATGAATCCCTTTATTCTCTTGATATTATAAAGTTATGATTAAATGTTATTCCTCAATTATTGTATTCAAGTGTCCCTCATTTTGTTAAAAACCATTTAACTAAAAAATTATTTTAAATGTATTATTGATTTATTCTTATTAATATTTCTCATTAATATCCATGTTTTCAAAATATTTTTAAGGATTTATTTATATGGATATTAATGGTTTTAAAATGCTAAAAGCTTTAAAGTGGTATGAGACACTTTGATTCAAAAATATCATTATTAAATGGTTTTAAATGGTTTTGAAAATGGATTTTTAGAATGGATTCATTATTTCAATATCTTAAAAGGTTATATTGTTATTGTAATGTGGAAATGTTATCTTTCCTTTATTCTTATGTTATGTGATGTGATTATGTTATGGTTCTTGGGCATTGTTTATGAAGACGGGTGGTTCCGTGATAAACCTATGGCGGGTGGGCCCGATATAGCTGTCCAATGCATTGGGAAACGCGAAGGAGATAAACGATAAGGTTTATCCAAAGAGATTTAGGGAATATACTGTGATGGGTATTCCCGACCTAACCATGAGGGTTACACCCTATGTAAGAATGTTATGAATTCCTAAAGTTCCCTTTATGTATTATGATTTCTATGAGTTATTCGTAAATCTTATGATTTCATGAGGTATGTAATATTTCTTATGATTTATGAGTAAAGTATGATTTAATTGATCCTTGTATATCCATGTCCTGATGTCTTCTTTCCATATTGTTATAACCCTTACTGAGCTTTTTATGCTCATCCCATGTTTTTGAAATATTTTCATAGGACATAAAGTTGTATAGGGTCATGGATGGGAACAAGGAAATGTCAGGCTGTCTAAAACAAGGAACTAGACCCGACTCTTTTGTTCAATAGTTTTTATTTTTGTGAAAAAATGGGAGTCGAATAGATGTGTCTAATTTGTAATCTTTGAGATGTAATAGTTATGTTCTAATTCTCTAAAACTCTATACCTGAAAAGATCCTCAATGCGAATTATTCATGTAATTCAATAATAAGTAATGTTTAAGGTCGGGTCCTTATAGTTGGTATCAAAGGATGGTTTATATAACTTTAGAGATTAGAGTGTTAAGTGACAAGTTGTGTATAGCCACAATGGTTATTATATTAGATAGAGTCATTGTTATTTATGAAGGTTGGAATGTATTTGAGATAAATTGGATAAGTATATCTTAGTGTTTATTTTCCTCTTTAGTACATAATGATTTTGTTGATATACTCACACTAAAATTTCTGGTTTTAGTATATGGATGGATCTAGAAGGCACCAAAGTGACGATGGGTTTGAAGGAAACTGTGGTGGTTCTCTGATTAAGAGACTGGATGAAATGGGGGATTCAATGAGAAATCTCAGGGTTATTCTAAACCAACTATCCTGTGTCATGATCAACCACTTGAACCTTGGTGAGTTCTCTAATGCATCATGTATGAGAGAACCAACTCGATATGAATGTTCAGGTAATAATTATAAAGGTAACCATTAGGGTTTATATGATCCTTACTTTTGAGGTAATTATGTCTTACTATACGCTATGATGGAATATGAACGAATGAGATAAACTTGAGGTTAAATTATTTTATTATTATTTTTGAAGATTTTATCTCGTTTTTGGGAATTTTTTAGGAATTATATAGTTTTGGAAAAAGGACAACACCCACACCATGTGACAACCCGTCACGTAGGACAAAGCTGTGGGAATCGAACCCATAACCAAAGTGCGACTGATATTTATCACCTACAACTAGACTACGTGAAGTCTCTGGTTAGTTTGACTAATTATTTATTTTAGTTAGATGATTTTATGAATCAATTGTAAGTTGATTTTTGTTTATATATGTAAAGTATTAACCTATCATGAAGGATACGTGATTAGGTTAATTACATTTCAGTATGAGACTTTAAGAGAAACTAATGTTATTTTGAGATAAATGTTAATTTGTACCTTGGGAGACTATGTGATAAAATCCTTAAAATATTTGGGTTTCAATCTTAGTTGGGTTTACATTGAATAATTTTATTGATATATGTTTATTGAATGGTCTTTGTTGAACTTTGGGTTTTGTTTGACAAATTTTGGAGATTAAGAGTAGTTTTTCTTCTTATAAAAAAAATATCTTTTTTGTGTATTATCTGATATCGTACTAAACTTTTTTTATGGTATTGGTTGAGATATAAAGATATGGGAAATATAATGTTCTCTTTTGGGGATTAGGTTATTCTCAAGAAGATTATTATAGTACTCTTAATGCAAACAAGTCTTCATAAATACTCGTCTTTTGGAGAAAATATGATTTTGATTAAGGAATCTAGTAAAAGTTGAAAGTCTACATGAAAAGTAAGTATGATTCATTAAGATTTAGTTAATCTCAAAAATAAATTCCTCAAAGAAGAGTAACTTAAAACAAAAATATTGTCTGTTATCTTTTCCTACTGGGGAATCGAACACCGTTTAACCCGTCATAAGATTGTGATTTTCTTGTGGTTAACTTTTTCCTAGACATGTTTACTATCACACTCCATCAGAACATGACCCTTTGTTTTCTCCTCCATATCAATATTTTCATACTTGGAATCCTAATATGGGTTAACTCGGGTAACCTTCGTACTTCTCTCCCTTTCTTTTAAAGTGATAGTTTTACTGACTCTTGTTCAGATGTGGGACTTTCAATGAAGTTTCAAAGGCTAATTTTGAAATTTTGAGGACGCAATTCTCAAGAGGGGGGAAGGATGTAACATCCCAGGTAAATAAATAATATTACATTCTAATGTTTATCAATATTTTTGAATAAAATGTTAATACTACTTTAAAGGGAATGCTATGCTCGATGGCATACCCAATACACAACAACGGGTTTTTTTGAAATCTTACATTGCACACTAATAATATAATAATATTATAATAGTTAACGCCTAGCCATTGTAATGGAGGGAATGGACATAAATAACTACTAAATTATTTCATATTTTTGTAAATTTTTTTTAAATTTATATAATAAATGTTAGAGGCCTAAAATCCAAATGAATCCAATTTTAAGAATAAATACTCTAAATTTTTTAAAAGATTGTTTTACCACCTTTTGATGGAAAAACTTTTTTAAATCTAACTTTTGACAATTTTATAAGCTCTATTTTTCAAAATAAACTTATTCTTTATGATTGGGATATTGAAATTTACTGTGGTTAAATTTTTGGTATGTTTCTAACAGTGGTCATTCTTTTTAATGAATAGTGAAAAATATTTCATTTTACATCAAAATTGATTTTTCATCTAATTTAAATATATAGTTAGATTATATTTTTAATTGGTTTTAAATATTAAATTGAATATATTTTTACAATTTAATTCAATGGTGTTTATTATAATTGATTTCACTTCGAAAATGGACATAAACAAGTGCAAAACATTTCATAGATATTGCTTCCAAAAAATCCGCTATTTGTTTTGACAGTGGTAATTAACTGTATGATTTATTAATGACACATCAATGTTTTGAATTTGGATAAATGGACAAAATTTATGAATTTGAAATATCAAATATAGCTTGGGGTTAATTTTTGGTATTTTTCTGATAATGCTTTTTTTAAATGAATAGTGAAAAATACAGATTTTATTTCAAAACTGGATTTTCATCCAAATTATTTATATATTTAGATAGTAATTTTAATTGTGTTTAATGTATAATTGAATTATTTTTCTATCACTTAACAATATTTTGTTCATTGGAAGTAATTTCACTTTTCAATTGGATGTAAAAACAAGTCAATCTGTTGATAAATTTTACTTCTTAAAAACCAGTCTTTTGTTTTGACAACTGGATTTTACTTTTAAATTAATTTGTAAAATTTATGTGTTTTTAATTTTATTAAATGGATTCCATATTTGGAATCATAAGGCCGAAATTATGTAATTAAGACTCTTTTGTTTTTTGACATTATGCATAGTAACGATGGTAATTATCTTTAATTATCGTGTTTAATTAGAAATCGGGTAATTAAGGGTAAGAAAATAATATCATAAAAATATAAAATGACCCCAAAATGTGTCCTAATGCTATTTTTGGTGTCATGGCCGAAATTTTATGCCTTTTTCAAACCTTGGGACACCATGGAATCACTTGAGTGTGATAGTGACCTTTTATCATAATTTTTTTAAGAAATGAAAATTTAACCAAAGTATGTAACACGTAAGTAAAATAATTTAAATTTTGTCTACATAAACTATATATTAGACTATAAATAGTCATTGGAAATTTAAAAATATTTCCTACATCATGAATTTTTTTATAATTTTTAGACATTAAATAAATTATTTTATTTATGACATTGTGATGATGCAATGATTACCTCATAAATCAACGATTTAAATAAAATGAGAAGATATGGTGAAATATAAGTCTTAAACTTCTACCAAACCTATTGGATTGGTGGATTTTGAACCCTTATCACCTTATCCCCAAAATATATCCTTTTGGGACATTAAAAATCAAAAAAACATTTTATAATAAAGTAATATATTATAACTTTCCAAGAGTGCCTCTCAACTTCTCTTATAAAAGGCCCCCACCTCTACCACCTTCCCACACATAAAAAACCTTTGGCTCGGCCAAAACCTACCCATTTAATCTCTCCACATCCCTTTATTCAACATTAAATCCTCACCATTGGAATAATTCTCTTCAAGAAACCCATATGGTTCAAACCAAGAGGAGTGACCCAATTTAATGGTAATGACTTCACTTGTGTTCTTTTGTATTATTTTGCTTCTCCAAACCCCTATAATCTTTTTATTCCTTTCTATTGTAACAAAACCAGTATCTTAATTATACTAGTATGTTCTTATGTGAGTTATTCGAGCTACACTTACACACACCTTCATCAAATGGTTAAAGAACATGCTGTTTCTGTCGATGGTGAATTACTGCCCCACAAAATGATGATTGTTCAATGTTCTCTTAACACCTTTCATGATGGCCATTATGATGTCACATTATTTTATATATGATATATATGGTATTTATATTTTCCCTATACTCTTATATTTTATATTTAAAACATACCTTTATGGTTTTCATGTTGTGCAAATGCGATAATTTCATACGAGGAATTGTGGACTACCGCACCCTCAAGTGATGTGACTCGTTCATGCAATACATGGATTGTATAAAGAATGAATTTAATAAAAAAAATTGACCTATAAAACATATATATTATACTGGAATTCTAATATATATATCTCTAAATTACTTTCTATTCCATTAATATGTCAATGAAATGAAAGTACCGTTCAAGCGTACGTACGACCTACCGTCTCCATGAACATTGCATTTCATTTATTTTTATCTCGAAATGTTATGGAATAGTATAAAATGAATATTTAATGGATATATATGGTATTACAATCATTAATACTATAATAGAGATGATTTACTTATAACTACATGTACAATCATTTTAAAACAAGTTTATTTTTGACTCATGTACCAAACATCGACAAAAAGGTCTGATATGAACTCACATTATTAGCCATTTATTATAACATTATAATATTTGACATGAACTGAATAATAATTTTTAAAGTAGGACCTTAAGAAATTATAAATTGACCAAATTTTATTATTCAAGAATATAAAGCAACGAACATGACAAGTCGGCCTTGAGGTATGAGATCCTACCTCTCTCTTTCTTTATAAGTACCCTCTTTGTGTCATTTCTTTTAAGCTCATCCTTCTTATGTTTGGGGATGTTATTTAATAATAATCATTCTGTAATTTTTATGTTAATATTTTGAGAGTCCCTATTTTATCTCATAAATCTATTTTTGCAAGTTTTAAGTGGCGCCGTTAGGCTGCCGAATTTTTATAAGGGGATTTTCATCTCACTTTCTATTCGTGTGAGATTAATGCTATGTTGGAGACTATTTAATTTTGAGTGGTGTATGTAATGACCATTATTTTAATATTTTATCATATACTCTCATTTATGGGTAGTTACATCTTCATTGTATGACCCGTCTTTCATGGGGTGTACGTTTCGAAAGTTGCCCAAATCGGTAAGGGAACCTTTCACACTCCTCTTTTAAAAAAACTTATTTTGTTATGTCCTTTAATTTACTTCTTTTTATGTTGGGATATGTTATTATATATCCTTATATATTTAAATTTTCTTTAAAAGTGATGAGATACCATTTTCTCTCTCATCAACTAATTTTATGAATTTTAATGTGACATCATTAGGCTGTCAAATTTTACTAAGGGAAATTCTTAACCCAATTTCAATTTCTTTGGGTCCAACATGTAGTTATTGAATATGTCAAAATTTGAATATGTGTGAATGAACTTTTATTGTTTAACACTTAATATACACTTATATTGGGTGTATTTATATTTTTCACACCTAATTATGAGATTGATTTATCCTTAATTTAAGGATACTTTCTTTATAATGTATTTCATCTCATTTTACATTTCTATTGACACTTCATTGTTGTTATGCATCAGTTCACTCTTATATGGTGTATATACTATCCATTGGAATATAATATCATGATTCCCTTTATTCTCATGATATTATAAAGATCTGATTAAATTTTATTCCTCAATTATTTAATTCAAGTGTCACTCATTTTGTTAAAAACCCTTTAACTAAAATATCGTTTTAAATGTTTTATTGGTTTATTATTATAAATATTTCTCATTAAAATTGATACTTTCCAAATGTTTTTAAGGATTTATTTATATGTATATTAATGGTTGAAAATGTTAAAAGCTTTAAAGTGGTATGGGACAGTTTGATTAAAAAATATCTTTATTAAATGGTTTTAAATGGTTTTCAAAATCGTTTTTTAGAATGGATTCATTATTTCAATATCTTAAAAGGATATATTGTTATTGCAATGTGGGAATGTTATCTTTCCATTATTCTTAAGTTATGTGAAGTGATTATGTTTTGTTTCTTGGGAATTTTTTATCAAGACGGGTGGTTCCGTGATAAACTTAGGGCGGGTGATCCCGATATAGCTCTCCAATGCATTGGGTAACGCGAAGGAGTTAAACGTTAGGGTTTCTCCGAAGAGATTTAGGGAATATATTGTGATGGGTATTCCAAACGTAACCATGAGGGTTACTCCCTATGTAATAATGTTATGAATGCCTCTAGTTACATTTATGTATTATGATTTATATGAGTTATTCGTAAATCTTATGATTTCATGAGGTATGTTAAATTTCTTATGCTTTATGAGTAAAGTATGATTTCATTGGTTCTTATGTATACATGGACTGATGTTTTCTTTCCGTACTGTTATAACCCTTACTGAGATTTTTATGCTCATCCCATATTTTTGAAATGTTTTCACAGGACATAAAGTTGAATAGGGTCAAAGATGGGAACAAGGAAATGTCAGGCTGTCTGAAACAAAGAACTAGACATGACTCTTTTGTTCAAGAGTTTTTATTTTTGTGAAAAAAATGGAAGCTGAGTAGATGCGTCTACTTTTTAATCTTTGAGTTATAATAGTTATGTCCTAATTCTCTAAAACTCTAAACCTGAAAAGATCCTCAATGTAAATTATTCATTTAATTCAATAATAAGTAATGTTTAAGGTCGGGTCCTTATATCGGCAGCCTCTGGCATTTGGGGAAATGAGTTTGAGGCCATGTGACCCTCCTTGTACGGGGCGCCTCTAGGTGGCTTCCGAAACCGGGATGTTACACCATTTAATAGATTCATAGTTTTGATTCCTGGTATGAAAAACCATGCACCAACCATGGTCATGTTACCACATTAGAAGGGGGTTCTCCTGATTTATTTTCATTGTTTATGAAATCATCCACAAACCGAGAATTTTCCCATATATTGAAGTATTAATGTTAGATTCATGATCATGATGCTTCTCTATCATGGTTAAAATAAACAATGTGAGTCCTTCAAGTCCACAAGACCAACTTCAAGATTTCTTTTGTTGGTCGCACGAATAGAAACATACTATGTGCCCTTCCCATTTTTAATAGACCATTATTTTCATGGGAATAGAACTCCCACGACACATTAGAACTCCCTGATAAATCAATCAGGCATCTAACCATGTCTAAAAAGAAACACCTTTATGTGTATCAACTCTATAAATTTCATTCCGATGGTCTGTTTGAAAAATGAACTAGCCACTAATAGGAAAAATTGAAATTACATTTGATTTTTCTCTGGCCCAAAAAGATAGGATGATACACAGTGCCTATAACGACCCATACTTTACATACATTTTTAATACTTCAAAAATTGAAGCACACTTATTACAACATATGATAAAACCACAAAGGACCATATAGGTATAATGTCTTTAGAAACTGGGAAACATAAACAACTGGTTCATAAATCTTCTACAGTGTCTCCCATTTATTTCATCATATCTGGGGTCCCTTTTAGCATATTCTACTTAATATCCATCTTCCTGACCTGGGGAAAAGAAAACATAAAAGGGTGAGCTCAAATGCTCAGCAAGGGAAAATAAAGGAAATAAAAATCATATCATATCTTTTTGAAAATCAAAACCTGCAAAAGAGATCATAATATCTTAACATGGAATAAATCATAGAAGTGAAAATGAGATCCCCATAATCATAACATAAAACTTGAAACTTTGTGGCATGCACACATAATCATGGAAAATCATTTCTTGTTAGTCATGACTCATTGCCAAGACTATCTTAGTGGACAAAGTCCCTTTCTGAACCGAGTTCACTCCTCGTTTCAGTCCTGTATCACTGAACCGAAATAACCTTCCGTTCCAGCCATGTCTATCTCATGAGATATAAAATCTTTACCCAATGCATTGGAGGGAGATATAGGTCCCACCCATCTTATAATGAATCCTTTCTTATGTGTGCCACATAATCATACATCATCACATAACACATGTAACAAAAATGGGATTCTTGAAACATCATGACATCATAAATCAATTCATATAAGATAAAGGAATTCATAAAAATATTTCCATCACAACATAATAAAACCAATGTAATAATAGGGACAAAAACAGAACCCTTTTATTATCTTAGATGGAAAATAATTTTGATAAAATACTTGAACTTCATTCTTGAGGAAAATATCCTTTCTGCTTAAAAAATACTTTTACATTCTTAACATGTCTTACAATTATAAACTAAAAGAAGTTGATTAAAAATAAACTTAAAAACTTGTAAATGAAACTTCATGGAAATAATGTTTTAGAAATCCATTCATCCCGTATAAGTTAAAAAAACATTCTCTGTACTTTTGTCGGAAAGTCAAAAAGTACCTCGTATGAAAAACGACAAAAGATTCCTTTCATATCTTTTACAAAAAAAATTACCGAAGGGTAAAATTGGATATAAACTATTGTAGAAGGATGGAAATAATATTAAATATTGAGGTAACATGGATATGGATGATAAAATACACCCCAGTAATTACCAAAGTAAATACAATCTCGGATAAAAGTGAGATTGTGATATTTCCCTTACCTTAGGTCCGATTTGCTTTGTATGTGTCTGAAGCTCCTGTATAATGGTTTAAATAATGTTATTGACTTATTACAGAATCATACATATTGATATGATATCATATATGGTCATATTCTTAGCTTCTTATTAGTAATATTTCATTGTTACTTGTTACTCGGGTCTTTGTTGCCTTTTGTTCTTATGTGTGTTTTGTCGAATAAATTCTTATTATTCTTTTAAGGTTATAGATACCTTATATCCAGAATGGTATTAGTGTAACATATATCATATTTATTCATTCAATTCATTTATATAATTACTATGTAATGATGATCATGTAGAACGAGTCGCATCACAACGTGGAGACGGTATTCCGTACGTACGCACGAGTGATGATATCATTCCTATGATCGTGGAATTGTATTGGAGTATATGTATACTATTTCAGTGTCAATATTACATTATAATAATCATAAATAGTTACTCATTACACCATTATACCCATCCTTGTAAGGTGGTGGTGGAAAATAGATTACACCACGGCATGGAGACGGTATTCTGTACGTACGCACGCGCGGTGATTTCATTTTTCCGTAGGATGGATAGAAGGTGAATTAGGGTTGTTTCATATTAATAATAACATATCAGTATGTAATTAATACTGATGTTATTACTTTATCATGAAACAACTAAAGAAGAAGAAGTTGAAGAAGAAAGAAATTGAAAAGATCAGTAATGGATATTACCTCTTCTTTGGAACGCCTCTTTGAATTCTCCACTTAGGGAACTAAGATTGGTCTTTGAAGAAGACCAGGACCTCTAGGATTATTCTAGGGAAGTGGAGAGGAGAAAATGGCAGCGGTTGGCCGAGCTTGAGTGCTCAATTTGGTGTGAGGAGGAGGGGGAGGAGGTGCCCTTTTATAAGGGAGGAGAGGGGCACCTTAGGAATATCTCAAAATATTATTTTATATTAAAGTCAAAATCAGTTTATAATGGTTCCAAAGGGAGGGTCTTATTTCGAAGCTAAAGTGGGGATGGGTCGAAATCCTATCATCCAATAAGATTTAGACAAGTTTAGGGTATTATTTTAACCTTATCAATTAGATTTAACTCTAAGTTAAATAATTTAACTTTTACCATGTCTTTTTGTTTTCTTTCACTATATGGTTAATACACTTACTATAACATGCCAAACGAACCCCAAATTGTTTATTATTAATATATATATCCTTATATAAGTCATTTGGCCGAACCTTATATTTTTAGGAATAAAATAACAATTAATAATATAATATTTGATTTAAAAACTATTTTGTGTCAATTTTGACACTATTTGATATATGATTTTTGTGAAAGTCATAACAGAATTATATGTTCGAACCAAGTTGATTAAATCAACATTAATATATCATAGTAACCTATAAAATTAGTGGAATTCATAAAAAGTCTCAAATTACATTTATTTTGGTGTTTATAACATCAATTATGTCAATATTTCATTAATAAGATAATTACTGCATCATCATTGTGTCATAAATAAATTAAATTATTTAATGTCTAAAAATTACAAATAAAATACCATTATGTAGGAAATCGTTTTAGCTTTCTAATGAATATTTATAGTAGAATTTATAATATGTATAACCCCATATTAAAAATGATTTACTTATTAAAATTTGATTTTAACTATTTTAACCCTTCTTTAAATAAATTAATAATAAATGTCGTAATCTAATCCAAGTGGGCCTAAATGGTCATATTTTATTCTTATGTTTGTTTTTGGTCGAATTACACTTGTCCAATAGAATTAGGACATGTGTTAGGGTAATATTGATATCATATTTACCCTTAGTTACCCTATTTACTATTAACCGCGGTAAAAATAGTAAAAAGTTACTATTCACCAAAAAATTATTTTTATCTCATTGAACCACATTTTACTTACTGATATCAACTCTGTCTGTCGGATTTTCGAAATTCCATTCACAGAAGCGGTAAAATTAAGTTTTATGCAAAATTCAGTTTTAACCTACCACTTAGTGGTTTCACTATTCATCAAAAATTGAAAGTTTTCAGAAAAATACCAAAATTTCACCCTAGGATAATTTCGATATTCTGAGTCCAAAAATGAAGTCCATTTTGAAAAATAAAGTTTATAAAATTTCAAAAAGTGGTTATTACTATTCATAACGGCTAGTTTTAATAGCATATTGTTGTTTAGTGAAACTCGGTATTGCGTACGACGCAAGCTATCGAGGAAGGTCGCGATTGCGTGTAAAGCAAGCCAAGCAAGTGTTGTGTAGAAAAAGATTCCTTTGATGATTTATATAAAATAAAAGTCTCGGTTGTTACATTCTACCCCCCTTAAAAAGAATTTCGCCCTCGAAATTCGTCACTTTGTAACAAACAAATGAGGATACTTCTCCCTCATCATATCCTCAAGCTCCCATGTAGCTTCTTCAAGTTGGTGGTTCCTCCATAAAACATTCACCAAGCGAGTGGTCTTGTTTCAGAGGACTTTTTCGCTACGATCAAGAATCTCTATCAGCTGTTCTTCATAAGAAAGATCTTGCTCCAGCGGTACAACTTCTGAGCTGAGTACATGTGAAGGATCTGGTATGTACTTTCTCAGGAGAGATACGTGGAACACATCGTGATCTTGAGAGAGATTCGGTGGAATCGCCAATCGGTAAGCTACCTTCCCAACACGATCTAGTATTTCGAAAGGACCGATATATCTAGGGCTCAACTTCCCCTTCTTTCCAAATCTCATAACCCTCTTCCAGGGAGATATTCGTAACAACACTTTATCACCCACTTCAAACTCTAGGTCTTTTCTTCTGTTGTCGGCATAACTTTTCTGTCGACTCTGAGCTGCTCTTATGTGTTGTTGAATAGATCTAACCTTTCCTGCCATTTCATCAACGAGATCAGGTCCTAACACTTTCTTTCCCCAACTTCATCCCAGCAAGTTGGAGTCCTGCATTTCTTTCCATAGAGAGCTTCATAATGAGCCATCTGAATACTGGAGTGAAAGCTATTATTATAAGAAAATTCCACCAAAGGTAAGTGTTTATCCCAACCTCCTTTGAAATCCATAGAGCAAGCTTTCAACATATCTTCTAGGGTTTGAATTGTTCTCTCAGACTGACCGTCTGTCTGGGGATGATAAGCAGTGCTGAAACTCAACTCTGTATCCAGAGTATGCTGAATACTTCGCCAGAACTTCGAGGTAAATCTCGGATCCCGATCAGATATAATAGAAAGTGGTACTCCATGCAATCTTACCACTTCCTTTACATATATCCTGACAAGCTGATCTAGAGAGAAATCCTCTCTAATAGGAATGAAGTGTGAAGACATTGTAATACGATCAACTATGACCCAGATAGCATTATTGCCTTTGGATGTTTTAGGAAGTCCTGTGACAAAGTCCATAGTGATGTTTTCCCATTTCCATTCGGGTATGGGTAATGGTTGTAACATCCCATTAGACTTTTGTCTCTCAGCTTTAACTTGTTGACAAACCAAGCATCGAGAGACATATTCAGCAACATCTCTTTTCAGGCCATCCCACCAGAAGTACTCTTTCAGGTCCCTATACATCTTCGTGCTTCCAGGATGAATAGAGAATGATGAACTATGAGCCTCATCCAGCAGCTCCTTCTTTAATTCGGGGATGGGAGGAACACAAACCCGATTCCTGAACTTTATTATCCCATCACAATCAAGGTTGAATTCAGGAACATTTCTCACATTCTTTTGTAACTCGGCATCTTCTTTCTGTGCCTCTTTAATCTTCACATGTATAGATGGTTGAACATTCATTTGAGAAAGATAAGATTTTTCCCTTTCCATTATAATTCCAAGATCCATCCTTTGTAAATCCATAAATATTGGATCTTTTGTGATCCTCATCATGGATAAACTAGCATGGTCTTGTCGAATTAATGCATCTGCCACCTTGTTTGCTTTCCCAGGATGGTAATGGATTGAGCAGTCATAATCCTTAATCAGCTCCAACCATCTTCTTTGGCGCATATTCTGCTCCTTTTGTGTGAAAATATACTTTTAACTTTTATGATCAGTATAAATATCACACCTTTCACCATAAAGGTAATGCCTCCAAATCTTTAATGCAAAGATTGCCGCAGCCAACTCCAAATCATGTGTTGGGTAATTTTGCTCATGGATTTTCAACTGTCGTGAGGCATAAGCTATCCCCATATCATTTTGCATAAGAACACACCCCAATCCCTTCTTGGATGCATCACTGTAGATCACAAACCTTTCTCCACTACAAGGTAGTGTGAGCACAGGTGCACTGGATAACCTTCTTTTCAAATCCTTGAAATTCTCTTCACATTCCTCTGTCCAGACAAACTTAACTCCTTTCCGAGTCAACTTGGTGAGTGGATTAGATAATCGTGCAAAATCCTTTACAAAACGTCGATAATATCCAGCCAAACCAAGAAAACTTCGGATCTCAGTTACTGTTGTTGGTCTCGACCATCTTTCGATAACTTCTGTTTTTGCTGGATCCACAGATATCCCCTATTTTGAGATTATGTGACCCAAAAATGAAACTTTTTGAAGCCAAAATTCACACTTGGTAAATTTGGCATAAAGCTTCTCCTTTCTCAGGGTCTTCAATATAATACTCAAGTGATCTTCATGCTCTTCCTTGCTCTTTGAATAGTCAAGAATATCGTCTATAAAGACTACCACAAATTGATCAAGATAGTCTCCAAAGACTCTATTCATTATATCCATGAAGATAGCAGGGGCATTAGTAAGACAAAATGGCATCACTATAAATTCATAGTGTCTATACCTTGTACGGAAAGCTCTCTTTGGTATATCCTCCCTTTTGACCCTTAATTGATGATACCCTGAACGAAGATAAATCTTGGAAAAGTATTGAGCTCCGCGTAGTTGGTCAAATAAGTCATCAATGCGTGGGAGAGGATATTTGTTCTTGATAGTGATCTTGTTATGTTCTCGATAATCAATGCAGAGTCTCATTGATCCATCTTTCTTCTTAACAAATAGAACAGGTGCTCCCCAAGGTGACGCACTAGGGCGTATGAATCCCTTATCAAGATTCTCTTGGAGTTGCTTCTTCAATTCCTGCAACTCAATTGGGGCCATTCTATAAGGTTTCTTTGAAATAGGCAAAGCACCTGGTACGAGTTCTATTGAAAACTCATCTTCACGATTTGGTGGAAGACCCGGTAATTCCTCCGGAAAGACATCATCAAACTCCCGTACAATGGGCATATTCTTTATCGTGAGTTTCTCACCAACCATTTGAGATAAATAACCTTCATTTAGTGGAATCAATACCCATAAGATGGAAGAAATTTCCACTGGAAGGTTATGTTCATCCTTTCATTGGTATACGATCGTAGATTGATCTGGAATATGAAATGTGACTTCCCTTCTTTAGCAATTGATATGAGCTCCATGTAGAGAAAGCCAATCCATGCCAAGAATCACATCAAATTCCACTAAAGGAAGGATCACAAGATTTGCAGGAAGCACTTTCCCACAAACTTCGATCGGAGAAGAATTATAAACTTTTGATGCGACTGTTGTGCCATTAGGTGTTGTCACAGCTAACTCCACATCTAATTGTTGAGGTAATACGGTGATACCCTTAGAAAATTTTTCAGAAATAAAAGAGTGGGTGGATCCAGAATCAAATAAAAAATTTGCTACTTTAGAGTGGATGGTAAGTGTACCTTTCACCACTTCATTATCGTACTCCACATCGCGGATAGAAATTGCATGTGACTTTCCTTTGTCTTTAGCCTTAAGATTTTGTTGACGTCGACCATCATCATAAACCCTTGGATTTGGGCATTGACTGGCATAATGCCCCATCTCCTTGCACTTGAAACATTGAAGTGTAGTAGGTTCATTCTGTGTATCCCTTCCTTTGTTTGTGTCATTAGACATCTTCTTCCCATTATCACGGCATTCAAATGCCCGATGACCTTCCATTCCACATTTAAAACATTTACTTGTCCCTTTAAGACAACTCCCTCCATGTTTCTTTCCACACTTTGAGCATAAGGAAAAGCTCATCTTCTTTTCCGTGTGCTCTTTAGATTTTTCTTTGAATTCCATCTTCCTCTTCTTATCAAACCCATGTGACTGATGGGTTACTCCAATCTCCATTTCGACTTTGAGAGCACATCGAACGATATCCTCGTAGCTATTGATGTCCCTTATGGCTAACGCCCTTCGAAGACTTGGTTTTAAGCCACTAAAGAATCGATCGATCTTACTCTCATGTTGGATAATAATACCAGAAGCGTACCTTGCAAGTCTTGTAAAATTTGCTTCATAGGTACCAACAGATTCATCATCCCTTTGCTTCAGTTGAAGGAACTCTTTCTCCATCTTTGTTCAGAGAATACAAGGGAAGTACTTATTGAAAAATAAGTTCTTGAACTCGTCCCATTCCATAGACTCAATTTCATCTCTTTGCCTCGTATTCTTAATAAGATTCCACCATTGATCAGCATCTCCTTCCAAACGATACATTGCTAGGATAACTTTATCATGCTCAGAACATTGAAGAACTGAAAATATCTTTTCAGTAGTACTAATCCATTGTTCAGCAACTAATGGATCAGTAGACCCGCTGAAAGAAGGTGGACGTTGCCTCATGAAGGATTCAACAGATTGTTGCTCCTTCCTTTGCTCGTTTGGAATTCCTGCATGATTCATAGCTTGAGAAAGTTGTGTGAGCATGGCTACAATATTTTTCATTCCAGCTCCCATATCGTTTGGTTGCTCAGGGGGACAATCATTGCATTGCCCATCGCATTCCACATTAACACGGTTCCTTCGGGTTCTAGCCATTGACTAAAACCAAGAAGAATAGTGTGAGCAACACTAATTATAATAGGAAAACCACATAATTCAAGAATAAAATTTTCATGCTTAAGGTCTTATCCTAGGTTATTCAAGGCCATTTCTAAAACACTAAGATTGTGTCCTATGCTTAGACTTATCCTTAGGGTTTTTACTATGGCTTTCACATCCTAGTTTCCAAAGGTTGACTATACCATTCCTCTGATACCAACTATAACGACCCATACTTTACATACATTTTTAATACTTGAAAAATTGATGCACACTTATTACAACATATGATAAAACCACAAAGGACCGTATAGGTATAGTGTCTTTAGAAACTGGGAAACATAAACAACTGGTTCATAAATCTTCTACAGTGTCTCCCATTTATTTCATCATATCTAGGGTCCCTTTTAGCATATTCTACTTAATATCCATCTTCCTGACCTGGGGAAAAGAAAACATAAAAGGGTGAGATCAAATGCTCAGCAAGGGAAAATAAAGGAAATAAAAATCATATCATATCTTTTTGAAAATCAAAATCTGCAAAAGAGATCATAATATCTTAACATGGAATAAATCATAGAAGTGAAAATGAGATCCCCATAATCATAACATAAAACTTGAAACTTTGTGGCATGCACACATAATCATGGAAAATCATTTCTTGTTAGTCATGACTCATTGCCAAGACTATCTTAGTGGACAAAGTCCCTTTCTGAACCGAGTTCACTCATCGTTTCTGTCCTGTATCACTGAACCGAAATAACCTTCCATTCCAGCCATGTCTATATCATGAGATATAAAATCTCTACCCAATGCATTGGAGGGAGATATAGGTCCCACCCATCTTATAATGAATCCTTTCTTATGTGTGCCACATAATCATACATCATCGCATAACACATGTAACAAAAATGGGATTCTTGAAACATCATGACATCATAAATCAATTCATATAAGATAAAGGAATTCATAAAAATATTTCCATCACAACAAAATCAAACCAATGTAATAATAGGGATAAAAACAGAACCCTTTTATTATCTTAGATGGAAAATAATTTTGATAAAATACTTGAACTTCATTCTTGAGGAAAATATCCTTTCTGCTTCAAAGATACTTTTCCTTTCTTAACATGTCATACAATTATAAACTAAAAGAAGTTGATTAAAAATAAACTTAAAAACTTGTAAAGGAAACTTCTTGGAAATAATGTTTTAGAAATCCATTCATGCCGTATAAGTAAAAAAAACATTCTTCGTACTTTTGTCGGAAAGTCAAAAAGTACCTCGTATGAAAAACGACAAAAGATTCCTTTCATATCTTTTACAAAAAAACTTACCGAAGGGTAAAATTGGATATAAACTATTGTAGAAGGATGGAAATAATATTACATATTGAGGGAACATGGATATTGATGATAAAATACACCCCAGTAATTACCAAAGTAAATACAATCTCGGATAAAAGTGAGATTGTGATATTTCCCTTACCTTAGGTCCGATTTGCTTTGTATGTGTCCGAAGCTCCTGTATAATGGTTTAAATAATGTTATTGACTTATTACAGAATCATACATATTGATATGATATCATATATGGTCATATTATTAGCTTCTTATTAGTAATATTTCATTGTTACTTGTTTCTCGGGTCTTTGTTGCCTTTTGTTCTTATGTGTGTTTTGTTGAATAAACTCTTATTCTTCTTTTAAGGTTATAGATACCTTATATCCAGAATGGTATTAGTGTAACATATATCATATTTATTCATTCAATTCATTTATATAATTACTATGTAATGATGATCATGTAGAACGAGTCGCATCACATCGTGGAGACGGTATTCCGTACATACACACGAGTGATGATATCATTCCTATGATCGTGGAATTGTATTGGAGTATATGTATATTATTTCATTATCAATATTACTTTATAATAATCATAAATAGTTACTCATTACACCGTTATACCCATCCTTGTACGGTGGTGGTGGAAAATAGATTACACCACGGCGTGGAGATGGTATTCCGTACGTACGCACGCGCGGTGATTTCATTTTTCCGTAGGATGGATAGAAGGTGAATTAGGGTTGTTTCATATTTATAATAACATATCAGTATGTATGTAATACTGATGTTATTAATTTATCATGAAACAACTAATGAAGAATAAGTTGAAGAAGAAATAAATTGAAAAGATCGGTAATGGATATTACCTCTTCTTTGGAACGCCTCTTTGAATTCTCCAATTAGGGAACTAAGATTGGTCTTTGAAGAAGACCAGGACCTATAGAATTATTATAGGGAAGTGGAGAGGAGAACATGGCAGGGTTTGTACGAGCTTGAGTGCTCAATTTGGTGTGAGGATGAGGGGGAGGAGGTGCCCTTTTATAAGGGAGGAGAGGGGCACCTTAGGAATATCTCAAAATATTATTTTATATTAAAGTCAAAATCGGTTTATAATGGTTCCAAAGGGTCTTATTTCGAAGCTAAAGTGGGGATGGGTCTAACTCCTATCAACCAATAAGATTTAGACAAGTTTAGGGTATTATTTTAACCTTATCAATTAGATTTAACTATAAGTTAAATAATTTAACTTTTACCATGTCTTTTTGTTTTCTTTCACTATATGGTTAATAAACTTACTATAACATGCCAAACGAACCCCAAATTGTTTATTATTAATATATATATCCTTATCTAAGTCATTTGGCCGAACCATAGATTTTTAGGAATAAAATAACAATTAATAATATAATATTTGATTTAAAAACTATTTTGTGCCAATTTTGACACTATTTGATATATGATTTTTGTGAAAGTCATAACAGAATTATATGTTCGAACCAAGTTGATTAAATCAATATAAATATATCATAGTAACCTAGAAAATTAGTGGAATTCATAAAAAGTCTCAAATTACATTTATTTTGGTGTTTATAACATCAATTATGTCAATATTTCATTAATAACATAATTACTGCATCATCATTGTGTCATAAATAAATTAAATTATTTAATGTCTAAAAATTAAAAATAAAATACAATTATGTAGGAAATCTTTTTAGCTTTCTAATGAAGATTTATAGTCGAATTTATCTTATGTATAACCCCATATTAAAAATGATTTACTTATTAAACTTTGATTTTAACTATTTTAACCCTTCTTTAAATAAATTAATAATAAATGTCCTAATCTAATCCAAGTGGGCCTAAATGGTCATATTTTATTCCTATGTTTGTTTTTGGTCGAATTACACTTTTCCAATAGAATTAGGACATGTGTTAGGGTAATATTGATATCATATTTACCCTTAGTTACCCTATTTACTATTAACCGCGGTAAAAATAGTAAAAAGTTACTATTCGCCAAAAAATTATTTTTATCTCATTGAACCACATTTTACTTACTGATATCAACCGTGTCTGTCGGATTTTCAAAATTCCTTTCACAGAAGCGGTAAAATTAAGTTTTATGCAAAATTCAGTTTTTAACCTACCACTTAGTGGTTTCACTATTCATCAAAAATTGAAAGTTTTCAGAAAAATACCAAAATTTCACCCTAGGCTAATTTCGATATTCTGAGTCCAAAAATGAAGTCCATTTTGAAAAATAAAATTTTTAAAATATCAAAAAGTGGTTATTACTATTCATAACGGCTAGTTTTAATAGCATATTGTTGTTTAGTGAAACTCGGTATTGCGTACGACGCAAGCTATCGAGGAAGGTCACGATTGCGTGTAAAGCAAGCCAAGCAAGTGTTTTGTAGAAAAAGATTCCTTTGATGATTTATATAAAATAAAAGTCTCGGGTGTTACAGTGCCTCACTAATGGTATGAAATATATTGAATGATCGTTATTGAAATCATCACATCCAAATAAAGAATGATATATTTTTCTACTTGAACGATATGGTAGTCTCTTGGAAACCCTAATATTTTATAGTATATGAATTATTTTAGATAAAATATTGTCACCAAATTAATAATAAATTATAAAAGGATGACTACCAAAAATATGTATTATTCATAGTGACTTGTTTAGGGATCAATATAAAATATTACTATGTGGGTGATAATAGAAGGTTCTCATAGATATTTCTTATCATAAATTTTTTTTCTTGATTACGTGTTTCTATAAACTATTCTATGTCATTTAATATTATTTCATAATATTGGGATAACAACCTAGTGTTTCAAACCCAAAGTGTATCCCTATATAAGATAAATTATGATTAATTAGTGTTTAGTATGTTGTTTTCCCAACATGTAAGGAGGAATGAACATCTGATTTTGAATTATTTCATGTAATTAATTATTAAATTAATATATGATATTAATAACTATAATAATTATAACTAAATTTATTTCACAATGTATTAATAGTATATTTTTGAATAAAATTGAATATAATTAATTTAATATTTTTTGGGATTATATATACTGTGTTAATGTATTTCTAAATACATATAGATTCAATATACGAGTTAATGGACCATTTTTTTCATCATACACATATAATTATTATAGGTGAGTGATGAAATGTTTGATATATTTGTGAAGAATTAGCATAGATAGTGGAATTTAAAATTAATTATTAATTTAACATTTTAAAATTGGTTAAATAACCATAATTAATGTTTTTTTAAAATAATATTTGATCTATTTTATGAATAAAAATCAAGGGGGTATCCTCTTGATCATTTTTCCATTCTCCATTTTCCACACATATGGTTTTGATATGGAAGCCCCATGAAATAATATAGTTGTATTGATCATATCTTCTGAAATTGAGTCTATATTACTCAATGAATCACATGTTTGATGGAACTAACTATGTTATATCATTATTAAAAATTGATAGTAGAAAAATAGGCCAAGATATTAGGACACATGTTTGAATGTTATATGGGGGTCAAAACTGAAATCCGTTAATACTATGACGTATTATGGATGATAAACACACACTAAAATGGAAAAAATAAAGGAGGTATTTTTTATTCAATTGTACCTACCTGAATGAAATTTCATGTGTTTTTTTGGATAATCTGGAAACATATATTTTGGAACTCATGTCCAAACAGGGGTCTAGACTCTGAAATTTTATATAAAAAATATTCTTGCATCCATAAAGGTTTGGGTTTCATAGATCATTTAATATATGGCTACCACTAGGTAAAGTGTCATATAATCTTCTCTATGTAAGGAGACAAAAATGTTTATATCATTTCATGGTCATATCCTACCATTTAATGTATCACCATGTACCCAGCAACTCTTAATTGGTACCCAATGGCCTATGATAAAATTTAATGTAATAACACCACCTTATTTTACCTATATAGTTAAATAATTCATCAAAACCTATATGAAATTCAAAACTAATATAAAATATGAATATTGATTCATTTATACATTAAGAAAGTTTAAAGAAACATGAAAGTCACCACATCTTCTATATGCATCAATCAGGTCTTGTGATTATTTTATTAGTATCATTGAATATTTGATAAATAAATGTAAAATAAACTATTTTTTTATGTTTTATTATAATTTTTAGTGGATAATATAATATTATATATAATATAAAATGTAAAAAACTAACCGAAAATTCTTTTAAATGTGTGATCATACAAATACTTTAAATTTTATTATAAATTCATTGTTTAATTTATAATTATTTTTATTGATAATATCATTCCATGTTTCATACATTGTAATGTTAATTTTATATTTCATGTTATTATATTTTTTTTAGGAATCATATTAGGCCATATGTTCTTCATATTACCCCTTATTTAATATTTGTTTTCATAAATCACAATTTAATTTCTATCACTATAAAAATCTGGATGTATTTCATTGTTCTTCTCAAATTGAAAACCAATGCAATAATGTATTTTTTTTATCGTCAAAACATTAATAAATATTATAGAAATGTGATATATATAATCATCTCACTAATAATAGAATAAATACTCTCTTTGACCATTATTTCATATAATTCAGTTTTAAGGGTGATGAATTTATTCTTTTGTACATAATTGTCTATTTATTATTCACTGACCTACACATTATAGATATTTAGTTTCTCAATAATATCATTTATATTGATGAAAATAATATCTAATAAGTCTCTAATATACATTTCAATGATTTTTTTCCTTTATATATTTATCTTCAAAATCCTTAAAAATTAATTATTTCGAGTAAGAATTCCATTTTAAGAAATCCTAGTATTAATGATATCCAAAAATATTAAAAACATTTCAAAAATTAGTTTCATAAAATATTATTAAATAATTATCATATGTATTATTGAAGATAAATAATTTCATCATATTCTGATTATTTGTGAAAAAAATTACAAAATAGTGTTAAATATCTATTCAATCAATATTAAAATGTCATATGTGAAATACATAAATAAAATATATATTTTTTTAAATATTGAATAATTTTCTACAAAAACTGAATGAAAATTGTAGAATGTGTAATGAAAAATAATTATAAAATTTTACAAAGGAAATAAAACCATAAGTGAATAAAAAAAATTTGACTGAAATATTGCTCATCTCGATCTACCATGATGATCATACTATTGATAATACATATTTAAAGTATATATAGCATTAAAAATATGATAAACCTATTTAGATGAGATAAATTAAATATTTTATTTTATTAACAATTTATAGTTATAACATAGTCATTTAATTTCTTGGAATCAATAAAAGTAACAAAATTATGAAATCTGTGTAGAAAACAGTGAAATTGGAATAATATAGTGGATGTATTCCATATATATATTATTAATATGAGATTGTAATAGAGGTATCATCACTATAATTTTATATGTTATAGGTTAAGCTAAACATCCTCAATTACAATTTGTGTGAAATCATATGTAGAATAAGATAATGATTTTTTGAAATCACAATGAGATCCATGCAAGCTAAGTCATCATCCATGACATCTATAATTTGTTATCTCTCACTTAAATATTTTATGGAAGTCTTGATGGGTTTCTTAATTAGAATATAGGATGACATAAAAATTTAATTATTAATGTAATAAATGATAGTTAAAATATATATATATATATATATATATTCAATATATGTATATTTATACGCTTGGAATGTCAATATAATTTATAATTAAATATTGAGTCTAATTATTTTATTAAATTAGTTTTAAGGAAAATTTAATGATAAATATAATTTTATTGTCAATAAAAATCATATTTAATGAATATGGAATAAAACCATATAATGTTAAATTGATATATTTTTTCAATTGTTTTTTTTTGAGTAATGTATTTAATTAACATAAATAAATTGATAACAAATAAAAAATTATTTCAATGAAATTTATTGACAATATAAATTATAAATAATTCCAAATTCAAATAAATATTATTATAGTTTATGGAATAATATGAAATCTATATTTATTCTTAAAAAAAATTTAAAATTTTATTTTTTATATATCATTCTTTCTTATATTGAAAAAATTTCTCAGTTATATAAATTTAATTCAATATAATAAATTTCCAATATAGAATCATCATTTTAAAATTAGTTAATAAGGTTTTTGTTATTGTTATGAAAAAAAATTAGTTATTTTTTGTGAAAACATCATGGGAACATTAATGTTAAAACTATGTAACATGATTATATTATTGTTTAAGACCTACATAATCAAATATATTATCTCTAACTATTTTTATGAGGGAATTAACTACCTATAATTATCATATATCCCTTATATGTACACATTGGATCAACATTCCATGAGAAATTAAATTTAATATTTATTAAGTGATGTGTATTGTGAATATTCCATTGAAACACATATATAAAATAACCACACCTCTACCCAACTCAAAGATAAAATTTCCTGTAGTTTCATCCTAAATATATTCTATGTTTTCTATATAAAAAAACTGTATCATATTTGGTACGCTTTTTTCATATGAACAAGTACTCAATAATTCATTTCAAAGAGAATCACTTATTGAATATTCAAACTTCTATGTTAGTGGTGTCCTATCCATAATCATTTATTTTTATTTTTAAATATAATTTATCAATTTAACAATATTTTTTTGAAACCATTATTCATGTGTAAAGATTTTATTATTTTTATAAAATATTTTTTTGTATTCTTTCATTTATTATAACACATTATTGTTTTTGTATGTTATACCACCTACATGAATGATGCTATAATTAATATATCTTGAATGATTATAAATAAGTAAATATTATTAATGTGATTTAATATTAATGAAATTTGAATTTTTTTTATAATTGAATAATATATATAAATATATATATATATATATATATGTTCATTTATAAAATCAATTCTTATTTATGAATCAAAATTTATAAAAAAAATGTGATTCACACTGCTCTTTAAAACCAATCATAATAACATCTATAAAATGACTAATTTATTTCAGATTTAAATCAGTTATAAAAATTCATCCTTTATTTACAATCCTTAGGAGATGAACATATGACAAGATATCCTAAATCAGTATCTCTATATGGATGAAAACATAGACTAATTAGAAACATAACACCTAAATATTAATTTCGACAATGAAGGATTGTTAAATAGTTATTAGGAAACATAAATTTAATGTTACAGAGTAATAAAATGAAAATATATTTCTTATATTGATTAATAATAATCCTAAATTTATTATGTACTAGAATATACCATGTTTATCCATGTAGGAATCATAGGTAAGGGTTTTATTAACCCAATTTAAATTCCATTTGATCATAATTATTCTTCATTGATTATTTTGTTTTATGTTTTTTATATTATTTAATTTATCTAAGTCATATTTTTTTAATCCTATTATCTATTTAAATGAATTATTTTAATGTGGAAATATTAATCAATGATGGATTTAATTATTTATAATGATTCTCTGTTGTTAAGAATAATATGCATCATATCCATCAGTTTTGTCTCTTATATTCCAAGGTTCATAGATACAAAAAATGACTTAAATTTATATTTCAATATAAAATTATCTATCTTCATTTTTAATTATAATCAGTCCCTTAATCTATTTTAGAAATTAATTTTTTTTTCTCTTTAATAAATGTGTGTTTTACATAAATCTTCCAAAAAAACTGAAAATTAATTTCATTTTACTTCTGTATATTTCGTATATTTAATGACACATTTCATTAGTAAACATTTATATCATTTCATGATTTAATTGTTGGTGTCTCATTTGAAATACTTATATATAAATTATTCTTTTTGACCCGTTAATATAATATTAAATGGGTTTGAGAACATCATTTTTATGATAATATAATAAATGTTTGATTAAATTTATTTTGTTATGATTTATCTCCCATATTATTGTATATATATAAAATTTAAAATATTTATTGATTTTTATTTCTAGTGTCACCCTATAAATTATTTTATTTTTAATTTTTTATTGGGGTTAAAATTTTTGATATCAAATTATCCAATTCATGATATCATATAATGTAATACCATTTAAAATTGTTTATGACACATATTTTTTTCATATGTTTTACGAAAATATGTATCATTTATTTCATTTGGTTTACATATGTATGGTTTAACATTACAGAATTGGTGGGTAAGATATATCCCACCAATTCATTGGGTAACTCTTAATATATCATGGGATAATGACGTTATTTGTTAAAATGAATATAATTGGCTATTGGAATAACATTGTTCATGTACATTATTGACATTTGATATGTTGATGGATTTAAACATGGGAATGATTATATTAATATATTCTCATGTATTTGTGTATAGAAATGAATGTAGTTAGGTGTGATCACACATTTATTCATGATTGAGATTATAGTTATCTATGCTCACAATTCTATGTGTTTTCATGAATGAATTAATATTTTTTCACAAAATTATGATTTTTTTATTCTTATATAGTGCCACATAACTATTCTATTCCCCATAGAACATGATTATTAACTCATATATCCCCATTATTATTATTTTTTATATTTTATTCATTTATAATGTTCATATTGAGATAATATTTCTATATATTATTCAAAATGGACAACATTAATGATTAACATTTATATAAAATCAATTATATCGCCCCTATTCAGTTATTGTCAGAGGATTATAGTCTAATTCTCTATCACACTTTGATATTTTTCTCTTTTTAGGCATATTAATTTGGTAATTGTTATCTTTTCTCATTTTCATACTATTAATAATTATGATTATTTATCATATTATGTCATATTTAGAGAAACATTTTTTGAGTTTTTAATGAAATGATATTAAATAATGTAATTATATATCTACTTTTAAAAGAAAAAAATCTTTTTAGTGATGGGTTTATGTGTCCAATTATTATATGTGATGTTAAATTTATTTATATGATCAAAATTTATGTTTTTTATTCTAGTATCATTTTAGTTGGTATTACTGTGTGCTTTATTGATTTTGGGGGAATATGATAAGAAGTACAAGAGAACCCAACATAATGTTACCTTAGATGAACTAAAATTATCATTGGATAAAATGATGCTTAAATAGAGTAATAAATCAAAATTTTTAAATTTTATATGGTTATAAAAATTAATTATATAATATTATTTTTATTTATTACAATTATTATTACTTTTGGTTTTACTATATTGTTATAAAAAGAATAAAATGATTTAACAACTGCTCTGACAAAAAATATTGTGATTCTCAAAATGATAAACTTCATGGGTGGGGATCTAGATTGAAATCCTTTACTGAAATTATATCCAAAGATAGAAGAAATAAATTGGATCATTTGGACCTCTAGAACATTAAAATTAAGGGGATTTTTTTTTGGTTTTTTCATTCATCAATGAGCTCCATCATTGTGTTAATCATTCAATCCATTAATTATTACGCAATAGATTTACAAGGTAAAAAATATTTTATTTATTAAATGATAAAAATAAAAAAAAATTAATCTAATTTTCCTATCAATTGAATTATGATGTAGTATTGAAGTTTAATTTTATAATAAATAGGAGGAAAAATTAAGATTTTGAATGTATGGAAGGGGATGCTTTAAACAATATACTCATCACAAAATATTTCTTCCTGAACTCCTCATCTATAAAATGATAGCGGTTTATATGAGATTAAGAAAATATAAGAAGAATAAATTGTTTCATATAAAGAAAAGATTATGATAATAATAGATTATTATTATGTGGATATTATTTATAGTGTCAGCAAGATCGATCATTTAAATAGTTCTTCTAAACCAAGACATTAAAATGCATAATCTATAAGAAAATATTGTAGATATAATGAATTTTTTTGATGTGTACCTAAGATTTTAACAGAATGTAATAAATATAATTATTCTCAAGGATTGGTGAAAATTAAATTTAAAATAGTTCTTTATTGAAATAAAAATAATACCACACATGTAGGAAAGAAAATTACCAAAACAATATACTAGAAATGTGAGTGAAAGAACAAGAGAAATTTCCAAAAAGAAATAAGAACAAGTTTCATTTTAATAATGGTTTTCTAAAAATATAATGATTGTTCAATATGGATAAACATTTATGTTAAAAAAATGGAGGATAATAGGTTCTCAATTAATAATCTACTTGTACTTAAATTATTCAAATGAATGGAGTTTGGAAATCATTTAGAAAAAAATATTCATTCTAAGGGATGAAGTGGATAATAAAAATCACTACCCCTTGAGGATATTTATTTACCACAAAAAATAGTTGATATATAATTATCACTAAAACACAAAATAGTGAAAATTTGAAATCCTTGTCACACAAATCATCTTTGATCAAGTTTTGTAGGAAGAGACTCCCTTAAAAAATAATTATCTAGACCTTGGTAAAATTTATTGTGATATTGGGAATTGATTGGCTCTCCCAAATTATATTTCATATCAATCATTTAATAAGGGAGTATCATTTAATATCTAAAATCGTATGATGATCCAATATCTAAAAAATTATGGTTATGAACTCTAATTTGAACTTAATTCCTTAATATTGGTCCTGATACCCAATAATAAAGATACTTTCCTAAATTTTTTTGGAGGATTATAACACCAATGAGATGTAAATTTTTTAAAATACATCAATCATTCCCCCAAAAATCCAAAAAATTTACTTTAAAATAGTCCAACATTGGAAAATTCACCTACACAATTGATCACGATATTATGAAATCAAAACCTCAACCAAATTCATCCCCTTCATGGGAAAAGAGTCGGGGACCCCTTTTGGGACACCATGAATGAATAAATGCACTTCCTAGAGATTTCTAGCAACCAATGCAGCCGACCGACTATGAATAAAGTGAAGGAAGCATGAAACCAGAGGAGTAAAAGGCTTGGACAAGGCTTCAGCGAAATAGCAACCATCAGAACCATCCCAAACAAACGAAGGCTCCTAGAAAACTAATAATACGAACAAAACATCCCAAAGCCTATGATCATATCTTGTCGCCAACCAACTAGGTGAGAATCATAGGATCCCGATTCTAGAGTTGTTGTTGAGTCTCGTGAGAGTTTCAAATGAGATGAGAAACTACAAATTGACGAAGCCTCTACCA
This sequence comes from Viscum album, assembly GCA_963277665.1. Classification (NCBI taxonomy): domain Eukaryota; kingdom Viridiplantae; phylum Streptophyta; class Magnoliopsida; order Santalales; family Viscaceae; genus Viscum; species Viscum album. Next base: position 808,747,583 of record OY728126.1, on the reverse strand, counting down.
AGAGTAGGAAAACGTACAAAACCGCATGAAGAAGTCAGGGCAGCTAGATCTGGAACGATAGCACCCCCATAACCATGCGAGTTCTTTAACTTTGATGAGTGTAAGGGATCTCTGAAAAAGGGTTTCAATCATAGCGTCTATAAAATCAAACCATGAAAAATCTGCTGGTCCAAAAACTTCATCATGGGATAAAAAGAAGGTGTCGGCTTCGCCCATCCATCCTTGAACCTACCATTGACTCATGCTACCTCCACTCACTAGGAAACAATGGTGACTGATGTCACAATCCCACCACCCGAACCAAAGCAACTATATCGAACCACCATGAGCTGCCCGGAACTAGAACAGAGGCTGAAAAAAGAGCACGCTTATCTAAGCTAAATCTAGTATCTGACATCTTCATCACGAACACATACATAATAGATCTAAATGGGATGCCTGACAATCGACACATGAGGAGGAACCACTCATTGATAAGGGGAATAAAGACTCATCGAGGATCTCCCATGAAGAATGGGGTGAATTCTATATCATGGTCAAGAAAAAGGATGTATAAATTGGTTAGTTCATTAATTATCCTGATCCTGATAATATATTATCAATAAAAAATAACTCATATCTCATATTGATGATTTTTTAATAAACATAAAGGTGCTAAATAATTCTATGTAGTTTATTTTTTTATGTCGATAAAATAAATTAATTTAAAATAGAGAATATATAACCATGTTTGTATTTCACAACATTTATAGAAGAAATTAATTTAAATTTATTCTATTTGTTCTCAAAATGATCATGTTATATTCGTGGATTTGATTGATTGTTTATTTAAAAATTACCATTGCAATTTTATTGTACTCTATATTGAAGATATAAATATATATTTTAAATTCATTGAAGAACATTAATTGAATTTGAAATTATTAATAGATTTATGATGAAATAAAAAAAATATTCATGTTGAGAAACTGTGATTTTTGATATGAACTATATCATTTTTGGGTAATGTTATATAATAGAACATTAAATTAAAGGACATTTAAAACAAATACATTATTAAATAATTCAAAAAAAAACCACAGAGACTGAGATCAATAGTTTTTATAAATTTCCGTGTATTATAGATATTTTTTGAGAAATATATAACAATTTTCAAATACACTAACCATGTGAACAAGGAATGGAATGTACTAAATCTGGGTACAATAATGTAATTATTGCTTCAAGAGACATAAAAAAGGTTTTTCACTAGACCTGTATTTATACTAACCTATTTTTGAGAAATTTGTTTGATATATAAGAATGAATTATAGAATATATTGTGATATTTCATTGTAAAAAATAACAAGGTGGTAACTTATTCTTCATGTTAATTAATGACCCGTGTAAAAAATGAATGAATGTTTGATCATGAGCATAAAGCTTTAATTTTTCCACAATAGATGTAGATTCATTATCTATAATATGGAAATGTTTTATATGTATATTGATCAAATTTTTTTAGGGTATATGATCAAATAAAATGAATATTACATGTGTGAATGGAGATACTTAGAGTTAATCAAACAGTATGATTGAACAACATATTACCATTATGTTAATATAATCAATTCAATTTATTCTCTATATAGAAAGGGTTTTGTTACCCAATCCTTGATGAATATTTTAAGGGAAGAAATATTTATAGATATTCAAATGATAGATATAGAAACCATAAAGTACGTGATAAAACACATCCTTTCATAACAAATTTTTCAACCATCCATTCATGATGGGACCACGATGTGTGAAAGTTTGAAATGTGGTTATAGAATAATGAATGAATCATTTCAGATTTAATGGTCGATATAACTTGAGATATAATATTTAAAACTGGGATATGTGTATCTTACTGAAGTCAAAAATAATATTTAGGGAGATGAACGTACATCATCCTTATTTATTAACCTAATACACACATAGATGTGTATTGATCCTAAGTAGAAGTTATAGTAATAAAACATAAGATAGATATTGCAGAGTATATATCTAATTACATTTTCTGAAAACAAGTTAATTCTAAACATAAAAAATCATTTGGGATGATCCTTCTATTTATAATGAAATAATTTAAAAAGAAATCAATTTCTATGTATTCCATCATGGGTCATCACAATATAACAAAAGGACATAATTCCATTCAGGATATGGTTACTGATGGTAAAAACCAATGATAATTCATTCATTGAAAGATTTTGTTTTTTACTCAGTCAATATACAATGATTTTTATAGTGTAAGTGATAGGGTTTTATGGTGTACCATTTTTAAATAAATTTAATCAATACAAATGGTTAAAATAAATGTTCCGGACTGTTTTTACAAGTATTAGATATAGTGCTAAAATTTATCATGGATTATCATCCTCAAATTTAAGGCCAGTTCTAAGGGAATATTCATAAAATGTGACACATAGTTATATATTAATAAATTAATTTAAAATAAATGATGGGATTAATATCTTTCTTTGGTAGAGTTCATATATAACATATGATTCCACATTAGACTCCAAATAGAACCATAGTAGATTCTATATGGGAATTGATGTTGAAAACTAGCATATTTTGATAATATTTAGGGTATGAATCATTGAGGAAGTTATCTTGTTTATGAAATGATGGAGGGGGTTTAAAAGATATTATGATATATAATACATCCAATGAACCAAGACAGATGTACATTGACATTACATAAAATTTTTGGAATACATATAAATTATACAAATAGAAACCCAAAAATCATATTAGTGTAGTGTCTTTTGAAACATAGAAAACATTCTACTATCTTTTTGAATGTCCTACAACATCTCCCATAATGATATTCACCTTTAGTTTTCCTAAATAAAACGTTTAATTATATCCTATGAAAAAAACATAAAAATCGTGTCATTAAATTTTCAGTAATTATAATCATGGAGAATATTAAAAAAACACAAACATAATAATGTGAAAAAACATGAACATAAATTTTGAATATCAAAATCTTGATCCATAAAATAAATCTTGGTAGTGCGTAAGGAATAAATCATAAAGGAATATGAACCATGTTAAAATAGAATTGGAATAAAACATGTAATTAAGGAAAACACATAAGCATTTAAAATCATTTTCATATTATCTATGTTTCATGGACAATACCATCAAAGAAGACACAATCTATTACTGAACAGGATTTACTTGTTGTTCCTGTCCTATATTACTGAACTGGATTTACATTGTCATTCCAGCGCAGAATTACTAAACTATATTTAATTGTCGCTTTAATCCGGTCCATCAAATGAGATATAAATCTTTTCCATATTAATTGAAAAAATATATAGGTCATACCCATCACCTAATAAAAACCATACATATGTTTTCCACAATAACATAAATTATTTATCATAGATTAACCTAAGGAATAAATTGGGTTTTATAAACGTAATTACATTATGACATAATCTATGTAAATAATAGATTTCATAAATAGAATTCCATAATAAATATAATAAACTATAAGAATTATGGGGATAGTGTACTTGAAACATATACATAATCTTAGATAGAAAATTATTTTAATAAAACACTTGAAATTAATTCTGGATGAAAATATACATTATTCTTTAAAATTGACTTCTCTTCTTAAAAAACTAATAAATTTTCAATTAAAATAGTTTCCTTGAAAATATCCTTTAAAAAATGTAAGAGAATTTTTAGGGAAAAATACATTATAAATGCTTAAAAATATATTCATGTCCTATATGTTAAAAAAATTTCTCAATTACTTTTTATGGAAAAGTAAAAAAGTAACTCATGTGGAAAATAAAAAAAAATTCCTTCCACACCATGTAGTAAAAACAAAAAATGGGGAAAATGAAATTAAAAATCCATTTGAGAATAATAAAAAAATTTGTATAGAAATTAGAAAACATGTACATGGATGATAAATAAACCCCATCAATTAGATACATTTTAAAAATCTTAAATAATAATTAGATTGGATATTGTCCCTTAACTTAGGTCCTCTATCCTTCATATGTATCCGAAACTCCTATATATTTACTGAAAATATTTCATTGAATTATTATCAAATAATATTATGTTTTATCATATCATACATGATCATGTTATCATCTGTTGGTAATGAACATTTCATTATTACTTGTTATTTGGTTATTAATAGCTTTATGTTCTAATGCATGTTTTGTCAATTAAGCTTCTATTCTCTTTATTAGTTCATATTTATATCATTAAAAATTATAAGAACATAATATATACCATTTATATTTATTATTTACATTTATATTATCAAGACTTAATGTATATCGTATAGAATTAATCACATCGCATCTTGGAGATGGTGCGCCATACATACGCATGAGTGATGATATATTTCCATTTAAAAGAAATGGTATAAAAGTGGATAGTATATATATTGTTCTAGAATAAATAACTTTTTAACACAGTAATATATTTTTATTATTTATATCATTATACCAATACATGTCATGTGGTGGTGAAAAACATATTACACTGTGATGTGGAGACGATAAGTCTTACACACGCATGTGTGGTGATTTCATTTTTCATAGGATAAATAGAATGCGGAATACAATTTTTACAAAAAATTAATCACATATCAGTATATATTTTATACTATATTAATTAATTTATAATTCAAAATATCTCTAGGAGTATGAATAAGAATAAATAAATTGAATGAATCAATAAAAGAGATTACCTCTTCTTCGACAATATCCCTTTAGATCTCCTCTTAATGGATCTAGAGTTGGTATTTTGGGATCACCAAAACCAATATAATGTGAATAAGGTACTTTATAGGTAAATATTCAGGTAATATCCAATCCCTATGGATCAATGTGAATTGAAATAGTGTACGAGGATGTGACTTTTTATAGCTAAGGAGAGTGTCACATTTGGAATCTCAAAAAAAAATTAATAAAATAAAACCACATAAAAAGCCTCAAAAATTTCATATTTTAGAATCGTATATGATATGAGGTTGTAATATCTACAAAAAATATATTTTTGATATGTTTTTATGTCAATATAAGCCTTGTCATTTTAATTTAACACATAATTATTCTATTTCATTTTAACTAGGGTAAAAATTATTTCAGTAGTAAAAGGTTAAATTTTTTATTTTATTATGTGATTTAAATCATAAATAAATAATTTAGATCATTTTAGAACTTATAATAATTACTATATAGTTTTAAAAAAATTTAAGATTTTAAAATAATTAATTTTTTTTTACAAAACAACATTAGCACCAATTTTGACACTATTCAATTAATGGATTTTTAAAAATATCTAGATGATATTTTCTCCTAAAAAATTAATTTATTATATATATATTGGGTCTAGGTAATCTAGAAAAATAATTTTTCCTTTTAATTTGATCATAATATATATATATTAATATTTTTAATACATTAAATTTTTATTTTAATTAATAACATAATTACATATCAATATTTTCTAATTATTTAATATAATTATTATTTGAGTAAAATTTAAAAAAAATATATATGGTGAAGATAAATCTATTGTATTTTAGTATAATACTTTTATTTGAATATGTATTCTGAAAAATAAATTATTAAAATGTTATACTTATTAAAATATGATTGTCACACGTTTAACATTATATTAAATTTTATAATATATGAGTCATAATCTCTTCTATAATGATATAAAAGCTAACTAACTCAATCCTTGGATGATTATAGTCAATATATACTCGACCAATAATATTTTGGCATGTTTTTTAGTCTTTTAAAATTTATAATCATTTTTAAAAGAATATTTTATTTATTTTGTATCTATTAAATTATTTATTCATCCTAAATTTATAACTAATTAAGATAATTTTTTATTTCCTAAAAATTAAAAATAAATTACAATTATTAAAAAAATTATGTTTAATTTCATTATTTATACACAAATATAGCTTATTTATATACTTATTTTAAAAAATATATATTATTTAAAATATTAATGTGACAACTTTAAATTTTTGTTAAATAAAATAATATAAATAACATAATATCTTTCGAATATACCCAAAATGTCAAAAATAATTTTATAGAAGAGAAAAATGTTTATAAAATTAAAAATTAATATTTATATATTTTCATACCACCCATTTGTGCTTTTGTGGACACATAATAGATATTATTGACAAAGAAAATTTCACTTTGTGTTTTTCGTTGATTTGTTTATTATTTTTTTCATTTTCATTGAAATGTGTCCTTAAAATGAAATAATTTTGATCCTCAAGTGCTAAAAGTATAATTCCATTCATCAAATAAATTTTGTTTAATTTTATTTTGTCATTTAATTGTCATTATATTTTTTTAAACCTAAATTACATAATTTACCCATTAAGGTGGTAACAAAATTTATCTTGGTTGCTATTTATATTGTTCAAAAAATAAAAGGGACCTACCTAAAAAATTTGATCTCATGAATCCAAAGTTGAATTCCATTTTTCAAAATTCTAAACATAGTTGTATCAGAATAAAACATAAAATAAATCTAGTAAAATACCATGAAAAAACTGTCTTTGGAAAAAATGTGCCATTTTAAATGAAAGTGTTTATATAAAAACTTCATGTATAAAATAATTTCCTAAATCCATAATTAGATAAAAATAATATAATTAAAATTTAAAACTAAACCAAAACATAATTTTTCTATGTGATGAATTTAAAAGACAATAATATTTTCAATAAAAATCAGTATTTTGAGTATTCATCAAAAAAATAAAAATATCACAAAATACGAAAAATTCAACAAAAGATAATTTTTGTATTTTCCATTAAAATAAAAAGTCCATTTTTTCATCTATATTATAAAATGTGTAAAAGCTAGATTTACAATGGGTGTTCCATCATCTGGCGGAAAAACCAAATTTTTTAAAAAATACTTCTTTTATCAACAAAAATTGATTTTATTATCATATCATGTCTAGAAAAAATATTATATGAAAATTAAAAATTATATTTAATATAATATATATATATATATTTCATTAATAAAATCCGTATTGTGTGATTTTATTATTTTATAGATTCACATATTTTCATTTAAACAGGTTTTCATAAGAATGTTAATATTATTCATGTATTCCATTGTAATTACTATGTTATAATATGTATCAGTCCACATATACTCAGTCTTACATGAAATGAATTCTATCTAAAGAACATGAAATTTCATGTGACACAAACCAAACATAGTGTTCTGTATACTGCGATCTAAGATGATGTTTTGTATCGGGACAAATATTCATAGAATTGCGTACAACACATGACATCACAGAAATAAAAAAACATCTATCTCAAAAAAAATATTAAGGGGTTACATTATACCCCGTTAAAATGAATTTCACCCAAAAAATAATCGACGTTATAAAAGGATTAATAATTGAATGTTTCTTTCATAGAAACCCACATTGTAAAAAGAAATGCTAAAATATCATTTTAAATATTATATTTATATACATAATGGTTAACCAATGTAACTCATCACTAGGATTCCACATAGTAGAACATAGTTAGGAAGTGACAACTTTTTTATGGAAGAAAAATATAACCATAATGTTCTGATAGAAAGTGATAAATAACATAGTTAGGAGAGATTTAACAATCAGAAATCCATAAATCTTCAATGATTTAAGGGGATAATTCATTCATCATAAATGGAGGTACTATGTTAACATTTTTGGTTTTAAGATCCTTTCCCTATATTTTTATATTGTGAATAAATACTTACTTAATTTTAGTACAATCTCACTACTGCTCGTGCCCTGAAAAATTTCCATTTAATCTCTAATTCAAAGAAATGATGTTGAATTTTTAATTCAAGAAGTTTTATCCAATCATGCAATATAGAAATAGAATAATATGTCATTAAATTTATCATTATCACAATACCAATGTTAAACAAATAATTAAACAAGCATAATTCAATATATGTTGAGATAATACATTATTCTAACAAACTTCAACTAATATTTAACTTTATCTATCAAAAAATTGATTAACTTAACACCATTATGAATGTTAAAAATCCAAAACTATAAAAAAAGGTTCACCAACTCAGATTCACATTTATCCCCAATATATCATAGGGTATCTCTTTTTTCACATTCTGAAAATATGAACACATTCATCATGTATTCTCTTAAGTCGAGGTATTAACTGAAATTATCATGTATCCTTATTGAACACATGAATGTTTTCATATTTCCAATGTTATTGGATATATTCATTATGACCCAAAAAGATATATACATTATCCATGATTACATAAACCTCATGAAAACAAATCCATAATTAGTATCCAAGAAACTAGTATCAACAAATATACTAATTCATATCAAACGTATCATTATCCATACATCATTGTCCTCAAATAAGGTACATATTAAGTGTTATATCTTCCATAATATTTATGATAATCTTGAAAATACATTGCAAAAAACACAATTCAAATAATCCTTACATAATTCACTATTCATAATTATGGGATCCAAATACAAAAATAAACCAATCCTTACAATTTAATGGTTGGCATGGAATACATCCTTCCTTAGTTTATAAGTATATTCATATGTCTAGGAATTGAGTTAGGTAATTCCCATGATTTCCAAATATGATACCTTGGAATCTTTTAAAATTGAGTACTTTATGACCCTTTTTCCCATATAGATAACTTAGTCCCCTCCATTTGAAGTATTCCTCAAGGTTCTTCTTCAATTCCTCTTGACATATTGGAAGGAGAATATTATTTCGTATATGATTATTAAAATTTTATCATTTAAAATGTTCAACTTCCTCTTATGAGGTGTGTTTTAAAAGTCATCAAATACCACATTGTTAATCATATATAGGGATAACTGATTCAGCATAATAGAAATATAATTCTCTTTAATGGTAATCCAATTTCATTTCTCATTATCAATATATTGTCTCTCAGACTAAGCGTTATCCCAATTTTTTCATGTTTACTCTATTAACAAATACTAAAAAGAATGTTTCGAGAAACACATTTCATATAAGGAAACCACATAATCAAGGAAATGTACTTTCAATATATAAAATTTTAGGTTTATTCCTAGTTTATCCATGATCGTTAACAAAATTAATGGATTGAAACCTATAATTAGTCTTATCTTTAGCGACATCCCAAGATATACCATAGAAATATCTCTATGGATATCACTAATTATTTCACATCCTAATTTCCAAATTTTGACTAATTATTCTCTCGGATTCCAACTCTAACGACCTAGGCATGATGTACATGGGAATTACAAGAAATTTTTGGAATACTTAGACATTTTAAAAATAGAAGTCCCAAGATCATATTAGTTTATTGTCTATGGAATCATTGAACACATTCATATAACATTTTTTGAAATATATTCAACATCTGCCATAAAGAACTCCCCCTTCATTTTTCATACCGAATACATTTTTATATCATATAGGAAAGAAAAAATAAATTTTTTGAACTCAAGTGATCAACAAGGGTAAACATGGATAACATAAAACAAAATATAAACAAAAGAATTTTAAAAAAAGAAGATATATTTTTAATTTCAAAATCTTGAGTAAAAATATAGATCTTCGTAGTACATAGTTAATAAATGATAATGGAACAAGAAAAATGATAAAATATCATTGAAATAAAACATGGAACAATGGAAAAACATATGTATAGAAAATTATTTCAAAATTATATAAGGATCATTGAAAAGACTGTCGTAGTAGACAAAGTCCATTACTAAACCATATTTACCTATCGTTCCATTCTAATATTATTGAACAAAATTTACTTGTTATTTCATCCATTTATTACTAAAATGGATTTACTTGTCATTCTAGTTCTGTCCATATCATGAGATATAAATATTTACCCAATTCATTTGAGGGAGATGTAGGTCCCACCTATCACGTAATGAAAACTATACATATGTTTTCCAAAATAACATAAATCATTCAGAATAGCATAACCCATGGAATAAAATGGGTTTCTTAAACATCATTCCAATATAAGAGAATACAAGAAAATAAATGGATTTCGTAAATAGGGTTTCCTCATTAACATAATATATCATAAGAATAATAGGGATAGTATACTTGAAATATATCCTTAATCATTGATAGAAAAAAGTTTTGTTTAAACACTTGAAATTAATTCATGAGGAAAATATGTTTTCTTCTTGAAAATTGTTTTCTTTTCTTAAAACACCACTAAATTTTAAAACTAAATAATTTCATTAAAAATAACCATGAAATAATTTAAGAGAAGCTTCATGTAAATAATACAATATGAAAGCGTAGAAATACATTCATTTTTTATAACTTCAATTTATATTCTTCTCGTACATTTTTCGGAAAAGTCAAGAATTACCTCATAATGAAAACAAAATAAGGATTACATCCACACCATGTAGTAAAATATAAAATAGGTTAAAAATGACTTTAAATATACATAGGATAATTTTAGACATTTTATGAAAATACTATAAAACATGGACATGGGTGATAAATAAACCCCGTTAAATACTTACGTATAAATACTCTTGAATAATTATGAGATAATGAAATTATCTCTTTCATTAGGTCTAATATCATTTATTGGTATCAAAAACTCCAATATAATGATTTAAATAATGTCATTGACTTATTTAAAAATCATATTCATTTTTAATGTATCATATATGATCATATTATCATATATTGGTTCGCAACATTTCATTGTTACTCAGTGTCTAGTTATTAAATACTTCATGCTCCTATGTATATTTTGCAAATAAGCTCCAGTTCTCCATATTAGTTCATATTTATATCATTAAATGATATGAAAATAATATATACCTTTTTATTCATTAAGTACATTTATATAATTGTTCTTTAATCGAAATCATGTCCAATGAATCAAATTGCATCGCAGAGATGGTAAGTCGTACAAATGCACAAACGATGATATCATTCAATTAAATATGAACGTTTAACAAAGTGGATGGTATATATATTTTTTATGAATAAATAACATGTTACAATAAACATATATAATTGTTATTTCCATCATTATTTCCATCCAAGTCAATTGTTGGTGAAAAATATATTACACCCCAGTGTGGAGATGGTAAACCGTAATTAGGCACACTTGGTGAATTTAGTTTTCATAGGATAGATAGAAGGTGATATATTGTGGCTTAAAAATCACTATAAGATATCATTATAAAATTTATACATGAGAAATTAATTTATAATAGATTCAACTCACTAAGATAAAGTAGAAGAATAAATAATTTTGAATAATTGGTAGAAGAGATTAACTGTACTTCAATGAGATCCCTCTAGATCTCCTCTTAAAGGAACTAGAGTTGATCATCTGAGAAACCATAACCTCTATAATGTGACAAAGAATTTTTATAAGTTAAATGAATATGGTATGGTTGAACATGAAGGCTCAAAATAAATTGAAATTGTGAGATAGGATGTTCCCTTTTATAATTGAGGTGAGGGGAACATTTAGAATCTCCATAAATATAAATTTATAATAAAATAATACAAAAAAACCTCCAAATTTTCATAGTTTCAAATATTATATGATAAATGGTTGTAATATAAAAAAATTGAATTCTTCAAGAGTTTTTATGTCTATGTAAACCTTACCATTTTAATTTAATATTCAGTTATTATATTTTATTTTAACTAGGGTAAAAATTATTTCAATATTAAATGGGTGAAATATTTACGTATTTAATGTAACATAAATAACAAAGAAATAATTTTTCTAATTTTACATCATATAATAATTGTTATATATTTTTAAATATGTTTGAATTTTCATAAAAAATTTAATAAAACATTGGATTGAAAAATAAACATTAGTGTCAATTTGGATACTATCCAATTTCCATATTTTTAAAAATATCAAGTTAAGGAGCTATCCAGAAAGAAATTATTATATCTATATTTGGAATATGTAATATATAAAATTCATTAGAAATATAAATAATCGGAAATTATGTAATTTTTAATATATTTTTAACATTATTTTGATATTTCCATTAATATAATAATTACTACAATAGTATTTTGTAATAATATAATATACATATTTCTTGGGTAAAGAATAAAATTAAAATTATATGGGGACGATAAATCTAATATATCTATGTATAATAATTTAAGCTGAATATATATTCTTTTAATAAATCATTAGAAATGTTATACTTACTAAAATATGATTGTGACAAGTTTAACATTACATAAAATAAAAAATTTAAGTGTCATAATCACTCTTATAAGGCTCTAAATACTCAATAACAAGACCATTGGATGATTATGGTCCTTATATACATGAAAAATAATATTTTTTTAACTTTTTTAGTCTTTTAATATTTATTATCATTTTAATAACCTTAATTTATTTATTTGTTATCAATTAAATAATTTTCTATCATCAAGTTGTAATCCTTTATCGTAACTATTTGTTTCCTAAAAATAAAAAATAAATAACCATTATAAATAAAAACATTGTATATTTTAAATTACAATTTAAAGACAAATATATATTTTTAATAGAATTATGTTAAATATGATACATTATTTAAAACATTAACGTGACATCTTTAAATTTTGATTATATAAAATATTATAAATACCGTAATATCTCCCAAATTTCCCCAAAACGTAAAAATTAAATTTATATTAGGGAAATATGTTTATTTAATTAAAAATTCACAATTATATTGATTGATGGAACCCGTTTGTTCATCTATGGACACATAAAAGATATTATAGACAAAAAATGACACTTTGTGTTTTTCTTTGATTTAAAAATTATTTAAGTCCATTCCATGTTCAAGTATCCTTTAAATGAAATAATTTTTATCATTATATTTTAGAAGTATAATTGGAATCCTCGAATAAACTTTTTTTCATTTTTTGCGTAATTTTTCTGTCTTAAAATTTTTATTTTTAACCTAAAATACATTATTTACCCTTTTCTATGGTAACAAAATATACCTTGGATGCAACTCATATTGGGAAAAACTAAAATGGACCTACTTATAAAATTTTGACCTCGTAAATAAAAAATTTACATGCATTTTTATCATTCAAAAAACATATTTTTCATAATTAAATTTAAAATAATACGAGTAAAATGTGACGAAAAATAGTTTTTTTGTAAAAATCCCCCTTTTTAAACAGAAACTTTTATTATAATAAATTATTTTATGAAATAATTTTCAAATAAATAATTGGATAAATATTAAAAAATTAAAATTTAAAACTAAACCAAAACATAATATTACTATGTAATGACTTTAAAATAATGTAATGCTTTCAAAAAAAATCGGTATTTTCACTATTCATCTAGAAAATTAATAATATAAAAAAAAGTACCCAAAAATCAACCAAAGTAAATTTTTATGTTACAAATTAAAATAATAAGTTTATATGGACAAATTTAATAATAAAAAAAATTCATGACAATATTTAAATTGGGTGCCCCATCAAAAGAGAGCAAAAATATACTTTTTTAAAAAATATTTCTTTTATCCAAAAAATTGAATTTGTATTTATATCATGTCTAGAAAACGTATAAAAAGAATTTGAAACATTATATTGAAAATATTTTTCATATTTTTTATTTATAAAATCCATCAAGAGTTATTTTATTATTTTATAGATTCATTTATTTGAATTTAAATATTTGTTTATGAAGAAAGTTAATATTTTTCATAACTGATTTTATAATTACTAGGTTATAATATTTAGTTGATTACTTATTATCTTTATTAAATGAAATTAATTCTATAAAAATAACTTGAAATTGTGGGTAACCCAAAACAAGCGTAGTGTTGTGTATACCACAAGCTAAGCCGATATTGCATATAGTGCAAGCTTATCTTTGTGTATCATACAATAGAAGACATTAAATAAATAATAATAAAACATTTATCTCATAAATGTATCTACGTGTCCCAAAAGTTATAGATATTAAATATATAATCTATTTTTATTATTATCACTAAGATCTAGATTTTGAAGTTGGTGACAATGTATTCCATTGAACATTTCTATAGAAAAGGGTTAGAATATATGGCTAGAAGAGAGAACGAAATATTGGATGAATTATCACTTTTAATATATTTTATCATATAGTGAATGTATCATATACCTTATAACTTCCACCAAACTTCTTATAAGTTCATCATGTGTTCCATATATCAATTTTAAGAAACTATTTACCAGATCTATCATATTTGCTGAACATAAAAGCCATATAATTGGAACATTCTCTTTCTTACGAGGAACCACAAATTAAAATATTATATAATTGAGATAATGTGTTTTTGAACAAGACCCATAACATGGTCATTTTATATTGAAAATAAAATTGTTAGAATGTAATTTAGGAACTATAAGATGTAATTAGATGAATTTACTATCATTTTTTAATATGAGGGGATATATTTTTGGGATTTATTTTTCTACTTATTTTTAAATTTAACACTCTAAAATTTCTGAGATGAATTACAAATAAACCCTTTTAATATTATATTATATAAAATATAATACTAATAATAAAACAACGTTATTTCATTAAGTTATAAAATCAAATTAAAAAATCAACAAAATTTTAGTATTGAAAAATAAAATATAAATATCCAAATGAAAATTTTAATAACTAAAAAAACATAAAAATTTATATATTGCTGTATTCATCATCTTAATCATCATAAGCCAAATAATAAATATAGAATTTAAAAATAATTAAAATCATTTTAATTAACATTATTAATGATTTGAAATAATGAGATGAGTGGTTTTTATAAAGTGTATGAGTTTATATGTTGGAATATATTTTGACTATTACATTTATTGTCTTTGGGAATATATGGTTTTTTTAAAAATATGGACATTGGGATTATATGTATACTAATAATATCATTTTCCAATCACAAGCTAGACATACCTTTATTTTACTAAATTTCTATAAAATAAACATTTCATCTCAAAAATAATCACACTATCCCATAGACGGAAGGTTTAGTTTCATTGAGGACAAGATATATATTACCATTTTTAAAAAAAACATGCAAACATTTTTCTATAATTATGCATCACTAGACTCCCTCCAAAACATATAATATATTATGCACATATTTATAAACAGTTAAAATGGAAATAGAAGAAAGGGGTGAGATCATATGAATAGTAATTGTGATAATAAGAAATAACATTTATATATCATAATTGAACATAATATGTGAGTATTGAAATAATAATAAATAAATAGAAAATTCAAATAAAAAATTTTTTGTATCAAAAATAATTCTATATAACATGGAATAACATAATAAATGAATCTAAAAAGTGTGTAAACACGAGTTAAAAAGAATTACCCATGAGAGCACAACGAGGTCCTGAAAAAGCAGAAAACTATGAAACATCTTTCAACATTGTCCTAAAATCTCGTATAGGGGACATTATTTCAATAACCCACACCATCAATGCTCTCATTATAGTTAAAATTAAATTTAATTAAAAATAAATATCTCATGTCTTTTAATCTTTAAAACAATTAATTAGAGGGAGATACATGGTCCCACCCATCATCATCGATAATTATTTGTTCTTCATGAAATGAATCTTTTATCATATGGAAAAGAACCCATGGATAAATAACGGTTTCATAAAAACCATCATAAAGAACCCATGTAATTAAAATAGGTTTCATAAGTACTAATATAATGAAATTATTAATAATAACATCAATAATAATAACTTCATAAACTAGTGGAAATTAAATGGGTATCCAATGACATTAGGTAACTTTCTTCATAAATATTATTTGATTAAGGTAATAAAGAATATGTTATTTTCACCATATATGTAACTTTAATATTATTAAGTCTATAATTTCATCAAATAAATTAATGTATAGAATCTATATTAAAAACCTTCAATCAAATGAATAAAAAATAGCTTATATATAAATAAAAGGCATTGGGAAAAAATATAAGATCATACAATGTGGTTGATTAGGAAGATACAATTTATTGATTGATAATTCCTCAAAAATACAAGAACATTACATAATTCATAAAAAGAAATAAATGGGACGGTTTAATTAGAATAAATTACACAATCAAGTATAATTTCTATCAAAGGATGTGGCTTTTTATAAAAACCATTTTTATGAGTGTTAGAAAAAATATCTTCAGAAATAAGAAACATCTATGATTTTTTTTGAACAGTTTAGGATGGACATTATAAAAATTAAAATATAATGTTATTTTAATTTATAAAAAAATAAATTATAAAAATTAACTATCATATAAAATTGAAATGATAGTCGAAAAAATGTTTTCAAATAGAAAATGTTAAAACAATATTCTTTTTTCATTTTGATAAAAAAGATCAATGTGTAAAATGATAAAAATTACATATTATTTTTTAGATATGATTATATATTTTAAAATTATTTCAATCAATTATTGAGGTATAGATAATGATATTTTAAAAAACATACAATGAATTAAGACATGGAAAAAATGATTCATTAACTAAAAAGAAGAGACATGGTCAATTTATCTTATAAGGACCACATCACGTAAACTATGGGTGTTGGGGAAATTAAATACAGTAAGGAAATGAAGAACCAAATTCATATATAATGAATGTGATGACATGATTTAAATATAATTCAAATTCCCCATATGAGTTATTTTTATGAGAAAAAGTTATTTTTATATAAGATTAGCAATGAAACACTTATGATTTGAGTAATATTTTGATCAAACTGACTTTCCAATTAGGTAAATTTTACTTCAATATGTAATTAAATAAAGAATGAAATATAGATGTATAAAACCCATTAATATGATAAAATAAATCAACTAGGTCATACACACACCATATTAAATGTATCACGAAGCACATTAAGAAATAAGTCTCTGAAAATTAATGTTGGGATAAGGAACCCATTGTCTTGTTTCTTTGGTTAGTTGAATGAATTTCAAGTTACTAGAAAAAATATCTTAATAACATATTTCAATATATATATTTATATATATATCATTTTATAATAATTCTATATAATTATTGACTATGTTTATATTAGTTGTCTATTAAATATTTTTGGGGTCATGTATGTGAAATATTCATTATTTTGTACTAGTTTCATAAGAGTTGGATTGTTTTCATTCATCTCTAAAATATAATAATTTTATGTTAACTTATGATAAATTAATAGATTAATTATAAATATTTATTATTATTTTTTAGTTTCCTTTAATGACTACTTTTTTGTTATCATTGATGATAAAATCATTAATGAACATTTTTCAGTGATTTCTATACTACAAAGGGTGTTTCATTAATTAATGAGTTAATTATTGATGGATATTTTCAATAACCAAAAAAATAAATTTTTACACATATATATAATATTATATCTATAATTATGTTTTGGTAATAATTCCTGATATAATTTCCCGGTTTGTTTCAAGTAGGTGGTCAACCGACCCATACATGAACATAAAATGTTTATCGGTGATTATGTTGTGATTTATTGACAATATCCTAGCAGTAGTTTTATACAGATATAATATATTATGAAATGTTATTATATATCATAAATAAAAGTTATTTAGAATAATATATAAATGATATTAAAATATTAACCAATTTCAATTAAAACTTTTTCTCTTAGTATTCTTATTTTGAACAATTGAATTTATTATAATCATTGGTTGATAATTAATTAGTAGTTTATTATAGTTATCTTAAAAAATAAAAAATATATAATATACTTAATATTTATCCTTTAATCCCATTTTAAAGACCATCCATGAATGGTGGCGACTAAATGAAAAAAATAAATAAACTATCCCATAGAGGTGGTAGTGAGCACGTAAGTATTGTTCTAGATTTTGTTTTCCATATAATAGAATAAATGAATATATGTTTTAAAGTTTACAAATATAAATAATATTATAAATCGATTAATTATTTATTAAATAATTCATTATTAGAATCTATATAAGGTAGTTATGGGAAATGGAACATTAGGTTTTGTAGAGGTGATAATCCGTGAAAGCTCAAATATGTAATAAATATAATAATTATTTATTAATTTATTAGGTTACACATTTGTTCCATTTTGGTTTTTAGTAGGATAACAAGTTTCCACCTACGTACATTTTTCCTTATTTCCATAATTAAATCGAACAATATTAAATATTTTTTTCCTAATGATTCCAAAAATTTAATTCTTTATTATTGATTCAATTTTAAAATTTATAAAATTTACATTTAAAATAAAAAATTTATATTGTAATAATTTTATTGTAAATAATATAACATAAATTCTAAAATATGAGATACTGGTTTATAAATAATAACAATGATTTCATATTTTTTAATGTAACTTATAAATTATATATTTGGTCTTGGAAAAAAAATTTATACATTTCAAATTCAAATGTATAAAAAATAATGCCATTGTATCATTTCATTTGTAATAATTATATTTTCTATTATATACATAAAAATAAATCCTTTTAGAAGAATATAAAAAATTAATAATATAATATTTTTTATATTACAAATAATAAAATTGATGTTATATTTATCTAATTAAGATTCTAAATTTTAAATACATTTTTTTAATGAACATACATAACATAATTAAAACCAACATGTTTTGAAAAAATGATTATTTTAAACATTACGTGTTTTAAATATTTTTCTATATCAATTTATAATTTAAATTATGTTTATATGGTTTTTCATATATATCAATGTTTGAAAACTATTCAATTTAATCTTCTAGGTTGAAATATTAAATACTTAATAAAATGGTTTATTTTAAAAAAAGAAAAATATTTCTTATTTACTAAATTTTCATTAAAATTACAATTAAAATTAAATATTTATATACTAAAACATAATTTTTCTACTCCATTGATATTATAATAAATATTTAAAATTTATATATATATTATAAATTATATTTATAATATTATTATTAATTCTAGTACATAATATAAAAATATATTCCTTCATTGTATTTTAATGTATTGTTTTTATTTCATTGTGAGATATATTATTTTAAATTTACTAATTAACAATAAAACATTTTAGTATAGCTTTGGTATATATATACAATGAGCATTATATTACCTATAATATTCATAAAGGCCACGTTTTATTCCTATATATATAATTTGGAATCCATTTGTTCATTCCACTCTTACTTCATAAAGAATATTATTTAAATCATATTATATATTTTGTATAGTGTTTTATCTCTTCACTGTGATCTAACACATTATAGGTTTTGTTTTGATATTGGTGAGACTTAATGATAAATATGACCTTAGATACTTCTTATTCCGAAATATTTTATAATTTTCTATCTCTACACCCAAATTATTTTCTAACTTTTAACGTTTTTACATCATCTATGGTGGGTAATAATATATATTGTGAAATACATAGTTTTATGTTATATTTTCATAATTTAGAACTTATGAATGAATAAAGTGTATTTAGTTGGTTTCTATCTTATAGGTACTAATTTCTAAATATAATTCAATCCTTTTGAAATAATATATAAATGATATTTAAAATTATATATATATAATAATGACAAGGATAATAAAAATAAAAATATTATCATAATTATATTATAATTATCTCCTATAACATACGACATTACATCCACCTCATGAAATAATATTTTTTGTAATCGGTTGTGGATGAAATGACTTTTATTATATAAATGGGGTTCCATTATAAATAGGGTTGATAGGTAACCATGGAACTCTAATAACCTACCCCATCAACAGCTTACTTCACTAAGGATTTCATATGTTTAGTTTTCCCTCATATAGAATGGTTATTCATTATGTTATTTAACTTCACTATGTTTCAATAAAATCAATTCCAAATTTCATAAAAAATAATATATAGAGACTCCCTACCCCATACATGCTTGTATATCCTTTTACCAATTCAAAACCATTTTTGATGAATTTTATCAAACACATCATTTGCGTAAAATATAGTTTTCAAAAAAACCCCATCTTGCAAACATTGTATTTTTTCACTAAATATAAAATAAATAATTATTTAAAACTTAAAATTGAATATCATAAATAAAAACATTGTGATAGACTCTAAATAACACAATAATTTCTTGTGTAAGACCATATGATAGAGAAAAATACCTTGTCAATCGAGAAAATGATGTCGCCATCGAAGATGATCAAGGAGATTAAAAGTTCAAGTCACAACATGCCTAGATCGAAGAAAAAATCTATAAAATTCCAATAAAAATCACAAGATATATTAATCACATCTCAATGGGGTTCCAAATAGATAATTGGAAGAGAGACTAGATGAGAATTTAGAGAAAAGAATATAAACTCTGAGTAAATCTAAACATACCTCCATGATATTTACCAAAATTGATTTGGGATCATTGAGGGATAATGGGGATAGTCATTTGTCTTTCCTTGGAGGGTTTTATTTGAGATAATTATATATTAGAAAAAAATAGAGTTAAAAATGATCAAGGGAATCACGTTAATTTTCATATTATGAAATTATGATTGGGTAGCATTGTTTAGGTTACACTGTTATAAAAATTGTGCGCTAATAGGGAGGTATCCATTGTCCCCTGAAAAAAATATAAGGATTATTTAGATTAGTAATATTATTTGAAAAACTATGTGACATCCTGTAATCATAATCTTAAAAATTTAAACAAGTTTCCTTGAGACTCAAAAGGTTGAAAAACATTGTGTGTCTCTATATAAACCAATAAATCCATATCAATAAATTATGGTATAGTTACTAAAAATTTTCATGTAAATCATTCATCTTGGATATTCCCCCCCATATATTACAAATTTTTAATAAAAACTCCTAGAATTATGAAGGAGTTGAAAATACATAAACCAAGATCCAAATTAAACATACATATAACCCTAGGGTATCAAAATTCACCTAGATATGAAACATGTTATCCCTACAATGGCTCTGCTTCATGAATCCAAAATTAGATGAGGTCATTTTAACATCCTTAAGGCCTCACACTCCCAAATATCATTGTTATCCCAACCATTATTTCATCTATCAAAACACAATGTTATAATTTTTCCTTGTAGTACCTTAACCTATTAGTCCAGTATATGAACAAGGCTTTCAATCATTTTGGATTTATATACAATTTCAACATTAAATAACTCAATCTGTATGGATGAATCCAAATGGTACTTATTCATATGGGAAACATGAATCGGGCTATGTATAGTATTAAAATGTGTAGTTGTGTTTACTAGATAATCCACCTACTTGAGTGTCGCTGCAATCTCATATTGGTGGCATGACAATGTGCTAACTTACCTATCCACAAAAATATCATTGTCATAATAGAGGAAAAACTCTGAGAAAAACCTATCACCTACTATAAATTAAAAAGGATGATAATGTCGATCTACAGGTTATTTCTAGAGAATATATGGTATCACTAACCTACTCCTGATATTTTTCATAATATTAGTCATTTATTGAATTATTCTTGGTTCAACCAATGACTGTTCTCTAATATCTTCCCAAACTAATAGTGATCTACAAAACCTGACACACAACACCACAAATGCTTACTTCCTGATCAAATCAGGATAAAAAAATTAATAGATAAACACCACAACATATTGATTCTTATGAAATATTCATTTAAATCAAGAATAAATTATTGAATAATTCCTTTAAGAATAAGGAAGGATCCTTCATTATTGTAATCATTCCTATGAGTATATGTCATCCTCAATTTAAACCAAGAACCCATCACTTCATGTAATCCACTCAAAACTAGAATGTGATGTGGGGTCCGTATCTGATATGATATTTGAATGAAAAACATAGATTCGTAAAATTCCTCCCACATATATGTTCCCAATATCACGTAACTTCATTGAATCCTTGATATCTAGGATATACAATAATTTCCTATGTCAATATATAATCAATCATATTTCATCCCTACCATTATATGTTTATCGTAACATACACATGAATCCCATGGAAGTATCACCCGATTTCAATAATATATTGGATAATGGTTGAACCAACCATGCAGTCCTCTCATTTTACACTTTAATTATATATAACATAAGGCAATAAGACACAAAATATGGATTTATCATCTCACTCCCAGCCACTAGTAGTGATGTATATATTCGTGATACCAAATGGTATCTCTAGGATAGATGAAAAAATTAGATTGTGGGCCATTTATTCATGTAAGATGTATACCAGAACAACCATTATTGCATGTATAGTCCGAAAGCCATCCGGAGATAGAGACTACTGACTTGACTTGTCTCTACCTTAAATAATTATACTGATGCACAGAAACTATACATCCTAAACCTAAAAGATTTTAATTTGATCTTTCTTAGATGTTCATAACATTGAAAAATATAATAATACCTATAAATAAACACTTAATTCATGTATTAACATGTAAGAATACATGACTATCCATAACAATTCTTCTATTGACCCAATCATTACTTGAGTCTGTAATATTCTACTCAATTATTCTATGGTCATGTTACCTTTTACATTGGTTTGTGAACTATTATAAATAAATGAATTAAGTTACTATTCCTAAAGAATAGGTTTCATGTTTATATTCCTATAAGTGGCGATATATTTTAAACTCTTTTGGTAATAATATACCACAACTCTCTCCCCAAACAGGTAGTGGAGCCATGTATTATAATTTTAAAATGTTACCACTAACTCACATTTATGAATGGTTTATGTATATTCATGAGGGATAAATTATATTTCATTCATTATAACACTACCCAAACCTGTACATATTTCATCACAATATAAAATATTTCTCAATACATGATTAAAAAGAATCAAGAATATACCTAAGGTTAGTATCAGTTTTAACTCCTCCAAATATATCTGGAACTGATCCCAAGAAACTCTAGATCCCAAAATCATTATTGAGTTGTTCCTAATACATCACCACATGAATCCCCATAGGATAACCAAAGAAACCTTCTATAAAATCATATGGCCAAAACAATATACCTCTACAATCAAGAATAGATGATTGGTTAACTTCTATATAGAATATTATATTTAAAAATCAAAAGAAGATATTCAAATGCGCAGTATATTACAACACTAATATGGAATAACCATGGATTCATAGAAAATAAAATCATAAATGAATCTAATAAATTATGTATGAATTTATTTAATAAATCTATAAATAACACATGAGTGTTAATTAGAACAAATAGAATAGACAGATACTTATGTTTCTCATACATTGTTCTAAATAGCCTCTTAAGGGTATCTCTCACTCGAACCCATAGTTGATGGTACCACAATTCCATATCAATTTTTAGAAACCACAAAGATCCCTTGAGATTATTGAAACACTCATAAATATTAGGTAATAGATATTTTTTTAACTATCACCGAGTTTATTGTTTTCAAATAAACCCAAATTCAGAGACTCTAATACAACATCTTTTGAAGGATTTATGGTGATTCTTGAAGGTTGATCACATCGATAAAAATAAATATTATCCTCAAGATCATTACGTTGAACAATTATATATTTTAAATTCAGATGGTTAAATATGGTATAAAGGTAATGAAATAGTCTTTGACCCTGAAATAAATTCTATATTAATATCAAACTCCCACTATGGTAGAATCCCATTGAATTAATTTGGGAATACTTCAGGATACTCACTCACCAGCATAGGAATAGGTCCCCAAAGACATGGATCAATTATGTAAAGAATCATATTTGAAAACCATCATGTAATAATATCAATACATTGGGAAAAAAATCCTACCTTACTAGATCTAGAATCCCACTCGCATTAAATGACATGAGTAAATTTGTTAGAATAATGAAACTAGACTAGATAAAGATAGAAATTGATCATGGATTTTATATCAAAACCAATAATTTATTACACTAATGAGATAAATATTATCAAATTCATGAACATGGAAATTACATATAGTTTCATCATTAGTGATCATATCCTCACATTTGAGACATCTAATAACCTTATATGACATCTTTCTCAAAGTAGTGGAAAGATTAATTATAAAAGTCCTATGTTGTGAATTCATAAAAAACACTTCAGTAATAATATATGACATACAAGAATAAGTCATATAATTATGAAATAATTCAATATCTATAGAATATGAAATAATAAAACATTTCCACCTATCGTATCCATTCTTGCCTCAGACACCTCTATAGGAATCACTACTAAATATATGTGTCTAGAAAAATTCCACCCTCTATTTTTTTACCTAATAATCACCCTTGAATGTTGTTTGAGATCCCAACCCATTTACCACATCCTACCAAAATTTAAATACATTGGGGAAAGTGGATACATCTCTACCACCATTGGTTGAACTCTCACTAAATTTAAAAAGAAGACATGATTTCTCACAATCAGGAAACACCAAGGATGATACATCATAGTTATGGTTGTGGTGTCCCTTTCCCCTATGCTGATAGTAGACCACCTAGCCCTACCTTAATTTCTATTTAAACCCCTTCCACTACCTCAATATAGATCTACCTTCTTTCTATTCTCTCTAGAAGATGTATTATAGCTACATCCAACTTTCACTAATTCATCGAAGAGTCATTATTTCTTATCCATGTCAATCTCATACATATATTATTTGTCTATTTTCTCATACAAGGTGGGTAGGCACATAAAATTCCACATAAACTGAATATTGTGTGACAAACCTATTTGAGCCTACTACCTGGAGGCATTCATTAGGAAAAACATTTCAATATAGGTTCAACCACTTAGAATACCATGTCTTATATTCCATGATATAATGATCTCTCATCTCCCTTGTAAAAAACTCCCATACCTTTTTCATTCTCATTGTATTAGGATAAGAATATTGATCAATGGATATCTTGGAATTAGTCTATTTTAGATAATCAAGAAATTTCTATTTTTCCTTAGATTTCTACCACTTCTATCCTCGCCCCTGATGTATATATATGGTAAAAATGACCTTGGAGTCTTCCATAGTTTTCAAAAGTTGGGAAATCATCTCAAGACACTCAATCCATTCATCCAATTCTTATGCTCCCTTATAACCATGAAGGGTCAATGGATTATTATTAGTTAATTATAATGCTTTTTCTATCTTTAATTACAGTTCAACAATGGATAATTTTATCTAGGATTAGATCATTTATACTACAATCTTCATAAAAACTGAGTCATTAAGACAAATCACCTATGGGTATTCCTCGGTAGTTTCCTCTATAGAATTTTTATATGGTCTTAGTGAAGATGATGAATTCTATAAAAAAATAAAGAAAATACCGCTTATAAAATAATTTGATTCCATTAACATAAATAAAATTTTGATATTTAATGTAAAAAATACTAAATACTAAAAAATAATTCTATAAAACCTCAGACCTTCCATGGTAACTCGGGTTTTTCATGTAAGTGAGTTGGTCGAAAAAAACTCCCACACTACCGATCGAATTTTGGATGATCTATATCTATTCAATCAATAAACGCCAAACAAAAGTTTTAGATACGAAATCACATATATATTATATTAATGATAAAATAACACTTTGATACCAATTTATAATAAACCAACCTGGTTCGACCCATGATGTTTAAAAGCATGGTCTATCACATGTCTCAATGCCCATTCAGGATTTCCATAGGCTAGTAAAATGAAACTAGGTATCATAAAAATAGTGACAATTATTTGACACTCCAAAATACATATGCTTATAGAGAATAAATTAGATTATAAATATATATATATATATGTAAAATAAAACATATATCAAAAAACCATAAATGAAACATTAAACAATTGTTTAAGAGGATCTAAGTTAACCAACTAAAATGACTTCAACATGGATCCCAATGTAACCCATTTTTCTATCTTCATGTTAATATATGTCACCACTATCACAACACATCATAAGGTAACATGATCCAATAGATCCTCTCACCACATGACACACTTTCCTTTACTTATTTCCAGAAGAACCATGTGTACATACGCCCAAAGTTATATGCGGGGTGTCAGGAAAATGAACTAAGTAAGATACCACCTTGAATATATAAAATGTATATCCCCTTTATTTCAATGGTTCATGTAAAAAAATTATTTATAAAAAATTTAAAAATAATTTATTTTCCATCATAAAATTATTAATTGGTTTTATTTTAAAAAATAATCCATGTTTTATTATGAAATAAAAAATGGAATTAATTTTTTTCATGAGGAACAAGAATATAAATAATCAATACTTCCATGAATTTTACCCTTATCTAGTGGATAAGAAATCATGTCAAATTATACTATATGTGATTTGTCTACGTGAAACCAAAGGTAAATCCAAAACAAAATCTAGTAATAAAATAAGACCCTCCAAGAAATACTTTCCCATTAAAGTGAATCATATGGTCATTAAACCTCAATACACTAGTAAGGATACCCACTAATTACCATGACATCATGGGGAACCTACACATGTGATATTTTACTCCACTATCATTTTCATATGTTTAGTTTCTGAAATAAAATCATAGTCTCTCTATGTGATTCATTCAAACATTACATTAAGGAAAAGAATTCCCACATTTCAAAGAGACAATTTCTACAGAGATATCACACATCTTACATACTTGAAAACTCAATATCAATTCAATCACATATTTGAGGAATTTTATTAAACACATCATGTGAATAAAATATATTTTCCCAATAAAACCCATTTTGAAATGACATTCTATTCCCACCAAATATAATTTCCATAATTCATGAATATTGAATTTAAAATATTCATAAAAAAGAGCATTACAAAAACAAAACAATGTTAGGGGATAGACCATGGGATAGAAACACTTAAATTGATAATAATGATAATGATTTCTCCATTGAAACGATATGGGAATATAATTCATCGAGTCGTCATAAGAAATAATCCAAAGGAAACACAATAAATTACAAATAAAACAGTATAGATCAATAAATCAAAATTAAACATGGTTCTAATGAGATTTGGGGGAGATAATAAGAGATTATTTAGATAATAGAGGATAGATTCAAGGGAATTATTAGCATACCTAGAAGATATCCAACTAAATTGATTGGGGATCACTGAGGAATAATGGTTTGATCTCTCTGATGTGTCATGAAAGGGATGGATCGAGCTAATTATGGATTAGGAGAATATTAGAGTTAAAAAAATTCATTGTCACTATGGTAATATGTCTTTTATGATGGGAAAAAAATATTAATAAAATTTTAGGTGTGGAAATATACCATAGTTAAATTATATTGAAACCTATAAATTCATTTTTTTTAATTGATGTATATCATTTATGAGTTATCCATTATATTTTCATATATTCATTTTTATATTTTAAATAGTTTAATGATTCTCTTTACTGTTTATCACATTATTTTAGTTAGTCGATGGAAATATTATTATCTGATTCATCAACCATTGTGATGGTCAATGTATTGGAATCCCAAATGAGATGCCTTGCCCAATAGGAATATGATTCATAATATTTATGAAAATACTTGCTCAATTACCTCATGTTTTTAATGGAAACATGAATCAGGGGGAAACCCCACACCCCCAAATAAAGGGTATATTTTAATCAATACAATAAATATATAATGGACATTAACCTTTAGTAGATATTCTGATCCTTTAATCATAATATATTGAATAATTAAAAAATATATTTTGCATCCATAAATGCTCTAAGAAATAGAATTTCATAATAGTTGTTTATCACATAGAGGGAGAATTTTTTCAGTAGTGGATGTTGATAAATCAAATACTATTCTTAAGGAAGTGATTAATTTGATGGAGTGGGGAGAATTTAATAAAATATTTTTTCATAAATATTTTTTTGACATTTAATTTAGAGCTATTTCCTTAGCCTCAATAAATGTTATGAATATTCTATTGGGGTGTGTGAGGTGAACTCTAGCAGACATTCCCAGTATTCCATCTTCATCTTCATTGACAATGAACATAATTTTTACAAATTCCATAGTGGGATAAATACATGTCTAGTAAAATATTTGGTGATTCGAAACATCGATAGATACACCAAAATTGTTTGATATTCCCTTAATGTAAAAATGGAGATCAGTGAATCACAATGGTTCAGTTATAATAAGATGAAAATTTATTTTATTTTTGGGGGAATGATGGAGAAATACCCCAGTGGAAAGAAACCAACATCTATCTTATCAAATGATTAGGAAGAAGCATCTTATAAATTTCTTAAAAGTAAAACGTGATTCTTAAGATCTTTAATGAAGGTATCCTTTCTTGAGAATTTCGATTGGATACATAATCAAATGTGTTGTGAGAAATGAATTCTACTACAAAACCTAGTCCTACATTAAATTTTTTAAATTTATATGAGTAGGGATATTATAAAAATCAATTAATTAAGCCAAGAATTTGGTATGTTAACTGATATGTTATACCATCACAGTTACAAAGATGAATCTTGAAAATGATGTGGTAATGGGTAAAATATTTAATTATTCAATGATAGTTATTATACTAGTTAATTATAGATATACAATTTCTTCCTATAATTTAAATTTTGAAACAATATTCAAACACTATCTCAAAAAAAACTTATGTGGAGCTATCCTTGAAAATAGAAAATGTTTAAATAGTTACATCCCAAGTATTTAACTTATCCAGTGCTCGTATTTTTAGGTAGATCATCCCCCAAAACCTTGTGATACTCCATGTAGAGTAATTAGATGCAGTTCTAGGTATGTATTTAGATCCCACATAATTTTTAACAGAAGGAAGTCACCCTCTGTATTATGAATAACCCTCTAATTCTATATAAGTGAATTGGGGAGGATGGATATCCTTTGGTATTATCATCTCAAAATGGATATTATTTCCCTATGAGTAAGAATGTATATCTTAAATGATTAAGAATGAGTAAATGGTCATCTTTTATGATGTTCCAATTTTGATGGAATACACATGTGTTTTTAGTAATGAATTTTATGGTCCTCTTAATTGACGAGAGGTTGAGATATAGATAAAACATATAACTTGTGATTTTATAATATCCACAATTCCATATATAATTTAAACTACTAAACATGAATAATTGAATAAGAAACTATAGGATAATTTGGATAAAGGTTTTATACACCCAAGAGCTTCTCTAAGTGGTATTCAAATCATCTTCATCAAGAAGAAGGACTGGTCGATGTTCTGTTACATTGATTATCATGAGCTCAACCAAATCATGATAAAGAACAAATATCATCACCACAGTTTGATATTTTATTTAATTAGTTACATGAAACTATGTACTTATCCAAGGTGGATCTTCGATGAGAATATTATAATGTATTAGTGAAGAAGAAGTATATTCATAGGACTACATTTAATATATAGTACAAGAACTATGAGTTCAGAGTGTTGTAATTTGGACTCGCTAATTCTCAAACTATCTTAATGTAGTAAATTAATATAGTGTTTAGGGATTAACTGGAAAAACATTTGGTAATCCATATTTATGATTTTATTATCGACTATAAAAGGAAGGAGGGCATGAGGGGTATTCCATAGCTGTATTAAAGATCTTGATAATTGTAATGTTACATGAAAAGTGTATACAATGATTGTTTTCATAGATAAATTAACATTCATTGGTAATTTTATCACCAATGAAGGAATATATCAAGATAATTTGAAATTATATTCTATTTAATGATGGCTTATACCAACATCAATAGTGGGTATCCATAATTTCCTTATAATATATGGGTACTATAATTGATTTTTCAGAGACTTATCACAATTATCAATACCACTAACCAATAAAAAACTAAAGGGATTGATGTTTTTCAAGATTTATGAATGTGTGGAGATTGTTAAAGATTTAAAGAAGATGATAATTGATAAACTTTTTCTCACATTACACATGAGTGTGGATGTTTTTTTATCAACATCGATGTGTCCAAAAATGGATTGGGTTTTATACTCATGATATAGTAAAAATCGATATCATATGCCTGATTCTAATTAATGATCAAAAGAGGAACTACCAAACACTTGATAAATAATTGGATGGACATATCATAACATTGATTATTTGGTGACATTATATCTTTGGGGAGAACTGTAAAATTTATACAAATAATAAAATATTTATGTATATCTTCACACAAAAGGACTTCAATATTGTTTAAAAATGGTTATTAGAGATAATCATGGATAATATTTGTTCAATCCATTCATATAATGGGATGGTGAACAATGTTATAGAGGATATGAGTACAAATGATCCTAAAATCATATCCAATATGAATATTTAAATGGATATAATATAAATCAACAAGATAATAATCGATATGGGAATCATAAAAGTAACATCATCCAAACTTTCTCGAATAACTGACCAATCATCGATTCTTGAATGGGTCATGTAGGCCCATAAATATGATGAGGATCTACAAATAAAAGTAGGGAATATTCCAAAGATAAATATTACTAAATATGGTATTACAAGAATTGGAAGATGGATATATGTCCCATCAAAACCATAACTAAATATGAATCCTTGGGATGGTTTACATAGATCATCCTACACTATTCGTATACGAATCACTAAGATGTTTGAAATGTTAAGGAATACCTTTGATGGGATTACATAAAAATTGATACTGTATAATTTTTATCTTCATGCTTAGTATTCCAATATATAAACACTAAAAGACATAAGTCTAAGCATATGATGAAAACATTTCAAATACCAATATGAAAATGGTAAAAAATAATCAGGGATTTCATTGTAGGATCCTCATCATATCTAAATGTAATAATTACATTTTTGTGGTAGTTGAACACATTATAAAACTATTTAAATTCATTTATATCATGTATTATTTCTCCCATGGAAAACTTACTAATATATAAATAATTGAATTGGAAGACAACATAGAGTACCACTCTCCATTATATCTAATAGGGATCTCAGTTTTACCTAGAGGTACTAGAAAAACCTTTTCAATAACTGAATACAACTTGGGTTTTAGTACTTATTGTTACCCTTAAATTGGTGCTTAATATATGAAAACCATTAAAACTCTAGAGAATATAGTGATATCATGTTCAGTTGATTTAAAGGGATGTTGGGATCAGTATATTCCCATGTTAGTGTTTTCATATTATATCATTTTTTATATAATTAAGATGAAAAATTATGAGGCACTATATGAGAATAGGTGTTGAAATGAAACCTAATGGGATACTTTTACTGAGTGGGAGCTTACTAGAAATGATCATATCTAATAGATTATAGAGATGATTCAAACCATTCAATTTTATATGAAATTATTTCAATGTCAGTAGAATAACTATTTTGAAAATCATCGACGAGAAGTTGATTTTGATGTCATAGATATGTTGTTCTTCTATATATCTATGTAGAAAATAATGATGAGGTTTTTGAAAAAATGAATATTTATTCCACGATACATCATCCACTTTGAGATCCTTGATCACATCGAGGACATTGTATAATGGCCCAGCCATAAAACATTACATAATATTGAATTAAATGAATAATTCACATTGAGGATCTTTTCAGGTTTTTTGTTTTTGAGAATTAGGACATAACTATTATATATCAAACAATTACAAAGTAGAAAATTCTAATCAGTTGCCATTTTATTCATAAAATAAAAACTCTAGAAAAAAAGGGTCATGTCTTGTACCATGTTTTAGATAGCATGACTTTTCCTTGATCTCATCCTTGACCCTATTAATCTTTAAGTCATGTTGAAACATTTAAAAACTTAGGATGGGAATAAAAAGCCGAGTAAGGTTTATAAAACAAAGAATGAAAACATTAGTTCACAAGTATATATAAAAAATAAACTCTTTTACACACCTAATGAAATCATTTGATTTTTGAATAAAACATAAAAATCATAAATTATAAAGTTAACTTGTGGAATCCATTACATACATACATTGTAGCTATCACAGATACATGGGGGGTTACTTTCGAATACCGATCACAGTATATTCCCTAAATCACTTAGGAGAAACATTCACATTTACCTCTGTCACGTGACCCAATGCATTGGAGAGCTATCTCAGGCTCACCCACCCTAGGTTTATCACGAAACCATCCATATATGTAAATAATTCCAAATTACCATTACATTATCTTAACATATAACATAAGTGTAAAGGAAAGATAACATTTTCACATTGTAATAACAATATAACATTTCAATATATTAATGAATCAAAACTATTATCAAAAACATTTTCAATACCAAAAGTACGTAATATAGTATATGGTTTTTATTTTCCTTTTAAAAACATTACATCTTGTTTAGGTATATAAAGATGAAAAAAATACTCATGGAGGATGGAGGGTTGTTGTCACCGCTTACGTTAAAAAGAAATTTTTTTTTCGTTTTGTAAAATGATTCATAGAAAAAGATTCCCTTTGTAACACCCCAAGATTTCATAGTGTGTTATTTCTTCAAAATAATATAATAACTTGCACTACATGCAACACCGAGTTCAAGCACACCATGACTTACCAAACAATCCGTTCAAAAGAGGTTATGAATAGTATTAACTATATTTTAATCTTTATATAATCCTTATAATTTTAGAATCCATATTATGAGTTTCTTAGACATAATGTAAGAAACAATTCATTTTCAGTATTGCACTTTTACCAACTTTTAATAGTGAACCCTTTTTAAATACAATATTTTAAACTTTTTGACTAAATGGGGACGTCAAAAAAAAATTTAAATGAAACATCCCAAGCTTCCACGTTACGCTATCCTTTGAATAATACAGTAGCCTGTGTTGTACGCAACTTCGAGTTCTAACACACACCACAACCAATCAAACTAGCCGTTACGAATAGTAATACCTAATTTTTGAAATTATAAATATTATATATTTCAAAATGGACTTAATTTTTGGATTCGGAATATCGAATTTAGCCTAAGGTGAAATTTTGGTACTTTTCGGATAACTTTCATATTTTGATGAATAGTGAAAGTTACTAAATTTTAATTAAAAACAACATTTTTAATCAAAATAATTAATAGTGATAAATAATGAATTTGAGTGGTTTTAAAGTATATTTAGAATATATTTTTACCATTTAATATAATTTTGGTCATTGGACATAATTTTACAATTAAAACGAACATAAACAAGTGTCAATCTTTTGATAGTTATTATCTCTTAAAAACACGCTTTTGTTTTTGACAGTGGGAATTAATTTTAAATTAATTTCTGCCACTTATATGTTTTAAATTTATAAAAAAGGATTCCATATTTGGAATCAGGATGTTCAAATTGTTTAAATAGGTAACTTTTATTTTTAGAAATTTTGAAAAATTAATTCGGTAAATATTTTATTTACCATTGTTAAGGGTAAATCCGGTAAATAAGAGTTAAAACAATAATATTATAATAATACTAAATTACCCTAAAACGTGTCCTAGATTTATTGGATGATACATGTTCGACCATAGGCATCGTTGGGTCGATTTTTGGACCCCATGGTGCCACTTTTAGGTGATAGGGACACTTTATTTTAATTATGTTAAAATCAATACAAAAATGACACAAGAATAAATCTTTTAGAAAAACAATTTTTACATAGTGTTATATATGTTGGATATTAGATTAAAAATATTCATTAGAAAGATAAAACTATTTACTACATAATGATATTTTATTTATAATTTTTAGACATTAAATAATGTAATTTATTCATGACACAATGATGATGAATTAATTACTATAATAGTGAAAAATTAAAATAATAGATATTATAAATACCCAAATAAATATAATATGAAACTTTTAATGAATTAAACTAATTTTATAGGATAATATGATATATTAGTATTGATTTAATATACTTTTTTCGATGTAATCAATCTGTTATGAGTTTCACAAAAATCAACTATTGAATACTGTCAAAATTGATATAAAAGAGTTCTTAAAACAAATATTATATTATTAATTGATATTAAATTCCTAAAAATCTAAGGTTCTTCCAAGAGACTTATATCATGATATTTTCATCATTAATGGACCACTTGGGGGTCACTTGGATGTATATAGTAAGTTTATTAACCATATTATATAAAAATACAAAGAGACATTGTAAAAGTGAAACTAATTAACTTAGAGTTAATACTTAATGATAAGGTTAATATAAGTACCCAAACCTGTCTAAATTCTATTGGTTGAGTTGTTTTCGACCCCTCCCCACCTTAACATTTAAATAATAAACTTTGGAGCAATTAGAAACCGAATATTAATTTATTATAAACTAATATTTCTAGCTTTTCCAAAGGTACCCCTCACCCCTCTAATAAAATGGCACTCCTCCTTCTCATTTCTTCACACTTTAAAAACCTTTTGGTTCGGCACAACTCTGCCCATATACTCTCCCAAAATCCCTCAATACAACCTAGAGGCCTTAGTTTGATCAGAAATCTAACCTAAGGAGCCCTTTTGATCAAATCAAAAGGAATAACCCGAAGAAGAGGTAATGATTTCACCACCCTTTTCCAAGTTCCTTTCTTCTTCCACTTCTTCTTCCTTTGGTATTACCAATCTAAAATAATAACTCCAGTATCATATATATACTGTGATGTTATTATAAATATGGTACAACCATAGTCAGTATTCTATCCACCCTTTGAATAACATGTCACCATACGTGCGTACGTACGGCTTACCGTCTCCACGTCGTGGTGTTATTGTTATTCAATACTTTATTATTTGGATGGGTATAATAATGATATGTAACTCATGTAAATAATAAATATAACATGTTAATGATTCTGTATATAAGATATAACAACCATTTATATATTATTTCAAAAGAATGATATTGTCGCTCGTGCGTACATATGGACTACCGTCTCCACGAACGCGATGAGATTCATTGTCCATCGTATCCATTCAATTATAATTATCATTTGATGATTTAAAAATGACGTTTAAGGACTTGATATCATTATAGATATGAATAATATACAACCTATCCATTACAAACATGGAATACGTAACAAAACATATAAAAGGAAACAAGTAAGTTAACACCTGAAACAACGATAATACTAAGATATTATTATCAAATCAATATTAAAAGATCATATATGATATCATATTAATGTATATGATTCTTTTATAATTTAATAACAATTATTTAACCATTATAAAGGAGGTTAACCTACCCCATCCAAGGAAAATTACAAGGTAATGGGTTTTCATCTCACTCCCTATTCCCGTGAGATTCATGCCATATTGCCACCATTACCTTTTGTGTGGTGTATGTACTGCCCATAATTATATTCTTTGTGTAATACACTCTAATTTATGTGTATTTACATATTCATTGTATGATACCTCTTTCATGGGTTGTATGTTTCATAAGTTTCCAAATTGGTAAGGGTTATTTCGCAATCTCTTCATTATCCGAGGTTGTTTATACGTAATAATCTTCTGGGATCTCTTTATCATCCACATCCATGTTTCATAAAAATGAATTTCAAAACATTTTTACTAATTACTAGAATATGGGTTAAATTCATTTATACCCTTGTTTGAATTTTTATAAGAGTTTTATAAAGGAATCTTTCCGCCGTTTTCCAAACAAGGGGCTTTTAAAACCTTTTCGACAAAATTAAGGTAAGAATGTTTCTTTTTAACTTATACAGCGGGTGGGGCTATTTTCCGCCGTTATAAAATCGTCAAAGCTTCCCTTACAAGATAATAAGAATATTTTCAAAAAAATGTTTTATTTGATAAATATAAGACTCTTAAATGATTTCAAAATAGAAAGAGATATTTTTCTAAAATAGTCTTTATTTCATCTATGTCAACATCCTTTGATGGATTTTAAGCTTATTTGAAGTTGATTTATTATGATACAAAACATCCATATTTTATTGAAGGTTTTGTGATATTTCTGACTATGGATAAGTTATTCTTTTGTCACTCATGGTTTTTGTTTATAGTATTGACATTTCATAAGTTATTTGTAATCCGAATGTTTATGTCATATTTCAACCTTTCATTCAGATGAATGTGTTAGACAAGTATGTTCTGGGTTGGGGACCGGTAAAAGTAAGCCCTCCGGTTTGGTCTCCGGTTATTAGAGGAACTCCGGTTTGGTCTCTGGTTATTATAGGAACTCCGGGTTGGTGTCTGGTTATTAGAGGCACTCTGGGTTGGTCTCCGGTTATTAGAGGCACTCCGGGTTGGGTTCCAGTGACAGTTAGCCCCTAGGTCTTGGGGCGAGGCCTTGACAAAGAAATTAAAGTTCAGCATTATGCATTCCAACATTATAAAAGTGGTTATTGATATTTCATGTGATTATTCAATTAGTAGAATATCCATGTGAATAAGTAAATGGCATTATTTCATTTTACTTTTTCCATACTATGTTGATGTTCAAGTTTAAAAGGGTTTTGTTTTTGTAATGCATTGCCTTAAATGTTTATGCTTATTTTTTAATGTTCCTCTATATTGTTATCCTTACTGGGCATTTGAGCTCACCCCTTTTCTATGTTTTATTTTTCCCAGGATGTGAAGAAGTAAGTTATGAATGACCTACAGGGATATAATGAGGGGATAATAGTATGAAATATGGAGACATTATGTTTTTGTAGTAGTTTTTCACTTTATTATGCAATGTAAAACTTATGAATATATCTAGTGTTTCCAAGGCTACTAAACCAATCGATTTTTCACGATTTGATCTTTCTCGTGATCATGCCAATGTTATGTAATAATGCACCGACTCTGGGTAACTAGGGTCGGGGTGCTACAGTTGGTATCAGAGGAAGTTTAGTACAAACCTTGGAAGCTAGATTTAGATAAACTCTGATTAGAGCACATAGATTTAAGATGGAAATTGAGGATTAGTATAGAAGAACTTCCTAGAATCTTGGTATTGTAGAGATTTTGTGTGTTTTCCGAGAAATACATCCCTGTCTGGATACGAGCTGGTAGAGGTGGATCTGGCACAGATGTACCTTGGGGTAAAACCCGAAAACACCGCTTTGAGCTAGACTCGAACGGGAACTGGTGCACGATAACGGGCCTTGCTGCACTCTTGGTTACGACACTCCCGGGGGATATGCTTAGGATAATTCTAATTTTCATTACAAACCATTATGAAGGGATTATGTGTATATACTTCCTCAATGGAGACATTTTTATGATTATGGATTATATCCGTAAACTATTTAATTTATGTTATGTGTTTCACAAGTTTTGGATTAGGTATTGTTATTCATAAACTAATCTAGTGTATTCCATTATTTAGAAATGGAGCCTAGTATAAGGAATGATAACTCCAGCAATGCACATGGTACAAAGAGAAAGAAGAATTATATATTTCATGGTCTTAAGCCATAATTTATAAGAGAAATATTCTCGCATGTATTATCATCATATGAAGAAATAGTATCATGTGTTGATAAGATAAGTAAAGAGTTTACTGAGTCCTATGGATTTGAAGGGATGAAAGAGAAGAAAAGGATGGAAGAGGGAAAGATGGATAAAGGGAAGTGGGAAAAGAAGAATTTTCCCTTTTGTGATAACTGTGGAAAGAAACACCCTGGAACTTGCCTGAAAGGAATGGGAGTTTGTTATAAGTGTGGAGGAAAAGGACACAAAGTACGTGAATGCAAGGGTAATAAAATGGTTTCAAATGTACAATGCTTTATTTTCAAGGAGTTTGGACACTATGCGAACCTATGTACCATTCATCAGACTATGCCGCAAAAGATGTTATTGGATAATAACCAAGTTATGATTCTACGACAGATGAAGAGGAGTGATTAGAGTTCTTATGTTGGTTATTTAATTTGAGTGTTGTATCAACAATGTACTTATTATAATAATTATGGAGTATATAAGGATTGTACTGCAGTACTGTTTCATTATGGACTTGAGATTGTGTGGAACAAGGAAAAGTGACTCAATAGCAGGTTAAATTTTTGGAAAATATATTGTTGAGAGAAAGATAAACCATAATATGGTTCTGATACAGAGGTAGTGATTTTAGAATAGTAAATGATTGTTTTAGATAAATTATATTGGATATTCTTGACTACCTTGAAACTGATTAATGATTTGTATATTCCGTCATTGTTGGGGTTTACAACATTTTTGGATTGAAGGAGTATATCTATTATTCTATAAGGAATAAGGGATAATTAATGTAATTAATAAGGTTTTATGATAATTTAAGATGTTGCAGTGTTTCAAAAGAATACATGATGAAGGTGATCACATGTTATTATATAGCAAAAAAAGGATATTCATTGTGTTTACTTTCCTTATAAATTTTGGACTGATGTATTTTGGATAGTTCTAGTTTGGATTATTTTGGATTTCCATAAAAGGACAACCCGGAGGTCGGGCGGCAACCTGTCACGACTGGCAAGGCCATGAGACTTGAACCCGCAACCAAAGGGCGACAAGGGTGTATCACCTACCACTGGCCCACGAGATGTCCTGGATTAAATAATGTAGTTTTTTAAAAGATCTAGTAGATGAATTATAAATTCATTTAATTTGGAACCCTATACGAATAGTATAAATAGAAATTTTTTTATGTTCTATTATCTTTTAGAGTGAATGATGAGTTTGTGGTAGATATTTATTAATGGATAAAACTCTAATTATAATGTAAGTATATCTCCTTATGATCTTAGCCAATCTC
The DNA here is from genome assembly GCA_963277665.1 of Viscum album. Classification (NCBI taxonomy): domain Eukaryota; kingdom Viridiplantae; phylum Streptophyta; class Magnoliopsida; order Santalales; family Viscaceae; genus Viscum; species Viscum album. Next base: position 808,708,615 of record OY728126.1, on the reverse strand, counting down.
ATAAATAAATTCCTCAACATTAAGAAAAGGAACTTAGAATCAAAATGTTGTCCTAGAGGGTACCTTAAATTATCACTAATTTATGGCTTTGGGATTTTTGGACTTTTCATAGCCATGTTTTCTACCACTCTCCATCAGATAATTGATGGTTACATTTCTCTTTCATATCCATATTTTCCTACATGGAACCCTAGCATGTGTTATTTTCGGTAATTTTCATACTTTCCACTCTTTATTTTAAATAGAGGCCTCATAAATTCATTTTTCGATGTGGGATTTCAACTAAGATATTTTGAAGTGTCAAAAATGTGTTATCCTAATACCCTAAGTTTTGTTGAACCGATGGTATTTCAAATCATCATAGATTGATGAATTTAAGGACCTCAATTTTACACTTGTTTGTGACTGATGACCTCAATCACTACCTATAAATATTTATGTTTTCCCTCCAATTATATGTCTCTAATTGCCACCAATGTTATTCTAATCGAGATCATAATTTGGTGGTGACCCTTTCATTTCTCTTTTCCTCATATTAAGACTAAATTTTAGTAACCCAATTTCCGATGTGGATTCTACCACAAATATATTTTCTATTTTCAACCGTTTAATTTCGAAGAACAATTTCAAATTGCGAGGACGCAATATATTGAAGGAGGGGAGAATGTAACACCCCAAGATTTCATAGTGTGTTATTTCTTCAAAATAATACAATAACTTGCACTACACGCAACACCGAGTTCAAGCACACCATGACTTACCAAACATGCCGTTCAAAAAAAGGTTATGAATAGTATTAACTAAATTTTAAACTTTATATAATCCTTATAAATTTAGAATCCATATTATGAATTTCTTAGATATAATGTAAGAAACAATTAATTTTCAGTATAGCACTTTTACCAACTTTTAATAGTGAACCCTTTTTAAATACAATATTTTAAAAAATTTGACTAAACGGGGACATCAAAAAAAATTTAAATGAAACATCCCAAGCTTCCACGGTACGCTTTCCTTTGAATAATACAGTAGCGTGTGTTGTACGCAACTTCGAGTTCTAACACACACCACAACCAATCAAACTAGCCGTTATGAATAGTAATACCTAATTTTTGAAATTATATAAATTTTGTATTTCAAAATGGACTTAATTTTTGGATTCGGAATATCAAATTTATCCTAAGGTGAAATTTTGGTACTTTTCAGATAACTTTCATATTTTGATGAATAGTGAAAATTACTAAATTTTAATTAAAAACAACTTTTTTAATCAAAATAATTAACAGTGATAAATTATGAATTTAAGTGGTTTTAAAGTATATTTAGAATATATTTTTACCATTTCATATAATGTTGGTCATTGGACATAATTTTACAATTAAACCGAACATAAACAAGTGTCAATCTTTTGATAGTTATTATCTCTTAAAAACACGCTTTTTGTTTTGACAACGGGTATTAATTTTAAATTAATTTCTGCCAATTCTGTGATTTGAATTTAGAAAAATGGATTCCATATTTGGAATCAGTATGTGCAAATTTTGTAAATAGGTAACTTTTATTTTTAGACATTTTGAATAATTACTGCGGTAAATATTTTATTTACCATGGTTAAGGGTAAATCCAGTAAATAAGGGTTAAAAAAATAATATTATTATTATAATAAATTACCCTAAAACGTTTCCTAGCCTTATTGGTTGATACATGTTCGACCATAGGCATCTTTGGGTCGATTTTGGGACCCCATGGTGCCACTTGTAGCTGATAGGGACACTTAATTTTAATTAAGTTAAAAATAATACAAAAATGACACAAGCATATATCTTTTAGCAAAACAATTTTTACATAGGGTTATATATTTTGTATTTTTGATTACAAATATTAATTATAAAGATAAAACGATTTCCTATATAATGATATTTTATTTCTAATTTTTAGTCATTAAATAATTTAATTTATTTATGACACAATGATGATGAATTAATTACTATAATAGTGAAAAATTAAAATAATTGATATTATAAATACCCAAATAAATATAATATGAAACTTTTAATGAATTAAACTAATTTTCTAGGATAATATGATATATTAGTATTGATTTAAGTGACTTTGTTCGAAGTAATCATTCTGTTATGAGTTTCAAAAAAATCAACTATTGAATAGTGTCAAAATTGACAAAAAAGAGTTCTTAAAACAAATATTATATTATTAATTGATATTAAATTCCTAAAAATCTAAGGCTCTGCCAAGAGACTTTTATCATGATAGTTTCATCATTAATGGACCACTTGGGGGTCACTTGGATGTAGATAGTAAGTTTATTAACCATATTATATAAAAATACAAAGAGACATTGTAAAAGTGAAACTGTTTAACTTAGAGTTAATACTTAATGATAAGGTTAATATAAGTACCCAAACCTGTATAAATTCTATTTGTTGAGTTGTTTTCGACCCCTCACCACCTTAACATTTAAATAATCAACTTTGGAGCCATTAGAAACCGAATATTAATTTATTATAAACTAATATTTCTAGCTTTTCCAAAGGTGCCCCTCACCCCTCTTATAAAGGGGCACTGCTCCTTCTCATTTCTTCACACCTTCAAAACCTTTTGGTTCAGAAAAACTCTGCCCATATACTCTCCCAACTTCCCTCACTACAACCTAGAGGCCTTAGTTTGATCATAAAGGCAACCTATGGAGCCCTTTTGATCAAATCAAAAGGAAGAACCCGAAGAAGAGGTAATGATTTCACCACCCTTTTCCAAGTTCCTTTCTTCTTCCACTTCTTCTTCCTTTGTTATTACCATTCTAAAATAATAACTCCAGTATCATATATATACTGTGATGTTATTATTAATTTGGTACAACCATATTCAGTATTCTATCCACCCTTTGAACAACATGTCACCATACGTGCGTACGCACGGCTTACCGTCTCCACGTCGTGGTGTAATTGTTATTCAATATATTATTATTTGGATGGGTATAATAATGATATTTAACTCATGTAAATAATAAATATAACATTTTAATGATTCTTTATATATGATATAACAACCATTTATATATTATTTCAAAAGAATTATATTGTCCCTCGTTCATACTTACGGACTACCGTCTCCACGAACGCGATGAGATTCATTCTCCATCGTATCCATTCAAGTATAATAATCATTTGATGATTTAAAAATGATGTTTGAGGACTTTATATCATTCTGGATATGAATAATATACAACCTATCCATTACAAACATGGCTTACGTAACAAAACATATAAAAGAAAACAAGTAACTTAACACTCGAAACAACGATAATACTAAGATATTATTATCAAATCAATATTAAAAGATCATATATGATATCATATTAATGTATATTATTATTGTATAGTTTAATATCAATTATTTCACCATTATACAGGAGGTTAACCTACCCCAACCATGGAAAATTACAAGGTATGGGGTTTTCTTCTCACTCCCTATTCCCGTGAGATTCATGCCATATTGCCACCATTACCTTTTGTGTGGTGTATGTACTACCCATAATTATATTCTTTGTGTAATACACTCTAATTTATGTGTATTTACATATTCATTTTATGATACCTCTTTCAAGGGTTGTATGCTTCATAAGTTACCAAATTGGTAAGGGTTATTTCGCAATCTCTTCATTATCCGAGCTTGTTTATACGTAATAATCTATTGGGATCTCTTTATCATCCACATCCATGTCTCTTAAAAATGAATTTCAAAACATTTTTACTATTTACTAGAATATGGGTTAAAGTCATTTATACCCTTGTTTGACTTTTTATAAGAGGTTTATAAAGGAATATTTCCGTCGTTTTCCAAACAAGGTGCTTTTTAACCTTTTCGACAAAATTAAGGTAAGAATGTTTCTTTTTAACTTATACGGCGGGTGCGGCTATTTTCCGCCATTATAAAATCGTCGAAGCTTCCCTTACAAGATAATAAGAATATTTTCAAAAAATTGTTTTATTTCATAAATATAAGACTCTTAAATGATTTCAAAATAGAAAGAGATATTTTTCTAATATGGTTTTTATTTCATCTATGTCAACGTCCTTTGATGGATTTTAAGCTTATTTGAAGTTGATTTATTATGATACAAAACATCCATATTTTATTGAAGGTTTTGTGATATTTTTGACTGTGGATAAGTTATTCTTATGTCACTCATGGTTTTTGTTTAGAGTATTGACATTTGATAAGTTATTTGTAATCCGAATGTTTATGTTATATTTCAACGTTTCATTCAGATGAATGTGTTAGACAAGTATGTTCCGGGTTGGGGACTGGTAAAAGTAAGCCCTCCGGTTTGGTCTCCGGTTATTAGAGGAACTCCGGTTTGGACTCTGGTTATTAGAGGAACTTCGGGTTGGTGTCTGGTTATTAGAGGCACTCCGGGTTGGTGTCCGGTTATTAGAGGCACTCCGGGTTGGGTTCTGGTTATAGTTAGCCCCTAGGTCTTGGGACGAGGCCTTGACAAAGAAATTAAAGTTCATCATTATGCATTCCAACATTATGAAAGTGGTTATTGATATTGCATGTGATTATTCGATTAGTAGAATATCCATGTGAATAAGTAAATTGAATTATTTCATTTTACTTTTTCCATACTATGTTGAAGTTCAAGTTTAAAAGGATTTTGTTTTAGTAATGCATTGACTTAAATGTTTATGCTTATTTTTGAATGTTCTGCTATATTGTTATCCTTACTAGGAATTTGAGCTCACCCCTTTTCTATGTTTTATTTTTCGAGGATGTGAAGAAGTAAGTTATGAATGACCTACAGGGATATTATGAGGGTATAATAGTGTGGACTATAGAGACATTATGTTTTTGTAGTAGTTTTTCACTTTATGATGTAATGTAAAACTTATGAATATATCTAGTGTTTCCAAGGCTACTAAACCAATCGGTCTTTCGAGATTTGATCTTTCTTGTTATCATGCCAATGTTATGTAATAATGCACCGACTCTGGGTAACTTGGGTCGGGGCGTTACACCCTTTGAATGAAATGTCAATTAAATGGTTTTTATACAATTTATAAATGAAATTCGTATATTAGAACAAAATATGCCTCAATGAATGGAGATTGAGACCAACTCCACTATCTCATGTATGACATGACTCGATCATTTGTTAATCTCCTGAATAAAAAACTAAAGTTAATTTCTACTTTCCTAAGAACAATTTTCAATTTTATTATTCCATTTGTATAACATATTACCATGTAATAGACATTATTTAATCATTTAAGATAATAACATACATTTTGTCGATATTTAGTACTTGATTTAAAAATGAAAACCTTATATTGACAAGTTGTCCATGTGGTCAGTAGTCCGTTATATCCAGAATAATATTGATTATTTAGATTGAATATATATCAAATATATCCAGTATATATATATATATATTTATATTTATAATATTACAAATCATTTGGAGGTATGAAATGAAATGCACCGTTCATAGACATAGTATGTTGTACATACGCATGAACGATACTTTCATTTCTATTTCTTATTTTATTTGAATTAAAACATAATGATACATAGATATATTATAATTCCAGTATAATATCATACATAATATCATTAAATCAATCTTTTATATGTCCATAATGTTCCATTAACGAGTCATATCACTTTGAGGGGGCGGTAGTCCGCACTTCCTCAAATAAAATTGTTGTGTTTACCCATAATGGAAACCATAAAGGTATGATATAAAAGAAAAATACCGAAGCATAAAGAAAACATAAACATAATATATATCATATATAAATATTTTTTAATCATAATGGCTACCATTATAGATTGTAGGAGATAATCGAACAATCATCGTTTCATGAGGCGTTAGTTTCCCATCCACAGAAACCGTATATTCTTCACCCATTAGATGAATGTTTGTGTTAGTGTAGATCAAATAATTCTGATAAAAATATACAAGTATATTGAGAATACTTTTGTTTTTATAAATTAAATGAGTAAAATGAGTTTAGTGGTTGGAGAAGTAAAATAAAAGAAAAGAAATTAAGAGAAATTGTTACCTTTAATTTAGGTAACTCCCTTTGATATCAACCAAAAGGGTTTCTTGAAGTGCATTCTAGCCTAAGGTAAGGCTTCTAGGTGGAGTAGATAGATCATGAGAGCTTATTGGGGATGTTTTGGATGATCCAAGGGGATTTAGAGGTGTGAGGAAAGGGAAATAATAGAGGGATTTTGATAAGGTGGGAGGGGCTCTCTAGGAATGTTTCAAAATATTATTTTATTATATAATGATATGAGGTTCCTAAAGGTCCAAAACTAATTAAAGTCAAATATAGGATGACTGATGGTCGAAATAAAATCATCCAAAAAATAAATGGACAGGTATTGGATATTTTTTAAATATTTATAATATTATTTATATAAATCTTTTATTAATGAGGTAAATAGTGCATCAATATTGTGTGATAAATAATTTAATTTTTTTCAAGTAAAAAAATTATAAAAAATACCATGACGTAGGAAATATTTTTATAATTCCAATTAATATTTATAGTCATAATGATAACTTATATAACATCATAAAAAATTAATTTACAAATAGATATTTTTTATGTCATTTTTGTCGTTACTTTATGTTAATTAAATTAAAGTGTCAATATCATTCCTAAGATACTTCATGTGGTCCCAAAATTAACCCAAGGATGCCCATGGTCGGCCATTACTCACCCAATAAGGCTAGAACAATTGTTATGGTAATTATTAATTATTGTAGTATTCTTTTTACCATTAATTACACTATTTATCTTTAACTGTGGTAAATAAAAGTTAAAAGTTACTATTCACCCAAAATTATTTTTCATCTTATTGATCAACATTTTACTTATTAATAAAAACCATGTATGTTGGATCTTCTAAATTCAATTCACAATAGTGTTAAAATTTTATTTAAATGAAAAAGGCAGTTTTTCAACTACTACTAAGAGGTTTCACTATTCATCAAAAATAGACTTCTTCTAGAAAACAACTAAAAATTCAGCCAAAGCTATATTTGATATTCCAAATTCAAACATAATGTCTATATTACAGAATTCAAAAAAATATAATTTTCATTAATTAATTTAAAAATAATTCCTATTGTTAAAATAAAGAGCGTGTTTTTAAGAAACAGTATCTATCAAAATATTGATACTTGTTTTTCTCTAATTTCAAAGTGAAATTAATTTCAACAAAAACATTGGATTAAATGGTAAAAATATATTCGAATTACACATTAAAACCAAATAATAAGAGAATATAACCATATTATTAAAATATATTAAAAGGTAGTTTTCAATTAAAATACAATATTTTTCACTATTCATTAAAAAATGAACTTTAACGGAAAAAGTCCAAAAATTTTCACAAAGTAAATTTTGATGTCCCCATTCTGAGAAGGATATTATTTCGTCAAATAGAATTTATTATAGTGACCAAAATTATATTTAAATAGGGTTTCCAGTAAACTGTGGTAAATCGACCTTTTAATGTAAATTATGCTTCAAATTAGATTCAATTACATTTTATGCCTCTAAATTTTATTGGATAAATTTAAATACTTTTAACAAAAATGTATAATAATATTGAATTTTTTTTTCATTCCCACCAATACAACAGCTAGGTGTCAACTACCATTTAGAATAATAAAATTTTATTATTAGTGTGCAACATACGATTTCAAAGAAACTCAATATTCTTTATCGGGTACTCTATCGAAATAACAACACATTTAAAGTAAAATTAATTTCTAATTCCCAAAAACTAATAAATATCAACTATTTGATATTTTTATTTACATGTAATTTTACATTCTTCCCCCATTTTTAAAATTATATCCTTGCAATTTTACTTATCAAAATAAGTGGGGGGTATTTATCCCTCATAGAATTTTCAGATTCCCACATGGCCTCTTCAACCATGTAGATTTTCCACAAAACCTTTACCTATTGAATTACCTTATTCCACAACACTTTATCTATTTGGATAAGAATCTGGATTGGTTTTTCTTTATAAGAGAGTTTCTCTTCAAACTAAACATCCACTAGGCTCAAAACATGAGATAGATCTGGCATATACTATCTCAACACCAAAACATGAAAGAAATTCTGTAACTGGGAAAAAGAGAGAGGTAGAGACACTCTATATGAAACTGATCCAACATTCTCCTAGATTTAGTGAGGTCAAATGAACCTCGGACACAAATTTCCCTTCTTAATAAAACGCATCACACTTATCCATGGAGAAACTTTGAGAAAGTAATGATCACCTACCTCAAAAGAAAGATCATTACTCTGGATATCCGCATAACTTTTCTATCGACTCTGAGTTATTCTCATGTGGTTTTGAATCAACTGAACATTCTATGCCATCTCTTCTATCAATTCTGGTCCCATTAGATTCCTTTCACCTACTTCATCCCATAAAGCTGGAGTTTTACAATGCTTTACATATAATCCCTCAAAGGGAGCCATCTGTATCCTGGAATGAAAACTGTTATTATACAAAAATTCGGCCAAAGAAAGATATTGGTCCCAACTTCCATGATAATCCATTGAAAAACACGTAACATATCCTATAAGGTCTATTTTCTTCATTCTTACTTCCCATATGATTGAGGACAAAAAGCTGTACTAAAACATTATTCAGTACCCAAAGACTTTTGAAGGATTTTCCAAAAGTTTGATGTAAACATGGGATCACGATCAGACACAATGGAGAGGGAAAACACCATGAAACCTCACTATCTCTTTAACATACAACCGAAAAATTTGATCTAGATACAATGTATCTCTAGTAGGAATGAAATGAGAAGATTTAGTCAATCGATCAACAATAATAATGATTTCATTATTACCTCGATAAGTCATAGATAATCCCACAAAGATGTCCATGGATATATTTTCCCTTTTCTAATCTGCCACCCATAATGGATGAAGCACCCCTTTCATTAACTACCGCTCTGCATTAACCAACTAACAAGTCAAAAACTTCACAGTAAAATAAGTAATATATATTTTCCTTCCATCCCACCAGTAATACTCCTGAAGATCTCTAAACATCATAGTACTAATAGGATGAACTGAAATCAAGGAACTATGAGCTGTATATAACAACTCATTCTCCAAATATGAATCACAAGGCACAAATAATGAATTTACACATTTGAAAACACAATCATTATCATTTTTATATTCATGAAACTTACCCTTCTGAACAAACTGTACCTTTTTCTGTAACTCACTCTCTCCCTTCTTTTCATACTTAATTTTGTCTCATAGAGATGATCTCACAGACAACTGATACAAAAAAGATGAATTTTCTCCACCAACAACTTCTATGCCAAAGTATATCAAATAAAAAACCAAAGGATATTATTCTAAATGTAACATGGTTAATAAAGCACTACTTTTTAGTCTCAAAGAATTATCCACTTTATTTGCTTTTCCTAGATGGTAATAGGTCATGTAATCATATTCATTGATTAATTCCAGCCATCTCTTCTATCTCATGTTCAATTCTATTTGAGTGAATATATACATTACACTTTTTTGAACAGTATATATTTCACATTTTACTCCATAAAAATGAAGTATCCAAATTTTTAAATCAATAAAAATAGCAGCTAATTGAAAATCATGTGTAGGCTAATTTAACTCATTTGGATTCAACTGACGTGAAGCATAAGCAATTACCTGATCATTCTGCATTAGGACACAACCAAGTCCCTTCAAATAAGCATCACTATAAATAAAAAACCGACCATTTCTATAAGGTAGAGCTAAAACTAGAGCAATGACCAATCTTATTTTCAATTCCTAAAAACAATCATCACATTATTTTGTCTTGATGAACATAACACCTTTTCGGGTTAACTTAGTAATTGGACTATATAACCATGAAAAATATTCAAAAAACCTCTTTAATAACCAGAAAAACCAAAAAAACTTCAGTTCTCGGTTATATATGTGGGGCTTGTCCATTCTTCAACTAATTTTGTTTTAGCAAGATCAATAGTTATGCCATTTTTTGAATCAATGTGACCAAGGTAAGTAATATTTTTCAACCAAAACTCACACTTGTTGAATTTCACAAATACTATCTTCTCTTTTAAGTCTTTCAAGACAACCCTTAAATGAAATTCATATTCCTCTTTACTTTTGTAATAAACCAAAATATCAACAATGGACACAACCACAAACATATCCATGAACTCACAGAAAATTCTATTTATAATATCCATGTATACAACATGTGCATTGGTTAAACCAAAAGGAATAACTAAAAATTAATAATGACAATATCTAGTATGAAATGAAGTATTTAGAATGTCTTCTTCTTTCAAATTCAACTGATGGTACCCCAGTCTCAAGTAAATATTTAAAAAATACTATGCTCCTTGGAGCTGATCAAACAAATCATCGATATGAGCGAAACAATACTTGTTCTTAAAAGTGATGTTATTAAAGGATATATAATAAATGAAAAGTCTCATTGAAACATCCTTCTTTTTAAAAAATAAGATAGTAGAAACCCATGGTGATGTTCAAGGTAGAATGAAACCTTTATCTAATAACACCTGAAATTTCTTCTTTAATACTAAATGTTCAATTTGATCCATTCGATAAGAAGGTTTGGAAATTGTATTAGCATCAGGAACCAAGTAAACTTCAAATTAAACTTCTCGATTAGGTATAATACTAGGAAATTCATTAGAAAAAACATCAAGGTACTTATTTAACACTGTCACATCATTAATTTGAATAGTTCTTTCTTTTCAACAATATGTGTAAGTTAACATTCATTACCATCTTTTACTAGTTTCTGAGCTTCCTGCTATGTTATCAAAAGGAAGGATTCATAATTTTATAAAAACTAAAAATCATTCAGAAAAGAAACATATTTATCTCTATATTCAATCTTATCATGATAAACAGAAAGCCAATTGATGCCCAAAATAACATCTAAATCTACTAGAGACAAAACAATAAGGTTTTCAAGTATATTTTTTCCCCACACAAAGACTTGAATTTTCTAATGTTTTCTTTTTTTCAACATTTTCTGCAGATGTTTTTACCATTACTTTTTTATTCATATCTTGAGATGGAATTCCAAATTTACATGAAAGCATTTCAGAAATGAAAGAGTATGTAAACTCTAAATCAAACAACATATTGGAATAATCTGAACAAACAAATAGTGTACCTGATACTACATCATTTGAAGGCCCAACATCTGCTGAAGTAGTGGTGAAGTATTTCAACACCCCTTTCTTCTTGTATTCTCGCTACATTACCTCAGTTGAGTTCATTGTTGCACATTCATTTACATAATGACCAATTTCATTTCACACAAAACATTTTACTAATTGTATATCAGATTTTTTCTTTTCATTACCCTGATAATTTTTCACTAAAATTACGAGCCTTATGTCCCATTTTACCACATTGATAGCACTTACCAGAAATCGTGGGACATCCCCATCATGCTTTTTACCACAATTTTTAGAAACTATAAACATTATTTTCTTACCATCAAACTTTTCTGAAGAGTTCTTCCCTTTTTCCTATCACTGTAACCTGTTATTCTGTTGTTTTTTAAAGAACACATGATCATCGGAAAAATCCACTTCCACCTTATCCGCACAAGGAACAAGTTTTTCATAACTTTTGAACTCACGAGAAGCTAAATCCCCTCAATACTTTGGATTTAATCTAAAGTAAAAATAGTTTATTCTACTACCAAGATCTCAGATTAAATTTGGAGCATACCTTGAAAGTAGAATGAATTTTTCTTCATAAGCAGCAACTGAGTCATCCACCTACCTCATTTCATAGAAATGATTTTACATCCTAAGATGAGCCACCTTAGGAAAATATTTCTCAAGAAACATAACTTTGAATTCATCCCAAAAAAGAGCATCAATCTCCTCGCTATCCCTGATATTTTTCACCATCAACCATCACTAATGAGCTTCAACATCAAAATGGTAAATAAAAAGACTTAAATTTTGATGTTCTAAACACCCCATGACATCAAAAAATTTCTCCAGGGATTTAATACATCCTTCTTCGAGAACAGGGTCAGATGATCCTTCAAATGATGGGGGATGTTGCCTCAAGAAATTATCTACAATTGATATGTTCCTTTCTGGTTGATCTGGCTGATCTTGTGCATCGATTCCTGCACCATTTATAGCCTGAGTCAAATGTGCCATCACTACACCAAACTGTTCAGTTCTGATTCCAACTATATCAGGTAGCTGATTTGGATGGTTCTCATCCTCCAGATGTCGTCCCAACATAGCTGCCCTGTTCCTCTACGAAAAACCATTCTAAACATTAAAATATCTTAGGCGAAGCAAGATAGTAATCTGTGAATTCTATATGATTTCAATATTAACATAAATTACATTATGGATATTAATTTAACAATACCCTAACTCCTAAAGTTATCTAAACCATCCTATAATACCAACTATAAGGACCTGGCCTTAAAACATTACTTAATATTGAATTAAAAGAATAATTCACATTGGGGATCATTTTAGGTTTAGTTCTTTAGAAAATAAGGAAATAAATATTACATCTCAAAAGATTAAAAATTAGAAACTTCTACTTAGTTTCCATTTTTTATATAAAATAAAAAATCTTCAAAAAAAGATTCATGTATAGTTCCATGTTTTATATAGCATAACTTTTCCTTGATCCCATCATTGACCCTATTCATCTTTATGTCATGTGAAACATATCAAAACTTGGGATGAGCATAAAAATCTTAGCAAGGGGTATAAAACAAAGAAGGAAAACATTAGTTCATAAATACATAAAAAACATAAAATCTATTACGTACCTCATTAAATCATAATATTTCTGAATAACACATAAAATTCATAAATAATAAAGGTAAATTGTGGAATCTATAACATACTTACATTATATCTATCACAACGACATTGAGAGTTACTTTGGAATACCTATCCCATTATATTCCCTAAATTTATTAGTAGAAACATTCATGTTAACCACCTTCATGTTAAACAATGCATTAGAGACCTATCTCGGGCTCACCCACCCAAGGATTATCACAGAACCACCTGTATATGTAAATAATTCTCATGAACCATAACATGATCATTACACAAAACATAAGCATAAAGGAAATATAACATTTCAGCATTGTAATAAAAATATAACATTTAAATATATTAACGTATCAAAACCATTATCAAAACAATTTTTAATACCCAAAATGCATAAAATAGGATATGGTATTTATTTTCTTTTTAAAAACATTATGGGTTGTTAAGGAATCCAAAGATCAAATAATACTTGAGGCAGCGGAAAGGTCATTGTCACCGCTTATGTTAAAAAGAGAAATTCTTTTTTGTTTTTAAGTAAAATTCTTCGTAGAAAAAGATTCCCATTTAATGAAATGAAAATTAAAAGGTGTTTCTACAGTGTATAAAACAAAGTCATGTATTAGACCAAAATAAGCCTCAATTAAAAGAGATTGAGATGAAGTCCCTTACCTCGTGTCTGACTTGATTCGATAATCCATTAATCTCCTTAATAATAAACTAAAGTTATTTTATACTTGCTTAAGAACCTTTTTCAGGTTTATTATTCCTTTTATATAACATATTACCATGTTATAAACATTGTGTAATCATTTAAGTTAATAACGTTCCTTTTGTCGATATTTGGTACCTGCGTCAAAAATAAACACCTTATATTTACAAGTTGTCTATGTGGTCAATATTCTATTATATACAAAATGATATTCATTATTTAGATATCATATATATCATACATATGTAGTATATATATATATATATTTATAATAGTGCATATCATTTAGAGGTAATATATGAAATGCACCGTTAATGGAGACGGTAAGCCGTACATACGCATGGATGATACTTTAATTTATATTCCTTATTTTAATGTAATTAAGATATAATGATACATTATTATATTATAATTATATTATAATTTCATATATAATATCATTAAATCCATCCTTTATACATCCCAAAAATTTTATTAATGAGTCATATCTCTTTGAGGGGGCGGTAGTCCGCACTTTTTCAAATGAAATAATTTTGTTTACCCCTAATGAAATCCATAAAGGTATGATATAAAAGAAAAATACATATGAATAAAGAAAACAAAAACCTAAAATATATCATCTATTAATATAGTGTCATTTTAATGGCCACCCGGATAGGCGGTATGAGATAATCGAAAAATCATCATTTCGTGAGGCATTAGTTTTCCATCCACAGAGACAATATGTTTTTCATCCATTAGATGGAGGTGTGTATAAGTTTAGTTCTAATCCTTCTCATAAAAACATCATATAATATTGAGGATACTGGTGTTGCTATAAAATAAAGCAATAAAATGAGTTAAGGGGTGGAGAAACTAAAATAAAAGAAAAAACAATTTAAGAGAAACATTTACCTTTTATTTGGGTAACTCCATTTCGTATAAACAAAAAGGGTTTCTTGAAATGACTTCTTCCTATGGTATGAAATATAGGAATAGTAGAGTGATATTGAAGGCTTATTTGGTCTGGGTTTGGATCAGCCATGGGGCTTCATAGGTGTAACGAATGAGTAAGAAGTGAGGGATTTTTATAAGGGGGAGGAGGGGCTCTTTAGGAAAGTGTCAAAATATTATTTTATAATATAATGATATTCAGTTTAAAAAGGTCCAAAAATTATTAAGGTAGAAGATAATATTACTCATTGTAGAAATAAAATCATCCTATAATAATGGGATTGTTTGTGGATATTGTTTTAATATTTATAATCTTATTTATTTAAATCTTTTAGTAATGATCTAAAAACTGCATCATTATTGTGTCAGAAATAATTTAATATATTTGATGTCTAAAAATTATAAAAAACCATTATGTAGGAAATATCTTTAGAATTCCAATGAATATTTATAGTTTAAATTAAAACTTATATAACAACATGAAAAAATTAATTTACAAATGGATGTTTGTTTATGTCATATTTGTCTTTACATTAAGTTATTTAAAATAAAGTGTCATTATCATTTATAAGTGGCACCATGGGGTCCCAAAATCGTCCCAATGAGGCCCATGGTCAGTTATTACTCACCCAATAATGTTAAGAAATGTTTTAAGGTAATTTTTAATTATTATAACACTCTTTTTATCTTAAATTTCCTTATTTACCTTTAATTATAGTAAATAAAAGTCATAAGTTACTATTCACCAAAAATTATTTTCATCTTATTGAACCACATTTTTGTTACTAATAACAACCATGTATATCGTATTTTTGAAATTAAATTCATAGAAGTGGTAAAATTTCATTTAAATGAAAAGGCCAGTTTTCTAACTACTACTAAGTGGTTTCTCTATTCATAAAAAATTGAAGTTTTTCAGAAAACTACTAGAAAATCAGCCTATGTTAAATTTAATATTCCAAATTAAAAATTATTTTCTATTTTAAAAAATTAAAAACATAGAAGATTCATTAATTAATTTAAAAATAATTTTCTTTGTTAAAACAAATAGCGTGTTTTTAATAAACAAAAACTATCAAATGATTGATACTTGTTTATGTCCAATTTCAAATTGAAATTAATTACAATAAACAACATTGGATTAAATGGAAAACATAAATTTAAATTACACATGAAAACCAATTACAAAGGTAATCTAACCATATAAATAAATTATATTAAAATGCATGTTTGAATTAAAATACAATATTTTTCATTATTCATTAAAAAATGAACTTTATTGGTAAATTTTTAATAAACTACACAAAGAAAATTTTGATGTCCCTATTATAAGAAGGATATTATTTGGTCAAATATAATTTATTAATGTGACCAAAAAAATATTTAAATAGGGTTCTCCATTAAAAGGCGGTAAATCGATATTTTAATGTAAATTATGGTTGAAATTAGATTCATTCACATTTTAAGCCTCTAAATTTTATTTAATAAATGTAAATGTATTCAAAAAACTTGTATAATCATATTTTAGTTAGTTTTTTTAATTCCCACAAATAATACGGCTAGGAGTTAACTACAATTTAAAATAATAGTATTATATTATTACTGTGCTACGTAAGATTTCAAAAAAACCTATTGTTCCGTATCAGGTACGCTATCGAACATAATAACACCTTTAAAGTAAAAAATAATACTTAATTCACAAATATTAATAAATATTAAATATGGATACTTTTATATTTTCCTGGCATGTTTCACTTTGTCTATCAACCAGCACTCCCACCTAAACATTCCCAAGTACATGATTTGTTCTATGTATTAGGCTTGAGAGAGTACATGATGAACCAATCAAATTTACTGAATCCCTAGGTTATACCCTTTGAGAATGACCTTTAATAATAATATAATCTATTGATGATATTATATCATAGACACAGTTTTTTTTACGAAACCAAACAACTCACCTGATCCAAGTGTTGTGGAAGAACCACATGTTTGAGGAAGCAACATGAATTTGAATTGGATATTATACAACAGTGAACTCATTTGTTTTAGTGTATGAAATGAAATGTCTAGGGTGACATTTTTTATGGGGGGAGAATGTAATGATACAATGTTTTATTAATTAAATTCAATTTTTGAATGAGTTAATGCCTAATTTAATAATATTGATATATAAAACACATGAACTTATACAATTATTTTAAACCAATATAGTGTATTGAATTTAAAATGTAATAAATCACCTTAACCATTCGTAGTATCTCTTTTATACATTGACCATTATTAATACTAAAAATTAATGGTTTAGATAATTTTCTTGTTGATACAGATGGAAAAAGTGATGGCCATAACTAGTTTGATCATACCCAATGAATACCAACTATCAGGGTTTTCAAGGGAGATGGAATCCTTGGGATTTTTCATTAACCAACCCTAACCTTATATAAAACAAATATATAAACATAGAAATTTTTTACAAGGTATATTCAAGCAATCTATGGTCACATCCCAGACCATGTTTACTGAACACCACATGAAAGTGTAACCATTGAACATCTTACCCTTATTGAGTACACTACTATAATAAGGTGTTATTTATCTAGACCCTATTACTACGAAGTTTTATATTTGCTTTTTAATAAAATAATTATTATATTAATCCTTTTTATTGTTACATTATCAATGATTATATTATTTTTTAATAAATATTGTATTTCTATGTGAATAAATAAAAAATGTATTTTTTCAGTATATTGTTTCAATTAATACTCGCATGTTATAAATTAAATTATTATTTATATAAACAATATTATTATATTATTTTCTTATTAAATAATATTTAATTGAATTTCAATGATAATAAAATTTAATTAAGCTTAATTTTATATTTTTAGGGTTCATAAAGAAGTGAATATAAAAGAAATTAATTATTTCAATAAATATGAATTTTTATTTGAAAAATTAAATTATAAAATTTAGAAAATTATTTATATAAAATAAATATTTATTTTAAATAAAATAATCAAAATTATCCTGAACTTGATTTTCCATAATTTTCTGAATGATTATGAATTCTTTAGGTAAAAATTAAATTCTCCATCAATATATAGTCCTTATTATGACATCATAATTTCCCAAAATTGATGCAATAAACTATATATAAATATTTTCCAACCAAATATAGAGTTTATTTTGAGAATAATTCATTTTTGAATTTATTTAGATAATTTTATAATCCCTTAATGAATACACCAAATCCAATAATATAATTTTATTTTTTAAAATCAATTTATAATGAACATGACTGGAATCAATATCACCAATGGTATTATTTTATTATATTGGTTAATTATCGTATTAAAATTTTAAATCGACTTTTAATTGGTATAAAACATTTAAAATAAAGAGGATATGTTCTATTTTTTTATTTTTTTCATATTGAGTCCAAACCCTATGTTTAGAAATTAATAAATAATTCATCTCCTATTCACTATAAATACCCATCTAAACTCACACTATTCTCCAATAAAAACATATTTATAATGAAATCAATACCCGTATACCTCTCTAATTTGATCTTGAGGTTTTTCCATTCTCTTATCAATTTAAAATTAGTCCTTTAAGAAGTGCCCTATCAAGGTAAGGGCTCATCTCTTATTCTAATTTATTTTAATAACGTTCTATGTAATAATTCTTTTAATATTATGTTGTTCAAGATGTAATGTCTTTTTTACACATCCTATTACTTTTCATATGAATCCCATGTAATGACATCCCACCTATAACCATTATTAAACACTCCCTTTTTCTTTAATGTGAACCTATTATGTTCTCTAAATTATCCAATGTTTTTTCTAATCCATGGATTTGTGTAGTGAATACATATCCCCATGTCCAATCAGGTGTATTCCTAAAGATGTATTGTTACATCAATTATTGGGTAAATCCATTTCTGTAACCCACACTCCTTAACCATTGGATGATATTTTATTCAATAAACACTTATGTTGTTTGATTTATGTTGCGTAGAAATGAATTTACATGATATAATAGTTTTTTGTGGGACTAAAATATATATCCCTCCAATGTATTGAGAAATGTTTTTATCTCATGATATTCCATTTATGAATCATAAAAGGTAATATTAATAACATTATGTTCTGATTCTTTATTGGTTTTCCTTAACTTATTCTTATAATGTCATGTTTTTTTGTTTCTTCATTCATGTGTTACCTCAATGTTATCACCATATATCACACATTGATGTTTATATTTATTATTTCCTCCCCATTTATAAAAAATTTATATGCCTCTTGATAAACACATATTACATTAGTTATGTTAAAATTTTGTTTTTCTATTAATGGGATTTAAGGTTCTACCTAGTCTTTTGTAAGTCCACAAGTTAGCACATATAGTTTTTGAAGAGATATTGATTTTAAGAGCATGTAAAGGATTTTTAAATAATGTTGCCAAATATTTATTTTATGTTTTTTGTATAAAATTTCCAAAATAAACTATTAATTTTTATCTTTTGGGATTTTATTATTCATATAATTATGTAATAATTCCTGATTGATGGTCTGTTGAAGATATGTGTTATCATATTGTGAAAATTTTCCCCTAATTGAGCCACCCTAGACTCCCTCGAATACGAATTATAAATTATAATAACCGTAATATCATGGGGCAGTATAAATATAAGAAATGGGTGACCTCAATTTATTATTAAGGTTAAATAAATGTGATAAAAATCAAATATCATAAGTGAACATAATATGGGTATATGGGATGCATAGTGATACGTAAAAAATCACACCCAACAAAGAATATATCATAAATCATTTCATATGTTATAGTATAATATAAGACAGTGATAAAAATAGTTTTTAAATGTGAGATAATAAACATAATCCATGAGATCTTAACATAATCATGATAATAAGAATAAAAACATAAAATATCATTCATCTTTAGAACATTAGACTATATAGTGTACATTACATTATTGATCAGCACCACCAATTTCCCATGCTTTTGAGAAACCAAAATATTCTGAAAAATATTTATCTTGTGAGATATAAACATTAAAACACTTCATGGATGGTGATATAAAACCCCTCCCATAATCATCTATATTAATGAGTACATTTTAAATCAATCACTTATCACATCAAAAAGAACTCATGGAAATAAAATGGGTTTCATTCCACACGATATAAAAACCTGTGGACTGAAAATTGTCTTCATGTGGATTCAAAAAAAGAAATCACTAATAATTTCATCAATAATCATACCATTACAATCCCATGGAAAATTAACAATTATCTAATTACATCAAGAATAATCATAGGTAAATACTATTCGATCTATATGATAAATCAATTTTTATTTACACCACATTGATAAATGGTATAAAATTAATTCAATAATCTCCACAAATAAATTAATGAAAAGAATCATAGTGGAAACCCTTCTATGAAATTAAATAAAAATAGAGTTTTCATTAATGAAAGTAATACGTTGAGAGGTTAAGAACATGCATAGTTTATAATTATAAAATCCAAATCATGTGATGGATAATTTCACCTATACATATAGACCTTATATAGGTTATAGAGATAAAGAATGTGGATTTTTACATTACAAGAATATAATTTATCAAGAATAATGTAGTTTAATATGTGTGGATTATAATAGAAACCATTTTTATGATCATTATAAAAAATTTATTTAGAAATAATAAACATCCATTATTTTTTTAAAAACATTTTCGATTGAAATATTTTACAAAAAAATAACATTACTATTTTATTTTATGAATAAATTAAATCTTATAAATGAATAACAATTTAAAATTACCAAGATAGTAACAAGAAGTTCTCAAATGGAAAACTCTAATTAGGTATTTGTTTTACTATTTGATTAAAATGACACATAAAAAATACGTTAAAAATTTATTAAAACTTATCCAGACATTTCAATTAATATAAAATTACATTGATCAATTTTTTACATATAAACAAGAATATTTTAAAAATAATCCCCTAAATTATTATAAGGAAAAGGTAAGGTTCCTTATATAAAATAAGAGACATGGTTAGTTTCACTTACAAGAAATACTTCATGTACAATTTAAGCCAATTGAAAATATAGTATGTAGGGGACATATAAATCCCCATGAATATAAAATATAAATGATGAATGGTTTTTTGAGGAATAAAAATTACATATGGTTATTATCTTTTAAAAAATCAAGATTTTAAATTGAGATTGGCAATGTAATCACATGGTTTAGGTAATATTTTTATCCAAACAACATTCAATTTAGATATATTTTGAATTATTTTTAATTTAAACAATGTATATATTTTTAATATTATGAATGTATTAATATATTAAAAGAAATTAATTATTTATTAATCACACCATAATAAAGATATCAAGGTTAACATTTATAAATTAGTCTAAAAAATTAAATGTATGAAAATGGCCCCCAACCTTATCTCTTAGCTTAGTCGAATGCACTGTATGATCATGTATAACATACATATATATAGTAATAACCTATTTCAAATATTTTTTTATAAATAAAATCTTATAAACATGTATTATTATCATTATGTTAATTTATATTACATAATTATTATTGGTTATCATTGTTGGGAATGTGTAATATTGATCGTTTCAAATTGGGTTTTTAATTGAAATGTTGTTGTTTGTTCTTCACTCAATATATATAATTCCAATTTAATTAAAATGAAATTAATGAATTAGTTATAATGTTTTATGATTTATTAATTACCTCTGATAAGTATTTTAGTTTTATCCTAGAAGAAGAGATCAATGATGAACATTTTTGTATGATTTTCACCATTTGAATGTTGTTTTATTTATCAATGAGTTAAATATTGATATTTATTATCATGAGGTAAAAAAACAGTAATTTAAATATTTATATAATATTATACTAGTAATATGTTTTTAATGATCATTCTGGTTATAATATCATAGA
This sequence comes from Viscum album, assembly GCA_963277665.1. NCBI lineage: Eukaryota > Viridiplantae > Streptophyta > Magnoliopsida > Santalales > Viscaceae > Viscum > Viscum album. The sequence continues at coordinate 808,687,039 of OY728126.1, read as the reverse complement.
ATTTATCATGTAAGTGGTCAAATCAACCCAAACATGAACATATAATTAATGTTGATGATTATGAAGTGATTTAGTTGAAATGTAAAAACAAGAGATTAAAAATTATATTATTTATATTATATTATTTTTATATTATTTAATTATAAATGTTATTTAAGAATATGTAATTGGTATTATAAAAAATTATAATTTTCATTATTGTTTTTCATTTCGTACGCTTGTTTTAAATGACTGAATTAATGAAAACTGTTTATTGATCCTTCAATGAACAATTTATAAAGAAAAAATACCATAAAACTAATGATATAATTCCATAATATTTATCTATTAAATTCATCTTAATGACCGTCTATGTATGTGAATGATGAAATGAAAAATAGAAATCAATAGTCCCATGGAAGCGGTAGTCTACATGTTTGAATGGTTGATGATTTCATCAACCATAGAATGCGTGAAATGAATGTTATGTTTTAATAATTTCAGAATTCAAATTATATTATAAATATAATAATTATTTATTAAATTACTTTTTTTGACCAATAGTGTTGTGTGGTTATGGAAAATAAAGAGTGTCATTTTATTAAGGTGGTAGTGTGAAAACAATAAATTTTTATCATTTGAATGGTAAAAATACTTTTGAGAATGAATGAATGAAAAAAATTATACAAATATTAAAAATGTTATATAGTAAAAATAAATTTGACAAAGTCGAAATGTGAATAGTAACAATAACAGAGGAATATGCAATCAAAAATTTATGCCATCTTAAATAGGTTAATGCTTTTGTAATGGTGGTTAAATAGGATGAGAATAGTCTTTCAAGAATACCAGAGCCTCATTTTGGTGGATAAGAGATTTTAGGATTGGTTTTCATATACTTTTAGCTAATATAAGGTTGTTTTCTTGGAGGATATGGGTTCCCCATTTTTAAGTGAAAATTTGTTTAATTTTTTAATTTTCCAAAATATGTCAATAATAGAAAGTATTTCTTAAAGTAAATGGATCCATAATTGAGAAATAATTTATATGATATGAGATAATGTTTATTAAAAACTCAAATACTCTATTAAAATATGTTTTTACATGTTTTTTCTTTTACAACTTAGGTAACTAATTTTTACCATTATAGTTTTCACCTCGGTAACAAGATTTTACATAGGTAATTTAACAATTATTACCAAAAAAATGAATTATTATAAAATTAGGACCTAACAAAACAAAATATGACATTCATTTTGTTTTATTCAATTTTTTATAGTTATAAAAATATAATTTAAAAATATGAATCATATAGTGTATTAATTTTTTAATATAAATATATATGTATCTGTTAAATTTAAAAATTCAAAATATGGGTTTATAAAATGAAACCAACATATTTAAATTTAGAATTTTATGTAAATATTATATATATTTTTAAGAAATAGTTTTCATAAATTTTCTATTCCTACTTCTATTTTAATAATTTAATAAAAGGTATGTTATTTTTAAAACAGTATTTTTCAATATTTACCAAAAATATAATTTATTAAAAAAATTCAAAAATATATTGTAAGATAATTTTGAAATAAAAAACCAAAAAACTTGAAATATTTATCTAATAAATATTGTAAAATTTAGAAAAATTATTTTTTGAATTAAATACAAAATATATTTAATTTTTTTTATTGAAATTTTTCATTTTTAAACGTTAAGTGATCTTAATATTATTTCATAGAAATTTATAAATTATGTGATGATAATTTTTTCTCATATATAATTATATTTTTTAAGTGTTCAATTTAATATTTTAAAATAAAATATACAATACCTAATGACGTCTCTTTAAATAGAACAATTTTACTTTAATAATAATTATCCTTTAACAAATACCATTAAAATTAAATATTTATATAATAAATTTTAATTTTACTACTCCATTGATATTTAAATGTTTATTTCAAAAAATATATATATATATTATCATATATTTATTATGATAATTATTATATTTATATGTAATGAATATATATATGTAATATTTTAATAGTATATTTCTAGTTCATTATAAGTTATATTGATTTAAATGTAGTACCTAAAAATAAAATAATTCAATATAATAATTTGATATATGATCAATGACTACATTTTAATTAAACCCAATTTAAATAACCATTTTTTCAATGACTATATTTTTGATGAGTACTTAACATGGCTATATATTATCTTCCAAAATCATTGTTTCATTCCACTATCAAATCACAAGATGGAATTATTATTTCATGTGATAATTTTTTCACAATGATTTCTTCATTCATGGTTCCCCTCCACATTATGTATTGTGTTTGTATATTAGTGAGACTCAAAATTGAATACTATAAAGGATATTTCCTATTCATGAGAATCTTATTATTTTCTACATATTTACCTCTATTGATTTATTGACTTTTAATGGATGTAAATTATTCATGGTGAGTAAAATCCACGGTCTATATTGCATTGTTTTATGTTATTTTTCTGTAACGATTTACATATAAATGAATAAAGTGTCTTTAGATTGGATAAATTGTTTTCCGAAATATTTTCAAGACACATTTCAGACCATTTGAAAGAGTAGAAAAAAATAATTTAATGTTATAGACTTAACTAATATTAGTAGAAGTAGTATAATAATAATAATAATAATTATTATTATTATTATAGTAGTAGTAGTATTGATCATATAAATTCCTATCGGTTACAATAAAATTGAACATAATACACATCCCTAAGCCTACAACGACTTGGAACACCTCCCACAAAGGCTTTACACACTCCATAGAAATATAGTTACATTGATTGTCCTAGAGGCCTAGGGAATTAATTTCCTTTAAATGAGTCTTCTATCATACTAGTGTCACTAATTATCCACACCCTTCATCACCGCAAACATGACTTCCTACCCATGTTGACAGCAATTTCAATGATTGAGTCATTAAAATCCCAAGGGGCTGACAAGAATCAATCCACGGTCACTTGAATGTGGACGCGCGGGGTGAGTACCTCTCGACCATAGCTCGTTGAAAATAATAAAAAATGATAATAATATAAAAATTGAAATAAGTAATAGAATTAATCTATAGAAGGATAACATTATAGATCTTGGACTGGATATAGCATCAACAATTATTTCTCCAGACCAATCTCAAGCTAAGCTTCAATAAGTATAGATTGATTGAAATCAATAGTAGAGTTGTCCAATATCTTAGACAACACAAAAAGATCCATTATTATTAAATTACTGCATGTGATTTCCACCAATTATTATCTCCACATTATGTATTCAATGGATCTCTTTAGGGTTTCTTTTATATATGTTATGATTATATAAATATTTAAATTTTAGTGAAATAAGTTATATTTTAAGTGTGTATTTATTTTTATGTATACATATTATTTATTACATGTATTATTATAAATTATAATTTTTTATAAAATTTACATTTATAGATTAAATATAAATAATTTAGAAAGGATTTTTAAGGTAAATATACTAATAAAATTTAAATAAATATTATTTAATAAATAACAGATTTTAAATATTTAAGAATATATTTATTTAATGAAAAAATTATATAGTTTTTTCAAATAATTGTTTTATGTGTCATATATTATTTAACAAATTAAATTAATAAGTAATGATGAATTATTTTATTGAAATGTATTTATAGTATATATAAACTAATAAAATAAATTCATCGAATGAATATTATTTTTCCAAGAATAATAATTAATTCATTTTTATGCATACAATTTCATTTTTCTAAAAAATATTTTTATGCATAATATGTTATTATTTTAAAATTAAAAAATACATTATTTTCTATTTTTAATAATAATATGAAATTTAGATAATAAATTAAATTAAAATTTTAGGCTGGAAAATATTTTTTAAAAAAATTAAATATTGAGTTTCCATGTTGATGGTAAAATTCTATAAAGGATTAAATTATACTAAAATGTATTGAAATATCACTAAACATTATATCAAAATGTTTGTATAAGAGAATTATGTGCCTCCCCTTATCCAAAATCCATTATTTTCCACTTTAGAAGAATATTTCATGTGTAATTACATTCTTTATTCATTATGGAATTAGTATTTGTGAAAACATCACTCAATTTCTCCTATATAACCATACTTCCTCAACACCCCCCCCCCCACCCTCAAAAAACACATTTAATTCAATTTTGATTTAATACCAGTCAAAATGATCTTCCTAAAACCCTACTTATGTTTGAAAACATCTAGTTATAATAAGGACTTCCAAATCCATAAATTACATTAGTATATCTGTGATGATGTTCAAGTCCATAACGTAAGTGTTATCCACATACTAATTATTTCTTTAATATCTTTCATTAACCTATTTTTTAATATGACCTTACACTTTAATAACATAATTTTTAAAACGTTATTCTTATCTAATTTGATATCATATATATATAATAATATTATTTAATTCATTAATTCAATATAATGTGGTCTTGTTTAGGTCGGTTCAACAAAATACAAAAATGATTCCTCACATATTCCATGTCTATATTTCCTTCCCTGAAAAGTATCCAATTTTGTTTCCAAAAATATAAAACCCGATAGATTATGTTTCTAGATTTATTTTTATATTCCCATATATTACACAAATTAATTAATTGTGTCTTTTTATATTTTCAACATATTGAGTATCTAACCACAACATTATTTAACCATGTTGAGAGAAGATGATTTCACCTACCAAGGTCAAAATTATTCCCACTATTCATCCTAGGAACATCTATAAAGAGATTATATAGTCCCCATTCATAGAGAGGTGATAAATAGTATCAATATTTTAATTATTATAACTAGATCATGTAGAAACAATGTACACTACTATTGAAGAGTATTTTAATAGCTCTAGATAGAGCCTTTATTTGTGTAAAAGTGAATTTGTGATCTAAGTGCCAAAAAATGTGGTCCTCTTTTATCGAATATATAAATTTGAAAATAAAGTGTGTCCTTCATTTGAGCTAAAAAATTGATAAATTACACCCCTTATTAGCACTAAAAGTAGCGTTGATAAAGGAGAACATGTAGTAGAGTGATATTAAAATAGTAGCACACTACTGCATTAAATAAACATGTATTTGGAAAATTCATAATTTAATTGAAATAAAAACTACATAAAAAATACAAGAAAATATCTATATGTTATGCATATTTCAAAAAAAAAAACAAATACATTAGATTGTTCTAACAAAAAAAATCAAAAACATCGAAGGATCTTTTTCACCTCACCCCATCTCCAAAATCCTCTCTCATGGTATCATTTTCTGAAAAAACCACCCCAGATATTTAAAAATAATCCATACATATATGAAAAATACCCTATGTGGGTAATTCTATAAAAAAATATCAATAATATATATGAAAAATTAAAATATAAAAATGTCACATTAAAATACAATGACACACTTGGAGTTATATTGGTAAAACCATGTGTTAGGATGAGATGAGGATGATTAATACACATCAGAAATGACATAAGTATATTTTTACTAATTTATCATGATATTATATATGTTTTTCATTGTTTTGAGTGTGTCACATTTCTTTTGTAATAAAATGACAATTCAAACTGAAAACATTCCGTTTGAATCATACCAACCACATCGCGTGTCAGTTTTATATGATATTGATTCATACATGTCTCAAATTAATTATAATTCATTTTACTAATAAATCAATACAATCATATCTTGTTTTCTTAATTTTTAGTGAGTGACCCACGTTCTGAACTAAATTTTCTTTTTTAACCTGATAATAGTCAGTTTGAGTTATACCAGGAGAACCATGAATCAGATTGAGGTGAGGATGATTTCAACGTGTCACAAATTACATATGGGTCATTTTACTATATTATGAAAACAATATGAATTCATTTTCATTGATTTTAGTATTTGACTTCTGTATGGAATGAAAATGTCAGTTTTAAATAAAAGGACACACTAAGAGTCATACTAGTCAAACCATTAATCAAATCGATGTGTGGTTGATGATTATACTTCAAAAATGACTTATGAATCATTTTACTATTGTAACAGACCAATAAAAATATGTTTTCTCAGTTTTGAGTATGTATGGTTTCATTTTTACTAAAATGTCAATTCAGACTACAAATGTGCACTTTGAGTCATACCAGTCACATCATGTGTCAGTTTAATGTGAGACTATTTTCAACACATCAAGATTTACTATGAATAATTTAATTATGTAACATGATAATATATGTGTGTTTTATTATTTCCCAATGTGTGGAAAACATTATAAATTAATTTTTAATTTTAGACATATATCGAACACTTTCAGTCATATTGGGAACACCATGTATCTGATTTAATGTGTGGATGATTCTTACCAATCACAAATGAAATAAATATAATTTTACTACTGTATAAAAAAATTTATGTGGTTTATTTTTTTGAATATGGGACATGTGATTTTACTTAAATTGAAAGGTAGGAGTAAAATGACACACGTGAAGGAATACTTATCACATTGTCCATCATATTATTGAGCGGTTGATTCTTATGAATCAAAAATAAAATATGTATGATTTTAATAAATTATAAAAAAATAATTTCTGTTATCTATTTAGAGTATTTTTTATATCATTTTTAAAGAAATGTAAATTTTAATTGAAAATGTGCACTTTGATTCATATCGGTCTCATCATGTGTTGGATTGATGTGACACTGATTCCTACAAGTCAAAAATGACATAAAAATCATTTAACTAAATTATCAATATAATACAAGAATGTTTGTTTAGTTTTTAATGAGTGACACACATTTTGAACTAAATTTCTAATTTTAAACATATATCTAAATCTTTGATTTATATTGGGCACACCGTATATCCATTTGAGATTCAGATGATTCTTACATGTCATAAATGGATTATAGATATTTTTTCCTAAAGTATTAAGACAATACCAATGTTTTTTTATGATTTTTATTAGTTTATAACTATTTTTGAACTAAAATGATACTTTTAAATAGAAATCCCGCACTTTGAGTCACATCAGAGACATAGTTTTTCGGATTGAGGTTAGGTTGATTCCAACATATCAAAAATTACTTTTGTATTGTTTTACTAAAGTACCAAAAAAATTGAATGTTTTTCCTTCGGTTTTATTATTTTTTGTTCTCTTTTTACTAAAATTAAAATTTATACCCAAGCATACAATTTGAGTCATATAGTTCACATCATGATTTTTTTGATATGAGAGTGATTCCTTTACATGAAAATGACATAATAATAATTATCATAATTTATTGAGACAACCCAAGAATGTATTATTTTTTTTCAGTTAGTGGAAACCATTTTGAAGTAAAATTCAATCATAAAATGAAAATTGACACCTTGAGTCATAGTCATCTCATAATGTATCAAATAGATGTGTGGATAATTCCAACGTGTCACAAATAACTTATGGATAATTATATTAATGTATCAAAAAAATATGAATATGTTTTTTTAATTTTCCAAGTGTAACACTGATTTTTAAATAAGATGTCTTTTTTAAACTAAAAACACACACTTTTAGTCATACCGGAAACACTGTGTATCAGATTGTTGTGAGGTTGATTCATACATTCACCAATTAAATTATGGATCATTATCTAAAAGAAACAAAATAATATTTATTTTTTTCATTAATTTGTGTGTGTTTTGTGTGTTTTAAACTAAAATGTAAATTATATATTATAAACATACACATGGATTCATGTTGATAACATTGTGTATTGGGTTGATGTGTGTATCATTGAGGTGTGGGTGATTCCTAAATGATCATGAATATCATTATACATGTTACAAGCTCTATCAATCCTTTCATAACGTGTATTTGATTGAGGTGCTACTAATTCCTACACATCACAGATCATTGCTAAATAATTTTCCTAAATTATCAAAACAATAGAAATTTCTTACTCAATTTGGAGTATGAAAATTGTGGTTTTAACTAAAATAAAAATTTTATAGTAATAAAATTAAATTCTACTCATAATTTTAATATGTTGACACTAATTGGGTTGTTGTTGATTATTAAACTTCACACTATGTATTCTCTTTCTAAAATGTATTCAATATTTAGGGTTATCTAAACATATTGATTTCTTATAACAAATTATTTTAAATTGATTGACAAATAAAATGACAATTTTATCATCCTTAGAGTATCATCCTCATTGAATGTATAATCATTGTATATGATTTCATCATGAGTGTATAACCCATGTTCATAACCTCTGTGGAAATTAACAAAATATATATCGAATGAAAATGATATTGAAATTAACTAAAAAATGTACATCAATTGATGAGGAAAATAAGTAAATAATTAGAAGGGAGTCTCCAATTCATGACATATGTATTCAATTTGACACCATACATTCCTCTTAATCAATTTTTATAAAATATAAATTTCCCCTTGTAAATATGAGGACAGTCGATTATCCTGGAAGTATTAAAATGACATAAATAAAAAAAGGATTAGAATATATATTAAATGAAATTACAATTATCATCAGAAATACCTATTTGGAGAAGCTTTTATATTGTTTTAATATGATATCTTTTTAAATTTCCTAACATTACAACAACAATCATTTCCATTAGTTTTTTCAAGGAACACCGAAAACATTGAGAAAAAGAAGAACATTTTTTATATATGTTTTTATTGTGGAATGGTGTTATATATACTATAATAATTTTCTATTTAACGAATTTGATAGTTTTTTATAACGAAATATAATCATACCATGATTTTGATGATATTTAAATACTTCCCAATCATAATATAATTTCTGTTAAAAATATTATAAAATGTTAAACATGAATTTTATATTTAAAATATTGAAATAATTTTATTATAAATTGATAAAAATAATTATTTGAGGTCAATTTGTTGGGTATCCTTGCATTGAAAATTGAAAAAAATATTTAGAGTATGCAAATTGAATTTATTGACTAACAAATGCAGCATAAATAATGAAATATGTAATGAAATGAATGAAAATTTATTTTATATGATTAAATTGTAATCTTTTAACCATAATTAATTGGTATTTATAATATGATTCCATCTGTATTTTTTCTTTCAGAAATTATTCACTGTTTTTCCCCTATTCCATTCTATTTCATCAGTTCCAATGAGAATAGTTGTGGTAAGTGATTTGATGACTAATGAGTCCAAATTTATTTTCATAGTTATTTTCCCATCAAATAATATTGATTTACAACCCTAAAATATTATCAATAATATCTTTTTGTAATTTCAAAAGTAAATTACCCATTGCATATATATTTCATGAAAACACACCTAATATATTAATTTTCAACTAAGACTCCAACTCATGCATGCATGGTGCTTTAATTTACAATCTCCAGACTAATATAGTGTATAATTGACTCTTCATATATATGTTCATCAAAATACATTGGGTTCATATACCAACTTTCTATCATTTTATCTGCAATAAAATATAATTTTAATCAATACATAAGTTTAGTGACTGGGATAATGGTACATTGAAAATATGATTTATATTGGTAGGTTGATATTTTAAATCATATTGATTCAGCATTCCATTTCAAAACATTTCCCTTTTCTATATACAATAAAATTTATTATTTCAGTCTTCGTTTCATTAATTAATAATTGATTATCATGAAAAGAAAATTGTAAATAAATACCTCCAAATATATATTTATTTGTACAATATATAACATAAATACTAAAAAAGTTTCAATATCTTTCTAGACCAAATGAATATATACCTCATCAAGTGTAATTTGAGCTCAATGCTCAACTTTTGTTCTATTTGAATCCTAACTCTTAGAAGAAATATTTTAATGTGTTTTGGTGTATATTATATCATTGGATATTGTATATGATACCACTCATAACAAGGTGATGTGTGGGTAATAATTGATATAAATCACAATCATTTTCACCCTATAGAACGTCAGTACAAGAAATTTTTTAGTGTTGGTATTATTCTCATTTCATTGGAAACAATTATAAAAATATTGAGAACCTATTCAAGGTAAGATCCTTAGGGGGGAATGTATCTCCTCAAAGCTAGACGAGGTTTGGGTGGATCTTTACATAATGGTTGTTCTTGTGTAATTTCTTCACATTAATTCCTTCTCATAATATTTCTAACAGCTATAACAGATATTTTTTTTATTATAGAGCATATAATAATTCATAAAATTCGTTATGTTTGTTATATTTATCCCCCATTTAATATCATTTCTCTAAATATGTTTCTGTTGACACCCGAAAACCTGATCCTATGAAGTGTCCAAATTGTTGTAGATTCTTTAAGGCCATTGATAGTAGTTGTTCATTGGGTATAGATGATAGTGATTCCTGTGTCTATATAAGATAAAAAATATATATTAATAAGTAGTAATTATTATTTAATACCTATTTACATATAAATATTTATTATTCCATACTAATGCCAAGCTCCCACACTCTTTTTATGTTTTCATCTATTAGTATCTCTTCATTATTTACACATGGATCCTTCTATAGAACATGACATGGGATGGAAGTGGATTTGGATTTATATTCCTCAATCTACATATCAAAACAAGAGTATAATTTTATTGTTGTTTCATGTCACATAAAATTATTACTATAGGATTAAAATATTTACCATTATTTTTCAACTAAACCATACCTAATGTTTAATTTATAATAGGTTACATTGATTTTACAACCCATTACATATTTTCATCTCATATTTTATGTTCAAAAATTACCAATTCATAATGAAATTGAATAATACATATATTTTCAGGAAATTTAGTACCAATCACTTTGTACATATAAATATTTTCCCTCACAAAAACAAATAAATGCATCCCAAATTTCATGGATTTTGAAGTGTTCATACATCTATGTAGTGTGCAGGTATGTTTTTCATTATGCATATTTGAGTGGATACTTTATAAACAAATTATGATATCCTCTATGAGTCATTATATATGTTTTTCTTACAAATTTATATGTGATTCATCTACTATACATGCACTCTTTAAAACATTATTAAGACCCATTCAATGTTTCATTATTTTTTTAGTAAAATAACGAATGTTTATCATATTGTAAACATGATCCCCTCCCAAATTAGTATATTGAGTACGGTAACAATATTAAGCCATGAATATAAAAAAATAATCATGTGCATTAGATTTTTGATCCAAATTTAACAGATGAACATGACCTTGTTGGGGTAAATAGGCTAGTCTTGTGCATTTCATCAAACATTGAATTTGACACATTAATTTCTAACATTAATAATTTTTATTGACATCATCTTTCTAAAATGAAACTATTTTTTCTTGGAAATATATTTTTCAACATCTATATTATTATCATATTTTACATCATCAATATATGATTCATAAATATTGGTATCATAGTCATTTTAGAAGTTTCTTGGTCCTCTATATTGGTGCACTAGTATATTGAGAAACTCGTTGCTCCTAAGGATTATGAGCATCTGCATGTGCCGAAGAAATTATCTAAAAAATTGTATGAACATTTAATTTTGATTAAAAAAATGTAGTATTGAACATATAATAGTTTGAGGTAATACAATTTATAATATAAAAAATATACATCCTGATTTTTTAATGCAATTTTTTTAATGTCGAATGGATTTGACTGCACTATTGATTATTAAAATGTATGAATCCATTTTTTTCTATAACGTATAGATATATATTTTTTAGTTTAAGTTCATTTTTAAGGACTATTGGGAGTACCCAATGTGATCAAAGATGAGTTTTTGGTATATTGGGCTTTTTTAGAGCCCGGATCAATTATTTTGAAAATGGTTCACCACACAGTTAGTAGAATACTTTTTGGGCTATCCACATGGCTAGAATAAACCGTTTGAGACATGAGAGTGGGGTACAGGAGGTTACACGGTTTGAAGAAACCATTAGACCTAAATTTCACACTCATGAAAGGAAGAAAAAATTTATAGTATATCGAAAATTTATAGTCGGTGAAGAGTTTCCTAAACCATACACTATGGCCATGCGATTTTCACCTTAGTGCGGCGAAGGGTGTACAGTTGGTGTATGGTTTGGCCAACAATGTTGCCCAGTATTTTTGTTTGGATTTATAATTTTTTCATAGAATATTTATAACATTAATAATATTTCTATATTATCCTCTAGTTGGATTCCCCCATTTCAAGAGATATTATTTAAACAAACATCATAGAAATGTTCCTGATTATCCTTCGGAACATAGAATCAAACAATGTCAGCCTCATTGTATTTTCACTAATGAGTAATCCATTTCTTTTGAGCAGGTTATTTTTATTCTTAGTATCAACTGTATTATTTTTGGATGAGATATAATTCCTTATTTTTAGTTTCTATATCTGGTTTTTTATTCTCTCTATCTGGAATAAATTAGAGATTGATGTTGTGTGAGTGATCTACTATGGACCTACGGTTGGTGGTCTATACCTTTCCCACATTGTTTGGTGTTTTATGAAAATAGTATCCATTATCCCACATGAAAAAGAAATCCAAAGACACTTATTTAATTTGATAAATATTTTTAATGGTTGAATTATAACCTATTAGGTATTCCCAGTAGATCCTTTGAGTTTGATGGAGGTTTTTTCCCCAACCTAGGCCACCCATGTTGTGTCTCATTATTTCTATCATTATTATACCACCCATGGGGTGTGTTTGTCTACTTTAATAGTTAGTGGACTCTATTAGTTAATTAAACTGAATTTTTGGAGATGAATAGGAGATGGTATTCCACATTTTCCATGTTATGCATGATGTGAATTGTATAATAGTTTAGATATGAATTATCTACATGAGTGGGTAAACTCATGGAATGTAATGGGTTGTGAAAGATGAATTTATTGAGATGAATTAGGATGGTAGCATATGATTTGGTTGATATACCTTGGATCTTAATTCTATTAGGTATTATGGATGGTTTCACCATATATCATGATACTGGTAGTGGACTCCATGGATGAGTTTTCTACTTGGGTCTTGATTGTGTTGGATGTCTTGGGCCTCTCAACCCTTGGATCCAAATTTTATGTACTTGAATTGGAAATTTATTATTGAAATTTTTCTTTGGACTACAAAAAGGTCATACTAGTTTCCATAAATACTCTCATGGGAATTGATAAGGAAGGCTTGGTCTTCTGTATCTTTGATCCATCCCTACAGTTTCTCACACATTGATTAAGCATAGTCGTCATGGTAAATGTTTCTTGGTTTTATTGCATTCTATTGTTTGATATTTGGGGTTGTTTAACAAATATATTGAGAATGAGAATTGCCTTTCAGGTTTTAGACTAGAGAGGGTGGCTTATTAATTTATATTTAAATGATACCATTGTTATGAGATATAGATTTTATTGGCATGGAGTCTTTCATTCTTGATAGTACCACATTATAGTTATTACTATTTCCATGGTAATTTCACATGTATTACTATCATATCTACTATAACTCATGAAAAATACATTCTTTATATTTTGTTTCCTAGATTTGATATAGACACTGATGTTGGTGTCCAACTATGTTTTATATCCCACCTTGTTCGGGCCATTGTTGGGTACCCAAAATGAATATATGGTTATTGGTAGAGACATGGGCATTTTCCCAATATATGATATTGGGTTTGTGCTCTAATTAGGATTAGGGGATAGCATGACCAAGCTGAGGATCATGATTCTAGGTGGGATTGTTCTTTTTTATCATTATGGTATTTTGATACATGTATTATACTTATTGATGTTTACCTGTTTGTTTGATTTTTAGAAATATGACCTGAAACATTATTTTGTATATGAGATTACTTTTGGTAATAATTTTATATTTTTTTATTGGATGTTTAAATTATGCCTAATTTATATTCTACTTCTGTTATTTAAAATAATTATTTTTCTTTTGTGTAAAAATTTGACATGAGTGAATAGTGTTCCATAAGACACGCATTTATCCCTCATTGTTAGTCGGCAACCTCTATGGTTTAGGGAGATTCACAAAGACCATGTGACCAATAGTCTCATCGCATGATATAGTAGAATCTATGTGGGGATGTTATAGTGGTATCATAGTAGTTTCTTTTAAGATTTTATTTACTATTTTAAGACAATAAAATTGGATTTGATGAAATCGGAATTTTATAATGAACTATGAGATTGATTAGCTAACCCAAATATAGGAAAAATCCAAATTACATAGAATAAAATATTTCTTTTTTGTATTTTTCTAATTAAAATTGACTTTATTCACCGTTGGTTGATGCACTTGTATTTTGATATTATTTTTTTTATTGTTAGAGGTTATCTTAATTATTTCTCGATGATATTAGAGTATGCATAGCATGCATCATCTTAGGCTTTTACAAGATTCACATGTTCATTAATACATGTCGTATAGGATTCACTACTTGACTGCATGATTTTTTGGGATATTCATTTAGTGATATACCTTCAATGCGATATATTATTTTTTACTGGAATTTAGAAACATGTTTTATACTTATAGTTCCATCCATAACATAAATTGTTTTCCAAATTAGGCTACAGTTGACACCCTATGTAGTCAAGTATTAAATATTGAGTCACAGACCATTGGTCTCATGTACTGGAACATGAAATGGATTGGATTAAGTGGATTCAATTTTTCAATTCAAGACATGTTTGGGACTTATTGATTTAATGGGTGAACCATTTGGTTAAACCATTTATGATAAATGTGAAATGATTCTTAAATAAAAGGAAATATTAAACTAGGGGATAAAGAACTTGACCCATACCCTGCTTTTGAGTGGGATGAGGTAGTGAATCTGGTGAAGTTTGTGACTGTTCCTTTTTACATGATCCTAGATTTTGGAGTAGGAAGAGGTGAAAGTATTATGTATTTTATGTATTTTACTTTTCCTACATTTTTAAACTTTAATCATTTTTTATCAATCAATTCTGATTTGTATGTTTGGAATTATAGAGACATGCCAGCATGACAAACTCAATTAATATTCTAGGAGGATTGCAATTGCCATGATCTGGCGGTGCTGGACCATAGCCTACCAATAGATCCTATTATAGTGTATGTTTTTCCAGAGTGGTTGTTATAGGAAAAGGTGATAAGGAATAGTTTTGTGTTTATGTGTTATATGCATACTTTTTTAGGATCAATGTATCTTTCCTCATCATTGGTATTGATAACACTTGTGTTCCCGCAATATTATCCTCCCATGTTTCCAAGGTATATTGGTCTATAAACTACCGAGATATGGATTTTGATAAATCATTATATCCTCAAGTATCTAGATTCACCTCTTATGGAAATACTGAAGCTCATGACACACATGCTTTTAGGAGTAGCTATGTGCTTGTGGGATTTCAGGATCCTAGATGATAGGTAATGAGACAAGATTTAGGGTGATTTCAAACAAAAATAAATGATTACTTTTCCACATGACTCTAAGAGTATAAAATAATCATGATGTAATGCATCTAAATTAGGGTTATACAACAGTTTTGGACTATTCAACAAACATTATGGAGATTCAGTGAATTGTGAAAATATATCTTGCAGATGAGGAAATATGGGAGATATGCTTTGATTAAAGACTTTTCCATGTAATTCCTTATTAGTTAAATTTGATAATCATGAGAATTATTATTTAGATAATGAATTAGGAACTGATTATATTGATGATGTTGTCAGAATATGGGGGTTTAGAGATGAGTTGAATAGTTTATAAACCCAGTGTTTTGACCTCCAGTGGCAATAACTCATGTTTTGTGGCTTCCTGTTAGATGCGTACCAAATAGGATGAGTATTTCAGTAGTGCATGTTTCCATGATCAGTATGGTATTTTGAATAACATGTGAAATTAATTTGACTGAGCCCCATTAAAGTGTATATATTATGAAAATATGGGCCACATACATCATATTCATAGGACCATACCTTCAAAAGTAAGTGGGTGTGGGGTTTTCTCTGACCCCTAGATCAAGAGCATGTTTCATATCTCTGTTTCGGGCCAGAAGCTAAAAAAAATGGTTCATCAAGGTGAGTTGTAGTCGTGTCGGAGTTAAAAAGTCAATAATTGTACCTAGAGTGAAAAATAGGCATACTCTGAGAAGTGAGGTTATTTCCAAGGGCCTTAATTCAGGAAAAATATATCATGTATATCCTACACCCAAGGAGTAGTGTATCAGGATATCTATAGTGATTTGAATTATCATTGTAGTCCTTATGCTAGTATCTTCTCTTTTTTGATATAGATGTATCTAATAATTTTATATATGTTCCTAAGGTATATATTCTTGTGCATACATTACAGTTTTTAGGGGGATTAATGACACTGGATACTCCATTCGAAATTAGATCAAAGAGTGTGTAGATTTGAAAGGATTTCCCCTTGATATCTGTGGGTGTCACTCGTATTAGATCTTTCTTTCATCATGATTATAGAGTTTGAAACCATGATCAAGAAAGAATATCTAGTTTCTTATCATTTTGATATTGATTTCTATCACTTGAGGGTGAAAATCTCAACCCATAGGGTGTAATTTTTATTCACAAGGGTGAATGGGATTTTCAGGAAAGGTGAGCATGACCAAAAAAATTGTGGGCTATGTTGTATAATAACATAGATTATTTGTCTATGTGTATATGAAAAATGATATCTTCTATAAAATTTTGATCTGATAGTTGATCATTTCATTGACATGTTTCTAGATGGCTCATCCTATTTACCTCCAAATAGAGGTGTGGACATATCCATCGATCTTGTGTCAGGAGCTCTATTGGAATCCATTCCACTTTATTGGATAGATACAATGAAGTTACAAGATCTCAAGAGGTAGCTTTAAGGATTGGAGGCAAATGGGTTTATATGACATATTACTTTTCAATGGGGTTTGATGTTACTTTTTTGGAAAAAGGAAAATGACAACCTTATGATATGTGTTGATTATTAAAATTTAATCCAGATTATGGGTAAGAATGGATTTCTATTTCTGTGGATAGATAATCTTTTTTATCATCTTTGAGGAGATCAATAATTCTTGAATATTAATTTCTGGTAAGTTTATCACCAAGTACGTGTTTGACCAGCAAACCTTCCTCAAATTTAGTTTCATAGATTATATAGTCTATATGATTATTTTGTTATGCAATTTGATCCCACAAATGTGGAAATAGCTCTCGTCGTATTGATGAACTGAGTGTTCCACCCTTATATGGATTCATTTTTTTTGGTTTTTGAGGTAGATAGATTGGCTTATTCTGAAAATCTAAATAACCATGTAAAAAATCGTGAAATAATTTTCTATCTACTAATAGAGCATCCGTTTTATTCTAATCTCCCATATTCAAACTTCTTGATGGATTAGATTCACTTCTTTGGTCATATTATCACACAGACAAGGGTGTCATTTGACCAAGAGAAGATGTGAGCTCCAATTTTCTTGGAGAACATCAGTTATTTCTTTGATATATGGTGTTTCTTAGTTATTCCTAGATTTTACAAGAGTTTAATACAAGACATATCATTCCTATAATATCCATTTATGGGCTTGATAAGTAGTCTAATAGGTTTGTATGGATACCGGCAATTGATTTTTTTTTTACCATTTCTAAAAGCCGGTTTATGGGTTCCCGGTACCCAAACATACAACCAAGGATAAGTAGACAGCAAAAAGAGACAACATAGACTTACACATCATAATAACCGGATTCATCTCCGCAACCCAAGCAGGAGTCCTCTTCACCGGTAGCTGATTCCCATTCCGGATTTCCCCAAAAACTTCCACTTTGAACACGGCTGTGAAGTTGTTCCAGAACAGATTGATCTGGTGTAGCCTTCTTGGTCTTGCTTCCCTTCTTAAAAGCCAAAGTCACCTCCTTATTCCGCTTTGATGAAGATCTAGTCTGCATCGGCCTCGGAAGAAATGAGTAATCCTTCCTAGGTCTTCTTCTTGGAGTAGCGGACAAAGGACCATCAGCTGTGGGTATCATCTGATTCCCACTTTTAACAACATCACTAAAGGATCTACCAACTGGACCACTCATGTTCTCTTTCCCTCCCCCCGAAATCTCCCTTCCAGTTCCATCTCGCTCCCTTAAATTAGCAGCAGTAAGCTCTGTGTTGATTCCCAGCTTCTGCACTGGAGTATTGCACTCCATCAAAGGTGACCGCCAGTCTTCAATAGGAACATTTTCCACAGGAGGTATAGCCATGTCCCCCAGCCTCTGATCCGTGTTCACCACCAAATGACCGCTCCTTGCCCCATTAGAATTATTATCCTCAAACATGGAACCTGGTTCCTGTCCCTGCCAATCTGTCTGTTGATCCTCCTTGGATACTTCCCCAACCGAAGTAGGATCATGCACCCTGCGATCAGCCTGCTGGACATCAACAATATCCAGACTAGCAGCCTCCTCCAAACCCGCGTCCAACACATCTTCGGACAGCCCTTGAAACCTGTTACTTAAAGCTAAAAAAGGTTTGGCCAATGGATCGAGGCCATTAGCAGCCTTAGCACTCGTGGAGACAATCTCTGCAACACTGTCGACCCTTATTTCTTCGCTCTGAGATGTACACAGATCACCCATGGGAGCAACGGGTACTCCCAAGTCCCTCCTTAACCGTTGGAAAACCTCAGACACCAGCGGATTACCCTGTCTTGCCTTAGCACCGGCAGTTTCAGAAACCCGACGAGGACTCGCCCCCTTCTCATCAGAACAACATGGACCCCCTCCTTTGTCAGCCGGTTCAGCAGCTCTCGAAACCAATCCCTCTTGAGCGGCATTACAGACACCAAACTCAGATCTCACCGAATCATACTTCCCATCACCGCGGGCCTGTATCAACCGAGACTGACACTTCCTTCGGCAAACTTCAACCGAATGGCCCAATCGCTTGCAATAACCACAGAAATCGGTCCAGTTCTCATAGATGACTTTCTGTTTGCACCGATAATCCTCACCGATAGTTATCCAAACAGAGTCAAAAGGGATGCGGGATGCATCCATCTCGACACACACACGGGGGTTCACCGGATGGCATACCGCCTCGGTACGACAATCCGAGCAGAGGTATCTACCAATCATATTTCCCAACATGCATATAATCGACGGGTTTTGGAACGGTAACGGAAGAGATGGAAAGCTTACCCAGACAGCAATTGAAGGCGCGTCACGGTTCATATGTAGATCAAAGGACCAACGCAAAAGCAGGAAAGAAGATCCCTTAAAGCTGCGTGGAGCCCTCGCCCATGCTCGGATGAGGTCCTCCTCTGAATCGAACCTAATCATAATTTGTTTGCTGTCCAGTAAACCAACCACCGCTCTATCTCGAAGATCCCAAGATCCGAAGACGAAGCGGTCGAAATCATCCACAGAGGGTCTCCTGTGCTTAAACCGGGCCACCAGGGTGAGATTCAGCAGGGCCGAGGCTTCCGAGAACTCAGAAGAGGAAAGAGGGAGATTCGGCAAACCATCGATTAGATCTGGAACTTTAGGGTTTAAAGAAGACTTCGGAAACTGAGGAAGAAACTCAGGGTTGGAGAAGGGGCGAAAAGGCCTAGGATTTCCCTGAGACAACGAAACCCCCTCCCCCACCGAGGGGGGAGGAGCCGGCGCAGAGGCCGCCGTCGCCAGCGGTCTCGGAGGAACCCTTGAGCCCCCTCGATGTCCTTTTTGTATGGATAGATATCGATGATATAACATTTTAGGAGATGAAAGGGAGAATGACCTCATCACTGATCGTGATTGTTCTAGAGATGGGACGGAGATACAAGGTTTATTTCATTGCATTAGTTATCGATCTAGGACATATTTTGATGTTGTTGATATATTTGTGGCTTTTAGATATCATTACTTGAGGCCACATATGAGGACTTATTCGATGAAATATCTCATGTTAGATATAGTTGATAATGATTTGTGCTTTTGGACACACTAATTACTGGATGATTGTTTTCTAGTCTACACATACCACACAATACACAATTATAAATATTATAAACATGATTGGAATATGGATAATAGAATGTTTATTGATCACCTAATGTCTTATGACTTCAATATATCCTATATTCCTAGAAAGATAAATCCAGTGGTCGATTTACAAAGTAAGAGTAATCAGATACAGGTAGTTCAAGAATCCAGTAGAGAGAGGTAGATCATGTCATTTTTTTAGAGTTACACATGGAGTTTGATTATGTTCATGGAATTTCTTTTATTTCTATTTATATGTGACCTATACTCTATATATTATAGTTGGAATGAGGCATATCTCAGATTTTGAGGGTCTAGTCCTATGAAAAAGTGTGGCAAGAGGGTACCCACCTCTTGGTTAGGATGTGGGCAAGGTTGAAATTCATCGTATACATGGTCTCGTATGGGTTTCAGAAGAAAAATGTGAGATTTTGATGTGTGAGTTTCATTACTTATTTTGGGAAATAAATCCTAGTGTTTCAAAGATGTATTTTGATTATATGTTTCAAGTATTGTTGGTTGGGGATAGAATGTGATGTGGCTGGTTTTTTCATTATGAATTCCACCTGTCTTCATATGGAGGCAGAAAATTAGTGAATAGTCAAACATTTACAGTAGTTACATATTCAAATGTTGAAATTGGATGATTTCATGAGAGATTTCATGATAGTTTTAATGAGTTATCCTTGAGGGAGTGATTAAATTTTGGTTGTTATGGATATGCTCACAAAGATTCTTCATTTCTTACCGAGTAGGGAAACATTCTAAGTGGATGATCTTGGGACATTGTATATCTATATGATAGTATGACAACACATGGTTCCTAAGACCACGCTATATAATATTTAAGCCTTATCTACATATTGTTATGGGAATATATTTTAGTGATACTTGGGTACATAAGAGAATCTAAAAAAATCATACCATTGTTAAACTAATGGTGAGTCAGAGTACACGATTGATGGGTTTGTGGACATTTTGAGGTCATGCGTCCTAGATTTTAGGGGCTCGTGGTAGTGTAATATAACAAAAGTTGATTTCACCTAAAATAATATTAATCATATAAATATGAAAATTAAACATTATGAGGATTCCTATAGTGGTCCATGTCTATTGCTATTTTCCCAGTTAGAGAAAGGTGGGCCAACGTTAATGGGACCATGTCTCATGGAGGAGACTTATGACTAGGTCCAGTTAATCAAAAATCCAATTCCAATATCATATTATCACTATAAATCATATTTAAATCTCCATAGATTAGCTCTAGAGTTCATAGTTTGGAATAAAATCGTATTACGTATCTCACAAATGTTGGGACATATATGTATTAGGAGACAGGTTAAGATTTCACCACGATATGTTGGGCCCTATGAAATTTTATAGAGAATCGTACTAGTAGCCTATTAGATTAATTTACCTCATAGGTATCAATCCATGCATGATATCTTCCATTTATCCCAATTTTGTCATTATCACCCAGACTCGTCTCACACACTTATGCTGGAGGATGTGTAGTTACAGAAAGATGTATCCAATGATAGAAACCTACTGATATCATTTATAGGAGAACAATCATTCTAAAAAATCATGCTAGTTCTTCTAATATTGTTGTGATGGAATTACATCATTTTACTGGATGATACATGGGAGTGGGAGTCTAGCATACATGATCCGTGGGGTGATTTAATCTTATGAGAATCATGACATCCCTTCGAAGGAAAATGTGGGAAACAATTTAATTTAGGTGTAATATTGTAAGTTATATAGTATTTTGATGAGGATTCAATAATTTTTTTAATTTTAAAATCTTTTATATAGAGTAATGTTATTACCTAATGTTATGATGAATGATTTTGGAGTGTTTCAGCCTTTTTTGGTGCCCGAATACTTTCTTTGAAAAAGAAATGGCATGACATATGGTTAGTAGAAACAGTGTGGAACATGCCACATTGTTAGCCCTAACTATTTGAGTCTTGGTAGGGGTGAACTAGGTCACACAGTTTAAGGAATCTATTCTACCACATGAATACTCCGATGAAAAATAACTAGAAATTTTTAGTAGATCCAAATAAAATTTTTCGCATACGGTTTCCCAAAACGTGCACCATAATCCTAAAAGGAACCCCTTAGAGTAGTTAAGGGTGTGAGGTTTGTGCACGGTTTGGCCAAACATGCACCCAAACTATGTGGCCTAGTATTTTTGTGTGGAATTAAAATTATACCATCAAAATTATTGTAACAATAAAAATATTTATTTCTTCATCATGTGGATAACGCTCATGTTGGGAGAGCTCCTTTGAGCCAATTTAATAGATTTTTATCTTTATTATCTATTTGATCTTGTAATTGTACATTTTTTATCTTGTTTGATTCATGTTATTGAGTAAATAATTCTAATTGATCCATTTAGTTTTTCTCTTGTAATCTACTTTACAATTTTTCTGTGAGATAATATTCCTTATATTTTAGTTCTTTATACGTTCTTCATTTTTCTATCGATCTGTTCTGAATTAGAGATTGATACTGGATGTGTTCTCTAATACAGACCTATAATAGGAGTTCTATACATTATCATTAAGGTTTGTTGTTTTATAAGTAGAGTTTTCATTATGATGTGCTATAATATTTTTGGTGGAACATCATTAAAAAATAAAATGTTTGAAATGGATGAATTGCAACCTATTATTGATTCCCCCCAGTTCAGTTATTTTTTTGGAGGTTGTCTCCACATCCTAGTCCACCCATGTGGTGGTCCCTTATTTCATCAAATTTGAAACCCCCATGGAGTGCATTCATTCTTAACTAGTAAGAGTAATCATATAATGAATTTAATTCAATCATTTTAGATGACAAGAAGATAGTTTTTCATCCATTTCCATCATATGCAAGATGTGAATTTTTTAACTGTTTAAATATGAATTGTTGACATGAGTTGGTATACTCATGGAATGTACTTATATATGAATTATAAATTTAATGAGATGAATTGATATGGCATTGTATTACTTGGATTTTATACCTTATATCATAATTTCCTTAGATACCATGGATATTTTCCCTATGGATCTTGAAAATAGTAGTTGATGCCTTTGATGAGATTTATCCATGGGTCTTGATTCTATGGGATTCCATGACAATTATACCTTTGGATTCTGAATTATTGTACTCTAAAAATTCACGTGTGGTCGAAATTATCCTTGGACTCTATTTAGGACTTACCGAGTTTCCATCTAGATTCACTTTGGAATCGACTGGGTTGCCTTGGTCTTATATACCATGGACCCAGCCCTATAAGGTATGGAACATTGATGTAATGGAATGAACTTGGTAAATGGTGCTAGGTTGTATAGGGTGGACATGTTTGATCTTATGATATCTTTTATGGATTGTTGGGGAATATGTATTAGATTTTAGTTGTTATATTAGATAAGGTAAATTTTTTATTTATATTTTAATGTTTCCTTTATTTTGGGTTCCCGATAGTGGTTCATAGGGAGACTTAATTGGTTTCAAAGTATCAAATTATAATTATTAATCCTTCCATTGGAATTTTCCCTATATTACTGTCATATATACTATATATCATACACTCTAGTTAGCTTGTATTTCACGCCAAGTATTTCTTACATACACCATTGGTGGAGGCCTACTGAGTATTATCTTATAACCTTTTCAATATGGGATTGGGTACCTGTACGACCTATATGAATAGAAGTTTATATTGGGGAAGCATCCATAATATGATAACTGATTTTTTTTATTCTTAGATTATGGTAGACTGATACTGATCTAAGGCTCATGATTCTAGATAGGATAGTTTTTTTTTGTATTTTGATTAATGTATTGAAATAATTTTTATAAAACCATTTCGATTTTTTTAAGAGGCCTAAAATAACTCATAATTTTTTGAATGAGATTACATCTGTAATTGTTTATATATTTATATCATGGATGTTTAACTTATGTCTTATTTATATTATTAATCTTCTATTGGACCTTATTATTATTCTATTTTGTTATACTCTAACATGAGGGCATATCTCATAATGAACGCACCATAGGCCATCATTGCTAGTCGGAATCCTTTTTCATTCGGGGAGATATGCTTTAGCCCATGTGACCAACTAGCTTTCAAAAAAATATAATAGAATCTAGGTTATGTAATTACATAAAATCCATTTATTTTTGTCTCTTATGACATTCTACAGCCAATCTATATTAGGATCATAGAGAAATTATTTTGATGTCCCAGTAAAAGGGACATCCTCATGCGAGTTGACATCATCACCTTTTGTCATTTTGTTCTATCAAAGAATAATTGACCACTCATGATTTGACGGATGAAGTGTATAAATTAATTATAACTCATGTTACCAAATTATAATGGAATAATCTTTTTTACCATTTATTAATGAAAAATCATTCAAAAATATCAATTAATAAATTTTAACAACACTCTTGTAACCAACCAACTAGAATTTAAAAATTATAAATTAGAAATTTTTTAATCTAACTGCCATATTTTATTACTAATTCAAAATTAGGAAATATTGACATAAATTGGTTTTTGTATTTGGTACTAGATATAGGCATTTCTTTAGCCACAAGTTTAACTTTGTAGTTTTGTATGGTACGATGTTCAACATGTTCACTTATATATAACTCATAACCTTTAATTACTTAACCACTATAATATAATGCATTCACACATGGTCTTACGGCTATCCATCTAAGCCATTATAGAATTTAATCTGTAATTTTATTTTATTCCTTAACAATATGGTCTCAAAACCCTCCAATAAAATATTGATTTTGGGTATTTGATATCTATATTTCCTACCATGATGGATTTAAATGCATATGAATTAAATAATCCTTTTGAACATGTATTGAAACCTATAAAATTTTATATAATACATAATGTTTTTCTTTATTCATCAATATAATTGTAATTATGACAACATCTATACATGAAATTACTTCACCCAAAAGTTACCCAGTGTGATAATATTTTAATAGACCAATTATTTCTACATTAGAATGGAAATTGGTAGAAAAATAAACTGATTCATCAAAAAAAATATCTTCAAAATAAATTTTTTTTCCCATCGTTGATTTTTGAAAAACCCTTCAAAAATCACTATATACCATTCAATGGGGGTATATCCATCTTATATATATGGACACATACTCTCATTTATCTTACCAATTGAACCACAATAACAATGTTTTATTTATGGAAGAAAATCTCACAGTCATAAAAAATGATATCAATTTCACTTTTCATCTTTGATAATTTCTCCATGTCTATTAATATGTTACATATATAATTGAATGAGAAATAAAGCTCTATTAATGTATGAAAAACATTTTTGATAAAAATATAGTATAATGTTATAGTCATTAGATATTGTATCAAAACATTGAAATCATGTGATTTGATACACTATAACATTAAATTATCAATTTAAATGATTTTATTGATATTTCATTAATACCCATCTAGAACCTTTTTTAAAATATGACATAGATTCCAATAAATAGGTTCCTTGATCTGGTTCACCACAAGGGCTCTAGTGCACCTCCCCATATGATATAGTCTTTTAACTATTTGTGAGGGCCAATGATGTCTGTGTGGATATATTATTATCTCATACCATAGTAAAAAAGCAGAAATGACACTATATAATCAAAGAAATAAATATATCGAGTTTTAAAGAAATATATAAATATAAATAGAACATGCTGTAATAATAAATGAAATGTTATTAAATGATTAACAATAATTCCATACATACAACACTAGTAACCCACTAGTCTTACTATACATGCATGGCTACATAAAAGACTGAAATAAAATTACAGTGATCTAAAACTATATCTGACCCAAACCACATACACGATATCAATTTTATGATGAGAGGAACCAGACAAATGAATAAAAACCACATGAGTAGGGACACTCAATCAGGAAACCATGGGACACATCCCTATTTATCAGGCATCTATGATCAACCTAAAAAAATACATATGTTCTACACAAACCATGAGGTGCACATACAGGGTTGAGAAATAATCTTAGTAGGATACCCCAATGATGAAGAAATAAATTATATATCATTAGTCCATGCTCATTCAATATACACAACCTAGAAGACACATAAGTGGAATTTTGTCACAAGATAAATAATGCGAAACCCTAGTCGATCCCTGAGTTTTTGATTCAATTCAACTAGGAGAAGATTCATCATGTATGTTTATATTTTAATGCATATAAACATATTTATATATATCCAAATATATATATACATAAATATGAAAATACATGTGTAAGGTGATATAAAAATAATAAAATGCAGTTGTTGATCCTGGGGTGAGTAATTGGGATCATCTAGACATCATGTGAAAAGGGCATTGAGCTGGATGTCGTACCACTAATTCTATGTATAATTATGTCGACCTATGGTTATATAATCCCAATAAACAATACATGAATAATACATCATCATAAATTCTTGAAAGTAAGATACATCACCATAGGGGGGAATGTTTCCAAACCCAGGTTTCCCCCATACTTGTCTCCAATCCTAATAATGAATGATGTTATATACCGATGGACACTCTTATAAATATTTCATTGAGTTAGATGTAATACCACTCATTAAATGTAAATCATGTTCAATTAATGGTCTCTAGGCCCTAGTTCATAAGTAGTCATGACATTACAACATAGATAATCAAAATGTGTCAAACCATTGTGCTATGTACACGGATATATCACTAGTGAGATGTCAGGGCTAACCCTCAAGGTCTCTGATCCAGGAGAGAGTAATCATCCCCAAAACATGGGATATATTAATCATCAATAATTATAATTATCTTCAATGTTGAGGTGTTCCACGTCTTCCAACATGATTAAATAATCGATTGGGTTGAGTATGACCATCCCCATAACTTGGAAGAGAATAATCATCAACTAGTATAATTAGTAGGGATTCCATGCCCGTAAAACATGAACATAAGGAATAAATTCCTCAAACAAGGAGAGAATAATCATAACCCTTAAAGCACAATTTTAGGAGTGAAAAATATTCATAATTATATAATTGATCAGGGATAGGAGATTCAGCATCATCATATAATAAATTAAGGAGAGAGTAATAATTCTCATCAGCATAAAAAAGGGTGTGGAGAACATCCTAAAATATATGGCTTAAAAACTAGATTCTTGGAGGTATGTTTTGGCATTCCATGGATATAAATAAATTAACATAGAATCTGAGTTCCAAGAATCATTACTGGGAACCCCAAAGATAAAAAAAAAGATGTATCCTATTATGGACACCTGTGTATCCCATATATAGATGTCACATCACGTGAGGAACATCATCCACCAATCTATGTGAACCTCTATTTATCTCCACTACATTACCATTAAATAAGTGAATATATAAATAAAAGAGATAGGTTTTCTGAATTCATAACCCAACATTACTTCCATAGTCCAATAGTCTTACACATTCGGCATAAGTTCAATGGTAACACACACTACTATCCCCATTAAGACCCCCAACTAACAGGATCAGGGTCTACCAAATGTTAGGTTACCCACTAGGTCACTAATTTCAAGACCATAAAAGGCATCCTACATGGGATACTCGAAGACTATATGAAAAAAAATTCCATATACTTGGGATCCTCATCTATAAAGGTTAAATAAGGAATCGAACATGGGATCCCTTAATGATAACTAAATAGAGTTATCATACATGTGATACACATAATGGTACAAATGTTGTGGAATTCTACAGGGGACCGTCAACTACAATGTATGTAGGTAGAGGTATCTTATATGAGATCCACATTATGGTATATAGGTAATGTGACCATACAAGGGAATCCTTGTATTATTATTAAGGGAAGTAATCTCATAAGGGACCCTTAGTAATAGTTAGAAGACAAGTAAATCCTTCATAGGATCCTCTAGGTATAAATGTAGGAAGATGAATATTTTATGTGATCCTTAAAAACAACTAATCTCACAGCCTACTAGAATATAATCGCACATATCACATGGGAGACTACCCCAAGGGGAATGTTACATAAGAATTGGTCTTGGGAGTTGGTTCATGGACATTATCAGATCAAGGTCTCATATTTATGAGACAACTAGATTTTATTACTGAAATAGTAACCTCTCGATTTGAAAACAAACCCCAATACACCTTGCAATAGTCTTCTGATCACTTCATCGTTGCACCATCGATATCTACATAGAAATATAATAAAAATGGTCTACTCATGTGTCCAAATATGATTTCAGTTTGTAATGGTACAAAAACCCAAAAAAGCGTAGCATGGGAGAAGTGCTTGGAATGTATATCTATTTAACTTTGTGTTCCCCCAAATCCCCACCTGAACATGTAATCCATCTAGACAGGGAATGTTAAATCAGAATTACATTGTGTGTTAATAAGGTACATGAAATGTACCCTACACAGGGCACCTTCCCATGTACCTCACATGACCAGGCCATGTACATTTCCATGTTGTGTGCCTCCACATGGCGTGTAACCCACACAAGGTCTGGCTTTGTTCCCTACATGAATAGTTTTCCCTAAATGGGTTTTATAACTAGGTATTAGACTATATGGATGAGTCCAATAGATGGATTTTAATCAAAAAAACACATTGTACATATCTAAAAGTATCATCTTCCCCAAATAGAAAGAACACGTGACATGTTCCAAAACAACACACCTTTCAACTGGAAATTACAAATGTAAAATCCCTCAAATCAACCCAAGACATCAATTTTCTTTTAGAAAGATAATTTTTATCCCTCTGGGGTTCCCAAAAAAGAATAAAATTTGTTTACAAAATTAAAATGGTAAATCTATAATAATTTATGGGAAACATAAAAAAATCTATATTTGGGTGGAATCCACTAACACCTCTCCCATTTCCAAGCTACATAACCACTAGATGACTATTTCTCTCATCCTTAGCTCAGTGATGGTACCTCTCTCACCCATCTATCATTCTCCCTCCCCCTCTTCATATTCTCTCTCAATCGCATGAAAGGGGAACCCCCATTGGGGAATACATGAGAATTATTTGAAGGAGAAGAATAAATATAAAATAATATAAAATAAAATTAAAAATTTAAAAAATAAATTTAAATAAATGAAAATGGATCCCAAGCTGGCCTTTGTTCTTGATATGAGTTTAAGCCCCACCTTGGAAAACTCCCAATTCTTGACTCAATAAAAGAGAAGAAATATCAATCTGATGCTCTGTTCATAATATATAACAGAAAAATTATGTATGAATAAATTTATATATAATTAATATACTAATAGTTATTAAGTATTACACTTAAATTTTAATGGTTATAAATTTCACCACACTCCTATAATAGGGTAATACTCTTATTTTGAGAACCATGGAATGGTCGGAAAATTTTTCTAATATCGTATTCTTGGGTAAAATTAACCATTACCTATTAAAATAATATGGAATAAAAAATTGAAATTTTTGCTAAACAGTTCCAGTCAGCAAGAAACATGTTGTTTCAACCTCCCCACAATAATAATTTTCATCCCTGAGAATCATTTGTGGTAAAACTGAAATAAATTCTCTCAAACCAAGAATCTATGAGACTACACTATCTCAAATATCCAATTACTAGCCTCTTAGTTTCATCCATTATTTCCTACATGTACGACACTTAACTGAGGTCAATCTAATTCTCCCAACCATTAAAATTATTTTTTCATTATCTCATAACCAAAATTTTACCTCAATGGATCCTAAAAAATGTTGAAATTCAATTTAGAATGAGGGTCACAACCCACAAATGGATAATGTTGTACCCCCCACTCTATGGATTTATATATAATAATCCTTTAGAACAACCACAATACGATTGATTATCTTCAAAGAAGGGTATTTACATGAGAATAATCTCAACTTAGAGACAATGCTCTCTTAGAATACTATAGATGATTTCAAGATAGATCGTGATCATCTCTAACTAAGAGTACACTAAGATTCCATCTAAATTCATGTATTAAACCCTTTAATAAATGATCACATCAAAATAGGATATACATGTATGTGACCAAATAAATACACCAAATCTCCCAAAAAATCCATGTTGAGGTTCCACCACAGGCCATCCATCTCAATAAACCAGATTCTATTTTGTTTTATCTTCTATTATGGAGGGACATTCGTCATATTATCCTTGAATCTCAGGAAACAATGACCATGATAGGTTTTGAAAACATATTTCATTGGCTCATACATTTCCAATATCCATTTTATAATTTAAATGGTACTACACATAACCAATGAATACCATCATCACCGGAATCATGCACATGAAAGTAACATTCTATTAATTCCATATTGACCATGCTGCATTGCATGTCATCTAAAAAACCCAGATGATCCACCATCAATCTTAAATAAACTATGGAACCTTACCCATTCCATGATATATTACATAGACAACAATCACATTTCATCATTCCAGCCATGAGTTTCTATAATCCCTCAAACTACATTATCCACAATAAAAACACTAGTCAATAAGCCAGGAACCCATACAGTCTTTCCCATAAAATCTTATCTTGATACCCAAGAACCATATCATATTTTTCAAAATCCCAAGTCATAACCAATCCTATATATCAACCACCAATAAATAAGTTTTCATAAATTTAAGATTATTTCATATCCTCACTCCTTGCCTAAAACACATCCATAAACTCTGCATAACCCAAATAACATGTTGTACCTGACCAAAATGAGCATTGAACTAACCGGGTGTAATTCAAAACTAAGGGCCTCTAGGTCTCCCAGATATCCATACTAATTATTTCTCATAAATGGATCACAAGTTATAACCATCAATCCAAAAATATCAAACCTCTACAAGTGAGGTAAGAACAATAGAAACCAATGAGTTTCAAAACTATCAACACTACCAGCATAGTCATTGATACTCTGTGGAAATCCTCATAAAAATAATTTCAATTGAGTTCATGATACCATTGTATAAATTTTACTTAACATCCACTCATAAAGAATCCATATATGATAATACAACCATCAAGTTCCAATTCATGAGAATTTCATCATACGTATCAACATTGTACTCAGTAATTCCACTAGATAACCACAAACTATGGTTGGTTACAAATAATATTATTAAAATATATGAAGGGAAATACTATGTCAAATATTGATTCCACATTAATTTACTATAACTAAGAAACAACCCCCTGGAATGGGTATAACACATTGGAATCAAGTTCCTCGTAGACTTAATTGGGCCCCTGCACCTCTGTGTATAAGGACTGAGTCCTCAGCCTCATCATCAAACATCGCACTATAGATCCATATGGCCTTTCACCATAATAAAATATGAATATAAGTCTTAAAAATTGAGTGGAATTCTACCAAGAATCAATATATGAAATCCAAATTTAGTTTTTCCTTACACTTTAACAATTTGGTCATCTTCAATAGTGAAATGACACACTATGGGACATATATTTTCTGGGTACCGCATGTGAAATATGATGCATGAGACTACTCTTTCCATTTTCGTATAATAGTCAAAATTCATTGATGGTTTATTTCCAATGGCCAGGTTCCATAAATCAACAATAAATCATAACATCCCCACAATATCTGCATTGCTCATAGAAAAATTAATATACATATATAACATCACAACTCCGAATAGAAATTCCATCTTCCAAGAAACCATGAGTTCTTACATGAACAAATTTTCTTGATTTAACAGACTAATTTCCATCATTGGTTCCAAATAATTCTTAATACTCTTATCTACAATATCAAAAATACTAAATCAATGGAAAATGAAGACCTATGATACAACTTTGTAACATCCCAACCCTGATGCAACTAAACTAGTTCCCTAATCCAATTCACCACAAGGACTCAATAGTTCCTCTCCATATGCCAGATGCATCAAACAAGATGAAATAGCTTATGGTGTGACCTTAGAGAGAATATTCCCTCATATTATAGAAAAAAAATAGTGGAAATGACCATATATCATAAAATCATTAAACAAGAATTGAAATGAAGCAATAAATAAATGTAAATATAACATGCTATAAAAATAAATGTAATTCCATAAATTCCAAAATTATTATCCCATACATATAACATTGTTCATCCATTGGGTTGACCATACAAGAGGAACTAAATTAGAGAAACTCAAATAAATAGAAAAGGACATAAAATTAACTCTGATCTAGAAAAAAATACATGGCCTTCTCGTCACTGATGAACAGATCAATCCTAATAAGAAAGAAAATACCAAAGTGGCTCCCCTTAATCATGAAAACATGGCCCTCATCTCTGTCCATCCTGCATCATTTATCAACTAGAAATGTATATAGAAGGTCTGCATGCACACTGAGTCTCGTGTACCAGGGTGTGAAATAATCTGAGTAGGCCACACCAATGTTGAACATGTAAATATTATTTCATTAGCACAATCTTATTCTATATGTTTAGCCTAGTCGATACACAATCGAAATGTATTAATAAGATAGATATCATGAACCCACAGTTTTTCCATCGGTCGTTGATCACAATCAACTTGGAAAAGGTCCATGATGTATATTTATATTTCTATTTCTATATATTTTGTCAATATATATATATACATAAATATAAATATTCATGTCAAAGTTTAATGATGTATCATAAGTATAGTTATCAATCCGGTAACGTCCCGATTTTGGAATCCGCCCAGAGGCATCCCGTACCCGGTTAGTCACACAAACTCAAGCGCATTTCACCTAAAGCCAGAGGCTTTTGACTATCAGTGAGGGCCTTGTGTGTGATAGTGGGGAAACTATTCCCTTGTTGGAAAAGTAACAAAATGAAGACTATTAGATAACAATAGAAGAATCAGTAATAATTGAATACAATACTAAATAACAGAAGTCTAAAAATAATAAGCAGGTGGAGCACGTATATATTGATGCATGATATATAGGTTTTGTAAAACATCAAAACATGTCACAATGCTGAAATAAAATACTAAACCCAAGTATAAAAGAAAATAGTAAACGAATCATCAGCATCAAAAGCCTCAAAATGGTCCCATGATCTCCAACTCCAAAGTAGTCAAGTACCTGAAGTATAAGTGAGCATTCTCTTATCTATACCTGCAACAATATAATCTTTTTGCGCCCAAAATCATGGACCAAATTGGGTTTGAGACTAAATATCAGTAGGCGTCCACCAAGAGATTTGTTCCTAATAGTCAGTGAATATATATGGCAGGCAGTAAACAGAAGAATCATTAAACATGAATGTACTCAATAGTAAATATTCCTATAGTTTAAAATCATTCAAATACCACATATCAATTAAGTAGATAATCACAAATAGGTAACCATATGGGAAGTACTCACAGCTTATACCCTATGGTCCTACATAGAAAACACGACCAACCCTCTGGGAAGCACACACAGCCTAACCCCTCTGTTTCTAGGAAAACAACACTAGCAACCCTCTGGGCAGAACTCACAGTCTATCCTACTCCGGTTCAGCTTTAGTATAGAAACTTTGAGGAAGAAATCTCTGTAAATACCCCATATAGTCTCGTATTGGTAACTAAATGGTGCTCTGAGGAAGCATATACGTCTCATTCCCCCTTGTGGTCCACTTCAAGGAACTAAAAACATTATAAGGAAGAACTTACATCAATTCTCCCTATAGTCTCACATCGTAATAGAATAAAAAACAGACCCTCTAGAAAATCCCTCACATCCCTTCTCCCTATGGTCTACAACCCCAAGATCTCACAGCCCTGTGTAAATAAAATTATAATAACAATACAAAGTGGACAGGGTAATCCACATGAACTACATGGATAAACAGTCTACAACATAACAGTAAGATAGATAATAATCATTCCATCCAAAAAATACTAGTCATGGATAGTAAACATCAGCCTAACAGGCAATGCCAGACCAAATAGTCAAAAAAAGAAAACATGGAATCCCCCTCCATAGAATGGAAATGTAAACCCTATTCACAAATAATAACCTCTATCCAATCAACCAATGCATAGCAGGAAAACAAATAGGGCTAAAACCATAAACATGCTATACCAAGTTCAAGGGTATTGTGCACTTTTTCATATGTAACTCCAATACTGACTAGAGAAAGGTAGAAACCACCTACCTCAGTGTTATAGGATCATTATACATGAACCTCATGCCATGAATCACCCTAGAACACTGAAGATATACAAAAATGCCTAAAATGTTCAACCCTTGATATCTCACAAGAAAGAAGTAATCGGAATAATGTGTTCAAAAAGAAGAGATAACTCACTGATGCGATTCCAATGCAACTGATGGAGTTAGATTCGGAGAACGGATGATCAATCGTGGGCTCGGTGAAGATCTGCACCGTACATGCACTCTTGGACAAACTAGGACGGTATGATATGTGTTTCTTCTATCAGAAATGACATCAGTAAATTTAATGTAAAAAAGAAAGTACACGGAATGTACTTTTGATGTACATGGCATGTACTCTCCTTATTTGGCCCCCATATAAGGGGGTCTCCAGATCACCACACACAGTTCTGGGCTCATCCAATACATGGCCGACACACGACTATGGGCAGAAAAAGTGTATATGGAGTGTACATATAAATACAGAGTGTGTACTTCAAAAATTTCCAAAAACTCATCTTTTTTTCGAAAACATCATAAAAGAAAAAAACATACCTAAAACTGATTGAGGATTTGTCAAACATCACCCCATAAAGAAATTTGTCCCCCAATTTCCCAATCAAGGCACCATAAAGAAGAATCTTTAAACATCTCTAGCCATTTTGATCGTACATCAGCCTCCCTCCCCCAAGTCTCATCTTGTACTCGCTTGTATTGTCATAGTACTCATACCAGTGGAATAGACCATCCATGGAGAACCCTCACACTTTGATCAATAATATGGATTGGATGCTCCTCAACCGAGGAAACAACATCTAATTTGACCTCCTTGGGTTGAAAAACATGAGACTGTTCTGAGAATTAATGTCGAAGCAAAGAAACAAAGAAGATGTCGTGAATTTCCTGGTACCTCTAATGTAACTTCAACTGGTAGGAAACTAGCCCAACTCACTCCAAAACCTGAAACAGCCCAACGTACATCATAAAAAGCATAACTTGTCTCTTAATCCACCTATGTCCCAACCTCAATGTGACACGCAAGAAAACCTGATCTCTGACCTCGAACTCCAGAGGTCATCTCTGTCGATCAGCATAAGACTTTTGTCGTGACTGTGCAGTATCCATCTATAATGCCCTGACCCCAGAATCCCAGAGTTGGCACATTATTATGTATCATTGGCATGATCACAAAAGATCAAGTCTCAAAAGACTGATTTGTTTAGTAGCCTTGGA
This sequence comes from Viscum album, assembly GCA_963277665.1. Lineage (NCBI taxonomy): Eukaryota > Viridiplantae > Streptophyta > Magnoliopsida > Santalales > Viscaceae > Viscum > Viscum album. The sequence continues at coordinate 808,651,471 of OY728126.1, read as the reverse complement.
TGTACTAGATACATTCATATGGTTTACATTACATCATAAAATAAAAAACTACAACAACATTGTTTCTATAGAAAAAACTGAGATCCCATTGACTATCCCTATAGTTCAGTCATAATATACTTATTTTCATCCTGGGATAAATAAAACATATAAAGGGGTGATCTTAGATGCTCAGTATGGGTAACAATATAGAAGAAACATTCATAAATCTGTATAATCATGTAAAACAATGTATAAAACTAAAACAAAACACTTTTCAACATAAAAATCATCATAATATGGAAAATATAAATAAAAATAATTCCATTTACTTAATCACGTGGATATTATAGTAGTCTAATAATCACAAGCAATATCAATAGCAACATTCCTAATGATGGAATGCATAATTCCAGACATCATAACCGCATAGGCACTGCCTTGTGCCAAGACTACAAATAAGATTTTTTCAAGGTCGTGTTCCAAGACCCTAGTATGTCTCATGATACCTACCAATTAATTGAGGAGCTATAGCAGGCTCCACCACTCACATACTAAGTCCAATTGATTCCTTACATGAAAAGGTTTGAACATAACATAAACATTAGTATTAAAACTATCATACGAAATGTCAATACGTTATCCATAAACCATGAATGGTGTAAAAAAATACACCATAATCAAACATAACACAAAACCTTCAATATAGAATGGATTTTTTACATCATAAAAAATATGCTTCAAATAATCATAAAATCCATCAAAGGATGTTGACATAGATGAAATTAGTACCTTTTTAGAGAATTATCTCTTTCTATTTTGAAATCAATTAAGTAAACAATTATTTTAAAAATATTCTTATAAGCATGTAAGGAATGCTTTGACGATGTTATATCGGCAGAAAATAGCTGCACCCACCGTATAATTTAAAAAACATTCTTACCTTAATTTTGTCAAAAAGGTCATAAAGTACATTGTTTGGATAACAACAAAAATATTACTTTAAAAACATTTTATATAAAGTCAAAAAAGTGTATAAATGACTTTAACCCATATTCTAGTAAATAGTAAAAATGCTTTGAAATACATTTTTAAGATACATGGATGTGGTTGATAAAGAGGTCCCAGTAGATACTTTACATAAAAACAATCTCGGATACTAAAGGGATTGTAAAATTAACCCTTACCTTGTACTTTTCCTTGGTCAAGGGTAGGTTAAACTCCTGTATAATGGTTAAATAAATGTTATTAAATTATAAAAAAATAATATACATTAATATGATATCATATATGATCTTTTAACATTGTCTTTTTAGTAATATCTTGGTATTATCGTCGTTTCAAGTGTTAACTGATCTGTTTTCCTTTATATGATTTGTTATGTAAGTAATGTTTTATATGGATAGGTTGTATATTATTCATATTCAAAATTATATTAAGTCTTTAAACATTATTTTTAATCCTCTAAAAAAATTAGTCTTGAATGGGTACGATGGAGAATGAATCTCATCGCGTTCGTGGATACTGTAATCCGTACATACGCACGAGCGACGATATCATTCTTTTGATATTAAAATAACATATAATTTGATGGTATATCGTATATATAGAATCATTATCATGTTATATATATTATTTACATCAATTAAAAATCATTATTATACCCATCCAAAAAATAATGTATTGAATAACAATTACACCACGACGTGGAGATGGTAAGCCATACGTACGCACGTATAGTGAAAAGTAATTCAAAGGATGGATAGAATAATGAATACAGTTGTACCATATTTATTATAACATCACAGTATATAGAAGATATTGTAATTAATATTTTATAATAGAAACAACAATGAAAGATGAATTTGGAGAAGAAAGGAACTTGAAAGAGTTGATGAAATATTTACCTCTTCTTCGGGTTCTTCATTTTGATTTGATCAAAAGGAATCCTTAGGTTGTCATTATGACAAAACTATGGCCTATAGGATGAAGGGATGATAGTTGAGAGGGTATTTTAGTAGGGGTTGGCCTAGCCAAATGGCATTGATGTTGTGAATAAGAGAGAAGGGGAAGTGCCCTTTAATAAGAGGGGTGACGGGAACCATAGGAAATCCTAGAAATATTATTTTATAATAAAATTGTTTTCGTTTTTCTTGGTTCCAAAATAAATTATTTAAAGGAAAAGGTGGGGATGGGTTGAAAACCACACAACCAATAGGTTTTAGATAGGTTTGGGTCACTATATTAACTTTATCATTTAGATTTCACTCTTAGTCAAATAGTTTGACATTTACCATGTATCTTTGTATTTTTTTATTATATGTTTAATAAACATACTAAAAACTTCCAAAAGAAAAGAAAGTAGTTCATTAATGTCATATATAATATTATTTAATACCATTTGTGGAACCATAGATTTTTAGTAAAATAATATCAATTAATAATATAATATTTTTTTAAAAACTTTTTTATGTCAATTTTGACACTATTAGGTGTTTTATTTTTTCTAAATTCATAACAGCATTATTACATTGAAAACAATTAATCTAACCAATCCTAACATGTCATATTAACCTATAAAATTATTGGAATTCATAGAAAGTATGAGATTTCATTTATTTGGATATTTATAATATAAATTATTTAATTATTTCCTTAATTAGGTAATTACTGCATCACGTTGTGTCATAAATAAATTTAATTATATAACGTCTAAAAAATATAAATAAAATACCATTATATATGAAATTTTTTATCATTCTAATTAATATTTATAATTGATTTTATCATATGTTTAACCCTGTATTAAAAATGGTTTCCTTATTAAACATTGAATTTAATACTTTTAACACTTCATGTAATTAAATAATAATAAATGACCTAATATAATCCAATTGGACTTAATAGGTTCATATTTTATTCCGAAGGTAGTTCTTGGTTGAATTATACTTATCCAATAGAATTAGGACATGTGTTAGTGTAATAATAATATCATTTTTACCCTTAATTACTCTATTTACTTTTAACTGTGGTAAATAAAAGTAAAAAAGATACTCTTTAACAAAAATTATTTTCATCTAATTGAACAAAATTTTACTTACTGATAACAACCATGTCTCTAGGATTTTTGAAATTAAACTCACAAGATTGGTAAAATTATGTTTTATGTAAAATTTCAAATTCTCCTAGGAGGTGGGTAAAAGAAGGTAAAAAGTTGAATAAAATTTTATTATATCTAAAATTATTATAAACTGACTACAATGAATTAAATTGAACTTATACAGGTATTATGTATCTATTTTGACCTAAAATAAATTTATGTTAAATAAATAACTATTTAAATAAAAATTTGGTTTTATAGTATAACTCATTGTTTTTCACTATTAATCAAAAATAGAGAGTTTTCATGAAAATACCAAAAAAAGACACTAAGCTAATTTCGATATTCCGAATCTGAAAACAAAGACCTTTTTGAAAGGTAAAATTTTTTAAAATTTAAAAAAGTGGGTTTTACTATTCATAACTGCTAGTTTGATTCGTTGTCGTGTGTTAGAACTCGAAGTTGTGTACCACACACGCTATTATATTATTCAAAGAGAAGCGCATCGTGGAAGCTTAGGGTGTTACATTCAACCCCTCTTCAAATAATTTTTCCCTCGAAATTTCCAGATTATTACTTCATAAAAAGACTTCGGTGGTTCTTCATCATAATTTCCTCAGGTTCCCACGTTGCCTCTTCCATCTTATAGTTTCTCCATAGAACTTTTACCAGACCAGTCTTCTGGTTTCTCTTCACTTGTTCTATGGTATCAAGAATCTTGATAGGCTCTTCAAAATACGACATATCATGTTCCAGTTCTAATTTCTCATAGGTGACTACAAGCGTTGGGTCAGGAATTTATTTTCTCAACAGTGATATGTGAAACACATCGTGAACTTTAGAGAGACTTGGATAAATTTCCAATTGGTAATCTACTACCCAAATTCATTCTAGAATTTCGAAAGTTCTGATGTACCTAGGACTTAATTTTCCCTTTTACCGAAACGTATAACATCCTTCCATGGAGATACCTTCAAGAAATCATGATCTCCTACCTGAAATTCCAAATCCTTCTTTCAGTTATCGGCATAGCTCTTCTACCTACATTGAGCTACTTTTACGTGGTTTTGTATTTCCTTCACATTTTACATCTTTTCCACCACAAGTTCTGGGCCTACGAGTTTTCTTTCACCAACATCATCCAAACAGGTTGGTGTGAAACATCCCTTTTCATGTAACTCATCATATGGTGCCATATGAATTCTTGAATAGAGGATATTGTTATATGAAAAATCTACCAGAGGTAAATATTGATCACACATACCATGAAATTCATGTGAGCGTGATCATAACCTATCTTCTGAAGTTTGAATAATCCATTCTAATTATCAATTAGTCTGAGGGTTGTAGGTAGTTCTCAAACAAATTTCATTATCCAAGTATTTCTAAAGATCTTTCTAGAATCATGATGTAAAATGGGGATCACGATCAGAAACAATCGATAGTGGTACTCCATGAAGTTTCACAACATCATTAATATATATTCTTGCTAGACTTTCAATTACTAAATCTTCTATTATATCATGAAAATGTGTTTCCATGGTAAGACGATCAATAATGACCCATATGTCATCTTTCCTTATAGGAGTCTTTGGTATTCCCATGACAAAGTCCATTGTAATATTCTCCCATTAATACATAGGTATGGGAATAGGTTGCATTACTCCCCCTGGTTGTTGCCTTCCAGCTTTTACTTGTTGACAAACCATACATATTAACAAAAAATCAGCAATCTCCACCTTCATGTTGTTAAACCAAAAATTTTCCTTCAAATATCCATACATCATAGTGCTACCAGGGTGTACAATGAAATTGGAACTATGACCATCATCCATCAATTCCCTTTATAGATCTGGAATATCGGGAACACAAATTTTCTTCCCAAATTTCAAAATTCCATCTTCATACAAAAATTAGATCAATCACCCATCATTCACTGCTTCAATCGTTTTTTGAAACTCATCATCATCAGTTTGAGAACTCTTTACCCTTTCTAGTAAAGAAGGTTGGAAACCATTTGAAAAATAATTGATGGTTCACCTTCTATGGTTATTCCCATATCCATCACTACTAGAACCATGAAAATATGATCCCTTTGAACTCTCATCTTATTCAAAACACCAGGATCTTTTCTAATCAAAGCATCTGCCACCATATTTTCCTTCCCTAAGTGGTAGTTTACCGTGAAATCAAAATCCTTGAGTATTTCCATCCATCTCCTTTTCCTCATGTTGATTTCATCCTATGAGAAAATATACTTCAAACTCTTGTGGTCGGTATATATATCATATTTTTCAATATGGAGATAATGTCTCTATATCATCAAAGAAAAGATTATGGCTTCTAACTCAATATCATGAGTAGGATAGTTTTTCTAATTAATTATTAGATGTCGTGATGCATAGGCAATAAACCTATCATTCTGCATAAGGACACAACCAAGTACTTTCTTTGAAATATAACTATAACTAACAAACCCAGCATTCCCCGATTATAGAGTCAATATAAGAGCATTGACTGATCATATCTTCCATTCTTCAAAACAATCTTCACACTATTTTTTCCAAAATTATTTAACCCCATTTTCATGTGATCTTTTTTAAGGTGTTAGCCAACGGGGAAAAATTATGGACGAAACATCGATAATAACCTACTAAACCCATAAAACTACATACCTTGGTTATACTCATCGGTTCTAGAAATTATTGGATTGACTTGGTATTAGAAGGATAAATAGGGAATTCATCCTTAGAGACAATATGTCCAGGAAATGAAATCTCTTGAAGCCAGAATTCGAAATTGCAAAACTTCTCATATAATTCACGTCTTCTAATAGTCTTCAATATAACGCGCAAGTAAATTTGATGATCTTCATATTTTTTGGAGTATACCAAGATATAATAAATAAATACCACTAAAAATTCATCATGATATTCAATGAAAACTCTCTTCATTAACTCCATGAAGACAGATGGTGCATTCGTCAATCCAAAAGGCTTTATGCTAAACTCATAATTCCCGTACCTATTTGAAATTCTGTTTTCGGAATTTCTTCCTTCTTCACACACAACTGATGATATCCAGATCGGAGGTCATTATTTGAAAAGTATTGAACTCCCTGAACTTGGTCAAATAAATCATCAATGCAAGGTAGGGGATATATGTACATTATTGTTATCTCATTGATCTCCCTGTAGTCAATGGAAAACCTCATAGATCTATCATTATTATAACAAAAAGGACATGGTCTCCCCATGGATAAACACTAGGGTGAATAAATACCATATTACTCAATTACTCTAGAGGTTTCTTTAGTTCCACAAACTCTACAATGTCCATTCTATAAACGGTCTTCGATATAGGCCTTGAACTAGGAATTAAATTTATAGAAAACTCAATTTCTCATTCTGGAGGATGTCCAGTTCAACCCTCTAGAAACACATCAACATATTACCGCAAAATAGGTACATAAATTATTTGAACATTTCTTTCCTCATGCACTGTTATTTCATTCTCTTCCACCCCAATAATTTAATTCAGTTCAGTTACTAGGGGTAGATCTAGATAAGAATTAGGTTTTTACATTAATGCTCTAAAGATAAGGTATTATTTATCACTATCAAAAAATTTAATTCCTTATTATTACAATAAATTTTGGCATTTTGGTCCGAAATCCATTCTATACATATGATTATATCAATTTCAATAATGGGTATGATAATGAGATCAGCAGATAAAGAAAATTGATATGCCCTACTGGGGAATGATTCACATAACATTATTGCAATGATACTTCCCTTAAGAGTTTTTACTGGAAACTCTCTTATTAAATCAAATTGGAAATATCTAATTTTCTTAGCAGACTAGGAATATATGAAACAATGTGATGATCCAGAATCAAATACAGAGTTTCAAAACTTGAAAAAACCATTAAATTACTTGCCACTACGTCTTTCGGAGCTTCTAACTCAGTAGTAGTAATAGCACAAGCTTGGCCTTGATCACTTGGCCTTTTTTGAGGTAAATTCCCATGATGCTTAGGAAATTAATTCGCATAATTTATCCTTTCTCTAAAATTGTAGAATTCAACATAGACAACCTCTTTCTTCCCCTTACAATCACGAGCTTGGTTGACTTTTTCACCACACTTGTAACAGACTCCCATTCCCTTTAAGATAGTACAAGGGTGTTTCTTCCCACGTTTATTTTAGGATGGATATTCATCCTTTCCATTCTTCCCCTTATTTTCATTTCCAGAGGGATCAATAGATCTATTATTCTATGGATTTTCTTTAAAGTGGTATTCCATATAAATTTTTTTTTCTGTCTTGATAACACATGAGACAATATTTTCGTATGGCGAGAAGGATTGTGAGACTAATACTAGATAGAGAAATTATTTGAACCCATCAAAGAAATGATCAATATTACCTCTTGGGATATTTATATAATCTGTAGCATGCCACACTAACCTTGTAATGTTAGCTTCATAAATTGTCACATTCTCATCCTCCTTTTCCCTCAGACTCAAAAATTGTCCTTCCAGATCCGCTCGATGGTCATGAGGAATGTATTTTACTATTAAAATTTCTTTAAAATCCCTCCATTAAAAATGTTATACTTCATCATATTTCTTTGTGTTTTGAATTAATGACCACCATTGATTAGCATCTCTAGTGAGGTGGTAAACTGCCATGAAAACTTTTTTCCCTCTCGCTACTTCACAAGGAGTGTAATATTTTTTCTAAGGAACTTTTCCATTGTTCATCTACTAGTGGATTTTTACCCACATAGAATGTTGGTGGTTGTTTCCCCATGAAGCGATCTAACATTGATCCTCCACACACCATATCATAGTGCTCCATACGGGTAGGGTTATCATTTATAAACTGAGTGAGTTATACAAATATAGTGATAAGATGATCAGCACCAGTTGTATCACCCGCCCCACAATAATTATCATGAGCAAAATGGAAATCCTTAAAAGGAGTGTTTTCATTGATAAGGTTTCCATTACTTCCACTAGGCACAATTTCGAAACAATTTCATAAAGTATATTAGTTTATGAATTGCAATCCGTAAATCCAAATTTGTAAAACACATAACATAAATTTAAAAGTTTATGGATACAATCCGTAATCATAAAAATATTTTCATTGAAGAAGTATATAATCATAATCCCTTTATAATTGTTTATAATGAAAATAAGAATTATCCTAAGCAAATCCCATGGGAGTGTCATAAACAATTGTGTCATAAGGCATGTTTTCGTGCACCAGTTCCCATTCAAGTCTAGCTCAAAGCGGTGTTTTTGGGTTTTACCCCTAGGTACTTCTGTACCAGAGCTGTCTATACTTGCTAGTATCGAAACATTGATGTATTTCTTATAAAACTCACAAAATATCTACAATATAAAAAATCTATGAAATTCTTCTATAATAACCCTCAAAGTATTTTTAGGGTAATGTTCTTTAATCATAGTTTATCTAAATCTAGATTCCAAGGATTGTAATAAAATTTCTCAAATACCAACTGTGACAACCCGACTCCAGATGCCAAGATCTAGTGCATTATTACGTAACATTGGAATGATCACAAAAGGTAAAGTCTCGAAATACTGGTTAGTTTAGTATCCTTGTAAGTACTGGATACATTCAAAAGGTTTACATTATATCATAAAATGGAAAACTAAAATAACATTGTTTACAATGAAAACACTGATATCCCATATACTATCCCTGTAGGTCAGTCATAATATACTTCTTCTCATCCTGGGAAAAATAATACATAGAAAGGGGTGATCTCGGACGCTCGGTTAGGGTAACAATATAGCAGAAACTTTCATAAATAAGCATATACATTTATGGAAAAGTATAAAACTAAAACAAAATACTTTTCAACATAAAAATCATCATAATATGGAAAATATAAATAAAAAAAATACCATTTACTTACTCAAATGGATATTTTACTAGTCAAATAATCACATGAAATATCAATTGAAACTTTCATATTGATGGAATGTAAAATTACAGACATCATAACCACATAGTAAAGGCCTTGTGTGAAGAATACAAATGAGATTTTGTCAAGGCCTTGTGCCAGGACACTATTTTGTCTCACGAGAACTACTGATGCATCGAGGAGCTATAGTGGGCTCCACCCATCACATACTAGGTCCAATGCATTCCACATGTGAAAAGGAATAAACATAACATAAACATTCATATTAAAAATAGCATAAAAAATCTCAATACTTTATCCATAAACCATGAATGGTGTGAAAACAACACATCCATATTCAAACATATCATAAAACCTTCAAAACAATATGGAAGTTTTTTATTATAATAAATCAACATCAAATAAGCTTAAAATCCATCAAAAGATATTGAATTAGATAAATTCAAAACCTTCTTAGAGAAATAACTCATAATATTTTGAAATCATTTAAGAAACATTTATTTTTAAATTATTCTTATAAGACTATATGAGAAGATTTGATGATGTTACAGTGGTGTAAAATAGCTGCACACGCTGTAAAAGTTAAAAAAAACATTCTTACACTAATTTTGTCCCAAAAGGTCATAAATTACCTTGTTTGGAAAATGACGTAAATATTCCTTTAAATTTTTTTTATAAAAGGTCAAAAAGGGTATAAATGACTTTAAACCCTTGTCTAGTAAATATAAAAACTATTTTGAAATACATTTTTAATAAACATGGATATCGATGATAAAGAGTTCCTAGTAGATACTTTATGTAAAAACAATCTCGCATAATAATGAGATTGTGAAATTAACCCTTACATTTATCATTTTCTTGGTCTATGGTATGTTAACCTACTATATAATGGTTAAGTAATTGTTATTAAAGTATTCTAGAATCATATTCATTAATATGATATCATATATTATCTTTTAACATTTATTTGTTAATAATATCTTAGTATTATCGTCATTCCGGGTGTTAACTGATTCATTTTCTTTTATATGATTTGTTATGTAAGTAATGTTTATTTAGGATAAGATGTATATTATTCATATTAGTAATCATATTATGTCTTTAAACATTATTTTTAATCATCTAAATAAAATTAGTCTTGAATGGATATGATGGGGAATGAATCTCATCACGTTTCATGGAGATGATAATCAGTACGTACGTACGAGCGACAATATCATTCTTTTGATAATAAAATAATATATAATTGGATGGTATATCATATATACAGAATAATTATAATTTTATATTTATTATTTACATCAATTACACATCATTATTATACCTATCAAATAATAATGTTTTGAATAATAATTACACCACGATGTGGAGATGGTAAGTCGTACGTACACATGTATGGTGACATGTCATTAATAGGATGGATAGAATAGTGAATATGGTTGTACAATATTTATAATAAAATCACAGTTTATAGAAGATACTGATGTTATTATTTTATAATGGGAACAATAAAGAAAAAAGATGTGGAAGAAAAATGGAAGTTGAAAGAGGTGATGAAATATTTACCCATTCTTCGGGTTCTTCTTTTTCATTTGATCAAAAGGGATCCTTAGGTTTGCTTTTTGACTAAAGGAAGGCCTCTTGGATTAAGGTAAAATAGTTGATTGGGTATTAGGGTAGGGTTTGGCAGAGCCATGTTTCTTTGATGGTGTGAATTAGAGAGAAGGGGAAGTTCCATTTTACAAGAGGGGTGAGGGGCACCTTAGGAAAAGATAGAGATATTATTTTATAATAAAATTATCATCGGTGTCTAATGGATAAAAAATGATTTATTTAAAGGATTTGGTAGGGATGGGTTGATAACCACTCAACCATTTGTTTTTAGATAGGTTTGGGTCACTATATGAACATTATCTTTTAGATTTAACTCTTAGTTATATAGTTTGACATTTACCATGTATCTTTGTATTTTTATATTATATGGTTAATAAAAATATTATAAACATCTAATCGAACCTGAAGTGGTTCATTAATGACATATATAATATTATTTACGACCTTTGGCTGAACCTTATATTTTTAGGAATAAAATATCTATTAATAATATAATATTTGTTTTAAAAACTATTTTATGTCAATTTTGACACTATTTGGTATTTTGATTTTAATAAATTCATAATAGCATTATTACTTAAAAATTTATTTAGAAAACCCTAACATGGAATATTAACCTATAAAATTAGAAGATTTAATAAAAAGACTAAAATTACATTTATTTGGATATTTATAATATCAATTATTTTAATATTTCATTAATTAAGTAATTACTGCATCATCATTGTGTCATAAATAAGTTAAATTATGTAATGTCTAAAATGTATAAATAAAATACCATTATGTAGGAAATATTTTATATCTTTCTAATGAATATTTATAGTATAATTTATTTTATTATTAACCCTATATTAAAAATGGTTTAGCTATTAAATATCGAATTTAACATTTTTAACTCTTCCTTGAATTAAATAATAATAAATGTCCCAATCTAATCCATGTTGTCCAAAGAGGTTCATATTTTATTCATAAGGTCGTTTTGGGTCTAATTTTACTTATCCAATAGAATTAGGACATGTGTTATCATAATAATAATATCATTTTTAACCTGAATTACCCTATTTTCATTTAATTGTGTTAAATAAAACTAAACAGTTCCTATTCACTAGATATTATTTTCATCTTATTAAACCAAATTTTACTTATTTATATCAACCATGTCTCTCGGAATTTTTAAATTCAACTCACAGAAGAGGTAAAATTAAGTTTTGTGTAAATTGGAAAATGCTTCTAGGAAGTCGGTAAAAGACGGTAAAAAGTTCAATAAAATATTTATATATCTAAAATTATTATAAACTGACTCCAATGAATTAAATTGAACTTATATAGGTATTATATATCTAATTTGAACTAATATAAATTTAGATAAAATAAATAATTCTTTAACTAAAAATTCATTTTAAACAATAACTCATTGTTCTTCACTATTCATCAAAAATTGAATGTATTCAGAAAAATACCAAAAAATCACCCTAAGCAAATTTCAATATTTTGATTCCAAAAATAAGTCCATTTAAAAAGATAAAATTTATAAAATTTCAAAAAGTGTGTATTACTATTCATAACAGCTATTTTGATTGGTTGTGGTGTTTTAGAACACAATGTTACGTACAAGACACGCTATTATATTATTCAAAGAGAAGCATACTGTGGAGGCTTGAGGTGTTACACCACCCTCTTTTGAATCTACTCTATTTGCTTTGTGGTCTCTTGGAAAAATACGAGATCCCAACATAGCTGCCTCTCATGCTGCCAGCCAACATAAGGGTAATTGACATGGCCTACCTTACAAAGCCTCATAGGGTGCCATATGAATAGTCACTTGAAAATTATTATTGTAAGAAAACTCCATCAGAGGTGTTTGTTTCTCCCAATAACATCAAAAATCTATGATGCATGCTCAATGAATGTCCTAAAGCACCAAAATCGTATGCTCGGACTAGCCATCTGTCAAGGAATGGTAATCAGTAAACAAAATTACCAATATACCTAAAGCCTTCTGTAGCCCCTTCCAGACCCTAGAAGTAAAATAAGTGTCCCTATCTGAAACAATGTTGTGTGTAACCCCATGTATACATATAATATCCCTTATTTATAGTCATCCCAGCTCATCAACACTGAATTTCTCCTTCACTGGAATGAATTGAGAAACCTTCATGAGTCTGTCAATGACAACCCACTCTGTATCTTTCCTTCGAGGTTACCTCGTTAAACCTGTCATGAAATCCATCATGACATCATTCCACTTCAACTCAGGAATGGATAATTACTGAAAATCCCTTCTGGCTACTGGTACTTCACCTTCCCCTACTGGTAGGTGGAACACCTCATGAAAAAACTAGAAACATCTCTCTTCATACATGGACACCAATTCTGATAGTGTGGATCGCGATACATCTTAGTGATGCCAGGATGAAATACACAAACAGAGGAGTAAAATTCCCACAACTGCTCCTTGCATATGTCTTCTAACACCCATACGCACCCATAGAAATGCAATATCCCATCCTCGCCTATGGTCCTTCCATCAATAGGGTCCACTCCTAACACACATTCTCGGGGGACTAGGCCATCAAAATTTGATAGCTGTTGCATTCACACCAGGTCAAGAAGAGTGGATGTAACAGATATAGACGAAATAAATGCCTACCCCTGTGTTTCATGCACCTCCAAATTCATCTTAGAGAATAGAGCCAAATGTTTCCACTCACTATTGGCCTCTTTAACAACATGTACATGAGTCCTCCTTCTCAACGAATCAGCTACTATGTGGCCCTTCCCAGGCATATAGGCAAGCTCAATGTCAAATAGCTAAAGTTACTCAACCCACCTTCTCTATCACAAATTCAGATCATGCTGAGTGAAGATATACGTGATACTTTTATGGTCAGTTAAAACCAAAAAATAATTCTCCAATAAGATAATTCCTCTAATAGCGTAAGGCATGAACAACCTCTTCCAACACGAGATCGTGCGTCAGGTATTTATTCTCATGTCACCTCAACCGCTGAGACCCGTACGCAACGAATCCTTCTCCCTACATAAGCACAGCTCTCAGACCAATACCTAATGCATCATAGTACATAGTATAGTTCTTTCCTGTATCTGGAAAAAATAGTATTGGTGCTACAGACAACCTCCCTTTTATCTCTTAAAAGGCTGACTCATAAGAATCTGTCCACGAGTACTTCACACCCTTCTTATTCAGGCCCATTAGTGGCACAGATAATTGTGAAAATACTTGTATGAAACGTCTATATTAACAATCCATCCCTATAAAACATCAAACCTCAAAGACATTATTCGGTTTCTCCTCAGAAACTACTGCTCCAACTTTCTGTAGGTCTACTTATACTCCTACCTCTGAGATAACATGTCCCAAGAAGTGAATTTGGTCCATCCAAAAGTGGCATTTCAATTGATTTTCATATAACTTATTCTCTACCAGTGTACTCAAAATGATTTCAAGATGTGTGGCATGGTTGTGTTGAGTGTGAGAGTATATAAAGATATCATCAACGAAGACTACCACAAAATAATCAAAGAATATATGGAACACTTAGGTCATCAGTGCCGTGAAAACTGCAGGCCCATTCATGAGACCAAACTGCATAACCACATACTTTTATAGACCGTACCAACTCCGGAATGCTGTAAGAGGTACATCTGATTGTCTAACATGAAACTGTGTCCAATTGGATCTCAATTCAATCTTTGAGAACATTTTGTCTCCTAGAAGTTTATCATGGAGATCTTCAATCCTCGACATGGGATATCGGTTCTTTTATGTAAACTGGTTCAAAATCCAATAATCCACACAAACACTGAGGGTACCTTCTACCTTCTTGGAAAACAAGACAGTGAAACCTCAAGGGGAAGTACTGGGACAGATAAAACCCATTTCCTGCAACTCCTCCAACTACAGCTTGAGCTCCTAATATCTGGTGTAGCTATACTATAAGGAGGAATAGAAACTAATACTGTTACTAGAACATGATCAATTGAGAATCCCACCTCTCGCTCTAGAGGAAATCTTGAAAAGTCCTCTGGAAAGACATCTTTGAAATGATCCACCACTGGAGGAAAATCCAACTGTGATGTCCCCTAGTCATCTACGTATATACTATCAATTTGTGTTGTAACTCCTCCCAACCCATGATGCTCGGGTCCCACTCTGCATGCATGGAAATCCCATTCTCCCTTATAAAGAAACGATATGCCTTCTGGTGATGTAAAACTCACCCTATGATGAAAACATTTTGAGAACTATGAGGAAGTAAACTAGCCACCCCATTTTGAGAATGAAATCTAAGCCTGTCATCTATAGTAAATTGGGGTCCCACACGAAGTGACACCCATCAACCTCTAGAGTGAACTCCATAGAATGACGTAAACTAACCATTCTTGTCCACAACAGAGTGTCTAGTGTCAAGATATCATCATAAGAGAAGATACAGAGCTCGAGGCTCTCCACAACAGTAACAGATATAATTCTATAGGAACCCCCCATGTATCAAAAAGTACAGAAGCTAAAACTGAGGCAACAAGGATCATACCTCAAACTATAGAGGTTCTAGGATCCTTCTATTATTGGGTCTAATCCACTACAAAAGTCTGACATGCACTGTGGCACTAGGATCAAAATTGACCACTCTGAGTTGATGAACCTATTTTTGCTGAATGCCTAGCCATTGGATACCACAACCATGACCTTCACCTCAGCCGGAACGGCCGGAAGAACTCCATTTCCCATAATGGTGAGAAATTTATGGTGTTTCCCTTTAACGCAGAGTCATAGAAGATCCTCTGTCACTACATGTGTACATCCTGTACATGGAGGGTCCTACCTGAGATTTCTGAACCCCATGCCACTGCCCACATAGTTTTAGTCATGGTTGGTGACTACACGGTGTGTACATATAGTACACAACGTGTACATATGAAAAACAGTTTCATCATGAAGAGAAGAACCCATGGCATGTATTCATAATTACATGCTATGTATTCTGGGTTTTTTCAGATATTAATCCTCAGAAACATCTCCAAGACCCATAAAACATGGAAATAAACATTAAAGTGCCAAATTCCCTTCCATGAGGGTCCATACTCCTCGAAAATCAAGGTTTTGAATCTTATACATTTCATATTCAAGGAAAAAAGGCAATGATCCACCAAATTATGATCCCTGAGGGCCCATAACACCTCAAAAACTGATGTTTGGCGTTCATTCAAACATGAGCTTTCACAAATTAATACCCTATCAAATATCAGGTAATCTTATCAAATAGTCTATCACAACAACATGCATATCAAGCGCATCACCTGTCACAGCAACATGAAATCACTAATAAACCCTAAATTTCATGGAATGAATGCACCACATGTGATATATAACAAGTTCCTATATGATGCATTGGATGTAATACCGTCATATAATTGGGTTGAAATAGAAATAAAACCTCAATAACAACAATAATAACAGTACAAAACAAGTGAATCTCCCAATGGTGAAATCATATCAACTGTTAAATTTCCAAACCAGAAAAGAGATTGTAATAAACAATGTAAATTGTCTTTTCCCTATACATGGGTTGGAAACTCCCACACACAGCTTAATACCAAGTACCCATTCTATCATATACTGGACTATAGGCTCCAAATGGTATGTAAAGAAGAAATGAATCATCTAATACCACTTTGTAACGTCTCAGTTCCAGAAGCCACCTAGAGGATCCCCTTACCCGGTTGGTCACATGGCCTCAAGTACCTTTCTCCTAATGTAAGAGGCTTCCGACCAGCACCGAGGGCCTTGGGTGTGATAGTGGGGAAACTATTCCCTCATTGGAAGAGTAAAACAGTGGAAGAGAAACAAATAAAAATAATGGAATAAGTAATAATGGAAAACAACAGTAAACAGTGGAAGACTGAATGTAATCAGGAGATGAAGCACATATATAATGGTGCATGATACATATGTCTAGGAAAACAGCCAAACACATCACAATTATCAAATAAAGTACTAATACAATGTAAGAGAGAAAATAATGAACAACTCCTCTGCATCTCATGCCTCATCATTTAACCACAGTCAACATCTACAAAGTATTCAAGTACCTGATGTTTATGGACGCTAGACCTTATCTATACCTGCAGCAATATAATCTGTTTGGGCCAAAAATCCATAACTAAATAGGCAAAGAGACTACATCCCAGTTTGAAACCACCAAGATATTAGTGCCTAATAGTCTGTGAATATATATGGCAGTTAATAAACAAAATAAGTAGTAAACAAGAAATACTCAATAGTAAACATTCCTACAGTATCAAAGAATTCAAATAAAACATATCATGTTATAAGATAATAAAAAATATGTAACCTGGAAGGAAGTACTCACAGCCTATCCCCTCTAGTCCTACCTAGAAAACACATGAAACCCTCTGGGAATCACACATATCCTAACCTGAATGGTTCTATCAAAACAACACAAGAAACCCTCTCGGTTTTACTCACAGTCTATGTCCCCTGGTTCAGCTTTAGTATAGACTCTTTAAGGAATCACCCCACATCAATTCCCCCTATAGTCTCATATTGGAAACTAAATGGTGCCATGGGGAGGCACATATGTCTCATTCCCCCTATAGCCCACATCGAAGAACTACAGAAACTCTAAGGATGCACTTACATCAATTCCCCCTATGGTATCCCATTGTAACAGTAAAAACATGCCCCCTGGAGAATCCCTCATGTCTATTCTCCATATATTCTACTACAGCAGTTTCTCAAGGCCCTGTGTAAGTCAAACGAGCATAACAATGCAAAGCAGCCAAGGTAAACCTCCAGAATTACTGGATAACCAGTCTACAACATAACATCAAGAAATATAATAATCACTCCATCCTAACAATACTTGGCATGGAATGTAAACATCAGCCTAACAGGAAATGCTAGACCAAATGGTCAAAACTAGAAAACATGGGCAAAACCTACATTTCCTGGAAAAGTAAACCATATTCACCACAAATAACCTATGTCTAGTCATCCAAGGCATAGAAGGCATGCTAATATGGCTAAAACTATAAACATGCAGTACCCCGTTCATACTTATTGGGAACTTGTGCACATATAACTCAAAGATAAACTACATAAAGGCACAAAACACCGACCTCTGTCTTGTAGGATCGTTATACGTAAACCTCAAGTATTGAATCACTCTAGAATGCAGAAGATCTACCGAAACATCTAAAACATTCAATCCACGATATCTCACAAGACTTATGGAATCAGAAGAAGGTGTTCAAGAAGAAGAGATAACTCACCGATGAGATTTAAATGTAGCAGACAAAGTTCGATTCAGAGAACATATGCTCAATCAGGGTGTCGACAAAGATCTGTGATGTACGAACGCTCTCGGACAAACTAGGTTGAGAAGAGATTTGTTTTGTCTGTCAGATGCGACCCTGGTACATTTAATGAAAAAAATAAATTATATGGAATGTAATTTTGATGTACATAGCTCGTACTCCCCTTATTGGGCCCCTACATAATGCGGTCTATAGGTCAACACACACGGCTATTCGCTCGGCCGTTACACGGCCAACACAATGCTATGTGTGACAAAATAGTACATGGCGTGTACATATAAGTACACGGTGTGTGATAAAATAATTTCTAGAAACTCCCCTTTTTCACAAAAATTCAAAAAAAGAGAAAAAAATACCTAGGAAGAGGCTCCAGGTTCTTACAAATCCTTTTGATTTTAATCCCAATTGTTTGGATATCCTGTGAAAATGGAAATGATATGATTACATACCACTCGAGCCATGTATGATTATGTGGATATCTTGGTCAAAAAACCCAAATTGACCATAGATACTTATTTTATGAATGGAAACGTATCTAAGAAAGATACATCACCAAAAGTGGATAAATATCATAATCCTGTAATCACCAATACTCAACTCTAATCAAAATAATGAAGCATTTCGTATATTGATAGATATTATTATAAATATGGTATTCTTATAGATTTCATTCCACACATGCCTTGTAAATCCAATCCAATGTATTAGATATATTCCCAAGTCTGTAAGAGGTCACAAAATTGTGACTCAAATAATCCGTAGGGGTTTGATCCTTTGGTGACTTATAATTAGATCTCTCTAATGGGATGTCAATCCGACTTCTCAAAGTCTGTGATCAATGGGAGAATAACCCTACACATCGCTGGGGAGATTGTAATCGTCCCAGAGAATAAGTCACATCAATGGTAAGGCATTCCATGTAAATCAGAATGATCAGTTAATCGATCAAGAGGGGTGTGATAACCTCCATTACTCAGGATATCATATTCATACATGAGTATAATCATTTGGGATTATATATTCATATATTGTAATCATAGGGAAGTCATTCACAAATAGATGTGAGTGTAATCATCCTACTTAAAGCACAAGTTGAAGTGAGTGGAATCGACCTCATTAAACAACTGATCGAGGAGAATATATTAAAACTAATCATATAATAAACCAATGAGACTATAAAGATCAAAATCATCATCATAAAAAATGATGTGTGGAATTCCCATTCATATAATGACAAAAATATGGATCCCTAGAAGCACGTATGGGATCCCAATGATATAAACAAAAGGTATTAGAATATGTATTCTTGTGATAATGTCTAGGAAACCCAAATTTAATATTATAAGATAGATCATAGTATGAACATTTAGGCATCTCGAAGGTATATGTCACATCAGGTCACGCTCATCGACCACCAACAAGGAAGCACCTCAATAAATAATCACTAAATTAGTAGTAAACTTGTTAATTAATTAATCAAAGATAGGGATGGAAAAAACTCCTAACCCACCACTAATACCATAGAACAATGGTTTTACACATTCATCATGGGTTATAATGTGGCACCTTCTACCATCACTACCCAACCCCCCAATACACTAGCTTAGGATTGGTCAAACGTCTTGTTACCCACTAGGATAATTCAAAACACAAAAGTGGCATCCTATTTGGGATCGCCAATCTCAATACATAATAGAATGCATCAAACTTATGATCCTCATTTGTGAAGGTAAAAGGGACAAACCATCATTGTATCCTATAATAATATGTAAATTTATTCATTTAACATGGGATCCTCAAAATGGTACATAGGAAGGGGAACCCTACATGGGACCCTCAACAACAGTATATCTAGGTAGAGGTGTCTTTCATGGGATCCTATGTACTATATATATAGTTAATAGGTTACTATGTGGGATTCCCTAAGTCATTATTAAGATAATTCAACCCACATTGGAACCTTGGTAAAAGTTAAAAGATAATGTCATTGTACACAGGACCCTCTCGGTTGAAATGTAGGAAGATGCATCTTATATGGGGTCCTCAGAAAAAAACTAATCTCATTGACTCATAGGATAGAAGGGAATATATATCAAGGGAAACATCATAAAGGGTAAAAATACATTTTAATTGGTCATGGTAGATGGATGATGGACCATCATATATAATGGTCTCAATCTAAAGAGACAACTAGATTTTATTATCAGAGGAGTAACCTCTATGTTTTGAAAAAATATTGAAGCATCTCCTAGGATTCCTCAAATCACATAATGGTTTCACAATCATAATCAACATAGAAAAAAAACTAAAACTGATATACTCATGTGTGAACTTTTTACTGAAGGTTTAAATGATTAAAAAATCCAATAAAGGGTATCCAGGATAAGTACATGGCATGTATACCCACCACACCACGTGTACCCACAAATCCCCACATGGGTGTGTACTCCAGCTAGACATGGGTTGTGAAATACCAATTACATTATGTTTTGATCATGTACATGGATTATACCCAACATTGGGTACCTAAAAGTGTATTTGACATAGCATGTCCATGTACTTTTCCTAGTGAGGTACCTCAATATGGTGTGCAACCCACAAGGGGTCTGTCCATGTACTCAACACAACCATGGGCCCCTCCATGGGTTGTTTGTCCGAGTACTCGACTACATGACCAATTCTAAATAAAATTATTGTATAACCCCAAAATTTATTTTACCTTTTAAATGGTTATCTTCATCTAATATGATGATCTTATAATTTTTGTTCAAGAACTACAAGTCTTATTATTGGGATCTCCCAACAGGAAATCCCTCAAATCGTCGTTAAATACTATTTATCTCTCCAAAAGATATAGATAGAACCAAAATTTCTATTAAGAATGAATACAATGGGTTAAAACCTAAAACTAATAATATATATGGATTTATTGAAAAACTTAAAAACTAAATACGTTTGAGAAGAATCCTCTAAAGCATCGTATGTTTCAACAGTCCACAGATACCATATGACGATGTGGCTAATCCCGGGCTCTACTATAGTACCTCTCTTCCCATATAAATTTATGTATCTCTTTACACCTATTATCCCTTATAAATACAAATAATGTATCCCTCTTTTAGTGTACATGAGAATCTAGATAAGGAAAAATAGCAATAGAAAAGAAATCAAATAAAGGGAGAAAAGAAATGAAAATAAATCAGAAAAGAAAAAAGGGGCCTATGCCAGCACTGGAACCCAAAACAATTTTATATACCTCCTATAAGAAAAATACATTAAAGACTAAAAATTTGAGAATAAATCTCAATCTGACAGTTGTTAAAAAATATATCTGAAAGAACCTGTGAAAGTAAATTAGTATTTAATTAATCAAATTTTAAATATTAATTATTATTTAAAAATTTGAAATGTCTATAATTTCACCAAACTCATTCCCTGGGGTGAAAAAAATATAATTAAACCAAATAATTTGTTAGAAAATTTATCCACGATCATCTGTTATGGTAAAATAACAAGTTTAACCCTTATAAACATTTAAAATAAAAAATTACAATTTTTGTTCAAACATTCCCATAAAAAATGATTTATTTCAACGATTATATAATTAAAGATGTTATAAAATATATATCTCTATTTCATGGGATGTTTTAAAGTGGGTCATGGAAGAAAATTCTATTTTTCAATCTTTACTAGTACCAACTCATCCCATGTTTTTAATCATTTCTAGAGTAGCATTAATTCCATCCTTTCTTTTTATAAATGCATTTAGTAACATTCCAATGAAACTGTCACACACATTTTTTTTAAATATGACTAACAACATAAAAATGATTTAAATACAGAAAATACACAATGTTAATAAAAAAAATCCAATCTTCTTTTCAAATCAGTTTTTATAGTCTTTTTAAAAAATGTTTTACCAAAATCAGGGACTATATATTTTACATTCTAAAATTGTTGCTCACTAATTGGTGGAGATGGTTTTGTACATTATTATAAAGTCAAATCATATTTCTTCATCCAATATTGGAGCTTATTTCTTAAAGGCAAAAATATATGATGTCTTAGAAACGTAGTATTTGATGAAGGTTTCATCCTTATTGAAAGTTTACTTGTTTACAAATGTTGCACCATTGATTTCCTTTATTTTTATATCCTTATAAATTTCAATAAGCTTGAAATTAATTTATTGTCTAACACAACATGGATCTATATGTGAAACATTCAGTTATGTAAGAATCATATAATGTAAAACCTAAATCCCATAATATTTTCAAATCATTGATCAATCGATACAAATAAATATCAATATGATTACACTATTATTTTGATCCTAATATAAGTAGGGATAACATAAAATATTTTTGTTTCATGAAATACCATGGTTTATATTTATAATTTACCATCATAACTATCTATATATTTTGAGTTTTTTATTGAAATCCAAAAGGATCCACTCTGTATGTAAATAGTGCAGGATGAACATTTCTTAACTCTTTTCCAAATTCAGGATACTCATGATCAATTCCCTTTCAATGAGGAGATTATTTTTCCTAATAAATTCCCTCATATTTATTTATTATATCCACATTCCACAAAAAAAATTATAGTATCCAAACTTAATATAGGCACTCAAATATTGGAATATTGGGAACGTACCATACATCTTTCCTAGAAACCAATTCATATTTATTATACTAAGAAGCACCACACATTGAGAACAGTTTTGTTTATTTTTGGTCCTTGAGAAATATTATACATTTTAAAATGAATATATTCTTTTAGATTTTATACTCATTTAATATATCATTCCTTTTGCATCATATTAGAGGCAAGGAACCTCAGTGTTTATTTGGAGAATATCATTCAAGAGAGTAATTAGTTTAGTAATACATAAATAACTTCATATATTCTGGTCATTTAAATTATATTTCTTAAATATGGATGTTGATGATGTATATTTTGATCATCCATCATAAAATAGTGTATTTACACAACAATTTATCTTTTAAAACAATTTTTGGAGATCTTGAAGTTCATGTTAAACTATCATGTAATATCCTCAATTCGATCCTCATCATCATTAACACCTAAAATGATGTCCTCGATATGGTCATCGTAATTTTCCACAGATGTAATCATATCAAAATATCCATAAAAAATTATCATCCATGTCACTAGCTACATTTAGTTTTTCACATGTTTAGCCCAAAATTTAATACATGAATTCATTCAATGATATATCATGTTTTCTTCTAACTCCTCTGAACCAATTAGTATTTATTATCAAAAATTTAAACAAAAAAAAGGGATTTAAGAAGGTTAATATAAATGATCTTCTAGAAAAAAGATGAACTCATTCACCCCGTCCACATACTATTTTGTTATATTATTTTTATCCATCAATTTTTTATTCATATTTATCATATTTGATTTAGTAATATTAATATCTAATGAAAAAAATAAATATGCAGAAATTCTATTCTTTGGAGCCAAAAAAGACAATTCTTAAATAATTATTTGTGGTAAATGAATTCATTTCCATATAATAATAATAGCTAAATAATTGGTATTTATATTTTTTAGTGGTGGAAATTATTGAAGGAATGGAATGTTTGATATCTATAATGATACAATGAATCTAAATAAATTTTCTTCTATTGAAAAATTTTTAGATTTCAAATATTATTAATTAAAGGACACATCAATTTATTAAATAGATAGAAAAGTCCCGGAAAATATATTGAATAATTGGAATCTATAAGAGGGAGTAGTTTGTATTTATTAAATTTATCACTTGGTATGTGGAATCCCTGGTGGTATTTAAGTGATTGAAATTTAGGATCTAAACATGATCTTTTTCAAATGATGAAAACATTTATATGTACCAATAGCAAGGTCTTGAGAAACTAATGTTTGAAGAAACTCTTGAATTTAAATCAAATGAACTAAAATCCTTGTTTAAAAATTCTCATATTCCATTATCATTTCATATAGTTCATATTTCATTAAATAGTCATTTAAACAACCCGTTCCAAGAAATTTAATTAATGAAACACCACATTAAATTTTAAAACATTACAGTTCTTAAATCAAAGTAAAAAAAATAAACACCCATATAGGAATAAAAACTATCACTATCCTCCAAATAATGAATTAAAAAATTAAATCATCTTTATAAAAAAGGAATGAATGTAAAAAAAGATATCCTAGGAATATTAATGTTAAAGGACTACTAAAACTTGAATGTTTTATTTAGAGAATCCCATTATTAAAAACTTTGTATAAAAAACTATTAAAAAATAAAATTTGAGATCATGAACAACCATTTTTCATTACACAAGTATGCATTTATAAATTTAGAAATCATTATGTTCGTATGTATGTGATACACTAGTGAAAAAATTCTTTACAATGTCAGTTTTTAATTTTTTATATTAGTTTTTAGATTCCATTAATGAAGGATGTTTTATAAATATTTTCTTTAATGTCTGTTAAAAAAACTAAAATTATATATCAATGATGGAATATAAATTTTATGTCGGATATTATATAACTGATGTAAAATGTCATATATTACAGTAATTATTTAATAATTGATGTCAGAAAATACTTCGGGGTGATGGTTTTTGATGTAGGTTATTAAATAAATGATGTAAGACATCATATACCACATTGTTCTTATAAAAACGGTTTTAGAAAACAACCATCCCAAAGCCTTATTTATGTTGCTTAATAATTATCTTACAAGAAATGACATTACGAGGAAGGGTTTTTACATCTATAATTTAATAAACGATGTAAAAAAATTTATACCCAGCCAGTTATTCTATAACCAATATAACAAACAACTGAAAATATTTTTAACATCAATTATAAAATAATTGATGTAAATTTTTTTAAAATAATCTTATTTAACCCTTCCTCTCCCTACTGAACAAACCCAAAAAATATAAACAGTAGCAGAAATAGTAGAAAAAATATACATTCCTAGTTACAACATTCATTAATTGAAATATTAACTGCAAACAATCCTAAATCTAACAAAAATAACTACGAAATACACATTTAGTATTACAACATTCAAAATTCAAATATTTAATAAAAACAACCTATATTCCAACAAAACATGTAAAATGATATTCCCATTCCAAGTATAAATGTTTGGTATCTTGGGAACTATAAGGGTGAGGTACATTAAAAATATATAATTGAAAATTAAATTAATCAACGTGTATAATGAATAAAAAACGAAATATAAAAGAATAATATATAAGGAAATCTAATAGGTTGAACATTATAATTGTTTGAGAAGTAAATATTTCATACATAAATCTAAACACATAATATCTTCATTCATTGATGATTTTTTGTTTATTCCATTGTTTTTTAAATTATTTTTTCAATTCAAAATAACATTTTTCTGAAATATATCCAAAATGTAATAATTATAAATGGAAATTCACCTTTACTTTTAAATATTTTATCTTGAAATTATTTTTCATTCCGATTTTCTGAAATATATCCAATAACCTATTAGAAAATAATATAAATGAAATAAATTTAAAATTTATTATAATATAAAAACTATTGTATAATTAAAACATTCATTCCAAACATGTTCTTAAAATTCCCTCGCACATCACCATGGATAGAGAATATCATGTAAAGTGTCTTCTCCCATAGAAAAAACCACCAAACTTCCAATGGTCACTATAAAAACAAATTATTCATAGTGTTTATTATGTTAAAAGATAAATAATAATTTGTGAGATATATATTTCATACCTCTTAACAAATGAAAACATCTAACACTATGTAATTATATTTTGTTCAAATCTTTCTGCAAAATAAACCTTTCTTTTTTCCTTTAGTCAATGTGTGAACTTCAGGTGAAATCAATTTGATGTCCATTAATCCAAATAAATATATATTTCTATTATCCTCATACATTTTAAAAAGATACCTCATACAAAACAGAAATAAGAATCAATGTTAATAAATTTAATGCAGGGAATGATTTATGTTAAGACATACATGGAAAAGACTTGTGTCACATTGATTCCCAAATTATCTTCAGTAATAAGTCCATGATATCATTTTTTAGAGTCACCACATTTATTGCACGCCCACATACATGAGATTCCATTGGAAATGTATAAACACCTGTAAAAAAATTGAAAATCTTGGCAATTAGTGAATACAACTATAATTTTCATATGAATTCATAGCCCTTTGTCATTTTTTTGGCTATATAGTATTACAATATCATTTAATTATTCCTATAAATAAATATATAAATACATTAACTTTAAAATGTCAAAATTATTTTCTTAAAAAAATTTAAAATATACACATACCTCTATGGTAATATTTCATAGAAGTCTAGATGGATTAACTAAAAAGTGTCCAGTACATTTTCCAACATTCCTCACTTCATATATAAAAAACGTTACTCCTGTTGATATTTAACACCCTGACATTAGTTACCCAAAGTCAGTGCATTATTAAATAACAGTTTCATGATCAAAAGAGATTAGGTCTTGAAAGATCGATTAGTTTAGTAGTCTTGGAAGTACTAGATACATACATAATTTTTACATTACAACATGAAATAAATAAACAAAATTGTTTCCACATTCAAAAGACTTATATCCACTAGCCAATCCCTAGAGGTCAATCATAATATACTTATTCAAAACCTGGTAAAGAAAACATAAGAAAGGGGTGATCTCAGATATGTAGTAAAGATAATAATATAACAGAAAGTATCATAAATAATCATAAACATTTACGGCAAGGTATAAGACTCAAAAACAGTACATTTAAACCTAAAATTCAGTATAATATGGAATAGAAAAATCAAATAATTCAATTTAATAATTCCCATGGATATTCTACCAGTTGAATAATCACACGTAATATCAAAATCTAATTTTATAGTAATGGAATTCAAAATGCCAGACATCATAACCACATAGTCAAGGCCTTGTTCCAAGACTATATATAAGATTTTGTGAAGGCCTTGATCCAAGGCACTGGTTTGTCTCATATGATCTACTGATGCATTGAGGAGCTATAGCAGGACCCACCTATCACTTACTAAGTCCAACGCATTCCTCGTATTAAAATTTAGAAACATATTATAAAAATTCATATTAAAACTAGCATATAAAATGATAATAATTTAACCAAAAACTAGTAATGGTATTAAAATAGAACATCCACATTCAAACATATCACAAAAACATATATACAATATGGAATACTATATCATAATAAATCAACTTCAAATAAACATAACATCCAACAAAGGATATTGAAATATATGAAATCAAAACTGTTTGAGTGAAATATCTCTTTCTATTTTGAATAAATTTAATAGTCAAATAATTATTAAAGAAAAAAATTATTTTCAAAATATTCTTATAATATTTTAAGGGATGATTCAATGGTTTTATAATGGGACAAAATAGCCACACCCTCCTTATAAGAAAAAAAAATTATTTCATTAATTTGTAGAAAATGTCATAAAGTATCTTGTTTTGAAAGCAATGGTAGTATTACTTTCAAAAAATTTCTATAAAATTAAAATTATGGTACAAATAACATTAAATCATAGTCCATTAAATAGTAAAAATGATTGGAAATGCATTTTTCAAAAACATGGATGTAGATGATAAAAATTTCCCAGTGGATAATTAGGTATAAATAACCTCATATAACAAAGAGATTGTAATGTTTAATCTTACCTTTAAATTTCCCTTAGTTGAGGGTAGGTCAACCTCCTGTATAATGGTTAAAAATATTAATTAAATTATTCAAAACTGTACAAATACAATAATTATATCATACATGATCCTCTAATATTTCATTGTTAGTAATATTTCAACTGTATCACTGTTTTGAGTGTAAACTAATTTGTTTTTTTATATGTTTTGTTACGTATGTTAAATTGGTTATGGATACGATGTATTTGATTCATATCCTGAATAATATTATGTTCATAAACATTTTTTGCAATCATCAAATGAAAATTATTCTTGAATGGTTATGATGGGGAACAAAATCTCATCCCGTCGTGGAGAGGGTAAGCCGTACGTACACACGAGAGACAATATCATTCTATTAGTGGTGAAAATGTATGTAATTGGATGGTATATTATATATAAATAATAATTAAAATGTTATATTTAATGTTTACATTAGTTATACTCATTATTATACCCATCCAAATAATGATGTTTCGAATAACAAACTACCCCACGACGAGGAGACGACAAGCCATACGTACACACGTATGGTGACATTATCATTCAAAGGATGGATAGAATAATGAAATTGGTTTGCACAATATTTATAATAAAATCTCATAATGTAAAAGGTATTGTATTTATAATTTAATTATGTAAAAAAAGGCAAGAGGAAGTGGCAGAAAAAAATTACATGAAATTGGTGATTAAATAATTACCTCTTCTTCAGGTTCTTCTTTTTGATTTGATCTAAAGGGCTCCATAAGATGGGTTTCAGATCAAAGTAATTCCTCTATGATTAATTAAGGGTTGTTGGGAGGATATTTGATCAGGGTTTGGCCGATCCAAAAGGCTTTGGAGGTGTGAAATTTAGAGAATGGAAAATACCATTTTATAAGAGAGGTGAGGGTCACTTTAGGAAAAGCTTGAAATACTAATGTATTATTAAATCATATTCATTTTATAATTATTCCATAAGGATTTATTTAGTGAATATGGTGGTTCTGGCTGGAAAACCTCTTAACCAATAGGTTTTAGAAAAGTTTAGGTCACCATATAAACCTTATCTTTTAGATTTAAGTCTGAGTTAAATAGTTTAAAATTTACCATGTCTTCTTGTATTATTATAATACATAGTTAATAAACATATTATAAAATTCCAAGAGAACCACAAGTGGTTCATTAATTAAATATATATCATTATAGAAGTCCTTTTTAAAAACCTTATATATTTAGGAATATTATCTCATTCAATAATATAGTATTTGTTTTAAAAACTCATTTATATCAATTCCACCACTATTGAGGATTTTTTTTGTGAAAGTCACAAAAAAATATGATTATTCAGAACAAAATACATTATATAAACCCTAAAATTTTATATTGACCAATAACATTAGTAGAATTCATAAAAACTATCAATTTACATTTATTTTTAAATTTATAATATCAATTATTAATCATTTATTAATAAATAAATTAATGCATCATCATTGTGGCTTACAAAAATTTAATTATTTAGCGTCTAAAAATTATAAATAAAATATCATGATTTAGTATATCATTATTCCTTTTCAATTAATAATTATTGTTGAATTTATCTTTTGTATAACCCTATATAAAAAATGTTTTAGTTATTAAAAGTTGAATTTAACAGTTTTAACTCTTCTTTAAATAAAATAATAATAAATATCATATTCTAATCCAAGTGGATCAAAAAGGATAATATTTTATTCCTAAGGATTATTTTGGTCAAAATAAACTTATCCAATATAATTAGGACATGTGTTAGGGTAACTATAATATCATTATTACCTTCAATTACCCTATTTACTTTTAAATGTGGGAAATTAAATTCCAATGGTACTATTCACCAAATAATATTTGCATCATATTGATCCACATTTTATATAATGATTTCAACCCTATATTTTAGAATTTTTAAATTCAATTCACTGTTGTGGTAAAATTACATTTTATGAAAATTTGTTAATGTGCCTATAAGATGGGTAAAAGATGTTAAAATGTTCAATAAAAGTATCTATATCTACTCTTATTATAAAATTACTCCAATGAATTTCATTAAACTTATATAGGTATTATGTATCTATTTTCAGCCAAAATAAATTGAAATAAAATAAATAATTATATAAATAAAAAAGACAGTTTTAAACAATAACGTAGTGATTTCACTATTAATTAAAAATTAAATGTTTTAAAAAATTTACCAATAATTCATCCTAAGCTAATTATGATATTCTAAATCCAAAAATAAAGTCCATTTCGAAAAAATAAAATTTATAAAATTTTAAAAAGTGGGTGTTACTATTCATAACAGCTAGTTTGATTGGTCGTTGTGATCTTGAACACAATGTTACGTACAATTTAAGTCATTTTATTATTCAAAGGAAGAATTACATGGAAGCATGGGGTGTTAAATTCTTCCCTCCTTTAAATAATCTTGTCCTAAAAATTTCAAGAATATTAATGAATAAAATGATTCAGGTGGTTCATCATTATAAGTTCCTCGTGTTCCCATGTTCCCTCTTCCATATTATGGTTTCTCCATAGATCTTCCACTAGAATAGTTATCTGGATTCAATACTCTTGTTCTCTGGTATCAGGAATCATGACAGGCTCTTCACAATAAGACAGACCGGGTTCCAGTTCTATTTCATCATATATGAGTACATGGGTTGGGTTAGGCTTGTATTTTCTCAATAGTGATATGTGGAAGACATCATGAACTTTTGAGAATCTAGGAGTCATTTTCAATTGGTATGATACAACTCCAATTCATTCTAGAATTTTGAAAGGTTCTATATTTTTGGGACTCAATTTACCCTTCTTATAGAATTGTATAACACCCTTCCATTGATATACCTTCATGAAAACAAGATCTCCTACATGAAATTCCAAATAATTCCTTCATTTATCTGCATAGTTCTTCTTCTTACGTTGAGATGCTTTGATGTGGATTTGGATAATATTCTTCTTTTCCATTTTTTATTAACATGTTTTGGGCTTATGAGTTTTCTTTTACAAACATCATCACAACAAGTTGGTGTGCGGCATCTTTTACCATCGGGTAATGATGTGTTTTGATAATCTTATCATATGGTATGTTTCCTTGGATATTATGATATTCATTTACATAATGCCCCATTTCTCTATAATTGTACCATTAAACATTAACATCCACATTATTTCCCTTGAACTCTGGAGCATGGTGGTCTTTTTCACCACACTTGTAAAAACTCTCATTCTGTTTAGGGAAGTACCAGGGTGCTTCCTCACACATTTTCTATAGGATATAAATTCAAAATTTCATTTCTTACCCATTTTTTCATTTACAAAGTTTTTAAAATAACTCTAGTTTTATTTCGGTTCGTTAAAGTCGTAAGATATAGAGAATTCCTTTTTTGTCTTGATAACACATGAGACTATCTCTTTGTATGAGTAGATGGATTGTGAGACTACTGCTCGATGGATAAATGGATTTAACCGATAAAATAATCGATCAATCTTATTCCTTGGGATGTGTATATAATTTTCATCATGCCTTTCTAGCCTTGAGAAGTTAGCCCCGTAGTTTGGACATTCTCCTCCTCCTTTTGCTTCAGACTCATAAATTTCCTTTCTATATCCTCTCAATGTTCATGAGGAATGTATTTTTATAAGAAAATCTCTTTAAACTACCTCTATTTAATATTTTTTACTTCTTCATCATCCTTTATGTTTAGAATTAATGTCTATCATTGATCTACATCTCATGTGATATGATAAACTGCACTGCAAAATTTTTCCCTTTTGCTACTCCCCTAAACATAAAATATTTTCCCTAAAGAACTTATCCATTGTTCAGCTACAAATGGAATTGTAGTCTCATTTATGGTTATTGGTTTTTTCCTCATGTCGTGGTCTAACATTGACCCTTCGCATTGTGGTTCATTATTCTCCATATGGGTAAGGTTATTATTAATAACCTGAGTAAGTTCTCCCAGTTTTTTTATAAGTTATTCAGCAGCAGTTGGGTCACAAGCTCCACTATAATTATCTTGACTAGGAGCGAAATCACTAAATGGATTACATGAACCGATACTATTTATATTCCTTCCACTAGGCTCTCTTTCTAAAAAATGGTATACCCAATTTTTGTTTATGAATTGCAATGCATAATTTCAAACTTGTAAAATACATAACATAAATTGAACAATTTAGGCATATAATCCATAATTATTAATATGTTTTCTTTGAAGAAGTATTTACTCTTAAATACATCATAATGGATTGTAAATAAAAAGTAAATTATCCTAAACATATCCCTAGGGAGTGTAGTAACCAAGAGTGCAGGAAGGATTGTTATCGTGCACTAGTTCCCTTTTGATTCTAGCTCAATGTGGTGTTTTTGGGTTTTACCACTAGAAACATATTTTCTAGAGCCGCCTCTACCTGCACTTATCAAGACAGAGATGTATTTCATAAACAATTCAAAAAATATCTGCATTATCAAAAAACTAGTAAGTCTTCTATACTAATCCTCAACATCCATCTTAGTGTAATGTACTCTAACCATCGTATCTCTTAAATCTAGTCTCCAAGGTTTGTACTAAACTTCCTATGATACCAACTGTAATTACCTGACCCTAGTAACCTACAGTCAGTGAATTATTACCTAACATTGGCTTTATCACAATAGATCATGTCTCAAATGACCGATTAGTTTAGTAGCCTTGGAATTACTCGATATATACATAAGTTTTACATTACATCGTGAAATAAAAAAACAACAATGTATCCCATTTTAACAGACATATATCTCTTATAGTATCTCTATAGGTCAATCATAATATACTTATTTATATCATGGAAATAAAAAACCTAAGAAATGGGTGAGCTCAGATGCTCAGTAAGGATAATAATATAACAGAAACTATTATAAATATGAAAAAACATTTAAGGATATGTATAAGACTAAAACATGGTACATTTAAACTTAATCATATGTATAATATGGAAAACATAATAAAATAATTCAATTTATATATTCAAATGGATATTCTACAAGTCGAATAATCCCATTTAGAAATCAATAGCTAATTTCGTAATGATGGAATGCATAATGATGGACATCATATCCACATAGTCAAGGCCTCGTGACAAGCCTAGAAATAATCTTTTTTCAAGGCCTTGTTCCAATACAGTATATTATCTTTTGAGAACTACCGATTCATAGAAGAGCTATAGTAGGCTCCACCTGCCACTTAGTAAGTCCATTACATTCCACATTTGAAAATATTGAAACAAAACATAAACATTCATATTATAACTAGCATATGAAATGTTAGTAATTTATCCCTAAACCATGAATGGTATAATAAAACCACATCCACAAACAAACATATCAAAAAAACATCAATAAAATATGGAATATTGTATCATAATAAATTATCTTCAGACAAAAGTAAAATCCAACAATGGATGTTGACATTGATTAAATCAAAACTATTTTAGAGAAATATATCTTTACATTTTGAAAACATTTAAAATTCACGTAATTATAAAAGAAATATCTATTTTCAATATATTCTTAAAATCTTTTAAGGGAATCTTAGAAGGTGTTATAATGGCAGAAAATAGTCGCACCCTCTGTATATGTTAAAAAACATTCTTTTTTTCATTCATCAATGTGGTCATAATGTACCTTGTTTGGAAAGAGTTGGAAATATTTCGCTCAAATAATATTATAAAAATTAAAAAGAGGTTATACATTAATTTAACCCATATTACAGAAATAGTAAAAATGTTTTGAAATACATTTTTACGAAACAAGGATGTGGATGGTAAAGAAGTCCTAGTAGATACGTATATATAAACATCCTCGAATAATAAAGAGATTATAAAATCAACCCTTACCTTGCACTATTCCTTAGTCAGGGTAGGTTAAACACATGTGTAATGGTTAAATAATTTTTATTAAATTACACAATAATTCACATATATAAATATGATATCATACATGATCCTCTAATATTTATTTGTTAATAATATTTCAGCAGTATCATTGTTTCGGGTGTTAACTAATTCATTTTATTTTATATGTTTTGTTACATAAGTTATGTTTTTATGGATATGATGTATTTTATTCATATCCTTAATGATAATAGGTTCTTAATCATTATTTTGAATCATCGAATGAAAATTATTATTTAATGGTTATGATGGGGAATAAAATCTCATCGCATCGTGGAGACGGTAAGTCGTATGTACACACAAGAGACAATATCATTCTATTATTGGTGAAATCATATGTAATTAGATGGTATATAATATATAGAGAATAATTAACAAGTTATATTTATTATTTACATTTATTATTCTCATTATTATTCCCATCTAAAAAATTAATTGTTGAGTAACGAACTACACCACGAATTGGAGACGGTAAGTCGTACGTACGCACATATGGTGACTTTGTAATTCATAGGATAGATAGAATAATGAAAATGGTTGTATAATATATAAAATAACATCTCAGTATATATAAGTCATTTGATTTCATATTTTAGTATTGAAAAAATTTGGCAAGAGGAAGTGGATGAATAATGGAACATGAAAGTGGTGATGAATTAATTACCTCTTCTTCGGGAGATTTCATTTGATTTGATTAAATGGGATCCTTAGGATTACTTTATTATCAAATTAAGGACTCTAGTTTTATGTGAGGGTAGTTAGGAGGGTATTTGAGCATGGTTTGTCCGACCTAAAAGGCTTTGGAGGTGTAAAATTAAGATAAAGGGGACTACGCATTTAAAAGAGAGGTGAGAGTCACGTTAGAAAAAGCATGAAATATTATATTATTATAAACTCATATTTAGTTTATAATTGCTCCAAAAGGATTTATTTCAAGTATATGTTGAGGATGGGTCTAAAAGCACACAGCTAATATGTTTTAGACAAACATAGGTAACAATATAAACCTAATCTTTTAGATTTCACCCTTATTAAAATTGTATAACTATTACGATGTCTTCTTGTATAATTATAATAAATAGTTAATTAACATACTAAAAAATGAAAATATATGATCAAGTGGTTTATTAATGACATATATATCATTATATAAGTCCTTTGGCCGATCAATATATTTTTAGGAATTTTATATCATTCAATAATATAGTATTTTTTTAAAAACTCATTTACATCAATTTTGACACTTTTTTGTATTTTGTTTTTATGAAAGACCAAAAAACATTATTACTTACAGAAAAATATATTAAATAAACCCTAACCTATCATATTAACATATAAAATTAGTGTAAGTCATCAAAAGTCTCAATTTAAATTTATTTGTAAATTTAAAATATCAATTATTTATTCATTTATTGATATGGTAATTATTGACTCATCATGGTGTCATAAATAAATTTAATTATTTAATGTCTAAATATTAAGAATAAAATACCATGAAGTATGAAATATAATTATCTTTCCTATTAATATTTATATATTAATTTATCTTATGAATAAACCTATATAAAAAATGTTTTTGTAATTAAATGTTGAATTTAACACTTTTAACTCTTCTTTAAATAAAATAAAAATAAATGTCCTAATATGATCCAAGTGGAACAAATATGATTATATTTTATTCAAATGGATGATTTTGTTCTAAATAAACTTTTCCAATTGAATTAGGACATGTGTTTGGGTAATTATAATATCATTTTTAACTTTAATTACCGTATTTACATTTAATTGCGTTAAATAACATTCAACAGTTATTATTCCCCAAAAACTATTTTCATCCCATTGAACCAAATTTTTCTTAATGATGTCAAAAATTTCTCCCAAAATTTAGAAATTCAATTAACAGAAGCGATAACATTACGTTTTATGCAAATTTCAAAACATGTCTAGAAGGTGGGTAAAAGACAATAAAAAGTTCAATAAAATTTTATACATATATTCTTAATATAAAATGACTTTAAAAAATTACATTGAACTTATATATGTATTATGTATCTATTTAGACCTAAAATAATTTTATATAAAATTAATTATTATTTAAATAAAAATTTAGTGTTAAACAAAAACGAAGTGTTTTTCACTATTCGTAAAAAATTTATTGTTTTCAAAAAAATACCAAAAATTCACCAAAAAATAATTTCAATATTCTGAATACAAAAATGAAGTCCATTTTTTAAAATGAAATATAAAATATTTAAGAAATTGGGTATTACTATTCATAATGGCTAGTTTGATTGGTCGTGGTGTGCTAGAACTCGATGTTGTGTACTACGCAAGCTATTGTATTATTCAAACAGAAGTGTATTGTGGAAGATTGGGGTGTTACATGATATATATATATATAATATCCTATACAATGAATCTATTATAATCTATCAATAACTTTTGATGATGATTTTTTTCTCCAATATAATTTATCATCCCATATGAAACTTTATAATAGTGAGGATCATCAACATACAACTCCCAATAACTAGGAAGATGTGAAGGATGGGTGTAGATGTAGGATCAACAATTGGGTCAGCAGGCAGAGGTGGTGGAGTGAGTATAGGAGTTGGAAAAAAATATTCTCTTCTGGTAGAGGTGGAGGAAAAAAAATTGGGTTTGTAGGTAATGGTGTGTGAGTTGGTACTTCTAGTAGAGTAAGAGTTGGAATTACATCATGAAATTGTCATTCCATGTCTGCAGACATGGACGGTATCAATTCTCTTATCATTTACCCATTATTGTATTAATTGTTTGAACTCCTCCATCAAAATATTCTTTTTTTAATAAAAAACTAAATGGATGATGATAATGTAGGTTGTAACACTTTTTTCACCAATACACTTTCCATGTATCCTCGTACGTGACTCGGGTGTTTCGAAATTCCCAATTCTATAGATAAAATATCTTACCACCCTTCAGCTACAAATACCCCATGTGTTCTCTTCTCCCCAAGTGAATATTTATGAATTATTTGAAAAAATATATAATGGTTATAGTTATAAATTGAATTATATTAACTTAAATAAATAAAATAAACATCTTATGATCCTCTTAGTTACGACCATAGATTCTTCTATAAGATATTTCCCTTTCTTTCTCATTTAATCCCTCTTCAATTTTTCATGTCCTGCCGAGTGGTGGATGGACAACCTATCCAGATCTTGAAGACTCGGCTATTAGTTTTTTTAAATTTTCAACCATCATTTGTTCTTCCAATAAAGTATACCCTCCTTGAGATAAGGTATGAGGGCGTAAGTTTCTATATTGGAGCTCCTGATGATATCTCCTAACTTACTTTAAATTAATAATAATCTTCCATTAATAAAACATTATGAAATCATTTATAAGATAATTAATATAACAAAAAATCAAAAAGATTATAGTACACTTATCAAAAATGATTATTGTATTCTACCATAAAAAAATTAGTTCTATGAGCCTTTTAACATAAAAGGATATATATGACATGGATGGTCATGATTCCTTTTCCCATAAATGAGATGTGATGTGAGGGTTGATTTCAAACCCCTCAATCTCTTAGAAGTCATCTATAAACACTTCCTCCTAAATCCTCCAGTATCAGGTATATAGAATTTAATCTGATAAGAATAGGGAAACCATATTATCCAATAATCATTATATGATTAATAAAACAATAACAAAATATCTTACGAAATGGTCTCCCATAACTGAGATAATTTTGTCTTTTATACACTTATACAATTATGAATCAAAATGCTTAATTTACTTTTACCCTGAGTTTATACAAAAATAGTGTTTTTTTGCATTAGGACTCTTGGAATATCATTATCATCAAATTCTACCATTATCCTATGGTCCGGGTTACAATCAACTGATAATTTAGGTAAATGTGTGTTCCCATGTTTACCAAACCACTAACCCTTCTTTTCCACTATGGTAGT
Source organism: Viscum album (assembly GCA_963277665.1). Lineage (NCBI taxonomy): Eukaryota > Viridiplantae > Streptophyta > Magnoliopsida > Santalales > Viscaceae > Viscum > Viscum album. The sequence continues at coordinate 808,613,759 of OY728126.1, read as the reverse complement.
ATATGAAGAATATTAGGGATCCTCAAGATAATCACATGCATGTTCCTCCCTAGAGGTATAACCATGACACTCATCTCCAGAAGTATGTGGTTTATCAACTGATTGATCTCTCATTATCCTTCAAAACAAGGAAACAAAAAATTAGTAGAAAAATATGAAATTAAACTATTACAATACTAATCTAAATAAAAAATGAAAAATTAAGAAACACGAATGTAAACTATAACTTTACACATTATTATTCAAATTTTTTATGGATTACTAAAATCATAACAATTGTAATGATAAATGAAATTTCATGTAATTGAATGAAAAAAATCCAAAATTGGTGTAGGAATATTAGAAATATTACTACCTAATAAATGATTTTTTACGGACAAATTTTTTTTCTAACATATTAGATTTGAAATAATTGTAATTCAAAAAAATTATTAAATATATAATTATTTTAATGTCATTCATGGTAATCTAAAAAAACTTATATAATATAAAAAATCATTTATACATAATAGTTTTAATACTGTTATCAATAAAGAAAAAAATAGAATATCTAATATTTTTTGAAATTAATAAAAGTAAATGAGAAATAATCATATGCTGCCTATAAAATTAGGAATGTACTAATGGATTGTTTTCCCAAATTCCTTCTTCACGATCATTCCTTACAGAAAAAACTGTGGCTATGAAAGGCTCATCATTTTTATTTGTTAATCATTGTATATTAGTAGGGATCTCACATAAATCATCATATTCATCAAGTTTATTATCACCAAAATATTTTTTTTCTTCCTTGTAAAAAATTAGAAAACTTCATATCAGATTGATCGAGAATATATAAATTTCTTTCATGCATTTTCATTAAAAAAAATAATTTTTTATCTCTTCTAATCTATTCAGATTAACAAGTGTCATTTCATATTCATCATGTATGACAGTTTTGTAACTAATAAAACATTTTCAATTAAACACTGGATTTTTAATTTTATTATATTCAACCTTATATATTTCTTTGATGACTCCATAATATGCAATTGATGTATAAATTGGTATTTTTTTCTTTAGAACTCAAAAAATGAATTTCTTATACAAACACCAATACACCACAATTATGAACTACACTTCTATTGTCTTGATCTTTTATATGAAATTTATAACAATTAATGTCCTAATAAAACCATGTTATCACATTAAAACTTGTACCACCCACTAACAATCATGACATCCTTGAAGAATCTTATCTACTAAGTACATCCTTTTTTAACCCTGGAAAAAAAGTTTTTTATGCTAATTCAAATTACACATTTATTTCTTCTTTGGATGACATTAAATCAACTAATTAATATGAAATTTTATATGTGGTTGAGCCTCATGTATTTTATATGAGTTTTATTAATATACCTTCTTAATCTATTCACCTAACACAGAGTTGACTTTCAATCCATTAATCAAATTTCCCCCATTATTAACCCTTTCAGGGAGAGATAGAAGGAGACCAATGTGCTCTATCCTGGACAAGTAACTCATACAAAACTCTGAAACCACCTCATAAATATACTTTTCAACAATGGAGGATTCCGGTCAATATCGATTCTTAACATATCCCTTCATTATCTTCATATACCATTCAAAGGGATAAATCTGATGTAGATATACAAGTCCACAAATCAGTATTTATCATACTAGATGAACCATTAAAGCCACTATTATATCATAGAAATAGGGAGGAAAATATATTTATAATTAAAAATGTATAGTAATTTCTTTTTTCCAAAATATTCAATGAATCCAGATCAATCTCCTTATTGTAAATTTATTTGAAAAAATTACACGCCTTTATGATAGTCTTTTAGACATGGATGGTAAATATTCCATGCAATGGAAATGGTAGAAGTCATTACATCATGGCATGAAAATCATCATATTTCATACCATCCAATATTAAATCCTTCAAAGAGACAAAAAAAATTACATTGGAAGAATAATCATACAAAAATTTGATATCATGAAGACACTTATGAAATATAATATTCTCCCTCTTGGATAATGTATGACAAGACAGAGGATGAAATTTTCATCTTCCATTATGAGTGAGGGATAACTCCAAATTTGTTCCCATTAAAATTAATTATAATCTTTCATTCAACTCTTCTTTATTTTTTCCATTAATATCAAAAAAAAATCCAATCAGACTATCTCAAATATTCTTCTTCACATGCAGGACACCGATGTTATGTTTCACTTCATGATATCTCTAATATGTTAACTCAGAAAATAATTAATGGTTATTATTTATATCATTATCTTATTAATATGCCTTTTCAAATATCACATCATGGTTTTTCACCCTCTCAAAATTCTCATCAATGGATAAAGGTTTGGGAGAAATATAAAATTATTATGATCCATTGAATGAATTTTTAAATATTCCTTATGATTGATCAATATGAAAAAACATTCAATAAACCATGTATATTTTTTCCACCTATGATGCAATTGATAATATGAAGTCTTTTTTTCTAAAAATATTGATGCATTATAGCCCTTTAAACTGTATCTAGACAAACTTCCTTATGCTAGGAATTCATTTATAGTGAATATAATCACTGCATAAATTTGAAAATGTTCCCTTTTTTAATAATCATACTCCATAATACCATCCTCCCATAAGAGTTTTAAATAATCAATTCATGCTGAGAAGAAAAAAGCAATATCATTTCCAGGATTCTCTTGTCCATGTATCATTAAACTAACCATGACATATTTGTGCTTCATAGAAAATTTTAAAGATAGGTTGTAAATTTACAAGAAAACAAGCCATGATCTTTTTGTGCTACTAAGGCTTCGATATAGAGTCATTCCATCCATTCAAAACCTATGTTTGATATTTCTAACATCATTTCCGAATATAGGAAACTGGTGATGAGGTTTCATCCACTATGGAAAATCAGCTTGATGATGTATTTTTGAATCACATATCTATATATCAACATTCCATCATAACAATTTTCCATTGTTCGAATTAAAAAATAGATATTTGGAATGGTTAATTATAGTAGGATACCAAAATACCTTGGATGGGAACTCTCTATTCCTTAAATCAAACTATGATTTTTATTTCAACTTATATGATGATGTCCCACATTTAGGACACTCTGACATAAATTCATATTCCTTCCTATATATGACACAATAATTCTTGAAGGAATGTATTTTTATAAACCCCATTCCCACTAGGCATAATATTTACATGGACTTATAATGTGAATATTGAAGATCATTTTCTTTAGGTGGGATTTCTGTTAACAATTGTAGTATCTCTACAAAACTCTTACAACTCCATCAATTTTTTTCCTTTAGGTTAATAAATGTTAAGAAAATATATAAAACCATAATACAATGTCTTTTAAACATCCCAATGTAGATGCTCAATTTTCTATTATTTCTAAATTTGTTCTTCTTCAATATCATGAATTATATTTTCAATTTCATCATAGTTACCATCATTCAAAGCATCATCATTAGTAAATATGAAATTATTCATAGTTTCACCATACCAGATCCAAGAGATATAACTCATATTTAACCCTGAAAAATTAAATTGTCTTTAATCTCTATACATTTCAACTTCATCATATTTAAAAATTTTAGGCATGCAAGGAAAAACAAGTTATTTGGAACATTTTATTTTAATGTTTCCAAAAAAGAATCAACACCTTCCCCATATTCAACACTCATTCAATATTCCAAAATCCAACTCCGACTCATTATTACCTAAAAATATCAAAATTATATATCTTTTTAAGAAAATACAATTTTATATTTATATGAAATATGTCATAATATGAATGTAACAGAATTCGGAAATATAAAAAAAATACATGATTATTTGAATAATACAATTACAAATTATACACAATTAAGGAATATAAATTTAAATATAAATGATAACCCATAAAAAGATATGAATGGAAAGAATTTTAAAATAAAAATATTGTTAGATAAGACTGTTATACATTTATATAAATTATAAAATAATTTGACAGTAACACAATTTTGTAATATAAAAAAAATATGTGTATTTGAAAATTATAATGATATTGTTTTAGAACGATAAGATAGAAAACCACTATGTAAATATAAATCATCATTGTCTAGTGTGATGTATTATTAACCCATTATAGCTTGAGTTTTGTTACATAATTATTTATCATATCTATCGAAAATGTTAACCTAACAGTTCTTAGGATTGAATTGAGTTGAAATATTTTCTTTATTTTATGTTATTTTTATGGTCACATTTATGGTTTTTAAAATTATTATTGAGTTTTTTTGTGTAAAATGGTCTTCTGTATGGTCGTAATACCTTTGTGAGTTTTAAGTAGATATTATTAGGTTTTGAGACACTTTTACAAATGGATATAAATTAGACTCAAAGATTATGCATTTATAGGAACCAATATTGTCTTGGGAAGGTGGTGAACGTATTATATTCAAGGTATGTTTAGAGGTTTTTTAGGGGCTATTTTTCTAAATTTAAATGCCTCGAACTGGTTCACTTTATAAATATTAATCAGACCTCTTGGGGGTAAGGCCACAACCGAGATTCCTCGTATGCGCATTCTAGAGGCTAGGGACTAGAAGAGACTGTTTAATATTTGTATTCTTAGAGGAATTTATCCTCTATAGCAATACTAAATATATTATAATAATATTAAATTAAAATTTTTGGAATGTAACAAAAACTATGATATAACAATAAATGTTTAAATAATGCATTTGTAAATAAATAATCGACAAAGAATCAATATACTATGTTATAATATGAGAAGTCCACTAGAAAAATATGGACTACATACAACATGACCATATAAGGAAATAATTAAATAAACAAATGGGCCATCTCCTGTAGGATTAAATATTCATTACCAAACACTTGGACAAGTATACCATATTTTTTCATGATGGAATAACCAAAAATTTATTGTATTATATAAATTACAAGGGACCAATTGTATATATTAAATGTCTCTATGGTGAGGCATATCCATATGGGGATTTCATATTTGAATAAGGCATCAACCCAAGCATCAAACAAATGTTACATGGAGATTCGTGACCAACAATTTCCGATAAAGGATATGAAAAACCATATCCAATAATGAGGAATGTTATAACTCATATTTTAATCAATAATCAATCGAACACCATTACCAATAATGAGGTATTCCATGTCTAATGATTTTACATAAATAAAAATGGTACGTCATTTCCAACGATTATAAAATGAGGAAATTAAACAAGATATCTCAATATTTTTTTAACCGAAATAAAAAAAACCGATATTTAGGGAATCTGTGAAAAATAAAAATCAAAATAGAGGTGTTTGAGATTTATTTTATAGTTTCATGTCGATCATATAGATTCACTAAAAAAAGATGATGAATACAGCTAGAAAATTGTTGTTGAAGGCCATAGTTCCAAAGAATCATTTCTGGTTTTTTTGTGAGAGAGGGAACTTAATCATTGTCACCTGATAAAAAAACAACTCAATAACCCTAAATGGGGATTCATAAAATTTTAAAATGATTTATCACATAAGTTATTTAGTAACAAACTTGATAAAGTGTTTTTTATTACATTTATCACATCAATTATTATATAACTGATGTTATAAAGCCGTGATATTTGCTTTATCACATTGGTTTTATAATAACCAATTTACAAATGAAATTTATCACATCGTTTATAGTATAACCAACCTAAAAAAAAGATACATGATTTATCAAGTCAGTTATTATATAACTATCTTGATATGTCCAGATAATTTATTTTTTACGCTGGTAATATTATAAGATACATGATATATCAATTTTCATGACTTTTCATGTCAGTTATAAGTAAAAACATGATAAATATTGTTTGTACTAGTGATAATTCATTATGAATTCATAATCCATGTGCATAACCCATGTGTTTAAACCATATCACTTGTGTAAAATATATAAAAAATGAAAATCCATAAAATGTATGTATATATTTATTAATAATGATAAAAAAGTGTTAATTTATTCTAAAAAATATAAAAACTTATTAATGTTATAACATGATGAAATTATTAAGAATCGCTATATAATAAAATTATTCAATTTTAGAGGATGTCCATAATTATCAAAAGAATCATGAAATAATTTTTATCAGTTTCTATAAATATAAAAAATTTAAAAATATATACAAACTAAATTTGACTCGTTTCTTAATTCATATAAAAATTAAAAGATATTTGTTGATATTAATGTGAATGAGGTTCTTATACCTATAAATCGAATAAAATTAGGTGGAATAGTTTTATTTTAATCCATGGTGGTTTGATGGATACAAGGAAATTATATCTGATTGACATTTGTGCACATGAAAAAAAATTACAAACTTATCATTTGTAGTCACCGCTATGCATGATATTTGCGTAGGGTTTTTGCAATGCATAGTTAAGAGATCTAGATAATTGTTGGAATTGTTATCCTAGAACAAACAATTTTTACATTATTTACATGATTATTTAATATATTTTAATATTAAACATCTTATTACATATTGTTCATTATTCGGCATGACTATAATGTAATAAGGTCATGTAGTATTTGTCTCATTAATAAGGTCATAGTGGTTCCTTACTAAGATGATAACCATGAAGTTCTATGACAATATTCTTAAAAATAGTTCTTCTAGTTTGATGACATACTATTATGGGAAACCTAGTATTCAAACTGTCAGGTGTGAGTACTCATAAGTAGATGATACTTCTTTTCCTGAACTTTACACTTGGTAATCTCCATGACGATACATTATGAGAACAAAACTCCCAGTAAGAATTCTGCACGTTTTGGTGTCATTGGATATTCCAATCTATGAGCATGTTTAATGGTTCTTAGACTTTAATATTATCATTAATACGTGTCATGAATTATACACATAGATTTGCTGACGAAAACCATCACGCCATATGTTTGTGGGAAGTACGGTACATCTTGTGTCTCACAAATGACATGTTATTAATAGATAAGTCAAGGAAGGATTTTTTTCCATCTATTATAGAAGTTTACATATCATATCAGTTATTGAAATAGAACTGTTTCCCTAAATTCCATGTCCATAGTGTAACAATGAGTTTATTTCAGGTAGTCATAGAATAATGTATCAAGAATATAGTTTTATGACACTATCATTAAACCTACTAGATGTTATTTTGTATTAAAGGGATTATATTACTTCAGTGAGAGTTAATATGTGCATGTCATCATTATGACTTTATGTTCCTTATCTTTGGTGCCTTGACCCATTCCTAGATAGTAATATGGTACATTAGGAAACCCACCTAAGGCTAATGAGAATGAATCTTAGAGTGTCACACACTATGTGTTTCTGGTAGTCTCAATTAAATTCTATTTGATTCTAATTAATTGAAAAAATATTATTCTCAAGACCAAGGAATAATTTTCTTCATTTTAAAATGGTCACATAAATTAAATAAATTTTTATTCCCTGGATTTTGAATAAAATGTATTTATTTATTTTTTCGAACATTTAATAAAAATTTATTTACTACTTTGTAAATAAAAAAAATTATTTAAAAGAATAAAATTTTATACTTGGGTGTTCAATATATGGAAGAGGAGTTAAAATGGACCAAGACCATTTCCATTGATAAATTATCTATTTACAAGTCGGTAAATAATTTATATCAAGTTAGCATAAGAAATAATAATAATAATATTGTTATCAATATACGAAACATGATTTCATTTATGTTTTCATTTTGTGCATGTTGATGCATCACAAATAACGGTACTATTATTGTTATTATGTGGAATGGGTTTTCTCTAATAGTTATAATTTCATTTAATTATTGTTTCAAAATTAAATATTGTAACTGAAACCCCTTATCGATTAATATGCAGGTATGTCCACTATGCCAAATGCTGGTGAATTGCGAATTATTGAGCCAAACATCTTGTCTCTCAAATCCTCTAATATCTCCCTCTCTTAAAAGAGAGAATTTCATTAAGATTGAATAGTAAATGATAAATAATGATAGATTCAAGACATTCATTCCACTACACTATCACCAAGAGAAATAGTGGCATTCATTCGAAACCGTTAGAGCTTGTGTGGACCACTGATATTGGAATTCCACTTTGGATACTCACAAGAACAAAAAAGGCTATCTGGAAAGGTCATTTCTGATGATCAATAATAGTGAATGAAGAATTTACTAATGTCCCAGGTATTTAATTTATTCATAAATTAATAAGTCAATTATAAACATGATGTGCAAGATCCACTTGTTTCTTATTCTGCATTATTCTTCTCTTTTTCTAAATCAATTATTTCAATCCATGGATATTGTCATTCATTGTCGCATTTATTCTGGATTGGTAGTCAAATATGGAAAATGTAAATGCTGGACCTCCCAGTTTCTATGCTTTCACAATGTCCGGATCCTTCAAGTTGTTTAAGAGTGGTCACATCTTCATTTATAATTATTTAAATAATTATTTGATGATTTACACATTGAAATTTTAGTTTTTCAATTAATGTTAAAGCATTATTGTAATCTGAATGTCAATATATGTTCTTCACCTTTTCATTTATCATAGATCTAGTAGAAACAAATAATTTGTTAATTAAAATTAATTTGAGGTTCTCAGCCAGAGGCATCGATGATTCTGTCAAGGTGACACTATATTATACATCGAGTACTCAAATTTTCACACGATGTAATATGCAATACATGGAAAGTAATTTAGATTACACACCATGTAGTTGTGTTTAGCGAATCAGGGTTAATTTAAAAATTACACAATCTATGTGCATTAATGACATGTCGTATAGTTAATTCTTACAAGGCATGTTGACCATGACAGACTGGCACAGATTCAGCCAGATTACAAGCAGTTTGTCTCATTATAAATGGTGTCTTGTACCTTCAGATCAAGGGCCAAACTGTGTATCTGATACATAGCTAAACTGACATGTAACCATGTATACCGAAGAAAATATTATGTGTGGCCCACTAGATACGTCGTTTACTACATGAATTCGAATGTACTGCTTTCATGCTGAGTCCCTAGGTGCGTACTTTAAATATGATGGTGAAGTCAGTACACACCAAGTTGTCAGAACTACATGTCGTGTGATTTATGAAATTACACAAAAAGAAAACATTAATTTTTGTGTAATTTTCAGAATTACATATCATGTAGATTCGAATGGGTGTTCACCATGTTACTTTCAATGTTATGTATAAAAATCTTAAAGAAATTCAAAACGTGATTAGGATAAAAGGAATGATTAGTTATTGATAATAATTAATTTATTCAATCATGATTTATCTTAATAACAAATATTTTTGAATTTATAGTACTATTATTAAATTCCTACTTTTTTCATGTTTTTGGATGATCATGAGCTAGACTGGAACATTTTATGGGATTGGTTTCATTTTAATTTTTTATAAATTAAAAAAAATCAGTGTTCCATCTCTCAATAATATGTAGGGTTTGCGTACCCATGGTTTCATTTATGTAAACCCCTATTTTTTCCCTCATATTTTTATGAGTTAAAAATAATACGTATTATATAAAGCTACCTAGCTTATGGAGGCAGTTCAAGTAATGATCCAAGGATAAAACTATTCAAGGAGATACAAAGGTTGACGGGTGGAAAAATGTAATCACAAACTCAAAAGGTTCAAGGTGTTTCTCCCGTAATTCAGTGTTAGATTATCAACTGACAGATAAACTAGCCATTATAAAATCTCATGATCATTCCCTTTATTTATTTTATTTTTTTCTATTTCATGGCTTATCATTAAGGATTTTTTTTTCAAATAAAATAATTAATTAATTAATCAACCATACATGATAGAACTAAAATAAACTATTCATATTCGTAAATATTATCAAGATATGGTTAATCACTTAACTATGTTCCCATTAATATTAACGAGTGTGTGATAAAGATAATAAGGAATTTTATGTATAATAGATAAAAATACATCAATGAAAAATTAAGTCAGACTAGGCCTTCTTTTACTTGATTAAGGGAAAAACTCAATAAACCTCTGTGTTTGACCAACAATTTTGGGGACACTTACATTCATATAGAAATACATTAAGAATGCTTCAGGTTAAAATAACAATATTACTTCAAGAGTAGTATCCCTTTCTATACTTGTTGTAATATTGGAGGAAATTTTAAGAAAATACAAGTCAGGATTTCAGTATTGGGACTCCACTGAACAGATCAAGGAGCTACAATCCTACAGTTTGGAATGAAATCCTGCCTAAATACCTTAAATATATTTACCAAACCATATTGGGGTTATTTGAAGGGGAATATGGATCATTTCCACTAGAAATTCCAAGAAACAATACATTCCGAGTTTAATTTTGACATCCATTATAAGATGATAATATAGTGGGAGGCCAAATGAAATTAATTTATTATCCCCCATAAAATTTAATCAAGAATGTACTAATTATATGCTCTTTTAATTTTAGAAAATATTGAAAAACTTTTCAACCGCACTATCTCTGCTATCAATACTTGATAAACATAATAACCTTGATGGTAGTAACTTCTAGGAATAGTTTAGATTCCATTGAATCATTCTACACCATGAATTGAAATTTTTTGTGTTGGATTCCTCATTAACTGATATTCTTTCCCAACATGTGAGTGATGTGTAGTTCTTGGTCTACAGAAAACATATGAATGATGAATTTGATGTCCAATGTTTGATGTTATCATCAAGGACTAGTAAATTCTTTAAGTCTCCTAAAAACTTGGATGCATATAACATACTTGAGAACCACTTTGGTAATTACTAGGAGTGAGAAATATGTGAATGATTTGAGATCTCTAAAGAACTCTTTCAATGTAATCTTAGAGTGGGTGCCCCATCAGGCACACATGTAGTAAAGATCATCGGCTACATTGTGATTCTAGAGGTTCTATTGTTCAAACCCCACAAGGAACTGTGTACGAATCTCATTCTCACATCACTCTGTCAAAGATTCTCCATTTTTTTTTGAATTTCAATCTGAAAAATAATGATAATTCTCTACCATATCATTTTATCGTCATTTTCCAAGTGGATAAAGACATGATGTGTGAAAATCCTATTTTCCATATGGTGAATAAGAGGAAATAGATGTTGAATAGCTTTATGCCCAAAGATTCTTCATGCCCTTCCTAAAAAAGGATCATCAAGGGGTCTAGAAGGGATCAATAGGATTTTTGTTTCTCAAGTGGCATGAAGGGCCACTAGATGAAAAAATACACCCAACTAAAGAAGCAAGTGGATTCTTTAGGTTCCTTCTATAACCAAAAAAATCTTATATATATGTCCACACTATGATAAATATGGATTTATCTTCAAGTTTGGAAATGAATGTTTCCTCTTTTATAAAGCTATAATTCTTTTTGGTAAGTCACATTTATATAAAGGTGTTTATGTTTTGGAATACACAAACCATGCAACGGAAATTGATAATGAAACTACTTCACATGTCTTAGACTACAGCCAACATTGGAATCACTGGTTAGGTAATGTAAATGATAAACGCTGGAAAAAGTTACATCAAGATGGGTATTTTGATTATTTTGAACTAAAAACACATTGTGTTTGTCATGAATTTTCACTAGTAAAAATGAACAATGGCCCATATAGTGTGAAAGGTGAAAGAGCCAGAGAGATTATTTAACGAGTTTATACTGATGAGTGTGGACCATTTCCCATTGAAGCAAGGGGTGGGTACTAATACATCATATCTTTTACTGATGATTTTAATAGATATAGATATATCTACATCATGAGGTATAAGTCATATTCTTTTGTTAAGGTCATGGAATACATGAATTAAGATGAGAACCATCATGGTACGATGATTAAGAAAATCATTTTTGACCGAGGTGGAGAATATCTTAATTAAGACATCATTGATTACTTACCGGAGTTTGGGATCCTTTCCAAAATCACACCTCCTTACACACCCTACTAGAATGGTGTAAGAAAAAGTAGTAACATAACCAAGTTGAACATGGTGAGAACAGTGATGATTCAATCAATTCTTCCATTAAACTTTTGGGGATATGCGTTACAAACAAAGGCACATATACTAAATTGAGTACCTAATAAATCGATAAATGATATTCCATAAATTATTTGGATTGGAAGAAAAAAAATTATCAAATTTACATGTGTGGGGAAGAAAAGAGTTTTTCATGAACTCCTCCAGTAACAAACATGAACCCCGAGGCACAATGTTCACCTTTATATGATACCCAAGGGAAACATGGAGATATTACCAATATGACTCCCCAAAAAATTATAGTGGCAAGACATTTCATATTCATTGAGAGGGAGAAAATATCCAAAATAGATAGTGGCAATGACATAGACTTCGATGATGTATAGGCTCATGGTACAAAATAGTTGGTACAGAAGCAGATTCAATAATTTCCCATGGAAGATTGATCTTTTCCACAGACACAAGTAATTTATCAGAGCACAAGATTGGTTAGAGAAGCGGAATGGTATCTTTTTCTCATTATCGAGGATGGAGACTTGTTATTAGTTGATAATAATGATCATCTAACCTAAAAGAAATAATTATGTGGAAAATTATTTGCTAAGTAGCAAGAATCCATGAATTCTGAAATGGATTCCATATACCAAAACGAAGTCTAGATTTTTGTAGACACTTAAATAGATGTAAATCCTATTTTTTCCAAATTGATAACAATAAATAAATTGTACATGGAGGGAAAATTGAACACTTATATGGAAATATTGGAGTCAAAATTGTTGAAATGGTTTCATGGAATTGACTATAATGAATTCATTTCACCTGTCACAATGTTGAAATCCATTATATTTCTATTGAACATTGTCTCTTTCCATGACTAAGGGATTTGGTAATTAGATTTAAAAATTTCCTTCCTTAATAGGAACCTTCAGGATGATGTCTAAATGATATAGCCTGTAGGGTTTCTAACCCTAAAGGATGAAAATATGATATTATAGTCGAAAAAATCCATTTATGGAATTATAAAATCATCCATGTCATGAAACATTCATTTTGAAGAATCTATAACTGAATTTGGTTTTATAAATATTGAATGTGATCTTTATCTTTTCAAATGGTTTAGTGGGAGTGAACTTGTTTTCCTAATAGTATATATTTGTGACATATTACATATTGAAAATGAAATTCCAGTCTTACAGTCTGTTATGGCATGTTTGAATAAACACTTCTCTATGAAGTACTTGTGTTAGGCAGCATATATTCATGGGATCATAATCCATTATGATAGATCTAAGAGATTGTTGGGCCTATATAAATTTACATACATTGACAATATGCTGAAAATATTTAGTATGGAACAATCCAATAGGGGATTGTTTCTAGTAGAACATGGAATTAATATTTCCAAGAAAATGTGTTCTCAGAAACGTGTGGGATGAAATTGAAAGTTAAATATTCTATAAGAATCATTTATTGCCTCAGTCTTATATGTTATGCTATGTACCATGCTAGATTTATCTAATGAATTGAGTGTGGTAGGAATATATCAAGCTAATCTAGGTGACCTCCATTTGATGAAAGTAATGATTATATTTATGTATATAAGGTAGGCTAATGATATATTCATTTTTTAGGAGGATATGATAAATTATTCATTATAGGATATGTAGAAGCTAGATTCCAGACTGATCAAGATGGCAAGATGTCACAAACATGATGCATCTTCACTTAGATTTAAGGTGTTGTGAGGTAGAAGAGATCAAAGAATGGTGTTTTCATAGATTATATAGCTGAGTATTAGTATATCACAACTTCTATATAAGCTAAAGAAGAATTTTGGATGTCGAGGTTCATTCAAGAGATAGATTTGGTACCTAACAGTAAAGATCACATCACGCTTTATTGTGATAATACTGTAGTGGTGGCTCTCACAAAAGAGCCAAGGTCACATAAATTGACGAATCACATATTATGTAAGTATCGTCCCTTGAGAGATATTTGTAAATGTGATTAAGTTGCTGTGAGCAGTATTTTCATGGAAGACAACATGGAAGACCCATTTACAAAAGCCTTGACTCAGCATAAACATGATCATCATGCGAGGTCTAGATAACTAAAAGTCATAGGTAGTTCGCTCTAGTATAAGTGGTTGTTTTTTGGAGTTAGTGACCTTGAACCAACTATTTTTACATTGATTACAAGGATATTTAATGCATTTAAACATTAAACATCTTATTACATATTCATCTTTGTTCTACATGACTATAAAGTAATAATTTGTTAGAGTAGTTTTGCATTAATAAGATCACAGAAGTTCCACACATTGGTTAGAACCTTGAAGTTCAATGACAAAATTAGTAAATATTTGTCTATGGTTGGATGATATACTATGATGGAACACTTAGTATATAGACTGTCAGGTGCCAGTACTCATAAGAACATTATACTTCTTCTCGTGAAGTTCTCACTATGTAATCTCCAAGATGAGATATTTTGAGAAACGATCATCTAGTAGGAATTCCACATATTTTGGTTTCATTGGATATTCCTATAATTGAGATTTTGTAATGGTCCTAAGACATTAAGATTATCATTAATATGATTCATGACTCACGTAGTTAGATTTGTTGATGAAAACCATTACGCCATATACTAGTGCGATGTAGGGTGCATTGGGTGCGTCACGAATGACATGTTATTAAATTATATGTTGAGGAAGGATGATTCCCTTCCATTTATTGTAGTTGATATCTATACCCTATGGTTAAAATAGAACATTCTTCTAAATTATATGTATATAGTGCAATAATGAATTTATTTCAAGTAGTCAAAGAATGATGTATCAAGCATATAGGTTGATGACCCTATCTTGAAACATGTGTGAAGAGATATTTGTGACAAAGTTATTATATTAAATATGTTAGTGTTCATATGTGGATGTTGTCATTATGACTTTATGTTCGTTCTCTTCGGTGAATTTGCCTATTTCAAGGTAGTAATCATGGATTTTAGGCAAGCCTTCCCAATTCTAACGTGAAAGAATCATAGAGGGTCACAAACTAAGTATTTCTAGTGGTTTTGATTAAATTATTTTTGAATTTAATTAATGAAATAAATATTCTTCTCAAGACCGAGGAATAATATTATTCAAGTAAAAATTATCATATAAATTAAATAAATATTTATTCACCAAATTGTAAATAAAATATATTTATTTATTTTATTGAAATTTAAAAATATATTAATTTACTATTTTTGTAAATAAAATTGTTTATTTAAGAAAATAAATAGAAATTTTTGGTGTTCAATAAATGGAGGAGGTGTTCAAATTGAAAAATACCATGTCCATTGATAAATTAATTAATTACAAGTTGGTAGATAATTTTTATCGCGTTAGTGCAAGAAATAATAATAATATTTTTATCATTATGTGGCAAGAGATTTCTTTTATGGTTCTGTTTTGCACAAGTTGGTGCACCAAAAATAATGGTTTTGTAATTGTTATTATGTGCCGTGGGTTTTCTCAAATAGTTATAATTGCATTTAATTAATGATTCACAATTTAATAATGTAATAGATACCCCATTTCGTTTAATAAGTAGGTATGTATATTGTGCCAAATGTTGGCACATGGATAATTGTTGAGCCAAAAATTTTCTGTATCGACTCCTCTTATCTCTCCATCTAAATAATGAGAGACGTTCTTCAAGGTGGAAGAATGAGCGATCAAGAACTATTTATGTAAGACATTATTTCCACAACACTAGAACCCAGAGTATGAGTGGCGTTGATAAGAGACCACTGTAGAATTTGTGTATCACTGATAGAGGGATTATACCTTGGATCATCACAATAACAACTACGACAATCCAGAAGAGTCATTTCAGATGATCAATGATTGTAAAATAAGAATGTACCGAAGATCCAGGTATTTAATTTCATTGGAAATTATTAATTTAATTATAAAAAATATGTGCATGATCCTCTTCCTCATATCAGGTGTAATTCTTCTCTTAGTCTAAATCATCAATTTCAATCTCTGGATACAAGCCTTCATTGTTGAATTGATCCCGAATTGGTCGACGATTATGGAAAAAGCAATGTAGTTCCCTCCCAACCACCATGCTTCCAGTACATCCGGATCTTTCATCCCTAGTGAGAAATAATGATGAAAGATTTAAATGAATGTGAAGGTGAGAGAGACGGTAATCCAAAAATGGCTCAGGATAATGAATATTGGGTAATGAATCGGTAAGGTACATTATAAACAATATGCTCATTATGGGAACCATTCCACCACATGGATCAGGCGTAGAGTAGGGACAAAAAAACATAGCCCAAACAGAAAAACCAAAGTAGGTATCCTGGTGAGAATATTACGGAATTTACATCAAATATTAAATTTCATAAAAGTAATATCATTTAATTTTAATAAAAAATATCATATGAAATTCAAAATCCTTAAACCAATTGATTATAGGAGTAGCTAATGCATGAAAATAAATGAAAATGTGTGTGACAATGGATATAATCATGATTGTATAAGTGATTCATACACAATGTTTCTTTTCATGTGAAATTACATTGGTGGACTCACATTGTCATCCGAAGTAGCTTAGTCTAGTGTAAGTGGTATAGGTTCGATCGGTGGAGCGATAGCTTACAGGTGATGCATAAAAGAGTTACGCAGATGCTATGAGCTTCCCAAACATGTAATGTGGCATGGAGATGGGTAGGAAATGCAATGGTGTTTGAGACATTTATGAGGTGGTCAATATTGTTCGTGATGATATAGTTGGGTGGGCACGGTATGGTCATTTTCATTTTAGAAAGCGCAAGAGTTTGTAGGTGCAGCAAATGTTTGGGAAAATTGAAAATAGCTAAAGATGTTTAAGGTGGAGTGAAAATTCATAAGTGATCACATACATTGCATTTTGAAGGTGTCCATTCATATGATGTTATTAAGAGAGAGCAATGAAAAATAATTTTTTCCATGATAGCTTGAATTGTGTGAGTGGGGTAACATGGTTGTATATATTTATAGAATTATATATATATATATATGATTATATATAATTATAAAATAAGAAATATATTAATTATTTAAAAATATATTTTATAATGTTAAAATTGTTTAAATATATATCTTTATATTTAGATATAATTTTAATTTTTTTAATATATGTATGTAATTATAAATATATTTATGTAAATATATATATCTTTATAATAATATATATTTATATAATTATAAATAATTATAAATAAATATTTATTTATAAATATTTTTGCAATTATATACTTATTTACTAATATATAATTATATATAATTAGAGATATAACAAATATATTGATTAAAATTTCATAAATATTTTAATATATATATATAATGATAATTATAAAAAATATTTTTATATATTTATTATTATGTTTAGGTAATTATACATATTTCTATAATTATATATATTAGAAAAATTATATATATTTTTATAATTATATATGTATTTATTAATATATAAATTTATATATTTATAAATATAATAAATATATTTATTATTTAAATATTTTTATTCTAATATTTTTATTATATAAATATATATATAAATTTTATAAATATTTTGTTGACATTATATATATTTTTAAATTTATAATTGACTATTTAAATTAAAAAATTATAAAAAATACATTTAAATATAATAATTCTATATATTTATAAAATATTTTAAATGGTAAAACATTATAAATGATATGAAATAAATATTATTTATAAAAATTTAAAACATTATTAAAATATTACATGTATATAGAATAAATATATGTACATGAAAATATTCCAAAATGATTAAATTCCAAAAAATATAAATATTAATAAAAATAAAAATTAATAAATAATATCAAATGAATGTAATATTAAAGAAGAATAAATAAAATTAAACATAAAAACGATTTTAAAAAATAAATTCATATTATATTAACTATAAGAATCCTAAACACATACAGAAATGATGAAAATATTGAAAAATGCATTTAAATAAATTAATTATATAAATTTAAAAAAATAAAATATATTATAACATATTAAATGAGTTTGATTAAATTATAATCATATAAATTAAAAAAATAATAAAAATAATACATAGTAAAATATACATATCTAAAAAAATGAATAAATTCCAAAAACGATGATATCAAAAATGAAAACATTACACTATAAATGTGAAATAAGTACATATCATACCATAAAATGTACACATGTTATAAATATATGTATATATCATTTACATGTTGACATATATATAAATACATACATACATTTTCACACATACCAAATCTGTATATACACATACAGAGAACACACACACCCAACATAATGCATTCACATATATGCACATAGAAATTGATATAACTATATAAGTTTAAATATCACATATTAATAATCAATAATTTATATTTATATAACTGTTTAAATTATTAATAGATAAGTGTGTGTGTGTGTTTTAATATATCATATTTATATTAACTATATACATGAATTTTTATATAATTTTTATAAATAAACGTTAATTTTTTAATATAAATATGATAATTATATATATATATTAATTAGATTTAATATTAAAATTTTCCATCAATGCTAAAAAAATGAGCCAATAAAGCTGCACCCTTATAGGGATAAAAACGGAATGATAATGTGTACACTTTTTCACAATTTTTTAGCATTGATAAAATTTACATTTATCAGCACTGATAAATGATTCAATTTTAGCTATTATTTTTTATTAGTGATGATACAATCTAGTGATGGATAAGTGAAATATGTGGAAGTAATGAAATTATTTCCATTTAATCATCTCATCAGTCTTGATTTTCTATTTAACTATATGCTCTATAATAAATATGTGTTTAGTAGGTGTAGAATTACTCCACATAGAATTTTCCAAAATATGTATACCTTGAGAAATATGAGTGGCGACTCGATATTGGAAGGGTAAAATCCAAGACATCTTTTGTGTTAACCATATTGATTCTAGAGCATAATAAATTATAATCATCATCTAATTATGTCTTGTGGAACCTCAGATAATCCATAGCATAATGAAACATCATGGAAGGATTAAGGCATCCTTGAAAAAATAGCAGATTTCATTAACAGTTTTCAACCTAGAATAAAATATACCATCTACATATAATTCATGTGAAATACTCATACAGTCTTATATCCATCCTCTATTCCACTGTCTATATCCCTTATATCTATACATTAGTATTTGTATTTTTTTGGTTTATAAAT
Organism: Viscum album; assembly: GCA_963277665.1. Taxonomy (NCBI): domain Eukaryota; kingdom Viridiplantae; phylum Streptophyta; class Magnoliopsida; order Santalales; family Viscaceae; genus Viscum; species Viscum album. The sequence continues at coordinate 808,594,379 of OY728126.1, read as the reverse complement.
TTAGTTTAAAAGTTTTATAGAGGTTTATGACCTTGTAGCCTATCCTTTATGCTTCAATGCGAATTTATATCATTTTCCACTAAATTTAATCACTCATCTATTATGATCATTCACTCAACAGATATAATTCACTAATGATGACACAATTTTATTTTTATTCTCTAATGCGTTCAGTAGTTCTGGTAATCAAACAATAATATTTTTAGATGACCGATAATTTTAAATGCACTTTAGGATAAAACAACACATTGAAATGAACCGTAACTCTAATCGATAAACCATATAACCCATATGACTCAAATTGTGTGGTTTCTATTTAAAATTGACATTTTATTAATTTATTATTTCATATTTATGGTTAATTTATTACTTTATAGTATTACTGACATAAAAATTTATTTTTTATATAGATGAATTCTTTGGTCGTGTTGGTTGGTTTCTTCAAAGTTGATAATGATTTTAAGACACATGGTTTCAAGGATGTAATTAGTTTAATAGAAATATGGAAATGGTTCAAATATCCTCATATCAAATTGATTCACACTGTGACTATTATGAATATAAATTTAGGTTTTTAGTTTGTAAATTATATTTTAGTTTGAAATACACATCACATACTAAAAACCAATCAAACAGATCTAGGTTTTTTTGATACTTTTGGAAAATGATCTATAAGACATTTAGGAAGTATTAGAATCAAATACACCTCAATGAGACATAGAGTGTGACTGATATGACTTGAAGTATGATGTATATTTAGAATTTACATTAATTTTAGTAAAAACACAAATGACATACTCAAAACCAAGAAAGCACAATCAAATTGATTATATACATTATTAAAAAAATTCATAAGTTATTTTTTTAGTAATTATTCACACCTCAATATGATGTAGGATTTGACTGGTATGGCATAATGTGTCTATTATCAGTTTAAAATAAACATTTTAGTTCAAAAAACATGTTACTCACCAAAAATAGTGAAAATTCACGCTTATTGTCCTGATAAGATAAAAAATGAATAATGATTAATTTTTTGATATGAAGGAATATTTCTTAGGTAATACCAAAACATTTTGTGATTGTTATCACTCAAAGTGTTTGTTTCAATTTTAAAATGACATTTTAGTACAAAACTCTAGTCACATTCTCAAAACAGAGAAAAGTCATTCAAATTAATTTGATACATTAGGGAAACGACCCATAAATAATTTCTTTTGTAGGAATCATAATCACCTCATTTTGATGCATGCCGTGAATTTTTTGAATCCAAGAGTATCTTCTTATTTAAAATTTACATTAATTTTAGTAATAGAAAAAGTGACATAGTCAAAAATAATAAAACTAATTCATATTGTATTGAGACATTATAAAGATGATTAATAAGTATTTTTTAAAATTTATTAATAAAACATAACTAAATTAAACTCATGGGGTGATTTTTATGATTAAAAGTGTTTGTTATTAGTTGAAAATAAACATTTTAGTTCAAAAATTGTGTTACTCACAAAAAACCAAAAAAAAATATCAATTTGTGTTTATAAAATAATAAAATTATTATTATAAAATTTTTTATTTGAAGGAATTAGACTCATGTCAAAATGACAGACGATGTTACTGGTATGATTTGAGGTGCATGTTTCTAGTTTGAAATGAGATTTTAGTAAAAATACATGACTAACATACTCAAAATCATGAAAACACAATTTGGATTATTTTTATACATTACGAAAAAAATCCATAACTCATTTTTGACATGAAAAAATCCTTGTCACCTCAATATAATTCATGGTGTGACTGGTATGACTCCAATTGTGACATTTTATTTTAGATTGAAATTAATTATAGTAAAAAAATATTTGACATACTCAAAATCGAGAAAACACATTCAGATTATTTTGATTCTTTAGAAAAATTATTCAGAAGTCATTTTTGATGTTTATGAACCAACCACGCATCAATTTATCGCCAAATGTCACAATTATGATTCATAGTGTTTGTTATTAGTATAAAATATACATTTCAGTTCAAAAAGTGTGTCAGTCACTAAAAATCAAGAAGAATCACTCTGTTTATCTTGATAATTTAGAAAAATTATTCATAAATCATTTGGGATATGTTGAAATTAGTCTCTTGTCATGCCGAGAAAAGACGTGACTGGTATGTCTCAGTGAGTGTGTTTGGAGTTTTAAATGATGTTTTATTGAAAAAAATGTGAAAAACACAAAACTGATCAAACAAATTCATATAGATTTAATAATATTTCAATACATTCCATAATTCATTTATGATGTGTATGAATTAGTTTACCATCAATATAATGCACGATGTGACCAATATGAATCCAATTGTTTTTTTATAAAATTTCCTTTAATTTTATTAAAAAAAATATGACATAATCAAAATTTTGAAAAAGTACTTAGATTATTTATAAACATTTGGAAAACAATCGATAATTAATATTTTATTCTTAGGAATCAATTTCACCTCAATCTGATTCATGGTTTAACCAATATGACTAATGTTTTCCTTAATATGTTTAAAATTAACATTTTAGTTCAAAAAGTGTGTCACTCATTGAAACCATCGAAACCCTACTCTAATTATCTTGATACTTTTGGAAAAATATTAATAAGTAATTTTTGGTATGTAGCGATCAGTATCATGTCCAACTGAGATTTGATTTGTTCAATATGATTGAAAGTGTGTGTTTACTTTTTGAAATGACATTTTTTAAAGAATACACAAGGGGAAAAGTTCAAATTGATAAAACACATTCAGATTGTTATGATATCTTAAGATAAAAATCGATAATTCATTTTGACATGTAAAAATTTGCCTCATCCCAATCTGATGCACGGTGTGAACATTATGACTCCAATTGTGTCATTTTATTTAAAATATAAATTAATTAAAAAACAAGTGCATACTCAATATCAATAAAATTATTTTGGATTATTTTTATTCTCTAATAAAATGATTCATAAGTAATTTTTCACAGGTAGGAATCCATTAAACCTCAATCAGGGCACAATGTGACTAGTATGACTTAAAATTTTTTGTTATGAGTTTAAAGTTAACATTTTAGTTCAAAAAGTGTGTCACTCAATTAAAATGGATAAAACACACTCCTATTGTTTTCATAATGTATGGAAATGATACATAATTATTTTTTGATGTGTACGAATCATCTCACATCAAACTGACATATTATTTGACCGGTATGACAGAAAGTGCATGTTTCTAGTTTGAAAAAACAATTTATTTAAATAGCACAAGTAACGTACTCAGAATTGATAAAATACATTTGTATTATTTTTATACACTATATAAATTTTCTATACATCACTTTGGATGTTTAGGAAATATCTAAACCATAATAAGAGATACAACTTGACCGATATGAATCAAAATGTGTCTTTTTTTTAAAATAGACATTAATTTTACTCAAAAAAACAAGTGACACACTCATAATTGATAAAATGAAATTGTCTTCTTTTAATACTTAATAAAAAATACCATGAGTCATTTTTGACATGTAGGGAATGAAAAAAAATTTGATCTAATACATGCTGTGATTGGTATGACTCTATGTGTGTCTTTTTATTAGAAATTGACATTAATTTTTATAAAAAGAAAACGTGAATTCCTAAATTCCCAGTAGACACAATCATATTATTTTGAGTATTTTTTAAAATGATATATATATATATATATATGTTATTTTTTAACATGTGAGAATCAGTCTCACCTAAATCATGTACACCATGTGCCCGGTATGAATCAAAATGTGCGTTATCAATTTAAAATTCACATTTTAGTTTATAACGTGTAACCTTCACTGAAAACTAATAAAATTTACTCATATTGTCATGATAATTTTTGAAATGATTCAAAAGTCATTTTTTATGTACAAGAGTCAATCTCACATTAATATGAATCATTATGTTACAAGTGTAACCAAAAGTGCGTATTTTTAGTTTAAAATTAAATTTTATTGAAAAACCCAATTCAAATACTCAAAATTGAGAAAATATATTAGGATAGTTTTGATACTATAATAACACAGTCCACAAGTCATTTGTTACATATAGGAATTATCTGCACAACAATATGAAACACAATGTGTCTGGTATGACTCAAAGTGTCTATTATTAGTCTAAAATTCACATTTCAGTTCAAAAAATGGACCTCACTGAAAATTTATAACATTTTCTTGGATTTTAATAATACTATAGTATAATAATTCATAAGTCATTGTTGTTGTGTATTAATTAATCCCACATAAAACTGGCACATCATGTAACTGATATGACTCAAAGTGCATTTTTTCAGTTCAAAATGACATTTTATTAAAAAAAACAAGTGACATACTACAGACCGAGAAAACATATTTGGGTTGTTTTGGTCCATTTTCACAATTTTCTGTATGTCATTATTTATGTGTATAACTCATCCCCACCTTAATCTATTCCATGGTGTGACCGATATGAATTTAAATGTGTCCTTTTATTTAAAATTGACATTTTATTATTGTATTCTTTTATATTTATGATTAATATATTTTATTACATTATTACTAACTTGATATTTTTTTATACATGAGGATTTTTTTTGGGTTTGGGTGGAATGTTTAGAAACCGATACTATGGTCAGGATATTTTGATAGGGGGTATGTAGGTGCCAAACTGGCTCTGATAAAAGACCACATTTATCCGCACATTGTTTAGTCTTGACAAAGACCGCCATTTATCAGCACTTTTCTTGAACTGATAAAGGGTCCCCATATTAAAGGAATTTCGGATAACATCACTTTTTTATTGCTGTTATGGACCTCTTTGCGCACTGTTAAAGGTAAATTTTGTAGTACGGAAAATCATTTAGATACATTATTTAAATAAATTTGTAACATCTTTTAAATGAAAAAAAATCTTAAACAAAAGAGAATAACTATTGTTAATATAAATTACATTCAAATTTGAAATATTAAATGTACAGTAAATAAATATACGTACATGTAATTAACAAAAAATTATTAAATTATAAAAATATGGAAATTAATATATATTAAAAATAATTAAATAATATTAAGTGAATCAATTCTTATATAAGAATAAAATAATTTAATAGAAAAAACAATTTTAAAAAATTAATTCAAATAAGATTACATATATGAAATACAAACACATATATAAATGAAGTAAATGTTAAAAAATACATTTAAATAACTTATCTATAAAAATTTCAACCATTTTCGAAATAATACAATTTAGTAAATAAAATATAAAAAATTTCTAATCATATAAAATAAAAATATATTATAAATAATACTTAGGTATATATAAATATTTGATAAAATTGAATAAATCTGAAAAATATAATATAAAAATTGAAAAAAAGAAATACAAGAATTGTGAAATAAGTGCGTCTAAAACATACACATGTACACATGTTATATATGTATATATATACATCCAATGTACATGTTCATATATAAACATACCCATGCATAAATATTTAAACATACAAGATCTATATATAAACATACACAAAACACTCGTGCATAATATATTGCATACAATTATATACACATATACATTGATATATATATATATATGTTAAAATATCAAATATTAATAATACATCATTTATATTTATATAGTTTATAAAGTATAAAAATAAAAATATTAATATATCATATTCATAATAATTATATACATTCTTTTTTTAATTAATCATTATTAAGAATTTTTTTGAATATATATATGTTTACTTTAATTTATATTAATCAGAAGTTTTATTAAAAGGTTTTATCAGTGAAAAAAAATAACTGATAAAGTTGAATCATTATCAGTGCTAAAAATAACTGATAAAGGGTATAATTTTAAAACGATTTTTGCGGATAAAAGTTAACTTTTTTAGTGTTGAAAATGGTCATCATTTTTCAGTGCTTTATTTTTAGCATTGATAAAATACAATGCTAGATTAAGCACGTTTTTTTGATAGTAACAAATATGTTTCCCTTGAATCATCTCTTTTGTTGACAATATCTTCTGGCACTTATGGTACACAAGAAATATGAGTTTGGTAGGTGTATAATTACTCAACACAACAATTACAAAATGATATGAGCCTTGAGAAATATGAGTGGTGACTCAAGGAGGAAGGGGTAAAATCCAAGTTGTCTACCTCATTTACCTGAATGATGATAGTGCATAAATTTTTCTAATCTTTTTCTATGTATTTACTAAGAAACCTGAGATACTACTTGGATTAATGAAACAGCAGGGTAAGATGATTGAATCCTTAGAAATAGAGTAGACCCCATTACTAGTTTACAACCTCGAGGAAAATATAACATCTCCCTATGATTTGTGTGGAATGATCATAAAGTGTCTGATATCCATCTTGGTGTCCACATTCTAAAGTCCTCCTATCATTTCCCTACTATTTTTATTTCGTGGTTAATATTTTTTTCTATGTTCTATGGATATTTTAGACCTTGTAGAAAAAAAAAATTTCTTCAAAAGTATTCTATAAATTTTTCCACTAAAGTCATTTTAATCTTCATTCAAATTGATGTTTCTTTTTAAAATTTATCATATATGTTTTCCGCTCAATATATTGGAAAATTCCTTATAAATACTATTTTTTAGTTAATTTAATCAATGAATAAATTTAGGATATATCATTGAAAAATTTTATTATTTTTATTATATCATAGAAATATTTGCAGCACCACATGTCATGAGATGACCTTATAACCATGATATAATTGTTTTCTATTGTTATATATCATAATTTATTTTTCATTTCCATTATTCATAGGTATATAAAAGTATCAAAATATTAACATAATATATATTTCCACATTATAATTACAATATTTTATTCCCACTCTGATAATATAATACTTATTTTTAATGCAAGAAGAATATTCAAACGACGACACAGACTAGTTAGTAAAGGATCATTAGACATTTCACATGTCATGGTAGTTGAGGGGGTGGGGGTGTCGGATAGTGATTAACTAGTAACGTTACTTATGTAATTCACATCTCTAGTAACATGCCAAAATAAATTACTATGGATGCATTGCAAGGTCCCATCAAGTGATGATCAAGACATCATGGGTGATGACACCAGTATGTTTATAATTTCATGCACACCTTTATATGTATATAATAATTACATTATCACTAATATTTTTATTTTATGAATTAGTAACTAATTCATATATTGGTAATAAATTACCACTCATTGATTAAACCTATTTTATAATACACTAGGCTTTTTATTTAACAAATAAGTTCCTCGTATGTAAATTGATTTAAATCGATGAATTTTTTTTGTTAAAATATTTACATTTGGTAACGGTTATTTTTTTCCAATATTCATAAAAAAAATATAGAATGGAAGAACATTTTATGTATTTTGATGTAGGAAAATTTTATAAAAAAAACATAATTGTCTCAAAAATAACATCACATATGTTTTTATCACCAAATTTGTTCTACATGATATGGTAAATTAAATTATTTTTCTTTTTTTATTCAAATATAAGTTCATATTCCACCTCATATTACTACACTTCACCTCCCCACCGCCCAATTAAAAATAAATTAAATAAATTCTTCCATCTTTTAGGAATATTCATATATTTTTTCCCAATCTCATTTACTTTGGTAGATATTTTTCTAACCATGGAACATGGATTCATATCATAATATTCCGAGATGTTTTTTGGTTTTAAGGAAGTGGATGATTTTTATCGTTTTTATATGTTCTCGAACATTATAAATATAATTATTCATTCCTATAACATAAATTTAATTTAAATATTATATATATATATAATTATTTATTCATTTACCCACCAATATTTTTCAATCGAGAATGTCAGGTTCAAGGTCGATATTTAATTACCTACATGGGATATGACATTCCCTCACTATAACTACCTTTATGGTTCTCAATAAAAAAAATCATGGTAATTTTCATCCTAATGGTTATATTAAGACATATATATATTTTTTATAATAATGAAATTTATATAAAAATTATCATATTAAAAATTATTTAATGGACTGTAAATATAAAAAGAGATAACATATACGGATCACATGAAAATGTAATGAAAACATGGATGGGGTGAATAAGTGTTAATGCATTTTATTTTCAAATTACATACACTCTCATTCCTATTCATGGATGTTCTCTCAAAATAACTGTAGTTAAAAAAATAAATATATAGAATAACAAGTTCTTTAGTGATGTTTAACTATAATGTGTACGACTTTTTCAATAGTGTATGATGTTTTTACCACAAACACCAAACTTTTTTATTTTAAAAATAATGTTTAATGAAATGGAATATCCTTGAAATATAAATAATACATGACCCAAATAGTTTAAAACAATCAAATAGTTGTAATATAAATTTTTTTAAAAAATATTCTTGAAAAATAATCACTTGTAATGAAATATATGAAAATAGCTTGGATGAACATGACATTGTTCCTATTTTATATAGTAATTTTCATAAGTTGTAACTCTCACATTATTTTAAAAATTTCTCATATAAATATCTCTCATTTAGATTATTTTCGACTCGTTTTTCATATAAAAGATCAAAATAGTAACATAGACAAAATTATATATGGGTTAGACTATAGTATTCAAATCCATTAACATTTAATTTTTTTAATTGGATCCCAAATCAGTATATTTTTATAATGAAAAATTTCTTCAAATTTTTTTCTTAGACCCTTTCATTTTTCTCCTAAAATGTTGACTTCTTATTTAATTTGAATTTATACTTAATATTCATTCATTTTTTCATGTATTTATTCTTTCTTGAAATAGAAAACATTTCCTAAAATACTTTTACTCATTATAAAATCCCCATATTCAAATTTCTGAAAAAAAATAAACATTTGGATAAAAAATTGACCGATCAGGGATCATGAATTTTATTCATTGAAGAACAATTTTGATTCATCTGATATATATCATATGAATCATTGGTAATCATATTTTTATTATCATATGATTATAAAATAACCCTAAATATCATTTAAATACATCAGGTTAATTATACACTTCAATAAAATTATTCTTATGTAAGAATAGGTTATTACATTATAGATTTCAGAAACTATAATATATTCTCATGTATTTCCAAGTAAAAAATAAATACCTATTTTTATATATGTATCACCCTGACCAAGACCAACAGGTTTGTGCTAGAGAGCTGCAATCCCTCACGCACACCTCCCCCAATGTAGGGGACTTTTGACTCGTAGTGAGGGTCTAAACACTATCTTTTGCAATTCAATACACTTGATAATCATATCCATATGTAATAAGAGAGAAAAATATTAAAAAAACTCATAGTATAATATTGGAAGAATATGTACCATAATGAAATAAAAAACCCCAAAACATCACTTATATATATATAATAATATCCAAGCGTGGAAATAAAAATCAGAGTATAATGATGGAAGTATATAACTAAGAAAAATATTGCGGAAAACCTTTAGAGTATATCCTGGTACTACCTACAGATCCATTTCTCTCGATCAGTTATCTTTCATGGACCGATTTCCCTTTCTTAGATCCATAATCTTAAAGTATGCACAAACATTGACATGCTTGGGAAAAGTGTGAGTAATAAAACCAAGTAGTACACCACCAATGCATCATTATCATTCATGAATAGGTATACCATGTTTATTCCATGCTAGAAATAAATGTGAAATAAAACATGAACAATATTATTTACGAGTGAGTCCTTGATACACTTTTTTTTATAAGTACTAAGATTTATTTCTCTTATTTTAGAAGTGTTAATAATTAGAATTACTTCAATTATAATTAATTATTATAATATCATAATATTTATTTTCATAATTTTTTTTTTGTTTTTATATTTCATAACGTGTACTACATATTTCATGAAGTGTTCGTGGACTAAATTAGTCATTTGAGACAATATAATATCATTTTACATATTCTAAAAATAATTGTTGATAAGTATCAAAATTAAATAATTAAAAATATCTAGAACATACCAAATGGTATTAAACAAACCATGTAACCTGACCATGCCAAACTACTACATGAGAGTAAAGTACGTACTGTATGGGAGTCAACTAATCATGTCACCTGACCATGTCACCCTACAACAAACCCAAAATTTCATTATTGTATGAGAGTAAACTAACCATGTCACCCAATTGCATGAAAAATATTTAATAACTGTGTGAGATTCGACTAAATGTGTCACTTTTCCGTGTCAAACTATCACATTAAAAAAATGTATTGATCACGTGGGAGTAAACTGACCATGTCTACCTACAGTGGAACCAATTATGACAAAAATTATAGTTTATTTTTTTGACAATAAAATTGGATTTAAAACTCAAAAATATGTGATTCTTATGGAGATGGAAGGATTAAAAATTTATCTTCATTTATATATGAAAATTTTCAATATAAATTAATTTTCATATATAAAAAAATGATGGATTTCAATGTATGTTTTTTGTCTGAATAATGAAATTTTCCATAATAAATTTCTTTATGTATTTCGATAGTATCATTATATATATATGTTTGATTATTATTATTATTATTTAATATATGAAAATATGATAAAATTATCAAAATATAATTCAACTATAGATAAACGTATTCTACCATATTGATGGTATTGTTTATGTCTGAAGCTTTAAAATTAAGCTATTTATGAATTTCCTGAATCCCCTATGAGAAAATTAGGTAAATGAATTTCCTTATTTCTACTATGTAGATTCACATATGTGAATCACCGACAGAAAACATTCTACTTGACACCCATATGTTTATCTAATTCAATTGATTTTTTATATTTTATAAGATATTTTAAAATCTTGAAATATACTATATTTTACATAACTTTTCACTTCTCCATTTGTTTCAAGTTTATTATGGATCTAATTAATGTTTTATTTGGTCTATAATGACATATAAATTATTTATAATCCATAAAAATTTAATTTAAATTGTTTTATTAAATTTTTATCAGAAGGGAGATGTATAATGTTTATTTCTAGGGAAAATTTGTGTTCCAGATTAACTGTTGTTCAAATGTGAACAATTTCTCTCACAAGCTTTATGATAGTTATCTATGGATATTAATATTTATTGTAATTATTTTTTAATAATTTATTAATTATAATAACTTTTTATCATTGTAAAAAAATGATTTAACTTTACTTATTTATGATACATCCAAAAAGAGTATGATTTTCATACATTTTTTATAAATAAATTTTCTACATACTTAGGATAGAGGAACCACAATGGACTTCTACTATTGAGTCTTTTTTGTATAGATAAAATTGATATTTGGAGTTCTATATATCCAAATCAAGTATCAATGGTTTTGAGTATTTTATTGAACTATATAATGGGATTTAAAATTTTATTATCACATATTAAACTCAATTGTACTTTATCTGTTTGATCCATTGATGATGGATATTTCACTACTAACTTGACACTCAATCACTAAATATTTTCCTCTAGATATTTATTTCTACTTCTTGTTGTCCTCTTTTAGTGGTTTTAATTGTAATGAGGTATGCTTCCCATTAAAAGGCAGTTTTTTGGGTTGTGAGTCCCAATAAAAAGTCAGGCATTAGATTGTACCTCTAGTTAAAAAGGAATATTTTTCAGGTTGTTCCTCCTAGTAGAAAAGGTAGCGTTTCTTTAGGTTTATTAATATATGGAGGGGGAGGAGTTTTAATTGGGTTATGCAATTTATATTTACAAAATAACCTTAAAACACTCTATAAATAAGCACATTGATGTTAAATTTATTTTCCTCAAAAGAGAAAACCTTTTTTTCATTATCAAAGCAATAAATAATAATACAAATAGACCCTAATAATGGAGGTCTGAAATAATGGATACCCCGGTAATATTCCCTAACCAAGTATAACCCCTTGGGAGGAAGGGACCCAAGACTTGAAAAATATTGAATTCATCCTCTTTGAGTCACCTTAAAATCTAAGAAGTTAGAAACTATATTTCATTTACACAATTTATATAAGATATCTACTTAGTCACTGACAATCCCCTATTACCCTTATATGGTAAACGCTATTTATCAAGGGATAGTTCAATTGTCATGGAGCAAATTTTATGTAATGAGAGTGTCTATATCAACTTCATAAATGCGTGTATTTATTTGGTTTCATACCCATAGAATAGTGAGAATGGACTATTCTTCATCTTCAAAGGATTTTCCTCATCCATTAATACCAAAAAATACAAAAATGAAAAATCCCTGCTTGTCCTTGATAACTCCTTAACCATGCAGGACACCCCTAATACACAAAATTAAAGTCTTATGTTTTAATCCCTATTCAGAAGGCGGCCAATAAATCTACCACCCCTGCCCTGGACATTCATTATTTGTTGAGGAGAATATGGAGATTTGGATGGGTCATAGAGAAGGAGTTGTCTCCCAGTGCTTCCACAATATAGTTGGATTAATTAATAAGTTCCAGGTTTTAAAGATAATACCCTCTCTTGTACCCATTCTTACATTGAACCTAGAATTGTTCCTCATAGTACAAATTCACCAGAATCCCATGATCAGAATGATTTATTGGGATTTTATTAATCGAGCTATGATTTAACAGGCCCTAGAACCACTACTAGAAAAGATTCATGCTTAATGTCTCTTGGGAAGCTAGCCCAGTGAATGTCCCAAACCTGCTCCACAACAAATACTCCAACTAACTATCAAAGAATAGATGATATGTGGTTTCAATTTTTGGATTCCTGTAGCATATACATCTTGATAAAGGGTTAGCTCCCAAGTGATGTATTATTTAATCTTTGGTAGTGCATTGTTCCTAACATTCCCAACATCAATATTAAATTTGGTTTGAATATTTTTAGAACACAATGTGTCACCCCATTCATCCAGAGTATTATGATCCATTTTCAACATAAGGAGCTCTTTCACTGTGATGGTCATAGAAGAAGAACCTATAAAAACAAACATGTCCATTTTAGAGTTGAGCTCTATATTCTGAAAAGACAATATTGATCCTCATCAATAAAAATATTTATAAAGTATGGATATCTATTGAATATTTAATATTATTATATGTGTTTGGGAATCCTAGGAATCCTAGATTGATTTGAAACAAATTTTCTTTCTAGAAAGTAATGTCTCCCCTTCCAATGATCCAATGGGTGTGTTGTTGTTGGTACAAAATGTAATTATGGATCGTTTTCCAAATCACTAATAAAATTTCTCTATGCAGGATCATATCATTTACATATTTGGTTTTCATATTCCTACCCAAAATTGGTTTCCCCTTGATAAACTCTCATTATATCTTTGTAGGAATCTATTTCATGGTCATAGAGACACTATAAATATTTATACCACTCTCTGATAGTGGTCCTTCCATCCCACTCCACAATCCCCAATGATTTTTTCCTCTCAAATGACCATCCCATAGGAATGAAACCATCAATCTCTCCATGTTAGTTATGACCTTATTTGGAATTTTATAAATGGAAAGGACATGCATTGGTATAGATCTAAGAATTCTGTTGACAAGGGTTATTAAACCTCTAAAACATAGAACCCTATTTTTTTAATTTAGGATTCACTCAATGATTATATCAATTACCTTGTCAAACTAGCGAATTCAAAGTATTTTCAATGAAAACGGGGATCCCTGGTACTCCATTTGGAAGTCTCATCTGGGCATTACCATCCCACTCTCCACATTTTTTACCCTTCCGTCAAAGAAATATCACTCCATATAGATCAAACTATTGTCCTGATTCACAAATTTCCTACTGAATTTATTGTATTCCTTCAAAACAAAAATGACTCTCGAGACCGGTCTACTACTTCCATTATCCAAAATTATAGTATCATCTATGAAAAACATGTGTGGAATTTTGTTGGCTATATATCAATTGGGAAATGGAATTATTATATATAGTTAAATAATTGGGTTAATTTATCAGCTAAGCATATCCTGGATGAGGATAAAATTTTTTGCAGAGATTGTATACCTTTGTTATAGTCCCCATAATGTCTTGAAGAATCCATTTTGTATTACCATGAATGTTTTTATAAGACATGTAATGTTGAAGCATCAAAATAAGAGGTCAATAACCCCGTAGAAGATCCCAGGCCGAAATGTTATGTAAGAATGATATCCCATTCAAACATGTATGAGGACTTTCAATGTACACCTTAATGAAAACTTTAGAGCCGAAGTATTTTTGATCAGACTCACTAATCACCTCATTATACAAACCTCACACAGCTTGAATCATCCAACCATTAATGAAACAATGTTTTTACTCAGTGATCGATATATGGAGACACGCCAAAATTATTTTGTTAAGTATATAAGAAAACAAAATGTATAAAACAATAAACATAAAGATTAGATGATACTTATTGTTGGAATTTTGATTTTGAACATTCATTATCCTCACTATCATTGTCATAAAATAAACTCTATTAAGGTTTCCCAATTGAAATTAGTCCTCTAACACTTTCACCAAGTGAATCTTAACTTCGTCCCATGTGTCCTTGTAGAAGGATCATTTAATGTCATACAATCCAAGAGAACTCTCTATATTGAGAATCAATATAGAATCACGACTCCAGCTCTAATATGGTACAACCTTCAATCTATCATTGTCTCTCTTTATGAACTTTTGTGAAATAGCAATTAAAATATATATAGTGCCCCATGGAAATCCTTGTTGCATGTGCAGGTAGGTCATACTAGAAGATATTTTAAGTGATCATCCACCATCTTATCCACTTCATCATGACCTTCCAAGTATGATCCATTCCCCATGATAATGTTGAGTCTCTAAAAGTGATATTTTTCTTTGATCCATTCATGAAAATAGTCATTGTTACGATCACCATCCCGAAGCTATTTAACACTCGATCTTTCATGAGATAAGAATTATTGTTTCAATATCATGTCATATAGAACAACCTTCTTATCCTAGAATGTGATGAATAAGGACTCATCACATCCATTCTGCGAACTATCCTCCATCTAATCAATCTTCCAAGTAATCACCTCCATATCTTTCCCATGAAAGGGATTGTTTCTACTCCATGTTAAATGATCGCCTCTAATACTCCTAATGTTTTTTGTGAAGCGTTATCAATGGTTGGCCTTGGAAGGGACTATTCTATGAATCCCTCTCTATCTCATAGGAACTCAGATCTACCATGCATAAGTGATAAAAAAGGAATCACTCATATCGTACAGATTTGGGAGTCAACGCCATAAATACAGGTGAATGATCTGATAGACTGCGCACCAAATGGGATACCATAATGTCTAGGTATGAGGATAAGGTTTGACCATTCATCATTCACCGATCAAGATTACACCTAGTCAAATGTGTACATATTTGGTTGTTGAACCATGTAAAAAAATCCCCCAAAAAACCCATATCTAAGAGATCATTGCTGGACAAGACCGAAACAATGTCTTCGATGGCTATTCTAGGAAAAACACCACAACCTTTTTTCTCCTACGGACATGCCATGATATTGAAATTGGCACCATCAAACCAATTATTTCATTCTGGGTTCAAGGATCCTAAATCTCTCCACAGGTTCTCCTAGATTTGGGAATCACATTTAGTATATAAAAAGAGAATACGAAGCATTAAACCGCTACCATGATTTTGTAGTCAAAAATTGATCAGAGTAAGAGAAAAGATCCATCGATGCATTGTCCTTCCAAAATAACCAGATATGCATATTTCTAGGATTTGCATGAAGGAAGCCTAAAAATTTACTTTTTTGGAATACACCTAGAGTTTATAGAAGGATTGTTTTGGCTCATAAATGGGCACAATTGAAAAAATGTTATTATGAATTTTATTTGAATGAAACCTCAATTTTACTCGTTCTTCAACCCAATGGGAATTTTATATTAACAGCATAGTCATTAGGAATAAATTAGTCTATTTTAGGCCTCAGATCCATGGCCATCATAATTTAAAGGAGATATTGCAACCGTCATTCCATTGGACATAGACCATATACACACTCATTGATGTTGCGTCTAGTAAAACTCCACTAGAGAGTAAACATTGAGCTCCCACGTTTGAAAGAGGACACAATGACCAAAAATAGGGGAGCTACTGGCCATCCTCAGAGTTGGGGGTTCGAACAACTGGGAAGAATGAGGGTTCATCTGCTGAGACTGAATCTAGAAAGTAAATTCGATTGCAGGTGATCTAGCACAAAACAGAAATCTTCCCCAGAAACCGAGAGAACTAGGAAGCCACCTTCCGAGGAGGTCATCAAATTCATGCGAACCACTGGAAAAGGACTATTGGATGACACCTAAAAATATGGGTGCCAATGGAGGACATCCCAAAATTAAGGACAAGGAGGCATGTCATTCACTAGATGAGTGGCTGATCTAAGAACAGGCAGAGAGGGAACATGACAAGAAGATATTTCTCAAGAACTAGCTGCCAAAAAGACGACTAGTTTCATATAGGAAAGAATAGGTGGAACCAGAGTAGTGGTTAGAAGTGGTTAAAAAATATCCAGTGCATGGGGTATGTTCTTTGCAATGTTAACCATTCTCTATTAATTTTCTTATAGTAGTTCCAAAACAAAATATATGTTTGGAATTTATTTATATACAAAATTGATTTGTGATATCTTTATCAAGCCCCTATAATTTATTATGATAGAGAAAATCATATCTGAACTACAAATAATAGAGATTTAAATTTACATGGCTTTAATTTAGGGGTTAATTGTGTTTCTGTGATGAAATTTTGAAATTTATTTGAATTATATGAAATATGTAATCAATTTTAATACTAATTTAACTTATTTTCCATTAATATATGGGTTAAATATTATAAATTAAGACTTATCATATGCAGTATAGAATTTTCATTTACTTTCTGAAAAATTAGTACGCATAAAAGGGTATTTTTATGATGGGGTGGTCATACATTTTTACACAAAACTATTGCAGTTCTACTAATCAAACAATGCTTTCTTGATATAAGTTATGAAAATGAAAGTTGTTTTGGCTCTTTGAAATATCTTTTTATGTATGAATATTTCATAATTGTTTGCAATATAAATTATTTTTTGAATTATTTTTTTAATTAAATGATATTAATATTTTATGGTTTACTTTCAATAACTTATTTCTTCGACTACAATTTTATCTTTTTGATAATTTCAAAAAGTGGGAATTTTTTTTAAAATTATGCTTTCTTTTATAATTATGAAAGTGTGAGATAGTCTACAGTGAATCCTTAAAAAACTATAAGATTCTATAATTACAAATATTTATTTTTTCACTTTAAAAGTCTATATAATTTGAATTATTTAATTTATGAAAAATCATGACAATATAATAAAATTATTTTTCATAAAATGTTTTTTGTTTTTTTGTTTTTAATTATCATAACATGTACTTCATGATTCATGAAGTGTTCAAAGTCCAAATAAGTCATTTGTGACCTTTTAATATCATTTTACTTGTTTTGGAACTAAATTTTATAATGTCTCAAAATTCACAATTTGGCAAGTTCTGGAAAGTACCATATAGAATTCAAATGACTATGTCTCATGACCATGTCACCCTACCATATGAGAGTTAACTGACCTCTTCACCTAACCATTGAACCCTACCATTTAAACATAATGTACTGACCATATGGGATTCAACTGACCATGACAACCTACTATGTGAACAAAATATACTGACCATGTGGGAGTCTACTGACTATGTCACTTGACAATTTCATCCTATCATGGAGCCTACCATTAATAAAATTATTTTCTATATTTTCCCTTTTACATGGGATATAGAACTCAAAATTAAGTAATTATTAATATATTATAATGATAAAAATTATCCATATTTTATTTGAATAAATGAAGATGTAAATTGATCTCAATATCAATATATTTTTTATTGAATTCACTAAATGTTTTCAGTTTGAATTCTGTAATTTTCTAGAATGATTTTCTACTGTATTTGGATGATATATTGGGTAATAGATGTCTAATTAAGATGAATATTTATTATATGGGAATATAATATAATAAAATTATATTAGTATAATTAAATTGAGATGAATATGATTCCACTAACATGATGATATGTTTTATGTCAAAAAAGTTATATAAGTTATGCTTTCTAAAGACTTGAAGAATCACCTATGAGAAAATTACGTATGTGAATTTCCATATGTCTATAATATATATTTTCTTATGTGAATCCCCTACATAAATATTCTAATTGAAACCCATATGTTTATTATCTTATATATATATATATATATTATTTTCTACAGGATATTGTCAAATCTTGAAATATGCTCAGTTTTATATAACATTTCACGTTTAAATTTGTTTCATGTTAATTATGGATATAATTAAAGATTTATTTTTTATATATTTACTTATTAATTATTTAAAATCCATGAAAATATATATTGAATTGTTTTATTAAATTACTACCACATGGGTTAGTCATTAATGATGATTTCTTAGGAAAATCCATGTTTCACATTAAATTTTTTTCGAATATGAATAGTTCGTCTCATGTGTTTTGTGACAGTTTTATATGGTACATTACTATTGATTATAATTAGTCATTATTGATATATTAATTATACAAATATTTTTATCACTTTACAATAAGAAAATAGTTTTAAATATTAATGATTTGTCTCTTTGGAGTATGAATTTCACTGGAATTCTAAGAAGATATTTTATATTTTAATTGGAAAAACGTACCACAATAGACTTATGGTGTTGAATCTTTTTGGAAATGGATGAAATAAAAATTTGGTGTTCGATGAATAAATATCATGTATCTAAGGTTTGTAGTATTTTCATAAATTTTTCAAGGGGCTAAAATCATTGACGATCGCCAACTACCCTGAACAAGATGTTATCTTTTTTATCCTTTACTCTTAAGAGTTCACTACCACCTCAACAGTCAAAAATTGAATCTATTCACTTGTATTTTTTGTTATACTTCTTATAATCCTCTTTCTATGTGTCTAATTTTTATATGTTACACTACATATAAAAATGTAGAATTTTTTGTTGTGAATCCAAATAACAAATCAGGCATTGGTTTGTGCCTCCAGGGAAAATGCAATCTTTTCGGGTTGTGCCTCCATAATGAAAACAGATTGTTTATCATTTGTTTAATCCTCCAAGGAAAAAAAGGATTTGTAACCTGGTTGTGAATCCAGGTGGGAAAAGTCATTGTAAAATACCATTATATTGGTTATAGTGGGTTCAATCACTCTCAGTTTTCTAGAATGGTAAAAAGTAGACATAGTATCATTTAGATCTGAACTACTATCATAATCTCTTCTGTTCATTTCCTTTTAATTTATACTACATTAACATTATAACACGGATAGTTATATAACCCTTAAATTCATTAATCCAATTTAAAAGGACATTTCAACCCGTCTTTGATATTTTTTCATCTAAACTCTAGACCAAGACGTATGTTGGGTCCTCCTGTGCTTACCAGACCCCCAAAAACATAGACTATACCTACCTCATCATTGTGCCAATAGTATATTTTTATGGATGTGGGAAGTGACAATGGACTATCCACAAGTCTGTGGAAAAAGTTACATTGTATCTATAATCCACCAAGTATATTTCTAAGCCATAAGTGCCTCTAGTGAAACATTACTCATAATACTCATGGGGTTGAGTTTCTGTTCAGGTGAAAAGGATGATTGTGAAAATGTTACTCAATATCTATAAGGTTTCGATTTTTGAGTCAGGCTACATGGATTTCATGACCCTAACCTATGTATATGTTCATCGTCATCAACACCGCATTTAGTACACACCCCCTCTACAAGATAAACATACCACAATTGTATACCTATTCCAATTACCCTCCAAAGGAAAAATAAACACTCAAAACAAGTAAGAGCATAATAAGTTAAAACATAACATCTCATCATGAGAAATTAGTAACAACATATAACAACATTTGATCAACATTGAGAGTGGTAATAAAATAAAATAACAATCCTCATGGAATCAAGCATCATATACGGGTCACATGAGCTACACACGCCGACAATCCATAACATTCAAGAAGGGTCAAACAAGACATTCTAAAAAAATATCACATCAATTAATGAAGAGAGTACATGGGCCCTAAATTGTTTGTAACATCCAACCATAATATTATTAGTGAATTAATCCATTACTTGTCAAATGATCAAAGCTATAATCAGATTGTGCAGCCATATAAAACAATATCACATGTCAAAGAGACAAATATAGGGTCCCAGATCATCCAAGAAGATGTCTATAAAAGATAAATGAAGAGATTACATTCCCAAAAGGGTATTCCTGGATTCACTTACCTCATGGAGTATGTCAATGTAACTATTTATGATATATGTCAAGGAAGTGAACACTAATCCTCCACAACCATTTTCAATTAAATAATGGATCATGAATTCTTCATCAAAACTAGAGGCAAACCATGATACTAATCAATAATCATTGATAAATAATAAATATATTATCGAAATAGCGATGTAATATGAATATCAAGGAAAATAATTTTTTATTTGATCTAGCTTTGAGAACATACCCATGTTAATCCATTGTTCATGAGAGATCTAGCTATGGTAAAAAGGATTGATGTCGACACATTGAAAACCTTCTTTTTTTCTTGAATCAATCTAATAATTGATTAATAGATTTTATTATAATCCATTAACCAAGTTAAAATAATCCAGATCTATGATTTATTTCAAGGGAAGAATGGTATATCTAGAAGAAACCCAAATAACTAATGTTTTTACATCATATACCTCAATTCATGATCAACAACACTCTGGGAGCCACTATATACATTCTTGGGAGGAGTGGAATAACATGAGGAAGGCCGAAGAATTATCAATATTTGACTGGTCTACATGTTGAATAAATAAATATTAAAAATATGAAATTGATGGATATTAATTTGTATTTTGGATCTTCAATGCATGCCCACATTGTTTCATTTAATTTTTTGAAAAACCATGTTCCAATTGTGTGAGGAATTCTTCCTTAATTGGGAATATGCAAAATTTGGGCACATAGTTTAAAAAATAATTAACCAAGAATTATGTTTCCCACTACAAGGTGTTACACTATGTGTCAAGAATGTCCCCATAGTTTAGTAAACTATGCACCTTGATGGGGAACCACCTCTTTGATTATTTTCATAAAGATCCCAGTTTCCAAGAGATTCAACATGGTTTGAAAAAACTATGATCAAGCTGTGCACCATCAAGAAGGCCTCCAAAAATCTACAAAACCAACTAGAAACCCTTGAAACTCATCCCAAACAAATAATATTTCAAAAACACAATATTAAATGATTAATTTAAATCACAGCATACCTAAAAGTTATGAAATCATTACAATACCCCCTAAAAGGATTTATCATCCTTGAGAAGTATCTCTATGAATCATCCTTCAAAAACTCAGACCACTTAGCCCAAAAATATGCCTCCTGATCCCATGTATCCTCCTATATCTTTCAATAATTCCATATAATACTTATATGTGATACTGTATTACCTTATAGTAATTTCTTACTCAAATCTATAGTCCACCCAAAGGATTTCATGTATGATGTTTTTGGATCTATTTGAATATATGGGAATTTTATGACCTGTGTACGATTCAGAATGTACCTCTCGAGCCAAGAAATATGAAACACATTGCACATACCATGATATCAAGAATAAATATTACAACCAGGTTATTTTTATTGCATTCATACATGATTTAATGAAATAAAAATACACTTACCACTTGAAATATTGACAAGTATAACATCTTGGGAAATTTATAACATTACATAACATCTTAAAACATGAAATACCACATCATTATTGAATCCTTCATTTACATGATCACAACATACATTCATACTTGACATTTCATTCGATAACTTGAGGACCTACATAAGAAAAGGGTGAGCTATAATACTCTTTAAGGGAATAAACAAAGAATTACATGAAGTATATAATACATGTTATAAAATATAAATATCACTAGATCATTAAATAAACATGAACATAAAGGCATTATATAACAAGATAATCATAACATGGATATGTGGAAATAACTTAAAACATTGCATCATAGGTCAAGGATAAAATACTAAGACATCATTGTGGATAAATTCCCATAAAGGAATAATGTAAAACCCTTTTCCCAACATTTTTTATAATGTTATTAAACATTTACCAATATATTGGAGTTCCATATAATTCAATGCACACCCTTCACATTCATTTCTTTCTCTTTCTTAAGTGTTCCACATAGATCATTAAGAATATATACTTTCATCATCATAATTTATTACATGATCAAGGGGTGTGGAAGAAATAATTTTAATTACTCAATTATAATTTATATATGTACAAAATTTGACACCCTTGATAGGGAATGGGTATTTTATTCACTTACACAATTTGTTTGGAATGAAGATTCACGGTACAATTTTGGTAGCCTAACTCCGAAACAAACAAATATAGAAAAACTATTGATTAGAGGGAAAGAGGTCTATCAGAATATATAAATTAAATTTAAATTTATAGGGTCATATGAAGACATGTTCCAATATAAGGATTTTGGAAATATAAGGCATAACATAAAAAACAAACTTGAAAAAATAAGATAAATGGGATCACTCTTATGAAATCTCAGCATGGTAATAAGTGTATGTGGGAGGAATTAATGATTGATAAAGGGGTAATTAATCATTTATACAATTTAATGAATGTATGGGGGAGGATTGAAAACATACACCATAATTTTTTAATGAAAATATAGGGTCTAACTATATATGGAAACATGGAAAAAATGAGAATATAAGGAACCCTTACTTGATTATGTGACATCAATAACATGAAGAAGGGATTATTTAAAGATTGGTGTGACTTAGTATGATTCTATAGATGAGTGGAATGATAAGGTACATGTTTCATGTATTTTTAGTGATGATATGTGGGATTTTGTGTGGGATTGTTTAGGAAATGAGAGGGGAATTCTGTAATATTTCACATACATAGGTTTTGGAATCTATATAATTAAATAATCAAAACCAAAAAATGTACCATGGTTTTTCCCATTGTTTTTTTTCAAATAATAGTGGAAGACATTATTTTATAAGGATGTGGCCCGAAGAATTTAAAATATTATCCTCGCTAATGTAGAGGTGAGTCACATTAGTAAAGAAATGAAATAACAATCAGAAAATATTTTATACATTCTGATGGATTCACTAAGGATTTTTAAAATAACACCAAAAAAATCTACAATAAAGTTATTTTAAAGTTAAAACTCATATTTTACAAAATATATCTTTTATTGTTTTTATTACACCACTATTAGGCCATTAATTTTTCATAAACACACTATACTCATATGGTATTTAATTATTACCCAAAAATTCAACTGTCCCTGAAAACTATGAGAAATTCACCATTGGTTAATTTTGACATCCTGATTTAAAAAATAATATTTATTTTATCCAAATAATATTTGGAATAAGTCATTTTAACATTTAATATGAAAACCTACACTTATTGAAAATTGATAGGTTTTGAAAAAAACAGTTTTTAAATGTTAATAAAAATAGAATTTTTCCTCATAGAAATTATATGATCATTTATAATTAATTAAAGTAATTGAATAATATTATTTTATTAAACTATTATTTTTTAACTCATCAAAATATACTCCTTTATTCTATTTTAATATTAACCAAAAATACTATTTCTGAATTAAAAATAATAATAAAATAAAAGTATGTTGATTATTTTATAAAAAAACTAATGTACCAAATCATAATGATAGGTTCTTGATACATATCCCTTTATTACACTAGCATAAACCCAAAGAGTAATGTGTGTGATGGTGGGAGCTATCGTGGGGTCGTTCAATGAACATGGTTTAGGTCATGATCTCGATGACCATGAACATCTCCTGTAAATGGTTTCACTGATTCTAAAGTTGTTTGATCGTACCTTGGAATTGGTCTAGGGAAAATCCCAAAAATACTATATACCTTGGAAGATCCAAAAAATGGGAATCATATGGAATGATCCTACTCGTTGAGGCCATCATCTCTATTTTCTATGTAGAAATGATTTGTTAAAACCCTATATTTATACTAGTCATCTGATCAATGTTCAACGACTATTTTATCAATGTTAATGATACTTATCTATCATTTAAATCCAATTTGATATAATAAAAAAATGAGTGCATTTTTTTCTATATCCATTTTATAAAATAATACATTTAATTAAATGAAAAGGTAAATTTCACTTATAATAGTTATGGTATTTGAAAGTTTCCCCATTAATAAATTTCACCTTCAAAATTTCCTTTTCCCAAACAAAAACAGATGAGAGTAACTCTGGATCATCACTTCCTTTGGTTCCCACATCTCTTAATCAAACTTGTGGTTACTCGACAATACTTGAATGAGGGTCATTGTATTTTTTCACAGAACATTTTCTCTATGATCTAAGTTCCAAAAATACTTCTCTTCATATGAGAGGAAATTCTCTAATGGTACCACCTTTTTATTAAGTATAATTGGTGGGTTCGGTATGTATTTCGCTAAGAGTGATACATGGAATACATCATGTACTTGAGATATATTATGTGGGATTTATAATTGGTAGGACACCGCTCTGATGAAATCAAGGATCTCAAAAGGGTCGATGTATCTTGTACTAAGCATTCCTTTATTCCAAAATCGCATTACTCTATTCCATGGAGATATGCTTAGGAATACCATGTATCCAACATAAAACAGTAGGTATTGTTGATGATTGTCATGATATATTATCTGTCAACTCTGAGCTTTATTGATCTGGTGATGAATGGTCTTAAAATAATCCCCCATTTCCTCAACCATTTCTGGACCAAGCAGTTTTCATTCCTCAACATCATCCCAACATGGAGGTGTTCTACATCTCTTCCCATAAAGGACTTCATAGGGAGAAATTTGGATTCTTGAGTGGAAATTTTTGTTGAAAGAGAACTCCACCAAAAAACAATGTTGGTCACATCATCCCTTGAAGTACATTGATCAAGCTCTTAATATATCCTCAAGTGTCTGGATAGTCGTCTTCTATTGACCATCAGTTTAAGGGTGATATGTCGGGCTGAAGGTCAAATCATTGTTCATAGCATATTGGTGAATCTTCCAAAACATAAAGGTGATTCTTGGATCTCAATCAGACACAATCATTTGAGGCCCTCAATGTAGGCTTACCACTTATCTAATGTATATCCATTCCAGTTGATTGAGTGAAAATTCCTCTCAAATTTTAATGATTAGTGTAGTCTTTGTATGAAGATCCACAACAACCCAGATAACATTTTTTCCTTTGTTTTCACAGGAAATTCTCGTGACGAAGTCCATGGTGATGTTTTCCCATTCCTATATTGGTATTGGTAATGGTTGTATCATACCCTTATACTCCTGCCTCTCAGACTTCACTTGCTAACATGCCAGACACTTTGATGTGTATTAGAGATATTCTTTTTTCATATTGTTCGACCAATAGTTTTCATGTAGATTTCGATACACATTTGTTCATATAGGGTAGGGAGAGATGGTTGAGCTATGCACATCATCCAACATATCCTTATTTAACTCTGGATTTTATGGTATACATATTATTTACCCAAATCATACAACACATCATTCATTAAGATTGAACCTTGAGGATTTCCTTTTTCTAATAGTTTACACATTTTTCTGAATTCTTACATCTTCTATTTGGTCATCCATTAACCTCCCAAAAAGTCATGGTTGAGAAATCAATTGTTAAATGATTAATTATGTTCTTTCCTTTCTAATTCCCATGTCCATCCTTTGCATGTCTAAGAAGATAGGACTATTCCCAATTCTCATGAATGAAAGTGTTGTTGGATCCTTTCTACATTGAGCATCTAACACATTGTTCTCCTTCCCTAGATAGTAGTAAATTGAGCAGTCATAGTCTTTGATCAGTTCTAATTATCTTTGTTGGTTCATATTCAACTCTTTATGTATGAATATATACTTCAAGATTTGTGATCTGAATATATATTACTCTTCTCCCAAAAAAGGTAATGTCACCAAATTTTCAAAGTTAATATCACTAAATCCAACTCCATATCATTTTTTGGATAGTTATTCTCAATGAAATTCAACATCCTTAAATAATATGCAATGACTTTGACATTTTTCATCAACAAATAGCACATAATCTTCTTCTATGGATCACTGAGTGCCACGAAAATATCAACACTTGTGGATAGTTTGAGCACAGGCACAGTGATAAGATTCCTTTTAAATTCCATGAATCTCTATTTCATTCATCATTCCAAGAAAACATTACTCCCTTCCAATTGATCTTGGTTGAAGGTTTTTAAAAACATGATAAATTTATTACAAATTCATTATTAGACCAAAATAATCTAAAGAAACTATAGATATATGTCACAGATGTTGACCTCATCCATCCTTCAATTTCCTCAACATTTGAAATTTATATAGATATCCCATTTCTTGTGAGGATATACCCCATGAAAGAGACTTCCATCAAAGAGAACTAACATTTGGTGTACATGGCATAAGGACTTTAATTTTGTAGGGTTTTTAGCATAGAACTTAAATGATCCTCATTCTCCTTCTAATTTTGGAGTATATAAGAATTTCATTAATAAATTCTACCCAATATTTTCCAAGGTAATCTCTGATGACTATATTCATTCAGTCCATGAAGATTTTTGGTGAATTAATAAGTCTGAATGGAATCACTAGGAACTCATAATGCTCATACATTGTATAAAAACAATTCTTTGGAGAAATCTTCCTTCTTCAACCTTACTTGGTAATACCCTAACTGCAAATCCACCTTAGAGAAGTATTTTTATCCACATAGTTGTTCAAAAAATTCATTAATTTGTGAAAATTGATACTTGTTATTTATTGTTATTTTTGTGTGCTCGTGATAATAAATTAAAAGGCACATTGACCAATCCTTCTTCATGATGAAGAGGACCAGTGCACCCAGTGGAGAAGCACGTGGGTGTATAAACCTTGTACCCACATTCTGTTATAGTTGTTTCTTTAACTCCTCATGTTCTGAAATATCCATTCAATATGGATTCTAGGATATTGGAAATTCCCCTGATATATGATCAATCAAGAATTCAATATCTCTATTCGGAGGAAGAACAAACAATTCCCCAAGAAACGCATCATTGAATTCCCTCACAATGGGAATTTATTTGATGATGGGTCATTCTTTAGACTTGAAAATCTGATCAAGATAGCCATGCACATATGTCAATAATATCCATGCTTAGGATGATGGTGTGAAACAGGATTTATCCCCCTCCTTGAACGTGTCTAAAATCGTGGGGTTGATTTTACATATAGATAGTGATAACCCTCTCTAGACAATTTATGTTGGATCTATATTTTGAAAACCAATCCATGATATGAATAATATCAAAGTCTGCAATGTTAAGTATTATAAGGTTCACTAAGAATTTCAATCCACAAATTTTGATAGGGGAGGATTTATATACATGTTATGCTATAATTTCCCCATATTACACTTTCAATGACATCTCTACTTCCATGATTTATGGTGGTGTTTGGATTGTTCAACTAAACTTTCAGGACATAAAATAGTGTGTAAAACCATGTTAAAAAAGTATGTTAACTATTCTTGTATTAATAACAATAATATATATCACCACTTCATTTTTGGGATTCACGTTGGCAGTAGTGATGGAAAAGTATCTCCATTTCGTCCATGGAGGTTGATGGTGACCTCTGAAAATCCTTGGATTAGTTCATGGGTTTGAGAAATTCCCCAGTTCCTTGTAGTCGTAGAAATGAACTATGCGCTGAGGGTTTTCCATTGAATTTCCTTCCTCCATTACAGTAGCATATTTTTCCTGCTAGTAATCGTAGGCTATGTTCCCTTACTTCCCACTGCTAAATCATTTCCTCACCCCTTCAGTAAAATTATATTGTGATTCTTTCTGCACCTTTGTAATGGATGGTGTTAATATGTTTTGGAACCATTAGATCTCTCTATCACATCTCTAGAATTAGATCAACCTTTCTCTTCATATCCCAATGATACCCCATATATATTCTAATCTCCATTTAAACTTTGCGGGCATATTAAACAATTTCTTAACAGCTATCAAAGTCACGGATCACCAGGGATTTCCATAGGCTAGGTTTTAGACCAAAAAATATGTAGTCAACCATGAATTCAGGGGTAACACCAAATATGGTGTCATATCAGGAAATCCATGGGATATTTTTCTCATACTATTTGATGGATTCATTATATTATTTCATGAAGGCATGTATGTCCTTTTCCATCTTAAGTCAGAGGTTTTGAGGAAAATATTAATTGATAAACATTATTTGGAAACCCTTTCATCCCATCACCTCAATCTCTTTCTAAGGATTTGTATTTTTTAACTCTTTCCACCATGTATTTGCTTAACCCTCTATATGATAGATATCTATAAGAACCTTATCTTTTTCAGAGCATTAAAGGATGGGTAAGATATTCTCAATGGAGTTTATCCATCATTCATCGATTGAGGGATCAGATGATCCATTGAAAGTAGGAGTGCTTTGTCTCGTGAAGCTCTCAATTTAAACATTTTCATTCCTAGGGTAGTTTGGACTTTCCTCCAGATCCATATTTCTATTCAAAACATGAGTTAACTGAGACGGTATCATGAAAAAAAATTCTATTGTCGTTCCCATGGGATTGGGAACCTCATTAGGGAAGTAATTATGTTAGTAGTCACTTTGGTTGTTAGCCTGATTCCTCCTATTACCAGCCATTGGATAAATTAAATGGAAAATAATGTGCACGCATTTTAAACTATTAAAAACATTAATAGAAATCCAATGACACTTAAATGGATAACTTATAAATTACATTTATTTCCTTAACTTATGAATTTATAGGCTTCAATCCTTTTTATCCCTGATTTATTTCTTAATGTATATTCTTAATAGATATTTTTTGTTCCCTTAATAATTTTTTTAATAATATTATGAATTTATCAAATAATATCCCCATGAAGTGTCAACCCATGAGTGCAACAATTCTCATTTTCATGCACCATTTCCCTATAGATTAATTCTCAAATTAGTGTTTTCGGGTTTTACCCCTAGATACATTTTTACCGTAGCCACATCCATTTTTTCGTATTTATAATGGGATGTAATTTTATTGTAAAACACTTAATATATACTCACAAATATTTAGGGATTTTATTATTATACTTAGTCTTATCCCACTGGCATTAAATATAGTTTTCTAATCCTAATCCCAAAAATAAAAAAACTTTCCTATGATACCAACAATAATAGATATATTCTTTTTATTACATTTATACATGATTTGATGATATAAAATTAATCATAAAAAACCTAAAATATAATTAAGTATAGTGTCTTGTAAAATTCGTAACATTAAATGAAAACTTAAAATATGAAATACAATATCATTATTGAAAACATCCTTTTCATGACCATGATATTCCTTTCTACTTAACACTGCATGGGATAAACTAAGGACATACAAAAGAACGCAGTGGGAAATAAATCATAGAAATGTAATAAACATGGAATAACATGAAGAAGACATAACATGTTAGACAATAAGAATATAAATGGTGTATAAACAAAAAATTAACATGAAGTCATGATGTAACATGATAATCATAACATGGAAATGTGGAGAAAACATAAAACATTGCATCATAGGTTAAGGAGAATCTACCAAGAAAACATAATGGAAAGATTAACATGAAGGAATTTGATAAACAAATATGAAAACATGTCTTATCATGATTATAAACATTTCCCAATGCATTGGATAACTATAAAATTTTGGGTGCAGCAGTCACTTTAATTTCATTCTCATACTAAATTGTGCCACATAGATCATAAATCATGGATTCATTAATCAAGATAATTTATTCCATGATCAATTTGAATGTAATACATACATGTTTTAACTCAATAAAAAGGTATATTTGTATGATCATGAAAAACCTTGATAGGTAATGGGTATGGTATTCACAAACACAATTGTTTTGGAATGGAGATTTATTGTGAAATTTTGACAGCCTAAAGGCGTGACATAAAACTTTATCAAAAAAGTTGATTAGAGTGAAAGAGGTATCAAATAATATATACATGAATTTTATAGTAATATTTTCATAGTAAAAAATTTCTTATCACATGGAATTTTATAATAGAATGCATAAAATAATTGTGAAACTTGAAGAAAGAGGTGAAATGGGATAACTCTTATGAAATTTCAGCATTGTAACAGGAGTATGTGAGAGAGGTTAATGAGAGATAAAGGGGTCTATAAAAATTTAATAATAACAATATTTGTATGGGTGAGGTGATGAAACATAAAACATCATTATTAAATGAAAATATAAGTGTGTAACAATGTAAGGAAACATGGATACAAATGAGAATACAAGGAACCCTTACAAAAGTGTGTGACTTCCAAAGCATGAAGAGAGGTTGATTGAGAGCTTGTGGAACCTTGGGAGTATTATAGGGAGGGGTAGACATATTAAGTACCTTCTTGAAGTATTTTTAGTGAATAGAAGTGGGTTATTTCATAGGTTTGTATACGAAATGAGAGGGAAATTTTTTAATATTTCACAAACATATGTTTTGGAATAAATAAAATAAAATATTAAAAAGCACAAACATTCTCAGGGTTATTTTATCATGGACTTTTTACAAATAAGATTAGAAAAAATTATTCTACAAGTCCATGTGTTGATGTTTTTAAAATATTATCCTTTCTTATGTGGAGGTGAGTAACATTATTAAAGAAATGAATATAAAATCATAAAATATGTTATACATTTTTGAAGATATACTATGTATTTATAAAATTACTAAAACAAATA
Organism: Viscum album; assembly: GCA_963277665.1. NCBI lineage: Eukaryota > Viridiplantae > Streptophyta > Magnoliopsida > Santalales > Viscaceae > Viscum > Viscum album. Next base: position 808,563,271 of record OY728126.1, on the reverse strand, counting down.
TAATATCACATTATTTTAATGTTAAACTATATATTTATTCGAATATACCTTTTATAGAGTTTTTTACATCACATTTGGGCCATTATGATGTTATAAAACACACTATATATTTACAGGGTATTTTATTTTTACCCATAAATTTGTCTGTCTCCGAAAATTATGAAAAATACATATTTTGATAATTTTTTCATCCTATGTCCTTAAATAATACTCATTTTATCCAATTAATTTTATAAATATTACAGTTTTCCTTTTTAAAATTAAAATTCATATTTATTGAAAATTGATGGGTTTTGACAAAATTAGTTTTTAATCATTAATAAAAACTACATTTGTCTTCATAAAAATTATATGATCATTTATCTTTAATAAAATTAATTTAATAATAATATATTATTAATATATTATTTATCAATTAATCAAAATATATTTCTTAATTCAATTTGAATATTAACGAAGAATACTACTTTTTCTTTAAGAATATAATAAAAAATATATATTCATTATTCTATAAAAAAATAATGTATATAATCAAAATTTTGTGATCTTCATACATATCCAATTATTACACCATCATTTTTCGTAAGAGTTGGTGTGTGATGGTGGGATTTCATGGGATCGTTTAGATAACTTGGGTTGGGTCCTGATCTTTATGAGATTTTACTTCTTCCGTAAATGGTTTAGCTCATGATTATGTTGTTTGATCTTGTATTAGTCGTGGTCTATGGAAAACCCATAAATGCTATCTCCCATGGACTCTCTGATAAATGGGCTTCATAAGGAACTATCAAACTGATTGAGGCCCTCAACTCCAATGTCTTTGTCAAAAGTATTTGTTAAAAACTTATATTTATACTAGTCATGAGATCACAATTCCACAACTATATTATCAATGGTAATGATACTTAATGGTAAATTAAATTCAATTGGATATGATAAAACAAATGGAGTGGATTAGTTTTATATATCCATTTAAAAAAATAATGCATTTATTTAAATCAAAAGGGAAATTTCACTTATAATAGTATGGGTCATTATACGAAGTTATTCAGATGGTGCACCACATTTCCAATCCTATCAATGATATTGAAGGGTCTAATATATCAAGATGTTATATTTCATTACTTTCAAAACATTCAATGATCGAACTAGGGATTCAATCATAGAAAGACATGCATTCTTATAGAATTCCATGATGTTCACCTCCTATGATTTAATGAGATGTGATCAACCTCTTCTAAATCAGTTTCATTCTCTCGATGGTCTATTGTACTGTACTAATTCATGAAACCGTTGACTCACCATCACTGTTCAAACAATGTAGTTAAAAAAAATGGACTATCATAATGATCCTCATAAGGCACCTTCTAAATTGAACCCTATGAATTTTTTTTTCAAAACACAACAAAGGCTATGTTATTTTCCCAAGATCCTCTAAAATACAAAATATTTCTGGGATCATATCCTTCAAAATATAAATCTTTTGCACTGATTTTCTATCTACATGGGAGTGATATAATTTTCTCAATCTCATATGAGAATCTAAGGACTTTTTAAAACACTACTACAATTTTCATGTAAAATGTGTGCATATGTCAAATACAATGATTAAGGTAACTCTATAAAATGATAAAATTTTATAAACATAATGATTTCATAGCTCATAAACTATGTGATCATTAGAGATTAGTAATAAAATATAAAATTTCATTATCCAATCAACATACACCAAAAAATGTCAAGATTATCATGGTAATGGTAACTGGATCACAAATTCCATCATGAAATTAACCCACATCCACATGGGATCACATAGTGGCTGGGGAAAATCAGCAGGTCATTGTTTCTTTCCCATTATCTTTTAGTAGGAATGAAATATGAAAACTAATTCAATAATTTCCCTCTTTATCCATTGACACTGAGACTACTATGAAATGTCATTGTGCATCTTTTTCACTCTAGGATGCACTGCCCGCTTCTCGGCATGGAAATCCAAAAGTGTTCCTCCAATGATAGAAGTATAGTCTAAAAAACATCTATGTAATATGATCACATCATCACTATCTAATAACTATTAGGTATTGGGTCGCCATATACTAATTGTTCCTATATCACAACTCACTCTGAATCAGATTCTGAATTATTCTTCACCCAATCTACTAAATAATATTTTATCAATAATGGGGAACATTTCATAAATCATTGGTTTTCAAAATCTCCAATATCTTAGTTGGCGTATAAGATCATCAGGATAAACTATTAATATAATGGGTTTTCACCAAATTAAAAATATACATATATATTACATCTATGATAATATATAATGTTATTGCCATTACCATTTTCACGGACTATGTTAATGTTGAATGTATCTAGGAACACTACTCACTAACTGTAACTCAAATGTAGACACTATTGTGAGAAGATATAGTGGAGTCTCTTGTATTCATTTTTGGATATAATATAGTATTCAAAGATATGGTGTCTCCAACACTTCAAAGAATGGATCACATGTTCCATCCCAAATTCATGGGTATGATTTTTTTTGCACATGGGGTCATAGATGTTATAACCCATAAGCTATTACATGTTCTGATTTATTCCATACTTCCCCAAAATAACTCATGACGAATCACATCATATATGGAATATCCAAAACCAATATTAGGTAGAACTAACAACAGAGGTGTAGATAATCTCTTATTTATATTAACAACAACCTCCTTACATGGGATTGACCATTGGATCGTTTCCCCATTCCGTAATAGCTTTGTAATTTGTGCTGATAAGGGGAATAAACCATTTATAAAATCTCAAAATTTCACCGCTAATCACAAAACTGTTATAAAATAAATCATCTCATGGGGATATGACCATGATATCAAAACCTATATATTCTCCAGGTCCAATGATATACCAGTCTTTGAAAATGCATTCCCCAAGAATTTCACCACCTGAATATAAAATTTAAATGTCAATAACATGGAATAATTACAAGGTAATAGATGTTTACTTTGGAATATATCAAGATATCTATCATTCTACTCTATGGTTAGTGAGTAAATGATGATATACTCAATGAATACAGTGAAAAAGGAGTCATGTATTGGTGAAAGATATTATTCTAGAGATATATAGACATTACTAGTGATTTCTTCAATCCAAACAATGTCATCATGTACTCATACGTACTACACCCTATCAAAAACGTCTTCTTCAAGATTCCCTCCTCTTTGACCCAAAACAAGTGATAGCCTATCCAGAAATCATTGATAGAAAACCACTTGGATCCCCATAAGAGACCCAAGATATTTTTTATGTTTGAAAAAAGGTACCTACTCCTTATATTCATCTGATTCATCTTCTGGTAATCTATTTTTATTTTAAGACTACAATATTCCATCTTTGATAATGAAATATTTTCACCCCACTAAGACGTACTCGAACTGATAAAACCCTTCTATTCTATGTCCTTTTAATCTAATTTGTGCCTTTTTAACTCGATGGATGCTATACTATAATGGAAATCAAAATGGGTTGTGTAGCTGGAATGATTTATCTCTCAAAAGCAACACCTCTATCGTGGGGGTGACCAGTGAATACATTTAGAACGACACCCTAATAAATAAATATAACTAGAAGAAAATATGAGGGGGCTACCATGGATCCTACTAAAATAGAAAATCCTCAAATCAGTGTTGTAATCATCCCATGATGGTTTTTCCATGTATGGACCCACTCTTCTTACACAAAACTCTAAATCACTAGTCATTATAAACTTATATCCCTTGGGTTATGTAAACGATACTCATCTCCAATATCAACAAATGATTACTCAAATTTTTTTCATCCAATTCATGATAAGATACATATCAATGATAGTCATTTCAAGGGCCCTAAAATTCCAAAAATGTTCATAACCGACAAGGAATATATGAAAATTTTGGGAATAATTATTGATGGACCACTTTCTATCGTAATGGTGTGAAAGAGAAAGATTCTCAAAAGAAAACTTGAATAGCAATTCAGTTTTAGTAATAAATTATATATAAATGATGGACTGTGAAGAACTAATAATAAACTACGTTGTATAAATAGTAGAAGTAATCAATACTATACATCTAGTAGTAGAAGGTCCCTCCCCCCTATTATCTTGAGCTTGATTAACTACCAAAACTCATATTTCTTCAGTTGTGTGACCCTAACCCATATGTGGATGAGTTGACTGAGTCATCATAATATGATCCTGCTACTGAGGATCCTAACAAGATCCCTAGGTTATAGATTTCTTATGTCATACACCCCAATTGAATATCCACCTCAATTATCTAGACCATAGCTGCAGGTGATACTTTGTATTTCCACATTATCAACACATTATATGAGGTTATGGGAAGATATTATCATAATATACCACCTTTTCATTGTTTAAGCACTATGGAATTCATCCTGTAGGGGTTAAAGAATCCATATCCAAATCCACCTACTTACCAGTGGACCATTACACTTCTTTGTCCTTCCTATTCCTACCACATGAAGAGATACTCATCATAGGAGTAGGATATCCACACACTTAAGTATTTTGGGGTTGAAGAAGACAATCTACTCAATCCTTCGATAGTCCCTTCTCAATATTAAAGGCCTTGAACAAAACATATCGGTATGTTGTTAGGTAAAATATCATTAACTAACATCTGATATCATGATGATGTCTGATCCCCATCATCCTAGACTTCTGAACCTCAATTTTCATCCAAGAGATGATAAAGAATAAGATGTTTACTAAGATGAAAAGCATATTTGGATATAGTCAGGGGTAATTTATATAGAACCATGAATTACTTTTCATTATCCATCATTATCATGATTTTAATGAATTATATGAATACCATGTTCTTGAAGGCCTCTATAAAAGACCATCATATATTCCTTATTAACCCCCGAAATTCTACCAATGCCCGAATGTTCCTTGAATCATAAACACTACTGGATTGTAATATCTATCCAATAATTTCTTACATAATTTTAATAATCTTATAGTGATGTATAACAAGTAATTAGAATCTAATTATCCTATAGTTTCCTAAAATTAAAAGAGATACTAGAGATATAAGGAACAATTATAGTCTACTATTCTCATCTTTACTCCTATGCATGAACAACTTGATCAGTTTTGGGATTATGCTTAGGTGCAACCTCCTACACAGCCTATGATGGAACATGTGTTCCATCACAAGTGGTGTCATTCAATCACATTCAATGTTTCATTTTCATAAAACCCAAACAAGTATTTTATGTTCTTAATCTATTAAGACATATCAAAAATAGTCCATGGGATTACAAAATGGTTCTCCTTCGATTATACCCATAACCAATGGTATGTCTCTCTAATAACGTCTTAGGGTTATCCAAACCAATAAGTTAGTTAAAATCATATAAATACAAAATATAACAGAATGATCATGATTAAATAAGTAATGAAAAATCATATATATCACATCAAAATAAAATATAAGTCTATCATAAATTGGTATGAAATATCATGTAATTAAATTAAAGAAGTAAATGGAGAATACCATATGTATATATATGGAATGTTATATAACATGAATAATAATGATGCATAAAATCACATAAATAAAATAAAACATTAATAGAAATAAAATCAATGGAAACTCAGTGGTCCATAATAAATGAGTTAGAAAAGTTCATAGAAATTCCTCTAATAAGGTTCCATATATCCTATCTCATTTCTACCATATACTAGGTTGGACTAAATAAAATGAAACTCAACTCTAATACCATTTTGTAATTTCCTCCTACAAACCATTTGGTTCATGACAGACGACCACATAACCTCATCTGTGCCTCCCCCAATGCCAGAGAATTATGACTAGTAGTGAGGGTTTAATCACCATTTGTGGGGAGATGATACTCTTAGTAATCATAAACATAAACCATAAAAATAAATGAAATATAAAAAACCCATTGTATCAAGGTGTAAGAAAATGTCACAAAATAACATAGAAAAAATTCACCCATGTCACACATTTAAATAAAGGAGGCTCCCAGTGTGGAAAGACAAACCATAATACAAATGTGTATGTATATAAATAAGAATATTTCTACTGAAAAACTCTAGAGTCGATCCCAGTTCCACCACCATATCTATACCCCTCAATCATTTATCTGTTGGGGGTCCCTTTCACATGTATGTATCCAAAATCTTGAATTCTACCCATGCATCGAGATTCCCATGTGGGTTTTTAGAAATACAACCCAGTAGGACACCACCTATTTTTTCATAACATGTTGACACATGTATAATTAGTGTATTATATGATAAATAAATTACAATGAAATTATAGAAAATCATATATCAATCACACATGTTTTATCCAAGGTACTATGATCTCCAAAAGAACAAGCCTCAAAGACATACTAGACAGATAATCATAGAAACACTAGTGCAGAAAATGTTTTTTACGTCAGTTATTTTTCATTTTTTACATCGGTTTCTAGCCGACGTTAATACGGGCGACGTTATTAATAACATTTTTGACGTCAGTTATTTAAAAACCGATGTCAAAATCATAAAATCGCGATGTTTATGACGCCGGTTATTTTAGAACCGACGTGATAAATAAAATGGGAAGGGTTTATCATGTCGGTTATTTAACAACCGACATGATAAAAGGCCTGGGAATGGTTTATCACATCGGTTCTTAAAAACCGACGTGATAAAAGGATGGGGAAATGGTCTATCACGTCGGTTATGAAAGAACCGACATGGTAAACCGGGGGCGGGGGGTTTATCACGACAGTTATTATAGAACCGCCCTGATAAACCTGGGGGGGCGATTATCATGTCGGTTATTAAACAACCGACGTGATAAACCGGGGGGGGCGGAGCGTTTATCACGTCGGTTTTTTAATAACTGACGTGATAAACTGGTGTATAGGGGTTTATCACGTCGGTTATTAAAAACCGACGTGATAAACTAGGGTGAGGGGGGTTTATCATGTCGGTTATTATATAACCGCTGTGATAAACGAGGAGGAGGGGGTTTATCACGTCAGTTATTTAATAACCGACGTGATAACTCGGGGGGAGGGGGTTTATCACGTCGGTTAGTAAATAACCGACGTGATAACCATTTTGCAGGCCTTTTACCATGTTGGTTATTAAATAACAGACATGCTAAACCATTTCCCAAGTGTTTTACAACGTCGGTTATTAAATAACCGATGTGATAAACCATTTTCCAGGGCTTTTATCACATCGGTTATTAAATAACCGACGTGATAAACCATTCCCCATGACTTTTACCACATCGGTTATGAAATAACCGACGTGATAAACCCAATTTTTTTTTAAAATTAAATGCTATCATCTGCTCTCCACCAGAATCAACCAGAAAACAAATCAAGAAATCGTACCACAAAAACAGGAGTAGATCAAAATTAAGCATGTACATTGATAACATATAAAACATACCCCCTAGATAGCCCCCACCCTCATGTATACCCTATAGACAGCCCTCCCCCACCCCGTTGCAGCCCTTACCCTCATGTATACCCGCTGGACAGCCCTCCCCCACCCCATTGGAGCTCCCACCCTCATGTATACCCCTTGGGCATCCCTCCCCCACCCCATTAGAGCCCCCACCGCACTTTTGGACTACCCCCGACCCCCGGACAGCCCCAAACACCCCTCGACAACCCCCCACAAGCCTGAACAGCACCCCCTCACCCCCTCACCCCACTTGAAAGCCCCACCACATCCCTGGAAACCCCCCCCCCCCCCACCCTCATGTATATGCCCCACCCCTGGAAATCACTCCCACACCCCTGGACCGCCTTCTCACACCCCTGGACAGCCCTGCCACCCCCCCTGGACTGTCCCCCTACCCCACCGAACAGCCCTCCCAGACCGCTGGACACCCCCCAACCCCACTGAACACACCCCCACAACCTTGGAACCCCTCCCCCACAGACCCAAATCCATACCAGAAAAACCATCATAAGTAAACCAAAACAAGAAGCAGATCAGAATTAAACATCCAATTATATGACATTCAAAACTTACACTGTCAACTTAAAAAAATAAATCCAACCTAAACAACTACAAAATACACAATTACAATGAAAATATTCAAAATTAGATTTTACATTACAAACAACTAAAAGTCAATCAAACCTGTAAAATAATTTTACCACTCCACTTGTAAGTGTTTGATGTCTTCAGCAGTATAGGGTTTAGGGTCATCAAAAAGCTACAAATGAAAAATAAAGTAGTTAACGTGTATAATTAATAAATCAAATTGAAATATTATGGCAAAGTTTAAGAGGAAATAGTACCAAGTCAAAATTCACAATTGTCCCAGTTGTTATTATTTCATACATAAAACTTAACATATAATATGCACATTCTATGAGGCCTTGTTGTTCATGAAAATTCTGTTTGAATGAGTGTAAATTCAATATATTATTTTTATGTAATAAATCAAAAAGTAAAAATTATAAATGTATATTTACCTTTGCATTTACATATTTGATCTTTGCACCTCTTTTCTTTGTGTTTTTTCGAAAGTAGGCCCATGCACTGTTAGAAAATAATACGAATGAGGTAAATTTAAAATTCATTATAATATATAAAACTATTGAGAAATTGAAACTTACATTTCCAATATGTTCTTAAAACTATCCCGCACATCACCATGGACAGTGCATATCCAATAAAGGGCTTTCTCGCTTGGGCAAAAAACACTTAACATCCAATGATCACTGAAAAAAGGAAATTTGATGTTAGTGGGATTTTATGTTAAAATATAATTAACTCTCTAAGAGAAATGTGTTTCATACCTCTCACAAAAAGGCATCATCCAACATTGTGTGATTATATTCATTTCAAATATTTCATCAATATAAACCATTCTTTCCTCCTCATTCAATGCACATGCTTCAGGGGAAATCAATTGAGGGTCCCTGAATCCATATACTTCTGTCAGCTCATTCCTCTCACAAAATTTTATAAAGATACCTAATACAAAGCATACATAAGTATAAATTTTTAATAAATATAACACAGTGAAAATGTGTTAAGACTTACATAGAAAAAAATTTCACCACGTTGATGCCCAACTTATCTCCAGTAACAAGCTCTATGATATCAGTTTTCATAATCCCCAAATTTATTTCACGTCCACAAACATGATATTCTATTGGAAACTCATAATGATCCGCCAACAAATTTGAATATATTCACAATCTTTCAAGACTACTAGAATCTGTATCTGATGTCATAGCTATTTGTCTTTGTTGTTGTATATACATTATTTTTTACCTTTGAAGTATTCCTGTAAAAAAAATTGAAAAATATATTAATTTTCAAATGATAAAACAACTGTAATAAAAAAAATAAAAGATATAACATTCATACCTCTATGGTAATGAGTCGAAGAAGTCTGGATGGACAAAATAAAAAATGGCTGATACTCTGTCCAACTGTCCCCACCTCATCTGTAGGTATTGGTACCCTAGCTGATCTATCTATAATATTAAGTAAAGTGACCCTCTGATTCTCTACCTCTAATTTTTGATAATGAACTGTATCTGCTATACAATATACCAACCCATATGCAATTATATGATGTTGAGAATCATCAACATACAACTCGCAATAAGTAGGTAGTTTCGGCAGAGGCGTAGGATAAAAAATGGGGTCCGCACGCTGAGGTGGGGGAGTGGGAGCTACTGGCGGAGGTGGAGTATAAATAATTGGGTCTGCAGGGGGAGGTGGAGGAGTGGGAGCTGCAGTCTGAAATTGTCTTTGCATTTCTGCAAACATAGACTGCACTGACTCTCTAATCTTGTCCTCCATCGTCGCATTAATATTATGAACTTCATCCTCCAAGGATTCTATTATTTTTATAAACCCACTTGATGTTAGAAGTTTAAGAAAGTGGAAAAACTTTTCTTACCGATACAGCTGCTGGATATCCTCCTACACGACCAAGATGTTCGGGCCTTCCCAATGCTGCAAATAATATATCTTCCCTCCCAGTAGTTGTAAATGTCCCCTCTGAACTCTTATCCTCAAGAGAGTCTTGTATTAATTAATTGAACATTTCTGTAATTATTGAAATTATATGAAGAAAATAGTTAACTTAAATAAATAAAATAGATATCTTACAATCCTATCAGCTATGATTCTCGATTCTTCTGAAAGATATTTCCCTTTTCCCCTTCCGCGATCTCTTCCATTTTTCATGTCTAGATGGAGGGGATGGAGGGGACACCTCTCCAGAGCTTGAAGACTCAGCTCTTAGTTGTTGAAATTTTTCCGCCATCATTTGTCTTCCAATAATGCATACCCTTTCCGAGATAATCAATGAGGGTATACCTTTTTAGATTGGATCTCCTGATGAGATTTCCTTGTTTGCTGTAATTTAATAATAAGAAATCATTAACAAAACATTAATAAAATCATTTATATAAGAATGTTTATAAAAGTTTACATTACCCTTACCTGAAATGACTCTTTTCTTCTACTTTCAAAAAACTGTCTCCGTGTGTCTTCATCTATAAAAGGATATATACGACATGGATTTTCATGACTCCTATGATGAAAAATGAAATCGGATGAGAGGGTTGATTTGAAATCCATCCATCTCCTGGCAGCCAATGATAAGATTTTCTTCATGAATCCTCTAGTGTCAGGAATATCAAATTTCATCTGATAAAGAAGAGGTTAAACATATTATATATACTAGAAACATTAAAAGAATAGTCAAAAATGACAAAAGATCATACCAAAATCGTCTCCCATAACTGAGAGATAATCGCTTTATCCACACTTCTCCAATCATCATACATAATGCTTACTTTTCTCTTAGCCTGAGTTGCTACAAAACTCTTAAAATCATTTGCGTTTGGACCTCTAGGAATATCATCATCATCAAACTCAACGACTATCCTCTGATCCTGCCTACGGGCAAGTGATAATTTTGGTAAACGTGTGCACCCACGTTTACCAACCTTTGAACTCTTTTTGTAAATAGGATCATTTGAATGTTTATCCCCAGAGGTATGGCCAGCAATATGCTCCTCTCTAGAATCATGTGGTTGATCATTTGAATGATTTGTTATTATCCTTCAAATCAAAAAAACAAACGTCAGTTCACAAATATACAAATTCAAATATTTTAATACTAATGTAATCAGAAAATAGAAAAGTGTACTAAGTTACATAATAGTAAACATTGGTAATATGGTAATCATGTTAAATAATGGTAAAGATGGTAAAGATAGTCAAGATGGTCAAGATGGTCAAGATGGTAAAAATGGTAAACCTGGTAAACATGGTAAACATGGTAAAGTAATTTCAGTGAACAAAAAAATAGATATATAATTCATGTAATGGTTATAAACATGACAAAGTAAACTAAATAAACTTAAAACAAACAAAAACATATACTTATTTTGTTTTAAAACATGTTTTAATAAATAAAAAACTTACAATATCTAACATTTATGGAAAAAATAAATGTAAACAGGAAATAAACATATGTTACCTGTAATTTTAGGAATGATCAAATGGATTGTTTTCCCGAATTACTTCGTCGTGATCGTTCCTTATGGCACAAAATATGTCTTCAACGTGATCATCATTATGTTCTATTAATCATTCCATGGAAGTAGAGATCTCACATAAATAAGCATATTTATCAAGTTCATCCTCACCAATATATTTTTTTCCCATGTAAATCAACATCCCACTGCATATCTGATTGATCTACTACATAGAAAATTTGTTTTTCATGTGTTTCCATTATAAAAGAATCAGTTGTGTCTTCCAATCTATTTAGATTAACAAGTGTCATTCCAAATTCATCGTGTCTGACACTTTTGTTACCGTTTAACCATTTACAGTTACAAATGGGAAATTAAATTTTAAAATAATCAACATCCCAAAAGTCTTCAATCACTCCATAATATGCACTTGATGCAGAAATTGGGTTTTTTTCCTTAGCACTCGAAAAATGCATTTCTTCTGCAAACACCGATACACCACTATTCTAAACTGCAATTTTGTTTTCCTGAGCTTTCGTATGAAATGTATAACCATTAATGTCATAACCGGACCATGTTATCACATTTAAACATGGACCACCCACTATCCATTTTAATGTCTCTGACACATCTGATCTACCAAGAAAAGTCTTTTTAATCCATGACAAAAAAATTTTGTTGTGCTCATTCATAATCCACATTTCTTTCTTCTTTGGATGACATTGTTTTAACTCATTAATATGCAATGTGATATACGGTTGAGCATCAGCTATGTTATTCAAGATGTATGATTCTATATTCTTCTTCTGTTCAGCTGACAATGATTTGACTTTCAAGCCGCGAATCCCTTTTCCCTCATTATTAACTCGTTCATGGCGACATGGAGGCAAACATATGTGTTACACCACAACCAAGTAGCTCGTACAAAACTCTGCTACCTCCTCAGAAATATACTTTTCAATAATTGAGGCTTCAGGTCGATATAGATTTTTAACATTCCCCTTTATTATTTTCATATACCATTCAAAAGGATACATCCAACGAAGATATACAGGTCCACAAAGCTTTATTTCTCGAACCAGATGAATCATTAAATGCCCCATTATATCAAAAAAAGTTAGAGGAAAATATATTTCCAATTGACAATGTATAAAAATTGCATCTTCTTCCAAAATGTTCAAAGCATTCACATCAATTTCCTCGTTACAAATTTAAATGAAAAAATAACACAACTTCATTATAGTCTTTCTAACAGGAATGAGAAATATTCCATGCAATGCAACTGGTAGAATATTTTGCATCATGACGTGACAATCATGTGATTTCATACCTATCAACTTCAAGTCCTTCAATGAGACAAAATTTATTAGATTAGAAGAATAAACTTGAGTCACTTTGGTACCATGAAAACAATGACAGAAGCTAATTTTCTCCCTCTTCGATAATGTATGACAAGCCGAGGGAAGAAATGTTCATCTTCCTTTAGGAGTAGGAGCTAACTCCAAACGTATTCCCATTGATAGTATGTCTAATCTTGCATTCAACCCATCTCTAGTCTTTCCTTTAATATCTAACAATGTTCCAATCAAAGAATCACAGATATTCATCTCCACGTGCATGACATCAATATTATGTTTAACTTTATGATACCTCCAATATGGTAACTCAAAAAAAATTGACCTTTTCTTCCAAATATGTCTATCATTACTAGATTTATTTGTCTTTCCCAATGTCACGTCAAGGTTTTTCACCCTCTCAAAATACAGATCAGGGGATAAAGGTTTTAGAGCAGTATCAAATTCTTGTGAGCCATTGAATGCCTTTTTTTATGACCCATGTACACTGTATTCCTCCAATGATGAAATTGACAATATGACGTCTGTTGTTCGCAAATTGGACATGCTTTATGCCCTTTAACACTGTATCCAGACAAATTTACATATGCTGGAATGTCATTTATAGTGAATAGAAGAACTGCATGCAGTTGAAAATATTCCATTTTATAAGAATCATACACCCTAATACCATCAGCCCATAACAGTTTCAAATCATCAATCAACGGTGACAAGTAAACATCAATATCATTACTGGGTTTCTTTGGATCAGAGATCATTGTACACGACATGAAATATTTGCACTTCATACAAACTTTAGGAGAGAGGTTGTAAATGACCAATAAAACAGGCCATGAACTATGTGTGCTACTGAGTATTCAGTATGGATTCATTCCATCTGTGCACAACCCTAGTATGAGATTTCTAATTTCATTTGCAAATGTAGAATACTGCGCATCAATTTTCTTCAATTGTGGACAATCAGCTGGATGACATATTTTTCCATCACATACCCACTCCTCAGCATGTCATCTTAACCTTTTTGCATCATGTGAATTAGGAAATAAACGTTTGAAACGATTAATTATAGGAAGATACCAAAATACCTTTGAAGGGAGCTTTGTAATCTCTACAGCAGCCTGTGATTTTTCTTTCACCTTATACCATGATGTCCCACATTTAGGACACTCTGACAGAAATTCATATTCGTTCCTATATATAATGCAGTAATTCCGATAGGCATGTATTTTCTTGTATCCCAATCCCATTGGGCATAATATTTTCTTGGCTTTGTAATGTGAATCTGGAAGATCGTTATCTTCTAGAAGAATGTCTTTCATCAATTGTAGCAGCTCTGTAAAACTTCTATCACTCCATCCATGTTTCTCCTTCAGGTTAATAAATCTTAACACCACCGACAAAATCGTAAAATCTGTACAACCAGGATATAATGGTTTTTCAACATCACCATATAGACGTGAAACTGTCAGTTCTATCTCAATTTGTTCTGCTACAATATCACGAATCATTTATTCAATTCCATCGGATATACCATCTTGCGAATCATCATCATCAGTGACATTCCGTCCAGTTTCACCATGCCAAATCCAAGGGCTGTAACTCGGATTAAAACCATGAAAAATCAGATGATCTTTTATCTCTCTACTTTTCAAATTCTTCATATTCAAACATTTCAGGCATGGATAGAAAAAATGTCACTACATGGAACATTTCGTTTTGCAAATCCCAAAAAGGCATCAACACTTTCCTTAAATTCATTGCTCATTAGATGTGCCGTATTCCAACTTCGAGTCATTATTACCTATAACAAATATCAACAAAAAATATATAATTTTATGATAATACAAATATATGTTTATATTAAAAAATCATAATTTGAATGTAAAACAATTTAAAATATAAAACAAATCTATGGGTATTTAAAAAAATATGCTTGAATATTATTTTTAAAACAAAATATATTTTGATATAACAATTTTAAATTTCATTGAATCAAATAAAACCATGATGCCTACATAGTTGAAAGAAAATTGGAGAAAATGGAGTAAACATGAGAATCACCTCCACCCCCCGGACAACCCCCAAAACCCTCTGGACAAGCCCCCACCCCCTTGGACAGCCCCCACACCCACCCACCCCCTTGGACCACCTCTGGACACCCCCCAACCCTCCGGAAAGCCCCCCACCCCTCTAGACAGCACCCCCACCCCTCCTGGACACCACCCCCCACCCCTACCCCTTGAACACCCCCTGGACACCCCCAACCCTCTGGATACCCCCCACCCCACCGGACAACCCCCAAAACCCTATGGACAGGCCCCCACCCATGTGGACATACACTCACACCCACCATCCCCCTTGGACACCCCCCCCCCCCCCGGACACCACCTGTTTCCACATCTTGGATATAACATATTTTTTTTAGAAAACATTTCATGAAATATGATGAAGTGTCCAATCGTATTTTTTATGAAATTTTTCTTACTATAAAGGGTCATAGTATTGGATATAATAGTAAATAAAGTGGCATAAAATAACAATATAATCCTAAAAAATGCATATAATGTAGCTTAAATATTTGAATAAATATGTTTGTAATCAACCATCAAATCCAAAAGGTGTATGAGAGAACAATTAGAGAAAGACTTGGCAATGAGAGATCATAGTAATTAACGGGGGATGGTGTCAAAGGAAACACAAAATCAAATGAACCGAGACCACTTTATGAAGTAATCCATGAAAAACTAAAACCTACTTCAAATAAACTCATTATGTCCACACATTATGTCCACACATTAAAATGTGTGAAAAAATATTATTCCCATGCCATTTTGAACAAACTCATTATATCCACACCTTACTATCTTTTGAGATAAAAAAATCAATGAATTGGATGATGATATATGACCCCACCCATCAACATCCATACATATGTGTGAGATATAAAATTAATAATCATTATATCACAAAGAATACATGGAAAAAATGGGTTTAATATCCATTTAAAATGGAATCATATAAATAAAAAATTTATAATTCAATCAATAAACATGATAATCCCATGTAATATAAATGGGTTCCAAATGATAATAAATAAATTTCATAGTAGATACCATTCAATGATTATATGGTATTGAAACCATATAAATAATGAGTATATAGTTTAGTCAATAATTTTCTCAATCATTTTATCTATGATATCTTGTTGAACACCCTTCAATCAAAGGAATAGAAAACCTGGTATTCATAGTGGATGATTAGGAAATAAAAAGCCAACGACATTCAAAAAGATGTAATAGGGTTTGAAATAGAAGAATCTAACAAAGTTTATACAAAAAAATCGTAAAACATCATTATACACTATCCGTGAAAAAAAAACGAATGAAATAAATTCGTGGAAGGCTTACTTGAGAGTTGCGAGTTGAGATGATAGATTCAAGAGGAGTAAAGTAGATAAATGATGAAGCCAAAATGGGTTTAACGCAGGTCGATCGACGAGCCGAATAGGGTTTACCGTGCGAGAGAGACGAGTAGGCGGACTGTCAATCGAAAAATCATAAATGACAGTCCACGGGGCTTTAATTTTTTAAATGTTTTATAATGTCGGTTATATAATAACCGACGTTATAAACTATTTTTTAAATTTATAACATCGGTTATTATAAAACCGACGTAAAAAACCCCCCGCCCTGGGTGTTTTTTAGGTCGGTTATTTTATAACCGACGTAAAAAACGAGTTATCTACGGGTTTTTTACGTCGGTTATTTTATAACCGACGTAAAAAACCAAAGATTTGGATGTTTTTTTCATTGGTTATTTTATAACCAACGTAAAAAACGCGTAGATATCTCTTTTTTACGTCATTTATAAATTAACTGACATAAAAAACCCCCCGCGCTTTGGTTTTTTTATGTCGTTTATAACATAACCGACGTAAAAAACTCCTAGATATCTCATTTTTTACGTCAGTTATAAAATAACTGACTTAAAAAACACCCAGGGCGGGGGGGTTTTTACGTCGGTTATTTGATAACCGACATAAAAAACGATATATCTACGCATTTTTTACGTCGGTTATAAAATAACCGACGTAAAAACCCAACACGTGTGATTTTTAACGTCGGTTATTTTAATAACCGACATTAAAAATCTACTCACCACATTTGTTACATCGGTTATGAAATAACCGACGTAAAAAACCACGTTTCACAGATTATCACGTCTGTTATATATAACCGACGCAAAAAATGGTGACGTAAATAACGTTTTCTGCACTAGTGAAATTGTAAAGGTGTCCAATAACCATCCACAAGGTTGGTGAATATATTTCACAATATCCACACTACATCAAGATTCATGATGGGACAAAAGGATGAATGGTGACATGTTACTCAGAACCATCATGCTTGTGAGTGTTAGGTCTCGCCAAAAGGACGGACGTGAACTTGTTAATCATATCCACGAGGGATCAGGATATTGGTTAGGACACTGGGTTTCTATACCCAAACCATATGTCTTAGTCTATCATCATCAATTTAGCATTTCATGCACCCTCCCCCTCTACAGGATAATCAAACCATGATGGTTCACTTGTTTTATGTATCAAAGGCAATACATCCAAATTCATGGTAAATACACACAACATTGTATGACATAATAAGGAAAATTATTGAATGTTATAATGATAAATTAGTAGAAACATCTAATAGAAATTGGTAACCATCAAGAATGGTAACATAATACACTAGAAATACTCATGGGATCAAGCATAATATATGGGTTTCATAGGCTATGCACACACCTACAACCAATCATTATCAAGAATGACCAGATAGGTTGTTCCAACCCATGTATCACATCAAGAAAACAATACAATACAATGGACCAAAATTTTGAATAACTCCATAACTTATGATTTTCTACTATGTACCCCAATATTCACCATAGGATAAAATTCTCGAATCATATAGCGCCCCAATGGAGAATTAGTTTTCTTATCAATGACGTTTGTATTGGGTTTTAGATAATCACGGAAGAGGGTTAGAAATGATACATAGGGAGAATCTATATTGAGAAGGTTATTTATAGTATCCTAGAAATCACAAAGTACATCAATGTAACCAATTCTGAGATATATTGAAGAAGAGGACACTAATTAACCATATCTAATTTTTGTTAAAGAACCAATCATGAATTCATCATCAGAAGTATAATTTAACTATGTTCTAATAAAAAACAATGATCCGCAGTCAATAATTCTTATGAAGATAAATACAATATGAGACATAATAATAATACTATATCAAGAGGATTGATCTATGATAACTTACTCAAAATTAGTCACCATTCATGAGGGATCAACCTCATATGAAACGGGATGTCATATACATGTTTAAAACTGGCTCAATTTTAGAAAATATCCAAAAATACATCTATATATGTAATTAGAAACCATATACATGTAAATAACCTATCTAATGTAAAATTTATTACATGTAGATACTGGTATATCTAGAGAAAACAGGATGAATATAGGTTTTTAGTTTAGATAACTCAATTCTCAATGAACAGAACTCTTTGATACACTAGAATAAAGCTTTATATGAGAGAAAAAACATTGAGGGATAATTGAGTCCCATTATTTGATATAGATTCATGTAAAGAATAAATAAGTAAAAAGTGTAAATTAATGGCCACTAATGAGGATTTTTGGATCATTAGTTGATTTGGAAATGGTTTGGTCATACATTTTGGACAATCATACCCCAAATATTGGAGGCATTATACCTATCCTAAGAACATGAAATGATTAGGAATACGGTTTTTTAGATCATACTCAATTATGTACTTGTCCAATAATGGGTGAAACATGGGTTCTTTGGTGAGACCTCATGGTTTGTTAAACTATGTTACTTATCTATGTGCCACCTCTTTAACTACTACCACAAGTCACACAGTTCCCTAGATAATCAGCCTGGTCTGGACTAATCCTACTCAAAATATGGACCCTCAAAAATTACTCCAAAACCATCAAAAACCATCCATAATCTCCTAGAACTCGTATCAGTCAATTCATAGATAGAACACAATACTAATGGTTGAAATTAACTCGTAACACCCAGGAAAATTATAAGGGTGTAACAAGAATCATTTTACTGTTACAGAACATCAATTTTTCTTATGTACCCTTTATGAAACCTTTATTACTCATACATTAATGTTGAAAAATCATAGAATCATCCAGAGCTCTGAGTTATTCTGAAATAGAACAAGTTTAATCTAACAAATCATTGATTTATTTAGATATTGAATGAAATTATTCTTACATATCCTTGAGAAAAATAAATTTATTCTTATATACATTAGGGTGACTTAGTATTACTCTCATACAGTTCCTTGTTAATATTATATAAGATCATGTTGCTCTTATACAGTTCGAATATAATCTTACATGAGTGTATATAATCATGAAACACTGCCATGTTATTCATAAATTGTAAGTACTTATTCAAATTTCAAAAGATACTCATCTCAAAACTATAAATATTCAACTGCAATGATGTCCACACCACTCCAAAAATAAGCAAAACCAATTTTCATGAATCCTGATATTCTCAATCAAATATAGAACACTTAAAAAAATTATTATAAATAAAGATTTATTTTAAATGGGTTCGATAATATCTATCATTTAATTTGTTGTTAATACCATCAATTTCATTAAGTTATATTTAATTTAACACATCTATTGTAATCTTTTACTATTCTGAAAATAAATATTTTTAATTGTGAAAACATGTTTCTTACCCCTTATTGATAATAAATCAAATTGTCTTGTTACTAGGGGTATCATTATTATTCAAAGAAGTGATCCATGGATCAATCATCTCTATTCCAACATGAGTTATCTAAATTTTAAATGTATATATTAAATCTTGCATTCTATATATCTAAAAATAAATTCATAATGTGATAGCAACTAATAATCTATATATAATAAATTATTCTATAAATATTTCATTAAATTATATAACACTAAAATGAATAAATATATTAAAATAATAAAACATTAAAATATTCCATCACTAGTGTAACCCATCCTCCAATATATTCCAATGAGAAAAATAATAAAAGACATATGATCCTTATAAAAATTCATTTGTGTTATCGCAAAATGCCTTTTCAAACCCATTAGTATTCACAACTTGTAAAAACAATCAGTTTGGGATATTTTTCATTGGAATATTATAAATATTATTCTTATATAAAACAAATTACTGTTTCAATATCCCCACATATACATTACACTTCAAGAAATGATACTACATATCATGCTTATCTGACCTATAATATTTCATTAGGTTCTGGAATCGATTGATAGTAATTTCATTAACTTGGACAATTTCTAATGGATACCCAATAATAACATTCATGTCCTCAAGTTGAGATTATATCCAAATCATTTTTGTAGCTACCTATAATAAAACAATATATACATATTTCATAGATCATAAAGTGGTATATGATTTCTTATTAAGATACTATTCAATACATCTTCCTCCAATAATGAATGTTGCTCATTTTATACACCAATTACTATATGTATGACCACCCTAGTCAGCATTAGTATTTTTTTGTAAGCATGTATCACCTTTCTATAGCACAAAATATGACATAATTAGATGTTTTTTTGATTTATAAAACAATTATTTTTTCTACCATGATGTTTGAATTACATGAATTATATTGATACGTAGCTCATATTGTAATATAAAATATAATATCAATCTTTGAGGCACTCAAGTACAACAGAATACTAGTAATAATTCTAAAATTTATCTCATTAAAAAATTTCTCTTCATAAACCTTACTAATATTTATATACATGAGAAATTTTTTCTTGTTAAAACATGATTCATCCATTAAAAATATTTTTAATAAATACATGGTAAATTTTTGTTGATTGAAAAAACCAAAAACACTATTAGAAAATTTTCAATCACCAAAACAATTTAATCTCACTTTTTAATGAAATCATAAATATTTTATTTATATCTATTTGGAACTCTTCAAAAAAGTTTCATTTATTACTTTCCATGGTAATATAAGCAACATATATAATCTCAAAAAGTGATATAGTGTTTTTAATTCTTATTCTTTTTTTCTTCTTTTCCTTTTCTAATTTTCATTCTTAACACCTACTCATCTATCATGAAATTCCAATATCATGGTCATGAATCAAACCATATAGATATTTAATAAATTTAAACAACATATTATTTCGTTCATATTGTATAAGCCTTTTGGAGACTCTGTATGGACATCTTCTTATAACTCACTATTTTTAAATTTATACTTTTAATGAATTGGACATGAGTCTAATTCATTAGCAATGAAATTGTATAAAATATTATAATGGTAAAAGTTTTTTTTAATTAATATGGTTTATCAAAATCAACTCCTTCAATTTATGAATACCCCTTATAAATGAATATATAATTATTCCTTTCCTCCATTCCTTTTTTTCATTCAATATATTTCAAAAACCCAATTTTTTATAATGATGATATTTTAATTAAGATATTGTAAAATAACCAATGTCTTATTCTACAAAACCTCAATTATATCATTATTATTTTCCATAATTCGTTCATTTTATTCAAATTTCCTACAACTATTTGGTGTTGACCCTTTTATAATGTCTGATGTCCCATGTTATTTAGATTTATTTTTTTTACCCCTTTGATTCTAACCTCCAATGATATTTTAAGAATCAAAATGTTTTCAAAATACTGAATTTTTAATATATTGTTCTGAAATACATAGCCTCATCACATGGATAGAAAAAATATATATCATTATCACGAATTTATCAATTTAATTGAAAATTTTCAACTACTTTAGTAATTATAACATCGTCTACAACATCATCCATGTCTCATCATCTTAGACCATCATCATTTCAAATAAAATCACATCATAAAAATAATATTACCTCACATATTTTTTTTATAACATATATATTAGTTCATATATCGTATATAAAAATGAAATATTACATCCTCATATATTACATTAAATATTACAAAAATTATACTATTATTCGAGATCCATCATGGACACTAAGCCAATCAAAAGTGTTATAGAATTGAATTACTCCAAAACTAAATTTCATATGGATTAATATTTGAATTTGAAATTAATAAAACCTATGTTGAATATTTTTTGTAGTATTCATATATTAGAATTAATAATACATTCAATATTGAAGGTTTAGTTAGAATGGTTCTAGCCATATCAATATGAATCATTTTGTATTTCAGATACACCACATTATTATGTAGTTTAAGGTGAACAAATCCAATTTCATATTTTTTATTTATCAACATAAATTTAAATTTTTTTTATAAAAATAACATTCATTATAATATTCTATCCTCTTAAAATAAAATCCATTTTTCTTCTTAGCTAGTCTCTTGATTCATTTAATCAAACTAAATTCTTATGATATGTGGCACATAAATATAATGAAATACATTCTAATGATTTAATTAATTTATTTGATGAAATAAATATATGTAGAAGTTTAAATATTCCTCTTGATCCGAAAACTATTAGAGGTATCTAACTATAATGGTCTTCTTATTTAAATATCAACTCACTAAGGACTTTTATTTAATATTTTCCCTTTCAATGTGTTTTAAAAAATTATATCAAAGAATTTACACAAGACTAAAATATTTTTCACTCCCTCTCATATAATAAACCATCTCATGTTATATTTTTCATGATGAATATGTATTATATTCCAAAAATTTATGTTATATTTCATACTGCTATAAAAACCATATTTTTCATCTCCGACCTCAAAAAGTTTTGCATGGGTTATTAATAATATTTATATGAAATCCCCATCATTTCATTGTATAAATATAGAAATTAATTTCAAGAATCACGTCACTTGTATCAGCACATAGTTGTGATTCACTCAAAAAAATATGTTTCATCCCATTTAAAAATAATTTGTTCAATTTTTATCTAGTTCTCAAAATTTGTGTCTTTCCAACAACATTGAGATTCGATAAGATATCATTTCTAATGGTAACAATTTTTTCTTCAAATTAGTAAATATTATTTAGATTATTTTTTTCACTTTTCATAAATGAATTGAATTAATATCTTATAATCCAAGGATTATCATATATATATATATATCATGAATGAAACTTCAACTAAACATTGTTATTGTATGAATGGATTCATTTTATGAAAAAAATTAAAATATCATACATTGATTTAATTGAGTTAATATGAATTTAATAGTGTAATCAATTGTGTTTCATTCATGATCATACTTTCTGTAAACATCCATCATATTATCAAAATTGTTAATCACCACAACCTTTTTTCTCAAACTATTGTATCTGATATTTATTTTTACTTTTTAATATGTACACCTTGGATCATTACCTTTTATTTTTCTATTGAGAGAAATAATATATGAATTAATTTAATATTTATGTCCAAATACACAAAAATAATAATAAATAAACATAAAATCAATTTCATTAATCATATATCTTATTATGAATGGGTTGTACTTAAAACTAATTTTTATAACTCTACAACACCGAATTTACAAATCACTTTTTAGATATCCTCATTTTATTTTTTTGTCTTACTGTAATACATTTCAAAATATCTATTCATAAAATAATTATTTGGTTATATATATATTTAAAACATTAGAGGTGACTTAGTATATCGACTCATACATATTAGATGTAGATATATCATTTTTTAAATACATAATCATTATATAACCTTATGATCCATGCCAAAATAATATATTTCTAGTATCTTTGGAAACGTGGAAACATTAACAACTACATAATAAGTGAACAATACCATCTCCCACTAAGTACTTAACAACTTTATGTCTTATAAAAAAATTATACAAATTACCTTTCATAACAACATGGGGACAATTGAATAACATGAAGGGAGAGTTTAGATGCTCAACAAGTGTAAAAAAGAGGTATATTAATGAAAACTTGAGAATAACATGAGAATAAGTGTATACGAACATTCTCAAGAAAATTTAAAATTATACCCTATATAATATTCATAATCATGAGTAATGTCATAAAACCTAGAAGTTCATAACACCTGAGTCATATAGGAATCAAATAAAACAATTTATGAGAGTATACTGTTATCATAATACATGAGTGTATGGAACAAACAAAAGGATATATAATAATATCTTTTATAAAAAAGTATTACTACCAATACCATCATAGTTAATTAGGTTTACTCTCCAATCTATCTTAGTAGTCAATCTTCACATGAAATACTATACTTGTGGATAGAGATCCTTAATGAACAATGATCACTCCCAATTCCAGTCCTATTTATCTCAAAATATACAAATCATTACCCAATTAATGGTAGATCTATATAATTCCAGGACCACCCATGAAATAATGAAAATCATGCACATGTATTCCAAAATATCATGACAAATTTATCATATTAGATCCCCAAAAATGGGTTTTATGATCACTTCATTATATCATAACCTTTGGAATTGAAATGGGTTTCATAATCATTTCATCATTTCATCGTAGTATAAGATGTGGAAAAGAAACAAGTTTTATAAACCTCTTATCATAAAAAACATAAAACCATAAATGAAAGAATGAGGATGGTGCCCTTAGATCACATCCTAAGTAAATGATAACTGAAATCAAGTGATGTTTCCTTTTATGAATAGAAATACCATTTCAATATTATCAAACATTATTGATGAAAATACCAATTACAAAACACAAATCTCCTTTAAAAAATATAAAATTTGAAAAAATATGAAAAAATATTTTTCAATGAAAATATAGTTATAAAATAATAACATAATAATTATATTATTTAGTGGTCATAATAGTGGTAAATGTTCTTTATGCTATATAATTTATAATATAATATTTCATTCATATATTTGAAAAATCCCAAGAGTACCTCATTCTAAAAAATATCAAGAATATTCATTTTAAACATTTTATTAAAATGTAAACAGGTATTTTATAATATTAAACAAGTCAATAAAATATTTTTAGAAAAAATGGATGTATAAGTGAAACGAGTTGCGACCAAATTGAAAAATTATGTTGATTATCCCAAGAAACATTTTTTTGGTCACTTGGGTACACAAAGAGAGGAAAATGAAAGGAAAACATGTAATTAAAATAAATTACGACTAGATAAAATATTTATTCAATTTATTGATAAATATAACATAATTATTCATCATTATAAACATAATACTGAACAATCCCAATAAACAGTGATATTGTTACATAAAACCCATACCACATAGGTAACATTTGAATTAAAATCCCCATGAAATAAAAATTTTAATTAAACATTAAATATCATTATCAAATGGATAATAATTATATAAAAATAAAAGGTACTTATATAAACATCATAAAAAATATTGAATAATGGCATAACATATGTCCCAAATAATGTAAATTGATACGATAATCCCTCACCTCGAGTTCTAATTTCTTTGAAATCACATTAGACTCCAGTATAAAAAAAATTAAATTTATTATAATTATATAATTATATAATTATATAATTTAAATACTTATAATATCCTATATGATCCACTTATAACATTTTAGAATTGTTTAGTTAATAATTCCTAGTTAAAATCATCATTTTTGGAGTTAAATGTATCATTTACCATGAGATTTTCAGTTCACTATTTTTGGTCATTATAATTTTATCATGGTTCCATAATATACATAATTATAACCATTATATAAATATAATGTACATCCATTATATACATATTTATAATCATTTATAATATATATTGATAGAAATATAAATTACATTTTCTATGGAGAAGATAAGTCATATGTACGTATGAATTATGTTTTCACTTTTCGATGGGTGGAATGAAATAAAGGTAAAAACTAAATCTATATAATAGAATAATTATTATATTATTTATTGCATATATACTCCTTAAATATGTCTTTATTAACATAAAATTAAAATAGAAATTAAAAACGGTTCCCATCACTTCGTGGAGGTGGCAGTCTATACATATTCATGAGCGAGATTCTGGTTTTCTAATGGATTAGTAGGTAAGAAGGTAGATGGGATGTTATAATTATAGAAGTATAATTATTCCATTAATTTCATATATAACCATTAAACCCATAATAAAATTATCTATGAGATACGGTGGTGGAAAAAGAATTATATTGTTATGGGGTACCGGTAATCCATACGTGAAGACAAGAAATACATTCACTTCCCATTTGATAGGAAAATGGCTGGATAATGATGATTTAATAATAACAATAACATTTCATAATATTTATTATAATTAATTTAATTTTTTGAGAATAACTATATATTTATGTTATATAAAGAAGAAGTAAATATATAACTTGATTCATTAAGGTAATAGCCTATTCTTTGAAGGAATTCCTTTAGATATCCTATTGAAGAAATTAATGTTGGTATTTTTGGAAGACAATAACCTCTATATTGTGTATAAGGAAGTTGTTATAGGATTTTTATCATGTTATATTCAAGATATTATTCTCAATTTGGTGTGAATAAGTGAGGTGAGTAAGTTCCCTTTTACAATTGAGGTGAGGGTCACTTTTGAAGATTCTTAAAAGATTAAAATATAACAAATTCATTGTGAAGAGAAATGGTTCCAAATGAACATTAATTTAAAAAACAGAGGATATTTTTTATATATAATCAACCAATGAAATTTATATTGTTTTTTATATCATTTTAAACCTTATCATTTTCATTAATCCCTTTGTCATTTATTTTGGATCATAATCGTGGTAACAACTATTTTAATCCTAAAGGGTGAAGATTGCTACCATAAATGAAATGAATTACTCAAAAATGTTACTTTGATAATTATTTCAGACATATTACACTAAATTGACGAAGATAACATTTTTATAAATTTTAACTCATTTAATACAATATTATTTATTATTAAAAACCATAAATGTAATTTTTGACACAATTCATTTATATTAAAATTTTAATGACATCAAAAAATTGTTGAATTATAATATATTTCTTTTACACATCATAAAACGTTATATTTATCTAAAAATTCATGGAACACAATGAATCAATCAAATTATATTATTTTTTGTATTTTTAAAATAGTTTATTTTATTTTTCTATTAATTGAATAAATAATGTATTAGAATTGGAAAAATATTTAAACAAATTAATTAATTACTAAAAATTATTAATCTATATTAATCAATAAAATAAGTTAATTATTTTCAAAATAGAAATTTATATTATTTCATAAATTTATTTTTGAACTATGTGGAAACGTAATATATTTTTAAATCTATGAGAGTGAGACTGCAATTTTCTTTTCATTAAATATTATATTGGTTATTTTCAGAGTAAAGTTTAAATTAAAAATCAAAATTTTATTCCATTATAATAATAATTTAATTATATTCATCCAATAATAATTATAATGAAAATGTGTGGCCTTATAAATTATTTTTAATATATATTTACCAAATTTACCCTTTACCAAGGTGATAAATATTATCACATTTACTATTCATATTGACAAAACATAAAAGAAGAATATTTAATTTTTATTAATTTCTAAATTATAAATATAGAGTAAATTTTTCAAGATTAAATTTATATAGATGTTATAAATTAATTCTACAAATAAGCATGCAAACGTGGTGAAAACCACATTTATAAAAAAACTTATATTAAAAAACATGGTTTATTCTTATCCCATGATTATAAAAAATATTAAATGAAATTAAAAAAACTGATGAAATATGTTATATTAAAATTCCATTAAAATAATTCATAAATAGTGATTAATTTAATTTTTTAAGATAAAAAATAGATTGGTAGAATAAAAATTGTTTTCTAGATAAATAACTTTTTTAAATTTTAAAATGGGTTTAATTTTTTATTTATAATTAATTGAGAACAAACAAATTCATTTTATACATATGTAACCATTTTTTTCATAATATATTTAGACTTATTCATATTGATAAATAAAAAAGACAGATGAGAACACTCAAATTAACATATTTTAATAGTGTATCATGGTTTATTTAAATTCTGTGTTTGAGGTAATAAAAGATATCGATGAAATACAATTATTTAAAGCGAAGTATATATAAAAATTTAAAGGTGTTAAATTTTTTCCCCCTTAAAATTAATTTCCCCCAAAAATATGTTTCTCTTTGATATAAAAAATGTGGATATCCTTGTTTCATCACTTCCTTGGGTTTCAAATTAGCTTCTAAAAATTATTGGATTTCTCTAGAGAACATTAAGAAAGTGATTAGTCCTATTAAATAAAATATTATCTCTAATATCCAAGATTAATATCATTTTTTATCCATAAGAAATATAATAATCCAATTGTACAACCTATAATTTTAGTACATGTGAAGGACTAGCTATGTACTTCTTTTGGAGAGATACATGTGACCCATCATAAACTTGAGAGAGGTTTGGTGGAGTCACCGTGCAATTTTCTACCATGATTACACAATAAAGAATATCAAAAGGAAAATAAAGCTATGTGGTATCTTTCTATTCATTCCAATTCACATTAAATTATTCCATGGAGAAATATTCATAAAAACCTTCTTACGAACATCAAATTCAATATCGCTCTAATAATTATCTGCCTAACTACTCCGTCGACTTTGAGTTTCTGTGATAAATATTTTTAATGGATCTAACTTTCTCTAAAAAAATTATATGATAATTATGGTCCTAATAAATTTATGTCTCTAATTTAATCCCATTATTTTGTTGTTTTATATTTCTACCTATTTATAGATTCATGAGGCGCCATATTAATGCTCTAATGAAATCTTTTATTGTTGAAACCTCAACCAGATATGGGTAATGATCAAAACAACTTTTAAAATCTATAGAAAAATATCTCAAAATATCTTCTAGGTTTTTAATGGTTCATTCAGAATGAACATCTATAAAAGTATGATATGCCTTGATGAAACTAAACTTTTTATATAGAGGCTGCTGGATACTTCTCCAGAACATCAAGGAAATCCTTAGATCCTGATCAAATATAATAGAATGTGGTATTCCTTGAAATGTAACCGCTTACATCATTTATACTATAGAAATATCATGAGGAGAGAATCCTTTTCTATTGTTAAGGAAGTGTGTTGACATGGTAAGGTGATCGACTATAACCTATTTATGCTTATATCCCTTGGATGATTTGGGATGTTTGATAAAAAATTCCATAGGGATGTTTTCTGAATTCCATTCTTGTATGGGTACTGGTTGTGGCATCCCTTTGGACTTTAGTCACTCATAAATAAACTATAGAAAACTATGTATTGAGATATATACTCAAGATTAACTCCTTCAAAGATATCCCATAATAAATACTCTCTTGGATATCTATAATTTATCATACGTATAGGATGCATAGAAAATAATGAACAATGATACTCAACCAATAGTACATTCTCCAAATAATGGATGGATGGAAGACATATATAGTTACAAAAAATTAGCATTCCATCACAATCAAGGTTGAACTTAAGAAAATTTTTCACCTTCTTTTGTCTCTATACATCTTCGTTCTATA
Organism: Viscum album; assembly: GCA_963277665.1. NCBI lineage: Eukaryota > Viridiplantae > Streptophyta > Magnoliopsida > Santalales > Viscaceae > Viscum > Viscum album. Next base: position 808,533,655 of record OY728126.1, on the reverse strand, counting down.
CATCTATTATCGTAATTTGGATAGATGGTTGTACAATCATGTATGAAATATAAAAATTATCCCCTTCTTTCAATATCCAACCTTTGAAAATATAGAAAGTTTATATCTTCTATGATCCTAATAACATATAATCTAGTATGATCCTTTTGACCCAAACCCTCAGCCACCTTTTTCACCTTACTATGGTTGTAATGGATCAAGTAGTTATAATCTTTAATCATTTACATCCATCTTATGTGGTGAATATTAAATAATTTATATGTTAATGTTTTAAATAAATTTTATAATTAGTATATATATCCCACAAATATAAATGCTAAAAATACCTGGATAAATTAAATGAAAAATTTACAAAAACTATTTGAAAATATAGATTTGGTTTAACTATTATCTTGTACCTTCAATTTGTGTGAGTAAAAATCATTCACAATATTGTTTTTCATGATAATGCTTCCTAGTTCCTTATTTTATTCATCAATATATATTACTGACCATTATAAACTATAAAGTAATTTAAATACATGTTCACTAAATATACATCTCTTTAGTACATTCAAATTTTCTTCACATTCATATATACAAATAAATATTTCTCCCTTTTGAGTTAACTTGATGAGTGAATTTGGAATTTGAGTGAAATTTTCTATAAGGCATTGATAATTACCATAACAAAAACATAGATCTCAATCAGAATGTTTGTTCTAGAAAATTGTTAGATGAAATATATCATCGAAGGATATTCTAATATACCCTAACATAAGATTATATGACCCAATAATGAAACATTATGTAGAAAAAATTATTACTTTTTATATATTTCATAAATCTTCTCCTTCCTCAGGGTCATCAGTACAATTATAAAATGAACTTCTTATTCATAATAAACCATTGAATCTATAATAATATCATCTAAAAAACTATGATAAACTAATCAAGGAAATCTATAAAAATTGTATTCGTTAAATCTATGAATATAGTGGGAATATTATTAAGAATAAATGACATCACTAAAAATATATAAATTCCATAACTTATGAATATTTCTTTCTTTTGTATATCCATCTTCATGACCTAGAATTTATGATATCTAGAATTAAGGTAAATTTTTGAAATGTATTTATCACTATGTAGTTAATAAAAATTCATCAATATAGGGAATAGGATAGTTTTTCTTTAATGTGATATTTTTATGCTTTCGATAATCAATGTAGAGTTGTATCAATCCACATTTCTTCTTAATCAAAGAACATGTGCACTATAAGGTGGCACACATGTATGAATTAATACCTTACTAAAATTGTATTGGTGTATATTTTTCGATTACAATCACTAAATCCAAGGTATTATAGATAATGTATATGTAATTGGTGTATAACTAGGTGTGAGTTCTATTTAGAACATAACATCATGGATTGCTGGAAGACCAAACAATTCTTCTAAAAATACAAGAAAACTAACAAAAATATGCATATCTATGATGTTGATTTCCTCCCAATTCATTTGAGATAAAAATACCTTTTCAATGTTAATCAAGAGCCATATGATTGATATCATTTCCATTTAATGTTATTTTTTTATCATCATAATAATATAGTATTAGAGTTTGGTTTTGAATATCAAGCATGAATTCTATTCCTTTGTAATTAATGTCTTATTTATGTAATGAATGCTAATACATGCTGAAAATAACATCAAACTCAACTAAAGGAATAACATTAATATTTATTGGATGTACATTATGACAAAAATTATACTATAGAAGAATCATTTATGTGATATGTGATCACTGCACCGTTATAGGGTTTCACTGATAATTCAAAATCTAATCATTGGGGTCTAATTTTTATTCCCTTAGATCATTTTGTAGATATAAAATAGTAGGTAGATCCAGAATCAAATAAGACATTAGTAGTTCTAGAGTGGATATTATGGGTACCTTTAAACACTTCGTTATCATACACCACATTGAAAAAAATGGTCACAAGAGAATTCCCTTTTTCTCTCAACCTATGAGTTTAATGATGTTGAACATCGTCATTAAATATCATATTTCAACACCTTTTAGCATAATCACCATAATCCTTCCATTTTAATCTCTAGAGTGTGGATGTTGAATTCTGTGGTGATTTATATCTATTCAGATCATTAACTAATTTCATCCAATTATTTTGAGTATTCAATTTCCCAATGACCATCCATTCCACACTCAAAACATTTAAAAATCCCATAATTTATTTGTTTTATTTTATACTAGGTAAAAAATATTCATATTTATTAAAATATATTTAATGTTTCCCATTAAACTATTCTTATTTAGTAAGACATTCCCTACATATATCCATTGTACATAATCTACAGAAAGGAATCATTATAAAGGAGGATTTAATTTTCTCAGGGTGGGTATAAAAATGATATATCAATATAATATGAGAATATGAGTATAAGAAAAATAAATTAAAATTTGAAAGGCGCACCCTTCATGTCATAGATCATAAATGAGTGATAAGGAATAAATGGTGGATATTTATAAGACATGAATCATAATGTAATTAATAAATATGTTCTAAGAGAAAACATAATATTGGTATAAGATAACGATTTTTGGCATAAATATAATCGTAGAAAATAATTACCATAGTAGTCAAAGAAAATAGAAGAAAAATATCATAGTGGAATGGGTTCACTCCCCCAAACCATTTTAGTAATCAATGTTTCGTCCCAATAATATCATGTTTGGTATAGTATTTTAATAAATTGGGTTTACTCACCATTCCATCCCTATTTATCTGACAAGACATTAATATTTACCCAGAGCATTAGAGAGAGATATAGGACCCTCCAATATTTGGTAATAATGTTACCATAATCCTTAGTTATAAAATAAAAACCATCACATAATTAAAATCATACATATATTTTCCATAAGATCATATAACAACCATCATAATAGAAGCTATAAAATGAAATTTGTTTCATAAACATTTCATCAAAACATAACCTTCGAAATATAAAAAAATTTCATAATCAATTCGCTATTTCATCAAAGCATAACCCATGGAAATATAAGTGGGTTTCATCACAATTTTAGTATAGTATAACTTGTGAAAGGGAAATTTTTATTATAAAAATGATTTCATCAAAAATATAAACCTTACAAAGAAATAAAAATAATGGTATCCCCAAATCATATCCCTCATAATGAATAAGTAACATCAAATGATTACATCAGAAATGAAAAATTGGTACAAAACATCTCATGGAACATTCATTGTGGAAATTTATATTTCTTCAAAAATAAATTTTTTAATCATAAAAATTTGTAAAATATATTTGAAATCCTTTTCTTTGAAAATAAAAATGAAAACTTATAATAGAATCATTAAAAACATTTTGAAACATTTCTTGAAGAAAATATCCATTAATATTTTAAAAACAATTTTTAATGCATGTTTTTATTTCAAAATAGTTATATTTGAAAGAAAAATATAAAACATATTATGCAATCTTAAGTGAAAATAATGATAATGATAATGAGAAATTCCATTTTTCCATACATGTTTAAAAAAATATTCTTTTTTACATTTTCTGTAAAATAAAAATGGGAATTGTTCGATAAAGAAAATTAAGATTCCATTAAAAATAAAATTTCAAAATTCATTAATGGGTAATAATTTCATTAATAAATCATTTGAGGAATTTAAAAAAAAAATTAAAACATGTTTTTTGAAAAAAAAAATGTGTTTTCAACTAGAGAGAAATTTAGACGATTTTGTTAAAAAAATACTTTCAAATATTTAAAATATAATGATAGTAATATTAAGTGAAATAATTTATAATAATTTCATATATATATATATTATAATAAAATTCATTATTTTATTAAGATTTTGTTCTTAATATTCCATTACTATAAGCGTAATCCTAAACTATCCCCAAAATGATGAGATTGTATCATAAAAGTCTTACCACAATAGTAAATTTGAATCATAATAATCATGGATTAATAACATTATATGATTCTTATATCATAAATAAAATAATTAGATCCATGATGTAACGTGTCAAAGTGGTATTATTACACCTCAAAGAAGAAATAGGTGTCTAATATAACTTAGGACCCCATAAAGGCAAACCGAGACTAAAGTCCCTTTCATATTTGGAAACTATTTAAACATAAACCCCAATAAATAGAGATCATAAAATGGATATTTAAATCCCCATAATTTTAAATAAATAAATCATAAAATGCATTCATGGGTAGTAAATACACCACATAAAATAAGCACATGGGGAATATGGATTCCAATTCAATGAAAATAAATGTGAGACATAAAATGATTAACATAGGTCTCAAATTACTTTTTATATGTTCTACAATTATCTATAATATAAATTATATTATTTTACATCTATTACAAAAAAATAATCATATGTATCATACCATATATGATTTACATATAACATTTGATTACCCATTTATCAATAATTCATTATTAAAAACATGTTTCAGGAAATAAATGATTTGTTTTTAATGAATTTTTTGATTTTTTATTTTTAGTCCTCTCACATTGATCATGTTAATAATTCCATAAATATCATATATATTAAGTATATTTTTTATGGTAATTCTAAATGATAATTATAGAAACTTAAATACATCGTTCAGGGAGACAGTAGGATCTAGGTATGCATGAATGTTGATTCTATTTTGTTGAAAGATGTAATTAATAAAAGGTAAATAATATATTACATTTAAAAATAATTTTTATTTAATATATATATAATGATTTTATTTAAACCTATTCTTATTTACTTCCATGTAAAGCGTATGTGATTAACGAAGCACATTGCTTTGAGAGGTAGTAGTCCATCGTACATATGAGCAACATTATCATATTCCCAATAAGAAAAAAGTGTATATGTATTTGTGACAGAATAATTATATAATTATATATATTTTAAATATATAATATATATTTATTTAATCTACCATTATTTCCACTCATGTATAATATAAATGAAAATCACATCACATCAGGTCTTGAGGCCGCAGTCCTCCCTATGTGCGACTAACATTATTTTTTTGTATAAGTTGGGTGGTAAGAGGAGAGATGTGGTATTAAAATTAAAAGGTATAATAATATACAAAATATCATATATAAATATTAAATATATCATTATATTCATCCATTATACATGGTGATAGAAACTGAATAAAATCAGTTTCCAAGGTAGTAGTCTGCGATACACAAAAATGATGATTTTCTATCCCATTTAATAGAAGTGGATATTGTTGTAGGTAATGAACATAACAAAAAAAGTATCCTTATATTGAATATAATTAGTTTTTTATATAATAATTTTTTATAATAATTGATATTGGTGGGAGAAGAAATGAAATAAAACCCCCAGTTAGAGACATTACCTATTCTTCAAACAACATATTTTGGTTTTCATGAAAAGTCTTACTAGGTTGTATTTATGAACAACTGTGTCCTATAAGATTAGAGGATGTAATAAAGTAATTCATTATTATAGGTCTTTTATGAAGCAATATATTTTGAATGTGTGACTATGAGAGGAGAGGGGTGACCTTTTATAAGTGTACTGAGTGGCACACTTCTCATTTTTCTTAAAAAGGTATTCCAATATTTTTCACATTCTACAGGGATAAAAACCAGACCAATATTCATAAATATAAATTATAATGTCTATATATAGACAAAAAAATTGGAATTGAACATCTTTCACCCATTTTTAACTCATATATTTTACATTAGCATATGGTAAACCCAGTTTTACCATAATCACAATATTTTTTTTTACTATTTTAACTATTCATTATGATCAAAATCAAGTTAAAAATATTAGATTTTATAAAATATGATCATCAAAAATATTTAATCCTTTTTTATATATTAAATTCATATAATTGGGAAAATATAATTTTAAATAAAACATACAGATGTGATGGGAAATCATTTTTCCAAAGAGAGAATGCTCAAAAGATTAAAATGTTTTTATATTAAAAGTTTATAAGAAAATGATTCAATGAACTAAATTGGATTAATTTGTAAATAATTTAAGTAATTTTACCTTTAGAAAAAAAATGAAAAAAATTATCCAAATAAATTTTTTAAATGAAAGTTAGTTTTTCATAAAAACCAATAATTTCAATATTCATCAAAAATTAATCTTTTTAAAAGAATTCCCAAATATTACTGTAGGAAAATTTTTACATTATTAATTCATTAATGATGTCTATTTTATCAAATTAAATTTAAAGAACTAATAATATTAATTTTATTTTTGTCCACAAAAAGAAATAAAATAACGTTTTTTGAGAAAATAATTTTTTCATAACATATAAAGACTTTACTTAAAATTATGTATTATATTATTAATAGTATTTTTATAAAATTATTAAAATTAATATGTAAAATTTTCCTATCCCTATTAATTTAACCAATTTTAATGTCTAGGTAACAAATTTCTTGTATATATGACAATATTAATAGTTTTTAGTCATTCTTCAATACGTGGTATTGCGTGTAATACAAGCTACACTCGGGGAAACATTTAACACGTGATAGATTAGTGTTTTATATAATTAAAATAAGATAATCTTCACATGTATAGTAAGATAAACAAGATGTTATGTGTAGTGAAAAATATCAAGAAGAATAAGTTTATTTAAAATAAATATTTTACAAAATCATAGAGTGTTACAATCTATCCCCTTAAATGAATTTCATCCTTGCAATTTAAACCTATACTTGGTAAACGAGGGTTTATCCTTTGGAAATAAATTGGAGGGAAACCAAAATCATATGAAGGGTTAAGAAATTCTTCTTCAAATGATATAAAGTAATCCCTTAATGTCAACTAATATAACCCAAAACTAGGTTAAAAAATATGATAATATTTGTGGGATGTGAAAGCATGGACATAGAAGAAAAAATAAAAGCCAAATACTGATAGAGAGTGATAGGTAATATGGTAAGGATAATTTTAAGGAACAAAAATAAATAAATACATGATAGGTTAAAAGTTCATTAATTAATCATAAATTAAGGAAAAAATTTTAAATTATTATTTCATGATCATTTTCTTGAAGATGATTAATTTTCACGATATAATATACATACATTATTTAATTCCATTTAATAAAGACAATCTCATCCATTGTCTTTGTGTAAATCAATTTGATCTTCATCTCTTACTTAAATAAATTTGAATAAAGTTAGTTTTATTCCATAATCTTTAGTGGATCATAAGATCCAAAAAATGATAAGCCACTCCATATTTATCTAATTATTACCCAAAATTGAATTGTTATCATAGGTTTTCTAATAACATTAAAATATAAACATAAACCATTCCATTGATAGTTAACCTTAATGATCCTCCATTTATGACAGAAAATAGAATATATCCATTTTAAAAATAAGTTCACTATATTTCGAAAATCAACTTATCATAATACAAAAATGGCATGACATATATCTTAATGTAACAAACCAAATATTTGAATACAATGATTATATATTTTATTGAAACATGTTAATATTATGAATTACCAAAAAATACTAATGAATATATACATTCTTCCTCATTCTACAATTAATCCCATAGAGTTTTGAAAATTTTTATTAAATATAAAAATGTTTTCAAATCCATAAATCCAAACATAATCCACTTTATCATCAAATAATTAATATGGTCTATGTTAATCAATATGATCCAATTTAATTTGTCCATAAAGAAAATCATTTTATCCTAACTAACTACCATTTCCCCTACATCAAGAACATATTAAGGGTTATCTTCCCTTAACCAAAATATCACCATTTCATTAAATCACTTTTCTAGGACAACATTACTATCATATAATTGAAACTACCCAATTTAAAAGTATTGGGGAATAATCAATTGATGTTTGATGATTCTAATAAACAAAATACGAATGATATAAATATAATTCTATAAATTCTAATACATAAACACATTATTAATTCAACTTCATTATTAAACAATTAACTATGATTCATCATCTTATTCCTTAATAAGTATTTCCTAAATTCTGAAAAAGGAATAATATATTGAGATACATTAACCTTAATTTAATCATGCTTCTTATATTTAACATAAAAAATGTAGTTATAACAGCTCATACCATCTATATTTCATTTGTAGTAACTTCATCATTAGTAGTATAACAATTACTCGTACCGCCTTGATGATTCTATTCAAGAGCATTCCCCCAGTGAAAATTGATTGTCATAATCCCCATACTTACCACATTTAAAACATTCAAACATTGATGATACCTTATGGAGACCATTATTCTCATCAATTTCATTTCCCAAAATTTTAATTTTCTTGGTATGTTAGTTGATTTAATTACTTCTTTTCCACAGTCAAAAAGTAATCCTATTCATATGAGTCATTTATTTGGTTATTCCTTCCACATTCTCAAAATATATAAAATAGAATAATATTTCATTTGTGTTCTCCACCACTTAGACAATCAACATACTATATAATTATCTTCTTTGTGGATTTTGAGAGATATATAAGGTTAATGTTGTCAAAAAATATATCATGATAATCGATTACACATAATCACAATATATTTTTGTTCAGACAGTATCCAATTTTTTTCCACAATGTCATTGAATTTTTTATCAACATTAGTGTTAACATTATGTCCTTTGTTTCTAGCCATTGAATAAAACCAAAAAACATAGTGTAAGAAATAATAATCATTGTGGAAACCCCCATAATCATAAAAATCACATAGAGTATCTATAAATAATAAAACCATAGTTTTAATCCATCAATCCTTAGGATTATCCTAGGACATTCATAGACATTATCCAAATTCACCATGATGGTTCATAATGAGTTTTTGAATTTTCAATGAACCCCCAAGGGGTGTTATCCTAGGTGTGTAAGAATTAACTATTTCTTGAACCGGGTGATGATAAAGCTGATATCAATATACCCTTTTTAGATTTATATCCCTTAATGTGCCTCTGTGTTAGAGACACATTCACTTATAATATCCATATTGGGAATTAAATTCATAGAAACCACTAGCTCTATCCATTATAATATTTCTAGGTCATTTTAATATACTTTGAATCATCCTTACAATTTTCCTTATAAATATCCTATAGACATATAAGTGTATATATAGATATATATATATATTGGTATATCACTAAATTTATCTCATACATGTGTCTAAACATTAACTTTATCAATCCTCTAAAACCATCTATAAAGACTCGATCTTCTAATAAATATATATTAAATATTTTAAATGAATATTAATTACATTGAAAACAATATGACTAATGATGAGAATGGTTTATCACCTTTGGATACTAGGCATATAGTTTTCTTTTTTACAAAAAATATGTTTAATATTTTACACAATGATCTTACCATTCATAACTCTTCCTAGAAATGACCTACTTATGATCTTTCTTCATAAACAAGGGAAAGGAAACATAAGAAAATGTGTCCTCAAATTATCAATAAGAATAAATATGGGTTATATCAATATAACATGTTAATATGGGTTTGATAACCTGAAAATAAAATTTTAAAATGATACCCTACATATCGTAGATCATAAACATGAGTCATGAAATAGATCATGGAAGTTCATTTACATGAATCATAATATAATTGAATAAAATTATCCTTCAGAAAATAACATTGGCATAAGACATAAATTTGTGTAATACACATAATAATAAAAAATAATTTTCATAGTAGTCATTTATCATTTCAGAAACTATCATATTGGATTGGGTTCACTCTCCAAACCATCATATTTTTCAAGGTTCACTCCCATAACTATCACTATATACACAGTCCCTTACTGAACTAGATTCACTCCAAATTATAGTCTTATTTATATTATTAGATATAAATCATTACCCATTGAATTTGATATAGATATATGTATCATCCATATATTGTTTTAATATAACAACAAACCATGGTTGAAATGAAACCACAAACCACGGTTATAACGTAACAGTCGTCACATAATAAAAATCATACCTATGTATGTTGTAAGATCCAAAAATATTTACCATATCATAACAAATGAAAATACTTGTGTTTCATAAAAATTTAATGATAGAATAACCTATGTAAAATATATAGTTTTTATAATCATTTCATCATTTCATATAATCATAACCCATTGAAAAAGAATCAATTTTTATAAGAATTTTATCATTTTATAACCCATGGATGTGAAATTGGTCTTGTAAATATCTATTCATCATAAACATAACCCATCCAAAGAAATAATAAGAATGATATCCTTGGATCATATCCTAATTAAAGAATAAGTAACAAAAAATTATGTCATATTGGATGTATAATTATATGGAAATATCAATTTGGGCATTTCACATGGGAAATAACTTTTATTTGAATATCAATTCTTTAAGTAAAAAAATGATAAATTTTTTTAAAAGCATTTTCTTTGAAAATAAACATGAAAAAATATTAAAGAAGATTTGTAAATAAAAAAATCAAAATATAATATCTCTTATTGTAAAAAAATAATGGTTATAATTGTGGAAAATTCTATTCATTCCACACATGTTAAATAAAATATTCCCTTCACATTTTTGGTAAAATCTAAACTGGAATTATTCGGACACCCACATTAATGTTACTCATAGAACATTTTAAAAAAATTCAATCATGGATAAATTTTTTTTACACAAATCATTAGAATAATATTAAAAATGTTTTTTGAAAATATTTTTAGTAAATAAGGTTTTGGAAGAAAATGGATTTTCTGGCTAAGAGAGAAATAAAGACGATTTTTTTAAAAAAATTTCTTTTCATATCTTTAGTACATAAAGAGAGAAAAATGAAGAGAAAACATATATTCTCTTAAAATAAATATATGATAATAAAATTCATTGGTTTTTTTAGATATATGTCATAAGATATCATCATTGGAATCATAATCATAAACAATCCCAATAAATGATGATATATTTTTCAAACGGAATGAGATATGGGTTGGTCACCAAGGCCACTCCCATGGAAAATTTATTAATCAAAGAAAATTAAATATTTAACACTTGAGGTGAAATGATCTTACTCAATAATAATAATGGAATAAAATAAAAAAACACTTTCATTCCCACATATAGAAAACAATGGAATGTGAACAAAAAAATTCTAAGCTTAGTTATAATTTTTTCCAATTCAATTTACCCGAAATATGAAATTATTCTTATATAAAATCAACTCTTACATATAAATAAATTAATTATCCTTTAGGGGATCTCTCCAATCAATGATAGAAAATTTTACCGACAAAAATGTAGACATGTATCATATAAAGGAACCAACAAGTATATAGTTAGAATGATTCATCCTCAAATAGAAAATTATCAATTTTGAGAGGTGTTTTGATCCACCACCTTATCTAATAAATAAGATTCAATGAATGAATGTTCATATCAAGAATTCATTTTTTGATCATCCGTCTTCTATAACCCAATGAGAATAAAACTAGAGATGACAAAACACTCTTGAGAGGAAAAATAATCCTTACAAACTATTTTCATCTATAGACTAATTCTTTAAACACAATGATATTCTTTTCAGGAACCATAAAATCATTATTGTATCGATACAACATATGAAGAATTAAAACCATATGGTAGTCTTACTGTGGTGGAGTATTCAGTGAGGTTTACTAATCTCTCATGTTACACTGTGGATATAGTACGTGACTAGTTCTTTAGGGATCAGACCTTTGAGTAGGACTTGTATCGGGACTTTTGGGTATTAGTGGTACCTCTTAGAATTCCCACCTCTATTGGGGTACTTGACAGAGACCTGTCGGTATAATTGTTTCTGGTAGATAAAACAATTGTAATGGGAGCTAGTAGTGGTAGGCCGATAACTAACACATTGATAGCAGGTAGCTGATGATAGTCAAAAGGATCCATGCTAGTCAGATGCTTTAGGGGCAATCGTAGGACGTAGGGTTAATGGTGTAGGGATCTCATTTTGGATCGAATTAGCCAAGGGATAGGTGTAGTTTCTCTTGCGACGGTCAGGAAAATATGACACAATATTTCCTATCCCATAGTAAAATTGATCGATAGATGGTCGAGGGACCATTAAGAAAGAGATAGATGAAGGAGTAGGGTGTTCAATATGGAGGAGGATGTGGCAGAGGAGTTGATAGAGTAATAGGAGGTTGTCAAAGGTTATTCCAATTAACACCAACAACCCCAGGTGTTCCATGATAGCCCAAGAGAGTTGGTGGATAGGTATGAGTCCAGCTACACACCATAGATTCTTATGACCCCGATACTCTAGGGATGATACATTGTAAGATAATATTATTTTATACCATAATTGCATTATTCAGAGACATAGGTGCTATATATTATTCAAATTCCATGAATCTTGTTTGAGACTCTATGATTCTGGTAGAATCATTGAATCAACCCTTATCCTAGGAGACTACTACTAGAAGATATTTAATGATCATGCATTGGTACTAATTGTGTGACCTGGCTCATGGATTCAAGAGTTTCAGTTGAGATATCATAGTAGTTTCATCGAGGCCTTACGACATTATTCCTAAAATGAACTAATTGTCCATGGTTTATGCTCATATTGACATTTATATGTGAAGGGCGCAGTGTGTCCATATTGATAGTTACAAATTTTCCTTCTTAAATGAATTGAAAACCTAAACAAAGAAATATGGACTCATTCATTGGAGGGTGTGGCTGATTACTCATCATTTTGATCGTCTAACCCTCAATGCAGTGGATTTCATGAGTCTATAGTTTCTTATAGTGGTGGCAGAATATGAGGAAGTCTTTCCTACATATATTACCAGTTTACCTCTATACTGAGAGATGGGATTTTAAATTGGTCTAAACCCCGAGATGACACTGATTTCATCACTGTAATAACTGATTGTTTCCATGTTGCATTAGGAGATGAGGGTGCAATTAGATGACTTACATAGGAAGGTATTAGTGAGGCCTAGTGTTTCACCAGAAGAAGACCAAGTTTTAGTTTCCCAGAAGGAATAAGTGAGCTTAATTTTATGTGTGAATTACTAGTTCATTAACCAATTGACTTTGAAGAACAACTATACTTTACAGAGGATCTATTAAATTTTTTATCACTGGAAATGGGTGAGATGGTTTTTCATGATTGAACATAGATTAGGTTATCATTGGTTGTGAGTATGAGATAATGACCTACAAAACACCGTATTGAGATGTTGTCATAGTCACTATGATTATGTGATGATGTCTTTTGGAATGAAATATTACCCAATAGTGTTCATCGAACTCGTGATCTTGATATTTCAACTTTTCTAAGACTTGCTCATGGAATATTTAATAGATAACAACCTAGTGTACTTAGTGTCATAGGAGGAGAATGAAAGACACTCTTGGATGGTCCTAGACACACTCTAAGAGAACCCATTTTTAAAGAACCACTTGAAGCATAATTTTTGTATTTGGGAGGTTTTGTTTTTGAGACATGTCATCTCAGAGGATAGAGTTGAAGTTGATCCAATAAAGGCTGAGGTAATGATTTCTTGAGGGACACCCAAGAATGTTACATTGGTACATAGTTTCCATGTATTGGATGGATACTATCAGAGGTTTTTACCTAACTTCTCTAGATTGGAAGTACCCCTAATAACATTGAATTACAAAGGGAAGCCTTTTCTGTTGATGGAAAAGTGCTAGTAGTGGTTTCATGAGCTAGGGAAGAGGCTGACCAGTGATCCCATCATGAGGTTTCCTTAGTAAGGTGTTGAGTATGTAGTGTCATGTAATGCATCAGAGACCAAATATGGTTTTTTTATTATGTAGAGGAATAAATTTATTGCCTATGGTTGATGTCATTTGAGACCACATGAGTAGAACTATGAAACCCATTACCATGAGTTAGCGGCATTTGTTTTCACAATAAAGAAGTGGTGACACAATGAGATGGGGGATATATTCATCATGTACTCTGACAATAAGTGAATCAAGTATATATTCTCTCATAAAGATCATAACTTGAGATAGAGGTGATGGAAATATTTTCAAAACAACTATAACTTTTATATTTTCTACACTCTTTGGAATTATAATGTGGTTTCAGATGAACATAGCAAGTGCTCTTGTTCATAATTTCAAAACAAAATGTCAAATTAGTTTGTCTCATTCTAGTTACCCTTTGTGTATGGATATGGAGCATATTACCTTGAGTTTATGGTTTTCATGCCCACCCTTATAGTGATTTTCATTGGAACATATTGTGGTTCCTGACTGTGAGACACTACGTGCTCTAATATCCACAGGCCATGATCCTAATGAAATTTATAATGATAAGTATCACATTGTTCTTTTCAAAGGAAGCACGATGGTACCAATTTTGTTTTAGGAGGAGGTTTTAATAGAGTTTCATAAATCCCTCATGTTGATACATTTAGATGTTTAAAATCTATTACAAGACCTTTGACATCGGTTTTATGACCAGGGATTAACAAATATGTTACTATTTTTTTTTCTTGATGACTTATTTGTCAGCATATGAAGGCTGAGCACCACATTGCGGTGTGTTTAGATCAACTCCTTGAGGTAAAAAAAAATGGAAATGGAATGGGATATCTATGGACATATTAATGGGATTAATATTTACATCCCTATGAAATGATTCCATATGGGTAATTATTGACTGACTTGCCAAGTCATGCCACTTCCATGCTATCTAAGAACAGAGTTCAGTAGAGATCATGGGTCTCCTCTATGTCCAAGATATTGTCAAACTCCATTGGAGTTCCATAAATGATTATTTTGGATCCTGATGTTCTCTTTACATCCTTTTTGTATAATGTATTACATGAGGAATTTGGGACTCAGTTATGATTGAGAACAGTGTTTCACCTACAATCTGACATCCAGACTAAGCTGACCATTTAGGATCTGGAGGACATGATGTGAGATTGAGTGTTATAATTTATCATATTTGGTATCATCACATACCAATAGTGTATTTTTCATAAAAAAAAAATACCATTCCACTATTTTTATGGAACCACTCAAGGATTTTTATGGGAGACCCTGTAGGATACCATTTTGCTCGACTAACATAGGTGAGTCAGCACTCATGGCCCCAAAGTTGGTACAAGATACTGTAGGGAAGGTGTAAAACATCCATGAGTGGATGAATATTTCACTGTTCCATTATAAGAAATATTCTAATATGAAATGGAGTCTTCTGGAGTGCGTGTATGGAGTCCATATGTTCGAATAGGTTTCCCCTCTATGGGGATTATAGAGATTTGGTCAAGGAAAATGTTATATTCGAGGTTCATCATCCCTCTCCAGATAATGTGTATAGTTTATTAGTTTGAGTATCTCTTTTCACTACCTCCTTATATAGACCAAGTAAAAAAAATCTTCCACATGTCATAGCTGAGGCAGTAAGTCCATAACCCATCACAAGTTATTAAATAGAGAATGATTAGAATCGAGGATGGAGGAACTTTTGTTGGGTACCATGTAGAAATTGAGAATCAATAATTGATAATTATTCATGGTTGATTGATTCATTTACTGTGTGTCCTTTGGAATCATAGGAATCTTCCATACAAAATATCAGAGTGGGAGGTTCAGATTTGTGCCCAGCACCAACATCTCTTTGTATAGCCCTTGTTTTGATATTTTGGGGATGAAAACCTCTATGGGAAGGGGGATAATGTAACATCCTATATTTTCTATTTTTTATTTTAAATTATTTTATTGATTATTTTTGAGACCAGAAACTTAGATGGAGTTATATTAAAAGGCCCAGTGTTCCAATAATAATTGTTCAAAATATATTAAAATATTAAATAGCATGAATGGATTATTTTCATGAAAAATATGAGTAACTCTTTAATTGGTGTCGATATCATATTTTTGAGGGCACTATTGAGCCCAAAATGAATTTTTTACCCTAGGTGTGACATGAAATTTTTGGGCATGCGTCATTTATGAAAAAAATATTCTTGGGCATAATCGTATTAGAATAATTTAATAACATTATTTTAATTCATTGTATTGATGAAACTAATTGATTTTATTTAAATAAATAATTAATTAAAAATTATTTGGTAATTTGTATAACCCTCTACCCTCTACAAGTGCGTTGGACAGGAAACATAGAAAAACATCTCAAATTAATGACGATAATGTTTTTGATAATGGATTGATCGATCAGCATAGCCTTGGATTTGACGGATCTCACCAATGAGTGTGATGTAGTGAATTTTCTTCACCAGTGATCAAGCCAACTCGAGGTAGGGAATTTATTTTATTTGGATTCATCTAAATTCATTATTGATTAGACACATATGAATCAATGGACAAATAGATTGATTTAAAGATCTTGCGAGTTGCAGTATGGGATATATGTTGTAGGGATTTCATAGATAGAAGTTCTTTTGATTAATTTTCAAGGTATTTATTTACCATTCAAATAGAAATGAATATATATTGATACCAAAATTATTCGAGTTTCGTACCTCTTGATTGACTGTTCTTTTTTAACCCAATTCTACATTTCTCCACCAGCATTCTTCATTGGCCCGGTGTTCGACACATCTAGATAGATCAATCATTTTGCACCAATTGTACATGTAATGATATGACATTGTAGATCTAGGATTATCAGGATGCATTGAAGTTGTGGTGGTGTTTTTAGAAATGAAAAAAATGATTAATGATTCCTAAAATTGTGTTCTTCGGTGTTCTTCATTGTGAGATAAGGAATGGTGTTTTTATCAAATTTGCGAGTGGATTCGGTGACATAATGTATTGTTCGATTACAGAACATCAAGGAAGACCTCATATCTCCAATTTTTCATCCTAGAAAGGCTATAATCCGAAGGCTGGAGTGATGAGGATGTGTGTGAATGTGGATCTAGGATTATAGAAAACTTCGTAACACATGGCATGTAATATGGGATTACAGGGTTTATGGGGCCCATTCAGTGGTGGATAGGGTTTTGGGAAGGATATGAATATCATGCGGAATGTGACCCATTAGATATAGTTTGTGACCCTCCCTAGTTGAATCAGTGTGATATCTAGAAGTACACATACATGCGTATAAGTACACGGGCACAGACACATCATGTATTCCCACACAAACACAACATTGCATACATAAAAAAGTACATTAACACGACAAGGAGACACATGTTGTAAATCATGTGTCTTTATATACCTTTTACTCATTCTACATTTCATTTATATGGATAATATATGTAATTTGAGGCTCATACATTTGAGAAGGACTAGGGATAGTTGGACATGCCATGTACCATGGGACAAACTATATAATCCCATCAAGAGTGCTTAAGGATCTTCATTTACCTAGTTTAGACCAGTATTGTTTGAGTTAATTCCATTGGTACATTTTTTGAGGGTACATTGCTACATTACATCCACATCACTAGATTGTGATCCCTTCGATAGGTCTAGTATCAAATTGAGTTTTGGTTTCCCTCTGTTATACTGGTGTACAACCCTATATCTCATTTTTTCCCTAGTTTGAGTTTGTATAATCAGTGTGAACTCCCAAATAAAGGTTTTTATCTTCCATATAGAAGTTAGTATCAGTAGTTTTGTGGAGTTTTTCACCTATGATCCCCTTTGTAGCAGTTTGATCCGGATTGGGTTTATGGTGTCCCCCAACAGTTTGGGATGTGACCCCTTATTTGTGAATCTTGGTCCCTCAGACCAGTGAGCTTCATTATGTAGGTCCAAATGACCCTAACCTATTTTTTTAGTTCCTTCAATTTTTTGATTTCTTTTAGAGTGGGTTTCCCAAAAATGAGGTTGGCTTTGAACAAAATCCTATGGCTGATAGTTGGTTATGACTACTATGTTGTGTGGTGGCTTCTCTGAGTATATCTAGGTTTATTTATCGTATACATAGATTATAATATATTATATTGAGTTGACTATACATGATGCTTAGTTTTTAGTTTTTTGGGACTTACTGAGTATTTTTATACTCACCCCTGAAGAGACTTTGCATGCACATGTCGTGTCCTGTACAGATGACGACCCATTTTGATGTTTTATTGGGTGGACCGACATCTGGTGGAGTGTAAAAGGATTTATATAGACCAAGATATTTATTGGGGGAATAAAGTTTTCTTAGTACTCACACTCAGATAATTTTGGAATCTTTATAGTTTTGGTTGGAAAGGGTTTTTCCGCTTTTCTATTTTCAAAATTTTTCTGTCATACACTATTGTGGGATCATAGATCTATGCAAGAATGTTTTCAGTTGTTTTACATTTCAGTATTGTGTAGGCATGGATATATGTGTATGTGTAGGTACTTTATGAAAGTTCCTCCCATTTGTGGGATATGCCTACTCAGTGCTAGTCAAGAGCCCTTGCAATATTGGTGGTGGGCATGGGGTAGTTGTTGGTCAGACCTCAGCGGGTCAGGTTGTGACAGAAGAGGTTGCCTTTATGAAATTTATTTTGGTAGGTATTCATGGAACCAAAGGTTTTTTAATGTTTTAATAGGATATTATATTGTGATTCCTCTTATAAATGAGGTCAGTGACACACTTGTAATTTTTGAAAAGAAAAAGGTGTATCCATGCTTTTAACATGAAGAAGGATCTAAAATGGACCGTTATCAAGCCTAATACATGATATGTTCTAAATATGGATATATAGTAGATCTCATAAATGTTTTGAGTCATTTTTTTCATATCTTCTTAGTTTAACCCTTAGTAAACTAATTTTGACCTAAATAATGGTAGATATTTTTAACTATTTTTAAATTTCATTTTGGTAAAATATTATGATAACTACATTATATAATATAAATTATTATGATTCCAAATATTGAATTGGTTTTTGAAATTTTAATTCAAATAAATGGAATGTTTTAATTTAAAATTAAACTGACAGAGGTGATGAGAAATCGGTTTTCATAAGAGAAAATGTTTGAACATTTAAAAATAATATATATAAAAATTAAATATATAATTACTCAATGACCTAAATTTTATTAATTATTATATTATTGAACTAATTTTACATTATTACCAATTTAAAATTTTAACCTAATATGTTTTTTTAAGAAATGATGTTTTCAATAAAATATGTATTTTTCGTTAATTATTAAAAAAACATTACTAAAAAAACGCCAAAAAATCACCCTATGATAATTTTGATATGGTTATAATAGCCTAGAACCCAAAATACAAGATTTGGTGTGTAAATCATAATATTTACATTTCTAGCTTTGTAACCAATAGAGGAGACCCAATTTTCTCCATCCAAAACATACAACATAAAAAGGAAAAATTGGATCACATACATTCACTAAGAACATTAAGGTATAGAGTATTAGATATTAAGAAAAACTCAAACATTAATAGTACCCATGTTGCTAAAGATTGACTCATCTTACTTCACACATCATTTCTTGTCTCGCATTAATGTATCATCATAATCCATATGAAATCCCTTCTAGGAATAATTTAATAAACATCATTCTTTATATCATGGGGGAAAATAAAACAAAATAAGGAGAAGATAAAATATTAAGTAAGGGTAATATAAGAATAATAAATTGAATTTCATCAATGGGGATAATAATTTCATATGGGTATGATGAAATAATCCCAGTTTATAAGATAATAATAAAAGATCTCATACCCATCAATACATGGATCATAAAATATGAAAACATGGAAAATGAAAGAGTAAAAAAATCAATAACCATAAGCCATGTGATATCAATATTTATCATAATAAACAATATAGAACCATAAAATAATCACATAAATGTGTTGATAGCATTGACCATTGTTATTTATAACTCATGTTAAAAATGTGTTAAATATAATTGGAGCCTCGTTAAATATATAAGTGGAACCCTCAGGAAACTATATACTTATTTAATCTCAAGAAAAGGTAGCTTACATAATGAATTACAGTGATATCTAGGCGCATCCATTATTTAAGATATAGTGTCCCCAGCTGATGCTATCTGGGTTGCCCCGTCCTATAAGTTATATCAGGCTCACCTGAGGATATTTGGTCCACCCAATCATATATATTTTAATGGAATAACATGATGCTATATAGGCTGACCCATCATATAAGCTATAATGGGATCACTCGATTCAATTTGGGATACACAATTTTATAATGTAATTTCCATGATCCACAATAACAATACAGTACCAAGATCATCCATTTCATCTTAAAACTCATAATAAAATTTATTATTCCTTTCATAACATGATTAAACCATTGAAAAAATGGGTTTATTTTTAATTTCTTTGAAATAATATTTTCTTATGAAAATTAAACGAGTTCCATTAAAATATTTTTATAACATGCTTAATCTATTAATAAGAAACAATTCCCTATCAATCTGTCTGAAAAATTTCAATCCATCCCAAGAAATAATGGTAGTGAGGTCATTATAGAATATCCTATTTGGATAACATGTTAAAAAAATGTTTGTAGTTGTTGATGGTTTGAAATACCATTAAAATATCATTAACAATATTCCTTGAGGAAAATTTTCATTCCATTTTGCAAAAAACATTTAAAAACACAAAATATTTTGAAAATAATTTTCATTGAAAATATAAATGAAAAATCTTAATGGAAGATTAAAATATAATTTTAATGATTTCTTGAAAAAAATATCCTTACATATTTGAAAATAATTATTAAATCATTTTAAATATATATTGGAAAAAAATGAATACACACTTTTTCTACCGAAAAATGATTTTTAAAAAAATGTCTTTGGGGCTCTTGAGTACACAAACAGAGTAAAAAATAAGGAAACATGTATTAACATGAAATTATCATAGGAGAATAATTTTCATGAGATTATTGGAAGAAATGTCATAATATTTCATCATTTTATGTATAATCATAAATAATCATGATAAAATATAGGAATGTATCATAAAACAAATATAACATTGGTAACATTGGATCATAATCGCCATGAATAATTACATTAAATTAAGCTAATTGTATAATGAAAATAATTATATTAATGGCATAAAATAATATAGGTTAATTATATACACCTCATAAAATAATATAGATTTATAATAGAACATACATCTCCAAGAAGCCTGAGTGAGACAAAAATCCCTCACTGCTTTAGTTTCTTTGAAACTATGAACCCAATGAAAAATAGATCCTAAAATGGATATGTAAATCCTTATATATTTAAGTATAATGATAATAAAAATCATTAATGGGATTTATATACACAAAAAATTAAAAATAAATTGGTAAAATTCAATATATATCATAAAAATATATCTGAAATGAGAAAAAACCTTACTTTGTGTCTGATATGTCATGTCTGTATTTATCTTTCTTGTCATTGGGAATACTCATTATAATTGTACAAAAAACATACTATGTTGGATTTATTCTCAAAATAAGGCCTATAGGATTTTTTTAGGGATTTTGGTATTTTAATTTTTTTAGCGTTTGGTTGAGATATGTGTCCTGATAAGTGTAATGAAGTGAGGGGAGTGAGTTCCCTTTTATAGTTGAGCATGAGTGAATTTTTTGTAAACAAACAAAATTATTCCCTTTTAGGATTTCAATCATACCTAATATTCCTAAAAAATTATAAATAATGGATTCGGTGGTATTTAGGGTCTATTGACACGTACACCACCAGAAAACATGTTTTGACCTTTTTTTCTTTAATTCCTATGTTTCTATACATTTACCAATTTAATTTAAACTGTAGTAACTCGTATTTTTTCTATGTAATTCATAATTTAAGAATAAAAATAAAATGAATATTATTATATAATTTATACCAAATTATTATAAAAATTCAATTCAATTTATTAAATAAAAACACTTAGTGTGTTGGAAACTATTTGTATCCCAAGTGAATGTATCATGTAAAAACATTGTTTTAACCTTAACAGTGATATTAGAGTTTTTACTATTTAGGGGTCAATAAAGACACTATAAAAGAATAATTTATCAACTAATGGAATAAATATAATAAATTTAAACATTTAAAAATCACTTGGAAAAAGTTATGATTTTATGAATTTTAAAACATTTAATAAAAATAATTCATTATAAAATTACAATAATATCAATTTTGAAATTATACATTTATTTTGAATTTAAAATATCAATATAATTATTGAAATTTTACTATATTTTTATCTCTCAAATGTAACATGATATACTCAAAATAAAATTAATGGATCTCAACAATTCATTCAATTTACAACACCTTTATTATTTTTAGTATCATTTATTTCATTTAATTATTATCTTACTAATTTCTATGTACTAATTTTATTAGAATTTAATGTAATTATTTATTCTCTAAAATTTCAATTAAATTATCTCTATATAAAATTTTATATTTTAATTAAGTATTTATATCTTAATATTGTTTCTCTTTGTCATTCCAAATCATTATAGATATTTAAAGCAAGGAAGACTACTATTTCCCTTTACTAAATTTATTATATAGTTAATTTTAAAAGGAAAGTATAAATAAATATCCATATGTTACATAAACTTATTTAAAAATAATAAACTAAACTCATAAAATAGCATTAAGATAATATTGTGGATCATTTTCACTAATATCATTTTAGTTTAACTCCATAGTAAATGAGTTTTTACCTTAACCTGAATAATTAATTGTTAATTTTTTCACTATTCATTTTGGTTAAATATTAATTTGAACTTATTTTGAATTATAAATTTTTATGATTCCAAATATGGAATACATTTCCATAATTAAATTCACACAATTTTAGAAATTTAATTTAAATTTAACCTCAATATGTAATGTGAAAGCGGGGTTTTAAAAACAAAAATGTTCAGATGTTTACCATGTTTTTATAATGAAATTAAATATGAAAAATATTTTAATTATGTAAATTGTATTAATTTATATATAATTTAACTAATTTTTATTAGAAATTAATTAATAATATAATTTAACATTAAAATTATTTAAAGAAAACAGTAGTTTTCAATTAAAATTCAGTATCTTTTATTATTCATATAAAATTGAATATTTTCAAAAAAAAATACAAAAAATTAACCCTAAGATAATTTTCAAATTATCAATTAAGAATTGATTTTTATTATTTCAAACAATATTTATAAATCTTTCAAAACTTAGTTTAAAAATTAGTGACCCATAAAAAGCCGGAAAACAATTTTTTGAAAAAAAACAACTTCAAGATTAAAATTGGATTAATTTTAAGCTCATGTTTAGAAATAAATATGATGAAATAAAAACATAAGATTTAATATAATATATATATATATATATAATTAATATAATCGAATAATTATTATTTGTCTAATTTATTTTTATGAAACACAATTGTGAGCATTAAAATTGTTTTTCAGAAAAAGATTTCCTTTTTTCAAATGGGGTTTACATTAATTTATATTTAATTGGTCACCATAGAATTAATTATGTATACATGTGTAAACCATATTTTCATAATTCAATTAATCTTGTTCACAACCACCATTCAAATGGTTTGTTTATTACTATCATATAAAATAATAAAAATAATAATGTAATTTTTAAAATTAATTATGAATGTAACAAAACCTAAAATAGATATTTCATGTAACACGAGAAAAAATCAATATTCAAAGTAGATTACAATATATAAAATAATTTAATATTTTTTAAATATCTGGGTGTTACATCCTCCACCTTTAGTAAATTGTCTCCTCGTGATTTTAACATTATCTTTGTAATGAAAGGAATAAAAATTAAAAATACTTTTGTTAAAACCCACATACTAAAAAGGGTTAATAATACATCTTCTTAATAATAGATAAAGGGAATTAAAATGGTTATATGTAATAACAGAAAAATAGGTTTCAAAAAATAAGAACATTTGTTGAATGTGAAGGTATTGAAATTGATGTAAATTATAAATAACAATAAAGTCTGATTGTGGTCCTTGATCACAAACAAGGGAATGGTCAACAGAATTTTAAGGTCCTCAAAACCATAAATCATTGATGATCAAAAAAAATATCATCTTAAATGTATTTACTAGGAAAAAAATTTCTCTCAATAACCTATTCATTGATTGGATGAATTCGGTTACCATATAGTCCAGATAATATAGAAATATACATACTTTATTATTATAATATTATCCATTAATCAATTTATACCAAAAATAATACTATTATCCAAAAAAATGTGTATTCAAGATGAATTTTTTTTTATTGGAGAACTATAATAATATTAAAATACCACATAACCATAAAAGGGAAAACAATCTATTCTCCATTCTATTATACATTAACTAAAACCAAAATGCTTGGAATATAGTAATTGATTTCTAAAATGAATTTACCACAAATAGATACATTGATCCTAAATATCTAATATTAATACTCAATGTTAAAACTAAATCTTTCCATATTTAACTAACCATAAAATTCTTCAATGATTTCCTCATTATGTTCAAAACCTAATTATTAGAAGGATTTCATCATATATTATTCTTAGATTAACCAATTGTTATTTGTGAAATGAAATACCATCTTTTTTTTAAATAAACATAATTTTTACCTATAATAATATCATACTAACCAAGACATTTTATATGCATGTGGTAGTCATCAAACCATATCTTTCTTCATTCATTGGTATAAGATGCGGTATGTTACCTCCTAGCATATGGGTAATCCTTTTTTCTTTAAACATGAAAAATAATTCCTTCCTAATTAACCCATCATGTTAATCATATGGGTTACAAATACCCTAACCCAATAAACTATCTCCCTATGTTTTGTTAGAAACCTAAATTTTTTACTACTTAAAACACTCAAAAAGGGAATCTAAGTCATTGAAATTGTGATCAACCTTAATATTATAGGCCTATGATAGAATCAATAACTCTTTTGATAAATTTCACGGCCCACGTTATCCAATATGAGGGAATATACGAAATGGTTATATACCCTTCCTTCTTCAAGGAGAAAGAGAGGTAATGACACCCAAGTCCCACATTCAGTAGGCTCTAGAGTGGTGACTTTCAACAAGGGTATTAAATCTAGCATAAATGGAAGGGATTAGTCTTTTTCAAGAACAAGTTCAAGAGATACGATGGTATATCCTAACAACACCCTGAACTAAATATAAATGGGAAGCCAAAAATACAACCCCATATTCATTTTCAAAATAAACTGATAAAAAGCTCATGAAAAATATGAAGGAAAGTAACAAAAGAACTAAAATTAGCAACGACAACTTTCCCGATGCACAAGCTAGTAAGGTTTGGCGTGGTCCTCAAATTCATCCTACAAATATAAAAGATATTTTATATACATAGTGTGACTATACAAGTACACTCAGTTGGGAAACCAAAAGCTCTCAGGCACATGCGAGGAGACATTCTAATTCACCTTGGGAAATAGAGGCAACCAAAACACCTAGTAATGAAAACTATCCACTGAGGCTCACCCGGGAACACTCTCCAAATAATTAATGTCTTGTAAAATACCGGTAACAACACATCGATATTTGGGTACCCCTCACCACTTTCTCACTAGTTATTTAGAACATCCAATACATCAGACCTCCCCCACAAATCCCACTACAGTCCCAATACCGCCCCGAAAAACAACCATATGGGAAATCTTAACCATAGGTTTATCCTACCTACAAACACCTGGGACACCACAACCACACATCATTCTATCATAAACCTGGGCCATCACAACCACACTTTCTAGCAGTCGAGACCTGGTACACCACAACCACACTTCTTGTCCGAAGACCCCTAGGCCTCATCCCAAATATACTTTGGAATAAAAAACCCCATTAAAACCTAGGCCAACCCACCAAAACACACCCTACCTAAAAATTATTGGTCTATAATAATCCCCAGGCCATTACATCCTAAACAAAAAGTCATGGGTTTCCTGGTAGAGGGATCATAATGGAGTTAATTACTAGCCACTCATTTGAATTTTTGGGAAAATACCCTCCCTCATGAAATGTTGGTTTTCATCATGATGTTTTCAACATTGGTGAGGTGTGTATAATAATCACGTGAAAACAAAATTATACAAATAGTTAATCAAGTGGTCATCCCATCCTAAGGGTCCTGAAACCATCTACCAGCCCACGCACAACCACTCTTGTTGTTACCACTTCATGCATAATTACTCAACATATAAAACAAGAGCACCACCCATTTCTAGGAAATAGTTCATGATTGTTCCCATTATCATTATCATGTACAAGTGATTATATTTAAATATTTCTTCACTACTGGGAAACTAACAGACATAACCACAAGACAAAACAAAAACTAAATGAAAACAACGAAGAAGGCTTTTAAGCATTCACTCCCAATTTCATTGTATATAAATAAATCAAAATTGGATCCCATGATATTCCTTTAAGTACATGAAAAAAAACAAGCCCCAACATACTGGGTCTAGAACATTTACCACCAGCTCCACACGGCCTCAGATTCCCAAACCAGCACCCTTTCCACCAGAGATTCCCTTTTCCTCTACATCACCCAAAAAATATCAAACAGAACAACAATGAATATCACTAGAACATAGCTAGGAAGTATTCAGATTTACCCAATAAAATTTATTATTTTTCTTCATTCCTTTTGGTTAACTGCGGTGATCAAACAATGGTTCCTATTTTTCAGGCATCCATTTAATAAACCATATTTATGTTAATAATCAGTTTCCATGTAATATTCATTAAATCACAAGATTATCCATAAAATGAAGCTTCATTAGTTCACAATAAAGGACCACAAAAAACCACCAGTTTAAGTGGAAATGAACCCATACAATTCACAACCTAAAAATGAAGGTCAAATACAAAAACAAAAACATTTTCCCACCCCTTCATTCATTAAGAGCCTAATTATTGTCTTCATTAATGTTAGTTTCATTTATTTATAGAGTGAAAGTCCTCATACCCACCCCACATTATTCAAAGTAAAGAGAGACTAAAGAATAACCCCTGCTTAGATGATCACAGATTGAAGGTTTCTCATTAGGCCATGAACAAAGGATGACGTGACTTGTAGGAAGAACTCCAAGGAAGAGCGAGATGGACTCTATCACTGGAACACGTTTCATCTTAGGGGGACGTCTAGATGAACATATAGGGAAATGAAAAATAAGAATGTAGACAGTATCTCCACTTAAGAAAAGGACATATTCTAAAATTGGGGAGACCAGTTCAAAATACATAAAATTCAGATCTTGGATTGACGATGTGGCTCGGCAATTTCATGCATTGGAATAAATCGAGATGTAATAATTCCCCTTAAAATGGTGGAGATACAGTAGAAGATGAATATGAGTTGTTATATTTCCCATAAACAGTGTAAAATATGTCACATAGTTTTAACTAGAAAACACTAGAGACTAGAAAATATATAAAAGGGTGTTCCACCTATAAAAAAGGACACACGTTTTGGTAAATGAAGGGTCACCTGACTCTTTTGGTAATTAAAAAAAAATATAGGAATCAAATCACCTAAAATAGGGTATTAAAACACATTTACATTAAAAAGGAATTACTGGAGAAAAACTCAAAAGTTTAGGGGAGGTTAGAAATGACTCATATATGTGTGAGACACCAACACCCTAGCACCAATTTTCTGGCAC
This sequence comes from Viscum album, assembly GCA_963277665.1. Classification (NCBI taxonomy): domain Eukaryota; kingdom Viridiplantae; phylum Streptophyta; class Magnoliopsida; order Santalales; family Viscaceae; genus Viscum; species Viscum album. Next base: position 808,505,886 of record OY728126.1, on the reverse strand, counting down.
TGGTTAGTGTGGCACCATTTCGGATTGGTTCAACTGATTCCCATCAGTGAAACCAATGTTGACTTGTTCCATAGATGCCAATCAGTGTCTCTGATGTTAATTAGTGCCCTCGATTCCCATTAGTGCCACTGATGGCCAATTTTTTCCCTAGATTCTAATTAGTGCCACTGTTCATCCACTCTAAAATTTGGAACATACCTTAACGAGTCACCGATTGTCCCTAAGATACATCAAACATCACTATTTGTAAAATTAATGAAATATTAGTGTTAGTGACATTACATTATATACCTCACAAACTATTTCTGACCTCTAGAATCCAAGTGTAAACCCGAAGAAAAGAGAGGGGTCCGAATGACCACCTCATAAGATTCCTCTCATGGAAAAACAACCCTAGAGTTATTTGAAGGCTGGAACAAAACCATGAAATCCAGGAACATATATGTCACATCTATCTCATAAAAAACTATAGAAACACTACAATTCCTATCCCTCAAGTAACCTCAACAACACAAAATGGTCACACCATCAAAACACATGGATTTGGGATCTCTTTTCTACATTCCAAGATAATATCATCATTGGGCGGCAATGAATCTTCCACATGGGTTTAGTTGAATTTTCATTAATTCATATAGATTAGGGATCATGTTCTCCTATCCCCATATTCAGGAATTTTCACACAAATCAAGGAATATGAAAAAAATGTCTCATATAGTAAGAAAGATATAACATTACAACTTAATCAAGGAATAAAAGTAAAACAAAATCGAATATCTCAAAACAGCTCTCGGTACTTGTTGTGCTTCTCTGCCTTCCATTCCCATGTACTCTCCTCGAGGCCACCATGCCTCAATAACACACCAACCAATGGAATGGTCTGTCATGATGAAAGTTCTCCTTACGATCCTCGATTCACACTGGCCAATCCATGAACGTCACAGCATCCTCAAAATCTATCTCTCCCCAGTCGAGGATGTGGGATTCATTGTGTAGATACCAATGGAGCTGAGAGACCTAAAAGAAGTTGTGGATACTCTCTTACTGTAGTGGTAATGCCATATAATATTCCACCTCACCATCTCATCCCAATACCTCAAAGGGCTCGATGAACCTAGGAGAAATGTACTCCCCTGCCATTCCTTTGATGTCCATGTTGAGGGGAGAACTTTAAGAACAAATGGTCCCCAACCTCAAACTCCATGTATCTACTCCTACGATTGGAATATGAGATATGTAGGTCCTGATCTTCCTTCATCCTTTCATGCACAAGATGAAACTTATTTTTTATTCTCTACACCACATCTAGGAAAGGAAAACCTGCCTCCCCAACCTTTATCGAGCACATGGGTGAATGAAACACCCATCTGTACAAGGCTTCAATTAGTGGAATTCCAATGCTGCATTGATATATATTGTTGTAGGAAAACTCATCTAGGGGAATGTTTCATACCCATGATCCCCCGAAGTCCAAAAAAATATGCTTGCAGCATATCCTCTAACTTGTGTAAATTCCTCTAGGTATTCTAATCCGTATGTTGGTGGAAATCAGTGATAAGGCATAACTACGTGCCAAAAGAACACTGTAACCCCTTCCAGATTTGTGAAGATAAGTGTGTATACCGATCTAAAATGTTGGATCTTGGAAATCCGTGAAGCCACACAACTTCACCCATGTAACTTTATGTTAAGGCATCTGATGCTATTGACTCTTTAACTACTAAAAAGTTAGTTTATTTCACCAATCAGTCCACCACTACCAAGGTGGAATCACAGTCTCTATTAGCTACATGAAGTCCTGTGATGAAATACGTCATGACATCAGCCCAATTCCACTCTAGAAAATCTAAGGGATGCAAAAGACCACCAAGAACACGGTGTTCAACCTTTACCTAATGGCACACGAAGCACCATTCCACAAACACTGCCACTGCCTTCTTTACTCTGGGCCAACAAAACTAACCGTTAAAACCTGAGTACATCTTGGAGACTCTTTGTTGTACCGCTAGGGGTCAGTTATGGAACTCACCAAGAACTCCCTTGTTCGTCACCTTTGAGATAAATAACTTCCCATAGGAAAGCCTCTGATTCTGGATATCCATCAATTATTCTTATAGATCATCATATTGGATAATATGTTCAGGCCTCACTTCAACCACCAAGTATCACCACTAAGACTCTTCCACCTTCCTTACCAAGAAAGAATACACTTTCATCTGAAATTGACAACCTCTACCATCCTCCACTCTTACGGACAGATGTAAAGTAGCCAACTCCTCTATTCTGTCCAAGCATCTTCTGACTCCCGAACCACATCCTTATATAACTTCATACTCAAGGAATTGACCACGATGTTCCTCTTCCTATGGTGTAGAAGATATCTAATTCATAGTCCTAAAGTAAATCTATCCACCTTCATAATTGCATGTTCAGGTCTCACTGGGAGAATATATACATCAAGATTTTGTTCTCTGTGAAGACCATGAAGCGTTACCCATTGAGGTAATGGTGCCACAACATCGGTGTGAACACAATCATTGAAAGTTCCATGTTGTGGGTAGCATAGTTACATTCAATATGTTTTAACATCCTAGACCCATAAGATATTACTATTTACTACTACATTAGAACACATACCAACCCTATCCCAGTAGCATCAAATAACACCTCAAACATCCCCCCTCTTTTGGATACCTCAGCACTAGGGCATTGAACAACTTCCCTTAAATAATAAAAAGCAGCCTAGAATTGTAAAATCTATATAAAATCCCGGTCCATTATATTAGAAGTTGTCAAAGGCGTTGCAACATGAGAGAATTCATGGACGAACCTCTGATAGTAACCCACAAGACCCAAGAAACTATGAACCATTGGTACATTTTTAGGTGCTTCCCATGAAAAAATAGCTTCGAACATCAGCATTCCCACTGCTAATCCCTTCCTGGACACCATGTGTCCAAGGAAGTGCACCTCTCTTGTCCCAAACATTCACTTGGAAAACTTCCTGTAGAGCTGGTGGTGTCAGAGGATACCCAAAATCGTCCTTAGATGATCGACGTGGTCCTCCTATGGTATTTCGTAGATCAGGATTTTTTTGATGAACATGGCCACGAACTAGTCCAGATACTCACAGAAAACAGATTTCATGAGTTTCTTGAACACATATGGTACGTTCGTATCACTGAATGACCTAACCACGAACATGAAGTTCGCATATCTTCACCTAAAGGCAGTCTTCAAGATGTCACCCGCCTTCACCAAAAACTGGTGATACCCAGACTGAATAATGATCATAGATAACAAACCATCTCCATTCAAATGTTCAAAAATATCTTCAATACCCAAGAGGGGGTAATGGTTCTTGAACATCACCTAATTTAGTCTTTGTTAGTCTATGCGTAGCCTGAAACCACTGTATGCCTTCCTTGTGAACAAGAATAGAGGACCCCCTGGTGATGCGCTTGGTCAGATAAAACCCTTCTTCATCAGGTCATCAACCTGAATCTGTAACTCTCACGAATAAAAAAGGCTCTATCTGATAGGGATCCATCGTAGTCGGACAGGCACTAGGTTGTATGTTTATCCCCACCCCAACATCACATTCAGAGGGTAGATTCAATACCTCTTCAGGGAAGATATCCAGGAACTCATTTACAATTCCCTTAACTTCCACTATCTCTGGGTCTACCTATTCCACTAACAGCTTAGCTAACAAGGAAATAAGGGGACCTACACTCCGACGGCCCTCCTAGAAACCCTTCTCACCAATGAAAACCACACTCTTTCTACCCATATAAGAGAGAATGACCCTTATCCAGAATCATTAGATAATATCACGCATGGAAAACAGCTAGTCGATGCCTAGGATGTCATCGTACGGCTGCATTTGTACCAGAAGAAGATCCCCACAATACTGATGTGGTCCCAATATCAGTCTGCATCCTCAACAAACATCAAACAGGCTGGTTTAACCTCCAACTATAAAATTCAACACCAGGGGTATTGAAAGTCTCTCAATTTCTATACCCAAAGCAAGTGCTATACTTGGTGAACAATAGATTGTGAAGCACCAGAACCAAAAAAATAACATGTAATAGTACTAAACAAGCTGATCATACCTCGAACTACTTCTGGATCTTTTATACTTTCTACCATTGCGGCGTGTAGCTTCCCATTCCCAAATCCTCTGCCCCGCATCTTTCATTCACCTCCCTGACCATTCCCTAGTCGAGGTCCTTGAGGAGCACCCTGAGTTTGGCCTCATCCAGCACTGTCCTCCCTCAGTGGGTTGGGAGTTTGTTGACCCTATTATAGTAAAGGGCTGGTTGGAAACTGTGACTACTGAGGTGGGTCCTAAACCAACCCACCCCCACTGTACTAAACATAGATAGGAAACTGATTCGAAAGATTCCCACAGTTCCAATAGATAAATAACCTCAGTCATAGGCCGGTTGATACAGGTTGACGACTAGGATATCGGAACTAGAACTGTTGTGGCCTACTACCCATTGGTCAAAACTTCAAAAGCCCTGATGTTATAGGCCTACTGTAGATGACCTTCCTCTTTGATGAACTCAACTGGCTCCCATCTCACAGAACACCTCTTATCATGTGTATCCTTTCCATTACATTAGCCTTCATCTGAACCTCCATGTACATTGGAAGAGTGAAAGGAGTAACAACATATTAAAGAGAAGGTTGGAGTGCCTCCTATAATCTTTTTTCCTATGTCTCCTCATCTAGAATGAGGTACAGATAAAAAAAGGATAACCATGAACATGATGCACATTTCCCTCACTATCATATTCCCTTACTGGATGGAGACCAGATCTTACCTACTTTCGGCCTCCATCAAGGAAGAATGGAATTCCACCATGAACACCATTTTAATGTTAGACCAAGAAACCTATGTTTCCTTCTTCTCCTAGAGATAATGCATCCATCACTGATGCACCACTCCCTAAATCTGGCTCATATACTGAGGAACCCAATACTCTATCGGAGCCATGATCAAGCTGAAAGCGAGCACCAGCTCCTTGATCTAGTTCTCTGTCTCCATGTCTGAGACGTTGCCTGCATAATCTCTGAGAGTATGTTGATAGAAGGTACACCACATTTTCTACCACTGGTCCTACTCCTATCAATCATCCCTCCGCTGATCAACCAGATCAACCTGATGGGCCTCAACTGCTGGCACTACTCATGTACATCGTCCAAGTTCCATAGAAAAAAAGATAAACAGATAATTCCTAAGGATGAGTAGTGCATAAATTTTCTTTTAGAGTTTGTTTGAACTATTTTATTTATTTTTAAATTCCCAAAACACCCAATATACACAAGAACACAAGTCATTATGATGCATGTACTTTTTCCTAGGGTATCTACACTACAATCAGCATAGCTTGACATGGTCATTTAGTAGGTCCAGATTCCTTGCATCAGATCAGGGGGACCTAAAATCTCGTGTCCTAGACATTCGTTTCTGACCTATTTCACACACCAAGATTTATTAAAACTATTACCTTGTTATCCCATGAAATCCCCCCTGTGCCTAACCCTGAAGTCCATAATATCTCTCAACCATAAACATTGATACCATTCTCTCATGACCTACCTTCTCCACGACGAAGGAAAGGATGAGAAGGTTCCACACCGTTCCTTCTTCAAGGTGAAGGAGTGCTATTGTCACCCAAGTCCCACCTTCAGTGGGACCCATAGTGGAAACTAGAACCATGGGTATAGAATCTCACATAAATAGAAGTCATTAGCGTTTTTATAGATCAATATTGAGAGATAAGATGGTATGTCCCAACAACACCAATAACTGAAGATAAAGGTAAAGCCTAAAATCCATCCGCACATGCATGTTCAAAAAAATATTTTACAAAGTACGAAAAAAATCTAATAGAATGTACCAAAATAATGAAAAGTAGCAACAAAAAATGTTCTAATGCCCAAACTAGTATGATCTGTTCTGGTTCTCAATGTACTCCTAGAAACCTGACTGTAGTTTTATATACATCGGGTATATATAATAGTACACTCATTAGGGAAACCAAAATCACTCATGAAAAAGTGGGGAAACATTCTAATGCCCATTGGGAAATATAGGAAAAAAAAGCACCTAGTACGGAAAAAAATCAACCCAGCCTTACCAAGGCACACTCCCAAAATAAAAAAATTCAGGTATAATAATAGTAATAGAACATCTATATTTTGGTACCTCACACCACGTTCCCATTTGTTATATAGAACATCCTATGCATCAGACATCCACCAAAAATTCCACTGTAGTCCCTCTATTTCCCCAAAAAACAACCATATAGGCCATCCCAACAACACATTTATCCCACCCACAAACACTTGGGCCACAACAACCACACATCCATCTTGTTAACACCTGGGCCACAACAACCACACATCCCTCCCCCAAACACATGGTACTTCATAACCACACTTCCTACTCCACAGACACCTAGTCCCCCACAACCCCAATTCATGCATGCATACACCTAGGCCTTATCTTGAAGACACATGAGAAAAAAACCTGCCCGCACACACCTAGGACAACCCAACTCCACAAAACCTCCCAATGATTCTTGGGAAAAAATTAACCTAAGGCCATCATATCCTCCCCGAAGAGTCTTGGGACACCTAGGAGGCAGATTAGAAATGAGATAATAACAATCCATTCATAGAAATGATCGAACAAACACCCTCCTCCATGAAGTGGGGGTGTTCAGCATGATGTTATCAACATGGGTGGGGTGTGTATAAGAAACAAAATAACTTAATTTTAAACACATAGGTAATAAGAACTCATCTCAATCTAAGGGTCACAAACCGATAACGATCCCAGACACAACCACTCTTACTAATACCCATACTTGAACAAGTACACAATAGCCACAAACAGAACACATCCAATTTTTTGTAAAATAGTTCCCATTTGTGCTCGTTCTTGTTATCATGTTGAAGGGATTCCATTTAAATATTCCTTCACTGCTAGGAAACTAACATTTGTAACCACAACCTAAAACAACAACTGAAATAAAATATCCAAAAGGGATTTTAAGAATTCAATGGTGGTTCTCTTGTAAATAATAATATCAAAATTGGATCCTAGGAGATCCCTTGATGTACTAGAAAAAAAATAATCCCCAACTTACCGAGACCAAAACATTTACCGTCAGCTCCACACAACCTTCGATTCACAATCCAACACCCTCTCTACCATATATTCCATTCCCATCTATGTCACCCCAAAAACATCAAACAGAACAACCAAAAATATCTTCATAACAAAGCATTTACGATTTCAGGGTTATCCATCACCATTCATTAAGTTCCTTCTTTCTGTTTGGTTAACCAGGATGATCACACAAGGTCTCTTAGTCATTGGGAACCAATTTAATCATCCAATTTTATGTGATTTGTTGGTTTCCATGTTATAGTCATTCAATAACATGATTATCCAAAAAACATAGCTACATTAGTGTGAAATAATGGACCACCAAAGGACATGATTTTCAATGGACACGAACCCATAAAATTCACAACATAAATACAAAGATATTATACAATTACATCATCATCTTTCCCACCTCTTCATTATATAAAATCTCATTTATTAACTTCATTAATGTTGGTATCATCTATGTCTCGAGGGAATATCATTATACCCACCCCGCATGATGCAATGTAAAGAGAGAAAATGGAAGAAACCCTACATGGATGATAAAGGATTGAGGTTTCCTCATTAGGCCAAAAATAAAGGATGATGTGACTTGCATTAAAAACTCCATGGCTGAGCGGGAAAGACACCAGCACAGGTGCACAATTCATCTCAGGAGGAAGTCTAGAAGGGCACTTGGAGAAAAAAATGGAATAAGTAAGAGAGGATCTCAGCTGAAGAAGAGGTTGGATCGTAAAATGTGGGAGACCATTCCAAAGTACTTAAGAGTCAGATCGTGGCTTTACCATGCAGTTTGGTAGTTTTAAACCTTTTAATTAATTTTGATTTAATACTTACCATCATAATCGGTGTAGATATACTAGAGGATGGATGTGAGATGAGATAATACCCTTAAATAGAAAAAACACATAACATGGGTCTTACTGGAAAACATGGGAGATAGAGAAATTTGAAATAGTGTGTGACAGTGATAAAAAGGAAACATGTTTCGATAATTAAAGGGTATCCTGACTATTTGGGGATTTAAAAATATATTTTATGGGCCTTAAATCATTTTGAAATTCGTATTAAAACTCTTTTATATTATAATAGGCGTTATTGGAGAAAAAATAAAAAGTATGGGAGAGTATGAAAAGAATCACTAATGAGTGATTCACTGAAACCCTGGTACCAATTACCTTACACCGGTCAGTGTGGTACCATTTTCTATTAGTGAAACGTGTTCCCATTGATGCAACCAATGGCCGATTATTTCCCCCAATGCAAATCGGTGCCACCGATGTAGGTCCTTTCCATCGATGCCGATCGGTGCCACCCATGAGGATCAGTTCCACTGATGGCCGATCGGTGCCACCCTTGATGATCGGTGCCACTGATGGCCATTCCATTCCTCCAATTTTGATCTGTTCCACTGATAGTCTATCCATGCCACCTATATCAATCGATACCACCGTTCATCCACCCAAATAGTAGGAATACTCCTAAATGTGTCACCTATGGTCCCCAGGATACCTCAAACATCAGGATTTGTAAAAGTAATGAACTATGAGGTTTCAGAACATTATAATAACCTCACATGAATACATTATATTCTCCATATTTATCTAAACCTTATCCTAGATACCAACCGTAAGATCCCACTACCAAAACTCCCAGATTCTATGTCAAAGTCATAAACATTACATCTTCATCATTGAAGTGAATAGAGGTGACTCAATATTCTTCATCCAAAACAAACAATCTCAAAAGAAAACATTTCATCACTTAAATTCCCTAGTACCTTTTAGGTAAAGAGGTTTGGATAATTTAGAAAAACTTCTACATAAATAATAACTATATCATCAAATTATCATTTATACCACTTAATCCATATTTTCTTATTTCAAATTAATTCATCGTCATCATATATATGAATTCCCATGGAGACATAATTAGTTAATCCTCATTCATTATATACTAGGGTAAAAAAATAAAAATAGTGAGCTCTAAAGCTCTGTAAGGGTAAACATAAACATTAGCAATTGAATATCATCAATAATGATAAGAATTACATAATCGTATGATGATATCATCATATTTCATGAGAGAATAATAAAATAACTCATAACACTAAATACATATATCACAAAATTTGAATACATTGAAAATGAAAAATTATTCATAATCAATAATCATGGGCCCTGGGATATCAATCGTGACCATAAAAGACACCATAAACCCATAAAAATAATCACATAAATGTGTTGGTATCTTGACCCATTTTTCTTCATGGACCATGTTAAACCCATATATAAAACAACTTGAGAAAAATTATTTCCATATGAGAGGACATCAGGTATGTCCCACCTTCTTGAATCTCAAGATATGGTACATTTCCCAACTCATTGGAGTTCTATCTAGGTGCTCCCATCATAAAATCTATAAGGGTATCACTCAATGTTGTCTGGGTCAGCCCGTCACATAAGAAATAACATTCTCACTCAATAATATTTTTGAAGCCCCATGGAATATGTAAATATGGGGTCATCCAGCACTATTTGGGATGCCCCATCATATATTCTATAACATGATCACCTAGATATATCTATTTTGATCTGTCATATAATTTAATGTTAAAAAATGCAACATAAATAGAGTATAAATATCTTGAATTTCGTCATAAAACTCCTAAAAACTTATTATTTCATTCATAACTTGACTAACCCATGGAATAAAAATGGGTTTCATGTGAATCTCACTGAAACATGATTAATAGGTGGAAAATAAACATGTTCTATAAAAATCACTACGAAACACGGTTTACCTATGTAAATGAAATCAGTCTCAAAAAAATATTTTGGAAACGATATTAATTAATTAAGATAAATAATGAGGATAGTATCATAAATAAGTATTATCATTTGAGAAAAACTAAAAAAGGTTTTGGTAACATCCTACCCCTTCTCATAGACTTTAGAGGGAAAAGGGCGTTACATGTCCATAGGCGACAACACCATTATCCCAAAGGTTTGAAATAAATGCCAAAGGGTTTCAATACATGTGGGGGGATGATTTACCTTTTAGGAATAAAACAACTAACCAAATAATCCATAAACAAAAAACCACTATATTATGCATGATAACATTTGAATACAAAAAAAATTAATTTATCAAAATCATACCAAATTCAAGTGTCTTAGTGGATGACTATAATATCAAAGTAAACAACAGATAACGGATAAATAAATACACTAAGATAAATTAAGTAAATTTCCAATTGGAAATATAGATTATAACAAATTTATTTTAACTAAACCATACATAAATTAGTGTTTTAATTAAATGGTCCAAATGAATTATATAGTGTAATTCATGAATGAAGATACCACAAAGATAAATAATTCTAATGGAAATAATAATAATGAGATAAATGATGATTTTATGTTAACATCATAATTGTGGTATATTAATAAACAAATATACATAAGTATACTGATTATCATTCTAAAATTTTAAATAACATTTTGATTTCATGGTATAATAAATTATTTTATATTATTACATTATATAAAAACAAAGATTCATCACTATAATACTTAGAAGTAATGTCTATTATAAAATTCCAAAAGGAGTAGTAACTATATAATACATGTATAAATTATACATAAATAATATTTAAATAAATAAAATTTCCACAAAATATAGTGTTCATTCCATAATTAATAATTAAATATTAAATATAAATTATGTTTCTTATATTAATACAAACATGAAAAAAAATGTGTATATCGTTAGATTATATTATTGAGTGTAGAGGAAATATGTTTGAAATTAAAAGGGATAAATGAACTTTTTTCAAGATAGAAAACATTCTCATCAAATCCATTTGATTATCATTAATAACAAAATTTTAAATGACCCAATAAAACTAATTATTGATTAATATATAAACTCAATAAAAATATATTTTTTGAATTAATTTTTTTATGTGATAGAAAATTGCAATGGCTAGATATAGGCATTTAATCCATGATACGCATTGATTAGTGGGAAAATATAAATATATTAAATAAAATCTATACCATGAAATTAATTATTCATCTTATTAATTATGATACCCTTATCATTTTCTATTCAAACAAAATAGAGAGAGAATTTATTGATATCAATGATGTTTGAATGATTATATTAGGTTTTATAAATGAAAATTCACTTATATTTCACGGTCCATCATACGACTATTATTAAAACATATATTAAGAATTAAAAAAAAATTTAATTTTTTAAATTCGAATTTATGAAAATACATAGAAAATTGGAACTCATAGAGGATCAAATACATTGAAAAATGTTCTCTCGGGATTTTGATAAATTTTTATGAGCCTCCATAGTCCTTACTCCATAGAGATTAGAACAAAAAAAGAGTTCTTTTATTAGAGTATTTGGTATGAGTGGTTAGAGAAAATGGTTTTTTCTTCTGAAATGATAGAAATAATGGAACGGAATAAGTATAAATATCTTAGGTAAGTTATATAATTCTTCACTATGGGATAAGTATGAATCAAGTACTATGATATTGAGTGGAGATGAATTTTAAAACCTCTTTTATGGTTAATATAACTATTACTATCAACAACCCACAAATCATATAATGTTTTAAATGAATTATTAATGTATATTTTGTGGCATGATGCATTTAAAATATATTCATTGGAAAATTATAATCTTATAGAAAAAAATATATTTTAAGAAATATATTTTTTTTTCAAAGTAATTATTAAGGGGACTAGTAATATAAAATATTGATAAGTGTAGATATTATTAATTAAATATTTGATGATACTTTTTAGAGTTTTGGATCAATTATTTATTTAATTTTTTAAAAAAAATGTATAATAATTATGAATATCCAATACAAACCTTGAAAGTAAAATTATTTATTGAAATACATGATGGTGTAAATACCATATCCCAAGTGTATAAATTTTCCACAAATAACATTATTAAAAAAAATATTTTATCAAATATAAAATTCTTTTCATGACATCAAATTAATTTCACATTATGAATATATTATTTCTTCTAACGCATATAATAGAAAACCTATTGGGCTATTGAATTTTTTTCATCCATAACAATTTATTATTAATATATAAATATAAATAGAAATGTAGAACACAATTTTAAACCTACCCCAAGAATAGGGATTTTTACCAAATGAATAAGTATATTTATAAAAAACATTTCACTATTAAATTAATAAAAAACAAGGATATTGTTAAAATTGATGAATACATTGATGTATCCTCAAAAGACTTACCAAAATTTTCATAAAAAATATTAAAATAGTGTTCCTAATGGTTGTAATACAAGGTGTGGACTATATATGAAATAACCTGTAAAATATATCCCTGATAGAACATGATGAACTCAAAATAAATTATGAGAGTATATTTATAAATGGTTTATATAACATATTTCATTATATTAATGAAAAGTACTGAAACATTTCATGATAAAAGACAGTTCAATGAATATTTTATTCATTTATTTATGATATAAACAATTTCATGTAAATAGAAAGTATTTCCATAAAATAGTCATTGTTAAAAATATGATCATAATGAATTTATAGTGATTATTTTTAGGATAAAAAATATTCCAATAATATTCAATTTGATTTAATATATGCGGAAATGGAACCAATTTTTTTCATCTGTAATGAACACCACGAAGTATTTTATTTTATTTCCATCATTATTTATGATACCCACTAGGCCAATCCCATGTGTTGCTTAATATATTTATCACTGAATTTTAAGACACCTTATTCCAAAATGAGTTTTAATGAATCTTGATTTCACTTTTAATTTTAATTTTGTTTTTGTTTCTATTTCAGGGTTGTGTTGAATCTGGTTCCCACATTATCCTCAATATTACTTTCATAAAATTTAAAAAATAGGATTTTAATAGTTCGTTATTACAGCTTTAAAAATGTTACTATGGAGTTTATAGAAAATTATATTTAATATTATTAATTTAATGTAGATCATGAATATTTTATATGGATTATGTTGAATTCTATTTGATATAACAATGTGTTACAAAAATAATAAAAATAAAACTTCTAGATGTCGAATGTCACATTCTTATGAAATATAACCATAAACAATATGATATTTTTATATATCTCAAAGACAAAGATGATGGAATATTGGTATAAACCTAATATTTTAAGACCCATCAATTCTAAAATAAGAACATTGTTTTTAATAAAACATGAGATATGATACATCGAGCTCAAATAACTAATGAAAAATATTTCTTCAAATATTATATCTCCGATATCTTGAAAAATAGACAATAACATGTTTAAACGAACGATAATATAGTTTACCATTATATCCTAGCCATAAAATTGGATATTATGAATTATAATAACTAATTTATTAAGAATATATTTATATATTTATTACAAATAAAATAATTATCATTTAAATGAGAAATAAATGTATTCAAAAAATATTAATTTTATTACATATGATTTAGTCATGCTTTGTGTACATATATTAAAATTAATATTTACCAATTTTATAAAAATCATTTGATAAATTAAACATAATATTTTAAATCCTAACATTAATTTTATTTTATTTTTACTTTTGATAATTTTCATAAATGCTTCAATTTTTGATGAGTTATAAAAATACCGAATTTTAATTGATAATATCCTTTTCATTTAAGTTATTAATAAAGTTTAATTATATTTTGAATTGAAATTCAATTAAAATTTGTTCATTTAAGTATCTATTAATCTAGTTTAGGATATTTTAATCATTTAATTGTTTAATTTGGTAATTAAATCCATGTAAACTTTTGATCATTTTTCATTGAAAACTCATATTCTCCTCATGTATGTGGGATTGTTTTTAATTTAAATTAATTTCCAATTTTATGAATGGAATTTAGAAAAACAAATTAAAATTTATAATAATTATTATTTTTATAATATAATAAGATTAAATTAATTTCTTACCAAAATATATATTGAAAATAGTGGAAATTATCTACCATGGATTTGGTAAAAAACAATTTACCATGGGTTAAACTAAAAAGATAATGATTAGATGACTTGAATGCATTTCTAAGATATATAATATGGACCTATTTTGTCTAAATAATGTCCAAGTATCAAGAATAATCTATTTTTTATCTTTTTGGAATGTAATTTACAAGGGTAACCCGTTTTCTTTTCAAAAATAACAAGTGTGTTACTCACGTCACTTATAAAAGGTCACCCACTCCCCTCTCCTATTCACACATTCATACCCATTTAGTTAATACAATAGATATCCAAATAAAATAAAAACATCACTACTCTTACACTATAAGAATTATTATTTTTTAAAATCTATCCTTTGAAAAATATTTCGGCCTACCTAAATAGGTATCCCGAAAAATAGGTAACATTCTTCAATGATTGTTTTTAATTTATTTCTTCCTCAACATATTTAAATTATTATTAAACCATGATGATATAATATTATTAGTAAATAAATTATACTAATATTTTATTAAGATAATTTAAAGGACTAAAACCTTCCACACTTCCATCAAATGGGTAACTAAATTTTCATTCATGTGTGTGGCGGACTACAATCGCGCAAATTGTTGTCATTAATTTTTTCCATTACCACATCTCATGGTTGGGTATGAATATGGATATAAGGTATATATATATATTTGATATGTATAACATAATTATAAATTTGAATTAATTATATCTTATATAACATTTGACCATATATTCCATAGGGGATATGATAGCATCGCTATTATGTACAAAATACTATCACCTCATGAAGTAATGTTATTAATTTTTCACTAATTATTTACATGATATGTAATAAGGATAAAATTAATTAATATATGTGATATAGAAGTCATTTTCCTGATATTAGTGACATAATTTTCATTTTTTAAATATAATATATCATTTTCTTTGTTACCTTTATTGTCACATAATGATGATATTGTCATTCGTGTATGTGTGGATTACCATATTTACAATGTAAGGTGAACCACATTTCATCACTACACTAGATGAATTATATATATATATATATTAAATATAAATAAATAATATTTAGTTATGAAATTATACAAATTTCATATAGAGAAAATATTACATACCTTTTTTCCATAGTGATCATTGAAAAATGGGAACTTTAATCTGGAATATGTACGACCTACCATCTTCATGATCATAATGTACTTAATTTATCAAACCCATATTTCATTATTGGTATTATAATTATAATTGATATATATAAATATGATAATTATTTCCTGATTATTATCCTTGAGATTATAGGACAATATAATATGAAAAATAATGAGATCTTTCATGACAAAACACACATGAGAAAACAAGGAAATTAGAACGTGAAACAATGAAAATAATGAAATATTATTTATGAATGGGTTATAAAATTTTATAAAAGGGTAAAAAATTATTTCATAAATATTAAAATGGTTTATTAAAACTTAATAACATTTTCAAAACCACTATACATTATTTAAAAATTATGTTAATCCAAAAGGAAGTGTGAGGTAGTGGACTCTGTCACAATTTCTCTTCATTGAGGCATATTGTAATATTAAAAACCTCATTAATACATTTAATATTATATTTCTCTTATCTATCTAGACATATTATTACACAATTTTAATAATAATTAACTATAAAATAAAAACATAAATTCCAGTTTCATTGGATGATTAGGTACAAAAAACAGAAATCATTGAAGTAGAATAAAACATCATTAAATTTATGATACAAAATGTGATCATAAAATCTTAGTATCTCTTTAATATTCATATGATAACTAGGGGAACACACATAAAAAATGGATGAGCTAAAAATCCATGTAAGAGAAAAAACATAGGAATAAATCATACCACATGGGTTTGAAGGAATAACATGATAATATAAAAAGTCAAGGAATATGAATAAACATATGAAATAATAACTTATTAAACAAGGGAACATGGAATAATTGAAACATATAAATTTGGAAGGAATACAAAACATGAAATAAATATTATTTTAGGATAACTCCAAAGGCTATATCACATGGTGGAAAAAGTCTAATAGTGAATTCTGTTTACTCCGTAATCCTAAACAAGACATCTCATGAGAATAAAAAATTACCAATGAATTGGAGGTATATATAGATGAACCAATCATAACTTGTTCTTGAATATGTGTGCCACATGAATAATCAAAATGAGTAATATGCATAAGGGTTACTCATAAGAAGAAATGGGTATCATAATCATGTCATAAAGAATAACAAAAGCGTGTATCAAAATGGTGTACAAGAAATAATTGATTTAAATCATAGATGGACATAAAAAATACAAATAGGAGTTTATAATGTTAAATTATGTCCATAATAAGTGATAACATGTAAAAATAGTGTATAATAATATTTATAAGATATCCAATTTACTGCAGTATATGGAAAAATATTAAAGATCTCTTAAAGAGGACAAAGAAATAATTTTTTATAGAAAATGAAATGACATAAGATAATTTTTCATGATTAAAATTAGTGATTATATGGAAATATTTTTGGCCTAAAATATTTTTTAGATTTTACATTAAAATGGGTATGAAATTGACAGGTTTCCTTTAAACAAGCATTCTTATCGAAAGGAATTGAAAAGGGAACCTTTGTAAACATGCATTTCCCCATCATGTACGGATTAATGAACCTAGATACAAATGATTATAAAATTTAAACAAATTTTTATATTATTATATAGTAAAATTAAGTATAAAATTGATGTAAATAGAGATAAATCATAACCGAATGGTAATTGGGAGGTTTGGAGAGAATCTTATCCTAATGTTTGAAAGTGTTTTGTACTTTCACTTAATATCCTGTATAATAAAATTAAATTAATTAATAATTTAAATCACTTACTATAGAATATAAATTAGATTTATTTCAATTTTTTAATGTTCATTTATAACCATTTTTATGGGTTATAATGTTTAATTCCATTATTTCAGGGGTGTTCATTTCATGATTTTATGATATGTTCCCATGAGTTCAATTTTGATAGTTCATATAAAATGGAAGAAAAAATACATAAATCGAATTATATGATATTGATAAAAATAATAAAAATTAAATTTTCCCATATATCAATTTTTTTATTTTTGGTATCAGTATTATTCATTATATAGAACTTTTATATTAGACATTTAGATTTTTTTTGTTTTCTTTATTCATTACAAATTAGTTTTGTTTTATTATTTAACATTGTACATAAATATTTCATTCAAAACAACTAATTTGTTATACCATAAATTTTACAATATTTTCAAAAAATAAAAATGTTTTTATGACTTTCCATTAATGTAGTAATAGAAACTAAATTCTCATCATCCAAGAAGGCAGTGAATCTTCACATCCTAGACATTGTTTTTATTTTTATAATAATATCATATGAGAAGAGAATTAATGATGAATATTACATTATCAAAATAAAATTATTGTATATATATGATAAAAAGTTTATCATTCTTTTTTTGAAATGGAATGTGAGGTGATGATAAAAAATGAAAAGAAATTAAAAGGGAACGAAAGATAATTTTTCCACATGAATATCCTCTCCTTGAGAACCTCTTTAAGGCATTTAGAATTGGTTTTCAAGTGAGACAAGAAATACCAAGATGTAGGGAAGAGGTTTGGGAGAGAAGTTGGTCATAATATAAGAAAGATCCAAATATTATAACATGTGAGTAGAATAGGTGGTGAGGGGGTTGTATTTATTGTGGGAGGAGATGGGTGCTTTGATTATTTTATTCATTTGTTTATTATTTTTGCTCAATAAAATTAATAGTGTTGATTCTTGTGAATTTATAAAGTAACTAAAGAATGTGTGTTCAATTTAATGGGTTATTACATTAACCCTAACTCAAAAATTCATGTATTTTCCTTATAATATTAAATATTGTAAATTATCAAATTTCACTATTCAAAAAAATTCAAACATTTTAGAAAAATACCAAAAAAATAAACCATCCATTTTTTGACAAGTGGATTTGAAAAATAAACACCATGTTATGAAAATAGTTTTCTAAATATGTGAGATCTAATTTTATGTAAAATCATAATTCATTCCAAAAATGCTTATTTTTAGATTATAATAGATTTTACGATACTATAATAAATTACTTTTGATCTCATTAAATTACCTTATAATAATAATATAAAACAATAATAGTTTATGAATATTATTATTAAAATAAATGTTCTTTTCAATTATTATTCTAATTATATAATTGTAAATAAATATTTATTTTTCCCAAAAATACCATCACATAATTTATAATTTTTTAAAAATAATTTACCTAATCCATGATATAAATATATAATATTTCCATTTATAAGATACATACCTTGAATTTATACTTTCATAGGTGAGTTTATTAATATATTGTATAGGTTACTCTGTTTAATACTTATATTACAATTACATCGGTCAGGTTTCCATTAAATCGATATAGGTTCCTTAATTTCTATAAATATCACTTATTTCATTGTTAATTTATGAGAATAATGTTTTTATTGGGTTCCCTATGTGATATATGGACTTTAAAGTTAAAAACATAATTATAAAAAGGAAAATTTTATTGTTAAAATGGGGTGTCATTACATTCTTCCACCATTATGAAATTTCACCCTCCATGTTTTGTTTTAATTACTAAGGGAAATACAGGGGAGTGTATTTCCCCTTTATCGCATCCTTCGATTACCATGCCGCCTCTTTATACTTATAATTCCTCCACAAATCGCTGATTGGACGAGTCATCTTGTTGCATTGTACTTTGTCCCTATACTACCTAATCTTTTTTGGCTTCTCTTAATATGAGATTTCATGATCCAGTTTTACCACCTTGAAATTTAGTACAAGTGAGGGGTTAGGTATGTGTATCTTTTAGAGAGGTAAATGGAGCATATAATGAACTCAAGGGATATTGGGTGGAACTTCTATCCAATAAGACAGTTCTATTATGCAAACAAGGATCTCAAAGGGTCCAATATACCATGGGCTATGTTTCCCTTTCATTCCAAACCTCATGTCTATCTTCCATAATCATATTCAAAGGAATAATTTGTATCAAACAACAAACTCTGTTCCCCTTCAATGGTTTTCATCATTTAACTTTTTCTGACTATGAAGATATTTTATATGTTTTTAGATGTCTTGAACATTCTTTTTCATATCATTCACAAGATAAATTCAAAGAATCTTTCATTCACCAGCATCATCATAACAAGATTGAGTTCTACAATGCTTCCCATTCAAAACATCATATGGATCCATCTAAATACTTGAGTAGAAGATGTTTTTATATGATAACTAAACCAATGGGAGATGTTTCTCCCATCCTTTTTTGATACCTTTGAACATGCTCTCAAAATTTTTCTAAGTATTTTAATAGACTTATAATATACTATATTAGTTTAGGGGTGATAGGTCGTACTAAAATTGAATTCAATACTCAATTCATGTTGAATACATCTAAAAAAATTATATTTGTACCATTGATAATGATTAGAAATTTTTGAGAGTGGAACCCCATATAACCTCACCACATCCATCTCAAATATCATGGAATGTTTTTCAAATAGGATATCTTTCCAAATAGTGATAAAGTGGGAAATCATTATGACTTGATCCACCACAACCCATATCACAATATTTCATATAGCTATTTTTGGGATACAATTGAAAATGTACATACTAAAATTATACCTTTTCAATTTTCAAATAGTAGTGGTTTCATCATAAAATTGTACTTATGACACTCTTCTTTATCTTTTCAAAATACCAAACTTTTTAAAATATACTCTCTAGTCTACCTCATATTTTCCCACCTAAAGTTATATCAATGATCAAAATATATCTTTGTACATCTTTCATGGATGTATAATGTTGAACTATGTGCATTATCTAATAGATCATTCATTATATCAAGTGACGAATACAAAACATCCTACTTCCAAATTATATTCACCCATCCTCGTCAGTGGGGAACACATGTGTCTTCACTTCCTTTACGGATTTCATCTTATTTTCAATATCCAGATCATCCTATTGTTCCTCCATGATCTTCTCTTGGATATATGGTTGGTAAATCATTTGGTAAAGGTAGGATATATTCCCCAGCATTATAATTTACAAATACATTCTTGTCATGTCCATGAATATGGGGTCTTTATGAATCCGCATCACGGACAAGGTAGTGGGTATGATTCTACTAATATCATCAACTACAATGTTTACCTTTCACAGATAGTAGTTAATAGGGAAATCATAGTAATTTATTGGATATATCCATCTTTATTTATTTAAGTTGAGTTCCTCTTGTATGAAAATATAATTTAGAATCATGTGATTAGTATTTATTTTACACTTCTCAACATAGATGTAGTGCCAATAGATTTTAAGGAAAATATCACAGTCGCTATCTCCAAATCTCCTATCTGGTAATACTTCTCATGGAAATTCATCTTCCATGAGGAATAGGTAATCACACTATCATTAATCAAGATTAATTAACACAATAATTTCTTTAAAACATCATTATATATCATAAAACCATATCCACTTGTCGATATCATGAGTATAAGTTTCATGACTAGCCTCTTCTTGTGATCCTTGATGCATTAATCACATTCTAATATCCAAAAATATTTTACCCCTTTCCATGTAAACATAGTTAGAGGGTTATAAAATCATTACAAATTAATCAAAAAACATTGGCAGTACCCATCTATTATAATAAAACTACTTATCACCATTAAAAATATTAATCTGGAAAACTCTTCGATTGCCTTTGTCTTGGAAGGATCCATAGGTATTATTTTTAATGAATATCATGCAACAAAAAATAACCTTCCTCCATCTATAACTCACATTTACAATACTTTGCATAAATTATCTCTCTTCACAAATTCATTACATTAATATTAAAATTCCACTCATGTTTCTCCTTTCATTATGATTATATTAGAATAACTTTTATAAAAACGACCATAAATATTTCAATGAAATTGATAAATAAATTATTCATTAAGTCCATGAATATTTCTGAAGCATTAGTGAGTCATAAATAAATTACTATAAAATCATAGTGTCCATACCTCATTATAATGGTAGTTTTTAATGAAATTCTTCTCCACATTATTTGATGATATCCTAACCGAAGGTCCACCATAAATAAATAATTGGCCCTAAGTAGCTGATAGAAAAAAGTCAAATATCTATGGTAGGGATATGTGTTCATTATCATGATTCTTTTGAGAACATGATAATCAATATAGAGGTGCATTAATCCATATTTCATTTTTACAAAGAGGACAGGCACACCCCTTGGTGAAGCACTCAAGCATATGAAACCCTTATCCATATACTCTTATAACATCATATTTATTTCTTCCAACTAAATAAAGTCGATTCTATTCGGAGTCATTGATAGAGATAGAGATCTATAAATAAGATCAATTAATAATTAAACCTCTAGGTAAAGAGGAAACCCATTGAATTATTCATGAAACACATCATTGTAGTCCCTGATAATGGTAATGTATTTGATCATCATTATCTACTTTATATCAACCCTTTAATCAATATATTCTTCCACATAAGGAAACAATATCCACAACATAGATGATAACTATGAAGGAGATTCATTCTCATCATTACACATATACATAACTAGAGGATGGATCAGGATGTGAATTGTGATCTCTCTTTCATGATAGTTGATGTTTCCTTTGTCAAAAGACAGTCAATACTTTCCAAATATAGCATCAAAATCCACCAAGGAAGAAATATAAGAGTTTCCAGAAGGTTCATCCCACAGAAATTAAATGAGTTATATTTATATACTTTTAATATAATAATTTCCCAATTTTATGGTCTCATAGATAACACAACATCCATATTTTGAGGGGGGGTATTAAATAGTTCTACTAAACACACATGATATGAAAGAATGTGTAGAACCATAATCAAATAATATGTTCTCTACTCATGAATTAATAACTAGCATACATTTCAACAATTCATTTTCATGCTCCACCTCATTATTAATGATAGAATATTACCTTCGTTATTGACTCAGAGGTGGTTTTTGTTGATTTCCTCTATCAACCCTTACTATAGGGCATTGGCGCACATAATTCCCATTATCATTGTAATTGAAACACTGCTCAATGGGTTGATTGTGGATCTGAACCATCCTTTCTTCTTCTTCATTTGTGGGTTTTTTCATATAATATCACTAATAATTAGCTTAATCCCCCTCTCTTTTTTATTTGTGGCATCTCTTAGTTCCTATCAGACAGTTCCCATGATGCTTCTTCCCAGACTTTTGACACGACAAATTTTTTATTTTCATTCCCTCATAGAATTTATCTATTGATCCTCCCATATTAAAATTCATTTCCATTTTCTATTACCAACCCCACGAGACCACTGATAGTATCCAATCTCCATGTCTACATTAAGTGTACAACAAAATATATCCTTGTAGCTATCAAAGTCTCGTGTCACGAAAAAATTTCATAGAATCATATTTATTCACATAATGAAGTGATCCACATTGATTTACATTTTAATGAACAAGATTAAGGAATATCATTCAAGCCTTGTGTTTTTTTAATCATACTCATCGATAGACTCGTCTTCCTTTTACTTCAGTTAGATGAACTCCCATTCAATATTAATATGGAGTGTTCGTTGATAATATTTAATGAAAAATATTTTCTTGAATTCTTCTCAATCCATGGATTCAATTTATTCCTTGAAATTTGTGTTTTTGGTCAGCGTCCAACACTTATCATCTTCCCTATCAAATCTATAAACTTCTATTATGACTTTATATTTTTTTGAGAACTGGAGTAAAACGAATATATTTTCAATGGAGTTAAATTATTTGTTCTATAATGAGGCAATAAATAAAATAACCTAAATATATGAATCCTTTGTCACATAAAATATTCGACTAAAACATTATCTTGTTTAAGTGAATCAGGTTGTTTCACACTATCGAAGTTATTTTTCATAACAAGAGACAATTGTGCTAGTAATATCATGAAATTTCATTCTCTCATTCCATAATATTTTTCATTCCATCAGGGAAATCATCTCATTTCTTATCACAATAATTTTTGGGACAGGTTCTATTATTTATATCCATTGACTAGGAAAATGAATGTTCAGTTAGAGGGTATTGAATACTTAGCTAATAAACATATAAAAAACAATCCTTAAAAATAAACGGATAAACTTATAAATGAAAAGTGTATCCTAATATGTGCTTCTCTAAGTTTCAATCTTGGTTATCCATGGAAATACAGTTACCCCTTGTGATCTTAATAATGCATTATAGTTCTAATTTTCATAATTTCATGACCATGTTCTGATACCAACATTCGATGACATGAATAATTTCTAGTAAACTATAAATTATTTCTATCAAAGTACTATATGGGTAGCCAAACCTCCTGGAAAGGAAACACCACCATCCCTAGTGGGAAACCATTCCTCATGAAGCCCTTTGGGTGGAAAGTCATATTCATCCAATGCTCACACACTAGATTTAATAAGGATTATATTCCTTCCATTTCATTGATACTAAATATAATGATTCTATCAGTTTACACATATTATAACAAGGTTTTAATAATAATTAACCATCAAATACAACCAAGGTACATAAATTCTAGTGTCTTTGGATGAGTATTCACATATAATTGAAAACATGGTAATTGAAAAAAAATCATTATATTAATCATCCATAATGGCCTCCAATCATTCATTATGCTCCAACATCTAAACTCAATTACCTAGACAATACATAGAAAAAACGGACGAGACAAAAAGCCCCAAAATGGAATAAAC
Source organism: Viscum album (assembly GCA_963277665.1). Classification (NCBI taxonomy): domain Eukaryota; kingdom Viridiplantae; phylum Streptophyta; class Magnoliopsida; order Santalales; family Viscaceae; genus Viscum; species Viscum album. The sequence continues at coordinate 808,481,720 of OY728126.1, read as the reverse complement.
ATAGTAATAAAACATATCACATGGGTTATATGACATAACATGATAACCTAAAAATTAATGGAACATGAATAAATATATAGAATAATAAATTTTACATCAAGGGATCATGTAAACATTGAAACATAGAAATGTGGTAGCAAGACAAATGATGACACGAACATGGGTCATGGCTAACATCCCAAACTATATCCCATTGCGGACAAAGTCCAATAATGGATTATGTTTATTACCCAATCCCATAAAATAAATCTCACGAGACTAAACATTACCCAAAGTATTGATGTATGGACTAGGAGAAACCATCCTAAAATGTTCATGAATATGAATATGACATGAGTAATCAAACATAATTAATACACATAAGGGTTACATATATAATGAAATGGGTATCATAATTATGTCATTAGGAATAGCCAAATGGTGTATCGTAATGGTGTATTAAAAAGAAATTATTCAAATCATACATGGTCACAAATAAAGAAAAATATCAATAGAAAATGATAAATTATATCCAACTGATGTGAGAACATGTAATAATAGTGCTTAAGAATCTTTATAAATTAGACACTTTAGTAGGATTTAAGGGATGATATTAATGCGCGTTTAAAGTAGATAAATGCATAATTTTTATATAAACCAATAATTAAAATTAGATATTTTTTAGTGACAAAAATGAGTGGCTATAGGAATGTATTAGTGGTATAAACCAGTTTTTCTAGTATACATGAAAATGACTAAGAAATTGGGATGTTCCCATTTACAGGGCTTACTTGTTAGAAGGAATTGAGAAGGGAACCATTTTAAACATGTATTTCCCCATAAAATAAGGCTGAATGGGACTGGATGAATACTTTGGAAACATATAAATAGAAAATGATAGAATAATTATATAATAATTAAGAATTATATTATAGTAAATAGAGATAATGCATAAAATAAAAGTAATTGGGAGGTTTAGAGAGATCTCAAACCTTATTTCAGAAAGTGTTCAACACATACACTTAATTTCCAGGATAAAAAATTAGTTTCATTAATAATTTAATTAAGAACCTATTGAACATTAATTTGATTTTTTAAAATTTTATAAATATCATTTAGGATCATATTTATTGGTTTTAAGATTTAATTTCATTGTACTTGGTGAGTTCGTTTCATGCTTTTATGATGGGTTCGCTATAGTTTAATTATGGTAATTCTTGTCAAATGGATGAAAACTGATAGATGTGGAATTATATGATAATGATAAACCTCCATAATTGTAAATTTTCCATAGTTTCATTTTTCATTCTTTTACTATGATGATTCATTAAATAGAACATTCATGATAACCATTTAGTTTGTTTTGCAATTTTTTTCGATCATAGCAATCTAGTTCTCTTTTATTATTTTATATTGTAGAAATATATTTGTTTCAAAACATGAAACAAGTAATAATATGTATTTTATAATATATTTTAATAATTATAATGAATTTTTACCAAGCATGAAGGTGGTAATGTAAAATTAAAAGTCATTATCCAGGAAGGTGGTGAATGGAAACATCATAGATTGTGTTTAAATTTCTAGAATAAAAGTAAAATATAAGAGAATTGACAGTGGATATTAAATTATATTAATAAAATTACAGTATTTATATAATATTGGAGTTATCTGGATATTTTTCAAGGGGGAGTTGTGGGATGATAATAAATGAAATGAAATTAAAAGATAAAGGAGGATGATTTTACCTCTTGAAGGCCATATCCTTGAAGTAATCTTTAAGACTCATGGAATTGGTCTTTTGGTGAGGCCATAAAGAAGAAGACAAGGGGAAGTTGTTTTAGAGATTAATTTAGTAGAATATAAGAAATATCCTTTGTTTATATGGTGTGAGGAGAATATATGGTGAGGGTTGTAATCTATAGTGGGAGGAGAGGGGTGTTTTTTTATTATTTTATTCGTTTGTTTGTTTTTTGGTCTTAAGAATCTCAATAGTGTTTATTATTTTGAATATGTATAATAAATAGTTCATGTCTATTTGAAATAATGGGTGTTTACATATTCCATGAATAATAAATTCATCTATTTTTATTAAAATGTTAAATACTATAAATTACTGTATATCACAATTAACAAAAAAATAAAACTATTTTAGAAAAGCCCAAAAAAATAAAACAAAATATTTTTCATATATGAAAATCAAAAATAAAAGCATTTTTTTTCTGAAGAAGAAAATTTTTATTTTTATTTAAAATAATCATTTACTCAAAACATACTACTTCTAATATTGTAAATGATTTTATTACACTTTTACAATTAATTAACATCTAATTAAATAATCATATAATCATAAAATAGAAAATTAATTTATGAAAATAATTATGATAATCGACTTCATTTTAAATAATTTAATTAATTATAAAAATTTAAATAAACATTTACGTTTTATGAAAATACTGACACTTAATTTCTCATTTTTAAAAAATTTCTTTACTTATGAAAAGATATAAATATATATTTTTTAAATTTATAATGTACCTATGTTTTATGTATACTTTCAAATGTGAGGTTTCTATTCTTTTGGACATGTTACTATTCATAGTTGTAAGGCTACTATTCCATAGGACATTTTACTATTCAATCAGTATAGATTTGTTAATTTATTTAAATTACACATATTTTATTCACCATTAATGAGAGAAATTTTTTTTTGTGTTTTGTATTTGGTTTTTGTGTTTTATAATATAAAAATTAATTATAATAAGGTAAATTCAATTGATAAAATTTTGGGTCATGACAAATAAATTTCCCCATTGACATGTAACATCATTATTCCTTGATTATTAATGTTATATTAATTTTCAATTTAAATAAAATCATCAAAAGGGATTTTAATTGAAATTTACAAAGTGGTAAAAAAATTTATAACTCAATTTATATTCATTTGATTATATTAATTCATCATTTTTTTGATATACTAATATTATGTGTATGCTCAATTTTGATTGTATCATCACTCATTTCGACTTTTTCTATGCCAATTTACTTTTATAGATACAATACATTAAATAAATATATCTCACTTCAATATTTTTATCATTTTAATAGATTTTATCTAAATTTCCTTTTCATTAACAACTATTTTTTAGTATGCCATATTCCCATTCATGTGGTGTATATACCACACCATAAATATATTAAATATGAATAACAATTTATTTATGATGAATAATGATTAAATTCTAGTTTATCTATATTCTTTTCTCATGGATACAAATATTTCTTAAATTGTATACCATTATTACATAAAATATTTACATAAAAAGATATTTTATTAACTAAGAAATATGGAAAAATATGTCTTCTTTACACTATATGGATATTTTTTATAAGGAATAATGATTAATGAATTAAATATGTCATTAAAAATATGAGGGATGCTTTTGACATATAGTATTTGGTGTCTCTAAATAATATATCCCCGAATTGCATTGATATTCTCATTAGATGAGTCAGTAAGATAGAATTACATGGGTTTTTACCTATAAATTTAATCATTCTTGTGAATGATATTGATTGTAGAGGTATCATGATTCCTAAGATCATTGCATCCAAAAATTAAGAATTTTATTCTTTGAGAATTCATTTATTTTTATTATCCTTTTTATTTTCACAATTATATTTGATCTCGATTCATTTTAATATAATTTTTTGATTAAATGGAATGTGTTTCTTATTATTTACCTTTCCATATTTATTATGCCTTATCCAATTATTTTAGTCATTTTATTGACTAAAAGGAACGCATGATCAAATATTTATTTTTCCATACAGAATTTGTATTATCTAATAGTGATAATAAAATAAATTAAATTAAATATGTCTTTAGTTATTTACCTTTCCATGTCATTTATACATATTTATTCATGATCGATTCAATTATACATACCCTTACTAAGAATTTTATATCACCCTTATTTTGTTTCCTTTCCCATGAATCGATCAAGTGTACTAAGAATTATATTTCAAGATATTCTATAAGGAATAATGATATTCTAAAAAAATGTTTTACTGTAATTTTTATTGCCAATTTAATGAAATAATCAAATATATTTTCTAGATTACCAAGACTAGTAAGATATTTGGTCATTGTGGATGTGATTACATATATTATTTTCTGATGTAATAAAGCATACCCCATCTCAAGGCTACTAGTGTCGGGGTCGCTATAATTTTTACAAGAGGAAATTTAGTAGAAACCATGGGAACAATATATTGGAAAATGAATATTATAAATCACTACACTCTTAGATACATTAATGATTAGTATATAAGTACAGCCTAATGTTTTGGTAATATATATTATGTGGGTTTTTATTACAATATATCATTATCTAGATACTAGGAGTAGATGAGGTTTTGGAACATATGTACCTAGTGATAATTACATAGAAAAAATGCATTTGGATTGACCCAATCATCACATAGTGTACAACAACAGGCCTAACAACACACCATTTTTGACACTCCTATGGGATACCCTTAGGATAATTCACATTTTCCTTAAAACCATTATGAAGGATTTGAATAGATAAATAAAATAAATTAACTAGGATAAATCTAAGGCTTCCTATATTGATAATAGGGCTTATCAAACTTATGAGAAATTCTTTAATGTGTGGAAAAAATCCAATAATATAAATAATTTACTTAATGACCCGTTCTCCGAGGCTCGTTTCGTGATTCCCCCAAGACCACCTCTTGAAGTCCAGTGGTTGGAAACTAGCAACGAAGGTGTCAAACTGCATGTCAGATGCATTATCTAAGGTGCCTATACGCATGCACATACAACCACCTCCCAAGAAAACTTGAAAAGAGAAAATTGATGCTACCAAACAACCACATATTGTAAAGGTACAATTGAAAGTAAATGTGCCAGAATACAAAATGAAAAAAAGACAACTTCATATACATTATCTATGGAAAATCATCCATTAAAAACCCCACCATATGGGTAAGTATGTAGTACCTGTCAGAATCCATTGAATCACTTCATGCATGCTAGATCTCACTATGTACCACCTGGTCTCGGGCCACCAAGTCCTCTGCTAAGTCATCGGTCGTATACACTAGACCCTACACATGTGGTAGAAACCCTTATAGAGGTTAGTAACAAAATACTCATTAGGGACCCAAAACCAAAAAAAATAAACACCGATAATAAATCCATGAAGCAAACCACATAGCATGATCACAAAGCAAGGTAGCTCACACATGTATAATCTAAAATACATAAATCAAGACTATCAGTCGTAACATTGAACACCATAGACTATTGAGGTACTCATCCTAGATGATTATAATAGTTTTCATGGGTTATACAATGCAATTAGGTGCTAATCCACATGGGGTCTTTGAGAGCTGATCCATATAGGGTTGCTGGGATCTGACCCATTTAGGGTATTTTGGAGTCGATCCACACAAGGTTGCAAAGAGATGATCCATACAAGGTTGCTAGGTGCAGATCCACACATGGTCTCTAGGAGATAAGGTCACTTTTATATCATCCACATAGGGTTATCAGGAGCTTATACACACTAGGTCGCTAGACGCTCATCCACACAGGGTCTCTTGTCGGTAGTCTTTGAGTCTCCGTCAGTAGTAGGATCTTCACATGTATTGTGCTTGCTTCTAGGAGAAATAAGTAATTATAAAATATCCCATATTACAACTTAGATGAAATCCTTTTTTATCATTTAAATAGATCTTCCTCAATGCAAGGGTTCCAATGCCGAAAATGACTCACCAATCGAGGGCCTGGTTTGAGAGATATTGATGTTTTAGTAAATGGAGGTCAGTTGCGTCCGAGCCATGTTTGACCAGGTTGGACCGACCCGACCAACCCATCTCATCGGCACTGTATGACTTGTCTCGGATTGACTAACCTAACCGGACCCTGTTTGGGACAAGACTTGCCTGGATTGAGGCCTAGCCTATTGGGCCTTGCTGGACCCAGCCCAGTTCGGCCGGTGGTCCAGCCCATCGGGTCGCCTGATGACCCGATTCCATCTATCCCGGACCGCAACCAGTATGCCAATTTGTTCCCAGCATGGCAGGCTCAATGTATCGATATTATTTCACCATCATATCTTTCTCACCCCAGCCTAACCCACCCAGCTGGCCGAACATCTCATGCTCGGACTCCAGGAGGCCATCCAGTTTGGCACCCCATGGCCTGACCCGCAAGGCACGCCGGTTTAGCTTTCACGCAGACTGTAGGACCCAGCTACCCCACTTAGTCTTGTATGTGGTAAATGGACCACATGCCAGTGGGGAGCCATGTTCCACAAGGCTGGGCCTCTCCACATGATGCGACAGGTTGTTCACGTCCCATATCTGCCAGCTGTTGGCCCTAGAGCTGACAGCTCCTATAGCACCACCACATACTGAAACAACCATTTATTTGTCCTCTATAGTGCGCTGCCACCTACCAACAGCCCACAATCGTTTGCTGACACCTTCCACGGAACATCGGGTTCGTTCTAGGCGTCTGTTTCAAGAAACATCTACACCTTCAATCTTCTCATGTCACAGTCTCCCATACTATGGACTTAGATAGCCCTTTCCACCAATTCAGATGTTTGGCCACAAATAATTCACAGGTATGAATGAGGCATAGGGGCTCAGGCCTTGTTCTTGTCTACATGCACCCTCATCATTAGAAGTTATAAAGCATGGGTAATATGATTGATGTTATAAAAAATTTATCCCAATGAAATTAAATTAGGAAAAAACCCTCTCTCATAAACATGTGATATGTGGATCAACCTGTTCATGTCCTGATCTATGTCTGTTGTTTTAAAATGAAGAATAGCGAAACCCAAGCATAAATCAAACCCCAGCCTGAGTAACTCATTCATTAGAGATGATCCTTTCGAAGGGTGTAAGAATAAAGCATCCTCTGTTCATTGTTCCATGGTATGTTGTTTGGTGTTTTGTGGCATTCATCATCTTCACCAACTAGAGCATCAGAGTACAACTAGGATTCTTCCAACAATCCTCCTTTTATCTTCACCATTATAGGATTAAAATCCAAACAAATTTTTAGTTATGTTCTCTTAAAATGTAATTATGTTGTTTCATTTATGAAACATCATTTTTAGATTCATTATATTATACATCATTTCGTTTCTATGGTTTGAAATTTAAAAAAAAATTAAACAATTGTTTTTGAACTTTTCATTAAAATTAATGAAAAATAACATTTTCCCTCCACCTGCACCTGTCAAAGTACGTTCCATTCAAGGAAATCTCAACGTTATGAGTTCAACAGTACCCTATTATTTTTTATCTGGGAACCTATTTAAATGTTATTCTACATTTTTAGGAATACTTATCACACACTCTATTTAAAGGATAAAATTCTTCGGAAGACCACTCTAAGCACTCGGGGAATCAAAATTACACACTATATTATTGGCTAGTCTTGAAATTATCCAATTTATTCATTAAAAATTCCATTGAATTTTAGGGTATTGCATTACTCCCCCATTTAGGTTTGTACATCCTAATAATCCAAAACATGGTCTAATCAAACAAATCGGGGTACTAAGCACGAATATGAGCCTCTCGCTCCGACATACTCTCATGGAGATTTCTGTGCTACCAAAGAAAACACACCAGACGAATCATCCATCCACAAAGGACCCTCTCTAGTTGATCCTCTATGTCCACATGGTAATACACAAATGTATCCCCACCACAAATCTCTAGATCACCCATGGTTGATGATGTGAGAAGGGTTGGGAACATTGTTTTCAATGCTTTTACCAGGGCGTGCATCCATCAATTGAGGATTCTCATCTTGTTTCCCTACATTCCCGCTTTCCAAAGTCGGGTGACATTTGTTCCTTATTTAGGGACGTTTTCTCCATGATCAAAATGGGATGATTGGATGTTGGTTCTACCATCTCTGGATTCCTCCTCAAAACCTGTAACCTAGTCCGGGTCTCCCTTAAAGAGTAAGACGTTGTTCGTGAATATCATTCATGGTTCAATTTCTTTTGGGATTCCGGCTAATTACACTAATTATATCCAGACATTGCATGGGGTCTTGAAATGTTTGCATCCTATGGTTACAGTATATTACTAAATTAGGCATTTCGGGGCATCTCTGGATGTGTGGAAGTTGCGGAACCTATATTCTTCTTCATAATAGAGATTCTCAATAGTGCGGAACCTGAGGAATCCCATGTTAGTAATGGGGTGTCTTATGCTAGAGGCATGTCAATGAGGTTTTCCTCAACTTCCCAATCCTAACATTGGGTATGAATGAGTTTAATGTTTTGTGGAGATGGTACACCAATGCCATGTCTTCTAAGGTTTTTATTAGGCATATCATGTTTAACATGAGGTAGGTCATGGGTTTTACATCTTATATAGATGGTATGTGTGTGATCATAACACCCCATGTCGGTAGATCAGATTAGTGTATCCCTAGGAGGGAGTGTCTTTAAGGCTTATAAGATATATGGATCATGATACCCAATATGAGCGGACTTGGGATAGAGTGATACGAAACACGGATGATATCACACCATGAAACTAATCTAAACACCACTGAGGGAACATTATGGAAAGTGTACCCCATGAAGGGGATACCAAGGTTTACAATGGGTTGGGATTGAACCTCATGGAATTTTCCTACGCACCATGTGCAGATACCATCGATCAAAACCCACATAGTTTAATGGGGTGATGAATTGGGGAGTACAAAAAATACAATGACCGAAAGACATGATGGGGCTTAGGCATGGATATCATCACATCATAATAGGGACTCTCTTGGGTGGATGGTTATGGACAGTGTGAGGATTGCGCATGATTAGTTGCCTGAGGGAATGGCGTGATCCCACTAGGATGTTGTGGCCCAGGTAAGAATCAGGATGGATGATGGATTGTTTAATGAAGGATGGAGGGTGAGATGGAACTGTCATGACAGTGATGATAGCCTTACTATTGTACCATAGATAGGCATCATATGTTTCTTCATGGAAGGGAATCAATGTCCTCATAGTTCGGTGTGGTGATGGTACACCTGAGGAGGCAGCCTATGAGGATAGGCACATGGGTTAGGACAAGAAAAAGTAGAACATCCAGGTTAGGTAATGACCTTCCCAAAACCCATAGGCTTGTGGGAGAGATCATGATGCGACATTAGTGATGGGCTTCAACCTCATGAAGGCATCCTATGTAACCCTGTGGAAGGGAATAAAAATCCATGTAGTCCAAAAATTAGGGCACACAACAGATTACCATTAATTGAGGTGCCAATGACCTTCTGATAGTTGGGTTTGGCAAGGGATTCCCTCTGATTGTGGAACAACAACTTACCATAGATTGTGATTCCAAAGACATACTATAGGTTAGAGTTGATAATGTCTTACTGCTGAATGGGGTTCCAATGACTTATAGTCGATTTGGAATCACTACATCTTACCATCGATTGGTGTTCCAACAGATTACCTCCAATTGGGATTAGACCTCAGGGAGGCTTCCTATGTACCTCCCCTAGGAGAAAAATATCATATCCCACATAGTTTTAATGGGTACAATTTAACGTATTTCCAGAATAATGGGTGTACAGTTTAACGTCTTGTAGGTTGAGGGTGAACCATCGTGAAGGGGTCAGAACAAATGGTGTTAGGCTTGAACCGGTCAGAGGCTTCCTACATACCTTGAATTAGTAAGGATCGAAGTCCATGTTTTTCGGAAGGGATACAATTTAACATCATGAGGGATGAAGGTGAACCAACGTAAAGGGGTTGAGATAAGTGGATATTGGGATTGAACCTTAAGAAGGCTTCCTACGTACCATTCCATAATAAGGATCAACGTTCACATAGTTTAGGATGAGGGATACACTTTAAAGTCATGCTGGTGTAGGTGAACTGAAATAAAGGGGTCGAGACAAGTAGATGCAGGTCATGAGCCTCATGGAGGCTTCTTATGTACCATGCCTTAGCAAGGATAAAAATCTATATATTTTGGAATGGGTCCTTGGGAATTACACTCTTGAGAGATCAAGGGAATATTTCATGGTCACCATTTACTCAAAGCTCATGTGAGTCATGATTAGTGTGAGAAAAAAAAGGAAACAATAGACCGTACAGTCATATTAAACGTGTGCAGCCACGAAGGGTGGTGAATGGGTATGACACCTGGATTCAGTTCGGGTGACGCTAAGGAGCAGAAAAATTGGATGTTCCTTATACATGGAAGAATCCCTGGTTCCACTATGGAGCGGAAATGTTGAATGGGTCTTACGCATGAATGTGTCCCGGGTACCGCTAATGCGCGATAATGGGGGAAAGGGATTACGCATGGAATCATCCGAGGTGCCTCTAAGGAGCGGAAACTATGAATTGAAATTATGCAGGGAAGATTCTTGAGTGCCACTAAGGAGAATCAACGGTGGAAGGGGCTTATTCATGGTAGCTTCTCGGGTTCTGCTAAAGAGTGTAAATGGTGGAAGGGGCTTACGCATGGATGATTCACAGGTGCTGCTATAGAGCGGTAATGGTGGAAAGGGCTTATGCATGGAATCTACCCAAGTGCCTCTATGGAGTGTAAATGGTGTAAGGGGATTATCTATGGACACTGTCCAGGTGATCTTATGGAGTGGCAACGGTGAATGGGGATTACACATGGATTCTTCTCAGGTGCCACTATGGATTGGAAATAGGGAATGGGGTTTATGCATGGAAACTGCCTGGGTGCCACTGAGGATCAGCAAATGTGGATGGGAATTACGCATGGAAGCTACCTGGGTGCCACTCTGGAGTGGAAACAGTGGATGGGGCTTAGGTATAGAAGCTTCCCGAGTGCCACTATGGAGAAGCAATGGTGAATGGGCCTCCACATGGAATCTTTCTGGGAGCCGCTAAGGCGAATGAATAGTGGAAGGGTATTACTCATGGACTCTACCCAAGTTCCACTAGGGAGTGGAAATGGTGTAAGGGGATATGCATGGAAGTTTCCCATGTGCAATTAACGAGAGGCAATGAATAATGGGTCTTACTCATGAAAGCTACATGGGTGCCGCTAAGGAGAGGAAATGGTGAATTGGGCTTACGCATGGAAGCTACCCGAGTGCCGCTGAGGAGCGACAATAGTGGATGGGGCTTTTGCATGGAAGCTGCTTGGGTGCTGCTATGGAGCAGCCATGGTGAATTGGACATTTTAATTGAAGCTTCATGGGTGCCAATGAGGAGCGGTAATCGTGGATGGGGCTTACAGATGGAAGCTGCCTGGGTGCCGCTATGGAGATGCAATGGTGAATGGTGCTTAACCATGGAAGTTTCCCGAGTGCCTCTAAGGAGAGGAAATGGTGGAAGGGGATTACGCATGTGTGATTCCCAGGTAAAACTAATTAGCATAAATAGTGGATGGGGTTTACTTATTGAATCTTCCTAGATGCTGCTATAGAGCGGTAATGTTGGAAGGGGCTTACGCATGGAAGCTGCTGGGGTGCTTCTAAGGAGCCATAAGGGTTAAAGGGATTTACGAATGGATGATGCCTAGGTGCTTATATAGAGTGGAAATGGGGGAAGGTTATTATGCATGGAAGCTTACAATGTACCGCTATGGAGTGGAAATGTTTGAAGTTTATAATGCCTGGACACTGCCCAGGTGCCGCTAATGAGCGACAACAGTGAATGGGGCTTACACATGGAAGCTGCATAGGTGCTGCTAAGGAGCGCCCTTGGTGGGAGGGGCTTACTCATGGAAGCTTCCTGGGTGCTGCTATGGAGAAAAAACGATGAGTGGAGTTTACACGTGGAAGATTGTCGGGAGCCGCTATGAAGCGAAAATGGTGAATGGGGCTTACACATGGAATTTGCATGTATGGTCTTCATTATGTCTGGTCACGAGGGCATCCAAACTCACTGGTGGGTTGAGGAATATAATTTAGGTCTGTACTTATGCTATAGTGCACATATAGGATAACCCCTAGGGCATCAGAATTAGTCTGAACAAAGGGAGGTGAAAAGTGTAAATCACACGGCTCACATTCGAAACACAGTGATGGTGGCGTGACGGTGAAGTATATCTGCGGATTGTGATCTTAACACAGTATATGTATCACATTAGCCTGAAATGGGGACAAACAACTGAGGATCTACTATTGATCATATTTGAAACCCAGGACCTGACTCAAAGTGTCATCTGAAGTCTTATAGGGCATTGGCCCAGAATAGTAGGAGGGTCGATGTGCCATGGGGTCCGACCATTGGGGGGATCCCGTCCAACATGAAAGAAGATAAAGATCCAAATTAAGGACACGGGAAGCATGATGTTCAGTGGTGGAATGCTCGAGAAGATTGAAATGATCATGAAATTACACCAATATAGTCATGGCATGAGGCATCATATACCTATCATATAAAGAATCTCTTATTTGGAACAAGTGGAATCCTACTATTGAATGATAGGGAATGATATAGTTTATATTCATATAGATTGGACTATTGGAAAATTATTATTTGAATATAAGGCATCTATTGTTTGGAGGAAGAGACATACAATGTTTATCAAATAGAATATACTATAGTTTATAGTCATGTAGAGAGGATTGTTTTCATCTTATATAGGATTCACAAGGTATCTTGTGTTTGGAGCAAGAGACATCCTATGTTTGTCATATATGGTATAATAAATCTTATTGTCATGCATAGAGAAATATTTTCATCTTATGAATGTCACATAAGGCATCGCTTTTTTGTAGAAAGAGGCATCCTATGTTTTTCATACAAGGTATAAAAAAGTTAATAGTTATGTGTAGAGGATTTTTAGGAATAAGGACCTAGAAATGGCTGGTGTCGGGACATACACAAGAGCATGTTTTTTTGGATCAACCTGATATAGAAGTTAGGTGATGGGGTATAGATGAGTTTCATGAAAAATGCTTCAACTCACGGTACTCAGGGAATTGATGATGAGAATCTCAACTCACGACATTTGAAACAAATCAAGAGTAATATGTTGGATGAATGTGTTATATGGTGTGCGGAGGATTATCTCAAATCATGGTATTCCAAAGTAGGATGTTGGGTGTGCATAAGGGCTCAATAGAAACAACCAATGTCTTGACAAAAAAAATATCAGGATGTGACTCTCCATTATGTCGTGGGTGTCTGTGACGGTAGTGAAGGTTTAGGTTCAGAGGGTTGGGACAGAAGCCTAGCAGTGAGGTCGAGCAGGGGTGTTGGGGCATAGTCCCTAGGTTATGGACCATGTGGCACATGGCAGGACACCTTTTCATGTAAGATGGGTTATATTCATGGAGGTTTGCGCGAAATATTGGGTTGTTTGACATAGGTGCACACAAGATTGGGCACCTTGTCATAGTTTCACGTAATATTGAAGTATTTAGAGAAAGATTTATTTTTTTCCTCACATCAATGGAATATTACGTGAAAGATTAAAATATTACATGCACATGACTTAGACATAAAATAGGTCACGTGAGGGTCAAACAACTATGCACTCGCACGAAGCCAGACCCATATGGGACCTGTCATGAGCAATATCACATGGAGGGTTCCATTCTTCTATGCAGTTGTGGGAGAGGTGGTCTTACACACAGAAGAGCGGTGTACGACCTCCAGAGGCCTACCCTAAGGGGAGGGGGCTGCAATTTTATTTATAGTTGAAATATTTTGTGGTGGGATGTAAGATTTTGGTTATGGAAGAGATCTTTGACATATCCTGTATAGGGTGCGCACATAAAGGGGTGTATTACATCGCATTGGGTGGGTAAGAATCATTCACGAAAATGCTAATCTTGAGTGAACATCTCAAAACATGTGCGCACCTCCCTTAGACATTTTCATGTGGCCTTGGAGTATGATAAAATCTAATTGGGCACTTAAAAGGTTTGTGCAACATGTTGCATGCATGATTTTTGGGTTGTGTGCATGATTCAAATCTTTCAAGAAAAACATCAACTCTTGCACACAAAACCATACATTTCCCCAAATTGTCATGGATGGCCATTTTCAGCAGTCTGACTTCAAATGGTTATAACTTGTGATCTGTGACACTTTTTGGGCTCCACGACTAGTAAAATCGAAGCTTGTGAAATGAGCAATGCTTCGAGATCATGGCTGAAATAATTATGTGAAAGACATGGAGGCGTTTACTGGTGACAAAGCATGTATTTCCACATCTGGGATATATGGAAGATGTCATGTACCTCTCTAACTATGATTATAGGGGAATGGTGTATGCCACCTCACCCACTATATGTAGTACACGAAATGTTCTGATTAATCGTAGAGATAACGTTCCTCCCTGACCAAATCTCGGTATCCCTCATCAAGGGGAGACCGATAGAAATATTATTTCCGCTGTATTTGAATTCCAAGGCTCCTTGTCACCTAATAGCATCGTATTTCTGTCAACTTTGTGTAGTCTTCGTCTGCTCTCAGATGACCTTCACCTACTCCATTGTAGCCTGTACTATCTTTGGACCCATGAGTGCTGACTCCCCTCAGTCTATCCAGCATAATGGGGACATGAATGGGCATATGTAAAGTGCATCAAATGGTGTCATACATATGGTGTAGTGGTAGCTATTGTTGTAAGAAAACTCCATTGTTGGTATGTGGTCCAGCCAACTGCAATTGAAATCAAGGACACATGGACGATGCATATCCTCCAAGGCAATTATGATCTGATCCATCTGACTGTCAGTTTGTGGGTGAAAGGCTATTCTCATGCATAGCTGAGTCCCAAAAGCCTCCTGTAATCCCTTACACAACCAGGATGTAAAATGTCCATCACAATCTGAGACCATCATATATGGGTCTCTATGGAGTTGAATTATCTCATGCATGTAGAGGCATACCAATCCCTCTACTAAACCCTACTCTTGAATGGGTAGGAAGTGGGCGGACATGGTGGGTCGGTCTATGATCACCAAGATGGTATCGTTTCTCTTGTATATATGTGGTAATTCCAATATGAAGTCCTTCAATATTCCACCCCACATCCACTCTGGTACATCGATGGGTTGTGTCACACCTGCTAGAACCTGGTACATAGCCTTCACTTACGAATAATTGAGGCATCTCAATACCAACACTACTTCTACCTTATCCATCCCTATCCACCATTACTAACGTCCTAGATCCTGGTATATCTTCTCCACTCCTAGATTTACCACAAAAGTGGATTTATGGAACTCCCTCAACACCTCCTCCCATAACACCACTAGTACTATTATACTTCCTATGAAAAAAGATATCATACTCCCCCGCAATTTTAATATCCAACAAAGGAATGCCCTATAGTCATTTGTGCACACATTGGCTCCCAACTAGTTTCTTCATGATATTTATTTAATAATAATTGAAAGATTATAGGGAAAACTACCATTTATTATAGATAAGATGCCTCAAATCTATATACAAAGGACATCTGAAGTGTGACCAACTACTCTGAGGCCCCGTTCAGTAATTGTGAAGTTGATCTCCTGCTGAGATCATCTTCCACCACATTACCCTTCCCAAGAGTATAGACTATCTCAAAGTCATAATCATGAAGGATATTCATCCATCATATCTTTCTCAACTACTTAAAATCCTACATGAAACTTTTCATCCATTCAAAATGTTACACCTTTCATCTAATTGATGTGCTCCTCAACCATTTGGTTGTGCGTACTCGTACCCCATGAAAACATGGTTATAGTGCTAGAAATCCAAACATAACCATGAACACTAGGTCTTACTAATCCCTTCCATTGTAAGTCCCCCACCCACACCCTTTTCTTATGTAGGTCTTTGAAATCCATATGATTTATTGATTCTGAAATCAAATCTATTTCAGGTTTTAAAATGATTAATAATTATATCACCCTATGTGGAGGTAATCCTAGATACATCATATGTAGGGATGTACCCATACTCCACCACTACTGCTGGGAACTAGAAACTCAAAACATCCCCTACCATGAGGTTATGTTTGTCCCACTTAAGAGTTATTAGCCACACCATCCTATTCAAGAGTTTATCTCATTCTTCATAGGATTCATTTTTTGCTGACCAAGGAAAACCCCATTTCAATGATGCAGATATACTACATACTCTTCCCTAAAACAGCCTATATGATCATATACAATAGATGAATTTTCCATACTAAAACTAATGTAGAAAGGCCTCGATGCCACTTCCATGATGTTCCAAACAAAACTCTCACCTCAAGGGTTAGATCGCACCATCGACATAAGTGATATTATCGAGTCTCCTCCCATAGGTGTCCCTGGATGTAAGGGTAATGTCAATGTTTTAACTAGAGACTCTAGGTCCTGAACAGGATTTATGAAAATAAGGAATTATTAGCACCTTTTTCTATTTATAGGATATCTTAAAGTAGACACATACCATAAATCAAATCATTCATGGTTCCCTTGGGTCATATCCCTTGACCACATGTTGCTACATCATTCCCCTATTCTCCAGATCCTTGAGCCTAGTCGGGACCACAGTGGGGTGGTGGTTGTAACATGGAAAAATTTATACCCCCTTATATTTCTCTCCCAGGTCCTCTACCACATCTACATCCTTGTATATTCATCTATTCATATCACTTCCTCTGCCAAGGTGGCTCATTCACCATTTCACTTTTTGCACAATAGGATGTATGACATCTAGAGAGATTCCCCCTTCCATATTTTGAAAAGCATTTCATATTTCTAGGATTACTGGACTGAACCTATGAGCCTTGATATGTAGATCCCTAGACTTTGGACCTCTTCTCGGAATGTCTCACACATCCATGTCTTAGATACCGACGTCAGCTATCTGCTTTCCCACTACGGACATCCACTGGTTTTATTTTCTCATCCAATGGTCATCTAGCCAAAAAGTTTCTCTCTAGAACCCTATAATAAGTATGAATGTATGGAGGAATTGTTTTATCTCATATCTCCCTAAATACACCTTCTTGGAGGTCTGATCCCTAAAGAACTGGTGGTATCTTATTAATCAAGAATATGGAAATTTCGGTACGTGTCGATGAATACTCGTCTATAGTCATATATTCCTGCCGAAGTTGTAGACGCTCTTAGTCTCACATATCCTTTACTTTCACGGAGAGAGACCCTTATCTGAGAAAATTTTCCCAAGCTATAACCACAAAATATTCACATCATTATAAGATTGGGTAATCAAAATCATCCCATAACCCTATTGAGCCACATAGAATGATCACTACCAGGACCACCATTTGATCTAATAGTGTTTTAATTAGGTAGAAAACTTAGTCACCACCTCAAGACTACCCTTATCCACCTATGGGTTAGTCTTTCCTCGGAACCTGAGGAGTCTCTACCACTGAAACTCGTGATGTGCTCACTAACCACACATCTCATCCACTAGTACTACAAGTACCATATGATACGACATAAGTGGTGGGATCATTAATACACCACCCGATGCTGCTATCTCTGGTATGATCCACTGCACCCATTTCGTCACCCCATATATCATCCATGTGATCATGTAGTGGAATCCTAGATAGCTATCATTGTGGAAGTATTTTGAAACAAAACAAGATGTACCAAAGTCAATATATTATACATAGCGAACTAACTCTAATTCAATAATCACATGAGGAAACAATAAAATCCTATAAGATACATGCGACTACTTTTTTATGCATATAGCCAAAAGGAATAATTCAGGGCCCTGGTGTAGGGATAATTTGACCTCCACACCAACACTAGACTCCCAAAATTTGAAAGTCAAACCTAAAGCATTTTACACCATTTCCCAAAAACAAAACAACATTCTACGGTTCTTTGATGTAGAACAGTCCACCTATGAGCCCACATTTTCCTAACCCATCCCCTGTGGCCCATACCATGACTCCCCCAAGGAATCCTCTAATAGAACATGTGTTGGATACTAGCGCCAAAGGTGTCAACCAACATGTGGAAGGCCTTTCCCTGAGTACTTGTACACTCACACATACAACCATGTCCCAGGAAAACCAAAAAATAGAACATGCATTCAACTAAAAAACCAAAAATTTTAAAAGTATAATAGACAGTAAATGTGTTAGAATAAAAATCCCAAAAAAGGCAACTAAAAGTACAATATCGAAGGAAAGATTTCCACTAAAATCCCCACATGATGGGTAAGTAGGGAGTATCTTCCTGAAGTTTTAGAAGCATGTTGTGCCTGCCTGATCTCTATGGGCACCACCTGGTCCTAGGCCACCAAGACCTCCACCAAGTCATTGGTCCTTTGCACATGACACAACATGTACAAAAAAAATCATGCAGGGGTGAGTATCAAAATAATCTTTAGGCACCTCTATCCAATAATGAATGACCATGAAGATGTTCATGAAGAAAACTACAAACCATGATCATGAAGAAAGAAATATCACATTGGTATAATCTAGATTACAAAAATGAACATTAAAAATAATAAAACTAAACACCTAGATTTTTGAGATACACATCCCAGATGAGTACTATGAGTCTGCTGGGTCAAACAAATCCACTAGATGCTTATCCAAACAGGTTAAATAGGATATGATCCAATCATGGTCAATAATAGGTGATCCACATAGGGTCTCTATGTGCTGATCCACATAGGGATTCATGAGATGATCTACATAGGGTCACTAGGAGAAGATCCACACAGGGTGTCTAAGATCTTATGCACATTGTGTCGTTAGGATCTGATCCACGTAGGGTCATTTGTCAGCAGTTTTCAAGACTCAATCAGCCATAGGATCACTGCTTGTAGTGTGTATGATTCTTAGAGAAACCTATAATTAAGACATTTTACACATAAAAACATCCATGAAAGAATCATTAGACTGTGGAAAAAAATGTACCTTTATTTGAGGGATTTGACTCCCCAAATGGATCGTCAATCAGACGACTGGTTTGAGAGATAATTGTGATTTAGTAAACAAGGGTCGATTGAGTCCAGGCCTAGTCCAACCCAGCATGTGGGTCCCACATGACCTTTCCTGATTTAACTAACACGGCCAGACCAGTTGCAGGTGTTGGTCGGCCCAATCTTGCCTAGCCAGCGGTCCAGGCCCATTGGGACTTTCTGGAACCAGCAGGTTCGGCCGGATGTCCAACCTGCCTAGCCGCCCAGAATCCCTATCCCATCCACCGACTCGATCCCATCCAGCCCGGCTCGCAACCGATGGGCCAGGTTGTTCCCATAGTAGGAAACTAAGCGACCCAGAGTTATTTGGATGTTATGGCCCACGTAAGAAGACCGTCATTGACTCTGAACCAAGCCACATAGCAGCTCGTCTTGCGCGCCCATGTCTGTCCTGCCCGGGGAGCAAGACATCTCAATCTCAGATTCCAGGGGGGGAATCCGATTCAGCACCACACAGTCCTACCTGAAATGTGGTCTGATTCAGCTAGCACCCAACCGATAAGAGTTGGCCGCCCCCACCAGGTATTGAATTCCTTCACTGGACCGCGTGACATCATAGAGCTGGAGCCCATGTTGCGCAGTATGCTCCACTTGACAAGCCTGGTTGGCCGCATCTTTCCCCTACATGCTGTCGGACTGAGATTCATCAAATCCTATTTCATATCTGTTGCCCAAGCCAACCATGACGTTTTCTAACATGAAATTCCATCGGGTCAGGCTTCCACCAGACCGATGTGGCCACTACGGGCCGCTGTCGACAATACTGCATATGCGACACCTTTTGTAGACTACCAGGTTCACTTCGGTGGTCTGTTTTACGAACCGCCTACATTGGAGGTATTCTCATATCACCATATCCCCTATTATGGCCTCAAAAACTCCTTTCCACCAACTCGTAGGTTTTTCCATGAATAACTCAAGAGAAAGAGGGTTCGGGCCTGGTTTTTGTCGGCTCACACCCTCCGCATTAGAGGTTTTAAAACATGGAGAATGAGATTGATGTTCTAGAAAAATTAATCCTAATTAAAAACCCTATCAAAAACACCCTCTCATAAGAATAAGTGATTCACATATCAATATTTTCATGGTTCGATCCACATTCATTGTTTTAGAAAGAAGAACCGGGAAACTAAAGTACCAAGCAAACCCCTAACTGAGTAACTCAATTTTTGGAGATGATCCATTCGAAGGGTGGAAGAAGAATGAAGTCTTCATTCATTTCCCCACGATACATTGTTTGTTGGTCTTTGGCATTCATCATCATCACCCACCAGATCTACAGAGTAGAACCTATATTGTCCTAAAAATACTATGTAGTTTGCTCAACCATTAAAGGACAAAACAAGAAACAATGCTTCAATTATGTTCAGTTACTAAGTCTTTACACTATTTAATTTATGAAACAATGTTTTTAGTTTCATTCTGTTATAATTCATTTCACTACAACGATTTGAAATTTCAGAAAATTAAAATAAAACAAGTTTATTTTATTTTTTAACTTTTTCATTAAAAATTAAAAAAAATAACTGCTTTCCTCGACCTGAGTCGTTCGAGGTTAGTACAATTATAGGAAAATCCCATTGTTTTGAATTCAATAGTTCCCTCATATTTTTAATGCAGCACTCATTTCAATATTATTCCACTTTTTTAAGGAAAACTACTAATGCGCGCTATTTAGCTCTTAATATTTCTCAACAGTTCAGTCGGAGCACCTTAGGCATCAAAATCACATACCATCTCATCACCTGTCCTCGAAATAATCCCATTTAAAATTTCAAAAAAATCATGGAATTTCAGGCATTACCATATTTGAGGAAAAACGTGGAGTATGATGGAAGGAAATAAATATCATCATAGGGATCCATTTATAGTTCGTTGTATTTGATGTGGGGAACCTAGGCGTTATCCAAATTAATTCCCTCTTGTAAAAGTTAATCTCTATTAGAAAAAAGACCTGTATAGAAAAAAAATGGAAAAGGTATTTATGTATAGGGGTTCAAGAAATAAATTGTAGAATTTTTTTAACCAATGATATTTTTCTTATATGATTCGTGAAACATCTAAGGATTGTGTATGATTTTAGAAGAATATATGTTTGAATTAACATAATACTTAAGGATAACATCATGGGTTTTTAGTCTCAGGTGGATCATAAGTGACTACTAGAAAAACACTAATTAGAAACTTTTTTTTGGAATTAGAGATGTTTTGAAACATCGCTTAATTATTTATAGATATTAATAAAAATGGATCAAAATGAATTTCCCCTAATTCAGCAGTGTTTAAAAATGTAACTATTTCAAAACCCCTAATTTATCAATGTTTTTGTGAAGCGTTATAAAATAAATGTTTCTAAATTAGTGATGTATGTAAACATCTCTATTTAGATACACATCATTTAATGACATTTTTTAGAAACATATGTAAATGAAACCACATTCAAAGAACTTAATAAATAACTTCTGTATTTTTTTCTAATTTAATATATTTTTTAAAACATTATATATTATTTACAAAAAATAATTATACACACCCTAATCACCCCACCTCCCCCAACCCACCCCCACCCATCACATCTAACCCCCACCCACGTACGTTGCTCCCCCGTCCTCCCCACCATATATGCTCCCCTCCCATCCCGAATCAATCTATGCCCCACCCAAAAAATCTGTAAGTTCCACCACATTCACTATCCTTTTTAAAAAACATCGGTATTTTTTTCTAATTCAATATAATTTTTAAATTTTTTTATATTTGTTACATAAACAATAAATATACACACACTAATCACCCCTCCTCCCCAACCCACCCACCCCCCATCACATCCTTCCCCGACCCCTATATGTTGCTCCCCCGTCCTCCCCGCCACATCTGCTCCCCTCCGGTCCGAAATCCCTCTATGCCCCACCCCACAAATAGTGCCCCAAACCTGTGTGCTTCTCCTGTCAAAACCCCACCCCCTCTCCTCCCCTACCCTCACATCCTTCCCCCACCCTCACCCCATGCCATATCCTTCTACACCCACCCCATCTCTTGCTCCCCACCCACATCTCATATCCTAGTACACTATTAACCTCTACACCCCATCCACCTACAATTCAAGACCCACCCCTATACACAGCTCATATCTACTCTATCACACCCATGTCTGGAATAAAATTGATTACAATGGAATTTGATCCCTACACCTACAACATCACAATAAATTAACAAACCAACTCAGCTATTAGGATTTTTATTATGTTAATCTATTATGGTATATTTATATATATATATGTAAATAGTGTTTAATATTTAAAATTTTAATATTATATATAAATATATATTTATATACGTATATTAATATATATATATTATTATATAATATTTTATATATAAGTTTATATAATATATATATATATTGTTTTATATTTTATTTTTATATATATTTTGTAATTTATGTTTATATTTTAGGTTTGTTTACAAGTTTTTTTAATCATATATATATATATATATTTGTTTATATTATATATATATATATATGTTTATATAATATATATATTTTTATATATGTGTTTGTATATATATAAATGATATATATATCTTATCTTTGTATATATGTGTGTGTGTTTATGTTTGTATAAATATATATGTGTTTGTATATATACATACATACATAGATATATATATAGTTAGCAACGTTTTATAACACTGGTCAAAATGTCAATAAAATAGTCATGTTTTCATAATAACAACATTAAATTAAAAAAATATTTAGTTGTACTATGTTATATATATATGTGTAAAAACATTAAAATATTTAAAATTTAATGTTATATATATATAATAATTATTATTATTATATGTATAATTATATATATTTATATTTATATGCATTTATTAATATATTTATCTATATATATTTATATTATATATATAAATATATATATTATGTTTATATTGAAAAATATATGTTTATATATATATTTGTGTGTATTAATATATTTGTGTATGTATACAAATATAAAATTACAATTATATATATATATATATATATATAATTAGCTATATTTTATAATACTGGTAAACATGTTTTTAAATTAACAACATTTTCTTAGAGACATCCCTATGTTTAAAATGTATATGTGCTTATATATATAAATATATTCGAATATATATGTGTGTGCCTTAGTGGGCTAATATATATATAAATATATATTTACATACAAATATTTGTGTCTGTATTTGTATATAATAATATACATATATATACATCTAAAAATATATTTATATCGATCTGATGAAATTGGATATATAAATATATATACTTAGGTTTTTTTCAGAAAACGACACTAATTTTGCTAGGTTTACTAAAAAAACATCACCAAAATAAATACATTTCTTTAAAATGTCCCTCAGTATGCAATGTTTCCTCAAAAAACATAGCTAAATTAGTGATGTTTCTTAAGAAGTCACTACATTATTGTGATTCCCTTAAAAATAGCTATAAATTAATGACTTTTCTAAAAAATGTGTCTTAATTTACAATGATTCCTAAAAAATATGAAAATTTATATAAGTTCTTGAAAAAGTGGCTAAAATATCTATGTTTCTTAAAAAACACCTCAATGTAAACATCACTACATTCTGGTTTACGTAGCATGTTGACGTTCTAAATAACCATTTTTAGGTTTTATGTGATGAGATTATATAAGTATTAATGATATTTTGGGATTAATTTTTTGAAATATAACCCATTGGTTCCTTATATGTATTAGTGAAATTTTTTTTTGTAAATAATGCCTTTATATTTTATAGAAATAGTTTTAAAGGTAATGATAACCTTCATGGTTGATAAGATCTTTAATGAAATTTAAATATCATTTAAAAATTATTATTAGTCTTTTTGGGGGAAAATGAGTGATATTGAAAACCAAATTTAAAATGTTATTCAATTATTAATTTTATTTCAAGAATATCCATCTTATTTTTTTTGGATGCATTATAGAAATAATTGAAATTTAGTATTTTAAAATCAAATATTGGATACTTGGAGAAAGCATGTCGCATACGGTATGTTTTTGGGACTAGAACCCACAATCGATGGATGATATAAATTAAATGATAAACAATATGGTACATGATATTCATGTTAGTATGTCATTATTTTTAGTTAATTGTATAAGGAAAAGGTTTTAAACATTATATAATCTTGTAAATTCCATTAAAATTAGCATCATTACATTCACAATGATCTTTTCAGTTTAGTGTTTTAGAAATATAGGATATAATTCATACATATCAAACAACCAGCATACAAAATTGGTACTACTAAAAACAATACTGATTTTTAAATAATAAAAATACTATAAAAAACATGAAATATGTTCCAAAAAATCCTTCCCAACATTCAACATGGATTCTCCTTTTCTCATACGCTTTCTTAAACCGTATGAAAAAAATTAAAATTTATGATGAGCATAAAAATATTAGTAAGGGATATAAAAAGAAGCAGATAGAGCATTATTCCATGAATACTTATAATTATTTGAAATCATTTTCACAAAGACATACATCTCACACATAAAGTATTAGGTACTTAATTTGTAAAATAATAGATTTACATAAAACATAGAAAACATAAATAAACCATATAGGTTACATGGGGAATTCTTTAATATGGTAACGATCATGGCTACCTTATTATTTGTAACCATTACGACTACCTTATAATGTAACCCTCATGGATACCTTTTGGTCTAACCATCGTAGTTACACTAGGAGTAATCATATGACTGACCTCCAACCTAAACATACCAAATGAATTGGAGGGAGAAATAGGTCCCTCCCTTCATCATAAATAATTTCAAAGAACCGTAATGTAATCATAAAACATGAATAAATTCATAATAATAATGCTTTTGAATTTTGTAAAATTTGTAATTTAAAAGAGGATTTTTAAAAAGGATACCCTTGAATATATCATATATTTAATGTGGGAATTAACAAAATTAAAGGAATATGTGTATACACTAGAAATTAAGATAATAACTCATGATATAAACAAAATTAATTACACAAATAATCTTACCACAAAATTAATGGTGTCTAAGGTTAACCTAAAGAATGGAGAATGGGTTGTGAATTCCATTACCTCAATTTTGTATTACATAAAATGTGATTAAACTACCAATATAAGGTATAAAAGAGTGTTATTAATATTTTACAGAAAAATATTCATTTTTATAACACCTTATATTTTCATTTTATAATGTCATTTCTCCCATTTGTTAATAATATTTTTTTATTTCCATTGTTTCAGTTTCAATCATTACATGGTTTCCATAGTCGACCCATAATCAATTGTCTTTTTGAAGGGAAGAAGAATCTATAAAGGAGGAATGTAATTTTGTTAATATATTTCGATAATATTAAATGATACAATAAATCATTTTGTTTTCAGATATTATGATGAATCATTAATTAAAACCTTAATGAAATTTTTTAGATCATTTTGGTTGTTCTTTGATAATCAAAACCAGTTTAGTTATATAATTTAATATTATCAATGTATGTTAATCAAGAAAATAAAAAAAATTATATAATGAAATTTAAAATCTGATTTAATCATTAAAATGGTGTTATGACCATACATGAAGGCGGTAATGGAAATTAAAAACACATCATCCATGATGTTGGAAATTTGACACATCACAGATGTTGTTTTTATTTTTAGAATAAAATGGAGAGGAGAATATGTATTATAAATTTTTTCATAAATATGATAAAATTACAGTATATATAAGATAATTGAGTTTTCAGGTCTCTTGGATATGGGAATTAGGAGAGAGTATAAGAAAATAATAATAATTGAAAATTAAATCAATGAAAATGAATGAGGACTTTTACCTCTTGAATTATCCTCCATGAGAACCTCATTGAGGCCTTTAGTTTTGGCCTTTTGGTGACACTCGTAGGTCTTGGACGTGAGTAAGAGGAATTTAAAGAGTATTGGGAAAAGGTTATACAATTATCAAAGTTTAAGAGGCATGAGGAGAAGAGGGGTAAGGGTGGCATTTATAGTGGAGGACAAGATGTTTTTTATTATTATTTTATTCATTGGTTTATTAATTTTCCATACAAATATGAATTATGTGAGAATTGTCATAAATAATATTAAAATAATCATGGGCATTTTTAATTTATGGTTCTTACATCTATCATGATGTTAAGAATAATATATTTAACTTATAATTATAATATACCATAAATTGTCGTATTTTACTATTCACAAAAATTCGAATATTTTTTAAAAAATAAAACAGTTCACCCCTAATATTTTTTGACATGAATATTCCTAGACTGAACACAATTTAGTCAAAAAAATGAAATATGAAAAATTATATTTTTTAAAAAAATATTAATTTATTCAATTTTTTTAAAACTATAATTGATTTTATAACTCTTCGAAAAATTAATCAAGGACTCATAAAATTATATTATAACCATATGAAAATAAAATAAAAAATTATTATTCTAGTTTATGAAAACAAATGTTATTTTAAATCATTAAATTAATTATAAAATTGTATTAAATATTTATGACTTATAAAAATAACAATAATTAATTTATCATTTTGTAAAACATTATTCACTTTTTCCATGATATAAATATATCCTCATTAATTATATAAGATACATAAAATTTATTTATACCCTTATAGGTTATGTTACTATACTATTTTTCATATTACTATTCCTAATAGTCAAGTCACTATTCAATCAGTTTAATTTTCATAATTTCTATAAATTTCAATTATTTCATTATAAATTTATAATGAATTTAGATATTTAATTCTAGAATGGAATAAAATTATCCGTACAAGGGTTGTTAAAAATTATATGAAAAATAAATATTAATTATGAACCAGTGGTGTTACTATTGAGGTTTAAATATTAATGTATTAGATTGCATAACATGTACTAACTATATTGGATTTTGAAAATAGTTAGACACACAGAAGAACTTGTCCCAGTTTTATGTATTTTTAATATGTCAATAGTTAATTTAAGTTCTTCAGCCATAAAAATTTCATTTTTTGATATTCATTTATTGGAGTAAGCGATGAATGGAAATTGATCGAATCACAACCATAGGATAATTTTTTCCTTATAAAATAGAAAATTATCAATTATATTTCATTATATTATGAGATAGAAAAGTAATTCCTAAAATTTAGGAAAAAGTTTCATAAAAAATGTTATCTTATTACATACATATCGAATGAATCATATGGTATTTTATATCATCACATATTTATAGTTTTTTAGTTCTTAAATTTTCATTGATCCTTCGCATTTTTGTGATCAATGACCTCTATCACTCTCTATAATTATGTAGGATTTTATTACATGTGAATATCATCATTTCCTTCAATTTTTTCCTACATAGAACCCCAATTATATTTTATTCTATATGAAATTTGTAATTCCATTTCCCTCTTGTTAAGAGGATATTTTATTAACTCCTTTTATGATGTCGATTATTTGGAAAATAATTTTCAAATATCAATCCATGGATTACTGATATATGGTTTAATTATGAGACAGAAATTTATTTTTTTTGTTGAATCTAACACCCCTACATTATAAAATAAGGACATTGTATTCAGTAGTGTATGTGACATGCTACACCGAGCTCAAACAACACATAAAATGTATTTCTTTAAATTTAATATCTTTGAAAGTATGTAGAATATGCAACCCTAATTCCAAATGATCTATAATATATTATACCATTATAAACGTACTATTAAAATGTAAATTAATAATAATACTAACATTATTATTAATATTGTTTTAACATATTGATTATAAATAAAATAATATTCTTTAAAAATAGAAATATATATTTTTTCGAAGAACTATATTGTTATCTAAAAGATAGTTTTGTTGTGCTCTGCAAAAATAACTCTAAATTATTATTTAGTACCTTAATAAAATAAATTTGATAAAATGAAATTAATTTTTTAAATCATCATATCAATATTATATTTTTGTGATGTTTTGGGATTTTTCGAAAAATTTTCATTCTATAACGAGTAGTGAAAAATACAAAATTTTAATAAAATAATCTCAATTTTTAAATTATTTATAAAGTAATATTATATTTTTAATTAGTTATAAATTAAAATTAGTTAAATTATATACATATAAATCCAATTTTTGCAATAATAATCATTTTTTTAATCAGAATTAGATATAAAAAACTTGTAAACATTTGAACATTATCTCTTTGAAAACCCACTTTCTCATCTAATATGTGAGATTAGTTTTAAATTAAATTATCAAAATAATTTGAATGAAATTTTAAAAAATGTATCATATATTTTAAATAATATTATTTCATTTCATCTAATAATTTCATCAAATTTTTTTAACAAAATTAAAAATGATAACAATAAAAAAAATTTCCTCAGTTATGGTAAAAATATATATACTAAGGGGTTAAGTTAAAAAGTTAAGGGTCAAAATTACCTAAACACGTTTCATAAATATGTTAGATTTATATTTATAAATAATATAATATGAAATTTCTGATAATAATTCTTTTTACCCTTTTTTCTTATGATAAGCATGGTTACACATTTCTCTTTTCAAAAATTACAAGTGTTTCACTCACCTCACATATAAAAACCAACCCACTATCCTCTACTATTAAAATATTCAAAAATATTTTTTTGTCTATTAAAAATCAAATAACTTCCATGATTTAGTCCTCTAATATTAATGGAACTATTTTGGTCACAAATCCATCTTTGGGAGGATTTTGGTTCCAACCAAATGAGGTTACCCAAAGAAGAAGTAACGTTCTTCGATAAGATTTTTTTTCCTTTCTTCATATACATCCTTAAATTATTGATAAAAAATATTATATAATAATAACATTATCTTACATATAATTATATGATTTTAAATTAATTTAATTAACTATAACCATCCCCACTTCAATCAAATATGTTATGAAATCATCATTTGTCTGTACAGCGGACTACCACCTCGCGAACCGACGTCATTCATTTTTTCCATTACCTCATCATATGGTTAGGTATGATTCTATATATAAGGTATATATATTATATTTATAATATAATTATACCTCATAAAATATTAATTTTTATCTTCAGTTCCATAGGGGATACATAACTTCGCTTGTGTGTACGATGAACTATCACCTCACGAAGCCATTTGATTTGTTTTTCACAACCGCTTTATATGGAAGGTAATCAGGATATATTTAATGGATAAATATGATATTCATGGAATAATTATGATATTAATGGAATAAATATAATTATTAGATCCCAATTATCCCTTTTTCCCTTACATTTTAATCACTTAAATATGATAACATCATTCGTGTACATGTGGATAACTACCTTCCTGAAGTGATGTGGCTCTATTTTAATCACCACACCAATTCCATGATACATATATTTATATTTAAAAAATTGAAATTTTATTTACTATATTTTTATCATATTTAAAGTCTAAATATTATTATAATCCTTTACATAAAGATCATTGAAAAGTGGAAACATTACCCATACATTTTTATGGCATACCGTCTCTATGATCACAACGTACATTATTTTTCAAAACCAATATTAATGATTGTTATTAAATTTATAATATATATATAATTATTATAATTATTTCATTATTGATATTATAAATTTTATGTATCCATATAATAGGTTCATGAACGGAATCATTCCTTCCAAAACACACATGAGAAAACAAGGCAATTACACAAAAAAAATGAATATAATGAAATATTATTAATGAACTGGTGATAATATGTTATAAAATGATCATATATGATATTATAAATATTAATGTGGTTCTATTATAAGTTAATAACAAGTTTAAACACTATAAAGGAGGGAAAATAACTTTCAACCAAAAGTCAGTGTGAGGTAAGGGACTCCATCTAAATTTCTCTTCATTGACGCATATTATAGTGTTATATGCACCTAATTACATCTATATGGTGTATACAATTCCATTTTACATGTAATATCATGATTCGTAAATATTTTATAGTATTTTTAGTTTAGTTTAAACAATTTCATGCAATGTGATTTGAATGAAATCTACCAAGTGTTAAAGAATTTCATAAAATAATTTCTTCTCAATGGCTTATATTACTTCTTTATTTTCATTAGATATTACAAAATTATGTGTATAATGAATTTTTATTATATGATGTTTAATTTACACTTTTTCTATGTGGATTTAACTTTGATACACATAATCTATTCATTTATTAATTCTCACTTCAACATTACGGTCATTGTAAGGGATTTTATCACAATTTTCAATAAATTGAGAAATATTTGTTAATGTGAAACTATTAATTTTCATGTGGTGTATATACTAATAAATATATTATATATAACATGAGTAACTATTTTTTTATGATGAATATGGTTTCAATTATTTTTATCCCCAATCATTGTATCATGGATATGAATATTTCATAAACCGTATACTATTCATAAATATAGTGTATACATTTAAAGATATATTATTAACTAAGAAATATTTATAAATATAAATTCTTTACAAAATATGTATATTTAGAGATAATACATATAGATTCATTAAATAAATAATTCATTCAATATATTATTAATGATTTGTAAATATAGTGGTGGGTGTGGACCTGAATTATATAGCCCCTCGAGGCATCGATAGTCTAGTGAGGAAATCAGTATGAATTAATTAAATGGGTTTTTACCTGTAGTTTTAAACTATATTGTTAATGGTCTTGATTATAAAGGTATCATGGTGTTGAATATCATGGAATCTAATAAGGAATCATTTCCTTTATTAATAATGACCTATCTTTGTGATAAATTGTTTTGTAAAGTTTTTTATATTTGTTTACAAATAAACATTTTGTATTAGAATGATTTGATTTCTAGGAATCAAATTTATTTTCATTTTATTCAGACCATATGATCTAGAGGAATTGGATGTAGAATTTATTTTTTTCTAGAAGAATATCTTTTTTGTAACCAGAGGAAGACTAAAGATGCTAATGGGTTTTGACATAATAGTGTGAAGTCAGAAGATATAATGTATCAATAATTTCTAAAACAATATCAGATGATTCTTTCATGATCAATATGTTCTCATAAGTCATGAAAGCATTCATGATAAAATATTTTAAAGAAATGGTGAAGAGGTATGAAGAAATTAAGAGTTGAAAAATTGTTTTCATTAATCATATATTTTTAATTAGAGAATTGTAAATGGAATTATGAGATAATTATAACCTGTATTCTACAATGATTCATAACCAATATTCTGAGAGAATCATAATCATGAATTCTGAGGAGAATCGTAGTCATTATTCTAAGAGAATAATAACTAGCATTCTATAGGGAATTTTAACCAGCATTCTAAGAGAATCATAATCATGCATTCTGAGAGCATCGTAACTTGTATTCTTTAGAGAATCATAAACGGCATTCTGTTAAAATTATAACTAGAATAATGTGAAAATCAGAACTAGATAGAAAGAGGAAGGGATATTAACAGTTGTATCGAGGATAATTAGAATATTATAATGGGTTGAGAGAGATACAATTTTTAATCGGTTGAAAAAGAATTTATAATGAGCTGATTAAAAAATAATTAATGTGGTCAAAAATTACATTCAGTTATGCAAAAATATCGGACAAATATTATGAGATTTGATGATGTAAAAGATGAAGTTTAAATGTGAGATATTATTGGAGTTTTGAGATTTGAGGATGCAGGAAGGATTGAAGATTTCCCAAATTTTTTCCCAGAGTTTCCTATAAATTCTTCTTCAGATCATTGCATTATTGTATAACTTTCCATAAATGTGTAAACAGAAAAGCACTAGAGAAATTGAAGATAAAGTTACCATATGATTGAAGAATAATTGTTTTGAGAATTCCAAAAGAGCTTCAGTTTATACAGATTGACTTTGTGTTCATTATATTAAAATAAATCATATCTAGAATGCAACATTATTGTATTGAAGTAAATCAGATACAAATTGTAGAATCATTGTATTGAAAGAAATAATATCTATAACACAACATCATTGTATAAAAAGAAATAGGATCCAGAATATAAAATAAATGTATTGAAAGAAATTGGATCGAGAATAAAAAAAACATTGTATTGAATGTAATCGGATCCAGAATAAAAAAAATCATTGTATTGAAATAAATATTTTCTACAATTTAGCATCATTTTTTTAAGGAAATAGAATCCAGAATCCAGCAACATTTTATTGAGAAAATCGGTATCCAACATCATCAGATCGAGAGAATTAGATTCAAAAAAATCAGACTGAGGATATGCACTGAGTCTTTATAGAGTAGTTTCAACAAAGACATTATTCTTTTTATTGGATTAATTATTTTGAAAATAAAACATTGTAAACCGATGGGAGTCAGTATATTCTTTTTTGTCAAGATATAGAAGGTGTATAACAAGATTTGAAACTAGTTTTCTACACTTATTCAAAATAGTGTATTTCCAAAGACCCACGAGAGTTGTTATGGTAAGGATATAGGTTCTCAAACTAAGGTAGAACATTTTAAATATTGTGATATTTTCATTCATACCATTTTTTTTTCAACAATTATTACTTAATAAAAAATTGGAAGGATTTAAATCTTAACATGTTTTAGGGGTTATGTTTCAATTAGTTTTAAAACATAAAAAAATTTAACAACTGATTATCCCTCACACCCCTCTAAGTTTTTATTCTATCCTTGGAATTTAAAATGGTATTATGGGAGGGTTCCCTTGTTTAATACTTATCGTGGATAATATATATTCTGTAAACAGTAGAGGAATTCCAATATTAGATGGAAATAATTATTATGGATAGAAAAATAGAACAATTATTTATCTCCAATCTCTTGTCTTGGAAGTTGTTGACGCTGCTACAATTGGTTTTCCAGCAATAGATAAATATGAACCCATGACATTTTCTGATTTTAGAAACATAGAAGTTGATAGAAAGGATATAAATTCAATACTTATGTCCTTATTATAGAATATTTATCAAAAGATGATAGGTCTCAATACTTGAAAAATTATGTGTGACAAGATGAAATCGATTTTCAAAGGGAATACAAAAGTCAAGGAAGAAAAGCTACAAATATGGTGTAGTAAGTACAGAGACATCTGAATAAGATATGATGAAACATTTGATGAATAATTCAACATACTAAATGAAATTCTCTAAAATATCTGTGGATTTAGTGGTGTCTAAGAATATTCTACAATTGTAAAGAAACTCATGAAAATATTTTTGGGCAAGTTCAATTCTAAAATTTCTATTTTTGAAGATAAGGATGATTTAACTCTTGATGGGTTGCATAACATTCATGTTTTTTATGAAATGAGGAAATCCCCAATATTTAAAAAGAAGATAAAATATGAAATAGATTTTGAAGTAATTAAAATTATTAAAATCCAATATGTTTATGAAGTCAATCCTTGTGGGTCTGATGATAATGAAGTTTGTGAGTTGAATAAAAAATCATTTCTCTCATATCCATGAACTAACAAAGAGGAAGATGAATATATGGAGTAAATATTCCTCTAAAATATTTTGAGTGCGGTGGAATCATACACTTTTATTTAAATTCCCCTGGAATAATGATGGGGAATATCAAGATTTGTTTGTTGAAAAAACATGATGGATGATGTGGAACAAAATGATAAAGAAGCGAATTCCTCCAACAAATTAAAAAATATGCTTTCTGAAATAAAAAATAAGTATATTGAGTATCAAGGATGAGTCAGAGTCAACTGAAAATGATTATACTGAATATGAATGTTTAGAAAAATTGAGAACCTTCATCGTAAAATTTGATAAAACAAAATATTCCTTTGATAGTGAAGAAGGTGGTGAATAATTTTATATAGAGTATCATATTCAAACCAAAATGGATGAATTTATTAAGAAAAACAAAACTATGAAAAATTAATTAGAGTAATAAAGAATGATTATGATGATGTTTCTGATGGAATAAAATATTCCATTAAACAATATGATAAATATATTCAATATATTTTATGTTAGAAATGTAGAATTGATGAATAGGGGAAGATGATTGAATATCATGAAAATAAGCCTGAATCTAAGGAATAATACGTTAACATGTTGTAACAAAAATATCTTCAGTCTAAAATAAAATTGGGAACATGTTCGAAAATATCATCACTTCTAAAAATGTAAAGTCTTAGACTTCTAAAGTTTCTGAGAAATCTCATTGCGAGAATCAGGTGAAATTTTCGGTTACCTCAAATAATGTTTCATCTGATGATTTTAACATTTTAGGGTCCATAAATTGTATTGGGAAAGCTTCGGTGGAGAAAGGAAGTGTGAAATATATCAATATTTAAAAAGTAGAAATATCACTCAAAAGAAAAGATTGTCCACATCCAAAGTATGTTATAGCTGAGAAAAGATACCAACCTCAACAAAGTTTCTTTCGAGAAAGATATTTCTTTCATTGAAAATCATGATTTGAAGGATATTGTATGTGTTGTGGAATCTATGGACATATGGATTATAATTTTTTTCATGACATATCTCTACCTGGAAGATAGTTTGAGGAATGTAGAAGAAATAGTGAAAAAAGAAATAGAAACTCTCCTTACTCACAAGATGTTAGAAAGATGAATTCTCAAGATGATAGAAACATTCCGAAAACGACTCAATTTGTATTTATGGAATTCATTTTTAGAATAAGTGATCATTCTAGTCATCATTCCAAAACAATTTATGATACTCCTTCCATAACAAGTTTGGTATGATTGAAATAAAAATAAATATGAAAAGAAAAAGGTTGAGGAATGATATTTTGTTGTTGAGATAGATTTGAAGTCAAGTGAGAGGAAAAAACCAGTGATTCTTGATATTGGTTGTTCTTATCATATTATAGTTGATAATAAAATCACTAAACATGTTGAAATTCATGATGGAGGAGTAATTAATTTTGGTAATGATAGTTCCTTAATTATCAGGGGAATCATTATGGTGGATATTGAAGTAGAGAAATTTAAATCAAAATATTTTTTACTTTTTATGGTAAAAACATAACCTAATTAGTGTAAGTAAACTTTTTTGTGATGGAAAATAAGTAATAATTAAAAAGGATTCTTGTATCATAAAAAGTGTGAAATATGGAAAAGTCATTACAAAAAGGAGGAAGAACCAGTGGGAATATCATTTAAATAAGAGAATTAAAAAACACATGTTACATTAGTTCTATAGATGAAAAAATAATTTGGAGTTGAAGACATGATCAACCTTTTGGTTTTCTACTTGAAGAGGATGAACACAATTTTTTTAAATAGAAAAAGCATTGTATGGGCTGAAACATGCTCCACACGCTTGGTATTCGAAGCATGAAAATTTCTAGAGAATGATTATATTTTTTAAAGTAAAAATTGATATCAACTTATATGTGGATGATTTTAACTTATAAATTTTTATTTTAATTATTTATGTGGATGAAATAATTTTTATTGGGGATGAATAAATGGTTTTTGAAGATATTTTTGGAGAAATGAAAAAGAATATTGAAATGTCAATGTTGGGAGAATTAACATTCTTATATGAATTATAATTTCAAAAAATTAACTTCTTATCTCAAGAAAAATATTCTAGAGAATTGTTAAATTTGTTCGGTATGGCCGAATCCAAATAAGTTTCAACTCCTATTTTAGTTATCACAATGTTGGGAAAAGATAAATTTGGAAAAAGTGTGAATAAAAAATACTTTTGAAAGATTAATGAATGTCATATTTAACATATAACTTCAAGGCCTGATATTTTTTATGTTGTGACTTTGTGTTCCACATATCAATGTAGTCCAATGGAATAAAATCTATTGGCATCAGAAAGAATTCTAAGATATTTCAATGAAACAACCTAACATGGGGTGTTATACAAAATAAATTTTGAGATGATGTTTGATGGTTATACAAATTCTAATTGGGATAGATATTATAATGATTGAAAATTAACCTTAGGATGAACATTTTTCTTGGGTTAATTTAGTTTGAGTTTCTATAGTAAGAAACAATGTTCAGTCACATTGAGCATAACTGAATCTGAATAAATTGTAGCTACTTAGGATTGTACTCAAATGTTGTGGATAAAAGATCAGTTATAATATTTTAATGTGATATATTC
This sequence comes from Viscum album, assembly GCA_963277665.1. Lineage (NCBI taxonomy): Eukaryota > Viridiplantae > Streptophyta > Magnoliopsida > Santalales > Viscaceae > Viscum > Viscum album. Next base: position 808,445,516 of record OY728126.1, on the reverse strand, counting down.
TACATCATAGAAGATAAATTGTGATAATCAAAGTTCAATTAACCTTTTAATAATCATGTCCTACAGTCAATATCAAAACACATTGATATAAAGTTTCACATTATTAAATATAAAGTTTCTTTTTGAGATTTTTTATTGAAATATATTTCAAAAAATTATCATATTGATGATATCTTTACAAAATTCATGTCGAAAGAAAGGTTTAAATAATTGTGGTTGAAACTACATGTTCAGCCTCCTTTGGTGTCTTCCTAAATCTCATAAGTAAGATTCCCCCACTATGCTTTGGTTTGTGTTGACAATGGGGGAGTCTAAGTAAACAATCTTTTACTTTGTATGATGATTTCTCGTATCTTTTATTTAAATATGAATATGTGGTTAAAATATAGGGCGGGATGGAAAAATAAAATTGAGAGAAAAATTAATTGAAACTTGAAAAATAGGGGATAGAAATTATGAAAATAAAAGTGAGGAGAGGCTGTCTTTACATGTCCACAAAAATTTCTTTCCAAAGAGGGATTGAATTCCCAAAAAAATTAATTTATCTAGTAGTGTGGTTTTATGAAATTCTCTTTTGAGAGATTCATTGTTTTTTTAATTTTAATAACATTAGTTGTAAAAAAAGTTTAGAGTTAAAAATTTGTTTTGAGGTTTGTTAGAAAATTCAAAGGTTGAGATTAATGAACTATTATGATAAATTTTTATAGAAAAGTTTTTGTATGTATTTAAAACTAACCACTTTGTATTATAATCCATTTTTTCCATGAATGAGATACATCTCCACCATATTTAGGATGTTAGATCCAAAATAATAAATGGTAAAATTTATTGTTTTCTGGAAGACTGTCATTGTTGTATCAATGAAACAATCCAGCTGCTAAAGGTTTTTTAAATAAGAGTGAGAAGTTAGGAGATAGAACGTTTTCAAACATTCTTGAACTAAATAATATGATGATTTCATGATCAAGAAGTTTTTATAAGTTAAGAAAAAGTTCATGATTAAATATTTTAATGAAATGGGTTAGAGCTTTGAAGAATTTCAGCATTGAAAAATGGATTTTTCCTAAACATATTTACATAATTAGAGACCCATAATCTGAATTTTGAGTAAATAGAAACCTACATGCTATAGATAATTGTAACGAACATTAAGAGATAATATCAATCATGCATTCTAAGTCAAATTGTTTATGCCATTCTCAGAGAATCCTAACATGCATGATTTAGAGAATCATAACATGCATTCTCAGAGAATAATAATCATGCATTATAAGATAAACCTAACTGATATTCTATAGAGAATCATAACTAGCATTCTATGAAAATTGTAACCAGCGTTCTATGAAAATTGGAGACATATAGAAAGAGGAGGGGATACTGAAAATTGTATCTAGTATAATCAAATGATTGTAATGAGATGAGAGAGAAATAGATTGTAATATATTGAAAAATAATGTGTAAATATCTGATTATAAAGAATAATTAATGTGATAAAACTTGACATTCACTTTTGTAAATGACTCATACAAATATAAGGAGGTTTAAGTATGTCCAAGATGAAGTTTAAATGTAATATATTTTTGATGTTTTGATATTTTTGTAAGCGGGGAAGATTTCTTGTTTCCCACCTTTGTTTCATGAGTTTCCTATAAATATTTCCTCAGATAGTTAGTTCATTGAAGAATATTCTATACCCTTGTGAAAGACAAAGTGCAAGGGAAATTGATGTTGAATTTCTCATCTGATTGAAGTAGAATTGTTTTTAGCATTCCATAATAGCTTGAGTTTTTTACATATTGAGGTTATGTTCATTGTATTGAATGAAATTAGATCCAGAATAAAACATCATATTATTGAAGGAAATCAGATCAAGAATACAAAATCATTGTATTAAAAAAAATTATCTAGAATACAACATCATTGTATTGAAATAAATCAGATTGAGAATAAAACATTTATTTATTTTTTAAAAAAAATGGAACCAGAATATGGCATCATTGTATTGAAGGAGACCGGATCTAGAATCCAGCCTCATTTTATTGAAATAAATGGTATCCAGAATCCAGGATCATTGTATTGAGAAAATTAGGACCCTACACCATTTGATTGAGAGAATCAGTTCCAAAAAAAACTGAGGATATGCACTGAGCATTAGTGGAGTAGTTTTAACAATGACATTTTGATTTTTATTGGCACAATTGTTTTTAAATGAAAACATGGTAAACAGAAAGGAGTCAGTATAATCATTCATATTGGGATATGAAAGGTGTATAATGGGATTTGTAAAAATTTGGATTCAATTATTCATAAAAGTGGATTTTTATAGACTCATGGGAGTTGCTATAGTATGGATGTAAGTTTTCACAATGATGGAGAACCTTGTAAATATTGTATGATTTTAATTAATACCATCTTTTACATGAATGATTATTCATTAAAAATTGATACGGATATAAATCTTAACATGTTTCAGGGGTTATGTTTTTATAGGTTTTGAAACATAAAAAAAGTGAACAACTAATTCAACCCCCTTTCTCAGTTTTTATTCAAACCATGGAATATCAAATAATGATATTTTTATTGTTATCCATGATATTTTCAAAATTATATTAACTATTAATGCATTTAATTCTCAGTGTACTGATTAAATCTCTTGTGTTACAACTATTTATCTTTCTATATTTATTATACAGTATTTATTTATGATAGTCTTGTTATTGATTAAATTGATTTTTTGATCAGATATTTACCTTTACATATTGATCTTTCCCTATATTACCATGATTTTCAAATTATTAAAATGTAGTGTTTATTCAGTTATATATTTTTACATCACTTTTGTACTTATTGATTCATTATAAATAATACTATACTTAACCATTATTAATCATTTTAAATAACCGTTATTTTTTTGCTTTCCCAAAAATAGATGAAGTGTACAATTAATTATATGTAAGGAAATTCTGGAGATAAAAATGATATTATGAATAAATAATAATGTTTTAATTAGTGTTTTCTAATGTAATTAAATAGTTTAGTATTCATTCTAGTTCACCAATACTACTAAAATATTTGATACTTATGGATTTTATTCCTTTTGTCTTATTCCTATGTAAAAAATAAAACTCAGGATTGGGAAACTAGGATGAAGGATTCTAAAAATATCACTTTAGAGATTTTTATTTTCTTTTTTGAAAGTTATTATCATTTTTTTGTGAGATTTTTATTATGAATTTAATATCCAATAAGATTGTTAAAATAGAAATTATTAATTGTAATCATAAAAGAATAATGTAAAAACCATTTTAAGGGTATTATGAAGAATATAGTTATTCAACATAATAAAGATGAGTATGTGATAAATGATAATACTTTATAATTTTTCTATAGTTTTCATATGATGATAAATTTTAATGTAATTTCTTTTTTCTGGTTAAAATCATGGATTAATGAAAAAACTACCTCACATGTGATCTGATGTTAAAATTAATGTTATTTTTATTATATGTCTGTAGACATTTTCTCTAATGATAAATGTGTGGTATATATAAAAATTTAAAAACATTTAGTACATAAATTAATATAAAATAGTTAAACATTTAGAAATAATTATTTTATATGTTAGTGAATTATTTTTTTACTTATTATATTACTATATTTGGATGATAAATAAGGTTTTTTATTTTCATTATATAGAGTATTCTAAAACTAAATCTATGATGATCATTTAAAAGCATATTATATTTTTACAACTGCAAATGATGGATTTGTAAAACATTAATGTATAAAAAAATTATAACTTCCCCAAATGGTTACCCAATAATCCATATGACTGAGAATAAATATAGATAAAAAATAACATGCAAACAATTTTTCAGAAGAATATATCTCAAAATTTGACACATATAAATATAGAATAATATTATTTAAATCCCAGTTTAAATTTTTTTATTTTTTTTCAAATAAATATATGTTTCCAAATAAAAAAACATATCATTATTTATATACCATCGAAGTTAGAAAATTTATTGAAATTGTTAAATAAATATTTTTTTGGGTGATATAGAAAATTATATTAGAAAAACAAGGAAAAATAATTTATGATAAAATAATGTAAATCCAAATATCATAATTTCATGGGAATTGTGATATCCTTACAAAAAATTATCAATGAAAACATCATGAAAACCTAGTAAGAACTACGTATAATTGACCATGATAGGTCTCAATGGTTGTTCCTGATGCCCAGACGATGGAAAATAGTTCATGGGAACTAAAAGACCCAATTAGGAATTATTTTATCAAATAAATTATCAACTTTTTATTAATAACAAAATTAAATAAATTATAATAAATAATAAAATCTAAAATAATAAGGAATTAACATCCACATGAAAATTAATCAATTTGGGAATCCAAAAGATTCATAGAGTATAGGTTAAGTGTATTACAAAATATAACCCAAAGGAAACAAAAATAAATCCACCCATCTCTATGTGATAGGTTGTTCTGACTCCCACCATGTCACCACCATCACCTGAGCAAGGTCACTTATCAAAATTAACTATTGGGTCTAGGTTACAAATTTATTTCAACTGAGCTTAGAAAAACATTGTATATACACCCATTGGGTGAATGTAGGATATGAGTTAAAAAACCCAGTAGGGTCCCACTATGAATTCATTAAATATCCATTACTAGACAAATTAATCATTCTATATTTTCAAACATCTTTAAAATGCTGATTATAACATTTTAAATAATCTAGGAAATAGGTAATAAATATGAATTTTAAAACCATGTGTAATGATCGTCATTGAGTTAACAAAGGTTGGGTTCTACCAATGACCCTCATTCTCATGGTGATTGAACAATTCATAGGATATATGGTGCATGATCCACTAGATAATACAATGAAAAAAGGATGAGTGGTAACAAAATTAGTAGAAGAATATTTTAGTTGGTGTTTCATCATTGACTTAAATATAGGGAGGGAGTATGTTTTCCATCCCTAGTTTTTCCTCTTAGAGACCTAGGTTTCCCAAGTGGCATTCTATTTTTAAATAATTAAATCTATTAGTAAGGACAATACCATTTTAATCCATTTCAATCCAATGTCGATGAAATAATATTTTGAAATCAACTCAACACACACATGAGGTTCAAAAAATACCATCAAACACATTATACTAATTTAGAACATTCTTTTTTAAATATAGTAAAGTACATATAGTTCATCAAGATATATCATTACACAAAATAACCTAACATTAATTCTTGTAACCTATTAAAACACACTCTATAATAGAGATAATTCACTTGAATAGGTAATAGGTAGCCCAAATAAGTATGAATAATCATAAACACTAAGTTACCCGTCATTAGGACCACATAAAATAATTACTAGGCTATCAAAACCATGGAAAAGATGAAAAAAAAAAGAGAGTGGGAATGATTAATCTTAAGGATGGAATGGTATAGGTTTACATGAAGGAATCCTCAAGAAATATATCAATAATCCACTAGAAATTCAATGAGAGAGAAGTTAAAGAGGAGGTTTCTGACAGCTGGGATTAGAAATTTTAGTGATATGGATATAGAATAGAAAAGGGGTAAAAAAGAAGTAATGATAAAAAAGTAATTTTGATTTTTTATTCTGGGTAGGATATATGGTTTCACCAAATAGATCGTAAAATGGTACCCCAACTATATAGGCCACAATGCCTACCCTTGGAACTTACACGACAAGCCTTCAATGTATGGTAATCCATGAACCAACAATATGAAAATCCATTACCATGTTGCAGACTTATTTCACATGGTTACTTCATGGTAATATGTAACTATGAACTAACTATGTGACACCTATGGATTTGTAAAAACTCTAAAATTTCAAATGAAATAAACTAATATGGGATAGATAATAATGAAATTAAAAAATAAAATAAAAAATATCTGAAATTAATATCATGGGTGTGATCATTCTCTCCACCATACTTCATCATGTCACTAGAAATTCAACACGATGCCAAATCGAGTTACAATAGAGGCCAATATTCTATCATAAAATACTACCATCCATATATCTAATGAGGCTGATTATCATAGATCCATAATAGTCAAACTAATGAAATTTATTTCCCACATAGCACACTTTCATTGGAGTAGATAATTTGTACTGGCTTCTCAGTCACTAATATGATGGTATCCAACTCAATCTCTTCCCACTTTAGAATATTTAAAAGATCTAGACTGTACATTTTAAAATTTTAGATATGAATAACATTATCTAAAGAAGTTTAATGGGGATAAAATTCCAAATGGTATTCCAAATTCCCAATTCTCTCAATAAATAGAAAGGGTCTAACATATCATGGAGAAGATCCCCCTACTTCATGATTCATTGGAGAAATAACCAAGGTTATGACTTCAGAAACAACCTATCCTTAATTGAAAACTCTAACTGATGGCACAGATGATCCACATATAACTTATTGAAAATATGATGTAGCCCAAAATTTTTGTTGAGTCTTCTTAATATATTATTTTTTCTATTATAATCTTTTATGGCCAATAATAGAGGCCTCACTAACCACGAAAAAATATTGGGTTGGTTAGCATGGATAAAAATACTAAGTATTAAAGGATATTGTCCTGATTTATTACTTGTCATTATGTTATGTAAGAAAATTAAACCAATCCAAAATGGTAATCTTATGATCATACAAATCCTAAGACACATGTCTATAGAATATAATTTATAATTTCAATCTCCTAATCTACCAAACCATTAATACGAGGATTGTACATTCTATTTAGATTAATCAGAGAAACCATCAACTTATGGAGGAAAATTAATAAAGGAGTAGGGAACTGAGGATCTTGATCAAAGATAATAGTATATGGAACCCCATGAAACCTTAAAATTTTATGGACTAATATCATGGAAATTTCTTCCACCTTAGAGTTGTCTCTAATTAGAATAAACTAAGAATAAATCAATAACCTATCAATCAAAAATGATATATCATTATTACCCTAAGATGTATAGGGTTACCCAAAAAAATCCCATTGAAAACTCATCCCAAATATATGTGGGAATAAAGAGCAGTTTATATAGACCCAAAGGCTTCAAATGGTAGTATTTTACATATTTGAAAGTAAAACCTCGGGATATTAATTCCACTAAATCTTGATTCATTTCAGGCCACAAGAAGTGATGCAAGTTATAATACATTTTTATAGGTCCAATGTGGATGAAACATTGATGGTGATAAAAATACTTTGTTACTACCTTCCTCATCCATTACATAACTGCATAATTTTCCCAAAAGGATAGAACACATTTAAGATATTGAAACCCCTCACCAATTGTATCCCCACCATATAAAATTATCTCAAGTCACTATTAGCTCATATTTCCACATAGTTTTCATATTATAAACCCATTACGTGAAAGAATCAACTGGAATGTAGTAAAAATATGACTTCCTTTTCTTTAAACACCTCAAAATTCATCTGTATATAGTGGCCCATATATCCTATTCATCACTCGAATCCTTGAGTTCCTGAGATAGAAATATTTTACTAAGGAAATCGAAAACCAAGATTACATTACCATTCTTGTAGGCAATGTCAAAATATAATAAATTTATATATTCCACCCATTGATACTTCTAAAGATTAAAAACATTTTGGGTAATCATATAACTAAGTATAGTGTAGTCTAAATGACCAGAACCATTACCCAAACAGATTGTGGCACCAACATTTTAGAGCATTGATCATGACTATACGTTCATGGTTTTGGGTTGGGTATTTTATTCATGTGGACAGAGTTATAAAGGGTCATATTCCTCTATATTATCACCCAACATAAGAAGACATCACATACTCATACCAGATGCATCAAAGTGAAACAAATCGACTTGGTCAACCTATGTAATATCATAATCATAGATAAAGTCAACTATTTCTTCAAGTCATTAGAAGACATCTTCTACAATGGGATCTACAAGATTCAAAACATTCTATGGTAATTATATTAGGATAGATTCATTCCCATATAATTCCGACATGAATAGATAATAGTATCTTATGAATACCAAGAAGCTTGTAATTTAAAAAAAATATCTGGTTTATTTTAAGATGTCACTGTACTGACTTGCTTTTATTCCATTGATATATCCTAACCACTCACTACATGTTCTAGAATCATAATCTCATGGATAAAAAATATGTACATGGATAATCGATAAAATATAAAGTGATTCTAAAATATTCTAAGAGTAGTTTCCAACTATCCTACATGTTCCCTCTATGTCATAGAGAATTTGAGGATTCCATCTACAAACACCAATATAATGGTGTCGAGTTATCTATAGAATATTTATTTCATAAGTCCCATGAAAACTGATGGAATAATATTTATACTGACGTTTATTACCTGGTACTCAAAATTGTCATACATACTTCATATATAATTATTATGTACAATGAACACTCTCACCCAGAGTGATTGATATCATGATCGGAAATCATTCATAGAAGATGACCCCCTTAGTTGATCAAATATATTTTCAATAATGGTTGATGAATATTTATTCAGGACTATGTTTTCGTTCAATTTATGTTAATTAATAAAAAATTAGTGTTTCCAAAACACCTTTCGAGAAAAAATAACTATGTTGGCCCATGGAGATGCATTATAATGAATGATGACATTTGATTCTAAGTCATCCAACCCAAAATTCTACTCCCATAGCTTTATGGGTGAAATTAGAAATGGAGGGAGATTTATTAGATGATTTCATGGGACTAGATCAATAATGAATTGTAGTCCCCATTCCAAGGATAAGCCTAAGAAATCATCTGGTAAAATATCTGGAAATTCCCTAATAGTAATAGGTAACTAAATTGTATAACATCTTTCACCAACTTCTAACAAACAATAAGACGCATGGAGGATTGTTTTTTCTAACTATAGAAGCGTAGAACCCTCATGGAGAGACCAGAAGTATTATTCTACATAGAATAAATTAGTTCTTATATCATATATGGTTAAATTCAGTCTCTAATCGTACTAATTCATATCATATTATTGTTCTATAATATGTAACATCCTGATAATTATATCAAATAGATACATTGCTTGAATAGGAGGACCCACACAAACTTGATATAATATAAAAAAAATAACAAATGAGGGGATATGGATACATTTTTCTTTCTTTCTCCCATGATATGTGACAATCACTATATAAAGAAGGCATAATATTTATAGGATGTTTCAATAATTATTTAGTTTGAGTAGATATAGAAGATTATGAGGCCCGAATTTCAAATAAATCATATCCATACTCAATACAACTGGACTAGTACATCTCAATATCATAGTCCTAGCCTTAAACTATACCATCTCTTGATCCACTGTATAGAAATTATTTACCATGGATTAAACTATAGGTTTTCAAAAATCCTATGGATCAACCCTGAATTAAATTTTCTCTTTAGAAGATATCTTCTTAATTTGACACCCATGAAAATAGAGTCTTGTTTAACCATGAGTCACTATACTATGCTAAAGTACCCTAGGTTCTGAATATACAAAACTATTATTTTAATGAATTCTATATCTAAAATCCCTTCAGGATGGCCTATATTTACCCAAAATATAAAATCTAATAGTTACACTTTTCATTTAGACATACGTGTCATGTATTCCCATAATTGAAGATGATGTATGACCCACTACCCATGGATGATGATGATGATGTGTGTTATAAATAAAACTTATAGATACTATAACATTTCTTTCCCTACACTTTATGCATCTTCTTCATCTCTGAAGAACCGGATCTATCTTCCCTATGTATGGGAGGAACTTCAATCAATTAAGACATCATGTCCTGTCAATATATACAATTATAACATGGTATAAAACAACAGTAAATGTATTGAACTTAAAAAATTGTCTTGGTACCATTTTTTGAGTCATAGGCCTATCTCAAATCACATATCCTTCAACAACACATTGTAATTGATTTCAAGAGGAAATTACCCAAACTCAGAGAACTGGTTTTCAAAATCAAAGGGTAACTGATAACCCTACATGAGGAACCAAGACAACAAGGATTTATCTATGAATATGCTTCTAAGGTATAATTACTTAATGAATATTAAATTTAAATCCATCCAATCCATGTCCTCATGTCACTTTTCATGGATGGGGAATTCCCACCATTTATGATTATAGACATTAATCATGAAGGTGTAAAACTTCACCTTAACAGAGTCTGGGGTTCCAATGAATTAAAATATGCTATTAATATTCTAGAACAAATCCTCATATTCTAGGTTATTAATGATTCCTGAAAAGGGATTCTTGTTCCTAGGAAACTCATAATCAAGATCATTTTCAAGTGTTTTACTAGTTTACCTAGAGTGACTCAGACGATACCCCACACCTTGCACCATAGAATATATAACCTAGATCACTATGTTAATTATATTATAATAAACTTGTGGATCTACTTTGGAATTTTATTTTAAACATTTTCAAGGTGATTCATGGGTCACTTTCTAGTGGGGAAGAACCAACATGGGACACCCATGGACGAGGAACCTAACAATGCCCATGACAAGTAATATAGCCCATTCCTGATCTCTAATGGATTGAAACTATTTCATAGGAATCCAAAAACATTTGGGAATTATTTTACCAAATAAATCATCAACTTATTATAAATAAAATCATCAAATAATACAAATTTATCAATTACAAGGAAAATAAAAAATCATTTACATCCATATGACAAATAAATGGTATGGGAAGGAAAAAAGAGTTATATAAAAAGGGATATGAGTACTAAAAATAGAACCCAAAGGAAACCAAAAGGAAGCCATCCATCTCTATGTGTCATGAGGTTCAGAATCCCACAGTACAGCCACTATCACCTAAAAATGGTGCCCTATAGAGAATTTCCAACATCATTATTAGACACCTATTTATACCAAAACCCAAAATGAAAAGTCTACCTAAACCCATCGGGTGTCTGTTTAGTTTGAGAAAAAAATATCAATACTGTTCTATAAAGAATTCAGAATATATTAAATTTTAAACAAATTAATCATACTTGATTTAAGATAATATTAATTAAAACATGATTTTAACATTTAAAATAAATTTAGATAGAGAAAATAAGTTAGTAATGAGAAACCATGAATGTTATAAAACACTAATGTTACTAAAGTGGGTTTTGTGATGTGGTCATTATAATCTCAATGACAAGATAATTCACAACTATTCTCATTCATGAGCTTCTATACAGTACAAAGTCCATGTTATAAAAATAACCACATTCAAATAATGAATTGTTTAGTTATTTTTTCATCATAGTCATAATTTTATAGGGAGAAGACCATTTTCTCGTATACCTTTCCTAGTAACCCCACCTAGGTACAGAAGACTCCCATGTGGAATTTTCATTTTAACAAAAACATTTCCTGTGATATGGAATGACTATTATTATCCATTTAAATCAAATTTCAGAGTCATATAGTTCAAAAATATTTTCAACACACCTGTGAGGTTGTCAAAATACCATTCCATGTGTCAAATCAAGTTAAATCATATTTTATACATTTAATAAAGTAACTTTTGTAAATTAGAAAATAAAATAAATGGAAACCACATACCATTAATACATGTAACTAATTGAAAACCACTCACCTATGGAGGTAATCCATATAAAGAGGAAAAATAGACTCAATATAATAATGAAACAATAATAAAATATGAGGAAAAATCATTACATATAGATTTAACAAACCATGTTCCATCATTCAAATTAGAAAGAAGAAAATCTATGTGATTAGGAAAGGGAGATATTTATGTAGGATGATTAAAGGGTTAATTTATTTATCTATGAATAAATTTAATAGTAATCCATTAGAAATAAACCCATAGAGTATAGGATATAGAAGGTTCATGTTCCTTGGATATAAAATTCTTATGGGATAGAGAGAGTATCAAAAATGGTAAATAGGTAGTATAAGTAATATATGAATTTCAAATTTTTATTTTTTTGGCAGGACACAAGTTTTGGCCCCATACCTTCTAGGGAACTCACACAGTTAGTCCACACCATTTAGGAAGCCCTATTTAAATCCGGAAAAAAAAATAATTTTTATGTTGTATAAATATTTTACATGATTAATAAATTGTTATATTTAATCATTCACTAACCATGTGAGTTTATTTTTATTATAAAAATGATAAAATTTAAAAAAACACTAGAATGAATTGGGAAAAAATAAATAAGAAAATAAATAAAAAATATATATGAGAGTTATTTCATGGGTGTGACACATATCAATATGGAAATATAAGAACATCCCCATTTATTTCATCTTGTGTTTTCAAGGGCCATTAATTATAATAATCATACATGTGTTTTTCTTCATTAGATTTTGAATTATTATAAAATTTCCACTATTCTTGAGAATTCATTACCAGCATAACATATAATGGCATATTTTTTATATTAGGTCATGTTTTTGTGGATCATCACTTTTTATAATTTATAATAGAGACATGAGGCTCACCATAATTTTATTGAGGGGTATTTAATGGGAATTAAATATAGAGTTGATATTTAATACAATTTATAAGTCTAAAATTTCTAGTCAATATGAGAATGTCATTAAAAATATGGAATATATTCTTAAGGCCTTTATTATATAAATTATATTATTTTGGGATCAAAATTTTCTATTAATTAATTTATAAAATGAATTTATCTTTCGAACAACAGAACCATGGGAATTATATGATGCTTTATATGAAAAAGGCATCATAAATCTTACAATATATGATAAAATTGGAATAATAATTCTTTAATACTAGGATTGGTTCCAAAAATAATTAATAATATATAATTCATCCAAAAACAAATATTACACTAGAAATAGTTTTAATATGATCATAATTGATAACTTCCAATGGCACGCTGAATTCAATTTTAATTAATAAATATAATTTTCTCACCTATAGATTGATTTTTATAAAATGGGTTTAAAATTTGTAAATATAAACTCAATTTTATTTAACGGATAAGTTTTGATTTATTTTCGAAATATAATATAACATAGATAAAAAATATTATATCTCTTGTTATGTGGAAATTAGGTATAAATGATAACATTTTAGAAATAAAACATCACATATTTATTTTATAAATAGTTTACTTTTAAATTGGTTTAATAATATTCACATTAATGACATCATGAACTATTTATCATCTATAGAATGAAAAATATTTTTTTTTCAATTTTTATTAATAAATATCATCCTAAACAACCTATATATATCTTCTTTCTTATCTGATTCCAAATAAGTCCAAAAAATGATATAAATATCTATAAACACTTTTAATATTTCAACATTTAAATAATTTCACAAATTATGATAGGTATTTTTACTAACAATATTTAAGGTGGCCCAATATAGAACAAAATACAACAAGATAAAAACCACGTTATTTCATTTTCATCACTATACAAGACAATTATAAATTTATTTCTTCATCTATATAACATAATAATAAAATTATATTAATTTTTTATTTTAAAATAATAACTAATTATTAACTTCTTATCAATACTTATCATTCAAGGATGGACATTACATTGTTTATTTAGATAGTTACATGGAAAATGATATACTATAATTAGAAAAAAAAAATTAATTGATGAAAAAACAATCTTATTCCTATTAATATGTACAATAAAATATACAATTTACATATTATTTCACAATAATATTTATATAATTTCGAGGAACACTATTATTTTAAATATTTTTTTATAATAAATATAAATTTTGAGAGGGAAAAACAAAAAATATTGATACATAAACCACAACTAAACATATGATAAAACTAATTCAGAGAATCACAAATACTATAAATATTATGATTTATTATGTTGAAATATACTTATTTTAGGCACCCCTAGATGAAGAATGATGTGTATGATTACAATAGAAAATTTTTTATGTAACTATCATTATAAAATTATACGAATGATTTTTTTTGATAAAAAAATAATGAACCAAAAACAATTATCCTAAACGTATAATAATTAGTTAAATTAATATATATTAATCACTAATAAATATTTAATAAATAAAATTTGGTTATACTAAAATTTAAACATCATTTGAGTTACTTGTGACTTGAGGTAATGTCACATATTCTTGAGTGCATTACAACACTATATCATTCTCTTTGAGTTATATATATAATTGTCTATATATTCAATAAAATATGAATATATAATATCCTTTGTTTCTAATATTTTTAAACCCATTATTATTTTTGGGACATTAATTATTTATATCATTCTCTATAATCAAATCCTTTTATAATTCCCAAAATATTATTATGTACTTCGTTATTTATTTTCTGGAGTTAAACCTGATGTGTAATATTTATTTTATTCAATACCATTTCAATCCTATGGTTATATATTGAAAAATATTTATGTAATATAAATATGCAATATCCATACATTAAAGCTTAAAATAGATCAATAAATTAGGTATTTTGTATATCCCATGAGAAAGGTTGCACAGGGAATAGGAGTAAATCCTACTATGACATGTTATTTATATATTAATTATACACATTTTCATTTGAAATCCTTCTATTATAAATATTTCATATTCACATGTGATTATTATTATTTCTAATTGAGGTGTATATCCATGGGTACCCCCATGATCTCACTATGTTTCATTATGATACCTCATTTAAATTCATATATGTTTCCCCCCAGAATATGTTGGTAGTTAATCATCATTGTACAAATGTATATACATTTGCCATTTTATTTATTTAGAAAATCATGATCAATTTATATGAAGGATATAATATTGGATTAAATGTATTGTTTGTATTATGCATATGTATTATTTATTTCAAAAATAAACTTATCTCCTACTAAATCAATATGTAATGTTGTGTGATATAATATTTAAATAATTTCTATATTTATAAATAAATTATTTATAATTATATACTCAATATATTACCCACTATACAAAAATCACAGAACATCATTCAAAATCTTTCCGTCCTCATTGTGTAAGAAGTTTTGTTACATATGTGAGTTAAATGTCTCAAATAAAAACACCAATACATTCATAGTCAATAATGATATATCAATAAAAAGATAACAATAAGATAAAAAATGACTCGAGGATCATTTTTCTAAAATATAAGTACAGTCCGAATGTGTTTTCTTGGTTCCCAGTATGTCACATTGTGTTTTTACTTAAATGTATGTTAATTAAAAAATAAAAAAAATAAGTTATAACGAACACACCATGTTTCATATTGAGGTGCATCTGATTACTACTCATCAAAAATGACATATAGATAGTTTAAATAGAGTATCAAAACAATATGAATATATTTTCATGGGTTTCAGAATGTTAGTTGTGTTTTTTAATAAAATATCATTTCAAACTAGAAACTCAAATTTTGATTCATACATGTCGCATCATTAATTAGTGTAATTTGAGACTACTCTATAAAAATCACAAGTTTAATTTAAATCTATGTCCTAAATTATCATTATAATTGGTGAATTTATTCTTGATTTTTAGTTAGTGAAACGTTTTGAACTAAAATGTCAATTTTAAACAGCTAAAGGATACTTTATGTCATACTATTCCCACCATGCATCGATTTGAGGTGTGGTTGATTATTACACATCAAAAACGAATTATGTGTCATTATCCTAAAGTATCAAAACAATCCAAATCAATTTTCACTATTTTTACTATGTCACTTGTGTTTTTTTCTAAATTTAATGTCATTTTCATATAAAAATACGCAGATAAAGTCATACAGGATACACTATGCATCAAATTGAGGTGAAGTTGATTTATACACATCAAAAATGACTCATCGATCATTGTCCAAATAAATAACAAAGTAGTTAGAATGTGTTTTCTCAAATTTTAGTATGTCACATGTTATTTTTACTAAATGTTTTGTCAATTTTAATTTAAATGACACACTTTGAGTGATACCGCTCAACTGTTATTTTTTCTCAATTTTGAGTAAGTTATATTCTCTGATACAAGATTTATTGACCCACATATTTCATACATAGATATCACATATTTTTATATTAATATTCATTATATAACATAATGATCCATACTAGAATAGTTTAGGTAGGGTGCTTTTGAAAACGTAAAAACATAATGAACTAGTTCATAAGAGTCTCATATTAAGTTATTCCTTACTAGAAATATTCTTATACATATCACTTCTAAAACCATTCTTAATATCCTATGGGTGTAAAACATAACAAATTGTGATCATAAATTTTCATTAAGTGTAAAAAAGGGATATATCAATCATTATATATGCATAAAATGAGTATAAAGATGTTATAATGTGATATTAAAATGAGAAATTCATAACCTAGATATCATAGATCATAATCTTGATATGTGTATTAAATCATTTTAGTTCATAAGACATTAACCTTAAAAAATAAAATAATATTATAAACTAAACCCATACACTCCAAGTCATACTGAACACACTATGTATCAGATTGAGGTGTGGCTGATTGAGATGTAGTTGATTAGTATATTGTTTAGTAAAATGATCATAAAAGATATTTTGGGAAGTCATAGTTTTTATTCAACTACTGAGAAGACATACTTTTGATTCATCATGTTCTCTCTTTTTTGGGTTGTTGTAGATAGTTGAATGGAAGATATGACTTCCAAAATAATAAATATAATAAATAAATAAGTATTAGAAAAAATAATAAGGAAATTAACATAAAAATCGTATATAAAAGGACCAAAATATCAATTAATTAAATTATTCTTAAGAATTCAACATTTTTCATTCTTAACCATCTTCTTTATTTTCATTATCTCAACTGTAGCCTCGATGTCCAATATCTCACGAGCATGACAATCTTTGAAAAAAACACCCTAAGTCAGACAAAGGAATCCACCTATAAATGAAAAAAAATTCTAAGATGATTATTATTAAATAGAAGTAAATTAAATATATATGAAACAATCCACTACCTCTATGGAAGTCACTTCTTCGTTGTATTTATGTACATTCTTCAATCAAGTATGATGTCGATTCTTTTCTGAGAACATATATTTCTTCATGTGAATATGATTCATTAAACAGTCATAGTGGTACTATTAAAATATAATTAATCAAATGATTTATAATTATTTAAAATTAAATAGTAATTATATTCAAAAATACCTCTCCAGGGATGTTAGTTTTTTAAATGAATGTGATCTCTCTCCTAAAAATTCAAACATAATAACCACAGTATTTTCGATTTGATTGCTTCAGAAACTGAAGAAACATTTGTTATAATAAGTAATTTGTTTTCATATGTGTTTAAAGAGTTATATCTTATAATATATATACCCTGATACATGTCTAGTCAAAGTACTTGTCTTCTTTCTTAACCTTAGCCCTAGATCGCATTCCTTGTTTTTCATGATAGTGATACACAACCCTATCATTACATAATCCTCATTAAAAGATAATATGAAATAAATAACTTGATGTTTAGTTCTAAAACATTTGATTTTGTCTATTATAAATTGAAAAACATCATTATGTTTGGTCGAGTTTTTTGATATCCATGCATTGAATCTAAGAAATAAATATTTAGAGTATCTAAATATTCTGCAATGAGCATCCGATGCTTCCTAAAAACAGAAAAAGGAATAAGTAATGAAATAAATGAAAATAAATTTTATATAATTAAATTGTATAGGCTTTCCCTTACATTGTTGGTCTTAAATACATTCTTCCATCTAAAATTTTTATTTTAAAGTATTTGATCACACATTCCACTATTTAATCCTTTTTTGGGTTCTATTTTATCTTGTTCTGTACCGGTGATGTGAGGAATAAAGAATCCGGACTTTTCTCATGGAAAAATCCATTAAATTTTTTCATATTTTTTATTTACAAAAATATGAAATGTATTTATTCATTATTAACAATGTATATCTGATTTGGGAAAATAAAATCATGAAAACATACCTCATGTATAAATTTACAACTAAGACACTTAGCCATTAATATTTGAGGATATCAGTTGCACTCTCAACACCAATGAAGTCATTATATTTCTCTTTATACATTTTTTCTTAAAATTAAACTATGTGTTTTTTCCATATTCTAACATTGAATCCACATGATCCTTATATTATAGTAAATGTGGATATAGAAGAAGAAGGGTAAGAGTGCTTTTAGTATGTATTTTTGATCGGTTGGTCTTTCATTTTGATGGGTTTGAGGAAATTTCTCATTTCATCCCCATTTAATTTTCCATCTATAATAATATTTATCATTTCATACCTTTTTTCATTAATTTTTAAATGTTTATCTTGAAATGTAAAATGGAAATGAATACCTCCTTGCCTACATGTTTATTAAAAGAAGTGATGGTCAAGTGATGAATGTTACAACTGCTTTTTCTACAATATTAATATCCTCTTCATGAATTGGAATAGGTAGATTTTTTCTTGGCTCCTGGGGTACAATTATCTACACATGCACATGAATTCTTGGTAGTTTTCAGTTGTATAGCATGTTCTATTGAATATTTAACATCACATGCCTCTCCATAAGGCTATGGGTGGATGTTTCTAGATATAAATCATAGTCATTATCAACCTAGAGAATATATGTTAAGAAAAGGTATCAAATTCACATTATATAGAAACATTTATTAGAAAATTGATTACCTCTTATAAAACATATCTTTGTGTTGAATGGCTAGCCGCATAGATGGTGGGGGTAGGACAATATCTCCATGTGGTGGTTGTTCATGAGTTGCTTCTTCTCTTTTCTTACCCCTCATTAATGTTTCAATCATATCTCTTTTCCATTGGAATTTTCTCTCAATGGTAGATATTCATTATATCATATATTTAATTAATTCACTTTGATCATCCTCTTGTTTTTTCATCAAAATATGTTTGATGTGTCACCCCAAAAACCGCACCTCTGAGTTGTCCATAATGTTCTAGCTTCTTCAAGGACAATGATTGTTTTTTTTCATCAAGAACAGGTGTCACTGATTCATGTGACAATAAAAGTTATAAAATATAGTAATATTCGTTATCATTTGTATGTAATATAAATTTAAAGAAAAATAAATTTTTATTATGTAATACTTTCACAAGCTTCCAACACTTTTTGTTTGTTTTTATCTATCAGTATCTAGTCATTATTTACTCATGATTTCATTCATAGAACATGGCGTGGGATATAAGTGTCTAGGTATTTCGAGTCATCAATATGAACATAAATAGAGGAACATAGTTATGGTGTTATTTAATGTCACATAAAATTACTACGGTCGATTTAAAATACATACCAATTTTTATTCAAGTGAAGTGTTCCCCAACTATTTTTTATTGAAGGGGGTAAACTATTTTTCCTACTCATTACTTGTTTCCAAGACTCCGTTGTTGTTTCATAAATAAATAATTCCAATCAAATTTATATAAACACACATCTTTAAACAAAATATTACTAGTCACAATTTACTTGAAAAGGCCCAATCTCACGATGACCAGTAAATGAATTCGACTCTTTATAGTCATCATTTCTGCATAGATTACTGATGGGTGTGGGTTTATTTTCCCTTTAGCATATTTAAGATGATTTCTTGTTAGAGTTCTGTGAAATCCTATATAAATCCTTACGATAAAAATTAATACATACTTCTTGTTGGATTTATCTACTATAAATTCACTCTACAAGGGATGATTAAGAGTAATTCAATGTTTCATTATTATATTTTTTAGGAAAATAAATAAATAATATCATAATGTTACAACAATATTTTCCCACATAAGTGTCATATGACTTAGCACAACTTGATGCCAAAAATCTACACCAATCAGTATGAGTTTCTAAATGATGATTCAAATATAACTTTCGAACATGGCATTGTTGGGGTCAACATGATGACCCCCCTGCATTTCATCCCACCTAGAATTTTATGTCCTTGCCTTTTTTCTTTACTGATTTTTTATGAACAACCTCAAACTAGGACACCCATGTGATTTCTGTAACATCGGTCATTCATCTCCAACCATTTCACCAGAATCAAAAAATATAATATGTTTTTATAGAGTGGTAGCATCAACATGTGAAAATGCTAATTGTAACTCTACACTAGGTGCCACAACAGGTTGAGAAATCTATTATTTATCAGTAATGTGAGCACCATAACATACGTAATGTTGTTTCTATGCACTATGAGTAGTAGTTGGTTTAGAGACCTATTATTCATCATCATTGTGATCCCAAACATGTGAAAAAGTAATTATATATAGAAGTGGTTTAACATTTAATTTAATTACATAAATACAGTAGTAAATGGATAATAACATGAGGTAACATGATTTATATTACAAAAAATGTAACCTTTTTATTGAATTATATTTTTCTTTTTAAAATGCTAAAGGGGTTTGACCCCTCTATCGATGATCTGAATCCATTAATCGTGGTCTCCTATAAAATAAAAATGATTGTCTACATTGAGACCACTATGAAATGATTAAGATATCCCAATTAATGGGTCATCCTTAGTTGAATTTTCATCTAACCCATCAATGGTTTTGGTCGATAATTGAACAATTGACCACTTTGGATTTATGGGATCCGAAACATAAAATACTGGTAATGCCTCTGATACCATAATAAATGGTTAACCTTTATATCCTTCTTTACTGAAATCAACTTTCTCAAATTTCAATTTATCTATTTTAACAACACTTCTATTATCAACCCACATTCATTTAGAAATTGGAACTAGGGATGTTGTATAATAAAACTCCAATATTTATTTAATAATGTCAAAGTATGATATGTTCACGTAAATTGTATTTTTTCCCTTATTACTAGATACATACATCACCTCTTCCATGAGTCTAACTCCACTATTTTTTATGGTTATGCCGTTATCAGGATAATTTTTATAGAATGAATAACCATTATTTAAATAACCATTATTATATAATATAAACACACTTGGTCCTCTGGCTATCTATTGTAGTCAATATAAAATTGAATATGAAATTTTATATATATCCTTATAAATATATTCCCAAAACAATCCTATAAATAGTTAATTAGGTATGTTTTATATCCATATTTTATCCCCTGATGTATTCAAAAACCTATGATATTATTTTTGGTTTCATCATATGGGGAAACCACTAAACTGTTATGAAAAATGTAAAGGTGCAACTGCCCCCGATCTGTATTCACTAAAAAAATATGTTTTTATAATGGGTTTTCCTTAATTTAGAATGGGTTATCACCCTATTTAAGGGATTTACCTATTTTTATGGTGAACCACCTCTAATGTTTCCACAATGTGTGGTTACCAGCTATTTCCCTCAAATTCTAATATATCTCGATAAAAATTATATGTGGTTCATTATATGATGTTTAAACCCCTAATAATTATTCCATTAATCAACTTGAAATAGTAAATTTAGAAGGATTTTAAAATACTTCTAAATAATGTATCAAATTAGGGGTGGTTGGAACCGACCCTAATTGACTTGATGGAACAAATTATAGGGCTGGTTTTTTAAACCTCCCTTAATCACCAATCTATTTACGGGTGAGAGGTTTTAATGGCCCCTAAATTTGATCCTTTTTTTAAATTTTTATCCCACCCTGCACGTACCGCTCTCTTTTCCTCCCCTATGGTTCCCCATTCCCATGACCATCCCTCTGGTTCCCCATAAATCAACAAAAAGGAGTCAATTTAGAAGGGGTTAAAACACATTCAAAATAATGTATCAAATTAGGGGCATTTAGAACCACAGCTAATTAATTTTAAACCACAAATCTTGAGGAGGTTTTTCTAGACTACCCCTAATCACCAATCTATTTAATGGATGGTGATTTTAACCACTCTTAAATTTGAACCTTTTTTTCAAATGCTTACCCACCACACGTGTCCCCCTCCCTTTCCACCCATCCAGTTCCCCATTCCCATCCCCTAGGTTCCCCATTAATCAACCAAAAAGAGTCAATTTGTGGTGGTTTGAATCTCCCCTTATACATAATGTATCAAAGTAGTGGCGGATAGAACCACCCATAGTTGATCTAAAGGTAGAAATTTAGGGGTGGTTTTTTGAACCGCTATAATCGCACATCTATTTTTGTGAGGGACGTTTTAACAAACCCTAAATTTGAACTTTTTTTTCAAATTTTTACCCCACCCAATGTTTAGAACTGCCTATAATTGATTTAAAGTCACATGTTTAGGGGTTTGAGGTTTTCACCATCCCTAATTTTGAATCGTTTTTCAAATGTTTACCCCACCCATGAAGCCCCCTCACATTTCCACCCCTCTGGTTCGCTATTCACATCCTCCCTGTTCTGTAGAAATAAATAAGAAATATTTAGTTAGGGGATATTAGAACTTTCAATTCTAGATAATTTATCATATTATTGGCGGTAAGAACCACCCCTAATTAATATGAAGGCAACATTTTAGGGGTTATTTTTTTTATATTTCCCATAATCATAAATCTATTTAGGGGAACGTTTTTTAACCACCTAATCTCCTCAAACTGATTTAGAGGAGAAAATTTAGGGGAAGTTTATTTAAATCTCCGCTAATCACCAATCCATTTAGGGGTGGATGGTTTTAACCACCCCTAAATTTGATATTATTTTCAAATTTTTTCCCCACCCCACACATCCCCCACCCTTTTCCACCCCTCCAATTCCCCAAGCCCATGTCCTACCCTATTATTCCCCATCTTAGAACCACCCTAAATTTTATGAACATTTTTTAAAAATTTTACCCCACCTCGCACATCCCCATCAAATTTCCACCCATTCATTTCCCCATTCTCATGCTCATCCCTTCCACCCTCATGTTATCCCTCCCTTTCTGAGGTTCCCCACGAGTTTGAACCATTTCTTAAAATTTTAACCCCACCCTTCTGATCCACATACCTTTTCCACCACTTTGGTTTCCCATGTCTATAAAGATCCCTTCCACCCACCAGTTGGACCTCCCTTCAAGTGTTTCCTCACAAATTTGATCCTTTTTTCAAATTTTTACCCTACTCCACATCCCCCCTCCATTTTCTCCCCTTCAATAACCCATGCCCACCCCTTGAGTTCCCCATTTTATAACTACCCCTAAAATTCTGAACATATTTTTCAAATTTTTACCCCACCCCATGTAGGGATCCCCCACCCCTTGGATTCTCTATGTTACTACCTCCGCAAATTTTTTAAATGTTTTTTCCAACATTTTTATCCACCCCGTGTGCCCTCTCCCTTTTCCACCCCTTCTTTTCCCCATGAATGTGCCTATCCATTCCACCCTCCAGTTGGCCCTCCCTTCTCGAGGTTTCCCCTGAATTTGAACCATTTTTTCAAATGTTTACCCCACCCCACGCATCGCCCTCCCTTTTCCACCCCTCTGGTTCCACATTCCCATGACCACCCCTGTGGTTCCCCAGGTTTGAACTGCCCCTAATTATCTGAACCATTTTTTTAAATGTTTACCCCAGCCCATGAGAGGTTCTCCATGTGCCCATACCTAATCGTCCCCCATTTTCACATGCACCCTCATGTTCCCTCGTGCCCCACATGCAGACCACCCCCACACATACATGTCTATGGAAAATATATATCCTACATCTGTATAAAATTAATCTTCTATGGGATTAAAACCCAAGAACATGCCTTCGCCTCACCCACATGCCTAAACCCAGTTACCACTATAACAATTCATTTTTTCATATTTATGCACACATGAAAAAATTCATATAAATTTTGTTATCTATTTTAACAATTATTATTTACATAATGTATTTAAATTACTTTAAATATACAACATATATATATAAAATTATATAAACTATATATTTATTTGTATATACACATATGATTAAATATTTATAAATATATTAATATAAATTATCTATATATATAAACACATATTTATATATTATATACATGTTTATTTATATAATATATATATAAATAATTTTATTTATATATATAACTTTATTTTTATAAATACATTTATATTTGAGTGTGTCTCTTTATGTTTTTATATCATATTTATAGATATAATATAATTATAATATATCTTTTTTTAATTATTTTTATATACTTGTGTGTGTGTGTGTGTATAATAACAACGTTATTATTGTTGTTGTTACACCTATTTTTCAAACAATACAAATTATATGATTGTTTTATAAATACTCTACATTTTTTATGATTTATATTATATTTATTTATATTTATATATTATATTAAATACATTTATTTGATATATTTATTTAAAATTTTTATATAATTAAATACATATTTATATATTATATCCATGGTTATTTAAATAATATATATATATTTATAAGTAGTTACTTAATATATTTATATAAGGTCTTTAAAAATATATTTATATAATGTAATCCAATACTTATATTTTTTATTATATACACTAATATAAATATTTTTTTATCAATAATAAATTTTTATATATAATTAATATAGAATTATTATTATATATTATAAAATTTATATAAATATTTATATTACATATAATGGATATTATATGAAATATAATTTATACAAATATTTATAGTGTTATCTGAAGTAAAATTTTATATTATATATAATTAAAATGTATATTATAAATAATCAATATTATATGAAATAATATTCATAAAAATTTATAATAAATATTATATAATATAATATTTATAAAACTATTTATATCATATATTTTAATACATATATATATATATATATATTATTTTATACATTAATATATATGTATTTGAATAAATATAATTTTCTAATATTGTGTGAATTAATAATTATTTATTTTATTAATTCTATTTCATAAAAAATTAATTATATGTCATATAAAAGTATAAATTTATTATTTAAAAATATATTTTTTATAATTATAATATATATTATAAAATCTTAAAGCATCATATTTTATATGATATATTTTTTAAATAAAATATATTTATATATATATTTATATAATAATTTTATGGTTTTATATTATAAATAATTAATATTCCATGAAATAAAATTGATACAAGTAAATATATATTAATGTATATAATATTGTGAAATTTTATTTATGTATACATATAAATAAAAAAATTTATCTTAATAAAATAAAAAAAATACAATAATGTAAATATTTTATAAAATATGTTCATGTAATTTTTTTAAATACATTTATAGAATTTTTTTTAATAATACACAAATATATATATATATATATATTACGGAAGGTTATTTTTTTAAAAAAATAGTGGGGGTTCACAACCCCCTTTAATCTCTTAATTTAGATGGGGTTTTGAACCCCTCAAATTTAAGCTATTAGAGGGGGGTTGAACACTATCTAATTTAGGACAATAGCAGTGGTTTTCAGCCCCCAATAATTTAAGATATTAGTAGGGGTTTTGAAACCACTCTAAAATCAAATATTATATTGAAAAAATAATGTTAAAAAAATTTAGGGGGTCCATCACCCCCTCTAAATTTAATGATTAGTGAGGGTTGTATATAACCCACCTCTAATTTTTATTAAAAATGAATTTAGAGGAGGTTAATAACCCCCTATAAAATAGATAATTATAGCGGTTAGTACATAACCCCCTCTAATTATACCCAAAATGAAATTAGTGGGGGTTTTATATAACCCCCTATATCGTACAATTTTTTATAGTGAATATTGATTGTGAAAAAATTATATAAGAAATTATTTCACCTACAAGCCACCCAGTGGTATGAGATTTTGGTAGACCAGTCATTTCCACACCAAAAAGGTATTCATTACAAAATTCAACACCTTCCTGAACAATATATTGTTCTGCAATACAAACATATAGCTGACATCGATTTTTGACAAACCCATTCGTTTTCATCACTTACCATTCAATGGTGTACATTTATATATAGTGTACAAGACCACATAGTCAAATCTCTCTCACCCCGTGAACCATCAAATGATCCATCATATCAAATAATGTTTCTAGGAAGACCATTTCCAATTCAAATAATATGATAGAAATTTCCCTTTCCATAGTCAAAATATCACGAGCTCTATAACTTTTCTACATATAGCTTTGAAGATGAAATAGAGTTTGGTTAATTTATGACTGACATTATCGGAAAAAATGAAACATAAATATATATTCGTTAGGTCTCGCATCAAAACATGGTAGTCATGTGATTTTAGACCCTTTAACATTAAATCGTGCATTGAAAGAATGATCTTGATAATACCACTCTGGAACCTTTACATCCTTCAAGAAGTTTCAAAATTGATATCTCTCACTCCAAGAAAGTTTGTATATAGTTGGAGGAAGTGATGATTGTTTTTCACCCTTCACTAGTGCCATCTATTTTTGTATTCTCACATCAACCATGTCAAACCTAGCCTTAATTCTATACATTCTTTTCCCTGGTGCATTTAACAAAGTTCTGATGACACTATCACATACATTTTTTCAACATGAATAACATCAAGAAAATTTTTGACATACATACAACTCAAGTATAGTAATTCTGAAAAAGGTTCTCTTTTTCCTACTGATTTTATAATGGTTTTTAGAAAATGGTTTAATAAGAGAAATGTCAATATATTTTACATTCTCAAATAGTTTATCACCTGTCAGTGGAGTTTCTATTTTACTTTCTTATGTACTTCCATTGAATGATGTCATCCAAGATCAGTACTTATTTATATAGGGTATAAATATGAGATGTACGAGAAACAATGTTTTGAATAAATATTTCAACCTCATTCATTATATACCTTGTTTGCAGATGGGACACCCATATGTTTCATTAATGATATATCTCTAAAACTTTCCATAACGAGGAAAACTATTTATTATCCCATACAAGATTAATCTCAATGTGAAATATTCATTTCTATAAGAATCATAATGTGTGACACACGAATCCCAAAATAATTTCAAGTCCTCAACCAATAGTTAAAAATACACATAAATATAATTACCCAGTAGTTTTTGTCCTAATATAAGAATATATAACAACATGTATTTTTAGTTCATACATAGACATTGTGGAAAGTAGTAATTTCTAAACATAAATGGCCATGTTCTGTGAGTGCTTCTATGAAATCCCAACTGATTCACTCCATATGTATATAATGCAAGACGATGGTTTTTTGGCTTGTTTACATATTTGGAATACTCATTATCCATTATATTCCACTAAGGAGGGTCTTATAGGTGACATAGTTTCTCATCTTTATTTATTGCGTATTTGTGCCACGTAAATTACCCTATAGTCTTCAAACACCGATATAGGTTCCTAAAATTTGGAATGATTGAAATGTATGAGACAAATTTCATAAGACTTGATTCATATTTTTTTATCGAGAACCACCAAATATTGGAAATTATCTAAGGGATATTTGGTCCTTGTTAAATAGTATAATGTCGTTCAGGCAGGATTGTATTGTTTTAGAGATCATTCGCATCCAAGATAGTAGTCATTTGGCATCGTATGTTCAGCTTGAGAGGTTATTACATTCTAGGATCATGTTATTCAAGGGAGAAAGTAATTTTTCAAAACTAGTGCCACTCCGTCTATTGCCAACATTCAAATTATACAGCTTTAGTATGGCTAAAATGCTAGATATTTAGTGCATCCATCATAAAATGGTGTCTTTTCTCAACTCTTTAGGTGTTGATTATTTTTGGGAAATAACAAATTTCATCTTCAACTATCCTTGTCAATTTCTCAATGCAATCTTTGTCATCATTCACATTTGTAATCAGATCATCGATATGGTCTACTTCATCGTCAACACTTATAATCATATCAGATGATCCACAAAACACACTTCTTTCACATCAACTAGCTATATTATCTTTTTCCTTATGTTTATTCCAAATTTTATAACTTCCAACTATTCCGTGACAGATAATGTGTTCTTCCAACTCCTATGGAAAATTTTTTCTTGTATAACAATAATAGAAACACGGAAAAATGACTTGATAAGGGTCATATGAATGATATTTTTCAAAACTAAAGAACTCTTTCACTCCATATTCATACTCTTATGTCAAAAGACTAACGTCTATCAATTATTTATTAATATTCATCAAATTTGATTAGGTGATATTAATATTTAAAAAAATATATACACAAAACATTAATATAAAAATTAACAAAGGCTAATAAATTATATTGAATTTAAGTCTCCTTTGAATACTATTTACAAAATCACAGTTCAAATCCCGTTAAAAAGCCAAAAATTTACAAAAAATACTCTTTAAAATATCACACCATTTTTTAAATAAACTAATAATTAGAAAAAAAAATTTCTCAAAATCCCTATTCTATTTTTTATGATTATTTTAAAGCTATTTAATATCCAAAAATAGGTATGTTGAACACATAAATGTTTTTAAGAAACATTTCAAAACAATTTATTCATTTTAAAAGAGCCACTTAGGAATGTTCACAAAGACATAAATCCCAAGAGAGGAACTTTATACTGGACAAAAAAATAAAAAAATTACCATAATTTTATAAAATATAAACTTATAAAAGGTTTATCATGTATCTCTAGAATAAATAGTATGATTCCTAAATTTTTCTATGGTAATACTACATCAAAGTGAATAAGTGGTATGTAAAGAGAAAAGTGTCACTTTCTTGGATACGTTTCAACATAAAGTCACATCTAAAAAAATTGGGAAACCATCTCCCACATGAGATTGGTGTTTTTATCAGTATCCCATTAATATATTAGACGAATGTATCATTAATATCTAAGAATAGAAACCATACAACATTATTAGTTAAGGTATTCTTTGCGCTTCCAAACAGGAGGAATCCTGGTTTACCCACTAATATCAAAGCAATCTTAGAGAACTCTTTAGCACAACTAAGTTGATCAAAATGTCAACGAATACATATAAGTGTATATAAGTTCATTTAAATCACTTAGAATAACCTATAATAGTACACACATATTCTCAATGATTCATTTGAATTTTTATGTAAAAAACTAAGGCACACAAAGGGGACATAATCATTCATATGAACCCCTTCACCATGAAGTCGTTCAATTGAGCCTTATTCTCTCATAAATCTACATGATACATCTTATATGGTGTAAAATATATATGATCGACACCTGGTATCAACAAAATCATTAAATCAACCTATCACCTGGGTGGAAGGCTTGAGAAGACCTTGAGAAATACATTGGGGATTTATATTAAGGTGTTATATTTATATAAGTATGGGTATCTATTCCATGGCTAGTATTAATACTATGTATAAGAACTCTTCACATAATGATCATTAAAAAATATAAGTTGTTTCATCTTATATGGTCATCCATGAGAGTAAATTTACAATTCTTCCAACATAAAGGAACAAGTATTAAAAAATAAAAAATGCATTATCTCTTACTTTTATAAAATGTAATTTTTTACATAACACCAATAATTAATCCATTTAATTTCTATAATACTCGTGATACATTATCTCTTTCTACTAGGGATGGAAATTTTTAACTCCTCATAGTAACATCTAGACTTATTTTTATTTTGGTGGGGATGGAGAAAATGGGGTGTGCTCGTGTCATTTATATTATAACCTGATTAAAGGCCAAATATCATTGTAAAAATTGAACATCAATCCCCATATTATGAATAAAAACAATTACAATAAACAAAATCATTATATTGTCCCATAATGAAGAGTTCCTTCAATTAGAGCATTATAGAACACACCTTTATTGAGAAACTCAAAAACCAAATGCACACATAAACTATTAAAACTCTCCATGTTGTGATATGATTTCTACATATGAAAGAAACATATGCTCATATCATGAACCAATGTCAAAATAGTCAAACTATTATACAATATACCTGAAACTTATTGGTTATCCAATCAAACATAATTTCAAGAAGACAATCATGATAATTTAGATAATCATACATTATAGGCTGTTGATCTCTAAATAACACCTAAAAACATGATTGAATACAAATATAACATTAAGATTGAAATAATTCACTATCTATCTTATGTATCCACACATAAGACACAAATTTTCCGTTGTTACAACATTCTGTAAAAAATTGGGAACATGGATTCCAGAACAAATTCACTACCCATGATGAGCCTTTAAAACACCTTAATTAATTTATAAAATAATGAATGAATGAACCCCACCATTAAAAGTATCCCTATGGGAAAAATATAATTGAATTCAATATTCAAAATAATCCATATATTTATGATTCCAAAATATTTTTCACATGTTCATATATATAAATTGAATAGTGAAATAGAGGAAAAATAATTAATCTCTTTAGCTATATAAAACATGTAATTCAAGCTTCTCAGAACTCAAAAACATCCACTAATCATAGAATCATTTGATATGGGGAATAATCTACCACAACACTTATGTGAAGTCCTATATGATACCTAAAATTCATTATATATAATTAAAAAACCCACGAACAGTAGCCCTAAAGTTGATTTGGAGCATGAAACCAGTGTATGAGAGCTGGGGGGTGATGAGTCGATAGAAAATGAAAAGGAGGAGCAAGAGGAGGATGTGGAAACAACAGAGGAGGAGTTAGAAGAAGAAGAGGAAGATGAGTTAGTAGTGGTGATGACGAAGGAGGAGAAGGATTCGGTAGTGGAAGAGGCAGAGGAGTCGGTGACAGAAGTAAAGGAGGAGGAGGAGGAGGAGGCATGGTTCAGCTTTCATGAGATAGTGAAATGTGTGAAAAGTGGAGGAGGCTGTTATGGATTATTTATAAAAGCAGGTAAACTGGTCATCAATTGTAGGTAAAAACACTAATAAATGTATGTTTTATCATTACTGAAATAGATAGCGCTGATAAAACTATAATGATAATAAATTATATATATATATAATTATATGTATAATAAATATATATTTATATATTTATAATAATAACCATAAATAAATATTTATTTATTTATATTAAAATATTTAAAATATATATATTTATTTGTAATTATAAATTTATAATGAATATATTTTTTATATTTATAATTATATATAATTAATATCTTTGTTATAATTTTGAATTTATTTATATATATCCATATTTATTTAGAATTTTTTTTATATATCTATAAAATTTTCATAATTATTCAATAACTATAATTTTATATATATTTATTTTGAACATATATTTATTACCAATTAATTATATATATATATTTTATTTATATTCATAAATATAAATATATATATATATATATAAATACTTATGAAAATAAAATAAATATATTCATTATATATAGCCATATATATATATATTAATAATTATGAAATTAAAACAAATATATTAAATATATATATATATAATATCTTAATTATTTAATTAAATAATTATTTATCCAATTATGATAAATATATTTATAATAAATATATTTATAATAATTTGATAATTATTTAAATATAAATATATTTCTTTAAAAAAATTAGGATGTTATAAAAATATATATATAATTAATATATTTATTTTAATTTCATCAATATTTAAATTTATTTATTTATTTATTTATATTTATGACTATATATAATTAATATTTATTTTTTAATTTCGTAAGTATTTATATATATATATATATATATATTCATGACTACAAAGAAATATATATTTATTTATAATTATAATTATAATTATAATTATAATAAATATATTTATTAAAATATTATTATTATTTACCCACACACACACATATATATATTATTTATAATTATAACATAAAAATATTTTTATATATGTATAAATATTTTTATATATTTATAAATATATTTCTTTAATTATATATAATTATAAATTTATAATTATTATAAATATATTTATTATAATTTTTTAGTTATTTAAATATATATATATATATGTTTATATTTATATTTAAAATTATAATTACATTTAAATATGTTTTTTAATATTTGTGTCTAATTATAAATATATTTTTATGCATATATATGTATATGTATATTAATATATTAATATATATATATTTATAAAATTATAATAAATTTATTTATTGTAATTTTATAAAAGGTGTATATGTAATTATATATATAATTAATATATTAATGATTTAAAAAATTATAATAAAATTATTTACTAATTTATAATTATAAATTGAAATAAATAAATGTTATTTTAATTATAATTATAATTATA
Source organism: Viscum album (assembly GCA_963277665.1). Classification (NCBI taxonomy): domain Eukaryota; kingdom Viridiplantae; phylum Streptophyta; class Magnoliopsida; order Santalales; family Viscaceae; genus Viscum; species Viscum album. Next base: position 808,413,166 of record OY728126.1, on the reverse strand, counting down.
AATAAATATTTCTACAAGTAATTTATATATAATTATAAATATAAACAATATATTTATCATTTAAAAACTATTTTAAAATTATAATTATTTAAATATATATTTTTTGTTGTATAAAATTATAATTATAAATAGATTTTAATAAGTAATTATATATATATAATATTTACAACTATAAATAATATATATATATTCATTATTTAAATATATTTATTGTGATTTTATGGATTTATGAGAACATAATAGCGTCATGGGTACTTGAATGAATCATATACTCCGAATAAAGTATAGATCTCATGTGACACCCCAAGATTTCATAGTGTGTTATTTCTTCAAAATAATTCAATAACTTGCACTACACGCAACACTTAGTTCAATTGCACCATGACTTACCAAAAAAGCCATTAAAAGAGGTCATGAATAGTATTAACTAAATTTTAAACTTTATATAATCTTTATAATTTTAGAATCCATATTATGAGTTTCTTAGTCATAATGCAAGAACAGATTCATTTTCAGTATTGCACTTTTATCAACTTTTGATAGTGAAACCTTTTTAAATACAATATTTTAAACTTTTTGACTAAATGGAGACATCAAAAAATTTAAAATGAAACATCCCAAGCTTCCACGGTACGCTTTCCTTTGAATAAAACAGTAGCGTGTGTTGTACGCAACTTCGAGTTCTAACACACCGTAACCAATCAAACTAGCTGTTATGAATAGTAATACCTACTTTTTGAAGTTATATATATTTTATATTTTAAAATGGACTTCATTTTTGGATTAGGAATATCAAATTTAGCCTAAGGTGAAATTTTGGTACTTTTCGGATAACTTTCATATTTTGATGAATAGTGAAAATTACTAAATTTTAATTAAAAACAACTTTTTTAATCAAAATAATTAATAGTAATAAATTATGAATTTGAGTGGTTTTAAAGTATATTTAGAATATATTTTTACCATTTAATATAATGTTGGTCATTGGACATAATTTTACAATTAAACCGAACATAAACAAGTGTCAATCTTTTGATAGTTATTATCACTTAAAAACACGCTTTTTGTTTTGACAGCGGGAATTAATTTTAAATTAATTTCTGCCACTTCTGTGTTTTGAATTTAGAAAAATGGATTCCATATTTGGAATCAGGATGTTCAAATTGTGTAAATAGGTAACTTTTATTTTTAGACATTTTGAATAATTACTGCGGTAAATATTTTATTTACCATGGTTAAAGGTAAATCCGGTAAATAAGGGTTAAAACAATAATATTATAATAATACTAAATTACCCTAAAATGTGTCTTAACCATATTGGTTGATACATGGTCGACCATGGGCATCTTTGGGTCAATTTTGGGACCCCATGGATCCACTTGTAAGTGATAATGACACTTTATATTAATTAAGTTAAAATGAATACAAAATGACACAAGCATATATCTTTTAGCAAAACAATTGTTACATAGGGTTATATATTCTGGATTTTAGATTATAAATATTAATTAGAAAGCTAAAACGATTTCCTACATAATTATATTTTATTTATAATTTTTTGACATTAAATAATTTATTTTATTTATGACACAATGATGATGCAGTAATTACTAAAATAGTAAACAATTAACATAATTGATATTATAAATACCCAAATAATTATAATATGAAACTTTTAATGAATTAAACTAATTTTCTAGGATACTATGATATATTAGGATTGATTTAATTGACTTTTTTCGAAGTAATCAATCTGTTATGAGTTTCACAAAAATCAACTATTGAATAGTGTCAAAATTGACATAAAAGAGTTCTTAAAACAAATATTATATTATTAATTGATATTAAATTCCTAAAAATCTAAGGATCGGCCAAGAGACTTATATTATGATAGGTTAATCATTAATGGACCACTTGGGGGTCGCTTGGATGTATATAGTAAGTTTATTAACCATATTATATAAAAATACAAAGAGACATTGTAAAAGTGAAACTAATTAACTTAGAGTTAATACTTAAAGATAAGGTTAATATAAGTACCCAAACCTGTCTAAATTATATTGGATGAGTTGTTTTCGACCTATACCCACCTCATCCTTTGAATAGTCAACTTTGGAGCCTTTTGAAACCGAATATGAATTTATTATAAATTAATATTTCTAGCTTTTCCAAAGGTGCCCCTCACCCCTCTTATAAAAGGGCACTCCTCCTTCTCTTTTCCTCACACCTCTCAAGCCACTTGGCTCGGCCAAACTCTGCCCAAATACTCTCCCAACATCCCTCACTACAACCTAGAGGCCTTAGTTTGATCAGAAAGCCAACCTAAGGAGCCCTTTTGATCAAATCAAAAGGAAGAACCCGAAGAAGAGGTAATGATTTCACCACCCTCTTCTAAGTTCATTTCTTCTTCCACTTCTTCTTCCTTTGTTCTTACCATTATAAAATAATAACTCCAGTATCTCACATATACTGTGATGTTATTATAAGTATGGTACAACCATATTCAGTATTCTATCCACCCTTTTAATAACATGTCACCATACGTGCGTACGTACGACTTACCGTCTCCACGTCGTGGTGTAATTGTTATTCAATATAATATTATTTGGATGGGTATAATAATGATGTGTAACTCATGTAAATAATAAATATAACATGTTAATGATTCTGTATATATGATATACCATTCATTTATATATTATTTTAATATCAAAAGAATGATATTGTCGCTCGTGCGTACGTACGGACTACCGTCTCCACGAACGCGATAAGATTCATTCTCCATCATATCCATTCAAGTATTATTCTCATTTTAGGGTTAAAAATAATGTTAATATCATTCTGATTATGAATAAGATATAATCTATCCATTAAAAACATGTCTTACGTAACCAAACATTTAAGAAGAATGAATCGATTATCACCCGAAACGACGATAATTCTAAGATATTATTAACAAATCAATGTTAAAAGATCATATATGATATCATATTAATATATATGATTCTTGTATAATTTAATAACAATTATTTCACCATTATACAGGAGGTTAACCTACCCCAACCAAGGAAAAGTACAAGGTAAGGGTTATTTCACAATCTCTTCATTATCCGAGGTTGTTTATATGTAATAATCTACTGGGATCTCTTTATCATCCACATCCATGTTTCTTCGAAATGTTTTTCAAATTTTTTTTACTATTTACAAGAATATGGGTTAAAGTCATTTATATCGTTGTTTGAATTTTTATAAAAGGTTTATAAAGGAATCTTTCCGTCGTTTTCAAAACAAGGTCCTTTTTAACCTTTTCGACAGAATTGAGGTAAGAATGTTTTTTTTATACGGCGGGTGTGGCTATTTTCCACCGTTATAAAATCTTCAAAGCTTCCCTTACAAGCTTTTAAGAATATTTTCAAAGAAAATGTTTGATTTTATGTGGATCTTAAATGATTTCAAAATAAAAGGAGATATTTCTTTAAAAAGAATTTTTATTTCATCTATGTCAACATCCTTTGATGGGTTTTAAGATTATTTGAAGTTGATTTATTATGATACAAAACTTTTATATTGTTTTGAAGGTTTTGTGATATGTTTGACTGTGGATGTGCTATTTTTATACCATTCATAGTTTATGGTGAAAGTATTGACATTTCGTATTCTAGTTCCAATAAGAATGTTTATGTTATATTTCAATCTTTACATCATATGAATGTGTTGGACAAGTATGTTCCAGGTTGGGGACTGGTAAAAGTAAGCCCTCCAGGTTGGGGACTGGTAAAAGTAAGCCCTCTGGGTTGGTGTCCGGTTATTAGAGGCACTCCGGGTTGGTGTCCGGTTATTAGAGGCACTCCGGGTTGGTGTCCGGTTATTAGAGGCACTCCAGGTTGGTGTCCGGTTATTAGAGGCACTCCGGGTTGGGTTCCGGTTACAGTTAGCCCCAAGGTCTTGGGATGAGGCCTTGAAAAGAAATTAAAGTTTAGCATTATGCATTCCAACATTATGAAAGTGGTTATTGATTTTTGCATGTGATTATTCGATTAGTAGAATATCCATGTGAATAAGTAAATGGCATTATTTCATTTTATTTATGCCATACCATGTTGAAAGTTCATATTTAAAAGGCTTTTGTTTTAGTTATACATTGCCTTAAATGTTTATTCTTATTTATGAAAGTTTCCGCTATATTGTTATCCTTACTGGGCATTTGAGCTCACCCCTTTTCTATGTTTTATTTTTCCCAGGAAGTGAAGAAGTAAATTATGAATGACCTGCAGGGATTTTATGAGGGGATAATAGTGTGGTCTATTGAGACATTATGTTGTTGTAGTAGTTTTTCATTTTATAATGTAATGTAAAACTTATGAATATATCTAGTGTTTCCAAGGATACTAAACCAATCGGTCTTTCGAGATTTGATCTTTCTTGTGATCATGCCAATGTTATGTAATTAATGCACCGACTCTGGGTAACTGGGGTCGGGGCGTTACAGTTGGTATCAGAGGAAGTTTAGTACAAACCTTGGAAGCTAGATTTAGATAAACTCTGATTAGAGCACATAGACCTAAGATGAACTTTGAGGATTAGTATAGAAGAACTTCCTAGAATTTTGGTATTGTAGAGACTTTGTGAGTTTTCCGAGCAATACATCCCTGTCTGGATACGAGCAGGTAGAGGCGGCTCTGGCACAGATGTACCTAGGGGTAAAACCCGAAAACACTGCTTTGAGCTAGACTCGAACGGGAACTGGTGCACGACAACGGGCCTTGCTGCACTCTTGGTTACGACACTCTCGGGGGATATGCTTAGGATAACTCTCATTTTCTTTACAAATCATTTTGAAGGGATTATGAGTATATACTTCCTCAAAGAAAACATTCTTATGATTATGGATTATATCCATAAATAGTTCAATTTATGTTAAGTGTTTTATAAGTATGGGATTATGTATTTTGATTCATAAACTGATCTAGTGTATGCCATTGTTTAGAAATGGCGCCCAGTAGAAGGAATGAGAACTCCAGAAATGCACATGATCCAAAGAGAAGGAAGGATCATATCTTTCATGGTCTTAAGCTTGAATTTATAAGAGAAATAGTCTTCCATGTATTATCATCATATGAAGAAATAATATCATGTGTTGATAAGATAAGTAAAGAGTTTACTGAGTCCTATGGCTTTGAAGGGAAGCAAGAGAAGAAAAGGATGGAAGAGAGAAAGATGGATAAAAGTAAGAGGGAAAAGAAGAATTTTCCCATATGTGGTAACTGTGGAAAGAAACACCCTGGAACTTGCCTGAAAGGAATGGGAGTTTGTTATAAGTGTGGAGGAAAAGGGCACAAAGTACGTGACTGCAAGGGTAAGAAAATGGTTTTAAATGTACAATGCTTCATTTGCAAGGAGTTTGGACACTACGCGAACCTATGTCCCAGTCATCAGACTATGCCGCAAATGATGCTATTGGATAATAATCAAGTTATGATACTACCACAGATGAAGAGGAATGATTAGAGTTCTTATGTTGATTATGTCAATTGAGTGTTGTATCAACAATGTACTTGTTATAATAATTATGGAATATATAAGGATTGTACTGCAGTACTATTTCATTAAGGACTTGAGATTGTGTGGAACAAAGAAAAGTGGCTCATTAGCAGGATAGATTTTTGGAAAATATATGGTTGAGAGAATGATAAACCATAATATAGTTCTGATACTGAGGTAGTGATTTTGGAATAATATGTGATTGTTTTGGATAAATTATATTGGATATTCTTGACTACCTTGGAACTGATTAATGATTTGTATATTCCATCATTGTTGGGGTTTAAAACATTTTTGGATTAATGAAGTATATCCAGCATTCTATATGGAATAAGGGAGCATGAATGTAATCAATAAGGAATATGGTAATACATGATGAAGGTATTCATATGCTATTACGGGGAAAAAAGGATCTATATTATGTTTACCTTCCTTATGAATGTTGGAATGTGAGTTTGTATAGAAGTATTTTGGATAGTTCTAGTTTGGATTATTTTGGATTTCCATAAAAGGACAACCCGGAGGTCGGGCGGCAACCCGTCGCGTCCGGCAAGGCTGCGAGACTTGAACCCGCAACCAAAGGGCGACAAGGGTGTATCACCTACCACTATCCCACGAGATGTCCTGGATTAAATAAAGTAGTTTTTTAAAAGATCTGGTAGATGAATTATAAATTCTTTTATTTTGGAACCCTCTATGAATAGTATAAATAGAATTTTTTTTACGAGTGAATGATGAGTTTTGGTAGAAATTTATTAATGGATAAAACTCTAATTATAAACTAAGTATATCTCCTTATGATCTTAGCCAATCTCATAAATAAATTCCTCATCATTAATAAAAGGAACGTAGAACAAAAATGTTGTCCTAGATGGTACCTTAAATCATCACTAATTTATGGCTTTGGGATTGTTGGCCTTTTCATAGCCATGTTCTCTACCACTCTCCATCAGATAATTGATGGCTAGATTTTTCTTCCATATCCATATTTTCTTACATGGAACCCTAGTATGTGTTATTTTCGGTAATCTTCATACTTTCCACTCTTTATTTTAAATAGAGGACTCATTAATTCATTTTTCGATGTGGGATTTCAACTAAGATATTTTGAAACGTCAAAAATGTGTTATCCTAATACCCTATGTTTTGTTGAACCGATGGTATTTCAAATCATCATAGATTGATGAATTTAAGGACCTCAATTATACACTTGTTTGTGATTGATGACCTCAATCACTACCTATAAATATTTACGTTTTTCCTCCGATTATATGTCTCTAATTTCCACCAATGTTCTCCTAATCGAGATCATAATTTGGTGGTGACCCTTTGATTTCTCTTTTCCTCATATTAAGAATAAATTTTAGTAACCCAATTTCCGATGTGGGTTTTCCCACAAATATATTTTCTACTTTCAACCTTTTATTTTTTAAGAACAATTTCAAATTGCGAGGACGCAATTTATTGAAGGAGGGGAGAATGTGACACCCCAAGATTTCATAGTGTGTTATTTCTTCAAAATAATTCAATAACTTGCACTACACGCAACACATAGTTCAATTGCACCATGACTTACCAAAAAAGCCATTAAAAGAGGTCATGAATAGTATTAACTAAATTTTAAACTTTATATAATCTTTATAATTTTAGAATCCATATTATGAGTTTCTTAGTCATAATGCAAGAACAGATTCATTTTCAGTATTGCACTTTTATCAACTTTTGATAGTGAAACCTTTTTAAATAAAATATTTTAAACTTTTTGACTAAATGGAGACATCAAAAAATTTAAAATGAAACATCCCAAGCTTCCACGGTACGCTTTCCTTTGAATAAAACAGTAGCGTGTGTTGTACGCAACTTCGAGTTCTAACACACCGTAACCAATCAAACTAGCTGTTATGAATAGTAATACCTACTTTTTGAAGTTATATATATTTTATATTTTAAAATGGACTTCATTTTTGGATTAGGAATATCAAATTTAGCCTAAGGTGAAATTTTGGTACTTTTCGGATAACTTTCATATTTTGATGAATAGTGAAAATTACTAAATTTTAATTAAAAACAACTTTTTTAATCAAAATAATTAATAGTAATAAATTATGAATTTGAGTGGTTTTAAAGTATATTTAGAATATATTTTTACCATTTAATATAATGTTGGTCATTGGACATAATTTTACAATTAAACCGAACATAAACAAGTGTCAATCTTTTGATAGTTATTATCACTTAAAAACACGCTTTTTGTTTTGACAGCGGGAATTAATTTTAAATTAATTTCTGCCACTTCTGTGTTTTGAATTTAGAAAAATGGATTCCATATTTGGAATCAGGATGTTCAAATTGTGTAAATAGGTAACTTTTATTTTTAGACATTTTGAATAATTACTGCGGTAAATATTGTATTTACCATGGTTAAGGGTAAATCCGGTAAATAAGGGTTAAAAGAATAATATTATAATAATACTAAATTACCCTAAAATGTGTATTAACCATATTGGTTGATACATGGTCGACCATGGGCATCTTTGGGTCAATTTTGGGACCCCATGGATCCACTTGTAAGTGATAATGACACTTTATATTAATTAAGTTAAAATGAATACAAAATGACACAAGCATATATCTTTTAGCAAAACAATTGTTACATAGGGTTATATATTCTGGATTTTAGATTATAAATATTAATTAGAAAGCTAAAACGATTTACTACATAATTATATTTTATTTATAATTTTTTGACATTAAATAATTTATTTTATTTATGACACAATGATGATGCAGTAATTACTAAAATAGTAAACAATTAACATAATTGATATTATAAATACCCAAATAATTATAATATGAAACTTTTAATGAATTAAACTAATTTTCTAGGATACTATGATATATTAGGATTGATTTAATTGACTTTGTTCGAAGTAATCAATCTGTTATGAGTTTCACAAAAATCAACTATTGAATAGTGTCAAAATTGACATAAAAGAGTTCTTAAAACAAATATTATATTATTAATTGATATTAAATTCCTAAAAATCTAAGGATCGGCCAAGAGACTTATATTATGATAGGTTAATCATTAATGGACCACTTGGGGGTCGCTTGGATGTATATAGTAAGTTTATTAACCATATTATATAAAAATACAAAGAGACATTGTAAAAGTGAAACTAATTAACTTAGAGTTAATACTTAAAGATAAGGTTAATATAAGTACCCAAACCTGTCTAAATTCTATTGGATGAGTTGTTTTCGACCTATACCCACCTCATCCTTTGAATAGTCAACTTTGGAGCCTTTTGGAACCGAATATTAATTTATTATAAATTAATATTTCTAGCTTTTCCAAAGGTGCCCCTCACCCCTCTTATAAAAGGGCACTCCTCCTTCTCTTTTCCTCACACCTCTCAAGCCACTTGGCTCGGCCAAACTCTGCCCAAATACTCTCCCAACATCCCTCACTACAACCTAGAGGCCTTAGTTTGATCAGAAAGCCAGCCTAAGGAGCCCTTTTGATCAAATCAAAAGGAAGAACCCGAAGAAGAGGTAATGATTTCACCACCCTCTTCTAAGTTCATTTCTTCTTCCACTTCTTCTTCCTTTGTTCTTACCATTCTAAAATAATAACTCCAGTATCTCACATATACTGTGATGTTATTATAAGTATGGTACAACCATATTCAGTATTCTATCCACCCTTTTAATAACATGTCACCATACGTGCGTACGTACGGCTTACCGTCTCCACGTCGTGGTGTAATTGTTATTCAATATAATATTATTTGGATGGGTATAATAATGATGTGTAACTCATGTAAATAATAAATATAACATGTTAATGATTCTGTATATATGATATACCATTCATTTATATATTATTTTAATATCAAAAGAATGATATTGTCGCTCGTGCGTACGTACGGACTACCGTCTCCACGAACGCGATAAGATTCATTCTCCATCATATCCATTCAAGTATTATTCTCATTTTAGGGTTAAAAATAATGTTAATACCATTCTGATTATGAATAAGATATAATATATCCATTAAAAACATGTCTTACGTAACCAAACATTTAAGAAGAACGAATCGATTATCACCCGAAACGACGATAATTCTAAGATATTATTAACAAATCAATGTTAAAAGATCATATATGATATCATATTAATATATATGATTCTTGTATAATTTAATAACAATTATTTCACCATTATACAGGAGGTTAACCTACCCCAACCAAGGAAAAGTACAAGGTAAGGGTTATTTCACAATCTCTTCATTATCCGAGGTTGTTTATATGTAATAATCTACTGGGATCTCTTTATCATCCACATCCATGTTTCTTCGAAATGTTTTTCAAATTTTTTTTACTATTTACAAGAATATGGGTTAAAGTCATTTATACCCTTGTTTGAATTTTTATAAAAGGTTTATAAAGGAATCTTTCCGTCGTTTTCAAAACAAGGTCCTTTTTAACTTTTCGACAGAATTGAGGTAAGAATGTTTTTTTATACGGCGGGTGCGGCTATTTTCCGCCGTTATAAAATCTTCAAAGCTTCCCTTACAAGCTTTTAAGAATATTTTCAAAGAAAATGTTTGATTTTATGTGGATCTTAAATGATTTCAAAATAAAAGGAGATATTTCTTTAAAAAGAATTTTTATTTCATCTATGTCAACATCCTTTGATGGGTTTTAAGATTATTTGAAGTTGATTTATTATGATACAAAACTTTTATATTGTTTTGAAGGTTTTGTGATATGTTTGACTGTGGATGTGCTATTTTTATACCATTAATAGTTTATGGTGAAAGTATTGACATTTCGTATTCTAGTTCCAATAAGAATGTTTATGTTATATTTCAATCTTTACATCATATGAATGTGTTGGACAAGTATGTTCCAGGTTGGGGACTGGTAAAAGTAAGCCCTCCAGGTTGGGGACTGGTAAAAGTAAGCCCTCCGGGTTGGTGTCCGGTTATTAGAGGCACTCCGGGTTGGTGTCCGGTTATTAGAGGCACTCCGGGTTGGTGTCCGGTTATTAGAGGCACTCCAGGTTGGTGTCCGGTTATTAGAGGCACTCCGGGTTAGGTTCCGGTTACAGTTAGCCCCAAGGTCTTGGGACGAGGCCTTGAAAAGAAATTAAAGTTTAGCATTATGCATTCCAACATTATGAAAGTGGTTATTGATTTTTGCATGTGATTATTCGATTAGTAGAATATCCATGTGAATAAGTAAATGGCATTATTTCATTTTATTTATGCCATACCATGTTGAAAGTTCATATTTAAAAGGCTTTTGTTTTAGTTATACATTGCCTTAAATGTTTATTCTTATTTATGAAAGTTTCCGCTATATTGTTATCCTTACTGGGCATTTGAGCTCACCCCTTTTCTATGTTTTATTTTTCCCAGGAAGTGAAGAAGTAAATTATGAATGACCTGCAGGGATTTTATGAGGGGATAATAGTGTGGTCTATTGAGACATTATGTTGTTGTAGTAGTTTTTCATTTTATAATGTAATGTAAAACTTATGAATATATCTAGTGTTTCCAAGGATACTAAACCAATCGGTCTTTCGAGATTTGATCTTTCTTGTGATCATGCCAATGTTATGTAATTAATGCACCGACTCTGGGTAACTGGGGTCGGGGCGTTACAGTTGGTATCAGAGGAAGTTTAGTACAAACCTTGGAAGCTAGATTTAGATAAACTCTGATTAGAGCACATAGACCTAAGATGAACTTTGAGGATTAGTATAGAAAAACTTCCTAGAATTTTGGTATTGTAGAGACTTTGTGAGTTTTCCGAGCAATACATCCCTGTCTGGATACGAGCAGGTAGAGGCGGCTCTGGCACAGATGTACCTAGGGGTAAAACCCGAAAACACCGCTTTGAGCTAGACTCGAACGGGAACTGGTGCACGACAACGGGCCTTGCTGCACTCTTGGTTACGACACTCCCGGGGGATATGCTTAGGATAACTCTCATTTTCTTTACAAATCATTTTGAAGGGATTATGAGTATATACTTCCTCAAATAAAACATTCTTATGATTATGGATTATATCCATAAATAGTTCAATTTATGTTAAGTGTTTTATAAGTATGGGATTATGTATTTTGATTCATAAACTGATCTAGTGTATGCCATTGTTTAGAAATGGCGCCCAGTAGAAGGAATGAGAACTCCAGAAATGCACATGATCCAAAGAGAAGGAAGGATCATATCTTTCATGGTCTTAAGCTTGAATTTATAAGAGAAATAGTCTTCCATGTATTATCATCATATGAAGAAATAATATCATGTGTTGATAAGATTAGTAAAGAGTTTACTGAGTCCTATGGCTTTGAAGGGAAGCAAGAGAAGAAAAGGATGGAAGAGAGAAAGATGGATAAAAGTAAGAGGGAAAAGAAGAATTTTCCTATATGTGGTAACTGTGGAAAGAAACACCCTGGAACTTGCCTGAAAGGAATGGGAGTTTGTTATAAGTGTGGAGGAAAAGGGCACAAAGTACGTGACTGCAAGGGTAAGAAAATGGTTTTAAATGTACAATGCTTCATTTCAAGGAGTTTGGACACTACGCGAACCTATGTCCCAGTCATCAGACTATGCCGCAAATGATGCTATTGGATAATAATCAAGTTATGATACTACCACAGATGAAGAGGAATGATTAGAGTTCTTATGTTGATTATGTCAATTGAGTGTTGTATCAACAATGTACTTGTTATAATAATTATGGAATATATAAGGATTGTACTGCAGTACTATTTCATTAAGGACTTGAGATTGTGTGGAACAAAGAAAAGTGACTCATTAGCAGGATAGATTTTTGGAAAATATATGGTTGAGAGAATGATAAACCATAATATAGTTCTGATACTGAGGTAGTGATTTTGGAATAATATGTGATTGTTTTGGATAAATTATATTGGATATTCTTGACTACCTTGGAACTGATTAATGATTTGTATATTCCATCATTGTTGGGGTTTAAAACATTTTTGGATTAATGAAGTATATCCAGCATTCTATATGGAATAAGGGAGCATGAATGTAATCAATAAGGAATATGGTAATACATGATGAAGGTATTCATATGCTATTACGGGGAAAAAAGGATCTATATTATGTTTACCTTCCTTATGAATGTTGGACTGTGAGTTTGTATAGAAGTATTTTGGATAGTTCTAGTTTGGATTATTTTGGATTTCCATAAAAGGACAACCCGGAGGTCGGGCGGCAACCCGTCGCGTCCGGCAAGGCTGCGAGACTTGAACCCGCAACCAAAGGGCGACAAGGGTGTATCACCTACCACTATCCCACGAGATGTCCTGGATTAAATAAAGTAGTTTTTTAAAAGATCTGGTAGATGAATTATAAATTCTTTTATTTTGGAACCCTCTATGAATAGTATAAATAGAATTTTTTTTACGAGTGAATGATGAGTTTTGGTAGAAATTTATTAATGGATAAAACTCTAATTATAAACTAAGTATATCTCCTTATGATCTTAGCCAATCTCATAAATAAATTCCTCATCATTAATAAAAGGAACTTAGAACAAAAATGTTGTCCTAGATGGTACCTTAAATCATCACTAATTTATGGCTTTGGGATTGTTGGCCTTTTCATAGCCATGTTCTCTACCACTCTCCATCAGATAATTGATGGCTAGATTTTTCTTCCATATCCATATTTTCTTACATGGAACCCTAGTATGTGTTATTTTCGGTAATCTTCATACTTTCCACTCTTTATTTTAAATAGAGGACTCATTAATTCATTTTTCGATGTGGGATTTCAACTAAGATATTTTGAAACGTCAAAAATGTGTTATCCTAATACCCTATGTTTTGTTGAACCGATGGTATTTCAAATCATCATAGATTGATGAATTTAAGGACCTCAATTATACACTTGTTTGTGATTGATGACCTCAATCACTACCTATAAATATTTACGTTTTTCCTCCGATTATATGTCTCTAATTTCCACCAATGTTCTCCTAATCGAGATCATAATTTGGTGGTGACCCTTTGATTTCTCTTTTCCTCATATTAAGAATAAATTTTAGTAACCCAATTTCCGATGTGGGTTTTCCCACAAATATATTTTCTACTTTCAACCTTTTATTTTTTAAGAACAATTTCAAATTGCGAGGACGCAATTTATTGAAGGAGGGGAGAATGTGACACCCCAAGATTTCATAGTGTGTTATTTCTTCAAAATAATTCAATAACTTGCACTACACGCAACACTTAGTTCAATTGCACCATGACTTACCAAAAAAGCCATTAAAAGAGGTCATGAATAGTATTAACTAAATTTTAAACTTTATATAATCTTTATAATTTTAGAATCCATATTATGAGTTTCTTAGTCATAATGCAAGAACAGATTCATTTTCAGTATTGCACTTTTATCAACTTTTGATAGTGAAACCTTTTTAAATACAATATTTTAAACTTTTTGACTAAATGGAGACATCAAAAAAATTAAAATGAAACATCCCAAGCTTCCACGGTACGCTTTCCTTTGAATAAAACAGTAGCGTGTGTTGTACGCAACTTCGAGTTCTAACACACCGTAACCAATCAAACTAGCTGTTATGAATAGTAATACATACTTTTTGAAGTTATATATATTTTATATTTTAAAATGGACTTCATTTTTGGATTAGGAATATCAAATTTAGCCTAAGGTGAAATTTTGGTACTTTTCGGATAACTTTCATATTTTGATGAATAGTGAAAATTACTAAATTTTAATTAAAAACAACTTTTTTAATCAAAATAATTAATAGTAATAAATTATGAATTTGAGTGGTTTTAAAGTATATTTAGAATATATTTTTACCATTTAATATAATGTTGTTCATTGGACATAATTTTACAATTAAACCGAACATAAACAAGTGTCAATCTTTTGATAGTTATTATCACTTAAAAACACGCTTTTTGTTTTGACAGCGGGAATTAATTTTAAATTAATTTCTGCCACTTCTGTGTTTTGAATTTAGAAAAATGGATTCCATATTTGGAATCAGGATGTTCAAATTGTGTAAATAGGTAACTTTTATTTTTAGACATTTTGAATAATTACTGCGGTAAATATTTTATTTACCATGGTTAAGGGTAAATCCGGTAAATAAGGGTTAAAATAATAATATTATAATAATACTAAATTACCCTAAAATGTGTCTTAACCATATTGGTTGATACATGGTCGACCATGGGCATCTTTGGGTCAATTTTGGGACCCCATGGATCCACTTGTAAGTGATAATGACACTTTATATTAATTAAGTTAAAATGAATACAAAATGACACAAGCATATATCTTTTAGCAAAACAATTGTTACATAGGGTTATATATTCTTGATTTTAGATTATAAATATTAATTAGAAAGCTAAAACGATTTCCTACATAATTATATTTTATTTATAATTTTTTGACATTAAATAATTTATTTTATTTATGACACAATGATGATTCAGTAATTACTAAAATAGTAAACAATTAACATAATTGATATTATAAATACCCAAATAATTATAATATGAAACTTTTAATGAATTAAACTAATTTTCTAGGATACTATGATATATTAGGATTGATTTAATTGACTTTGTTCGAAGTAATCAATCTGTTATGAGTTTCACAAAAATCAACTATTGAATAGTGTCAAAATTGACATAAAAGAGTTCTTAAAACAAATATTATATTATTAATTGATATTAAATTCCTAAAAATCTAAGGATCGGCCAAGAGACTTATATTATGATAGGTTAATCATTAATGGACCACTTGGGGGTCGCTTGGATGTATATAGTAAGTTTATTAACCATATTATATAAAAATACAAAGAGACATTGTAAAAGTGAAACTAATTAACTTAGAGTTAATACTTAAAGATAAGGTTAATATAAGTACCCAAACCTGTCTAAATTCTATTGGATGAGTTGTTTTAGACCTATACCCACCTCATCCTTTGAATAGTCAACTTTGGAGCCTTTTGAAACCGAATATGAATTTATTATAAATTAATATTTCTAGCTTTTCCAAAGGTGCCCCTCACCCCTCTTATAAAAGGGAACTCCTCCTTCTCTTTTCCTCACACCTCTCAAGCCACTTGGCTCGGCCAAACTCTGCCCAAATACTCTCCCAACATCCATCACTACAACCTAGAGGCCTTAGTTTGATCAGAAAGCCAACCTAATGAGCCCTTTTGATCAAATCAAAAGGAAGAACCCGAAGAAGAGGTAATGATTTCACCACCCTCTTCTAAGTTCATTTCTTCTTCCACTTCTTCTTCCTTTGTTCTTACCATTCTAAAATAATAACTCCAGTATCTCACATATACTGTGATGTTATTATAAGTATGGTACAACCATATTCAGTATTCTATCCACCCTTTTAATAACATGTCACCATACGTGCGTACGTACGGCTTACCGTCTCCACGTCGTGGTGTAATTGTTATTCAATATAATATTATTTGGATGGGTATAATAATGATGTGTAACTCATGTAAATAATAAATATAACATGTTAATGATTCTGTATATATGATATACCATTCATTTATATATTATTTTAATATCAAAAGAATGATATTGTCGCTCGTGCGTACGTACGGACTACCGTCTCCACGAACGCGATAAGATTCATTCTCCATCATATCCATTCAAGTATTATTCTCATTTTAGGGTTAAAAATAATGTTAATACCATTCTGATTATGAATAAGATATAATCTATCCATTAAAAACATGTCTTACGTAACCAAACATTTAAGAAGAACGAATCGATTATCACCCGAAACGACGATAATTCTAAGATATTATTAACAAATCAATGTTAAAAGATCATATATGATATCATATTAATATATATGATTCTTGTATAATTTAATAACAATTATTTCACCATTATACAGGAGGTTAACCTACCCCAACCAAGGAAAAGTACAAGGTAAGGGTTATTTCACAATCTCTTCATTATCCGAGGTTGTTTATATGTAATAATCTACTGGGATCTCTTTATCATCCACATCCATGTTTCTTCGAAATGTTTTTCAAATTTTTTTTACTATTTACAAGAATATGGGTTAAAGTCATTTATACCCTTGTTTGAATTTTTATAAAAGGTTTATAAAGGAATCTTTCCGTCGTTTTCAAAACAAGGTCCTTTTTAACCTTTTCGACAGAATTGAGGTAAGAATGTTTTTTTTATACGGCGGGTGCGGCTATTTTCCGCCGTTATAAAATCTTCAAAGCTTCCCTTACAAGCTTTTAAGAATATTTTCAAAGAAAATGTTTCATTTTATGTGGATCTTAAATGATTTCAAAATAAAAGGAGATATTTCTTTAAAAAGAATTTTTATTTCATCTATGTCAACATCCTTTGATGGGTTTTAAGATTATTTGAAGTTGATTTATTATGATACAAAACTTTTATATTGTTTTGAAGGTTTTGTGATATGTTTGACTGTGGATGTGCTATTTTTATACCATTCATAGTTTATGGTGAAAGTATTGACATTTCGTATTCTAGTTCCAATAAGAATGTTTATGTTATATTTCAATCTTTACATCATATGAATGTGTTGGACAAGTATGTTCCAGGTTGGGGACTGGTAAAAGTAAGCCCTCCAGGTTGGGGACTGGTAAAAGTAAGCCCTCCGGGTTGGTGTCCGGTTATTAGAGGCACTCCGGGTTGGTGTCCGGTTATTAGAGGCACTCCGGGTTGGTGTCCGGTTATTAGAGGCACTCCAGGTTGGTGTCCGGTTATTAGAGGCACTCCGGGTTAGGTTCCGGTTACAGTTAGCCCCAAGGTCTTGGGACGAGGCCTTGAAAAGAAATTAAAGTTTAGCATTATGCATTCCAACATTATGAAAGTGGTTATTGATTTTTGCATGTGATTATTCGATTAGTAGAATATCCATGTGAATAAGTAAATGGCATTATTTCATTTTATTTATGCCATACCATGTTGAAAGTTCATATTTAAAAGGCTTTTGTTTTAGTTATACATTGCCTTAAATGTTTATTCTTATTTATGAAAGTTTCCGCTATATTGTTATCCTTACTGGGCATTTGAGCTCACCCCTTTTCTATGTTTTATTTTTCCCAGGAAGTGAAGAAGTAAATTATGAATGACCTGCAGGGATTTTATGAGGGGATAATAGTGTGGTCTATTGAGACATTATGTTGTTGTAGTAGTTTTTCATTTTATAATGTAATGTAAAACTTATGAATATATCTAGTGTTTCCAAGGATACTAAACCAATCGGTCTTTCGAGATTTGATCTTTCTTGTGATCATGCCAATGTTATGTAATTAATGCACCGACTCTGGGTAACTGGGGTCGGGGCGTTACAGTTGGTATCAGAGGAAGTTTAGTACAAACCTTGGAAGCTAGATTTAGATAAACTCTGATTAGAGCACATAGACCTAAGATGAACTTTGAGGATTAGTATAGAAGAACTTCCTAGAATTTTGGTATTGTAGAGACTTTGTGAGTTTTCCGAGCAATACATCCCTGTCTGGATACGAGCAGGTAGAGGCGGCTCTGGCACAGATGTACCTAGGGGTAAAACCCGAAAACACCGCTTTGAGCTAGACTCGAACGGGAACTGGTGCACGACAACGGGCCTTGCTGCACTCTTGGTTACGACACTCCCGGGGGATATGCTTAGGATAACTCTCATTTTCTTTACAAATCATTTTGAAGGGATTATGAGTATATACTTCCTCAAAGAAAACATTCTTATGATTATGGATTATATCCATAAATAGTTCAATTTATGTTAAGTGTTTTATAAGTATGGGATTATGTATTTTGATTCATAAACTGATCTAGTGTATGCCATTGTTTAGAAATGGCGCCCAGTAGAAGGAATGAGAACTCCAGAAATGCACATGATCCAAAGAGAAGGAAGGATCATATCTTTCATGGTCTTAAGCTTGAATTTATAAGAGAAATAGTCTTCCATGTATTATCATCATATGAAGAAATAATATCATGTGTTGATAAGATAAGTAAAGAGTTTACTGAGTCCTATGGCTTTGAAGGGAAGCAAGAGAAGAAAAGGATGGAAGAGAGAAAGATGGATAAAAGTAAGAGGGAAAAGAAGAATTTTCCCATATGTGGTAACTGTGGAAAGAAACACCCTGGAACTTGCCTGAAAGGAATGGGAGTTTGTTATAAGTGTGGAGGAAAAGGGCACAAAGTACGTGACTGCAAGGGTAAGAAAATGGTTTTAAATGTACAATGCTTCATTTCAAGGAGTTTGGACACTACGCGAACCTATGTCCCAGTCATCAGACTATGCCGCAAATGATGCTATTGGATAATAATCAAGTTATGATACTACCACAGATGAAGAGGAATGATTAGAGTTCTTATGTTGATTATGTCAATTGAGTGTTGTATCAACAATGTACTTGTTATAATAATTATGGAATATATAAGGATTGTACTGCAGTACTATTTCATTAAGGACTTGAGATTGTGTGGAACAAAGAAAAGTGACTCATTAGCAGGATAGATTTTTGGAAAATATATGGTTGAGAGAATGATAAACCATAATATAGTTCTGATACTGAGGTAGTGATTTTGGAATAATATGTGATTGTTTTGGATAAATTATATTGGATATTCTTGACTACCTTGGAACTGATTAATGATTTGTATATTCCATCATTGTTGGGGTTTAAAACATTTTTGGATTAATGAAGTATATCCAGCATTCTATATGGAATAAGGGAGCATGAATGTAATCAATAAGGAATATGGTAATACATGATGAAGGTATTCATATGCTATTACGGGGAAAAAAGGATCTATATTATGTTTACCTTCCTTATGAATGTTGGACTGTGAGTTTGTATAGAAGTATTTTGGATAGTTCTAGTTTGGATTATTTTGGATTTCCATAAAAGGACAACCCGGAGGTCGGGCGGCAACCCGTCGCGTCCGGCAAGGCTGCGAGACTTGAACCCGCAACCAAAGGGCGACAAGGGTGTATCACCTACCACTATCCCACGAGATGTCCTGGATTAAATAAAGTAGTTTTTTAAAAGATCTGGTAGATGAATTATAAATTCTTTTATTTTGGAACCCTCTATGAATAGTATAAATAGAATTTTTTTTACGAGTGAATGATGAGTTTTGGTAGAAATTTATTAATGGATAAAACTCTAATTATAAACTAAGTATATCTCCTTATGATCTTAGCCAATCTCATAAATAAATTCCTCATCATTAATAAAAGGAACTTAGAACAAAAATGTTGTCCTAGATGGTACCTTAAATCATCACTAATTTATGGCTTTGGGATTGTTGGCCTTTTCATAGCCATGTTCTCTACCACTCTCCATCAGATAATTGATGGCTAGATTTTTCTTCCATATCCATATTTTCTTACATGGAACCCTAGTATGTGTTATTTTCGGTAATCTTCATACTTTCCACTCTTTATTTTAAATAGAGGACTCATTAATTCATTTTTCGATGTGGGATTTCAACTAAGATATTTTGAAACGTCAAAAATGTGTTATCCTAATACCCTATGTTTTGTTGAACCGATGGTATTTCAAATCATCATAGATTGATGAATTTAAGGACCTCAATTATACACTTGTTTGTGATTGATGACCTCAATCACTACCTATAAATATTTACGTTTTTCCTCCGATTATATGTCTCTAATTTCCACCAATGTTCTCCTAATCGAGATCATAATTTGGTGGTGACCCTTTGATTTCTCTTTTCCTCATATTAAGAATAAATTTTAGTAACCCAATTTCCGATGTGGGTTTTCCCACAAATATATTTTCTACTTTCAACCTTTTATTTTTTAAGAACAATTTCAAATTGCGAGGACGCAATTTATTGAAGGAGGGGAGAATGTGACACCCCAAGATTTCATAGTGTGTTATTTCTTCAAAATAATTCAATAACTTGCACTACACGCAACACTTAGTTCAATTGCACCATGACTTACCAAAAAAGCCATTAAAAGAGGTCATGAATAGTATTAACTAAATTTTAAACTTTATATAATCTTTATAATTTTAGAATCCATATTATGAGTTTCTTAGTCATAATGCAAGAACAGATTCATTTTCAGTATTGCACTTTTATCAACTTTTGATAGTGAAACCTTTTTAAATACAATATTTTAAACTTTTTGACTAAATGGAGACATCAAAAAAATTAAAATGAAACATCCCAAGCTTCCACGGTACGCTTTCCTTTGAATAAAACAGTAGCGTGTGTTGTACGCAACTTCGAGTTCTAACACACCGTAACCAATCAAACTAGCTGTTATGAATAGTAATACATACTTTTTGAAGTTATATATATTTTATATTTTAAAATGGACTTCATTTTTGGATTAGGAATATCAAATTTAGCCTAAGGTGAAATTTTGGTACTTTTCGGATAACTTTCATATTTTGATGAATAGTGAAAATTACTAAATTTTAATTAAAAACAACTTTTTTAATCAAAATAATTAATAGTAATAAATTATGAATTTGAGTGGTTTTAAAGTATATTTATAATATATTTTTACCATTTAATATAATGTTGGTCATTGGACATAATTTTACAATTAAACCGAACATAAACAAGTGTCAATCTTTTGATAGTTATTATCACTTAAAAACACGCTTTTTGTTTTGACAGCGGGAATTAATTTTAAATTAATTTCTGCCACTTCTGTGTTTTTTAATTTAGAAAAATGGATTCCATATTTGGAATCAGGATGTTCAAATTGTGTAAATAGGTAACTTTTATTTTTAGACATTTTGAATAATTACTGCGGTAAATATTTTATTTACCATGGTTAAGGGTAAATCCGGTAAATAAGGGTTAAAATAATAATATTATAATAATACTAAATTACCCTAAAATGTGTCTTAACCATATTGGTTGATACATGGTCGACCATGGGCATCTTTGGGTCAATTTTGGGACCCCATGGATCCACTTGTAAGTGATAATGACACTTTATATTAATTAAGTTAAAATGAATACAAAATGACACAAGCATATATCTTTTAGCAAAACAATTGTTACATAGGGTTATATATTCTGGATTTTAGATTATAAATATTAATTAGAAAGCTAAAACGATTTCCTACATAATTATATTTTATTTATAATTTTTTGACATTAAATAATTTATTTTATTTATGACACAATGATGATTCAGTAATTACTAAAATAGTAAACAATTAACATAATTGATATTATAAATACCCAAATAATTATAATATGAAACTTTTAATGAATTAAACTAATTTTCTAGGATACTATGATATATTAGGATTGATTTAATTGACTTTGTTCGAAGTAATCAATCTGTTATGAGTTTCACAAAAATCAACTATTGAATAGTGTCAAAATTGACATAAAAGAGTTCTTAAAACAAATATTATATTATTAATTGATATTAAATTCCTAAAAATCTAAGGATCGGCCAAGAGACTTATATTATGATAGGTTAATCATTAATGGACCACTTGGGGGTCGCTTGGATGTATATAGTAAGTTTATTAACCATATTATATAAAAATACAAAGAGACATTGTAAAAGTGAAACTAATTAACTTAGAGTTAATACTTAAAGATAAGGTTAATATAAGTACCCAAACCTGTCTAAATTCTATTGGATGAGTTGTTTTAGACCTATACCCACCTCATCCTTTGAATAGTCAACTTTGGAGCCTTTTGAAACCGAATATGAATTTATTATAAATTAATATTTCTAGCTTTTCCAAAGGTGCCCCTCACCCCTCTTATAAAAGGGCACTCCTCCTTCTCTTTTCCTCACACCTCTCAAGCCACTTGGCTTGGCCAAACTCTGCCCAAATACTCTCCCAACATCCATCACTACAACCTAGAGGCCTTAGTTTGATCAGAAATCCAACCTAAGGAGCCCTTTTGATCAAATCAAAAGGAAGAACCCGAAGAAGAGGTAATGATTTCACCACCCTCTTCTAAGTTCATTTCTTCTTCCACTTCTTCTTCCTTTGTTCTTACCATTCTAAAATAATAACTCCAGTATCTCACATATACTGTGATGTTATTATAAGTATGGTACAACCATATTCAGTATTCTATCCACCCTTTTAATAACATGTCACCATACGTGCGTACGTACGGCTTACCGTCTCCACGTCGTGGTGTAATTGTTATTCAATATAATATTATTTGGATGGGTATAATAATGATGTGTAACTCATGTAAATAATAAATATAACATGTTAATGATTCTGTATATATGATATACCATTCATTTATATATTATTTTAATATCAAAAGAATGATATTGTCGCTCGTGCGTACGTACGGACTACCGTCTCCACGAACGCGATAAGATTCATTCTCCATCATATCCATTCAAGTATTATTCTCATTTTAGGGTTAAAAATAATGTTAATATCATTCTGATTATGAATAAGATATAATCTATCCATTAAAAACATGTCTTACGTAACCAAACATTTAAGAAGAACGAATCGATTATCACCCGAAACGACGATAATTCTAAGATATTATTAACAAATCAATGTTAAAAGATCATATATGATATCATATTAATATATATGATTCTTGTATAATTTAATAACAATTATTTCACCATTATACAGGAGGTTAACCTACCCCAACCAAGGAAAAGTACAAGGTAAGGGTTATTTCACAATCTCTTCATTATCCGAGGTTGTTTATATGTAATAATCTACTGGGATCTCTTTATCATCCACATCCATGTTTCTTCGAAATGTTTTTCAAATTTTTTTACTATTTACAAGAATATGGGTTAAAGTCATTTATACCCTTGTTTGAATTTTTATAAAAGGTTTATAAAGGAATCTTTCCGTCGTTTTCAAAACAAGGTCCTTTTTAACCTTTTCGACAGAATTGAGGTAAGAATGTTTTTTTTATACGGCGGGTGCGGCTATTTTCCGCCGTTATAAAATCTTCAAAGCTTCCCTTACAAGATTTTAAGAATATTTTCAAAGAAAATGTTTGATTTTATGTGGATCTTAAATGATTTCAAAATAAAAGGAGATATTTCTTTAAAAAGAATTTTTATTTCATCTATGTCAACATCCTTTGATGGGTTTTAAGATTATTTGAAGTTGATTTATTATGATACAAAACTTTTATATTGTTTTGAAGGTTTTGTGATATGTTTGACTGTGGATGTGCTATTTTTATACCATTCATAGTTTATGGTGAAAGTATTGACATTTCGTATTCTAGTTCCAATAAGAATGTTTATGTTATATTTCAATCTTTACATCATATGAATGTGTTGGACAAGTATGTTCCAGGTTGGGGACTGGTAAAAGTAAGCCCTCCAGGTTGGGGACTGGTAAAAGTAAGCCCTCCGGGTTGGTGTCCGGTTATTAGAGGCACTCCGGGTTGGTGTCCGGTTATTAGAGGCACTCCGGGTTGGTGTCCGGTTATTAGAGGCACTCCGGGTTGGTGTCCGGTTATTAGAGGCACTCCGGGTTGGGTTCCGGTTACAGTTAGCCCCAAGGTCTTGGGACGAGGCCTTGAAAAGAAATTAAAGTTTAGCATTATGCATTCCAACATTATGAAAGTTGTTATTGATTTTTGCATGTGATTATTCGATTAGTAGAATATCCATGTGAATAAGTAAATGGCATTATTTCATTTTATTTATGCCATACCATGTTGAAAGTTCATATTTAAAAGGCTTTTGTTTTAGTTATACATTGCCTTAAATGTTTATTCTTATTTATGAAAGTTTCCGCTATATTGTTATCCTTACTGGGCATTTGAGCTCACCCCTTTTCTATGTTTTATTTTTCCCAGGAAGTGAAGAAGTAAATTATGAATGACCTGCAGGGATTTTATGAGGGGATAATAGTGTGGTCTATTGAGACATTATGTTGTTGTAGTAGTTTTTCATTTTATAATGTAATGTCAAACTTATGAATATATCTAGTGTTTCCAAGGCTACTAAACCAATCGGTCTTTCGAGATTTGATCTTTCTTGTGATCATGCCAATGTTATGTAATTAATGCACCGACTCTGGGTAACTGGGGTCGGGGCGTTACATCTCATAAAAATGAGTCATCATATATTTGGACAACATGAATAGTATTGAGGATGTAATGTATAAGTGAACATTGATGATGAATAGATAACATATGAATGTCAATTATATTCACGGATTAATAGTCAACATTCATTGGAAATATATATTTATTTAATTATATATTTATAATTATAAATATAAATATAAAAATTTTAAAATTATTTATATATAATTTTAAATATATATAATTAAAAGGTATTTATATATAATTATAAATATATAAAAAGATTAAATATATAAAATATATTTATTATTTAATGAAATTTATTATATATATTTATATTTGAATTATTAAAAAAAATATTAATTATAAACATTCTTTTCTCATTCATTGTATATAAACAAACAATATTTTTGAATATAAATATAATAAATTTACATAAATTAATAATATTTTTTTTATTGATAAATTTTATCAGTGCTAAAAATAATGCTGAAAAATATTCTATCTATCAACACTAAATAAAATAGTGATTAAGGGTACACCTTTATTAGAATGTTTTTCAATGCTGATAAAGGGTATATTTATCAGTGCTTTTAGGTAATGATGATAAAGGTTCCCCTTTTATCAGTACATTCAAATTAGAACTGATAAATCCCAATGCATACATTGTTATAATTTAATTCAAAATATATTATTGTTATACTTTCATTCAAATTATTTATTAAAATAAATAGTGTGTTTTTTCAAATTTAAATCGATGTGCCCCTCACTAAGAGTTGTTTAATTTTAGGTGAACTAATGTGTTCATTGACCAAAATAGTGAGATCGAAGCGGTGTGCCCCCGCACCATGTGTAGTCTTGTTTTGGATGACCCAATGTGTTCTTTGATAGAACCAGTGCAATTCACATCGATTCTGATTTATAAATAAACGATGATGAGATCGCTTATTGGTTAAATAATTTTTCAACCAATGAAATTCTCCTGAGTTCTCCCAACATCAGTCTAGTGGGGAAATCAGAAATTGGTGTTTGATTTTCTCCAAATATTTGTAAAATCCTCAAGGGATACTCCCACTAAGAACCTTACAACATCAACTTGGGTGTAGATCACACACTTTTGGACAATGTATTCATTTCATGTATCACTATTCTATCAGTCTTATCATTATTCATACTAATTTTATAATAATCAAAATGTTTTGAAATAGAAGTTAGAAACTAGAAGATGGATTCAAAATTTCATAATGTCAGGAACCAAGACATGGTAAAACGTGGCCATTTTGATGGAAATAACTTCTTTTGGTGGCATGAAAAGGTTATGTTTCTTCTTACGGTATTTAAGATTTCATATATTCTAGAACTGAATCTTCCTCCTATTATAGAGAAGCCTGGGTGAATTTCTGATTGAACACCTATTGACGTGATTCAATTCAATCACATTTGGGAAATGAGGTTGAAACATATTGATGATGATGTTTTGTGTTGAGGACATATTCTCAACAGATTAATAAATAATGATTATGACTATTTCCAAAAAATGACCACTGCTCCAGATATTTTGGATGTTCTTGAATTCAAATAAAAAGAGGAGGAAGATGGTGCCAATAAGTTATTTATTTCAGATTATCTGAACCAAAAGATGGTTGATTACTAGCCAGTTTTGGAGAAAGGTCATGAGCTTCATGTTTTATCAAATAAAAATCTTTCCCTTAAAACTAATATACCTGAAATTCTTTATATAGGTGAAACTTTTTCAAAATTTCCACTTGTGGGGAAAGATTTTGGTAAATCACTCATAAAAAAGTGTAATGATATTTCGTTAGAGAAATTGAAAATTATTCTCTGTATTATAGAATATCCCCTCTAGATTGATGTGGGTATGAATTCACAATTTGATATTATTTTTAATATCATTGAGGAAAATATGAAACCATACTCCTCCTTAAATGTCAAGAAGAAAATTAAACAATTCGTGAATAAAGGAAATCATTCCAAGAAAAAAAGAGGATTCTTTTTATTTGGAAAACATTGGAACTTTTTTAAGTTAATGTTTTTATCGAAAAAAATTTCACAAACACACTAAAAATTTGGTGACTAATTAAAATATAGTCTTAATGATATCCAAAGTCAATATGACATCAATAATGATGGAAAAATTTCCAGATTCAGGAGCAATGATGCATGTGTGCAAGTATCGTTCAACGTTCAAAACATTTGAAGATTGTATTATCACGAAGGAGATATATCTTGGAAAGAATGCATGAATAAATCTTAGAGGAAAAAGAATCATAGAGATTGAATTAACTTCTTAGAAGATGTTACACTTCTATATGTGTTGTATATCCCTGAAATTTAA
The DNA here is from genome assembly GCA_963277665.1 of Viscum album. Classification (NCBI taxonomy): domain Eukaryota; kingdom Viridiplantae; phylum Streptophyta; class Magnoliopsida; order Santalales; family Viscaceae; genus Viscum; species Viscum album. The sequence goes on along the minus strand of OY728126.1, from coordinate 808,386,161 downwards.
GAAGAACATTGATTCTGTCGATCATCTTAGTTTGATGGGATTTCAGGTTTCATTCATATCAGACAAGGTTATCTTGTTGAAGGGAGGAATGTTTTTTGGGAAAGGGTACTCTAATAATGCCATGTATCAACATTATATTAATAATATTCATGAATCTTATTCATACTTTATTGAATCTTATAATTTTTTTCTTCATCGTTTAGCACATGATAATTATAAAACATTAAAAGTAATGAAGATGTAAAACATGATTAACATTAAAAATTATTTTGATGAATGTGAAACATGTGCGGAAACTAAACTAGTTTATAATCCTTTTCATAGTGTTGAAATAAATATTGATAATTTATATTTAGTGAATTATTATATTTTTGAATTAAATGGCTTTTTAAAACATGGGGTAAAAATATATTTTATTACTTTTGTTGATGATTTCTGTAGATATTTACATGTTTATCTTTTTAAAATTACGGATGAAGCCTTTACTATGTTCAATAAGTATAAATCAGAAGTTTAAAACCAATTCCTCAAAAAGATTAATGTTTAATGCTTAGATAGAGGTTGTGAAACATTATGAACGTTTTTAAGGAATTCTATAAAAAAAATGGTACAATTCACCCAATAACTTTCCCTTAAAAACCTCATAAAAATGGCTTAGGTGAAAGGAAAAATCACCCTTTCGTAGAAATAGTAAATTTCATGATTAATAAATCAAAATTATAAATAAATATAAGGGGTTAAGATTTATTTACAGCATCTCATATCCATAATAGAATTTCTGATATGAAAACTATGTTATCCCCTTATGAAATTTGGAGAGGTAGAACACCTAATATTTTTTAAATCAATATGTGGGGTTGTTTATCAAGTTATAGACTTCCAAATCCTAAAAGAACTGAAATTGGTCCTAGAGCAACTAATGGTGTTTTTTGGATATAGAGAAAATAGAAAATCATATAGAATTCTGGATTTGGGAGCTAATATAATTATTGAATCAGGTGATGTGGAGTATTTTGAAAATAAGTTTTATAAAGTTGATATGGAGGAAGTTATTACTCATACCCCAAAATCATGTATTCCATCTAGTTCAAATAGAATAGTAGAGAATAATAATGATTCTTTAGTTTAACCTAAATAATGTATAATAATTAGAAAAGAGAAACATGTACATATAGACTTCATTTCTCATGATTCCATAATATTCCACGTTTAATGAGATCAAAATAAGCATCTTCTGAATAAGTATCATACAGTATGTACTATAGAAGATGACCCAAAGGCTTATAAAGTGTCTATAACTTCTAAAGTGGTTTCTTTCTGAAAATAAGCAATTAATGATTAAATGGATTCCATTAAAAGAATAATACATGTGTCATTATGGAATTACCAAGAGGTTCAAATCCTATTTTTAGTAAATGGTTTCTCAAGAAGAAATATGATTCCAATGGTAAAATTCAAGATTTTAAAGATATATTAGTTGGAAAATGTTCCATACAAAAATAATGGAATGATTATTTTGGTACTGATACCCATGTATCTCAAATTACTTCAATAATGATATTATTTTCTTTAGCTTCAATTAGAAATTTTTTGTTCATCAAATGGATGTGAAAAATACTTTTTGAAAATAGATATTTAAATGAAGATATTTACATGGAACAACTAGAAGGGTTTGTTTTACTAGGTAATGAAAACAATGTATGTAAACGATTCAAATCTATTTATGGTCTTAATCAAGCACAGAATTAATGAAATGATAAATTCAATTATATTATTTTATCTAGTAGATTTACCCATATAATGTGAACAAATGTGTTTATTCAATGTTTAAAAAATAATATAGAGTTATTCTATGTCAATATGTGGACGATATGTGAATTTTTAAAACCAATATGATTGGTGTAATTTAGAATAATAATTACTTGTCATTATTTTTAAAATAAAGGTCCTTGGAATAGTTGATAATATTCTTGGAATTAATGATAGAAAAATAGTGGGAATTATTCTTTATGTTAGTCTCATTACATATATATATTATTTAATGAAATTTGATTATTTTGGTTGAAATATTCCAATACTCTATTTGATACTAATTTCAAACTTTTATAAATTTGTTTAGAGATGTAGAAAAACTTGAGTATGCTATTGTAATTGGTTATTTAATGTATGTAATGAATTGAACTGTACCTGAAATTTTTTTAGTATGTAAAATGTGTATATATACTAGTAATCCTAGTTTGGGTCACTAGATATGTGTAATGAGGATTTTTTTGACACTTAATAAAGACCAATGATTTAATTTTATACTCTAATTATTATCAAGATGTATTTGAAAAATACACTGATGCATGCGGGACTACTAATATTAGTGAAAACAAAATCCACTAATGGATGGTTTTTTACTCTGAGAGATTCTTCTGTTTCTTGGGATTCAAGAAAAAAATGTGTATTTAACATTCTAAAATAGATCCAGAGTTAATCTCCTTTGTATCAAATGAGAAGGAATCTAATTGGATTAGGAATCTATAATTGGATATAAGATTATGGCCTAGATTGATGACTCTTATCACTATCAATTTTGATAGTGAAGAAACATTATCAAGGGAACGTAGTTGCATGTACAATGGAATTTATAGACCAATAATTTTGAGTCACGATTATGTGAGGAAATTGTTACAAGATGGTACCATAACAATTGTTTATATGAGATAGTGTAAAAACCCAATAGATCTATTTACAAAATCTCTCATGAGAGAGATTATTCACACAGCTAATAAAGAGATGTGGTTAAATCCTATATAATGAATCATTTAAATTATTGGAACCCAACACTAGCTTTAGGTAGATCCTAATCAATGTGTTTAATGGGTAAAAACAAGTTACAAGAATTATTGTTGATATTGACAATTATAGCACCAAATATATTTGTGTCAATATCATCTGTTATGACTAGAGGTTAAGTTATAAAATCTTAACCAAATATTAAGACTCAATGAGTTATGTGGTCTAATAATGGAATCACATTGTAATATTTTTCCCAAGTGAAAATAAAAGTGGTGATGCATCATATAGGAGTTAATATATTTACACCTTAGATAGTTCATGAAAAGGATATAAGCATATGTCCTTAAAATTGTTACAAAATGATATGTTTGATGAAAGTTTCATTGCATATATGATATTTCCAGTTTATCTTAAATGTTAAAAAGTATAATGTTTAAACAAATTATAAATCTAGTAAACTTTGAGATATTGATTCAATATAAAGGTTTAAATCGAAATATACCTTTATTATTTATAATGAAATAATTGTGATCTGGTGAATTAATATTTAAGAATAAAAGTTGGGGACTATTTTAATTTTATTGAAAATACTTTATTTTTATAGTTATATTCAAATTATTTTTTTAAATAAATATAGTTTTTTTTAATTTGAACTGGTGTGCCACTCACCAAGAGTTGTGAAATGGTTAGATTGAATGGATGTGTCCCTTACTAAGAGTTTATCGTTTCATTCGAACCAATATGTTCATTAATTAATCCCTTGAAATTGGAATTAATTTCAATTTATAAATAAGTGATGATGATATCGCTTTTGTGTTAATAAATTTTTCAATTGAAGAAGTTATCTAGATTTCTCCCAATATCATTGCAATGGCGAAATCAGAAATTAGTGTTTGATTTTCCCCAATCCATGGTGAAATCCATGAGGGAAACTTCCACTGAGAACCCTACTCTATAAATGTGGGGGTGGATCAACCTCTTTTGGACAGTGAATTCTATTCACACAAAAAGGTTCTACTTATCTTCTCATTATTCCAACTTATTTTCTAGAATCCCTTGATGGGATCTGTTGTAGTGTGTTCTATATTATGGTGTTAAACATTTCACCTTAGGTTTTGGGACACATTTCTTATTTATTATGCTCTAATATCCAGATAAGTTCTAGTACTACCCCTGTTTTTGTTGTTATAGTCTTATGTCATTAATTATATAGATATATTCTACATATTAAGACATATGTCATTATTTTATCCATTGAAAATAGTTTTTTTATAGGTCTTTTGGTTTTTCAATCACATACTATTTTTACATGGTTATCATTTTCTACTTTTCATTACCATATATCTTTACTCTTTTGTAAGCCTTCCTTTTTAATCTCATTAAATTTTTTTAATATAGTGATATTTTATTATTTCTTTTCCTCTCTAATATATAATCATGTATTTCGTCCTCCATAAGATAGAATACATAATAATATTTATTTATTATCAAACATGTTAAAATAATTAATGCTAGAAAAAACAATAATACATGGATATTCTGACACCACCATATCAAATAAAGACACTTGGTAATGAAGTGTGCTTTTTAGTATTATTACTTGTTTATATATATATTTATTGAAATAATATCGCGGTTATGAATATTAATTATAAAAAAACCAGAAATTATATTTATATCTCACTTAAAAAATTGGTCATAATCTACTGGGATTAGCCACCAAATAGGGGACTACCAGGGTCATCATTATAGTAAAAAACATAATAAAATTAGCCTATAAATCTTATTGCAATCATGTTCTAGAGGTAATAAAATTAAATATTCATATGATATTATATATGAACCTAATTTTGTTCAATTATTTAATTAATAAAGTAAAATAATTTAATTTATATATGTTTTTATAGTTTTTAATGATAATTAACTCTTAAACAGCAAACTATCAACCTTTTAATTAAATAAAAATAAAAATATAATATTTGAAATTTTTTGTGATATTAAACACCCATTTAGTGTTTTAAAAAATTATATTCAAGGAATATAAACATTCTCATATTAATGAGCCTGTCTTTCCTTATATGCCTAGGACATCTACTTCTATGGGAGGAAAAGAGTTTGAGGGCTGTAAATGTGGCACCATACGTTCACCAAAATTAGCAGTTTTTTTGTACCCATGAATATATGAAAACCATTGGACACTAATTATAATGATAATTCATTAGGTCCAAAGGAAAAAACAATTCAAGAATTTTATATCATTACATGCTAAATTCAACATTAGTATATGGTTTGACGATTGGAAAAGTGTGAAAATAGGACACTTTTACTATTATGGGAGACCATTTTGGTATGATTGTTTATTATTATTTTATATATCTTGAATTTATATTTATAGTAATATATATTTTCTAATTCTTATCATATGACATATGATATAAATGAAAATGATGTATTTAGGTTAGGAAATGGAGTTGTAAATCATCACTTGCATCATAGTTCATTTTTGGGAGTACACATCATGAAAATCCATGTGATATATATCCATTTGTAGATGAATATACATGGGAAAAAATTCATGAAAGTAGATAATGAGATGGGTTTTAGGTATGTTCAATGCTATATTTTTAAATTTTTTTATATTAATGAAAATTGTATTATTCTTTATAAACATAAAACATTGAGATCTCATCCAGATATTCATGTTAAAAATGTAAACCCTCATATGTCATCTCAGGGTGGGTATTAGATATTAGAATAACAAATGCTAGAAGAAAAACTTCAAATGCAGAGAGATGAGTCAATAGGATCTGGAGAGGTTGTCCCTCATTCCCCCCACTAGACATCAAAAATGTAAGAGGGATCGAGCGGGAAACAGGTATAATATCCTACAAACAAGTCAAGAGTTGTAGCTGATAATTTTTGAAGATGTTTATTTATTTAGTGAAGTTAAATAAACTTTATCAATATTGTAATTCATTATATTTTTTTCAAATATTCAATATTGTATTATCTTTGAGGAGAATAGAAGACATGGGCTCTTTATATTTGGGGGTACACATGAAATTTTATCTACATCATTGGGAAAGCCTGAACACCCTGGTTGTGTACGAGGATACCCAACAGGTGTGTTAGTAAGAATGGTGTTTCCACGTTTGGATGCATCTTCAAGTGATCATGTTTATAAAAAATATAATATTCTGATGAAAAATTTTAGGATGTTTAAGCGATTATATAGTAAATGGTCATAGCTTCTATACAAGAAATGTTTTCATACATGCGAGTACAATTTTATTCTGGCATTCTGACTCATCCACCTCCTCCAACCGATCCTAATCCTTTTTATCCTACTCTAAAACCGCCTCCTCCATAGCTTCTAAGTAACTGTGAGTTATTTATTGATGATACTCATCATATTTTTGCATATGGGATGATATATTATCTCAACGATATCATTCATAATCTCCAGATTGAGATAGAGCATTAGATGGTCACTTTTCATGATATTATATATAGATCAGCAAAAATACCATGTTCTATAGATGAAGTGAGTATATTTGGAAAAAGTATCTATCATTTTTTGGTTTGGACATCTAGACTACATTTTCATATTACAATAGAGGCACGTATATATGTTATACTTAATTTAATTTTTTTAGTAATTTCATTTTCGCATCATAATGTTTATATATTTCTATAATTTATTTATGAATACATTAAAGGTAATGAAATACTATATAAGTAGTAAGAAATTCAATGTGCCATGAATTCGGATATAGATTCCACTAGTCTTGATCGATTGTCAAGATACTCTAATTTTGTTTTGGGAGTATATGAGATTTCACTTGATGATTCTATTTGTGGGAGTAAAATGAATGTAAACCTTTTTAAAAGTGACATCGTGCCACTTATAGCTGATGAGAAATTGGGCATCAAAATGACACAAGTTTTTCCCATGTGAGTAGATTATTATATTTTCTTTCTATGAAATTATTGAAAATTTAAATTATGTATTATTTTTTTAGGTATCTATATAAAATTTGTGAAGAGAATTACATGAAATCTGTGTATAGATTTATGGACCCACAAATTATTTCCCTAACAGCTAAAACAATGATAGATTCTCAAACAAAAGTTTATATAGCTTAATGATTTTAGTATAATGTGATCATTCGTTCTTGAATATTTCAATATCTTTAAAGGTATGGATTATTTTTTCTCACAATTAGTTATACAGAACATAACTTATATAAAAACCACAATAAATTTTCTTTTATATCAATGTTCATTGGATGTTGTGTTTTTTTTAAGAGATAGGGAATTGTATTGGTCATTCTCTATCGATTGTGTTGCGAGAGAAAACATTAATAATATATTGAACTTTTATGTTTGGTTGTTATAATAATTTTATATATTATAATGAATAAAATTTATAAATTTTCATATTATTTTCAAACAAGGATTGACATTTCTATAGAGATATGACAAAAAATAAGAGAAACTAGATCGCCAAGATCAAATATGTAGAAGTTAAGGTGAATTATCATTTACAATTACTAAATTTTGGATATATTAAATAAAGATTTTATTATGAAATATAATATCTTTGAAATAATTTCATAAATAAAAATTGTTAATAGAATGTGGATATTGTGTTTTATGATTCATGTATGAAATAATTTCAATCGAAAATATTTCAATGTTTCATAAGGTTAGGTTTCTTTATAAATTTCTCCATAATATTTAATATGTTTTATTGAAAATTCATGTGAAATGATTTTTTATTTTTTTTTTATCTTTTTTATGAAGTTTAATCATATAGTACATATGATTTAGGGAATTTAAAAATTAAATGGGAAAATAATTTTTCAAGTATGGTTTTTTTTAGTTTATTTTAAAGTTCAATGTATTGTGTATTATTTGGGATTTTGGGTTGCCTCTTGTGTTTTTTTGCTGTTTTTGGTGGAAGATCTGAATCAATATACATTGGTTTTCGGTTTATTTGAATCATAAATGGTATGTTTATTTTTATTCCCTTTCAATATTCTACCTCTTGTGCTTCATTTTGCAATTTTTTTATCTATTTTCTATTTCTTGTTGCTGATAGTTGAGGTGATGAATTGATGTACATTTTTTATATAAAATATTGTTTTTTCAAGTTGTTTTTTTATAACTAACATGAGAAATAAAGACTACATGTTTTTGATGATACAAATTCAATAAAAAATGTGAACAAACATTTATCTTGTCAGTTATTTAATATAACTGACATGAGAAAAAATTATCAGGTCAGTTATTTTTAATAAACAACATAATAAATCATTTATATTGTGTTTTTTGAATCATTTATTTGATAAATGGCTTAGAAAATCAAATACATTAATTAATTATAACATCAGTTTTATGTAACGGACATAAAGAAACATTATTTTTTACGTCCCCTATAACCATGTTTCTTAAAACCTGATGTGGAAAAAACAAAAAAAAACCAATGTGAAAACCCTTTTATACACTATTGGATGGATCTGGCACATTATTTCTAACATCGATACTTGAAAAAAATTGTGTACTTGGGATACAATCGAAGTAAAGGATACATAGTAGGTAACTGGTCCAACATTCTATGATATTTAAAAAGATCTAATGAACCGTGGACTTAGCTTTCCTTTCTTTACAATAGACATAACACTTTTCCAAAGATATATTTTAAGGGAAACATGATCACCAACCAAAAATAAATTTTTTTCCCTCATGTTATATGCAAAAAAAATTGTATGCTCTGATCTATCCTCATGTGTTTCTGGATCATCATCACTTTCCCTGCCACATCCTCTATGAATTCTAGTCCCATAAACTTCCTTGATTAGAATTCATCCCAAATTGATAGAGTTCAACACCAGTTTCCATACAATGCTTCAAAAGGTTCCATAAAAATAATTTAATGAAAACTATTATTATACAAAAAATCGACTATAAAAATATAATGATCCAGAAATCCTTAATAACCAATTGAACAAGCATGTAACATGTATTCAGAATTATCCATTTTTCTCTCTGACTATCCATCAGATTGAGAATGAAAGGTTATTCTAAAATTCAATTCAGTTCACAGAAATTTCTGAAGACCGTTCCATAAGATATAATTTAATCTAAGATCACATTAAGATATAATAGAGAGATTAAATCCATGAAACCTAACTATGTATTGAGGGAACATTCGATAAAAATGACATTGGATAATCTTTAACATCATTTCTTTATTTATTTTATTTTTTTACAAAATTTATAGTTTAATGGGTGTTGTTATATCTAAAATAAATAATTAAAACATAAGATAAATTTTCTTCAAATTATTGGTTTCAATCATAACAAGTGGTTTACATGATGTTCTTAACAATTCCCCAAGTCATTGTCTATAATTTAGAATTTATATAAGTAAACCATTTCCCTTAATGTTTTCACTATACAAGTGTTTTCTTAGGATGAATTTTCAAACTATTTTTTTCATTTCATTATTTTAATCCATAGGATATAAAGGTTATAAAAATTTATTAGGTTCCACATTCAAATGGTGAAAACTGTATTAATTTTTAAGACTCTTCTATAATAATAAATATTTTTCTCTAATAAAAATAATTCTTTATAATAGGTGAAAATAATATAATCACTAAATTTGATGCCTTTCATTGTGATTAAATACTAATCCAAATTAATATAATATATATTTAAACTATCGTAGTCTATTTTAATTCCTTGAAACAATATTTCCTTATTATATTGGCTTTCAATCATCACAAGGCTTCTCTACCTATATATATTTAAGAAATTTAAAATATTTTAGAGAGTATGAAGGAAAAATATTATTCATTGTATTGTTTTATGTACTATATAATTATATGAATATTATATTTGTGGGTGAATAAGTATCCCCATTTGATTAATTCCTAAATTTTGAAATCAAACTCTTTAATTTTTTTATTTCATGTCCCCCTCAATATTACCTCAAAACCTCACCTCATTTGAAACACTATTAAAAGATAGATCTTCACATACAATTTTAATTATTAGACATAATATCCTACTCCATTCCATGTTTTTTATAAACCCAAAAATTGATTCAATAATATATACACAAATTTATACAAATTATTTCAAACATTAGTTACAATTCTCTATAAATTTCTTAGAAACCAAATTATCAACTCACCAGTGATGGGTTAGACACCCTAGTCACAAGTCTCTTCCAAAAGGATAGATAACACAGTAACCACATTTTTTCACCATGATCTAAATTAAAAAATTTATATTTTATATAATGTATTATTATTTTCACTTATAAATTAATAACTTATTATTAATGTACATATTAGAATATTTTTTCCGATAAATTAAAATTATGAACATCATCAGCACTACTAGTCTTGAGACTCTTCACCCGATCCTCGGTAATTTGGATCTCTGTAAATCAATAAATTTAGGGTCATAATTGTTCTCATAATTCATGAAAACATACAATATTTTAACTCATTATATCCTAAATACAGATATTAGTATTTTCACCTACTATTCTGACACAGTACTTTTGGAGTTCTATAAAAATATATCAATTTTGATCAAAAATACACTCTCACTTGAATGAATATATATTCATGAATGATATTATTGTAAATATTATTTATAATTTATTATATATATATATATATATATTATTTTTTATATATGAAAAATCTCAATAGGTTATCCTAGATGATCCTCTTTCTTCTGTAAAAAATATCCAGGTTGTTAATATTTTAAATCACCTAAACACTGATTCATTTATTCTCATGTTGTAGTTGAATAATAATGTCCTAATTTAAAAAACATTATTTCCATAATATTCATTTAAATTTTAATTAATTTTTAGTTTCATAATTATAGATGATATTTATATATCACAACTCTTCAGCTTTTAATTCACTATGAAATTTTACTACTTAAAATCATTCAAAATTTCCACTTGTGTTGTAGAAAGTATCATTTTTTTGTCAAAAGTTGGTTTCCAAATATAATTCATCTAAAAATCCTTTCATTCAAATTTAGATCATGATATGTGATCATGATTAATAAAATAAAAATAATATCACAGGAACATCATCTGATTATTTTTATTTGAATATCTAAAATATGGAAACTCATATTTACAATCAGCAAACTCATTGAAAAAATTATTTATGTGCTTGACCGACTGTGTGCCTGATCGAACATGGATAAAGTGACTATATGAAGAGACCTCAACATATTGATCAATCATAATTTTTTATAAACCACACTATCTAAATCAAAAACTTGAATTTACCACATTAAGCAGTCTAGATCAACCGTGAGGGACAAATACAAGATCAAAATGTCATGGCCATTAGATTATCCTCATGAATAAACTAATACACATGTTTAGTATATTTATCATATAGAAGAATTAATTACATTTAAATTTAAAATCCATGACTCACTCAAAATTTATGCAGTTCCTTCATAATATTACGAAATGGACAATTATCCCTATTACCTTACAGGTTAACAATTTTCTATGAATCACATTAATTTGATCAGTCCCACTATTGATTACATTTTTATAGGCATCTAACTACCATTAAATAACCAACATAAATCCCTCATTTCCTTTATAAAGTTTGGAAATATTATTTCATCTTTATAATGTGCTTATAATACTTTTATGAAGTATTCTAGTTGGTATAGTACTTTAACATTGTTAGGAGTTTACCAATATTCATGTGCTAAAAATCATATCTAACACAAATGTAGTAAACATATTTTTTAATCTTACCATTATGTATCAATGTGAATGTATTTTTATCCTTTACAATGAGAGTGAAATATGATTATATATACTTCAAAAAAATTATATAGGGCCTAATTTCAACTCAACCAAAATAGAAGTCCTTCATTGAACAATCTCATGGGATTCCATCTTCAATGAAATACATTTCCATAAAATATTCTAGAAACTCACATAAATTATTTACATGGAAATAGTATCATGATTATAATAAATTTATAAATATTTAATATATATCAATTCTCAGATATTTATCACTTCATTACTTAAGCAAACACTTATTAGACGATTGAAAACTAATTCAAGTCTTACATGGGAACTTTAATCTCCTCGTTGAATTATTTTTTAAAATTATAGAATCAATTGAAAATACCATTTTAATTTTTGCGGTAGTGATGGATTATTTGATGGTTTTTATAAATGGTGTGGGAATCCATGTTGGTGATAAATCATATTTATCATAGTTGAACATACTTATATTTGTGAATTTTCTGAAACAACGCCGTATTTATTTTTGTGGAACCTTTGATCATTTGGTGGTTAAAGGATTTGTCAATGTACTTGAAAAGATATTCAATTTCATGGAATGTTCATAGTGTCAAAAGGAAACCCTTTACATTTATCAATTTGAATGTGAAGCTAACAAATATTAGTCTTCGGTTATGAATAATCATGGGAGAGATGAACATGATATTACTGAATATGGAATGTCATTGAATCATTTATAGAACAATATTTCCTAGAGGTTGTTCAAATTGGGATGGAATTTTTTTTTAGAATTTATGTAAAATTATGGGGATTCAATAGATTCGTTTGACAAAAATTTTACAAGATTTTTCAGATACTTTTCTAATACTACTCAAGAAATTGTTATTAAAATTATTAATGTTTACATAGAAATATAAAGAAGTTTATGAATATCTTTGGCTGCACAAGAATTGAAAATATTTGAGAGTGTTTTTATTTTTTTGGAGAAGGTTTTGATATAGTTTTCTTATACTTATGTGCCTCGAGATATGAAGAGAAAGAAAAAATCACTCTGGTAATAAATATATAATAATAAAGCTAATAATTTTCTAGATAATCCCCCAAAATGTTATAAGTTAAATAAAATAAATTTGAGGGAATTTTTTATTTGATATTATAATTTTTCAGTGTGCTATGTTTGGTCACAGAGCTTGTGACTGTTATGAAAAGCGTCATGAAGAATTTATGAATGTGTTATATATAACTAGTCAATGCTGAGATATATTATATACAATCAGCTTGTAAATTCTTCTAATTAATTTTGAAATTTGGCTACTCAGGGTGGATATAATCAAGAATGAAAAAATTGATTTGAGGAATCATTTTCTTATATTGTAGTTTATTTTCAGGCATATGATGAAGTAGTGACATGTATCTCACTTGTTTATTCAAAATATTCCAATCTCTTGTATCACATTAGATAATTTTATTCCATCAGTTTTGGAGAAATTTTGGAGTAAAATAAAATAACCCCATATAAAAAAAGATAAAACTATTGGTGAAAACACTGGGTGGAAATATTAATGTAACCAAGATTTATAGTAATCTCATTATTATTATTAGCGGAATGGAATTTCAAAAAAATCTTGTCGAACTACCCATGATAGAGTTTGATATTCTATTGGGTATAGATTGGATTTATAGTTAATGAAGATAATATAGACTGATAAGGTAATAAAGATATATTTAGTGATTTCATACTTTTAATAACATAACAAAAATCATTGAAATTGATTACAAATGGTGGTGAATGCTACCCAGATCATATTTTTGAGAAGAAATAAACTTTTCTAATTAGTAATGTTCAAAAAGTAAACAAATACAAGTATATATTTTTTTATTACATGCCTAGTGTTATTCATAATCGAGATTCTAAATTTAATTTTTAATTTGTGATTGGTGAGAAGTCTATTACAAAATCCAATTATCAAATGGATCAAGTTTGTCTTTTGGAATTCAAAAATAATTTGCAATATGTGCCAAATAATGGATCCATTAATCCAAGAAATTCACCATGGGGTGCCCCAATTTTGTTTTTAAATATGAAATATGGTTCTATGGGAATTTTTATTTATTATAGATCCCCAAAAAATATCATTGTTAAGAACATTTATCAATTTCCTCATATTAGTGAATTTTTTGAATGACTGTAGGGTGAATATAAGTTTTTGATGATTGATCTCAGGTTGAGGTACCATCAGTTGAAGGTAAAGGTTATAGATATTCTAAAGACCACATTTCATTCAGGATATGGTTATTATTATTTTGTTACTATGTCATTTGGGTTGTCCAATGAACCAGTTGTATTCATGGATATTACTAGAATAATGATTAAAAAATAGTCTATATAGGTTGGTGGTTGTATTTATTAATGATAAAATTATATATACTAAAATTCAAGGGTATCATGAATGAAACATAAGTATAGTTTTTCAATCCATAAAGTAATGAATGTTGTACTAAAAAAAATTATGTGTGGTCTTTTGTTGCACCAAATTGCATACTTTGAACAGATTGTTTCAAAATATTGAATAAAAATTTATCCTACTAAAGCTAAATTTTTTGATGAATGGACATGACCTAAAATGTCATATATATTCTATTAGATTAGTTGGTTAATACTAATGGTTTGATGAAATTTTATCTTGGCTGTCTAGACCACTAACTAATTTAACTCAAAAAGGAGTTAAATTCATTTAGATGAATGTGTTTGGAGATTGTTTCTATGAACTAAAAATAAAATTGGTGAATGAATTAGTTTTTGAGATTCCCTCCAAAAGTAGAGAATTTTTCATCTACAATGATGCTTCAATAAATAGACGTTGTTTTATCATTATGAATAATGATCACACAATGTATTATACTTCATGAAAACTAATACATCATGAGTTAAATTATCCTACACATGAGCTGTAATTAGATATTTGGTTTTTTTATTAAAAATTTATAGGAATCATTTATAAAAAGTATAATATGATATATATATATATATATATATATATATATTGATAATAAATGTTTTAAATATCTACTTACTCAGAAAGAGTTGAACATGTGGAAGAGAAGATGGAAGGAATTGATCAAGGATTATTATTTCAAAATTTATTACCATCTTAGAAACTAAAACAATGTAATTAATTCTTTAAGTTAAAATATCATAAATCATTAACCATGTTATGTTTGAATAAAACATTTGGTTATTGATTTTTATAATTTTTCCAATATTTTTTGGATGTAATAAATTCATTTGTTTTTTAGGTGTTAGTAAAACCATTTATATAAGAAATAATTGAGAAATATTTTATGGAGGATAATGTTTTATAAGAAATGATAAAATCCATTAAGAAGTGCATGTTGCCGAAATTTAATGTCGACAAAGAATATGTTTTGGTATTTTTAAAGAGAATACATGTGCATCTTGATTCTCAGTTGAAAAGATGATTTATGAATGAAGATCATAGCTCTTTATTTTACATTTATCCTAGAAGCACTAAGATGTAAAATATCTTTTGAGTGTTTACATGTGGGTTGGAATAAAAATATATATTACCAAATTCCCCATGAAATTTTAGACTTTTTAATATGTTAAAGTACAAATAAAACATCAAAAGTGGATAGCTCATCATTTTATAATGCTATGGTGAAAATGGAAAAATATATTCATGGATTTCGGGATGGGATTACCAAATACTTCTCGAGGTAATAAAT
The DNA here is from genome assembly GCA_963277665.1 of Viscum album. NCBI lineage: Eukaryota > Viridiplantae > Streptophyta > Magnoliopsida > Santalales > Viscaceae > Viscum > Viscum album. Next base: position 808,370,809 of record OY728126.1, on the reverse strand, counting down.
AAATTTATTTTATTGTTGATCGATTAAAAAAATCTACACATTTCCTTCCAATTTGATATACTATGTATTTGGAATAATTTTATCGAGTGTATCTTAAGGCTATAGTAAGGTTATGTGGAGTTCTTATCTCTAGTGTATCTATCTATGATCCATGGTTCACATATAAATTTTAAATAGAATATCAGAATTTGATGGGTATTGAATTAAATTATAGTAAAAAATTTTATACACAATTTGATGGAGTTAAAAAGAATGATTTAGACCTTGTAATACATGATCTATACTTGTTAAATGGGTTACTAGGAAATTTTAGATCATTATCTTTCTTTATTTGAGTTATTTTATAATAAAAGTTTTCATTCCAGTATATAGATGACAAATTTTGAAGCTCTTTGCAGAAATCATTGATGTATTATAGCATTTTGGGATAATGTACGAGAAAGGATGTTATTGGGAAAAAATTAGTTCAATGAAATTTTTTATAAGGAGAATATGATTCAAAATTTTATATGAATGGCACAAATATCAAAAATAAACTTATACGAATAATTAGTTTAAATATAATTTTTTTCGAGATAGATGATCATGTTTTTCTTAAATATGTTTTATGGAAAATTGTTATGAATTTTGGTAAAAGGGAGGAGTTATTTATTCATTTCATTAAACCATTTTAAATCCTCGAGATATTTTTATCAGTTTCCAACTACATAGAATTTTCCTTATTTTGGTCTTAGCTACATTACATATTTCATGTTTCGATTTTATGAAAATATGTTCCTGATTCATCCCATGTTCTAATCCAGGAAGTCGTTCAGTTGGAAGAGAAACATTCTTTTGAGGAATAATTTATTAAGATTCGCAACTATAGAGTGAAATTATGGTAGTATAATATTATTCTTCTAGTTAAGGATATGTGAAAAAACTGTATGGTTAATGAGGAAATATGGGAATACGAAAATTATCTGAGGGAAATATATTCCCACTTGTTTATTAACTGAATAATATCGCGAAGATGTAATTTACAAAAGGGGTAGTAATGTAAAATCTTATGTAAAATAAATATAAATAATTTTAATTCTATGTTGAAACTAATTAATTATATTTTACATATTTATACTCATCATAAAAATGTTAGGTGATTTTTTAGTCAAAAGGAATCAAGAATTATTTTTATCTAAATTTTTTTGATATGTTATATAATTTTATTTAAAATGTTAATTTAAATATTATAAAAATTTAATTTTAAAAAATTAACATCAGTTTATAAAACATCATATAAAAATTATCATAGGATTAAATCCTAGTAATTTTATAAAAATATTGTTTTTTTAATGGATAGTGAAATATTCTCAATTTTATTTAAAATTGATTTTTTTAAATGAATTTACAAAGTAAAATTAAATTTTGGATTTGTTTTAAAATTTACTTAGTACCTTTTTATTAATAATAATTCAAATATTGTGTAATAAATAAATCTTATACTTGAATTTGGGGTAAAAACATTTTTATACATAATAGAAATTTTTACGAAAAATAGTTTTTCATCATGTTTTGCAGATTAAATTAAAAAATAAAATTATAAAAATTATGTGAATTGAATAATGGTGAATTGATTCCATAAGTGTAATCACAAGGACCATTTTTTTTTAAAAGGTCAATTTCATTGATTGTCATTAAGAATTGTAACCTTAGTAATTTGATGGCACCTTAGTGTGTGTAAATTGCATAATGTTTGGTAAAAATTAATTTTATAAGTACTCAAAAATGAACTAAAATTTTAAATAGTATAATTTTATTAATATATTTCATTTAAAAACATTAAAATTCTGAATATATGACCTTTCGTTTCCATTTGGCCTTGATTTTGTCAATTATATTATTTAATATAGAAAATATATAAAATGTTATTCTCTTTATTTTATTGTCTTTAAATTTTTTACATAGTTATAAAAAGTTGATATGTTCATATTTCAATGATATTTCAAAATATAAACAATTTTATAATCATGTTGATTTATTTCTAATTTTTATTGAACAAATAATTTACTTTAGTGCGTATAGAATGGTGACACGATAATTATTCAATTAATGAAAAAATAAAATAAATTATTTTAAAAATATAAAATGTAAAATAAATTGAAAAAATTAACATGGTACATTAATTTATAGATAAATAAAATATTACAAGAATGTTTTAAATGATTATATTTAAATTTATTTTCTTTCTTAAATCAAATTAAATGAATATTATCAAAAAAACATATTAATGATATTTTACTTTAAATAATGTTTAATAAATGATTTATAATTCCTAAAAATGTTTTAACGAGGTGTTAAAATAAAAAATATATGGGTGAAAACACAGCCTAAACATGTAAAAAATTATTGGATGATTTTATTTATAGCCATACTCATTAAATATTATAAATAAATCATTTTTATCCATTTTTACATGAAAATTAATTTCTGTTAATTTAATACCTTAATAAATTAATAGAGTTCCCATCCCCTCACTTATACATTAGAACCACCAATACTCTTTTATTCACATTAAAACACATTTTCATTGGACAATACTAACCAAAATACTTTCATTAAATATATAACCATATCCTTGATTCATTATATTGAAGAAAAAAATCCTAGAAAATATTTTTGTGTAAACCATAAGCGGATGTCTAAAAATTGATATATAGTTCTTAAACAAAAATGTTTTTTTATTTCATCTTCCACAATGATAAAATATTATTTCTCAATAATTAGATAATAAAACTATTATCTTGCATAAAATAATATTTTATTATGTTAATGACATTAGCTATATCCATATCCTCTTCCATCAAATGGTAAACAAAACTATTGTTCATGTGTATGGTGGAGTACCACCTCATGAACTGATTTACTTTATTTTACATCACCTCCTCATACATTTGGTCAGGATGATGGATTTGATGTATATATATATTATATTAATTATATATCTATCATTATAAAAATATGATGTCTCATTTATTTTATTATTTTTCCATTCACTAAAAAATGATAATGTCATTCGCATGTACGTGTGGGCAATAACCTTTGTGAATTGATATAATTCGTTTTTCATTACAAAATTATGTGGATGAAATATAAATTCTCTCTAATGAAATAATTTAGTATTTATGATATACTTATAAACTTTTATAGATAAAATAAAACTTTCCTTCTTTCAATAATGATCGTTAAAAAACAGAAATGTTACTCATTGTACGTATGACCAACCATCTCAGTGATTATAACATAGTTCATTTTTTATATATAGATTTCAAGATTTAATTTAATAATATAATTTATGTATAAAAATATTAATTATTTAAATATTATAATTTTTTATATGAATAATAAATGACCTTTTTTCCATATTCAACCTATAGATGTCAATTTGGACATCTGATGAAAATTTCAACATAATTATTTCATTATTATTTTTGGGTTCATTTAAAATATTTAAGTTTTTTCTTCAAATAAAACCCCATTTTCCATTATATTTAAGTATTTTCTTCTCTTAAAATTGTTTTTTTACAATGAAGGGTATTTCAACATCTGGATGTGTTTTTCATATGGGATCAAAGTAGTTTTCCAAAGTTTTTATGATGGAAGGGTTCATGCATATAATTTTGTATACATGATATTGTACTTGAGAATTATATATGAGAGTGGGTGAGACTGATACATCTTATATGATGGGTTGATCCCCATTATGTCTCATGAATATAAGTGAGCCTGATATATATTATTTAATATGTGAGGCCCATTATTAATCTATAATGAATTCGGTAAAATTCCTTGTATTAATAAGAAATAGGGAGAATGTTTTTGAAGTGTTACTCTTATGGATTTAACAAGGATCTACTTGTTTCTAAAATGGGTTATGAATGTAACCCTTTATATTTTCTGAATGGTTTTATATTTTTTTGTGGGTCTTAATGGTTTTAATTGAGAAAAGAGTATGTGCTTTTTTCAAGTAGAAATGGCTTATTTTATTCACTCATTAAAATTAAGGGAATTTAAAACATTTAATGGATTTTCATTTTTTTCAAATTAAAAATGAATCTATTCTTTATATAACTCTTAATAAGGTTATTTTTGTTCCCATCCCATATAGTAATATATTTTTCATATGCATTAGGGATGGGAATCAAAAATACATTAGTCTTGTTGAAAGTCATGAATATTTTTCCAGAAATGAAATCATGTTTCATTTTAAATGGTTTATATTATGAAAAAATGGATATTATGAAGTAGTTTCGACATTATAATATATTGGATATTTTTGTAGGACTTACAACCTAATTAGATAAAATTCTAATCCTAAAGAATATTTTGCAATCAAAGGAAATAAATTATAGTCTAAATACACTAGATTGTGAATTGTTTAAGGTCGGGTCCTTTTAATGACTTCATTTCATAATAATGGTGAACATCTCTAGGGAGTTCAGTCATACATATATCTACCTTTGGATATTCTTTTCCACATATACCAAAAACTAACTTTAGGATTAAATTAGATATATTTGATACAGATATATTCACATCCCATTTTTTTAACATCTCTACTCACATTCACACCATAGTTCCCCCTTGGTTCTATACTCAATTCAAGAAATAAATGTTTATAGCTATAAAAAGTATTTATGTCCATATATTCCACAAAACGAACTGAATTCTTGAATAATTAATCTTCTTTGTTGTCTCCAGGTCTATCATGAATTATATTGTTGTTGTATTTGATCTATTTGATTCTTCATTTTCATAAAGAGATATGATATCCATATCATTTTATTACCTTTATTTAATGTAGATGATTCTATAATATTAATCTGGGTCCAAACCTCCTTAAATTTTATTTTATCATATACACTGTTAGAAATTCCTAAATTATGTGGAAATTTCGTAACTACAAACTTAACAGCTTTTCTTAATTTCTCCCCTCCCTATATTGAGACAACATAGCTTCAATATAAAATGATTTGCTAATATCATATCTTAATTTATTCTTCTCATTTTAAACAAAAGCACAAATGGATTTGTCTCGGAAAGTTATTCTTTCCTTTACCCTTATTATCTTCAAGATCTCAATCTTCTCCAATTCATTGAATGTCAATATGTTCTTATTACATTCATTAACTAAGGATGTTTTTTGATTTCATTAGATTTTAATTTTTTACTTAAAATTTTATATTTTTTAATGATGTTTGAATTTTTCTCAAGAGAAACATCCAAATTCTATATTCGTTTCTGTTCTAAATAGATTATTTCACCATCGTTTTCATTACTGAGTAATGATTCATATCCTCGTTCAATATCATTATGTATAATAATATCATCATCTGAAGAGCTAAAATATAATGAATCAAATTTACCATCACATTTCATTAAATATATTTTCCATATACTTGTGTTCTTTGTTTTCCTATTATAAATTTTATGTTTTTGAAATTTATAGTCATCTACATCATATCCATATTTATCTTCCTTATTATTTATAAATTCAGAGTAAAAGTGTCCAAGGATGTTAAAATTCCAAAACAATTATTTATATTTGGATTTTTCCCATTTTCTTACTTTTTTTTATATATTTGTAATAAGGTCAAAAATATTTTTAAAGTAATATTCATCTTCATCATATTTAGAATCATATGAGTCATAAGAAGCTACTTTATTTTATTTTCCTTTTATCATGGCCTAATAAATATTTCATTATTTTATTCATCTTTAAATATGGTGATTTCCTTATATCATTAGAATTTGGTATGTTTCATAACACATATAGTATCAAACACTATCTTTTTTATATGAAATATTTTATTGAACCAAACGTATATTGAAAATTTATCATCAATTTCTTAGAAATAATAGAATATTCTGGATTCCCTCCAAATCCTTGGATGTTTCATAAAATATAAATGACCTTTATAAAATTTTCATAAATGGTCTCATTATCATCCATACTTAGGTCTTAGAATTGGATCATCCAGACTTGTATAATGACTTATTTTAAATTGATAATTCATTTATTATGGATTATTAATTTAACAGATATTTATATTCCCTAATTGAGACCCATTAAAATTGTGTATATATTCTCTAATAGAGACATTAATAAGATATTTTGAGTCATTATATCGAACCCCATATTTCATATATCAGTTTAGTTCATGTATGTGTCTTCATCAATGAGAGGAAAGACCATTATTAAAATATCTCTCAATTATAGGACAATTTATAGGAGGTATTGAAGAATCCAGTACCTCTAATTGTGATAATTATTTTTATGAAATATTGGAACACCCATAATATTTTAGGAATTATGATTTTCTATTTCTCATTAACTTCCATTGTATCTTTATATGGAACGTCTCTCTGAAACAACTTTAACATCCCTAGTCCAGTTAGACTAATGAGATGTGTTCAATTACTGGTATACTTTTATGAATTCATTTATTTTGATCCCTAAATATTTAAACGTTTATATTTTCATTATTCACAATATTATCTAACAACCTTAACTCATAAGAGGTAGTAATAAATGAAAGTGAATAACAATGTTATCCCGTGATTCAGAATAAAACCTTACTCCTTCACATGTTGGTTAGATACCTCAACAAGGATAATCCACTGTAGAATCAACTAGATAATTTATTTTAGACAAACTAGTTACAATTCCCTAGAAACTAGTTTGAAACCTTAAATGAAATTATTTATTGATTGGTTAGACAACATAATTTCAATCCTCTAGAAACATGTTAGAAACCCTTCGAAAAAAATTATTTTACAACATTATCTTCTGGTATAAATATTTCATTTTCTATTATCTTACTTTATTATACTTATGAATTAATATCCCTCTATAAATAGATGGATCAAGATTTCTGATTATGTAAAAACGCCTTTAATAACATCAAAATCAATTCTAGTCTTCAGACTCTTTATCAATCTTGATAAATCTTGTTCATTGTAAATATTTAATAACATGTTTTTTTTATTACTCTTCCTCCTTTTTTTTACTTCTGACTCTTACTTCTCACCATGGTATATATATTGTATTATCTCTAAGGACTCTTGAACTATAATTTGTGAGTTCTCTAAAATTATTAAAATATCGATAAACACTACCTTGTTCTTTCATACATCAATATTTGTTAATTAATAAAAATATAGTGAATATTATTTATCATTTATTTTCATATATTTTTTTATATCTGAGAAATCATGGTTACTTTTGTGGTAAGGTTCACAATATTCTTTGGTTATCTAATCTCATGGTTGTTCATGTTTTAAATCACTTGAAGAATCAACCATTTATTCCTAAATATTGTTTTAAGAACTACTACAATATTTATGAATCATATGGAAGAAATACTCATATAAATTATCCTTAATTTGATGATTTATAATTCCATGTAAATTTTATATATAACTAATCTTCCACTTTTAATTATCCATGAAATCAACTTACTAAAAATCATTCAAAATTTTCACCTACATGGAAATAGGTATCATTGTGATGTGAGACATTTATGTTTTAGTATGGAAGTAATCTTAATATCCCTTTTATATTTATAGTATTATGATCCATTATCTTGATATGTAATCCTTGAAGAGAATATTGAGAACAATATTTCATTAATTTATTCAAAATATCCATTATCTTTAAACTCATATTTTTTTTCTATAAGAATCCATGGAATGATTTATTTGTACTTGGCATACCATGATCCATATCAACATGTGGAATGTGACCATGTGAATTGACCAAAAAATATGGATCGATAATATATTTTAATTAACCACCCCATCTAAATCATTCATTTGATTCAACAACACGAATAAACACAGATTGACCATGAAGACCATTTATAAGGTAAAAAAATTTTGGACCGTGGATTGTATAAAAGAAAAAAATAATAAATACATTTAGTGGATTGACCTTGAGGAAGAAACTATTGAATTTTATATAGCCAATCAAAGTCTCACTATACCTTGAAATATTTCCTCCATACCTTTATGCAGGGCTTGATATTCCAAATAACTTTTATAATTCCTCAAAATTCTTCTTATTACATCTATGTTAGTCATTTTGAGTCCATATTACCCTTCTATAGGTATCTCAATACCTCTTAATTCCATATATAAATCTCCCATTACCTTTATATATCATTGTTAATATCAAACAACCCTTACATAGAGCCAGTGAAACCATTATGTAGCCTTCTATTTATGATAACATTGTCCATGATTTCTTGATCTTGAAGAGATTTGGTATATCCTAGAATTACAGGCTAATATTGGTAATTTTAGAGGTTTTTTAGAATCCTCCTCCTTCTAATTGAATTAAAATAAATTCAGATGGAGTATCAAAATGAAATCTGGGGCCCTCAGGGTCTGGTTCTATCTTCATTGATCACAATGAAAAAAAATTATGGTTTCTTCTATGTCTCATGTGGATTGTATTATTTACATGATGTAGAGATAAAAGAATTCATTTATTCCATTTTATTTTCAAAAATTAAATATTGGAATAATTTCTTGTTGGAAATGACTCTACTTTTATTTTGAAGGCAATTGGGAATGGTGCATTCCACCTTTCTTCGGGACTCATGACCTGACATATGGAATGTATGGATTATCTTATGCACTAAAATTTCAATTTCATTAATGTTTTATGGGAGGAGAAATTGGGGGAATAAGGTATTTATAAGAAAGGGGTTGGTATGGATATCAGTCACATTGATAATATTTTGGCTGGTTTGGCATCACATTATGAAATCAATTATAACCAAATCCCTCTTTTCAGAATTTTGTACTGTTTATTATAATTAAAAATTTTCTTTAAATTTTGGTCAGGGAACCATTTTAAAAACAATTATTTCAAATCACTATTGAACCTTACGTCGCCTAAGTGTTTTTTTATAACTATAAATTGATCAGTGAATATTAATTCTTCTTTTACACAGCTATTAAACTACCATTACATAACTATATGGAACATATTGTAATATTTATATTGGGACTCATTAAAAATAAAAAATAGTTTATGTAATATTTGATTAGTCCCAAGTCCTTCCTTATTATGTAATTACTTTTCCATGTAACATGGAAGCATCTCACTCTAATTATGAACATGAATACATTATTAAACATGATATTAAAATTAAAATCAGAAATCGATAACAATCCTCAAAACATCATCACCTCATTGCGTCATAGAATAAATATTGTATCACTAACTACAAATGAAACTATTACTGGAAACTTCATTCTTACATTTCAATAAAATGATGTTATTGAGATATATGATATAAAATATGACATCTTGAAATCACATTTTTTTCATTATCATGATGTATATTACATAGAAATCACTAATGATATTAAATTTGGATTAGTATTCATTTCCCTCATTATATTGTATGTAATAAATGTAATGTTTATTTTAGTGTGTTTTTTCTTGAGTATGGTCATAAATTGTTTGTATATTTTTTTTAATATTATTTGGGATATATATTACATCTTTTTTATTAATTATGGATTTTTTTATTTTTATATGGTCTAATCAAAAATAATTTTTTTTCATTTGATTACTCATGTAGTGTTCCACTACTTTTGGAACAACTACTCTAGGATTATCAAAAACTTTTCTAACACAAAAAACAACTATGATAAAAAAAATGTATGGTATCTTAACCCTTATACTTCTAGCATATGTATTTTCTATTTCAAATACATTGTGAAAATAATAAAAAAATTAAAATCCCTTCCCATTTCATATTAGATCATTCTACACTTGATTATTTTATAATGTTATGCTATATTAATGTAGTACTTGCGAATTATTTAATGTTCATTTAGGGAGATATTGTTCTCTTAATTTTAAGATATATGTATTACATATAATTATAATTATGTTTGAAAACTATTTTCTACTCAAATAGATTTTGGCATATAAAAAATTTATACATATAAAAAATTTAGTATTAAAACATAATGAGATTTTCTAATTATGTATATATTTTAGTGTTGAATTTTTATGGAATTAAATGGTTGGATATTGATATATATTTTTTGAACTTAAATGGAGTACTTTTGTTTTAATAAGTGATTTTATAGATTTTTTTATTAATATAAGTTTCAAACACCAACAAAATTATTAGTATCAATCAGAGAAATTGAATTTGTAGTGTTCAATTTTTCAGGATTTTTATCTAATGAGTACCATTAATTTTTTATCTAAATAATGCAATAACCATGTGAGAAATTTTCTCTAACTAGATGATAGTATTCAATACGAATTTGATCATGTAGGTCAAACTCTATGATTGCATCATTACTCGAAGACTTGTTTTATTTTTTTGGTCCAAAGACACTCCTTGATATCCTAGTAGTTTAATACATAAGGGATTATATTTTACTGTTATTGACATGTGGTTGTAAACTAATTTTATAAAAATTTATGAAAACTAAAACATTTTTGAATTATTTATTTGACATGAATTTATTGAAATACTTTTATTTTTGTCATCAAGATAACCATTAATTACTGTAAATTTTTTCAAACACAATTCGAAAACTATAATTTTTTATATATAATAGGAATAAAAATAATAAAATATTTTGATGCATCTTATTTAATTTATATCCATTCAATACATAAACATTCATGTGTGTATGTTTTTTAGTTTCCTATGACATGCATAATAGAAATGCGTCCCATTTTTTGTTAGATGTAACATAATTTATTATATGGATATAGGATATAGCATTTTTAGAGGGGTAATCCTATCTCATATGAAGATATGTATTTTATTGATGTTTAAGATTATTTTATATTTCATTAGATATAATATAAAATTATTTAAAGGCCATTAAATATATTTAATCATTTAGTTCATATTTTTTATATTTCTTATATATAAAAAAGGATTATCATATAGTTTCTATAATTTAATAAAATTTCATGTTTTTTATACATTTTAATTAATAATTTTATTTGGATTTAAATTTATGTTACCCCATGTTTGGATTAGTTGTATATAATATGTATTTTTATTGGGAATTGATTTTCTACCTTATGGAAACATCTTGCAATATTCCATGATGAAATCCAAGTTCTAATTTTAGTTATTTATAGAAAAATAAATAAATCACAATTTTAGTGAAGATACCCTCAATGTCGGTCACTGCTATAAATCTGGTCTTCCACATAGTACAAAATGTCCATTTATAACTCTAAAAAAGTGTTGTTAATCGCAGCGATGATAAATGAAGGTACCCTTTATAAGTTATTTTTTATCACTAATAATGGTTTCCATTATCAGTGATATTTTTAAAACATATAAAAAACCCATATATCAACACTTTTTTATTATTTATAAAGGCCTAACCCCTGTATAGTGTTGTTTATGTCACATCACACCCATAAGAAATCTTGTAATTTAAATAGAAAATCCAAAAGCAAACCTACTATGTACATTTAATTGAAACCATTAATAAAAAATGTCCACCCATGGTATATACAAAAAACAATACCATTTATATTTCAAAAATAATTTTTTATGTAACTAAATTTAAATTTGTCTAAAAATATTCTAAAATTTTAATATTTCATCATTCGACACCCATGATATCCAATAAAAAATGTTCATCCATGGTATCAGTTTCTGAAAAACATATCTCAGCCACTGAAAAAGATTCTGAATATATAAGAAAAAAAATTATGTTAGTAAAACTATATAGAAATAAATTAAACATTAATATGAAAGAACACATTAATAAAATGATAATATTTAATAAAAATGACACATTTGGAGTTATACCGGTCATACTTAGCGCCCTATTGAGGTGGGGATAATTCCAACATGGTAAAATTGAGTTATAGATCATTTTAATAAACTACGAAAACCATCTGAATTAATTTTCTCAATTATGAGTATTCCACTTATTCTTTTACTAAAATTAATGTCAATTTTAAATAATGAATGATTTAGAATTATAACGGTTACACGATGAGTTTTATTGAGGTGCGGTTGAGTGCTACGCGTCACAAATGACTCATGGACCGTTTTTCTAATGATCCAAAACAATCCAAATGATTTTTCATGTATTCCAGTATGTCTTTTGTGTTTTTCAGCAAAATCTCATTTTAAACATGAAACATGAATTTTGAGTCATATCGGTCTCATCTTGCATTGGATTAACATGATATTAAATCATACACATCACAAATGACATATTAATCACTATCCTAAATTTTCAAGATAATCAGAGTGTGTTTTCTTGGTTTTCAGTTATGGACACATTTTTAACTAAAATTTCAATCTTAAATAGATAATAGATACTATTAGTAATATCGGTCACACCATGCATCAGATAGAGGTGCAGTTGACTCTTAAACATCAAAGATGTCTCATGGGTCATTTTTCTATGGTATCAAAACAATACAAATATTTTTTATTGGTTTTTAGTAAATCACTTGTTGTTTATACATAGATTAATAACAATTTTAAATAGGAAGATAAAAATTGATTTATAATGGCCACATCATGCATCGTATTGAGGTTTTGTTGATCCATATGCATCAAAAATCACAAATATATCATTTTCCTAAAATATCAGAACAACGTGAATTTATTTACTTGGTTTTCAGTATGACACTTGTTGTTTTTACTTAAATTCATGTCAATTTTAAATTAAAATGGAAACCATAGGTTATACCAGCCACAAAATATGTCTTATTGAGATTCGTATGATCTCTAAACAACACAAATATCTTCTATATTGTTTTCCTAGACTATCAAAGCAATAAAAAATATTTTTTCTTGATTTTCATTATGTTACATGTTTTTTTTACTTAGATTAATGTTAATTTTAAATAAAAATGGACACATTGAGTTATACTGACCACACTATGTATTTTATTGAGGTGTAGCTCAGTCATAAAAATAAAAAATTACTCATGGATCATTTTCCCAATGTATCAATAAAATCTGAATGCATTACCTCAGTTTTGAGTATTTATCTTGTTCTTTTTACATAAATTCATGTCAATTTTAAATAAAAATAGACACTCTGAGTTATACGATCCACCCTGTGTGTTTCATTGAGGTTATCTGTGTCCTACATGTCACAAATTAGTAATGAATCATTATCCTAATGTATCAAAATAATAAGAATGTGTTTTGTCACTTTTAAGTATGCTAACTTTTCATTTTACATAAATTATTGTCACTTTTAAATAAAATGACACACTTGGAGTCTTTACAGTCACACCATGAATTATATTAAGTTGAGGTTGATGCCTACCCATAAAAAATGACTCAGGGATCATTGTACTAAAATATAAAAATTGTCCAAATTTATTTTCTGGGTTCTCAGTATGTCATGTTGTGTTTTTAGTTAAATTTATGTTAATTAAAAAATAGACACTTTGAGTTATACTGAACACATCGTATGTCATATTGACATGCATCTATTCCTACACATCAAAAATGACATATAGACAGTTTAAATAGAGTATCCAAACAATCGGAATATGTTTTTGTGGATTTCAGAATGATAGTTGTGTTTTTAAAAAAATATCATTTCAAACTAGAAACATACATTTTGAGTCATACTTGTAACATAATACATTAGTGTGATGTGATACTACTCCATATACATCACGAATTCCATATAAATCGATGTCCAAAATTATCATTATAATTGGTGCATGTATTCTTGGTTTTGAGTTAGTTACATGTTTTGAACCAGAATGTCAAATTTAAATAGCTAAAGGATACTTTAAGTCATATCGTTAACATAATTCATTGATTTGAGGTTTTTTTGATTCCCACATGTCACAAATGAATTATGTATCATTATCCTAAAGTATTAAAATAATCCAAATGAGTTTTCACTATTTTTAGTATGTCACTTGTGTTTTTTTCTAAATTTAATGTCATTTTCATATAAAAATACACACATAATGTCCTACAGGATACATTGTGTATCAAATTGAGGTGAAGTTCATTTATACACATCACAAATGACTCATCGTTCATTTTCAAAAATATAACAAAATAGATCGAATACATTTTCTCATATTTTAGTATGTCACTTGTTATTTTTAATAAAATAATGTCAATTTTAATTTAAATGACACACTTTGAGTGGAACTGCTCACTTGTAATTTTTTCTCTATTTTGAGTAAGTCAGTTTCTCAGATACCAAATATATTGTCCCAAATATTTCATTCATAGATATCACATCTTCTTAGATTAATATTCCTTACATAAAATAATGATCCATACTAGAATAGTTTAGGTAGGGTTCTTTTGGAAACATGAAAACATAAAGAACTAGTTCATAAGATTATCTCATTGATTTATTCATTACTAGAAATATTCTTATACATTTCACTTCTAAACCCATTCTTAATAACCTAAGGGTATAAAAAATAACAAAGGGTGATCATAGATGTTCAATAAGTATAAACAAGGGAGATATCAAGGAACATATCTAGATAACATGAGTATAAAGATGTTTGAATGTGATATTAACATGAGAAATTCAAATCCTATATTTCATAGACCATAATCATGAGTTGGATATCAAATCATTGTAGTTCATAAGAATTTAATCTCAAAGAATAAAATAATATTATAAACTAAAACCATACACTCCAAGTCATACTAAACCCACAGTGTATCAGATTGATATGTAGATGATTGAGATGTGGCTGATTTGTACATTTTTTAAGAAAATGCTAATGAATGATCTTCTGGGAAGTCATAATTTTCATTCAACTACTGATAATTCATTCTTTCCATTCATCATGTACTCTCTTTTTTGGGTTGTTAAAGATGGTTGAATTGAAAATATGACTTCCCAAATGATATGTAAAATAAATGAATAAGTATTAGATAAAAATGATAAGGAAATAAACATAAAAATAGTAGATAAAATGGATAAAATATAAATTAATAAAATACTTATTAAGAATTCAACATTTTACATTCTTAACCAACTTCCTTATTTTCATTACCTCAGGTGTAGCCTCGATGTCCAATATCTCAAAAGAATTAGCATCTTTGAAAAAACCACCCTAACTCAAACCAAGGAATCCACATATAAAATAAAACTATTCATTGATGAGTAATATTAAAAAATTTAAATTAAAATAAATATGAAACAATCCACTACTTATATGGAAGTCACATATTCATGCTATTGGTTTACATTCTTTCATCAGGTTTTCTACACATTCTCTTCTTAGAACATATATATCATCTTGTGAATATGAGTCTTTTCAGTAGTCATAATAGTAATATAAATATATAAATACACCAAGGATTAATAAATATTTTAAATAAATAGTAATTATCTATAGATAAAAACTTCAGGGATGTTAGTTTTTTAATGGAATATGATCTCTCTCATAAACATGAAATCATAATAACCATAATATTTTCTATTTGTTTGCTTTTGAAAATGATGAAACATAGGGGATAATAAGGTTTTTTTATATGTGTTCGAATAGTTAAATATATATATATATATATATATATATATATCCTGATACATTTCTATTCATAGTACATGTCTTCTTTTTCAACATTAGCCCCAGGTCTCATTCTTTGTTTTCACGATAATGTGCACCGCCCTATCATAAAATAATCCTCATAAAAAGATAATATGAATTAAATAACTTGATGTTTATTTCTAAAACATTTTATTTAGTCTATTATAAATTTACAAATCAAATCAGGTGTCTATGGTTTTTTGGATATCCATGCATCGAAACCAAGAATGAAATATTTAGAGTATCTAAATTTACTGCAATGAGCATTTTATACTGCCTAAAAACAAAAAATAATAAGTAATGAAATAAATGAAAATAAATATGTTATAATTAAATTGTAGAGGATTTACCCTGCATTGTTGGTGTTAAATAGAGTTTTCCATCCAAAATACTAATTTTAAAGGATTTGATCACACATTCCACTATTTCATCCTTTTTTGGGTTCTATTTTATCTTGTCCTGTATTGGTGATGTGAGGAATAAAGAGTCCAAACTATTTATCATGGTAAAAACCATTCAATTTTTTCTATATATATTCTTTTGAAAAATATATAATGTTTTTATTCATTATTAACAAATTATATCATCTTTGGGAAAATAAAATCATGAAAACATATATCTTATATAAATTCACAACTGAGATACCTAGCCATTCATATTTGAAGATATCAGCTTCCCTCTCAACACTAATGAAGTATTTATCTTTCTTTTTGTACATATTTTATTCAAATTCAACTATGTGGTTGTTCCCATATTTTAATATTTTATCCACATGATCCTTACATGATAGTAAATGTGGATATAGAATGAGTTGGTTAATAGTGATTTTGGTAGATCTTTTTGATCGGTTAGTCTATCATTTTGATGGGTTTGAGGATATTTTTTATTTCATCCCCTTTTATGATTTCATATATAATAAGGATTATCATTTTAGAACATTTTTTATTAATTGTTAAAGGTTTTTCTTAAAATGAAAAATGGAAAAGAATAACCCCTTGGATGCATGTTTTTTACAAGAAGTGATAAACAAGAGATAAATGTTATAACAACTTTTTCTAAAATATTAATATCATCATCATAAATTGGAAAAGGTAGATCTGTTTTTTCTCATGGGGTACAATTATCTACTCTTTAAATGAATTTTGGTATGTTTTCAGTTGTATGGCATGTTCTTTTGAAAATAGAACATCACATCCCTCGCCATAAGGCTGTGGGTGGTTGTTTCTAGATAAAAATCACAGTCATTATCACACATGATTATATTATTTTACAAAAGGTATCAAATTCACATTACATAGACCCATTTATAAGAACATTTATTACCTCTTCTAAAACATCTCTTAATGGGGAATGGATAGCCTCATAGATAGTGGTGGGTGGGACAAGATATCCCTGTGGTGGTTGTTCATGAGTTGCTTCTTCTCTTTTCTTCCCCCTCATTAATGTTTCCATCATCTCTCTATGCCATTGTAATTATCTATAAATGGTATATATTCATTATATCATCTATTTTATTAATTCACTTTGATCAAACTCTTGTTTTTTCCTCAAAATAGGTTCAAGGTATCAACCCCAAAACCCTCACCTCTGATGTGTCCTTAATGTTCTATCTCCTTCAAAGCCATTAATATTTTTTGTTTATGAAGAATAGGTGTTACTAATTAATGTAACTATGTCAGATAGAAAATATAGGAAAATAAGTTATCATAGAAATTTAAATAAAAATGAATTTTTATTACGTAATACTCACACATGTTTCCCACACTTTTTTTGTTTTTATTTATCAGTATTTAGTCATTGTTTACACATGATTTCTTACATAAAACATGGTGTGGGATGGAAGTGTTTTAGGATTTCAAGTCATTAATATGCATATAAATATAGGAACATAATTATAGTGTTCATTAATATCTCATAAAATTTCTACTGTTGATTTAAAATACATACCAATTTTTATTCAAGTGAAGTGTACCTCATTCGTTCTTTACCGTAGGGGTAAGGTGTTTATTCTAATCATTCCTTGTTTCTAGGACTCAGTTGTTGTTTCATAAATAACAAAAAGTAAATCAATGTGATGATTACACATATCTTCGAACAAAATATTACAAGCCAAAATTTACTTGAAAAGTCTCCTTCACGTTATGAATAGTAAATGCATCCCACACTTCATGGTTATTCGGTGTGCCTAAATAACTGATGGTTGTCAGTTTATTTTCCCTTCAGTATCTTTAAGATAATGTCTTGTTAGAGTTTTGTGAAATCCTATATGAACCCTTACAAATATAATTAATACATTATTCTTGTTGGATTCATCTACTATGAATTCACTCCACAAGGGGTGATTAAGAGTAATAAAATGTTTCATTATTATATGTTTTAGTAAAATAAATATATAATATCATAATGTTACCACAATCTATTCCTCCATCAGTGCCTTAAGACTAAGCACAACATGATTCCACAAATCTACATCCATCAGTATGTGTATCTGAGTGATGATTCAAATATAACTTATGAACATGGCCTTGTTAGGGTTAACATGATGACCCCCCGCATTCCATCCCACCTAGAATATTATTCCTTCATTGTTTTCCTTAATGAATTTTTCTGACATCATCAAACTACAACACTGATGTGCTTTCTATGACATTCTTCCTTCTTATCCTACCATTTTAACAGAGTAAACATCTTTAATATGTTTATATGGAGAGCTAGAATTAACATGTGCATATAGTCCTAGTAACTCTCCACTAGGATCCACAACAGGTTGAGAAATCTATTTTTTATCTGGAATGAGAGCACCAGCACATACAATAGGTTGGTCTAATGCACTACGAGTAGTAGTTGGTTTAGAAACCTATTATTCATCAGCATTGAGATCCCAAACATGTCTAGAGGTCATTATCTATAGTAATGGTTTAATATTTAATTTATTTACATAAATACATTAGTAAATGGATAATAAAATGATGTAACACAGTGTATATTACCAAAATGTGACCCTTTTTACTAAATTTTATTTTTACTTTTTAAAGGCTAAATGGGTTTGACCCCTATATCTATGATCCAAATCCATTAATTGTGGTCTCCTTTGACATAAAAATCACTGTCTACATTGATACCACCATGAATTGATTATGATATCTGAATGAAATATTCATCCTCAGTGGAATTTTCATCTGACGCTCAATGGTTTTGGTCGACAACAGAACAAATGACCACTTTTGGTTTACGAGATCAAGAATATAAAATACTTGTAATGTCTATGATACCATTATAAATTTTTCATCTTTATACCCTTCTTTACTGAAATAAACATTCTTGAATTCCAATTCATATATTTTAACAACACTTCTATTATCTGTCCACATTTATTTAGAAATTGGAACATGGGATGTTGTATAATAAAACTTCCATATTTATTTAATAATGTCAAAGTATGACATATTCACGTAAATTAAATATTTTTCCATAGTACAAGAAACATACATCACTTCTACCATGATTTTAAATCCACTATTTTTATGGTTATGTCTTTATCATGATTATTTTTATAGAATATATAACCATTAATTACATAACCATTATATGATAATATAAACACACTTAGTACTTTGGCTATCCATCTTAGTCGATCTAAAATTCAATATGGTTTTTTATCTGAATCCTTAAAAATATATCCCCAAAACAATCCTATAAAATGTTAATTATGTGTATTTTATATCCATATTGTATCCCTTGATATATTCAAAAAGCTATGACATTATTTTAGTTTTTATCATATGGGAATACCTCTAAATTGTTATGAAAAACGTAATGGTGGGACTACCCCCGGTCTGTAATCACTTAAAAAAGTTGTCATTAGAAGGGGTTTTTCTTCATTTAGAATGGTTTATAACCCCGTTTTAAGTATTTAGCCACGTTTATGGTGAAACACCTCTAAAGAGGATGTAATGTGTGATTACCAGCTATTTCTATAACATTATACTATATCTCGATAAACATTAGACGATGTTTTATTTGAAAAAAGTTTAAAACCCTTCTAATTATGCAAAAAATAAACAAGAAATAATTAATTTAGAAGGATTTAAAACTCATTATAAATTATGTATCAAAATTGGGGTAGTTATAACTCCACCCAATTGATTTGGCGGCACATTTTAAGGGGCTGTTTTCTTAATCTCCCTTAATCACCAATCTATTTAAGGGTGAGCAGATTTAATAGCCGCTAAATTTTAACCTTTTTATAAAAAATTTACCCTACGCCGCACGTCCCCCTCCCTTTTCCTCCCCTACAGTTCCCCATGACCATGACCATCCCTCTGGTTCCACATAAAGTAGCAAGAAAGAGTCAATTTACAAGGGGTTAAAACCCCTTCAAGATAATGTATCAATTTAGGGGAATTTAGACTACCCCTAATTAACATTAAGGCACAACATTAAGGGGGGTTTAAACTACCCCTAATAACCAATCTATTTAGGGGAGGGAGATTTTAACCGCTCTTATATTTTAACCTTTTTTCAAATTTTTACCCACCACACATGTCCCCCTCCCTTTTCCACCCCTCCATTACCACATTTCCATCCCTCTGGTTCCCCCATTAATCAACCAAAAAGTGTCAATTTGTGGTCGTTTGAATCTCCCCATCTACATAATGTATCAAAGTAGGGGAAATTAGAACCACCCCTAATTGATTTGAAGGTGGAAATTTAGGGGCATTTTTTTAAACCGCCCCTAATCGCCCATCTAATTTAGGGAGTGAGGTTTTAAAAACCCCTAAATTTGAACCTTTTTCATATTTTTACCCCACCCCTTGTTTACATCCACACCTAATTTATTTAGAGGCACAAATTTTGGGGCGTTATGTTTTAACCACCCCTAATTTTGAAACTTTTTTGAAATTTTTACCCCACCTATCATGACCCGTCCTCAGGGCCCGTGCCGTGACTACCTCAAGCCCGCCTTCCATAGGCCAGGGACTGGCGACTAGAACCAGAGGTGTAAATCTCGATAACTAGGAATACATTACCTTTATAAAACATAAACACATCCAACTAGAGTACAAGAGGAAGTAATACAATATGTACAAAAGAAAGTGCTGAAAAGTAAATGGGCCAGAATACAAACCCAACTGAAAAGTACAGCTATAACTTAATGAAAGTATAACAGAAAAGACAAGCAGCTGGAAGAATAGAAGCAGCTCCGGGGTCGTCCACCTCAGATCCTACCTAATGGGTAGGTAAAGATAGCCTCCTCAACGCTCTCGCCCATCGACCTTCTCTGAGTACCATCTCGTTGTGAAGTCCACCTCTGGATACTGACTCGTCGTGAAGTGCACCTCTGGATACTGACACGTTGTGGGGTCCACCTCCGGGTACCGTCCAATCCTCGAACACTCATCCTCTGTCAGCGTTGTCCGTCATCTCCATCCAACACAATGAGGTGTGGTCATAGTCCGTGTAGGGGTGAGTATATGATACTCAGTAGGGACCCTGAGACCCTCAAGGTCCCACTAAATCCAACAAAGATAACCACAAAGAAGGATCTAACAGAAACCCTTAATTAGGTATAAACCCATACTTATACATAAGTTATCAAATATCCCATCTCAATCATGAGATATCACATAGATATGAAATCAACAGATAACCACTACTTAGGTATATGCCCATACATATATCTATGTTATCAAGTAACCCATCTCAATCACGAGGAATACACAAAGATCATTGACTCATCTCAAAACAGGATTTTTTATTCACGATGTCGATACGAAGGCTGCTGGAGAACTCTTTATATGTCGAGTACAGTGGGTCTGCCGCTACAACCAAGCACTTCCCACTAACCTTGGACTGCTGAAGTACTCCACCTGTCGAGTACTGTGGGCATGCTTCTACAACCAAGCACTTCCCACCATGGGTCTGCCACTACAACCAAGCGCACCCCCTCATAGACTATAGAGGTACTCCTTCTGTCGAGTACTGTGGGTTGGCTGCTACAACCAACCTCTCCTCTGTCATGGGTCTGCTGCTACAACCAAGCGAACCCCACTGGGTTATCTGAATCACTCTGAGTCGATCAATCAGCAGTCCTCAAGTGTCAGCCAGCTACTAGGTCTCAGCAATCTTTACGCTCGTCTCTAGGAGGGTCCGCTCCACGAGCTACTGGTCGATACTTCCAAGTTTCACTTAATCTCATGTGGAAGTATCTCAAAGGACCACCTCATCATAGGGGTCTCAACGCAATAGACATCACGTTAATCGAATTCCCGGTCTGTGAGTTATTAGCATTTCTGTTCCTGGGGCCCGGTTGGATTTTGGTTACAACCCAACTTGGCCATTATCAAACCACAACCAAAAAAAAGTGTATAGTATTCCAAAAGAACCATCTCATCGAGAGGAATCTAACGTAGTCGTCGGCACGTCAATCGGACGTCCGGTCCTCAAATTATAAGTGTTTCCGCTCCGAGGGCCCGGTTGGTTTCGAGTTCGAACTAACCCGTCCATACCCAAAAATTGCCAAAACCTTGAGTTTAATATACCTAAACGACTATATCGATCCAAGGAATCCTACGCAATAATCGGTGCGTTTATTGGAGGTCCACAACTCAAGAAACGGCCATTTAACCAAAAACGGTCAGAAAATAAGGGATTTGGGACCGGTCCGACCCGGCCCAATAACCCCTGGGTCGGCCCGAATTGGGTCAACCCGACCCAGGTCTGGGCTCGGCCCGGTTGGGCGCGGCCTGACCCGACTGGCGCGGCCCGGTCCCCAGCCGGCGCGGCGCGGCCCAGCCCGGGGCTGCTGCGCCCCTGCCCGGCAGGGCACGGCACAACCCGACCGAGCCCAACCTGGCACGGTAGGGCACGACCGGTCTAGCCTAGGCGGCCTATAGCTGTGGCTCGGAACTGGCTGAGCGAGGCGCAAAGGGGGGCGCCGCCCCCTTGTTTCCGAAACGGCCAAACGTAATGGCCGACCTTGGTTGAAATGTGGGAACATCTGGGGTCCCGCCTCCAGGTGGCGCTAGCGGCCGGTTGTCCTGCCGCCCCTTTGAAGACTGCCGCAGCCTTAGGTCGGGGCTCCTGTCTAACCGACGCGGTGCAATGATGCCGCGCCCCTCCGTCACGGACCACTCCTAGCCGCGGCCTCTTTCAGCCTCACCATCGCCGCGCACCACCACTGCGGCCCGCTCTGGCCGCGGTCATCTTTGTTCCCGTGCGGTGAAATGGCACCATGCTGCCTTCACCGTGGCCTTGCATGGCTGTGGTTCCCTGCTGATCACTGCACGGTGCAACGGCACAGTGCGCCTCTGCCTCCAACATCAACACGGTTTAACAAAGAAAAGGGGAGGAGAAATCGTCCGTGTTTGTGCGGTCCGATATCCTCCCGTTACGTCGATATCAAGCGGGAAAATTTTAATCAACGAGGATTTAAGATAAAATTTGAACAAAAGAATTAACCCCTACCTCGCTAAGATATCGCACGTCATCAAGCCGCGGAAAGAGGCAAGCGTCGCGATGATCGGACGTCGTGGAAAATTGTTGCTGATTCCGTTGACATCGGAGGAAGTGTCGTCATCGATGATGACATTCCCCATGGTGGTGTCTCCTCCCTTGACATGGATGATGAAGAGGAGAAGGCACATAATCAGTGACTCCACGTTCTTCATCGGAGGCGTTCTTAATCGAGAGTGGATGATGTTCTTTGTTGAGAGAAGAACACCAATTTTTATTTCTGCATAGTTTTCCCCCACTAAATATTTTCTAACCCCATAATAATAAATAAGCTCTCCCAATTTATAGAAGTGTCATTCCATTTCAAAATAAATCAAACTCTTTAATTAATTTAAGAGGTTAATCTCCTTAATTAAAAAGAGTTGGCATGAATTTAAGAGGGGAAGAGGGAGGTGATGAATTCTCATTAATATGGGAGTTGAGGAGTTAACAAGTTAATTAAAAAGGAGTTTAAGGGAGATATTTGGGGAGTTTAATGAGGGGTTTGAAAAGTATTATGGAAGGTGGAAGGTTGGAGCTCATGTGAACCCCACCTCCCAAATATCCACACAAGGGTAGTTAGGTGGTTGTGGGTCCCACCCTTAACTCCCCTTTGTAGGATTTAACCACCGTAGATATAAATAAAATTGTACACACCAATTTTATTTATTTTAAAACTAATTCCCCAAAAATTAAATCACAACCTGCTTAAAACACAACTATGCTAAAGGTG
Organism: Viscum album; assembly: GCA_963277665.1. Taxonomy (NCBI): domain Eukaryota; kingdom Viridiplantae; phylum Streptophyta; class Magnoliopsida; order Santalales; family Viscaceae; genus Viscum; species Viscum album. The sequence continues at coordinate 808,346,984 of OY728126.1, read as the reverse complement.
CCCTTAAGAAATTACTGGCACTATGAGTTCATCGGTGCCCTCGGTTTTCAATTCCGAGCACCGGTTCAAAAGATAGAAAACTTGCTCATTCGTTCACTGAACATACCTGAGCTAAACTTCCGAAAATTATTATCAGTCACCCTAGACACACTGTAGTCGAGGTTAGGCTCTGTCTAGGTGAAACATGCCCCAACAAACCCAACGGTACTCTCGTATTTCCAATCCGAGTTACCGTTTAAATGTTGTAATTTTACAATAAAATAATTATCAGTTAATTATTTTATTTATGGCCAAAAACTAACATTCTCTTGTGGACCTCTCCGACCCAAGATAATATCTTCTTAGAGAATGCATACCCTCACTAATTTAGTGGTGGACTCAGATTTTTAATCTGAGATTCCATTTGTGAGTTATATGCTATTGAAAAATAAAATAATTTATTTAATTATTTTATTTATGATTAAACCATAATTGGGTTTCCTCAAATGAGGCTCGTGCCAACTAAACTTATGTCACTCCTAGGGTAAAACCACCATCTTGAGCACAATGGTGCCCTCAGAATTCTGATCTAAGTTACCATTTAAGAGTTATTCCACTTTTCAGGAAATTGTCTTACCCACGTTAATTTAAGTTTAACAAAACTTCAGAAATTGATTTTGGGCACACCAAGTCTCAGAATCAAGTGTCGTCCGAAATATTATTCTCATAAAATTCCAATGTATTTATGAGAAATTTTCCTTGAAATTTTTTGGGATTTACATTACTCCCACCTCCGGGATTTACTTCCCCGTAAAGCTACAACACACACTAAGGAAACAAAAGAGGGTACTGAGCATGTATCCGAGCCTCCCACTCCCATATCCTCTACTGAAGGTTCTCGTGCTTCTAACGAACACATAGCAGAGGAATCGACCATCCATGCATGACCTGTTCATATCGATCCTCATTCTCTATTGGAACCTCCGAGAAAGTCGCATCGTCTTCGATGTCCAGCTCTGTGTAGTCTCATATGCCATGATCCATAGGCGATAACTACCCACTCCTATATTTGGACACACTCGAATCCGGTCCCTGATGAGTCATAGTGAACTATGTAACCAACGCCGTCAGGTTGGGTGCACTGTTCAACCTCTACCCCAGCTCTTGAAAGCTCTACTAAAAGTGGTGCCGCAACTCTGGAGAATTCTGGCATAAAGGTATGTTTGGCCATCTCTTGAGTAATCAAATGCACCCTCTTATGCATGATTCTATCATGTGCTACCTAGGTTCTTATTTTATCCAAACAAGGAAAACCCCATCCCAACATTCTAGATAGACCACAACATTTTTTCTTAATACCGTCAATCCGTGTATGAACTGTGGTTGCCCAGTCTATACACAAATTAACATCGTAAGGCCTCGACGCTGCCACCAAGAGCTTAAAACCAAAACTCTCACCTCAAGGGTCATATCACACCGTCGGCGTAAGCGTGGTTATCGAGTCTCCTCCCAAAGGTATCTCGGACGTGAGGGTCAAGTGAACTTCTTTTAACTGGAAACTATAGGTCTGGGACAAGATTCGTGGAAGGACTGGATGATTCGTTTCAATGTCTGTTGTTACGGTGTCTAGTAGTTGACACTGACCGTACCTTGAATCATTCTTAGAGCCCTTGGGTCACAATCCTTGACCGAAAAAAGCTAATCTCTTCCCTAACCCTCCATCTCCCTGATCTTGGAGGGGACTACAAAGGCGGATGATTGTAACATGTCGAAATGTACACCACCTCATGCTACTCTCCTAGATCTGCTTCTGCGTCTGCTGCTCTGCAGATTTATCTTTCCTTAATATTTCCTCTTCTTGAAACATTTTTCAAGCCAAAGTCTCCAAGATAGGCGCCAGTTTCCTGTTTTCCCACTGCTAACCTTCACTGACTGTATCCACTCAGCCAGAGAATTCCCAACCACAAAGGTTCTCTCTAACACTCTAACATAAGTAGGAATGCATAAATAAAAGGTTATGACTCGGATATCCTTAAACACACCTCGCTCAGAGATCCGAGCTCTAAATCACTAATCGTATCATATTCATTGAGTACTAGGAAAGATCGGTATGGTTCGATGAATACTCAGCTACCGATAATTCATCCTGCCAAAGCTGTATAGGCTTTAGAAAAACTCTTAGCCTCCTCCTCAAGCCAGTCCTTAGTCGCCTGTGTGTCTGGCTCGCCACGGAACATGAGGGATATCTGGTGCTGAAACACATGTAAGGCACTAAGCCTACACGTGTCCTCTATCGGTATCGCCGCTAATGTCTGCTTACCAATAGGTAGTGGTATAGACGGCACACTACCCGAAGGTACTATCTCAGGCATCGGTCCACGTACCGAAGCCTCATCACAATGTGGTCCGACCTCATGGTCACTCAATGGAAATCACGAGTAGCTAAGTCCAACATCAACTCTACTGGTGTCTCAACTAGGCGGAAAACTCTAGAAATCGCCTCCATCCAGTCCTCTACTACCTGGGAATCTGTCTAGCCTCGTAAACATAGAGGCCTCTGCTACTGGAACTCGTGCAACGTGTTCCTTCTTTGTGCACCGTTCGCTAGTACGACTGGTGGAATCGCAACCCAACGGGTGGTGGTGCTGCGGGTACACCACCAGAAGGTGCCAACATAGTAAAAGGGGCCTGCACAAGAGCCTCGTCACTCGGTGGGTCGTCATCGTGTACTCTCTAAGAACACCAACTAACTATCTGTGTGGAGGCATCCTGAACAGATGCAACATGGTCAAACGATTTATAACTGGTGAGCTGAACTGGTTTGAGTTGACTTTAAAACTTTTGGAAACACACTTGGAATCAATTTTTTCATGCACAAAGTCAGAAATCAGTAGTCAGGGTCCTGGTGTATGCATACTTTTTCCGCCGCACCAACACTGGACCTCCGGAACTAAAGACCACACTCGGTACTCTTAACACAATTGCTTCACAGAAAAGAATTATTAGAGTCCTGAGTTCTGTGGTAGAACTTACTCCTCTGATACAAATTTTTCATGACCCGTCCTCGGGGCTCATGCTGTGACTACCCCAAACCCGCCTTCCATAGGCCAGGGGCTGGCGACTAGCACCAAAGGCGTAAATCCTGATAACTGGGAATGCATTGCCTTTATAAAACATAAACACATCCAACCAGAGTACAAGAGGAAGTAATACACTAAGTACAAAAGAAAGTACTGAAAATTAAATGGGCTAGGATACAAACCCAACTGAAAAGTACAGCTACAACTGAACGAAAGTATAACAGAAAAGACAAGCAGCAGGAAGAATAGAAGCAACTCCTGGGTCATCCACCACAGATCCTACCTGAAGGGTAGGTACAGTTAGCATCCTCAACACTCTCACCCATCAACCTTCTCCAAGTACCGTCTCGTCATGATGTCCACCTCTGGATACTGACTAGTCGTGAAGTCCACCTCCGGATACTGACACGTGGTGGGGTCCACCTCTGGGTACCATCCAGTCCTCGAACACTCAGCCTCCGTCAGTGTTGTATGTCGTCTGCATCCCACACAACGAGGTACGGGCATAACCCGTGCAGGGGTGAGTATACGTTACTCAGTAGGGACCCCAAGACCCTCAAGGTCTCAATAAATCCAACAAGGATAACCACAAAAAGGATCTAACAGATAACCCTTAATTAGGTATAAGCCCATACTTATACCTATGTTATCAAGTATCTCATCTCAATCAGGAGATATCACACAGATATGATATCAAAAAATAACCACTACTTAGGTATACACCCATACATATACCTACGTTATCATGTAACCCATCTCAATCACGAGGAATACACAAAGATAATTTCCCAGCTCAAACCAGGGTTTTTTATTCATGATGTCGATACCACAGCTGCTGGAGAACTCCTCCTCTGTCGAGTACAGTGGGCCTGCCGCTACAATCAAGTGGTTCCCCCTATCCTTGAACTGCTGAAGTACTCCACCTGTCGAGTACTGTGGGCATGCTACTACAACCAAGCGCTTCCCACCATGGGTCTGCCGCTACAACCAAGCGCACCCCCTCACAGCCTACAGAGGTACTCCTTCTGTCGAGTACCGCGGGTTTGCTGCTACAACCAAGTGCTCCTCCACCGTGGGTCTGCAGCTACACAAAACCACAACCCACTGGGCCATCTTAATCACTCTAAGTCAATCGATCAGCAGTCGTCAAGTCTCAGCTAGCTACTAGGTTTCATCACTTCGTACCCTTGTCTCCGAGAGGGTCCGCTCCACGAGCTAGTGGTCAATAATTCCAAGTGTCATGTAATCTCCCGTGGATTTATCTCAAAGGACCGCCTCATCATAGGGGTCTCAATGCAACAGACGACGCGTCAATCGGACGCCCGGTCTGTGAGTTATTAACATTTCCGTTCCAGGGGCCCGGTTGGATTTCGGTTACAATCAAACCGAAACATTCTCAAACCACAAACAAAAAAAGTGTATATTATTCCAAAAGAACCTTCTCATCAAGGGGAATCTCACTTAGTCATCGGCACGCCAATCGGATGTCTGGTCCTCAAATTATAAGTGTTTCCGCTCCGAGGGCCCGGTTGGTTTCGAGTTCGAACCAACCAAGCCATACCCAAAAATCGCCAAAACCTTGAGTTTAATATACCAAAACGACCGTCTCAATCCAAGTAATCTTATGCAACTGATGGTGCATCGATCGGAGGCCCACAACTCATGTTACGACCATTTAACCAAAAACGGTCTTAAAAAAGGGGTTTTGGGCCCGGTCCTACCCAGCCCAATACCGCCTGGGTCGGCCCGAACCAGGTCGACATGACCCAAGTCTGAGCCTGTCCCAGTGTAAAATGGTCCGGCCCCCGGAAGGTGCGGCCCAGCTCAGCTGGGCACGGCTGGCGCGGCCCGGCCCAACAGGGTGCAGTGCGGCCCGGCACGGCAGGGCGCGGCCGACCAGGCCCAGGCGGCCTGTAGCCGTGGCTCGGTGCTGGTTGATATTAGTGCAAATGTGGGCACCACCCCCATGTTTCTGAAATGTCCAGCCATAATGGCCGGCCTTGGTTGAACCGCAGGACCCTCTCGGGTCCCGCATCCAGGTGGTGCCAGCGGTTGGTTGTCCGACCGCCCCTTTGAAGACCGTCGCAGCCTTACGTCGTGACTCCTGTCTAACCAGCGCGGCGCGACGGAGCCACGCCCCTCCACCATGACCCGCTTCTAGTTGTGGCCTCCTTCGGCCTCACCAGCGTGGCCTGATGGCGCCACGCACCACCGCCGCGGCCCGCTCCGGTCGCAGTCCTCTTTATTCCCGTGCGGTGCAATGGCATCGCGCTGCCTTCGCCGCGGACTTGCATGGCCACAGATCCCTACCGATCACCGCACGGTGCAACGGCACCGTGCATCTCCACCTCCAACATCAGCAAGGTTTAACAAAGAAAAGGGGAGGAGAAATCGGCCGTGTTTGTGCAGTCCGATCTCCTCCCATTACGTTGATATCAAGTGGCCAAATTTTAATCAACGAGGGTTGAAGATAAAATTTAAACAAAAGAATTAACCCCTACCTCACTAAGTCTTCACATGTCATCGAGCCACGGAAAGAGGTAAGCGTTGCAATGATCGAACGTCGTGGAGAATTGTTTTCGATTCCGTTGACGTCGGAGGAAGTGTCGTCATTGATGATGTCATTCCCCACAGTGGTGCCTCCTCCCTTGACATAGAGGTTGAAGAGAAGAAGGCACGTCGTCGGTGACTTCGTGTTCTTCGTCGGAGTCGTTCTTCGTCGAGATTGGACGATGTTCTTCATTGAGAGAAGAACACCAATTTTTATTTCTCTAGAGTTTTCCCCCAAAAAATATTTTCTAACCCCATATTAAAAAATAAGCTCTCCCAATTTATAGAAGTGTCATTCCATTTCAAAATAAATCAAACTCATTAATTAATTTAACAGGTTGATGTCCTTAATTAAAAAGAGTGGGCATGCATTTAAGAGGGGAAGAGGGAGGTGAAGAATTCTTATTAATAGGGGATTTGAGGAGTTAACAAGTTAAATAAAAAGGGGTTTAAGGGAGATATTTGGGGAGTTTAATGTAACACCCGAGACTTTTATTTTATATAAATCATCAAAGGAATCTTTTTCTACACAACACATTCTTGGCTCGCTTTACACGCAATCGCGACCTTCCTCGATAGCTTGCGTCGTACGCAATACCGAGTTTCACTAAACAACAATATGCTATTAAAACTAGCCGTTATGAATAGTAAGAACCACTTTTTGAAATTTTATAAATTTTATTTTTCAAAATGGACTTCATTTTTGGACTCAGAATATCGAAATTAGCCTAGGGTGAAATTTTGGAATTTTTCTGAAAACTTTCAATTTTTGATGAATAGTGAAACCACTAAGTGGTAGGTTAAAAACTGAATTTTGCATAAAACTTAATTTTACCGCTTCTGTGAATGGAATTTCAAAAATCCGACAGACACGGTTGATATCAGTAAGTAAAATGTGGTTCAATGAGATAAAAATAATTTTTTGGTGAATAGTAACTTTTTACTATTTTTACCGCGGTTAATAGTAAATAGGGTAACTAAGGGTAAATATGATATCAATATTACCCTAACACATATCATAATTCTATTGTACAAGTGTAATTCGACCAAAAACAAACTTAGGAATAAAATATGACCATTTAGGCCCACTTGGATTAGATTAGGACATTTATTATTAATTTATTTAAAGAAGGGTTAAAATAGTTAAAATCAAAGTTTAATAAGTAAATAATTTTAAATATGGGGTTATACATAAGATAAATTCGACTATAAATATTCATTAGAAAGATAAAAAGACTTACTACATAATGGTATTTTATTTGTAATTTTTAGACATTAAATAATTTAATTTATTTATGACACAATGATGATGCAGTAATTATCTTATTAATGAAATATTGACATAATTGATGTTATAAACACCAAAATAAATGTAATTTGAGACTTTTTATGAATTCCACTAATTTTCTAGGTTACTATGATATATTAATGTTGATTTAATCAACTTGGTTCGAACATATAATTCTGTTATGACTTTCACAAAAATCATATATCAAATAGTGTCAAAATTGACACAAAATAGTTTTTAAAACAAATATTATATTATTAATTGTTATTTTATTCCTAAAAATCTAAGGTTCGGCCAAATGACTTAGATAAGGATATATATATTAATAATAAACAAATTGGGGTTCTTTTGGCATGTTATAGTAAGTGTATTAACCGTATAGTGAAAGAAAACAAAAAGACATGGTAAAAGTTAAATTATTTAACTTAGAGTTAAATCTAATTGATAAGGTTAAAATAATACCCTAAACTTGTCTAAATCTTATTGGTTGATAGGATTTCGAGCCATCCCCACTTTATCTTTGAAATAAGACCCTTTGGAACCATTATAAACCGATTTTGACTTTAATATAAAATAATATTTTGAGATATTCCTAAGGTGCCCCTCTCCTCCCTTATAAAAGGGCACCTCCTCCCCCTCCTCCTCACACCAAATTGAGCACTCAAGCTCGGCCAACCCCTGCCATTTTCTCATCTCCACTTCCCTAGAATAATCCTAGAGGTCCTGGTCTTCTACAAAGACCAATCTTAGTTCCCTAAGTGGAGAATTCAAAGAGGCGTTCCAAAGAAGAGGTAATATCCATTACCGATCTTTTCAATTTCTTTCTTCTTCAACTTCTTCTTCTTTAGTTGTTTCATGATAAAGTAATAACATCAGTATTACTTACATACTTATATGTTATTATAAATATGAAACAACCCTAATTCACCTTCTATCCATCCTACGGAAAAATGAAATCACTGCGCGTGCGTACGTACGGAATACCGTCTCCACGCCGTGGTGTAATCTATTTTCCACCACCACCTTACAAGGATGGGTATAATGGTGTAATGAGTAACTATTTATGATTATTATAAAGTAATATTGATACTGAAATAATATACATATACTCCAATACAATTCCACGATCATAGGAATGATATCATCACTCGTGCGTATGTACGGAATACCGTCTCCACGATGTGATGCGACTCGTTCTACATGATCATCATTACATAGTAATTATATAAATGAATTTAATGAATAAATATGATATATGTTATAGTAATACCATTCTGGATATAAGGTATCTATATCCTTAAAAGAAGAATAATAATTTATTCGACAAAACACACATAAGAACAAAAGGCAACAAAGACCTGAGTAACAAGTAACAATGAAATATTACTAATAAGAAGCTAAGAATATGACCATATATGATATCATATCAATATGTATGATTCTGGAATAAGTCAATAACATTATTTAAACCATTATACAGGAGCTTCGGACACATACAAAGCAAATCGGACCTAAGGTAATGGAAATATCACAATCTCACTTTTATCCGAGATTGTATTTACTTTGGTAATTACTGGGGTGTATTTTATCATCCATATCCATGTTCCCTCAATATGTAATATTATTTCCATCCTTATACAATAGTTTATATCCAATTTTACCCTTCGGTAAGTTTTTTTTTAAAAGATATGAAAGGAATCTTTTGTCGTTTTTCATACGAGGTACTTTTTGACTTTCCGACAAAAGTACGAAGAATGTTTTTTTAACTTATACGACATGAATGGATTTATAAAGCATTATTTCCAAGAAGATTCCTTTACAAGTTTGTAAGTTTATTTTTAATCAACTTCTTTTAGTTTATAATTGTACGACATGTTAAGAAAGGAAAAGTATTTCTGAAGCAGAAAGGATATTTTCCTCAAGAATAAAGTTCAAGTATTTTATCAAAATTATTTTCCATCTAAGATAATAAAAGGGTTCTGTTTTTATCCCTATTATTACATTGGTTTGATTATGTTGTGATGGAAATATTTTTATGAATTCCTTTATCTTATATGAATTGATTTATGATGTCATGATGTTTCAAGAATCCCATTTTTGTTACATGTGTTATGCGATGATGTATGATTATGTGGCACACATAAGAAAGGATTCATTATAAGATGGGTGGGACCTATATCTCCCTCCAATGCATTGGGTAAAGATTTTATATCTCATGAGATAGACATGGCTGGAACGGAAGGTTATTTCGGTTCAGTGATACAGGACTGAAACGAGGAGTGAACTCGGTTCAGAAAGGGACTTTGTCCACTAAGATTGTCTTGGCAATGAGTCATGACTAACAAGAAATGATTTTCCATGATTATGTGTGCATGTCAAAAAGTTTCAAGTTTTATGTTATGATTATGGGGATCTCATTTTCACTTCTATGATTTATTCCATGTTAAGATATTATGATCTCTTTTGCAGGTTTTGATTTTCAAAAAGATATGATATGATTTTTATTTCCTTTATTTGCCCTTGCTGAGCATTTGAGCTCACCCTTTTATGTTTTCTTTTCCCCAGGTCAGGAAGATGGACATTAAGTAGAATATGCTAAAAGGGACCCTAGATATGAAGAAATAAATGGGAGACACTGTAGAATATTTATGAACCAGTTGTTTATGTTTCCCAGTTTCTAAAGACACTATACCTATACGGTCCTTTGTGGTTTTATCATATGTTTTAATAAGTGTGCTTCAATTTTTGATGTATTAAAAATGTATGTAAAGTATGGGTCGTTATAGTTGGTATCAGAGGAAAGGTATAGTCAACCTTTGGAAAGTAGGATGTGAAAGCCTTAGTAAAAACCCTAAGGATAAGTCTAAGCATAGAACACAGTCTTAGTGTTTTAGAAATGGCCTTGAATAACCTAGGATAAGACCTTAAGCATGCAAATTTTATTCTTGAATTATGTGGTTTTCCTATTATAATTAGTGTTTCTCACACTATTCTTCTTGGTTTTAGTCAATGGATGGAACCCGAAGGAACCGTGTTAATGCAGAATGCGATGGGCAATGCAATGATTGTCCCCCTGAGCAATCAAACGATATGGGATCTAGAATGCAAAATCTTGTAGCCATGCTCACACAACTTTCTCAAGCTATGAATCATGCAGGACTTCCAAACGAGCAAAGGAAGGAGCAACAATCTGTTGAATCCTTCATGAGGTAGCGTCCACCTTCTTTCAGCGGGTCTACTGATCCATTAGTTGCTGAACAATGGATTAGTACTACTGAAAAGATATTTTCAGTTCTTCAATGTTCTGAGCATGATAAAGTTATCCTAGCAGTGTATCGTTTGGAAGGAGATGCTGATCAATGGTGGAATCTTATTAAGAATACGAGGCAAAGGGATGAAATTGAGTCTATGGAATGGGACGAGTTCAAGAACTTATTTTTCAATAAGTACTTCCCTCGTATTCTCCGAACAAAGATGGAGAAAGAGTTCCTTGAACTAAAGCAAAGGGATGATGAATCTGTTGGTACCTATGAAGCAAATTTTACAAGACTTTCAAGGTACGCTTCTGGTATTATTATCCAACCTGAGAGTAAGATCGATCGATTCTTTAGTGGCTTAAAACCAAGTCTTCGAAGGGCGTTAGCCATAAGGGACTTCAATAGCTACGAGGAAATCGTTCGATGTGCTCTCAAAGTCGAAATGGAGATTGGAGTAACCCATCAGTCACATGGGTTTGATAAGAAGAGGAAGATGTAATTCAAAGAAAAATCTAAAGAGCACACGGAAAAGAAGATGAGATTTTCCTTATGCTCAAAGTGTGGAAAGAAACATGGAGGGAGTTGTCTTAAAGGGACAAGTAAATGTTTTAAATGTGGAAAGGAAGGTCATCGGGCATTTGAATGCCGTGATAATGGGAAGAAGATGTCTAATGACGCAAACAAAGGAAGGGATACACAGAATGAACCTACTACACTTCAATGTTTCAAGTGCAAGGAGATGGGGCATTATGCCAATCAATGCCCAAATCTAGGGGTTGATGATGATGGTCGACGTCAACAAAATCTTAAGGCTAAAGACAAAGGAAAGTCACATGCAATTTCTATCAGCGATGTGGAGTACGATAATGAAGTGGTGAAAGGTACACTTACCATCCACTCTAAAGTAGAAAATGTTTTATTTGATTCTGGATCCACCCACTCTTTTATTTTTGAAAAATTTTCTAAGGGTATCACCGTATTACCTCAACAATTAGATGTTGAGTTAGCTGTGACAACACCTAATAGCACAACAGTCGCATCAAAAGTTTATAATTCTTCTTCGATCGAAGTTTGTGGGAAAGTGCTTCCTGCAAATATTGTGATCCTTCCTTTAGTGGAATTTGATGTGATTCTTGGCATGGATTGGCTTTCTCTACATGGAGCTCATATCAATTGCCAAAGAAGGGAAGTCACATTTCATATTCCAGATCAATCTACGATCGTATACCATTGCAAGGATGAACATAACCTTCCAATGGAAATTTCTTCCATCTTATGGGTATTGATTCCACTAAATGAAGGTTATTTATCTCAAATGGTTGGTGAGAAACTCACGATAAAGAATATTCCCACTGTACGGGAGTTTGATGATGTCTTTCCGGAGGAATTACCGGGTCTTCCACCAAATCGTGAAGTTGAGTTTTCAATAGAACTCGTACCGGGTGCTTTGCCTATTTCAAAGACACCTTATAGAATGGCCCCAATTGAGTTGCAGGAATTGAAGAAGCAACTCCAAGAGAATCTTGATAAGGGATTCATACGCCCTAGTGCGCCACCTTGGGGAGCACCTGTTCTATTTGTTAAGAAGAAAGATGGATCAATGAGACTCTGCATTGATTATCGAGAACTTAACAAGATCACTATCAAGAACAAATATCCTCTCCCACGCATTGATGACTTATTTGACCAACTACGCGGAGCTCAATACTTTTCCAAGATTGATCTTCGTTCAGGGTATCATCAATTAATGGTCAAAAGGGAGGATATACCAAAGACGGCTTTCCGTACAAGGTATGGACACTATGAATTTATAGTGATGCCATTTGGTCTTACTAATGCCCCTGCTATCTTCATGGATCTAATGAATAGAGTCTTTAGAGACTATCTTGATCAATTTGTGGTATTCTTTATAGACGATATTCTTGTCTATTCAAAGAGCAAGGAAGAGCATGAAGATCACTTGAGAATTATATTGAAGACCCTGAGAAAGGAGAAGCTTTATGCCAAATTTACCAAGTGTGAATTTTGGCTTCAAAAAGTTTCATTTTTGGGTCACATAATCTCAAAAGAGGGGATATCTGTGGATCCAGCAAAAACAGAAGTTATCGAAAGATGGTCGAGACCAACAACAGTAACTGAGATCCGAAGTTTTCTTGGTTTGGCTGGATATTATCGACGTTTTGTAAAGGATTTTTCACGATTATCTAATCCACTCACCAAGTTGACTCGGAAAGGAGTTAAGTTTATCTGAACAGAGGAATGTGAAGAGAATTTCAAGGAGTTGAAAAGAAGGTTATCCAGTGAACCTGTGCTCACACTGCCTTGTAGTGGAGAAAGGTTTGTGATCTACAGTGATGCATCCAAGAAGGGATTGGGGTGTGTTCTTATGCAAAATGATATGGTGATAGATTATGTCTCACGACAGTTGAAAATCCATGAGCAAAATTACCCAACACATGATTTGGAGTTTGCTGCGGTAATCTTTGAATTAAAGATTTGGAGGCATTACCTTTATGGTGAAAGGTGTGATATTTATACTGATCATAAAAGATTAAAGTATATTTTCACACAAAAGGAGCTGAATATGCGCCAAAGAAGATGGTTGGAGCTGATTAAGGATTATGACTGCTCAATCCATTACCACCCTGGGAAAGCAAACAAGGTGGCAGATGCATTAAGTCGACAAGACCATGCTAGTTTATCCATGATGAGGATCACAAAAGATCCAATATTTATGGATTTAAAAAGGATGGATCTTGGAATTATAATGGAAAGGGAAAAATCTTATCTTTCTCAAATGAATGTTCAACCATATATACATGTGAAGATTAAAGAGGCACAGAAATAAGATGCCGAGTTACAAAAGAAGGTGAGAAATGTTCCTGAATTCAACCTTGATTGTGATGGGATAATAAAGTTTAGGAATCGGGTTTGTGTTCCCCCCATCCCCGAATTAAAGAAGGAGCTTCTGGATGAGGATCATAGCTCATCATTCTATATTCATCCTGGAAGCACGAAGATGTATAGGGACCTGAAAGAGTACTTCTGGTGGGATGGCCTGAAAAGAGATGTTGCTGAATATGTCTCTCGATGCTTGGTTTGTCAACAAGTTAAAGCTGAGAGACAAACGTTTAAGGGGATGTTACAACCATTACCCATACCCGAATGGAAATGGGAAAACATCACTATGGACTTTGTCATAGGACTTCCTAAAACATCCAAAGGCAATAATGCTATCTGGGTCATAGTTGATCGTCTTACAAAGTCTGCACACTTCATTCCTATTAGAGAGGATTTCTCTCTAGATCAGCTTGCCAGGATATATGTAAAGGAAGTGGTACGATTTCATGGAGTACCACTTTCTATTATATCTGATCGGGATCCGAGATTTACCTCGAAGTTCTGGCGAAGTCTTCAGCATACTCTGGATACAGAGTTGAGTTTCAGCACTGCTTATCATCCCCAGACAGACGGTCAGTCTGAGAGAACAATTCAAACCCTAGAAGATATATTGAGAGCTTGCTCTATGAATTTCAAAGGAGGTTGGGATCAACACCTACCTTTGGTGGAATTTTCTTATAATAATAGCTTTCACTCCAGTATTCAGATGGCTCCTTATGAATCTCTCTATGGAAAGAAATGCAGGACTCCAACTTGCTGGGATGAAGTTTGGGGAAAGAAAGCTATTAGGACCTGATCTCGTTGATGAAATGGCAGAAAAGGTTAGATCTATTCAACAACACATAAGAGCAGCTCAGAGTCGACAGAAAAGTTATGCCGACAACCGAAGAAAAGACCTAGAGTTTGAAGTGGGTGATAAAGTGTTCTTACGAATATCTCCCTGGAAGAGGGGTATGAGATTTGGAAAGAAGGGGAAGTTGAGCCCTAGATATATCGGTCCTTTCGAAATACTAGATCGTGTTGGGAAGGTAGCTTACCGATTGGCGCTTCCACCGAATCTCTCTCAAGTTCACGATGTGTTCCACGTATCTCTCCTGAGATAGTACATACCAGATCCTTCACATGTACTCAGCTCAGAAGTTGTACCGCTGGAGCAAGATCTTTCTTATGAAGAACAGCCGATAGAGATTCTGGATCGTAGCGAAAAAGTCCTACGAAACAAGACCACTCGCTTGGTGAAAGTTTTATGGAGGAACCACCAACTTGAAGAAGCTACATGGGAGCTTGAGGATATGATGAGGGAGAAGTATCCTCATCTGTTTTTTACAAAGTGACGAATTTCGAGGGCGAAATTCTTTTTAAGGGGGGTAGAATGTAACACCCAAGACTTTAATTTTATATAAATCATCAAAGGAATCTTTTTCTACACAACACTTGCTTGGCTTGCTTTACACGCAATCGCGACCTTCCTCGATAGCTTCCGTCGTACGCAATACCGAGTTTCACTAAACAAAAATATGCTATTAAAACTAGCCGTTATGAATAGTAATAACCACTTTTTGAAATTTTATAAATTTTGTTTTTCAAAATGGACTTCATTTTTGGACTCAGAATATCGAAATTATCCTAGGGTGAAATTTTGGTACTTTTCTGAAAACTTTCAATTTTTGATGAATAGTGAAACCACTAAGTGGTAGGTTAAAAACTGAATTTTGCATAATACTTAATTTTACCGCTTCTGTGAATGAAATTTTGAAAATCCGACAGACACGGTTGATATCAGTAAGTAAAATGTGGTTCAATGAGATAAAAATAATTTTTTGGTGAATAGTAACTTTTTACTATTTTTACCGCGGTTAATAGTAAATAGGGTAACTAAGGGTAAATATGATATCAATATTACCCTAACACATGTCATAATTCTATTGGACAAGTGTAATTCGACCAAAAACAAACTTAGGAATAAAATATGACCATTTAGTCCCACTTGGATTAGATTAGGACATTTATTATTAATTTATTTAAAGAAGGGTTAAAATAGTTAAAATCAAAGTTTAATAAGTAAATAATTTTTAATATGGGGTTATACATAAGATAAATTCTACTATAAATATTCATTAGAAAGCTAAAGAGATTTCCTACATAATGGTATTTTATTTGTAATTTTTAGACATTAAATAATTTAATTTATTTATGACACAATGATGATGCAGTAATTATCTTATTAATGAAATATTGACATAATTGATGTTATAAACACCAAAATAAATGTAATTTGAGACTTTTTATGAATTCCACTAATTTTCTAGGTTACTATGATATATTAATGTTTATTTAATTAACATGGTTCGAACATATAATTCTGTTATGACTTTTACAAAAATCATATATCAAATAGTGTCAAAATTGACACAAAATAGTTTTTAAATCAAATATTATATTATTAATTGTTATTTTATTACTAAAAATCTAAGGTTCGGCCAAATGACTTAGATAAGGATATATATATTAATAATAAACAATTTGGGGTTCGTTTGACATGTTATAGTAAGTTTATTAACTATATAGTGAAAGAAAACAAAAAGACATGGTAAAAGTTAAATTATTTAACTTAGAGTTAAATCTAATTGATAAGGTTAAAATAATACCCTAAACTTGTCTAAATCTTATTGGTTGATAGGATTTCGACCCATCCCCACTTTATCTTCGAAATAAGACCCTTTGGAACCATTATAAACCGATTTTGACTTTAATATAAAATAATATTTTGAGATATTCCTATGGTGCCCCTCTCCTCCCTTATAAAAGGGCACCTCCTCCCCCTCCTCCTCACACCAAATTGAGCACTCAAGCTCGGCCAACCCCTGCAATGTTCTCCTCTACACTTCCCTAGAATAATCCTAGAGGTCCTGGTCTTCTTCAAAGACCAATCTTAGTTCCCTAAGTGGAGAATTCAAAGAGGCGTTCCAAAGAAGAGGTAATATCCATTACCGATCTTTTCAATTTCTTTCTTCTTCAACTTCTTCTTATTTAGTTGTTTCATGATAAAGTAATAACATCAGTATTACTTACATACTGATATGTTATTATAAATATGAAACAACCCTAATTCACCTTCTATCCATCCTACGGAAAAATGAAATCACCGCGCGTGCGTACGTACGGAATACCGTCTCCACGCCGTGGTGTAATCTATTTTCCACCACCACCTTACAAGGATGGGTATAATGATGTAATGAGTAACTATTTATGATTATTATAAAGTAATATTGATACATAAATAATATACATATACTCCAATACAATTCCACGATCATAGGAATGATATCATCACTCGTGCGTACGTACGGAATACCGTCTCCACGATGTGATGCGACTCGTTCTACATGATCATCATTACATAGTAATTATATAAATGAATTGAATGAATAAATATGATATATGTTACACTAATACCATTCTGGATATAAGGTATCTATAACCTTAAAAGAAGAATAAGAATTTATTCGACAAAACACACATAAGAACAAAAGGCAACAAAGACCCGAGTAACAAGTAACAATGAAATATTACTAATAAGAAGCTAAGAATATGACCATATATGATATCGTATCAATATGTATGATTCTGGAATAAGTCAATAACATTATTTAAACCATTATACAGGAGCTTTGGACACATACAAAGCAAATCAGACCTAAGGTAAGGGAAATATCACAATCTCACTTTTATCCGAGATTGTATTTACTTTGGTAATTACTGGGGTGTATTTTATCATCCATATCCATGTTCCCTCAATATGTAATATTATTTCCATCCTTCTACAATAGTTTATATCCAATTTTACCCTTCAGTAATTTTTTTTGTAAAAGATATGAAAGGAATCTTTTGTCGTTTTTCATAAGAGGTACTTTTTGACTTTCGGACAAAAGTACGAAGAATGTTTTTTTTAACTTATACGGCATGAATGGATTTCTAAAACATTATTTCCAAGAAGTTTCATTTACATGTTTTTATGTTTATTTTTAATCAACTTCTTTTAGTTTATAATTGTACGACATGTTAAGAAAGGAAAAGTATTTTTGAAGCAGAAAGGATATTTTCCTCAACAATGAAGTTCAAGTATTTTATCAAAATTATTTTCCATCTAAGATAATAAAAGGGTTCTGTTTTTATCCCTATTATTACATTGGTTTGATTATGTTGTGATGGAAATATTTTTATGAATTCCTTTATCTTATATGAATTGATTTATGATGTCATGATGTTTCAAGAATCCCATTTTTGTTACATGTGTTATGCGATGATGTATGATTATGTGGCACACATAAGAAAGGATTCATTATAAGATGGGTGGGACCTATATCTCCCTCCAATGCATTGGGTAATGATTTTATATCTCATGAGATAGACATGGCTGGAACGGAAGGTTATTTCGGTTCAGTGATACAGGACTGAAACGAGGAGTGAACTCGGTTCAGAAAGGGACTTTGTCCACTAAGATAGTCTTGGCAATGAGTCATGACTAACAAGAAATGATTTTCCATGATTATGTGTGCATGCCACAAAGTTTCAAGTTTTATGTTATGATTATGGGGATCTCATTTTCACTTCTATGATTTATTCCATGTTAAGATATTATGATCTCTTTTGCAGGTTTTGATTTTCAAAAAGATATGATATGATTTTTATTTCCTTTATTTGCCCTTGCTGAGCATTTGAGCTCACCCTTTTATGTTTTCTTTTCCCCAGGTCAGGAAGATGGACATTAAGTAGAATATTCTAAAAGGGACCCTAGATATGATGAAATAAATGGGAGACACTGTAGATTATTTATGAACCAGTTGTTTATGTTTCCCAGTTTCTAAAGACACTATACCTATACGGTCCTTTGTGGTTTTATCATATGTTGTAATAAGTGTGCTTCAATTTTTGAAGTATTAAAAATGTATTTAAAGTATGGGTCATTATATTTAATGTGGGATTTGAAAAGTATTATAGAAGGTGGAATGTTGGGGCTCGTCTGGACCCCACCTCCCAAATATCCACACAAGGGTAGTTAGGTGGTTGCAGGTCCCACCCTTAACTCTCCTTTTTAGGATTTAACCTCTGTAGATATAAATAATATTGTACACACCAATTTTATTTATTTTTAAACTAATTCCGCAAAAATTAAATTTCAACCCGCTTAAAACGCAACTGCACTAAAGGTCCCCTTAAGCAATTACCAGCACTGCATGTTAATGGGTGCCCATGGTTTTCAATTCTGATCACCGGTTCAAAAGATAAAAAAATCAGCTCGTTCGTTCACTGAACGTACCCGAGCTAAACTTCGTAAAATTATTATCAGTCACCCTCTACCCACTGCATTCGAGGTTAGGCTCTACCTATTTGAAACATACCCCAATGAACCCAACTGTACTCTCATATTTCCAATCCGAGTTACCGTTTAAATGTTATGAATTAAAAAATAAAATAATTATCAGTTAATTATTTTATTTATGACCAAAAACTAACTTTCTCTGGTGGCCCTTGTCGACCTATGTTAGTATCTGCATAGGGAAAGCATACCCTAATGAGTTAAGTGGTGGTCTCAGGTTTTTAATCTGAGTTACCATTTATGAGTTATATTATTTTGAAAAAGAAAATAATTTCTTTAATTATTTTATTTACGATTAAACCAAAATTGGGTTTTCTCAGAGGAGGTCTGCGCCGACTAAACTTAAGTCACACCTAGGGTAAACCTGCCATCTTGAGTGCAATGGTGCCCTCGGATTTCTGATCTATGTTACAGTTTAAGAGTTATTCCACTTTTCAGGAAAACTGCTTACGCGCGTTAATTTAAGCTTAAAAAAATTTCAGAAATTGATTTCGGGCACACCGGTCCTCGGAATCATGTACCGTCATAAATCTCTTACTCGTAAAATTCCAATGTATTTAAGAAAAATTTTCCTTGAAATTTTCCGGGCAATACACCACCCCACACATCCTCCTCCCTTTTCGACCCATCTGGTTCCCTATTCACATCCTCGATGTTTCTTAGAAATCAACAAGAATTATTCAATTTGGGGTGATTTGGAAATCCACTTCTAGATAATGTATTATATTATTGGCGGTTAAAACCACCCCTAATCAATATGAAAGCAAAAATGTAAGGGAAATTTTTTTAAACTTCCCCTAATCACAAATCTATTTAGGGGCATGCATTTTTATCCACCTGATCTCCCCAAACCGATTTGAAGGCATAAATTTAGAGGATGTTCTTTTAATGCTCCCATAATCACCAATCCATTTAGGGTGGGTGGTTTTAACCACTCCTAAATTTGATCATTTTTTTGAATTTTTTACCCCACCCCGCACATCCCCCTCTCTTTTCCACCCCTACAATTCCCCATTCCCTACACCAACACTATGATACCCTATATTAGAACCACTAAAAATTTTATGAACCTTTTTTTAAAATTTATACGCCACCTTGCACGTCCACATCCCTTTTCTACCCATTCAGTTAACCATTCCCATGCTCATCCCTTCCACACTCAATTATCCCTCCCTTCCCAAGGTTCCCTGTGAATTTGAACCATTTTTTCAAATTTTTACCCCACCTTGCGGATCCCCTTCCCTTTTCCACGCCTTTGGTTCCCCATGATCGTGCACATCCCTTCCACCCTCCAGTTGGACCACCCATCAAGAGGTTCCCCGCATGTTTGAACCTTTTTTTCAAATGTTTACCCCACCCCACATTCCGCCCTCCATTTTCAACCCTTCGATAACCCATGCCCATGTCCGCCCCTCGAGTTCCCTAGTTTATAACTGCCCCAAAAATTTAAACAATTTTTTCAAATTTTTACCCCACCCCATGTGGGGATCCCACACCCCTTTGATTCTCCATGTTAGGACGACACCTAATTATTGGAATGTTTTTTTCAAATTTCCTCTCCACCCCATGTGCCCCGTCCCTTTTCCAACCCTCTTGTTCCCCATGCATGTGCCTATCCCTCCCAACCTCTAGTTGTCCCACCCTTATCGAGGTTCCCCATGAATTTGAACATTTTTTCAATTGTATACCACACCCCATGCATCCCCCTACCTTTTCCACCCCTCTAGTCCCCCATTACCAAGCACACCCCTCTGGTTCCCCAGGTTTGATCCCCCCATAATTATTTGAACTTTTTTTCAAATGATTACCCCACCCCATGAAAGGTTCCCCATGTGCCCCTCCCTTACCGTCCTTAAGTTTCACATGAACCTTCTTGTCCCCTCCCACCCCTATATGCAGACCACCCCCACACTTACCTGTATGAGGAAAATATATAACCCACATCCGTATACAATTAATCCTTAATAGTATTCAAACCTAGGAACATGACATCCCCTCTCCTGCACGCCCAACCCTAATTACCAGTATGACAATTCATTTTTTCATATTTATGCACACATTAATATATTCATATAAAATTCATTGTCTATTTTAACAATTATTATTTAAATTATGTATTTCAATTTATTTAAATATACAACCTTTATATAAAATTATATAAGATATATATTTATATGTACACACACATATGTTTATATATTTATAAATATATTAATATAAAATATCTATATACATAAATACAAATTTATATATTGTATACAAGTTTATTTATAATATATATATATATATAATTATATGTACATATATAAATTTATATTTATAAATACATTTATATTTGTGTTTTTTTGTATATGTATTTATATAATATTTATAGATATAATATAATTATAATATATATTTTTTTAATTATTTTTATATACTTGTGTGTGTGTTTGTTTAATAACAAAAATATTATTATTGTAATTACACTAGTTTTTTGAACTATAAATATTATAAGTTTGATTTATAAATACTCTGAATTTATTTTACGATTTATATCATATATTTATATTATATTAAATACATTTATACGATATATTTATTCAAATTATTTATATAATTAAATACATATTTATATATTATATACATGTTTATTTAAAAAATATAAATATATAAGTATTTACTTAATATATTTATATAAGGTCCTTAAAAATGTATTTATAAAATGTAATCCAATGCAAATATTTATTATTATTCACACTAATATAAATAATTATTTTTATAAATTTTATAATATTATATATAATTATTATATAATTATTATTATATGAAATAAAATTTATAAAATATTTATATTATATATAATGGATATTATATGAAATATGATTTATACAAATATTTATATAATGTAATATGAAGTACAATTTTATATTATATATAATTAAAATGTATATTATAAATAATCAATATTATATGAAATAAAATTCATATAAATTCAAACATAATATTATATAAAATAAAATTTATACAAATATTTATATAATGTATTTCAATACGTATATTTATTATTATTTGCATTAATATATATGTATTTGAATAATTATAGTTTTATAATATTGTCTAAATTAATATATATTTATTTTATAAATTATATTTCCTATAAAATTAATTTTATATAATATAAAATTATAATCCTATAATTTAAAAATATATCTTCTTTAGTTATAATATTAATTATAAAATCTGAAAGTATCATATTTTATATGATATATTTTTTAAATAAATTATATTTATGTATATGTTTATATCATAATTTTATGGTTTCATATTATAAATAATTATATTACATGAAATAAAATTTATTATATATATATATATTAATGTACATAATATTTTTCACTTTTAATTATATATACATATAAATACAAAAAATATATATTATAAAAATAAAAATAAATACAATCTTATAAATATTTTATATAATATGTTCATGTAATTTTGTAAGATACATTTATATATTGTTTTTTAATTATACATATATATATATATATATTATGGAAGGTTCTTTTTAAAAAAATGTGGGGGTTCACAACACACTTTAATCTCTTAAATTATATGGGGTTTTGAACCCCTCAAATTTAAGATATTAGAGGGGGGTTTGAACACCATCTATTTTAGAACAATGGAGCTGTTTTTCAACCCCCACTAATTTATGATATTAGTGGGGGTTTTGAACCCCCTCTAAAATCCAAGTGGATATTAAAAAAAATAATGTTATTTTTTAGGGGGTCCATCACCCCCTCAAAATTCAATGATTAGTGAGGGTTGTACAAAACCTACCACTAATTTTTATAGAGAATGAATTTATAGGAGGTCAATAACCCCATCTAAAATTTATTATTATAGGGGTTGTGCATAACCCCCTCTAATTATACTGAAAATGAAATTAGAGGGGGTTGTACATAATCCCCTATATTGTACTTTTTTTGT
The DNA here is from genome assembly GCA_963277665.1 of Viscum album. Taxonomy (NCBI): domain Eukaryota; kingdom Viridiplantae; phylum Streptophyta; class Magnoliopsida; order Santalales; family Viscaceae; genus Viscum; species Viscum album. The sequence goes on along the minus strand of OY728126.1, from coordinate 808,324,580 downwards.
AGGGAATATTGATTGTGACAAAATTTCTACGAGAAATTATTTCACCTGCAAGCCACCCAGTGGAACGAGATTTTGGAAGAAAAACTATTTCAAAACTAAATAGGAATTCGGTACAGAATTCAACAGCTTCCTCAACAATATATTTCTCCACAATACAAACATATGGTCGACTGTGATTTCTGACATACCCTTTAAATTTCATCATATACCATTCATTGGGGTACATTCTTATATAGTTTACAAGACCATATAGTCGAATCTCTCTCACCATGTGAACCATCAAATGAACCATCATATAAAATAATGTCGGTGGAAAGTCCATTTCCAATTCACATAATATGATAGCAATTTCCCTTTCCATAGTCAATAATTTCACGGGGTCTATAACTTTGTTTCATATTGCTTTGAAGAAGAAATAGTGTTTGGTTATTGTATGACTGACATTCTAGGGAAAAGGTAACATAAATATATATGCATTAGGTCTTTCATAAAAACGTGGTAGTCATGTGATTTTAGACCCTTTAATATTAAATCTTTCATTGATACAATGTTCTTGATAATACCACTCTGAAAACTTTAAATCATTTAAGAAGTTGCAAAACTGATATATCTCATTCCTATAAAGAGTGTATATAGTTGGATGAAGTGATGTTTGTTTTTTACCCTTCAATAGTGCCAGCTCTTTTTGTATTCCCACATCAACCATGTCTAACCTAGCCTTAATTCCATACATTATTTATCATGGTGCTTTTAGAAATGTGTTGATGACACCATCACATACATTCTTTTCAACATGAATAAAATCCAGAAAATGTCTGACGTACATACAAATTTAGTATGGTAATTCAAAAAAGGATCTCTTTTCCAACTGATTTTATTAAGGGTTTTGAAAAACATTTTACGAAGAGAAATTTCCACATATTTTACTTTCTCAAAAAGTTTATCACCTATCAATCAAGTCAGTGTGGTACATTCTTATGAACTTCCATTAAATGATATCATCCAATATCAGTACATATGTCTTCAGTGTATAAATATGTGATTTCCAAGTAACAAATTTTTCGATAAATATTTCAACCTAATTGGTTGTGTACCTTGTTTGCAGAAAGGACACCCTTAAGATTCATTAATGATATATCCCAAATAAATTCCATAAGTAGGAACGCCATTTATCGGCCCATACAACATGACTCTCGATGTGAAATCTTCATTTCTGTAAGAATCATACAATGTATCCCATGAATCCAACAATAATTTCAACTCCTCGATTAATGGAGAAAAATAAACATAAATATCATTACCCAGTATTTTTCATCCTGATATAAGCATATATAAACTGATGTATTTTCATTTCACACATACCCATTGTGGAATGTTATAATTTACAAAGATAAATGGCCATGTTCTGTGAGTTCTTCTTTGAAAACCCAAATTATTGACTCCATATGTATATAATGCAAGACGAAGGTTTCGTGGATCGTTTCTATATTTGGGATACTCATGATCAATTCTACTCTACTGAGGAATGTATTTTAAGTGACATAGTTTCTTATCTTAATTTCTTGTGTCTTTGTGCCGCGTAAATTACCCTGTAGTATTCTAACATTGATATAGGTGCCTAAATAATGGAATTATTAGAATGTACCAAAAAAAATTCATAAGACTTGATTCAGCATTCTAGTATCGAGAAGCCCCACACATTAGGAATTATGTATGGGATTTTTGGTCCCTGTGAAATAATATAATGTCATTCAGGTAGGATTTTATTCTTTTAGATATCATTCCCATCTAAGATAGCATTCATTTGGCAACATATGTTCATCTCAAGATGTCCTTATCTTCTAAGACCATGTCACTCAAGAGAGAATGTAATTTTATAAAATTTCAATCACTCCATCTGTTTCCTACATTAAAATTATACATATTTTGTACGTCTTACAATGTAATATATTTAGTGCATCCACCATACAATGGTGTCTTTGCAAAACTCTTTAACTATTCATTTTTTTTGGGAAATAACAAAATTCATCTTCAATTGTTCTTTTCATTTCCTCAATAAAACCTTCTTCATCATTCATATTTGTAATCACATCCTCGATATGGTCTTCTTCATTGTCCTCACTTTTAATCGTATCAGATGATCCAAAAAACACAGTGCTTTCCCATCCACTAGCTACATTTTCTTTTTCATTATGTTTATTCCATCATTTATTACATCGAACTATTCCATGACAGATCAAGTGTTCTTCCAACTACTTTGGACAAACGTTTCTTGAATAAAAAAACAAAATCATGGAAAAATGATTTAATAAGGGTTATATGCATGATATTTTTTAAAACTAATGAACTCTTTAACTCCATCTTCATACTCTTATGTCAAATGATTAGCATCAATCCATTATTTATTCATATCCATCATATTTTATTTGGTTATATTAATATTTAACAAAATAAATACCCAAAACATTAATATAAAAATTAACAGAGGAAAAAATATTATATATACATTAAGTATCCTTTGAAAACTATTTTAAAATAAGAGTTGAAATCCCATTAAAAAAACTGAAAATTTTCACAAATTCCTCTTTAAAATAACACACCACTTTTAAAATAAACCAATTATTTCCAAAAATATATTTCTTAAAATACTAATTCCTTTTTTAAATCATTTTAAAGCTATTTAAAACCCAAAAAGGGTTGTTGGAATGCATAAATTGTTTTAAGAAACATTTCAAAACAATTTCATCATTTCAAAAGAGCCACTTAGGCATGTTCACAAAGATATAAATCCCAAGAGAGGCACTTTAAAAAGGATAAAAAATAAAAAATTGCCTTCATTTTCAAAAATATAAAGTTATAAAAGGTATATCATGTCTCCCATGAATAAATAGCTTGATTATTTTATTTTACTCTAGTAATACTACATAGGAGTGAATAAATGGTAGATAACGACATAAGTATCACTTTTTAGGATACTTTTCAATATAAAATCCCATATTATAAAAGTGGAAACCATCATCAACTTGAGACTGGTGTTTTCATCAAATTTCCCATTAATATATTAGAAGGATCTCTCAATAACTCCTTTTAAAAGAAACTATAAAACTATATTGTTTATGGCATTCTTCGCGCTACCAATCAAGAAGAATCCCGGTTGACCCTCTAATATCAAATCGATCTTGGAGAACACTTTTTTACATCTAAGTTAATAAAAAATTCCATCAATTCATATAAGCTTATATAAGATCATTTTAATCACATAGAATAACCTCTAATAGTTCACACACATTCTCAATGATCCATTTGAATTTTTATGTAAAAAAGCTAAGGGACCCAAGGGGACATAAATAATCCTATTAATGCCTTCACCTCAAAGATGGATAATTGAGCCTTCTTCTCTCATAGAACTACATGATCCATCGTATATGGTGGAATAGATACATTTTCGACACCTAGTCAGAAAACAATTATTAACTCAACCAATCACTTGGGTGGTAACCTTGAGAAGACCTTGGGAAATACATCTAGGATTTATATTAAGATGTTATATATATGTAAGTATGGGTATATATTCCATGGGTAGTATTAATACTATGGGTAAAGACTCTTTACATAATTATCATAAAGAAATATAAGTCACTACATCTTATAAGGTCATCCGTGAGAGTAAATTGAAAATTCAACCAACATAATGGAAGATGAATTAAAAAATAAAAAATGCATTATCTGTTTCTTTTAAAAAATATAATTTGCTACATCTTACTAATCATTAATCCATGTAATATCTATTTTAGTCATGATACATTATCTTTTACTTCTAGGGATGAATATTTTCAACTCCTTATAGTAATATCTATACTCATTTCTATTTTTCTAGGGATAAAGAAAATGGGGTAAGCTCATGTCATACAGATTATAACCTGATAAAACACCAATTATCAATGTAAAAATTGAATATCAATCCACATATTATGATGAAAAACAATAATAATAAACATCATCATTATATTTTCCCATAATGAAGGGTTATATAAATTAGATCATTATAGAACACCCCTATATTGAGATATCAAAATCCAAATGCTCACATAAATTGTTAAAATTCTCCATGTTGTGATATGATTTCCTCTTATGAAACAAACATATGATCATATCATAAAACAATGTCAAAATAGTCAAACTATTATAAAATATACTTGAAAGTTATCGGTTATCCAATCCACCATAATTTCAAAAAAACAATAATGATAATTTAGATGACAATGCGCTATATGTTATAGATCTCTAAATAACCCCTAACAAACTTGAGTTACTATAAATACAACACGTAAAATTAAATCCTCATCATGTAGCTAAAATATCCACACATAAGTAAGAAATTTTCCACTATTTCCACATTAAAAAAAATAGTGAACATGGTTTCAAAAACAAATTCCCTACCCTTAATGAGCCTTTAAAATACCATAATTAATTCATAACTGAAGAAGTAATGAACCCCACCATTAAAAGAATTAATATGGGAAAAAAATTATTAAATTATATAATCAAAATAATCCATAAAATAATAATTCCAAAATAGTTATATAATGTTCATATATATAAATTGAATATTGAAGTAGATGAAGAATAGTAAATCTCTTCATCCATAGAAAACATCTAATTCTAGATTATCAGAACTCAAAAACATCCATTTATCATAGAATCAATTGATAGGGTGTAAAATCTACCACAACACAAATGTAAAATCCTATATGATACCAAAAATTCATTATATATAAATTAAAAAAGCACAAACACTAGCCCTAAAGATGATGTAGAGCACGAAACCTGTGTATGAGAGTCGGGGGATGAAGAGTCGATAGCAATTGAGGAGGAGGAGGAGGTGGAGGCAGAAGAATATGAGGATTCAGCAGTGCAGGAGGAAGATGAGTCAGTAGTGGTGATAACAAATGAGGAGAAGGATTCAGCAGTGGAGGCAGAATAGGAGTTTTCTTTAGGAGTAGAGGAGGAGGTGGAGGAGGTGGTGGTGGTGGCATGGTTTGGCTTTCTCGATAGCTTGAAGTGTACGAGAAGAGTAGGAGGCTGTTGGGGATTATTTATAAAAGTGAGTAAACCTTTAAACAATTGTAGAAAAAAACACTGATAAATGTATGTTTAATTATTACTAAAATTGAAAGCGCTGATAAAACTAAAATAATAATTATTTATTTATATTTATATATATTTACAAAATTACATGTATAATAAATATATATATATTTATATATTTATAATTACAACTATAAATATATATATATTTATTTATATTCACATATTTAATAAATATATATTTATTTATAATTACGAATTTATAAGGAATATATTTGTTATATTTATAATTATATATAATTAATATCTTTATTATAATTTTATAATTATTTGAATTTATCTATATTTATTTTGAAGTATATTTTTATATATCTTTTAAAATTTTACAATTATTTAATAACTATAATTATATATATATATATTATAAATATATTTTTAATAAAAATTATATATATATATATATTAATTATAGTTATAAATATAAATAAATTTATATATATATATATATATTTAAATACACATGAAATTAAAACCAATATACTAATTAAATATAGTCATAAATATATATATATTTAAATATAAATTCTTATGAAATAAAAATAAAAATATTTTTTATATATATTTTCTATAATAACTTAATTATTTCAGTAAATTAATATTTATATTTCAATATTTATCAAATTCTGATAAATATTTTTATAATACATTTTTTTATAATAATTTCATAATTATTTAAATATAAATATAAATTTTTTTAAATAATTTGGAAATTATAAAAAAAATATATAATTTGTATATTTACTTAATTTTTTATGTATTTAAATATATATATATATTTATTTATATTTATGACTATATATAATTAATATTTTTTTAAAATTTCATAAGTATTTAAAGATATATGTATTTAATTATATTTATGACTACAAAGAAATATATATTTATTTATAATTAAAATATAATTATAATTATAATTATAAAAAATATTTTTATTGTAATTTTATTATTAATTACCCACACACACACACACATATATTATTTATAATTATAAATAAAAATGTTTTTATATATGAATAAATATTTTTATATATTTAAAAATAAATTTCCATAATTATATATAATTATAAAATTATAATTATTATAAATATATTTATTATAATTATTTAATTAATTAATTATATATATATATATATACAATTATAATTACATTTAAATATATTTTTAAATATTTGTATATAATTATAAATATATTTATATGTTTATATAAATGTATATTAATATATAAATATATATGTTTACAAAATTATAAAAAATTTATTTATTGAAATTTTATAAAAAGTGTATATATAATTATAAATATAATTAATATAATATTCATTTAAAAACATATAATAAAAATATTTACCTATTTATAATTATAATTATAAATAAATATTTATTTATTTCATTATAATTATAAATATAAATAAATATGTCTACAAGGTATTTATATATAATTATAAATACAATAAAAATATTTTTCATTTAAAAACAATATTTTAATATTATAATTATTTTAAAATTCATATTTAGTTGTATAATATTATAATTATAAATATATTTTAATAAGTAATTATATATAGCTAAATATTTAGAACTATATATATATATTCATTATTTATTTATATTTATTGTGATTTTTAAGTATTTATGAGAACATAATAGCATCATGAGAACATGAATGAATAATATAAATCGATTAAAGTATATTTCTCATAAAAACGAGTCGATATATATTTGGAAAATATGAATAGTATTGAGGATGTAATGGATAAATGAAAATTCATGATGAATAGATAACATATGAACATCAATTATATTCACGCATCAATAGAAAAAATTCATTGGAACCATGTACTTATTTAATTACATACCTATATATAATTATAATGATAAATATACATATTTTGAATGTATTTATATATAATTTTAAATATATATATTTAAGAGGTATTTATATATAATTATAAATATATAAATATATTAAATATAATAAATATATTTATTATTTAATGAAATTTATTTTATATATATATATATTCGAATTATTAAAAAATATAAATTATAAACATGCTTTTCCCTTCGATGTATACAAATAAACATTATTTTCTAATATAAATATAGTAATTTAATATAAATTAATAGTATTTTGATATTAAAAAATTTTATTAGTTCTAGAAATATCACAGATAAATCTACCATTTATCAACACTAAATTAATAACGGATAAAGGGTACACCTTTATCGGCATGTTTTTCAGTGTTGATAAATGGTAGATTTGTTAGCACTTTTAGCTAACGATAGAAAAGGTCCCCCTTTTATTAGCACTTTTTAATTAGCACAAATAAAACCCAGTGCATACAATATATATTATTGTTATAAAATCACTCAAATTATTTATTAAATTAAATAGAGTGTTTTATCAAATTTAAACTCACGTGCCCCTCACAAAGAGTTGTGTCATTTCAGTTGAACCAATGTGTTCTTTGACTGAAATGGTGAGATCTAACTAGTGTGTTCCCCACCAAGACTAGTCTTGTTTCAATTGACCCAATGTGTTCTTTGATAGAACCAATGTAATTCACACCGATTCTGATTTATAATTAAGCGAAGATGAGATCGATTATTGGTTAATTGATTTTTCAATCCAAGAAATTCTCCATGGGTCTCCTAACATCAGTACAGTAGGGCTATCAGAAAATGATTTTAGATATTCTCCAAATCTTTGTGAAATCCTCGAGGGATACTTCCACTAAGAACCATAAACCATCAATGTGGGGGTGGATCGCACCCAATTGGGAAATGAATTCATTTAACGTATCAATGTTCTATCAGTCTTCTCATTCTTCTGACATATTTTCTAACTATCAAAATGGTTTGAAACCGAAGGAAGAACCTAGAAGATGGATTTAGAATTTCATAAAGTCATGAACCAAGACATGGTCAATCATGACCATTTCTATGGAAAAAACTTCTCCTTGTGTCCTGAAAAGATGAAGTTTCTTCTTATAGTTTTGAATATTTATTACATTTTGGAATCGAATCATCCTTCCATTCCTGAGGAGCCGGCTTGAATTTCTGATGGAACACCAATTGACGTGATTCAATTTAGGCACATTTGTGAAATGAGCGTGAAACATGCTGATGATGAAGTTTTGTGTTGAGGATATATTCTCAACAGATTATCAAATCATGATTAAGACTATTTCCAAAAAATGATGACCACTCCAATGATTTGGGATGCACTCGAATTCATATACAAAGAGAAGGAAGATGGTGCCAATAAGTTTTTTGTTGCATTGTATCTGAACCACAAGATGGTTGATAACAAGCCAATTTTGGAGAAAGTTCACGAGCTTCGTGTTTTATCAAATAAACATCTTTTTCAAAAAATTAATATACCAAAAAAATTATGTAGGTTCAATTATTTATAAATTTCCACTTATATGGAATGATTTTCATAAATCACTCATAAAAAAGAGTGATGATATTTCCTTAGTGTAGTTTCAAAATATTTTTCATATTGTATAATAATCTATATTGTGATACATGGTTCTGGCTTCACAATTTGATAATATAGTTAATATCATTGAGGTAAATAAAAAACCATACTCCTTCTTACATGTCATGAAGAAAATTAAAACATTCATGATGAAATGAAATCCTTTCAAGAAGAAAGGAGAATACTTTGTTTGTGGAAAACTATGGCATAATCAAAGGGATTTTTTTATCAAAATAAAGCTGAAAAATCGGCTAAAAATATGCTGAGTTAAGAAATAATAGTTTCAATGATATATGAAGTCAATATTACTTCAATTAATATTAGAAGATTGTTAGATTCAGGAGCAACGATGTATGTGTGCGAGGATCGTTCAATGTTCAAAACATCTGAAGATTGTACTATCGTTATGAAGGTAAATATTGGAAACAATTCATGAATCATTGTTAGAGGAAAATGAATCATTGAGATAGACTATTGTTCTTCGAATATTTTGACACTTCTAAATGTGTTGTAGGTCCCTAAAAATTCAAAAGAACATTGTTTCTATAGATATTCTTTGTAAGAAGGGATTTTGGGTTTCATTCATATCTTTCAAGGATGTCTTGTTAATGGGAGGCATGTTTTTGGGAAAGGGTACTCTAATGATGTCATGTTTCAACTATCTATTAATAATATGGTTGAATCTTATACTTACATTGTTGAATCTTTTAATTTGTTTCTTTATCGTTTAGTGCATGTTAATTATAATTCATTAAAAGTAACGAAGAAGTTAAACATTATTAACATTGGAAATTATTTTGATGAATGTGAAATATGGCTAGAGTCAAAAATAGTTTATAATACTTTTCATAGTGTTGAATGAAATATTGATATATTATATTTTGTCCATTATGATATTTTTGAATTAAATTTCTTGTTAACGCGTGGAGGAAAAATATATTTTATTAGTTTTTTTTATGACTGTTGTAGATATTTACATGTTTATCTTATTCAAATAATGGATAAAGCCTTTATTGTGTTTAAAAATTATTAAAGAGAAGTTTAAAACTAATTCAACAAAAAGATTAATTATTTATGCTCAGATAGAGGTGGTGATACTTTATGAATGTGTTTAATGATTTATATGAAGAAAATGGTATAATTCACCAAAGAACTGCTCCGTATACACCTAAGAATAATGTATTAGTTGATAGAAAAAATCACACTTTTCTTGAAATAGAGAATTTCATGGTTAATAAATCAAAATTATACTTAAATATAAGGGGTTAAGCTTTATTAAAGACAAACCATATTCATAATAGGATTTACAAAATGAAAACTATGTTATCCCCTTATGAAATTTGGAGAGGAAGATGTCCTAATATTTTTTATTTCAATGTGTGGGGGTGTTATATTTTTATAGAGTTCATGATCATAAAAAAACTAAAATTGGTCTTGGAGCAATTAAATGTGTTTTTTGGAATGGAGAAAATAAAAATCAAATAGAATTTAGGATTTATGAGCTAATATAATTATTGAATCATGTGATGTAGAGTATTTTGAAAAAAAGTTTTATAAAGTTGATGTGGAGGAGGTTATTACTCATACCCCAAAATCATGTATTCCATTTAGGTCAAATACGATATTATAGAATAATGATGATTCTCGAGATGAACCTAACTGGATTATGAGAATTAGAAAGTGGAAACATCTATATTTTGATTTATTTCTCCTAAGTCCATAATTTTACATGTTGAAGGAGAACAAAATAACCATCTTATGAATAAGTATCCAATGGTATGTACTATAGAAGATGGCCCAAAGGCTTATAATGCGGTTATGAATTCTAGAGTTGTTTCTTTCTGGAAATAAACAATTAATGATGAAATGGATTCCATTATAGGGAATAGTAAATGGATTATTATGGAATTACCAATATGTTCAAATCATATTGATAGAAAATGTGTTATCAAAAATAATATGATTCCAGTGGTAAAATTCAATCTTTTGAAGCAATATTAGTTGGAAAAGGTTCCATACAAAAAGAATGGATTGATTATTTTGATACATATACCCATGTATCTCAAATTACATCAATAAGGATATTATTTTTCATATCTTCAAATAGACATTTTTATTTTCATCAATTGGATGTGAAAACTAATTTTTTTTAAAATTGGGATTTAAATGAAGAGATTTTCATGGAATAACTAGAATGATGTGTTTTACTATGTAATGAAAACAATTTATGTAAACTACTTAAATCTATTTATGGCCTTAAACAATCTCATATGCATTGACATGGGAAATTCAATTATATTATTTTATCTAGCATATATTATCATAATAATGTGAATAAATGTGTTTATTAAAAGTTTACAAAAAAAATATGGAGTTATTGTGTGTCCATATGTGGATGATATATTAATTTTTGGAACCAATATGATGGGAGTAATTGAGAATAATAATTACTCATATTTTATGTTTAAAAATAAGGACCTTGGAATATTTGATAATATTCTTGGAATTATTAATATAAAACATAGTGCGGGTTATTCTTTAAGTCAGTCTCAATACATAAAAAAATTAAACCAATTTGATTATTTTGTTCTGAAAGATCGTAATACTCAATTTTATACTAGTGTCATGCTTTTTATAAATATGGATAGATATGAAGATTAACATGAGTATGTTAATGTTTTTGGTTCCTTAATGTATGTGATGAATTGAACTAGACCTTATATTTATTTTTTTAGTATGTAAAATGTGTATATATACCAGTAATCCTAGTGTTGATCATTAAAGATTTGTAATGGGGATTTTTGGATACTTTATAAAGACTGATGATTTAATTTTATACTCTAATGATAATCCAGATATGTTATAAGGATACACTAATGCATGTTGAATTACCAATATTAGTGCTAACCAATCCAATACTATATGGTTTTTTACTCTAAGTGGTTCTGCTATTTCTTGGGAGAGAAAGAAACAAACTTGTATTTCACATTCTACCATGGATTTAGTGTTAATCTCCATTGTAGCATATGGGGAGGAAGATAAATGGATTAGGAATCTATTATTGGATATTTTATTGTGGCCTAGTTTGATGACTCTTATCTCTATCATTTTTTATAGTGAAGAAACATTATCAAGGGAATATAGTTTCATGTAAAAGGGAATATATATACATATAATTTTGAGACACAATTATGTGAGAAAATATTTAGAAGATGGTACCATAACAATTGTTTATATGAGATCGTGTAAAAACCATGTAGATCTGTTTACAAAATCTCTCATGGATGAGATTTTTTTAATGGTTGGGGTCAAAACCTAAATTAATTATTAAAGCAAAGACCCCTTTAGACTGGGTAGAGGGTGACCCATAACATAGCCCAAAGGCCCAAGGCCAAGTGGCCTTCATACAAGGCTAGAAAGCCCATTATTGGCCCAATGGACCCCTCGGTGAATAGTACTACTACATTACCCATGCATCTACAGTATCGCCGCCGCTACTGTGCCCTGCTATAGTCCCCCCGCCACTACAGTGTTTTCGCTCCTACAGTCCTGCTACAGTGACCTACTACAGTGCTGCTCCAGTACCCTGCTATAGTACTCATGAATTCTCCCCTGCCTGGATTTGATCCTGGGTCTTTTGGATGCCTAGAAAGAGCCTGAACTACGAGGGTATAGGCTCGTTGGCTCCCATGGATGAGATTATTCATCCAACTAATAAATATATTGGGTTAAATACCATAGAATGAATTGCTCCAATAATTGAAACCCAACACTTCCTCTAGGTATATCCTAATCAAAGTATTTAATGGGTAAAAACAAGTTAAACAAATGATTGTTGACATTGCAAATTATAGCCCCAAATATTTTGGTGTCAATATGATCCGTTATGTCTAGAGGTTAAGTTATAAAATCATAACAAAATATTAAGACTCTATGATTTATGTTCTCTAATAAGGGAAGCACATTGTAATATTTTTCCCATGTGAACTTATAAGTGGTAATGCTTCTTATAGGAGTTAATGTTTTAATATCATAGATAGTTCATGAAAAGGATTTAGGCATATGACCCTAAAATCACTACAAATTGAGATGTTGGATGAATGTTTCATAGCATGTTTGATATTACCAGTTTATCAAAAAGGGTAATAAGTTTAATGATTATAAAAAATATAAATCTGGTAAACATTGAGATATTGATACTATGTAAGGGTTTAAATCGAAAAAAACCTTTATTACGTATAATGACTCACTAGTGATCTGGAGAATTAATATTTATGAATAAAAGTGGGGGATTGGTATAATTTAATCGAAAATATATTATTTTTATAGTTTTATTAAAATTATTTATTAAAATAAATATAGTGTTTCTTTTAAATTTGAACAATTGTGACCCTCACCAAGGGTTGTGAAATGGTGAGATCAAACATGTGTGTCACTTTCCAAGAGTTTATGGTTTCGCTCTAACCAATATGTTCTTAGATTAAACAAGTGAAATTCACATTAATTCCGGTTTATAAATAAGTGATGATGATATCGCTTCTAGGTTAACTCATTTTTCAATTAAAGAAATTATCCAGATTTCTCTTAATATCGGTGCAGTGGGGAAATCAGAAATTAGTGTTCATTTTTTCCCAAACCATAATGAAATAATTAAGGGATACTTTCACCAAGAACCCAACACCAACAATCCAGTGTTGGATCAAACCCTTTTGGATATTGAATTCAAATCACGCATCAAGGTTCTATCTGTCTTTTCATTCATCCAACTTATTTTATAATATCCCTTCTCGGGATCTGTGGTAGTGTGTTTTGTATTATGGTGGTAAAAATTTCCCCTTAGGTATTGTGACACGTTTCTCAGTTATTGATCTCGAATATCTGGATCAGTTCTAGTACTGCCCCTGGTTTTAGTGGTTATATTCTTATGTCATTAATTATATAGATATATTCTATATCCTGAGACATATATCGTTAAATTATCCATTGAAAGTATATTTATTTACAGGTTTTTTGGTTTTTCTATCATATAATAATTTTATATAGTTATCATTTTGTACTTATCATTACCATATATCAATACTCTTTTGTAAGATATTTTTTTAATCTCATTAAATATATTCAATATGGTGATGTTTTAATATTTTCCTTTATTCTTCGATATGTAATCATGCATTTCCTCCTCCTTAAGATAGAATAATTAATAATATTTTTTTAGTATCCTACATGTTAAAATAATTAATGGTGGAAAACACTAATACATGGATATTCTGACATCACCACATCATATCATGACTCTTGGTAATGATGCATGATTTTTATTATTATTACATGTTTTTATTGATATTTATTGAAATAATATCATGGTTATGAATATTAATTATAAAAAAACAAAAAAAATATTTATATCTCACTTAAAAAATAGTTCACAATCTACTGGGATTAGCCTCCAAATATGGGACTATCAGGGTTATCATTAGAGTCAAAAACATAATTAAATTAGCATATAAATTTTTATTTGGTTCATCTTCTTGTGGTAATAAAAATAAAAATTTTATATGATATTGTATATGAGCCAAATTTTATTCAATTATTAAATTAATAATGTACAATAGTTTAATCTATACTTTTTTTATTGTTTTCAATGATAATTATCTATTAAACACCAGACTATTTACATTTTAAGGAAAGAAAAATAAAAATATAATAGTTGAAATATTTTATTATATTAAACCTCCATTTAGTGTTTTAAAAAATTGATATGCAAGGAACATACACATGCTCATATTGATGATCATGTTTGTCTATATTTACCTAAGACATCCACTTCGATGGGGGAAAAAGAGTTCAAGGGTTGGTAAATGTGGGACTATATGTTTACCAAAATTTGTAGTTTCATGTACCCATGAATATGGGATACCATTAGACATTGATGATAATGATATTTTAGTATGACCAATGGAAATACAATTCAAGGATTTTGTATCAGTACATGCTAAAATCAACATTAGTATATGGTTTGATGATTAGAAAAGTGTTTTGAAAATAACACTATCGCTATTATGGGAGACCATTTTGGTATGATTGTTTGTTATTATTTTACATATCTTGAATTAAGGTTTGTACTAATATATATATATATTATTCTTATCATATGATATATGATATACGTGACATTGGAGTAGTTCGGTGGAAGTGTATGTCATTGGCGGTTTGGAAATGGAGGATTTTTAAATCATCCCTCACATCACAATTCATTTTTTGGAGTAGACATCATGAAAATCCATTTGATATATATCCATTTATAGACAAAGATACTTGGGAAAAATTTATTAATAGTATACGATGTGATGAATTTTTCGTAAGTGAAATTATACCTTTTTAGATGTTTTTTTATATTAAAGAAAATTTTATTATTCCTAATTTACATCAAATAAAGAGATCTCATCCAGATATTCATTCTAAAAATGTAAAACCTCATATGTTATCTCAGGGATGGTATTCATTAATGGGAATAAAACATGCTAGATGAAAAACTTCAAATGAAGAGAGATGAGTCATCCAGATCTGGAGAGGATTCCCCACATTCCCCCCACCAGACATCAAAATTGTAACAGGGCTCTAATGGGAAAAGTCTAATATCCTACAGACGATTCAAGAGTTGTAGCTGATAAGATTGTAAGATTATTATTTATTCATTGAATTTAAATCAACTCTCTCTATATTTTCAATCATTGGAGTTTTTTTAAAATATTCCATAATGAATTATATTGAGAAGAATAGCACACATAAGCTCTTTATTATTGGCGGTATACATGAAATTTTAGTTGCATCATTAGGAAAGCTCAAACACCTAGGTTGTGTAGGAGGATACTCAATAGGTTTGTCAGTAAGAATGGTGTTTCAATTTTTGGATACTTCTTCAAGGGATCATGTTTATAAAAAATAGAATATTTGGAAGAAAATTTTAGGATATTCAAGCGATGATATATTAAATGGTCATACCTTCAGTACTAGAAATGTTTTCATACATGTAAAGAGAATTTTAGTTTGTCATTCCAACTCATCCACCTCCTCCAACCAATCCTAATCCTTTTTATCCTACCCTAAAACCCGATCCTCCACATATTCCAAGTTACTGTGAGTTATTTATTGATGATCCTCTTTATATTTTTTCATATGGGATGATATATTAAATCGGTGATACCATTCATTATCTCCAGATTGAGATAGAGAATTAGAGGGTCCCTGTTTAGGATATTATTGATATATCAGGAAAAATACCATGTCATACTGATAAAGTAAGTATATTTGGAAATATTATCAACCATTTTTTGGTTTGTCCATCTAGAATACATTGACATATTACCATAGAGGTATGTGTACATGTTATATTTAATTTAATTTTTTTCAGAAATTGTTTTCGCATCATAATGTTTATATATATATCTAATTGTTTTAGGAATGCATTAATGGTAATGTAATACTTTATAGACAATAAAAAATTCATTGTTCCGGGAATTTAGATATATATTCCACTGGTCTTGATCGATTTTCATGATAATCTAATTTTTTTTGGGAGTATATGGGATTCCATTTGATGATACTATTTTTGGGAGTGAAATGATTGTAAACCTTTTAAAAAGTGATATCATGGAGATTATACCTAGATAACAATTGGGCATCAACATGATGAACATTTTTCCTATATAAGTTGATTATTATTTTTTCGTTCCATTAAATTATTGAAAATTTATAATTATTTATTCTTTTTATTAGGTATATATATAAAATTTTTAAAGAGAATTACAAGAAATGTTTGTATTTATTTATGGACAGATAGTTTATTTCCCTAACAGCTAAAAAATCAACGATTCTCAAAGAATAGTTTATATAGCTGAAATATTTATGTAGAATTTCATAATTCATTGTTTAATGATTACATATCTTCAAAGTTATGAAATATTGTTTCTCACAAAGTGTTATATAGAACTTAAAATACTAACAAATCAAATCAAATTTTCTTTTATATTAGTGTTCATTAGATTTTGGGTGTTTTTTTCAAGAGAGGGGCATTGTATTGGCTATGCTCTATCAATAGTGTTGCAAGAGAAAACATTAAGAGTATATTGAACATGTAAGTCAGCCTATTTTAATAATTTTATATATTATAATGAATGAAATTTATTTATTTACATATTATTTTAGAATAAGGAATGATATTTATTTAGAGAGATGAAAAAAAACAGAGCAACAATATCGCTAAGATCAAATATGTAGAAGCTATGGTGAATTATAATTTTCAATTACTAAATTTTGGATATATTAATTAAAAATATTATTGTGAAATAAAATAACTTTGAAACAATTTCATAAACAAAAAGCTGCAATTGAATGTGGATATTTTGTTTTATGATTCATGTATGAAATTATTTCAACTGGAAATATTACAATTTTCATAAGGTTAAGTTTATTTATAAATCACTCCATAATATTTAATATGTTTTATTGAAAATTCATGGAAAATGATATTTGTGTTATTTTTTAGCTTTTTTATGATGATTAATCATATAGTACATATGAGTTATGGAAATTAAAAATTGATTTGGAAATAATTTTACGAGTTTGATATATTTTTTGTTTATTTGAATGTTCAATGTACTGTGTATTTTTATGGATTTTGGGATCCCTCTTGTGTTATTTGTTGGATGTTGTTGGTGTAAGAGCGGAATCAATGTACATTGGTTTTCATTTTAACTTTTCAATAAAATGTTGTTATTGACAAATATGATATAAAAGATGACATCGTGAAATCACATTTCTTTCATTATCATGATGTAGATTAAATAGAAATCACTGGGGATATTAAATTTGGATTAGTATTAATTTCCCTCATTCTAATGTATGTAATAAATGTAATGATAATTTACATGTATCTTTGCTCAAGTAAGGTCATAAATTGTTTTTATATTGATTATTTTTTATATTTTTTGGGATATATATTACATATTTTGACTAATTATGGATTGTTTCAATTTTATATTATCTAATCAGGAATAATTTTTTTCATTTGATTACTCGTGTAGTGTTCCACTACTTTTGGAGAAACTACTATAGGATTATCAAAAGCTTTTCTAACACATAAAACAAATATGATAAAAAACATGTATGGTATTTTAAACCTTATACTTCTAGCATAAGTATTTTCTATTTCAATTTTTTTGTGAAAATAATAAAAATATTAAAATCCCTTCCCATTTCATATTAGATCATTCTACCCCTGATTCTTTTAAAATGTTATGCTATTTTAATGTAGTACTGACAAATTATTTATTGTTCATTTGGGGAGATATTTTTCTCATAATTTTTAGATATATATATTACTGATAATTATAATTATGTTTGAAAACTATTTTCTACTCAAAGAGATTTTGGCATTTAATAAATTTATACATATAATAAATTTACTATTATAACATAACAGGATTTTCTAATTATGTATATATTTTAGTGTTGAATTTTTATGGAATTAAATGGTTGGATATGGATATATATTTTTTCAACTTAAATGGAGTACTTTTGTTTTAATAAGTGATTTTATAGATGTTTATATTAATATACGTTTCAAACACTAAAGAAATTATTAGTATCAATCAGAGAAATTTAATTTATAGTGTTCAATTTTTCAGGATTTTTATCTAATGAGTACCGTTATTTTTTTCTCTAAATAATGAAATAACCTTGTGAGAAATTTTCTCTAACTATATTTTAGTATTCAATCCGAATTTGATCATGTAGGTCAAACTCTAATATTGTCTCATTACTCAAAGAATTTCTTTATTTTTTTGGTCCAAAGACACTCCTTGATATCCTAGTAGTTTAATACATAAGAGATTATATTTTTACTGTTATTGACATGTGTTTTTAAACTAATTTTATAGAAATTATTGAAAACTAAAACATTTTATTTATTTGACATGAATTTATTTAAATACTTTTATTTTTGTTATTAATATAATCATTAATTACTTTAAATTTTTTCAAACACAATTCGAAAACTATAATTTTTTATATATAATAGGAATAAAAATAATAAAATATTTTGATGTGTCTTATTTAATTTATATCCATTCAATACATAATCATTCATTTGTGTATGTTGTTTAGTTTCCTGTGACATGGATAATAGAAACCCATTCCATTTTTTGTTAGATGCAACATATTTTATTTTATCAATGTAAGATATAGCATTTTTAGAGGGGAAATCCTATCTCATATAAAGATATATATTTTATTTATGTTTAACATTATTTTATATTTCATTAGATATAATTTATATTTCTTTAAATTCCATTACATATGTTTAATCATTTACTTCATATTTTTAATATTTCTTATATATAAACAAGGCTTATCATATAGTTTTTATAATTTAATAAAATTTCATTTTTTTCATTATTTTAATTAATAATTTGATTTGTATTTAAATTTATGTTACCCCATGTTTGTATTAGTTGAAAATAATATGTATTTTTTTTATTGGGAATTGATTTTCTAACTTATGGAAACATCATGCAATATTTCTTGATGAAATCCAAGTTCTAGTTATAGTTATTTATAGAAAAATAAATAAATCACAATTTTAGTGAAGTTACCCTCAATGCAGGTCACTGTTATAAATATGGCCTTCCACATAGTACAAAATGGCCTTTTATAACTATAAAAAAGTGTTGTTAATCGCAGTGATGATAAATGAAGGTACCCTTTATAAGTTATATTTTATCACTAATAATTGTTTCCTTTATCAGTGATATTTTTAAAACATATAAAAAACCCATATATCAACACTTTTTTAGTGTTGATAATGGCCTAACCCCCTGCAGAGTGTTTTTTATGTAACATCACACCCATAAGAATTCTTGTAATTTAAACAAAAAATCAAAAAGCAAACCTACTATATACATTTAATAGACATCATTAATAAAAAATTTCCACCCATGGTATATACAAAAAACAATACCATTTATATTTAAAAAATAATTATTTATGTAATTACATTTACAATTTTAAAAAAAATTCTAAATTTTTAATGATTCATCATTCGACGCCCATGATATCCAATAGAAAATGTTCGTCCATGGTATGAATTACTGAAAAACTTATCTCAAATGCTGAAAAAGAATCTGAATATATAAGAAAAAAATTATGTTAGTAACACTATATAGAAATAAATTAAACATTAATCTGAAATAACACATTAATAAAATGATAATATTTAATAAACATTATACATTTGGAGTTATACCGATCATACTGTGCGCCCTATTGAGGTGGGGTTGATTATAACATGTTAAAAATGATTTATAGATAATTTTAATATACTATGAAAAATTCTGAATGAATTTTCTCAATTATGTGTATGCCACTTTCTCTTCTACTAAAATTAATGTCAATTTTAAATAATGAATGATTTAGAATTATAACAGTTACACGATGAATTTTATTGAGGAGCGGTTGAGTGCAACATGTCACAAATGACTCATGGACCGTTTTCCTAAAGATTCAAAACAATCCAAATGGTTTTTCATGTATTCCATTATGTCTTTTGTGTTTTTCACCAAAATATCATTTTAAACATGAAACATGAATTTTGAGTCATACCGGTCTCATATTGCATTGGTTTAACTTGATATTACATAATACACATCCCAAATGACATATTAATCACTATCCTAAATTTTCACGATAATCAGAGTGTGTTTTCTTGGTTTTCAGTTATGGACACATTTTGAACTAAAATTTAAATCTTAAATATATAATAGATACTATTAGTCATATCGGTCACACCATGCATCAGGTAGAGGTGCATTTGACTCTTAAACATAAAAAATGTCTCATGGGTCATTTTTCTATGGTATCAAAACAAAAGAAATGTTTTTCATTGGTTTTTAGTAAATCACTTGTTGTTTTTACTTAGATTAATAACGGTTTAAAATAGGAAGAGACACATTGATTTATAATGGCCACATCATGCATCGTATTGATGTTTTGTTGATCCATATGCATCAAAAATTAAAAATATATCATTTTCCTAAATTATCAGAACAACATGAATTTATTTACTTGGTTTTCAGTATGACACTTGTTGTTTTTTACTTAAAATCATGTCAATTTTAAATTAAAATGGAAACTATAAGTTATACCAGCCACACTATATGTCGTATTGAGATTATGATGATCTCTAAACACCACAAGTGTCTCATATATTGTTTTCCTAGAGTAGCAAAGCAATAAAAATATTTTTTCTTGGTTTTCCGTTTGTTACGTGTTGATTTTACTTAAATTCATGTCAATTTTAAATAAAAATAGACACATTGAGTTACACCGACCACACTATGTATTATATTGAGGTGTATCTAAGTCATACAAATAAAACAATTACTCATGGATCATTTTCCCAATGTATCAAAACAATTTGAATGCATTTTCTCAGTTTTGAGTATTTAAATTGTTCTTTTTACATAAATTCATGTCAATTTTAAATACAGATAGGCACTATGAGTTATATGATCCACCCTATGTGTTTCATTGGGGTTATCTAAGTCCTACATGTCACAAATGAGCAATTAACCACTATACTAAAGTATAAAAATTATAAGAATGTGTTTTTCACTTTTAAGTATGCTACCTTTTCTTTTTACATAAATTATTGTCACTTTTAAATAAAATGACACAGTTTGAGTCTTTCTAGTCACGCCATGAATTTTATTAAGGTAAGGTTGACCTTTACACATAAAAAATGACTCGAGGATCATTGTACTAAAATATAAAATAGTATAAATGTATTTTCTTGGTTCTCAGTATGTCACATTGTGTTTTTAGTTAAGTTTATGTTAATTAAAAAATAGACACTTTGAGTTATACCAAACACACCATATGTCATATTGACATGAAGTTATTCCTACACATCTCAAATGACATATAGATAGTTTTAATAGAGTATACAAACAATCTGAATATGTTTTTGTGTCTTTCAGTAAGTCAGTTGTGTTTTTTAATAAAATATCATTTCAAACTGAAAACACACATTTTGAGTCATACTTGTCACATAATACATTAGTGTGATGTGATACTACTCCATATACATCACGAATTCCATATAAATCTATGTCCTAAATTATCATTATAATTGGTGCATGTATTCTTGGTTTTTAGTTAGTGACATGTTTTCATCCAAATAGTTAATTTTAAACAGCTAAAGGATCCTTTATGTCATATCGTTCACATCGTTCATCGATTTGAGGTTTTGTTGATTCCTACATGTCAAAAATAAATTATTTATCATTATCCTAAAGTATCAGACCAATACAAATGAGTTTTCTCTATTTTTAGTATGTCACTTGTGTTTTTTGCTAAATTTAATTTCATTTTCATATAAAAATACACACATAAAGTCCTACATGATACATTATGTATCAAATTGAGGTGCAGTTGATTTATACACATCACAAATGACTCATCGTTCATTATCCAAAAAATAACAAAATAGTTCAAATGTATTTTCTCAGATTTTAGTATGTCACTTGTTATTTTCACTAAAATAATGTAAATTTTAATTTAAATGACACACTTTGAGTGAAACCGCACACTTGTTATTTTTTCCCTGTTTTGAGTAAGTCAGTTTCTCAGATACCAAATATATTGGCCCAAATATTTCATACATAGATATCACATCTTCTTAGATTAATATTCCTTACATAAAATAATGATCCATACTAGAATAGTTTAGGTAGGGTTCTTTTGGAAACATGAAAACATGAAGAACTAGTTCATAAGAGTATCTCAATGATTTATTCATTACTAGAAATATTTTTATACATTTGACATATAAAACCATTCTTAATAACCTAAGGGTATAAAACATAACAATGGGTGATCATAGATGTTCAATAAGTATAAACAAGGGAGATATCAAGGAACATACTTGGATAACATGAGTATAAAGATGTTTTAATGTGATATTACCATGAGAAATCCAAAACCTAGATTTCATAGATCATAACCATGAGTTGGATATCAAATCATTTTAGTTAATAAGAATTTAATCTCAAAGAATAAAAAAATATTATAAACTAAAACCACACACTCCAAGTCATATTAAACCCACAGTGTATCAGATTGGGATGTAGATGATTGAGATGAGGCTGATTTGTACATTATTTAAAAAAATGTTAATAAATGATCTTTTGGGAATTCATAATTTTCATTCAACTACTGAGAATTCATACTTTCCATTCATCATGTTCTCTCTTTTTTGGGTTTCTAAAGATGGTTGAATTAAAAAATACGCCTTCCCAAATGATAAGTAAAATAAATAAATAAGTATTAGATAAAAATGATAAGTAAATCAACATAAAAATAGTCGATAAAATGGATAAAATATAAATTAACTAAATACTTATTAGGAATTCAACGTTTTACATTCTTAACCAACTTCCTTATTTTCATTACCTCAGGTGTGGCCTCGATGTCCAATATCTCACAAGCATTATCATCTCTAAAAAAACCACCCTAACTCAAACCAAGGAATCCACATATAAACGAAAACCATTCATTGATGAGTAATATTAAAAAAAGTAAATTTAAAAAAATAAGAAACAATCCACTACTTCTATGGAAGTCACATATTCATGCTATTAGTGTATATTCTTTCATCAGGTTTGCTACACATTCTCTTCTTAGCACATATATATCATCTTGTGAATATGAGTCTTTTCCGTAGTCATAGTAGTAGTATAAATATATAAATACACCAAGGATTAATAAATATTTAAAATAAATAGTAATTATCTATATAAAAAAATCTTTAGGGATGTTAGTTTTTTAATGGAATATGATATCTCTCATAAAAATACAATCATAATAACCACAATATTTTCTAGTTTTTTTCTTTTGAAACTGAAGAAACATTGGGGAGAATAATTATTTTTTTTATATGTGTTCGAATGGTTATATATTTTTATATATATATAACCTAATACATTTCTAGTCATAATACTTGTCTTCTTTTTCAACATTAGCCACAGGTCTAATTCCTTGTTTTCCACGATAGTGATGCACCACCCTATCATAAAATAATCCTCATTAAAAGATTATATGAATTAAATAACGTGATGTTTATTTCTAAAACATTATATGCAGTCTATTATAAATTGACAAATTACATCATGTGAGGATGGTTTTTTGGATATACATGCATCAAAACTAAGAAATAAATATTTAGAGTATCTAAATTTACTGCAATGAGCATCTTATGCTGCCTAAAATCACAATAAGGAATAAGTAATGAAATAAATGAAAATAAAAATGTTATAATTAAATTGTAGAGGCTTTACCCTACATTGTTGGTATTAAATAGAGTCTACCATCCAAAATACTTATTTTAAAGGATTTGATCACACCTTTAACTATTTCATCCTTTTTTGGGTTCGATTTTATCTTGTTATTTATAGGTGATGTGAGGAATAAAGATTCCAATATTTTTCTAAGGGTAAAAAACATTCAATTTTTTCTATATATATTATTTCCAAAAATATGTAATGTATTTATTCATTATTAACAAAGTATATGAGCTTTTGGAAAAAAAATCAGGAAAAGATACCTCTTATATAAATTTACAACTGAGATACATAGCCATTCATATTCAAGGATATCAGTTTCCCTCTCAACACCAATGAAGTATTTATATTTCTCTTTGTATATATTTTCTTCATATTCAACTATGTGGTTGTTCCCATATTTTAACATTTTATTAACATGATCCTTAGATGTTTGTAAATGTGGATATAGAACGAGCTGGGTAATAGTGCTTTTGGTTGATCTTTTTGATCGTTTGGTCTATCATTTTGATGGGTTTGAGGATATTTTTCATTTCATCCCCTCTTATTTTTCTATCTATAATAAGGTTTATCATTTTAGAACTTTTTTCCTTAATTTTTAAAGGTTTAGCTTTAAATAAAAACTGGAAAAGAATACCCCCTTATATGCATGTTTTTTTACAAGAAGTGATGGAAAAGAGATGAATGTTATAACTAATTTTTCTACCATATTAATATCATCATCATGAATTGGAAAAGGTGGCTCTGTTTTTGGCTCATGGGGTACAATTATCTACTCTTTCACATGAATTTTGCTAAATTTTCAGTTGTATGGCATGTTCTTTTGAAAATAGAACATCACATCCCTCGCCATAAGGTTGTGGGTGGTCGTTTCTAGATATAAATCACAGTCATTATCATAGAAGATTATATTAGTTTCGTAAAGGTATACAATTCACATTACATAGAACCATTTATAAGATCATTTATTACCTCTTCTAAAACATATATTTAAGGGGAATGGCTAGCCTCATAGATAGTGGGGGGTGGGACAAGATCTCCCTGTGGTGGTTGTTCATGAGTTGCTTCTTCTCATTTCTTCCCCATCATTAATGTTTCTATAATCACTCTATGCCATTGTAATTATCTATCAATGTTATATATTCATTATATCATCTATTTTATTAATTCACTTTTATCAACCTCTTGTTTTCTCCTCAAAATATGTTTATAGTGTCACCCCAAAACCCACACCTCTGATGTGTCCTTAATGTTCTAGATCCTTCAAGGCCATTAATATTTTTGTTCATCAAGAACAGGTGTTACTAATTTATGATACTATATCAGATAGAAAATATAGTAAAATAAGTTATCATTGTTATGTAATTGAAATTTCAATAAAAATGAATTCTTATTATGTAATAGTCACACATGTTTCCCACACTTTTTTTTTGTTTTTATTTATCTGTATTTAGTCAATTTTTACACATGATTTCTTACATAGAACATGGCATGGGATGGAAGTGTCTTAGGATTTCGAGTCATAAATATTCATATAAATATAGGAACATAATTTTTGTGTTCATTAATGTCTCATAAAATTTCTGCATTAGATTTAAAATACATACCAATTTTTATTCAAGTGAAGTGTACCTCATTCGTTCTTTACAGTAGGGGTAAGGTGTTTATTCTACTCATTCCTTGTTTCCAGGACTCAGTTTTTGTTTCATAAATAAAAAAAATTTAAATCAATGTGATGATTACACATATCTTCGAATAAAACATTACAAGCCAAAATTTACTTGAAAAGGCCCATTCACGTGATGACCAGTAAATGGATCCCACGCTTCATGGTTATTAGGTGTGTATAAATAACTGATGGTTGTGGGTTTATTTTCCCTTCATCATCTTTATGATGATTTCTTGTTAGAGTTCTGTGAAATCTTATATGAATCCTTACAAATATAATTAATACATTTTTCTTTTTGGATTCATCTACTATGAATTCACTCCATAAGGGGTGATTAAGAGTAATAAAATGTTTCATTAGTATATTTTTTAGTAAAATAAATAAATAATATCATAATGTTACTGCAATCTCTTCCCCCATCAGTGTCTTAAGACCAAGAAAAACATGATGCCACAAATCTACATCAATCAGTATAAGTTTTTGAGTGATGATTCAAATATAACTTCTGAACATGGCCTTGTTAGGGTTAACATGATGACCCCCCCCCCCCCCGCTTTCCATCCCACCAAGAATATTATGCCTTAATTATTTTCCTTAATGAATTTTTCTAACATCATCAAACTACAACACTCATGTGTTTTATATGACGTCATTACTTCTTATCCTACCATTTTACAAGAATAAACATCTTTAATATGTTTATATGGAGAGCTAGAATTAACATCTGCTTATGGTAATTGTAACTCTCCACTAGGATCCGCAACAGGTTGAGAAATCTACTTTTAATCCGGAATAAGAGCACCGGCACATACAGTAGGTTGGTGCAATGTACTACGAGAAGTAGTTGGTTTAGAAACCTATTACACATCAGCATTGAGTTCCCAAACATGTGCAGAGGTCATTATCTATATGAATTGTTTAATATTTAATTTAATTACATAAATACATTAGTAAATGGATAATAAAATTATGTAACACAATGTATATTACCAAAATGTATCTTTTTTACTGAGTTATATTTTTCTTTTTTAAAGGATAAAAGGATTTGACCCCTCTATCTATGATCCACATCCATTAATTGTGGTCTCCTTTGACATAAAAATCATTGTCTACATTGATACCATCGTGAATTGATTACGATATCTGAATGAAAGATTCATCCTCAGTTGAATTTTCATCTGACCCTTCAATGGTTTTGGCTGACAACAGAACAAATGACCTGTTTTGGTTTATGGGATCTAGAATATAAAATACTTGTAATGTCTATGATACCATTATATATTTTTCATCTTTTTACCCTTATTTACTGACATAAACATTCTCTAATTCCAATTCATATATTTTAACAACACTTCAATAATCAGTCCACATTCATTTAGAAATTGGAACTTGGGATGTTTTATAATAAAACTTCCATATTTATTTAATAATGTCAAAGTATGACGTATTCACGTAAATTGAATTTTTTTCCATAGTACTAGAATCATACATCACTTCAGCCATGATTTTAAATCCACTATTTTTTATGTTTATGTCTTTCTCATGATCATTTTTATAGAATATACAACCATTAATTACATAACCATTATAAGATAATATAAACACACTTAGTCCTCTGGTTATCCATCTTAGTCGAACAAAAATTGTATATGGTTTTTTATCTGAATCCTTAAAAATATAACCCCAAAACCATCCTATAAACGGTTAGTTATGTGTATTTTATATCCATATTGTATCCATTGATATATTCAAAAACTTATTACATTATTTTAGGTTTTATCATATGGGGATACCTCTAAACTATTATGAAAAACGTAAATGTGGGACTACCCTGGGTCTGTAATCACTAAAAAAATTTGTAGTTAGAAGGGGTTTTTCTTCATTTAGAATGGTTTATAACCCCATTTTAAGGCTTTAGCCACATTTATGGCTAACCACCTCTAAAGTGGCTATAATGTGTGATTACCATCTATTTCTATAAAATTATAGTATTTCTTGATAAACATTAGAGGAGGTTTCATTAGAAAAAGTTTAAAACCCTTTTAATTATGCCATAAATCAACTAGAAATAATAAATTTAGAAGGATTTTAAACTCATTATAAATAATGTATCAAACATTGGGTGGTTATAACTCCCCCTAATTGATTTGGAGGTGAAAATTAAGGGGATGTTTTTTTAACCTCCCCTAATCACCAATCTATTTAACGTTGAATAGTTTTAATAGCCCCTCAATTTGAACCTTTTTTTCAAATTTTCACCCCACCATGCACGTCCCCCTCCCTTTTCATCCCCTAAAGTTCCCTATGACCATGACCATCCCTTTGGTTCCACATAAATCAGAAAGAAATATCCAATTTAGAAGGGGTTAAAACCCCTTCAAAATAATGTATCAATTTAGGGGAATTTAGAACTACCCCTAATTAATTTTAAGGCCCAACATTCAGAGGGGGTTTAAACTACCCCTAATAACCGATCTATTTAGGGGAGGTAGATTTTAACTGCCCATAAATTTTACCCTTCTTTTGAAATGTTTACCCACCTCATGTGTCCCCCTCCCTTTTCCACTCCTCCAGTTCCACATTCCAATCCCTCTGGTTTCCCATTAATCAACCAAAAAGTGTCAATTTGTGGTTGTTTTAATCTCCCCTTCTACATAATGTATCAAAGTAGGGGAAATTAGAACCAACCCTAATTGATTTGAAGGTAGAAATTTAGAGGTGTTTTTTTAAACCGCCCCTAATCGCCCATCAATTTTAGGGAGGGAGGTTTTAAACCCCCTAAATTTGAACCTTTTTCATATTTTTTCCCCACCACTTGTTTATATCCATACATAATTGATTTAGAGGCACAAATTTGGGGCGTGATGTTTTAACTACCCCTAATTTTGATCCTTTTTGGAAATGTTTACCCCACCCCACACATCCCCCTCCCTTTTCCACCCCTCTGGTCCCCTATTCACATGCCCCCAAATTCATAGAAATCAATAAGAAATATTAAATTTGGGGTGATTAGGACATCCACTTCAAGATAATGTATCATATTATTGGAGGTTAGAACCACCCATAATCAATATGAAGGAAAAAATGTAAGGGTGATTTTTTTAAACTTCCCCTAATCACAAATCTATTTAGGGGAGTGCATTTTTAACCATTTGATCTCCCCAAACTGATCTGAAGGCATAAATTTAGAGGATGTTCTTTTAAAGCTCCCCTAATCACCAATCCATTTAGGGGAGGGAGGTTTTAACAACTCCAAAATTTGATAAATTATTTTAATTTTTTACCCCACCCCGCGCATACCCCTCCCTTTTCCACCCCTCTAATTACCCAAGACCATGACCAACCCTATGATACCCTATGTTAGAACCACTCAAAATTTTTTGAACCATTTTTTAAAATGTATACCCCAACCCGCACGTCCACATCCCTTTTCTACCCATTCAGTTCCCCATTCCCATGCTCATCCCATCCACACTCAAGTTATCCCTCTCTTCCCAAGGTTCCCTGTGAATTTGAACCATTTTTTCAAATTTTTATCCCACCATGTAGATCCCCTTCACTTTTCCACCCCTTTGTTTCCCCATTTCCGTGAACATCCCTTCCACCCTCCAGTGGGACCACCCATCAAGAGGTTCTCCACATGTTTGAACATTTTTTTCAAATGTTTACCCCACCCCACATGCCTCCTTCCATTTTCACCCCTTCGATAACCCATGCCAAGGCCCACCCCTCTAGTTCTATATTTTATAACTACCCATAAAATTCAAACAGTTTTTTCAAATTTTTACCCCACCCCATGTGGGGCTCCCCCATCACTTTAATTCTCCATGTTAGGACCACCCTTAATATTTGGAACATTTTTTTTCAAATTTCCTCTCCACCCTATGTGCCCCTCCCTTTTCCACCCCTCTTGTTCCCCATGCATGTGCCTATCCCTCCCACCCTCCAGTTGGCCCACCCTTCTCGAGGTTCTCCATGAATTTGAACATTTTTTCAATTGTTTACCACACCCCATGAATCCAACTGCCATTTCCACCACTCTGGTTCCCCATTACCAAGCACACCCCTCTGGTTCCCCGGGTTTGATCCACCCATAGTTATTTGAACCTTTTTTCAAATGTTTACCCCACCCCATGAAAGGTTCCCCATGTGCCCCTCCCTTACTATCCTTAAGTTTCACACGCACCCTCTTGTTCCCTCCCACCCCCACATGCAGACCACCCCCATACTTCCCTGTATGAGGAAAATATACAACCCACATCTGTATACAATTAATCCTTAATAGGATTCAAACCCAAGAATATGCCTTCCCCTCTCCTACACTCCCAACCCTAGTTACTACTATGACAATTCATTTTTTCATATTTATGCACACATTAATATATTCATATAAAATTCATTTTCTATTTTAACAATTATTATTTACATTATGTATTTAAATTTATTTAAACATAAAACCTTTATATAAAATTATATAAGATGTATATTAATATGTACACACATATGTTTATATATTTATAAATATATTAATATAAATTATCTATATACATAAATACAAATTTATATATTTTATACAATTTTATTTATAATATATATATAATTATATTTACATATATAAATTTATATTTATAAATACATTTATATTTGTGTGTGCGTGTTTATGTATTTATATAATATTTATAGATATAATATAATTATAATATATCTTTTTTTTAATTATTTTTATATATTTGTGTGTGTGTGTAATAACAACAATATTATTATTGTTATTACACCGGTTTTTTAAACTATAAATATTATAAGTTTGTTTTGTAAATAATCTAAATTTATTTTATGATTTATATCATATATTTATATTACATTAAATAAATTTATATGATATATTTATTTAAATTTTTTATATAATTAAATACATATTTATATATAATATACCTGTTTATTTAAAAAATATAAATATATAAGTATTTACTTAATATATTTATATAAGGTGGTTAAAAATATATTTATAAAATTTAATCCAATACAAATATTTATTATTATTTACACTAATATAAATAATTATTTTTATAAATTACATAATATTATTTATAATTAATATATAATTATTATTATATGATATAAAATTTATAAAAATATTTATATTATATATAATGGATATTATATGAAATATGATTTATACAAATATTTATATAATGTTATATGAAGTACAGTTTTATATTATATGTAATAAAAATGTATATTATAAATAATCAATATTATATGAAATAAAATTCATATAAATTCATACATAATATTATATAAAATAAAATATATACAAATATTTATATAATGTATTTCAATATGTATATTTATCATTATATACATTAATATATATGTATTTGAATAAATATAGTTTTATAATATTGTGTAAATTAATATATATTAATTTTATAAATTATATTTCATATAAAATTAATTTTATTTGATATAAATGGATAATCCTATTATATAAAAATCTATATTCTTTAGTTATAATATAAATTATAAAATCTAAAAGTATCATATTTTATATGATATATTTTTTAAATAAATTATATTTATCTATATATTTATATCATAATTTTAGGGTTTTATATTATTAATAATTATATTGCATGAAATAAAATTTATAAATATATATATATATATATTAATGTACATAATATTGTGCACTTTTATTTATATATACATATAAATACAAAAAAATATATTAAAAAAATAAAAAAAATACAATCATATAAATATTATATATAATATGTTCATTTAATTTTTTTAGATACATTTATATATTGTTTTTCTATTATACACATATATATATTATGGAAGGTTTTTTTAAAAAAAATGTTGGGGTTCACAACCCACTTTAATCTCTTAAATTATAGGGGGTTTTGAACCCATCAAATTTAAGCTATTAGAGGGGGTTTGAACACCATCTATTTTAGAACAATAGAGGTGTTTTTCAACCCCCACTAATTTAAGATATTAGTGGGGGTTTTGAACCCCCTAAAAAATCCAAGTGAATATTAAAAAAATAATGTTAAATTTTTTTAGGGGGTCCATCACCCCCTCAAAATTCAATGATTAGTGAGGGTTGTACAAAAACCACCTCTAATTTTCATAGAAAATGAATTTAGAGGAGGTTAATAACCCCCTCTAAAATTGATTATTATCGGGTTTGTACATAACCCCCTCTAATTATACCAAAAATGAAATTATAGGGGGTTGTGAATAATCCCATATATTGTACTGTTTTTTGTAGTGAATATTGATTGTGACAAAATTTATACGAGAAATTATTTCACCTGCAATGCATCCAGTGGGATGAGATTTTGGAAGACCAATTATTTCTACACTAAATTAGAATTCGATACAAAATTCAATGGCTTCCTCAACAATATATTTCTCCACAATACAAACATATCGTCGACTTTGATTTTTGACATACCCTTTAAATTTCATCATATACCATTCATTGTAGTAGATTCATTTATAGTTTACAAGACCACATAGTCGAATCACTCTCACCATGTGAACCATCAAATGATCCATCATATAAAATAATGTTGGTGGGAAGAGCATTTCCAATTCACATAATATGATAGCAATTTCCCTTTCCATATTTAGAAATTTCACGTGGTCTATAACTTTTCTACATATATCTTTGAAGAAGAAATAGAGTTTGATTATTGTATGACTAACATTTTTTAAAAAATGTAACATAAATATATATGCATTAGGTCTTTCATCAAAACGTGATAGTAATGTGATTATTGACCCTTTAATATTAAATCATTCATTGATACAATGTTCTTGATAATACCACTCTGGAACCTTTACATCATTTAAGAAGTTCCAAAACTGATATATCTCCTTCCTAGAAAGTGTTTATGTAGTTGGAGGAAGTGATGTTTGTTTTTCACCCTTCACTAGCGCCAACTCTTTTTGTATTCCCACATAAACCATGTCTAACCTAGCCTTAATTCCATAGATTATTTTTCATAGTGCATTTAGTAATGTGTTGATGACACCATCACATACATTTTTTTCAACATGAATAAAATCCATAAAATGTATGATGTACATACAACTTTAGTATGGTAATTCAAAAACGGATCTCTTTTCCAACTGATATTATTAAGGTTTTTCAAAAACATTTTACGAAGAGAAATTTCCACATATTTTACATTCTCAAAAAGTTTATCCCCTATCAGTCAAGTCAGTGTTGTACTTTCTTATGAGCTTCTATTAAATGATATAATCCAAGATCAGTACTTAAGTCTTAAGGGTATAAATATGATATTTCCATGTAACAAATTTTTCAATAAATATTTCAACCTAATTTATTGTATACCTTGTTTGCAGATAGGACACCCTTAAGTTTCATTAATGATATATCCCGAAAAATTTCCATAATTAGGAACGCCATTTATCGTCCCATACAACATGACAGTCAATTTGAAATCTTCATTTCTGTAAGCATCATAAAATATATCCCATGAATCCAACAATAATTTCATCTCCTTGATCAATGGAAAAAAATAAACATAAATATCATTACCCAGTATTTTTCATCCTGATATAAGCATATATAACCTGATGTATTTTCATTTTACACATACCCACTATGGAAAGTTATAATTTACAAAGATAAATGGAGATGTTCTGTGAGTGATTCATTGAAAACCCAAAATATTCATTCCATATGTATATAATTCAAGATGATGGTTTCGTGGCTCGTTTCTATATTTGGGATACCCATGATCAATTCTACTCTACTAAGGAATGTCTTATGGGTGACATAGTTTCTTATAGTTATTTCTTGTGTCTTTGTGCCACGTAAATTACCTTGCAGTATTCTAACATCGATATAGGTTCCTAAAAAATGGAATTATTGGAATGTACCAAACAAATTTCATAAGACTTGATTCAGCATTCTAGTATCGAGAAGCACCACACATTAAGAATTCTTTATGGGATTTTTGGTCCTTGTGAAATAGTATAATGTCATTCGGGCAGGATAGTATTCTTTCAGAGATCATTCCCATTTGAGATAGAATTCATTTACAAATTTATGTTCAGCTCAAGAGGTCATTATCTTCCGGGATCATGTCATTCAAGAGAGAATGTAATTTCATAAAATGGAAATCACTCCATCTGTTTCCTACATTAAAATTATACATATTTAGTACAGCTTACAATGCAATATATTTAGTGCAACCACCATACAATGGTGTCTTTGAAAAACTATTTAACTATTCAATTTTTTTTGTGAAATATTGAAATTCATCTTCAATTGTTTATGTTATTTCCTCAATACAATCTTCATCGTCATTCATATTTTTAATCACATCCTCGATATAGTCTTCTTCATTGTCCTCTCTTTTAATCGTATCAGATGATCCACAGATCACCGTGCTTTCCCATCCATTAGATACATTATCTCGTTCCTTTTGTTTATTCCATCATTTATAACATAGAACTATTCAGTGACAGATCAAGTGTTCTTCCAACTACTCTGGACAAACGTTTCTTGAATAAAAAAACAAAATCATGGAAAAAGGATTTAATAAGGGTCATATGCACGATATTTTTCAAAACTAATGAACTCTTTCACTCCATCATCATACTATTATGTCAAATGATTAACATGAGTCCATTATTTATTCATATCCATCATATTTTATTTGGTTATATTAATATTTAACAAAATAAATACCCAAAAAAATAATATAAAAATTAATAGAGGTAAAAAATTATATAGACTGTATGTATCCATTGAAAAGTATTTAAAAATAAGAGTTGAAATCCGATTAAAAAACTGAAAATTTTCACAAATTCCTCATTAAAATAGCACACCACTTTTAAAATAAACCAATTATTTCCAAAAATATATTTCTCAAAATCCCAATTCCTTTTTTAAATCTTGTTAAAGCTATTTAAAACCCAAAAACGGTTGTTCGGACCCATAAAGTTTTTTAAGAAACATTTCAATAAAATTCCATTATTTCAAAGGACCCACTTATGAATGTTCTCAAAGATATAAATCCCAAGAGAGGCACTTTACAAAGGGTAAAAAAATAAAAAAATGCCATCATTTTCTAAAATATAAAGTTATAAAAGGTTTATCATGTCTCCCATGAATAAATAGTTTGATTCCTATATTTTACTCCAGTAATACAACATGGGAGTGAATAAATGGTAGATAAAGACATAAGTATTACTTTTTAGGATACTATTGAATATAAAATCACATATTATCAAAGTGGGAAACAATCATCAACATGAGACTGGTGTTTTCCTCAAATTTCCCATTAATATATTAGAAGGATCTCTCAATAACTCCTTGGAAAAGAAACAATACAACTTTATTGGTTATGGCATTCTTCGCGCTACCAATAAAGAAGAATCATGGTTGACCATCTAATATCAAATAGATCTTAGAGGACTCTTTTGTACATCTGTGTTGATAAAAAATTCCATCAATACATATAAGTGTATATAAGATCATTTTTATCACATAGAATAAGCTCTAATAGTACACACAAATTATCAATGATCCATTTTAATTTTTATGGAAAAAGTTTCGGGACCCAAGGTGGCATAATCAATCATATGAACGCCTTCACCTCAAAGTTGGATAATTGAACCTTCTTCTCTCATATCAATACATGACACATCTTATATGGTGGAATAGATACATGGTCAAAACCTAGACAGAACAAATCTTTTAACTCACCCAATCACATGGGTGTTAACCTTGAGAAGACCATGGGAAATACATCTAGGATATATATTAAGATGTTATATATATGTAAGTATGGGTATATATACCATGGTAGTATTAATAATATGGGTATGGACTCTCCACATAACGATCATAAAAAAATATAAGTCACTACATCTTATATGGGCATCCATGAGAGTAAATTGACAATTCAACCAACATAATGGAAGATGAAATATAAAATAAAAAATGTATTATCTATTTCTTTTATAAAAATATAATCTTCTACATCTTAACAATCATTAATCCATGTAATATCTATACTAGTCATGATACATTATCTTTTACTTCTAGGGATGGATATTTTCAACTCCTCGTAGTAATATCTATACTCATTTAAATTTTTATAGGGATATAGAAAATAGGGTAAGCTCATGTCATGTAGATTATAACTTGGTAAAACACCAATTATCAATGTAAAAATTGAATATCAATCCACATATTATGAAGAAAAACAATAATAAGAAATATAATCATTATACTGTCCCATTCTGAAGGGCTATATCAATTAGAGCATTATAGAACACCACTTTTTTGAGAAACTCAAAAACCAAATGGGCACATAAATTGTTAAAATTATCCACGTTGTGATATGATTCTTTCTTATGAAACAAACATATGCTCATATCATAAAACAATTTCAAAATAGTCAAACTATTATACAATATACCTGAAAGTTATCGGTTATACAATCCACCATAATTTCAAGAAAAAAATCATGATAATTTAGATAACCATACGCTATATGCTATAGATCTCTAAATAACACCTAACAAACTTGAGTGACTAAAAATAAAACACATAGAATTAAATAATTCATCATGTAGCTAAAATATCCACACATAAGTCAGAAATTTTCCATTGTTTCCACATTCTCAAAAAAATAGTGAACATGGATTCTAAAACAAATTCCCTACCCTTGATGAGCCTTTAAAATACCTTAATTAATTCATAATAGAAAGAAGGAATGAACCCCATCATTAAAATAATTCTTATGGGAAAAGTTTATTAAATTCTATAATAAAAATAATCCATATAATAATAATTCCAAAACTGTTATATAATGTTCATATATATAAATTGAATTGTGAAATATATGAAAAATAGTAAATCTATTCATCCATAGAAAACATCTTATTCTTGATTATCAGAACTCAAAAACATCCATTTATCATAGAATCAATTGATAGGGAGTAAAATATACCACAACACTAATGTGAAACCCTATATGATACAAAAAATTCATTATATATAAATAAAAAAAGCACAAAAACTATCCCTAAAGATGATTTGGAGCACGAAACCTGTGTATGTGAGTCGGGGGATGAAGAATCGATATCGATTGAGGAGGAGGAGGAGGAGGAGGCAGCATAGAAGGAGGAGTCAGCAATGTAGGGGGAAGATGAGTCAGCAGTGGTGATGACAAAGGAGGAGAAGGAGTCGACAGTGGAGGCGGAAGAGTAGTTTTCCGCAGGAGTAGAGGTGGAGGAGTAGGAGGAGGTAGTGACAGTGGAGGAGGAGGAGGTGGTGGTGGTGGTGGTGTCATGGTTTGTCTTTCTCGATAGCTTGATGTGTACGAGAATAGTAGGAGGCTGTTGGGGATTATTTATAAAAGCGAGTAAACCTTTCATCAATTGT
The DNA here is from genome assembly GCA_963277665.1 of Viscum album. Taxonomy (NCBI): domain Eukaryota; kingdom Viridiplantae; phylum Streptophyta; class Magnoliopsida; order Santalales; family Viscaceae; genus Viscum; species Viscum album. The sequence goes on along the minus strand of OY728126.1, from coordinate 808,287,447 downwards.
TTCTAAAAACACTAATAAAGGTTTGTTTTTTTATTACTAAAATTGAAAGCGCTGATAAAGCTAAAATAATAATTAATTATTTATATTTATATATATTTATAAAATTATATGTATAATAAATATATATATATTTATTTATTTATAATAACAACTATAAATATATATATTTATTTATATTCATTTATTTAATAAATATATATTTGTTTATAATTATAAATTTATAATGAATATATTTTTTATATTTATAATTGTATATAATTAATATCTTTATTATAATTTTATAATATTTTAAATTTATCTAAATTTATTTTGAAGTATATTTTTATATATCTTTTAAAATTTTACCATTATTTAATAACAATAATTTTATATATATATATATATTTATTAAAAATTATATATATATATATATATATTAATTATAGCCATAAATATAAATAAATTTATATATATATATATTTAAATACTTATGAAATTAAAACAAATATACTAATTAAATATAGTCATAAATATAAATATAAATATATATATAAACGCTTATGAAATTAAAATTAAAATATAAATTATATATTTTTTTATAATATCTTAATTATGTCAATAAATTAATATTTATATTTAAATATTTATCAAATTCTGATAAATATATTTATAATAAATTTTTCTATAATAAATTAATAATTATTTAAGTAATTTGGAAATTATAAAAAATATATATAATATGTATATTTATTTAATTTTTTAGGTATTTAAATATATATATATATATATTTATTTATTTATTTATATTTATGACTGTATATAATTAATGTATTTTTTTATTTCATAAGTATTTAAATATATATATTTATTTATATTTATGACTATAAAGAAATATATATTTATTTATAATTATAATTATAATTATAAATATAATTATAATGAATATTTTTATTATAATTTTATTATAATTTACCCACACACACACACATATTATTTATAATTATAACTAAAAATGTTTTTATATATGTATAAATATTTTTATATATTTATAAATAAATTTCCATCATTATATATAATTATAAAATTATAATTACTAAATATATATTTATTATAATTATTTAATTTATTAATTATATATATATGATTATAATTACATTTAAATATATTTTTAAATATTTGAATATAATTATAAATATATTTATATGTTTATATATATGTATATTAATATATAAATATATATATTTATAAAATTATAAAAAACTTATTTATTGAAATTTTATAAAAAGTGTATATATAATTATAAATATAATAATTATATTATTCATTTAAAAATATATAATAAAAATATTTACCTATTTATAATTATAATTATAAATAAATATTTATTTATTTAATTATAATTATAAATTTAAATAAATATGTCTACAAGGTATTTATATATAATTATAAATATAATAAAAATATTTATCATTTAAAAAAATATTTTAATATTAAAATTATTTAAATATTCATATTTAGTTGTATAAAATTATAATTATAAATATATTTTAATAAGTAATTATATATAGCTAAATCTTTAGAACTATAAATATGTATATATATATATATTCATTATTTATTTATATTTATTGTGATTTTAAGTATTTGTGAGAACATAATAGCATCATGGGAACATGAATGAATAATATACACCGATTGAAGTATAGATCTCATAAAAACGAGTCGTTATATATATGGACAATATGAATAGTATTGAGGATGTAATGGATGAATGAACATTCTGGATGAATAGATAACATATGAACATTATTTATATTCATGCATCAACAGAAAAAATTCATTGGAAACATTTATTTATTTAATTACAAACCTATATATAATTATAATGATAAATATACATATTTTGAATGTATTTATATATAATTTTAAATATATATATTTAACAGGTATTTATGTATAATTATAAATATGTAAATATATTATATATAATAAATATATTTATTATTTAATGAAATTTATTATATATATATATTCGAATTATTAAAAAAATATTAATTATAACCATGCTTTTTTCATTCAATGTATACAAATAAACAATAATTTTTAATGTAAATATAGTAATTTAATATAAATTAATAGTATTTTGATATTAATAACTTTTATCAGTGCTAGAAATATCACTGATAAATCTACAATTTATCAACACTAAATAAATAATGGATAAAGGGTAAACTTTTATCGACACGTTTTTCAGTGCTGATAAATGGTAGATTTGTTAGCACTTTTAACTAACGATGGAAAATGTCCCCCTTTTATCAGCACTTTCTAATTAGTGCAGATAATACCCAGTGCATACATTTTTATAATGTTATACAATATATATTATTGTTAAAATTTCACTCAAATTATTTATTAAGATAAATAGAGTGTTTTTTCAAATTTAAACTCACGTGCCCCTCACAAAGAGTTGTGTCATTTCAGTTGAACCAATGTGTTCTTTGACTGAAATGGTGAGATCAAACTGGTGTGTCCCCCACCAAGAGTAGTCTTGATTCAATTGACCCAATGTGTTCTTTGACAGAACCAATGTAATTCATACCGATTCTGATTTATAATTAAGAGATGATGAGATCGATTATTGGTTAATTGATTTTTCAATCCATGAAATTCTTCAGAGTTCTCCTAACATCAGTACAACGAGGAAATCAGAAAATGATGTTAGATTTTCACCAAATCTTTATGAAATCCTCGGGGATACTTCCACTGAGAACCTTAGACCATCAATGTGGGGGTGGATCACACCTAATTGGACAATGTATTCATTTAACGCGTCAATGTTTTATCAGTCTTCTCATTCTTCAGACTTATTTTCTATCTGTCAAAATGGTTTGAAACTGAAGGAAGAACCTAAAATATGGATTTAGAATTTCATAAAGTCATGAACCAAGACATGGTCAATCATGACCATTTCTATAGAAATAACTTCTCCCGGTGTCTCGAAAAGATGAAATTTCTTCTTTCATTTTTGAATATTTATTAGATTTTGGAGTCGAATCATCCTCCCATAACTGAGGAGCCTGCTTGAATTTCTGATGTAACACCCATTGATGTGATTCAATTCGAGCACATTTGAGAAATGAGGGTGAAACATGCTGATGATGAATATTTGTGTTTTGGATATATTCTCAACAGATTATCAAATCATGATTATGACTATTTCCAAAAAATGACGACCCCTACAATGATTTGGGATGCACTCGAATTCATATAAAAAGAGAAGGAAGATGGTGCCAATAATTTTTTTATTGCAGAGTTTCTGAACCACAAGATGGTTGATAACAAGCCAATTTTGGAGAAATTTCATGATCTTCATGTTTTATCAAATAAACATCCTTCCCTTAAAATTATTATACCAAAAAAAATTATGTAGGTTCAATTATTTCTAAATTTCCACTTATACAGAATGATTTTGGTAAATCACTCATAAAAAAGAGTCATGATTTTTCCTTAGAGTAGTGTCAAAAGCTTCTTCATATTGTATAATAATCTATCTTGTGAGGCGTGGGTCTGTCTTCACAATTTGGTAATATAGTTAATATCATTGAGTTAAATACAAAACCACACTCTTTCTTACATGTCATGAAGAAAATTAAAAAATTCATGATGAAAGGAAATCCTTTCAAGAAGAAATTAGAATACTTTGTTTGTGGAAAACTATGGCATAATAAAAGGGATTTTTCTTATCAAAAGAAAGTTGAAAAATCCACTAATAATATGCTTACACATGAAAATATAGTTTCAATGATATCTAAAGTCAATATTACTTCAATTAATATTAGAAGATGGCTAGATTTAGGAGCAATGATGTATGTGTGCAAGGATCGATCAATGTTCAAAACATTTGAAGATTGTACTATCGTTAAGAAGGTAAATATTGGAAACAATGCATGAATAAATGTTAGAGGAAAAAGAATCATGGAGATAGACTATTGTTCTCTGAATATTTCCAAACTTCTAAATGTGTTGTAGGTCCCTGAAATTTCAAAAGAACATTGTTTCTATTGATTTTCATTGTAAGAATGGATTTTGGGTTTCATTCATATCTTTCAGGGATGTGTTGTTATAGGGAGGCATGTTTATGGGGAAAGGGTACTCTAATGATGTCATGGATCAACTATATATTAATAATATGGTTGAATATTCTACTTACATTATTGAATCTTCTAAATTTTTGCTTGATCATTTATCACATGTTAATTATAATTCATTAAAAGCAATGAAGAAGTTAAACATTTTTAAATTTGGAAATTATTTTGATGAATGTGAAATATGTGTAGAGTCAAAAATAATTTAAAATCATTTTCCTAATGTTGAAAGAAATATTGAAATATTATATTTAGTGCATTCAGAAGTTTTTGAATTAAATTTCTTGTTAACACGTGGAGGAAAAATATATTTTATTAGTTTTATTTATGACTGTTGTAGATATTTACATGTTTATCTTATTCAAATAATGGATAAATCCTTTATTGTGTTTAATAAGTTTTAAAGAGAAGTTTAAAACCAATTCAACAAAAAGATCAATTTTTTATGCTCAGATAGAGGTGGTGATACTTTATGAACGTGTTTAATGAATTCTATGAAGAAAATGGTATAATTCACCAAAGAACTGCTTTTTACACACCTCAGGAAAATGTATAAGATGAATGAAAAAATCACACATTGGCATAAATAGAAAATTCCATGGTTAATAAATCAAAATTATACATAAATACAAGGGTTATGATTTATTGATTCCATGTCATATTCATAATAGGATTTACAAAATGAAAACTATGTTATCCCCTTATAAAATTTGGAGAGGTAGATGACCTAATATTTTTTATTTGAAAGTCTGGGGGTGTTTATATTTTTATATAGTTTATGATCCTAAAATAACTAAAATTGGTCTTGGAGAAATTAAATGTGTTTTTTAGTTATGGAGAAAATAGAAAATAAAATAGAATTTAGGATTTATGAGATAATATAATTATTGAATCATGTGATGTAGAGTATTTTGAAAATAAGTTTTATAAAGTTGATGTGGAGGATGTTATTACTTATACCCCAAAATAATGTATTCCGTTTAGGTCAAATACCATAGTATAGAATAATTATGATCCTCGAGTTGAACCTAAATGGATTATAAGAATTAGAAAGTGGAAACATCTATATCTGGATTTATTTCTCCTAATTCTATAATTTTACATGTTGAAGGAGAACAAAATAACCATCTTCTGAATAAGTATCCAATGGAATGTACTATTGAAGATGACCTAAAGGATTATAAAGTAGTTATGACTTCTATAGTTGTTTCTTTCTGGAAAGAAACAATTAATGATGAAATGGATTCCATTATAGGGAATAGTACATGGATTATTATGGAATTACCAATAGGTTCAAATCATATTGATATAAAATGTGTTTTCAAAAATAAATATGATTCCAGTGGTAAAATTCAAGTTTTTGAAGCAATATTAGTTGGAAAAGGTTCCATACAAAAATAATGGATTGATTATTTTGATACTTATACCCATGTATCTAAAATTACATCAATAAGGATATTATTTTCCTTAGCTTCAATTAGAAATTTTTATGTTCATAAAATGGATGTGAAAACTTATTTTTTTAAATAGGTATTTAAATGAAGATATTTACATGGAATAACTAGAAGGGTTTGTTTTGCTGGGTAATAAAAACAATTTATGTAAAATAGTTAAATCTATTTTTGGTCTTAAACAATCTAGGATGTAGTGACATGAGAAATTCAATTATATTATTTTATCTAGCATATATTATCATAATAATGTGAATAAATGTGTTTATTCAAAGTTTACAAAAGAATATAGAGTTATTGTGTGTCTATATGTGGATGATATGTTAATTTTTGGAACCAATATGATAGGAGTAATTGAGAATAATAATTACTCATATTCTATGTTTAAAATTAAGGACCTTGGAATATTTGATACTATTCTAGGCATTAATGATATAAAACATACTACGGGGTATTCTTTAAGTCAGTCTCAATACATAAAAAATTAAACCAATTTGATTATTTTGGTCTGAAAGATCGTAATACTCAATTTGATACTAGTGTCAAACTTTTTATAAATATGGATAGATATGAAGATTAACATGAGTATGTTGATGTTTTTGGTTCCTAAATGTATGTGATGCATTGAACTAGACCTTATATTTATTTTTTAGTATGTCAAATGTGTATATATACTAGTAATCCTAGTGTGGATCATTACAGATGTGTAATGATGATATTTGGATACTTAATAAAGACCGATGATTTAATTTTATACTCTAATAATTATCCAGATATATTAGAAGGATACACTGATGCATGTTGTATTACCAATATTGGTGCTAACCAATCCACTACTATATGGTTTTTTACCCTATGTGGTTCTGCAGTTTCTTGGGAGAGAAAGAAAGAAAAATGTATTTCACATTGTACCATGGATCTAGTGTTAATCTCTATTGTAGCATATTAGGAGGATGATAAATGGAATATGAATCTATTATTGGATATTATATTTTGACCTACTTCGATGACTCTTATCTCTATCAGTTTTGATAGTGAAGAAACATTATCAAGGGAATATAGTTTCATGTACAACGGAATGTATATTCCTTTATGTTTGAGACACGATTATGTGAGAAAATTTTTACAAGATGGTACCATAACAATTGTTTATATGAGATCGTGTAAAAACCCTGTAGATCTGTTTACAAAATCTCTCATGGATGAGATTTTTTTTGAAGGTTGGGGTCAAAGCCACAATTTATTATTAATGAAAATTTCTATTTAGACATGGTAGAGGGTGACCCATAATAAATCCCGAAGGCCCAAGGCCAAGTGGCCTACATTCAGGGATAGAAAGCCCATTTTTTGGCCCAAAGGACCCCTCGGTGAACAGTACTGCTACATTACCCGCACAGCTACAGTACCATCGCCTCTACAGTACCCTGCAACAGTCCCTCTGCCACTATAGTGTTGCTGCTGCTACAGCTGCCACTGCTACAATACTGCTATAGTGACCTGGTACAGTGACCTGCTACAGTGCTGCTCTTGTACACTGCTAAAGTACTCGGGAATTCTCCCTTGCCCGGATATGATCTTCGGTTTTCTGGATGCCACGAAAGAGCCGGAACTACTAGGGTATAGGCTCATTGTCTCTCATGGATGAGATTATTCATGTAACTAATAAATATATTGGGTTAAATACCATAGAATGAATCATTCCAATAATTTAAACCCAACAATTCCTTTAGGTAGATCCTAATCACAGTGTTTAATGGGTAAAAACAAGTTACAAAAATGATTGTTGATATTGAAAATTATAGCTCCAAGTATTTTGGTGTCAATATCATCTGTTATGTCTAGAGGTTAAGTTATAAAATCATAACAAAATATTAGGACTCAATGATTTATGTTCTCTAATAATTGAAGCACATTGTAATATTTTTCCCATGTGAACTTAGAAGTGGTGATGCTTCTTATAGGAGTTAATGTTTTAATACCTTAGATAGTTCATGAAAAGGATATAAGAATATGTCCATAAAATCACTACAATTTGAGATGTCTGAAGAATGTTTCATAGCATGTTTGATATTTCCGATTTATCAGAAAGGTTAATAAGTTTAATGATTATATAAATTATAAATATGGTAAACTTTGAGATATTGAACTATGTAAAGGATGAAATACAAAGATAACTTTATTATGTATAATGAATCACTTGTGATCTGGAGAATTAATATTTATGAATAAAAGTGGGGGATTGGTATAATTTTATTGAAAATATTTTACTTTTATAGTTTTATTAAAATTATTTATTAAAATAAATATAGTGTTTTTTATAAATTTAAACCATTGTGACCCTCACCAAGAGTTTTGAAATGGTGAGATCAAACCGGTGTGTCCCTTTCCAAGAGTTTATGGTTTCGTTCGAACCAATATGTTCTTAGATTAAACAAGTTAAAATCACATTAATTCTGATTTATAAATAAGTGATGATGGTATCGCTTCTGGGTTAATTAATTTTTCAATTAAAGAAATTATCCAGATTTCTCTTAATATTAGTGCAGTGGGGAAATAAGAAATTAGTCTTCATTTTTTCCCAAAAAGTGATGAAATCATTAAGGGATACTTTTACTGAGAACCCAACACCAACAATGTGGTGTTGGATCAAACCCTTTTGGACAGTGAATTCAAATCATGCATCAAGGTTCTATTTGTCTTTTCATTCTTCCAACTTATTTTCTGATATCCCTTATCAGGATATGTGGTAGTGTGTTTTGTATTATGGTGGTAAACATTTCCCCTTAGGTATTTTGACACGTTTCTCAGTTATTGATCTTGAATATCTAGTTCAGGTCTAGTACTGCCCCTGGTTTTAGTGGTTATATTCTTATGTCATTAATTATATTGATATATTCTACATCTTGAGACATATATCATTAAATTATCAATCGAAAATAGATTTATTTAGAGGTTTTTTGGTTTTTATATCATATAATAATTTTATATGGTTATCATTTTCTACTTATCATTACTCTTTTGCAAGCCATTTTTCAAATCTCATTAAATATATTCAATACAGTCAAGTTTTATAATTTTCATTTCCTCTTTGATATATAATCATGCATTTCCTCCTCCTTAAGATAGAATAATTAATAATATTTTCTTATTATCCAAAATGTTAAAATAATTAATGGTGGAAAACACTGATACATGGATATTCTGACACCACCGCATCATATCATGACTCTTGGTAATGATGCATGATTTTTATTATTAATACTTGTTTGTATTGATATTTATTAAAATAATATCATGGTTATGAATATTAATTATTCAAAAAACAAAAAAAAAATATTTTTTATCCCTCTTAAAAAATAGTTCACAATCTACTAGTATTAGCCTCCAAATAGGGGACTATCAGGGTCATTGTTAGAGTCAAAAACTTAATAAAATTAGCATATAAGTTTTTATTTGGTACATCTTCTTGTGGTAATAAAATTAAATTTTTTATATGATACTATATATGAACCTAATTTTATTCAATTATTAAATAAATAATGTACAATAGTTTAATTTATAATTTTTTTATTATTTTCAATGATAATTATCTCTTAAACACCAAACTATTTACCTTTTAAGGAGATAAAAATAAAAATATAATAGTTGAAATATTTTATTATATTAAACCTCTATTTAGTGTTTGAAAAAATTATATGCAAGGAACATACAAATTCTCATATTGATGATCATGTTTTTCTATCTTTTCCTGAGACATCCACTTCCACAGGGGAAAAAAGAGTTCAAGGGTTGGTAAATGTGGGACTACATGTTTTTCCAAAATTTGAATATTCATGTACCCATGAATCTGGGATACCATTAGAAATTGATGATAATTATATTTCATTAGGACCAATAGAAATAAAATTCAAGGCTTTTGTATCAGTACACACTAAAATCAACATTAGTATACGGTTTTATGATTAGAAAACTGTTGAAAAAAAACACTATCACTATTATGAGAGACCATTTTGGTAATATTGTTTGTTATTATTCTACATATATTGAATTAATGTGTATACTAATATAATTTTTTTTCTTATCATATGAAATATGATATACCTGAGATTGGAGTAGTTAGGTGGAAGTGTATGTCATTGGTTGTTTGGAAATGGAGGAGTTTTAAATCATCCCTCACATCACAGTTCATTTTTTGGAGTAGACATCAGGAAAATCCATTTGATATATATCCATTTATAAACAATGATACTTGGGAAAAAGTTATTAGTAGTAGATGATGAGATGAATTTTTGGTAAGTGAAATTCTCCCTTTTTAGATGTTTTTTATATTAATGAAAATTTTATTATTCCTAATTTACATAAAATAAAGTCATCGAATCCAGATATTCATTATAAAAATGTAAAACCTCATATGTTATCTCATGGAGGGTATTTATTATGGGAATAACACAAGCTACAAGAAAAACTTTAAATGAAGAGAGATGAGTCATCCAGATCTGGAGAGGTTGCCCCGCATTTCCCCCACCAGACATCAAAATTGTAACAGGGCTTTAATGGGAAAAGTCTAATATTCTACAGAAGATTCAAGAGTTATAGCTGATATGGTTGTAAGATGTTTATTTATTTATTGAAGTTAAATCAACTCTATCTATATTTTAAATCATTAGAGTTTTTTTAAAATATTCTATAATGAATTATATTGAGGAGAATAGCACACATAGGATCTTTATTGTTGGCGGTATACATGAAATTTTAGCTGCATCATTAGGAAAGCTCGAACACCTAGGTTGTGTAGGAGGATACCCGACAGGTGAGTTAGTAAGAATGGTGTTTCGATTTTTGGATACTTATTCAAGGGATCATGTTTATTAAAAAATAGAATATTTGGAAGAAAATTTTAGGATATTCAAGCGATGATATATGAAATGGTCATACCTTCAGTACAAGCAATGTTTTAATACCTGTATGGAGAATTTCAATTTGGCATTCCAGCTCATCCACCTCCTCCAACCAATCCCAATCCTTTTTATCCTACCCTAAAACCCGCTCCTCCACATCATCCAAGTTACTGTGATTTATTTATTGATGATCCTCATTATATTTTTTCACATGGGATGATATATTATATCAGTGATACCATTCATCATCGCCAGATTGAGATAGAGAATTAGAGGGTCCCTGTTTAGGATATTATTGATATATCAAGAAAAATACCATGTACTACAGATAAAGTGATTATATTTGGAAATATTATCAATCATTTTTTGGGTTGTCAATCTAGAATATATTGACATATTACCATAGAGGTATGTGTACATGTTATATTTAATTTAATTTTTTTTAGTAAATCTGTTTTCACATCATAATTTATATATATTTATCTTTTTTTTAAATGCATTAATGGTAATTAAATACTTTATAGAAAATAATAAAATCATTGATCCATGAATTTAGATACATATTCCACTGGTCTTGATAGATTTTCATGATACTCTAATTTTGTTTTGGGACTATACGGGATTCCATTTGATGATACGAATTCTGGGAGTGAAATGATTGTAAACCTTTTGAAAGTGATATCATGGACATTATAGCTGGAGAAAAATTGGGAATCAACATGATGCAAATTTTTCCCATATAAGTTTATTATTATATTTTCATTCCATTAAATTATTGAAAATTTATAATTATGTATTATTTTTATTAGGTATATATATAAAATTTATAAATAGAATTACAAGAAATATGTGTATTTATTTATAGACCCATAGTTTATTTCCTTAACTGCTAAAAAAATAACTAATTCTCAAAGAATAGTTTATATAGCTGAAATATTTATGTAGAATGTCATCATTCATTGTTTAATGATTCCATATCTTGAAAGGTATGAAATATTTTTTCTCACAAAGTGTTATATAGAACATGTAAGTTAGCCTATTTTAATTATTTTATATATTATAATGAATAAAATTTATTAATTTACATGTTATTTTGGAATAAGGAATGATATTTCTTTAGAGAGATGAAAAAAAGAAGAAGAACAAGATCGCCGAGATCAAATATGTAGAGGCTAAGGTGAATTATAATTTACAATTACTAAATTCTGGATATATTAATTAAAAATATTATTTTGAAATAAAATAATTTTGAAATAATTTCATAAATAAAAAGCTGTAATTGAATGTGGATATTATGTTTTCTGATTCATGTATGAAATAATTTCAACTGACACTATTACAATGTTTCATAAGGTTAGGTTTATTTATAAAGAACTTCATAATATTTAATATGTTTTATTGAAAATTCATGTAAAATTATATTTGTATTATTTTTTATCATTTTGATGATGATTTATCATATAGTACATATAAGTTAAGGAATTTACGAATTGAATAAAAAAATAATTTTACAGGTTTGATACATTTTTTGTTTATTTGAATGTTTAATGTACTGTGTAATTTTATGGATTTGGGGATCCCTCTTGTGTTGTTTTTTGGATGTTGTTGGTGTAAGAGCGGAATCAATGTACATTGGTTTTCAGTTTATTTGAATATTAAATGGTATGTTTATTTTTATTCCTTTATATATTCTGCCTCTTGTGTTGTATTCTACAATTTTTCTATTTGTTTTCTACTTTTGTCTTTTATTGGTGGAGAAGAATAATCAATGAACCTTTTTAAAAAAACTTGTTTTTTCAAGTCGTTTATTGGATAAACGAACTGAAAAATACATACTATCAGTTTTTCATGTCATAAATTCAATAAACAATGTCAAAAAACATTTATCTTATCATTTATTCAACCTAACCGACATGAAAAACATTTTTCAGGTCATTTCTTTTTCATAAACAATGTAATACATGTTTTATCCCGTGTTTTTCACCTCATTTATTTGATAAAATACATAAAAATCAACTAAATTAATTATCTATAATGTCAGTTTTGTGTAACGGACATGAAAAACCATATTTACTATGTCCCCTGTAACTAGGATTCCTAAAAGCTAATGTGAAAAAAACCAAAAAATCCAATGTGAAAAACCATTTCTACATTATTGGATGGATCTATCACATTATTTCTTTACATCGAAACATTAAAAACATTGTGTACCAAGGATACACTCGAAGGAAATGATACTCAGTAAGAAACTGGTCCAACTTTCTCTAAGATTAAAAAAGTTTTAATGAACTGTGTACTTAGCATTCCTTTCTTACCAAAAAAAGCATAACACTTTTCAGCAGATATGTTTTTTGGAAAACATAATCACCTACCGCACATAATTTTTTTCCCTCTTGCTATCTACATATCTTTTTTTTCTGTTCTGATCTATCCTCATGTGTTGCAGGATCATATTCACTTTCCTTGCCATTATATCTACTAATTCTAGTCCCATAAACTTCCTTGCATGGAATTCATCCAAAAATGATGGAGTTCAACACCGATTTCTATACAATGCCTCAAAAGGTAACATCTAAACACTATAATGAAAACAATAATTATAAGAAAACTCAACTAAAAAATTAGAATGATCTAAACATCATTGAAAATCAATTTAACAAGCATGTAACATGTATTCAGAAGTATCCATTTTTTTCTCTAACTATCAATCATATTGAGGCTGAAAGTTTGTTCTAAAATTTAATTCAGTTCCCAACAATTTACAAAGACCTTTTCAAAAGTTAGAATTGAATATGGGATCACATTCAAGTATAATAGAAAGAATAAATCCATGATACCTAACTTTATCTTTAAGGAACAGTCTATAAATTTGATCTTGAGAAAGAATATCTCGAATATAAAGAAAATGAGAAAATTTAGTTTGCCAATCAACAATAACCCAAATTGTATTATTTCATCGAGAATTAGTTGGTAATCCCACAATGAAGTCCATTGATATATTTTTACATCTATACTCTTCCATTGACAATAGCCAAAGCATCCCCAATCGTAGCTTTCACTCATCTTTAACCTATTTGGAAGTCAACTATTTCATAGTGAAATATGAAATATCTCATTTCATTACATCCCACTAGTAATACTCCCAAAGTGTATTTGTACATTACAGTGCATAAAAGATAACCTAAAAACAGAGAAATATTACCTTTAATTAGAAATTATTTATTCATTTATGGATCATAAGGAAAACATAATATCTTTATAAATCTCAAAATAAAATCTTTATCAATTCAAATTCTGGAAACATACCCTATTAAACCAATTCTTCCTTTTTCTGCAACTCACTATCTTCCTACTGAACTTGGTTAATTATTTCTAGGAGAGGTGACTACACTTAAACCTGAATCAAAATAGAGGAATATCCTATGCCAACAACATCCAAGTCAAAATTAATCCAACAATAAACTAATCGGTAATGTTCCAAATGGAACATGGTAAATGTTGCATGATTTTTTCTACTCACGGCATCTGTCACATTGTTTTCTTTTCTCGGATGGTAATTGATCATGAAATCATAATCCTTTGTTAATTCTATCAATCTTTTATACCTCATATTCAATTCCATATGATTAAAAATATACTTCATGATTTTATGGTCAGTATATATTTCACATTTAGCTCCATATAAATGATTCCTCTAAGTTTTCTAATTTGAAACTCTAACTACTAATTCTAAATCATGTGTTGGATAATTTCACTCTTGAGGTTTCTGTTATCTTGAAGCAGAAGAAATTATCTAATCATTCTATATCATAACACAACCAAGTCCTTTCAATAAAGCATCATTGTATATGATAAAACCACGATCTCTAGAAGGAAGGTTGAAAAGTGGAGCATTCACCAATCTCTTTTAAAATTGAAAAAAATTAAACATCACATTCTTCTATCCAAATGAATTTAAACCCTTTTCATGTTAAAATTTTTAGAAGGATTGATAACTGTTAATTGTTTATAACAAATTGTCAGTAATAGCCAATAAATGCAATAATACTATGAATTTTCATAACAATTGTAGCTCTTGGTCATTCATTGACCACTTTTTTTGATGATATAAATTTTTATATTGTCCTTATTTATAATTATCCAAATAAAAGGGATCTATTTCAACCAAGGATCATATATTCTAATTTTTTTGTACAATGTATATTCACTGAGTTTTTATAGGAAAAAACTTATATATTTTTTCAGGATCCTCATACCTTTTTGAAAACACTATAATATCATTAATAAAAACGACAAAAAAATTATCCAAACATTCATGGGAGATTTTATTAATATGATTTATAAATAAATTAGATTAATTTTTCAATTCAAATTGCATAACAAAAAACTCATAATGCCCATATCTAGTAGGAAATGTTATTCATGGAATTTCATCCTCATTCACCATTAGATTATAGTATAATGAGCTCAAATCAATCTTGAAAATATATTGATCTTTATTGGACTCATCAAACAAGTCATCCAAACGAGGCATTAGATACTTATTCCTAGTAGTATTTTTATTAAAATCTCTATAATTGGTGAAAAGGCTTATGGGAAAATCTTTATTTTTAAAAATCAAAATAATAGTATCTTATGGTGAAGTATGAGGACAAAGGAAGACATTATTAAGAAACTCACACAATTTTCATTTCAATTAATGAAGTTTTACTTGATCTATTTGATAAGGTTGGTTTTTAATTAGTTTTTCATTAGGAACTATGTAAATGGTAAATTAAATATATTGATCAGGTATAACACAAGGTAACTCATTAGAAAAACATCCATGTATTAATTTACCACTGGTGCATTATTTATCTGATCATTTCCCATATTTTAAAAAATATGGGTAAGATAAAATTTATTTCCTTATTTTAATTATTTCTCATATTCCTATTCTGTTATCAATTGTATGGGTTTATTAATTTATAAAAAAGAAACAATTTATTAAAACTGAATTTTTTAGCTCTAAAATATATCTTAGTATGATAAAAAATCCATTCCATAACCAGAATAACATCAAACTCCACTAAGGTAAGAATAATAAGTTTTTCACGTAATGTATTTTCATAGACAAGAATAGAAATATTATCATAATGCTATTTTTTAGTATTTTTATTTGGAATTTTAACCATAAGTTCTGGTTTCATTTTGTTGGGGTGAAATTTCCAATTAAAAACAAAATTATTCAGAAATAAAGGAAGGTGTAGACACCGTATCAAACAAAACATTAGGAAAATCAGAGTAATCAAAAAAATTACATAATACCACTTCATTGAATGACAAAAAATATTCTAACATAGTCACAAAGAATTTCGCATCACCTTTTTACTTATGATATGGATTATTTCTATCATTTAGACCTTTATTTTGGTGTGTATTTTCTAAATTCGCCATCTCACCACATTTAAAACATGTTACAGTTTTCTTATCAGAAATCATATTAAGATCATTTTGATATAAATCTCAGGCCACATTTCCAAACAAACTAATTCCAAATAATTACTAGTTTTTAATGAATTTGAAACGATAATTTTTACATGTTTTTTAAAAGTAAGAAATTGTACTTTCTCACCTTTAGATTTAATTGAACGAATCTTACCCATCTCCTACAATTGTGGCATTTTCTTATGATTATTTACATAGTTCATGTGATCATTAAAAAAACTATTTATACCCTCTCATCACTTCATACACGTTTTTCGTAACTATTGAATTCATGAGACGTTAATGCCCTTCGATGTCTTTGCAAAAATCCTGAGAAAAAATTAATTATTTTACTATCAATGTCTTGGATAATATTAAGAGTGTAAATTTTCAATTGATTGATGTTTTTTCCACAGACATCCAATGAATGATCATGATTTTATTTAAATAAATTTAATTTCTTTTCCATTCTTTGTTAAACCACATTAGGAAGATATTTTTCATGGGAAATATTGATAAATTCATACCATTCCAAGGAATCGGTCTCATCATTAACTTGGATATTCTTGATTATTGACAACCACTAGCCAGATTCAAATTCAAAAAAATTGGCTAACCATTTGATTATTTGAATACCCCCATGACATCATATATCTTTTTGAGGGCTTAAATTCACCCTTCAGCCATCATAAGGTCATAAGATCCACTGAATTTCAGTGGGTTCTACCTCACTAAATGTTCCATTATCATCATGTTCTGTTGTGGTAATTCTGGTTGTTATCTTGCCTAGAATCCACCCCTGTTTATAGCATGTATAATCTGATCCATTACTATCACAAACTGATCAGTTCCAATCCCCACCTTTCCAGGTTGCAGATTCAGAAATCTATTAGTCTTTCGATGCCTTCTAAATTTAGATTTCTAGTTTATACTATAGAAAACCATTTGAAACAGACATATGTTGGATGATGAAACTTGGTGATCATAAAATTATATACCATTTCAATATAAAAATAGTTTAAAATTTATTTATGATATTATATTAACATCATCATAACCCCTAAAGTTATCTAAACCTTTCTCTGATACCAACTATAATGACATATCCTAAAAAATTACATAATAGTGTTAATTTAATTAGAATACACTTATTAAATTCCCAACGATCATTTTATTTCATAGTTTTAGATATTTAGAAAATAATTCATACATATTATCCCACAAATAATCTAAGTGGATACTACCAAAATTGTTTAAATTTATTCCAATGTACAAAATATTTAATAAAATTTGAAATCATTACAAGAAAAATATTTAAAACATTCAATTTTCTTCTTCTTCTCTCTTACCCATCCATAATGTATATGAAAAAAATTTCAAAATATGGGATGAGTACAAAAATCACAGTAAAGATGATAAAAATAATGAAATAAACCATTATTCTAGGAATAAATATATACATATGAAATCATTTCCATATATATATATACTTCTCACCCATAAGTATCATAAAGTTACTTTTAAAAAATAAGTGATTTCTATAAATCATAGAAAAAATAAATAAAATAATATAGGTGACATTGAGAATTACATAGTTAATATTGTAACCCTCATGGATACCATAAAATTTTTAACCATAATGGATACCTTACAATGTATCCCTCATGGATAACTTATGATATAACCCTTCTGACTTCTTTTTCATGTAATCATCATAGTTACTATTAGAGTAACCACATGGTCGACCTCCAACATAATCGTAACAAATTAGTTTTTGGGAGATATATGTCCCATCCTTAATCATAAAAAAATGACATGAATCATAAAATAATAAAAAAATAATTCTCATATAATAAAAAAATTTGTTTTGAATTTTGTAAAAAAACTGAAATTTAAAAGAGTGTTTTTAAAAAAAGACTATTACTTTGGGTTTTTATTACTTAAAACATGATCAAATATCATATAAATTGGTTTAAAGGGAGGTAATTACATATTAGGTAACTATATTTCAATATATAATACCTTATATGATATTTTTATAAAACCTTTCCACCCATTTGTTAATGATTCTTTGTTATTTCCATTGTTTTGGGTTTGTTCTTATCATAGTTTCCATGGACGGTTCATTATGATTTTTTCTCATAGATTGGATGAAAAACTATAATAATTAACCAATATATATTTTTATGATGAAATTAAGGTTTTTTTAAAAAATATATTAAGTCTTAAAATAGATTATTGACAACCCATGAGAATGGGAAAGTATTTGGGAAATTCCCTTTAGTCAGACTTTCTTATCTGGATGATTTGGGAATGGAATATTTTTAAAAAAATATGATTAAAAATAAAATAATGATGATATGATAAATATATAAATTATTTTGGAAAATATACATATAATTTATATAAGGTACATAAAAATAATGTTGAATAAAATAGGAAAAAGAGACAAAAAGCATAACTCGAAGTTAAAATGGATATTCAGAAAGAATGTCTTCTCTTATCTCTAAAATTATTATTCAATTAAACATAACATCCTATAAAATCATAACAATTTTTATAATTAATTAATCATAACCCATTATAAATTTATTTTATTTATTATAATAATATTAATTCTATTTATGTCAATTTTTAGGAGTTATAATATACAATTTAATCACTCTGGAGTGTTTGTTTCCTTTGTTTTCATGATCAGTTTAAATATATACATGTATGGAAAATAATTTAAAATGATAATAGGATTACAATATTTAAATTTTGTGTTATTAATTAAATTGATAAAAATCAAATGGTTATTATATGTTATTTTTGGTTATATGGTATGAGTATTAATCATTAGATAAAACATTAGTGATGATTGCTAGTTTATTTTGAATAATTTAGATAATTATGAACCAATTTGGTTTTATTTGTTAATTTTATTTATTAAAATTGGTTATAAAATATTAAATAACATATAATATTTATAATAATATCTTATTTAACCAAAATAATGGTTTTATGACCATATTTGAAGGCAGTAAAGGAAAATGAATACACATCATCCATGAAGTCGGTAAATCGACACATCATTGACGATGTTTTTATTTTTAGAGTAAAAGGGATATGAGAATAGTTTTGATGATAGATCATTTATTAACATAATAAAATTATATTATTTTTATGTTACTAAAGTTATAATATCACTTGGATGAGGGGAGGTTGGGAGAAAATAATAAAATAAATAAAATAAATTTTAAATAAAATAAAATTAAACAGGAATTTACCTCTTGAATTATTCTAATTAAGAACCTCATTATGGAACATGGATTTGGGATTTAGGTAAGAATAAAAGGTAGAAGATAAGGGGAAGAGTCTTGGGATTATAATTGAGATTAATTTAATAAAAGAAAAATTCTTTGAGAAGTGAAGAGAAGAGGTGGTGATGGGTGGTATTTATAATGGAAGATAGGGGCCTTTTCTCATTATTATACTCATTAGTTTATTATTTTGTCTCAAGAATATGAATATTTTGATAATAATCAATAAATATATTAAAATAATTAGGGATAGTTTGATATTTTTGGCATAAATCATCATTAAATCATATATGACTCAATAATTAATGAATTTGTTAAATACTGTAACTTATTGTGTTTCATTGATCACCAAAAATTCATGTATTTTAGAAAAATCCCAAAAATTCACCCCAACCCTTTATTGACATATAGAAATAAAAAATAAAAACCATTTTATGAAAATAATTTTCTTAATTTGAGAAATTTCATAATTAATAAAGATCATCATTTATTCAAAAAATAAAATGTTTTAAATTATAACCAATTTTATAACACAATGGAAAATTCATTATGGTCACATATGATTATCATGTAATAACAAGTCAACAAAATATTAAGTTATGATTCTATTTTATGAAAATAAATTTTCTTTTAAATCATGAAATGATTTATAAAATTATAAATAAAAATTTATGTTTTTCAAAAATACCAACACAATTTATCATTTACAAAAATTTTATTTACTTATACATTGATATAATTATATCATACTGTCACTTATAAGATAAATATCTTTTATTTATACTCTCATTGATGATGTTACTATTCTATTTGATAGATTACTATTCCTAATGGTTATGTTACTATTCTTATGGGCAAGTTACTGGTCCATTAGTATGGGTTCATTAATTTTTATAAATTAAACTTATTTAGTTATACTTTTATAATGAGTTTAACTATTTAATTCATGAATAAAAACAAATTATTTTATAAAAATTTCGTTTGTTATACTATTTATCAGGCTAGATTTCACCTATACATTAGGTGGGGTGCGATGATGTCGATCTGACCCCGGTGACATCCATTGGATTAGAGTCAAGTCAATCCTTAAGTATCTGAGGCACAAAAAAGATATGTTCTTAGTCTATAGATGTACTATGGATCTATTAATCTTGGGATATATGTATTTTAGTCTTCAAACAAATCCGTACATTCTATAATTATATCCAGGATACATTTTCACTCTCAAGGGTGGTGTTGTGATGTAGAATATCTTAAGGAAATACTTAGCCCCCAACTCTATACCAGCATTTGAATACATTACAGATTATAATTAAACTAAAGAAAAATATTTGTATATAAATAATTATATAATTGGTTTAAGAGGTTCCAAATATTAATGATCATATCACACTCTATTAAGACAATACTAAAGTGGTAGATCATTCCAAAGAGCTATGGATAAAATATAGAAGGAAGAACATATTTATAAATATCATCTCATGAGATATTTTTCATAGATATATGATGTCATAATGGGTAGTATTTATATGGAAGACCACTTGGGGGACCATTTAACTAAATCCTTAACTCATCATAATTAAAATCATCATTTTAGTGCTAGCATACTAAAAATCATTAGCAATTTTCTCTAGTACAAAGGATGCCTTATTAGACTTTGAGTCCTAGAACAATATTTCTGAACATTAAATTGCATTCATATTCAGTGAGTTAAAGATTAATAAAATATATTTTTCCATATTTTTCATTTGTTTTTGTGAGTTTTATGTAATAATTTCCTCGAGTATATATCCCTTTGAAAGGGGAATAACAGTTATCCACTATGATGAAAAATATTCAATTCCATGATGATATTATGATACCTTATTCTAAATTCGGAAAATATTCTATGATGAGACAAATGATATTTTTTCAATCAGGAGTGGTTTCTTATAAATACCTGATTCTTTATATCGATAAGTATGTACTTGGTAATTTCAATAATAGAATATTATTAGAATATTCTATACTATAAGAAATACACATTTTTATATGTCATTGGATATTATTGTCTATAAGAATGTGTAATTATCATTAAACATCATCAATATTATTAATTCATTTCATGACTTGCTCACATTTATGTATTGGCTGAAACCACGAAATAATATTTTCTCAGGAAACGTTGTACATCAAGCATGTCATTAATGACATGTTATGAATTAATAAGCCGATGAATGATTTTTCTTGTCCATATTTATGGAATATGATATCTCAACCCTTTAGTTGGAAGGAAACATACATATTAAATTCCATATCCATGGTGTATTGATGAGTTCATTTTTGATTGTCACAAAAAGATGTATCAATCACATTGGTACATGGCACAGGTGTGAAACCTTCGTGATGAGTTATCATAGAAAAATTATTATATTACACTATGATAATCTTTATTTGGTTGTTTTTATTGAAACATATATTTTTCCTCAGTGGGTTCCTAAACCGATTATAATATATTTATATTTGAATTTAGGTAATCCAACCTAAAGTCACTAAAGAAGTTCCCTATAGGGTCACAAATATTGTTTTTTTTTTATATTTATTAAATATTATTTTAGTTAATAATTAAATTAAATATTAATTTATTTAATAATTAGAATAAATATTTTTCAAGAAAACGAAAAGTTTTATTAATTAAATATTTGTTAAATGATAAAAATATTAAATAAATATTTATTCATATATAAATTTTTTAATACATGAACATATGATACTTATTTATGTCTTTATATTATAACTATAATAAATTTTTTTATATAGTAAATATTTTTTTATAAGAATTTTTTTAAAAAAAATTTCCACCAGGCTATGAATAGAATAATTATTTATTTATTGAATGAATATTATATATTTTAATATTTATTTGAGATTCCAATAAATGTAGAAGAGGATGAGGGATTTAAAACATGTTCGGTGGTGAATATATAATTTTGAATGTTAGTTAAATAAATATTTATCCTTGTGAGGGTTAGCACCAACCAATAAATTAAATAATGATATTATTAAATTATCTACCATGGGTTTTTTGGGATATAATATATTATCAAGGAACATCTTGAAACTAATTAATGATTATTACATCACGTTGGGTTTATAAATATGACACTATTTCAATCGAAGAAAGGTTAATCATTGTAAACAATGATCCTCTCATTTCATCAACCTCAAATATCACTCTCATATCTGATAATAGAAATTTAGATTCTTTTAAACCAGATAGAAAATAAACTATCGATTAGAACAAATAAAGACGATCAATCGATCATGATAACACATTGTCATTCAACAGTATTATTTGGAGATCAAATGAGAGCATATAGATCCCTGATATATGGGATTTACTTTTGGTCCTCATAACGTAATGATGAAAAACCGATTGAGATAGAAAAATCAACCCCATAAATGATGAATGATATTATATCCAAGGTGGTATTTTCCATTCATTTAAATTAATTATAAATATATGTGAAAATATCCACTATATTAGTACAAGAAAAATCATGTGAAAATGTTCTTGGAAAAATATTATTGGTTTTAGAATTCACATGATATACATTTTGAATGAAATGTTGAATTTAATAAAATAGATATGTCCATCTACCCAATATTTGATTCTGCTACATCTAAGACTATCATGTATTTAATCACTCAACATTATTCACTGATCTGGTGAGAATTGGTTTGGGTAGATTGGAATAATACATCATATTTTTTTTCAAATTTTTGTTAAATAAATGTCCCCACAAAATAAATCTTACATTTTTAAAATTAATTTCGCATTCAAAAAAGTAATTTTTAGCACAAAAATCTAAGTAAAAATCAAAGAAATTCTATAATGTATCAAGTTTCCCTTAATAATCATTAATAGATTCAATGTAACCCTTAGCATGAATGTTCTCTATTTGATAACCCATAAATTCCTTAGTACTTGTTTTCATTCATATACAATTTTAATTTGGTAAATCCCATCCATTAGATTCTTATTTACCCAAGAAATCATTTCAATTGATCACAAACACATTATGCACTATGATATTTTTATTGGCCTCCTTTATATATTTATCAACACTAATGGTTTTTATGTCATTTCACAGTACAGTTACAGTCCCTAATCCATACATTACATTTATTGAAACATCCTAGACTTTATCAATATATACTGTAACCATTCTTGTAGTGCCACTTGACCTCAAGAATGTATCCACATAATCTAGACATTTTTTGACTATCAGTGAGGGTCTAAGGTGGTATTAGGAAGATATAATATACTATATATCTAAATGATAAATAATAATAAAATAACTAAACATAATACAAAAAATAGTAAATATAAATAATAAATAACTAAACATGGTATATAAAGTGAGGTACGTGCATAATAACATCCAAGACTAATATCCCACTCGGCCAATCATATAAACATAATATACGAAATAAATATGGAACAAAATATCCTCTATAACTCTGATTCAATCAACATCTAAAGTACCATATATTACAAAGGGCCTTTGAGAATGTCACATTGACCATTCTGGACATAGTAATGACCTTATGTTTTTTCACAATAGAATATAATGATAATGAAACAAAGGATAAACATGCCTCAGTATACTGTATAATGACTTTGAAAATTATTTTCCCCTATATCACAACTCAAGGAATACATCATCCTACTATAAAATTATTCATATAAGTCGATCACCCATAATGTGGCAGACTCAACTATACCAACCAAATACACCTCAATCCCTAACAACATTCATGTGTTAGGACATATCATAAAATTTGAGCTAATATTGGCCTAGCTCTAAATCTATGGCTACCCCTCTAGTGGTATCATAAACCTCCCTACCTGGGGAGTTTTCTCTAGTATCAAATACCTCTATACTATGTGATTTTTCATTAGTATCATAGACCTCCCTACCAGGGGAGTATTATTTAGTATCATATAACTCCTAAAAGGGAGATTTATCTTTTATTAAAATAACAATTTACCAAAGGTATTTTTCGTTCCCAAATAATATAAATTACACCAAAAATAATTTTTCATCCTAAATAACATTAACACATCCTCTAAGGGTATTTTCGATCTCACTTATGAAAATAAAAGTTAAAAATGGTTATTCGGACACTTAATCCCATCATCATTATCCATTTACCATCATATCACTTGTAAGTTATAGGTTCTAAAGAGACACATATAACCATCTATACAAATGGACAATGCACTTACATGGGGCTAGTCTGTCACCAGGGCACAAAATGGATCCCCAAGGTCATCAAATGTCACAAAGAAACTCAGATCTACCCCAAACTAGTCACCCAAGAAGATCTATGGAAAGGCCTAAATGGATTTCCTAACACCTATAGATTGGAAACTATTATTAGGAATCCTCAGAGTAACCAAGGGGAAATTTTATCCCAATATAAATCAATAAACAGAATAGAATAAATAGCCGACCAACCCAATATATATAACTACACAAAATGGACATTATTGTTTACATAATTTGAAAATACAAAAAAACTAAACAATGAATCAAATTGAACTCGTAAACCACAACATCTCTATGTGACCGTCTGGGTCACTCTCCAATACCAATACCAACCATCGCTTATAGTGATTCAAACCAATATGATACATTCTCTAGAAGCAAAAATAAGAATTAACTATAGGGATGAGTAATAAAACTTAGTAGGCATGCACCAACAAATATATTCCCAATGATCATCCTTTAAATAAAAGAAACATCAATTATAGTTTTGAAATAAAATATATACAAGTAATATTTTCCACACATTTCCAATTAAAAACCAAACACGGTCTATTTCCCTTTTAGCATCCCTAATCCAGGTTCCTTTCAAGAAAACCACATTTACATTTTCATGGGGAAATTGATTCATTCATTTTAAAATAGGCACAATAAGGTATAAAAATTTTCAACTTTCGATCATTTTCCCACAAAACATTGAAAACAAACACATCACTTTATAATGAAATGAACCACACATGAGAGAGACACAATATTCACATAATAAGGGAAATATAAAATAAGAACTCACGAG
This sequence comes from Viscum album, assembly GCA_963277665.1. NCBI lineage: Eukaryota > Viridiplantae > Streptophyta > Magnoliopsida > Santalales > Viscaceae > Viscum > Viscum album. The sequence continues at coordinate 808,262,101 of OY728126.1, read as the reverse complement.
TAACCAATCAAAAAGTGCATTTATCATATGTTGTAGACAACTATGTTCCAATACGAATAGGAAAATACTAGGAGCTCATGAATAATCTATAACAAACTATACATATTGACTCAAATCAGAAAGAGTACCTCACACATTGAATGAAAATTTCAACAAAACATGCATGATTAGACCCTAAATAGATTAAATAAGGGGAACTATCCCATAAAAATATAAAAATCTATCCCCCTATTATGGAACACTAGTCAGAGCATAATCCTAACTACGGTCATAATCTTTCTCAAAAAAATATATCTTTTCATGTTATCCAAATCGTGAGTATAAATGGGGTGACACAATCCAACTTATCATCCAATCAATTGCACATATATCATATATAATAATTCAGAAAACTAGAACCAACCTGAACCAACCCAATGATCAATATCTTTCCATGAAAAATAGATCATAAAAGAGTCCACATCGAGGATATCCCATTATACACTATATAAATGGGTCACAAGGAGTCTATAGTGAAGTTGTCCAACCCACACACAAAATGCATCTTAAGGATTCCATATAAAGGATATCATATCCATTAAATATAATTAAGGAATGATTATCATCCAAGTAGATTTTTCTTAATGAACAGCTTCACCATTGTCAAAACATGCCAAACGGGCCTCAAGCATCCTTTATCAAAACCATCATTTATCAAATATCCAAATCAACCTTTAAAAAATGTTTAAACTCATCATTTTTAATTTTAAAATATTTTTAAAAAATACTATTTTTGTACTTTCACCACATGTGTGTACCAAAAACCATTTTCATCGAAGTTCCAATTGAGCCACAAATAATTATCACATGTCATTCCATTTTTGGGATAAAAAAATTTAAACCCATTTGAGAAAACCCAAAACCCCCATTTATATATAAAAATCATATTTTGAAATCAATTTAATGCTTTAACCTTACCAAAATACTCGCAAAATCCAACTGAGCATTTCATTGAACACGTAGTGTTAAATATTTAACAAAACAATGAAATATATCACAAAATATAGAAGATGACAAAACATTGCACACAAATAAAATATTCCAAAAATCACACATCAACATTTTACATATAATGAAGGTGAAAAAAATAAACTAATTATTCTTAAATTTAAAGGTGTTTGCAAAGGGAGATCTACCTTAAAATCACAGCGCTTCAATAACAGACACCTGAAAACTCAACATGAAGGATCTAAGATCCACGATTAACCATGTGGAATCCTAACCCAATAAGACCTCCAACATAAATCAATTTGAAGCATCAACCATTGGTCTAAGTGACCATAGGAGAAGAATAACCAAGAAAAAAATGGAAGGAGATGGAATTGGGGGAAGAAAAGAGGTGAATACATTGGGAAACTCATCCCCAAACATGAAGTAATCACTAGATACACACCATGGGAGTGGATTTGAGGATTTTAGAGCAAGGGATGAGGTCTTTTAGGGTCACACGAACTATTTGCATAAAGAATCGGTTGATTTGGGACAAAAAATATTGAGAGGGAAAAAGTGACATTTCCCATTTTTAATGAACTTTATTTCTTTCATGGTTTAGCCGCATGCATTTCCAAACAATACAACAACTGTTCAATTTCTATAATAATGTCAGGCACCCAACATGAGTTGGATACACTGTTTCCCAAACTATTTTCCAACCATGCAATATTATACTACCCAACATCGGAACCATACCACACAATTTTAATATGGTTTCCCCAACCATATATCGGTTATGTGTAAAGTCCCAGAGAGAAACCCGAACACACATCATTTACTCGAACCATGCACCAATTTTGCACCACCTACTTCCATGACCAATTTCTACACATTTCATCAAACACTCCCTGAGGAAACCACATACCATCCATGGGAATAAAAACAAAGAAAACACCATCTCTAAATTGAAAACCCATTATGCCTAAAACATGAGGGAAACATAATATAAAAAATGAATCAGAACTAAGGATGAAAATAAAACCCATGAGTAACAATTCTCCCCTCCATAACACTTTCGACCACAATAAATCCACTAAATTATATAGTTGACCAATCAAAAAAATCCTAAAACCACCTTATCCAACCACTTAAGCCAAGAATACCAAAATGAAAACTGAACATAACATACTCCTCTTATCCATAGTAATTCAAAAATAAAAACTCACATCCAAAAACACAATGGAATCTCAAACAACATTTATAAAAAACCAAAATTACTATAAATGGAGAGAAACTAAACATTCAACATGATAGTCTAGAATGAAATCCACACTATTAAGGACTAACTATAATTGAAAAAAATAAAAATAAAACACAAATAGACCTATGGTGGGTCTCCCCCCCCCCCATTTAGGAACAGGCTAAAACTAACTGACCCAAAAAAGACAACCAGAATCAAATTGGGAACTTTCCCCAAAAAAAAACAAGGCCCCCCACACCCCTAGGATTCCTAAAAATATTCTAGCTTCACTCTAGGGCCTATGGTTAGAGCCTCGATGTTTGATGCATCTACTACCTCACAGTCAAGAGATGAAAATACATTATCAGAACTCCTTATTTCCTCCAGAATAAGGGTTAAAAAAATAAAAACACGTCCTTTTCCCGTTCTGATGAAAAAAAATCAAAATTATACACAAAATAGAATACCCCTCAAATCATGAGCATAAATATTTCAAACATCTAAAAGAAAAATACATTTCCATTATAAAAGAAGTTCTCAAGAGACCCAGAAAACCATATTTTACAATTTAAAGACAACCTAACACTAAAAACACTAGTGGAAAAATCCAATACAATCCATGAAGCACACATAAAATAGAGCATTAAACCAAGACTATAAAAGAGCACTAATCATGTTATTTACCTCCACTTCTCTTCCTAGAAACACCCTGAATAAACCTTTATAAGTGACATAATCTTTCACAGGCGTGAAAGTTCATCACATCACTCAAACAGAGAAACCTTTTATAATCTTGATTGTCTCACTAATGAAAAACCTTTGTCTTGCAGTTAAGATAAGATGAAGAAATATCAACAAGTCTTTTAATTATGATACCAACACTAACATCGTTAGGATTATTCCCCATATCCTTAATGTAATTACCTCCATCCATTTTAGATATCGAAGAAAGGCTATCCTCCTAAATCACTTCTACTAACACATCCTCTACATGAACAAATTTCCATACCACATCGGTAAAATATGTTAAAAAAAACTATGAAACCTTTGAGTACATATTAGGATTAATTCCACACTAAAAACATTGATCCATGAAGGAATAGTTCATGGACCACTCTTTAGTGTAAGGACCAAAATACAAACAATGATAGAAGTACTCCAACATTGATCCCTCACCTGGTGGTAAACAACACATATCCATCCCTTTTCCCACTTTCCCTGCCATAAAGAAAAACTTATGGATGAAAAAAGCCATGAAGAACTCCATGATAATATCATTCCAAAGAATTTTTTATGATAGACCCACTTCTACCCCTACTAATGTTTTCCTTCTAACATAAATGTAGAAAACATTACCTTTACCAACTCATGAAACTCATGGATACTGAGTTTTCACTCAATATTTTTCATCCACTGTTTCTATTTGATATGATCCACTTGGCCATAAAATAGAGGTGGATTTGACATTCCAAACTAAATAAGGAAGTCCTAAGGTTGGTAAACTAGAAGGTTTACTAATGGTGAACCATGCATATATACACTTTAGAAATCGATTTAATATTTGGTGGGTGGACACTAATCAATAATAAAACCATGAGTTCATTCGAAATAAACTCCTCAATAATATTTCTCAACCTTAAAAACTATATAAGAAACATACCCAAAACATATAGAAACAAGACACAAAACAATTGGATATAAAAACATAAAAAATTAATCTTAAAATCACTTTTGAAATGAAAACAAACATGGTGGATTTCCACATTTACCAATGGTATTCCATTGATCCTCACACATGAACATTCTCATTCCATCCTGGTCACCCATCAACTCATACCAATCCATGAACTCATCCACCACATCATCATCCATCCAATTTTATACACATATCCATGATTGTGAACTCCCATTGAAGTTCCTATGATCCAAATAAAACATTTCCATTATATAAAATAAATATCTCACCAAATATTTTATAGACATCCAATCCACCTCCCATTTCAACTTTCAAAAAAAATCTTCAAAAGATAATTATACACTAATAAAATACAATTTTCAAACTCTACCCATTGATCCACTTTATTCTATTTAAAATCCCAATAAATACCGCTGAAAAAAAAATCCATATATTAACAAACTCATCTTATCTATAAATAATTTTATTCAAAGCTAATTTTTTATCATTTAAAATAATTTCCAACAAAACATCCCCTCTTAATCAACCAATTTAAATAAATCTTGTGTCTTTATTATGTAAATACAATCATGACAAATCCTTTCCCAATTCAAAAAATATCCATATTACAAAAATTCATTTTTAAATATTTCTTTAAGATCATTCTAAAAACTCATTTCTCATCTTGACAAAACAAAACCTTTATCAATAAAATAGACATTTCACAATTAAAAAAAATAGTTTTCCGAATAATTTTCATAATTAACGAAGACACAAAATAACTAATAAGGGGAAACTAGTTTCAATGGGTGATTTGGATATATGGTGGGAAGACATATCCCAAATAACCCACTGTCATAGAGAGTCTTCTAAGATTGTGTCCCTTTCACTACATATCATTCTGGGCCTTGTAAGCTCACTGAGCCATCATCCAAACTCCCATTTTGTATCCCAAACAAAAAAAACCCAACACTCAAAGAAAGAAAAATAAAATTTACATCCCATGTAAAATCATGGATCATTGAATAATTTGTTTTCTACACACACCCACATACATTCCTTCTGAGCTCTCATAGTCCTACTCCATCTACCGTGACATCCCAAATAACATAGGGTTATCTAAAATCTATGTCTAATAATGAATAAACTCACATTGATACCATTTTTTCATTAACCAACCCAGGTCGACCCTGAACTGGTCACCCAAGTCAATCCATGTCAAATCTTGAAGGGTCTTACTGATCCCCACAGGATGAAAAATAGTTTCAATCATCATCAGAGTATCTAATGGAATGATTTCACACAATATAAATCAATAAACTGAACAATTTAAATAACAATGAATCCCGATATATATAAATATAAAATTTTAAAATTACCTTTTATATAAACAGAAAATACAACAAAATATAAAAAAACCCAACTGAACCTGGAAACCCCAAAATCTCTATGTGACCTCATGGGTCACTCTCTAATACTAATACCATCCTTCACCCAAGGCAATCAAAACCATGATGAGACCTTTACCATAATATAAAAACAATAAATAACTATAGGTGTGAGTATTAAAACTTATTAGGCATGCCCGAATAAACCTATTCCCAATTAAATTCCTTTAAACAATTTAAATATCAATTAAATGTTCGAAATAAAATATATAAAATTAATATTTTCCACAAATTTTCCATGTTTAAAAAATGGTTCATTTACATTCATACTATACCAAATCCATGTAAATTTAAAGTGATAAACATTTACATTTAAAAGTTGAAAGTGATTCTTACAATTTGAAATAGGCACAAGTGATTATAAATATTTTCCACTTTAAAATATTTTTCCACAAAACCTTTGAAAACAAACCCCTCAGTTTCCAAAGAAACACACCACCCATGAGAGAATCAAAATATTAAAATACTAAAGGAAATGTAATGTAATCACTCAAGAGTAACCCATCAACCGGTATCTAAATCATCTAATATGGACAACTCAAGGCCAATAGACATGAGAGAAACCTAAGATCCCATGAATAATCCAGAACATACAATATATCTTGACTCATCTTGGAAAGCATGAATCACTCGATGAAATCACATTTCAGCAACACAGGGTCAATAACACTCTAAATTTCCTAACTAAGGGTAAATATCCAATATAACAAATAATAAAATATATCCCCCAGTTATGGGCCACTAGTCAGAGTGTAATCCTAATGAGTGCAACAATCATTCCCAAAAAAATTGATAGTTATGACATATGTCCATGTCATGAGTATAAGGGGAGTGATAGAACTAATTACAAAAAACCATAAAATATCAATAACATATATCATATATTATAATTCACACAACATGAACCACCTTGAGTCACCCCAAGGACCAATATCATTCCACGAACGAAAGATATCAAAGGAGTCCACAACAAGGTTCTCCTGATCCGCACAAATTAATTGGGTCATGTGAAATCCACAATGAGGATGTCCCACCCACTATAATATAGTTCTCAAGGATTCCATAGGTATTACATTGAATCAATTAAATATAATGAAGTAAATAATATTATCTAAGGACATTTTTCATAATGAACACATTTAGCACTGTTATAAATTTTCCAAATGGGCCTCAAGAATCCTTTCTCAAATCCATCATTTCTCAAAAAAATCCACCTTTAAAAAAGGGTAAAAATTCATCATTTTCCATTTCACAATAATTTTACAAAATCTAATTTATGTTCTTGTGGAACATGTGTAAACCAAAAACCATTTTCATCCAACTTCCAATTGGTTCACACCTCATTATCACATTCCATTCTATTTTCAAGAGAAAAACCATTTATAGACCCATTTGAGAAAATAAAAACAACCTTTGAGAGTTCATAAACATATTTTTAAATACTCCTGATTTTAACAACACAACATAATCAAAAAAATCCAATCAATAATTTCATCAAACATTGGTGAGAAATATTTAACAAAACAATGCTATATAAATCAAAAAATAATGAAAAAATAACCACTTTTCACACAAAACAAATAGTTCAAGAATCACACGTAAATATTTAACATATATGGATGGTTTATAAATAATTAAACCAACAATTATTAAATTTAAAATGCAATTTCAAAATGAAACCTACCTCAAAATCATAGTGTGTCGACAATGCACACCCAAAACCACCACACGAAGGATCCATGTTCCATGATCAACCAAGAGGATCCCTAACCCAAAAAAAAACCCCCAACACAAATCAATGGGAAACATGAACCCTAAGTATAATTGATCATAGGAGAAGAAGAACACAATTGAAAATAGAATCAGAATGATCGGGGGAAGAGAAGAGAAGAATATCATGAGTAATCTAGCCCAAAACTTGATGGAATCACTAGATCCAATCCATAGGGAAATTTTGAGGCTTAGAGAATAAGGTACAAGTCCCCTTAGTGTCACAAAAACGTGGGGAATGAGTATTCTTGTGACATGGGGCTAAAGTCCCCAATATGTAAAAAGATATATTTCCCATTTTCAATGACCTTGGTAGTATGCACGGTTTGGATATAATGTTTTCTAAACTGTGTACCGACCATGCGCTGAATACTAGAAAAAGAGGAACCCCAACATGGGATGTCCAAATGGTTTTCTAAATAGTTCATCATCCATGAAATATGCCACTACTCAATTTTAGAACTATACTTCATTCTTGACACACAGTTTCCCCATCTGTGTGCAAGCCTTGATCTATGTCCTAGAGACAAGCCCGAAGCAACACTATTTCATAGACTGAGCCTCACGGTTTCTTCTTACCATGTTCAAATAATTAACCACCTACAAGAAAGACCAATTTATCTACTTTTCACAAAAAAAAACTACAAGTTGAAACTAAAGAACCACCATGAGAACAAATATAAATAAAAGATCATCTAAAAATTTAAATCCCATCACACCTGAAACTTGAGAGAAATCCAGAGATAAAAAAATGAACATTAACCATGAATAAAGATAAAAAATAGGTGTGACATCAAACAACAATTAAAACCTACCGATAGTCCTTCAGGTTATAAGAAATGGAGAAAACTTACTTGGGATCCTTGGTCTCTATCTCAATTATTGGGTAAGAAGTAATCATATGAGGGTGTCACATTCTTTGATAGTACTGTACATGATAGGGCTTCAATTGTCTCAAGGGTATTCTACATTTTTATTAAACTAGAGAGATTCAATGTATCACCTCAATTTCTATGGTAGTTTTATGTTATTCTATACACCCAACCTATTATTAGCCTACCGAAGGTCTACCCACATGGTTGTCACATCTAAAGGGGTATGTACACTTTCCCAAGTTCAATTCAATGAGACTATGGTTTCTAAGGTATCCCTAGGGTCTTGCATGAACTACTATTTTCTATTGACATAGACATTTCCCAAACAACAGTGGCCAAGTGTCGTTCATTTCATTTTATTTGGTTGGTATACCTTAAGGTGTTCGAGTGTCATTGTACACAATTAGTCAACAAAATAATTTTTAAGGGCATGGAATCATGATCGATTACTTTAACTATGGAGGCCTAGGAACTCTATAACATTTTACTATTAGGTTCCCATGTGTTATAAAAAAAGTTAATATAAATAAAACTATTGCTATTAAATTAAAATTTTTTGAAAATGAAGGGGAGTATCTCGCCTTAGGGGTGAGACTTCACATATATATTCTTATAACATCACAAATCAAGCCATAGGGTGAGTAAGAGTAAATATTTAAATTAAAGTAAACAATTTACACAACTAATGATGGTCTTCAAACTTAGTGGATAGACTACACATATACAATGATATAACATCATACATCAATCCATAAAGATAGTACAATGGCCATCGACCTATTTTTAATAAGTTTTTATTCAACCAGTCAGCTTGATAGATTCACCCAATATCTACCATGTTTTTCCAAGACCTAACACAACTCACATATCTACTCTATGATATAAAAAGGTAAACAAACAATTATTTCGAAAATTATAATTAATTTTGAAAAATTAATCAAAATAGGATTAGTGCCTAAACTCTCATAGGGAACTCTCACAACAACAAAATCATTTCCAACGACACATAAAAGGCTTGAAACACACCCCTATACCTAACATAATAAATATCCCTTATACCTGATGTCAAAAGAACTATCCAATTAAAATAAATTTTGTGAAAAAAACATAGATAATTCACTATGTTGATATACCTAACATATGCTATGTTCGATGATAAGAATATGTTTTATTTGGATATCAACTAACCTAACTTCATGAAATCTCCATCGTATCGAGACAACTCGACCATGATCTAAAGAATCATATAATAAAAATAAGCTATATAGATCCAATATTAGGATTGAATTGTAGAGTATACAAAGGGAGAATAATGGTGTACCGAGGAATCATGTAATCTCTATAAATAACCACCTAAAACACCACTAAACTGAGGAAAAGAGGTAGGATTAATGAAGGATAATATGGGGATACACCATGAACAGAAACAAGGTAGATAAGGGATGACACATCTAAAAACTATGGGGGGAGTGTAGAATCCCACCTCTGGTGCCACTTACCAGTCAATTGATACAATGGCCATGAGACCTCATGTGAGCCTCCCCAAACAATAGAGGATGTCCACTAGTAGTGAGGTCCTGGGATGTGTCTATGGAGATAATATGACATCATAAATTTTAATTAGAACAATATGAAATAATAAATGGTCAATAGTGGAAGCACAAATAAGAGACAAACAATAGAATAAATTATGGTAATAAACCCAAAATAGAATAAAATAAATGGTGTGAGCCGAATAACAATGATAGATATAAAATAATTATCTTTGAATGTAATAAATCAATACAAAAATAGGAGTACATGAGGATATGGGTATACAATAAAATACCACATAATACAAAAAAAGTACCAAAAAGACTAAAATATTCTACCAAAAGAAACTCAAGAAAAAGTTTGGTCCTCTACCTCATACTACTTCCTAAAGTTGTAAATAAATCTGTTATCTGAATCCTCACACTTCCCTTTATCCATTCCTGTAATTATAAAATCTACTTTGGTACAAAAGTCCACCCAAGAAGTGTGTGAGATATAATCTCAGTAGGCTTCCACTCACATTATCTAGGCTATTCCATTCCAATCAATAAATAAATGAACCATGTTCCGTAAAAATAAATGTACGGTAAGGAATAAACAATCAGGTAAAACCTTTGGTTCATGTTTCTTAATGGACTCCTAACCGCTACTACCAACTTAGGCCTAAGTTAGATGTCATAACCAATGTATATTTACAATTGATATGATAATCACAAAAATCGTCATAAAGAAACAACCAATATAGAAGGACCCCAAGATTGTTCTTTGGATTTGTGTTCACTTTCCCATGTCATAATTCAAAAATTCGTAAAATATAAATAAGATACATCACATAGTTACAAGAAATAAATATTTTTAATTCAATGTTGGAGCCATGATCTTATCTAATATGGTCCAATAAATATCCTATGGGTTGGTACATGAAACTATGATATAACCAATTATATTCAGTTAGTCCAAGGAAACCCATAAAGGAATTCCTTGTATCACTCATGGAATGGTGACTATGAGCTCATACAATGTATCGCACATAGGGGAATGGGTATCACTTGAGGCATGGAATAGACATATTGAAAATAGTTCAATCATCGGTTTCCCCCCTAGGGATTAGTGTCACTTACGAGTGTGTATAGTCTATTCAAAGAGCCCATACATGAGAAGACAAGTCATTTCTTTTGGTGCATCATGTAGATCCAACCGAACCGGATGATTCCCTATATGGAATCCTTGGAATGGTACCATTTTTCTCCCTCGACTCATAGTAAGTGAGTCATAACAACCAATTCAGATATATTAGGGTAGTTAATTTACAATTAAATTTCATCAATAATCATTTTGATATCAAAAGATAATAATCCAACTAATTTATACCATTCAATACAATCAATTATAGATTAAGAAAATAATCACAAGAATAATCTCTAGGATATAAATAATCATAAATAGAAAACATGAAATAATCATACACGGTAGAATAAGAGCATAAGCACAAGGTGTTGGCAAGATAATATTTCATAAGTAAGAGAAATAAGTTTAAACAATGAATTATAAAGAAAAATAATTTAACATATGAGGTATGGGGAATCACTACAGAACATTAACTCATATAAACCATGTATCACGTTTTAATACATTAATTTAAAAATATATTATATTTATTACAATCACCCTATGGTGATTTAACAATCTAATACTTGAGAAATATGCCATTTATGGTGACCTCACCCAATGGGGTGGATATGGATGAGGTCATCAATCACTAAATGGATTTCTCTATAAGCTAGTGTCATAACAGACATGTCAAACCCATTAAATTAATTTATAACAAAAATTTGGGGCATAATGAAAAGGTTTTGACACACAACACAATTGAATACCATTTTAAAAGAGATGAAACTTATGGGAAAGACCTAGACCACCTACCTTGATGTATTATTACTCCCATAATCCATTATCAAAGTTTGAATTGATCTAAAATGGGAGAAATATAGGAAATCATCCAATTCCATGAAAATTTGGAAAAGGGGATCTCGCTTAAATTCACAATAGATGTTAGATGAAACTATAAATAAAATGGAGAGAAGATAAATTTCACATAATGATTTTGGTTGATTCCAAATGAGAAAGATTTGGTTGAGGAAATATAGAGTTATCTTGAACCCTATTGAGTTATAATATGGAGGCTTGTGTATGGGGGAGGAGGAAGGACTCGCTAGAGAAAAAGTGGAAAAGAAAATGGGTGGATTAAAATCATCAAATAGGGGAAATTTGGGTATTTCACCCTCAAAACAAGGGTTCAGATTTTGGTCACATGGTTGAAAAAATCAGGTTCCTATGAACTACTTCAAAGGAGAAATCCATATGATAAGGCACACTATTTGTCTAACTATCCACAAACCATATGAAAATACAAAGTAAAAAACCCACAGTTCGCTTCACGGGAGTGCTCTGGGAGACGCATGGTTGCATAAAAAACATGCGGCCCCCAACACCCCACCGCTCGTAACCACACAATTTAGGGAAAACGAGTGAAATTGGTGGTACAATTCCTAATAACCTTATATCCTAGTCTACCTCTTTAGTTTTTGGAGCTCTAGACTCCAAATGATCCACAAAAACACCTAAGTCCTCTTTGAATTCCGTAGTCATCATTATTATGGGAAAAGGGAATTGAAAATAAAAACTAATTTCCTGTGCCTTTTAGAAAATATTGGACTTTACTACCACCACCACCACACACCTTTAAGAAACCCCATATTTGATTTTCCCTTCCAAGGGTGGTAGAATGTCTTTATAGAAATGTTCTGACCACTATGAACTTACATCAACCTCCCACTCCTAGATATTTTATGGAATATGTATGTACTAACATAGGACCCAAAACTGTGGAACTGACCTTCCTAGGAGATACTTCATTCCCCAATCAATGATACATATCAAAATCTACTTGAAGGATGCATTTTCCACCATCTAAATATTCTCATGGTCAAAATAATGATATGGGCCGACATGATACTGTCGAAGATGAGATACATGTAATACATTGTGAAAGACATGGTACCTTTGAGGTAGATGGAACCAATAGGCTATCAGCCTCACTCTATCCACTATCACTAAAAGACCGACTTATTAGGGTGATAACATTCCATGTCTCCTGATTCATTTCTAAACTAACCAATTAAAAAAATGACTTCATGTACCATCTCATTCTCTAGTGGTCTAAATTGAAAAATGATAAAAGACTTGTGCCTAGAATGACCTGTAGCCCTAAAATTTTGAATCAGATAAAATTTATCTGAAGCCTCTAAAATGAGAAAAGTGCCTAGTAGAGTTGCATTACCTACCTCAAACCAATATATGGGTCAATGGAATGACCTACTGTTAGAGGCCTCATATAGAGCAACATGAACTGTTGCCTGAAAAAAAATCTATGAACACTCAACCAGAGGAATATTCATTTCACATGAACCTCCAAAATTAAGGATGAAGGTTCAAATCATATCCTCTAATACATGTATCATTAACTCATACTATCTGCCATTTTAAGGGTGATATATTTTACTCAAGAGAAACTATGAACCTTGTTCCTTATGAAACCTTTTCCAAAATTGTGTTGTAAAATTGATGTATTGTCTGAAGCAATACCACATGGAACAGTATGATGATGAAATCACCTATATATAAATTCATCCTAGCTCATCAAAAAATAAGGTCTCCTGTATTAGTAAAAAATGAGAAACCTTAGTCAACCTATCGACGAACAACCATAATGCATTACTGCCTGGAGGAGATATCATCATGCTTGTCATGAATTCAATGATGACATCATTCAGTTTCCAATCAAGAATGGTGAGAGGTTTTAGAAATAAATCCGGTCATTGGATCTCTTCCTTTATATGTTGATAGGTGTAGCACCGAATTATGAAACCTTATATCTACCTCTTCATACCTAGACACCAATACTAAAGATGTATATCACTACACATCTTGGTAATCCAAGCATGAACTACCCAAACTGAGGAATGAGACACCTCCATGAACTTTTTCCGTATATATGAAAGCACCCATACACGACCATAAAAGAGTATGATGTCATTAAAATCAATGACCAACCCCAGAGGTGGGTTCTTTCTTCTAATGTTATTCCCAAAAATGAGGCCTTTGGAATTAGACAGATGCATCATCTAGAAATTCTCCAAAAGAAAGGATGTCCCCACAAGATCTACTATGACTAGTTTCAACTGCTTCTCCTGAATCTCTAGTTGTAACTACAATATATATCAATCATCATAAACTCATAGATGGCCTCCAAGATTTATTAGGTCCAAGTATTTCATATCAAAGGATAATCCACGACATTAACGTTACCCAATTTTTAGGAAATATAAATGTTGAATGATTCCATACATTCCCCCAACCTACTCTTCCTCAGATTCAAGCCTCTCTATGTGGTAATGTAATTGAGAATTTTATGTTCCATTTAAATAAATAATTTCTCACCCAATAGGTAGTTCCTTCAATAGTATAGAGCATGAATCATGACTATTAGTATGAGTTCATGCCTATTATAGTTTCTCTCATTAGGCCTCAGCTGGTAGGATCTATATGCTACAACCTAAACACACTTAATTCTAACTACTTCTAGCCTAATTACTAATGCATCATAGTAGATAGTATATCATCTTCTTGGAAGTATAAGTACTAGGAACAGTGATGAATTTAGTATTTCAATTAAATAAAAAAATCATTCTTATTGGATTTTGACCATATGAACTGCACACCCATCTTATTTAGGGTTGTAAGGGGCACGAATAAGCGAGATAAGTCTTGGATGAATCACTTATAATATCCATATATCCCTAATAAGTTGTGTATATCAAACACATTATTTGAATTCTCTTAGGAAACCACAACACTCACCTTATCTAATTTAATAAATACACCTACTTCAAAGATGATATCACCTAAGAAGTGAACCTTTGGGATCAAAAAGATTCATTTGATGAGGTTCACAAATAGATGGTCCTATCATAGTATACCCAATACAATCTCATGACAATTAACATGGCTGTGTGTTGTGTGTGAGTGAACAAAGATATATTATATAAAGACTACCGCAATGGAATGATGATTTAGGAGGAAAAAACAATTCCTCAAAACCATGAATACATAACTATGTTTTTCAAGGAAAATGGAATAAACATGTACTTTTATAATTCATACATGCTTTGAAATGATGTGTGTGGTATATGTGATTTTCTCACTTTCACATTATGGTATCCCATACTCAAATTTATCTTGGATAAAACTATTTCTCCCTAGATCTAGTCTAAGAGGCAATCTATCTGTGGAATTGGATATGTGTTCTTAAACATGACTTAGTTCTGTTATCATTAATCCATACAAAATATAAGTGTATAATCATCCATCTTGGTGAAATGGATGGGTGGAACCCATGGTGATGTGACGGGTAGGAAAAAACCCTTAGCCGCAAAATCATTAAGCATCATTTTGAGTTCCTGGAGCTCAGTAGGTTCTATCCTATAAGGTTTAAGGATCACTGGTGCCGCACCTAACACTATCTTGATGGGTAACTCGACCTCTCTTTCATGAGGTAATCTGAAAAAACTGTCAAGGATGACATCCATGAACCCATCCACAATAAGAGGGATATCTTGCGACTGTATTCTTTGATCGCTCATAAGGAGATTGGAAATTGTATATATCACACTGCCTAGACCAGTACTCTTGGTTCTATCTTGACTAGACAGAACATCCCATTATACCTTATGGATATCTTCATTTCCCTCTGGTGATGTCAACGAAACATGGCGACGATATCAATCCACTTCGGAATGATAAGAGAAAATCCAATCTATACTGACAATGAAGTCAAAGTCAGTCATCTCAAGGATGAATAAACTCCATAAAATTTTGTACCTACCTATTTTAAGGGGAACTCCTAGAACTAGAATCTTCCCTCTGATTGTACCCCTAACCACATGTCAAGATATAGTACGCCATATAAGTACTCAATTTTAAGAACCAAACATTCCACAACCACAACATATATAAAAAAAATTATTGAACCTATATTAAAAAGTGAAGAATCTTACATAGATACTACATAAATAGTAACTCACACCAAATATTTCATTGGACTCTACTCCTCAGGGACATGCTACATTGCATAAACATTTCATGAACAGTGGCCCTGCGATGCTGCATAACAATCCTAAGTAGGTCCTCTCTACCAACGCTAAAGTTATGTACCCTAAATACCTCATCCCTGGACCTTAACACCTTTTCCTGAATGGTTTGTTGAATAAAAAATCACCACTTTACATATATTTTTTATTCTTGTACCTGATATAGGTGTTTTTATAAATCACCTCTCACAGCATACTAGAGGAAACACTATAATAAGTGTTGGAGGTGACCCATCCTTCCATAAGAAAAGAATCCAGTCAGGTTTCTCTTGCACTAAGGATTCTTGTGTCCAAGATGACACTAAAACATGATATATATGTAATTATATGTCAAACTGTTGGTAACAACCCCACATGGATCCACAAAATGGTGTTTCCTATTACTAGAAAAACTATCGTACTGCCTTAGAAAGATGTATCCATGGATCATGTTGCCAGCTTCTATGATATTTTATTCTATAATTAGGTCCTGGATAACTATCTTTGTAAAATTATTCAACCAGATGACGTTCAACAGTTAGAAAAAACTTACCCATTCTCTCCCGCAACAAATATCACAATCATCAACTCATCAATTAACAAATAATATGTGAAAAATTAGATCTTAGTGAAGAAATAAAAATACTCAGGAATGGTCATGGAGCCCTACCAAAGATGAAAAAATTCCCTAGAATTGTCACCCATCAGATTCCATGGGAAGAAGTGGTCATAAAAGACTTCCAGGAAGTATTCCCATTCCATACCCCAATGACGCTCAGCTTGAGAGATGATGTCCCACTAGCACTTTACAGAATCACATAAAATGTATGTAGCTTGGTTCAGACTCCACTCTGGAGGCATTAAAAGATGGTACAATATTTACACCATAGCTTATAACCATGAATAAATATCCTGAGCCATTCCATCCCATGAGAAGGTGGAAGGATTCTAATCTAAAATGTCCTTTGTTGTCTCTTCCACTATAGGGGTAGGCCAGGAATCATTCTGGATAGACTGCATGAAACAGAGAAACCATTCATGGAACATAGAATCAATTCCTAGTATAATATTAGTAGTAGGTTTCTCATGTGACACTAAGGAATGTATCATTTGTGCTTCAGGGCCCACCACCTCTAGAGTGTACTCATCTCCACTCTCTAGGAATAAATCATGAAGACTTCGTGGTGACATCACTCTACAATTTCTATGTAAACACCTCAGACATGATTCATATAAGGTAGGAAATGTTTTTAAGGAAAGAGTTAATGAAGGGATATTACAAGGCCTCCAAAAAACAAGGAAAAACCCTCATCCTACTCCTGGATCACATCCTGGTTGCTAATAAACGGTCAAAGAAAGATCATATGATACACTGCCTACTACCCACTACTAAGGTTGGATGAAGTTCAATGTCTCACATATGTCAGGTAAAGTCAACATTTCAAATCAATGGTGGTATTCATTTGAATTCATCTATATATTTCAATTCCCTTTAAATGGGTGAATTAGGTAGATCACCATTCAAATTTATAAGGGTGTATAAACAATATAAATTGAAATGTGGTGTCCCGTTAATCCAATCAGAAAAATATTTTAGCCTTACAAAAATTGTTGTAATGTTCCCAAATATAATAACCAAAGAACCACGAGCCACAATCAAACAAGGAACAAACTGAAATCACATTAAAAATGGTAATGCATGTTGAAACGTAGATATGGAATGGCATAATGCATGGAATTTTAAACCCTATGGTAAAAACTATGATGCATGCATTGATAAAAACTCATATCACCAATCTTGTATAAAATAGATCTCATTTAAATAATGAAAATAAAATTAACATGGTAAAACATTTGTTCAATCTAATGATGAAGTTGTATCTACTATTTGTGGTATAATCAACAATTGAAATTACACATCCCATGTAATTTTGGTTTACCCTATACATGGGTTAGCTGCGTTCAAGCATAGGGTAAATTCCAAATTCCATTAATTCCTAGTCTCCTATCAAATTCCTCAATAATATTACAAAAAGGTAAAAGGATGAACAAATACAACATTTTAGCATCCCACCCCGGGTGCACTGAGACAATGTCCAGAAGACCTGAAGCACGCCTCCCCAAATGCTAGAGGTTGTCAAGTAGTAGTGATGTCCTAGGTTGTGTCTGTGGGGAGACTATGCCCTCTTAGATCTGAGTGAGAAAAATAACATATAATAAATTATAAGTATCAAAATCATAGATTAGAAACACACAACATTGCAAAATAATATAAATAAACCTAGCAAGATAACTAAATAATAGGTGGAAGTTGAATAATGATGATAGATATAAAATATTGATCATAAAATATAGTAGATCTATACCAAAATAAGAGTTCACAAGGATATCAGGATATAAAAATATAATACATGCTTCCCAAGAAGACAAAAAATTGAAGAATCTTCTACAACAATAATATCAATCATAGGCTCAGTCATGTACCCTGTACACCATCTTAAATTTATAAATCTATCAAGCATAAAAAACTGCTCACTTTCCTTTATCAATTCCTGTAATCATAGAGTCATGTTGGGTACCAATGGCAGATAAATAGGGTGTGAGATATAAACTTAGTATGCCACCATGGAAGATGTCTATGAAATTACATTCCTCTTAATAATTAAATTAATTAGGTTCAATATTAATAGATTTAGTTTAATAAATAAATAACCATGTAAACACTTTAGTATGGGTTCCAAAATGGACACCATTATACTAATCCGTATGTTAGAACCATGGTACCTTTAAAAGTAATATGAAAATCACATAAGTCATCATGAAGAAACAGCCAAGAAGAAAGAACCTACGATTATTCTTTGTCTTGGATATCACATTCCCATTTCATCATTCCAACTTTCTAAAAAATTTAATAAGAGGTATCAAATAGGTACATGTAATAAATCGATTAAATATTAAGGTGGAGTCCTAATCCCATCCAAGGCGGTCTAGTAAGTATCCCATTGGATACTATAGTAACTTCCAATATAACCAATGCCACCAAGTATATCTCATGAAATCCACAAAGGAATTCCTTCTATGACTTAGGGCAGTGTGACTCTGATTTCGTACCATGTATATCACATACGGGATTGTGTATCACTCGAGGCATGGTGTATCCATATTTTCAATGGGTCTATATTCTATTGCTCCCCTTGTGAACTATTTTTACTCATGAGAATGTATAATACTCAATGATATCATATACCTAGAAATCCAATGCATCACTTATGCCACATCAAGTTGATCCAAATCGAACATGGTGAGTCCCTCCATGGAATCCTTAAAATGGAGCCACATGCTTGTGGGAAAACTGGTGGCTTGAAAGCGACATCAAGGTGTTTTAGAGTTAGGAAAAAACACACTGGAATGATAATGTCCTGGAATGGGGAGAAATTCATTAGTTTTATTATCTATTTGGAACATGTGTGGGCCTAGTTAGGGAACCACATTTGTTCGGGGAAACTGGTGGTTCCTGGATGTCCAAGACCCAAATAAAATCATTAGGAAGGATTCTAGGATTTTAGAAGGACATGATGGCAATTTTAGTTTTTTTATTATTATAGGCCTCCCTACTATGGGAGTTTAATTTTGTATGAAAACCTATTAAAATGGATATATCCTTTCAATTGAAAAATTATTTTCCATAAGGAAATTTTATATACAAAATAATATAATAACCATGCCAGAGAAATTTTCCACTGTAAATACCAAAGAAACATCATCCAAGGGTATCATCCATCTCACTTATACAAATAAATGTAAACCTTGGTAGGTTGAACACCAAAGCTAATCATCACTATCCATTTTCCATCATATCACATGTATGGAACGGGTTCTAAGGAGACACTAATAAGAATCTATACTAATGGAAAATTCACCAAATTAGGGTATGTTCATCACTAGGTAATGAAATTGGATCCCTATTGTCATAAAACATAAAATACGCCCTTCTTAGATTCATTTAGTTCATAAAAATCGGAAAAACTCACATGGGATACTCAATCTCAATATCAGGTCTTGGGTCAGAACCCATTATAGGAGGGTTTCAAATTCATTTATAATACAATACATGAAATGGCCTCCTAAGTACCAAGGGTGAACCATATTAGTAAATGACTATAGAGATATATCATGGACCACCTCAAGTTCTACGGTAGTTCTATGTTGGCATGTACACCCAACCTATCAATATCCCACCCAAGGTCTACCCACATTATAGTCACATATAAAGGGGTTTGTACATTTTCATGTGATTAATTCAATGATCCTAGGGTTTCTACTGTATCACTAGGTCCTTCCATTACCTACTAATTTCGAATGAAATATAGGCTTCCCATCAAAGAGTGAATAAGTTTCATTCATTTCGTTCATTCGGTTAACTTCCCTTAATGTGTTTGACTGTCATGTTGTACAGGTATTCCAAAAATTGAACTCTGGCGGCTATGGCATTAATATCATGCACTATAGTTATGGTGGCCTCGTCACTATGTCCCCTTTTACTATTAGCTACCCATGTATGTTAAAAAATTTAATATAAATAAAACAATATAAAATAAATTAAAAAATATAGATAATTAATGGAGAGTCTCTGACCTTAGGATTGAGGCTTTACATATACATTTTTAGTACATTATGCATCAGGCCATATGGTGAGTATGAGTATCTATATAAATTAATGTAAACAATTTTGATAAAAAAGTGCGTTTGTAACCTTTATGGTGATAATTTACATACATAATAATATAACATCATACATCAATCCATAAATATGGTACTAGGACTGTCAACATCTTTTAAGACATTTCTTTCATCCAGGATACTCAATAGATTCAACCAATGTCTATCTTGTTTTTTTATGACCTGACCAAAAATTGTTTATCCACTCAATGATCAAATACACACCAAGGTAACCAAACATTCATTTCAACAATTATAATTAATTTAAAAAATTTAATAAACATAGAATCAATGCCTAAATTCTCATAGGGAACTCTCACTACCCCAAAACCATGGACAGAGACACTTAAGAGTCTCGTCACATGCTCTTAAACCTGACACAAGAAATATCCCCAATACAAAATGTCAAAAAATAGTACAATTTGATTCAATTTTATGAAAAAAAACATATATAATTCACTTTTATGGTATAACTCACCGAAATGTTGTTCGTTGATACATAGATATTGTATTTGGATATCATAAAACCAAAATACATGAAATCCCAAAAATGTCAGGTCAACCACCACATGTTTCTATGGAATCATCAATGTTCCAAAACCCATATAAATCTAACATTGGGATAGATGGTTGGAGGATACAAATAGAAAATAATAGAGTTGGATGAAATCCATGAATCCCAAAAAAATCCCTGCCTAAAACACTAATGAAGAAATGGAAAAATGATGATGAATGGTGAAGAATATAGAGTGTAACCATGCACACAAACAATAGATATGAGGACGACCACTTCTCAAAACTGACTGGGGGTGTCTTTTTTCAGCATTTAAGAGCAACCAGTTTGCCGATACAGGTCCATTAGCTAAACGGTTTTCCCAGCTAGCTAATTAAGCCACGGGATCTACCACTATGTAGCTAGTGACTACTGACTACATCCCTGACTCTCATCCTCCCTCTAGTGATCCCCTATATCTCCCATATACTTCCTAAAAATCGTTACCAACAAAAAATACCTCCCATTGGATAAAAAACACTCAGAATACTATCTCTAGTCCCATTATTCAAGAAGAACATTTCACTAATTTACAATGTCAAATTCCCCATGGGTTTCAAACCCTAAAATAGGTAAAAAATTTAACAACCTCACCAACATTACACTTCTCATCCTTGAGAAACATTGGTGGTCATTCAACTTCACCCCTTTAACCGTATTAATTGTCAATTATTTTTCAAAACTAAATTCTTTATTCTCAAATGTTGAACCCACATTTATGAAATATTCCAAATTTAATTCTCTCAAGATATCTATACAATATCCACCATCCATTGTTATTATTGATGTTTCAGGATATCCCTTTATAATTCTTTTCTAACACTAGACACTTAATGCATCCTTTTCCAAAATAACATTTGGCATATGACTCTCCTTACCATAGGTCTTTACTCATAAGTCAAATTCCAAATCAAGGTGCTCCCCACCATTATAATTTCATATTATAACACATATCTCACATTCTAATGATGTGCCTATTGTGGTACCCAACATAGTGAACCTGATCATATCAATGACACTAGTCATGCTCCGGTTTCAGTCGTCATCATTGATTTCCTACCAAATCTAAAATGTAACATATTCTAGGTATAATATTGGACACATTGTCTTTCTAAAAAATTATATATAAAACCATAGAAAACATATTATGTCTAAAATGATGTTAGGTATGTATTTTATTAACCCAATATATCCAATGACTTTGGAAAATTATATATGTACCTCCCATGGAAACTGGTCTCACAAACGATCGGTTGAAACTGATGATTTTTCAATAACTCTTGAACTCAATTATTTAACTCCAAGATTCATCACATGATAATCATAACAATTTCACCATAATACTGGAATAATTCCCAATGAAATATCATAGTTGATCCATCAAAATTTCCCAATTTACTATTGTACATTGTTGCAAGAATCAATGCATTCCCGATTTGAATCATACATGGATTATAGAAAATGACTTGGAGCTAATTTTCATTTGTCATAATCCATTAAATCACAAATATAAATTCACCTATGAAATTTACATAGTAATCCATTAATATTTCGATATATTAATTCACTATAATATGATTTGCATAATGATAATCCAAGACTGATTCCTCTATGTTAATGTTTTTAAGCACATGGAGTTGTTACACCTACGACTAAATCTATACCTCCACCCTAGAAGTATTTGTAACACCCCATGCTTCCATGGTACATTTCCCTTTGAATAATGAAATAGCTTGTGTTGTAAGAAGATTTGAGTTTTAACACTCCCTGACCAATCAAACTAGTCGTTATGAATAGTAATGCCCACTTTTCGAAATATTATAAATTTTATTATTCAAAATAGACTTCATTTTTTCATTCAGGATATCAAAATTAGATTAGGGTGAATTTTTCATATTTTTCTGAAAACCTTCCATTTTTGATGAATAATGAAAAAACACTATGTTATTGTTTAAAACTGACATTTTATTTAAATATATATTAGGTAAAAATACATACAGAATACCCATATATTTTCAATGTAATTCATTAGAGTCATTTTTTAAAAATATTAGATATATAAAATTTTATTTAACTTTTTACCATCTTTTACCCACCTTATAAGCGCATTGGAAAATTTTCCTAAAAACTAATTTTACCACTTATTTGAATTGAATTTAAAAAATACTAGTGTCATGGTTGACATCTATAAGTAAAATCTGGTTTAATAAGATGAAAATAATTATTGTTGAATAGTATCTTTTGAATTTTATTTACCACGGTTAAAAGTAAATAATGTAATTACAGGTAAAAATTATATTATAATAACGCTTAAACAAATAATAATTCTTTTGAATAATTTCATTTCGACCAAAATCAAACTTAGGAGTAAAATATGATCCTTTTGGTTCACTTTGATTAGATTAGGACATTTATTATTATTTTATTTTAAGAAGAGTTAAAAGTGTTAATTTCAAAGTTTAACAACTAAACCATTTTAAATATAGAGTTATCCATAAGATAAATTCGATTATAAATATTTATTTGAAATCAGATAATATTTACTACATAATTTTATTTTATTTATAATATTTATGCATTAAATAATTAGATATATTTATGATACATTGATAATGTAGTAATTAACTTTTTAATGAAAGATTAAAATAATTGATATTATAAATATCCAAATAAATGTAAATTGATATTTATGATGAATTAAAATAATTTTATATGAAAATATGACATATTAGGGTTTATTAAATAAATTTTTTCGATGTTATAATGTTTTTATGACTTTCACAAAAACAAAATACCAAATAGTGTCAAAATTGACTTAAATGCGTTTTTAAAACAAATACTATATTATTAATTAATATAATATTCCTAAAAACATAAGGTTCATCCAAATAACATAGATAAAGTTATATATATTAATAATTAACTAGTTGGGTTTCTATTGATTTTTTATAGAATGTCTATTAACCATTTATTATAATAATACCATAATACATGGTAAAAGATAGACAATATAACTAAGAGTTAAATATAAAAGATAAGGTTAATATAGTGACGTAAACCTGTATAAAACCTATTGGTTGAGAGGTTTTAGACCCATATCAACCTTATCCTGAAAATAAATCCTTTCATACCCATTATAAAACGAATATTATTTTATTATAAAATAATATTTCAAGATTTTCCTAAAGTGGCCCTCACCTCTCTAATAAAATTGTACTTACCCTTCTCTCAAAATCACACCTCCAATGCCATTTTTCTTGACCTACACCTACTCAAATTTCCTCCCAAACTCCATAAATTATACCTATAGGCCTTCCTTAGATTATAAATCCAACCTAAGTGTCCCTTTTGATCAACTCAAAAGGAAACACCCGAAGAATAGGTAATAATTTACCACCTCTTTCAAAGTTCTTTACTTATTCCACTCCCTCTTTCTTTGTTGTTTACAGACCAAAATAATAAATCTAGTAACTTATACATACTTTTATTTTATTATAAATATGGTATAAACATATTCATTATTCAATCCATCCTATGAATGACAATTCACTATATGTGGGTACGTATAACTTACCGTCTCCACGTCGTGGTGTAGTTTGTTATTCTAACACATCATTATTTGGATATGTATAAGAATGAGTATAACTGATGTAAATAATAAATATAAAATTTTAAGGATTCTTTATATATTATATACCATCAAATTACATATGATTTCCCCATCAATTGAATGATATTTTCTCTCGTGTATAAGTACGAATTACGGTCTCCACGAACGCGATGAAATTCATTCCCCATCATAACCATTCAAGAATAATATTCATTTTTTGTTTAAAAATAATGTTTAAGAACTTAATATCATTATGGATATGGATAATATACATCCTATACAGAAAAAAATTACTTAATTAACAAAACATATAAAGAAAAAGAATTAGTTAACACCCGAAACAATGATACTACAGAAATATTATTAATAAATAAATATTAGAAGATCATATATGATATCATATTTATGTATGTGGTTCATGTATAATTTAATAACATGGATTTAACTATTATAAAGGAGTATAAAATACCCTTGGTCAAGGAAAAGTACAAGTTAAGGGTTAATTCTGCATTCTCTTCATTATCTAAGGTTGTTTATATGTGAGTATCTATGGGGACCTATTTATCATCCAAATCTGTGTTTCTTACAAATGTATTTGAAAATAATTATATTGTTTTCCAGACTATGGGTTAATTCCATTTATACCCCTGTTTAAATTTTTATGATATTTTTATAAAGTAATTGTTCCATTGTTTTCCAACATTTTCAAAACAATTAAGGAAATAATGTTTTTAACTCATACGGCGGGTGCAGCTATTTTTTTCCGTTGTAACACCTCAATTATTCCCTTACAAGATTATAAGAATATTTTCAATATAATTTTTTTCTTTTAGAATTATTTAATTTAAAATTATTTCAAAATAGAAACAAATATTTGTCTCAAATAGTTCTGATTTCTTCTATGTCATCATCCTTTTTTAGATTTTACACTTGTTTGAAGTTTATTTCTTATATTAAAATAATACATATTGTATTAAATATTCTGTGATATGTTTGACTGTATATGTGTTATTTTTATACCATTCATGGTTTATTTTTAAAACATTAACATTTATTATGCTATTTTTAATACAAATGATTATGTTCTGTTTCAACCTTTTCATACGAGGAATTCATTGGACATAGTATGGGATAGGTGGAGACCGCTATAGCTCCTCGATACATCAGTAGGTCTCATGAGAAAAACTAATTTCTTGGCACAATGCCTTAAAATTTTCTTATTTGTATTCTTTGAACGAGGCCCTGACTATGTGGTTTTGAGGCCAGAAATTATGAATTCCATCATTATGAAATTGTCTATTGATTTTACATGTGATTATTCGACAAGTAGAATATACATGTGAATATATGTAAATGAATATTTTTCATTAATCATTCCAATATTATGTTGCGGTTCAGGTTTAAAAGGCTTTTCTTTTAGTCATATAAATTCCCTTAAATGTTTATGATTATTTATGAAAGTTTCTGCTATATTGTTATCCTTATCGATCATCTGAGCTAACCCCTTTCTTATGTTTTAATTTTCCCTTTATGCGAAGAATTACATTATGACTTAACAAAAGGGTTGGTCTAAGAGATATGAATATGGTCAAAGGAGACAATGTTGTGGTTCTTTTTCATTTCATAATGTAATGTAAAACTGATGTATGTGTCTAGTACTTCCAAGGCTACTAAAATGATTGGTATTTCATGATTTGGTCCCTTGTGATCATGATAGTGTAATGTAATAATGCAACAAATCTGTGTAACAGGGGTCGGGGCATTACAGTTGCTATCAGAGGATCTTTAGTACCAACCTTGGAAACTATATTTATAAAAACTCTAATTATAGAACATTACCCTAAGATTGAATTTGATGATTGATATAGAAGAACTTCCTAGAATTTTTGTAATGTAGAAATTATGTGAATTTTCAATGAAATAAATCCCTATATGGATATGAGAAGATAGAGGTGGCTCTGGAACAGATGTACCTAGAAGTGAAAACTCTGACAAAGAGTTTCAGTATTTACCTGGGGTATCCTGGTACATGAAAATGGGCCTTGATGCACACTTTGTTATGATACTCTCAGGGGATATAATTAAGATAATTCACATTTTAATTACAAACCATTATAAAGGATTTATGAGTATATACCTTCTCAAAGAAAACATTTTTATAATTATGGATTATATCCATAAATTATTCAATTTAGGTTAAGTGTTTTAAAAGTATGGAATTTTGTATTACGATTTATAAACTTACCTATTGAATTCCATTGTTTAGAAATGGAAACTAGTAGAATGAATGGAAACTGTATCAATGCACTAAATCCATGTAGGTATTTCCCTCATACTCAAGATAATTATAGTGGAGTTGGTGATTCAACTCGTGCTGATTAGCTTATCACCATACTCTGAAAACTACTTAGGTTTTGAATAATAACCTTACTCATATGGAGCACCCTGATTCACAATACAGAGGATCAATGTTAGACTGCTTCATGAGGGAACAACCACCAACATTCAATGGGACTACAAATCAATTTGTGTCTGAGCAATGGATAAATTTCTCAGAGAAAATATTTCATTCTTTGGGGGTAAAAAAAAGGAAAAGGTTTTCATGGATATTTATCTCCTCACAAGAGATATAGATCAATCTTGTTCATTAATTCAAAACAGAAAGGAAGTTGAAGAAGTATCAAATATGGAATGAATGGTGTTTAAAGAGGTTTTATTATAAAAATAATTTCCTCATGACCATCGAGCGGATATGATAAAGGCAATTTCTTTGTCTGAGGCAAAAGGAGGATGATAATGTTGTAAAGTATGAAGCTTAATTTACAAGGTTAGCATGGAATGCAACAGATTATATATGAAACCCAAGGAGAAATATTAATTTATTCTTTGACGGGTTAAAACCATTCCTCTATTGAGCATTAGTCTCACAATATTTCTCATCATATGAAGAAATTGTCTCATGTTCTATCAAGTCAGAGAAGGAATTATCTATGTATTACGAGTTTAATGTAAAGAAAGAGAAGAAGGGATCATCAGAACACTCTCGAAATAGAGACAAGTTGAATAAGGGAAATGTTCAATTTCCATCCTACATTAAATGTGGGAAGAAGCACCCCAGTAATTTCCTGAAGGGAATGAGAGTCTATTAAAATTGTAGTAAAAAAGACTACCAAGCTCGTGATTGTAATGGAAGGAAAGAGGCTGTAAATGTTGGATTCTATAATTGTATAGAAATGGGCCATTATGCAAATGAATGTATGGATCACCGAGGAAAGAGAACTTAGAAAAGTCCAATGGAGAATGGCCAAGAATATGTGATCAGTACTACTGATGTTGAAGCTCCGAATGATGTTGTGGTAGGTAATTTAATAGTTTCCTCAAATTTATCTAATGCTTTATTTGATTCTGGATCATCACATTATTTCATATCTTCCTAGTTTCTAATAAAATTAGATATTTTCAATTTGATTTAACAAGGAAGTTGTTAGTAAAAACACATAAGGGAAGTATCATGGCAACAAATTTTTGTGAATGAGTCCCCAATAGGTCATATAAATTCTCTTTATCTACGGATCTCATCGCCAGACCCATGATTGAATTTGATATAATCCTCGGTATAGATTGGCTTTAAGAATATGATGCGAAAATTTATTGTAATAAGAAGGAGGTTACAATTTTCGATGACGATAAGGAGTACCTTATCTTTAGATAAAAAAAATAACCACCTGATTCTAATCTAGATCCACTATGAGTATCTCAACTAAATTAAATTATTGGGGTGGAAGAAAATGAAATAAATATGGGAGAGAAAATGAATGTTCAAATAGAGGATGTACATGATATGCAAGAATATGTTCATGTGTTTCTAGAGGATTTACTTGGACATCCTCGAGAATGAGAAATTGTGTTTTCTGTTAATTTAATTCATAGTTCAAGGCCCATATTGAAGACCCCTTATAGAATGTCCATGGTTGAATTAGTGGAACTAAATAAACAACTATAGGAATTGAGCTATATAGGATCTATTTTCCCAAGTATTTATCCATGGGGTGCCCCTGTTCTTTTTTTTCAAGAAGACATTTGGATCTCTGAGGTTTTTCATTGACTACAAGGAGATCAATGCTATAGCAATAAAGAACTAGTATCCCCTACCTCACATTGATGATTTATTCGACCAACTTCTTGGAGATCAATATTTTTCAAATTTTGACCTTCTATCAAGATATCATCAATTCTGTGTGAATAAGGAAGACATTCCAAAAAAATCACTTCAAACCAGGTATGGGCATTACAAGTTTATAGTAATGTCTTTTAGACTAACTAATGCACCCTCTGTTTTCAAGGATATAATGAATAGAGATTTCAATTAATATCTTGATTAATTTGAATTCATATTTATTGATGATATCTTATTTTACCCCAAAATCTATGAAGATCATAAAAATAAATTGCACACTATTCTGAAAACCCTTAGATGAAATGAATTATATGGGTTGTTTTTCAAGGGTGAATTCTGGGTTCAGGGAATTTATTTTCTTATCCAGATTATCTATAAGGATGAAATCTCTATTGATCCATATAAGACAAGAGAAATACCGGAATGGATAGAACCAATGATTATAATGGAGGTACATTGTTTAATTGGTTTAGAAAATTATTATAATCATTTCCTCTAGTATTTTGCCCAATTGGCTAACCCATTAAACAAGATCACACATAAAGGTGTAAAATTTGTTTAGAAAAAATAGTGTGAAAATGTTTTGAAGAACTAACGAGAATATTATTCAATTATCCTATCTTGAATCCACCATCAGGGAATGATGGGTTTGTTATTTATAGTGATTCTTCAAAGAAATGACATGGTTGTGTCCTTATGCATGATGATAGACATATTTCCTATGCATCACAATAGCTGAAAATTCATGAAGAAAAATATCCCACTCATGATCGTGAGTTAGAAGCTATAATAATTAATTTCAATATATAGATACACTATTTCTGTGGTGAAAAATGTAATATACATACTGATCATAAGAGTTTGAAGTATATTTTCTTAGAGAAAGAAATCAACATAAGGAAAAGACGATGTCTTGAACTACTCAATGACTATGATTTCACTGTACACTACCACCCGGGTGAGGAAAATATGGTGGAAGATGCTTTGAGAAGAAAGGATCATGGAGTTTTGAACAAGATAAGAGTTGAAAGTGATCCTATGTTAAAGGATATAGTAAAGATAGATATGGGAATAATCACGGAAGGTGAAACATCCGTACTTTTTTAATTTTTTTCCAAACCATCTTTACTTGAAAGGATAAAAAGTTATCATAGTAATGATGAGGAGTTTCAAAAGATAATTAAAGCTTTGAATGATGGGAGATTGATTCGGTTCATATATGAAGATGGAATTTTTAAATCTGGGAAGAGATTTTGTGTTCCTGATATACCTGATCTAAAAATGAATTTTTGGATGATGCTCACTACTCTAATTTCTCTATACGTCCTGGTAGCACTAAGATGTATGGATATTTGAAAGAACATTTTTTTAGGACAACTTGAAAAGATAGATTGTTGATTTTGTGTCAAGATGTACTCTTTTCAATAGGTTAAGGATGGAAGGAAACTTCTTGGAAAAGTCAAGCAACCTCTTCTCATACCTGAGTGGAAACGGGATGATATTATGGTGTAAATTATCATTGGGACTACCAAATACCCGTAGAAAGAATGATGTAATATGGGTCATTTTTTATTGTCTTACCAATTCCACACATTTTTATGATATAAGAAATGATTTAAAACTTGAACTTCTAGAGAGAATATATATTAACAATGTTGGATAAATTCATGGATTACCCCTACAAATTGTTTTCGTCGTGATCTCTATTTTATATCAAGATTCTAGAAAAGTATTCAAAAGGCCTTGCATACTAAACATTGTTTGAGCAATGCCGACCACACTCAAACTGATGGACAATCAGAACAAACTATTCAGACCAAAGAAGACATGTTAAGATCTTTCTATGCTAACTTTCAAGGTATGTGGGATCAAAATTTACCTTTGGTAGAATTTTCATATAACAATAGCATCCATTTAAGTATTCAGATGACACCATATGAAGTGTTATATGAAAAAATATATCGCACACCAAATCATTGGGATAATGTTGGTGAAAGAAAACTCATTGGCCTAGAACATGTTGAGGAAGAAATGGAAAAGGTGATGATTATCCAAACCCATATTAAAGCAGCTCAATGTAGGAAAAAGAATTATGTCGATAACTGAATGAAGGATTTGGAATTTTATGTTGGTGATAATGTTTTCTTGAAATCATCTCCATAGAAGGGTGTTATAAAATTCGTTAAGAAGGGAAAATTAAGTTCCCGGTACATCGGACCTTTCAAAATTCTAGAATTAATTGGAGTTGTAGTTTATCATTTGGCAATGCCGCCATGTCTCTCCAAAGTTCATGATTTGTTCCACATATCACTGTTGACAAAATATATTCCAGACCCAACCCATGTACTCTCTTATGGAGAAATGGAACTGAAACCTCATCTGCCTTATTGTGAAGAGAGTTTGAAGATTCATGATACCAAAGAACAATTGTTGAGAAACTAGATGACTCATCTAGTAAGAGTTCTATAAGAAAATCATAAGATAGAAGAGGCAACATGGGAACCTGTGGAACTTATGATGAAGAACCTCCCAAATATTTTTATGCAGTAATATAATAGAAATTTCTAGGAATAGGTTATTTGAAGAACGGGATAATTTAACACCACAAACTTCCACGGTACATTTCCCTTTGAATAATGTAATTGTTTGCGTTGTGCGCAACATGGAGTTTTAACAGACCACGACCAATCAAACAAGCTGTAATGAATTTTAATACCCACATTTTGATAATTTATAAATTTTATTTTTCAAATTGGACTTCATTTTTGTATTCAGAATATCGAAATTATCTCAGGGTGATTTTTGGATATATTTCTGAAAATATTCAATTTTTTATGAATAGTGAAAAACAATGTGTTATTGTTTAAAATCGACTTTTTATTTAAATAATAAGTTATTTTATTTAAATTTATATTAGGTAAAAATAGATAAATTTTACCTATATATGTTCAATGAAATTCATTGGAGTCATTTTATTAAAGTTTTAGATATATAATATTTTATTGAACTTTTTACCGTGTTTTACGCACCTTCTAGGCGTATTTGCAAATTTGCATAAAACATAATTTTATTGCTTCTATGAATTTATTTTAAAAAATTAGAGATACATAGTTTACATCAATAAGTAAAATGTGGTTCAACAAGATGAAAATAATTTTTGGTGAATAGTAACTTTTGACTTTTATTTACCAAGGTTAAAAGTAAATAAGGTAATTAAAGGTAAACAATTATATTATAATTACCCTAACACATGTCCTAATTATATTGTATAAGTTAATTTCGACCAATCTCATCATTAGTATGAAAATTTGATACTTTTGGTCCACTTGGATTAGATTAGGATATTTATTATTATTTTATTTAAAGAAGAGTTGGAAATGTTAAATTCAATATTTAATAACTAACCCATTTTTAATATTGGGTTATACATAAGATAAATTCAACTATAAATATTTATTATAAATCTAAAAATATTTCCTACATAATGGTGTTTTATTTATTTTTTTATACATTATATTATTAAATTTATTTATGATACAATGATTATTCAGTAATTACCTTATTAATGAAAGATTAAAATATTTGATATTCTAAATATCTAAATAAATGAAAATTGAGACTTCAGATAAATTAAACAAATTTTAATGGTTAATATTACATGTTAGGGTTGATTAAATAAATTTTCTTTGGAGTGATAAAGTTGTTACAACTTTCCCAGAAATAGAATACCTAATAGTGTCAAAATTGACATAAATGAGTTTTTAAATCACATACTATATTATTAATTGATATAATATTCCTGAAAATATAAGCATCTTCCAAAGGACATAGATAAGTATATATATTAATAATTAATAACTTGGGGTTCTTTTGTTTTTTATAGTATGTTTATTAACCATTTATTATAATAATACAAGAATACATGGTAAAAGTTAAACGATTTATCTAAGAGTTAAATATAAAAGATAAGGTTAATATGGATAAAAACCCTGTATAAAACCTATTGGTTGAATGTTTTCTGACCCATCCACTCCTTTCCCTCTAAATAAATTATTTTGGTGCCATTATAAACCGAATATGATTGTATAATAAAATAATATTTCAGGCTTTTCCTAAAGTGGCCCTTACCTCTCTTATAAAAGGGTACTTCCCCATCTTTAAAAATCACACCTAAATGCCATTTGGCTCGACCAACACCTACTTAAATATCCTACCAAATACCCTCAATTATTCCAAGATACATTAATTTGTACATAAATCCAACCTAAAGATCCCTTTTCATCAACTCAAAAGGAAACACCCGGAATTGAGGCAATAATTTCACCATCTCTTTCAAAGTTCTTTTCTTATTCCACTTCCTCTTTCATTGTTGTTTCCACACCAAAATAATAATTTAAATAAATTATACATACTATTATTTTATTATAAATATGTTATAACCATATTCATTATTCTATCATCCTATGAATGACAAGTCACCATATGTGCATACGTACGACTTACCGTCTCCATATCGTGGTGTAGTTTGTTATTCAAACACTTCATTATTTGGATGGGTGTAATAATGAGTTTAAATAATGTAAATATTAAATATAAAATGTTATTATTCTATATATATTATATACCATGAAATTACATATGATTTCACTATCAATTAAATGATATTGTCACTCGTGCATACATATGGATTATTGTTTCCATGAACACGATGAAATATATTCCCATCATAACCATTCAAGAATAATTTTCATTTTATGATGAAAAATAATTTTTGAGATCCTAATATCATTTTGGATATTAATCAAATACATCTTACCCAAAACAAACATGGCTTACATAACAAAACATATAATGTAAAATGAATCAGTTAACACCTGAAACAATGATACAATAAAAATATTATTAACAAAGAAATATTAGAAGATCATATATGATATAATATTTATATATTTGGTTCTTTTACAATTTAATAAAAATAATTTAACTATTATTCAAGAGGTTAAGTTACCCTCGATCTAGGAAAATTACATGGTAATGGTTAATTCTACAATCTCTTCATTATCTGGGGATGTATATACATGAGTATCTACTAGGATATTTTTATCATCCACATATGTGTTTCTTATAAATGTATTTCAAAACATTTTTAATATTTTCTAAACTATGGGTTAAAGTCATTTATACCTTTTTTTTAATTTTTATGAGATTTTTTTAAAAGAATCTTTCTGCCATTTTCTAAAAAAGTCCCTTTCTAACCTTTTTGACCAAGTTATGTAAAAAATGTTTCTTTAACTTATAAATCAGTTGCGGCTATTTTCCGCCATTATAACACCTTTGGAGCTTCCTTTAAAATCATATAAAAACATTTTAAAAAAAATTATAATTATGTGAGTTTTAAATGATTTCAAAATAAGAATAGATATTTCTCTCAAAATAGTTCTGATTTCATCTTTTTCAGCATCCTTTGATGGATTTTACACTTTTTTGTAGTTGATTTATTATAATATAATCATTTATATTATATTGAGGGTTTGGAGATATGTTTGAATTTCTATGTGTTATTTTTATACCATTGAAGGTTTATGGTTAATGTATTAACATTTCATACGCTGTTTTTAATATGAATTTTTAGGTTATAATTCAACCTTTTCATATGAGGAATGCATTGGACTTAGTATGTGATTGGTGGATCCTGCTATAGCTCCTTGATTCATCGGTAGGTATTATGAGACAAACTCGAGTCTTAGAAAATGGCCTTGAAAAATTATTTTTTATAGTCTTGGAACGAGGCCTTGACTATGTTTTTATGATGTCCAACATTATGCATTCTATCATTATAAAATTGGATATTGATATTACATGTGATTATTCAACTAGTAGAATATCCATTTCAATAAGTAAATAGAATTATTTGATTTATCATTTATATATTATGATGTGGATTAAGTTTAATATTATTTTTTAAACATATACATTGGCTTAAATGTTTATGGTTATTTATGAAATTTCCGGCTATATTGTCATCCTTACAGAGCATCTGAGCTCACCACTTTCATATGTTTTATTTTTCCATGATGCAAAATATATTATAACTGACCTGTAGGGATAGTCTAAGGGATACGAATGTTTTTAAATGAGAAATTTTTTTTTTGTTTTTCATTTTATAATGTAATGTAAAACTTATGTTTGTATCTAGTACTTAAAAGGCTATTAAACTGATTGGTTTTTCTAGATTTGATCCCTTGTGATCATTCCAATGTTATGTAACAATTCACCGACTCTAGGTAACTATGGTCGGGGCATTAAATTATCCCCATAATATCAATGTTATGAAAAACAATCACCATTTCCCATGCTCTTTCCTTTACAGAACATGAATATTGGGCATGGTTATCCTTCTCATACATGAGAAACAACACAAATCACTAATTTACATCCCATTCCTAGCTCATTGGAATGTCACCTACAACATCCATATAATTCTAGTAAAATAATGTTTCATGATTAAATATTCAAATTTGGGTAGTAACCACAATATGTATCACCTTATGAAACATGTTGATACCCACCTTAATTTTTTTCAATCATTAAGCATTATATGTGTGTCTCTCTTCACATGCCACACCTATCATTTTATCAATTCCTAACATAGGTCCATTTCATAGATAGATAATTCCACTGCACCCTTATCCAATTCAATTTCACCTATTTCCATCTTGTGGTACTTCAGTTTTCTACAAAACATATTGTAAATTGTCCTATAATTCTTCTTTAAGGCCATTA
This sequence comes from Viscum album, assembly GCA_963277665.1. Taxonomy (NCBI): domain Eukaryota; kingdom Viridiplantae; phylum Streptophyta; class Magnoliopsida; order Santalales; family Viscaceae; genus Viscum; species Viscum album. The sequence continues at coordinate 808,226,558 of OY728126.1, read as the reverse complement.
TCCCATGACTCGCACATGCCCACTTTCCGATTCATAATTTAGTAGAAACAGTGCTCCCAAGTGGACACTAAATTGATATTATTTAATAATAATAGGAATACACTCACATACCACCTAGATGCTAAAACATTGATCATTACCCTATAAATATCATTTTATAAAACATGGCTCATGTGCCTAAATTTCAGTCCATTCTACTCATGCACATTAGTCTCTTCTCATCGAAATCACTATTATTATAGTTTCCCATATCCCTATATCCCCCACATGTTGAGACAAAATGCATGATCCTTAACTATTCATAACAATATCTAATACCATCAATTTCCTTCCATGAGCAATCATTATTTCATTTGTATGTTCATTGAAAATAAAGAGTTACATCCACTTGATCGGTCCTTCTGTCGATTGCTTTATTGATACCAAGCACTATTACATGAGGTGCATTCACATTAAAGATACTCTAACGTATCACCTTGCCTATATAGTAAACCCGATATCACATCACTTGTTATGATATCTTACTTGATGAACCAACCAATGCCACCAATATCAATGGAAAAAAACGTCAATAGACTACACCTGAATTGTGTAACCTTTATACACAACATCAGGCACCAACTCTCTAACATCTATAGTTACAAACAAATATTACTAGTGTCTCTCACACATCCAATAATGTTGGTCTCAAATAGTTCATGAATCATGGGAATTCATCCATGATTCAATCTCATGAATTAGAAATCCCAAAGCATAAAAAACAACAACTTTAGGGACCTCAATGACTACATTTTTTATACGATGCCAAAATACCAACCTATTATGTAATGATTATCCCCGATCATCTACCTAAAGGACTACTCCCTCAAGAATTTCATTCCCATCCAGATATATATATATTTATATTTACATCACCCTTCAATTATTGGAATTTTTAGAACCAATGTCTCAGAATTTGGTAAAGTAGAATTACATTCTAGGATAAATGGTTAAAATCATTATAGTTTTTCATTGAATCTTTATGAAATTGAACATGATTACTAAGGACTCGTAAGGGGTTTTTCATCAAGGATTGTAATGCCTTAACATAAAAAAAGTCACAGCATGTCCCCCACTAGAGGAAAAATATCATCCTCATCACTATATATCATATCCCATAGAATACACAAGAACCTTCATTGGAGAGATATATATAAACAAGGAAGTCTAGCTGAGTAGAATGTCACCAACCACATATTTTGTAAGATGATATATTAGTTATTGTTTTCAATCTATGTTATTGAACCTGTATCATCAGTGATAATAATCACACAATCTATAATATATGTCATTTTAATCCTACATTAGAACAATGATGCAAGATTAGGCACCTCAATCCAGAAGGCTAAGAGAAAAAAGCCTAATAAAAACCCTTTTTCCAATGAGACAAGTTTTGGAAATAAAATAACTCATAAATAAAAATATAATCTATATTAAAATAGTTTAAATCATAAAAAACCTTAAAATTTCAATAAATAAACATAAATCTCATACCCATGGTAATGGGATTCCCTAAAAAAGATGTTTATGAGGCTCCAGGGTAATATACCAACTCTGTCCGACCAATATTGTCACCCAAAACTATCTCATCACAAGGATGAAAGGATTTTAACAAGCACCAAGGTATCATACAATTACAATTTTAATGAATTCACCCCCAATTTACATACGAAAATAAATAAAAAATTGGGTATCAATGAAAATACATATGATACATCATATGTAAAAAACTAAACCATAAATTATGACATCTAACAATTGAATAATATGGTATAAACTAAAAAATAGATAGACCATCGACATGGAACCTAAAACATCCCATTGGTTCATCTCCATGTGAACATATGTCACCACCATCCCATCCGATGAAAACGATATATGATTCTTGAGATACATACTCTATATGAATATCTTCCCATTAACTATATCTTAAAAGACCTAGGAAACAATCGCCCAAAGGATTAAAGTAGAATGAGAGAACTAATTCTTATTAGGATACTACCATGAAACAATACAATTTATATATACATTTATATTTTACTTCATATAAAAAAATATATCAAATAATTTCAAATGAAATCTTTTTCTATATAAATCATCATTTGGTTTTCCTTTAAAACCCTGGATTATTTAAATTCACAAATAAATATTACATAGCATTTATCTATGAGGATTAAAAAGAATAAATAATGAGGTTTCATGAATCCATATCAATATCATGGGATAAAAAATTTAATATCAAATAAACAAACTTGTAATGTATCCACAAAGAAAAAATGGGAAAATCACAAGACAAGGGTGTATAAAAAATAGATGAATATGACCACTAGTTTTCATAAGTGGTTATAAAAGTTTGGGAACTTCATTCCCCCAGAAAGGATACCCACTAGAAACTATTCCATCATGGGAAACTACCCTAGTGATAACTAACACCATTGAGACTCATATATATTTAGTTTTTAACCATACCCTAAGGTTCTCATGGTGTGCTAATATAACATCATTACATTCAAGAGTCTCCTTTCACAATAAATTAAATATTTTCTTAGTAAAATACAATTCATTTCTCACCCAAATTTTCAATATTTATTTTACATAGTGTTTCCAAATGGATTCCATGCTTGAAAAAATAATTTCCTTTTCAAATTAATCTTTGAGTTATTTTATAAAAAACATGTGTATTGAAATTGTTTCCATAGAAAACCCCTATTGTTCAGAAATCATTTACATGGACCTAAAAGACAAGTTAACTTCTAAAAGAATTTAAATCTTCAATTTCATATTTATAAGAAGATGAAAATTAAAATAACAAAATGAATTCGATGGGATAGACAATATTATAGAGAATCCTACCAGAAGAATAATGGAATACTCATTTCTTTTTAAACTTGTGATGTGAAATGAAGAGATTTGTTCCTAAAAATGTAGACATCAAATGAACGACATCATCTCTCTATCCAAAATATTAGATAAAAATTTCATACCAAAATTGGGTTCCAATGGATCAAGGGTATGAGATATTGAAGATAAATATGTGGAAAGGGGAAGAAAATGAGAAAGAAAATAATGTAATTTTATGCGATCCACCAAAAATGATCAAATATTTCCAATAAATCAATGGAGGAGCGCTATAAAAAATCATATTGGGGAGGCTTTGATCTAATGATTGATTAGGTAGATTTTTGATTTAAAAATGATCAGAGGGTTTTCAGAAAATTTTTATTTTTATAAAGTTCATATGTGGTCAAACGGTTTGGCCTCATGGTTAGAGAATCTATTCCAAAACCATGTTGTATACTCTATCCATGAAATCAAATTCTCAAAAAAATTTATGAATAGAAACATGGTTTCAAAAACCATGAAAAATTCATTCAACAACCTTTGGACAAAATCCATAACATCAGAATGGTTTTCCTCGAAACTCACATAGTTAAGAACCCCATCCCCAAAACAATGAAATTGCTACTGGACTGTATAGATCCCTATAACATTGTTAATATACAGTTTATCTAAACCATGTGACTATCCTATTATGCCATAAAATATTAATTTTCAACTCCAACTCCCAAAACCTCTATAACCATATATAAATAATCCAATCTATAAAATAATCATACCCATAACCAATAGGGTATCATAATAAGCCCAACCATAAAATTATTCTGTCCCTAGAAGGCCTTAAGATCACAAGCCTAACAAGAGATAATTCAATTTCCAGTTCTTCACTTCCTCATGCTATCATATCTCACGGTTTACCACACTACAATTCATTTTCACTCGGACAAATGATATAAACTTTTCATGAAACACTATGTAATGTGGGTCCATTATTAAAGGAGGCCTCTAAAATAATGAGGTGTCAGGTTAAATTAAAAAATCCTCCAACTCAATAACATGGGAAATATCTGGTTGATATTTATTCAATTGAAAAAATGAACACATCATGCATATAATTTAATTTAGTGTGTAAGTCTAATTGATAATCCATCTTACTTCTCCACAATCTCAAATTGTCCAAAATTTGGAATTGATTACCTAACCTACTTCCCCAAAAAATTATGTCCCAACAAAGTTAAACCATTTAGGGTAACCTAATCATGTACATCTAACACTATCAAACAAATAGTTTTATTGAAATATGGTTCCTAGTAACTCTATGTTGCCACAAAATTATTCCTGATCAATTTCACAATTATTTTTCTAAAGAAAATAATGTTGTGTTAGACCATGGACCACTCTCCATCCTCTACTCAACAATGAGGTGATATGAAGGGCCTCTCATGTAACACCTTAAAAGGTATCATCCTGATATAATCTTGATAACTATTATTATTAAGAAACCTAACTAAGGGGAGATATTTCTACCTTGATCCACTAAATCCATGAATGTATACCTGATGCATGTCTAAAATATGTTTTATGGTTCATATAAACTGGACATCCATATATGGATTAAAATTCATGATCAACATTAATTTAGAACCCATAACTACCAATAATAAACTCCAAAACATAGTTGTAAAGATATTATCCCAATATAAAATGGTAGATGATGGTGCACCATGAATTCATATAATATTCACACATATAAGTTCCCAAGATTCTCCACCTTCGTCAACAACCCCATTGATAGAAAATGTAATGATTTTTTGGGTTTATTAATACTCAACCATATCACATTCTAACCAATATGAGTACGAGGTTTTCCAATCACAAGGTATATGTCTATATCATGCCACTTCCATACTATAATGTGAATGGGTTACAATAAACATGTAATCCTATAATGTCCCACCTTAATTACATGACATGTAAGGAACTGAAACAAAAAAAATATAGTTTATCATCACATTCCTAGCCATCAATAATAATGTATAATATCAATATACATATTGGTATTTCAAGGGTGAAAAGAAAAATTGGATTGGTTTCCATCAATCATGAATTCCTATATCAAAGTTATTAGAATATCCATAATTACACAAATGTGAAATACTCCATTCAGAGACTGAGATGACTCGCATGAGGTCTCCCCACCAAAAATATTCATGTTAAAGAATTTATATCTACATCCTTTGAATATCCAAGATGAATCTGATCATCCCTAAGTGATCCATCCTGAGAAAAATCTAGGAATACATTTCTAATAGATCTCTCTTAATTCACGTTCATCTTAGTAAATAATCCCACAAAACACCATGCATCTATTGATTCCTTCACAACATGAGTTAGTAGTATCTTTCTTAAAAAATATTTGACCATGTTTACTCTTTTATGTTTTATTCAATAATTAGATCATTGGTATGAATGTACCCCACCAAGTGTCATTTCCTCATGTTCATATACCTCTTACTAAATATATAATTTAGACTTATATTGTCTAAATATTCTATAAACCACTCCCCAAAGTTGTGGTTGTGAAAATTCATATAAGAGTTCAACACTACCATAGAATCAACATAATGAATGGTAACATTCTTCTAATAAGGGAATAAATGATGAGAGAATTAATAAATTACTTATCTCCTCTATGTCAGAGCAAAACCCAAACCCATACCTAATTCATCATAGTAAACATCATAACCAATACCCATATTAGTAAGAATCATGGTATGAGTTGAATTTAATTTCATGTTTAACTTCTTAAAATAACTCTGTAATAGATTACTCTAACCAAATATCAATCCCTAATATGTTAACTCTTTCATTGAGATGAAAAAATGGGGAAGTCCCAAACAAATCGCCAGTAATAACCAATGGATCCCTCAAATATCCAGATACCAAACACATATTTAGGTCCTCCCCGAACATCACCACCTATATCATTTTAGAATCCATATATACCAAATTCACATAACTCACATGGCCCATAAATGGTTCCTATTTAATAAGGAACTTTCATTTTGATAGCTTTATATACATACAATTTTCATTCAATATCCTAAGGAAGATATTCAAATTCCCTATATAATATTTCTCTTATTTGTAATGAAAATGATATATTACACAAGAAAAACCAAAAAAACAAAAAACAAAGGAATATTTGATCAATCAAAGACTTTAAAATTAAATAAATTCTTATAATGCCAAACAACATGAAAATATACTCCTGATGACCATGCCTAATCCTGAACATCTCTTAGGAATATATTCTGCTCGAGCCCTCAATTTATCATACCCCAATCTCTGTTCAATATTTAATAATAATCAGAATCCCTTTAGTTGATAAAAAAGTTTATCAATCCTATGAAATGGGTATATTATTTTAATTGTGACCTTTTTGATATTTTTGTAATCTATAAAATTTCAGAGAATCAATTACAAATTTATTGAAAAGAAGATAAGAACTACCCAAGGATAAAATATGTGATGAATAAATTCCATAGAATAATTATCCTCAAGATGAATATTTATTTTATTAAATTTCATGTTTTTTATATAGTGTGAAATAAATGAAATAATCCTTGTCTATAGTTGATAGTCGATGGTAAAGAAATATTCTATCTGAAGCGAAAACATAGGGAATCATCTTGAAAAATGTTGAGATTATCACTCTCTACTATAGTAAGAGGACCACTAATATGTGGATAAATAGAAATAAAAATCACATCTAAATATTTGAATGAGAATGTATTCAATCCCAGGAAAACATGACCCTCTCTGAGAGATCTAGGATCCCACTCACCATAAAAGACATTACTGACTCTACAAAAAGAAAATAATTGCACTCGATGGTTATTATAATCTATATGGGATTTGTATCTAATTATCCAATATATTACAATGATGAGATAAAATATGTCAACATAAATAACTAAAAAATTCTATATAGTTTTTAGGCCTATGATCATCACCTGACCCTTGGTATATTTAAAACCATGATGCGAATTCATTACCAATGGAGTGGAAAGAGTCTTCATAAAAATAATATCTTTTGAGTTCAATCCCAACACATAGATAAGATTGGATGAGATAATAAATTAGTTTCACCAATATCAAATATGTCCATAACCAAAGATGATAAAATAAACACCATACTTATCATGGTAGTTGGTCGCACCTCATAATCCTTTGGTGTATACTATGCTATATAGAGATGAACAGCCTCACAATAACCCTTGTTCACAACTTGAGCATCATGATGGGTATGTGTTTGAGATCCCACACAATTTCAAACATTATATATTATCTAAAATAACTTGGTGGAGGTGAATATATATCTACTTCTATGGTATTATCTCTCATAGAAACTATGAAGATGACCAAATTTTCCAGCACACCCGACACCCCATGGGTACTTCCATATATTTTGGTTTAAGGTGTGCATTTCAACAACACTAGTAACAGACCTATGAAAATGGCCATAATATTAGTTTCAAACTCCTAACAGTATCACAGTTCTTGTCACCTTACATCCTCTTATGGAAAAATTCATTTTCTAGATTCATCCATTTATCAATAATGCTCTAAATATAACTATATTATAATATATAAATACCAAAACCATAATAGCCTTGTTCAAAAATTATTCATTGTTGGGTAGGAACATATGACTCATTATCCACCAAATATCATTCCTAAATACTGTATCTAACTTCACCACATTGAGATAGTCATAAGAAATAATCTCTTGATATTGGCATGCTAACTAGGAAAATTGAGTAGTGCACTCTATTATAGAATGACCTCTCTGTTATAAAGAAACAGACTCACATGCCTTCAACAAAATTAGTGTCTTGGGATAGAAATTTTAAATGACGGGTTTTTTGAATGTGTTCTAAGTGAGGTAATTTTGATAATTCACTTGAATAATAGATTCCCACCACTTCCTTCCCAAACAATCAAGGATTTAAGTGTATAAACCATCCATATTGTATTCTAGAGTTTTTAATGAAGTGGGAAATCCTTTAGATCCTCTCAATCCATTCCTCTAATTCCCAGGGTCCCATATCACCATAAAAGATTACTAGATTATATTTAATGGATTAAATATCATGGTCCACCCTTAATTCTAATTCAACACAAGAGACTTTAATAAAAGGCTATATCTTTTAAACTATATATTCAAAAAATTCCATGTTAACCAAAGGATTCACCCAAGAGGCTTGATCGGCGGTTTTTTCAAAGCACATGAAGACATTTGACTTGAGGGATCAATAATATTTAAAATAAGAGGTCAAAAATTATTTTGAACTGAATTTTATTGAATTATCAGAAATTTAATTTTTAAAACTATGTCCCATAGGCCTAAAACTATTAAATAGGATGGTATATAACTAGAGAATTCCAATGGAAACTCCATGTTTGTCAGGTTTTTGAGTTGATTGGGAACACTTCCACACTAACTCTTGAGTTCCGAAATTCCTATCACCTGTCTATTAACATACCAAATATACTACAAGATGATATAAAAGCATGATCACGTGCTTCATCAATGACATAACCCTTTGGTTGAAATTTCAAATAGACCAACCTAATTAAACAAATAATGTAACCCAAATTAGCCTTTCATAAGGCCTGAATCATATTCCAGGTCTCTATGGGTGGGTAACAAGAACCGAGGTATCATACAAATAACATGGTAATGATCTCACACTCAATATAAATATGATAAGAAATAAAGAAACATGTTATCATAGTAGATATTTATGTTGTATCATATGAAAAAAACAACCAATCATTAAAAAGTAACATCCAAAAACATAAAAACAATGTCTAAAAAAACTAACTAATAGACCATCAATATGAAACCAAAAAAAATCGATGAGTCCATCTATATACAACTATATTTCACCACCATCCCAACCCATTATAAGGAAACACAATCTAAGATAACCATTCTCTAAAAGAAGATCTTCCCTTTACCAATATCCTATAATACCGAGTCTGAAAACACCCAATGAAAAAAATTAGGGTGTGAGTAATAATTCTCCATAACAAACAACAAATAATCTAAAGAATTAATATCCATCAGCATCAATTAGATTTATTATAAATCATTTTCCAAATGGATTTCAAAAAAAATAATTTTGTATGTTAAATTTTCTATGATGTTTCCTCTTAAAAACATTCCATATTTCAATACAAAAATAAATATGAGACATAATATACTCATGAAGTATAAATAGATAAAAAAATTGGATTTAAGCATCTATATATATATATCAAGTTTGAAAAATAAACATAAAAAATAAACAATCATGTAATGAATCTTCAAAGAAGCAAAAGGCTAATCATAACACAAGTCTCTACACACCATTGATAAACAAGACAACTAGTTGACAAACGTGACTTCTAAAGTTATTGAACCATGGATCCCAAAAAAGGATACCCAATAGAAACCATGTAAACATGGGAACCTCCAATAGTGATAAATAACTAAACTATGGATTTTATATGTCTATTTTTTCACTTGTACACCAAGGTATTCTCGAGGTGAGAATATATAATAAACACATTTTAAAAATAATTTTCTATTGTATAAAACATTTTTCATGGAAAACCCATTTCTTTTCTTTCCCAAATTTTCATAAAAAATATATAGAGATACCACACTATGTTCATTCTTGAAAAACCACTTCCTTTTCAAAATAATATTTCTGGAAATTTATCAAATAGATCATGTGTATCAAAATTGTTTCCATAAAAAACCCACTTTTTAGAAAACAATTTGATAGCCATCGAATATTAATTCATGTCTCATCGATTAATAATCATCAATTAAATATATCAAAATAAATGGAAATCATATGAATATAAATCATGCTAGGGGATAGACCATAGGATAAAGACAACCTCCTCATGGTTGTTGAAAAAGTCATTTCCTTCTTAAATATTAATGGGATAAAATGATATGCATATCTCTCCAGCCTATATATATAAATAAAAATATCAATTCTCTATCCACAAACTCTCATATTACAATCAAATCAAAATTAAGTACAAATAAATGAAGGGGTTGAGAGACAGAAGATGGATCTGGGGAAAATACAACAAAACAACAGAAAAATTGTATATACCTTGACGAGATCCACCCAAATTGAATAATTAGCACTATAAAATTATTTCTCGAGTCATCTTAGGCCACATAGAGGAGATATTTTGGGATAATAATGGATTTGAAGGAGATTAAAGTAAAAAAACCAATTCCATTGGGTTAATTGTATGTTTTATGATATTTAGATTTGGTCACACTGTTATGACACACATTTAGAAACATTTATCACTTAAAATGTGTTATCAACTATCCATTTAAATCCATGTCACATTCTTTCATGGTAATAGTTAAAAAATTAGAAAAACCATGCCAAAAATGTGTAACAGCCTATAGAAAAAAACACAAACATTTAAGTTGTTATCCTAGAGACTCACACACTTAGAAAAATAATCATAAAACCATACAAATTACCACCACAACACATATATCCATGTCATATGGTTACATCAGGGTTAAAACTAACCATGAAGATATCATGTACCTGACCTATTTTAAAAGAAACAATATTTATTTAACACTTGAATCCTACTATCCTTTATAACCTCACATTAGATTAAAACTAATAATAAAAAGAATACTTGTTATGTAATGTTTATAATAGCCTATCAGGGTTCCATCACAAGATACAAAACATTTTATATATCTTGAATTCCATCTCCCAAAATAGTAAGAAAAATTAAAAAATAAGGATGCCACTTTGTTACATCCCGACCCTGATTAATATGTATAGTACCCGGATTGGAGGCACCGCATGAACTAATGAGTGTATCCTTGTATGCTAGAGGCCTCCAACTAAAAGAGTGGGTATAATATAATATTATGAGGAGACCATCCCTATTTCAAATAGGTCTACTATGTTTTTTAGATTTTTTGATGATTTTTCCCACCATAACAATGAATCCAATGTATTTCAACCAGAAATATAGTGATAATTACTTAGGTGATTAACTCATCCTGATATATAGTATGAAAATATAGGGAATACATAATTCTTATATCACAACATGTGGAAGACTTTTTCTTATTATAAAATGGTTCCTATAAGTTGATCCCTAGTAGTTCTAGAGACTCAGCCACAAATTTTAAATCCCATAACTCCCAGAAGATCATAAGGGGAAGGACCTATACTCTTTAAAGAACCTATATAATCCCATATACAAATACATGTGATTCTCTACTGTAGTATAAAAAACCTCCCTGATCATGGAGTTCTTTTTATCACAAACCTCCCAACTAGGGGATTTTTTTTAGTATCTTATACCTCCGTATTATGGAATTTTTCTTTATAATTCGAAAACTCGTAGATCGGTATTTTCAATTTAATTAAAAAAACCACCACCACAAGAACATTTTCCAAATAAAATTATATAAAAATTCCCCCAACAAAATTTTCCATCAAAAATATTCTAAAAACCCACCCTTGAGGTTTTTTTGTCTCATATATAAAAATAAAAGGAAAAAGGGTTGCACGAATGGATAAAATTTTCATCAATATCTAATTCCCATAAAATCACATGCATGTTATGGGTTATAAGGAGACACATATAACTATATCTACCCATTTCCAACACTCGTACTCAAGTTTATTCCATCACATGTGAACTGACCACCCCAATGGTCATAAATTATAAGATGCACCCTTCATATGGTTCTTCGGGTCATACAAAAAGTAGAGGCACCTCACTTGGAATTCTTGGTCTTAATATTATGTCTTGGATAAATGGATATTATAGGGGGTGTGTCACATTCCTCAGTAGAATTGTAAATGGAATGAACACATAACAATAAAGTATACATCACATCATGAAACATATAGAGAGACATCTCATAGAATTCCTTAATGTATGGGGTCCTTCTAGGTCGTTCCGTACACACCACATATCTATTGCCTCCCCGAGGACGACCCAAATGATAGTAATATATAAAGGGGGATTTAATAGGTCTAATTCAATGATCCTAGGGGATACAATGTAATATTATGGACTTTCACAACCTAATAAGTCTAATAGACATAATGGGTGGATAGGTAATGGACACTAAGCCTTGTATATTTCAAATCATTTGGTAAATTTTACTCGATGTTTTCTAGTGTCGTGATGTACAATTAGACTAAGCCTTGTCCTTTAGTAACCGTTGTAGAAAACACATGCACAAAGTCTATGTTTTCCTACGCTCTCTACACCCATTTACTCTTAGGTTCTGATGTAAGTTAAGTAATTAAATTAAAATTTTATTATTAAAATTAAATTAATAAATCTAGGTGTTTGGGGGTTCATTGACTTAGTAGTGGGACCATACATACACATGTGTATTAAATCATGAATCATCCCCTAGGAATAATACCGAAACCTATTTCAATTCTATTAGTCATATCAAAAAATGAATTGTGATTATGCCTCATTATTTTTATGAACACAAATATAAATACATATAACATCATGCATAAATCCATAAGGCTAGTACCGGGACCACCTACAGCTTTGTAAGACATTTATATTCAACGTCTCATATTAGTAGCTTCACTCAATGTCTGCATAGTTTTCAAGCCTCAATCATGATCATATATCCACTTGAGGATCAAATTCCTAAAATTTAAATAAAAGATAATTTTTAAAATTTAAATTAATTAAAACCATTTGATCACAATTGGCATAATGCTTAAATTCTCACTCAGATCTCCTGTTGTACTAAAATCATTCGCAATAGAACCAGGTAGTCTTTTTCACATACCCTTATCCATAAATAAAAAATACCCAGAACCTGATGACATGAAAATATATAATTTATATCAATTTTAATAGAAAAGTTATAAAATTTATCATAATTAAATACATAAATGAAACAATGTGATGTGATAAGTGGACATTGTCAAAGGGTGTCCTCATAGAAGTATGCATAAAATCTCTATAATAGCATTACAATTCCACCATTATACGATGTAATCATTCAAAAAACTATCCTAGATAAATATAATATTAAGAAATAGTGGAGGATTAGATCTAGAGAGGATACCATAGGAGGATTAAGAACCTTAATCACTAGAAATAAACACAAAAAACAACCCTAAACTAAGCTAAAGGGAAGAAGATGGGTTGTGAATAGTGGGTTCATTCATTTTTACAAACAAGGGATATGAGGGATAATACTTATAAATATGGAAAGGGGAAAATTGTATTTTTGGTATCCCTTTCAAGGACATAATCTAGTCGGTACTCAACCACTGACTAGCCTGTAACTAGCATGTGACTCACCAAAGGTTGCAGAATACAGCCCCAGCTCCTGGCCCCCTCTAGTGCTCTCTCATTCCTCCTTTCTATCTCTCAATCTTTATTCCATTTCAAAAATACCTCCCTTGGAAAGTTAGAACTCATAGAATACTATCATAAGTCATGTTATTATAGACAAACATCAACCAATTTAAAAGTTCAAATTCCCCCTATTTCATTATATGAAATTGGTATGGGTTTATTTATTTATATCAATGAGATAAAGGATCTTCCCCTTCCCTCATACCTTTAGAATCTAGTACAGGACCCAAAAGAATCTTATTGGTCAAATAAATTGTAGTGGTACTTATAAAAAGGATTTTTTCTATCCAAGAGTAAGTACCCTCACTAGCAATGAAAGAAAGAAACTAACTTTATACTCTAAGATCATTTCATGTTGAGAGGGGATATACTTATTTATTCAAAGGTTTCTTCCTTGAATCTTATCCATAAGTCAAACCAATTTTTGTGAAACTATGACTAGCCTAACTATGAATATCCCTTGGATTAAGTTTTTTAGAATCCTTACTAATCATTTTACCCTCACGGACAGAGTTTGACCCATCTTCAATGAAAACCTCATTATTTACAATTACATCGAGGTGTTCTTACTGAAGGATCCCTAGTCACTGATTGGATGAGAAATAGTTAAACTGAGACTCTGAATATCAATATTCATTTAAAAAACTATTTAAATAATTGTTCACAAAAAATTAATTAAATGAACAATTTTTATTCTTTATAAAAATATGGTCTTTCTATTCGATAGATTTTTAAAAAATTGACCATTTCCCCAAATTCAATGAAATATTTCATTCTTTAAAAACTAATAAAAAATATAAAATTTAAGAAATCAAATTGGAAATGAAAAGTTTTTATATTTAATGAAAAATTATTATTGAAAAAAACATTATTTTCACTAAGGAATCCACATGAATAATATAGTATAAATTTCTCATTTATAATAATTCTATTTTTAGAAAAAATATCAATGGTAGGATTCCATATCTATACATCCAAGACTGAAACCATAGCCTATTTCACTATTCATCTCTCATTATATAGAATATTTATTTTTATAATGGAACTTCTATAAACCATCACATCTATATGGATGAATCTTAGTATTCTCAATTACAATATCTGACAAAAAAAATTTTTTTTCAAATGGACACGATCACACATTCAGATAACATCGATGAATAAAAAAATATAATTTTTTCAAATTATTGATCAATTTTATATTCCAAATATCTTATTATAAAAAATAGAATAAAATATATGGAATTACAAATTTTTATGTTTATAAAAACTATATTTAAAAAAATAACAATTTATTGAAATTATTTTATAAAAAATAATATTTTTACACAACTACAGAATTGACAGAAATAATGAACATTTAAATCCTTAATAACTATTAATAAATATACCGGGAAACAATTTATCCAATTACATAGAGGGGATTATATCAACATTCCAAGATATTCTATTATTGAAATTTCAAAATTACAGTATCTAAGATCTCATGGAGGGATCAAAATTTTGAATCTATAATATAATTTACATAAATAATTCAAAATTCATAGATTAACTTTCTTAAATTCACTATTTCCAAACCCATGAAATATCTAGAGACTATTCAAGAAAAAATTATATATTCAAGAAGTTGAGAAATATTTAAAACATATCCATTGTTTTAACATTATTTATGTGCATTCATAAATGAAACTAACTATTTCTTGGAAGATATGAACTGATTTTGGACCATGATAATCTAAAATTATACATGTTTTAAATTCAAGTAAAAAAATTAAATTTATAAGAGATAACAATGTTTCTAAAATTTAAAATATATAATAATTTTTCATCAATTATTGTTTTCTCACATGGTTAGGGAAAGAGTGTATGGAATAATTTTTCAATTTCATGGTTGACAATGTTGGTAATATGGTTAGATATCATGGTTATTCTTACTTTGTTCCTAATTACCCATGATATATTTACATGAATAGTAAGAAATCTTGGTTCTTGTAATTATGAACCATTAGATAAACTTATTTTTTCCCTAAAAAATAAAAAAGTTCAAATGGAAATATAAATTTAATAATAAATATTTCTATCTAGGGAACCACTGTAATGGACCAGACCTCTTCGGTCTATTAATTTGTGAAAATGTGGTGTTGGAAATGATCTGGATGGTCAAGGTGGCTTGGGGTGCATTTTGTTGGACTTTTTAAGTAAATCTAAAGGGTTGTGGCCTTCCCATGGGAGGAGAACGGTTTGCCTAAACCGTGCGGGCAAACCGTGGAAGGATGGTCTTGAGGGAAGTGGCTAACACACGGTTAGTGCACGTTTTGTCTAACCGTACGGACTAACCGTGAGAGGAGTGATTGTCGAGGTAGAAGTTATTGCACGGTTAGCGCACGGTTTGTTAAACCAGGTAGGCACTTAATGTTAGATCCTAAAATTGTGGATCTAACTCGTTTTGGCTTTAATCACCTCATTTAAGCCGATAATCGTCCATAACATGGTATTACCCTTACTTGGAGTTGGAAGAACCTCTCCCAAGAATTTTGGAGGTGATCTAGAGGCTTCTCTTCACGAATTGAAGTCGGATTCTTGAGGTATGTGGTCGTTCTTCCCCATTCTTTTTTGGTTTCTTAGATCTGCTTGGATCTACTCCTCCTCTTCTCTCGTCTTCTTAGATCTTTGCCAGTTATGGCCAGATCTATGTATGTTGATGTTGTTTGTGATGATCTTTGGTCTTGGTTGTGATCGGAGAGGATATCTATGGAGGATTTTTGGAGAATCTACCCGGTTTCTTAGGCATTCATCGACCGTTGTGGATTTCCTCGAAAACCCTTGTGATAGGGGATTTGTGGCTTCTCTAATTATTATGTGCAATCGTAGAGTTAGAAAGATTTATCCATTTGGATCATAATGGAATTCACCTAATTAAGTACATGAACCGGATTAAAATAATTGGCTTGATCACATGTTGTTTCTTTGTACCGTGATAACGGTTTTCCTCTTGATTTGCTAGATAGTGTGATATATATGCCTTGCTTGTTATCATGTTTTTCTTGATGCGAATTGATAAAGAACGTAAAGCCAGAATTAATTAATAATTCATTGTATAAAGATAAAGAGTTAGGTAAATAAATCTGTTTGTTTTTGTTGTTATAGTTGTTCTAATTTGATATTGATCAAATTTGGCATAGAAAGCATGTTTAATCTTTGGTAATAGCTTACTGAATTTTTTCATGATGTTGGAACCAACGAATTGAATTTGTTAATTCATGATGGATTAAACAACTTAATTGAGTTCCATGAAGGGTTCAGAGTTACCCTCTTGTTGTGAATTAGGGATAAAAGCCCATTTGATGTGATTGTTGGTGTTTCATGTTTGAAGGTCGGATGCCTTGTTAAAGGTCTAGGAGCCCATTTGATGTAATGTGTTATTTTCTTGCTACTTGTGTTGTGCTGTGACCCTGGTAGGGGAGCTATGATATCTTGTGTTGTTATGTGACCCTGGAGGGGTGTTGCGATATGAGGAGGCATGGAGGCCTTGTGGTTGTGGTAGTGGATGATGCCTAGAGTGGCGAGATGCCTCGGTTTAAGAATGTGGGTGTCAGGGAGGACATCGGGGATGATGGAATGGGATGGTTGTGATTAATGGATGTTTGTTGATTCTTGGTTGTTTATCTACTTTACTTTTCCCCATTTCTCAAGGAATCTGTTCTTGCTTACCCTTTTTCAGAAAGGGGCGAAGACGCGCGGGGTATTCCATGAGCTTTCTGTGTTTAGCCTCTCATGCGATAATGGGCCTACGCACTTTCTATTGGCGGAAAAGACTTGACGGGTAGTATATCTACTCACCGTGTTGAGCCCCCTTGTGTTTAGTAGCTTAGGATGCTTTTCTAGAATTCCTGTGAATGTGGGAAAGTAATTCTGAAATGAATGTTTGATTAAATGATGTTAATCCAAAGGGATGGAGATTCTAGAATTTAATGGTGATGTTATAACTTTAAAGGAACAGTAAATTTGGAATGTGATGCCAAGAAAGATTAAATGTGTTTTTTTTCATGGTTAATTAATGTGTAAAGAATTTATTAACATATTGTGGAATTGATGAAAAAGGTAATGAATAAACCTAATGATGTTCTTTAACTAGTTGTGTGCTTATAGGATTTATATTCTTAGAAATAGCAGCCCGGAGTCCGAGAAACGTTAGCTGCAGCATAAGCTAAGACTAGGTTATTCTCATAGTATGGTTGTGAGTTATATATATTCTGTACTTTTTATGTTTCTATACGCTACTCTACCCTGTCGGTAAGGGAAACTGACACCCCGGGGATTCTGAGCCCTCGAGGGTTGTTTTCTCCAACATTCTGGTGGGAGGATGAATGGCTGACTACCCCCTTTGACACTGCTCTCTTCTATTGGTAGATACTAGTGTCATTGTCACAACGGTTAGTTTTCCCCATATATTTGTATAGAGTGGTTGTAATGGATTGGGCTTACTTCCACACATATATTTTGGATATAGAGTCCTATGGACTACTATACGTGTAATGTGTATAGGCTGTGATGGGTTGAGGATCCTTACTCGGAGTATGGGCTGTAATGGCTTGAGGTATAATACCTGACGTATGATACACGTTATGAGAGCTATGGTGGCACCCAAAAACTACCTGCTTACTTGTGGTTGTGAGAATGGTGTGGAGTTTATCCTAGGTGTCTGCGGTCAAGCCTTTGTGGTACATGAGGTGCAAATTGTGGAGCATAGCCCATGTTTATATGGGTAAGCCTTTGGAGAGAGATTCATAGGACATATGTCGTTGTGGCAAAGTGAAAAACCAGTGGGGAAGTATTAGCAGGGTACCCATGATATTCTTTACTATATGCTATATTGTTTTATGCATTACTTGGTGAGAGTATCCATGGTGAGGTTGGGAACATAGTATACATTTTTAGGTGACGAATTAGTTTCACTTGTTGTTCACTGTGCTTTAGCATGATTTCTTTACTTTTTACGAGAGGCTTTGGGGAGGATCCTACTGATTATACTGTTATAATAACCCTATGTATATTTAAACGGCTTTTTCGATCGCTTGGAGCCGGTTGGAGATCAAGCTAGTTATTACTAGCTTGGGGTTGCAGGAGCTGTTCAGGCTTGTGGTTGTTGCTGTTTTTACTTTCTTTTGGGTACATGTAGTTTTTCCCCTTTCAGTTTTAGTACTTTTGCATGGAATTATATATATGTATTTGGGTTTCTTTTATACTTCAGTTGGATTTGGTTGGTGTCTATCTTATCTCTCTCTTTCGCATGAGTTCTCTTAGAGGGTAATGCCTCCCATCTGTGTTTTTATTATACCCTCGGTGCTAGTCACCAACCCGGGGCCTGCTGGAGGTGGGACTCGGGGGGTCATTATCTCCCTTTCCACATTCCAGCCCCAGGAGGGGTACACATTGTGGGGAGGGTTCATGATAGAGTGGTATCAGAGGAGGTTGAGGGATAATATGGAGTATGGAGTTAGAAACATGTGAGGTTGCATGGGTTGGTAGGGCAACAGTGTCATTCATGATTAGGAAGTGGGGTAAACACTAGAGACCGGCAGAGACATAGGCGTTTACGGCCACCTTTAATCGGTTGCACGAAACATTATGTTTACAATGGCTACTAAATAGGGTGATATTAGTTGCAGGGTAGAGACCTAGGAAAGGATCATGAATCATTCTTCTTTGTGCCTTTGTTTGAATGGGTAGACCTTGGGATAGCTAAAACTAAAACGAATTGAAGAAAACAATTAATTAATTGATGTTGAGTTTTCCATATTCCATCCATAGGAACTATAATTGTTTCTTATTTTGTAGGTATGGATCTAGGTCTACTTCCTTGTCAGGTTTGAATATAAGATGTTCAGTAGGCTATTCCAGCAAGTCGCCACAGGATAGAGGTTGATGAAGACGACACTTGGAGGAAGACACTCCGAGAGTTTCAGCGCCAGAGTCTGCAGAAGTATGAGGGCGCCGTTTCAGATGCAGTCACAGAAGACAGGTTGGAAGAGGTTGAGATAGGCTTCAGTTCGATCCGTGCTCAGAAGGAGCACTGGGTGTCCTTGGTTGTGACGATGATTCGTGGAGCAGCAAGTCAGTGGTGGTTGTTGTTCCTCGGGGATCGTGAGCAGTCGGTGATCTCATGGGAGGAGTTCTGAGAAATGTTTATAACAGAGTTCCTTTCTTCGACTACGAAGGAGTCTAGTCGCCAGGATCTTCATACCCTTCTACAGGGGATCTCCAGTGCTCGAGAGTTTGTAATCCATTTCAGGGACCTTCTATGATATACTTCGGACCTGTTACCAGATAAGGAAACTAGGACGAGGAATTTCGAGGAGGCCTTGCATCTAGAGATCCAGTACTAGGTCACCCCATTTATGCTAAAGAAATATCTTGGGGTGTTGGATATGGAAGAGGTTGTTGAGAGGACTTTGTCCAGGACCGGATCGTCACGAGAGGGGAATCAGCACGATTCCTCACGGAGCAGAGCTGTGGTCTAGGGTTCCCGGTTTTCAGGGCAGAAGAGTTTACATTCAGTCGGGGGGTAGTTCCCAGCCCTTCACATCTCGTTTCTCTGAAGACAGAAACTCTCAGGCATATGTCAAGGGATCAGGCGCTTTTTTTTCTTGTGGTGGTTGTTGCCATCAGTATCGGGAGTGCCCGACCTTTTAGAGAGGTCATCGTGCACCGGGCGCTCTGCTCCAGGTTCCTCTATTGAGGGAGTTCCATCTAAGGCAGGAGCAGTAGGTTGCAGTAGCTTTAGATCAGTATAGGGGAGATGGGGCGGGCCGAGGACATCCCCATGACACTCCCCATCCTGAGAGAGCAGAGCGCGGACATGGTGGTGGTCGTCATCAGGGTCACAGAAGTCATGGAGGAGGTTGTGGTCAGCTTCATGCTCTAGCGTTGCCAGCTCCAGTCGAGCTGGATGTCGGTTGAGTAACCCTTCTCTTTTTTTGTACCTTGGTGTATGCCTTGTTTGATTCAGGAGCGACACACTCTTTCATATCACCTACCCTTGTCCATGCATTGGTACATTAGGTAGAGAGGCTTCCAGTTCCCTTGGCGTTGACTACGCCAGTTGGAGGTCAAGCTAGCTTGTTTGAAGTATGTAGAGACTATGAGATAGTGTTGGGGCAACAACTCTCTTGGGGAGATTTCTTATGTTTATGAATACAACCATATGATTTTATCCTAGGCATGGATTGGTTGTATTCGGTGCAGGCTATTGTGGATTGATTCAGGAAGAAAATCGTTTTCCTTGGTGCGGATGGAGAGCAAGTGATTTTTATTGGTGAATGAGATCCTCGGATGGGTGACAGGCAAGTTCCATCTTTATCATCCATGGTGTCGGAGATGATGCTGAGTTCATTAGAGGTTCGGATGTTGGTTTTTCCTAGGGTCTTAGAGGAGTACCATGATGTCTTTCCCGAAGAGGTTGTAGCATTTCCCCCTCGACAAGATATCGAGTTTATGATCGAGCTACATCCAGGAGCCTCTCTTATCTCTATGTATCCGTATAGGATGGCCCCTCTTGAGTTACAAGAGCTACGTATACATCTTGATGGTATATTGCAGTGTGGTTTTGTTCCACCAAGTGTTTCACCATGAGGTGCACCAGTTCTGTTCGTGAAAAAGGTCGATGGCAGTTTGCGGTTGTGTGTCGATTATCATCGCTTAACCAAAGTTACAATAAAGAACCGTTATCCTCTTCTGCAGATCGATGACTTATTCGATCAACTGAAAGGTGAAAGTTGGTTCCCAAAAATTGACTTGCAGTCAGGATATCATCAGATGCGTATAAAGGATGAGGATATCCCGAAGACTGCTTTCCGTTGTCATCATGGTAATTATGAGTTTGTTGTAATGTCGTTTGGTGTGACGAATTTTCCATCTATGTTCATGGGTTTGATGAATGTTGTGTTCTGTGAGTTCCTGTAAAATTTCGTGGTAGTTTTCATTGACAACATCCTTGTATACTCCACATCTAAAGAGGAGCATGCAGAGTATCTACGAGCCGTTTTGGGAGTTCTTCATCGACATCAGCTATTTGGGAAGTTTTCAAAGTGTGAGTTTTGGGATTGAGAAGTCCATTTCTTGGGGCATGTTGTGTCCCAACAGGGAGTAGCTGTGGATCCATCGATGATAGAAGTAGTTGTGTCTTGGGCAGCCCCCAAAATAGTTTTAGAGGTGTGAAGTTTCCTTGGTCTCGCAGGCTACTACCGGAGGTTCACAGCCCATTTCTCTTGAGTTGCAACTCCTCTAAAAGCTTTGACAATGAAAGATAAAGCTTTTATATGGGCTGATTAGTGTCAGGAAACTTTTGAGTATCTAAAAGAGATGTTAGTAAGTGCTCCAGTTATTTGTCTTCCAGCTGAGGGAGTTCAGTTTGATGTCTTCTGTGATGCTTCACATATGGGGTTAGGTTGTGTCCTAATGTAGTGGAGTTAAGTTGTTTCTTATGTGACTAAGCCACTCATGACCTTCAGTTGGAAGCTGTGGTGTTTTATCTGAAGTTGTGGAGACATTACCTCATTAGTGATTGATTTTTGGTTTTCACTGATTATAATAGTTTGAGGTATATTTTCTCCCAGTGTGACATGAACTTGTGGTATCATTAGTGGATGGTGTTCATATAGGAATACAACTTTGAAATAACATATACACCTGGAAAAGGGAATTTTGTAGCTGATGTGCTGTACCGGAAGTCACGTAGTGATGTTGTGTGTGAATCCGGTGATTCCTGGAAAGTAATGGAAGAACTGTCAGCATTACATCTTGATATAAGAGAAGTTGGGGGTAGAGGCTACCTTTTTCAGATGACAGTGCAGTCGTCCCTGGTGCAGAAGGTGGAAGAGTCCCAGTTGGGGGATCCTGAGGTGGAGGTCTGGAGAGACCGAGTTATTTGTTGTGAGGCCCCTGATGGTTGGTCTGAGGATGAACAACACAGAGTGTTGTATCATGGAAGGCTTTTTGTTCCGTTGGCGATGCACGAGACGATTCTCAGAGAGTTCCATAGTTCTCTTATAGAAGTACATCCTGGCGTGATAAAGATGTACCGATCCTTGAGGATCCAGTTTTGGTGGCCTGGGAAAAAGTGTGCGGTTGCGGAGTTTGTGTCTCAATGTTTAGTCTGCCAAAAGGTGAAGGCCAAACATCGTGTTCGTAGTGGTCTTCTCCAGCCATTAGATATTCCTTAGTTGAATTGAGAGGACATCTCAAGGTAATTTGTTACAGGTTTACCTCGTGCTCCGGGAGGACATGATTCTATTTGGTTGGTGGTGGATCGTTTATCAAAATCGGCCCACTTCATAGCGATCAAGGAGTCGAGCTCAGTGGAAGTAATGTCAAGTCAATATCTGGAGGAGGTGGTGAGACTTCATGGAGTCCCAAGGATGATCATTTCTGATCGAGATCTTCATTTTACCTCTATGGTGTGGAAAGGTCTCCAACATGCTTTCAGTTCTCAGATATGTCTTAGCACTGATTTTCATCCTCAAACGAATGGTCAGACGGAGCGAACCATCCAGACTCTTGAAGACATGTTACTATCTTGTGTTATAGATTTTGTAGGCTCATCGGTGAGGCACTTACCCTTGTTGGAATACTCTTACAATAACAGTTTTCACTCCACCATTGTTATGGTGCCGTTTGAAGCCTTGTATGGCTGACCTTTCCGTTCTCCATTGTGCTGGACTGGGGTTGGAGAGTCAGCAATTCTCGGACCGGAACTATTGAAGAATATAACAGAGATGGTTTAGGTGATTCATGAGAGGATGAAGGCAGTGCAAGATCATCAGAAATCATATGCCGACCAAAGAAGGGGACCCTTAGAGTTTAATTTTGGGGATCATGTGTTTCTAAAGGTGACTCCCCATCATGGGCAGCGAAGGATTGGTCATGGGAGTAAGCTTTCTCCCTGTTTTGTTGGGCCTTTCGAGGTGTTAGCTCATGGTGGAGCTGTGGAATACTGAGTGGAACTTCCCCCACTGATGAGTCGGATACATGATGTTTTTCATGTTTCACAGCTCCGTCGTTATCTCCATGATGACTCTCACATCATCGATTGGGGAGAGATCAATGTTGATGACGATTCCACCTTTGAGGAGAGACCTATGGAGATCCAAGACCGGAAGGAGAAAGTGATGGATGGACGTTCCATCCCCTTAGTTCGTATCTTGTGGTGACATGGTGGCATGGAGGAAAGTACTTGGGAACATGAGTCACAGATACGTGCTCAGTACCCAGAGTTGTTTTATGTTTAACTCTTTTCATGTATCGTCATAGCTTTTGTTTTTTTAGGACCTTCATGGTTATGAGATGGCTCCCTTTGTTGCTTTGGTGGCTTTATCTTTTTGAGAGGTATCTTAGTGGGTGGTTGTTCAGACCCTGTTTCATTTTCTCCTTAGGTGGGTTTTGGATTCTCTGGGATGAGAATGTTTTAAGAGGTATCTGATGTAATGGATGGGATCTTAGTGGTCCATTCCTTTGTGAACATGTGGTGTTGGAGGTGATCTGAAAGGTAAAGGTGGCTTGGGTGCGTTTTGGTGGACTTTTAAGGAAATCTAATGGGATATGGCCTTTGCACGGGAGGAGCATAGTTTGCCTAAACCGTACAGCCAAACTGTGCAAGGTTGGTCTTGAGGGTCGTGGCTAAAGCATGGTTAGTGCACGATTTGTCTGACCCTGCAGACTAACCATGTGAGGAGTGATTGTCGGGGTAGATGCTACTGCATGGTTAGCACACGGTTTGTTAAACCGTGTGGACTAACCGTGAGGGCACTTAATGTTAGATCCAAAAATTGTGGATCTAACTCGTTTTTCCTTTAATCACCTCATGTAAGCCCCTAAAAGGCCATAACTTTGGATTACCCTTCCTTGGAGGTGGAAGAACATCTCCCAAGAATTTTGGAGCTGATCCAGAGGTCTCTCTTTATGAATTGAAGTTGGTTTCTTGAGGTATGTGGTCGTTCTTCCTCGTTCTTCTTTGGTTTCTTAGATCTTTATGGATGTAATCCTCCTCTTCTCTCGTCTTCTTAGATCTATGCCTGTTATGGTTAGATCTAGTTATGTGGATGTCATTCGTGATGATCTTTGGTCTTGGTTGTGATAGGAGAGGATATCTAAGGAGGATTCATGGAGAATCGACCCGATTTATTGGGCATTCATCGACCGTTGTGGTTTTCTTCAAGAACCCTTGAGGTAGGGGATTTGTGGCATCTCTAATTGTTATGTGAAATCGTAGAGTTAACATGATTTATCCCTTTGGATAACAATGGAATCGACCTAATTAAATGCATGAACTGTATTAAAATAATTTGCGTGATCGCATGTTGTTTCTTTGTACCGTGATAACGGTTTGCCGCTTGATTTTCTAGATAGTGTGATATGTATTCCTTTCTTGTTAGCATATTGTTCTTGATGGAAATTGATAAAGGACATAAAGCCAGAATTAATTGATAATTAATTGGAAAATGATAAAGAGGCATGTAAATGAATCTAGTTATTGCCTTAGTTGTAGTTGTTCTAATTTTATGTTGATCAAATTTGGCGTAGTAAGCATATTTAATCTTCGGTTATAGCTTACTGAATGGGTTCTTGATGTTGGAACCAACAAATTGAATTTGTTAATTCAAGATGGATGAAATAACATAACTGAGTTCCATGAAGGGTTTGGAGTTACCCTCTTGTTGTGAATTAGGGCTAAAATCCAATTTGATGTGATTGTTGGTGTTGTTTGTTTGAAGGTTGGATGCCTTGTTAAAGGGCCAAGATCCCATTTGATGTAATGTGTTGTTTTCTTGATGCTTGTGATGTGATATGAACCTATAAGGGGTGCTGTGATATCTTGTGTTGTGATGTGACCCTGTAGGGGTGTTGTGATATGTGGATGCAGGGAGGCCTTGTGTTTGTGGCAGCATATGATGCCTAGAGTGGAGAGAAGCATCGGTTTATGCATGTGGGTGTCAGGGAGGAGGCCGGGGATGATGGAATGGGATGGTTGTGATTGTTGGATGTATGTTGACTCTTGGTTGTTTATCTACTTTACTTTTCCCCACTGATCAAGGAATCTGGTCTTGCTTACCCTTCTTCTGAAAGGGGTGAAGACGCACGGGGTATGCCACGTGCTTTACGTGTTTAGCCTCTCAAGGGAGAATGGGCCTACTCACTTGTTATAGGAGGAAAAGACTCGACGGGTAGTATATCTACTCAGTGTGTTGAGCCCCCTTGTGTTTAGTATCTTATGATGATTTTTTAGAATGCTTGGGAATGTGGGAAGGTAATTCTGAAATGAAAGTTTGATTAAATGACGATAATCCATGGGGATGGAGATTCTAGAATTTAATGGTGACATTGTAACTTTTAAGGAACAGTAAATTTGGAATGTGGTTCCAAGATAGTTTAAATGTGGTTTTTTTCATGGTTAATTAATGTGCAAGAATTAATTAACATAAAGTGGAATTGTTGAAAAAGGGAATGAAGAAACCTAATGATGTTCTTTAACTGGTTTTCTGCTTATAGGATGCCTAGTATTATAAATAACAGCCCGGAGTCCGAGAAATGTTAGCTACAGTTGAGGCTATGACTAGGTTATGCCCATAGTGTGCTTTTGAGTTATATATATTCTGTACTTTTTGTGTTTCTAAACGCTACTCCACCCTGTCGGTAAAGTCAACTAACACCCGGGGGATTCTGAGCCCCGGGGGGTGTCTTCCCCAACATTCCTATGGGAGGATGAATGGCTGACTACCCCCTTTTACCCCACTCTCTTCTATTGGAAGATACATGTTCTGTTGGAACAGCGGTTAGTTTTCCCCATATATTTGTGTAGAGGGATGTAATGGATTGTGGATACTTCCACGCATATATTCTGGATATAGTATCCTATGGACTACTATAGGTGTAACATGTATAGGCTGTGATGTCTTGAGGATCCTTACTCGGAGTGTGGGCTGTAATGGCTTGATGTATAATACCTGACGTATGATACACGTTATGCGAGCTGTGGTGGCTCCCAGATACTTCCTAGTTACTTGTGGTTGTGAGGATGGTGTGGAGATTAGACTAGGTGTCTATAGGAAAGGTTTTGTGGTGCTCGAGGTGCAGATTATGTGGCTTAGCCCAAGTTTATACAGGTAAGCCTTTAGAGAGAGATGCACGGGACGTATGTCGTTGGGGAAAAGTGGCAAACCAGTGGGTAAGTAGTAGCGGGGTACCCTTGATATTCTTTACTATATGTTATATTCTTTTATGTGTTACTTGGTGAGTGTAGCCATGGTGAGGTTGGGAACTTAGTATACCTGTTTAGGTGACAAATTAGTTTCACTTGTTGTTCACTGTGCTTTAGCATGCTTTCTTTACTTTTGAACAAGAGGCTTCGGGGAGGATCCTACTGAGTAAAATATTATACTCACCCTACGTATATATAAACTATTTTTTAGGTCTCTTGGATCATTTTGGAGATGAATCTTTTTTTTACTAGCTTGGGGTTGCAGGAGCTGTCCGGGATTGTGGTTTCTGCTGTATTTACATTCTTCTGGGTACATGTAGTTTTTCCCATTTCAGTTGTAGTACTTTTTTTTATGGAATTTCATATATGTACTTGGGTTTCTTTTATACTTCATTTGGAGTTGGTTGATGTCTATCTAATCTCTCTCTTCTACATGTGTTCTCTTACAGGGTATTGCCTCCCATCTGTGTTTTTATTATACCCTCGGTCCTAGTCGCCAACCCGGGGCCTACTGGTGGCGGGACTCAGGGGTCATTATCTCCCTTTCCACATTTCCGGCCCAGGAGGGGTACACATTGTGGGGAGGGGGCCGGGAAAACCACATTCTTTCGAACCATTGTATATTTTTTCCATTAAAATAAAATTGTAAATGTTATCAAAAAAATAACTCTATAAGTTATTAATTTACTTATTACTATTTTTCCCTAGTCTCATCTAGGATAGTCTCTGGATTTAACTGAACACATACCAAGGAGATAATTAGTACCCTGAAATAATTATATATATAATACATATCATTAATCAATTTTTCCATAAAAAGTATCACCGAAATTTTAATAAACTACTTCCCAACTGAATACTTGATTTGTTTCTGATTTATACTTTCTTAATTAATGAAAATAGAATTTTTTTTACTATGACATAGGAATATCACAATTAAAACCCATAGTCTTTCATGTTTATTTATTCGATGGTAAAAAATGTATCCATATCACATGTAAATAACATATTTTACATTACATTCCAATAATTAACTTACATAACCTATGGGATATCTGATTAATACATGATCTCTAACCTAAAAAATCAATGTTAATCGTTAATCCCTGAAAAAATATTTCTACTAACTCCAAAAATAAATAATATTATTCTAAATTAATTTAATCTAATCCATCATATTCTACACCAAATATGTTTCAATAATAGTACCCTCTTATTTTTCATATTTGTAATACCCCAAGATTCTACAGTACGTTTCCCTTTGAATAATGAAATAGCTTGCGTTGTACGCAACTTCGAGATTATAAAACATCGTGACCAATCAGACTAGCCATTATGAATAGTAATACCCACATTTTGAAATTTTATCAATTTTAGATTTCCAAATGGACTTCATTATTGGGTTTATAATATCAAAAGTAAATTAGGGTGAATTTTTGATTTTTTTCTCAAAACATTCAGTTTTTCATGAATAGTGAAAAATACCAATTTTTAATTAAAAACAACTTTTTAAATCGAAATAATTTATAATGATAAATTATACTATTGAGTGGTTTTTAAGTATAATTAGATTTAAATTTTACCATTAATACAATTTTGGTCATTATACATAATTTCACATTGATGCAGGATATAATCAAGTGTAAATATTTTGATAGTTATTATTTCTTAAAAACACGCTTTTTGTTTTGACAACAAGAATTCATTTTAAATTAATTTCTGCCAATTCTGTGTGTTGAATTTATAAAAATGGATTCCATATTTAATATCAGTAGATCTAGATTTTGTAAATAGGTAACTTTTATTTTTATACATTTTGAATAATTACTTCGGTAAATATTTTATTTACCACGATTACAAGGTAAATATAGAAAATAAGTGTAAAAAATAATATTATAATAATATTAAATTACCCTATCATGTGATATAACCCTATTTGATGATACATTCATGACCATGGGAATACATGAGTCTATTTTGGAACCCCGTGGAGCCACTTGTAAGTGATAATGACACTTTATATTAATAAAGTTAAAGTAAATACATAAATGACATAAGCATATATCATTTAGTAAAAATAATTACCTATAGTTTTATATGTTATCTCTTAGAATATAAATATTCATTGGAAATATAAAAATATTTCCTACATAATGGAATATTTGTATAATTTTTAGACATTTAATAATTAAAATTATTTATGACACAATGATGATGGATTATTTTCCTTATTGATGAAATAATCAAATAAATGGTCTTATAGATGTTAAAATAAATATAATTTTTATGTTTTTATTCAATCCACGAATGTTATAGGTTAATTTGACATGTTGTGATTTATTAAATTAATTTATTTAGAAGTAATAATGCTGTTAGGAATATAAAAAAAACAAAATAGAAAATAGTGTCCAAATTGACATAAAAGAGTTTTTAAAACAAATATTATATTATTAATTGATATTGTATTCCTAAATATATAAGGTTTCGAAAAAGCTCTTAAATTTTCTTATATATTTCATTAATGAACCACTTGAGGTTCTCTTGTATGTTTATTGTGTGTTTATTAACCTTATAATATAAAAATACAAAGAGACATGGTAAATGTCAAACTAATTAACTAAGAGTTAAATCTGGAATATAAGGTTAATATAGTGACCCAAACAATTATAAAACCTATTGGTTGAGTGTTTTTAGACCCATCCCTACCTTATTCTCGAAATAAATCATTTTCTAGTCATTAAAAACCGAAAATTATTTTATTATAAAATAATATTTCAATCTTTTCCTAAGGTGCCCCTCACACCTCTTATAAAAGGGAACTTCCACTTCTCTCAAATTAACACCTTCAAAGCCATTTGCCTCAGCCAAACCCATCCCAAATATCCTTTAAACTATCCACTATTTATCCTATAGTCCTTCCCTTAGTCATAAATCCCACATAAGGATACCTTTTGATCAAATCAAAAGGAAGAACCCGAAGAAGAGGTAAATATTTCATCACATCTTTCAAGTTATTTTCTTCTTCAACTTCCTCTTTCTTTGTTATTTACATTCTAAAATAAAAAATTCAGTATCTTCTATATTTTTTTATGTTATTATAAAAATTTTACAACCATATTAATTATTTTATCCATCCTATGAATGACGTGTCACCATACATACGTACGTACGGCTTACCATCTCCACGTCGTGTTGTAGTTTGTAATTAAAACACATAATCATTTCGATGGGTATAATAATGAGTATAAATGATGAAAATAATAAATATAAAATGATAATTATTCTTTATATATGATATTCCATCCAATTATATACGGTTTTAATATCAAAAAATTATATTGTTTCCCATACGTACGTATGAATTACCGTCTCCATGAACGTGATGAGATTCATTCCCCATCGTCTCCATTCAAGAATGATTTTCATTTTATTATTAAAAATAATGTTTAAAGACTTAATATAATTATGAATATGAATAATATACATACTATCCACAAAAAACATTACTTACATAACAAATCATATAAAGTAAAACAAATCAATTAACACCCAAAACGATGATACTGCTGAAATATCATTAACTATGCAATATTAGAAGATCATATATGATATCATATTAATGTATAAGGTTCTTGTATAATTTAATAACAATGATTTCACCATTATATAATAGGTTAAACTACCCTCGACAAAGGAAAATAACAAGGTAAGGGTTAATTTCATAATCTCATTATCATCCGAGAATGTTTTATAGGTGAGTATCTACTGGGACATCTTTATGATTCACATATGTGTCTCTTAAAAGTGTATTTAAAAACATTCTCACTATTTAGGAGACTATGGGTTTAATTCATTTATACCCTTGTTTAAATTTTTATAATATTTTCATAAAAGGAATCTTTCTGTATTTTTCCAAACAAGGTCCTTTATAACCTTTTCGACAAAATTAAAGTAAGAATGTCTTTTTTTAACTTATACGGTGGGTGCGGCTATTTTTGGATTTTATAACATCGTAAAATCTCCCCTTAAGTGATTATAATAATATTTTCATAATAAATGTTTTATTTTATAATTATGTGACATTTCAATGGTTTCAATAAAAATAAAGTGATATTTCTCTCATACAGATTTGATTTCTTCTATGTCAATATCCTTTGATGGATTTTAAGCTTGTTTGAATTTGATTTATTATGATATAAATCATCCATATTGTATTGATGATTTTGTTATATATTAGAGTGTGGATGTTTTATTTTATACCATTCATGGTTTATGGATAAAGTATTTACATTTCGTATGATATTTTTAATACGAATGTTTATGTTATGTTTAAAACATTTCATATGTGGAATGCATTGGACTTAGTATGTGATGGGTAAAACCTGATATAGCTCCTTGATGCATCAGTAGGTCTCATGAGACAAACTAGTGTCTTGGAACACGACCTTGACAAAATATTATTTGTATTCTTGGCACAAGGCCTTGAAAAAATATTATTTGTAGTCTTGGAACAAGGCCTTTACTGTGTGGTTATGAAGTCAGGCGTTATGCATTACATCATTATGAAAGTGTCTATTGATATTTCATGTGATTATTCTACTAGTATAATATCCATGTTTATAAGTAAATGGAATTTTTTTATTTTATCTTTTCCATATTATTCTTAAATTCATGTATAAAGGGATTTTTTTAGTCTTATATATTGCCTTAAATGTTTATGCTTATTTATGAAAGTTTCCACTATATTGTTATCCTTAATGAGAATCTGACCACACCCCTTTCTATGTTTTATTTTTCCAAGGATACGAAGGATTATTTTATGATTGACCAACAGGGATAGTCTGAGGGGATATGAGTGTGGTATAATGAAACAATGTTGTCATATTTTCTCATTTAATAATGTGATGTAAAACATATGAATGTATATAGTATTTCAAAGGCTAATAAATTGATCGGTCTTTCAGGACATGTTTCCTTGTATCTTAACAATGTTATGTAATAATGCCCTATCTCTGGGTAACTAGGGTTGGGGCATTACAGTTGGAATCAGAGGAAGTTTAGTACAAACCATGGAATCTAGATTTAAATAAACTCTGATTAGAGCACATTACCCTAAGATAGACTTTGAGGATTAGTATAGAAGAACTTCCTAGAATTTTGGTATTTTAGAGATTTTGTGAGTTTTCCAAGAAATACATCCATATCTGGATATGAGCAGGTATAGGATGCTCTGGCACAGAATTACCTAGGGGTAAAACCCGAAAACACCGCTTTGAGATAGACTTGACGAGAACTAGTGCACGACAACGAGCATTGCTACACTCTTGATTACAACACTCCCATTGGATATTCATAAGAAAAATCTCATTTTTATACAAATAATTATGAAGATTTTATGTGTATAAACTTCCCCAAAGAAATATTTTTATGATTATGGATTATATCCATAAACTATTCAGTTCATGTTAAATGTTTTACAATTTTGGAATTATATATTTTGATTCATAAACTAATCTAGTTTTTTCTGTTGTTTAGAAATGGATCCTAGTGGAGTGAATTTAATCCTTATCAACGCATGTAATCCATGTAAGGATTTACCTCCTTCTCAATATAATTATACTAGATCTAGTGAAGCAGTTGGTTCTGATCAGCTTCTCACCATACTGGGATAACTCACTCATGTTATGAATAATAACCTTAACCATATGGAGCACCCTAATCCATGGCATAGAGGATCAATCTTATATCACTTCATGAGGAAAAAACCACCAATATTAAATGGGAGTATAAATCTGTTAGTAGCTGAGCATTGGATAAATTCCTTATAGAAAATATTTCACGCCTCGAGGAGTCGTAAAAGGGAAAATGATGTCATGGAAGTTTACCTCCTCACTGGAGAAGCTAATCAATGGTGGTCATTGATTAAAAACACAAAAGAAGATAATGAAGTATAAAATATGGAATAGAGGGAGTTTAAAGATCTTTTCATTGAAAAATATTTTTTTCATGACCATCGAGCAGATATGGAAAATAAATTTCTGAGTGTGAGGAAAAAGGAGGATGAGGATGTCACAAAGTATGAATCTAACTTTACATGGTTAGTTAGGCATGCTTGAAATTATATACATAACCCAATAAGAAATATTGATCATTTTATTGATGGGTTAAAACCATTTCTTCATCAAGAATTAGTCTCACAATCCATCTCATTATACGAAGATATTGTCTCATGTGCTGTCAAGATAGAAAAGGAATTCTCTAAGTCTTAGGACTTTAAAGAAAATCAAGAAAGGAAGAGATCTTATTAACACTCTAGAAATGGAAATAAGGGGAATAAATGAAAAATTTTAATATCCATCCAGTTGTAAATGTGGGATGAAGTTCCCCGGTACATGCCTGAATGGAATGGGAGTCTGTTACAAGTGTGGTGAAAATGGCTACCAAGCTCATGATTTCAAGGGGAAGAAAGAGGTTGTCAATGTTAAATGATACAATTGTAGTGAAAGGGGGAATTATGCAAATGAATTACCTAAACACCAAAGAAAACTTACCTCTAAAAAGGCCATGGGATCAAGGCCAATCATGTGATATCATTACTACTGAGGTTAAAGCTCCTAAAGACATGGTGGCAGGTAATTCAATGGTTTCCTCTTGTTTAGAAAATGAATTTTTTTTATTCTATATTATTTCATTGTTTCTTATCTTCCCGGTTTGAAGAGAAAATTATATATTTAAAATTTGTTTTAACAAGGGAGTTTTCAATCAAAACTCTTAAGGGAAGTATCATTGTAACAATGTTTTTTTGAATCAGTCCCCATTAGGGCATATAAATGTTCTTTATCTGCCGATCTCATCGTCATACTCATGAATGAATTTGATAAAATTATTGGTATGGATTTTATTTCAGACAATGATGAAAAAATTTATTATAAGAAGAATGAGGTTACGATTTTTGATGATGATGATAAAGAACACATTATCTTTAGAGAATAAATGTCACCACAAGATTCTTATCTTGACCCCCCCCCCCCCAATAGCTTAACTAAATTCAATTATTGGGGAGGAAGAGAATTAAATAACTATGGGTGAGGAAAAGAATGTTCAAATATAGAATTTTTCTATTGTTCAAGAGTATGTTGATGTTTTTCTAGAGGATTTTCCTAGACATCCTCCAAAACGAGAAATTGAGTTTTCCATTGATTTAATTCCTAGTTCAAGGCCCATATCAAAGACCCTTTATAGAATGGACATTGTGGAATTAGTGGAACTAAAGAAACGGCTAGAGTAATTGTGTAACAAGGGATTTGTTTACCCAAGTGTTTCTCCATTGGGATCTGCTGTCCTTTTTGTTAAGAAGAAAGATGGATCTATAAGGATGTGCATTGAATACAGGGAGATCAATGCTATAACAATAAAGAAAAAGTATCCCCTACCTCGAATTGAAGATTTATTTGGCCAACTTCGTGGAGATCAATATTTTTCAAAGAATGACCTTGGATTTGTATACCATCAATTTTTCACGAAGAAGGAAGACATTCTGAAGACAACATTTTGAACCAGGTATGGGCATTATGAGTTTACAGTAATTCTATTTGGATTGACAAATGAACCATATGTCTTCATGGAACTAATGAATAGGGTTTTTAAGGAATATCTTTATGTCTTTGTAGTTGTATTTTTTTATTATATCTTGGTATACTCTAAAATCTATGAAGATCATGAAAATCACTTGTGCATTATCCTGATGACTCTCAGATGAAATTAATTATATGGGAAATTTAGCAAGTGTGAATTTTGGATACAAGATATTCCGTTTTTTGGCCATATTGTTCTTAAGTACAGAAATATTTGTTGGTCCTTCAATGACCAAGGAAATCCATGAGTGGCCAGCACCGACGAGTATAACTAAGGTATGCAGTTTGTTTGGTCTAGAAGGTTATTATCGACATTTTGTCTGGAATTTTTCTAGATTGAATAACCCGTCAACCAAGACCACATGTAAATGTGTTAAATTTGTTTAGAAAAGATGGGGTGAATAATTTTTTCAAGAACTAAAGACTAGATTAGTCAATCCTCCTATATTCACTCTACCATCGGGGAATGATGTGTTTTTTTATAGTGATGCTTCAAAAAAATGACTTGGTTGTGTCCTTATATAGAATGATAGGGTTATTTCCTATGAATCATGAAAACTAAAACATCATGAATAGAACTATCCTACTCATGATCTTGAGTATGCACCTGTAATCCTTGCTTTGAAGATATGGAGACACTATCTATATGGTGAAAAAATGCGAGATTTATACTGATCACAAGAGTTTGAAGTATATTTTCTAACAAAAAGAACTCAACCTGTGGAAAAGGAGATGGATTAAGCTACTAAAGGATTATTATTTCACTATACACTACCACCCGGGGAAGGAAAATAAGGTGGAAGATTCTTTGAGTAGAAATGATCAAGGTGTTTTGAACAAGATAAGAGACGAAAAGGATCCTATATACATGGATCTAGTAAATATGGATATGGGAATAACCATGGAAGGTGAAACATTAATTATTTTTCAAATGGTTTCCAAACCATCATTACTAGAAAGTATAAACAGTTCTTAGGCTGATGATAAGGAGTATCAAAAGAACATTTATGCTGTGAATAATGTGAGATTTAGTGATTTCGTATATGAAGATGGAATTTTGAAAATTGGAAGATACTTTGTGTTCCTGATATACCTGATCGAAAAAGAGAATTGTTGGATGATGCTCATAGCTCCAATTTCTCTATACACCCTGGGAGAACCAAATGTATAGAGATTTGAACCAACTTTTTCTGTGGACAACATGAAGTGAAAGATTGCTGATTTTGTGTCAAGATGTATGGTTTGTCAATAGGTGAATGCTGGAAGGTAATAGCCTAGAGGAGTCATGAAACCTCTTCTCATACCTGAGTGGAAATGGGATAATACTATGATGGGCTTTTTCATGGGACTACCAATGACTCCTTGAAGGAAAGATGCAATATGGGTCATTATTGATCTTCTTGCAAAGTCATCACATTTTCTTTCTATAAGAGTAGATTTACTACTTAAACGTTTAGAAAGACAATTTATTAATGAAGTTGTAAGACTTCATGAAATGTCCCTATCGATTGTTTCTGATCTTGATCCCTGTTTTACATCAAGATTCCGGAAAATCCTTCAAAAATCCTTGGATACTAAACTTTGTTTGAGCACTTCGTACCACCCTCAAACTGATGGGCAATCAGAACGGAATATTCATACCTTAGAAGACATGTTGAGATCTTCCTTACATGTCTTTCAAGGTATGTGGGATCAATGTTTACCTCTAGTAGAATTTTCCTATAATAATAGCTTTCATTCAAGTATTCTTATGGCACCATATGAAGCGTTATACAGAAAGAGATGTCGCACACCAACTTGTTGGGATGATTTTGGTGAATGAAAACTTGTTGGCCCAGAACATGTTGGGGAAACGATGGAAAATGTGAAGGAATTCCAAACCCACATCAAAGCATCTCAAAGTAGGAATAAGAGTTATTCCTATAACCGAATGAATGATTTGAAATTTCAGGTATAAGATCATATTTTCTTGAAGGAATCTCCATGGATGGGTATTCTATGTTTTATAAAGAAGGGTAAATTGAGTCCTAGTTACATCGGACCTTTCGAAATTCTAGACCGAATTGGGGTTGTGGCTTACTGTTTGGAAATACCTCCAAGTCTCTCCAAATATCATGATGTGTTCTATGCATCACTGTTGAGAAAATACATGTCTGACCCAACAGATGTACTTATGTATGAGGAATTAGAACTATAACCTGATATATCTTATTGTGAAGAGCCTATCAAGGTTTTTTATAGAAGATAAAAAGTGTTGAGAAACTAAAAAACTCATCTAGTAAAATTTATGTGGAGAAACCATAAGATGGAAGAGGAAACATGGGAACCCGAGGAACTTATGATGAAGAAAAACCCAAATATTTTTATGCAGAAATATTCTAGACATTTTGAGAATGAAATTATTTAAAGGATTGTAGAATGTAACACCCCAAGCCTCCATGGTACGTTTCCCTTTGAATAATTCAATAGTTTGTGTTGTACGCAACTTTGAGATTCTAACACGTCGTGACCAATCAAATTAACCGTTGTGAATAGTAATACCCAATTTTTGAAATTTTATCAATTTTTTCTTTCACAATGGACTTCATTTTTGGGTTCGGAATATTTAAATTAGCTTAGGGTAAATGTATGGTATTATTCTAAAAACATTCAGTTTTTTAGGAATAGTGAAAAATACTAAATTTTAATTTAAAATAACTTTTTTAATGAAAATAATTTATTGTTCTAAAATAATCTATTTAGTGGTTTTTAAGTATAATTAGATTAGATTTTTACCAATTAATTCAATGTTGGTCATTGGATGTAATTTCACATTTAAACTGGACATAAGCAAGTGTCAATATTTTGATAGGTATTATTTCTTAAAAACAAGCTTTTTGTTTCGACAACGAGAATTAATTTGAAATTAATTTCTACCACTTATGTGTTTTAAATTTCTAAAAATTGATTCCATATTTAGAATCATGAGATCCAAATTGTGTAAGTAGGTAACTTTTATTTTTAGACATTTTGAATTATTACTTCGGTAAATATTTTATTTACCATGATTAAAGGGTAAATCTGGTAAATAAGCGTTAAAATAATCTTATAATAATATTAAATTACCCTAACATGTGTTCTAACCCTATTTAATGATACATTTCAGACCGTAGACATCATTGGGTCGATTTTGGAACCCCAGGGAGCCACATGTAAGTGATAATGACACTTTATATTAACTTTGTTAAAGTAAATACAAAAATGACATAAACATATATCTTTTGGTAAAAAAATTTTACATAGGGTTATATATGTTATCTATTAAACTATAAATATTCATTATAAAGATAAAAATATTTATTACATAATTTTATTTTATTTATAATTTTTATGCATCGAATAATTAAATTTATTTATGACACAGTGATGTTGCATTATTTTCCTTATTAATGGAAGAATCAAATAAATGGTATTATAGATATTAAAAAAAATTAATGTTTTGATGCCATCCACTAATTTTCTAGGATAATGCGACATGTTAGGATTTATTAAATGAATTTTTTTGAAGTAATAAGGTTTTTTGGAATTTAACAAAAACAAAATAGTAAATAGTGTCAAAATTGACATAAAAGAGTTTTTAAAAAATAAATTATATTATTAATTCATATTTTATTCCTAAAAATCTATGGTTTGGCCAAAATTCTTATGTAATATTATATATGTCATTAATTAACCACTTTAGGTTCTCTTTAAAGTTTATAGTAAGTTTTTTTACCATATAATTTAAAAATACAAAGAGAGCTGGTAAATGTCAAACGAATTAACTGCTAGTTAAATCTAGATGATATGGATAATATAGTGACAAAAACCTATTTAAAAAATATTTTTTGAGTGTTTTTTGACCCATCCATATCTTATCCTCTAAATAAATCATTTTTTAGTCATTGGAATCCGAAAATGTTTTTATTATAAAATAATATTTCAATCTTTTCCTAAGGTGCACCTCACACCTCTTATAAAAGGGCAGTTCCCCTTCTCTAAAATTCACACCTTCAAAGCCATTTTTATCAGCCAAAACCTTCCCAAATATCCTTTCAACTATCCTATATTAATACGATAGGCCTTACATTAGTCATAAATCCCACCTAATGAGCCCTTTTGATCAAATCAAAAGGAAGAACCCAAAGAAGAGGTAAATATTACATCATCTCTTACAAGTTATTTTATTCTTCGACGTTCTCATTCATTGTTGTTTTCATTCTAAAATAATAAATCCAGTGTCTTATATATTCTTTGATTTTATTATATAATTGTTAAAACCATATTCATTATTTTATCCATCCTA
Source organism: Viscum album (assembly GCA_963277665.1). Classification (NCBI taxonomy): domain Eukaryota; kingdom Viridiplantae; phylum Streptophyta; class Magnoliopsida; order Santalales; family Viscaceae; genus Viscum; species Viscum album. The sequence goes on along the minus strand of OY728126.1, from coordinate 808,188,004 downwards.
TGAAAGACATGTCACCATACATGCTTGCGTACGGCTTACGGTCTCCACGTCATGGTGTAGTTTGTTATTAATACAGTTTATCATTTGGATGGGTGTAATAATTAGTATAAATTATGAAAATAATAAATATAACATAATAATTAGTCTTTATATATTATATTCCATCGAATTATATATGATTTTATTAACAAAACAATGATATTTTCGCTCGTGCGTAGGTACGGATTACCGTCTCCACGAACGCGATGAGACTCATTCCCCGTCATATCCATTCATGACTAATTTTCATTTGATGATTAAAAATAATTTTTAAAGACTTAGTATCATTATTAATATTAATAAGATACATAATATCCACAACACACATTTATTACATAACAAATCATATAAAGGAAATCGAATCAGTTAACACCTGAAACGATGATACTACAGAAATATCATTAATAAAGGGATATTAAAATATCATATATGATATCATATTAATGTATATGGTTCTTGTCTAATTTAATAACAATGATTTCACAATTATACAGTAGGTTGACATACCCTTGACCAATGAAATTAACAAGTTAGGGGTTAATTTCCCAATCTCTTTATCATCCGAGGTTGTTTTATATGTGAGTATCTACACGGACCACTTTATCATCCACATTTTTGTCTATTAAAAGAGTATTTCATGAAATTATTAATATTTTATAGACTATGAGTGAAAGTTATTTATATCCTTGTTTGACTTTTTATAATATTTTTATAATGTAATCTTTCCATCTTTTTCCAAACAAGGTCCTTTATAACCTTTTCGACAAAATTAAGGTAAGAATGTATTCTTTAACTTATACGGTAGGTGCGATTATTTTTCACTGTTATAACATAATCGAAGCTTCCCTTAGAAGATTATAAGAATATTTTCAAAATAAATGTTTTCTTTTATAATAATGCGACTTTTAAATTATTTCAATGAAAGAAGAAGATATTTCTCCTTAATAGTTTTAATTTCATCTATGTCAATATCCCTTGATGGAATTTAAGCTTGATTGATGTTGATTTTTTGAGATAAAAATATTCCATATTTTATTGAAGGTTTTGTTATATTTTTGACTGTGGATATGTTATTTTATACCGTTCATTATTTATGGATAATTTATGGACATTTAATATGCTAGTTTAATATGAATGTTTATATTATGTTTAATCCTTTTAATATGAGAAATGTGTTGGACTTAGTTTGTGATGGGTGGAGCCCACTATAACTCCTTGATGTGTTGGTCAGTCTCATGAGACAAACTAGTGTCTTTCCCCAACTCCTTGACAAAATCTTATTTGTAGTCTTGGCACAAGGACTTCACCAAATCTTATATGTAGTCTTTGAACAAGGCCTTTACTATGTGGTTATGAAGTCTTCATTATGCATTCCATTAATATGAAAGTGGATATTTATATTTCATGTGATTATTCGACTAGTAGAATATCCATGTGAATAAGTAAATGGAATTATTTAATTTTTTCTTTTCTATATTAATCTGATGTTCAGGTTTAAAAGACTTTTGGTTTAGTCTTATACATTTCCTTAAATGTATATACTTATTTATGAATGTTTCCTCTATACTGTTATCCTTACTGATCATCTGATCTCACCCCATTCTATGTTTTATTTTTCCCAGGATACGAAGAAGTATTTTATGACTGACCTACAGGGATAGTATGAGGGGATATGAGTGTGGTCTATGGAAACAATTTTGTTATAGTTTTTCATTTTATAATGTAATGTAAAACTTATTAATGTATCTAGTATTTCCAAGGCTACTAAACTGATCAGTATTTCGAGACATGATTTCCTTGTATAATTCCAATGTTATGTAATAATGCACTGACTCTGGGTAATTGGGGTTGGGGCTTTACAATAACCAGACATAAGTGGAAAATACAGTCAACTATAATCTATTTTAAAAGGTTATGTATAGATAAATGACTAATAATTATTAAAAAAATAAACTCATATAATAAAAAAGATCATCCAAGTATATTATAATTTCAACAACACATTCTTGAGGCATATATTTCGAAACATGAATAAATATATATGTCTCAACATCCTTCTTGTGATAGTATATCTTACACATTACTAAATAAATCACCACAAACCTTCAATACATCCTTAAAATATTAACAATAACCAATGATCTCTATCTAAAATAACGAAATACCAAACCATAGAAATCATAATAATCTTCTTGATATAATGATTTTGATAATTCCCACTAAATTTGATTCTCCTAAAAGAAATAACTAAATTTATTTCATTAGTAAATTGTCCATTACTCAAACACCATTGTGTATATGCAATTATTTTCTAAATCTGGTCATTAATTAAATTAAAATATATATTTCTATATCCATGTGAAAACAATGAATGGATGAAATAACCCACCAAACCATTAATAGTATGACATTACCTATTGTTAAATTATTAAAATCGAAAAAAATATGAGGACATCTATATTTATAGATAACCACTAAAATTATCATCAAACATATTGACATGACTTTTACAAATTTGGTTAAACTTCCAATATGAATAATGGAAAACTATTAGATCATCACACTTAAGAAATATATAGGTCCCCACTATATATTCTAATAATTTACTTAATCTATCATAACTAAACAAACCTTGATGATCACCCCAGCATTTATGCTTTATCACATACTCCTTATTTTCTAATTATAAAATTTCATATATCTCACTGAATTCGTCAATAATATATTTTCATTATGTATTGAAGAAATAAACATTCATTTCCTTGTTTATGACTATGTACAATTATATAAAGAAACACATAAATGATCACTATATTTTGAATTGAATCAATAAAAATTTTGAATCGTTATAGGTTAAGGAATTTAATACCAAATTTCCTCCTCCTAATGTATAAATTATCTCAAGATCAATATTCATAAGTTATTCTACAACATCATTTCCCCACATTAATGCACATATATTGCTAAAAATGGGTTCCCAAATGAGAACATATACCCTAAATTGTATTAAGTAACAATCCAAACAATAACTAAAGTGAGCCTCATATTCAACACATTAAACTACTCCTATAATAATATATTCCAATATATCTTAACCTTAACCCACTAGGAGTTGAGGTTGTCCTAGAAGAAACTAATTTTATAAAATATTGAAAGAACATCTATAAATTCATAATAAAACCTACAAAACACTACATGTCCAATATATTCTTCTAAAAATTCCTAAAATTTTTCATAATCAACTTATTTTATCTTATTTTTAAGGGAATTATAGGAAATATTACCTCATGAATTAAAAAAACTAATTTAGTGGAATTAGCGTGCCTATTATGATTGTACAAAATCTTTAAAAATATTTTCAGGTTCTTCCCATGCTCAACCTCTCATTCTAGAAAAAAATAAGGATGTGTTCTATAAATATCTGCACAACAATATGAAAAACATATTAAAATATATATTACATAAATAATTAACAATTTTAGATGAATTAGCGAATCTAGAAGGTATGAATAAAACTTCATAATCACTTTATATGCATATAAAATTTATTTTCACAATATATTCTTCTCTCAGCAACAAATAATGACATCCAAAGTGAATGTGTATCATGATAAACCAATTAAATCCTTTTGAGAAATAAAAAAAATTAAATTTAGAAAAGTAGGTATTTATTTTCCCTTTTAGCTTGGTTATAAATATAATAGTCATTACAAAAATTGTACAACAATCAATTTTCATTTTAAATAAAAATTTTGCCACATAAAGAGAAATACTCTTTAAATTTTACCCTTATTATATGAGTTATTTGCATGAAACTTTAACTCCCAAAAATGGTAGTTCCATGTTATAATATGAAACAAAAATGAATCTTCCAAGGAAACAAATTAATGATGTCTTGTATATCCATCTTATGCAGTAAAACCAATAAATATTTAGGAAATAAATTTAAATAATGATATATTTCTTGAGGATGTAAAGTTGGTTTCTTTTCTTCCATGGATATAAGATTTACTCTCTCTAGTAATATTGTCATGGTTTCTATTAAATTCACCATTGAACCATCCTTTGATACAGGCATAAACCCTTATGCAACCACAAAAGATCAACCGACATTTCATAAAAAAATATAAATGTGATAATATTGTATCATATAATATTGATATCAAATAATTTATTAGATTCATAACAAGAAATATAGATGGATCTATATCACCTTTACCCTATATTAATAAATATAAGAAAGTTAAGTGTTTTTATTAACCATTATATAGTCATGACCTTTAATACTAATCAGGCATTCCCACTCATTAATAATTCCCTAACTAAGATGGCCATTGTGTGTTAATATAAATCCTAAAACCTTATAATAGGTTTGTTCAACCATAACTTATCTCCCCATAAGTTCCAATTTGAAACTATCATTAGATTGCACACCCTTCAACACTAATAGTAGATGTGATGTGGATTTATACATGTTAACTTCACGTTCCCTACTTCTCTATAGTGGAATCATTCTAGGAACTCATTCCCCAAAAAATACTTATAATAAATATTGAATAGCTTACTTGAAAAATTAAGCAGTAGAAATTTCATATATTGTAATATTTCTTCCCTACACCTACACGATGAAGAAATGGAGTCACATTTATGTCATCAACAATATTTTCCAACACCATAGCATTGATGCTCAACATATCCACATAGGTTTTTATATAGATTAATGTAGCCTATATGGAATCAATCTAGATACTATATTTGGTAATAATTTTATCCCAAACCCATATTCCTTGAGGTTCTCTTTCCTCACCAATTATTACATGTACATCAAAGGATTAGTGAAACTATATGTATATTATATGAATGATATGATTGTCTAGTTGATGTTTTAAACCCATGATATCTTGATAGAATTAGACCTTATAAGAATTATTGGTCATTAATTATATTATTAAAACCGTTTAAATTTGGATACATATATTCCCTTAGTTCCTTGATGGAATTACAACACCTCTTAGTAGATAGATCTATTAATTAAGTCCCAAACTTAAAACATGAGGTCACTAGTGTAAATAAAAACTCTAATAAATAATAAATATTTTAGGTCCACTATTTCAACTACCCTATACTAATATAATCTATAAATAATGCATGGATTTTCATTAGAATATCCTAGGGTCTTCCATCCTCTCATTACCTATATATACAATCATCCATGTTAATCCTATCTATTGATTTTACAATAGTTCCTACTAGTTTTTGGTCCACACAAGAATATTCTACCATTCATCACCGACATTTATAATCAAAAGGAGATATTATATGTATTTTATTCTATAACATAAATAATATTTATTAGATACGAAAAATATCACATTAATTAATCATCACAAGAATATGTATTCCCATATATGTATTGATGTATTCATATTACTTTATAATTTTCATTCCAAAATACTTATCCTAATAGTTTTAAATATTTAAATGTAACATTAATTCCAAAAACACTTTTGTAATATATTACCCTTTGTTCCATTATAAATCCATTTTTATTCCTGAAAATAACAAGTTTACAGCCCTGAATTTTTATGTTACCCTTAATATAAATATCATGATTCTTGAACTGTAAAATATTTCAAAATATCATGGGTTATAAATGTATAATTAATGATCTAATGTTTTAGTGACATACCACATACAATATTCGACATTTGGATAATTTGGTGTTTTCTATAAATATGAGATTCATGACTTTTTATGGGTATATCTCCGGTACAAACATACTGATTCCCCAGACATAAATAAAATCTTAAGACTAAAAAAAATAAAATATAAGATTATTTTATAACACCTTTACCAGATAGACCAAAACCTAAGACCCGTTTCAGGTTTCTATGAATTTGTAATTGATTATCCCTAATCAAAAAAGTCATTTGAAATTTAATAAGTGATAAATAAACCATTGGGAATTATTTTTCTTTAGGAATATAAACTCTATAAATATATTAATTTTTAAAATTCATTTTTTAAAATAACACTACGGTGTAAATTAACAATTAATCATTTTTAGTGATCATTATTTTTAAGATAGGATGCATGTAAACCCAAAAGAAAATTATAATTTATATGATACAAAATCATCTTCCATATCATCAATGTGAATATATGGATTACCACTAATGATGAATAGCATCTTCCTTTTACCCAAGTCACAATAAATAATGTCCACATGTCCATTATTGTTCACATATATCGGGTGAGTATAATGTCATTAGGATTTCCCCAATGACTCTATTACACATCCATGCATGGCCTATTCTAAAATTTAATCCTATTTGAAATGGTAAATCAAATAAGATTTAAAATTAAAACATTAAATTTTAAAACAATTGAAAAAAATCATAAAAATCAATTCTAAATGTTCATTTATAAAAATACTTAATTATTAAATAAAATTTATATACAAAGATAAATTATTATAGAACATGATAACATAGTTTTCCCTAGGAATATAGTTTTGAAAATTTTCAAATTTCCCTCAAATTTCATGAACCTTTTAAAATTTTAAGAAACCAAAAGAATATAACTAATTTCCTAAATATAATGGAAATTCCATAATTTCAAAAAACTAAAATAATTTTCCATTTTTCAAAATAATTACCCATTTAAAGTAATCCTTAGGCATAATATAATCTAAAATTAATCTCGTCAAATAATAAATTTCTATGTGTAGTTACCATTATATAAACACTTGTTCATACATCCCAAACACATTCCATTATTATATTCATTTTTTAAAAAACATTATCTAAATTGATTTTTTCTTTGATATGATCTATCATATCCATAAAATCATATAGTGTAAATATTATATGATTTAAAAAAAGGACAGAAAAAATCTAGTTTCATTACTTATACACACACCATATAATATATTCTATGAAAAAAAAATTATTTAGCATATAATTCATCATAAATTTAGTATTTAAAATATAAACAACAAAAACCTTAATTAAAATTCATTTAGATACCCTATTATCAATTTATAAAACCAATTTTTATAAATCAATGAAGTTTTTTAATATATTTTATGTCAAAATAATTATTTTTTTATAAATCTATAATTCATAGAAATTACTCCAATTTCATTGCAGAGTAAATAATAATCAATAAAAATTTTAACTTGAACTATCTATCTAATAGTGCGGATAATATTCACAACCCTATATATACAAATATAAAAAAGTCACAATTTCGAAAATCTAAGATCACATGATCGTATTGAATCCTTTGAATCCCAAACATGACGAAGAACATACCACAATATAAATCCATATATTTTTTATACCAAACTCAACTATGTTTGAATTTAATAACAATCAAGTGATCGCATAAGAAAAAATATTAGGGATTCACAAATAGAGTAAATGGCCAAATTATATACTTTTATTCTATTTTGATTTCACTATTACTCAAAACAAAAATAATTTCTTTTTCAGAAAACATTTGAATTTCATGTCCATAAATACCTAAAAATGTATAATATAGAAGAATTATGAAAAAATAGAGTTATTGTTGATAAATAATCATTAAATGTGAAAAACTAAAACACTATTTATTGACACTCTGGATTTTTTATAATGGTTTTAAAAATAATGTTTGTGATTAGGCTATCCCTTATGGTTTAAAAAAATTATTTTACATAGGTTAAATTTTAGCAATAACCGACCCATGAAAATAATATTTCATGAGCTACATAAAATTTTCTTAAATGCATAGTTATCATAAATGGTTTGGATGACTACGTTCTTAATCATGCATGAGATCATAATTTTCTTAAAATAATAAATTTTATCATGTAAACATACATTTACAAAAAGGAATCATATATATCATATATGGGGTACCAGATAAAAAATATATATTTAAATCCCAAATTATTCTAGTGGTTATATAAAATTGAAGTTTATTGACTTGGTCTGAAGCCTAACCAATGTCATATTTCCATTACATGCCATTTTGTTCCAAAAATATATATCTCTTATTGGAGAAATAAATTAATATATAGTGATCATTTAATAAATAAACTTTTGTTAGTGTTAGTGTTACTATTTGTGTTTTGTATTATAAATAAATATGTAGATACCATAATTTCTAATGGGTGGTGATTCCTTGGTGAAACCCTCACCAAGATCTATCTCATATGACTAATTATATGAATTAAATTTTACATGGAGAATAAGTATCATTAGGGAAATTTTATCATAATTTAATGTTATTTATATATTTTATTTTTTCTAAAAGTGAAATTAGTAAAGCTTTATTAAAATGAATAAAAGAGTTACAAGAGTCAAAAGGAAGGTAAAATAAATTTGTCTCTTTATAAAATACTGAGGATATCACCTGTGATGTTGGAGAGGTGAGTGAGAGAATCTTAAGAGATTTCTATGTTAGGAAGGCCATCGACGAGTCTGTTGGCCTCACAATAGACATGTGTTAGGATGTAGTACTTTGAAACATGGATGTATAAGAACTTAATCCATTTTGATTTGAATTTCCAATCAAGATGAATCTGACCCATTCCGAATGCTTGAAAAATTGTGAATGAGTCTCTTTCAAACCATATTTTATTCCAATTTCTTGGTTTGAGAAACATTCAATGCAATAATTAGAGCCATAATTTATGCTTCAAGAGAAGTGGCTTCTCTACAAAGTTCAAATATCCCTTCTAAGAAATCACTGTTTTGATCTCTAAAGGAAATTCCGTATCTAGTAGGTCCTAGGTTACCTCTCGAAGCACTATATGAGTTGCATTTGATTCATCCTACAAAAGGAGGAATTCAGATGAATTAAATAGTTTACAGTGGTTTAATTTAATTTTATTTTAAGGGTAATTTCCTCAAAATAAAAAATACTATGATTTATTTATCACAGTGTTCATCATGGTGGTTGTTTTCCAGCCGAGTTGCTAATAGGATATTTTAGAAAGCATCTTTGTGATTAAAGGTGGAATTATATTGTTAGAATTTGTTCTTGCTCATCCAAACAGTATAGATGGTCTTTCCACAAGCCACTAGGAAGATATTTCAGATCTGTTTTGAGTGACGTACTGCATAGATGTAGAGTAGATGGTCCAGAGTATTGCAGACTTATGATAGATGGACTTCAAAGAGGCTGAAGACCGAGTTACATAAGGATGTAGTAGTCTTACAGGACAAAAACAAATGGTTAATATCACCATGGTGCTGGTGACATATTGCACACCTAGAGCACAAGGAAATTCCTTCTTTTTGCAGGTTACTATTGACTAGATGTTTTCCCAGCCACAGGATCCATAATAGAGTGAATTAGGATGGTTGAAGCTGCTTTTTATCAATGTTCAGAAGTCTAGAATAGTTTCTTCATATTATATGATTATAAAAGTGTTTGGAATCAAGAACTCCATTTGGGAATGGTTCCCATATTATGAAATCACCAATGTTGAGAATGTAAAAAGAAGAGAATTTATGTGAAATTTGTGGTGGTAGGGTTTTGATATGTTGAAGCTGCACTTGGATGGAGGCATTGTAGTACATATCCTGGTCTTGGATGACAATGTTGTAAATCAAAGGGGTACATATCTAGTTATCCTTCACTAATTTCAAAGAGGAATTAGCACTAACCAGGCAGTGAGTGTGTGTTAATCTTTTGGAATATCTTTTTAAGGCATGGCCACACTGAGGATTTCATGTACATATTCTTCTATTCAAGTAGTTTTCTGAGTAATTTAACTTTGAGGAATTCAATGGAGAGAGATTTTTCATCGATCAACATCCAAATAAATTGATCTTCAATCGATTGATTGATGAGTAAATGTTTTTAATTCCCAGTCCTCCCATTAAATGTGTTAAACAACATTTTTTCTAAGAATCTATAATAACATTACGTTCCATAATACTAACTCTCCATACAAAATTCATGATAAAAGAATTGATAATCTAGATAATGGAGGTAGGCCATATGTACACCATGAAGAAGTAAAATAGTTTTGAGAAAATGACATGCTTGTCTAAACAGAGACATCCTACCATTGATAGAGATTTTAACTTCCAAGTAGAAAGGGTTATTCTAACCCAATTCATCACTTTAGTAAAATAAGAGGATTGAGGTCTTCCCCGGAACATAGGGACCCTGTGGTAATTCAAGTTTATGGACCCCTCTCTTATTCCAAGATCTTGAATCATGCAATGTCTTCTAGGTGCAAAATTGTTTTTCCCAAAGTAGATGAAAGACTTTCTATAGTTGAATTCCTATCTAGTGACCCTTTCATAATGAATAATTTTTCCTTTAATGATTTTAATATTACTCTTATACCCTTGTGTAAGGTAAATTATATCATCAGAAAAAAGAATATGAGATGGGGTAGATATACCTCTAGATACTTGAATTGTTTTGATTTATCCTTGGTCAACATTTTGAATAATGAGTCTACTGATATAGTCCTCAAAAATGCAAAAATAATGGAGGAGAGTGGGCCTCATTGCCTCACACCTCTTGAGAACTTAAAATTACATTTTGGTGACCCATTAATGAGGAGGGAGATGTGAGCAGAGCTAATCAGAATATAAATCCACAGTATAAATATTGTTTTAAAGTCAAACTTCTACAAGATTCGACTAATAAAAACCCATTCAATGGTGTCAAAGGATTTATTAATATCCCTCATCAGATTAGTGTTTCCTCCTATTTTAGTCTTATAAAGTAGGTTGATGCATTCAGAGGTAGTAAGAAGATAGTCTTGAATCCTCTTTCCTTTGACATAGCCATACTGGTTCCAAGAAATAATTTTATCAGAGATAAGTGAAAAACAATTGTCCTGAATTTTGGTAATGATCTCATGTATAGTATTGATCAGTTCCATAGACCTTAATTGATCGATTTCACTTTAATTCTCCACCTTAGTGATTAAAACAATGAATTGAGAATTGAGGTCTTGAATGTGAGATCCATCAGGTAAAAAATGCTTCACCAATTTGCAAATATCACTATGAATGACATCATAATGAAATTAAAAGAAGTGGTTGGTGAATACATATGGTCCTTGTGATCTTCCTTTATTTAGCCCAAGCACTGAATCCCCGATTTCCATATACTTTGGTTTATATGTGATAAGGATGTTATAATCCTCAATGGCATGTTTTTAGGGTAATACCATCCATTAATTACTCAGTTTTTCTAGGACCATTGAAGAGGGTCTTATATTAGGGGAAAATGTGACTTGAGAGGCATTGTCTGTAATCATGGATGACATCCCCATCTTTTCAAATTGAAATTGGTCTGTTAACTCTTCAATCCCTTTGGAGAGCATTGAAGAATTTGGTATTTATATCTACATATGTAATCCAATGAACATTAAACTGATCTTTATATATGTTATCTTTAAGAAAAATAAGCTTTTTCAGATCTGAGTAGACTTCAGCCTCATGCTCATCATCACCTGAGAAATTACTGGTGGTCGTTGATTGATGGATATCATGTAATTTATATTCAAGAGCGTCAATTTACTGATCAAGAAGGATGCACATGCACTTACTCCATTTCTTCATTTACATGATGATAATTTAATGTTTGAAAACACAAGATAATGGATTGTGATTATAATATTCAATGGACCATGTGTCCCTGAAAAGATGGAAGCATTCTAGAAGAGAATTCCAAGAATTACTGAACCTAAAAGGAAGAGGTTTCCTCTCACTTTTCTCAAAAAAATTATACATAATTGGATGATGATCTGAATTATGCCTCCGAAGAGTGACACATGAGATGGGTTTCCATCTATCAAGCATGTGTTAGTATACAAAGGCATGGTCAATTCAACATTCCCTCATGCTATTCAGATATTTCCTCTATTATGTGTACTTGGGCACCAACAGATTAATCTCAATTAGAAATGAATCTTCAATATAGGATTTGAAATCATTCATATACATGGAACTAGAGTAATTTCAAATATTTTCATCTACCAGGAGGATAGAATTTCATTCCCCCATTATCACCCAAGACTCGGAGATGGAAATGGAAAGATTAATAATGTGCCTTCAGACAGATCTTCTAATAGAATAGTTATTGGAGGCATAGACAATTGATCAGAAAGTATTGTGACCAGATTTTTTGAACCTACACATAATGAATTGTTTTTTCATAGAAATTATTGTAGTATTAACAACACTATTATGTTCAAGAAGCCAAAAAAATTCACACTCATCATCCTCTATAGAGCTAAACAGTTAGTAAGCATTTCCTACTAAAGTAGAACCATTACAGGTGCCTTTGGTTTTTGGTTTATAAATCTCTATAATATTAGTTTTGTATTTACCCTCAAGAAGCATAAGAGAACATAATGTTGTAGGGTTGGATATTCATGTGTAGTTCCAAAATATAATCTTCATTATGAATTCTATTTTGGGGTGCAGTCCCATTTATCTATTGTGTCTACTAACTTGTGCCTTCCAGATCTTCTCAGTTCTATCTTCTTGGAAACTTAAAGATATTGTGTTTGGCTTGGGTCAACTCTAATAGAATGCTCAATTTTATCTTTGGTTTTTGTTTTTGAGGTTGTATTTGCAGCCAGCTGTAGAATTCCATGGTGGATCATTACATTTTTCATTAATTGTAGAGAGAGTATACTATCATATGTGGTTTCATTTCCCTTTACAAGGACCTCTATAATATTTTAGTTGATTAATTCCTAGGTGAAATCTTCATATTGTGTGTTATGCACCAGATGAAAAATGTCATATGAAATCACCTGTGGTTTAGTAAGATCCTCTTATTTCCCATCAGTTAAACCCCTGGTCTGGTTGATTTCCAATAGGAAAGTCTTCTCTCCTTAGAAAGAAAATACCAGGTCTTCCAAGTTTCATACAGGTTCCCATATGAAACCTTTTTTGAAGTCTCGAAGTTATTCTTCCTGTAATACTACTTTATAGCAGTAGAATTTCTTCATCGGACCTCATTCTATGAGGTATTTTTTGTGTTTGGTTGGACAATCCTTTGAACAATACAACTTTTGTTATTGACATGGATGATCATCCAACAATGATATTAGTATTTAGGCACATTCTTGAATTCAAACCTGACTTCAATGAGATGTTCTTTAACATCTAGTGATACAGGCACAAGTGGAGAGATCTTCATGTCAATCTCTATCAAAACACTGGTATAAAATTTTATGTCACCATTAATCATTCACTGATCAATTATTAAGGGTGCACCCATTCCAGAGGAAATAGTGTTCAGTATGTTAGGATGCCAGTATAAACATGGAATTCCGTGGATTCTGTCCCAACCATGAGAAATATATTTATTCTGTGTGAACGGATTGAAATATGTATCCCATTCTAAGAGATAGAAAACTCTTGGTTTTAGATTAAGAGTTCCATTACACTAGATTGCATTCAAGTCTTCTAGTTTCCACAAGATGATATGAAATTATCCCTTTCTGAGATGAATCAGATTCCAGTTAATGAAATTCTAGCAATTTGATATGTGTTGTTTAAGATATAAGAATGACTAGGGCTTAGCACCTCTTTCATAGAAGATATAACCAAGTCATGAGTATTTGAAAACATTCATTCACTGTTTAATCACATCAGGGTCCATGAAAACACTAATGGCACCTTCTCCAGACCTCTTTATTATAGGTGATTTTTTTATTGCCTGCGACAGAGGAAGAATTTTCAAGGGCTTCTACAAGAGAAATTCCTTTTCAAAGAAGAAAAGTTGAGAAAGTTCCATATTTTGGTTCATCATGATGAGAATGAAACCATATTTCCCATTATGGACTGAATGAATCCATTCGGAAGAAAAATCAGGCCAAGATTTGAGATTCTTCATGGTATCATATTCGAATCGAGTAGGTTCTTGTGCCCTCCTCCATTAGATCATCGTCTATTTTTACATGATTTGTTCTTTATATATTTTATGTTATGATAATAAATGTATATTTCTATAATACTATATATAATACTTTTTATATTTAGATTAATTATACATTTTTCTATGTTTATTCTAATATAACATTGTTTTTATATTCCAACTTTGATAAAAATATTTTTTAAAAATTTTAAAATAATTCATCATTTCAATTAATTTTATGATATTAAATTTTCTAAATATTATTAAAATAATATCTCCACGAATGATGTTTTTTGTTTTATTATGTAACATAAAATTCCAAGATGAAAATTTTAAAACATCATTTCCTCCCACTCAATAACCTTAGAAAATACTATATCTCTTCCATAAATCTAGTTACATCCAGATAAAAATGGAGTTACTGTAACCTTCCAAACCAAATAATATATCCTATACCTCACCCAAATAAATTTATAATTCTAATAGGTCTTAGTTTCATATCATGGATCACTAAATACATTAAATAAATTTCTATGGTTTAGACTATACTATTGGGTGATAATTTAATCTAACATGAAAGACTTCATTCTGCCCAACCTTTGCTGACCGTCTGCCTTGTGGTATTTATAACTCGTAAAATCCCAATATGAAAACCAATATTGCATGATATTTAATATAAAATTAGGATCATAAATTATAAAAATTTTGGGATTTATTTTAATCCATTTAAATAATTATATAAGAACAAAAATAAATAATATGAATAACTCAAAAATACAAGTTAGTCATGAAACCCGTGAAACTCTTATAAAGGATCTCCAACCCGACTCCACCTCTATGATAAAGTATTATTAAAACTGTTCGATAATTCCAAATCAAACCTACTACAGGAACAGAATCTACCCTTCCATCGAATTGGGTGACTATGGGGTGTGTACTAGACTGAGTATGATATCCACAATCCTCCCCATGTACCAAAAGTATATAAAAAGTACGTTAATTTTTTATGAGTCTAACAAAGAATTATGAATATTTGAAACCTAATAAAAAAATATACATTTAAGATACATCTATAAGTAAACTAATAGGAAAGGAAAAATAGAATACAATATATAATATAATACTCAAAATCCAAACATTATACCTAAAACATCAACCAAATATTGAGGGTTTCATAGGAATTGAGGGCTAAACATTATTGGTAATCAAATAATTTTGAGAGGAATGACTACCCCAAAAACTCATATTTACATTAATGAAAGGTCCCTATAACCAAGTTAGAGTTTCCACTATTTCACTTTTCCATTACTGGTCATGATATGAAACACAAGTGATATTTTAATAAATCATGACATTTACTACATCAACATCAAAATAACTACATCATGAAACATTAAGAGAATGTAACACATCCATCGAAAAATAAATTACATAATTAACCAATATCAATCATAAATAATGTATCCACCATACACAAACCAGTAACTCCAGACTGCTTGTAGTCAATTACAATTAAAAAAACACCAAAATAAATTACCATTAAGAAATAATAATATGTTACTAAAATCCCTAATTTATCAAAAATTATAACAAAAAAATCCAAAAAAATAACTAATCAATGAACCATAATGATATTAACTATTTCAAACATAAACCCATTTCCACTAAAATACACATTTTTTTAAAAAAAACAACACAACCAAAAAATACCTTTATTAATATTCAATTAAAAACCCCACACACTAAATCCTATATTTTTTAAAAGTAATTTAAGTCCATACAGAAATTATTTCATGTATGAAATAACAATGTAAATAAACATCATGATCAATACACATTCTTTACACAGAACTAGAGTACAATAGGATCCATACACCGCAAACAGAAAACACCACATAGAAATATATGATATCAACCATCTCCATCCATTCTTGGTACCCCTAGAACAAAATAATCCTAAATTATTTTAACTGGAAAGAAAATTCATTCCTAAACCCTATAGGTCAGGGTTTCCCTAGAGTGAAAACCATGAATAAGTATAGTGGAAGTTATCCGGAGTGACTTACCATATAAATGGACTTCCATTTGACCTAGATCTACAGTGGAAGAGATATTAAACCGAAATCACTCAAAAATATGATAAATACAAAGATCCATGTGAGAGGGAGTAAATGTGACTAAAATATCCCAAATATAAGTTAATGTTATGTTTTCATTGGAATTCTTAAGTAGAAACATATCCAAAAATAATGATCCTTTATGAACAAGAAACAATTATGTAGTTTCCAATATCCATTCCATTATATTTAGAATGGTCATGCTAAATAGTATTATATAACAATGTAGTAAAAATTTTACCCTATCACTTGTCCTTATGGGAAACCCACACCATTTCGTTGACCATGTACCTAACCTCAAAAATATGAAAGGTCTCCAAAATCATGATATTGTACCTTTAAAATCATCTAACAACTTCTATATCCTCAACCAAAATTTATAAGGTCTAAATTAAATATATAATAATTTTTATAAATAATTAATCTCAAATACTTCTTATTTCACCAAAACCCGAGCCTAACAATTATACCTATTGAAAAATTCATTCATCCTTAAAAAAATAGGCATGGGCCACTTCTTTACTTTCTTTCAATAAATACATGTAGAAAAACACTGCCCAAAATAAGTTTTTCACCATTTAAAAGTTGGAGTACATATCAAGCCAACCACCATCTAATGGAGAATGTCAACCTATTGAGAATTACCCACCATGAAGAACCCCAACTATAAGGTAAAAAAATATAAAACATTATGTAGGAACCAATGTGATTCCCCATGAATTTAATCCATATATTTCTTTCAAATAAATGTACTATTTTTGATAGCTTGATAAACATGAAACAGAATCTTAAACAAACCTTGATATACCTATTTAAAATAGTAGAATATGATGTGAAACATCAATAATAATACTACAATAACAACAAATCCTTTAACTAATAAAAAAATTATATGATTTTAAAAAAAATATAATTAAATTCCATGCCTATTATAAATAATTCTAATGAATAATTGATGTGTTTAATTAATATAATGGTGAGATGAAAAATAATTAACAAAATGGGACAATAAACTATTAAAAATTAAAAAAATATTTTTTTAGGAATGTTTTTAGAGTGATATGTATATTACCAAATTACTAAATTTATATATTTGAAAAAATTATACTAATAATAAATAATATTTTTAAAATATTTATTTAGAGTCATTTAATTGAAATTGATATAAAATATAACTAATAATATTTAATGTTAAAAATTGTGTTTATCTATACAAATAAATATTATTTATATTTTTTATTTTAATTTTTAAGATTAATTTAAAAATTTTATAATATTAAATTTAGGAAAATAAATTCACTTTTAATTAATCATATTAAAATTAACTTAGAATAATTTTTTGATATTTTTTGGTATGGTTAAATTTCGGTGTAAATAGTGTTAATACCGATTTATAAAATACACACCTTTTATTAAATTTTATAAATAAAATAATTATTTGAAAATTCATGAAAAAAAATTATATAAAAAATACATATTTTTAAATTAATTTAAATCGTCTTCAAAATGTAGATTTTATAAAACCCATGTTTATCATTATGGAAACTTAAGTAATATATTACTATATTAAATATATTTTTATTATATTTTAGTTGACTAAGTATCTATATAGTGTAATTATACTTTGGGTTATATTAAAACCTGCACAACACATATTAAGATAATAATAATCCAATTAATTTTATAGAAATTGGAAAAAAATTATAATTTTATCTTAATCATAATTTTAAAGCATAAAAATAAACTCTTTTAAACAAATTTATTTACGTGTTATGTGAAATAATATTAAAATTAGTTCTTTAAACCCATAATTCCTTTTCAAAAACTGATTTTGTTTATTTAGAAACATTATTTTGAAATTATTTAATAAATAAAAATTCATCTTTCTATATTAAAAGTAAAATACTTATGTTAACATTAGTTTACACAATAAAAAACAAAAAATGGAAACGGTGAAAAATCTTGGAGTAAAAGATCTAAAATCATGTTTAAAACTTCTATGAGGATTTATATAACTTAAATTTTTATTCACCCCATTTTTTTACGTCAGTGGATCCATTTAACCTTTGAATAGTGACTTGTCCTTTTATATTATTAGAAAACTTTCAGTCGCTATCCTTGTTAAAGAAGTAATAACCACCTCACTTATCCTCACAACCAAGACTCATATATTCAAAAATAATCTTAAAAAATAACTCCCCAAAAATCATACAATATCCTAGAGGTTCTGATATTTTCAAATTTTGTCCTCTCAAAATCCTTAATGCAATTAGAAACAGAGCTCTTACAAAGAGAAAGGTAAAATTGTGAGTTAATCTTTTTTCATTTATTTTAATTCCATTCTTCTTATACAGCCTCCAAATATGATCTACATAAGGTGATGTAATTAAATAACTATCATAATGATATTTAAATTTCATTATTTTTAAGGGATAACCAATTTCAACCTTTCTTATAACCATTCTAAAAATAAAAATATCTCTTGTGTTACATGCAGACTACCACCACCACAAGAGATGTGATCCATTTTTCATAATTTTATGACATGGATAGTTTAAAGGGATTATTTAATTAATTATCAAGACATTTATAGAATTAATATTATTCTAAAAATATAAACCTATTCAGGACTTATTTACATTTAATGATAAATGAGAATTATTCATGTGTGTATGTGTAGACCACAATTTCCACGAAGAAAAATATTTAATTTTTCATCTACAATTTTCATCAATATAAAAAATACTAAAATATTATTCCCCAACTTAAAAAATATAAATAATATCATTATTTATTTTCTATAAAGATTTCATTCAAATAAAAACATTTTATTAAGCATACTCACTCATCGATTATAGAGTGCAAGTTTTTGGGTTCGTTTAACCACCTATGTGAGAAAAATAAATTTCTATCATGGATAAATATGGAAAAATAAACCATGATATTGTTAAACCCAAATGAGAAAATTATATTTTTTACGGTTTCAGATTTTTTATATTAATATTCAACTTATTATCAATGTACCACCCTTTTTAAAAAATTACTGAAACAAGTACACCACAAATTTCAACTCCAATTACTGTAAATAAAACCCTAGTAGAATGAAATTGGAAATTTATGAGATATCATAAAACATACTATCCATTGAATTATATAATTTAGGAATGAATAAATTGGTATTAATTAATTGGGATCAACATTGAAATTAAAAATATTGTGAAAATAACAATAATTACAAACGTCAAATGATGAAAATAAATTATAACTAACTGGTAAATAAACAATAAATAATTATAATTAAAGGTTATAAAATGTAATCAATAAGAATAAGTTTATTAAAAAATTTATTACGATAGTTATTATTTTATATATGATATTAGAGAATTTTCGACGAAGAGGGAATAGAAGGTAAAGTGTTCATCTAAAATTTCCCTTTATTGAGACATGTTTTTTATTGTGAAGATATTTTTATTTATATAGTGTATATATTTCCACTTTGAAATATTATATCATTATTATGACATTATTCATTGTATTTAAATAATCATTCCATGTTTTTTATTTTATTATATTCTAATAAAATGTTATAATATTATTTAGCAGTTCTCTTGACTCAAATTTCTTTCGTGAGACCTAATGGTTTTGTTTTGATTTTCTTCTTACATGATGGTTTTCATCCTTTCTATAGTAATTTTACAATTCTTTTATCATTATTTTCTAGGTTATTATATTGATGAATTTACCTATTTATAAAATCTGATGATGATATGAATAATTCCAATACTCTCTGAATGAGTTCATTCTCTTTCATATCCATATTTACTCTTCTCTTTAACTTTATACTTTCTTATTTTGAAATCCATATATATTTTATTTCATATAATTCTAAAAATTATTTAAATCATTTCAAATGAATTATTTAAATCTCTCTTTATTATGTGGGTTTCAATAAAAGTATTTTCAATTCATTTAGATGGTTTTCTCATTCACGATCATATTTTTATACTTCTCCCCACATTTTATATAAAACCAATAATGACTATTTCAAGGCTCCATTATTTAATATTATGTTTAAAAAAATTATTAAACTTCAAAATGTGGTAAAATTGGTTTTTAATGTGACGTGTGACATCATATTTTATTATTATATTAAAAGTATTTATTAAAATACTTTTACATTTTATGTATTGGTTATGAACCATATTTTTTACTATGACTTATTTTTAAGTTTCAAAATGGTTTTCCAACTGATATTTAATATTTCTGATTTTAAAAATAAAAGTAGATATTTTTAAATTTTTTTAAAGTATTTTTTTTAATTTTAAATGGATTTATATATTCTGAAATATACCTAATTATATTGAGACTTTAAGATATATGTATTTATCATTTTTATATCATCTCAATAATTTGTTAAAAATTCATTAGTTTATTAACAGAATTCAAAAAAAAAACATTTTTGTTTTAAAGGTTATTTTTTAACATGTTCTATCTGGATAAAAGTATTTCATTTTAAAGAAAAAATTTAATAAATTATCTAGAGTTTAAGTGAGGGGTATTTATTCATTATTTTCATAGAAAAATATTAATAATTTTAAAGGGGTGTTTTACATCTATGTTAATATCCTTCAATGTAATTTATGTTAAAATTTGACATGTTCTGATGATACCATCTTGCTTCTTTATCTAGATAGCTTATGAACTGTTCAATTAATGTCTATATGAAATGATTATCTTTAAAAATATTAAATTAGGTTTTTTTTAATTAAAAATTAATGATTTCAATTGGAACTCATTCATATGGATGATTTATGGGTGGGGTCCTATATTTTCCCCACTTAATTGGTTAAAATTAAATTCTTCATTAGATAAAGGTGTTGAATGTGTACTCAATGTAGTTATCAATGTTTAAAATATTGAGTGTGAAGATGGTGTTCATTAGTTATGTTCACAAGGTTGTGATTTTTAAAGATGAGGATGGGAAAAATTAATTAGACTTGGAATATACACAAGGTGGGTTAACTACGTCTACAATATTAAGTGTGAAAAGATAAATAATAACAATGTTAAAAAATATGATCAAGGAAACTATGTGGATTAGAAAAAATATTAAGAATGATATTGGAAATGATGTAGATTATATATGTTCACAATATTGAGCATTTTCATGATTCAAATTAGCTATATTCACAATCTTTATCGTAAACATGATGCATACTAGCTATATTAAAAAGATTGAGTGTGAACTCAATGTGGTATGCAATGTCCACAATGCTATGATTTCCTATTCCTCTACCAATTCTATAATTTAAAAATATATACTTATGTAATTCTATGTGGACCATGATTATATCTATTATTTCAGCAATATTATACCATTGTACATGTTTGTTCATCTGGGGTTACATATCCATCTTTCATGACTTACAAACAACTCTTACCATTTCAGGTTTTTCATATCCATATTTCTTTACTAACCATGTTTTCTCGTATGATTATGATCCAACCCATGTTGTTGTATTGATATGTTATCACTACTTACTATTTGATATCACCCATTTATTATATTTTCTTTACCAATATTATGAAAATGAGTATGACCTATTATGTGTCTAAAATGGGGGTTTAGTGTTCTTCGATTATTGGAAATCTTCACAAGTATCATAATATACGTTTCTTAGTAGATATTTCTTAAAGACGCTAATCCTTAAATTATTGGGATTGTGTGTCTATCATTATTTATTGTGATTAAATTATAGAAATGTATTTATATTTATTTTGGGATATCTCACTTGGAATCAAACCCAGTTTGAATGTGTATATTTTTTTCATTAGAACCATGGGTGTTGGTAAGGGAAGCCTCAGTTAGTATCATAGTAAGGTGTACTTATTTTTTGAGGATTAGTTTAGTTTTTTGTAGATTAGGATTAGATAAATTTAGTGAAACCCCTAGGGATGATTTTATGTATATGATAACATTCTATAATTTTAATATTGTATTAGGAAAGATATATTAAAATTAATTACATTTATGTCTAGTTACAACTACGTGAATATACCTAAAAAAAGATTCATATAAGGGTATTTAATATTAATAATCCTAGTTGGGAATCTACATGACCTTTACATTGTGCATGAGGAGTTAGCTTAAGACTATAATCTTAACTATACTACCTTGTGGGATATTATTTGTTTAATTAACATTATCAATATGAACCATTATGAATTATTATAAAATATTTAGGTCAAGAAACCTAATAGTAATATAATTGTGGATAACATAATATTAACCCTGATAGTTATAGTATGTAGCAAGTGTGATGTTGGAAAGAGCAGGACTCTCTTGGAGGGGTGAATTGAGTGTCTAAAAAATTATGTTAAAAATATTCTTTGAAAGAATCCCCCAATTTAAAAGAAACACAAACAAGTTATTCAAAGTAGTAAATTTATAATAGACTGAATATTTAATTTATTTCTCAGAAAATTGATTAATTGTAAATTATAGCAAAATAAGAAGTTTATATAACTTTTAAAACTAATTTACTACTCCAATAAAGTTATAAATACTATCCAAGACAAATAATCAAAGTAAAACATAGTTTTTTGAAATATGATTAAAAAAAGTGTAAAATAAATTTGAAAACGTACAATATTAGAATAATAGGTTCAGTATCAGGCTAAGCCATAGTCCTCTCCACATAGTTATCACCTACCACCAAGAAATATATATATATATATATTTGACCAACACCCTGGATCAGGGTTTACACAATAGTATACAAACTATCCATGTCACAAGACCTCTACCATAGTTCTATGTTAGAAATAAAACATCATGGTCACACGAGACCTATATCATAGTTCTACATGTGATATAATAGGTGTAAAAGGTTGTTTTTGTGAGGATATATTGTATTCTCTAGGTCATTACAAGAGACATAGTGTGCTTAACAGATAGATACACACACTTCTTGAAATGTACTAAAAATACAAAGAAAAATATAAAGAAATAAATACATAGAATTTATATTTTCCTTATTTCTGAGAAATTCAGCTCTAGAATCTTTGGATGTAGCATATATGAAGATTTAGTCCTCTTCGGGAAGAAGAAAATGAAATGGAGTGTTAGGAAGCTTTCTGTTTAGGTTTTCTAGGTAGATGAATTTCTATTACTTCGGTTCTATTTTTTTTACTATAGGTTTGTCAAAACTTTGGTGTATATTAAGTTATCCATTGATTTCCATCATAAATAATGATAATTCCTCATGTGTTATACTTTATTTTGATTATAGGTTTAGTATAGGTCCTCATACGTGTCCTCAACTATATATCTATATATCTTTCAGCTCTCATGCATTTTTTTTATATACTGCAACCCGTCAATAAGCATGACTTGGGGTATGATGTATACCTTGTACATTTGAAATCCCAACTAATTTTGTCTTAAAAAATAATTAATTTAATATGTGGCATTAAAACACTAAAATAAGACTATTTGATATAATTTTAAATAAATAAAAATTTAAACAGTCTTTGAATGACTCCTCTATTGGTGAGTCATTCTATTAGTGACTCCATCTATTAGTGATTCCTTCTATTAGTACTCAAGACTAATTCTTTCGATGAGTCATTATTTTTGTATCTCTATGGGTCAGTGACTTAATGTGTTAGTGACTCAATGCATCTGCGACTCATTTTGTTCTATCAGTGAGTCATTCCTTCTGTCAGTGTCTCATTTGTACCGTCAGTGAGTCTTTTATAGGAGAGATGGTTTGCACTTTTAGTGAGACAAACCTTCAATTGGTGGTAAATTTCTTTTGAAAATGTGAAATTAGTACTTTTTGTGAGATATTTACTCTGTCGGTCACTCAGTTGTACTATCAATGAGACAATTACACTATCGGTGAGTCTTTTTCTCTGTCAGTATCAGTGACTCATACTTATCCAATTTTCTATTTTACCTATCTTACAACATGAATATACACAGAATGTGTTAAATATATATTTGATCATAGATAATCATAACTATACATTTTTTAAAATAAATAAACATGATTTAAATGATTAGAATTTATTTTACAATATTTGTGATTATTAAAACCATTAAAACTAGAGAGGGGACATAAAATTCTTATGGGCTAACAATCTCCCCCTTTTGATAATAGAAAATCAAGGCATTATAAAGTACAATTATCTGATGATTAATATAATCATTCCACTTACTATCTCTCATTTATGATTTTCTTAAAAAAATTAATTTCTTGAAAAAGAGATAAGGTTCATAGGTAACATAAAATGGTTTGTTTTCCCAAATTTATATCTATAATTTTTTTCATAATGAGATGTAAGAAAGAATAATAATAATTCTTGTATTTTTCTCCCCCATTTGGGATTATCAAAAAGTGTAATGAAATTACAGAATAAAATAAAATATATAAATACTCATAATAGAAAGAAGGGTAATGAAATATCATTGAATATCATAATGATGGTACAAAAAAATTTAGTAGAAAACAAAAAAATAAAATCAAGTAGCCCCATCAAAAAGTGATCTAAACAACTCCTTGGGATCTAGTTTTTATGCTCCTTTGTCATAAGGATCAATGGTTGGTTTAGTGGATGGAGGCTAAGAGACTGGAGGATCTGAGTGAATTCTCAAGGGAGGAAGAGGTACTTCTTCAGGAACAGAAGTTGAAAGATTCTGTTTGGATAAATCATGAGGTGGGATCTACTTTTTGTTAATTATTTTGATCTGTATTAGATCCTTATCAACTATAATGGATTGATAATGAGTTGGAAAATCGGTACTAGGATAGGCTGAAGAGGTCAGAGGTGATCTGAGAGGTGAAATAGCTAGAACAACTATGGATTCACTATGAACATGAATATATGGATTCATGATATTAATGGAATCTGTTATTATTTTCCCACAATATTTCATTGACTTTTAAAAATCATTTATGTTCTCCATTAACCCATCAAAAAGTTGTTTGAGGTCCTTTATTTCTTGAAGATGATCTTTAAAATCTCTTGTCACTGGAGGAAACATCGTATTATCTACTAAGTATTTGAAATGACTTATCAACTAGTGTTTGGTATAAATCCAATTGAGGTAATAGTCCACTTTCTCTATGATCTGATCATTGGAAGTTTCAACACTCTCAGAGTATAACCTCACCATATCATGAATATGGTCAATTTTTTTAATATGTTTTTCTAGTTTCTATTGATCTCTTTCACCTAATAGTACTTGCAACTATTCTCTTATCACATTCATCGCTGCCTCAACATCTGGTGAGTGAGATACATGAGTGGAAAATATATATTCCACTTGTACAATCCTATCTCAACTGAGTAAAATAAAAAACTTGAAACTATGAAACAATATATTCATGTCCTTTCATGATTCCGTCTGTAGTTGTCACATACTTAAAGTTCAAACTGTTGACACTGGAAATGATTCCAGTAAACTCATTTCTCAACTTCTGATCATCTATCAGAATAGTTTTAATGAGATAAATTAATCTCAATTATAAATTTGAAATAACAGTTCTAGATATAAGATTTTCATAAATTTTACTCAATCATAACATCTGAAGAGGCGATGAAAAATTATTAATGGGGGAGAAAAATATTTCCTTAAAAATTTAAAATCATCTCTAATGACATCATCACGAGAACAGACCTAATCCACTTATTCTCTTTTAATAGGTATGATCACCTCATCATCTGAATCTTCGTAATCCAAACCAAGAGCTACATATCTATGATTTCTTACCCATCCAGATTTAACATCATCATCTAAATGGGTGAGAGATCAAAGTCTTACTCTTATAGCGTGATGCTGCCCCTCAGCTTGATCTCTTCTATCCTAATGCTCCCCCTCAACTAGATCTCAACTTCCTTGCTACACCACCTATATGAGATATTATTTTAGCATAATACAACTAAGGAATTGAGATTGTTTGATTTTTCAATTCTCTTTTAACTTCAACCAGTTCCTCTTCAATAGTATCCACTATTGAAGAACCAAGAGGACCTACAATGGGTTCCTGATTCATAGTACCAAACAGCTCTATAGTATCATCTTGATCATCACCAGGATGATCAAATCCATTGTTACTTCCAAATGTTTCATCTTCTCTATCATTTTCATAATATTTCTTTACATATATCATTATATTATTCATTTACTTCTTCCTATTCTCCCATATCAGAGCCACTTCCATTTTCATCATCTTCTTCTCTATCAAATCCACTCTTTCTTTTTTCATCTTCTTCTTCTTCTTTGTGTTATTCTTCCTATTCTTATTCTGAATCCTCTTCAGAACCAATAGTCTTTCTCTCATACTCTAAAATTTATGACACTTCTATATCCTCATCACCATTTTCACCAAGAGTTGGTTTATCTAAAGGTATGTCCAGAGGTAGACTAGGAGGTCCATATGACATTATTCTTGTAGATTTAATGGTCGTACGGTCACTTATATCATCAGTATGATACCCGTGATCTATTTCAGGAGTAACAGTCTCTCTTCATAAAAATAAATAGGCTCATCATCTTATGGTCCTAGACTAGGATCCACTAAATCTCCTATCATAACAGGATGGTCCACTGTATTGAATTTTTATAAATCTTATCCCCATCACCAACCCATTCCTTCTTTCATGGGTTCTAATGGATTTTCATCCTACTGCACATATCCTTACTCAATAATATTCCACAATAAGATGAAATAGTTTATTCACCTTCATTCACTCATCCTTTGACTTTCAACATGGATGAGATTATCCTTGGGTATAATAGTGAATTAGTCTTACAATAAGGCTTAATCATTTCCCTGATATTCACTATCAGATATCTGCACAGGTTCACATTGGTCCCTTTCTTCAGTAAATATAATAAGTATACATATATATACATTAATTTTTAAAATTACACTTTATTTGAAAAAAAATATGGTGCTAAATGAACAGAAATAGAAATATTCACTCACCATCTATCTCTCTAACTATTGGTTATATGTGCCATTCATTTCTATTCAGCTCCTTCAATGTTGTCTCATAGAAAAAGATGTCACTTTTAGGTGGACTGATTCCCTGATATTTATCAAATATTCCTTCATGTTGAAGCTTGAATCATTTTACCTAATGCCTAGAAGAAAATTAAATTCACCTTCCTTTAACAATAGATTTTATCCAACATACCTCACTACCTTCCAAAATAAATTTAGCATTCATATAAAACTCATGGATAATATTCGGGTAGTAAGACCTCTCATTATTTGAAAACCTATCGATCCAACCTTGTCTCTACAGCACCTTCCATGGTAGAGACTAACTCTCTAGCAACCAATTATAAAGAACATCCTTATCTTGAGTTACTAGACAATTCATAAGCGCAAGATTGACAGGATGATACTAACTCAATTCTCCCTTCTACTTCCGAGCGGGTTGTGACTCATCTCCAGATCCTCCTTCATGTGTGCGCTTCATCCATTCCATTTTAATGGTTCGGTAAAATGTTTGAAGGTGAAGGTTTAAGGGTAGATATAAAAGATATTAGAGAAAGGATAATGTGTGATTGTTATTAGTATAGTGGATCATTTCGAATTTATATCATTTTTTGATTAGAGATTGTAAATTTTTTAACTGGGTTCAAAGAAATAAATAAAATAGTGTCGTTTTATTTAAAAATAAAATAATCAAAACATTAGTTTCTATCAGAGTCTGCATGCCAATATTGGCCTGATAGTATCGTCCTGACATATTCAGCGTTAGCATGAAATATAAATATATTTTTCAAAAATACATCTAAAAATAAATTCCTTATAAAATAATCATCCCTAATTCATGTTTAATGTAATTTGTTCTTTTAAAGTTCAATAGATTAGTGAATAGGTCTTAAATCTAATGTTCATTACCAATAACCTCTAGTGTTATATCACCATTTTGATAATGATCTCTCAACAAGTTATTTATTACATCAATATTCGTTGTTCAAGAAAGATAAATAGTATTCCTAGAGATGCTAATAGCACATGTATTGTGACATTTGATAGGAACATGTCTGAATTTATATCCATAGACTAGTAAAGAGTGTTTCATCCACAAAATATAAGCATAACAAATTCCAATTACTATGTATTCTGCCTATGCAGTTGATAATGGAACAAAATTTTTATTTTTACTACCCCATGATACTACATACATTCCCAATAAGTGAGATGTTCCAGAGGTTCTCTTTCTATCTAACATAAAACCACAAAAATCAGCACTACAATAACTCACAAAATCAAAAGTTTGTCCTCTAGGATAGATCAATCCTAATTAGGTAGTATATTTGAGGTATTTTAAGAATCTTTTAAAACCATTTATATTAGATGATTTAGGATTATCATGAAAATGGGAACAAATACACTCACTAAACATAATGGCAGGACAGCTAGAAATTAAATAGAGTAAACTCCCAATCATTCCTCTATAATTTTTTTTACCAATAAATTTACCATTTTAAATAAGAACTATATTACAGGTGGTACTCATTAGAGTATCACTGCCTTTTGTTCTATCAAAACCAATGCATTTTAAAATATATTTAGTATAATTACATTTATATAAAATATTACATATATTATTTTGAAATATTTTAAATCCAAGATAAAATTTTAGTTCCCTCATTAAAATCATTTGAAATTCACTTTACATTATTTTCTAAAAATCAACACATAAAAAAAATTTTAAGATACAAAAATAATATCACCTATATACTTTTTAATAACTAAAAATTATTTTAAAAATATTTTTATAAAGAATGAAAAATCATATGTACCTTTTTTAAAACCTTTAGAAAAAATATAAATACTTAGTATATCATACCAAGAACATGGAGATTTTTTAAAACCATTTAAAGTGTTCCATAATTTAAAAACATAATTTGGAAAATGAGGGTTTGTAAAAACATAGTTTATTAATCAAAAACATTCTCAACTATATACCTGTTTATGAATTAACTCTTAAATTCCATTTGATAAATCTTGAAATTTAGATGTGCTGCATATTTAAGAAATATTTTATTGGCCTCATGTCAATAAACTGGGGAAAATGTTTCCTCACAGTCAATCCCTTATTCTTGACTATTACCTTGTGAAACCAATCTATCTTTATTTCTTACAATATTACCAAATTCATATACTTTATTTCTAAAAACTCATTTATTTCCTATGATCAATATGTATTTATTTATGTCTACAAGTTTCAGAACATTATTTCATTCAAACAGATTTAACTCTTCTTGCATATCCATTTACCAAAACTCATAATTGATTTCATAATTAAAGTTCTTAGGTTTAAGATGTGAAAAAAAAAATGATTGATGTTCAACTTGATATATCAGAGAAGCTCCAGTCTATGTTCCTTTATCTAAGTCTCTAACTACACATCTAATGGATGGTTTTTTAAGAGTTCTAAAAGATACACGAAAAGAGGGTCTGGTGATTTCAGTTTCATCAACAGTTTTGGTTTCATCATGACTAGTGTCTGGAGATTTTTTAGAACACAAAGATTTCACATATTTATTAAGAGCATTATCAGATGATTTTTTATTTATGTCTTTATTTGGAAGACCTTCATCAATGATTTCTATAGAGGTCTTTGGTTTATGAGGATCTATTTCATCAATTTAGACATCTATATATTCTTCCACACATATAGTTCTTTTATAAAACACTCTATTGGCTTTATTTGAGATTGGGTAACCTATAAATATTCCTTCATCACATTTGGATGAAAACTTTTCAATATTTTCATTTTTATTAAGGATATAAACATTGCAACCCAAGACTTTGAAGTAATCAATGTTGATTTTTCTATTGTTCAATAGATCATATGGAGTTTTCTTAAAGATTGGTCTAATTAAGACTCTGTTAATTATATAAAAAGTTGTATTGATAGTTTCTTCCCAAAAGTAGATAGGTATGTCAAATTCATTATGTATTGTACATTCTATCTCATGTAATGTTATAATAATTCTTTCTACAACACCATTCGGCTGAGGTGTCATATGAGCAGAGAAGTTGTGACTATAGAAATGTTGTGACAAAAAATATTCGAACTATTTATTTTGTAACTCACAGCCATGGTCACTTATTGAAGATTAAATGAAATGTCTACTTAGGTTTTATAATCTTCTGGAATGCATGGTGTAATGATAAAAACAAGTTACATTTTTTATCTTGAATAAAAGTCCATCTATATCTAGAATTGTAATCTATTGGAACATAGACATAGTGCTTTACATTGAGACTTGAAACCCTAGATAGGACAAAAAAATCCATGAGAACTAACTCAAAAGGTTTATAAGTAGAAATGCCTTTCATTTTTTTAAAATATATTTTATATTTTTTACCATTTTGAAATTGATTACAGACTTGTTCATTTGGAAACTCAAGATTTTCTAGACCCTTAACTAGTCCCTTCCTAGTAAGATTTCTAAGTGAATAATTATTAAAATCCCTGAATATCCTATGCTAGATCCAAGTCTATGTATAAAAGGAACATAAACATCAAACATTTCTAGATATTAAGGAATCAATGTTTAGAGAATAAAAATTTCCATTTATTAAGGGAATAAATACTGACTAATTTTTAGAATTAAAAACATTTCATTCTTTATTTTCAAATTTATCATTAAAACCATCATCACAAAACTGAGAGATACTAATAAGATTATACTTTATTCCATTAAAATTTACTTAGGGAATTAAAACTGAATTATAGTTACCAATTTAGCCAAGGCCAAGGATTTTTCCTTTAGCATTGTCACCAAAAGTGAAATGAAAACCATTAATATTTTTCAGATTGTTGAAGCATGAATAATCTCAATTCAAGTGTCTTGAACATGCACTTTCCAAGTACTGCAGTCTTCTACCGGATATATTTATGATTTTTTTCTAAAAAAATAGATTTGACAAGAAAATATTTTGGTACCCAGATTTTTTTGGGTTCATTAACATTATTAATAAGAGAACTGGGAACCCAGAAATTTTTCATGGGTTTCCTATACATAGTTATCAATGTATTGAAAAAATAGAAATCATTTGGGATAGATAAAAAATGAAATAGTAGAAGATGATTCATAGCTATAACATATAGAATATTTTCCAGAACTAGAAATAAAATTGGACTTTTTATATTTTGATACAAAATTAGTTTTGAAAAAATTTATTTTACCAGGTTTATAGCCAATACCAATAGTGTATTCAGGTTCAACTTGTTTACTATGAATTTGTACCAGGATATACTTTCTATTGTTAAAATTTTCTAAATCTTTTTTCAATTGCTCATTGAACAATTTAAGCTCACTGTTTTCATTAAGAAATTGATAATTATTTTCCATTTCTATGGTAAGATAAGATTTATTAGAAGAGTTATGATAATGTTCTTTCTCTAAATCTTTATATATATATTTTAATTAAATGTGTGTATATTCAATCATTTGAAAATATTAAAACATTTTATCATTATTCATATTTTCCGAATCACTTTTATCTTCATAATAATAATGATTTTCTACAGGAGACTCAAATGTTACCTCAGATGTGTTTTTCATGAACACATGTTTTATTTGTCACCTGTATCATCATGGATTGATTCTAATTCAATAGATCTATCCTCAAAATAACTCTAGCTAAAATTCAATTCCTTCTTGTATCTTCTATCTTTGAACTCGTATATCTAATTATATTTTAAATTTGGACAGTCAACAATTAAATGTTATCTTCTCTTACATTTATAAAAAACATTTTAATCTATGTTATAATTACTTTTCTAATTCTTCTTCAAGTTTACCTCATTATCATACTAAGATTTGTATCTAGGCTTCTTGAAGAATGTATTCCTTCTATAAAACTTATTAAATCATCTGGCTAACTGATATATTTTCTCTTCACAATCTGATAGTGAATCTTTATCACTTGTTCTATCATATTGACTTCGAATCCTTTCATTTTCACTATGTTTGAAAGTAATGGTTTTCAAATGTAGTGACATTATCTTTGGTTTATCCACATATTTTTTGACCTTTAATTCTTCTTCATAAATCATCAAATTACATATCATCTCTTTGACTGGAAACTTATTGATATCGCATGATTAACTAATTGAAAGAGAGGTTCCTCTCCACCTTTTAGGTAGGTATCCAAGGAGACATATTATTTTTTCATTATCACCCACAAGCTTCCCAAGATAGGACTAATTCTTTTCTTGATACCAAACATCTTGTTTTAATCCTCAGTGTTCTCAAATTTAGTTTACTCTGTTTTAACTCATATTTTAGACAACTAAGTTTTACAATGATAGTTAGTCTTGGATAGTATTTATAATTTTTTTGACTTAGTAAATTAATTTCAAAAGATATATCAACATCTCATATTTTTAAAACTAATAATTTAACAATCTTTTGAGAAATTATTTCATAGTTAAACTATTAGAATTCTACTATATTGATTAACTGGAATGTGTTGTTTTTAAATGGGGGGATTCTTTCAAATAATGTTTTTTAAAAAAAATTATATGGACTCAATTCAACCCCTCTTGAGTGTCAGACTCTTACCAAAATTTGGTATTATAGGTTTTTTAAAACCATTATCAATTATTTTAAACTTTTTTAGTTTTGTTTTAAAGGTCACTGAAATTTTGTTAGTTCTAAATATTTTAATCCTTAATATTTAGAATTTATTCATTATTATAAATAATAAAGAGGAAGGTGATGTTACCAAGAAACCTCTATTATAGTTCTATGTGAGATATAATAGGTTGAAAAGGTTGTTTTAGTAAGGATATATTATATCCTTCGGTTTAGTACAGGAGAAAGTGCGTGTTTAACAGACAGGTACGCACACTGCTTGAAAAGTAGTGAAAATGAACACAAATATTCTGAAATAAAAATATAGAGTTTAGAATGATCTGAGTGTTGTGAAATGCAGCTCTAGACTCTTTCTATGTAGTAGATGTGAAGATTGATTCCTCTTCTTAAAGAAGACACTAAACCATTTTTTCATGAAGCTTTGTGTTCTGGGTTGTCAAGAAGATGAAGCTCTATTAGTTTGGTTATATATTTTTTACTGTAGGGGTGTTGGAAATATAGTGCATAGAATGTTATCCTCATGTGTTCTTATTTATTTTTTTCACAAGTTTAGTGTATGTGCTCATGGGAGTCTGATACCGTATATCTATATATATCACGTCTATCAATCTTTTCTATTTTATATTCGGCATCCCAACAATATGTAAGATTTATGGTAGGATGTGTACCTCATACTTCTAACATTCCAATTAATATGGTTTTCTAAAAAGAATTAATTTAATCAGTAGCTTTAAAAAACTAAAATATGATTTGTACAGTTAATTTTAAATAAAATTAAATTTAAACAGACTGTTGGTGACTCTTATGTGGGTGATTCATTCTATTAGAGACTCCTTCTATTGGGGTGTCCTTCTATTGGAATCGTAAAATCATTCTATAATAGAGTCATTCTACCAGTATCTCCATGTCTCTGTGACTCAATGCATCGATGAATTGTTTTTTTCTGTCAGTGAGTCATTCCTTCTGTCAGTATCTCATTTTTTTCTTTCGGTGAGTCATCTATTAGTGAGTCAATTTATACTATATATTATTTATTCCATCTATCGGTGTGAAATTTCTTACATTAGTGAGACATTAACTCTGTTGGTGTCTCAGTTAAACTGTCATTGATAAATTTACACTGTCATTGAGTTAATCTATCTGTTGGTGTCAGTGAATCATACATAGCCAATTTTCATTTTAAACTATCTTACAACATGAATAAACATGAAATGTGTTATATACATAGTCGATCACAGATAATCATAATTAAACATATTTAAACATAAATAAACATTATTTCAATTATTCGACATGATTCAACATCATTTGTGATTACTAAAACCTTTAAATCTAGTGAGCGGCCAAAAAAATCCAATGGGCCAACATGTGACATAGTATAAATGAAAGCATCATAGGTTGAAAAAATGGTGAAATAAGAGAATAAATATTGTGATATATTTTTCTTATTCATAAGATCATTTATTATAATATTATTTTATAAAATCATAACCATATAAGATGTTTTATTTGGTTCTAAATAAGATCATGAAATTTATATTTTGAATGGAATGTCTCTAAAAACTAATAAATAAGAATATATTTTTTTTGGAAAAATTATTTTTAATGCCTAATATATTTAGCTTTATATCACAGTAGAAATTATATTCTGAGAGTCTTTATCACAGAGAAACCATTAAATATTTCACTAGTAAATAGTAATTAATATTATGATGACACAATTTATTTAAGGGGGAGAATGCAATGAGAGAGGATTTTACAATATATCTTTAATTTAAATAAATCAAATGATTTATATATCATTCATCTGTATTATTAAAATAATGTAATATGATGTGAAACAATATCATGAAAATTATAATAAAAAATAATCCTCATGTATATATGAATATAAAAAAATAATATTATTATAAACAAATATATATAAATTATATATATATATATAATATTGTTCTTTTTAATTAATTATGGATGTGGTTAATTAAATTAGGGGTTATATGATAAATATTTTATGGAAAGTGATAGAAACTATTAAATGTTAAATGTGAATTTTTACACGAAATGTTCTCAAAGTTATGTGTGTTTTAACTAATATATTAAATTGATAAATTTTAAAATAATATTCTAATTATAATTATAATTTCAAATGAATATATTAACATTTATGTAATTATAATTGGTATGAAATATGATTAAGATCATTTATTGTTAAATATTTTTATATTAATTTGATAATTAAATATATAAATTTATGTATTTTAAAATTATTAAATTAACATCATTTTTAAATTAAAAAATACTAAATTTCCTTAGGATGAGTTTTTTATATTTTTATAGAATGGTTGATTTTTTCAGTGAATAACGAAAAATATTGATTTTGAAAATATTTTCAATTTTATGACATTATCATAATACCAGAATGATTTGAAAATTTATAAAAAAATTTAACATAATATATATATTTATAAATTTATATAAATTATTTAAAAATATAATTTTTAATTTATACATCCCATATTTAACATTTTGGAAACATAAGTAATATTTTGGTCTAATAAATAATATTTTGGTCTGCTTTATTTAAATATGTATCCCCACGATGGAATTCAATTTTGTATTACATTGAAATAAACAAAAAATATGATATAGTTGTTAATAAACCAAATCAATTTCACATAAATTAATAAGAGAGATAAATTTTTCTTAATTGTAACTATTTAGCATAAAATTTCACCTTTTAAAAAAATTGTTTTTACACGTTACCTACACTGATATTAAAATTAATTGTTATTACCAGTTGAAACTTTATTTTATAAAATTATTTATAATTATTCGTTCCAAAAAAAATTCTATGGCCTATTTTGTTTTTATTCATTAAAATTAAATTATTTAGACAAAAAAAATTACCATGGTAAAACTACAAAATCATTAAATATTAAAATAATTGACTAAAATAAAAAAAAATTGTGTTAATGTATATGTATTAGGATTTATAAACCATACAAATATCCATTATTTCCCATTAGTGGATCCATTTCACCATTGAATAAATATTTTTTTATTTATATTATTACATAATTTTCACTCCTCTCCCTTATAATTGGACACATCAACACCCCCTTTCTCCTCAGACCATAATCCTAGATTATTTAACCAAAATATTCTTAAGAAAATCTTTAAAACTCATATTCATATTATGGACATACTATTATTGTTAAAATAAAACCACTCAATGACTTGATCCAATTTTAAAATTATCTCTTCCAATGTTTAAGGGAAAAAATATCAGGTAATTCTTTTCATTTAAATTACTTTTCTAATTTTTATTAATCCATTTAATATAATATAAAAATGTTAAAATACATAAATAATTATCATAAATATACTGAAATTTTATTATTTTTTTAGATAACCATTTTTATCTTCCACCTAACCATTTGAAAAATAAAAATGTGGGTTCTGTTATGTGTGGACTACCACCTCCACAAGAGATGTGATTTATTTTTTAAAACAAATTTATATGAGTGGTTCAAAATGTGTGTAATTAAAAAATATAATATTTATAATATTATTAAAATTCCTAAAATACAAGATAATTATTTACTTCATTACATTTAATGTAAAACTAGAATAGTTCCAACATGTATGTTTGGGCTACCTCATCCACAAAGTAACATATTTCTTTTTTCATATACATTATTATTCACTATAAAATCCAATAAAAATATTATTTAACACCTTATAAAATCCAAATAATATCATCATACTTATATAATAATGATATTACACTAATTTAATCAATTTATTATCCATACTCAGACCATTAATTATAACATGCTCTCATTTGGGTTTGTTTAATCACATATATAAATAATGAATTAAATATATTTCATGGATGAATATGGAATCATAAATAAATATATAATTAGAAATAAATAATATAATAATATTTGGATTAAATTTATATATTTTTGATATTAATATTTAACTTATTATCAATATACCTTCACTTTCTCGTGATAAATTACCAAAACAAACGCGCCATCAATTTAATCTACCTAAAATGTAACAAAACATCCTATGGAATGAAGTTGGAACATTATAAGTAATTACTAAACATCTTTTAACGTACCTAAACTAATCTAGGAGTGATGAAATTTTTATAAAATAACTAGGATCGACATCGACTTTATAAATCATGTAAATTAATTATAACTACAGATATTTAACGATGAAAATAAAAAAATAACATGTAAATGTATAATAAATTATTATAAATTAAAATTAAAAAATATAATAGTGGTGAATAAGGTTCTAAAAAATTTATTGAGACAATTAATTTTTTTTTGGAAAGGGTCTTGGATCATGTTCGACTATGTGGGAATAAAATATAGGACTTTCGTCTCTAATTTATCTCTCTTTGAGACAAGTTTTATATTATATACCAATTATTTTATGTAGTCTATATATTATCTATTTCAAATATAATATCATGATTACTTAATTATTATAAGTAATTAAACCCCCGTTTTATGTTTTATCTTTTAATAATTTTTGAATCAAATGTTATAAGGGTCATAAGGCATTTTCTAGAAACATATTATTTTCTTAATTTTTAATGATTCCCATTTTAGTATCATTTTACAAGAAGAGTTTCTTTAGTGATGTTATAAAATTATTATTCCATTAGAAATTTTTTTGGGAATTAAATTAATGAATTTCTCTCTATAAAATTTGATATTTCTAAGAGTAATTTTGACTCTCTCTATATACGGTCATTCTCTTAAACGTCAAAATTCAATATTCCCACTAATGTTATCCTTTATTATATTGAAATTCGAATAAATTTTATTTTTTTAATATTAAAATTTCCCTTTAAATCTTTTTGAATGAATTATTTATCACTCTGTTTATTATGTGGGTTTTAATAAAGGTACTTTCCAAAAATTATTGCTGATTTCCCATTCATGAATATATTTTTAACTTCTACTCCACATTTATTATGGAAAGTCATTATTCATTTTTATAAGATCCATGATTAAGTATTATTTATAAATTAAAATATTTCCAAAGGATTCGACATATAATTTATGAAAATTGAATTTTTAATGTCCCGTATTTTTTCTGGTATTTTTTTTAAATATTTTATGGAATTAATTCGAGACCAAGAGCTAAGATGGAATGGAATTCAGAGTCCTTTTGTGACTGAAATAGTTTCTTCGAAAATATGAAAATATTAAATTGCACACGTGAACAGTTTTCCTAAAAAAGTGGAATAACATATAAATAGGTTCCTAGATCAAAAATTTGAGAACACCATTTGGTTTAGAGCAGCGAATTCACTTTAGGTAATTTCTAACACTATGTGAAATGGTTCAGTTGTGAAAGTTAATTTTTTCATTTTAAAGGATAAAATGAATTAACAATTTATTTTATTTTAACATTTGACTACAACCTAGTTATTTTTATTTTAATTATACTTTTAAGTTTGAATATAGGGTTAGGGTTATAACCCTTTAACTTCCAGGATGATCATGAGAGTACCTGTAGAATTCAATCGATGAATAGTAATGACATATCATGGATTAGATATTGATGGATACTATTTTGAAATATCTCACCAACAGCAGTGACACATTGATTGAATCTCTTCAGCAAATGATCCAAACCCAAGGTAGAGTGTTTTATTTTTATTCCTTTTTTCCTCATTCTTAGAATCAATGACGAACGTGGATCAACCCACGGAATGGTTGACTCGCGGATTGATCTTTCTTATGAGAGGGTTTGATTGTGGTAATTTCAGGATAATTATAATGCTTTTTTATCCTGATTGTTATTATGGAATGGATCACGGTGGAAATGAAAAATAGGCGAGGTTCATTCCTTGGGGTTTTCATTGTGATTTTTTCTCTCAATGTTCTATGCCTTTTTTCTATTCTTCAAGGGATATGAACGGATGATTGTTGAACATCCATTTATAGGTGAAACAATCTGAAATATATGATCCAACCTCGTGATGACCTCGATGAGGTTTGAAAAAGTTGGTCAAGGGTGGATTGATGTATTTCGAGAGATATCGTTCTTCGGGATAATTTTGTGTGGATGATCAGAATCGGTTTTCAGAGCATATCGAATGCCCAAAACCCACCAATTCGGTGTTGTAATGCAAAACAACCATGGATCATTATTTTCGAGGTGAATAGACCAACGAATCAAGAAATAGAGGATCAGTTGAGGTGTGTGGAGAAAGAAAAACGGTTTTTTTGAATTTTGTGATCAGCACAACATGTAACATAGGATTACACAGTGTGTGGACCCCACTCAGTGGTGTCTATATTTTCGAGAGGCAGTAAACTATCACATGACTTGTGACCCTGGTCACACGGTGTGTAACCCATGTCACACAGCATGTAAAAACTTCCTCGATACTCTTCTTGTATCTCAGGAGGTACACGGACATGGGGTGGAGTAAACGGCTTTCCTCTATGGTGTGTACCCCACCACACGACCATAACATGACTTAATACACTGGTTACTCTATGTAGTGGTACATGGGAAGGTGAACATCGGTTGACACCCTGTGTGTGCACACAAATAGAGTACACTAGTGGTCATAGAATGGAAATAAATGGTGTGTGACCCTTCTATATTTTTTGTACTCTCTTTTTACATAACATGTTCAAAATACACAATCCATTATACACAGGTAGTACCCAGGGTCGAGGAACACAACATGTGACCCTACTAAATGCTATGTATACCTTTCTAAATGCCTTTAATCTATTTTCCACTATGTCTTAGGCAAGCTTCTTTGGGGTTCATTCCCTTGATTGTTTCCACAATGGTTGGTGGGTATCGTTTACTACTAATAGGAGTATGATCCCTTCAACAGGATATTCTTGATAGAGTCTACAATCCCTTCCATGAATCCTAGATCATGATCCTCTATCCATTTGTGTACCCTAATTAGAGTCTTGGTATCGACACAACCAATCCTACCAAACTTTAAACATATAATTATGGGGTAAATATAGATAAGTCATGGTATCACCCTATGGCCCTTATAGTGATCTTCATCTATATATAATGTTCTTCCCCACTCATGTAGTGCATTCTTCTAAGACAAGTGTATCATATTCTATCTTTATATCAATCAGTGTATCTCTCACATGATGATTCTTGAAAAATGGTACATGTCGACCAGACATCATCAGTGCTATCAGACTAATGAGTGTGTTTTCCTGGATGAGTGCTTTGCGGAATATTTGGATTGAATCCCTAGTGATAATATGTAGTAGTTGTGACTTACCTCTAGATTCGAGTCTAGGTTTGATTTTATCTCATTAGTGGAAATTGGTCCTTTAATAGAACTAGTAAAATGGATTTATCAACGCTATATAATCACTGATAATGTAAGAGATTCTAAAGGGTTATCTTTAATATCTCTTGTAAAAAATGATGATAAACTCCCCCATTAACAATGATATAAAAAATAATTAATAAAGGTGTCCCTATTCGGTGCTTTCTTAGTGCTACTAAATGGGTCCTTTATCAGTGCATTTTTAGTGCTATTAAAGGCCACCTTTACCAACCTTTTTTTAGAAATTTGGAAGGACACATTTAATTGTACTAAAAAAGGGCTGCTAAAAGCCCCACTAATAATGGGTATATTTCTTTTTAACGGCCCAGCCATAGTTAGTGCTCCCCCACCCCTTTTATCAGTGCTTCCCCCACCCCTCTATCAGCACTTCACCAACCCATTTTTCAATGCTTTAAGTAAATCTTACCTCCAATGCATGCCCCTACCTCTAGTGAGTTTTTGACCTGAGGCCTCCAGCTTATACACCAGTGGTTTTCCACTCCACTATACTATTTTGATTTACATTTTATAATATATATATACATATATATTTCAATATTTTTTTATCAATATATTTATATATTTTATATATGTGTTTATATATATATATATATTAATACATATTTATTTATATATACTTTTTAGAAAGGATATTAACTCTCAAAACCCATAAAACACAAAAAAATATTAAGAAACTCAGAATTCCCTACACCCTTAAAACCCATCAAACGATCATAATATATGATCCAGGAGTCTGTATTAGCTCCAAAAATTGTAAAATATATAATAATGAAATTATCTATAATATGATATGTGGTGATAGCTGAATGGACACCTAGGTCAAAAGTTATAGGCATTTGAATTTAAATAAATTGGGGTCGACAACAAAAAACGTAGTTTTGGAGGCCTTATGTGAATTAATGGGATTAAAAAACTATTCAAACATATTTTAACTCATTCCGTGACCATATCATACATATAGATTGTCGCAAGCTTTGATTTAATATGTTGTAGATCCCAAATGGACTCACAGATCAAAAGTTATGGCCATTTGAAGGTCGAGTTAGATTTCTTTATTGTTTGAAACTATAATATATTTTATTAATTGATTATAAAATGATTTAAATCTCATGTGGGTTTATATCATTTCATAAGCTTTGAGTTGATAAGTTTTTAAGATGAAAATGAATCCTAGATCAAAATTTATGATCTTTTCAGTGTTTTTAGGGTTTTATGGGATTTAAGGGTTTTTCAACTTCGTTGATTGTTAAAATGGACATAATTTATGAACCAGGTGTCCATTTTTTCCATTTACACATATCAAATCGATTATTTAAATTTGATCTCCATATCAGTGACCCAAAAGAATCCCCAATCACAAGTCTTGAGGAAAACAAGGCCTAGAATCATCCAAAAGACCATAACTTCGGGTACGGGTGTCCATTAATGATTTTTTTGAAATATTCCCTTTACCAGTGCTAGTAAAAAACATATATATGGGGTCTTTATAATTTATTCTAAGAAAGCACATATAAATACAACCATTTCACTAGCACTTTTTTTGAAGTGCTGATAAAGACCCCCCCTTTATGAGTGCTTTTTTAGAAGTGCTGATAAATGCTTATTTTTCAGTGATATTTTAACTAGAAATGATAAATGGGGGCCTTTGTCCATTATTTTTTATAAGAGTAGATATATTGAAAACTTTAACATTTATTTTTTGCATTGTAAAATACACCCTTTAATAGTGATAAGATAGCGTTGTTAAACACCCCCTTTAACATCACCTTTTCTAGCACTAAGAAAGGGGATTTTTAACAACTCTTTTAGCAAGTGCTGTTGAAACGCTGGTGTTGGAAACCCCCATTTTTGTATTAGTGACAGGGTTTTTTGTTATATGTGTTTTAGAACTATACTGTGTAGATAACATTGTATCTTCATTTTTATATTTTTTGTGTTTTTGGGGTGTCCTACTGAGTATTGTTATACTCACTCTTATATGAGATTTTCCTGACGTGTCATGTATTTGTGTATATGAGTGTCCTTTTGAAATAGTCTAGGGAAGACTATGACCCGAAAGATATTTTTGACTTCATGATGGTTGAGATGTTCCTATGCATTATAGTGGAATCCCCAATACCTATTTTTTTTACTTTTTTGACTTTTTAGTTTGCAGAATCTATTTTTTGGTGGTCATGAATCTAGTTCTAGCTTAATTTATTTCACTTTACATTCCTATCGAACCTTGTGGGTTGGGTTTAGTGATATTCATGCATTTTGATCCTTAGTGGTTTTTATATTTTATCATTTGGGGATTTGAGATTTGTTCATGTGTACAGGTAACTAGGAAATGCCTCCCATTTTACTGATATACCTACTCAGAGCTAGTCACCACACCATTCCCTATTAGAGGTGGGCTTAGAGTGTTGTGGCATGAGTCCCACTAGGATGGGTAATGACAAAGTTGTATCATACTTGGTTAGTTCTATTATAGTACCAAGATATTATGAGACTTCTTTGGTGAAATATAGTTAATTTTTTTGAGTTCTTCATTCTGGCTAGGAACTCCAGTGTTGGTGCAGGCAGCCGACGTATCAATTCACCACGACATTGATAACCTTCTTTTCAACTTGTTTCCTGGGAATTCTAGTTGTAGGGAAACAATAATGGTACATGAATCATATAAGAATAGGTTG
Source organism: Viscum album (assembly GCA_963277665.1). NCBI lineage: Eukaryota > Viridiplantae > Streptophyta > Magnoliopsida > Santalales > Viscaceae > Viscum > Viscum album. Next base: position 808,145,254 of record OY728126.1, on the reverse strand, counting down.
TGGTTTACATGTAATTTTTGATTCAACTCTCCAGATATACTAATTGAGAGTGTTACATCTTGTCTTCCTAAAGGATTCCTCAACGATGCATACAATATTGAATTCAGTAGCTCAATAACGAGGATGACCCCATAGGTAATGAGGCTTTGATACATGGTTTGGCTCCCAAGAAGTTGTATTTAGGTGGTGCACCATCTAAACCGCCACCAGTGGAGTTGTACATGGTACCTGTTGTACCAGTATATGAGGATCACAGGTTTAGATCCCTCTATTATTTTCAGAGATAGTGACCCCTCAAGATCATAGGTTATCCCAACCCTCAAGTAACTAAGGACTAGATTGAGGTAGTGACCCGAGCTTTTTTTTTAGTAAGGACACCAACATACCAGATGGTGATCTTGGTGTCAATACTTAGGGTTAAATAGGGAAACAGTGGAGTTTGACAATGAAGACTCATGACGAGGAAACTCTTCCATGGATGGAGTTAGAGCATCTCTTTAAGGAGGAGTTCTCTCTGATTATGATGACAGAAGTGCGTATACATGAGCTTATTTATCTCCAGCTAGGTATTTTGACGGTGGATTACTATTAATCATGCTCCTCCAACCACTCTATGTATTTGATGGATATGGTTATAGGTAAGTACATTAGGACTCTAACCTAATGGTGATATCAACATCAGGATATCCGAGCAAGAATTATACCTCTATACATTCTGACTTATGTTGGAGTGATCGAGAGAGATTTGGGGGTTGAGATATTTTTGGATAAGTGGATATAGCCGGTGAAAGTCTGCAATATGTAGATAGGCGCAAAGACCATAGTAGTGGGGAGACAGCATCAGACATAAGGATCCAGATGTGGGAGATATTATATGAGGTCCCAGTCTATAGGATCTAGGGTTCAAGGCTATCAGGACGGATCCAATCATCCTAGGGAGAGGTGATGCTACACATGCAACGCTAGCAGACATCTCTCTAGATATTTTCCAACCCATTGACCTACTGACGGGGAGATGATGAATGGACCACCGAGTTAGAGGAAAAAATTAGAGCAGGTAGACCCACTAACTAGATGATATGGAAGTGGTTTTGGGAGAGCCGTAGAATGTGGAGGATGTTTTCAAATACAACCACCACCATCCTTATGAGGTCCACACCAAGATCATATGGATAGAGGATGGGCAGGGGAAGCTACATGCGGTCAAAAAATATGACCATGGGACTCCAAGGATTATCTAAGGTATGTATTTTTCTTTTCTACCTTTGGTGTTGTACTTATGTACATAGGTTCCAGTCAATATTTTCTCTCCACTTAGATTGAATTAGATATTTAGATTCTGGTAAAACTGTTTACTCAACCCTTATGCTTAGAGACACATATAAGAGGACACTCTATTGTCAAACACCTATTATGGGAGTGTGATATGTCCCTTAGAGCTGAGAGTTTTGATTTCAACCTCTTGGTGGCAGCGTTGAGGTCTTATGACATCATTTTTTGTATCGATTGGCTATCATTGGTCCATTCCCAAATTGGTTTTTTTTGTGAATGGGGCACTATTTCCATAGTGATGGGATGAGGTTCTCCTTATTTGGGGAATGGGAACCCCTGGAAGTATATCATGGACCCATGAATAGGAGTTGGAAACTAATCAGTCATGAGTTTTCTTGCCTTAACCTCAGAGACATAGATGTCATGAGCTTTCAGTTTCCAGTAGTAGTGGAAGAGTATGAGGACGTCGTTCCAAAATATGTTCTAGGATTAACTCCCCATTAGGAGATCAATTTCTTCATCGATTTACACCCTATAATTGAACCTATATCAGCACAATAATATTGGATGATTCCCACAGAGTTTCGCGAGATGAGGGTCTAGTTGGAAGGATAGCAGAGGAAGGGATTCGTGAGATCCAGTGTTTCTCCCTTGGCGGCACCAGTATTGTTTTCCAAAAAGGATTTCAAGAGCTTGAGGTTTTGTGTGAATACCAAAACTTGATCTATGTGACCATGAAGAAAAATTATCCACTACTGAGGATCGATGAACAATTAGATCAGTTTAGAGGGTCATAATGGTTCTTGAATGATGACCTTTGATTAGGCTATCAGCTGCTGTGAGTACAGGATGAGGATATACCGAAGATGACTTTCAGATTCCACTAATATCACTCTGAGTATATGGTGATACCCTTTGGAATGATGAACTTCCTAGTAGAGTTCATGGGACACATGAACCAGATATTTTAGTAGTACTTAGAACTATTTGTGGTAGTCTTCATTAATGATATCCTTGTGTACTCGATGTTTGAGTATGATCACGTGAGATACCTTTAGATGGTTTTGAACATACATTGAGAGAACTAGATTTACGGGAAACTCTTGATGTTATAGTTTTTTATTCTGGTGGTCCACTTTCTGGGAAATTTTATCTTAATGGATGGAGTGGCTATGGACCCATCCAAGGTTGAGACAGTGTTATCATGGGAGCCACCTAGGAGCATGATGGAGGTGTAGAGCCTCCATGGGATAGAAAAAAATTCCTAGAGATTAAAACATTAATTATCTAGGATATAAGAACTTATGATATATTTTAATCTAAATGGTAATCCTTTCAAATAAAAAGAGAAGCGCCATTAGGATTTTCATCACTTGAGGTATAGTTTGACCCGTACACAAATCTTTAGATTTCTGGAGGAGGTTTTTGAGTATGTACTGCTCTAAGATGCATAAGGGACTGGACATGGTTATGTCCGGATTCATATTAAAGTGGTTATTGCCTATGGTTTTCGCTATTTTACTCCATATTAGATGAATATGTGACCCACGGACTTGATATGGTAGTTGTGTTCTTCACATTAAAGATGTTTTTACACTACCTAATCGGTGACAAGTTTATCATCTACTCTGACCAAAAGATCATAAAGTACATCTTCTATCAAAAGGATTTGAACATGAGAAATATGATATGGCTAGAGTTCTTCCAGGATTATTATTTTGATATTGTCTATACTCTTGTGAAGGGGGATTTGGTGGTAGATTCTCTTAGAATAAGATCTGGTTTGTAGTTTCCGAACGAGGTATCAGAGCCATTGAACTTATTATAGTTATCCTTTCTTGATAGAGATGATGCAGCTTACCTCTGATCAATGGTATTCACCCCTCCACTCTTATAGTGAGTCAGGGGGTCCAAACTTGGGGATATTGACTATGAGACCCTACATGCTCAAATGTCCACAGGGAATGCTCATCATGGATATTCACAAGGTGGGGAGAAAATCATCCTTTTTAGAGGATTCACAATTGTACTGGGAGAATTATGAGAGGAGGTCTTGATGATATTTTATACATCCTATTTTGTGGTACATACAGGTGTGTTGATGATGTACTTGGACCTCCAATTTCAGTTCTAGTGGCCGAGAATGATGAAGGGAGATTCTTTTCTTCTCGATGCCTCACTTGTGAGCATGTTAAGGTTGAGAACCAGGTTCTATAATGTTTGGATCAACCCCTAGAGGTTATATAATGGGATTGGAATGGGATATTGATCGACTTGTTGATGATTTTACCTAAAACTTCTAGGGGACATGATGCCATCTGGGTGATCATTGACTGACTGATAATGTTGGCCCACTTCCTAGCTATCTGAAAGAATAGTTTAGTAGAGAGATAAGGATGCCCGTACATTTGCGAGATAGTTCAACTCCATGGATTTCCATCAATGATAGTTTCTGGTCGTGATGCTCATTATACATCCCAGTTGTGGAAGGTATTAGAGGAGGCTTTGGAAAAAAGTTACGCTTAGGCACAACATTTCACCCATAGACAGATAGCCAGATGGAGCAGATCATTTAGATCTTATAGGACATGATTCAGGCTTGCGTGTTGGGTTTTACTCATAGTTGGGAGGATCACCTAACTCTAGTAGAGTTAGCATACAAGAAAACTATCATTCCACCATTGGTATGGTACCATTTGAGTATTTTTATAGGAGACCCTCAGGGTCACCACTTTAATCAAATGACCCCTGAGATTCAACATTAATCGGCCCAAGGATGGTGTGAGCTACTAATGAGAAGGTGAAAATCATCCCAGAGAGGATGAAGACTACACAGAGAAATCAAAAATCTTAGGATGATAGACAGAAGAGACCTTTGGAGTTCTAATAAGGTGACTATGTCTTCTTTTAAGTATCACCTCGATAAAGAATACAGAGGGTTGGACGGGGCAACAATTTATCTTTAAGGTTTATTATCGCTTTTCAAGTACTGTGTAGAGTTAGTGAGGTGGTGTATTGTGTGGATCTACCCCCACAGTTGGACTGGGTACTTGATGTCTTTCACGTGTCACAGCTTAGGAGTTACATGCATGACCCATCGGACATCATCGAATGGGGTGATCTGGACATTGACGATGGAGAGAAGCTTGATAAGTACCCAATGGGGATCGATGATTGGATGGATAGGATACTAAGTGGGATAGATATTCTCTTGCTGCATTTTTTTTGTCAGCAAGGGAATATCTAAGAGAGCAGAAGGGAGTGGGAGGCTCATATTTGTTCACAGTACCCACATCTTTTTATATAGACTTTTTTTGGATTTTCATGTATGTAAATCCCCATTATGTTGAGATTTTAATGTACTATATTTTTCTATGTTTTATTTTTAAATATTATATAGAATTAATTAGAGACTAGGAGTTGAGATTGTGTGTGATTCCAAGGCCCGGTGTGCAAGAAACAATTGCTTGTAAAATATTAAAATATTAAATTTCATGCATGTAGAGTTTTTAAAAAAATTATTAACTTATGAATTGGTGCTTGGATCAAAAATATGGGGCCACCATTGCATTCATAGAATAGAATTCCCCGTATAATAGGGATCACCCCAGATGACATGGGTTTCCTGTGAAAGATAATATTTGGACATTTTAAAGGATAGAATAAATTAAGAATTTATTCTATTTAATCATTTTTCAGCAACACAATGATGTTTGTTTTTAATTATTATTTTAATTATCTATCCGGGGTTAGATTCATAACCCAAAACCTCCTAGAAGCTCTGGAGAGATCTTTAAGTATCTTATCGACAACAAATAATGATAGATCTTGGATTAGAGATTAACAGATGATGTTTTAAAAGATCATTACAATTACAATGATGCAAGGATCTATTCTCTTCAATGAAAGATCCAACCTTATGGTAGGGCATTGTATTTAAATTCCTTATTTCCCTATTAAAATAATTAATTATGAACATCGATTAACCCACGAATAGGTTGACCTGCAGTTTGATCGTTCTTGCTTGAGGGTTTGATTGTAGTAATTTTGGGATTATTACACTATTTTGTTATCTTGTTTGTTCATACATAATGGATTGAGGCTGAAACAAACAAAGGACAATGTTTGTTCCTTGGTATTTTCATGGGGATTTTCTTCCTCAATGTTCTTTGTGTTCTTACCATTCATCATTGGATACAAATAGATGATCATTTCACCTCTTTTTCTTGGAGAAATGATCTGAAATCAAATATCCAACCTCATGATGACCTAGTGGTGGTGCGAAGATTATGGGGAAGGACAGATCAAAGTATTTCAGGGAATATAATTCTTCGGGAGACTTTTGTGCAGATGATTGGATTCATCATTTGGATCCAATAGAGGACTTGAAACCCAATGATTTGGTGTTTCATTGAAAGATAAACCTTGTATATTTAGTGTCGATGTGGAAAGACCAATGGATAGAAAAACATAGGACCAAACAAGGTGCATAATGGAAGAATAGAAGTTCCTGAATTTTATGATCAACATAGAATGTAACCCAAGGATACATAGTGTGTAGCCCCCACTCAGTGGATTCTTGGCTTTTGGGAGGTAGTAAAGTGTCCCACATCTTGTGACTCCCTATCACACAGCATGTGTTTCCTTCCTCGAGACATGGAATATATATCGGGAGGTGCACGGACATCGGGTAGAGTACATGGTTGGCTACACGACATGTACCCCCCCCCCACATGGACATACCTAAAGTACATACATGGGTTACCCTATGTACTGGTACATGATTAGGTTTCAAAAATGGTTGACACCACGTACTAGAACATGGATAGAGTGCACGGGTGGAACCTGAATGGAAGGACACAACGTTTGACCCTTCTACACATTGTGTACTCTCGTTTTACATGAAATTTTCTAAATATATGGGATGTTGTACATGGGTAGTACCTACGGTAAAGGAACATGATGTGTGACCATACTACACAGTATGTACAAATCTCTATATGGATTGAATATCTTTTCTACCATATCTTGGACAATATTAATTTGGGATTATTCCCTTAATTTTTTCCCAGAATATTGGTGAGTATTGTTTCGTTCTCATAAGAGTATGATACCTTAACTAGGACTTTTAGGATATAGTCTGAAATCCCCTCCAAGAGGTGTAGACAAGGATCCATTATCCAGTCTTGTGCCCTAAGTAGAGTCTTGGTATCAGTATGTCCAATCCTAGAAAATGTTGATCCTCTTCTTAGCAGTTGAATATAGATGATCCATGGTGTTTCCCCATGGACCAGGTAGTGATCCTAATATGTGTATCATGATCTTCCCCACTCATGAAGTGAGTTCTCCCAGAATGAGTGTTTCATATTCTCTCTTCAGATCAAAAGGGTTATCTCTCTAATGACGGTTCCCGGTGAATATTACTTCTTGGGTGAATATCATCAGTTCTATCAGACTCAAGAGTTTCTTCTCCTAGATGAGTGATTTTTGGAATCTTTGGACTAAATCCAAAGTGATGGTATATGGGGGTTTTTATTAACCTCTATAATATAGGTCTGGGTTTGAGTATATCTGGATATTCTTGTTATATGTATTGTAGAAATATACTGTTTAGAGATGCTTTTATTTTACATTGTGTATTGCTTTGGAGTTTGTAGGTGTTCTAATGAGTATTGTTATTCTCAACCATACATGGTATTTTCATAAACATGTCATGTCTTTGGTAGACGAGTAACCTTTTGATGGAGTATAGGTTTGACTAGGACCAAACAGAGCTTTGTGAGTTCTGGAAAGCTGAGGTGTTCCTATGTCTTAGAGAAGTAGTCCCAAAACATAGTTTTTATAGGATGGACTTTTTAATTTGTAGACTCTTTCTTTTGTAGGGATTGAATTGTGGATTGGCATACTTAATTTCACTTCTCTATCATGTCGTACTCTATTGGTTTGGTTTAGTGGTATGTGTTCATTTTATTCCTTATTGGTTTTTATATTTCATCATTTGTGTATTGAATATTTGTGTGTGTGTGTGTACAAGTACTTATTCAATGCATCCCATTTTATCGATATCCCTACTTGGTGCCAATCACCATCCCATGGCCTATTTGAATTGGGGTTGGGGTATCACGGAACGGGCCCCACTAGGACGGTTAGTGACATAATTTTAAATGTGACCAATATCTTTTCCTTTTATGACTAAGGTAGTAATATTTTAAAAAAAAACACAGTGATGATAATTGGTTTTTTATTTTATTATTCAAATGAGGGAATAAAACTCTTCCATGAAGAAAAGAAATCAAGTAGGTATAAAGTGATGGAGCCCAAGGGCATCTCCTAGGAAAAACCCATTACATTCCTATGGTAACGACACCACATTAGAGAAACCCAATAGGAGTACCTCCTGATTACTCTCCCAAAAAAGAGCTTTTATATCAAAGTTTCCCTCTCTTTAGATATGCTCAACATTAAATCCATTAGTGATCTCAAAGGCATAGCTACATTAAGGTAAGTCAAAATCCAAGTCAATTCTAATTTCTCATGCGAGGCCCAAATCAACAACTCAGAGTCTAATTTCATTTTTTAGAGAATAATTTTTTTCAAATAATAATTTCTATGTTTGGAAATGGTATTCCAAATTATTTTATTTCTTAATTATTTTAAAATAAAAATAAAATATTGTTATAATTTTAAAATGTGAATGGTTGATTTGAAAATGGAATGTTTTATTTTAATTTGTATTTTAAAATATTTTTTTAACAAAAAAAACTCTTCGGTGTTTTTATATTTAATCAAGAATATTTTTAAAAATATCATAATTTTATAATAAAATTCATGAAAAATAATTTTAGTTTTATATTTTAATTTTCACTATGTCACATCATGCTTAATGTATATCATTTTATAGAAAAATTTATGGACTCTCGATTATTTAAGAAACGGTTATTTACTCTTATTTTTCTAGGTTTTTTTTAAAATAATTTTAAAAGGTTGTTTCACATATATGTAAACATCCTTTTACATTCCACATGTTACTCTTAGGACATGTTTTGATTATACCATACAAATGTTTTCTATGGATAACTTATGAAATTTCTTATGACTGTATCCCTGAAATATATCTCATTTCCATGGGTTAATTAGTTTATCTTAAAAATAATAATAGTTGATTTTATGTGAAAAATATATGTGTGGATGATTATAAGGTTTTTTCTTATATCTCACACTAATTAATTAGTTAACATTTTATATCTCATAACAAAAATTAATTGAGCATGTACATGCTACAGTTTTCTATATTTAAAATATTGAGTGTGAATGCAAATATATATATATATATATTAATAATATTTAGTGTAGACATGATAGGTATTTGTTATATTCACAAAATCGAGCATGAACATGATCTAGATTAGCTATGTTCATAAGATTGAGTGTGAGGATGAGGTGGATTATCTCTTTTAACAAGATTAAGTGTCGACAAAATATTGATTACTACATTAACAATAAAGAATGTGGGAACTTTTTTTATGTTAGATTACATGATTAAGCATAGAAATTATATGGATTTGTTATGTTAACAATATTGAGCATGAATGTAATTTAAATTATCTTAATTCAGAAGATTGAATTTGAACTCAATTGAGTAGTTATGCTCACAATGTTAGGATTCCAAATGATTATGCTTGTTCTAAAATTATATGTTATGTTATTATGTTATTATCTATAGCCCATGTAATTTTCTCATCTTTATGTGCTATTATGTTATAGTACATGTTCTTTCATTATAGAATTCATGTTTTTTTATCATGACATACAAACAAATCTTATTATTCCATGTTCTTTTTAATAATATATTTAACCTTCTCATGTTTTCTCATATGATTATGATCCACCCATTCATGAAATGTTGATATGTTTCCCTTATCTTGTGTTTTATCTCACCCCATTCTTCTATATCATTTTCCAACGATATGAATATGATAATAACATATGAGAGGTCTAGAAGTTGTTTCAGTGTTGTTTGATTCTAGATAAATGTTCACATGTATAGTAAAATAAATTACAGAAATAGTTGATCCTAAAATATACTAAAACATAAATTCATAGGATTGTGTTCTTTTTAGGAGATGTAACATTTAAATTATTGATCTATATGTATGATCATTTTTTGATATATTAATTTGTGTCTAATCAAGTTGTAAAGGTATTCATTTTTACCACTGTACATCAGTGTGTGAGTCCGGGGTTTTTCAATAAAAACATTTTTTCAGAAAGGAAACTCGAGAATAAACCTTATTAATACCATACCATAGTGATTTTGACCCATATTTTCCTTAAATTACATCATTATGTACTAAAACAACTTCTTATAGCCTATAACAACCAATATCACTTGAAGGGGATTTATAACTAACATCGTTAACTATTTATCAATAAAAATGGTTCTCAAATTTATAAGGAGAAACAAACTAAAGTTAAATTATAAAAAATTCCATCATCTTTGTATTGTATTGTATACACCCATATTATACCCAACCAGAAAATATTTTATATAATTTACAACATAAGCCTTTAATAAGATAACACATTTCTATAAGTGTTGATCAGAATTCCTTCGGTATGCCTAGAAGACTACAAATTAACCATAAATATCTTCAATGAAATTTGGATATATCTAATATCAATCAATATACTCACACTATATTAATATTAAAAAATTATTGAGGCACCCATATATATTGAATATCCTTTTATACACTACCACCTCCCAACCATATTTAATTCCAATAGGATCTAGAAACAACCCCACATATAGTATAATCATTACCTAGAACCAATGGATTACTCATGTGTGTCAATAAAAGAATATCATTTTTTTATCGAACAAGATCTTATATGTTTTTGTTAGTTCAAAAATATAATCTATAAGGGTTTGGTCCCATATCCACAGTCAAATTGGATATAATTTCAACCTTTTAATAAATCCTTTTCTAATCCAACATTACTGGTAAATATGTCAATTCTTTTGGATCATTTACCACCATATTCCCATTCACACTCAACATTACAACTAAAATCTTATAACCATGAAAATTATTACGAAAAGTGTTATGAAATTCTCAACACAACTGGTAAATTTCCTTCCCCACTTCTAAATTTATTAGTAAAAGAACAACCAAATGTATATAAGTATATTATATCAAGAATAACATTTCATATACCCCTATAAGGTGTCACCATCATATAGGGAATTTCTCATAACGAATGATTTAGTATATGTGAATAGAGTTACTTCCACAAGTTTCGTGAAGCGTCAGTGTGTCAAGTATATATTTCAAAATAAAAATTTCTATATTTGTAAATTATTCTAGATAAATAACTCAACATTTTTATGAAGAGTGAAATCCATTCCTAACATTTTTATTTTCTACCTACACACCAAGGATTCTTATATTTGAGAGACAATGCAACCATAAAACCTTCTATAGTTTATATCCCCCATGTGAGAAACATTATAATGATTATTTTTATTCTATCTAAACAAGAATTATTAAAAAAAATACAACATTGTATCCCTTAGTGGTGAAATGCCCCTTTATAAAAATAAATACATGCCCCACAACCTGGATTCCATCATGACATGGATGTTACCATTGAGCGATCTCCCTCCTTACAGCTGATTAAAAACACTATAAAAGCCATGATCTAGAATCTAAATTTTTTTTATTCTATACACATTTTATAATTTCTATAAACCATCCATAAACATATCCCCTAAAATTTAATTAATATGTCATATTCCAAGTGATTATAACCTTTTCAACCTAACATATCCTTCACTGCTTACTACCTTCCCATGAAGTTTTACTATCAGATTATTACTATTAACTAGTATATATATTATTATTGTTATGAAACTGTATAGATCCACTAATACTTACAATGACTAATTTTAACCAACCACATATTGAAGAATTTTACATCCACCTTATTGATCCTCTTTCAATATAGATTTACTAAAATTTATATCTATTTCATACACTTAAGAGATAGTCATGGTTAAAATATTATTCCATTTTACCTTTTTTATAACCATATATTTTATAGATATCCTTTCTCAAAATAATAATATTATTTAAGAAAAATCAATATTTTTTAACCATCTTTTAATAATTTATATATAAACTTCTTAATTTAGTAGAACAAAAACTAAAAACATTTGTGAATATCCATGTATTCCAATAAAATTCAAGTCGAGGTGTTTTTCATATTTCCTCATATCATTCCATAACTCTACCATCACCTAATTTTATAGATTCCATAGGTTATATTATAAACATATAAAATGATTAAAACCCATCAATGCAATTAAAGGTTCACCCAACTAAAGGAAAATTTCATATCCCATGATTATCATCATTATATTCCAACAAAAATGCATCACTTATTAACATAATTGGTATATACAAAACTAAAATTAATGATTTAAGATTGATTTTTATGGTATTATTTTCCACTGACAACTTATGACACACCTAAACCAAACCACTTTCGTTCTCTATTAAGAGAGTATACAAATATTGTTCCTTAAAATACACGACAATAAACAACACAATTAGTAATATTTATCCCCAAAAAAAATATTCCCAAAAATAAACCAATTACCCAAGTCATGTGCCAATTTCATGATGTGTATCCCAATATCCAAACCACACATGAAACACCATTCAATTATATATCACCCACATATAAACATGAGACTTATCCAAGCAAACCCATTAACTTGAAATCACTTACTGATTAAATGTATTTTCCTAGACAATTTTCCATATAAATAACATAGAGAAGAATCTTATCTCTATGTTAATACAAATGTCATTAATGATATATTAATTCATATACCACCTCTAGATATAATTTCCAATTTTTGTTAATTTTTTAAATAGAAATATGAATCCCAACCTCCTTAAATCATATCTCATTACAACAGGATTCCCCTCCAAATATAAATATTGGACAAATCTAGAGAAACAATACCCTAACATCACACTCATATTATATCTAGAAGTATTATCAATTAAATCCTTGTTATAAATTCATTTACTATCCTTATATCAAAGTCTTCATAAATAGAAATCGACCCATTATCTTCTAACCTTACCTTATCAGCAAACTCCTCCACAATTTTCTTAGATATTTCCACTAAAGTAACATGTTTAAAGAACAATAACAATAAGAAAGTAAAAATTATAGTCATAAAACAATATTTAATCCTTTTTTTAACACTACTCTTTCCAAACAATCGATTACAATAATCACCATTTATAAAATTTTATTAAAATATATTTCATAATCAAATCTAAAAATTTCTCTAAACCATGAAACAACGATGTATTTATTCCCCATGAATACCAAAATGATGAATGAAGACCCAATATTTCATATTACCATGACGACAAACTATAATGACATCAACAAGATACAATCTGCTCACTATCCTCCTAGACTACACACACATATATGTACCTCATGGTATACTATAAAGAATAATGAAATGGATTTTTATGTATTTCATGAGACCGAACTCAACACATCTATTATCCTACAACCAAAAAGAAAAATATTTTTCAATATTAACATCAAAAAATTTCTTTTCACCCCTCAACATCACCTAAGATAATCTAAAATGATATTCTTCACTAGATGCTTCTCTAGAATCATTAATGGAAGGAAATAAATTATGATGTTTAAGACTATAATAACAGGGGATGGTTTTCAATCACATGAAGCACCTCCCACATGCTCAATAAATAATCAAAATACTGAAAAATGTGTTTATAACATGGAATATCACAACCCAAAATCCAATAATCCAAGAAACCTGATATGTAAACATGATCACATGTGATGCATGATTACAACCGTTCTTTTGAACCTATTAAATAGTTGTAAAGGGACCTTAATGTATAACATGAACAACTCAAAAAAATGAGGATCAATGAGGAAAACTATTAGTATAACACCATAAAAATTTACATTCAATTAATAATGAGCTTGATATCTTTTTAACATGAAATACCAATTTTTATGTGAATATGGATATACTATAAAAACTATTACCTTTTAAATGTGACTAATGTAGCATAACCATTGAATTGGAGGGTATGAATATGAGTAAATAAATTATTAAATATATGTATAATTGTCTTACTCAATAAAAATGAATTTATTAATTCTTATGAAGTAATAACTCAATTTTTAGCAAGGTAATTTTTGGTTTCAAAAATATATTTTATTCAAAAATGATTTTGATCTCATTTTGTGCATGGAAATTTTAATAAAATAATGCAACTTTTGTAAATTCTATTTTATAAAATGAATATAAATGTTTAAATCATCTTATCAAAATTAACTTATGGTGGTATTTTTTGAATTTTTTTGAAATAATTACCTTTTTATTGAATAGTATAAACTACATATTTTTTATTTAAATAGTGAAAAATTGAAAATATCAAATACTTTCAATTATCTTCATTAAATAAATTAATTTAAAAGTAAAATTATTTTTATTATTTTTTCTTAATGTGCGATACTATTCATTTGATTGAATATAACTTAATTAATTCCATTTGAATCAAAAAAAATAGGATTTTGATATAATTAAAATTTTCTCTTTAAAAATGAAATTTTCTATGAAAAAAATCGTTGTTTTTTATGATTTTAAATTAAAATTAATTTCTTCCAATTAGAAAGTTTTATCCTTGAGAAATTAATACAATATTTTGAATCATTATATTCAAATATGTGAAATAAGTCCATTTTTAGTTTAATCCATTATGAATAGTAATGATGGTAAATATTTTTCACCTCAATAATATAAAAATGGATAAAAATAAGAGAAAACTATGGTATAAGATTAAAAATCAACTAAAAACGTGAATTTGTTGTATTTTTTGAGATTAATTCCACAATATCCATCCTAAATATGAATATATGGAGTTTTGGTGAAATATTAATTTGATAATGACAAATATATTATTTTAAGAAAAGAAAATTACAAAATCTCACTATACACTTTTAATCTCTATTATATGTTCACATTGGTATAAGAATATTATTTTAAATAATATAAATTATTATTTTGATCCTAAATAATTTTTTATTATGGTATTTTATTTTTAATTTTTAGTATTAATGTAATTAATTTGAATACTTACAAAACGCTAGAACAATGCATGTGCAAGGAGTAGAAAAATCGATGAATAATATTTTAGAATCATTAAATGTAATATTTTTATATGTTTTAAGGTTCACAGTACTTTTATGGATTCTAATAGTGTATAATTTATGGGGAATTTTTTTATATTTCAATTCCAAACCTATATTGATTTCATTAAAGTAGAAATACAATAATATAATGTAAATGACTTTATTATAACCTTTTGTTAAATAATAATTATTAAAATATTAGAAAATACTAAAATACCGAAATAGGACAAGAGGATGATATTTTGAATAAAATATTATCTATTAACCATTTGGTAACTAATTTGTACCTTATAATTCAATTTATAACCCTCAATGATTGAATTTTTTCCTTTACATAGGTATAAAAATGATTAATGATAGATTAAACAAATAATATTTATGTTAACATAGACTATAACATGTTCAGATCATATTTTATGAGTTTATTTAGATATTATCATATATTTAATACAAAATTAGACTAATCTAGAAACACATGGACATGAATTCAACATTATTATATTATAATTTTTTGGAAATCTACAAGAGTTTCCCGTCAATCCTTTATAAAATGATACCCCTCCTTTCTCTTATTTACCCCACTTTGATTAATATATGTTCATCAAACCTATCCCTTTCTATTATTTTCATCCTTATAACTGAACTATAGGTTTGGTTCTTCTTCAAATACCATTCCATGAGTCCTTATTTAATGATCTAAAGGAGAACAACTAAAGATGAGTTAATCATCTTATCAAAAAAATTCAATTTATATCTTGTTCTATATCCTATAAATATGTGTTATTCCTTATAAAATTATATAATGAGTATAAATAATACACGAAAATGTTATTATTATTATTATTATTATTATTATTATTATTTAACAACCATTATCCAATATCTTCCCTAAAAATGGTAAATTAAAGTATTGTTAATGCACACATGTGGAATACCTCCTCAATTTAGCGATATGATTCATTGTCCTTCACAATAATTCAAGGATTTTTATAATTATAGATTTAATGTTTATATATTATTTTTAGGAAATAAATATACTTATAAAATTATAATATATTTTCAACCCTCTTGAATTTACATTGATTGAAAAATGATAACCTCACTCATACGTATGTGTGGACAACCACCTCCATGAAGCTCTTTGATTTGTTTATTATTATTTTTTACATGGATGGTTATAAGGATTGATATAATTAAAATATATGATATATAATATATAATTACTAATCAATAAAGGTGAGTTATGATTATTTTTTATTTCATTTTAACTATAAAGAAGTGGAAACATCACTTGTGCGTTTGTACGGACTACCGTCTCCATGAAGTGATGTAATTCATTTTTCATCACCAATTTATGTGAATAATTATAAAATTTTATATAGAAAACAAATATGATAATTATTTCACAATAAATAGTTCATATATAATTAAACCATGATGAAGGCACAAGTACTGCTACAATTTGATGAAACATATATGAAAAACAGAGTAGTTATAACCTGGAACAATGGTTTTAGAAAATAATTGTTAATAAATGGGTTATAATATGAGATAAATAATTCATATTTGGAATGATATTTATAAATATTTTACTAGAATATATTTATAATAAATTTATATTTATGATAAAATATATTTTTTTGTATAAAGAAATATGATTCTTGGGGTAAGGGTTTATTATCTGAAATATTTTTCATTGCATCATATGTTATATTATATAACTATATAATTTTATAGAGTTTATGTACATCAAATATTTTTGTATCATTAATGGACTAATGTTCATTCTATTTAAATTTTCATTTGAATTTATTTCTTTACAGTGGGTTATGAATCAAATTTTACTGAATCACTATGGGATTTATGTTTGAATTCCATGTTCATTTCAATTTATTTCATTCAAAAAATGTTTTAATGAAACACTGAACATATTTATACTCAGATTAATTACTAAATTCCATATAATTTATTTATAAAATGTTTTATAGAATGATTTCTAATATTATTAAATTATGTTTTAATTTTATTTTTACACATGTTTGATTTTTTATAATAAGGTTTTAATAAATAATATTATTAATTTCCTAACATGATATATTTTACCTAAGATGTGAAACAATATATATTTTAATGGTTACAGAATGGATGGAATTTTCCACCATCATGATACCTCATTGTTTTGAAAATTAATTTACATTTTTACATGGTCTTTTATCAATGACAATGTATTCCATAATAATTTTTTTAATATTTTTAATTTAAAATTATTTTTTTCAAAATGAAAAACGAATTTTCCATGAGAAATATTTCTGTGATATTTTTGAGACATTTTTCATAAATAATAAAATCATTTTATTTTAACAATGTCGTATTTATAATTTATCTATGTGGATTATTATTATTATTATTATTATTATTATTATTATTAGATTTTTAAACAAACATCGTTATATGGGTTATATGACGATGAAATAATGAATGTTTTTAAGATCTTGTTCAACATGTATGGTATAATGTTATGTAAATGTAGGTTTTGTTATATCCATCCAATGCATTGGGTAAAGCTGGATAACTCATGAGATAATTATGTTATATGTGAACCAGAATTAATATACACAATATTATATATTGACATGGTTTCATATTAGTATGTTTATGCATCAATTGTTTTCATATCCATAAGTTTATGAAAGGACCCAGTTTCATGTTAACATGTTTCTATGTGCACCTGATTTCATGTCAATAAGTTTATGTGAGGACCTGATATCATTTACTTAACTTAAAGGGTGAAATTATTTCTATTTATTCTTGTTCACAATTTCACAAGCATAGGTTTTTTATCATTCCTTTGTATATTATATGCACTCATATCTCCTTAGTGATTATTTTTAATCCCACAAACTTTTGAATCTTGATTTTTTAATGAAAAAAATTATTCCATGAATTATGACTAAAGATGTTTTTCTTATTGGGTATGATTATTTTATGATTTCATCATTTTATCATGTGATTATAGTTTTCTCATTATACATTATTTTAATTCATTGATATATATCTTTTTTACCATTATTGAGTATCTGAGATCAACCATGGTAATGTTTTCCCACCCTAGGATATAAAGAATTATTTTAACAATCGTATATCTATGAAGTTTACAATGTGAGGCGATATTTGTGGGATATGTTTTAGATCATTATTGAAATAATATGATTTTATATATATCCTAAAGAGATACTAAAAGTTTATTGTTCTCAAGTATATGATGTTGATATGTAATCAATATTCCTCAAATAAGACATTATATCAATGTATGAAAACATCAGGATAGTATAGTTGGTATTTGAGAAGGGTTTAGTTAATATTTTGAGATTAAGGTTAGAAAACCATATATAAAACCATGGGTATAATTTTATGTATAGAATAGCATACAAATGTTTTATTATTATATAGATTATGTGTTTTTATGAGAAAATGCACCCCAATATGGATATTAACAAGTGTATGCACATGTGGAAAAGATTCACCTAGGGGTAACAACTATGAATCATCCTGATTGGGTATTAACTCGATCATCACCTATATATGATGATTCAGCCAAAGAAAGAACACCTAGTTATACATTCATTGTGGATACACTTGGTATAATTCAAATTTTATTTATAAACAGTTATAAAGGGTTTAAATAGATGGTGATCATGGATATATGAGGTTAAACCTATGTTTTAATAGATTATAAATAATGTTTCATTATATAAAAATAAACTGAAATAATTTTTCATGATTATATGGTTTCTCACAATGATTATTTTCCCCCACACTATGATTTCTGGTTTTTTCAGAGGCTGCAACTCAAAATAATTATGTTATCAAAGAATGTGATAGATAATGGAATGATTGTACATAAGGGAAACTCTAGAAAATATGATTTATAGTGAAACATCATTTGATTATGGATTATCATATATATCATTATTTTATTAATTAAATCAACATTGGTGAGTTTCATGGAACATATAATAAGGGAAAAAAAGTCATGAGAGTTCGGTTGATGAAGACCAAAGAGGAATAACGATTCAACAATATATTTTTGGATAATGTGGGAAATAACACTCAATAGAATGTATCAAAATAATGAGAATATGATTTCGGTGTGGAAATTTAGATCATAGAGATACAAATTTCCAATGAATTTTATTTATTATATTGGGGGGGGGCTTAATAATTATATGAGTAAATTCAAACTTTTTAGGGATAACTCCAAGACCAAAGAAAGGCTTATTTCATTCTATTCATGAAAGTGGAATGATTTATGTGTTTATGTATTTAGATTCAAGAATTAAGTTATAGAAGTGTCTTATTAATGATATTTTTGTTATAAGAATCATAAAACAAATAGGTATTATCATGTAGAAGTTTTTTTATTAAGGATTTAGAATAATATATTGAATTATACTCATAAAATAAACAGTTGATTTAATAGTAATGTGATATTTTTTAAAAATATTATATGATTACTGGAAAGATAACCTTTAAAATGTGAATGATATTGAGAAAATAATTATACTTTTTAATAAATAAATGATTGAAATTGATAATGTAAATTTGAAAGTACTTGTGACGCTAAAATTGTTTAGTGATTTGATGACAAAGTGATTAATGTTCTCTTTGATCTCATTTATTTCATTTGGGATTTAATGAATATATTAAATTTTCTAAGATTTTATTTGAGGAAAAATGATATTGTTAATTTTTATAATAATATTTTATTTTAATGAGGATTTTTGGAATTTAGGTTATTATCATGTTTTCAGAGAATATATGATCAAGGAATTCCAATGATTATTGTGTGACATTATAAGCAACTTCATGTTTTATGGGGATAAATGTCAATGTGGATATTGAGAAAAATATATGTGATCAAATATCTTAGATCTTACTAGATTTTGAATATATTTATATATATATTGTAGGATTATTAAGGATAAATATTTTTAAGTTGAATTTGGTTGTAGTTTTAATGATTCTAGAGATTCATGTATTATTTCGTCATACGATGATTTATCTTTATTGAGTAACTTTGTTAAAACATTTTTTTGGGAATTATATATGTATAATTGAAATAAATTACCATTATTTAATAGATATTATGATCCATTAAAATTTAATTTTAGTTTTTTGAGAATGAAAAATTCATCTTGAATGTTCATTTCTTGTAGTAAGAGATGAGATTGATGTGAGAATAAATCATAGAAAACCCACATTATAAAATTAACCTTATTAAATGGAAGCAAATCAGGTGAGTAAGTTTTTTCATGTTCTCTATCTTAATAGTAAAATAATACTTGACCATTAAAAAAAATATTTGGAAAAACTGATAGTTTTTTACCTGTATTTATGATGAATTTATTCTCTTTTCAACCATCATTAATTTATGTATTTATTTCCATTAATATTCTCATGAACATGTCATTAATATTCAAGAAATAATAGAGAGTGATAAATAACATGTTCATGAGAATATTAAGTAAAATATATCGATAAAGTAATGAGAATGTTATTTATCACTCATTATTAGTTCTTGAATATTAATGACATGTTCATGAGAATATTAATGACAATAACTAATATAGAGTGATAAATAACATGTTCATTACTTTATGGATTTATTATCATTAATATTCTCATGAACATGTTATTTATCACTCTCTATTAGTTCATGAATTTTTTTCACCTCCATGTAAACATTTTTACATCCCACCAATGTTATCCATATCTATGAAATTGGTTTTGTGTTATTTATGGAAACCTATATGTTTCCAACTTCCTCTATTCAAAGGATTTTTTATTATTCCAGTTCATAATTCAATATTTCAAAAAGGTATTTTCCGGTATTAAACACTTTTTTATGAAGATAAAATTTCAAAAGAGTAGTTTATTTAAGGGGTTATAAATTAAATCCATGAAAATTTAGTTTAAAACAAAAATAATCTAAATACCATACTTAACACACAATATTTATCCTTATGTAAATTGAAATATATTATAAAAATATTATTGCTTAATTACGGTCATTCTAATCTAATAATTAAATTGAAGTATATGAATTTGAGTAAAAAATTATTAATAATATATATATAATGGTGATATTCAATACTAATGTATTTTTTAATTTATAGGAAATAAAAACTCAACTTTTAGTGAAGTCATTTTATACTTCAAAAATATATTTTCTTCAAAAATTATGTATACTTCATTTAATGCTTGGAAATTATTATTTTTATGACTATTTTATAAATATTATTACATTTAATTATTTTTATTGAAATAACCATATGAAAATTAATTTATAATGATATTTATGTACTTTTCTTAAATGATTGATTTTTTGGTGAATAGTTTAAAATACAGATTTTTCAAATACTGTCATTTGATTTCATTAAACCATGTAATTGAAATTTAACATTTAATTTGGGATATTATATAAATTTAAAATATAATATATTTTAATCATAAATATTTAAATAATATTATTCATGATAAGTATTTCCAATTTAAATGGAAATATTTACTATTTTGTTATAAGTTATTTTATACTGTAAATTTTTTTTCGGAAAACTATTCTTCATTGGATTATATAAATTTGTATTAATTATTTTATAAAACAACTATAGATATAATTTAGGAAAATCAATTCTATATTTTGAATACGTAGATTCAGATTTGGTAAATATTGACCTTTTTATTTTTTACTATTATGAATAGTAATCATGGTAATTTTTTGTCACCTCAATAATAGTAAAATGTGAAAAAAGAGTTAAAACTATAATATAAGGTCCAAAAATCAACCAAAAACTTGACCTAATTTCATTATATGTGACTTATTTTACCGTATACCTCATAACTTCTAATATATATCATTTCTCTACCATTTTTCATTGGTAATGAAATTTATTTTATTTTAAGTAATAAAAATTCCAAAATGGCACTATTTTGTTTCAAAGTTAAATTATTTGTTCACAAAGGGATAGAAAATGATGTTATTAGAAATAAAATTTTAATTTTACCAATATTAATTTATTTTTATAATGATAATTTATTTTTAATTTTTTATTAGTTGTATAATTAAATTAAATACTTAAACAACATTGAAAAAGTTCTTATCCATGTAGCAGAAAAAATAGTGTATGTTATTTTGAAAACATTAGAAGTAATTTTTTGGGAAAAATTATCGTGTAACATGAATTATATGTTTAATAAAAATGTAAAATTCATTTTTTTATAGTTTATATTCAAATTCCATAACTATATTTATATTATTAAATTCATAAGATATGAACATTACATATAATTACTTTAATGGAATTTTATGTTAATAAATTAGTAATAAATTATTAAAAATAATAAAAATATTGAAAGTGGGAAATGGGTTGGAAATAGTTCAATATATAGTCCCTTTACTTTTTGGGTTTTAATTTTCAACTTAGAATAAGATTTATAACCATTAATGATTGAAAAATGGGTTATCACGACTAATGATAAAAAAAGGTTATCAAGGGATTAAACTAAAGAGATAAAGAGTTGAAATTGTCTAAAAACGTATATATATAATATTGGGGGAGTTTATTTAGATCATATATCATCTTTTATTAAATTTTAGGCTAATTTGGAACCCATTTTCTATGAACATGACATTATAATATTTTAAATTTTTCTAAAATTACATGAGTGGCCCTTCCCTCCCATATAAAAGAGAAACCCTCCTTTCTATTATTTACAATACATTGAGCAATATAGATAAAATAAGACCTCTTAATTTATATTCTAAACCTCCCTAAACAAGAATTATTGATTCTTTAATTCTTCAAATATATTTTCAATGTTCCTCAAGAATGGATCAAAATGGTTTCTACCAAGTAATAAGTAATCACCATACCCAACATTATTCAATATATTTCCTCTTCCACCCCATCTAAATATCTTTTATTTATAATAAAATAATAACTTCAGTATCAAAAATATATTTAAATTTTATTATTATGTAACCACAATTATCCGACCTCTTTTTTAGAATTTGTAACTAACATTATAACACATTCTTACATGTAGACTATCACCTCCATATAGAGATATGATTCAATATCCATAACCATAATTCATGGTTGTTTATTAATATTGAAATAATTTTCTTATATTATAATTATGAAAAAATTATTCTTTTAGAATTATAATATATTATATATCTTCTTACCTTCCCACCCATTGAAAATTTATATTTTCACTCATGTGTATGTGTGGTCGGCCACCTCCACGAAGCAATGTGATTCATTTTTTTTTTGTATTTTCATTACATGTATGACAATAAGGATAAACATAATTAATATATATGATATATATAATATAATAATGATTCAATAGAGATTAATTATAATTTTCCTCCCTCTAGTTCCAACCAAAAAAAGTGGAAACATCACTCGTGAATATGTATGGACTACCATATCCACAAAGTGTTTTAATTAATTTTTCAATTAATAATTAATATGAATGACTATAAATTTGTATATGATAAATAAATTTGAGACTTATTTTCTGAATGAAAATGTATAACTTATGAAACCATGAATAAGGTGCATGTTTCATCACCATCTGACAAAAACAAATATGAAAAATGAATCTATTATCACCCATATCAATGATTTTAAAAAGCAATTATTAATAAATGGGTGATAATATGTTAAAATTAAATAATAATTGGTGTGAAATATATTAATATAGGTTTTTATTATATTTTTAATAAATATAAATTTATTATAAAAGTTATTTGAATGTTTTCAAAAAATATAAAAAACATGAGGTAAGTCTTTGTCATACCAAACTTTCTTCTTGAAGAAATATGTTTTGTTATCCAAATATCTTCTATTATGAGTTTATCTAATGCCACTTTGTTATGTTTTATAATTAAAACACTTTTCTTGTTATTTAATATTTCATTTGAATTTATATATTTCTTGGGGGTTATGAATCATAATTTACCCAACTGGTAAATGATTTATGTTTCAATACTCTTTTAATAAGTATTATTTACGCATGGATTTATATTGAGGAAGATATATTATCCTTTTCTAATAAAATAAATTAATTTTTATTCCCCTATGATTATTTCTAGATTTTTAATATTTTTATACCCTTTTACTCTCTTTGGTACTCGAATTGTTTAGAAATTCTATTAAAAAATCAACCATATTTATCATATTTCGATTAGAAAACATTTTTCTTCTATATCCGTTATTTATATGATTTTTGAAGAATGCTTTTACATTATTAAATACTTTTTTAACTCCATCTCATCCGTGATTAAAATTTAAAAAAAATATATTTAATCTTTATTATCATTTTTGAATAAGGTACTTTTTACTGAGGGTGTAAACTGAATCTTGTATAGTGATTATGACATGAAAAACATTTCCTGAATACATGACCAATAAATATTTTGAGAATTCCATTTCTTTGTTACATGTTTCTTTTAAGATTACTTTTTTCATTAATATTTTGAATTATTTGGTTTTTAAATAATTTTTTTTCAAAATAAATATGGTGTTTTCCTCAAGAAATATTTTTATGATATTTTTAAGAAGTTTTTCATCTATAAAAACTTCTTTGATGTTATTTGTGATTTACTAGGTATATGATCCAATTATACCATCCTTAGTCTTTAATTTTATAGATTGTGATTATGATGATGAGATTTTCTTAAATATCATTTATTTTTATTAGGTTATATGATAATGAAGTAATGAATGACTTTATAATATGTTGGTAGATTTATTTTTTAATGTTATGTGATGGGTGGGTTTATTATAATTATCTAATGATTTAGGTAAATATGGATAACTCATGAGATAATTATGGTATACATGAACCTAATGACATGTTAAGAACCTGATAAATAGAACTAATTTCATATAATGAACCATAATATTCTTACAAATATATTAAATCTTAAAAGATTTATATTCTTTACATAACCTTAAAAATCATGGTAGGACTATATGGATTTAGTGTCTTCGGATACATGGAACCAAAAACAAATGGTTTATAAAACATCTAAATTATCACTTAATTATACCTTTAAAGCTAGAACCCTTTTCAATGTGTCACACTCAGTACCTTCCCTCATACCCTGAGAAAATAAACATAGAAAAGGGATATCTCAATTACACAATAAGGTTAATCACGGTAGATATAAATCATATCATAAGGGAATAATAACATGAACATGAAATGTGAAAATTATAACCTTCATATCAATGATAATACTATTCTATAATGGAATAAATCATATATATTTTCATGAAATGAATCATAAGATAATAAAATTGGAATAAGACATGGAAATTTGTTATAGACATAATATTATATTATTTTAGACATATACAAATAGAAATAGGTTCACTCTTTATGGTAATGTTATGAAATTATTCCCTTGTTTAAATATATAGACATGAAACCAAGTTAGAGCCTAAACATATAGACATGAAACAATGGTTCATGAATAAAATTATTAAAATGTAACCAGGTTCATGCATAAAATGTTGAACATGTAATCAGGTTCACACAAAACATTTTTTAAATAAGTAGATTATTCTTGAATAATTTCCAATTTAAATCATAAGTAACATCAAATAATTTTATCTTAGATGAGTTTTTTTTGAAATTTCACTTGAAAAAATTATTGATATTTATATTTTTGTTTTCAAATAATTTCTTTTTAATGATTTGTTCAATTTTAAAGTAAAAAATTTTATTTTAAAATAACCATATAATTTTATAAAGTAAACCTCAACCCATTAAGGTTGAATGATGTTTTTAAAATTCACATGACTAGTATAAGTTAAAAAAATCCCTACCCTGTTTCTCTCTGAAAGGGTACAAAGTACATCATTTAAAAATGATAAAAAATCATTCGAAAATTATTTGTAAAAGGTAAAGAATGATTTGAAATTAATTTAAAAAAATCATAAAATAATATTACACAAACAATTGTGAAATAATTTTATAATACACTGACATGGGAGATAAAAAATATTTTTAAGGTAAACTTTAAAAAGATACTTAAAAACCTCCCATATAAATACCATATTATTGAATTGAACCTTAATAAAATGAATATAAATTTTATATAGACTATAAATTCACATAAAAAAGTATAAATGAAAAATAATGTATTAAAATGTTTTTTCACACATAATCATATTATGGTATAATTAAGAAGTTGAGGTTTAACCCAAATAATAGAAATTGGATCAATAATTTCATTACTCTTTGTAATCAATCGAATCGTATACACTATAAAATTAATAGTTATAAAATTAAACATTTAATACCATGAATAAGATAATATTCATGATATGTTATATGAAAGGGAATTATATACACCATTGAAAAAAATGATTATCGATTAAGGCATATTTCTTTCATAAGTAAGAGTTAGACAAGATACCCTTACCTCACGCTTACCTATAGTATTACACACATAAAACTCCTATATAATCATATAAATGATGTTATTAATTTTTTGTACATAAGTATATTAGTATTTATAATATCTAATATGAACCTTTTATTACATCTTACCAACCATTTATTAATAATACTTCATTATTTTCATTGTTTTGGATGCGTTCGTTTCCTGGTTTTGTGATTGATTCGTTTGTGTATAATTATGTATTTTCCAGTATAACTGAAATAAAACTAAAAACTGAAATGAAATGGTAATTATTAACTTATATATATGTATAAATGGTCTCATATAGAATTTGGAAAAATTTTATTAGCAAGATTGATTTGATAAATAGTTAGTGAATTGTTTTTAATTTATTTGGGCGGTTTTTCTAACCATCACAAACAAGATTCATTTTATTTATTATTATTTCCATATATTATTTATATAACATTATATAGGTTATAATGTTATTATTAAAATATCATTTATCCATAATTATTCTTTTATGACCATCCATGAAGGCAGTAATGAAAAAAAAATTTAAGGAGATGATTAACCTCCATAACTAGGACAATAGTTTCCTTTCTCTAAATTAGAGGAGGTAATAAAAGGTTTGTATATAATATATTCCACTAAAAAATGATAATGTATATAATTTATATTTATGTTATTATTCTTTGACGGGAAAATTAGGTGTAGAGAAGGTAGAAATAGAAAAGAAAATAAGAAAAGCAGTTTATGAAAATGAACTCTTTAATATCATATCCTTCGAGGATCCCTTAACGACCTTGGATTTGGACTTTTTAATAGAAAGTATCAATGAAACATGGGGAGAGTAGTTATTAGATATTTTTATAGATATTTTATGATCTTAAACTCGTTTTTGGAGAAATATGGGTGGCGATGAGTGGTATTTATATGTAAGGAGTGGTGGGTTTTAGTGATTAAATAATTATTATTTTATAATTAAAGGAAAACAAATCTGGGTGGAATTAATTACAAATAATTAGATTTTTAATTAGTTTTTAAAGTATTTTTAAGGTCTAGAAACAAATTAACAGACAATTTAAAGTTTTATTTATTATTTATTTTATGTCCTAACCTTTTAAATTTAATATGTTTCATTATTTTACCTATACTGCGGTAAATATTGTTTTACCACTATAAGTTTTTTCCCTAAATATGTAAATCAGCTAAAAACCAAATTTTTACATTATGAATAAAAATATATCATGCATTTTACAATTTTCAATTCATATAATTGTAGAAATTATTTTTAAAGTTAATCCCACAGACGGGATGAGAAGGTGGGGTTTTAAAGTGAAAATGTTCAAAATATTGTCATGTTTTTATTTCCAAATTCCACATGGAAGATATTAAAATGAATACAATTGTACTAATATATGTATAATTTATCTAATTTTACTTTAAATCAAATTTAAAATATAATTTAGCAATATAAATGTTTTATAAGAAAAAACATTTTTCAATTAAAATGTTGTATTTCTCATTATTCATCAAAAAATATCAAATTTTATAAAAATACAAAAAAAATCACCATAACATAATTTTTCTATTGTGCTCACAAATTTTATGTTCATTTTTACAAATAATATTTATACAATTATCATATTTTATTTTTAAAACGAGTTCCCCATCAAAAGCAGGAAAAACAGCTTTAAGAAAAATATATCTTTTTGAGTAAAATTGTATTTATTTTTTATAGTGTCATCGTAACATAATAGATGAATAAAATAATAATTAATATATTATATAGTCATATATATTTCATTAATATAATCCAAAAAATGTAATTTTTTTATTTTAATGGTTTAAGACACACTTGTTTACCCTTAAATAGTTATTCAAAAAATAATTTACGTTCATAACTAATTAGATACCAAATAATTCATTTTATATACATGTGTAAATCATATTTTAATAATTCAGTAAAAAAATTTAATAAAAACTATTATAATTGATAGGTTATAGTGATAACATTTAAATTATAATATTTCTTTGTTCACTTGACGTGAATGTGGAGTATCATGTAGGCTATCAAATATATTGTTTCTTTCTTAAAATATTGGGATGTTACATTCAAACCCCATAAAAATTTATTTCAAACTTGAAATTATTTACTTTTAAATAAAATATTAGGATACATATGCCTCATTACATCCTCGTATCTCTACATAACTTCTTGATATTGGTTGTTTAGCAATAAAACATTAACCTGGTGAGTGGTGTTATTTCATATAACATTATCTCTATGATTTGCAGTCTATATTGTTTGTTCTTAATAAGAAATATAAGACCTATATGTTCAGTACATGTGAAGATTTAGTAATGTACTTTATCAAAATATATAAATGAAACACATCATGAACAAGATATATATTTAGTGGAAATGTCAATTGTTAAGCTACCATCTCAATATGATCATGAATTTCAAAAAAATAATCTTATAAATTTGAAATTGAACTTCAAAAATTAAATGTATATATTTACGAAATACTTTTTTAGAATGTTGCATCATAAAAATGGGTCAATAAATCTTCCTCTTAAAAAGTTAGAAATTAAAAGGTGAAGATCACCACATAACTTGGATTATAATTTGGATAATATTAGTTGAAAGTAACAATATTGCCATGTAAAAGAATTTTAAATATCATTTTTTCAGGTAGAATTTTAGAGAACATGTTTATTAGAATATTTATGACCAAAAAACCATTGGCCAAATTTGTTTTAAAAGGTTATTGGTACTATTTAAAATGACTATAATTGTAAAAAAATTTAAATCAAAATAATTTGAGAATATGTAATTTCATTATTTCAACTTATAAGTATAATTTAACTCTTTGGTTGTTCCTTGAGAATTTTCCACTTCATTTTGTACTCCAAGAGATGAAGATGAAATTGTAATTCTTATATTACTAGTAGATTATATGATCCATAATGTCATGAGAAGGCATTCCTGATATATCTAATTGTCATAACCAAATGACTAGCACAAATTATCAAATATGCATAAATATTCATATGGTTAATTAATACATTAAAATATAAAACCTAGTCCAATGTTAAATGCAAATAATTACATAAATGTTATCTTTATTAACCCTTTAATGAAAAACTTTTAAATTATTGTCACTAAATTTTCAAAATAAACTTTTTTTAATCATACAAAAAACATGATGTATCACATAATTGGAAAAAAATTAAATTTTATTACCATGTATTTTATTGAAACATGTTAATAACTAGAATTAACATAATGAAAAAATGAATGATTTCAAAAAATCAATTATTTGACAGCACCATAAATCCAAAAATTCTATATAACTATTCTTCAAAAAACATTATTATCATGTTACTAATACTTTACAAGGTCACCAATACTAACCCATTTATATTTTCACAATCAAACATCTAGTTATCTCATTACTATCCCAACATCATGAACATATTAAAGGTAATCTTTACCTTTATCTTGTGTCCTAAAAAATATCACCTTGCAACCTCATTAACTTTTCATGGTTACTTGTTCCATCTAATATATACATTCAAATACATAAGGTAAAAATACAGTGGAAAAATCCTTATATGTTTCATTATTTCATAATTTATTTAGAGCAAGGTAATCACATGATATTTCACTAAAGGGAGAAAAATAATATATTTATAGGTCACACTCATGGAATTCCAAAATTAGGTAGATAAATGTTCCCAAGTTAACATAATTTACTTCATCCATTTTGATTTTATAAGTTTTCCATTTTCCATTACCTTAAGAGGTTGTTGTGGCTTATCATCTATATTAGCCCTTGGATTGGGAAATTTATTCTCATAGTTCCAGAACTCATTTCATTCCAAACACTAGAGTATGGTTGGTGTATTTTATCGATCTATCTCTCTATTAATTTCATTCTCTAGCCTATTTTCATTACTCTGGATTTTTTTTCTTAATTTCCTAGATTTCCACACATGAAAAAATTTCGTGTTACTTTCATACATTCACCTATGTTCTCCTTCCCAAATTTTATAAATTACAAGGATGATATTTTTAATACCTTTATATGGACAACAACTTGAGTTACCATGAATCTCAATCTTCCTTTTCTCAACACAAGAACCATGAAGTTTTGGGTATTGAAATTTAATTTTTAGTAGACATTGAAAAACTTGTTTATAACTACGATAGTTCCTTATGGATAATTCCATTCTAATACTTGTTTTCATGAAAATAAAGAATCAATAAATTTTACATTCAGACATGATAATTAAACATGAGGCATACCTTGCAAGCCATGTAAATTTTTCCTTGAATGTAATGATCGATTATTCATCCTTTATCATCATCTCAATAAATTCCTTCCCTATATTTGTGTTTATAATTTAAGGGAAGTACTTAGTGAGGGGTGTCCCCTTAAACTCATAATATTCTATTGATTTGATTTATTCTTCTTGCCTAATATTCTTGATAATATTTCACCCTTGATATGCTATAACTTCTTGTTGATAAAATAACAGGAAACATTTTTCATGTCCCAGCAAATGAAGACAATATAAAAATTTCTCAACTGTGTTAATCCTTTTCTCAACCACTAGTCGATCAGATAATCCATTATATGATAGTTTATATTGTATCATGAAGTTCTAAACCAAATTTTGATGCTTCCTTTGATCATTTGGAAGACCATTCTGATTCATAGATTTTTTGAATATAAAAATAATATTTTTCATTCTAAATCACATATCAATTAGTTTCTCAATAGTAAAATCATTTCATTTTCTATTTCGTTTAATATTAACATGCTTCCTTCTGGTTTCATCCATTGACTAAAACCAAAAATAATATTGTGATCATCTATACTCATAGTGGGAAACAAATAAATCAAGGGAATTTTATTATAATATTTTAATATATAAAACCTTAGGTTTATAAATAGGTCATTCATGAATGTTACTAAAATTCTAGGATTGTAAACAATACTTAGACTTATCTTTCGAGATCTTATTTAAGGTATTCTCGTCCAAGTTTGCAAACGATAACTAACCCATAGTTTGATATCGACTATAAATAACCATAATGTTCACATGGAGATATTACATTTAATAGATGAATATTCATTAAATAATATAGACAAATCATTCTAGAACCACATGGGTTTTTTTCTTTAGAAACGTGGAAACAAAACTAATTGATTCATAAGACATTTTCATCGTCTACCACTTATCCCTTAATAACTAGATACATTTTTTACATTTAATACTCAATACCATACTTAATTTCCTAGGAAAATAACCATAATAAATGTGTGATATTAGATTCACAGTAAGAGTAAATGATGTTTATATGAATCATATAATAAAGGCATCAGAACTAGAACATGACAAATCAAAATTATACCCTACATATCAAAGATCATAATCTTGAGTCGTAGAATAAAGCATATAATTTCACAAGACATGAATAATAAAATAATAAAATTTTAATAATCCATGGAAGAATATGTACACATAAAATTATAATTTATTAAACATTTATGAATAGAAATAGGTTCACTCATTAGGTTAAGGACATGAAATCTAGCCCTTGAATATAATTATGGACATAAAACCAGGTCCCCATATAAACTTATGGACATGAATGATAGGTCCATTCATAAAATTTTGAACTTGTAATCAGGTTCATTATTATATTTTTTTAACATATAATCAGGTTCATGCATTACATTTTTGAATACATAATCAAGTTCAAACATAACATTACGAAGATGAAATCAGGTTCACACATAACATTTGTGAACACGTAATCAGGTTCATGAATATATTGTTCACTCATGAGTAATCAATATTTACCAAAATGAATTCTAGGTACTTATAGGGCCCATACAAAACATATTTAAAATTATACATATGTGTTTCACAAGAAAAAAATGATTCATCACATCATAAATCATGAAATGAAATGGTTTTCAAAAAAAATTTATCATAGCATATCTCATTAAAATATAGTGATATTTATAAAAATCATTTTATTATAAAAATAAATCAACAATTAAAAAATAAAGATAGTATAATTGAATAATATCCCCATTAAAGTATTTTTAACTTCATATAATGTTATCTTATATGAAAAAAACTAAAATGAACCTTGAAATAATTCTTGAAAAAAAATTTCAATTTTCAAATCATTTCTTTTAAAAGAGCTGCACAATTAAGATGGAAAACAATTTATTCAAAAACATAACATGAATAAATGTAAAGGAAAATTCAACTAAATATCATGGAATGATAGTGCGAATATCTGATAATGTAGTATATGTTAAAAAAATTCCATCTATATTTTTTTTTGGAAATTTCACAAAGAACATCATTTAGAAAATGATAAAAACAACCTTTCAAAACATTTTTTAAAAAGTAAAACATGATTGAAAATGAATCTAAACAAATAATAAAATAATAATAAAAAGTAAATTTTGTAAATAAATTTTTGAAAACATGTACATGAGAGAGAAATCAATTTTTAAGTGTAACATTAAAAAGATAATTTTTAAAAGAAATAACCTTATAAATATCATATCGTTGAAGTAAATCTTAATCAAATGAATCCAAAATCAGTTCCCACTATAAATATTCATAAAAATGTTTAAATACAAAATAATGTATTCATAACACATTTCTCGCATAATATTATTGTTAAATAATTAATAGGTAAAATTTTTCTTGAAAGAATGGAAATTGGGTCAATAATTCCATTACACTTTGTAATATTTTGAATAGTATTCCCCATAAAAGAAATATTTATAAAATTAAACAATTAATACCGTGATGATAGTGAGATTAATTATATGACCCATCAATGGGAAGTATATACACAAAGAAAATTGATTAATAATGCATATATCCCACATAAGTAATAGTTATATGAGAAACACATATCTCACACTTCTCTTTAGTTTTGATTACTTAATCCTCTTATATATTAATTTAAAGAGTTTTATTTTTTCCACAAGTATATAAATATTTATAATATAATATATGAACCTTTTATAACATCTCACCACACATTGATTAATATTATTGAATTATTGTAATTTTTTTGGGTGTTTTCGTTTCATGGTTTCATGATCAGATCATTTTTGGAACAATTATATATTTTCTTCAAATAGAAAAAAATTGCCATAAGTGAAATTAAATGTGTATAATTTACATCAATATCATTAAATTTTCTCATATAACTTTTTTATTTTTGGTCGAAGGATGATTATTTTTCTAAAATGTTAACGAACAAATTTATAGTTTATTTTGGAAGTTTTTCATACTATCACAAACTAGTTTATTTTTATATATTATTATGTGTATATATTAGTTAAATAATGTGAAATAGCTTAATATAAACTTATTATAATCTTATTTAACCATAATAATACTTTTATTACCATTCATGATGGAAGTAATGGAAAATGAACAAGATTGTTATTCATAGAGATTATTAACAACCATAACTCAGAAAATGGTTTTATTTATTAGAATAAAAGGAGGGGATTAATGGTATAGATATTAAATATTAAATTAGAAACATAAAATTATAGTATATAAATGATAATGGGGTTTTTATTCCTTTGCGGATGAAGGTGGTGAAGAGAAGGTAGAAACTAGTTGAAAATTAGAGAGGTACTTTGAGAAAAAAAAACACTTTAATCATCTTAGAGGATCCCTTAATGACCATGGATTAGGTATATTCGTGAGAGAAAACAATTGATGAATTTTGAGTGGTTAGGATATGTTTTGGTATATTTTAAATGATATTTATTAATTTTTAGGTTAAATGGGGTAATGATGAGTGGTATTTATACTTGAGGAGGGGTGGTTTTAATTAATTAAATAATGATAATTATATAATTAAATCAAAACAAATTGGGTGGAATTAATTAAAATGAATTATATTGTAAAATAATGTTTTAATTTATGGTTATGTTATATAAAAATATCAACCACCATTTTAAACATTTATCTATTACATATTTTAATCTTTCACCTTATGACTTTACCCTGTTTCATTATTTTAAAGTCACTACGGTAAATATTTTTTTTAACATGGTATATTTTTTGTGCCTAAAAATGAAAATAACCTTAAAACATAATTGAAACCTTTTTATTCAAATTATTAAATCAATTTTACAATATTAAATTCAAGTAATTAGGAAAATTATGTTTAACACTAATCTTGTAGACGAAACGAGAACGCATAGTTTTAAAGTTAAAATGTTCAAAAGTTTGAAAGGTTTTTATATTGAAATTCAACATTAAAATTATTATAATAAACTAAATTGGATTTTAATATGTATAATTATTATATTTATAAATTAAAACCACTTGTAAATATAATTTAACATTATAAATTATTAATATGAAAATGCAATTTTCAATTAAAATGTCATATTTTTCATTATTCAACAAAAAATGAAATCATATCAGAATAATAAAATTCAATCACACGAAGATTATTTTGGTATTAAAAATCAAATAATGAAATTTTTTATTTCAAATAAAATTTATAAAAGTTTCAAAATTTAGTTTTATAACTAGTTCTCTATCAAATAGAAGAAAAAGTACCTTTATAAAAATATAGCCCTTTAGTGTAAAATTGGATCTATTTGTATATAATGTCTAGAAAAAGCATAGGATGAATGTTAAACATTATATTTATTGTTATATATATATATAATACTATCCAGCAATGGTGATTTTTTTATTTTTTTTATAAAACACACTTGTGCGCCTATAATAGTTTTTCAGCCAAAAGATTTCCTTTTATAATTAATTGGTTATAAAAGAATTAATTATATATACATGTGTAAATGATATTTTAATAATTAATTTAATCATGTTCATAAACTCTATTTTAATGGCTATGTTATAGTAATAAAATTTATATAATAATATTTAGGTATTAATTTAAGCTTGATATGGCATATCATGTACACTATCAGATATAGTATTTCTTTCCTAAAATATCATGATGTTACATTTCATTTCCATAATTTTATTCTTTGTAATTTTTTAATATTCCTAAGTTTATGTGTGAACATAATTACAAGTATACAAATTTATGTTTGGTTATAGTTTCATGTCAATAATATTATTCAAGGTCTGGATTCCATTTCTTTGAATTAATGAGTAAATTTTTTTTCTAATTATACATGTTTTCAATTTTATAATATGATCTTTTTCTACATTAATATTTTTATGATATTCCCTCAAGGATTATTATTGATAATTATGGATTCCTCAAACTTATATCTTATTTGTTTTATTTTGACAAAGCATTATTTCAGGATTTATGACAACTATCCTTTGACTTATTTGGTATGATTATTGTATGTTATGATAATGTTATTTTAACCTTATTATTTTATTATTCTCACCTATGATTATTGATTGAAATATATTATGGTCACAATTACTGAGTATCTGAGGTCACCCATTCTTATGTTTCCTTTACCAAGTATATGAATGATAGTATTATGTAGGGTATGTATAAGAAGTGTACTACGTAATTAGATCTTTATAAGAGATTTTAAAGATCATTAATTAAATAATATGATTATGTATCTAGCCGCTAAATAAACTAAACCATTTTGTTTATATCATGGATCATGTTAATTTTTAATGAATATTAACCTAATAAGTTGTAATATCTATATATGAAAATTTATGGTTTTCATAATGAGAATCCCCCATTGGACCCCCACCCAACTCCTCCAACATGAACATATACCCTCATGAACAATGGAGACTTCCTCCTTATACATATACCTTACATTCAATGTAATCATCCACTATAGTGGATTAATAGCAGTTTCATACTAAACCATGTAAAAATTCATCAATTTCTCCCTATAAACTGATAGAACGTCAAAAATACTTTAGGATTCAATGAATTTTATAAATAATTCCCCACCAATGAATTTTTTTAAACCACCATAAACATCTAATAAAAATGTATAAGTCAACCAAAGAAATAAAATAATAATCAAAACATATATCTTATAACATAAAAATACAAATCCTACATGTGAATCAAAAAACAAAGTCTAATAGATTTATAGACCATGAGTACTAAAAACTTTTGAGTCTCAACAACTCGTGAGAGGACTAACTACCCCAAATCTCAAATCCCCTCTACCAAAAAGTTCTCAAAACACAAATAGGAGTTTCCAACACATCACCATGCCAATTCCGGCCTTGTTTCACTCCCATGTGGTTTATTATTAACTCATTACTAATTATTATCCAAAATCATATAAAAAGTATCAATCTAAAAATAACCCAACAAAACTCATCCACCACCATCATAAATCCACCCTTTAATAATTTAAAATATTAATAAAATATCCACTATACGCCACCAAATAACCATTGACTTAATTAGACCCATATCTAATAAATAAAGTAATAATAATCTCAATCAAGAACCCAAACTGGATTATAACTGAAAACTCAATACCATAATATATCAATAATAAAAACAAATACAAAATTACATTATTTAAAACATCCATATTATAAAAAACAACTACATTCAAACAACACACTTTAATTTTCTATTAAAAACTACACCCAAAAAACCTTGATTTGGCCACACTAAAATCACTTAATCAATAAATTTTTTCCGGAATTCAACATAATTTAAAATGGCAGACATCACATTCAAGCCATAAGTATTTATTAAATCTATAATACAAGATAATACCCCTACCTCAACCAATTGATTTCAAAAATCTATTTTATAATACATGAGATCCACATTATCTTTACCATATTTAATACCTAAGAATAAAAATCACTAAATTAGTTCTATAAAAAAAATCTTCCCATAACCTACACAATTAAGATCCACACTAATAAAACATATATATTAAGTATGAGGAGTATCTCTAGTGTGATATACCCTACATATAAATTTTCATCACATGAAGATCCAAGATGGATTGGATGCATATCAGGGAAATCTTCAAAATCAGTTTCCCAACATCGAGGTTAAAATGAGTCTAAATTTAGAAAACTATTTTTTTAATTAGAGTTTATGTGGAATTTTTATGTGTATAGAAAGGATACAAGTAATGCCTTCGGAAACTTTGGAGGTATTATACAATATCCATAATCAACCTCCTCCCGTTTGCTCGATTATTCTATATAGTACTGGTCATGGATGTCATAATCACTATACTCTAGTACCCCTTGAATGGTCCTCTTAGAAAACTCACATGATCTTGAAGACCATGTACCATATTATGATGACCAAAAAACTCTAAAATCGTGATTTTAAAAATTTTAGACTCTTTTAACCACTTCCACATACTCTATAACACTTATCAAGGCCAATTGATACCTATTATCATTATCAAACTGGATTAAACATAAATACTTCATACCATACCAAATCATGGGTATTACACATAGTATTTTGATGAAAGTCGGTAATAATGTTTATGAACAATTATTCATTTAATGCATAATATTACATATCAATAAAATACAAAAGGATTAAATTATTTGAATTTTATATAGAAAGATCCTATAATCATTTACCAATATCTCTATGAAATAAATAATGATTTATTAGTGGTAAATTAGAAAAAATCTCATTATAAATTGAATAATTTTAGATTAAAATGTTTAAGTTGACAACTAAATTCAATAAAGGTATATTTAAAATTTAATAAAAAATAAAAATATGTAGAGGATATGAAAATAACACATATATGATATAAAATATAGTACACAATTTATATGATTTGGACCATATTTTAAAATAATAATATATTAAAAATAAATGTACATTTATTTTTAAACTATATTCATGTCTCAACATTGAAAAAATAATAATGGAATCTTTATGATGAATCAACAAACATAAACAACTAAAATATCTCCATTAAAAGAGTTGAATGTGAAAATATATAGTCATGTCTATATTGATAATCAAAATAGAAAAGTATAATTAAATGTAAATGTTCAAGGTAGACATGAATCAAAAGAAAATGAGAAGTTGAACCACCATAAGTGTTATAATTATGAACACCAAAATTCATTAATTTTTTTTTAAACAATTCAAGGTGAATTATTTTGATTTTTTATGAAGAAGAACTAACCATATAGAGTTCATAAAACCTAACTACTCATTAATATCTAACAATAATAAATGAA
The DNA here is from genome assembly GCA_963277665.1 of Viscum album. Taxonomy (NCBI): domain Eukaryota; kingdom Viridiplantae; phylum Streptophyta; class Magnoliopsida; order Santalales; family Viscaceae; genus Viscum; species Viscum album. The sequence goes on along the minus strand of OY728126.1, from coordinate 808,106,994 downwards.
TGAGAATAATGAATACATTAAACCAAAAACTAATAATAACAATAATAATTATGATGATAAAATAATATGTTTTTATATTTTAGGGTTTTATGTAAACTATTATCTATTGTACCTCATATAATATATATATATATATATATATGATCATAAACAATATTATCAATGTTATTTCAAATATTAAAATAAAGAAAAATTCACATCATGTTTTTTATTTATTTTTTATTTTAATGTTTTTTCATAACATTTTTCTTTCATGGGAATGGATTTTAGGAATTATCCTATGGAATTAATTCCCACAATGAAAATAGTTTTTACTTTAGTAGTACTGTAATAAAAATAATATATGACAGTATGAAAAATTTTATCAACCATAAAGTGGTAACTACTCAAAATAATACCTTATTCATCTCTGAAATAATAATCTGTGGTTTTATAAAAAAATATTCATTTATATGGAAGAATAATTTTAATAAATAATTTATTTTTCTTCTAAATATCATTCAAGTCTATTGATAAATAAATTATTTGATGAAAATAGATATCATTTTATGGTCATATAAGTGAATAAAAATTTATAAAAAGAGTTATAATAATGTGACAAATTTTATAGAAACATTCAAGGTTTCCATAATGTTTATACTCTGTAAATATATATACGATCAAAAAAATATGGTAAAATAGATTTATACCAACCATAAATTTTTTATTGTGTGGCATGATCCTTTATTTCATTTAGGAATAATTAAGGAGAGATAAACTACTAATTGTATATGTGATTTTCAATTATTTAATATAAATATATTTCATCCCTATGAACATCACATTTTCTTCTCTTTCTCCTACAATATTAATAATAATACCAGGATTATAATGTTTTGATATTAAATTAAATATGTTCTCTAATTAAATTGAATTTAATATAGGTGTTTTAATGACATCACCATCTGAAAATTTATGAATTTATATTTTTTATTGTTTTTCCTATAGGATAGTCACATGTATGTTTATAAAAAATTATAATTTATAGTTCCTGGTACCAACTTAAAATATAATTATATTAAGGATAAATTTCTAAGATAAATGAATTAATCATATTCAAAATAATATTAATGGTGGATATTTATCACATACATTCAATAGTTATTTAATTTTAATTATAATAAATGTTGGACAATCATTTCATTATGCTCGAACTTAACATGATGTGGTTAAACAATTTATAAAGATATAAAAACTTGTTACTAGACAATATATTATGAATTTAATATTTTCTGGTTCCTCATGGGGATATGAAATATTACATGCACTGACATTCATTAGATTAATTAAAATTGTGATGAATATTCACCAATGTAAATATAGTATGATCAAGAAGTAAATTTTTTAAGTTTCTCAAGTATATTTTTCCCATTTAAAATTATTTTATTATCAATAAAATGACACAATAGATCCAACTACGAAAAAAGGAATATTCTAAGATAATGAGAGTTAAAATTACAAGCTAAATATGTTATGTTTTGGTTAATTACAAGGGACCTAAAATGGATGAAACTTGAGGGTCATAAATTATTACTTGTATAAAATAATAATTGAAATAATAATTTCCTGATATATAATAAAAGATCAGTTACTCATTGTTTTTTGGTAAATGTTTTATTATTATAACAATGGAAAATATTTTTCGGTTGAGATTTAGGAACATTTTATTATATCTAGATTTGTTTATATATAAACATCTTTAATTATGATTAATTCTTTTTGTGACTATGTATTAATATAGTATAATTTGTAATGATGATAATATAATAATTCATTAATATATCCAACTATTTATAGTAAGTCCGAAATTTTTAGATCAACGTTCATTTAAATTTAACAAATCATTATTTAGATAGGAGCAGTTATAGCATATAGGTATTACAATTTCCTTGAATATTTTTTGAATGAGGTATATAAAAATGTTTCAACTAATGTATTCATTTTCAAAATAATAAATGAATATTAATTTTTCATTGTTGAGTTATATTTTGAGGATCTGAATACTATTGAGACTCTCTATGGAATTTCCATTACAATTGAGTGTTATATAATTGAATTTTAAGTGAATAAATTTCCAAATACAATAATCTAACATATATTATAGGTTACAAATCTAGAATATATAAATTTTATTCACAAACATAGATACACAATAAAATTGAAAAAAAAGGTTTCATTTGAAAAATAATTTCTTTTAAGTACCATAATGATTAAATAATCATTGGATTTTGATAAATATAATTTTACACAATTTTGGATAATAAAGATATTTATATTAGTCATATTCCATATGTTAGGTCTATATAATAAATTATGAACCTCATAAATAATACAATGTCCTATAAAACATTTCTATGATTTATTTTCCTAGAAGTGTTTTTAACCATCTTATAGACATATATATGGTTCAAAATATATTAGGATATCATAAAGATTAATTTTATCAAAGATAAACTATTTTAAAAAATTAGAATAAATTTTTTTGGTTATGTTGGATATTAGTTTGGTCCAAATTAATATTAATCTCAAATTAGATATTTATTCATATATAGTATCACTCATAAAAACAAAACACATATGTTAATTCATATAATTACTATATGTTGATATTAATTTATAAGTAAATTCACGAGGGTATATTGTTCTAATAAATTATTCATTTTTTATAAATAATTATAGATTAACTATAAATAATGATGTTCTCACAATATTATATATGTATAACATAGCTTTCATTGATTAATTAAAATCTTTTTATGTCAATGTCTATTGGGGAAAAATATATTTCACTTAAAAGATTACGCATGGCCTTTAAAACAGTATTGATACTGATATAAAAAGAATTAAATCATGTAATAAAATTTAAAATTTATTAATACTCTTGATAAATTTAAATTTTCATAATCTAATATAAACAATTCTGACTACAATACATCAATATAAATCAGGATTTTATGATAAATTGTTTAGAACATTTTACTCTTTTTCTATTCATTATGTTTTCCCTAGATGGATTTTATATACTAGTTTTCAATGAATCGACATAAATAAGACATTAATGTTATTTATTTTTAACACCACTAAATTTTACAATTGTATTTTTTAAGTGGGTGTTGAAAAATATTTAATGAAAAAAATACATACAAATGAGAGTATTATGAGTAATAATAAAAATTTAAGATTTTCTTCTGCCACATAATTATATTAAAATAATTCAATATATTTTATGATTCAATCCAAAATCACAATATATATTTTAAATGGTAGATCAAACTTTAAAAATTATATGAAAGTGTTTACAAATAAAACTACTATATTATGTTTTTATTTATAAAAAATCATCACACATTTTTAACACATAAAGAATATAATTAATCAATCATGTATAAAGATTTATTTTCATTTTTTTATATAATATTTATCAATAAATATATATGATTTATTTTATTTAGAAAATGACCATATATTCTCAAAACACTATATGTATTGTATATATATATATATATGTTTTGAAAGATAGAACAAAAAATAATTAGATGTTTTAAGAATATTTAATATATTTTATAAAAAATATAATATTTTAAATATATCAAAATACAATTACACCCTAATACAAATATATCAAAAAAATCTTCCCTATTATCATATTTTTTTTATCTTTACAATGACACCAAAGTATATTCAAATTCATCTGATACAACATTAGATGTAATCAATGTTAGTAACTTCATTCAATGGGAACTATAAAACCAATGATAGCTACATTCCATCATATTGATTTTTTAAAACCAGATCCTTATACAATATATTCACTTACAATTCATAAGCCAATTTTTCATACCACTAATTTCCTTTGTCTCTCCCTCTCCCCAACATTTTTCAAAATATCAATTTCAGCATATCTTATGAGTGGCCCACTAGAATACTGTATGATATTTTAATTTTTTATGTAATTTTTTTAATATTAAACATATAATATATTATAAAATGTTTATTCCAATTCTATATGAGTTCAATGTTTAAATGAATAACTCAACATCTACAATGAGTAAATTGTTGGGTTTCTTTTGGTAGTTTTTCACAATAGCTGATTTTGGGAGAAATGAAATGATATATATAGATATTTATTTAATTCATTATTCATATTAGTAAACTCATATGGGAATAAATTTCATCATGTGAAATGTTAGGTAATAGATTTCTTCCCAACACCACCTATCAAATTAACAAAAATATGTGTTTATATGGAAATAAATATTTTCTTTCAATTTTCTAATTTTCATCCAAATTGATTAATATAAAATTACAAATAAATGTTCTATTTATTTTATCTTATTAAATAAAATTTCATTTATTTTATATTTCTGATTATTTTTTGAAATAAACTATTAATGAATTTGGTTTATTTATTACATGTTACATTTTTGTCCAAATTTTTTTGATATTGTTTTAATGAAGTTATAATGGTTTTTGGTAATAGAAATTATCTTTGTCAAGTCATTCTATATTTCACAAGGTTGGAAAATGATTATAATCTGAGATAAATATATTAAATGTGTTTAAATAAATGGATCAAAATGCACTATATGAAGACAAGGGTTGGATAAATGTAAGAATAATATTTATTGGTAATATAAATTTATTTTTTCAATTAACTATCTCTATGATTATTTTCTCAAAAAAAATTCAATTTTGTATTTCTTAAACATTACGTCCGTTGTATAAAATTATACAATATATATAAAAATAATTTACTTATAACAAATTTTCTATCATTTCCATGATATACAAAACCAAATTTAAAAATATAGATTAATTGTTATATAAAATAAGTTGCCTATTTGATAATATTTATTTCCATGAATATATAAAGAAATATCATTTATATAAGAGTCTAAAATCTTCATATTATGATGTGTATAAACATAATTTTTTCTATAAAAATAAGATATAAAATATTGTATATAATACTTCTTTGAAATATTAATATATTCATTGATGTGGTATTAACTGAATAAATATTTGACTAATATTCATTTTCAATCATTTATATCATTAAATATACAATGAATAATCATCTTACAATAATTTAATATTTGTTTACTAAACTATAATGAATATCATTATATAATCATAAAAATGTGTTATATAAAACAAGTTTGTAGTTTGTAGTTTTTATATAGATTATAGAATCTATAATAACATAAATTCTCAAAAGCTATTTTTTTGGGGATCCCAACTCACATAACCTGATCTGGTACTCACTAATATGGCTGAAATGGGTCAGTTATGAGTCCTCAAGAAAGCCTCTCCATACACCAGAGTATTTAGACTAAAAGATGGGGTGTGATAAGTATAGTGGGAAGACTTTACCCCTGAGTTATATAGATAAAACATATTGTAATAATCATATAAAATAAATAAATAAATATTAGAGTAGTGAAAATAATGGAAACAATAGAACACAATAGAAAACAAAAAAGAAAAAACCAAATAAATAATCCAACAAATAATAAATGAATAATGTAATATTATTCATGAATGTAACTAAATGTCATGATATATTTAATAAAAATTAAATACTAGATGACTCAAATTAATACTCCAAATTCCTCTGTCCTGAACCCAAGCCAAAATCCTATCAGAACTCCATCCCATCTAAAAATAATAATAGACATTAAGGTCCCCTCCCATTTTACAGTCCTTCATATACATAATATTTTAATGAATAAAATAGAATTTTGACTACGGTGTTAGTATAACTTAGTAGGTCAACACCACCATTTCTAAGCATTACAGACTGATAAAAAGTTTATGAATGAATTCAATAAACAAGTGTATTAATTAATTAAACAATTAAATTAATACCACATCAACCAACTCTGACACCATGATGGAATATCTAAGAGCATGTATCACAACCATGCCAACCATAACCATTCAACCATAGTAAAATAACCCACCTTGGCACCATGCGATAATATCTATAAGCATGTCACACAACTATTCCAACCATAACCATAAATTCATGGTGAAAATCATTGAAATCTAGGTCAAAACCCTCTATATAAGAATTTTAGAAATCAACAAGGTCCAATCCCAGTATATAAGCATTAAACAATCTAATCAAGGCCATGTCTAGTGCATAATCCTTAAAAATGTATCAGGGCCATGACTGGTGTATAATCTTCTCATGATTTAATCACAATGATTCATAACATTAAAGATACCATAATATCATATCATAAATCTCAATTGTTAGTTATAAAAAATAACCATTTATAATTAAATTTCACATTTGTTTTATCATTGTTTTTTAAAATAATAACATTCAATTCATTATAATAATCATTCCAAACAAAAGATAATATATATCAAGTAATCTCCCAATTCCAATCCCATGCTAAACACACTTTAAAACATTATCTAGTTAATTTATAATCATGGGAACCATCACTAGAATTATAGATATAAATTAGGTCAATAACTTTTTGGATCCAAAGGTATTATAAGGAATAATATAATTCATCATTTAATGCATTCAGGCACACATTATGTTGGCACAATTACAATATTTTACATACATTATAATTATAGAACAATAGATTTAGATTTTATACCCCCACCCATTAACTAAGAATAAAAAACTTCTGAAAATAGTACTTTCCAACACGAACGAAGATGATGATGATATAAAGAAGGATCCTATATCATAAAATATAAATATCAAAACCAATGATGTCCTAGGTCTAGATATTATACCACAATGGACGGAGAAAAAGGGAGATAAGGGAAAACCAAAAGAAAGTGAATTACTAGGTATTGATTGCACAAAAGAGACATTGAAAAAGGGGAATGGGGCTCCCAAACAACTAGGTAAACTCTAAGGTCGATAGGAGAGGAATATATATAATGTTAATAAAAAATAAGCTACACAACACCAATTAAAATTGTTTTTCAATAAATTGCATGATGTCGAAACAATTTACAGGTTGTTTTTTTTAATTTTAGAGGGATACAATGAAACACTTCTTGCTTTGGATTATATTTAACACCGATATACTTTTACATGGTTTTTATGTTTTATAAAACCTGTAACTATAATGCTCTGACCCCAGTTACCCAGATTCAGTTCATTATTACATAACTTTGGCATGATCACAAAAGATTAAGTCTCAAAAGTCCGATTAGTCAAGTATCCTTGGAAGTACTACATGCATTCATAAGGATTACATTACATCATACAATGGAAAACAACAACCAAGTTGTTTCTATAGGCAACACTGAGATTACATAGACTATCCCTACAAGTTAGTCATAATATTATTCTTTGCATCCTGGGAAAAATAAATCATAGAAAGGGGTGAGATCTGATGCTCAGTAAGGATAATAATATAGAAGAAACTTTCATAAATAAGCCTAAACATTTAAGGCAATGTATAAAACTAAAACAAAATCCTTTTAAACATAAAATTCATCATTATATGGATAATATAAATCTAAATAATTCCATTTACTTACTCACATGGATATTCTACTAGTCTAATAATCACATTCAACATCAATCGACACTTTCATAATGACGGAAGTCATACTACCAGACTTTCATAATCACATAGTCAAGGCCTTTTTTCAAGACAACTAATATGATTTTGTCAAGGCCTTGTGCCAAGACACTAGTTTGTCTCATGAGGCCAACCAGTGCATCGAGGAGCTATATCGGGCTCCACCCATTACTTACTAAGACCAATTCATTCCTCATATGAAAAGGTTTAAACATAACATAGACATTCATATTAAAACTAGAATACGAAATGTCAATACATTATCCATAAACCATGAATGGTATGAAATAACACATCCACAGTAAAACATATCAAAAAACCTTCAATGAAATATGGAATTTTTGTATCATAATAAATCAACTTAAAAAAACAATCAATGGATGTTGACATAGATTAAATCAAAACCTTTTTAGAGAAATATCTCTTTCAATTTTGAAATAATTTAAAAGACACGTAATTATAAAATAAAACATATATATTTAAAAATATTCTTATAATCTTGTAAGGGAAACTTTGTCATTGTTCTAACGGTGTTATATTGATGCACTTTCCGTATAAGATAAAAAAACATTATTACCTTATTTTTGTTGAAAAGGTCATAAGGTACCTTGTTTGGAAAATGATGGAAATATTCCCTTCAAACCATTTTATAAAAAGTAAAACATGGGTATAAATGACTTTAACCCATAGTCAAGTAAATAGTAAAAATGTTTTTGGAATACATTTTTAAGAAACATGGATGTGGATGATAAAGATGTGTCAGTACATACTTATGGAAAAACAACCTCGGATAATAAAGAGATTGTAAAATTAAACCTTACCTTGTACTTTTCTGTGGTAGAGGGTATATTAACCTCCAGTATAATGGTAAAATTATTGTTTTTAAATTATAGAATACCAATATTCATTAATATTATATCATATATGATCTTCTAAAATTGATATTTTAGTATTATCATTTCTGGTGTTAACTGATTTGGTTTCCTTTATATACTTTCTTAAATAAGTAATGTTTGTTATAGATAGGATGTATCTTATTCATATTAAGAATTTTATTAAGTCTTTGGCCATTATTTTTAATCATCTAGTGAAAATTTGTCTTGAATGGATACGATGGGGAATGAATCTCATCACGTTCGTGGAGACGGTAATCCGTACGTATGCATGAGAGAAAATATCATTCTTTTGATATTAAAATAATATATTATTGGATGGTATATCATATATACAAGATCGATATAATTTTATAATTATTATTTACATCAATTACAAATCATTATTATACCCATCCAAATAATAATGTATATAATAACAATTACACCACGATGTGGAGACGGTATTTCGCACGTACGCACGTATGGTGACATGTCATTCAAATGATGGATGTAATAATGAATATAGTTGTACCATATTCATATTAACATAATAGTATATAGAAGATACTGGAGCTATTATTTTATAATAGAAACAACAAAGAAAGAGGAAGTGTAAGAAGAATGGAACTTGAAAGAGGTGATGAAATATTTACCTCTTCTTCGGGTTCTTCCTTTTAATTTGATTGAAAGAGCTCCATAGGTTGGCTTTAAGACTAAAGTAAGGCCTATTGGAATAAGGGATGACAGTTGAGACAGTATTTGGGAAGGGTTTGGCTGAGCCAAATGGCTTTGACGGTGTTAATTAGAGAGAATGGGAAGTCCCCTTTTATAAGAGGGGTGAGGGGCACCTTAGGAAAAGCTAGAAATATTATTTTATAATAAAATAATTTTCAGTTTATAATGGTTTAAAAATGAATTATTTAAAGGATATGGTGGGTATTTTTAGAAAACCACTTAACCAATAGGTTTTATACAGGTTTGATTAAATATATTAACATTATCTTTTAGATTTTACTCTTAGTTAAATAGTTTTACATTTACCATGTCTCTTTGTATTTTTATATTATATGGTTAATAAACTTACTATATACTTCAAAAATAAACCCAAGTGGTTCATTAATGATATACCTATCATTATATAAGTCTTTTTGTTGAACCTTATATTTTTAGGAATACAATATCAATTAATCTTATAATATTTGTTTTAAAAACTCTTTTATGTCAATTTTGACACTATTCGGTATTTTGTTTTTCCAAAATTCATAAAAACATTATTACTTCAAAAACATTAATCTAACCAACCCTAACTTGTCATATTAACCCATAAAATAAGTGAAATTCATAAAAATCCTGAAATTATATATATTATGATATTTATAATATCAATTATTTTAATATTTCATTAACTAATTAATTACTTTATCATCATTGTTCCATAAATAAATTAAATTATTTAATGTCTAAAAATTATAAATAAAATACCATTGTTTAGGAAATCTTGTTATCTTTCTTATAAATATTTATAATCTAATTTATCTTATATGTAACCCTATAATAAAAATGTTTTATTTATAAATCTTTGATTTTAACTATTTTAACTCTTATTTAAATAAAATAATAATAAGTGTCCTAATCTAATATAAGTGGACCTAAAGGATCATATTTTATTCCTGAGGTTGTTTTTGGTCGAATTACACTTATTTAATAGAATTAGGGAATGTGTTAGGGTAATAATAATATCATTTTTACCCTTATTTACCCTATTTACATTTAACCATGGTAAATAAAAGTAAAAAGTTACTATTCAACAAAAAATTATTTTCATCTTATTGATCAAAATTTTAAATAAAAATTTGTTTTTAAACTATAACTCATTGTTTTTTACTATTCATCAAAAATGGAATGTTTTCAAAAAAATACCAAAAATTCACCCTAAACTAATTTTGATATTATGAATCCAAAAATGAAGTCCATTTTGAAAGATAAACATTATAAATTTTAAAAAAGTGGGTATTACTATTCATAATGGCTAGTTTGATTGGTTGTGGTGTGATAGAGCTCGACGTTTTGTACAACACATGCTACTCTGTTATTCAAATAGAAGCATATTGTGGATGCTTGGGGTGTTACATTCTCCCTTACTTCAAATAATTTCGTCCTTGAAATTTCTAGAGTATTACTATGTAAAAAGACTCGGGTGGTTCTTCATCATAAGTTCCTTAGGTTCCCAAGTTTCCTCTTTCATATGATGGTTTCACCATATAGATTTTACAAGACGAGTCGTCCTATTTCTCATCACTTGTTCTCTTCTATTAAGAACCTTGACAGGCTCTTCGTAATAAGACATATCAGGTTCCAGTTCTAATTCCTCATATATGAGTACATGTGTTGGGTCAGGCATGTATTTTCTCTACAGTGATATGTGGAAAAAATCATGAACTTTGGAGAGACTTGGTGGCATTTCTAAATGGAAATCTATAGCCCCAATTCGTTCTAGAATTTTGAAAGCTTCAATGTACCTGGGACTCAATTTACCCTTCTTACCGAAACGTATAACACCCTTCCATGGAGATACCTTCAAGAAAACATGATCTACTACCTAAAATTCAAAATCCTTCCTTCAGTTATCAACATATCTCTTCTGTCTACTTTGAGCTGCCTTGATGTGGTTTTGGATTACCTTCACCTTTTCCATCGTTTCCTCCACAAGTTCTAGGCCTATGAGTTTTCTTTCACCAACATCATCCAAACAAGTTGGTGTGCGAAATCTCTTTCCGTATAATGCTTCATATGGGGCCATCTAAATACATTAATGGAAGCTCTTGTTATAAGAAAATTCTAACAGAGGTAAATATTGATCCCACATACCTTGAAAGTCATGTGAGAAAGATCTCAACATGTCTTCTAAGGTTTAAATAGTCTTTTCTAATTGTCCATCAGTTTGAGGGAGGTAGGCAGTGCTCAAACGAAGTTCAGTATCAAGGGTTTTCGGAAGACTTTTCCAGAATCTTGATATAAAATGTGTATCATGATCAGAAACAATCGATATTGGTACTCCATGAAGTCTTAAAACTTAATTAATATATAGTTTTTTTAAACCTTTAAGTGGTAAATCTTCTCTTATAACAAGAAAATGTGCTTACTTGGTAAGACGATCCACAATGACCCATAATCCATCGTTCCTTCTAAGAGTCTTTGGTAGTCCCATGACAAATTCCGTCATAATATTATCCCATTTCCATTTCGGTATGGGAAGAGGTTGCATGACACCTCCCCACTATTTCCTTCCATCTTTCACTTTTTGACAAACCATTAATCTTGACACAAAATCAGTAATCTCCCTCTTCATGTTGTCCCACCAAAAAATTTCCTAAAAATCTCTACACATTTTGGTGTTACCAGGGTGTATAGAGAAATTGGAACTATAGAAATCATCCCACAATTCCCTTTTTAGATCAGGTATATCGGGAACACAAACTCTCTTCCCAAATTTCATAATTTCATCTTCATACACAAAGTCACTCAATTTCCCATCATTCACAGCATTAATCTTCTTTTGAAACTCCTCATCATTGGTCAGAGAACTCTTTATAAGGATGGTTTGGCATCCATTTGAAATTATTTATGTTTCACCTTCCAGGTTGAATCCCATATCCATATTTACTAGATCCATGAAAATAGGATCCCTTTAAACTCTTATCTTGTTCAAAAATCCATGATTCTTTCTACTCAAAGCATTTTACACCTTATTTTCCTTCCCCGGGTGGTAGTGTATAGTGAAATCATGATCCCTGAGTAGTTCAAGCCATCTCCTTTGCCTCATGTTAAGTTCTTTCTGTGATAAAATATACTTCAAACTCTTGTGATCTGTACATATCTCACTTTTTTCACCATAGAGATATTTTCTCCAAATCTTCAAAGAATATATTATAGTTTCTAAATCAAGATCATGAGTAAGATAGTTTTGGTCTTGAATTTTTGGCTGTTGTGATGCATAGGCAATAACTCTACCATTCTGCATAAGGAAACAACCAAGTCCTTTCTTTGATTCATCAATATAAATAAAAAACCCATCATTTTCGATGGTATAGTAAATATAAGATCATTTACTAATCTTCTATTCAGTTCCTCAAAACATTATTCACACTCTATTTTCCAAACAATTTTAACCCCTTTTGTGTCAACTTTGTTAATGGGTTAGCCAATCGGGAAAAATTTTGTACGAAACATCGATAATAACCGACTAAACCAAAAAAACTGTGTACCTCAGTTATACTCATTGGTACTATCCATTCATAGATTTCATTGGTCATAGATGGATCAATAGAGATTCCATCCTTAGAGACAATATGGCTAAAAAAGAAATCTTCTGAAGCTAGAATTCACACTTGCTAAACTTCCCATATAATTCATGTTTTCTAAGAGTCATCAGGATAATGAGCAAGTGATTTTCATGATATTAGTAGCTTTTAGAGTATAACAAGATATCATTAATAAATACCACTATAAATTTATCAAAATATTCCTTTAAAACTCTATTCATTAGATCCATGAAGATAGAGGGTGCATTATTCAATCCAAAAGGCATTATTGTAGACTCATAATTCCCATACCTAGTTCGAAATGCTATTTTCAGAATGTCTTCCTTCTTCACACACAACTATTTATATCCAAATCGAAGGTCAGTATTTGAAAAGTATTGAGCTCCATGCAGTTGGTCAAATAAATCATCAATGATAGGTAGGTGATACTTATCCTTTATTGTTATATCATTGATCTCCCTGTAGTCAATGAACAACCTCATAGATCCATTAAGAAAAAGGACAGGGGATCCCCATGGAGAAACACTAGGAAGAATAAATAACTTATTACTCAATTCCTCTTGTTGTTTCCTTAGTTCCACTAATTCCACAGTGTTCATTCTATATGGGGTCATTGATATGGGCCTTTAACTGGGAATTAAATCAATGGAACACTCAATTTATTTTTCTGGAGGATGTCTAAGTAAATCTTCTAGAAAAACATAAAAATATTCTTTCACAATATGTACATATTATATTTGAACATTCCTTTCCTCACCCATAGTTGTTTCATTATCTTCCTCGCCAATAATTGAATTTAGTAGAGCTAGTGGGGTAGGATCTAGATAAGAATTAGGTGGTGATGTTTCTTCTTTAAAAATAAGGTACTTCTTATCATCATCCAAAATTGTACCCTCTTTCTTCTAATAATAAATTTTCGCATCATGGTTTGAAAGGAAATCCATACTGATGATTATATGAAATTTTGTCATGGGTATGATGATGAGATCAATAGATAAAGAACATTTATAAACCCTAATGGGGACTGATTCACAAAACATTGTTGCAATGATACTTCCATTAGGAGTTTGGACTGACAACTCCCTTATTAAATCAAATTGGAAAAAATATATTTTTCTTATAAAACTGGGAAGATATGAAACAATTCAATGATATAGAATCAAATAAAACATTTTCTAAATTCAGGAATCCATAAAATTACATGTCACTACAACTTTTTGATCTTCAACCTCAGTAGTAGTGATAACATAAGCTTGGCCTTGATCTCTTGGCCTTTTCTAAGGTAAGATCCCTTGACTCTTATGAAATTAATTCACATAATTCCCCCTTTCTCTACAATTTTATCATTCAACATTGACAATCTCTTTTTTTTTCCTTGCAATCACAAGCTTAGTGGCCTTTTTCACCACACTTGTAATAGAATCCCATTCCCTTCAGAAAAGTACCAGAGTATTTCATCCCAAATTTACTATAGGATGGATATTAAAATTTTCCCTTCTTCCCCTTATTTCCATTTCCAGAGTGTTCAGCAAATCTCTTCTCCTCTTTCTTTTCTTTAAAGTCGTAAAACTTAGAGAATTTTTTTTCTATCTTGATAGCACATGAGACAATATCTTCATACGATGAGAAGGATTGTTAGACTAATTATCGATGGAGAAATGGTTTTAACCCATCAAATAAATGACCAATCTTACTTCATGGGTTACATATATAATCTGCATCATTCCTTGCTATCCTTGTAAATTTAGCTTCATACTTTGCGACATTCTCATCCCCCTTTTTCCTCAGACTCAGAAATTGACATTCCATATCTTCTCGAAGGTCATGAGGAGAGTATTTTTCTAACAAAATTTCATTAAAATCCCTCCATTACATATTTGATACATCATCATATTCCTTTTTTTAATTAAGGACCACCATTGATCAGCAACTCCAATGAGGTGACAAACTTCCATGAAAACATTCGCTACTCCCCAATGCATGGAATATATTCCCTAAGGAATTTATCCATTTCTCAACTACTAGTGGATTTGTACCCCCATTCAATGTTTTTGGTTGTTTCTTCATGAAGTGATATAACATTGATCCTCCATGTTGTGGATTAGGGTGGTCCATATGAGTAAGGTTATTATACATAACCTGAGTGAGTTGTCCTAGTATGGTAATTAGCTAATCAACACCAGTTTCATCACCAGCTCCACTATAATTATATTTAGTTGGAGGGAAATACCTACATGGATTGTGTGAATTGATATGGCTTACATTTCTTCCACTAGGTGCCATTTCTAAATAATGGAATAAACTAGATTAGTTTATGATTCGCAATATAGAAATCCAAACTTGTAAAACACTTAATATAAACTGAACAGTTTATGGATATAATCCATAATCATAAAAATGTTTTCTTTGAGGAATTATATACTCATAAATCCTTCATAATGATTTGTAAAGAAAATGAGAATTATCTTAATCATATCCCATGGTAGTGTCATAACCAAGAGTGCAGCAAGGCCCGTTGTCGTGCACCAGTTCTCGTTCAAGTATAGTTCAAAGCTTTGTTTTCATGTTTTACCCCTAGGTATATTTGTTCCAGAGCCACCTCTACCTACTCATATCTATACTAGGATGTATTTCTTGGAAAACTCACAAAATTTCTACAATACCAAAATTCTAGGATTTTCTTCTATACTAATCCTCAAAATCTATCTTAGGATAATGTGCTCTAATTAGAGTTTATGTAAATCTAGATTCCAAGGTTTGTAATAAACTTACTCTGATACCAACTGTAATGCCCCGAACCTAGTTACACAGAGTCGGTGCATTATTACATAACATTGGAATGATCACAAAAGATAATGTCTCGAAATACTTGTCAGTTTAGTAGCCTTGGAAGTACTAGATACATTCATAAGGTTTACATTAAATCATAAAATGTAAATCTACAACAACATTGTTTCCATATAAACCACTGAGATCCCATAGACTATCCCTAGAGGTCAGTCATAATATGTTTCTTCACATCTTGGAAAAAATAAAACATTGAAAGTGGTGAGCTCAGATGCTCAGTAAGGATAAAAATATAGAGGAAACTTTCATAAATAAGCATAAACATTTAAGGAAATGTATAAAACTAAAACAAAAGCCTTTTCAACATAAATTTCATCATAATATGGAAAATGAAAATCAAAATAATTCTATTTAGTTACTCACATGGATATTCTACTAGTCAAATAATCAAAGCCAATATAAATAGCCACATTCTTAATGATGGAATGCATAATGCCAAACTTTCATAACCACATAGTCAAGGTCATGTGCCAAGACTACAAATAAGAGTTTGTCAAGTCCTTATGCCAATAAACTATTTTGTCTCATGAGACCTACCGATGCATCAACGAGCTATAGAGAGCTCTACCTGTCACTTACTAAGTCCAATGCATTCATCATATGAGAAGGTTTAAACATAACATAAACATTCGTATTAAAACTAGCATACGAAATTTCAATACATTATCCATAAACCATGAATGGTATAAAATAACACATCCAAAGTCAAAAATATCTCAAAACCCACAATATAATATGGATGTTTTGTATCATAATAAATCAACTTCAAAACAACATAAAATCAATAAAAGGATGATGACAAAGATGAAATCAAAACCTTTTTAGAGAAATATCTCTTTCCATTTTGAAATCATTTAAATGTCACGTAATTATAAAAGAAAACATCTATATTTGAAAATATTCTTATAACATTTTATGGGAAGCTTCAATGTTTTTATAATGGCATAATATAGCCTCACCCTTCATATAAGTTAAAAAAACATTCTTACCTTAATTTTGTCGAAGAGGCCCCAGTAGATAATTACGTAAAAATAACCTCGGATAATAAATAGATTGTGAAATTAACCCTTAACTTGTACTTTTCCTTGGTTGAGGGTACATTAACCTCCTATATACTGGTGAAATAATTTGTTATTAAATTATAAAATAACCATATACATTAATAAGATATCATATATGATCCTCTAATATTGATATTTCAGTATTATCATTTCAGGTGTTAACTAATTTGTTTTCCATTATATGATTTGTTACATAAGTAATGTTTTTATGGATAGGATTTATCTTATTCATATTCAGAATTATATTAAGTCTCTAAAAATTATTTATAATCATCTAATGAAAATTAGTCTTGAATGGATATGATGGGGAATGAATTTCATCGCGTTTGTGGAGATGGTAATCCGTACGTACGCACGAGAAACAATATCATTATATTGATATTAAAATAATATATAATTGGATTCTATATCATATATAATGAATCTATATCATGTTATATTTATTATTTACGTCAATTACACATCATTATTATACCCATCTGAATAATAATGTTTTGAATAACAATTACACCACAACGTGGAGACGGTAATCTGAACGTATGCACGTATAGTGACATGTCATTCAAAGGATGGATAAAATAATTAATATGGTTGAACCATATTCATAATAACATAATATTATATAGAAGATACTGGAGTTATTATTTTATAAATTAAACAACAAAGAAATAATAAGTGGAAGAAGAAAGGACCTTGAAAGAGATGATGAAATATTTACCTCTTCTTCGGGTTCTTCCTTTTGATTTAATCAAAATGGCTCCATAGGTTGGCTTTCTAACTAAAGGAAGTCCTATAGGATGAAGGTAGGACATTTGAGAGGGTTATTGGGAGACAAAAGGCTTTGAAGGTGTGAATTAGATAGAAGGGGAAGTGCCCTTTTATAATATGGGTGAAGGAAACCTTAGGAAAATCTATAAATATTATTTTATAATAAACTCATTTTCGGTTTCTAATGGTTCCAAAATGGATTATTTAAAGGATAAGGTTTTCTAAAACCACTCAAAAATAGGTTTTAAATAGGTTTGGGTGACTATATTGACCTTATATTTTAGATTTAACTCTTAGTTAAATAGATTGACATTTACCATGCCTCTTTGTATTTTTATATTATATGGTTAATAAACATACTATATACTTCCAAACGAACCCCACGTGGTTCTTTAATAATAAACCTATCATTATATATTTCTTTTCTCCAAGCCTTAGATTTTTAGGAATAAAATTTCAATTAATAATATAATATATTTTTTTAATAGCTCTTTTATGTCAATTTTGACACTATTTGTTATTTTGTTTTTTCTAAAATCATAAAAGCATTATTACTTCGAAAAAAATTAATCTAACCAGACCTAACATGTCATATTAACCTAGAAAATTAGTTTAATTCATAAAACGTCTCAAATTACATTTATTTGGATATTTATAATTTCAATTATTTAAATATTTTATTAATTAGGTAATTAGTGCAACATCATTGTGTCATAAATAAATTAAATTATTTAATGTCTAAAAATTATTAATAAAATACTATTATGTAGGAAGTATTTTTATCTTTATAATTAGTATTTATAGTCGAGTTTATCTTATTTGTGGACCTATATTAAACATGTTTTAGGTATTAAACATGGATTTTAACTCTTTTAACTCTTCTTTAAATAAAAATAATAATAAGTGTCCTAATCTAATCCAAGTGGACCTAAGGATAATATTATACTCCAAAGGTTGTTTTTGGTCGAATTACATTTATCCAATAGAATTAGGACATGTGTTATGGTAACAATAATATCATTTTTACCCTTAATTACCCTATTTACTTTTAATCGTGGTAAATAAAAGTAAAAAGTTACTATTCACCAAAAATTATTTTCATCTTATTGAACCACATTTTTCTTACTGATATCAACCGTGTCTCTTGGATTTTTGAAACTCAACTCACAGAAGTGGTAAAATTATTTTTTATTTAAATTTGAAAATGCTCCTAGGAGATGGGTAAAAGACGGTAAAATGTTCATTAAGATTTTTATATATCTAAAATAATTATAAACTGACTCCAATGAATTACATTGAACATATATAGGTATTATGTATCTATTTTTCCCTAAAATAAATTTAAATAAAATAAATAATTATTTCAATAAAAATTTGGTTTTCCAGTATAACTTAGTTTTTTCACTATTCATCAAAAATTGAATGTTTTCAGGAAAATAACAAAAAATCACCCTAAGTTAATTTCGATATTTCAAATCCAAAAATGTATTCCATTTTGAGAGATAAAATTTATAAAATTTCAAAAAGTGGGTATTACTATTCATAATGGCTAGTTTTATTGGTTGTGGTGTGTTAGAACTCGAAGTTGCGTACAACACCCGCTGCTCTATTATTAAAAGAGAAGCCTATCGTGGAATCTCGGGGTGTTACAGTAACCATTTATCTCCCTTTACAGTTTTATAACATGTTTCTAACAGCCATAACATGTCTTAGAAATTAATGTTATTTTCCCCAATGAAGTCTCTCTATATCTAAAGAAAACTAGACCACCAAGGCTCAAACAAAAACGTAGAGGGGAATACCTAGAAAAAAGGAAGGATCTTAAAAAATCTATAGCATATAAAAAATTTTGACCAATGTAGGGTCTTGGAAAAAACGTTTGACCATTTTCCACACATATCTAACACCCCCTCCCATGTCTACTCCTGAACTCGTGCATACTACCATAATCTATTTAAAATTCTCTCCTAAAGAAGCATTATCGCTAATCTCTATTTAAACTACTACTACTATAAAATGATAAGGGTCTAGATGATATATCCAAAGCTACAACATGTGAAATAATTTGTTCATTTCCAAATAGATCTATGGAAGTTATAATCGGTATGCCACTAGACCAACATTATCCACTGTCTCATATAACCAAACTAACCTGGGTTATAGATTCTTTTTTCTCCAAATACAACATTTCAACATCCAATGAAACACCTAAAAGGAAAATTGATGGCCAACATCAAACTCTAGAGGTTGTCTCTAATAATTACAGTATGATTTCATCCTACTCAAAGTTGTCAAAAAATTCATCCTGATCAACTAAACCTGCTTCGATGTTTGTGGTAAGAGACTTGGACCAACAAGAAATGACCCAACCTACCTCTAACAAATAAGGAGGTGAATCAAATGGTCTGCCATAAAATTTCTCAAAATGTTCTATATATATTGATTCTTGGAAGCTATTATTATATGAAAACACCATAAATTTCATATACTGCTCCCATGAATCATCAAATCCCAAAACACATCGTTGAAAATATCCTCCAATATTTTAATAGTCTTAACAAATTGACCATTAGTATAAGGGAGAAAGGTCACACCCAAAAAAACATTTGATCCTAGATCATTCTAAATACCCTTCCAGAACCATGATGTGAAATTATGATCTCTGTCTAAACCAATACTCCTCAAAACACCATGAAACTAAACTACCTCACGCATGTAAAGACTTCCCAGATCATCAATTCAAATGGTCACCCTAATATTCAATATGTGGTCATATTTTGTTAGTTAATCCACATTCACCAATACAATATCATTCTTATGTGATTTCCTTGGAAATCATATCAAAAATCCATTGTGAAATCATCTCATTTCCACTCAGGAATGCAAAAATATTATAAAATCCCACATGGCCTATGATGGAAAACATTCACATGATGAAAAGTAAAACATCAAATCAAAAAGCATGCTACCCCCATATTCATTCTTGAAAACTAGTACTGTCTAAAGAGATCATGATACATTTTGTCAAACCACGATATACCACCCATCTAGAACAATGAAACACTTTCAACAACTCTTAGTGTTTTTTCATGAGAACCCATACACATCCACGAAAAGGAAGATAATTCCCATGACCAAGATACCATTTCAATGGTGACTCCCCACCAAATAATTTGTCACTCAAAACTAATCACTTAGAACCAGATAACCTCTCGGTCTTGATCTTGTCCAAATGAATGTTTATAATAGATTTCTAAGTCGTATATAATCATATGAGAGCCTCATGAACATCCATATGAATTTATAAAAAGTGTATCATTATCTTCCACTAATAATACTCTCATACATCCTCTATCTATGTCCTCGAGATCAAAGAATCTACTATGAAATTTCCCTTTCCTGGTGTATAATCCAACTCGAAATCGAATGATTATAGATACTTGACCCACCTATTCTATTGAAGGTTTAGGTCCCCCTAATAAAACAAGTATCTAAGGCTCTTGTGGTCCATGTTTCACATAAAACTCTCACCCATGATATAATTCCTGTATAATCATTGCGCATGAACCACTGTGGATAAATCCCAATTTTGAAAGGGTTAACTGTCGTAATGTCGTATCAGCTATTTGGATTTATAAGAAACCACTCAATCCACTTACATCAAAGGTGATCTAAGTCGAAATATTGATGGATAAAAGTACATAGTATATGATTTTCTCATAATAGGTAATGTGAGGATATGTGTAACGTACCATACCCAATTTCCCTAAAACCAGATACCCAACTAGTTCTGATACATAACCAAAGTGTAATTATGATCTCCATGGGCTGCCAAAATGCACTTGGGAATCAAAAGAAACTACATAGAGAATTTTTTTCCAACATGAACAACCACATGACATATATGAACTAAAAATGAGACAACAGAATATGAATAAAACATACAAATTTTATAATTGTAACAAAATAGTTTAAAAAATAGTAGCTAAAGTAGAAAAAAACTCCAAAATACAAGTCCAACTATAATGGACCCAATCCAAATAACAACTCCAAACGATGGCATGGGTGAACTCCCACTAGCTACCCAAACATCCGACATGAACCTCATCACATCATTACGGGGCCTTGCCTTTCCCTATGATGGAAAATAAACAACGGCATATTCCCCACCAAATTGGTGTGCATAGTTTGAGATAACAAGAGTAGTTGGATCCCACCCAAGTGTTAAATAACATGCCTCTATATAAAAATACATGCCTGCCCATTTTAAATATAAAAATAGCATGATAAGAATTAAATCAGCTTTATAGAAAACATGGTAAACATTTCCCTTTTTCCACATCTCCTAAAAAATAAGGTATATCAATTTCAAAGAACTTTTTCTGTATCATTTTTTACAAGCATAAACATTCATATAAAGGATAACATAGAAATCCAGTCAATACAAAACTGAAGCATAGGTATCACAACACCAAGGAATACTATAGGTCTAGGCCACACACTACTTGTACCACAATAATCATGGTCACAAACAAGTTCCTTGAATAACAGGCCTAGGAAGTAGAGGAATACCGTATGATTAAACACCCCAAAAGTGTCAATATTTGTCCCCTAGTTCAATAAGACTAGGAAACATATGAAATTCCAAATAAAAACCCCATTGATAATCACAAAACAATGGATGATGGACCATAGATAAACCTTCCACCTAAGTACCCAATGTAACCGATTTTCCCCTTTCTACAATTAATTTCAATCCTTGGAATACCATTTCAAACCCATTTCACAAATTCCATTTAAATTATTTGAAAATACCCATTTTCTATGAAATTATCAATATAATAGGAAAAATCATTTTTAATTAAAATCCCTTTTCAACACACACAAAACAATAATTTTAATTAAAATATAGATAATAGAATATATGGAATAACAATAAAGTTCATCAATGTAGACAGAACCACCAACCTCAAATCATGGGCCACACATGCCTGTAATGGAAAACCAAAATCAATAATACCCAAAAATGTCAAAAAAGTCCATAGAATAAAATCCACAGTAAGATTGATTAAATTTTGAAGATATGGGATTGCCAGAAGATAGGAAACCTACATACCATAAAGATGAATTCCTGCCGCACCATGACCTATAAAGAAAATGGACCCCATAATGAGATCACACAATAGATCTATTTGAAACCAAGAAGAAAAGAGAATTTTAAACCAACAGATCTAAATATTCCACTCAACAATGATACCGCTGTCAAAAGCAATGAAGAAGTGAAAAGGTCGTTTACCCAGAGATGAGAACCACAAACATAACTAAGATTGGACGCCCAACTAATATTTTTAGATGGAACGGAGTCTCCCAAAATAACTTGGGATGAGTTATGGTTCGATATTTGAGAGGATTGGAGAAGGATCCTATAGAAAAAAGTACCTCACCAATTTTAAAAATTGGACGTGGTCCATTTCACGATTTATCATATAGTTACACGCTGTGAAATCCACAGTGTAAAAGTATGCCAAAAAATTAGTTGCCTCAGATTTAAAATATATTATTTAAAAAAGTAACTATGTGAAACCCCCTTTCGCAATGTGTAACTTTCACAGTATGAATCCCCTTTCATGGTTTGTACCCAGAAACTGCTACACGAATTGTAACATAGTTACAGAGCATCAAATCTTCCTACATCCTGCAAAAAAGATTGGTTAAAGTTTAATGTCCAAAAAATATCTGACATCACCAATATAGGTATCCTACCAATCTCAAAGGAGGTAAACCCCATCACGAGTTTAAGGGTGTACTTGAGAAAACAGAAAAGTGATGTTATAAACTACCAACCATAAATACTTTATGTCCTAGGGAAGTCATGTGGAAAATTTAATCCCCAGAAATAGACAAGGTCACTACTCTTTCATCAATTATTTATGTTCCCAAGTATCATAAGAATTTTATCCTTGTTTCCATATAACTCTGACCAAAAAAATTGACTTCCCATGCAATAATTTCACTTGAGATTTAACAATCTCAACTAGTTTCTCAAAAACATTAACATCTGTCTCCAACTCAATTTATTTTCAACTCAAAATGAGAGGGGGTTTAGGATTATACTTCCTAAGATGATCTATATGGAAATAATCATTAATACCTATGAACAGATCTAGAAATTCTAACCAATAAGTAACTTGTTTGAGATGCACATGGACCCAAAATGGTCCAAAAAATATTAGAGCCAACTTTACTTTCTTTCAAAGTTGACGATGAACCACCCAAGGAGATACTTTCAAGGAAAACCAGTAATCTATGAAAAAACTACAAACAATGATACTGTCAATACACATATAAATTTTTACTCTAAACTGTATCTATATGGAAATATACATCGTGAATCATCGCGGACGTTTCCTGAACCAAACATGGTCTAACAAAAGATATGTTGCCCACGTCAACCCAGAAGACAAGTGATCTATATGTGAAAACATTTAGTGCCTCTAATGGATACATTATTACCGACGACTGATAACCATTGTTGTAAAAAAACTCAACCAATCCAAGATGGTTATCCCGTAATCCTCGGAAATCCAAGACATAGGTGCAGAGCATATCGTCTAGAATCTAAACTACTCACTATATTTGACCGTCTTTCTATGGAATTTAAGTTGTTCTTAACATGACCTGAGTTCCCATTCTCTCTTGAAGAATCTTCTAGAGTATCAAGGTAAACCTAGGACCCCTATATAAAATAATGTACAAAGGACTTCCATGTAACCATTCAATTTATTTCACATAAATCTTACCCATATCTTTAACATTAGTAGTGTATTTTATCGGATTTAATTGAGCAGACTTCATCAACTGATCAACAACAACCCAGATAGAATTATTCTCTCATGGAATCCATGGTAATCCAACTACAAAATCCAGGGATATATCATCCCATTTATAGATCATCATCATAATAGGAGGAATAAAAACAAAAGGATTCAAGTGCTCTACCTTTATCTATTTGAAGGTGTAACAATGAGAGAAAAATTCCATGATGAAATGCTTCATACCCAACCACCAGAATCACAGCATCATGTCATAATTCATCTTCGTAGTGCCTAGTTGAATGACCCAAGAGGAGTTGTGACAATCGAGAAAGACTAAACTCCTCACAAATGTTGGGATGAAAATCCGTTTCCTAAAGTGAAGTATATCATGTGAAGAGAGACACCAACCAGAAATTTTCTCCCCACTATAAAGGCTTTATTGAGTCTTTTGAAGCTCATTATTCAACTTATCACTCTAAAAAATAGAATACAAGAGAGATGTTGATAATAGAACACTAGTCAAAACAATTCCTCAGACATCCTCCAGAGCATCCAGGTGCAACTGAGTGAAAATCCTCATAAGGTTCCACTCTTCTTTCGATTCCAAAACAGCCTCTGATAGTAATTTATCGGTATGAGTGTCTCCAATAACATTTCCCTTCCATGGGGTGTCAGGAATATCAAATCCAAATGTATTGAGGTATTCTAGCCATAATCTCTATTAGAGATTTATGACTTTTTTAGAAGAGATATATCTTATAATTTTATGATCAGATAAGATCATGAACTTCTCCCCAAATAGATAGTGTTCCCATAATTTATGTGCAAGCATGAATGAATCAAGCTCTAAATTGTGAGTGGGATAATTATTATCATGAAGTTTAAGATGATATGATCTGTAAGCTACCACATGGTCATCCTGCATTAGTACGCATCCCATGCCAGCACTAGAAGAATCACAAAACACAACATATCCATTACTCGGATCAGCTAAGATCAGAATAGGAGTTGATGTTAGATGCCTTTTCAATTCATCAAAAGATGTCTAACACTTTTCATCCTTGTTTAATTTAACCACATTCCTGGTAATAGAATCCAATGGTGAAACCATCATAGATAATTCCTTGAAAACCCATCAGTAGTATCCATCAAGACCAAGGAATATTCGCTTATCAAATAAATTACATGATTTCCTCCTTGACAAAACTACCTTTACATTTACTAGATCAACTGACAATCCATTCTTAGAACTTATGTGCTCTAAGAACCTCACATATTTAATCCATAAAATACATTTTTAATGCTTTCTATACAAACAATGTCTTCTCAAAATTTCTAGAACCAAACATTGAAGGTGCTCACGATCACCCTTATATTTTTAATAAACAAAAATATCGTCTAATAAAACTACCAGAAAACTATCACGATATTGATGGAATATCTGATTCATTAAATCCATAAAAACTACAAGGTAATTATTTAGAACAAAAGGAATCACAAGATATTCATAATGGACATACCATCTCATGAAAGATAACTTTTGTATATCAAACTCCCAAACTCTGAGCTAATGATAACCAGCCCAAAGATAATTCTTCGAAAACCACTATGTCCACATTAACTGATCAAATAAATAATCCACATGAGGAAAAGGATATTTTTTCTTATTCGTTACCCATACCAACTTATGATATTCCACACATAAATGAAGTGAACCGTCTTTTTTCATGGGAAAGATCAGAGGGGATTTCCAAGGAAAAATTCTAGGGTGAATGAACCCCTTTTCAAAAATTTCTTATAACAAAATATTAATCTCTTTAAGATCCTTTGGTTCCATATGATTAGAAGTTACTGATATCATCTTCCTAACTGGCATTAGATCAATCGTAAACTCTACTTATCTCTCTCTAGAGGAATACTGGAGAAGTCGTCTGGGAAAATGTTAGGAATGTACCAAGAAATAATGTGGAGATCAATGATAGGAGAGACATCATAGAGCTCAAATGAAACAGAAACCAACAATCTCGTGATCTATGGGTGGGAAGTTCATGTACAACCTTACCTCAGGTCCAATACACACTGAAACACAAGATATCTCCTATAGATAGAAAGAAACAAAACTCACCAATGATAAAAATCAACCTCATCTCAAAGAGAGACAAGCCAATCTATACCGATGATGAATTTATATATATCTAGATCAATAATGGAAAATCCTAGACCAACTCTATATAGACTATCCTTAACGAACTAGAATGACACCTGGACCCCTACTCGGTCATCGTACCAATAGTTGTTGATAACTCTATTTTAAATAACATAAGTTCCATTGTAAGTTTAATCATATCAACAAAATGTGAAGATATAAATGAGTGGGAGGCACAAGTACCAAATAACGAAATTTATACTAATGATTCGATAAGGATTGTACCTATCACTATTGTCAGACCCACATCAACATTCACTAGACACTCATATAATGCATAAAAATTCTTCACTCCTGAGGACTATGGCTATAGTCTTGTAGTCTTTGAAACTAATGAAAAAACTACGGTAGCCTTTGGAGTAGACAAAATCTAAACATAATGTGGTGTATTCATATCCTGAACGAAGCGATGTAAGTGATTAATGCTTCCACAACTATTGAACATTTTTAGAGGCATAGTAAAATAATGTATTTTGTTTCTTCTCTTTTCCAAATTATAGAATGTTAGAGGTACATTTCTCTCTATAATAGATGTTGCATAGGATGCTCTCTACTAGAACTCACCTTTACTATTCATGTGATGATCTAAATACTTCCACTTCATCCCATGTGTTCACTAAATATTCCACCTGATGGAAGATAAGAGGTAGAGAATACAACATTTCCTACCATATTCGTTTCATCCATCAAATATTTGTATACCATCTCCACATAGGTAGAATACTTCATCATAAACATAAGTGATCTGATCTCCAGTTGCAAACCCTATAGGTACTTCTAGGCCATTAGCTATTCATTCTTTACCCTATCCGAGAAAAAATAAACAAGCGTAGTAAAATGATTACTCTATACCAACACCAAATTCTCTCCTTATTGTAAATATAGGAAATCCATATACTTTTCTGGTATCGGTCACTGTGGAAGAAACTACTAAAAGAACACGATTTAGAAAACCTTCTAATCCAAGTCCATATTTGTGTCTTCCTAAACTATAGAATCCCACCATCATTTACTCCATCCATTGAGCCTAAACACTACACACATTAACCTGATGTTCTCAGGTGTCTCTGGAAAGTTAATGATTTTAGTGATCCTATCTAGCTACTCATGTTTCTTTTAAGGATCAGTTTTTCCTTTAATGGATAGTGGTTTCTCATACAGGAACTCTCGTTATTGATATCTCTCTCCTCCATCTCCTAGTTTTTCATCAAGACTAGTGTTCTAAAATAATGGAATTTCTGGATCAAAGAATTCCCAAATGATTTTCTTGATGAGATTTTTATCTATAGTTGGGTTCCCTTGAAGAGAACTAGTTGTACCCTATTGATGTACTCGTGCAAGATGTCTTAGAGGTATATTGATTCACTCCGAAACAAAATAACGATCATATAATAGAACAAATATCAGTTCATACTATAAAACACATAAGAAAAAACTGATATTTAACAAAAAAAACTCAAAACTAGATACACACACCCCAACATTTAATGGAAACACCAGTCTCGTTACGAGAAGAGCTATCAATACACATATCGCAACATACCTCTCAAGTCCTGATAATCCTATATTTGGTATAATAGATGTCCCAAGACATGGAATCTTGAGGAAAGACCTCCTATTATACCAAATTGTAATGTACCAACCCGGTTTGACATCCAACATGACAGATGACCTATTTTGTTACATACTTGAAGGTTGTTCCTGATCCCCACGGGCTGGCGACAAGCACCCGAGCATCAAATGACACAATAGAGGGAACTATTTCACCTAACATAGAAAACCAAATGGAATATATGTACTAAAAAATGGGATAGAGGAATAGAAACAATATATATTCCCTAACTACATGAAAATATCCGAAACAAATAGCAACAAAAGTAGCTAAAAAATCAAAAAAGACTAGTCCAACTGCAAAGGACCCATGCGAAAAATACACTCAAAAGAATGGAACAGACAAACTCTCACCATTGCGAAAAATACACTCAAAAGAATGGAACAGACAAACCCTCACCATATCACTACTAGATACCCAAATAGCTGACATAAACCTCTATACCTTACTATGGCACATTACCTTTCCCTACATTGGAATACAAACAAAGCTCTATGCACTACCGGAGAGGTGTGTAGGGTGTGAGATAACATGTTTAGAAGCACTTGACCTAGGTGTTTCATAATAAGCCTCTATATAACAATTATTACAATCTAATTTTATGTAAACAAAATGAATGATAAGCAGTAAAGAAAGTTATATAAAACATGGTAAATGTTTCCTACTTTCCACAGTTCAAAAAAAATAAATTATATCAATTTCAAATAACATTTTCTATTTCAATTTTCACAAGAATAACATGCATATCAAGGATAACTAAAAAATCCAAGAAATGAGAAATAGAAACACTAGTATCACAGCACAAAGGAAAACTATAGGTCTTGGATGTTAATTACTTTTACCACTGTAATAAAGTTAACTAACAAGTTCATAGAACAATGGGCCTAGGAAGCATAGGAATACCCGATGAGTAAATGCCTCAACAATATCAATATTGATCCCATCGAACAATGGGCCTAGGAAATATATGAAATCCCCAATACAATCCTCCTTGATGATTACAAAACAAAGCAAAATTTTCCCAAACTAATCCTTCCACGTTAGTAACCATGGAAACCCATGCTCTATTTTTTCATAATACATTTCAATTCTTTGAAAACCATTTCAAAATGATTTAAAAAATTCCATTTTAATTCTTTGAAAATACCAATTTTATCTCAATTTATCTATAACCAAGTGAAAACTATTTTTTCATTAAAAAATATTTCCAACAAAAAAAAACAACCATACCAATTTTAGTAGACAAAACAGTTTACAAAGAAAAGCAATATGGTTGATCAATATAAGCAAGAGATAGAACCTCCTACCTCAAAACATGGGTTACACATTCCGGTAATGAAAAACCAACATCAATGATACTGAAAAATATCAATGAAGTCCCTATAATAAAATACACATTAAGATTGATTCAGTCTAGAATAAAATGGATTAGTGAAAGTGTGAAAACCAACATACCTCAAAGAAAAATGCCCACTACACCAGGATCAAGGATGAAAAAGGCCCCCGAAATGAGATCACAAAACTGATATGGGAGAAAGAATAGAGAAAAAACCATTATGAACAAAAATATTCAAATATTTCACCCAAAAGTGATCCCATAATCAAATGAAATGAAGAAGAAGAAAGGTATCTTACCCAGAGAGACAGACCGCAATCGCAACTAAGATCGGATAACCAATAAATTGTTCTAGATAGAGAGGAGTCTCCCAAAATTTAGTGAGATGAATTTTGGTTCGAGATCAAAGACGTTTGGAGAAGTATCCATGAAAAAACATCCACTAATCAATTTTAAAAACAAGATGTGGGCCATTTCACAATGTATCATGTAGTTACACGTCATGAAATCCATGTTGTATAAGTATGCTAATAAATCCTTCCTCTCAAATTTAGAATATATTTTTAAATAAGTCATGATGTGAAAAACCCTTTCACAACATGTAACTTTCACTACGTGAATACCCTTTCACGGCTTCTATATAACATTATTTACACAACTTGTAACCTAGTTACACGGTATGAAATCTTCCTACATCCTGCCAAAATGGCAGGTTAAAGATGAAATTCCATAAAATATTTGACTTCACTATTATAGGTATCCCCCTAATCTCAAAGGAGGTCAACCCCACAATGATGTTCAATGTATACCTAGTAAAATGGTAATAGGATGTTATAATAGGTTTTAATGTTTTCTTTCCTTTTAGCTCATAAGAATCTATCTCATAAGAATGTTTCCAAACAAACTTCACCCCCTTCTTATTCAGACCTGACATTAGTGATTACGAATTAGTGATTTTCGAGATAAAGGACCATTAATAACCTAATAACCCCACAAATATATGAATTTTGATGAGATTATTTGTCTACTCCCAAGATACCATGGTTAGAAATTTTTTTGGACTGCTTCCATTCCTTTTCTAAGATGACATGGACCAAAAAGTGAACATTATTAGTCTAAAAAATTCATTTTATTAGCTTCAAATAAATATGATTCTTTATGATTCTACTCAATACTATGTCAAGATGTTTGGATTGATCTTTTTCTAGATGGGAGTTAAATAATATTTCATCGAATAAAACCACAAAAAAAATGTCCATAATATATTTACAGCTTTGATTCATCAAGGCCATTTATACAATCCATTGGTCAAAAAAACACATCACTATGAACTCATATAAGACATTGCTTCTCATAAAAAAATTAGGTTTTTATAATGGTCCCACCCACAACTGATGGTTCCCGGGTCTAAAATTGATCTTGTAGAAGATATGTTCACAACATAACTGATCAAAGATATCTTCGATGTGTAGAAAATGATTCATGTTCTTAAACATAATCTGGTTTAATTTATGGGAATCCACACATCAGTGAAATGTCCCATCATCCTTCATGGAAAAGAGGACATGAGGGCCCCGAGAAGATGTACTAGTCCATATGAAAACATTTTCTTCCATAAATTCCAACTTAGCTTTAAAATGCCAAAGCACATATGGTGAAATTCTATAAGACGTGATAGAAAATGGCTATTCACACAGCACTACCTCAATTATAAACTCAACCTATCAATTGGTTGGTAAGATATATAACCCTTCAGGAAATATAACCTTAAATAGTATATATTGGGGGGAATTAATCATACAGCATTCCTCAATCAACTAGAGGAGGACTGACTATCTGAGCTGTGAGAAAATCTAATTTTCAAAAAAATTATCTTTCATGAATAGACTAACGATACCGGTCACCCTAGTGAGAAAATATGTATCATTATTGAGATAGAAAGGAAACTATCATCCGATAAAATTTGATTTGAGCCTGTTATAAATCTATCCAGTCCATAAATAGAATCAAATCAAAGACCATCATTTCCTACACAAACAGTTCCCAAAAGAAACTATAACCACCAATCTCTATAGATTATGCCTTGAAATGTCTGAAATTCCTTAAACATACTCTCAATTTTATGTCAATGGTCAAAACACAATCTAATATTTCTTCTTCCATGCCCAAAACCATTCAAAAAAAGAGTATATAAGATGTAATTTTATGAAACTGTATCACACAAAGCACAAGAATGGGTAGATAATATAATAATTATACCTTTCACAATAGAAACATTTAAATCCACAATAGCTAGAGTTGTTTTTATAATGTAAAGGTAACCATACCCTCTTTCATATGCTCCAACCTAACTCTCCTAAACTTTTTATTCTCCTTGGAAAAACTGCTCCTGTACAAGGGTACCAGGTCCCCTTCATCGACAATAACATATAGAGGAACTCTTGATAAATGTCTTCTAAGGAGTATTTGAGACCTTCCTAGTCTATGATTCTTGTATTTATCCCCTTTTATTGCTTTTCTACTAAATTCCCCTAAAAAACATTGAGGTTTCCAATCATATTAAAAGAACAACACTCAAATGTAGGGTATGGACACGTAAGTTGTATGTGTCCCATCTTTAAACACTGATAACACTGTAATATAAATCTTGACATGGCTTCCCATTTTCATATCTTCTCTGAAAACTATTTCCTTAGTGAAAACTATCATATAAACACTTATTTCCACTATAATAAGAGTTCTCAGTTCTCCCTTGTGAAAGAATATTACCACATTGGGGGCCTCTCTCAGATTTTCTTCCATAATGAGTTCGTTATCCATCACATCTATAAAACTGTTTAGAATGAACATGTTTACCATCAATCTGATATCCTCAAAAATAACATCCCAAAAACTTCTCACCCTACAAAACTCATTGGCCTCCAAGGATGGTGAAAAACACTACTGATCGGGGAAGGGTTCAGTATAGTCCAGCAATGAGATTCTCCCCTATAAAAGGTTCATTAACTGACGATCTTTTTCATCGATAAATTCCATAGTATAGAAATTGATTTTTATTTTACACTTTAATTCCTCCTAAGATATCTCATCCCACTACCCATATTTCTCCAAAATATCCCACCAATACTTGGATGTACCATAAAGCATATATTCAGAAAGATTCACCCTCTTATCTACAGGTTTATAAATTTTCTTAAAGATAATCTGGATTAACTCAATCAAGAACTCTAGTTCTTGGTGGCCTCATTCCCCAAAAAAATAATGCAGATGTTGTTACTAGAACTCTCTCATTAACTTATAAATTATATTAATGGTAAAAATAGTCTCTCTTTCTATAGATCATATAACTCATATGAAGCTATCACAAAACTAAATATCCACCTATTCCTAAGGAACTTCATGAAGCTTTGGTTCGACTATAATTGGATCACGATGATTTCCACTCTCATAATGGTTAATTCGAATAGGATTTGGAGTCCTTTTCTCTAAAAGAAAAACACGATCCTTAAAACACTAGCTATCAGTAAGATCAACCTCAAAATGTGACAACAACAAGTAACCACTGACTCCTGGTCTCTCTAAACATGTCTTACATGTGTTTTAGAATGAATTAATTGTTCATTTTTTTCATTTCTAAGATATAATAGGTATCTCATATCATAGTCCACAGAGGAAAGTATATATCACAATCTATAAATATTTCTATATCAAGAACAATGGTTGTCAATATATATTCTTATGTTCCAATCATGATGCATGAATACAGATGTTGTGTCATACTATCCCATGAGTATAAATATCAAGAAATGACAACATCATTAAAAAAAATAACGTCACATTACATGTCAATCACTCAGGGTGAAATAACATCAATTTTGATAACTGAATAGTATAAACAATAATCATAATCTTGAGCACTCATATTTTCTTGGATTTAGGGGTGAGCTACTCCCATGTACAAGCTCATTACCACATCCAAACATATCCAAGTCTTATTTATATATTTTCCAAATAGTAAATAACCATAAAAGAAACATGGTTAAGATATCACTTTGTAACATACCTTGATCTGAAACTCTCTCATGTGGTTGAAATAGGTTGGATACAAGACCTCAACAACACTTCTACATATGAAAGATTCTTCCGAATAGAATAATGGGTGTGATAAGTATAGTGGGGAGACTATACCCCCTCATTTTAGATTTATAAAATAGGAATAATCATATAACAAAAAATAAATAAATATCAGAGTAGCTGATATATTTTACAAACTACAGTACAAAAGAAAACAGTAATTGTAAAATCCCATTGAATAATCCAATAAATAACAAAATAATAATGTGATTTTATGTTAGAACAAAAATAAATTTCATTCTAGGTGTAATAAAAATAAAAGAATATATTACTTAAATAAAGACTCAAAAATTCCTCGATCCTCAACCCCATGTTGGTCCCCTATCTACACTTTATCCCATCCAGTATGAAACAATCCAAAACAAGGTACCTTTCCTTTTTCTAAGACTTAATCCTTGTAATTTTCTTAGGTACCGAAAAACGACTTGAATAGGGTGTGATTATAACATAGTAGGATGACACCATTGTGTCTAAAACTAACTATTATGACAATAAGTTCATATAAAAATTAAATAAACATGTTTTTTCATTAATTATACAATTTAATTAATACCACATCACCCTTATTTGGCACCATTCCAAAATATGACCGTGAATGTCTCATAGTCATGCTAACCATAACCAAAAAAACATGAAAAAATAAAACCTACCTTGGTACCATGACGAAATATCTCTCAATATAACTCCCCACCATACCAACCATAACCATATAGTCATTGTGCAAATCACACAAGTCTTCATAAAAACCCACTATATAAGAATTTTAGAAGCCAATATGGGTCAAGAATAGTATATAAGAAATATGAAATTTAACCATGGACAAGCCTATTGTATAAGAATTATAGCATGAATTGAAACCAAGACCTCTATATAAGCATTGTAATAATTATTCACAACGATTCATAACAGTAATGATATTAAAATATCACATCATAAAACTTAGTGGTTATTTTTAAGAATTACATTTTATCCTTCATTTGGACATTTCATTCATCATTTGGCCATAAAAACAACATTAAATCCATTCAAATAATCATTCCAAGTGATGGTGAATCTATATTATGCAATAATCCAAATCCCATGTCATTTTAAATACAGATTAAGACATTATACTATTAATTTATAATCAATGGTTCACTCACCTTAATGGTAGAAATAAGATAATATAATAACCAATTGGATCCAAATTATTTCGAAATAATAATCCAATTCATCATTTAATTAATTCAGGTGCATGTTATATTGGCACAACTACAGTATTGCACATAATTCACAATTACCAAACCCTAGGGTTGTGTTTTAAACACCATTCCTTTAACTGACTATCAACCAATTATTCCAGTATTATTTTTCAAAAATAAATAAGGAGAAAATGATCACATGAAGGATCCCAGATCATAACCAGTCATGATCAAAACTAACAACAACCAAGGTCAAATGATTACACCATAGTGGGTGGAGAATAAATGGAGAGAATGGTAAAACTATAAAAGATGACTTACCATGGATTGATCACACAAATGAGACATCTGAAAATGGGAATAGTGCTCCATAATTTTTTAAGAGATGACTTAGGGACAACTAGAGATGCCATCACATTTGGTGAATGAAGAATCAATACCATGACATCCTTTAAAATTTCTACTCTAGATATTACATGATGTGTATTTCATTTACACATCAGTTATTTGTTTTTATAGGGATATGAAGAAAATCCCATTTTTTGTATTATATCTCACCCATCTCGACATTTATATGGTTTTACAGCTTATTTGATGTGTAATTGGTTCACGTCCTATATGGTCCATTGAATGTGTATGGTAGACATTATACACCATGTAATACCTCCACACTGTGTGTAAGTCCTTTACAAATAGCGTTCATCCTAATTTATATACAATGACCGGAATCACATCCAAATACTTCCAAATCATGGAAAACCCTCATAAACCAATTTGAAACATTTATATATGAACTCCAATAATTCAAAAAAAATTCATATCCTTGAACATTAGGTCATTTTCCCCAACAAATGCTCTATATATCTGAACAATACTTGGCCACCAAGTCTCAAATGAAAACTCAATGAGAGAGGTACATCGAAAAAATGGATGGACCATACACATTGATAAGAGATGTACTAGAAATAATAATTAATATGACCAATCACATTGATGTTTATTTGGCCAGACAGTTTCAACTTAATCTATTATTATCTATTCCACTTTTGAATAAATGAAAATTGTTCCAAAATATTTGATAAATTATTGTTTATAGTAAAGATTTTATCTATTCACCAATACATAATATATATTGAT
Source organism: Viscum album (assembly GCA_963277665.1). Classification (NCBI taxonomy): domain Eukaryota; kingdom Viridiplantae; phylum Streptophyta; class Magnoliopsida; order Santalales; family Viscaceae; genus Viscum; species Viscum album. The sequence goes on along the minus strand of OY728126.1, from coordinate 808,071,096 downwards.
AAAAATATTACTTGTGAGTCTTAAATATGTAAAAAAACATTGACTGATAACATTCAAAAATAATAATTGATTTCGTTCAATACTTTTTTCTATCATTGTAATTGAATATAAATTATTCAATTAATTTAAAAGGATTCATCTTGGAATCATTGAATATTATAATGGTTGTAAAATAAATAGTAACCACAAATTTATTTACTGTAGGTACATAAAAACATTAATGAAATTTTCAATTTTTTATTTTATCCTTTCTATTATGGCTAATGATAAAATTAACATTAAAAGAACATATATCTTCATTTTTGTTTTTTCTTCACAATAGAATTGACACTTCACTAGATGATTAGAAAATAATTTTATTTTAAATTAAAGAAACTTAAACTATCAAATTAATAAATGAATGGACTATATAATTATAAAATTTATTTTAATATTGTTTTCATTACCCCATAAAAGTTAGTAAAATGTTTATTTTTATGTAATTTTTATCAGTGTTATACATTTCTCATAAACACTCCATGTTTAATATATTACATTTCGATAGCTACATAAAAAAATTTAATTTTAATATATGCACTTTTACAAAGTGTGTTTTTATAAAAAAAATATTATTAATATTAACTTTACCATTTTCAATATTAATGTTATGTAAAATAATACTGAATAGTTTTATTTTAAAAAATAAACTGTTTATTATTAAAAATCATCTTTTAATTTCCATCTACTAGTATAAAATTAATTGTAACATCGTTGATAACTCATGATATTAATTAAAAAATATTAATTGGAGTTATAGAGAGTGGAGTGATAAATAATTATATAGGTATAAATGTTTCATTAGTTTATAGAAAATTCTTATTAAATGTTTTTCATTAGTATTTTATTATTAAAATTTTAAAAAAAATGCATTATCCAAACAAAAATTATTAAATTATGACATATGAATTTTCTACTTATGATACATTATATTAAGTCCCTCTATAAAAAATAATATATTTTATTAGTTAAATAATAATTTTAATAGATAATTAAATATTAATATTATTCTAATAAATTGAAAAATAAAAAAAAATATTCATCTTATATAAATAATTCAATATTTACATAAACTAATTTATTTTTACCATGCTTATTTAATGGAACTATTAAAAATGTAATGTGTTTTAGGTAACAAATTTATGTGATATTTTATCATGTCTATTAAATGTGGTGTCCTAATAACCTTGTATCTATTTTCATAGTGACATTAATGGATGAATTTATACATATTTTAGTTATAAGGGACAATAAATTAGAAATAAAATTTATGAGTGAGATTATATAGAAAATATGCTTCTTTTATCACCTTATAGTACAAATATATAATGATATAGTAAGAAACAATAATTTTATTATCTATATGTTTAAAATAAATTCCAAAAAACTGAGTTATAACATATGTGATAAAAGGCCACGTTTAAATCTCTATTAAATATAGGATGACACAAGATTTGTGTAAGTTTTTTTAGAATTTTTTTATTATTCATAGCCTCAAATATATCATTAATTTTTAAAATAGTATTGTTAAATATTGGTTTTTTTCAATGATCTTGAAATGAGAATGAATATTTTTTAAATTTCAGTGAAAGGAGTGGTTTCTAAAATTATTTTGTGTTGTATATTATATAATATAATAACTATAAAAATTAAATAATTATAATTATAATTAATAAAAAACCTGAGAGATTTATTCCATCTTCACGAATGATTCCCTATGTATTTTGAAACTAGATGTATTATTAGAAACTACTTGTGGTTTGTTGATGTAGTGATTGAAACATTTGTTCTCTTATAAATAATTGTTTTCATTGAAATATGATGTCCCTTAATGATGAGTGATTCATGAAGAAAATAAGGATCATATTAGTTGATCACGATGAAAATTTTGCAAAGCACTATGGAAGGGTTTTTCAACTTTTTTGTGGATTTGTGTTCTATTTTATAATTCCACCTAAGTTAATAATTAGCTAAAATACCACTATTTGTCACCTTGGTTTTTTAAACATAGATTTGTTTTGCTATCACCATGTCTATAAATCTATGTAATTTTTAAAAATATTTCTACTAATAGAATACATAAAAATACAAAAATAAGAAATTATACATATAAAAAACAAATTATAAAATTCCTACCTAGGATATTACCATTATTTATTTAAATATAATATTATAAAATTCATCTATTCATCCAAATATTTCACATTTGATGATGGACTGAGAAAGTCGACTAGTGTTATAGGACCGTATTGCAGCATCAATTCTCTAAACCATTTTAAGTTTCTAGAAATATTTCTAGACATAGATTATATAATACAATATAAATGATAATGAAAACATTTCATAGAGTAGTATTTATTTCAATATTTATAAGATATTCTGTACAAAGAAATTGAAAATTATAAAGGAATTTTTAATTTTCTATTTGGTGGATGGTTGGTTTTTAAAAATGACATTTGGAGTGGAATTATGGAAGTTTGAACAACTTAAATGGGATTTTTTATATGGTTTTTGGGAAAGAGAGATTTTTGGGTGCTTGAGTAAGCCTTAAAAGATTTAGGAATATAGTTAAAAGTTTCTGTAGTTATAAATTTGGGAACACAATTAGTGCATTGTTAGTAGTAACTGTGAACCCCAACTATGTGGCCTATTTTTTAAAGGAAGACACATCATTTAAACAATCCTAAGAGAATAGAAAACTATGTAGTTTTATGTAGAACCTCATTGAGATTTTCATATTGGCGCACAATTTTTGAAATTATTTTATGTAACTAAGATAGTTGGTGGTGCTACAACTAGTGATTCTTAAAATTTTGGTACACATTTTTCTTCAAATATTATGGTGGGTCATTTTTTTATTAGGAGTACAGATTGAGAAATTTTAATCAATCCATCATTTTAATCATCTATGTTTCCTTAATCTAATGAAAAGAATAATCCCACCAATGGAACGAGACACACAACTGATCCAAATAAAATATATACTATTATTTTTTTCTTATATTATTTACATTTTTATATCCTAATAGTTCTTGTATCTAGGAATTTTAACTAGTTTATGTGTTTCATAATTTTGATTTTGTTTCACTGACTTTAAAATTCAAAATAATATAATATGATATCATCTTTCAATACATTATTTCTACTGGGTATGTTTTGAAGGATATCATATAGTGGGTATAATAGATGATATTCATGAACTTGAAACACATAAGTGAATGTTAATTAACTAATATTTGTTGTTAAACTATTAATATATGGTAACTTTATGGATTTTACTTATTTATTTATATTTATATTTTTGAGATGATCTCCTATTGTTGGTTTTTAAAATCATGAGACATGAGGGGTAAGGATTTAAAATTTTATCAAAATTATTTGGTATAGTTAGGTATATACCCATGATGGATGGATTGTTTCATAGTATATATGGTGTTAAAATTGTAGTTGTTGATTCCTTGGGTCTATTAGAATCAAGATCACAAGTGTCGATTTGTGAGGAGAGGTGTATTGGATAGAGGGAAGCACTAGAGAGATGCATAACCCACATTTTTTAATAATATACCTAAATATATTAAATTGGTCTTATGAGAGTGTATGTAAGAATTGTTAATAAAAAATCATGTGATAGAATATTATATTTTTTATTATATACTCCATGAAATGAAGTCATTGTGGGATAAATTGTTATAACATTCCTTGGATACATGTAGGAGTCTAGTCATGTTATTCATGAGGTGAAATAATGGAAGATAATCAATATATGGTACATGACTTTTGGGTTATATCCTTCTATGAAGTATGAGAGTAAATATGCCCTTGTCATGTTAAATGCATGGATATTATTGATATTGGTTTTGTGGTTCATGTTTTTAGAATTCTTATTTTCATATAGGTAAGTTAGTGGGTGTGGTGGTATTGTGTTAAGGGTGATATATTATGTGGAAATTACTTTCATTGATGAAAAAATGTCAATTTTTTAATATATTTTGTGCCATATATAGAGTGACGTAACATGATCCTCTCAGATTTAATGTGAGATTAGTAATGTGTTTGGATATTACATGGGTTATTTTTAATTATGACATTGGTGTATTTATTTTTTAGATATATATCATAAAACATAGTTCTATATTTTATTATTATTGAATATGTGAAGCAGTGAAAATTTAAAATATACTATGGTTGTGTTATTCTTTTGTAGAATTCAATGGTAGGATGTATGTTTAGTTTTGGGTTGGATGATATAAAAAGGAGTAAAAAGATAGGTACTGTAACAATTGATAGTCGCAATTGAAAAAAATATTTTTCATGATAAAAATCAAGTTATGAAATTTCTAAAATCCATTGGTTAAGGTTTTTATGATAGATTTAATGTTTATCAAGAAGGTGCATCGATATATATTACATAGGTAATCAATAATTTTTTGTGATGTACCTATGTGGTAAGATGCCTTTGAACTTGGTGATAATGGTTAAGGAATTATTTCAATATGATTACTTGGATATCATTGAATTAAGTTACACATTAAAAGAGAGTATTGTGTGATATATTGTAGATTTTTTTTCAAAGGTTAAGAATTAGCTATTGTTATAATAGATGTTTTTGTATTCCTAGAAGATAAATCATTTGAGGCTTTGTTTGGGTAAACATTATGTAACATGTTCAATAGAAATGGACCTGGTGGAAGATGGTATTAATGGGGGATGAATGAGATATTGGATAGTAAAGGATCATAGAGCCATTATATCCCCAAATTTCTGAGTAAGGATTATGGAGTGTGATTTTTATTTTATGATGAGAGAGGATTGAGAATAGTGGATTTCATTAAATATTATAATTTTTGGGTACTTTTTTCAGTATGAATATGATATGGATAATAAAATCATGTAGATAAACCAATAAATAATTTAATAGGGCATCCCTTGGGTTCAATATTTTTTATTTAGTGCCTAAATAATATCTATAACATCCAATGATAATTTTTGTCAGGGTTTTATAAATTCTAGGTCAATGGAAATAGATTTTTTTAAATAGGTAATTTATAGTGAACTATACATTCCATAAAAAGATATTACATATTAAAATATGAATGTTCATTTCATAACATAATTATTCAATCCAGAATCATATAATTAAAGTTCTTAGTGAATATTTTCTATATAAAAAACTAGTTCATATGTAAACGGAATCATCTCCCACTATATTATTCATAAATATAACCCTTGTTATATATATCATACATAATCAATTTCTTCATAACCTATGGAGAAGAAATACAAAAAATGTGATCACAGATGCTTGGTAAGGGTTAAAATGGTATATAACAACATAATAGGATCCTAGGGTTATGATAACATGAGAATAACATTTGAAAATGATACCATGTATATCATAGATCACCAACTTGGGTCATGAAATAAATAATTATTTTTCATAAGAAAAGAATCATATAAGAATCAAGGAACATGGTCAAAGAGAACAAACCATCATAATAAGACATATATTTGTGTCATACACAAAAGCATATAAATTCTTATGTTAAGGCTATCCTAAAAGACATTCATAACATGGTAGGCTTGCAAAAACCAGCCATGTTAATACTTTATTATTGGTATAACCTCCAGTGTACCCTCTTTTGGAATTAGGATAACCTCTTGTGTTCAGATTGAGATCATATAAAATTAATCATTACCAATTTAATTGGAGAAGGATAAATGTTCCAATAGTTATATAATTAAAATCATAAAAATGCGTACAACAAGATCATAAATCATTCATCATATCATTAACTATGAAATCAAAATGGGTTTTAAAAACAATTCATCTTAGCATAACCCTTAGAAAAGAAACTATTTTCATAATCATATATTCATAATAATCATAAAACATCCAAATAAATAATAAGTATAGTTTCTTTGGACCATATCCCTAGTTAATATTATTAAACACAAAAAGATATCATCTTTTATGGAAAATGATTTTAAAAGATCACACGGGACATTTCCAGAATAAAATAACCATTCCAATTTTATAAAAAAACTTATTTAAAATCTAAAAATTTCCCAAATATTAATTTAAAATGTTTCTAAGAAAATAATCTCAAAAAAAATTAAATTAATCATTAAATTGTCGATCAATTATGATGTTGGTAAATATTTTTCATGTTGTACACATTAAAACAGACACTCTTTTAAATTTTTTATTAAAAATTAAAAATACTCTTGTTCACAAAATGACAAAAATATTTTTAATAAACTGCATTATTAAAGTTATATAATGGGTACAACATTCATTAAAAATTCATTGGATAGTAGTTAAAACATTCTTTAAAACATATTTAGAAAACACAGAAATTTACCAAAAAAAATTTTGAATGAAGAGGGAAATAAAGTTAGTTTTCCTTAAACAATTATGCTTAAAATTGACTATATAAGGATAGAAAAATGAAAGGAAAACATTTAACCTCCAAATATAACTATAGGAGAAAATGATTCACCAGTTTCTTGAGATATATAAAAAAATATTTCATAATCGGAACTTATTCATAAACAAACCAGATAAACAATGGGATTATAACATAAAACATTTTCAAATTTGTAAAATTTTGGATTATAATACATATGAAATAAAGAAACATAGATAGATAAATCAATCCCATAATTTTGATGTGAATAATTATAAAATACATTAATTGTAATTATGTACATGAGAAAAAAAAAGTTTTAAATATGATGTGAGTCCAATTGAAATAAAAGTGAGATGAAAATCACTTAACCACTATAGAAATATTTGAATCATAGTCCCCATTAATGAATAAAATTAAATTAAAAATTAAATATCCTTAAAATAATTATTTTTATGTTATAACAGGTCAATTTTCTAGTATATACACCATACAAAAGAAAATAGTAATGAATATATAATATGTCTCTCATTAAAAAAGAGATCCTAGAAGTCCCTTACCTCATGTCTCAAATTTCACTATAGATGGAAGAAACAATAGTATTATAAGTATATTTTTATGATAAATATATTATTGTGAAATAATAATATATATCATATCATATATTATTTAATTATGAACTTTTGTAACTTGTTTATTAACAATTATTTGTTAATATCAAGTTTTGAGTACTAACTACTTCGTTTTACATGTATGTTTTGGTTCAGTATTTTCCATCATTTTTCATTGAACATGTTTCCATGATATAAATAATGTTAAACATGGTATAAATATAATATATATCCATTGTACTTGTATTTATTGTATTACATTATAGATATACTTATAAAATGAATTACACCATTCATGGAGATGGTAAGTCGTATGTACGCATTAATGATGTGTCCATTTTACTAACGGATGGAATGTAATAAAGGTAAAAATAATAATTATCGATTCAGGAAACATTTTTATATTTTATATATAATATATATTTATTTTATCAATCTTTTTTACCATCCATACTAAAATAAAAGGAAAATGTCTCACATCACTTAGTGGATGCAGTATTCCACACATACACACGTGCGATGATATCATTTTCAAACAGATTAGAATGTAAGAAGTTATATGTGAAATTATAATTATAAATAAATAATTATTTCATAAATATAATATAAATACGTTAAATTTATAATTATATATGTCCATGAGAATTTGTGATGGAAAATGAATTATATCAATTCATATGGTGGTAGTCTCCCATTCTCATAATCTGCAGTTTGGTTTCCCATTTGAAGGAAGAGGAGATGAATATGGTTTATTCCATAAAAATAATAACATATTAGAATATTGTAGGTAATTATTTTATTATATCATAAAATTTAATGAATATTTTATTGAGTCGTAATAATAATGAAAATAAAAATGCTCGGTTAAGAATGATAACTCTTTTTTGAAAGAACCTCCACATTTTTGCACTGAAATCCTTATTAATATGGTTTAATAATCAATATAAGGCCTCATAGAAGTCGGTATGGAAGTAATTAAGGTACTTTGGTAGGTATTGAATGATCCAAAAGGCTTTTTAAATTTTAAGTGGAGAGGTGAGTTGGTTCCCTTTTATAAGTGGGGGAGAGGACACAAAAGTAATTTTTCAAAATAAAAAACTATATCCATGTTTTAAACATTACACAAGGATATAAAATGGATAATTATAAAATATTATATGATATAAGGTGTAAATATTTCAATAAATTAATAATTTTATAATTTTTTTGTTCATTTTAGCCATTATCTTTTTACTTTAACCCTCTAGTAAAATCGTTTTATCCTTAATTGGGATAATTATTTTTACTATTTTTACTATTATTAAGGACCAAAAATTATGTTGGAATTATCATATAATATTTATTATAAAAATTAAAAATATGTAATAGAGGTTTTGAAATTAAATTAAAATAATTCGTAGAATTTAATTTGTAATTTAAACCGTAGAAATGACGAAATAATATTTTTCTAGTGAAATGTTCTTCATAAGTATAAGAACTTTTATGTCAAAATTGAAATTAAAATTCCTTTGATTAAAAAATTTATGTTAATTATAATATAATTTATCTAATATTACTTCTAAAACCATTTTAAAATATAATTAAATTTTGTTAATATAGTATACAAATAAGAGGTTTTTAATAAAAATCAGTATTTTTCACTATTAATTAAAATATTAATTTTTCAATAAATTTAAAAATAAATACTCTCAACAAAAATATTTTCATATATATTTCCAAAATAAAGTTTATATTTTCAAATATATTATCAAAATTTTGGAAACATTTCTTTTATTATTTTTTCATAAAAATAAATGAAAATTATTTCTGAGAAGAAATTTATTTTTGATGTATATAATGACTTAAAATATAATGACTTAAAAAATAAGTATTTTTTATAAATTTTTTACTTTATATAAAAACATTTCACTTAATTTTGAAAATTTGTTAATTAAAATTAATACATACAAGTTTAAAAGTTAGGTTTTAAAGATTGTTTTTAAATAATAATGTTAATAATATATCACGGTTCGTTAAAACTCAGTGTTTCATGTAACCCAAGATATTAATGAAATTAAATATAGTTGTAAATAAATTTCATAAAATATACGGGTAATACATTAGCCCCCCAAGAAATTATTTTTCCCCTGAAATTACATCACCTTGATGTAAAACACTAAGGATACCACTTCATCATCATATCCTCAGTTTACCACATAGCTTCTTTAAGATGGGGGTTCTTCATTAATCCTTAAGAAGTTGAGTGGTATTGTTTAATATAAATTTATCTCTATTATAAGGAATATATTTTTTTTTTGATAGGAAATATCAAAATTGATTGGTATAACCATGATTTCAATACATGTTAATGATCAAGTATGTACTTCATAAGGAGAGGTACATGGAACACATTGTGGAAATGAGTGTGGTTCGGTGGAATTTCCAAGTGATAAGCTTCTATTTCATCACAATCTAGAATCTAAAAGTATAAAATATACCAAGGGATGAAATTTAGATACTTCCCATATCTCAAAACCTTATTCCAAATATAAATTCATAGAAATGCCTTCTCACCATGTATATACTCTAAATCATGCTGATGATTATCATCCAAACTTTATTGTCATCATTGAGATGCCTTGATGTGTATTTGAATGGATCTGGATTTCTCAATCATTTACTCAGCTCACCTAAGTCCCAATATAATTCATTTAATAGCATCATCCCATCATGATGAAGTTTTAAACTTCATTCCATATTTGTATTCTTGAGGATCCATTTTAATGATTGGGATAAATCTATAGTTGTATTAAAACCTGAATAGATGAAGTTATTAATCCCAACCACCATTGAAATACATATACCAAGATATAAGAATATCCACTAGTGTTTTAATTTTTCTCATAGTCAAAACATATATATCATGTTGACACACAATGTTGAAAATCAGTTATGTATGATGATAATTATAAATACTTTTCCAGAACATCAAGTTAAAACTCAGATCCTGACCAGATATAATTGAATATGGTACTTTGTGAAACTTTATCACTCCCTTACTGTATATCATGGAATTATGATCCAAGTATAAGTTTTCTTGTATAGTGGTCTTTTATTATGACTTCATATGGTTATTAACTAGAACCCATATATCGTTATTCCATTTAGAAATTTTATAAGACCCATCGGAAAAATCCCCAGTTATTTTTTTTCATTTCCATTTTTTATAGGTAATAGTCATAACATCCCATTACAATTTTTCTTATAATCCTTATCCTGAGGAAATATCAAGAACTGAGATACAAACTCTAAAATATCTATCTTCATTCCATCACACTAGTAGTAATATATCAAATCTCTATGAATCTTTTAACATCTAGGATAAATATAGAATAATGAACTATGAGCTTCCTCTAATATCACATTATTCAAATCAGGTATCGATGGAACACATACAAGGTTCCTAAACCTTATCATTTAATCATAATCATGGTTAAACTCAAGATCATTTATAACCTTCTTTTTCATCTATATATCATGATTCTACACCTATTTAATCTTCACATGGATAGATGGTTAAAAACCCATTTTTGAAAGAAAAACTTTATACACTTTGTTCTGGATTTCCAAGTAAATATTTTGAAAATATATAAATATTTGATATTTTTTATCCTCTTTACATATAGGATTGTATGAATCTATTGATTCAAATCATCTACTACCTTATTTTATTTCCAAAGGTGGTAATATTTTGAGAATTCATAATCATTAATCTGCTACAAGAATCTTCTCTAACACATATTTATGTCAATCTATGTGAATATATAAATTAAAATATTCTGATCTACATATATATATATCACCTTTAATTATAAATAAAATTAATTTATTATCTTTAATGAAAAACATACTATATCTAACTCCAAATCATAATTTGGGTAATTTTTTTTATAGAAATGAAATTGTCGAGATGAATATTCTATAACCATGAAATTATGCAAGAGATCATATCTCAAAAATTTCTTTGATGAATTACTATTTATTTAAAACCATTCTCTATTGTTGTATAATATTATCACATGATCACCAACTATCCTTCTATTTTGTTCTTTGAAATTTTCATCACATTCATCTGCCTATAGGTACTTGGGACCCTCCTGAGATAACATGGCATGTGTATTGGATAGTCATGATAGATTTTCCATATATCATCTATAGTATCCATCCAAACTAAATAAAATATGGATCTTAGTCAATGTGGTTTTTTTGGGTCATTGTTCAATAACCTTCATTGTTGATTTATCCACCGATATACCCTTTCATGAGATTATATGACCCAAAAATAAAACATTATTCAACCAAAATTTAAATTTGTAAATTTTTTAGAGCAATTAAAATTTTTAGAGTCTTTAGTACTATCTTTAGGTGATCTTAGTTCTCTTCCATAATATTTCAATAGATAATAATATCATATGTATTGACTAAAATGGACTAATTTAGATAATCTATAGAGACTTTATTCATTAAATCCAAAATGATTATATAGGAATTATTAAAACCAAATAGAATCACAATTTATTCATAGTGTTCATACCTTGTACTACTCTAAAATCTCAAATGCATTAAATTTATATTTATTTTTGGATAATACCATTTTTAAGGGTTGAGGGGGGGACTCATACACGACTCAAAGTCCTATAGGAACATTTCTTGTATATGACCCAAAGGCCAAGAGAAAGAAGCCTCAGTACATGATATCTGAATGCTCAGGACTGGACTATACCTAAGAACAACCCCTCCCTATAATCTTAATCGTTTGAATTTACCTACCTTCCCACCTCATATGGATCAGTGTCTATCACTTCACTATGCAGAGATTCATGTTTCCTGGTATTGATGGAAATTTTCATACCCTCTCTTTCTTTCAATCAGGTTATCTCTACTCTAGTGGATGCTACAATATTTAAATCCTTTTGTAGGGAATGATCATATGTCTTTTGTTTGATAAAATTCTAGGCCCTTTTCATTTTGGAGTCTCAGTGGCCCAAAGTCCAATGGTGGCTCGAAGGCCCTATGGCATGAACACCTTTGGTAGCCCGATAGCCCTGTGTTACCAAGTCCTTGCTAGCACGAAGGCCTTAAAAGGCATAGGCCCAAATAAATGGCTTCAAATCCCAAATCAGATGAATATTTATAACTACTAAAATACCACTTAGTACCTATAATAGTAACTACTAATGTAAACCCAAAATTCACCCCCACGTGTATTTGAACCTTGGCCGTTTGGATGCCAAGTAGAATCCTATACCAATCGGGTACCTTCTCGTTGGTTTCCATACCTTGTATATAATTCTATCTTGTGTATATCATCCTTCTTGACCAGTAATGAAGGAAAATATTTCAACAGTTTTGAGCTCCATGGAGTATATCAAAAAGGTAATCAATATGGGGAAGACGATACCTTTTCCTAATTATTATCTTATTCAGTTCTCAAAAATCCATGAAGAGATTGACCGTTCCATCTTTATTCTTATCAAAATGAAGTGGTTCATACCATGGATAGAAACATGGCCATGTGAATACCTTGTCAATAATCTCCCATAGTTTCTTCATTAATTCATGTAGTTAAATTAGTTTCATTTTATATGGAGTCTGTTAAATGGATACTACACCATATATGAGTCCTATTGATAACTCAACCTCTCATTTCGGAAGAATACTAGGAAAGTATTCCAAAAATATATCAATAGGCTCTCTAAAAATAGTATTATCGTCAATTCTGACTTTCTTTGAAACCATTATAAATAAACACCACTATTGAAAAGAAATCAAGACCCATGAAATGGTTTTAATTTAAATTTTATTTTCATATTTATCATCACATTGGTATATGATCATAGATTGAATTATAATATCAAATGTTTCTTCTATTCCTAGTAAATTGATGTGGTCTTTTTGTAGAGAAATCTAACTCATGTCTAAGATAACATAAAATCCAACCAAATTTAGAATAAAAATATTTCTTAGAATCACATTTCCATAAACATCGATGGGAGATGAATTTTAGATGTGAGATGAATTCATCAAACCATTAAAATATTTCATGGATAATTCAATATCTAATAGTTTTTGTGGAATTTTGAAACAATTATCAAATTTTTTATATATAAAATAGTGGGTTTATCCAAAATTAAATAATAAATTAGAAGTTATATATTGATTAATAAGTGTACAATTCAGCATGTTCTTATCATTAACCCACATTAAATTTAATGATCTCATGATATTTTCCATTTTCGCTTGGCTTATGTGGTTGTTGACAATGATCATCATCATTAACCTTCATATTTGTGTACTTGTTATAATAATTCGAAAACTCCTTGCATTTGAAACACAAAATTCTGGGTTGGGAAATTTATATTTCTATCTATTTAATTATATCATTAGATAAATTAATCCCAAAACATCATCATTCAGTTGCTTAATAAAATTTATTTCCATACTAAAAACATTTATGAGTCCACTAAAGATAATTTCTACCATGTTTCCTTCCTCACATCAAGATTGAATGAATGATCAACTTATTCTCTCCTTAGGTTTTAGAGTTTCCCTCAAATACCATAATTATTATCTTATCAAAACCATGTGATTGATCGGTAAATCCAATCTACATTTCCACCATGATAAAAAAATTATTTATTCATTTATATAGAATTACCTAATGGAGATGACCCTTCAGAAACATGGTTTTTGAGAGAAAGAAGAATCGATCAACATTAGTGTTTGGTTAGATATCAATAATATATTCATATCTCATAAGTATTTAAAAAAATTCATCATATTTACCAAAAGATTCAACATCATTATATTTTAGATAAAGGAATTATTTCAACATATTCATATTAAGATTACAGAAAAAGTAAATCTTGATTAATAATCTTTTAAAATTTTCACACTCATTAGATTTTATTTCTTCTAGTTTCCACATATTTTTAATAATAGTTCAGCATTGATCCACATCTCATTGCAAATGAAAAACATCTTAAATGTATTTTTGGATCTATATAGTGGTTTCTGGTAAATATATTTTCAATGATAATTATACATTTCTCATCAACTGGTGGGTAAGATGAACTACTAAATGAATTTGGTTTTCTCCTCATGAATTCCTTAGAATAACATTTTTCCCCTCTTTTATCATTTGTATGTATAGAATATTTTATATGTTTATAAAGTTTTTTGGGAATAAAAATGATATTTTTCATTATATCTCACATAATATTTTTTAATCGAGATAAAAATCATTACATTGTATAGTGCCTTCAAAATTAACATGGTTTCTTCAAGTTCCAACCATTGTCTAAAACTAGAAAATATATTGTAAGAAAAAGTAATCATAGTGGGGAACCACATAGTCATGAAAAATAAATTATAGAATTTCGAAATATTGAAATATTCCTTTCAATCTATCACATCTTAGGTTTAACCTATGTCATTTGTGGTCATAATCTATTCAAATACCTTATGATGGATCATAGAGTTTTGGAATTTATAAAACATATCCCATAAGTGTGCTAAACCATGCCATATTTAAGAAAATTTTTGTACACAATGTACTGATCAATTCAAATCCCCATATACCCTTTCTTAGAGTTATTACCCCTAGGTATTGTTCTTCTAGATCCACCACCACTATTCATATCTATACAGGGATGTAATTTCATGGAAACCACTTTCTCTATCCTTCATCCTAATTTGCATAAATCTTCTTATATGTTGACTTATCCAAATACTTATCACTTGGTTAATCACTATTTTCATCACATCCTAGTTTCTGAAGGATTACTAAAACTTTGTATGATAGAAATTATAGAATTTTAAAAAAAATTCCAGTGGGATAAAATTGATACCTATTAGGGATATCCATGGGTGGATACACCTCCTAGGAAGGACTCTGATCACTATACCTAGTGGTATCTTTTTTCTCATAAAGACATTGGGAGGAGAATCATGCTTCAACCCAATGATCACACCTGATTGTTCCCAATGATTAGATTCCCTTATATAATCTGATACCATCCATAGAGACCCAAAAATATTCTACAAATATATAACATCATAATAGGTAAATATTCATTACATAACATAATTACCCAATCTAAAATCATATAGATCTAATTCCTTTAGAATGTTGGACTCATAAAAAATTGGTTCATAGGTGAACTAAATCATATCCCACTAAGTTATTCATTACTAGAACACTTCATAGACATATCATACACAATACCTTTATTCATAGCCTGGGGTAAGGTAGTATATAAAAGTGTGATATCATATGATCATTAAGGGTAAGCAATGGATATATAAACACAAAAATAACATAAGATTATGTGAAAATGAGACTAACATTTTAAAACCTTACTATTCATATCATTTATCATTAACATGATTCATAGAATAAATCTTCAAAGTTAAAAAGACTTGAATCATAAATTAATAAAAGAACATGACCTATGAGAACATAACATTGGCATAAAACATAGATTTATAGAATAAAAATAACAATAGAAAATATTTTTTCAAGGGTATCTACCTTGAAATTATTAATATGATAGTCTTGTGATAACCACATGTGTATCTACATTGAGATTGGGATATCTTCCTATGTACCCCATTTTGGGATTGGGATAACCTCTCGTGTAACCTCTTTTAAGCTTGGGATGACATATCATATACACAATTTTGTGAATGGGTTAACCCATTATGTATTATATGAGTTCATAGATAATTAATAATTACTCAATTAATTGGAGGGATATATAGTTTCCAAATTTTACATAATGAAAATAATACATTTGTGTTCCAAAAGACCATAAAACACTTATAATATCATCACCTGATAAATGTAACTAGATTTCATAAACATTTCATCATACCACAACCCATCGAAATGAAATATGTTTCATAAGAATATAATCATAATAATAATAATAATAAACCATCCTGAGACAGAATAAGTATGGTATGATTAAATAATACTCCTTTTAGAAATTATTAAACAACAAAAGTTTCTATCTTAAATGGAAAATGATTTTAAGAGATCACTTGGAATATTTCAGGATAAAAATAACCTTTCACCTTTAACACAACTCATTTAATATATAAGTTTTTTTCCTAATATTAACTAAATTTGTTTATTGAAAATAACCTTGTATAATTTTAAATAAAGAAGTAAGTTATATCAGAAATCATTTAGGGAAATATTTTTAATTTCATACACATTAAAATTAATATGTTATTGTAATTTTCAATAAAAATAAAAATTGACTTGTTCGAAAAACTATAAGATGATACTTTTAATTCATATTTGTAAAAAATAAAACATGTTTAAAATTTTATTTAATCAATAATTGGATAATAGTAAAAAATATTCTTTAAAAATATTATAAAATAACGACATCAAAGAAAAAGTGTTTTCATACTATGAGAGAAATAAAGTCTTTATTTATTAAAAACATTCCTTTTTACTCTTGAGTACATAAATAGATAATAATGAAAGGAAAAAATTTAATTTCAAAAAAACCTAAGGAAAATAAAAGTCATTTGTTTCATGATATATATATCATAATATTTCATCATTGTAACATTATCATAGACAACCCTGATAAAGAATGAGATTGTAACATGAAACCTTTACCATTTTCGTCAATTTTGAATCATAATACTTATGAAATAAAGAGAATTACATATATATTTATATCCCATAATTAAAAATTAAAATAATCATAAAATAAATCCATGGTAATTATACACACCACACAGAATAAAAAATTGGTGAATATAGAATGTGTCCCATAGAAATAAAAGTGAGAAAAAATATCATACCACTTTGGGAAATTTTGAATCGTAATCCCCATAAAATAATAAAATCAAATGAAAATTTAAATATAATTAAAGTATGGATATTAATTATGTAATAAGTGAAAGGTAAGGAATATACAAAAAACAAAAGAAACAAGTGGTGAATATGGCATATGTATCCTAGAAATAAAATAGTGACGAAGGATCTCATACCTCAAGTTATGAATTTATTCCTACACATTATAACCTATTATATAATAAATATAGGTTTATTATAAAATTATTCCATAAAAATAATCATATACATCATACCATATATGATTTTATTATGACCTTTTATAACTGGTTTATCATATATTCTATGATAAAATCACGTTTCAGGTAATAGCTGGATCGT
This sequence comes from Viscum album, assembly GCA_963277665.1. Taxonomy (NCBI): domain Eukaryota; kingdom Viridiplantae; phylum Streptophyta; class Magnoliopsida; order Santalales; family Viscaceae; genus Viscum; species Viscum album. The sequence continues at coordinate 808,053,805 of OY728126.1, read as the reverse complement.
TTTTCATTTATGTTTTTGTTTGGTATTTTTATTCGTTTTATTTAGATCATGATTCCATAATTAAATAAGGTTTAAAATGGTTTAAATAACACATATATAATTTATACATGAAATTATAGTATTACATAATATTTAAATATGGAAAATTAATTAAACTGTTGATGAAGATGGGTGGTCGAACACATGAATGAATATTGATTCCATTTTATAGATGGATAGAACAAAATAAAGGTAAAAATTAATATAACATCACATAATATATTTTTTATAATATATATCATATATATTCATTTAATCTATCCTTATTACCATATTCTACAATACAAAATGAAAAATATGTCGCATCACTTTGTAGAAGTGGTAGTGCCCACGTATGGACAAGGGACATAATTTTATTCAATAGATTAGAATTTAGGATGGTAGATGTAATATTAGAATTTATAATTTATAATTATTTCATAAATATCATAGAAATATTATAAATACATTATTATATTGATCTATAAGAGGCATTCACAGAAAATGATTTATAGTGGTTCGTGAGGCAGTAATCTGTAGTACGTACGATTAACAGTTTCATTTCCCATTTGATGTTAGAGGGGATATATATTTTTTATTAAATTAAAATAATAGAATCTAAAAATATATATAATTTTTTTTTATATGAACCTGGTAGAAAAAAATTTTAAGGGCGTAGAATAAGAAATTAGGCAAAATGCTTAGTTAAAAATGATACCTCATCTTCGGGCAACCTCTTTTGGGATCCAAAGAAATCCATCACAGTCAGGTTTTATAACAAAAATAAGGAATATAAGACTTTAGTAGTGAATAAAGGATTTCATTTTAGCTTCAATGAAGATTTAATCAAGAAAATCAATACTTTATTTCACTCCACCCACATCTCCATTCTGATAAATGGTTCTCCCAAAGGCTACTTTAAGTGCTCCAAAGGTGTTAGACGGGGGGATCCCCTCTCTGCCATTAAATTTTCTATTTTTGCAGACTACCTCAGCATATTGATTCTACTACTTGTGGATCATAAAAAACTCAGACCCATTCAAGCCTCTAGAAACTTGAATGTGCCCACTCATCTTCTTTATGCCGATGATATCATCATATTTTTTCAAGGTGAAAAAATACAAATTCAAGTGCTCAAAACTACTCTTGCTCATTATAAATTTGTATCGAGACAAGATATTTTTTGGAATAAGTCATATATATTTTTTGGGAAAAGCTACCATTCGAGAAAAAAACTCTAATTATCAATAGCCTCAGTATTAAAGAGGGTGCTCTCCCATTCACCTATCTTGGGGTTCCAATCTTTTGGGAAAGACCCAAATCTAGTTACTTTTACAACATTATTGATCAAATCACACATCAACTCTCTACTTGGAAATGTAAGTCTTTGCCTATGGCTGGAACAATATGCCTAGTTAAATCTACCATCATCTCTAAAATGGTTTACTCATTCTGGATTTAAAAATATCCTCGCAGTGGCATTAAAAAACATAATACTTTCATTAAAAAAATGGACCGGTAATATCCTTGAATGAAGTATTGTAACGGTTCCCTGGAATAAATGTTTTAAACCATTATAGAAAGGCGGTATTAGAATTAAAAATCATGAAATGTTTAACGATGATTTGCAAGCTAGGCTTGTTGGGAGAATGATTCATAATGCCAATAATGCTATTCATTTTTTGAAGAACTGATTTCTCAAAAAAATCAAAAAAGGAAACATAAATTATTTTCAGTCCTCTATCTGGCCCTCTATTATAAATATTTATCATAAGATCATGTGAAATTCTAGATGGTTAGTCAATGCTTATTCTTCATTTAAATTCTGTATTGATAATTGGATGGGTTCTTTCATATGTTTTTTGTTGCCTCCCAACCATTCTCCTCAAAACATAAATATTTCCATCAAAGATGTTATTCACTCGAACAGACATGATATTCCTGATAAAATTAACTTTATAATTGACAATTACCCATTTTCGACTTCTAAATACTTCCATGTCTGGGAACCAGCTCAAAATGGCATTCTTGACTCTAAAACATTTTACAATCATAATTTTTTGAACTCCACTGATGGTTTTGGGAGGTTGAATTCTTTTAACAAGCCTTGTATAAAACCTTCGAGACTCAATCTTATATGGATAATCTCACACAAAATAATTCCTATTGAATTGTATCTTCAATCCTTCAGTATTCATCTTTTCTCAATGTCTCATTTATGAAATCAACAAAGGGAAGACGTTAATCAACTTTATCTTTCATGTGCTAATACCTTTTCTCTTTGGAATTACATCTATAAAATTTTTAATTGCAGATGTACTTATACTGACTCTATCATCTCTCAGATTAAATGATTTTTCGATCACGATGCCTCTCATCAAATTAAGAACATGTTATCTGCTGCAGTTGTAGAATTGATGCACGTGAATTTTATTCACAACAAAGGCTCACTAACTCTCAATGTAGGTAAAGCTAGAATTGTAATTGTGGTGCAAGAAGCAACTTCAATCTAGAAAGTTCACGGTAACAACTATGTTAATGACTTCGAGATTCTTCACAAACTTCAGATTATTTGAATCATCAAGCAACCAAAACGTACCCTTGATGTTTTTTAGAAAGTCCTGCTCCCTGTATGGATTAAAGTGAACTTTGATTGTTCCACGAAAGGAAATCTAGGCCCTGCGGGTTGTAGATCTATTTTCAGAGATTACCTGGATCAATTCCATGGATGCTCTTATGGTACTTTTGGCATAGCATCCTCCCTTTGAAGCAGAAATGATGGCTATAATACATGTTGTGAATTTTTCTATTCAACAAGGATGGAAGAAGATCTGGATTGATAGTAATTCGGCCACAATCATCCAGGCTATCTAGAATGGGGAGATTCATCTCTCTTGGCCACTTACCACCCACTGGATGATATGTCTTGATATACTTCGGGATATCAACTACATTTTCATGCATGCATATGGGGAGGTGAACATGATTGCATATGCTCTTGCCAACAAAGGTATCAACCATGAATTAACATGGTCTGATACCCTGCCTCCGAAATTTCGTCATTTTTATGACAAAGATTGTATGAAACACCCATATTTTAGACTCATGTAACTCCTTTCATTTATATTCAATAAATTGTTCCTTGGTCTTTTGACTGAGGCACCACCTTCTTCAAAAAAGGCTTTGGAAGTGTTAATGTGATATGATGATGAGATTCCTTTTATATGTGGGGGATAAAAAAGACAAGTAATTTTTGAAAATAAAAAGTTAATTTCACATTTTAAATAAGAAAAAAGGATAAAAACGACTCATTATAAAATATTATACAATATATGGTTGAAATATGTAAGGAAAATTGGAATTATAGATTTTTAGGTCATTTTAACCCTTATCATTTTAGTTTGACCTCTAGTAAACCTGTTTTATCTTTAAATATAGTAATTAATCATTACTTCTTCTACAATTAATTATAACTATAAATTTGGTTTAACTTATTATAAAATATTAATTTTGATGATTCCAAATACTTAATACATTTTTTACAAATTGAATTCACATAAGTGTCAGAATATAATTTAAATTTTTACACATAGATATCAAGAAACATTAGTTTTTTAATGAATTGTTTTCATAAATAGAACAATTTTTACATCAAAATTGAACATAAAGTTGACCAAAATGTATTAAATTGTATTATTTTTGGTAATATTTAACTAATATTACTTTTAAATAATTTTAAAACATAATTTATCTTTGTAAATATTCAAAATGAAATGTGGGTTTTAATTATAATCAGTATTTTTCGTTATTCACAAAAAAATTAATATTTTTAGTAAATTATAATAAATTCACTCTAAAATAACTTTAGTGTCTTTATTTGAAAAATTAAATTAATTTTTTATACTAAAATATATAAATTGGGAAAAAAATTATTTAACATAAAAATAAAATAAAATCATTTTTTGAGAAGAAAGTTATTTTCATAGTCCATAAATGATTTTAAAAAAATATGCATTTTATATCATCATTTTCTCGTTATATATAAATATTATACTCAATTTTGAAATTTTAGTTTTCATATTGATACCTCTATGTTTAATAATTAGGTTATAATAATCATGTTTAAATAATAATATTAATAGCATATCTCGGTTCTTTAAAACTATGTTTTGTGTGTTACCTAACCAATAAAAGAAATAAATCTATTTTAAAATAAATATTTCATAAAATATTTGGGTGTGTCAAAAATTTATGCATTAAAAAATATTCTATGAGTTTTTAGAATAATTTATGTTAAATAAAATAAATCATGTATGAGTGTGATGAATGGATCGAGTGAAACATGGGATAAGAGTAATTTCAGTGCTCCCAGTGATAAGACTATGTATGGCATACTACATATTTGTCTATTTGTGGAACTAGGTTTTGGAATGGATTTTGATTTAGGAATAAGAATATGGGTTATTCCTAAGGAAACCGTATAAATTCTAACAGTATTTCAGTGAATATTGTCAATTATTAATATAGTTTAGTGTCGACTGTGGAATGTGTTTGCAATATTATTATCTATGAGAAATAATTATCATAGTATATGATTATAACAACAGGGTGTATGATAAATATATTTAATAGTAAATCAATATATTTATGAAATAAACATAACTTTTTAAATGTAATTATATTTATTAAATTTAATTTAGATAGTATTTTTTCAAAAATGAAGTTTATATACCATAGAATAGAGTGATTTTCTTTAAAAAAATAATTCTTTTCCTAGATCAAGTGTATTAAAATTACATATAATAAAAGTGTTTCATTGATATATGATAATTTTTTTTTGAGGTTCAGGTGGATGATGTTATTCCCCATGGAAATTAATGGATGTTTCATGTTTATAAAAAGAGATATGGTGGGGATATATTAATGACCCCTGTCTTTACAGTTCAATGGAACCTGGGGAAACATAAAAAGCGAACTAGATTTAAGAGAATTTTGATTTTTAAGAATTGGGTAGATTATTTTTGATGGATTATGGTTTTGAGATGATTTTATAAAACCTTTTAGGATTGGTGAATTTTTTGAATTCCAAGTTACGATCAAGAGAAGTCTCATCTACTCTATTTTGTAGTAGATAGAACTAGATAATTAGTGAACTAGTATCATTCACCAAGTGGGCTTCCCAAAATAGTGAGTTACCCCAAATGATTCAGTTATATGAGTTGGATATTAGTTACCCAATTGAAAATATTTAGATACTTAAAGGCTTATAGTCCCCATTTTTTATATTCTCATTTTTAAAAAGTTCATAAAAATTTTAGAGAACCACCTCCTTCAATCACACAATTGGTGACCAGATCCCCCTCCCAAATTTCCTTAGAATAAGTGTATGTTGAGTGTTTCATTCCTAGACTATCTATAAAATTAGATGCTTATAACTAAATATTTACTTTCATTTCACTTCAATTTTTCATTATTTTAGTATATCTACATTATCATAATACATTGATTTTCTTAATAATGATGAATTTTAAAATTTTATAAAATTATATTGAATGAGGATGAATCAAGCAATAATACGTGAGGGGATAACTCATATGACTATATGTATGGTTTTATCTATCATATAAACAAATATTTTTGGTTTATGTGGGTGTCAATAACTTTCCTTCTTAGGCACTTAGTTCAAGGAAACATGAAAAGAGATAAATTATTAGGACCCTGAACCAAGTATCCCAGAGCTAGTGACTACTTTATCACATTGGAATATGATATATGTAATCACATATTTAAGGACCAAATGTTTTATTAGTCCCTTTAAACTAGATAAATAAATGATTCCAAAATTAAATTATAAAATTAAAATAAGTACATATTCGTTTTCAAAAATAACATTTTTCCCTCTACAATATAATTCCATATCAATCATAAAACTCATCATGGATTCCTGGGAAAGAAAAAAAATAAGGGTGATGTCAAATTCTCAAAAAAATTAAGTAAAGTGGAAGCTATCATGAATCAATAATTATGATCAACATGTAAAGGTAAATAACTCAAGAAACATTCCATTTAATCAATAACCAGATAATAAAATGCATCCATAGGTAATTTCATTATGAAAATCTCATGGATAATATGAGAATTCATAATCAATTTTTCAAGTGAATAGCTGACACATATTCCATTTAATCAATAACATGACTGTAACAAATAAATAAGGAAAAATAAATATAGAAAGTTAAAAAAACTGAAAACCAATGAAATATAATCAATAATTTTGAATAAAATTCATCCAGAGATAATATAATTTGGATAATATCATTGAAATTAATTAATTAATTATTAATTAATTAATTACTTACTTAATTAAATACATAATTTTTGGACGTCATTATCCTAGGTAATATGATACATTTACCATCGATAAGTTTCACAAGAGGGATTAAAACTACTGTTATGAAACCATTTTATGTTTTATTGTTTATTTTCCTCAAGATACCATTGATGCATCAAGGGGATATATAATCTTTTTCCTCACCCAGCACTGTAAGTCGAAATCATTCCTCTTATATCAAAAAAATGTTTTAATTCATGAATAATGTTCCTTATATTTAAATATCTGTTTTAATTAATGAATACAATGTTAACAATATTTCCCCAGATAAATTAATATCTTTCAATATAAAAAATGTATGTAACAATTATATTAATATTATGAAATATACATATCCATGGTAAATAATATAAATATTTAGGGGAAATTTAATGTTCAGTGATCACAAGAGAGTGAATATTACAATGGAAAGTTAATTACTGAAAAAATTATACATGAAATAAAATTACAATACATTCAGTGGTAAAAATTATTTTAATCCATATATGTAATGAATAAGTATGGTCTCAATACAACATATCCCCAGTGTGGCATATTCTGGATAATGTTTGTTATTATTAATGAATATAAATACCATAAAAATATTGTTAAAAAAATCTTGAGGAAAATATCAGTTTAATTTTGAAAATGAATTTTTAATACATCAAAAACCATTTTGAAAATATATATATTTAAACATAACCTCTAAAACTAAAAATAAAAATATTTAAAAAAAAATTGTGGTTATGACCGTTGAAAATTTACTTAATCATTTTCATGATAAAACAATGATTTCTTTAACTTTTTGGTAAAATAAAAACATACATTTTTTTTTGAAAATGACCGGAAGATTCATTTTCAAAATTGTAAATAGAAAAAATGGGTAAAAATGGATTAAATAAATGAAATAAAATATAGTTATGAAATTATTTACAACTTGGTAAATTTTAAGAAAAAAACCCATGGATGAAATAATTCAAAATTGAAACTTAAAATAAAATAAATTATTAATTAATCAATATATTAAATTTCAAAGTGGTATTATATACACCATATAAAATAAATTAGGTGTACACTAATAAAATATTCTTTAATAAAGGAAAATTGAGATGAATTCCCTTACCTCATGATTCCTTTTGGTTGAATGTGATTTAACCTCCTATATATTGGTTTTAAAAATTTTATTATTTTATAAAATAACTATATTAAAATTTATAATGTTATATATAACCCTTTTATAACATATCATCACACATTATTTATTTATCATTCATTGTTTTCATTGTTTTGGATGTTAATTTTATTGTTTTCTCTGGTGTGTTTAGTCTAAAATGATCTGGTTCTTTCACATATTATATAGTTATAGAATATCCAGAATAATTATAATTAAATAATTATATTATTTATACATAAATTATAATTTTAAAACCAATCATGAAATATGGTTATGAAAAATGAACTATGTTAAAATCATAGTAACATTTCCATTTTCCAGTGATCATAGTGAAAAGAGGGAAAGTAATATTTTATCATTAAATAAAGATAATAATATCATATATACAATATTATTTCTTTAAATATAATTATGTTTATCATCCATGTGGTTTGGTGATGAAAATAGATTCATGTCTCTCTATGAATGCAGTAGTCCACACACACGTGAACGATGATATCATTTTTTAGTTTATGAAATAAAATGACATATTATATTTTAAGAACGATAAATATTTTATTAACATCATAATTATTTCATTTATATCACATTTATTCATTAACATGATCATTATTTCAAACAATATAAAGAATTAGTGAAAAATAAATCACATCTCTTAACATGGTAGCAGTCCACCATACACACAAGTGATATTATCATAACCCCTGCAAAAAGGAAATTAAAATGTTATATATGATATAATGACATAATAGGTATTATTATTTTGTAAATATCATATATATATAAATTATATATTTCATAATATCAATCCTTTAGAGGTGGTATTAGAGAAAAATGACATCAGTTCGTGAGGAGATAGTTTTTCAAACACACAAATGATGATTTCATAACCCATTTTATGTGAGTGGGGATGGTTGAAATTCATTAAATTAATTTTAAAAAACTCATTATATCAATTATATATATATATTCTTGTATCAAAATATTTTAATAAGAATTTATGTTGGTGGGGAAGAAAAAAATAAAAACTCTCATCAGAGAATGTTTCCTCTTCTTCAGGTAACCTCCTTAGATTTTCACCAAACCATCAAAGGTTAGATTTATGAAAGAAATATAGATTATAAAATAAGGTTATGGAATTAGAGAATTTATTATTTTCTATGATTTTATGATACTAAATGGTTTTATTCTGTTAATAGAAGATGAGAGGGTGGCCTTTTATAAGTGAGGTGTGTGGCACACATGTAATTTTTGAAATGAAAAAGGTGTACCCACATTTTTCACATTCTCAAATGATATAGAATTGAATATTATTGATATCTATACATTATATTTTCCAATATGGATATACACTAGATTTTATAGATGTTTGTTCCCATTTTAATCAATGTCTCTTTAGTTTAACCCAATTTAAGCCCATTTTACCTTAAGTGTGGAAAATATTTTTTACTATTTTCAATATACATTTCATTTGAAAATTAATTTGGATTAATTAGATAATATAAATTTTTTGTATTCCCAATATGGAATTATTTCTTCAACATTCCATGAAAATAATTTGAAAAATATTCATTTCAAATTACTTCCAAATAGGGGAAAAGAAATAGGGTTCTTAAAGTGAAAATGATCAAAAGATTACAATGCTTTTATAAAAAAATCAATAATAAAATAAATAATTTAAAGTAAATTAGATTAATTTATATATATATTGAGTAATTTTACTTTAAAACAAGTTCAAAATATTATTTAACATCATAAATAATTAAAACCAAAAAATTGTTTTCAATTAAAATTTAATATTTTCACTATTAATATATAAATTAAAATTTTTAGAAAAGTACAAGAAATTAACCATAGGATTATTTTTATATTCAGATATCAAAAATAAATTTCATTTTATAAAATAAATTTTCTAACAGTTGTAAAAAAATAATTTTATATTATCCTCAGAAAGTATAGAGAAACTATCTTTTAGAAGAAAAAAAATATTGTGTTTCTGGAAACATTTATTTTTCTTTTAATTGATTATTATTTTATTTACAGTCAAAAGATCACCATAATTTTCATAATTTAGTTAATTATATTCATACATTCCAATTTAACTATGAGTTTATAATGGTATTCTATATTATAGTTCATTTAGACTCATATTTTTTATGTTCTGTATGCTATAAAAGAGATTAAATTTAGAAAAATATATTTTTTTTGTTTATGTTTAGTGTTGCATGTTTCATACACTATAAATACAGTGTTATTAAATTTAAATTTCATGGTGATTCATTCTCCCCACCTGAAGTAAATTTATTCCTTCAAATTTAAACATTGTCTTGGTAATCAGTGGTCTAATATTTTAAAATTATTTTGTTGAAATCCCACGTCGCAAAAAAAAATTATTAAGATTTTCTCTAGATATGAGAGAAAGGATTGTAAAATTTTTATATGGAATAATATATTACTAAATTTATTTGTATTAGATCATTTTTTCACGTAAATATATAAACATGGGGAAACATTATAAATAATTTTTTAGAGTGATAAAGGTTATTGATCACAAATAAGTGACTGATCAATAGAAAGTTAATTACCTCAACAACATAAATATGTGACAATTTAAAAGACCATTTTATTCATCAGGTATGAAGGTAATATGAAAACATTTTTGTTTCAATATCTTTTCCCTAATGTTTAATAATTCTTTAGAAATGTATGAATATAAAGAATGTTACTTAATATGTTTTTATTTCATATGATCAATTTCATCCTTTAATTATGATTTAATAAATTCCAAATTCATTGGTTACTACATGAATTGAAAAAAATTTATATTTTATTCCTGGAGTAATAAAATTTAATTTTAATATACACAGACACAAACATATTTATTTTATTGTCATAATAGAAAAACCAAAAAATACACAGAGCAAAAACATAAAAAATAAGGGTATTAAGGTGGTCTGAAATAATGCATGCTAAGAGAAGCTACTCAAACAAGATCCACTAATTCGAGGGGAAGACTTCCAATGCAGGAGAAAAAAATTTAGGGTACTTCTTCATTACCTATTGAGGATAAATAATCTTCTACTTTCTTTCACTCCCCCCACATATGGAAAAGGACCACACTATTAGTCAAGATTATTCTTCATCTCCAAATTTCATAAGTAATAGGCCAGGGAGTTGTTTCCTTATCTTATAAATAGTTATGAAAAACATTTTAATTGGTTTCAATGAAAGATATAGTCATATTGTGTTCAATACATATTTTCATCCCATTTTAGATAGCATTTGATTCCCCCATAATTGAGCTTCCAGAGTAATAGTAGCTACTGTTTATAATGAAAAATGATCTGTTATAATATCTAATCACTCTGTCACCTTGTGTAGAACTAAGATTACTCAAACAATTCACATTGGTCTTCAATACACTATGAGGGGCTTCCAAAATATCCATCTTCCCACTCTTGTAATATCCTACACTATCTGAACTTGAGGATAATTACCTAAGCTCTGTAAGAGTAATTTTAGATATATTTTATTTAAATTTCTTTTATGAGCGACCCAACTCCCCCGCCATACACCTATAGTAAACTAGGATTATCAATGAAAAACTATGAATTCCTTTTGTGCCTGCTTATTTCCACTCATTCCAGATGATCCAGTATCCCCCAGCTATGAAGAATACTCTCACCCAGCCTATATGATCAGTAATTCCATAAACTTGCATTCAATTTAGCTGTAAATCTTCCCCATTGATATGATGTATGTCCAATTATAAAATATTATCAAAATAACACCAAACAGATGATACCCAATCACTATCAAGGAAAATTAAATCCATTATTTTTACATTTCCTTCTCGATAACAACAACACCCTAAGACCATAGTCATTCACTTCTTATATATATCATCGTCTGTGGGTATCCATAAATTTCAAATAAACTATATAAGAAATATATATTAAACCTGAATATCTTTACATCAGTATAAAACATTAGCCCCATTGGTACCTGACTCGATTTGATGGTCATTCCTATAATCTATAGTTGAGAAAACCCACGTTGTTGCAATAGTGAAGTTCAGTTTGTCTTTTTAGATGTTAACTCAATTCCATCAAATATACATTGGTGATATTAATTAATAATTTCATAGATGAAAAAAGGGAATTGTCTTTCTAGAGAAAATGATATATCATGTTTTGAGTAGCCTATGAATCCAAGATGAGCACCTACCCTGTTATCGAACGATAAGTATATATTTCTTCTCTCCGTAATCCACTGAGAATGTCATGGATGACTGTGAATTTTATGTGGAGGGACTACTATAACCATAAAAATTAGCCCCATATAGCCTCAAGTGTCAATCAGACTTATACATAACTATCATTCCTCATAGGGATCGCCTCTCCATAACCCACCAAACCAATTTTTCTTTTAAACACTCCATTAATACCTCCACACTTCGTAGATTTATTCCCCCATAATGAATAGGTTTGTACATACTCTTCTATAAAGCCCAGTGGTGCCTACCCTCCCCATTAGAATCCCATATGAAATATGTCAAGATATTCTCAGTATTTCTCATCACCCCTTTTGGAACTTTGAGGACTGTTAACACAGAAATCTAATCAAAAGTAAGAACACATTTTATATAGTTAATTATACCATTGAAAGAAAGGAAATAGTTTTTCATTTTGTTGGTCCTATTGATGATTTTATTAACAACTTGATTACAATGATTAATGAGAAAGACCCATGACCATCTTAAATAAAATGGGTAATCACCCAACTTGTGGGTTGTCATTTTCAAAAACTATATTAAAATAATTCCAATAACATTCCAAAAAATATTATTCAAATCTATAAAATATAATTAATTATTAAATATACTGTTTACTAAGGATTTTAATATAACTTATTTTTTCCCTATAAATTCAAATAAATTAATTTGAATATTATTACAATGTAATTAATGATCATATTAATCATAAAAATTACCAATACCTTTAAACTCATATTTATACAATGTAAATGAATTATTTATGAAATAAATTTTCCAGGAATACATTTACTTTCCATAATTTTCTCCTAAAATATGTTTAATATTGGTATAATACTATCACATAGAACCAAAAAAATGGGTTTCTAAGACCTTTAAATTATGATCAAACATGAAGTGATAAAACCATGATGATATCCATAACTCTTATTTATTGATGAAATGTATTATTCTAAAATTTAGCAAAATCCTTGGATGTTTAGTCATCATATAACCAAAATATGATTGGTAAAAATACTTATACTATTTAATTATTGATTTTTGATACATAAATACTTAGAACATTTTATTTCAATATTATTTCTTCAATGATCTAGGGTCCAACCGTTAGAATAGGTAATTGACTCGTATAATGCACATCTTATCTATAATTATGATAATTAAATATTAATGGATCCCTATGATGAGACTTATTTCTTTCCATAAAACTATTCCTTTCTGGTCAATCATTGATTACTTTATTCCATACTTTCCCACATAATAAAACATTTTACAATTCCTTTGAGAAATATTCTTTGATATCTGAAACAACATAGGTTTAATTATGATAAATCATTTTCATTATCTATTTAAATCCTTCATATTATATTATAAATAGAATTTGAATTATCCTAAAAATAACCCCCATAAGTTTCAAACCAGGTTCATAGTAAATCTTAATTTCTTAAATCATGGGATGATCGGGTCAATCCTGATCCACCCTTCTCAGAGTAACTACCCCTAAGTACATTTGTGATTGAACCAAAAAACTTTTAGTATCTAGACAGGGATGTATTTCATGAAAAAAAATATAATATCTACCTTACCAAAACATAAATGTGTTCTTATATACTTATCCACAATGTATATCACATGGTTATGATCCCTACTTTTGGTTTTCCTAAATCTATTTTCCAATTTTTCTATTAAGCTTCCTTTGATACCAACCACAACAACCCAAACCCCATATCCCATACATGGTGTATAATTTATTAAGGTTTTATAATATACAAGAACTAACATCTCAAAGTACTGAATAATTTAGTAGTCTGGGTAAACAAGACACATACATGATTCAAAAATAAGATTTGAATAAAAAAATTACAATATAATTTTTCTTGACAATAAAATTATTCCTTTTAATATATCCTTGAATATCAATTAGGGTACACATGATGAATTTCTTCTTAATAAAATAAGATAAAGGTGAAATCAAATCCTCAGTAATGGTTAAGTAGAGTGAAAAATATCATGAATCAATAAGAATAATCAAAATGGGATGGTAAATAAATTAATACATATAAAATTTAATCAATATATTGATAATGAAATTCCTCAAGAGGTAATATAATTTTTAAAAATAATGGATAAAAATAAGGAATAATAAATAATTAAAGGTAAATAACTGAACACACATTCCATTTTATCAATAAAATGACTATCATGAATAGTTAAGGCATAGTCAATATGGAATGGTAAATAACTGAACACACAATCCATTTAATCAATATATGAGAATGAAGTACATAAAGAGAAAATATCATTTTGAAAATATCATGGATAATAATAAATAATTAATTAATTAAGGAAATACTTAATTATTGGAACCTAGGAGCTTCGGAATTATATACCACAGCTTTTAAGACCTCTCGCAATACAGTTTAAAACTATAGGTAAAAACTCATTTAATGTTAGCTTACGGATTCTCCTTATGATAAAACTGATGCATCAAGGGGATATATAATTCTAATTCCCACCCATCAACATAATTCCATAGAATTTATCATATATTAAATAATAAATTTAATTATAGAACAATGTACCTTGTCATAAAACATACATATTGAGTAAATAATATAGATTTACAAATATTTCCCTAGAAAGACAAATAACATTCAATATACAACACCATATGTAAAAATGATATATTTTTTAAGTAAATAGCATATCTATGATAAATAATATGGTTATTTAGGGGAAATTTAATGCCCAATGATCCTAGGAAGGTGGATATTTCAATGTATAGTTTAACACTACATAAATGAATCAAGAAATTGAACTTCAAAACTTTCCTTTTTCAAAATGATCATAACCCATCCATAGAATGATAATTATGGTATTAATAAAAAAAATTACTAGTGGATCATAAATATAATATGGTAATTTTCATTGATGAGTATAATTACCATAAAAATATTCTTAAAATGTTTCTTCAGGGAAATATAATTTTTAATTTAGAAATGACTTTTTAAAACATCACAAAAAATTATAATTCTTTTCTATAAAAATTATTTTTTAAACTTATAAAATATTCTTTAAAACTATTTATCATGATTTTTTAAATTATTTTCATGTCATAAACATTAAAAAATGATTCCTTACAATTTCTAACAAAATCAAAACTAACATAGTTTTTAAAAAACATCATTATTTCTTTTAAAACAGATTATAAAAAGTTAAAATATGTAAAAACTTATTTAATAAATAATTTTTAAAATGTTCCACAAAATTATTGTAAATTGTTTTTGTAAATAACGTACTAATAGAAAATATATTTCTGAATTAAGAGAAAAATGGAGTCTATTTTTAAAAAAACATTTTATTAATTTTTTTATGTACCAAATATCTGAAAAAATGATAACATTACTTGAAAATATAAAGAATAAATACAAGAGAAGAATGAAAATATTTTTTATCATAATATGATCAAATAATTTCCTTTATTTAAAATTTAATAATAACCAATCTTGGATAGAATTATATTGTGATATAAACCCAAAAAATTATCATAACATTGAAGTGAAAATTAACAATTGAAATAATTTTGTGTATCAAATGTAATAGAAGAAAATAAATTTATAAACAAAACAATATATTGTGAAAATTCATTGCACACATAATCTTATAATTTCAATGACATTGAATGTGTAATATAACCAAATAAAACATAATTTAGTTATAAAATTATTTACCACTTAGTAACATTTATCTCAAAAACTCATGGATGAAATAATTTCAATTGAAACTAAAAATTATATAAATTATTAATGAATTATGATAATAAATTTCAATGGAATTTATGTAAACTTTATATGTCAAATTAGGTGAACAATAATAAAATATTCCTCAATGAAGGGAAATTGAGACAAAATCCCTTACCTCAAGATTCTGTTTGGTTGAATAAGATCTATCCTCTTGTAAAATGGATTTAAATATTTTTTTAACTTATTAAAGAACCATATTAATATTTATAATATCATATACTATCCTTTTATAACATCTTTTCACACATTTTTAATTACCTTTCAGTTTTTTATTCTTTCCTATATTGATTGCCTTGTTTTCTCAATCATGTTTCATCGTGAAAGGTCTATTTATTGAACATATTATATAGTTTCATCACCACTAGATTAATAATAAATACATATTTTTAATATTTATATATAATCTATAATTTTAAAAATAGTAATAAATATTGTTATGAATGATTTTCTATGTTACAATCATTGAGACAGTAGGTTGTACATACACATGTGAAACATTTCCATTTTGAAATCATCAATATAGAAAGAAGGTGAGTAATATTTTATATTTACATGATTATTATAATATAATATATAATAAATTATCTCTTTTAATATTCTTATATATATCATCTATGTGGTGTGTACATGAAAAGAGTGTCACGTCGCTTAATGAGGCGGTTGTACACACGTACAAGAATGAGGTTATCCTTTTTAGTGTAAGAATAAAAATGATATTTTAGATTTTTTTAATTATAATTATTTAAATAATAACATAATTATTTTATAAATACAAACTATATTAATTCAATTTATTATTACTAGATTTCTTTTAAAGCGTTAGTGAAAATTGAATCATGTCGCTTCTCAAGGAGGTAGTCTGCCATATACATGGGTGACGTTATCATATGCCCTATGGAATGGAAATGAATAATTTATATATGATATAAAGAATAAATAGGTATAATAATGTTATAACTATAATATATATACTTTTTTCCCAGCATAATATCCCTCTATGAGAGGTTATAATTTAAAATTGAATTACATCGGTTTGTGAGGCGGTAGTCCTCCATTAACTCAAAAGATGATTTCGTAACCCATTTGATGGAAGTGTAGAATTTTATAGGTCATAACATTGACATAGACATATATAAGTATATAGATTATACTGAGGTTAATGTATAGTCATGTTTTAATAATAATTTATTTAGTTGGAGGTAGAATTAAAATAAAAGTACTCGTTAAAGAATGTGACATCTTCTTTGGGAAACCTCCTTAGGCATGCACTAAATTCCTTTATATGATGGACTATTTCCTAGAATAAGAATTTTAGGACAAATTTATATACTTTGGGAAGTTATTTAGGTAGTTAATGTTAGAAAAAAGGGTTTTAATGTTTTAATAAAAGAGTAGATGGGGAAATATTTTGTAAGCGAGGTGAGTGACACACTTGAAATTACAGAAAGGAAAAAGGTGTAACCACATTTATCACATTGAAAAAGGGTATAAAATGGATTATTAAAAATAATTATATAGTATAAGGTCTAAATAAATTTATAAAATATTATTTTACATGTTTTGGGCCATATTTATTCCTTATCTCTAAATTTTTATCCCTTAGTAAACCCATTTATACCATTACACAGTAAATAAATTTTATAGTTTTCCGAATTTATTTTGAAAAAATATAAGTTGACCATATTAAATAATATAAATTATTCTTATTCTAAATATGAAATCTATTTTTCCAAATTACATTCACTAATTTGTTAAATTTTAATTTAAAATTAATATCACATACGTGATGGAAAATATGGTTTTTAAAGAGATAATGTTCAAAAGTTTACAAATTTTTATATCAAAATTCAACATGAAAATAATTAAATAACACCAAATTGGTTTAATATATATATACATATATATACTAATCTTACTTTATTATAAATTTTAAATATATTTTTACTTTATAAATAATTAAAATGTAATGACTGTTTTCAATTAAAATCAGTATTTTTCACTGTTTATCAAAAAAACATTTTATAAAAAATCAAAAAAATCATAATACTATATTTTTTATATTATTATATAAAAAAATATTTTTTTTGGTTAAATAATTTTTTTAAAATTTATAATAATTAATTATATATTATTCAAGAAAATCAGGACTAAACGGCCTTTTGGAAAAATCCATTTTTTTAGAAAACATCTCTTTTAATTTTAAATGATTTTTACTTATTTATAATCAATATATTACCATTGAATTTATTTTATACATGTTTAAACCATTACAATTTAATGATTTATTTAGTATTATTAAAACCCTACATCATAATTTCTAGGTTACAATGGTCATGTTTAGATAATAATATTTTAATAGAGTATCATGTTTCATTTATACATGATGTTATGTGCATCTCAATCTATTGAAGTAATTGAATTTATCTAAAAATAAATAAACTAAAATTTATCATGGTGTTATATATTATTATATTTAATTTTATATATGTTTTCAAACATTATGCCCTTATTTTAAAATATTAGGGTTTTATAATTCAGATATTGCTTGTCATACAAACTCATTAATATTATGAGATATTTAAATTTCATAAAATAACTATTTATTTAAGGGTAATTAAATTTAATAAGTGTATATTATAAAAACCAGACATTTTTAAGTTCTACATATTCTTTAAGAATTATAAGTTTAAACAATCTATTTATGGATTGAAAATAGATTCTCAGAGTTGGAACATTCAATTTTATAATATAATGAAAGAGTTTGGTTTAATTAAAAATGTGGGTATGTGTAGAAAATAGATAGTGGGAGTGTTGTGGTATTAATAATATTATTATTAGACGTTATAATTCTTATTATAAATGGTGTACTTACATTAAATTCTTTAAATATATGGTTTTCAAAATTATTCAAGATTGAAGAAATGGTTAATATAGCCAACATAAATTTTATAAAGGCATATAATGATATATATATATATATATAAGAGGATTTTTGTACAGAGACAAAATATATATATTATTAAAATTATAAAATGGTCTATCATGGTGAAATTAAAGATGAGTTATTTACAATTGTTTCATGATATTAATTTTAATAATATTTTAAATCCCTTTAAGGAGTTATAAATAATAGAGGGGATTATATATGTGTACTCAATAAGATCTATCTTTTATGAATTGTTGTGTACTCAACCTGATGTCTCAAATTCATTAATCATAAAAATTATAAAAAAATCAAGTCACTGTGAGAGTCCCTTTATTGTTTTCAAAATTTTCTTAAAACAATTAATAAGATGTAAAGATGTTTTTTTGGTCATTGGAGGGGAAGATATGATCATGGTAAAGAGTATCATAAATACTATTTTACAATATGATAATGGCATAATGATATCTCAATATAGTTGTTTTCCTAAAATAGTGATGAAATTAGTTGTAAGAGTTCTAATCTAGTCAATATAGTGGAATAGATAATAAAATAATAGTGCATCACTATATCAAATGTTTTGAAGGGAAATATTTTGGTAGAGAAGATAATTTATGAACATGGGATGTTTCCGTGAATTAGTAGAGTAAATTATATTTACTATTATGAAATATATTCTATTTTTTATAAAAATGAACCAAATTCCAACCAAAATACCAAACACATACTTTTTCAAATACCATATCATCAAAGAGATTGATGAGTGGGGTGATGTAAAGATGATTTTGGTGGATACAAATGAAAATGTTGAATAGCAATTGGAAATACCATTAGAATATAATAACAATGATGTTCATGATTAATATATTGGTATATATCAAATAATATATTCTATTTAATTGTTATAATATTTATAATGGTTTTATAATTATAGAAATGTCCATTTATAATTCATTAATGTGTGTAAAATTTATATGTAATGACTAGTGTAACCACAATATCCCCTCAAAGAATGAATTTAATTTTTCACTAATCGATAAACATCATGTTGTATTGTGATATGTGATCATATGATATGAATTTTATGAGTATAATCTTATATTCAATGTAATCGGTTATATAAAATAAATGGTATAAAGTCATGAGATCACAAATGAAGACATATTATGTGTAATAACCTGAAAAATTATAACACTTGGAATGTAATGTGTTCATTTATATATTTAGTGGTCTATGATTATTATTAAATACAAATACCATAAGTTTTTGACATAACTGGAATGAGAAAATTCAAAGCTTAATACATTTCTTTGGCAAGCCTTCAGATTTTTCTAATGAGGGTGAGGTATGGTTTATTGTTGAACATGTCATAGATTTGAGCTTGATGTTAATTTTATTTATCTACTTATATGATAGGATAAGATATATAGAACCCTGATTTAATATGACTGTTATAATGTATTTTCATGATTTGTTGGGTGATGTGTGATGTGCTCACCTACTTTGATGAAAAAAATGTGATATATTCATTTAAATTGGTCAGTCTATTTTATAGAATCATGAATAAATGTATTGGACTATACTATAATGACATGGTGTATGGTTCTCCCTTGGTATAATAGATAATGGATGTTTATAAAAATTTATTTAGTTTCTATAGATATGTATTGTGGAGAATATTTTAATATACATATATGAGTGTGTTTGATACAGATCATTCCAATTCACTTTTTACCTTTAGTAGCATTGATGTTTTTTATAAACAATTACTTACATAAAAATGTTGATTAAATCATTAATAATGGTTTTCTAAGCATTAAATTCCCATATGTTGAGACATATTTTCCATTAATTGGGATAAAATTTTAGTACAGAATGTGTTCCTAAAATACGAGGGATATTATGACAATCATATCAGATATATTTTGGATGGGTTCACAAATTGTTATAATGTTTTTCATGAAGTCCTTATAGATTTATTGAAAGTTTGAGACTGTCTATTGACACTATTTTTTCAAGGAATAGGTTTTATCATATCGTTTGGAGATATTATATCCTTCCAAATCATTAAGTAATTACAGTTTCTAGTGGGTACAATTTTAATTAATAATAGTTGTTTTACTTCAAAAAAGACTCACTTAAAATCACTATAAATTCATATCAAAATAATTTATAATGAGGTATTCCGGGATTACTATTTTACCATTTTATTCTATCATTTTATCTCAACAGTATATTGGATATGGATTTTCAATTTTCTTATACTACTAATGGGAATATAAAATTCTCAAAAAACCCTTTATGGATTACCAACCCCATCAGAGAACTCGTGCTCTATTGAGAAAAATAGGTTGAAAGATTGAGTAATTAAATATATTTATATATTAATCATGGACTGCAAATGTGGGAATTCATGACTCTATAATACATCTGGGGGACCCATACGATGTTATAAAAAATGTTGTTTTAATATATTTACCAAAAAAATAAGTCACATTGCATAATTATGCGAATTTTTTAAAAAAAAATTGTTTATAGGGGATTCATGCCTTGAAATCATCAAATCATCATAAGAGTACATAACCTCATGTACATTTGAATGTTCATGCCCAAACCCAGTCATTTTTCATATGGAATAACAAATGATAATTCTATCAAATTATCCTTGAGAATGGACCCATATGGACAAGATTATTTCACCATCATATTCTATATTTAAAAATTACAAAGATAGTGTATTCACTAACCAAAGACCAAATCATTGTAAAAAATGTATGAAAATCCTCACAAAGCGTACATATCAAGTTATAACCTTCTGTGAAATTAACCCAGATACTGTATAATCGAAATTTACATTCTAGGGATCTGAACCCATTGACCTCAACCCTAAATGAATAACTAAATGCTGAAATAATTTCCAATTCATGAGGGTAATCCATTCTACAATTTTCCTCCACAATCCATATTCAACACATACATAGTAGGTACCAATATTAAAATTCCACTTTTAGTTACTAGTTTTGTAGTGTAACTTTTCCATTGGGATATTATACCATAAAAACATAATACATATCATCAATAAATTTTAATCATTTCATAACCAATTGTATTATGATGACACTTTTCACATTTAAAAATAAGAAAATTTCAAGGTCTCATGTTGCATCACAACATTTCAGATAATGGTGAAATGTAACACTAAGTAGCATAATATTACTATTATCATCATCCATATAGAATCTCCCTTTCCATGGTGCATTCTAGATATCATTAATTATTACTTATTCCCACCAACAATATATTTGGTGAACATGATTTAATAAAACAATAAGTGGGAAGAGTTCGAGAGGAAGACTTGAAAAAATATTTCATTATTCATTTCTCAATAAGATATGATAGTTTTATTTCAAAAAATTAATATTTTAAAATAAATATATAGTTTTCATATTGATGAAATCATAAGTAACATAATGAAGTGAAATTAAATGTGGTTTTTTAAAGGATCATAATAATAAAATGTAATAAAAATAATAAGGATATCAAAGATTCATATTGTGTAATTTAGTCAATGAAATTGTCAAAATTTTCAATATGTATGGACCAATATATCACCAAATTACCTCCAATGTTTTAAGATATTTTTAGGAAACCTTCCAATATAAAATTACTCTATTAAGTTATCGAAGGTCGATTTTAAAAATGAAAATCATATAGAGGAAGGGGTGTTAGCCAATATTTTTATTAAATATCATAGTCATCAGGATAATCATGAATAGTACTTTGTAAACAAAAATTACACTGATGATGGAAAAAAATCATGGGGAAACATATAATATCATGGTACAACAGTCATCAATCAATGGTGACCCAAAAAACACAACGTGATCAAAGCCCCTTGAAACAGTCTATTATTCTTGGTTAACTCTAATTAACATTAGACATCTGAACAAAATTTTGACATAACATAGTGTGTCATAAAAAATAATTATGTATATGGAAATTTCTATGTGACCCTGACACCTCCTTATAAAATCCCAAAAAAATTCACTCACACAATTCCAATCACATACCAATATATATATTCATATAAAAGTTTTTAAGCATTCAATTGAAATATCTAGCTCACTACATCCTCCAAAACCTTCATGGATTATTATCTTAGAAAAGTGACTCTAACTCATAGAGTTGTTACTAAATGTCTCACAAGTAACTATAAAATTCCCATTATCCTTCTTAATAATTCACATCCTACAAAAAAACACACACCAAAGGTATCACTTATTCCCAAAGGGTCTACTTATATTGATCCTTGATCACAACCAAGCACACTAAAAAGGCAATGTAGTCCTTGGTGTTTCCTATTTGATGATGTGATATATGTTGTTCTTTTATCTTCTTATATCTCCCACCAAAAATATGTTCTGTTCTCAGTCTAAAATTAAGGGTTAGGAATTGGTGCAATCATCCTAATCCATAATTTATAGAATTTAGAATGTTCTAATTAATATAGGGTATATCTAGTTCCCCCAAAAAACTTATATAAAACTTGTCATTTTGATACCTTCAAGAACACATGATATCCCACCTCAAACCCCAGTCTCATTTATCATTAGTTTATATAGGATTCTAAAGGCTCTAATCTATGCACATTCACTCCTACATCACATAAAGCTTTTGAATCGTCAATCACCATACATGTAGAACCATTAGTGTTAAATATTCTATCATTATTTAGAATGGGTACAACTTGTGGGGTCTCCCATATAAGGACTAGAAATGAATCCATACTTGTAACATTCATAAACCCAAGTCAACTAATGTAGTGCTCCAGGACATGTCTCTTCAAGACCTCAAGCACGCATCCCCGTATGTCAGAGGTTCCCGACTAGCTGCGAGGGTCTAAAATAAAACATGGGGAGACTATACCCTATTTATCAGAGAAAGACACAATATATAATAATGAGAAATAATGGAATCAATAGTAAAAAAACTAGAAACATGAATTACCAACCATTTCCCCAAACTCGGTATAACCCACAACCAAACAATAAATATTCTATGTTAGTATAACAATGTAAAAAGTGAAGAAAATCCAAAATAATGGCCAACAGATTCATGAAATAATGGTTCATGACTCCAAGTTATAATCCCTCATCTAGTAAAATATCATTCCCCAATAAAGTACCTAGAATAAGTCCCTTTACTTTATCCTGACATTCAACCATATAATCTACTTAGGTACCCAATGGCGTCCCTAACAATGTGTGAGTAAAACTCTATAGGAAACCAACAATAGTGTATAAAAAATTTCCAATCTAAATATATTTGGATTGAAATTACTAAATAAATGATAAGTTAAATAAAAATTCAATACAAGTTCTATTTGTTAAAAATATTCAGTTTCACCATTTTATCACTTAATCCATTTTCATCACTTATTCTAGGGGTTAAGAATTTACATCTTTTACAAAATGGAATAATCCAATCAATTAATTTGAATAAAGGAATAATTAATGTTCCCTCACTCCCTAGGGATAAGCATTTCATAAATAATTACAACACAATTACATTAGAGCCTCCTTCATTGTAGTCTCGTGAAATGAAATTGTAGTGTCTCAGTCCCATTCTATAACCCTTGAATTAGGTGGTGGGGTTTATATCCTCAATCTAACCCAGCCACTTCGTATGGATCCTCAATTCAAATACTCCACAACTACCAATTCATATGCACATGTTTCTTTATCTATTTACCCCATATACCATATCAAAAACGAGACATAAATTAATAAAAATAACATTTAAATCTCATTATTTTTTAACATGTAAATTAATTTCAATCCTTAACCCATTAGAATATTTTCCAATTACACTACATAGCCCATTTAATTCATTTACCTTTCTCATGACTTAACCTATTATCATAGACAAATATTTCCATAAATTTTCCCATTTAAAATATTAATACATTCTCATACATTATCCCATTAAACACATTCATCAATTCACCAACATTTACCCATTTTACATGTTCATAATTTCACATGCATTAACCCACTTATGAATTTCATATACAATTCATAAGTCATTTAGAACAATCACTTTATTTCATCCAGACCATTTCATATTAAGCCAAATGTCCCATATTCCATTACCAAAGTCAAGAAACAAATATCAATATTCCATTTTCACAGAACCAAACATATCAACATGTTCATCATGGGAACTCCTTTATCACAAGTAAATTCTATTCTAAACATTACAACATTCCATGTTCTGAAATGTTGGCACACCCCATAGGTGGCCCTAAACAAGTATAATCAAATCTCAAAGCATCCCATATGGATTATGCGAGTTTCAATTCATCGTTTCTCCACCCATTTTACCAAATCTCACTAAAGACGTCAATTAACTAACAAGATATAAGAAATAACAGAACCATACATGAAAAAATCAATGTTAATACTATGGGATATAACTGATAGACCACCAACCTTGATTATTAATATGAAAGCTCACTTAACCATATCCGTTGACTTAGATTAAAAAACCCTTTAATTCCAAAACATAACATCCAACGAAAAAAATAGGAATTTAGGGATTTGAAAGAAGAAGAACAGATATACAAGCCTAAATATAGAAAAGAGAGAAAATAAAAGCATTAGACTCACCCAGATCATTGATCCAGACCCAAAGGCACTCAAAATAGCCTAGAAATTAATGAGATTTTTCTGTGGAATGCCTTGTCCATTATGGTTTGTCACTAGGGTTTCAAGAGAATAAATGGTGGAATAAATGGGGTACAACACTTAGAATCATGAGGGGGATGAAAAAAACCCACTTTTAAGGGGGTGGATGGTTTGGATGTATGGTTTTCAAACTATGTTCCAACTGTGCATCAGCCTCTTTCCAAGAGGGGTCCATGTCATATGGTTAGTTAGGGAGATCGCATAGTTTGATAAATTGTGAGCCAATCATGTGGAATGCCTTTGTCCAAGCCCAGATGGTTTGGATTTACCCATTTCATTTTTTACCTAACCATAAACCCCTTCTCCTGGCTAGCACGGTTTGGGTACACAGTTTCTAGTAACCATGTGACAACCATGAAACATTCACATAATGGGGTCATTTCCCCTTCATTCAGGTACTGAACACTGGGAACACCCACAAGCTTACTCATATACATGATAAAAAAATTATCCAATATTAAGGGATTCTAACAAAAATTTAAAGAAGAACATACCTCCACAAAGTATAGGATCTTACAACCTCTCCACCTTATGATGAATATTTATGAAGCCTCACTTCCAAGAATTTCTGAGCTTCTTAAGTAAAGATATTCGTCCACTGATCCTGCATATGTGACTCCCTCTCCCATTTTTCTTCCTAAAAATTACTATACATCCACAAAAGTAGATCCAAGGGCACAGTCTTGCATGAAAAAAATTCTCACTACAATAGACAATGAAAACAAAATTCACCTCCAAGTTTTCATCAGTTTCATGCCCAACATCCTCAACATAAATCAGGTTATATGTGCCAGGGTGATACTGTCAAATTTGTGACACATAAAAAACATTTTTTATACCACTATACCATTGTGGAAGAGCCAATAAATATACCATCAGTCCTATACTCTCTACAATCTCAAATAGCCCCATGTACCTGGTTTCCAAATTTCCTTATTTCCAAATCCAATGATCACCCAACCTTGGAGACACCCATAGAAACACATGACCACCAAATGTAAACTCAATAGGAATACGATGATGATATGAATACAAATTATTCCTACTCTGATCCATTAGAATAAATTTACAAATCAATAGAACTTATTCCAACATATACTATAGAATACTCATTCCCAACAACTCTGATTCCTTAAACTCTATCCAAAACAACAGATATCTACACGTTCTATCATAGAGTGCCTCATATAGTTCCCTCTTAATTTAATCTTGAAAACTATTTTTGTAGGAAAAATCAACAATTGAAAAGTGTTTTCCCATGATCCAAAAAAATCATGGACACCTTCTTTTAACATTTCATATAAAACCTGAATAGTATTCTATAATTTCATATCATATTTAGGGGAAAATCCATAACCAAAAACACTTGGGTACCATGTTTCTACTATAATCCTTTGCAGAATCATGACGTAAAATGTGAATCATGATCTGAAACTACTATTTTTGGAACCCCATGCCACTATACTATCTCACGAACATATAGCTCACCCAGATGATCCACGGGGAAGGTCTCACAAATAGTAATTAAATGGACCACCTTCTTCAACCACTCCAAAACTACCCAAATAAAATCATTATTCTGTCAAATCCTCAAAATATTCACCATTAAATCCATCATCACACCATCTCATTTCTATATGGAATGGGAAATGTTATAGACAAACCACTTAGTTGTAGATGACCATCCTTAACCTACTGAAAGTTAGGGCATCATGACATGAATCATATAACCAATTTCTTCATCCCTAGACAAAAATAATTCATATGAAGATCATGATACATTTTGTTCAAACCTTGATGCACTACCCATTTGATGCATGAAACATGCACATCAACTCTTATTGCATATAGTTTTGAAAAAAACATGGCCATGAACATAAATGATTCCATTATCTCCAATGTTCCAAATAGAAGGTGACCCTCACCTTTAAGACCTTCTCTCAAAACCAAACATTCTGGATCTTCAAAATGCATCCCCTTGATCAAGATTATAAACATGGAATCAACTATCAATCATTTGAGGTTTATCTTCCCTTCCCACCCTAAACCTCTGGATTCATATTGGAAAACAACACCATCATTCTCCACTCAAAACTAGAATCCTAAACTACCTGATTTTGAGTCTTCCAACTCAAACAACCTATAACAATTTTCTTATTTCTTATTGTGTAACCCATCTCAAATTCAATGGAATGATTGTATAGAACTAATATTCACTGATGAATATTGAAGTCATTTTGAGAGAATATTTACTTAAGGAATTTATGATCAGTTCACACCATAAAGTATTCTCCCAACAAGTAGTTCCACCAACACTTTAAATCATAAACCATTTCAGCGAACTCAAGATAATGAAAAGGGTAATTTTTTTCTAGAGTCCTTAATTGTCACGACCCATATTCCACAACCTGATAATCCTACATCAATAATTCCCCAATACCAATACCAGATGCTTCACAAATCATGTTATACCATTTACTTGGCTCGAGTATGATTAATATTGGTGTGGTGGTTAACCGATTCATTAATTATTGGAAAGCATTATCATATTCCCCAAACCACTATAACTTGATTCACTTCTTATTCAAACATGAAAGTGGTACTAAAAAATGAGAAAATCCATTGATGAAGCTTTCGTAATATCCCACCAATCCTAGAAAACTTTTGAAATCAGAAACATTCTTGGGACTCTACCAAGATAAAACTACTAGCACTTTCTCAGGTTCCACTGACATGCCTTCCTCTAAGATGATGTGACCCAAAAAATTGATCCAATCAATCTAGAAATGAAACTTGCATTACTTTAAATATATCATATACTCTCGTTGTCTAGTCAGAAAGATATCAAGTGTTTAGCATGATCATCATGAGTCTTGGAGTACTGAAAACTTTTATCCACAAAGACAACTACAAACTGATTGATGTGGGTAAAATATTATATTAATTAGGTCCATAAACGTTGTTAGTGAATTGTTAAACCAAAATGGCCTCACAAAAAAATAATAAAACCCATAACTTCTCCTAAAGAAATTCTGTAGTAAATAAAAAGTTATCACCCATTCCTGATGATATCATAATATCATATCAATCTTATAGAACATTGAATAACCCCTAAAATGGTGCAATAGATCATTGATTCGATAACGAGGATATTAATTCTTAATCATCATGTGTTTCAACTTCTTATAATCAACTCATAACCACAATGATCCCTCAGCATTCTTAAAAAATAACAGTAGAGATGCCCAAGGGGACATACTAGTATAAATATACCCTATATTATCTAATTCCTCTAAATGATTTTTATGTACCTATATCTTTTTTTCTAAAATTATATATGGTGGAATGGAAACTGGTTCTAATCTAGGCAGCAACTCTATCGTGAACAAAACAACCCTCTTGGTTGGAAGCCTATATAATTCCTCAGGAAATGCATCCTTAAACTGGTTCACCATAAGAGGAAATACCAATTTTTATACTCCTCCAAAATCAAGCATATGAAAATACAGTTGGGTTGTGATTTTACCCAACTACTGAAAAATTGTCCATGCCCAACCTTCCCAGACATCCCAATCACTACAATTGACATATGTTTCTCCCTAAATATATTTGACCATTTCCCTACTTCAGTAACAATCAATATAGGAATGGTATAAAACTAACTAATTCATTCCCAAATTCACATCAAAACATGAAATCTTAAGAAAAAACAAGTCCAAAAAAGAATGGTACCCTCCAACCTCAATATTACACCCCTTATGTTACTGGATATTTAATAATTTACCCCAAATGTTATATCAATTGACATAACTCAACATATATGTTCCATCACTAGTCCCAACACACTCACAAACATAGAAGATATAAATGAATTTGAGGAACTTGTCTCAAATAAAGAAATATAAATCATAGAATCTATAAAAATCTTACCTCAAACAATAGATGGTCTAGCCTTGCCACCACTAGGTGCTTGCTAAACTAAATGAAGATGACCCAAAACTCTACCTTGAGCTCTTTTCTTAGACTATATCGCATCATTACCCAACTAATATGGTCTCTCTCAACCAGAATTACCACTCCCACCACCTCATCTGGTTTGACCATTCGATCACCAACTACCTAGTTGGTATGGGGTAAACGACCCCATGTTTTCACTTGGCATCCACCTTGATCCTTGATACATGCCCAGGTGTCGAGGGTTCATATAGAACCTCTTCACAAGCCCCATTTTTTCACATGCTTGTATCTCATCTAGTGGTCACGGGCACTGACCATGCATTTTCCCTGAACTTCCACACTGATAGAAAAATAGTTTTTCACCACCCTATGAAACAATTCATCCACTCTAACTTCCCTTCATACCACCTACCTAGTGAGGACACTCAAACTGACCTTTCCTAACCTCATATGTTGCACTAGTGGATCATCCAACTAGGACAACACGACCACCACTAGAAACCTCACTCTATTTCTCCATTTAAATAAGGGAATGATAAACCACATAAGAAAACATATTTTAATAAAATATATTCCCTTGGGACTAGAACTCATGTCTAATTCCATCATGTAATCGACTTGACGTAACAATCTCATCCTCTTCTAATAATGGGAAAAAGAATTTCAATTTATTGAAGTAGCCAGCATAATTCATCACTAACATGGTCCCTCAAGACAACCTCATAATCCTTATAGCCTTATCCTATCTCAATGTCTTTAGGTTGGTGTGTTCCATAAATATATCTTGAAATTCCTTCCATAGTATACCATCATCTTGCTATGTATGAACTATAATATCCCACCAGTGCTTTGATAGTGCCCAGAATATATAAGATTCCAACTTGACGCTATTCTTAGGAGGAGTTTCCAAGTGATCTAGAATCATCTAGATGGACTCTATCTAGAACTCTTAAACCTCAGGTACCCCAATTTAGAAAACATTGGAGAGTCCTACAATGAAACTCTCTAGTCAGATCAAACATATTTGGGACTACCCTCCCTAGGTATCGTTCAATAGTCTTCATAAAAAGAGAAAGATAGTCATGGAACTCCTACTCTTCTATATTATCATGGACCAATAGGTTTTCATACTCCACTATAGGTGGATAATTCTTGGAGATATACTCTTGTCGCACAACCACCACTCATCATCATGGTAGAATTTATCTACAATGTCATACCTGAGTCATAGAACACCTACTATAAATATTCCACAGTTCATATAAATAAATTTTATCCACCAGCAATAAACTACCCATTTCACATGCACTAACATAAAAGACATATTCACATCTAGAAAACTACCCTCAATAATCCCTAATGCTGGTCATGGTCAACAAGAGGTAAACAAACATAAATAGTCATGAGTCTTCATTTAACACAATTTCAATCCATTTTACCATCAAAACATAAATCTTCCTCATTTGGGAACATTTCTCTATTTATAACTAGATACAACCAATGTTCTAACTCTTTCCTCACTTCTCAATTATAAAGATTATTTAACCATTCTTTATCATTCCTTCCATATTCCAGTTTTCATCGTCTTTATTAGACATTGCTTTCTTTGTATTTTTTGGAATATAGAATGAATTTGACCATTTATTTCCCACACACCATTACCACTTATTCCTACATTGATCCATGCCACCTCTATCACTAGGGGACTATAATGATGCATTAATTCACAAACTCAATCCATTCCATCCATGACAAAAATATCCTAAAATAGTCACATCACACAATAGGAGAATCGAGGAATGATGAAATATCATTCAACTATTACAACACAGATCAAGAAAATCAATTCCCACCCTGGGAACATGGGTTTTACCACATACATGGGTTAGTTACTCCAAAGAAAGATATAATTTCCAATACCTAAAACATCCTAATATCCCATTTACTATCTCTAAATAATAAGACCATATAAAATAACCTCTATAATACAACTTTTTAACATTCCCAACCCAAAATCCACTAAACTTGTTCCCATGTCTGGGTCACTACAAGGCCTCAAGCGCACCACCCTATATTCCATAAGCATTTGACTAGTATCAAGGTTCTAAAATAACAGGTGGGAAGAATATACCCTCTTTATTAGAGTAATCCAAAACAAATAACAATGATAAATATATGAATAAATCGAAAATAAACCATAAAAATGAATTACCAACCATTTCCCAAAACTAGATATAAACCACAACAAAACACTAAATATTTCATGTTCTGCTAACAATGTAAAAAGTGAAGAAAACCCAAAATAAATACCAAAAAAATAATCTCCAAAATAGGTCTTGACTCCAATTCTGGATCCTACATCCATGCACATCCAAATCCCCAATCAACTACCTAACATAGGAACCCTTCCATTTTCAATATCTAGAACCATGAAATCTACTCAGATACCAAATAGTTGCCTGAGTATGGTGTGAGTAAAACATAATAGGCAACCACAAATAGTTCCTACAAAATATCCATTCTAAATAGATAGTGAATGAGAGTAATAAATAAATTACAAGGTAATAAAATACCACTCAGGTACCATTAGTTTACAATATTCACATTAACCATTTTAATCACTTAATACATTTTCATCAGGCGTTCCATGGGTTAGACATTTACATAATTTAAAAAATTACCAAATACAGAGAATTAGTATGCATAATGGAATATGTCATGTTACCTAGATCACTTGGGATAAACATTTCAAAAATAATTGCAACACAGTTACCTTGGAGACTCAGTCCAGGTAGTCTCATCAAATAAAACTTTTAGGGGTATAGAGCCTCAATCTCATTAACTAACCCATGCATTATGAGGTGGGGTTTAGAGCCTCAATCTAACTCGACCAGTGGGTGTAGATCTTTTAGTCCCATAAACAATAACAACTAATCCATAGGCACATGTTTCTTTATCCACTTACCACATATACAATATCAAAAATCGTAGATATATCAATACACATAACATTCACATATCATAATTATTCAACCTATGAATTAATTTCTATCATTAACTTTTTTCCCATTTACAAATCACATTGCATAACCCATTTAACCCATTTACCTTTATCAAGCCTTGACCCATTACAATAATCAAGAATTCCCATACCTTGTCCCATTTAACAAATTCATAAAGTCTTATATGTTAACCTATTTAACACATTCATCAATTCATCATCATTTACTAATTTAACATGTTCATCATTTCACATTCATTAACTGACTTATGAATTTCTAGTACAATTCATAATTCATTTAGAACTCTCACATTATTTCATACAATGTGTTTCATATAAAGAAAACCTATCCCATATTCCATTACCAAAGTCTAAATAGAAATATAAATATTCACTTTTCAACTAAACTAACATATAAACATGTTCATCATGGGATATACGTTATCGCAAGTAAATTATATGCATAGAATTACAGCTTCCCGTGTTAGGGAATGTTGGCACACCCAAGGGGTATGTCACGAACCAGGCTGGTGCGTCATCCGACCCGGCGCCCGACCCAGTCCGCGACATGGCCCGAAGGGCGTTTCCGATCCCCACATGCTGGAAACTAGTGTCGGGCATCAAAATAAACCAGTTGGGAACGTTTTGTCCAATAACAAGATAAATAAACATAAACTGAACAAGCATATAAATAATGGAAAAATAAACTGAACAACTTGGCAGTGGAGAAAGGAAATTAAAGAAGCGACGTGACGTACCTCAAGTGACCTCGTGGGTCAACGCGGAGCCTAAACCACACTAGCTCCCAACATCAACCCAAGGGTAAAACCTGCAACTGAAAAGTAGAGTAGGCATGATCACCAATATGCTCAGTAGAAATGCCATAATATAACCACGTCCTATGCCCTCGCCTTTAGTAAGAAATCCAATTATGCCAGTTTTAAAATAAGATATAATAAAATGATGTTTCTCCTTTTCAAATCCAAATAACGAGTTTTCATTTTCAGGTAAAGCATTTTACTCCCAATACATTTTCAAAATAGGTTTCAAACATTCATTAACATTTAAAAATGAAAAGAAACTAGTTTGGATTAAAATATGGTTTTCACAAACAAGACATCAAGTATGAAACAGCTGAAAAGAAAGTTACATCGTTAGAAGCATGACACAAATGAGCACCATGGGTAATCCCTATAGGCAGCTAGAACAAGTGGGAACCTAAAGACCTCATTCCTCAGTGAAACGTGTCTTATAAGACCACGAACCTCAGAAAACGTGGCTTAGAAGGCCACGACCCTCAGAAAACGTGGATTAGAAGACAACGACCCTCAGAAATTCATATGTTTAGTTACTATTGTTGCGTCAATCCTGCTAGACAAACTGGGACGAACCCCTGCCATGTCATCTAGCATACTAGTCCTGGTCACCCACCTAGATACCCAGGTTTCCCCTTGTGCTCTATTTCAAGTGGTGGCAAGTTTTCCTTATCAAGAAAACATATATGTACATAACCCTTTATTTTTCTAAAACTCATTCAACATCTCACCACTACTCTCCCTCCATGAGCACATTCCCCCTCTTTCACGTCCCACAATTCATAAACATCAAATTAGGCACATGATAACACATTAAACCAAAAAAACATTTTTCTAAACCAAGGGGGGCGTGCCTCAATAGAGGTTTTTTCTATTTCATAAAACATTCTTAAGATGCCAAATGGGATTAATTACATAAAGGGAACATTTTTTACAATCAACCGGCCAAAAGGCCAAACACCTTTGGAAATACACCTTACTAATTCAAAACCACTTAAGAAATCAATTTTTCAGGAAAAGTCACTTAAGAAAAACGGCGTTTGAAATACATTTCAATTTTCAAATACAAGGCATAATAGTTTCTAGAAACTGCAATCAGATTCCATAGCATGTGTATATAGAATAGTGTAAAACATATTTTTAAAACAACCAAGCAATTATGAATTTCAAATTAAAAGCTTAGTCATAGAGGACCTACCTCAAACATGTCGTTATTTTTCGATGGCCACTCGAACCGACACTTAGCACATACACATACATGCATTTATACATATCTATATACACACCCCTAGCTGCATTGCAAATATTCCCCGTGCCATGAGGGAATATGTACAAAGAGGGCATATATATATATATATATATATGTGCCTTACCATATGCATGTACATGTAGTATCCTCGAAACTCGTGGCCCAAAACCATCGAAGCAAGGACCAGCGCACTACAAAAATAATTTAATAAAAATAATTAAACACTTAACAATCTATAGAATGTTTCAAAATAACACATAAGGGTTTGCGCTAACAAAGCACCCATTTAATATAACACAAGAATTAATTGCATAAACCATAATCGTCATCAGCAATAAGAGAGATCAACAAGGGAAATCAATATCACATCACAACTACCAGTTGGGTCTTCACTCATTTCATAAATATTTGAAAAATCAATTTCCAAAAAAATCTGAATTTTAATACATTGTTCCAAAGGAAGGCATAAGAATATTCAAGCGTACCAACATAAATCCAAGGAAACCCCATTTCCATTTTATAAAACCAAAAACCCTTTTAAAACTAAAGAAAATTATTGAATACAAATACATCCCATGCTAAAACCCATTTGACCTAAAGTTCAATCATCAAGTGTATTTCACAAATAAAACTTTTATTGGAATTTTTATCAAACATAAAAAATGGATAAAACCCCATTTCAAAACCAAGTTCCATTTTGCAAGGCAATCCTCCATTTCAAATTAAAAGTGAAAACCCCATTTCAAATCATCTGAGGTCGCACATCAATTCTAAACAAACTTACCATTAAATGATTTGATATACCACATAAAAAAATTATGAAGCAACTCCAATCAGTATTACCGATCTTTGAACACAAACGCCAAATCAAAACATCTTCCAAGGCCAAACACACACCAATAACACGCCACTTACATAACCCATAAAACCCATTGAAAATATTATAATAAAGCACATAATCAATTTAACCATTTCCAAAGGCCATTTCAAATCATCACATAAACCAGAACCAATTCGAAAACATGCATTCCATTTTTTAATCCATTTCCAAAACATGTTTTTCACCATCCAAAAAATTTAAATAAACCATTACGCAATTTATAAAACAACCCAAGGAAACACCTCACTGCCTCACACTGAGAAAATACCCAAAATCCCCTCTTTAGAAACAAACGCACACTAAAAACCTTTACACAATTTAATTAAAACAATTTTGCATCCTTATAAATTTTTTAAGGTATTGTTCTAAATTTTCATAAACCAATTTTTAAAGCGTATAACACATCTTTGCACACAAAACAAACTTCAACCTTCTTTCATTACAAAATGCACACAACACCACATTAAGAACACAATATTTACCATTTATAACAAATAATAAACAAACTACACAACTTACAAAACACTATCAATTGACCAGATACAAAGTTCTCAACAGAAACACACTCATACCATAATAACACACCCCCAAACAAAACAAACGCAAACTAAATTATTTTAAAAACTAGTTTCGCAGCAAAAAAATTAATTAAAGAACATCCTAAATTAATTAAACAAGCAGATTAATTGATCAAACAAAACTTATATGTGGAGACACTTACCATCGGTGTCGAAACATCGAATTCCGATGCAAAACTATGATCGCGCGCCAAATGAATCACAAGAAACCCCAATTTGACCCTGATTCAAGAATTTGAACCAAAATCAACAAAATCAAACCAAAATAGAGAGCATAAAAACAGAAAACCATATTCTGCAACTCTACTACAAGAAGAAGACAACCTGTGCTGGGGGTCGCGCACGCAAGGGGAGTCCGGCCGGAGGTGTTGTGTGTCGATGGGAGTCGCGTGAGGGGTAGGGTGTCTTGTGAGTAGGAGGGGGAGGTCTTCGGTCACAGGGTGCACCAGTGGTGGCTCTCTGAAGGCAGGTCGCGAGAAGGAGGAGGCTCGGTCGCGCATGAAGGGAGCCATCACCGGAGGGAGGGAGGCGCGCCGGAGGCTTCGGCTGGAGGGGGAGAAGAGGAGCGGGAGGAGGGTGGGGGTAGCGCGAATGGCGCAATGCAGGGATAGGGGGATGAAAACGTGAAGAAAAGAGGGGGAGGAAGAGAGAATAGGGAGAAAGGAGATAAAAAATGGAGAGAATAGAGGAGGAAAAAAAGAAAATAAAGGAATAATAAAAGATAAAATGAAACAAATAATATTAATATTAATACTCAGAATAACTTAATAAAAATTATAATGAACTTAATAATAATATTATCATTAACAATAATAATAATATTATTAATAGGGAAAAAATCCATTTATTTTATTTTACTTCATTTTGATTTTAATTTAAAAAATATATTTAAACATTAAGAAAGTAAAGGAAAAATAACAATAAATGAATAAATAAAAACAACCATGACCACAAGACACTGGGTCGGGGTGTGAAAATTCCCCCCACCACAAAACTTTCTGCCTCCAGAAAGTCACCCAGCCAAACTGGAAACTAGACTCGAATTCGAAACTGAACGAGGCCAACAAAAACACGAACTCGGTGTGACTTTTCACTCCATCAGTCACACCCGACCAACTCTGAGGGAAAATGAAAAGATAAGAACCATCAAGAAATGAGGAGGGTTCTCCCCACCACAAGAACCTGACTAGAACAATTATCATTGAGACTTAGCATGGGTAACTCTGGAACTGCTAACTTGATCCAAGAGGGAACTGCCACACACACCAAACCTCGAAGAAAGCATGACAAGATTCATAGTGGGTCTCCCCACCGTTTAAGAACTGACCAGCTTAATCCAATTAGCACAGAAAAATACGAGAAACCCAGCACAAACTGGGCCATGAACTATCCGCATAAACCAGACCCCCACCACATGGGGTCATCGACGAAAGACCTCAAACCGAGTAGCGGACCTACCCCTATTCATTATTTCCCAAGACACATGTGTCTCCAAAACGAGCACATCCTAAAACAAGAACGGTTCACCAGTGGAGCTAGCTACATGAGAGAGATAATCATCTTGAGACTCACAGCCATAAAGAGACAACTCCAAAGCTCATATTTGAGGAGGCACAACTACTGGAATTTCAAGAAAACAAGATCACCAAGCCTTTTTACAACCACATTGGGGTATTAAAAGAAAAAAGACCACAACGATAAAAAGATACCTTTGCGCCTCTTATAGTAAAATAGAACTTTCATAGACGGGAGAGCTACAACAGGGAAATTCGGACCGTCCCCATTTCACAGTTGGAGACAAAAATTAAACCAAGGTCCCAAACCCAACGATTCCTGAGCACGTGAAGACCTTCACTCTGGGACCTGTGGTTGGAGCTATGATATCTTAAAGCATCTGCTGCCCCGCATTCAGGAGCTGATATTCTCCTGTCGAGACTCCTCCTGACGAAGCCGCTAGCGGAACCTCTCTAAGTATCCCAAATGGCACACCGACGGCAAGTCTTCGAAGGTTGATGAAAATGTGACTTAAAGTACCCAAACTGAGCACACAAGAAGAAAAGTGGGGTTTCCCAACTAATAGATGATGGGATTGAAAAGAATACTTGTCTGAGACAGGTTCCACTGATTCACTCTAGTCATCTTATGAGGAACCTTCCCGAACACCAGAAAGAAATGGTCCTGGAACCCTGGACAAAAAGGAAGATTCACCTTGTTGACATGAGTCATATCATTTAGTCATTTAACCCTTTATCATTTTGGGATGTTACAATAACCCCCCCCCCCCCTTTGCAGCACAAC
This sequence comes from Viscum album, assembly GCA_963277665.1. NCBI lineage: Eukaryota > Viridiplantae > Streptophyta > Magnoliopsida > Santalales > Viscaceae > Viscum > Viscum album. Next base: position 808,015,720 of record OY728126.1, on the reverse strand, counting down.
GCCCTCGTTGTGGGTCCTACACCTCAACCCAGGCAGTGCACCGCACTTAAGGCTGGGTTCCTCCTCTGATACCAAATGTGACAACCGGGTGCTAATGACAGCACAGCCACCCCGCCTTAACATGGTCATCGGGTCATGACCCTCCATGTACCACCAGTTTCCCCGCAGACATGTGGGGCGCACCCTAGGGTCCACCCACATGCTTGAACAGGTCATCTAACTAATGACATTCCCCACAGGCCAACACAAGTCATTTTCAGTGTGTTTTGTCCTCACTCACACACACCCTGAGAAACGTCCTAGAAGGTCACCCATCCTGATCACTACTCTAGGCCAAGCACACTTAATTGTGAAGTTCTAATCAGGTAGGCTCCCGAAAAGGAATGTGCACCTTGTTGACATGAGTCATTTCATTTAGTCATTTAACCCTTTATCATTTGGGTAGGCCTAATTTTTTTAATCGTTTATCAATTCATCCCATTTGGATCATGTTAGGTTCAATTAATCACTTATCGAACCATTTTACCAAATATATCTAAAGGTGTCAATTACACAAAAAGTGAGCAGAAATAACACAACCACACATGCAAAAATAAACTTCAATACTATTTTATATAAATTTTTTACCACCTACCTCAAATCAAAGATGAATTCTTACTTAAACTCTGACCTTGACTCAAGTTAAATCACCCATTGAATCCCTAAACTAAGATCTATTTGAAAATTTGGGGTGTTAGGGCTTCTTAATAAGAATAAAAAATCTTCACGGCCTAATTTGGAAAAGAGAGAAAATATAAGTATTAGACTCACTTGGAGATTTTATCCACAACCAACAACACACCAAATTACCTATAAATGAAATAGATCGATCATTGGGAAGCCTTGGTCATTTTTTCTATTTACTAGGGTTTTTTTAGTAGAATATGGGGAAGAAATCATGTAGAATTCTTTACCTGATGAGGGGAAAATGGTAAAAATACACTTTTAATGGGGTGCATGGTATGGATGCACATTTTGTCAAACCATGCACCAAACCTAAACCAGACTCTTTCATAGAGGGTTCCAAATTGTACAGTTACTTTGGGATCCCATACTATTTGAAAAACTATGCACCAACCATGAAAAATTCATCTTTCCAAGCCTGCATAGATTGGATTTTCTCATTTCACAGTTTACCAATCCGTGCACCACTCCACTTAGCTATCACGGGTTGGGTGCACTGTTTCCACTAACCATGAACTAACCAAAAAACATGATAGGATAGCCTAATTCCCCCTTATTTGTTATCCCAAACCCTCATACCAACCTTTATCTTCCTAATACACATAGTAAACATTTAATTAGCCAATATTAAGGTATTAAATCCAAATTTTAAGCAAGAATTTGGCTCCAAAAAGATCTAGATATTACAATACTGATAGTTGAGTTGTAGTTTTTATTTATAAACTCTAATAAAGTTAACTGATCCTCCCAACATGGGTTGAAATATATGAGAAAAGATTATAGCATAATCTCAAAAACCCAGATGGTCCACTTGGTATAGCCATATTTCTAATGGTGTAATACCATAATAAATCATAACTAAGTCACAAATTCCTTCTAGATGATCCTTTATAATTGAGATGTGAATCAAGAGTCCCAATTCTAAATTATATTCATGGTTATACCATACAATTAGATAAAAATATCAGTCTATGATCTCTACCAAATTCAACTCCAGAATAAACATGAACTATACCAACATAGTTAGATGAGTTGATGATCCCCTATATAAAATCCCGAATCTTAATTAATATGGTAGTCATGTAATGAAGTAAATTAATATGAAATCACATTTCCACTCTAACTCCTCAATGGGTTGAGCCAAACCGTTTTGAGAGTGGTTCTCTACCTTATCCAATTGAAAATATAGTGGAAATGATATGTTCTTAGAAACACTCTAAATGATAAATAGAAACTAAAATTGACACATGAGTAATTTTTACATTGTCAAAAAACATATAGGTGTCACCAAGGGGGAAGTGTGGAACTCACTTGGGACCTCCTCACAGAGCATGACATAAACCATTTTACATCTCTTAAATTTGACAATATATACCCTACCTTTGAAAAATGTCAATATAGTATATCAATTAAAGATATATAATCCCACATGAAAATAAAATTTAGGTCTCAAAAATATACATCCCTCATGAACTAGTGAGGAAAAGGAGATACAAATATTTATCCAATTTAAGAGACATATCACTTCTTCACTAAGTTCAACTGAATCAAGGAGTATTACTCATAATAATTCCCTATCAAATGAGCATGGGATTTCCTACTAGAGTAATCAACCACTACATTTACCTTTTATATAGTATGAATAAGTTAAATGTTATAGTCTTACATGAACTTCAACAGAAGAATCTACCTCTGGTTGATATCTCACAGAGTTATAATGTATGTGAGACCCTTTTTTTCTGTGTATACTCTAAAATTATCATTATTAAAGTAATGTCTCTAAATTTTTAAGATGAAAAATTACAACATAGATCCAAATAGAGGGTTCTATTGTTTTTATCATGATGTCTTAATAACCATTACATGTTACCAATAATTTCGTACCTCTAATCATCATGTAACAAATCAAAACTCCATTGGCATTATAGAACACCACATACATGGCCCCATTAATAATAACTTTTTATACATAATATTTGGTACATATCTTCTAAAACTCCATAATCTATATTTGACACCGCACAAAACCTGAATATCCATCGCTTTTGGGTTTGATAAATCATGGGAGACTTAATCATAGAGAATTATTCTAACAATTTCATGTATTAGTCTTACAACAATATGATTATACACACTAAAAACACATAGTTGGGTAACTCTCAAGAAATTAATATCTCAATCATTAATAGGTTCATAGATACACCACCCACTAATATAACATTCTTGAGATTTTGGGCTTCCAAAATTTGTAAATAATACTTCATGAATTTTTCATATAGACAATAATCTCTATAAAATTATAGAATTATCCATAGATTCCAAACATACTCATAATATAATGTATAAATGGCATCTTGGTTATATCCTCCACACAAACCCAAATATAATAATGGAGAGACCTATGAACAATCATCAAGAACCATTCCACTCCTCTCATCTAGTCCAATAGGTCATCAATCCTTCAAATTGGTTATTTTTTATTAATTGTCACTTGAATAATATAACAATAGTTAATACAGATATTTAATCTCATATCCATATTCATGGTCAAAAAAAGTGATGAACGCTTTTCATAAGTCCCTTTAGTTATACATTTAACTCTCTAAAATTAGTAGGGGATATCTAATAAGTGATAGAGGATATTTATGTGGCTATGAGGTGAAAATAAACATAGATATCAGTCACTTAAAAGGGGGAATACATGAAAATATCCACAAAAGACATCTCAATACACATGCATGACTATATGATGTAAATCATATGAATCATCCTACAGAAGATAATCAAACCACTCAAACTAATTGATCATGGGAAGAAACTTCTTATGTATAGGCCATGATTACCATTATTGAAGGTACCACTCACCTACTAAATAATCCTAGATCTATCATTATAGAAACACACTATTATATTATGTTAATAGTTTATCTGGGAACATACTAATGATATCTATTCTATACTGAGGATAATATCATAGTTTTTTATATAATATATTATGAGTTCCCATTAGAGGCACTTTAAACTATGTGTAATATTGTATAATTTAAAAAATTTGGTTAGAATTTGATTAATTCTAATAGAATATTATATTATCATAGGTCATGCAATGGTTTCTTATTAAAATATCTTGACATCCCATTAGGGATGTAGTGAAAACAATTATTTATGATAATATCAACATGTATATGTTTTAATATAGTTAAGACATATATGATTCCTAAAACCATTTTGGGTATAGAGTGCTCATAACCCACCATTTAATATATCTAACTACATATATGTATTCTATATCCATGGGCCTTATGAGGACCACATGGGGTAGTGAGTTTTGAAATGGATCGTAGTTATTTTTACCTCAGGTTACTCATAGAGCATCTCCCACTCCAATAACAAAACCACCTACCTATGGATCATCTATTTGGTCATAGGAAGACCCCTGATCAAAATGTCACCTCTATCATAGGGGTATATCAACTATGTCACATTGATGACCCCCTATAACGCATTCATTCAGATAGCCTCATGGGATATTTCCCCATTATTTTTAGCCATAAAATAACCACTTACCAAACTAGTCTGATCCCATATATGACTCCTCCTATTCTAATATTAAATATTAGGATCGCATTTACATATGACTCTAATTCCATGACTTTAATGAAAATCATCATCAAACCATCGCTGATGAATCTACTCTCGTAATTCCAAAACCAGTTTCCAAAACTACTTATCCATTTACCATGATTTTTTCAATCAGTGGGGCCTTCTCTAAGTTTTAATCATAGGTAGGGACACAATAAGCAGAAAATATGTCTTGGACCTCTTTATAAAGGACATGCTCAAACATCAATGTGGATGATTAATAATCATCATTGAAGAGGAACTCAAACACTGACCATGGTAGAGAAGTCTCATCATTGGTATTTCTTTCATAAAATTCCACCTTTGACTCATTGTGATGGGTAGAAGGCTGGATGTGAACACCATCATCCAAATAGTATGTTTTAAGGATATAAAAAACACTGGAGTATTTTTAAAATTATATTCCTCTACTACCTGAGGGTCAGAATCGCCTTATAACCATGGTGTTCTATACCATTAAAACTCATGAAGTGGACTCATCATATCTGAATCCTTATCTTTTTTCCATTGGAATAATCTGATGCTCAGCTAATGGATGAATGAATACCTACATTATTGATGCAGGTTCTACATGCTACACTTTAAATGGAAGATATACTCTCTATGGGCCTGGTGGGGATTTACCAAGATCCATTCAAAATATGGAAACTTCATCACTCAGTTATCTAATGATCATAGGCCTAGTTATAGGGAAGGGTTCACCATAACCCTTCATTGGGACCCTATATGGGTTCCTAAATGGTTACATCCTTCAACAAATAAGATAAAATATGTTATTTAAATTATATTTGGGTATATTCTATAAAAAGGATTTGTAAATAAATCAATGATTACTATAAGTTATATATACTATTTTACATGTTCCCAATAACCAATTCCGTAGATCTTTTCATTGAAAATAAATTTAATAGAGTCTTGGAGAATGAATACATTGACCTCTATGCTAACATAGGGTTTTCTAGATTTAAATCTAAACTCAAGGACCTCTTGAAAGTGATTCTATAATTTTCCAAACCATTACTCCCATGACTCCTAACACAAAACTCTATCCTCAAAATTTACCATATATAATACCCCTCATATAAAAATAAACCCACCAAGGCCACACCTAGGATGGTAATAAGTTGAGTATACCACTACTATCCTGATTCTCATAAGTTTGATGTTTGTGACTAAAATAATTAGAAATATCACAAAATATGGGAGGCCTTATCTAAATTTACATGAACATGGCAATATAACTCTACAATGTATGTAATAATTCTTATTAGACATTATATCAAACGTCAAATATACATTCATATGATAAATAAAAATAATATAAAAAGATTATAATAAAATAAAATTGAATAACTCATTTGGGAAAAGAGACAAATATCCCTAATGTAAAACCAACTAGAAAAGAAGATGTGATAGTGAATCCTCAATAAATTTCTCCTAAAACAAACCTCATTTGTGACTCTCATCCCAGGTAACTCCTAATCTCTAGATCCAATGGAACCATGTCTATTGAGATCATTGAAAAAATTCCCATAATTTTTTTAGTACACCATGTTTTTTTAAAACTTCCTATGTTGGGATGAGTATATATATGCCAAATAGGACACTATAAAACTATGATAGATAAATAGAATGACTAGTAAACTCAAAATGACATAGGTGAACATAACCCATATATTCTTATAATGTTGATATTTTGATATGTAGATGCATTTTAATCATCAAAACCCATCTAAAATTTTTTAATTTACTTTCATAAACCTAATTAAATTATCTACATGGACTAAAAAATTCACCACTATGAGTCTAGAGTGGAGGACCCAAAAATCATCCAGGTATATGATTTTTATTCAAGATAGTGTTGCACCCATCATAAAACCTTCTCCTCATCAAAAAAAGTGGGTTGAATGGTGGAGTACCATACCCAATGAATAGATAAATTACTTTTCATGGTTTTTTGAGTTCCTAACTATATCATCCATTTTGGGGACTTATTCCTTACTAGGACAAAGAGAGTAATGAATACATTCCCAAAACTAGTGGACCCTTAACTTAGTGTGCGAGGGGAGTTTCAAACTCCCCAAAAAGTTGGTGTACACCCTGGCATCATCACACCTCTCAGGGGTATCAAATTTCAGGTATGTTCTGATCATCATAACTAGAAAATTCATTATAAATATACTATTAAAAATTAATCAATCCAAGTAACCTAGAAAATAACACCATATTTCCATGTGGACCAAAATATAATATTCTATATACAAAAATTAATTAGATAGGCAATCCAATATCCCAAAATAAAGACATGAAAAAATGATTTTAAAATGCCCATGAAATAGTCATTTCTAGTAATAAACATCTTGATAATTAAAAATGTTCCAACATAATCTGTAATTTCATGTAAAAATGCTCAATAAATTTCCCTTAGGCTGTAATGAAAAACCACAAACCTTGGTCAAAACATCTTAACTATATCCAACCATGCTATAGTCATCCTTCTAATATCATAGTCAACACATTCACACTTTATCCCAATCACATATTGGTGAAATCAGGTGCCATGGTCACAATAGAGGTCGTAGTTAGTTTTGTTATCAATGAAACTATTGTTATTTATCATTAAAATATTGTAATCACGTTTTCATCAAATGTTTTTTATCTTGCATGATCCTATAAAAACATTGAAATTCACGATTTCATGAGTTACTGTGTATCATTCACTATCGTGGAACAATTTGAATCTATATAGGAATATCATTATATTGCTATTATATATATAGAACTACCCTTTCCATGATGTATTATCACTATCAAATTCATCCCTAATACATACCATAGACTAGGCCAATATCCTTTTTTTAGTCAAACTACCAGGAGAAAAGGGGGAATAAGAGAAAATTTGATAATCAATGTTCATTATTGAATATTGAAATAGGAAAAAATGGATTATTACAAAAATATGGATTCTCATAGAAATTTATTGAAATTATATCTGATTCAATCGTATGAAACATAATGGAGAAATACTAAAAATGATTCTAGAAATGATCAAAATAATATTACATAACGGACCCTAAAAATATAAATATAACCATCTAGGTAATCTATGAGTTGTAACTAAAACAATATGTGATCGGGATTTATAAAGAGATTGAAATGAAATCTCTAATGGTTAAAGTGTCTATTATGACACCTAGGAAACCTAAATCACACCAATGAGTGCCTAAATTTTGAGGGAATAAAAAATTAAGAGAGAAACTATTCATCTAATAATTCAAATAAAATCTTGTGATATCAAGATCATGGAACAATATATTTTTTTGTGTCATAATTACCTAATGTTGATAAAATATATTGATGAAAATAGGATTATCATCATACAACTATCCTTGATTAATCGAGTCCTAAAAATAAGGATTCAAAAAAACCCCTGGAATTCCTCATTATTGTTGGTCGCATTGTGTGACTTGGCTACATTATGGTGCAACACAACATGTCTTAGTGTAATCATTAAACTTATAAATACCTGGGTTTGAACCTCACACCTCATTGATCAATCATAGACAATGGTAATAGTTCAAATCATAACATCATGGCATAACACCTCATATAATGTTTAACCAAGAAGCATATAACTCTTTATGGATTGACCTACATCACCAAGGTATAGGGATAATAATCATAATAAAAACGGTCTCATAATAATATAAAGATTCACTTCACCAAAAAAAATTAAAGGATTATTATCAAAAAATTAGGTTCCCTATAAAGGATAAATACTCAACAATAATATCAGTCACTACTAAAAGCCTGATGTTAAATGGTCTTACTCATTAGTTGATTATAATAAGGTGAAACATACCAACTCAAGGTTATAATTTAACTAGATAATATCGTTATAATGATCACCCATCAAGATCTCACTTTAGTTCCACAATTCAATTTCATGTGATCAAAAAGTAAAATTCATAGGCCCTCTTTCAATGTAAAAGGTTATTATGAGGATTTATGGAAATAATTTTATTTTTAACCTGTGAAATATATGAATCCAATCTAACTGACACATTACCCAAAGGATGGTTTCACATATGGTATATGTTTTATAAATCATAATAATGAAAATTTTTATTAAATATAAATGAAACATAATATTGTGGGGATTACACTTTTATAGATGCATTAAAATTCAAGAATCACACTCACAAGTTCAATCGAACCAAAACATTAAACATATCCCTCTTTTATCATTATATAAAAATATGAACTTATATATTTTATTAAATATATTTAAAGTGGAATCACTAAATTTATTTCTTAAACCAAGGCCCCTATTACAAGATACAATTAAAAAACTCTTACAAATGAATTTTTCTGATTCTGTAATACTCAATTAAACTATTCACATAAAATTACATGTCTCTTTTAAAATGAAATTTAAAATATTTTCCCTTTAAAAACAATTTAAAATTTTATTATTTTTACAAAAACAGTACCTTATATCACCCCACAACCACATGAAATTATTAAAATATAAAAATTATGTGTGTTCAACCAAGGATCAATCGAATTAGCAATTTAAAAAGTTATGTAATTCATTGAATAATATTTGGAACATGAAAGAACATACCATTAATGATTGATATTATGTCACTCAATCATTCTAAAAATAAAAATAATGTTCACATAAACATATTAAAACCTACTGGTATTAAAACACATTACAACCAACCAATTTTCATATTAGGTAAAGGTTATACACCACAAATTCTAATCAATTTATTAATACAAAATTATCTCAAACACCACTAAGAAAATGGGAAAATATCTCCTTGTAGAAATAAAATTTAAACAATTTTGAACAATTATATTATAATAAAATAATTTATGTTACATTTTTAATAATCACTAAAAATCAATAATACCCAAAAATTATAAGCAATTTTGTGAATGAGACTCCTACCATAAAAGTTAGACTAAATCTTGAAAAAGACTAAATTATTAAAATAAAATTGATATTAAAAATAATTTAATTTTTCAAATATATATAAATATATTCACCAGGTGAAAGGCCTTGTAATAATAATGGGAAACAAAATTTAATCATCATTTTTAATCATCCACTAGTGATTGTCCCTGAATGATATATGATTAATATATAATTTTACCACAATCTATGGAAATTAATATTCCAAAATCAAAAACATTCATAGAAAACTAGAAGAATAATATGGTAAATAAGAATGGTTGTAAATGGATAATGGATTACAATCAACGAAACTAATGAACAACACACAAACCAAAATAATCATGGGTGATGATTTGGATAAAGAGGGAGGAAAATTTACCCTCCCACCCCCTCTGTATGTTGTCTAATAAGATCTCATTATTTGGTTTATAAAATTAAAAATAGAAAATTTATATATTCCCACATTTTAGAAAATTTTTGTGTGGAATTTCAAGTACCTCTTACCCTTATTTTACAACCATGTAGTCCATCAGGTACCTCGTGGTATACTAAATGACACCTGATTTCCATCCAAGTTTGACATTTCATCTGGTCCTTCAAACTATTACCTAGTGATATCATTATGGGTAACATGTGGATCAAGAATCCACTCTTGAACATATTATTAATTACCTAAATCTTAAAAAGTCACTCAATATATCTTTAACCAATCACTGAACACCTAAAAACACTATTTTTAAAATAGAAATAAATATATTATTCATTTCATATTATCTAAATTTACAATTTAATATTGAACAAAACTCTAACATCTCTAGATTCTAACCCTTATCATAATCACCAAAACCATATAATGTGGCTCATTTTAAATATTAAAATAGAACAATTTTCATTACCAAATATCCAAACCATTAATTATACTCAAAATCATGACTTTTCTTTGTCATTAATGAAATAATATCTCACCCTTTTATATACTAGAATATATATCATACTTCAACTAGAATAATCCCAACATTGCAGCACACTATCCACTTAAATGTATGGACTCTACTCAATGATATTCCCATAAAATAATATGTGATCCATAACACATTAAATTTATTTTTCTAATCTACACATCCATATATTCTCTCCCAATACCTTTATTATCACATAAGTTCCTTGTCTATTCCACTAATAAAACATTAGAAAATTGATTGAATAAAAATGATGATCGTAAATCCATAAAAATCAAAAAAATTCAAACATTATGGTTCTCCCCAATGAAATAACTAAGTACTAAAACCTATTTATCCTAGTTTTTCTATAAACTATTATACTTTTATATTGAAAACACTCATGCAATAAAATCAATGAAAATTCATTTTTCCATATCCATTATCATTATACCTACACTAAAAGTATTTCAATCATTCCTAAGTGACTCCTTTAAATTAGTTCTATCAAAATACACATCTTAAAATGAATAATTCAAAATACTAGGGTATCTTTGGAATGAATCATTGAAATCAAGAAACCAAGTCACAATATAACAACTTTCTTATTAAAGTTTAATCAATTTTTTACACCCCCTACACTCACCAAAATTTATATCCTAATGATTTATCTAAAAATATATCTTAAATAATATATTCAAAATCATTTTTTTTAGTTAATTAAATTAAAATATAATATAATATTTTTCATTCTTGCAACTATTTTTCCAAAAAACCAAAATTTTAATACAATTATATGAATATAGGGAATTTTCAAGAAAACCGCATTTTCAAAAGGGCTTATTCCATTAGAATTACATTTTAATTTTAAAAAAAATTATATCATGATCTAATTCAGGTAAAATTGGATTTTAAATATTTTTTCCACACCTTATGTTATATAATATATTTTATTTTTCCAAAATTTTATTTATCTACATAATAGAAATACCCAAACCACTTCTTTATGGTAGTTGATAAATCTAGAGAAATAATAAAATAAAATTAAATATCCTCTTTAGTCTATATTAATTAATTAATTACCCATACAAATATATTTTTGAAACCGTGATATTGATTATTAGTTAATTTTAAAAATTAACAGACATTATCAAGGTAGTATAAACATATCACTGTTCATAGGTGAATATACCATGTACTGTGTATAACACTATCATGATGTATGATAAATTTAAATACCAACCTTTTATTGATACCTAAAAATACCCAAGTACTTATATTATTAGATACCCAATAAAATTCCTCACACAACCTAATATTCTTATTACCAACATTAGATACCCTCTAAAAACATGGGTTTAAACCAAATCAATATTGATGCATGAGTTAGAATTTAGAAACAAATCAACCATTATTCTCCATATACTAGATTTAAATGAATAATAATGTAATCTTAAGAAAATAAATTAAATTTTATGCAATCAATTTTGAAAGAAAAAGTTCCATGAAAAAAATCAAGAAAACAAATTCATGCCCCAACCATAAAACAAACTTTTCAAAAACCTGTTATAATTAAATGTTAATCTAATAATGGAATCCCATATTGAATAATATTAATTCATAAATCATTATATATGATTCTAAAAACATACTATATAATTTTAAAATATATATATATATAAATATATAACATTTACTAGAAATTAAATATCAGGTTAACCTCTTGGATGATAATTATACCTAAAAGATAAATGAAATAAAACAAAAGAAATAGTATCCTCTGGCCCATATTACAAGAAAATTTTTATCCATATAATTAGTCTCTATGGTGTAGGTTAACATGGTCCATTAATCAATCTCTAATATGAAAATGACACAATCCTTGAGAAATAAGTTCTACCACTATATGTCTATTCTCATTCCATGTACTTTGGTAGGTTTATATCCAAAAACCAATAATGATTTTCACAGTTTATTCAACTCGCTGAGTGTTAATGATAAAGTGGATTAATGTCTAATTATATATTTAGATTCACTTATCCCTCTTGAATACGTTATTAACATAATATCATAATTTACAATTATACTTGTGTAACGTTATGGAGAAGAAGAAATACATACCCCAAAGACTCACATGGTACTACCCAACATAGACATGATCCAAATTTCTAATATCTAATCACTCATATAACCTTATATCCCACTGAGGTATACCCCATATTTACTCTATTGTCATGAAATAATATCTAAAACATGTCTCACCATATATATATATATTTAAGGACTTATTGATCACCATGCCCATCCAAAATCTCATGGCTCATCAATAGCCAAAACCAGAAATAAATTAAGAAATAATGATGGAAATAAGAAATAATATATTTGAAAATTAAATAAATATCAAAAACTAATAAAAATATATAATATAATGATAAAAAATAAATTTTTTTAGTTTTTAAATATAAACTAAAAGATATAACTGATATACTATGATAAAAAAAACGGGAAATTATAAATGGGGCTCAAAATTATCAAATACATATTCCATGTGTCATCCACTTTTCTATTTCATATAACTAGTCCTCAATTTATATTTCAGAATACAACCTAAAATTAACTTTTACACTGTCCCAATATTTCTAACACATTTTCATTTTGATTAGATCTACTATATGGTCATGTATCATGGTTACTACACCTTGTTAATGTTGATATTCAATTACTATCATCATCTTATGTCTGTTTCATGGAAATATTGTCACAATAATTTAATCTATAGAGATATAAAGTGTTTCCCATTATAGAAAAAATATATAAGAATTCTCAATTCATTATCCTCCATCTCACCATACCCAATCATTGTTTTATTTACGATCAACTAATGAACATAAAAATTCTATTGTAAATATAAACATCTGCAAGAAAAATAAATCAACACACATGACCTCAAATGAATTTACTCCACTACTTACAATTTACACTCCTATATGCTATGTCTCATAAGGTTATAGTTTTGCTTCACTAGGGAGGCAAAAAAACTCTCCTTCTATCAAAGAAACTAAAGAGGAATCCAAATATATATTTTTTATCACAACTCTGATAATACCGCCCATGATCTTGGTCCCCTTCTATGAATCATCAAAAATAATTTGACCATATCCTACCTAGAAAACTGATATTAATCAAAGTGTCACTCTTATGTGTGTTAAGGTGTCTAAAAAATAATGATGAGGTTAAATCACTACCAAAATGATGGTGGTGAATCGTCTCATGAACCCCTAGATTAATATAAGGATACATATGTAATTTAAATTTCATTACAAGACCGGATCACTAACTAAGTGTGATAACCCCTCATGAAATCTATAAGGTTACATAAATTTACTCAAATGGATTAAAACATAAGATTAATATATTCAAACCTTTATAATTATATTATTCATCTTAACATCATATATAAATTTGAAACCTACAAGATATCTCTATCAAATTTGAGAAACCCATCACAAATTTGAAAGTTTCATATAAAGTTATTATTTTAACTCTCATATATATGTAATTTTTTATGTCATACATTGAAACAATCACATAATAGATAGAAAGAAAGAATGCATATTTTCTAATTTGAGTATCACTCTCACGATGTAATTTAAAACAATACATTAATAAAAACACAACATTTTTATTCACAATAGAACATAAAAAACATTTGAAAACTATTTAAAAATATTTATGTTATTTATTTTCATTACCCAAGTCATTTTTTCTAGAATTACATGGGAAACATCATTCAAAAACAAATTTTCTGGTTTTGAAACACACTTTGAAAACCATTTATTTAAAGAAATTTATTTAAAAGAAATAAACATTAAAATATTGTTCCCATGAAATTCTATTTAAAATTTTATACTAATTATATTCTTTAAAACTATATAAAAAATAATCTCGCATATACATTTAAGTCATAAACCACCCTCTAGTAGTTCAACCATGATTCCCTTAAATAAACTATTTAGAAATATATATGACCATTTAGGAACTATTTGGATTATAATAGACCATATTATTTATGAGTGATATAATTTCATACAATCTTACAAATAGTAATAATAATAATTAAATAAATATATCATAACAAATTTTAAGATATCATAAAACAACCCTCAACTATTCCCATAGAGTAAAGACCACCTAAACAAAGTTATTAACCTTTCATAAATCCAAGATGATATTATTCTCTTGTAAGCCAATGAATATATATCAAATTAATAAAATATAATTTTAAAAATTATAGAAATCATATAATTAACAAATTTAATTCTCGTTATTTTATAATAATATAAAGAAAACATGATAAAAAAGATACATACCACCCTTTCTAGGTGCTCAGGACTTTACAGAACAAAATAAAAAAATATAAATATCATAATGATTATCAATTTAATTAAATTACACTAAATCCATAAAAAATATAAAGGTTGATTCACATTGTGATAAATAGTGAGAAACTATAATAAATCATCCTTCTTGGTCTTCTTCTATTGACCATAAGAAAAAAACTCGTTGATTAATATGTTATTCCCCAATTCATTAATGAAATCAATCATCTGAAACCCAAAAAATCCATTAATACAGGATGATAAATGTGGGAATGTATAAGGTTAATTTAGGAGAACATATTTCCTTTAATTGACAATATTATTGGTTTAGCATCTTGATTTTTTTAAATTAAACACTATGTTTGATAGCATACAAGATACACAACATCAATCATAAAATAAACAACCATGTTTTATTATATAAAATGTGATTGTTATAACCTAGATATTGAATTGGAGGGTAAGAATATGAATGAATAATTTCTTAAATAAAATATTGGTTCTAATTATTATGACTTTATTGTTAAAGGATTATGAAATAATAACAAAATTTGTAGTAAAATCAATTTTATCTCAAAAAAATATGTTTTCTATAGAATGATTTTTATTGGATTTCATGAATTAATATTACAATTATATTTTTTAAGTTATATAATATTTATATTAAAAAATAAACTACATTTTTGGTTTTATCATTTAATAATTATCTTAGGATTAATTTATTATAATTTTATGAAAATATTTATTTTTCATGGAATATGAGAAAATAATGATTTTTGTTGAAAACTAAATATTATTTAAATGATTTTAAAATTTAAAATTATTTGATGGATTAGTTTTTTATTATAATTAGATATATTTTATTTAAAATAATATAATTTTGGGGTTTTAAATGGATTTTATAGTTTAATTTAGTATAAAAATGTTATTTTTTAAAATGGAATTTTTTGAAAAATTTTATTCATTACGTGTTACAAATTTAATTTTAAATTGAATGTCGTAACTTATATGTTTTTTTAAATGGATTAAATATTTTTAATAAGGAGGTCAGATTATATAAAATATTTCATTATTATATTAATAAAATATGAATTATAACATTAATAATTTATGTTACCATTGTAAAGGGTAAATAGTGTAATTAAGGGTAAAAATAAAATGACAAGGACTATATAATAACCCTAAAACATACCCCCAATTTTATTAAAAGTATTAATCATCTATAACCATTCGTGTTTTAGTAATATTACCATTTATGGGAACTTTACTGGATTACAACCTTTATAATATTTAATTTAATGAAAAATCAAATATGTCACACTCTTTATCAAAATAAGTATATGATTTTTAATACGGTGTTTTATAAATGATATTTTGGATTATCAATATTATTTTTAAAAATAATATATTTATCTTTATCTTGGTAATTTATTTTCAATTTTTTGAGAATAAATAGTTACCATAAATTCATTCACAGCGCTAATGTCATAATTATTTGATTAATGGAAAAATCAAATAAATGAAATCACAAATATTAAAATAAAACTAATATAAGATCCTTAATGTAATAAAAAAATTATATATTACTTTTACATTTTAGGGATATATTAAAATATTTCTTAAAAAGTTATTTTGTTGTATTGATATTGTTCAAAGTCAATGTGATAAATAGTGTCATAATTAACATTAATGACATTTTAAAATAAATATTATTTTATTAAATGATATAAAATTTATTAAAATATTAAAAAAGTTCATGTTATTAGAATAATATTTTAAAATATCTACCATCATCCAATTATGGGTCGTCTGGCATTTTATAGTATAAGTATTGACCCTTAAATAGTAAAAGACAATGTTGTCATAGTAAGCGTTAAATGTCACGACCCCTCCTCGGGGCCCGTGCCATGACTACCCCTAGTCCACCTTCCATATGCTAGGGGCTGGCGACTAGAACCAAAGGCATAAGTCCCGATAAAAAGGGAAATCATTTCTTTTATAAAATGTAAACACAAAATAGAGTACACAACTGAAGTAAGCACTAAGTAAACTGAGTACAAAAGAAAGTGTTGAAAGATAAATGGGCCAATATACAAACCCAACTGAAAGTATAGTATAACTTAAGCTGGCACAACTACAGTAAAGTGAAACAGCAACCACTGAGTCGTACTCTGGGAATCCCACCTGAAGGGTGGGTACAGATGGCCTCCTTAGCACCTCAAGTACGTTCGTCCGCTCCGTGTATGTCTCACCAAGTGGTCCACCTCTGGGTACCATCCAGCTCAACAAGTCTCCACCTCGATCAGTGATGTACGTCATCTGCAACCAACAAAACATAGTGCGGGATAAGCCCATGCAGGGGTTAGTATAAGATACTCAGTAGGGACCCTGACACCCTTGAAGGTCTCCCAGAATCCACAAAGTATAAACCACAGAAGAGAGATACAAACACGAATTATCAACCAACCCTACCTAGAAATATGCCCATACATATACCTAAGTTATCAACCACAGTACGGCTCCAACTCACAAGCCCAAATACAACCCAGTACACACGGGAAAGAAGTCAATCAAATCATTGATAATTATAGAAAAACAAGACCAATCTCACACAGGTATGCCACCATAGTGGAGATATATAGATGATCAGATTTATCCATTGGATCATCTATGTTGTCGGACCGACACAGGATACAAGACCAGCTAAGATATCATACCCACATAGGATACAATACCCGATATCTCGAGAGTAACAGAGATGATCTGATGTAGTCACTGATTCATCTAAGTTGTCGGACCCACACAGGATATAAGACCAGCTTAGCTGTCGGACCCACACAGGATACAAGACAAGCTACTCTGTCAGACCAACACTGGATACAAGTATATCGGTCAAACTGTCGGACCCACACATGATACAGAAACAGTATTCATTGCTGTCGAACCCAAGGAGGATTCCATTACGGTATTCATCACTGTTGAACCCACAAAGGATTCCAGTACAGTAGTCAATGCAGTCGTATCCAGCTCTAGGGTTCCCGCACACAGCACGCTCGATTCCGGGAGGGTCCGCTCCTCGAGAAAAGGGTTCGTCACATCAACTATCACGAAGTCTTGATTTTATGTACCTCAATGTTTTTTATCGTCAAAAGTAACCCAATGCGATAGACGGCATGTCAATCGGACGCCCGGTTTGAGAGATATTGGCTTTTTCGTTCGAGGGGCCCGGTTGGAAATATGCTTGTTCCAAACCCAGCTATTTTCCAAAGTCGTTCAAAACTCACTTATAGTGTCGCAAATGGACCGCCACGTCACGAGGGTCCCAATGCTACATATGTCACATCGATCGGATGCTTGGCCTTCGAGTTATTCAACTTTAAGTGATAACTGGCTCGATCGGTTAAGCCCAGTGGGCTGGCGGGTCGGATCAATCCGGTTTTGGCGGGTCCGACCCTACAGAGGGTCGGATCGGCCCGTTGAGTCGTCTGGCCCAGCCCGAGCAGCGCGACTTGGTCCAAGGGGGAACAGCCTGACCCAGTGGGGCGCGGCGCGGCCCAGCTCTCCACGGCTCAGCCGGCTGGCCGAGCGATCTAAGGGGGGTGTGTCCCCCACTTTCTTGAACTGGCAGCACCGAGCGGTGCTGCCCTCCAAACCGGCCGGCCGAACCTGGCCGGACTTCCTAGTGTGAGCGGCCCACACAGGCGAGCTGTGTTCCTTTCAGCGCGGCGCCCTCCTGGCACTACGTCTCCTTCATTCCAGCTGGCTGACGAGCTGATTGGTTCGCCGCCAAGCGTCCCGCGGAGTACGGGCCCCAGTTCTCCGCAGTGCATCGCCCCTTGTGGCACCGCAGTCTCTTTGTTCCGGCCGGCATTAGCCCGCTGTTTCTTTGTCGGTCGAGCAGCCCACGTTTCCGGGCCCAAGTTCTTCACACACGGCCAGTGCACAGATGCCGCCTTCGCTCTCTACCGCCTACATTCACCATCACCTACCTTTGCGAATTAAATAAACAAGAAACAACTGAGGGTCGTTGGGCCGTGTTTGTTCGGCCCGCGCCCTCCGCCTTAGGCAGTAATAATCAGCCATGGACAAACAATAATTTTCAATGAAGAACAAGAACAACTTTAATCAATTAAAATTGAACATAAAATAATCCCCCTACCTCGTAATGTACGTCACATGTCATCGAGCCATGGAAGACGAGCGCCGCGGTATTAAGGGCATCACGGAAGAATGGTGTCGTCCCATCAACAATGGAAGAAGATTAATTGTCGTAGGCGACATACACTCCTTGTCATAGAGGGGTGTTCGAGGAAGATGCGTTGTTGGAAGAATTCCTTCGCGTTCTTCGTCGGGGATGTTCTTTGTTGAAGAAGGGTGTTCTTCATCGAAGAAGGATCACCTCTCTTCTAAATATCTAGAGCCTTCCCCCCAAAAGTGAGTTTCCAACCCAAAAAGAAATAATAAGTCTCTCCAATTAATAGAATTTCCATGCAATTCAATTTGATTCAAAAGAGGTTCCGAATAATTAATGTCGACAATAATTATATGATTTGGCACAATTGATGGGAAGAGGGATGTGGAGAGGCTCCGCCATTAATGAAGAGTTGTCAAAAATAAATAAACATTTGGGAATTAATGGAGAGTTGAGGGGAGGTGGAAGGGTTCAAGTTCATGTGGGCCCCACCACACTAAATCCTCTCAGGGGAGGTTACGTGGGGTGTGAGACCACCCTTAACTTCCTCTTGTAGTTTATATCTACCAAAAATAAATAAAATTATGTACAACAATTTTATTTATTTTATTTCAAATCCCCAAAAATTAACTATCATCCAGAATAAAACGCAACTGTGGTAAAGGTCCCCATAAGAGAAAATCGGCGTTGTGAGTTCATCGGTGTTCTCGTATTTCAATTCTGAGCATGGGTTCAAAAGATAGAAAAACCTTCTCGTATATTTACTGAACGTATCCGAAAAAAGCCTCAAAAATTTATTCTGGGCACACCAGGCCTTGGATTCAGGTGCCCTTAAAAACGTTATACTCATAAAATTCCAAAGTATTTATGAAAAAAATTACCTGAAATTTTAGGGAATTTACATTACCCCCACCTCAGGGATATACATCCCCATAAAGCTACAACACACTATAGAGAAACAAATGTGGGTACTGAGCACGCATCTGAGCCTCCCACTCCCAAGTGCTCTCCTAGTGGTTCCCGTGCTGCCATCGAATGCGCACAAGAGGAATAGACCATCCTCGTAGGAACCACTCCTATCGATCCTCGATCTCCACTAGGACCTCCGTGAATGTCTCCTTGTCATCGATGTCCAGCTCCCCGTGATCTATGAGGTGGGTCGGGTCGTGCAGGTATCTCCTCAGCTGAGATACATGGAAGACGTCATGCACCCAGTGAAACTGAGGTGGAAGGGCTAGGCGGTAATCCACCTCGCCTACTCTGTTGATGACCTGTACAGGTCTGATTAATTGTGGAGATAACTTTCTACCCCAGCCAAATATCTGTAGACCTAGTTGAGTTGAGACCCGTAGGAAAACGTGGTCATCATCCTTGAACTCTAGTGCTCTCTGTCTCCTATCAGCATAGGACTTCTGTCTTCTATGTGCAGTCTTCATCCTCTCCTGGATGATCTTCACCTTCTCCGTCGTAGCCTACACCATCTCTGGCCCTACTACTGTTGACTCCCCTGGGTCTGTCCAGCACATATGTGATCTGCATAGTTAGTCATTCCTCATAAGGTGTCATCCCGATGGTGGAGTGAAAGTTGTTGTCTTACGCAAACTTCACTAAGGGTAAGTGATCCTCCTAGCTGTGACCAAAGTCTAGGACACATTCACAGTGCATGTTCTCAAGAGTCTAAATGGTCCTCTCAGTCTGGCCATCCATCTATGGATGGAAGGTGTTGCTCAGATGTAGTTGTTTCCCAAATCCCTCCTGCAACCCCTTCAAAAGCCAGTAAGTAAAGCGTGTGTCCCGATCGGAGATGATCATCAATGGCACACCATTAAGTCGTACGATCTTCTGTACGTAGATCCGTCCCAAGCTCTCTACTGAACCCTGCTCTCTGATCGGTAGGATGTGGGCCGACTTGGTGAGTCAGTCTACAATCACCTAGATAGAGTCATTCCCTCTGGATGTACGTGGAATCCCTATCACGAAATCCATGGAGATTCCATACCACTTCCACTCTGGGACCTCTAAGTTCTCTACCCACCCTGCTGGTACCTGGTGCTCCGCCTTCACTTGCTGACAAGTGAGGCGTCGTGAAATGAATTATGATACAGCCTTCTTCATACCTGGCCACAAGTGATGTCGTCTGAGGTCCTGGTACATATTCTCCACTACTAGATTTACCTTTATAGGGGAAGTGTGAATCACCCTCAGCACCTCCTCCTGTAGTGCAACTGGTACCATCGTACATCCCCTGAAGAGGATGACATGCTTCCCTCCTTTAGAAAATCCATCAGTAACCTACCCTGTAGATATTTGAGCATGTCGCTTCTCACAGTCAACATCCTCATGTTGTGCCTCTCTAACTCGCTGAAGGAGTGGAGGAGTGACTGTGAGAGACTGTAGAAAAGATGCTCCATCTCTATCCACAAAGGATATCTACAACGCGGCTACCTGCTCTATAACCTCTCCTAGAAGATGAATTCCCAATCTCTTACTAGTAGAATCAGCTACAAAATTCCCCTTCCCAAGAGTATATACTATATCAAAGTCATAGTCCAAGAGGAACTCGAGTCGTCGCCGCTGTCTTAAGTTCAGGTCCTTCTACGAGAAGACAAAACTGAGACTTTGAGATTAGAGTAAACTGTAAATTGTTCGCTCAACAAACTATGGGTGTGACTAACCATTTGTAAAGAACACAAATACACCCTTTTCTATTATTTCATACAAGAGCTGCTAAGATTTCTCCTTTTCCGAAAAGAGAAATCTGGTCTCATCCCCTGGATAAACCACATTCTTTGGCTAATACAGTCAATCCTAACATTAACGGAATTATTTCATTCCATGGATGACATTGTAAGGCCTCGAAGCCACTACAAAGAGATCCAACCATTACTCTTTCCTCCAAGGTTCGAGTCACACTGTTGGTAGTAGTGTGTGGTACCTGGGTCTCCTCTAGTAGGAATCTTGAATGTGAGGGTCAACTCAACAGTTTTAACCAGAACCTCTCATTATCAACCATACTAAATGGTAGGGAAGCAAACATCCCATGGACACGTGTCTTTTATTACTGCATCTCATTGTACAAAGACACAAAACAACCACAAACAACGAAAAAAACAAAGCTAGAAGCCTCATGAACAAAGGCCTCTATGCCAGGAGCTAGTTCTGTTCCCGTCCACCTACTCCCGGAGCTCAAGGTGAACCGTCTAAGGGTGCTGGAAGTAGTAGTGCTCGGTGACTCTCATCACCATCCACTGAAGGACCTGCTCCACTACCTCGTCCACCGCTCGTTTGTTGCTAAATCTCATGCCACTACATCTATCTCGGTGGCTCCTCCAACTCCTGCTGATAAACTGTGCGGGGAGTCAGATAGTCACGTGCTCTGTGGCCCTGTTCCCTGCAGCTCCTTCGTTCTGAGCTCCCTCAGCCTCAGGTTCCCCACACCCCTGATGCCACATCTTGGGATCATCTAACTGTTTATCTAACCCTCTTGTGCCCCCGTTTCATTTACCTACTGCCTACTGCTGATGTCTCAGCTACTGTCAGAAATCCCTGCGGCAAGAGCAGCATCTCCTGAGCACCCACAGAGCATAGAGTCACTGCTACAAACTCTTCCCTGATAAGACTCTCAAACTCTCCCCATGTGAGAGTTGCCTCATTTTAAAACTGGAGCATTAGGCTCCACAACCTCCCAGTTTCTCCCGGAAAGAGACTAACGACTAGGTACACCATCATGATATCGGGTGTCCCAACTGTGTGGATAACTCGTGCTACAACCTCCAGCTAGTACCCAGCCTTCTGAAAATCTGTATCTCCTCGAAACCTTGGAGGCCTCTATCATTAGAACTCGTGTAATGCACTCAGGCGGTTTGCACTCTCTGCTACTAGGGCTTATGGTATCAATGGCCCAGCGGGTAGTGGTACCGCTGGTGCCTCCGCTGTGATGAGGCCTTACATTGAGGCCTTGTTGCTCGGTGGGCTACCATCTCGCACGTAACTCAGAACCCTAGCTGGCTGCCTTCATGGGGCCATCCTGAAAAGAAACAGGTTTTCCACGTTAAAAACAGTATACCTGGTGAGCTGACACAAAGTAATCACAAAGAAAACTTTTCAAAGGAAACACACATGCAATCTGTGTTTTCGTGCACTGAGTCGGAAATCAGTGGTCAGGGTCCTGGTGTATGGATACATTGGTTGCCGCACCAACACTGGACTCCCTAGACTAAAAACCACACTCAATACACTTAACACTATTTTTTCACAATAATATAGATCAGAGTCCTAAGTTCTGTGGTAGAACCGACTCTTCTGATACCCATTTGTCACGACCCATCCTCGGGGCACGTGTCGTGACAACCCCAAACCGGCCTTCCATGGGATAGGGGCTGGCGACTAGCACCAAAGGTGTAAATCCTGATAAAAAGTGAAGGCATTGCCTTTATAAAAGGTAAACACACAACAAAGTACACAACTAAAGTAAGCACTATGTAAACAGAGTACAAAAGTAAGTGATGAAAGGTAAATGGGAAAGTATACAAACCCAACTGAAAGTACAGTACAACTGAAGCTAGCACAAATGCAGAAAAGTGAAACAGCAACCACTGATTCTTCCTCCAGGAATCCCACCTGAAGGGTGGGTACAGATGGCCTCCTTAGCACCTTAAGTCCGTTCGTCTGCTCCCTGTACGTCTCTCCAAATGGTCCACCTTCGGGTAACGTCCATCTCAACAAGTCTCCACCTCGATAAGTGTTGTCTGTCGCTTGCAACCAACATAACCTAGTGTGGGAAAATCCCGTGAAGGGGTGAGTATACGATACTCAGTAAGGACCCTGAGACCCCTGAAGGTCTCCCGGAATCCAAAAAGGATAAACCACAGAAGAGAGATACAAACACGAAGTATTAACCCACCTTACTTAGGTATATGCACATACATATACCTAAGTTATCAACCACAGTATGGCTCCAACTCTCGAGCACAAATACAACCCATTCCACACAAGAAAGAATTCAATCACATCGATGATAATGATTGAAAAACAAGACTCAGCTTACACAGGTATGCCACCATAGTGGAGAGATATAGATGATCATATGTAGCCACTGGATCATCTAATCTGTCGGACCCACATAGGATACAAGAATAGCTATCTCAAGAGTAATAGAGATGATCAGATGTAGTCACTGATTCATCTAAGTTGTCAGACCCACACAGGATACCAGACTATCTAAGTTGTCGGACCAACACAGGATACAAGACCAGCTACTCTGCCGGACCCACACAGGATACAAGTAAAGAGGTCAAACTGCCAGACCCACACATGATACACGAATAGTATTCATCTCCATCCAACCCATGGAGGATTCCAGTAAGGTATTCTTCACTGTCGAACCCATGAAGGATTCCAATACAGTAGTCAATGCAGTCGCAACTAGCTCTAGGTTTCCCGCACACAACACTCTCGATTCAGGGAGGGTCCACTCCTCGAGTAAAGGGTTCGTCACATCAACTATCCCAAATTATATAGTTTATGTACCCCAAAGTTCCGTCTCATCAAAAGGAAGCCAACGCGATAGAAGGTACGTCAATCGAACGCCCATTCTGAGAGATATTGGTTTTTCCGTTCCAGGGGCCCAGTTGGAAATATGCTCATTCCAAACCTGGCCATTTTCCAAATTCGTCCAAAACTCACTTAGAGTATCGTAAAAGTACCTCCACGTCAAGAGGGTCCCATTGCCGCAGACGGTGTGTTGATTGGATGCGCGGTCTTCGAGTTATTCACCTTTATGTGAAAAAGGGCCCGACCTGTTAAGCCCAGCGGGATGGCGGGTCAGATCAACCCGGTTTTTGCGGGTCCAACCCGGTAGAGGGTCGGACTGGCCTGATGAGTCACATGGCCCGGCCCAAGGGGCATGGCCTGGCTTGAGGGAGCACGACCCGGCCTGGCCCGACACGGCCCGGCCTGGCGCGGTGTGGCCCGGCCCTACGCGGTGCGACCCGGCACGACAGGGCGCGGCCCGGCTGCCCGCGTCTCGGCCGGCTGGCCGAGCGGCTCGGTCTGGGTGGGCGATCAGTCTGAGGGGGCGCAGCTTTATCGAACCGGTGGGGTCGTGCGGTGCTGCCCTCCCAACCAGCCGGCCTTCCTAGCCCGAGTGGTCCGCATAGGCGGGCTGCGGTCCATTCAGCGCGGTGCCCTCCAGGCGTCACCACTTCTTCATTTCGGCTAGCTGACGAGCCAGCCGGTTCGCCACCAAGTAGCCACCCGAGTGTGAGTCGTAGTTCTCCGTAGTGCGGCGCCCCTTATGGCGCAGCGGTCACTTTGGTCCGACGGGATTTAGCTGGTCGGCTCTTCGTCAGCCGAGCGGCCCGCATTTTTGGGCTGCGGTTCTTCACACGTGGTCGGTGTGCGGCCGCCGCCTTCGCTCACCACCGCCTCCATTCACCACCGCCTCCCTTTGCAAAATAAATAAATAAGAAATGATGAAGGGTTGTCGGGCCGTGTTTGTTCGGCACGCGCCCTCCGCGTTAGGTGGTAACAATCGGCCATGGACAAACCATAATTTTCAATGAACAACAAGAACAATTTTAATCAATTAAAATTGAACATAACATAATCCCCCTACCTCATAATGGATGTCGCACGTTTTCGAGCCGCAGAAGATGAGTGTCGCGGTAGTCAGGCGTCTCAGAAGAACGTTGTCATCCCGTCAACGATGGAGGAAGATTCTATATCATAAGCGATGTACACTCCTTGACGTAGAGTTGCATCCAAGGAAGATGAGTTGTTGGAAGAAGTCCCTTGCGTTCTTCTTCGAGGATGTTCTTCGTTGAAAAACAGTGTTCTTCATCGAAAAAGGATCACCTCTCTTCTAAATCTCTAGAGCCATCCCCCCAAAAGTTATTTTCCAACCCAAGAAGAAATAAAAAGTTTCTCCGATTAATATAATTTCCATGAAATTCAATTTGATTCAAAAGAGGTTTTGAATAATTAATGTAGACCTTAATTATATGATTTGGCATAATTGATGGGAAGAGGGATGTGGAGAGGCTCCACCATTAATGAGGATTTGTCAAAAATAAATAAATAGTAGGGAATTAATGGGGAGTTAAGGGGAGGTCGAAGGGTTCCGGTTCGTGTGGGCCCCACCACACTAAATCCTCTCAGGGGAGGTTATGTGGGGTGTGGGCCCACCCTTAACTTCCCTTTGTAGGTTATAACTACCAAAAATAAATAAAATTGTGTACAAAAATTTTATTTAATTTATTCTAAATCCCCAAAAATTAACTTTAAACCCACATAAAATGCAACTACAGTAAAGGTTCCCCTAAGTGAAAATCGGCATTGCTAGTTCATCGGTGTCCTCAGATTTCAATTCCGAGCACCAGTTCAAAAGATAGAAAAAACCCGCTCGTACATTTGCAGAACTTACCCGAACAAAACTTCAAAAATTGATTCTGGGCACACTGGGCCTTGGATTTAGGTGCTGTCAGAAACTACGTACTCATAAAAATCCAAAGTATTTAAGAAAAAAATCATTGAAATTTATGGGTATTTACATTAAATAGGATAAGAAGAGTTAAAACTAAATGATAATGAAAAAAAAGTGACCAAAAATTATCTAGAAATTTTTTAATGAGATTATTTATACCCCTAATAAGATTATTTTTAGAATATCTCACTTTGAATCCATTTTTTATTGATAATTAATTTATTTTAATTTAATATTTTCAGAAATTCCAAGAGTGTCCCTCCCCTCTCTTATAAAAGGGAACATATTATTATCATTTATTAAAAAATAAAAACCCAATTTTTTTAGACAATATATATCAAAATTTTATTCTAGGAACACTCCTTATATCCTGGAGGCTTTATGTTAGGCATAACACAAACCTTAGTAGTCATAAAGTGTAATGAAAAGGAGGTTTTCCAAAGAAGAGGTATCATTTTTAGTCAAGTGTTAGTATTTTATTTACTCTTCCACATCCTTGAAATATTATTTAGACATGATAAAATAATAAATCCATTATTATAAATATTATATGATTTTTTATGTTACTTTCATGACCCATATCCATCTCTTATTCCATAAAATGGGAAAAAATTAATCACCCATGTGTACGGGGGACTACCGCCTTGCGAACCAGTGTAATTAATTTTCCATCACCATATCTAAAGATATTTGTAATCATATAAACAATATTTATATATTATATTCCTGAAATATATATCATCTTTCAAATATAGAATAACATTTATGTTCTAACTGTTTTGTGCACATAAAAATAAATTCATTCGTGTGTATCTGTGGACTACCAATTCCACGGAGTGAAGTGATTCTTTTTCATCAACCCATCACATGAAAGATATATATAAAAAGAAATAATATTATATATAAGATATTTAAGATCTTATTATCATTATAAAACACCTAATGAAACATACCTTCTTTCAATAATGATCGATGAAAAATGGAAATGTTACTCATGTGTATGTATAGCCTACAATCTCCATGACTATAACACATTTCTTTTTTTATAACCATATATAATGGTTCAATTTAAAATTATAATTGATTTATAAATTTTATAATTAATCCATTATTAATATTCTTTATATGATGTAATAATGGCCTGTTTTGATATATTCAACTGAGCGAAGTCATTTTAGACTTTTGAATTGAATATCATCAAACCGTCAGATATGGACTTAAATGATTAATTAATTGTATATAACATTTTATTCATTGATATAAAATTAATAATAATATCAAAATAATTTGTTAAGAAGTTATAAATTAACCTAGATTTATTATTCAAGAATATAAACACAATATGTGATGGGTGGACTCAAGGTAAGATACTTTCTTTTAAAACTCCTAGTTTTAAGTTACACTTTCAACATTTTTTCACAAAAAAAAACATAATGATTTTTTAAATTTCAAGACATGAGAGACTTTTCCTAATTTCATTATTTCAAACTATTTTGATGTATACTCTATAATTTTATAATTTTATTTTCAAATATAATTTTTTCAATAATTATTTATCAATGATTCATAAAAATAAAGTTATTTACTAATAGAATAGTTATTATTCTAATTATTTTGGGAAAGAATTATGTGTTTTGATTATTTTATGGTTATTGGGAATTTTTTTTAAGAAGGTTGGTTACATTACAAATAGATGTTGTTTGATCCTATTATATCTCTCAAATTAATTTATTAATGGGGCGGAGTTAACCGATTAGGTTTCTCTGAAGAGTTTATGGGAAAATATTGTGATTGTTATTCCAAATATAAATGTCATAGTTACTCATTTTATAGTTGTCATACCAGAAGTGTTTTTAAGAGTGATGTTAAAATGATTCCAAAATTTACCTTCATGATTTATTATTCTAATTGATTTTATAAGAAACTTATGATTACATAAGGTAAGCTAAAGATCATAAGTATTATGGGTGAATGTTATAACTTTGTAAAATTATCATGAATCCATTATGAGTTTTATATTGCCTATATGTTCTCTTATGAAATGTTTCTATGAAATAATTTGGAATATAATGTTTTTTCTTGTGTAATAAGATATTTATTTTGATACAAAATTTTATTTTTTTTAAAAGAAAATTTATATATGTATCTATACACTAATGATTGTATTATTTCTTTCTATGTCCCTTATTAAACTTTTTGTAATCATACCATGTTTTAAAATGTTTTGACAGGGTTTAATAGATATTATGGATAATGATTATGTCAACAATAAAATTTTAAATAATTATAATGAAATTTTTTTTTTTAAAATACATATGGATAAATTGATACTGTATATAGTTGGACACTTGTAATATATGGGTTTACTATGTAATATTTTGTCCAAACTCTCTAAAAATATAATCCAAAAAGATCATTTGGAATATAATAATGTGAATTCTAGTTTAAAATCTCTATAATATGTAATGTTTAAGGCCGGGTCCTTATATTTGGTATTAGATAAGAGTTCAAAAAACATTATAAATTATGAATTTTGGTTAAACATGAGTTAATTTT
This sequence comes from Viscum album, assembly GCA_963277665.1. Classification (NCBI taxonomy): domain Eukaryota; kingdom Viridiplantae; phylum Streptophyta; class Magnoliopsida; order Santalales; family Viscaceae; genus Viscum; species Viscum album. The sequence goes on along the minus strand of OY728126.1, from coordinate 807,986,841 downwards.
CATTTATATTCTGTTAGTGAAATAAATGTTTTATATCTTTTTTAGATCAAGGAAAATTAATTAAAAAATGAAGTAGGAGTACATCTAACAACATTTTAATGTCTTCATAATGAATTTCATGAAATAATTATTGCAAAGTTATGTCCTTATTTTTGGGAAACTTTTTCTAACATAAAACTCTCTTGCAAAGAGTTATATAAAATATCAAACACCTCCTATATACCTTGATTTTATCATTATTCATGGTTTTTATAATCAAATCCTAATTTCCCAATTTTCATATGTTTTAAAATTGGTAAATATCAACATATCATTTTCAAATATTTTACCCTATCATAAGACATTGAATAATATCATGATTTTAATACAGATTACAAATAAGGATTCCCTTGCGAAGCGTATTTGTATTATTTTTTACTTATGATCCATTGGGATGTAAATATTGTATTTTAAAAGGACCCTTTTTTAAAATTTTCGAGACAAACTTAGTTCACATGATTTAAAAAAATCATGTTTTATCAGATGTTTTGAAATTATATGTCATACAAAAAATATTTTCCAAAACAGTTTCTATAGAAACATTAATACAAACCAAGTTGTACAAGGTGAAATTAGACAAATGAAGCAAGGAACATTGACGAATCTAAAAATAATTTTTGTGATAAATGAACCTCTTATATATTTGAACAAAGAGACAATGAAATTAAGTAGAAACCATGATCAAGCTACGACCCTATTTTACCTTGGAAAATTTTAATTTAAATTATATGTAGCTAAAATATAAAAAATAAATATATAAATGACTTCATGAATGAATATGTTGAGGTAATTATAGGTTACTTTGTTTTGGGATGGAAAATGAAAAGTCTGAGCTAACCTTTATGTTTAAAAAATTTCATTAATGTTGAATATATTATGGTTATATTGATGATTTTATCATATTTTTAGAAATTTTAATAGAACTATATAGATTTAAAAAAGTACAACCCATATACAGGGTGACAACCTGTCGCCTCCAGCAAGGATGTGGGTCTTGAGCCCATAATTGAAGGGTGAAAAGTGTGCAATGATTACCATAGGACTATGTTATTTCATGGTGACAATGAATTTTCTTCATTATTTAAACTTTCTAAAAAATAAATGTTAACATACTTTTGGGAGAAATTTATTTTTTAATAGTTAACCATTGTATTGGAAAATGATTTGTTTTTTAAGTAATTAATGTTATACCAAATTTGATCACAATTTTTGGAACCCTATGTGGATAAGGTAAATATAATACTATGGTATTTTTTTGAAGAATAATGGATGAATTATATTTTTCTCATGAACCATCCCCCGGGGCCTGTGTCGTGACTACCCCAAGCCCACCTTTCATAGGCGAGGGGATGGCGACTAGCACCAAAAGGTGTATTCCCTAAAACTAGTAAGTCATTTCATTTATATCCAATAACACACACAACCAAGCACACAATAAAATATGAACTCAAGTAAACTGTATAGTAAAAAGAGTGTGTACAATAGGTAAAAAGGGACCAGAATACAAGCCCAACATGAAAGTACATGAAAACTGGAAAGTACAATTAAATGAAAATAGCTCCTATGAACACTCGCCAAGGACCCTACCTAAAGGGTAGGTACATATCTTGAATGGTCATCTCTGCAGTATGCCTTCTATATGGTCCACCTCCGAGCTACTTCCAGTCCCGGTACCCTTGTCCTCAGTTAGCGTTGTCTATCATCTACACCAAACCCAACCAGCTATGGGCATAGGCCATGCAGGGGTGAGTATGACGATACTCTGTAGGGACCCCGAGACCCTCAATGGTCTCACAAAATCCACAAAGGATAAACCACAAAGCATGGAAACAATTGAAAATCCTACTTAGGTATATTCCGATAAATATACCTCGGTTTTCAAGTATACCCATATCATTCATTAGGAAACACAAGGTCCAACTCAAAAGCCCAAAGCTCAACTGTTCCACAAAGTTAAGAATACCAGGAAGGTAACACCAAAAAGGTAACCCCACAAAGAAGAATACCAAAAAGGTATCACCATGAAGGTAAGTACCACAAAGGTACTCCATATAGAGGATTACCACAAAGGTATCACCATGAAGTTAAGTACCACAAAGATACACCGCACAAAAGATTACCACAAAGGTAAAGACTCACCTTACACAAGGTATATCTTAGGTATGGTCGTAAAGATGATTATATGTAACTACTAAATCATCTTACTTTGTTAAGAGGAAAATCCATGTAGGGTCCTAAATCATTAGAACCATGTAGAATCCTAATATAGCAGACCCACGTAAGATCCTAGAGTAGTCCCACGTGGATTTCCTAGAGCAGATCCAAGTGGGACTCTCGAACATAGACCCACGTAAGATCCCAAAGCACAAACCCACATAGGATTCCAAAGCACAGACCCACATATGATCCCAAATAACATACCCATATAGGATCCCTTTACCATGTTATAACCAACTGCAGGGTTCTCGTACTAAGCTCACTTGATTCCGGGAGAATCTGCTCCCCAAGCAGCGGTTCGATATTCCAACTGCCACGAAGTCCCATGAATAAGTATCCAAAAGGACCAAATTGTAATGGGGTCTCAATGAAACATTTTTTGCATCAATCAGATGCCTGGTATGTAAGTTATTGGACTTCTAGTCCCAAGGGCCCGGTTGGATTTGTGTTCGATCCAACCTGGACATACCCCAACTTTATCCAAAACTCATGTCGGGTAAACCAAAATGACCATCTTGATCCAAGGTTTTCATCACGGTAGAAGTTTCATCAAACGGATGCACGAAGCTCGTGATATGGAAGAAATATGAGAAAGGGTCGAAGTTGGTCCGGGTCTGGTCCGACTCGGACCAAACCGGCCCGTCCCAGGTATGGTCCTGGGTCCGGCCCGCAATAGCGGCCCACTGGGAAGTCCACTCTTCTCGCGGTTGGCCAAAAGTCCGGCCCTCCTCTGCGCGGCATGATCATGCATTGCACCATCACTGGTGGCTGGGAGTGATCCGGCCTCCCCTCCACTACCATCGCGGCCTTGCGCCACGACACCCGCACATCGGGTGGCACGGACATATGCTTCCATCACCATCATGTGGACGGAAGTGTGCCAGCCACCACCCTCGCTCTGTCATGGCCGATAGGCCACGGCCATTCTCCAGTGGTGCGGTTGCGCCGCTGTCGTCATTGCGGTCGTCTGGAGTACCGGTCGCCGCTCTCAAGTCCCACCAGTGCCGGTCACTGGCACTGGTCACCAACAACATTCCTTGGGTCACTGAGCACGTCCCAGTGGCCCGTTCTTCATTCCGTAGACTTTTGCACTCTCCTTGGGACGTCTCCATCGATTTAAAACCACCACAATACACAAAGGTTGCATAGAGGCCAGACCATGTTCTTTTGGCTCGAACCCTCCGCGTTAGAAAGGTAGAAAGCGGATTATTTGTTATTGAATCATGAATAAAGTCAAGAACATGTAAGGGGGTATTCAAAAACAAAAAACCCTACCTTTTCGTTCATTGGAGGTGTCAAGAGGAAGAAGAAGAATCCATTGAAGAACGTCAGCATTCGTTGCTTCCGCAAGGTGCTTCTGATTCAAGCTCGGGGTCAGTTTTTCATTCTTCGTTGGAGCAAGTTCTTCATTGTAGAGAATTAGTTTCTCCAATGTTCTCCCCAATCCCATTTTCCAATGAAATCCTCCCACCCAACAAATAAAATGAAGATCCAACTTAATAAAAATAAGTCTAACAATTAATTAAATTAGACACATTTAATTAGTTGTAGTTGGCTCAATTTATTAATTATAGATCTGAGATGTTTTCCCTCATTAAGAGGGGTCCTGGTGGTCCCCACAACCAAGAATTTAAATTGGGAGGTTTCTCTAGCTCTGGTTGTCCCCACCTCTATAATTTCAAAAGAGAGGTTTCAAAAGAAAAATAAAATGTTAATTATTTTATTTTTCTTCTTCCACGAAAAAGTGAAAAACTATATTCCACCCTCGACCTACCTCGATCGAGGTGAAGGTGTCCTTAAGCGAATATCGACGCTACAAGTTCAACGGTGTCCTACGATTTAAATTCTGAGCATTGGTTAAAAAGTTAAAAAAACTCACTCGCACATTTACTGAACGTACATATAAAAAGTTTAGAAATTCATTCCGAGCAAACCAGGCCTCAGAATCACACGCCGTAAATTTTTTTGGACTCAAAAAATTCTCATATAATTAAATAATAAATGTAATTTCCAGGTCATTACATTCTCCCCACCTATGGGCTTTGCATCCCCATAATCCAGAACTCAAAATAAGGGAACAAGTGGGGGTACTGAGTATGTATCTGAGCCTCCTACTCCCATGTGCTCTCCTGGAGGTTCCCGTGCTGCCAACATACACACACCAAAGGTATCGATCACCCACTAAAGACTCTATCATGTCGATCCTTAATCTCCACTAGAACCTCCATAAATGTCTCACAATCATCGATGTCTAACTTTCCCGAGCCAATGATGTGTGAAGGGTCGTGCACGTATCTCTTCTTCTAGGATATGTGGAAAATGTTGTGCACCTGATGAAACTGAGGTGGAGGCGCTAAGTGGTAATCCACCTCGCCAACTCTGTTGAGGACCTGAAAGGTTCAGATAAACCATGGAGATAACTTGTCTCCTCAGCCAAATCGCCACAAACCATGTCGAGTTGAGACCTGTAGGAAGACGTGGTCACCATCCTCGAACTCTAGAGGTCTTCTTCTCCTATTGGCATATGACTTCTGTCTTCTCTATGCAGTCTTCATCTACTCCTGTATGATCTTCACCTTCTTTGTGGTATCCCATACCATCTTTGGTCCCATGAGTGCTAACTCCCCTGGGTCATTCCAGCATAAAGGTGATATGCAAGGTCGGTTGTACAGAACCTTGAATGGTGCCATCCAAATGGTGGAGTGATAGCTGTTGTTAAAAGAAAACTCCACCAAGGGAAATTGATCCTCCTAACTGTGACCGAAGTCAAGGATGCAATCACGTAGCATGTCCTTGAGGGTCTGAATAGTCTGCTCAGTCTGGCCATTCATCTGAGGATGGAAGGCTATGCTCAAACGAAGATACATCCTGAAAGCCTCCTACAACCCCTTATATAGCTAGGAAGTTGAATGTTCATCACGATCGGAGACAATAGTCGAGGGTACTCCATGTAGTCGTAAAATCTCCTGCACATAGAGGCGTCACATGCTCTCTACTAAACCCTGCTCTCTGATCGGTAAGAAGTGGGCCGACTTGGTGAGTTTGTCGACAATCACCCAGATAGAATCATGACCCTTGGATGTACAAGGATGTCTTGTCACGAAGTCTATGGATATCTCATCCCACTTCCACTCTGGGACCCCTAAAGGCTGAACTAAGCCTGCTGGTACTTGATTCTCCACCTTCAATTGCTGAAAAGTGAGGCACTAAGGGACAAACTCTGCTACTTCTTTCTTCAATCTTGGACACCAGTGCTTTCGTTGGAGGCCCTAGTACATATTCTCCACTATTTAATGTACCTCTAGAGGGGATGTGTGGAACTCCCTCAAAAGTACCTCCCAAAGTGAAACTGGAACCATGGTACGTCCTCTAAAGAGAATGATGTACTCCCAACCTTTAGAAAATCCATCAAGTGTATGACCTATGGATATCTGAACACGTCGAGCATCTCAGTTAGTTTCCCCACATTGCACCTCCCTAACTTGTTGAAGAAGTGGGGTAGTGACTATTAGAGACTAAAGAAAATCTGCTCCATCTTGTTCCAAAAAGGATATCTGTAAAGCAGTCAGCTGCTCCATCGTTTCACCTAGTAGTTGTAGAAAAGATATCCTACTGAGTGAATCTGGTACAATGTTCCCCTTACCAAGATTATAGACTATATCGAAGTCATAGTCCTGTAGAAACTCAATCCAACGTTGTTGTCTCAGATTGAGGTCCTTCTGAGAGAGGATATACCTGAGACTCTTTTGATCAGAGTAAACTGTAAAATGTTTTCCCATCAAGTAATTTCAACACACCTTCAAGCCTAAGACCATTGCTGCTAACTCTAGGTCATGGGTAGCGTAGCTCTTCTCATGTTGTCTCAACTATTGAGGATAATACGTGATAACTGCTCGCTCCTGCAATAGGATACATCAGATTCTGGTCCCTGATGTGTTGTAGTAGACTACGTACCCAACACCCTCGTCCAGAAGCTTTAAGATGGAGGCATTAATCATCCTCTGCCGCTGCTCCTAAAAACCCGTCTAGCATATCTCTGACCTCACGAAGGGCTTCCCCATATTCGTCAATGCTGATAAAGGAGCTTAAAATCTGGAGAAATATGGCACAAACCTCTAGTAGTATCCGTCCAAACCAGGAAACTCCGTACCTTCGTCACACTCCTAGGTGGCTCCCAAGCAAGTACATCCTCAATCTTTGTTGGATCCACTGCAACTACAGCCTTCAAGATGAAATGTCTTAGAAAGTAAACCTCTCAGATCCATATCTGGCTACCATAAATCTAGTTCTCTCAGAGTGTGTCAAGGACTACTTTCAAATGATAGGAATGCTTCTCCTCGGTATCCGAGTAGATCAGAATTTTGTCGATGAAGACTAATACAAAGAGATCAAGGTATGGCTGAAAGATCCTGTTCCTGAGCCCCATGAACACTGTTGGAGTGTTGGTCCGGCCAAAAGGCATGAACAAGAACTCATAGTGGCCATACAGACATCTGAAAGTCATCTTCTACACATCCTCATCTTGTACCCTGAGCTGGTGATAGCCTAATCTGAGATCTATCTTTGAGAACCATCTTGCTCCCTTCAGCTGATCAAAGAGGTCGTCAATCCTCGAGAGTGGGTACATGTTCTTCATGGTCACCTGGTTCAGGTGTTGATAGTCCACACAAAGTCTCAATATCCCAACCTCCTTCTTGGCAAACAAAATAGGGGCTTCCCAAGGAGAAAAAAAGGGCCAGATGAATCCCTTCACTTGCAAGTCCTCTAGTTGTACCTGCAGCTCACGAAGCTCTGCGGGGGCCATCTGATACGCCGGTGTAGATATCATTGTCATCCTTGAGTACAATCCAATGTTAAATTCCACCTATCTGCATGGAGGTAGACCTCAAACATCATTAAGAAATACATCCACGTACTGATCCACCACTACATGATAAATCAGTCTCTCCACATCAACCGCTCTGTGGTTAAGGCTAGCCAACTGATGAGTGATTGGCTGCACTCACATCTGGGTAAGTCCATCATGTGCTTCAAAGGCTCTATACTCGCCATTGAAGGTAAAACTTGTCTCATCCTTGTGGATACACCGCACTTTTCACCTAATATAGTCAATCTGAGCATGGACTATAGATAACCAGTCCATACCCAAGATGATGTCGTCAGGCCTCGACGCCGCTACTAGGAGATCCCAACCAAAGCTCTCTCCCCCTAGAGTAAGCTCAAACTACCGGAACGAGTGTGTAATCATCAAATCTTCTCTTGTAGGAGTCTCTATCTATAAGGATCAATCCAACAGCTCCTTCAGAATCTCCATGCTCCGAACGAGGGCAATGGAAATAAAAGAATGATTGGCAACTGTGTTTATAAGTACTGCAGCTAAGGTGGAGTAGACACATATCATACCTTTTGTCATATCTTAAGTTCCATGGTCGTAGTCCTCAGCTACCTGGAGCTGAGCTCGCCCCTATCCACCTACTTCCTACGGTCGGGGTAGACAACCTAGTGGTGGTGGTGGTAACACCTCGAATTGTCACCCACCGCCAATTGCACGACCAACTCCTCTGCCATGTCTGCCTGCTCCTTGCAGACCTCCTCAGTCAAACCTATGTCTCTACCTGGGCGGTCCTTCGATTGTTTGTGGATTATTCGTATGGAAGTTAGGGCAGTCACGAGCCATGTGACCATGCCTGCCGCATGTGTAACAATACCTGCTCCTCGCATGAATGGCCCTGTCTCTAGTGCCCCGCACAACTGACCCTGAATCCTGCGATCGTCCACCTGTAGGTATGGTCCTCTTGATCCATTGTGACATCTATTTGCTGCCAGCTATAGAAGACTCTGCCATGTGACTCTTGGCAGTGGGTCTCACTACTGGTGACTACTTAGCAAGAAAACTCTTCACTAAGAGGGATCTCTCTAACACCCCCTCCTAAGTCGGGATGCTGAGAGAAATCATTGAAGCCCTGATCTCCCACTGAGTTCTTTCTCTAAGGTTTGGGCCTTAAAGAATGGGTCCCACACAATATCAGTGGAGTAGCGTGAGAGGTCGGTGATCCTTGCTGTGTACTGAGCCACAGTCACTATATCTTGTAGAAGATGAAGAAGCCCTTGTATGTGCACTGCGTGAAGGGTTGCTGGGATAGACTCACCCCGAAACAGGCTCTCAAAGTCTGTCCAAAAAAGTTTCACCTTATTGTGAACCTGGAGCATCATGCTCCACTATCTACCTACTGCAACGTGTATAAGACTCGTGGAAAGGATCACAATGAGATCAGATGGTGTCCCTACCTGTCGGAAGACTCTCACGATGGCCTCCAGCCAATCCTCAGCCGTCTGTGGGTCGGTCTCACCCCTGAACCTGGGTGGCCTCTAGCGCTGGAACTTGTGAAACATGCTCAAGTGGCGTGCACTCTCCTCTTTTGGGGCTGGTGGCATCAGATTCCCAATGGTTAATGGTACCGATGGTGCCTCCGACGGTGCCCCTACCGATAAAGGGCCATGCACCGAGGCCTCGTCGCTTGGTGGGTTATCATTGAGTACTATACCCAGAACCCTAGCTGGCAGTCTGTATGGGGGAATTCTGAAAATAAATTTGTGTGCCATGGTCAATAATTTGTACTCAGTGAGCTGACTCAAAGATATTACAAAGAAAACTTTTTGAAACACACAGGCAATCAGTATTTTCTAGCACTGAGTTAGAAATCAGAGGTCAGGGTCCTGGTGTATGTATATGTCGGCCGCCGCACCAACACTGGATTCCCTAAACTGATAACCACACTCACTACACATAACATTATTGCTGTTAAAAATATTAGAGTCTAATATTATATGATAGAACCAACTCCTTTAATAGAAATTTTTCATGACCTGCCCCACGAGGCCCGTAACGTGACTACCCCAAGCCCACCTTCCACAGACCAGGGGCGGGTGAATAGCACCAAAAGGCGAATTCCCTAAAACCAGGAAGGAATTGCCTTTATATCAAGTAACACACACAACCAAGCACACAGCAAGATACGAACACAGGTAAAATGTATAGTAAAAAGAGTGTGCACAGTTGGTAAAAAGGGACCAGAATACAAGCCCAACTGGAATGTGCAAGATAACTGGAAAGTAAAAGTAAACTGAAATATCTAATGTGAACACCTGCCAAGGACCCTACCTGAGGGGTAGGTACAGCTCTCGAACAATCATCTCTATGGTATGCCTTGTCTAAGGTCCTCCTCTGAGCTACTTCTAATCCCTGTACCCTTGTCCTCAGTCAACGCTATCTGTCGTCTGCACCAAACACAACAAGGTGTGGGTATAGCCTGTATAGGGGTGAGTATGATGATATTCAGTAGGGACCCTGAGACCCTAAAATGTCTCACAAAATCCACAAAATATAAACCAAAAATCCTGCAAACAAATGATAACCCAACATAGGTATATTCCCATGCATATATCTATGTTATCAAGTATACCCATCTCATTCATGAGGAATCACATGGTCCAACTCAAAAGACCAGAGCTCAACTGTTCCACAAATGATGGAATACTAGGAAGGTAACACCACAAAGGTAAGTACCACAAGGTAATTCCAAACAAAAGAATACCACAAAGGTATCACCGTGAAGGTAATTACAAAAAATGTACCCCACATGGAGGATTACCAAAAAGGTATCACCATGAAGATAAGTACCACAAGGAACACTTCATACAAGATTACCACAAAGGTAAAGGCTCATCTCACACCAGATATAACTTACGTATGGTAGTAAAGATGTTTACATGTAACTTCTGAATCATCTTACTCTGTTAATAGGAAGACCCACATAGGATCCTAAATCATCAGAAACATGTGGAATCCTAAAACAGTAGACCCATGTAGGATCCTAAAATAGTCCCACATGGATTTCCTAGAGCGGATCCAAGTGGGACTCTCAAACATAGAACCACGTAGGATCCCAAAGCACAGACCCACATAGGATCCCAAAGCACAAAACCACATAGGATCTCGAAGCACATACCCACATAGGATCAATTTCCCATGTTACAGCCAGATACTGGGTTCCCGCACTAAGCTTGCTTGATTTAGGGAGAATCTCCTCCTCCAGCCATAGGTCGATACTCCAACTACCAAGAAGTCCCACAAAAAAGTATCTCAAAGGACCATCGTGTATTAGGGGTCTCAACACAATAGACGGTGCGTCAATCGGACGCCCGTTCTATAAGTTATTGGCATTTTAGTCCTGAGGGCCCAGTTGGATTCATGTTCGATCCAACCCAGCCATACCACAACTTTATCCAAAACTCATGTGGGGTATACCAAAAGGGCAGTCTCGATCCAAGGTTTCTGGCACTATAGATGGTATGTGAAACGGATGCCCAAAGCTTAAGATATGGCCGAAAGAGCGGAAAGGGTCAAAGCTGGTCTGAGTCTGGTCTGACCCAGTCGGACCAACCCCGCCTGACCCGACCTGGGTCTGGCTCGGCCCGCTAGGTCTAGCCCGGCCCACCGGTGCAGCCCGGACCATGATGGAAACCCACTAGGTGGTCCGCTTAGTTCGTGGCTGGTCTGAAGGCCAACCCTCCTCCGCGTGGCGCGATCGTGTGGTGCGCCATCATCGACAGCCGGAAGCGAGCATGCCACCCCTCCACCACTACCGTAGCCTTATGTTGTGGCACCTACACACCGAGCGACGTGGATGCGCGTCACCCTCACTATCACGTGGTCAGTCCTGCGCTGGATGCTGCCCTCACTCTTCCACATCTGATGACCCGCAACCCTTCTCTGGTGGCACGGTTTCACCGCCACCGTCTTCGTGGCCGGCTAGAGTTCTGGCCGCCTCACCAGAGTCCCACCGGTGTCGGTCGATAGTATGAGTCGCCAACGACATTCCTCGGGTCACCGAGCGCACCCCAGTGGCCCGTTATTTATTCCATAGACTTCCACTCTTTCCTTGGGATGTCACCATTGATTTAAAACCACCACGATCCACAAAGGTTGCGGAGAGGTTGGTCCATGTTCGTTTAGCCCAAACACCCTACGCTAGAGTGGCAGCAAGTGGCTTATATGTTCTCGAATCACAAAGAATGTCAAGAACGAGTAAGGGGGTATTAAAAAAACAAACCCTACCATTTCATTCATGGGAGGTGTCAAGAGGAAGAAGAATAAGACGTTGAAGAAAAATGGCATTCGTTGCTTCCACTTGGTGCTTCAGATCCTGGCTCGGGGTCTGTTCCTCATTCTTCGTTGGAGAAAGTTCTTCATTGGAGAGAATGTGTTTCTCAAAAGTTTTCCCCTAGCCCCTTTTCCAACCAAATCCTCCAACCCAAAAAAAATATTAAGAGACAAATTATTAAAAATAAGTCTAACATGTAATTAAAGTTAACACATTTAATTCATTGTAGTTGGATCAATTTATTAATTGGATAGTTGAGAGGTTTTCCCCCATTAAGAGGGGTTTGGGTGATCCCCACCACCAAGAATTTAAATTGGGAAGTTTCTCTAGCTCAAGTGGTCCCCACCTCCATAATTTCAAAAGAGAGGTTTCAAACGGAAAATAAAATGTTAATTATTTTATTTTTCAAGTAAGTATATTTCTTTATTTTATAATTTTTGATTATAAAGAAATTACTCAACTCATGAATAGTATTTTGAATAAAAAACCCATTTTTTTTACTTTTCAATGAGATATATCAGTGGCCTTTTAACCTATTGTCTATTTATGGTCTTTTGGTCGTTAAATTTCTCATGACCAAGTTCTATATAACCACAAATCAGCATTTGATCATTATATTTTCCATTCATTGTCCATGTTTTTCTACATGGAAACCTGGTATGTGTTATTAAATAGTACCCTTCATACTTTTCTTCCATTATTTTCAAAATAATTTTTTATTAATACTTTTTATGATTTTGAATTTCAACAACATTGTTGTGAAAAGTCAATCCTTGGTTACCAAGATCGAAATCAAAATTGTGAGGATGATATTTCCAAAGAGGGTCTAAATGTAACATCATTATATTTGTAAAAAAAATGAAACTCTATGTTCGATGCGATACAAGATACACAACACTAAGTGTAAAAGGAATAAAAAAATTTTATTATTTCAAATTTGACCCTTATAACCAAGCCATTGAATTAAAAGGTATGAATAAGAATAAATTATTTGTGAAATAAATATATAGTTTATACTCATTATGAATTTATTTTTTGAAATTATTATAAAATACTAACATAATTTTTAGTATAGTCTATTCAATCTTAAAAAATATGTTTTCTTTAAAAATTATTTTTATTGATTTTCATGAATTAATATTATAACTAATTTCTGGTATTTTTATAAAATTTATCTGAGAAAATAAACTACAATATTTTTTTCATCATGTAAAAATTATTTAAGGATTATTTTTGTTAATTTTATAAAAATATATATTTTTCAAGGAATAGTAAAAAATGTAGATTTTTACTAAAAACATTATTTATATTAAACATTTTAAAAATTAGAAATTCTTATTGGGATTATTTAGAAATTTTAATCAATTATATTTCATTGAAAACAATTAATTTATTGGTTTGTAAATTTATTTTATACTTCAATTTATTAAGAAATCGTTTTATGTTTTAAAAAGTCATTTTTCAGGATTTTTTTTGCGTTTTTGTAATCTAATTTTATATTAAATTCTTAGACTTCTATGTTTAGAGTTTTGAAAAATGGAATCCATATTTGGAATATATTGGTATAAATTAATTAAATATATCAACCTTTATTTTTTTACAATATGAAGAGTAATGTTAGAACTTTCGGTTACCACGGTGAAGGGTAAATCGGATAATTAAAGACAAAAATAAAATGATAAGGACTATAAAAAAAACTTAATGGTTGACCTAATTTTATTGGATAGGTAAAATTTTCCAAAAAAAAATCATTTTAAGTGTATATATCCATTTATTTCCAATTAGATTATATTATGACCTTTATAATATTTTATTTAATGAAAAGTCAATCTTATCACACACTAGTTTTTAATAAGTATAATATTTTTAATATGGTTTTATCTAGAATTTATATTAGAATATAAATATTAATTTTAAATAAAATATATTAATATTAAACATGAAATTTTTTTATTATCTATATAAGAAATATTTACCTTAAATGGTTTCACAACACTCATGTCATAATTATTTAATTAATCAAAAAATAAAAAAATGATATTAAAAAAATAATAAAATAATAATATAAGATAATTACTTAAATGAATGAATTTTATATATCCCTTTGGAATTTTAGGGATATATAAAAATATTTTCCTTGAATTTATCTTGTTTTATTGATATTTTTAAAATTCAAAGTATCAAATAGTGTCAAAATTGACATTAATGATATTTTTAAATAAATAATAATTTATTAAATGATAAAAATTAACAAAAAACATAACTATGGTCAGTTTATTACTAATATGTTTAAAATAAAAACCATGATCCAATTATTTGTCTCTTTTAATTTTATCATGTTAATATTGATCATTAAATATTAAAAATCAATATTGTCACGATAAGAGTGAATGGGGTTAAATAAGGGTTAAAACTAAATGGTAAGTATAATAAAGTGACCTAAAATGTATAAAAAATATTTAATGAGATTTATTCAACCGATAATAAACTTTTATTTGAAATAAATTACTTTGGATCCATTTGGAATTGATAATTGATTTAAATTAATTAAATATTTTGAAAAATTCCAAGAGTGCCCCTCTCCTCTCTTATAAAAGGGAATCTGTTGTTCTCATTTATTCATAGTAAAAAACTCATTTTATTCAGAAAATATATACAAAAATTCAGTCATATAATCTCCCCACTCATTATATTGGCCATGGTTTCTGAATAAAACCAACCTTTCTAGTCTTTAAGTGTTAAGAAAAGGAGGTTTGTCTGAAGAAGAGGTATCATTTTTAATCAATCCATCGTTGTATCTCAATAATTTTTATAATTATGGAATAATTTTTTATGTTATATTAATGATATATTTATCATTATTAAAATATAATACACCAATTACATTCTTAACATTCCATGTTCATAAAAATAACTACATTTGTGTGTACGTGTGGACTACCACCTCCACAAAGTGATACGATTCAGTTTTCATCACCACATCATATAAATAATATGTATAAAAATAATTAACAAGATATTTAAGATATTATTATAATTATCTAAATACCAAACAATACATACCTTCTTTATATAATGATCAATGAAAAATGAAACATTTCTTATGTGTACCTACGACCTATCATCGCCATGTTTGTAACGTACTTCATTTTTCATAACCATATATAATTTTTTTTATTTAAAATTATATTTTAGGTATAAATATTATAAATACATAATTATAATTATTCTGTAAATGATTTAACAATGGCCAATTTGACTATAGTCAACTGACCGAAGTCATTTTGGAATTTTGAACCGAATATCCTCAAAGCATCCAATGCGATCATAAATGATTATGTAATCATATTAAACATAGTAATATGTTATATAAAAGTAATAATAAGCTATAAAAAGTTTCCTCATAATGTATAAATTAACCGAAATTTATTAATTTAGAAGATAAAATATTTTATGTGATGATTCAGACTGAATATAAGAGACATTATTTTAAAACTCCTCTTTTAAAGTTACACTTTCATTGTTTTTTTACAAAAGTCAACAGGAATGTTTTTTAACATATATGTCATGAGTTAATTTTACAATCATCATTATGGTTAAAATTCTTTAATATTACTCTATAATTTTTCAAGTTTTTCTTAGATAATTTTTTTACTGATGAGTACTCATATTTTTTTAATGGAAAAGTGATTTCAATGCAGAAAAGTTATTTTCATCGAGAATGATTTTTTTGAAATATTTATATGTTATTATTATGTTATGGTTCTTGGGAATATTTTTGGAGGATTATTCGTTCTGTTGTAAACTAATGGTGGATGATCCCATTATATCACACTAATTAATTGGGTAAAGGGACAGAGTTAGATGATTAGATAACTCCTATGTGATTATGGTAATATAATGTAATAATTATTCCAAATAAAAATGTGATGGTTACTTTCTTTGTTTCCATGAGAGGTTTATTATATGTATGAGTGGTAGGAAAATGGTTCCGAAATATAAAATTATTACTTATTCTTACTATATATTTTATTTGAAACTATTTATTTCATAAGTTCAGATAAAGATATTATGTTTTATTGGTGAAAGTTATAACTTTTTGAAAAGTATTAATTAAACTATTATGTGTTTATATATTTCCTTTATGTTCTCTTAGGTAATTTTTTAATGAAATTATTATGTAGAGAAGGATACTTCCTGGGTAAGAAAGGGTTTATTTTGATCCCAATGTTTATTTTGAAAAATTAAAATCTATATAAGTATTTAAAGACTAATGATTTTATTATTTATTTTTATGTACCAAATTTTTATTTTTGTACTCATACCAAATCTTAAAAATAAATTCATAGTTTTTAAGGGATATTATGGGCAAGGATGATGTGAATTATATAATTTTAAGGATTTGTCCTGAAAATAAACCATGTTCTATTTTACAGAATTTTGGGAAAAGGATATTGTTTAGAAGTGTCCACTTATAATTTATTTGTTTACTATGTAATATTTTTTACCAATTATCCAAAACTCTAAACCAAAATGAGCCATGGTAATCTGATTAGGTGAATTATGTTTTAAAATCAATAAAATATGTAATTTTTATGGATGAATCCTTATAATAAATACTTAAACCAATATGATCAGGGTAGGATGAATAAGAAGAATGAAAGTAGAGATAAATATTCTAACCTCTATGTTTGGATTCCCAATAGGAACCCTCAGGTGTTTTTTTAAATGATTAATTAAACCCCCTTTTAAAAAGGTACTGCAGGATCCCTCATTACTGGTGGACCTAAGCTAGTCACCATGTTGTACACCACAAACATAGTGGTTTCACACCAACCACTATATATCCATTAAATGGGGATGTCCCCTAGTCATTCTAATAGTTACCTAACTTTATCTTGAGATCTACCAAGTGGTTTCATTTGTTCACCTCTAATTTTTATTAAATTACTAAATACATGAAAACTAAATATATTTATATTATAAAAATATTAGTACCTCAAAGAACTAAATTTAAACATAAAATAAAACATTAATTACCCAATTTCACAATAAGAAAATTAAATTTTAAAATCAAAACATTCTTTTGTTACACTTGATTCCAACCCTTCTCTAATTTAACTAACACGCACCAATATATTTCAACACAAATTGTGTCATATAATTGTGTGTATCCTTAAAATTTTAATCATTTTAAATTGTATAAATATTATCTTAGATTTTCTTGTTCAATAATTCAAAATATTTTAGCTCTCTTGAGTAGGATCTCCCTTAGTATGATTTTATTCACCTTAAAAACACTTCCACTTGATTCAACATTGTATTGTTTTTAAATATAACCAGGTAGTGACCTTAAATATTATATAAAATATCCTCTAATGTTTTTTATCCCATATATTAACTAAAACTTGTAATGGGATAATGATTTCATAAATTGGGGATTTTTTAAATTAAAGGATTTTTTTAGGGTGTATATAATATATTTTGGGAATTTACATACTGTATTATGTTGATTATCTTTCAATTAGTTTTTTTAGTATGAGATTATATATTTTTTCATTTAATTTGATAGAAACCTCAATTCCAAATTGGAATATTATGTATTTTATGTAATTACATATTCTATTATCATTAAAATTCAATTTGAAAAAATTATATATAATTCCTAGTAGATACATTTTTCTATTGATGGTCTTATATTTTTAAAATATTTTAAAACCAAAAAGGTTTGTTTTAATATTTTTTTTCACATAATAATATATTATTATATTTTATTATATCAATTTTGGATGATATATAATTTTTAATATATTCATTTAGATTTAAATGTGGTTTTCATAGGTGTTTAAAAAATATCATTGAAGACTAAATGATAGTTTGTTTAGAAAAGTATTCTAATTAATATTTTAATAATCATGTGACTTAAACAAGGTATTTTTTTTAAATTGGAATGTTGTTTTAACTTTTTTCATATTTAAATGGTTATTTATATACTATGTATGTATTTTTAAAAGAGATAGATAATGTGAGGGGTCACATGATTGATTTTCTATAATTATTTTTCTTATTCATGTTTCTATACATGATAGAAACCATTTAGTTCCTAATTATGAAATATCATGTTATATAAATCACCAGTTCTGATTAGTTGATGTATTATTCAGAAGTCGTGATTAAGAGAATATAGTAAAATCTAATATTGGGGGTTGTATTACATCATTACTATAAGGATATTTATATTTTCATCTAGTCATAGATTGATATAACACATCCCAGTAGATCATTCGATGATTAATTTGATCTTAATTTTTATATATGGTGATTGTGAGTGGGATTTAAAAATATTTCTATTGATTCATAGTTATTTATGAAATACTTAATTATTTATAATATATTTTTATTAGAAAATATTATTTTTGGTACAAAAATCATTACTTTATTAATAAGAAGGTTTTATTCCTCTACTTATCAAAATTGAATATAGGTTCCATAAATGAATTGAACCACATTTAATTTATAGATTAATAGTGATAGGTTTATCCACACACCCAACAAAAACATGTTGGTATTTATATACATATTTTTTCACATGATTTGGGAAAGTAGAATGCATCCCTATTTTTAGTCATTGTATTATAGTAGCATTTATGATGTTATAGTGGTGGGGAAATGTGATGGATGTTTTCATATCACATAATAATAGAATCATTTTTATATAAACTACATTATATAGATTTACATTGTCAGGCATGTATTCCAATACATCTTATTTCATTATTTTTTTTGTCCCTCTTGTTTGGGTCATTTATTTTGGGATGCAACATGTTTTATAGGGTTTGTATAGTTATTAAAAAAACATCATGGTTTTCATGATTATATATATATAATGTTCTTGTTTTATATCCAATAAATGTTATGAACAATTTGGTTGGTTGTTTAAAAAAAATTAGTTTTTTATATTATGTTTTTATAGTCTATGTTATGGAAATATCATTTTAATTTTTGAAAATTGAACTAAAAATATGATACCTCTTATTTTAGAAATGATGAAACCATTCACTCTTTTAGAATTGACTACCTCAACACCTGTATCAATATATCAAAAGGGGTAATTCACTTTCATATTTATGTCATGATGATTCAATTATTAGGATAGTATATCATGGTATTTATGTCATCAAAATTTTTAAAAGGCATTTTTTATTAATTTTATTTTAGAATTCATTGAATAATATAGATATGATTATTATAACTTTATGTTTATGTTACTAAAAATCCTATACAATATCATTATTAATAACTAATTCATTTTTATAGGACACTAATAAGTTTATTATGTGTTTAAACATTTTTTCCAAAAAAAATATTATTATTTTTTTCATATCTTTGTATTTTCATTTATATTGATGTTTTTATAAAAGAGACTTGATATTTATTATTTTGGAGTGAAAAATGAATATATTATGTGTTATATTGGTAAATTTCATTGTTAGTAAACTATATAGGTGTCACATGAATGGAATCCTTAGAAATATAGTGCATATTTCATGGTTATGTGAACCTTTATAAAATATTTTTAAATTATACTATTAAATAATGTTATTATATTTATAGGTTTTTGATGGTTTTAATTATTTTTTTTATATTTAAACAATATTTACTAGGGTATCATTTTTATAAAACATATAGTAATTTAATTTCTAGAAGATAAATGATGAATACTACAAATTAATATATGGATTAATTTTCATTATATAATATTTTTGTTGATTTAATTATTTGTATATAGTACCTTATATCATTATATGTTTTAGAAGATATGTTGATCAAGATACAAATTGATATTTAAAATCGGCTAAGGTGTTTTCCAAGATAAACAAACATACCATTCATGGTGACAAATAACATTAAGAAATAGAGGAATATCAAGAGAATATTAAAAAAGTCATTGATTTTTTAGATTCCTGAGTCCCTTAAGATAACATTTTTTAAATTTTGTATTGAAGGCTTGAGAAAGAAGTAGTGAGAATAAATATAGTAGGAAAAACTACACTAGTGTTTTCAGGGAAGGGATCCAATTATTTATTTGACCAATAATACTATCCGTACACTCTAAATAAAGGTAATTCCTTCACAATACTATTCATGAATTAAGTAAATTATATTGTGATTGAGAACATAATACATTTCAATAAACTAGTTTATTGTACAACTCTGTTCTTTTTTCTTAATGTATTGTCAAATTATTTTTGTATTGAAATCATTTTGAATGATTATATCATACAAAATTTATCCTCATCTCACTAACATCATTGAGTAATATTATCAATAGTATTGTGATGGCTAAGATATATAAAATTCACATGACTAATAAGATAAATATGTCTTTTGGGACTATTGGTAGCCAAATTAACTCTTTAGGTGGAAATATTAAGTTAGAATAATTTTGAAAATGATGTAGTGAATGTTTTATAAATCAGTCTAAAACTATTATCTCAATTTCTTCTTGATATAGATCATTAGTGTATTATAAATAAAAAAGAAAAAACTAAATTCCTTATATTATGTAATATCATAAAATTCATCATGTGAGTGAATTTTATGTTCATCTATTTTTATTTTCCACCCATCCATCACTACAATATAAAATTAATATTACTAAATCTTCATGAAGATTTTAACTATAAGATGATGAATTTAATATTATAGAGGTTAATCTTTTAAAATATTAATAATGAAATAATCATCCTTTGGGTTTGAATTTAAATATATATACACACTCAAAACTTAATGAGAAATTTTATAAATTGAAATAATAATTTTGATAAAATTATATTAAACTTGAATGAGTGTAATTTGAAATAAAACTTGATATCATTCAAGGTATTAAACTTATATCATAATTTAAATTTCTTTTCATCTTTGATATATGTCATTAAAATGGTTTTATATCCTCTAGATTAGATTTTCATCTGGATTTTAAAGTTATAATTTGGAAATAAACTATATTTATTTGTACTCTATTTGGAAAGAAGAATGATGAAGGTATTAGATTTAACTCATACACTATAATGATCATTCACATTAAAATCACATGAGACTATTTTCATTGTTAAAATTTTTTGGGAATTATCATATGAATGGATTTTGTGGTTATCTATAAAGTAAATATAGAAATATATCATTATAATTTAATATATTAATAATCATATAGAAACCCTCAGGTATTTTAATGTTAGTTGGATTTAATGCCTGGAAAAGAAAAACCAATTATTTTGGGTATTTTTAACATGTAATTTTTTTATAGACCCCACTTATAGATTGTATAGAGTTTTTTATATATATCCTCATTTATATTGTAGATAAATATGAAAAACTGTTAACTAGATATTTTTATTAGTTTTCACTTTGTAGAGAAATATAATTCTTAATTGAAATACTTTGTGGATTTATTTTCTTTTATTTTCCTTTATATAATATGTATATTACTTATATAAATGAATTAAATATTATTTTAGGGTACCTTAAAGGTAGGAAATTTAATTATCTATCTATTTTAATAGAAAAAACACGATTTTTATATTTCAAAAATTGGAAGAGATCCACCAATACTTATTGATTATAAAAATATTTATTAAATTATTTGGTAGAATAAATACTCTCAACGTCGTTTTGATGATACTGTTGATCAGGTAAACGTAGTGTTGTTTCTCAAAATTGACCTAAATTTAAGATATCATCTATTGAGGTTCATCCGTTAGGATATCCCTATGATCACTTTTATAATATTGTTTTATTATTTTGAATATCTTGATATTCTATTCGTATTTAATCGAGATCAAGTAACTTGTAAGGCACTGATGAGTTGAAACTTTTGTGACATTTTGTTATAGTTTTTATCGATGATATTATCATATAATTTAAATTATATAAGGATCAATATTTTCATCTCAATATTATATTGATATCTCTAAAAAATATTTACCTGTATGATAAATTTTCGAATTTATAATTTTTTATTAATGAAGTCAATATTTAATGTTACATGGATTCTATAGAAATAAAATAATTTAACCCAAAAAAATATTAAAGTAGTAATGATCATTGAGACTCTATAAGAATAATTTAAAATTAAAGTTCACAGTGACTTAAAGCATATTATATGTGATTTTTTAATGAATTACCAGGAAAATATTCATTATCAGAAAAATTTTCATATAATAGATTGATGTTTTAATTTTGTGATGAAAGTTTTAAAACAATTAATAAATTATGAAAATATTTAATTAAAATACCATATTGATACAAACCTACTTAGGAGAAATTACATTTTATTTTGTGATTCATTGAGTATGGTTTGAGTTATATTTATTTCCAAATTTATAATGTAGTATAATATACCTCCCATTAGTTATGTCTTCATGAATTAAATTTGATAAAAATTATTGAGAACTAGTAGTAGTAAATCACGATTTCACCAACTAGTGAAATTATTTGTTTGATGAAAAAATAATTATTTATATAGGTCATAAAAGTTGAGGGTTTTATTTTATATTATAATAATTTTAATCTTGTATTGTGAAATTTTGATAGAATACCTTCATTAATTTATTAAATATATACAATACTCTAGGAAAATGTAAATTTTCAATTATTTTTCTATGTAAAATAATAAATAAATATGTTGTCGATGATTCAACATATAGATTGAAAAAAAAAATTATATATTAATTGTCTATTTTATTTAAGATATGTAGAAAATTTGATTAACGAAGAAAGTATGCAAGACAATATATACATTATTTTTCAAATTATACTCATAAAAATATTTAAATTTAATTTCATATTTCATAAAAAATATTAAACATTAGGAAATCATTTTTTGATTTTTTACGATCTATTTGTAAACACTTTGATTTCAGAAATGAAATGTATCCCCTCTTTACATAACACCTACAAAAATAATTAAAAAAATTCAATATGGGTTGTGAATCTAGAGTCCATCATAATATATTATGATATTAATTATCATTATAAATGGATTATGATGAGAAATGTAATGTATGAATTTTTCCTTCTTTTATAATATTATTATATTAATTTATTTATTATAGGATACCTAATGGTATATTACAAGAACTCACTAATCTTATATGGATATTGAGTTTGTTTCCCATGAATATTATAATAATAATTCAAAGATATCATCATGAAAGCAATATTATTTGGGTAATTTTTGATAGGATGACATTATAAACTCATTTTATTCTAATAATAGATATATTTATGGAATGTGATATCAATAATATTTATTTTAATAATATTATAATACACCACATTGAGCCTTATTTTATTAGTTTTAACATATCCTCTTAATTTACTTCTAATTTTTTAAATATTCCTAAAGAGGTTGTGGGAAATTCGGTTATATTCAATAGGGTATATCATTATTAGACAAAGTTCTTGAAAGAATGATTTATTTTGAAATTGGAAGATGTGTTTTTTACTTGTGTACTTGATCGTTAATAATCACAGCACAATTTTGTGACTTAATTAAATAATAATATAATTATAATTTCCAATAAATAATCTATATTGAACCTTTAAATTCACTTTATAGTCAACTATATTGGTCCATGTTGTGTTTGGAAGATGTTTATTGGACTATATTATTGGAACTAAGAATCATACATGTTACAAATTATATGATTCTACATATCTCAAAATGACCAGTGATGTATTAATGTATTCAAAAGGCTTATATATATAATCATAAATGACCACTACAATTATACATTAGTGATAATGTATTGTAAAAATTTCTTCTTTGGCTGGGAAATAGGAATTTGGGGTACTGATATTTGATTATGTCATGATATCTCGGTATGGTGGAGATTTTTTGGATGGCCTAATTATTTGGAATATTGTATACCTTTACTTAATAAAAAGAAAATCAATTCCTAATTTTATTCATTAATTAAAAATTAAAAATATAAACATGATAAATAATATGATATTGGTTTAAGAAATATATATTTTTATCATGATTAATCCTTTATATAGAATATTATTAAAATAATGTGATCTAATGAAAGTTTATTCCTCTTGTTTGAGTGAATTGGAAGAAACAGATCATCACAAAACATGGGAAGGATAACCCTTTATAAGGGATCAACAACCTCATATATTATCAAATTAAAGATTTATATTAATTTCTTAACAATGAAAAACTCACAGTATAGACAATTATATCACTCACAATGTCATTAGTATGTTAATATTTTTTAACTATGTTATCCTTTATTAATTATAGTTTAATTTTGTGGGAGTAAGGTTTTTTCTTGTAGGGTATTATTATATAGAAATAAATTGTGAATAATCATTCATGTAACCAATTAACTCTTGAAAAAACCTCATGGGTCAATTACTCAATTAAAAACATTATTTGGAAAATTCTGAATCTGGACTCTGTGCCTCTTTAAAAAAAATAACTTTTAAATTTTAAATACTATTTAGGAATTGTATTTATTATTATTATATCTTTATAGATTTTTTTAAACTATAGTATGATGAATTTACTATTACAGAAACTCATATATTCAAATTTTAATAAATGAATAATCTTACTCGATGAAGAATTTATATGTAGAGTGTCCCAACCCGAATTGGAAATTTTAAAATTTTCTACAATCCTGTTGATAAATTTTTATAATGAATGGTTGAATAAAATAAGAAGTAAAAATTCACATCATTCAAGGAAATGAACTTATTAAATCTTTTATGTATCATGCTTTATTAGATATATGTTCTTGAAATTCCTTTATATATTTAAAATTAATTTATGAGATAAATTTAAAAGTGTAACTTTTTTCATATACAATTAATATATTTATTCTATTTTGATAGAAGAATCATGTTAATATTTGGGGTCTCATCACACCATTCTAATAATTGATATTACAATCACATTAGACTTTATTATCCTTAACATATATGTATTGGTATATATCTTAGTAATTGATTCTGTGGTTAGATTTAAAGCATGTATAGATTGATATCATTGAAAGGTACTATTTTTTCACTAAAGTGTCACCCCAGCATAGTCTGAGGCCTGTGGGATCTATGACCAAGATATGATGTTCCATTTATTTTTCATATTTTTACCATGCCAGTTTAGTTATCAACCATAATTCTAGATTTTATAGTGAAATTTTTGGTAAATAACTTCCCTTTGATAGCGGATAACTAACTATAAGTGTTCCAAATATATTTTTATACATTGATATTATAATTAGAAATATAACTCTTAAATGATCTGCTTATAAAAATGAGACTACTTTATTTTAATTATTATCATATATCCACAACATAAATAATGAAATTAAATATTATTTTAATGGAATGTGAATCTACAACATCTAATTTTCCATGTGCCACATTCAAAAACTCTAAATTTATATGTTAAAAAGACTAATATATCCTTGACTATTACATTTATTGTCAAATTGTTTATTAGGTGGCACTATAAAATAAATATTCTCTTCCACATGTATTCGATCTCTCTGATCAAGTAAGGGAAATGATATTGTTTTTTCTAATTTATATAAATTTAGGATATTGTATGCTTAGGTTAATGTAGTAGGATAACTATAAGACTTATTTTACTGTAATATTTTATATCTTTAAATATCATTTAATTCCAATAAAATTGATTCTTGCTCTTGTATGTTTTAAATCATTGAGGAATGATATATTTTTTAGATACAATGTTATTTTTTTATAGTTTTTATAGATGATACCCTTGTATACTCAAATTAAGATAAGGATTGGGATTTCCATCTCAATATTATGTTAACATATTCAATAGATCGTCCCTTATGTTCTAAACATTCAAAAAGATAATTTCCAATTCAAGAATTTAATTTTTATTATTATATGGATTATATGAATTGTAAAATATTTTTCTAAGAAAATATTAAATTAGTAAGGATCATTAAGTCTCTAAAATATTAATTTTAAATTAAATTTTTTATGTATATAAGGATATTATATAGAATTTTAAAATTAATTTTCATGATTATATTCATCTTTGATATATTTGGAATATAAAGGATTGAAGTTTTAATATAGTAATAAATATATGAAATATCCAAATGAACTAATGAAACGGTTTTTCTCATCTCCCATTTTGATCCAAAATCACCAAGGTGAATTCTATATTATCTATTTTGATGACTTGCACCTGGTTTGGGGTTCTATTCAATCCCAAAGGGATTATATATTGGCATATAATTACATTAAATTATTCCCTCATGAATAAAATTGATTATCAATTACACATAAGCTATAATAACTTGATAAATACTTCATATACAAGTGAAATTATTTGTTTCTTGAAAATATTGTTTATATATACAATAAAAGTTTTTTGTATATTATATCTTTTAATGATTGGAATCTGAAATTGATAAATTTTATGTAACAAATTCATATATTTATTAAATATGACTTATAATATAGGCAAAAGTAAACTTTTATTTATTTATATAAGTCGGATGATAACATTATAACTTGTTAATTGTATTATATAGATTAAATGAGAGGAAAATTTAATAATCCAAAGAAGTATGTAAGTCATCCATTATATTATTATTCAAATTATTTATATATATATATATATATTACTATATAACTATAAATTATAGTATTAAGGAATGATATAAAATAGTGGGGAAACCATTAGTCAATAGTATCAATAGAATCGTAATAATTTATGAAATAGGAAATATAATTTACTCCCTCTTTCCCCAAATACTATAATAATAAATAACATTCATTAGTCTCACTGGTTTTTGAATTATTTTCCTACAATAATATATTTTGTTATTAATCATCATTATCGCTATATTTTGATATGAAAAGTATTTTATGATTTTTTTCTTACTATCTCACAACCTAATATGAAAATGATTTCAATAAAAATGCTAATAGTCTATTAAAATCCATTTCAATTATTACATTTTTATATTTCAATTATACTACCTAGATCTCCACATAGAAGGAATTATATATGGGTAATTATATATAGGATTACTGTAACATCCCAAGTAAGTAATGAATAATATATATTTTTATCTATGTCTATTAATGAATTATATAGTGTTTTAGAGTCTTAAAATGAAAATAAATTCAATCTTTAGCATGGAATACACTAATATTTTTAAAAGATTGTTTTACTGCCTTTTGATGGCAAAAATTTTTTAAATCTATCTTTTGACAAATTTTATAATCTATATTTTTCAAAATAAACATATTCATTATGACTGGGACATTGAATTTTACATTGGATAATTTTTTGGTATTTTTCTGACAATGTTCATTTTTTTAATGAATAGTGAAAAATACTGCATTTTACATCAAAACTGCTTTTTAATCTAATTTATTTATATGATTAGATTATCTTTTGAATTGGTTTTGAAGTGAAATTAGAATATATTTTTACCATTTAATCCAATGGTGGTCGTTGGAATAAATTTCACTTTTAAATTGGACTTAAACTAGTGTCAATCTTTTGATACTTATTGTTTCATAAAAACACGCTATCTACCATGACAGTGGGAATTAATTATTAAATTAATTAATGTAACTTATATGTTTTGAATTTTGTAAAATAGACATCATTTTTGAATTCAGAATATCAAATATAGCTTAGGGTGAATTTTTGGTAATTTTCTGAAAAACTTCAATTTTTGATGAATAGTGAAACCACTAAGTGGTACTTATAAAAACTGATTTTTCCGTTTAAATGAAATTTTGACATCATTGTGTTTTGAATTTCAAAAATATGACATACATGGTTGTCATTAAGAAGTAAAATGTGGTTCAATGGGATTAAAATAATTTTTTGGTGAATAGTAACTTATTAAGTTCTTAATCGCGATTAGTGGTAATTAGTGTAGTTTAAGGAAAAAAATAATGCATTAATAATATTAGATGAGGTTGAAACATGTCCTACCATCATTGGATGTGTCATGGCCAACCAAGACAAGGCATGGGTCAACTTGGGGACCCCATGGATCCACTTTGTTTGGGAAATGACATAAATAACTTTTTATTTAATGTAAAAGTAAAAATGACACAAACATAATATGTTTTACGAAAACAATTTTTACATGGGGTTATAAAGATCAGATTTTTGATTATAAATATTCATTGGAAATATAAAAAGATTTCCTACATCAGGATATTTTTTTTATAATTTTTAGACATTAAATAAATTAATTTAATTATGACATCATGATGATGCAATGATGACCTCATTATTGAACAGTTTAAATAAAATGAAACTATAATATAAAATCTAAGACCTAAAATTGTACAAAAACTATTGTATGGGAATATTTAGAAGCCTTATCATCTTATCTTTGAAATATATCAATGTGGGACCTTATAAATTCGAAACACTTTTGAAAATAAAATAATAGTTTCATGATTTCCAAAAGTGCCCCTCCTCTCCTCTTATAAAAGGCCCCCACCTCTACCTCATTTCACACACTCCTAAAGCCCTTGGCGCGGCCTTACCCTGCCCATTTACTCTCTCCACATCCCTATACTCATCCTAGAGGATTCCCTATGGGCATAATCCTTTCAAAGGAAGCCATTAGGCTCAAATCAAAAGGAGTTACACTTTTAAAGGTAATTCATTCTCTCATGTTCATTTGTTTTATTTTGCTTCTCCAACCCCCTAAACTCTTTTTATTTACTTATTTTGTAACAACACCAATATCTTCAATATACTAGGATGTTGTTATAAGATTTATTCGAGCTACACTCTCACACAACTACATCAAATTGTTATATAACATACGGTTTCCGTGGATGGCGAAATTCTGCCTCCCGAAACGATGATTGTTCAATACTCATTTAACACCTTCAAAGGTGGACATTATGATGTCACTATTTTTATATATGATATATAATATGTTTATTCTTTCCTTAAGATTCTGTATTTTTCATTTATGGCATACCATTATTGTTTCCATTATGGGTAAACACGATATCTTCATTTTGGGAAGTGTGGACTACCGCCCCCTGAAAGTGATTTGATTCGTTAATACCATATGTGGGATGTGTAAAGGATAAAGTTAATGATATTATATATGTTATTATACTGGAATTATAATATACTCTTATATAATTATTATTCCATTCCATAAAATACGAAATAGAAATGGAAGTAGCGTTCATGCGTACGTACGGCTTACTGTCTCCATGAACGGTGCATTTCATTTCTTACCTCTAAATATGATGTAATATTATAAATACATGTATATGCTGAATATATATGATATATATGTTATCCAAATCATTAATATCATTCTGGATATAACGAACCTTTGACCAAATTAACAACATATAAGTGTAAGAAGTCTATTTTTGACTTCAGAACCAAATACCGACAAAATGAACATTATTAACTTAAATGATTACATGATGTTCATAACATGGTATAAAAGGAATAATTAACTTGAAAATGCTCTTAAGAAAGTAGATATTAACTCAAGTTTATTATTCTGGAGATTAAAGAATGGTCGGGTCAAGTCGGATACGAGGTAAGGGAACTTCTTAACCCAATTTATATTCTTTGGGTTAATCTCCTACTTTCAAATTATATCATGATATTATTATGTCATATCTTGTATTTGTAATTTATTTATGTGTACTTATAGTGAATACATATACTAGATCTACTTTATTTAAAAAAATGATCTTTGTATGGGAGTTCGTGTCAATCTCCTTTCATTGAGGCATATTTTATTTTATACACAACTTTCTTTTATACGGTGTATAAACCACTTTGACTTTTACGTTTATTCAAAAGGAATATTTTTTATACAAAGAGTTTACTAAATGACAAAAGGGAATGTTTTTGTCGTACGTATGCGGTGACAACGACTTCTCCGCCGTCGTGACCATTATTTGAGTTTCGGCTTCCTCTACAAGCCATACCATCTTTTTAAAAGAAAAATAAGTACCATGTTTTACTTCTCTTTTATTTTGGTATTGAAAATGGTTTTCATAATGTTTTTATATCAATGTGTTGTATTGATATCTTGTGATTGAAAGGTGGAAATGTTATGTTTCTTTTATGCATGTTTTATGTGATATGATTATGTTGAGGTTCTTGGGCATTATTATGAAAACGGGTGGTTCCGTGATAAACTAAGGCGGGTGAGCCCGATATAGCTCTCCAATGCATTGGGTAACGCGAAGGAGTTAAACGTTAAGGTTTCTCCGAAGAGATTTAGGGGATATACGGTGATGGGTATTCCAAATGTAACCAAGAGGTTTACTCCCTACGTAAGAATGTTATGAATGCCTCAAGTTACCTTTATGTCTTATGATTTCTATGATTTATTCATGATTTGATGAGGTATGTTAAAGTGCTTATATTTTATGGGTAAAGTATGATCTCATCCTTATGTATATATGTACCCATGTTTCCTTTCCATATTTTTATATCCCTTACTGAGTTTTTTATGCTCATCCCAAGTTTTTTGAAATGTTTTTCACAGGTCAGGGGAAAGGTACATGATATGATGATAGTTTCAAGGAAGTGTCAAGAAAGAATCCATGTTTATTTTAAATATGTTTCCATTTATGGGAATGAAGAATACTATCTTTATGTAACCACTTTTTTTATATGTGGAATGTAATGCAAGTTTTATGATCTAATTATCTAAAACTCTAAACCCGAAAAGATCCTCAATTTGTAATCTTGTAATAACTCAAGATTAAGTAAGGTTTAAGGCTGGGGCCTTATATTTGGTATCAGAGGTCGGTTTAGATAACTTTAGGAGTTAGAATTATATTAAATGATTATCCAAAAATATTTTTTTTAAATGATATAGCATTTGAATATTACCATATTGCTTCATCTAAGACATGTTTGTTCAGAATGATTTTTCATAGAGGAAACAGAACAGCTTTTTTGGGAAGGCATACAGAGGGAAATGACCTTTCAAATCAGTATCCTGAGATGGTCAGAATCATAACTAGGTAGTTTGCTGTATTGATGGCTCAGTTGACTCAGGTGAAAAATGTTGGTTGTTTTTATTGATGATATTTTGGGGTTTTCTAAAAGGAAAGAGGAGCATGAAAGTCATTTAAGGGTTATCTTGCAAACCTTAAAAGAAAAGAAACTGTATGGAAAATTCAGCATGTGTGAGTTTTGGTTGCAAAAAATTTATTTCCTTGGTCACATTGTTTCTAAAGAAGGGATAACTGTTGATCCTGCAAAAACAAAAGTTGTGGAAGACTGGCCAAGACCGACAAATGTAACCGAGATCCGTAGTTTTCTTGGTTTGGAAGGTTACTACCGAAGGTTTGTTGAAAATCTTTCACGGTTATCTAGTCCAATGACTAAGCTAACTCGTAAAGGTGTTAAGTTCATCTGGACAAAAGAATGTGATGATTGTTTTTAGGAGTTGAACAAAAGATTGGTGAAAGCTCCAGTTTTGGCACTTCCTTCCAGGAATGGTGAGTTTGTTATAAACAGTGATGCTTCATTGAAAGTACTTGGTTGTGTCCTAATGCAGAATGATTAGGTAATTGCTTATTCTTCATGACAGTTGAAAAATCATGAGGTAAATTACCCTACACATGATTTGGAATTAGCTGCTATTTTTTTTGCTTTAAAAATTTGGAGGCATCATTTTTATGGAGTAAAGTGTGAAATATATACCGATAAAAAAAATTAAAGTTTATATTCACTCAGAAAGAATTGAACATGAGACAAAGGAGATGGCTAGAATTAATCAAGGATTATGATTGTACAATTCATTACCATCCAGGAAAAGAAAATAAAGTGGCTGATGCTTTTAGTCAAAAAAGTAATGCTTCATTAGCAATGTTGCATTTGGAACGTGATCCTTTGGTTAAGGATTTGATGAACTTTGGCATAGAAGTTTTTGGTGCAGGAAGTTCTTCTGTTTTGTTTCAGGTATCAGTGAGATCATCTCTATCAGATAAAATCAAGCAAGCACAGAAGCAAGACAGTGAGTTTCATAAAAAGGTAGAGCTGGTTCAGAAAGGTAAGTTGCCTGAATTCAACATTGATAATGATTGCGTTTTGAGATTTGGGAAGAGATTGTGTGTGCCTTGTGATTCAAAGTTGAAGAGAGATTTGTTATGTGAAGCTCATAGTTCTCCATTTTCAATTCATCCTGGTAGTACTAAGATGTATAGAGAGCTGCGGGAGTATTACTGGTGGGATGGAATGAAAAGAGATATTGATGATTTTACTGTGAAGTGTTTGACTTGTCAGCAGGTTAAAGCAGAGCGGCAGTTACCGAAAGGGATGCTTCAGCCTTTACCAGTGCTAGAGTGGAAATGGGAGAATATATCCATGGACTCTGTTGTGGGATTACCGAATAAATCTCAAGGTAATAATGAAATCTGGGTTATTATTGATCGCTTGACTAAATCTGCTCATTTCCTTGCTATACGAGATATTTTTTTCCCTAGATCAGCTTTCTCGTTTGTATCTTAAAGAGATAGTCAGGTTACATGGAGTTCCTCTCTCCATTGAATCCGATCATGATCCAAGGTTCACATCTAACTTTTGGAAAGGCCTTAAGAAGTCGTTGGGTACTGAATTAAATTTTAGTACAGCTTTTCATCCTCAATCAGATGGGCAGTCAGAACGAATAATTCAGACCTTGGAGGATATACTACGAGCTTGTTCTATGGATTATCAGGGAAGTTGGGACCAACATCTTTCTTTGGTTTAATTTTCATATAATAACCATTTTCATTCCAGTATACAGATGGCACCATTTCAGGCATTATATGGGAAGCGGTGTCGAACTCCAGCTTTTTGGGATGAAGTGGGTGAAAGGAAGTTGATGGGACCAGAATTGGTAGAAGAGATGGCAGAAAACGTTCATCTGATTCAGAAGCACATGAGAACAGCTCAGAGCAGGCAGAAGATTTATGCGGATAACTGGAGGAAGGATCTATCTTTCGAGGTAGGTGATCATGTTTTTCTCAAGGTTTCTCCTTGGAAAAGTGTGATGATATTTGGTAAGAAAGGAAAGCTGAGTCCAAGGTTTATTGGACCATATGAAATTCTGGAGAGAGTTAGATCAGTTGCATACCGGGTGGCTTTACCTCCGAGTTTACCTCAGGTACACAATGTTTTTCACGTTTCGATGTTGAGAAAGTATATGCCAGATCCATCTCATGTTTTCAGTCCAGAGGTAGTTCAGCTGGAAGAGAACCTATCTTATGAGGAAAACCGGTCCATATTCTTGACCACAGGGAGAAAGTGTTACGGAATAAGGTGATTAAGCAGGTAAAGGTTTTGTGGAAAAACCACATGATGGAAGAGGCAACATGGGAATCTGAAAATGCAATTAGGGATAAGTACCCCCCATTTATTTGATAAGTAAATAAATTTTGGGGACGCAATTTTATAAAGGGGGGAAGGATGTAACATCCCAAGTAAGTAATTAATAATATATATTTTTATCTATGTCTATTAATGAATTAGATAGTTTTTTAGAGGTTTAAAATGAAAATAAATTCAATCTTTAGCATGGAATACACTAATATTTTTAAAAGATTATTTTACTGCCTTTTGATGGAAAACCATTTTTAAATCTATCTGTTGAAAAAATTTATAATCTATATTTGTCAAAATAAACATATTCATTATGATTGGGACATTTAATTTTACATTGGATAAATTTTTGGTATTTTTCTGACAATGTTCATTTTTTTAATGAATAGTGAAAAATACTGCATTTTACATCAAAACTGCTTTTTAATCTAATTTATTTATATTATTAGATTATCTTTTCAATTGGTTTTGAATTGAAATTAGAATATATTTTTACCATTTAATCCAATGGTGGTCGTTGGAATCAATTTCACTTTGAAATTGGACTTAAACTAGTGTCAATCTTTTGATACTTATTGTTTCATAAAAACACGCTATTTGTCATGACAGTGGGAATTAATTATTAAATTAATTAATGTATCTTATATGATTTTAATTTTTTAAAATAGACATAATTTTTGAATTCGGAATATCAAATATAGCTTAGGGTGAATTTTTGGTAATTTTCTGAAAAAATTCAATTTTGATGAATAGTGAAACCACTAAGTGGTACTTATAAAAACTGATTTTTCCATTTGAATGAAATTTTTCCATCATTGTGTTTTGAATTTAAAAAATCTGACATACATGGTTGTCATTAAGAAGTAAAATTTGGTTCAATGGGATTAAAATAATTTTTTGGTGAATAGTAACTTATTAAGTTCTTAATCGCGATTAGTGGTAATTAGTGTAGTTTAAGGAAGAAAATAATGATTTAATAATATGAGATGAGGTTGAAACATGTCCTAACCTCATTGGATGTGTCATGGCCGACCAATACAATCCATGGGTCAACTTGGGGACCCCATGGAGCCACTTAGGTTGGGAAATGACATAAATAACTTTTTATTTAATGTAAAAGTAAAAATGACACAAACATAATATGTTTTACGAAAACAATTTTTACATGGGGTTATAAAGATCATATTTTTTATTATAAAAATTCATTGGAAATATAAAGAGATTTCCTAAATCAGGATATTTTT
Organism: Viscum album; assembly: GCA_963277665.1. NCBI lineage: Eukaryota > Viridiplantae > Streptophyta > Magnoliopsida > Santalales > Viscaceae > Viscum > Viscum album. The sequence goes on along the minus strand of OY728126.1, from coordinate 807,952,774 downwards.
GTTATAATTTTTAGACATTAAATAAATTAATTTAATTATGACATCATGATAATGCAACGATGACCTCATTAATGAACAGTTTAAATAAAATGAAACGATAATATAAAATCTAAGACCTACACTTGTCAAAAAACTATTGTATGGGAATATTTAGAAGACTTATCATATTATCTTCGAAATATATCAATTTTGGACCTTAGAAATTTGAAACACTTTTGAAAATAAAATAATAGTTTCATGATTTCCAAAAGTGCCCCTCCTCTCCTCTTATAAAAGGTCCCCACCTCTACCTCATTTCACACACTCCTCAAGCCTCTGGCTCGGCCATACCCTACCCATTTACTCTCTCCACATCCCTCTCCACATCCTATAGGATTCTCTTTGGGCAGAATCCTTTCAAAGGAAGCCTTTAGCCTCAAATCAAAAGGAGTTACACTTTTAAAGGTAATTGATTCTCTCATGTTCATTTGTTTTATTTTGCTTCTCCAAACCCCTAAACTCTTTTTATTTACTTATTTTGTAACAACTCCAGTATCTTAAATATACTAGGATTTTGTTATAAGATTTATTCGATCTACACTCTCACACAACTATATCAAATGGTTAAAGAACATACGGTTTCCGTGGATGGTGAAATTCTGCCTCCCAAAACGATGATTGTTCAATACTCATTTAACACCTTAAAAGGTGGACATTATGATGTCACTATTTTTATATATGATATATAATATGTTTATTCTTCCCTTAAGCTTCTGTATTTTTCATTTATGGCATACCATTATTGTTTCCATTATGGGTAAACACGATATCTTCATTTTGGGAAGTGCGGACTACCGCCCCCTGAAAGTGATTTGATTCGTTAATACCATATGTGGGATGTGTAAAGAATAAAGTTAATGATATTATATATGTTATTATACTGGAATTATAATATACTCTTATATCATTATGATTCCATTCCATAAAATATGAAATATAAATGGAAGTAGCGTTCATGCGTACGTACGGCTTACCGTCTCCATTAACGGTGCATTTCATTTCTTACCTATAAATGTGATGTAATATTATAAATACATGTATATTCTGAATATATATAATATATATGTTATCCAAATCGTTAATATCATTCTGGATATAACTAACCTTTGACCAAATTAACAACATGTAAGTGTAAGAAGTCTATTTTTGACTTAAGAACCAAATACCGACAAAATGAACATTATTAACTTAAATGATTACTTGATGTTCATAACATGGTATAAAAGGAATAATGAACTTGAAAAATGTTCTTAATCAAGTAGAGATTAACTCAAGTTTATTATTCAGGAGATTAAAGAACGGTCGGGTCAAGTCTGATACGAGGTAAGGGAACTTCTTAACCCAATTTATATTCTTTGGGTTAATCTCCTACTTTCAAATTATGTCATGATATTATTATGTCCTATCTTGTATTTGTAATTTATTTATGTGTAATTATAGTGAATACAATTACTAGATCTACTTTATTTAAAAAAAATGATCTTTGTATGGGACTTCGTCTCAATCTCCTTTCATTGAGGTATATTTTATTTTATACACAACTTTCTTTTATACGGTGTATAAACCCCTTTGACTTTTACGTTTATTCAAAAGGAATCTTTTTTATAAGAAGCATTTACTAAACGACAAAAGGGAATGTCTTTGTCGTATGTATGCGGCAACAACGACTTCTCCGCCGTCGTGACCATTATTTGAGTTTCGTCTTCCTCTACAAGCCATACCATATTTTTAAAAGAAAAATAAATACCATGTTTTACTTATCTTTTATTTTGGTATTGAAAATGGTTTTCATAATGTTTTTATATCAATGTGTTGTATTGATATCTTTTGATTGAAAGGTGGAAATGTTATGTTTCCTTTATTCATGTTTTATGTGATATGATTATGTTGAGGTTCTTGGGCATTATTATGAAAACGGGTGGTTCCATGATAAACTAAGGGCGGGTGATCCCGATATAGCTCTCCAATGCGTTGGGTAACGTGAAGGAGTTAAACATTAAGGTTTCTTCGAAGATATTTAGGGAATATACGGTGATGGGTATTCCAAATGTAACCAATAGGGTTACTCCCTACGTAAGAATGTTATGAATGCCTCAAGTTACCTTTATGTCTTATGATTTCTATGATTTATTCATGATTTGATGCGGTATGTTAAAGTGCTTATGTTTTATGGGTAAAGTATGATCTCATCCTTATGTATATATGTACCCATGTTTCCTTTCCATATTTTTATATCCCTTACTGAGCATTTTATGCTCATCCCATGTTTTTTGAAATGTTTTTCACAGGTCAGGGGAAAGGTACATGATATGATGATAGTGTCAAGGAAGTGTCAAGAAAGAATCCATGTTTATTTTAAATATGTTTCCATTGATGGGAATGAAGAATACTATCTTTATGTAACCAGTTTGTTTATATGTGCAATGTAATGCAAGTTTTATGATCTAATTCTCTAAAACTCTAAACCCAAAAAGATCCTCAATGTGTAATCTTGTAATAACTCAAGATTAAGTAAGGTTTAAGGCTAGGGCCTTATAATTACTATATCAACTCATTTTCCTCCCATAATGGGTATATTTTAGGAAAAGGATCAAAAAAAATTCCTATAAAGGATAATATAAAACAGAACATTTCACCTTATCTTATTATTTATAGTTTAGAAGATGGAAATACTTCTCATGTTTATAATATTAATAATTAGGTTATGTAAAATCTACTCATATTCAGCATGAAATATCATCATTAAATTAGAGGTTTGGCAGAAGGATCTATTTAGATTTGGATTGATGTGTTTTTTACCTATGTACATAGTTTTCAAGTATCATAGGAATTTTATTTAACAAAGAATCAATGGTATATAATAAATTTTAAAAATATTTTTTCTCTATTGAACCTTTTAATGTAAATTATGATAATATATCTTTGTCTCTTTTGTTTTGGTATATGTGGATGAGTCATCCTTATTAGAAGTGAGAATAATATATCTTACAAGAAATATGATTCTACATATATATAATTGATCGGTGATATAATATTGTATGTTAAATGATTTTGTACATCATCATTTATGACCATTATAATTCAAAAAATTTGTTAATTTATTTTGGTAAATTTTTCACTTGATAGAGATATACAAATATTGGGATGTAATGAATGATAATATAATGATATGTAGATATGTTTTAGATTTTAAAATGAACTAATGAAGTGATATAATATATCTAACTACCTTCCAAAGTGAATTTTTTTTCATAATATGTTCCATAAAACACTTAATAATTATCTTAATCCTAATCCATTAAAAAAATATTTATTGGAGAAATATTGACTTTGATCATGATTCAAACTACTTAGATAATCCTATTAAATTAAAGTGGTGTGATGAAACTTTTTTCCTCCTCATTGAGTGAGCTGGAAGCTTGTAAAAGATCATCATGGCACAAGGGAATGATTTTCCATGATGAGGGATTAATGGACCCATGTATTATCAAATAAAATATCATGATTACTATCTAGCCAACGAAATTGTCTTAGTATAGAGAATTGTGCCACCTGTAATTTCATTATTTTGTTTAGATTTATTTAAATAGTTATCCATTATAAATTTTAATTTGTTTTGATTAGGGGAGAGTTTTTAAACATTTAGGGTTTATATGAATATAAATAACTTATGGGTATCCTTGTAAGTAACCACAAAACAATAAAACTCAACAATAGATAATTACTTGATGTGCACAAAATTAGGGAAATTGTGAGACCTGAATACATGTAGCTTTAAAAAAATTAAATTAAATTAATAAATACAATAAAATGTTTTATCTTCCATTCTTCCCTATTTTACTTCCCTCTCAATTAAGATCTCTATTTGGATTACTTTCTCGACCCTCAATTCCTCTTCCTCATAATAAAATATTATGTTTTTTTTAATTTTAATTTATTAGCATCATACCTTATCTAATATATCATATCATATATTATCCCTTATAATGATCTTTATCCTAAAACTTTACATATTTATCTTTTATTTAATGATATTTAAATTATGTTATTTGTGTTATTTTAGGTTTTTATATTGTTTAATCATAAATTAATTTTGGTAACATAGGTAATTTTAATCGTTTTAAATTAATATAATATAATTATTTTTTTATAATTTCTGAGACATTTATTCTATGTCATTTTATATTATTAATGATTTTAAAATATACTTTAATGGAATTTCATGATTTAATATTTAATTACATGCAATATCATAGGATTTTCACTATTAAAAAAAGACTTTTTGGGTGTATTGTGTTTGGATTGTACCACAATAACAATTTTTTTATAATTTAATATTATTATGCTTAGATTATATAAAATATTCAGTTTTTTACTTTTGATACGAAGTGAATTCCAATGATGTTCATGAATTATTTTTCAATGGTACACACTTATTTATTTTTAAAATTTTCTAATTTTTATTTTTATTATCATGTTATTCAAGCTAAAAAGTTTTACTATAAATAAAAAAAATTCATTTTTATTTTTAAAAAAATTGAATATTTATATACCATTTAGGGATGTTTCATTCAGAGAGATAATAAAAATATTCTAATAGGTGTTTATATATAACTTTTTCCCTTATTCTTCATTATAAACAAACTAAATACCCATTGGTTTAAATTTTATAATTCATGGAAAAAATTACCCAAAAAATCTACATATTTTTAATATAGCTAGGATAACTTGATCTTGCCTATATATTTCATGTAAGAATTATAGGTTGGATTACATCATTTATATTAATATATTTCATGTTTCTCAAATATTTAATTAACCCATTAAATCCATGTGGTTCATTCCATGATGATTGGTTTATATTTTTGATGTATTTTGTATTTATAAGTGTTTTATAACATCATGATTATGAAATTTGGATATTTTGAAGGTAATAATCGCTTTTTTGGACATTTATGGCTCTGGAAGGGATTTATTAACAATTTGGGTTATATTGGATTTACTAAAAATACAGTGATTTCTTTTTGGAATTATTGGTGTTGCTTCATGGATTTATAAAAGGAGCAATAGATTTTTTCACTGAGGTTTTTTGGGTATTATCATGAACTTTTGGTTTTGATATTAAATAAAGTATAAAAATATCTATATTTGAATATTTTTTTATGATCTTCCTAAATATTTATATATTTAGATATTTTTTTATAAATGTATAGAAATAAGGCTTGGTTAAAAATGATAGGCTAACCCACTCAAAACCATAACCCGATTAGCCTTTAGACAAGCTAATAGATAGGCTTTAAGGAACCACATAGCTGAGTGTGATGATGTTAGTGGCAGCATACCTATGAGCACCCATTAGTGGAGGTATAAGTGAGAGTGAAGGTAGATATTCTCATAGTTCTATGTATAGAGTAAATATATACCTAGCCTCTCACATGTGGGATGAAATGAGAGGAATTAGGTGAGAACTAGTGGTAGACTAACCTGAATGGGTTCTTGGGGGATGTAGAGTATTATTAAGTAGTTCCTATATAAGATGCATTATAATGTATGATTCAAAAGAAAAAGATAATTTTCTTCTATTATTTAAAAACTCAGACATGTCAAACCTACCAATTTAAATAGTTTCATCTTAATTACATTCAACATCTAATTTGAGAGATCCCATGAGTATTAATTCAAATTATTGGTTTAGACATGAATTCATAAACTCTCGATATCTTAGTACTGGTGATTTATAACCCTATAATGATAATGGAAATCACACCACAAAATTTTACATAGTGATCTGGTTTTGAAATATGATTTTCATGGATAAAGTGATGTATCATGAAACATGTATTCATATTTCACTGTAAAATATTTTTTGATCTTCCTCACATATTGAAATTTTCACTTTGAAAATGAACTTATATTCATATCACCAAAAATAATAATTATTGAGCTTCATCGCATATGAAAAAATCCATATACCAAAATGAACAAAGTATGTGAAATATTTGGGACTTCACATATGAAATTTAAAAATAATAAAATTATATCAATTGATCATTCATAAAATACAAATGATTTTTTTGTGAAACACTGAAACCAATATATTCATATATTTTAATGGGGAATATACATGTTATACTTATGTAAATAATTTATGAAAGTTTCATAAACAATTAATAGGATAAATATCATGAAGGGAAATAGTTTAAAATAAATTCTTATGAAAATAATCAACTATAGAAAAGGAGGAGTTTTCGAATATGATAAGGATTTACATAGGGATATTGTGTTGTTTTCGTGGCTCTTTACCCTTATAATTTTCCATAATTTTAATGTGGAATATAATTTGTGAAAATATAAAATTGTTGAGGATAAGAATTATGGAGATTTAAATAATTTATCCATGACTCATTTAAAGGAATATCTGAGCCATGCTCAAAATTTAGAAATGATTGGTTTGTATATTATTGAAAGATCTAGTGTCGATTGCTTCAAAAATGTGAATAATATAGGAAAAATAGGCCAAACATCATGTATTATTGACTCAGGGATTTCATAAATAATATTATGGAATTGAATACAAATCAAAAGATCCATTTTAACTGATATACATATATATATATATATATATTTAGAGGTGATCGTGATTTTTAAAGGATAATATTTTTTGGTGTAATATTTTCAAATATAAATATATATTTTGATCTGAAATAAGAGTTCAATATTTTTGAATACGAAAATTGATTCTTTGATATTTTGAATGAGTCTATAAGAATAGAATAGGATGAATGATAATATATAAGTCTCTACATAATTTTTAAATCTTAGTAGAAGAATGAACTGAATCATTTTTATATTTATTCATTGAAAATATTATGTATTCCCACCACACATAAAATCTAGAATTAAAATTAAATTATAGGAGGATTTTTTCTAATACAGTAAAAAAGAATAACTTTTTCCATATGTGAGACAACAAAAGGGATGTGTTTTTATGCCTAAAAAATAGAATCCATTCTAATATTGTTTTAGAATAAGGATGACATAGAATCTCTTGAGGATTTTTTAATAGATAAAGTTTTTCAATGACCTCCCAATGAAAGGAGATGCTCGATGTGATGTTCATGGAAAACCTATGAAAGATAAAGTAGTGATTCAAAGGTAACCAATAATCACTCGGTGAAAATATCAACAATATTTAATATTTTTCTTTGGCCTACATTGTTTTCCCATTGATATAGTGAGTGAAGGCGGTATTGGTGAGGGAAATTATAATAATAAGATAGTTCATCTACCCAAAAAAATCTTATAATAGACATAATCCAAGGTATGAGTAATCTATCCTAAAACCAATAATAAGTCATATAACTAGTTTTGGAGTGCTAATACATTGTTGGTTGTATGCTCCATAAACTAGATCATTATGGTGAACCAGGTTGAAACTATTGTGTAATTTTATATTATTTTATTTACATAATATGCATCATCATCAGATAGTGTTATAAAAGATAATAAAATGAAAATTTATATCAAATTTTGATCTGGTAATTGGATCAACACATAAATATAATAAAAATATGATTTACTTTTATAATTAATAGTCCATGTTCTAGTAGGTAAGAAAGAACATTGAAAAGTATTTATACCAAATTCACCCCCTCTAGGAATTTATGACCTTTTTAGAAATAAAAATTGCTATTAGGTCCTAGGATTATTTTAAAGGGTTTGTTTTCATTGACTTAGATAATTTGTTTTTTAAAGTGAAATTTTTATTTTTTACTTAGATTTTTGTGTTCTATGAAAAAGAATGGATCTTAAAAAAAGAAACAAAAGCTAGATGGAATCCCAAAATATTAATTTATTATTGTAAAGAGTGAGACTAGGTTGTAGGGTATCATAAACATATAAAATAAAGGTATAACTTAATAATATTATGAATCTATGAGTTTATTTAATGATTTTTATGTAATTTATAAAGAACATTATATGAAAAGTGATTTTGGAACATCTAATTATTTCGGAACATATATTAAATAGTTTTAAAGATAAAAAATACGAAACAATTACACAACTAGGATCCATAGGTTTAGTGAATTGGTAAAATTAGTACCTTACATAACTTTTACATAATAATACATAAAGATTTATTTAATTTATTCTTCTATAGACTCTTATTTTCACTTGTGATCTCCTTATAAAAAGTAATCAATTGAAAATATACAACAAATAAAGGGGTGAGATAATTCCACAGTAAAAGGATAGACAAGAAAATAAATTTATATAACATAGAGTGATCATATTCATCATCATAACATAAACATCAATATCATTATAGGAATAATTAGATAAATTCATGGAATGTGGTAATGTATAAAAGTGAAACATAATGTCAAAGTAGTAAAATAACATGCATATTTAGCATTATATCACGAGACACATTAAATTAACCAATGATTTAGAGTCTTATATGATTCAGGGTGAACCTGTCACATCATAACATTTACATTATCAATATAATTCATTGGGAACCCATAACATCATAACATTTACATTATCATGCATGCCACATAGATCGTATATCAACACTGGACATAAAATAAACATGGAAAGGAATGAGTTTAATTTAATAAAAATTAAATTCATGAATAATATTTTGGGTTACCAAATGATAAAGGGGGAAAATTACTATATAATTCATCATTCTTGAGTGTAGAAGAAACAATTCATGAGGTTTCATAATGTGTTTTGGAAAGAAGATTTCTTTTGGAAAATCATTGTATTTTCTATATAACAATTTTGAAAAAATTTATATCATAGAAAATAAAATAAAAAAAGATTTATGATATTTAATGAATTACTGGGAGACATTAATATTTAAAATTGAAGGAAATATGGGAAAACACAAAGAAAAAGAGTGGGGTTCGAGAATCCCCTTACCATAATTCCTCATTAATTACGTTTTTTTCACCTCTAGAATTGAAAAATTATAATTACTTAAAAACTGATCTAGTAGTTAATTGTTTTCATTTTTTAAAAATATATACCAATTATAATAATTGGATTATATTTCTTAATTTTTTTGATGAAATTGATGATTTTGATATCATGTTTTAATTAAAAATTTTGCGTTTAACCTTGACTTCACTATTTTTGTAAATGTGAATTATACATCAGTATAATTAATTACAGAAGAAAAAAAATATGTAATTAAATATTTATATATTATATATAATTAATAATTTCCATAAATTAATGTGTTTGTAAGAATAATTTTGGCAATGTCTCTGTGTGTGGTTAACCGACCTTCTGCGGGACATTGTCAGAAGAGCGGGAAAGGGGGTAAGAAAATTATATATTTCATATATATTATACTTGATGTATGTTAACATAATTAATGTAATTTTATCTTTCATAATAATTTGTATTATAGTAAATTTTTTCTAAAGGAATTGCTAAAAGAATAAGGTGAAAATTTAAAGAAGGAAGAGTTAAAGGAGACTTACTCATTCCTTGGTGTGGATTCTCTTGTAGGATACTATAAATCCCTCAGTGATTGGAGTGTATTTCCCTAGAATGTCTCTAAGTATTGTAAGAGGATTTAGAGGGAGAATATTTTCATTTAGATTGGGTTTGAGGAATTTTTTTCAAAAGTAGGGAGAGCGGTTTTTTATATTTCATAAGAGGGGTATTTTTTGATTAAAATGTTAAATGAGATAATATATGTAGGGTTAGAATGGTAGTTGTTGTTTTTGTAAAATATAAATCATATATAAATAAAATATAATGTGTTTTAGTCTTTAAAATACATTTATGACTAAAATTTATTAATTTAATAAAAGGTAAAGTTGAAAGAAATATAAATTGATATTTTAAGGAATCACTTTCACTTTAGGTTTGGGAAAGTTATTTTTAGGTTCTGAAATTGATTTTATAGTATTTTAATGAATAATATTTAAAATTAAATATAAAATATCATATAAGTATGTCATTGATATCATTATGTAACTATTGCATCATGAATTGTGTAATTTTAGTTACATCGGTTAAGCGAAAAATGTACTTTTTACTATTCATCGAAAAATTTATGTATTTTGGAAAATTAATAAAAGAATCCCTCTTAGGGGATTTTTATGTAATTATTTCAAAAATTTAAACCACTAAATATAATAAATTTAATTTTTAATAAAATTTATTATTATTATAAAAATATCGATTTTAAATTATTACTGATTTTTTGATACATTGAAAAAATTAATTATGGTATCATAAAATAATATTATAATAATAAGACAAAAAATATATTAATTTATTAATATATTTTGTTGGAATAAATTTTATTTTAAATTTTATTAATTAAAAAATTGTAAATAAACAATTATTTTTTTAAAAAAGGTCAACACTTAATTTATCATTTTTAAAGATTTTATTTACATATACTAAGATATAATTATATCATATTTTTATTTATAAGGTTCCTAAATATTATTTATAGTTTTATGGGTGATGTTACTATTCTATTGTCATATTTACTATTCCTAATGGTCATGTTACTATTCCAAAGTTCAGGTTACTATTCAATTGGGATAATTTCCTTAATTTTTTTAAATATCACTTATTTCATTAGTATTTTATAAGAATAAGGTTTTTATTGGGATATATGTGATGTTTATGTATTTTATAATATATAACATAATTTTAATAAGGGAAATAATTCTATTGATAAAAGTTTGGGTTGTTACATTCTTCCCCCTTTTGAAATTTCACACTCGAAATTTCATTTTTACATAAACTAGTGTCGGTTGTTCTCCCTCATCAGTTTATCTATTTCCCATCATTTTATAATATAAATAGTTTTAAAAAACTATAATTCAAAATTCCAAGAAGAAATTTTTTATTCCTCTGTTCCATTAAAACTAAGGGCTTATCTTGTGGGATCCATATGTTTATAATTTTCTAAAATAATGATTATTGGTTGCTTACTTATACTTAGTCTCATATTAAGGGGTTTCACTAAAGTTTTCTATTACTAATTCCCAAAATAACTAAACTATTCTCTCATTCCACCTATAGATACCCTACCTTTTCTTACAAAAATATTACATCATTTAAAATATAAACAATAATAAAAAAGATACACAACTAGGATCCAAAGTTTAGTGAATTGGAAAAATTAGGCCCATACGTAACATTTACATAATAAAACATACACATTTATTTCTGTACTTATTCTTTATCTTCTTATTGACCCTCATGTTCTCCTTGCAATAAGAAATCACCAGAGGATATACATCAAAGAAAGGGGTAAGCTAAAATCTCAGTAAGAGGATAGATAAGAACATGAATCAATATAACATGGTGTGGGAATAATCATCACCATAACATCATAATCAATATCATGAGAGGAAAAAGTTAATAAAGTAGTGGAATGTGGTAATGTATAAAAATGAAACATCATGAAATGATAGTCAACTACAACACATATTTCACTTTTATTATGAGACATATAACATTACCCACTTCATTGGAGTGCTATATAATTTAGGGTTCACTCATCACATCATATCATTTACATTATAATGAATGACACATAGAATGTATATCAAACTTGGATATAAAATAACCCATGGAAAGTAATGGATTTCATTTCAGAAAATATACCATCACGAATAAGATTTGGGGTTTCCAAATTTAATAGGAAAACAATTAATATAAGATTTTTCATTCTTGAGTGAAGAAGAAACAATTCAATCGGAGAAAAAATGTGTTTCGGGAAGAAGATATATTTAAGAAAAAACATTCAATTTTGTCATAAATATAGATCGGAAACATATATATATCTGAGAAAATAAAAGGGAATGAAATAGAAATGATATTGAAGGAACATGAAACTGACATAAATACTGATAATGGAGTAAAAGATTAATATCCCAAAGAATGAATTTTGTGTTCAATAATCCCCTTACCTTAATTCCCGCTTAATTATGTCACTTTTGCGCCACCTGAATAAAAAACATATATTTTTTAAAACACTGATATATAATTGAATTATTGTCATTTTATAAAAATATTTATCAATTATAATATTTTGATTAAATTTATAAAAATATTTATCAATTATTATAAATTTATAAACATATCTATCACTAACACTGAAGTGAATTATCATTTTATGAATTTGAAGTGTTCTGATATCATCTTTTACTAAACAATTTCTAGTTTTCCTCAAATTTGATATTTTATTAAATGTAAATAACAAATTATTATAATTAATTATAGAATAATAGAATAAATATAAATACTTATTAATATATTATATAAAATCCATATTTTCAATTCATTAAAGTAGTTATAAGAATCATTTTTGCAATGTCTCTGTTGGTGGTTAACCAACCTTCAACGGGATGTTACTGAAAGAGCAGGAAAAAAGAATAAGAAAAATTTATATTTAAAATATATGATAATTTCAGTTCCAAAAAATCATTAATTGGATGTTTTATTAATGAAAAAATAATTTTAGAGTAAATAGTTTTGAAATTAATTGGTAAAAGAAGAAGGAGAAGATGAAAAGATGGAAGAGCTAATGAAGACTTACTCTTTTCTCGGTGTGGCTTCTCTTGCACGACATTATAAATCCCATGGTGTTTGGATCTAATTACTCTATAACGTCCCTAGGTATTCTAAGAGGCATAATTGGGAGTATTTGGGTGGGTCTTATGCTTCAGAATGGGTGGTAGGAGTGTTTTTCCATGGGCAGGAGGAGGGGTTGTTTATACTGGAGGAGAAGGGTATTTTTAGAATAAAATATTAAATAAAATAATGTATCAATGGTTAGACTTGTAATAGTGGGTTTTTGAACATATAAATCATGTATTAATATAATATAATTAGTCTTATATGTTGAAACTCTTTTATAATTCTAATTCACTAATTTATTAAAATAGATATTTGAAAGGAAGGGAAACATATATTTTAAGGAATCACTTTTGACAAAAGGTTTTAGAAAGTTATTTTTTGGCTTAAAAATTAATTTTATTTTATATTAAAGAATGATTTTTAAAATTAAATATAAAAAAACCTAAATAGATGTTCTATACATTATAATGTCACTATTACAACATTAATTATGTAATTTTAGTTACACTGGTTACACGAAACCATATTTTTTTACTATTCGTAAAAAAAATGATGTATCTCAAAAAATTAGAAAAAATAACCATAGGAAATTTTTTATGTGAGGTTTGAAAATTATGGACTCAATTTTATCGAAATAATTTTTTATATATTATAAATTTAATTTGTAATTAAAATCATCATTTATTAAAAAAATAACGATTTTAAAATTATAACTAATTTTTTGACACTTTGATAAATTAATTAATGTCACTTAAATTTATCTTATAATAATAAATCAAAATATTAATTTATCAATATATTTTGTGAAGATAAATGTTATTTTAAATTATATTAATTATAAGAATATAAATTAACGTTTATCTTTTTCAAAAATACCATCATTTAGTTTATCATTTTTAAAAAATCTTTATTCTAAGATATAATTATATCACATTTTCATTCATCATATGCTTAAATTTTATTTATAATTTCATTGGTGAGGTAACTATTCTATTGTCTATTTTACTATTCCTAATTTTCATGTTACTATTCTAAAAGTCATGTTACTATTCTATTGGGATAGGTTCTTTAATTTATTAAAATTTCACTTGTTTAATTATTATTTTATGATAATAATGTTTTTATGAGGATATTTATGCTATTTTTTTGTTTTATACAATATAAAATAACAATAATAAGGGAATAAATTCCATTAATAAAATATTGGGTCGTTATAATTAAATAATAGAACCTAAAGATAAAGTAGGAGAACAATTATCAAGATATATGGGATCAAGTTATAATAATTGAGGTTGATAAATAAAAAGGCATAAATAAATGGATTTTTTAATTTTATACAAACTTAAGGGAGAATAACGACTAAAAATTTGGATAGTTTGATAAGTTCTCCATAAAGGTATAAATTCTCTTATATGATTTCAAGGGTAAAAATTTAAACATGAAACAGGTTAATATTTTTAAATATAATAAGGATGAAATCACTTAAAAAGGAATGTATTTGGTTAATAAAAATAATATTTATAATAACAAATGTAATGTCTCAATTTTTCTATTTAAAAAAATTTAATTATAAAATTTAAAAGAAAAATTACATGCTAGAAAAACTCTCAAGAATATGAAGATTAGATTTACAGTGGGAAGAATCTAAAATAAAAAAATACTAATATTTGAACAATATGAAAAAATCCAAAAAATGGAATAGGGGTTGGTCTTAGTTTAGAAAAATCTAGAAGAATCTAGTGTCAAGGATAATCATAAATTAAAGGGTGCTCTGTATTTTTTATTTCAAAGTTTTTCAATTATTGGTGATAAAAATAAGTAAAAGTATCACATATCTAAACAAAAACATGAAAAAAAATTCTTTACAGAAAGTTCACACTCTAAGGGAAATTTAGACATCGATATTCTTGGAAATAATTTAAGGATTAAAAATTATAAGGTCATCAAAATTCACAATAAGAGGTGAGATCATGGAGATGCTAGAAATATATCTAAAAGTAACTCTTCATGAGGTAATGAAATCATGAATATCCAAAAAAATATCATATAAAAATATGTTCTATTTTGTGGGATGAATGGAAACAAATTTATTTTTTGTTCTAAGGCATGGGAATACCTTACATGTTGTGAGGTTGGAGGAATGTTTGAAAGGTTGACTGGCCAATAACAACCAAATTGGTATAGTTTTTTTTAATTCTTATTATACCAATCATTAATCAAGTGTATATTTATAACGGATAAAAAGGAAAATTAAACATGAATATAATTGAAAATATATTACATTAAAAAAGTTTCATAGGATATATGAGGAGGATTATTATGGTAATAGTAATACTAAAGAGAACTCCAACACTCTTGGAAAATCTAATACTAAACCAATGTATTCTCAGAATGAAAACAAGAAGACTTGGAAACACGATAACAATTTACATGATTCAAAAACATGAAAAACCCATGTGGAAGTGGTATCCCAAGGAAAGGATAGAATTTAGGAACTTAATAATTTTTATAGGTATACATTATTTAAGAATTTTGGGAGAAATAAATAATTACATGTCTTGAAAGGTGTAATCTAATATTGTAAAACAGCCCAAATAAGAATGATTTTTGTAGAATATAACAATCCAAAAGGCGTGAAGAAGGAATTGAATCCCATTAAAACTATTTTATACTTTAATGATAACTTCAAAGTTTAATGTAAAGGACATTTGGTGGTCCAGGATGAATCACTATCCTTGTCAACTTATGTAATATGATAGGTTCCCTTCTTCCCTTACATTAAATATTTCTAATTTGTTTAATGTTGTGTATGATTAAAGGGAAGACACAATCCATTGGTAAAGTATAAGATCTGATCCTTTTTAAGATATTTATCATTCTTATTTTTAGGTACTATTTTTCATTTTTTTGTACATTAGTTGAGGTTTGTCTTGGGTGTGTTTTATTAAATTTTGGATATTTATTTAGGGTTTTTGTAAGTGAATGATTAGTTCATGGTTTTTAAAAACTATGTACCCACCCCTAGAAAACTATAAACCCTCAACCAAAGGGTGTTTTCATAGTTTTCAAATGATTTGAAAGTCCATGTTCTCACCTACTATTAATTGTTCACCCCAACATTGGGGGGAAATGGTTAAGGTGCACCATTTTCCAAACAATGAGCCTCGAATAAGAAACTATTCATGTGGGTTTTTAATCCTATGAAAATTTATAAAAATAAATTAGAACCCCTAGTATTAACCTCTATTTACCACCACTTGGTCCTGATCTAATCCCGTCCTTTTTGTGATCTCTTGGGGGGATTCCAAGGCACCTAGAACCTCATTCTTAATGAATCAAAGATCTAATTTTAGGATTGTCTCGTATATGATATTTTTTACCCATTTGGTTATATATATCTCATCTCTCATTCCAGATGAAGAGTAAGGGTTTTTTCTATAATGTATAAGGTTTAGATCGATTTTTTGATAGATATTAATGATTTTGATCTTGATCATAGGTATTGGTACTAGTTCTTCTTCAATGTTGTGATCTTGATCTTTTTTATTCAATTTATGGGATTTGTTTTGGAAAACATCCATCTACGACCTTGAGGTTGGTGGTATAAATTTCAATTACCATATTATTGATTTTAAATGCATATATGTAATTGTGAAGTTACAATTACCACATTTGGAAATTTCATTATGAATTAACTTAATTAATTAATTTTTTATCCCTTGTGATGATGAAATTAGTTGGATTTGGAATTACACAATTGAAGAAGAATGGGAATTAGGTAATAGTTGGTCAATGGAATTGTGAAACTGGTATCTACCCATGGGGTATTCAAATTAGATGAAAATATATATTTTTAATTTGTTCTTCCTTGGTAAATGATCTTATGAAATGGGTGAATAATGAATTGTGATAATTGATGATAAGTTGTTGAAAATATGAAACCATGTGACGATACATCTATGACATATTTTTGGGATATGGACTATAGCATAAAATGCCTATAGGGTTCCATATTTCCACTCTATGTCCCAAATCTATTTATATATACATTTGTTCACTAAGATGTGGGACAGGTATTCTAGCTTCAAGTTCCTAGAGGGTTCCAAACTACTACTATTTTCCCCCATTACTTAAATGTGAAATTAGAATTATTTAATTAATGGATATCCATGATAAAATGAAAGGTGTTACCCCTTTGTGGATGGTTCAGACTCTGGCATGGACTGAAGTAGGTATTAAAGATTCAAGTTTCATCAGGAACCTGAGAAATAAAAGTGGTTAATTTAATAATAATTTAATGTGAAAAAAAATTAATTAATTAATTTTATTTTATTATTTATAAAAATATATAAACTTTTATAGACTAGATTTTTTAACATAATTTTTGGTGGCCTATTGAGTGGTACTCACACACTATTTTGGATTCATGATCAGTACCCAAATAAATTTCATGTTGTTAAAATTGGAAAATTGAAATGTACCTATGTTAAATGGATAATATGGAAAGAGTATGGTTGAGCGAATAAGACCCAATGTTAGGACCCACTTTGGATTTTTAAATGTGTCTTTATTTTGGGTTTTCATTTTACATTTGACACGTATATGGCAAGACATATCTACTAATTTGGTTTTGATATTGTTTTCTTGTTCTAGTTCAAAATGAGATATTGGTCTATATTGGTTATGGTATTATTCTGGTTATTAGTAATTATCTATTGGATATTTTTTATTTTTTGTGCTACTTTGATAAAGAGGTTATTGTATCCCTACAATATATGCATTAGACCATCTCTTCTAGTAGTAAGCAACTGGCATATGGGGAGGTGCAGCTAAATTCATGTAACCAACTAGCTCAGGGCACCTATATGTGTCACCCTATCAGGAAAATTACAAAGTGGCATTAAATCTTGTTCCTTCTCTTTTCAATTTTCATAATATTTTGGAGTTTTATACAGGACACTTTGATAGGTC
This sequence comes from Viscum album, assembly GCA_963277665.1. Classification (NCBI taxonomy): domain Eukaryota; kingdom Viridiplantae; phylum Streptophyta; class Magnoliopsida; order Santalales; family Viscaceae; genus Viscum; species Viscum album. The sequence goes on along the minus strand of OY728126.1, from coordinate 807,935,137 downwards.
AGGACTTTGTTATGATTTCATTCATGGGAGTATCTAACCAATGTTCAAGGGAAAACCAAGTACACCATGTGGGATGGTTGTTTTTTATGTTTGTTGTAATAGTCGAATATTATTTCACTGCAAGTGATGCACTTATTGTGTGATATTATTAATGTTTCTTGATATTTTATTTATAGGTCAGTATGAAATGGTATTTGTATATACATGTGTCATTCTACACACTTAGGAGTATAATGTGGCACTCATGATTGTATGCACACATGAAAAAGTGGTTTTTGGGGTGATTTTTTTAAATGAAAATGATTTTCTTTACTAGCATAATTAAAATGAAAATGTTCCTAATATTAAATTTGTAACAGCCCGAGATTTTAGGAAAAATATTCTTTTTAATTTTATTAATGTCTTGTGTTTTACGCTACATCAAAAAGAGCTTGCACAACACACATCCTTGACTTGCCTTGCATTACACGCAATCGCGACCTTCCTCGATAGCGTGTGTAGTACGCAATAACGAGTTTCATTAAACAACAATATGCTATTAAAATATTATTAAAACTAGCCGTTATGAATAGTAATAACCACTTTCTGAAATTATGTATATTTTATTTTTCAAAATGGAATTAATTTCCGGATTCGTAATATAGAAATTAGCTTATGGTGAAATTTTGGTACTTTTCGGATAACTTTCATATTCTGATGAATAGTAAAAATTACTAGATTATAATTAAAAACAACTTTTTTAATCGAAATAATTAATAGTGATAAATCATTAAATTGAGTGGTTTTAAAGTATATTTAGAATATATTTTTACAATTTAATACGATGTTGGTCATTGGATGTAATTTCACATTTAAACCAGACATAATCAAGTGTCAATCTTTTGGTAGATATTGTTTCTTAAAAACACGTTATTTGTTTTAACAGCGGGATTTAATTATAAAATTAATTAATGAAACTTCTATGTTATGAATTTGGTAAAATAGACTTCATTTTTGAATTTGGAATATGAAATATAGCTTAGGATGAAATTTTGGTATTTTTCTGAAAACATTCAATTTTTGATGAATAGTGAAACCACTAAGTGGTAGGTTAAAAACTGAATTTTGCATAAAACTTAATTTTACCGCTTCTGTGAATGGAATTTCGAAAATCCGACAGACACGATTAATATCAAGGACTAAAATGTGGTTCAATGAGATGAAAATAATTTTTGGTGAATAGTAAGTTTTTACTTTTTTTTACCACGGTTAATAGTAAATAGGGTAACTAAGGGTAAATATGATATTACTATTACCCTAACACATGTCCTAATTATATTGGATAAGTGTAATTCGACCAAAAACAACCTTATGAATATAATATGACCATTTAGGTCCACTTGGATTAGATTATGACATTTAATATTATTTTATTTAATGAATAGTTAAAATAGTTAAAATCAAAGTTTAATAACTAAAACATTTTTAATATGGGGTTATACATGAGATAAATTCGACTATAAATATTCATTAGAAATATAAAAATATTTCCTACATAATTATATTTTATTTATAATTTTTAGACTTTAAATAAATTAATTTATTTATGATACAACGATGATGCAGTAATTACCCTTTTAAGGAAATATTAACATAATTGATGTTATAAATGCTCAAATGAATGTAATTTGAGACTTTTTATGAATTACACTAATTTTCTAGGTTACTATGATATATTATTGTTGATTTAATCAACTTGGTTCGAACATATAATTCTGTTATGACTTTCACAAAAATCATATATCAAATAGTGTCAAAATTGACACAAAATAGTTTTTAAATCAAATATTATATTATTAATTGTTATTTTATTCCTGCAAATCTAAGGTTCGGCCAAATGACTTAGATAAGGATATATGTATTAATAATAAACAATTTGGGGTTCGTTTGGCATGTTATAGTAAGTGTATTAACCATATAGTGAAAGAAAAAAAAAAGACACGGTAAAAGTTAATTTATTTAACTTAGAGTTAAATCTAATTGATAAGGTTAAAATAATACCCTAAACTTGTCTAAATATTATTGGTTGATAGGATTTCGACCCATCCCTACTTTAGCTTCGAAATAAGACCCTTTGGAACCATTATAAACCGATTTTGACATTAATATAAAATAATATTTTGAGGTATTCCTAAGGTGCCCCTCTCCTCCCTTATAAAAGGACACCTCCTCCCCCTCCTCCTCACACCAATTTGAGCACTCAATCTCGGCCAACCCCTGCCAAAATCTCTTATCCACTTCCTTAGAAACATCCTAGAGGTTCTGGTCTTCCTCAAAGACCAATTTTAGTGCCCTAAGAGGAGGTCTCAAAGAGGCGCTTCAAAGAAGAGGTAATTACCGTTACCAATTCTTTCATCTTTATTTCTTCTTCCAATTCTTCTTCTTAGGTTGTTTCATTATGAAGTAATAACATCAGTATCACTCATATACTGATATGTTATTTTAAGTATGAAACAATCCTATTTCACCATCTATCCATCCTACGGAAAAATAAATCACCGCACGTGCGTACGTACGGAATACCGTCTCCACGCCGTGGTGTAATCTATTTTCCACCACCACCTTACATGGATGGGTATAATGGTGTAACGAATAACTATACATAGTTATTACAACATTATATTGATTCTGATATATTGTATAATCCACTCCAATTCAATTCAATAATTATGTAAATGATATCATCGCTCGTGCGTACGTACGGACTACCGTCTCCACGATGCGATGAGATTCATTCTTAATGATTAACCATTCATGAATGATTATAAAGTATATATAATAAGTACTAATGAAATATATGACATAATAATGATACTGGATTTATGTATATATATATATATGTATGTCATCTACTTACTTCCATTCAAGACAATAAGGAAAGAAAAACAGCGTTCATGCGTACGTACGGACTACCGTCTCCATGAACGGTGTTTTTCATTTCTTTTATCTATCTATTATATATATATATACTGAATATATATGATATATAAATCATATTTTATATTCTGAAAGTAAGTAAATCAGTAATAATAATGTCAAGAACAACAAGTCAAAACACCTACGATAAATGAAACGATTTTACCCAAAACGCTTCTTTAACATGGAATTTACAAAAGAACGGGTAATATAATGTCATAAGTGAACCATATATGATATCATAACAATGAATATGATTCTGTAATAAGTCAATGACATTATTTAAATCATTATACAGGAGGTTCGGACACATATGAAGCAAATCGGACCTAAGGTAAGGGAAATATCACAATCTCATTTTTATCCGAGATTGTTTATACTTTGGTATTTACTGGGGTGTATTTTATCATCCACATCCATGTTTCTTCAATATGTAATATTATTTCCATCCACCTACAATTGTTTAAATCCAATTTTACCCTTCGGTGAGTTTTTAGTAAAAGATATGAAAGGAATCTTTTGTTGTTTTTCATACGAGGTACTTTTTGACTTTTCCGACAAAAGTACGAAGAATGTTTTTTTTAACTTATACGGCATGAATGGATTTCTAAAAAATTAATTCCAAGAAGCTTCCTTTACAAGTATTCAAGTTTATTTTTAATCAACTTCTTTTAGTTTAAAATTGTATGACATGTTAAGAAAGGAAAAGTTTTTTTGAAGTAGAAAGGATATTTTCCTCAAGAATGAAGTTCAAGTATTTTATAAAAATTATTTTCCATCTAAGATAATAAAAGGGTTCTGTTTTTATCCCTATTATTACATGGATTTGATTATGTTGTGATGGAAACATTTTCAGGAATTCCTTTATCTTATATGAATTGTTTTATGATGTCATGTTGTTTAAGAATCCCATTTTTATTACATGGGTTATGCGATGATGTATGATTTATGATTATGTGGCACACATAAGAAAGGATTCATTATAAGATGGGTGGGACCTATATCTCCCTCCAATGCATTGGGTAAAGATTTTATATCTCATGAGATAGACAGGGCTGGAACGGTAGGTTATACCGGTTCAGTGAAACAGGACTGAAACGAGGGTTACTCGATTCAGAAAGGGACTTTGTCCACTAAGATAGTCTTGGAAATGAGTCTTGACTAACAAGAATTGATTCTCTATGATTATGTGTGAATGCCACAAAGTTTCATGTTTTAAGTTATGATTATTTTGATTACATTTCACTGCCATGATTTATCCCATGTTATGAAATTATGCTCTCTTTTGCAGGTTAAGATTTCCAAAATGTTATGTTCTTATGAATACGATGTGATTGATATTTCTTTTGTTTACCCTTACTGAGCATTTGAGCTCACCCTTTTATGTTTTCTTTTCCCCAGGATATAAAGAAAGGTTTTAGGTAAAAAAAAGGGAAGATCTTTATAGGAGATGTTGAAGATCTTTCACCACGATTAGAAGATTACGTTCTGAGTTTCCAAAGACACTAAACTATTACGATCCTTGTGTGTATGTACTAAGTATTCCGCAAATGTAATGTAATGTCAATGTACGTCAAGTTTCCGGTCTCTACAGTTGGTATCAGAGGGAGGTTTTAGTCAACCTTTGGAAACTAGGATGCGAAAGCGTTAGTGAGATCCCTAGAGATATTTCTAAGGTATGTATAGGGATGTCCCTAAGGTTAAGTATACGTATAGATTATAGTAATATATTTACGCTAACGATCATAGAATTAAACCTAAGATGTTAGATATTGAAGGTACTCCCCCTTTATTATGTTGTTTTCCCTAGCATGATTTTTGCCTCTCACACTATTCTTTTTGGGTTTTAGACGATGGCTGGAACCCGAAGGAACCGTGTTGATCAATGCAATGGAAAATGTAATGATTGTCCTCCTGAGCAAACAAATGTTATGGGAGATGGAGTGCAAAATCTTATTGCTATCCTTACACAAGCTATGAATCATTCTGGACTTCCAAATGAGCAGAGAAGGGAGCAATTTTCTATTGAGTCCTTCATGAGGCAACGTCCACCTTCTTTCAGTGGGACTTCTGATCCACTTGTGGCTGAACAATGGATCAGTACCACTGAAAAGATATTTTCAGTTCTTCAATGTTCTGAACATGATAAAGTCATCTTAGCAGTATGTCGTTTGGAAGGTGAAGCTGATCAATGGTGGAATCTTATCAAGAATACGAGGCCAAGAGATGAAATTGAGTCCATGGAATGGGACGAGTTCAAGAACTTGTTTTTCAGTAAGTACTTCCCTCGTATTCTTCGAACAAAGATGGAGAAGGAGTTTCTTGAACTAAAGAAAAAATATGATGAATCTGTTGGTATATACGAAGCAAATTTTACAAGACTTGCAAGGTATGCATCTGGCATTATCATCCAACCTGAAAGTAAAGTTGATCGATTTTTCAGTGGCTTAAAACCAAGTCTTCGAAGGGCATTATCTATAAGAGACTTCAGTAGCTATGAAGAAATTGTGCGTTGTGCTATCATGGTAGAAATGGAAGTTGGTGTTACATATCCATCTCATGGTTTTGACAAGAAACGAAAGATGGAGTTCAAGGAGAAATCTCAGAATAATGGTGAAAAGAAGATGAATGTTTCCTTATGCACAAAGTGTGGAAAGAAGCATGGTGGAGATTGTCTTAAAAGGACTAGAAAATGTTTTAAGTGTGGAAAAGAAGGTCATCGAGCAGCTGAGTGTCGAAGTAATGGAAAAAGGGTTTCTAATGATGTGAATAAAGCAAACACTACAGAGAACGCACCACCAACACTTCAATGCTTCAAGTGCAAGGAAATGGGGCATTATGCTAATAAATGCCCTAATCCAAGGGTTAGTGATGATCAACATGAGCAACCACTGAAGGCAAAGGACAAAGGGAAGTCACATGCGATCACTATTGGCAATGTTGAATATGACAACGATGTGGTGGAATTATTAAGTGTTTATGTAATGGGATTCCAAAATAATGTTGTATCATTGAGTATTGCAAAATTTATTGATGTGGTATTCAAAGTGATTGAGATATTTTTTGGAAATAAGATGATATGCGCATAATGAAGGGAAAACGAGAAAATGAAATGTTTAATAGTATTCATGAGCTCATGATTGATATAAGGACTAAGTGATATCATGGTTTGATTATATAGAATTTTGAGGATTTTGGTATGTGGAAAGTGTTAACTTTTAACTGCATTCATGTTTTCACTAAGGTATTCAAGATAATACATGATTAAGGACTTTGAATGTGACCAACAAGACATATCTTATGGGGATCAACGATGGTATTAAATCTCTGGTAATTTTTTTCACTATATTATGAGAGTGGACTGCAGTATTATGGGTAAGCCTAAAGATTGGAATGGATTATGTTGGAATAAGTTAGTATTGTTTAAGGATATAAGTTTTTTTTCGATATTATTGATGGGATGTTATAGTAATATAGTTTTAGAAAAAGGACAACCTGTAGGACGGGCGACAGCCCATCGCGTCGGACAAGGCTGTGGGAATCGAACCCACAACCGAAGTGCGACTGGCCTTTATCACCTACCACTGGCCTACAGGAAGTCCCTGTTTAGTAGAAACTAGTTTTATTATATTAAGTTGTATGACATATGATGTATAAGTCCATTTTAGGAACCATATATGATTAATCTCACTATAGATAGACTTATGTATATAATTTTTTTTGCTAACCTTTTGTTTGGGACAGATGGAATGACCCGTCATTCTATCACATGATCTTCTAACACTTCACGAATAACAAATTCAACTTCATTTATTTAAGAGATGAAGTGGAAATTGTTAAAGGCACGAACAACAGTGAGATTGTACCAAAATAAAGTAAGTATTTATTCTAATTCAAATTCTTTAACATTAGGGAAACGATCTTGAAAACCAAAAATGTTGTCCTAGTGATCTTATATCTGATGAATCAGATGGTACCTTAGATCGTCACAAATTTATGGCTTTGTGATTGCTGGCTTTTCCATATCCATGTTCTCTACCACTCTCCATCAGAACATGATGGTTAGATTTCTCTTCCATATCCATATTTTCACCTATGTGGAAACCCAGTGACTAGTTTATTTGGGTAACCGTTACATTTCATACTTTTGTTTTTAAAGATTGGTTTTGATATTCCTTTTTACGATGTGGGTTTCTATTAAAGAAACTTTCGAATAATAAACCATTTATAACCCCGACGAATTTCGAGGGCGAAATTCATTTTAAGGGGGGTAGAATGTAACAGCCCGAGATTTTAGGAAAAATATTCTTTTTAATTTTATTAATGTCTTGTGTTTTACGCTACATCAAAAGGAGCTTGCACAACACACATCCTTGACTTGCCTTGCATTACACGCAATCGCGACCTTCCTCGATAGCGTGTGTAGTACGCAATAACGAGTTTCATTAAACAACAATATGCTATTAAAATATTATTAAAACTAGCCGTTATGAATAGTAATAACCACTTTCTGAAATTTTGTATATTTTATTTTTCAAAATGGAATTAATTTCCGGATTCGTAATATAGAAATTAGCTTATGGTGAAATTTTGGTACTTTTCGGATAACTTTCATATTCTGATGAATAGTAAAAATTACTAGATTATAATTAAAAACAACTTTTTTAATCGAAATAATTAATAGTGATAAATCATTAAATTGAGTGGTTTTAAAGTATATTTAGAATATATTTTTACAATTTAATACGATGTTGGTCATTGGATGTAATTTCACATTTAAACCATACATAATCAAGTGTCAATCTTTTGGTAGATATTGTTTCTTAAAAACACGCTATTTGTTTTAACAGCGGGATTTAATTATAAAATTAATTAATGAAACTTCTATGTTATGAATTTGGTAAAATAGACTTCATTTTTGAATTTGGAATATGAAATATAGCTTAGGATGAAATTTTGGTATTTTTCTGAAAACATTCAATTTTTGATGAATAGTGAAACCACTAAGTGGTAGGTTAAAAACTGAATTTTGCATAAAACTTAATTTTAACGCTTCTGTGAATGGAATTTCAAAAATCCGACAGACACGGTTAATATCAAGGACTAAAATGTGCTTCAATGATATGAAAATAATTTTTGGTGAATAGTAACTTTTTACTTTTTTTTACCACGGTTAATAGTAAATAGGGTAACTAAGGGTAAATATGATATTACTATTACCCTAACACATGTCCTAATTCTATTGGATAAGTGTAATTCTACCAAAAACAACCTTATTAATATAATATGACCATTTAGGTCCACTTGGATTAGATTATGACATTTAATATTATTTTATTTAATGAATAGTTAAAATAGTTAAAATCAAAGTTTAATAACTAAAACATTTTTAATATGGGGTTATACATAAGATAAATTCGACTATAAATATTAATTATAAAGATAAAAATATTTCCTACATAATTTTATTTTATTTATAATTTTTAGACTTTAAATAAATTAATTTATTTATGACACAACGATGATGCAGTAATTACCCTTTTAAGGAAATATTAACATAATTGATGTTATAAATGCTCAAATGAATGTAATTTGAGACTTTTTATGAATTACACTAATTTTCTAGGTTACTATGATATATTAGTGTTGATTTAATCAACTTTGTTCGAACATATATTTCTTTTATGACTTTCACAAAAATCATATATCAAATAGTGTCAAAATTGACACAAAATAGTTTTTAAATCAAATATTATATAATTAATTGTTATTTTATTCATAAAAATATAAGGTTCGGCCAACTGACTTAGATAAGGATATATGTATTAATAATAAACAATTTGGGGTTCTTTTGGCATGTTATATTAAGTGTATTAACCATATCGTGAAAGAAAACAAAAAGACACGGTAAAAGTAAAATTATTTAACTTAGAGTTAAACCTAATTGATAAGGTTAAAATAATACCCTAAACTTGTCTAAATCTTATTGGTTGATAGGATTTCGACCCATCCCCACTTTATCTTCGAAATAAGACCCTTTGTAACCATTATAAACTGACTTTGACATTAATATAAAATAATATTTTGAGGTATTCTTAAGGTGCCCCTCTCCTCCCTTATAAAAGGACACCTCCTCCCCCTCCTCCTCACACCAATTTGAGCACTCAAGCTCGTCCAACCCCTGCCAAAATCTCTTCTCCACTTCCCTAGAAACATCCTAGAGGTTCTGGTCTTCCTCAAAGACCAATTTTAGTGCCCTAAGAGGAGGTCTCAAAGAGGCACTTCAAAGAAGAGGTAATTACCGTTACCAATTCTTTCATCTTTATTTCTTCTTCAAATTCTTCTTCTTAGGTTGTTTCATTATGAAGTAATAACATCAGTATCACTCATATACTGATATGTTATTTTAAGTATAAAACAATCCTATTTCACCATCTATCCATCCTACGGAAAAAGAAATCACCGTGCGTGCGTACGTACGGAATACCGTCTACACGCTGTGGTGTAATCTATTTTCCACCACCACCTTACATGGATGGGTATAATGGTGTAAAGAATAACAATACATAGTTATTACAACATCATATTGATTATGAGATATTTTATAATCCACTCCAATTCAATTCAATAATTATGGAAATGATATCATCGCTCGTGCGTACGTACGGACTACCGTCTCCACGACGCGATGAGATTCATTCTTAATGATTAACCATTCATGAATGATTATAAAGTATATATAATAAGTAATAATGAAATATATGACATAATAATGATACTGGATCTATGTATATATATATATATATGTATGTCATCTACTTACTTCCATTCAAGACAATAAGGAAAGAAAAACAGCGTTCATGCGTACGTACGGACTACCGTCTCCATGAGCGGTGTTTTTCATTTATTTTATCTATCTATTATATATATATATATACTGAATATATATGATATATAAATCATATTTTATATTCTGAAAGTAAGTAAATCAGTAATAATAATGTCAAGAACAACAAGTCAAAACACCTACGATAAATGAAACGATTTTACCCAAAACGCTTCTTTAACATGGAATTTACAAAAGAACGGGTAATATAATGTCATAAGTGAACCATATATGATATCATAACAATGAATATGATTCTTTAATAAGTCAATGACATTATTTAAATCATTATACAGGAGGTTCGGACACATACGAAGCAAATCGGACCTAAGGTAAGGGAAATATCACAATCTCATTTTTATCCGAGATTGTTTATACTTTGGTATTTACTAGGGTGTATTTTATCATCCACATCCATGTTTCTTCAATATGTAATATTATTTCCATCCACCTACAATTTTTTAAATCCAATTTTACCCTTCGGTGAGTTTTTAGTAAAAGATATGAAAGGAATCTTTTGTCATTTTTCATACGAGGTACTTTTTGACTTTTCCGACAAAAGTACGAAGAATGTTTTTTTTAATTTATACGGCATGAATGGATTTCAAAAAAATTATTTCCAAGAATCTTCCTTTACAAGTATTCAATTTTATTTTTAATCAACTTCTTTTAGTTTAAAATTGTATGACATGTTAAGAAAGGAAAAGTGTTTTTGAAGTAGAAAGGATATTTTCCTCAAGAATGAAGTTCAAATATTTTATAAAAATTATTTTCCATCTAAGATAATAAAAGGGTTCTGTTTTTATCCCAATTATTACATGGATTTGATTATGTTGTGATGGAAACATTTTCATTAATTCCTTTATCTTATATGAATTGTTTTATGATGTCATGTTGTTTAAGAATCCCATTTTTATTACATGGGTTATGCGATGATGTATGATTTATGATTATGTGGCACACATAAGAAAGGATTCATTATAAGATGGGTGGGACCTATATCTCCCTCCAATGCATTGGGTAAAGATTTTATATCTCATGAGATAGACAGGGCTGGAACGGTAGGTTATACCGGTTCAGTGAAACAGGACTGAAACGAGGGTTACTCGATTCAGAAAGGGACTTTGTCCACTAAGATAGTCTTGGCAATGAGTCTTGACTAACAAGAAATGATTCTCTATGATTATGTGTGAATGCCACAAAGTTTCATGTTTTAAGTTATGATTATTGTGATTACATTTCACTGCCATGATTTATCCCATGTTATGAAATTATTCTCTCTTTTGCAGGTTAAGATTTCCAAAATGTTATGTTCTTATGAATACGATGTGATTGATATTTCTTTTGTTTACCCTTACTGAGCATTTGAACTCACCCTTTTATGTTTTCTTTTCCCCAGGATATAAAGAAAGGTTTTAGGTAAAAAAAGGGAAGATCTTTATAGGAGATTTTGAAGATATTTCACCACGATTAGAAGATTATGTTCCGAGTTTCCAAAGACACTAAACTATTACGCTCCTTGTGTGTATGTACTAAGTATTCCGCAAATGTAATGTAATGTCAATGTACGTCAAGTTTCGGGTCTCTACAAAATTGATAATTTTAGATGATGATAAAAATGGTAAATGAAATTGGTAAATGGGTGTCTAATGGAAAACTTATATTATAAAATTATTTACCCCATATTATCCATGACATTGATGGCAGAAGGATGGGGGTTGTGATAGTGCCTCATTTCTGAATGAGTGGTGGGGTATGGGGATGAATTTTTATATATTTATGTGAATACTTATTAAATAAATATGATAATTTTTTGTAGTGTTTTCTAATATTTGTGTTTTGAATTATACAGATATTCCTCTATGATGATGGTTGTTGATTGGATGACTTGTGGGAATGGTTGGAAATGTGTCTCCAATAGTGGAATGAGAAGCTCTAATAGCTCTAGATGAGTAAGATAAAGAGTATATCTATGAGAAAATTTCACATTTTATGTAGTTTATGGAATGAGACCCTACGTTTGATGTGCGGAGTATATCTGATCTAACACACGAGTTCCAATTTTAGAGCCCTCCAACATTAACCGGATAGGGTGTACATGTTGCAGATATGTTCTATATTTAGTCCATCTAGAGGATCCTTGACCATTTGGAAACTCATGCTAAGAGAAGATTAAAAACTAGATTCTTATATGTTGCGTAGTCACATGAAGAATTGGTGGGATATCCAAACATGTAATGGAAAGCTGGAGAATATTTTATAGAAGGAATTTTAGGAGATTTTCTTGGTGTACTTATAACAAGAGATTCATTGGATGGAGAGGGAATCATAGTTTATGAGGTTGGCCCATGAGACTATATAAGGCCCCAGACTTAAACCTTACTTAATCTTGAGTTATTACAAGATTACACATTGAGGATCTTTTCAGGTTTAGATTTTTAGAGAATTAGATCATAAAACATTCATTACATACCACATTTAAACAAAGTGGTTACATAAAAGATAGTATTAATTTTTCCCATCAATGGAAACATATTTAAAATAAAACATGGATTCTTTCTTGACACTTCCTTGACACTATCATCATATCATGTACTATTCCCTTGACCTGTGAAAAAAACATTTCAAAAACTTGGGATGAGCATAATAAGCTCAATAAGGATTATAAAAACAATATGAACTGAAAACATTAGTCCATGCATGAAATCATACTTTACTCATAAAACCTAATCACATACCTCATCAAGTCATGAATAAATCATAGAAATCATAATACATAAAGGTAACTTGAGGCATTCATAACATTCTTATGTAGGGAGTAACCCTCTTGGTTACGTTTGGAATACCCATCACAGTATATTCCCTAAATCTCTTCGGAGAAACCTTAACATTTAACTCCTTCGCATTACCCAATGCATTGGAGAGCTATATTGGGCTCACCCGCCTTTAGTTTATCACGGAACCACCCGTCTTTATAATAATTCCCAAGAACCATAACATAATTGTATCACATAAAACATGCATAAAGGAAACATAACATTTCCACTTTTCAATCACAAGATATCAATACAACACATTGATATAAAAACATTATTAAAACCATTTTCAATACCAAAATAAAATAAAAGTAAAACATGGTATTTATTTTTCATTCAAAAACAGTTATGGCTTGTAGAGGAAGCCGAAACTCAAATAATCGTCACGGCGGCGGAGAAGCCATTGTCACCGCATACGTACGACAAAAAAAACATTCACTTTTGTCGTTTATTAAAGGATTCGTATAAAAATATTCCTTTTTAATAAAGGTGAAAGTCAAAGGGGTTTATACACCGTATAAAAGAAAGTTGTGTATAAAAAAAATATGCCTCAATGAAAGGAGATTGAGACGAAATCCCTTACCTCAGGTCCGACTTGACTCGATCGTTCTTTAATATCCTAAATAATAAACTAGAGTTAATTTCTACTTTCTTAAAAACCTTTTTCAAGTTCATTATTCCTTTTATATCACTTATTACCATGTCATGAACACTATGTAATTACTTAAGTTAATAACGGCCGTTTTAACGATTATTGGTACTTGAGTCAAAAATAAACTCTTTATAATTACAATTATTTCATGTATACATTATATCCAGAGTTATACTCATCATGTAGATATCATATATATCATATATATCCAGTATATACATGAATTTATAATATTACATAACGTTTAGAGGTAATAAATGAAATGCACCGTTCATGGAGACGGTAAATTGTACGTACGCATGAACGCTAATTTCATTTCTATTTTGTATTTTATGGAATGGAATCATAATGATATAAAAGTATATTATAATTCCAGTATAATATCATATATAATATAATTAATTAAATCCTTTATACGTCCCACATACGGCATTAACAAATCAAATTACTTTGAGGGGGCGGTAGTCCGCACTTCCTAAAATGAAGTTATCACATTTACCCAAAATGGTAACCATAAAGGTATGACATAAATGAAAAATAAAGAAGCTTAAGTAAAACATAAACATATTATATGTCATATATAAATAGAGTGTCATATAAATGGCCAACTTTTAAGATGTTAAAAGAATATTGAACAATCATCATTTCATGAGGCAGAAATTCGCCATCCACGGAAACAGTATGTTCTTTAACCATTAGATGTAGGTGTCTGTAAGTGTAGCTCGAATAATTCTTATAAAAACATCCTAATATATATAATATACAGGTTTTGTTGCAAAATAAATGAATAAAAAGAGTTCAGGCGGTTGGAGAAGCAAAATAAAACATAAGAACACAAGAGAAGACACTACCTTTAAATCAGGTAACTCTTTTTGATTTGAGCTCAAAGGATTCCTTGGGAACAATTCTGCCCAAAGTGATCCTTATAAGAGTTAGAGAGGGATGTGTAGAGACAAAATGGGTAGGGTTTGGCCGAGCCAAAGGCTTTGGAAGTGTGTTTAAGGTGCTAGATGTGGGGGCCTTTTATAAGAGGAGAGGAGGGGCACTCTTGGAAAGTTATAAAAGGCTACTTTATCATAAAATGATTTTCGGATTTAAAAGGCCCCAAAATTATATATTTCTATGATATGTGATAACAGTTATAAATATACTCATCCAATATTCTTTTGACATGGGTAGGTCTTAGATTTTACATTATCTTTTCATTTTATTTAAATCGTTAAATAATGAGGTAATCGCTGCATCATCATGATGTCATAAATAATTTAATTTATATAATGTATAAAAATTATAAAACAAATATCATGATGTAGGAAATCTTTTTTTATTTCTAGTGAATATTTATAGTCAAAAATATGACTTGTATAACCCCATTTAAAATTTTTTTTAGTAAAACAACTCATGTTTGTGACATTTTTACTTTAACATTAAATAAAAAGATATTAATGTCATTTTCTTTCCAAAGTGGCTCCATGGGGTCCCCAAGTTTACCCATGGATTATCATGGTCGGCCATGACACATCCAATAATGGTAGGACATGTTTCATATTCATTTATTATTATTAAAACATTATTCTTACCTTAAATTACACTAATTACCTCTAATCGTGATTAAAAACTTAAAAGTTACTATTCACCAACAAATTATTTTAATCCCATTGAACCACATTTTACTTCTTAATGACAACCATGTATGTCGGATTTGTGAAATTCAAAACACAGAGGTGGTAAAATTTCATTTAAATGAAAAATTAGTTTTTTAAGTACCACTTAGTGGTTTCACTATTCATCAAAAATTGTAGTTTTTCAGAAAAATACCAAAAATTAACCATAAGATATATTTGATATTCCGAATTCAAAAATGATTTCAATTTTAGTAAATTAAAAACATATAAGTTGAATTAATTAATTTAATAATTAATTCCAGTTGTCAAACCAAATAGCGTGTTTTTGTGAAACAAAAAGTATCAAAAGATTGACACTAGTTTAAGTCCAATTTCAAAGTGAAATTAATTCCACGACCACTATTGGATTAAATGGTAAAAATATATTCTAATTTCACTTTAAAACCAATTAAAAAGATAATATAATCATATAAATAAATTGGACTAAAAAAGAGATTTTGAATTAAAATACAACATTTTTCACTATTCATAAAAAAATGAACTTTATCGGAAAAATACGAAAAATTTAACCAAAGTAAATTTCAATGTCCCAATAATAAAGAATAAGTTTATTTTGACAAATAAGCTTATAAAATTCTCAAAAGTTTTATTTAAAAATGGTTTTCCATCAAAAGGCAGTAAAACAATGTTTTAAAAATATTAGTGTATTTCATGCTTAAGATTGGATTTATTCTCATTTTAAGCCTCTAAAACACTATCTAATTCATTAATAGACATAGATAAAAATATCTATTATTCATTAATTACTTTGGATGTTACATCCTTCCCCCCTTTAGAAAATTTCGACCCCACAATTTATTTACTTATCGAATAAGTGGGGGTATTTTTTCCTCATTGCATTTTCGGATTCCCATGTTGCCTCTTCAATCATGTAGTTTTTCCACAAAACCTTTACCGGATGAATCACCTTATTGCATAACACCTACTCCCTATGGTCAAGAATCTGGACCGATTGTTCCTCATAAGATAGGTTCTCTTCCTGCTGAACTACCTCTGGACTCAAAACATGAGATGGATCTGGCATGTACTTCCTTAACATTGAAACGTGAAAAACATTGTGTACCTGAGATAAAATTTGTGGTAAAGTCACTCGGTAATCAACTGATCCAACTCTCTCCAGAATTTCATATGGTCTAATGAACCTTGGACTCAGCTTTCCTTTCTTACCAAATCGCATCACACATTTCCATGGTGAGACTTTGAGAAAAACATGATCACCTACCTCAAAAGATAGATCCTTCCTCCTATTGTCCGCATAACTCTTCCGCCTGCTCTGAGCTGTTCTCATGTGTTTCTATATCAGCTGAACTTTTTCTGCAAACTCTTCTACCAGTTCTGGTCCCATTAGCTTCCTTTCACCCCCTTCATCCCAGAAAGCTGGAGTTCGACACCGCTTCCCATATAATGCCTCAAATGGTGTCATCTGTATACTGGAATGAAAACTGTTATTATATAAAAATTCAACCGAAGAATGATGTTGGTCCCAATGTCCCTGATAATCCATAGAACAACCACATAGCATATCTTCCAAAGTATGAATTGTTCGTTCTGACTGCCAATCTGATTGAGGATGAAAAGCTGTACTAAAATTGAATTCAGTACCCAACGACTTCGGAAGGCCTTTCCAAAAGTTAGAAGTAAACCTGGGATCACGATTAGATACAATGGAGAGAGGAACTCCATGTAACCTGACTATCTCTTTAAGATACAAATGGGAAATTTGATCTAGGGAAAAAGTATCTCGTATAGCATGGAAATGAGAAAATTTAGTCAAGCGATCAACAATAACCCAGAATGCATTATTACCTCGAGGTGTCTTCGGTAATCCCACAATGAAGTCCATGGATATATTCTCCAATTTCCATTCTGATACTGGTAAAGGATGAATCATCCCATTAGGTAATTGTCGCTCTGCTTTAACCTGTTGACAAGTCAAACACTTCACTATAAAATCAGCAATGTCTCTTTTCATTCCATCCCACCAGTAATACTCCCGCAGATCTCTGTACATCTTAGTACTACCAGGATGAACTGAAAACGGAGAACTATGAGCTTCACATAAAACCTCTCTCTTAAACTGTGAATCACAAGGCACACACAATCTCTTCCCAAATCCCAAAACACAATCATTATCAATGCTGAATTCAGGCAACTTACCCTTCGGAACCAGCTCTACCTTTTTCTGCAACTCACTGTCTTGCTTCTGTGCTTTCTTGATTTTATCTGATAGAGAAGATTTCACTAATACCTAAAACAAAACAGAAGAACATCCTGCACCAAAAACTTCTATGCCAAATTTCATCAAATCCTTAACCAAAGGATCACATTCCAAATGCAAAATTGTTAATGAAATATTATTTTTCGACTTAAAGCATCAGCCACTTTTTTTTATTTTCCCGGATGGTAATGAATTGTACAATCATAATCCTTGATTAATTCTAGCCATCTCTTCTGTCTCATGTTCAATTCTTTTTGAGTGAATATATACTTTAAACTTTTGTGATCGGTATATATTTCACACTTTACTCCATACAAATGATGCCTCCAAATTTTTAAAGCAAAAACAACAGCAGCTAAATCCAAATCATGTGTAGGGTAATTTACCTCATGAGTTTTCAACTATAGTGAAGCATCACTGTAGATAAAAAACTCACCATTCCTAGAAGGTAGTGCCAAAATTGTATCATTCACCAATCTTCTTTTCAATTCCTGAAAACAATCATCACATTATTTTGTCCAGATAAACTTAACACCCTTCCGAGTTAGCTTAGTCATTGGACTAGATAACTGTGAAAAATTTATAACAAACCTTTAGTAATAGACTTCCAAACCAAGGAAACTACGAATCTCAATTACATTTGTGGGTCTTGGCCATTCTTCAACAACCTTTATTTTTGTAGGATCAACAGTTATCCCATATTTAGAAACAATATGACCAAGGAAAGAAATTTTTTTCAACCAAAACACAAACTTGCTGAATTTCCCATACAATTTCTTTTCTTTTAAGGTTTGAAAAATAACCCTTAAATGTCTTCATGCTCCTCTTTACTTTTAGAAAACACCAAAAAATCATTTATGAAAACCACCACAAATTTATCCAAGAACTCATGGAAAATTCTATTCATTAAGTCCATGAATACAGTAGGTGCATTGGTTAGCCCAAAAGGCATTACTAAAAATTCATAATGGCCATATCTTGTACGAAACGCAGTATTCAGAACATCTACTTACTTTACCTTCAGCTAATGGTACCCCGATCTCAGGTCAATCTTTGAAAAATACTAAGCTCCCTGGAGCTGATCAAACAAACATCGATATGAGGAAAAGGATATTTGTTATTAATAGTGATGTTATTCAAGGCTCTATAATCAATGAAAATTCTCATTGAACCATCTTTAATTTTAACAAATAAAACAGGAGCACCACATGGTGATGTGCTAGTTCAAATGAAACATTTCTCTAATAAATCTTGCAATCTCTCCTTCAACTCTAAAAGTTCAGTTTTATCCATTCGATAAGGGGGTTTTGAAATTGGCTTAGCAATAGGAACTAAGTCAACAGTAAATTCAACTTCCTGATCTGGTATTATTCCAAGAAACTCACCAGGAAAAACATCAGGATACTCATTTACCACTCGCACATCATTAATCTGAACAATTCCTTTGTTTTCAACAATGTGTGCAAGGTAACATTCATTTCCATCTTTTACAAGTTTCTCGGCCTCTTGATAAGTTATCAACAGTATGGGTTCATTCTTGTACACAAACTGAAAGTCTTTCTGAAAAGAAACTTCCTTAGCTCTATAGTCAATCTGAGCATGGTAAATAGAGAGCCAATCCATATACAGGATAACATCAAACTCTACTAGAGGTAAAACAATAAGGTTCGCAAGTAGGTTCTTTCCACGGATAAGGATAGGAAGGTTCTTATAAATTCTTTTTTCCTCAATATTTCCCCCATGTGTTTTTACCACAAGTTCAGGAGTCATTTATTGAGATGGTATTCCCATTTTACTAGAAAAGTTTTCAGAGATGAAAGAATGTGTAGACCCCGAATCAAACAACACACTGGCATAATCTGAAAAAACAAACAAAGTACCTGATATAACTTCATTTGATGGACCGACATCTACTGAAGTAGTTGCAAAGGATTTCACCACCCCTTTATGCTTGTAGTGTAACTGCTTCCCATCACTCGAGCTCTTTGTTGGACACTCATTTGCATAGTGACCCATCTCATTGCACATAAAACATTTCACTAACTATAAATTAAATTTGGTCTTACCATCACCTTGATCTTTTTCAGTGCAATAACGAGCTTTATGTCCCATATTACCGCATCAGTAGCACTTTCCAAAAGTCAAAAGACATTCCCCAGCATGCCTTTTACCACATTTTTCACAAATTGGAAAATTAGTTTTCTTACTGTTAGACCTTTTTGAATAATTCTTTCCTTTCTCCTGACACCTCGGTCTCTTCTTCTGCTAGTTGTTACAGAACACTTGATCATCAGCAAACTCTATTTCCACATTCTTAGCACATTGAACAAGATTTTCATAACTTTTGAACTCACGAGAAGCTAAAGCCCTTCGATATTTTGGCTTTAATCATGAGTAAAAATGATTGATTTCACTATCAAGGTCTCAGATAAAATTTGGAGCATACCTTGCCAATCGAGTGAACCTTTTTTCATAGGCATCCACTGAGTCTTCCTCTTGGCTCAATTCTAGGAATTGTTTTTCCATCCTAATTCGAAAAGCCTTAGGAAAATACTTCTCAAGAAACATAACATTAAATTCATCCCAGTCGAGAGAATCAATATCATCAGCGTCCCTGATATTTTTAACCATCGACCACCACTGATCTACTTCACCCTCCAAATAGTAAATAGCAAGACTAACCTTTTGATTGTTTGAACACACCATGACATCGAAAATATTCTCCAGTGCTTTAATCCACCCTTCAGCTAGCACAGGGTCAAATGATCCTCTGAATGATGGGGGGTGTTGCCTCATGAAATGTTCCACCACTGACATGTTCCTCTGTGGTTGATCTGGTTGATCTCGTGCATGGATACCGCCACCATTTATTGCTTGAGTCAACTGCTCCATTACTGCAAACAAATGTCCAATTCCAATTCTGACCATCTCAGGATGCTGAATCGGAAGGTCATTTCCTTATGTATGCCTTCCTATCACTGCTTCCTTGTTTCCTCTGTGGAAAACCATTCTGAACAAACATTTCTTAGATGAAGCAACATGGTAATCTTCAAATGCTATATCATTTCAATTTGACCATAAAAAAATATTTTTGGATAATCATTTAATAAAATTCTAACTCCTAAAGTTATCTAAACTAACCTTTGATACCAACTATAAGGCCCCGGCCTTAAACCTTACTTAATCTTGAGTTATTACAAGATTACACATTGAGGATCTTTTTAGGTTTAGAGTTTTAGAGAATTAGATCATAAAACTTGCATTACATTCCACATTTAAACAAATTGGTTACATAAAAGATAGTATTCATTTTTCCCATCAACAGAAACATATTTAAAATAAAACATGGATTCTTTCTTGACACTTCCTTGACACTATCATCATATCATGTACCATTCCCTTGACCTGTGAAAAAAACATTTCAAAAACTTGGGATGAGCATAATAAGCTCAGTAAGGTTTATAAAAAAAAATATGAACTGAAAACATTAGTCCATGCATGAAATCATACTTTACTCATAAAACATAATCACATACCTCATCAAGTCATGAATAAATCATATAAATCATAAGACATAAAGGTAACTTGAGGCATTCATATGTAGGGAGTAACACTCTTGGTTACGTTTGGAATACCCATCATAGTATATTCCCTAAATCTCTTCGGAGAAACCTTAACGTTTAACTCCTTCGCATTACCCAATGCATTGGAGAGCTATATCGGGATCACCCACCCTTAGTTTATCACGGAACCACCTGTCTTCATAATAATGCCCAAGAACCATAACATAATCGTATCACATAAAACATGCATAAAGGAAACAGGACATTTCTATTATTCAATCACAAGATATCAATACAAAACATTGATATAAAAACATTATGAAAACAAATTTCAATAGCAAAATAAAAGAAAATTAAACATGGTATTTATTTTTCATTTAAAAAAAGTTATGGCTTGTAGAGGAAGCCGAAGCTCAAATAATCATCACAGCGGCGGAGAAGTCATTGTCACCGCATACGTACGACAAAAAAACATTCTCGTTTGTTTTTTATTAAAGGATTCGTATAAAAATATTCCTTTTGAATAAACATAAAAGTAAAAGTGGTTTGTACACCATATAAAAGAAAGTTGTGTATAAAACAAAATATTCCTCAATGAAAGGAGATTGAGATGAAATCCCTTACCTCGGGGCCGACACGACTCGATCGTTCTTTAATCTCCTGAATAATAAACTTTAGTTAATTTCTACTTGTTTAAGAACCTTTTTCAAGTTCACTATTCCTTTTATATCACTTATTAACATGTCGTGAACACTATGTAATTATTTAAGTTAAAAACGGTCATTTTAACGATCATTGGTACTTGAGTCAAAAATAAACTCTTTATAATTACAAGTTGTTCCTGTATCCATTTTATCCAGAGTTATACACATGATGTAGATATCATATATATCATATATATCTAGTATATACATTAATTTACAATATTACATAACTTTTATAGGTAAGAAATGAAATGCCCCATTCATGGAGATGGTAATCCGTACATACGCATGAATGCTACTTTAATTTCTATTTCGTATTTTATGGAATGGAATCATAATGATATAAAGGTATATTATAATTACAGTATAATATAATATATAATATCATTAATTAAATCCTTTATACTTCCCACATATGGAATTAACGAATAAAATCACTTTGAGGGGCGGTAGTTCGCACTTCCTAAAATAAAGATATCGTGTTTACCCATAATGGTAACCATAAACGTATTCTATAAATGAAAAATACAGAAGCTTAAGTAAAACATAAACATATTATATATCATATATAAATACAGTGTCATATTAATGGACACCTTTTAAGTTGTTAATAAAATATTGAACAATCATCATTTCGTGTGGCAGAAATTCGCCATCCACGGAAACAGTATGTTCTTTAACCATTAGATGTAGGTGTGTGTAAGTGTAGCTAGAATCATTCTTATAAAAACATCCTAGTATATGGAAGATACAGTTTTTGTTTCAAAATAAATGAATAAAAAGATTTTAGGGGTTGGAGAAGCAAAATAAAACATAAGAACACAAGAGAAGACACTACCTTTAAATCGGGTAACTATTTTTGATTTGATCTCAAAGGATTACTTGGGAAGACTTCTACCCAAAGTGAGTCTTCTAAGAGTTAGGGAGGGATGTGGAGAGACAAAATGGGAAGGTTTTGGCCAAGCCAAAGGATTTGGAAGTGTGGGTAAGGTGGTAGAGGTGGGGGTCTTTTATAAGAGGAGAGGAGGGGCACTCTTCGAAAGTCATAAAAGGGTACTTTATCATAAAATGATTTTCAGATTTAAAAGGCCCCAAAATTATATATTTCTAGGATAAGGTGATAGGAGTTCGAAGTTTACTCATAAATAGGTTTTTGACATGTGTAGGTCTTATATTTTACATTATCTTTTCATTTTATTTAAATCATTAAATAATGAGGTAATCGTTGCATCATCATGATGTCATAAATAATTTAATTTATTTAATGTCTAAAAATTATAAAACAAATATCATGATGTAGGAAATCTTTTTAGATTTCTAATTAATAATTATAGCCAAAAATATGACTTGTATAACCCCATTTAAATTTTTTTTCGTAAAACAACTCATGTTTGTGACATTTTAACTTTAACATTAAATAAAAAGATATTAATGTCATTTTCCTTCCAAAGTGGATCCATGGGGTCCCCAAGTTGACCCTTGGATTTTCTGGGTCGGCCCTGACACATCCAATAAGGGTAGGACATGTGTAAATTTCATTTCATATTATTAAAACATTATTCTTACCTTAAATTACACTAATTACCTCTAATTGCGATTAAAAACTTAAAAGTTACTATTCACCAAAAAAAATATTTTAATCCCATTGAACCAAATTTTACTTCTTAATGACAACCATGTATGTCGGATTTTTGAAATTCAAAACATAGAGGTGGTAAAATTTCATTTAAACGAAAAATCAGTTTTTTAACTTCAACTTAGTGGTTTCACTATTCATCAAAAATTGATGTTTTTCAGAAAAATACCAAAAATTCACCCTAAGATATATTTGATATTCCAAATTCAAAAATGATGTATATTTTACCAAATTCAAAACATATAAGTTTCATTAATTAATTTAATAATTAATTCCCGCTATCAAAACAAATAGCGTGTTTTTATGAAACAAAAAGTATCAACAGATTGACACTAGTTTAAGTCCGATTTCAAAGTGAAATTAATTCCACGACCACTATTGGATTAAATGGTAAAAATATATTATAATTTTACTTTAAGACCAATTATAAAGATAATATAATCATATAAATAAATTAGACTAGAGGTTTTGAATTAAAATACAACATTTTTCACTATTCATAAAAATGAACTTTATCGGAAAATTACCAAAAATTTATCCAAAGTAAATTTCAATGTCCCAATAATAAATAATAAGTTTATTTTGACAAATAGAGCTTATAAAATTGTCAAAAGTTTGATTTAAAAATGGTTTTCCATAAAAAGGCAGTAAAACAATCTTTTAAAAATGTTAGTGTATTCCATGTTTAAGATTGGATTTATTCTCATTTTAAGCCTCTAAAACACTATCTAATTCATTAATAGACATAGATAAAAATATCTATTATTCATTACTTAAATGGGATGTTACAGACTATGTCTGTGATAGACTTTTCTGGTTACTTAACATATTTTTAGTGATTTGTTCCAATGATGGTAGGGGATGAGGCTACTATAACGACTTCTTTTACATCTGGTCTTAAATGTGAGATTAAGTCCCTTGTTAATATCTTTCTACTAAAAAATAATTATTATATGGTGAATGAGGTTCTCATTTTTTAGGGGAACCTGAAGGGGGAATACGGTGTAATAAAGGTGGTTTATATTGGATGACCTGGAGGTATGTCATCTAAAAGTAAGAAGTCTCACTTTGATAATGTCAATAAGGGAGGTAGAAAATAGAGTGTCCAAGAAGAAGTATCAGTTACTTGGAGAAATAACTAAATATATTTCCACTAGTATTTTAGGTTGGGGCATATTCATAGCTTGTGTCCCTGACCATGAGTGGAGTGTTGAGATTATGGTAGGACGGATCACATGCATAGGTATTGTAGAACCCATCGACCTATGGGTAGTGATAGGTGGTCTAGAAAAATCTATAACATTGTGAGGGGTTATTCTACCACATATCAATCTGGCAGTTGGATTTATAAAAGCCATGGAGGTCATGGTACTGAATGACATACTTCTGGGAAATATCACTTTTATCATGAGAGTGGTGTACCTTGGAGAAATCAGACTATAGTGCATGGAGGAGGTAAATGAAATTTGCATGCAGTTCTTCATATAGTTGTGGATAGTGAGGACGGATCATCTACAGCCAAAGGTACTATTCTTGTAGTTTATAATCATTTTAGTTCCATGTTTAATATATTAGACTCTCATTATTTTATATAAGTGTAATTTGTGGATGGTTTGATTCTGATGGTGGAGTTTTGTGTGGGGTAATATAACTCGACACACCTTTTGGAGTGCGATTGAGGGATATCTGTGTATGAAAGGGGTGTTGCCTCTAGGTTGGGGACTAATTTTTTATTTTGTATCTCTATATACCTAAAATGTTAGATGTTGTCCGGTTGTTGGGTATGAATTGGTTGGTATAATACCAATACCACATTTATTTCTATACTAGGATAGTGACCTTTACATCTCATGAGGGTGACAGTTATGTACATCATTGAGAGTGAGATATCCAGGTAGTCTAGTTAGGCCCATTATGTCAGTAAATGGGGGATCTTGCTACCCAAGAGGCAAGTCTTTTTCTGCATTATGGGGGTGTGAATCCTTTTTCCGTTTCACCTATAGTACACTGGTACTAGGATTTGTTTCCGGATTACTTCTCAGGGTTTCCACCTAAGAGGGATGTGGATTTTAAAATTGACATCATATCTTGAGCCAAACTGATTTCCATTCTACCTTACATAATGTAACCAACATAGCTTCAAGTTCTTAAGACTTAGCTATAGGTTTTGATGGATAATGAATTTATCCATCTGAGTATGTCACCTTGGGGTTCTCTGATTTTTTTCTAAGACGTATGATAGTACATTATTCTTATGTTTTGATTACCAGAAGTTTAATTCGATGATAATGAAGAACCGATATCATCTTCCTCATATCAATGATCTCATTGACTTGTTAAGATGATCTTGTGTTTTCTCTAAGATCAACGTAATATCTGGGTGTCATCAGTTGAGAGATAAACCTTCTGATATACCATAGATAGATTTCATAAGTAGATATGTCTTATATGAGTTCATCAGGATGTCTTTTGGGTGGGCGAATTCTTTGGTAGTGTTTATAGACTTGATGAACCAAAATATTCCACTGGTAACTAAATCAGTTTGTCATCATTTTTGGGGATGAAATATTGATGTGCTTCAGGACTTCTGAAGATCATTCCCAATACCTTTTAATCTTTTTGAGTACACTTATAGATCATTGACTATATTCTAATCTAGGTAAATTTCAGTTTTTGATTTAATGGGTACATTTCTTGGGACACATCATCTAGGATGAAGGTGTGTCAATGGACCTAGAAAAAGTGCGGGTTGTGGAATCTTGATAGCAACCCATTTTTATTAATATTCACAAGTTTCTTGGTTTGGTAGGTTATTATTGGAGGTTCATCTAAGAAGTTTCCCACATAGCATCAATAATTCTGAGCATCAATAAGAAATGGATCGTGTTTAAATGGTCTGAGGTGTGTGAAAATTATTTCTAAGAGAAGAAAAAAATTAGTATCGCACTGATCTTGATCCTACTTTATCCAAATTAGGAGTAAATGGTGTTTTGTGATGAATTAGAGATTATACTTGGAGAGGTGTTGATGTAGGTTGATCGAGTTATAAGGTATGGGTTATGGAAGTATAGACCATATGAACAGAATTAACCTAATCATGGCCTAGAGTTTCCTATAATGGTTTTTTCCCTAGATGTGTAGGTGACATTATTTTTTTTGTGAAAATTTTACTATTTATACCAACACAAAATTATATAGTATATCCTTTTATAATGATATTTGAATATCCAGCATTGGAGGTGTGATGAGTATATGAATTAACTTTATTTTGAGCTTTTGTATATTCTTGGTAAGGGAAATAGTGTTATTGAAGCTCTGTGAAGAAATACCCAAAATCCGGTAGTTCTGGAGTATAGATATTAGTGGAAGATGGTGACTTTTTTTAAAGATATGTATATTGTGGTTTGTGATGGAAAAGAGAAGATGACCATTATATCAATATCAGTTGAGTCCATATTTCTAATCCTGATAAGAAATTGATAGTATTAGGATCTGAAATGTTTTTCCTTGATGAAAGTCCATGAATGTGGGTATTCACCTTCTGATTGAACTATATATAAGGATAAGGTTATCTATGTCCTAAACCATGTTATTTTTCCTACGATTATATGAGATGAGCTGATGTGTGAGTTTCATTCCCTGAAGTTGGTGGTACATCCTAGTTTGAATACAATGTAATATAATATTTAGTGAAATAATTGGTGTAAAATCATGAAAATGGAGACAACATGGTTCACGACATGATGCTACACCTAGCAACAGGTGGAGGATGAGAATCACTAGAGCCATTTTATATTTTATAACATAAGTGGGCTGGCGTTACTATGGAATTTTTGGTGTGTCTTATAAGTATTTCTATGAGTAATGATTCTATATGGGTGATTTTGAACCAATTGAAGAATGTAGAACAATTAATTTCTAGTTGGGAGACATTATCAGTGGATTAGTTGGGGGAATTGTACGTTTGTGATATAGTCTATCAGCATAGGGTTATGGAGAGAATATTTTTAGAACCTGAATAATGTTTCACTTAATGATTCTAGAAAGTGTTGTCAAAGGCTCATGATATGTTTTTAATTATGAGTATGAATTTACACCCATAGAAATATAGGAATATGGAGTGTACTATATAGTTTTTGGAGGATATTCTATAGGCTCACATCCAAGACATTTGTGGGTCTTGGGAGAAGAACCTAGAACTCATTGATTTCTTCTATAATAATAGTTATCAAGAGACTATTCATAAGGAACCATATGTGGTTCTTTATGGTAGGCCATAGAGATCATATCTATGCTTGATGTAGATAAGTGATCTATAGTTTTTGGGATCGAGTCTCGTGTAGGAGACATCAGAACGGTTTTAGTTGAATTTATAAAATATGGAAATGGCTTAGAGCAATAAGGATTCATATGATGATCATCGTCATGTTTTATAGTGGGTGATCATGTATTTCTTCAGGTGTTTCTTAGATTGGTTCACCAAAGTAATATGAGACCGGGCATATTGGTGACCAAGTTTTTCGGACCATTTGAGATCCTAGAGAGAATTTGGATTGTGGTATACCATTTTTCTCATCCAAAGAGGTATAGTGTTATGCATAATGTTTTTCATGTGCCACATCTATTATTATATAACCCTGGCCCTTCTTATTTGACTGGTGTTGAGGATGTTGAGCATGAGGTCAATGTGCCCTTTAAAGAGAATTTAATTCATATTTGGATTGTATTTAGAAATTGTTGTATATAAATACTATGTTTATAGTGAGAATATTATAGAAACATAGTCGTGTTCATAATGAATCTTGGGAATGAGAAGGGGATATGCGAGCTTAGTGGCCCAACCTTTTTACATCAGAATCATAGAGGTTCATGGGAGTACAACTCAAGGATGATCTATTATAAGGTGGAGAGATTATAAGATCCTAACCTTTTATTGATAAGACTCATGATATTTTTTAGGTTTAGATTTTCCTTTTTTGGTTATACTTTTCTGGAGGCTTGTATTGGGTGTGTTCAAGTAAATTTTCGATGATTTTATAAGGGTTCTGGGAAGTGAATAGTAGGTGCGATGTTTTCTCAAACTATGTTCCCAATCACAAAAATACCATAAACCCTCAAATAGAAGGGTTTTTTCATGGTTGGTGCATGATTTTTCAAACCATGCACCCTAACAGTTGGGGTTCATGGTTAGGGTGCATTTTTTGTCAAATCATGCACCTCATACAGGAAACCCTTTTCAAAGGTTTTTAATCCTCTAAAAATTTATAAAAATTTACTAAACCCCCTTGGTATAACCCTCATCCCCCCCCCCTCTCAGTCCAAACCTAATTCCTTCTTTTTCGGGAGCTCTAAAGAGAATTATAAGGCTTCGTGAACCCTTTTATTTATGAATTGAATATCTCATTCAAGGATCATCTCCTCTGTGGTGTGTTTTTTGTTCCTTGTTTTGTTATCTCTATCTCTTATATCTCTTTCTCAATAAAGAGGAATTATTTTCCTTCTATTGGTGATTTTTTAGATATAGTTTTTGATATAAATTAATTATCCTTTTGATCTAGATGTTATGTATTATTCTTAGATCTTTTGTTTAATTGTGATCTTGATCTTTCCTTTTCAATTTGGAGGATTTTTTTCTGGAGAACACCCACCAATGACCTTGAGGTAGGTGATCTAAATGTAAATTGCCATATTCTTGATTTTAAATAAATGTGTGTAATTTTTAAATATCAATTTACACATTCGGTAATTGTATTATGAATTTAATTTAATTAATTAACTATTTATCCCATGTGATGATGAAATTGGTTAGATTTTGAACAATTAAAATGATGAATAAATAGAATTATGAAATTAGTAATTAATGGAATTTTGAAACTGGTATCCACCATTTGGGTGTACCAATAATATTAAAATGATTATTTGTATTTTTTCGTTCATGCTAAATGAATTTAAAAAATATGTGCAAAATGAATTCTGTTAATTGATGATAAATGGTTACAAATATAGAACCATGTGATGAGACATCTATGAAATAGTTTACAGAAAGGGAATGTATAACCATATACCCATAGGTATCCAGACTACCACTATAGACCACCGATATATTTATGTATACATGTGATCACCAGGTTTTGGGATAAGGAATGCAGCTCTAAATACCTACGGGGTGACAGACTACTACTTTATGCCCTCATTGTCTGAATGTGAAATTAGAATGATTTAATTAATGGATGCACATGATGGAATGAAATTTGATATCCCTTTATTGATGCTTCAGACTCCAGAATTGGCCAAAGTAGGTATCGCTGGTTCCTATGTCTTCATGAACCTAGGAAATTTATGTGGTTATTTAAATATAATTTAATGTGAGAAATATTTATTTTATTTATTTTATTTTATTCTTTATAAAACTACATACACAGTTATAGACTGTATATTTTTTACATTCTATAGGTAGTGGCCTACTGAGTTGTACCCCCACCCTACATGGGTTTCTTAATCGGTAACTAGACAGACATCATGTTAGTAGGGCATCATAAGGGAATGATCATTATGACAAATTGTTGAGTTGGGATATAGAATGGATGATGAAAATTGATGTGATTTTGAGACCCACTTTCAAGTTTTTAGTGTCTCTATATTTTAGTTTTTCATTTTACACCTGACACATATATGAAATGACATATCTACCACTGTTATTTGGATATTGTTTTCCTATTATAGTTCATCGTGTGATACTGGTCTATATAAGTTATGTTATGATTCTAATTATTGGTTATTATCTTTATTATATTGTTTATTTATTTATAATTTTGTGATTCTTTGATAAAGAGGATATAGTCTCCCCAAAATATATATATTAGACCATTGTTTCTATTCGGAAGACACTGGTGTATGGTGAGGCATGGTTGTGGTCTTGTAACCAACCAGGTTGGGGAAACGGTATGTGGTGCCTTGGTTATGATGTTATATAATGTTCTCTCAAAATTAATTCAAATAAATATGAAATTAGATAAGAAATTATTCTATAAATTTCATCCAGAAAAGTAGATTTTGGTGTGTTTTAGAATTTTTTTTTAGATTCTAGTATGAAATTTCATGTTTTGATGAAGCTATATTATTGAAATTGATAAATAATTGAATATTTTTGGTGAAATCATGTTGTGGGAGATAGTACTGAAGAAATATTTTTTATCATGTTGAATGTTTTCTACAACAACTATGTTTTAGGCAGTGTGGTTAGTGGGATAAATCAACTAAGATAATATTACTAATTGAGGATGTAATAATAATCATATTTGATTATACCCATCTATATTATAGGATATTATATCGTTGTTTCATATTTTTTAGGTTGTTAAATAATTTTTAACAGAATGATCTACTCTTGAAAAAATTGTGTACCCATAAATTAAAAAACAATTCAAATAAATAAAGATAAAATTTAATAAGATGTAAATCTAAAAGTTCCAAAGGATATTCAAACTCATTTATGGTTGAATGAGAATAAAATATCCTAGATGATACCAAATAAAAATGAAGTTTTCTTATTGTTATTAACATGTGGGATACTTTATTATTTATTTGGTATGTCATTTACCCTTTGATCATTAAATATTTTGTGATAAAATGTATTTTGGGAGTTTTCATCATAGTATGTATTGAGAAAAGAGAATTAAAATTATAGTATTAGTTTATCTAACCTGGTGAGTTACATATAAATCCTTATAGGTGTTATCTAAGACTTGTTCTTTCTATACTAACCCAGGATCAGTAAGATTAGAAAATTTTTACATATCATGTACCTAGATGTAATTTTTCTCAAAGAATTTCCTATGAAATTGATGTATCATTTCTTCAAAAAATAGGTTTAAAAAATTAATAAGTGAATGATTATGGATTTGAGAAAAGAAAGATGAAAATTTTCACAACTTGTATCAAGGAATATTTTGATGAATTTTTTTAGATAAGTGAAGAAATTGAAATCCCTATGTAGATTTTACAATGGAATTGAGAAGTCCATGGGGTATAATAACATGGAATAGTCTTTGTTATTTCATTAATAGTAAGGATAGAGGGAAAATGGAGTTATATTTAAGGGGATATTATCAATTAAATACAAGGGGATATTGTTGAACCCCAAATATTTTAGACTAGATTTATTAAAAGTATGTGTTGTATTGGATTTGTTTAAAATATAAATTTAAAGGACGGATTTATTGGTGGTGTTTATTGTATTTAAAATAGAATCGCAAGATTATATTCTTATATTTTGGTAATACTATGGACATATCATGGGTGTTTGGATGAGATTTTAAGGCATTGAGTTGAGCTTCAAGAAGTTTTATCATGCTTCTCCAAGTATAGGGTTTAATGTGAATGGTTTAAGAGAAATCATGTGACGCCATGATGACCTTGAAGTTTTAATTTCATTTAGAACATAGAAGAGTTAAGTTTCCTGATTTGTGAAATGTTTGAGGAAAACTATGTGAGGAAAAGGGTGAAACCATGTGAGGTTGATAAGGGTCTAAGGAATTATTAATGGGCTACATATAGTTTTAGAAAAACTATGTTTATTTCTACAAAAGGGAGGTTATGGTGACACTACTATTGGAACATATTTCTTCAAAGCATGTGGATAAAAAATTTGGGGTATAAGTGTTAGGTTGTAAAGGGTGCATGGTTTGCACACAGTTTGAAAAACCTTATGACCAAGCCATGTGTTTTTCAATATGTCATTAAAAAGGGGGAATGATCAGGATACACTCTCAAGATTTCTAGCCACTCCACCCTCTTCCTCCCCAATTTTGTTCCAAAAAATATGGGGCTATAACCCCATTTTTCTTTCCAACCTTCTATTTAGGGTAAATTCATGGTGTTTCTTTATCATTTAAGGTCGTATTTCTTTTCTTCTTCCTTCCCTTTCTCCAATCCATTGGTTCTTTCTAATTTTAGATGTGAAGTTTTAAGGATTTGATACTGATTCAACCAAATAATTGCGTATTTGGTCAAGGATGATGGGTATTTTGGTTTTCTTGGTTATAAGAGATTTCCAAATAGATTCTGCACATCATTTCATGGAGTTTCACTATGTTATGTGTTCACGGTAAATTTTATTAGGTTTTTACAACTGAATTAATATATTTTAGTGTTTAAATATTATCTCTTCTTAGATATTTTTTCCAAGAATGGTAGAGGGAGTCTATGTGATCTTTCCATTGTGTTTTTTTGTATTTTCAATAAGATTTCATCGACTAGGTGAATTTTCTAGCATTATGCCACATTGGGGGTTAATTACATAATTAATTATACTTATTATAATTATTTTATTGTGGTGTATAGGAGTAAAACTAAATATAGGATTGTTATGGAAATCTTAATTTGATGTCTAAGAGGGGTGATGGGACATGGATTATCCTTTTTAAGGCTTCCAGGTTTTTTAAATGTTTTCAAAATATTCATTTATGGATTAGGTGGTATAAAATATTTTTTCCATAGTTAATATGTTTTAATATGTGTATTTATTTATGACAATTTTTTTCCTTTATTTATATTTTATCATTTAATAAGTGAAGTATATTTGGGTCCATAAATTGTGTTTTAATACCCTTCACATACACCATAGGGTCCTTTAATAATTTGATATTCGGCCAAATTCTAACCATGGGTTATACCAAAACCATGAAATGTTTAAATGATTTTTAAAACAATGAGATTGGGTAATTAATAAATTTAATGGATTTTAATTTTTAATTTTTATATGGGCATGGTTTAGGAGACAATTGAAATGTTTATATGCTAGTTTATGTGAAATTCAAAAGAATATTTTGAAACGGTTTAAAAAGTGTGTTTTGTATTTTGATCTAGTTTTCATATTCAACAAAATAAAATTAATTTTTTAAATTAGGTAATTTTATAAAGGGAGTTTTGGATCTCAAATTGATTATAAAGGGGTTATTGTTACATTTAGAATGATGTTTTGAATTGTGTGTGTGGTTTACCCCTAGTGAAAATTTAAAAGTGTGTTCTTCTAGTAGAATTAACATGAATGGATAAACTATAACCTTATTTATATGTTCAAATATAAAGACCTTTTTAGGGGTATTTTTAAAATATTTTACTTAATTGAGTGGTTTTTTATGCTACTTAAAAAAAATTAGTAGTGTTTCAAGATATTTTGAAAAAATTGTTGGGCCTTATTGATAGGTGTTTTGTTTTAAAGGTCTGTTGGAACCTTGGTAATTGATAATAAATTAAGGTTATTGGGTTTCTTATTAATGATGTGATAAATAAATAATTTATTGATAATACAAAGGTTTTGGAAATTTGGACTGATGTTATTCATTCATGGTTTTGGGACATTAGACTGATGCTCCACTCATGATTTTTGGGTGGGACAAATAGATTCTCTAGGATCCATCGATCATTTTAGTTTCTGAGGATGGGATGATTCTCTAGAATTCAATGGTATGGACATGGTGATCCATATTGTGGTTTTTATAGTCAGACATGATGCTTTGAATATGAGTTGGATACTTGGACTGATTCTCCCAATTTTCCAACAAGTAATCCCTAAAATAAATGGTTTGGATCGATGGATATGATGTTATGAATCCCAGTTGGATACATGGACTTATTTTCTTTGTTAAATAACATATTAAACTTATAATAAATGGTTGTGATGGTCATAAATGGAGTTTCAAATACTAGTTGGATACTTGTACTGAGTTTCCATATATGTTGACCTATGACATATTTGGTATTTAGTTAAGATGACTGTCAAGGAGTTCCACATTATGGACTGGGATGGTCAGACATGGAATTCTTAATTCAAAAATTAAGTACACAGATAAATAATTTGAGGTATATAAGATTAATGAAATTTATAAATAAATCCCCCTTGTGAATTAAAATGGTAAACCCTTATGGTAAATTTCTTAGGGGTTTGGCATTGTCAGAGTACTTTGGGTGGTTGGATGACGAAATGGAATATATAAGTGTAAATGTATATTTATTAAATTTTTAAATGTAAAACATTCTTCATTTTATTTTTTACTTATTTATGCACATTTATATATCTTTATACACTATTGTGAAGATAGGAATTCCATTAGAAAATATTGGTGGTTTCCAACTTAGTTGTACTCACATATTACTTAGTATGCCAAGGTAGATGGGTACTTTAGTATCTCTCCCATGTTTATTACAGGAAATGATTTAGGATAAAGACTATGATATGTTTTGTATGATCAATAATGATGGCTGATATGGTATTTATATTTTTTATGAGGTTTATCTTGGTGATGTAGTGGGACCTGATATATTTATTTTTAATCTCTTATTTTATATAGGTGGTCATCCTAGTGGATGGTTGGTGTAGTCTATATGACATGACTGTTTTGGCCTTTCTGAATTTCATTTTATTACATTAGGATATGGTATCAGTGTATTAAATAATTCTTATTACTTTATTGTAAA
This sequence comes from Viscum album, assembly GCA_963277665.1. Lineage (NCBI taxonomy): Eukaryota > Viridiplantae > Streptophyta > Magnoliopsida > Santalales > Viscaceae > Viscum > Viscum album. Next base: position 807,900,544 of record OY728126.1, on the reverse strand, counting down.
TAATATTTTTTTATTTACTTATATTCTTTTCACGTTGATATGTGGGTATAGTGTCCTCACATTATCATTTGAGACCCCCATTTCTAGTTGAAAACCTCTAGTATATGATGAGGTGTGATTTAGGTCATGTGGTGAATCAACTCAGGGCACTAGATTAGTATAAATCTTCTTGGGGCATTATAAAGTTGTATTATAGGGTTTACATTCCTGTTATTTAAATATGTTGGGTTTGGTAAACCTAAGTTAAAGTAATGTGTTGAGGCTTAATATAGATACATGGTTGGTGCATCACAAACACCTATTCTGGTATGAAGTCCAAGTTATTATATTCTGGGATTGATGTTTTTTATTTTTGATGTTATGATTGTATATGATTTTTTCTTCATTATATTCACATTTTGTTTTGATTTGTTGTCTTATGATTGCTTTTTGTTACTTGGTCTATTCTCAAGGGTCATGTGATTTGGTTTTTATTCTTGGCCTATAAAGAAAAGAAGGACATATTTCATCGTGTTAGGAATATATGATCCACACATTACTAGCCTACTGGTGTGTGATTTTATGGATTTCCTTTTGATTTTAGGTAATGTATATCAATGGTGAGATGATCAATGATGATGAAGTTAGTGTGGTCCTCATGCAAGGTGGGTAGAATGACCTTGGTGGGTCAGTATGTTATAATTTTAGGATCTTTTTACCCCTTTTGTGTGATTATTTTTTGAGGTTAGTAGTTTTTTTCGTTCTTACATGGAAGGGCCTAATGTGAAGATTATCAAAGAGGAAGAGTTCCCTAGTTGTGGGATGTTGGTTGGTATATGACACCTTTATGGTGTGAGACCCTAGTAGAGTATGTTTTTACTTGCTGATGTCATGTGATGAGAAGTTGGGTTTATGTTTCATTCCCAATTATTTTTGGCCTACTATGATTTGGAATAATCCTAGGTGGTTGGAGCTAGTGACGTTTTGAGATGCTTTACCATTAGTTCTAGTTGGGAGAGCCTAGTGACCTTTATGACGTGACTTCAGTTCAAGGATTTATTATGTTGTGGCTTTTTTGGATTACCTATGAGACATTTTGGAAATTTTTATGTTCCTCTAGGAAAATGAGACACGACTGGATGTTTTGGTACATTTTACAGTGGTTCATAGTGGTTTCAAACAAGTATAAGGTTTAATCGCACAAGATGTCTATTGTTTTACAGAAAGAGCACTTACATCCTTGTAATGTATCCTGGTGGATGGTCTCTATAGGGGAAGGTTCATTTAGGTTCCAAGAGTCAGTAATGGTTGTGTGTGATAGATTTGTTTAATGGATATGACTTATATTGTGATCACAAGAGGTGCTTGAGGAAATGTGGATTTATTTCCATGATTTCTCTTCAAGTGGTGATTGTGCATGCAAGTTTGTTTTTGTATGATTTTCATAGAGGTGTTTGGTTTCATTAAGTTGGTAAGAACTTAGAGTGTTAATGTTTTGGTAGCCCTTATTTTCCTCAAGTAGGATTAGTTAGGTTTATTTCTTCATTTCCAATGGATTCATCTCCATGAACACAGTGAGAGTGTAGATGATCTTAGTGGATCTTTCAATGATGATCATGTTTTGAGTGGTCGAGTAAGTGGTTTTGTATTTTGAATTGATTTTCGATTTTGGAATCACTAAGGGCTATCTTAATTGGGTAAGAGGTACATGTAAGATGGTCATGGCCAGTGTATAGGGAATGTGAGAAGAGGTTTCATAATTACTGACTTATAAGAGTTGAAATCATGCTCTTTATATGTATCACACAATAGTGTGTGTGATGGTTAAGTTGTAATGGGATATTATAGGCATGTGTGGATAGTGAAAAACTATGTCATTCTATTTGTGTATGAAAAATTATGTGATAGTATACATGGTGATATTGGGATAAGAAGGGAAGAATGAGTAGGCTAATAAATTATGTAGGTGTAATGAGATACTTGTGAGCAGGGAGGTATGGGTATTTTAAATTGGTTTTTTATGTCTTGATAGTTAGAGGTGAAATTATAAATTGGTGAGTTGTGGGGGTATTCGCCGATGAAAACTTAGTGCACTCTCAGTTTATATACGATCATTCCCAAAATCATTACATCATGTTATGTACTATGAGAGAGAAATGGATATGTGTATAGCTAACATAATGTAATTCATGGTTTGATAGAAGATATCTTTGGTGGTGGTGATCATAGAGTTGTGTAAGTAGAAATTTATGGTTTAGATTCACCAATTTATATCTATTAGTAGTTCCTTATAATGGATTAGATGTTGGTGAATACGGAGGGTACAATTTTCATATGATAAGAATGGTTGATAGTTGAGGTTTTTTCTCTTTGAGAGAGAGATGACCACTTCCAATTATTGGGTTGGAATTGAATGGAATGTTCGTATTGGTCATTGGAGTTTTTGAGTGAGGCAATGAAAATAACACTCCTATTGTGAGGAGTGATTTTTTATTCATGAAGATACAACCCTCATGATGGAAGGGTCATAGGTGTGTGGAACAACATGAGGATTAATCATAGTTTGACTATAATGGTAGTAAAAAACCATTGATTTGTTTTCTAAAATTTCATAGGTAGTTATAAATGGAAATTAGTTATTGAATATGATCAGTTCAAGCATTGGAATCGAGATCAAGGTGGTTCTGGAAAGTGGTTCAGGTATTATCTCTAGTGGGCATGTTTAGGTGGTTGTTGAAAACCTCTGGGTGTGGGGGAATCGTGATCTAGTGAGATAGTGATAGGATAACAATTAGATCTAAAAAAAATTTGGATGGTTTGGCCTAGGATAGAATAATTTGGTTTAATTCACAATGTGGGTGTGAAAGGTTTTGTTCTACATCTGGTGTGTTGTTTTGACAATTATGGGTACAATTTATGTTTGATTTGTGATTTCAAGTAAAATTTGTTATGTTCTTGGTTCACGTATGGACAATGGGTATGCATCTACTTCAGTTAGTTTTTTATTATGAGGATGGGTGTTAATAATTATTGGAATTATCATGGGTTTTGGGGAATGTCAAGTTGATAATCATTCCATGAATTTGGTGGGAGAATTATTTTAGCTTCTTTTGGTATTTTTTTATGGAAAGAGTTTTTGTTATTGAAAGATTATTTTTATATAATGAATCTTGTGGTGGGGAGAATCATAACTCGATGACTGGTATGGTTATTTTGTAATCAATGTTTCCATTGGATGGTCTTGGGTAATCTTTATTATGGACAGTTTGGTTTTTGTTCTATTGAGGGCCTTGAGTAAAAATTTGTTCCTCGATAGTGTTATAGGAATTCAAAAGCTATGTGAGGATTTGGGATAAGATATAGTTATTGAAAGAGGTTGGGTGGTGATGATAGATGACCACATAGGATTCTCGATGATGAGGAGTATTTTGGTGGGGAGGTTTTAAATTCCCCCTTCTGAATAAGTTTTAAATTTTAGATGGATTTTTAATTTTCACTAACATGATGGGTAAAATTTTGTATCAAGACTCATAATGATCTTTTTTGATTTGGTATTAATCAAAGTAATGTCTTGACATGGGGATTCATGCTCAAGAGGTATCCCACATGTTTGAAAGAGATTTGGAGGCATCGAGTTAATCTTCAGAAACATTAAACATGTGTTTCCTAGGAACATGATTTTGTGTGTACAGTTTAGGATATTCTTTATGACACCTTGATAATATAAACATTTTATATTCATTTAAAATAGAGAATAGTTAATTTTCATGGTTTTTTGTAAACCATGTGGGGAAAAATGTGATTCCATGTGAGTTTGAGAAGGGTCTGAGGAATGGGTCATGGGTTGTCCATGGTTTTAGAAAAACTGTGTGCCATACTATAAAAGGGAGGCGATACTGATAGCATGATTGGTGCATGGTTTTTCATGTCATTTTTCCTAACCAAGTAGCGTATGGGAATTAGATAATATGGGGTTCATGGTTGGAGAATGGTTTGGAAAAATATAAGTCAAAACTATATGGATACGCATATTTCATCACAAAAGAAAAATAACTATGATACCTCCTAGATAGTTTTAGCCACTCCATCATCTCTATACCCCATTCAGCGTGCACAAACTAAGGGATTTACAACCCCCATCCTCCTTCTCCTACCCTTATACTTATGGGGAGCTCATGGTGTTTATTTGGTGTTTAAAGTGAGATTTTTCTTCCTCCTCCTTCCCATTATCTATTCCCTTAGTTCCTTCTAATTTAAAATGTTCATTTTCTGGTATTTGATCCTGATTCCATAGGAGCATGGTGGAATCATCCAAGGATGATGGGGATTTTTATTTTCTTAGGTATAAGTGATCCTAAGATGGATTTTCACGTCGTTTCATACCATTTCGTTATGGCATGTGTTCATGATAAATTTCTGTAGTTTTTTGAAAATGAATTATTTTATTTAATTGTTGGAATTGTATCACATATTTCATATTTTTTTCTAGTAAACACCTAGATAGTCCATGTGGACCTCCCATGTTAGTTTTGAGGAGTTTTAATAATATTTTATCAACTTAGTGAGTTTTCCATCATTATACCACATTGGGGTTTTATTTCTTAAAATTTGTTTTTATATGTAATTAATTAGGGTACCTTGGTGTGAGACTAGATCCTAGGTGGTTGTGGTAATCTTAGTCAGATGCTTATGAGGTTATATGAAATTTTCATGTTCTTTTTCAAGGTTGTCATACTTGGGAATTATTTTTTGAAATAATCATTTCTAAGGTTGGTGGTCTATAAGATTTCTCTCATTATCAAGATATTTTAATACATATATGTAGTTGTGACAATTTTACACCTTGCTGAGTTTTTTATTATTGACAAGGAGAAGTAAATTTTGGGCCTTGAATTGAGGTGTGAAATCCTTCAAAGACCCCACTGGGTCTATTGATGATTTGGGACCAGATCGATGGATTCACATGGGGTATACCAACCCCTTAAAAATGGAGAAATGAATTAGTAAATGTTGAGATAGTGTGATTATGAAATTTGATGGATTTTAATTTCTAATGGGTATGTTATAATAGTTATGGGGATAATTGAAATTTTTATATGATTGTTTTGTGAAATTTCTAAGATGATTTTTAAATGGTTTAAAATTTGTGTTTTGGATTTTGATCCGGTTATGTTTTTCAATGAAAGAAAATAATGTTTTAAAATAAATTAATGTTATAAAAAGGATTTTTAGACCAGAAAGTGATTATAAAGTGGATATTTTTATATTTAAAATGATATTTTTAATTGTGTATATTGTTTACCCCTTGTGAAAATTTCAAGGTGGCTTCTTCTAAATTAATTGACTGGAATGGATGGATTATGGCTTTATTTTTATTTTCAAATAGAATGACCCTCGTTGAAAGATAGTTTTAAAATATTTTGATATATTGACTGGCCTTTTCAAGAATCTCAAAATGCATTAAGTGGTGTCTTATGAATGTGGGAAAAGGGTTTTGGGCCTTATTGAGATGTGTTTGGTTTTAATGGTTTATTGGAACCTTGGTAAATGATGATTGATTGAGGTTATTGGGTTTTCATTAATGATGTCATGAAGATGTAATTTATTAATAATGACATGGTTTTCAAATATTTGTATGATGTTCCTAATTCATGGTTTTGGGGTGTTGGACTGACTCTATACTCCTTGGTTTCGTCGGGTAGATTGATTCTATAGGCACCCTAGTGTACTGTAGTTTTCTGAGGATGGATTGATTCTTCTAAATTCAATGGAATGTACATCATGATCTATATTTTTGTTGGGATATCCATACATGATGCTCCTAATATGGGTAAGATACTTGGAATGATTCTCCTTGTTTTTAACATGGGACCCATATAATCAATGGTTGGGTTGGTCAGAAATGATGTTTTAAATCCTAGTTGGATACTTGGACTAATGTTGTTTTTTTATAACCTGTTACACATATAATAAATGGTTGGGATGGTTGGACATGGAATTGTGAATCTTTGATGGATACCTGGACTAAGGTTCCTTGTTTTTCATCCTGTTACTTCTTTGATATATTGTTTATACAACAAGAATGACATTAAACATCATTGATTTTAATGGTCAAACATGGAATTTTGAATCCCAAATTTAGTATCTAGACTAATTATCTGAGTTATATGGGATTAAATTAATTTTTATATTAATTCCCTTATGAATTAAAATATTTTACCCCTATGGTATATGACTTAGGATCTTGTAATGGATAGATAAGGCTTAGCGGTTGGATAACAAGATGTAACTTATGGGTTTAAATGTATAATTAGTAAATGTTACCTTACAAAACATTACTTATTTACTACTTCACTTGTTTATGAAACATTATATATCTAAACCCACTATTTTACTAACTAGTTTTCCCTTAGACACCATTGGTGGTGTCCTACTGAGTTTTACTCACACCCTGATCGGGACAACATTGCACATGGGTAGCCTAGCAGTTCTCCCATGTGTATTTCTTTCACATGTTTGGTATAAGGATCAGGTTGTGATATTCATGATAAGGAATAATTTTTCAGATGATATCTAGGGTTTTGATGAGGCTTGTCTCAGTGTTTCAGTTGGACAAGATATATTTATTTTCAGTCGATTATTTTATATATCGAGTAGGTCAAGTGGGAGACCAATGTACACTGTATGACATGGTTTTTTGGTCCATACTCTATTTCATTTTATTACATCATTTTGATGTTTCGATTTATTTATCCATTCATATTACTCTAATGTGTATGGTATTTCGTTATTTTATTTTGGTTGTGCACTCTAATATGGGTATATAGTATCCTCATAGTACTATCTTAGACCCCCGCTACTAGTTAGAAGCCTCTGGAATATAAAGAGAATCTCGTTAGGTCATGTGGTAAATTTTCTCAGGGAACTAAATTCATGGAACTTAGGTCTAGGTGTTACACTCAGAGTATTATTATTTAGATCACATGAAAAAATTATTACAATGTGGGATTAAAAATGATAGTTTACTCTTCATCTATAATTTAAAAAATTAGACATGTGCAGCCTACTAATCAAAAGGACATCATCTTGATCATCTTTAACCTCTAACTCGAGAGTTCCCTACATGTATGAATATGAACCAGTAGTGTTTATATAAATCAACAAACTCTTTAAATCTCAAAACAATTGATATTTGAACCTAAAATGGTTGTGTAATTATAACCACACTGATTAACATGGAATGGGGGTCTTGATTGTTGTTTTTCATGGATATAGTGACGTTTTTTGAACCATGTACTCATATTTTTACATATAATAATTATGAGCCTCCCCACATATGAAAAATTACATGTATGTATATTAACTATGTATTATATCTCTACATACAGTAATTTTTGAGCTTCCTAACATAAAAAAATTGTACATATGATAATGAACCATATATCATAATGATGATGTAATTTATGTATGAAGGTTCTATGTATGGAAATTATATTGATGGATCACTCAGAAAATATATAAGAATTTTTTTATAAACATTGAACCAAAAATATAAAGTTATTTTAAGATGGAAGATATAAGAAGGTATTTTAGAAATAATTGATGACTATTTGAATCATATTTAAAATGTTAAATATCATAATGGAAGATCAACTAAGATAAATAACGAAGAAAATACTAGCATGTAGGATACGAGGGATTTCTAATTATAAGAAAGATTTATACAGGGATTTCTGGGTGTTTTCATTGATCATTATACTCAAGGGTTTCCATTTTTTTAATATGGTATAACATTTTAGAATGTATTTTACTTTCATGAATACTATCTATAGATAGGTAAGTAATTCAACCTTGACTAATTTAAATGAATATCATAGTGGTCCTTAATATTTGTAAATGGGAAATCTATTGGGGAATGAAGGTTCTTATTTAGACTGCATCTAAAATATGAAAAATATGAAAAAAAATTATATATGATTAGAAAAAATGTGATATTGAATTTGGAATTTCGATAAATCATATTATATAAATGAAAAATAATTAAATGACAAATTTTTTAGATATGGAAATATTTCTCTTAAGAGGTGATCGTGGATTTTGAAGGAAAATATCTAAGGGGAGTAAAATAATCAAAAATGAAAGTTTAATTACATTATATGATGGATTTAAATTTTTTAAACAATTAAATTTGATTCTATCATATTTTGAATTCACCTATAAGTATAACAGAGTATGTGGGAGAAGAGGTGATGCTCTACACCATTCAAAAATCTTTCCAATGGAAGTTAGTGCTTCATTTTGATATCTATAAACAGAAAATAAAAATGTTCTTAAACATAAAATATTAATTATTTAAAAAAATGGAAAGGATAATTTTTAAAAATTCATTAAACAAGAATATCCACTCACATATATGAGACATTGAAAGGGAGGGTGTGATACGTCAAGTAATGTAAAACCATTCCAATTTTTTATGGAAAGTTGAATACATGGAATCTCATGGATATTTTTCCAGGTTAGAATGAGTTTCCATGAATTCTAATTGAAAGTAGATTGAATATTTTATGTTTATATAAAATCTATGAAGGATCAAGTAAATATTCAAAGGCTACTAATTTATACTCAGTGAAACTCTCAACTATAAGTAATGTGGTTCTTTTTCCTATGTGCCAATTTCTTTCCAATTGATATTGATACTGGATGAGGTAATATTAAAGGAAGTAATATTAGGAAGATATTTAATTTACCCCCAAATTTTATTAAGGTAAATAATCCTAGTTAGATACACCTACCAAAAAATAAGTAGTTAACTTTTTGATTTTAGAGTACGAACACACTATTGGTTGCATTCACCTTGGAGAAACTCATTGTGATGTACCAACTAGAACCATATGTGCCCATATACTTCCTATTTTTTATTTCCTATGAATTATCATCTGAAAAGGATGGTAAAGATAATTAAAGTAGAAATTGATATAAAATTAATGTTAGGTAATTTTATTTGTAAAAACACAGAAGATAAAATGAGTGACCCTTATAATTAAGAAGTCAAGATCTGGTGGGAATGGGATAACATTAAAAAGTATCCATTCCATTATTAACTCCCCCCCCCCTTCAGGATATATAATCCCCTTTTTGGCCTAAAATCTTTACTATGAATTTTGTAATGAAATATTACTATTTCCATTGGAATTTCCCTAACTCAAAATAATAGTTTTATTATTTCATTTTTCTAGTGATTGTATAATTTATAAATATTATGGAATTTAAACAAAACATATAATGGAATTCCATGATTTCTAAAATAACTCCATGAAAATACATGGGAATGATTATATAGATTTTTTCTCATGATTCTAGTATTGGGAAGGAAATCCTCTCCCTTTGTGTAGGAATATATTTTCATATGTATATCCATTGAGGGTGTGAAATGTGATAGATGATCATGTTTCCTAAAAAAATGAAGTCATTTTTATATTAATAGATTTACTTCTAAATTTTTATTGTAGAAAAAAAGGTCAATCCTTTCCCTTTTCCAATTTCTCTCTCTCTCTATCTTCTATTTTGACTATGTATTTCGGCATGCTATGTTTATTTATGAAGTTTAATTAATTATTCCTAAAATGTTAAGGTTATTATGCATGTATATAATTATTATTTGGTTTTATTTTATGATTTATATTGTTTATAACATATTTTTTTGGTTTTTTATAAAAATTAAAATCTTTCATAGTTATTTATAATTAAACTTGTCGATATATAATGGAAATTTTCAAAAAGAAACAAAAAATTTAAAAATATAAGTTTTTATGAGAGTAATATCATTAATATATTTAAACGATATACCCAAAACACTTATGTCAGCCTATAGATATTATGAGGATGATTTATTCCTTTTGTAATGTTAATTTGGTCATCAAGATAGAATTTTTGGGTCATTATGTTTTTAAAATTATTTTTTGAATAAAATTTATTTTTATTCACATGACTACTTGATTGTATTAAATAATTTAAATACATAAAAAGTCTTTTGTTATACCAAATAAAATGGAAAATGATATTTTTAATTTCATTTAGACACATATATACTATTTTATAAAAATTGAAATTCTTTAATATAAATTAAATTTAAGTAGTTGATTAATAATTGAAAAACCCTTATATTGTTTATTTATAAATTTTATTGTACTATAAAAATCATTGATTTAGTTTTTGTTTTAATATTTAAATATTTTATTCTCATAAATTTATGATTTAAATTTGTATTAAAAACAAAAAAACATTTATTACAATACTACTACATATATAAAATAAATTTAAATGAATGAAATCATCATTTAAAGATAAACTATAATATCTTCCATGATATCTATGTGTGTGTGTGTGTCTATTTTATTTATCAATTATATTTGTAAGAATTATAATGTCGTTTCAACATTTCCAATTTACCTTTTGTTATTATGATCTCAAATACCCCTTCATATATTACTAATAATTTGTTTCTATATGCATTCATCTCATTTATGCCTTATTTATGTCATTCGACTATTAAAATCCTTAAGTTCCCAATTTTATTCTCTTTTTATTAAATATTCCTTAGTATAAAAAAAATAATCTATGTGATGCATTTGGGTATATGGAAAATTAGATATCTTGTGGATTCAACTATGTCAATTACCTACTTAAAAGATTCTTCTATGGGAAATATCTACATTTTAGAAATACCTACATGAAAAAAACCAAACAAGGAAATCACCAACATCAATTAATTTCATATTTGAGTAATTATCTTCTTAGATTAAACATCTACATAAATTGGTTTTATGGAGTAATCAGCTACATGATTTGGATACATGATGAAATTGCATATGTTAATCCATATGGTGATGTAGTTTGGAATAGATACATCAGGTTTTGATACGTGAGTAAAATTACTTTATGAATCAATTTGGATACATCTAGAAATTCAGCTTCATGGAAAAAAATTACGTGAAGTAACTCGGTTACGAAAAAATGCATTTGTAAAATCAGCTACGTGGATCAATTTAGCTAATTGAATTCAAATTTGAAGAATTTAGCTACGTGTGATATAAAATTGGCTATTTCCTTCTACAACCAATATCTGTTAACATTGAATAACTTGAGTGATATTTTAATTATCTCATGCATTATTTAAATATTGGATTACATTTTCAAGGGAAAATGGTCATAATAATAGGATAGTACTAAGAAATGAAACAAGTATAATGATAATTTAATGTTCATTACTATTGATGATATATTTCCCTGAAAAAGATTATGTGTTCTCAAATTACGATCCTTGGTTTTTATGGATCTGTTGTAGTGTAATAAAAATAGATGTTCTTAATAGTTTTTAAAGATATCTCATGTGAAGAAGTGATATTGAGAAGAAATGAAGAAACTTCACATCTATCTAAAAACTCCCTCTCTCAAAGCTCTTTTATAATGATCAATTTTACTAGAGGAGAAGAATAATAATCAATATATATATATAGGTATATATGTAATCTTGTTCATTATTTTTTTCCATTTTAGAAGACTCTACTCAAGATATTATTTGTTTTTATCATCTCTCCTGGATATTTCTTCCTTCTATCAATTGTATTATACCATATTGTGTTCAATTTATAAATAAAAAATTTTATATCATTCATTATAATGGTTCCCAGTAAAATAAACTCAAATGATATTAGTTTTAAATCCTTGATAGTTCCCAGATGATAGTTCATGTTCTGGGGTAACAAGTATCATTTTCTTACACTTAGTCAGGTGGTCCTTATAAAATGGACATTTAGTGTAACACCTTGAGATTTTTATGAGGTATATTTTTTAAATTTATTTGGAGTATTTTGTTATACACTTCACCAATATAAACATTCACTACACACAACACCATCATATCTTATGATATACAAAACACTATGGTTGTCTTTTGTTATACACAATTTCAAGTTCTATTAATAGAATTCATTTCACATAATACCTCATTTAAGAGAATAAATTAATAATATTATGTTACCATTAACCTAGACATTATAATGGTAGGTATAAAGAGTATTAAATAAATTGTGAAAATATGATTTTAAAATGTATATATAGTTCAATTATTTGGTGATCAATTAATTATAAATGAAAATCAAACCCTTCTTTTAAATAAAATAAAATGTTTTTTGGGAATACTATTTAAATGAAAATAAGTTAGTTTATAAAATATTAATATCAATCCTTATTGATTTTATTAAATAAATATATATTAAATATATTATATATAATATTTAAAATTCATCTCATATGTTTTATAGACATTATATAAGAACAAATTCAATTTTTTAGATAAAAGAAGTGTGTTTCAAAAAATGCAGTCTTGTCGATTATTGATAGAGCAACAATTTTAAATCTCATTGCTGATACTTTTTTATATTATATTTGAAAAAATAACTTTATTCATTGAAATTTTATTATAAAAATTTACTTCAGTTGAATTTTTCATATTTTTTTGATACGTTTCAGGATTTTATGAATAGTAAAAAAATAATGCATTTTAATTGAAAACTACTTCTTTGTAAAATTTATTTATAGTATTTAATTATATATTTGAATGGATTTAAAGTAAAAATATATTATATTTTTATCATTTAACATAATTTTAGTCCTTTTAATGAATTTTTCATTAAATTTAGATGTGAACACATTTCAATGTTTTTCAAGTTTTATCTTTTAAAACTAATTTTCTCATTCTGAAAATGGGATTAATTTTAAATTAAATACTAAAAATTTTGTGCTTTTAATTTTGAAAAAAGTATTAAATATTTGAAACCATTTTGTCCAAATTATTTAAATATATTTATTTTAGTCTTATTTATTATTAATAGTAACTTCAGTAATTTTTATTAATATTGTAAAAAGGTTAATTAGGTAATTAAGAGTTAAAATAATATTATAAAATTACCATAACACTTGTAATAATATAATAGGATGAGTGTGTTTCGACCTAAATCATCCTTGGGTAGAAATGGTATCCTTTGGAAGCAACTTTAATGAGATTAAGACATTAATATATTTTATTTAATGAAAATTTAAAGATGACTTATTCCAATTTTAATAAATAGATTATTTTTAATTTAAGGTTATTCTAAATATAAATTCAACTATAAATTTTAATTTGAATGATAAACTATTTTTATTTATTACAGTAATTTATTTTTAATTTTTAGGAAATAAATAATTAATATAATGTATTATACATTAATAATGCAAAAAAAATATTAATTGATGAGAAATAAATAAAATAATTTTAATAAAAATGCTAATAAACATTAAAACACCCTAAGACAAGAGAAAATATTCTTAGTAAAGTTTATCACTAGCATAATCATCCAAGGAAATAATTATAGATCATTTTATACCACATGTAAATGATTATGAAACTTATAATATTTTATTTAAAGTGGTATAAAAGTTGTCACATTCATGTTCTAATAAATATAACATTTTTTATATAGAATTTTACAGACGATATGTTCTACTATAAACTTTCCTATGAATTCTTGGAGATTTATCTTCATCATAATATTTTTTTTAAAAAATTCACATGAATTATATATATTGAATAATTACACAAAACTAATGTAGAAATTATTTTATTAATGGAAATATCAAATTAATGTTATTAAAAATATTAAAATAAATAAAATTGGGATAATTAATATATCCCTAAAATTTTATAGATTACCTTGACCAATTATAGATATAATAAAATATTTTTCATGAGGATAACACCTTATCTTTATATTTTTTTAAACCCACGAAATGAATAGTGTGGAAATTGATATTATTGATATATTTGTCAAAATAATGTTTTATTGAATTATTTAAAAATCATAATACATTTTTAAAAATATAAAACAAAAATTATACGATCTAAAATGTTATAAATGTTTCATTTTTGGTCTAATTGACATAAAATAAGTAAAAAATTAAACTATTCTAATATTTATTAATTTACTACATTAATTAATATTAAAATATAATAACTAATGATTATTTATAATGATAAGTTTTAAATTTACAAAAATCATTATCTAAAATTTATTGATTAATGATATTAAAACTTTATATCATCTCATCTTCTAAAATATGACATTTTTTTATTTGTTTTAAAAAAAATTTATTATAAATTAATATTTTGGGAGATTCCAAAAGTGCCCCTCACCTCAATTATAAAAGAAGACCATGTATCTCACTTATTCACCTCACATTGAGACTTTAATATCAATAATACCCTACCCATTTCCCTTTTAACCAACCCTAGTTATATTTTATATGTTATTTTCTTCTCAAAATACCAACTCTAGTGTCTTTAAGAGGATATCTAGAGAGAAATCATTGAAAAAGATGAAATCCTCTCTATAGATTCATTCATACTTATTTCCCCTTATACTTCTTATTCTTGATTTTTTTCCGTTATAATGTAATAAATATAGTAAAAATTATATTTTTATATTTTATAATTATTATGGAACAATCATGTTCCACCTTTTATACATCCTATGAAAAACGAAATCACCACACGTGCATACGTATAACTTACCATCTCCACACAGTGGTCAAATATGTTTTTCACCACCACATTACATGGATGGGTATAATAATAGAATAAAAACTATATATTATTTTTAACAAGTTATTTATTCTAAATATATATATATACCATACACTTCCCTTCCATTTCAAAATTAAAGGAATGATATCATCGCTTGTGCGTATGTACAACCTACTGTCTCCACGACGCGAAGCAATTAATTCTCCATGATATCACATAATGCATGTTAATATAAATGCATATAATGAATAAATATGTTATATATTGCATTATTATTATTATATAAATGATATAAATTAAATCCATTAATATTAATTGGGATTTATAAGACAAAACATGTAGTAAAAAAACTCGAAAGAAGAGTAATAATGAAATAATAGTAAACAAGTGATAATATGATCACATATGATATTATAAAAGTAAATATGGTTCTAGATCAAGTTAATGAGACTCTATAATTTATTATATAGAAGTTTTTAATAAATATAATGGAACCAGGATCTAATGTAAGGGATAATTTCAAAATCTCATTTTTATCCGAGATTGGTTAAACGTAAGTATTTACTGGGATATATTTGTCATCCATGTCCATGCTTCATATATATGTTTTAAAAAAATTCATTTTTATTCTTATTCTATTTTAAAGTCATTTTTCCCATTAATGAATTTTTTATTAAATGGTATAAAATTAATCTTTTTTCTTTTTTGATACGATGTGCATTTTTGACTTATCTGGAAAATTTGCGAGAAGAATGTTTTATTTTAACTAATGTAGAATAAATGGATTTTTAGGTTTTCGTAATGCCATTTTTCATGAAGATTCCATTACTAGATTTCAAGGTTGTTTTCAATGAAACTCTTTTCCTTTAAAATGGTGTGTCATTTTGAGAAAAGAAAAAAATTTGAATAAGAAAGGATATTTTCCTCAACAATTAAATTCTAGTGTTTTATTAAAATTATTTTCCATCTATGATTGAATTATTTAATAGGGTTATATTTTAGGTATACTGCCTCTATCATTCATATGGCCTAATTATGTTTATTTTATAATTTTATTTATGAAATCCATTTTTTTACATGGATTCTGTTTTGATAGAATTATTCTTAAGAAATGCATTTTATTACTTGGGTTATTATATATTGAATGATTTATTTTTTGTGGAACATGTAATAATGATTTCATTAGGAAATGGATGGGACCTATATCTCTCTCAAATCAATTGGGTAAATATTTATATCTCATGATACTAACATGAAAATAAAGGGAAATGATATCGGTTTTGTAATACAGGGCTGAAATTGGAAATGATATCGATTCAGTAATATAGGGGTGAAACAGTGAGTAAACCCGGTTCAATAATACAGGACTGGAATTAGGATTGAACATGATTCAGTAAAGGAATTTTTCTAATATGTTGGTCCTGTAAATGAGCCTTGACTGGTATGGAATTGATTTTCTAGGATTATGCATTTTCCACAATTCCATGTTTTATGCCAATTCTATTTTCTCATGGATCGTGTTCCTTTAAGATTTATTCCTTATAAAGTACCAATATTTATTTCATGGATCAAAATTTTAATATTGTTATACATGATAGGATTTTAAAAAGTAATTTTTTGTTTTAAATTTTTATGTTCATTCTTTGTTTTATATATTCCTTGTTTACGCTTACTGAGAATATGATCTCAACCTTTTCATATGTTTTCTTTTCACTATGATATAAATAACGGTTTTAGGTAGAAAAACTAAAGGGTGTGATTTTTATGGGAGGCGATGAAGATATTTCACCAAATTAGAAAAATTTATTACAAGTTTCCAAAGGCACTGAACTAATACGATTTTTGGGATTCTATTTGTTTAATTCATTAAGTATTCTACAATAGTAATGTAATATTCATGTGTGTCAATCTTGGGTCATTAGAGTTGGTATCAGAGTGAAGGATTAGTGAACCTTTGGAAACTAGGATTTCAAAACATTAATTTGATCCCTATATATATTTCCAAATATATTTATAAGGATGTTATAAAGATAAGTATAATTATAGGTTACAAACCTAGATTTTGGTAATGATCATGAATAACCTAGGATTAATCCTAAGATATCATAGATTGAAATATTATAAGAAATTTACCTAAATTATATATTTTTCATCTATGATAAGTATTTCTCACACTCTTCTTTCTAGCCATAGTCAATAGATGGAACTATATAGAACATAGTTAAAAATTATTGTTTCAAATGTGGAAATCATGGGAATTATATATCCAATGTGGAAATATAATTAATAAAATCAATAAGCTATTTCAAGTATCGGTTATTCAACTAAGGATAAAGAAACTTAAAATAACATGTGAAAGGTATAGGTCGACCAGACCATATTGTTTTCCTTGAACATAAAAAACATGATTAGATTAAGGTTGAGGAACCTTAATACATGATTCACATTTCATATTCTTGGAATGAATAAAATAATTAATCTTGAGTATGGGTTAAGAATAAATTTGGATAATTGAAGTGTATATGTTTTAGGATTCATAGATTATATATAAGTATTTTTAGTATATGTTTTTCATTACAGATTTAAAAGGATATATTGAATGGTGATGAATACATAGAATAGTGATTTAAGGGAATGAAAATACTTTTATTAAGGGAAGGTAACCATTAATGTGTTCAAGATGTGGATAATATTGTGTTTTTATTGGATAAAGATATGCTGGATATGATTAATTGGATGTTACTAATTAAGGATTTGTTGACATGTGGGTTATGAAATCATGGATGAAGTATAAAAGTTTTGTAATTACGTAATATATCCAATTAAATTTAGAATTATGAAAAAATAATGTTTTCAATAAGGATTTATGGTAATTCATGTTATTACAATGTTTGAAGAAAGTATATGATGAATACATTCACATGTTGGGAATGTGACCAATAAAATATAATTTTTGTATTTTTTTAGTTTACATATATGTTTGTCATGTGTTTTTTGGATCTACGGATAAATAATTGTATAATGAATATAAAAAACTGTTGAAAAAAGAATTGTAAATGAGCCTGAGGGTTGAGTTAAATTGTTTTAAAGGTTTTTAAATTTCTGAAAAACAATTTGGGAATATGATAAACCAAACAATATATATACTTGACTAACATAAAATGTTTGAACATGAAATTGGTAATTTACGTACCACACCTATCAGTTCTAATGAAAATCTTGACATAGTTGAAACTGGGAAACCAGTTAACGACACACTTTATAGTAGAATAATTAAGAGTCTATTTTATTTGACTTGTAGTAGGCTAACAATTATTTTTATATTTAATTATAATATATTTCAATTAAATCCTAAATAATATAATTTAAAAAATTCAAAAGTAAATTAAAGGTATTTAAAATGAACAATTTTTATTTTTTTGATTTTTTCCAAAAAAACAACTGAATTTTATTTAACTTCGTATTGAGATGCTGAATTTTGTGATTATAGAAAAAATATTAAGAGTGCTTCTGTAACCTTACATTTTATATAACCTCTAATTCATCTCTCGGCCTCCAACCTAGGTTTCTATCATGGTAAAGTCTAAGAGATGAGATGAGGGAATCTCTAATTCATCCAACAAATCAAAAAAGAGGTGGTGCGCTATGTAGTTTCTTACTAGAAATTCCATAGATATGACATAGATGAAATCTACTAAGATTCTATTAAGTAAGTCCCTTCAGTTTTAAGGTTGGTAGTTCATATTAAATGAGAATAAATATATTTTTTTTATAAAGAGGTAAATAATTTTTTGATAAATGGTAGGTTCCATTATATTATAATAGATCATGTTCTCTCCTTAAAAGTAAATGGTAAGGTTGGATTAGTTTATTCAGTTGGGTTTTCTTAGTTATTTTTTCCCCATGATGGGGAGTGTAATTCTAGTCAAATTCTAGTTGGAATGAGATGTTTACAACCAAAAAAAATGTTCATGTTTCTATTTTGATCCTTTGAATTTGATAAAAATACAGTTAATGATTTATCAGTTGTGTGAAAAAATATTTTTAATTTTGTTTAGAATGGGAGATCTAAGAGATTTTGAAAGATGTAAAAAACTTAGGATATTTATGTTTTATATATTATAATTAATAATATGAAGACAAACATACCATGGTATATGATATATTTCATTCATCATAACTGCAACAAAAAAGTTATGTTGAATTATTATTCTTAAGGTAGACTGATCTCCCTTATTTTAAAGAATATATAAGTTGATTTAAATGAGACAGAGGTAGAAAAAATCCACAAAATCTAAACATTGTTACCTATTATTTTAAATACTACTATGTACTTTTGTGACTCTTTATTAATCACTTTTAAGCATGTTGGTCAGGAGAGTGTAGATTAGGGGGAGCCATCCCAAACCTCACCACTTAAGGATATAGCACATGATGAGAACATCTCTTCTAGGGATATGTGGGAGTTAGAAGTTTCCAGAATAGTGACTTAGTTACCAAAACATAGTACTGGTGTGGAAGACGATATTTAAAACTAGTGCTCACAAGTGGTTGAATCTGATAAAGGAGTTTAGCATGTGGAACTAATTATTGAGACAAATTTTTTTCTGGAAAAGAGTCCAGTTGGGACAATACCTAGTGGTTCATGTGATGAAGTTATATATGAAGATAAAATGGAGAATCAAAAAGCGGATCCAATTATTCCTAGATCACATGCTGATTGATATATATATGGTGAATTATTTATGAAGACTACTGAGCATTTACATACACTTCTTGTATAATCACCTCCTCTAGTGCATGAGGTAGCACCCTCAATTAGTAAGAGTCCAAAATTTTCTAAAATGAAATCGTTTTCCTCTTTTATCTTATCTCGGTTTGATAAAATTTGATTAGAATAAAATAATTTGAAAAGGTAGATATTTTTATCCAATAATGAGATAATATAACTCAAGAATAAATCTATTTCAAAATCTAATTATGAAAAACTATTTGTTATTATGAAAACTGAAATAGAGATGATTAAAAGTCATCAAAAATTCCCTCCTAGTCTGAAAAATGTCTAATGAAAATTTCAGGGAGATCGAGGAGTTGAATTCACATAAAAGATACCTGAATAATACTTATCATACCAATTTAGAGTTTAATAAACATATATCTATGGTTTCATCTCAAATTGAATCATTCCAAAATCATCCAATGATTCAATATGTTATTTCTTAGGAAGTTCTTAATGAGATTATGTCTCTTAGGATAGAGAATAAGAATAAATTTCACACTTTATGATGTATAATGGTATATCATTTTTCAGTCATTAATAAATTTCAACCAACTACCACAATATCTACCTTATCACCCTCAGTGTTTCCTATTTTTCAAAATGGAGTGCATCATTTATTTAAAAGTTGAATTATATATCTTCTTAGATATAATATTTGTTTTGTTATATTTTTAAATAAGTTTTAATGAAAAATTTAATGATAGATCATAGGGTTTAGTTTCAAGATACTAGTGATAATATTAGGAAACTTTGTGTACAAACTAATATGTCCTTAAACGATGTAGGGGGTTTTTATGATGAATCTTATAGAAAATAGAAAGAGATATTATATTTTTATAGATATGTTAAGGGTATGGTTTTTAGATATCTTGGTCTAGTATATATAAATTTTCATCATTTTTTAACCTTGTTGTGTAATCATATTCAATAAATTCAAGGGTTGTATTCATAATCTTCATAAGGGTAATCCAATCTAGAATCTACAGAAGCTATACCTATGAGAGTTTTTTTATATGAAAATAATTTGGTTGTCCATAGACTGCTAAGGATTATTCCATTTATTTCCCCTATGATAATTGTTTCTCTTCCTATTCTATCTGTTCAAAATGTATATGGTCCTACTACACATTCTATTAGTGGTTTAGTTCAAAAACCATCTTTCAATGTAGTTCATGTGGTATTTTGGAGTGAAATAGATTAATGTGGAATGTATGGATAGAAAGATACAATATTTTAATGGTAAATTAATTAGTATAAAAGGATATATGGATAGAATTCTTATGAAATTATATATATATATATATATATCCACTGACTACTCTATATATTCCTCAGTCTAATCCCATGTTATGTGACTCTCTATTTTTCTTCTAGTCATAATGATTTCTTTAGAGGTTTACTAAACAATGGAATAGAAATATTTAAGAAAATTGATATATAGTCATCTATGATTTTTCTTTAGCAATAAAAACAAAACATAATTAAAAGGATAGACATGTGTGTAAATGACATGTTTAATGTAACAGGTAGAAGAACTCTAGACCTTTCTCTACTAGATACCTATAGATATGTCATAGATAAAATAGATGCTACTTTTGATGCCTCTAAAATATATCAAAACAAGAAATAAAATATGTATGAAACTCTAGTTGTTGATCAATATATGGAAGGATAATCCTCATTTGTCCCTCTAAAAATGGTCTTAGTTTCTTACTAGAACTAATAGATTTGATACAAATCAAGTGAATATTTGAAGAATTATTGGTTGTCTGGTTCAGAGGACTCGAGATATTCAACCTATTGATAGTGAAGAGTTTCCTTAAATAGATCTTGGAAGGGTTGTGCCATCATGACCAATGGAAACTTCAACTACCACTCGAACCAACATTACTTTCACAATACCTCCACCAAAACTACATTCTCAATTTGACCCGATCCATAAGCATAGGTTTTATGATTAATGTATTGTATTTTTGTTTTTGTGGGTTTTGAGTGGATTTATGTTTGTACATATTGATAATTCATGAAATACTTATTTATTCATTTACTATTTTTTATTAGTGATTATTTTCATATCATGTTTTTCAAAAATTTCTAATGTTTTTTTAGATATTATTTCCATTACATGTTTTTAATCTATTTATTTTGTTAACTTTATTCTAATGTTTCCATATTTCCAAATTCATTTTCAACACTATAATTAAATAATTCATTTCTCTAAGTGTTTCATTAACAATGTTCCCTTCCCTTTACCCTTCATTCTTAAGGACACAATGAGGGATATTGTTGGACTAATAATGTTTCTCCAACATATCCCATGTACATTAAATTTTTATGAACTCAAATACTCCTTCATATATCATTGATGATATTTATTTTATGTTTGTTTATTGGGTTTTATCCTTATTTAATTCATTTGGATATTAGAATCCTTAATTCAGTAATTCTAGACACTTTTGATGAAATTTTCCTATGTCTAGAAACATATTCTACATAAGTCATTTAGCTATGTGGAGAATTATATATGTTAATAATTTTTCTACATCAACCACCTACATGAAGGATTTTACTATGTATAAATCACCAACTTCTATGAATCACCTATGTGAGTAATCAATTATATATATTAAATGAATACATAAAATGATTATGAAGAGTAATCAACTGCATGATTTGGATACATGGTGAAATAGGCTATGTGAATACAAATGGCTATGTAATTAGAAAAACTATCTCATGTTTTGATATATGAGTAAAATCCAACCTGAATAAATTTGGAAACATGAAGCAATTCAGATAAGTGGAGAAATTGGATATGTATAGTAAATCATCTAATTAAAGAATGGCACATCATCTCAGTGCTTTGTCTATTAATTTTCCCAAGAATTTTCAAAAATTAGAACAAGGAAAATCCAACTCATTACAAATTCATCCAAAAAATGAAGTAAAATGAAAAAACTCCTATCATAATATACCATTATATAGTAACAATTATTTACATTACACTACATGAAAATTAAGTCTACCATGAAGGCATTGAAATTCCAATTACATTGTCTTTGTGCCTACTTAATCCCACAAAACTCCATTTGAGACTAGAACTGGACCTTTTATTCTATTTAGCATGAAACCTTATAGTTGATCTATGTAGATCTATTCAACAAAATATCCATGAAGGAATATAATTATGACATCCATTTTTTCTACAAATAAACCATCAAGGGAAACCCAGCAGATAACCATATAAATTATTATATTCTTTATAGCAAGATAGAAAATATAAATGAAGTCTAATAATTCTAATAATTTAAATACATTTATTACTACAGACCCCTTATAAAATTTTCAATCATTCACCTTCTACTTTAGATAATAAATCTAATTATTCTATAGAATCCTCTTTCATGGTTAAATTTATATTATGTGCAATGTATCCAAATCATGTAGGGAATTAAATTATTCTTTTATTTTGTGCTTACACTATAATGATACCACTATTCATTCTTTGTTGATTCCTAAAAGAATACAAAATCCATCTGGATTACTCACACATTCGTGATCCTATCAGGATATCGATAAATATAAATGGTGAAATGCAAGACCATTGGTGATGAATTCACCATAATGAACTCAATCATAAAAATCCAAAAATATAACATAAAAAAGATAACCAATATTAAATTCTAACAAAGTCATTTAAAATTAGTGATGATTGGATGCAACATTATAGAACCAAAAACAATAAACTAAAAAAAATATCTAGAGTTTGAAGAGGTTTAAAACTAAAATGATCCAAATGGTTCCATAAAATTGAAGGGCCAACTGTCATCTCCCTGTGACACTTGATACACAACTATAATTACAACAACTATCTTCTTTCCAAGGAAAATAGAACTGAAACAAACCCTAATGCCACAAACAGATGAAATGTGCATAATACATGAAGACTACATACCAACCAATTTGACTATATAGTGCCTGATCCAAAGGCTATTAGGATACCACCATGAGTCCAATTAATTACTTTCACATAAATAATTCCCTTATTTCTCTTGTCACTAGAAGAAACTATGTTGTTTTATAGATCCTTTTAAGTACATCATGTCGCATGTCAAAACAAGAAATGAACAATAGTACTAATCTAATAGATGGTATGATTTTCCATAGTGTATTTTCTAAAAATGTCAAAAATACTTTATAAATGGAATTACAAAGAATATTTAATCTAAAATATTTAACTGAACTTAGATCAATATCCTCAAAAATGAAAGTGATGATAGTATCATTATAATCCTCAATATAATTCTTACCTCTCCAAAACTCATTCTTGAGGTTAACAACATCAAGACCCAAAAATGTCTAGAAACATTTTAAAGAAAATTTCCTAATGAAAATATATGTTAGGTAACTTTTATGGATGAATCAACCTAAATAAAAAAGACAAATTCATAACATTTAATATCAATAGATAATAATTCATTCATATAATTTGAAAAAAAATTAATAAAATAATAATTTATATATTTAATTGTAAAATTATGCTGAGTAGAAAATATGTTATTAAATTATTAATTCCTTCATTTGAATCAAAACACAAACCATTATCAGACTATAACCTTGAAATGAGGTTATTCGTCCATCTAACAATGTCTTATAGATAAAATATTTAATTTTTTTTATATTCTTTTTTAATATAAGAAATCCTTGATCTCAACTTCCAATTTTGTTCTCTATTTATTAGTTTAATATCAAGTAAATTGTATTAATTTGAAATTATTCTTAAAGAATTATCATTCAAAAAAACTCAATGAATACTATTATGATTTATCTCAAAAATATTATTCTTATTATTAATGTTTCAATATTTAGAAATATCTCATCGATATAGTTCCCTGGTAATCACTTGAATCATATCATGCATGTTGAACCAAGAAACAATTTGAAAACCTAAATTATTTTTTAAAACATAGGTATCATGGTTTATTATCATGGTATTATATTCAACTACCATGTCAGGGAAAAATTACAACCTCAAATTATTAAGAATCCAGCTAATTTTATGGTTGTGAATTCATCAAATATTACAATAATGCTTTTCATTATTCAATGACCATAGAAAAACTAATTGAAAAGATGGTTAATAAACCAAGTGATTATTAAAGGATATACTAGTTCAAATTCCATGGTAGATGATTATATAAGGTTATATACATATATAATTATATAAGTCTTTTAAAATAGAATACTATTGCATAAGAAGAAGATGATTATTTCATCCGAATATCATTTAAGGCATTCATTATTCCAAGATACTAGTAGAAAAAAAATTAAGATTACATATGTTCAGAAGTCAATCCATTTTATTCTAATGATTCTAATACATCATTTGAAAACCTATCCACAATATTATTATAATTCACTATATGTAGAAAAAATATTTTTGTAAGGATAACCAATCTACCAAATTAAGAAATTAAAATATACATAGATGAGTAAATCTGCCCAATGAAAATGAGTTGAACAACCATATTCATCGGATACAAAAAACTAATCTCATCCAAAAATGTATACGAAGTTGATCCAATAGATTTAAAATAAGATCATGTGAATATTGTATGAATCCAATTGGATCCAAATATAGATGAAGTTGAATTTTATAGGTTTAAAATGATCTAACGACAACTGTTAAATGAAATGAAAATAATCCCAAATCAAATATCACCATTCTAGATAAATGAATAACTAATAAAATAGAAATGATGAAATTATAAATGTATACCTTAGACTATTGTTGTTTTTATTTTAGTGGTTGTGGAGTTGGGGTAGGTGGCAGCGGCTACGGAGGCTACGGAGGGGTTCATGGAGGAGGTGGGGTTCATGGTGGAGGTTGGTTCATGGAGGAGGAGGGATGAATAGAAGAGGTGGGGTTTGGAAGTGAAGGTGTGGTAGGTGGAGGAGGTGGGCTCGTGACAAAGGAGGGTTTTAGGGTGAAGGTGGGATTCAATGCGCGATGGAGGGGGAGTTCGCGGAAAAGGTGAGGTTCGCAGAAGATGTAGGTTTCAGCGGTAAAGGTGAGGTTCACGGTGGAGGAGGGATTCATGGTGGCGGAGGATGGATTCACAGAAAATGATGAGAATGAGGAGTCGATGGTAGTGGAGGATGAGGAGAAGGAGGCGACAGAAGGGGGTGACTTCTACGAGAGCTTGAGGTTTGTGAGAGAAGGAGGATAATGTTAGGGTTTATTTATAAAAGTGGGTAACACTTTCATAAGAACAAGCTAAAAAACATTGTTAGTGGTATGTTTTATCTGTTCTAAAATTTAAATAACTAATAAAATATGCCTTTATAATTTATGTTTTAGCACTGATAAAGAATGGCCTTTATTACCACCAAAAAACACTGATAAAACAACAATGGTAATAAATTATTTATATTTTTATATATATTTATAAAATCATATGTATAAAAAATATATATATTTATTTATAATAATAACTGTAAATAAATATTTAATTATTTATATTTATATATATAATAAATTTATTTATATATATATATATAATAAATATAGATTTATTTAAAATTATAAATTTATAATAAATATATTTATTATATTTGTAATTATATATAATTAATATATTTATTACAATTTTATAGTTATTTAAATATATATATATTTATTTAGAATTATAAGTATAAATATTTATATATATTTAATATAACAATTTATTTATTTAATAATTATAAATTTATAAATCTTTATTTATAATTATAATTTTATAATTATAACTATAAATAAATATATTGAAATAAATTACAATATAATAGTTTTCTATTTTAAAAAATGATAATGAAACCAAATCACATTATATATAAGGAAGAAAACTTTTTTCATTCAATTAAAAACCCATTGGAAATTTCAATTAGTGATTAAAAACTTTTGAAATATGAAATGAGGATACTTTATTTAATTAAAGTAAGGAAAAAATATTTATTTATATGTATATATATTTAATTATATATATTTATAGCTTTATAAGAATAAAAATATATCTACAATAATTTTATAATTATTAACATATATATTTATTTATTTATAGTTATAAATATCTTTAGAAATAATTTTATATAATTGTAAATATATATATATATATATACATATTAATGTATAGATCATAAAAAATGAGTCATCACATATATACGGTCATCATTAATAGTAATGAGGGTGTAATGTGTAAATAAACATTCATTATGAATAGATAACCTATGAACGTCAATTATATTCACGGATCAATATAATTATTGCACAAATTCATTAGAAGCATTAATTTATATATATTTTTATTTTTTTATAACTATATATATGTATATATATATATATTAAAATTATTTATATATAATTATTAATATATAATTATAAATATAATAAATATATCTATTATTTAATAAAATTTATTATAATCTTATAATTAATTAAATATTTATTTATTTAATTATTATCATATAAATTATTTTTTAAAACATTATATATATATAAAAACTATTAAGAAATTTATATTAATTATAAACATTTTTTTATTTAATATATACAAATAGAAAATATTTTTGAATATAAATATAAAACTTTAGCATAAATTAATAATATTTTTTATTAAAAAAATCAGCACTAATAATAGAACAGATAAATCACCTCTTCATCAATGCTAAAAAAAACCTAATAAAGGGTATACCTTTATCAGTGCCTTTTTAGCACTGATAAATGGATGATTTATCATTGGTTTTAGCTAGCACTGATAAAGCCTCCCCATTTATCAATGTTTTTTTCTTAACATAGATAAAATTCAGTGCAACCCCCACCCCGATTTGTGGTAGTGTGAGAATTTTATCAGTACTTATTATAGCATTTAGAAATGTAAATTCCTGAAAAATAATATTCTTTGTATTATAAAAGGTTTTAGCATGAGTTTGTGGCCCAACCCACACCCCCATAATTTATTAATACAAATAAAGAAAAAAAATCTATATCATTGGGTGAAATGTGCTTTCAACAACTTGGGATTTAAATATTACAAAAGAAAAAACCAAAATATAGTACCAATTAAAGAAACATTTACATGTTCTAGTAGCATCTATATAGTTTAGTTACCCTTACACGTGAATTCAAATACCCTTACATAGCCTCCAAATAGCCAGGTTACCATTAGGCATTATTCAATGCACCCTTACACAACCTCCAAATATCCAGGTTACCCTTACACAAGATTCATTATACACGTATGTGGCCTCCATAACCAGGTTATCCTCATACATGATTCAATGTACCCTTGAGTATCCTCCTTGTATCTAGATTACCATTACGCGCGATTAATTGTTCCCTTACACAGCCTAAAAAAAATCAAGATACCCTTATGCATAATTTAGAGCACCCTTACATAGCCACCCTATTCCATGTAACTCTTATGCATGATTTAGTGTATTTCAATGTTTTTATATATACAATGCACCATATTAAAAGAATATAAATATATATAATATTCATTAAAATATTAAATTTCACATAAGAACACACATATAGCTTATTTATCCCATATAATAAAATAATACGTATATATATAGTAAAATAGTTTTTGGAACAAAAACGCACCCACACACATATACGTTTTAATAAATATAAGATTATTTATAAGGCCCCAGCCTTAAACCTTACTTAATCTTGAGTTATTACAAGATTACACAATGAGGATATTTTCAGGTTTAGAGTTTTAGAGAATTAGATCATAAAACTTGCATTAAATTCCACATTTAAACAAAGTGGTTACATAAAATATATTACTCATTTTTCCCATCTATAGAAACATATTTAAAATGAAACATGGATTCTTTCTTGACACTTCCTTGACACTATCATCACATCATGTAACTTTCCATTGACCTATGAAAAAAATTTCAAAAACATGGGATGAGCATAAAAAGATCAGTAAGGGAAATAAAAGTACGAAATGAAAACATTATTACATGCATGAAATCATACTTTACTCACAAAACATAATCACATACCTCATCAAATGATAAATAAATCATAGAAATCATCAGACATAAAAGGTAACTTGAGGCATTCAAAACATTCTTACGTAGGGAGTAACCCTCTTGGTTACGTTTGGAATACCCATCACAGTATATTCCCTAAATCTCTTCGGAGGAACCTTAATGTTTAACTTCTTTGCATTACACAATGCATTGGAGAGCTATATCGGGCTCACCCGCCCTTAGTTTATCATGGAACCACCCGTCTTCATAACAATTCCCAAGAATCATAACATAATCGTATCACATAAAACATGCGTAAAGGAAACATAATATTTCCACTTTTCAATCACAAGATATCAAAATAACACATTGATATAAAAACATTATGAAAACCATTTTCAATACCAAAATAAAATAAAATTAAAATATGGTATTTATTTTTAATTTTAAAAAAAAGTTATGGCTTGTAGAGGAAGCCGAAACTCAAATAATTGTCACAGCGGCGGAGAAGTCGTTGTCGCCGCATACGTATGACAAAAATACATTCTTTTTATATTTTAGTAAAATGATTCGTATAAAAAAGATTCCCTTTGAATAAGCGTAAAATTAAAAGGGGTTTATACACTGTATAAAAGAAATTTGTGTATAAAACAAAATATGCCTCAATAAAAGGAGATTGAGATGAAGTCCCTTACCACTTTGAAGCTTTTAAAGGAATGGAATTTAATCAAAACATTATAATATCATGAGAATAAAGGAATTCATGATATAATATTCCAAAGGAAAGTATATACACCATATCAAATTAAATTGGTGAATAACAACAATGAAGTCTCAATGGAATGTAAATTAAGATGAACTCCCTTATAAAGTAGGTGTCCTTAAATTAAGGATAAATCAATCACATAATTATGTGTGAAAAATATAAATAAACCCAAATTAATTGGATATTAAGTGTAAAACAATCAGAGTTCATTCACACATATTCATTGGATGACATATTCAATAAATACAAGTTGAACCCAAAGAAATCGAAATTGGGTTATGAAGTTCCCTTACAAAAATTCGACAGCCTAACGGCGACATATTAAAATTCAGAAAATGAGTTGATGAGAGAGAAAATGGTATCTCATCACTTGGACATAAAATTTACATCAACAAAGATATATAATAACATATCCCAACATAAAAATATGTATGTTAAAAGACATAACAAAATAAGTCTTTAAAAAAATGAGTGTGAAAGGTTCCCTTACCGATTTGGACAACTTTCGAAGCGTACACCCCATTAAAGAAGGGTCATACAATGAAGATGTAAATACCCATAAATGGGATAATATTATACAAATAGTATAATAATGGTCATTACATACACCACACAAAACAAAATAGTGGCAAATGTATCATGAATCTCACGGGAATAAAAAGTGAGATGAAAGTCCCCTTATGAAAATTCGGCAGCCTAACATCGCAACATAAAACATCTAAAAATGGATTGATGAGATCAAATAGGGTATCTCATCATATGAACATAAAAATTACATAAAGAGGAATAGAAAATAACATCCTCTAACATAAGAACATGGAGCATAAAAGAAATGACATAAAAGAGAGTACATGAAAAGAAAAAGATAGGCAGGATCCCGTACCTTGGGTCTGACTTGACTCAATCGTTCTTTAACCTCCTAAATAATAAACTTTAGTTAATATATACTTTATTAAGAACCTTTTTCAAGTTCATTATTCCTTTTATATCACTTATTACCGTGTTATGAACACTATGTAATTATTTAAGTTAATAATGGTCGTTTTGTCGATCATTGCTACTTGAGTCAAAAATAAACTCTTTATAATTACAAGTTTGTTCATGGGGTAAAATATCAATTATATCCATAATTATATTCATTATTTAGATATCATATATATCATATATATCCATTATATACATGCATTTATAATATTACATAACATTTAGAGGTAAGAAATGAAATGCACCGTTCATGGAGACGGTAAGCCGTACGTACACATGAACGCTACTTCCATTTCTATTTCATATTTAATGGAATTAAAACATAACGATACATAATAGTATTAGAATTCCAGTATGTTATAATATATAATATCATTAAATTTATCCTTTATACCTACCACATATGGTATTAACGAATCAAATCACTTTTAGGGGACGGTAGTCCGCACTTCCTAAAATGAAGATATCACGTTTACCCATAATGGAAACCATAAAGGTATTCCATAAATTAAAAATACAGAAGCTTAAAGAAAACATAAAAATATTATATATCATATATAAATATAGTGACATCTTAATGGCCACCTTCTAATGTGTTAAAAGAATATTGAACAATCAGCATTTCGTGAGGAAAAAATTCACCATCCACAGAAAAAGTATTTTCTTTAACCATTAGACATAGGTGTGTGTAAGTGTATCTATAATAATTCTTATAAAAACATCCTAGAATATTGAAGATACTGTAGTTGTTACAAAATAAATGAATAAAAAGATTTTAGGGGGTTGGAGAAGCAAAATAAAACAAAAGAACACAAGTGAAGACATTACCTTAAAATCTGGTAACTCATCTTGGTGTGAACCAAAAGGGTTTATTGAAGAGCTTTCTACCTACGTTAAGGATTCTATGATGAGGAGAGATATTTGGAGAGATGAAATTGGCAGGGGTTGGACGATAAAAAGGCTTTAGAGGTGTGTGTAAGGTGGTAGAGGTGGGGGCCTTTTATAAGAGAAGAGGAAGGGCACTCTTAGAAAGTTATAAAATATTACTTTATTATAAAATGATTTTCGGATTTTAAAGGTCCCACATTGATGTATTTAGAGGATAAGGTGATAAGAGATAAAAATCCACCCATCCAATAGGTTTTTCACATGTGTAGGTCTTAGATTTTACATTA
The DNA here is from genome assembly GCA_963277665.1 of Viscum album. NCBI lineage: Eukaryota > Viridiplantae > Streptophyta > Magnoliopsida > Santalales > Viscaceae > Viscum > Viscum album. The sequence continues at coordinate 807,869,210 of OY728126.1, read as the reverse complement.
TCTTTTCATTTTATTTAAATCGTTAAATAATGAGTTAATCGTTGTATCATCATGATGTCATAAATAATTTAATTTATTTAATGTCTAAAAACTATAAAACAAATACTATGATGTATGAAATCTTTTTATATTTCCAATGACACTTTATAGTCAAAAATATTACATGTATAACCCCATGTACAAATTTTTTTAGTAAAATAATACATGTTTGTGTCATTTTTACTTTTACTTTAAATAAAAGGCATTAATGTCATTATCTTACCCAAGTGGCTCCATGGTGTCCCGAAAATCGACCCATGGGTTGTATTGATCATCCATGACTCATCAAATAGGGTTAAAACAAGTTTCAAGATATTTTAATTTTATTATAATATCATTTTTACCTTAAATCACACTAATTACCTTTAATCGCGATTAATAAAACTAAAAAGTTACTATTCACAAAAAAAATATTTTAATCTCATTGAACCACATTTTACTTCCTAATGAAAACCATGTATGTTGGATTTTTGAAAATAAAATCACAGAAGTGGTAAAGTTTCATTTAAACGAAAAAACAGTTTCTTTAACTATCACTTAGTGGTTTCACTATTCATCAAAAAATTGAACTTTTTCAACAAAAATACCAAAAAATCACCCAAAGATATATTTAATATTCCGAATTAAAAAATGATTTCTATTTTAAAAAATTAAAAATATATATGTTTCATTAATTAATTTTATAATTCATTCCCGCTGTCAAAACAAATAGTGTGATTTTAAGAAACAATATCTATTAAAAGATTGACACTAGTTTAAGTCCAATTTAAAAGCGAAATTAATTCCAATGATCACCATTGGAATAAATGGTAAAAATATATTCCAATTAAACTTTAAAACCAATTAAAAATATAATCTAACCATATATTTAAATTAGATGAAAAAGCAGTTTTGATGTAAAATGCAGTATTTTTTCACTATTCATTAAAAAAATGAACATTGTCAGAAACATACCAAAAATTTAACCAAAGTAAATTTCAATGTCCCAATAATAAATAATAAGTTTATTTTGAAAAATAGAGATTATAAAATTGTCAAAAGTTAGATTTAAAAAGGTTCTCCATCAGAAGGTGGTAAAACAATCTTTTAAAAATATTAGAGTATTTATTCTTAAAATTGGATTCATTTAGATTTTAAGACTCTAAAATTTATTGGATAAATGTAAAAATATTTAACAAACATATGTAATCATTTTTTAGTTATTTATGTTCATTCCCTCCATTACAACGTCTAGGCGTTAACTATTATAATATTATTATATTATTAGTGTGCAACGTAAGATTTCAAAGAAACTCGTTGTTGCGTATTGGGTACGCCATCGAGTATAGCATTACCTTTAAATTAATATTAACATTTTATTCACAAATATTGATAAACATTAGAATGTAATATTATTTATTTACCTGGGATGTTACATCCTTCCCCCCTTTTGGAAATTGCGTCCTCGCAATTTCAAAATTGGGCTTGGAAACGCCATTGAAAGTCCCACATCGGAACAAGAGTCAATAAAACTATCACTTAGAAAGAATGGGAGATAAGTACAAAGATCACCCAAGTTAACCCATACTAGGATTCAAAGTATGAAAATATGGATATGGAGGAAAAATAATAAAGTGTAATGTTCTGATGGAGAGTGATAGTAAACATGTCTAAGAGAAAGTTAACCACAAAAAAATCAAAAACTTGTGATGGTTTAAATGGTATTCGATTCCCCAGTAGGAAAAGTTATCAGACAACATTTTTATTTTACGTTACTCTTCATTGAGGAATTTATTTTTTATCTTAACTAAATCATAATGAAACATACTTACTTGTCACCTAGACTTTCAACTTTTACTAGATTCCTTAATCAAACTCATATTTTCTCCAAAAGATGAGTATTTAGGAAGACTTGTTCGCATTAAGAGTACTATAATCAACTTCTTGAGAATAACCTAATCCAAAAGAGAGAACTATATATTTCCCATGCCTTTAGATCTCAACCAAAACCAAACCAAAAAGTTTAGTACGAGATCAGATAATACCCAAAAAGGATATTTTTTTACAAAAAAATAAAAACTACTCCTAATCTCCAAAATTTGTCAAACAAAACCCAAAGGTCAACGAAGACCATTCAATAAACAATTTGTCCATAAAATTCTTCAAAGTAAACCCAACTATGATTGAAACCCAAATATTTGAAGGATTTAATCACATAGTCTCCCAAGGTACAAATTAACATTTATCTCCAAATAACATCAGTTTCTCTTAAAGTATCATATTGAAAAGTAATTCACCTAATCAAATATCCTCCATGATAGGGTAATAATTTCCATAGATAACCCAAAATCAACTTACTCTTGATTCATAAAATTATCTAACTAAAAAAAATAATTAGTCAAACTAACTAGAGACTTCATGTAGTCTAGTGGTAGACGATAAATACCAGTCACACTTTGGTTGTGGGTTCGATTCTTGCATCTTTGTCCGACGCGACGGGTTGTCACACGGTCTGCGTGTTGTCCTTTTTATAAAACCCCAAAAATAACACTAACATGTTTAAACCTCAATAGTTTTCTTATACCTCTCATTTTCATCCAAATTCATTACGATCTCAACATCTTAATTCTTGAAGTCTTATTTCACCACCATAAAATAAAATGATTCCCAAAATGAATAACAGCATACCTTTTTCATGGCGTCCACTCGGTTTTATCGTCATCTTGTTCACGTAGGTAGAAGTCCCATGCATTAAAACAATGATTTATAGATCCTTTATAATCATTTTCTTCCTCCATCCAAATACACCTTGTACAACATGGGTCATATGGGTGTTCACAGAAAAAACAGTTTTGGAAAATAATCATGTATGACATATAATTCAAAAACATCTGATAAAACATGATTTCTATAAAATAGTCGGACAAAATTTGAGTTGAAGCTTTCTATTATTGGTCCTTTTAAAATACCATAAGTATGTGCTGAGAGACTATATTTTAAAATCAAATATAAATAGGTTGTGCAAGGGTCTCCTTCCTCAGCACCATTTTTAAAATCATAATATGCTTCAAATTATTGTGATAAGGTAAAATATTTGAAAATACCTAGATAATATTTACCTTTCTTGAAAATATGAGAATATTGTGAAAATATTATTTTTCTAAATACAACCCATGATCCACGATGATAATTAGGTATAGTGGAGGTGTTTGATATCTCAAACAACTGCTTGCAAGAGAGTTGTATGCTAGAAAAAGTTTCACAATCATCCGAACAGGACTTTGAAATAATTATTGCAAGCATGTCATCAGGAAGAGATAGGAATGTCATTTGAGATCATCCTCCTTCCATTTGTAACTTTCTTTGCTTGACCTAAAAAAATTTATAAAAAAGGGATTTAACAGAAATAATAGATATAGGTACTAACCATATGTCTAACAAAAACTCCTAATCCCTAAAGTTGTCTAAACCAACCTCTGATACCAACTATAAGGCCCCAGCCTTAATCCTTACTTAATCTTGAGTTATTACAAGATTAAACAATGAGAATCCTTTCAGGTTTAGAGTTTTAGAGAATTAGATCATAAAACTTGCATTACATTCCACATTTAAACAAAGTGGTTACATAAAAGATAGTACTCATGTTTCCCATCTACAGAAACATATATAAAATGAAACATGGATTCTTTCTTCACACTTCCTTGACACTATCATCACATCATGTACCTTTCCCTTGACCTATGAATTTTTTTTTAAAAACTCAGGATGAGCATAAAAATCTTAGTAAGGGATATAAAAGTTTGAAATGAAAACATTAGTCCATGCATGAAACCATACTTTACTCATAAAACATAATCACATACCTCATCAAATTATGAATAAATCATAGAAATCATAAGATATAAAAGGTAACTTGAGGCATTCATAACATTCTTACGTAGGGAGTAACCCTCTTAGTTACGTTTGGAATACCCATCACAGTATATTCCCTAAATCTCTATGGAGAAACCTTAACGTTTAACTCCTTCACGTTACCCAATGAATTAGAGAGCTATATCGGGCTCACCCGCCCTTAGTTTATCACAGAACCACCCATCTTCATAACAATTCCCAAGAACCATAACATAATCGTATCACATAAAACATGCATAAAGGAAACATAACATTTCCACTTTTCAATCATAAGATATCAATACAACACATTGATAAAAAAACATTATAAAAACCATTTTCAATACCAAAATAAAAGAAAAGTAAAACATGGTATTTATTTTTCATTTTAAAAAAAAGTTATGGCTTGTAGAGGAAGCCGAAACTCGAATAATTGTCACGGTTGCGGAGAAGTCATTGTCGCTGCATACGTATGACAAAAAAACATTCCTTTTGTCGTTTAGTAAAATGATTTGTATAAAAAAAGATTCCCTTTTAATAATCATAAAAGTCAAAGGGGTTTATACACCGTATAAAAAAAAGTTTTGTATAAAACAAAATATGCTTCAATGAATGGAGATTGAGAGGAATTCCCTTACCACTTTGAAGATTTTAAAGGAATGGAATTTAATCAAAACTTTATAATATCATGAGAATAAATGAATTCATGATATAATATTCCAAAGGACAGTATATACACCATATCAATGTGAATTGGTGCATAACAACAATGAAGTCTCAATGGAATGTAAATTGAGATGAACTCCCTTATAAAGAATGTGCCCTTAAATTAAGGATAAAAAAATCACATAATTATGTGTGACAAATATAAATACACCCAATATAAGTGGATATTAACTATAAAACAATCAGAGGAAAATCACACATATTCATTGGATGACATATTCAATAACTACAATTTGAACCCAAAGAAATCGAAATTGGGTTACGAAGTTCCCTTACAAAAATTTGACAGCCTAACGGCGTCACATTAAAATTCAGAAAATGAGTTGATGAGAGAGAAAATTGTATCTCATCACTTGGACATAAAATTTACATCAATAAGGATATATAATAACATATCCCAACATTAAAATATGTAATTTAAATTCGGGTATTATTCTTCCCTTTGATAATTATTAATTTTCCTCGTGTTTAAACTGATAATGCAGAGGGCACGTACCAAATCCAAGAACGCACAGAACCTCCGCTAAAATTTTCCTTGGTCCTTTCTTTATGGAAGAATAATGAATATTGTGGAAAGGCATGTTTGAGGGCCGTAAAATGAAGGTGGCATCCTGAGAGGACCATAGGTGCATCTGGAAGGAAGAACGGAGCACTAGGGCTAACCTAGTGGTCGGCGGAAGAAACACTATTGTGGGTTCGGCACTGGAGGATTAGGGTGGTGGCTGGCAACTAATGGCCGCAGTGGAAGACCAACACCACTCGGTGACATAGTGGTCAGATAGGAAGCTGGTAGAAGCCAATTGTGGATGTGGAAGTGGCGCACCAACACACGCTGTATTGAAGGGCCATGGATTTGAATCCACAATGGTGGAGAATTATGGGGCATGCCTCTTGTAGGTACCATGGGTGAAGAGTCGGAACCATGTGGTGCTGCCAATTAAAGGAGCTGAATGGATCCTTTTAGCAATTCCAGTGCAGCAGACCGTGTGGGTCACGCTATCCAGTGGGCCACATCAGTCTACATCCCTATCCAACAGGGCCGGCCTAGGCTAGTTTGGGTCGGTTCGGTCTGGGTCGGACCGAACATGGACCCCTCTCGGGCCTATAAACACTTAAAGGGCCATATCTTTTGAACCGGAAATTTGTTTGATGAACCGTATATGGCACTAGAATCCTTGGAGAAAGACGGTTCTTCTGAAATAATTCACATCAGTTTTGGAGAAAGTTAGAGTACATCTTGTTTGGATCGACTCTGAATCCAACCGGGCCCTCTCCACTAAAATGCCAATAACTTATAGACCGGGCGTCTGGATGACGTGCTGTCTATTGTGTTGGAACCCTCATGACATGATGGATCATCAGGTTACATGTTTTTGGTACTTTGTGCTAGTTTAAATATGATCGATGGCTTAAGGATTAGTTCTACCAGAATTAGGCGTGCTTTGTGAAGAAATCTAGTGGCTTGCTATGACATGAAGAAGAAGAAGAGCGACCAATACGGGTCGGCATCAGAAACTCCAGAGTGGGATGATCTAGTTGTATGACTAATCATCCCTACCTATATACTAGACACCAAAATGGGTTAGCACCAGTGACCAATAGGGGTCAACACCAACGACCAATATAGTTCAGCACCAGTGACCAATACGGGTTAGCACCAACGACTAATACGGGTCAGCATACAGTATCCTATACGAGTCAGCAGTGGAATTACCACAGATAGGATGATTTAGCTTTACTAATAGTCATCCCTATCCGAGTAACCTTTAAGTTATATCGTTAGAGTGAGCTGTCTCTTTTTCTTTGTTCTTCACTATTTAGATCATGCTTGTGATATTACCTTTGTGGTATTTCTTGTGATATTTTCCTTTGTGCATTACTAAGAGACTTTCGGGGTTCTTGGGGTCCCCTCTTGAGTTGTTATACTCACCCCTGCACGGGCTCAGCCCACACGTGTATGTATGGTGTAGACTACGGATTCCCCAAGGTATATTTTGGAGGTTCGTGACTTGGTGGAGCTTGGTGAGATGGGAGTAGTCTAGATCCACTTCTTCAACATCAGACTTATAGCTACTACCATCGAGGTAGAGCTCAAGGGAAGATGTGATAGATTTTTACATTCATTTCAGTTTATAGGGCTTGTATTCCAGCCCACTATTTTTAGTTTACAGTTTTACTTGTGTTGTACCGTACTCTCATGGTTATACCTTACTTTGGTTGGTTTTTTACTTTAGTTTCCCTTTTTGAGTGTGTACAGATCTCTAAGGAAATGCCTTCCCTATTTGGGAAAAGTCTTCAGGTACTAGTCACCAACCCCTAGACAATGGAATACGGGATTGGGGTAGTCACGTCTAGGCCCCGTGGGACAGGTTGTGAAAAGTGGTATCAAAGGGAGGTCGGTTCTACTAGAATAACTAAGAGTCAAATTTTAATGAGTCAATGGTGTAAACTGTCTTCAGTTTGGTTTTCAGTACAGGGAGTCTAGTGTTGGTTCGGAAACCGATGTATCCATACATTAGGACCTTTAATTATTTTTTCTGACTCAATACATGAAAACACTGGTTTCTATTGTTTTGAAAAATTTTCTTGATCTTTCTAGAGTCATCTCACCAGGTATAAATTATTGACCATGGAATATATATTTCTTAAAGGATGCCTCCATGAAGATAGCCAGCCAGGATTCCAGTTAGAGATTATGACTGTGGCCCACCGAATGATGAGGCATTGGTACAGGGACCACTCACCATGACGGCACCATTAGGTGGTGTACTAGAAACAGCACCACCAATTGAAAATTAGATTCTACTAGTGGATAATGCATACTATTTTAGTGTGTTACATGATTTCCATAGACAGAGGAATCCAAGGTTTCAATGTAAGATATACCCCCAGGAAGCAGAGGACTGGCTTGAGGTGGTTTCATGGGACTTTCACTTACTAGAGACACACACCGAGAAAATGGTGATCTTGGTCGCTAGCCTTCTTCAGGGCTCAGTAGGATAATGGTGGAGCTTGATTCTCTAGGTGCATGAGGAGACAACCCTCACCTAGACAGACTTTTAGATCCTTTTCAAGGTGGAGTTTGTCCTAGATAAACTATGCTATGGGTGTCTTCAAGAGCTGCTGAATCTGCAACAGGGTAGCCAGACTGTGGCTCAGTACTCAGTGAGATTTACTAACCTCTCCCGATACTCAACTGACATCATACAAGAAACTTACTTTAGGGCCTGGACCTTTAAGAATAGACTCCAACAAGAGATCAGAGTTGTGATAGTTTCTCTCAGCATCCCGATGCAGGCTGGGGTGATAGAGGGATGTTTGTTGATGGATATCTTCCTTACCGAGTAGGAACTGAATGTGAGAGACCCTACCGGATGATAGGTAGTAGACTCATCTGCAGCTTGTAGTAGATAGACGATGCAGAAGCCCAAGTGGGCTAGACCTTCTGAAGGGCGACTCGGGGACGCAGGGTCAGGGGTTTGAGGCTCGAGAGGCCAAGGGAGCCACCAGAAAGGCATGATCTATTTAATCTACGGGGGATAGGGTTAGAGACATTGTGGTTGTACGAATCCCCATGTGGATGATCGGTAGACAATGGAGGGGACACTGAGGCAGTGGTAGTGGTAGGAGCATGAGTGTCAGCCAGGTGGCAGACGAGGTAGGGGAGCATGACATACAGCGGGAGGTGGTCGGGGTCCTGAGGTACTACCTCCACCACCCTCAGGCAGTCCACCATAGGCTTAGGAAGAAGGTATATGAAGATAGGCCCAGCTACAATTAGTAGACGCTCATGATCCTGACATCCCTAAGATGATACAAGGTACGATTTGTTTCTTCTTTAATTTAGCAGCAGTGTTTATCAACACAGGTTCTAGCCATTATTTCCTTATCTCGGACTTAGTTTAGGACTCTGAGATTCCAATTGAGATTTTAGATTGACCTTTGCATTTGTATACTCTTTCCAAAGGAGATTCGGTGGTCACACACTGGTGCTGACAGTTTGATATTACTCTCGGAGGAGAAAGTTTCAGGTGAGATCTTATAGTAGCGGCGTTGAATCCCTAAAACATCATTCTAGGAATGGATTTATTATTAGTAGTTCATGCATGGATTTATTACTTGTGACATACAGTGTGATGTACACGTAGAGATGGAGGCCAGTTTTCCTTTGTTGGTGTGAAGGAAAACAGAGAAGCACGAGATGGACTTGTGCTCAGGAGGGTGAAGTCGATTACATATCAGCTAGCTTGCATGACCTTCAACATGGTGGATGAGGTGAGTCCATAGTTTCTAATAGTTTTGGATGAGTATGAGGACTTATTTTTAGAAAATATCTCATGACTACCTCTTCATAGAGAGGTAGACTTCTGTATTGACTTTTACCCAGGAATATCACTGATATCTACACCATCATATTAGATAGCCCGTACGAAGCTTCGGGAGTTGTGGGTTCAGTTAGAGGACTTATAGAAGAAGGGACTCGTAAGGCCTAGTGTTTCTCCATGGTAATCCCTAGTGTTGTTTTCCAAGAAGGAAGACAGAAAAATTGAGGCTATGCATGGACTTTCGACACCTAAAACAGGTGATTGTGAAGAACAAGTATCTTCTTCCGGGGGTTGATGATCTGTGTGATCAGTTGAAAGGAGTGAAGTGGTTCTCAACGATAGACCTCAGATCAGGCTATCATCAGCTTAGGTTACGGGACAAGGATGTACTGAAGATGGCCTTTAGATGTCGGTATGTCCATTACGAGTTCTTGGTGAGGCCTTTCAGCATGACCAACACTTCAGTAGTGTTCATGGGGCTCATTAACATGATATTTCAGCCATACCTCAATCACATTGTGGTGGTCTTCATCAACAACATCTTAGTGTACTCGATGTATGAGGTAGAGCACATTGTACACTTGAGTAAAGTTTTGGACACACTTAGAGAGCACCAATTTTATGGGAAGATCTCGAAGTGTGAGTTCTGGATACAGAAGGTCCACTTCTTGGGACACATCATCTCAGAAGTTGGAGTTGCAATGGATCCAGTGAAAATCAAGGCAGTACCAGTTTGGGAGCCACCCATGAGTGTTACTGAGGTGCAGAGCTTCCTTGGATTAGTAGGATACTATTGGAGGTTCGTACCTAATTTCTCTAGAGTATCAGCACCTATGAATGCCTTGATGAAGATAGGGAAACCCTTCCTATGTTCAGAGACATTCCAGTAGAGCTTTCAACAGCTGAGGCAGAGCTTGATCAGCATTCCCATCCTGAGGTTTATGGAGAAGGGCATTGACTATGTGGTTTACTGTGATGCATTAGAGACCGGACTCGGTTGCGTCCTGATGCAGGATGATCTAGTGTTTTTTTATGGATCACGATAGCTAAGGCCTCATGAGAAGAATTATATGACTCATGACTTGGATTTGGTGGCAGTATTCTTCACACTGAAGATATGGTGACACTACTTCATGGTTGAGTGGTTCATTGTTTACTCAGACCACAAGAGTCTCAGATATATCTTCACATAGATAGATCTGAATCTGAGATAATGAAGTTGGCTATAGTTCCTCTATGACTATGACTTTGAGATAGTCTATACTCCTGGGAAGGGGAACATAGTGTCAGATTCTCTTAGCTGGAGAATGAGTTCGCAGATACTGAACGAGGCTTCAGAGCAGTTAGCCTCGCATCAAATATCTAACATGGATAGAGATGAGATAGTATACCTTCAATAGATGGTATTTTTCCCTACCCTCATTTAGAAAGTTTGGGAGGTGCAACTCTGAGATAGTAGCTGGGAGAATAAATGTGCTTAGATATCCTCAAGCAATTCACCTGATGGATACTCTGAAGGTGGGGAGCATGCTATCTATTTCAGAGGACGTATATTAGTACCAATGGTGCTATGAGAGGAGGTGCTGAAGGAGTTCTACACATCCACCTTGGTAGTACATCCAGGCATGAGGAAGGTGTATCAGGACCTCCAATGTCACTACTAGTGGCCAGGGATGAAGAAATTAGTGCCAGAGTTTGTTTCTAGATGCCTCACTTTCTAGCAACTGAAGGCTGAGCACTAGGTACCAACAGGCTTGACCCAACCCCTCGAGATACCAGAGTGGAAGTGGGAAGGGATATCAATTTACTTTGTGATGGGGTTACCATGTACGTCCATAGGGAACAATAACATCTGGGTGATCGTTGACTGACTCACCAAGTTGGCCCACTTCCTCGTTATTCAAGAGAAGGTTTCAATAGAGAGCTTGGGACGTCTCTACATTCATGAGATCGTGTGACTTAATGGGGTTCCTTCGATGATAGTATTAGACCGTGACGCGCACTATGTATCCCATTTGTACAAAGGATTGCAAGAGGATTTTGGGACTCAGCTTCACTTGAGCACAACTTTTCACCCGCAGAAAGATGGTCAAACTGATTAGACCATCCAGACAATGGAGGACATTCTTTATGCATGTGTCCTATATTTTGTTCGCAGTTGGGAGGACCAACTACCCTTGGTGGAGTTTTTGAACAATAATAGCTGTCACTCCACCATTGTTATGGCCCCTTTTGAGCCACCATATGAACGACCATGAAGATCTCCCTTATTCTGGACGGATCTTGGGGAGCCAGCACTTGTGGGTCCAAAGATGGTGCAGGCTACCATTGAGAAGGTGTAGTTTATCCGAGAGTAGATGAAGACTGCATAGAGCCGATATAAGTCCTATGATAATGGGCAATGGAGACCACTAGAGTTTCAGGAGGGGGACTATGTTTTCTTACAAGTCTCCCCTTGATCGGGACTACGAAGATTTGGATGAGGCGGAAAACTCTCACCGAGTTTTATCAGACCATTCCTGATACTTCGGAGGATTGGCAAGGTGACATACCACTTGGAACTTCCACTACAGTTGGAGAGGGTGCATAACATCTTCCACGTATCGCAGCTGAGGAGATACATTTATGACTCATCTCACATCATCGACCATGGTGAGATATAAATTGGCGATGGGGCGACATTTTTAGAGTACCCGGTGGAGAGAGAGGATCGACCGGAGCAGATCCTTTGTGGGTGGTCGATACTTATAGTGCGCATTTTGTGGTAGCACATGAATCTCTAGGAGATAAAATGGGAGCGAGAGGCTCATATGCATGATCAGTAACCCCAAATTTTTTTTGTATATATTTTTTTTTTGGATTTTGGGGATATAAATCCCCAAGGTGGGGAGAATGTAAAGACCCAGAAAGTTCCATGTAATTTTTTTTAAATTATTTGGGATTATTATGAGTCTGAAAAAAAATTGATAGCACATGATTCTGAGGCACGGTGTGCCTGAAATGAATTTCTAACATTTTTTTAGGTATGTTTAGTAAATGCGTAGGTGGCGTTTTCTATCTTTTGAACCGATGATCAAAATTGAAATCTGAGAGAAACATTGAATTCGCAGCGCCAGGATTCACTTAAGAGAAGATTCACTTCGACCACAATTGGTCAGAAGAAAATGATAGTTTTTTGGACTTTTTAATGAATAATAAAATAACATGTAATTGTTATTTCACTTTATTTTTCTCCAAAGGATGAGCAGTGGTGGTGGGATCTATGACTTGTCAAGAAAATAAAAGGCTTCACTCATAAACTTCATAACTCCACCATTGTGAATTAAAATTGGTTCATTAATTAATTTAATAAACCTCATTAACTATTTAACACGTTACTCACCTTTCCCCCTCCTATTTAAATAGAGCTCGAGGTGGGGTTTTGGAATGAAATCCTCAAGAAAGGAAACTATGGTGGAGTTATATTGCAATATCCATGATGGAGGACAAAATCTAGGGTAGAAACAATCTGGGATCGATGAACACTAATGAATCCATCTAATGTGGATGCTCCTCCCACCGCAACTGTGACACATCCAACAAATCCCGAGGTAGGGGGTTTATGTGATTTAATGTTCCAAATCTTCCCATTCTTGAAAAATATAATGAACACAGACCAACCGACAAACGGGTTAATCCGCTTCTTTTCAAATCATGTAGGTGGTTGTGGCGGGGTCTTAAATTCAAGGATTATTTTTCCTTTTGATTATTATTAATTTTCCTCAAGTTTTAAGCGCTAACGTGGAGGGTGCAGGCCAAAACCAACAAGGCTAGAACCCTCCACTAAACATTTCCTTGGTTCGTTCTTTGTGGAGGAATAATGAATGCAGTAGCAGGGCATATTTGAGGGCTGTGAAACGATAGTGACATCCTGAGAGGACCGTAGGCGCATCCTAAAGGAAGAACAAACCACTATGGCTCTTCTGATGACCCGTGGAAGAAATGCTGGTGTGGCACCAGCACGGTAGCACTGACGACTAGTGCTAGTGGATGAGGGTAGCGGTCAGCAACTGTTGGCCCTCAGCACTGAAATGCCAATCACTTACAGACTGAGTGTCCAGTTGACACACTGTCTGTTGTGTTAGAACCCTCATGATGTGATATATAATCGGGTTACTTATTCATTGGACTTCGTGCCGATTGAAATATGACTGATGTCTTGAGAATTGGTTCTCCCAGAATGAGGATTCCTTCATTCGAGAATCCAGTGGCTGGCTGTGTCATGAAGATGAAGAGCATCCAATACGGGTCAGTATCAGAAACTCTAGAGTGGGATGATCTAGCTATACGACTAATCATCCCTACCTATTTACCAGCGACCAATGTAGGTCAGCACCAGCGACCAATACAAGACAGTACCAGCAACCAATATGGGTCATCACCAATGACCAATATGGGTCAGTACCAGCGACCAATACAGGTCAGCACCAGCAACCACTATGGGTCAGCATTTAGCGACCAATACGAGTCAGCATAGAGTGACCTATATGGGTCAGCATTAGAGTTACTATAGATAGGATTATCTGGCTTAACAACTAGTCATCCCTATCACAATAACCTTGAAGTTATACCATTAGAGTGAGCAGTCTCTTTTTCTTTGTGCTTCATGATTTAGATCATGATTGTGATATTTCCTTTGTGGTATTTCTTATGATGTTTTCCTTTTTCGATTAGTGGGAGACCTTCGAGGGTCTTGGGGTCCCATACTTATTTCTTAAACACACCCCTACATGGGCTCTTCCCACACATGTGTGTCTAGGGAAGACTACAAATGCTATGAGTTTGACTTTGGAGGTTCGGGACTTGGTGGATCTTGGTGCGACGTGAGTAGTCGAGATCCTATTATTTGACTTTAGACTTACAGCCACTACCCTCTAGGTAGATCTCCAGGGAAGATGCGATAGCTGTTTACTTTCTTTTCAGTTTATAGTCATTGTATTCTAGCCCATTGTTTTTAGTTTATAGTTGTACTTCTATTGTACTTTACTCTCATGGTTATACCATACTTTTGTTTGTTGTTTACTTCAGTTTCCATTTTTGTGTGTGTATAGATCTCTAAGGCAATGACTTCCCTATTCACCAAAATCATTTAGGTTCTAGTCACCAACCCATGGCCTATGGAAGGCGGGCTTTGGGTAGTCACATTTGGGCCCTGTGGGATGGGTCGTGACATCAATATTGCGTGTAACATACGCTATCAAATAAAATTTTCATCTTTTAAAATCTCATGGTGTTATATGTATAATAAATAAAAAAATTATACATATATTCCATAATCATATTCATACATAACATAGTATGTATCATTCCTTTATAATTTCAAATTATCTTTTTATTAATAATTTCTTTATTAAAATGATCATTCAGGTAAAAATGGTTTATTTTCCATGTGGGTTTTGGTTTGATAGTAATTATTCTTGCAGCTTAGTCAAGTTTTCATCATATATAGAATCATAATCATAAAATATGTATAATAATTATTCATTATATATACTTTTATAATCATTTATATAAAACAATAATGAAAAATAAATTACATCGCTTTATGGAGACTATAGTCTTTATGTACGCAGAGGTGATGTTTTTACTTTTCGATGGATATAATAGAAGAAAATTATATTATAATTCACCTTCATAGAATAATTTTTATATCCTTAAGATCATATATATTTTTTAAATATATCCTTATACCAACCATGTAAATTTGAAGTGAAAAAAATATTCAACACTCTTCATGGAGGTGGTAATCCACACATACACATGGGCATTATTAATGTTTTTGAACAAATATAAAGGTATGAAGGTAGATAATATATTATAATTATGGAATAATAATTATTTCATTTAAAAATATATAAAAAATCTATCCATCATAAAAATTAAACATGATTGATAGTAATGAAAAATTAATCATCTCGCTACATGGAGGTGGTTGTCCACAGGTACGCACAAGTGATACTTTCACTTCTTATTTGATGGAAAATAGGTGGAAATGGTTAATAAATCGGCAAAATAACAATTAAGAATACTAAAAAGTATAAATGAATTATTTTATAATATATATCATATATTTAAAGGAGGAATGATAATAAATAAATACAGAAAGTACTCGGTTAAGTGTTATACCTCTTCGTTGAGAAACCTCTTTTGAGTTACACGTTAATTGTTAAAGAGAAGGAATTATAACCAAAATTGGAAATTCATGACATGGGTAGGGATGTTATGAAGTCATTAAGATAGTGATTTGATGATCTATAAGGACTAAGAACTTTGAGTAATAGAGAAGAGGTGGGCCTTGTGGGGGAGGTTCAATATGAAAAAAGTATGGGATAGATCTGAGGTCGAATAAATGAAATTATTTATCTCTATGGATTATGATCCAACCAAAAATTTAGGCTCTTGAATTCCATAAATGTTTTATCATTGGCTAGGGTGATATTAAGTTCTAGTATTAGAACTAGGAAGGTACCAAGCTCAGTTTCCCATGGTTTGTAACTCCGAACCTGGCATTCAAGAAAACAAGTTGGTACCTGGGATTTATCCAGGCCATCTTGGATAAGGATTAGTGTGTTATATTCGAAATCATTATTCCATAATATGATCTAAAAAATGGTTCTCTATCGGTTCTTCATCAAGAACCTTCTCTATTAAGTATTATCACAGGGCTACATAAACCTCCTTCAATCTCAACAACTGGGGTAATTTCTAAGGGTGTGAGGATATCTACACCAAGAACAACTTCCTTTTATGGAAAATCATGAATAATGATTTATCAACCAATGAAAATGTTAATAATAATGATATAAACCTTGTTTATAGGTTTAATTATTGTAGCAAACCCTATGAACAATATTTGTGGCAGTTGTTCTTTGAGGGACAACGGGCAACATCAGTTTGGTACTACTTTGGAAAGTTTACTAGATTATCCTATTAGGAACCAAAGGGAACAAAATTCCTTAGTCTATGGATTCATGGGGAAGAAAAAAACAACCTCGATAAGTAGGTGATATTTATCATCCCCACAGTGGGATGTTGGATTATCTAGAATGTGAGGAACAAAGATCAACATGAGAAGACCAAACTCTTGAGGTTGGACCTATCATTCAAGATTACGATCTTAGTGATAGAATGGGATAGGGTAATCAAGAACTAGAAATATTACCCCTCTCTCGTATCCATGATTTCTACCATTATTCCCTATCATATTACCATCACCCCTCCCCTTGGATTTTGGATTCACTATTACCATCATTATATAGGGATCAAGATCAACATCAATGGTTCATGTAGTAAGGGTTTCATGGAAGGTGGTGTCATTTTTTGTGATCCCAGAGGATATTTTATTATTTCATTCGTAGCATTATTTGTAAATGGATACTCTCTCGAGGCTAAATCTAAATCCATGTTGATAGGTCTTGATCTTTTTATCTAAAAAACATTGTTCTTACTATGGTCGAAACAGACTACCTAACAATCTACAATTATCTTTATGTGCACAACTCCATCCCTTGGTCTATCTCCTATAACATTTATTGGTTAAGGATACTTATAAATAACCACATGTAAATCCATGACACTTGGAATGTGGGGAATAGAGTTGTTGATTACCTTTCTTCCAAGGCCTCACAAGTCAATTTGATTACTTTCTTTTCTATTTTGTGTTCCCTTCCCCTGGAGGATGTGGAACCAGATAAAGGGGATTCAATTAGGGTTCACTATTTTATAGTCCCATGAACTTAGGTTTTTCTTTTATTTATTTTGGTTTTATGCACATGGCCTTTGATCTTAATAAAATACATCATTATTGAGAGGACATACATGGATTGTTTTAAATATTAAAATATAACAATGTCTTACTCAAGTTAAGTGACTCCAAAAATCAAAAGAAATTGATTATTGGTAGGATAAGGTTGAAATATAATAAAAAAATTAAATTAAAACAAGATTTTTGTGATATTTTAAACCTTATATCTTAGTTCCCCCTGAAAAACCCCTTTTCATTCCAAAATGTGATAATAAAATTTTACTATTTTTACTATTAATTATTAATAAAATGTATGTTAAAATTATTAAATTATATTAATTATAATTATTTGAAAAATTAAATCTATTTTACAATATTAAAATTTTATAAGTGGTAGAATTCCGTTTTAGAATAATTTCCAAAAACAAAAAAAAACTATTTTTAGAAAAAAATCATTTTTAAGAATAAAAATGACTTTAATATTATTCCATGACATTTAAAAGATATTAGATGAATTTTAAAATATTTAATGGAATATATTATCAAAAAATTAAACAAATAATTCAAAAATAATGATTTATTTAATTTATTATAATAAAAAAAATTGAAGGAATAAATATTTTTTAGAAAAAAAATATTTTTACCTTCAACTGGATTAATTTTATTTTTTAACTACTTATAATATAATGAATTCATTTTATATTTACGTAAAAATCACTTCTTCATAATTTATCTATTCATATTCATACACATAGATCTAATGATTTTTTGATAATTTTCACATTAAAATAATAATATTTCAAAAGTATATCGTGGTTTATTTAATCTCAATGTTGTGTGTTAAGAAAGCTATCAAATAAATTAAATTTATTTAATTAAAAATATATAATAAAATCTTAGGGAGATGTCAAATGATTCAATAAAGAAATTAAATTGTAATAATCAAGTTTCAAGTACCCATTGAAACCTGAGGTTCTGATTGAGAGCGAGATTATGAGGCCCTTCGATGTGTATCCCTTTCTCCAATCAATAATGAAACATAAAAAAATTGATAATAGAGTATCCTCAAGAACCTATTACATTAATCTAAACCTAGGATTCGATACCACTCCAAATGAACTAGACTTCGATTACTCCTTAATAGGCACTTGACCTAGCCCCCTACTTATCCCAAAGGTCATTATCAATCCTCATGGGATGGAAACTAGTGAATTTTAATCAAAGGAATAACCTTAAAAATTATTTTTCCCTAAAATTATTGTTAACAAAATATCAGATAATTTACCAAAAATATTCAATTTACCATTCAAACATTGTATGTTCATGAAACATCAAGTAAGCATAACCAAAAATACACTTATAAACAAATGAGTCAAAAATGTGCAACATCATCCATAAATAATACCATACTACATTCCATAACAAAATGTAATAAAATAATTTAAATATATTTAAATGGATTATTATTTGAACTAGCATATCACATACCCAGAATAAAATAAATGAACCCAACCTAAGTTAGTTTCATGAAATATCAAATTTCTCACCACATCCCAACTCACCCATCATCAAACCAATGAAAAAAAATTGAAACTCATCATGAATCTAGAACCTATATTATATTTAGTCATGATCCATATAACCCAGTAGGTCATAACTCATAGATTCATCACAATTCCATTACATAAAAATTTCATGAATTCTCATTTGAAATATAATACTCAGAATAAGGTTTTATATTTCATAAAACTCAATTAAAGTAAAAACAATTCTCATTTCAAGAAACAAAGTTTTTCTCATTTTAAATCCAAACCATTTCTTTTAAAATAAAAAATCTTATAAGTTACTTCTTAATACCATTAAATTCATTTGTAAAAGAAAAACCAAATATTTTGAATTAAAAATAAATATTTCTAAACCAAGATTTTAAAAAAAATTGTAACCAATATGTCTCATATGTAAGGATATTATAATCAAATGGAACCCAATGTTCAAGGAACAATATAAAAATACAATCAACTATACAATATTTCCAAATGAAACAAGAATAAGGTAATATAAAAAATAATATCCTCTATAAAATCACATATCAAGGTACAATGGAAATGGGTCACTAACCTAGGAACTCAAGTAACAGGATTTTGAACTATGGAAAATGACCTTAGGTTTATCTATATAATCATTCCCATGTTTTTAGTATTTTCAAACTAGTCTGACCCTAAACCATACCTATATCCTAAAGCTACCATGGGAATAACTATCTAAGTGGACTCATCTACCCTATTCCACTCTTGATATTGGCTATCATAAATTGATTTTTCATTCACCCAAGACACTAATTAGTTACGTATAATTCCCATGATGAAATAACCAATCAATTAAGTGATATAGTAATTTATATATATACATTATGTAAAAAATAAGTATCTCACACCCCACTGTCACCACTGTCCTATAGAACTACATCATACAAGTCATACATCCATTAAAAATTGAGAAGCAACCCATATAATCCCAAAAACATTAATCAAAAATAAACTAGGTCCTAAAAATCTATGATACCATTTTAATGTTGTATTTGGTCATTAAAACAAAAAAAATCAAGCTTGGGATTTTGATTCATTTTCCATTAATTTTAAATTAAACAATTTTAATACTTTGAAATCATTTAGGACATATATTTTTTTCTTTTAAAATATATGTTTAAAACATTTTTCCATATATTAAGCCCTATAATAAGACCTAATACCTTAATTTTTCATAAAATCCATTTAAAAAATTCCCATAGTTATTTGATTACACACTTTCCCAGCTTAAACATTTAATTCCAAATAATTCTATTAAAATCAATCAAAAACACTCTAATCGATGAATGAAATTAAATAAAAAAAATTATAGTTCCATTTTAAACATTATAAATAGTCATAATTTAATTAAAAATTTATTTACAATGAATAAGAATTCCATGAATTAAAAAATAAAGGAAAGGAAATAAAACACATACCTTGGGAATTCATGATGTTTTTTCAATGCATCGACTTTCATATAGAGTGCCCAAAAGATCTAATAACCACCCAAAAAAGGCCTTTAAAACCTTGGTTAGAAGAAAAAAATTATGACCCCTAAAATCATACATGAATTTGGGTTCATGGTGGATGGATGAAACTAAAAAAATATACAAGAAAAGGAAGGTTTAGAAGAATAAAGAAATAAATGGATGAGATTTCCTTATGGGATACTCTAAATACAATTACGAGAATCCAAAAAATTAATGAGTAGGGTGGAGGAAATAATACTAGGGGTCCAAGTATAAATGGTAGAGTTTGTGTGATCAGATTAGATAAAAGGGGAGTTTAAATTTCTTGGCATCAGTTAGGTTGTTTCTACTTTAAATGAAATCTAGGTAGGTCACACGGTTTTTCTGAACTATTTACATAAATATTTTATAACCATGTACCCATATATAATAACACCAAGTCACCACATATGGTTTCAAATTAAACCCTATATGGTTTATTTTCCTTTGTACTAACAATGAAAAATGGTATTTTCATTTTCTATGACACTTTTTCATGAGCACCAACCAGTTTTCCCTAACCATGGAATCTATGAAAACCTTAAGAATTTTGAAACTCAAGGAATCGTTATTATTTAAACTTAAAATTACACTTAGTAATATAATACTAGGAAGATTCGGGATCCGAGTTTACTCGGTCTCAAAAACATTATTATAAAAAGTAAGGCAAATACAACGAAACACAAACATGGTACAAGCACCACCAAACACAGGTTGGCAGTCCACCATGTCCACAGGACAACCAAGCCCAACAGAAATAAAACACGCACCATATGAGATGACCCTACAAAGTCCATCTAGTAGCACACATAGCCTATATCCAACAACCAAAACTATATCTGTGAAATGCAGCATCGCCCGCATAATTTCCCCAAATCAAATAGCCAGCTTATTCTAGCCATCTTCATCACATCCCCCAAAATCCTAGTAGCATACGTCCTAAAGTCAATCATCTCCTAGCCCTTCCGTTTGTTTCAGCCAGTATACCCGAGGCACAGAAGTCGTCGCCAGCCTGTGGATGTTGACATTCCCATGTGACACCTCCTCGAAACTCATCTGGACAATGCACCCAGGATCATCCCTGTGTACAAACCTAGATCTTCGACGATGGGAAACCAGTGCGCCGTCACCGATAGCACTCGCCCTCCCACATTGTGTTCTAATATCTCTGCCATGAAGCAACCCCAACCATTGATAGTCAAGTCTCTATCCGCGCCAACAGATCCGCCGCCAGGGTCCCAAGATCGCCACAAAAAGCCTCCATCCAGATCTCGATCCGTTTCAGCAAATCCCCCATCCGGAAAAAATCTACTGCCAACAGGATCCCATCCTCTGCCTTTCCAGTGACGCACAAGGTCACAAACCACAATGAGACGTCGATATTCTAGCGCCGTCACCGCCGTGAAAAAGTCACTGAAGCCAATAGTTTGAAGTTTCCCTGGTCCGCGCTTCACCGTTGTCGGTGTCCACGATCTTCCATCACCGACCAGAATGGCCTGCAGGTCTCCTCTAGGGAGACACTCCTCCAAATGTTTGAAATCATTTAGATATGTGGAAATTGTAGGATCTCCACCCGATTCCACCATGTTATTCTGGCGGCGTACACCACAAGAAGAAAACAATTCAGCATGTCTAATGATTTCTTCCCTCTGGTTTGAAGAAACATCACATAGCTCACTCCTTTTATGCAGGCAGCAAAGATCAAAGGGATCTCTATGCCCAACTGCATCATCCACCGAGTTGAAGCGATATGCATGATCGCCATATATTGAAAGAGAGATAAAATCTCTTCTAGAAAGAGAAGATCTCATTTTTTCCAATCAATATAATATAATATTAAATAACTATGCAATGACATGTCATGTTACACATATATGGGACAAGGGTTTTATGTTGAATGATTCTTAAAAAAATTAATTTCATAATACAAGACCTATTATTTAGAATGATAAATGACTTTCATATTTATAATAATTTTTTCTGTTAAAATATTAATGAAATGTAAATGTTTCATATATTTGCAAAATCTATACACTCAATTAGGTTGAAACATTTCATAAAGATAGGGTTTTATAAGAATCATACATTTTTATGATAATGTTATAAATTTCAATTTTATAAAAAAATATTAATGTTATATTAAATGATGGTTTGTTATCTTTTCCATTAATTGATGATGAATAATTTGATAAGATAGTTAATATTTTATGTATCTTTCATATCCCTTTATATAAAAATATTGTGATTTTCTTATAAAAGAAGATTAATTTTATTCACACTACCTTATTTGAAGCGTTTATGCATTTAAAATTTTGGTAATATCAATTATATAAAATATATATATATGATAATGTCATTGGAAGTTTACTAAATATAGAATGCAAGACTAGGTATAGAATTAAGGTGTTTTTAGATGAGATTGATATGAATATAATGAAATAGTTGAAACTAGTGAAGGGGGGGAATATGTACATTTCATCTTCTATTTGGTCACACTATTTGTAAGATATATAAATTTCAATTTTCTAAAAATTCAAAATATTTTGACATGTCAATAATTTTATTCATCAAATATGAACAATATTTTTTTGTTTATAAAATTATATTTAATGATTTTAGAATAATATAACTACTATATTCTACTATAATATTTAATTCGAGTGCATATAAGTTTTACTTTACTAGAAAAAGTTCAACACACATTAACTAAATATTATGTCTATTTTAAATCAATTTTCATTATTGTTATTGATCCATATAATTTTTTAACAATGGAAAAAAATAATTTCCATCACATTATGTGAGATAGATATTTTCATCCCACCATTATTCATTGATATAATTATATACTAATTGATTCAATTAGTGAAAAGATATATCTTTTTTCCATTTAAATTTAATTGGGATGTACCCCATTGAAAAGTATATGAAATATTGAGAGGGTATATATAAAGCTAATGTTTTCCAATATGATATATTATATAGTGTTATATGATTATATATGTAGTACAATTGTATACTAAATTTCAATCATACATATAAATGATTTCAATCCTAAAATAATATTTCATTTGTTTCATACTCAATGAATAAATTTTAAGATGTGATTTTTTTTATAATTCCCAGTAAAGATTGGGTGAAATCACACACGTATGTTTTAAATGATGGTCCAAAGGTTATTCCATATATTAAATCCCATAGGAATGTTCCTATAAAATTATATCTAACTATGGAAAAATGATTGATATCAAATACAAAAAAAAAATTTATATCTTGGTCTTAAGACCATAAGTTTGATATGTTATAATAAAATACAAAATAAATTATTAGAGGTTCACGATGGTTAACCAAAGGACTGGGTGTATAAATATTATCTAAAAATGTGTATGAAACTAATTTTTATACATTCTGAACAAAATAACATAATGATCATAAAATAATACAAAATAGTTGAGTTACTTTTGGAGTGTATGTAATTCATGTATCCAATTACAAGGATAAAAATAAAACTTATGGTAATTGTAGCATCATCAATAAATTATAGGATTTTTATTATATGATATTTCAAGAGCTTAATGTTAGAAGAAAATGTGTTTATAATAGGAGTATTGTTAATATATATGAATTTTTATTTATAAATGTGAATTTCAATATAAACGATATAATTATAGACCATTTATAATAGCATCAAATGAAATTAAAGTATTTCATTCAAGAAATCCTGAGCATACAATTTTTTTCTATTATTATATTAACCACAAATAACGTATTGAATCAAACAGGAAAACTATAAGGTAGGTACATTTATTGGGAAATAATATCCATTTTATATTGTCCAAAATATATATTTTTTATTTTAAATCATATAGAAGCATAGAAAGGTGATTTGGATAATTGATAGACTGGGAAGTCCAATATATATTTAATGAAATGAAGAATAGTGTTGTAAAAATGTAATATCTTAGACTAACTAGAGTTTGTAGTTATATTACATTATTGGTATGGAATACATGAGTTCTAATAGGATCAAATAACTTATTAGTATTGAAAGGCTTTATACAAATATACATACATTACAATTAAAAAATAAGATAAAACATGAACACATTATGAGAACAATATTATCCCATGTCCCTAAAAATTATACATAAACATGCTTGAGGTTTCCTTTATAATTGAAAAAAATGGTGATATAATATGCTAAGATAGGAATAGCATACAACAAAACCATACATAAAAATAAAATGGAATAAATGATATAATAATAATAAATTAACAACATGAATCCATAATTAATTGAAAATTAGTAAATTATATACCCATGTCAATAAATGAAAACATGGATAAAAATAATCATTTATCTCATAGTGATGGAATTCATAGTGTCAAACATCCAAACTTGTTTTCAATGCTTTGTTCCAATAAACTTATCATATTATGGTAATAGGTATACACAAAAGCCTATCTATTTTTTCTCATGAGACCTTTCAATGCATTATGGGTAAATATTATTTTGTTCCCCACAAATCAAATGATTAATCTTACTGAATTCACCGTAGTATTCATCAAACACATTCATTTCATTCCATGAGGAACCTCCTACTGAATAAAACTAAGAAATATATATAATTATAAATATAGAAATCAAATACTTTCCCATTCAATATAATAATGTGTATGTCTTGGAAAAAATATCTTAATAAATATAGAATTTGTAGGGTACTATCCAAGTAACATGAAGTACCCTCATCCTGAAAATATAGGGTAAATAGTAATTTCAATTTTCTTTATCCATAGAAAATAGTAATTGGTTTTAATGTTTTATATTGTTAGGATACCATGTTAATGGTATGAAAAATCTTTCATCATAGTTCATTAAGATTTTGTGAATATTCCAAAGCATATCCTCTGAAATTTTATCACCAACTCAAAAATATTATTCCCACTCATCAATCATAAGGGTGATTACCACTACGTGAATATTTTTAATTATGGAATCCACAATCTAGTATCCTGACAGGGATCTATTTTCAAGGAACTTAGACTCACTTTTACTTTACCAAAACATAAGATACTTTTTCCACCATGGAAAAGAGTTATCTTTACAATGACTTGGTAACTTTTTAACCCATAAAATATAGTATACAGATAAAAATATCATCATGTAAATCAATTAAATTTCATAATTTATATATATAATTAATTTATGGAAATTTATTCCATCACAAATAAAATAGGTGGTGATAATAACAAGAGTCCCAAAGATGAATTTTGAGACTGAAAATACATAGTTATAGATTGGGTTTTAATTAAATCATAACCTATTAAAATATGACTTTAAATTTATAAAAAAAATACCAATAAAAAAATATTGATATAAAATCTCAAATAGGTAGTATATACACCACATAATGGAAATTGGTTCTTAATAAAAAAACTTCTCTCTTGGAGAGGAATTTTAGAATTAAAACCATTTCCTCTTATAATGATTTCCATGAATGTGATTTAAAATTCAATATAATAAATATATCTAAATTACAAAAATGATTAATAAATTTTATCATTTAAATTTTCATCAATACTCTTCATAAATAGTCATTTTTATACATAAATAATTCTGATTTTTCTTATCTTTATTTATAGTTTTGATCGTCTGTATTAGTTTTAAAATAAATGTGTTTATATTTATTCTTATGAAAACGTTATTTCATAGTATGTCATTAATTATTTTATTATCAATGATTTATAATAATTTATTATGTTTTAAATTCCCTTCAAGAGTGTATTATAACTTATCCATGAAGATGACGTCGATAAATAATATATTTTGCCGATTTTTTGTGAATGGAGAGTGTTTCCTTAATTGATGAATTGGATGCTGATATAAAATCTCTAGAACCAAAAAAATATATTTATTTTTAAATTTATATCCTATTTTACAAGTAATTATGTTCCCATATTCATTCATGGAATAAATTCAGAATATTCTTCATCTATGTGGTCAAATTGAACTAATCCTAAACATACCCTGATTTAAGGAATGATTATGCGGTGGTTGTGTTATAATTCCATTAT
Organism: Viscum album; assembly: GCA_963277665.1. Taxonomy (NCBI): domain Eukaryota; kingdom Viridiplantae; phylum Streptophyta; class Magnoliopsida; order Santalales; family Viscaceae; genus Viscum; species Viscum album. The sequence goes on along the minus strand of OY728126.1, from coordinate 807,843,316 downwards.
CTTGAAGTTTCATCATATTATTTGTTTTTTATTAGTGATATATATCATAATTGGAATTAATTATAAGAACAATTTGTGTTTATTAAAATCTTACATGATTTTAATAAAGTATAATCTTCTTAGCACATGTGTTTTAAAAAATTCAATTAACGATGATCATTTGTTAATAAAATAATTAATATGATCTATAATTTTTCATAAAATAAAAAATAATTATATCATAAAAATAATATTTATCCTTTAATACCATCTGTATTTCCATCCTTTTAAGGTGATGATAGAAAATGAAATGTATTCCATCGTGGAGGTGGTAGTCCACAGAATGTAGGAAAGAAATCTTTTTTTAATGGATGGGGTATAGGAATAAATAAGGATAAAAACCTTTTTATATAAACATTATTGTATATAAATGATAATAATATCATTATATTTGGGTGTGTGTATAAATTTGAAAGAATATAATTAAGAAGAGAATAATGTTTTTTATAATACTCAGATATGGGGATTGAATTTTCCCTGGAAGTCTCTATGGAATTGAAGGCCTTATACTAAGTAATGGTTTCCATAAGAATATAAGTGTTTAATAGTATTATTTTATATGAAAAGGGGTATATTTTTATGAATAAATATAATTTCTATGAGTTCCTTGAAGGGGTGGTAAGAGGCCCCTTTTATAAGTGGTGAAAATGGAATTTTTTAACATATTTCAACTTAAAATAAAGAAAGAAATTGTAAGACATGTCAAGTGACACAAAAAATGGAAATAATGGATTTGGGGAGATATAAGGCCAAAAAACACATCATACACTCAATTATAGATAATTTTTAATCATGTATCAATCCCCTTTACCCCTTAAATTATTACTTTTACCATTTTATATTTTATTTCAACAACTAGTTCCAACCTAAGGTAACATAATATTTTTGCCTAAAAATAAAGTGATAAATATTATATAATTTGGATTTATAGATTATTAACTAAAAATAAATTTTTGTAATTAAATTCATATAAGTATTAAAAATAAATTTTAACATGAAAAATATACAATATATTAAACAATTCTTGAGAAAAATATTACCTGAGTCATAAAATACCAACCATGGGTTTTATAAATATAATTAATATTTTAAAATGTATAATTTAAATTTTTGTATGAATATTTTTTTAATTAAAATATTTAATAAATTTATTATATTCTAATTTTTTCCTAAAATCCAAATAATTAGTAAAATTGGTATATTGCATTATTCACCAAGAAATATTTTTAAAAAAATACCCAAAATATTTCTTAATATAATGAAATTATGATGATTTAAAAAATGAAGAATATTTTTTTAATAAATTAATATAATTTATAAATTTACATTTTAAATAAATATAATATTAATGTCTCTTTTTAGTGAGCATTGTGTGATCATTCAGAAAAAAATTGTTTACCTGCTACAGTAGGGTCTCTGATATTACATCCCCCCCTTAAAAAATAATCCTTAAAATTGGGTTATATATATAAGCTATTTAAGAAGTGTGGATATATATTCCTTATATATTCATCTGGATCCTTAGTTCCCACCTCTAGTTTTTTATTTCTTCGAAGTAATTTTGTGAATCAAGTTGGTTGTTTCTGCAATACTAGCTCTCTTTTATGAATAATTTGGATAGGTTATTCATTATAAGGAAATTAAGACTCCAAATATATTCCATCATATGTCAACACATGTATTGGATCCAAAATTTATTTCCAAAGTAATTAATCATGGAATATATCATGTACTTTTTAAATTTTGGTCATCATTGTCGATAGGTAGGTTGTAGCCCCAATTAATTCTTGTATTTTAAAAGTCCCAAAGTACCTAGGGTGTAGCATCCCATTTTTACCACATATTATGACTCCATTCCATGGATAAACCTTCAATAATATGTAATACTCAACATTAAATTCCGTGTTTAAATTTTATTATTATTATATCTATTTTATCTATATTGTTCTACTTTAATGGGACCCCGAATAGCTCACATATTAATATTTTTCTCCTCTAAAAACTCTGGGAAAACTAACTTTCTCTATATAAATTCATCCTAATAGGTTATCATATGAATCCTCTTACCATACAATACTTAATTTGGTTCAATATGGATGCTTGAATGGAAACTATTATTGTATGAAAATTTCACCAAATATAGATACTAATCAAACATACCTAGTGAGTAAAGAGAATTTGATCTATGAATGTCTTCCAAAGAATGTATAGTCCATTAAAACTTCCCATTAGTCTGAGAATGATATGTCGTAATTAAATTTATCAAATTATTGGGAGAACCATAAAGACCCTTATATAATTTTTATGTAAACTGAGGGTCATATACAGAGGAAGTTGATAAAGGATCCCCATAAATCCTTATGATTTCAATGATATAGACCTGGGAAATGTTTTTAAGGGTTAGACCCTCTCCTGTCACTAAAAAATAATCGTAATGAGTATATGATGAATGATTACCCATATAGGATCATTCTTCCTTGGTGTACTTGAGTGTCTAGTGAAAATGTATATTGTAACATTATCCAACTTCCAAATAGAAATAGTAAGTTTTTTCAAGACTCCCTAGGGATATTGTCTTCCTACCTTCACCAATTGAGAAACTAAGAATCTAGAAACATATTCTATAATTTCCCACTTCATACCATCCCACTGGAAATTTTCTCTTATATCCATATATATATTTTCATTATATGTGTGTATGTAGAAATATAGGTTATGTAATTCATATATCAGTTCCCTCTTCAATTCCAGTATATATGAAACACATAACCTCTTCCCAAATTTCAACACTCCATCTTTATAAATGAAGTATATCAACATCCCATTATACACTAATTTAGTCTTCATTTACAAGTTTTAATCATCTTACTAGGTCTTCTCTATATTTTCTAGTAATAATGGATTATTAGTTACTTGAAAAAGAATATATGGATCACCTTTCCTTAAATTAAACATATCCATATTTGTTAGATATTTTTATATTGGATCCTTTTTAATCCTCATCATGGTTAGAACTCTATGGTCCCTCCTATTCAATAATTCAACTTCCTTGTTTTCCCTACTATGGTGGTAGTGTAGTGATAAGTCATAGTTCATGAGTAGTTCAAACGACCTTATTTTCCTCATAATATACTCCTTCTATGAAAATAAATACTTCAAAAAAATTGCCTATATATATCACATCTTTCACCATAGAATTATTATATCCATATTTCAAAGAAAATATTACAACTCCTAACTCTTGGTCTTGAGTTGCATAATTATATTCATGGATTTTAATTTCCATAATTCATAGAGAGTCACCATATCATATTCATAAGGACCCATCCAAGTCATTTATTCTATGCATTACAATATATAATAAATCCCTCTTTACCTGATGATAGAGTTAATACTAGATAATTAATCAATCTCCTCTATAATACTTCGAAACATTCCTCACATTCCCATGACCATGTAAATTTAACCTTTTTGTAAATTAACTTGGTTAATATATTGTCCAACCAGAAAACATCTTTAACAAAATATCCATAATAAAATACTAATCCCAGAAAAAACTGGATCATAGTTATGTTTATTGGTGTATATCATTCTTTAAGTACCTTTTTCTTTAAAGGTTTAGTAGATATTGTGTATTTAGATATAATTTTACAAAGAAAATAAACATTATTGAGCCAAAATTCAAACTTACTACGATTCCCATATAATTATTTCTTTTCCTAAGGGTCTCTATAATTATTTTTATATGGCTCTCACTATGACAAAAATGGCATTTAATAGTGCTGGTATTTATTAGCACTAGAAAATAACACTGATAAATATAACTCTTTATCATCACTTTTTGTTTAGCATTGAAATGGGTTCCCTTATCAGCGCTTTGTATTTTGCACTAATAATCAGTACCCTTTATTAGTGATTTATTTTTATCACTGATAAAGGTTTGAATAAATGAAATGAAATAATTATATAAAAAAATGAGTTTATTAAAAAAATTACAAATTTTATATATTAAATAATTATTGATAAAAATGAATAAATTTAATATCCTATATATAAATTATAAATACTAATAAACAGTATGTATTAAATAAATAGATATATGAAAAATGAAAATTAAAAAAATTAAAAATAAAAATATGTAATTTTAGAAAAATACTAAACATTTTATTAATTAGAAGATTGTTAATAATGATAATAAATACTATAATATATATATATATATATTAATGTATATAAATATGATTTATATATTACAAAATATTTATGCACTTTACATTATAAATAGTCATATATTTAGTGAATAATGGTTTGCAAATAAAAATTAATATGAATTAAAAATACTGACTAATTGTATCGAGTAACGGACCTAATTGAATGTTGTTTCATTTTTCATTTTATAACATAGATCAAAAATATTATCTTGATTTCATTTATATGTAATTAATGCATTTTTAGATACATATGCACACACACAAATATTTTTTTGGAATTTAATCGATTTATATTATATGTTTTATATTTATTTATTTACTATGTTTTAATACTTTCAATATGAATTTATATTTATTTCAATATATATTTATTTTTTAATGATTTATATTAATCAAACTTATCAAAATTTTCAATATTGTCCTCATTTTTAATTAATCAATTTTACTCATTTTTAACATGCATGATCTTACGATTAAATATTCATTAATAATGTTAAAAATACATTTGTACAAAATATTTTTAAATAAATATATTTATAAATGTATATTTACTATTTTAGGCATTTATAATTATTAATAATTTAATAGTATTACTTTAAAATTATTTATATAATTATAAATAAATAATTATAAAATTTTAATAAATTTATTTAAATAATGAATAATTTTACATTGTTAATATATATATATATATATAATTTTATAAATATATATATATTGGTATAAATATTATTTTTTTAAAAGGTATTTATATAATTATAAATATATAATTATATATTCAAAGAATTATAGAATTATTAGTTTATAAAAATTATTATTATAAGTATTATAATTATATATAATAATTATACATTTTTAAAAAAGGTTTTTTTTAACTATTATGAGTCTTTATCACTGTTAAAAAATCACTGATAAAGATACCTTTTATCAGCGCTTACTAACTTAGCAATAATGAAAGGTATCTTTATCAATTCTTTTTTTTAAGTACGGATAAATGGGTCACAATCTATTTTAAGAACCCTAACCGTCACGAACCAGATTGCAATATCTAAATCTCTCAGTGGAAGTAATCTACTTACAGAACTCCTTGTTGTTTAATCTAAGCTCAAATCTAGGCTAGAATCAGGGATCCAGCTATTCCAAGTCTCAAATACAATTCTTGATTAATTCAGGGGTTGAACTCAAACATGACTCAAATAAAATCAATGCTTTTTGATAGATTTGATTTCCATCATTTATCCACTAAACCTTATCATATCGCATATGTGTATCCCAACATGTCTAGTTTCACTATGCTATAATTAAATAACCTAAATTTTTTTTTGATATATTGAAGTATCGTCTTCCCTGATATCATGTGGGTCTCCTTGGGACAACATTGGTATCGTGCGGCTTGAAATATATCAAAACCAATATTGGTTCATGTTGTTGTGAGGTATAATAGGCTCCAAATACCTATATTTCATGAAATCAACCACTTTTCAATCTTAAACTTTTGAAAAGTTCGTCTATATAGCGACTAGTGTTTTTATTGGTTTGGATGATTACATTTTAAATAACTCAATTGATGAAATATGTGACATCTTTGGGGTCTTGTATAATGTTGTGAAACAATTGGAACTTTGAGGGTTGAGTGAGGAGGAACTAAAATATAGGTTTATCCCCTAGTATTTTAAAGGAAAATCTAGAAGTTTTTTCCAAAAAATGGACGATGAAATATCTGACACATTGGAAAAATTGTATAATGATTTTTTTCATGAAATTTTTTCCTAGGAAAATGAGCACTAAAATATGGTGTAAAATTAATGGCTTATTTAGGAATATCGTGAACTATTTCATGAGACTTGTGATAGATTTAAGGGCCATTTATAAAATGTAATAATCAGATGATTTTGATGAATCTGTAATATCAAATAAGAAAAAAAATTATATAAGTTTAATTTTTCATCTTATTTATTTAACTACTTCATGAAAAAATATAATTATTTCAGTTTTTTATTTTTTAAATATTTAAATCTAAATTTAAATAATGTAACTTAAATGCTATAAATTGAAAAATCAAACAGTTTAAGGTTCTATAATCCTTAGACTACATTATACAGGGAAAACTTATTTTGAGATAAAATTTAAATGATATTTTTATTTTGGTTGTTGAAATATAGTAAGAAAATAAAAAATTAGAATGATTAATTTTCTTGGAAAAACCTCAGCATCATGGTTTTTTTATGAAAAAAATAATTTTTCATTAAATGGTGTATAGGAAGAGTATATTTTTGATATAATTTATTGTTCTCAATCCTTTAGGATTCATGAAACTTTTTCTAAATTTTATATTTTCTGTGAAAAGTAACTTATTTAATGAGAAAGGTTTTATATTATTTAAATTTTAAATAATATTTTAAATCATTCAATAATAAATCTCATACCATTATATTTAACTAATTTTGATAAAATAAAATATTAACATTGATTGATATAGATTTAATGAATATGTTTTAATAGAATATATTTTATTGAAATAAAAAATACTTTTCATGAATAAAATAATTACCCCTTTAAAATAACACTTCATGTTAACTTTATTAGTTTAGATTTAATAATTTAATGACATGCTATGTTCATTGTGGATTCTTAATTCTATTAAATTTTATAGTTTACTAACATAAATTTAAATCCATTTGTGTGCCCGTTTAGTGGTTATATAATTCCCTACAGATGTGACCATCTCAATTACATGACATAAAGAATGTTCCATTACAATAAAATACCATGACCTTTTATGTTGAGATTTTTACAAAATTTCTACATAAAAATAACTAAAGAACTTATGTATTTTTAAACTAATAGACATTTTTTGGAACAATATATGAAACAACATGATTCATAAGAAGCCTTTATTGTTCTTATTTGGATCAAGCTCCTCATTTCACATAGTTTTTATTTGCATCAAGCTCATTATTCTTGAATTTAACCCAATTATCATCCTTTTAAACCTCTATAAATGATTTAGGCTCTACTTGAAAAAAAAGGTTTTTTGTAGAGTCTTACTCCTTCAAGTTTTCACCGAAACATTCCAATCACCAATGAAATTTTATTTATTGATTTTAGCCTTGTGTATATTTCTTATAGTTGATAAAAATATATCCATATTTAAAATGATAACCCACTCATTAATATTTTTTAAAAATAAATTCATTTATTTCATCCCACATCTAATAAACACTATGTATGTTTTAATTTAATCCATCTAAAAATAGATCATACTTTAACATTGCATTTTGGTTCCACCCTTAGGAATCTCTGATTACTTCTCAAGTAATTCTCACAAATGGTAGGAATTCAAATTTGATAATGAATATCTTATGTATATTAATTTATTTATTTTACAAATTTGTAAGAACCCGAATCTCTTTCAGGTATGTTTTCCCTTTTTCTAGAGTTTTTAAGGAAAATAAATTTTCTGGAAATTTTAGAAGTACACACCATGGACTTTCTGAGTACACGCCGTGTACTCTTCCTAGCTCGAAGTCGTGTGCTGGCTGTGTCCGAGCCACACATGCGGTGTGTAAAGCTGAGGTGGAGGCCGGTTAATTCGGAGTATGGAAAATTGAAGTACATGTCGTGTACTTAAGAATTACATGTCGTGTACTTTCTTTTTTTCATTAAATGGACCGGAGTCGTGCCTAACCCCCAAAATCATCTACTTCTCCAGATTTAGTCCGCCCGAAAGCGACCGTACAGCCTAATCTTCTCCGAGCTCCCGCCCCGCCATCCGTTCTCTGATTTGAGCACGGTCGATTGCGTTGGAATCATAGCGGTGAGTTCTTCCTTCTTCTTTAGCCTTGTTTCTTGATTCCTCCTCGTTTCCAAGTTATCGTGGGATGAAAATTTTGTGCATTTTCTCAGATCCACTTTGTTCTAAGAGGAATCTGTCGTCGTGGTTCACATATATCGAACTCCTCGATGTGGGCCACAGGGGGAATTGACATTAAGTGCTTCCCCAGAGAGCCTTTAGTGTGATACGAGACTATAGGGGGAATTTTCGGTGAGTGCTTCCCCAGAGAGTCTGCTTATTTACGTAGCTGAACCAGAGGGGTGATACTGTGTGTGCCTCCCAGAGGGTTTCTAGTACTATAGGTTGAACCATAAGGGTTAGGCTATGAGATCTTCCCAGAGGGTTACCTGTTTTCTTCATTGCTGACTGGTTACTTGTGTGCTATACTTGTTAGAACTGTGGATTGTAGCTGCTTGTGCTTTCCTGTTTACTACTTCTTGTTATGTACTGCCATGTATTCATTTGACTGTAAGGAATAAATCTTTGGGTGACTGCCTACTGGGATTGTATCTCACACCTTGTTTGGGCCATGCTTTTGGGCCCAAGCAGACTATGTTGCTGTAGGTATAGATAAGGGCAAGCACCCTTCTATTTCAGGATCTTGATTTCACCAGGAGCTGGGGAGCATGGGACCGAGTCGTGGCTCGCGATGCTGAGGAGCTTACTTTGTTTTTATTTTTCACTTGGTTTCAGTTATACTTCAACACATTTTTGTGTTTTCTATTTTCCTTAGATTCTTGTACCTGCTGCATCATTGTCATCGTATTTATATATCTACAATGCTTCCGCTGTTTGGTTTCTGTTGTTATGCATGTTGTTTACTGCTTCTGCTGATTATTGTTGTTTTATTACATTGTATACCTTACCGAATGAGGGCATAGTTTCCCCACTGACTCAACAAGGCCCTCACTACTAGTCAGCAGCCTCTGGCGTTTGGGGAAACGCGCTTGAGGTCATGTGGCGAACCGAGTATGGGGCACCAGTGGAGGGGCTCCGGATTCGGGTCATTACAAAGTGGTATCAGAGGGGTTCTTTTCTCTTTCTTTACTATTAGGAGACTTTAGCTAGGGATAGGACAGATTCAGTACTTGGCATTAAGCTGTTCTCAGGAGTAGCTAACCTGTGTACAGGAAAAGGCCATACTACCTCGTTAATTGTAGTTTGCTAGTTTTGAGATTTTATAGTTGATCTGATTTCACCTAGAGTGATTCACATGGCTTGTGCTATTACTATTTTGATATTGCAGTTCTAATTCTGTCGCAACCGGATGAGATGAGGGTATGTTGTCTCATGCATCATATAGAAACTTGTAGTAATCACATGCCATGAATTCTTGCCATGCCATCTAGGGTGCATTAGCGATTGCATGCTGTTATGATAGACCTTATGTAGATTATGCATGCTGTTGTGATAGTTTCTTGATAGATTCTATGTTGTTATGTTAGAAAACTGTTTTTTTTTTCTTTGTTTAAATTGAATGCCAAATTTTGGTTCTTGAGGTGTTATGGGCCCTCACGGATCAGAATTTGGCACTTTTTCGCCTTCTTTTTAGTGTTTCTGGAATTCTGTGCAGTTTCTGAGCTACTGCCCAGAAAAACCTAGACTACACGGTGTGTACTTTTTGGATACACGTTGTGTAGTTTTCAGGCCATGTCACTGACCGTGTGAGAAGAAACACGGTGTCGTGAAGTAACTTTAGGAACACGTCGTGTATGGTATGTGCATGTCATGTAGGTTCAGAGTCGTGTACCCAGTCGTGTCACTAACAACACGGGTCGGGGAGGCTCGGGTAGAATACGTTGTGTCCATAGGGAACACGTCGTGTTGTCTTATTCAGATACCGTCTGTGTCATGAACAACACGGTCCGGCGTTACCTTCCATTCCACATGCCGTGTTTGTGCGAAACATGTCGTGTAGTCTTGCCCAGGTACCCGGTCGTGTCACGAACAACATGGGACGGTGTCGCCTTCACCTATACACGCCATGTTTGTTCGGAACATGCCATGTAAGGTCCAGCCGTGTAGATGGCCGTGTGATCAACAACACGGTCCGCCGAAGCCTTGTCTAGTACACGCCGTGTTTGTTTGGAACACGCCGTGTAGTCTCGGGTTAAGTCGGACCGTGTGGGTTAGCCGTGTAAAGAGACTCGAGCAGGGGATTAGTTTTCTTGTACATGCTATGTGTTGGGGTCAACACGCCGTGTAGTTTAAAGTGTTACACGACTTGTGGGGCAGGAGTACACGCCCAAGTCTATAGCTTTAGAAGACACGTCGTGTAGTTTTATACATGTCGTGTAGTTGAGTTTTGTAAACTTTTGTGTTTTTCTTCCCCTGTTCCTGTTTTGTACCCTTGTGTTCTATGTCCTTTTTTTCCTGATCTAAGGTGTGCTTTTAATCTTTCAAAGCTATGCCTCCGAGATGTCCTCCGGTCATATGTTTGTCGTCAAGCAGTGATCAGACGCCAGACATGGATGATCAGGGACTTCCTGTAGATCCCCCAGCAAAGCCAGCCTTGGCACCGGTTGTTGTACTAGTTGCAAGCGTTGATGCGCAGTTCATGGAAGATTTCATGAGGATGATGTAGGCCTTCCAAGGAGCACCGCCTCCTGCCTCGTCTATGAGATACTTGATGCGGGTCTTTCAGCAGAAGCATCCTCCCACGTTCTCTAGAGAGTGAGGACCTCAGGCTGCAGAGTCATGGCTGGAATCCATAATGTCTATCTTCGAGTATCTGGAGATGCCTCCAGAGAGGTGGGTCAAGCTCGCCACCTACATGCTTTGAGACTCCGCCAAGAGGTGTTGGGACATGATCTCACAAGCGGGTCAACATCAGGCTATGACTTGGGAGGAGTTCCAGCGTGTGTTCTAAGACTACTTCTACCCGGAGACCCTGAGGGTCGATCGAGCCCAGGAGTTCATGAGCTTAGAGCAGGGTACTCTATATGCCATGGAGTATTCCTCTCATTTCACTGAGATGAAGCATTTTACACCCCTTTGGGACAGTAGAGTGGTGTTCTTAGCAAGGAAGTTCAAGGATGGTCTCAGGCAGGAGATCCACTCACAGGTGAACATCTTCCAGCTGACTTCCATTACTCCCATCGTCAATCAGGAATTGATTTCAGAGCGCAATCTGAGAGACTCTGGAGCTACAAGCCAGGGCGGTTATTCTTCCAGAGTTATCCATCCTCCAGATGACATCAAGAAGCATCATAGGGAGCTTACGCACGGTGATTCGAGGAAGCGAGATGCATCATCAGGTAGCCAGGTGACATGCTATCAGTGTGGCCGGACAGGGCACACGAGGCCGTAGTTCCAGAGGGACCCCGTGGAGTGCCGATCTTGCGGCAAGATGGGTCACCTTCAGCGTTTCTTCCAGGTTTTCTCACTAGTAGCTGGTGACCGAGGTTCTTCCATTACTCCTCGTTCAGGAGTAGCACCGCCAGTTTCTCACCAGTCGAGGAACTGGAGCTCTTCCGGCCGTTCGGGCCGAGGTGGAGGTCAAGGCCATGGCAGTCAGCCACCAGTTCCTCAGCACCAGCAGGAAGGTTCATCCCAGAGTGGTCATCCAAGGGTGCAGGGTCACGGTACAGGCCAGTCTTCCACCGTGGAGCAGACTTATCAGGAGCAGGATCTCGGCCCTTCTACTGTTCGAGGTACGATTTTAGTAGCCTCAGTTTTATCTTCATCCCTTTTTGATACTGGTGCTATGCATAGCTTTATCTTTGTTGCTATTATGAAGAGACTTGGACTCTACATCTTTTCTTCTTCCGACTCGTTGAAACTAGACACACCTTTGGAGATGAGGACATCTAGTGTATGCCAGTGTAGAGAGTGCCCTCTCGAGGTTGCAGGGTATCGCTTCTTATGGGATCTCTATGTCCTAGAGATGACAGGCTATGATGTCATCCATGGCATGGATTGGTTGATTCCTTTTCATGAAGTCATCGACTGTTATCGCCGCAGAGTGAGATTTGTTTCACCAGAGGGAAAGTCTTTTCTTCATAAAGGCGATTAGGACGTTTGGGCGAGTCGGGCAGGACTCGAGCATCTTGGGCAAGGAGGGGTGACGGCCCAGATTGATAGTCTTTATCTGGATAATCAGGGGACTCCACAGTTGGACTTTCCTTCAGTGGTGTATTGCTTTAGGGACGTCTTTCCAGGAGACTTTTCAGGTTTTCCTCTGGAGCGTGAGGTAGACTTCTCTATTAAGCTTGTTCCAGGAGAGGCACTGGTGTCCATTCCTCCCTATAGGATGGCCACACCTGAGTTGCAGGAGCTCAAGAATCAGTTGGAGGAGCTACATGCTAAGGGTTTCATCCGACCCAGTACTTCTCCTTGGGGTTCGCCAATCCTATTTGCAAAGAAGGAATACGGTACCCTTTGGCTTTGTGTGGATTATCGGAAGCTGAACCAGTTGACGGTCAAGAACCAATATCCCTTGCTGAGAATTGAAGACCTTTTTGATCAGCTTCGAGGAGCCCGGGTGTTCTCGAAGATCGACTTGAGGTCCAGTTATCATAATCTGCGCATTAGACCATCAAATATACCTCTGACAGCCTTCAGGAGCAGGTATGGTCTATACGAGTATACAATCATGTCGTTCGGTCTCACAAATGCACCTGCAGTTTTCATGGCACTGATGAACCGAGTGTTCCATCCTTACTTGGACTCCTTTGTCGTGGTCTTCGTGGAAGATATCTTGGTGTACTCTCACACTCGACACGACCATTCCACACATCTTGAGATCGTTCTGAGTACACTGAGAGAGCATCGGATTTATGATAAACTCTCAAAGTGACACTTTTGGATAGATCAGATTTACTTCTTGGGTCACGTCATCTCAGAGGAAGGACTATCAGTGGACCCAGAGAAAGTGAGAGTTGTAGTTTCCTGGGAGCAGCCGAAGAACGTCTTTGAGGTACAGAGTTTCCTAGGGCTGGATGGATACTATAGACATTTCATTCAGGACTTTTCTCATCTATCAGCACCTGTGATAGGTCTGACCAAGAAGCGGGTGAAGTTCTTATGGTCAGATTCTTGTGAGTCAGCCTTTCAGAAGCTTAATGGGAGGTTGACGTTAGCACCGATACTAGTCTTGCTGGAGCTAGGCAAGAACTACACTGTTTACTGTGATGCTTCAGGTATCGGGCTAGGATCCGTGCTTATGTAGGTAGATGGAGTCATTGCGTACGGGTCTCGGTAGTTGAGGCCACATGAGAGGAACTACCCTACGCACGATTTGGAGTTAGCTGTTGTTGTTCATGCCTTGTGCTGTTGGAGACACTGTCTTCTGGGAGAGAACTTTGTGGTCTTCACTAACCACAAGAGTCTCAAGTATATCTTCACTCAGTGTGATCTGAATCTGAGGCAGCGCAGGTGGGTCGAGTATCTTCAGTCTTTTGATTTCGAACTTTCCTATACGCTGGGAAAAGGCAACGCCGTGGCTGATGCATTGAGCAGGATAACACAAATTCATGCAGTTCAGAAGGCCAGTAGTGAGTGGAAACTGATGGCTCTATTCTCTGAGATTCATCTGGAGGTGCATGACAGACTCGGATAGACTTTTCTATCTTCTATAGCCGTTACCTCCATGATACTTGATCAGGTACGGATGAGGCAGCTATCAGACTCAGAAGGCTTAGTCCTGCAGGAGAGTGTGTCAGGAGAGGACCCTCTTCCTGGATGGACAGTGTGCGAGGATGAGATCTTGTGTTTCCAAGGATGTGTATGGGTGCCAGCAGACATACGCGAGGAGCTGATGCGGGATTTCCATTCCTCTTTTTGGGCAGTTCATCTTGGCGTCACCAAGATGTATAGGGACCTTCATCGCCAATACTGGTGGCCAGGTATGAAGAAGGATGTTGCTGGTTTTGTCATGAGATGTTCTACTTGTCAGCAGGTGAAATCAGAGCATCAGTGACTAGCAGGGCTTTTACAGTAGTTAAAAATTCCAGAATGGAAGTGGAATGATGTTGCGATGGACTTCGTGACCGGGTTGTCGAGGTCACCTCGGGGAAACGATGCTGTTTGGGTTGTTGTCGACATGCTTATGAAGGTTTCTCACTTCTTGCTGATCAAGGAGACTTTCAGTGTCGATGATCTGGGACGACTTTACATCAGATAGATCGTTCATCTGCATGGAGTTTCGCACTCTATTGTTTTAGATAGAGATGCGTGTTTTACCTCTCGGTTCTAGCAGGGACTTCAGAAGGCCTTGGGTACACCGGTACTTTTGAGTACAGCATACCATGCCCAGATTGATGGCTAGTCTGGGTGCATGATCCAGGTGCTTGATAATATTCTCCAAGCTTGCATTCTAGACTTTGGAGGTTCTTGGGAGAAGCATATTCCTTTGGTGGAGTTCACCTACAATAACAGTTTCCAGGTGACCATTCAGATGGATCCATACGAGGCTTTGTACGTTAGGTCATGCTGATCACCCTTATGTTGGCTGCAGGCAGGAGAGGTAGCTTTGTTAGGGACTCGTCTCGTTCAAGAGACCTCGGAACAGATAGAGCTGATTTGAAGAGGATGACTATGGCACAGTCTCGATAGAAGTCTTATGCTGATCAGCAGAGAAGACCTATGGAGTTCGAGGTCGGTGATCAGGTTTTCATGCGTGTCGCACCGAGGTTGGGACACAAGAGGATTCAGAGATAGGGTAAGCTTTCACCGTGGTATGTCGGGCCATTTGAGGTCTTGGAGAGAGTTAGGCCGGTCGCCTATTGGTTGCAGCTACCTCAGTGGTATTGGTCCATGCACGACGTCTTCCACGTCTCTCAACACCGACATTACTTTTCAGACCCATCTCACATCCTTCAGCCCGAGGAAGTTGAGCTTGAAGAGGATGCATCATTCAAGGAGCATCCTATCCGGATTGTCGATCAAATTACGAAGGTTCTCCACATGCGGTCTATTCCTCTGGTACGACTGTTATGGCAGCACGGGCGAGTACAGGACGAGACTTGGGAGAGGGAGACTGATGTACGATCGTAGTGGCCGGATCTGTTCGGTGTTTCTCCTTCTCCGCCTCATTAGGGAAATTTGAGGAAGAATTTCTTTAAGGGTGGAAGTTTGTAAGAACCCGGATCTCTTTTCAGGTATGTTTTCCCTTTTTCTGGAGTTTTTAAGGAAAATAAATTTTTTGGAACTTTCAGAAGTACAGGTCGTGTACTTTATGAGTACACGCTGTGTACTCTTCCCGGCTCAAATCCATGTGTTGGCCGTGTCCGGGCCACACACACAGTGTGTAAGGCTGAGGTGGAGGCCTATTAATTTGGAGTACGGAAAATTGAAGTACATTCCATGTACTCAAGAAGTACACGCCATGTACTTTATTTTTTTTCATTAAACGGATCGGGGTCGCGCCTAACCCCCAAAATCATCTTCTTCTCCAGATTTCGTCCGCCAGGAAGCGACCGTACAGCCAAATCTTCTCCAAGCTCCCGCCCCACCATCCGTTCTCCGATTTGAGCATGGTCGATTATGTTGGAATCACAGCGGTGATTTCTTCCTTCTGTTTTTGCCTTGTTTCTTGATTCCTCCTCATTTCCAAGTCATCGTGGGATGAACGTTTTGTGTGTTTTCTCAGATCTACATTGTTATAAGAGGAATCTATCATCGTGGTTCACGTATATCGAACTCCTCGGATCGAGGTAGGTGGTTTGTTCCTTTCTATAGAAAGTTGATGAATATTATGTACAAATTCCACCAATACCCATGAACGGGGTATTGCATGTTTCCTGTTTTTCCCCTACTGTTTGCCTACTTTTCTTGTTTTATTTAGTAGAAGTTATTTCTTGTGAGTAGAGTAATTTATATTATGATCAAGTAGCTTTTCAATGATTTTTTTTCCTATTAGGCGTTTTGCCAGTTGCCATGCCCAGCTGTAGGATAGCGGAACTGTTGTTTTGTTATTGCTGTTAAGCCATAGAATGATAGCCAAGTAGTTCTTGAGGTTTACTTGGACGGTATACATGCGCTGAGCATGTTCAGTTGTACTCAGGACTGTGAGAACCTAGAGTAGCAGACCAAAGGGATAATTGACAGAAGGGCTTCTCCATAGTGTCTTTTAATTATTATGCGAGACTATAGGGGGAATTGATGTTGAGTTCTTCACCAGAGAGTCTGTAGATCCTCGACGAGGGCCACAAGGGGAATTGACGTTGAGTGCTTCCCCAAAGATCCTTTTGCACGATACGAGACTATAGGGGGAATTGACGGTGAGTGCTTCCCCAGAGAGTCTGCTTAGTTACGTAGCTGAACCAGAGGGGTGAGACTGTGTGTGCCTCCCAGAGGGTTGCTAGTACTATAGGTTGAACCATAGAGCTTAGGCTGTGAGAGCTTCCCAGAGGGTTACCTGTTTTCTTTATTGTTGACTGCTTACTTGTGTGCTATACTTGTTAGAACTGTGGATTGTAGCTGCTTGTGCTTTCCTGTTTACTGCTTCTTGTTATTTACTGCCATGTATTCATTTGACTGTAAGGCATAAATCTTTGGGTGATTGCCTACTGGGATTGTATCTCACACCCTGTTTAGGCCATGATTTTGGTCCCAAGAAGACTATGTTGTTGCAGGTATAGACAAGGGAAAGCGCCCTTCTACTTCAGGATCTTGATTTCACCAGGAGATGGGGAGCATGGGAGCGAGTCGTGGCTCGTGATGCTGAGGAGCTTAATTTGTTTTTCTTTTTCACTTGGTTTCATTTGTACTTCAGCACGTTGTTGTGTTTGCTTTTTTCCTTAGATACTTGTACCTACTGTATCATTTTCATCATAGTTATATATCTACAATGCTTCCGTTGTTTGGTTTCTGTTGTTTTGAATGTTGTTTACTACTTCCGCTGATTATTGTTGTTTTCTTACCTTGTATACCTTACCGAATGAGGTCATAGTTTCCCCACTGACTCACCAAGGCCCTCACTTCTAGTCGGAAGCCTCTGGCATTCGGGGAAACGCTCTTGAGGTCATGTGGCGAACCGGGTATGGGGCACCAGTGGAGGGGCTCTGGATTCGGGTCGTTACAAAATTTAATATTTTATGAACCTAATAGTATATTTTTACTTTCTCTCAGGCTATTCAATGCTTCAATCTAATATATCTTATTTTCTCCTCATCCTCCCTACTCATCGATTGATTTTTCGGTGAGATCTATTTGTACCTTTTTAATCATAATTCTTACTTTACATTAGAATATTCATATGGTGAATAATGTTTTTATAGTTAATTCATTGTCCATATAATTAATGTATTGTTTTATATTTATTTTTAATTTATTTCTTTTCAGTATTACTCATATAAAAATTATTTTCTCATACAGGTGGTTTCTTTTATTCGACTTTGGGTGGTTTGTTCAAAGCTACTCATGCTCATGAGAGATTGGAATTTAAGCATGTAATTAAGATAATGTTTATAAAGAAATGTGTTTGAAATTTATACAACTATCTGAATAAGGTTGATTCCTTCTACCTATTTAATAACGTTTTTCATCATTTTATCTACTATTTATAAGTTAATTTCCTTATCATTTTTATATAATACTTATTTAGTTTTTTTCACAAATATTTTGAGATTTCATGTTTTACTATCAACTATCTGCAACAAGCCACAAAAGGGATAAAATGAATCTTTCTACCAATATAATCATTTTTTTCATATTCATTAACCTTCTTTGTTGAACTTCCAACACTATATATTGATTCGATATTATTAGCTAAAAAAATTCTCCTTATTATAAGATAGGAGAGTACAGGAATCTCATGTTCCCATTATTTTGAATTCACATGATATAATGGGAACATGAGATTATTATTCTCTTTTAACTTTCAACAATGAGAAAAAAGCTTCACCTAAGAACATCAAGTCAATATCTAGTATTGGAAATTTGATATAGAAAGAAAATGGAAATTTGGTTTCATTTTTAATTATGATTGTTTTGATACTTTGTGACATGTACATATCAACCAATACACAATCCGATATATGATGGGACTAGTATGACTCCAATTGATTCTTTTTATTTAAAATTGATATGAATTTCAGTAAAAAGGAAAACTTCCATACTCAAAATTGAGAAAACGTATTTCAATTGTTTTGAAACTTTAGTGCTATGATTCATAAGTCATATGGGACATTAATGAATCATATACACCTCAATTTGACACACTATGTGACTGATATGACTCAACGTTTATGTTATAAATTTAAAATTGATAACTTAGTTCAAAAAAATATCACTCACTAAAAACAAATCAAACATGTTATTATTTTCTTGATAATTTAGGACATTGATTCATAAGTAATTTGGGATGTGTAGGAATCCTTATCACATCAAACTGATACATTAAGTGATTAGTATAGGTCAAATTGTGTGTTTCCAGTTTAAAATGAAAATTTAGTAAAAAAACAAGTATCTTAACCAAAACTGAGAAAAATAATTCATGTTGTTTTGATACTTTAGGATAGGGATCCATAAGTAATTTGATATATGTATGAATCAGATGTACCTCAATCTAATGCATGGTGGGACTGGTATGACCCAAAGTGAATTTTTTTATTTAAATATGACATCAATTTTAACAAAAAGGACAACTAACCTACTCAAAACTAATAGAAAAAATTCATATTGTTTTGATACTTTATGGAAACAATACATAATTCATTTGTGACATGTAGGAAGTAGTCTCATCACAATCTGATACACGATTTGGCCGTTATGACACAATGTGTCTATTATCAGTTTAAAATCTATAGTTTAGTTCAAAAAAATCACTCACTAAAAGTTAAGAAAACATGATTGATTTTTCTTAATAATTTATGAAATTGATTCATAAATAATTTGTGAAATTTATTAATCATTATCAAATCAAACCAGTACATGATGTGTTCGGTATGACTCAAAGTGTGTGTTTCCAGTATAAAATGACATTTTAGTAAAAAAGAAAATTGATGTAATACAAACTGAGAAAATACATTTGGATTATTTTGATACATTATAAAATTGATCCCTAATCCATTTGGGATCTATAAGAATTATCCACCCCTCAATAAAATTCACAGTGTTAGTGATGTGTCTCCATGTGCATCTTTTTATTTAAAATTGGCATCAATTTTAGTAAAAAGGGAAACTCACCCACTCAAAACCAAGAAAACACATAAATATTATTTTATTCATTAGGCAAATAATCCATGAGTAATTTTTTATGTGTAAGAAAAGGCTTTAACTAAATTCAACACATGATGTGTCTGGTATGGCTCAATGTGTTTGTTATCAGCTTGAAATCAAAATTTTTGTTCAAAAAGTTTCACTTATAGAAAACCAAGAAAATGCACTCAAATTGTCTTTATAATTTAGGAAAATGATTAATAAGTTATTTTTTATGTGTAGGAGTTAGTATTATGTCAAACTGATACACGATGAGATAGATATGAGTAAAAGTGTATGATTCCAGTTTAAATTGATATTTTAGTAAAAAAGAAAAGCAATATACTCAAAATCGAGAAAACATATTCTGATTATGTTGATACTTTAAGAAATTGATACATAAGTCATTTGAGATGTGTAAGAATTAGCCACACCTCAATTCAATGCATGGTGTGACCAGTAAGAATCCAGTTTTATTTTGTCAATATATAAGTATCATTTCAGTTTAAAAAAAAGCATTATATTGACAAAACTGATTAAACGGGCCTAGATTGTTTTCATTTTATTTAAATTTTGTATTAATACTTTATTTTTCTGATTTCATGGTGCTTTTTTTCTATGGTGTAATGTTACAGCACATTGATCTGGTGCTACAGTGTGATTTTTTAGCACGCTACAGTATTCCCCCTTATTAGTGCATTAAAAAGTACTGATAAATGTATCCTTCATCATCACTTATATAAGAACTGATAAAAGTATATAGATTTTAATCATTCTCCAATAGTAAGTGTTTCTCTAACACTGATAAAGGAAATTTTTTGTGCTATTAAAGGCATATATCGTAGTATTGTCTCAGTATCTTAATATATCTTAGAATACATTAAGATATCATAAATTAATACCACCAAAAATTTATCAATCTAGTCATTTATTACTCTATTCATTATATACATAAACACAAGAGTTGAATTATTTAATTTAAAAGGCATTATAGTGAACTCATAATGTTCATACCATGTATGAAATTATTTCTTCAATATATTATCCTTCTTCACCAATAGTTGATGATAAAAAATGTGAAGATTCTTATTTGAAAAATATATTTCTCCTTGATGTTGATCGAATAAGGTTTTAATGCATGCTAAAGGTTACTTATTCTTTATAGTGATGGAATTGATCTCTATATAATTAATGTACAATCTAATGAGACCATACTTATTTTTCAAGAATAAAATAAGTGCTCACTATGGTGAAAAACAATTATGTATAAATACCTTATTACTCAACTCATGAAGTTATTTATTCAACTCCAGAAACTCAATTAATCCCATTATACTGTGATTTTTAGATATAGACCTTGAATCAGGAATGAGTTTAATAGATAAATCAAATTAATGCTCTGGTGGATAAACACGTAATTATTCTGAAAAAAACATCAATATATTTTTATATTATAGGTATATCATCTATTATTAGGATATCTTCTACATCTATAGATTACGGTTGATCTTCCACTCTACCTAATATTTCATTAATGAGAGCTATTAAGGGATGATGGGGAAATGATTTTTATATTGAATTTTTCCATCTAAACACAAGATATTCCACTTCAAATTCATGAATTGTAAAATTCTTCTCTTGGAAATAAAATTTTTCATTATATATTGAAAGAAAATTAATACCAAGTATCGTATCAAATTTAACCATTGGTATAATAACCAAATTTTCAAATATGGTATTCCCAATTATAATAATTAGAAATTTATAAAACATCATTTCTACAATAAGACTACCACTTGGTTTCTTTATTAATAACACCCATAATAGTGTTTTGAGGAATTATATAATGTTTTTGAAAAACATAAAAGGTATAAAAGTTTTTGAGGATCAAGAATCAAGTAAATAATTATCTAACTTTGAATAAAAAAATAAAATTACCTTCCACTACATTATTAATAACTTCAACTTTAGTTGTGGTAATCGCATAAGCTTCGGATTTCTAACTTTTTCTTTTTCTGAGGTAAATTTCCTAGATATTTGGTGTATTGGTTCAAATAATGTCCCTTATCTATAAAATTAAAGAATTTAATATCAATATATTATGAATTTACATTACATTGGGGAGCTTGATGTACTTTTACTAAGCACTTGTAACAAACTCATGTACCCATACTGTAATACATAGGTGTCTATTACCATATTTATAACATGTGGGAAATCACATCCATCATTTATTATCCTCAATAACATTTTTCATTCCATGATTCTCATCTAGCCTCTTATCCTCTATTATTTTTGTTGAATACATACATCTGGGAGTAATTATTTTAGTATTAATATCTCATGATACAATATCCTCATTTGATGAAAACTTTTCAGAGACCAATACCCTTTCAAGGCACTTTTTTGAACATTAAAATAAATTATTAATACTACTTTCTAGTATACATACATAGTCCAGAAAATTCCTAGATAACCTTGTAAAATTATCCTCATATTCAAAAACATTATGTTCCTTATTTTTTCTATGATTAAAGATATTTCTTTACATTTCTTATCTATATTCATGAGGGAAGTATTTTTTAAATAATAACTCCTTAAAATCTCTTAATTACATACACTTTAACTCATATCCCCCTTTAGTGTTTTGAATTTTTAACCACCATTGGTCAGAATATCCCTTTAGATGATAGACCTCTATGGTGACTCATTCCTTTTCACTAAATTTCAAAGAAAGAAAATTATTCTATAGAGACTTGGTATATTCATCATCCAACAATATATTATTAGTTACACTGAATACTAGTGGATTTTTTTTGAATTATGTTCCCCAACATAGTTATGCCATGTGGTGGATTATTTAATCACTCTATATGGGATTGGTTATTTGTTATAAGCTAGATCAACCACCCAAATATAGTTATGAAGTAATTGGCCTCAAATATTGTTTTATTAATTTTTTATGGGGTAATATCTCTACATTGAATAAATTTGCTGACATAGTTCCCATTCCTCCCAATATTTTCTATCTTTCTATAATATCATACACATAATTAGCTCATAACATTGAATTGAAAATACACTTATTATTTTAATTTATAGAGTGTTCCCTATAAATATTAAAGGTTTTTTATATAACTTAGAAAATATAACTATGTTCCTCTAAACCTATTCACCAAGGTTCTTATCAAACATGATCAGATAACAAATGTAACATCTCATACCCCAAAAACCCAGAGCCTATAGTTACATTACATTATAGGTACAGAATACTAGAGTTCCCATAAGATCAAACAGCTTAATAGCCTTGGAAAATTTGATACATAATTATATTAAATTTGAAATATAATATTCAACATGAATTCTCCATGAGAATATTACTATACCTTCTATATAATCCCTAAAAATTACATATAATCCTATTAAAGTATTCCTAGGGAAAGGAAAACGTATAAGGGTGATCCCATACACTAAGCAAATAGTAGAATATTGTGGAGTATTATATAACGTAAACATAGAATAAGTGATATATCAATAATAAATAAACAACATGAATCCGTGATCAACTGAAATTGCGAGCATCCTATATCCATGATAATTAGTGAAAACATGGATAAAATTAATTATTGATCTGATATAGATGGAATCTATAATTTTAAAAATAAAAAACTTACTGTAAGGGAATTTTACAAGGAACTTATCCTCTTATGAGAGGATTTATACACCAAAACCCAACCTATTTTGTTTTATGAGAACTTTTAATGAAGAATAGGGAAATATAATTTTGGGTCCCCACCCATCACTAAATTAGATCCAATTCATTCATCATAAGAGTCATCATAACATTCTATACCATTAAATGATAAACATATTTCTAAATAAAACATTTCTATATATATAATAAGAAATATAGGTATCAAATAATTCTCTATTCATTATAATATTTGGGATTTCTATAATAACATTCCTTAGAAGTGTTGGGGTATCATCAAAGTAACATGAAGTACCATCGTTAAAAAAATATAGGGGTGAGGGTGTTTTCAATTTTATAAGTTATCCACGGAGCATTGTAGTTGAGTTAAATATTCTGTATTGGTATGATATCATGGTAATGGTAGGAAAAATCATTTATCATGGTTCATTTAGAGAATGTGAATATTCTAAAGAATATCCACATGGGAGTGTCTTGCTCAGGGTGTATTCCTAAGCTCGCTCATCGTGCATCAAGGTAGTGATTGATTCAATGCAAAACTAACCCAATTTAAGGTTATTAACCATTGTTTAATGTATAACATAGCTTCATCCACTTTCTAGTATCTATAAAAATATTTATTTTCAAGTAAATTACATAGACTTTTACTTTTCCAAAACATATCATTATTTTTCTTCCCTAGAAAAGCTTTTGTTTTACAATGGTTTTTGTAAATCTTAAATCAAAAGAATATGATGTAGTGTTAAAAATGTATAATTATAAATCCCTTAAATTTTATGAGTAATATGTAAAAAATCTTCCATGGATATTTATTTCCCATACAAAGAAAATATGTCATGATTATAACATGATTCCCAAAGAATGAAGATCGGGATGGAAAAACCCCACCATGGATTTGGTAGAGATTAAAACCACTTAGTTCAAAGTAAATTAGCATGATCATAAAATAAAATTAATAAATTAATTTCATGACATAAAATCTCAAAAAAATAAATATATACACCACATAATAGAAATTATTTTCATATTGAAAAACATGACTCAAAGTGAGAAATTTGAGATGGAAAACTCATACCTTCTCCCATAAATTCCAAGAACATAATTTAAACACCAACATAATTAATATATTTATCTTAATAACATGATTTATAACTATAATAATATCCGTTTTCATCAATACTCTTCATAAATGGTTAGTTTATACATGAATTATTCTATTTTTGAATCCTTGCTTATAGATGTGATCATTTGTACTAATTTGGTATATTGGTGTTCATATTAATTATTCTTAAAAAATTTATTATTAAAAGGTCATTATAGATTAATTTCATGGATTTTTTATAATGAATTATTATGTTTCAATCTCCATTCATTAATGTTTTAGATCTTATCCATGAAGTTGAAGTCGATAATAAGAATATTTTGGTGTCTTTTAAAAAATGGAGGGTGTTTCATCGATTAATAAATTAGATAATGAAAAATAAATCTATAGAACCAAAAATATTATTTAAACATATATATAATATGATACTAGTAAAAAAATTTCACATTTATTCATGGTATAAATTCAAATTTTTGTTTAAGTAGGTGGTCAACCCAACAGAAACATAAATATTCCATTATTTAATGAATGATTATGAGGTTATTTGGTTGTGAAAAAAATTATACCAAAAAAATAATGATCTAATTTAGTGTTAATTATTTATATAAACTATCATTTTAAGTATTTATAATAATATTTAATGGATATGAAAATCCTACATAATTTGAATATAATATAGTCATCTTAGAACCCTTATTAAAAACTACTAAATTTTTATGATCTTTTATTGATCATACCATTAATAGTTCAATTAATTTATTATATCATAACCTTAATGATAAAAAAATCATATTTATTCATAAAACCCATCATTATATGCAACCTTTTAAGGAGATGAAGTAAAATTAAAAATGTTGTGTTGTGATAGTGGTTGTTTGTACAACACACGAGCAGTCATTTTTTTATAAATGGATTGGGTTTAAGAATAAATATTGATAATATACATAATATAATAACATTAATGTATAATAATGTTAATAATATCACTATATTAGTGTGGTTAGAATAAATTTCAAAGAATATAATTAAGAATAAAACTAAAAAATGTGATAATACTCGTGTTAGGGATGTTAATTTTCATTGAAACTATCCTCATTAGTGAAGGCATTATGCTAATAGATGATTACTAGAAGATTAGTATAGTGTAATTTTATTCATTTAGAATGAATAATTTTAGTTTTTTAAGAGGAATCCTAATGTGTAGGAGTTCATTGAAGATTTTGTGAGAGTTCCCTTTTATAAGTGGTGAGAATGACATTTTTGTAAATATTTCAATGTAATATAAATGGAGAACGTGTTAAATATTCCATGTGGCTCTAAAAATAGGAAATATTGTATTTTTTAAGAGATAAGATTGACCCAAGCCTCTTCCAATAACTTATATAAATAACTTTATCATGTTTTGATCCCCTTCACCCCTTGAATTATTACTTTTACAATATCAGTTTTTTCAATGAAAACTTGTTTTTACCAAATAATACATTATATATAAGCCTACAAATAATGTGATAATTGTTAAAAAAAATGAACCTATTAATTAAATATTCTAAATTTATTTTTTATGTTTAAATTTCTTTAGGTGTCAAATATTAATTTTAATATGAAAATTTTATAATATAATGAAAAAAATTAGAAAAATATTTCTTGAGTTACAAAATACCAAGCATGGTTTTGTGAACTAGAGTTAATATTTTAAAATTTATAATTTCAATTATAAAATAAATATTTTTAATTAATTATTTAATAAATTTATTATATACTAATAATGGCATAAATGTTGTTGTGTTAGTAAAATTGGTATATGCACTATTCACCTAAAAAAAAATTTTATAAAAAATTTAAAGCTTCATCTTAATATAATATCATTATAAAAACTTCAAAAAATTAAGTTTAATTTTTTAAAATACAATTCTAACATTGATAAATTAAAATTTTAAATAGAATTATGAATAAACGATCTCTAGAGTGTGCATTGAGTAATAGTTCTGTATATATTGTTTACCTAGTACAGTAGGGTCTCGGGTATTAAAAATATGGAATGATATTTCAGATTATATATATATATATTATTTATTTATTTATTTACAATTTATTTAATTAAATTTTATTACATTTTAATTTATTTTTGTAATTTTTTGTGTCAATAATGATTTATGTACCTTATGACGCTACCCTTCTTAAGGAGAGACATAATAATGATATATAAGGTGAATAACAGACATGAGTTTAGTAAGAAGACAAATATGAGAAATAGTAAAATATTCCTCAAACTAAACAAATATAATGTTATTATTTTTGAAATTTTTGTAGACATTCATTAATCAAAAAATATGATGTCTGAAATTAGAGGGTTTATAGAATTCATGTAGACAAACTATTGACCAAAAAATATTTTTCATTAATTATATTGGGTTAAGAACCAAAATTCATATTTTAATTTAAATTGATAGAATGAAAAATGATGTTTTTATTATGAGTTAAACAATTTGGGAGAACATTATGAAAATATTTTAGTAAAAATTCAATATTTTTACAAATGATAAAATAATAAAATTTAGATTATTTATCATTTTTTATACCATAAATAGGGAATTTATACTAGAACATTTTATGATAATCTATGGATATAGGGTTGTGTTAAAGAGTCTTAAAAAATTGTGGAAAATACTTTTAATAATTTACCATGGAACTATAGAGTAAAATATAAATCCTTGATCCCTAGTTAATATAAAACCATTATAGACCAAGAAAATTGAGATAATTTCATTTTCAATAATCATAAGGAGTAATTTAAGGTAAATTTTCACTAATTCTTATTAATTTCAATTAAAATGTAAAAAATAAATTTCCATATAAATTTTTATTTCTAAAAAAATAATGGAGTTTATAAAATTAACAACATCTTTGTACAACACCCATACCCCTTTAGTAAATCAAGGATGGGGTACTTTTAACCTTATAAACTACTTGTATATAATTTTTGTTAATAATAAAACTTTGATGTCACATAGAACAAAAATTGATTTATTTTTTTATATTGATATGTTCATTAATCACTTCTAAAATTATGAGAAACATTTTTAAATATTAAATAACTAAAATATATTTATATATAATATATAAAAACATAATAATGACTACATAGTTTCCTTTTTATTATCTATTTTTTGACCAAATATTAGTCAACTATCCTTATTGAAGAGGAACTACTTATAGTGTAATTGAATCATACATTAATTTATGGTCACATTAGAGGTGTAGGGCATCAAGTCTAAATTATAGAAAAAATTTAGAAATAACTATAAAATATGCATTCTGATAATAAAATCAAAAGGGTAAATACTATATTTGAGGCTTTTTGGGGAAACTAGTGTAAGAAAAATCAATTAGTATATTTTCTTAATTTTTATTTTTGTATCAAAAAATACTATCAAAAGAAGAACTAAAACATTAAATAGACTCACATACTACCAGTATAATCGGTGTTTATTTTCTATAAATGCATACCAAGTTATATATAATCAAATTTTTCAATCAATTTTAAATACTTATGAAACAAATTATTATTGTTTATATATTAATTTTATAATATTATAAGGTAAAATTTATTTTCATTTATTTTTACCAACACCCATCACCACATTATTTCAATGGGTATAGTGTGAAATAGTCTAATTGAAACACAATAAGATAAAAATAATATGAAAAAAAATAATATGAGAATTGGGATTTGAATATCTCCCAAATTTATATTTTAGATACCTCAACCCATTAGTTATATTGGTATTGAAATGGTGTAACATGATATTAAAACATTAAAACCATGGTAGTTTAATTTTATAATTCCACTCAATATTATAGGGTGATGTAATTTTATTTTTATATTATATTTAATATTTTTTACAAAGAATGAAATTGTAATAAAAAAATATATATAAACAATCTATTTTAAATTCCAATCATGAAAGTTTAAAACAATATACTATAATTATAATCAAGATACTTTTGTTTTTTAATTTAAATTAGTTATAAATTTTTATATTTTTATGGAGTATTGGAAGATCATTTTGATATATCTAATTAAACTGACGATATATTTACTAGATCGAATTCACGGATATCTAAAAAACAACCACATAAGATATTTTTGAACCCACTTGAGTATTATATTGTATTTTTTGTCAATAATGTTTCACATTGGATGAAAAATGAACTATTTTTAATGTTCAAGACTATAAATAATGATAAGAGAGATGTTTAAAACATTTTATAAATGATAGTCATTTCTAGATAGTGAGGGATTTTTCATCAGACACCATTCTTGATAAGGTAGTTCTAAGTTAATAAACATTACATTTCTTGGCTCAGATACTGAATAAGGTGAACTAATTTCCTCTAATAAAAAAATAAAACATAAAAATAAATTTTTGATCACTTACATACACAAGGACCATTTAGGATTATAGTTTTATATAATTAGTAAAAACATTTATATAAACAATTCCCATGAATTCAAATGACCATTTCTCCCATTTAACCAAGAATTTTTTATTTTAGATTAGGTTATAAACATTATCCTTGTGAAATTACTTATAGACATAATTCATTCAACCTCATTATTTATAACTAAATTAAGAGGATAACATAATAAGGTTGAGGTAAAAAAATTATTAAGGGTAAACATAAGCCTTAAAAATTATCAATGATCATAATAAGTGCATGAGGTTGATGAAAACATCAATGTGTATAAGTGAACCACAAAACATTTCATAACCATCCATATATAGATGATCAAATATGAAAAAATGGAAAAGGAAATAGTCATAATAATCAATAATCATTATCCATTTGATATTAATCTTGATCGTTAGAAAAATTATAAATCCGTAACAAGCATCGCAGAAATGTTTTGGTATCTTGGAACATTTTTTCTTCATAGCCAACGTTAAACCGATGTTATAAGTAACTAGAGACTAGTTAAATGCGTAGTAGAAACCCTCAAGTAACCCTGTATTTATTTCCTATCAATAAACAGTACATTAATATATTTATTAGAGAAATATTTATGTGTACCCATCATTTAATCTATAACGGGCTCAACCAATAATATCTAGGCCACCCCATGTTAAGTTGTAATGGGCTTACCCGGTGTAATTTGGGCAACCCATTTTTCATGTATAATGTCCAAGAACCACAACATGAATATATTTAATTGATATTTTAATTCGTTAAAAAACTTATAGAAACCATCATTATTATATAATAACTGGATTTACCCATAAAACAAATGGGTTTCATGTAAATATCTTTGAAACATGATTATACCATGGAAAAGAAATGGGGTCCATGACTATCTCTTTAAAACAATCTGAATACGTCAAAATAAAGGATTATGATGGTATAAATAACAAATATCCCCAATAAAGGATAAGTGAAAACAAGGTTTTGGAAGTTGATGAATGGAAATACCTTTAAAATATCATTAAAAACATTTTGAGAAAAAATACCCATTTCATTTTGAAAATATTTTTTAAACCATAAAACATTTTGAAAATCATTTTAGTTGAAAATAAACTTGAAATAAAATAAAATAGGATTTTAAAATCTTTGAAAAAAATTATTTAGGAAAATATCCTTTCATATTTTAAAAAACACTTTTTAAAATAATTTCGAAAACATTTTTAAAAAACATAGTTTTGGAAGGAAAAGAGTTTTCAACCAAAAAAATGATTATTCATAAAAAAATTAATCTGAATATGAAGGTAAAAAATTTATTCACAAGACATAAATATACTGGAAGAAAATTCATGAGAATTATTTAGTTTTTGACCATAATATTTCAATATTGGATACTTAATCACAAATAATCTTGACAATCGATGAGATTGTAATATCAAACTCATTCCACATTGGTAACTTTGAATCATAATCTCAATGAAAGGGTTAAATTAAATTAAACTTACAATACCATAAACATAAATAAATTCCTAATATTATATGTCAATGGGTATTTATATACACCTCATAAAATAATATAGGTTCATAACACGATATAAGTCTCAAAGAAGGAAAATTGTGAAAAAAATCAATATCCTCTTTGGTATATTTGAAATTATAAACCCTAAAAAAGAAACATAATAAAATAGAAATTTAAATAGACATAAATTTAAGGATAATAATTATACAATTCATTAATGGTAATTGTATACACCACAAAACAAAAATAACTCATCAATATGGTATGTATCTCACAAAAATAAAAGTGATATAGGAAAAACTTGTACCTTGAGTCTGATTCCTCACACTTGTTCTTTATCTTACTGAATAATAATCTTATGTTAATTATTTAATTTATTTACTAACCTTTTTTATTCTTATTATTAATTTTATTTCCCTTATTAACAATTTATATACAACTACTTAATCAATTAAGTTTAAGTCAGATATTTTGACCATATTCAGCTTATGTTTGAAAAATGATTTTGATATATCGACTAAGGTCAATGAGGTCATTATTTAAAAATATAAATAATAATAATCATTTCATAATTTTCATATTTATAAATAAATTATATTATTAAAACAAATCATGAAATATGGTTATGAAAAATGAACTAATGTTACGATCATGGAAATGGTAGGTCATATGTACGCATGTGTAATGTTTCCATTTTTCAAGGATCATTATGGAAAGAAGGTAAGAAATATTTTATATTTAAATAATAATAATTATATCATTAATACCATGATATTTATCTATATATACTTATATATATCACTCATATGTTGTAAAAGGACTCACATCGCTTCGAGGAGGCGGTAGTCCACTCATCCATGAATGATGTTATCAGTTTTTCAGTGTGTGAAATATAAATAAATTAAATGATATATTATATTTTAATAAATATAATTATGTATTTAATATAATAATAATTTCATTTATATCATTTATATTTACTATCTATACTCTTATTACCATCCATGTAATGTGTCAGTGAAAAATGCTTGACATCGCTTCGTGAGGCGGTAGTCCATCATACACACGAATGAAGTTATTGTATCCCTTATAGAATGGAATATAAAAATGTTAAATATGATATAATTACCCCATAGGTATAATAATATTATAAATATCATATATAAACTTTAGATACATCATTATTTCTATCCTTGAGAGGTGGTAATGGAAAAACGAATGACATAGTTTCATAAAGCGGTAGTCTGTCGTACACACGTTTAATGATTTCAAGAACCATTTTAGGGATGTATGTGTGGGTGTAGTTTTTAAACATAAAATTAAAAAATATAATTATATTTAGGATACTAACACAATTTTATAATCATGATATAAAAATAATTTAATGATGTGGAAAAGGAAACAAAATAAAAATTCTTTTAAATGTGTATTACCTCTTCTTTAGGTATCCTCCTTAGGTTTGCAGTAAAACCCTGAAATTTTTTCTTTAATAAAAAAATATGGATTATATGATGAGGTTAAGAAATTTTTTAGGTGATTTATTTAGTTTTTGGATGATCTCTAAGGCTTGAGATTTGTGATGAAGTTGGGAAAGTGAGCGCCTTTTTATAGTTGAGGTGGAGTGGCATTCTTGTAAATATGCAAAAGTATTTACTATTGGGAGGTATCCCTTGCCACCTGTGCCTCTAAAATTGAATAATAATATAAGTTATGGATTATTTGGTCAATAAAATTCTTCATCACACCAAATAAATTAATTTTTTAAACATTTTCTTCCTTGACTCTTAAGTTGCTTAATTTTTTTCCATTTTGGTTTTTCATTATGTTAACTAGTTTTCTGACCTATATAATTCATCCATTAATTCTAAATTAAAGTGATAATTTTTATAAATTTTATAACCACTGATTTATATGTAAAAAAAATAAAAAATAAAAATCCAATGTGTGCTGGAAATTAAATTTAATAGAAGAGAATGGAACATGTAAAAACAATACTTCAACCCTAACCACACTAACAATGTTTTTACTATTTAGGGGTCAATGTGTTCATTCAAAAAGATAATTTTTCCCTGAATGGACCATATTAGATATTTATTAACATTTAAAAATAAATTTATAGAATATTTCATTTTTATTAATTTTAAATCATTCAATAAAATTTCATTTATTAAAAAATAACATTAATGTTAATTTCGACATTATTTATTTAATTTTAATTTAAAAGATTTATCACGAAAATAATCGAATTGAAATATATTAAGTTCATATATTTTTATAATGATAAATTCTTCTAAAACATAATGGAACATATAAATTCATTCTATTTTCCCCACTTTTAATATTTTTAGTATCACTTATTTTATTTAATTATTAAATAGATAAGCCACATATTATTGTTTCTTAAAAATTTAAGGTAATTATATCATCTCTAAAATTTAAAGATAAATTATTATGATAAAAAATTATTTCTATTTCAAAATAATATTTATAACCAAACCTAGGTAATTTTTCCATATCCCCAAATCTTTAATGAAATTAAAAGGAAGAAATGTACATTTTTTGTCTTTTTTATTCTTAACTTATTATATGGTCTACTTTCATAGAAAAGTGTCCCAAAAACTCATAAAATCTATGATAAGGTCATAATTATCTAAATAGGTCTATAAAATGGGGTTTCTACATTTTTTTGGTCATTTTTAAACCTTATATTCTAAGTACAACATCAAAGTAAACCCATTTTTTACCTTAATCACTGTAGTTAAATTTAATATCTTCCTCTAATATTTTTGGTCAAAAACTATGTTTAAATTATTATAAATTATATATTATAATTATTCATGTTATTTAATACATTTTTATAAATTCATCTCACATAAATGGCGTTATTTAAATTAAAATTTTTCCCACAAACGTGACGAGAAATATGCTTTTTAAAGTGAAATTGTTCAAAATCATGATATGTTTTTATATCCTAATTCAAAAAAATGATTATAGTGACCTAAATTGGATTACTATATTTATAATTTAACGAATTTTACTTTAAAATTAATTCAATATATAATTTATAATCAAAAATTATTTAGATAAAAAGTCAGTTTTCAATTAAAATTGAGTAGCTTTCACTATTCATCAAAAATAGAAACTTCTCAGAAAAGTACGAAATATTCACTCTAAGATAATTTTTACATTCAAATTTAAAATATTATATAATTTTTTCAAATAATTTTTATCACATTATCATAATTTAGTATTAAAACAAGTGCATCATTAAAAGGCATCAAAACTTCATTTAGAAAGATAGATATTTTTATACATAAAATAAGGTTTTTCTTAACTTATTCTTATAAAATATATTGTATGAATTTAAAAACATTTTATTAAATATATAATATATAAATTTCAATGATATAATTCACTAATAGTAAATAATTTTATTTATTAGTAGAAAATTCCTTCAACACATAAAAATAGTTCTTTTATAAAAATATTTCCTTTATATTCAATTATTTTTCATATTCATTTCCAATTAATTAGTAACAAATGAATTCAACCATATATTTTCATAATTTATTTAATAATATTAATAATATAAAATTTAATGGTTATGACATAATTTTCATTTTAAATAATAATATTAATAGTTTATTGTTGTTTGGTAAAACTCAATCTTGTGTATAACACACACTATTTAAGAAACTCATTTTTGCATTTATCGTAAGATAAAATGAGAGTTTCATGTAAAACAAGGTAAAATCATTTTTTAATGTCCTTTATATTACAAAATATAACTTTCTTCTTTTAATGTCTCTAGGTGTTACATCCTCCCCCATTTAATGAAATTTCATCCTCGCAATATGAACTTTATCTCGGTAATCAAATGTTGGACACTGAAAAATAATTTTATTATAAAGATATATTCTAAAAAGGGTTAATAAAAAATCCTCTTAATAATATAGAAAATTATAAATGAATTTTCTCTAGAATAACACATAACTATGTTTCTAAATATGATAACATTGGTGGGAATAGAGGAAAAGTACACATAATTTATAGAGAGTGATTGAGGTCATTGATCATAAGAAAGTGAATGATCAATGGAAAGTTAAGAATCTAAAAACTATAAATATGTGATGATTTAAAATACTATAGTTTCATAATAATTTAAGGGACTAGAATAATGATTTCATTTCAATATTATTTTCACAGATTTAGGAATTCTCTTACCATCTAGACTATGAGATGAATGGATTTATACATACTTGTTGAGTAGAATTTAATACTTTTCTAAATTTCTCCCACAAAAAAAATATTTGTTCCCATATTATGAGTATTTAAGATATATTTTTAATGCATGATACACAAAAATAAACTTTTAAAGACCATATAACTATAAAATAGATAATAATTCAATTCATATTGTATTTATACATTAACCAAACCAAAATGGTTAGGACATGTTAAGATAATTTACAAAATGAGTTAAAAATAATGTGATATAATAATCTTAAAAATGAATTCCCCATGTTCAAACTAGACCATCCTATAAACAATCATCCTTAAATTTCTTCAAAAATTTCCTGAATAAGTTCAAAAGCCAAATATTAGAAGGATTTGATCATATATTCTTCCAAAATAAATATACCATTATTCTTAAAATACAATAACCTATTTTTTGAAATAAAATTAATATTTACCAATAAAACATTCATACTAACCAATGCATCGTATTGTCCAATGATAAGTTTGAAACCCTTATCATCCATCAGTCATAGGTTTAAGCCCTACTACCTTACTGGATATGACGGGTTTTCACCAAACATATGGGTTGTCCTTATTTTTTTCCTTAACATTAAAACTTATTACTCCCAAAATAAAACATCTTGTTAATACTTGGTGTAACAAATACCTAAACAAAAAAATAATCCTCTAAAAATTTCATTAATAATCTCACAATTTTTACTACTTAAAACCCACAAATGAGGTTTTTGGGTTTCCACAACTCTTAATATCACATCACTTGAAAATATCCTAATATACAAATTTATCTAAACCATTGTCTGATACAAACTATTACAACTCATAACCCACACTCCCATATCCAGTGCTAAATTTATAAACTTTACATTTTTGGATTTGATACCGAAGAAGGTGAACCCATTTTTAACAATCAAAACTTATAACTTCAAAAAGAAATATTGGATCACTTACATAACCATGGACCTTTTTTGTTTATATATTTAGATAATTAGTAAAATATCTTACATAAACAACTATTATAATTTTAAATGATAATTTCTATTATTTAACCCACCTTTTCTCATTTCACATTAGGCCATTAACATCATCCCTTTGAAATTACATATAGAAATAGTTCATTTTCCCTCATTATTTATAATATGGTGAAGTGTAAATTATATGAAGGGTGTTTTAAAATGATAATTAAGCTTAAACATAAGCATTAACAATTGAATTTCTTCAATGACCATAAGAAGTTCATGAGGGTATGATGAAAAAAATCATAGTGTATGAGCGAACCATAAAAAATCACACCCATCAATACCTAAATCATCAAATATGAAAACATGGAAAAGTGAAAAGTAATCAGAATCAATAATAATGAGCCATGTGATATCACTCTCTATCATGAGGTGTTTTATAAACTCATAACAGGAATCACATAAATATATTGGTATCTAGAAATGTTTTTTCTTTATAATCCAGGTTAAACTCGTGTCTGAAGTAACTGGAGACCAATTAAATCCATAGTAGACACCCTTAGGTTTCTCCCTACTTCATTCCTCTCAATACAAGGTACCTTACCTAATGAATTTGAGAATTATCTATGATCAACCATCATTTGAGCTATAATGGTCTCACCCAGTGCTAACTAGGCCACCCCATGTTAAGTTGTAATGGACTAACCCAATGCTATTTGGGCCACCCCATTTTTCATGTATAATGTATAAGAGATACAACATGAATAAAGTAAATAGATATCCAAATTCATTATAAAACTCATAGAAACAATCATTATACTTTTTTAAACTAATTTAACCAAAACAAAATGGGTTTCAAGCCAATCTCTTTGAAACATGATTAACTTGTGGAAAAGAAATATGTTTTAATACAATCTATTTAAAACAATATTAATCTATCTAGAGAAAATATGAGGATAGTATCAATGAAAAATATTCCAAGTGGAGGATAATTAACACAAATTTTTTTATTTTGATTAATGTAAATACGTTTTAAAAATCATTAAAATAATTTTCTGGAATAATACCCTTTTTATTTTGAAAATCACTTTTTAAAACATACAACATTTTAAAAATACTTTTTTTTAATTAGTTTTAAATAACATAAAGGAGTATTTTAAATAAAATTTAAAACATTAATTGAGGTAAATATTATTTTTAATTTTTAAAAACATATTTTAAAACATTTTTGAAAACCTTTATTTAAAACATAGTTTTGGAAAAAAAGATATTTTGATTGAAAATACGATTTTTCAGAAAAATATTATTTTCAAATATCAATTACATAATGAGAGGAAAGTAAAGACAAAAAATTTATTCTCATGACATAAATAGATTCGAATAAAACTTATGATAGTTATTTATAGGTAGATCATAAAATTTTGGCATTGGGGACTTAATCAGAAATAATCCCAATAATCGATGTTATTTAATATCAAACTCTTATCACATTGGTAACATTCATGTGTAAGTTCCATTAGAGGATTAAATTAAATTAAACTTAAAATACCATGAGAATAAATATATTCAGTATATTACATGTAAAATGGGATTTATAGACACCTTATAAAATAAGATAGGTGCATAACATGATATAAGTTTCCAATAAGGAAAATTATGAAAACAAAATCCATTACCGATTTGGTATCATTGAAAATGTAAAGCCCAAGAATGATAGATCCTAAAATTTCTATTTATATACCAATAAATTTAATTTAAATAATAATACAATACATTCATGGTAATTATATACACCCTATAATAAAAATAATTCGTGAATATGGCATGTATCTCACCAAAATAAAAGTGAGAAAATAAAAATCCTTACCTTGAGTCTGATTGGTCATTCTTGTTCATTATATTCTTGAATAGTGAAATTATTTTAATTAATCACTTTTTTTAGAAAAAATTTTATGTTTAACAAGTTACATACAACTACATATTTTATTAAGCTTAATTTGTATATTTTTACCATATTTGTCTTATGTGTAAAAACTAACTTTGATATGTCATCTAAGGTCAATGAGGTCATTATTTAAAAATATAAAAAATTATAATCTTGAAACAATTATAATATAAAAACATTTATTATAATTTTAAAACAAAAAAATGAAATATGACTATAAAAAATGAACTAACATTAAGATCAAGGAGATGGTAGATCGTACGTACGCATGAGTAATGTTTCTATTTATCAATGATCATTTTGTAAAGTATGTAAGAAATATTTTATACTTAAATAATTACAATTATATAATTAATATAATTATATTTAATTATATATATATTATATATTACTCTTTGGATATAAGGGGAATCATATCTCTTTGATGAGGTAGTAGTCCATTCATCCAAGAACGATGATATAGCCTTTTCAGTGTGTGAAATAGTAATAAATAAAATGATATATTATGTTTTAATAAATATAATTATTTCCTAAATATAATAATTATTTGATTTATATAATATATATTTATTATCATTACCCTAATTACCTTCCATGTAACATGTTAGTGAAAAATGCATGACCTCACTTTATGAGGCGATAGTCCGTCGTACGCGCAAGAGACATTATCGTATCCTTTAAAAATTAAATATAAAAAGGTTATATATGATATAATTACTATAGATGTATAATAATATTAAAAATATCAAACATATACTTTATATTTATCATTAGTTCTGACCATGAAACGTGGTAATGGAAAACTGAATGACATTATTTCGTTAGTCAGTAGTCCGTCGTACTCAAGAATGTGAATTTCATGACCCATTTGGGGAAAGTTTGTGTACATGTAGGTAATATCATTAATATAAAAAAAATTATAAGTATATTCAGGTTATCAAGTTTATTATATAATAATGACCAAAAACTAATTTAATTAGGTTGATGAGGAAATAAACATAAAATGCCTTTAGAAGAAAAATACCTTTTGTTCAGGTATCCACTTTATATTTTCACTAAAACCTTGAATGTTTTCTTTAATCAAAGAAATGGGATGTTAGGATTAGGTTAGGGATGTTTGGATGATATTTGTGATATTTTTTGATGATCCAAAAGGCTTGATAGGTGTGAAGAAGTGGGGAGAGTGGGTTTCTTTTTATAGTTGAGGAGGAGTTTCATTCTTGTAAATTTCTAAATATATTTACTATTTTGAGTTCATCATTACCTCGTGTGCCTAAAACATTGAATAATAATGTATTAAAGGTATTTTTATTCTAGTTACTCCTCTAACGCCCAAAATAAATAAATTTTTAAAACATGTTGTTCCTTAACTCCTAAGTTTCTTTATTTGTTTCATTTTGGTTTTTTCTTAAACTGACTTGTTTTCTAACCTATAAAATTCATCCATTAAAAATAAATTAAAGTGATAACTATTATAAAATTTATACCCACTGATTTTCAATATTAAATCAAAAATATAAAATAAAAAACCTATTTGTTTTTGGAAATTAAATTTAATAGAACCGCATGTAATACTCAAAAACACTACTTTAACCCTAACAGCACTAACAAGGTTTTTACTGGTTAGGGTTTAATGTGTTATTTATAAAAGATCGGTTGGCCCATGAATGGTCCTTATTTGAAATTTATTAACATTTATAAATTAGTTTAAATAATTATTTATTTTTAGTTATTTTAAATCATTTCAAAGAATATCATTTATTATAAAATAACATTAATGTGAATTTTTACATTATTTAATATAAATTTTAAATAATAAACACAATAATGGAATTTAAATATATTAATTAACAGCATTTTATCATGATATATTCTTATAAAAAAATAGGGAACAAAAAAATTAATTCAATTTACCTCACTTTTAATCATATTAGTATCATTTATTTTATTTTATTATTAACTAAATAATCAATGTGTTATTATTTCTTAAGCATTTAATGTATTTATATTATCTATAAAAATTAAATAAAATTATTATGATAAAAAAATTATTTATATTTCGAAAAAAAATTTATAACTGAACCTATGTAGTTTTTCCCTACCCATAAACATTTATAGAAATTAAAAAGGTAGAAAGGTAACTTTTTTGTCTTTTTCTTTTCTGACATTATTATATGGGGAACTTTCATGAACAAGTTTACCAAAAAAGTCATAAATTTAGTATATATGGTTATAAGGGTCTAAATATTTCCATACAATGGGTGTTGTACAAGTGTTTTGTCATTTTTAAACCTTATATTCTAAATTTAACCACGAAGTAAACTCGTTTTTACTTTAGTCACTATAATTAAATTTAATTTATTTTACAAATATTTTTGGAGAAAAACAAAGTAGAACATATTATACAATATAAATTATGTTAATTATAAATATTGAATCCATTTTTTTAAATTTAACTCACATAAATGGAAGAATTTAAATTTAAATTCTTCTCATAGGCGTGATAGGAAAGAGAGTTTTTAAAATAAAAATTTTAAAAAGTTTGAAATGTTTTAATAGCCAAATTAAATATGATAATTATTAAAATAAAATAAATTGAATTAATTTATTTATAATATATCTAATTTTACTTTAAAACTAATTTAAAATATAATTTACCATTATAAATTATTTAGATAAAAAGTCAGTTTTCAATTAAAACTGAGTATTTTCACTATTCATCAAAAAATGAAACTTCTCATAAAAATATGAAAAAATAACCCTAATATAATATTGAAATTAGTATTTTAAACATGAATTTTATTTTTTCAAATATTATTTGTAAAATTTTCATAATTATTTTTAAAATAAGTGTTCCATTAAAAGGCGCAAAGCTACCTTTGGAAAAATATAGCTTTTTATGCCTAAAAAAAGATTTGTTCTTATCTTTTGCCTATAAAATATATGAGATGAATTTAAAAACATTTTATTGAAAATATAATATATAAATTTATATAATATTATTCACTAATAATAATTAATTTAATTTATTACGGATAAAATTTCTTCTTCGTATAAAAATAGTTTTTTATAAAAACATTTCCTTTATATGCAATGAGTTTCCATATTAATTTCTAATTAATTGATATCCAATTAATAAAACAATATATTTTTATAATTTTGTTAAATATATTTATAATTAAAAATTTAATGGTTAGAAGATAATTTTAATTTTCAAAAATAATATTAGTAATATTTTGTTGTTTAGTAAAACTCAGTCTTCCATATAACACAAGCTATTTAAAAAATCGTTGTTGTGTGTATTATAATATAAACCAAGTATCATGTGTAATGAATGGTAAACTAAATGTTGAATTTTCTTTATTATGTCGAAGATAATTTTATTCTTTAAAAATATTGGGGTTTTTCAAACCATGTGAAAATATGATATTTTGATGGTGTTTAAAGTTCTTTTGAGTAAGTGAGGTTAGATATATATATATATATGGATTTTATAACCTCTTATTTGATTTAGACAAGTAATCTTGAAAACTTTCTATATCCATATCCATATAAGTGAACCCATGTACACATATTGATGTAAATGGATTCACAAAAGAGTAACCCGTATATGGGGATCTATTTTAGAGTCATCTTTGTAACATAATCCATGAAAGAATATATATATATGTAAGGATACTAAGTTCATGTAGATCCCTGTATATAGATTAATATATGTGGATAAAAGTATGGAGATCAATGTAATGGGATTTCAAACTACAACACCATTTAAATGGATCCACAACAGATTTCCTAAATTATGAGGATCTATAGATCACTAAAATTTAATGTAGGGGTAAATACACATAAAATTCTCCAATATATGAGTGTAATACATGTATGAGTGGTCTATATACAATTCATACAATTATTTTCCAAATGGTTTTTTAGTAATTTAGTTCATTTGATGCTTTTGATCTAGTCTTTATGAAATTATCATCACAATCACTCAACTGAACTATGATTTAGGATGAGTAGTGCTCTAAAATAAAAGGAGGATATCAAAATGGAAATGATACATGATTACATGGATACAGGGAAATAAAAAATGAATAAAGTTTTTTATATTTTTTTGTGAATTTAAAATTCATGATATTCAAATATTTATTGAGGGAAACAAGTTGAGTCTTCAAAATATTTTAAATGGAGACCTTCCTAATACTATTCAAGAAATTTATAAATTTAAATAAAGAAATAATATTAATGAAAATATGAATCAATTATAAAGGTGGATTATATTAATGAAAATATATTGATATAGAGAGAACCAACACAATGAGAAGAAGGAGAGGAAATGGTTTTTGATAATAAAGTGAATCCTACGAGTGGATCTAATATGATAATAAGAAGAAGATAATGATATGTTGAGTTCAAAAAAACTCAGGATTTCTATTTTGTATCTATATTAAAATATTTTTTATATTCTTTATCATAAAAGTTTTTTTACTTCACTGGTTCATGTCGATATCTTGTATCATGTTGAAATCATACATTTTTTATAGTTATATATAAGTAATAAAAAAAATAGTTAAAGTTCGGTATGAACCATCACAGATAAGAGACATAATCATCCTTAAGTAATAAATTATTGTTAACAAACATGTTTCACTCCAATTTGTTTAATCTTATTTAATTTTTTAAAGGGATAAATATATAAAAATAAGAAGGTCATGTATGTTTTGAAAAAAATATAAATACTTATTATTCCTCCCTTAATTATTTTTATTGTTATTTATTTGATCATTAAAATTGTTACTATAGAAGGTTTCTCCCATAAATATTTCTTTTTTTTATATCATGGAACATCACATCTCAGTAAATTAGAAATGGGTTACAACCATTAATGGAAAAACATTTCATTTGTTGAAGGATGGAATTATGGATTACTTATTATCCATGGTGTGGGATGTTTTTAATAGTAATATTCAAGTATTAACCATACCAATGGAGATCTATTCATGGTATCTAACTGATATAAAGAATGTAAAATGATGTAAAATTCAAGAGTTCTCTACTCTCTTCATTATCTCATAAATAGTTAAACAAGATTGTTTTATGTAAAAATACCAATTACATTTGGGTAAAACACCATTATATATTTGAATTAAATTAGAATGTTATGGATTCAAAACTTTGAATTTATTTAATTTTTTCAGAAGATATAAGGAATCCAAAATATGAATTTTTTTATTAGTTTATTATAAGGGTCAAAGTTATTACAGAATTTCTTTGAGTATATAGAGAGAAGATAATTGATCCTATAATGGTAAATAATATTATATCAATACTTCTTCAAAATTTTGTTTTCAATATCATTGAAATTGATTTCAGACACCTTTATGTGTTAAAAATTGATGAAATATATAGGGCTCTCATTAATTATGAGATGATAAGAAGGTCACATGAGCCTTAGCCCAATTGGTGAGGACTCTTAAGTGCATCCAGGTGACCCAAGATCAAATCCAAGCAGAGGCACAATTTCTGGTACTATAACAGTATTGTATCAGTACTGTAGTAGGTACTGTAGCGGGAACTCTGGTGTACTATAACAGGTACTATAGCAGACTGTAGCAGACACTGTTTGGAACTATAGTAGTCGGGAATTTTCCCTCATTTGGGCATTTGGGCCACTGATTTGGTCCCTGAGTCCTTTAAGTCATTTCGGCCACCCAAGCCTTTGGTCTAATAAGGCCTTCGGGCCACCTCAAGGCCTTAGGGCCACCTTAAGTGTATATGCAAACAAGACAACCTTAAAGGAACAAGCTCTATAAGGAAGATGAGAAAACATATTTCACCATAGAAGAAGCTACACTGATTGCAAGAATGAGAGGGTATGGCACCTACCATCGGGACAAGTCTATGCTTGCTTGGGATAGCCTATCCAAACAGCCATGCGAAGTTGGAGAGTTGATTTCACGATGAAGATGCTGGGGAGGAGTAGTTCTAAGTAGTTAGTCTGGGTTGTATGTAATGTTTGAATCCTACAGGCAATTAATTCCTTTAAGGCCTACGGTCCATGTAATACTTACACCTACGGGTCTTGTAAGGGTTCCACCTCACCCCTTGAAAGGTGTATTATCAAAAATAAATAAAAAATAAAGGCCTTCGGGCCATTGGATGGATGGAGATGATAAGAAGGTTTTATCTTAAACTAAGATAAAAGAAGGGGGAGGAAATTTCCTTAACATAATTCAAGAAACAAAAAAATATAAAATGAATAAATTTTTTATGATTTAAAAGAAACTGTGTAAAATTATTTTGTAATTCTTTCCCAGTTTTCATCAAAATATACTAGAGGAAGAGGAGGAATGGTCAAAGGAAATTTTCCTTTTAAATGTTGTAATTATAGTAAAGTTTTTCATTTCACTATCAATCTCCCAATAAAAATAAAAAATTCATTTAGAGATGACAAAATCAATAAATTTTCTTCCTATAATGGAAGATCATAGTAGTAAAGTTATTCATAATTCACAGGTAAATGAAAAATCGACCCAAATATTTCTAGAATAAATTTTTTATCAGTTGAATAATTTTTTTCTAAATATTTATGAGAGAAACAATGATGAAGAGACACATATATATTAATCTCAGAATTTCATCATGGATTAAGAAATGGAGAATAGTGATTCATTATATGAATATTCATAGTCCTATAAAGAATATTCAACTGAATAAAGGGAATAATCCAAATAATACACATTAATAATGGAATTCTCTATGTACTTAAAATAAATAGGAAGGTTGGGTTATGATAATTAAAATCTTAAGAAGAATTTTGAGAATTACAAATAATATATGATAAATAAATATGATCCTAATGAAGAAAATGAAAATTGTAACATCAAAATGAAAATAAAAAAATATTGATGATGTGGCCTCTATCATTATCTTTAGGGATAATAATATTAATGGATTGAAGAAAAGAATTATTGATATATAAAAGATAATAAAGATATATGTGGCTTAAAAATTATTTTCATGATGTATTTGAATTCTTCAATTAGAAAATATCTTAGGTTTATAATTCCCAAAATAATAAAAATAAGATAGGGTAAACACCTTATAGCTTTCCCCTAAATGAATTTATGTTTTCACATTAATTTATTGATAAACAATAATATAATTTACCTATAAAATTAGGAAACAAATAGAGGCTAATAAAATATGGAAGGAGAAAAATAATGTAAAATTTTCGAAATGGGAACCAAACATTCAGGGAAGGAACACACAATTAAAATAAGAAAAAAATAACCAACTACTAACCTAATACCAAGTATTGATAGAAATCCATACAGACATAAAATATTTATAATGGAAGAAGGTATCATTTTTATTCTTGGTTTTTGTTGTGTGTTTGGTAATAAAGAATTAAACTAGTGGTATAATGTATCTCTTTCTAGATTATATAGAGAGAATAAATCAAGGTAGAGATAGT
Source organism: Viscum album (assembly GCA_963277665.1). Lineage (NCBI taxonomy): Eukaryota > Viridiplantae > Streptophyta > Magnoliopsida > Santalales > Viscaceae > Viscum > Viscum album. The sequence goes on along the minus strand of OY728126.1, from coordinate 807,798,663 downwards.
GGTTAAAAGGGAAGAATAGTTACAATAATTAACTAAGTGAAAAGAACATACAAATTATAAATATATTTGAATTTTTTTAAGAAAAATATGGGTTGTTTAGTCAAGAAGGATATATTTTATATGAATTTGTCACATTAACAAAAAACATAAAACAATCAACATTTTATGTTTATAGTGATTTAGAATGAAAACCAGTAGGATAATATATTGCAAGTTTCATTTAAATAATGAAAAACTAATAATCCATGGATAATGGAAAGTGGTTTCTCTTTTAATATAACTATAGATTTTTGAAATCATAATAACTATGAGAAGAATGATGTAGGGGTTGTTATATTTTTAAATGAAATGTCCATAACAATTAATGTAAGTTGAATAGTTAAATTGGGAAAAATGATATCATTTATTATAAAGTGACATTTTGTAGTGGATTGAATCGTGACCTATTGAGTGTTTCAAATCTTTTTGTTGATTTAAATGAAGTGATCTGCATAAAAATTGATTCCATATAAAGGTACTAAAAGATAGAATATTTAACTATAATGTGGTAAGAACAGAGGGAAACATTTTTCAAATTGGAGAAGAAATATTAAATTATTACCTAATACTCTAAGATAAAAATAAATGTTGGTAAAGAATCCATGGTAACACACATATAATGGGGTGGTATATAACATTATTTATTTTTCCTAATAAAGTATAATGTCTAACTTGGGGTGTCTATCTTGATGATATTTTTTAGTCAATAACTAACAATTCTTGTTTCACAAATAATATTATTATGACATTGTATTTATGAAAACAACAATAAAATAAGTGTGGTTGATAATTGGAATGTAATACTAGAAAAAAAATACATATGAAAATTCATACAGAATAAAGTTAGCATAAAAAACATATCCTCGTTGGTTAGCTACTTGGGTTACATAATTATTAAATATTATTCTATAAACTCTATTTGATTTTCCATCCCATCATTCATGGACTACTACTCCCTTATTTGAGTTTTAAATTTATCATTCTTGTAATATCACATTAACACATTGAGCCCAACCTCCTTAAATATTCAGGAATGATAAACACGCCTCAATTGAGATCATGACACCTTCTAATGTTGGATTGAATATGTAGATGTATATGTATATTAGATGGAACAATACAAGAGGAGGGTGAATTATAGGTTCAAAAAACTTTGTATTTAAACACAAGAAATTAGATTAAATGAACTTAAACTAATACAATTCACAATAAGAACAAACAACCACTATTGTATTGAATATAAAGGTATGATATGATGTAATACTATAAGAAAGGTAAAGCAATTGTATTCAAGATGAATACAATAATCAGAGTAAAACAATAATGAATGATTCTACCATAAAGCGTATAGAATCAATCGATACAATATGTAATAGTATGAATGTAATTGAAACAATTACAAATGAATATTGAATGAAGAAAGGAAACAATATAATTCCTTTTCTAAAACAAACAGCAGCGGAAATGTAAAAGTATTACAATTATTTTGACCCAAAGAGAAGAGTTATCCTTTTCCCTAGGATAAGAGGTATGTCTTACCACCACCTTGGTAAGCCCTCGATACGATGATCGTTACGTCTGTCTGCCTATCTCTGGCAACCCTCGATACAATGATCAGTTCGTCTGTCTGCCTAACCCCGGCAGCCCTCGATACGATGATCGGTTCGTCTGTCTGCCTATCCTCGCCAGTGCTCGATTTTGTAGGTAATCGGCACGTCTTTCTTTCAATCACTTGAAAGCCCTCGATATGATGATCGGTTGCACAAAGCACAAACAAAGCACTTATAGAAATAAAAAAACTAGGAATGAACTATTCACATTTTTTAGTTGCAAGGCTTTCGCACGATAGAGGAGATAGGTCAAAGTATCTCTCTCTAGAACTTGATAGCACAAAATGATCAGTCTCATACATGCACATATATTCTTGACTTCAAATAAATTCATATTTATAGGCCTCGGGTTCCAACGGTCATATTTCCTCCAACGGACATATTTCTCCGAAAAACTCAGAGGGACTTGGACTCCTGGCATTATAACGGTCATATTGAAACAGAAAACATGACATCGTTTTGATTAGTTTATAACTAACTCCATGACATCATTTTGGTTAAAACAAAAGATGTATGAAGATGATAGACATGAGTATGATTAAAAGATTCAATACAATTTCTAGTCAGTATGAAAATTATAGTCAGTACGATCAGCATGGTCAGTACGATCATCATGGTCAGTATGATCAGCATGATCAGTACGATTAGCACGGTCAGTACGATCAGCATGGTCAGTACGATCAGCATGGTCAGTACGATCAATATGGTCAGTATGATCAGCATGATAAAAGACATTTGTGATTTCCAAAACAAGATATAAAATTCAAAAGTGAACTTTTGACTCAACAATCTCCCCCTTTTTGGAAAGCATAAAACACAAAGTAAAAACAAAAAAAATACTTATCTCCCCCAGAGTTATTGGAAACTCTTCTGAATAAGAAAATTGAATACAACTAACTCCCCCTTAGGTATGTACTTTCCTAAGGATTGTATTCATAGATATTCCTTGATTTAGAAGTGTTAGTTCAAAACATTCTCCCTTTGTAAAACATTCTCTCCCTTTGTAAAACATTCTCCCCCTTTGTGATTTAAAAAAATAATGGGGTAATCATAAGTTTCGTGAAAGAGTTAGAGAAAAGAAATGCAGGACAAAGGAAAGGGTAACCAAAATCTCATTATGATAACAAAAGTTTATAGAGTTCATGAAATGAAGGGAAATATAATATTCATTTGTTTTCTCTTTCTTCTCCTTCTTTATTAACTCATAAAGAACGGCTTTCATCTTTGTGATCTCTTTCTTGTATTCAGATATAGAATCACCCTGATATCTGAGAAGCTCTTTTTGATCGACAAAAAACTGATCCTGATTCTTTATGGTCTCCTCCTGGACTCTGATTACTTCTTCAAGAGTATCAATTCTGTTTTGCAAATTCTTGTTGTCTTTGGATAACACAGAATTTTGTATTTTCAACAAAACTATTTCATCTTTGAAAGAAAAAACATTCAAGAATTCATACTGATAAGCATTCATTCTCTCTGTTAATTCTTTTACTGAAGGAATATCAGCTTCATGAGTTACCTGATTCAGTATTTCAATGGTTTCTTTGTCAATTTTATTGAAAGAACTCGCAAGATAATTTGATAACCTCCTTATATATTTAATTCCTATCTCATGGACATTCACTAAGCTCTCTGTTTTGTATGACCACTTGGTCATCCTGTTGCAAGTCTTCTTATGAGCAGTTGAACTTTCAGATAGAACTTTCAAATCGGCTTTAACTGACAAAAGTTTCTTTCTCAATTCTCTTACAGAGCTGAACTTCTTTCTCTGATTGTCAGTAATAAAATAAATTTTTCCTTAAAGCCTCAGAAATTAAAGAATGGTCTTCTCAATTCTCCTTAAAACATGAACAATGTAATCACTTTTCTTAAGAGAAATTGTCTATTCTGAATCAGTATCCTCATCGTACGAAACCAATTCAATTGATCAGATTGAATCTATAATTGGCTATTTTCCTTTTGCTTTTTATTTCTCTTTTTTTCTTCTTCTATTTTATCATTGATGACAGTTGTTTTCTCAGAAGATTGAGGACCTTGATTCCCTTGGGAAAGAAATCTTTCTGGAAATTCAAAAGATTCAGCTGGAGCTTGATCGGCATTAGGATCTTGTTGAATCCCTTCACTTTATCTTTGAACCGATTATTCTCTAATTTTCTTTGAGCTCTAAAGGAACTCCAAAAGAAAATCTCCTTCCTCTTCTTCAACTTCCTGTATTTCTTCTAAAATCGGTTTCCCTTTTTCTTTATCTGGAAGACTCTGTATGATAGGTTCTTGATGTACTTCTTCAGTTAGTTGAGCACTAGAAACCTCAACCATTTTCAGGACTTTAGTGATATCAAAGTCTTGATCCTTTCTTTTCAAAGGAGTCTTATTTTTCTTTTCAGCTTGAAGGGTTTCCTATACCCTTATTCTTTCTTCAAAATCTTCATCTAGGTCAAGACTGAACTTTGGTTCACCTTCTTTTCTCTGTTCTCTATCTTTTCTCCACTTGTCCATGACCTCCTTACTGTACTTTGGTTTATTCTTAGGCTTTGAACTGGTTTGCAGATCTGACTTTTGAGTAGAACCAACAGAAGGAATGTCTTTGACAAGAATAGGTGCCAATTGATTCTGAGCTGAATCATCTTCTAAATCCTTTAGAAAAATCTTTGAATTCTGATCAAAACAAACATTCATCTTTTTCAATGTACTCCTACTAATCCAAGATGGCTTCAGATCTACCAAAATTCTTTTCAAAGGAATATTACAAAACTTCATGCTCTCAAGAATGAAATTTGTTAGAATAGCTGGATACATAATCAAATGGGATTTGATTGCTCTTGACTTGACATTCTTAATTGTTTCAAGGATGTATCCCATGATATTTTTTTTTCTCATGTTGACAAGATATTCCAACATGAAAATATCAGAAACCTTCAAAGTCTCTCTATCCCCTTTTCTTGAGATAAGAAAACCTTTCATCCACAGTGTCACAAAACTATTATCTGAAGAAAGATGAGTCACTTTCCTCTTTTCTTCATTTATAATAAATAAAGACTTTTCATCACTTTGTTTGTTAAACGTACCAACTTCCTCTGGTAGTTTATGAGATGGACAGAAGGAATCACCTTCTATTTGAACATTTAGAAAAATGGACCTCTTGTTTCACAGACATCGAAAACTTTCTATCATACACAACAAAGTTGATAATCATGTTCTTATCAAAAGATACGGTTTTATAGAACTAAATGACTTCATCAATAAGAACCAGATCTTGAGAAACAGGTTTTTCAACACATAAATGCTCGCAGCCTTGAAACAAAATGATTCTTCTGATTATAGAATCATATGAATCAAAAAAGTCACGAGAAACTAACATTTCTCTGCTAAAGTCTTTAAAGACATTTCGGTAGGAGTATTAGCAGAGGACTGAGACATATAGGTGAAGCCGCTTAAAAGATCATACGGAGTCTTAAATCGATGTGTCAGGGCTTCACCACAAATCCTAAAAAACCGGTGTGGGTTTGAGGAGGGGTGTCTATTTATAGGTGGAAAAATAATGATCGTTGGTCTTCTACAGTTTAGATTTAGAAGAAAATAAATCAACAGATAAAATTAAAAATGAGGGGAAAAAAATTAAAAAAAATTGGAAAGTATGTACCTACCGGAGATCGTAAGGTAATTGTTAGTTTAGATAATATTAATAGTGAAAGAAAACACAAGCGTACCAAGAAAAAGAATACCATCAATTGTCATCCCGAAGGAAAACAAAGCTGTTACCATGAACTGACAAGCTGATAGAAAACAAACTTGTTACCATGAACAGACGTGCCGATGGAAAAGAAATTCATTACCATGAACTAATGTGTCGATGGAAAAGAAATTCATTACCATGAACGGACGTGCCGATGGAAAAAAATTCATTACCATGAATGGATGTTTCCGATGGAAAATAAATTCATTACCATGAACTAACGTGCTGATGGAAAAGAAATTCATTACCATGAAAGGACGTGCCAATGGAAAACAAACTTGTTACGATAGTCAGTCAATACGATAAACAGAAAGATAAATAATTACAATAAAATAGTCAATACGATAAACAGAAAGGTAAATAATACGATAAAACAGTCAATACGATAAACAGAAAGGTAAATAATACGATAAAACAGTCAATACGATAAACAGAAAGGTAAATAATACAATAAAATAGTCAATATGATAAACAGGAAAGTAAATAATACGATAAAATAGTCGATATGATAAATAGAAAGACAAAGACACAAAATAGAAGTATAAAAAAATAAATATCATAAGAAAATAAGAAACACAATAAGTAAAAAATGTTCTCCCCCTTTCTAAGATGAGTTATTTAATGTAAGGAGAAGGGAAAAACATGAATTAGATATGAATGATTATTTTAATGTAATCATTCCTAGCTTCTGTTTTATAAACTCAAATCTATTAGAAGGTAATGGTTTTGTAAAAATGTCAGCATATTGTTCATGCGTTCCGATGAATTATAAAATAATATCTCCTTTCAATGTGTGATCCCTAAGAAAGGGATACCTAATATCTATGTGTTTTTCATGATAGTGATGTGCTGGGTTTTTACTAAGATATATGGAACTAGTGTTATCACATAGAATTTGAGTTTTGGAAAAACTCAATCCATAGTCAGTGAGTGTGTGCTGCATCCACAACACTTGAACACAACAACTTCCAGCTACTACATATTTAGCTTCAGCAGTGGAAAGTGCTACTGAGTGTTGTTTCTTTCAGGACCAAGAATCCAGAGAATCTCCTAAGAAATGACATGTTCCAGATGTACTTTTTCTATCCATTCTATAACCACCGAAGTCAGCATCTGAAAAAACTTTTTAAAACAAAATCATTTCCAGAAGAGTAAAAGAGTCCTAAATCCATAGTGCCTTTTAAATACTGAAAGATTCTCTTTACGACTTTTAAATGAGACTCTTTTGGATTATATTGGTATCTTGCACATAAGCATACAAAAAACATTAATTCTGGTCGACTAGCTATCAAGTATAGAAAACTTCCTATCATACCTCTAAAAATTGTTTGATCTATTGGTTTCCCAGTTTCATCAAGATCAAGTGTATTTGAGGTGCCAATTGGAGTGCTAATACTTTTAGTATTGTCGTAACCATACATTTTGATTAAATCTTTAATATACTTATATTGAGATATATATGTTCCTTCTGGTTTTTGAGAAATTTGAAAACCTAAGAAGAATGTTAACTCACCCATCATACTCATTTCAAACTCAGATTTCATTAAATTTGCAAAAGAATCAGTTAAAGATTGCTGAGTTGATCCAAATATGATGTCATCAATATAAATTTGAACAATCAAAACATTTTTATTTTCCATTTTTATAAAAAGGGTTGGATCCGCTGTACCTTTTTCATAATTGTTTTGTAATAGAAATCTTATAAGTCTATCATACCATGATCTAGGGGCTTGTTTAAGACCATATAGAGCTTTGGTAAGTTTAAAAACATGATTAGAATGTTTTGGGTTAAGAAAACTAGGATGTTGTTCGACAAAGACTTCTTCTTGAACAAAACCATTTAGAAATGCACATTTAACATCCATTTGAAAAATTTTGAAGTTAAATTAAGCTGCAAAGTCTAATAGAATACAAATAGATTCAAGTCTAGCTACAAGAGTATATGTTTCTTCATAGTCTATTCCCTCTTGTTGATTATAGACCTTAGCAAACAAGTCTTCCTTTATTTCTTACAATGATTCCATTTTCATCATACTTATTTCTGAAAACCCATTTTACACCAATTACAGTTGTTTCTTTAGATCTTTCAACTAAATTCCAGAATTGATTCCTTTCAAATTCATTTAGTTCATCTTGCATTGCTTTAATCCAATCTTCATCACCTAAGGCCTCACTTGGACTTTTAGGTTCAGATTGAGAAAGAAAGGAAAGATGTTCTATTTCATTTCTTAAGGAATTTCTGGTCCTTACAGGTTGATTTACATCACCAATGATATTATCACTCGGATGATTGCTAAGAAACAATTGATTAGGGTTTTGTAAAACCTGTTCATCAATATATGGTAGAAATTCTTCTGGGGTAAATGTTTCAGAAGTATCTTCTAGAACATTTTTCTTATCAGGAGGATCTTATAACAAAGGTTGATAATTATTTTTTGAAAACACATCCTAGGGTGTAGGTGGGGATGTTTTAAAAACAAAAGGATCAGTTTCATCAAATTTTACATGTACTGTTTCTTCAATAGTACGAGTGTTTTTATTGAAAACTCTATAAGCCTTAGAAGTTGTAGAATAGTATAGAAATATTCCTTCATCATATTTTGGTGCAAATTTGTGTAGATTATCTTTAGTAGTCAAAATGAATACTTTGCACCCAAAAAATTTGAATTATGAAACTTTAGGTTTTCAGACAGTCCATAATTCATAAGGTGTTTTATTAAGAAACGGTCTGGTTAAAACACGATTTATATTATAGCAAGAAGTACTAACAGCTTTAGCCCAAAAGTGATTAGCAATTGAGTATTCACTCAACATGGTTCTAGTCATTTCCGGAAGAATACGATTTCTTCTTTCAACAACACCATTTTGCTGAGGAGTTCTTGGAGCTAAGAAATTGTGAGTAATACCTTTCTTACTAAAAAAAGTTTCAAATTGGGAATTTTGTAATTCACCACCATGATCACTATGAATAGTTATAAATGGTAGGTTTCTCTCATTTTTAAGTTGGGCTCTAAAATTTTTGAAATAAGAAAAGGCTTCAGATTTCTTTGTTAGAAAATAGACCTATGTAAATCTAGTAAAGTCATCAACTAAAACAAATACATAGTATTTGCCTTCAATGATTCTAGTTTGTGAAGGACCAAAAAGATCCATAAGCACTAGTTGTAATGCATTAGAAGTTGAAACTTCACTAATTGATTTAAATCTAGTTTTATATTTCTTGACAAATTGACAAGAATCACAGACTTTTGAAGAATCATATCTAAGATCCGGTAGTCCCTTTACAAGTCTTTTCTTTGAGAGTTTACAAAGGTTTCTTAGGTTACAATGTCCTAGTATTCTATGCCATAGCCATGATTGGTCTTCTATTGCACTTAAGCAGGGTAAGTTTTGACTCCTAAGGTCTTCTAAGTTAGTAGTGTATACATTCTCTTGCCTATGGGCAGATAGAATGAACTTATCCCTGGAATTGTGAACTAAACATTTATCATTCCTAAAATTCACAAGGTATCCTTCATCACATAATTGGCTTATGTTGATGAGATTGTGCCTAAGACCTTTAATAAACAAAATATTTGAGATAAGAACTTTTCCAAGAAAAACAATATTACTTATCCCAATAATCTTTCCTTTAGCATTATCTCTGAAGGTAACCTTTCCACCTTTTATTTTGATAATCTTTTAAAAGAAATCTTTGTTTCCAGTCAGGTGTCATGAACAACCACTATCCATGTACTAAATATTCTTGTTGGTACACTTCTCATTTTCCTGAAAAAGAAACAATTAGTTTTTCGGAATCCAAACTTGTTTGGATCCAGAAAAGATAGATAAAATAATTTTATGAATCCACATTTGTTTTTCAAAATGAGCTTTATGAAATCCTTAAGACTGAGTTCTATTAAGAGAACACTCTCTTTTCCAGTGTCCACCACATTGACACTTAGAACAAAAAGGGGTATTTTGAGGAACAAAATAGTTATTACTAAAAACCGGTTTGGAATGAGTATAACCAAGTCCAGAATTACTTCTCAAAGGATGGAATTGAGAATACATTTTGTCAAAGTTCTCCTTTCCATAAGTAAAGTTTGACAAAAAAATCAAGGAAAATATTTCTGACATTAGTTTTAAAACTAGATTTTTATCCTCCAAAAAATTTGATTTTAAACTAGAGTTAGATTCTAAAACAGTTTTTATAGAAATTACATTTTCAAGATCCTTAGAAAGTTTATACTTATCATATTTTAATTTCTCGAGGGTTTTTAAAATACTTTCAAAATCAAAAGTTTTCATATCAAGATCATTAAAAAGATCTGATACTTCTTTGGTTAAAACTGAAATTCTAGATTTTTCTTTGTCAAATTTTTTCTTGAGTTTAGAATTTTCATTCTCAAGTAATTTAGCAAACCTAGATACTTATTCAAAAGAAGGTAAAGTATTATCTTCTGATGATGAAGACTCATCATTTTAAAATTCATAATATTTATTAATAGTATAATTCACATTCAAAGAAACATTTTTAATAGCTCTATCATTATGTACCTTAGCCATGAGACAATGATCTTTGATTGGTATTCTGGCTATAAGTCCAATATTCCTTTGTCCTGAGGATTAATAGTCTGAAGAATTATCTGAAGAATCACTACCACTTGCACTCCAGGTATCATTTTCATTCAATACTTTCTTTATATTTGTCTTTTAATACTTTTTCTTATTCCTTTTAGAATGTTTCTCCTTTCTGTATTTTCTCTTTAGTAATGGAAAATGAGGTCTTCTATGACCTACTTTATTACATTCATAACAAGTTAACTCTGAATCTTTCTTATCCTTCCTATCTTTATTTTTGAATCTGTATTGGAATTCTTTCTTACCCACAATCTTGTTCATCCTTTGAGCAAGATTGGCTAACTCATTATCTGAAATATCACAATCACTTGAATTAGACATAATAACTTTCTTAGCTTTGGATCTTGTAATCTTATTAGGTGTTTTAGCTTTAGATGTTGTAGTAAAAGATACACTTCCATTTCTATTTTTCTTCTTGTTGAAATCCGCATCTCTCTTTATTCTTGTCTCGTGCTGTAGAAGATTTCCAAAGAGTTCATCAAGAGTAATCTGGGAAACTTTTCTATTTTCATCAATAGCTGTCCTTTTTTACTCCCATTTGTTCGGCATTATATCAATAATTTTATCTATAAGAGCCTCATCATAAATACCTTTTTCTCCCATAGATTATAAACTGATGAAAATTGTCATAAATATTTGTTTCACTTTACATACCGGCTCTCCATAAGGAAAAATAAATCCATGATACTCTGCTCGAAGCATTGCTCTTCTTGTTTCTATAACCTTGGATGTACCAAAATGTGTGACTTACAATTTCTTCCAAATATAGTTGGCTTCTTCACAAGAAGATATCTGGCTGTATATATTCCTGGTCATAGAATATAGAAAAGTATTACGTACCTTGTAATTCAGTTGATATTCTTGCTTCTCTTGATTAGTGAATGTACTGACTTCCTTGTCAGGAATTTTTTAACCTCCAGTAAGAATAATAAAATTGTCTACAGCAGTATTGATAATGAACGTCTTAATTCGATCTCTCCAGTACTCATAATCATTCCCATCAAATATAGGTGGTCTAGAAGGATTTTTATTATCAATTGACCCAATATTTATTCCTGCTATCTGATAAAACAAAATCTTTTCCACTCCAAATGTTAGTGTAGTAAATAGTTGAAACATAAATTAGGAAGCAATAGAGATAGTAATACAAATCAGTGGAAACCTCCATTGATACAAATTGTTGGATCGAATATGTAGATTTATATGTATATTAGATGGAACAATACAAGAGGGGGTGAATTTCAGGTTTAAAAAATATTGTATTTAAACACAAGAAATTAGTTTAAATGAAATTAAACTAATACAATTCACAACAATAACAAACAACTACTATTGTATTGAATATAAAGGTATGATATGATGTAATACTATAAGAAAGGAAAATCAATTGTATTCAAGATGAATACAATTATCAGAGTAAAACAATAATGAAGGATTCTACTATAAATCATATAGAATCAATCAATACAATATGTAATAGTATGAATGTAATTGAAAAAATTACAAATGAATATGGAATGAAGAAAGGAAACAATAAAATTCCCTTTCTAAAACAAACAGCAGTGGAAATGTAAAAGTATTACAATTCTTTTGACCCAAAGAGAAGGGTTATCCTTTGCCCTTGGATTAGAGGTTTGTCTTACCACCACCTTGGTAAGCCCTCGATACGATGATCGGTACGTCTATCTGCCTATCCCTGGTAGTCCTCGATATGATGATCGGTTCGTCTGTCTGCCTATCTCCGGCATCCCTCGATACGTTGATCGGTTTGTCTGTCTGCCTATCCTTGGCAGCCCAAGATTTTGTAGGTAATCGGCACCTCTATCTTTCAATCACTTAAAATCCCTCAATACGATGATCAGTTGCACAAATCACAATAAAGAACTTATATAAATACAAAAACTAAGAACAATCTATTCACGTTTTGTAGTTTTAAGGATTTTTCACGAATTAGGAGAGAAGTTATAGTATCTCTCTCTCGAACTTGATAGCACAAAATGATCAGTCTCATACATGCACATATATTTGTGACTTCAAATGACCTCTTCTTTATAGGCCTCAGGTTCCAACGGTCATATTTCCTCCAACGGTTATATTTCTCCGAAAAACTCAGAGGGACTTGGACACCTGGCATTATAACGGTCATATTGAAACAAAAAACACGATATAGTTTTGATTAGTTTATAACTAAATCCATGACATTGTTTTGGTTAAAACAAAAAATATATGAAGACGATAGACATGAGTATGATTAATAGATTCAATACAATTTCCAGTCAGTACGAAAATTATAGTCAGTATAATCAGCAAGGTTAGTACGATCAGCATGGTCAGTACGATCAGCATGGTCAGTACGATCAGCATGGTCAGTACGATCAGCATGGTCAGTACGATCAATATGGTCAGTACGATCTTCATGATAAAAGACATTTGTGATTTCCAGGACAAGATATAAATGTCAAAAGAGAACTTTTGACTCAAAATATAACACCTAGCCTCCTTATATGACGTTTCATCACTCAAAAAACTCAACTCCATGTGCAAAAATAATTACCAATAAAAGTAACATATTATGGATTTGGTAGAGAATATTATGATTTAAATAGTTATTCCAAGGATCAGTGGATGATCATTACACCAACATATAAAAATTATCTCTCCCTTAACAGAAATATAAAATAAACATGAAATTTTAGAGAGAGAGAGAGAGAGAATTTGAGAACACTAAGAAAGAATCCCCTAGGTCCAAGACATAGGTTACTCACTCGTCATTATGTGTGTAAAATAGAATACTTAATAGTAGGGAATAAATAGATAGAAAATGAGAGAGATAAACTAATGAACTAGGGAAAAAAAGAGAGAAGTGAGTTTATTAAAACCATGAAAAATGTGAATAAAGTGAAAGAGAAAATATATAAAAGAATATATTTTAAATTTTTAGTATAACATAACTTCAAACAAACTCCTCGAGTGAATACTCCATACATATTTCAATAATAAATATTTATGCAGCGAATGGGAGGCTAGAGTTATAGAAGTTAAAAAAATAGAAACTTGATAATTGAGTTAAAGTAAATCAAATTTTTTTTAGAGTAGTTGGACCTAAAAATGAACAAAATAGATGTTTCATAAATTAAATGAAACACTAGTCAATTATTTCTATTACTTGTGTAAAAATTTCAACCTAATCTGAGCACATATGTAAAATATAAGGTCTGATCATTGATGTGATATCTTGATTGAAAAATATAGTCTAGCATTAAATTCATGGTCCCTTATCTTCATTAAAAATTGTGATACAATACAAGGTATTATAATAAAATATACAGTAAAAATTATGTGGAATTATGAAAAAAATAAACATAAAATTTTACATATAAAACATTTATTATAAAATAATAAGATTCACTTGAAAGGTAAGAATTGTAATTTCCATACAATTTCCAAATTTATGCTCAAATTAAAAATTATTATTAAATCACTATATAAAAATTTGTATTTATCATTTCATGTAAAATTTAAGTAAAATAATTATAAAAAAATAGATATTCCATTTTTTAATTTTAATAAATATTATTCATTTAATATATTGATTTAATAAGTTACATTAAAAAAATACTTTCTTGGAATTTAAAAAATTAAAATTAAAATTTAGATATATGAAAATATTTTCTATTTAAATTCTAAAATACTAAAAAAAATCACCCCTGAAAAGTCAATAAATCATACTAATTGAAAGAATTAATCTACCAATTTTCAAACACATAAACCAAAAAACAACATAAAATAACATCCATTCATCATAAGAAATATCATTCTACTTTTAAAATTCTTATCCACTACTACACTTTAATTAAATCCAATGTTCAAGTTCTATGTTTTTTAATATAATATAATTAGTGGGATTAATATTTTCATAAGTGGAACTATCATTAATTCCTTTTTACTAATCTCATTATACTAATGTTTAATTTCTCACTTCCTTGATACTACCCAACTTATATTATTATACCTCAATTTCATCCTTATTAATTTTTTGTTCGATATTCCTCTCACATAAATATATTTTTTTTAAAATTAATCAATTTATTTTTTTCTTTTTTTATTATTTTTCTATTTTCTTTTTTCTTTTTTCCCTTTTTTAAATCCTAAATATCTAAAAACATCATCAAGGATCCTAGTTTCCAATCTCACTCTAGTTTAAAAGGTTATGTATTCATGTATTTTTATCTATATCCCTAATGTGTTCCTTTTCATAATAGAAAACATACTATAGGTGGAGTTCAAAATTCCAGTTTCCTCGTGTAATAATTTTGATTCTACTTACGTCTTTTCCATTAAAAAATATTTTCTTACTTTTAAAACAAAAATTTCAATAGCATTTGTGGTACAACATTATTATAAATCATATAAATTCAACAAAATCAAAATCAATGAAATCCTAAAAACTATTAATGTGTTTTTTACTAGGAATGATAAAATTCATGGATTAAATTCTTAACCAAAATTACTAAAAAACTAAAAATAGGAAATTGGACATGAAAACCTGAATGGATTGGTACCACTCCCCAATACATAAAATTTTACTACACCCATTTTTATTTATAATTAATTTATTAAATTATCATGTATAATAAAATTGTGTAAAAAAATTAAGATAGAAATGAATAATACAACTTGATTTATTGGTAGTGGACACCTTGAGTTATGGTCCATGTGGCTACCCACTGAAAAAAATAAAAACAAAGACTAAAAACATGATAAATTTATATAAATAAAAAGAAAAAAATTGAAGTGGAAATGAAAATGATAGGAAAATAAAAAATATCTTGGCTTTACACCCATGTGGACCCTAGGTTTTGGCTTCCCTCAGAAAGTTTGTTCCATCCATTATCAAAAATATGATGGTTAGTGAGGCTTATTTGATTTAAAAATAAATAATTGATGTTGTTTTCATCACTCTTCAGGTTGTATTACGTATAGAACATCCTATGAATAGATTTTAGCTGATATATGAATTTTATAATAAGTTGAATATTACTTGGTCGGGGTAGGATAAAATATTGAACCTACTTTTCTCTATCCACATATTGTATATCCACTTATTAAATATATAGGGATTTCTCATAATGTAATTCATTATAAATGACCTCAAAGGGGTGTTAGAGAATATTTCTATTTTAATTAAATTAAAATTATCTAAATTTATATCTAATTCTCCACCATTAGTAGTAAAATTAGTTGTTTTCCTTCATGGAAAGTCCTATGAAACCCTTAAAATT
This sequence comes from Viscum album, assembly GCA_963277665.1. Classification (NCBI taxonomy): domain Eukaryota; kingdom Viridiplantae; phylum Streptophyta; class Magnoliopsida; order Santalales; family Viscaceae; genus Viscum; species Viscum album. The sequence continues at coordinate 807,783,376 of OY728126.1, read as the reverse complement.
TAAATTATAGTCACCTTTTCTTTAAATATAACTTCTTTAAATTCTTTATCACTCCCTAGGGTATTGTATAACTCGAACATATCTAGAATTTCCCCATAAAAATATTGAGAAGGTGATTCCAATAATGATAAATAAAATATAAGTGATTCTAATAAAAAATTTACTTCCTTAAGTGATTCATATTATTGCTCTTATTCTTAATTGTATTCCTCTTAATGGTTTCTATATGATAGGGAATAGGATAATCATCCAATGTAGCCTCAATCACATCAACATATTCTTATTATTTAATATGGACCATGTTTTGTTACACCTATGTCGCTTCTTTATGATACTCTGGAAATTAACATGTGAATTCAATATGTTCCTTGACTATATCATCCAAATATAGTTGTTTTAGGTCCTTATTTAAGTCCTTTATGAGTTCAAAGAGTTCCCTATATCTGTAGTTTTATTTTAAAACTCCCCTCTTCTACCTAAAAATAATTAATTAATCTCTTCATTGGTGAGGGTGAGTTAAAAAATTATGAAAACAAAGAAAAAATATTTAAAAATAATGAAAAGAATAATAATTAATTGAATATTTGGATCCCTTGAAACTATAATGACCTAGTATTTTCAAATATAAATATCACATATTTTTAGATGAATACTTAATACATTTTATAAAAACATCGCTAATGACCAAAATATTTTAGTTTCTTTAGAGATTAGAAACCAAATATTTATATTAGATGTATGATCATCAACATCTCCCACAAATATCTTCTCAAATAGTACTCCTCTTAGTCATACCGTACTTAAACCATTCTTCATAACTGGATGAAGGAAATAAAAGAAAGGGTGAGCTCAAATACTCAGTAAGGGAAAAAATATGATATATCAATCTATGATCATATTAAAGAATAATATAGAATAAGTGAAAGTGATCATAAATATAACTTATGAAGTTCTTACCCAACCTTTTATAGATCATAATCATGATTCATGGCACAAAACATTTTCATTTCAGTAAAAATTGTCTATAAGATTGATAAATCATTATAAACTAATCATTAATAATAATATCATCTCATAAAAGTGTGGTACCAACATAAATATAGAAATACACTACATATGTCATGGTTAACTACCAATACCATCAACATAGTGGATCAAGACTCATCACCTATTTCCCATTATGGACTAGGGTCTTCTTGTTCCCTATATAGGATTAGGACTCACCTATTTTTTATAGTGGATCAAGCCCATTTAAATGTTTTACATCATTATCTCATTATATATAATGTTTTACTCAATCCATTGGAGAGATATATAGCTTCCACCCATCTCATAATGAAAACCGTACATATTTGTTCTATAATATCATAAAATAATCATCATATCATCTCATCATAACCTGTATAAAGAAAAATAGTCCCATAAATGTTTCATTAATTCATCATATCAGAACCCAGTAAAAATAAATGGGTTTTTTAAAAAATTCATCAACAAAAACATTAACCATATAGACAAAGGATAAAGATTGTATAATTAATTTTTTCCCCCAGTAAATCAAAAGTAACCTCAAATGATGACAACATATATATAAAATGATTTTGAAATATCACTGAGAACATTTCTTAAGGAAAATAATCTTTCCAATTTGAAAAACAATTTTTAAAACATAAAAAAATTTCAAAATAATTTTCTTTTAAAATTACCTTGGAAACAAATAGATAAATATTTAAAAATAATTTTATACATCTTTTATGAAAATATCATTTACACTTTGTAAATAAATTTTTTAAAACTAAAAATTTATAAAATATTTTGAAAATAATTTTTTTTGTAAATAAAATTTGAAAATTATAATGGAATATTTAAAACGTTGAGTGGTCATGATTGTGTAAAATTCAGTTCATTCTATACACGTTTAAAAAATATTCATTTCACATTTTGTATAAAATAAAAATGGAAATTTTTTATCAAATGGCATGAATATTCATTCCAAAACATTTTTTAAAAATACAACAAAGGGTAAAATTTACGTTAAAGAATCATAGAGTAACATTAAAAAAAATTTGAAAACATTTTTAGAAAACATGGATATGAAATAAGAAATTGGTTTTCGACTGAAGTTTTAATAAAGTCAGCTTTCTTTAAAAGAATTATTTTAGAATCATGAGTACATAGATATAGGAAAATGAATAGAATACATGTATTCTCAATAAATAACCAAAAGAGAATAAAATACCTGAGTTTATTGAAGAGGTAGTTCATAAGAATCCATCATCAAAAGCATAAACATTACCAATCCTGATAAATTATGAGATTATATTATAAAATAGTTACCAGTTTTTTTAACTTTAAATCATAATCCCTATGAAAGAATAATATTATATGAAACTTAAAATATCATGTTAATAAATAAATTCATGATAATACATGTAAACTGGTCCATATATATACCACATAGAGAATATAGGTGCATAACACAACATATGTCTCAAAGAAGGCTAATTGAGACAAGAATCCTTTACTGATTTGGTAATATTCTGAATTGTAAGACTCACTAAAGAATAAAATCAAGTGAATCCTTAAATTTAATGACCCCAACCCTAGTAACTAGGATCTAGTGTCCTAATTTCTTACATTTGAATAAGCTAAATATAATCTCATCCCGAATGACCGATTAGTTTTGTAATATTGGTAAACTAGATACATACATGATTCCAATATTATATTTGAAAACATAAATTTCAACATATTTTTTAATGAGAGTAACATTATTCTATCTACTATATCATTAAATATAAATCATAGTAGACTTCATGGATTCTTGGTAAATTAATGAAAATAATGGATTTCTGAAATGATTAGTAAGGGTTTGGTACAACAGGAGATATCATTAATCAATAAGAATTATCAATAAGGAATGGTGAAAAATTTAACACACATGATATTTAAATAACTTTTCTATCATTATAAGAAATGTAATAACATATATGGTAATTTAAATAACTAGTCACACATTCCATTTAATAAATAATTGAGAATGAAATGCATTCAAATATAGTATCACCATGAAAAACTCATGGATAATTATAAATGAATTATTAATAAAGGTAATTATTAATAATTATACTCTATTTTAATCATCGCATGATACCTCTACCATAAATACCTTTCACAATATGGTTAAAAACTATTAGCAGAAACCAGTTTAATACTAGCTTAATAATTTTCCTCATTTGGCTACTAATGCATTGTGGGGATATATAATTTCGAACCCCTCCTATCACTACAGGTTCAAAGCAATTCTCATATATCTAATAATTAATTTAATTCATGAAAAAAATTCCTTATCATAAAATATATATATATAATAAAGGAAATGTATTATTAATATTCTCTCAGATAAAAAAATAATATACAAAGTAAACATCGTATGTAAGATTGGTATATGGTTTAGGCAATATTATATCTATGATATAAAGAATGTGGATAAAATTGAATTGAAACATTAACTATCATGAATAAATATTTATTCATGCTAAATACCTAAAAGGTTAATTATATAAACCTCTTAAATTTGAATAGGTGTATATTAACAAAAATGTCCCAATGAAATAGAAATTGCGATGAAAAACCTTACAATGACCATAAAGTTGATGTGATTATTAATTAATGAATATATTATGTGTATAAAATTTAAATCCACGTAGAAAAACTTTATATATAATATAATTTTTTCAAAATTTAATACACATACAATCATAGAAAATTAAATACAAGTAATAAGTAATATAACTTAATGAAAATGAATTGTGTTATGAAATTCATTACCACTTGTTAATTTTCAGGTCAAATCACCATTATTGGAATAATTAAAATATAAATGTCAAAATAAATTAACTGAAGTATTCATGGAATTAAATTTAAAATGGTTATTATATAAACCATATAAAATTAATTAGGTGTATAACATTTTAATATTACTCATTGAAGGGAAATTGAGATGATGTTAATTGCCTCACACTTATTATTGGGTGACATGATATAACCTCATTTATAGTGGTTTTAAACATGTTATTAAATTATTATATAACCATGATAATATTTATAATATCATATATGTTTCTTTTAAAATTTCTTATCAAGAGTTCGTTATTAATATTTCATTGTTTTCACTGTTTTGGGTGTTAATTGTCTTATTTTCTCATGTCTGTTTTGTCATGAAAGTATTAGTTCTTGTGAATATTATATAGTTAAATCTTATAAACAATAATAATCAAGAAATAAATATCATATTTATAAATAAATTATACTTTTATTACCAATCATTGAAGAAGATTTTGAGAAATGAATTATGGTATGATCATAGAGACGGTTAGTCATGTGTACAAATGAGTAGTGTTTCAATTTTTTGACGAACATTGTAGAATGGGGATAAGTAATATTTTATATTTTAATAATTATAATAATATAATATTTATAATATTATATCTTTAAACATACTTTTATATATCATCCATTTGGTGTGGTGATGAAATGAGAGTCACATCACTTCGTGAAGGCAGTAGTCTACATGTATATGAATGACATTATCATCTTTCAATGAGATAAAAAGTTAGAAAAAATGATATATTATCATTTAATAATGGTAAAAATGTTATTAATATCATAATTATTTAATTAATATCACATATATTCATTAAATTTGTCCTTATTTCTTTACATGTAAAGAGTTAGTGAAAAATGAGTCTCATTGCTTCGTAAGGAGGTAGTTCGTCGTACACATGAGTGGTGTTATCATATCCTACATAATGGAAAGTAAAAAAGTTATATATTATATAATAAATCCATAGGTATAAATATGTTGTAAATATAATATAAATACTTTATATCCATCATCATATGCAATCGTGAGATGTGTTATAGAAAATGTGTCACATCAGTTCGTGAGGCAATACATGTCGTACACAAGAGCGATGTTGTGATTTTCCATTTGAGGGAATAGGTGATAGAAATAGTTCATTCCATTAATATAATATAATTTAAGTATATTATATATAATTTTGATATTATATAATCCAAAATGAATAATATTTCAAGGAGGTGGATGAAAAAAATAAAACAAACTCGCATAGTTAAAAATTTTACCGCTTCTTGGACCACCTCTTTAAGATTAAAGAAAAAATATTCCTATAATGGATTTATGAATAGAAATGGGATTATAGGATGAGTTTAAGGAATTTTTGAAGTGATTTTGGTAGGTATTGTATAAACTTAAAGGTTTTTGAAGTTGTGAATAAAATAGGATATGGGATGAGATTTTCTAAGTTAGGTAATTGGAAGACTAGTAATTTTTGAAAATAACAAGTTGTACCCATGTTTTTCACACACCAAAAAATAGATTATTACCAAGAATTATATATAATAATTTGAAAATATTTCAATTCAATATAATTTTTTAAAATAATAGGTCATTTTAACCCTTATATTTTTAGTTTAACCCCTCTATAAACCCATTTTTACCATAATCATATTAATTAATTTTTATTATTTTCATTATTCATTTTAGTAAAAACTTATGTTGGAATTATTAGATAATATAAGTTATTATGATTCCAAATATTTATTACTTTTTTTCAAATTCAATTCACATATGTTTCTGAATCAAATTTAAAATTATACCCACAGACATGATGAAAAACAGGGTTTCGAAAGAGAAAATTACCATAAGTATATAGGGTTTTAATATAAAAATTCAAACTTAAATTGATTAAAATTAACCAAATTAGTTAAATTTTAATATAACTGAACTAATTTTACTTTAAAAAAATTAAAATATAATTTAACATAGTAAATTGTCTAAATGAAAATTAAGTTTTAAAAAAATTAGTATTCTTCACTATTTATCAAAAAATTAAAATTTTCAAATAAAATCCCAAGTATTCACCATAAGATAATTTTGATACAATTATTTCAAACATGAAGTTAATTTTAAAAAATAATTTTTCTTTAATCAGTACATATTAATTTTGAACTATTTGCATAAATCATGACTAAACCATCTTTTAGAAAAAAAGTACAGTTTTTTAGAAAGCATTTCTCTTTATTTTAAATGATTATTATTTTATTTATAATCAATTGATAACCAATGAATTCGTTTTTATATGTGTAACCCATATACATCTTATAATTAAGTTATTATTATTCATTTCAATATATTTAACTATTAGATTATAATGGGGTATTATATTATGTTTCATTTAGACTTGGGGTTGTGTGTTCCTCAATATATCAAAGAGATTAAATTTAATGAAATATTTTTCATGGGTTGTTTAGGCTCAGTGTTTCATGTCATATATTTTATCTAATGAAATTTTATTCTTTTATAATTTCTTATTTTTAAGTTAAATGTCATGAAAATAATTATATTAATTATAAAACATGTCAAAGGGGTAGTATATACACCTCATAAAAGAATCAAGTATTGAATATGTCTCTCAAAAATGAAAAAGAGACTATAAATCCCTTAGATTATGTCTTGAATTACTTCATACACATTTGAAACTCATGTATAATAAATATAGGTTTATTATAAATTTATTAAATAACCATAATATATATATCATACTATATAATATTTACTTATGACCTTCTATAACCCTATTTTAAATAATTCCTTGTTAAAATCTTGTTTCTACTAATAAATGCTTTATTTTTCTTGTATGGTTTGATTTGGTACTTTTAATACTCTTACATCGATCAGGGGTACATCAAATAAAGAATATAAAAAAATGATATAATTATCATATATATTCAGTATATATATAATTAGAGTAATCCATTTAAGTTAGATATAGAAAATAAAATACAACATTCATGAAGACAGTAGGTCATACATATGGATGAAATTTGTTCCCATTTTATTTATGGATGAAATGAAGAAATAAAAAAAATATAATACTATTAAGATCATTTTAAAATGTAAAATATATAACAAATATTTATTACATTTTTCCTAATAACCTTCCATGCAAAGCTTTATTAAAAAATTTATCACATCGCTTCGGGAGGAAGTAGTTCATCGTACACAAGAACAACATTATCATATCCACACAGGATATAAAGTAAGATGGTATATGTGATATCATAATTAATGAAGTATAATTATGTTAAAAATATCATTTATATTCAATTAATATATCCTTATTACCATCAAAGTAATATATATTTATGAAAAATATATCACATTGGTTTACGAGGTGGTAGTTAGTCATACACATGAGTGATGTTACTGTTTCACAATGGGTTGTAAGGTAAAAATATATATATGATATTATAATTATATAGGTTTAATAATATCATAAATATCATAAATTAATATAACATCCTAGAACCTGCACTCCCATATTCAGTGTTAAAAACATGAACTTTACATTTCCGTCTTTGATACTGATGAAGGTGACACAATATTTTCCATACAAACTATACAACATCCAAAGAAAACGTTAGATCATATAAATTATGATGGAAATTTTAGGTTTATAGTATTATAGAATTAAAAAAAACTCATACATAAACAATACCCATGAAATTGAATAAGTATGTATCCCATTTAACTTAGTTTTTCTTATTCTACATTAAGTAATAATCATCATCCATATGAAATCCCTTCTATACATAATTTGTTCAACCTCATTATTTATAACCTGGTGAAAAAGAAACATTAGAAGGGTGATCTCAAATTTTTATAAAGGATAAAGGTAAGAATTAACAATTTAATTTCATAAATGATAAAAATAATATCATAAGAGTATGATGACATAATCAAAGTGGTTAAGTATAACATAAAAATATTTATACCCATAAATATTTGGATTATTAAACCTGAAAACATATCATAAGTATTTCACAATAGACAATTTCATCAAAATCAATACTCATATGCCATGTGATATCAATATTGATCAATGGAAACATTTATAACCCATAAAAAGAATAATGAAAACATGTTGGAATCTTGGGACATCATATTTATAGAAAATATACCAAACCCTTACAGAACACTTATATATTGAATTAACATATGCTTGAATTCCAATATAATTCTCTAGAGAATATAATCATTACCCAATTTATTATAGATCTATCTAGGATTACCCATAATATAAGCTATATTAGTCTTAATCAAATCTATCTTGGTTCACCCGTCATATAAAAATGTCAAACAACCATAAATAATTTAAATAGAGTTTTCTTCTCATCATAAAATAGATAAAAAACATTATTCCCTTTATAACTTTATTAAACTATAGAAAATAAATTGGTTCCATGAAAATATATTTGAAATATAATTAACTTATGTAAAAGAAACAAGTTCTATAACAATATCTTTGAAACATTATTAACACATTGAAAGACTCGGGTCCCATAACAATCTCTTTGAAACATGATTAACTCATGGAAAATAAATAAGTTCTATAAAAATATCATTAAAACATGATTAACCCGTGGAAATGAAATGGATTCCATGAAAATATCCTTGAAACTATATTAATCCATCTAGAGAAAGATTAATGATGATATAATTACAAAATATCCCCCTTAGAGCATATATAACAACAATGTTTTTTTATGTTGATGAATGGGAATAATAATAAAGATCATAAAAAATTATATATAAAAACTTTTAATTTTGAAAATAAAATTTTAAAACTAAAAATTAAAAAAAATAATTTGAAAATAATTTTCTTCAAAAATGAACAATAAAACATCTAAGGTATGGTTTAAATAAATTAATTGTCATCATGGTGGATAAATCCATTCATGGTCTAAATGTTAAAAATAAACATTCTTTCATAAATTTTTTAAAATAGAGTTAAAGGTAGCACATTTAAATAACGTTAACAAAATTCCTTTTAAAAAAACTCCTAAAATAAGGTCAAATTCCATGTAAAATGGATTTAAGAAATCATTTATTTTTTTGAAATTAATTTTCTAAAACATTTTATAAAACATGTATAGAGAATAGAAAGATACCCAATCTAAAAGAAGATGAATGGTCGGTATCACTTACAAACAACATTCTTGATATTTATTCAAATAATAAGGGAGGAAGTGTAAATAAAACATGGGAATCACATTAATAACTAGATTATAATAAAATATATGTGGTTCAAGAAATTAATATCACATTATTTATTCATTAATAAACTTTAATATAAAAAATACTGATAAAAATGAGATTGTAACAAAATCCATTTCCAATTTTGTAACTTTTAAATAATAAGCCCCATCAAAGAGTAATTTCAAATAATAATTTAAATATCATGAACATAAATAGATTAATGATATTATATTTCAAATGAGAATTATATAAAATTCACAAAATGAGTTAGGTTCATAATATCAACGTATGTCCCAAAGAAATATAATTTTTAATGAATAACCCTAACAAAGATCATATCATTGAATTGATAATTAATAAATGGAGTTATTATGTGTAATAAATATAAATCCACACTAAACATGTGGAAATAAATCACAAAACATTTTATATATCAATTCACACAAAATAATAGCATAATAAATTCAATGGAAATGATTGATAACCTAATGAAAGAAAACCGAGTTAAGAAACTCTTTACCACATTGTAACTTTCAAGTAAATTCCCTTTGGTAAATTAATTAAAATTGAAACTTTAAATAAAATTTTTTATGAAGGATCGACTATATTATATGTAAAATGGATATTATGTACACCACACAATAAAAATAAGTGGTGAATATGGAATATGTCTCACAGAAGTAAAAGCGAGATGAGAAAACCCTTACCTTAAGTCCAGACCATCCTTGTATGTCCTTTAACTCCTATTTAATATGATTATATAAAATATTTTATTAATTAATAAAATTTTCCTATTTTAAATCCTTATACTTAAATAATATATTTTATTTTTTTATAATTACATATTTGAATACTTAATCAGTTTAGTCCACTTCGGGTGTTTTGAGGACATTCATTTCATTGTTTCAAAATTATTTTGGTGTGTTAATCATGGTTAAATAGATCATTATTTTAACACATATAGAATAATTTTAATGAAATATTTGTCATAATTTTTCATTAATTTTAATTTTAATACTAATTGTTCAAAATGTTTACAAAAACTAAACTATGTTTCGATCGTGGAGATGGTAGGTCGTACGTACGCATGAGTAACATTTCCATTTTTTAGTGATCATTATGGGAAGAATTTATATGTTATTTTATATTTAAAAATTTTAATAATATAATAACTACCATAATATTTATTTAATTATACTTATATATATCATTTTTTATGTGTTGATGAAAATAGAATCACATCATTTCGTACAGGCGACAGTCCACACGTACACAAACGGATCTATTTTGTTTCAGTGTAACAAAGAAAAAGATATATTATGTTTTCAGAATGATAAATATTAAATAATTATAATTATTATTTCATTTAAATCACTTATATTCACTAACATTATCCTTATTACCTTCTATGTAATGTGTTAGTGAAAAATGAATCACATTGCTTCACGAGGCAATAGTCCTCTGTACACATGAGTGACATTATCATATCCACCAAAGAATAAATATTAAGAAGGTATATATAATATAATGAATCCATAATTATAAACATTTTACAAATAAAATATATATACTTCAAATATATCATTACAAAAATCCATGAGTGGTGATGGTGGAAAACGAATGACATCTGTTTACAAGGAAGTAGTCTATCATACACAACAATAATGATTCGGTATCCCATTTTATGGTAGAGGATATGGATTTAGGTTAAGAAATTGATATAATAACATATAATTATATTTTATATATGGTATTTATCATATTATTATGGTTTAATTATATTTTAAGGATGTGGAAGAAGAAGTAAAAAACCCATAGTTAAGAATTTTCTTCTTCTCGAACCACCTCTTATAGATTATACCTAAAGTATTCATAAAATGGATTAATTAAAAAAATAGGGATTATAGAATAATGGTATAGAATTTTGGAAGTGATTTTTTTAGGTATTTTCCAATCCAAAATTTTTCTATGTTATGAATTAGAGGGGAGAGGGGTGGATTTTTATAATTGAGGTGGGTGGTACATTTGTAATTTTTGAAAATAAAATGTGTACCCAAATTATTCACATGAAAAAATGTAAAAATAGAGAATATTCATGAACTTGAAATTATAGGGTTTAAATATTTCCATAAAATATATTTTATACAAGTTTATATTTTATTTTAACCCTTATATTTTTATTTAAACCCCCTAGTAAACCTATTTTTACATTAATTGTGGTAATTAATTTTTACTATTTTCACTGTTGATTATAGTAAAAAATTAATTTTAACTTATTTTAAAATATATATTATTTAGATTCCAAATATTGAATCCATTTTACCAAATTAAATTCATATAATACAAAATATTAAATTTAAAAAAAAACTCGTAGACATAATGAAAAAATAGGTTTTAAAGAAGTGTATTTTTTAAGAAACAAGTTTTTGTATATTGAGTCTATGATTAATAATAATCATTTTATGAATATAAATTAATATTTATTTATTCATAATATATAAATTTAATATAAAACATTTATCATTTTCTATTATTTCAATTAATTAAAAAGACCCCCAAAAAAACTAGCTATAAAATCCTATATATAATTGATTAAAAAGTAATTAAGTGGATTAAATATAAATAAATAATATTTATGATACTTCATATAATATTCAAAATATATTTCTAATTTGAAACACCTTAATTTATTGAATGTAAAATAATTTTTACCAAAAAAGTTATTTTTCACTATTCATTAAAAATTAAATATATTCCAAAATTCCTAAACTTTAACCCAAAGTAAACTTTGATATAAAAATATCAAAAATTAATTTAATTTAATCAAATAATTTTTCAAAAAATTTCTAAAATTTATTATTATATTTTTCATTAAAAAATAAAATTCATTTTTGAGGAAAACAAATTTTTGAAAAATAAAATTACTTTACTAAAATTTCATTGATTATTTACTAAAAATTATCAATAATTTATATTTATTTGTAAATATATATATTTAAAAATTATTTAATACTTATAATACCCTCAAATTGAATGGATGTCTTTTAAGGGTGATATATTATGTAGGTCATTTAATCTCAGCGTTGCATGTCGAATACGCTATCGGACATAGTTTTATTTTCTAAAATATCTAGGTGTTACATACTCTCCCCTTTAATAAGTTATGTCATCTCAATTTAGTCTTTATCTTGGTAATAAAATGATCTATATTTGAAAAAATCTTCATCTTGGAAACCCACATCCTAAAAACAGTTAATAAAACATTCTCTTGATTAGAGAGAAAAGAATGTACGACGGTTATCTATAATAACACATTCATGGTTTAAAAATAGGAAAGTATAAGTGGGAGGTGAATAATTTGACATGGAATAAAATAATAAATAATAAAAGAGAGTTATATATATCATTGATCATATTATATTTAATGATCAATAGAACTTAAGTACTGCAAAACCATAAATTTGTGATGAGTGAAAAGACTATTGGTTCATTTGAAATGAAGGTACAAGGATAAATTTTTTGTTTTAATATTCTTTGTCTATATTTGAGGAATTTGTTTTACTATATACACTAAAAATGGAGAAATACACTTACTTGACAAATATAATTCTATCCTTTATCCAATTTACACCATAATATCATCTTTTTCTCTAATATTCAACAGTAATACCCAAAGTTCAAACTAAAAAACTCCCAAATAAACTCAACATTAAATATTTTTTAAACCTTAAAAGATATAACATATATTTCTTCTTAAGAGAAAAAAAATATGGTGATATAATTTTGAAATAACAATAATAACTTAGCCACCAAATCACTTTTCAGTCCCATTATTATCTACACAATAAAACTTGTGTTCCGATAATTACCTCAATATCCAAGGTCATATAAACCCTAAAGGTAATGAATACCTTGAAAATTATGTCAAAAAATGTAAAGAAATAATTTATATTAAATTAATGATTTACATATACTTCAACTTAATAAAATGTCTTCTAATGTTTCATTGATCACTTTAAGTTATCTTCACTTAAAACCACAAAACGGGTGTCTAAGAATTTGCACTTATAATCAAACATAATCTTACAGAACTATGCTCGTATTCATAACTCTTAAATAACCTAACACGAAAACATTTAAATCTCCAATTATTTCTAAATCTTTCCTCTAATACTAATAATAACTACCCAGAACCTACACACCCAAATATGATGCTAAAAACATTAACATAACATTTCTTAATTTGGTAATGATGAAGGTGACCTAATTTTTTCCATCCAGAAATTAAATAACATAAAGGAAGATTTGGATCTCTTACATTTTCAAGGACCACATTGGATTAGAATTTTAGATAATGAGCACAAACATATACAAAAATAATACCATTTTATTTGAATGATAATATCTCACACCTATACCATATTTTTTTATTTTCCATTAATTTATCATCATAATACATATAAAATCCCTTCTATACATAATTCATTCATCCTTAATCATCATAAACTGTGGAAAAAAAACATAAGAAAGGCGAGTTAAAATAATATATAAGAATAAATATAAGCATTTATAATTGATTGTCATCTGTGAGCATAAGAATAGAGTAAGTGTATGATGACATAATCAAATATCATGAGTATAAAATAGGAATATTCATACCCACCATTACCTGGATCATTAAATATAAAAACATGGCATAAGGCTTTCACACATGTAAGATTCATCAAAGTAAATAATCATGATCCATGTGATATAAATCTTGATTAGTGGAAACATTTTTAACCCATATAAAGCATAAAAATGTGTTGGTATTTTAGTAAATCATTTTTATAAGACTTATAGAGCCTTATAAAACCCTTACAAATAAAATAACCACATGGTCAACTTATAATATAATTATCTTGAAAATATAATCATTACCAAATATATGGAGCACTATCTGGGAACACCCATCATATAAGTAAAATCAGGCTCACTTGGTGCTATCTAGGCACACTTATCATACAACAATTTCCAACATCCATAATTAAAGTGCATAGAGATCGTTTTTCATTGTAAAACTCATAAAAACAATCATTATTCCATTTATAACATGATTAAACTTGCGGAAAGGAAATGGGTTCCATGACAATATCTTTGAAACATGATTAAGTTGTGTAAAATAAAATATTTCCATAAAAAAAATATCTAAGACACACGATTAACCATGGGAAAATAAATAGGTTCCATAAAAATATCTTCGAAACATGATTAACCTAGGGAAAAGAAATTAATTTCCTAACAATCTATTTGAAACATGATTAACATATGAGAAAACAACAAGTTTCTTGAAAATATATTTCAAATATTATTAATTCATCCAGGTAAAGAATAAAGACTATATAATTAAAAAAATACCATTAGAGAATAAGTAACAATAATTTTTGTTGTTGTTTATGAATGTAAATGCCATTAAAATATCATAAAAATATTTTTTTATGAAAAAAAACCTTTTAATTTTGAAAATAACCTTTTAAAATTAATAATTCACAAAATATTATGAAAATAATTTTCATTGAAAATAACCATGGAAAAATAAAAAGTAAGCTTCAATGAAAATAATTTTTAAGAAGGTGAGAAAATATTTTCATGTTGTAAATGTTAAAATTAAACATTCTTTCAAAATATTTTTTAAAAGGGAATAAAAAATGAACTATTTGGAAAAAATTAAGAAATTAACATTTTAAAACATTTTAAAATAAAGTTTAAGACCATGTAAAATACATTTAGTAAATAATTTAATTTTTTTAAAGAAAATTTTTTGAAACATTTTCAGAAAAAATGAATATGGAAGAGAATGATACCTGATCTAAAATAATACACTATCAATATCACTTACAAATGACTTTCTTGATATTTCATCAATAAATAAGTGGGGAATTTTAAATAAAACTTTTTAATCATATTAATAACCATATAAGTATAAATTATATGTTTATTAAGATAATAATATCACCTTAATTCCTCTAAAAGAAACATTAACATAAACAATCTTGAAAAAATGTGATTATAACATAAAGCCTTTGCAGCTTTGGTAATGTTTCAATCATAAGCCCGATAAAAGAATAACTTCAAATGATACTTTAAATATAAATAAAATAAATATATTAAATATATTTATTATCAAAGTATATGTATAAAAAATACATAAAAGTGGTTAGTCATATGACATCATTATATGTCCCAAAGAAAGACAATTTGAGTCGAATAACCCTTACAAAGATCATATCATTCAATTAATACTTAGTCAATGGATTTTTTATATATAAAAAATTTAAATCCATTAAAAACAATTAGAAATACATAATATAAAAACTTAGGAATCAAATAATACATAATCATATCAAAACAAAGCAAATGTAAAAGTGTTATAACCCAATGAAAGGAAATTGAGTTAACTAACTCTTTACCACTTGGTAATTTTTAACTAAATACCCTTTAATAAATTGATTCAAATTGAAATTAAAAATATCATGATATATGAAGGATTATTTATTTTTCTTATAAAATATAAATTATATACATCACATAATAAAAAAGTGGTTATGAATATGACATATGTCTCACAAAAGTAAAAGCGAGATGAAAAAACCCTTAGCTCGAGTCCAAACTTCCCTTGTATGACCTTTAACTATTATATAATGTGATTTACTCAATTATTTTATTTCTTAAGAAAATTTTCCCATGTTAAAACCTTATAATTAAATTATTTATTTTATTTATTTATAATTACATATTTTAATACTTAATTAGTTAATTCCACATCAGGTGTTTTGAGGACATTTATTTCATTGGTTAAAAAAGGCTTCATTCTGTTGACAGTGGTCAAATAAGAAATTATTTTAACATATCTAGAATAATAAAAATTACATAATAATAACTTTTCCCCACCAATTATACTTTTAAGACCAAACAGGAAAAATGATTATGAAAAATGAACTGTGTTGTGATCATGAAGACGGTATGTCATATATACGCAGGATTAAAATTTCTATTTTTCAATTATTTTTATAGAAAGAAGTTATGTATTGTTTTCTATTTCCATAATGATCATAAAATAATAAATTATTTATTATTTATCTAAATATACTTATATACATCATTCCTTTTATGTGGTGATGAAAATGGATCACTTCAGTTATTGGAGGAAGTAGTCGACGCGTACACAAACGACATTATCATTTTTATGTGTAAGAAATAAAATGATATTTTAAATTTTCAAAATGAAAAAATATTTATTGAGTATAATTATTATATAATTTATAGAGCATATATGTATTAAAATTATTCTTATTTTCTTCTATGTAATGTGTTAGTGAAAAATGAATCGCATCGCTTCGTGAGTTGGTAGTTCGTCGTACACATGAACGATGTTAACGTATCCCCCATGGAATGAAAGGTAAAAAGTTATACGTTATATAATAAATTCATAACTATAAATATATTAAAAAATCATATATAAATATATTCCATAAATACATCATTATAGTAGGCCATGAGAGATGATGATGGAAAATAAATGACATTGGTTCATGAGGTGGTAGTCCATAGTACACAAAATTAATGATTTTGTATCCCATTTGATATAATAGGATATGGATATAGATTATTATATAAATAAAATATAATATTAGTATACAGAAGAAAAAATTGTAATAATATGTGATTATTTTAATAATATTTTAATGAGAAGGATGAATAAATAAAACAAAAATCATATAGTTAGGAATTTTACCTCTTCTTGGACCACCTCTTTAGAATTATACCTAAATTATCCCTATAATGGATTTATAACCAAAAAATTATTATAGGTTGAGGCTATGTAATTTTTTATGTTATTTGGGTAGGGAAGGTCTGAACCAAAATGGTATGAAGGTGTGAAGAATATAGGGTAGGGGTGGCCTTTTATAAGTGAGGTGAGTGGAACACTTGTTATTTTTTAAAATAAAAGGGTATACCCGTGTTTTTCAAATTAATAAGGGTAAAAAATATATTATTATCAATCATTATAGATGATAAGGTCTAAATATAGCCATAAAATATATTTTAGACAAGTTTTTTGGTTATTTTAACCTATATCTTTTATGTTTAACCTCTCTGTATACCCATTTTTACCTTAACCATGGTAATTGAGTTTTTTAATTTTCAGAATTCATTGTGGTAAAAATTATGTTAAACTTTTTATAAAAAATTAATTATTATAATTGAAAATATGGAATCCATTTTACAAAATTAAATTCATAGAAGTCTAAAAATTAAATTTAACATAAAAACTACAAACGCGACAAAAAGTTGGTTTTCAAGAAGTGCATTTCTCAAGAAAATGGTGATTTTATATTAACTCTAGGAATAATAATAATCATTGTATGAATATAAATTAATATTTGTTGAAAAATAATCTATATATTTTATTTAATAAATTTATAATTATCTTTTATTTTAATTAATTAAATAGGAGAAACTATATATACTTTTAAATGGTTTTTAGAAAAAACATATTTTTAAACCTAGAAACAAACTTAAACTAAAATAAAATATTAGGCTTATTAAAAATTAATTAAGGAAAACAAATATAACTAAATAATAATTTTTTTACATTAAATAATATTCAAATCATATTGGGAATTTTAAATTCCTTAATTTATTAAATAGAATAGATTTTTTATAAAAATCAGTATCATTCATTATTCAAAAATAAATAAATATTTTTTGAAAAACTCCAAAAAATTTAACCAAAGTAAATACTAATATCATAATTTAAAAAGTGATTTTAATTTTATCAAATACATTTCTAAAAGTTCAAATAAATTTATTATAATTTTTTTCAGGAAAAGAAAGAAAAATCATTTTTGAAGAATACAAATTTTTGAAGAATAAAACTACTTTACTAAAAATTGATTGATAATTTTCTAAAAAATTAAAAAATATTAAGTAAGAAATATATATGTATACATATATATATTATAAATTAGTTAATAATATCCATACCTTTCAATTTAACATCTAGGTTATAAGGAATATATATTTCTCAGTTCGTTTAAGCTTCGTGTTACAAATCAAATACGCTACCAAACATAGTTTTATTTTCTCAAACATAAAGGTGTTAAAGTAGAAATCAAATATATCAAAATATAAATCCATGATAGGTGGTGATGGAAATTTAATAACATATATTCACAAGGAGATATTTCAAAGTACACACGACTGATGTTATCATTTCACATTTGAGGGAATAAGAGATGGATGTAGGTCATTCACATAACATATCAACACCTATGTTTATGGAATAAACTTGGGTTATTATATTATAGTTATTTAATAATTTTTTAAGGTGTTGGATGGAGAAATAAAACAAAAATACTCATTGAATAATGTTACCTCTTCTTTGGGTAACCTCCTTTGGTTTGCACAAAAAAACCTTCCTAGGTTGGATTTATGATCAAAATAATGCTTCTAGTATAAAAGGATGGATGTCAAAAAGGGATTTGGGTATGGATTTTCTAGATTAAAGGGTTTTGGATGTTTTATTTAGAGAGGATAGTGGGTTTCCTTTTCTATATTGGAGAGAGAAAACACTTGAAATTTTTAAAAATAAAAAGGTTTGCCCACGTTTTTCTCATGAAAATGGGATCCTAAATAGACCATTATCGAGATTAGAACATATAAGATCTAAATTTTTCATCCAAATGGTATTGTATAAGTTTCTATGTCATTTTACCCCTTATGTTTTAACTTTAACCCTTAGGTAAACCATTTTCACATTAACAATAGTAATTAATTTTTATTAAATTTTTTATTCATTAAAACATATTTTTGTGCATAAGAATAGCTTTTAAAAACAATTTCTAATTTATTTTTAAATAGTTTCTTATTTTAATTTATAATTAATTAGTTACCAAAAAATTAATTTTATATGCATGTGTAAACTATATATTTTCATAATTTAGCTAATTCAATTCATAACTACCTTTGTAATTGATATGAGATAACTATAATATTGAATAATAATAATTTAATAGTATTACATGTTTTATTTAATCTCGGTGTTGCCTATAATGAAAGTAATCAAAGAAAATAAATATATTATAAAAAGAAATATTTTATAAAATTTCAGGGTGTTGAATTATCCCCCCCCCCCCTTAAAATGAATTTATCCATCTAAATTTTCCACTCTAGAAGAAAAATGAAGACAACTATTCTTAATTACAACATCAGGTTCCCGCATAGATTCATCGTGTTAGGATTTCACCACAAAACTATGACCTGATTACTAGTCTTGTATCATAGAACCTTATTTATACAATAATTAATATTCAACACTAATTCCTCATAAGAAATATTAGGTTCCAGTGGTATGGCCACTAAGTTTAGTACATATGATGGATCAAGTAATTACTTCCATAAGTGAGATACATTGAACACATCATGAAATTGATAGAGTTTTGGTGGAAGCACAAATAGATATACTACCATACTGATACGATCAATAATTTCAAAGGGGTAGATATATTTAGGTCTTATCTCTCATTTATATCATAATAATAATTTCATCTTTTAGTTTTCCTTTATTCAATTCCCACTTCATTTCTTACTCTAAGAAATGATGATGAATTTGTTATGCTAGAAGAAATAATGGATCCAAATATCCATAATTGAATTACAAGTCATTCCTTCTGTCTCTAGTTATCATCATAACAAAATTGTCTTCACAAGTTATCCAATATGCACAAATATTCATATAGTAATGTAATACATTAATCTCTAAAACCACATCTAATGTTCAACACATACCATTCCATGGATGGTTAACCTTATGACCCTTTAAAAATTAAAAAATTATAAATGATGTCACCAAATTTCCCAAAGTAAACTTAAATTTAATCCTCAAAATATCCTTAAGTAGATATTAATAATCTTATTCTATGTATGTGAATACATTGGTCATATATTCTTCTGAATCATAGTAATAATCAGAATTACCATACAACCTCAATGAAATATTTCATGCATACTCATTCCTTAAATAAAACCACAAATTATATAATATATAACATTGATCTAATAATGTTGTAAAATCCATCAATGATAACATAAACCCCTTTTTCAAAAAATCATTTATTCATTCTAAGTTCAACAATACTTTATAATTTAATTTATCCATATCAATCATCTCATTATCAAAACTAAACACCATTTTCTTAGTATGATGAATATATTAAGGGTTACCTTCCATTAATTATGTTTTTTCAATAAAATATAACATTTTCATTAAATCAATTTTATTGGTCATCAGTATTATTCAACATATTATTGAAAATAATTATTTCAAAACTTAGGGATAATAATCCTTATATATTTCATGATTAATATAACATAGTTCCCAAATTATCATACACAAACACTTTAATCATTCTGATTCATTCATAAACTGTTAACTATGCTTCATCATATTGTTACTTAATAACTATTTCTTATAATATAATATATGAATCATTTATTAACTATCATCATTCTTAATTTAATCATTCTTCTCACATTTAACATAAAAAATATTTTTAGATCACCCAATACCTTTTATTTTCCATTTTTTGGTCTCTTTTTCATCAATAGTATAACCATTACTCATGCCACCTTTCTAATTATCTTAATTATATTTCCCCATAGTATATATATTTATGTAATTCCCATAAATTATAAATTTATAACATTCAATCATTGATTTTTTCTTAGGGAAATCGTTGTTCTCATCCATTACACTAAGAAAAAATTTCATTTTTCCTTGTAAATAACTTGATTTTTTCCCTCTGTTTCACACTTAGAAAAACTTTCCATCCCTTTAATACATTACACTAAGTGATTACTCCAACATTCCTAGAATATAAGAAACTGGGTCTTTTTCCTCCATGTTCTCTACCACCCAAGCTCTTAGAAAATTATATCTTTCTCTTCTTTTGTGTGTCCAAGAGTTAGTTGAGGTGTAAGTTGTTAATTATATATCATGATAAATGATTAGAAATAATCACAATATAATTCACTCAAATCATAAACCCATTTGGTTTATCATCAACAATTTTTCTATCACATTCAATGTTAACTTGGTTTCTTCTGGTTCCCACCATTGACTAAAACCAAAAAGCATAGGGTGAGAAACAATTATTAAAGTGGGGAACCATGTAATATTGAAAAATAAATTATAGGATGTCTAAATAATGACACCATTTTTTAATCAATGACACCTTAGGTTTATTTTTTGCCCTTCATAATCATTATTCAAATCCATCATGATGGTTTGTAAGGATTTTGATAATTTCAAAACCATATCCCCCAGGATTGACAAACCAGGTATGCATCAAGGCCCATTTTAGTTTACTGTGTTACACTTGATTCAAGATTAGCACACATTCTTTAAATTTATTACCCATTAGTACCTCTATTATATAACCATGTCCACTTTAAGTATCCATATAGGGATGTACTGCTAAGAAAATTAAATAATCTCTTTTTTACCACAAATTTAGAATTTTATCATATATGTAGAATTATTCACAAGGTTTTAACTACTTTTTTTAATAATAATCTCAAAATATTGACTAAACAATTTCCTATAATACCAACTATAAGGAAGCAAGATTTTCATACCTAGATATCACATCTTTTTAGATTAATAATCAACAAATTTCATAAACAAGCACACAAAGACCATAATAGTTTAGTATCTTTGGAGGATAGAAAAAAATCTTCTTATTTTATGAAATATATTCAAATATACCGTAATGATATTATAAAATAGTACTCCTATTAATAATACCCTACCTAAACCTTTCTTCACAACATAGGGAAAGAAATATAAGAAAGGGTGAGATCAGATGCTCAGTAAGGATAAACCAAATAGATTTCAATCTATGATAATTTTAAATCATAAGATATCATAAGGTATTTTAACATGAACATAAATTATGAAGTTCATACCCTACCTTTATAGATCATAAAAATGATTCATGTCCTAAAATGTTATCATTTCAGAAAACATGGGTCGTAAGAGTGAGAAATAATCATAAATCAATCATGAATTGTAACCTCGTTTCATAAAAGTGTGGAACCATCATAAATACAGAAAACTATTTCATATATTAAGTTAAAATACCAATACCATCAATATATTTGATTAAAAAACAACCCTTATTTCCCATTATGGATCAGGGTACACCTATTTCCCATGGTGGATCAGAACACACCTATTTCCCATAGTGGATCAAGCCCATCAAATTTTTTCCCATAATTATCCAATGATATATAAATATTTACCCATTGAATTAGAGTAATATATAGGTCCCACCCATCTTATATTGAAAATAATGCTTATGTGTGCCATAATATCATTAAAAAATCATTATTCCATCATATTAGGACCAATGTAAAGAAAATATGTTTCATAAAAATTTCATCATTTCACCATAGAATAACCCATGAAAAATAAATGGGTTTTGAAAAAATTTCTTAAATATTAACATTAACCATACTAAGAAGTAATAAGGATTTTATCATTCAATTTTATCCCCAGAAGATAGTAAATAAAATCATAGGATGTCATCTTAGATGGAAAATGATTTTGAATGATCACTTGGAGAATTTCTTGAGGAAAATATCATTTCCAATTTTAAAAACACATTTTAAAACATACATAATTTTCAAAAAAAATCAATAGAAATAACCTTTTAAACATATAAAGAAATATTTTAAAATCATTTAAAACATTTCTTGAGGAAAATATCCTTTCCACTTTGAAAATCTATTATCAAAACTAAAAATTCATAAATAATTTTGGAAATTTTTATTTTTTAAATAAAAAATTGAAACTTATAAATGAATATTTAAAACATTTAGTGGTCATGAGCACATGAAATTTCATTAATATTTGTACACGTTTGAAAAATATATATTTCTTTTTCATTTTTAGTAAAAGGAAATCATGCCTTTTTTTAAAATGAAATAATGATGCCTTTATAAACATTCAGTAAAAATCTATAAAGGAGTTAATTAAATTTAAAAAAAATCAAATATTAATATTGAAACAAATTTAAAAACATTTTTAAAAAACATGTATATAGAAGAAAAATGGTTTTTTGACCGAAGAGAAAAATAAATTTTTTGTAAATTAAAAGTATTTTTTTATAATAGTGAGTACATAAATAGAGGAAAATTAAATTAAAACATGAATTTTCAATAAATAACCATAGGAAAATAAAATTAATGATTTTCTTGAGGTATAGTTTATATTATTTCATCATTATAAACATAAACATAAATAATCTCAATAAGTAATGAGTTTATATTCTGAAACCCTTACCACTTCGATAACATTGAATCACAAGCACCATGAAAGAATAAAATTAATTGAAGCTTAAAATATCACGAGAATAAATAAATTCTTGATATTAAATGAAAATGGGACTATATATACTTCACGTAAAATAATATAGGTGCATAACATAACATATATCTCAAAGAAGGTAAATTGAGACCAAAATCACTTACTATTTTCGTAATATTTTAAATTTCAAGCCTCATTCAATAATAAAATAAAATTAAAAATTATAAAATTAAAATAATTTTATTCATTATATAATATTTAAAAGTTTTAGTATATACACAACATAAAATAATTGAGTGGTAAATATGGCATATTTCTCCTATAAATGAAAGAGAGATTAGAAATCTCTTACCTTAAGTCTCGACTTACATAATACATGTTTAAACCTCATGTATAATAAATATAGGTTTATTATATATCTATTATACAACAATAATTATATATATCATATCATATATGATTTACTTATGACCTTTTATTACATATTTTTTAATATTTCCTTGTTAAAATCATGTTTCATGTAATAACTACTTCGTTTTTTCAAGTATGTTTTGATTTTTTACATTCAATACTATTACATTGATCATGGTTACATCATATAAATATTTTTATCCATGATATAATTATGATATATATTCATTGTATATATATTTATAGTAATCCATTAAACTCATAGATAGAAAATTAAATACAATGTTTATAGAGACGGTAGGTTATAAGTACGCATGTAATTTGTTTTCATTTTCTCAAAGGATGGAATGAAAAAATGATAACTAATTTATTAATTCACATGAGCCATAGTCCAGTTGGTGAGGTGTCCTTTAGTTCATCCACGATAGCCAGGTTTGAAACCAGGTGAAGGCATATTTCCGTGTATTATAGCAATATTGTAGCAATACTGTAGCAGTACTATAGAAGGTATTGTTCGGTACTATAGTAGGTATTGTGGTAGGTACTATAGTAGGTATTGTTCAGTACTATAGCATCCAAAACTATTCACCTTGGGCCACCAGTTTGGGCTTGGAGTACTAAAGGCCTTCGGGATACCCAGGCCTTCCGGTTAGTAGGGCTTCTGGGCCACCTTTAAGGCCTTTGAGCCACCTCGAGGCCTTTGGGCCACATGAAGTTTCCCTAAACAGAATCTATAAGAAAAGGAAAAGTTCCTACATAAGTATTTGGAGTAGGTGCACTCACCAGAGTAGAACCAATGGATTTTCAATAATGAGAGAGTATGGCTACACCATCGGGACTAGCCTATGCTTACACGGAAAGCTTAGCCAGATGGACATGCGAATGTTGAGAGCTGAAATCACGATTCAGATGTTGGAGAGGTTCAGTTCCTTGTATTTATAGTCTAGTTTAATTCCCTAAGACCTTCGGGTCATGTAATATCTCTTAAGCCTATGGGCCATGTAATCACTAAGCATACGGGCCTTGTAAGGGTTCCCACTCATCCCTTGAAAGGGGGTTTATCAAAAATCAATAAAAATGAAGGACCTAGGGCCCTTCAGGATAATATATTATCTTTAAAAATTCATTTCATATATATTATGTATATTCATTAAATTTACCCTAATTACCTTCCATGAAAAGAATTAGTGAAAAATGAATTGTATCGCTTTGCGAGGCATAAGTTTGTCGTACACACGAAAGATGTAATTCTCTCCCCCACAGAATAGAATCTTAGAGGGTATATGTGATATGATAATTAAATGATTATAATTATGTTAAAAATATCATATATATTCATTTATTATACCCTTATTACCATCCAATTAAAACATAAATGAAAAATACATCACATTGGTTCATGAGGCGGTTATCCACCCTATACACGAGCGACGTTAGTTTTTCCCCAACTGGTTTGTAGAAAATAATTTATATGTGGTATTATAATTAAATAGGTATAATAATATCATATATATCATATATATACCTTAAATACATTATTATATCCATCATTTATAAGTGGGGATGGAAAAATAATTTCATCAGTTCGTGAGGTGGTAGTCCCCTCATACATACGAACGACGTTATCATTTCCCATTTGAGGGAAGAGGAGATTAATGTAGGAAATTCCCAAAACATAAAAAAATCTCATTATATTTAATATATTGGGGTAATTATATTATCATATCTTAATAATATTTTAAGTAGTTTGAGGAATAAATAAAATAAAAACACTCATTGAAGAATGTTACTTCTTATTCAAGCAATCTCCTTCGGTTTTCTCCAAATTTCTTCCTAGGTTGGATTTATGATCAAAATATGGATTATAGGATACTATTAAGGAATTAATTATTGTATTTCAGTATTTATTGGCTAGGAAAATGGTTTTGGAAGTGTGAAGAGGATAGAAGAGTATGTGTCATTTTATAAGTTAGGGGAGGACACACTTGGAATTTTTGAAAAGAAAACTTTATACCCATGGTTGTATCATGTAACAAGGATAGAAAATGAAAAATATACTATATAAGAAGATATAAGGTCCAAATATATCCAGAAAATGTGTTTTGGACAAGTTCAATGGTCATTTTACCCTTTATATTGTTAGTTTAACCCCTGATAAACTTATTTTTACCTTAACTGTGATAATTTATTTTTACAGACTTTTTTATTCATAATGGTCAAAAAAAAAAGTTTAACTCCTTATAAAATATAAATTATTTTGATTCCAGATATTGGATCCATTTTTTCAAATTAAATTCAAATAATTGGTTGAATTTAATTTAAAATTAAACCAGTTGATGTGATGAGAAATAAATTTTATGAAGAGAAAATTCTCAGAAGTATATAAATTTTTAATATCCAATTCAATATAGAACTGATTAAAATGAAAAATAAATTGCATTAATAAATATATAATTTAATTAGTGTTACTTTAAAAACAATATTAAAATAATATGGAAGTTTTTATCTATTGTAAACAAAAATAAATTTTTTAATTAAAACCTATTTTTTCACTACTCATCGAAAAATTTAATTTCTCTGAAAATTATCGTACTTTAACCATAATATAATTTGTACATGATGATGTAAAAAATTATTTTTCTTTTAAATAAATTTTCTTAAAGTTTTAAAAATTAATTTTAAAAATAAGTGGGCAAAATGAGATTAAATTGTTTTTTAGAAAAATATAGTTTTTAAGCATAAAATTGGATTTATTCTTATCACATGCCTGGAAAACACATAAGATGAATGTTAAATATTTTATTTAATATTTAATATATAAATTACATTAAAATAATTCCCAAAAATTTATTTATCTAATTTATTGAGATAAAACATGTTTATGTGCATAAAAACAGTTTTTCATAAAAATGTTTCCTTTAATTTCCAATGGATTTTAGTCTTCATGTCTAATTAATTAGTCACAAAATAATTCATTTAACATAAATATGAAAACCATATATTTTCATAATTTATTTAATCATATTCATACCTTCCTTTCCAATGGCTATGTGATAACTATTATATTAAATAATAATATTTTAATAGTATGTCTTTTTACATTTATGCTCGGTGTTGTGTGAAATAAAAGATATTTAAGAAATTAAATTTATTAAAAAAATATTTCATAAAATAAAAGGGTTTTCAAAAAATGTAATCAAATTTTGAAACACAATTAATTTTGTGGTACAAAATATTATTTATCGTTTTTAATGCAACATTGGGACCGACCAGGGTCATCTCTCTTGTGGATCTTTTTTAATCAATGATTAACAATTACTAATTCAATTACTATATTATTATTTTTATATATTTATGAAAAAAATTAGAAAATTTATTGGTTTTGAGAATTGTAATCCATGAGTGTAAATAAATATTGAGAGGCAAATATATATATAATAATATTGGTAAGAAAGAACTTAGCCCTGAGGGTTGGTTACATGGGTTCTTTAATTCTTTATTATTAGTGTCTAAAAAATATTTTAGAGTATATCCATTCATACATGGATAACCAATACTAGAATTTAGTGCAAAATTTAGCATTCATATGATAACACTTTAGAAAACCAACCTCACCTCTTCCAATAGTCATGAATTATGTACACACCTAAATTGAGTGCATGGAACCTTCCAAGATCTAGCTCAATCATAAGATGTTCCATATTTAAAACACACTCATATTCATAATATGAATATAATTCTTAATATAATGGATTTAATAGTGATTTCATAGAGAATAGAATGGGTTAATGAGTCATTCCAGGGAGAGGTGGATGATTTATGTACCAACTAATAGCACTTGTCCCTCCCTCATAGTAAATAGAAAATAATTGTGAATAATTTTAAAATTAGGATTCAATAATATTGAGAAAACCATCCCATATTCCAATAACTAGGTCAATCACTCACAATAATTATTGTAATATATCATGTTCATGATAAGAAAATAATTATATATATATATATGTGGACTAGGGAAAATTAGAAACAATATAGATAAGATAGTTTATTAACACCATATAAAATTAAAACATAGTGAAAGAGAAAATAAATAAAAGAAAATATTCTAAATTTTTAGTAGAATGGATTTTAAAGAAAACTTATCAATTAACTCCCATATCCAAATGTTAATAATTCATATTTATGGAGTGGAGGGGAGTATAGGGTTACAGTAAGGACCTGACCTTAAACATTATATATTCTAGTGACTTTAGTCAATAATTATTTTTATTTAATTATAAAATATAATATAGGTTTATATTTTTATATAATTATGTCACGACATTAAATAAATAAGTATTAAATCACAAAGTGTAAAATTTCACTAAGTATCAATTTTTTTCACAAAACATAACTTTTTAGATATAACATGTTTTCTTTTCATGATACTTCTTCAAAATATTCATCTTGAACTCATATCTTTCCTAAATCATCCTTAATACTGTTGTACCCCACACTCTTTGATTTTCATGATCACAATCACTTTAATATGTGTTTAACATTGTGTTTAAGTGTTGTGGATGATAGGCACCTGATTGCCAAAAGTTTGGCCCAAGAAAGGACAAGGAGTGGACTGAAACTCAGTCCACCGGCCAACCGGTGTGATAGCACCGGCCAGCCGGTGGACCTGGCAGAGGCATTGCCCACTGCCAGGCTCCACCGGTCAGCCGGTGGCTTGACCACCGGCCAGCCGGTGGAACCTGCACTCAAGAGGGAGCCACTGCCTTCCCACCGGCCAGCCGGTGGCCTCAGCACCGGCCAGCCGGTGGCACCCTCTCCAAATAGTGTCAGCTACTGCCTCACCACCGGCCAGCCGGTGGCTCTGGCACCGGTCGACCGGTGGACCCTGGACAGGAATCCAATGACTTTTTGCAAACACCGGCCAACCGGTGGCCCTGCACCGGCCAGCCGGTGGACACAGTCAAACTAGCCGTTGGGCTGTTGACCAGCCTGCCCACTTGGCTCCCAACGGCTCTTTTAGCCTCTCCAACGGCTCCGAAGCCTCCCCAAGGGTTCCATGCCTATAAATAAAGGCCAAGGAAGCCCCGGACACCAACCGGAACAATACGGAAGCCCACGGACATATTTTGCATCAATTGGCCAACCTCCGGCGACTTCCTCCAAGGGAACTCCAATAGCTCCAACAACTTCCACATCCAAGGAGCCCCCTCAAGAAGCTTGGGAGAGCACGCTACATAAACTCCATCATCCAATTGGCGCCCAAGTCTTCCTCCATTACGGTTTTTCATTCTTTATTTATTTTGAGCTTAAAATTGGGTTTGTGCCTACAAACCCCAAACTTTTCTCATCCCCTCTTTCTTTTGGGTTTCACATCACCACTAAGGTGTGAAGAGGTTTCCAAGCTTTCCTTTAAATAGCTTGAGACATAGGTGAGCTATCCTTCACCTGTAAGAAGGATAGTGGGTTCTTGCTAAACCATCAAAAGCAAGTGGGTTCTTGCTAAACCAATTCAAAAGCAAGCTGTAATAGGTCCTAGTGCTACCTCAAAGCCTAGTGGGTTTCTTGCTAAAACCATTGAAAAGCAAGCGGTAGGAATCTCTCAACGGTTGAGTTGGGAGCGGAGACGTAGGCCGGGTTTTGGCCGAACTCCGTTATCAATTTCGTGTGTCTTGCCTTCTTTATTTCCGCTGCACTTTACTTTGATTTTTAATTTGTTTATTTTTTTTAAAAGGCAATTCACCCCCCCTCTTGCCATCTTCCTCGCTTTTTTCCGAACCAACAATTGGTATCAGAGGGGTAATTTGAGTAATTCCTTAAAAGGTTTCAAATTCAAAGATCCATTTAGATGGCATCAACCTCTTTCGCCCCCGAAGGCTACTCTTTGGGTCGGGCTCCATTTTTTGATGGGACCGACTACAATTATTGGAAAACCCGCATGACTACCTTTCTTAGAAGCATAGGATATCCCATTTTTAAAATTGTCATGCATGGTTACACTCTTTCTACTCCCGAAGAATCCAAATGGACCCCTGCCGATATTAGAAACTTTGAGCTTGATGGCAAAGCCATGAACGCTCTCCATTGCGGCTTAGATAGAAATGAGTTTAATCGAGTGTCTACTTGCACCTCCTCACATGAAATTTGGAAACTTTTGGAGGTTACCCATGAGGGGACCAACAAAGTCAAGGACACTCGATTAGATATGTACCATCAGGATTTTGAGTCATTCTCCATGCACCCAAATGAATCAATTTCTGAAATGTTTACCCGATTTACTGACGTGTGCAATGGGAGAAAGTCCCTTGGTGATGATGTTTCAGCTGAAGCAATGGTCAAGAAGATCCTATGGGTCCTTCCGAGCTCATGGGCACCTAAAGTGACGGCAATCCAAGAAGCTAAGGATGTCAAGAACATGCCGGTAGAGGAGCTCATCGGATCTCTCATGACTTATGAGATCACGATGAGGAGGCAAGCTCAAAAGGAGGGCACACCAATCAAGACACCAAAGAATATTGCCCTCAAGGTACAAAAAGAAGTAAGCTCCTCCTCCTCATCCTCTTCCTCCTCATCTTCATCATCTTCAAGCGGCGACTCGGAAATGGAGAATCTCGCCCGCCAAATGCAAAAATTCATGAAGAAGCACAAGAAGAAGAAGAAATCCCGCAAGCACCAAAAGCAAGAACCCACCACAAAAGTCGAGCCCAAGGTGAAATGCTACGGGTGCGGCGAAAAGGGCCATTACAAGCCCGATTGCCCACTCATCAAGAAACGGGCCAAGGAGAAAGGAAAGAAAAAGGTCCTCAAGGCCACATGGAGTGACACCTCATCATCCTCCTCCTCCTCCTCCTCGAGCGACCAAGGTACAAGATGCCTAATGGCATTCCATGAGGTAACATCTTCCGACTCCTCCTCTTGTTCTTCAAATTCTTTCAATCATTTGTCGTATGAAGAACTCCAACATGCTAGAGACCAACTTGAAAATGGTTTTCATGAGCTTTCTTCAAAATTCGTTGCTTTAAAAAAGTCTTTCAAAAAGCTTTCCTCCGAAAAAGAACAACTTCTCAAAGAGAAGGAGGAACTCACCCTTAAAATCCAAAATTTTCCAAATGTTGATTCTATGGAATCAACCATCAAAGATTTAAAAGATTCCCTAGCCAAGTTCACCCAAGGTGAACAAAATTTGTCCAAACTCTTAGGTTCCCAACGTATATCTAGAACCACCCAAGGGTTAGGATATACCAACCGAGCTTCCTCCTCCCATGCACCCACTATTTTTGTAAGGGGGAGCTCCGAATTTAAATTTTGTAATTATTGCAAAAAACCCGGGCACCTTATTTATGAATGTAATTGTAAAAATGCCCGGTACGGCCAACCAAAGTCTATTTTCTTTTCCGATGAATTTTATAGGAGAAGACCCGCTATGAGACAAGTTTGGATTGAAAAATCCCTTCTTGCGAGTCTCTCCGGGCCTAAAATCATCTCTTTTCAAAATCCCTCTCCCCGGTGATTTATTGTTTTTATTTAGGGGGAGTTAGGTTCTTTTAAGCCTTTTTGTGAATTCAAAATTCTCATTTCAAATTTTTTTTTATTCAACTTTCATTTCAAAATTTTCAACAATTGGTTTAAAATCTTGATTTTCAATTTTTTCCCTCAATCAAGTTTTATGCCCCATTCTATTTTGATAATCACAAAGGGGGAGAAATTTCTTGATTGATTGGGGGAGAAACCTTTTCTCTCTTGCTTAGTATTTATGTTCAATTTATCTTTTAAAGCATGCCTTTCATTTAAGTTTTTACATTGCTTAGATAAGTGATTGTGATCATCAAAATAGGGGGAGATTGTTGTACCCCACACTCTTTGATTTTCATGATCACAATCACTTTAATATGTGTTTAACATTGTGTTTAAGTGTTGTGGATGATAGGCACTTGATTGCCAAAAGTTTGGCCCAAGAAAGGACAAGGAGTGGACTGAAACTCAGTCCACCGGCCAACCGGTGTGATAGCACCGGCCAGCCGGTGGACCTGGCAGAGGCATTGCCCACTGCCAGGCTCCACCGGTCAGCTGGTGGCTTGACCACCGGCCAGCCGGTGGAACCTGCACTCAAGAGGGAGCCACTGCCTTCCCACCGGCCAGCCGGTGGCCTCAGCACCGGCCAGCCGGTGGCACCCTCTCCAAATAGTGTCAGCTACTGCCTCACCACCGGCCAGCCGGTGGCTCTGGCACCGGTCGACCGGTGGACCCTGGACAGGAATCCAATGACTTTTTGCAAACACCGGCCAACCGGTGGCCCTGCACCGGCCAGCCGGTGGACACAGTCAAACTAGCCGTTGGGCTGTTGACCAGCCTGCCCACTTGGCTCCCAACGGCTCTTTTAGCCTCTCCAACGGCTCCGAAGCCTCCCCAAGGGTTCCATGCCTATAAATAAAGGCCAAGGAAGCCCCGGACACCAACCGGAACAATACGGAAGCCCACGGACATATTTTGCATCAATTGGCCAACCTCCGGCGACTTCCTCCAAGGGAACTCCAATAGCTCCAACAACTTCCACATCCAAGGAGCCCCCTCAAGAATCTTGGGAGAGCACGCTACATAAACTCCATCATCCAATTGGCGCCCAAGTCTTCCTCCATTACGGTTTTTCATTCTTTATTTATTTTGAGCTTAAAATTGGGTTTGTGCCTACAAACCCCAAACTTTTCTCATCCCCTCTTTCTTTTGGGTTTCACATCACCACTAAGGTGTGAAGAGGTTGCCAAGCTTTCCTTTAAATAGCTTGAGACATAGGTGAGCTATCCTTCACCTGTAAGAAGGATAGTGGGTTCTTGCTAAACCATCAAAAGCAAGTGGGTTCTTGCTAAACCAATTCAAAAGCAAGCTGTAATAGGTCCTAGTGCTACCTCAAAGCCTAGTGGGTTTCTTGCTAAAACCATTGAAAAGAAAGTGGTAGGAATCTCTCAACGGTTGAGTTGGGAGCGGAGACGTAGGCCGGGTTTTGGCCGAACTCCGTTATCAATTTCGTGTGTCTTGCCTTCTTTATTTCCGCTGCACTTTACTTTGATTTTTAATTTGTTAATCAATTTTTTAAAAGGCAATTCACCCCCCCTCTTGCCATCTTCCTCGCTTTTTTCCGAACCAACAAATACCCTATGAAAAACATTTTAAAATATGGTATTAAGGGAAAATATTAGAAAGGGACATAAAAATGAGAAAGAAACTATTATTCCATGAATACTTAAAAAAAATCCTTTTTCAAAATAAAATTTGAGAATAAAATAAATATTTTATTACCCAATAAATCACATTTTATACCCAAATAATATCATAAAACATTTCATAATAAATATTAGAGGAAAAATAAAACTCATAAAAATTTCTTTTTATTCATTAAAAACTCATAAAACATGTTCCAGATAATTATACTTTTCACCCTTAAAAAGTAGCATATACTTTCCTTTAAACATAAAATCATTATCTTACCTTGATAAATCATAATATTTAAATAAAAACACATTTAAATAATATATAAAACATATATGTAACTTGGGACATAATTTTCCACATCACTCTTATAAATGGACTAACCATATGGTTGACTTCCATACCTAATGCATTGGAAGGATATCACAGACCCATTTATCCTTCATTTATAACATAATCACCCATCCTTAATTTTTTATGGAACCACCTACACTTGGTTTTTAATAAAACCACCTTTCATCATAAAAATTTTCCAAGAATTATAAAATAATAATAAAACATTTAATCTTTCATATTTATCATTACAATCATAAAAATATTCTTTTCACCCTTAAGAACACTTTTTAGGATATTGAAATATCCATTTGATTTTAAAACACATTTTGAAAATAAACTAAAATTTGGGAAAGAGGGTTTTTATTTTAATAAATCAATAATGATAATAAATAAATTTAAATATTATATAATATTTATGGTGATAGGAAATTCATTTTTTCCATATATATTAACAAATAACATTGATTCTCTTTTTGTAAAGAAAGTCAAAACAATCCATAAAAAGTTTTCTTTTGAAAAAAAAATTCAGAATGAAACATTAAATTTACATTATAATTAATTTTTTCCATATATATACATATAAAAGGATTTTTTTAAAATATAGACATTTAAGAAAAAAATTTGGAAAATAAATCTTTAAACCATTTAGTAAGTGGTTTTGAATGTAAAGTGTATCTTACCTTGAGTATGACTTGACACATGCGTTTCTTATCTTCCCGAATAATAATATTATTAAAAATATTTAATTTATTAAGATATATTTTAATGTTTATTATTAATTTTGTTTTATGAATCACCATGTTATATTCAATTAATTGATCAATTAGGTTCATGTTGAATGTTTTTTTGATATTTTTCTCATATATCAAAAATGAAATGGGTTGGTTGACTATGGACAAAGTGGTAATTATTCCATAATATAAAGAATAATAATAATTAAATAATTATCATTTTTATAGAACAATTATACTTTTAAAACCAACCATGGTAGATTCTTGTGAAAAATGAACTACACTACAATCATGGAGATGGTAGATCGTACGTATATAAGAGAAACGTTTCCATTTTTCAATGATGAATATAGAAAGAAATTAAGTATTATTATATAATTTTATAATGTCCATAATATCATAAATATCATAATATTTCTTTAAATATACTCATATATATGATCCATGTGATATGGTGATGAAAAAAAATGCATCGCTTCGTGGAGGTGGTAGTCTACACATACGCATGAACGACGTTATCATTTTTCATTTAATCCAAAGGTAATAAAATAGGTTAATATTTTCTTTAAATAATGATAAATATGTATTAAATATAATATATATATAATAAATAATTATAACCATATGTGACAGATGGTAAGGGAAAATGGATTGCATTGGTTCATAAGGTAGTAGTTCACCATACACACAAACAATGTTTACTTTTCCAATTTTATTGAAGAGGAGATTGATATAGGTCATTAAATTAAAATTATAACATCTAAGTATATGTTTTATACTTAATTTATTATTACAACATGTTTGAATAATATTTAAAGTAGTTGGAAGAATAAAAAAACAAAAAAAATTGGTTATGAACGATACATTTTATTTGAATAACCTCTTATGATTTACACTAAAATCCTACATAGGTTGTTTTTATGATCAAACCAAGGACTATAGAAATTTATAAGGGATTTAAGGAAATTATTTATGAAGTTATTGGATAAAAATGGTTCTTTAAGTGTGAATAAGTGAGAATAAGATGTTCCCTTTTATAAGAGAGGAGAGGGGCACTCTTAGAATTTCTTATAATATTAAAATTAAGATGAATTAATTTTCATGAATAAATGATCAAAATTGATAATATTTTAAGATAATATGAGTATGAATTAAATCATTATCATATAATAAAAATTTTAAATTATTATACCATATTTCTACACTTATATTTTTATTTTAAACCTTTGTTATCCTTTTTGGAAATTAGAGTGATATAAATGTCTGTTACTATTAAGGGGTTAGTAACTATAAAAGTGAAAAATCCATAAAAATGGAATATGTTTGATTTAAAAAACTATATCCCATTCAATTGGATGAAGATAATATTTTTAATAATTTTAATTAATTTGATAAAATATTATTTATTATAAAAAACATTGATGTCAAATTTGGAACTATTTATTTAATTTGACTCTTAAAACTATAAGATAGTAATTTAATTTAAATTTAATGAATTAATACCTATAAAATATGAAATTTGAATCCAAAATATATTTTAACACAAAAATCTCACTCAAATAATATTATTTTTAGAGTTTTTAAAATCATTTTATTAATTATTTTACTAATCGTACAAGGAATGTGTATGTGTTTCACAAGCATTACAATATAAAAAATAAAATGAAATTTTTTAATTTTATTAATATAAAATAATATAAAGGTCAAAATCATTTCCAAATGGAAAAAATTCTATATATTAAGCATTTGGATTTTTATAGACATGATATACTCATAAAATAAATTAATTCAAGTGTTAGAGTCATTTTTTAGTCATTATCATATTATTTTTAACCTAAATTATAAGATTCACCCTTTCTAAGGTGACATAAATTTACTAAATATAATATTCATAATTAAAAAAATAAAAGGGATATATTTACCAAATCTGGGCCACTGTTGGTGTTCTTTCTTTTAATTTTATCAATGATAATGGTTTGTTCAGTAATATATTGCTTATTATTTGATTGATGAAATTTTTCTACTTCTAAAAAGAATTTGGGAGAGTTTGTTTTTGTTTCTCCAGTGTCATAGGGTGAATATGTTCAGTGAAGTGGGGGACGGTGATGAGATGATGTTAATGGTGAAGAGTTTTTCTTTTTTGTTTGTTATGGTGGGGTAATGGTTGGTGGGTTCTCATTGATGAATTGGAGATGAAAACTGTGAGATAGATTTCCAAGGGTTGTGGCTTGTGGTGGCTCACTAATCAAGATCTTGTGACTTGATGCATTTTGGTAGTGTTGGGATTTATGTTTGGACATGATTGAATTTACAATTTCAAATCAGTAGTTTTTATTGATTTCATTTTTTATTTTTTATTTTGAAATCTAGGTGGGTTTGGTTTGTATCCTAATTGAATGCGAGGTTACCACTTAAACGTATATTAGATTTTTAAAAATAAAAAAATAGATAAAAACATATAAGTGATAGAATTTATTTTAAAATTAAACTGAAAAAATGTTATAAAATACAGTTATTTTGAAAAATGGATTTCTATGTAAATTTTTTTTATACTAGATTCAAGTATAAGTTTCATTCCAAATACTAAAATTGGATTATGTTTAATCAAATTAAACTAATGAAATTTTTAAAACTAATCCAAAAGAATAATTTAAAATAAAATATAGTTTTCAATAAATTATCTATGTTTTTCACTATTCATTAAAAAATAAAAGATTTTAAAAATTATCAAAAAATCTATAAGATAATATTTTCATGATAATTTCAATGCTAAATTTCATTTTATAAAATACATTTTCTAAATTTTCCAAAAAAAAATATAATATTTTCCAACATAAAAAAATAAATATCCTTTTTGAAGAAAACGTATTTATGAATAATAAAATGACTACTAAAAATTAAGTACTTATTTTATAAGAATTAATCAATAAATTTTTATTTATTAGGACCCTTATTTATATTTCATAATTATTTTAATCTTATTCATACCCACAAATTCAACAGTTAATTTATAATGTTATTAATTAAATAATATTATTTCATGATTCATTTAAGTGTAGTGTTGTGTATTCTATATTCTATCGAACATAGTATTTATTTTAAAATATTAGTATATTACCATTAAATAATGTAAAAAATAAATCTTGAATACTAATTCAAAGTAATTATATATTTTTATGTTTTGTTTTTTACCATTCAAATGATCAAACTATATATGCATTTAGTTGAATAAAATCATTATTTTTAGTCCTCTAACTTATGTCCAAATTTCAGGTCAATATAAGCGTTGATGTAAATGTTATGGGAAAAACACTAAAAAGATATCTATAATGAATAATCCAATAAAAAATTTATTATTTTCCCTAATAAATCCATGAAAATTATTATCTAGTTTGAGGTCTTTAATTAAAATATATTGCCTAAATTATGAAGAGTTTTTATAAAAAATTAAAATTACAGTTTGATACATAGAAATTTTTATGATAAAAATATTAGAGTTCACATTAAAGGGAAAAATATTAATTTCTATTCAATTTAAAAATTTATGCTCTATTTAAAAATTAAAAATAAATCAATAATTTAAAGATATAACTTTATCAATTAA
Organism: Viscum album; assembly: GCA_963277665.1. Classification (NCBI taxonomy): domain Eukaryota; kingdom Viridiplantae; phylum Streptophyta; class Magnoliopsida; order Santalales; family Viscaceae; genus Viscum; species Viscum album. Next base: position 807,745,562 of record OY728126.1, on the reverse strand, counting down.
TATAAAGGATGAATACAAATAATTAGAAATCAATAGATATTCCAATCACAAAATTCAATAAAAATTATTACTTTAATCTGAATATGTTTCAAGTAACCTTAAATTAAAAATTTGTTCATATTTAATGAATTTAAAATCAATGTGACATATATGAAAATATTTCTACTATAAATTCCCCCAACACCTAAACATTTCACTCCTTGAAAATTCAATTAAAACTGCTAATAAAAATAATTATCCTACCAAATTTCCAATACACAAACTTCAAAATAATAGAAAAAAATATTTATTCATTATTTAGAATTTAATTCCCCTTCTAAAATTCATATCCACTACCCCACTTAATTTTATACAAAGGTTCAAGCTATAGGTTTTTAAATACAATGAACTTTAATGTAATTATTATTTTAACAAGTGAAGTTGCTATAAATTCATCTTTCTTAACCTCTTTTTATCATTGTCCCATTTCTCACATCCTTGATAGAACCCAAATTTTGTTCTTATAAGTTAATTTCCCCCGTATTCATAAGGTTTTCAATATTCAATTCACCTAAATCCATTCCTTTTTGATAATTAGGCATTAAATTTTTTTTCTTTACTATTTTCTATTTATTTCCATTTTTTCTTCTTAAATATCTCGTAAATTCATTTGGGATCCCAATTTCCCATTTTACTCTTATTTCATAAGAAATATTTAAATTTATTTTTTGTTTTCTCCCAGAGGTTCCACTTTTCACATTGTAAAATTTACAAGGGATGGAGTTTCAAATACTAATTTCCTCATGTTATCATATTGATTCTACTTAATTATTCTCTATTAAAAATCCATTTACTAGTTCTAAAAGTAAAAAATACATGAAATAAGTGGCACAACTTTATCTGTATCATTTAAATTCAAGAAATTCATAATTAGTGAAATCCTAAAAATAACATTATATTTTTTTCAATTTGAAAGGTAGAATTTAAGGCTCAAATTCATAACCTAAAAACACTCTAAATTTTAAAATTAAAAAACAAAACATATGAAACTAAAAATATTGGTACCACTACCCCACATTTTAAGATTTAAATCCCAATTTTTAATTTAAAACTTTTTTTATCAACATTTCATGAAGAATTAAATTAGGAAAAAAAATATGGTATAAAGTAGTAATAAAACATGACTAAATAGTAGGGGGACTTGATTTATGCTCTTATCATATTCCCACTAAAAAAATAAAAATAAAATATAAAAACATAAAAAATTTATGTCAAGGAAATGTAATAAAAATAAAGACAAATGGAAATAGAATGGAAAAGATAATTTAAATTTTTTTAACCCCCAAGTGGGTCCTAGGTTTTATCTTCACTATAAAGGTAGTTCAAATCATTATTCAAAATATTATAGTAGGTGGTCTTACATTGTTTAAAACCAACCACGGTTATTTCTTCCATCACTTGTCATCTTTAACTACTAGTAAAAGATCCCACAGATAGAGTATAGCATATCTATCATCCTTTTAATAATGTACAACTTACATAGTGGGGGCAGGAGAAAACATTGGTCCTCCTCATTTTATTTGGATACTTATTCAATTCTTAGTGTCCTCTCATAATATATTTCATTAAAATTGATATAAAAGGGGATTTTAGTGGATATTTTTATATTAATAAAATTAAAATAGTCCAATTCAGATCTAATTCTCCCTCATTAATAGCTAGTGGGACCAAGTTGACTGAAGATGGATTCTGGTTACTGGAAGAAGTTGTATGGTTAATGTTTAATATATTTTTGTAATTACAACAAATAAATATTCATTGTAATCATTGGTGATCATAAAAATGGAGTTTTGGCTTCAAAAAATTGGATATAGATTTCTTAACAAAGTCCTTAAATTATAGTGTTATGTTCTGAAGATGTTTTCTGAGTAAACATGTTTTTAGAAACATGTGTTTTTTATAATAGAGTTTTTCAAAATGGAGTGGGAAGTTTTATCAAATTTAGAATGTCTTTTGAGATTATATACTCACATAATCTGATGATTATTTGTTGTGATAGATGTTCTCAACATCGTAAGTTTTCTAAACAGTTATGATCTAGTCTTTTTGAATGAAAGGGACAGAAATTTAGTGTACATTGTTATCTATATGAAAAATTATGTGATAATAAGTCTGTAGATTCTATGTTGATCTTAATTTTCTCAAAATCATTAAGAATTCGTGATACAAGTATGATTTTGTAGAATAAAATAGAATATGAAGTTAGAGACTTCCAGTCACAAATCATCATATTGAGAATCATCATACATAGAAGTTTTTTGGTGAATATAAGTTTTAATTTGATGAATTCATAGGTTTTTAAAAATTGATGAGCAGATGATTCATTGGATAGGCTGACTAATCTGAAGAACTAATCTATTGAATGAACTATTTGTTGATTTGATTCAAAAATAAATAAGTTGTTCTTAACACTAGTTAATCATATAATTTGTTCCACTGATATATCAAACAAGTGTATGGAATAAATAACGCATCACATGTAGAGTTCCACTGGAGTTATAACATGATACTACCCAAATCATATCTTATGGACCAGAGTTTTTGAGTGTGATGAAGCAGAGAAGTTGTTGAAACTGATTAATATGGTGAATTCTAGAGACGGATCCATCAGATGAGGCTTGATATTCTAGTCAATCAGAAGAAACACAACAATGTAGTTGACCATTTTCATGTGGTTTAAAGCATCAGAGTAAGGTATGAAGTTCTATTTTTTAGTTAGGTCAATACTCATTGGACAGAGTGCACCATCGATAATTCATCGAATGCAGTTTCATCGGTCTGAGGAGTCGTTGAATAAATGAATAAATTTGATAAAAGGGTAAAAACATTTTTAAATTTCAACATGGATGTTTCTAAAGTGTTATAAAGTCTTTATAAAATGGAACTATATTTATGTAAAAATAGTTTCAGTTGAACAGGAGCATCAGATTGTGAAGTATTGACAAATGAATCATAGTGAAAAATAGTTTCAAAGTGAGAGTTTCTAGAATATCAATTTCCAAACTGAGTAGTTGAGATGTTCTTTTTCAAAAGAGGTTTAGAAATAATATATTATAGAGAATCTAAGAAGGTTTGAGAAGAATCCATAAAAGTTTATAATCCTAGATAAATGGTCAAATGAAGTTTAAATTTATGAATTGATTTAAAAGTGTGAATTTATTTAAGTGGGAAAATAATTTTGGATTATATCCTTTTCTATTTTCAAATAACCTATAAATAAAGGTCAAAGTATAGTGTACTATGACATTGTTCATGTGTGGGGGAGAGTGAGAGTGTTGGAGTTATGGTTTCCAAATATAATTTCATGAGAAAAATTCTCAATATATATGAAGTGTTCAGAACAAGTGGTGATCAGATTTTCCAAATCAAACTATGCAATCAAACTAAATGATTTGTAAAAAATAATGAAGTGAATCAATCTTGTTTCTGATAAAGAAAATTATACTTTATTCTAAAATAAATAATCGGACTGAAGAATTAGAGTTAGTGATCGGATTGAGTTTTTCTATGTAGTCTCGAGAATTTTTTCCTACCTGATTTTGGGTAATAAAGTAAATAATTGTTTTTTTAAGTGTTAAAAAACTATATTTTTTTGAAGAATAACAGTTCATAACCATCTAGTGAAGGTTTATAAACTTTTTACAAAAACTTATTTATATCTTTCATGCTAGAAGAATCACATGCACTATTTTATTGATCATTGTGTTGTGAAATTTTAAAGTTATTTCCTACTTTTTTCCCACAAAAAAAGATTGTGTTCTATTGTATTCTATGGTATTTGATTATTTACAAACAATTTTAGGACTAGATACTCTTATTGGGTAGTGAACCTTATAAATACTTGTGTTCTTATAGATGTATGAATGTTTGGTTTTCAGAAAAGTTATAAATATTTAGTAGGAGGAAAGGTTTGTTATACAAGAAAGATAACATAAAATAAAAATATATCACTTATTCACCCCCTCCCACTCTAAGTGATTACATTGATCCTAATTGGGACTTTTAAATTGGTATCAAATCCAACGTTCCTTAATTTATTCTTTTCTAAAGTTTGATGAGAAGTTGTTATGGAAAATTTGAATTGTGTGAATAGTATGTGGATTCTAGTTTTCAATGGAAATAACTATCATATATGGAACGATAGATAATTTTTGTGTCTTATATCTCTTGGTTATGATTTTTTGGAAGCTGCTACGGATGGATTTACTCCTATTCATGAAAATATTTCTCTTGTATCTGTTTCTAAGAAAAAAATTGAAAATCATGGAAGGGTTAGAAATGATTTATTATCATCTCTATCTGAAATTGAATTTATCATAGTGAATGGAGTTGGAATAGATAAAGGTATCTAGGAAAATTTGAAAAATATCTATATAGGAAATGTGAAGATGAAGAAGGAAAAGTTACAATTATAGAGGTTGAAGTACAAAGATCTAAAAATGGGTGAGTAAAAATCTATTGGTTACTTCTTTACAAGGGTGAATAGTATCATTAGCACCATAAGATATCTTGGTGAGATGTTATAAGATTCAACTATTTTTAAAAGGATCTTATGAATTACTCCTAAAAATTTTGATGCAAAATTTTCATCTATTGAAGAATGAGATACTAAAACTCTATCATTAGATGAAATTCATTTTACTCTCATTAAAAATGAAATGATAAGGGAGAATTTTATGAAAATCAAAGAAAAGTTTGATCAAGCAATTTTCTTCAATGCTGCTAAATGAAAAAAATCAATGTTGATTCCCAAAGATAAAGAAGTTGATGAATTTGACACCGAAGATGAGGTTAGTAAAAAAAAGTTATGAATTCTTGTCCTAATTTTCTAAAAATGTGAAAATATGTATAAGAAATTATAAAGGAAGTGTACATATATTTTTTTGAATGTGGAACTATTTGAAAATTTTTTAAAATTACCCTTGAAAAAAATTAATGTAGAAAGTGATGAATATGAAATAAGACCTAGAATATTAAGGTAAAAACAAGTTGATAAATCAAAATCCAATTCCAAGGGGAAATATAAAAAGTCATCCTACTATAAAAGGATATTTTTCTGTATAAAGATGATGAATATGAGGAAAGTGAAGTGAAAACTATAAAATTCAATGAAATATTTGGAGAAAACTTGTTTATTGAAAAATATAATGACTAAGCATTTACTAGAGATAAAAGAAATAATACAGAATAAGAATAGAATTGGATATAATTTCATCAGAAAATAGATCTGAAATAATTTCCTAGAATGACTTTAAGACTTGAAATATAGATAAAGAAGATGAAAACTATAAATTTCTAAAACAAACAATCCAAAATGTTTTCATAAATAGAAATCTAAATTGATGGAATAGACGAATCACTAGAATAAATTTATAGAAAAATAAAATAATTGCAATTAACATCTTGAAGTAAAGATAAATGTAAAGGAGGAAGAGTTGAAACATAGTCAAAAAAATTCTCTAAAGTTGAGGAGGGCGTTACAAGTTTCAATCAACCTATCTATAAAGTTGATGAAAGTTTTTGAAATTTTGAATATTAGAAATATCAATAAAATTTATCACTAAATGTTAAAAATAAAATTGAATATGTTACTATAAGAGAAATAGATTTGATAAAATCATGTATGTTTCCAAAACCAACATATTTGAAAATTTAGATGCTTCTAAAATTGTGATGTCTAAAAAAAATGTTTCTACTACTTATGATTCTATTAAAGTTGGTAAGAAATATGAATTAAAGAATAAGATTTTGGGTGATAATAGGATTTTTGGAGATCAACATTGTTTTGATATGGAAGGCAATAAAGATTTTGAATAACATGTTCACAACTCCAAATAGTATGTAATTATTAGAGAAAAATACTATTTCTATGATTACTACTAGTATTATGGATGATTTTTCATACAGAAAATATGTTTTGGTTTAATCAAAAACACTACAACTATACCTTGTGTAATAATAAAAACTATTTCAGGGGATTAAATCCTCTCAAACAAGTAATTCTATGAATTTTTTTTTTGAAAGTTGAAAATAGATTCAAACCTCTAGAATCTATTTATGAAAGATGTGAACAGCATAGAAATCTTACAAAATGGTGTCTTATTTTACTAACTACACAACAAAATGTCTATAAAAATTCTCAAAATATGTATGTGAAGGAAGATAAAGTGAAAGAAAACACTCTTGTTTCAGAAATATATTTCAAAGCTACAAAAAGGAGAATAACCCTTACTTTTTTATATTGGGTGTTGCTTGCATAGGATTGTATTTTTAAAGATATTGACGAATTTGAAATCTTTTATAGAATGAATAGTAATGTTTAGAAGTGGTGAATATCTCATAAACAAATGATCAGGTCTAAAATTATTATGGGAGAAAAATAAAATCCAAAAATTCCATATTTATTGATGGACTGGAACACAATGTGTTCTGTGTTTATAAATCTATAATAAAGGTAATAAAGTCGTTTTTAGAAAAATATGGTTTTTTTAGGAAAATATTTAAGGATGGAAAATTTTTTATAATAGTATAATGTACAAAGGGAAACATGTTTCAAGTTAGTGATGTATATAATCAATTTCATCTAAGCATGATGGAAGAAAATCAGTTATGGCATAAAAGGTTGGCCTATATGTGTCAGAGGAATGTGAGTAAGTTATTAAAGATAGACAATGAATGTGATATTCCTGATATGAAAAGAAGAATATATTAGTGTTGTTCAATTTCTCCAAAAAAAGATAAAAAACTCAATGCATAATAAAGTTTAAATTCATTCAAATCAACCCCTAGAACTAATTAATTCTTATATTTGTGGTGTAATGAGTAAAAAATCATCTTTCTGAGATAATTAATTCCTTTTATTCATTGATTATTTTACTCACATGACTTGTATTATTTATTTGAAACATAAATCGGATGCTCTGGTGATGTTTAAGAGTTTCAGGAGAAGAGGAGTTGTTATTCTTTAAAGAATTGTTAATTGATAATGGTGGTGAATACAAGAATGTATAATTCAGGATTTCTCTTGAAAAACATGTAATTCATCATGATTTTAGTGCATCATACACACCACATCAAAATGGTATTTCTGAAAGTAATAATAGAAGTTTGGTGTATATGGGGCATACAATTCTAATTGAACATGGTATTTATCTTTACTTATAGAGGTACTCTATGAGTACAATAGTTTGTATTCATAGTTAGTGTTTCAACCACACACCTTATGATATGACTCCTTATGAAATATTATAAAATGAAACTCCATTTTTGAAACACTTAATGGTTTTTGGAAGCCTTTACATCATAAAGAACAAAGGTGGAAATCTTGGAAAATTTGTTCAAATGGGTGAAGATGGAATATTTCCTGGATATGTACCAAATGGTAGAGGATATATATGTTTCAACAGAGAAATAAAAAATATATTTGACTCTTTTTATGTAAACTTTCTTGAAAAACCTGAATAATATGTTTCAAAAATACATAAATAAATTGAATATGAATAAGATAAAGGAGATATTAATAAGAAACATGATAATAATTCCAAAAATTGTGATAACACACAAATGGGAGAATTAAACTTAGATATTTATAGGTATGAAGAAGAACATATTACATCTATTCCTAGTATGAGGAAATAGGTTCAAGTTCCAAACATTAATGGTGATCAACAACAAAAATTTCAAAAAATAAAAACATAAAAGTTTGTTATACATACTTCCTTGTATTCAAAAGTTTGTCCAAAATATTTTAATGAAGATTTTGAGAAACAAGAGTGTATTTATTCTATAAATGAAAAGTTTGATTATATTGAGTAGAATGAAACTTGGGAACTTGTACACAAACCAAATGATAATAATTTTTTTGCTACAAACTGGGTGTTCTAAAAAAAGTTGAATGAAAATGGTGAGGTAGTGAGAAATAAAGAATGATTGGTTTAAAAAAATTACTCATAAATTGAAGGTATTGATTTTTATGAGACTTCATATACTATTTTAAGGTTATAAGTAATCATAATATTTCTTGTAATTGTAATAAAAATAAGATTAAAAAATTTTATATGGATGTTATGTATGATTTTTTAATAAATATATTGAAGAATTTTATATTTAATAACCCTATGGATTCGTTATTAGAAAAGATAAAAGTTATGTGTATAATTTTAAAAAGGATTTTCTTGGGATAAAGAAAGATATGAGATCTTGGTATTCCAAATTTGATGTCTAGTTAAGGATTTTGAACATTATAAAAGGAAGAGTTGGTATTAGTCTCTACACAAAAGAAAATATTGAGATTTATCTCATTATAATTTTGTATATTGATGATATTATCTTTGCTGGAAATGATGAAAGAACTTGTGAAAAGTTTTCAGAAGAAATGAATAAATTATTTGAAATTCCCATACTTAGTGAAATGAATTACTTTCATGGATTACAAATGTCATGAAATAAGAAATAGATTTTTCTTTCTTAGGATAATAATGCTACAAAACTTCTTACAAAGTTTGGAATGGAAAATTAAAAGCCAATTTCTACCCCAATTTTAATGGAATCTAAGTTTCCTAAAGATTAAAAATAAAAGAAAGTGGAATTATATAATTTAGAAGGCTAATTAAAATTTTGTTATATCTTACTACTCTAAAATAAGATATTGTGTATGTTGTTACCTTTTTTGTAAGATTCCAAATAAAAATGAAGTAATATATTCTATTGGAATGAAAATGAATCCTTAAATATATCATGGTCACAATATATTTTAGTATCAAATATGATATCTCATTAAGAATTTATTTTTTGGGTTATACAGATGTTGATTGGGCTTGATGTGTGGATGAAATAAGATCTTAATTTGGTAAAGTTTTCTTTCTGGGGGAAATTTGTGTGAGTTAGAGTACTAAAAAGAAAAATTCTATAAAACTTATCATAGATAAATTTGTATATGTTTCCACCACTCAAGATGAAACACAACATATGAGGATTAAGACTGAATTGGTAGATTTTCTAGTTGATGTGAAGTTTCCCCTACTCTTGGGGTGTGATAATCAAAGAGCTATAAATATTACTATAAATCCATAACAACATTATCATTCAAAGAATATTGACATTAGATATAATTTCATCAATTAGAATGTGGAGAATGATTAACTAAAGTTGGAATATGTTCCTATAAAGGAAAAAGTTGTTGATATATTCAAAAAACCTTTACTGAAGGAATAATTTTTGAAATTGAGGTTTAACATGGGCTTCCACACTATTTCTCACCATGGTTGAGGTATGTGGTTATATCCCCTAACTCGTTATTATTTTTATAGTGTTTTCAATTATGATAAAAATGGTGTTTCATAAATATATCCATTTTTATATGCTAAACCTTTTAAGGAATAATTTATTGAAGTGCAGTTTTTCAATGGTTTAAGTTGTGAACTCATTGTGTGAATTTTTTGAACTATTTTAATAGTTTTTTTGTGAAGTTATCATAGGAAACATGTATTTGTGGGTAATTTTTCAAAAGGGTGGTGTTTGAACTTGGTTTATGAATGTGTAAACTATTCTAATAGATGGTTTATGTGCTTGTATGAAACTTTTACTTATAGGAATAAATTAATTGTGAATAGGGGAAATTTTGAAATTTTCGTGTTTAGGAGAAGTTATTGAGTAACTAATTATATAATGCATGGTTTTTCAATCAATGATTCTTGTTTCTTAAAATAATTTCACTTATATAGGATTATAATTATTGATTAGTGAACCAAACCTGGAGTTATAAATTTTTAGTGATTTATGAACCTCATTTGAAAAAAAAATCTAAAGGTGATATTGTTGGGATGAAGTTGATTGGAGATGGTTTTTGGTTTCTGGAATAAGTATTATGTTGAATGTTTTGTATTTTTTATTATTATGAAAAATCACCTTACTTTTTATGTGTGTTGATAGGAAAAAAGGGGGTTTTAGATTCATAAGATCGGACATAGGTTTCTTAATAAATTAATTCAATTACAGTTTTCTATTCTGAAGACGTTTTCTAAGTAAACATGTTTTTAAAACTCATATGTTTTCTATAATGGAGTTTTTCAAAATTGAGTTGAAAATTTTATCGAATTCCAAATATATTTATAGATATTCAAATTACAAGATATGATGACTCTTTACTGTGATAAAAGTTCTCAACATAATAAGTTCTATAAACACTTTTGATCAAATATTTTTTAACTAAATGGGGAGAAAATGTGTTTGGGAATATAGATTTGTCTCTCTAATAATTTATGTGAGGGTAAGTTTGACACTACTATCTTTATCTTGATGTTCTCAACATCATAAAGAATTAATGAAACAAAAAAGAGTTTGTAAAGGAAAAGAGAATATGAGTTCAATTTCTTCTGGTCTCAAATCATCAAAATTGAGAATCATCATATGCATAAGTTGTTTGGTTAATGGATGTTTGAATTTTTTGAATTCAACAGTTTTGAAAAAGTGATTATTAGCCGATTCATTGGACATTCTAATCCATAAGATGAACTTATCCATTGAATAAACCATCAGTTTTTGTGTTTCAAAAATAAATAATTCACTATTGATAATAGTCCATCAGACAAGTTGTGCCACCAATCCATCAAACAAGTGGTTGGCACTGATAAGGAATCAAAAGAAAAGTTGCATCAAAGTCAGAACATTATACTGGCCAAATTGTATTATATGAACCATATTTTTTGAGTGTGATGAAGTAGAGAATTTTTTAACATAGATAAATCGGGTGAATTATAGATACTGATCCATTAGATGAGGCATGAGAGACTGATCGATCGAATTAAATACAATGTAGTCAACCATTTTCATGTTATTTGAAGCATCAGAGTGAGGTATCACGTTGTTTTATTTTCAGTTGGGTCAAATCTCAATAGAAAAGGTATGGAACCAATATTCCAACATAGTTTCATCAGTATGAGGAATAGTTGAACAAATAAAAAAAGTAGATGAAAAGGTGAAATCATTTTAAAATTTCCACCATACATTTTCTGAAGGGTTATAATGAATTTATAAGTTCAAATAATGTTTATGTAAAAATAGTTTTAGTTGAACTGGAGAACTAGAGTGTGAAGTCTAGAAAAATGAATTTGAATGAAAAATGGTTTCATAGTGGGAGTTTCTAGACAATAAATTTACAAACTGATCAATTGAGATGTTAATTTTTAAAATTGGTTGGGAAGTAAGATTTTATGAAGAATTCAATAAGGTTTGAGAAGAATCCATAAGAGTTGAGAACCCTAGAGAATTAGTTAAATGATGTTTGAATTTCTGAATTAATTCAAAAGTGTGAATTCCATTGAGAGAGAAAATCATTTTGGATTCCCACCTTTTCTATTTCTAGGAAACCTATAAATATAGGTCAAATTACAACTTATTCTAAAACTATTTACATGTAGGTTAGAGAGAGAGAGATTTGGAGTTATGGTTTCCAAATATAATTTATTTAGAAATATTTTCTGGATAGAATAATTGTTTAGAAGAAGTGGTGATCAAATTTACCATGTTGGACTGAGCAACCAGACTGGCTGATTTGGGGGGGAAATAATTGAATTAGACTTGTTTTTAAACAAGTGAATCAAACTTTTTTTCAGACTAAAGAATCGGACTAATTAATCTAAGTGAGAGATCAAAATGAGTTTTTGTATAAAGTCCAAAGAATTTGTTCCTACCTTTTTTCAGTTAAGAATGTGAAGAATTTTTTTGAAGAATTAAAAAACTATAATTTGTTCATCCAACATAGTGATATGTTCAAAATCATCTGGCTAATGTTTCTAAACTTTCTACCAAAACTTATTTACATATTTCATGATATAAGAAGAAAATGCACTATTGTATTGATAGTAGTAATATACAAGTGTAAAGGTATTTCCTACTTGTTATATCCATAAAAAATGATTATTTTATAGTGTATATTTTAGTATTATATTATTTCCAAACCTTACCAAGGACTAGATACTCTTATTGAGTAGTGAACCTTTTAAATACTGGTGTTCCAGTGGTTTTGTGAATGTTTGGTTTTCAGAAAAGTGATAAATATTTAATGGGAGGTGAAGGTTCTTATATAAGAAAGATAAAATAAAAGTACAACATATCTGTGATTCACACCATCCCCCTATCAAGGATTACATTGATCTAGGTTGGTCCTTTTTTATAGAAACTAGAATTTTTTACTTCACTCATAGGCTCGGGGAACATTTCATTATAAAATTCCATTATCATAGTTTCTTTAGAGGTTGATTACTTGCATTCTTGATAACTTTTATAGGAACATTATATCTCTTCAAAATCTGTAATTTTAGCATAAAATGATTGAGAATGTGATCCAAACAATGATAAATCAAAATATAGTGATTTTAATGAAAGTTGTGTACCCTTCAGTAATTCATCGTATAGCTCTTATTATTGATTTCATGAGGGTAGTTGGTAATCATAGAATGAAACATCAAACTCTTCAATATATTCTTGGAATATGTGAGTGATAATCTCTTCTTGTACCAAGGCCACTTTATGATGTATCTTTATAATGTATTGTTTGAATTATATGATCTCATTGGTTGAGGCTTCCAAAACTAATTGTTAAAGGCCCTCCTTTAAGTATACTATGAGCTCCTATAATTCCCTCTCATTATAGTTGTATTATAAAACTCCCTTCACCTATATAGAAAATAAATAATATCTTCTATATGTGAGGGTGATTTAACAAATTTTAAAATAAATTATGAAAAAAAAGGAAAATTATTTACAAACAATGAAAGGAATGATAAGTAATTTACTATTTTACACTGCTAAAATGGTGCCACATTTTGTCACAACTATTTTTGGGTGGTATAAAATATTATTTATTTTACTTAATCAATTATAGTGGTTGACTAGGGTTAGCTATCTTTGGAATATTTTATAGTCAATAACCCCTTATTCTAATTAAAATATTATATTTTAGTGTTCATATATTTATTAAAACAATATTAAAAATATGGGAGTTTAGAATTTTAATTACATAATTTAAATAAACATAAATATGTAAATATATATAGAATTAAGTTAGTAAATGTAAAAATGGTCCTTGGTGTTGGAAACTTGGTTCTTTAATTTTTCAATATTATTTTCTATATTAAATTTGATAGTCTATCCCATCCTACGTTGACTAAAACTCTTGAAATTTAGTGTAAAATTTATCATGCTGAGGAAATATCTTCAGAATTACAAACCTAACCACTTCTAAGGGAAAATAATGATAAAAATTACCCAATCAAGAGGGTGTCACCTTCTAATACCTGACTCCATCATATGTCATTTTCTCCCTCAAACAAACTCAAATACATTATATGAAGAGAATACCTAAGAGAAGGGAGGGAATGATGATTTGGAAGATAAAAGAATGAGGTCAATCTTTATTCCAAGGAGTGGTCAATAATCTCTTCACCAATACATAGAATTACTCTCTCCCTCACCGTAAATAGAAAATAAAATATGAATAATTTGGGACACCAAGAACCCCCCCCCCCCATGAAAATGCTTAGTTAATTACTCATCATAGTGATTATAAGAGACCTATGAAAATAAGGTAAAGTATGTGGATATGGAGAGTGGGGGGAGAGTCCACAAAAATAGAGACACAAAAGAGAGATGATAATTTATTATATGTAATGCCTCTAACTCGTGCTTCTAGATTCAGTACTAAAACATGCTATGTAAAAAAATATAAAATATAACTAAAAATTACACTGTACATTAATATAGCTGAGGGACTTTTCTAGTATAGGTTCTATAGTATTAAATAAAATCTTAAAATTATTATCATATATGAATAAAATAAATATTTTTCTTTGTGTACACTAACTCCAAAAGAAAAAAAATTCCATCTTAGAATTTATAAAAACACCTGTGAAAAACTTTTTAAAAAAAGGGATGTGCATAAAATTTCTCAATAAGGGTTTTAAAATCAATGTACAACCTTTTATGAAATATCCTTTTGAAAATAATTTTTTAAAAATACTTCAGAAATTCCTTTGAAAATACCATCAAAAATACTTTTAAAAATACCTTTGGAAAATAGCATTGAAATTATTTACACTTTGAAAATATTACATTTCTTTTAAATTACTTACACTAAAAAATTTATTTAAAAGTAATCCAATTATTTTTTTGAAAAAATTTATGAAAGCTTTTTAAAATAAAACATTAGGGCCTCTTACAACATTGAAGGTTATCTTGGGCCTACCCACTGGTAGAGTGATGGATTCACTCCCTAATTCCATAACATATTTACAACGTTCAAGTACATAATTTTATAAAAATATTTTAATATTTATTTACATATATAAACATTTTTCACTGGATTTTCTACTTTAAAATCATTGAAAACATATTCACATGTGTTTATAAATAAATTTACGCATATACTTTCATTAAGAAAACATCTGATAAATTAGAGAAACTGAATTTCTCCAATTTTAGTAAATCCATAAACACATGAAATATTAATGAAATAATAATTAAAATTCATGTATTTTATTCATTAAATTAAAAATATATTTTGACAGTAATTTTTTATTAAGGAATAATGTCATGAACTGAACCGATGGGGCCCAAGCCACAACTCCCCAAGCCCGCCTCCAATAGGCTAGGGGCTGGCGACTAGCTCTGAGAAGAAATATCATCAACATGAGAGGCATTTTCTAAGTACCTATATGAATGTGCACATCTTCAAGCTCACAAAATGATGAAATGTAAAAACCCAAGGCAACCAATGAATGCATACATCTATTTCCCACAACTAGAGTACAACAAAAGCACTGAAAGCATAAAAGGGGAAAACAATGCCCCCTAATGAAAACTGTAAAATCATTCAACCTGATCCTAAGGAGAGGATCATTGTCAACTACAATAGTGGGATAGCTCATTGGCCAAGCTCTAGAATACACCTTAGTATGTCTAGCTCACTAAGTTATGCCTTCCTTGGGTCCTTCATAGACTTCGTCAAAATGCATGTGTTCTACACAAGAAACATAACATGTTCGTGAAAATATCATGCATGGGTGAGTATAAAAATACTCAGTAGGCACCCCAAAACCCCCAAAAGAAAAAAAGAAGAAATTGAAAGACAACAGTATGATCGACCTAAAAAGGGGGAATCCTAATCAAGATAGAAAATCTATCTCAAACCATCCCCAATTATACATGAAAATTCATCTCGGTCTAAAATGGGTATCAACCCCAACATGTGACAACACCACAAGGACTCCCCAAAATCACCCAGATATACTCATCTCAGACTCTAAATCTTGTGAGATTCTGACCTCATATCCAGAAACAAGTTCTTCTTCAAATGCTCTAATGATAAAATGAAACCAGGAGAACACACTACATGAGCTCAGCCATCCCGAATTACACTCATCCGAGAGATGAACTCTATTGGGAAAACTCTACCTTTCCTAATGGTACATCTGAGAGAACATTCTCCATTAGGAACCTCTAACTAGGTCCTACTCTAGTGCCCAAGAGTAGAGGTCATGTCATCACTACCTTGTGCCTAGAAAAAGCTAAAGAAACCCAAGTGAAGAGTCCCACCCCTCACCACTGCACATAGTTTAGGGAGCACTGCTCCAGACTATAAACTGTGTGCATCCTCTCTAACAATAGATAATGGAGGGACTCACGCCTCACAACTTCCCCGCAGTTGAAGGAGTACATCTCCAAACTAACCCGTGAAACCTCTATCGATACTCTAAGGAGAATCCCACACCCCAGTCTATTGATAAATCACTCGCTTCTATCTTGGTATCATTCACATCAAGTGGAAGGGGATGCTCCTCGTAACAGTATCCAATAGACGAGGGGGCACCAACTCCAATTGAAGACCCGCTCACCACTACAACTCAGAGACGGTGGAGTAAAAATACATAATTGAGGACCTAAACCCTGATCCAGTAGGGGAGTACTACTCATGAAGGACCCACACCCTAATATGATAGGGGAGTACCACTTCATAAATCGAGGACCTGCACCCTAACCTGGTAGAGGAGTACTACTCAGTGGCTAGAGGACCCACACCCTGGAGTGATAGGGGAGTATCGACTCTGCCAACTCTTTCACTATAGGAGACCCACACCCTAACACGGTAGGGGAGTACCGACCCCAGGCATGAGGACCTAATCCCTAACATGGCAGGGTAGTACCGACTCTTCTGGAATAACACGTATAGAGGACCCACTCCCCAGAATGATAGGGGAGTACTAAGTCCTATAATAGAGGACTCACACCCTACCCGGTAGGGGAGTACACACTCTATCTATACATCATTTATGGAGGAACCACGCCCTGATACAATAGGGGAGTACTGACTCCACAGATATAGGACCCACTCCCTGGTCCAATAGGGGAGTATCTACTCTACCTTCACAAACGTCATGAGGAAACTCTCACCCTAGTCCATCCGGGGAGTAACACCCCCGGAGGAAACTACCTAAAGGTAACAAACCTATTCCCATGATGTGGGGAGTCCTTTATCCACCTAAGTAGATAGGTAAGGTAAACTTACACCCCAGTCCAATAGGGGAGTAATATTCCTAGCATCTCTTTATACAAACCACATCAATCTCCATCATCGGCTTAGTGTCGCTCCAAAAGAAAATTGATCTATTTACACCACCTTGTATCTCATAATCCATAACGGAGGTCACCATCACATCCTAAAAATAAAACCTCTCAAGATATAATACTCAAAATCCTGAATCTAAGTCCTAGAGAAGGATATATGAAAGTCGGAAGATAACAGGAGGATCTCCTAGTAGTATATGGCATGCACCGAGGAACACATAGTGTGTGAGCCCATCTGAGAACCAGCCTGTGTATCTATTCCACACGGGTTCCAACCCATGTATGGGTACATGGAATATACAGGAGGTACATATCGTGTCCCTCATCACTCGTCCCCTAGCCATGTTCCTCTTCCACACAGACCAGCCAACCATGTCTATAACACGACGTGTATCCCATAATACACGACGTGTTCAAATAAATGGACTCCTTCCCATGTAGTTTTTCTATGTATGTGAAATGGACCATGTGTCCATGTATCATGGTCATGTGTTAGTAAACAACCTTGTGTTTTTACATGGCTATCCCAATCAATGTCCCATGGCACCATGGTTTAGGGAACTACACATAGTGTAACACCCATACACAGCATGTAATCCCAAATGATCATATTCCCAAAATAGGAACAGCTAAATGGCATGTGTCCCTAAACTACATGCCATGTATATGGTGATTCTAGTCAAAAATCACCTGAAAAAAATCCCCAACTCACCCCATTCTTCCCCAAAACTCACAGATCTACCAAGTAGGGATCAACAACAATTGTAATAAGGATCTATAACCCTAGAAAAATGAAAAACGATTGGAATCGGGACCAAAACACAAATCCATATACCTTGATGGTGAAATGATGAATCTTTGGATTGATAATGATGCCCAGATCATTCCGGATCATGATCTGATGATGTTCTGCTTCAGAAATAGAGATTAATTAAACCTCATTGGGTGGATTCGGCTATGTTTCTGTTTTTTTTTAAAGGGAGGAGAGGATATGAGGATTTAATAATCTTTGTGCCATGCACGCCAATTGAGGGTATAGGGAGTGTTTAGTTAATATTTTAATTAAGTATTAAATTAATTAATTTAATCCACCTCAAGGTACCCCATCACCAAAATAGCCCCCGATCAAAACTCGCATTGTAGATGATCTTAGGTCGCGCCTAGGGTAAACATGACGTTTCAGACTCAACAGTAGTCTTAGAAATCTGATCTGAGACTCCAACCCATATTTATTTAAGTTTCAAGTGAAACTATGTGTGTGCGAAAAAATAAATTTAATATTTTTAATATCGTCATACCAAGGCTCCCTGGACCCTGGCTTCCCAAGCCGACTCAGCACGCGGGTCCAGAAATATTTACCAAAATATTCTGAAGACTTTAAGGTCATAAACTATGTGGCGAACCAAGTTGGAACACAACAAAAGAAGTAAACCAAACGTGAAACCACTATAGAACTCAGGGTCTGTAATCCCTATCAACTGGGTAAGTTCCACCATGGATGTACATATCTATATATGCATACATGTATAGTCTCATACCTATACACATATACATAAATATGAATATCCATTAGTATGTATATCAAATAACATGAAACCACAACAGCAGTCGATCCTTGGGTCTGTAATCCTGATCGACACGAAACCTACTTTGGACAATGCTAGAATCATATCTCTGAGCAAGATACGTCACCACAGGGGGGAAGTTGATCATACACTTGGGTTTACCCATACTAACCTCCAATCACCACTAGATTTTAGTATATCGATGGTCAATCCTGTAATAAAGGATATCGTATATCGACGGTCAATCCTAACTGATCTAGAAGAGCATAATCATTCCAAACATAGTCTGAGGAGTGCATAATCATCCCCGCCACTCGTCGCCCTCTGGGAAATATCTCACAGTCCTACCCCTTTGTTAAATAATCCATCAATAAAATACACATGACCACCTAGGAATCTCTCACAGTCTGAACCCCACGGGTCTAACATAGAATCATATAAATTATGAATGACCTCCGGGTAGCTCTCACAGTCAATACCCACTGGGTCCAACATAGTATACGACCACCTGGGCAGCTCTCACAGTCTAGCCCCTTTGGTCTCATGCAGATAAATACTCTCTAAGCAAGCACTCACCATCAATTCCCCCTATAGTCTTTTAACAATAAATTATAGACACTTTAAGGAAGCACTCAACGTCAACTATCCCTATAGTCTTTTAACGATAAACTACATACTCTATGAGTAAGCACTCAACATAAATTACCCCTATAGTATTTTAATGATAGCTATAGAAACTATGAGGGAGAACTCAACTTCAATCCCCCCCTATGGTCTCATAATGATAACTATAGACACTCTGAGGGAGCACTCAATGTCAATCCCCCCTATGGTCATGTAACGATAACTACAGACTCTCTGATGAAGAACTCAACGTCAATTCCCCCTATATTCTTTTAAGGATAAATATAGACACTCTAAGAGAGCACTCAACATCAATCCCCCATATGGTCTCACTACACCAGGTTCCCACAGCCCTGTGTAAAGCAATCGAGTGCAAATGACAATCAGCAGCCAAATTAATCCTAAAAGCACTACTTGGATACAAAGCTACAAAGAATATAACAACATCAGATAGAACACTCCATCCTAATAACATAAGGCATAGAAAGCAAGCAGACTAACAGGAAAAACTAGTCCAAACCGTCAATACCAAAGAAACATGGGAAAACACCTCCATTTCATGGAAAAATAACCCTATTCACAAACAAGATCCCTAACTCAAGAAAAAAAGCATAGCAGACATCGACATGGTTAGAATCCATAAACACACAATAACCAGTTCTAGGGTATTGGTCAATTTAGCACATAATATTCAAAGACTAACTATGAAAATTCAAAAACCACCTACAACATGAATCCACTCAAAGGAAAACAAGAGAGAGATCCTACAAGGGACTCCCTGGGTCAACACACAAGTAAATGTATCCCTCGGGGGATCATTGGAAGTCTCCAATCTCACGGCCTCATAGGCCATAAGGGAATATCTCACAAGAGGAACATGCTCAAAATCATAGGTCACAGGAGATAGCTCGTAGTTTATCTCATCTAAAAAGTCTCAAATAGGTTGGTCTGAACACCCAACCTATCATCCACGCTAAGTCTCACTCTCAGGTGACAACTGAACTCGATAACTGGAGGAAGAACCTGTCCATTTAGATAGAAACCCAAAAGACCATTTAGATGACCTATAAATGTAGAAATGATTCCACCATTGTGATATACGCAGAAAAACACTTCTAATGGACTACTCATATGCCCAATTCTGACTTCTAGGGCACAAGATATCCCAAAACTACTAAACTGATGTAGTACATGGCCAGAACACATGGCCAGACACCTGGGGTCTACCTGTGTAATAGTACACAGTGTATAATTTACTATACACAGTGTGTACTATTCAAAAAAAGTCATCCCGTTTGTGTTTTCATCTGAACATAGGCCCATGTTCCACTACACAGCGTGTACTTATAGTACACGGCGTGTACTCCGTAAAAACCAATATTCTATGTCCTTTTTGAACACAGCCGGACACACGACCACCATTACATGGAGTGTAATTAAAGTACACAGTGTGTACTTTTGAAACATTTGTCTTCCCCAAATGGGAAGAACACGCGGTGTGTTCCCCTGGAACACAAACTGTGTATTTTGGGTTTCCAACAGGAAATCCCTCAAAACGCCTGAAACGCCCATTTTCGCCCCCAAAATAATAGATCCAACCTTAAGAGGACACAAGAAATTAATATAAGGATTTAAAAACATAAAAAACATGTTTAAATGGGATCTATGGAGAAAACATAAAAAGCCCTACCTTCGGGCGGAAACCATCGATGCTTCAGTTGATTTCACGGATCACGGTTGCCCTTTGTTGAATCAGTGTATCGAGAGCTTTGAATTGGTACCCCTATTTCCTCCCAACTCTCTATCTTTCTAAATATCCAAATCCTCACAAAAGGCATGTCCAAGGAGGATCACACATGGAGTTCACGCAAGAAGGAGGAGGAAGGAAAAGAAAAGAAAGAAAAGAAAAGAAAGAAAAAGGGGTATGGGTTGGCCCTGATGCCCGACATGAGTTTATGCCTTCCCTAGGATAAACTCCACATTCTAGGCTCAAGGGAATAGATAGAATCTCAATCCGAAATTCCATTTAAAAGTTATTTCCAAACGAACCTACACAAATAATTTAATGTTTAATTAAAGAATATTAAATATTAAATATTTCGCTAAAATTTGAACAGCTCAGATTTCCACCAAACTCCTATCCTAGGGTAAAAACCATATTCTGGGACCAATGGTGGGGTTAGAAAAATTATCCAAGATCAGATGGTAAGTAAAATTGACCATTTTACCCCTCATGAGCATCCAACACCAAAATTCAAATTTCTTCTCAAAATGACAGTTCAGAAAAACACAGGTTCTTACAAACTCCCCACCATAAACCTTTTCATCCCCAAGAATCCTAGTGAAAGGACCAGTATCCATGCTCCCAACATGAGAATCTGCACAACCATGCTATCTATAATTTACAACGACTATTCATATAGCATTAACAACCACCTCATACATGGAAGACATTTAACTACGGCCGATCTGGTACTCCCCACCATAGGAATACCCCTATCATCATATTAAAAGAAACCCCTGAGCTCAGAAGCTCATAGAAAACACCAATGTTTAACCAGAATGGGGAAACCCATCCTCAAATGGCCAACGGTGCACTCCACACCATATGGATTTCCTTACACCGCTCCTAGAGCGCATCGACAACAGACTCCCTCCTCAAAAGGGAAAAACATTAAGAAAGAAAAAGGAGCTCGGCGTAGGGCTGACGCCCTCTCAGCATACTCAAGATGAATCAAGATAGCGCATGATCGTCTCTTACGGGATTAAACTAAGATTTCACTAAAGGCGTGTACAGCTCCCTCCGAGCCACGCTCACATCCTATCAACTTGGCCAGAATCCAGCCACGGGTAAACCTTCTCATGGTAACCCGACATTTCACAATCTCGCCTCTACCATGGAGGTACATTTCAACACAACTTATGGGGTCCAAACACACAGAAAGTATTAAAACATATTTCCTTGACTCTTACCCATCCACTCACTAGTTTAGATTCAAGAAATACCAAGTGCAACCGCAGAAACACTGGTCAACCCGGCTAGGCACCCGAACGGTCCTGCCCGTCAAATCCAGTCTCAAAAAATAAGTACCTTAGGTGCCTCAATCAAAAACTAAAGACATTAACATGTCTTTAACAAAAACCTAAGCACCTACCATTCCTTGATCACAAAACGAGCATAAAATCAAACTCACTACCAAAAAAGGAATTGGAAAACACAGTCAACATTTCAAGAAGGCTACCCTAGAACAAAAAAATGTTAGCCTACAAGGGTACAAGTCAAAACCAAGGGTCTCTAGGCTTCCCACCTATCCCTATAGAAAAACAAACCTCACAACCGGGTCATAAGGCTTAACCACCTAGCCCAAAAGATCCAAAACCTCTCATAGGATAATCATGATCACAACAACTAATGAAATTCAAAACCGAAACACAACATACAATGGCCCTAATTCTCTCCGAGCATCCTCATAAGGAACTACTCCCTGGAGGTCACTACCCAAGCAGAAGAGAAACTGAACTGACACTCATTGGGTATCTGTATACAGAAATACCCCAAAGAGGACCAGTTCATAAGAAAAGCCTTGGTTTATATCGACATCATACTCATCAATTCAACTAGATAACCATAGACCTGAGAAACAACGCCCAATAAAGGGTTAAATAGAAAGGTATCATGTGCCACATCGACCAATTGGGGTCACTAAACAACCTATGCACAAGGACTGAGTCATCATCCTCATAACAATGCCTCAACGTAGATCCACATAACCTACCATCAGAGTAAAAAGTATGTGTAAGCAGACCCAAAGGTCTCAGTCGTTGGTAAAAACACACACTAGTAGGTATATATTTTTTGAATCCTACTTGCCTAGTATGATGCATGAGACGCCTCTTGCCCTTGTTGGGAAAGAGTTAAAATCTGTCTCTGGCCTCTTACTAATGGCCAAGAGCCAAAGATCCAAAGTAAATCAAAAAACTCACACCCAAAATGTGCATTGCTCAAGGAGAAAATCATATGTAATTATAACATCACAAATCAGAACAGAAATCCCAACCCCTATCAACCAGGACTTCCTACCAGAACAAGTGTTCTCGACGCACCAGTCTGATATCCATCACAGGTTCTAACACATTCCTAATACTCATGTCTACCATATCCCAAATAGTAAAGACCAGGAAAAGAAAACTACTCTGATACCACATTGTAACGTCCTGACCGAGAAGCCACTAAACTGGTGCTCTGATCCAGTTCTCCATAAGGCCTCAAGCACGTCTCACCGTATGCCAGAGGCTGCCGACTAGTAGTGAGGACCAAGGGTGTGATAGTGGGAAGAATATGCCCTTATACCAGAGTAAGAAATAGCAGAAATAACTAAGTATCATACATATAGGAAAATAAATAGTGTGTCGAAGCAGTAAACAACTAAAATAGAACATGTTGTAATAGTAAAATGATGTAAAATCCTGAGCAGCTATGCAATACAAAACAACACTGGTTACCCACTGGGCCGACCATTCAGATACAAGTACAAAAGAAACTGAAATTAGAAGTACAAGGCTCAACTACTAACTCTGAGCCAACCCACGTACCCGATCTCCAGATAATGTCAAACTGCACCAACCCGATTAGTAGAACCTCTCGAGCAGCTCCACTTTATCATGCAACACTGGTCCTTATCCCTATCCACCATGAAACTCATGCTTAACCTGAAAACAGACATAAGGTCTATATGCACACTGAGGTGCATCTGCAGGGGTGACAAATAATCTCAGTAGGGGACCCCAACAAGCAACCTAAAACTATGTTGCTAAAAGTGTATGAAACAGTAACGTGCTCAGCCTAGTTGGAACACAACAAAAGAAGTAAACCAAATGTGAAACCATAGTTGAACTCAGGGTCTGTAATCCCTATCAACTTGGTATGTGCCACTATGGATGTCCATGTCTATATATGCATACATTTATAGTCTCATACCTATACACATATAAATAAATGTGAATATTCGTTGGTATGTGTGTTAAAGAACATGAAACCACAACAGCAGTCAATCCTTGGGTCTGTAATCTCGATCGACACAAAACCTACTTCAACCAGTGTTGGAATCATATCTCTGAGCAAGCTATGTCACCACAGGGGGAAGTTGATCCTACACCTGGGTTCACCTGTACTCACCTCCAATCACTATTAGATTTCCGTATACCAACGGTCAATCCTATAAAGAAGGATATCGTATACCGAGAGTCAATCCTAACTGATCTAGAAGAGGGAAATCATTCCAAACATATTCTGAGGAGTGATTAATCATCCTCGACACTCGTCACCCTCTAAAAAGATCTCACAGTCTAACCCCTTTGTTCAACAAGCCATCAATCCAATACACACGACCACTTGGGCAACTGTTACAGTCTAAACCCCACGGGTCTAACACAAAATCATATAAATTATGAACGACCTCTAGGTGGCTCTCACAATCAATACCCCCTAGGTCCAACATAGTATACGACCACCTGGGAAGATCTCACAGTCTAACCCATTTGGTCTCATGAAGATAAAGACTCTATGAGGAAGCACTCACTATCAATTCCCATGTAGTCTTTTAAAAATAAACTATAGACTCTCAAAGGAAGCACTCAACGTAAATTCCCCCTATAGTCTTTTAACAATAAACTATAGACTCTCTGAGTAAGAACTCAATGTCAATTCCCCCTATAGTATATTAATGATAACTATAGACACTCTGAGGGAGAACTCAACATCAATCCCCCCTATGGTCTTGTAATGATAACTATAGACACTATAAGGGAGCACTCAACATCAATCCCCCTTATGGTCTTATAAAGATAACTACTGACTCTCTGAGGAAGAACTCAACAATAATTCCCCCTATAATCTTTTAATGATAAATATAGACACTCCGAGGGATCACTATATGTCAATCCCCCCTATGGTCTCACTACACTAGGTTCCCACATCCCTGTGTAAAGCAATCGTGCACAAACAATAATCAGTAGCCATTGTAAACCTAAAATAATTACTTGGATAAACAGCTACAAAGCATATCACAACATCAGATACAATACTTCATCCTAACAACACTAGGCATGGAAAGAAATCAACCTAATAGGAAAAACTATGGAAAACGGTCAATACCAAAGAAACATGGGCAAACACCTCCATTTCATGGAAAAATAACCCTATTCACAAACAAGATCCCTAATTCAAGAAAACAAGCATAGTAGGAATCAACATGGTTAGAATCCCTAAACACACAATACCCCATTCTAGGGTATTGGGAACTTTAGCACATAATATTCAAATACTAACTGTGAAAAGGCACAAACCACCTACAACATGAATCCACTCAAAGGAAAACAAGATAGAGATCCTACAAGGGACTCCCTAGGACAATACACAAGTGAAGGAATCCCTCAGGGGATCCTTGGAAGTATTCAGTCTCATGACCTCATAGGCCAGAATGGCATATCTCTCAAGAGGAACATGCTCAAAATCATAGGTCACAAGAGATAGATCATATCTCAACTCATCTCAAAAGTCTCAACTAGGTTGGGCTGAACACCCAACCTATAATCCACGCTAAGTCTCACTCTCAGGTGACAACTGAACTCAATAACTGGAGGAAGAACCTCTACATTTAGATTAAATCACCCAAAATACCATATAGATGACCTCTAAATGTAAAAATAATTCCACAATTGGGATCTATGCAGAATAACGCTCAAAATGGTCTATTCACACACCCAATTCTGACTTCTAGGGCACAGGATATCCCAAAACTACTAAGCTGAAGTAGTACATGGCCAGAACACATGGCCAGACACCTGGGCTCTCCCTGTGTAATAGTACATAGCGTGTACTTTACTGTACACAGTGTTTATTGTTCACAAAAATCCATCCCATTTGTCTTTTCATCTGAACACATTCCAATGTTCCACTACACTGCGTGTACTTATATTACACGACGTGTACTCCTTAAAAACCACTATTTCATGTATTTTTTCACACGGTTGGACACACGAACACCACTACACAGCGTGTACTCAAAGTACACAGCATGTACTTTGGAAAATTTTCATCTTCCCTAAATGGGAAGAACAGATGGTGTGTTCCCCTAGAACACACGCCGTGTATTCTGAGTTTCTGACAGGAAATCCCTCAAAACGCCCAAAACGCCCGTTTTCGCCCATGAAACAATAGATCCGGCCTTAAGAAGCCACAAGAAATAAATATAAGGCTTTAAAAATATAAAACAACATGTTTAAAGGAGATATATCACAAAAACATAAATGGCCCTACCTTTGGGTGGAAACTGACGAAGCTTCAGTTGATTTCACGACTCATAGTTGCCCTTCGCTGAATCAGCATGTCGCGAGCTTCGAATCAGTACCCCTCTTGCCTCCCGACTCTCTCTCTCTCTTTATCAATCTCCAATTCCTCCCAAAATATCCATCCAAATAGGAGCTCACATGGAGCATGCACACGGATGAGGAAGGAATAGAAAAGAAAGAAAATGAAAGAAGAAAAAAACGGGTGGGGCTCGGGCCGGCCCTGGCGCCCGACATGAGTTTATGCCTTCCCTAGGATAAACTCCCCATTCAAGGCTCAACGATGTAGAAGAAATATCAATACAAAAAACTATTTAAAAGTTATTTCCAAATGAACCTGCGTGAAAAATTTAATGTTTAATTTAATAATATTAAATATTAAATATTCTACTAAAATTTAAACAGCTCAGATTTCCACCAAACTCCTATCCTAGGGTAAACACCCTATTCCGGGATCAACAGAGTGATCAGAAAAATTATCTTAGATCATATGGTAGGGTAAAATGACCATTTTACCCCTCATAAGCATCTAATAGCAAAAAATTCAAATTTCTGCTCAAAACGACAGTTCAGAAAAACATGGGTTCTTACAAACCCTCCACCATAAACCTTCTTGTCACTGAGAAGCCTAGTGAAATGACCAGAATCCATCCTCCCAACCCGAGCATCTATAAAACCATGCTATCTAGAATGTCCAACAACTAGTCATATAACATTAACAACCACCTCCTACAAGGAATACATTTAACTATGACCGATCTGGTACTCCCCGCCTTAGGAATACCCTTATCGCCATCTTAAAAGAAAACCCTGAGCTCAGAAGCTCACAGAAAACGCTGAAGTTTAACCAAAACGAGGAAACCCACCCTCAAATGGCCAATTGTGCACTCACCATCATATGGCTTTCCTTACACCGCTCCTAGAGCGCAACCATAAGAGACTCCCTCCTCAAAAGGAAAGAACATTAAGAAAGAAAAAGGAGCTCAGTGTAGGTTCAACAAACTCTTAGCATACTCAAGATGAATCAAGATAGTGCATGATCATCTCTTATAGTATTACACTAATATTTCACTAAAGGTGTGTATAGATCCCTTCGATCTATGCTCACATCCTGTCAACATTGCCAGGATCCAGCCACGGGTAAACCGTCTCATGGTAACCCGACATTTCACAATGTCACCTCTACCATGGAAGGACATTTCAACACAAATTTTGGGGTATAAACCCACGGAAAGTCTTAAAACATCACTCCTTGTCTTGTACCCAACCACTCACCGATTTATATTCAAGCAATACCAAGTGCAACAATGGAAACACTGGTCAACCATGCTAGGCACCCGAACAGACATGCCTGTCAAAGACAATCTCAAAAAACAAGTACCTGAGGTTCCTCAATCAAAAACTGAAGACATTAACATGTCTTTAACAAAAACCTGATCACCTACCATGCCTCGATCACAAGACGAGCATAAAATCAAACTCACTACCAAAAAAGTCATTAGAAAACACAGCCAATAATTCAAGAAGGCTGCCCTAGAACAAAACAAATGTTGGCCTACAAGGGTCTGATCCAAAAACCAAGGGTCTCAAGGTCTCCCACCTATCCCTATAGAAAAAAACTCAAAACCGAATCCCAAGGCCTAACCACCTAGTCTAAAAGATCCAAAACCTCTCAGAAGATGGTAAAGATCACAACGACCAATGAAAGTCACAATCAAAACACAAACTACAAGGGCCCTGGTCCTCTTTGAGATCCCTCATAAGGAACTACTCCATGGAGGTCACAACCCAAGAAGAAGAGAAATTGAACTGAAACTCATTGGGTATCTGTATATGGAAATACCCCAAGGAGGTCCAATTCACAAGAAAGATCTTGGTATCTATCAACATTGTACTCAGCGATTTGACTAGATAACCATAGACCTGAGAAACAACACCCAATAAGGGGTTAAACAGAAAGGTATCACGTGCCACATCGACCAACTGGGGTCACTGTACCACCTATGCATGAGGACTGAGTCATCATCCTCATACCAACGCCTCAATGTAGATCCACATTACCTTCCATCAGTTTAAAAATTATGTGTAAGCAGACCCAAAGGTCTCATTCGTCAGTAAAAACACATACTAGTAGTTATATATGTTGTGAATCCTAGGTGCCTAGTATGATTCATGAGATGCCTCTTTCCCTTGATGACCAAGAGTCAAAATCCATCTCTGGTCTCTTACTAATGGCCAAGAGCAAGAGATCCATAGTAAATCAAAAACACTCACACACAACATGTACATCGTTCAAGGAAAAAATCATATATAACTGTAACATCACAAATCAGAACTGCAATCCCAAACCCTAGAAACCAGGACTTCCTACTGGAACAAGTGTTCTCGACGCCCCAGTCCGATATCCATCAAAGGTTCTGAAACATTCCTAATACACCTATCTACCATATCCCAAATAGTAAAGACTAGGAAAAGAAAACTTTTCTAATACCACTTTGTAATGTCCCAACCCAGAATCAACTAAACTTGTGTTCTAAGATGGTTCTCCATAAGGCCTCAAGAATGCCTCCCCGTACGTTAGAGGTTGTCAACTAATAGTGATGTCCTAGGGTGTGATAGTGGGGAGACTATGTCCTCATACCAGAGTAATAAACAACGGAAATAACTAAGTATCATACATAGCAGAAAGTAAACAGCATGCGGAAGTAGTAAAAAACTGAAATAGAACAAGTTGTAATAGTAAAATGTTGTAAAGGCTTGAAAAAATATGCAATACAAAACAACACTGGTCACCAACTGGGCCGACCATATAGATACAAGTACAAAAGAAAATAAAAGTAAAAGTGCAGGGCTCAACTACTAACTCCGAGCCAACCCACATACCAGATCTCCAGACAATGTTGAACTGCACTAGCCTGATCAGTAGAACCACTCATACAGATATGCTCGATCATGAAACACTGGTCTTCAGCCCTATCCACCATGAAACTCATGCTCAACCTGAAATGTAGACATAAGGTCTACATGTACACTGAGGTGTATGTGCAGGGGTGAGAAATAATCTCAATAGGGGACCCCAACAAGCAACCTATAATTGTGCAGCTAAAAGTGTATGCAACAGCAACGTGATTAGCCTATTAGGAACACAATAAAAGAAGTAAACCAAACGTGAAACCACAGTCGAACTCAAGTTCTGTAATCCCTGTCAACTGGGTAAGTGCCACCATGGATGTCCGTATCTATATACGCATACATGTATAGTCTCATACCTATACACATATACATAAATATGAATATTCATTGGTATGTGTATCAAAAACCATGAAATCACAAATGCAGTCGATCCTTGGGTCAGTAATCCCAATAGACGCAAAACCTACTTCATCCAACACCGAAGTCATATCTTTGAGCAAGCTACGTCACCACAGGGGGAAGCTGATCCTCCACCTAGGTTCACTCGTACTCACCTCCAATCACCACTAGATTTTTGTATACCGATGTTCAATCCTGTAAGGAAGGATATTGTATACCAATAGTCAATCCTAACTGATCTAGAAGAGCGTAATCATTCCAAACATAGTCTGAGGAGTACGTAATCATCCTCGCCACTCGTCACCCTCTGTGAAATATCTCACAATCTGACCCCTTTGTTCAACAAGCCATCAATCAAATACACATGACCACCTGGGCATATCTCATAGTTTGAACCCCACGGGTCTAACATATAATCATATAAATTATGAATGACCTCTAGGTAGCTCTCACATTCAATACCCCTTGGTTCCAACATAGTATACGACCACCTGGGAAGCTCTCACAGTCTTAACCCTTTGGTCTCATGCAGACAAACACTCTCTGAGGAATAACTCACCATTAATTCCCCCTATAGACTTTTAACAATAAGATGAAGACTCTCTAAGGAAGCACTCAACATCAATTCCCCCCTATAGTCTTTCAACGATAAACTAGAGACTCTCTAAGGAAGTATTCAACGTCAGTTCTCCCTATAGTCTTTTAACGATTACTATAGACACTCTGAGGGAGTACTCAGCGTCAATCCCCCCTATGTTCTCATAACAATAACTATAGACAGTCTAAGGGAGCACTCAATGTCAATCCCCTCTATGGTCTCGCAATGATAACTACAAACTCTCTGAGGTAACACTCAACGTCAATTCCCCCTATAGTATTTTAACGATAACTATAGAGACTCTGAGGGAGCACTCAACATCAATCCCACCTATGGTCTCACTACACCAAATTCTCATAGCCCTGTTTAAAACAATCATTCACAAATGATAATCAGCAGCAAAAGTAATCCTAAAAGCACTACTTGGCTAAATAGCTACAAAGCATATCACATCATCAGATAGAACACTCCATCCTAACAACACTAGTCATTGAAAGCAAGCAGCCTAACAGGAAAAACTAGACCAAACGGTCAATACCAAAGAAACATGGTAAAACACCTCCATTACATGAAAAAAAAACCTTATTCACACACAAGATCCCTAACTCAAGAAAACAAGCATAACAGTCATCAATATGGTTAAAATCCATAAACATGCAATACCCCGTTCTAGGGTATTGGGAACTTTAGCACATAATATTCAAAGACTAACTACGGAAAGGAACAAACCACCATCAACATGAATCCACTCAAAGGAAAACAAGAGAGAGATCCTACAAGGGACTCCCTAGGTCAATACACAAGTAAAGGCATCCCTCAGGGGATCCTTGGAAGTATCTGATCTTAGGGCCTCATAGGCCAGAAGGGAATATCTCACAAGAGTAACTTGCTAAAAATCATAGGTCACAGGAGATGTCTCATAGCTCATCTCATCTCAAAATTCTCAACTAGTTTGGTCTGAACACCCAACCTATCATCCACGCTAAGTCTCACTCTCAGGTGACAACTGAACTAAATAACTAGAAGAAAAACCTCTCAATTTAGATTAAAACACCCAAAATACCATATAGATGACCTCTAAATGTAAAAAGGATTCCACCATTGTAATCTATGAAGAATAACGCTCATAATGGACTAATCACACACCCAATTCTGACTTCCAGGGCATAGGATATCCCAAAACTACTAAGCTAAAGTAGTACATGGCCAGACACCTAGGCTCTCCCTGTGAAATAGTACACAGCGTGTACTTTACTGCACAAAGTGTGTACTGTTCAAAAAAAGCCATCATGTTTGTGTTTTCATCTGAACACATGCCCATGTTCCACTACACGGCATGTACTTATAGTACACGACGTGTACTCCTTAAAACCCAGTATTTTGGGTACTTTTTGCACACGGTTGGACACACGAACACCACTACACAGTGTGTACTCAAATTACACAGTGTGTACTTTGAAATTTTCATCTTCCATGAATGGGAAGAATAGATGGCGTGTTCCCCTAGAACACACGCTGTGTATTCTGAGTTTCCGACGGAAAATCCCTCAAAACGCCCAAAACGCCCGTTTTCGCCCTGAAAACAATAGATCCGGCCTTAAGAAAACACAATAAAAAAATATAAGTCTTTAAAAATATAAAACAAAATTTTTAAAGGGGATATATCTCAAAAAAATAAATGGCTCTACCTTTGGGTGGAAACTGATGAAGCTTCGGTTGATTTCACGGCTCACGGTTCCCCTTCGCTGAATCAGCATGTTGAGAGCTTCGAATCGGTAACCCTCTTGCCTCTCAACTCTCTCTATCTTTCTCAATATCCAAATCCTCCAAAAAGATCTAGCCAAAGAGGAGCACACATGGAGCGTGCACCAGGAGGAGGAAGGGAGAGAAAAGAAAGAAAAGGAAAGAAGAAGAAAACGGGGGGGCTCGGGCCGGCCCTAGCGTCCGACATGAGTTTATGCCTTCCCTAGGCTAAACTCCCCATTTAGGGCTCAATGACGCAGATGAAATATCAATATGACACCCCGTTTAAAATTTATTTCCAAACGAACCTACGTGAATAATTTAATGTTTAATTTAATAATATTAAATATTAAATATTCTACTAAAATTTGAACAGCTCAGATTTCCATCAAACTCCTATCCAAGGGTAAACACCCTATTTCGGGACCAACGGAGTGATTAGAAAAATTATCCAAGATCATATGGTTGGGTAAAATGAACATTTTACCCCTCATAAGCATCTAATATCAAAAAATTAAAATTTATGCTCAAAACAAAAGTTCGGAAAAACATGGGTTTTTACAAACTCTCCACCATAAACTTTCTCATCCCCGAGAAGCCTACTGAAAGGACCAGCAGACATCCTCCCAACCCGAGCATCTACACAACCATGCTATCTAGAATGTCCAACAACTAGTCATATAGCATTAACAACCACCTCCTACATGGAAGACATTTAACTATGACTGATCTGGTACTCCCGACCTTAGGAATACCCCTATCGTCATCTTAAAAGAAAACCCTGAGCTCAGAAGCTCATAGAAAACGCCGAAGTTTAACCAGAATAAGGAAACCCACCCTCAAATGGTCAATGGTGCACTCACCACCATATGGATTTCCTTACACCGCTCCTAGAGCGCAACCACAAGAGTCTCCCTCCTCAAAAGGAAAGAACATTAAGAAAGAAAAAGTAGACGAGCGTAGGGTAGACGCTCTCTCAGCATACTCAAGATAAATCAAGATAGTGCATAATCGTCTCTTATAGGAGTACACTAAGATTTAACTAAAGGTGTGTACAGGTCCCTCCGAGCTACGCTCACATCCTGTCACCTTTTCCATGATCCATCCATGGGTAAACTGTCTCATGGTAACCCGACATTTCACAATGTCGCCTCTACCATGGAGGGACATTTCAACACAACTTTTGGGGTATAAACCCATGACAAGTCTTAAAACATAATTCTTGTATTATACCCAACCACTCACCAATTTAGATTCAAGAAATACCAAGTGAAATAGTGGAAACACTGGTCAACCATGCTATGCACCCGAACAGTCATGCCCATCAAAGATAGTCTCAAAAAACAAGTACCTAAGGTGCCTCGATCAAAAACTAAAGACATTAAAATGTCTTTAACAAAAACCTAATCACCTACCATGCCTCGATCACAAAACGAGCATAAAATAAAACTCACTACCAAAAAAGGCATTGGAAAACACAGCCAACAGTTCAAGAAGGATTCCCTAGAACAAAAAAAATGTTGGCCTACAAGGGTCTGAGCCAAAACCAAGGGTCTCATGGTCTCCCACCTATCCCTACAGAAAAAAAACTCATAACCGGATCCCAAGTCCTAACCACCTAGCCCAAAATATCCAAAACCTCTCAGAAGATGGTAAAGATCACAATGACCAATGAAATCCAAAATCAAAACACAACCTACAAGGGCCCTGATCCTCTCTGATCTCCCTTATAAGGAACTACTCGTTGGAGGTCACAACCCAAGAAGAAGAGAAATTGAACTGACACTCATTGGGTATCTGTATATGGAAATACCCCAAGGAGGTCCAATTCATAAGAAATATCTTGGTATCTATCGACATTTTACTCAATGATCTGACTAGATAACCATAGACCTGAGAAACAACACCCAATAAGGGGTTAAACACAAAGGTATCATGTGCCACATCAACCAACTAGGGTCACTGTACCACCTATGCATGAGGACTAAGTCATCATCCTTATACCAACGCCTCAAATTAGATCCACATAACCTACCATCAGAGTAAAAAGTATGTGTAAGCAGACCCAAAGGTCTTAGTTGTCAGTAAAAACACATACTAGTAGGTATATATGTTTTGAGTCCAATTTACCTAGTATGATGCATGAGACGCCTCTTACCCTTGTTGTCCAAGAGTCAAAATCCATCTCTGGTCTCTTACTAATGGCCAAGAGCAAGAGATCCATAGTAAATCAAAAACGTTCACACACAACATGTGCATCGCTAAAGGATAAAATCATATATAAATGTAACATCACAAATCATAATAGCAATCCCAAACCCTAGAAACCAGGACTTCCTACTGGAACAAGTGTTCTTGATGCACCAGTCTGATATCCATCACAGGTTCTGACACATTCTTAATACTCCTATCTACCATATCCCAAATAGTAAAGACCAAGAAAATAAAAATTTTCTAATACCACTTTGTAACGTCCCGACCCAGAATTCACTAAATTGGTGCTCTGAGCTGGTTCTCCACAAGGCCCCAAGCATGCCTCCCTGTATGTTAGAGGCTGCCGACTAATAGCGAGGGCCTAGGGTGTGATAGTGGAGAGACTATGTCCTCATACCAGAGTAAGAAACAGCAGAAATAACTAAGTATAATACATAGCGGAAAGTAAACAGCATGCGAAAGTAGTAAAAAACTGAAATAGAACAAGTAGTAATAGTAAAATGTTGTAAAGTCTCGAACAACTATGCAATAAAAAAACATTGGTCACTGACTGGGCCGACCATATAGATACAAGTACAAAAGAAAATGAAAGTAAAAGTGCAGGGCTCTACTACTAACTCCGAGCCAACCCACATACCAGATCTCTAGAAAATGTCGAATTGCACCAGCCCGATCAGTAGAACTACTCGAGAAGATCTGCTCGATCATGCAACATTGGGCCTCAACCCTATCCATCGTGCAACTTGTACTCAGCCTAAAAAGTAGACATAATATCTACACATACACTGAGGTGCACGTGCAGGGGTGAGAAATAATCTCAATAGGGGACCCCAACAAGAAACATTTAATTGTGCTTCTAAAAGTGTATGCAACAGCAACGCGATCAGC
The DNA here is from genome assembly GCA_963277665.1 of Viscum album. Classification (NCBI taxonomy): domain Eukaryota; kingdom Viridiplantae; phylum Streptophyta; class Magnoliopsida; order Santalales; family Viscaceae; genus Viscum; species Viscum album. The sequence continues at coordinate 807,710,612 of OY728126.1, read as the reverse complement.
CTAGTTGGAACACAACAAAAGAAGTAAACCAAACATGAAACCATAGTCGAACTCAAGATCTGTAATCCCTGTCAATTGGGTGAGTGCAACCATGGATGTCCATATCTATATACGCATACATGTATAGTCTCATATCTATACACATATACATAAATATGAATATTCATTGGTATGTGTATCAAACAACATGAAACCACAATGGCAGTTGATCCTTGGGTCTGTAATCCCGATCGACGCAAAACCTACTTCGTCCAGCACCGGAATCATATCTTTGAGCAAGCAACGTCACCACAGGGGGAAGCTGATCCTACACCTAGGTTCACCCGTACTTACCTCTAATCACCACTAGATTTCTGTATACCGATGTTAATCCTGTATGGAAGGATACTGTATACCAACGGTCAATCCTAACTGATCTAGAAGCGCCTAATCATTCCAAACATAGTCTGTGGAGTGCGTAATCATCCCCGCCACTCATCACCCTCTGGGAAAGATCTCACAATCTAACCCCTTTGTTCAACAAGCCATCAATCAAATACACATGACCACTTGGGCAGCTCTCACAGTCTGAACCACATGGGTCTAACATAGAATCATATAAATTATGAATGACCTCCAGGTAGCTCTCATAGTCAATACTCCTTGGTTCCAACATAGTATACAACCACCTAGGAAGCTCTCACAGTCTGAACCCTTTGGTCTCATGCATACAAAGACTCTATGAGGAATAACTCACCGTTAATTCCCCCTATATAATTTTAACAATAAGCTGTAGACTCCCTAAGGAAGCACTCAACATCAACTCCCCCTATAGTCTTTCAACGATAAACTAGAGACTCTCTGAGGAAGCATTCAATGTCAGTTCTCCCTATAGTCTTTTAACAATTACTATAGACACTCTGAGGGAGTACTCAGCGTCAATCCCCCCTATGTTCTCGTAACAATAACTATAGACAGTCTGAGGGAGCACTCAACATCAACCCCCACTATGGTCTCGTAACGATAACTACAAACTCTCTGAGGAAGCAATCAACGTCAATTCCCCCTATAGTATTTTAACAATAACTATAGACACTCTGAGGGAGCACTCAACGTTAATCCCACATATGGTCTCACTACACCAAATTCTCATAGCCTTGTTTAAAACAATCGTGCGCAAATGATAATCAGCAGCTAAAGTAATCCTAAAAGCACTACTTGGATAAACAGCTATAAAGCATATCACAACATCAGATAGAACACTCCATCCTAACAACACTAGTCATGGAAAGCAAGCAGCCTAATAGGAAAAACTAGACCAAATGGTCAATACCAAGGAAACATGGGAAAACACCTCCATTACATGAAAAAATAACCATATTCACACACAAGATCCCTAACTTAAGAAAACAAGCATAACAGGCATCAACATGGTTAAAATCCCTAAACACGCAATACCCTGTTCTAGGGTATTGGGAACTTTAGTACATAATATTCAAAGACTAACTACGGAAAGGTAAAAACCACCATCAACATGAATCCACTCAAAGGAAAACAAGAGAGAGATCCTATAAGGGACTCCCTCGGTCAATACACAAGTAAAGGCATCCCTCATGGGATCCTTGGAAGTATCTGGTCTCAGGGCCTCATAGGCCAGAAGGGAATACCTCACAAGAGGAACATGCTCAAAATCATAGGTCACAGGAGATAGCTCATAGCTCATCTCATCTCAAAAGTCTCAACTAGGTTAGTCTGAACACCCAACCTATCATCCATGCTAGGTATCACTCTCAAGTGACAACTGAACTCGATAACTAGAGGAAAACCCTCTCCATTTAGATAGAAATCCACAAAACACCATTTAGATGAAATTTAAATGTAAAAAGGATTCCACCATTGTGATCTACTATAAAAAACACTTAGAATGGATTACTCACACACCCAATTCTAACTTCCAGGGCACAAGATATCCCAAAACTAGTAAGTTGAAGTAGTACATGGCCTAAACATATGGTCATACACCTGGGGTCTACCTATGTAATAGTAAACGATGTGTAATTTACTGTACATGGTGTGTACTATTCACAAAAATTCATCCCATTTGTGTTTTCATCTGAACACATGCCCATGTTCCACTACCCGTTGTGTACTAATAGTACACAGTGTGTGCTCCTTAAAAACCATTATTTTGTATCCTTTTAGCACACGACCGGACACACAACCACCACTACACGGAGTGTACTCAAATTACACGATGTGTACTTGGGAGAACTTCATCTTCCCTAAATGGGAAGAACACACTGTGTGTTCCCCTGGAACACACGCCGTGTATTCTGGGTTTCTGATGGGAAATCCCTTAATATGCCTGAAACACCCGTTTTCGCCCCCGAAACAATAGATCCCACCTTAAGAGGAAACAATAAATGAATATAAGGCTTTAAAAACTTAAAAGAAAACATTTTTAAACGGGATCTATGGTGAAAGCATAAACATCCCTACCTTCGGGCGGAAATCACCGAAGCTTCGGTTGATTTCACGGCTCACGGTTGCCCTTCGTTGAATCAGTGTGTCGAGAGCTTCGAATCGGTACCCCTCTTGCCTACCAACTCTATCTCTTTCTCAATCTCTAAATCCTCCCAAAAGACATGGCGAAGGAGGAGCATGCATGGAGCATGCGCAAAGAGGATGAAGGAAGAGAAAAGAATGAAATAGAAAGAAAGAAAAAGGGGCACGGGCCGGCCTTGGCACCCGACATGAGTTTATGTCTTCCCTAGGCTAAACTCCCCATTTCGGGATCAACGGCATAGACATAATCTCAAAAGACTCTCCATTTAAAATTTATTTTCAAATGAACCTGCATGAATAATTTAATGTTTAATTTAATAATATTAAATATTAAATATTCTGCTAAAATTCAAATAGCTCAGATTTCCACCGAACTCCTATCCTAGGGTAAAAACCCTATTCTGGGACCAACAAAGTGGTCAAAAAAATTATCCAAGATCAGATGGTAGGGTAAAATGACCATTTTACCCCTCACGAGCATCCAACAGTACAAATTCAAATTTCTTCTCAAAACAACAGTTTGGAAAAAACGGTTTATTACACCTAAGGTATTTTTCCCCAAAAATTGAAAGACTAATACAAGGGAGGAAACTAAGCTCCCCACTGGACACCCACACCACTTAGATTATCTAGGGTTCTTGTGCTTCTCACAATCATGAACACTAAGGAACTACAAAGATCAAACCACTCTTATTTCTAGCTTCTACCAGGACAACATTGTGAAACAAATGGTCACATGTCTCTTTATCTGTAATAGGTGGGAAATAACCAAGCACCATAATTAATCTATGGTCATGGGGTCCAGCGATACACCACCTCGCTAACCTAACGCAGACACTGACAGAACCCATCAATTATCATCCACCCTTGGATGGAATGTACAACATAATCCTTAAGAATTTTTCATTCAAGGTCAAAGATGAACATGCGAGGGTATTTACGAACAAAATAGGGCTTCCCAATAGTACACATTGGGTCTTACCATGCCCTCTGTCTACAAACCTCTAGTTGTAACACAACTCACCCAAACAGAAATAGTACCACACCCACTAGTGGCTTCCCAACTAAGTATGGATAGTAGGAAACCAATCCATACTGAGTAAAAATCACAGGGTCTTACTCTGCCACTACGGAATGATTCTAAGAAAGGCTCTCCCTCTCCTAGGTCCTCCAAGCCAACGGGGGGTCAAGCAGGAAAACTCCACTGGCAAGGTGAAGACCTACTCTGAAACTACATCACATAATCTCTCCCATAACATGTAAGTCTAAGGAAATCTTCCATTGAACCTTGAAATTGTCCACATTGGGAGGTACTGACTCACCTGGATTGTTCTAATCACGTCACAAAAATGTGTCTTGGTGGGGAAAGCATACATCATCACTCGTGAGTTCAAAGATACATCAAAATGCACCACCTCCTTCTTGAGCATGTCATGTACAAAGACGATGAAAAACACAAGAGGGTACCCACAAAAAACAAAGTTCTTCCTAAACACGCATTGGGTATTACCGGACCCTCTGTCGCAACTACCAAAACAGGGTTCTCCCAACGCCCTGTGTCAACCTGGTTAAACCTTGAGTATGAGAAGAAAGAAAAGAGTACCCACAATAGTGTACAACAACTTATATATAAGAAATTAGAAAAGAAACGTGTACCTATAATCATCCTTGTAGATTCCATGTCAATGGCCTCTATGGCCTGCATCTATCCTCACCCACATCCTCCGGCTTCCAGAGCATAGTGCAGACCACTTGGGGGTAGTGGTGGAAACACGTCGAACTGCTTGCCACCTCCTATCACCCTTCCATATCCTCCACCTCATCTTCCACCTCATAAAACTCCTAGATCAAAGCACTATCTCTTCTAATTCATCTTGTCATTCGGATCCCTCTCAGCAACATGGTGGGTCAGAAAATATGTAGTGAGATTTCCCAGATCATTGAAATCGTAACACCACCTCTCATGTGGTTGATCTGATCCTTGGAACTGCTCATCGGCTACATACTCATGCGCCTGAGTCTGGGCATGGGTATTCCTCTTGTGTTGTGACCCTATTACCTATCATATGCCAGATCCTGCAGACGCCATAGCCTCATGACCACTACTATGGGTTTCTCCCACCTATTCCTCTGCCACGAAACTTTCCACCACCAAAGCTTGCTCTAACACTCCGGCGTAGGTGGGAATACATAGTGGGATCAGAGACGCCCTGATCTCTCGATACAAGACCTAATCGATGGTCTGTTCTCTAAATAATGGGTAAAATTCCCAATCCAAGGAGGATCACGACAAGTCTGTGAACCTTTCCGAAAACTCTTCCACTTTCATGTTACCCTACCAAAGTAGCAAAATATCTTGGATACACACTTATCTCAACGTGACTAGGTAAAACACTTCCCTGAAGAGTCGCTTGAACTAATCCAATGTGAACGTCTCCCCATCATGAGACTATATCACTAGAATCCACCATCGCCCAGTTGAATCCTGTATAAGGCTCATAGCTAGGACCACCATCTGATCGGGAGGTATCCATACTAAGTGGAAAACTCCGGTGAATACCTCGACCTAGTCATCTACCACCTGGGAGTCTGGATCGCCCTTATACCTCAGAGGTTTCTGCCTCTATAACTCATGTAGCACACTAAGCCTACTATCATCTTCAGCCTGCACTGGTGATAAAACATGATGCTTAATATGTGGTGTCACCATCAGAAGACCACCTAGTGGTAACGCCTCAAAATTTGTGCCTTGAACTGAAGACTCATCATGGAGAAGATCATCATCATGATCACACTGTATAATCATGTATGACTGTCTTTGTGGAGAAATCCTAAAATAGAATCAAAACATTCCACAATCAAAGAGTTTATCTAGGGAGCTGACTCAAGAAGGTAAGGAAAAACAATAACCTAATCCTATATGATGCATGTACCATTTATTTTCTAGTGACCAGTATTCTAATGTACCGAATTAAAAAAATAGTTATCAGAGTCCTGGTAAATGTATATTTCAGACTCCGCACCAACACTAGAAATTTTGTGATGAGATATGAACTCGAAACATCCTAACACTATCACTATGAATCCTAAACCAAGATCATGACACTATGGTACCAATGGGGAACCGACCGCTCTGATACTACCCTGTCACAACCCGACACAATGGAACCCAAGAAAAAACTCCCTTAACCTACCTCTAATAGGACAGCGGCTGGTGAATAGTGTTGAGAAGTCATATTACTAAAATGGGAGGCATTGGCTAATTTCATGTATGAACACACACATCTCAAAGCTCACAAAATTATAAAATGTAAAAAACTAAAGGATACCAATGCATGCATACATCTATTTCTCACAACCAGAGTAAAAAAAGTACTAAAATCATAAAAGGGGAAAACAACACCAACCAAAGAAAACTGTAAATGCGTCCAACCTTCTCAGAAGGAGGGGATCACTGTCAACTGCAACTGTCGGAAAGCTCCTCGGACAAGCTCTTGAAAACAACTTGGTCAATCTATCTCACTATGATCCACCTTCCTCAGGTCCTTTGTGGACTCCTTTGAAAGTCTTGTGGTCTACACAAAACATGAAACATGTGTGGGAAAATTCTATGCAGTGGTTATTGGAGATGGTGGCCTAGAACCAACTACTTTGTACTTTTTCATTAATAAATGCCTTATCACATCTTGATTGTTCTTCTGCGTGACAATGCATGTGATAATGTCCTAAGGACAGCAGTTGCATTAATGGGTCATAGCGGATCCCTGCTCTGATGAGAACCCGGAAGTGCCACGACACTGTTCTTGAATATATGTTCTATGGCCAGATGATGTTATTTGAGGGACATAAATAATACAGGCCATTAAGGGTGAGGACTCATAAAACTTTGAGGCACATTCTCATGGTGTGCTCCCTTGGTAATATCCAGGAGGATATTATGAGAACAAGACCCGCCAGTAGGAAATCCACATTTCATAGTGTCATTGGATATTCCTATCTGCAGAAGTGTGTATTGGTCCTTAGACTTTAAGATTATTATTAATGGGTATTACAACTCACGCACTTATATGTATTGACAAAAACTGTGACGACACACTGTTTGCAGTGAGGTAGGGTATGTTGGGTGCGTCATGAGTAATACTGTATTAATATATAATGCGAGAAAGGATTTGTCCCTTCTGTTCTATAACGGAAGTAGATATCTTAGGCCCTTTGATGGAATTGATATAGACTAAATAAATCCATGGCCATGGTAAGGTATGGGTGAGTTCAATTCCGGAAAGTCAAAGAAAGAATAATCGAGCACGTGGGTTGATGACACTAGCATGAAACCTGCTTAATTCGATATATCGTGACAAAGGGATTATATTTCATGGTAAGCGTTCGTATGAGGTGACACGTCATTGTGGCGTTAACTTCTTTCTCTATGGGTGCCTTGGCATGTTTCTAGACGCTAACCTTGGAATTTAGGCAGGCTCCGCCTAATGCCACTGAGAAAGAGGCCTAGAGGGTCTCACACTAAGTGTGTTCATGTATCTCAATTAAATATTAATTTAACAAGTTAAATAAAGATTATTCCCAAATGTGGTTTAATAATTATTTGAGGATTCCTGATCGCATTTATTTCGACACTAGTTATTCGAGAGAATATATTGTGGGTGAAATAATGTATTTATTAGTGAGTAATGCAATTAAATTTATTTAATAAATAAATAGTCATTACTCAAGGTCTAATAAATGTGGAGGAGGAGATAAAGAAAAGTGGAAAATAAAAGTATACGTCGTGTATATTTAATATACACACTGTGTAGTTTTATGGAAAACAAGTACATGTCATGTATTAATGATTACATGGCGTGTAGTTTTTCTAGTCAGGATTTTGAGGAAATAATATCATTATTGTGATATTAATTATAATCAGTGTGGGCGCATGTCAAGGAGTTAATTATTTGACATGGGGGTTTTCAATAAGAGTTAATGAAATAAATAAAAAGCGTAACGTGTTTATTTATTGTCATAACTCTATAACCTCAAACACGATTATAAATATCCTCACAACCCCAAAACTTTTCAAGGAATCGTTATGCACAACAATTCTGGAGAATTCTTTCAAGGCCAAAAGAACTCCTTCCTCCAAAAATTCTCTCAAGACCGAGAGACCAAGGTGATCGAAGGCAGACATCGCAAGCGAAGGTTCTTACACGCTAACACCCGGAGATCCCTTCGGTGATGTTCGAAGATACGTGACACACGTGTGGATCACCGCTAGAGGAATCCTACACTTGTATTCTATGACGCAACGATGGATCACAAGATCGTGACCGGAGACATCAATGAAGAAAGAATTCCACTAGGGTAATTCTTGTGAATTAATTAAATTAATTATAACCAACATATGATGATCCTATATCTGTGGTTCTGGGATTCCCTCTTAAGTTTTTTTGTTCTTCGTTCCATTCCGAAGATTCGGAATTTTACATCGTGACAGATCTCAGATTGAACGTTGTTTAAACGTTAAAATTAAAGTTTGGAAAACCCACCAACGTGCTTCTGTTGTGCCCAAAACCTACAAGTGGTATCAGAGCAGTCATATAGTTGATTATAATTATTTTAGTTTTTCATTGGTGATCTACGCATTAAATAATTTAGTTGTTTCAATTAAAGTTAATCGTTCTTTAAATCTGAATCTCGAGATCTGTTCCTCCTCTATCGTTTCTCATTCACCATACAGAAATGACCTTTTATTTTAATTTTTTATTAAAATAAAATAGAGGATATCATCCAGAGGAGCCAAACGTTCTTGGCCGTACAACATGAGAATACACCGCGTGTATTCGGAAGTACACACCGTGTTGTCTAGTTTCATTAATCGGACTGGTCTTCCAAATCAGGTTGTGTATTGATCCTATCTAAGTTATTTATGACACCGTGTGTTGACCAAGAACAGGTGGCACACGGTTTCTGGATTACACGTCGTGTGGTCCAACAGAACACAGCGTGTAGTCCCTTCGGGTTAAGGTTGGACCATGTACCCCGTACATGGCTTGCCCAGCTGGAAACCATGTAACATGGAAACTACACGGTGTGTATCCCACTGTACACACCGTGTACTCCAAAAATTTCTGAAGTACATCAACACGCCATGTCCCCGAGCTTGTACTTCGGATGGACGGTGAAGAAAAGTACACACCGTGTAGTCAGAACTACACATCGTGTACTCACCCAAATTACATAGATTTATTAAAATTTATTATTATATTATACAAACCCTTGAGATGTGTACCATAGTGCAGGAGTAAAGCTAAGGCACAACATGTGATAGGTGTTTTATATATATGTGTTTAATTTAACATCTGCGTAATAAATGGGAATTCACCGGGTTGCCTCCAAGGTACAAGTTACGTACAAGGATAATTTTAAATGAATTTATTTGTTTAAAATTATGATGGATGAGAATCTCAAGGAAATTCAGAAAAGGGTTTAAGATAAAAGGATTGATTAATTAAAGATAATTAATTGATTCGAGCGTGGTTTATCTTAAACAAGAATGATTAAAGAATTGAATGCTAGTTTTATTAATGTGTAAATATCATTGCATGTATGGATGATCATGATCTAGAACAAGACCTTTGTATGTGAATGGTTTCTTTTGATTTATTTATTTTAAATTTGTTGGCCTGCGAGTCATCTCTTCATTAATATGTAGGGCCTGCGCACCCAAGAATTATTTTATGTAAAACCCCTTTTTACCCCTTACCTGTGTGTGAGATAAATACATATGTAATGGATGGAGCTCCCAAGCTAGTGGAGGTGACTCAAGTCAGGAGTCAAGGTGAAACCAATCCAAGGAGATACAAAGGTGGATAGGTGGAAATCTGTAAACACGAAACCACAAGGTTCAAGGTGTTTCTCCCCTAGGTCTTGGGTTAGTTTATCAACCGCTAGATAAACTAACCAATAGAAAAGCTCCTGATCATACCATTTATTTCTGTCAGTTGCATGGTTTATTTATTGTGGGTGTGTTGTCATTATCACACAATTAATGAATTAAACAAGCATGCAAGATAGAACTAAAATAAAAACCAGCTTATGCGTAAATATTATCTTAGACATGGTTAATCACTTAAGTATATCCCACTTAATATTAACAAGCATGTAATCAAAGATAATAAAATGTAAATTTATGTATAAGGATAAAATACCTCAAAAGAAATATTAAGTCAGTATAGCCTTCCATAATCTTGGTTAGAATCGAACCATATTTCAAAGTGCTTGACCAACCCTAGTTGGGGTGCTTTCAATTATCAGGGAATTCTAATTCAAGGTTTTGGGTTGACTTGAATTGGTTCACATCAAGGATTGACTACCACAGCAGGACTTGGTGTGACCAAGAGGCAAAGGTTGAGGAAATCCAAAATAAAAGGATTTCAGGATTGGGGATTCCACTTAGCGAATCAAGGTGCTGTGAGTTAATGCAGTTGGAATTTGGAATTCCTACTTAAAACCCTTCAGGTTTCTTGACCAACCCTAGTTGGGGTAATGCAAAGGGAAATATGGATCCTTTCCACTAGAATATTTAGGAAACAGAATATTCCTAAGTCAATGGTGAGGGCTATTGGATTTCGATAAAATAGTGGGAGACTAATAAGTATTAATTTATTTATTTTTCTCAGTTTTTTAATAAAGTAATAAACCTTTGCTAATCTAAATTTGTAGAAACGATAAGAAAATAAATTCAAACATATCATTGCGAACCATACTTGAGAAGTAAAACCTTCTCACCGTCACCAATTTCCAAGAGTGGCAGAGGCATTTATGCGTCATCCTTCACCACGAAAGGAAATTGTATGTTCTGGAAGAGCCTATTCCAGTTGCACCTGGGAAAGAGGCCAATGATAAGTAATTATCTCTCTATATGAAACACATTGATGATTCCACAGATTTCCAGTGTTTCATGTTATCGGCCATGTCTGATGAGCTCTTGAAGCAACATGAAAAAATGGACGTGTATAACATGATGGCTCACCTTAAGGATCTCTACCAAGAGAAGGAGAGATAGGAGAGGTATGAGATATCTAATGCTTTGTTTACAACTAAGCTTGGAGAGTCTGCGCCAGCTGGGCCTCATGTAGTCAAGCTTATTGGCTACATTGAACGCCTGGACATCTTAGGTATTAAATTCTCAGATGAGTTGCATACAGATCTCATCCTATCATCACTGCCCAAGACCTTCTATAGCTTCATTGTCAATTATAAAATGAGAAACAATGAGAAGAGTTTATCAGAACTTCTTGCCTTGATTCTCTAGGTAGATAAGGACATGGGGCATGACAAACCTACAGTCCTTATGGTGAATAGGAAAAGTAATGACAAGGAAAATGGTCCGAAGACTTATAAACGGTCTGAAGCCCCTGAGCACCGTCCTTCCAAGAAGGGGAAGATCTAGAGGTAGGGCAAGGAACAGGAGGCGGTGTGTTTTTCATGTGGTAAACAAGGCCACTGGAAGAGGAACTACACCCAGAAGCGCGGGGACACTAAAGGTGTGTTCGTTATCAAGTGTAATCTTTCTATTTCTACACATTGGGTATTAGATATAGCTTGTGGGGATCACATTTGTATTCAAATGTAGGAACCAAGTAGATTTAGAAAAATTGCCAGAGGAGAGGTGGATCTTCAAGCTGCCAATGGCGTAAGGTTGGCTGCGTTGGTTATTGGCGATTACCACCTCTCAATACTGACTGGGGTGATTTTGGTTTTACATAACTATTATTATGTGCCTAGTGTTACCATGAACATAATTTTTGTATCTTGTTTGGATATGGATGGATTTGTTTTCAAATTTTTAAATAAGGGTTGTCTCTTTTATAAGAACAACATATGTTATGGTATGGAACATTTAAATAATGTTTTTTATGTATTAAATTACGAAAACCAAGTGTTTGCAATCGATAACGAAACAAACTCACATGACTCATACATCACCCAGTTGTGGCATCACTGTCTCAGTCATGTGAACGAGAAGCGCTTGACAAAGCTCTGCCAAGATGGCTATTTAGACTTTACTGATCTAAAACCACTTGATAGATGTTACGCTTGTTTACAAGGAAAAATGGTCAAGTCGCCTTTTGGTGGGCAGGGTGAAAGGGCCACAAAGCTTCTAGGATTGGTACACACGATTGTGTGCGGACCATTTCCAGTAGAAGCTAGAGGTGGATATTCTTACTTCATTACTTTTACTGATGATTTGAGTAGATATGGCTATGTCTACTTAATGAGGTATAAGTCAAAAGACTTAGAGAAATTTAAGGAATTCAAGAATTAATTAGATAATCATCTTGGTAAGAAGATAAAGAAACTTCAATCAGATCGAGGTGGAGAATATCTGAACCAAGAGTTCATCGATCTTCTACGGGAGTCTGGGATTCTATCTCAGCTCACTACTTCTTATACACCATAGTGGAATGGTGTTAGTGAAAGGAGGAACCGCACCTTGTTGGATATGGTGAGGTCGATGATGAGTCATGCGGATCTTCCATTTTCCTTTTGGGGATATGCATTACAAACTGTAGCATACACATTAAACCGAGTACCAACTAAAGCGGAAAATGGAATTCCCTCCGAGGTATGGAATGGAAAGAAACTCATTTTGTCGCACACATGTGTATGGGGATACGAGGCATTTATTAAGGCCTCCTCATGCAACAAACTAGCACCCCAGGGCATGAGGTGTATCTTTATAGGATATCCCAAGGAAACGAAAGGATATTACCTATATAACCCTTATGACAAGAAAGTGACTATCACCAGACAAGCCGTCTTTCTTGAGAGGGAGCACATCTTCAAGAAGGATAGTGGGAGTAAGGTTGACTTTGATGAAGTTTATGCTCAAGATACACAGGATTTGGTACAGGAACAGTTTCCATAGGTCCCCGTGGAATAGGTTCCAGAAACACAAGTACTGCGTAGGAGCTCAAGAGAGGTAAGGGAACCAGAGAGATTTGGTTTCCTAGTCACCGAGGATGGTGAATCATTATTGTTGGACAATGATGAAACTCTCTCCTACAAGGAAGCAGTAGAAAGCTCAGAAGCTGCAAGATGGCTAGAAGCTATGAATTCTGAGATGGATTCCATGTATCAAAACCAATTCTGGGTTCTGGTCGATGATCAAGTTGATGTAAAGCATGTTGGATGCAAATGTGTATTTAAGAGAAAGATGGACATGGAAGGTCAAGTTAGCACCTATAAAGCAAGGCTAGTGGCTAAAGGGTTCAGACAGCATCAAGGAATTGACTATGATGAAACCTTTTTGCTATTTTCCATGTTTAAATCCATAAGAATCATACTTTCCATAGCAGCTTACCATGACTACGAGGTTTGGAAGATGAATGTCAAAATAGCATTCCTTAATGGGAACCTTCAAGAAGATGTCTATATGACACAACCAGAAGGGTTTGTGACACCAGGTGAAGCCAAACGGGTTTGCAAGTTGTAGAAATCCATTTATGGATTAAATCAAGCATTCAGGTCATTGAACATTCGATTTGATGAAGCCATAAAGGAATTTGGGTTCATTAAGAATGAATGTGAGCCATATGTTTATAAGAGGTTTAATGGGAATACGATTGTTATCCTAGTAGTATATGTTAACGACATATTGCTTATTGGAAATGATGTACCAGTCTTACAGTCAGTTAAGGACTAGTTGAACAAGTGTTTCTCCATGAAGGACTTGGGTGAAGAAGACTACATTCTAGGGATCAAGATCATTCGTGATAGATCCAAGAGGATGCTTGGACTGAGTCAGGGTACATACATTGACCAGATACTAAATTGATTTAGTATGGAACAATCCAAGAGGGGATTAGTTCCAGTTTCACATGACCTACATATTTCTAAGAAAATTTGTCCTCCGACACAACAAGAGAAAGATAGAATGAGTAAGATCTCATACGCTTCGGCTATATGATTCATCATGTATGCCATGTTATGTACTAGGCTTGATGTTGCCTATGCACTGATCATGGTAGGCAAATATCAAGAAAATCCAATAGAAAAGCATTGGATTGTTGTTAAGACTATCCATAAGTATTTGAGAAGAACTAAGGACATGTTCCTGGTGTATGGAGGAGACAAGGAGCTTGTCATCAGAGGGTATGTTGATGCTTGTTTTTAGACAGATCAGAATGATGTGAAGTCGCAATCTAGATATGTTTTCTGTCTCAATGGAGGAGTTGTGAGCTGGAAGAGTTCAAAGCAGTCAGTTGTCTCCGATTATACAGCGGATTCCAAATATATAGCATCTTATGATGCAGCCAAGGAAGCCTTCTGGATTCGGAACTTTGTCCAAGAGCTTGATGTGGTGCCTAGCAGTAAAGATCTCATTACATTGTATTGTGATAATACTGCAGCGGTGGCTCTTGCAAAAGAACCAAGGTCACATCAATAGACAAAGCACATACTCCGGAAGTATCACCTCTTGAGGGATTTCTATCAAAGGGGTGAAGTTTCAGTTAGTAGAGTGTTCATAGAAGAGAACGTGGCGGACCCCATGACTAAAGGTTTATCTCATTAGAATCATGAATATCATGTGAGAGCTAGCGGGTTAAAGGTTGTTAGTAGTTGGCTCTAGTCCAAGTGGGAGTCTGTTGGAGTTGGTGGCCTAGAACCAACTACTTTGTACTTTCTTCATTAATAAATGCCTTATCACATCTTGATTTTTCTTCTGCGTGACAATGCATGTGATAATGTCCTAAGGACAGCTGTTGCATTAATGGGTCATAGCGGATCCCTGCTATGATGAGAACCCAGAAGTGACATAACACTGTTCTTGAATATATGTTCTATGGCTGGATGATGTTATTTAAGGGACACAAAAAATAGAGGACATTAGGGGTGAGGACTCATAAAACTGTGAGGCACCTTCTCATGGTGTGCTCCCTTGGTAATATCCAGGAGGATATTATGAAAACAAGACCCGCCATGAGGAAATCCACATTTCATAGTGTCATTAGATGTTCCTATCTGCAGACGTGTGTATTGGTCCTTAGACTTTAAGATTATTATTAATGGGTATTACAACTCGTGCACTTAGATGTATTGACGAAAACTATGACGACACACTGTTCGCAGCGAGGTAGGATACGTTGGGTGCGTCACGAGTAATACTGTATTAATATATAATGCGAGAAAGGATTTGTCCCTTCTGTTCCATAACGAAAGTAGATATATCAGGCCCATTGATGGAATTGATATAGCCTAAATTATTCCATGGCCATGGTATGGTATGGGCGAGTTCAATTCCAGAAAGTCAAAGAAAGAATAATCGAGCACGTGGGTTGATGACACTAGCATGCAACCCGCTTGATTCGAGATATCGTGACAAAGGGATTATATTACATGGTAAGCATTCGTATGAGGTGACACGTCATTGCGGCGTTAACTTCTTTCTCTATGGGTTCCTTGGCGTGTTGCTAGACGCTATCCTTGGTCTTTAGGCAGGCTCTGCCTAATGCCACTAAGAAAGAGGCCTAGAGGGTCACACACTAAGTGTGTCCATGTATCTCAGTTAAATATTAATTTAACAAGTTAAATAAAGATTATTCCCAACTGTGGTTTAATAATTATTTGAGGATGCCTGATCGCATTTATTTCGACACTAGTTATTCGAGAGAATATGTTGTGGGTGAAATAATATATTTATTAGCGAGTAATAAAATTACATTTAATTAAGAAATAAATATCCATTACTCAAGGTCTAATAAATGTGGAGGAGGAGATAAAGAAAAGTGGAAAATAAAAGTACACGTCGTGTATATTTAATATACACGTCGTGTAGTTTTATGGAAAACAAGTACATGCCGTGTATTAATGATTACACGGCGTGTAGTTTTTCTAGTCGGGATTTTAAGGAAATAATACCATTATTGTGATATTAATTATAATCAGCGTGGGCACATGTCAAGGAATTAATCATTCGACATGGGGGTTTTCAATAACAGTTAATGAAATAAATAAAATGCGTAACGCGTTTATTTATTGTCATAACTCTATAACCTCAAACACGATTATAAATATCCTTACAACCCCAACACTTTTCAAGGAATCATTGTGCACAACAATTCTGGAGAATTCTTTCAAGGCTGAAAGGACTTCTTCCTCCAAGAACGCTCTCAAGACCGAGAGACCAAGGCGATCGAAGGCAGACATCGCAAGCGAAGGTTCTTCCACGCTAGCACCTGGAGATCCCTTCGGCGATGTCCAGAGATACGTGACACACATGTGGATCACCGCTAGAGGAATCCTACACTTGGATTCTACGACTCAACAACGGATCACAAGATCATGACCGGAGACATCAACGAAGAAAGAATTCCACCAAGGTAATTCTTGTGAATTAATTAAATTAATTATAACCAACATATGATGATCCTATCTCTGTGGTTCCAGGATTCTCTCTTAAGTTTTTTTCGTTCTTCGTTCCATTCTGAAGATTCGGTGTTTTACATCGTGATGGATCTTGGATTGAACGTTGTTTAAACATTAAAATTAAAGTTGGAAAACCCACCAACGTGCTTCCGCTGCGCCCGGAACCTACAGGGGTGACTATAAAAATACCCAGCAAGTTCCCCAAAAACCCCAAAAGAAAAAGGTAGCAACTGAAAGGCAAAATTCTGCTCGACCTAACCAGAGGGAAACCCAATCAAGAGAGAAACTCCATCTCTAACCATCATCAACTATACATGACAAGTCATTTCCATCTATAAGGTGCATCAACCCCAACATGTGACAACACCATAAGGACTCCCATAAATCAGCCAGATATACTCATATTAGGCTCCAAGTCTCGTGAGGTTCTGAACTCATATCTATAGATAGAATTTTATTTGTAGACTTTAACCATAACATGAAACCATGAGAATACACTCCATGAGATCAGTCATCCCAGATGGCACCCTTCTGAGAGATGCACTCCATCGGGAACAACTCTATCATTCATAATGGTATATGCGAGAGAACGTTCTCCATCGAGAACATCTTACTAGGTCCCGCTCTACTGCTCAACACAATAGGTCCTGTCATATCTACCTCATTCCCAGCGTAAGCTAGGGAAACCCAAGTGAAGAGGATCACCCCTCACCACTACACACAGTTGAGGGAGAACTGCTGCAGACTATGCACCATGTGCATCCTCTCTAACAAGTGATAATCAAGGGACTCATGCCTCACCACTGCCACACAGTCGACGGAATACTGCTCTTGAAAAACCTGTGAAACCTATGTCGATCATGTAAGGAGTAGCCCAAACCTTAGACCGTCAAGGGATTACTATCTCCTATCTAGGTATCGTTCACATCATGTGGAAGGGCCTACTCCATGTAACTGTATCCAACAGCCGAGGGAGTTCTGACTCCAATGGAGGACCTTCTCCCCACTACTACTTGGAGATGGAGGAGTATTACTCATGAAAGACCCATAGCCTAATACGAAAGGGGAGTACCACTTCGTAAATTGAGGACCCACACCCTTACCTAGTAGGGGAGTACTAATCAATGGCTAGAGTACCCACACCCTGGAATGACAGGGGAGTACCAACTCTGCACACTCATTCACTATGGGAGACCCGCACCCCGACACGGTAGGGGAGTACCGACCCTAGGCTTGAGGACCCAATCCTTGACACGTCGGGGGAGTACCGACTCTTCCAAAACAACACATATAGAAGACACATGCCCTAGAATGATAAGGGAGTACCAAATCCAATAATAGATGACTCACACCCTACCCAGTAGGGGAGTACCCACTCTATTTATACATCATCTATGGAGGACCCTCACCCTGATTCAATAGGGGAGTACTGACTCCACAGATAGAGGACACGTCACCTGTGTCACGACCCGCCCTCGGGGCCCGTGCCGTGACTACCCCAAGCCCGCCTTCCATAGACCAGGGGCTGGCGACTAGCACCAAGGCGTAAATACCAACAAAAGGGGAAGGCATTGCCTTTGAAAAGTAAACAAGCACCACAGAGTAAGCAAGCGGAAAAGTAAACACTAAGTAAAAATTGTACAAGCTGTGCTGAAAGTAAAAGGGGCCGGAAATACAAGCCCAACAGTAAAGTACAACTGAAAGGAAAAACAACAACTGAAAGGGAAAACTGTAGCGTCGAGACATCCTCTGGAAATCCCACCTGAAGGGTGGGTACAGATAGCCTCCACTGCTCCTCGGGTCCACCTGACCGCTCCGAGTACGTCCCGCCCAGTGGTCCACCTCCAGGTACCGTCCTGCTCCGCACGCCTCCACCACGATCAGCGATGTCCGTCGTCTGCAACCAACACAACGTAGTGCGGGCAAAGCCCGTGCAAGGGTGAGTATAAGCTACTCAGTAGGGACCCCAAGACCCTTGAAGGTCTCCCGAAATCCACAAAGGATAATCCACAAAGGAAGGATACAATCACGAAGTAACATCTGACACGGCTTAGGTATATTCCCATACATATACCTAAGTCATCAATTCCCGTTCGGCTCCAATGTCCGAGCCCAAGCACAACCCAGTCCACATAGGAAAGCAAAACGTACACCCACACAGGATAGCTCAACATAATCCACAAAGGAGAGTAAACAGTAAGTCCACACAGGATAGCTCAACACAATCCACAAAGGAGAGTAAACAGTAAATCCACACATGATAGCTCAACACAATCCACAAAGGAGAGTAACGCAAGATTCAGCTCACACAGGTATACTTCTTCGGATGACGATAAAGATGATCACTGATCCATCTAAGTCGTCGGACCCACGAAGGATCGATAGGTAACTAACCCCCACAATTACCCACACAGGATCGGGCCCACACAGGACCTGTAGGCACTGGCTCACACAGAACCGCTGAGCGCGGACCCACACAGGATCGGACCCACACAGGATCGGGCCCACACAGGACCGGTAGCACTGATCCACGGAGGATCGCTGAGTGCAGTAGTCGTCGCAGTCCACTGAGGATCTCTGCACAGTCGTCGCCGTAGTCCACTGAGGATCTCTGCACGGTCGTCGTCGGAGTCCACGGAGGATCTCTGCACAGTCGTCGCTGTCGAAGTAGCAGTCGCAGCCAGCCTAGGGTTCCCGCACACAGCAAACTCGTTCGGGAGGGTCCGCTCCACGAGCCGAGAGGCTGATACATCAACTGAAACAAAGTCCGAAGTTGATGTATCCAAAAGTTCCGTATCGTCAACAGGAACTCAACGTCGCAGACGGCGCGTCAATCGGACGCCCGGTCTGAGAGTTATTGGCATTTTCGTCGCAGGGGCCCGGTTGGTTTTTAAGGCAAAACCAACCCGACCGCACTCCACCTGCGTCCAAACCTTGGGTGGAGTATGCCAAAAGATCCGTCTCACTTAGAGGAAAACAACAAAGCTGACGTCACGTCAATCGGACGTCCGTAGCTCAAGATATGAGTGTTTCCGCCCCGAGGGCCCGGTTGGTTTCGTGTACAAACCAACCCAGCCGAACTCAAAGTACTCCGAAACCTTGAGTGCGATATACCGAAATGACTGTCTCGATCCAAGGATCGCGTTGCCACTAACGGCGAGTCGTTTGGAGGCACGTAGCTCAATTTACGGGCGTTTGAACGAAGACCGTCCGAAGACGGGGGGTACGGGCCCGGGCCGACCCGGCCCGACCCCCCCCCCCCCCCCTCGGGAGTCGGCCGCCCCGGGTCGACCCGAACCGGTCCGACCCGGTCCGGTCCGGCCAGGGCATGGCCCGGCCGTTCGGACCGGCCTGGCCCGGTTCGGCCGAACGGCCGAGGCACGCGGGGCGCCGCCCCCGTGGCCTGGTGGTGCCGCGGCCCCCCGCGTGGGGCCACGCTGAGTCGGGACGCGGCTTCAGCCGCGTCCGAGGGCACCGGACCCGCGCGTCTGCGGGTCTGTGGGTGCCGTCGCCGCCGCGCTGAGTCGCGGCGGCCTGTCCGGCGGCGCGCCGGGGCGCCGCCGCTCCCGGCTGCCGGCGCCGCCGCGCCGGCGACCCGCCCCGCCGGCGAGTTCCGTGGGCCCCCGGGATTGTTCCGGTGGTCCGATTCTCTTCCCGTCTGCGCCATTACTCCTCCCGGGACTCGTTCTTCACTGCGGGATCGTCAAACATCCGTTGCGGCACGTTCCGTCGTCGCCCGTCAAATCCGCACAAAACGAAGAACGGCGGAGGGTCGTCGGGCCGTGTTCGTTTGGCCCGCACCCTCCGCGTTAGAGATAAACAAACGGGGGAATTTTATTCCACACAGGAAGCAAAAAATTTAATAAGATTAAAATTTTTCACAATTTGGTTCTTTAATTTCTTTTAAAGAAACATTGACGGGAATAATAAAAAGGGGGTAATTCCCAAAATAAATCCCTACCTCGTCGATCGTCGCGCGCGGGCGTTCTTCGCAGAAAATCTCGTCGCGGAAGAGAGGGATCGTCGCGTCGTCGCGGGGAGGCGTCGTGTCATCGCGGAATCCGGCGTTGAGTCGGCAAACTCAACGCACCATGAAACAGCAGATTTAATTTAATTAATTAAATCTGTGTTTTTGGTTAAGAACCACGAAGGAGATAAAAATGAAGGTCCGAGACTCTTACCTCAAGCAACCGATCGAAGATCCGTCGCGGAGGAAGAGACGTCGCAGAATAACGTTGTCGGCATTGCGGATCACGGCGTCGCGTCGTCGATTTTCGGGTTCGGCGTTCTTCGCGTTCTTCGCGTTCTTCGCGTTCTTCGTGAAGGAGGAAGAAGGAACAAGGATTCTGTCTCAACGAGTAATCCCCCAAATGATTTTGGTTGGTCTTGTTTTATTAATATGCCAACACACGAAAACAGGTTAAGAAACGATTGAATTAATTCGTTGAATTAATTCAACGAAAGAAACAGCCCATTTAATTCACGAAATAAACCGCCCAATTAAATGGTCTGTTAAGATTTTAAGAAACGCATCAGTTGACTCTCATTAAGACGGGTTTTCGCGGGTGTGTTTCTTAGCGGAAAGAAACGGCGGGGCTCGTGCGGGCCCCACCTCACAAATATCCTACCAAGGGGGTAGGATATTCCTGGATAGCATCCTATTCAGTTCAACTCAGTTCAAGCCATCAATAAGTGGCTTCAAGTGGCTTCCAAGTGGCTTAAGTGAAATAAAATAAAGTTGTCGTAAAATTATTTTATTTCTTAACTTTAAGCCCGAAAATTAAAAACCACACCTGAGAAAACTCAACTCCGGAAGAGGCGTTTCTAAGAAAATACCGGCGCTGCGATTTCATCGGTGCCCTCAGAATTCTATTCCGGGCACCGGTTCAAAAGTTAGAAAAACCCGCTCGTCTGTTCACTGAACGTACCCGAGCCAAACTTCAGAAAATGATTCCGGGCACACCGGGCCTCGGAATCAGGTTCCGTCAGAAACTGCGCTCTTGTAAAATTCCAAAGAAAATTAAGAAAAAAAAATTCCTTGAAATTTACGAGTCTTTAAATTACTCCCACCTCAGGACTTTACGTCCCCGTAAAGATACATCATAAACTAGGGAAACAAATGTGGGTACTGAGCACGCATCTGAGCCTCCCGCTCCCAAGTGCTCTCCTGGAGGTTCCCGTGCTGCCATCTGATGTGCACAAGAGGAATCGATCACCCACATAGGACCCGCTCCTGTCGATCCTCTATCTCCACTGGGACCTCCGCAAAAGTCACCCCATCATCCACGTCTAGCTCCCCATAGTCAATGATGTGCGTCGGGTCGTGCACGTATCTCCTCAGCTGGGATACGTGGAAGACATCGTGCACCCGGTGCAACTGAGGTGGCAGAGCCAGGTGATAAGCCACATCGCCAATCCTGCTAAGGACCTGAAAAGGCCCGATGAAGCGTGGAGACAACTTGCCGCCCCGGCCAAATCTCCGCAACCCACGTCGAGGTGAGACACGCAAGAAGACGTGGTCGCCATCCTCGAACTCTAGTGGCCTCCGCCTCCTGTCAGCATATGACTTCTGCCGGCTCTGTGCTGTCCTCATCCGCTCCTAGATGTCCTGGACCTTCTCTGTCGTGGCCCGGACCATCTCTGGTCCCACAAGTGCTGACTCCCCAGGGTCTGTCCAGCACAAAGGAGATCTGCAAGGCCTGTCGTACAACGCTTCGTAGGGTGCCATCCCGATGGTGGAGTGGTAGCTGTTGTTGTATGCGAACTCCACCAAGGGTAGGTGGTCCTCCCAACTGCGACCAAAGTCGAGGACACATGCACGGAGCATGTCCTCGAGGGTCTGAATGGTCCTCTCCGTCTGACCATCCGTTTGTGGGTGAAAGGCGGTTCTCAGACGTAGCCGCGTCCCGAATGCCTCCTACAACCCCTTCCAAAGCCGGGAAGTAAAGCGAGTGTCCCGATCGGAGACGATAGACGATGGCACACCGTGAAGCCGTACAATCTCCTGAACATAGAGACGTCCCAAGCTCTCCACTGAGCCCTGCTCTCGGATGGGTAAGAAGTGTGCCGACTTGGTGAGTCGGTCAAAAATAACCCAAATGGAGTCGTGACCTCTGGAAGTGCGTGGAAGTCCAGTCACTAAGTCCATAGATATGCCATCCCACTTCCACTCCGGGACCTCCAAGGGTTGTACCAAGCCTGCTGGTACCTGGTGTTTTGCCTTCACCTGCTGGCAGGTGAGGCACCGCGAAACGAACTCTGCCACAGCCTTCTTCATGCCCGGCCACCAGTGCTAACGTCTGAGATCCTGGTACATCTTCGCCACTCCAGGATGTACCGCCAAAGGAGAAGTGTGGAACTCTCTCAGCACCTCCTCTCGTAAAGAAACCGGTACCAAGGTACGTCCTCTGAAAAGGATATCATGCTCTGCTCCAAAGGAGAAACCATCAGGTGCATGTCCCGAGGATATCTGTGCACACCATGTCTCACATTCAGCGTCCCCACGTTGTGCCTCTCTGACCCGCTGTAGAAGTGGAGGAGAGACTGTGAGAGACTGAAGAAAGGTTGCTCCGTCTCTATCCACGAAGGATATCTGCAAGGCGGCTAGCTGCTCTGTCGCCTCCTCAAGCAGCTGGATGCCCGTCCTCCTGCTGAGGGCATCGGCTACCCCGTTCCCCTTCCCAGGAGTATAGACTATCTCAAAGTCATAGTCCTGGAGGAACTCGAGCCATCGCCGCTGTCTCAGGTTCAGGTCCTTCTGAGAGAAGATGTACCTGAGACTCTGGTGGTCAGAAAAGACTGTGAAGCGCTTTCCCATCAGATAGTGCCGCCATGTCTTCAGGGCGAAGACCACTGCTGCCAACTCCAAGTCATGGGTAGCGTAGTTCTGCTCATGCGGCCTCAACTGACGTGATCCGTAGGCAATCACGGCCCGCTCCTACATCAGGACACACCCGAGTCCGGTCCCTGATGCATCGCAGTAGACTACATATCCAACTCCCTCCTCAGGCAACCTCAAGATAGGTGCGCTGGTCAACCTCTGCCTCAGCTCCTGGAAGCTCTGCTGACATCTGTCTGACCACACGAAGGGTTTCCCCTTCTTCGTCAACGCTGAGAGTGGGGCCTCAACTCTGGAGAAGTCCGGCACAAATCTCCGATGGTATCCGGCTAGGCCCAAGAAACTCCGCACCTCTGTCACGCTCTTGGGTGGCTCTCAAGCTAGCACTGCCTCGATCTTCGTGGGATCCACTGCAACTCCCGCCTCAGAAATGACATGCCCCAAGAAGTGGACCTCACGTAACCAGAACTGACACTTCGAGAGCTTGACATAAAGCTGGTGCTCTCAGAGTGTGTCTAGTACAACACGCAAGTGGTAGGCGTGCTCCTCCTCCGTGGTCGAGTACACCAAGATGTCGTCGATGAAGACTACGACAAATCAATCGAGGTATGGCTGGAAGATCCTGTTCATGAGGATCATGAACACTGCTGGAGCGTTGGTCACGCCAAAAGGCATAACCAAGAACTCATAGTGGCCATACCGACATCTGAAGGCCGTCTTCTGCACATCCTCGTCTCGAACTCTGAGCTGATGATAGCCTGACCTGAGGTCTATCTTCGAGAACCACCGTGCTCCCTTGATCTGATCGAAGAGGTCTTCAATCCTGGGTAGCGGATACTTGTTCCTCACTGTCACCTGGTTCAGGTGACGATAATTGACACATAGTCGCAAGCTCTCGTCCGCCTTCTTGGCGAACAATATCGGGGAAGCCCAGGGTGAAACACTGGGTCGGATGAACCCCTTGCCCTGCAAGTCCTCCAACTGTACCCGCAGCTCTCGAAGCTCAGCGGGGGCCATCCGATATGCTGGAGTGGATATCGGGGCTGTCCCGGGGTACAGGTCAATATAAAAGTCTACCTCTCTGCGAGGAGGTAGTCCTGGAACGTCGTCGGGAAAGACGTCCGCGTACTGATCCACCACTGCAGGAAAACTGGGACTCCGCACGTCGACTGCTCCCAGGATGAGGCTAGCCAACTGATGAGTGATGGGCTGACCTCTCCTCTGCGTGAGTCCATCCTGTGCTGCTAAGGCTCCCTTCTTGCCGGTGAAGGTGAACCTGCTCCCGTCGGTGCGCACACATCGCACCTTGCGCCTAATGCAGTCAATCTGAGCATGGATCGTAGATAACCAATCCATGCCCAAGATGACGTCGTAAGGTCTCGACGCCGCTACAAGAAGATCCCAGCTGAAGCTCTCGCCTCCTAGAGTAAGCTCACACTGTCGGCACCAGTGCGTAATCATCGAGTCTACTCCCGTATGAGTCTCTAGCCGTAAGGATCGAGCCAACGGCTCCGTCGGAATCTCCGAGCTCCGAACAAGGGCAGTGGCTATGAAAGAGTGACTCGCTCCTGTGTCTATCAGAACTGCAGCAAGGGTGGAATAGACACAGATCGTACCTCGAATCATCTCTGGCGCGCCGTGGTCGTAGGACTCAGCTGCCTGGAGTTGCGCCTGTCTCTGCCCGCCAGCTCCCTGTGGTCGGGGCGGGCCTCCAGGTGGTGGTGGTGGCAGAGCCTCAAAGCGTCGCCCACCACCTGCTGCTCGGCCAGCTCCTCTGCCTCGTCCGCCTCCTCCCTGCGGACCGCCACGGTCGACCCTCTGCCTCTGCCTGGGTGGTCCCTCCACCGTCTGATGCCCCTCGGTACGACGGGTCGGGAATTCACGAGCCATGTGGCCCTGCCCGCCGCACTCGTAGCACTGTCTGCCTCTCGGAAGGCTGGCTCCGTGCTGTGTGCCCCGCACCGCTGAGCCAGTGTCCCGGGGTCGTCTGCCGGAAGGCCTGGTCTGCCTGGAACCCTGAGTCATCCGTCAGATACCTGCTGCTGAAGACTCCGCTATCTGCCGCCCTGCGGCAGGTCTCACTGTGGACTCGGCCAGGAAGCTCTCGATCAGAAGGGCTCGCTCTAGCACTCCTGCCTGGGTCGGGATGCTGAGGGAGATCAGCGATGCCCTGATCTCGTGTCTCAATCCCTGCTCGAAGGTCCGGGCCTGGAAGAAGGGGTCCCGTACCATGTCTGTCAAGTAGCGAGATAGGTCGGTGAACCTCGCCGCGTACTGGGCGACCGTCAAGCTGCCCTGCCGCAGCTGAAGAAGCTCCTGGATGTGCACCGCACGGAGGGTGGCCAGGACGAACTCTGAGCGGAAGAGGCTCTCGAAGTCCGTCCAGATGAGGGAGGCCTCATCGTGTACCTGGATCATCAGGCTCCACCATCGCCCTACTGTTGTGTGCAGTAGGCTCGCCGCGAGGATCACCATGAGGTCTGCTGGTGTCCTCACTAGCCTGAAAACTCGGACGACCGCCTCCAGCCAGTCCTCGGCTGCCTGGGGGTCTGACTCCCCACGGAACCTGGGTGGTCGCTGGCGCTGGAACTCGTGCAGAGCTCCGAGGCATCGTGCGTCGTCAGCTGCCAGTGCTGGAAGCATCGGGGGCTCGGCGGGTAAAGGTATCGTCGGTGCCTCTGCTATCAACGGGCCCTGTACCGAGGCCTCGTCGCTCGGCGGGCTGTCGTCGCGCTCTACTCTAGGAACCCTAGCTGACTGCTGTCGTCGTGCCATCCTGAAAAGGAAACAAGTGCGCCACGGTCAGAACAGTATACCTGGTGAGCTGACACAAGTAATCACAGAGAAAACTTGAAACACACATGCAATCAATGTTTTCGTGCATTAAGTCGGAAATCAGAAGTCAGGGTCCTGGTGTATGGATACGTCGGCCGCCGCACCAACACTGGACTCCCTGGACTGATAACCACACTCAATACGCTAAACATTATTGCTTCACATAGAAGAAAGATCAGAGTCTGCGGTAGAACCGACCAGCTCTGATACCAATTTGTCACGACCCGCCCTCGGGGCCCGTGCCGTGACTACCCCAAGCCCGTCTTCCATAGGTCAGGGGCTGGCGACTAGAACCAAGGCGTAAATCCCAACAAAAAGGGAAGGCATTGCCTTTGAAAAGTAAACAAGCACCACAGAGTAAGCAAGCGGAAAAGTAAACACTAAGTAAAAACAGTACAAGTTGTGCTGAAAGTAAAAGGGGCCAGAAATACAAGCCCAACAGTAAAGTACAACTGAAAGGAAAAACAGCAACTGAAAGGAAAAACTGTAGCGTCGAGCCGTCCTCTGGAAATCCCACCTGAAGGGTGGGTACAGATAGCCTCCACTGCTCCTCGGGTCCACCTGACCGCTCCGAGTACGTCCCGCCCAGTGGTCCACCTCCAAGTATCGTCCTGCTCCGCACGCCTCCACCACGATCAGCGATGTCCGTCGTCTGCAACCAACACAACGTAGTGCGGGAAAAGCCCGTGCAGGGGTGAGTATAAGCTACTCAGTAGGGACCCCGAGACCCCAAAAGGTCTCCCGAAATCCACAAAGGATAATCCACAAAGGAAGGATACAATCACGAAGTAACATCTGACACGGCTTAGGTATATGCCCATACATATACCTAAGTCATCAATTCTCATTCGGCTCCAACGTCCGAGCCCAAGCACAACCCAGTCCATACAGGAAAGCAAAACGTACACCCACACAGGATAGCTCAACACAATCCACAAAGGAGAGTAAACAGTAAGTCCACACAGGATAGCTCAACACAATCCACAAAGGAGAGTAAACAGTAACTCCACACATGATAGCTCAACACAATCCACAAAGGAGAGTAACGCAAGATTTAGCTCACACAGGTATACTTCTTCGGATGACGATAAAGATGATCACTGATCCATCTAAGTCGTCGGACCCACGAAGGATCGATAGGTAACTAACCCCCGCAATGACCCACACAGGATCGGGCCCACACAGGACCTGTAGGCGCTGGCTCACACAGAACCGCTGAGCGCGGACCCACACAGGATCGGACCCACACAGGATCGGGCCCACACAGGACCGGTAGCACTGATCCACGGAGGATCGCTGAGTGCAGTAGTCGTCGCAGTCCACTGAGAATCTCTACACAGTCGTCGCCGCAGTCCACTGAGGATCTCTGCACGGTCGTCGTCGGAGTCCACGGAGGATCTCTGCACAGTCGTCGCTGTCGAAGTAGCAGTCGCAGCCAGCCTAGGGTTCTCACACACAGCAAGCTCGTTCGGGAGGGTCCGCTCCACGAGCCGAGAGGCTGATACATCAACTGACACAAAGTCCGAAGTTGATGTATCCAAAAGTTCTGTATCGTCAACAGGAACTCAACGTCGCAGACGGCGCGTCAATCGGACGCCCGGTCTGAGAGTTATTGGCATTTTCGTCCCAGGGGTCCGGTTGGTTTTTAAGGCAAAACCAACCTGACCGCACTCCACCTGCGTCCAAACCACGGTCGGAGTATGCCAAAAGATCCGTCTCACTTAGAGGGAAACAACAAAGCTGACGGCACGTCAATCGGACGTTCGTAGCTCAAGATATGAGCGTTTCCGCCCCGAGGGCCCGGTTGGTTTCGTGTACGAACCAACCTGGCCGAACTCAAAGTACTCCGAAACCTTAAGTGCGATATACCGAAACGACTGTCTCGATCCAAGGATCGCGTTGCTGCTTACAGCGAGTCTTTTGGAGGCCCGTAGCTCAAGTTACGGGGCGTTTGAACGAAGACCGTCAGAAGAAGGGGGGTACGGGCCCGGGCCGACGCGGCCCGACCCACCCCCCCCCCCCCGAGAGTCGGCTGAACCGGGTCGACCCGAACCGGTCTGACCCGGTCTGGTCCGGCCAGGGCACGGCCCGACCGGTCGGACCGGCCTGGCCCGGTTCGGCCGAGCGGTCGAACGGCCGAGGCACGCGGGGCGCCGCCCCCGCGGCCTGGTGGTGCCGCGGCCCCCCGCGTGGGGCCGCGCTGAGTCGGGACGCGGCTTCAGCCGCGTCCGAGGGCACCGGACCCGCGCGGCCGCGGGTCTGCGGGTGCCGCCGCCGCCGCGCTGAGTCGCGGCGGCCTGTCCGGAGGCGCGCCGGGGCGCCGCCGCTCCCGGCTGCCGGCGACCCGCGCCGTTGGCGAGTTCCGCGGGCCACCGAGATCATTCCGGTGGTCTGATTCTTTTCCCGTCTGCGCCATTGCTCCTCTCGGGACTCATTCTTCACTGCGGGATCGTCAAACATCCGTTGCGGCACGTTCCGTCGTCGCCCGTCAAATCCGCACAAAACGAAGAACGACGGAGGGTCGTCGGGCCGTGTTCGTTTGGCCCGCACCCTCCGCGTTAGAGATAAACAAACAGGGGAATTTTATTCCACACAGGAAGCAACAATTTTAATAAGATTAAAATTGTTCACAATTTGGTTCTTTAATTTCTTTTAAAGAAACATTGACGGGAATAATAAAAAGGGGGTAATTCCCAAAATAAATCCCTACCTCGTCGATCGTCGCGCGTGGGCGTTCTTCGCGGAAAAGCTCGTCGCGGAAGAGAGGGATCGTCGCGTCGTCGCGGGGAGGCGTCGCGTCGTCGCGGAATCTGGCGCTGAGTCGGCGAACTCAACGCACCATGAAACAGCAGATTTAATTTAATTAATTAAATCCGCGTTTTTGGTTAAGAACCACGAAGGAGATAAAAAGGAAGGTCCGAGACTCTTACCTCAAGCAGCCGATCGAAGATCCGTCGCGGAGGAAGAGACGTCGCAGAAGAACGTTGTCGGCGTTGCGGATCACGGCGTCGCGTCGTCGATTTTCAGGTTCGGCGTTCTTCGCGTTCTTCGCGTTCTTCGCGTTCTTCGCGTAGGAGGAAGAAGGAACAAGGATTCTGTCTCAACGAGTAATCCCCCAAATGATTTTGGTTGGTCTTATTTTATTAATATGCCAACACACGAAAACAGTTTAAGAAACGATTGAATTAATTCATTGAATTAATTCAACGAAAGAAACAGCCCATTTAATTCACGAAATAAACCGCCCAATTAAATGGTCTGTTAAGATTTTAAGAAACGCGTCAGTTGACTCTCATTAAGACGGGTTTTCGCGGGTGCGTTTCTTAGCGAAAAGAAACGGCGGGGCTCGTGCGGGCCCCACCTCACAAATATCCTACCAAGGGGATAGGATATTCCTGGATAGCATCATATTCGGTTCAACTCAGTTCAAACCGTCAATAAGTGGCTTCAAGTGGCTTCCAAGTGGCTTAAGTGAAATAAAATAAAGTTGTCGTAAAATTATTTTATTTCTTAACTTTAAGCCCGAAAATTAAAAACCACACCTGAGAAAACGCAACTCCGGAAGAGGCGTTTCTAAGAAAATATCGGCGCTGCGATTTCATCGGTGCTCTCAGAATTCGATTCCGGACACCGGTTCAAAAGTTAGAAAAACCCGCTCGTCCGTTCACTGAACGTACCCGAGCCAAACTTCGGAAAATGATTCCGGGCACACCGGGCCTCGGAATCAGGTGCCGTCAGAAACTGCGCTCTTGTAAAATTCCAAAGAAAATTAAGAAAAAAAAATTTCCTTGAAATTTACGGGTCTTTACAACCTGGTCCAATAGGGGAGTACCAACTCTACCTTCATGAACATCATGGGGAAACCCGCACCCTAGTCCATCTGGGGAGTAACACCCCCGGAGGAAACTACCCAAAGGTAACGAAACTACACCCATGACATGGGGGGTCCCATCTCCACCTAAGAATAGAGGTAAGGAAAACTCACGCCCTAGTCCAATATGAGAGTAACAGTCCTAGCATCTCTCTATACGAACCACCCCGATCTCCATCATCAGATGAGTACCCCTCCAAAAGCTTCTTGATCGATTTTTCCCACCTTGTATCTCATAAGTCATAACGGAGTCCACCATCGCATCCTACATGGAAAACTGCTCAAGATAGACTACTGACAAGCCTGAATCCGAGTCCCATGGAAGGAGATAAAGAATGTGGAATATCTCTTAACAGTACATGGCGTGCATCGGGGAACACACAGCGTGTGAGCCCGCCCGAGCATCTGCCCATGTATCTGGTCCACATGGGTTCCAACCCATGTAGGGGTACACTATGTGTAGAGGAGGTACACGTTGTGTCCCTCATCACTCGGCCCCTAGTCGTGTTCCTCTTCTACACGGACTGGCCAACAGTGTCCCTAACACACCGTGTATCCCATACTACACGACATGTTCAGATAAACAGCCTTATGTCTGTGTAGTTTGCATGTGTTCGTGTACCAGACCCCATGTTCATGTATCTTGGTCGTGTGTTAGTACACAACCATGTGTTTTCACCTGACTATCCCAAGCCATGTCCCATGGTCACACGGTTTAAGGGACTACACGACGTATAACAACCATACACGACATGTAGTCCCAAATGTTATCTTTCCTAAATAGGAAGAGCTACATGACATGTGTCACTAAACTACATGACATGTTGATGGTGATTCCAGTCAGGAATCACCTGCAAAACACCTTGATTCACCCCGTTATTCACCAAAACTCATAAATCTACCTAGTAGGGATCAATAGCAATTGAAATAGGGCTCTAGAAGCTTAGAACAATGCAAAACGAAAGGTATCGGGACCAAAACTCAAACCCACCTATGTCGATGGAAAAAATGCTAAAGATTTGGATCAATAATGATTTTCGGATCATTCTAGTTCTCGATCTGATGACGATTTGCTTCAGGAATGGAGATTAACGACACCTCATTGCATGGATTAGACTGTGTTTCTGTTCATCGCCAAAGGGAGTAGAGGAGGGGAGGATTTCCTCCCCTTTGTGTCATGCACACCAATTGAGGGGACGAGGAAGGGTTAGGTTAGATTTTAATTCATTATTAAATTAATTAATTTAATCCACCTCATGGTGCCTCGTCACCAAAATGGCCCTCGATCAAAACTCCCAAAGCAGACGGCCTTAGGGCGTGCATAGGTTAAACACGATATTCCGTACTCAACTGTAGTCTCAGAAATATGATATGAGACTTTGAATGAGATTTATTTAAGATTCAAGTGAAACTGTGCATGAGTGAATTTTTTTTTTTAATTTTTTTAATATCACTGTGCTAAGGCTCCCCAGGCCTCGGCTTCGTGAGCCAACTCAGCGCTCGAATTCGGAAAAATTTTCCGAAATATTCTGAAGTCTTTCAGGTCAAAACCCGAGTCATTACAAATAATATATTTGATACTTGTGTACATAATATAAAAACATAAAAAAACTAAAGTATGCATGAAATGTCACAAGTTATAGATAATTTTTATATATCATAATATGAATGTCATATACTTGCACACATAAAATGATGGTTTATATTACTTAAAAACTTCCAATTAATAATTGATATAAAATGATATCTTAAAATAATAATTTCCATTTCTTCTAAGGTCATAAAATATAATCAAATAGGATTTGATAAAATAAATTACTCTTTAAATATTAAAACAATAACATGAAGAGTTTTTTTATTGTTTTATAGCCTATATATTAAGAATTGAAATTACGTAAATAAACAAAAATATAGCTTCTTTAACAAAATTCAAAAAATAATAATCTCACAACTCTAAAAATAATAATATCTTCAAAATTTCATAACCATAACATTTCAAAAACTAAAATTAGCTCTCTTGAAATTAAAAATACATAAATAAATATGAATTTCCTTTGAAATATATAGAATATAATATTTTTAAAATAAAAAGAAAATAAATTCCTTTACAAAATAAAATCATAAATTGTTTTAGAAAAACATAATTTCTTAAAAAAGTGATTCCATCCATGAAATTATAAAAAATAGGAATTTTGAATTAAGAAAAGGGAATTTGGTTTCATCTGTATACGGTGGAATATAATAATACTAATAACATAAATCCATTACTGAATTTTATTTGCAGACTCCAAATGGTTTTCCGCTACTCCTATTTGTCTCATGCAGGTGTGTAGCACTTAAGAATGTGCAAACATTGGCAGTGAGGCTGCTTCTTATAATGAAAGATAAGATAATAAATATATATTTAATCATTTTATCGTAGCATCTGAGAAGAGGATGTCAAATATGGATCTAGATTAGATCCATAATTGCTGATAAATTTACATAAACAAGTAGATATATCAATTGCCAAAGTTTAAAACAACAGCAGATAGGAAAATTTAATGAATCAAAGAAATTTTTGGAAAGTAAAAAACTAAACTAAATTCAGTGTATGCGAACAAGATCAATAAATTAATTTTTTTTGTTTTATTCAAACTCTGACTCACGCAGAATACTATATATACATGAATATGAATCATAACAAATTGATATTATTGAAGGAATATTAAAATAAACTAGATCGAACCCCCTCGTCTTCACCCGATCTCCAGCGGCTGTCAATATTCATTGAAACCCTCTCGACCATATCGGATTTGACTCTTCCTAAAGACGAAACCCTCAATATAGGTCGATCCCTCGGTCTGTGCTCGATCTCAACTCCTTCGAACCCTAACTTTTCTTGGATTCATTCGAATGTCGAACCCAAGCTCGAGCTGATCCCTATTTCGTTTCTCTGGAAACGAACCCCCCTTTTCTCGATTCTTCTAATCAATTCATTTTTTTTTTATTTCATATTTTATATCATTTATTTTTTTATAAATTTATCATTTTAAAAAATAAAACATATATATTTAGTGTTATATGTAATCAAATTAATATTCACACACACACATATATATATTGCCTCTCATAATTTTATTTACTTATTATATTCTTAAATTAGTATTCAATAATTCATATTAATTTAATAATCATAATTCAATTTTTTATAAAACAAAATTTATAATATTAATAATTTTAAAATAATCTAATAATACTTATATCATAATTTATAATTCAAATATTTATAAATTTATAATAGTTATGTTTATAAAAATATTTTACTTTTAATATTACCTTTAATTATTTTTATTTATTTTCTTTAAAAAAATAGTTATATTATGAAACATTATTTCATAAACATTAATTTAATAAAATATCATGTTATAGTATTTGCATTTCAATTTATATCCACCACATATAATTCACAAAAAAATCATTTCAGGAACAATTTTATTGAAACATGTTTTTTATTAATTTTAATATAACATGTATTTCAATATCTTTATTTATAATAACTTCATAATTGAAAATAATACCACTTTTACAAAAAAATGATAATTTTTATTATCTAGAATATTAAATTAAAATCAAAATTTATTTCTTAAAATTAATAATTTATTATAAAATTTTAAATTAATATTTTTTTAAATGATAATTAAATAACATAAAATTTCATCATGTATAATAAAGGTGGTATTTTTGAAAAAGAATACAAATTAAAATAAACAAATTCGTTTTGGTTAAATAAAATCACTTAGTTTTATAAAATATATTTCATAACTTTATTTATATAAATTATAATTCATTTATTAATTACTTATAAATTTCTCGAACATTACATTCCCCCCATACTTAAATGAATTGTTTCGTCGCAATTTATTCATCAGACTTAAGAAAATTCTGAATTTCTATCTTCAGAATTCAAATGACTACACTTTAATATTTCATGCGAACTTAATTAACTAGAAGTTTCATGTAATAAAAATTCTATCACGATTTTTTTTTTAAAAATGACAACTCCTAATCTGCAAAGTTGTATAAACCATTTCTGTGATACCAAGTGAAAATCCTCGAACTTGTGCTTCCGAATTCATCACTAAAACACGTTATATAAAAAATTATAAAAGATAACTAAAAATTAAAAAGTACATTTATAAAAATAAGGACCTTTTCTAGTCTATGTTCTATAGAATTAGATAACATCTTATAATTTTTATCAGTGACGAATAATATTAATATTTCTCTTCGTGCATACTAACTCCAAAAGTGAAATCATCCAACTTATAATTTCTAAAACACCTGGGAAAAACATTTTAAAATAATGAATGAGTATAAAATTTCCCATTGAGGGTTTTAAAATCAATAAACAACCTTTTATGAAATCTTCTTTTGAAAATAAATTTTGAAAAATACTTTTAAACTTCCTTTAAAAATATCTTCAAAAATACTTTTAAAAATATTTTTGGAAAATATCATTGAAATCATTTACATTTTGAAAATAATACATTAATTTTAGATTACTTATGCTCAAAAATTTCTTTGACTGGCTGAATGGCCTGAAGACCTTCTTTTTTATTGATTTTCTGATAACCCCCCTTTCAAGGGATGAGGGGGAACCCTTACAAGGCCCGTAGGCTTAGGAATAACATTGCCTGTAGGCTTTAGATACATTACATGACCCGTAGGTCTTAAGGAAATCATACAGACTATGACTACTTGGGGTCACTTGAAGCATTGAAGGTTGTCTTGGGCATAACCTCTTCTCGATGTATCGGTTTACTCCCCAATTCCATACCATATTTACAAAGTTCAAGTGCCCAATTTTATAAAAAGCATTTTAATATTTCTTTACATTTACATACACTTTTTTACTGGAGTTTCTACATTAAAATCACTAAAAACATATTCACATGGGTTTATAAATAAATTTACACATATACTTTCATTAAGGAAATAACTGATAAATTGGAGCAACATAATTTTTTCACTTTTATTCAATGAATAAACACTAGAAATTTTAATGAAATCTTAATTAACATTCATTTATTTCATTCATTAGATTCTTAAAAATCGATTTTGATGGTAATTTCTTATTCAGAAAAAGTTTATTCAATGCATGTGTACATAAAATAAATAAATAATTAAAATAAAATAGAGGTATGCATCAAATATCACATGTTATAGATAATGAACAAATCTCATAATATTAATGACATATACTTCCACACATAAAATTATAGTTTCTTTTACGAAAAAATTTATTACTAATAATAAACATAAAATAATATCATAAAATAATAATTTTCATTTCTTCTAGGGTCATAAAATATAATCAAAGAGGATTTGATAAAAGAAATTAATAATTAAATATCAAAACAATAATAAGAAAATATCTATTGATGTTTTATAGTATAGATTAAGAATATAAATTTCTGAAATAATAAAAAAATAGATGATTTTAAAAATTCAAAAAAATAATCTAACAAATCTGAAAATAATAATATCTTAAAATTTTCATAAAAAACATTTCAAAAACTAAAATCGACTCTCTTGAAATTAAGAATATATAAATAAATATTAATTTCATTTGAAATTTTCATAATAGAATATTTTTAAAATAAAAATAACAAATAAATTCCTTCACAAAATAAAATTATAAATTATTTTAGAAAAAGATTAATTTCTTAAAAAGTTATTTATTCCAACAAATTCAGTACAATTATAATTTTTAATTAAGAAATTGGAGTTTGATTTCATCTATAAACATGGGAAAATAATAATACCAATAACATAAATCCCTTACTAAAATTTATTTTCAAACTACAATTGGTTTTCCTCTACTCCTATTTATCTCACGCAGGTGTGTAGCACTTAAGAATATGAAAACATTGAGCGGTGAGGTTGTTGTTTATATCGACTCTTGGGAAGTCTAAAAATATATTTTATATTAACTTTCATGAGAGATGATTAATGATCAAATTGTTTTACAGTACAAGATGATATAATAAATATATTTTTAAACATTTGATTGTAGCATCTAAGGAAAATAACCCTAATATAGTTCTAGAATGAATCTGAAATTGATGATAAATTGAAATAAACAAGAAGAGATATCAATTGTCAATGTTGAAAAAAAAATAGTGTAAGGGAAAATTTAGTGAATCAAAGAAACTATTGGAAAATAAAAAAAATACTGAATTCAGTGTTTGCAAACAAGATTAAAAAATAAAATTTATTGTTTTACTCAAACTCTGATTCACCCAGAATAGTATACAGATATGAATATGACTTGTAACATATTGATATGATCTAAGGAAGATTAAAATAAACTATAATGAAGATATCGACCGAATTCATTGACTAATCAATTCTGATTTAATAAAATCATTAAAAACAACCACACAATGTTGGAAGGAAGAAAAAAAGAAGATCATAGATGAATATGATATTGCTAAATTGAAAAAAATGGATTGAAACACCCTAAAATTAAAATGTATATCCTAATAAACATCAACTTGATAAACAGATGGAAGATTGAGAGATATACACACTTGTTACTCTTCATCCTCGTTCATAAATTCTTATGATTTCAAAACCCATAATGTAGTCGAACCCCCTCTTCTTCTCCCGATATCCATCGATGACCTTTGATCTTTATTGAAACTCTATAATCCCTCTCTAATTCGAAACTTCCTGAAGATGAAACCCTCAATAGAGATTCATCCCTTGTTTTGTGCTTGATATCAACTCCTTCAAACCCTATCTTTTTTTGGATTAATCTAGTTGTCAAACCCGTGCTCGAGCTAATCCCCATTTAGATTCTCTGAAAATAAACCCCCCCTTCATCTATTCTTCTTATTTATTCATTTTTATTATTATTTCATTATTTATTTCCTTTTGTATTCATTTATCATTTAAAAAAATAAATGCTACTAAAAATATGACTTATACCAATGGGGACCTATACCAATGGTTTGGCCAAAATCTTTGGTATAGGTCACTTATATGGACCTATACCAACAGTTTTGGACAAATCGTTGGTATAGGGGGGACCTATACCAACGGTTTGGCCAAACTGTTGGTATAGGTCCATTATAAAGGACATATACCAACGGTTTTGGCCAAACCGTTGGTATAGGTCCATTATAGAGACCATATACCAATGGTTTGGCCAAACCATTGGTATAGGCCCCCCCTATACAAACAGTTTGTCCAAAACCAATGGTATAGGTCCCAAAATCAAAGGACTTATACCAACGGTTTTCTATACCAACGGTTTTGAGAACCGATGGTATAGGTTCTTTGATTTTTTATCGAATCTTCTTACTGAGAACATTATATAAATCAAATTTACAATAATTATGATAATACATATATATATTTATGAAATTATGTTCACAAAAGTCATGTTAGGTTAGTGGTTAGGTCGTTCAATTATAAACTAGAGGTCCTGAGATCAAATCCCACCGAATGTTTTTTTATTGAAATACATATACCAACGGTTTTATGGAACCGTTGGTATAGATTTTCATATTACTTATACCAACGGTTTTCAAAACCATTGGTATAGGTCTATAACAATAGTTTTCCCAAAACCATTGGTATAGACCTATCCTCACGGCTTACTTGGCCACGGTCCTCCAAACCGTTGGTATAGGCTATACCAACGGTTTAGAGGCCTATACCAACGGTTCCAAACCGTTGGTATAGGTTATTTTTCCAGTAGTGAAAACATATATATTTATTATTATATTTAAACAAATTAATTTCATATATATGTATATATTGTCTTTAAAAATTTTATTTACATAATATATTCTAAAATTTATATTTTATAATTCAGATTAATTTAAAAATCCTAATACAAAGTTAAATTTATAATGGTGATCTCATTGATGAAGTTTTTATAGAATTTACTAAGGGATTTTATTTTTATAATGAAAAAAGTAATGTTTGAAAATTAAATAATGATCTCTATGGTCTAAAAGAACTTCGAAGGTCTAAGTACGTCAAGTTAGATGAGTAATTGAGAATTATGGAGTTTAAGAAGGGATAGGTTGATAGAAATTTTTACATTATGAAGACCAACACCACATCAATCATTGTGATTTTTTAGGTTGATGACATAATATTTTCTAGTGATTATGAGAAAGTATTTTAAGATTTATCCACACAAAATAAGAAGTGGTTTTAAATTTCTCTACCTTGATAAATGAATTTTTATTAGTTCTACAAATCAATTATGATGCTTATCATGGTTTCATTTAACAATTAAAATATGTTAACGAGTTATTAAAATGGGTAGTAATGGTTGAAGAAAGACAAGTATCTAATCTAATAAATGTAGGGAAAATGTTGGAAAAAATGAATAAGGTAAATAAGTGAATGAAAACGAATTTTGATTGATAATTAAAAGTATTCTATTAATAATTTCTTCAATAATTGAAAATGTATACAATTCCACTCATCATGACATACTTCATTCCAATCAAAATTAGACACATATTCTTGAAGTAAAGAGAATTTTTAGATACATCTTAAATACATCTATTTTGATATTATATATAATAAGAAATGAAAATTGATCTTAAATGGGTTTGAAAATACTAAACGTGAAGGATCTATTAATGATAGGAAATAAAAATTAGGTTGTGTGTTCTTTATTGGTGAAAAATGTGTAACATGGAATTTAAAGAAACAAAATTATAACATTAGGATCAAATAAGTCTGAATATGTGGAATTATTAAAACTTTTTATACAGATTATGTGGATGAGAAATTAGCTTGAGGATATGAGTGTTTAAAATTGATATTCATTTTTTATTATTTGTGATAACCAAGTACTATAAATATATCCAACAATATAGTACATTGTTCCAAGTTAAAATATATTAATATAAAGTATCATTTTAATAATGGGGAGGTGGTTTAAGGGATCTTAAAGATGAAATTTTTTTAACCCAAGTAAAAAATTTATAACAATATTACAAAACCCCACATGACTGATTCTTTTGAATGGTTGAGGATGAAATTGGAAGTGAAACCCAAACCTCAACATTGAGGTATGAAAATTATTTATTTTCCTCCACTCCTTTATCTTGATTACATTATTAATAATATTTTTTATATAGGGGAAGAAAATTATTATCCTTTTTATGAATTGTTTTAGTATGTGTATTGATTTTTTATA
The DNA here is from genome assembly GCA_963277665.1 of Viscum album. Classification (NCBI taxonomy): domain Eukaryota; kingdom Viridiplantae; phylum Streptophyta; class Magnoliopsida; order Santalales; family Viscaceae; genus Viscum; species Viscum album. The sequence continues at coordinate 807,671,885 of OY728126.1, read as the reverse complement.
GAAAGAGTCTATAAAAATCTATTGTAATTAATAGGATCCTAAAATTCGGCATTTTTTTGATGAGTTGTTTTAAAGATAGAATTGATGAATTACCTGATCACTCATGTTTTCTATATTTTTCTAGAATACATGGACATAGAGGTGATTAGTTTATGACTCTAATTTGATAAATTTGAGTGGATCCTTGGAATTTTTTTACTATATTTTTATTTTTAATAAGATGAAGAATAGATAGATTTTTTGGGAATTAAATCCAAAGGGGAAGATTATGAACCCTCTCGAGGATGGTGTTGTATTTATTGCCAATAACTTTTTACATATTGTCAGGACCCGCCTTCACCAAGACGAGGGAAGGGACAACGGAATTGTCAGACCCTTCCTTCCTCAAGTTGAAGGAGAGATAATGACCCCCGAAACCCACCTTCAATAGGTCCCGGAGTGGAGACTAGAACCAAGGGTATAGAATCACACACAAGATGGAAGGAATTTCCCTTTTCATTTAGTAGGATCGTGATATAAGATGGTAAATCCCAACAACACTAGAACTGGAGGTAAATGTAAATCCAAAAGAAAACCATTACCAAATTCATGTCCAAAAGTAAATGCTACAAAAGTATAAGAAAACCCCAAAGGAAAGTACCAAAGAAAGGAAAAGCAGCAACAAAAACTGTCCCAACGTCTGAACTAGTATGGTCCTACACGATCCCCAAAGCCTTCCTGGAAACCCAAAAACAATTTTATATATGTAGGTTGAGTATACAGGTATACTGAGTAGGGAAAACCAAAATCCCTGATGCATAAGTGGGGAGACATTCTAATGCTCAGGAGAAAAGGAGACAACCAGAGCACCTAGAAAGGAAACTATCCACCCCAACCGCACCAAGGCACACTCCCCAAATAATGAAAGTCAAGTAATATAATAGTATTATCACATCGATATTTGGGTACCCCACACCACTTTCCCATTGGTTATTGAAGACATCCTACGCATCGGACCTCTCCCGTCATTCTCACTATAGTCCCACTACCACACATCGCCCGCACACACCTGGGCTATCACAACCACACATCCTGACCGCAATCACCTGGGCTATCACTAACACACATCCCGCTGGCAGACACCTAGGCCACAACAACCAAAACTAACCATGCTCGCACACACATGGGTCTGAACAACTACTGCCAGACCCGAAAACACCTAGGCCTCATCCCAAAGGCACTTGGGAAACTACCTGCCTGCACACACTTGGGCTAACAACCACCACATACCCTGCCCAAAGAATATAGGGCTATAATAGACCTCAGGTCATCACAGCCTGCCTGAAGAGTCTTGGGCTACTCGGGAAAGGGAGCAGAAAAAGAGCTAATAACCAGCCACTCATAGGAGTGTTGGGAAAAACACCCTCCCCCATGAAATGGGGGCGTTTAGCACAAAGTGATCAACTTGGGTGGGGAGTGAATATAAAACATAAGAACTAAATTATATATATATATGTAAACAAGAACTCATCCCAACCTAGGGGTTCAAAAACCAGCCCAACCACAAACACCCTCGTTATTATTCATTCATAAGAAGCAACACAACCATGTTGCAACTCATTCCTGGAAAACATTTCTCCATTGAACCCATTATTGTTTTCATATTCAAGTGATTCCATTTAAATTAAATATTCACTACTAGAAAATTAACAAGCATAGCCACAAGCCAAGGAAGGAAAAACAGTCAAGCAGCAATTGAAGCATTCACACCTGGTTCTCTGGTAAAGTCACAACAACAAAAGGGATATGTGAGATCCCTCGAAGTAATGGAACCAAAATAAGCCCCAACATATGGTAATAGGATCATAATCCAACAAATGAACCATAATTGGGGATACCATCCCCATCCACGTCACTTCACAAGCATCAACTGTAAACATCACCAGAACAGAGCAAGGGAGTTTTCAAATTTGAATAGGCCATTCATTTAGTTCTGTCTTTCTGTTTGGTTAACCGGGGTGATAACACAATGATTATTATTCATTGGGCATCCATTTAATCAACCGAGTTTATGTGATTTACCAGTTTCCATGTTACATCCATTCAATCATATAATTCACTAGAAAATAGAGGATCATTAGTGCGCAAGAAAATACCACCAACGACTATGATTTTCAGTGGACATAATCCCATACAATACATAACATATAAAAAGGGGTAAAAGAGTAAATTGGAAACATCAAACACACCCCTTCATCCCTTAAAAGTCTATTTATTATCTTCATTAAGGTCGGGTTTTATCCATCCCCGTAGGAAACATTTTCATACCCACCCCGCATGATACACAGTAAAGAGAGACTAAGGAAAAACCCTACCTGGATGATCAATGATCGATGTTTCTCTCCATGCGCTAAGAAATGTGATGAACGACTTGAAGGTGAGGAACTCTAAGGACTCCAAGAATGAGCAGGAAAGGCTACAGAAAAGGTGCACCACTCTCCTCAGGAAGGGGACACCAAATGCACCAATGGGGAGAACGAACCCAACCAAGAAAAAGAAGAAAATAATTCCAGTGAGATATAAAGAGACAAGATCCTGTAGTTACGAGATAAGAATTTTGAACATCTTTAAAGGTGGATCGTGGTTTCACCACGTGGTTGGGTGGTTACACACGATGGGATTATTTTTTAATTTTTCATTGGGGAGGTGGTCGTAACAGTTATGGGTTAAACTATTTTATTTAAATAGAATAAACGGGTAACACTGACACAGTATGGGTTCGGGAGGGTCTCCCCACTCTTAAGTGACTTTAGATATCATTTATGGGCTTTAAAACGACCTTGAACCACTTTAAAAGGTTTAAAATACTTAAAAGTGGTGTTATTGGGATAACTGGGGAAGAAAAAACCTGACAAGCCCCTGTGGCACCGATCGGTGACACCCTGATCGGTGTGACACCGATTGGTGACACATAGATCGGAGACACATCGATTGGCGTCACACCGATTGGCGACACACCGATCTGTGACACACCGATTGGTGACCCACGGATCGGTGTCACCGATGGTTGACACCATGATGAAATCCTGCCACCGAGATGCCTCCCTTAGGATCTGGCCCTAATGGGTCCAGGGCATTCCAAACACTAGAAATTTGGAAAAGGGATGGACCAAGAGGGTCTGTTCCATTACATTGGATACCTCTTGAACTATTCTCATCCCCGAGAATCAAATCTTGACCCGAAGAGAAGAGAGGGCTCCGAACAACCACCTTGAAATATACCTCTCGAGGAAAAACTACCCCAAACAGCCATACCAAACCCAAGGATCACATTTTCCTGACACATGGATCGGGGAGTTCTTTCCTCCATGTCAAGATACTATCTACTTTGGGTGGCACTAACTCGCCCGCATGGGTTTAATTGCATCCACCTTAATGCGTCTTGATTAGGGATTAGGTCCTCCCTTCCCCACATATCAGGTCTTTTCATAAACATTCACCAGGTAAGGAAACAAAACATCCCATAAACCAATAAGGTCAGCATTACATCACCAATAAGTACAAAATAAAACATAACAAAATTCAAAACAACTCTGGGTACTGGGTGTGCATCTATGCCTCCCGTTCCTAGGTACTCTCTTCGAGGCCACCATGCCACCAAAACACATGAACCAAAGGGATGGTTCGTCCATGAAGCACTTTCTCCTTTCGATCTTTGATCCTCATTGGTCTCTCCACAAACGTAGCATTTTCCCCTATATCCAAATCTCCCCAATCAATGACATGGGAGTCATCGTGCAGATATCGACGAAGATGGGAGATGTGGAAAATTTCATGGATCCTTTCCAAGTAAAGTGGCAATGCCAGCTGATTTGCCAACTCTCCGACTCACCCCAACACTTCAAAAGGCTTGATGAACCTAGGAGAGAGATTTATCCCCTTGTCAAACCTTTGCTTCCCACCTCTAGTGGAAACCTTCAAGAACACATGGTCTCTAACCTCGAACTCCGAGGGCCTCCTCCTATGATCGTCACACGACTTCTGTCTGTCCCAGGCTGCCTTCATCCTCTAATGCACAAGCTGAACCTTCTCTATTGTGCTTTACACTACCTCTGGGCCAAGAACACATGCCTCTACAACCTCAGTCCAGCACATGGGCGAACAACACGACCTCCCGTACAAGTCTTTAAATGATGTCATGCCAATAGTAGAGTGATAGCTATTATTGTAGGAAAATTATACTAAGGGAAAATGTCATTCCCATGATCCCCCAAAGTCCAAAACACATGGTCGTAGCATATCCTCCAAGGTATGGATGGTTCTCTCTGTCTACCCATCTTTATGGGGGTGGAAAGTTGTGCTAAGTCGTAGCTAGGTGCCAAAAGCATTCTACAATCCCCTCCAGACTCGTGAGGTAAACCACACATCCCTATCCGAAACTATGGACCTAGGAACTCCATGCTACCACACCACCTCATCCAAAAATCTCTGTGCTAAGGCATCCACTGCACTCAACTCCTTGATCGCCAGGAAGTGAGCTGATTTCATCAATCTATCTACCACTACCCTGATAGAATCACAACCTCCTTGAATCCAGGGTAGTCCTATGATGAAATCCATCTAGATGTCATTCCACTTCCACTCGGGGACATCTAAAGGCTGCAACAAACCTCATTGGATGTGGTGTTTATCCTTCACCTACTGGCACAACAGGAACCTTTCCACGAACTCTGCCACTGTTTGTTTCACCCTGGGCCACCAAAACTATTCCCTCAGGCCTCATCACATCTTGGAAACTCCAGGGTGTACCGCTACGAGTGAGTTATGGAACTCACAGAGAACTCCCTCGCGCATCATCTCTAGGACAAACAAATTCCCCCAAAAAAGCATCTGATTCTGACCATCCTCTGACCACCCTTCTAGAGCATTGCCTTGGTTAACCCAATCGTGCATTACTTTTCTCTCTAAGTCTCCCCACTAAGACTCCTCCACCTGCCGCAACAGAGAGAACTGCACTGTCATTTGAAACAGACAACCTCTACCACCATCCACTCTTTCATCCAGGTGTAGGGCATCCAACTCCTCCATTGCCTTCCAAGAATCCACTGATTCCTAAATAGCTTCTCTCTGTGAATTCCTACTCAAGTCATTGACCACAATGTTCCCCTTACCTTTAGTGTAAGAGATCTCAAAGTTGTAGTCCTGAAGAAACTCCACCCACCATTGCTGTTGCAAGTTCAGGTCCCACTGTGTAAAGATATGCCTCAAACTCTTGTGATCCGTGAATACGACAAAGTGCTCCCTAATGAGGTAATGCCTCCACAACTTCAACACGAACACTAACTCTACAAGCTCTAGGTCATGGGTGATGTAGTTACACTCATGAAGACATAACTACCTAGATCCATAAGATATCACTCCCCACTACTGCATAAGAACACACCCTAGGCCAAGTCCATAAGAATAAAAAAATACCTCAAACAATAGCCCTTCTTCTGGTAACCTCAGTATTGGGGCACTAACCAACTACCCCTTTAGATAACTGAAGGCATCCTGGTACTAGTCACTCCACATGAAGGCCTGGTCCTTTCTAGTCAAAGCTATCAAGGGAGGTGCAACTCGAGAGAAGTTGGGTACAAACCTCCGATAATAGCCTGCCAGACCGAGAAAACTATGAACCTCCGTCACATAATTGGGTGCTTCCCAAGAAACAAATACTTCAACCTTTTAAGGGTCAACCAATTACCCTTTCTGAGACACCTCGTGTCTAAGGAAATGCACTTCTCATGTCATGAACTTACACTTGGACAATTTCCCATAGAGTTGGTGGTGTTGAAGGATTTCCAAGACCATCCTGATGTGATTAGTATGCTCCTTCTCTGATATTGAGTAGATCAAAATGTCATCGATGAAAACAATGATGAATTGGTCTAGAAACTCACAGAAAATAGAGTTCATGAGCCCCATGAACATAGGAGGTGCATTCGTAACACTGAAAAACATGACTATGAACTCAAAGTGCCCATACCTGCACCTAAAAGAAGTCTTCAGAATATTACTATCCTTCACCCTTAACTGGTGATACCCAGACCACAGATTAACCTTAGAGAACCAACCTACTCCCCTCAACTGGTCAAAGAGATCATCTATCCTTAGAGGAAGGTAACAGTTCTTGACCGTTACCTGATTCAGTATCCGGTAGTCTATGCACAGCCTGAGACCACCATCTGCCTTCTTCACGAACAAGACCAGAGCACCCCATGGTGACACTCTAGGTCAGACAAAACCCTTGTTCATCAATTCGTCAATCTGAATCTGCAAATCCCATAACTCAGAAGGTGGTATCCGATAAGGAGCCATCGAAATCGAACGGGCATCGGGTTGCAAGTCTATCCTGAACTCAAAATCACGCCGAGGGGGTAGAGTTTCCACTTATTCAAGGAATACGTCCATGAACTCAATGAAGATCCCCAGGACTTACACCGTCTTTGTATCTACCAACTTCATTGATAGCTCATCTAACAAGGAAAGGAGGGGCTCCACTCACCGACTGCCTTCCTGGAAACCCCGATCAATGGAAAAAGTCACACGCTAGCCATTATCATCAGAGAACATGAATATTCTTCAGAAATAGTTGATAATAGTGTGTATAGAAAATAGCCAGTCGATGCCTATGATGACATCATATGGATGTATATGCAATAGTAAAAAATCCCTATTAGACTGATGTGGCCCTATCATCAGTCTACACCCTCAGCAAACATAAAACAAGTCGGTCTGACCTCCGATTGGTGTACTCAACACCAAAGGCACTGGAAGTCTCTCAGCATCTAAACTCAGAGCACGAGCCAGATCAGGTGCAACAAAGGATTGTGAAGATATCGTATCAAACAAGGCATAGGAAAGAGTACTAAACAAGCTGATTGTACCTCGAACGACTTCAGGACCCGCCATAACTGCTGCCTCTACGACATGTAACTTCCCATTCCCAACTCCTCTGCCCCTCGGCTGACGGACGCCTCCCCAACCACGCCCTGGTTGAGGTCCCTAATGAGCTCCCTAAGGCTGGCCTCCTCCTGTAACATCTGCTCTCGGAGGGGCGGGAGCTCGCTGTCCCTACTGCTGATAGGGCCTGGCTGGAAGTTGCTGTTGTGGAAGTGGGCGCTGAACCTGCCCACCCCCACTATACTGTGCTCGGTCTGGGCACTAATTATGAAGGTACCCACAGCTGCCACAGATGAAGCACCTCAGTCCTGGGCCCGCAAGGAAAGCTCCAGGATCGGTAGTTCAAAACTGGAAGTGCTGGGGCCTGCTCCACACTGGTCGAAACCTAGAAGGCCCTGACGTTGGAGGCCTACTGCTAACTGCCTTCCCCTTTGACGATCCCAACTAGATTCCCTCTCGCGACATACCTCTTAGCGTGTGCATCCTCTCCACCAATTCAGCCTTCTTTTGGACCTCCAAGTACATCAGTCGGGTGAAGGGAGTAACATCATATTTAAGGAAAGGTCAGAGTGCCTCCTCTAAACATCTCGCCCGAGACTCCTCATCCGAAAAAATATCTGGAGAAAAATGAAGGAGATATTTGAACTTGATCTCCAACTTCCTCAAAGACCTTCTCCCCTGCTGGAGGGAGAGTAGCTCCTACCTCTTCTCAACCTTCATCGTGGAAGAGAGGAATTCTTCCTGAAACTCCTTCTCAAAGTCAGTCCACGCAACCTCAGCCTCCCTCTTCTCCCCATGGTAGAGAGTTCACCATTGATGTGCCGCTCCCCGCATCTGGCTTACAGCCAGAGGAACCCAGTACTCCATCGGATCCCAAATCAAGTTAAAAGCTATCTCCAGCTCCTCGATCCATCTCTCTATCTCCATGTCCGAGACACTGCCCTCGTACTTCCCGAGGGTCTGCTACTGAAAGGCACAAAGCATATTATGCCACTGGTCATCCTCCTCCTCTCGACCAGCCCTCTGCTGATCAGCCAAAATATCCTCCTGGGCCTCAATCGCCCACACTACTCGTGGTCGTCATCCGGGTTCCATAGCTGCAAGGTAAACAAGGAATTCCTAAGCACGAGTAGTGTAGAAGACTGATTTTAAATTTTCATAGACTTATTATTCATTTTAAATCCCCAAAATACCCAAGAAACACTAGAACACAAGTCATTATGATGCATGTAACTTTCCTAGGGTCTCTACCCTGCAATCAGTGTAGCCTCACTTGGTCGTTCGGTAGTCCCAGAGTCCTTGCATCGGATCACGGGGGGACCTAAAATATCATGACCTAGCCAGTCTTCCCTGGACTATGTCACACACCAAGATTTCCCAACACTGTTGCCCTACCATCCCATGCAATCCTCACTGTGCCTAACTCCAGACCCCATCCTATCTCTCGACCCCCTACGATACCATTCTGTCATGACCCGCCTTCACAAAGATGAGGGAAGGGACATCAGAATTTCCAGACCCTTCCTTCCTGAAGTTGAAGGAGAGATAATGACCCCTAAAACCCACCTTCAATAGGTCCTGGAGTGGCGACTAACACCAAGGGTATAGAATTACACACAAGATGGAAGGCATTACCCTTTTCATTTAGTAGGATCGGGAGATAAGATGGTAAATCCGAACAACACCAGAACTGGAGGTAAAAGTAAATCCAAAAGAAAACCATTCCCATATGCATGTCCAAAAGTAAATGCTACAAAAGTATAAGAAAATCCCAAAGTAAAGTACCAAAGAAAAGAAAATCAGTAATAACAACTGTCCCAACATCTGAACTAGTACAGTCCTGCATGATTCCCGAAGTCCTCCTGGAAACCTAAAAGAAGTTTTACATTCGTAGGGTGAGTATACACATATACTCAGTAGGGAAAACCAAAATCCCTCGTGCACAAGTGGGGAGACATTCTAATGCCTATGAGAAAAGAAGATAACCAATGTACCTAGCAAGGAAAATATCCACCCCAACCTCACCAAGGCACACTCCCCAAATAACGCATGTCAAGTAATGTAATAGTATTATCACATCAATATTTAGGTACCCCTCACCACTTTCCCACTGGTTATTGAAAACATCCTATGCATCGGATCTCTCCTTACAATCTCACTGCAGTCCCACTGCCACACCCCGCCCGCACACACCTGGGCTATCATAACTGCACATCTCACCCACAAACACCTAGGCTATCACTACCACACATCTCGCCCGCAGACACCTGGTCCACAACAACCAAATGTAACCACGCCCACACACACCTGGGTTCGAACAACTATTGCCATGCCTGAAGACACCTAGGCCTCATCCCGAAGGCACTTGGGAAACCACCTGCCCGCACACACCTAGGCCAACCACCACCACGTACCCTGACCAAAGAATCTAGGGAAATAGTGGACCTCAGGACATCACAGCCTACCTAAAGAGTCTTGGGATACTCGATAAAGTGAGTAGAATTTGAGCTAATAACCAGCCACTCATAGGTGTGTTGGGAAAAACACCCTCCCCCATGAAATGGGGGTGTTCAGCACGAAGTGCTCAACTTGGGTGGGGTGCGAATATAAAACATAATAACTAAATTATACATATAGGTAAATAAGAACTCATCCCAACCTAGGGGTTCCAAAACCAGCCCAACCACAAACACCCTTGTTACTATTCATTCATAAGAAGCAGCACAACCATGTTGCAACTCATTCCAAAAAAACAATTCCCCATTGAACCCATTATCATTTTCATATTCAAGTGATTCCATTTAAATTAATTATTCACTACTGGTAAATTAACAGGCATGGACACAATCCAAGGAAGGAAAAACCGCCAAGCAGTAATTTAAGCATTCACACCTGGTTCTCTTGTAAAGTAACAACAACAAAAGGGACATGTGAGATCCCTCAAAGCACTGTAACCACACCAAGACCCAACATATGGGCACATGATCATAATCCAACAACTGAACCACAATAGAGGATCTCATCCCCATCCACGTCACTTCACAAGCATCAATCGTAAACATCACCAGAATAAAGCAAGGGAGTTTTCAAATTTGAATAGGCCGTTCATTTAGTTCCGCCTTTCCGTTTAGTTAACTAGTGTGATCACACAAGGACTCTTATTTGTTGGGAATCCATTTAATCAACTGATTTTACATGATTTACCAGTTTCCATGTTACATCCATTCAATCATATAATTAACCAGAAAACAGAGGATCATTAGTGCACAAGAAAAGACCACCAACTGCTATTATTTTTAGTAGACATAAGCCCATAAAATATACAACATATAAAGAGGGGTAAAAGAGTACACTGGAAACATCAAAAACGCCCCTTAATCCCTTAAAAGTTTGTTTATTATCTTCATTAAGGTCTGGTTTCATCCATCCCCATAGGAAATATTTTCATACCCATCCCGCATGATACACAGTAAAGAGAGACTAAGGAAAACCCCTAACTAGATGATCAATGATTGAAGTTTCTCTCTACACACCAAGAACTATGATGCGTGACTTGAAGGGGAGGAACTCCGAGGACTCCAAGAATGAGCAGAAAAGGCTACAGCACAGGCGCACCACTCACCTCGGGAAGGGGACTCCAAATGCACCATTGGGTAGAACAAACCCAGCCAAGAAGAAGAAGAAAAGAATTCCAGTGCGATATAAAGAGGCAAGATACTGGAGTTATGGGATAAGAATTTTGAATGGCTTTAAAGGAGGATCGTGGTTTCACCACGTGGTTGGGTGGTTACACATGATGGGATTAATTGTTATTTAATTTCTCATTGGTGAGGTGACCGTAACAACTGTGGGTTAAAATATTTTATTTAAATAGAGGAAACGGTTAACACTGACTCACAATATGGGTCTGTGAGGGTATCCCCACTCTTAGGGGACATTAGATATCATTTATGGGCTTTAAAAACGGTCTTGAACCACTTTAAAATGTTTAAAATACTTAAAAGTGGTGTTAACGGGAAAACCGGGGAAGAAAAAACCCGACATGCCCCCGTGGCACCGATCGGTGTCACACCGATCGGCAACACACTGATTAGCGACACACCGATCGGGGACACACCGATCGGTGACTCACTAATCGGTGACACACCGATCGGTGTCACCGATGGTTGACACCACGATGAAATCCTATCACTGAGATGTTGCCCTTAGGATCCAGACCTGATGGGTCCAGGGCATGCCAAACACCAGAAATTTAGAAAAGGGATGGACCAGGATGGTCTGGTCCATTACACATATGATGATTTATGAATTGTTCTTATGTTAAAAACTAGAAATAACGATGAGAGTGTTTTATATAAAATTTTATATAAGTTCAAAATTTTAATCTGGTTGGGGATTTAGCATTGGATGTCCTTTTATAATAAAGAAACTATTAACGAAAGTGGAAATTCTATCCGAGTAAGATCAGAATATTTGGATAAGGTTTGAAGTTTATTTGGGATGGTGATGATGGATTAAGATGGTTTATAGAGCCTATATTTTGATTTAAATAAGTAATCTAGAAAAATTTCTATTTTCAGATCCACTTACGAGTGTCCATGTATACATATTCATGTGAAGGGATATATAATAGAGTTATAACCATAAGGAGGTCTACATATAAGTCATCTATATAACTTAATCCATGAAAATATTTATATTTTAGGGTATTCAATATATTTATTTCCATGTATGGATATGTATATATATGGATAAAAATATGGAAATTAATGCGAGGGGATTTACAACTGAGACACTATGTAAAAGAATCCATAACAAATTGGATATTATATAAAGATATACATAACATTAAAGCTCAAAAAAGGGATAAGTTCACATAAAATCCCCAATTTATGAATGGTATCTATATAATGGTAATCCCCAAATGAGTAATCTTGTGACTTTCCTTAATTTAAATTATAATTAACTTAATTATTATAGTGCTTGTGACCTATTCTTCTTGGAATTAACATCACAATCACACAAGTGAATTGGGATTCAAGATGAGGGGTATTAAACACCATAAAGATAAGATCCATATGAAAATGACTATGTCTTCCATGTGTAGGTGGAAATATAAAATGATTCTGGTGTATTAGATTTTTTTTAGATTTTAAAATGTGCAATATTCAAATATCACTATAGGGAAACAAGTTAACTTTTACAGATATTTCAAATGGATTACTTAACTCAAATATTTTATGAGATTCCAATCGATGTATATTCGACAACAATTCAATGAGTGTATATTTATTGATATGGAAATAATATTCTTGAAAATATAAATTAAATATGCATGTGTAAGAAATGAAGAAAAATATAGTTATATAGAGAGAACCTTTGACATTTTGTGTATTGGGAGAAAAAATGATTTCTATAAAGAAATTACATCCTATGAGAAAATATATTGTGAGAAGACGAATATCATGATCTATTGAGTTTAGAAATAGATCATCATTATTGATTTATCTTCATAGATCAATAATTGTTTCTATTCAGCAAGAAAGAGTTTGTACTTCACTAGTTGGTACTTATATCATGTAATTGGTTTAAGGTCACTCACATTCCTATAACTCTACCTTGATAATGAAATAATAACATTATGTGAAGGATAAAACTTTCATATACAAGGGATGTATCCATCCTTAGAGAGGATATAATCATTACAAAACAAGTTTCAATTATTCTGTATTAATTACATAAATAGATAACTATTTAATAATCATAAGCGAATATAGGTTTTGAAAAAGAATATAAAAACCGATTCATGCCCCCCTCTTAGTGTTTTTCGTTATTTTATCAGTATTTAAAGATATGAATTATTAATTATCAATAGATTATCCTCAAAATTTTACATACAGTCATTTATTTACAAGGTTTATAATATATTTTTACATTATTCATTTCTATGGTATAATGGATTTTATGTATAAAAAAGAACATGGTATGAGGATAGTGTACATGATAATAATATGGATTTATAAAGATATATATATATATATATGTGTGTGTGTGTGTGTTATTTCATATATAATTACATTAATTATTGGGATATATATCAAAAAAATCTTATAATTTTCATTGGTTTCAAAGTGTCCAAAAAAATGAACGTTTATGATTTTGGGTAAAAAAAATTGTAAATGTATGAAATATGGGATAAAGAATCATAAAAATGACATCCATGAAAATTCATTTATGATATATATCTATTTTCAAAAAATATAATTTCATTTAAAATATTTATTTACCATTTATTTATTTATATAATTATTTTAATATGTGGATACTATAAATAAAATATATTTAGATGCATAAATTAATTTTTTTCAAAAATGAGTAACCAGGTTACATGTTGTCTGATTTTTTCCAAACATTATAAATAGGTGTGATTCTTTCACTTATAATATTGTTTTTTTCTGTGATTTAAATTTATGTTTTTTTATCTTTAGTATTATGTAATAAATATTATTTCATGAAATAATTATTTTACAAATTGAACTATCTTATAAATTATTCAAACATGCATCAAAAAATTAAATTAGAAAAAACAAGACCTGGTTTTCATAAACATTTAGGATAATGTGAATTGGTAAATTTTTAAATTTTAGGAATGAACCATTATTTATTAAGGTTCTAGTGTTTAGATAAATCATTGGGTGGGGAACCAATTGTAGTTATTCATTATAATAAATAGATAATTTTTATGAATCAGAAAATACACCATATAATTTCCAATAAAGGGTCATTCACTTTTAATTTATAATTTATTTAAATATATAATTATCTATGGTATTGTTTTACAATAAATTTCCATCACTGCTCTTTTTTATTATCATTTTGATAGAGAATCTGACAAATGATTCATCTATAGATATCTACACATGATCTATGATACTCCAAACAATTATTTTGATATCATGATTGATAGAAAGGATGAATCACATGCTTGAAATCATTCATCATTGATCTCAAAAATGTAATTTTGTTCTCTTTGGAAATTCTTGATAGTGGGAGGATGGTAGGATTATCTCTAAGACTGGATAATTGTTTTCCAACGTTTTCAATGTAAAACATGAAAAATCATACCCTATAGAATTTATAATTGGGTTAAAAAAATAATATTAAAATAGCCCTTATTTTTTTATTTAATCTAAGTCATTAACCACATAAAAAATAATAATTTTATTATTTCTCATAACATGTGGTACTTTTAAATATAATGTCTAAAATAAATACATTAATATTTTTTAAAATTATATTAAATAAAATATATTGTTTCCAATTGATCATTAAACTCGGCCCAAATTATCTCATAGAATTTATCAAACATATACTAATAATAATAAATATTTTTGATAAAATTAAACAAGTATTATATTCAATTAACATGCAAATAAATATTCACAAAACATTAATAAATATTTATTTTACACTATTCCATAAACACATGAATAAAAAATATTTTATTCATTTCTTGTAGAATAATTAAACACGTGATAAAGTTAAAATTATATATTATAAACTCAAATAAATTTTAATTTAATTTATATGTTCAAATTTTACCTAAATAAATACAATTCCACATACTTGGGAATGATTTTTTTTCATAAACTATAAGATCCCGAACTTCTAATGAGTTATGTTGTTGTTAAGTTTTTGGATATTTATATGGTTAATGAAATGTTTCTATTGGATATAAGGAGACTTGGTGGTGTCATAGGGGTTTGGAACATGTAATATAAGGAAAAGAGGTCATCCAATGTAGGTTTCATGGATGGTACAAGGTTAGTGTTAACTGTGAAATAGAACCATGCACCCTCAAGAGGGGTGGTGCATGGTTGGTAAAATCATGCATGGTGTGGGAGATACCATATAGGATTAGAAAAATCCATCTCTCAATAATACCACACTATTTGTCAAACCGTGTGAGCCTACCATGAGACCCTGCGACCTAGGCTCCTCTTGGATAGAGGGAAATGAATGGTTGGTGCATGGTTTGACCATCCATGCAGCCAAACCATATGTGTCAATAAAAATGGGGTTTAAAACATTTATTCCCCACTGAATTAATGAAACCTTACCATAATTTATTCTTCATTATACCTACAATGTTCTATATGATGACCCAAACCCTTCTAAACATCCAAGATACAAATATCCCTCAATTTTACACCTTTAGAGAGTCTTTGTGTGAGGATTAAAGTTCCTAGTGAGTCTATTACTCCTCTTCCTTATTTGTTTTGGATTAGGGACTGTGGAATCATTCTTCTCCCTTATAAGCTCTAAAACAACCTCTTTCCAAAAAATCCTAGGTAGGGGCCTTGAATTTGGTTTGAGTTCAAATCAAGGGTGATGTTTAAGGGAGCATTTGTCTATGGACTTGAGTTAGGTGGTCTAAAATTTATATCCCATTCTCTTGATGTTTTCTTGAATATTTTTTGGTTGTTCTTGGGTGTTACTATAAAATCCATTTGGTCACCTTGTATGGAAATGATAAATTGGTTGATTAAATGATGAATTCAAACCCTTGTGAATTTTTTCGGATATGTTGAGGTTAATTGTACTAGGATAAAGGACACCCATGGGGTGTACCTCACCCGTTACCTTTTAAATGTGTTGTCAAGTGGTAAATTTAATGATTTATGATATAAAACCCATGATAGTTTAGTTTAACATGGTAATATGGGTTAATAAGTGAAACCAATGATGAATTGTTTTAGTTTATTAACATGGGTTTATGAAATAAAATTGATGATAATCATGTTAGTTTTTATCATGGAATAAGGTGATGTATGGCATGACTTGAATGTGATAAATGGGTTATGTAATTTTAATGGTTAAATATAAGATGGTTTAAAAAAATCACATGAATAATTACTATGTTTTGTTGGTTGGAATGAGGCCCCTCTCCATGGGTCAGTCTAGAATGAGGCTCTAGGCCCCACCCTTGTATAACATGGATTGGGTTTTCATATTGAGGCTTTATTCCCATAAATTATTCATTTTTTATAACATAGACTGAGGCTATTAGGTAAGATATTTCTGTATTAGTTTTTTGAAATTATTATCCATGTGATGTAGGGAACTTGACTCCCCTTATGTGTTGCTTGGTGAATTAGAATAGGTTGAAGAGTGTTTGATGAATACAGATAACACATGGGACTAATGATGAAAGTTATTAAAGAAAATCATGTTAATTAGTGAAACCTAGTTTATCTCTTTTTTACATTGATATTTATGGTAATTCTACATATACTACTATTTAGGCTATTTTTTTAGACACCATTGGTGGTGGCCTACTAATTTATACACACACCCTTATCGGGTCACTATTGGGTACCCAATAATATTTCATGGTTTCAATTCAAGAAAAGGGAAAGGGCCCTATGAAAGATGGTTGATTTGGAGGTCGAGTATGTGCATGGATGCGGTAATCAGACTTGGTGTTGAGACTAGTTTTGGGGGTTCTCCATCTTGTCTTTATTTTGGGTTTTCCTTTACACAAGGCATTGTATGACTTGACATGGAATATTTCCTATTGGTTTTGGGAATGTACCTAGCTTTGGGAAATGGATTTGTGAATCAAGTTTATAGTTATTATGATTTTCAGGAATTGTTACTTTATCTTTTTTATATTACTTTGATATATAAGGTATAATATCCCCATATGTATTATTAGACCCTTTCTTCTAGTTTGTAGCCTATAGCATATGGGGAGTCTTGTATGTGGTCACATACCAAACCGTCTTGAGCCCCTAGTTATAGTTTCACCCAAACCAGGGCATTACAAAGTGGTATCAGAGTCAGTTTTTGATCTCGGGACCTATAGTTTATAGGCATGCAAATATTTAATTTCTTAAACGGTTTAAAAACAAGTTCACATTAATAAGTGGTATATTTAGAGGGTTTTACTAGGGATCCTATCTATGGGTCGAGCTAGACTGAGGCTCTAGTCCCCACACCTATGTAACATGGGTTAGAGTGTCATGCTGAGATTATATGCCCATACCTGATTCTTTTGATATGATTACCTGGACTAGGAATCTGATGTAAAAGATTTATGTATTTGTTTTATGAAATGATAATCCCTATGATGTAGGTAACTTGACTCTCATTATGTTTTGGTTATTCAACCAATATATTTTGAGGCATGTTTGATGAATACATATCCTACAAACATTTTTTTTTGGTATTTTATAAAATCCACTTTTCGGAAAGTGGGAACCGTGACAATTCAAAATCAAAAATTTAAACTTAAACATTCAAATTTCAACTCCACCTCCATCGTCACCTTGAGCCACGAGCCCTGACATGCGAACCCATCAAGACATCACGCACCGTCCTCGAAAAATTGATCCTCTCAATTCCTGCGTCACCTCGAGTCTCGACATCAGGCACGAATTCATACCAATCTGCTTCAAACAGGGACGCTGGCGAGCTACACCGGCGACTGTCATTACCATCACCGTCAGAGAAAAATCCCAACACACTGTCCCGCAAAACTGAAATCCTTCACTGACTGAACCAAAATCAATCGCAAAACCTCTGTGAAAAAAAAACAATCAAAAACTTCACATCCAACTCTAGCAACCATCATGAACAGCAAAAAACAGGTTAAACTGCATCAACTGAAACAAGGGTTTGCTTCACCAACGTCTGTCATCACCACTATCGACGGTCCAGATCCAAAACAACCAACCCTTCATGGCAAGGAACAACTAGGCCGAATTCACTAAAGAAACCCTACTCAAAACAAAAAATCAAAGAGAAAGCAGAAGAAATCACCCATCGCAACCATTTGTAGATCCCGCAGAGAAAGCGCTCAACCACATAGCAGCATCCACTGACGAAGTGGCTCCCTCAACCTGCAGAAACTGGGGCTCGACCTCTAGACAGTAATGCCTCCGTGAAACCCTATCCAGATAGTGGAGTCGAGCAAATGACCGGAAAAATCAAGTGCACCACTGAAAGGACCGAGCCGAGGAGGCCGCTGTCGTGAACATCAGACCAAGGGGAAGAACGGAGCCTGAGTAGGGTGAGGAAAGGCGAAAACAACGGGAGAAGACATAGCTCTGTTTCGCCCCTTACGGGACCATTTTGATGAATACATATAACACATGTAACTAATGATGAATGTGGTCAAATAAAATCATGTTATTTACTGGAACCTGGTTTATCTATTTTTTACCTTGTTATTTACCATATTTATGCATGAATAACTGTTTAGACTTGATATTTTATAGACACTTTTGTTGGGGGAATATTGATTTTTACTCACACCCTCATCAGGCCTCCATTGGGTACTCGAGCATATTTCTTGGTTGTAGACTAGTACAAGGGAAAAGTCCCTATGCTTGATAGTTTATTTTGGGATCAGGGGTGTACATGGATGAGGGAACTAGTTATGGTGTCGAGACCCATTTTGGTAATTCTCTATATATTATTTATTTTGGGTTTTCTTTTACACTTGGAACTTGTTTTTCGTCTCTTGGAATGTGTGTTATGGTTAGAAATCACTATTTCCAAGCGGTTTCTATTGGATTCATTTATGGAACCGAAAACATCCAACAATTATTTATCCAAAGGGATCTTCTTTTCAAAGGAAGGTGTTTGTTAGGTTTGGACCTATGATACTTAATAACATGCATTGGTCAATAGTATGAGAGGTCAGACTCATCACACCATTTTGGGGGGAATTATTGCCTCCTCTATGGCTCTCTTATAGAGTTGAGATATTTTCATGAATCCTTATTAATTCACTAAGTATAACATATGTTTCCCTTTGAAATTGCAATCAATTATTAGAATGTGTAAAATTTAGAATCATCCATATATATTTGAGGTTATTAATTAATGGAGACATCCTAATGTATTAGAGTTTCTCCATTAATGGTATCCTCTCATATACTAGTTATAGATTCGTTTAATCATTGTTGTGATAATACTGGTTTTTAAGAAACTTAGTGGGGAACTCTATAATTTATTATTTTCCAGAGAGACAAAGGTTTGTTTTGATGTCAGGATCATGCCCATAATTAGGATACCTACATATCCTTGTGGAAGGAATCAAAACCTTCATAGTTAGGTGCTTCTTAATGGGACAAATCATACCTTTTATGTTCATGTGAAAAGGACCCAGTCATACAGTTTAATTTCATGTGGTAAGGACATCTAAGAAAAAGGTGCTTAGTAAAATCTTGGTGTGGTACTTATGCCTGAGCATCCCAAGGAACCTGGAAAAGATATGATTTTCCAAGTTGTATTAGACCCTATTGGGAATATGGTCCTAGAAGAATGGGGTAGATATGAAGTGTTGGGTTTGAACCTTAGGGAGGATTCCTACGTATCCCACTTGGATGGAAATAAAATCCCACGTAGTTCAATGAGACTTATAAGAGAGTGTAGTTCTTTGAGAGAAATGAGTTTGGTATTACTTCCTGAAAAGGATTCCTTTTATGGATGAAATGAGATGGAGCTCAGGCCATATAAAGGCTTCTTACATATCCCAGTTTCCATTGGATTCATAGTTCTCATAGTTCATTCAAGGAGTATTGTGTGGATTTTGTGATCTCCATAGTTCTCTAAGACCATGTGAGTCATTTTCGGTGTGAGAAACAAGAGGATATGAAAGATTCAAAAAACAAAAAACACTTTTCCTCCTTCACTGGTGGAAGAGGATGGGATTACAATGGTGAAGGTGGAATAGGTCAGGGCGACGAACCTTCCCTCTATTCACTTTACATTAGACAAGGGTCCAATGTAATGAAGTAGTGAAGGTGAATGAAGCAGAGAGGAGCAAGACTAAAACATCCTACATGAAAGGATAGGGGCTTAAACCAGTAAATTTTCCCAAAAATTGGTCCTGGTAGGGGATGAAGACATATCATTTTTTCAAAAGGAAAAGTAGGTGTGAACTGTACCTTTCCTACCAGAGACATGAGGTTCCGGGTTTTAGAGATGATAAGGGGAGGTCATGAACCAAACCCCAATCTTCCAAACCATAAACTCCTCAACACTATTCTTGGGAGAAAGTTACATGTGACTATGGATATAAAAACCCATAAACACTCCATGAATCCTAACCCCATTGCAAATCAAGTGTGGGAAAAATTTGACTGTGGATATAAAAACCCAAATTAGAGACATGCTGATATTCCCTTCCCAAAGGTTTGATATGTCAGGAGGTTTTGGTTGAAGTTTCAATATAATCCCTTTCATACAAGGGAGACAATGAATTATAATCCTTTCCATGAATGGCTTTGAATAAGGCTTGATGAAAGGCTTGTATAGACTTAAGGGATAAGGTGAATCAAAGAAGGTTGCCCAAGTAAGTATCTGGCGCACAGGTATGAGTGTGAAAGTATGATTATCCCACCTAATGTTGACTTATGTGATGAACAACCTAGATGTTAATACTTGGGAAAGACTTTACTCAAGTCTCCAAGAGTATTCATAGGTATTCCCAGAAGTGGTGTTCTCATGTTCCTTTGAGAGGAATAGGTGGCGAACAAGTGTTTCGGATTTAGGGAGGTTGGGAACTTTAGGCATGAAATTGTTATGGATTTAAAACACTAAAGGTACTTAAGTCCTATAATTCTCCTTCAATTCCTCCACTCTAGGTGTTAAAGAACTACCTTAAAGGTTTTATAAGACTTTGACGAAGCACTAAGGTGACTAGAGAAGCAATTAGGATTTAGGGAAATTCATTCGAACAAATGAAGTCCCCAAGGTTCTATTTATAGGAAATTAAGCTACCCTAGGAAAATATTTATTGGTAAAACAAGGGGATTGTATGCAAGAAATGTGTCATGCAAGTACCTTGCACGTCGATAGAGCCTTAGATTGACTGGCTCGGTCCAAATTTCAAGCCTTTGCAAATCTTGATTTTCTTTATGTATTTTATCATCTTTTTTCTAAGGAATTTCCCTTTGTCACTTTTTATTGTTGTGATAGAATGGAGTGTCAACAAAATCTCCCCTCATAATTGGATCCAAAATGAAAATAGGATCTTATACTGAGGTGAAGTTATGAAAAGGGTAAAAAGAGGATGATGTGGTGCGCAAACTAATAGTGCATGAGGTATGGGCATGCAAGGTGATGGTGTGTAGGGTAATATTCATTACTTATATATAGTGGCTTCACATCATCAAAATTTACAAATAACTCTAGAAATCCATCTCTCGGTGAACTTGTGTTTTTGCTCAGATGCTTCTATCGGTTGTGCTTCTTCTGTACGTTTTTAATATGTGCACCAAAAATGGGGTGCCATACTTGCACGCCAGATTTATACTTGCGCTTCAAATACATACTTTCATGCCATAATGCCTTTGTCAAATTTTATTAATTCATTTTTCAAGAACATCTAGAATGAGATTACTTTAAAGATGGATTTTGATCTCTTTTGCAGGTTCAATGGCTCTTAATGGAATCAGAACTGCTAACGAATTGGCTAGTAAGAGAATTGATGATATGATGAAGATTGTCAAACATTATTACTTTAACATCTATGAAACTACTATCCTAGATTTGGAAAATAATTTTAAGAAATATCACTTCAATTTTATAAGGCTTATTTATTTTCCTCTATATGGTTATGGCCATTTTCAGGATGTCAACATACCAAACCCAATGAATTATGTTCCAATTTCTTGGTTTCAACACCATACCAATTTATCCTCTACCAATATTTCTATTATGGTCACATATATCAATTATGGGACAAAAAATAAGGCACATTTTATACATCACAGCCTGTGTGCTTCAGATTTGAAAGAAAATACACCTAATCTATAACCACACTACTATTCATCCATTTTTCGAGATTCTCACATAGATCAATCAATGGGATGGAAGAAAATTTGGGATTTTAGCCCTATAGGGGTGTTAAACCCACATGGATGTGGGCATATTGGGTGTTAAATACACATCTGGATTTTATGGATGACTTAAAATGTGTTGGGATTTATGAGGTTGTATGGGTCAGGAAAATCTATGTATATAGGAATGAATATTTCATGCCAAAGTTGCTAAGATGAAGGAGTCTATAGACTAATTTCTTATATTTGATTCATGGAGAAGTAGGCATCAGTTTGGGGGATGTCTATAGGATCTATGGAGCTCCAATCCTTGGAGATATGCATGATGTGTTTATTCCTCCACAGGTGACAAGAAATGAATCAGAAAAGACACCAGCCTTCATTCGCGAGTTAGTGAAGATATTTTATAAACTCAAGAATATGAAAACAACAAAGTACCACACAAGAAGGGATATTCACCCAAAATATTTTATGGAAATATTTTTGGTGAAGAAGAAGGAGAATAATCCCACTTGAACTCTTCCAACAAGTTATAAAAAGGTAGAAAAGAGAGGTAAACCTAACACTTTTTGTCTAACATTAGAGAAAGAAGAATTTGAAATGTGGGGGTATGAAGTCAATTCAAAAATTCCTACAAAGACATGTCTTGCAGGTTTCCTAGTTGTGTGGTTTAGGGTATATCTATTGCCTATTTGAGATTCCAAGGGCAGCGTAAGGCTAGGAACTTTTGTTATCACGACCAAACTGGATGAGAAGAGGATGGTAGGAATGGATACCCCTATTTTGGAAAAGATTTATAGGATTTTTTTGTATATATTTAGAGGGAAGTCTCCTTTCAGAATAGTTGTACTACTCTAGGTGTTATGGGGGTGGATCGCCACTCATTTCAGAACTTATGTAGTAAAAAGTGGGGTACAGGTCTTTGGAAGTTCATTCTGACCATCTATTCATTCTTTTTCTAGTATTTCACCTTTGTCATTGAATGTTTTTGAAAATCAGGATAGGTTAAATATGTATAAGAAATTTCATCTTTTCCCTTATGGGAATCTACCTAAGGGGTGATTTTTTGATGATGGGACGACCATCTTAGAGCTAAGGGTGTATATGTTAACTTTTAGGGATGGTGTAATGGACACCAAGAATGATGGGAAAATAATATTTGATGTCTATGATCCTTATAGATTTTCACGTCAATTCAAATGTCTACAAAATACCATATCTCCTCCAGTGCATTTCAAATTAGAGAAACATCTGATGGTGGCCCGACAACAATGGTTGCTGACGACTGTAGAGAAAAATAGGGTAATATTCAACTTACCTTCCACTGATGCAAGAAGCATATTGACTATCTGGTATTCTAAGAACTGGGTTGCATCATACCCTAAAGGGTTGTTAAACCATGTTATCCCTCGATTAGGGATAAAGAGAGTCAGTAGGAAGGAACCCTCGCATTTGGAAGGAAATTTCTCATCATCAGGGGCTTATTCATCGAAGTTATAGGGTGGGGTGATGAGGATCCAAGACCACCGAATAAACCTCATGCAAGATAAAATCCACCTGTCAGAGTCAAGAGAGCCACACCATCAATATCAACTAAAGTTGTAGCAAGGAAGTCTAGTCTCCACCGTTCAGAAGAGAAACGGGTCCCATTTTCTCATCCACCATCTGTGAATGTAGGAATTGGGAAGAAAATAAAATATAAAATAGTAGGACCATCTTTACAACCCTCTGGAATGTACTCTGAATATGTACGGCTAGAGGTAGTTCAAATAGAGAAAATCTTGCATTGTGATACTGAAACTGCATGGACAGATTTATGTGAAGGGTTGCATATTCTAGGAATAGGGGATCTATGAGCCTTTTCTAATATTATTTTAAATAAAAACCTTGATGAAGTGAGAATTGATATCTCAGAACTAGATATTCTCATATACATGACTGATTAATCAATTCTTACAACAAAATGAGTGAAATAGATGATATATCGTGGTGCCATTAAATGGATTGACCTTTCATTCAATGAATAATGGCATGATTTTGTTGATCATGAAGATGTAAGTTTTCTTTTTCTAGCATTCCTTTCTAATTTTTTATTTTAATTTTGTCAAATAATTTTTACTTAGGGGAAATATCATTTTAACTTGAAACTAGCTAAAGGAAAATAAACTGAAGTTCCATCACCATAATATAGCCCTGTTGGAACTCCACTTGGAGCTATTAGATCACATCATGAGTCAGGAGAGATATCTCTAGGACAATAGGCATGTAGGATTAGATAGAAAGGGTCTTGTTGTCTCCAAGACCTATTTTTGGAAATGATAATGCAAGTCCTCCCAAGAAGGAAAAGAAATAGATAAATCAAAGAAAGAAAATTGTGGTTAAATGTTTTCTTATAAGTGGTAAGCATTCCTAACAACATGAATTTTATCTTTATTCATATAAAGTGGTTAAAATTATTAGAAATGTAGGAACTTATTATGTTCTTCTCTTAGAAAAATAACTGAAGAGCCTTGAGGAACAGTGGAGGGTGCTTTTGAAAAAGAACAAATTCTTGCTAACCTAGTGGTTCCTTTGACTAAAGAGGCATTTAGGCGAGAGTAGTTAACATTTGATCATGAAACTACTCATGTTTCTACTATCAAGAGTGGGGAGACCTCAGGTAAATCAGAAGTTCTTTATGAGAAAATAAGTGTAATAACAACTGAATTCCACTCTATGATACTTTAGGTTTATTGCATGCACCATAAAATCATACGAAAACTGAAGTTAATGCCATAATTGTTACTAAGGAAGCTGTTCAGGGTCAAAAGTTTTTAGAGGAGGGTCACGAAACAACCACTCCAAGTACTCCCATAGGTGAGACTAACATGGGATTTAGGATATCAATAGATGGTATGATGAATCTTGGAATATATTTTTGAGAAGTATTAGAACATGTTAATATTCCAAATACAATAGAAGATTATAAAGTTCCTTATATAGAACCAAATATATGTGAGTTTTTTTATTGTTAATAATAATAATATTCTTATGATTAATTTTCTAACTATGATCGGTTGAAATATGTAGTTCCATCTAAATAAAATGATACACTGACGATTCCTTAAGAACAAATCAATATCACTATCAATCCCACCATTGAGGAGATGTTGTCCCAAGTGAACCTTGCAACATAAAATCTTCCTAATATTTATTTAGAGAATCCTGATAAAGTTAAATAAAGCATTCCCCACCAAAATATGTCAACCAAAACTGTAGAAGTTGAGAATATTAAGGATTATTATCAAGATGCTGACCTATTGTTAGGTAAGGGTTACCAATATTGTGATTGTGCTCACTCTTTTTATCCTTTTGAAACTAACCATAACCATAGTTTTAATTCACCATATAGGATTATCAACTTCAAGGGATAGGTCTGGAGGTGAAGCTTCTCCATCAGCTCAGACAAAATTAGGAATTGAAGCAACCACTATCAATAAAGGAGAAGAACAAGGCACCTATTTAAGTGCATTAATCCTGGAATATGTTCCTCTTTATGGCAGTGATTCAGAATCAGATCCAAAGCTACACGGGGATCTTCATCTTACATGTCACAAGGTATGGTAAAACATATAGAAGTTAATATCTAAAATTAACCTTGAGGAACTGTCCTCAAAAATTCCACGACATTAATCTCAATTCATTATGTTGGGATTCGGTGGTTTTGAATACAATGAAATCCATACTGTAGTGAAGGATATTATCCAAAAAAGCGATAAAGAGAAGAAACATCAACAAGATCTGATGAAAACCATAATTTTTACCAACACTAATGAATTCCAAGTAGCATTATCCCACGATGTGGCCAATCATATTTTAAATTTAATGGAACACAAGCAGAAAATTATAGAAAATATTGTTCAGCAGTTGCGTCTTTAACAAAAGTTAGATATTGTTACTGGGGAGCTTGACCAACTTTGTAATTTAGTAGGAGAAGTCCAGAATGATGGTGAAAAAGGCATTGCAAATGCTAAGGAATCCATTCATCATGCTAAATAGAATGAGACAGGTTGGCTAAATGAACTTCAACAGGAAATTGATGGAGCTCAAAAGTTAATTAATCAAATGATAAGTTATGTAGAAAAAATCTTGTGATTTATGATAGAGAGACTCTAGTTTTTGGATGCTCCTCTATGGATTTTTACTGACAAATGAAAAGAATTTTGTTTCTAATCATCTATATCTTCATCCTTGTTTCCTTTTAATTGTAATGTCAAATGTTTTTTTACAACATCAAACCTTTATGTAAGATAATTATAATTACAATAATAGGAGTAGAATGTTTTTTTACCAAATCCAATGGGCCTAGTGATCATGGATTGATTTCTACTAGGGTAAAATAGAAAACCCAAAAAACTTTGTATATTTTTCATTTTTATTTCTCAATATTGGCTAAACCACAAAAAATGCAGGTTTAGTGAGATAAGGCTTGAATTTTGTCCAGATTTCTCTTTGGGGGTTTTCAATTTGGCGAAAACTACGTCTCTTGTTATTGGAAGTTTAGATTCATGCATGTCGGACTAAAAAGGATAATGTTTA
The DNA here is from genome assembly GCA_963277665.1 of Viscum album. Taxonomy (NCBI): domain Eukaryota; kingdom Viridiplantae; phylum Streptophyta; class Magnoliopsida; order Santalales; family Viscaceae; genus Viscum; species Viscum album. The sequence goes on along the minus strand of OY728126.1, from coordinate 807,645,528 downwards.
TGGTTGAATATATTTTACCATAAATTTTGAAATTAGGTCCCAAACAAATATTAGTGGCTAGGAATTACTCCAATATTCTTTAGATACTTCCAAGGGGAATCTTGAGTCATGATTTTTATGGTCACCAAATCTAAAACATCAAGTATGAACATAAAGGAGGTATTTTCCAAGAACTAGTTTATCATTATTTGACGAAACTAGTAGGGGTTGTATTATGCAGGTCCAACTTAGCGCATATGATGCATAGCCAAATAGTGGCATCTTTTGACTTATAGGACTATTATGTAGGTAAATTTTGTGAAAGGCCGCCTAGGGGCATGTATTGCATAGTCAATAAAAATAGATCTCAAGAATTTAACATTTTATTATTGATAGACAAGGGAAAATTAGATTTGTGTGACTCAATACCACAATGGGTGGTTTTTCTAGGGAAATGGATTTTATGAATAAAGGGTCATCTATGCCGACATTGGTCATGAATGGGGAAACCACTTCTACACAAATTTTGCATGTGAGGAATGGTTAAAATTTGTCATAAAGGGGATTTCTGATATCATGTTGTGCGGTTTTAAGTCATACAATGAGCACATTATACTATGCAATTTTAATTCATGCAGTGAGGACATTGGGTGGATTTAATTTAAGGACTTTACCTTTGACCCAAGGTTCATGAGTCTCCAATATCTTGATAATTTTTCTAGAAACATACTACCATGTTCAAGTATGGAATGTAAAAATTGTAAATGATGATTTGGGAATTTATGGATCTAAAGAATGATATGGGAAAAGGGTTAAAGGAATTAGAGGAAGTATTTTCAAAGAACTAAGTTTCCATTATTTGAAAAACCTGTTATGGGGGTTATATTATGCAGCGCTGACTAGGTCATATGTTGTAAACCCAAACAATGACATCTTTTTATTGACGAGCCTGTTATGTAGGAAAATTTTATACAAGGCCACTGGGGGCATAAACTGTATATTCAGAAAAAAGAGATCTCATAATTTTGACATTCAATTGCTAAAATCAAAAGAAAGTTTATGGATATTCAGATTTTAGACAGTACAAAGTTTGTTTTATGGGGAAAGGTACCTGAATACAGAAAGAGTATTTCCAATTATGATTTCCAAATAATTATAGGAATATGATTTCTACGAAGGTTTGACCCAAATGTAGTAAGTATGGAGTCTGTAGTTTTAGGTCATACAGCTAGGACCAAAATATAATAGAAGAAGTAAATGATATGTTGGAAAATGATCCAAGGTTATTTCAATATTCTTTGAACACATGGTGAGGAAAATGTGTAAATCATAGTCTTGAAGACTTTCAGATCGAGATAAAGGTAATTGGACAAGTATACATGGATGAATGCTTTAAAATACAGATTATTTTATATTTTCATCAAATTTTAAAGGGGAAAAATATGATTTTACTAAGAATGAAGTTACTATTATGTGAAAAATCCATTATCGGGTCTATATTATATAGGTCCAACTAGGGAATATGTTGTATAGCCAAAAAGTAGAATATTTTGATTGGAAATCATGTTATGTTGGAAACTTATGCAAGCCCACCTAGGGTTATGTACTGCATGGTCAGGAAAAAGAGTTCTAATATATCATAAACTCTTCCACCAAACCATAAGAAAGGTTATGGAGATCTGAAATTATTCAAGATTAAGACTTTGAAATACAAAAGGGGGTAATGATCAATACATAATAGAAATATTTGGATCAATATTGGACATGAGTTTGGAGTCCCTTACATAGATCTGACTCATATGTAAAATGGGGACATTTCTTGTATCCTTGGTGGGATCTCTAAGGAGAGGACCCAAAATGATGACTTCCACATAGTTTTTTAATTATATGTGAAAGAGAGATAAAAAATTATCATGTGGATAGTACTATGAGCTAAGGCATATTTTTCACTAGGTATCTCAATGGGATGATAATCAAGCCATACATAGTTCTTTGGGTACTTTTCAATTTAATGTCGTGCATCAAGGACATTATGTTATGTAGTTTCGAGTCATGCAGTGAGGACATGAACTGATTCTGGCATAAAGAAAAAAATATTGTAGCTAGACCAGGGAATTAAACATAGGTGTCACTATATATCCCATATGGATGAGAATCAAGACACATGTTGTTCTTGAATCATTCCCTATGCATGTTTGATTCATACACATAGGGAATAAAGGTTTTTTTGACCATGGGTGGGCCCAAGATTGGAGATATAAGTGTCTCTAAATATCCCATTAAAATGAGAATAAAGCTAAATATATTTCTTGAAACAATCATTTCCCGTACCAATCGAGTTTTATGTGCGAGACGGTGGATTTTAACACATTCTAGAAGAATGGTTAAACTTAAGACACAAAATGGTATGAAGATCAAACCATGTATCTTGAAAGAGTACTCTATATAGATCTGGTTTATACATAGGAGGAGAAAAGGGAAATAAATTTTTTTATGGCTGTGGCTAGACCCAATATTGGGGATCTAGGTGTCTCTATGTGTCCCATTGGAATTATAATCAAGCCACATGTAGTTCTTGAAATGAGGTCTCTATGAAAATCTGATTCAAACATAGGGAGAAATGGAACTCATGTGCTACTAAGGAGTATCAATGATGTAAGTGATGCTTTTTCATGGAAGATACCCATTTTTTTAAAAGAATCACAAAGAATTCCAATTTTCGGTATCTTATGGGATTTCATAATGTCAAATGAAGAAGACGTGAACTATATAGTTTAATGGTGTGTAGCGAGGGAAAATAATGTCATGCATTTTAATACCTTCCAACAAGGAAAAAAGATTCTACGCATTTTAATGTCGTGTAGTGTGGACTCATATGGTTGTTATGCATTTTAATGCCTTGTAACTTGGACTTTGTTCTATGAAGTTTAGAGTCATGCAGAAAGAACAAATGATTTCATGCAATTTAACATCATTCTACAAGGAAAAAGATGCTCTGCATTTTAACGTCATGAAGCATGGACGTATATGGTTATTATGTAGCTTAATGTCTTGAAACTAGGACTTCATGCCATAGAGTTTAGATTCATGCAGTGAGGATAAATGATGTCATGAAGTTTAACATTGTACGACAAGGAAAAAGATGCTACGAATTTTAAAGTCATGTAGCATGGATGCATATGGTTGTTATACTGTTTAATGTCTTGCAACTAGGAATTTATGCTGTGAAGTTTAGAGTCATGCAGTGAGGACATATGATTTGTAATTACACAAATTAATTCTTTAATAATCTTTCATTGGTTGGAGTTGTTATAAGTTCTCTATCCATTGAGATTAGGGAATAATCTTAATTTGAGTAGACCTTACATGTGGAATAAGGTCCTTCCCACTTTGGCTCAAACTTTGGAGGATTCTTTCCTAGTATCATCAGAGTCCTGAGGACTAGTACCAATTCTCCTTGATGAAATGAGCAGAGGAAAAATTTCTTATTAAAATCTCATGCTATTATGTTCTTATAGACTTCCAAATAATGCAAATTATGCAATCATTTTTTTATCTAATTGTTCCATCTCATCAAATCACTTCTGAGATTGTTCATATATAGATAATTGATCTCATATTTCAACTCAGAGTGAAGGAAATTTAATTTCAATTGGAAAAATAGCTTCTGTTCTATACACTAATGAATATAGAGTTTCCTGGGTGGCAGTACAGGTGGCAGTCTGATAAGCCCATAATGCATGAAAAAGTTTATCTGGCCAAGATTTTTTATCTTTATCCACCATTTCTTGAGTATATTTGATAGGGTCTTATTTAAATCCTTTATCTATCCATTGGTCACTACATGATAGTGAGATGAATGGAGGGATTTGATATTGTTCTCCTGATATAACTTCTTTACCTCAACAGAACATAAATTGGTGTCATTGTCCATTAATATGGTATGAGGGACACCAAATATGGTAATGATATTATCTTTGAAAAATTTAACAATTATTTCATCCCATATTTCTTTGAGAGGAATTTCCTCATCCCATTTGGATAAGAAATCATTAGTAGTAAGAATATACTTGAACTGCTTAGCTGTATCTATAGGATAAGGTCTTATTACATCCATTACTCATGTAGAAAATAGCTAGGAGTATTTAGCTATATATAGAAACTTTGGGGGTTGATGAATGAAGTTGGAATGCACATGGAAGGGGTGACACTTCTTGGTTAAATATGTGCAATCCTATGTCATTAAAGGCCATAAGTATCCAAGACTTCAGTTTTAATTAAAAATCCTATGCCTGGACTGGTGAGCACCAAAAGCTCCTACATGTACTTCTTTCCTGCCATATGCAATTTTTTATCCATAAATATATCTAAAGAGGACTCTATTGAATCCTTGTTTATAGAGGATATTTTAGTATCCAGTACTATCATAAAGAGTGAAACTATCCACTCATTGTTGGATCGATTCTTTTGCAACCCTATCTTGTGGAAGTACTCTATTCTGAAGGTATTCCATGATAGGTGTCATCTATCCCGTAGTATGACCATACGACTCAAAAATAGGGATGATTTCATTAATTTACTCCATTATAATTTGAATGAAAGTTGAAACCACATAAAGATAGAAAATAATGATGATTTTCTCATCCTGATTTGGATCTGTCAGGGATGTGGTTGAATTAGCCAATGCATCATCTTGGGAATTTTGTAAATGGAGGACATAAGACAATGTTGGCTCTAAGAGATATTTATCCATTAACCCCCTGAAAAAATCACACAAAGTAATGAACTCTTCTTTTCTAATAGCACAATCCCCATTGACCTATTTGATTAACATCTATGAATCACCTTTCACTTTCAGGTCATTCACTTGCACCTGGCGGGCCAATTCTAGGCCTATAATGAGATCTTGATATTCTGTCTCATTGTTGGTACTCCCTTATGATAACAGAAAATATATGGAAACACTGCCTTTTCTGGGGAGATAATCACAATTCCAAACCCAACTTTGTTAAGTTTAGGTTTTTCCATTTTTTCATTTATTGGACTTCTAGAAGCACCATCAAAGTACATTTCCCACATTTGGGGATGATATTGAATAGAAAATATTTCATCATCATGAATTTCAGTATTCAATGTTGTATTTTCTATAGATGGATGTTCAGTAAGGAAGTTTACCAAGTCTTGGAATTTTATTTCTTTTTGAGGAAAAAACTGGATATTGAACTGTTCCAAAATAATTGCCCACCAGGTCAAACTTCTTGTAAGTATAGGATGACTAAGGATAAATTTGATTAGGTTATTCCAAGATACAAATTGAGCCTTCTGATGTTGTAGGTAGTGCCTCAGATTTTGAATAGGAAAGATTAATGCCAGGAAACACTTCTTGATACATGAATATCTAGTCTCTATGTCAATCATAGTTCGACTAAGATAGTAAAGGTTTTTTTCATTCCCAACATTGTTATTTTGGGAAAGGAATGCACCCAGTGATCACTCTAAAGATTTCACAAAGAGAATAAGTGGATTTCCTTTAATAGGTGTAATTGATACCGATGGACTCAAGAGATATTTCTTGAGTGTATCAAATACCTGTTGGCAGTATTCGGTCCATAGATATGTAACTCCTTCATTAATCTGGTGAAGGGTAAAAACCTTCCTACCAAATTGGTGATAAAGCTCCGAATATAGGCCAAGTGTTCTTAAATTCCTCTTAATTCATTCAAATTTTGAGTAGGTGGCATGCCAACGATTGATTTTGACTTTTCGGGACCAACTTTGATGCCATGATGGTGTACAATGAAGCCACATATTTTTCTTGAGGTAACCCCAAAAGCACATTTCAAGGGATTCAACTTCAAATTATGCTGTCAAAATTTACTAAATATGGTTTCCATATCATTCAGGTGATCAGAAAGTTGTTTGGAATTAACCACTATATTATATACATAACATTTGATAAATTTTACCAGGAAGGGTTTGAAGATATGGTGCATGGCATGATGATATGTTACACCTGTGTTCTTTAAGCCAAAAGGGCATTTCCCGATAACAAAGCACGCTGTAAGGGTCTCTAAAGGAGGTAGACACATCATCCTATAGGTCCATTTGGATTTTTTTTATGCCCAGAATATCCATCCATGAATGAGGGAGCTTCATAGTTGGCTGTTGCATCAATCAAAATTTCTGTGATCAGAACTGGAAATTCATCTTTAGGAAAATATTGTTTAAGATCTCTAAAATCAATGAAAACTTTGATTTTTCCATTATTATTTTTTACAAGGACAATTTTGTCCAGACATTTGGGATATTTCTCCTCCCTGACAAAGTTATCTTTGATAATCTTGTCGACTTTAGCTTCAATTTTAGAGGCATGAGTTGGGTGGGTTCTTCTTGCTCCTTCTTAAATCCCCAATTCTCTTTTGGAAAACCCAAATGATGATTGTCCACATTGTGATTAAGTCTAGGCATTTCTATATAGTTCCAAGAAAATATATCTCTATGTTTATTTAGAAATTAAGTATACATCTCTTTCTCTTCAAAAGCCAGGCTACAATAATTAGAGTAGGGAATGGATCTTCTTATGTACTCAGATTTACTTCTCTGATCTCATCCATAGTGGTGGACACACCTTCCTCAAATTCTGGAGGAGAGTCCTTGATATCTTCTTCTTCTTATTTATTAGGTGTCACTTCTTCTATTTCTACTTCCAAATCAGGTGATAAATAAAAACTTTCAGAACTATGGGAGGATTCAGTATTTGAACATACTAAAGAAGAGGAAATCATTTCTGACCCTATTAATAATGAAGGGTCTTCCTAGAGCATTGAATAGAAAATGATGGGTTGGTAATTAACATCCTTATCTTCTTTTATTATTTCAACACATTATTATAGCTTGATTGATGAATCAAAGACTTGCTGAAGTTCGGTGGATGAAAGGAAGACATCTCTATTTAAGATTTCATCATTGGTTATTAGATTAAAAATTTCTCTCATGTCATCATACTTGATTGTCACAATTGACATTATGGAATTTACTGGATGAATGCTTGAATTTGGTTCTATCCTTTCAATTTGATTGATAGGAAACAGGTAATCTATACTAAGATGTTTGAATGGGTTAGGTGAGATCGTTTCTAGGCCATTCAGAGCATTGGTTCTTGTTAAATCTTTTTCCACGGACCTCTTTCTCTTTGTGTGATAGAATTATACATCAATATACTGAGATTCACACATTTTTAATGGAGCCTTGTCACTATAAAATGTCCCAGTTTGACCATTGAAACAATACTTGATACATTAGTGATATGAAAAAGGAATTTCCACATGTCGATGTATCCCAATCCTTCCAAGTAGAATGTTGAATGATATGTCCTAATGGACAACCATGAAATCTGAATTAGATACCAGATCCCCAAACTAATTTCTAAGTGTAATCTCACCTAGAGGTTCTTGTTCATTCTTTTCATGACCTTGAAACATAAAAGTGGAAGAAGATAAGTCAGATTTAGTGAGACCCAATTGATGAAGTGTACATATGGGAATGAGGCTGACTCCTTAGCCATTATCAATGAAGTCTTGTCGGATTTATATGTCATTAACCCTTACATATAGATAAAAGGGAATGATGTGTCCATTTACAAAATCATCCTCATCTTCATCTATGAAAGATATAACCACATTACATTTTTCCAGATCATTCTCTATATGGTAAACCTCAGTAGTAACAACTTCAGTTTCAAACTCTTAAGAACATTAAACAGCCTCAATAACTACTTCTCGAAGATCATTTTACAAATTCAAAGCATCCAGGATTGACAACTTGGTTGGTACTTGGTCTAGATATTTCAAAACATCATAATTTTGGTCCGGAGGTCTACGTTTTTCAGAATGGATATGCGGTTGTCCAGGTGCCTTGGAAGTTGACGCTCTTGATGTAGATTTACCATGTGTTAGGGAAGAAGCTGTAAATAATTCTAATCTTGGTAGATTATATTGATTAGTTCTATTTAATTTCCAAGAGAATGATGGTGTAACATCTAATCAGTCTTCCAAGATGATCATGTCAGGGTCAATCCTATCATGTGTGGGAAAATTTTCTTCTTGTTGTTGATCCCATTTAAGGGATCTCCCATGAGTTTCTGCCACATAAATGGTTCAAGAAAGGGTATAGTTAATATAGTGGTTTCTAGCATATCCATGTCTTCCCATGTATCCTTTACCTTGAATTTTTTTTAGTTCCCCAATCAGGTGGAGAGAATTCCAGTTCATAAATGGAATCATCACTTGTATTGGGGTCTATTAAGTGGATAATGTTAACAGAACCAAGGATCAATTCTTCATCTAATAAAGATTCTTCTTGACAAGTCAGTTTTGGTTGTTCCATTTGAAGGGGTGGTGCATATGTTTTTTAGCAAGATGGCATGAAATCTTCCAAAGTCAAGGGAAACATTGACCTTGACACGAGCTCATTTTATTCTAACTGCTCTTTATCTTTATGATCATGTCACTTCTTTGGGGATTGACCTTTAGAGGACTGATCTTATGATGAAGATGGATTTGCTGTAGTGGAAGTGGAAGGAGACACATTTGGTTATTTCAACTGTGTTTATAATATGGCATGAGTTTGGATATTCATTTTCCAGACCATCCAATCATCAAACTTTTTGTAAATTTTTTCTTTTGACTTCCTATCATTTTCCTTCTTTCTATGGATCAGTAGCAGTAACACATGCTACTTGGGATGATGAACTTTTTAGTTTCACTTGTCTAGAGTCTACCATTTTTTGCAGGAGGTCTTTGAAAAAACACTTATGAATGGGATGCCCCAATATTTTATGGAAGGTGAAATAATTTGGGATATCTTCATCTACTTTTTTATTCAGTTTCTTTGGCCTTGGAAATTGAACCAATTTTTTTTTATAAATCTGAAATGAAGTAACAAAAAACTTTTTCAATTTGAAAAGAATTAACTTTTTTCTTTAATTCCTCAAACTATCTTCAACTTTGATATTTTTGATCATCTTGATGAGGCGGTCATTCCTACTAATTCTCAGGATGTGGATATCTTCCGTACGATGAAGGTTTTGAAGTAGAAGTGGGTACATGTGCTTATTTGAGTGTGAATATTGTAGCCTCTGCTTTCCCTGTTCTCCTTCCCAGAGCTAATGGAATTACATGAGATTCATCTTTGGTTTCCACAATGTAATACTCAACTTTTTGGGAGATTTAAGAAAGTTCTCAAAACTATCTTATGTATATCATAGGGATTAGTGGTGCGTGTAACTCATCATGCAGATTTTCCATGCCAATTGGAAGTGACTCTTCTTGAGGGAGTGCTAGATTTAAGGAATATGTTAATCCTTTCCATCAAGAAATGAAATATGAAAATATTTTATTCTCCCTTTGTTTTCAATTTTTAAGATAAAAAATTGTTGTCTTTAGAAGCATTGAGTTTAATTGGAGAAGGAATTTCTAATGAAGATCTTCCCATCCAGTAATTGACCGAGACTACAAACTTGTATACCAGACAAAGTTCGACCCCTATAATGATTGAAAAAAACATATAGTATTTACTAATTCTTATTGTTGAGGGGTACCCAACATGGGATCACAATGAGAAATAAAATTTGTTAAGTACTACTCCAGATCTCTCGAACCATTAAATATTAGAAATGTGGTATTCACAATGTTTGGTGGGGGAGGGATCAGATCTACCCATTCAGGGTAAGCATTATTTTATGGTTGTATTAGTGCATGCTGTTCTTCCAAAGCTTCCAATATATTTTTTAATGCCTCAATTGTATTCATAATCATTTGGGGAATATATGGATGATATGGAGCCTATACAGGTATAACAGTTGGACCTTGAACTAGCGTGACAACTGGAAAAACCACCAGTGGTGGTGTTGTGGGTATTTATCTTGGAGAACCCATGGGGAGAGGCCTATAAATATGTGTTTGATCTTGTCCTAGTTGTGTACCCAATGGAGGTAATTCATTATCTGCATCTATAGTTTCAAAAAATCCTCTTTGCTGAAGAATTTCTATAGGATGTGCAAGTTGAGGATCTTCTTGTGGAGCATGTCTGGAAGAAATGCTACTTTGAAGTAACTTTTCATTGATTATTTTTAATTCATTCATCTCCTCCTCTTGCTGGGAAAATATTTCTTCAAGTGGAAGAGATTGACCTTCTTCAGTGGAAAAGTGAGATGTGATGTGACCTTTACCTTTTCCCTTGTTAGATGCCTTTTAAAGAGGTTGGAGTTGGTTACTTGAGGGAATACCTAGATTCTGGGTAAGCCTTTGATTTTAGGTATGCACAACTCCTTCACTTGCTTCAGTGTGTACTGTTTTATGAATCAGAACTTCATCCTCCAACTCCCCTGAAATGGAGTCATTTTCTTAAGGATCTTCCGTAGTGCTATTAAGGACATTTATTGACACGAAATGCATTGGTGGAATTATGTCAGTATCTTTGTAATATCATCTCCTTCTGTATACTCCATGAGACTTTATTCTCCTATATTATGAATTCCTGAGAACATTTTTATAGATAGTAACCTAAAGGGAATCCTTGTATAGTTCATTTGTTCATTCACTTTGTGGCTTTTTCCCTAATCGGGATAAAATAGACTTCTGTTGAGGAGGGGATTTTAGATGTGGAAAATCCCCTTGCCCTATAGGTTGTAGATGTACTTGTTCTTCAAACCTTGGAACCTTGTTTATTGAATTCAAAGGCTGAGTTAAACTAGCCCCCATCCCTGTAGGATGGGGTGGCTTCTGAACTGCCTTGGCTGATATTTACGCAGCTACTCTTCTGATTTTGTGAATTTTGGTCTGAATATTGGTTGGGTGAATTATCTGACAACCACTTAAATAACCTATTTCGGAAGACCTTTGTGCTATTTCAGATATTTTCACAATCTTATGGCTTACATCCTCTAAGCGAGAGACCTGCTTAATGTTCTCAAATTCTTGATTCAAAAGTATCTCAACAGTTTTCTCTCTTTGGGCCTGACTCTAATGAGAGCTAGTTGAGGCCCTGTCTTGAGTGTATCTTTGATTACACACAAAATATATTGATTGTATCCAGACATGGGAAATAACATTGCATGAGACCAATTTTGGTGTGATTTTCTGATTTTGGAGCATTTTGAAATGCAATTCTTCATGTGCACCCCATCCTCTAATATGAACACAATATGGGGTATCAAAAATTAACTGGCATATCCTCTTTAGTGCATCGTGGAATGTACACTGAAGGGTTCCCTTTTACTTCTAAACCTTTGGATGTCAAGAAACTAAGAGAGATTCCAAGTCAATTCGACATTGAAACCCTTATATTACCTTTACATGACTTTTATATTCATCATATGGAAATACTTTGGATTTTATATGACAATGAGTTTTCCATATGATGAGTCAGATATCATGAATGAAATCTTCTACAATGAATTATAGAATGCGGTATTGAGAGGTTTGCAAAGGCCAAAACATGACTGGTATTTCACCCTTAGCTAGTTGTTTTCTCATATTCAACATATCTTCATCAAATTTTTCTAGAGGTTTCTCCACTTGGTCCAATAAGAGTTGACACTTCTCGATTGTTTTTTTACAAATAATATAATCAGTTACTTTTTCCTCAATAATATTAGAAGGAAAATGACCTAAGGGTGGTTCATAGAATGACTATAAACTTAGGATGTATTCAGGTTGAGAAAGTATTTCACCTATTAGTGACAAGGAATCAGACAAGATTGGCCTTATATTTTCAAGTACCTCGAGATAAGACAGAGGGTTACTGTGTCTCTCATCTAAAGATAGATTATCTAGATTCACTGAATTTTTAAGAAGCAAGACTTTATGATGTAGTGTTGGATGAGGAAATTTAGAATTATTTCTACTACTCCCATAATTTGGTAATGGGAGAGAAGGATCTTGATTTTCAATAGATAAATGTTAGAGGGATTAAAGAACTCCAGCATTAAGAGGATCCAGATCATAGATTTGCTCTTGATTTTCAAATTGTGTTTGGAAATACTTCTTCTTAGATGCTATTTTACATGTATTTGGGGCCACTTGCTGGGAGAAGTGGTTAGCATGGGCAGGTGTATGTGTCTTCCTTAGAGTGGTCATCACAATAGTCCAATTATCTCTAATTGGAACGAGAGTATGTTCTTGATCCGGTTTTCTTTATGATATGGGTGGGTATGCCCCATAACCCTCCTGGACTAGAAAAGAGGTGTGTATCTGCTCCGGTATGGAATATCGATGAGTCAACCCAGGTGTGGGGTAAGGATTATGTGTCTGTCCCCCCAGTACTGCTGAAGTTTCTATTATGATATCATGTCATCCTTCCAAAATATGGGTAGGAATTTGTGTCTTCCCTTTTACCATTGCTAAAATGTGTTTGGTGACTTCAGTGGCTAAAATGGGAATATACATCCATTCCGTATCTGGAGTAGGTGTATGTACCTACTCTTATCCTCTCTTTCCTGTGAGTGGATACTGACAGTAATCATGTATGGGGATAGAGAGTTTACTTTATCCCAGGTTTGTCATTGGAGCTTTCCGACTGACTTCTCCAAGTGCTGCCAAAGGAGAATACTGGTAGGCTTGATGAATGTTGATAGGTGTATTTTCCTAATGGCTATTTTCCACCAAGCATGGTTGACATATTTCTTTCAATGCTTACTAATGAGACTGTTGGAAGGATTGGTGAGTATAGGCATGTGTATGTTCCTACTTACCAGTTGTCACCATATTTTATTGGTGAGATTCCTTGAATGTAGTCTGACGAGTCTGTGGACTGGATGATAGTTTATAAGAAGGTGTATGTTCCTACTCATGGTACTCCACCAAATTTAAATGGAGGGATTGGTTGGTCACCTCTAGAAAATTTTGCTGGTCGGCAGAATTGGGACAAAAAAGTGTATATGCTCGTTCGTTCATTGACACCAAGTTAGGTTGACGGACATATTCGAAGGGGGAAAGGTAAGAACTTGCTCCCTTTTGGCCAGATGTTTCCCCCAATGGTAAGTATTGCGTTCTTGGGTTTGAGGGACCTAGGCTGAACAACTGAAGGCAATACCCCCATTATCTTGGGGGTTCACTATCACATGATTCTACTGGTGGTGATTATTGGTGGGAGCCCTTGAAAAGGACCCCTGAATCTTTGAGTTGAGTCTTTGAGTGACCCCTTTATCCACCTCCCTATAGTATAGGTGGGATTGGTAATTGAATTCTGGGGATAATGACCCGAAATAGTTGAAGACGATTGTTGGAACCATCTGCTTCTTAACCACTGGTCGTCACGGACCAGATGATCGAGGGTTGTTGTTAACTTAGAGAGCATGTCAAGAAACCTCCAGGGTTGGGATAGTACCATGTTTTCAGTATTCTCATACCAATAAATTTGAGACCCAATTTTGAAGATGCTGAGTGGGTGATGAAATCCTTCCAGACGATGAGGATCCAGCTTGAGCAGTGGTGAGGGCATTTACAAGAGAAAAATTAAAGGAATCCATTTGGAGTGAAGGACATTTTGAGAAAACATGAAAAACAATGAACACCATTAAAGTAAAATATTTTATACGGACACATGAATGATTGAGTCCTTTGTCTAGACTTCCTTTATCAATAGATAGGGGCCTGAAAGATGGGTAGCACTATCAACTTGGTTAAGGATTCACGTCAAGTTCACAATTTTTTTTACGTCTCCTAGAACGTGTATTCCAGTTAGGAATCACTATTTCTGAGTAGTTTCCATTGGATTTATTTATAGACCTTGAAACATCCAACATTTCTTTAACCAAAGGGACCTTCTTTCCAAAGGTAGGCATTGATTAGGTTTGGACCTACGATACTTAAGAACATGCATTGGTCAAGAGGATGAGAGGTCAGACTCATCACACCCTTTTGGGGGGAATTATTTCCTAATCCCAGACTCTCTTATAGATTTGATATATTTTCATGAATACTTATTAATTAACCAATTATAACGTATGTTTCCCTTGGAATTTTCAATCAATTATTAGCATGTGTAAAATTTATAATCATCCATATATATTTGAGGTTCTTTATTAATGGATACATTCATATGTATTCGAGATTCTCTATCAATGGTATCATCTCATATACCAGTTAGATATTATTTTAACCATTGTTCTAATAATACTAGTTTTTAAGACACTCAGTGGGGAACATTGTAAATTATTTTCATCCAGGGAGACGAATGTAAAGACCCAGATTTTACATGTATATTTTTTAATCATATGGAACTATTCTGAGACTGTGAAATCTGACAACATTTTATTCTGATGCACGGTGTTCCCGGAATGGAATTTTTAAAATTTCCTAAGGCATGTTCAGTAAGCGTGCGAGTGGAAAATCCTAACTTTTGAACAACCACTCAAAATTGAAATCTGAGGGCACTATTGAACTCACAGCACCAGGATTTTCTTAAGGGAGCCCTAACCTTGAGCGTAGTTGGTTAAGAGAGGGAGTTGGTTTTTTTTTGTTTTCATGGAGGATTAATAAAATAAATCTAATTTATTTTAAATATCCTCCATATCTATTTAAGTTTTGGTGGTGGGGACCACAAGGGGTGGTCGAGCATTTAATGCAGGACATTAAAAGATCAGTTACACAGAAATGTGTAACCAACCTACATGTAATTAAGGAGTTCCATTAATTGCACCAATTAATCAATCTCTCTTAACTATGTGTTATAAATATTAACTCCCATCGTCTCTATTTTTGAATTTTTTGGTGAAAGAAGAGGTGTTTTTAGGAGAGGAGGATTTTATAGAAGCCTCTTGATGAAGAAAAGATCCATCAAGCAAGAACTGAAGAATGTCGTTCGAGCGGCATCGTTGGATGATTGCTTCGGGATCGACGAACATCGACCCATCTTCAAACGCGAGATGCTATCCAATGAATCATGAGGTAGTGTTTTTTCTTGTTTAAATGTCAATAGTTGTTGAATCATTTATCTTATCCCTTGATAAGATACTAACACAGAGGGCACAATCTAAACGAACAAGGCTCGATCCCTCCACCACTTGTTCAATTTTTGCGTTCTACGTGGGTGAATTTTCGGGTTGGATGGAACCCAAATATGACGGTAAATAAGAGAGTGAGATGACTCAGGAAGCCCGTAGGTGCAATCGGATGAAAAAACGGACCACCAGAGCTCACCCGAGGGCCCGAGGAAAACCACTGGTGCAGCGTTGGAGCGGCGGCACCGGCGACCCACACCAGTAGGCAATGGTGGCATCCGACACCGGCCGGCCCTGGCGGTGGCAGCGCGCCATCGTTCACTGTAGGAGGAGGTTGCGGCACTAGGCCGTAGTTCATTGTTGCACGCTGTGAGAGGAGGAGGCCGCGGAGGAGAAGCGGTGCATTTTCGCGCGCTGCTGGAGGTGGTCTTGGCTCGAAACTGCAACAGAGGAGGGACCCGCTCCCTGCGAGTCCTATTGTAATCAGGTAGTGCCATGTGGCACCGTTACTTCAAGTCCTGAATGGATTAGCTGTTTGGAAGAAAGGGGGGAAATGCCTCTCACTGTGCTAGCTAGGATGGGCCCTGCACCCTCCTGCAGGCTGAGCTGTGCCCCCCTACGGCTGGGTTGTGCCCACCTGCGGGTGGGGCTACACCTCCCTACGGGTCGGGCTGCGCCCCCTACGGGCAGGGCTGTGCCTCCCTACGGGTCGGGCCATGCCTCCCTGTGTGTCAAGCCGCGACCCCTTATGGGTCGGGCCGTGACACCCTACGGGCTGGGTCGTGCCCCTGCGGGTTGGGTTGCGCCCCCTACGGGTCGGACCGCACCCCCCTACAGGCCGGGTCGCACCCCCTGTAGGCCAGGCCACGCCCCCTTGCGGGTTGAGCTAAACCACGGTCTATCAGGCCAAGCACACCATGTCCTAGCCAAACTAGGCTGGCCCAGGCCAGCCGGGTCACGTTGACCCAGACCAGGTCAGGCCGAGTTGGTCCGATAGGGTCGGACCAAACTTAGACCCATTAAGGCCCAATTTCATTTAAAATGCCATAACATTAAATCCAAATGTCTGTTTGATGAAATGTCTATGGAACTGTGATCCTTGGATTGAGACGGTCCTTTTGGTATACTCCACTCAAATTTTGGAGAAATTTGGAGTATAGGCAGGTTGGTTTGAACCAGAATCCAACCGGGCCCTCGGTACTAAAACGCTTATAACTCACAGACCGGGCGTTCGATTGATGCGCCGTCTATTGCATTGGAACCCTTATGACATGGCAGTCCTTTGGGTTACTCTTTTGTGGATCTTAGTGGTGGTCAAGGTATGACCAATATCTCGAGGACAAGATTATACAGAACTTGAGAACACCAGGTGCGGGGAACCCTGTGGATGGCTGTCTTGGAAGTGATATCTCGAGGATCAAATTATACGGAACTCGAGTGCACCGTGTGCAGGGAACCTTGTGGCTAGCTATCTTGGAAGTAGAGACCTTGTGTGGATCAAAATCGTTTCTACCAGACGAGAACCAGTTTTAGAGCGACCCATCGAGGATCAGCAACTAGCAACCCTGTGTGGATCAACATCGAGCAACCCTGTGTGGATCTGCATTCCAGCGATTCTATGTGGATCAGCATTCTAGAGAACCTGTGTGGATTAGCATTCTAGAGACCCTGTGTGGATCAGTAGTAGCATGACTTGGTGAGGACTAGCCTTATAGTGGCTCGTCGTGGGAGAACAACCTACGTCCAAGAGTGGATCGATAATAGAAAAGATTCTCTATGGATTAGTTGTGGAATCTATAAATGTAATAACTTGGTATAGCTTAAGACTAATCATCTATATTCCTGATCTCTGAGTTGTATACCTGGTGTCAGTGGACTATTTCTCTATGCCTTATGATTGAGGTTTTCCTTGTGGTTTTTCCTTTGTGGAGCTCTGGGAGACCATCTGGGGTCTCAGGGTCCCTACTGAGTATTGTTATACTCACCCCTTCATGGGATTCACTCGCACCTTGTTTTGTCTTGTGAAGACGATGGAAAACTTTGAACAAGTTTTGGGAGCCAGGAAGGGATAATTCTCAGAGGGGGACCTTTAGACGTGATGTGACGGAGTGAAGATCGATTGTGAGTTATACCTACCCTTTTGGTAAGAACCTTGGCAGATGATTCTGGGATCTATTTTTCTAATGCTATTGTACTTTTCAGTTAGGATTATATTCCGGCCCCTTTTACTTATAGTACTCACCGCATTTTACTTTTAGTTCATATCTCTTTACTACTGCATTTTTACTACGTGGGTTGTGCTCATTGTATTCTTGGACTGTGTGTTTGCAGGTTTAAAGGAAATGCCTTCCTTTTTTTCAGGGATATACCTTTCGGTTCTAGTCACTAACCCCTGGCTTATGGAAGGCAGGATTGAAGTAGTCACGACACGGAACCCGGGAGGAAGAGTTGTGACAAATTGGTATCATAGGAGTTGGTTCTACCGAAGAACTAGGACTCTGATCTTTTAATAGAGTAATAGTGTTAAGTGTTTTGAGTGTGGTTTTCTATTCGGGGAGCTAGTGTTGGTGCGGCGACTGACATATCCAAGCACCAGGACATTGAATTCTGATTTTCGACTCGGTGCACAAAAACACCGATTGCATGTGTTTTGAATTTTTTTTTACATTGATATCTTTTGAGTTAGGTCACTAGGTATAACTTTTGGCTGTGGTGCACCTATTTCCTTTCAGGATTTTTCCACATAGATAGCCATCTAGGATTCCAGTGAGAGTTTGTGATGACGGCCCACCAAGTGACGAGGCTTCGGTGCAGGGACCTCTTATGACGATAGTACCATCAGGTGGTGTACCAGCAACACCACTACCCATTGGGTTTCCATTTCCACCAGCCCCACCAACAGATGGTGCATGCCGGTTGAGTGAATTGCATGAGTTTTAGTAGTAGAGGCCTCTGATGTTCTGAGGAGAGACTGATATGCAAGTGGTTGAGGACTGGCTGGAGGCTCTGGCCATAGTTTTTTTCCTGGTTGTGACACCATCTAACCAGATGGTGATCCTAGCTGCCAGTCTTTTCCAGGGTGCAGCAAGGATATGGTGGAGCTTGACGCTCTAAATACACGATGAGACGACCCTCACCTAAGAAGATTTTGAGGGCCTCTTCAGGGTATAGTTCATTCCAGCAACTCTATGCTCTATGCGTATATAGGTGCTGCTACACTTACAACAAGGCATCCTAACCGTGACACAGTACTCAGTGAGGTTCACCCACCTCTCGCGCTACTATACTCACATGGTGGAGGAACCTTTCTTCAGGGCTCAGACATTCAAGCAGGGACTCTGATGGGAGATCAAAGCTTTGATGGTATCTCTCAGCATCCTGACACATTCTAGAGTGATGGAGAGATCACTCTTAGTGGAGAACTTCCTTGTTGACCAGACACCGACAACAAGACCCACCATCGGGAGACACGCTGCAGAGTCATCTGCAGCTAGTAGTAGGAAGATGACACAGATGTCCAAGAGGACCAGACCTTCAGTTGGATGACCTCGGGACATAGGGTCAGAGGTCCGAGGCTCACGAGGTAGAGTAAGCCAGCAGAGGAAAATATTGTGCTTCATGTGCGGCGGGAAGGGTCACATGGCTCGTGACTGCCTGACCAGCCACACTGACGACCAGAAGACGGTTGAGGGACCACCAAGGAAAAGGCATAGATTTAAGCAGGCAAGTCTTCATGCAGTAGGAGGATGTGGCAGAGGATCTGGTCGTGTAATAGGCAGTGGGCGACGATTCGATGTTCTAACGCCACCACCTCCAGGTGGACCACCCGACCATAGGGAGTAGGTGGACAAGGATGAGATCATCTCTTGGTAGCTGAGGCCTATGACCATAGAACTCTAAAGATGATTTGAGTTATGATTTGTGTCTACTCCATCTTAGATGCAGTACTTATAGATATAGGTGTCAGTCACTCTTTCATTTCCACAACCCTCATTCGGAGCTTAGAGATTCCAGTGGAGTTGTTGGCTCGATCCTTATGTCTAGAGACTCATGTGGGATGAGATTCGATGATTACACAATGGTTTTGGTAGTGTGATCTTACTATAGGATGTGAGAGCTTCGGTTGGGATCTTCTAGTAGTGACATTGAGGACTTATGATGTCATCATGGTTATGGACTAGCTATCCACAATCCATGCTCAGATTGACTGCATTAGGTGAAAAGTGCGGTGTGTCTGCAAGGATGGGACCAGGTTTTCCTTCACCAGTGATATGAGAACCTTTACTGCATAGGATGGACTTAACTAGAGGAGGGTGTATCCAATCACACATCAGTTTTATAGCCTTTCCCTCAGATCAGTTGATGTTGAGAGTCTGAGCTATCTTGTAGTGGTGGAACAGTATACTGATGTCTTCCCTGGTGATGTTTTGGGACTACCTCCTCATAGAGAGGTGGACTTCTACATCGACCTGTACCCCAAGACGACACCGATATCTACACCAGCATATCAGATGTCTCTCACATAGCTTTGTGAATTAAAGGTAGATCTAGAGGACTTGCAGAGGAAGGGGTTCATAAGGCCCAGTGTTTCTCTATGGGCATCCCCGATTTTGTTCGTCAAGAAGGCATATGGGAGTTTGAGGCTCTGTGTGGATTTTCGGAACCTAAAATAGGTGACCGTGAAGAAAAAGTATCCACTTCCGAGGATTGATGTTATCTTTGATCAGCTGAAGGGATCTCATTGGTTTTCAAAGATAGACCTCAGATTAGGATATCATCAGCTCAAGGTATGAGATGATGACGTGTAGAAGACGACCTTCAGATGTAGGTATGGCCACTATGATTTCTTGGTTATGACATTCGGCATGACCAATTCCCCTATAGTGTTCATGGGACTCATAAACAAGATATTCCAGCCTTACCTTGATCGTTTCATGGTGGTCTTCATTGACGACATCTTAATATACTTGGCATTAGAGGAGGAGCATGCCACACACCTATAGATAGTTATGGATACACTCTGAGAGAACCAACTTTATGGTAAGCTCTTGAAGTGCCAGCTCTAGATACGAGAGGTCCACTTTCTAGGACACGTTATTTCAGAGACTAGAGTCGCAGTGGATCCAGCGAAGATACAGGTTATGCTTTCTTGGGAGCCACCTAGGAGTGTGACCGAGGTGAGGTGTTTCCTGGGGTTGTCTAGGTACTACTGAATATTTATACCTGAATTTTCTAGAGTTGTGACAC
This sequence comes from Viscum album, assembly GCA_963277665.1. Lineage (NCBI taxonomy): Eukaryota > Viridiplantae > Streptophyta > Magnoliopsida > Santalales > Viscaceae > Viscum > Viscum album. Next base: position 807,625,301 of record OY728126.1, on the reverse strand, counting down.
CCTTTTCATTATTGACAAAGAAGGGACAACCTTTCGTGTGGACGGAGAGATTCCAACAGAGTTTTTAGAAACTAAGGTAGAGACTGATGAGTGCCCCCATCTTGAGGCTACTAGAAGAGGACATTGGGTATGTAGTATACTATAAAACATCAGGGACCAGAATTGGATGTGTCCTGATGCAGGAGTGAGCAGTGATCACTTATGGTTCACGACTGCTGAGACGACATGAGTAGAACTATGCTACCCATGACCTGGAGTTAGTATCAGTGGTCTTTGCACTGAATATGTGGCAAAACTACTTGATGGGTGAACGACTTACTATTTACTCTGATCACAATAGTCTCAGGTATATCTTCTCACAGAAGGACCTGAACCAAAGACAACGGTGTTGGCTAGAGTTCCTCCAAGACTATGGCATTGAGATAGTCTACACTCTTGGGAAGGGGGATGTAGTAGCAGATGCACTTAGCAGGAGGTCTGGTCTACAGTTGCTGATTTAGGTGTCAGAGTAGCTAGTCGCATTGCAGATATCCTTTGTGGATAGAGATGGAGTAGCTTAACTCTAATCTATGACTGTCACTCCCCCACTTCTTCAATGAGTTTGGGAGGCACAGCTTGGGGACATTGACTGCGAGGCTCGACGTGCTTAGATATCCTTTGGAAATAGACTTGATTGATTTTCTAATGGTGGGGAGCATGTCATCCTCTTTAGAGGATGCACTATGGTACCAGTGATGCTATAGGAGGAGGTGTTGAGGGATTTCCATACATCCCCTCTGGCCGTACATCCTGGTGTGGCGAAGATGTACCAGGACCTCCGATGTCAGCATTGGTGGCCATGGATGAATAAAGTAGTGTCATAGTTTGTTTCTCAATGCCTCCCTTGTCAGCAAGTGAAGGCCAAGAATCAGGTTTTAGTAGGCTTAGCACAACCACTAGAGGTACTAGAGTGGAAGTGGGATGGTATCTTCATGGACTTAGTGACAGGTCTACCACGGACGTCCAGGGGACATGATTCCATTTGGGTGATCATTGACCAACTAACCAAGTCGGCCCATTTCCTACCCATCCGAGAGTAGGGATCAGTAGAGGTCTTAAGACACCTCTACATACAAAAGATTTTATGGCTTCATGGGGTGCCATCAACGATCATATCTGACCGTGATGCGCGTTTTACATCCTAGTTTTGGAAGGGATTACATGAGGCGTTTAGGACTCAACTACATTTGAGCACCACCTTTCATCCTCAAATGAATGGTCAGATGAAGCGGACCATTTAGACACTCGAGGACATGCTTTGTGCTTGCATCCTTGATTTTGGCTGCAGTTGGGGGGATCACTTTTTCTTGGTGGAGTTCGCGTACAACAACAGATATCACTCTACAATAGGTATGGCACTGTTTAAGGACTTCTATAGTTGACCATGCAGATCACCTCTATACTGGACATACCCAGGGGAGTCAGCACTTATGGGTCTAGAGATGGTACCACTGAGAAGGTGCAGATCATCCAAGAGTGGATGAAGACTGCACAGAGCAGGAAAAAGTCTTATGCTGACAGGAGACTGAGACCTTTGGAGTTCGAGGAAGGAGACCATGTCTTCCTTTGGGTCTCACCTTGATGAGGTTTATGGAGATTTTGCTAGGGCGGAAAACTATCTCTAAGGTTTATTGGATCCTTTCAGGTTCTCAGTAGAGTTGGCAAGGTGGTGTATCACCTAGATCTTCCCCCGTAGATGTATCAGGTGCATGATGTTTTGCACGTGTCACAGTTGAGAAAGTACGTGCATGATTTATCACATGTTATCGGCTGGGTCGAGCTGGACATTGATGATGGGGTGATTTTTACAAATGTTTTAGTGTATATTGAGGATCGATAGGATCAGGTCCTTCATGGATGATCAATACCTCTGGTGTGCATTTGTTCGCATCACGAGAACTTATAGGAGAGCACATGGGAGCGGGAGACTCAGATTCATGCTCAGTACCCCCACTTGATTCCTTAGTCTATGTTGTGGTTTTTGGGGATGAAAATCCCTAAGGTGGAGATAATGTAAAGACCTGGATTTTCCAAGTAATTTTTTTTAATTATATAGAACTATTCTGAGGCTGCGAAATCTAACAGAATTTGATTCTGATTCCTGGTGTGCTCGGAACATAATTTTTAAACTTTCTTAAGGTGTGTTCAGAAAACGTGCGAGTGAGAAATCCTAACTTTTGAACCAGTGCATGAAATTGAAATCTGAGGGCACTGTTGAACTCGCAGCACCGGGATTCGCTTAAGGGAGCCTTTAACTCGACCATAGTGGGTTGAAAGAGGGAGGTGGTTTTTGTGGTTTTTGGGGAGGATTAATAAAATAAATCTAAGTTATTTTAAATATCCTCCACCTCTATTTAGGTTTTGGTGGTGGGGACCACAAGGGTTGGTCAGGAATTAAATGAAGGAAATTAAATGCCTGGTTACACAAAAATCTGTAATCACCCTACATGCAATTAAGGAGGTTCATTAATTACACCAATTAATGAATCTCTCTTAATTATGTGTTGTAAAGATTAACTCCTATCTTCTCTCTTTTTGAATTTTTTGGAGAAAGAAGAGTTGTTTTTGGGATAGGAAGATTTTGGGGAGCCTCTTGATGAAGAATGGATATATCAAGCAAGAACTGAAGAACGAAATTTGAGCGGCATCGTTGGAGGATTTCTTCAGGATTGACGAACACTGAACCATCCTCAAAAGCGGGATGATCTCCAATGACTCACAAGTTAGGGTTTTGTCTTGTTTAAATTTCAAGAGTCATTGAATCATTTATCCTCTCCCTTGATAAGATGCTAACATGGAGGGTGCAGGCTAAACAAACAAGACCCAATCCCTCTGCCTCTTGGTCAATTGTTGTGTTCTATGCTGGTGAATTTTTGGGTTGGATGAAACCCAAATACGAGGGTCAAGAAGCGAAGGACACGACTTGGGAAGCCCGTAGGTGCGATTTGATGAAAAAATGGACCACTGGAGCTCACCCGATGTCCTGAGTAAGACTGCTAGTGCGGCGTCGGTGCAGTAGCACCGGTGACCCACACTGGCAGGCGATGGTGGCAGCCAGTACCGGCTGACCACAATGGTCGTGGCACGTCATCACACACCGCAAGAGGAGGTCGGGGCACTAGATCATGGAAATCAGCAGGCGGATAGCATTGAACGTCCACGGAGGAGGCGGCACACCTTCGCTCGCTGCAGGAGGAAGAGTTCGTGGATTTTCAGCTATGGAAGTTGAGCAGGGCGGTCAACACCGGCTAACCATGGAGGTGGAGTGGTGCACCGTCATGCGCCGCTGGAGGTGGCCATGGCTCGAAGCCGCGGAGGAAGAGGGACCCTCTCCCTACGGGTCCTGCGGTGACCAGGCAGCACCAGGTTGCACCGCCGCTTTAAGTCTCAAACGGCTTAGCCATTCGATAGAAAGGGGGAACGCCTCCCCCCGTGCCAGCTAGGGCGGGCCCCGAGCCCTCCTACGGACTCAGACATTCCCCCCTGCAGGATGAGATGCGCCCCCTACGGGCTAGGCGGCGCCCCACTATGGGTTGGGTGGCACCGCCCTGCGGGCCGGGCCGTACCCCCCTGCGGGCTGGTTCGCCCCTCCCCTTCGAGCTGGGTCGCGCCCCCCCTACGGGCCGGGCCATGGCCCTTTGCGGGCTAGGCCGCGCTCCTTACAGGTTGGGTTGCGCCCCCATGCAGGTCGGGCTAAGCCTCCCTCCGGGCCAGGCCGCACCTCCCTGCGGGCCTAGCTGCGCCATCCCAGCGGGCCAGGCTTGACCATGGCCTAGTGGGATAAGCCCGTCGTGGCCCAGCCCAACTGAGGCGGCCCATTTCGGTTCGGGTCGGACCGGACCCGGACCCATCCAGGCCCATTTTCGCTAAAAATGCCATAACTAGAAATCCAGATGTCCGTTTGACGAACCGTCTGCGGTGTTGGGATCCTTGGAGTGAGGAGGTCATTTTTGGTATAATTTACTTGAATTTTGGATAAAGTTGGAGTATGGTCGGGTTGGATTTAACCTGAATCCAACTGGGCTCTTGGTACTAAAATGCTTATAACTCACAGACCAGGTGTCCGATTGACGCACCGTCTGCCGCGTTGGAACCCTTACGACATAGCGGTCATTTGGGTTACTCCATTGTGTATATTAGTAGTGGTAAAGGTATGAATAATATCTCGAGGAGCATATTCTACAAAACTTGAGTGCACTGGGTGCGGGGAACCCTGTGGCTGGTTATCTTGGAAGTAGAGACCCTGTGTGGATCAACATCGGTGCTACCTGATGAGGACCAGTTTTAGAGCGGCCCATCGAGGATCAGAAATAGCGACTCTGTGTGGATCAACATCGAAGGACCCTATGTAGATCAGCATTCCAACAACTTGTGTGAATTAGCATTCCAGCGACCCTATGTGGATCATTATTTTAGCGACCCTGTGTGGATCTGCAGTAGCGTGACCCGACAAGGACCAGCCTTATAATGGCCCATCATGGGACAGCTGACCAAGTTGTCATGACACATCAAATTGATCATGATTTTAATATTGATTTATAGTCTAGGGAAGACCATAGGCCATCTCTCTAGGAGCGTTGATAGGGTTTGAGTATGTATTTTCAATAAGAATTACTAAAAGAGGGGGGAGGTTTTGAAAAAATATTTAAGTAAATTACTCAATTAAAGAGTTAAATAGTTGATAAATAAATGTGGTGTATTAATAATTATGAGAGAAAAATATCATTTTAAGTTCACTACACATCTTGGATAGTTCATTGTTCTTAAAATTTAACATGGTTTTGTTAAATTCTTTGTTTGAAGGTTGTCAAGATTTTGACTCCCTTCTTTCCTCTTCAAATGATGCTTAAAGTACCACCCCTTGGAACAACAATCGTGTTTCCAAGATTTGGTTATCAAACATATAATAAGAGGTCTACCAAAGAATACTTAAATCTTATGTATGTGAGAGATAAATAGTATTATTGTGTTGTCCAATCGGATCAACCCAATATTCCCACTTGAAATCTCAACCCAATCAGTGTTGAAATAAAAAGTGTTCCACTTAATTATATCAAATGAAATGTAATCAGGGAGAATCATGTCAAGAAACTAAATAAGTGAAATATTAAACACAAAAATTATTCAAAACCAATAGAATAACATGTGATGGAACTCCCTTCAATGTTTGTGTATCTCCCTCAAAATGATCGTCCACAGTTTAGCTCACCATCGAGAGGAGGAGGGGGATCGGGTGGAAATCACTATTCATACTTGATCCCCCTAGGAGGATAGGGGCATCCAGAACTCCTTGGATGATGAGAGGACTTATTTGGGTCTCCAAAATACCAGAGCTTTTCCTCCTGGCTGAACTTTCAAATGAGGAGATCAAGGTTCCATTTTATAGGAAAATGGGAAGGTGGTTTTGAGCACACAGAATTCTTAAAACCACATATCACAGGTGTTTTGAACTCCAAAAATCCTTATCTCGATTTATAGAAAATAAAAAAGTTGTTTCCCAACATCTTGGATGTCTCCACCGAATTTTTGGCATAACTTGGACACCTATAGCATGAGATATGGACAAATCATAGCACACCACTTTTGACTTTGTGTAGATTTGGTGTGCTGGACGGATTTGGTTGGTTGGGCCACCAGATGGCCGAATGTGTCTTGGGTTCCTTCATATGAAATGTATCCCAATGAATTTTGGACTAGGCCACAAAAGTTCAGCCCAATTGGATGCACGGTCTAGTACAAGTGTGCGGATTAATCCACTAGTGTACTGGGATTCGGTGCAGTTTGTCCCATTTTTCTTGGACATCTTCATGGGCCCTCAAAATCACCTCCTCCTACAATGGAATCATCAAAAAAGTAATATTTACCTTTTTAACATTGATAAACATAAAATAAATGATTCAAAAATGGAATGAAACTTGTCATTATTTTTATAATTTTCAATATAAAACAAGTTTAGCACAGTGGTGTAAAGGTGAAAATTACATAGTGAATCGCGGTACGATCACACCCCCAAACCTAAACATTTTCAGTCCTAGGAAAAGTCACATATCAAAATAAAATGATGCATTTATATATTCCCAACATAATGAAGATTTAACATTTGAGAAAATTTTAATTCACTACAGTAATGTGATCAATGCATGAACCACACAAAGGAGCTCTTCCTAGTGAAAATGGAAAAAGATGTCTCATAAATCACATCACAATGAAAATTAAAGAGATTAATGACACCAATATGAGAAAGGAATTAAAAATTCAACCATTCCACTAACTATACATGTGTGTGTGTGAAAACCATTCCATGATATTCTTTCCACTTTCAGTCCAATAAATATAAGTTATTTTAAAATTATTCAGCATTAAATGAATTTTCACTAAACTTTCCCTACATCCTTTGCAATAATATTTCAAGACCCAATCACTTAAGCATTCACAAAAGTAAAATCATAATCTCCTGCCTAGATATCCCCATATGTTTTACTTTTCATCACTCCCATTATTTATTATTTTTGTTTTTTAGAAGTTGTATTTGGAACAAATCCCACACTCATCTCCCAAACCTTGTTTGATCTTCTCACGACACTAATTTCAATAGTTATAACAAGATCAATGGTTGAGTAGGAGTGGTTTTTGACCTACCCAAGACACAAATTTTTTTAGGGCGTACAACAGTTGAATATTAGGTACACATGCATAGGTCAATCTAGTACAGTAATAAAATAGATCGTATAAGGAATGAATGTATGAAAATATCATTTAAAGATGAAAAATATTAACCTAACTTATATTTACCTTATATTAAGTAAGAAATATTCACACTTCATGGTTTTGTGAAAAAATTTATGGAGATATTAGTGACACTTTTTTCCCAAAAACTACTCACACAAGGGGAATCATCATCTCAAATAGTGATACAACCATTTATATCATTGACAGAAAACCAATTCACTAAAAACCACTCACTGATGTTAACTTCATGCAAATATTCTTTTTGGCCATTCTTTACGGTATTTTTACTTCCCCCCCTTATGGTCACAAAATCATGGAACTTTGAAATTTTTGATGGGGGAAAAATAAAAATACCATAAAGAAGGTGAGAAAGAGAAGAAAGAAGAAATACAATGAAAATCTTAATGAACTCAACAAGACGGGGAAAAGTAAAAATACTATAGAGAAGGTGAAAAAGAGAATAAAGAGAAAAAAATGATGAAAATTCCTATCTAATTGAGGAATGTACCCATCCCCCCATACCGAGAATGTGCAGTTTCCTCACTGTAATAATTGATAAGGTGAGAAGGAAAGATAAAACCTCGTGTGTTTCACTGGTATGTTGCTTCTTGAACATGGAGTTCCTCCATCGGGAACTCCGAAAGGGCTTCATGGAAGTGTTTCAACTGATTCCCATTGACAGTGATGGTTTTCTTGGTTTCTTCATTTTGAAAATGAACAACACCAAATGGAGATACATTAATAATAGTGTATGGTCCAAACCAGTGGGAATGAAGATTTCCTGGATGCAACTTCAGCCTTGCATTATAAAGGAGGACCTTCTGCCCAATGAGGAACTGACGATGAAGTATAAGATAGTCGTGGGAAGCCTTGGTTTGGTCCTTATAAATTCTGGAGTTTTCATATTCATCTCTTCTCATTTCCTCCAACTCCTGAATCTGAAACTTTCTTTGAGAACCTGAACCATAAAGATTATAATTGCATTGTTTGATAGCCTAGTAGGCCTGATACTCAATCTCAATAGGGAGGTGACAACTCTTTCCAAACACAAGATGATAGGGTGACATTCCAATGGGAGTTTTGAAAGAAGTACAGTAGGCCCATAATGAATCATCAAGTTGAAGACTCCAATATTTTCTATTGGGTTGAACTATTTTTTCAAGAATTTGTTTTACCTCTCTATTTGACACCTCGGCTTAACCATTGGTCTATGGGTTATATTCAGTAGACACTCTATGACTGACCCCATATAGACGCAAAAGTGATTGCACTGGTCGGTTGCAGAAATGAGAACCCTGGTCACTGATGATGAAACTAGGTAATCCAAACCTACATAAGATTTGGGTTCTCAAAAATTCTACAGCTACCTTAGAATCATCAGTCCTTGTTGCTCGTGCCTCTACCCATTTTTACCCGTAATCAACTGTCAAAATACTGTACAATTTTCCAAATGAATTGGGAAATGGACCCATAAATTCAATGCCCCAAACATAAAAAATGTAAGGAAATAGAAATGGTTGTTGTGACATTTCATTTCTTTTAGAGACATTCCCCATTCTTTGACAATGAGGAAAAGATTTTAAAAATTCATGGGCATCTCAAAAAAGTGTTGGCTAAAAGTGACCAGAATTAGGGACCTTGTAGGTAGTCCATTGGGGACCAAAGTTCCCCCCACAAGAAAGAGTGTGAAAAAATCTAAGGACAGACTGAAAATCGCTATCGGGAACACAACGCCTAAGGACTTGATCACTACATGTGTGCCAGAGGTAGGGGTCATCCCAAATGTACCAACGAGACTCATGTTTCAGATGACCGGCTAGGTTTTTATTGAAATTAGTAGGAGTGCAAGATGCTACTAAATAATTTAAAATTTTAGCGTGCCAAGGAATAACATATTGCACTCGGTATAATTACTCGTCAGGAAACATGTCATTAGTGGGAATACAGGGGGATGAGTCAATTTCTGAGGATGGGGGAATCCTACTGATATGGTCATCCCCCACATTCTTTGCTCCTTTTTTATCTCTAATTTCTAGATTAAATTTCTGAAGGAGGATCATCCAGTGAATGAGACGTGGCTTGACTTCCAGTTTCTTAAGGAGATACCAGAGGGATGCATAGTCTGACTACACAATGACTTTGGACCACAAAAGGTATGACCTGAATATTTATAAGAAAAATACAATAGCAAGGAATTCTTTTTCAGTTGTAGTGTAGTTTTCTTGGTCAGGGTCCAAAGTATGTGAGGCATAAACAATGACATGTGGAGCTCGATCGACCCTTTGTGACAAGACTGCCCCAACTGCATAGTTAGAGTCATCACACATGAGTTCAAACGGTAAATCCCACCTAGGTGGTTGGATTACTAGGGGTGACGTGAGACTCCATTTTAACTTTTTAAAAGCTTCCTCGCATTCTTTATCAAAAAAAAATTCCTTTTCTTTTAGGAGTAATTGGGAGAGGGGCAGTGTAATTTTACTAAAGTCACGAATGAAATGATGGTAAAATCCAGCATGACCTAGGAAAGACCGAACATCTCATACATTTTTGGGGAATGGTAGGGAAGAAATGACATCCAATTTTGATTTATCTACTTGGATTCCATACCCATAAATGACATTCCCCAAAAATATACCCTGTCGCACCATGTAATGGCATTTCTAATAATTTAATACAATATTATTTTCAATACAATGACGTAGGATAGGACCAAGACTACTCAAACATTCATCAAAATAGGAGTCATAAATAGTGAAATCATCCATGAATACTTCCATGAAATTCTCCAGGTAATCCGAAAAAATACTTACCATGCATCGTTGGAAAGTACCTGGAGCATTACACAGACCAAATGACATCCTTCTATAGGAAAATGTGCCAAATGGGCAAGTGAAGGTTGTATTTTCCTGATCCTCGAGGGCAATATGGATATGAAAGTATCCAGAATACCCATCAAGGAAAAAGTATTGGGACTTTTCCGCTAGCCACTCTAGCATTTGGTCAATGAATGGAAAAAGGAAATGGTCCTTATTAGTGTGTTGGTTTAGTCGGTGATAGTCTATACAGGCATGCAAACTATTCTGCACACAAGTTGGAACCAATTCATTGTTTTCATTTTTGATTACTGTAAGGCCAGTATTTTTAGGAACTACTTGAACGAGACTGACCCATTGGCTATCATAGATGGAGTAAATGATTCCAATAGCCAATAATTTTGTTACCTCATTTTTTCAAAACTTCTAGGAGGTTTGGGTTCAGTCGATGTTGTGGCTGCCTCACTGGGTTAGCCTCATCATTTAATAAAATATGATGTGTACAAATTGATGGGATAATACCAGGAATGTCAGCAAGTGTCCATCCCAAATCTTGTTTATACTCCCTCAAAAGTTCAATTAGTCTCAATTTATGCTCAGGATGGAGTGAACTAGCAATGATGATAGGAAACTTGTTTCCATTCTCAAGATATAAATATTTTAAATCTTGAGGCAATTTTTTAAGTTCTAATTTAGGTGGATTTTGGATTGATGGGAGTGTGTGTGAAAGTGATAGATCACTAATCTTATATAACTGCTCAATGGTATCATCCTCGAATGAGGAATGAGCTTTTACAAGCTTAGTAGTATCATTGATGGTCAGTGGATCCTCAGTGTTCAAGAAATCATCAATCAATGGACAATCATGACACTTTTCTAGACCAATAAAACAATCAATGCATGAATAATTTCCTAGAATTTCTATCAATAAAGAAAACTCAGAAAGGGGATCAGGGGAAAGAAAAGTTGTTTTTTCAGGGGTAGGGAGTACATAAATTGAATTATCAAAGAGAGAGGAATGTTCTTCTAAGGGGTTCTTCATGGAATCAAGGATGTTGAAATGGACTATGCCACCACAAAATTCCATATATAATGTACCATTATGGACATTAATTATGGATTTGGAGGTTTTTAAGAATGGTCTCCCTAATATAATCGGTGAATGTCCATTCATCCTATTATCCTCCATTTTAAGCACATAAAATTAAGCAGGAAAAATTAAATTTTGAACCCTCATAAGAACATCCTCTAACACACCAGAGGGGTGTATGGTACTCCAATTGGCCAGCTGAACAAAAATTCCAACGGGCTTTAGTTCCCCAACCTGCAATGTAGAGTAAATGGAGTGAGGCATCACATTTATAGTGGAACCTAAATCAATCATAGAATTAGAAAAAGAATACTCCCCTATGGTGCATGGAATTAACAATGTTCCAGGATCATTTCACTTGGTGGGAAGTGATGGCTCTATCAATGCTGAAACATTCCTCCCCAAGATCACCTTCTCATCTCCATGAAGTCTCCTTCGGTGTGTACACATATCCTTTAGAAACTTGGCATACCGTGGAATTTTCTTCACAAAATCAATCAATGGGATGTTAACCTACACTTTTTTGAAAATTTCCAATATTTCCTTATCAAGTTCAGTTTCCTTTTGTTTTCTTTGTTGGGTGGCCCTTTGAGGAAATAGAAGAAGAATGGTTGGGGTAGGTGACTCATCAATGTACACCTTCTTTCATTTGGAATGGATTCTCTCAGGATAAGTTTCTTCAACATTTGGAACATTTTTAATGGTTGGGATAAAGGTTTCCTTGGGAGGGGGTGACTCTAATGGTGGATTAATTTTACTTTCTAGTTGTTTTCCACTTTTAAGGGTGATGTCACTAACATTTCCTTTATCCCTAGGGTTAACTACTGGTTGAGAGGGAAGTTTACCAGATCCGTGAATTTGAATTTCACCCACTGAGTTAGCTGGTTAGCCTAATTGGGTTTTAAGGTCTTGTATGGATACCTGAGTGGTTTTTTGGAATTGAATATTTTTTTCAGCCATTTGTTTCTTCATATCTTCTAGGCTAGGCTTGGGTTTTAGATGGGTTTATTGGAAAGGCTTATGGGGTGGTTGAGGTTTTCTGGGTGGTGGTGGTGGATGACTACTTTGACCCGGTTGGTTCCATTGTTATTGAGGTTGGTTTGAATACCCCCTTGCCTATAGACTTGGTTCTCCTTCCACCCAGGGTTGGATGGATAGTAAGGTTCTTGCCTAAAGGGTTGGTTATAGGGGCAACCTAGAAATATTGCCTCACAACTCTTAGATGTTTACCTCAATTGAGGACATTGGTCAAAGTAGTGGGTGTCATAAGAACATATACCACAATGGATGGGAGGAGGAGATTGGGATTTCCCTTTGGAAATAGCAAGTTGTCAAAGAAGGGTACTTACCTCTTCAAACTTTGTGTCCACCTTCTTCTCGAATTTAGTAATTTGTACCTCATGAACACCTCGAATCGGTACATTGGACCTTGAACCAAATTTTTGTGTGTTTTGCGCCATGTTCTCAATTAGGGTTCTTGCAGAAATTGGGTTCTTATCAACTAGCACACCACCTGCAGCAAAATCGATCATATTTCAATCAATAGGAATTAGACCATCATAAAAATATTGGATTAATAGTTGATAACTTATTTGGTGGTGTGGGAAACTTGAACATAACATTTTAAAGCGTTCCCAATATTCATGTAATGTTTCCCCTTGTGATTGTCTTATCCCACACATTTCATTCCTTATTGTTGCAGTTCGAGAGGTTGGGAAATATTTTTCAAGGAAAAGGCATTTCATGTCCAGCCAGCCTCTTATTGGGGAATTAAAATAATATAACCAGTATTTTTCTGCGTCTTCTAATGAAAAAGGGAATGCCCTTGACTTTACTTTTTCTTCATCCACATTTTTAGGTTTTAATGCAGAACACATCGTGTGAAATTCTTTTAAATTATTGTGTGGATCCTCTCCAGGAAGTCCATGTAATCTTGGTAATAGATGAATTAAACAAGATTTTAGTTCAAAATTTGGTGCCTCGCCTTGTAATTGAATATAGGTGGGTTGGATATCAACATCAGGAGAGGTTAGTTATTTTAGTGTTATACTATTTTCAGAAATGTTATTCACATTAATTTCAGTTTTAATTTGGGTTCTCGAAGAAGAAGAAGAAGGATCAATATGGGTGTTGATGTTTTGAGTGTCCTCCTTCAAAGGTTCCTCTTGTGTATCTCGGGGTCGCTGATGTAGGATCCTCTCCAATTCAGATTCAAAAGGTTGTAAATCTCCCGAAGTAGAATGTGTCATTCACCAAACCTACAAAACAAATATATCAGAATAAAAAAAGATAGGTAGTGGTATAAGATAAAATAAATAAATATTCACAAAAATTAAAAAAAAAACTTATCAAAAACACGCACTAAAACCAAAATGTTCCTCGACAACGACACCAAAATTTGACCGAGATTTCATGACAATTCAAATTGATTATGATTTTAATATTGATTTATAGCATAGAGAAGACCCTGGGTCATATCTTGAGAAGCATTGATAGGTTTTGAGTATGTATTTTTAATAAGAATTACTAAAAGAGGGGGAGTTTTTGAAAATAGATTTAATTAAATAACTCAATTAAAGAGTTAATAGTTGATAAATAAAGGTAGTGTATTAATAATTATGAGAGAAGAAGATCATTTCAAGTTCACTACACAACTTTTATAGTTCAGTGTTCTGAAAATTTAACATGGTTTTGTTTAATTCTTTGGTTGAAGGTTGTCAAGATCTTGACTCCCCTCTTGCCTCTTCAAATGATGCTTAAAGAAAAACCGCTTGGAACAACAATCATGTTGCCAAGATTTGGTTATAAAACATATAATAAGTGTTCTACCGAATAATACTTAAATCTTATGTATTTGTGGGATAAATAGGATTATTGTGTTGTCTAATCGGATCAACCCAATATTCCCACTTGAAATCTAAACCCAATCGGTGTTGAAATAAAAAGTGTTCCACTTAATTATATAAAATGAAATGCAATCAAGGAGAAGCATGTCAAGAAAAAAAAATAAGTGAAATATTCAACAGACAAATTATACAAAATTAGTAGAAGAACATGTGATGGAACTCCCTCCCATGTTTGTGTAGCTCCCTCGAAATGATCGTCCACCGTTTAGCTTGCCATCAAGAAGAGGAGGCTCAGGTGGAACTCCCTCTTCATATTTTATTCCCCTATGAGGATTGGGGCCTACATAACTCCTTGTATGATGAGAGGACTTCTTTGGGTCTCCAAAATACCAGAGCTTTTCCTCCTGGTATAACTTTCAAATGAGGAGCCCAAGGTGCCATTTTATAATAAAATGGGAAGGTGGTTTTGAGAACAAAAAATTATTAAAAACAATTGTCATAGGTGTTTCTACCTTCATACAGACTTATATCGATTTGGAGAAAATGAAAAGGTTTTATCCCCACATCTTGGATGTCTACACCGAAAGTTTGGCATAATTTTGACACCTATAGCACGAGATATGGATAAATCACAGCACACCACTTTTGACTTCGTGCAGATTTGGTGTGCTGGACAGATCAGGTCGGTTGGTACACAAGATGGCCGAATGTGTCTTGGGTTCCTTCATAGGAAATTTATCCCACTTAATTGTGGACTAGTCCACAAAATTTCAGCCCAATTGGATGCACGGTCTAGTATTATTGTGCCGATTACTCCACCAATGGGCTTGGATCCTATGTAGTTTGGTCCATTTTTCTTGGAAATCATCATGGGCCCTCCAAATCACCTCCTCCTGCAATGGAATCATCAAAAAAAAGTAACATTTAACTTTTTAACAGTGATAAAAACAAAATAAATGATTCAAACATGGAATAAAACTTGTCTTTATTTTTATAATTTTTAATATAAAACAAGTTTAGCACAGTGGTGTAAATGTGAAAATTACACAGTGAATCGTGGTACGATCAACAACGACTTACATCCAGGAGTGGATCGATAATAGAACAACTTCTTTGTGGATTAGTTGTGGAACATATAAATGGAAAAATTTGATATAGCTTAAGACTAATCATCTATATTCTTTATCTCTGAGTTGTATACTAGGTGCGAGATGACTATTGCTTCATGCCTTGTGATTGGGGTCTTGCTTGTGGTTTTTCCTGTGTGGAACTCTGGGAGACCTTCGGGGTCTCAGGGTCCCTAATGAGTATTTTTATACTCACCCCTGCATGTTATTTTCCCGCACCTTATTGTGTCTTGTGTAGATGAATGACAACTTTGACCGAGGATTGGGATCTAGGACTGGACGGTGCTTGGAGGGGGACCTTTAGACTTGATTTCCCGCTATGACAATCGACCGTGACTTGTACCTACCCTTCATGTAAGAACCTTTTCAGATGATTCTGGGAGTTTTTTTCTAATTTTTTTACTTTTTAGTTGGTATTGTATTCCTACCACTTTTACTTACAGTACTCACCCCATATTACTTTCGATATGCATCTCTTTACTACTACAGTTTTACTACATGGGTTGTGATCATTGTATTATTGTACTGTGTGTTAGCAGGTTTAAAGGAAATGCCTTCCCATTTTTCAGGGATATGCCTTTTGGTGCTAGTCTCTAACCTTTAGCCTTGGAAGGTGGACTTGGGGTAGTCACAACATGGGCCTTGGGGGATGGGTCGTGAAAACGGAGGTTTGTTTTGATGTCAGGATCATACCCATAAATGGGATACCTACAAATCCTTCTGAAAGAAATTGTAACCCTCTTAGTTTGGTGCTACTTAATGGGACACATTATACCATTTCAGGTCATGTGATAAGGACCTAGCCGTACAATTTAATGTCATGTGGTAAGGACATCTTATCTAAAGGTGCTTAGTCAAAGCTTGGTGTAGGACTTATTCCTATGTAGCCCAAGGAACCTGTAAAAGATATGAGTTTCCAAGTTAGATTAGACCCTATTGGGAATATTTCCTAGGAATTATACGGTTGATTTGAAGTTTTGGGTTTGAACCTCATGGTGGATTCCTATGTGTCTCACTTGGATGGAAATCAAAACCCATGTAATTCTATGAGTCTCATAGGATAGTTTAGTCCTTTGAGAGAAATGAGTTTGGTATTACTTCCTGAAAAGGATGCCTTTTATGGATGAAGTGAGATGGAGCTCAGGCCTTAGGATGGATTCCTACGTATCCCAGTTTTCATGAGAATCATATTTCTCGTAGTTCATTCAAGGTGGATCGTGTGGTTGTTGTGATCACAACAGTTCTTTAAGCCCACGTGAGTCGTGCTCGGTTTGAGAAATAATAGGATGTTAAAGATTGAACAAACCACACACACTTTTCCTCCTTTGTTGGTGGAAGAGGAAGGGACTACAACAACGATGGTGGAAGAGGACAGGGCGACGAACCTTTCCTCTATTCACTTTACATTAGAAAATGGTCTAATGTAAGGAAGGAGTGAAGGTGAAGGAAGTATAGAGGATCAAGACTTCAACCTTCTACATGAAAGTCTAGGCGATTACAGCAGTATGGTTTCCATAAAATTGTTCCTGGTATGGGAGAGAGACCTCTCATTTTTTTCAAAAGGAAAAGTAGGTGTGAACCATACCTTTCCTACCAGATACTAGATGTTCTAGGTTTTAGAGATGAGAAGGGGAGTTCACAACCCAAACCCTAATCCTCCAGACCGGGAACTTCCAAACACTATTCTTGGGAGAAAGATCCATGTGGCTAAAAATATGAAAACCCAAAAACACTCCATGAATCCTAACCCCAATTCAAAACAAATGTTAGAAACCTATGACTATGGATATACAAACCAAAATAGGAGACACGATGATGTGCCCTTCCCAAAGGATTGATAATTCAGGAGGTTTTAGTGAAAGTTTCAACATAATTTCTTTCATACAAGAGAGCCAATGAAGAATAAGACTTTCAAAGAATGGATTTGAAGAAGGCTTGATGAAAGGCTTGTATAGATAGAAGGGATAAGGTGAATCAAAAAAGGGTTCCCAAGTAAGTATCTGGCACACACGTATGGGTGCGCAAGTAAAATTGGGTGACCTAATGTTGACTTAAATGATGAACAACCTGGATGTTAATACTTAGTTGAGACTTTACTCAAGCCTTTAAGAGTATTCATAGGTATTCCCAGTAGTGGGGCGCTCAATTTCCTTTGAGAGGAATAGGTAGTGTGTAAGTGTTTCTGATTTAGGGAGGTTCCGTGCTTTAGGCATGCATTTGTTATGGATTTTGAAACACTAAAAGTACTTAAGTCCTATATTCCTCCTTTAATTTCTCTGGTCTAGGTGTTAAAGAAATACCATGAAGGATTCAAAACGCTTGGGTGAAATACTAGGAAGACCAGAGTAGCAATTAGGTTTCATGGAAATTTTTTCATACAAATGAAGGCCCCAAGGGTCTATTTATAGGCAAATAAGTTACCCTGGTCGAATAGCGATTGGGCGTGCAAGTGGTTTGCACACGAGAAATGTGGAACACAAGTACCTTGTGTGCCAACGGAGCCTTGGCTTGACTGGGGTGATCCAAATTTCAAGCCTTTGTAAATCATTATTTTCAACATATATTTTATCCTCATTTTTCTAAGGCATTTCCCTTTTTTCACTTTTTATTTCTATGATGGAACAGAGTGTCAACAACTCTATATGACAGGACATGGCATATTTACTGTTGATTTTGGGCATGTAACCAGTTTTGGGAAATGAGTATGTGATGCAAGTTTATTATTATTACATTTTCCATTAATTCTTTATTTATTGTGTATTACTCTTATGGATAGGTTATAGTCACCCCACATGTCTCATTATACCTCACTTATAGTTGGTAGCCTCTAGAGTATAGGGAGGCATTGTTGAGGTAACATACCGAACTGTCTTGGGGAACCAGTTATAGTGGAAAATGGGATGGGGTGTTACATAAATATAAATTCAATAAAATTTAATGAAATTTTGGAAACACATTATTTGTGACCCTCTAGGTCCTTTTATCAATGATAATATGGGGAACATACTTATATTACAATATTAGTTTCTTTCAACACATAAATGAACTCATAAAGAATCAAGTTAAAGTAGAAACTACAAAAACCTTCATACATATGCTATCATGTAATATAATCCATTTTCAACTAAAATATCATAAACTTGAGTGAATTATTCTATTATCAACCTATATTCTTGATTTATCTTTATTTTATTTTATGAAACAAAATCTTTTATAAACTACCATGGATATTGATTTTTGAAAGAATTTCAATTCTATCGAATGGATGGAGATATATTATTCCATTAATATTGAGGGTATAAATAATTCCTTGACCATTATATTAATTATATATTACATATGACACCTAACATATATTACCTTTTCATGATAATATATCATCATGATTTTCATATATACATCAAAGTATGTGATTCATGGTGCACATTTATAGTGAACTCAAGTATAATAAATAATACACACATCCACATATATTAATATCTAAAGAAACATAGAACATATGGAATTACTACTACTAGTTTTCCCTCATTACCACCCATCTTTGAGATCACCAAGTAAAAAATTCATGAGAAGAACTCTCAATTCTTATGATCAACCATAATTATATTTTTAGCATCATTTTTTCCCATATGAATGGTTTATCTAGAATATAATACATATTAATTTAGGAATATTTTATTAGAATATATAGGATATCATTATAGAAATGAAATACTATAACCCTTTTATGTGATAAATACTTTAAGAATGTTATTACATTAATATTACATAGAATAAAATCACTATGTGAAAATAATAAACATATTCTGGTAATTGAAAGTACAATGTATTTTTGTTCTAAGGTAGTAAATCCAATAGAATCCAACTTTAACTAGATAAGACTGATAAAAATTCTTAATATGTTAGATATAAATTTTTTTTTGTTATTTAACTAAGGTATGACTTTAGTCAATGGGTCTATCCCATTTTTCTCATTGGATACTCTTTTCAAAATGACATCACTACTTTGTGAAATAAATCTTAATATGCGATATCCTTGTGTATTTATCTTTTTTTCTCTTTCTTAAACATTAAATCTTTGATAGTACCATACTTATATGATTTTCATAATTTATATTACTATAATACTTTACTTTCATTATAAAATAAAATGATCAAGAAAAAATCATTTCATATTTATACTACTTTTTTAACTGTATAAAAATTCATAACATACATTGTATTTGTATATATGGCTATCACTGGATTTAGTAACCTTATCTTACTCAAATACATAGTATAACATCAATATAAGGAAAAAATGGGTTTTTTTGGAAGTCTATTTTTGTATCCCCTAGATAATTGTCATTCCTTCTTCTTCATATACTATGAACTTATCACATGTACTATCAAAAATAATATTGGATTGTTTTGACTCTTTCCTTATGTAGTTCTCCTAGATTTATTTTATATTTTTTCCACACTACATTATACATGAGTAATATGAAATCATAGTAAATATCATGGAATAAAAAATAAATATATTTGTTCATGAATATGGATTTATATTCATTATTTTTTTCTCATCATGTGTCATAACACATAATCTTGGAGAGACTTATTCCATTAAAAAAAAGAACAATTTATTCATGAATCATTATATCTTATAATTATAAGTACCTTATCAATATATATACTATGATTTGGTCAGAAAACAACATAGATCCATTTTTATTTAACTTGTTACCTAGAAAAGGGGTTAATAATTTAATTCATTCAGTGCAAAAATATTTTGTAAACTTACCCATAAATAATTATATGACTACTACCTATTTCCAATATTTTAACAATATATTTCACATAAAAATGATAGTTATCCCACTAATAATTTGTAGACATATAAAAATAAAAAACCAATTAATCAATTCCAATTATGATATATAAATAGGTCCTTAAAACATTTATATAGTAATCATGGTATCTACAACATAAACTATAATTATAAATTGATTTTAGAATTTTTATTGGTGAAAAAGGATTCCACAATATTAAACCCTTGATTATCCTTTAACATTTAATTACTATCCTTGATTTATAATTATCCACTTTACCATCCATGTCTAAATACCTCTTGAATACTAGTTTTTACTCTATTGATTTTACATCAATTAAAGATACTACCAAAATACATATCTTGATTTATGTATAATGAATCAATTTATGAGTTCATATCAAATTACCATATTTTGATTATTTTAATTTAATTCCTCATTGTAGGTTAAGTATGCATTATTATAAATAAATTAAATATGTCTCTGAACTCAGTGATTAAATGTATGGTATTGTATCTTAGAATCCCTTCCTTGGTGAGTTTAGGGTGTTGGAGGTTCCCTAAGGCAGCTCGGGGTGGAGATGAGGGCTTAAAAGGGTTCCAATACCATTTTTGGCATAATAGTTTCATAAAGAATTGGGTTTCACTATATGGAATGGTTGTTGAGCTTTGGGGAGGCCTACTATGGTGTACGGTCCTGTGAGGATGGATTTTGTAGCCATTACCATTTAAATATATATGTGTTATGGAGTAGGGTTGCAGTGTAGGCCCTTGAGTTCTAAAGTGTGGACAGTCTAGTTATGATGTTGGGTTTTGAAAGGTGTTATACCAATTTCAGTGTATCTACACCATCGGTGGAGGATAGGTAGGCTAAAAAAAGTCTCATTCAAGGAAAATGGGTTCTATAATATGGTGGTATCAACTTCTCTATAGTCCCTCTCCCCCTTTTATAATATTTATGGTGTGGTTCTCTTTGACATGGTTTTTGTAACATATCTGTTCCTGGTGCCGCCCAGAGGTGCCCCATACCCAGTTGGTCACATGGCATCAAGCTCATTTCCCCAAAGGCCAAAGGCTGCCGACTAGCAGTGAGGGACTTGGGTGTGATGGTGGGGAAACTATTCCCTCATTACCAGAGTAAAGTAGCAGAAAGAAATAGATAATAGTAGCGTAAACGGTAATAATACCATACAACAGTAAACAACATAAGACTGGAAGTAACTAAAAAACTGCATCATATATATATATATATATCAATAATAATTCATGTCACAAGTATTTAGGAAAGTATCCAAACAAGTGACAATGATGGAATACAGTATTAAACCAAATTACAATGGAAAACAAGTAAATAACTCCAGCAGCATCGCAAGACTTAGCTTGATCTCATTCTCTCCATCTTCACAGTAATCAAGTATCTGAAGTAGAAGGGTGATTTCCCTTATCTATAATTACAACAATATAATCAGTTTGGGCCCAAAATAATGACCCAAATAGGGTGTGATGTGAATACTAGTAGGTAAGCACCCAAAGATCTATGCCTAACTGTCAGTGAATATATATGGCAGACAATATGCAAAATGAAGTAATAAACAATGAAGTACTCAAAAGTAAACAATCATATAGTTTCAACTACATTCATTTAAATTTATTAAATAAACAACCAAAAAATCTCAAGCAACCCTCTGGGAAGTTCTCATGGTCTAACCCCTCTGGTTTAGCTTAAAAAAGACTCTCTGAGGAAGCACTCACCAAAAATTCCTCATGTGGTCTTTTATCGGTAAACTACAGACACTCTGGGGAAGCACTCAATGTCCAATTCCCTCTGTGGTCTCACAACTTGGAACTACATATACTCCATGGGAGCACTCAATTCCATCCCCCCAATGGTCTCACAATGTGAAAAGTATAACAGACACTCTAGGAAATCCCTTAGCATCCATTTCCTCTATGGTCTAGCTACACTAGGTTCCCACAGCCCTTTATAAGTCAATCGTTCACAAACAATATCAAGCATCCAAATTAAATCACAATCTACTACTTGTCTAAATAGCCACAAAGCATATCAGATAATATCACGTCATCCTAAAAACACTAGGCATAGAAAACAAAACAGCCTAACTGGCAGTTTTGGACCCAATGGCCATAAAAATAAAACATGTGAAACACATCCATAGTATGGAAAATAAACCTTATTCTCAATCAAGATCCCTAACTCAAGAAATCAAGTCATATTAGGCATTACGAGGTTAAAATCCTTACATACACAATACCCTGAACTAGGGTATTGGGAAATTTTGCGCATATAATTCAAAGACAAACTACATAAAGGCACAAACCACCTACCTCGGCATTGTAAGAATAACACTCTCGAATATCAGCCCTTGAATCGGCCTAAAATGATGTAGATCTACAAAAACTTCTAAAACCTTCAACTAATGATATATCATGAAAGAGGAGAAATCAAGGAATGATTCTCTAGAAGAAGTAAGAACTTACCGTGGAGATTCCAATGCAATCGATGGTAGTTTATTTAGAGAACAGATGGAGGGTCAGGGGCTTGGAGAAGAAACATTGGCTTCAGTTACTCCTGGATGAGACAAGACGAGAAGAATTGATTTTTGTGAATGAGACGCGTCCCCGGTCTGATTTAACAAATAAAAAGAAAAGTACATGGCATGTTCATTTAATAAACACGTCGTGTACTTTCATTAACCAGACCCCACTTTAGGCAGTCTCCAGGTCACCTCACATAGCCATGTACTCGGCCATTACACATTAAGTAAATGGTCACCCATGGAAACTGGGTACACAACGTGAACTTCAAAGTACACGACGTGTACTCCTTAAATTTTCAGAAACTATTATTTTTCTTAAAACACCATAAAAATAGGATCCATACATGAAAAGAAGATCTGGGTTCTTACAAACTTACCCCCTTAAAAAAAATTTTCCCTGGATTTTCCTAAGAAGGTGTAAAAGAAGAAAAATATTCATAAAATTTAGCCACTACGATCGTACATCGGCCTCCCTCTCCCAAATCTCATCCTGTACTCACTCGTTCTTCCATACACTCATACCGAAGGAACATACCGGCCACGGAGTAACTTTTCACTACGATCAAAAATCTGGATAGGATGCTCCTCAAATGAGGAATCCACCTCCAACTCAACCTCCTTGGGTTTAAAAACATAAGATGGGTCTGAGAAGTAATTTTGTAGCTGAGAAATGTGGAAGACGTCATGCATATCCTGGTACCTCTGAGGTAACTACAGCCGATAGGCAACCTGCCCAACTCTCTCCAAAACCACAAATGGCCCAACGTATCTTGGTGAAAACTTTCCCTATATCCTAATCCTTCTATGTCCCAAACTCAGTGTGACATGTAAGAAAACCTGATCTCTGACCTCGAACTCCAGAGGTCATCTCCTTCGATCAGTATAAGACTTCTATCATGACTGTGTAGTAGCCATCCTATTCTGAATCAACTATATATGCTCTGTGGTATCCTGAACAAGATGAGATCCCAGCATAGCTACCTCTCCTACCTCCAGCCAACATAGGGGTGATCGACATGGCCTACCATATAAAGCCTCATAAGGTTCCATCTGAATAGTTTCTTGAAAAATATTATTGTAGGAAAACTCTACCAAAGGTATGTGCTTCTCCCAAGAACCTCCAAAATCTAGGACGCATGCTCGAAGCATGTCCTACAGTACTTGAATTGTATAATTGGACTGGCCATATTTCTAAGGATGGTAAGATGTACTCAGAAGTACCTGTGTACCCAAAGCCCTTTGTAGTCCTTTCCAGACCTGAGAAGTAAAACGGGCATCCCTGTCTGAAATGATGGAGTTCAGAACCCCATGTAAACATACAATCTCTTAGATGTACACCCTTCCCAGCTCATCAAAACTAAATTTATCCTTGATTGTAATAAGTGGGAAACCGTTGTGAGTCTATCGACGGAAACCCAAACAACATCGTTCCCTAGAGGCAACCTTGGTAAGCCTATCACAAAGTCCATCGCGACATCATTCCACTTCCACTCGGAAATAGGTAACTTCTGCAAAATCCCTACTAGTCACTGATGCTCCGCCTTCACTTGCTGATAGGTGGAACACCTCATCACAAAACCAGAAACATCCCTCTTCATGCCTGGACACCAATACTGATGGTGTAGATCTCGATACATCTTGGTGACACTAGGATGAAATGCCCAAACTTAAGAATGAAAATCCAACATTAGCTCCTCAAGTATGTCTGCTGACATCCTTACGTGCCCATGAAAATGAAATATCTCATCCTCTCCTATAGTCCATCTAGGAATAGGGTCCTCTCCTAACACACTCTCATGTAGAACTAGGCCTTCAGAGTCTGATAGTTGCCTCATTCACACTCGATCAAGAAGATTCAAGGTAAAAGCTACAGAAGAAAGAAACATCTGCCCCTGTCTGTCATGAACCTCCAAATGCATCTCAGAGAATAGATCCATAAGCTTCCAATCAATGATGGCTTCATGAACAGCCTACATCTAAGTCCTCCTACTCAACACATCAACCATTATGTTTCCTTCCTAGGTGTGTAGATAATCTCCAAGTCAAAAGACTAAAGGTATTCAATCCACCTTTATTGTCTCATATTCAGATTGCGCTGAGTAAAGATTTACTTGATACTTTTTTGGTTTGTGAAAACCCAAAAATTCTCTCCCAGAAGATAATGTATTCAACAACGTAGATCATGAACAACTATAACCAACTCAAGATCATGTGTTGGGTAATTCCTCTCATGTGGCCTCAACTTTCAAGACCCGTACACAATGACGCCTTCCCCCTACATAAGTATCGATCCCAGCCCAATACCTAATACATCACAGTATACAGTAGAACTCTTTATCATCTCTGGAAATACTTGTATAAATACTGAAATCAACCTCCCTTTCATCTCCTAAAAGGATGAATCATAAGAATCTGACCTTAAGTACTTCACGCCCTTCTTAGTGAGCCCCATCAGTGGTGATGCTAAGCATGAAAAGCCCTATATAAAATGTATGTAGTATCCTTCCAGCCCTATAAAACTCCTCACCTCAAACATGTTCTTCAGATACTCCCAAGAAACTACTGCTCTCACTTTCTCTAGCTCTACTAATACTCTAGTCTCTGAGATAACATGACCCAAAAAGTGAATTTGGTCCATCCAAAAGTGTAATTTTGAGAGATTAGCATATAACTGATGCTCTCTCGGTGTAATCAAAATGATCTTAAGATGTGTGTTATGGTTGTGTCGAGTGTGAGAGTACACCACGATATCATCCATGAATAATACCAAGAAAGAATCCAAGTATGGATGGAACTCTCAGTTATTCAGTGCCATGAAAACTGCAGGCACATTCATGATACCTAACAGCATAACCACATACTCATATAGGCCATACCTACTCCAAAGGGCTATAAGAGGTATATTAGATAGTATAATGTGCAACTAATGATAACCAGATCTTAAGTAAATTTTTGATAACACACAGGCTCCTTTAAGTTGATTAAATAGATCATCAATCCTCAGTAAAGGATATCAGTTCTTGATCGTCAACAGGTGCATCTTCCAATAATCCACACAAAGTCTGAGGGTATTGTCTGCCTTATTCACAAACAGAAGTGGAGAACCCCAAGGAGATGTACTAGGTCAGATTAAAACCTTTTCTTGAAACTCCTTCAACTATTTCTTAAGCTCGTGAAACTCTGGTGTAGCCATCCTATAAGGAGGAATGGACACTAGTGTTTCTCCTGGCACAAGATCAATAGAAAATTCCACCTCTCGCTTCTAAGTCAAACCTGATAATTCCTCTAGAAATACATCCTTGAAATGATCCACCACTAAAGGAAAGTCCATCTATGAAGTTCCCTGGTTATCCAAATATAGACTAGAAATCTGGGTTGTAACTCCTCCCAACCCATGATGCTCGGGTCTTTCTCTACTCGCCTGGACATCCCATTTTCCCTTATGTAGAAAAAAACTACCCTCTGGTTTTGTAAAACTTACCCTATGATGATAGAAATCAATAACATCCTAGAAGGGAGCCAACCAGTCTATTCTGAGAATGAAATCATAGCTTGTAATATCTAAGACATAGAGGTCCCATAAGAAGAGACATCTGCCGAACTCAAGAGGGGACTCCTTGAACTAAGATACACTAGACGTTCTAGCCCCCAATGGTGTGTCCAATGTCAAGAAATTAGCATAAGTAAAGATACAAAACCCAAGTATCTCCACAACATCAACATATATGAAACTATGGGAATCCCCTATATTGAAAAGTGAATAAGCTAAAACCGAGGCAACTAGAATCATACCTCGAACTGTAGAGGGTCTGGGATCCCGCTTCTTCTAGATCTGCTTTACTCTAAATTCTATCCAGTAACACTGCCCTATAACCCTACCTGACCAACCTGAGCAGATCCACCCTATTGTCGCTAAAATCCTAGATACTAACTACCACGATCACAACCTCCACCTCGGCCTGAACAGTTGGAAGAACTCCAATTCCCAAACTAATGAGAAACTGGTGGTGTTGCTCCTGAACGAGGAGTCATAGAGAAACCCTTGTCATCCGCTTCTGGTGAGAATATTTTATAGAAACACTTAAGATGGCCCATCTTTCCACAAGTCCGACACTCAATTGGGTCTCTCGAGCAATGTGGCCACGTATGCCCACTCTTATCACACTGGTATCACACCACATGGCTACGAGAAGAAGTATCCCACTTCCTTGGATCTCCACATGTAGACTCCCTGAGGAGATTCTTACTGTTAGTCGAAGGGGTACCAACTACGGATGTCGAGCCTCCCTGGCTCACAGCCCTAGAATCCCTCAGATTGTGCTCTGTGATGGGTGCCTAGTTGACTATATAGGTAATTAAATTCAACCTGAAGATGTTCAACTGGATCATATGTCATGATTGAGACCATCCTTAAACTTCCTTACCAGAAATAACTCATCACCCACTGGAATGGGTGTGAAGCGCTGCAGCTCTGTGAAGTGAGAAGAATACTCCATGAACGAGAGAGTACCCTGCTCCAGAGCCATTAACTATCGAGCTTGATCATCCCTCAATGTATCTGGGTAGAATTAGTCGTATAAGGCACACTGGAACTCGTCCCAGGCCAAAACCTGTTGGCGTCCTGCCTGTGAGATCATATCCCACCATCTCTTGGTAGAATCCCAAAGCATATACGTAGTGAGATTCACCCACCTCTCTAGAGGTGTCTTCAGATGCTTGAATATAGACAACATGAATTCTAACCATGAATCTGTAGCCTGAGGTCCTCCATCCCCTGAGAAGGTGGGAGGATGCTGCTAAAAAAAAATGTGTCAACTCTTCCATAGATGGGGTATGATGTGGTACTCCCTTGAAGGTATTCATAAACCTCATGAATCCCTCTTAGAACTGTGCATCGACACTTATATCCAGGATAATGGTTGGTTCCAAGATAGTCGCGACTGGAGGATCTGTTAGTAGTCCCTGATCTTCCATGTCTGGTGTCTGGTCACTGCCCTAAATCTGGCATACAACTAGAGGACATCACAGTGGCATGACTCTACAAGGTCAAGCGCACACCTTAGTTCAATATTACCAAGTAATGAAACTTAGAAGTGATAGAAATGAACAAGAGAATGAAATCATTCAAGTTTTTAAAAATAGGGATACATGACATGCATGACCCCTACACGGTGTTTTCCTTTAATCCATCACATGGGCATGTACCCATTCCAACCTTGGTCGTGTAACACCCCACACGGATTGTTCTCCCAAGACGCGACATGTACTTGAATCGTTTCCCCAACCCGATCTCTTCTACACAACTAACCCACACAGTTCTCCTAGAACAAGACTACATGGTGTGTTTTTTCTAGACATGGCATGTACTAGAAAATTTTCACCTAACCATGTTGTTATACACACGACTAGATACATGGGTTAAACTACACGGCGTGTTCAAGCTTGACACGGTGTGAATAACCTAACATTCATCCATATGTGTCGTTAGTCACACGGGAGGACACATGGTATATACAACAAGGCGTGTATGTCCAGTACACAGCGTGTGCCACCAAAGATTTACCAACCCTGTGTCTCTGCCCACACTTGAAGTAACACGGTTAGAGACTATACGGCGTGTACCTAAAGTACACGACATGTACTTAAGAAAAATAGCTCCTTCCTGAACAGAAAGATACAGGGCATGTATGAATCATTACATGCCATGTATTCTAGGTTTTTTTGGATAGTAAACCTCAGAAACAACTCTAGAACCCATAAAAACACTGAAACGAATATTAAAGTGCCAAATTCTGATCCTTGGGTTCCCATACTCCCCGCGAATCAAATCTTTACATCTTATACATGTCATATACAAGGAATAAAAATGCAATGATCCACCAAATTATGATCCATGAGGAACCATAACACCTCTAGGACCAAATTTTGGCATTTATTCAAATAAATTTTAAACATTATCAAAACCCTATCAAACAGAAGTTATTATATCAAGTCTTCTAGCACAACAACATTCATATCTAGCACAACATCTATCACAACAACATGAAATTGCTAATGCACCCTAAATGGCATGGCCAGAATGCATGACATGTGATCTATATCAAGTTCCTATATGATACATGAGATGGAATACCCTCATCACATCAGGTTGAAATAGAAATAGAACCTCAATAACATCAAAAATCATAGCACAAAACATGTGAATCACCCAACGGTGAAATCAAATCAACTGTAATAATTGCAAAACCAAAAAATTTGCAATATATGAGGAAAATTGGATTTTCCCTATAAATGGGTTAGCTTCTCCTAGGAACAGCTTATTACCAATTACCTATTCTATCTTATCCCTGACTATAGGTTACAAATAGTAAGTCAAGAAGGAAAGAATTCCTTTGATACTACTTTGTAACGTCCTGGTTCCGAGTGTCGCTCGGAGGTGCCCCGTACTTGGTTGGTCAAATGGCCTCAAGTGAATTTCTCCAAATTCCAGAGGCTTCAGACTAGTAGCGAGGTCCATGAGTGTGATAGTGGAGAAACTATTACCTCATTGGAAGATTAATGCAGTGGAAAGAAACAGATAACAATAGCAGAAATAGTAATAACACCATACAACATTAAACAATGGAAGACTAGAAGTAACTAAACAATTACATCATATATATATATCAATAATGATTCACATCATAAGTATCTAGGAAAGAATCCAAACAAGTCACAATTCTGGAATATAGTACTAAACCAATGTACAAAGGAAAAAAAGTAAATAACTCCAGCAGCATCGCAAGCCTCATCTTGGTCTCATGCTCTCCATCTCCACAACAATCAAGTACCTGGAGTAGAATGGTGCTTAACCTTATCTATACATGAAATAATATAATTTTTTTAGGCCCAAAATCATGACCCAAACAGGGTGTGATATGAATCCCATTAGGGAACCACCCAAAGATCTATGCCTAACTGTCAGTGAATATATATGGCAGAAAATATGGAAAATGAAGTAATAAACAAGGAAGTACTAAAAATTAAACAATCATACAATTTCAACTACATTCATTTACATTTATTAAATAAATAACCAAACAATATCAAGAAACCCTCTTGGAAGTTTTCAGAGTCTAACTCCTTTGGTTCATCTTAACAAAGACTCTCTGAGGAAGAACTCATCGTCAATTCCCCATATAATCTTTTGTCAGTAAACTACAAACACTCTAGGGAAGCACTCAACGTCCAATTCCCCCTATGGTCTCACAACGTGGAACTATAGACACTCTGAGGGAGCACTCACTTCTATACCCCCTATGGTCTCACAACGTGAAAAGTATAACAGGCGCTCTAGGAAATCTCTCAGCATCCATTTCCCCTATGGTCTAACTACACTAGGTTCCCATAGCCCTGTGTAAGTCAATCATGCACAAACAATATCAAGAATCCAAAGTAAATAACAATCTACTACTTGGCTAAATAGCTAACAAGAATATCAGATAATATCTCTCCATCCTAACAACACTAGGAATGGAAAACAATGCAGTCAAACAGGTAGTTTTGGACTCAATGACCAAAACAATCAAACATGGAAAACACATCCATAACATAGAAAATAAACCATATTCTCAATATAGATCCCTAACTCAATCAATCAAGGCACAGCAGGAATTACAACGTTAAAATCCCTAAACACACAATACCCTGAACTAGGGTGTTGGGAAATCTTTCATGTATAATTCAAATACAAACTACAGAAAGGCACAAACCACCCACCTTGGAGTTGTATGAAGAACGCTCTCAAACGTCGGCCCTTGAATCGTCCTAGAACAACATAGATCTACAAAAACTTCTAAAACTTTCAAACGAGGATATCTCATGAAAGAGGATAAATCAAGGAATGAGGATCTAGAAGAAGGAAGAAATTACTGTGGATATTCTAACGCAATAGATGACGGTTGATTCGGTGAACAGACGACGGGTCAGGGGATCAGAGAAGAAACTTCGACTTTGGTCACTCTAGGATGAGACAAGCCGAGAAGAAGTGATTTTTGTGCACAAGATGCAACCTCGGTCTGATTTAAAAAATAAAAAGAAAATTACATGACGTGTTCATGTAATGTACATGTTGTGTATTTTCATTAAGCGGCCCTTGCTTTAGGCGGTCTCCAGGTCACATCACATGTCCTTGTACTCATCTGTTATACAACCAGTACACAGTCACCCTCAGAAACTAGGTACACGGTGTGTACTTCAAAGTACACAGTGTGTACTCCTTAAATTTCCAGAAACTCCTCTTTTTCTCAAAAACACCAGAAAAACATGATCTATACCTAAAAAGAAGATCTGGGTTCTTATAGGTTTGAATAGTAATTCTACTACATGGTCCCTTACATTACACCTTATTCCTTCTTATTTTAGCATATTCTGGGGCATGGTCAATGAGGTTTCACCATGGTGTTGTGTTTTATAGAATGCCTATAAATAATTAAATCCCCTTAAAACCAAACATTTATCCATATTTCTCTCTCAAACCCTAGTCTCTAAAGATATCTCTTTGAAGTTTTTGAAGTACCTTTTTATCAGATTCAACCCCCTCCGTATAGGGATCAGTCTGTAGTCATCTCAAGTGAGATTTTCCTTATTTCCTTATGGTTTATTCTTTGTTCAAACTTGGTCCCTTCGATTCATAATTTCTATGTTATGGAGTTTGATATCCTTTTTTCTAATAGTGTTATTTTATTATTTATTGGTGTGGTTTTGGCATGGAGTTACTGGAGGGTTTCCATAGGGGAGAGGTTATCAGAGAATCACATTGTTGTTTCTTTCTCATCAAATAATGTCAAAATCCTTGAGTTAGGGGATTCATTTCTTCTACATCTATATTATTTTCAATCTTAATTTTATCATGATTTATCCCTTTAGGTTATGGGGAAATTAATTGAAATATATAATAAACTAGATAATAAAAAACCTAGTTTATGGTCGTAACAATCGCATGTGTTCTTCCACCATGATAATGGGTTTCCTCTTTTTTTACTAGACATTGTGATATCTATGTTATTTTATTTAGAATGTTTTTTATTCTTGTGTTATCATGGTTAAATAAAAATGGTTAAAGAATGTAAAGCTTAAAATTGTTAGTTTGATAAAATAATTAAAGAGGCATGTTTGATGAATCCTTATATTCTTGTAATTTGAGGATAATAAAATTGATTCTAAATGCATGTTTGATTGTTTTGTTCTTCCACATGTTAATGTAATTGTATAAAGATATTGAGGTTGAATTTTTTTTATTATAACTTAAATACATTTTAATGGTTTTTTATTCCTTAAATTTTAATAAAACTTCAAGTTATTCTTGAAAGCATTATTTAAAGAATTTATATCTTAGTATAGTTGATGCATTAGGTTACCTTTAATTGTAACATGTGATAATTGAATCATCTAATCCAAGATGGTAATAAAACCTTTTTTTTGATAAATATAAATGTTTAGGGTATAGTGAGACCATTTTAATGTGAAGGACATATTCTTTTTTAGGGTGTATATACACTGTTGAATTTTATGTTGTTTCGTGACCTTTTATGTTTCTCTTGATGTGATAATTTCTATGTGATAAGATGTGATCATGAGATGGATAATTTTTTTTGATATTCAAGCATGGAGGCCCAGGTTTGTGGTAGTAGTTGATTCATGTGACTATGAGATGGATGGTGATATTCATGATGGTTTCAGGGATGGAATTGGGTTTTATAGAATGGGTTGAAGTTGGGATTACCTGTTTTTGTTCGTAAAGCTGGAATTCTTTGGTTTTAATGAATATGTTTAATGGAAAAATGTATGGGTTTATTTTTTACCTATTTTCCCTTCCCCACTACATGAGGGATACAAATATACTTATTTATAAATCTCTTTTATGGTATCCTATGATGTTTCCTAGAGTACCTATAATTATACTCTTGAGAACTATGGACTCAGTTGAGTTATTCCAAGAGGGCATGGACTTCTCTTTGTGGTTAATGAAATATTAATGGAATAATTCTAATTAATGGAAAATGAATTAATTAACCTATATTTTAATTAAAAAAAGAATGAATTTAATTGAATTATTCTTAAATGATTGTGTTCTTATAGGATATATATCTTTTAGTAGCAGCAGCTGGTTATTCGATAAATGATAGTTGTAGTTGATCTTGGGACTAGGTTAATGTCCTTAGTGTGTTTTTCATCTATATTATATCCTATATGTTTTTTTATTTCATACACTAAACCACCAATGTTGTTAGTTCTACTAACACCTAATAGACTCTATACGGGTTTTCCCCCAATATCCAGGTTGGTGACAAACCGATGGCTAACTACCCTTATATGGACCTAATCTCTTCTCCTAGTATTATAATGTTCTAGTATGTATGGTGGTTATCTTTTATAGGTATTAATGTGGGGTAATGTGATAGATTGTGGTTATTTATTACATATTTATCTCTAGATATACTATCCTAAGTATCGTTATAGTTATGACATGTATGGTTTGTGATTATGTGAGCTACATTACTTATTGCATGGGATGTGATGTATTGATGTAGAATACTCGATGTATTATGGAAGATGTATGAGTTGTGTTGTCTCATGTAACTACTCAATTACTTTATGGATATGTGGATGATATGATGATATTATGTTATACATAAGATGAATGTTATGATACTTAGCCTAGGTGTCTTCAGGATGGAATATTTTGGAGAGAGATGGTTGAGGACATATGAAATTGGGGTAGAGATGAAATCCAACGGGGTTGTGGTAGTGGGTTCCACTTATTTCATTACTATAATATATTATCTCTTTTATGTGTTACATAGTGATAGATCTCCATGGTGAGTCTGGGAAATTGTATATATGATTAGGTTGTAAGTTAATTTCACTTTTTGTTCATTGGGCTTTATCGATATTTATTTTATCTTTTGAATGAGAGGATCCAGGGAGTATCCTACTGAGTATACATATTATAAACATCAAAAATATATATAAAATATTTTTAAATTCATCATTAGAAGGTTGTAGATTGAGCATGATATTACTAACTCATAGTTCTTCATGATCTATTTTGGCCTTGGGGTCACTGCCGAGTTTATATTTTGGTACATATAGTTCCTTTTCATTAGAATTATTTTTGTATGACATTACATGTATATTCATAGGAACCTATATCTGAGGAGGATATGATTGGTTCACATGTTTGATATCTTGTTCCTCATGTTCACTTAGAGGATAATGCATCCCATTTGTATGTTCATTACACCCTCGGTGTCTATCGCCATACCATGGCCAATTGAAGGTGGTATACATGCATCATTTTCTCCCTTATATCATTACTAGCCCAGGAGGGGTACCATTTGGGAAAAGGGGGTCATCACAAAGTGATATCATAGGTTTAGGTTAAGGGATGGGATGGATTTTGGCGTTATCTATAGGTGAGACTACATAGGTTGGTAGGGAAATAATGTCATTTGTGTTTAGTAAGTGATGTAAACAAGTGATATTGGATGAGAAATGGGTATCTAGGGTCTTCTATGATCTACCACATGAACCTTTAATTTTATTAAACATACTAAGAGAAATGATACTATTTTCAGGGTAGATCCCTTAGAAATGACCATGCATCATACTTCTTTGTGCATGTGTTTGAATTGGGTGGACCTTGAGAATAGATAAAACCTTAATTAATTAAATAATTAAATAATTAATATTAAATATTATATATTTTGGGTTTGAGAGACTTTATCCAATTTTCATTTTAAAGTTATGTCTCCAGTTTAATGTTCTCTTCAGGTTCATGGTGAATATAATTATCAGGACATTCCAGCAGATCACCATAGATTTAAGGTCGATGATGATGGGACATGGAGGAGGAAACTCTTAGAGTTTTAGTTCCATAGTATCTATAATTATCAGGGATCTATTTTAGAATCAATTATATAATACTTGTTGGAGGAGGTGCACATAGACTTCAATTTGATACATGCTTGGATGAAGAACGGGGTTTCATTGGATGAGGTAATGCTATGAGGAGTAGTGATATAGTGGTGGATATTATACCTTGGGGATCATAAGGAGTTATAAGTTTCATGGGAGAAGTTTAGGGACCTCTTCTGAGAAGGTTTTATTTCCTTGACCGTGAAGGAAGCCAGCCTCCAAGAGCTTCTTGCCCTTTTATATGGGAGTTCCAACATATGGAAGTTTGACATCCATTTCAGGACCCTTCCCTATTATACATTTGTCTTATTTCTAGATGAGGAGGCTATGGTTATGACTTTTGAGGATACCTTGCATACATATATCTAGTAATATGTCACCTCGTTTATGATGTCAATGTATCTCAAGGTGCTGGTGAGAGTAGTGGTCTCTGAGAGGATGTTAGCCAGAACCAGTTTGTCATGCAAGGGGAGCCATCGAGACTCTCCATGATGCAGAGCTATGGTTTGGGGTTCCTAGTTTCTTGTAAAAATGGGATTTCAAATATTTGGGGGTAAGTCTCATCTCTCAACATATGATTTCTCTGGGGCTGTCAGCTCGCATGAATTTTCCAAGGGATCATAAACAAGTTTTTCTTGTAGAGGCTAAAGTAATGAGTGGTGAGAATGTTCCACATTTCTGGGCAGGCGGTATGCACTAGGTGTTCCACTTCAGGTACAACTATTGATTCACAATACAAAAAAACACCAATTGGTGATGTTTTTTTTCATAAGTGGCTCTTATAAACCCCACTATTTCATTTACCGATATTTTTGAAAAACATAGCTAAATGAGGTTTTGCTAAATTAATGGATTTTATAAACATTGCTATTTAGAGACACCTAAATTTTTAGTATTTTATAGAAACATCTGTAAATGACACCTCATTTACTGATGTTTCTAAATAATCTTGGCTAATTTTTTGAAATTTATATTTTTATGAAATTTATGATTTTTTTACAGCAAAAAAAATTACTAACGTTTTTAGAGAACATCGGTAAATGTTTTTTAAATTTTATAATTTATTTTTAAAAAATATATATTTTTTACAATAAAAAATTATAATATATTTCCCACCCATCCCTATAGGTAATTTATTTATTTTTTTATCATTTTTATTTTTGAAATCTATATTTTTTTACAATAAAAAAATCTAATATATGGCCCACCCCTCCCCACCGATAATTTCTTTAAAAAATTATAATTTATTCTTTTGAAATCTATAATTTTTTATAAATTAAAAAATATAATATATGACCCACCCCACCCTCACGGATGCACCCAACCCCTCAATCACTCCATAGACGTTGCGCACCCTCCAACAAATCTGCTTCAGACAGAATTTGAACCAATAACCTGTAAGGTTATACCCATTGACATAACCAAGTCACCTACATAAATTATAAATATATAATTGTATTATGTTATATATATATCATTATTTAAAAAATTAATATTATATATACATAATTTTGTATATTAATATACAGATATATATATATGTCTCTATTTTACATTTTCTATTTGTATATATTTATAAGTTAATATTATATTTTATATATGTTTATATTTTACATATAATTTTATATTATATATATATATATATTATATATATGTGTGTGTGTGTTTATATATCTATATATGTTTATATTTTATATTATATATATATGTTTATATTTTATATTATATATATATGTTTATATTTTATATTATATATATATATATGTGTTTATATTTTATAATTATATTATATGTGTGTGTGTGTGTGTTTCTATATGTGTGTGTAAATATATATATATGTATGTATATATATATAGACACGGTTTAAAACATAGAAAATATGTCACTAAAATAGCCATGATTTCTTAAGAATGTGACTAAATTTAAAAAATATATATGTTTTTATATATAAATACATCCATATATATTTATATTGATATATTTATATATTTATGTGTCTGTGTGTGTTATATATATATATATATATTTATATTTGTGTTTGTGTATGTGTCTATGTAAATTAATATATATATATATATATATATCTAAATATATGTGTTTGTGCTTATATATGTTTATATATATGCGTATGTATTTAAAAAATTAATATAATATATATAATTTTATTTATTAATATACATATATTAATATATGTGTGTGTGTGTGTTCATATTTTATATTTTATGTGTCTATATATAAATAAGTTTATATTATATTATCTATATCTTTTTATTTTATATATATGTTTATATTTTATATTATATATATATATATATATTATAAGATTATATATCTATATATGTTTATATTTTATATTTTATATGTACATATGTTTATATTTTATATTATATATGTTTATATATGTTTACATTTTATGATTATATATATATACACACACACACACATATATATATGTTTATATTATATTATATATATATATATGTTTATATATAAATATATGCTTGTGTGTGTGTGTCTGTGTCTGTGTCTGTGTATATATAAATATATATGTGTATGTATACATATATATAATTATATATATATATATATATAATTATCCATATTTTAAAACACTTAAAATGTCACTAAAATATACAAGTTTTCTTTAAAATGTGGCTAAATTTAAAATATATGTTTGTTATTATATATATATATATTTATATGTTTATATATATGTGTATGTGTTTATATATTTTAATATATATTTATATAAATCTTCAAATACAAGTGTTTGTGTTTATATATGTCTATATAAATGTGTCAGTATTTAAAAAATTAATATTATATATATACATATATAATTTTATATATTAATATACATATATTAATATAAATATATGTGTGTTTATATTTTATATTTATATTTTATATTTATATATATATGTTTAAATTATATATATATATATATATATATATATATATATCTGCGTTTGTATTTTATATTATATATATATGTGTGTTTATATTTTATATATTTGTGTTTCTATATCTATATGTTTATATTTTAGCCTGAATAGCCCGAAGGCCTTCATTTTTATTGATTTTTTATAACCTCCCTTTCAAGAGATGAGGGGGAACCCTTACAAGGCCCGTAGGCTCAGAGATTACATGGTCCGTAGGCTTAGGAGATTACATGACCTGAAGATCTTAGGGAATTCAACTAGACTATTTACAAGTAACTGCCCCTGCCTAGCATCTGCATCCTGATAGTAGTTCTCTACCTTTATATGATCGTCTTGCTAGGCTTCTCGTGCAAGCACAGGCTAGTACCGATGACATAGTCATACCCTCTCATTCTGACAATCCATTTGGCTCTACTCTAGTGAGTGCACCTGCTCTGAATCCTCTTCTAGGGCTGCTCCTTTTTTG
Organism: Viscum album; assembly: GCA_963277665.1. Classification (NCBI taxonomy): domain Eukaryota; kingdom Viridiplantae; phylum Streptophyta; class Magnoliopsida; order Santalales; family Viscaceae; genus Viscum; species Viscum album. Next base: position 807,587,923 of record OY728126.1, on the reverse strand, counting down.
TAGTGTGTCTGGGGCCTGTATTTCATGTGGCTCGAAGGCCTTGGGGTGACCCAAAGGCCTTAAGGTGACTCGAAGGCCTTGAGAATCAGCTGGCCTGAAGGCCTTAGGTGGCCCGAAAGCCTTACAAGACCCGGGGACCAAACCGGTGGCCCGAAGGCTCAGATGGATGAATAGTTCCGGCTGCTACAGTACTAAATAGTGTCTTCTACAGTGCCAGCTACAGTACTGCTACAATGACTTCTACAGTACCCCAGAAATATGCCTCCACTCGGATTTGATCTCGGGTCTCTTGGATGCACCTAGTGAGTCCTCACCAACTGGGCTGAGGCTCATGTGCTATATGTTTATATTTTATATTATCTATATATGTTTATATTTTATGTTTATATATATTCATATATGTTTATATTTTATAATTTATATGTGTGTGTGTGCGTATTTATATTTAATATTTATATTTTTTGCTTATATATATGTGTTTATATTTTATATATATCATATGTTTATATTAACATATATATTTATTTATATTATATATATGTATATGTATATGTCTGTATATATATGTGTGTGTTTGTGTGTGTGTGTGTATAAATATATATGTGTATATATACACATATATAATTATAATTATATATGTATATATATAACTAGTCGCGTTTTAAAACACTGGTAAAAATATCACTAAAATAACCACGTTTTCATAAAAATATGACTAAATTTAAAATACATATGTTATATATATATATATATGTGTGTGTGTGTTTATATATATATATTTATATGTTTTAATATATTAATATATATATATATATCTAAATATCAATGTATGTTTTTATATTTGTCTATATATATGTTTCAGTATTAAAAAACTAATATTATATATATATTTTTTATTTTATATATTAATATATATATATATATGTTTATATTTTATATTTTATATTTTATATTTTATATTTTATGTTTTATGTTTATAGATATATATAAGTTTATATTGTACTATATATATATCTGTGTGTGTTTATATTTTACATATATATTTATATTATATATGTGTGTGTGTGTGTGTGTTTATATATTATATTATATATATGTTTATATTTTATGTTTATTTATATATTTATATTATATTATATATATGTATGTATGTATGTATATTTAAATTATATATATATATATATTATATGTTTATATTTTATATATATCATATGTATATATTAAGAAAGAATGAGTCTCCAAGAGTTCCTCTCCCGAGCTCTCAATGGTGATTAAGGTTTTTCTTCCACAACATGATTGGATCGGGTTACAATGGATAAATATTTTCTTGTTAAAGGAAATTTTGATTCTCATAAGGTTGTAGTGGAAGGATTTTGGGTTCCTCCTCACTCGAGTCTTCGTTCGAGGTAATTGAAAGAGGGGTCGTCTGTTCTCTATGATTTTGAATCGTGAAATGCAAATAGATCATTTGTTGTTGGGAATGATAAGGCTTTTGAATGAATTTTCAAGTGGGGAAATTTGGCATTTTTCTGTTCTAATTAGGATCAAATCCTCGATAGGTACAAGAGCTATTAATCCTCGATTGTTGCAAGAATGGTTCTTCCGTCGGGGCAACAAGCATGGAAAATTGAAGATTTGATTTGAAGGTTTTCTGTCGCTTGGGGATTCAATGATTGGAACTATATTCCTATTGGCATGGCTACTTTCACATTCTATTTGCATAGAAATATTTAAATCGCAAGTCCTGGGGTCTTGGGTCGATCTTCCTCAGGCCAAGTATGATCTATCATCAAAATTGGCATCTTAGTTTTAGTCTATTTGAATCATGAAGACCAGGGACCCATGTATGGGTTCAAATTTATGGGATAAGATAGATCTCGTAGCATCCTCGCATCTTATTCGATAGTGCCTCCGCGATCATAACTCCAATCAAACTGGACCGTGTTAGAGAGGAAGAAAGGTGTGGATTCTTTACGAGCTTCCTGGTAGAAATAAACCTCAACTCAACCCTGATTGATAATGTGAAATTTTCCACTATGGGTTACAATTTTTATTTAATCATTTGGTATAAGAAATTACCCTTAATATATAGTATCTGAAAACCCATTGGTCATTCTAAACATAGATGCAGACAGAAGAATTATTTTGTATTCTATAAATTGAAGGGGAATGTAGTGTCAGAATGTAGGAGGAAGAAGACTGAAAGGGTTGTAAACGTGGTAAATTAGATAGTTAAGAATGTTGAACCTTATGTTTTTTGAGGGAAACAATTAGAGGAACTCCTGTCCTAACATGACTACTAATGTAAAGGGAAAATATATGCTAATTTCTGATGATATAGGACCCTCTACTCTGGGTTAAGACAATCATGAGAAGATTATGATGTGGGTGTACATTGTTGAGGATTCATCTACACACTATAATGAGGAGAGTATCCTTCATAAAGATGATGGAAAATTGGATACATAAATGGGTGTGAATTTACCCTCCTCTAAAAACATAGTAACTGCACATGTTGGTTCCACCTTTAATGTTTTTGAGGATACCTATGCCACTGGACATCTTGGAGATGGTGCATTGGATATTAATGTTGAAATGGTTGAAGACTCAATGGGTGATTAATCTCCTAATAAAGATTCCATTCATGAATCTGCTTATCAACTAATTATGGAAGATCATATAATTTCTACTAGGGGTCATAGAGGTAAACAAAAAATGAATTCTAAATCTCCTGGGATGTATAAACATATGAATAAAGATAATGGATTTCCAATAGAGGTTGTTCAGTCTTTCCTAGATTCTTCTACCCATGGCCAAAATGAATTGTAGGGAGGTGCAGTGGATCGCACATTTATGATACAAGGATCCATGTCCAAATGTAGGAAATTAGTGGTGGATAAATATGGGTTCCAACTGGTAATCCCTTGAAAATCCAAACTACATGATGCACCATTGCAGGCTGTGTAGGTTGTGGACTATACGACTCCGGTGTAAGATAAAACTATGTGGAGTGATGTCAGTCTTTTGTGCATAAAGTGGTCCTTTTCCACCTCATTTTACCAATTTTAGGGAAAATTCATATTTTTATTTTGGTAAGGCATCTCGTAAAGAATATATCAAAGAACATGTAATAAATTCCAGTATTATACCTCTAGATAATCTGGAAGTTTAACACCCCATTTCTGGAATCAGTGAGGAGGTAGTGGAATGGTATTTTTTGCAGGTTGATGCTACCTTTTCTTTGATGGAACTGATGGTTTCAATGATTTTGTATCAGTGCAAAAGTTTTTATCTATTAATCTTAAAGAGGAACTGCATGCCAACCCAAAAATGGATTTTAGGTAATTTTCCTGAAAGTTTAGGACATCTTCCACTCTAGTGGGATCATTCAAGTCATCATCAGATGAAGAATGTGAGGCTCCCCAGAATTCCAAAACATAAAGATGGGGTCAACTTTCAAAAGGAATAGGTAGACACTCGAAGAATTTGGGATCTAGGAATTAGTCTGTCTACCTTTTGGCTCCTTTCATATTGATGTGGATTCATTTTTTTGTCTAACTTGACCCTATTTTCCCTTGTATGCCTTTAATTTTTTAATAAATTTTGGAGTGATGGGTTTGGTATCAAACTAATGGATGATCCATTTGAGTATGTTTATATGTGTGTGTGTGTGTGTGTATGTGTGTGTGTTTATATTATATATATATGTCTGTGTGTGTATATGTTTATATATATATGTGTGTGTGTGTAAATATATATGTGTATGTATACATATATATAATTATAATTATATATATATATATATATATATAATCAGCCATGTTTTAAAACACTAGTAAAATTGTCACTAAAACAACCATGGTTTCTAAAAAATGTTACTAAATATAAAATATATGCGTATTTTTATATGTAAAAATATGTGTGTGTGTGTGTGTTTAAATACATATGTGTGTGTGTGTTTGTCTATATATATGTGTATGTGTTTATATATATATATATATATATCTAAATATACATTTACATCGATGTGGGAAAATGAGTTATAGAAAAATATATATTATTAGTGATGTTTTTTCATGAAACATCACCAATTTAGCAATGTTTTCAAGAAGCGTCACTAAATTAGTGATTTTTTCATGAAACGTCAATAAATTAGCCACGTGTTTTAGGAAACATTTCTAATTTAGCGTCATTTTTCATAAAATGTCACTAAATTATTGAAGTTTTTAGGAAACTTTTCCAATTTAGTTTTGTTTTTCACAAAACATCAATAAATTAGAAACATTATCTTGAAACAACATTAAATTAATGACGAATTTTCACAATACATCACTAAAATTGGAAACGTTTCTAGAAAACATTTCTAAATTAGCAACATTTGCAGTAAGTGTCGATAAATTATAGACATTTTAAAAAAACATCACTAACAAATCACTAAATTCGTGTATTTTTAGGGGCAGTTTTAGTCAAGATAATAGTTGTAGGAGGCTCCAGCATGGGATCAGTGGAGAGGATATGGAGTAGGCAGAGGATGGCCCCAAGATGCACCTCGCACTCTTAGAGTAGAGTGTAGTCTTGATGGTGGTCTTGATTAGGGTTAGTGAGGTCATGGATCCATTCATGTTCTGCTTCACGCCCTTATGTTTCCATCATTAAGCGATATATATGTCATTCAAATTACCCTTTTCTTTTTTTTCTACTTGGGTGCATTCTATGATTGATTGAGGAGCTACACACTCCTTAATATCACCAACCCTAGTCCATGTTTTAGGACTTTAGGAGTACATACAATCTATTCCCATGGAATGGACTATTCTAGTTTGAATTCATGCTTATATTTATGAAGTATGTAGAGATTTTTAGTTATTTTTATGGAATAAACACTCTTGAAAATACTTTTTATATTTGATAATATATCCATATGGAATCATTCGCGATATATACTGGTTATAATTAGTGAAGGACATTCTGAATTCATTCAGGTGGTATATTGTGTTCTATGAGGTTTATGGAGAGTTTTCTATGTTTTTTGGTGAGAGAGGACCTCATATGTATCAAATGTGTGTTCCATCCTTATCTTCCTTCATGGCTGACCAGATGTTGAGTTTATCAAAGGTTCATCCAATGATGTTTCCTAAAGTTATGGAACAACACCCTAATGTTTTTCCTAAGGAATTTGTGGTGTTACCCTCTTGATAGGAGATCAAGTTTATTATAAAAAAACAACCATGAGTTTATCCAATATTTATGTATCTGTATAGGATGTCACCTTCAGAGTTGTGATAACTATGAGTATAGCTCGATGATCTGTTACAGTGAGGTATTGTTCAGTCGAATGTGTCACCTTGGGGCCCACATATTTTGTTCATGAAGAAGGATAAAGGAAGTTTTGGTATTTCTATCAATTGTATTATAATTAATCATGTTAAAGTGAATAACCTCTACCATATTCCATGGACTAATAATTTATTCTATTAACTATGATGAGTTAGTTGGTTATCAAGGATCATTCTACAGTAAGTACATCAACAGATAAGAGTGAAAGATGAGGATGTCCCAAAGACTGCATTCCAATGTTGATTTGAAAATATGAGTTCATTGTGATATCATTTAGTATGATGAACGCTCCATCTATGTTCACTGGTTTTATGAATGTAGTTCTTAGAGAATTAAATAATCAGTTCGTGGTGGTTTCCATTGATGAAATCCTTATGTACTCTACATATGAGGAAGAGAATCCAGAGCATATACATTCCATTTTATGAGTTATTTATTAGAATCTATTTTATATATTTTCAAAGTGTGAGTTCTGGGCCTTTGAAGTTATTTTCTTAGGGCATGTGGTTTCCCAGTAAGGAGTAGTTGTGGATCTTTCAAAGAATTAGGTGGCTATTTCGTGGGATACACCCAAGACTGTGGTAAAAGTGCAGAGTTTCCATGGTATTTTAGGCTAATATAAGTGATTCAAAGTTGATTTATCTTATTTTATGATTCCTATAATAGTATTAACCCAAAAGGATCAGGTGTTCTTATGGATTGATCAATGTTAGGTATTTTTGTGTCCCTGAATGAGAAGTTTTCCAATGCTTCAATTCTTTATTTTCTAAAAGAGGGAGTCCAGTTTTAGGTTTTCTATAACACATTGTATCTTGGATTATTTTCTGTTCTAATGTATCATAGATTGGATATTTCTGATGGGAATCAATAGTTACATTCCCATAAACATAAATATTCCCTCATGATCTCGATTTGGTTGCAGTCATGTTTTCCTAGAAGTTTTGGTTACATTACCTCATTAATAAGTGTTTTCTGGTTTTTACTAATCATAAAATCCTAAGTTATAATTTCTCCTTGTATGAATTGAACTCGAAAAAATGGTAGTGTCTAGAATTATTGCAGTATTATGAATTCAAGATTTCATATACAGTGGGGAATGGTAATGTTGTAATTGATGTATTGTGAAGTAAGTCGCAAAGTGATGTTGTGTATAAATATATAGATTCATGGAGAGTGATGGAAGATCTCTCAATGATGCATCTTGATATGGGAGATGTTAGTGGTTGAGGTTGTATTTTTAATATGATAATGCAGTCATCTCTAGTGTAGTAGGTTGAGGATACCTAGATAGGGGATCCTAAGGTGGTGGTATAGAGAGACCGAGTTGTCTTTGGTGATGCCCCTAATGGTTGTTCTAAGTATGAGCAAAACCAGGTGTTGTTCTAGGGGAATATTTTCTTCCCTTTGGATAACTATGATATAGTTCTTTGTGGGTTACACATCTCACCCTTGGGGGTGTATCCTATTGTGACAAAGATGTACCAGGCAATGAGAGGAAATTTTTTCTGGCTTGGGTTAAAGTGTGTAATTGCTGAGTTTATGTCTTTAAGTTTTTTCTTTCATAATGTGAAGGTTAATCACTATGTTCCTTGTGGTTTACTTTAGTTGTTGGATGTTTCTAAATGGAAGTGGTAGGATGTCACGATAGACTTTGTTACTGGTTTACCTTAATTTTATGGAGGCTATGATGCAATATGTGTAGTGCAAAGGTTGGGGGAAAGCCCCTTTATTAAAAAAAGAAAAATACAACAGAAACCCTTTTTGATTAGGGTAAGGGAAATCCATTAAAATCCAGCAGTCCAGGAAAATAAAACTCAATAGAGAACCCAGAATAGAACCAATTACAGAGGCCCGAAGGCCTAAATTCAATGACCCAAGGGTCAAATTGGAAAATACCCATGAAAAACAGCAGTCCAAAGACCCACACTGTCAGTTAACAACTATCATGCATTCACCCGCATCCCAAGGTCTCCCTCCTGCACGCAGCTGTCCCGAGGCCGTCGCCTCACTGTACGCCGGATGCTCCGCCTGAGTCGGCTTGCATCACCGTGACCCACCAGACCCTTGCTGGTAGCAGATCCATTGCACGAAGATCCCGCGATCCAGATCACCGTCCCTGCTGAAGGAAAAACTACAGAAGAAAAAACCGGATCGCTACCCACCATGCCGTCCCCGTGAAGAGCCGACCGTCGTCGCACGAACAGAGATCCGCCACCGCTCGAATAGAGGCCCTGCATGATGAGCGTTGAACCCTCGTTGCCGCTGCAGAAAACTGGATTCCAAACCAAGAAACTCCTTTGCCACCGCTGTGACGTTGTCGCCCGAAGGCTCGGGTTGTCGACGCCTTCGAGGTCAACCACCGCCGCATGAAACCAAGGCCGAAGCAGATCGATGCCCACCACATGCCATGAACCAAATCCATACCATCCACCGAGGACCACCATCCCACATCGTCGAAGACCAGTCGCGAACCCAACCGGAAACCCGACCGCAGGATGGATCTGCAACACCGCTCGAAGCCAGCATCCATCTGACTCCTCACCGCTGCGATTCAAGCGAAGTCGGCCGAAAGGCCGATGCCGATGAACCCTATCCAAAGAAACCATCTGAAGACGCCGCTGCCCGTGCCGCCGCGAGGAAGCTGAAATTCAACCTGGATCTGAAACACCACACTCTTCCAGAACAGAATCTGCACCACCGCATGGCCATCGCCGATCTGGAGAACCCTAGCCGAGGGCGCCGCCGCACGAAGAAGTGAGAGTCGCGACCGAAGCTGCGGCCCCTATCCTGATTCTATATGTGTGATAGTGGGTTTTTTAATAAAATAATCCCAAATTATAGTTATCATAGAGTTGAGATAAGTTACATTTTTATCGAGGTAGTACCTGGAGGATGTGGTGTGACCCCACAGAGTCCCAATGATGATCATCTCTAATTACAATCCTAATTCTAACTCTATGGTGTAGAGATTTCTACAATATTTTTTTGATCTCAGTTATACCATACAACTACTTTTAATTTTTAGATAGACGACCAGAAAAAGAATACTATCTATACTCTTGAGGAGATGTTTCATTCTTGTGTCCTATATTTTGGAGGTTTATATATGAGGTACCTTTCCTTAAATGATTTTGGTTATAAAAATATTTTCCACTTAACCATTAGCATGAAACCATTTGAATATATTTTTAGTTGAACTTTCCATTTTTCATTGTACTAGAAAAGGGATGGAGAGTCAGTAATTATCAAGCTAGAACTAGTGAAAAAACAACAGAGATGGTTTATGTGATTCTCAATAGGATGAATTCATCCATGGATCATCAAAGGTTTTATAAATACCATTGGAGGATACCTATGGAGTTCAACGTTGGATATAATGTTTTTAATAAGGTAACTCCTCATCATGGTAAGGGAAGGTTTGGTCATGGGAGTAAGCCTTCTCCCATATTTTTAGGAATTTTGAGGTGTTGTCTCATGTTAAAGTCATGGCATATTAGATATCACTTCCTCTATAGATGATCTGAATACAAGATGTGTTCTATGTGTCACAACTCCATCATTACCTTCATTATGATTCACACAACATTTATTGAAGTGAGATCTATGTTGAAAATGATGTGACCTTTGATGAGCATCCTATGGAGATCCAGGACTGCCTAGAGAAGGTGTTATGTTGGTGTTGTATTCCCTTTTTTCGTGTCCTTTGGAGACATGGTGCCATGGTGGAGAGTACCTAGGAACATGAGTCATAGAGACACACTTAGTACCCTATGTTTTTTTATTTATCTCTTCTCCTATAATGATGCTCATTTATGGTTTCTGGCCTTTATATGGTGTATGAGGTTGTTTCTACTCAATGTTTTATTAGTCAATATAATGGACCGGGCTTCTCATACATATATATTACATCTTTTTAGATGATCATTCATTACATTACATAAACATAGACCTGATTATCATACTGGTTTAGTGCCTTTGGATATTAGGTATATAATATTTTTATTACATGAATGATATTAAATGTTTCCCACAAAGATCATCCCATTTAGTAATCTTTATAGGAATACCCTACTCAAAGACTTTTTCTATCACCTATGGAAAAGAATCATAAGAAAGGGTGAGATCAGATGCTCAGTAAGGGTAAAAAATTGAAAATATAAAAAAATAACATGATCGTAAGGGTAGGAGAATGTGAGTGTAACATTTTAAAACCATACCCGTTATATCAAAGATCAAAATCTTGAGTCATGGAATAAATATTGGTAGTTTATAAGATAGGAATCATAAGTAAATTAAATCATATGAGACATAAGAGCATAACATTGACATAATACATGGAATTATGGAATACATATAAGTATATAATATAATTTTATTAGAATTCAAGTCTCATTTCCAAAACTATTATAGTATAATGGGTTCACTCTGTAAACCATCGTAGTATTCAAGGTTCACTCCTAAGACAATCATAGTGGAAAGATCCCCTTACTGAATTGGGTACTCTCACCATTCTCATCCAATTTATATCATGAGATTTTAATCTTTAATAAATGAATTAGATGGATTTATAGGTCACACCCCTCACGTAATGAAAATTATACTCATGTGTTCCAAAATATCATAAAACATACATCATATTATAACCCATGAAATAAAAGGGGTTTCATAAATGTTTACTCATATCATAACATTTGTACAAAGATATAGGTTTTATAATAATTTAATCATTCCATCATAGTATAATCTGTGAAAATAAGCGGGTTTCATAAGAATCTTATCTTCATAAACATTAACCACTCAGATAAATAATAAGAATGGTATCTTTAGATCATATCCCTAATAAAGAATAAGTAATATAAAAGGATGTAATCTTAGATTGAAAATTAGTTTTAAAGAAAAATAACATCAATCATTTCTTGAGTAAAATTTATTTTCAACATTTAGAAATAATATTTAAAACATAATTTTTTTTAAATACATTACTTTAAAAATAACCTTGAAAAAATAAAGAAGAATCTTTAAAAAAAATTTAAAACATTTTTTGAGGAAAATATACTTTCCTCCTTGAAAAAACACTTATAAAAACATAAAAAATTATGAAAATAAATTTCCTTGAAAATAACCTAGAAAAATTATAAAATAATATTCAAATAAAATAATTTTCATTAAAGAATAAAATTATGTACATGTCGTACACGTTGGAACAAACATTCCTTTCGCATTTTTGATAAAAACCAAATGGGAATTACTTAGAAAGTGATATGAAGATTCCTTAAAAAATAATAAAAATTAAAACTTGGGAAAAATTATTTTAATAAATCATTTTTTCTAATTTTAAAAACATTTTTTTAAATAATTTTAAAACCCATGTTTGTATAAGAAAAAGGGTTTTCAATGGAAGAGAGAAATAAAGATAATTTTTCTTAAAAACATTATTTTGAACTCTTGAAAACATAAAGAGAGTAACATGAAGGGAAAAATTATATTCGCATGATAAAACCATAGTATAAGAAATTTCATGAGTTTATTTAGAGATAGATCATAATATTTCATCATCAGAAACATAATCATAAACAATCATGATAAACTATGAGATTGTAACGTAAAATATTTACGAGATTGGAAAATTTTTATTGTAAGCACCATGAAAGAATAAAATTAAATGAAAATTAAAATATAATTTTAATAAATAAATTCATGATATTATATTTGAAAGGGTCTGTATATACACCTCATAAAAGTATATAGATGTGTAACATAACTTATGTCTCATGGAAGGTAAATTGAGATAAAAATACGTTATGGATTTTGTAAATTTTGAACTATAAACTAAATAAAAGATAGATATTAAATTGGATGTATAAATACCAATAAAACTTAGGATAAGAATAATAAAATACATTCATGTTCAGTATATACACCACATAAAATAAACACATGTTGAATATGACATGTGTCTCATAGAAAAATAAAAGTGAGATGGAAATCCCTTGTCATAATTCTTGACTTCCTTCATACACATTTGAACCACCTGTATAATAAAAATAGGTTTATTATTAATCTATTATAGAACCATATATATATATATATATTACCATATATGAATTAATTATGAAATTTTATTACCCATTAAATAAAATTTTCATTTTAACATTATATTTTGGGCAATAACTACATTGTTTTTTGTGAAAGTTTTGATTTTTTTGGTTCTCTTAATTTTATAATTGTTCCATAATATATATAATTTTATTCATGATATAAATATGATATATATTCATTATAAATTTATTTATATTTTCCCATAAAATTTAGAGATAGAAAATAAAATACACCATTTATAGAGATGGTAGTCCACACGTAAGCATGAGCATTGCTTTGATTTTCCTAAAAAATAGAAAGAAATAAAGGTAAATAATATATTTAAATTAAAAAATTATTTTTAATTAACATATATCACATATTTTAATTAAACTAATCCTTATTAATTTCTTTGTAAATCGTTATTGAATCGCATTGCTTCGTAAGGTGGTAGTCTTGTGTACACATGAACGACATTATCATATTCCCACTAAATGGAACGTAAGAAGGAATATCTATAATAAATACTAAATAAGAATAATAATATTATATATATAATATATAAATAATTAATCCATCATTATATACAGTTATGAGAGGTGGGGATTGAAAAAAAATAACATCGGTTCGCAAGGCAGTATACCACTGTACACACAAATGATGACTTCATATCACATTTGATGGAATAGGAGATGTATTTAGGTAATTTCATTAACATAATAACTTATAATTATATGAAATATATTTGGGTTATTATATCATCATTTTTAAATAATAATTTAAGTAGTTGGAGGAAGAAATAAAATAAAACACTCGGTTAGAGATGTTACCTCTTCTTTAGACAACTTCTTTTGGTTTGCACCAAAAGACGTCATATGTTGGATTTGTGACTAGAATAATAATTATATGATGTGAGGAGGGGAGTAAGAAATTTATTTTTGTATTTATTTTATAAAACAACTGGTTTTAAAATTTTTAAGTGGATAAGATAAGCAATGGACTTTTATAAGTGAGGTGAGTGGAACACTGGTAATATTTGAAAAGAAATAGGTGTACCCAAAATTTTCACATTAAAAAGGGCTCCAAAATTTTAAATTATCTAACCTATATGATATAAGGTCTAAATATGTCCATAATACTGATTTTTTACATGTTTTGGGTCATTTTTAACCCTTATTTTTTAGTTTAACCCCCTGAAAAATCCATTTTTACCTTGATCGCGATAAATAATTTATACTATTTTTACTATTAGTTATGGAAAAACATTAATTTGAACTGATTAGATAATATAAATTATTATTATTCTAAATATTGAATCTATTTTTTCAAATTCCATTCACTTAAGTGGAATATTTTAATTTAATATTAATCCCCGAGATACAATGAAAAAGTATTTTCCCAAAAAGATAATGTTGAAAAGTTATAAAAAATTTATATAAAAGTTCAATATGAAATTGATTACAATGACATAAATTATATTAATAGATTTATAATTGAACTAATTTTACCTTCATGACTATCTGAAAACAATTTCTACATTTTTAAATTCTTTAAATTAAATGAAAATCTTAATAAATATCAGTATTTTTCAATATCCATAAAAAAATATTTCTCTTCAAAAAATTATCCAAAATTCACTCCAAAAAAATTTTACATTATAATATCAAAATTTAGGTTTATTTTGTAAAATAATATTTCTAAAAGGTCTAAAAATTATTTCTTAAATAAGTTTGAAAATAGAAACAAAATTATTTTTTAGAAAAATACATTTTTAAGAGAAAAATTAGATTATTTCTTATGACTTTTCAGTAAAACTCATATGATGAATTTTAAAAATTTTATTGAATATATAATAAATTAAATTCATTTGATTTATTAAATTAATGTGATTTTTTAAATTTATTTAGGTAAAATGCGTTTTTGTGCATAAAAATGTATTTTTTTAAAAATATTTCCTTTTTTTCAAATAGTATTTATTTTTATTTATAATTAATTGGTCATTAAATAATTAATTCTATATATATTTTTAGACATTATAATTTTATAATTTAGTTAATCATATTCATACCTTCCATTCAAAATGCTATGTGATAACTATCATATTAAATAATAACATGTTGCATTTCGTTTAAACTTGGTGTTGTGTGTAATACATGATAAACTCAGTGTTGCATGTAAGATGTGATAAAATTATTTTTTTATATAATAAAATATAATCATGGTGTTTAATGTAATAAAAAATATAGGAAAGTTTAAATTTATTTTAAAAAAATCAAAAAATATTGGGGTATTATAGTAACCTTGTTATCAATTGAGTGGTATCCCCCGATAGAGTGTTTAAGATTTGGTAGTTAGTGATTCATGGTTTTGAGCTTGTTTCCTATGACTGATGTGGTTGAGATCATGTATTATAGAGATTCTTTATAGGTATATCCTGGTATGGTTTTTCAGATAACCCTTTTCCCTTCCCTTTTCATTAGTTTTGGATTTAAATTCACAAGGATGAGAATAGTTTGAGAGGTATCTAATTTAAGGGAATGAATCCTAGAATAAATTCATTTGTGATTTATAGTTTTTGTATGTTACCATTGGAGGCTTTGGGGGGATATGTAATTGCTCTGGTGTGGATCCTTGGGCAACACCATAAGGAATCGTTTATTAGTGTGAGGTGTCTGACTATAACATAGGGTCAAGAAAGGAATGATTTTAGAGCCATTTCCATTTTTGGCATGGATTAAACATCGATATGGGTTGAGGAATAAGCTCATGAGTTATGTTGTTTAAGGATTTTGGTTGTGGTATAAGTCTTATAGGGTTTTTATTCCATTTTTGGGGTAGTTTTATCATGGGGGGATGAGTAGGTTGTAGTATAACCCCCTTATTAGAAAATGGGTTATACGGCCTGGTGGTCTTTGTTGCACCATAGAATATCTATCCCTTTTAGAAGATCTACATTGTGTTTCTTAGATACAAGTTTGACAATGAATGATTTGGTTTGGTCCCCTACGTTGCGCTATAATCCTTCCCATTTCATCTGGTTCTGCAACATGGTCAGGGGGTTATGTCATGGTGTTTTGTTTTATATAATTTTTATAAATACTTTAAGCCCCTCCAAACCCAACTTTCTTACATATTTCTCTCTCAAACCCTAGGAACTCAAGGGATCTATTTAAAGGATGTGAATCCCATTTCAATCAAATTCACCCCCTCTTATAGATTAATCTACATTGATTTGAGATGATTTCTTCATTTTTTTCCATGTCATTTATTTATGTTTGATTTCAATAACTCATATTCTTCCATACTAAGTTATGGTGGCTGATATCCTTCTTTATAATGGATTTATTTTTTTTGTTTTCACATTTGTAGCTCAATGTTCTTGGAGGTTTTTCTCTTCCCTATGTGATAGGTGATCATATATACACATTTTTGTTCCATTCTCATCAAATAATGTTGAAATTATTGATGTAGGGGATTTATTTCTTATAATTTTATTTTATGTGTGATCATAAATTTATCATGCACTATACCTTTGGGTAATGTTTTAATTCACCAAAATAAATAATAAAACTAATAATGAAATGTTTTGGTTTAGAGTTATATTGACTACATGTGTTCTTATAATATGATAAAAGATTACCTCTTGTTTTACAATATAGTGTGTTATCTATATTATATTGTTTAACATGTTTGTTATGTTTTTATTATCATGGATAAATGAAAATGTTTAAAGAACATAATTTTGGTAAATTTTAGTTGGCTAGAATAATTAGAGAGGCAAGTTTGGTGAATCCTTAGATTCTTACAATTTTATAGTAATCAGATTAATTCTTAATTCATGTTTAATTGATTTTTTATTCTATATGTTAATGTAATTGGATAAATAAAAAGAATATGATATGATTTTTGATGATTATAACTAAAAAGTAAGGTTAATGGGAGGTTTTCCCCTAAATTTTAATTAAAATGTATGTTATGCTTGAAATAATTGTTTAAATTATTTATAACTTATTATAGATGATTCCTTAGGTTACCTATAGTTTTAAACTGTGCTATTTTAATTAGTTAATCTAAAATGGTAATAAAATTGGTAGTTTTATAAAGATAAATGTTTGAGGGATAGTTATTCTATTTTCATATGATGGTTGAATGTCTTGTTTTAGGCCCTAGATTCCATGTTGACTCAATTTTTGTTGTCCTTACTTATGTGTTTCTCTGGATGTGATTCCTACTATGCGATGTGATATGAGATTGAGATGGATGATGGTTGATTAGATATGAGAGGGTTGTATTATATTTGCGGTATCATTTGATGCATTTTATGGGGAAATTCAATGTAATATGAATTATGGTGTTAGGTATGGCACTAGATTTGATTGAATGGGTTGAAGCTAGGATTACCTATTATTGTTCTTGAAGTTGGGATGCTTTGTTTTTAAAGAATATTTTTAATGGTCAGATGGTCAAGTTTCATGTTTATCTACATTCCTCTACCCTCTTCTTGAGGTATATGGATGTTATTGGATATGAATATCTTTTATGGTATCTTAGGATGTTTCTAAGAGTACCTAAAATTATTTAATTATAAATTAATTATTAATGCTTTATCCAATGGGATTGGTTCTTGTTGTAATGAAACTTTAGACAATATTGAGTATCGTGGACTCGATTTAGTTATTCCTAGAGGGCATGGAAATTTATTAGTGGTTAATGAAATGCGAATGGATTAATTTTAATTAATGTCTATTGAATTAATTAATATAAAGTTTAACTGTAAAAATGATGTAATTAATTTAATTTAACTCTTCTTAAATGATAGTGTGTATATATGATTTCAAGATCTTAGCGATGACAGATGAGTTTCTAATAGATGATATCTACAGTTGAGTTTAATACTAGGTTAATGCCCATAATAAGGTTGTGAGGTATATTATCCTTTATGTTTTGTAATTTCAAACACTACCCCACTCATGTAAATATGGTGATTGATTCCTGGTGGACTCTAGGAGGGGTATTCCCCCAATATCCAAGTTAGTGAGGGATGAATGGTTGATTATCCCCCTCTAACCCCACTCTCTTCTCCTAGAAGTATTATGTTCTCATTACACATTGGTTATCTTTCCCATATATGTTTGTAGAGGACTATGATGGATTGTAGTTATCTCTCACACACATATCTATAAATATAGTACCCTAAATATTATTATAGATATTTCATGTATGGGATGTGATGGAATGAGGTATATTACTCGGTGTATGAGATATTACAGCTTGAGGTACAATACCTGATGTATGGTACATGTCGTACAAGATTTGGTGGATCCCAAAAACTACCTGATTACTATATTGATATATGGATGGGATTATGAGATGTTGTGATGCATGATATGGATGTTATGATACTTAACCCATGTGTCTTTGGGTTGGATTCTTTTTTTATTGAGATGACCCTAGACGTACGACATTATGGTAGAGTAACAAACTAGTTGGGAAATAGTAGCGGGTCACCATTGTTTTATTACTATTATATATATTCTCTTGTATATGTTACTTGGTGAAACATAGCAAGGGTGGGTATGGGAAGTTAGTATACCTATTGAGGCGATGATTTGGTTTCACTTTTTTTCCACTGGGATTTAGTACAGTTTCATTATCTTTTTCAAGACAGGATCTAGTGATTATCCTACTGAGTATACCTATTATGCTCACCCTACATATATATAAAGTTTTTTTTAGGTTACCAATAGAAGTTTAGAGATTTTGATAGATATTTATAGCTCATGGTTATCCATGAGCTGTTTTGGATTCATAGTTATTATTGAGTTTATCTCTTGGTACTTGTCATTCCTTTTTAGTTGGATTAGTTTTTTATGCCATTACATGTATGTGTTTGGGTTTTGTGGACTAATATCTAAGCCTGAGTTTATTGGTGAACTTGTCTTGTCTTTCACTCATGATCTTATATTAGAGATTAACTCCTCCCATTTGAATGTTCACTATACCATTAGTGATTTTCTCAAACCCATGTACTGTTAGAGGTAGGCTTCAGGCAACAATATCTCTTTTATCTCATTGATGTCCCAGGAGGGGTACCTTTGGGTTTGAGGGGTTCATGACATTATAAAACCATTTCCCTTCGGTTTCCTACATACTATGTATTTATAGAAAAAATACTCCCACTCTGTTTCATGGAACTTATATTCCTATGCCGTCATAGGTATGATTTTAGCTTTAATATTATTTAAGTTTACCTTTTTTCCAATATCTCAATTAGAAATATTTACCCTCTTATATAAATATAGTCAATAACTTAAATATTACTTTTCAATTTTATCTATAGTAATATAATTACTAACATAAGATAAATAAATATGATACACTTTGTGTTTAAATGATGAAATTTCATAATTAAAATAAGACTTAACACATGTTTTGGATATCAACACATGAATCTATTGAAGAATGTATTAATTTTTTATTATCTCTAATACTGCATCCAATAGTAATAATTGTGGGAATATGATTATATTTCAATGCTTAAATTTACAAATAATGTATTTAAGAGTAATGGAAAAGTTTCCACACTCATAAGACTCATCATTAATACTTCTTTTACAAACAAAACCACTCAAATGTTTATAAAAAATGTTATTCTTGGAATAAATCTACACAAAGTTTTTATGATAGATGAATTTTTGGTTTAGATATTCCCCACACAACTACTTGAAGCATCTTTTATCTTCAACCCAAAAAAAATACTCTACTTCACTATTCATTCCTTAATTCTCTATAAATAATCTAATGATGAAAATTAATTTACTTTTATATTATACATATAATTTTTCAAAAATATATTATTGAAATAATTCTAGAAGATTTATGATGTTATTGTATTTTATTATGAAAAAGTTTCATTGTTTAAAACTATATAAGTAATTATGTCATATACCTTATGGTTTTTTATTCCAAGAATCAAAACACCCTTCTTGGTATATTCTTGAAACTACTTTTAGTTTTACTTATCCATGTATTATCATTCAATGGTAGGGTATAATTTTAGTATTATATTTTACATTTTTTATTAAATTTTAATATAGAATATATGTGATTCAAGTATAATTAAACGATTTATTAAGTCTGTTATACTTCAAAAATATTCATTTAATCATGAAATATTGTCTCATTTTGTCTAAAACTCAACACTGGTATAATGTTTTAGGTAAATAGAATACAAAAAATAGTTTTATAAAAACATAAGAATCCTTATACTTGTAAATGTGAGGTTGTGATCTTACATAGTTAAAATAAGAGTCATGATACATCACCAACTTGAAGATATATTTCATTATTATAATCTAACCAAGATTACTTGGTTGTTGTGTTTGGATAAATAAAATTGGAATTATATATTCTATTTAATACCCAAACACTAAATTAGAAATATTACATGAAATGATGAATATACCTGAAGTAGTGGATAATACTTACTCCAACTTCAATTCATTACAATGAATCTTCCTATAACCTTTCCTTCCACATGTGTAATGACTTCGATGTTTATATATATATATATATATGGAATTTTCCTTCTCAATAATCATTTGTGAAATATATTATATTATAAAACAAATGGAACGTATAATAATAAAAAAACACTTTATTATATTAATTTTTAACATTATATTTTGAGAATAAATATTACCAATAAAATTGAAACTATTATAATGGGTTAATAAACATAAAATAATAAAATAGAAAGAATAAAAAAATAGATCATTTTTATTTTCCAAGAATTATCACACTCATGAACAATACAATAAAAAATGAAAAAAAACATTAGTGATGTATTGAAAATTTTAAAAATTAATAATACAGAGCCTGAAGAGGAAATGTAGTAAATGATGAATAAAGAAAAATATGTATTTATAAGAATTATAAAACCAATATAATCATTGTAACAGTTAATTAATCATTAGGAATAGTAAGATGGTCGTTAGGAATTGTAAATCGATCATTATAATAGTAATATTGATATTAGAATAGTAACGAAACCAGTAAATTAATACAATTACATGTAAATAATATTTTCTAGAAAAAAAGTAAATATATATATTATAATCCAAAAAAAATGTTCAAATTATATAATCAAAGAATGTATAATTTTGTTTTTTATAAATTAGTTTTTAACATGTTTTGTAAAAACTATATTTTTATATTAATAATTTAACATAACAATTTTACAAAGTTATTTTGAGAAAATGAACTCTATTTATAGAATCACCATGTTATAATTTTCTAATGGTGAATTCTTCATAATTTTCATAAAAACATCAATTTTTCATGAATGGTAAAAACATAGTTTTTCAAAATACCACATATTTTACAACATAATAATGTTGAAATAATGACCTAATAATTAATAAAATGGTTATATTAACCCAAAAACCACTTAATAATATAAATTAGTTATATAAAATAATAAAATTAATTTCTAAACTTAAAATTAATTTACATAGTTTAAAAATGTGAAGTATTCCATTAAAAAAAATATTTTCTCTTCTTTGATTTTGTATGAAATAACAAATTCAATGTTAAAGGTGTTAAAAATTCATAAAAACATGTAATTTAAACAAAATATGATTCATATTTTCAAAATTAGTACTATTAAATTTTTTACTTAGAAATAATAATATGTTCAATTTTTTCCCCAAAAATATCCTTCCACTCAAGTATAAATACCCCTATCCCTTCCAATGGAAAGTCACTTCCCATAAACTTCTCAAAGCGAACACATTTTAAAATTTCCTCCTATTAAGTTTCCTTTGAACCATGTGGATGTTTTGGGGTCATAAAACCCCAAGATCTTAAGGAATAGTCTATAGAAATGGAGTAAAACTTGAATAAATAGGTAATCTTGTGATCCTATCTTTTCATATTTTTCCTATTATTCTTTTGACTCACCCAATATCTTTTAATTTTTACCTTATTAAACTATTTATTTTACACATATATAACATATTAATGTTATTATTATGTGATATTACTATTAAATTTTAGTTAATGTATATATAATGTCTCTCTTTATTCCCTCCCTTGACATGTCCCATTATTGTTTGGTTTCATCTGCCTATGAGAACGTTGTTGATGATATACTTTTCACCACCTACATAGAAAGTTAGTGTAGATTATTTATTATATTTTTATATTTATTTTTATTTATTCTAATATTCTGGAAGTAATTTTAAAAAATATAAATTGTGAAGAAACAAAATGGAAAAACCAAAATAAAAACATGATAACATAAAGAAAACATGTTATTGAGCCATTTTAAACTTAACTAAAAAATATTGAAAGGAATATATAATTTTTTTAATTAATCTATATTAACATAAATAAATGGATACACTTAATTATGCGTGTTTTAATGAGAAAAATTTTATAATATAATAGGTGTAAATATTATTAAAAAAGGTACCTAATATAAGGGAACTCACGTAGTCGACTGTATTACTTTGGGGTTTTCACCTATTTATCTATGTATTAAATATTTATCTTCTAAATACCTACTAATTATATTCAATTTAACTATAAATTATCATTTCATGGGATATACATGACCTTATTAAGTTGGGTTGAAATTTTATACATTTATAATTATTAGATATAGGGTTTATTCTCAAAATCTATCATTGATTCTACATATATGGTTTCTTCTTCTCCCATTGACTTAGGATATTATATACCACCATTAAATGTCCAAAATAATTTTTTCCTTTTTTTTAGTAAGATAAGGAATATTCATCAACATAAATCATTCGATATAATTATTAAACCTTGGGTTTATCTCATGTTTTAGATTGTTTTATTTTACATTTCAATGTAGCATACAGTATTATGACCATTTTATGAAGTTATGGGTGGGACTAAAAGTATATATACCTTTAATTTAATCACTAATATGATATATCACTTGAAATTGTGAGTATAATGTATTAACATACTGCTTTCATTGTTCGTATTAGATAAATTAGTCAATTGTACATATATTTTTTATGTGAACATGATGATAAATTGTTCTATAATATCTATATGGGATTTGACCACAATAGTATTATTTTTTATTTTTTATTAATATTCTACTTTTCATATCTCTTTAAAATGATTCCCTCAGGCATATAATGATGATAACCATGCTCACCCAGGTATTATATTAATTCATATCTCATATTCCTTTTAAATTATTCCTCCCCTTAATTTGATTTTAGAACAAAATTTAATTAATGTTTCTCATCATAATAATACATTTATTATGATTATTATATAGGATTTCAGGAGGTCTATGTTGAATTATTTAAATAATTTTTAAAATATAATTTGTAATTATATTGTATGAACATAATTTTCCCAATAAACTGAACATTTCAATTTTAGATCATGTTTTTATTTTTTTTATCTTAAAAATGATGTAATAATAATTCTTAAAAGAGTTTGGATAGAGTAGTTAGTATCAAAAAAGTTAAATTTATTTAAGAATTAGGTTCATAATACATATCTTAAGGTAATATTAGGGATACTATAAGTAACATCATGAGATTTCATTTTTATATTTGAATAAGTTATTTATCAATACTTTATTGACATATATTTTGTTTTAACCTTTTATATATTTGAAAATGGTGGTAACTATGAGGAATGAGGATAACAACACATTTAATAGATAATGAAATGATTTTCTAGAATATATTCCAAATGTAATATGTGGTGGAGTTAAAAACCTCATGGAAGTACTTAACCACTTATCTCGGGTAATGAATAATAAGATAAACCATATGGAATTTAGTTTATTACCTAAGAAGTATTAATTAGAAACTAAACCCTTCATGTTTCAAGGAAAACCAAAATTCAATAGATATTCCAATTCACTTTTTGTTTTATAATATGTCAACTCTATTTAAAATATATTTTTCATGTTTCATTTTTTATGATAAGAAGAACATTAATCTAATTATATACTAATTATAAAGAGAAATGGATTAATAATGGATATTTATCAAGAATTAGAAGCCAAAGAATGAATTAAGTGTAATCCAGTCTGAATACTTTAATAAGATAATTCTTAATAGGTACTTCCCTTGAAATATTCATACCAATATAGAGAGATAATTTCATTAACTTAAGAAAAAAAATATTGAATCTATTTTAAATTTGAAGAAAATTTCATGGGGTTGAAAGGTATGAATCAGGTTTTTTTATAAATAAAAATAGTACAAAATATAGATTTTTTAGAGGTTTAAAACAATATAAGAGAACATATATATCTATTTGAGAAATTATGAGTTATAAGGAAATTGTTTGGTGTGATCTCAAAGTATGTATGGAGTTTGAATAATGGTTCCATGTAAATGGAGATAAGTAATAAATGATGCAGTTTCAAGACAGTTGATCAAATGATAAAGAATTCAAGAAGATCTAACTACCCAATTTATAGTGACCCAAAGATTAACATACATGGATATTACATCATTTTTTATGACTATTCATAAAATTATACAAACACATGTCTAAGGACCATAATAGATTAGTGTCTTTGGAAAATTAGAACATAGTTATATAACTTGGTGGATGGTCTTCAATGTTTCCCACAAAGATTTTTCGATTTAGTAATCCTACATAAACCTTTCTTCATAACTTAGGGAAAATAAACATAATAAAGGGTTAGATAAAATTCTTATTAAGGGTAAATAAAGGAGATATTTAGTGATAACATGAACATAAGTGTATGAGAACATGAGCATAACATTTTAAGATCATACCCTGCATATCAAAGATCGTATAAATGAGTCATGGAATAAGGATGTAAATATAATAAGATATGAATTATAAGGGAATAAAGGAATAACCCATGTGAACACAAAATAGGAATAAGACATGGAATTTCAACATACACATAATCATAGAAAATCATTTCCATATTAGTCAAAAAGCACTTCCAAGACCATTATAGTGGAAAAAGTCGTCTACTGAATTGGGTTCACTCCTTATTCTTACCCTATATTACTGAATCTAGTTCACTTCCTTTTCCAGCAATGTATTACAAAACTATGTTCAGATCCCATTCCATCTCTATATTACTGAACTAAGCTTACTCCTGTTCCAACCCTGTATTACTGAACTGATTTCACTCTTCATTCTATGTGTGTCTATCTCATTAGATATAAATATTTTCCAAATGCATTGGAGGGAGATATAGGTCTCACCTATCACATAATTAAATCATACATACATGTTACACAATATAACACTACAAAAAACTAGTTCCTAGAGGTGGTTTATTTACAGTGGTTATTATAACTGCCACAAAATAAATCATATAAAAAATTTATAATATAGCAGCACTTTTATTAAACCAATTATATATATTTTTTATTTTAATAATTATTTGATATTTCAATTAAACCATCACTAAATATGTTAAAAAAATACTAAATTAATCCCCATCACTCCTTGAACCCACTCCCCTCTATGACCTTGACCCTGATACTCCCCCCTAACCTCCCTCTCCCCACCTTGAGGGTGAACCTGACCCCCACCCACCTTAGCGGTGACCCCCCCCCTCCGACTACCCTCTCCCCTCATTGGTGGCGATCCTAGACCCCCCACTCATACCTCCCTCTACCCTCAGCGGTGACCCCCAACCCCCTCAGACCTCTCTCTACCTATATCCTCAACATTAGAGACCCATAAACCCCTCATACCTCTGACATACCTCTCCCCTTGGAACCCATGCGGACAACCACCATAACCCTGATCACCCTACTAAGGACCACCATTACCCGACACCTATACTCGATACTATCGAGACCTTAATCCCCCTTATTCGGGAACTCTATGACCCTAACTCCCCCTACCGGGGATTGTTGAGACCTCAACCCTCCATGAATTCTACTTCTGTCACCCTGACTACCTTTATTGTGACCATTAGAACCCCAAATCCTATGTCGTCTTCTATCATGACCCCGACCCCCCCTTCTAGAGATTTTCATGACCACGACCCCCCCCCCTAAAATTTTTTAATTCTAAAACACTCTTAATTACTCTTTTGTTTTATTCATGATATACCATAAACCTAAATTTTGATATGAAATTAATTTTTTTTTCATTTATTGTATTTAATTAAATAAAATTTATGTGATTCTATAGCTCTTTAATGAATTTGTTTTCACTTATTTGAAGATAGAGATTTATTTTTGATTTTATTATTACTTTATTTTGATTTAAATTATTATATATATATATATTTGTTTATTATTATATTTACATGATGGATTAAAACAATTTTTTAAAGTAGTTTTATGATGGTCATCACTGAGGTCAAAATATTCCATGAAAAGATTTTGTCCATGTCATTATCAATCAATGGATGTTTTCATGCATAGGTTAATGAAATTATTTATTTATCCATTTGGGATGAAATGAAATGGTTGAATATGTATATCAATGGTATTTTCTATATTTCTAGAGAGAAAATCATCATTTTAAAATTATTATAGTGATATCTGATATGAAATAAAAATGATTCGGATATCTGTTTTAGGAAAAAATATCACTCTGTTTCTAAGAAGTTTGTGGTTATATAATTTATGGTTAAATTGTTCTTAGATGATAAGAATGTTTTCGTCATCTAAATTATGTCATTATTCATCTATGATTGTTATAAATATTAATTTTTTTTATTCATGTTTTTATATTACATGTTTAGTAAGAAAAATTTAATTATTTGATTCATCCTAATTTACTTTATAATTTTTATGAAAGTGTCAATGAAGAAGTTTGGTGATGATTAATTTTGATTATACCTGTTTTATTAAACATTAATATCTTTATATCTAAATTTATAGGTACAATACAATACAATACACAAGGATAAAATTTGGATTAATTTACCTCAAAACACACATCGGTATTCCAAGGGTTTGAATTAATTTTTATATTATTCAATTTCAAATCGATCAATAGATAGTAGAATAAAATGTTTGTGTCTTGATTGTAAATTTAAGTGATGGTTGAATATAAACAAAGTATACAAGAATTTTATATTTAAATAGTTTCCTTCTTTATTTGTATGTTGTATTTGTTAAGGTGACTCAAATGTTATGGAAAGTAAAAACAATGATAATAGTTTTATCATTAAAAATGACATTTGGGTGAAAACTGGTACGTTTTCCATATATGTTTTTGTTTTATGGTTTTGGTACTTGCACCTTGGTCATGTTTTAGTCATATAAAGAATATTAATCATGAAATAAGTATCAAATTTATTCATTATATATACTTTTATAACAATTCATATAAAGTGTTGATGTCACGAACCAACCTGGGTCTACCCAGAATCGGTCACCCAAGTCGGCTTGCAAAAACATTTGGGAGGCGTTCCCAGTCCTCCTGGGATAGAAACTAGTGACAGGAATCAAATATAATCAATTGGGAACAATTTTTCCCATAAAATAAATATAAATAAACTAGAATAAAATAAAAAACTGATAGCAGGAAAAGAAAGAAAAGTAAATAGATAAACATACCCCCAGGTGATCCCATGGGTCACCACCAATCACAGAACCATGGTCGCTCCTAGAGCGGTCCAAAACTGGAAAAACCTGAAACTAAAATGACAGAGTAGGAATGAGCATCAAAATTATTAATAAGTATTCCAAGGAAAAACAACATCTTATGCGCCCCCTTTAAAGTGAATTCCATTCATTCATTTTTGAAAATAGGATTTATAAAAATATGGTTTTCCATTCATTTAAAAACCAGGAAACAAGCTTCCATTTTTAAGAAAAATCATTTATTCCATTTCATTTCAAGAATAATTTTCCAAGGCATGAGGAAATTTTTTTTAAAATATTACTTTAAAATATATGAAATGATTGATCATATATTTTAATTTAAAATAAAAACAAGGGTGTCACTTTATGAAGATACTGAAAAATAGAGAAATATAGCAAGGAAATGAAACCAGTGTTATGGAATTAAGTAAAAAAAGTGTCACAAAATGAAATAGGAACATAAAATATATAATAATGGGTGTTTCCTAAACATCTCTATAATCAATCCCTGGATGCACTCGGTTCGGACTCACCTGTCGCAGTATGGTGCAACTCCATAGTCTAAAACCAACTGGCCACTCTAAACTAGTAAATCTAGTGGCGCATCTCACCTAGCCTCTCATCTAATCTAGGGATTCCAACCCATCTAATCAAGGTCAATAAGAAACTATCACTCAACCCCTAGATGGCACCTAGGAATCCCATGATAGTAGTATGTGGTGAATGGGGAGATCCCCACACATGTGACTCAAACTAAAACCCACATCCACTGTGATTTCCTAGCCCAAACAATAACACCTCATATGAAATGATGCTCTCCTAAGAGGTTCCACCATAGAGGTGATCAAATCATAATAAATTCAAACAAGGCTACACATCATGTAACTTTGAAACCAATTTCAGAACATTTCATAAAATACCAACCCAGTCTTTAATGTACACAATTCCAAATCCATTTCCAAAATCATTTCCAAAACCAAGGAAATAATACACATCATGTAAAAAAGGTTATGAGGGTACCTTTGGATCATTTATAAATCAAAAAACCTCTCAAAGTGACAAACGGGACAAGCCTTAGATAAAATATTTAGTAATCTCATTTAGATAACAAATTAAACTTTTTTTACCAGACCAACTTTCCAACAAGATCAAAACAATATTAAATAAACAAATTACATATTGAAATATTAGGGAAAACATTCAAAGAAGATAAAAAGACCATTTCAATGTTCCATAACCATTTTTCATAACATATATGAATATCACATAATAATAAAAACACACTTTGAAGATGATCAAGCAATTAAAGAATTAAAATTAAAGGCTCTAACATAGGGGACCTACCTCAAGAAGAAGAAGACCAAGCCAAAACATCTCGGTACTCGATGAATTTAAAATTGGAAACTAAAATCTAGGCATTACACTTACACGCAAAAGAATTTATACATATATATATATAAGTACCCTTAGTTGCATTGCAAAAACTCTGCTTACTATGAGGGAATGTGTACAAAGAGGGAATATATATATATATATATATATATATATATATATATATTCCATACCCCTAAACATGTGTGTAAGTGACCTTCAAGAATAGAAGATAAAAATGAACTAAATAAAATTACTAGAAACATAGAAAATAAAAAATCCACAATTAGAAATTGAAAAACATTGACAAACAGAGGAAATCAAACCCAAAACTAATGACAGGTAGACTAAAACGGTCTGAAATGATTCACCTTCGGTAAAAGACATTGAAACATGCCCAAAGATAAATCGAGAGACCCTTCTCATTCCCTAACACTAGATAAGAAACCAAAAATCAGGTTAATCCCTAACCTAGGTTTTTTCTGAAATAAACGGGGAAATAGGGAGAGAAAATTGGCCAACCAAGGGAGTAGGAAGAATAGGAGACTTATTAGAGAAGACTACACCAAAAATTGGTAGGATAATTGACCACTAGAGGAAGGGAGGTGATGAACCGGAGGGGATTTAGCTGGGTCACACTAGAGGAGAGATAGGGGGTGTCATTATATAAACAGAAGAGGGAAAGGGGGTCACTTGGTAAGGGGAAAGAAAACCCCTTAATGGGGGTAAAAAATTATAATAATAATTGAAGGTTATGCACGTAGCAGAAGCATGGTTTGGCTGACACCCAACATTGATTTTTAATATGATCAATTATTATTCCGGGATCAATACAATGACGAAATCTAGTCTCCACAGAATAGAATCAAAGATTTAGATAAAGAAGGAAGATTCCTGAAACATTTAGAGAGGATCTTTCACATTATGTTTATAATTAATTTAATTAATTTTATAATGAAAATAATACCTGGATCTTTGGTATTTTCTTCGTTCATGATATTAATCATCCGGAATGACCCTTCTAGATTATCTTGTTGCACTTACAATGATCTAAACTGGAATCCCTCTTGTAGTGATCCACATGCACTCTGATGGCCTCTGATCGACACAACTCGTTCTCCGGGTGCTAGCATGGTAAAGCAAGTGTCTTGTGTCGGTCGTTCTTGATCGCTTGTTATTCAGCCTTGAAGAATGTCTCTCGTTATTGAGAGGGGCGAGAAGAGGATTCTAGAGATAAATTTTTTAGCTCAACAATTCTCAATCCACCAGGTGTGCGGTTCAGTACATGGCACAATAGATGTATGTATCTATTTATTGACATGGGGCTTCAGTTTCAATATTTAATTGCGTAACAGAAATTAATTATATTCATAACCTTAGATAAAACCCAAGCTATTGATAATAATACCTCTTCATTATTTTTTGTGCACCAACTTTCAAAAACGGAATTATAAATAAAATTCTGCATCACAAAATAATTGAAGCGTTATTTTAATTTATTCCAACTAGTTAAATAATTATTTATCATCTTTCAAATCATTATTTTACTACTAGACCGACCTTTGTACTCTTGAAAACCACTTCCATCTATTGAACACCTGATAAAATAAATAAATAATTTATTCTTGTAAATAAATATTTTATTTACAAACTAGTAAATAAATATTTATTAAATGTTCAGTAAAATAAATAAATAAATTTTAGCCACAATCAATTGAATAAATATTTATTTAATTTATGAAATCATTTTAACTTGAATAAAATTTTTACATTTTCTTGAGAATAATATTTATTAATTAAATTCAAAAATAATTTAAATGAGACCACTAGAAAAACTTAGTGTATGACTCTCTAGGATTATTTCTTATTAGAATTGGGTGATCTTGACAAAAGTCCAAGAGTACTATCAAGCAATAGGTCACAACACCCAAGATAAATAACTTAAAGTAACAAAAAAAATCCAAATATGAACGCTCACTGTGTAATATAATCCCTTTGTCACAATATCTCATCAAGAAATTTTCATGATAGTGTTATCAACTTTTATGCTTGATATGTCATTCTTTGACTAATTCAAATAAACTCATCATCACACCATGTCCATGGAATTTCACACTATGTTTCTATTTAAATCAAAGGGATGAGATATCAATTTCAATAAATAGAAGGGAAAAATCCTTCCTTGATTTATCCATTAATAATATTCCACTCATGATGCACCCAATGTACCCTACTTCCCGCCAACTGTATACGTGTCAGTATTCATCAGTAAATCAAAGTGTACGAGTCATGACACATATTAATGTTAATCTTAAAGTCTAAGGATCATTATACACGCTCGCAAATAGAAATATCTGATGACACCAAAACATGCAGAATTCCTACTAGAGGGTCTTTTCTCATAATCTTCTATCTTTGAGATTACCAAGTGCGAACTTTATGAGCAGAAGTCTCATCTACTTACGAGTACTCACACCTGATGGTCTACATGCTATGTGTCCCATCATAGTTTGTCATCCAACCATAGAACTATATTAAGAATATTGTTATAGCATTTCAAGGTTCTCGTCATAGC
This sequence comes from Viscum album, assembly GCA_963277665.1. Classification (NCBI taxonomy): domain Eukaryota; kingdom Viridiplantae; phylum Streptophyta; class Magnoliopsida; order Santalales; family Viscaceae; genus Viscum; species Viscum album. The sequence goes on along the minus strand of OY728126.1, from coordinate 807,557,956 downwards.
GGGGAACTACCATGACCTTTTTAATGTAATAATAATCTAGGACATTATTACATCATAGTCATTTTGAACAATTAACAATATATAATGAGATGTTTAATATTTAAATACATTAAATATCCATGTAATCAAAGTACAACCAGTCGGTTCTAGGACACCAACTCTTATAATAATAATATCATAATAAGAATAATAAATAATCATAATCATAACAACAACAAAAAAAACAAAAAAAAAAAATAATCATCATCATCATAACATTATTATTATTATTATTATTTAAAAAATTGTTTTCCATTTTACTCTAATTAATTTCATTTTTTATCGAAACCAAAAAATCAGGCATAGTTTAGTTGCACGGTTGGCCAAACTATGTGGAAACCATGTGAATCTACTGGAGGCCTTAGATAACCAACATGGTTAGTCACACAGTTTTCCAAACCATATTATGACCATGAGATCTGGCACTATGAAAATTACAAACACCCTTGCACAGTCTTCGTACGGTTTTTACTAACCGTGTATTAACCATGCACCTATACTGGAAACCCCAGAATATTAAAATACAAAACCAGTTCAACACAAAACTAAAATACAAATCCAATTATAATTAAATAATTAATAAATAATGGTTCGGGTGTGATAATTTTTCCCACAATAAAAACTTTCATCCCCTGGAAAGTCACCAAGCCAAATGAGGAACTCAACTCGAGTTCTAAACTGAATGAAGTCAAGGGAAACTACGAACCTCAGTGTGACCTTTCAACTCCACATGTCACACCCAACCAGATATAGAGAATACCACTACAAGGATAACCATGGAGATAATAGAAAGGTCTCCCCACCATTAGAAACTAGCTAGCACTGTATAACTCTAGAAGAAATCACAACAATATCTATGGTGGGTCTCCCCACCATTCAAGAATCGACTATCCAAGACCAACTAGCATGAACCAATACAGGAAACCCAACACTGATTAACCTAGTATATCCCTACACAACCAACCCCCACCACACGAGGTCCTTGAAAAAAGAAACTCCAAACATCAAGCGGCAAACCAAACCATGATTCATCATTTCAATAAGAACATGCATCTCCAAAACAAGAAAAAATTGAATCCAAAAATTGACTCACAAGAAGGATAACCATTTAGTAATTAACATACATAAGGCACAACCACAAACACTTTAAGGTAAGTCCACTAGGATCATTAAAAAAAGGTTCCCAAGGATATAAAACCACAACTAGGGAAAACTTTAATGGTCTCTACTCTGACATTGGAGACAACGTGTTGGATATACACCCCCACACCTAGAAACTCACCGACTATGTGAAAAGATTCACACTGTGACCTATGGATGCAGAACTCATGTCATGAATCATCTACTTCCCCATGATTGGAAACTAGTAACCTCCAACCATAGATTTCTATTTAAGCAACATAGCTTGCCAAACCCCTCCAAAATACCCAAACAGCTGCATCATCAACAATCCTTTGAAGGATTACGGTAAGATGGATTAGAGTTCCAAAACCAACCATACTGGAAACAAATGAGTGAGTGGTCTAATAAATAGAAAGCATGAACTAAAAAATAAGACACCCCAAAAATAGGTTTTCAAGTTCACACTCCTCGCTGGATCGGTAACCCTTCACATACACCAAGAGGAACCGCTATCAACTACCATGGGTTACCCTCTATGAAATTCCCATATGAAATAAACATTTCCAGGTTTCCTGAATAGAGTCCCCACACAAATATAGGATCTTTAAACCAATTTATTGATGCTAAATTTGTTGAAATAAAACTATCCTATTCTAGATGGTCAACACAATCCTTCATCATCTATTGACCATGCTGAAGACTCATGAACTCTGTTATCTTTCAATATCTAACAATCCTAGACCTCTATGGGAAATAGGAAATGGGAGAAAATATATTGAATTTACCACTCCACTAGGAGTTTAGATAAAACTATAAATCAGAAGAGACACCCTAGAAACCTTCAGAACCATTCTGAGTGGCATACACTAAACAACATAAAAACACCCAACAAAATCAATATCAAACTAAATATCAACCAAAACTCAATCAGGATAAAATTTGAACCCAAAACACCAATTCAAAAACTAAGTACCGCACAATGAAAAAAATATACTTTTTGAAACAACCACTTTCATTCCAAATTCAAAACCATTTTCCACATCAAAATCATTTGAACATGAAAAACTCTTTCAAATAACACATTCCATTTCAAATTATATTGGACTAAAATCACTCTAACACACCCACTTATAAAAACATAATTTTACCCTTTTCAAATATATTTTAATAAACCAAAACAACCGAAAATGTTTGGACACTTACTGATGGTATTCCATGATGCCTCACATGTGCATGTTCATATGCTGGCTGAGGAACCCATCCACATGCACCAATAAATATACACTCACCACAAAAATAAATGAATATAATTTTCCATAGGAATACCAAGGGTCGAAAATAAAAATCATTTTCCAAACCTCTCTATAAAACTTCTCCAATAAATTTTCAAAACCACCCCCTTATCATTTCAAAACAAAAACTTTCCAAATTCCCATAAAACATCCACCCCGCATTGTAGGAAACCATTCCAAACTTCCAAATAACTTTCCAAAATGAATCCCATTTTCAAAAAACCCCATTTCACTTTGCAAAATATTCAAGGTTTTTATTTTGGAAATCCTATTTTTATTAAACCAATCACCAATTTAGAATACAAGGGAAACACCCCAAAACTAAATCAATCCACTACCGAGAACAAACAAAAGTAATAAAATTACTCAATGAATCAAAATCTCAAAACCTCAAGATACCCACTACTACACAAGACTTAGATGCATGATTTGGAAGACCGTGTACCAACTAGGTGAGCACATTGGAGGTCATTTGAGGTAGTTTCAAGGTCTTCACATGGTTTTCTAGACTGTGCACAACAACCATCCACCCCTTTAAATCCCTCCAAAACAACCACTCCAAGACCTGGAATTTCTCAAAAAAATCCAATAAATCTAAAAACCAAACATAAATTCCAAAATATCAAAAACCTCAACAACACAAAAGAACCAAGCTCAAATTTTGAGGTACAACCATCCCGAACAACCCCAGGAATTCAAGTGACCTTCTAAATAAGTGGTGATCAAGAACCTACCCCTGAATGACCACTTGAATTTCAAAAATAATATCTTTAAATTACTGTACATCCCCAAATAAAAAGGTATAACTAGCTCTGATACCATTTTTTCTTGAACCAACCCATATTAACCCTGAACCAATCACCTGAATTGGCCTGCAACAAGGCACGAGTGGCATTCCCAATCCTACCAGGCTGGAAACTAGTTTCGAGCATCATATATAATCAATTTGTAATGATTTATCTCATAAAAAGGAGATAAATAAACAAGAATAAAATAAAAAAATAGAAATTGAAAAATAAATAATACTAAATGTCTAATAATACCTCCAAGTGACCTCATGGGTCACCAAAAATAACAGAACCATGCTCTCTCCTAGAGTGACCCAGAACTGGAAGAACCTGAAACTAAAATAATAGATTAGGAAGGATCAAAAAAATGATAAGTAGGGATTCTAAGGATAAACAATGTACCATTCACCACCTTTAAAGTGAAGTCTATTTTTTCTATTTTTATAATAGGATACATAAAAACAGGGTAATCTGTTCTTTTCAAAACTAGGAAACAAGCTTCCAATTTTAAGAAAAACAATTTCTTCCATTTCATTTCAAGAATCATTTTACAATTTTTGAATAAAAACATTTCAAAATATTCCTTTAAAATATAAGAAATTCTAGATCAGATATATTAATATTAAATACAAACAATGATGTCACTTTATACAGATACTAGACAATTGAGAAATGTAGTATGAAAATGAAACCAGTGCCATGGAATCAAGTAAAAAAAGTTTCGGGGAATGAAACAAGAAGATAAAATATATAATTAGGGTAGTTTCCTATACACCTCTAGAATAAATCCCTAGACATACTCTGTTTGGACTCACATACCAACATATGGTGCAGTTCCATAGTCTATAACAAATTGGCCGCTCTAAAATAGACAACCTAGTGGCTTGTCTCACCTAGCCTCTTAGCTAATCCAGGGGGTACCAACTCATCTAATCATGTTCAATAAGAAACTATCACTTGATCCTCTATATGACTTCCAGGAATTCCATGATAATAGTATGTGGTGAATTGGGAGGTCCTCACATGCATGGTAGAAACAAAAACCCATAGCCATCGTGCTTTCCTAGCCCAAACACTGACACTACCTATGAAATGACACTCTCCTAGGAGAGTCCACCATAGAGGTTCCCATATCATAAAAATTCATACAAAATTTCCAACTGGGCCTACATGTCATGTCACTTTGAAACCTATTTCCAAAAATTCCATAAAGTACCAAATGAGCCTTTAATGTTCACAATTCCAAATCCGTTTCCAAAATCATTTCCAAAACCAATGATACAATATAAAACATGTAAAAAATTCTTCAAATGGGCCTTTAGGTCATTTAAAAATAAAAACACCTCTCAAAGTTCCAAACAGGACAATCCTTAGATAACATATTTAGGAATCTCATTTAGATAACAAATTAAACATTTTTAATAGCACCACCTTTCCAATAACATCAAAACAAGCATAAAAATTGAATTCTATATTGAAATATTAGGGTAAACTTGGGAATTAGATGAAAATACCATTTCTATGTTCCATAAATTTTTTTGATAACATATAATAATGTCAAATAATAATAAAAACACACTTTTAAAACACTCAAGAAATTAAAGAATTCAAATTAAAGGCCTTGGAAAAGGGGGCCTACCTCAAGAGGAATAAAACTAAGACGAATCATCTCAGAAATCGATGAATTTGATAATGGAAACTAAAATCCAGTCTTTACACTTACACAAACATGTATTTAAACACACACACACACACACACACACACATATATATATATTCCCCTAGTTTCATCGCATATATTCCCTTTTCCGTGAGGGAATATGTACAAAGAGGGAATATATATGTATGTCTTACCTATGAACATGCATGTATGTAACCCCCATGAACATAAAATCAAAATGCACTAAATAAAACTACCAAATCTTAGAAATTACAATATTACTTATCATAAATTGAGAAACATTGATGAATGGATGAAATCCTACTCGAAATTGATGGCGGGCAGACCGAAATTTTCTGAAATGATGCACATTAGGCAGTGGACACTGAAACATTCTCTAAGATAACCCGAGAGACCCTCCGCATTCCCTAACATCAGAGAAGAAAAAAATTGGTTAATCCCTAACCTAGGGTTTGGCTGAAAAGAATGGGGCAACATGGAGAGGGAAAATCATCCAACCAAGGGAGGAGGATGGAGATGAGACTTACCAAAGAAGACTGCACCTAAAATATATAAGAGAATTGACCACTGGAGAAAGGAATTTAGTAAACCATAGGGGATTCAATTGGGTCATGTGATAGTAATGATTGGAAGATGTTGTCGCGTGAACAGGAGCGGGCAAGGGGGTCGCATGGTAAGGGAAGGAAAACCCCTTAATAAGGGTAAAATAATTATAATAAAAATTATAATAATTGTAATATCCTGATAATTAAAATAAAAAACATCATCCTAACAACATAATAATATTAATAAAATTATTATTATTATTTAAATAATTATTTTTTCATTTTACCCTAATTTATGTTGTTTTTTTTGCAAAAACCTTAAAACCACACACAGTTTGGCCGCATGGTTGGAAAAACCATTCCCTAATTGTCTTCCAATACTAGATGCCCTAAACAAACATCACAGGTAGCCACATAGTTTACAAACACTACTCTGGGCATGGGATTTGTCTCTTTCAAAATTATAGATTCCCTTTCACAGTCTGTTTATAGTTTGTACTGATTATGCCCTTATCATGCACCTATGTTGGAAACCCCCGAATTTTAAAATTCAATAATGGTTTGACCTGAAACTCAAATACATATCCAATTATAATTAAATATTTAATAAATCATGGTTGGAGTGTGAATTTTTTTGAAAAATAAATTACATTAATTCATGGATACAATAGCACAAACTTACACACGAGTGAGTTTTTCACTTTTTGATGGATGGAATGAAAGAAAGGTAAATTATAATTCAAATTTATAGAACCATTATTATATCATAAATATCATATATATTAATTAAATATATTTCTATTACCATCCATGTAAATCAGAAATAAAAAAACACATCGCTTAATAGAGGTGGTAGTCCACACGTATGCGCAATTGATGTTATCATTTTTCAATAGATGAGATGGTAAGAAGTTATATAAGATATTATAATTCAATAATCCTAATTATCTCATAAATATCATATATAAACATTAAATCCATTATAATTACCAACTATAAAGGATGGTTATGGAAAACGAATCATATCGCTTTATAGATGCAATAGTTCACATATATGCACAAGCGATGCACTCATTTCCAATTTGATTGACAGAAGGTGGAAAATGGTTATCCAATAATAATAATAACATCTTAGTATATTTATGATACTAAATTCATTATGTTGGGATGGATACAATATATTTAGTGTAATTATAAGAAGAATCAGACATAAAAATGTGAAGAAATTGGCTTGGGAAGTTGAAAAGAGATTTGGGTAGGGTTTGGTCAAGCTAAAGGGATCAAGTGGTGTAGAGAATAGATGGGAGGGGTTATATTTTATAAGTTATAGGAGTATAACACTTAAAGTTATTAAGAATATTAAAATATAATATTGTCACACTCATGGGAAATTATCTCCAAATTGGATCAAGTTCTAAGATAGGATGAGATTTAACTAAAACCTACTCAAAAAATTAGATTTAGATAAGTTTTAGGTCATTTTAACACTTATCTATTTAGTTTAACCCCTAATTAACATCTTTTAACCTTTATTATAGTATTGAATTTTTACCTTAATTATTATTAATAATAACCCAAATTTAAGTTGACCTTATTAAAAAATATTATTTATAATAATTATGAATATGGAATTCATTTTATAAGATTTGATTTCTCTAAGTTTCAAAAGATCATTTTAAAATAAGTATGAAAAATGAAATATTTTTTTTAGAAAAATGAATTTTAAGTATAAAACTGAGTCTACCTTTCTACCTTATCATGTAAAAACTACTAGCTAAATATTGAAAATGTATGATTGAATATATCAACTAAATATTTAATTAAAATAATTCATTAATAAATATTAATTCGATTTAGTCATATAAAAATACATTGTGTACATAAAAAAAGTTTTTTTATAGAAACAACTCTTTTTACCTTCAAATGCTTTTATTTTAATCTATCACTAAATGAAAACCAATGAATTAATTTTACACATATTTAAACAAAAGTTTTTCCTAATTTAGTTAGTATTATTAATAACCTCCAATAAAATAGATATGTAATAATTATCACATTAAATAATAATATTTCAATAGTATATACCTGTTCATTTAAACTCGGTGTTTCGTGTCAAGAAAGCTATCAAGAAATAATTTTTTTTAATATATCCTGAAATCTCAGGATGTTTCACACATTCAAATTTTAAATTTACCATTCATGGTTTTAATACCCTGTGTAAGGTTCCTTGACTCGATTGATCCCCTTCAAGGAATTAGTGGATCACACTTAGCATGATTCACAGTGTGAACCTATGGTTCATGTTGTGAACTGCTAGAACACCTTGAATTTCATCTCTTAAGTCACCCAACCCTTGTCCAATGCTCACCCCAAGCACCTAATCAACCATACGAGCTTATTTCATCATACAAAAACATCTATCAATAATTTTTAGACACTCATATTCCTTATCTAAATCCCATTTCAAAAAATGGCCATTGTTGATGATCAAAAAATTTACCTCCCTACAAAACTTAATGACCCTGAAACTCTACGAGGAATTATAATCAATGAAAACCAATACCATGAGTTTGATAAAATTTATTTACCATTCTATAATTTGGGTATTATAATACTTTACATAAAATACTAGAATTAAGTTTTACTCATACCATATAGTCTAACTATAGAAAGAGGTTAGAAATTATAATAAAAACCCATCAGGAAAACTAGACATCAAACAATAAACACTTCAAGGAAGACCTAATATTAACCCAAAACAATAAACCCATAAAAAAACAAACATAACTATCCAAAAAAAGAAATATCCACTCTAAAACTATTCTATGAATCTCTACAACAACAACCTCCCATTGAAAAGAAACAAGAAAGAGCTTCTCTTAAATTATGTGGTCTACCGCTTTCCTAAAATACCCACCACAAATTGTTCGTAAGAATTCACATAAATGGTTTCATAAAATCATAAGTCATACATATAATGGTATTAAACATATTTTCACCACACAAAAAACTTACGAGGAGACTAAGGTCATAAAACCCAAGCATACAATCCTATAACAAATGAGGAGGGCCTCATAATACCCCCAAACACTTTAATTTCATCAAAAATAGTTTTATTTTCTATATTGAATTAACCAATTAATTATGAATATTTTTAGCAATAAAAAACCCATAATTGGTAGGAATAAATAGATTTGAATCGTCCATAAACAATCATTGAGAAATACTTCATATTTAATTACTTTCAAGGAAGAATAATAATTAATTTCACATGACTTATTCATTATCATCTTTATCATACAGTCTTTAATTTTTTACCAAATTTCCATGCATAACATTCATTCCAACAAAAAACAAGAATAATATAAAACAATTTCACATTATCTAAAAAATATCAAAAGTAATAAAACATTAACATAAACCACATGTGATCACTGCATCTAATTACATATTTCATTATTCCTTAATTCCTAGTTTATTATCTTTATTAGGTTGATTCTTACATTTCCAAAGGAAGCTAAATAATCGTAATCCTACACTTTTATATAATCTAAGGATAATTAATGAATCCCATTCCATGATATGAAACTTTCTCTGTTCTATAAAAAATAATGGAAGAACAAGTGAAAATATAAAATCATCATTCCCATGAGGAACTCGTAATCTCTTAAGATATTATCCCACTAAGAATCCATCATCAATCAATAAGAGAAACACCACAAAAATGTAAGGAAATAAGAATCCATAGAAATAATAGACAGATACAGAGAGATAAATGGAGAGAGTATAACCAATGAAAAAGATAAAAAATAATCTCAGATCAAAATTAAAATTATCTTTATAATATAGGGGTTGAACAAAGAAATAGTGAACAACAGCCTTTGAAATGGATCCTTAGTTCACCCAGGGTTTTGAGGATAAGGGTTTAAGAATTTAATATCTAGAGGTATCCTAAATTTATACATGATAGTTCTAAATTAATACTATGACACATCCCCCTTGACTATAATTTAATGGGTAGGGTTTTCAATAAAACTATAGAAAAACATTGTAAGATAGTCTTAAGGGGTCAGAGTCCATAACCCCACCTGAATATACAGAACAATTTCATCAAATATCCTAATAACCAAGGGTATTACCATGTATAATATACATACCCAAACTATAGAGACCCTTTATAAGGAAAATATATAAAATTTAATCACCATGGGGCTCTACGATCAAACCTACACCCTACACCACAATGACCCCTTTGGAGATGGAGAAAGGAGACCCCCTGGATCTCTATGGAACAACCTCAAGAGACATATTATAGCCACATATATATTTAAAGAATCAATAAAACTTCATCCTAATACTTAATGTCATGGTCGAACTAGACATGCCAGAAACTGACAATGTTAGGGTCATTTATCAAAATTTAATCAAGGAATCCATTGTGAACCTAACCTTCCACACCATAGGGAACTTTGTATGGGTCATTCCCTTCTCTAAAATTCCACCAATTATCCTCCACTCCACAATTCATAATTCCAAGATGTATTCATGGTCCCCAACTAAAGTTTTATCTCAACAACACTTCTTCTCCTCCATCGTTCCCTCACACACATCCAATAACCTGAAAAAAAAGGGATTAATAAAATTTGAAACGTTATATATTTTATGACATATAATAAACCATTAACATTGTGACCACCTTGAAATTATTATGAAATTCTATTAAAATGTTCCTATTTAATGTAATTTTCATTTGACCCAATAGTTTTCTAATTCACCCATAAAAAAATTAACTAATTTTTATTTGTTGTGTATTGGGTATAAAATACATGGATCTATTGTGATTCTATTATGAACGGTTTAGCCTTGTACCCTTCCCTGCTGAAATTTAGATTTAGGAATACTAATTCATGGAATTTAACTACACTCCTATTATTATCCCTTTTTCTTCAAAAAAATTCACTTACAATGTTGTATAATTATAATTCTATATTTTTTTTATCATTCCAAAGTATGACATATTTGTGTAAATTAGATTTCTATCCTTGGTGCCAGATACACGCATTGCTTCTATTTTAAGAGTAACACCACTATTTTTCATTGTATTATATCCATATTATTCCTTTTTATATAATGTGTAACTATTAATTATATAACCATTATAAGATAATAAATGTGAACTTGGTCCTCTAGTTTTCCATCAAAATATTTCAAAAATTGATTTTTTATTTTTAGGGAACTTTTTAAAAATATGGTCTTAAACCAATCATGAAAATGATTTATTAGTTTCATTTGATATCCATATTTTAGTCCTTAGTGAATTCAAAAATCTAAGAAATACTTAATGATTTTCAAAATATGGTGAAAAAAATATACTATTTTGTAAAACATAAAGGAGAACCTGATCCCACTCTATATTGGTAGTTTTTATATTATCACTTTTAGAAATTACCTCAACCATAAATAATGTCCAATGATAACATTTTAGGATACCAATTTTATCCACATCAAACAAGTAGTCGATATAGAATTCAATATCTTCTTCAAGAATATATCTCTCTATAATATAACTTTTTGGAATCTTAAATGGGGTACATCCATATATAATACACAAAACCATATAGTCAAATATCTCTAACCAATTAAACCATTATATCAAAGAATGATTGTGGGGATAATATCTCCAATTCACATTATATTAAAAATAAATTCATTTTAAATAGTTAGAAGCTTTACTAAGACTGTAACTTTATTAAATATTTATTTTAAATGGAAGGAAAGATTGGTTAATTTTTGTCAGAAATATTTATGTATAATTTATCATAAATTCACAAGTATTAAATCATGCATCAAAACAAGACATTCATGTGATTTTAAGAACTTAAACATCAAATATATCATCAAAACCATATTATGATATCTTATGAATATCACATTGGAACCTTTACACCATTAATGAAGTTTCAAAACTGAAATATATCTTTACTGGGATGAGTTTAAGATGTTGTACAAATAAAAGTATATCATTTAACCTTTAATGGTGTTAAATATTTCATTATCCATATCAATCATTACTATCTTAGCCTTAATTTCATTTTTTTTCCGAGTGCATTTAGAAATTTTCCAAGGATATGTATTTTTCTCAATGTATATGAAATAAAGAAAATTTCATACATATAAACTATTCCAATATGATAATTTAATAAAAAATTGATCATTTTCAAACATATTTTCATAAGGTTTTTCAAAAAAAAATAAAAAAAATAGTGATAATAGCCTTTAATTTCTCAAACTATTCATCACCTATTAATAGAGTAGGTGATGTACCTTTTTTAAAATTCCCATCGAATAATGTCATCCAAGATCAATATTTTTTTCATCAGGGTAAAAATTTATGATTCACTAGAAACAAGTATCATTAAGAAAATATTTCAACCTAACAGAGTATGTACATTCTTCAAAAATCAGACACCCTAACATTCCTTTGATGTTATATCCTAAAAACTATACATAATTAAGAAAGTCATTTATCATCTGAAACAACATGGGCCTCAATTTGATTCATTCCTTTCTATGATCAATGAAAAATGTAACACTTGATTCCCACATAAATTTTATATCTTTGACCAATGAAGCTAAATAAGCATCAAATTCATTACTAAGTTATTTTGGTTCATATATAGATAGATACAACGCAATATACTTGTGGTTCATGCAGAACCATAGTGTAAAGTTATAATTTACCATCATAATCATCCATATTATGAGTTCTTATTCCTACAGAAAAATAATTCATTTCATTTGTAGATAGAAAAAATATAGGTTTCTCAGATCATTTCTTAATTCAGGGTCCTCATGTTTAATTTTATTCAACTAATGAGAGTCCATTGGGTGATGAAGTTTTACATCTTGAATTCAAGTATCTATATGCCACATCAATTTCCTTATAGTATCTTTACTTACATATAGTCATCTAAACCTTTAAACCTTTATAAATTACGATAAAAATTTTCATAGGACTTGAATCATCTTTATTGTATCGATCTCTAAAACACATTAGTTATTTTTTAAGTGATTCTTAGTCCTTGTGAAACAATATAATATAACTTGTAAATTCATTTATTCATTAAGTAATCCAAACCATTGAAAATAACATTTTTTAGAATCATATATTAAATAAAGAAGCTCATTTTTTCAAGTAACACATCATTTATGAGAAAAATTAGTTCGGTAAAGTTGTAGTCACTCTATCTATTTCTATCTTTCAAATTATATATCTTAAATATGGATAAAAATGTTGAATATTTAGTATAATTAGTATACAGTCTAATCTTTTCATATCTTTTAACTTCTAAAATATATTTTTAAAATCATGAAGATTATCATCAAATATTATTTTCATTTTCTTAATATGATATCCATCATTTTTTATATTTTCACTCATATTATATGACACGTGAATCATATCACTATCCTAGTCATTAGTTATATTCAATTATTCACTATGTTTTGTCTAATATTTATAATTTCAATATATTCCATGTCAGATAAGGTATTATTCCAAATTTTCTTGACAAATTCTTATTGATGAAAAATAATATAAACATAGACAAATGATTTGAGAAGGGTCATTTTCATTCTCTATTGAAAACTTGATTAACTCTTTAATACCATCCTTACACTATTATTTCATACAATTGGAATCAATCCATTTTTTATTCAAATTAATTCTATTTAGTTAAATAGTATTTATATTTAACAAAAAATAAATAAATACATAGAAGGTAGTCAATATAGTAATCATATTTGATTCATATGCATTATATTTGATTGAACAGTAATTAAATTTCCTATCTTAAACAAAAAATCTTTTGAATTTAGGTAATCAATCAATATTTCAATTTTTTTCATTAAAAATGACTTTATTATTATTTTATATGTATTTTAACTATAATGATTAATATAAATAATAATATTTAGTTAGTTATTTATTTTATTAAGTTATCTTTACGATTGAACATTTTAAGTATACCCAATTGATTTTTTTAATTTATTTGATTTTAAAAATTGTTTATATAAATAATAAATAATAATTTTACTAATTTTCATTTTAATCTTTTCAATTCATAGTTATTGGGATTTTAATATTGAATAATTTTAAATTATTCATTAAGGCGACCCAAGCATTTCGTAAATAAATATTACATCTTAGTAAATGAATATTTATTATATATCATTACAATCCACATGATATATATATAAATTATTAGTGTCTTTGGAAACATAAATACATTAACAACTAGTATATAAAAGATCTATATCGCCTCTCACTAAGTTCTTCACAAATAACACCCTTCTTATACATATCATACTTGAAACCTCTCATCATATCCTGGGGAAAATGAAACTTAAAAAAGGTGAGATTAGATTCTCAATGAGGTTAAACAAGGGATATATCATTCAATGGTCATTTTTATGTATTACATGAGTATAAGGGTGTGGGAACATGAACTTAAAATTTGAAAATCATACCCCAACAATTCATAGATCGTAATCATGATTCATACCACAAAGCTTATAAGTTTATAAGACTTGAATCAAGGAATCAAAGAGAATTAGCCATGAGATCATAACATTGGAATAATATCATGTCATAAAAGTGTGTCATAAATTCTGGAATAATTGTAATCATAGAGATATTATTTCAATAATACTAACCAAGACATTCATCACTTGTTAGTCTTGGGATAACCACATGTGTACCTACTTTGGGCTTGAGATAACCTCTCATGTACCCTTGTTGGTATTGGGATAACCACCCATGTACCCTTTTATATCATAAAAAATTAACATTTACTCAATTGATTGGAGGTCTATAATGGACCCACCTATCACATTATCATAATATATTTATATTTATTACATAAGATCATGAAACATTTATCATTTCCTCATAGATTAACCCATGGAAAACAAAATGGGTTTTATCAATATTTCATCATAATAATAATAAAACATACATATAAAGAATAAGGATGGTATCATAGAATAATATCCCCATTGAATCATAAGTAACATCTAAGGATGTTATCATGGGTGAAAAATTCATTTAAAATATCACTATAGTGTTTCTTGAGGAAAATACCCTTTTAAATTTACTTCACTTATTTAAAATTAAAAAAACAAATCAAAAAAATTAGAAAAAAAATTATTTGGAAATATCCATTTAAACCTTTAAGGGAATCATCAAATCATTTATTTTTCATGGTGGATGGAAAATCTATTTGTGTGATATACATTGAAACAAGGATTTTGTTCACACCTTTGGTAAAAAGTACCTCATTTGGAAAATGAATAGATGATTGCTTTTAAAAAATTCTATAGAAATTAAAACATGGGTAAAAATTACATTAATAATATTTTTAGAATATTTAAAACATTCTTTAAAATATGGATATGGAAGAAAATGATTCCAAACCGAATAGACAAAAATTCAGTTTTCTTTAAAACAATTTTTTTAGAATTTTGAGTACTTGGAGAGAGAAAATTGAATGAAAAACTTATAATTTACAAAAATACACATATTAAAAAAATGAAGATATTTTTTGAGAGATGGATCATATAATTTAATCACATAAAACTTAATCATAAAAAGTCTTGATAAAAATGACATATTAACGTAAAACCCTTACCTAAAGTCTGACTTGCTTCATAAATTCACTAACCTCCTATATAATAAATCTAAATTTTTTAACATTTTATAAAAAAATAATATTCATACTTATAATATCATACATGATTTAATATATCATCTTATTACCCGTTTATTAAAAATTATTTATTAAAATCCTTATTTTGGGTTATTACTGTTTTGTTGTTCGAGTATGTTTTGAATATGAAATTATTTTCCTTGCATATTATTCATAGTTCCATCACCTTTATAAGGTTAATAAAGATATAAATATAAATTATATTCATTATAAACATATTTATAACCATCTAAAAAGGTAGATATAGAAAAATAGATTACATTATTCTTAGAGATGATAGTCCATAAGTACGCATGAACGTTGTTTTCATTTTCTAACAAAAAGAAGGAAAGAAAGATAAATAATGTTTTATCAATATATAATTATAATTATATCATAAATATAATATATATTTATTAATTTCATTATTATATACATCAATTTTATGCGATGATGGAAAATGGTTCATATCCATTCACGGAGGCGGCAGTCCACATGTACACATGACCGATACTTTTATTTTCCATTTAATGGAAAAGAGGTGAGAATGGTTTTTCCATTATCATAATAACATCTTGTTATATTTATTATATTTTATTCATTATGATATTATGGATAAAATATAAATATAGGTGGAATAAGAAGAACTAAATTGAAATGAGTCAGATAAGATAATTAACTATCATTTGGGATACCTCCTTTGGTGTACTCTTTAATCCTTGAAAATTTAATGTTAAGAGAAAACCATGGGATATAAGAGCAAGGTAAAAAATCTAGGAATTATTTGGTTTAGGGATTTTATGATCTATAAGTCTCAATATTTTCAAATAAGGGATGATAGGAGGTTCCCTTCTGTAAGTGTTGGAGAGAACACAAATGGAATTACTTAAAAGATTTAAAAAAATATATAAAGTTATTTTTTTGTAAAGGTGGAACCAATTGGATAAGGTTTCAAATTTAAGATAATATATGGTCAAAATAAATTCAATAAATAATAATTATACATGTCTATGTGACATTCATACCCTTACCTCTTAGTTTAATCCCCTCAGTAAACTTGTTTTAACCTTATTCAATGTAACACATTTTTACTATTTTTACCATTCATTATTACTAAAAATGAGAATTAAATCATTAAAAAACAATTATATGTTTATTACTGATATGAAAAACATTTTATAAAATTTAATTTATATAATTCTCAAAATTTTAATTTAAAATAATCTCCCAAAATGGAATGAAACCCAGTTTTTAGAAAAAATGCATTTTTAAGTATAAAACTGAGTTTACTCTCACTCCATGCCTAGAATTACTATTATATGACTGTAAAATATTTGATATGTTATATAATAAAAAAATTTAATTAAAAATTATAATAAATTTTTATTAATTTAATTTATTATGCTAAAACGCATTGTGCTCATAAGAATAGTTTTATGAAAAATAATTTTTTTTACCTTTAAATGATTTTATCTTCATTCCTAACCTTTAGATAACTAGTATTTGGATTATTATTATTTTATTCATATAAGTTATCAATAAATTTCTTTAAAATAATTTTTAAATAGTGAAAAATAAACCTTTTGGATAAAAATGCATAACATGTGGAAAAATAAAATTTTTCAAAAAATAAAATTTTTCAGAAAATAAAATTTCTAATAATTAAATTATTTTATTAAAATTGAGTTATTATAAATAATTTTTTATCATTTTAAACCATTATAAATATATGTAATAATGTGTTTGATCTTATTCATACCCACCAGTTTAATGGGTAGGTTATAAGGGTAAATTAAATGATTGTTTAGTTAGACCCAGGATTTCATATAAAGAAAGCTGTTGAATACCTCAAATTTAATTCAATGGAAATACCTATAAAATCTTGGAGCGTTATATTCTACCAACCTTAAAATTAATTTCACCCATGAAATTCAACCACTAGGATTAAAAAAATAGGGATATATTTTCTTCATCACATCATATGGTTCCCATGTATCTTCCTCAAATTTCAAATTCCTCTAGAGAAC
Source organism: Viscum album (assembly GCA_963277665.1). Classification (NCBI taxonomy): domain Eukaryota; kingdom Viridiplantae; phylum Streptophyta; class Magnoliopsida; order Santalales; family Viscaceae; genus Viscum; species Viscum album. The sequence goes on along the minus strand of OY728126.1, from coordinate 807,540,716 downwards.
ATTAACGAGGTGATTAGTCTTGTTTTATATCACTTTATATCTATGATTTAAGATTTATACTAGTTATTATTCATATAAAATATAAAAATCTCGTGGTAAAACCTATTATTTTAGTACATCGGAATAATTAGGTATATAATTCCTCAAAAGAAATATATGGAACAGATCATGAGCTTGGGAGATGTTCAATGGAAGTGACAAATGATAAAAATCTCTACCAATCTGATCAGGAATATCAGAAGGGCCAATACTTATAGGTCTCAAATTTACCATCTTTCTAAATCAAATAACCTTATTCAATGTAGTAATTTATAGGAAAACCTTCTCACTAAATTTAGAACCAACCTTCATCAAGTGGCTTCTGATCTGAAGACATGGAGTTCTTCCAAATTCCGTCAACCTGATCGGCAATGCAACTTTCTTGAAAAGAAATTGTGCTCTCTTCTCATCAAACCCCCAACTAGCATCACACTCTCCAAAATAATCGAAACCCAACGAGATCTGGATGATTCCCTGTGCATCAAGGAAGGCTTTTGGGATATGCGAGCACGTGATACCCATATTGCAGAACGGGATGCTAATACCCGGTACTTCCACTAGAAAGCTTCAGCTAGATGTCGGAAAAACTTTATCTCTTATATCTTGCACCAAGATGGGAGTAAAGTGTTAGATGCAATGGGAATCCAAGATGTGTTCTTGAGATACTTTCAGGTGCTCTTCTCTGCAGGACACTCCAACATTTCTGCTGAAGTAGAGGATTTCATAACACCAGTGATTTCTGACGAGATTAACAGACAGCTCTCCAAAGATGTGATGGATGACGAGACCCTCCAGGCCTTGAAACAGATCCACCCTACTAAGGCCCCGGGTCCAGATAGTTTCCACGCCCTCTTCTTCAAGAATTACTGGCACATTATTGGCCCAAACATCTGCAATTTGATGAAGAATATTTGGGCAGGGAAAACGGACTTGTCTACTTTTAATGAAACAGTCCTTACCCTCTTCCCCAAGATGAAAAAACCGCTCATGGTCATGGACTTTCGACCTATCAGTCTGTGAAATGTCTCGTACAAGATCTTCTCAAAGATCCTTGCTAATCAGCTGCGTCCATGGTTACTTGACATCATCTCGGAGAACCAAAGTTATTTTGTGGCAAAGAGATTAATCACTGATAATGTCATTATTTCCCCTGAAGTTTTTCATTCCATGAAAACACGTTCACAAGCGAAGAGAGGTATCATGGCTTGGAAATTGGACATGGCTAAGGCCTATGATAAAGTGGAGTGGAACTTCCTCAGATTCGTGATGCTTAAAATGTGCTTCTGCACCAAATGGATTCACATGATCATGCATTGCGTCTCGTCTGTGTCCTTCCGTATTAATGTCAACGGGGTGCTCACCTGAGGATTATCCCCATCCTGTGGCCTTCGCCAGGGAGACCCTCTCTCACCCTTCCTTTTTATTCTGATGGCTGACGTTTTCTCTAACCTCCTTTCCAGGGAAGCCTCTTATCATAGAATTCATGGGGCGAAAGTTTTCCGCACTGGTCCACCAGTCTCCCACCTCTTCTTCGCCGATGATTGCCTTCTATTTTCCAGAGCTACCCACAATGAGTGAATTTCCATCTGCCAGGTGATTCAACAGTATGAGCGGGCTTCAGGACAAACGATCAACTAGGGCAAGTCAGAATTTTCATTCAGCTCTGAAGTCCCTCTACCCAAAAGAGAATAGCTCTATTCCACAGCAGGCATCCCTATGGTTGAAAAGAATCAGAAGCATCTTAGGCTCCCAACAGTGGTTGGTCGGTCCAATAAAGAAATTTGTATAGCTATTGTGGATCAAATAGAGAAAAAAATCCAAGGCTGGGCTCCCAAAAAAATCTCCAAATCCGGCAAGGAAACTCTCATTAAGGCGACTCTTCAATCTGTTCCCAGCTATTTTATGTCTATCTTTAATCTTCCTGCTGTTGTGGTTACCCAGATTCACTCCAGCACTTCCAAAATCTGGTGGGGTCGAAATGATGGCAGAAATAAAATCCACTAGATCTCCTGGCCTACACTTTGCCAACCCAAATCCGAGGGCATAATGGGCTTCCGGGACCTTTCTCTTTTCAACGATGCACTGCTGGCTAAACAAGGATGGCGCCTTATTAATCATCCATCTTCTCTCTGCGCGCGAGTTCTCCGGGCAAAATATTTCCCACGCAAGGAGTTCCTAGACTCCCATCTTGGCCACCAACCCAGCTTTATCTGGAGAAGCATTTGGGGTGCCCTCAATCTTCTGAATAAAGGAATTGGTTGGAGGATTGGGAATGGCTCAACGATTAACATTTGGACTGATCCCTGGCTTATTGATTCGGTAGGTGTGAGGGAATCATCTCTTATCCATCCAGGCTCCCAGTACGCCACGGTCCGATGCCTTTTTTGCTGACCAAAGGACGGGGTGGTGCTTGGAAAAACTCTTCTCCTAGTTCAATGTGAGGGACATAAGGATCATACTGAGTATCCCCTGTGTTCCGGAGGCAGGCCCAAACCATCTCTACTGGACCAATGACATCTCGGGAGCTTACATGGTGAAATCCGGTTACCGGATCGCTCTCAGTACTCGGACAACTGAAGGGGATGAGAGGCCCTGGAAATCACTTTGGAAGCTCAATGTTCCCCTAATATCCTCTTTTTCTGGTGGCAGGTGTGCATTGGTATCCTCCATACCAAGAGCCTCCTTTCCTTCCGACACTTTTCAAACAACAATTCATGCCCCTTCTTCCCATCTGTCCCTGAATCCCCGCTTCATGCTCTCATCCAATTCCCAGGGGACCAGGAGGTTTGGAATTGCTGGGGATCTTCCACGGATCTTTACCTGGACGATGCCTCAGACCTTACTTCTCTTATGATGCGATGGTGTTCCTCCTTTTCACCGGCTAAAGCTGGATCTCTATGCATTTTGTCCTGGATTATCTGGGACCGGCGTAACAAAGCCATTTTCAATATTTTTCTTAGGCCCCCCAGATTTTGGGTTGACCAGGAATCATCTTGGATTGCGGGTTGGCAGCACCACACTGAGAAGCAAAGATTTTTTTCTCCCTCTCCTCACTCCCTTCATTGGTTCCCTCCATCGGAAGGGACTATTAAGATTAATGTGGATGCCTCTATCCCTAAGGATGGACCTGTAGGACTTGGTATGCTGGCCAGGGACAACCATGGACATATTATTGCAGCCAAACACGAATCACGCCACGCACTTTGGGAGCCCTCAGCTGCGGAAGCCGCTGCCATCCTCCCTGGGATAAATTTTGCAAAAGACCGTGGATGGGACTCAATTCACATCGAATCAGATAGTCTCACCATCATCAATGCCATCAATCTCAATGATGGCGGGCTACAATCTTTTGGATCCATCACTTGGATTATTCACTCTCTCCGGCCAAGCTTCACATACTGCATTTTTACATTCGTCAAAAGGGAAGGAAACGAGGCCGCTCACCAGTTGGCAGCCGTTGGCCCTCCTCACGACGATCTGCTCTAGCTTGATCACTTCCCATCATGGTTACATGCTTGTACTTCTGATGATCTTCATTATTAATGAATTCGTCTTTTGTAAAAAAAAACTCTAATCTACCTTGATGTGTTATTGAATGGATATAACTTTCTATCATTTAAAAATATATCTTAGGTCTCAATAGATTTATTTATCAAAATTCATCCCAATATCTTGGGTTTCAATACTTCCTTCCATATAGGGATTCATAAGGATCCATCTGATTTTTTGAGTGAAATCTATTATTATTAGAGAATTTTAAAAGAGGAAGGTGTTCATCCGAACCAACTTTGAAATCCAAAGAATAAGATCTCAAAATATCCTCTATGGTTTTAATGGTCTTATCATATTGAATATATGTTTGAGGTTGATAAGAAATACTAAAACATGACTTTTTATCCAAATCATACTGAATAATTCTATAAAACTTCAAGTTAAAACTCAGATATTGATTAGATACAATAGAATTTGGTACTCTATAAAAACTTACCAACTCCATAATGTAAACCATGGAAATACGATCAAGAGATAAATCTTATTTGATAAAAATTAAATGTTCTAAATTCATATTAAATTTAACCATAACCCAAATAGCAATATAGACTTTTGATGTTTTTGGGAGTCTCACAAAAATTTCATGGTAATGTTTTCCTGTTTCTATCCAAGTATGGGTAATGGTTGTAACACCCCCTTGGAATTCTCATCCTTAACTTGATGACATATCAATAATCAACATACATACCCTGCAATATTTCTCTTCATTTTGTCCCACTAGAAATACTCTTTCATATCTTTATACATCTTCATACTTAAAGGATGAATAGATAATGATGATCTATGATCTTCTTCAAATAACTCCTTCTTCAAGTATTATATTTCTGTGAAACAAAATTGATTCTTGAATCTTATCATTCCATCAAAATCATTTTTTAATTTAGGAATATTTCTCACATTCTTTTACAACTATACAACTTCTTTATATGCTTCTTTAATATTCACATGGATGGATGGTTAAACACTCACTTGAGAAAGATGATATTTTCCCCCATCCTTAAATATTTCAAGGTATATCCTTTGAAAATCCATAAATATTTTATCTTGTGAAATCTTCATTATAGATAATCTTCAATGATCCTTTTGACTCATAGAATGATCCACATTGTTTTCTTTCCCATAGTGGTATTGTATTGAGTATTCGTAATCTTTAATCAGATCCAACCATCTTCTCTTATATATATTCTACTATTTAAAGGTGAATACATAATTTAAATTTTTATGATCAGTATATATATCACACATTTCTCTATAAAGATAATAACTTAATTCCTCAGTATATTTAATGAAAATATTACCACTGTGAATTGGAATTCATGGTTCTAGTAATTATTCTCATGAACATATAATTGATGATATGTAGAAGCTATAACCATCTCCTTTTAGATAAGAACACATTCCATTCCCTTATTTTATTCATCACTATAAATCAAAAACCCATCCCCACTACAGGGTAGCATGAGAATAGGTTCACTAAACAACCTTCTATTTAGTTCCATGAAATTATCTTTACATTCATTAGTCAAAAGGGACTTGACTAATTTCCAAGTTGACTTGGTGAGTAGATTAGATAGACATGATAAATTATTCAAAAAATTTCAATAATATCCAGATAATCCAGGAAAAATATAGGCCTCAATAATAGTGTTTGGTCTAGGTTAATGTTCAATAACTTCTATCTTTGATAGACCCATTGATACACCCTCTATTGAGATTATATAACCCCAAAAATGAAACTTTATTTATCCAAAATTCACACTTGTTGAATTTTTCATACAACTTCTTGTTCCTTAGGGATTTTAGTATAGTCCTTAAGTGGTCATCACACTCTTACTTGATCTTATAATATATAAAATATCATCTATATAGAATACCAAAAATTTATCATGGTAATTTATATAGACTCTACTCATTAAATCCATGAAGATAGTGAGAGAATTAGTAAGACCAAATGGAATAATTATAAATTCATAGTGTTCATACCTCATACCATAGGATTTCTTGGGTATGTCTTCATTGTTGAACCTGAATTGATAGTATCCATATCAATGATCATACTTCAAAATATATTGACCACCTTATAATTAACCAAAAAATCATCAATATATGGTAGATGATACTTGTTTTTTATTTTTATCTTGTTAAGCATCTAATAATAAATCTACAGTCACATTGATCTAACTTTATTCTTAACAATAAGAAAAGTTGAACACTATCGTGATAAACTTAGCTGAATGAATCCATTATCAATAGTATCCTAAAGTTGTTTCTTTAATTCCTAAAACACAATCTGGGATATTCAATATGGAGTCTCTAAAATAGGTGTGGCACTGGGTAAAAGTTCAATTGAAAACACAACTTCACTATTTTGAGAAATACAGTGAAAAACTTATGAAAAGATATCAAAAAACTCTAATATAATATGAATATCTTCAATGTTGAGTTTATCTCCAATCATCTGAGATATATACCTTATTTGAATAGGAATCATAACCCATATAATGGATATAATTTTCATTAGAAGTTCATATTTATATAAACATTTTTACACGATCATAGGTTGTTTTGGAATATAAAAATTGACTTCAAATTCATAGAAATTGATATGTTATCTATATAAATAAATCTATTACATGCTTAAAATAAAATAAAATTCAACTATAGGGTGAATAGATAGATTTTAAAGAAGAACCTTCCTACAAACATCAATTGGAGAAGAATCATAGTCTTAATATGTGACCATCATACCATTAGATATTTTTATTGTTAATTCAATATAAAATTATATAGGTGTTAATTAGATACCCTTATAAAAATATTAATATATAAAAGAGTGTATAAATACACAATCAAATAAGAAATTAGTAGTTATAAAGTGGATAAGTGTATATTTCACCACTTCATTATCAAACCTCATATCAGCAACAAAGATAACATGATATTTATATTTTTCTCAAGGATTCATAGGTTGCTAAAATTAATCACCATTATTATTATAACCCAAATCAATGGTAGATATCACATGATAATTACATTTTTCTCTATTAATTTGAGGTTACTGACATTGATCATTGTCATTAACCCTCATATTCGAGCACTGGTTAGAATAATTATCATACTCCTTGCATTTGAAACACTAGAACTTGGGTGGTGAATTATTTGGACATTTATCTTCATTTTCATCATTATATAACTTCTTCCAATCACTTCGATATTTTATTTTATGATGACATTCCTTTCCAAACCTAAATCATTTACTAGTCTCCTTAATATAATTTCTCCCCATATTTCTTTCCATACATTTGGTATAAAGTAAGACTCATCCTCTTCATTATCCTCTATGGTTTTTATTATTATAATTTCCTTCAAAATCCATATTTATTTTCTTATAAAAATATTGAGATTTATGGATGAATCTAATCTTTATTTATACATTTAGATCACATAAAATGATTGTTTCACAGCTACTAAAGTCTCTTGTGAAGTTCCCAGTCAGGATCCAAGTATCACTGAGAAGGGGAGGGGGTGAATCAGTGATATCTTTTTCTTTTTATGTTTCCTTTGAATTGAAACAACCTTCGCCTCCTGTTAAATATTTTCTTCTCTTCTGAACACACACAACCACAGGAACACAAGATTTACAAGGTTCACTACTCAACAAGAATAGCTACATCCTTGGTATGGTACGGAATTAATCCAGTACCACAAAATCCACTAGAAAAAAATCCTTTGATGTGGAATACAACGAGTAAGATATACCCTTACACTCGTGTAGCACTTGGAAAACAATCTACAAGTGCGTGTGCACCATCTTAGCACAAATAGGGAATTACAGTATTTCATTGCTTCTTCACAATTAAACAGATGTAATCTCTGAAGTACAAATATTCACTTTCCAACCCAGAAGCTGGTAAGAACCTCCATACATACAACTGAATATGTGCGAAGACCCCAAATTTTCCGCGTAGCCTTTAGAATATCTTGCGTGCAATTCCAATTCCTTGCGCGTAAAAATTCAATTTTGGTGCGAAAAACCTTTTCGGGCAAATCCCTTTTCCGCGCAGCCCCTTTTTTCCACGAAACTATCCTCTTTTCACGCAAACTTATTTATTTTCGCGTAACTCCCTCAGCGTATTATTTTATGTGCACCAGAGCTCGGGATTTCTTCTAAGTGTCGATCATTAGCAATTGAGAAGGGTCCACCTCATATTTATAGGCATTTTTGACCCGGCGTGAAAACCACTAATCCGCGCATAAAACCCTCTTCATGCGTGTAAAAACTCTTTCACGCAACTGCATATTTCGCACAATGCTCCAATATTTCGTGCACCTCATGGATTTTCCATTTTTCAACAATCTTACTATGAATCACCAATTGCGTGCAAAATTCCACACCACATTCCATATTGCGCGCAAACCCATCCTTTCACGCGACATCATCTTTCGCGCAATGATACAATTTTTCGCGCACCTCATGCCTTTGCCAATTTTTGAGCTTCTGATCTCGAAACACCTCTTGCATGAAAACTTCATTCCTCTATTTCACGCAACACTCTACTTTTCACGCATCCCGCTGATTTTCCGTGCATCCCGCAAATATTTCACGCATCCCGCATATATTGCGCGCACCACTTTATTTTTGCGCGCAACTTGACTAAATTTCAGCGCACTCCATGCCTTTGTCATTTTTCGATGTTCTAACCTTGAATCATGCCTTGCATGAAAAAATCTAAACCATCTTTAATCTTTCATGCTCCATCCATTTCCAAAGAACACATCTTCATCTCCCGATTTTCAGGCCCTAAAATTTGGCAAACACTGGAAAATGGTGCCATCTTAAACTGTGCTTTTGTGCCGCCCCCAAATTGTTCATTGATTTGTCATTTATCTCTTCACTGCTTCCCATAACCATTCTTCAGCTTTCATCACGAACTCCACTATAGTGATATATATCCTTTGATAGATCAGCTTTAGCATCATCAGAGTTAGAATGGAATGTACTGAGACTTCCCTAGCATCATTCCTTCCAATCAAAACTGTATATGACTGGCTTCATCATTTCTCCCCCTTTCCATCATAAGGCTTGAATCACAAGTTCTATTGACTTGTGATATTTGAGAAATACATATCAGCAAAGCATCGTCTGGTTTTAAGTCCTTTACAAAGTGATATGATTTATCTTCTTTTGACAACAAAAGACAACACTCTGCAAATGCAAACTCTTCAAACTTCTTTCTCCATCCAACTTGGTCCCAACATCTTATGGATAAAACTTTATGGATACTTAGTTTTAAGCCATAAAAAATTTGACCAATCATTCTTTCAGGTCAGATGACAATACCAAAATCATACATTTCATGTATTTTAAAAATTTTCTTATAAGTACTAATGGATTCATCATCCTTCTTATTTTTCTCAAGTAATTCATTATCCATTTTTTATGAATAATATAAGGATAGTTCATGTTGAAAAATAATATTTTAAAATTATACCACTTTTTAAATTAAATATATTATTATTTCATCATGTTCTTAATAAGATTCTACCATTAATATTATTTATATTTAAAATGATAAATAACATAAATAACCTTTTCATGCTTCTAGCACTAGATAACAGATTATATATTTTCAGTGGTCCTGATCTATTTACCAAAAATTAGTTTATTAGTGGAACCAATTCAATAAGGAGAATGTTTCCTCATAAAAAAGTCAAAAGAACATTATTCCCTCTTTTACTTATTTAGAATCTCATCATAATTCATGGCTTTAGACTGTTGAGTAATCATAGTAATGAAATTTTTATTCCAAATCACATAACATTCAGTTTACTATGTGCATAATAATTTCATTATCCATAAAATTCAAATTTAATAGTTTTATTTCATGTTTCATCCACTCAATACAACCAAATATCATAGTTTGAGAAATAATAATCATAGAAATAAACCATAAAATCATTGAAATAATTTATAGGATGTCAAAGTAATGAATCATTATTTTCAACCTATGACACCTTTGGTTTAACCTTGGTAATACATGGTCATTATATATTAAAATAATTTATAATGGTTCATAAATAAAATGTGAATTAAAATAAATATATCCCACGGGAGTGTCTATCTAGGTGTGCAGTCTTATGCCAAATCATCATGTACTAGTGAAAATCGAGTCAATACCCAATCTTCCCTTTTAAGATTTTTAACAAACAAGTTATTCTATTCCAAAACCATATCCACATTCTAGTATCCATAAAAGGATTTATTTTTTAAGAAAACCACACTCCTTTATTTACCATGAAATCAAATTTTCTTCTAAATATAGGCTTATCTTAGGGGTTATACCTAAATATTTCTCACCCTAGTTCCCAAAAATGACTAATCCTTTCCCTGATTACAACTTAGGTGACCCAATAATTTAATATATAAATTTTCACTATTATTAGATAAATATTCATTATGTTTCATTTTTATCCATTCTACAACCATAAATATTTATTTTCTTTGGAAACATTGATACATAAACAACTAGTATGTAAATATCTATATCATCTCCCACTAATTTTTCCACAATTTTCACCCTTATTAGAACCTATAATATTTAAAACCTTTCTTCATGTACTGGGTAAAATAAAAAATAGATCTCATATTCTCAATAAGGGTAAATAAGGTAGATATTATTCAATAATCATTTTCAAGCATAACATTAGCATATGTGTATGAGAACATGATATTAACATTTAAAAATCATACCCAACGATTATTATATCCTAATCATGAGTCATGGAACAAAACTTCATAGTTCACAAGACATGAATTATAAAGGAATTAGAAAACATGATCCATGAGAGTGTAATATTGTCATAAGATCATGTCATAAAAGAGTGGCATAATGTGGGGAAGAACCATAATGATAAAACTAATATGTTAGTGCTAATGACTTGGGCTTGGGATAACCTATATTGTATTCTTGTTGGGATTGGGATTACCACCCATGTACCCTTTTAGATTATAAAACATTAATATTTACCCAATTAATTGTATGGATATAATAGACCCACCCATCACATAATAACAATCCATTGATTTTTCCCAAAGATCATGAAAGCATTAATCATTTAAACAATGTTTAACCTGTGGAAAAGAAAATGGGTTTCATCAATATTTCATCATAATAATCATAAAAAATTTATATAAATAATAAGTATAGTTTCATAGTATCATATCCCCAATAAATAATATGTAATATAAAAAGATGTTATTATTTATGAAAAGTGAATTTAAAAGATCATTGGAATATTTCTTAAAGAAAATACGATTTTTATTTTGAAATCAATTATTTAAAATCATAAAAATTTCAAAATACCAAGAAAAAATTATTTTGGAAGAGTAATGAAAACATGTAATGGAATATTCAAGTAATTAAGTAGTCTTTATGGCGGGAAAATTCTTTTGATTAGTATATAGTAAAGAAAATATCTCATTCACACCTTCGTAAAAAGTACCTCATTCATAAAACAAAAAATATGATTTATTTTAAAACTTTTTATTGAATTTAAACATTGGTAAAAATTAATTTAATCAAAAATTTGATAATAGTAAAAACATTATTTAAAATATTTAAAATGAAATATGGCCATTAAAGAAAATTATTAATGGGAGAATATAAAAACAAAGTTGGTTTCCCTTAAAAATATTCTTTATGGGTTCCGAGTGCCTAGAGAGGGTAAAATGAATGGAAAACTTGTGATTTATAGAAATAAAAAGAGTATAATAAACTTAATCTGATTTTTTAGAGATGGATCATATAATTTCCTCATTTGAAATTTAACCATAAATAGTCTTGGTAAAAATGAGATTGTATGATAAAAACATTGCCTCAAGTATGAATTGCTTCGTACTCACTATAACCTCCTATATAATAAATTTATATTTATTAAAATTATATACCATAAGAATATTAATAATTATAACATCATAAATTATTCACATATAACATATTATTACCCATTTATTAATGATTCTTTATTAAAATAATTTTTATATGTGATAATTGTTACATTTTTTATGTATGTTTCGATTTAGCTGTCGTGCTCCTTGAATATTGATCATGGTTATATAATATACATAACTCTAATAATGGTATAAATATAAAATATATTAATTATATAAATATTTATAACTATAATGATCAGTAATTTCCAAACAAGTTACATTGTGGAGATTTAAAAGATGATAGTGTTTTGGGGAAGTCCTACCGGAGTTGAGTTGTGGATGGTGGAGTTGTATTTAAAATTTTAGATGAGGAAGTATTTTTTGGTTTATATTCATATTATATTCCATAAAGGTGGTTTCTATGGCATGGAGAGATTCAATGTAGTGTGGATCCTTTGGGATTGGTGTTTTGGGGGTTCTTCATTTTCTAGTATAGTTACGTTGTGGCTTCTAAGTTGTAACATGGAGCATTAGTGGAAGGATTTTATTTTCTACATTTTTCAGTGTAACTAAAAAATAGAGCTGGTATACAATGTGTCATTATTCTTGGAAATTTAATTCTATGGTGTGGTTATTTCCCTTACATTGTGGTCCTTCTCTAAGTTTTTCAGATCTACAGTATGGACCACATCGTGTTTTTGGGACATAGTTTTGACCATCCCTATTATGGTGCGGTCGCTTCATTTATAGTGTAGTTTGTCCTATGTCATAAACATTGCATAATAGGTAAGGGTGTTGTATAATGATCTTATAATTTCTAGTTTTCCTAAACCCATTCAAACCTTATCTTTCTCATGTCTTTTCTTTTAATTATTTAGTGTCTATAAGGATATTTTAGGATTCATTTCACCATGTTTCCTTCTTATTCATTCTGATGAGGATATATCTGGAGAGATAGATGGTTTGGGTATAGTTATGGAGGTTGTTTAATAGGGATACAATGTTTTAGGTTGATCGAGGTGTTTCCTTACATTATGGTTCATGGAATTTGTCTTACTCTTATTATATCCTTGTATAGAAATTTAAAAATATTTTTAAGGTATGGGGTTATCATTCTCTCTATATTTATGTGAATGTTTCCGGATTTCATTCTTTTTTCTTCCTTTTGGTGGATATTATGGGTCATAATAAGAACACAATTTATTTTAATAAATTAAAACTGAATGAGAATGGGGAGAAACCACATGTGTTTACTACTTTCAATGATATTTCTGATAGAATTATAAATTATTGTTTCCTTCCCTAAAAATCATGACTATTTGGTGGATTTCCTATGTTGTACTTGATTTTATTTTGAAAAAATTATATTGATATTTTTTTGATATCGCTCTGGATAAAGAGTTTAAGAACATATATATGTCTAAATAATTGGTTTCCTATGGAAATCTAGAATATGTGATAAAATAATCATGCTATGTAATTACTACTATAAAACTTGGTTTATACAATGCTATAGTTTTAACAAAGCTTTCTAAAAGAACTTTTAAACCCCCCTTCTTAGTGATAGCAAAATAGCTCTTAAATGGGGTCTTTTACATGCTTTTTTTAGCACTGTTAAAGGGGGTATTTAACAGTTCTAAAAATTCACTGTTAAAGGGGGTCATTTATAGTGCTTGTAAACAAGTAATGAAAAAGGACCCCCATTTTTCAGCACTAGTAAAAAACACTCATAAAATGGGAATTTATTAGTGCTTCTAAAAAATCACTTATAAAGGGGGATCTTTATCAGAATTTTTTTACTAGTGCTAAAAATGGTATATTTCAAAAAAAAAATCATTAATGGACACCCATATCAGATGTTATGGCTATTTGGATGCCTTCTAGGATGTTTTAGCTTTAATAGAGGTGATTTAGGGTTCTTGTGGGTCCTTGAGGTGTAGATATCATTACAAGATTTGATTAGATGTGTGGTAGAGGCAAAAAAACACCTGGTTCAGAACATATGGTTGTTCTAAAGGTCATAAAATGTGAAAACCCCTAAAAACCCTAAAACCCCTAAAAACCTTGAAAAGATCACAACTTTCAATACGTTAGTCCATTTTAGCTCCATAACTACTCAAATCGAAGATTATGAAATGATATAAACCACCTAAGATTTAAATCATTTGATAATCAAGGGAATAAAATATATTATGGTTTCAAAAAAGTTAGAAAACAAACTCGAACTTCAAACAACCATAACTTTTGATCTGGGTGTCCATTTGGGCTCTACCACATATCAAATCAAAGATTGCAATTAGATCTATTCTTTATATGGTATTATAATGGGTTCAAAGAGATCTTTCTAGTTTTTTAGTCCCATAAAGGCCTAAAAGTCCTCCAAAATTGAGTTTTTTGTCACTGACCCCGATTTCTTAAAATTCAAAAACTTATAACTTTTGATCTGGGTGTCTTTTTGGCATGTACCACATATCATATTGAATATCGCATCATTATATTCCATTTTACTGGTTTTTGAGCTGAAATAGACTTCTGTATCAGAATTTATGATATTTTAAGGGTTTTTAGGGGTGTAGGGTTTTCAGAGTTACTTAACGTGTTTAGGTTTTTTAAAGTTTTTTAGAGTTAATATCCATTTTAAAAAATATATATAAATAAATATATATTTAATATATATATATATGTACCTCTATATATAAAAATATATTTATATATATATATATATAAATATATATATTTATATATAGATATATCATAAAATTTAAATCAAAATAGTATAGTGGAGTGGAAAAGGTGTTGGAATATAAGCTGGAGGTCTCAGGTTCAAAACTCATCACAGGCAGGGGTGCATGCTAGGGTGGGATTATCTAAATCACTGACAAAGGGGTGGGGGAGCACTGATAAAAGGGGTGGGGGAGTGATGATAAAGGTGGGGGTTGTGAAAAAAATACAACTTTATCAGTGTGGCCTTTAGTATCACTTTTCTTAGCATTGTTAAAGGCATCCTTTAGTAGTACTAAAAAATAACTGATAAAGGTGGAAATTAACAGTGCTAAAAAAACACTGATAAATTCACCCTTTTTCCATTATAATAAAAAATAACTTATAAAGGCCCCCTTTATCAGCACTTTTTTATAGCGCTGTTAAAGGGGGATTTTTTCAATGCTTTTTACTAGTGATGTTAAAGCTAAATCTTTAGAATCACTAACATTATCAGTTCATTTATAGATCCAATAAATCCCTTTTACTAGCATTGTTAAATGATAGATTTGAAATACTGAATAATGAAATGTGATTGAAACCCTTTAATAAGTTTAAATTGTTTTGAATTATGAAATATAGATTTTTTTCATGTGTTTCTATGATTGCTATGAATATGTTGTGATTTTAACCTTATTGTGGATTGTGTTGTGATGGGGGATGTTTTCTAGGGTGTGTAATATGTTGTGAAGTGAAGCAATGGTTGGTTTTCATGGGGTGTGATGTGGGTTGATGTGTGTTGGTTATGATGTGTGGTGGTTGTGATGATGAATTGGTATACATTGTGTTGTGGAAATTTTCAATGTGGGATGGATGAGAAATTATGTGGTGAGGTTGTGATAATTTCCTAGTTATCCATGTAATGAATTAAAATAAAGAAACTAAAATTGTAGGGGTTGACAAATAAATAAGAGTGGTATGAATTAAATATAATATTGGTTTGACTTTAATATTAAACGAAATGGATTAGTAAATGATAGTTAGTAAAAACTCATAATCTTGGAAATGATGGAGCTTGTAATTGAAAGTTGAAATTTTGTGTCTATGTAAGTTGGTTATGTGGTGTGATGAATTTTGTGGTGGTGGTTATTATAATTAATGTCATGACGTAATGTGGTGGTCATGAGGATAATTCTAGTGTAGTTGATTTTAACCCTTAGGTTGGGTATTGTGTGCTTTCTATCTACCAGGTATTTTATATTAATTTTTTACCAAACTATCCTAAGTTAGATAACCTTTCCAATACCCAATTTTTTTGGGTTCTAGGTATTTTCCCAAATATCTAGGATTTTAGTGATTCATATGGATAGATACCCCTCATTCCCACTCTTCCTTCTATAGTATTTATGATGGGTTGGAATTTGAGATCACCTAGTGATTACGGGTTAGTGTTTGAGATCACCTAGTGATAATAAGGAATTGATGTGTAGTCTGGATAATGAATAGTAGTGGGAGAACATGAGGATGATTCCCTCTATATTCATGATACTCTACTACCCTAGATATGAGAAGTGGTTGTGTGTTGAGGTTATAATGTGTTATGTTAAATAATGCTATCACCAAATGCTAGACCATGTAAGAAGTTGGGATATGTAGGGATTTATCCTGATCCATGTCAAGGATGGATGGCTCTATGATGAGATTTTCATGGAAAAGATGGTATCATAGGATATCTAACATTGGGGTGTGATATTTGAAACTATGTGGGGCAGTGGTTATAGAGAACCTTTGTTTTATATTCTTTTGATACAATGTTACTACATTGGATGCATTTTTGGTTGACCATTCCATATTGAGGTTGGGATTGGTTAGTTGAAATGTTTAGGTTAATATTTGTTCTATTATTTATTCAATCATTTATTAGTATTCTATTTTCACATTTTAATGTGATACCTTGGTTTTTATCCTTCTATGTATACATGTTATGCTCATCCTAATTATAAATAAACTGTTTTCTAGGTTTCTAGGAGGATTTTGGGGACCAAGGTAGACATTAAATTCTTGGAATTTTGATCTGATGATGAGTCACTACCATATGAATTTTCTTTTTGGTATTATTTAGAGGCTTTTATATATATTCATTAAATCTTTCCATGCATTGCGGGTTGTTTTGGTTTATTTTTTTATGTGATGGAGTTCCTTGGGAAATAATTTTTTCTATCTCTTGATTCTTATTATCTTTGAGGATAATGCGTCCAATGTGGTACCCTTGGTTCTAGTTTCCAAACTGGGGCCTACTAGAGGTGTGTATTTTGGATCATTATCCATATATCTTAATTTTTACCATATGAAGGGTACCTTTAGTGGGGGTTCATAATAGAGTGGTATCAAAAAATTATGTGGCCTTCATAGAGCATAGAGTATATATATAGGATCATAGAGAGAGAAATTATCCCCTCTATTCATGTGTTTTGGAGGTTTAGTGGCATAGAGGAGATTAATTAAGAGTTTTAATCACATATGTGTGCACAAAAGCTAGATTTTTTTTATGTTTTCCTTATTTTTTATTGATGATGTGATACCTAGATGACTATTAGTTTATGAGATGTTGTTTTTCTCTTGTTGGAGGTGTGTGTTATGGCCTTATGAATATGAATAGGAGAAATCCCTTCCCAATCAAGGTTTTTTATATTTATTAAATGCTTTAGAATCATGTAGGTGAATCATTACCACCACAACTGGACAATATCTTGATATAAAGGGTGATTTTCCTTTATTTGTGTGATTAAAGTAGTATTATGTGATAGTTTTTATAGTTTTTGGATTTGATTTATGAGTCTAGTTAGTGTTAGAGTTTTGTTTTTAATGATATCCTAGATATTTATCTTACATGGCGGTTGTTTAAATCCCTTCCTTGTTCCCTTTTTTGGGTTTAGTTTTGATTCTCTAGGACGTGAATTTTTATAGAGGAAACTAATGAACTAGTATAGAATTTCTAGAAAAATTACATTGTATAAATTGAGGTAATAGTGGTGTTTTTGGTAATTCCTAATGGAGTTATGGTGTGTATAGTGGATTTGTAGCTGAAATTTCAACTAGGGTATTATTTTTTCACATGGAGGATTATACTAGGTTGTAAATGTATTTTTTGTAGTATGAAGATATCATCTAGGGCATGGAGCCATGTGGGATGGGTTTTTGGCACTTGTTCCTTTTTTAGAATACCTGAATCAAGGATTTTAGGATATGGCATGGACCCTTAGAGGAGTTACTTTTGTGGTTCTACCTTTTTCGGGGTAGCTACACCGTATAGATAGACTGTAGTGTGGCCTTATTATAGGAAATTGAATTATATGGTGTGGTGGTTTCCCTTTCACTATGGTCCATATCCTAGATTTTTTAACTTATACTATGGACCTCACTATATTTCCTAGATGTGGTTTTGACAAGGCTCGTTATGGTGTGGTCCCTTCCTTTATAGAATAATCATGTCTTATGTCAGCACCATTATATTATAGCAAAGGGTGTTGCATATTGGTCCTCTAATTTCCATTTTTCCAATAAATTATCAAACCCCTTTAAGCTATATACTTATATATTATTTTTTATCAATTATTTGTTGGATCTAAGGTTATTTTAGGAATCTTTCCACCCTCTCCTTTTGTACTTTTACCCTAGGCACCCGAAGATCTAGCATTATTGATTCTAAGTGATTTTCCTCCTTATCTCCCTTATTTACTTCCCTTTTATTCATTTTAATAAGGTTATGGATTATGAGATGGATGGTTTGGGTAATTTTATCGATGGGTATTTATGGGGATAACAAGATCTAGATGATTCCTTAGGCTTGGGGATTGGCAATTTTCTTCCTCTTGTTTTATCATAATAAAGTAATTATGAAAGCTTTGTTTGAGGAAGGGTATCCTCATTCTCTCACACTTTATGTGAATGTGTCTTTATTTCAGGATTTTTTTCCATTGGGTGGATATTATGGGTCATCATAAGAATATAGTTAATTGGATTAAATTGAAATTGAATGGGAATGGGGATGAATCTCATGTGTTTACTGGTTTTAATGATATTATCAATAGAATTATATATACTTGTTTCCTTATCTAAAATCTTGGATGTTGGGAGAATTTATTGTGTTGTAGTTGATTTTATTATCAAAAAAAAATTTTGTTTTTTTATATCACCCTAAATAAAAAAATTTAATATTGCATATTTAGTTAAACAATTGTTTTCCCATTGAAATCTAGAATTTTTGTGACAATATCCATCCTAAGTAATGATGCAATGTGATTAAATACATTTAATGAGTCTAAATTGTGGTCAATTTTGGAAATGGGAATGCATTGATATGTGTTTGTGTGCTTATTGTGAATCTATTGGGATGTGAAGCCTATTGGGGTTTGTGTTGTGATGGTGATAGTCATCTTGGGAGTGGAATATGTTGGGCAATGAAGAAATGGTTGGTTAGAATGGGGTGTCAAATGGGATCATGCATGATGGTTGTGATTTGTGGTGGTTTTGATGATAGAATGAAATACATTATTTCATATAGATAGTCGTTGTGGGATGGATGAGCCATTATGGGGTGTGGTTGTGTTATTTTCCTAGTTATCCATGGAATGAATTGAAATATTGAAACTGAAATGACAAGGGTTTGTAAATGAATAAGAGTGGGACTAATTAAAAATAATAATGGGATTTTTCATGTGAAATAAAATGTCTTAGTAAATTAGAGTTATTAGAAACTCATAATCTAAAAAATGGTGGAACCTATAATTGAATGTGCAATCTTTTGTGGCTATGTGTTTTGGTTTCATGGTGTGATGTAATTAGAGGTGGAAGAATTTGTGATGGATATTGTGAAGTGAAATGAAGGTGATGAGTTGTACACAAGTATAGTTGATGTTAACTCATAGGTTATGTTTTGTGTGTTATCTATCTATCATGTATTTTATGTTATTTCTTTACTCACCCCACATGATTAAAATAACCTTACCTATAACACTCGGATTTTTTATGAAATATTTTCTCTAAATAATTTTAATTCTGAAATAGCTTTCATTCCATGAAATTGTGAGTTTAAACGAACCAAGATATTACTTTAGTATAAAATAAACATTTAACCTAGCTGTTAGGTTAGCAAGAATAAATTTTACAAACTTATGAAAATGTATCGTGAAGTCATTCTCTACCAATTATTTGTAAAAAATATAAATCAATTTTATATTTTTATTTTTTAATAAATTGAGTGAATTACCATTAGTAAAAGAAATTAATGAGATATATAAGTTATATAATTAATAAAATATTTTGTATATTCATCTAACAGATATTTTTTCATAGGGTATGAATAAACCCTATTTGATGTATAAAAATCTATATTTTTCAAAAGGGTAATTTTTCAACTTTTAATGGGGAAACCCATTAAAATTAATATTTTTATACATTAATTATTATTATATTACAAAATAAACATGTTTTTTGGAATCAGGATATAAAAATTTACTTTGGATGAATTTTTAATACTTTTATGATAACTTTAAAGTTTTGATGAATAGTAAAAATACAATAAATATTAATTGAAACCAACTTTTTTCATCGAAATAATTTATATGGTTAAATTATAATATTGAATGGTTTTAAAGTATAAATAGAATATATTTTTATCATTCAATATAATTTATCTCATTAAAATTAATTTTACATTGAATTCATATGTAAAAATATTTCAATCTTTTGCGATGTTTTAACTTTTAAAACTCGTTATCTCTTTCTGAAAATGGGATTAATTTTAAATTAATTATTGAAAATTATATGTTCTGAATTTTGAAAAATGGATCCCCTATTTTTAATCAATAGCTCCAAATTATGTAAATAAATTTATTTTATTTTTGGGATTTATGAATAGTAAGTTTGGTAATTTTTATTAGTACTTTAAAAAGTGTAAATTGGGTAATTAAGGGTAATAATACTATTATAAAGTTACCCTAAAACTTGTCTTAATATCATTGTATGAGTTGTTTTACCTAAATAATCCTTGGGTCTAAATGGTGTTCTTTTGAAGCCACTTGGATGAGATTAGGACATTTAATTTATTTTATGTAAAGAAAAATTAAATATGTCTTACTCAAATTTTAATAACTATATCATTTTTTAAATAATGTTATAATGAAAATAAATTCTATTATAAATAATAATTTTAAATAAATTTTTTTCTTTATCATGGTAATTTATTTTAAATTTTTAGGAAATAAATAATTACGTGAAAGACTTATACTTTGATGGTGTAAAAATTAATTAATTAATGAGAAATCAATAAAAAAAATTATTAAAATTATAATAACCATAAAAGGACTCAAACACTTGACCGAATATTATTGATCATGTATATATTGACCATAACTATCCAGGTGTTGAGTTATTAACCTTTTGGATCCTCATAGAAGAGGTGGCGACACTTATATTATTTTATTAAAGTGATGTTAAAGTTCAAACATTCATAATATAATAAGTATAACATTTTAAATGTCGTATTTTATAGAAGATAAATTCAACTAAAAATATTTTTATAAAATCTAATAGATTTATATACGTTATATTATTTTATTTTTATTTTTTATTTAATAAATACTTATATTAACTAATTACAAAAAAAATTGATGTAGTAATTATTTTATTAATTTGGATAACAAATAAATGTTATTAAAAATATTAAAATAAATATAGTTTTGACTAATTAATATATATAATTAATTTTATAGATGACATTGACCTCTTAGAAATATAATAAAATAGGTTTTTGGAAGTTAACTAGTTATATTAATATTTTTTAAAAATTAGTGAGTTGAATAGTGTCAAAATTGACGCCATTGATTATTTATAAAAAAAAATGTATTATTAAATTATTAAAAAATTATAATAAATTTAAAAAAATATAGAATAATTATGATATGGTCAAAATGTTCTAATGTATTTATTTATGGACTAATTGACATAAAATAAGTAAATATTTTACCCTTTTAATATTGAAATATTTGATACACTAATTAAAAATTAAATAGAATGATTAAGTGTTAATTAAAATAATAAGGTTTAAATTGACAAAAAAAACTTGTCTAAATATATTTTTTGATGAGATTAAAAACCTATCTCATTTAATCTTTAAAATTGGGATTTTTCTTAGGTTTTTGGATTTGGTTTTATTTTATTATAAATTAATATTTTTGGAGATACCAAAAGTGCCCCTCACCTCAATTATAAAAGGAAACCTCCTCCCTCACCTCTTCACTTCACTTTGAGACTTCAAGCTCAGACATCCTCTACCATTTTACCTTCTCAACTACTCTAGTTACATTCTAGAGGTTCTGGTATTCCTTAAATACCAAATATAGTACTCTAAGAGGATATTTAGAGGAAGCATGTTGAAAAAGAGGAGGCTCAAATACATACAAAGAAAATTGAAATTAAAGGTAAGGGATAATTTCACAATATCATTATTATCTTAGATTTTTTATATGTAAGTATTTACTGGGGGTATATTTAGCATCCACATCCATGTTTTCTATATATATAATTTTATTTATATTCTTCAACAATTTTTTAAAGTCAATTTTATCTATTGGTGATTTTTTATTAAATGGTATGAAAGTAATATTTTGTCTTTATTAGATATACGGTACTTTTTTATTTTTCTGGAAAAAGTATGAGGAGAATTTTTTTTAACTTGTATAGAATGACTAGATTTTTATGTCTTCCTAACACTATATTTCCATGAATCTTACTCTACACAATTTCAATTTTATTTTCAAATAAATTATTTTCTTTTAAAATTGCATGCCATTTTGAGAAAAGAAAACATTTTTGAAGAAGAAAGGATATTTTCTTAAAGAATTAAATTCAAGTGTTATATCAAAATTTATTTCCATATAAGTTGAAATTTGTTAATAGGTTTATTTTTAAAGTATAATATCCTTATTGTTCCTATGATTTTATTGTGTTTATGAGGGTATGTTATTTATGAGATCCATTTATTTTATAGGGATTATGTTGTAGTGAAATGATGTTTAAAGAAACCCATTTTATTCCTTAGGTTATGATGAATGATTTTTGTTATTATAGAACACATAAGAATTATTTCATTATAAGAGGGTGGGACCTGTATCTCCATCTAATGTATTGGGTAAATATTTATATCTCATGACATAGACATGGATAGAATGGGAAATGATCTCAGTTCAGTAATATAGGGTTGGAATGAGGAGTGAACTCAGTTCTATAATGGACTTTGTCTACTATGGTATTAGTAATGATCCTTGACTAATATGAAATGGTTTTTTATGCTTATGTGTATTCCATAAAACTTCATGTCTTATTTTTTGACTTTTAGGATTACGTTCATTGATTCTTATAAACTTTCATGATTTATCCCATGGAATGATATCATGATATTTCATATGTAGGATAATATTTTTAGATGTATTATGATTGTGATATGATTTCTATCTCCCTTATTTACTCTTACTAAGAATCTGAGGTCACCCTTTCATATATTTCTTTTCCTAGGTCATAAAAAAGGGTATTATATAAGATATTTCAAAAAGGGGTGTAGTTATGATGAAATAAGTGGGAGACAATGAAGATGTATTAGGAACCACTTGTTTATGTTTCCCAGATTCTAAAGACACTATACCAATATGGTCCTATCATGGCTTTGTTATATTTTTTAATGAATATTATTCAAATTTAAATTAATATTAATGTATGTAAAGTATGGGTATTTATAGTTGGTATTAAAGAAAGGGTATAGTTAACCTTTGGAAACTAGGATGATAAAACCTTATTAAGAACCCAATGGACATGTGGAAGTATAGGTTACAATCCTAGTGTTTTATAAGTGATCTTGAATAACCTAGGATAAAACCTAAAGTGTATTAAATTTAAATTTTGATCTTGATTATGTGGTTTCCCATTATGATTAGTGTATCTCACACTATGCTTCTTGGTTTTAGTCAACAATTGAAACATAAAAGAACTGTGTTAATGTTGAATGCGGTGGGAAATATAATGATTTTCCTTATGAGGAACCAAATGTTATGGAAGTTGGAATGAGAAATATTTTATCTCTTCTCACATAATTTTCTTAAGATACGAATCATATAGGACTTCCAAACGAGAAAAGGAGGGAACAACATTTCATTAAGTCATTTATGAGGCTATGTCCGCTTTCTTTTAGGAGGTTCTTTTGAACCATTAATGGTTGAACAATGGATCAGTACCATTGAAATGATATTTTCTGTTTTCTAATGTTCAAAACATGATAAATTCATCTTATCAATCTATCATTTGGAAGTTGAAGCTGAACAATGGTGTAACCTTATCAAGAATTAGAACCAAACAGAAGAAATTGAATCCATGGAATCAGATGAGTTCAAGAATTTATTTTTCAATAAGTACTTTCCTCGTAATCTTCAAACAAAGATGCATAAGCAGTTCCTTTAACTTAAGAAAAAAGATGAAGACTCCATTGGTATCTATAAAGAAAAATTTACAAGACTTTCAAGGTATGATTCTAAAATTATTATCCAACCTGAAATTAAAATTGATCGATTCTTTAGTGGCTTAAAAACTAGCCTCTAAAGGGCATTATCTATAAGTGACTTCAATAGCTACGAAGAAATCTTTTTATATGATCTCAAGGTGGAGATGGATATTAGAGTCACCCATCTGTCCTATGGGTTTGATAAGAAGAGAAAAATTGAATTAAATGGAAAATATAAAGACTACACTGAAAGAAGACAAGTTCTCCCTTATTTTCAAATTATGGAAAGAAACATGGAGAAAATTGTATTAAATGGGCTAGTAAATGTTTTAAGTGTGGAAAAAAATGTCATCAGGTAGTTGAATTTTGAATTTATGGGAAAAATATGTCTAATGATGTGAATAGAGAAAAGGTTGCAAAAAATTCACCTCCTTCACTTTAATGTTACAAATGCAAGGAAATATGAAATTATACCAATCAATGCCCTAATACAAGGATTATTGATGATGATTGACGTTAGAAAACTCTCAAGAACAAAGATAAATTCAAGTCACATGTAATAAATGTAGTAGGCACTGTAGCTGGTATTATAGCAGATATTGTTCGGTACTATAGCAACAGGAACTATTCATCCATCTGGGCCTTTGGGCCATCGGTTTAGTCCTCGCATCCTACAAGGATTTTGGGCCACCCAAGGCCTTCGGGCCAGTTGTCTCTTAAGGACTTTGGGCCACCTCAAGGCCTTAAGTACACTCCAAGGCCTTCAGGCCACATGAAATATGCAAATTTACCAGGAAGATTAAAAGGGACAAGGCTCCAGATGAGGATTCAGAGCAGCCACATTCACAATAGCAGAGCTAATGGGAATTGGAAGAATGAGAGGGTATGGAATTACCATTGGTACCGGGCCAGTGAAACTCTACACAAGACAGCTAGCTGACTAGCCTTGCAAAGGTGAAGCGTAGATTTCATGACATTTTCTAGGGAGGAGCAGTTCTAAGTTGTCTTGTTTAGGTTATTCCCTTATAACCTATGGGTCATGTAATTATCTCTTAAGCCTTCGGGCCTTGTAAGGATTCCACCTAACCACTTGAAAGGTGTATTATCAAAATAATAAAAAAATAAGGACTTCAGCCCATTTAGATAGTGAAAGGTACACTTACCATCCACTCTAAATTAGAAAATGTTTTATTTGATTCTGGATCCAGCCACTCTATTATTTGTGAAGAATTTTCTAAGGGTATCTCTATATTACCTAAAAAAATTAGATGTTAAATTAGCTATGACAACACCTAATGGTACAACAGTCACATAAAAAGTTTATAATTATTCTCTGGTTGAAGTTTGTTGTAAATTGATTCCTGCAAATCTTGGGATACTTCATATAGTGGAATTTTATGTGATTCTTGGAATTGATTGACTTTATCTATATAGAGGTCACATCAATTTCCAAGGAAGGTAAGTCACATTTCATATTCCAGATCAATATATGATCATATATCAATGCAAGGATGAATATAACCTTCCATTATAAATTTCAACCATATTATGGGTCTTGATCCCTACAAATGAAGGTTACCTATCTCAAATGGTTTGGGAGAAACTCACAATTAATAATACACCCTTTGTATGGGAGTTTGATGGTGTCTTTTTATAAGAATTTTCAGGTCTTCCACCAAATTTTGAAGTTGAGTTTTCAATAGAACTCATATCAGATGCTTTTCCTATTTCAAATACAACTTATAGAATGGTTCCAATTGAGTTGTAATAATTGAATAAGAAAATACAAGATAATATTGACAAGGGATACATATTCCCTAGTGCGTCACCATGGGGTTCACTTATTCTGTTTGTTAAGAAGAAAGATGGATCAATGAGACTCTACTTTGATTATAGAGAACTTAACAAGATCACTATCAAGAAAAAATATCCTCTTCCTCTCATTGATGACTTATTCAACCAACTATACATAGCTCAATACTTTTCCATGATTGATCTTCATTCAAGATATCATCAATTAAGGGTCAAGAAGGAGGATATACCAAATATGGAATTACATACAAGGTATAGATAGTATTAATTTATAGTGATGCCTTTTGGTCCTACTAATTCCCCATATCATCATGGATCTAATGAATGGAGTCTTTAGAGACTATCTTGATCTGTTTTTTGTAGTTCTTATAGATTATATTATTATATATTCTAAGATCAAGGAAGAACATGTAGATCACTTGAGAATTGTATTTAAGACCCTAAGAAAGGAAAGTATTTATTCAGAATTTACCAAGTGTGAATTTAGGATTTATAATGTTTAATTTTTGGATCACATAATCTTAAAATAGGGGATATCTATGGATCCAACAAAAATAGAAGTTTTTGAAAGTTGGCTGAGACTAACAATGTTAACTGAGATCCAATGTTTTCTTGGTTTGGTTGTATATTATCAACATTTTTTGAAATATTTTTCACCATTATCTAATACATTAACCAATTTTACTTGGAAATGAGTTAAGCATGTGTGTATGGAGGAATGTGAAGATAATTTCAAAGAGATCAAAATAAGGTTAGTCAGTGCACCTGTGCTCACACAACCTTATAGTGGAGAAAGGTTTTTGATCTATAGTGTATACAAAAAGGGGTTGGGATGTGTTCTCATAAAAAATGATATGGTGATAACTTATGACTCATGAAAAATTTTAATCCATGATAAAAATTACCCAACTCAGGACTTGTAGTTAGCTCCAGTAATATTATCATTAAAGATATAGATACATTATCTTTATGCTGAAAGGTGTGATATTTATAGGGATCATAAAATTTTAAAGTTTATTTCCACATAAAATGAGTTGAATATATTACAAATAATATGGTTGGATTTTATTAAAGAATACAACTTCTCAATATATTACGACCCTAGGAAAGAAAACAAGGTGACAAATGCTTTATGTCAAAAGGACCATACTAGACTATCCATGAAGAGGATCCCAAAATATCCAATATTTATGGATTTAAAAAGGTTGGATCTTTAAATATTAAAGGGTAGAAATATTATATTTCTCAAGTGAATGTTTAATCATTTATAAAAGTGGATATTAAAGAGGCACAAAAGGAAGATGTAGAGCTACAAAATAAGGTGAGAAATGTTCCAAAATTAAAACTTGATTGTGATGGAATAATAAGGTTCAGGAATCAGGTTTGTATTCTTACCATACCGGAATTAAAGGAGCTATAGGATGACACTCATAGTTCTTCATTATATATTCACCCTGGAAGCACAAAGATGTACAGGGACCTGAAAGAGTATTTATGGTGGGATGACATGAAAATAGATGTTGTCAAATATGTCTCTTGGTTCTTGGTTTTTTAGAACGTTAAGGTTGAGAGATATAATTATAAGGGGATGTTACAACCATTACCCATACCGGAATGGAAATAGGAAAACAACACTATGGACTTTGTCATCGTACTTTTTAAAACATATAAAGCCCATAATCCTATATGGTTTATATTTGATTGCTTTATGAAGTTGACACACTTCATTGCAATTAGAGAGGATTTCTCTCTTGATCAGCTTTCCAGGATATATGTAAAGTGGTAAGATTTCATGGAGTACCACATTCCATTATATCTGATTAGGATATGAGGTTTACCTCAAAGTTCTGGTGAAGTATTCAGTGGGATCTGGATGCAGAGTTAAGGTTTAACACTACTTATCATCCTCTGACAGATGGTTAGTTTGAGAGGAAAATTAAAACACTAGAAGTCATGTTTATATCTTTCTCTATGGATTTAAAATGTTTTTTGTGATCAAAACCTATCTTTGGTGGAATTTAATTACAAATATATATTTCACTCTAGTATTCAGATGGATACTTATGAATCCCTCTATGGAAAGAAGAGTGTAACCCCAAATTCCTGGGATGATTTTGGGGAAAGAGTGTTAGTATAACCTAATCTTGTTGATGAAATGGTAGAAAATGTCAAATCTATTTAACAACACATAAGAGTAGATTATATTCAAAAAAAGGTTATGCTGACAACCGAAGAAAAGTCCTATAGTATGAAGTGGGTGAAAAGGTGTTTCTATGAATATCTTCCGGGAAGAGAGTAATAAGATTTGGAAAGAAGGGAAAGATGAGCTTTAGGTATGTTGGACCTTTGGAAATTCTAGATCATGTTGGGAAGGTAGCATACTCATTAGAGCTTTCACCAAATATCTCTCAAGTTCATGATGTGTTCTATGTATCTCTTTTGGGAAAGTATATACCTGATCCTTCACATGTACTAAACTCATAAGTCGTATTGCTGGAGAAATATCTTTCTTATTAAGAATAGTCGATAGAGATTTTGGATCATAGAGAAAAAGTTATGCGAAGCAAGACCACTCACTTGGTTAAAGTTATATGGCAGAACCACCAATTTTGGGAAGCTATGTGGGAACATGAGGATATGATCATGGATATATATCCTTATCTATTTGTATCCAGGTGATGAATTTTGAGGGATAAATTCAGTTTAATGTGGGTAGAATGTAACACCTGAATGTTTTATGAAATATTTTCTGTAAATAATTTTAATTCTTCAATAGATTTCATTGCACGCAATCATGAGTTTAAAATAACTGTGAGATGCCCTTAATATAAAATGATCATTTTTACCCAGATCTTAGGTTAGTGGGAATAAATATAACTAACTTATGAAAATGTATGGTGAAGTCATTCGCTGCAAATTATTTATGAAAAATATAAATCAATTTTATATTTGTGTTTTTTAATAAATTTATTGAATTACTTTTAGTAAATGAAATTAATTAAATATATTATATACTTAATAAAATATTTTTTATATTCATACAATAGATATTTTTTCATAGGGTATGAATAAACACTATTTGATGTTTAAAAAGCGTATATTTTTCAAAAGGGTAATTTTTATCCTTTTAATAGAGAACCCCTTTTAAATTACGATTTTGACACATTAATAATTTTTATATGAAAACATAAACATGTTCTTTTCAAGAGGTATATAAAAATTTACATTGGATGAACTTTTAAAATTTTTCTGATAAGTTTCAAGTTTTGATGAATAGTTAAAATACACTAAATTTTAATTGAAAAAAACATTTTTCATTGAAATAATTTATATAGATAATTTATTATATTGAATGGTTTTAAATTTTAAATAGAATATATTTTTATCATTAAATATAATTTATATCATTATCATTAATTTTACATTTAATTCACATGTAAAAACATTTAAATCTTTTTCAATATTTTATCTTTTAAAACTTGTTCTCTCCTTCCGACAATGAGACTAATTTTAAATTAATTACTAAAACTTCTGTATTTTTATTTTTGAAAAATGGATTCCATATTTATAATCTGTAGGACCAAATAATGTAAATATCTTTATTTTTTTATCTTTATGAATAGTTACTTTGGTAATTTTTATTAATATAGTAAAAGGGTAAATCAGGTAATTAAGGGTAAGAATACTATTATAAAGTTACCCTAACACTTGACATAATATTATTGGATGAGTTTTTTACCTTAATCATCGTTGTGTTGAAATGTTTTCCTTTGAAATCTTCTTGGATGAGATTAGGACATTTAATTTATTTTATTTAATGAAAAATTAAACGTCTTACTCAAGTTTTAATAACTTTATCATTTTTTATATAAGGTAATACAGAAGATAAATTATATTATAAATAATAATTTAAAATATAATTTTTTTTATTAATCATGTTAATTTATTTTTTATTTTTAGGAAATAAATAATTATGTTAAATACTTATACTGTGATGATTCAAAAATTAATTAATTGATAAGAAATCGATAAAAAATTATTAAAATTCTAATAACCATAAACACCCAAACACTTGACCAAATATTATTTTTAAGTATATCTTGACCATAAACATCCATGGGTAGATTTAGTGACCTTTTTAATCCTTATAGAAGAGATTTTGACACTTATATTATTTTATTTAAAGTGATGTTAAAGTTGTCACATTCGTAATATAAAAATTATAACATTTTAAATGTTAGATTTTCCAGAAGTTAAATTCAAATACAAATATTTTTATAAAATATAATATATTTATCTTCATCATAGTATTTTATTTTTAATTTTTATTCAACAAATAAGTATATTAACTTATTACACAAAATTGATATAATAATTATTTTATTAATAGATATAACAAATAAATGTTATTAAAAATATTAAAATAAATATATTTTGGACTAATTAATATGTATAATGAATTTTATAGATAAACTTTTCATCTTAGTAATATAATTAAATAGTTTTTTTGAAGTTAACTTATTATATTAATTTTTTTTAAAAGCAATGAATTGAATAGTGTCAAAATTGACACCATTGATTGTTTATCAAAAAAATGTTTTATTAAATTATTTAAATACCATAAAACATTTTTAAAAATATAGAATAAATATGATATGGTTGAAACTATTATAATTTTTTTATTTATGGTCTAATTGATAAAAAATAAGTAAATATTTCACCCTTTTAATATTGAAATATTTTTTACCCTGGTTGAAAATTAAATAGAATAACTAAGTGTTAATTAAAATGATAAGGTTTAAATTAACAGAAAAAACTTGACTAAAATCTATTGGTTGATGATACTACAACTCTATCTCATCTTATCTTTTAAATTGGTAAATTTTTGAGGTTTTTGGATTGGGTTTTATTTTATAATAAATTAATATTTTTGGATATCCCAAAAGTGTCCCTCACCTAAATTATAAAAGGGCATCTCCTCCCTCGCCTCTTTACTTCAATTTGAGCCTTTAAGCTTAGCCATCCCCTACTTGTTTCCCTTATCAACTTCCCTAGATACATTCTATAGGTCCTAGTCTTCTTAAAAGACCAAATCTAGCGATCTAAGAGTAGATTTAGAGGAATCACGTCAAAGAGGAGGTTTAGATACATACAAAGGAAATAAGACCTAAAAGGTAAGGGATAATTTTATAATCTCATTATTTTATGATATTGTTTATATGTAAGTATTTACTGGTTTATATTTATCATTCATATCCATGTTTCTTGAATATTTAATATTATTAATATTTTTCTAGAATTTTTTAATTTCAATTTTTACCCTTGGTGAATTTTTATTAAACTGTATGAAAGGAATCTTTTGTCATTATTTGATACAACGTACTTTTGACTTTTCCTGAAAAAGTATGTGCAGAATGTTCTTTTATCTTATATATAATGAATATATTTTTATGTCTTCATAACTCTGTATTTCCAAGAATCACACTCCATACGATTTCAAGTTTATTTTCAAATAAATTATTTTATTTTATAATTGTGTGGAATTTTGAGAAAAGAACATGTTTTTGAAGAAGAAAGGATATTTTCCTCAAGAATTAAACTCAAGCATTATATAAATATTAATTTTCATATAAGATGGAATTATTTAATAGGGTTATGTTTCAAGTATAATATCCTTATTATTCCTATAATATTATTGTGTTTAAGATGGAATGCTATTTATGAAATCCATTTGTTTTACATGGATTAGGTTATAGTGGAATAATGTTTAAATAAACCAATTTTATTCCTTGGTATATGATAAATGATTTATGTTATTACGGAACTCATAATAATAATTTCATTATGAGATGGGTGGGACCTATATCTCCCTCCAATGCATTGGGTAAATATTTATATCTCATGAGATAGACATGTCTGGAATGGGAAATGATCTCGATTTAGTAATACAGTGCTCGAATGAGGAGTGAACATGGTACAGTAAGGGACTTTATCCACTATGATATTCTTGTCAATAATCTTTGAAAAATGTGAAATGATTTTCTATTCTTATATGTATTCCACAAAACATCATCTCTTATGTTATGACTTTTGG
Source organism: Viscum album (assembly GCA_963277665.1). Lineage (NCBI taxonomy): Eukaryota > Viridiplantae > Streptophyta > Magnoliopsida > Santalales > Viscaceae > Viscum > Viscum album. Next base: position 807,509,036 of record OY728126.1, on the reverse strand, counting down.
GATTATGTTCATTGATCATTATGAACTTTCATGATTTATCCCATGCCATGATATCATGATGTTTCATATATAGGATAAGATTTTAAAATGTCTTATGATTATGATATTATTGATATCTCCCTTTTTTACCCTTACTGAGCTTCTTCTCTCAACCTTTCATATGTTTCTTTTCCCAGGCTATAAAGAAGGGTACTAAGTAATATATGTCAAAAAGGTGTATAGTTATGATGAAATAAGTGGAAGACAATAAATATTCCTTATGAACAAGTTGTTTATGTTTCCCAGTTTCTAAAGGCATTATACCTATATAGTCCTATCATGGATTTTTTATACTTTTTAATGAATATTCTTAAACTTGGATGTAATATCAATATATGTAAAGTATGGGTCATTATATTATCAATTCCCAAATGTTTTTGGTTATGTGTATTTCCCCAAACATTCATGATATAGGTGATTAGGATGGATATATAACCCTTATTCCACACTCTTCCTTTGGTAATATTGATGATGGGTTGGCATTAGAGATCACCCAATGATGATGGGTTAGTGTTGGATATCATCCAATGATTATGAGGATGTGATATGTGGTGGTGTTCATGTGTGGTTGAAGGTGGGAATTCGGCTTATATCCTTCGCATTCATGATACCCTACTACCCTGAACATGAGATGTGGTTGTGTGATGAGGTTGTAATGTGTGATATTGAATGATACTAAAACTGAATGATAGACCCTACAGGAGGATGGGATAGGTAAGGATATGTCCCGAACCACGTCAAAATGGATGGTTATGTGATGAAATATACATGGAAGGGGTGGAGGAAAGAAGTATAATATTGGGTAATGAGAGTAGAAAATGAATGGGGAAGTAGTTGTGGGGATCCTTTATTTTATATTATTTTGATATTATCTTACTAAATTGGATGTGTTATTTAGTGACAATTCAATGGTGAGGTTAGGATTGGTTAGTTGACTTGTTTAGGTGCATGTGGGTTCTTATATTTATTCACAACTGAATTAATATTCTCTTTTCACATATGCATGAGAGACCTTGGGTATGATCCCATTGATTATACATGTTATGATCACCCTATATATATATTAATATTTTTTTAAGTTTTTAGGAAAATTTTAAAGATTGGTTTGGGCACAACAATCTTTTATATTGGATCTGTTGTCGAGTCACAACTATTGGACTTTTCTTTTTTGTATTATTTGGAGATTGTTATCTATATTTTTTATTCTATCCATTCATTATGGATTAGATTGGTTTCTCTTTTCTTATCATGTGATAGATTTTTTTGGTGGTTGATTTATCCTATCTCTCAATTCTTATAATCTTTTATGGAAATGTATCCGATATGTGAGATTTTTCTACCTTTGGTGCTCGTTATTGACCTTAGGCCAACAGGAGACAGGACTCAGAGGGTCATTATCTCTCTTCCTTCATTGTCATCCTAGAATGGGTACCTCTAGAGGGAGGAATCATGGAAATAACCATCCATAAAAGGTATATATAAACAAATGGATTACACTGATCATAGAGAAGGTAGTCTATACATATGCATGAGTGTTATTTTCATTTATTAAAAATGAAGGAATTAATGATGAATAATATTTTATCATTATAAAATCATAATTATATCATATATATTTATTAACTCCATCATTATATCCATAAATTATTTTTTAGATAAATGTTTAAATAGGGGAGTAAATTTCCCTTTTAAAAATTGAAGTGTTAGTAAAAGTTAAATTCTAAATTAAAATGATTAAGAAAGAATAAAGAGATAAATTGATTAAGAGATATATGATAAATTTTATCCAAGTTATAAAATTAATATAAAATTAAATTAAGTTTGTAAAAAATTGAACTAAATTTATAAAATTATATGAAACTATGTTAGATGATGCAATGTGATAAAGTAAATAGAGAACACACAATTTAATATAGAGTTTTTAATAACACATAATTTTCCCCAACGTCACTACCCCTCAATTAGTGAGAAATGTATTATTAATACTATCACGTAGTTTTAATGTAAATACAAGAAAAACATCCCTTGGAATTAAAATATACCTTAGAAACATGTCATTTGGTTTTAAAAAATACCCAAGAAGAAAACTTTCCTTGGTTTTAACAGAATCCCAATAACCATATATATGAGGAGGGATGAGAAAATAAGATTTTATAGGCACAAATATATTACAATTTCAGTTTTATATTTCCCTAGAAGAATTGGAAAAAGTGATAGTGAGAGAGGGATAGAAACAATGGTGAGAGCCTTTGAGATTTGGAAATGAATAATGGATATTGAGAGGATGTCTTTGAGAATGTTATAGATTTGGGATCTTAATGCAAGTGGAGAGTGGTTAGATGATCAAGTGTAGTTTCCAAGCCACCAAGAGGTTTATTTATAACCTATAAAACCTTTAGAAATGTTTTAAAATTCATAAGGAGTTATGAATACATTGAATATTAGATCTAATGAATTTTAACCATCATAAATACTGGTCTCATAGGAAATATCATGAAACTACTGGAATCAATCTCTATTTTTCATTTAAATTTTAAATTTTTTTGTACTTTACTAAATATAATAATTTAAACTGATAAAAACTTTTGAAATATCTGTAATATTAGTTGGAGTTTCAATATAAGCTCCATAATAATATTTATTTGAACATTTCATAAAATACTTTGAATATAATAAGAACATTTAGAAATATTTATGGAATTGAAAATTTTAATTTTAATTTTAAATATAGTTTCTTGAAATTATTTTCTTCTAATAATTAATATTGTAATATACTAAAAATAAAACTAAAATCCATAAATGATTCATAACACTATGATTAGTCCAATATTATAAATTATAAATATTTATTTAGTATTTCTTCTAGTTGATAAATAGTTAGATTATTTTTTAACTTTCTAAAAAATTAAAAATCATCAGAATCAGAATTTTTTAGCCCTAGATTTCACTATAAAAAGATAGAAAAAATAATTTTAAAATGGTATTAAAAAAAACATGGAGAATATTCAAATTGAAATATGAACATTAAATCAACCAAATTCTCTATAAATGTATTTAAATGAAATATAGATAATTTTATTATATATCCATATCAACAAAATTCTTTTAATTTCTGGTTTTTTAACTCATGTTATGATCAAAATACTGAGAACTAACAAAAATAGAAATTAGAAATAAAAAAATTATTTTATAAAAAAATTACCAGATAATAATAATAATAAATCAATTAAATTCAAAATTATTATTATATTCTAAAATAAAATTTCATAAAAAGTATTCTTAAAAAATAAATAAATAAATAAATAAATTTTTATGATTATCAAAAAATATATAAAATAAAGTGATAAAGATTCAATCCAATAATCTCTCCCTTTTTGACAATTAAAAATATAAAATATCAATTTCAAAATCTCTCCCCATTTACGGAATTAATCAAAAAGACTAAAATTTGAATAAAATTTCTCCCTCAATGAAATAAATAATAAATAATATAAAATTTAATAATTCTCCCCTAAAAATAAAAAAAATATCAAAAGTAAAACTATTACAAGGATCCATGAAAACATTTTTTAAATTTCAAAAAGAATTTGAAAACAACCCATTATTTATGGTAAGTAAATATCATGTGAATAACCTACTAAAGTCCTCTGGTATTTTCAAACTAGGTCTATAGTAGGGGCCCACTAATTTTGCCGAAGATAAATACCATATTAAAAACCTTATCAACTTTTTTTAGGTTAAACCCTATGAGTATCTTAAACAAAACCACATAAAATTGTTTGTATCTAGACAAGAATGTTTTTATAGAAAACTAAATTTTCATTAACTTTAACAAGATTGATGGTTTTTTAAAATAAAAGTTTCTCCTTTTTGAATTAATTTTTTTCATTAACTACAATAAATCATGCATATTAAATTAAACAAAAAAACACAATATGTTCACTAAAAAAATTATTTTAAACTCTCCTTTTAAAAATTTAAAACATTCTAATGAAATGGGTCATGTTATAAAACTATTTAAGAATCCTTAAAATAAAACATCTTAAAATATAATATGATTAAATTAAATAATCGAGTAGATATTAAAAATTAAACTCATTCTCAAAAAAAGATATGAACAAGACTTGAAAAAAATACTTCAAAAATAGATACATTTGAAAAAAATGATTTTTGAAACATGTATAATGGTATTCAAAAAATTTAAAATATTTTCCAAGAATTAATAAGATCATTTCATGAGGTATAAATTTTAAAAAAAAATCTTTTAAAAAATATCTCAAGATACCACATTCTTAGATAATGGACCATATGATAAAAGATTATTAATATAACTCCCCTTATATTAATCAGAGCATATAAAAACCAGATACTTCCTAAATTTAACAATATTTCCAACTCTATGAGTTTTTATATTATTTAAAGTCCATAATATGATAATTTCATAAAATATTTGAAAATCCATGTAAGATATCAAAATATATTTTCTTTTAGTAACCATCTTTTGGGTCCAGCGGTGTGAGCTAATAAACATTGAGAAGAATAATGAATTTTTGGTCTGCTAAGATAATCTAATAAGGATTCCAGAATCCAAACTGGTTAAGATTTTTTAATAATATTAGAAGAAAAATGGATAGACTTGGGTATTCATATCTTGTATTTTTTTAATCACATTTAGAAATTAAATTCCCAAATTTTCTATAATATTTTTATAATTTATTTTTAGAAACACCTTTGACAAATGTAGTGTTTTTTGAAGAACATTTATTATTATTTGAAAACCCAAAAACATGATAATTTCATTTAACACATTGAGAAATAAGGATTATGTTAATATTTTTTCATCATGGGTGAACTTAGAAAGAGATATTTTTAGATCCTTGAATCTATATTTGAAAACATCCGTTTCTGATTGATTTTTTAATTTCAAAATAAAATATTATTTTTCTTTTAAAATAATTTTTTTCATTGAGGTATTTTTTTCTCATTAAGAAATTTTTTGTATATATTTTCATTATATTTATATAAATAAATAAGTTTATGGAAACCATTTTAGAGTTTATAAAGAGTTTATTTTAGGTCTTTAAAGCTTAGGGGGCTTGAAGAAGAATAAGATAAAGAAGAAGTTTTGGTAGAAATTTTATAATTTAAATTACTAGTTACCTCAATCTCTACCATAAGATATTTTATACTTTAGTTACTTGGGGATGATGACTCACCCCATGTCAAAAATTTAAGATATGTATTTCTTATCTATTTTTGCTTAAATTATTTTTATTGATTGAATAATATATTCTAATATAACCCTTTTTGGTGCATTCATCGTACATCTCATACAAAAAACAACAATTTTATCTTCCTTTTTTGAATTTTGGGATGTGTTTTTATTCTTTAAATTTTGTTCACTGTTTTTACAAGTTTTTCAAGATCACATTCATCATTGATTTCAATTTTAGAAGAATAATCATAATTGATCACTTTAATTGTTATGTTATTCTTTGTTTCATTATATTTCATTGATTATTTTATGGATTTTCATTTCCTTTGGATGTCATGTATCATTAGATATATAATTAGTTCTCATACCAACATTTTATTTATATCTTTAGATTCTTGGATCAACATCACTTGGGGATCCCTTGAACTGTGTAAAACCTATATGATTTTCCTAATGAGTGTTTCTATTGAAAAATTGTGACTGATGGATTTTATACCTTTGAAAATATAATTAAATCTCCTAAACATGCTTTTAATATATATTTTAGGATTCATACAGAAACTTTTAAAATCTTGACAACATATATCCAATCTAGTTCCCTTCACTTTATTCATTCCTTCTTGTGTGGTTTAAAAAAATAAAAATTTCATTAGTCATTTTACATGTTGAAACATGATTAAAATAATTTCTATAAATACCAAAATGTAATTCATTCATATATTTTCTATTAATATCAAAATTAATAACATCTTTGGGAGTCTATTTTTTTCAAATTATTTAGCTGAAACATACTCATTCACTACAATTTTCCAAACCAAATAACTAATACTATTGAGAATAGTTAACATCCGATTATTCCAAAATGAATAATTGGTTCCATAAAAATATAAGAATGTGAATTGAAATTATATTCCATAATAAAATCAATCTTTTAAAATGATTAAGATTTGAATTTTTTTTGAAAATAAATAATTTTGAAATAATTATTTTATTTATAAAAATACAAAGCAATTATTTGATAACATTTTTTTAGAGAAACATGGAAATATGGGGTGAATTTATCTTTTAAATTTAAATCATAATTAAAATATAAATTCAAAATTAAAAAAAAATTGAGAAATATTAAAACAATAAATTGATTGAGCGGTAGTTGATAAATTATATCCGATTAATAAAATTAATATCAAATTAAATTAAGCATGAAAACAATTGAACCAAATTTATGGAATAATGTGAATTTATATTAAATGATGAAATATTATGAAGAAAAGAGATAACACACAATTTTATATGGAGTTTGGAAATAGAATATAATATTCCCCTATTTCTCTACCCCTCAATTAGATAGATATGTCATATTAATATCATCCCTTGGTTTTAAAGAAATTCCAAGAACCATGCCCCTTAGTTTTATTGGATACCCAAGAATCATGTCCCTTGGTTTTAGTGGATACCTAAGAACCACATCCCTTGGTTTTAATGGATACCCAATAACTATTCCTTGCTTGGTTTTAATGGAAACCCAAGGACAAGATATAGAAGAATTAATGATAAAAAAATATTTTCAAGGTGAAAATCCAGTACAATTTCAGTTGTTTTATCTCTATAGAAGAATTATACAAGGTGAGAGTGAGATATATAGAAATAATGTTGATATGATTTGATATTTTGAAATGAATAATATATCTTGAGATGATGACTTTGATAAATCTATAGATTCAAAATCTTGATTAAAGTGAAGAGTGGTCAGATGATCAAGTGTAGTTCCCAATATACCAAGAGGTATATTTATTACCTATAAAACCTTCAGTAATGCTCTATAATTTTTCATGAGTAATGAGACCGTTGAATACCAGATTCAATGAACATTGACCATCCTAAATGATGATCTCAGAAGATCTTCCATGACACTGTTATCTTTTATATCTATTTGTCATATAAAATTTATATCTATTATAATTTACTAAAAAATAATTTAAAATGATAAAATATTTTCATATATCTAAAATATCTATTTTTGTTCCAATAAAAGCTTCATAATAAGGTTTTTTAGATCTTCCCATAAAATAATTTGAATAGAAGAAACACATTTAAAAATCATTCTTGAATTGAAAATTGAAATTGAAATTTTAAATATAGTTTCTTAAAATTATCTTCAAATAATAATTAATATTTTAATTTATTAAGAAAACTAAATTTTTTAATAGATTCATAATAATAGGTTTTTTCCAATATTAGAAATTCTAAATATTATTTTTAGCTATTCATTCGATTGATAAATATTAAGATAATTTTGTTGGATTTCCAAAAAATCAAAAATCATTTAAATCTAAATTTTATAGCTTAATTTATCTATAAAAATAATAGACAAAATAATCTTAAAACAGTATTAAAAAATGTGACAAATATTCAGATTGAAATACAATGACAAAAATGACTGAATGTGTAACAAATCAATCTTAGTAAACCCATAACTTAACCCAAAATAACCCTCCAAAAGGAAGTGTGTTCTTAGTCACCATAGGCTAATGTCAAGCACCTAGAAATCATACAAGAGTAAATCAGAATTATTTTTACCCTAAACATATATATGATATAAAAGAAACAACCAAAGTAAAATAGTGGATAACCAAAATATATCATATATAAAAACAACAAACATAAAGGTTACATCCAATATCTGGTTAATAATGTCTAAAAACAAAAAAAATATGACCTTGAATACATGGAACCTGAAATAACCCATGACTATATCTCCAAGTGACCATAATTCACCTCCATCCCAAAACACTAGTAGGAAATGTGAGCAAGGATATTGGTCCTCTACATTATTTCCTTCTCTTTACCTAAATCCTATAAAAAAGGCTATAAATGCCCAAATGTAAAATTATTTTATGATCATGAATTCCTATTAGGATACCACTAAGGAAACTATGCAATGTATAACCATGAGAATCCATTAGTTCATATTTAAAACAGATTTCTAAAACACATCATAAGAAAAAAAATTCATTTTATAAAATTTCATTTAGTTTTATTTTCAAAAATAATTTCATATTCAATAAATAAAGAAACATAACATATCACATTTTCAATTTTATAAATAGATAAATAAATAGATTTCATTAATCAATTTATATAACATAAATAGGTGGGAAATTAATCATTTTCAGAGATCTTGAATATAATTTAATCTCAATGAAATCAAAATGAGAAATACATAATACAATGGTGAATTTAACCAAACCACTAAGACACACAAAGGAACAGTGATTGACATATGTGGATCCTAACATCTAGGAACCTTAGTCCCACAAAATTATACTCTATATTTTCTATGACATCAATATAGTCTCCCATACTGAGAGATAACTCCACCGGGCTAGTATTTGTTTAATTTTTTCCCATACCCTAAGGTCTCTCAAGTGTGTAATAAAATTTTCATTACATCCAAGAAAAACAAAACAATGCTACATAAAAATTTACAAGTCATAATCCAAAACCATGTCTCATAAAATTTTTATATAGAATATGAAATTTCAAATCCAAGCCTAAATTTTCATGAAACATTTTCTATAGTGATCAATACCAATTCCAAGCTTTAAAACCCATTTCCCTTTCAAAACCATCTTTGAGGCATTTTTTCAAACATGTAATCTGAAAATATTTGGTTTTAAATAAAACAATTTGAAAACCTATTTAATAGCCTCCAAAGGTAAAAATCCAATTTCATAAATCAATTTCTTAAAAAAAAAGTAAATCTTCATATAACATATGGAATTACCAGGGTTAGATTATTAGATAGAGACACCCACTACAATAATGATAAAACAACATTGCATATTCATGATAAGTGATGGTAAATAAGGAAATAATATCCTAAAGAACCAACATCCATTTAAAATAAGTTTAATTAACCATTTCAATGCTATATTAAATGATCCAGACTCATGAGACATCAAAAGTAGGGAGAAAAATAATAATCAAAATTAAAAGGATTCATCTTATCAGATTATGAAGAATATATTTACAAGCATTCATTTTATGAAAAGATTCACCAAAACATAGGAGGAGAAATACAAAACTTCACTAGTAATCCTATAAAATCTAGAGAAATAAATTTAGAGATGAAGAGTTGGATTAACGGGTATTAAGAAAAAAAATTTAGCTAAGATGAAAATTAGGCCCTTTCTATTATGATACTTTAGTGACACCACCGTCTAGCCAGTTCCCTCCACCAGCTAGCCCGAGGCTATAGGAAGAGATCTTGTATCTACAGGGCTCCACCAGTTAGTCAGTGGTGCCGATATACTTATAGTATTTCTACTATATGACATCAGTTATCTGGTGCTCTCCTAATACCACTATCCACTAATGCATAAAATTCCTTCTAAAATTGTTTTTTTATTTCTCAAATCGATTATTAGGAATCATTATTATCAAAAACATTGTAAATATATATTTAATGTCACTTAAAAATAGACTCTTTAAATGAATTATCTAAATGGTTTTTTACATCAGTTATAGGATAACTGACATAATAAACCCAATTATAATGTTTTTTCAAGTCAGTTATCATGTAACCGATGTGGAAAATGATTTTTTACATTATTTATTTGATAATCGACTTGAAAAACAATGTGAAATGGGGTTTTCATGTTGGTTATCTAATAAAAAATGTGAAAAATAGTTTTTCGCATCGATTATTAGAGACTTGACCTAAAGAATCATCGATATAGAATTTTTCATGTCATTTATCAAATAAAAATGTGAAAAAAATCAAAAAAATATTTATTTTCAAACTTCCTCTCCAAATACAACCAAATAAACAAACAGAAGGCAAGTAGAAGTAGTAAAAAACAACTAGAAATACACATTTACAATTACAAATTCAAAATTACAGTATATAGTAACAAAAACTAAAATTCAACAAAATTTATAAAATAATTTTCCCATTCAACTTGTAAGTTTCTAAGATCTTGTGCACTACAAATTAAAAAGTAAATCATTTAATATGTATTGTTAATAAAACAAATTAAATATTAAGGAAAAGTTTATAATGAAATCTAACTTGTTGGAACTTCATAATAGTCTTAGTTGAAATTATTTCATATAAAAATCTTAAACCAAAATATTTGAATTATTTTATTACTTATTGTTTATAAAAATGTTTCTTAAATTAGTTTTTCGATTCTAAATAGCATTATTAAGTAATATATCCAAAAATATACGAATTATAAATGAAAATTCACCTTTTCTTTTACATATTTGATCTTGATTATCTTTTTCTTTGTGGTTTATCAAAATAAATTTAATACCCTATTAGAAAATAAAATGAATTAAATAAATTTAAAATTCATTATAATATAAACAAGTATTAATAAATTCAAAATTATATGTCCAATATATCCTTGAAAATTTTTCACACTTTTCTATGGATAAATAATAACTAGTAAAGTTCCTTTTCCCTTGGACATAAAACACATAACATCAAATGTCCACTGATATAAAATAAAATTTAATGTTAGTGGTTATTATATTAAAATATATATAACACTTTTTGAGATATTTTTTCCATACTCTGGAAGATAAATAAACATCCAACACTAACTAATTGCATCCTTTGGAAATCTTTCATCAATATAAACTATTTTTCCTGCTTCAGTCATTATCATCACTATAAGTGAAATTAACTATGGGTCCATAAATCTATACACATCTTTCTTGTCATGGTTATTACACATTTTATAAAGATACCCTTTATAAAACAAACTTAAGTATAATATTTTCTAAATCAGATGCATTAAAAGATTTATGTTAATACATACATGGAAAAAAATAGCATTGTGTTGATTCCCAATTGATCTTCAGTTAAAAACTCCATGATATCATTCTTCAAAATTTCCATAGTCATTTCATGCTTACAAACACCAGAATCAATTGGAATTTCATAAACATCTGAAAATAAATTTGAATATATTGACAATATATCCTAACTAATAGAATCTATATCTGATGTTATAGCACTTTGTATTTTCTTTTTTCTATACATTATTTCTTTACCATTAATTTATTCTTGTAAAAAAAGATAAATATATAAAAATTAATATGTTAAAACAAATTTAATAACAAATGAAATTAAAGATAAAATATACACATATATAGGTAATATACACATATATTGGATATTATTTCTTTTTCCAACTATACTCACCTCATATATAGGTAATGGTACTCGTGTTGATATATCTATAATATCCTGTATAGTGACCCCATGATTATTTATCTCTAATTAATGAAGATGAATGATATATCCAATATAAAATATCATCTCATATCTAATAATATGATTTTATAGATCATCAACATATAAATCACAATAATAGGGAAGCTATAGAGGAGGGGTGTAGAAGTAGGATAAGGAGTGGAGTCTGGAGGTAGAGGTGGAAGAGTGGGAGCTGATAGCGGAGGTGGTGGATTAGGAACTACAGTCTAAAATTGTCTTTACAAGTCTGTAAACATCGAATGTACAAAAGATCTAATCCTTTCTTCCATCATCACACTAATATCCTGAACTTCAGCCTCCAAAGATTATATTTTTTATAAACACCCTCCATTGTAGAAGCTGGTGAATGTGTAAATTATTTTTTCACTGATACACCCATTGGGTATCCACGTAAATGATCTGGGTGTTCGGGATTTACCAATACTGTAGTAAAAATATCCTTCCTACCCTCAGATAAAAAGACCCCTATATACCCTACTCTTCAATAGAATCTTGAATGAATTATTTCAAAAAATCTTCTAATGAATTAAAATATATAAATAATTGTATTAACTTAAAAAAAATAAAGTAAACATCTTATAATCCTCTCATTTACAACCCTCGACTCTTCCGTAAGATAATTTCCCTTTTTCTCATCTAAGACCTATTCCATTTTTCATGTCTAGTTGGGGGGATGGAGGGGCAACCTTTACAGAACTCGAAGACTCAGTTCTTAGTTTTTGACATTTTTTAGCCATAATTTGTTCTTCAAATAATGTAAACCAACCCTGAGATACAATATGAGGGTATATGTTTCTATATTGGATCTCCTGATGATATATCCTTGATCACTATAAATTAATAATAAAGAAATAATTAATAATTAATTAATAAGATCATTAATATAAAAAAATCTAAAAGGTAACATTGCACTTACCAAAAATTATTCTTGTCTTCAACTTTCAACAAATTGCATCCATGTATATTCATTAATAAAGGGATATATATCACATGGATTGTGATGTTTCTTATACCCAAAAATGAAATCTAATGTGAGGGTTGAATTGAAATCCCTCCATCTCCTAGCAGCCAATGATAAACATTTCCTCCAGACTCCTTCAGTGTTAGGTATATCATATTTCATCTAATAAGAATGGGAAACATATTTTACTAAAAACATTTCAAGATAAGTAAAATAATAGCAAACAAGCTTACCAAAATGGTCTCCCAGAAGTGAGATGATGTCAATTTGTCAACACTTCTCCAATCATCAATCAAAATGCTGAATTTTTTTAGCCTAAACTGATATAAAACACTTAAATTATTTTGAATTAAGACCTATTATAATATCATTATAATCAAAGTTTATCGGTATCCTCTGGTCCTGGCTATGAGCAACTGATAATTTTGGAAAATGTGTGATGCCATGTTTACCAACCCTTGAACTTGTAATTTCCCTAACCCGAAATCCACTTAATAGTTCCCAGAGTCAAGTATCCATGTGACCTCAAGTGAACCTCCCTGTACACCATAGGATTTGGACAAGAAGTGAGGGTATAATAAGTCACATGGGGATACTATAACCTCATTACCAGAGTAATCCATAACAGATAAATAAATGAAATGGTGGAAACAATAATTAATAACTAACAACCATGCATAACCAACATCTCCCAAGACTATGTACATCTATATCCAATAATAAAATATTCCATGTCATGCTAAATAGTTCTAAAGTGAAAAAAACAAAATAAAGACAACCAGAAGAATCCCCAGAATGGTCATGACTCTAAGTTCAAAATCTCTTCCATGTACATCCCAATCCTGAATCAACTCCCAAGAACAAGGCCTTTTCCCTTATCCTATTCTACAATCATAAAGTCTACTCAGGTACCCCACATCGGCACAATAAGGGTGTGAGTAAAAATCAGTAGGCTGCCACTAATGGTGTCTATAAAATATCCAGTCTAAACAGATAGTGCATGCAAGTATGAAAATATATGACAAGGTACAGAAAAGAACAACTCAAGATTCATTAGTTATAAAAACACACTTTAACCATTTCTATCATTATCATTATTATCCAAACTTATACCATGTACATTACTTAATATATATTCATCATGTTTTCTAATGGTTGCACATTTACATCATTTACACTACAACATAATCTAGTCAATTATCATGCATAAGGGTGAAGGCTAAATTCCCTATCTCACTAGGGAAAAAAATTATAACAATACTTCACACTTACCTTGGAACCTCAGTCTATGTAATCTCATAAAATGAAACCATTTGGTGCATAGATCATTAGTACAACTCCCTAAACCAAGCATTCCTAGGTGGGGTTAGAGCATTAGTACAACCCGACTCAAGGGAGGAGCCTCAGTCCTTTATCCCACCACCAATCCATGGGAACATTCTTACTTATCCATTCACCACACACATACCATATCACAATCCATGCACAAAAACACTCATAACAATCAACATGAGAATTAATATTATTCCATAACCCATTAACAAGCTTACCATTTATATTTCGTAGCCCATTTATCCCCTTCCCATTTCTCATGCATTAACCCATTATGTATATTAAAAAATTCTCATACATTATCCAATATTCATTAATTACCACACATTATCCCATTTATCACATTTATCAATTCACAAGAATTTTCCCACTTATGAATTTCAACTACAATTATTATATAACATAGCACAACCACTTTATTACCTTCAACCCATTAGGTATACCCCATAATTCCCATGTATTAACCCATTAAACATATTCATAAATTCTCTTATGCAACATATTTACATTTTCTCAACTCACAAGCCATTTCTAATTCAATATGTTCATCATTTCATATATACTAATCCTTTTAGGCATTTCTACATAATTTATAAACCATTTGAGAAAATCTCAATTAACCTAGTTACCCCACTTTTAATCCATGTCAAACAAACCCTTATTCCATTATCAAAATATAGGCACAAATATCAATATTACATTTTATACTCAACTAAAAAATTTAACACATTCAATATGGGCTCTATTTTATCATGCTTCAACTCTACACACAACTTTAAAAATTCTAGGTTTGAAAGAGTCAGCGCACCCCATGGGTGTCCCTAAACCATTATAATCATACTCAACTCATACCACATGGATAATGAGAGTTCAAAATCATTAATTATCCAATCATATTACCAAATATTACTCAATTTAAAAAATTCACAACAAGAGGAAAGGAATATCTCAACACACATGCCCAAATCTATAACAAAACTATGAGATCTGACTTGTGGACCACCTACCTCAGATCCAATGATGAACACACACTTTATCATAGCCTTAGATCCCAATAAAAACCACCTTTGAAGTCCCAACCTAGGATCCACCATAAAAATAAGGTTTTGGTGCTTCATAAGAATATGGGAGAAACTACAAACCCATATTTGGAAAAGAGAAGCATGAGATTCGTAACACTTACCCAAAGATTCAATCCACAACCAACAGTGATCCAAATGGCTTAGGATCAAAGTAGAATGGACCTTGGGAATATTGGTTCATCCAAGTTCATCACTATGGTTTCAAGGGAAGAAATGGGGGAGAAATGAAGTAGGAACTTAAGAATCCCAAAGTGGAACTTTTGTAAATTTTTCATCTTTAATAGGGTGCACGATTTTCCCACACAGTTTTCCAGACTATACACAAACTATGTGCAACCCACTATCCAAGGAAATATGTTACACATGGTAACCTAGGGAGACCCACACAGTTTACAAACTATTCACCAACTGTGCAATATGCCACTATCCAAGGTTACATGGTTTTCTTAGGATGGCCACACGGTTTACTTAACTGTGAACCTTGCAAAGGTTGGCCCGGTTTCTCTTCCTTTTATGTCACAAGCCCCCAAAATACCCCTGAGGCCCCTTATACTCCCGGGAAATATTTAATTAACCTAAAAAATAGAGTAAAAACTTTAACAAGAACACACCCCCATGAAAATCAGGATCTTAAAACCTCTCCAACTTATAAAGAATCCCCTCGAGCCGCACTCCCAATAATCACTGAACTTACAAGGAACAGAGATCAGTTCATTGGGCCTTGATATCCATATCTTTCCCCCAAGTATCCTACTAGTCCTTACCAATATTCTATAATAATTGAACCAAAGTCACAACATTACCTCACAAAACTTTCCCACTGTGAACCACAAAAAGAACTATAACCTAATCAAAGGGTGCGTCAACATCAAACCATACATTAATGACTAGAATCCCATAGGGAAGATTATGCAACATTGCATAAATTTTAAAACAAAGAACTTTTTACATGGCATCATTCCATCATGAAGAAGTCAATCAGCACCCCATTGGCTTGATCCCCCTTGCAAATCATGGCCCAAAATAGTTGTTTCCATTTTACTCAGATTCAACGCCATAACAGTGACCAAAACTCAATATCACCCCCAAAGGAACATACGGTCTTCACAAATACATTTCTCTATATATGTTGATCCACCACTCATATCCCAAAAATCACATTCAATAATTTTATGTTCAAAATGAAACCAAGACTCTCAGGGCACTCAACCGGTTAAAACCGTGCCACGCTCTCCACCAGGTCCAACTCACTCGAATGGTGATCACTCGATTCCCTCCAACCCAAAACTCTAATCGCATCATTTGAGAACCACTTGTACTTTATTTTTCTCCCTACCATATTTCATTTTTCAACACCCTTCTATCTAAGAAATACCACCTAAAACTTAACTCAACTTTCACAACATTCCAGACATGTTCCAAACCACCGCGCTCGAACATCCATAGGGTCATTTCATTGTATTGGAATCTTGCATCACCTTTGAAACAATCTGAGAGGACATACCTACACCATACATGAAAGTACTAAGATCAAATTGACCTCACTCAAGTATGGATTCATTTCTGAAAAGTCTTTGATACTACAAACACCAACCCGGAGGTTGGTTACAACTTACCATATTCAGCATGTTTACCAAATCATGTCAAACCACCCCTAACTGGATTGTCCCAAAAAACCCATCTTCCACTGATGGAACGCTACCCCTTTCCACATTTCTGAGGTGGTTAATGACTTGACTACTGCCACTCTCACCCAATGCACTTACCGAGGTCATTTTCTGACTTCCGTTAGGATTCCTTCATCCCGACATCATTGCCCTCCCAACCATCATCAGGCTCCACCACACCCATCAAAATTCACAAAATAAGTACTCCTACCATTAATACACAAAATAAATAAGGCTACGTTCTCACTCAAAACTGTTCTGAAATTGAAACATACTTATCAGCCCAAAAAATCCACCGAAAGTGATTTACAACTCTCCACATTTGTCCCTCACTCCTAGCCGAGTCAAACTATCCCTAGTTAACTCATCCTATAACACCTAGTTGCACCATTCACATGACAATACATCACATGGGCATGGTTCCTTCAAACATAAATTCATTCCAATACCACCCAAAGAGCCTTTACTGAGTCTACTCTTGATTTTCATTGGATTTATAGAACCCAACCTTTCTTGCCACAAGTTCTGGTAATGTCTTAACTCCCTTTCAACAACCATAACATAGGCATCTTGGATTTTTATGTGGAACTACCCTTATCCCAAATCCACTGCTAAGATTGATCAAACACCATAATCAATGTACACATGGACTCTCTAAGAGAACCAACATGAACCTCATAGGTTCCTCATTGGCATTCTAGTTCTAGTACATCATCTCAACATTTTCCTCCCCACATCTAGGACTGACTTATCACTCCCCACCTCAGGTGTGTTGTTACAATCACTTTCTATGAGGAATCCCAACCACCATGGTTCAAACTTAAATCGTGATTTGAACCCCAAAACTTGGACATGGACATCTGGATTTTCCCAGAACAACAAAACAAACTTCACCTGATACCAATTCCGACCTCTGGGAACAGTATCCACAGCCCTCATCAGCACCTGGTCCATCCCAAGGACCTCACACATAAACTATTGATGGTGTAAATACCACCATCCAAATCATCATATATAGCCCCATGAGCATAAAATCCATGATTTACCCCTTCCAAAAAAAGTAATTTCAAGTTTATATGCGTAAATATAGAGCTTCTCAATGCACATGGGATGATGTCAAGATGTTGGGCATAATTGTCACTAGATGAGGTACACAAAGAAGTTTTAGAAGTAAATTTCCTTCAAATTATCCATTATTGATGTCACATCCCACTATGGGACACCATGACATTCCAAGTATCACATGATTCCCTTACGCACACATCCCATCATCACTTAACCACCACCGCTCCACGACCATCCACCAAGCAGCCATGAACCAACATTTCCACTGGAACTACTTCTACCACACCACTTAATCTTTTTTGGTATTCCCATAATAGCTAATAACTGAAACACAATGGTTCACCACACCAAAGGTAATTATACACATACATCAGCAATATGATCCAAACACCCTATCCAGGTTCTAAAACACCAATCATGTGTTCCATTCTCATAAGGTCACTAAAACCCAGTCACCATCCTTAAGTTCTAGCTTATACTTTGTACGGTCACGACCCATGAGAATTTCCACACTCACATTATCAAACAAAACCTTACAACCCAAAGGTCATAACCATATCAAGTGTTCCTTGATCACATCTCATATGACATATCATAAAAAGAAAGGCATCACAACCCAAATCCAAGGTCTCGAACTTGGGTACTCTCACTACCCCAACCCACCCATATAAGGGTCAAATCGACAACACAAATAATACCAACTACTGATAGAGTTAATATTTTCATTATTATTTATATGTTTTTCAATGATTTAATCCCTCCAAATTATTCAATGTGAGTGTATTTGCATCATTTATGTGTTTTTAGTGTATTTTGGGCTTAAATGTGAAAATGGGGTAATTCTGTAAAATTTTCAGTTTTATAGAGCTTCTGTTTTTCGGGCATAACTTTTATAATATGTGTCCAATTGAAGTGAATATTTTTTTAGGATTCCTATCCTTGTGGGATTAAAATGTTCCTTCTGGACCAATACCCAATTCGAAACCCAATGGTGCAGAAAATTCAATCAAGTGGAGAAATCAGTTTGGAAGGCAGAATGGACCCCACTTCATTAAATATGCAATATCTCCTTAAAAAGACCTTATAATGATGTGATTCCAGCTGGTGTCGACAGAGTACTTCAAAAGGACGACTCACAATAAATTTCATAAATTATTGAGCTCATTAATTCATCCTTTTGGCGCGTCCAAGTGGAGTGGGTGAAACAGTGTTTGGAGGCCAGAAAAGTAATGGTAATTGATTCA
Organism: Viscum album; assembly: GCA_963277665.1. NCBI lineage: Eukaryota > Viridiplantae > Streptophyta > Magnoliopsida > Santalales > Viscaceae > Viscum > Viscum album. The sequence goes on along the minus strand of OY728126.1, from coordinate 807,490,145 downwards.
GCCATATCTTTCTTTACACCTGTCCAATGACTATCACATTTTTAGGGTCGATAGAAAACTTCATTTCCAACATTCTATAAGAAGGGACCTCAGGGAGTTTCGGCCGGCTGGTGGGCATAACAGAGGAAAACTTCGGGAGTACAGATTCTGGAGCATCAAATTTTCTGTTCTTTGTTTTCTCTCTTTTGTTCTTCTTAGTTTTGTAATGAATTATTCTTTCCCCTTAGTCACAATTACCCTTACCATGGTGGGGTAAAATTCTGTGTGATTGTGGAAGGAGAGGTTTTCCATATTGTATTTCATGAGTTCCTTCTATTAATGTTTTAAAATCCTCTTTTCTCTTCTACGAATCTGTTTCAATTTCTTATAACAGTTTTTATTATCATGTACGATTGTATCTGATTTTAGATTCTGTTGTTCATTTATATTTGGTCAATGATCAATATCTCCCTCCACTAGGTTCTGGTTTATAAACAATTGAATTGTCACGACCCGTCCTCGGGGCCCGTGCCGTGACTACCCCAAGCCCACCTTCCATAGGCCAGGGGCTGGCGACTAGCACCAAGGCGTAAATCCTAGCAAAAAGGGAAGACATTGCCTTTGAAAAGTAAACAAGCACCACAGAGTAAGCAAGCGGAAAAGTAAACACTAAGTAAAAACTGTACAAGATGTGCTGAAAGTAAAAGGGGCCGAAAATACAAGCCCAACTGTAAAGTACAACTGAAAGGAAAAACAGCAACTGAAAGGAAAAAACTGCAGCGTCGAGCCGTCCTCTGGAAGTCCCACCTGAAGGGTGGGTACAGATAGCTCCAATGCTCCTCGGGTCCCGCCGTCCGCTCCGAGCACGTCTCACCCAGTGGTCCACCTCCAGGTACTGACTCGTCGTGTAGTCCACCTCCGGGTACTGACTCGTCATGTAGTCCACCTCCGGGTACCGTCCAGTCCTCGAACACTCGGTCTCCATCAGCACTGCCTGTCGTCTGCAACCAACACAACGAGGTGCGGGCATAGCCCGTGCAGGGGTGAGTATAACGATACTCAGTAGGGACCCCGAGACCCTCAAGGTCTCTCTAAAACCAACAAGGATAACCACAAAGAAGATCTCAACAGATAACCTCTACTTAGATATATGCCCATACATATACCTAAGTTATCAAGTAACCCATCTCAATCATGAGGCAAACACAAGGTCAAAAGTCTCAGCTCAAACCAGGATTTTCATCATCGAAACCATAACTGCTGAAGAGATCCGTCTCTGGAGTGTACAGTGGTCCTGTCACAACACCGAGGTACTGCCCACTAACTTAAGACTGCTGTAGTACTCCACCTATCGAGTAATGCGGGCCAGCCGCTACAACTAAGCGCTCCCATGTGCCGCTACAACCAAGCGCACCTCTGTCATGGGTCTGCCGCTACAACCAAGCGCTCCCATGTGCCGCTACAACCAAGCGCACCTCTGTCGTGGGTCTGCCGCTACAACCAAGCGCTCCCATGTGCCGCTACAACCAAGCGCACCTCTGTCGTGGGTCTGCCGCTACAACCAAGCGCTCCCATGTGCCGCTACAACCAAGCGCACCTCTGTCGTGGGTCTGCCGCTACAACCAAGCGCTCCCATGTGCCGCTACAACCAAGCGCACCACTGTCGTGGGTCTGCCGCTACAACCAAGCGCTCCCATGTGCCGCTACAACCAAGCGCACCACTGTCGTGGGTCTGCCGCTACAACCAAGCGCTCCCATGTGCCGCTACAACCAAGCGCACCTCTTTCACACACCGAGTCGTTCGATCAGCAGTCGTCGGGTCTCAGTCAGCTACACGGTCTCCGTGCTCCGCCCGCTCGTCTCTGGGAGGGTCCGCTCCACGAGCTACTGGTCGATACTCCAAGTATCACAAAGTCCCGAAAGGAAGTATCTCGAAGTACCACCTCGTCATAGGGGTCTCAACTCAACAGACGGCGCGTCAATCGGACACCCGGTCTGTGAGTTATTAGCCTTTTCGTCCCAGGGGCCCGGTTGGTTTCGTGAGCGAACCAATCCGGCCGTAACTCAACTATACCCCGAACACTCACAGGGTATACTCATAGGGACCGTTTTTCAACGTGATCACCAATGCCGCTGACGGTTCGTCAAACAGACGTCTGATCTGAAAGATATCAGCTTTTCCGTTCCAGGGGCCCGGTTGGATTTCAGGGCGATCCAACCCGGCCACTATCCATCTGCATCCAAAACTCGGGCGGAGGATGCCAAAAGTTCCGTCTCATCAAGAGTAACTCAACGCAAAAGACGGCGCGTCAATCGGACGCCCGGTCTGAGAGTTATTGGCTTTTTCGTTCCAGGGGCCCGGTTGGTTTTTAAGGCAAAACCAACCCGACCGTACTCCACCTGCGTCCAAACCTCGGGCGGAGTATGCCAAAAGATCCGTCTCACTTAGAGGAATTCAACGAAACAGACGACACGTCAATCAGACGCTCAGTCTGTTAGTTATTGGCCTTTCCGTCTCACACCCACCCTGGGAAACTTCCCAGGAGGTCACCCATCCTGATCACTGCTCTAGGCCAAGCACGCTTAACTACGGAGTTTTAACTACGTAGGCTCCCGAAAAGGAAGGTTCACCTTGAGTATAGTATACCGAAACGACTGTCTCGATCCAAGGATCGCGTTGCCACTGACGGCGCGTCGTTCGGAGGCCCGTAGATCAAGATACGGCCATTTGAACGAAAACGTCCGAAGAAGGGGGGGTACGGGCCCGGCCCGACCCCCCTGGGTCGACCCGACCCGGTTGGCCCGGTCCGGCCCGGCCGGTCGGACCGGCCTGGCTCGGCTCGGCCGGGCGACCGAGTGCCAGGGGCCGCGGGCGTTGACCCGCGGCCTGAGGAAACCGCGGCCCGCGTGGGCCGCGCTGGTGAACCGCGGACGCGGCAGAGCCGCGTCCCGCGTGGGCGAACCGGACCCGCGTGGCCGCGGGTCCATTGGCCGCCGCCGCCGCGGCTTCAGCCGCGGCGGGCTCGTCCGGCGGCGCGCCGGGGCGCCGCCGCCTCCGGCCACTGGGATCGCTCCGGTGGTCCGATTCTCTTCCCGTCTGCGCCATTGCTCCTCCCGGGATCCGTTCTTTACTGCGGAATCGTCAAACATCCACTGCGGCACGTTCCGTCGTCGCCCGCCAAATCCGCACAAAACGAAGAACGGCGGAGGGTCGTCGGGCCGTGTTCGTTTGGCCCGCACCCTCCGCGTTAGAGATAAATAACCGGGAGAATTTTATTCCACACGGGAAAAATAACAATTTTAAGAGGATTAAAATTGTTCACAATTCGGTTCTTTAATTTCTTTAATAAACATTGACGAGAATAAATTAAAAAGGGGTAATTCCCATAATAAATCCCTACCTCGTCGATCGTCGCGCGCAGGCGTTCTTCGCGGAAAAGCTCGTCGCGGAAGAGAGGGATCGTCGCATCGTCGCGGGGAGGCGTCGCGTCGTCACGGAATCCGGTGTTGAGTCGGCGAACTCAACGCACCATGAAACAACATATTTAATTTAATTAATTAAATCTGTGTTTTTGGTTAAGAACCACGAAGGAGATAAAAAGGAAGGTCCGAGATTCTTACCTCAAGAAGCCGATCGAAGATCCGTCGCGGAGGAAGAGACGTCGCAGAAGAACGTTGTCGGCGATGCGGATCAAGGCGTCGCGTCGTCGATTTCTGGGTTCGGCGTTCTTCGCGTTCTTCGCGTTCTTCGTGTAACAACCCGAAGTTTTAAATAAATCTTGTTTCCTAATTTTATGTGTTATTTTATTTTATTTTTATACTCAACAAAAATGTTTCATTTGATAACATGAGTATAATTAAAATGAGACTGTTGGGTTTTGATTGTTATTTGACCATTGGTCAATATGACCACTGGAAACTAAACGTTTTGACTATTGTCTCTAAATACAAGCAATCTTGGTTAATTAATATAGAAAGAAGATTCGATGGCCTCACCCAGTAGTCTTGGACTGATCGAAGCCCATCTAACAAAACTTGGGAAGGAGGTAGCACCACTGGGCTTTGCTCTGGACCAAACCCAAGCTGAACTTCATCGTGTGAATCTAGAACGGGATCGCCTTCACGAGAAGTTCAAACTGATAGAAATTACTACTCGTGCGATGTTGGCCGAGCCTCCCTCAGATTCTCTCACCTTAGCACACCTTACACTTAGGTCCTATGCTGGTGTGATAAGGGGCTATGTAAGGAGACCGTAACTGCCTTGTGTAATCCTTTGTTTTAAATAAAAATTGGGATTTCTTCTTATGATGAAGTTTATGAATTTTCAAATGACCGGATAAATATAATATGCATATTTTTGATGAATTTTAGAAAAATGATATTTTAAAAATGGTTGTGTAAACCTTAAATAATTAAAAATGTGTAATGATTTTCGAAAAATGTTCTTCTACAATTATGTTCAGTACGAAATTTAGAGACTAATAAGATCAACTTAATTTTTGATGAATAGTAAATTATGAATAGTGATTTTATGATTAGGATTAGTAATGTGTCCAAATGGATTAGTAATCTCAATTAAAGAAAGTATTAATATAATCTAGGCACCTTGATTAAGTAATGCGATTCAATAAAATGGTTAAATAACGGTTTCATAAATTATTATTCAAGTATTAGTTTTTTCGGGTGAATAGTGTTTTTAATTAAAAATTAAATTAAAAATATTTAGAAAATTATTTTTATAAAATGGATTTCATTTTTGAACTCAGAGCACCGATATTATGTTATGGTAATTTTTGGGGTTTTTTCTGAAAAAATGAATTTTCGGTGAATAGTGTATTTATTTAAAAATAAATTTAAAAATATTTAGAAAATTATTTTTATAAAATGGAGTTCATTTTTGAAATCAGAGCATTGATATTTGGTTAGTGTGAAATTTTGGGATTTTTCTGAGAAAGTTGAATTTTCAGTGAATAGTAAAAATGCAGTTTTAGGGTTTCGGTATGTTTAATGACATCATAGCTGTGTCATGATGATGTCATGAGATATTTTAAGGGTTGGCCGGCCAAGGGTGATGAATTATTGTTTTTGGGGGCCCATGTGGCCTAACTCCATGGTAAATGCCAAGGGAGAGCACATGGGTTTGAGAAAAGCACATGTGAGGTGTCCCTTGGCCATTAATGCCTTGTCCCCTCAATTTCCCTATAAATACCAAGCCCTCATCTCATCCATTCGACTCCCCACTCTTCCCCAACGAATTTCTGGTCTCATTACCTCCCAAGGAGTCCTCCCATGGTGCCCCCAAGCCCTCAAGGTCCAAACCTTTGAGTTTCAAGAGTCGCGTTTTAAGGTAAGGGATCCGACCTCTCTCTTTCTTTTCAAGTAATCTCTTTTATGTCATTTCATTTATACTCCATGTTATTATGTTGGAGGATGTTATTTTATATTCATCCTACTGCCTATTTCATGTTCATATGATGAGAGACCCCCCTTGCTCTCATCAATTCGTTTTAAGAATGTTTAAGTGGCGCCGTTAGGCTGCCGAATTTTTAAGGGATTCTTTCACCTTCCTCGTTTTCAAGTTCTATTTTCATTCAAGTCTTTCATGTTCCTTTTTATTATGTTGGGGTATGATCTCTAAATTTATCATACTGGACTCTTATGTTCATATGATGAGAGACCCCATTTTATCACTTCAATTCAGTATTTTGAAGTTTTAAGTGGCGCCGTTAGGCTGCCGAATTATTTACGTGGTTCTTCACCCTTCTCGTTTTGAAGTTCTACTTTCATGTCAATTATTTCAAGTTCCTTTTTGTTATATTGGGGTATGATCTCTATATCTATCATACTGGACTCTTATGTTCATATGATGAGATACCCCATTTGATCGCTTCAATTCAGTATTTTGATGTTTTAAGTGGCGTCGTTAGGCTGCCGAATTTTTAAGTGGTTCTTCACCCTTCTCGTTTTGAAGTTCTACTTTCATGTCAATTCTTTCAAGTTCCTTTTTGTTATGTTGGGGAATTATCTATATATCCATCATACTGATCTCTTATTATCATATGATTAGGGACCCTATTTGATCTTGTCAAATCATTTTCTTTTGAAGTTAAGTGACGCCGTAAGGCTGCCGAATTTTCATAAGAGAAATCTAAACTTTGTTTTCTTCCAAGTTTTTCATTTCAAATGGTATGTCCCAAAAATTTCATTACCATGTCCATATGTCCTTCTTATTCCTTCACCCTACTGTTTTATGGATCATTTATGAGTGGGTGACCCATGTCCCCTCTCATTTCAATGTTTTCTAAAACCCCGAAACTTAGCCGTTATGCTGCAGAATTTTCCCCTCAAAATGCCTCTCTCTTTTCTCAAAAATTATTTTATGTTATAAAGTGAAGACTCAAAGCTATTATTTATACAAGGGTATTCACATATATATCAAAATGTTCCATTTTAAATTCTGGGATTTACATACATGAGACCCGCTTTCCCTTTCCGTGGGTTTAAAGTGACGTAAAGATCATGTCTTTAAAGCAGTTTTTAAAACGTTATGATTATGAAATGAAACCCATTTATTTTATGCTATGTGGGTTATTTATGAAATGTTTGATGATGATATATGTGGCTCACATGATAATAGAGGCAAATTTAAGGGTGCGCCCTGATAGCGCTCCAATGCATTGGGTAATGATGTAACCACTAGAGATTACAATTTTCACGATACCTTGGTGAATAACCTTGGTAATTTTCAAATGACACCTTGGGGATGGACCTTGGTGATATGTTCATGATTGTCTATGTTAAATGATGTAGCCACATCTTCAAGTTATGAAAATGTTATTTTTATTATGATATGCCACATGATTTTTTTTATCATGCCTTAAAGTTCTTGTTCATGACATAGTTGATGTATCTCAAGTTCACATGTTAAATGTTTCCCTTGTTTCCCTTATTGGGCCTTCTGCTCACCCTTTCTTTTGATGTATACTCCCAGGTTATGTGATGCAGTAATGAACCTAGGATGAACATGAGTAGAAGCCTTTCAAGTGTTTTAGAAGAATGTTTTATGTTTTCATGTTTTAAGTTCCTGGTTTCCAAGACACTAAACCTTAATGATCCTCAGTTTTGTATAATGTAATGAAAGTTTATGTGATAAAAAGGCGGGATGCTATAGTTGGTATCAAAGGATGGTTTAGTTATTTGTGGAAATTAGGATATGAAAAATCTAGGAAGAACCCTATAGAAAAGTTTAAATATAGGAAATCTTCCTGGTATTTTGGTGAGTATTGAGTAAGGGGTTTCCAAGCAAATACATCCCTGTCTGGATACGAACAGGTAGAGGTGGCTCTGGCACAGATGTACATAGGGGTAAAACCCGAAAACACCGCTTTGAGCTAGACTCGAACGGGAACTGGTACACGACAACGGGCCTTGCTGCACTCTTGGTTACGACACTCCCGGGGGATATGCTTTGGTAAATTCATAAGCTTAGTATGAACCATTATTAAAGGAACAAGGATAAAACAAAATAAGGATTCACATAAGAATATATGATCATGGATAACCTAGATTGGAACCTAGGGGATCACAAGTTAGGATATACTTTTATTCTACATGTTTATCCTTTTATACTTAAAGTTTCCTTTTCATGATTATTAGCTAAGTAAATAAGCCCCTAATTATAGTTTCTTTTCTTAGTTAATGGCGGGAAATGGAAGAACATGTCCCAAAAACCAATGTGATAGGAAATGCGACGATTATCATATTAATATGACAGAGGTGATTAGGGGATTAAAAGATGATTATTATTTTGGAATACGTTCACTATTTTAGGGACCCTATATGATCGAGGTAAATAGATTACTATGGTATTTTCATTGAGGAGTAAGGTTGACTTATATTTTGAAGAATCGATAAATTTATGGTGGACTTATAATAATTTAGGCTACTTATGGGAATGATTAACCTATCTTGGGTAAAATATGTTTAGTTTAGATGTTAGGAGTGGTTGATGTTGTTTAGAGATGAACAATGAAGTTTATTTTGGAAGACTATGTTATCAAATCCTTCTTGTATTTGGGTTTCAATCTTAGTTTGTTTTATTTTGAGGAATTTTAAGGACCATTATTTATGGGATGGTCTATGATGAACTTTGGGTAGTACCATGGAACTTTGAAGATTTAAAAGTAGTTTCCATTCCTATGGGATTCTTCCTTTTTGAAGAGTTGTTTAACCTTACCCTTTCTGTTTTTGATAATGTTTAAAGATAGAAGAAATAGATAGTTAATCTTTTGGGGATTATGTGATTCTCTAGAAGATGATTCTTGTGTTTTGATGAGACCAAGTAGTTTTGAGTGCTCATCGTTTGGGAGAAAAGATTAGTTTTGGTAGAAACTTATTAAAAGGTGAAACTCTACATGAAGGTAGATATATTTCCTTATGTTCTTGTTCTATGTTGTAAATGAATTCCTCAAAATTATGAAAAGGAACGTAAAACAAAAACGTTGTTGGTTTACGTTTCCTACTAGGTAATCAAAGATCGTTTCATAAGTTTGGGATTTTCTTATGGTTAACTTTCTCCTAATCATGTTCTCTGTCACTCTCCCTCAGAACATGACCCTTTTTTTTCTCCTCCATGTCCATATTTTCCTACATGGAATCCTAGTGTGGGCTAACTCGGGTGACCTTCGTACTTCCCTTTCTTTCTTTTAAAGTAATAGTTTTACTGACTCCATTTCTGATGTGGGACTTTCAATGAAATTTCAAAACCTAATTTTAAAAAAAAAAAATTGCGAGGACGCAATTTCTTAAGGGGGGAAGATTGTAACAACCCGAAGTTTTAAATAAATCTTGTTTCCTAATTTTATGTGTTATTTTATTTTATTTTTATACTCAACAAAAATGTTTCATTTGATAACATGAGTATAATTAAAATGAGACTGTTGGGTTTTGATTGTTATTTGACCATTGGTCAATATGACCACTGGAAACTAAACGTTTTGACTATTGTCTCTAAATACAAGCAATCTTGGTTAATTAATATAGAAAGAAGATTCGATGGCCTCACCCAGTAGTCTTGGACTGATCGAAGCCCATCTAACAAAACTTGGGAAGGAGGTAGCACCACTGGGCTTTGCTCTGGACTAAACCCAAGCTGAACTTCCTCGTGTGAATCTAGAACGGGATCGCCTTCGCGAGAAGTTCAAACTGATAGAAATTACTACTCGTGCGATGTTGGCCGAGCCTCCCTCAGATTCTCTCACCTTAGCACACCTTACACTTAGGTCCTATGCTGGTGTGATAAGGGGCTATGTAAGGAGACCGTAACTGCCTTGTGTAATCCTTTGTTTTAAATAAAAATTGGGATTTCTTCTTATGATGAAGTTTATGAATTTTCAAATGACCGGATAAATATAATATGCATATTTTTTATGAATTTTAGAAAAATGATATTTTAAAAATGGTTGTGTAAACCTTAAATAATTAAAAATGTGTAATGATTTTCGAAAAATGTTCTTCTACAATTATGTTCAGTACGAAATTTAGAGACTAATAAGATCAACTTAATTTTTGATGAATAGTAAATTATGAATAGTGATTTTATGATTAGGATTAGTAATGTGTCCAAATGGATTAGTAATCTCAATTAAAGAAAGTATTAATATAATCTAGGCACCTTGATTAAGTAATGCGATTCAATAAAATGGTTAAATAACGGTTTCATAAATTATTATTCAAGTATTAGTTTTTTCGGGTGAATAGTGTTTTTAATTAAAAATTAAATTAAAAATATTTAGAAAATTATTTTTATAAAATGGATTTCATTTTTGAACTCAGAGCACCGATATTATGTTATGGTAATTTTTGGGGTTTTTTCTGAAAAAATGAATTTTCGGTGAATAGTGTATTTATTTAAAAATAAATTTAAAAATATTTAGAAAATTATTTTTATAAAATGGAGTTCATTTTTGAAATCAGAGCATTGATATTTGGTTAGTGTGAAATTTTGGGATTTTTCTGAGAAAGTTGAATTTTCAGTGAATAGTAAAAATGCAGTTTTAGGGTTTCGGTATGTTTAATGACATCATAGCTGTGTCATGATGATGTCATGAGATATTTTAAGGGTTGGCCGGCCAAGGGTGATGAATTATTGTTTTTGGGGGCCCATGTGGCCTAACTCCATGGTAAATGCCAAGGGAGAGCACATGGGTTTGAGAAAAGCACATGTGAGGTGTCCCTTGGCCATTAATGCCTTGTCCCCTCAATTTCCCTATAAATACCAAGCCCTCATCTCATCCATTCGACTCCCCACTCTTCCCCAACGAATTTCTGGTCTCATTACCTCCCAAGGAGTCCTCCCATGGTGCCCCCAAGCCCTCAAGGTCCAAACCTTTGAGTTTCAAGAGTCGCGTTTTAAGGTAAGGGATCCGACCTCTCTCTTTCTTTTCAAGTAATCTCTTTTATGTCATTTCATTTATACTCCATGTTATTATGTTGGAGGATGTTATTTTATATTCATCCTACTGCCTATTTCATGTTCATATGATGAGAGACCCCCCTTGCTCTCATCAATTCGCTTTAAGAATGTTTAAGTGGCGCCGTTAGGCTGCCGAATTTTTAAGGGATTCTTTCACCTTCCTCGTTTTCAAGTTCTATTTTCATTCAAGTCTTTCATGTTCCTTTTTATTATGTTGGGGTATGATCTCTAAATTTATCATACTGGACTCTTATGTTCATATGATGAGAGACCCCATTTTATCACTTCAATTCAGTATTTTGAAGTTTTAAGTGGCGCCGTTAGGCTGCCGAATTATTTACGTGGTTCTTCACCCTTCTCGTTTTGAAGTTCTACTTTCATGTCAATTATTTCAAGTTCCTTTTTGTTATATTGGGGTATGATCTCTATATCTATCATACTGTACTCTTATGTTCATATGATGAGATACCCCATTTGATCGCTTCAATTCAGTATTTTGAAGTTTTAAGTGGCGTCGTTAGGCTGCCGAATTTTTAAGTGGTTCTTCACCCTTCTCGTTTTGAAGTTCTACTTTCATGTCAATTCTTTCAAGTTCCTTTTTGTTATGTTGGGGAATTATCTATATATCCATCATACTGATCTCTTATTATCATATGATTAGGGACCCTATTTGATCTTGTCAAATCATTTTCTTTTGAAGTTAAGTGACGCCGTAAGGCTGCCGAATTTTCATAAGAGAAATCTAAACTTTGTTTTCTTCCAAGTTATTCATTTCAAATGGTATGTCCCAAAAATTTCATTACCATGTCCATATGTCCTTCTTATTCCTTCACCCTACTGTTTTATGGATCATTTATGAGTGGGTGACCCATGTCCCCTCTCATTTCAATGTTTTCTAAAACCCCGAAACTTAGCCGTTATGCTGCAGAATTTTCCCCTCAAAATGCCTCTCTCTTTTCTCAAAAATTATTTTATGTTATAAAGTGAAGACTCAAAGCTATTATTTATACAAGGGTATTCACATATATATCAAAATGTTCCATTTTAAATTCTGGGATTTACATACATGAGACCCGCTTTCCCTTTCCGTGGGTTTAAAGTGACGTAAAGATCATGTCTTTAAAGCAGTTTTTAAAACGTTATGATTATGAAATGAAACCCATTTATTTTATGCTATGTGGGTTATTTATGAAATGTTTGATGATGATATATGTGGCTCACATGATAATAGAGGCAAATTTAAGGGTGCGCCCTGATAGCGCTCCAATGCATTGAGTAATGATGTAACCACTAGAGATTACAATTTTCACGATACCTTGGTGAATAACCTTGGTAATTTTCAAATGACACCTTGGGGATGGACCTTGGTGATATGTTCATGATTTTCTATGTTAAATGATGTAGCCACATCTTCAAGTTATGAAAATGTTATTTTTATTATGATATGCCACATGATTTTTTTTATCATGCCTTAAAGTTCTTGTTCATGACATAGTTGATGTATCTCAAGTTCACATGTTAAATGTTTCCCTTGTTTCCCTTATTGGGCCTTCTGCTCACCCTTTCTTTTGATGTATACTCCCAGGTTATGTGATGCAGTAATGAACCTAGGATGAACATGAGTATAAGCCTTTCAAGTGTTTTAGAAGAATGTTTTATGTTTTCATGTTTTAAGTTCCTGGTTTCCAAGACACTAAACCTTAAAGATCCTCAGTTTTGTATAATGTAATGAAAGTTTATGTGATAAAAAGGCGGGATGCTATAGTTGGTATCAAAGGATGGTTTAGTTATTTGTGGAAATTAGGATATGAAAAATCTAGGAAGAACCCTATAGAAAAGTTTAAATATAGGAAATCTTCCTGGTATTTTGGTGAGTATTGAGTAAGGGGTTTCCAAGCAAATACATCCCTGTCTGGATACGAACAGGTAGAGGTGGCTCTGGCACAGATGTACATAGGGGTAAAACCCGAAAACACCGCTTTGAGCTAGACTCGAACGGGAACTGGTACACGACAACGGGCCTTGCTGCACTCTTGGTTACGAAACTCCCGGGGGATATGCTTTGGTAAATTCATAAGCTTAGTATGAACCATTATTAAAGGAACAAGGATAAAACAAAATAAGGATTCACATAAGAATATATGATCATGGATAACCTAGATTGGAACCTAGGGGATCACAAGTTAGGATATACTTTTATTCTACATGTTTATCCTTTTATACTTAAAGTTTCCTTTTCATGATTATTAGCTAAGTAAATAAGCCCCTAATTATAGTTTCTTTTCTTAGTTAATGGCGGGAAATGGAAGAACATGTCCCAAAAACCAATGTGATAGGAAATGCGACGATTGTCATATTAATATGACAGAGGTGATTAGGGGATTAAAAGATGATTATTATTTTGGAATACGTTCACTATTTTAGGGACCCTATATGATCGAGGTAAATAGATTACTATGGTATTTTCATTGAGGAGTAAGGTTGACTTATATTTTGAAGAATCGATAAATTTATGGTGGACTTATAATAATTTAGGCTACTTATGGGAATGATTAACCTATCTTGGGTAAAATATGTTTAGTTTAGATGTTAGGAGTGGTTGATGTTGTTTAGAGATGAACAATGAAGTTTATTTTGGAAGACTATGTTATCAAATCCTTCTTGTATTTGGGTTTCAATCTTAGTTTGTTTTATTTTGAGGAATTTTAAGGACCATTATTTATGGGATGGTCTATGATGAACTTTGGGTAGTACCATGGAACTTTGAAGATTTAAAAGTAGTTTCCATTCCTATGGGATTCTTCCTTTTTGAAGAGTTGTTTAACCTTACCCTTTCTGTTTTTGATAATGTTTAAAGATAGAAGAAATAGATAGTTAATCTTTTGGGGATTATGTGATTCTCTAGAAGATGATTCTTGTGTTTTGATGAGACCAAGTAGTTTTGAGTGCTCATCGTTTGGGAGAAAAGATTAGTTTTGGTAGAAACTTATTAAAAGGTGAAACTCTACATGAAGGTAGATATATTTCCTTATGTTCTTGTTCTATGTTGTAAATGAATTCCTCAAAATTATGAAAAGGAACGTAAAACAAAAACGTTGTTGGTTTACGTTTCCTACTAGGTAATCAAAGATCGTTTCATAAGTTTGGGATTTTCTTATGGTTAACTTTCTCCTAATCATGTTCTCTGTCACTCTCCCTCAGAACATGACCCTTTTTTTTCTCCTCCATGTCCATATTTTCCTACATGGAATCCTAGTGTGGGCTAACTCGGGTGACCTTCGTACTTCCCTTTCTTTCTTTTAAAGTAATAGTTTTACTGACTCCATTTCTGATGTGGGACTTTCAATGAAATTTCAAAACCTAATTTTAAAAAAAAAATTGCGAGGACGCAATTTCTTAAGGGGGGAAGATTGTAACAACCCGAAGTTTTAAATAAATCTTGTTTCCTAATTTTATGTGTTATTTTATTTTATTTTTATACTCAACAAAAATGTTTCATTTGATAACATGAGTATAATTAAAATGAGACTGTTGGGTTTTGATTGTTATTTGACCATTGGTCAATATGACCACTGGAAACTAAACGTTTTGACTATTGTCTCTAAATACAAGCAATCTTGGTTAATTAATATAGAAAGAAGATTCGATGGCCTCACCCAGTAGTCTTGGACTGATCGAAGCCCATCTAACAAAACTTGGGAAGGAGGTAGCACCACTGGGCTTTGCTCTGGACCAAACCCAAGCTGAACTTCATCGTGTGAATCTAGAACGGGATCGCCTTCGCGAGAAGTTCAAACTGATAGAAATTACTACTCGTGCGATGTTGGCCGAGCCTCCCTCAGATTCTCTCACCTTAGCACACCTTACACTTAGGTCCTATGCTGGTGTGATAAGGGGCTATGTAAGGAGACCGTAACTGCCTTGTGTAATCCTTTGTTTTAAATAAAAATTGGGATTTCTTCTTATGATGAAGTTTATGAATTTTCAAATGACCGGATAAATATAATATGCATATTTTTGATGAATTTTAGAAAAATGATATTTTAAAAATGGTTGTGTAAACCTTAAATAATTAAAAATGTGTAATGATTTTCGAAAAATGTTCTTCTACAATTATGTTCAGTACGAAATTTAGAGACTAATAAGATCAACTTAATTTTTGATGAATAGTAAATTATGAATAGTGATTTTATGATTAGGATTAGTAATGTGTCCAAATGGATTAGTAATCTCAATTAAAGAAAGTATTAATATAATCTAGGCACCTTGATTAAGTAATGCGATTCAATAAAATGGTTAAATAACGGTTTCATAAATTATTATTCAAGTATTAGTTTTTTCGGGTGAATAGTGTTTTTAATTAAAAATTAAATTAAAAATATTTAGAAAATTATTTTTATAAAATGGATTTCATTTTTGAACTCAGAGCACCGATATTATGTTATGGTAATTTTTGGGGTTTTTTCTGAAAAAATGAATTTTCGGTGAATAGTGTATTTATTTAAAAATAAATTTAAAAATATTTAGAAAATTATTTTTATAAAATGGAGTTCATTTTTGAAATCAGAGCATTGATATTTGGTTAGTGTGAAATTTTGGGATTTTTCTGAGAAAGTTGAATTTTCAGTGAATAGTAAAAATGCAGTTTTAGGGTTTCGGTATGTTTAATGACATCATAGCTGTGTCATGATGATGTCATGAGATATTTTAAGGGTTGGCCGGCCAAGGGTGATGAATTATTGTTTTTGGGGGCCCATGTGGCCTAACTCCATGGTAAATGCCAAGGGAGAGCACATGGGTTTGAGAAAAGCACATGTGAGGTGTCCCTTGGCCATTAATGCCTTGTCCCCTCAATTTCCCTATAAATACCAAGCCCTCATCTCATCCATTCGACTCCCCACTCTTCCCCAACGAATTTCTGGTCTCATTACCTCCCAAGGAGTCCTCCCATGGTGCCCCCAAGCCCTCAAGGTCCAAACCTTTGAGTTTCAAGAGTCGCGTTTTAAGGTAAGGGATCCGACCTCTCTCTTTCTTTTCAAGTAATCTCTTTTATGTCATTTCATTTATACTCCATGTTATTATGTTGGAGGATGTTATTTTATATTCATCCTACTGCCTATTTCATGTTCATATGATGAGATACCCCCCTTGCTCTCATCAATTCGTTTTAAGAATGTTTAAGTGGCGCCGTTAGGCTGCCGAATTTTTAAGGGATTCTTTCACCTTCCTCGTTTTCAAGTTCTATTTTCATTCAAGTCTTTCATGTTCCTTTTTATTATGTTGGGGTATGATCTCTAAATTTATCATACTGGACTCTTATGTTCATATGATGAGAGACCCCATTTTATCACTTCAATTCAGTATTTTGAAGTTTTAAGTGGCGCCGTTAGGCTGCCGAATTATTTACGTGGTTCTTCACCCTTCTCGTTTTGAAGTTCTACTTTCATGTCAATTATTTCAAGTTCCTTTTTGTTATATTGGGGTATGATCTCTATATCTATCATACTGGACTCTTATGTTCATATGATGAGATACCCCATTTGATCGCTTCAATTCAGTATTTTGAAGTTTTAAGTGGCGTCGTTAGGCTGCCGAATTTTTAAGTGGTTCTTCACCCTTCTCGTTTTGAAGTTCTACTTTCATGTCAATTCTTTCAAGTTCCTTTTTGTTATGTTGGGGAATTATCTATATATCCATCATACTGATCTCTTATTATCATATGATTAGGGACCCTATTTGATCTTGTCAAATCATTTTCTTTTGAAGTTAAGTGACGCCGTAAGGCTGCCGAATTTTCATAAGAGAAATCTAAACTTTGTTTTCTTCCAAGTTTTTCATTTCAAATGGTATGTCCCAAAAATTTCATTACCATGTCCATATGTCCTTCTTATTCCTTCACCCTACTGTTTTATGGATCATTTATGAGTGGGTGACCCATGTCCCCTCTCATTTCAATGTTTTCTAAAACCCCGAAACTTAGCCGTTATGCTGCAGAATTTTCCCCTCAAAATGCCTCTCTCTTTTCTCAAAAATTATTTTATGTTATAAAGTGAAGACTCAAAGCTATTATTTATACAAGGGTATTCACATATATATCAAAATGTTCCATTTTAAATTCTGGGATTTACATACATGAGACCCGCTTTCCCTTTCCGTGGGTTTAAAGTGACGTAAAGATCATGTCTTTAAAGCAGTTTTTAAAACGTTATGATTATGAAATGAAACCCATTTATTTTATGCTATGTGGGTTATTTATGAAATGTTTGATGATGATATATGTGGCTCACATGATAATAGAGGCAAATTTAAGGGTGCGCCCTGATAGCGCTCCAATGCATTGGGTAATGATGTAACCACTAGAGATTACAATTTTCACGATACCTTGGTGAATAACCTTGGTAATTTTCAAATGACACCTTGGGGATGGACCTTGGTGATATGTTCATGATTGTCTATGTTAAATGATGTAGCCACATCTTCAAGTTATGAAAATGTTATTTTTATTATGATATGCCACATGATTTTTTTTATCATGCCTTAAAGTTCTTGTTCATGACATAGTTGATGTATCTCAAGTTCACATGTTAAATGTTTCCCTTGTTTCCCTTATTGGGCCTTCTGCTCACCCTTTCTTTTGATGTATACTCCCAGGTTATGTGATGCAGTAATGAACCTAGGATGAACATGAGTAGAAGCCTTTCAAGTGTTTTAGAAGAATGTTTTATGTTTTCATGTTTTAAGTTCCTGGTTTCCAAGACACTAAACCTTAAAGATCCTCAGTTTTGTATAATGTAATGAAAGTTTATGTGATAAAAAGGCGGGATGCTATACTTCGCGAGGGAGAAGAAGAAACAAGGATCCTCTCAAATCTTCTCAAAATATTTTGGGTTGGTCTTATTTTATTAATATGCCAACACACGAAAACAGGTTAAGAAACGATTGAATTAATTCGTTGAATTAATTCAACGAAAGAAACAGGCCATTTAATTCACGAAAGAAACAGCCCATTTAATTCACGAAAGAAACAGCTCATTTAATTCACGAAATAAACTGCCCAATTAAATGGTCTGTTAAGAATTTAGAAAACGCGTCAGTTGACTTTCATTAAGACGGGTTTTCAAGGGTGCGTTTCTTAGCGGAAAGAAACGGCGGGGCTCGTGCGGGCCCCACCTCACAAATATCCTACCAAGGGGGTAGGATATTTCTGGATAGAATCCTATCCAGTTCAACTCAGTTCAAGCCGTCTTTAAGTGGCTTCAAGTGGCTTCCAAACGGCTTAAGTGAAATAAAATAAAGTTGTCGCAAAATTATTTTATTTCTTAACTTTAAGCCCGAAAATTAAAAACCACACCCGAGCAAACGCAACTCCGGAAGAGGCGTTTCTAAGCGAATATCTGCGATTTCATCGGTGCCCTCAGAATTCGATTTCGGGCACCGGTTCAAAAGTTAGAAAAACCCGCTCGTCCGTTCACTGAACGTACCCGAGCCAAACTTCGGAAAATGATTCCGGGCACACCGGGCCTCGGAATTAGGCGCCGTCAGAAACTGCGTTCTTGTAAAATTCCAAAGAAAATTAAGAAAAAAAAATTCTTGAAAATTACGGGTCTTTACATTACTCCCACCACAGGGCTTTACGTCCCCGTAAAGCTTCCACACAAACTAGGGATACAAAGGCGGTACTGAGCACACATCTGAGCCTCCCGCTCCCAAGTGCTCTCTTGGAGGTTCCCGTGCTGCCATCTGCTGCGCACGAGAGGAATCGATCACCCACGTAGGACCGCTCCTATCGATCCTCTATCTCCACCGGGACCTCCGTAAAAGTCGCCTCATCATCCATGTCTAGCTCCCCATGGTCAATGATGTGCGTCGGGTCGTGCATGTATCTCCTCATCTGAGATATGTGGAAGACGTCGTGCACCCGGTGCAACTGAGGTGGCAGATCCAGACGATAAGCCACCTCGCCAAAACTCCGCAAACCACGCCGAGCTGAGACCCGCTAGAAGACGTGGTCTCCATCCTCGAACTCTAGTGGTCTCCGCCTTCTGTCAGTATAAGGCTTCTGCCGGCTCTGAGCTGTAATTATCCGCCCCTGGATGACCTGGACCATCTCAGGTCCCACAAGAGCTGCAAGATTTATTCTTTGCCGATAAGAGAAATCTGGTCTCATCCCCTGGATGAACCACCTTCTTTGCCTACTACAGTCAATCCTGACATGGATGATACTAATCCATACCAAGGATGACGTCGTAAGGCCTCGACGCTACTACCAAGAGATCCAACCGTTACTCTCACCTCTAAGAGTTGAGTCACACTATCGGCATCAGTGTGTGGTAACTGTGTATCCTCCAGTAGATGTCTCACAAGTGAGGGTCAAGTCAACAACCAAAACTGGAACCTCTTAGTAACATCACAAAAGAGGACAGGGATGAAAATATCACAAAGGTATGCGTCTTTTATTATTGCAGCTCATAATACAAGACGCTACACAATAGCAACAAGGAACTAGAAGTACAAAGGACGTATCCACTAGTTCTGCTCCTGTCCATCTGCTCCCAGAGCTCCATGATCGAAGTCCTTGGCTGCCTGAAGATGAGCTCTCGCATGTTCACCTACTCCCTGTGGTCGGGGCGGACCTCCTGGTGGTGGTGGTGGCAACACCCCGAAGCGCCGTCCACCTCCTGCTGCACGACCAACTCCCCTGTCATGGCCGCCTGCTCCTTGCGGCCCGCCCTGATCGAACCTCTGCCTCTGCCTGGGGGGTCCTTCGTTCGTCTGCTGGTCATCCGTATGACAGGTCGGACAGTCACGAGCCATGTGACCAACCCCGCCGCAGGACTAACACTTCCCTCTCATGGCAGGTCGTTGCCCACCCCGAGTGCCTCGCGAAAACGATCCAGAGTCATGCTGGCGACCACCTGTAGGTCCAGTCCTCTTGGACCCCTGCGTCATCCGTCTACTGCCCACTGTAGAAGACTC
The DNA here is from genome assembly GCA_963277665.1 of Viscum album. NCBI lineage: Eukaryota > Viridiplantae > Streptophyta > Magnoliopsida > Santalales > Viscaceae > Viscum > Viscum album. The sequence continues at coordinate 807,470,716 of OY728126.1, read as the reverse complement.
TGCCGCATGCCGGTAAGTGGTGGGTCCTGCTGCTGGAGACTGCTCAGCAAGGAAACTCTCCACTAAGAGGGATCTCTCTAACACCCCTGCCTGAGTCGGAATGTTGAGGGAGATCATCGAAGCCCTGATCTCATGCCTCAGTCCCTGCTCGAAGGTCCGGGACCGGAAGAACGGGTCCCGTACCATATCTGTGGAGTAGCGCGAGAGATCAGTAAATCTCACCGAGTACTGGGCCACTGACATGCTGCCCTGCCGCAGCTGTAGTAGCTCCTGGATGCGCACCGCTCAGAGGGTGGCTGGGACGAACTCAGAGCGGAAGATGCTCTCAAAGTCCATCCAAAGGAGAGACGCCTCGTCGTGCACCTGGAGCATCAAGCTCCACCATCTGCCTGCTGCCGCGTGCAGGAGACTCGCTGCGAGGATCACCATGAGGTCTGCTGGTGTCCTCACTAATCTGAAAACCCGAACAACTGCCTCCAGCCAGTCCTCGGCGGCCTGAGGGTCCATCTCCCCGCGGAACCTGGGCGGTCACTGGCGCTGGAACTCATGCAGTGCACTAAGGCGACGTGCATCGCCAGCGGCTGGGGCTGGTAGCATCAGTGCCTCGGCGGGTATAGGTACCTCCGGTGCCTCAGCTGTCAAAGGGCCCTGTACCGAGTCCTCGACGCTCGGTGGCCTGTCATCACGCTCCACTCTCGGAATCCTAGCTGGATGTCGTCGTGGGGCCATCCTGAAAAGGGAACAAGTGCGCCACGGTCAGGACAATATACCTGGTGAGCTGACAGAAGTAATCACAAGGAAAACTTGAAACACACATGCAATCAATGTTTTCGTGCATTAAGTCGGAAATCAGAAGTCAGGGTCCTGGTGTACGGATACGTCGGCCGCCGCACCAACACTGGACTCCCTGGACTGATAACCACACCCAATACGCTAAACACTATTGCTTCACATAGAAGAAAGATCAGAGTCCACGGTAGAACCGACCACCTCTGATACCAATTTGTCACGACCCGTCCTCGGGGCCCGTGCCGTGACTACCCCAAGCCCGCCTTCCATAGGCCAGGGGCTGGCGACTAGCACCAAGGCGTAAATCCTAGCAAAAAGGGAAGGCATTGCCTTTGAAAAGTAAACAAGCACCACAGAGTAAGCAAGAGGAAAAGTAAACACTAAGTAAAAACTGTACAAGCTGTGCTGAAAGTAAAAGGGGCCGGAAATACAAGCCCAACTGTAAAGTACAACTGAAAGGAAAAACAGCAACTGAAAGGAAAAAACTGCAGCGTCGAGCCGTCCTCTGGAAGTCCCACCTGAAGGGTGGGTACAGATAGCTCCAATGCTCCTCGGGTCCCGCCGTCCGCTCCGAGCACGTCTTACCCAGTGGTCCACCTCCAGGTACTAACTCGTCGTGTAGTCCACCTCCGGGTACTGACTCGTCATGTAGTCCACCTCCGGGTACCGTCCAGTCCTCTAACACTCGGTCTCCATCAGCACTGCCTGTCGTCTGCAACCAACACAACGAGGTGCGGGCATAGCCCGTGCAGGGGTGAGTATAACGATACTCAGTAGGGACCCCGAGACCCTCAAGGTCTCTCTAAAACCAACAAGGATAACCACAAAGAAGATCTCAAAAGATAACCTCTACTTAGATATATGCCCATACATATACCTAAGTTATCAAGTAACCCATCTCAATCATGAGGCAAACACAAGGTCAAAAGTCTCAGCTCAAACCAGGATTTTCATCATCGAAACCATAACTGCTGAAGAGCTCCGTCTCTGGAGTGTACAGTGGTCCTGTCACAACACCGAGGTACTGCCCACTAACTTAAGACTGCTGTAGTACTCCACCTATCGAGTAATGCGGGCCAGCCGCTACAACCAAGCGCTCCCATGTGCCGCTACAACCAAGCGCACCTCTGTCATGGGTCTGCCGCTACAACCAAGCGCTCCCATGTGCCGCTACAACCAAGCGCACCTCTGTCGTGGGTCTGCTGCTACAACCAAGCGCTCCCATGTGCCGCTACAACCAAGCGCACCTCTTTCATGGGTCTTCCGCTACAACCAAGCGCTCCCATGTGCCGCTACAACCAAGCGCACCTCTGTCGTGGGTCTGCCGCTACAACCAAGCGCTCCCATGTGCCGCTACAACCAAGCGCACCACTGTCGTGGGTCTGCCGCTACAACCAAGAGCTCCCATGTGCCGCTACAACCAAGCGCACCACTGTCGTGGGTCTGCCGCTACAACCAAGCTCTCCCATGTGCCGCTACAACCAAGTGCACCTCTTTCACACACCGAGTCGTTCGATCAGCAGTCGTCGGGTCTCAGTCAGCTACACGGTCTCCGTGCTCCGCCCGCTCGTCTCCGGGAGGGACCGCTCCACGAGCTACTGGTCGATACTCCAAGTATCACAAAGTCCCGAAAGGAAGTATCTCGAAGTACCACCTCGTCATAGGGGTCTCAACTCAACAGACGGCGCGTCAATCGGACGCCCGGTCTGTGAGTTATTAGCCTTTTCGTCCCAGGGGCCCGGTTGGTTTCGTGAGCGAACCAATCCGGCCGTAACTCAACTATACCCCGAACACTCACAGGGTATACTCATAGGGACCGTTTTTCAACGTGATCACCAATGCCGCTGACGGTTCGTCAAACGGACGTCTGGTCTGAAAGATATCAGCTTTTCCGTTCCAGGGGCCCGGTTGGATTTCAGTGCGATCCAACCCGGCCACTATCCATGTGCATCCAAAACTCGGGCGGAGGATGCCAAAAGTTCCGTCTCATCAAGAGGAACTCAACGCAAAAGACGGCGCGTCAATCGGACGCCAGGTCTGAGAGTTATTGGCTTTTTCGTTCCAGGGGCCCGGTTGGTTTTTAAGGCAAAACCAACCCGACCGTACTCCACCTGCGTCCAAACCTCGGGCGGAGTATGCCAAAAGATCCGTCTCACTTAGAGGAATTCAACGAAACAGACGGCGCGTCAATCGGACGCCCAGTCTGTTAGTTATTGGCCTTTCCGTCTCACACCCACCCTGGGAAACTTCCCAGGAGGTCACCCATCCTGATCACTGCTCTAGGCCAAGCACGCTTAACTAAGGAGTTTTAACTACATAGGCTCCCGAAAAGGAAGGTTCACCTTGAGTATAGTATACCGAAACGACCGTCTCGATCCAAGGATCGTGTTGCCACTGACGGCGCGTCGTTCGGAGGCCCGTAGATCAAGATACGGCCATTTGAACGAAAACGTCCGAAGAAGGGGGGGTACGGGCCCGGCCCGACCCCCCTGGGTCGACCCGACCGGGTTGGCCCGGTCCGGCCCGGCCGGGGCGCGGCCCGGCCGGTCGGACCGGCCTGGCTCGGCTCGGCCGGGCGGCCGAGTGCCAGGCGCCGCGGGCGTTGACCCGCGGCCTGAGGATACCGCGGCCCGCGTGGGCGAACCGGACCCGTGCGTCCGCGGGTCCGTTGGCCGCCGCCGCCGCGGCTTCAGCCGCGGCGGGCTCGTTTGGCGGCGCGCCGGGGCGCCGCCGCCTCCGGCCACCGGGATCGCTCCGGTGGTCCGATTCTCTTCCCGTCTGCGCCATTGCTCCTCCCGGGATCCGTTCTTTACTGCGGAATCGTCAAACATCCACTGCGGCACGTTCCGTCGTCGCCCGCCAAATCCGCACAAAACGAAGAACGGCGGAGGGTCGTCGGGCCGTGTTCGTTTGGCCCGCACCCTCCGCGTTAGAGATAAATAACCGGGAGAATTTTATTCCACACGAGAAAAATAACAATTTTAAGAGGATTAAAATTGTTCACAATTCGGTTCTTTAATTTCTTTAAGAAACATTGACGGGAATAAATTAAAAAGGGGTAATTCCCATAATAAATCCCTACCTCGTCGATCGTCGCGCGCAGGCGTTCTTCGCGGAAAAGCTCGTCGCGGAAGAGAGGGATCGTCGCATCGTCGCGGGGAGGCGTCGCATCGTCACGGAATCCGTTGTTGAGTCGGCGAACTCAACGCACCATGAAACAGCATATTTAATTTAATTAATTAAATCTGTGTTTTTGGTTAAGAACCACGAAGGAGATAAAAAGGAAGGTCCGAGATTCTTACCTCAAGAAGCCGATCGAAGATCCGTCGCGGAGGAAGAGACGTCGCAGAAGAACGTTGTCGGCGATGCGGATCAAGGCGTCGCGTCGTCGATTTCCGGGTTCGGCGTTCTTCGCGTTCTTCGCGTTCTTCGCGTTCTTCGCGAGGGAGAAGAAGAAACAAGGATCCTCTCAAATCTTCTCAAAAGATTTTGGGTTGGTCTTATTTTATTAATATGCCAACACACGAAAACAGGTTAAAAAACGATTGAATTAATTCATTGAATTAATTCAACGAAAGAAACGGGCCATTTAATTCACGAAAGAAACAGCCCATTTAATTCACGAAAGAAACAGCCCATTTAATTCACGAAATAAACTGCCCAATTAAATGGTCTGTTAAGAATTTAGAAAACGCGTCAGTTGACTTTCATTAAGACGGGTTTTCAAGGGTGTGTTTCTTAGCGGAAAGAAACGGCGGGGCTCGTGCGGGCCCCACCTCACAAATATCCTACCAAGGGGGTAGGATATTTCTGGATAGAATCCTATCCAGTTCAACTCAGTTCAAGCCGCCTTTAAGTGGCTTCAAGTGGCTTCCAAACGGCTTAAGTGAAATAAAATAAAGTTGTCGCAAAATTATTTTATTTCTTAACTTTAAGCCCGAAAATTAAAAACCACACCCGAGCAAACGCAACTCCGGAAGAGGCGTTTCTAAGCGAATATCTGCGATTTCATCGGTGCCCTCAGAATTCGATTCCGGGCACCGGTTCAAAAGTTAGAAAAACCCGCTCGTCCGTTCACTGAACGTACCCGAGCCAAACTTCGGAAAATGATTCCGGGCACACCGGGCCTCGGAATCAGGCGCCGTCAGAAACTGAGTTCTTGTAAAATTCCAAAGAAAATTAAGAAAAAAAAATTCTTGAAAATTACGGGTCTTTACAGAATAGACCGGGATTTAGTGGTGTAGTACTCGGTGATCACCGGTACGTGTGTGAGGAGTAGTGAATGTTCTTGATTACTTGGGATAAAAAATACCCGATTGGGAATTGCCTAAGATAATTGGGGGTATTTTCTACAACTCTATTACACATTGGAAGAAGAGTAGACCAACCTAATATTTTATTAAGGTTTATTCTCACATTTTTAATTGACCAAGGGAGTGAGAAGAAACGATTGTGGATTCTCACTCTTAACGATTTAGAAGAGGAGAATTGGGTAAAATGAGCAATGATAGAATTACAATTGGAAAGCTGACCCTAACCTGATCACCATTTCATATCACTGATTTAGATCACATCATTTTTCAATTTTTTTCAAAACTTTCACTTAATTACTTTACTTTATTTAGTTTCTTTCTTGTGTTTTCTAAATCAAACAATTTCTAAAAACAACCTCACTTCTTTCTCTTATTTTAAGGTGACAGCTTAATTGTTGTGCACTCCTCTCTGGAGACAACCTAGGATAACCACTCTACTGCATTTTAACTTAGGTAATATTTGTTTTTGTCACACCCCACGACAGGCACGTGTCAAAACTTGGTGTCGTTGCCGGGGAGGTAGTGCCAACATTTCTTTTCTTTTCTTTTCTCTCTTTTTATCTTTTCTCTTCAAAATTGCATGACTCGAACCTCAAAAACTGAACCTTTACCCATAGATCCTGAAATTGAAAGAACCTTGTTGAATAGACTTAGAAACATTAATTTGGAATCTGAATTTGAGGAAGTTCCCCTTGCAGACTCAAGTGAAACTTCAAGTGTTCACTCTGAGCCTGTCATCATGGCTGAAAATCAAAACGAAACACTTAGAGACCTCTGTGCACCAAAATTCCTTAATAAAAATAATCAACTTGCCATGCCAGTGTTACAAAATGATTTTGAAATGAAACCTAATATGATTCCTTTGCTTCCAAAGTTTCATGGTTTGGCAGGTGAAGATCCAAACAAACACATTAAAGAGTTCACACATGTGTGCTCAACTTTAAGACCCCGTGGAATTACTGAGGATCAGGTTAAGTGGAAGGCATTTCCGTTTTCATTGGATGGAGCTACTAAAGAATGGTTGTACGTCCTACAACCAGGAGACGTACATGACTGGAATGACCTGGTAAGATGTTTTATGCAAAGATTCTTCCCCACCTCTAGAAGCACAGCCATTCGGAAGGAAATCTACGCCATACGACAATCATATGGAGAAACCCTTTACGAGTACTAGGAGAGATTTAAGAAGTTATGTGCCATCTGTCCACATCAAGCCATTGAGGAACACCAATTTCTTGTTTTCTTCTATCAAGGACTACTGGACAATGACAGAAACCTTCTTGATGCATCATCTGGAGGTGCCTTGATTGACAAGTCACCAGAAGAAGCCAAGGGCTTGATTGAGAAGATTTCCCAAAACTCGCAGCAATTTGGAACAAGAGGTATTGGAACAAGAGGTATTCATGAGGTACGCACTTCTCATCCATCACCCTTATTAGAAACTAAGATTGAAGAGATTACTAGTTTGGTGAGACAGATGGCCTTGAATCAAGTTAGTGACCAACAAGCGCCAGCTAAGGTATGTGGTTTATGCTCATCACCTGGTCATTTTACTGACCAATGTTCTAAAATACAGGGAATAGAAACATGTGCAGCAGCCTTTCAGCCAAGGCAGTTCCAGAAAAATCAAGGATGGAGAGATCCTAGCCAAGTCCAATATGGATTTGGAAATCAATAGAATCAAGTTAGGCCCCCGTACCAAAATCAGTTTCAAAACCAACCCCCATTCCAGAATCAATTCCATAACCCTCCACCATTTCAATAAAAGCAGTCTTATAATCAGCCTTCATACCAAAAACCAACCAGTATCCAAAGAACCTATGAGAAACCATCCACTAGTGCCCAACCTCCAATTCAAAACCAACAAAAATCTGAGTTTCAAGGACTGAAAGACACTGTTAAAGATTTGTCCAATAAGTTTGAGAGTCTCATGGACTTTCTGACCAAAAATCCAGGTAAACTCCCTTCCCAAACAATCCCAAACCCAAAAGAGAATGTTAGTATTATAACTACAAGAAGTGGAAAAGAAATTCAACCACCATCCACCATTGAACCTGAAATGAGAAAAACTAATATGGGCGAGAATGAAGTTAGAAATGATGAAAATTCTATGAAAATGCATCGGGAAGAAGATAAGAAAGAGGAGGATGATAATGATAGGACAAGAAGGAAGAAACAAGAAACACCATTTCAAAGGAAACAAAGGGAGAAGAAAGATATACCACCACCATTTCCATCAAGGATGATTGAATCAAAGAGGTTACAAGAAGAAGCACTACAAAAAGAAATTCTGGACACCTTTCAGAAAGTGGAAATCAACATACCTCTGCTTGAAGCACTCAAACAAATTCCAAAGTATGCTAAGTTTTTGAAGGATCTTTGCACCAAGAAAAGGAGACTTCAAGGGAATGAGAGGATCAATTTGGGAAGAAGCGTCTCAGCCCTTATCACACCACAATTGCCAACCAAATGTCAAGATCTAGGGACGTTTTCTATTCCATGCACCATTGGTTCATTAAATTTCTCTAATGCTTTGTGCGATTTAGGTGCATCAATTAATGTATTGACTTACTCAGTATATACTTCTTTGCAGATGAGAGACTTGAAGCCCACAAGAGTGGTGGTCCAGCTTGCAAATAGATCCACAGTATTCCCAGCAGGAGTTCTGGAGGATGTCCTGGTAAAAGTCAAAGATCTTTTATTCCCTGCTAACTTTTATGTATTTAATATGGACGATGATAGGATCCCATCACACTCACCCATCATTTTTGGGAGACCTTTCTTGAAGATAGCCAAAACCATTATCAATGTCCATGAAGGGACACTTACCATGGAGTTTGGAGATAGCACCGTCCACATCAATATTTTTGAATCCATGAGGCACCCATCAGATGATCATTCACTCTTCGCACTCTCCCATGAAGATGACATAGAACCAATTAAAGAATCAGGTATGTTTCATGAATTTTTATCATTAGGAGAGAATTTTTCCATTAAAGATATCACTGAACATATGGATTCCCAAACTCTTGGAGGTTCTGATTTCCTATTGGAAGAAGAGGTAAAATCTGATTTCTTTGATAATTTGTTAAAGGATGATGAAGATGATATGATTTCTTGTGTGCAGGATGTCAAACCATTGGAAGTGGAGAACCTCAATTTAGTTTTATCTCTTGAGCATCCTCCTGATCTAGAATTAAAACCACTCCCCACTGATTTAAAATATGTTTACCTTATGGAGGGAGAGAAATTACCAGTAATAATTGCTAATAATCTATCTAAAACTCAAGAAAAATCATTGATTGAGCTTTTGAGAGAGAATGTCCAAGCAATAGGGTGGATCTTAGGTGATATCCCAGGAATAAACCCAAAAATTTGCTCACATAGAATTTTTATTGAGGGAGATTCCAAACCTGTCAGACAACCCCAAAGGAGGATGAACCCTACCCTGATGGAGGTTGTGAAAAAAGAGATTGAGAAGTTATTAGAAGCCGGGATCATCTATCCCATATCAGATTCACAATGGGTTAGCCCCATCCATGTAGTCCCAAAGAAAACTGGCCTAACCATTGTGAGGAATGAAAAAAATGAATTAGTCCCTGTGAGAATTCAGAATAGATGGAGAGTATGCATCGATTTTAGGAAGCTGAATCAGGTCACTCGAAAAGATCATTTCCCTATCCCGTTTATTGACCAGATGTTAGAGAGATTAGCAGGGAGAACTCATTATTTCTTTTTGGATGGATTTTTAGGTTATTTTCAGGTACCCATTGCCCCCGACGATCAAGAGAAGACTACCTTTACTTGTCCTTTCGGTACTTTTTCATACAAAAGAATGCCATTTGGATTGTGTAATTCTCCAGGTACATTTCAGAGGTGTATGGTAAGTATATTTTCTGATCACATTGAATATTTCTTGGAGGTTTTCTTGGATGACTTCACAGTTTTTGGAAATTCTTTTGACCATTGTTTGAAAAATCTGGAATTTTTTTTGAAAACTTGCATTGAAAATAACCTTGTTTTGAATTTTGAAAAGTGTAATTTTATGGTTGAGAGAGTAATTGTCCTTGGTCATGTCATTTCACAGAAATTCATTGAGGTTGATAAATCAAAAATTGAAATGATAAATTCTTTGCCTTACCCAACTTGTGTGAAACATGTTAGATCATTTTTAGGACATGCAGGATTCTACAGGAGGTTTATAAAAGATTTCAGTAAGATTTATCTCCCTCTCTCTAGATTAATTTTGAAAGATGCTGATTTTGATTTCAACGGTTCATGTAGGGAATCATTTGATGAGTTGAAGAAGAAATTGATTACACCACCAGTGATGCAGCCACCAAATTGGGAAAAACCATTTGAGCTACTTTGTGATGCTTCAAACCAAGCAGTTGGAGCTGTCCTTTCTCAGAGAATTGAGGGCAGGCCACAAGTCATTGCCTATGCCTCGAAAACCTTAGATGCGGACCAATTCAACTAAACAACAACAAAAAAAGAGTTTTTAGCAGTTGTTTTTGCTTTAGAAAGATTTAGATTGTATCTGCTTGGAACTAAAGTCATTGTGTTTTCTGATCATGCAGCTCTTAGGTACTTGATGAAGAAGGCTGAAGCAAAACCAAGGCTAGTGAGATGGATACTACTACTACAGGAGTTCAATATAGAAATCAAAGATAAGAAGGGATCTGAGAACCAAGTGGCTGATCACTTAAGTAGACTACCCAACACCGCTGAAGTTGAGATTCCAGACACTGAACCACTAAATGATCGCCTTCCAGGAGAGCAGTTGTACTTGATTGAAGGAGAAGTACCTTGGTATTCTGACATGGTCAATTATCTGGCAACATCTCAGGTCCCATATCATTTAAATTCTCACCAAATTCACAAATTGAAATCTGAATCTAAATATTACATCTGGGATGATCCATTTCTTTGGAAGATTTGAAATGACCAAATGATCAGAATATGTTTGTCTAAAAATAAAATTGAATCAGTCTTTAGGTTTTGTCACACATTAGCTTGTGGAGGCCACTTTAGACCTCAAAGGACTACAAGAAAGGTTTTAGAATCTGGACTTTATTGGCCAACACTTTTCAAAGATTCTCATGAATTTTGTAAACGGTGTGAAAAATGTCAGTTTACAGGAAATATTTCAAAGAGACAAGAAATGCCCCAAAAGCCACTTAATTTTTGTGAAATATTTGAAGTTTGAGGGATAGATTTTATGGGACCTTTCCCAATGTCATTTGGAAATTCTTATATTCTTCTTACTATTGATTATGTTTCCAAATGGGTGGAAGCAAAAGCCACCAGGACTGACAATGCTAAAGTTGTTTGTGATTTTGTCAGGGCTAACATATTTTGTAGGTTTGGAGTTCCTAGAGCCATCATTAGTGATCAAGGGACTCACTTTTGTAATTGGATAATGGAGGATTTGTTGAAAAGGTATGGGGTGCATCATAAAACATCAACTCCCTATCATCCACAGACTAATGGGCAAGCTGAAGTGTCCAATAGGGAAATAAAAGGAATTTTGGAAAAGACTGTTAATCCAAATAGGAAGGATTGGAGCCAAAGGTTAGAAAACACATTATGGGCTTATAGGACAGCCTACAAAACCCCAATTGGAATGAGTCCATATAGGACGATTTATGGGAAAAGTTGTCACCTACCTGTGGAATTGGAACACAAGGCATATTGGGTTGTGAGGAAGATGAATTTGGATCTTGAAAGTGCTGGGAAAGAGAGAAGATTTCAGTTACAAGAGCTGGAAGAAATTAGAAGGGAAGAATTTGAAAATTCCAAGATTTACAAAGAGAGAACAAGAGTGGCTCATGACAAACTGATCCAACCAAAGGACTTCCATCCAGGAGAAAAAGTGTTGTTATTAAATTCAAGACTTAAGTTGATGCCAGGTAAACTTCGTTCCAGGTGGGAAGGTCCATTTATAGTTACTCATGTATATCCTTTTGGTGCTGTGCAGATTGTGAAGGATGGAGTGAAGGATCCATTCACTGTTAATGGGAAAAGATTGAAGAAATTCCTTGGGACCATGCCATCAGAGCCAATGGAGGAGATCACACTCCTCCAACCTGTTTATCAATAAACTCCATCAGGTCGTACCTCTCCTTTATATTTTCATGATTTTTGTGATTCAATTTCTAATATTCTTACATGTTAAATACATTTGAATGCATTTTGGACACTACATCATTTAAGTGTGGGGGAGGGAACCTTTGTAGTGTAGGATTTTTATGTGTTTGTTTTCCTATTTGTTTTATAAAAAAAACATGTGAGTGTTTAAAATTTTGTGTGTTTATTTTTCAATTTTTGTGCGTTTTTGAAAATTTTGAGCTGAAATGATTATCATTGGTATTTTTGAAACCCATCTCCATGAGTGAAATAATTTATTCCTTGAAACTGAGCTTAAATGAATGCTGAAAATGACATTGTTTCAAGTTCAATTATTTGGGAATTTCATGAAAAATACTCTGTTTTTTGAATCCCATGGCACATATCACTGTCTTTATATTTGAAATCACATTCCCGTGAGGCTTCTGAACCTATTATTTTCATATTCTTTACATTCACCTCACTTCTTGAGAGAACCAAATCATGCTTGATTTAACCAGAATTTGATTTATTCCTGTCAAAACTTGAGGGTTTGAGGTACTTGTGTTTTAAATGATTGAAGCATTTCTTTGGTTTGAAAGCCCCCCTTTCAAGATAATCCCTTTCATAATGGCCTACCTTGAACATATAATCCTTGTAGCCCATAGAAGACATGAAAATAATGTTAGTTTAGCCACATTACAAGCCAATATTCCCTATCCAACCTGCTCTTGAAGTGAAATTGCATGATCTATTTGAACATAAGTGTGGGGGGAAGATATCTTGTATTGTACTACCTTATTTTTGGATAATTTGGGTGAAAAAAAATGTTGAAGAGATGTTATTGCTGTAAAAAAAATCATTATGCTGAAAGTTGTGCCTTTTCTGGAGCTTTCATGATGAGAGAAGCTGTGCCTTTCTGGAGCTTCTAATTTAAAGAGGAAGTTGTTCCTTTTCTGAAGCTTTCAAGAAATATTATATTTGAGAAGATTGAAATGTTTTCTGCTAAAATGATGAACTATGGGAACATTCCTTGATATTCCATGGAGAAGGAGTTTATTTTCTACTAAGGGGAGTGAAGAGAAGACCATACTTTTGTGAAAATTAGAGTAATGCAATTTTGCTTCAAAAAGAGTCAAGCCCTCTTCATTTAGCCTCAGAATTTTCACATATAAATCCTACCAACCTAAAGCCACAGAACAACCTTAACAAGTCCTCATGATAAACATATGTCTTTAACTCACATCGGGTGGAGATGTAGGAATTTATGAAGCCTATGGTGACCCTTGTATGAGTTTGGATGAGAAAGACATTGCTAAAAAATTGAAATTTGTGTAATGAGAGATAATGAAAGTTAGGTAAGTGTTTTGTGTGCATGGGAGGAGAAATGAAGAGTAAATTTATTGAATGATCCTAAATTAAGAACATGAAATAATAGAGTTTGATGAGGCATGATATATTTTGTTTCTTGTTTTCAAATTTGTGGATCTCATGGATATGTGTTTTGAATTTACTTTGAATTTATTTTGATTCTGACTTGTCCAGGAGTCCAAGTGATAAGTGTGGGGAAATTGATAGAGTTAATATTTTCATTATTATTTATATGTTTTTCAATGATTTAATCCCTCCCAATTATTCAATGTGAGTGTATTTGCATCATTTATGTGTTTTTAGTGTATTTTGGGCTTAAATGTGAAAATGGGGTAATTCTGTAAAATTTTCAGTTTTATAGAGCTTCTGTTTTTCGGGCATAACTTTTATAATATGGGTCCAATTGAAGTGAATCTTTTTTTAGGATTTCTATACTTTTGGGATTAAAATGTTCCTTCTGGACCAAGACCCAATTCGAAACCCAATGGTGCAGAAAATTCAATCAAGTGGAGAAATCAGTTTGGAAGGCAGAATGGACCCCACTTCATTAAATATGCAATATATCCTTCATCCGACCTTATAATTATGTGATTCCAGCTGGTTTCGACATAGGACTTCAAAAGTACGGCTCACAATAAATTTCATAAATTATTGAGCTCATTAATGCATCCTTTTGGCGCGTCCAAGTGGAGTGGGTGAAACAGTGTTTGGCGGCCAGAAAAGTAATGGTCATTGATTCGGCAATATCTTTCTTTACACCTGTCCAATAACTCTCACATTTTTACGGTCGATAGAAAACTTCATTTCCAACATTCTATAAGAAGGTACCTTAGTGAGTTTCAGCCGACTGGTGGGCATAACAGAGGAAAACTTTGGGAGTACAGATTCTGGAGCATCAAATTTTCTGTTCTTTGTTTTCTCCCTTTTGTTCTTCTTAGTTTTGTAATGAATTATTCTTTCCCCTTAGTCACAATTACCCTTACCATGGTGGGTTAAACTTCTGTGTGATTGGGGAAGGAGAGGTTTTCCATATTGTATTTCATGAGTTCCTTCTATTAAGGTTTTAAAATCCTCTTTTCTCTTCTGCGAATCTGTTTCAATTTCTTATAACAGTTTTTATTATCATGTATGATTGTATCTGATTTTAGATTCTGTTGTTCATTTATATTTGGTCAATGATCAATATCTCCCTCCACTAGTTTCTGGTTTATAAACAATGGAATATACCAGTATTTAGTGGTGTAGTACTCGGTGATCACCGGTACGTGTGTGAGGAGTAGTGAATGTTCTTGATTACTTGGGATAAACAAGACCTGATTGGGAATTGCCTAAGATAATTGGGGGTATTTTCTATAACTCTATTACACATTGGAAGAAGAGTAGACCAACCTAATATTTTAGTAAGGTTTATTCTCACATTTTTAATTGACCAAGGGAGTGAGAAGAAACGATTGTGGATTCTCACTCTTAACGATTTAGCAGAGGAGAATTGGGTAAAATGAACAATGATAGAATTACAATTGGAAAACTGACCCTAACCTGATAACCATTTCATATCACTGATTTAGATCAAATAATTTTTCAATTTTTTTCAAAACTTTCACTTAATTACTTTACTTTTTTTAGTTTCTTTCTTGTATTTTCTAAATCAAACAATTTCTAAAAAACAACCTCACTTCTTTCTCTTATTGTAAGGTGACAGCTTAATTGTTGTGCACTCCTCTCTGGAGACAACCTAGGATAACCACTCTACTGAATTTTAACTTAGGTAATATTTGTTTTTGTCACACCCCATGACAGGCACGTGTCAACTACCAAGTTCATCCAAAAGTTACATCACCACACATACTTTCATAACTAACTTCACCATTTTTTAACTCGAGAATTAGCATTTTAAACTCCCCATTCACCAGACTCCTTGAAATTCCCGACCTTATTCATGACCATAATACAAAACATTTTCCACAATAAAAAATTTGATGAATGATCATCAGGATTTAAACCATAGATGGAAAAGATATTATGTTACCATCCTTAAATAACCCACTCTACATACACTATTCTCATGATCATTATTACACTTAGAACATTTCCCTCTATTATCCCTACCACGGGTCATGGTCAATATGAGGTAAACCAAATTACTTAATCACAAGTCTTTCTTCAAACACATTTTTAAACCATTTCCTCTTTCACAATGAAAATATTTTTTTCTAATGAACATTTCACCATTTCACAACTAGTTAAAATAATCATTTTAACTCATTTACACCTTTCATCGGGTGAAATTCATTTACCATTTTACCATCACTATGAAAATATCTCTCTTTTAGACACCATTAAATCTTTATAATTTATCACAACACAAAATTCTAACCCAGCCTAAAAGTTTATTTATACACATTATTCCTTAACTATTCATTTACATTATTCTCATTTACCCACTTGAATTAGCATTATTAGAGATAAATTTCTTCAAAAGAAATTCAAGGAAGTAAGATTTACTCTAATCTCTATGCCCTACACACCCATCCCTTATGTTTCTATCATGATGTATGCCACCTATATCCTTAGGTGCCTAAAATGATGCATGAATGAATAATCTCATTTCATTATTTCCTTGAGTAAAATATCATAAAACCATCACATCACTCAAAAAGTACACCACCCAATAGTGAAGTATCACTCGACTATAACATCAAATATCCACAATAATAATTCTCACCCTGGGTGACTTGAATTTTCCCTGGTACATGGGTTTGATACTGCTAATAATGACCTTATTACCAAGGCTCAAAACACCCTAACCTCTTATCTACCATCCAAATAACAAGACCATAGAAACGAACTGCTATAATACCACATTGTCACATCCTCAACCCGAAATCCACTAAACAGTGCCCTGCTCACAGTCGTCACATGACCTCAAGTGTGCCTCCTTGTATGAGAAAGGTTACTGAATAGTAGTGAGGGTCTAATAAGTCATGTGGGAAGACTATACCCTCATTACCAAAGTAAAAAATAGTATAAAAATAAAATAAATAGTGGAATAAATAATCAATAACTAATAACCATTCATAACCAGCATCTCCCAATACAGGGTACAACCAAAGACAATAGTAAAATATGTCATGTCATATTAAATAGTGCTAAAGTAAATGAAACCCAAAAAAAACTAGTGAAGTCCCCAAAATAGTTGTGACTCCAAGTCTAGAATCTCCTCCATGTACATCCCAAGCCCGAATCAACTCCCAAGCATAGGTCCTTCGCACTTATCCTATCCTGCAAGCATAAAGTATTCTCAGGTAACCCATGGTTTCCTGAGTAGGTTATGACTACAATTCAATAGGACACCACTAATAGTGAATAAAAAATATCCAGTCTAAATAGATAGTTCATGAAAGTATGAAAATATATGACAAGTTACACCAAAGAAAAACATGGGAGCTATTATTTGGAAAAACATACTTTAACTATTCATATCATTATCATTATTATCCATACTTATACATTCTTCATTATTTATCCATATTAATGATGTGTTTTAATGGTTATTCATTTACATTGTTTACACAATGGACTAAGCTGGTCAATTATCATGCATAAGGGTATAGGTAAATTTCCCTATCTCACTAAGGAAAATAATTCATAATAATATATCACACTTAACTTGGAGCTTTAGTCCAGGTAACCTCGTCAAATGCAACCATTAGGGGCATAGATCATCCCTAACCCATGCATTCCTGGGTGGGGTTAGACATCATACCAACCCGACCCATGGTTAGGAGCCTTATTCCTTTATCCCACCACCAAGAAATGTTCGCATGATTACTTATGCATCCACCACACACATACCATATCACAATCCATGCAAACAAATACTCATAACAATCGAAATTCATAAAAAACAACATGGGATTTAATATTATGCCATAACCCATTAACACGCTTACCATTTATATTGCATAACCCATTTAACCCCTTTCACTTTATCATTCCCTAACCCATTAAACAATTCTCATACATTATCCAACATTCATCAGTCACCATACATTATCCCATTTATCAAATCTATCAATTCACAAGAATTTACCCACTTATTCATTTCAAGTACAATTATTATATCACATATAGCTACCACTTTATTATGTTCAACCCATTAGTTATACCTCAAAATTCTGATGTATTAACCCATTCAACATATTCACCAATTACCTTAGGAAATCTATTTACATGTTCTCAACTCGTAAGACATTTCTAATTCAACATGTTCATCATTTAATATATATTAATCCTTTTAAAAGATTCAACATAATTCATAAATTATTGGAAACAATCTCAAGTAACCCAATTAACCCACTTGCAATCCATGAAAAATAACCCCTTATGCCATTATCAAAATCTATGAAAAAATATCAATATACCATTTTCAACTCAACTAAATGTTTTAACATCTTCAATATGGTATCTACATTATCGAACATCAACTCTACACTTAACTTTACCAATTATAGGATTGGAAGAGTCGGTGCACCACATGGGTAGCCCAAAACCATTTTAATCATTCTCCACAAATTCCACAAGATCATGAGGGGTCTAAATCATCAATTATCCAACTATATTACTAAATATTACTCAATCTAACAAATTTACAATAATAGGAAATAAAGATCTCAACACACATTTAAAAATCTATAACAAAACTATTAAATATAACTTGTATACCACCTACCTCATATCCGA
Organism: Viscum album; assembly: GCA_963277665.1. Lineage (NCBI taxonomy): Eukaryota > Viridiplantae > Streptophyta > Magnoliopsida > Santalales > Viscaceae > Viscum > Viscum album. Next base: position 807,453,392 of record OY728126.1, on the reverse strand, counting down.
CAATTAATTCACTCTTAATTACAACCTTAGATCCCAATCCCAACCCCCTTTGAAATCAAAACCTGTGTTACATAAGAAAAATATGGTTTTAGGTCTTCAAAAGAAGATGGTATAAACTATATTCCCAAATCCTAAAAAGAGAACCAAGGGTTGTGTAAGACTTACCTGGAGCTTCGATCTACAACCCACAGTGCTCCAAATGGCCTAGAGTTGAAGTAGAGTATCCCTTATAAAGAATGTTTCATCCAAGTTCATAAATAGGGTTTCAAGGGAGGAAATGGGGGATAGTATTGGGTATGAAATTAAGAATCCTAATGTTGTAATTTTATAAAAATTTTAACTTTAATGGGGCACACAATTTACCCGCACAATTTTCCAAATTATGCACAAACCACGTGTAACCCACTATACAAGGAAAGTTGGGATGCAAGATTACATGGGGATACCTGAAAGGTTTATAAACCATGCACCAACCATGTGATATGCCACTATCTAAGGTTTCACAATTTTCCTAAGAAGGCCACACAGTTTACTTAACCATGCGCCTTGCACCGGTTGGCCCTGTTTTCCTTTCTTTCGTGTCTTAAGCCCCTAGAAAACCCCTAAGGCACCTCATATTCCCAAGATAACTTTCATTAGAAAAAAAAAGACATTAAAACCAAAATTTTAAACAAGAACATACCCTTGGTCTTACAAAACTCTTCTTTTCCCCTGTGGGAGTAGATGTCTCTTGTAAAGAAGGATGGGGCTCATCAAGAGGTGTATGTGTACATTCTTCCCCATAGTTATGCATATGATCATATCCAAAAGTTTTTGGTGGATTAGTTTATTGATCTTTAATTATCCTAAAAATCAAATAAATAAAAAATTAGTATACAAATATATAAATTCAACAACTAAAATACTAATGTAAATAAAAAATGAAAATTTTTCAAACAAAAAAGTAAATTAAATTAAAATTAACACATTTTTATTCATATTTTTTATAGTTAACTAAAATTATAAAAAAATAATGAGATATAAAATGCCATATAAAAAAATGAAAACAAATCCAAAAATAGTGTGAATAGTAAAAATGATCCAACCTAATAAATCATATTTTACACAAAAAATAATATTTTTTCAATATACTTTTATAAAATAATTTTTTTTATTTAAAATATTAGATTTAAAATAATTGTTTTTCAAAAAATCAATTAATAGATAAGTTATGTAAGGTTAAATATGGTAAACTAAACAAAACTAAAATAATTTAATAAACAATTTAACCTATTAGTTATAATACGTGTTTTAATATAGAAAATAAAAAAAGTAAACAAGGAATAAACAAGGAACAATTTAACTAAATATCTAACATTTTATGAAATTTAAAAAAGTAAATGAGGAATACACATATGTTACCTGTAATATTAGGAATGTACTAAGGATTATTTTCCCAAATTCATTCATTATGATCGGTATGTATCGCACAAAACATGTCTAAGATGTTCTCATAAATATTATTTGTTAATCCTTCCATGGAATCACATAAATTGAAATATTCGTCAATTTTATCATCACCAACATACTGTTTTTAAAAAAAAAATAGATAACTGTATATCGAATTTATCAAGAACGTCAATTTTTTTCCTATAATTACATTAGAAAAGGATCATTTGTGTATTCCAATCTATTCTGATTAACAAGTTTTATTCCAAATTCATCATAACTAAAACTATTTTTACTGAAAAAACATTTTCAATTAAACACTAAAAATTGAAATTTATTATAATAAACCTCCCATATTTCCTCAACGAGTTCATAGTAAGCACTTGATGTTGAAATTGGGTTTTTGTATTTGCAAATATAATAATTCATTTCTTCTGTGAACACCAATAAACTACCATTTAGAACTACACTTTTATTGTCATGATATTTCATATGAAATTTATAGTCATTAATGTCATACTCATACCATGTTATCAAATTTAAACTTAGACCACCCACAAATTATCTCAATGTTTTTTATGCATATGATCTAGCAAGCACGGTCTCTTTAAAACATAAAAATAAGGTTTTGTTATGCTCATTAAAAATCCACATATCTTTATTCTTTGGATAACATTATTTCAACACAATAATATGCAAGGTTATTTATGGTTGAGCATCATCTATGTTATTCAAGATGTATAAATGAAACTTAGTTATGTATTCACCTGTAAAATATTTGAATTTCATGCCACAGATCCCATGTCCCCCATAATTAATTCATTCATGGCAAGATGGAGGCAAACCAATGTGCACCACATCAAACAAGTAGCTTGCAAAAAACTCTAAAACCTCCTTATAAATATACTTTTCAAAAATGGATGCTTTAGGTCGATATATATTCTTCAAAAACCCCTTCAATATCTTTATATTCCTTTAAAAAGGATAAATCATACATAGATATATAGGGCTTCAAATATTTATTTCTCACACCAAATAAACCATTAAATTCACCATGATATCAAAAAAAACATGGAGGAAAATACATTTTGAATTTAAAAAGTTTATAAATTTATTCATTTTCAAAAAAAATCAAAGAAATAAAATCAATCACCTTATTAAAAATTGAATTGAAAAAATAAAACACCTTTATAATACTCATTCTGACATAAATGGGAGATATTCCATTCAATGAACTAGTATGAGTTTTTACATCACAACATGAAAAACATGAGATTCCGTACCTATCAACTTCAAATCCTTTAAAGACACAAAAAAATTTACATTTGAAGAATAACCTTATGGAACGTTCATATCATGAAGACACTAACAAAAGCTAATTTTATCCCTCTTGGATAATGTATAAAATGATGGGTACGGCAATGTTCCCCTTCCATAAGAAGTGGGAGCTAACTCAAAACATATTCCCATTGAGAGTAAGTCTAATCTTACATTCAACCCATATTTATTATTTCCTTTAAAATATAACAATATTCCAATCAACTTGTCCCAAATATTCATCTCCATGTGCATGAAATCAATGTTATGTTTGACCTCATGATATCTCCAATATGGTAGCTTAAAAAATATTGGTCGTTTAATCCAAATATTTATATCATTACCAGATTTAAGTGTCTTTATAAATGTCAGATAAAGGTTTTCACCCTCTCACAATACTGATCAGTGGATAAAGGTTTTGGAGAAATATCAAATTCTTGTGATCCATTGAATTATTTTTTTAATCTTCTATAAGAATGATACATAGAAAAAAAAATTCTATGACCCATGTATAATTTTTTTCTCCCATGATGTAATTGATAATATGAAGTCTCTTGTTCATAAATTGGACATCATTTATACCCCTTAACATTGTATCCAAACAAATTTCCATACATTGTGAAGTAATTCATAGTGAACCTAATCATTGCTTGTAGTTGAAAATATTCCATTTTATAAAATCATACACCCTAATAAAATCCTCCCATAATATTTTCAAATCATGAATTAATGGTTAAAAGAAAACATAAATATAATTTTTGGGCTATTTTGGTCCATAGATCATTAAACTCAACATGAAATATTTGTGCTTCATACAAAATTCAGGAGATAAGTTGTAAATTATCAATAAAACAGGACATGAACTATGTGTGCTAATAAGGATTCAATATGGATTAATTCCATCTGTGCATATTCTAATTCTGATATTTCTAAATTCATTTTTGAATGTAGGAAACTACTGATCTATTTTCTTCAACTTTGGACAATCTGTTGGATGCCATAATTTTCCATCACATATTCACTCATGTGTATTCCATCTTATCTTTTTCATCATGTGAATTTGAAAATAAATATTTCAAATGGGGAAGTATCAGAAGATACACAAATTATTCTGTAGGGGTCTCTATAACTACTAAATCAGTATGTAAATTTTATTAGAACTTATACTGTGACGTCCCTCATTTAGGTCACTTTGACAAAAATTCTTATTCCTTCTTATATAGATCACGGTCATTAAGGAAGACACGTAATTTTTTGTAACCTAATCCCATTAGGAATTGTATTTTCATCATTTTATAATGTGAATTAGGAAGATAATTTTCTTTAGAAAGAATATCTTTCAACAATTATAGAAAATCAGTAAAACTCTTGTCCCTCAAACCATGTTGTTTCCTTTAAGTTAATCAATCTTAACACAGAGAATAAAAAAATAAATCATATACAACCTAGATACAATGGTTTTTCATTATCACCGTATAGACGCTCAATTTTAGGATCTTTCTCAATTTCCTCTACTTAAATATCATGAATAGTTTCTTCAATTTTATCATCGTTATCATCTTACAAATCATCATCATTAATAGATCTGAAATTATACCCAATTTCACCATAACAAATCCAAGGGGTATAACTCAGATTAAAACCATGAAAAATCATATAATATTTGATCTCTATTCTTTTTAACATATTCATATATAAACATTTCAGGCATGGACAGAAAAAAATTTCATTGTTTGGAATGTTTTTTTATCAAATTAAAAAAAATCATCAACACCTTCCTCATATTCATTACTTATTTGAAGTTTCATAATCCAAAATCAACTCATTATTATCTATAAAAAATATAAACAATAAATATCTTGTCAAAAGAATATAGTGTTGATAAAAGTTGAAATAAATTATTGAATTCAAACCAGGTTTAAATTTATATAAAAGATGTCATAATTTGAAAGTAAGAAAACATTGAAATTTTTTAAAAAAATATGCATATTTTAAAAGTATAATTATAAATTCTAAACAATAATCGAATATAATTGTAAATATAATTGATAAATCAAAATTCTTCACCCTTTATATTTATAATCACAAATACCACTACAAATTATTTATATTTAAAAAACTACATTAACATCAAATTTATTTTAAAAAAATATGTCAGAGCAGTTTTTGAAAAAAAATTACAAAATCAAACCATTTCAAATTATTATTTACCTAAAAACATCATCAATGTTTTACTTTATACAAATGGATATATTTAAAAATATTCATAAAATTTAAAATAATAAACACTTTTAAATCAAATTTTTGATGAATTATTTATTTAAATTGAATAAAAAACTTGTTTTACTTACTAGAACATTTTCAATAAAAAAAAATTCATATCATCATGGCTAGAAAACAATGATTACCCATTATTGGGAATAATTTTCAAAATCCAAATACAACTTTATCTACATTACAAACCATACGTTATATATTATACAATACTGAACATAAAATATGTAGGATTCTATGTAATAAGAAAATGAATAGATGGAGGGAACATGGTCAAGAATTAAAACTATATAAATATTATATAATACAATACTAAATAGGATTTAAACCACTAATCATGACATAAAAGAAATATCATAGTGACTCTCATTAATTATATAACATATAGTAAGGTTTTTATAAGAACTAGGATTAATTTATGAGATGTTATTTGATAAATCATGGAAATTCATATATAATAGTAATTATACAAAAGGAATGTAGATAACTTAATGTTTCACTAAATATATGATGTATGAACAATCACTAATATCTTTTCCCAAGTTGTTTTATGTTGTTTATTAATCCACAAGTAAAATGATTAATGGGACACATCTATCATTATATAATACATCATAAATCCTTACATTTCTATGATACTATGTTGAAAAAAATCATTCAGTTTATATATAACATATAAAGGAGAATAAATACATGAGTACATATGATACCATGTTAGGAATGGTTATATGAGGAAACCAATAAAAGGGATCTATAATATTTCTTAACAATCCACATTCCAAGTGAAAATTAATATAATTAGGTAAGGGATTGAAAAGAATGTTCATTACACTAAATCATAAGAAAGGTTTTCTATATGAAAGTATGATTTAATACTATATCATAGTTCAATAAAAAAACATTTATAATGATCAAATTAATTAAATTAAAGTATCAATTAAATACCATCCAATATCACTTTAAAATTTTATTTTCTTCGTTATTACTATTTTACAAAAACAAGTTGAAAAAATCATAGGAATAACCAAAAAATTCACCATAAGGGTTCATACCACCTAATATTAAAATAAGATATCATTAAAAATACAATTGATCATAAATGAGCCCATAAAATCCATAAAAAAATTAAATAAAATATAACCTAATAAACCATTTATCATATCCGATTAATAATAATACATAAGAAATCCTAAGTGGATAAATAAAAAATGATTCTAACACCATTACCATCAAACGTACTAATTTAATCCACCAGGTAATATTGAAATTCCATAATAAGATTTAGAAAAAAACTTTTTAATCATATCCTAGTCACTTCACTTAAAAATGATGGTAATTTAGGATTTGAATAAATGGAATTCAGAAAAACAAGAGTTAATGTGTCCGTGAGTGATGATGGATGTGTGAGACTTACTTGAGTGTTGAGAGATAAGCCGATCAAATTTGAAACAATGAGGTGGACGAAACCTGGTGATGTATGAAGATGGAATACTGATATTAGAGGCCATTGGATTGATGAAATGAGTTTAGGGATTCTGCATGAGAGAAATGAGTTGAATTTCGTGATTTTAAATATCACTGAAATGACTCAAAACTGCAATTCATAAAATTTTAAATTGTATATCGCATCAGTTATATTATAACTAACATGATAATGAGATTTTTATTATTTTATCACATCGTTTATAGTGTAAAAAACATGAAAAATATACTTTATTTCATCGATTATGAGATAATAGATGTGATAATGAAATGAAAATTTATTTATCACATCGTTTAAAATATAACCAATGTGAAAACCCTATTTATCACATCGGTTACTATATAATTGAAGTGATAAATTAAGATACTAGTTTTTTCATGTTGGTGTTATTACAACCAGCATGATAAAGCAATATACATTGATTTTTTACATCGATTATGGATAACTGACATGAAAAAGTCAGCGCACTAAATACATTTTGTACTAGTGAACTACTGAAATCCCTTCTCCCAACCTATGAGAAACTCTAAAAAGTTAAAATAAAAAAACTTAAAGGGGTCTATAAATATTTCTATATACCTATGTGGAACAAGTCTCCCCACCATAAAAGTTTTATGTCCCTAGAAAGTTATGATATCATGAACTCGAGAAAAGATAAAGCCATTGTAGCATCATTGAGGCCTAAAAATCCCATATCTCATTGATGTCCCTACCACATTTTCATCTCATTTGAACCAATGGGATCATATTTTAAAGTATTTCTTTATCCTATCGGTCCACTATCTGAATAATTATTTCAAATACTAAGGTTCCAATTTCAATCTTAACGTTCTTCCATTTGAGCACATGGGGTGGGTTTGGCTGATACTTCATCATCTGGGAAACATGGAATATGTCATGGATAGACATCAAATGATCAGGTAATTCCCAATGATTATCCACCATCCCAAGTCTTTACATAATATTTAATAGTCTAATATAATTAGGTTCCTACTTACCCTACGTTCCTAAGAATCTATTTCCCAACAGAGGTAAAACTTTGAGAAAAAACTCAATCACCAACCTCAAGGTCCAAAGGATAACGAAGTCGATCAACATAAGATTTATAGTGACTTTGATATATATCTAACATCTTCATAATAAAATACATAATATTTGTCACCCCTTAATGATAGTATATCCCACTAAGGACCATTCTCTAACCTATTCCCAAAAGAGAGGCGACCAGTAAGGCCTCCCACACAATGCCTCAAAAACTTCCATATGAATCAAAACTTGATAACTATTATTATAGTATAACATTACTAAGGTAATATTTTTCTACCAAAATTCATTAATTCATTCACACATATATATAAAAATTATTCAAGTATCTTAATGGCTCACTCAGTCTGGTCATCCATCTGTGGATGAAAATTCATGCTCAACTTTAATGAAGTACCCATAAATGTCTACAATCCACTCTAGAAATAGAATGTAAAATGAGGGTATCTATCATAAATGATAGTCTATGGTGAACCATGAATTCTAAAAACCTCATACACATACAATTTTCCAATGTCCTCTGACTGTTTTGACTCTTTTATATGTAGTAAATGAGCTAATTTCTTGATTCGATGAATAATCAATCATATTTCATCCTTGCCACTAAGAGTGTGAGGTATCCCAATCAAAAAGTACATCGATATCCCATTCTATTTCAACACTAGAATAGGTAATGGATACAACAAAATAGTAGGTCTGTAATCTTCCACATTGATATTCTAATAAGTGAGGCTCCGAGATACAAACCCCATAATCAAAAACCTCATACCTAGCCATCAGTAATGACACCTAAAATCATGGTACATATTGGTAGATCCAAGGTGCATAGACCAACTTAGTTAGTTTACACATTCCAAAAAATCATACCACAAGTCTTATGGAACAACCATTATATAAAAATGTTCATAACTCCTTCAAGAGACTGAGAACACTCACTTGAGGTCTCCCCACCATAACGATTCATACTGAAATGATGACACTATGTATCCTCAACCTTTCCATGTAGAAACCAATAATCCATAAGTGATCCATCCCAAGTAAAAGATAAGAAGATATTTATGTTATCTCTCCATTAATAAAAATGTATCTTAATGAACAAACTTATCAAAAACCACCCTTCCAATAATTCCTTCACTACTGATTCCGTGATTTCCCTCTCAAAGATTATGTGACAACATTCTATTTACTTGGGATGTAAGAAATATCAAAATAAAATGGTTGAAGATACTCCTATAAACATATATATCTCAAGATGAGATCCATTGGGGTGAAAATATTCTTCAGACTCTTATGTTTTAAATATACCATAAACCACTCCCTAGAGAGTTAGTAGTGCCTAGTCTCATGTGCATGTATTTCTACTGCCAAATCAAGATCATGAATGGGATAGTTATTATCATGATGGCGTAACTGAGTTTCTTCATAAACTAACACATGTATCCCCTACATTAGAACATATCCCAAACTCATACCTCAGGCATCATAGTAGAGATCATAACGATCACCCAGCTTAGGAAGAAGCAAATCTAGATCTGAATTCAATATTTCTTTCAAATCCTCAAAATAACTATGTAATTTCTCTCTAGAAAAAAACTTTACACCCTTATAGTTCAACTATATCATCATGTATGTAATCTTAGATAATTACTTGAGAAAGAACCTATTATAACCATCCATCCCCAAGAAATTTTATATCTCAAATGCATTTTGGGGACGATCCCAATACATCACCTCTTAAATCTTTTCAGGATCCACTAAAACTCCATTCCCAAAAATTACATGGCCTAGAAATCTCACTTATTGAATCTATAATTGACATTTGGATAGGTTTCCCTATATAATATATTCTCTTAGGCTTCCAAGGATGATATTCAGATGCTCTTTGTGATCCTTCTCTGATCTAGAATAAACAATAATATCATCCACAAATACAACCAAAAATAAATCCATAAACCAATGAAATATTTGGTCCATCAATACCATAAACACCAAAGGAGTGTTAGTAAGGAAAAATGGGATAACAAAATACTCATAATTCCCTTACCTACTCCTTAATTTCATCTTAGGATTATCATCTTCTTATACACTCATTTGATGGTACCCCAATCTCATGTCAATATTTTTAAACCATAAAGACCCCTTAAGATGATAAAAAGGCTCATCAATTTTAGGTATGTGTATTTTTTCTTTATGATAACTTGATTGAGTTCCCATTAATCAATGAAAATTTGTATACTTCAATATATCTTCATTATAAAGAGCACTAGCGATTCCCAACGGGAAACACTAGGATGAATAAATGACTTATACTCAAGATCCTTGAGTTTTTTCTTTAATTATTTAAAATTATCAGGTTTCATATAGTAGGAAGATACAGAAATGTTTCATTACCCAATAAGTAAGTCTATAGAGAACTAAAATTCCCTATGAGGAAATAACCCATAAAAATCATCTAGAAAAACATCAGGATACTCACACAACAACATTTTAAGACGTCAAATAAGACATGAATCAGCATAATCAAGAAACCACTCTAACTAATAGAATGAGATAAACTCAGTATTATGAACAAAATGACATGCACTTCCTGGTTATAGAACTCACTCACCCTAAAAGGAATGATCAAATCTATCTAGATAGATAAATTATACTTGATGGTAGAAATTGATCTAATATTTATAGATAATCATCCAATACATGCCAAAGATAAGATCAATGATGTCAAGGTCAAGAACTAAAAGTCCCACATAGTTTCAAAGCCATAAATCATCACCTAACACTCAAAACATTTAAATACTTTCTCTTTCTTCATTCCAAAAGGAGTGGAAAGAGACATCAAGAAATACATGAGCTTTGAATTCAATCCTAAAGTATCAATAATTTTGAATGATATAAAATAATGAGTTTTATATTTATCAAAAAAATCCATAATATTAGAATATGTTATGAACATTGTACCTCTCATGATAGTTGGTCCTACATTTGTATCATCTGGTGCACACTCTACTACATGTAGACATCCTACCAAACCTTACGCCTTATTTCCAACTACGAATATCCCATAGTACGAGGTTGATATACCACCTCATTTACTACTTTAGGTTTAAATTGTGATCCTTAGGTGAAGGTGGATCTAGGTCTACTTTATAACGACCCAAAACTGCGCTTTTAGATTCGGTGCTAAAACATGTTGTGAAATTTCTTTTATAAAATAAATTAAATAATTACACAACACATTACACAATTCAGTAGCTTTTCAGTCTAGGTTATAGATAATTAGATAGAAATATTACCTTTCAAAAAAACTGTAAAAAATGAAATATGTTAAACAAAAAATTCCTCAGTGCGCTTCCTCCTCATAGAAACTCACATCACAAAGTAACTCTGCTAATCCTATACAAAAATATTTTAAAATATAGGGTGAGCATTTAATATACTCAGTAAGGGGTTTAAAAAAATGTTAATAAATAATTTTAAAATATTTTATTAAAATAAACATATATATGTATATATACGTAGAAGTATATTTCTAAAAACATTTAAATCCATATAATTTAGAAAACATTAATTTTATAAAATAATTATATTTGAAAATATCATTGGTATTTCTCAATTGAAAATAATAGTTTTTGGTGGGTTATTTATGATACTTGGAAGATCATAATAAAATCATAAGACTTCTAGTCATAACTTATATGGAACAATGTTCCCTTAAGACTAATGGGTTCACTCCCCATAATAGAACATTCGTTATAATAGTTCTAATTTTTTGAAACACTTTTGATGGACATGGATTTAGGAATCTCAACCCAAAACATTTCAATAATACATACATAAAATTATTTTATTTAATAGAAAACAATTTTTTTTTAAAATGTTATAAACATTTTCTTGAGAGTTTCTAAAAGAATTTTTTAGGAGAAATACTTTCTTTTAAATAGTTGTTTCTATTTGAAATCCATAATTAAGAGTGCATAAGAAAATAAATGCATTATTGATTAAAAATTCATGGAATTCTACTTATAAGTTAGATAATTTCCATACCTAATTATACATGACATGACCTAGGGTATAGACACCATTTATCACATGAAATGAAAACTTTTATAGGTTTAGAACACAAAATGATAACTATTTTTATTTAACACATAAATATAAACCATAAAATGATATATTAATAAAAATATTTCTAACCTTTGTATATAGATTTGGAAATGAATGATTAATCCCTTTTTATAAATTAATTTATGTAAATGTATGTATATACATATAAATATAAATCTTTATACATTTTACATGAAATGATTATTTGAAAATATAATCAATTCCTTTGATATAAATAAATAATCCCCTTAAAAATAGGCTTAGAGATTAAATTTAGAACAAAACCATTATCTAATAAATTTTGAAAAATAGAAAGTTATATAGATAGATATGAATACATATATATGTATATATATATATATACATATATGTATATGTGTGTATGTATATACATAAATATATGTATGTATGTATATATATACATATATATATACATATATAGATACATATAATGTATATATATCTTTATAAACGACATAAATTGATCAATAATAAAATTAAACCCTTACAATCATAGTATTTAGAAAAAAAATTAAATCAAAACCCTTCTCTTGATTTCTAAAAAAATGATATAATTTATAATAGTATATACATATAACTTTGTAAAACAAAATAAAATTAACCCTTACATAAATCCATAATAATGAAGGATTTATAAGTAATCTTTTATAACATGAATTTAAAATAAATATTTTTCATGAAAAAATGTTAAAAAAATAAATAGATATGTGTATATGTGTATATTTAATTATACATATGTCTTGGAGAAATTGAACATAAAAAAATTAAACCCTTACATGAGTTTATAAAATTTAAGAATAAAATGTACTTAAATAAATTTAAAACAAAAATAACCCTTACAAATCATTAAAAAATAATTTGATAAATAAAAATAACAATTCTCTTACATTATAAGTTCTTAAAATAATTATGGATAGTTATATAAACATACATAAATATGTATATATACATATATATGTATATATATATATATATATATATATTTTAAACATATATTGAAAATAAATCAAACTCTTACATGTTTTTGGATCAAATGTGGGACTGATGCTTCTGGAATTCGAGCAGAATGAGATTGAGTACTTGGGAGGATGAGTATCAGATTTTTGAGGGTTTATATAAAAAGGGTTTGTATATTTTTATATTCTAAGTTGAAATAAACAAAGACACAAATGGAAAACAAAATTGACCAAAGAGAAAAATAATTGATTCAAAATTATAAAAAAGTCGAGTTACATAGAAGTGTATGAATGTATTCCAAAGGAATGTGTAGGAAGGGAACTGAGTCAAAGAATATATTTATTTTTTAAAAACCATCATCAATGTAATTTTTGGAGAAAAACAAAAAAGAGACATGGAGGAAAATTATTTTGATGATGGAGAAGGAAGAAGCGTTATGGGTCAATGCCTACTGGTTCTTAGGGTTGTTGAAGAAGAACAGTGGAAGGGGAAAGAGTTCCAGAGGCTGACCTACTATGCAACACAAAAGGGTGCAGTGTGAGATCAATGAGGAAGAAAGAGGGATGAATCATATCATTTTAAGTTGATCGAAGGGATGGGATTTATTCCCGAATTAGTAACATATAGAATGGTCATGGAAAGGGATTGGATTTTCTGGATGGAGTGTGGCCTAATCGAACAATCTAGATCTGCTTATATGCATCCCATATCAAAACCATTCAGTTTCAGGGAACTCATTATAAGGCTGTAAATGGGAGGCATTACTCTAAAGACACAACACACACACGAACTTGGGGAGGCTTATACACGACCTCTCTGCCTGGGCCATGGACCAACCTATACATGGTCTAGTTCATACACAAGGTGATCAAAGAATTCCTTATACATGTGGGCCTGACCTATTTCTCGAGTGGGTTTTCAATTTGCTAAACCATGAGGGTTTGGACTTAAAGGCTTCCCTCAGTTGGGGTGTTCACTTAACAATTTTTTTTAAAACATTTTTTAATCATAAGTAATATATATATATATATATAATTATATCTATATATTTTATCACTTTGAACTTTTTTTGTTTTTTTATAAATAGTTTTCATTATTATTTGGGAATATAATAAAGTTTTTATTAAATTATAAAGTTATAATATCAAAATTTAGAAGCATAATTAAATATTATCATCACATTTCATTAATTTTATTTTTAGTAAATACTATTTTAAATTCACTTTAAAATTTTAAAATATCCACTGGTAAAAATAAAAGAAATCCCTATTGTTAAAATCATAAAGGGTCACTAAAAATTACAAAGACTATTTTTTACAATGATCACATAAACCATACAAATACCTGTCTAAGCCATTCCAAAACATCAAAAATAATTTCTTTCTTACAAGAATAATACTCTACATCTCTCCAACCCTTAGTGTTCTTACTATACAGAATTCCATAAATTTTTTATTTTTGAAAAATTCGAAGGATGTCAACTACACATTTGGTCTTCTTGTTTTACTTAGTAGAGCAACATTTGTTTTGATAGGTCTTCTGCTGAATTTTTTTTGGATTATTTGTGTTTTTCTAGACTTGTAATGTTATAATGTATAAGTGTTTTATTAATAAAAATTTTCTTATGTGTTCTCATTTTAATGAATTCATTTGAATAAATAACATTTATTTTTATAAAATAATAATAATAAGTAATAAAAATAAAAATGATATTAATTAAACTATTACAACATGGGTTTAGGGTGTTACATTCTCCCCCCCCCCCACCCTCCTTAACTGAATTGATCCCTCTCAATTTGATTATTGTAATGGACCGGACCTCTTCGGCCCATTCCTTTGTTAAAAAGAGGGTCTTGAAGTGTTCTGGTGGGTAAAATGGACTTTTCCCACACTTTTCAGAATTTTGTAAGTACACGCCGTGTAGTGTGAGTACACGTCGTGTACCCCTTCGCTGGGTATACCCCGTGTTGAAGTTCGTGTCCTTGCCGTGTGAAGTAAATGGGTACACGCCATGTATCCAATACTACACACCATGTAGTCCTCCCCGCGTACGCGTTACCCTCAAACCGTGTGTTGACCAGTCAATGGTCGCGTATCGCGTTGAAGGCCGTGTTGGAAGCCGCGTGGTGGCCACGTGAAATGGCCAAGTACACATCGTGTACCATAAAGTACACGCTGTGTACTTTTGTTTTTCACTCCTATAAAAGGAGGGGTCCCCTCCTCCTTTTCAACCCACCCCTCTCCTCCCCTTTCCTCTGAGCAGAGCTCTCCCAAGAGACTCGAATGCTCCTTTTTCTTCCATAACTTCTTCGTCCGAGCTCCGATTTACGATCCGTCAGCGGCCACGGGATCGTAATGATGAAGCGAAACTTTTGAGCTCAGATCTATTTTCTTTCCTTCAGCCTTTCATTTACAACTACCACCCGAAGAGGTTTTTCTGGGGTTCGACAGAAGTGACAGACGCCGACGGACATCTTCTAAAGCTGATCCGAGGGTAGCGTTGTGATCGGAACTTGTTGAGGTAGGGATCTTACCTTCATCTCTCTAAATTGTGCATCATGCAGGGTGGGTATCATTTTGTTTTCATGAGAAACGGATGAACCTTTAAACGAAGATAATAACTGGTTAAAGAATGGGGATGGGGAAGTTGTTATGTTTATCTTTATATCATGTGATTTTATGTTGTGAATTGAATAGGCTTATGCCTACTGAAAATCACAGTCGTTGGGGGCCTTTGCTTGCGCAATTAAATGCTGCCCTATCTTTCTACACCGTTATGGATGGAAACTTCATGGAATGTGGAAATTAGTTAATCACGTAAAGTTGGATGATTAAATGAATATTTGGAACCCTTGTGTGATCAACCCGGTTGAACAAAATGAAATAATAAACATGTGGGTACTGTTGGGGTTAATTTATGTGAAGGGGGTGTTATTGTGGGTTGTTGTGGATCGAGTAAGCAGCGGGGATGCGGTTGGCTTGGTTGTGGGTTGGTGTGATTGCTATGTTAGTGATGGGAAGCGGGGCTGTGATGAACGATATCAAGGGATGATGATGTATTGTGTGGTTGTGGTTATGGTGGTTAGAAGCAGGGCTGCAGGTATGGTTTTGAATGTGAGCGAACTATGGGTTGTGATTAATAAATAAAAGTGGAAAAGTTAATAAATGGTGGGGCATTATTGTGGAATGGGAATAATAGTTAATGGGGTTGGTTGGTTAATAAGAAGGACTTGGTTGTGTTGATTGTGTTTTCCTAACTTGATTTGTGGATGGAAGGGATATGTTTTATGAATGATCGTTGTGGTTAGTTGTGGATATTTTGACCAGTAGTTATGGAACTAATAAACTGATTCTGTTGAAACATGAAAACCTAAATGGGGTTGGGGGTGTTTCTTATATGCATGATTCGTAGTAGTAGTGCCGAGGCACGTACTCAGTTCTTGGATTAGAAGACATAGGTTGGGCTGAGTGTTTGGTATATATATATATATCTATATCTTTGTGTTTTATCGCACCCTACCCATGTTGAGCACTTAGTTCCGAACACTCCCATTTCATTGGAGAGGGTGTTTTCCCCTTAGTTACTAGCTTTTTCCTGCTCCTTCTTCCCTAGGTTGTGATGGATTGAGGTGACCTTACACTCAAGACTCTTCGGGTAGGTTTCGATTGAGGTGGTTTAGCCCAAGACTCTTCGGGAAGGTTTTAATATTTCCCAAGAACCTTCGAGATGAGGCCCAGGTGTGTGCGGGCGGGATACGTGGTTGTGAGGCCCAGGTGTGTGCAGGCGGGATACGTGGTTGTGAGGCCCAGGTGTGTGCGCGTGGGATATGTGGTTGTGAGGTCCAAGTGTGTGCGGGCGGGATACGTGGTTGTGAGGCTCAGGTGTGTGCGGGCAGGATACATGGTTGTGAGGCCCAGGTGATTGCGGGCGAGATACGTGGTTGTGAGGCCCAGGTGTGTGCGGGCAGGAAGAGTGTGGTAGCGTCAGGACGTTCACCGTTAGGAAGAGAAGCTAGCTAGTGGGGGGAAATGGTGCGGGGTACCCAATACTCTTGTTCTTATATACTACTACCTGTTGTGATTGAGTTTTGGTGAGTGTGGTTGGTGAGGTTGGGTGGATAGAATTCCTTGCTAGGTTTCTTCTATTGTTCTCATGGGACATTAGTATGTATCCTCACTTGTGCACGAGAGCTTTAGGTTTCCCTACTGAGTATACTTGTATGCTCACCCTACGTTTACTTTCAGGTTTCCAGGAGGACTACCAGGGTCGTGCGGGACCCTACTAGTTAGGGCAGTTGGAGTTGTTGCAGTTTTTGTACTTTGTTTCTTTTGGTACTGTACTTTTGACCTTTCTTGTACTTGTACCTTGTTTCAGAACTATTTAAACATGCATGTGGGATTGGTTTGGGTTTATTTATATACACTTGTTCTTTTCCTTTTTTGTGGTTGACTTTTCCTATTTCCTGATCTTAAAGAATAAAAAGGGTAATGCCTCCCATATTTGTGAAAACTCATACCCTTGGTGCTAGTCGCCACCCCGGGGCCTACTGGAGGCAGGAATCGGGGGTCATTATCTCCCTTTCACCATTTCCAGCTCAGGAGGGGCATCTTTGGTGGGAGGGGGTCATGACAGAATGGTATCAGAGGGATGATTGAGAGATAGGATGGAGTCTGGAGTTAGGCACAGTGAGGATTTCATGGGATGGTAGGGAAACAGTGTTGGTTAATCTTGGTGCGTGACATAGGCCAGGGAATACCGACTAGGACATGGGATTTTAGGGCCCCCCGTGATCCGATGCAAGGACTCTGAGCCTACCGAACGACCAAGTGAGACTACATTGATTACAGGGTAGAGACCCTAGGGAAGGTACATGCATCATCATGATTGTTTTTTACTTGTTTTGGCGTTCTGGGAAAGAAATTGAAATAATGTGATAAAATAAAACCTTGAGAGATTTCCTTACTACTTGGGCTTAGGCGATCCTTGTTTACCGTACAGCTATGACACCTGGACCTCATACCCGGGTGACTCAGATAGCCTAGGCCCAGCAGATCCAGGCGGTCGATCAGTTGAGGATTGACCGAGATGAGGAAGATAGCCAGTGGCAGAAGACTCTCCATTCTTCCCAGTGGCAGACCCTCAAGAAGTATGAGGGTAGTACTTCAGATACGAAGACTGAGGGGTGGATTGAGGATCCAGGGATCACTTTTACCTTTATCCGTGCTCTGAGGGAGTACTGGGTTCCCCTAGCAGTCAGTCAGCTGAGAGGTGCGGTGCAACAATGGTGGACGCTCTACCTCGGAGAGAGGATAAAGGCAGAGGTTCTGTGGGCTGACATTGAGGAGGAATTCCGAGAGGAATTCCTTTCTTCCATGATCAAGGCGGAGAAGCGGCAGGAGTTACTCTCCCTCCAGCAAGGGAGTATGTCTATACGATAGTTGGGGGTCAAGTTCAAGGATCTCCTACGCTTTGCTCCGGATCTCTTTCTGGATGAGGAGTCTCGGGCGAGACGTTTGGAGGAGGCGCTTCGTCCTTCACTCCATTATGTTGTCACCCCCTTCACCCTTCTGACGTACTTTTCAGTATAGAAGAATGCATAGGTTGTAGAGAGGATGCACTCACTAAGAGGTGCACCACGTGAGGGGTTTCATCCAGGTTCGTCGAAGGGGAGGGCAGTCAGCAGCAGGTCTCCTGCGACGGGACCTTCCAGGTTCAGGCCAGTGGGGAGCAGGCCCCCGTAGTTCCAGTTCAGATCTTCAGGTCCTCGTCCCTTTTCCAGGAACCCAGGACCGAAGTGTTTTTCTTGTGGAGGTTTCGGGCACATTCAGAGTCGGTGCCCGACCCAAGCTCAGTACGGTGGAGGTGGGCAGGTTCAGCGCCCACCTCAGCAGCACCAGTTTCGGGCGAGTCCCTTCCAGCAGCAGTAGGACCATGCTCCTCCAAGGGCAGACTTTGCGGGAGGAGGCCGACCTCAGGGTTCTCCTCAGGGACCTTGACCAGGGCATGGTCGGGGAGGTGGACGACATCAGAGAGGCAAAGTAGTTGGGCGTGGACAGTTGTACGCAACAGAGTTGGCAGCTTCAGCAGGACCAGAGGTGGTACGAGGTATGATTTTTTTGTTCAGCACTCTCGTTTCTGCTTTGTTCAATTCAAGAGATTCTCACTCCTTTGTTTCACCTGGTCTATCCCATGCTTTGGGACTACACGTAGAGAGACTTTCCATACCACTGGTGCTGAGTACACCAGTTGGAGGCCAGACCAGCGTATCTTATGTTTGCCGGGGTTGTGGGCTGATGTTGGGACCACATCAATCTAGTGGGGATATTTTTTTGCTACAGATGCATCCATACGATGTCATACTAGGCATCAACTGGTTGTTTTCTGTTAGTGTTGTTATCGACTGCTTCCAGAGAAGAGTCATGTTCTCCGACGTGGACGGGCAGCGTGTAGCTTTTGTTGGTGAGAGGAGCTATCAGGTGGGAAGCCGGCGTGTGGAGCCTCTCCTTTCGTTGTTAGATGGGTTATCAGTGGTTCCAGCTGATACAGATATGTTGGATGTCCCATAGATTGTTGGGGAATTCCTCAATGTTTTTCCCGATGAGGTTGTGACTCTACCCCCCCCCCCCCCCCCGATGTGATGTTGAGTTCGGGATAGACTTACAGTCTAGTTCCTGTTTGATTTCGATGGCCCCTTATCGGATGGCACCTTCGGACTTGTGAGAGTTACAGATTCAGATTGATGATCTAATAGAGAAGGGTTTTGTTCGACCCAGCATATCGTCGTGGGGTGCTCCAGTTTTGTTCGTAAAGAAGGCAGATGGTGGTCTCAGCTTATGCATAGACTACCGAAGGTTGAACCAGGTAACGGTCAAGAACCGTTACCCCCTTATAAGGATAGATGATCTCTTCGACCAGATGAGGGGATTAGGTTGGTTTTCTAAGATTGATCTACGATCGGGATATCATCAGTTGAGGGTGAAGGATAGTGACATCTCAAAGATGACTTTCAGGTGCAGGTATGGGCACTTCGAGTTTGTAGTGATGTCGTTTGGAGTTACGAATGCACCAGTTGTGTTCATGGGACTTATGAACTTTGTCTTCCGAGAGTTTATGGACTGGTTCATCGTTGTTTTTATCGATGACATGTTGATCTACTCAAGATCAGAGGAGGAGCACGTTGAGCATCTCAGGGCAGTCTTGGAAGTCCTTCGACACCACCAGCTTTATGGGAAATTATCGAAGTGTAAGTTCTTGATGCAAGAAGTACACTTACTTGGGCACATGGTGTATCATCATAGAGTGTCAATGGACCCATCGAAGGTGGAGGTAGTTGTTTCTTGGGAAGCACCCAAGAGCATGGCATAAGTTCTTAGTTTCCTGGGGTTAGCAGGTTACTATCGGAGGTTCGTTTTAGACTTCTCTCGAGTTGCTTCTCCATTGACTGCTTTGACTAGGAAGAACCAGGTCTTTCTATGGAGCGAGCAATGCCAGAAGGATTTCGACTACCTGAAGGAGAAGTTGTTTAGTGCTCCCGTACTTAGGTTTCCAGAGGAAGGGTTGTTGTATGAGGTGTTTTGTGATGCTTCTGGCCTTGGTCTGGGGTGTGTGCTGATGCAGAAGAAGGGTGTGATCTATTATGGTTCTAGGAAGTTACGCCCCCACGAGCATAACTATTCCACCCATGACCTGGAGCTTGTAGCAGTAGTGTTCACATTGAAGTTGTGGCGACATTACCTCTTTGGGGAGCGCTTTGTGGTCTTCTCAGATCACAATAGCTTACGTTATATCTTATCCCAGCGTGACCTGAACTTGTGGCAGCGGAGATGGGTCAAGTTTCTCCAAGACTATGACTTCGAGATCTCTTACACTGAAGGTAAGGGAAACATTGTGGCTGATGCCCTGAGCAGGAATTCGCATAAGGAAGTGGTTCTGGAATCCACTGATGCTTGGAAAACGATGGAAGAGTTGGCTTCCTTGCACTTGGATGCAAGGGTAGAGGGTGTTAGAGGCTGTTTGTTTCAGATGACGGTGCAGTCCTCCTTGTCGCAGCAGGTGGAAGAGTCTCAGTGGGGGGACTTTGAGGTGGAAGTGATGTGGGATCGTGTCGATCAGGGAAAGGCTCCAGAAGAATGGTCAGAGGATAGCCGACATCGGATGATTTTCCATGGAAGGTTGTTTGTTCCGGAGACGATGTGCGAGGGAGTTCTCCGTGAGTTCCATAGCTCAGACTTGGCGGTACATCCGGGAGTTTAAAAAATGTACCAAGGCTTGAGGGAACAGTTTTGGTGGCCCGGGGTGAAACGGTCAGTGGCAGAGTTTGTGGCTAAATTCCTATTGTGTCAGCAAGTGAAGGCTGAACACCGTGTTCCCAGTGGTTTGTTTCATCCTTTATATGTCCCCGAGTGGTAGTGGGATGTCATCTCAATGGACTTCGTCACAGGACTACCTAGATCTCAGGGTGGTTATGATTCTATCTGGGTAGTGGTGGATCTACTGACGAAATCATCTCACTTCTTAGCAATTAAGGAGTCGGGCCCGGTGAGTACCTTAGCACAAAGGTACGTAGACGAGGTGGTGCGTTTGCATGGAGTTCCGAATAATATTGTCTCAGACCAGGATACTCGGTTTACCTCACGAGTCTGGAGGGGGTTACAGCATGCTTTTGGCACCCAGATACGCCTTAGCACTACTTTCCACCCCCATACCGACGGGCAGACAGAGCGGACTATCCTGACGTTGGAGGACATGCTGCGAGCATGCGTTCTGGATTTTAGAGGGTCATGGGTATGACACTTTCCTTTAGTAGAGTTTTCCTACAACAACAGCTTCCACTCTATTATTGGCATGGCACCATTTGAGGTTTTGTATGGAAGACCATGTCTTTCATCCATTTGGTGGGTAGAGGTTAGTGAGATAGGTGCTCTTGGGCTAGAGGTAGTGCAGAGCACCACAGAGAAATTCTAGCTTGTACGTGAGAGGATGAAAGCGGCTTAGGACCGACAGAAGTCTTATGCTGATTTTCAGAGGAGGCCCTTGGAGTTTGAGGTGGGAGATCATGTTTTCTTGAAGGTTTCCCCTCGACGGGGGTAGCAGAGGTTTCAGAAAGGGAGAAAGCTCTGACCTAGGTTCATCGGACCTTTTGAGGTGTTGAGGCAAGTCGGAGAGGTGGCATCTCAGCTAGCCCAACCACCTCAGTTGGAGAAGGTTCATGACGTCTTCCATGTCTCCCATGTTCGTCGATACTTACACGACGACTCTCACATTATTGACTGGGGAGATTTAGATATGGGAGACGACATGACCTTCAAGGAACGACCAGTCAGAATCGAAGATCGTAAAGATAAGGTGCTCCGTGGACCAACCATTCCCTTGTTTCGTGTGTTGTGGATGCATGGAGGCCTCGAGGAGAGAACTTGGGAGCGAGAAACCCAGATGCACGCTCAGTACCCAAAGTTGTTTTGACTTGTGATTGCTTTGTTCTTCTGAGCTTTGTTTTGATGTTATGCATTTTACCTTTGATATATAGAATTCTTGGCTTGTCGGTTATGAGACCTTTTGTTTCCTTGTTCTCTCGAAGTGTGTAACATGTCCGGGCATGTGGGGAAGGGAAAAACCTGATCCTTAATTGAGACGCATTAATGCGGATGTGATTGAACCCATGCAGGCGAGTCAGTGCCGCCTAAAGCGGATAATATCTCGACATAGGAAAAGGAATTTTCCCCAACCCACGTGTTTGGGCAGTGTGTGGGTTGTGCAGTGTTGGGGGCAGTGTGAGTTGAAAAATCCTAATGTATGGAAGTGGGAAGTCCCAATTCTTAATCGAGACACATTAATGAGGATGCGATTAAACCCATGCAGGCGAGTCAATGCTACCTAAAGCGGAGAATATCTCGACATAGAAGAAATAATTCCTAAACACCTATGATTAGGGTTGTTGGTTGGGTTCCTATTATAACGAGGGACCTAAGAGGTATCTTGTTGGGTTCCTCTGGGTTGGATTTTGGATTCTCGGGGACGAGAATGTTTTAAGAGGTATCTAATGTAATGGACCAGACCTCTCCGTCCCATTCCTTTATTAAAAAGAGGGTCTTGAATTATTCTGGAGTGTAAAATAGACTTTCCCCACACTTTTTAGAATTTTGTAAGTACACGCCGTGTATTGTGAGCACACGCCGTGTACCCCCTCGCCGGGTATACCCCATGTTGAAGGTCGTGTCCTTTCCATGTGAAGTAAATGGGTACATGTTGTGTATCCAATACTAAACGCCATGAAGTCCCTCCCCGCGTACGCGTTACCCTCAAACCGTGTGTTGACCAGTCAACGGCCGCGTACCGCGTTGAAGGCCGTGTTGGAAGCCGCATGGTGGCCGCATGAAATGGCCAAGTACACGCTATGTACCATAAAGTACATGTCGTGTACTTTTGTTTTTCATTCCTATAAAAGGAGGGGTCCCCTCCTCCTTTTCAACACACCCCTCTCCTCCCCTTTCCTCTGAGCAGAGCTCTCCCAAGAGACTCGAAGACTCTTTTTTGTTCCATAACTTATTCGTTCGAGATTCGATTTATGATCCGTCAGTGGCCACGGGATCGTAACGACGAGGCGGAACTTCTGAGCTCGGATCCGTTGTCTTTCCTTCAGCCTTTCCTTTACAAACACCACCCGAGGAGGTTTTTCTGGGGTTCGACAGAAGTGACAGACACCGACAGACGTCTTCTAAAGCTGATTCGGGGGGAGCTTTGTGATCAGAACCTGTTGAGGTAGGGATCTTTCCTTCATCTCTCTAAATTGTGCATCATGTGGGGTGGGTATCCTCTTGTTTTCATGAGAAACGACTGAACCTTTAAACGAATATAATAACTGGTTAAAGAACGGGGATGGAGAAGTTGTTATGTTTATCTTTATATCCTGTGATTTTATGTTGTGAATTGAATAGGCTTATGCCTACTTAAAATCACGATCGTTGTGGGCCTTTGCTTGCGCAATTAAATTCTGCCCTATCTTTCTAGACTATTATGGATGGAAACTTCATGGAATGTGGAAATTGGTTAATCACATAAATTTGGCTGATTAAATGAATATTTGGAACCCTTGTTTGATCACCTCGGTTGAACAAAATGTAATAATAAACATGTGGGTGTTGTTGGGGTTAATTTATGTGAAGGGGGGTGTTATTGTGGGTTGTTTTGGATCGAGTAAGCAGTGGGGATATGGTTGTATTGGTTGTGGGTTGGTGTGAATGCTATGTTAGTGATGGGAAGCGGGGCTGTGATGAACGGTATCAAGGGATGATGATGTATGGTGTGGTTGTGGTTATGGTGGTTGGCAGTAGGGCTGCAGGTATGGGTTTGAATGTGAGCGAACTATGGTTTGTGATTAATAAATAAAAGTGTAAAAGTTAATAAATGGTGGGGCATGATTGTGGAATAGGAATAATAGTTAATGGGGTTGGTTGGTTAATAAGAAGTACTAAGTTGTGTTGCTTGTGTTTTCATAACTTGATTTGTGGATGTCAGGGATATGTTTTACGAATGATCGTTGTGGTTAGTTATAGATAGTTTTCCCAGTAGTTAAGGAAATAATAAATTGATTCTGTTGAAACATGAAAACCTAAATGGGGTTGGGGTTGTTTGTTATATGCATGCTTCGAGTAGCAGTGCCAAGGCACATGATCAGTTCTTGGATTATAAGCCATAGGTTGGGCTGAGTGTTTGGTATATATATATATATATATATCTGTATCTTTGTGTTTTATTTCACCCCACCCATGTTGAGCACTTAGTGTCGAACACTCCCATTTCATGGGAGAGTGTGTTTTCCCCTTAGTTACTAGCTCCTTCCTGCTCCTTCTTCCCTAGGTTGTGATGGCTTGAGGCGACCTTACACCCAAGACTCTTCGAGTAGGTTTCGATTGGGGTGATTTATCCCAAGACTCTTTGGGCGGGTTTTACTATCTCCCAAGAACCTTCGGGATGAGGCCCAGGTGTGTGCGGGTGGGATACGTGGTTGTGAGGCCCAGGTGTGTGCGTGCGGGATATGTTGTTGTGAGGCCCAGGTGTGTGCGGGAAGGATACATGGTTGTGAGGCCCAGGTGTGTGTGGGCAGGATACGTGGTTGTGAGGCCCAGGTGTGTGTGGGCGGGATACGTGGTTGTGAGGCCCAGGTGTGTGCGGGCGGGATATGTGGTTCTGAGGCCCTGGTGTGTGCGGGTGGGATACGTGGTTGTGAGGCCCAGGTGTGTGCGGGTGGAAAGAGTGTGGTAGCATCAGGTTGTTCACTGTTAGGAAGAGCACCTAGCTAGTGGGGGAAAATGGTGCGGGGTACCCAATACTCTTGTTCTTATATACTACTACCTGTTGTGATTGTGTTTTGGTGAGTGTGTCTGGTGAGGTTGGGTGAATATAATTCCTTGATAGGTTTCTTCTGTTGTTCTCACGGTACATTAGGATGTCTCCCCACTTGTGCATGAGAGATTTAGGTTTCCCTTCTGAGTATACTTGTATGCTCACCCTAAGTTTACTTTCAGGTTTCCAGGAGGACTACCAGGGTCGTGCGGGACCCTACTAGTCAGGGAAATTGGAGTTTTTACAGTTGTTGTACTTTTTTTCTTTTGGTATTGTACTTTTGAGCTTTCTTGTACTTGTACCTTGTTTCAGAACTATTTAAAAATGCATGTGGGATTGGTTTGGGTTTATTTATATACACTTGTTCTTTTCCTTTTTGGTGGTTGACTTGTCCTATTTCCCGATCTTAAATAATAAAAAGGGTAATGCCTCCCATATTTGTGAAAACTCATACCCTTGGTGCTAGTCACCACCCCAGGGCCTGCTGGAGGCGGGACTCGGGGGTCATTATCTCCCTTTCACCATTTCCAGCTTAGGAGGGGCATCTTTGGTGGGAGGGGGTCATGACAATTATACCCACATTATCACAATCTTATTCCTTCGGACTTCAAACTTGGTGTTCCTACAAAAATGATTTAATTTTTATTAATAATTATAAAAATTAAATTATAACATTTAATTCATACCTTCACCATAATATCTAGTGTTGGTGATTCTCATGAAAATGTGGGTTTCTTCTAATTAAACTAATCCTCAGAGCAGTTTCAATCTCTTCATTTTCTTTCTCCCAAAAAAAACTCGAGAAACTAGGGCTAAACTCTTATAAAAAAAGATAGGTTCTTGAGATTGAGGCATGAGGTGTGTAAATATTCATGATTTCTAAGATTAATTTATTTGTATAAAACAAACTAACTAACTTAACTTCTAATGCCTCAAAGTATTTTAGTCTCCTATATAAATTGAAACAAAAAACCTGACACGGATAGGTTGTGTAGAGGTCACCCTCCTTTATAACTTCCAAAATATCTACTAAGGATTGAAATTGTTTAGATAGAGTGAAATATTTGAAAATACCATCAAAAAATTTCATTTTTGTGCATATAAAAGAATTTTTTCATGCATGATGACATAATAAACAAAACCCAATCCTTGAAAGAATCGGAGTATATTATGAGTATTTAATAATTGGTAGAGTTTTTTAGAAGATAAATTAAGGTTCAAAAAGGGTTCATAATCATCTAAAAATGACATTAAAACTATATTTTTAAGAAATTCATCAGGAATGGGACAAAAGAGTTGTCTGTGATCTTCTTCATTCCATCTGAAAATTTTAAGAAAATAATTTTACTTAATAAAAAATTCTTATATTATTAGTTTTATTTTAATTTTACAAAATTACCTAGACCATTCCCCTGATACCAATTATAATTACCCGAACTTGTTCTTCTGGATTTAGTGCCAAAACATGATGTGTAATTTTTTATAAAAGAAACTAAATAATTACCCAAAGCATTACATAATAGAGGACCTTTTCCAATCTAGGTTATGTAGAAATAGATACAAATATTACATTTCAAAAAAACTATACAAAACTAAATTAGTTAAATAGAAAAGTCCTTAGTGTGCTTCCTCCTCATAGAAACTCACACCACAAAGTAACTCTACTAATCATGTACAAAAAAGATTTTAAAACATAGGGTGACCATTTAATATGCCCAATAAGGTGTTTAAAAAATTTTAATAAATACTTTTAAAATATTTTCTGGAAATAAAATTATATATGTATATATATTTAAAATTATATTTATAAAAACAATAAAATACATATAATTTTTAAAATAGTAATTTCATTAAATAATTATATTTGAAAAGATAACTGGGATTATTCTATTGAAAATAATAGTTTTTAGTGGGTCATTTATGATACTTGGTAGAGCATAATAAACCCATAAGGCCGCTAGTCATAACTTATATGGAAAAATGTTTCCTTAAGACTTTTGAGTCCACTCCCCATAACATAACAGCCATTATACTACTGCCAAGTTTTTAAAATAATTTTGATGGACCTTCCTTTCTCAATTCTAACCCAAAATTATTTAATAATACATACATAAAATTATTTTATTTAATATAAAATAACATTTATTACACCATTTCATTAAAATTTTGATGAGAGTTTCTAAAACTATTGTTATGATAAATCCTTTATTTTAAATAGATATTTCTATTTTAAATCCATAATTAAAAGTGCATAATAAAATAAATTCATGATTGATTAAAAATACTTGGAATGCTACTTATAAGTTAGATAACGAACATACCTAATCATGTATGAAATACCATGGGGTTAAGATACCATTTTTCACATGAAATAATAACTTTTATAGGCTTAGCAAATAAAATTATAACTATTTTCATTTAACACATATATATAAACCATAAAATGATATATTAAGAGAAAAATTTATAAACTTTTTATATAGATTTATAAATTAATGATTAATACCTTTTTATAAATAAATTGATGTACATTTTTAAATGTATATACACCTAAATATAAATCTGTATACATTATGAATGAAATGTTGATTTGAAAACATAATAAATCCCTTTGATATAAATAAACAATTCCCTTAAAAACATAAGATTAGAGATTAAATTTAAAACAAAACCTTTATCTTAAATTTTTAAAAAAAATATAAAGTTATATATACAAATATGAATACATATAAATTTATATGTATACATACATACATATACATATACATATACATATACATATATCATTATAAACAACATGAATTGGTTAATAATAAAATTAAACCCTTACAAACCTAGGCTTTAGAAAAAAATTAAATCAAAACCCTTATCTTAATTTTTAAAAATAGTTGGATATAATATATAATCGTACATACATATAACTTTATAAAAAAAATAAAATTAACCCTTAAATAAATCCATAATAATGTGGGATTTATAATGAATCCTTTTAAACATTAATTTAAAACAAATATTTTTCATCAAAAATTTTTAAAACAAAGAAATGTGTATGTATATATTTGTATACATACTTATATATATATGTATATATATATATATATATTGGTGAAACTGAACATAAAATAAATTGAACCCTTACACGAGTTTATAAAATTTAGAAGAAAATGTACTTATATAAATTGAAAACAAAAATAACCCTTACAAATCCTTAAACAATAATTTGATAAATAAAAATAGAAATTCTCATACATTATAAGTTTTAAAAATAATTATGGATATTTACATAGACATGAATAAATATGTACATATCCATATATATGTATATATATTTTAAATACATATTGGAAATAAATCAACCCCCTACATGTTTTTTGTATCAAACAAGGGACCGATGCTTTAGGAATTTGAGCAGAATGAGATGGAGGACTTGGGAGGACAAGGATCATATTTTTAGGGTTTATATAAAAAGGGTTTTTATATTTTTATTTGAAAATTTGAAATAAGAAAAGTCACTGATGAAAAAACATTGACCAAAGAGAAAAATAATTGAATAAATTTTAAAAAAAATGAGTTATTTGGAAGTGTGTGAATGGCTTCTGAAGGAAGTTGTGAGAAGGTAACCGAGTCAAATAATATGTTTAATTTTTTTTAAACCATAATCAATGTTATTTTTTGAGAAAACCAAAAACTTTCAAAGAGGAAAACTATTTTGATGATGGAGAATGAAAGAGTATCATGGTTCAATTCTTACTGGTTCGCAGGTTTTAGAAATAAGAATAGTGGAGGAGGAAATAGTTTTGGTAGTTGACCTACTGTGTGATGTGAAAAGGTGTGGCATGAGCTCGATGAGGAAGAAAGATGGATGGATATGATTGTCCTAATTTTATCAAATGGATGGGATTTATTCCCTCATTAGTAAAATGGAGACTGATCAGGGAAAGAGATTAGAAGGCCTGGATGGAGCACGACCCGATCGACTGGTCGAGATCCACTTCGTTGAATCCCCCATGGATTCAATTCAGTTTCAAGGGCCTCCTTATAAGGCTGTACATGGGAGATATTACTCTAATGATACAACACACACACACTTTTGGAGGCTTATACAGGGCCTCTAGCCTGGTCCATGACCCAACTAATACATAGTCTGATTTGTATATGGTCTTATCAAAGAAGTCCATATACACACAGGCCTGACCTGTAACTCGAGTGGTTTTTCACTTAGATAAACCTTGATAGATTGACCTTAAAGTCTTCCCTCATTTGGAATGTGAATTTAGTAAAACATTTATTAGTCATAATCAATATATATATATACTTATATCTATATATATTTGATCACTTTGAACCATTTTATTTTTTTTATAAATAGTTGTCATTATTATTTGGGAATATAATATAATTTTCAGTAAATTATAAGTTTATAATATCAAACATTAGAAACTTGATTAAACATTATAATTACATATCATTAATTTTATTATTGTCAAATACTATTATAAAGTTATTTTAAAATTTTAAAACATCCAATGATAAAATTAAAATAAATCCCCATGGTTAAAAACATCAATGGTCACTAAATATTCTAATAGAAATTTATTTACAACTATCACATAAACCGTATAAATTATTTTTTAAGTAATTCCAAAACATCAAAAATTATTTCTTGCTTATATAAACGGTGATCTACACCCCTATGACTCTTAGTGTCCTTTCTATACTGCTCTCCATAGCTTTTTAAAATATGAAAAATTCAAGGTATGTCAACTAAACATTTGGTCTTCTTGTTTTACTTGGTGGGGCACCATTTTTTTCTAGGAATTCTTATGAGTTTTCTTGATTAGTTGTGATTTTCTATCCTTGTAATGTTATAATGTATTTGTGTTTTATTGATAAAAATTTTCTCATGTTTTATCATTTTCTTGAATTTGCTTGAATCTATAACATTTATTTTCATAAGATAATAATAATAAGTAATAAAAATAACAATGATATTAATTACACTATTACAACATGGGTTCAAGGTATTAAATACTTCCATGGTATTATCTCTTATTGAAACACTAAATATGACCAGATATCCCATAAGTGTGACACACCCTAGGTGAAACCTAAAAATATGGTTTGAGGTGTCCTTTTTTCCCACACTCATAATAAGCCACCTAACTCTATCCTGATGTCTGTTTCACACTCCTTCCTCAGTGCTAGTCATCCTGCTTCCTTTTCCGACTAAAAATAAAACTATAAATACCACCCACTATCACTGACACTATAAAGGGAACTATCTTCCTAGATATTTTCACCTCATCTATGCCACCTTTTTAATAACCTCTATATAGGTGGGTAGGCACATAATAATCATCATAGTTTGAATATCTACCCTTAAAACCATTTCAAACCTCCATACCTTGATATAACCACTATAAACAATCTATGAAAATAAGTCTACTAGTTTAGAAAACTTTATAGAATACTCCATGATAGAATAATATCCATCCTCCAAAGTAACAAACTATCATGACTTTATTGTTCTTAGTGTATCATGATATAACTGTTGGTTTAAGGAATTCTTGAAGGTAATCCAAGTGATATATTCATGAAACTTGGATTGCATGGTAGATTCTCACCACTTTATCCATGGCCCTTTGAGCATATATGTAGTGAATCCAACCATAGAGTCCTTTAGAGTCTTGATAAAGAGGAAAATAATATTTATCCTTTTGATCCATTCTCCCAGAATCTTCTAGACCCTTATCACCAATAAATATTGGTAGATTTTTCTTAGTAAATCCTAACACATGATCCACATTTAATACTAGTTCAACATTATGGACTTTTCCTATAGATTGGATCATACGAATGATAGTTTCCACCAGAACTAAATCTACTGGAGGATTCTCCTATGGAACTTTCTCTATAGCCTACTCTCTAGAAATCCTTAGTATTCATATTGGAGGATCCATGATATAAATACAAGAGAAAAAAAATTGAATATAATTTGATTCCTTTAATAAAGATCAAATTTAAATAACTAAATAAAAAAATTAAAACCTTAAACAAAAACATTAGACATCCCCATACTTCCCATGGTAACTTGAGTCTTTTCATAGAAGTAAGATGATCAGGATACTCCCACTCTACATATTGAGTTTTAGTAGTATTATATTCAGTCTATCAACAACCCCTAGACACAATAGAGTGATACACAAGCATGGTCATAGGATTTAATGAAACCTGAGGCTCTGATACAAATATGTAAAAAACCAATCTAGGTAAACCAATAACTCCACCCGAATTGACATACCATAAGGCTTAATGTGAGTTCCTAATCACCATAGACTAGATACAAGAACCAAAGTATCATACAAGAGTAAATGGGAATAATTTTTACCTCAATAAACATATGATATAAAAAAATAACCAAAGTATAATGGTGGATAACCAAAATATATCATATTTCAAAACAGAAACAACCCATGGGTTTATCTCCAAATAATTATAGGTCACATACATCCCAAACCACCAGTAGGAAACATGGGAAAGGGTATTCATCCTTTATGTGATGTTGTTCCCTTTACATTTATATTGTAAAATTAAAGTTTAAAATGCCTAAAAGAAAAAATAGGGCGTGAGAATAAATTCCCAATAGGATGCCTCTAAGGAATCTATAAAATGTTTATCCGAGAGAATAAATTAGTTCACATTTGAAAAATAATTCTAAAACACAATATAAGAAAAAAAAATTAGATTTTTAAAACATCCTTTGGTTTTTTTTCAAAAATCATTCCAGATTCAATAAAATAGAGGAATATGAAAAATCATATTTTCAATAGTATAAATAAATAAAAAATAGTTTTCAAGTATAGATTCATATAATAATAAAAAGTGGGAAAGTAAGAATACTGAATTATCATTTTTATAATTTAATATTAAATAAATCATAATGGGAAATCCATAACACAAGGATTTACACAACCAAACCACAAAGACACACAAAGGAACACTACCTAAATAATGTAACTCATAATGTCTAGAAACCTTGGTAACTTTGAAAGGCTACCCCATAGTCCCCATGATGTCAAGGACACCTCCCCTAGTGATATATAACTCCACTAGGGTGAGTCTTTATTTAGTTTCATTCCATATTAAAAGGTTAGTCAAGTGTGAAATCACATTTTCATTACATCCTATAAAAAATAAAAATGTTTCATAAACATTTTCCAAGTCACAAGCCAAAGAAATGTTATATAATCATTTTTAAAGGAAAAATACATTTCAAATACAATCCCAAATTTTTTTAAAACGTTTTATATAGTGATCCATACCTCCTTGTTTCTTGAAAATAAATTTCTATTTCAAATCCATATTTAAAAAAATTCAAATATATAAAGTTCATGAAATTAAGTTTATAAAGAAAAAACAATTTGAAAACCCCTTTCATATCCCATAAAGTTCAAAAAATCAATAATATATTTAATAATCAAAACCAAATGAAAGCATAAAATAAAATAATGAATGAAAATGGTTATACCATAAGATACAAACACCAACCATGAGAACGATGAAAAAACATTGCCTCTTCAAGGCCAGCGATAGGAAGAAATTAGTTCCTAAAGAATTAGATCAGATGAAAAAAATGTCAATTCACCATGGATATAAAAGATCCAATGATCTAGTCTCATTAGGTATCAAAATAATGGGGAAATAGAGAGGAAACCTGATTCAAAAGATTCCTCCTACCAGATTATGGAAGTATGGAGATCCAATCCTTCAATTTATACAAAAAATACCCAAAATATAAGGGGAGAGAGACAAAATGACATAAAAGGACATCTAAAATTGATATAAATTGAATTAGGGTTGAAGAGTCAAGTTAAGGGGGGTTATGAAAAAAATTGGTCCAAAATTACAATTAGTCCCTTCTTAAATTACCTCACTAGTGCCACCACCTGCTAGCCGGTGGATATAGGTAGAGTGAATATAACTGCAGGGATCCATCAGTGGGTAGGTGGCAATCTACAAGTTGACCAGTAGTAAATGAAAACTGTACGGCACTCTTCCAGTTGGAACCAACTAGCTAGTGCCCCATACTACCACCAATTGTTGAAATCCCCTCTCTTTACCTATGAATGAACTAAAAAATGAAAATAAAAAAACTTAAATGGATTCACACTTGATTCCACATACTTGGGTGTGATAGAATTGTCCTAATACTTATGTAAATAAAATGTAGATTATTCTATTAGCTATCTATTGTAATAAGATTAACTCAATTCTAAGTTCAATAACTCATGTAATGATCAAAATATCAAGAACTAATAAAATTATAAACTAAAAAATATTCTATAAAAACATTACACAAGGTAATAATAATAATAAATCAATTAAATACAACATTATTCTTATCTTATAAAATAAAATTTAATACACAATATTCTTAAAAAATATCTAATTAAAATATTTTTTATTTATAAAAATATAAATAAAATAAAGTTATAATGAGTCAATCCAAAATCAATATGATGTGGTGATGGAAAATGAATCATATCGCTACATGGATGTGGTAGTTCACACATAGGTATGGAAGAAATTTTCATTTTATATTTGATGGAAAGGAGGTGTAAAATGGT
Source organism: Viscum album (assembly GCA_963277665.1). Taxonomy (NCBI): domain Eukaryota; kingdom Viridiplantae; phylum Streptophyta; class Magnoliopsida; order Santalales; family Viscaceae; genus Viscum; species Viscum album. The sequence continues at coordinate 807,419,794 of OY728126.1, read as the reverse complement.
TGTGTATTCACTATAATAACATCTCTTTATTTTTATGATACCAAAGTAATCATGTTATGATGGATACAATAGATTTAGTGAAGGAAGAAGAAAAAAATAAATTAAAAGGAGTCAGGTAAGATAGTTACCTCTACTCCAGGAAACCTCCTTTGGATTACTCATTAATACTTGAAAATTTTCTCTTAGGAGAAGACCAGGGGATCTAGGAAGAAGGTAATGAAGCTATTAAGGTTTTGGGGTAGGTCTTGGTTGATATATAATGCTAAAAATTCATGAATAATGGAGGAGAGGAGGTTCCATTTAATAAGTGAGGGATAAGGCACACATGGAATTACTTAAAAGATTTAAACAATATGAATTCGTTTTCTTATGAAAGTGGCACATAATAGAAAAAAATACTAGTAAAAGTTATTATTTGTGATGGGTTATTTGTGACAGATTTAAATTCATCGTAAATAATCTATAATAATTTTTTTAATGAATAATATAATCCATCGAAAATACTATTTTTTCCATGGATAATAGAAACAGATGATATAATCTATCATTATCAGTCAATATGACTAGATTAATAGTGATGGATAACAATGTTAATAATATAAGGTCCTACCAACATCAATTTTAGTGACGGATAGTCTCTCACTATTTTCCCACTGTAAAAGAATTTCATTAAAAAACATGTGAACCCATTTCTCCTCTGATTATTTTTTCTTCTACTTCGCCTAGAGACCTCCCTTCATGTGTCCCATCCACATCCCACCCCAAAAAAAATTACACCTGATTTCTTAGTGGTTGAAGTTTGAATCCCCCATGTATGTACTCTTCTTCACTCTTCCTTCCTTCTTTTTTCAATTTCCCCTTCCCTCTCACTGTAATTTGTTTAGTAAAACCCTAGGTCAACAAAATTACTCCTTTTTTATGGTTTATTTATTATTCAGGATTAATAATGGTTTATTATTCCCTACTTAGGTGTCCACCATTAATGACGACATGTTATAGATCTGTATGGGTTGATTCCACTTTATGTTGAGGTAATTTTTCCAATATTTAACCTATAAATATAAAATATTTTTTATTTGGGAATTCGTTTTTGTTTATTTTGAGTTTAATATAAATTTTCAATTGAAATATGGTTTGAAAAATGTTTTTAAGGGTAGTTTCCATGTTTTTCATGATTGCATTAAAATTAATCACTTGTTTAGAATTTTTTAATGAGTTGTTAGCATGATGTACAAGTTTGTTTAGACCACATATTATTGTTTCATATTTGATATTGTACATATATATTGAGTTTCTTAATAATAATATATTTATGATTATATTATTTTAAAGTGTCCATATAATGTGATTGATTGACATGTTTACTTATATAATTATTTTATATTTTAATTATTACAAAGCAAGATGTATGTGTAATATTTGAACTACATGTTCATGCTTACTGATTGTATTAATTATTTTAATGTTACATATTCCCATACTGGTGTAGTCTAGTTGTTATTCCTTTGATATGTCTCCTGGGAGGTCTCAGTATCGAGTCTCCCTGAGTACTTGTAGGCATAGTAGTTTCTTTGTTTTTTGTAATACCCCTCCTATAACTATTGTAGTATATTTTAATGTTACATGTCATTCATCAAATGATATTCAATTATTAATCTTATGGTATTTGATCATTTCCTATGTTTACGATTAGTTAAAATATCTTATTAAAATTTATTAAAATTTATTTAGAATTAAAAAATAATTAGTTTTACATAATAAATATATGTAATAATTAGTGAAATTTTTGTGAATTTTTTAAAAAATATAAAAATTACTAAAAATTGTGAAAAAATCGCAATAATTTGTAAAAATGTTTTAATAATTAAAAAATTATTATTAATTATTAAATTATTTTTAATAATTAATAAATCGTTATAAATTTTAGTAATAATTGGTTAATATTATAAAATGAGGATAAATTGTAATAGTTTATAAAAAAATATAATACCAATAACTATTAAAATTAAGTAATATTTATTTAAAAAATTATTTATTAATAATTAGTATAAATTTTGTAATAACTTGTAAAAATACATAAAAAATACTAACAATTATTAAAAATTCACAACAATTAGTTAAAATGTTGTAATTGATATAAATAATTAGTCATAATCCTAGTTATTTAAGGTGTGTGGAACACAATGATGATGAGGGTCCTCAATGATAAAGCGCATGGCGTGTGCAATGCCACTATGCGCTATAACAAACTATCATGCACGCGCCATGGTGCACCTTCCCAAATATTCCATGGCGAACCATGGCATCGCACAACACTTCCTAACACTAGTCATGGTGTGATGGTGCATCATGGAATATTCCATTAATAACTATGGTAATAATCAATAAATGATTTGTAATAATTAATAAATAATTAGTTACTATTAGTAATAATTAGTACGTGTTAGTATTAATTTCTAAATATAACTTAATAAATAATTTTATTGATTAGTAAAAATAAATAAATATTAGTTATAATTAGTAAATAAAATATTTAATACATTGTAAAAATATATATAAAAAATATTGACAAATTTTAAAAAATTCACAATAATTAGTAAATATGTAGTAATAATTTAAAAAATAATAATAATTAAATAATTTGTAATAATTAATAAACACTTAGTCAATATTAGTAATAATTATTAAATTTTAATATTAATTAGTAAATATTTGTAATAATTTTTAAATATTAGTAAATTATGATAATTTCTAATAAAATGAAATAAAATTAATTACATAATAACAGTTATTTAAAAAATAAATAATTAGTGGAAATTTTTTAATAATTAAATAATTTATTAGTCATTAATAGAAATTTTGTATGAATAAAGAAATAATTAGTAATTATTAGTAATAATTAGTAAATATTATTAATAATTTGATAGTATTAGTAAAAATTATAATGATTTGTAGTTTTAAAAAATATAGAAACTATAAATTATTATCCAAAATTAATAATATTTATTAAAAATGTAGTTATAATCTGCAAACAATTACTATTAATCACTAAATATTTTTAATAATTAGTAATAATTAATAAGTATTATTTTCCAATGAGTAGTACCCAAGTGGTTGAGGCTCTTGCTTGGCATCTGAATGAACTATGATCAAATCTATGAAGGGGCAAATTCCTTATTACTATAGCAGTACTAAAATAGTGGTGGAACTATAGTAGCGGTGGTACTGTACTGGTGACAGGTACTATAGTAGGAACTATATCAGTAGTGGTACTATAGAAAGCATTGTAGCATCTCAGTACTGTAGAATTACTATTCATTGGAGGGTTATTTGGGCTAAAAATGGGATGTCAAGCCTTGTATTAGGGAATTTTTCCCCTTGACCTTCAGGCCACTCAAATTAGAACTATGGTTCATGGGCCTTCGGGCTATGTAATGGGTTCCCCTCTACCCATAAAAAAAGACGTTCCTTTATTTAATAATAAAAATTTACTTTGATCTCATCTTTATAAAAAAAAGTATTAGTAAAAATTAGTAAAAATTTGTGATAAGTGGAAATAATTAGCCATAAATAAAATTTAATAATAATTTTTAATTAATCACAATGAGTAATAATTATTATTATTTCTATTGTATTTTTAAATAACTATGGACTAAGGTGCTAGAAACTAGGTTTTATTACGCAGTTATGATTGGATAAATCATCATAAAAAACCTAATGGGTGTGGTATAAATCTTTCTTATATTGAGAGTGTTGAAAATTTTATATCTTTTTCATCATCAAATTCAGAATTTATTTATGAAGGAATAATTAAATGTCCATAGAATAAAGTGATCTTAGGAGATTCAAAATGTTGGCAATTTTGGACTTTAGCTACTCCATTTTTCTTTTCAGAAAGATTATATTTTTTTTGGTATCAACATGGTGAATTAAATTTAGAAGAAAAAAAATTGGTTCTAGATCCATCACTTAAAAATTTAGTATAATAGGTTGATGACCCATATATTCAAGAAATAGAAACTCAAAATGATAATCCAAATCTAGAATCTAAACCAAATCAATTTTACAATTTATTAAAAAAATTTGAGGTGGCCTTACATCTGGGTTGCTAGATAAAAAAATGTGAAGTTATTAAAAATTTTATGGCTATTATATCATATTTTGTAATCTTAAATAGTTGTTTTGATCAAATATTTTGTTTAGTTAAATCATTTTTTTCCTGATGGAAATACATTAACTGCAAGTTTCTATGAATGTAATAAGATATTTCATAATTAGGGTCTTACGTTTCAGAAGATCCATGAATGTTAAAATGGATTCATATTATATTATGGTGATTATGAATCATTAGTTAATTTTCTAACATGTGTAGAATCTAGGTATAAATAGGCACAAAAGGTAATTCAAGATTTCTTGGAAAATGGTTGAGGTATTTTCCAATTAGACCACATTCACAGCGTTTATTTATATCTTACAACATAGCTTCATTGATGATAAGGAATAAATAAAATATTTATGTCACTAAAAGATTAAATCATTTATGTGATGGTAATTCATGGAAACAATTTAATCAGATGAATTATTATATTTCTTCAGAACCTCATAACATATGGTTGATTCATTTTGTTAATGGTTTTTGTCCATTTTCTTCTAACTGTAGTCAATATTCTGGTTGGCCTATTTTCATAACTTTTTACAACTTACAAACTTGGATTCTGATTAAGGAACCATATATTTATATTTTGTGGTATTAATTATAGGAAATTGAAAGAATAATATCGATGTTTATTTGAAGACACTGATTGATGAGTTAATTTCATTATGTAATGATGGTGTAACTATATATGATATAGATGAAAATCCGAATTTTTCACTAAAGGTTTCATTAATGTGGACAATCAGTGGATTTATATTATCTATTATTTTATCTGGATGGAGTACACATGGTTTAAAATCATGTATATACTAAATGGTTGAGAATAATTTTTTTATGATTTTAAAAGTTATATGACTCATTATTTTGACTTTCATCAGATAGTTATCCTTACGGATCACCTTTTTTGAATGAATAGAAATAATTTTCCAGAAGTTAGAATTGAAAGAGATGAACCTCTAGTAGTTCTCTGAGGTATTTAAGTAAAATATATTATATCTTCCTCACCTATTATTACTTTTAGACCAACTATAAATGAAAAATATATATATATGTAGTTTCCATAGAGATTATAATTAAAAAAATTAGAGTATTTTTTAGGAACTATCATACTAGTATAATTTTTTGCTTCATCACATCTTAGATGTAATGGATATTAGGAACAATTATTTTGATAACATATTTTATATTGTGTTAGACACACCTACTATGACCAAAGATAATGTAAAGGCATGGTTAGATCTTACCCAAATTTATAGACATCCTGAACATGAATTATTTGAATATGAAATATCACACAATTTAATGATTCCAAAAGTAGCTTATGAACTTTCAAAAGAAATTAATTTATTATTCTATTAATGGATTAGATATTTTATGTTACCAGATAGTTATTCATCTAATTTGTATTTTTGTGTCAAAAATGGACATATTACAGGGTTAAAACTCCCATGTCATAATGGAAATACTATTTCCCGATGGGATTAAAGAGTTGTTAAATTCTTCAATCTATGAAATTATGATAAAAATATCATATTTCTTCCAAGATATTTGTATGGTAACATCTGATTATGATACATTGAGTACTCAGAAAAATTATTTTGTTTTAATTTTATGTAAATTAGAGAAAATATTCTCATCGACTTTATTTTACTCAATGGAACATTTAATATTTCATTTTCCATATGAATATAAATTTAGAGGGATGATATAATTTATATTAATGTACCTATTTGAGAGATGTATACAAAAATTAAAGAATAAAGTATGTAACAAATCATTGGTTGAAGGGTTGATTACAGAATCATAATTATAGGATAAATTTTAAATTTCTTCTCTTATTATTTTCAACCTAAATATCCTTTAAAAAAATAATCGTATGGGTCACAATGAGGAAAATTTTTATGATGTCATGGATTATTAATTTTTAGTTTTTAATTAGTCGAATCTTGATTTTGGTGATTATCGTAAATGGTGGATTTCAGATGAAGAACTTCTCAGAGCTCAAATATTTGTTCTGCTAAATTGTGAAAAAATGACATGATTTTTGTAGTAAGTACTAGTTTTTATTATTTTTTAAAAATTATGTGATAAATTTATATATGTAATTTTTTTTAGACTATAGGATTACCATATCAAAAAAACAATCTATAAAATTTATCCATGCTGCCCTTAAAAACTACAATAAAAAAATCATGTAGGTTTCAAATACTATAAAGTTAAGTTTTTTAAGATGGAACAATAAATAAATTTTGTAATAATATCTATTATTAACATTTTTTATTTTTTTTAGGAAATCTAATATTAAAGTAATACTGATAGTTGATTATGTGTGCTAAAAACCTTTCCATATAAATTGGTAAAATCTTATAATTGGAATATGGTTAATGGATTTCGACTTCATATATGCATATATGATGAGTCAAAGAAATAAATGAATAGTGGTTTTTATTTGAAAGGATCACATCATAGAGAAAGTGAAGTTGGACTTTTTGGCATGTTGGATGAAATAAGTGAGTTATGTTATCTGGGACCAAATTATATTACAATTTATAAATTTCATTGGTTTGATACTGGTCAAGTGTTTCAAGTTCAACCATGACATGGAGTCATTTAAATTAAATATAAAAGTATTATTACCTCAAATGAACCATTTATGTTCACAAATCAAACACATCAAGATTATTATGCAAATTACTATGTTATTTTGAGAGATTTAAAAGACTCTTTGAGTGTAATAAAAATTAAATCTCATGACAATCGGTTTCTTAAAAATGAAAATTGTTTTTTAAAAGTGTAAAATGTTGAAAAAATTTATGAAATTTTTCTAAATAAATATCTTACCAAACGAGATATAAATATCGGGGATGAATTCCCCCAGTTAAGGTTTGATGATAACAATAAGGTCACTGAAGTCATAAGGGATAGCGAAACTAAAAATCATATGGGATTTGAAGATGATGAAGAGGAATATGAAGACATTTTAATCGATGAAGATAAGGATGAAGATGAAAAATGATGTATTATATTATAGTATTTATTATTTTTTTATATTTTATATCTGTATTAATAATTATTTACAGGTAAAATTATTTGTTTCAGATGGATGAAGATAGTCCCAATGATCTATTTCATCCCCTCACTGATGCTGGTATTTTTTATTTTTTTATTTTTTATATTTGTATTAATAATTATTTACAGGTATGATTATTATTTTCTTGTATTTATTTCAAAGTAATTATTATATTATTTTATTTATTAGTATTTTATTTGATATTTATATTAAAAATTATTTATAGGGAATATAATTATTATATCATGGTATTTATTAGTTTTTACATTTTATATAATTATTAAAAAAAATTATAGGTAAGATTATTTGTTTTAAATTGTTAGAGATGGTTCTGATGATGTATTTCATTCTCTTGTTAATGTCAGGATTTCCGATGATGAGCCCAATTTATCTAACCAATAGTATATTGTTACAAAATTTCCTATTTGGAGGGGCATCAACTTGTATATTCATGATTTTAGACCATGTTCCAAAAAGATGTTCATATCTTGATTTTGGTCATTGTTTATGGAGGTATGTTCAATTGTTTAATGTATTCATTTTATATTATGTTTTTTTATTAATTTTAGTAATAATATTTTGATTTTTTTATTTATGGTTTTTCACATTTAACATTTTGGAAGAATGGTGTGATTTTATGAAATTATATTTCTACACCATGGGTGTCAAGGGATCACGTTCCCATTGTTGTTTGACATCCGATGTTGGACCACTGAATTGTACATTAATAAATAATATATTTTATTTTAAATTTATTTAATTGGTAATATGTTATTTTTAATTTTTTTTCATAATATATGCTCTCCAATCAATGATAACATGAGTGCTCTTATTTGTGACGAGTGATAGATTTGTATACATCAATGTTTTTATTGGTTTTTACACAACCTAAGAAAGAGATACATAGATAGTTCTTCCATTACTATTTTCAGTCAGTCTTAATTCTCTCATTAACCATACTATATCTCAGATCATGTATGATATGGATTGTGATCCTACAATATAGGATATAGTTTTAAGATGAGGTCATCATATGGGTGTCGAAATTGGAGGAAGCAGTAGCTCACACATAGAGATGGGACTCGTACATTTGGTATACATCAACGACATATGGTAAGTAATATTATTTATTAATTCATGTATTCTTTAAATGTAATTTTTTCTATATTATATATTCCTTTATTGACCCCTCTATTATAGATTTTGATGTTTACAAAAACATATACATTGATCCTAGTATAGGATAGCTTGTCAATGAAAGACATCGCTATATTGTGGTTAGTATTTTTCAATTTTACTTAAATTAATTTTATTATTATTTTAATTTATAGTTATATTTTAAGGGGGTGTATAAGACCAAAACTTATCATTCATGAGAGATTCAAGCTGAGACCAAAGCAGATGCCAATTGTGATTCAGGTTTTGATAATGGGGCTTGGATACATGTGACTATGCATGGTGTCGAGAAAGGTTGGTTTATTGGTATTGGGTCGCAACTGAAACCTACTAGATATTGTAATTCTTCTATAATGACATTGGTCAGCATGAAGGTATATCATATTGATTCATCATCATCATCCACAACATAGTATAAAGAGAGATTGTGAGATTATGATGAGATGATACAGCAGATGCAGAGAGAGTGGGAGGAGGAGAATGATCAATAGCATTGGAGAGATGATGAGATGTTTAAGTATATGTCATGTCTTGTGCATGGTGTTTGTATGGATTCCCCCCCCAACCCTTTGGGTGATCCTCCTCCTCCAAATACTAGTTTATCCTTATTTTTTGTTAATGTTATGTATTCTTATTTAATAGGCATATTATGTGTGAAGTGGTGTAATAATGTTACTCATTTTTTTATTATTTTTAATTATTTCTCTATTTTTCTATTTTTTTATATTTTTATTTTTTAAAATATTTAAGTAATTGTGACATATTTTGTAATCTATCACCCTTATTTGTGACTATAATAATAGTCCTTCACAACTAATAATTTTTTTTAAAAACTATCACAAATAATAATATTTTTTATTCTATTTTCTATGATGATTTTTTTATGGTGGATTCTCAATGATAAAAAACATTAGTGATGGGAATCTTTTGTAAAAAAACATCAAAAAAATCCTAAAATATAATTATGAAGGCTTAGAAGGTATGATAATATAGGTTTTAAATCTCATCAACCAATATAAATTATATGAGTTTATGTGGTGTTCTCTCCCTTATCTCATAGTTTAACCCCTGGTGCATTTTTTAAACCTTAACCATAGTAACAATTTTTTACTATTTTTACTATTCATTATAGAAGAAAACAAAAGTTGGTTCATTAAAAAATTTAGATATGATGATTCTAAATATGGTATCCATTTTATAAAATTTAATTTCTATAAATATAAAAATTTAATTTTAAAATAATCCTGAAAAAATCAATCAAAACCCTTTTTTAGGAAAAAAAACATTTTAAGTATAAAACAGAGTTTACTCTCACCCCTTTCTTAGATATTACTATTATATAAATAAAAAAATAATTTATTGAATATATAATAAAAAAATTCATTAATATTATTAATCAATTATTGTTAATTTAATTTATTATGATAAAAACACACTCTATATATAAAAAAATTATAAAAAAATAACTCGTTTTACCTTTAAATTATTTTATCTTTATTTATAACTTTAAGATAACTATCGTATGAATTATTATTATTTTATTCATATAAATTATAAATATATTTAATTGAAATCATTTTTAAATAGTTATAAATATACTTTTTTTGAATAAGAATACATAACTTGTAGAAAAAATACATTTTTTTAAAAAATTGTCTTTTAATCATAAATTATTTTATTAAAATTGATTACTTATTAATAAAATTTTATCATCATAAACCATTATAAATATATTTTATAATGTGGTTAATCCAATTCTTATTCATCAAACTAATGATTAGGTTATAAGGTTATACTATATCACAGTTTAGTTAGAATTGGGGCTCTATGTAAAGAAAGCTACCAAATACCCCATATTTATGTCAAAGGAAATACATATAAAATCTTGGGGTGTTACATTCATTGATAATTTTATTAAATTTTATCGAGAGTGTATTAATTTGTTTATTTTTTTTCACTGCATTTATATTCCATGCATTATGTTCATATTTTTTAAGTTTGGTTTATTATGTTTTTATTATTAGTTATTTTTTTTTATTTTAATGATATGTTTATTAATAAATTAGGGAAACATTAAATTTTTATTTTTTGATAGATCTCAATTATCACTCATGTGTTATCAAAACATGAATAAAAAATAGTGAATTAATTTCCCAAAAAATTAATAAATCAAATGAGTTTCTATATCATACCTAAAATTAAATATACGTTTAAAATATAAAATCTAATTTTAGAAAAAAAAATACATATTTAATTTTTAATTCCAAATTTCATTTCAAAAAAATTGTTTTGATCACTTCAAAATAATTTTAAAATCATTCAAAATGTTGATTAATGGATATAGTATCAAATGTACGGAATATCTTCAAATTTATATATAAAATCACTATTCTAACTTTAAGATATAAAATATTAATTTAAAATTAGGAAAACTTTTATAAACTCTTTAGGATTATTTAAGAAATAATAATCATTAAATAAAAAAATATTGTAAATACTAATAGTATGGATTTCAATAAAATAATCATCCTTTAAGGTTGATATCTAGAATATGTATCCTAATTTTTCAATAATTTTAATATATTTACCAATAATAAAAATCATTGACATTTTTTAAAAAATCGATGATCAGACCTCATCTAAAAACAAGGATGAATCTTTCAAGGATATATGATAAATTCATCATAAACATGATAAACCATTACATGATTGATTAATAAACCATTAAAATAATGTTCAGATTGATATACCTTAGGTTTTGAACACAGATCTCTTAAAATATTTTGTAGATTGGTCTGTAAGTGTCAGCTTCTACGAATACTTGATAAAATAGGATGAGTGGTGGCATGTCAAGGGCTATTTAAAAAAGAATCTAAAACATTTATCATCAGTTTCTAAAATCATACATAGAATATAACTTTAGTTGTGTTAAAAAGATAAACACTAATAAAAGAACATTTTATAGGTGTGAATTTGTTCGCCAATAAATGATGACATTTATCAGTTCAATAATTAACAGTGATAAAAATATTGTACTCCTTACACAAATTTTTTTTAATCTCATGAAACACTCAAAAACCCATAGTTAATCTTATTATTTCTCAAGGATTATCATTGTTAATATTGGTTCAAATAAAGTCCAAGGAATTTGAAAGAATAAAGTGTAACTAAAATATTTAAATATTATACATTATATAAAAACATTACTAGTACTTAATTATATTTAAATATTATTAATTATATTTAAAATTTTATGATTAATTATATAAAGGTATAAATATTTTTTACAATATATTATTAAATATCTAAATTTATATTTAAATATAAAAATATTAAAATAATACATTTATATAAAAAATGATTTATAATAAATTAATAATTATAAAAATTTATCTAATTTTAATTCAATATATAAATTTTAATAATTATTAAGTATATTTTTATATTTATAGTAATATTTAAAATTTTAATTAATTATATAAATTAATAATTATTTAGTACTATAAAAATGTATAATTGATACTAAATTATTATTATATTAAGAAAGTATATATAAATTGAATATTTCAAAATATATTCTTTTTAACCAATTACATAAAAAATATAAATGTTTAAATATTTATCATAGTATATTATTAATTATAAAACTATAAAATTATAAGGAAAAAAATTAAATACTTATATTTAAGTAGATTTATAATTTCTAATATATAGATATATTATTTTACTAACATATGTATATATTATAATGATTAAATTTAAAAAATATAGTTAATTGTTCATTACATTTAAAATTTATTAATTATAATTAAAAATATTTTTATTTATATAAATTTAATATGGTACAAACCCTATATTTGGGAGCCCCAAACTCATGGCCCTGAATAGACTTAATAAAAAAATGCACCCATAAAAGGTAGAAGGATTTGTAGGATCACTGGCTACATGCGGGGATATTTAACATTGGTGATGTATCACTGGCTGCATGAGGGGATATTTTCTCATTAGGGGTGTGTCACTAGCTGCATGTGGGGATATTTAACATTAGGAATGTATCACTGGCTGCATGTGGGGATATTTAACATTGGGGATTTATCACTGGATTCATGATAGTATATTTAACATTGGTAATGTATCATTGGTTGCATGTGGGGATATTTAACATTGGGAATGTATCACTTGCTTCTTACAGGGATATTTAACATTTGGAATTTATCACTGGTTGTATAAGAGGATATTTAACATTGGTAATGTATCACTAGCTGCATGCAAGGATATTTAACATTGGTAATGTATCACTAGATGCATGTGGGGATATTTAACATTGGCAATGTATCATTCGATGCATGAGGGAATAGTTAACATTGGGAAAGTATCTCTGAATATATGCATGGATATTTAACATTGAGAATGTATCACTGATTGCATGTAGGGATATTCAACATTGGGAATGTGTCGCTAGATGCATGTGGGTATATTTAGCATTGGGGATGTATCACTGGTTGCATGTGGAGATATTTAACATTGGGTAAAGCATAACACAAATTCCACAAAAAATACATAAAGATAAAAAAAAGAAAAATTGTTAGCCACCAAAAGTAAACATGAACTAGATATCACATCCATACATTCATCATTTTTTATTAACTCCGCCTACATTGAGATCCACCTCGGTTTGTCAGGTGTCGACCTTACCTCTGTAGAGAAGGATGCCTTGAGGTATTTTGATATTCAGATAAGTTTTCTATTTCTAGAGCCTCTCCATAATCATCATGTGCAGTAGTATATATGCCCTCATAGTCATAAAGGTGTGGTTTTTCATGTTCTTTACCAAAAAAGTTTAGTTTTTTTACATCATCTCCAATTAAGGTTTAATACCAAGTGAGATATTTCTTTCTAGATAGGCACTATAAAGACCGAAACTTCTCATACATAGGTATTAAATCTTTTTAGATTAATATTCATTACATTACACAAACACATTCCTAATGAACATAAATGTATAGAGCCTTTGGAAACTTAGACACATAAAATACTGGATCGTAAGTGAGATACATAATCTCCCACAAGGTTCTTCATAACTATAACCCTTCTTATACATATCATACCTAATACCTTTCATTATAAACTTGATAAAGGTATCATAAGAAAGGGTGAAATCAAGTTCTTGGTAAGGTTAAACCAGGGAGATATCAACCTATCATTAGAATAAGGGTATGAGAACATGATGATAACATTTAAAAACCATACCATATATATCATAGATCATAAACATGAGTCATGTCATAAATATTGGAATTCCATAAGACATTAATAATAATTTAATCAAAGAACATGAACCATGAGAGAAAAACATTGTCATAATACATAGACATGTGGCATACACATAAGTATATAAAATAATTTCCTTAGTAGTTCAAGGATTATTGTGAAGACTATTATTGTGGAATGAGTTCACTCCCCAAATAATCATAGTAGTAAATGTTCACTCCCAATACTATTATATTGGAAGGAGTCTCTTACATAACTTGGTTCACCCCCATTCTAATTCTATTTATCTTATGAGATATCAATATTTACCCAATGCATTAGAGGGATATATAGGTCATACACTTCACATAATGAAAATCATACTTATGTGTTCCATAAGATCATAATGCATTCACCATATTAGATTCCATGAAAAGAAATTGGTTTTGTAAACATTTAATCATAACATAACATGTGGAAAATAAAGAGGTTTCATAGTCATTTCATCATTTCATTAAAACATAACCCATGGAAAAAGAAGAAGGTTTCATAATCATTTTATCACGGTATAACCCTTAGAAGACACACGAGTTTCATTAATATATTGTCATTATTAACATAAAACATAAATTGAAAGAATAAGAATGGTATCCTTGGATCATTTCCCAAGTAAATCATAAGTAATATCAAAGGATGACGTCTTAGATGGAAAATGAATTTGATATATTGTTTTTAATATTTCTTGAGAAAAATAACTTTTATATGAAAATCACATTTTAAAACTAAAAAATCATAAAATATTTTTAAAATAATTTAATTTTGAAATAATATTTAAATATTATAAAAGAATATTCAAAATCAAATAATGGTCATGACGGTGTAAATTTTATTTTTATGTCATGCATGTTAATATAAAGATTCCTTTTACATTTTTAGTAAAATACAAACGGGCCTTCTTTGGAAAATAATATGAATATTCCTTTCAAAAAAATTGTAAAAAGTTAAATATGGGTAAAAAATTCTTTAATAAGTAATTTTTAGAATGTTAAAAACATTTTTGAAGAAAAATAGAAAATATGTTTTTGGAAGAAAAAGGGTTCTCGACTGAAGAGGGAAATGAAGACGATTTTTCATTAAAACGTTATTTTGAACTCTTGTGTACATAAAGAGATGAAAATGAAGGGGAAAATGTATTCTAATGAGATAACAAGATGAGAATAAAATTAACAAGTTTCTTTATATATGGAACTTAATATTTCATCAATGGAAGCAAAATCATGAATAATCTTGATAAATGATGAGATTCTAATATAAAACCCTTACCACTTTGGTAACTTTGAATCACATTCCCCATGAATAATAATAATAAATGAAACATATGATATTATGAGAATAAATAAATTCATGATATTACATGTTAAAGGGGTTTTATATACACCTCATAAAATAAAATAGGTGTTTAACATAACATGTGTCTCAAAGAAGAAAAATTGACACTACGCCAAAATTTGTATTTAGTAGTGGTTTTTTTCGTTTAGTGGGGGTTTGAACCACCGCTAAATCATTTTGCGGTGATTTTGGAAAACCATCACCTAATCGTCTGTTGGGAAATAAATAGCAGCGGTTTTTTAAAACTGTCGTAGAATGATTTAGCGACAGTTTAAATCGTCGCTAAATCGTTCTTAATTTTATTAGTGGCGGTTTTTTAGTGGCAATTATTTATTTATTTATTTATTTATTTATTTATTTATTTATTTATTTATTTATTTATTTATATCTTAATTATTTATTATTTATTTATTATTTATTATTTATTATTTATTATTTATTATTACCATGCCCATGTCCATCTCTATACAAAAGTCCATGTCCATGCACATGCCCATGCCATATATAGAAATTCTATGTTGGGTGAGATTTAAACCCCTAACCTCTTGTTTATTCTCCAAAGATTTTACCACTCCAGCAGGCTTTTTATGTGGTCAATAAATCGAATTTAATATACTTATATATATATATATATTAATTTCAAAAAAAAAATCCATAATAAATAGATACACGCAAAATAGTTATTAATCAATAATGATTACTCAATAATCAATAATTTTAAAAAAATTAATTAATAATTATTAAGTAATTATTAATATTTAATAATTACTAATTAAAAATTACTAATTAATAAATAGAATATAAATGAATAATAAATAAAGAAATATATAATATGAAAATAAATGGTAAATAAAAAATAGTAAATAATAAATAGTAAATAATAAATAGTAAATAATAAAAAGTAAATAATAAATAGTAAATAGTAAATAGTAACTTGTATATAATAAATACTAAATACCAAATACTAAATAATATATAATATATAATATACAATATACAATATATAATAGATAATACATAATATATAATACATAATATATAATACATAACATATAATACATAATATATAATATATAACATATAATATAACATATAATATATAATATATAATATATAATACATAATATATAAGAAATAATATATAATACATATTATATAATACATAATACATAATATATAATATATAATATATAATATACAATATACAATATAAAATATATAATAGATAATAAATAATTTATAATAGATAATTTATAATATATAATATATAATACATAATACATAATATATAATGCATAATATATACTATATAATATATAATATATAATATATAATATATAACATATAATATATAATTAATGTATAAATAATAAATTAATTGAAAAATAATTTAATACATGATAAATAAATAAAAAATTAATAATAAATTAATTAATAACAGATAAATAAATAAATAATAATGAAATAAATAATAATTAATAATTAATAAATAGAAAATAGTAAAAAATAAATAAATAATAATTATATATTATAAATTATAAATTATAAATTTATAAATAATTAATAAATTATTTAGAATATCTTAATAATTAATTAATTATTAATTAATAAATTAGCAATATTGAATAAATAACTAATAAATAAATAAATAAATAATAAATTAATAATAAACAAATAGAAAATTAATATTTTCTAAATTAAAAATAAATTAATAAATAATAAATAATAAGTTATAAGTAATAAATAATAAATAATAAATAAATAAATAAATAGATAAATAATTAAATAATTAATAATTAATAATAACTAATAATTAATAATTAATAATTAATAATTAATAATTAATAATTCTTAATTAATAATTAATAATTAATATTTAATATTTAATATTCAGTATTTAATATTTAATATTCATTATTTAATATTTAATATTCATTATTTAATATTTAATAAATAATTAATAATTAATTAATAAATAATGAATAAATAAATAATAAATTAATAAATAACAATTTATTAATAATTAATTAATTCATAATTAATTAATTAATTAAAAAAAATTAATAATTAATGTTTACATAATAACTAAATAATAAATAAATAAATATTAAATATTAAATAAATAAATAATAAATATATAAATAAATAAGAAATAATATATAATAGATAAATAAATAATTATTATTTAATTAATAATTAATAATTAATTAATTAATAATTATTAAATAAATAAATAAAATAATTAATTAATTAAATCATAAAACGTTAAGAGCCTCTTAAAACCCTAGAAGCACTAAAATGACCATAAAATCTGATTCGGGGCTCCTTTTTCAGCACCACAACTAGTCAAATCAAGATCATGAAATGAGATTCGATATGATATGTGGTATAGGCTGAACAGACAACTGGATCGAAAGTTAAAACAATTTGAATTTTAAGAAATCGGGGTCTGCAACTAAATCCTTTGTTTCAGAGGCCTTCTAGGCCTTTTTCGAAAAAAGGGGATACAATACTTAAAAATTTGGTACCATACCTAAATTGTGTAGAGCTCATCGTATACTTTGATTTGATATGTGGTAGAACCCAAATGAACACTTGGATTAAAAGTTATGGCAGCTTGAAGTTTGATTTCGATTTACAACTTTTGAAATTTGAATATTTTTTCCTTTGATTATCACATCATTTAAATCTCACTTTATTTTATCTCATTTGATAAGCTTTGATTTCATTGGTTGTGGAGCTGAAATGGACTCCCGGATCAGAAGTTATGGTCATTTGATGCCAATGTCTGTTCTTCAACTTATTGAAGATTTGTTTTCAGTTAAAAAAATTATTAACTAAAAATTATAAATATTTATTAATTAACACATTATAAATAATTAAAATAATAAATAATAAACTATGCTTGATTTAAAATAATAATTAATAATTAATAATTAATAATTAATAAATTTTGTAAATTTTGTAAAAAAAAATTCTTCAATTTTGCGGCGGTTTTGAAAAATGTTCCGCTAAAAAAATTAAATTTTTTTTCGATGAAATTTTAAAAAATTTATAAAAAAAATTAAAAACATTTAGAAATGGTTTTTTACAGTGGATTTCAAAACCGCCACTAATTTTTTGAACAAAAAAATTTTAGCGGCGATTTTGAAAACCGCCGCTAAAACGTTGTTGTCTTATAGTGTGATACAAAAATCTCTTACCTTAAGTCTTGACTTCCTTCATTCACATTCAAACCTCGTGTATAATAATTATATGTTTATTAAATTTCTATTAAGGAATCATACATATATATATCATTCCATATGTTATTTACTTATGACCTTTTATTATCTATTTATTAACAATTCCATGTTAAAGTCACATTTCAGGCAATAACTGCTTTGTTTTTCAGGTATATTTTTATTTTTTATTTTTGGTCATATTAATTTTACCATGGTTACATCATATAGAAATTTTTAAAAATGATATAAATATTATATATATTTTTTATATATGTATTTAAAGTAATATATAAATGTTAAAGATAGAAAATGAAATACACCATTCATAGAGATGGTAGGTTATACGTATGCATGAACGATGTTTCCATTTCCTCAAAAGATAAAGTTAAAGAAAGGTAAATAGTATATTTATTTAATATATATGTCATATATATCACATATATTCATTAAATTCATCCCTTATTTTCTTCCATTTAATCATAAGTAAAAAAAATCACATCGCTTCACGAGGTGGTAGTCTTCCATACACACAAACGACGTTGTGGTAGTCCCTACAGAATAGAAGGTAAAAAAGGTATACACGATAATATATTTTAATAAGTATATTTATATTAAAAATATAATATATATATATATATATACATTATATCCATCATCATACCTAACCATGAGAGGAGATGATGGAAAATGTGCAACATCTGTCCGTGAGGCGGTAGTCCACCATACACACGTGTGACGTTATCATTTCTCATTTAAGGGAAGCGGATATGTATGTTTTTTTAACTTAAAAAAGACATCTAAGTATATTTAAGATACTTAGGTTATTATATCATCATGTTTTAATAAAAATCGAAGGATGTGGAGGAAGAAATATAATTTTACGCTCGGTTAGTGATGTTACCTCTTCTCGAACAACTTCATTTCGTTTGTACCAAAATCATCTACTTGCTGGATTTATGACCAAAATAAGTATTATAGGATGGGAAGACATAATTAATGAAGAAATTTGGTCAAGTATTTTATAATCCAAATGTTTTTATAAGTGTAAATAGAAGAGGATATGGGGTGAAATTTTAAGAGTGAGATAAGTGTCACACTTGTATTTTTTTGAAATGAAAAAGGCATACCAAAATTTTAAACATACCCAATAGATCCAAAATAGGTAATTATTTTACCTTAGTGTTTATAAGATCTAAATAATTCCATAAAATGGGATTTTTAAAAGTTTATAGGTGATTTACCCCTTATCATTTAAGTTTAATCCCTCGATAAACTCATTTTTACCTTATCCGTAGTAAATAATTTTTACTATTTTTAATATTAATTATTATAAATAATTAATTTGAACTTATTATATAATATAAATTATTATTATATAAAATATTTAATCCATTTTTCTAAATTAAAATTATAAAATTTTCATAATTTAATTTAAAATTAAACCCGAAGATGCGATGAGAAATCGTATTTTCAAAGGGAACATTTTCATAAGTAGAGAATGTTTTAGTATCCAAATTCAATATTAAATTGATTAAAATAGCCTATAATGGATTAATAAATATATATTTTAACTAATTTTAATTTTAAAACTATATTAAAACTATTTTTATATTTTTCAATGTTATAAAGGAAAAGACAATTCTTAATAAAAACCAGTATTTTTCACTATTCACTGGAAATTTTTTCTTTTCATAAAATTCTAAAAACATCAATCCAATATAATTTTGACATATAGACTTCAATAATGAATTTTATTTTTTGAAATAAATTTTCTAAAAGTGTTAATAATTAATTTTATTATTTTTTCAAAAAATCCAATAAAAACATTTTTTGAGAAAATAGTATTTTTGAAACATATAAGGACTTTTCTAAAAAATAAGTACTTTTTTATTAATATGTTTTATTTATATAAACAAATTATAATTTATATTTAAAAATTAGTTATTACTATTCATTTTTATATGTTTAACATCTAGGTTATAATGGTTTCATTTAAATAATAAGAAATCATGGTTTGTTAAAACTTAGTGTCAAGTGTAATGCAATTTAAACTTGGTGTTACATGAAATTCAAGCTATAAAATAAATTTAATTTTTTAGAAAAATATTAATTCATAAAATCTTGGTTTGTTACATTATACCCTCCTTAAAGTGAATCTCTCCCTCGAAATTTTCCACTCTAATAAAAACAAATGAGGATACTTATGCCTCATCATTTCCTTAGGTTCCCACACAGCTTCCTCAAACTGGTGGTCTTGCCATAAAAACATGAATGAATGAGTCATCTTGTTTTGTAAGGATTTCCTAATAGGATCTAGAAACTCCACTGGGTATTCCACATAATAAATATGTTTCTTCAGCAATATAACCTCTAAGTTCTGTACATCTGAAGCATCAAATATATACATCCTCAGAATAGATATATGGAACACATCATGGACTTGAGAGAGGTTTGGTGGAAATATCAATTAGTAGGATACCAACTCAATATGATCAATAATTTAAAATGGATTGATATATCTAGGGATTAGTTTTACCTTCTTTCCAAATCTCATTTCCTTCTTCTATAAAGAAATTCTTAGAAACACCTTTTCATCAACTTCAAATTCCAAATCACTCCAGTCATTGTCAACATGACTATTATTCTAGATTTGTGACTACCTTATGTGATATGGAATAACTCTAACCATATCTACTATTAATTCATTTATATCAGGTCCCAGTAGCTTTCTTTCTCTAAATTTATTCCACTATGTTGTATTTCTACACTTCTTTCCATATAGTGATTCATAAAGAGTTATATGAATGCTTGAGTGAAAGATATTATTATATGAAAACTCAAATAGAGGATTTTTTTGATCTCAACCTCCTTTGAAATTCATATAAAAATTTCTCATCATATTTTCTAGGGTTTTAATTTTTCTCTTAGATTGACCATTTTTCTGAGAATTATATGTAGTGTTGAAACTTAACTTCATATCCATAGCATGTTGAAAACTTCTTTAGAACACCGAGTTAAATCTCTGATCTCAATCAGATGCAATGGAATATGGTACTCCATGAAACCTTACCACTTATTTGATGTATATTCTAGCAATATGATCTGGATAAAATTATTCTCTGATAGTTATGAAGTGTGATAACTTTTCATGGTGATCAACTAAATCCCATATTTAATTTTTCCCTTTATACATTTTGAGGATCCCACAAAAATTTCCATGGTGATGTTTTCCCATTTTCATTCTGGTACAGGTAGTGGATGTAATATCCTCTTAGATGTTTTTTTATAAACATTAACTTTCTGATATACTGAGAACCAATATAAAAACTCTATGATATATCTCCTCATTCCATCCCACCATAAATACTCTTTCAAATACTTATAAATTTTTATACTTCCAAGAAGAATAGAGAATGGATAAATATGATATTTCCTTAATACCTCCTTCTTTAAATCAAATATGGATGGAACACATACACAGTTCTTGAACCTTATCTTTTAATCATGATCAAGGTTAAACTTAGGAACATTTCTAACATTCTCTTGTATATCTACATCTTTCTTATATGACACTTTAATATTTACTTGGATATATGGTTGAACATTCAATTGAAAAAGATAATATTCCTCCCCTACCTTTAGGATTTCCATATTCATCCTTTAAAAATCCAAAAATATTATATCTTTTGTGATCCTTATCATGGATAAGCTAGCATGATCCTTTTGACTCAAATAATTGTCCACCTTGTTTGATTTCCCAGTGTGGTAATGTATTGAGAAGTCATGATCATTATTTAATTATAAATATATTCTCTAATGCATGTTCAACTCCTTCTGTGAGAATATATTCTTTAAAATTGTGGGATCAGTATATATATCAAACTTTTTTCTATAAAGATAATTTCTTTATATATTTAATGAAAAAAATATGCCAGCTAACTTCAAATCATGAGTTAGGTAATTTTTATCGTGGACCTTTAATTGTCTAGATTCAGAAGTTATAACCGTGACATTTCATATGAGAGCACATCTTAATCCCATCATGGATGAATCACTATAGATTAAAACCATTCTACATTTTAGGGCAATAGAAGAATATTCATGTTGACTAATCTTTTCTTCATTTCCTTGAAATTTTCCTCACATTCATATGTCCAGAGGAACTTGGATCTCTTTCGAGTTAACTTCATGAGTGTATTAAATAGTCATGATAAATTATCCAAAATATATTGATAATATCTAGATAAATGAAGAGAACTACATATCTTAGTAACTATGGTTGGTATGGGACAACATTTAATAGCCTCTTCCATTGATTTATCTATAGATATACCCTCTCTTGAGATTATATGACCCAAAAATGAATGCTTTTGAAACCAAAATTCACATTTTTAAAATTTTTCATATAGTTTCTCCTCCCTTAGTATATTTAGTACAATTCTTAAGTGATATTCATGATCTTCATTTCTCTTTGAATAGATAATAATGTCGCCTTTAAAGACTACTACAAACTAATCAAGGTAATATCTAAAGCCACTATTTATTAAATCCATGAAAATAGTGGGGGGAATTAGTAAGACTGAATGTCATCACTATATATTCATAGAGTCCATACCTTGTATAGAATGTTTTCATGGGTATATTCTACTTCTTTCCCTGAATTAATGATATGCAGAATGAAGGTCATTCTTTGAAAAGTATTGATCTTTGTACAGTTGATTAAAAAGTCATCAATATGGGGTATATGATACTTGTTCTTAATTTTGATCATGTTATTCTCTTGAAAATAAATATAGAGTCATATAGATCTAAATTTATTCTCAAAAAAAGTACAAGTGCACCCATGGTGACACACTTATTTAAATGAATCACTTTTCAAGGTTCTCATTTAGTTTTTTCTTTAATTCGTGCAACTAAATTGGTTCCATTTTATATGGAGTCATTGAAATTATTTTGGAACTAGGTATTAATTTTATTAAAGACTATACTTCATGATTTAGTGGAAGACTATGAAACTATTCCAGAAAGACATCAACAAATTCCCAAACAATAGTCATGTCATAAATGTTGAGTTTGTCACCAACCTTATAAGATAAACACTCCTTCTAAATGAGAATCATGACCTATACAATGGATGTGATCTCTATTGAATTTTCACACTTATCTTCACATTGATAGAAGATCATCGATTGGTTTGAGATATCAAACATGAATTCCCTTCCTTGATAATTGATATGGGATTTATGTATAAAAATAAAATCCATGCATAAGATAACATAAAATTCAACCAGAGGAATAATGATAACATTTGAAAGAATCATATTCTCAAATACTTCAACCTGATTGGAATCGTATAATTAAGATGAAATAATCATACCATTATATTTTTTTACTGGTAATTATACATCTAATCATTTGTGTGGATCCTTTATACCCTTGAAAAAAAATTCAGATATAAAATAATGAGTAGATCTTGAGTCAAATAAGACATTAATAGTTCTATAGTGGATGGTAAGTGTACCTTTCACCATGTCATTATCACACCCCTCGTCAAAAACTGTGATTGTATTATATTTCCCATTTTCCCTATGCTTAATATGTTACTGATGTGGATCATCATCATTAACCTTCATATTTGGTCATAGGTTTCCAGTGTCCAGACTCCTTGAATTTGAAACACTGGAGTGTGGGTAGTGTATTTTTTATAGATTTATCTATATTCACATCATTATATATCTTACTATCATCGCTTAAGTAGTCAATTTCTCAAAGACCTTATGTCATGAACATTCCTAGGAACCCTGGTAACCTGATAATTAAGCCAGACCTGACATAGCTTGAAGGGCATTCTGATCCTTAGAGGTCGGTGATGATCACCTGGCACCATACAACATGTAAGTGGGAACAAATTTTCTACAATAAATGTGGAAGAAAAAGAAAAAATATAGTATCCATAACAAAGGAAACTCAACTGGGAGTAATATACCAGAAGTCAAAAAGGAATTAAACCCCAAAGTACTACAATCCATGTACCAAAACAGGAAAACTGCCCAAGTCCCTAAGGAAACAACTCACCAAGTCTAAAGTTCAACAGTTGGATCCATCTCTAAGAGAACATTTTACCTTGATCAAACCTAGAAGGAGAAAGTCTACAAACACCAAAAGGAAAATATAGGGTGTAAACTAAAAATCCTAGTAGGGTCTCACTATGGATTCCATAACAGATTACAATAATAGATTAACCAAAGGAATGATATAAATTTTAAAAGTAAATAGGTTTGTAATTTTAAATCATATTTAAATAAATCATGATATACAGTTCAAATAATGGAAAGTACTTTAAGCAAGGGATTTTAAAAATGATGGAATATTTATAAAAAAATGTATTAAATAAAATATTTATATAAAATAGTTTATATAAATTCATAAGGCATGTAAAGTAGCTTTACAAAATTGTCAGACATGTATATCTCAAATATAAATAACAAGTGAGCAACATGGTCATCTTCCAAATAGGTACGATAGTATTTATAGATATATGACTCCACACTCTCTAAGTGAACTCAGAAATATGTGTATACACATTTCCCCCTAATGCTACCCAAAGGAAACTCATCACCATCCCATCAGGGATGTAACCCAAGGTATTTATGTTTTATAATATTGTAACAGTGTAGAGTGTGACCAAATAACTCACCAACTACCCAAGTCTTGCATGTTCTCTTACATATTAAATTATGGGAAATTTATTTTAAGATTTCTTAAAATATAATTAAATCCCATTCCTCCCATTTCAAATACCAATTTTCCACTTTAAACCAAAATGGGTTTTAATAAAAAACATGCCTCTTTCATAATATAAAACCATTGGGTTTCTATTAAAACTTTTTAATCCATTTTAAAAAGTTTGAAATCCATTCAAAACCAATACCATACATTTCAAAATTCAATTCCAAAATTAAATTCAACAATTTAATTGAAATCATTTCTATCACATCCATAATTTAAATTATCCATTTTCCATAAACACACCCCAATTTAATGGAATTGAGGATTTTCCAAATTTCCATTCCAAACCCATTTCAAATATCCCAATTCACTATAATTGTTTTTTATCGAGTCAATTGAAAGAAATTCTGACCAATTGAATTTAAATAAACAATTGAACTAAATCAAGCAATTTAAGGTTAACAAATTTGGTTAATCGGGAAGGAACCAACTACCTTTTACTCAAAACTCAACACTCACAATGACCCCCATAAATGAGAAAGAAGATGAAGAAGACCTAAAAACCCAACCTAGAAAAAAGATCAAACACTATATAGAATATATTCATCACTTTCAAGATGATCTATTGAAATCCCAAAGTAAGAGAAAGAGAGATAGATGAAGAACGAAAGAGAACGCTTACCTAAGAATATCACTGCAAGAACAATAATGATCGAATGCCTAACGAAGGGATACAGAAGGGTTGGAGAGCTTCAAGATTGCATGGGGAAGGAATTAGGTTGAGGGAGATGAAACTAGAGTGGAGTAGAGAAAATATCTCATCCATTTTTCTATTTAAATAATGCAGTTGGGGTATTTCATGATGTGTAATACAATTCCACGTCATGAAATAGTTAATATTCAAAACTACCAAAGAATGTGTCACCTCAAATTAAAAATAATTAATTAAATACATAATGACGTGTAAAGTACAATAACAATGTCTAAACTTAATATCATGAAGCCTTTCATGACCTGAATCCATAAATCCTTACATGTCGTGTAACCTAGTTACATAGCATGTAACCCTCCTATAGCCTACATAAAAAGTTGGTTACAGATGAGAGTCCAAAAAATCTATGACTTCACCATTATATTTATCCTCTCAATTCATTCTCAACCCTACCCAGTTAAAAAAAGTTAAAATCATGACAAGGTTAATGGAATACTTGTCTGGTCAGTAACGTGATGTTACAACCACCCCACCATAAAAACATTATGTCCCTATAAATCTTATAAAAAATATTTCATTCCAAAAATATGAGTCCACTAATCGCTCATTAGTGACTCTTATTCCCATATCTCATGATTATCATAACCATGTTTACATATCATACAAACCAAATTTATCATCCTCCCATGAAGTAACTTGGTCTTAAAATCAACTATCATGACTGGACACTCATTCAAAGATAAATCATGTTCAATCTCAAGATCACTCCAGCTCAAAAAATGAGATAGATCAAAGAGGTAATTTCCTAGCTACGATACATGAAATAAATCATGTATCAACATCATATGTGGTAGAAATTCTAAATGGTATGTAACTTTCCCACACCTTTTCAACAATCTCGAAAGGTCCCACAAAATGAGGAGAAAGCTTTCCTTGCCTCCCAGGCCATCGATGACCCAACCGGGGTGAAACTTTCAAGAACATCTAGTCACCAATTGAAAACTCCAAAATCATATGACATTGATCATCATAATACTTATATCATATCTTCAACATCAACAATCTCAGATGTATTAAGTGAATCTTTTTTGTTGTCTCCTGCACCAGGCTTTATCCAACAAAGAAACTTTCACCAATCTCCGACCAACACAATAGAGATTTACAAGGACAACCATTATAGGCCTCAAAAGTAGGAATTTTTCTTGATGATTGGTATATATTGTTATAAGTGAACTAAACCATCCCCAAATGATCATCCCAAGACCCCACTAAAGTCTAGAACATAGGCACAAAACATATCCTCAGGAATCTATATAGCTCTCTCTGCTTGGCCATCTAACTGTGGATGGTAGGCCATTCTCAAATGGACCTAAGATCCCAGTTCCTCTCGAATGCCTCTCCAAAAGAAATAAGTAAAACAAGGATCCCTATCAGAGACTATAGAAGATGGAATTCCATGAAAATGAACAATATCTCTCACATAGAGATTTCCCAACTCCTCAACTTTGGATGTATTATAAATGGGTATAAAGTGAGATGACTTGGTCAACCTTTTGATCACAATCTGAATCACATTATTATTCCTATGGGTATGAGGGAAACTAATCACAAAGTCCATAGAGATTTCATCCCACTTATAAGTAGGTACTACAAGTGTTTTAAGTAAACTTGAAGGTTTCTGATGTTCGGCCTTAACCTGCTGGAACATATAGAAACACGATACAAACTCAACAATGCCTCATCTAATACCTGGAAACCAGAATTGTCACATTATGTCATAGAACTTATTAGTGGTTCCTAGGTTCACATCCCACTGGAAATTATGACAATACCCCATCACAAACTTCATTGCCTCTAACAACACAATAAAGCGATTCTGATAACATAGAAAACCCTATTTAGAGAACGACCACTGAGAAACTATCTCCCTACCATAAAGAGATTATCTAACACTATGGAATTCATCATCAAACTTTTGTTCTTGAATAATTAACTTGATAAGAGAAGTTTTGAACTGAAAACTAGCTATAGAAACTTTACACCCTTTCTCTTTAACTCCAATATGCAACAATGCAAATAGATCCATCAAATTCCACTCTTTTGAAGATTATTTCACTTCCTGGGTTAGAAGTTTCCTACTCAGCACATCTGCAACAACATTCCCTTTACCCAGGGTATAGGTGATATCAAATTTGATTGATTTCAGGTACTCCACCCAATGCCTCTATAGGAGATTCAAATATTTTTTAGAGAAGATATAACTCAAGATTTTGTGGTCTGAATGCATGGTAAACATTTCTTCATATAAGTAATGCTGCCAACTATTAAGTGCATTCATCACAGCTTCAAGTTCAAGGTCATGGGTAGGATAGTTATTTCCATGTGTCCTAAGCTGATGATACCCATAAGAAACTAAATGATTAGCCTGTATAAGAACGCAGACCCAGCCTGGACCTAATGCATAACAAAAGACCATATACCCTATCTAGACTTTGGAAGATTCAACATCAGCATAGTTGTTAAAATATGTTTCAGTTCAAAAAAATAACTCTAAAATTTATTATTATAATAAAACTTACCCCCCTTCAAATTCAGAGTAGTCATCAAAGAATACAACTTCGAGAAGTCCTTCATGAATAGACAATAGTATCCAGCTAAGCCCAAAAGGTTTCAAATCTCGAATAAATTTTGTGGTTTCTCCAAAGACAATATAGCCTTTACTTTATCAAGATCAAATGATATTCCATGTTTAGGCATCACATTTCAAAATAATTTCACTTCTCGAATACATAAATCACAGTTTGAAATATTGGCATAAAGCTGGTGATTTCTCAGAAGACTCAGAACTATCCTCAGATGATGCACATGATCCTCCTTGGATTTGGAGTAAAAGAGGATCCATCCACAAAGAATAATAAAAAGGAATCTAGATACTTATGGAAAATCCTAATCATTAGAGCCATGAAAACTTTATGAACATTTTTCATAAAAAAGGGCATAACAAGGTACTCATAATGTCCATAACTACTCCTCAAGGTGGTTTTCTGAATGTCAGAGTCTTTTATCCTCAACTGACGGTAACTAGATCGACGGTCGATCATTAAAAACAAATATGACCCTTTCAACTAATCAAACATATCATCAATCAATGGTAATGGATACTTGTTCTTTACCATCACTTGATTAAGATTTCTTTAATTAACATATAAGTGAAGAGAACCATTGGAATTTTTAGAGATTAGAACTAGTGCCTCCCAAGGTGATAAACTTAGGTGTATAAATCCTTGCATAAGAAGATCATCCAATTGGGACTTTAACTATTTTATTTTAGCTAGTACCATTCTATAAGAGGGAATAGAAAATAGTTGAGTAACAGACACTAATCCAATAGAAAACTCAACTTCCATTACCGGTGGAAGACTAGAGAAATAAAAAATAAACACATTGGAAAACTCTACGAAAACTAGAGAGAGTTTTCCACTCAAATTTTCCCACTCTAGATCAAAATAAAACACTAATATTACATTCCCAAACTTTAGATAAGACATTCTGGCTCTGCTTGACCTTGGGTCCCTATTTCCTTTAAAGATAAGAGGCACACTACTAGGTGTAGTAATGTAAAACCATTGAAGATAAGAATCAAACTGGGATTTATTGGAAATGATCCAATCCATCCCGAATATGACATCAAGAGGTTTCATGATGAGAACCAAAAAACTCAAAGCCAGCTCAACATTCGATAGAGAGAAGACACTGGTAGGACTAAAAAGACCCCACTCTATATTTGTACCAAGGGGTGTAGCAATATACATTTCATGTGATAAATGCTCCATAGGAATATTATGAAAATTAACAATACAGGTTAAAATAAACGATTGAGAAGAACCAGTATCAAATAGATCAGTCACTATTGACGAAGATATATTAATGGTACCTCTCACCATCACTAGACCAGTGTCTAATTCCTCTGGAGAATATTCCAGTTTGTAAAGTTGCCTTTTTCTATATTTATATGGCTATAAACATTTTATACATGAATCATATGATTGCCATGTAGTTTCAGGAGGATATGGTGATCTTGTTCCACTACAAAGAGTAGAAAAGTTATGGAAAAATCTCTATAAATTCCTTAAATGTCTGATTAATCTACAGTTCTTGGGTACCTCCATATAAACCCTCTTGTAATGTCTTAGTTTTCCACACTGATATAAAATCAAAGGACTTCCTCCTAGTGTTTTAGGAGGTATGGAATGACCCTTCCATCGATAACTACCATGAGAATCATCACACTTTCATTTTCCATTAAAGGAACTGACACGCTACTGTGATAAAAAGAAACTCCTGATAACCCTGACTTTCCATCCAGGTCCATCTCAACCATCTTCTCCCTATCATTTATATCATTATAAGTGGGAAGATTCAATAAGAAAACTTGAGAATTAATATATGATCAAAGTCCAAACTCAAACTAATGAGCCTTCATCTTCTCATTATATAAAATCTCATGTGAAAACTACACCAACATGGAAAAGTGATTTGAGTACTCATTCATGGTTTTGTCAGCCTGCTCAAGCTTAAAAAACTTCACAGCCTTGTCTAGAACCATTGAATCTAGATATAACTATTCAGTGAAAAGAACCTTGAAGTCTTTCCACTCTAAGACCTAAATTTTCTTTTCCATCACCATTGTTTCCAACTATCACCCGCTTGTTCCTTCCAGCACGAAGGTGACACACTATACATTGATCATGTCTAGTGTATCCAAGAACTCAAATAGAAATTTTATCCTACCCAACCATTCCTCAGCATGTTTGGGTCTATTGAAGTATTCTTTCATTGAGGTTTAGTGTAATCTTCCTCCTAGATATTATTTTCACGTCTTCTCAAAGTCATGATGCTACACAACATCAATTGACCACAATGAAGACATTAGATTAACCCTCAAAATAAGAAACAAGGGAAGTTATTCCCAATAGATGGAATAACCAGATTTTGATTCCACTCTATCCAAATTAGAGTTGGTAAGGGACTAGAACTAATCTAAAAGACATCCTTCGCTAACCACCCTTGGAGACTTAAGTTTCATTACAGTGAGATCTGGTTAGGAACTCAATCACAACTACCTTCTAATTCCTAAAAATATTTCCAAAATGCATGTTGACTTCAAGACAAAAGAATAAAATCCTCATTTGATACCACTTTGTCACAAAACATCCCAAGTTCCCTAGTAACCAGATAATTGAGCCATCCCTGACATATCTCAAAGGGTGTTCCCAATCACCAAGGGTTAGTGACTAGTACCTAGCACCATACAACATGAAAGTGGGGACGAATTTTCCACAAACAATGTGGAATCAAATGAATTAAGATAGTATGCATAACAAAAGAAACTCCACTGGGAGTAATGTACCAGAAGTTAATAATGAAATAAATCCCAAAGTACTACAACTCAAGTACCAAAATAGGAAAATTTCCCAAGTCCCTATGGACACAACTCATGAAGTCCAAATTTCAACAGCTGGATCCACCTATAATAGATACTTTTCTCCTTTTCGAACTTGGAGGGAGAAAGTATAAAAACACCCAAAGAAAAAAGTAGGGTGTGAGCTAAAAATCCCAGTAGGGTCTCACCATGGATTCTATAATAGATTCCAACAATAGATTAAACAAAGGAATACTTTAAATTTTAAAAGTAAACAGGTTTGGCATTTTGAATCATATTTAAACAGATCATGCTATACATTTTAAAAAATGTAAAGTACTTTACTAGAGGAATTTTAAAAATGATGGAATATTTCTAAAACAATGGATTAAATAAAACATTTATATAAAATATTTTATATAAATTCATAAGGAAAGTAAAGCGGTTTTAAAACATTGGTATACATTAATATCGCAAATATAAATAACAAGAGGAAAACATGGTCATCTTCTAAATAGGTACGATAGTATTTCATACTATAGGACTCTTCACTCTCTAAGTGATCTCATCAATATTTTTATACACACTTCCCCCTGACACCGGCCAAAGGAAACTCATCACCATCCCATCAGGGATGTTGTAACACCCCAGGTTTTAAAAATAAATTGAAATTCATGAAACGTTGTTTGAAGTGGATAGTTATAAACTAGCTTTCAAATATAATTTTTCCGATTCTATGATTTGAATTTCAAAAAAAACTGTCATTTATGGTTGTGATTAGTAAGTTATTTGGAGTCTGATAGAACCCACTTTTTGTGAATAGTAACTTCCCTTATGAATAGTAATATGAATAGTAATATGACCCTTTTGAATAGAAAATCATATTATTATTTTATTTTCTAAATTATATAAGATAATGAGATCTTGATTAATTTTTCAAGGTGATATATAACCAGTTATAGTTTTAAAATTGTTATTTTTGGAATAAAATATTATTTTATTTAAAAATTAAACTAATAATAATTAGAAAATTATTTTCAAAAAATGGAGTTCATTTTTGAGTTCTACATGTCCAAAAATGTTTAGGGTGAATTTTTGGGATTTTTCTAAAATATTTGAATTTTTGGTGAATAGTGAAATTTGATAATTACGAAATATGATAAATAAATGAATTTCTGCATTATTCTTGAGTCATGGATGATGTAAATGGCCATTGGTTCGAACTCACATCCAATTATTAATATTTTGTTCACATGAATCAATACTATTCACAGTCTTGAGAAAAAATATTAAACTAATGATTAAAATAATGTAAAACCCCTCCTCTCCTCCACTATAAATACCACCCTCACCCCCCTCTTCTTCTCACACCACTCAAACCTTAAGACTTGTCTAAGTTCTACCAAATACTCTTCCCAATGCTATTCCCCATGTCCAAGACCTTTTTTTCTTAACAAAAGGCCAAAACCAAAAGTCTTAAGGAGTATCTCAAGGATAAGAGATGATGAGGTAAAAATCCTCTTTTATTTTCATGTGATTTCTTTTCAATTATTATCTTTTATTATACTCTCTACTCCTCCCCATATCCAAGTGGCATGAAATATATAGAATATTATATATTAAAGATTTTATCATTTTTATGGAAAAATTTATCAATTTACTTCTTATTCTTCCCCCTATTATTCTAAAAAAAGAACATCGTCTGTAATGTGCCGATTTACCAAGATCATGGATGTTGTGTTTTCAATTTCCTTTACTTACTTCAAAGATATTTTTAAAACAATTTTAATGGTTGAATTAGATTTTATATTTTATAATATTACCTATATTATTTTTTTTAATTAAATTATATGCATAATATTAATGTTATATGATGAAACAAGTTCGTGGTTATCAAAGAACTGCCAAAATGATCTAAACAGATATCACTAAAGATTTATCTAATGATTCATCCTAATACCATTTAAAAAAATAATTTATGGAATAATTTAATATTCTAGAAACATATTAACACCATTTCATTCCACTTCTATAATTTCATTTCCATATGACAAGATAATCAAATACAAACTGGTCATGGATTTCATGTAAAGAATGCACCCGAAACAATGGAAGGAACAAAATACTAATAATCAAAGGGTAAAATAATGTTATAAAGTGATCATATAAGGTGTTATAAACATGAATTTATTTATTTAAGATATTAATAACACTTTTTTAACCACCATACAGGATGTTTAAACATGTTTGAAGTAAGATGAACCCCAAGGTAAGGGAATTTTAAACCCAATTTCCATTCTTGGGTTAACCTTCTACTTCATTATTTATGTGGTATTAAAATTGTTTATGTGATCAATTTTATTTATATTATGTTTAATTTTTTGTATTTACAGTTTATATACATATTCCTTCCACTCTATTAAGTCTCTCTTCAATTATATGATATTTGTAAGGGTATTTTCTTTTAAAATTCTATTTTAAAATTATGTTTTACAAAATTCAAAAGAAACATTTTTATGAAATTATTCAAGTTGTATGATTATGTTATGGTTCTTAGGAATTGGTTATTATGAAGGTTGTGACCTATATCTACCTATAATTCATTGGGTATGTGTAATTTCTAGTTCAGTTGTATGGTTACTCCAAGTGTAACTGTGATGGTTACACAATAAGGTAGTCGTGAGGCTTACATTGTAAGGTAGTCGTGAGGGTTACAAATTATAAGGTAGCTAAGAGGGTTAAAATATTATGTAATTAATACCCCAAGATACCTTTATGTTTATATTAAGTTTCTTTATGTTTTTTGTAAATCCTGTGGAAATCTCAAGTATCACAAAGTAAGTATATATGGGTAACAAGTATGTCTTTTTTAAAATGATTTCATACATTTACAAGTATTCATAGAATAACGTTTTCTTCAATTATTTTTATATCTCTTACTGAGATTTTTGTTCTAATACCATGTTTTTAAATTATTTTTACAGGTTATAAGTATGTGTAAGACAAAAACTAATCCAAGTTAAATGTTATGAAGATTTTTCAAAGAAAACATGCTTTATATGAACAGTTTTATAATTTGGATGAAATGGATACTATTTTTGTGGTTTTTGTTCTGTATAAATATGGAATGTTATGTATGTATTATATCCTAATTCTCTATAACTCTAAACTTAAAAAGATCCTCAATTTTAAATGAAGTGAGTTCTTGACTAAAATTCAAGATTATGTAGTGTAATAAGGTTGGGTCCTAATATTTGGTATCAGAGGATGGTTTAGATAAATTTATGGGTTATGATGATGTTAAAATAATTACATAAATGATATTTTTTTTAATATATAGTTAATTTCAAATGTTATAGAATTTATATATTACTATTTTTTCGACTAATATATGTTTTTTTAGAATGGTTTTCCATATAAGAAACAGGGAATCTGAAGTGGAAAGGCACTGATAGAATGATATCCTTCCGAATATGCAACCTGGAATAGTAGGGATTGGAACCATATAGTTTGTGATAGTAATATCTTAGCTAACACAAGAAATAAATTTTTTTTCTAATCCATGTAAGTGAACAACTAGAACTACCACAAAGGAACATGATGGTAGTAGAACATTTCATGAGGCAACGTCCTCCTACTTCCAGTGGATCTTCTAACCCAGTAGTGGTAGAAGGGTGGATTAAATACCTTGAAAAGATATTTGATGTTATGGGATGTTCATATGATCAAAAGGTAAGTCTTTCCATTTATTTTTTTGAAGTTGAAGCAAATCAGTGGTGGTCAATGGTCCAGAATATTAGGGATATATAAGATATTGATGCCATAGAGTGCGATGAATTTAAAAGTCTTTTCCTTGAAAAATATTTTCCTAAGGTGTTTTAACTTTGGATGGAGAATAAATTTCATGAATTGAAGAAAAATGAAGAGGATTTAGTGGTTTTTCATAAAGATAACTTTACCTAGCTGGTGAGGCATGCTCCAAACCTTATTCTATATCTTGATATAAAAATCAACTATTTTTACTCAGGATTGAAGCCAATATATCAAAGGGAATTGACTTCCTGTGAGTTCAAAAGTTATGAGAAACTTTCCAATGTGATGATAGGGTATAAATAGAGTTCTATGATGACCACATGTACCTTGAAAACAAACATAATAAGAGGTACATATAGCAAGGTATAAATAAAAATCAATCAAGGAAATCTGATGGTAAAAAAGTTTAGTTTCTAGTTAGTGAAAAATGTGGTAAAAAGCACCATGGGGAATTCCTTACCAAAATTGGGAAGTGTTTTCTATGTCGTCTGTTTGGACAAATGGACTGAGATTTTAATGAAAATTATCCTAATACTAATCCTAATAAGAAAACTATAAAGTGTTTTAAATTTGGTGAGATGATTCATTATGAAAATGCCTTCTCAAAGAGAGATCTAAATGATGCAAAGAATTTATATTATAAGAAGACAGGTGTAGTTAGATCCTTTGTGACTACATCAGTAGATGTAGGGCTATCCAATGAAGATGTATCAGGTACCTTGTTTGTTTACTCAGATTTTTCTGAAGTTTTTTTGATACGGGGTCTACACATTCCTTTATTTCTGAGAAATTTTATGGTAAATTGGAAATATCACCTCAACAAATGAGACTTTAACTTATTGTTAAAACACTAGGGGATATTATAGAAAATAGGAATTATAAGAATCATTCTATTATAGTAAATGGAAAGATTATACCTAAAAACCTTTTTGTTTTTCCCTTAGTAGAGTTTGATGTCATTCTGGGTATGGATTGGATTTCTGTTTATCATGCTACGATTTATTGTATAGCTAAAGAAGTTTTTTTAGAAAGAGTTTCAGTTTTTATATAAGAATAAACCCAAAAAAATTGATAACATGTCAGGAAGATGAGAAACTATTGAAAAATGGAAATGAAATTTATCTTTCTTATATTATTGAAAATAAAGGAACTATTTAGATTAATGATTTTCCAGTGATAAATGAATATCTTGATGTTTTTTCTGATGAGTTACTTGGTGTTATACCTAATCAGGAAGTTGAATTCATAACTGACTTAGTCTATTATGTTAATCCAATTTTAAAATCCCCATATCGAATGGATCAAATGGAACTTATTGAATTGAAAAATTAGTTACAGGAGTTTCTTGATAAAGGCTTCATTCATTCTAACACTTCACCATGGGGTTCTCTTATTTTTTTCGTTAAAAAAAGATGATTCCATGAGACTTTTCAATGATTATAGAGCCTTGAATAACATCACTATTAAAAAGAAGTATCATTTTCCACGTATCAAGGACTTGTTTGATCAAATGTAGGGAGCAAAGTATTTTTAGAAGGTTATCCTAAGGTTGGGGTACTATTAGTTGAAATTAAAGGAAGCAGACATCCTGAATACCAAATTCCATACTAGATATAAGCATTATTAATTTGTTGTTATGCCATTTGGGTTAACTAATGCACCTATTGTATTCATGGATCTTATGAATAGAATATTTCATGGGTTCTTGGATAATTTTTAGTTTTTTTTATTGATTACATTTTGGTATTTTATAAAATTAAAGAGGAGAGTGAAAACATATAAGGGTTGTTTTTTAAACCTTAAAGGAAAAGAAACTGTATGGAAAATTCAGAAAGTGTGGTTTTGGTTTACAACAGATTTCTTTTCTTGGTCACATTGTAAATAAGGATGGAATAATAGTTTATCCTGCTAAAAAAAGTGGTTGATGAATGTCCAAGACCTACAAATTTTATAAAAATTCATAGTTTACTTGGTTTGTCTAGTTATTACTAGATGTTTGTTGAAAACTGTGCACAGTTATCTAGCCTAATAACAAAGTTAACACGAAAAGGGGTTAAATTTTTTTGGATAGAAGAATGTTATGTTTTTTTTAGGAACTGAAAAATGGATTGGTGAATGCTCAAGTTTTTTCTCTGCCTTCAATAAAATGGTGATTTTTTCATCTACAATGATGCATTATTGAAGGGACTTGGTTGTGTTCTGATATAGAATGATTTGGTAATTGCTTATGATTCAAGACAAATAAAACCTCATGAGGTAAATTATAACACACATGATTTGGAATTATCATTTGTGATTTTTTTTAAATATAGAGGAATCATTTATACAAATCCAAATTTCAAATATATATTGACCATAAAAGTCGGAAGTATATATTCACTTAGAAATAATTAAACATAAGTCATAGAAGATGGATTGAACTGATAAAGGATTATGATTTCACAATCAATTTCCATCCTAGAAAATCAAATAAAGTGATAGATTACTTGAGTCAAAAATTTCATGCATCATTAACCATGTTACGGTTGGAACATGATCCCTTGATTAATGATTTGATGAATTTTGGCATAAAAATTGGTGGTGCAATAAATACCTCAATTTTGTTTCATGTTTTAGTGTAGTCATCCTTATCATATTGAATTAAGCAAGCACTTAAATAAGATCATGAGCTATAGAAAAATTTATAATTGGTTAAAATGGGTATGTTTCTAGAATTTAACCTTGATAAATATTGTGTTTTATAATTTGAAAAAAAAATTGTGTGTGCCTTGTGATTCTCAACTGAATAAATAATTGTTGTGTGAAGCTAATAGTTATCCATTTTTAGTTCATCCTAGTAGCACAAATATGTACAGAGACCATCAAGAGTATTATTGGTGGGATGGAATGAAAAGTGATATTGAAGATTTTACTGTGAAATTTTGGAAATTTCAATAGGTTAAAGTAGATTGGAAGTTACCGAAGGGGATGTTTCAGCCTTTACCAGTGCTAGAGTGGAAATGGGAAAATATACACATGGACTTCGTTATGGGACTACCAAATACTTCTCAAGTTAATAATGCAATCTCGATTATTGTTGACTGACTGATTAAATCTATACATTTACTTCCTATTAGAGATATAATGTATTTGGATTAGCTTTCTCGACTATACCTCAAAGAGATTATCAGGTTACATCGAGTACCTATTTCCATTGTATCTGACCAGGATCTCATGTCCACTTCTATTTTTTGGAAGGGCATTCCGAAGTCGTTGGGAACAAAATTATATTTCATTACATCTTTTCATCCTCAATCAGATGGGTAGTTAGAATGAATGATTTAGGATTTGGAGGGTATGCTTTGAGCTTGTTCAATAAACTACCAGGGAATTTGATATCACCATCTTTATTTATTTGAGTTTTCTTATAATAATAGTTTTCATTCCAGTATACAGATGTCACCTTTTGAGGCATTGTATGGGAAATCGTGTCGAACTCCGGCATTTTGGAATGAAGTCAGGGAAATGAAGTTGATGGAACCATAATTAGTATAGGAATTGGATGAGAAAATGAAGATTATCCATCCATACACGAGGACAACTCTATAGTGACCCAAGCCACTTATATATATAACATTACATGATTTTAAGCATAATTATACATCATAGTACAAGCCAAGGATTGTTATGTCTAGTGTCTTAGAAGACTAGGTACATAAAACATAAAACATGGGGCTAAAAAATAATTTCTTTATTTAATCTTCATAAAGAGCTTCTAACTTCCTTTTAGACCTTACATCTGCATAGGGTACCCTGGGGAACACATGAACAAAGGGATGAGCTAAAAATCCCAGTAAGGGAATGAACATAAGGATACATCTTAAGCACATGAGTTAGGAGGCATGGAATAATGATAACAAAGCATGGAACATATGAAATCATATCATATAATCATGGGATAATATAAACATGGAATAATATAAATGCGGCAGAATCATAAGACATTTCTTTAG
The DNA here is from genome assembly GCA_963277665.1 of Viscum album. Taxonomy (NCBI): domain Eukaryota; kingdom Viridiplantae; phylum Streptophyta; class Magnoliopsida; order Santalales; family Viscaceae; genus Viscum; species Viscum album. The sequence continues at coordinate 807,380,861 of OY728126.1, read as the reverse complement.
TACGGGAAAGGCTAACCGCCAATTCTATTTCCCATTTTAGTGCTGGTCAAGGCTAACCACCAATCTCATTTCACATATCATCTCACGAGACTTAACTTTACCCAATCCATTGGAGCACTATCTGGGTGAACCCATCTAAATATTTTCATGAATATTCTTTCCACATAAATAATATTTCCACACTAATAATCATATATAATCAATCATATATAAACATAAGGGTACCCATGGAAATAATTTGGTACCACAACCATGACATAAATCATAACCAATGGGCGTATCATGAAATTTTACACGAATAAAAGGAATTATACATGGAAATTCAATAGGTATATATCATGGTACGTGATTTCAAAAAGGAGTGGAAACTTGTAAGAAATGTATTTTGGAAATTTTATCACTAAAACATTTTGTGCGGTTTTAAGGAAAATACTATAGAGCTTTTAAAATAGAAAAGGGAACAATATTTTATATAAAAATAGAAGTGAACCAAGAAGGTTTTCCTAATAAAAATACAGATTTTATAAAGACAATGGTGGATTAAAATAGAATATAGAGTTCACTTGAAATCGGGTAAGAATTCCAAAAGTTCCCTTAAAACATGATTACTTATTGGGGGTATCGATGTGGGAATCACTAAAAAACATGTATATCCCCAAAAGAGAATGAGGGATGGATCTTGGAACATGAGTTTGGAGAAAATAAACAGTGTTTATAATTTTTACATAAAAAGAAAAGACAACTTCATTTGGGTAAAAATAAAGATTGATAAACCCAAAGGAGTAAATGAGGTTTGGGTAGAATTCATTACGGATTATTGGCATGGTATCGGGTGTACCAAAAATGGATTTGTTGAGAGAGAATGGGGTTTCTAATAACTTATAAATCATGAGGGTAGTATGGGGAAGGTGAGAAATAATACCCCATAAATAGGGATCACACATAAAATAGAATAACATAGAAGACAATCTTGAAATAAAAGTGAAATGTTGAGGATACCTTACGTTAAATCTGTTGGTGTTCTCCACTTGTTATTAAAGACCTCTTGAAACTTCCTCCTTTGAGAACCTCTTAAGGGGAGAGGTTTTGGTATTTTTAAAAGTCTAGGGGATTTTGGATGTGGGGGACGAGCTTGGGGAGATATTTGGGCAGAATATTGGCAAGGCACATGGCTTGAGAGGAGTGAAGAGAAGAGGTAAGAATGGGTGGTATTTATACTGGCGGGGAGGAGGGTTTTCATAATTTTTAAATCATTAGTTTATTAATTATTCATAAGACAAGGAATAGTGAGTATTCCATGACCAAGAATAGTAATAAATTCATGTGACTTCGAACCAATTGGTATTACATAATCAGATCATCATCAATGACTCAATTAATCCATTATTTAGCATTTATTGTGAATTATCAGATTTTACTATTCATAAAAAATTCCAGTATTTTAGAAAAATCCCTAAAATTCACCCTAACAATTTTTTTACGTGTAGAATCCAAAAAAGAAGTCCAATTTTCAAAAATAATTTTCTATTTAAGATTAATTTAATATTTAATTAAAATCATAATTTATTATTAAAACCCAGTTTTAAAACATTCATTTACTTATTCTAAAATATAGGTACATCATAATTTCACTTGAATATTATTTTAATACTATCATAGGTAAGGTTACTATTCATTAGGGTGTATCACTATTCATAAGGGTAGGTTATTATTCACCAAAAATTAAGTTTTTCTTATCGAACTCCAAATAACTTACTGGTCATAACCGTGTATGTCATATTTTCAAAATTCCAAACACATAAGTGACAAACCTATGTTTAAAGTTCACTTAGAAATTAATAGTTCATTATGTTGTTTTTTCATTGGATTCAATGACATAATTATGAGAAAGGAATTTCAATTGAAAAACATTGGGTCGTTACAAGCTCAGAGCATGCAGAAACTTTCTGAAAACAATACAAGGAAAGACTCTTATTTTGAGGTAGGTGATCATGTTTTTCTTAGAATCTCACCATGGATAAGTGTTATTCATTTTGGTAAGAAAGGAAAGCTAATTATACAGTTCATTGGACCTTATTAAATCCAATAGAAAGTTGGACCAATCGTCTACCGAGTAGATTTCCCTCCGAGTTTATCTCAGGTACACAATGTTTTTCATATTTTGATGTTGAGAAAATAAGTGCCAGATTCATCTCATGTATTGAGACCAGAAGTAGTTCAGCTGGAAGAGAACCTTTCTTATTAAGTGAAAATTCTTCATATTCTTGATCATAGAGATAAATTATTATAAAATAATTTAATCTTCTAGGTAAAGGTTTTGTGGAGAAACCACATAGTTGAAGAAGCAACATGGTAATCTGAAAATTCTATGAGGGAAAGGTACCCTAATATATTTAATAAGTAAATAAAATTGTGAGGAAATAATTTCCATAGGTTGGGGAGAATGTAATATCCCAGGTTTAAAAAATAAATTTAAATTCATGAAACTTTTTTTGAAGTGAATAGTTATAAACTAGCCGTCAAACAAAATTTTTCTGCTTGAATTTCAAAAAAAAATCATCTATGGTTGTGATAAGTAAGTTATTTGGAGTCTGATACAACCATATTTGTCTAGTGAAGAGTAGCTTACCCTTATGAATAGTAATATGAACCTTATTAATAGTAAATAATATTATAATTTTATTTTCTCAAGGTTATAAGATAATGAGATCTTGATTAATTTTTTAGGTGATATAAAATCAGTTATAGTTTTAAAATTATTATTTTTATAATAAAATGTTATTTTATTTAAAAATTAAATTAATCATAATTATAAAATTATTTTCAAAAAAGGGAGTTCATTTTTTAATTCTACACATTGAAAAATGGTTAGGGTGAATTTTGTTATTTTTCTGAAATATTTGATTTTTTGGTGAATAGTGAAATTTGATAATTACGAAATATGGTAAATAAATGAATTTATGCATCATGATTGAGTCATGGATGATGTAAATGGAAATTTTTTTGATCTCACATGAACTTATTACTATTTATGGTCACATTAATAAAGACTATTCATAGGCTTGAGCAAAAATATTAAACTAATGATTAAAATAATGTAAAACCCCTCCTCTCCTCCACTATAAATACCACCCTCACCCCCTCTTCCTCTCACGCCACTCAAGCCTTGAGATTTGTATAAGTTTTTCCAAATACTCTTCCCAAGGATATTCCCCAATTCAAAGAACTCATGTTCTCACCAAAAGGCCAAAACTAAAGGCCTTGAGGAGGATCTCAATGAGAAGAGATCAAGAGGTAAAAAACCTCATTTATCTTCAAGTGATTTCTTTTAAATTATTTTATTTTATTATACTATCTTATCCTCCCCATATCCAAGAGGCATGAAAGATCTATAACCTTATATAATTTGGATTTTATCTTGTTTATGTAAATAATCATCAATTTACTTCTTCTTTTTCCACCTTCTTATTCTAAAAATAAGAACATCGTCCGCGATGTGCTGATTTACCAAGATTGTGGACAATGCATTTTAAATTTCATTTATTTACTTCAAATCTATTTGTAAAAAATTTTAATGGTTGAATAATATTTTAAATTGTATTATATGACCTCTATTATGTTTTATAATTAACTTATATTCATAATATTAATGGTATATGATGAAAAACGTTCATGATTATCAAAGAATCTCCAAGTTGATCTAAACAGATATCACTAAAGATTTATCTAATGATTCATCTTCATACCATTTAACCAAAAGGATTTATGGAATAATTTAATATTATAGAAACATATTAATATAATTTAATTCCACTTCTATAATTTCATTTCCATATGATAAGATAATCAAATACAAACCGACCATGTATTTCATGTAAAGAATGCACCCAAAAACAATGGAAGGTACAAAATACTAATAATCAAAGGGTAAAATAATGTTATGAAATGATCATGTAAGGTGTTATAAACATAAATATGTTTTTATAAGATATTAATAACACTATTTAAACCACTATAAATTAATTTTAAACACATTTTAATCAATATGAACCTGGGGTAAGGTAATTCTTAACCCAATTTCCATTTTTTAGGTTAACCTTACAATTCATTGTTTATGTGGTATTAAAATTATTTGTGAGACTAATTTTGTTTATATTATGTTAAATTATGTGTATTTATAGTTTATATACATATTCCGTCCACTCTATTAATTCTCACTTCAATTATATGATATTTGTAAGGGGCTTTTCTTTTAAAATCCTCTTTTAAAATTCTATATTACAAAATTACAAAGCATTGTTTTTATGAAATTATTCATGTTGTATGATTATGTTATGGTTCTTGAGAATTGTTTATGATGAAATGTGGTACCTATATCTCCCTTAAATTAATTGGGTATGTGTAAGTTGGAGGTCAGACGTATGGTTACTCCAAGTGTAACTATGATGGTTACACAATAAGGTAGTATTGAGGGTTACATTGTAAGGTAGCTATGAGGGTTAAAAATTATAATGTAGTTTAAAGGGTTACAAGATTATGTATGTAATGTCACAATATACCTTTATGGTTCTATTTTGGTTATTTATGTTTTTTTTAAATCTCGTGGAAATCTCAAGTTTCACAAAGTATATATGGGCGGCAAGTATGTATTTTTTAAAATGATTTCATATGTTTACAAGTATTCATGGATAATTATTTTATTTCATTATTTTTATATCATTTACTGAGATTTTTGTGCTCATCCCATGTTTTTTTATTTTCATAAGTTATAAGTATGTGTAATACAATGAAGTAATCCAAGTTAAATTTTATAGAGATTTGTCAAAGAAAACATGTTTTATTTGAAAAGTTTTATAATTTAAAAGAAATTGATATTATTCTTGTGTTATATTCTCTATATAAATGTGGAATGTTATGTCTTTATTATATCCTAGTTATATAAAACTATAAACTTGAAAATATCCTCAATGTGAAAGGAATTGATTTCTTGAATAAAATTCAAGATTATGTAATGTAATAAGGTCGGGTCCTTATAGTTGGTATCAGATGATGGTTTAGACAAATTTATGGGTTGGGATGATGTTAAAAGAATTCCATAAATAATTTTTTTACTATATGGTTAATTTTAAATGTTATATAATTTATATATTATCATGTTGCTTCGACTAAGATAAGTTTGTTCATAATGGTTTTCCATAGAAGAAACAGGGAAACTGAAGTGGAAAGGAACTGACAAAATGATATCCTTCCGAATATGAAACCTGTAATGGTAAGGATTAGAACCAAGTAGTTTCTGACAGTAATAGATCAGATGACATAGGTAATAAATATTGGTGTAATATATATAAGAGAACAACCAGAGCTACCACAAAAGAACATGACGATAGTAGAACATTTCATGAAGCAACACCCTCCTTCTTTCAATTGATATTCTGAACCAGTAGCGGCTGAAGGATGGATTAAACCCCTTGAAAAGATATTCAGTGTTATAGTAAGTTTAGATAATCAAAAGGTAAGTCTTCCAATTTATCATTTTGAGGGTGAAGAATATCATTGGTGGTCAATGGTCAAGAATATCATGGATAGAGAGGAGATTGATGCCTTAGAGTGGGATGAATTTAAAATACTTTTCCTTGAAAAAAATATTCCAAAGGTGGTTTGACTTAGGATGGAGAAGAAAATCCTTGAATTGAAGAAAAAAAAAGAATATTCAGTGGCCGTTTATGAAGTGAACTTTACTCGACTGGCAAAGTATTCTCGAAATATTATTCTGGATCTTGATAGAAAAATCAACCATTTTTTCTCAGGATTAAAACCAAGATATTGAATGGAATTAGCTTCTTATGAGTTCAAAAGTTATGAGAAACTTGTCTAATGTGATTAGAGGGTAGAAATGGAGTTTTATTATGACCACGTGTACCTTGAAAAAAATAGAAAAAGATGTCTAGATGGTATACGATAGATGAGAATCAATCATAGAAATCTGATGGTAATAAAGTTCAGTTTCTAGTTTGTGAAAAAATGTGGTAAAAATAACCCTGGGGAATGACTTACCAAAATCAAGAAGTGTTTTCAGTGTGGTTAGTTTGGACATATGTACCGATATTGTAATGAAAATGATCCTAAGACTAATCTTGATAAGAAAACTGTAAAGTGTTTTAAATGTGGTGAGATGGGTCATTATGAAAATGTATGCCCAAAGAGAGATCTGAATGATGTAAAGAAGCCAGATTATAAGTAGAAAGGTGTAGTGCGATCCTTTGAGACTACATCAGCAAATGTCGGGCCATCCAATGAAGTTGTATCAGGTACCTTTTTTGTTTACTCATATTTTTCTAAAGTTTTGTTTTATATGGGGTCTACACATTCCTTTATTTATGAGAAATTTTCTGGTAAATTGGAAATATCACCTCAACAAATGAGACTTGAACTTATTGTTAAAACACTAGGGGAAATATGATAGCAAAGTGGAATTATAATAATATTTATATTTTGGTCTGTGGAAAGAATTTACCTGCAAACATTTTTCCCTTAGTAGAGTTTGATGTTATTCTGGGTATGGATTGGCTTTCTATTTATCATTATAAGACTTATTGTATAGATAAAGAAGTTTTTTTTTCAGAATGAGTTTCTATTTATATATAATAATGAACCCATAAAATTGATAACATATCAAAAAGATAATAAACTATTGAAATATGGAAATGAAAGTTATCTTGATCATATTGTTGAAAATAAGGGAACTATTCATATTAATGATGTGCTAGTGGTAAATGAATATATTGATGTTTTTCCTGATGAGTTACCTAGTGTTATACTTTATGGGTAAGTTTAATTCACAATTGACTTAGTTCCCAATGTTAATCAAATTTCAAAACCCCCTTATAAAATGGATCAAATGGAACTTATTGAATTGAAAAATTAGTTGCAGGAGTTGCTTGATAAAGGCTTCATTCATTCTAGCACTTCATCATGGGGTGATCCTATTTTGTTTGTTGAAGATAAAGATGGTTCCATGAGACTTTTCATTGAATATAGAGCCTTGAATAACATCACTATTAAAAAAAGTATTCTTTTCCTCATATCAATGACATGTTTGATCAGCTCTAGGGAGAATAGTATTTTTCGAAGGTTGACCTGAGGTCAGGGTACAATCAGTTGAAAGTAAAATAAGAAAACATCCTGAAGACTATGTTCTGTACTAGATATGGGAATTATGATTTTTTTATGTCATTTGGTTTAACTAATGCACATTATATATTCATAGATCTTATGAATATAATATCTCATGATTTCTTGGATGAGTTTTTAGTTTTTTTATTGATGACATTACAGTATTTTATAAAATTAAAGAGGAGAATGAAAATTATCTAAGGGTTTTTTTGAAAACCATAAAGGAAAATAAACTGTATATAAAATTTAGAAAGTGTGATTTTGGTTGTAATAGATTTATTTTCTTAGAAACATTGTAAATAAGGATGGAATAATAGTTGATCCTGCCAAAAAAAAAGTGGTTGATGAATGTCCAAGACCTACAAATATTACCATAATTTGTAGTTTTCTCAGTTTGGTAGGTTATTAATAGAGGTTAGTTGAAAAATTTTCATATTTATCTAGCCTACTAACTAAGTTAACACGAAAAGGGGTTAAAATTTTTTGGACATAAGAATGTGATGTTTATTTTTAGGAACTGAAGAAGATATTGGTGAATGCTCCATTTTTTTCTCCACCTTCTAGAAATGGTGATTTTTTTCATACAGTGATGCTTCATTGAATGGAATTGGTTGTGTTCTGATGAAGAATGATTAGGTAATTTCTTATTATTCTTGAGAACTTAAAACTCATAAGGTAAATTATCCTGTACATGATTTGGAATTAGCAGTTGTGGTATTTTCTTTGAAAATTTAAAGGCATCATTTATATAGAGAGAAATGTAAAATATATATTGTCCATAAAAGTCTGAAGTATATATTCAGTCAAAAGAATTATATATGAGGCAGAGAAGATAGATTAAACTGATAAAGGATTATGATTTCATGATCAATTACCAACCTAGAAAAGAAAACAAAGTGGGAGATTCCTTAAGTCGAAAACATCATGCATCATTAACCATGTTATTTTTGGAACATGATACCTTGATTAATGATTTGATGAATTTTGGCTTAGAAGTTGTTGGTGTAGGAAATACCTCTATTTTGTTTCAGGTTTCAGTGCATTTATCTTTATCAAATAGAATTAATCAATAGTAGAAGGAATACCATGATCTATAGAAAAAGGTAGAATTTCTTAAAATGGGTATGTTTCTAGAATTTAACCTTGATAAATATTGTGTTTTAAGATTTGAAAAAAGATCATGTGTGCCTTGTGATTCTCAACTGAAAAAAATAATTGTTGTGCGAAGCTCATAGTTCTTCGTTTTTAGTTCATCCTGGCAGCACAAAGATGTATAGACACCTTCAAGAGTATTATTGGTGGGATGGAATGAAAAGATATATTGTAGAGTAAATAGTGAAATGTTTTACATGTCAATAGGTTAAAGTAGAGTGGAAGTTACCGAAGGGGATGCTTTATAATTTTACATTGCCAGAGTGGAAATGGGAAAATATATCCATGGACTTCATTGTGGGACTACCAAAGACTTCTCGAGGTAACAATGCAATCTAGGTTATTGTTGACCGATTGACTAAATCTGTACATTTCCTTCCTATTTGAGATATAGTATTTTTAGATCAGCTTTATTGAATGTACCTCAAAGAGATTGTCAGGTTATATGGAGTGCCTCTTTCCATTGTATCTGACCTGGATCCCATTTTCACTTCTAATTTTTGGAAGGTACTTCAGAAGTCCTTGGGAATATAATTAAATTTCAGTACATATTTTCATCCTCAATCATATGGGTAGTTCAAAAGAACGATTAAGAATTTGGAGGATATTCTTAGAGCTTTTTCAATGGACTAATAGGGAAGTTGTGATCAACATCATTCTTTAGTTGAGTTTTATTATAATAATAGTTTTCATTCTAGTATACAGATGGAACCTTTTGAGTAATTGTCGGTGTCAAACTCCATATTTTGGGGATGATATCAGGGAAAGGAAGTGGATGGGACTATAATTAGTATAGGAAGTGGCTAGAAAAGTGAATATGATCCATCAACACATTAGGACAGCTCATAGAAGGTTGAAAATTTATACAGACAACAGGAGGAAAAACTTTTCTTTTGAGGTAAGTGATCATGTTTTTCTTATAATCTCTCCATGGAAAAGTGTTATGCATTTTGGTAAGAAATGAAAGCTATGTCCACAGTTCATTAGACCTTATGAAATCATAGATAAATTCGGACCAGTCACCTACCGAGTATCTTTTCCTTTGATTTTATCTTTGGTACACAATCTTTTTCATGTTTTTATGTTGAGAAAGTATGTTTTCGATTTATCTCATGTCTTGATCCTAGAAGTAGTTCAGCTGGAAGATAACCTTTCTTATAAAGAGAAACATGTTTAGATTCTTGATCATAGAGAATAAGTTTTGTGAAATAAGGTAATATATCAAGTAAAGGTTTTGTGGAAAAACCACATGGTTGAAGAAGCAACATGGGAATATGAGAATGTTATGAGGGAAATTTACCCTTATTTGTTTAATAAGTAAATAAAATTGTGAGGATGCAATTTCCAAAAGTTGGGGAGAATGTAACACCCCAGATTTTAAAAATAAATTGAAATGCATGAAACTTTGTTTTAAGTGGATAGTTATAAACTGGTCTTCAATCATAATTTTCTACTTCTATGATTTGAATTTCAAAAAACCAGTCATCTACGGTTGTGATAAGTAAGTTATTTGGAGTCTGATAGAACCAACTTTTTTTAGTGAATAGTAACATACCCCTATAAATAGTAATATGGCCCTTATGAATAGTAAATCATACTATTATTTTATTTTTTTAAGGTTATATGAAAATTAGATTTGATTATTTTTTCAAAGTGATCTAAAATCAGATATAGTTTTAAAATTGTTATTTTTGGAATAAAATATTATTTTATTTAAAAATTAAATTAATCATAATTATAAAATTCTTTTCAAAAAATGGATTTCATTTTTTAATTCTACATGCCAAAAATGGTTAGGGTAAATTTTTGGAATTTTTCTAAAATATTTGAATTTTGTGAATAGTGAAATTCGATAATTACAAAATATGATAAATAAATGAATTTATGCATCATGCTTGGCTCATGGATGATGTAAATGGCCATTTTTTCGAACTCACATGCACTTATTTATATTTTTTGTCACATTAATCATGACTATTCATAATCTTGAGAAAAAATATTAAACTAATGATTAAAATAATGTGAAACCCCTCCTCCCCTCCACTATAAATACAACCCTCACCCACCTCTTCCTCTCACACCACTAAAGACTTAATCCTTGTCTAAGTTGTGCTAAATATACTTCACAAGGATCTTACCCACGTCCAAGACATTTTTCTATCACTAAAAGGCCAAAACAAAATTCTTTAAGGAGGATTACAAGGGGAAGAGATCAAGAGGTAAAAATCCTCTTTTATTTTCATGTGATTTCTTTTCAATTATTTTCTTTTCTTATACTCACTTATCCTCCCCATATCCAAGAGGAATTAAAGTTCAAAAATATTATATATTCTGGATGTTATCATGTTTATGGAAAAAATCATCAATTTACTTCTTCTCCTTCCCCCTTCTTATTCTAAAAATAAGAACACCATCCGTGATGTGTTGATTTACCAAGATCATGGATGATGTGTTTTCAATTTTGTTTACATACTTCAAAATATATTTGTAAAAATATTTTAATGTTGAATCAGATTTTAAATTGTATTATAGGATCTATATTATGTTCTATAATTGACTTATATTCATAATATTAATGGTATATGATGAAACAAGTTCGTGGTTATCAAAGAACCGCCAAAATGATCCAAATAGATATCACTAAATATTTATCTAATGATTAATACTCATATAATTTAACCAAAATGATTTATGGAATCATTTAAGATTCTGGAAAAATATGAATACCATTTCATTCCACTCCTATAATTTCATTTCCATGCAATAAGAGAATCAAATACAAACCGACCATGGATTTCATGTAAAGAACGCACCCGAAACAACGGACGAAACAAAATACTAATAATAAAAGGGTAAAATTGTGTTATAAAATGATCATATAAGGTGTTATAAACATGAATATTTTTTTAAAGATATTAATAAATCTATTTTAACTACTATACAGGTGGTTTAAATGTTTTTGAATTAAGACGAACCCGAGGTAAGGGAATTCTTTACCCAATTTAAATTCTTTGGGTTAACCTTCTACTTCATTATTTATGTGGGTTAAAATTATTTTTGTGATTAATTATATTTATATTATGTTTAATTATTTGTATTTTCATTTTATATACATATTCCTTCCACTCTATTAAGTCTCACTTCAATTATATGATATTTTTAAGGTGATTTTCTTTTAAAATCCTCTTTTAAAATTAAATTTTACAAAATTCAAAAGAAATATTTTTATGAAATTATTCATGTTGTATGATTATGTTCTTGTTCTTGGAGATTTTTTACGATGAATGGTGGGACATTCATCTCCATATAATTCATTGGGTATGTATAAGTTGTAGGTCATCCGTATGGTTACTCCAAGTTTAACTACAATGGTTACACAATAAGGTAGTCGTGAGGGTTACATTATAAGGTAGTCATGAGGGTTAAAAATTATAAGGTATCTGAGATGGTTACAAGATTATGTAATTAATTTCCCAAGATACATTTATGGTTCTATTTAGGTTCTCTATGTTTTGTAGAAATCTCATGGAAATATCAAGTTTCACAAAGTAAGTATATATGGGTGATAAGTAAGTCTTTTTGAAAATGATTTCATGAATTTATAAGTATTCATGGACTAATGTTTTATTTCCTTCTTTTTATATCTCTCTTTGAGGTTTTTTCACTCATACCATGTTTTTTAATGATTTTCACAGTTATAAGGATGTGTAAGAATAATAATGACACCGTGTTAAATGTTATGAATAGTTTTTAAAGGATTTTTTTTTATTTGGTAAGTTTTATAATTTTTAAGAAATGGATAATGTTTTTGTGGTATTTGATATGTATAAATTTGGAATGTTATGTATGTATTATATCCAAATTCTCTAAATCTATAAACTTTAAAGGATCCTCAATATGAAAGGAAGTGATTTCTTGACTAAAATTCAAGATTATGTAATGTAATAAGTTCAGGTCCTTATAGATGTAACACGTTTCATGTATGTTTTAGAAAGTCATAATAACATATAGTGTGTAAAAATAACTCACCAACTACCTATGACTTGTATATTATCTTAAAAAATTAAGGATGGGAAATTTATTTTAAGACTACTTAAAATTCAATTAAATACCATTCCTCCCATTTCAAAATCTAATTTTCTATTTTAAACCAAAATGAATTTTAATCAAAAACATGCCTCTTTCACAAGATAAAACCATTGGGTTTATATAAAAACATTTTAATCCATTTTCACAAGTTTTAAATCCATTAAAAACCAATTCTATCCATTTCACAATTCAATTCCACAATTAAATTCAACAATTTAATTGAAATCATTTCCATAAAATCCATAATTTAAATTAACCAATTTTCATAAATAGACCCAAATTAAATGGAATTGGGGGTTTTCCCAATTTCCATGCCAAAACTATTTCAAATCTCCCAATTCATTGGAATTGGGTTTTATCAAGTCAATTGACAGCAAGTTTATGTAATTGAATTTAAATAAATAATTGAAATAAATCAAGAAATTCAAGGTTAAAAAATTTGGATAATTGGGATGGAACCACATGGATTTTTACTGAAACTCAACACTATCAAAAACACCCATTTGTGAGAAATAATATGGATAAGACATCAAAATCCAAACTAGACATGTGATCCAACACCACATAGCATAGATCTATCATTTTCAAGATGATCTATTGAAATACAAACGGAGGAGAAAGATAGATAGGTGAAGAACAAAGGAGAACACTTACCTGGGAATAACACTTCAAGAGAAATAATGATCAAATGACTAAAAAATGATCCGAAAGGGTTGGAGAGCTTGAAGATTTTTTGGGTAAGGCCTTAGGTTTTGGGAGATGAAACTAGAGTGGAGGAGACAAAATATCTCATCTATGTTTCCTGTTTAAAAAAACATAGTTTGGACGTAAAGACCTGAAGCTTGACGTACATGGACATTACATTAATTTTGTGTAATACTTAATACATAACAAAAACAGACACACAAGGACCGTAATAGTTTAGTGTCTTTGGAAACTCGTAATATAATATTCTAAACGTGGTGAAAGATCTTCAACATCTCCCATAAAGATCTTCCCTTTTTTTTACCTAAAACCTTTCTTTATATCCTGGGGAAAAGAAAACATAAAAGGGTGATCTCAAATGCTCAGTAAGGGTAAACAAAAGAAATATAAATCACATCATATTCATAAGAACATAACATTTTGGAAATCTTAACCTACAAAAGAGAGCATAATTTCATAACATGGGATAAATCATAGTAGTGAAATGAAATCCCAATAATCATAACTTAAAACATGAAACTTTGTGGCATACACACATAATCATAGAGAATCATATCTTATTATTCAAGACTCATTTCCAAGACTATCTTAGTGGAAAAAGTCCCTTTCTGAACCGAGTCACCCTCGTTTCAGTCCTGTTTCACTGAACTGGTATAACCTACCATTCCAGCCATGTCTATCTCATGAGATATAAAATCTTTACCCAATGAATTGGAGGGAGATATAGTTCCCACCCATCTCATAATGATACCATTCATATGTGTGCCACAAAATCTTAAAACATACATCATTGCATAACCCATGTAATAAAAATGGGAATCCTAAACATCGTGACATCATAAAACAATTCATATAAGATAAAGGAATTCATAAAAAATATTTCCATCACAACATAATAAAATCCATGTAATAATAGGGATAGAAAGTGAACCCTTTATTATCTTATATGGAAAATAATTTTGATAAAACACATGAACTCCATTCTTGAAAAAAATATCCTTTCTACTTCAAAAACACTTTTCATTTATTAACATGTAATAAAATTATAACTAAAAGAAGTTGATTAAAAATAATCTTGAAAACTTGTAAAGGGAGCTTCTTGGAAATAATGTTTTAAAAATCCATTCATTCCATATAAGTTAAAAAAACATTCTTCTTGTACTTTTGTCAGAAAAGTCAAAAAAGTACCTTGTACGAAAAACGACAAAAGATTCCTTTCATGTCTTTTACTAAAAACTCACCGAAGGGTAAAATAGGATTTAAACAATTGTAGGTGAATGGAAACAATATTACATATTGAGGAAACATGGATGTGGATGATAAAATACACCCCAGTAAATACCAAAGTATAAACAATCTCGGGTAAAAATGAGATTGTGATATTTCCCTTACCTTAAGTCCGATTTGCTTCGTAAGTGTCCGAACCTCCTGTATAATGATTTAAATAATTTCATTGACTTATTAAAGAATCATATTCATTGTTATTATATCATATATGGTTCACTTATGACTTTATATTACCCGTTCTTTTGTAAATTCATGTTAAAGTAGCGTTTTGGGTAAAATCATCTCATTTGTCATTCATGTTTTAAATTGTAATTATTCATATGATTACTTAGATAATGATTACTTAATTCTATAATATAAAACATGATTTATATATAATATATATTCAGAATATATATATATATATAATAGATCTGTAAATGGAAAGAAATACACCGTTCATGGAGACGGTAGACCGTTCGTACGCATGAACGCTGTTTTCGTTTCCTTATTGAGTTGAATGGAATTAAGTAGATGAAATACATATATATAAACAAAAATCCAGTAGCTTTATAATGTCATATATTTCATTATTATTGCTTATATATAGTTTATAATCATTCATAAATGGTTAACATGGAGAATGAATCTCATCGCGTCGTGGAGACGGTAGTCCGTACGTACGCACGAGCGATGATATCATTTCCATAATTATTGAATTGAATTGGAGTGGTTGATACAATATATCAGAATCATTATTATGGTATAATAACTATGTATAGTTATTATTTACACCATAATACCCATCCATGTAAGGTGTTGGTGGAAAAGCAGATTACACCACAGCGTGGAGACGGTATTTCGTACGTACGCACGTGCGGTGATTTCGTTTTCTGTAGGATGGATAGATGGTGAAATAGGGTTGTTTCAAACTTATAATAACATATCAGTATATTAGTGATACTGATGTTATTACTTCATAATTAAACAACCTTATAAGAAGAAGTGGAAGAAGAAATAAAGGTGAAAGAATTGGTAACGGAAATTACCTCTTCTTTGAAGATCCTCTTTGAGACATCCTCATAAGGTACCAAAATTGGTCTTTGAGGAAGAACAGAACCTCAAGGATGTTTCTAGGGAAGTGGAGAATAGAATTTGGCAGAGTTTGGCCGAGCTTGAAGGCTCAAAGTTGTGTGAGGAAGAGAGGGAGGAGGTGCCCTTTTATAAGGGAGGAGAGGGGTACCTTTGGAATAACTAAAACTATTATTTTATTATAAAGTCAAATTCGGTTTTAAATAGCCCCAAATTGATTTATTTAGAAGCTAAAGTGGGGATGGGTCGAAATCCTCTCATCCAATAGAATTTAGACAAGTTTAGGTTCCTATTTTAACCTTATCATTTAGATTTAACATTAAGTTAAATAATTTTACTTTTACCGTGTCTTCTTGTGTTCTTACACTATAAGTTTAATAAACTTACTATAACAAGCCAAACGAACCCCAAGTTGTTAATTATTAATATATATAACCATATCTAAGTCATTTGGCCGAACCTTAGATTTTTAGGAATAAAATAACAATTAATAATATAATATTTGTTTTAGAAACTATTTTATGTCAATTTTGACACTATTTAGTAATTGATTTTTGTGAAAATCATAACAGAATGATAAGTTCTAAAAAAGTTAATTAAATAAATAATAACATGTCATATTAACCTAGAAAATTAGTGTAATTCATAAAAAGTCTCAAATTATATTTATTTTGGTATTTATAACATCAATTATGTCAATATTTCATTAATAAGATAATTTCTGCATCATCGTTGTGTCATAAATAAATTAAATTATTTGATGTCTAAAAATTACAAATAAAATACTATTATGTAGTAAATCTTTTTATCTTTCTAATTAATATTTATAGTAGAATTTATCTTATGTATAACCCCATATTAAAAATGATTTAGTTATTAAACATTGATTTTAACTATTTTAACCCTTCTTTAAATAAATTAATAATAAATGTCCTAATCTAATCCAAGTGGGCCTAAATGGTCATATTTTATTCCTAAGTTTGTTTTTGGTAGAATTACACTTGTCCAATAGAATTAGGACATGTGTTAGGGTAATAATAATATCATTTCTACCCTTAATTACCCTATTTACTTTTAACCATGGTAAAAAAAGTAAAAAGTTACTATTCACCAAAAAATTATTTTCATCTCATTGAACCAAATTTTACTTACTGACATCAACCGTGTCTCTCGGATTTTTTAAATTCCACTCACAGAAGCGGTAAAATTAAGTTTTATGAACAATTCAGTTTTTTTAACTAACACTTAGTGGTTTCACTATTCATCAAAAATTTGAAAGTTTTCAGAAAAATACCAAAAATTAGGCCTAAGCTATATTTGATATTATGAACTCAAAAATGATGTCTATTTTACCAAATTCAAAAAATATCAGTTACATTAACAAATTTAAAAATTAATTCCCATCGTCAAAACAAATAGCGTGTTTTTAAGAGATAATAACTATCAAAAGATTGACACTTGTTTATAATTGGTTTAAATGTGAAATTACATCCAATGACAAACATTGTATTAAATTGCAAAAATATATTCTAAATATACTTTAAAACCCCTCAAATTAATAATTTATCACTATTAATTATTTCGATTAAAAAAGTTGTTTTTAATTAAAATTTAGTAATTTTCACTATTCATCAGAAAATGAAAGTTATCCGAAAAGTACCAAAATTTCACCCTAATCTAATTTCGATATTCCGAATCCAAAAATGAAGTCCATTTTGAAAAATAAAATTTATAAAATTTCAAAAAGTGGTTATTACTATTCATAACGGCTATTTTTAATAATATTTTAATAGTATATCGTTGTTTAGTGAAACTCGGTATTGCGTACTACACACGCTATCGAGGAAGGTCGCGATTGCGTGTAATGCAAGGGAAGTCAAGGATGCATGTTGTGCAAGATCCTTTTGGTGTAGCGTACAAGACATTAATGAAATTAAAAAGAATATTTTTCATAAAATCTCGGGGTGTTACATTCTACCCCCCTTAAAATGAATTTCACCCTCGAAGTTCGTCGGGGTTATAAATGGTTTACTATTAGAAAGTTTCTTTAATAGAAACCCACATAGTAAAAAAGAATACCAAAACCAATCTTTAAAAACAAAAGTATGAAACGTAACGGTTACCCAAATAAACTAATCACTGGGTTTCCACATAGGTGAAAATATGGATATGGAAGAGAAATCTAACCATCATGTTCTGATGGAGAGTGGTAGAGAACATGGATATGGAAAAGCTAGCAATCACAAAGCCATAAATTTGTGACAATCTAAGGTACCATCTGATTCATCAGATATAAGAGCACTAAGACAACATTTTTGGTTTTCAAGATCATTTCCCTGAAGTTGATGAAATTGGAATTAGAAGAAATACTTTCGTGATTTTGGTATAGTCTCACCGTTTGTCGTTATTTGGACAATTTCCACTTCATCTCTTAAAGAAATGATGTTGAATTTGTCATTCGTGATGTGTTAGGAGATCATGTGATAGAATGATGGGTCATTCCATCTCCTTCAAACAAAAGGTTAGCAAAAGTTATAAGTCCATCTTATGGTTAATCGTATATGGTTCCAAAAATGAACTTATACTTCATATATCATACCGCTTAATAAAATAAAACTAGTTTCTACTAACCAGGGAGTTCCTGTAGGCCAGTGGTAAGCGATAAAGGCCAGTCGCACTTCGTTTGTGGGTTCGATTCCCACAGCCTTGTCCGAAGCGATGGGCTGTCGCCCATCCTGCAGGTTGTCCTTTTTCTAAAACTATACTACTATAATATCCCATCAATAATATCGAAAAAAATGCTATCCTTATGTCCAACATAATCCATTCCAATCTTTAAGCTTATCCATAATACTTCAGTCCACTCTCATAATATAGTAAAAACGATTACCAGAGATTTAATACCATCATTGATCCTCATATATCATAAGATATGTCTTGTTGGTCACATTCCAAACATTAAAAGGCCTTAATCATGTATTCTCTTGAATACCCATTGAACCTTAGTGAAAACATGAATGCAGTTAAAAGTTAACACTTTCCACATACCAAAATCCTCAAAATTCTATATACTCAAACTATGATATCACTTAGTCCTTATATCAACCATGAGCTCATGAATACTGTCAAACATTTCATTTACTCCTTATACCTTCATTATGCGCATATCATCTTTTTTTTCCAAAAATATCTCAATCACATTCCATGGTTACCGGTACCATTGAAAACCACAATATACCAATACATAAATATTCCAATATTCCACGATATTATATACAACATTATTTTGGAATCCCATTACATAAACACTTAATCATTCCACCACATTGTTGTCATATTCAACATCGTCAATAGTGATTTCATGTGACTTTCCTTTTTCCTTTGCCTTAAGTGGTTGCTCATGTCGATCATCACTAACCCTTGGATTAGGGAATTTATTAGCATAATGCCCCATTTCCTTGCACTTGAAGCATTGAAGTGTTGGTGGTGCGTTCTCTGCAGTCTTTTCTTTATTCCCATCATTAGAAACCCTTTTTCTATTACTTCGACACTCAGCTGCTCGATGACCTTCTTTTCCACACTTAAAACATTTTCTAGTCCCTTTAAGACAATCTCCACCATACTTCTTTCCACACTTTGAGCATAAGGAAACATTCATATTCTTTTCACCATTATTCTGAGATTTCTCTTTGAACTCCATATTTCGTTTCTTGTCAAAACTATGAGATGGATAAGTAATACCAACTTCCATTTCTACCTTGAGAGCACAATGCACAATTTCTTCATAGCTACTGAAGTCTCTTATAGCTAATTCCCTTCAAAGATTTAGTTTTAAGCCGCTGAAGAATCGATCAACTTTACTTTCAGGTTGGATGATAAATCCAGATGCATACCTTGCAAGCCTTCTAAACTTCACTTCGTATATACCAACATATTCATCATCCTTTTTCTTTAGTTCGAGAAACTCCTTCTCCATCTTTGTCCGAAGAATACGAGGGAAGTAATTATTGAAAAATAAGTTCTTGAACTCGTCCCATTCCATGGACTCAATTTCATCTCTTGGCCTCGTATTCTTGATAAGATTCCACCATTGATCATCATCACCTTCCGAACGATATACTGCTAAGATGACTTTATCGTGTTCAGAACATTGAAGTACTGAAAATATCTTTTCAGTGGTAATGATCCATTGTTCAGCAACAAGTGGATCAGAAGACCCACTGAAAGAAGGTGGACGTTGCCTCATGAAGGACTCAATAGAATATTATTCCCTTCTCTACTCATTTGGAAGTCCAGAATGATTCATAGCTTGTGTAAGTATAGAAATAAGATTTTGAACTCCATCTCCCATAACATTTGTTTGTTCAGGAGGACAATCATTGCATTGTCCATTGCATTGACCAACACGGTTCCTTCGGGTTCCATCCATCGTCTAAAACCCAAAAAGAATAGTGTGAGAGGAAAAAATCATACTAGGGAAAACAACATAATAAAAGAGGGAGTAACCTTAATATATAACATCTTAGGTTAAATTCTAATATCTTTAGCGCAATTCTAGGACTATAACCTATACGTATACTTAACCTTAGAGACATCCCTAGACATACCTTAGAAATATCTCTAGGGATATCACTAACGTTTTCGCATCCTAGTTTCCAAAGGTTGACTAAACCTTTCCTCTGATACCAACTGTAAAGACCCGAAGCTTGACGTACATGGACATTACATTACTTTTTCGGAATACTTAATACATAACAAAAACAGACACACAAGGACCGTAATATTTTAGTGTCTTTGGAAACTCAGAATATAATCTTCTAAACGTGGTGAAAGATCTTCAACATTTCCCATAAATATCTTCCCTTTTTTTTACCTAAAACCTTTCTTTATATCCTGGGGAAAAGAAAACAAAAAAGGGTGAGCTCAAATGCTCAGTAAGGGTAAACAAAAGAAATATCAATCACATCATATTCATAAGAACATAACATTTTGGAAATCTTAACCTGCAAAAGAGAGCATAATTTCATAACATGGAATAAATCATAGTAGTGAAATGAAATACCAATAATCATAACATAAAACATGAAACTTTGTGTCATACACACATAATCATAGATAATCATATCTTATTAGTCAAGACTCATTGCCAAGACTATCTTAGTGGACAAAGTCCCTTTCTGAACCGAGTCACCCTCGTTTCAGTCCTGTTTCACTGAACTGGTATAACCAACCATTCCAGCCATGTCT
This sequence comes from Viscum album, assembly GCA_963277665.1. Lineage (NCBI taxonomy): Eukaryota > Viridiplantae > Streptophyta > Magnoliopsida > Santalales > Viscaceae > Viscum > Viscum album. The sequence continues at coordinate 807,360,137 of OY728126.1, read as the reverse complement.
ATCTCATGAGATATAAAATCTTTACCCAATGCATTGGAGGGAGATATAGGTCCCACCCATCTCATAATGATACCATTCATATGTGTGCCACAAAATCTTAAAACATACATCATTGCATAACCCATGTAATAAAAATGGGAATCTTAAACATCGTGACATCATAAAACAATTCATATAAGATAAAGGAATTCATAAAAAATATTTCCATCACAACATAATCAAATCCATGTACTAATAGGTATAGAAAGGGAACCCTTTATTATCTTATATGGAAAATAATTTTGATAAAACACTTGAACTCCATTCTTGAGGAAAATATCCTTTCTAATTCAAAAACACTTTTCATTTCTTAACATGTCATAAAATTATAACTAAAATAAGTTGATTAAAAATAAACTTGAAAACTTGTAAAGTAATCTTCTTGGAAATAATGTTTTAAAAATCCATTCATGCCGTATAAGTTAAACAAAACATTCTTCTCGTACTTTTTTCGGAAAAGTCAAAAAAGTACCTTGTACGAAAAACGACAAAAGATTCCTTTCATGTCTTTTACTAAAAACTCACCGAAGGGTAAAATAGGATTTAAACAATTGTAGGTGAATGGAAACAATATTACATACTAAGGAAACATGGATGTGGATGATAAAATACACCCCAGTAAATACCAAAGTATAAACAATCTCGGATAAAAATGAGATTGTGATATTTCCCTTACCTTAGGTCCGATTTGCTTCATAAGTGTCTGAACCTCCTGTATAATGATTTAAATAATGTCATTTACTTATTACAGAATCATATTCATTGTTATTATATCATATATGGTTCACTTATGACTTTATATTACCCGTTCTTTTGTAAATTCATGTTAAAGTAGCGTTTTGGGTAAAATCATCTCATTTGTCGTTCGTGTTTTAACTTGTAATTATTCATATGATTACTTAGATAATGATTACTTAATTCCATAATATAAAACATGATTTATATATAATATATATTCAGAATATATATATATATATATAATAGATCAGTAAATGGAAAGAAATACATCGTTCATGGAGACGGTGGACCGTTCGTACGCATGAACTCTGTTTTCGTTTCCTTATTGAGTTGAATGGAATTAAGTAGATGACATACATATATATAAACATAAATCTAGTAGCTTTCTAATGTCACATATTTCATTATTATTTCTTATATATACTTTATAATCATTCTTAAATGGTTAACATGGAGAATGAATCTCATCGCGTCGTGGAGACGATAGTCCGTACGTACGCACGAGCGATGATATCATTTCCATAATTATTGAATTGAATTGGAGTGGATGATACAATATATCAGAATCATTATTATGTTATAATAACTATGTATAGTTATTCTTTACACCATAATACCCATCCATGTAAGGTGTTGGTGGAAAAGCAGATTACACCACGGCGTGGAGACGGTATTTCGTACGTACGCACGCGCGGTGATTTTGTTTTCCGTAGGATTGATAGATGGTGAAATAGGGTTGTTTCATACTTATAATAACATATCAGTATATGATTGATACTGATGTTATTACTTAATAATGAAACAACCTTAGAAGAAGAAGTGGAAGAAGAAATAAAGGTGAAAGAATTGGTAACGGAAATTACCTCTTCTTTGAAGCTCCTCTTTGAGACCTCCTCTTAGGGTACCAAAATTGGTCTTTGAGGAAGACCAGAACCTCTAGGATGTTTCTAGGGAAGTGGAGAAGAGAATTTGGCAGATTTTGTCTGAGCTTGAAGGCTCAAAGTTGTGTGAGGAAGAGAGGGGGGAGGTGCCCTTTTATAAGGGAGGAGAGGGGTACCTTTGGAATAACTAAAACTATTATTTTATTATAAAGTAAAATTCGGTTTTAAATAGCTCCAAATTGATTTATTTAGAAGATAAAGTGGGGATGGGTCTAAATCCTCTCATCCAATAGAATTTAGACAACTTTAGGTTCCTATTTTAACCTTATCATTTAGATTTAACATTAAGTTAAATAATTTTACTTTTACCGTGTCTTCTTGTGTTCTTACACTATAAGGTTAATAAACTTACTATAACAAGCCAAACGAACACCAAGTTGTTAATTATTAATATATATAACCTTATCTAAGTCATTTGGCCGAACCTTAGATTTTTAGGAATAAAATAGCAATTAATAATATAATATTTGTTTTAAAAACTATTTTATGTCAATTTTGATACTATTTAGTAATTGATTTTTGTGAAAATCATAACAGAATGATAAGTTCTAACAAAGTTAATTAAATCAATACTAACATGTCATATTAACCTAGAAAATTAGTGTAATTCATAAAAAGTCTCAAATTATATTTATTTGGGTATTTATAACATCAATTATGTCAATATTTCATTAATAAGATAATTTATGCATCATCGTTGTGTCATAAATAAATTAAAATATTTAATGTCTAAAAATTACAAATAAAATACCATTATGTGGGAAATATTTTTATCTTTCTAATTAATATTTATAGTCGAATTTATCTTTTGTATAACCCCATATTAAAAATGATTTAGTTATTAAGCTTTGATTTTAACTATTTTAACCCTTCTTTAAATAAATTAATAATAAATGTCCTAATCTAATCCAAGTGGGCCTAAATGGCCATATTTTATTCCTAAGTTTGTTTTTGGTCGAATTACACTTTTCCAATAGAATTAGGACACGTGTTATGGTAATAATAATATTATTTCTACCCTTAATTACCCTATTTACTTTTAACCGTGGTAAAAAAAGTAAAAAGTTACTATTCACCAAAAAATTATTTTCATCTCATTGAACCACATTTTACTTACTGAAATCAACCATGTCTCTAGGATTTTTGAAATTCCACTCACAAAAGCGGTAAAATTATGTTTTATGAACAATTCAGTTTTTTTAACTACCACTTAGTGGTTTCACTATTCATCAAAAATTGAAAGTTTTCAGAAAAATACCAAAAATTAGGCCTAAGATATATTTGATATTATGAACTCAAAAATGATGTCTATTTTACCAAATTCAAAACATATCAGTTACATTAACTAATTTAAAAATTAATCCCCGTCGTCAAAACAAATAGCGTGTTTTTAAGAGATAATAACTATCAAAAGATTGACACTTGTTTATAACTGGTTTAAATGTGAAATTACATCCAATGACAAACATTGTATTAAATTGTAAAAATATATTCTAAATATAATTTAAAACCACTCAAATTAATAATTTATCACTATTAATTATTTCGATTAAAAAAGTTTTTTTTAATTAAAATTTAGTAATTTTCACTATTCATCAGAAAATGAAAGTTATCCGAAAAGTACAAAAATTTCACCCTAAGCTAATTTTGATATTCCGAATCCAAAAATGAAGTCCATTTTGAAAAATAAAATTTATAAAATTTCAAAAAGTGGTTATTACTATTCATAACGGCTATTTTTAATAATATTTTAATAGTATATCGTTGTTTAGTGAAACTCGGTATTGCGTACTACACATGCTATCGAGGAAGCTCGTGATTGCGTGTAATGCAAGGAAAGTCAAGGATGTGTGTTGTTCAAGATCTTTTTGGTGTAGCGTACAAGACATTAATGAAATTAAAAAGAATATTTTTCATAAAATCTCGGGGTGTTACATTGGATATTTCATGATGTGTAATAAAATTTCATGTCATGAAATAGTTAATATTAGAAACCACTGAAAAATGTGACACATAGAATTAAAAACCATCCATTAAATACCTCATGATGTGAAAATTCTAGTCATGATGTGTAACCTTCACAATCAGAATCCTTTCACTACTTGCATTCATAAATCTTTACATGTCATATAACCTAGTTACATAGTGTGTAACCCTCCTGAAGCCTTCATAAAAAAAATTTAAAGCTAAGATTCCAAAAAATATCTAACTTCACTATTATAGGTATCCTCCCAATTCCTTCTCAACCCTACCCAATCAAAGAAAGGGAAAAACCACAACAAGTTTAAAGGCATACCTATGAGATCAGTAATGGGATGTTAAACCGTCCTTCCCACACTTAAAACATTTACCACCCCCTTAATATAATTTCCTCCATGTTTCCTTCCACACTTTGAGCATGAAGGAAATATTATCTTCTTCTATCTATGGTTTTTGGAGTTTCCTTTGAACTCCATCTTCCTTTTCTTATCAAAACCATGAGATTAATGGGTAACTCCGATCTCTATTTCCACCATGATAGAACATGGAATCTTTGATTCATAACTACTGCAGTCCCTTATGGATAATTCACTTTTAACACTTGGTTTTAATCCAATAAAGAATCGATCAACCATGTTTTTATGTTAGATGACAATTTCATAAGCATACCTCACAATTCTTGTAAAATTTAATTCATAGGCACCAACAAATTTGTCATCCTTATGCTTTAGCACAAGTAATTCCTTATTAATTTTTATATGAATGATATGTGGGAATTACTTATTGAAAAATAATATATTAAAATTATCCCACTCCATGGAGTCAATTTCATCATATTCTCTAGTATTCTTGATGAGAGTCTACCACTAATCTGTTTTTCCTTCTGAATAATGGATATTACAAATGAATTTTTCATGTTCTGAAAATCAAAGAATGGAAAATATATTTTAAATGGTATTAATACATTTCTTAGAAACTATTGGATCAGTGTAACCAGTGAAATGAGGTGGATGTTTCCTCACAGAGGACTCAATATAACATTGTTCCCTTCTTTTCTCGTTTGGAAATTCAGCATGATTCATGGCTTGAGAAATCTATGTGAGCATAGTAATGATATTTTTTAATAAAAATCCCATAAAATTTGGATTATAAAAAGGAAAATCATTGGATTTTCTATCATAATCATCATTAACATGGTTTCTTTTCATTCTATACATTGACTAAAACAAAAAAAACAGTGTGATAAATAATAATCATAGTGGGAAACCACATAATCATGAAGAATCACTTATATGATGTATGAATCATGACACATTCTTTTTAATCTATGAAAACTTAGGTTTATCCTAGATTATTCATAGTTATAATCTACTTAAATCCTTCATAATGGTTTATAACAATTTTATGAATTTCCAAATCATATCCACCAGGAGTGTTAAACTAGGTGTGTAGTAGGGCTCGTTATCATGCACTAGGTGATGATCGAGTCTATTTCAATGTACCCTTTTCATAGTTATTACCCCTAGGTAACTTTATTCTAAATCCACATCCACTTGTAGTATCTAGATAGTGATGAAATTTCTTTGAAACTACTCACTCCATCCTTATACAAAATTCCAAGACATTTTCTAATACTTTGGCTCATCCTTAGACTTATCCTCATAAATATCCCTAGATATATCCATAGGGTTATCACTAAAGTTTTCATATATGAGTTTCCAAAGGTTAATTAAACCTATCCTATGATACCAACTGTAAAGACCAAAACTTATAATACATATATATTAAATCTTTGTAGGTGAATATTCAATACATTACACAAACACATGCCTGTGGATCATAAAGGTATAGTTCCTTTAGAAACTTGGATACATCCCACTATGTTATTCATAACTAGATCCCTTATTAAACATATAATATGTAATATCTTTCATCATAACCTGGGGAAAGTAAACATAATAAAGGGTGAGATTAAATGCTTAATAAGGGTAAACTAGGTAGATACAAACATATCATGAGCATAAGGATATGATAACATGAGAATAACATTTGAAAACCATACCATGCATGTCATAGATTATAAACTTGAGTTATGGAATAAATATTGGTATTTTATAAGATATGAAGTATAATGGAATCAAAGAACATGAACCATGAGGACATAACATTAGAATACGACATATATTTTTTGCATACTCGTAAGCATATAAAATTATTTCCTTAGTAGTTCAAGGATCATTTCTAAGACTATCATATTAGAATGTGTCCACTCCCAAAACCATCATATTATTCAATGTTCACTCCAAAGACTTTCATAGTGGATATATTCCCTAATGGAACTGGATTCACTCCCCATTCAAGTTCTATTTATCCCATGATATATCAATCATTACCCAATGCAGTAGAGGGAGATATAGGTCTCACCTGTCATATAATGAAAATCATATATATGTGTACCAAAAGATCATAAATAATTCATCAGATTAGAACCCATGAAAATAAATGGGTTTCATAAACATTTCATCATAACATAAAATGTTTTAAATAAATAGGTTTCATAATCATTTCATCATTTCATCAAAGCACAACTCATGGAAAAGATGCAAATTTCATAATCATTTTATTAGTGTATAACTCGTGGAAGAGAAATGGGTTTCATAAACATAAACCATCCATTGAAAGAATAAGAGTGGTATCCTTGGATCATATCCCCATTAAACCATAAGTAACATCAAAGGATGTCATCTTAGATGGAAAATGATTTTTAAAGATCACTTGGAACATTTCTTAATGAAAATAAGTTTTCTTTGAAAATCACTTTTTAAAACTAAAAATTCATAAAATATTTTGAAAATTATTTTTACTGAAAATAAAATTAAAAAAATATAAAGTAATATACAAATAAAATAATTTTCATGTGGGTGGGAAATTATGTTCATGTCATTCATGTTAAAAAAATATTCCTCTCATAATTTTGGAAAAATACAAATAGGTCTTCTTTGGAAAATGACATGAAGATTCCTTTGAAAATATTTCGTAAAAATTAAAACATTGGTAAAAATGTCTTTAATAATTCATTTTAATAATTTTAAAAACATATTTGAAAAAAATTAGAAAACATGGTGTTTTAAGAAAAAGGGTTTTCAACCAAAGAGAGAAATAAATACGGTTTTTCTTAAAAATATTCTTCTAAACTATCACACCCCATCCCAGTGCGGCACGTGTCGTGACTCCCCAATCCCACCTCTAATAGGCTAGGGGATAGTTACTATAACTGAGTAGTTATATCAATAACATGGGAGGAATTTATTATGTACATGTATGCATGCACACATCTCCAAGCCCACAAAATGATCAAATGTATAAACATCACTAAGAACCAAATGCATGTGTACCACTATATCCCAAACAGAGTACAACAAGAAAGTAAAGTGCAGTAAATTAAACTAGGCCAGAATAAAGACCCACCAAAAAATAGTCTTTAAACCACAAAGTCCAGCTTGTAAAAAAAGGGTACTGGGACTACTGTCTGTAGTCATGAGGACACAGCTCGTCCTATCTAAACTCACAAAGCTCCATCTAGTCCCGGTCCACCTAGGACTCCATAAAAAGGGTCAACTGTCTTCACAATACATGACATATTCGAAAAAAATCTCATGTAGGGGTGATTATAACAATACTCAGTAAGACACTATAAAACCACAAAGCAATAAACAAAAGAAAATATAGTGTTATCTCTACACAAGAATATGTCTACAAAACATATAAAAAAGAATATCCAGATATTCTCAAACCATGACATGCAGTATAGAGGCAAGTCACAACCACTCTATACCAACATTATATATTTAGTTTGGAGATTCCACGAAACACTCATTTGGGAGAACAAACACCTGAGTCTGATAGCACCGATGATATTCATATGACAGGTACTACTCATCGGGAACCGTCATAAGAGAGATATGTTGATAGATCTGAAGAGAATAAGATACCACATATGAGGATCACAGCTAGGGATATGGGGTGATACCAACAACTCCATCTAGATTAACTTAATAAGTGGGGGATTGATGCCCGATGAAGTTGGTCACGTCCATACCGATTAATCTACCTAGGGCGTGAATAATGAATAGAGGATCCTGCTCTTGGCCTATCAAGGGGGTTCTAACGACTCTATTTGGGAATTCCTACTGAATGGATCCTACTCTTATGAGTAGGAAACGATGCGTATCAACTTTAAAGAAAGATATCAAGGGCATGAAACCTAAAAAAACTTTTCCAATATATGGTGGAAAAGAGATTCAATCCATGTAGAAATAGATACACGATGTATATTAGGGTTACACGTCGTGTCCCTTGACCCTAGGTACTTTCCGTGTACAACGGCTCATGTTGTTTAGAACATGTCGTGTGGCAGATGGCTACACACCATCTAGAAGGGCCACAAATCGTGTACTTCCATTTGGGGTCCACCCGTGTACTCTAGTCATGTTTTAATACATGGTTTCAACCTATGACCGCCTGCCCGTGTACCCATACATAGGATAACTTGTGTATCTTGTCTAGGCTAAGCTGTTCGGTGGGGTACACGCTATGTATGAAACTCGTTTACTCCACCCCATGTATGTGTATCTCCCAAGAAACATGTTGATCCTTTGGTAAGGTTCTATACACCGTGTGACAGGGTCACACTCCATATGAAATTAATCTAACTCATAAAACTCTATCCACTACTCAGAGGGGGACACACACCGTGTAACCCCGGGATACACATTGTTTTCTTTGGGATTTTCTAAAATCTTTCATTCTTACTTAAAAAGCCTCATTTGATCTCCCAGATCTTGATCTAACAGTTTATTCACCTTGAAACTATATATCTAGATCTGTTACTCCATCACAATACCAAATTGGTGAGTTTCATACCTTTAATTGGCTCCAAAATCCAATTTTGTTCTTCTACTCGTAAATTGTCTAAAGAATTATTTTTCCTAAATATACTTGATTCATCCATCTCCATCATCGACGTACCTCTACTAGGTCGCCCCAATATCAGATCATTATTTCCATATCATTGTGCTGAGAAATAAAGGTGCAATGATCAATCATTCATAACCCAGGAGGAATAAAGAACGAAGAACCAAAAGAAAAATATCAGGGGAGAAAAGGCACAATGAATAAACCAAGGAATGAACCTCGAATTTTTTTCATTATGCCCTCGATCTGTTCCCATAAGAGTGATCAAGAAATCAAAATCAATTCTCAATCAACAAACCCTGATAAAACCCCCACAATTAAATCTCATCCCACAAGAACAATGGATCTGTGGATAAACTTACTCGTTGGTTAGTATGCGTTTATCATTGAATTAAATAACGAGAAAGGAAATCCAAAATAATGCATCCTACCTTTGATTTTAATTGATCGCTAAAGAAGACTGGTTTCCGCATCATCGTCGTTGGTGATATCTGTCAAGAATGGTGTCCACTGATCTTTTATCCGTGGTTCCGTCATCATTCGCCGCTAAGAGAATTCTCCAAGTTTTCTCTCCAGAGCCTCTAGGGAATTCCTGGGTTATGATCTTAACCCCGGATCTCTATCTCTAGGTTGATTTAAAATAAACCATCATTACGTCGACGAAATAGAAAGAAATTAAATAAATCTAGAATTTATTTTATTCATTAAAACATCTGAAAACTACTTTTCACATACGACCCACACCAACCGATGTTAGGCCTCACCTAGGGTAAAGATTCTTCTCTGGACACAATGGTTTCCATGAACTTATGATTTGGGCACCCATTTATAAGTTATTATAATTTTTCAAGAAAACTGTGTGAGCATTATATTTAGTATTTTAATATATTTAAAACATTTAATTTGGTCACAATGGGCCTCATAATCACATTTATTCTTAGATCCTGGCCTTGAAATTTATCCATATAATATTCAAAAATAATACACTAAAAATATTGGACATTATATTCTCCCCACCATGGGGATTTACATCCCCAAAAAGACAAAAACAAAGGCTACTAAAAAAGATGTGGGTACTGAGCAAGAATAAAAGCCTCCCATTCCCAAGTGCTCTCTTGAAGATTCATGTGCTTTCATCGGACACACACTAAAGGAATCGATCACCCATGAAGGATTCTCTTCTTCCGATCCTCGATCTCCACTAGATACTCGACAAAAGTCTCTCCATCATTGATGTCCAGCTTGCCCCAGTCGATGACGTGTGATGGGTCATGCATGTACCTCCTCAACTGCGACACGCGGAATATGTCATGTACCTGATCTAACTATAAGGGTAGATATAAGTGGTACACCACCTCACCAACTCTACACAGTATCTGAAAAGGGTTGATGAACCTTGAAGATAACTTGTCATCCCAGACAAATCTCTGTAATCCTCATCGAGGTGAAACCTATAGAAACACATGTTCTCCTTCCTAGAACTCCAAGAGCCTCCTCTACTTATCATCATATGACTTATGATAGCTCTGTGTAGTCTTCATATACTTCTAGATGATCTTCACCTTCTCTATAGTAGCTCTTAACAACTCTGAGCCCATGAGAGCTGACTCTTCTGGGTCTGTCCAGAAAATTGGATACCAGAAGGTTCACCCGTACAAGGCCTTAAATAGTTTCATAACAATGTTGGAATGCTATATTTTGTTGTACATAAAATCCATCGGTGGTAGGTGATCCTCCAACTACGAAAAAATTCCAACAAGCAAGATCGCAGCATGAACTCTGGGACTGGAATGGTCTGCTCCTTTAGGTCATATTTCTATGGGTGAAACATTGTGCTCAAGCATAACTGGGTCCCAAACACCTCATGTAATACCTTCTACAACCAGTATGTAAAAAAAGAATCACTATCTGAAATAATCATCGATGGAACTCCATGGAGTCAAACTTTCTTCTGAACGTAGAGGTTTCCCAATATCTTTACTGAACTCTACTCTCGAATAGCTAAGAATTGGGATGGCTTGGTGAGTCAATCAACGATCACCCAAATGGAATCATGTCCTCTAAAAATATGTGGTAAACCTATCATGAAGTCCATCTATATCACATCCCACTTTCATTCCCCCAAAATTGACATTGGAGGTCCTAGTATATTTTTATCTCACCTGGATGTACCGACAAAGGGGATGTATGAAACTCCCTCAGAACCTCCTCCCGCAACACCACTGGAACTACTGTATATCCTCTTAAAAGGATGACGTGCTCCCCACCTTTCGAATATCCATCATGAGCATGCACCGTGGATATCTAAGCACGTAGAGTCTCACAATTGTTTTCCCCAAGTTTTGCCTCCATGACTCTTTGTAAGAGTGGAGGGGTAACAACCATTAAATGGAGGTAATCTACTCCATCTTCATCCACAAAGGGTAATGGTAATGAGGAAAATTGTTCCAATACCTTGTTCAGAAACTGTGAACTAAATCTCATGATAAGAGCATCAGCCACTACATTCCCCTTCTTAGTAGTATAGACAATCTCAAATTCATAGTCTTGGAGGAAATCTAACCATTACCTCTATCTCATGTTCAGATCCTTTTGAGAGAAGATATACTTGAGACTCTTCTGGTTAGAGTAGATGATAAACTGTTAAGTAGTGTCTCCAAATATTAAATGTGAAGACTACTATTGCTAACTCAAAATAGTGGTTTGTGTAGTTCTTCTCATGTGTTCTTAGCTCCCACAAACCATAGCCAATCATTGTTTGCCTCTACATCTGGACACAACCAAGCCTATTCCATGATACATCGCAAAACACTACGTACTCAACACCATACTCCAGCAATCTCAATATCAGATCACTCTTCAAACTTTTCCTCAACTGTTGAAAATCCTGTTATCACTTCTCTTTCTATACAAAAGATTTCACCTTTTGAGTCAAAGTTTTCATCGGTGTTCCTCTAGTGGCCCGAAGGCCTTCATTTTTTATTGATTTTGATAATCCACCTTTCAAGGGGTGAGGTGGAACCCTTACAAGGCTCGTAGGCATAAATATTACATGGCCTGTAGGCCTTAGAGGAATTCATTTTTCTTGTAGGCTCAAAACATTACATACAACCCAGACTAACTACTTGGAACTACTCCTCCCCAGCATCTTCATCATGAAATTAGCTCTCCATCTTCGCATGACTGTTCGGCTAGGAATTCCCATGCATGCACAGGCTTGTCCCAATGGAAGGTGCCATACCCTCTCATTCTTGTAATCCGTTTAGCTTCTACTGTGGTGAAATCTACTTGCTCATCCTCCTTGTAGAGCTTGTTCCTCATAGGTCATCTAGTTTGCATTGGCACTTAAGGTGGCCCGAAGGCCTTGAGGTGGCCCGAAGGCCTTACTGACCCGAAGGCCTGGGTGGCTCGAAGGCCTGGGTGGCCTGAAGGCCTTAAAGGGCTTAGGGACCAAATCGGTGGCCCGAAGTCCCAAAAGGGGGCATATTCCTAGCTGCTACAGTGCCAAACAGTGACTGCTACAGTACTTACTACAGTTCCTCATAGTTCCTGCTATAGTACTGCTATAGTACCCCGGAAATAATGTCTCTTCCTGGATTTGATATCCTAGAGAAATCAAGTATGAATCTCCAATAATAGCCTACTATCCCTTGAAAACTCCTCACCTTCTTCATGATCCTAGGTGGATCCAATGATAACATTTCCTTAACCTTGGTTGGGTTCATATCCACTCCATCCTCTAAGATAACATGTCTTAGAATGTAAACTTCCTGAATCCAGAACTAGAGCATCGAGAGTTTCCCATAAATTTGGTGATCTTGGAGTACTTCTAGAATAATCCTTAAGTGTCTCACTTGCTCCTACTTAGACACTAATTAAACAAGGATATCATTGATGAAGACTACTAAAAACCTATCTAAGTAAGGCTAAAATATTTGTTTCATGAGTCTCATGAACACTATTGGGGCATTCATTATGTCAAAGGGAATCACCAAGTACTCATAGTGATAGTAACGACATCTGAATATTGTATTCGGTGTATCATTTTCCCATACTCGTAGCTGGTGATATCTTGATCTAAGGTCAACCTTTGAGAACCATCGTTCCCCTATCAACTGATCAAAGAGGTCATGAATTCTTGGTAGTGTATACTTGTTCATCATGGTCACGTGGTTAGAGCACTGGTAGTCCACACACAACCTCAAGCTCCCATATATCTTTTTGAAAAACAAAATAGGGGCTTCACAGGGTGAAACACTGGGTCTTACAAAGCCCTTATTATTCATGTCCTACAACTACACCCTCAAGTCGTAAAGCTCTATGGGAGCCATCTGATATGATAATGCTGATATCGGTGCCCTATCAGGGTGTAAATAAATTCAGAAGTCAACCTCCCGATGGAGAGGTAATCCCACAACATCTTTGGGGAAGACATCCTCATACTCCACCACTATTGCAAGAAACTGGTAACTCATAACATCAGCTACACTGAGGGTCAGGATTTCCAACTAATGATTAAATGACTATATCCTCCTATGCATGAGTCTATCCTACACTGTCTGGGTTTCCATTTCACCTACAAAAGAAATCCTCATTCCATCACTACGGACACATTACACCCTTCATCTAAAATAGTTAATCTAGGCATGGATTGTGGATAACCAATCCATACCAAGAATGATGGCATAAGGCCTCAACACTTCTACTAAGAGGTTTCAACCAAAACTATCACCTCCAAGGGTCAGGTCACACTATTGGCATAGATGTGTTGTCACTAAATATTCTCTTGTAGGTGTCTCCAAGTATAAGGGTCGAGTCAATGGTTCAACCTAAATCTTTAGGTCTGGAACAAGATATGTGGTGAGAAAGGAATGACTAGAACCTATGTCTATTATTATTGTATCTAAAGTAAAAAAAAGATAAATATCATACCTTAAATCATTCTTAAATCCACTGGGCCATATGCCTCGACAGAATGCAGTTGTCCCCACCCCTATCCTCTATCTTCCTAAGCCTAGCATGGAACTCCTAGGGATGGTGGTGGTAGCATGTCAAAATGTCCACCACCTCTTACTTCTCTCCCATCTCCTCTTCCACATTTTCTACCCTGTTAATTTGCCTTCTCTTGTCATTGTCTCTACCTAGATGGTCCATCCACAGTTTCAGTATCAATGGCATGGAATTTTGGATAATCTCGAGTGAGATGTCCCCTTCCGTCACATGAATATCACCGCCTCTACCTAGGATAACTGGACCCACCCTATGAACACTGAACTGAAGATCATCTATCCTGATATCTCCTCTAGAAACATCTCTCATTTCTAGATCCTTGATACTGATGTCAGCTCCCTACTGTCAAGGTCTCTACACATGCTCACCCACTTCTGACTATCACTGGTTGTATCTACTCATCTAAGAATCTTTCAACCACCAAAGCTCAGTCAAGAACCCCGGTATAGGTTAGAATGCATAGAGGGATAACGATGGCTTGTATGTATCTATGTAGACCTCTCTCAATGGTCTGATCTCTGAAGTAATGATCTCTAACCATATCCCTCGAGTACCTGGAAAGGTTTGTGAACCTTGATGAATAATCATCCATGGTCATGCTACCCTACTAGAGATAAAGAAACTCATGTATATACACATCTCTCAGCGTAACTGGTGAGAAATAATCTTTGAAGATATGTTATAACTATGTCCACTAAAGATTCACCTCTTCATGAGTTTGGATATCCAAACTCTGCCATCGCCCTACTGATCCATGTAGAAGTCTCACCGCCAAGACTACCATTTGATCCACTGGTGTCCTGACAAGATAGGAAACTCAGGTCACTAGCTCAATCCAGTCCTTAGACACCTATGGTTTGGGATCAACTCAAAACTTGAGTCTTTATCACTAGAACTTGTGAAGTACGCTCAGCCTTTGCTCCTCATCTGCTGGTATTATAGGTACTATGTGCTACTCCACAGGTGGTGGTATGGCTGGTGCACTACCTTGAGGTAACATCTTGTAAAATGATCCTTGTATTGAAGCCTCATCACTGAGGAGGTCATCCTCATGATCAATCTATTGAATCCTAGTTGGTATGCGTCTCGGGGGAATCTTGTAAGAAAACAAGATATGTTGCGGTCAATGAGTATATCTAGAGAGCTGACTAAAGAAGGACATGGAACCACGGCCCATTCCTATATGATGCATGTACCATTATTTTCCCTACAACTGATATTCTTTTGTACCGATTTGAAAAGCAGGTTATCATAGTCCTAGTGTATGGATAGGTCATCTGCCACACCAACACTAGATTCTATGGATTAAAAACCGAACTCGAAACACTTAACACTGTTTCTCTAAACCAATATCACAAAATCCCAATCCTAAAGTTGAAACGACCTCTCTAATACCAGTATTTCACAACCCATCCTAGTGGGGCCCATTCTACGACTCCCCAAGCCTACCTCCAATATTCTAGGGGCTGGTGACTAGTACTAAGTAGGCATATCACTAACAAGGGAGGCATTTTCTATACACCTATATGCATGCACACATCTCCTAGACCAGAAAATTATAAAATATAAAAACCACTAAGAACTAAATGCATGCATACCACTATATCCCAACTAGAGTATGATAGGAAAGTAAAGTGTAGTAAAGTAAACTATCCCAGAATAAAAGCACACCAAAAAGAGCCTACAAACTACAAAGTCCAACCTATAAACAAAAGGTACTAGGAGTGTTGTCTGTAGCAATAGGGACACACCTCGTCCTGTCTGAACTCACAAAGATCTGTTTGGTCCTAGTCCGCCTAAGACTCTATAAAAAGGGTTATTTGTATACACAAGACATGATACATGTGGGAAACTCCCGTGCAGTGGTAAGTATAACAATACTTAGTAAGACACCTTGAAACCACAAATAAATACACAAAGGAAAGATAAATTCATCTCTACACAATAATATTTCTCCAGAACATATAACAAGAATATCCAGATATACTCAAACCAAGACGTTCAGTCTAGTGGAAAGTCACAACCACTATTTACTAACACTAGAGATTCAGTCCAAAGATTCCATGAAGCACTCATCCTGGAGAACTCACTCCTGAGTCTGATAGAATTGATGAAATCCGTTTGAGAGGTACTACTAATCAAGAACTGTACACTAATAGATCTGAATAGAATATGATACCAAAGATAGGGATCACAGCCAGGGCCATGGGGTGATACCAACAACTCCATATGGATTAGCTAACTAAGTATAGGATCGACACCTCGTGCAGTTGGTCACATCAATACCAAGGAATCTACCGAGGTAATGAAGAATTAATAGAGGATCCTACTTCGGGCCTCTTAGGGGGGGGGGGTTCCAACAACTCTATCCAATAATTCTTGTTGAAGGGATTATACTCTTATGGGTAGGAAACAATACACATTAACCTTTAGGGAAATGATAAAGGGTACAAAACCTAACAAAAATTGTCTAAGATATGGTGGGAAAGATATTCAAGCCATGTAGAAAGTAATACACAATGTATAGTAGGGTCACATGACGTGTCCCTTGACACAGGGTACTGCATGTGTACAATGGATCGAGTCATTGAAAACATGTCATGTAGAAGATGGGTACACACCATGTAAAAGGGTCACATCTCGTTTACTTCCATCTGGGGTCCACCCATGTGCTCTGATCATGTTCTAGTATACAATTTCATCCCATGTGTGCCTGCCCATGTACCAGTACATGGGGTAACTCGTGTATCTGGTCTGGGCTAAGTTGTGTGGTGGGGTACACGCCATGTAGGCAACCCGTGTACTCCACCCAATGTCAATGTATCTCTTGAGGTACACGTTGAGTCTCTAGGAAGGGGCTACATGTTTTGTGATGGGGTTACACACTATGTGGAATTCAACCAACTCCTGAAACCCTAGCCGACACTCAGAGGGGGCCACACATTAGGTAACCCTGGGTTACACGCCGTGTTCTTTGGGATTTTCTGGAATCTTCCATTCTTCCTCTATGCACATCAGTTGATCTCCCAAATATCTATCTAATAGTCATTTCACCTAAAAAATGTAGATCTAGGGTCATCTCACCATCATAATACCGAATCAGTGAGTTTAGGGCCTTCAATTGTCACTGAAATATGATTCTGTTCATCCGTTCGTAAATCGTCCAAAGAACATGAATTCCTGAATTGTTTCAATTCATCTATCTCCATCACTGTATCACCTCCACTAGGTTTCCTCAATGTAGAATCTACAATTTCATATCATTTCACTGATAAATTAAGGTGAAATTATCAATCATTCATAATCCATGAAGAACGAAGAATGAAGAATGCGAATAAAAATATCAGGGGAGAAAAGGCACAATGAACAACCTAAGGAACAAAACTTGGTCATTATTCATTATAACCTCAATATATTCTCATACGTATGATCAAGGAATAAAAATCAAAATCAATCATCAAACCCTAATAAAACTCTGCAATTAAATCATATCCTACAAGAACAATCAATCCATGGATTAACTTATTCATTGGTTGGTCTGTGTTTGTCGTTGAATTCAAGAGCGGTGAAGGAAATCCAAAATAACACATCATACCTTTGATTTGGATCACTCCCTGAAGAATATCAGTTGCCGCATCATCGTTGTTGGTGAGATTCATCAATAATGGTATCCATTGATCTTTGATCCAAGGTTTCGTTATTGTTCATCGCTGAGAGAATTCTCCAGGGTTTATCTCCAGAGTCTCCAGGGAATTATAGGGTTATGAGCTTAACCATGGATCCATGTCTCTAGGTTTATCTAAAATAAATCATGTCTGTGTCATTGCGTCGATAAAACTGAAATAAGTAAAATAGATCTAAAATTTATTTTATTCATTAAAATGTCTGAAAATTACTTTTCACAGCCGAACCATACCATCCAATGTTAGGCCTCTCATAGGGTAAAGTTGCTTCTCTGAACATAATGGTGCCCTTAGATTTCTGATCTGGGCACCCGTTTAGAAGTTATTCCGCTTTTTTAGGAAAACTGTGCACACATGCTATTTAATATTTTAATATATTTCAATAATTTATTCTAGGCACACCAGGTTTGGGAATTGCACTCCACCTCAACACCTGGTCTCGAAATTAATCTATATGATATTAAAAAATAATACACAGAAAATATGGGACATTACATGAACTCTTGAGTACATAGAGAGAGGAAAATGAATGGGAAACATGTATTCTTGTGACTTAACCATAGGATAATAAAATTCATGAGTTTATTGAGATATGGATAATAATATTTCATCATTGTAAGCATAATCATGAACAAACTTGATAAACTATGATATTGGAAAATAAAACCCTCACCACTTTGGTAACTTTGAATCGTAAAACCCATTAAAGAGTAACATTAAATGAAACTTATAATATCATGGGAATAAATAAATTCATGATATTATGTGTTAAATGGGATATATACACACCTCATAAAATAATATAGATGCATAACATAACATATGTCTCAAAGAAAGAAAATTGAGACAAAAATCTCTTACCTTATGTCTTGAATTCCTTCATACATGTTTAAACCTATTGTATAATAATTATAAGTTTATTATAAATATATTAAATAATAATAATTTTATATTTAATAGCATATATTATTTACTTAGGACCTCTTATTACCTGTATATTAATAATTCTATGTTAAAGTCACATTTTGGGCAATAACTGCTTTGTTTTTCATGTATGTTTTGATTTGTTGTTTTTGGTACCCTTAATTTGATCAAGGTTACATCATATCCAAAATGATAAAAATTATATAAATATAATATATATTTACTATAAATGTATTTATATTAATCCATACATTTTAGAGATAGAAAATAAAATACATCATTCATGGAAACGGTAGGTCATACGTACACATGAACGCTGTTTCCATTTCCCTGACAGATGAAGAGAAATAAAGGTAAATAATATATTACCTTTACATAATCATATATATTTAATATATATTAAATTTATTCATTAAATTTATCCATTATTACAATATATTTAAAGTAAAAAATGGATCATATCACTTCATGAGGCGGTAGTCCTCCGTACACACGAATGACATTATTGTATTATATATAGAAGGGAATGTAAAAAAAAGTTATATGTGATAATATATTTAAATAAGTATATTTATATCAAAAATATCATATATATACATTATATCCATCATCATACCCAAATGTGAGAAGTGTTGATGGAAAACGTGTCACATCGGTTTGCGAGGCAACAGTCCACCGTACACACAAACAATGTTATCATTTCCCATTTGACGGAAGAGGAGACAGATATTGGTAATAATCTTAACATAAAAAAATTTTATAAAATTTTATATAATTATTTTAATATGTCATCATGGTTTAATAATAATATACGGAGGTGTATGAATAAATGAAATAAAACACTCGGTTAGGGACGTTACCTCTTCTTCGAACAACTTCTTTTGGTTTGTACCAAAATAATTCCTAGGTTAGATTTATGACGAAATAAGGCTTATAGGATGGGATTAGGTAATTAAGGAATATATTTTTATAGTTATTATCTAAACCAAATAATTTTTAAGTGTGAATATAATAGGCGAGGTGTGGCCTTTTATAAGTGAGGTGAGTGGGACACTTGTAATTTTTTAATTTAAAAGGTGCACCCACATTTTCCACGTGCCAAAAAATTAAAAATGGGTAATTATATAACCTTAGGGGTTATAAGTTATAAATATGGAAATCCAGTCATATTTTGATAAGTTTCTAGGTAATTTTACCCCTTGTATTTTAAGTTTAACCCCCCCAGAAAACCCATTTTTACCTTAATCACGGTAAATAATTTTTACAATTTTTACAATTAATTATGGTAATTAATTGAGTTAAAATTATTAAAAAATATAAATTATTATGATTCCAAATATGGAATCCATTTTTCTAAACTCAACTCACATAAGTATCATAATTTAATTTAAAATTAAACTCACAATAGCGATGAGAAAGTGGGTTTTCAAAGGGAAAATTTTCATAAGCAGAGAAAGTTTTAATATCATAGGTCAATATGAAATTGATTAAAATGAAATATATTTAATTAATAAATATATAATTTAACTAATTTTAATTTTAAACCCATATTAAAAAAAATTAAATTTTAAAAATGAAAAGACAATTCTTAATAAAAACCAGTATTTTTCACTATCCACTGAAAATTTTATCTTTTCATAAAGCTATCAAAATTTCACTCTAATAAAATTTTGGCATGTAGATTTCAAAAATGAACATTGTTTTTTCAAATAAATTTTATAAAAGTGGTAAAATTAATTTTATTATTTTTTCACAAAATCCAATAAAAATATTTTTTGAGAAAATGGTATTTTCAAAAAATATAAAGGCTTTTCTAAAAATTAAGTACTTTTTATCAATATGTATTATTTATATAAACACATTATACTTAAAATTTAAAAGTAGTTATTTCTATTTATTTTTCTATTTTTAGGTTATAATAGTAGCATTTAAATAATAATATTAATAATATATCATGGTTTATTAAAACCCAGTGTCGTGTGTAATGAAAGTTAAACTCAGTGTTTCGTGTAAAGCATGCTATCAAAGAAAATTAATTTATTCAAAAAATAATAATTCATAAAAACTTGAGGTGTTATAATAATTACCTTTTATTCATGTGAAGAGTCTATAAAAGTCTCCACACAACCTTTTTTCAATGATTGAATCTCACCTTTAAGAGTCTTGCACCACTTATTTCGCACATCATACTTCTCTAGTCCTTCAAGATAAAGACTATAAAACTATGGGTTATAGATGGATTTAATCATGGAGAAGAAACTATGGGTTCCATATTTTATTATTTGTAAGTTAATTCCAGAATCTAATGCTTCATTGGAAGGTCCAAGTTATTCCAATGGCATCATGTGTTCCTGGTCAGGAATTATTACATTTGAACAACTGGAATTAAAATTATGTATTCCATTATTATCAATTGGGTTCCCAGTACCACCTCCATTGTTCTTGGGATTATAAATAGAGGCATCATTTATGATTAATTACTCATACCCTAAAAAATAGGATTGTTAGTAATTTAACACCTAGGTTGCGTCTTTTATTCCCTACACTACTACAAATATGGATTTTATCAGCACTAGAAAAGTGCATTAATAGTGCTAAAAAAGCGTTGTTAATTGAGGTGAAGATAAAGGGGGGTCCCTTTTATCAGCACTCAGAAAAGTGCTGATAAAGGGGTCTTTTATCAGTGCTTTTAAAAAGCACTGATAAAAGTCAAAAAAATAATATAAAATATATAATTCTAGGGGGCTTTTAACAGTGCTTGACCCCCTTTATCATCGCTAGGTGGACCACTCCTGTGCGCTGATCTTGTCTGCGTGTCCAACACATGCCCCCCACACGCACCTCCTTGCTTCCAACTGAACTCGAACCTGCGACCTCCCCCTTGCGCGCCTGCACATTTACTACTATGCCATTTCATTTTTTTCTATTTAATTATATATCTATTTATTTATATATATATATATAGTTATATTTATTCATATATTAATATAGATCCATATTAATATAAATATATTTAGTTATATTAATACTTATATATTTATTCATTTATTAATATATATTTATATTTATTTATATTTATATATAGTTATATTTATTCATATAATAATATAGATTCATGTTAATATAAATATATTTAGTTATATTAATACATATATATTTATTCATATATTAGTGTGTATATATATATTTATTTATTCATATATTAATTTATATTTATATTTATTTATATATATATTTTTAGTTATAATTTTTTATCCATATATTTATTTGTATAATAATATATATTTATAAGATTAGTTTTAAATACATTTATAAAATATGTTTTATGTGTGTTTATAAATAAATAAATACATACATACATATATATATACAACACACAGATAGATACACACACACACACATATATATATATATATATTTATGAATAAATACATATATGTGTGTATTTGAAAAGACATAGAATGTTAAAACGACAATAACTTCTAATCCAAAAGCCCTTTTCAACTCCACAACTAGTCAAATCAAAGAAAATGAAACAATATTTGATATTATATGTGGTACAGGCCTAACAGACATCCGGATCAGAAGTTATACATGTTTAAATGTTAACAAATCGGGGTATCCTGACTAAAAACTCAGTTTTTGAGGCCTTCTGATCCTTTTTTGGCCTCAAAAAATGTGACAGAATATTAGCTTTAGTCACTGGCGCATATAGCTCGTCGCAGGGTTCGATTTGATATGTTGTTGAGCTCAAATGAATACCTAGATCAAAAGTTATGACCGTTTGAAGTTTGAGTTACATTTTCAACTTATTTTAGACCTTTTATTATTTTTTTGATTTTTTGTGTCTTAAAATTGTTATTAAATGATTTTTAATTGATGATAATTAGAAAATTATTAATTAATTATATTTTTTAAAATATTTTAAATCCATTTTCACTAAACTTATTATATTTTAAATGTAATAGTCTATTTATACTTATCAAAAACATATTTAAAAAATATATATTATATTTATATCAATATAAATAAACTTATATAACAATATATTATTTTTCATGAAATTTTTTTTGAAACATAAAATTTATCAGCACTAGGAAAAAGCACTGATAAAGCCCCCCTTTATAAGTGCTACTAAAAGAAGCGCTGATAAAGGGGTCCCCTTTAACAGCGCTAAAAAATCACTGATAAAGGGGGGGCCTTTATCAGCGCTAAAAAAGCGCTGATAAAGGGTCACTTTTAACACCGCTTTTTTTAGCGCTGATAAAGGCCCCTTTTTATCAGCGCTTTTTTTAGCATTGATAAAAGGGTAGCGTTTCCCTTGCCTATTTTTGTAGTAGTGCTAGTCTTCATTATATCCCATACAATCATCTAGATAGTAGTGTGAGTTCCATGTTCATCAATATCCCAAGTAGTACGATCCTGAGAAACATTAGGCACCAATGTAGTAGAATCCCCATCAGTCTTTGATATTCCTGGTGTATTGTTTCTAGCTATAACAGTGGGTTTAATACCACTTTTAGGAGAAGCATATTTAATGGCCTCCACATACTTAGCATTTGAAGTCTGTAATTTCACCCTTCTAGAAGAAGTATCATGGATATTTTTAGGATCCTTGTATCCAATAAACTTTCTTGCAACATGAGTCATAGAGGGGGTCTTTTGAGATCCTCTAGGTGAATCCTTATTTTTAAATTTCAATCTAGAAAGTTGTTTCTTACCCTTATTATTTCCAGATCCCATATAAATCTCACCAAACATATTAGTAAAATCAAGGGTGTCATCCTCAATAGGTGACTCATGTTGCTCAAAAATATCCTCATATTGGGCTTGGACGTCTTGTCATGACAGTTCAAATATCACTATATTATCTAAATAACTATCATCAATACAAGTCCCAACTCCAGTAGTTTGGTCAATGTCTTTATAGGGCCTTCTATCATTATTTGTATTAGTTAAATCATTTTTATATTATGATTCTTCACGCACATAAAGTGTGATCTCATTCATATGGGGATTCCTACCTGCTCTAGTTCCCATGGATTTGTAAGTTGAAACCTTATAGGACCTATTTCCTTTCAAATGACCATCATACACCATGTTTTTATATTTCGTTTTCTGAGGTACCTACCCTTCTTTGAATCAACATGAAATTTAAATTTTCATTTCTCAACTAGATGTTCAAACTTCTTACAATTTATGTAGCTCAAATTCTTTCAACATATCTCATCAGAGTGTTCAATATGATAGTACCTATTATAGAATTCAAGAATCCCATTAAATTCCCCACATGCACGATCCTGAACTCACCATAAAACAATAATGTCGTTTCAATGACCATGGGTTAAAGGTCCACCTCAACCAGCACTCTAGAAAAGTGTCCATATGGAGAACATTCAGTTTCCTTGTCAAATTTGATGGGTATTCCCACTGTGGAGGTAATGTCCCACCGAATTTTTGGGTTCTAGAAGAACCATTTGATCCCTTTAATTCTTATCTAGGTTTGAGTAATTGAGTTTCTCACATGGAATGGATTAAAAAGGGGTCACATTATTAGATTGTCAAAAAATTGGACCTTAGAAAAGCTGAACCAAATCCCCATCCTTTCATTTTTAATTCATTGAAAGGAAAACCAATATGAATGAACCCCTTACCAATTGAGCTTATCCTCTAGCCACTAAAACCCCATACCCAGATTAACCGATTTATGAGATTTTAGATCTTATAGAGAGAATTTTCTTATAAGAAGGAGATCTAGGAAATAATGGAATGTTGGAATTCCTTAATTCAATCCTCATGTATGTTGGGATTCACTTCAAAGAAATCTAAGAAACCATTCTACACAATACACTTGTGAGTAGAAACTGGGTCAATTCAGGGACCAAGGAAAAAACTTCGTGTTGGTGCATTCGTCGCACTTAGGTCCCAATTTCTACCCCAATCTATATTCTTTAGGTCACCAAGATTCAAAACTCCCAACTTTTTAGGCACCAAATCATCATTTGAAACCATTATATCATATGGGTCCATAGTTCTTCTCAATCCAACATCAAACACCCCATCTACAGCATTAATAGCATAAGTCGACTTTGGATTAGCAACAAATACATCTTTCAGATCAAAGAAGCACTACAAATTAGGTTCCATGAATATATTTTTTTTAAATATATAAATGTATAATTATATTCAAACATAATTATATGTATACATATAAAAATATTAATCCTTTAGATTAAGAAACAATAAAAGCATAATTAAAATATTTATATATTATTAATTATAAAAAACATTAGTAGTTAGTAATTATATTTCTATGTTATAAATTAAATTTAAGATATATTATTAATGATATAAATGTGTAAATATTGTTTACAATATATTATTAATTATATAAATGTATTAATAAATTTAAAAATATTAAAAATTACATTTAAATATAAAATATTTATAATAAATCACTAATTATATAATGTATATAATATCAATTATACCTATAAGATATTAATAATAACTGTATTAGAATATTTTAAATAATATCTAAAATATTTTATTAATTATATAACCAAATCAATATTTAATATTATAAAAAAGTGTACTTATATTTAATATTATAAAAAATATAATTAATTAGTAATAAAATTTAAAAATTAATTGGTATAATTAAAATATTATTATTTATATAAAATAAATATTTTAAAATATATCATTAATTATTTAATTAACTTATAATTATATTAATATATATATATACAAAAATATTTAAAATACCCATTACTAATTAATTAAATGTAAATATAAATTAATAATTTTATTTTATTACTAACATATAAAAAATTAAATGTATATTTTACTAAACTTCTTATTATAAGTTCATTTTATAAATTCATATAAACATTTGAAGTAGAAATTTTCCAAATATTGATTTATATATATTATTATCTTTGTTCATATAAAAATATATGTGTGTTTGTGTGTGTGTGTGTGCATGTGCGTGTCTAACAAACCAAAGGACATGTGTGGGGGGAGCTGACCAACACATATATGTGTATATACAACTATATATATTTTATATGATATTACTTTTATTATAATTTCTCTATAAAATAAAATTAATTACATGTTTAACTAAAATTAATTACTATTTTTTATATAAATATTTCATATATATAATAATATTACTAATATATAAACATTCTTATATGAAAATTTCTAAAAATTTAAAAGTTCAATTACTTAATTTAATCACTAAAGTTACAAATCATTCACTTCAATTAAAATATAAAAATATCTTACATTAAAAAAATAGATAAATATTTTATTAGAGCTATTACGGGTGCTGAAAAAAGATAGTTTTCATTGCTAAATTAAACACTGATAAGGGTACAATTTTATCATTGGAAAAATAAGTGTTAATTGATAATTTTTAACATTTATCAATGCTTTATTTTAATGCTATTAAAATTATTTTTTTTGTCATTTTCTGTTTAATTTTTGTTATGGAATTCATTTCCATATTATTAATGGGATGAACAAATACCGTTAATCATTGATGATCGAACTACCGCGGTTGATGTAGTTGTGTTTTTTTTCTTTGGGGCCGATCTATGCTACTGCCCTGCATCCAATTGGGCTCCTCTGCATGTCATTGTCAGCTTCTTTATTTGTGGTTATTCAAATGAATGGTTTCATCTGAGTCTTCCATGCAACCTTCATCCTATATTTTATGTATGTGCCACCGGATGCTTTCTGACACACCTTTATTATTCCTATTGTATTGATTTTATCATATTCAAAATTCATCTAATTCAATACTCATCAAGATTGTGTTCTGAGATCCTTGGGGGTAGAAAACACTCTGGTTTTAGTGAGATTTCAAAGAGGAAGAAAGAGAGATGTGGTACCAACATCTTCTAGACATTCCTTGTTGTTTGGAGTTCCAATTTCCTACAACTGGACCTCTTATCTGGTGGAGATTCAGTGGAAACTTCATCTTGGAACAAGATCTGGATGATCCTCGCATGAGCATAGTTGTTGTGGCACCATACCTCTAATTGTAACTGGATTCTATAAAAGAACTATGGATTTGTAAGTGATTCATTTATTTTATACTATTTTTGTATCCTTGATGGTGTGTGTGTGTGTGTTAGTACATCCATGAGTGGATAGTGTTAACACCTCATGATGGAGTTCATCATCGCCATCGGGTTTAGCTTGGTTGGCCTCCATGGATAGATTCTCTGGTATTTTCTTTCTTGAAATCAAGTATGTGTTTCTCCTTTATTATTCTTTAATAATAATCTTGCACGGGGTGGTGTTCTCTCTATGAATATAGGATCACATTGATATGAATTATGTTATATCTTGGTGTTCTTTCCTATTTTTCTTTTCTTTTTTCAACCAGAGCATTCATCTTGTTAAACTGATTCATGTTATTTAAATAAAATGGTTTTTCTAATCACTTAGTAACCATATAAAATCCATCAGTGGATCTTAGTCATTCTTAAGGACAAGAACATCAATTCTACCCTTAAAAATTGGTATCAGATCCTATCTAAAACATTTACAATGGGTTCTACGAAGTTCGAAATAGAAAATTTTTATGGTGAAAATTATTTTAATCTATATAGAATTAAGATGAATTTTTTTTTGGATCATAATGAGTTAATTTATGATCTCAATGGTTCTAAGAAAAAGTACCCACTTTGTCCCCTGATGGACATACCACTACTACTTATGTTTATGTCTCTAATGATGTTCTTAGAAAATCTCATATCCTTATTTTTTGTCTTTAGGTGATAAGGTTGTAATGGAAGTGGCCTTTGAGTCTTATTTTCGTTGGTATCTAGTAGAAATTGGAGTCCCAATACATAATAGATATGTTGTTGGAAGTTTGTACTAGAAAATGAGACTTTAGACATTTAAAATAAATTATGTAACTGTAGTCAAGACACATATTGATGATTTGAATAGAATTCTATTAGACATTTCCAATATAGATGTTGAAATAGGGGATGAGGATCAATAAATAATCCTTTTAACTTCATTAGATGGGTCAAATACTTCTATTAAGGACTCTATGATGTATGGTAGGGATTCTTTAACTCTTGAAAAGGTTAATCCAACTTTGTTATCCAAAAAACATCAAAATAAATTCACTATTAAGAATGAGGTTGAGGGTTTGAACGTTAGGGGAAGAAGTTAATATAGGGATAAGTGGTGAGATAGGAGTCAGTCTAGAAAAAAAAGTTCTGATTCCAATAATAAAAATTATAAGAACTAGGTGTTTAAATGTTTTCATTGTAAACAACATTGGCATATGAAAATAAATTTTTCTAATAAGAAGAATGTCTATAATGAGAATAATAGTGATCATTCATTACTAGTTGAACAAGACATTGACACAACTGATGTGTTGAATGTTTGTGGTCATCCTACCTCTGAGGAATGGATCCTAGATCCAATATTTTCCTTTCACATGTGTCCCAATAGGGAGTCTTTTATTAAATTAAGATAGACTGAATTGGGTGATGTTTACCTAAGAATAATAAGAGATATCACATTATGGTTATAGTTTGTGTTTCTCTAGAACTCCATGATGGGCTGGTTAAAACTCTTGAAGTTGTTAGGTGTGTACCTTAACTGAAATGAAACATTATTTCCTTTGTTATTCTATACCATAAAGGTTATACTTTTAAATCTGGTTATGGTTGTCTCAGAATTTCCCATGGCTCTCTCACTGTCATGAAAATTAATCTCTTGAATGGTATGTATGTTTTAGAAGGTATGACTCACATGAAACAACTAAATGTTTCGCATGTCCCAGTGTTAGACAATATCACTCTATAGAATAGAAGGCTAGGAAAATTCATTCCAAGGGCCTTGATGAACTTATAAAACAAGGTCTTTTGGCCCCTATAAATCCTAGTTTCCTACCTTTTTTTAGGACTGTGAGTATGGTAAGTCTAAGTGGGTAAGTTTTAGTAAGGCATCATATAAATCTAGAAACCCCATTGAATGTGTTCACTCTTATCATTAGGGAACCTCTAGGAATACCTCCCATAGTGGAGGCTATGACTTTATTACTTTTATAGATGATTACTTATAGAAAGTTTGGATTCACATACTGAAAAACAAATATGATACATTTTAGAACTTTAAGGGTTGGAATGATAGTGAAGAAAATGAGTCTGGTAATAAATTGAAGGATTTAAGAACTGATAATGGTTTTGGAATATCCATCCATTGAGTTTGTTGATTTTTTTAATTCAAAGGTTGCGCATAGGTATAAGACTATTGTGGAAAACCCACAACATAATGGGTTAGCTAAGAGAATGAATAGGGAAATTTTATAAAGTGTTAGATACATGTTATCCTATTCCAAAATTCCCAAGTCCTTTTGGATTGAGGTTGTTACTATAGCAGTGTGCCTAATTAATTGTTACCCAACATTTTTCAATGCCTTTAAAACACCATAAGAACTTGGGATATAAAATCCACCTAGTATTTCTCACTTTAGTTTGTTTGGATCCAAAGATAATGTACATTATAAGAATGAGAAGATGGAACCTATGGCTATCAAGTGTATCTTCATTTGCTTTTCGAAGGGTGTTAGGGGGTAAAAATTATGGATTGAAAAACCAGGATATTAAAGATGCATCATTAGTCATGATGTTGTGTTCTATGAGTCATCCCTTCCCATGGGAAATACTGTTGTTTCCAAAGAGACTGATACACCCCAACCCTTGGTTTTTTGTGTTCGTTATGACTCTAGGGTCCTTTTAGAACTCGATCATGCCTGGTCATTCATTCCTCACAACCTGAAGGTGAATCGGAATCTGATTTTAGTCCTAAACTCGAAGCTGAGGAGGGTGACCTCAAGGGATACTGGTTGAATCGAGACTGATTTGGGAGGATTATTAGACCCCCTTCTCAGTTTACCCATGCCGATATGGCTGTGTATACTTTAAATGTTTCTTGATGCATAAGTAATGATGAACCACAAACCTTTAAGAAATGGTTAATATCAACAGAATCCTGGCAGTGGTTGGTTTCCATGAATGAAGAAATGAATTCCCTTCTTAAGAATAAGGATTTTACTATTGTAACCAAACCCTTAAATGAAAAGGTAATAGGTTGTAGGTGGATATTTAAGAAGAAATAATATTACACTAGGAAGTTAAAAATCATGTATAAATCCAGATTAGTCACTAACGAATACATTGAACATAAATGGGTTGACTGTGGTGAGGTTTGTTCACCTATTTTCAAACATTCATCTATTCAGATTATGCTTTATTTTTCTACTAAGAATGATTTCCATGTTTAATAGTTAGATTTTAAAGCTTCTTTTTTGCATGGAAAATTGGATGAAACTATTTACATGAGGCCTCCTGAATGTTTTTCAAAGAATTTTAATGTGAATCAAATTTGTATTTTGAAAAAATATTCGTATGGTTTGAAACAATCTTCAAGACAACAATACAAACATTTTGATTCCTTTATGATGTAAAATGGTTTTAATAAAAGAAAATTTGATACACTTGTTTATTTCAGGCATGTTAAGAATGATATGATTTACCTGTTTTTATATGTTGATGATATGCTAGTTATCTATAAAAACATGAGTCTTATTTTTCATATAAAAACCCAATTAACTTCTATTTTTGAATTGAATAATTTGGGAAATGCAAAAAAAAATTGTTGGAATGGAAATCATTAGACCTGGAAAAGATAAAAAATTTGTATTTGTCTCAGTATGCTTACATTAAAAAAAAATTAATGTGTGTCTTGTTTAAACTGGTTAGCATACCTTTGCTCCAACACTTTAAGTTGTCCCTGAACCAATCCTCTATTGGTGAAGTGGGGATAGATTTCATGACTAAGTCCCTTATGATAATGTAGTTTGGAGTCTTATGTATGTATTGGTTTGTTCTAGACTCAATATTTCATTTTTTTTGTGTGTACTTTAAGTAGGTTTATGGGAAAACCTCAAAAAACACACCGACATGCTCTGAAATGGCTTCTCAAGTATGTTTTGATGTCCTACGATTTGTGCATTTGTTTTGGTAAAAATGATAGTCATGGTGACGAAATTGTTGGATTTGTAGACTCTGGTTATGTTGTAAATGTAGACACTCATAAGTTTATTACCGGTTTTGTTTTCCTTGCATATGGTGGTGCCATTTCTTAGAAATGTAACATGCAATCAGTAGTTACCTTATCCACCACTGAAGTTAAATATATTGCTTCAATCGAATGCATTAAAGAATCTATTTGGTTAGAAGGCCTTATTCGTGAGTTGTCTTTTTCTGCATCTACTGTAGTTGTACACTTTGATAGTCAGTCTACTTTACATTTTTGTAAAAACTATGTTTTCCATGGTAGATCGAAGCACATGGACAATAGACGTCACTTTGTTAGGGATATAATTGAATCTAGTACAATGTGTGTCATTATGATACACATTGGGGATAATCAAGCTGATATTTTGACTAAAGTTGTACCCCTTTCTAAATTTACTCATTGTTTAAATATTATAAACTTAGTCCGAGTTCAATGATAGTGGTTGTGATAACACCACCAGTAGGATGTACCATTTAAATTGCAAGGTGGAGATTTGTTAATTTGTCATTTTCGTTTTCGCTATTATGTTGCAGTTCAAAATTCATTTTATTATGCATACATTTGGTGCATGTTGTTCATGGGGTTTATGTGCATTATTTAATGAAATTTTAATTTCAATACGATTTTACCATTTGTGGTCAAATTTTTGTTATGGCATTTGTCTCCTTATTATTAGTGGAATAAACATTGACCGTTGATCACTGATTTCATGAACGACCATGGTTGATCCGATTGTGTTTCCTTATTTCGGGGTCGATCTGTGCTATTGTCCTGCATCCAATTGGGGGCCTCCATGTGACCCTACCAACTACTATATTTACGGTTATTCGAACGGTTGGTTTCATCTGAGTTGTCCATGCGGCCTTCATCACGTATTATTTGCTCGTGTCGCCTGATGCTTCATGACTCGCCGTTATTGCACCCGTTGTGTTGATTTGATCGTCTGTGACATTCGTCTCATTCGGTATTCACCTAGCTTGTGCTCCATTAGCTTTGTGAGGAGAAAACTCTTTGGTTTTGACAATATTTCAAAGAGGAAGAGAGTTGCGGTCCCAATGCCACTACATGTTCCTCATTGTTTGGAGTTCCATTTTTCAGCAAATCGACCTCTCATCCTATGGAGATTTAGCGGAGATTTCATCCAGGAACAAGATCGAGACGATCCTCGCACGAGCGCAGTTGTTGTGGTATCATACCCCTAATCGTAATTGATTTCGATAAAAGAACTCTGGCTCTGTAAGCGATGCATTTCTTTTATATTGTTGTTTTATCATTCATGGCGTGTGTGCGGTGTGTGTGTGAATCGATCCAGGAGTGGACGGTGCTAACTCCTCATGACGAAGTTCGTCACCGTCATTAGGTTTAGCTTGGTTGGTCTCCTTGAATAGCAACACGTTATGTTTTGGTATTCTTTCATGTTTTTCTTTTCTGTTTTCAACCCGAGCATTCATCTTGTTAAACTGATCCACGTTTTTTAAATAAAGCGATTTTTCTAATCACTTCATAACCATATAAAACGCATCAGTGTATCTTGGTCGTTCTTAAAGACACCCATACCAACGTTGCGGTTAACATATATATATATTAAAAAGTGAGCCAATATATAACGATTTTTAGAACGTCTCTATATATGATGATTTATAACATCAAATATAGATAACTCTATAGTAGTGTTCCGTGGTGGTGATTCGTGAATCTTTTTTCAAGCCCTATCTTATGATAGAAATTCTAACCATTAGATGAAGAATAATGATCCATCGAGACAACGGATGATATTTTCGTAGTCAGTATGCATGATGACATGATAAAATGAAACGACTCGATCCCCAATAAGATCTGTCCACCAAATGAACATCAAAACGCCGGCGTTTTTGCTTATCCCTGAACCGCCGGATGGAGGAGGAGGACGGGCAGCAGGACGAGGAATGGAAGGCAACCGTGGAGAGAAAGGGCTGGCGCCGCCATTGAGGTATAGAAGTAATAAGGATAAGGGTAAGCCGATCCTGGCCCCGAAGGAGACGGCGGCGGGGGTTGGGGTTTGTCACCTACGTAATAAAACCGCGGCGGCGGCGCCTTGTGTCGTCGTGGGGATGACTGACAGTCCGGCGAGGAATGCGAATCTTGGGAACTGACCGGCGAGAGGTCCTCCGGCGGCTTTAGCGGCGGCGAGGAATGCTGCCATTCCGGCGGCGGAGGTAGCGGTGAGCAAATGGCGGGGCACTTGTCGCAGGCACTAATGCATAGCGGATTCCTGTCCAGGGCCCCCGTTTGATCGACTGATGCTGCGATGCACAGGAGAATGCCGCAGATTGCTGGCAGGTGGTGGACATAAGGCAGCCTCATATCCATCTCTTAGGATGCCCCGAGGTGAGAAGAACAACTGAACAAACGACTGTCATAAAAACTAGTGAGCCCCGTTGATTCTTGTGCGATTCTTGACTTCAAATGGAAGAAAAGGCAAAAGAGGAATAGGACCCTCGTGCCCATGGACATATACCTTAGCCCTCTTCCCAGTTTTGTGAGACTTTACAAAAGGGCTGGGTACGGAAGCTTGTTTGTTTAATGGAGCTCACTTTGGGGAATCTACTTTGTTCCAACCACCATTTGGTTTAAATATGATTTATAAAATAATTAAAAATTGACTCATTAGTAATGAGTAACCTCCATTTAATAACTTTTAAGTGATACAAAAAAATTAATGAATTAATTAATATCTTAAGATAAGTTGAAAACAAGACTTGGACATTAAACGACCGTAACTTTTTATCTGGATATTCATGCGATGTCAAATCGAAGATTGCGAAGAGAGCTAACCCATTAATTTTAGGTGAACCTCAAACCATGCTTTATCTTGATCGAAAAAGGTCCCAAAGGCCTCCAAGTCTGAGTTTTTTGTTGGGATACTCTATTTTTTTAATATTTGATGGAATTTCATCTTCGTTTAAGGGACACTTCTTGTCTTTTTTTTATGGTGACTAAATTTATCCTCAAATCCGAAATTCAAATTGATATTATGATGTTGAATTTAAAATGGTTTTCATACCGTAGTGTTATTTATAAATAAATATATGCATACATATATATACATATTTTCATAGATATACATATGAAAATCTTGTTGTATAAATATATATTTGAACATATTTACATGTAAAATATATTTTAAAATATATAAACAATATATAAATAATAATAAATATCCATTTTACATTAAATAAAAATGTAAAAATATGTATATACATATAAAAATGTATAAGTAATGTTTATATATAAATGTGTCTGTGTGTGTGTGTGTTAACAAACAAATATATTGTAATGGCTCGTGACTTTTCGGCCCATTACTTTGCTAGTTTTGGTGGTTGGAGGTGTCTGTGGGAGGTTTCAGGAGTTTTGGGTGGAGACTGGAAGTGCAGCAAAGCTTCTGCAGGAAATACATGCCATGTATTGCCTACACGACATGTAATGGTGGTTCACGGCTTGTGTAGTCGGCTTGTACGCGGCTAAGGGGTAGCCCGTGACACAAGTACACAACTTGTACGCGGCTTAGGTGTGGCCCGTCAGACGAGTACACGTTGTGCAAGTGGGATTCACGACATCGATTAAATAAAGGTAGAGACGACACATTTTTCGGTGAAAGGTGGAAATTTTGGAAAATCTGAGGATTACACACCGTGTAAAATTTACACAACGTGAAACCTGCAGAATTCCATGTTTTAAGTTCTTGTTGTCTTTCAATTCCTTTCATTCGGTTGCACCTCTACCACTCTCTCCTTTTGGACGAACACTAGGCACCCTGAGGAGGATTTCTAGCCCTCTCATCCCTTGCTTCGATCTATCGGTGTCAGTGGTTGTTTTTCAACGATTCGCGACGAGTGCTTCTCCTTTATCCCCTTGATTTCTTCAATTCTTCTCCCGGGGATTCGATGTGGCGATGTTGTTTTGGTTTGGTGTGTGTGTTGGACTACATTTTGATGATCTTTGGGTGTGGTATAGGTTGATCTATGGTTTCTTGTGGTGCAGTTGTGGTTTGCGGATGTTTCTTCTTTGCTCTGGGGTGCCCAACGAGTCAACAAAGCTTCTTTGATGTAGAGAATACCTCGTTTCTCCTTATTGTGTATCATGCAGGAGGGATTTCCTCTTATTTCTCTATGGATTATGGTTGTGCTAGCTTAATCAAAGATAAAGATCCGATTAATTGAAATTGAAAGGTAAAGGGGTTTGATTCACATGTTTTTACAGCTTTGATATTATTGTGATATGATGGATTATACGGGCTTGATGCCCCGTTGAAAATTATGGTCATTATGAGCTTTGTTTGTGTTGGATGATATGTGTTGTGACTGCTGCATTTGTTGTGATTATTTAATCACATCACATTTATCGTGATTATTTGATATCGCCCTCATTACAATATTTTATGAGATGTGTTATTTTCCTTGATGTATGATGTGTGATGAATTTTGGACATATAAAAAAGAGGAGGACTTGATTCCTAATCAAGACACATTAATTGTGATGCGATTAAACTCATGCAGGTGAGTCAGTGCCACCTAGAGTGGATAATATCTTGACATGGAGGATGGAATTCACTTATTTGCATTTTTAGGGTAGTGTGGTTTGTTGGTTGTGATAGTTGTTGGTTTGGGATGTGTAGAGATTGGATGGTTCTGGTGATGTGGTTGTGTGGTGATGAGTTTCTCTGAGATGCTTTTGGCCATTTCGTTTGGCATGTTTGGATGGTGGTATCGTTTGAGGTATGAAGAGAACCTTGAGAGGTATCTCATGGGGTGGTTGTTCGGCCCCCTTTCCTTCTGGTCTTGGTTTTGGATTCTTGCGGGTGAGAATTGTTTGAGAGGTATTTGATGTAGCATCCTGTGCTTTCTTGCCCCATTACTTTTCCATTTTTGGTGGTTTGAGGTGTTTGGGGGAGGTTACAAGAGTTTTGGTTGGCGGCTGGAAGTGCAACAGAGTTGCTGTTGGAAATACATGTCGTGTATTGTCTACACGACATGTAATGGTGGTTCACAGCTTGTGTAGCCAAATGGTTCATGACTTGTACGTGGCTAAAGGGTAGATCGTGAGATGAGTACACATCATGTAAGTGGGATTCACGGTGTTTATTAAATAAAGGCTGAGGCGAAGCATTTTTTAGTGAAAGGTGGAAATTTTGGAAAACCTGAGGATTACACATCGTGTAAAATTTACACGTTGTGAAACCTATGTAATTATAGGTTTTATGTTATTTTTCTCAGATTATTCCTTTCATTCGGCCACACATTCCAATCTCCCCTGTTTTGGATGAATCCTAGGTGCCTGAGGAGGATTTCTAGCTCTCTCCTCCCTTGCTTCGATCTGTTGGTGTCGGTGGTTTTTTTTTTCAGTGATCCACAGTGAGTGATTCTCCTTTATCTCCTTGTTTTCTTTCATTATTCTCTCAGGGATTCGATGCGGCAATGTTGTTTTGGTTTTTAGTGTGTGTTGGGTTGTTTTCTGATGATCTTTGGGTGTGGTGTAGGTTTATTCGTGGTTTCTTTTGGTGCAATAGTGGTTTGCAGATGATTCTTCTTCACCTTGTGGTTCACAACGAGACAACACAGTTTCTTTGAGGTAAGGAATCTCTCATTTCTTCTTATTATGTATCATGCAGGCAGGGTTTGATCTTTTTTCTATATGGGTTATGGTTATGTTGTCTTAATCAAATATAAATAACTGATTAATTGAAATTGGAGGGTAAATGGGTTTTATTCACATGTTTTTACAGCTTTGATATTATTGTGATATGATGAATTGTACCGGCTTGATGCCCCACTGAAAATTGTGTCCATTGGGGGCTTTGTTTATACTATATGATATGTATTGTGACTACTTCATTTGTTGTGATTGTTTGAGATCACCCTAATGGAAATTGGCTAACAACTTATATTTGGATAATGAAATGGTTGCCCCTAGATTTATGGCTTGTGTGATAACACCCTTAAAATAAAGTGAAATGTGATAAAAGCCCCTTTGTTAAATCTTTAAAATGATCTTTGATGTGTTATAATGTGTGATCATTCTTGTGGGTGTTGATGTGTGATTGTGTTACGATGTGGGGTTGATGGATGAGATGTGGTCGTGCTTTTGGGGTAGTGAGGTAGTGGTTTTTTGGTCATGCTTTTGGGGTGGTAGGTTGATGGTTGTTTGACTGTACTTTCAGGGTGACAAGGTGGGGGTTGTTTGGCCATTATTTTGGATCGGTAGGGTAATGGTTGTTTATCCATGCTTTTGGGGATGTGAGGTGATGATGTAATGGGTATGATGGGATACTTTTGATGTGTAATTGTGTTGTGTTAGATGTCTAGGTAGTGATGGAATAACTGTTTAATAATGTTTTAAATGGATGGGGTTTGGTTCGATTAATGGGATAGAATTGTTTAATGAATAAATAAATGATGGGTTATGTGGTTAAATATAGATAATTCTTAATAATGAAATGAATGGGACGGATAATGGAAACTAGTTGGGAATGTGAAATGGGGCTTGTGGCTTGCCGTGTGGTGTTATGCATTTATAGGTGACAATGAAAGTGGGGATATTGTGAGTTGGCTAGTGTTTGGTTGTGAACCCATAGATTGTGATTGTGTGTGTGTCTATATGTATATACATGTATATTCATTGTGATTTCTATAAATACCCCACCCATGTCGATCACTATGTGCCGACACCTGCATAGTCACACAGGGGTGTTTTTTCCGACATCCGATGCGAAGGACCGATAGATGGGTACCCTCTCTTTCCGGCTCTCACTTCCAAGTGAGGTAGGTATTGCACAGGTTTTGATAGTTGGAGGTATGTTAGTGAACTAGATGGTGGTTGTGATAGCCCGAGTGTCCTTGGGTGAGTAGTGATGTGGTCGTGCTTATGGGGCGGCGAGTCCATGTGTCTTCGGGTGAGATTTGACGTAGCCCAAGTGTTGGTGGGCAGAATAAGATGGGAGGATGTGGCTTATGTTGGGGGTCATGCATGGTGAGTGGAGGGAACAAGTTTGATTTTTGGTATGTTTATGATACCCTACTACTCTTGTTATGGTTTTGGCTGTGTGATGGACTAGGTGTTTTTGGGTGAGACATGGTGTTGTCGTGCTTGTGGGGTGGTGGGCCCAGGTGTATAATGCCACAACCTTAAACATTACTTAATCTTGAGAGAAGTCATTAATTTTACTTTAATTCACATCAATAATCTTTTAGGTTTAGGTCTTTAGAGAATTAGAACATAACTCATACATAACAACTTAAATATTACAAGTAGACACTTCTACTCACTATCCATTTTTTCATAAAACAAAAACTCTTTAAAAAGAAACATGGTTCGTTTCATGTTTAAACAGTATTAATTTTCCTTGATCCCATCCTTGACTCTATTCTTCTTTAACTCTTGTGAAAAATATTTCAAAACTTGGGATGATCATAAAAAGCTCAATAAGGGATACACAAAGAAGGAAAACTGTTAGTCTTGGAAAAAATGAAAACCATGAATACTTTATCATAAAGTAATACTTTTCACCTTTAAGAAGTAGTAAATATACTTCACTGAATATAATCTCATTTCTTACCCTTTTTGTAAACAAATGATTACCATAAATCCCATAGAAAGGAATATATAACATATAAAGGTAACTTGGGACATAAACATACTTAAATGGAATAACCATACAGTCAACTTCCACACATTTCACTAAATGGAATAGTCATATGGCCAACTTCCATACTCAATGCATTGGAGGTTATAACATAACCACCCATCCTTGGTTTATCACAGAAACACCCATAATTGGTTTATCACGTAACCACCCATTATTGGTTTATCAGGTAACCACCCATCAAATGTTTAAGTGCCATTATATAATCATAACACATAAAATATTACACATATCAACATTTCACTAATAAAATTTCATTTGCAATCATAAGAAATCATTTCAAGATATTAAAATATTCAATCCATTTAAAAAAAATTCAATACCAAAGCACCCAAAATGGGAATAAGTGATTTCTTTTCCTTTTTAAAAACATTAAGGCTTATAGAGGAAGCTAAATATCAAATAACGGTTATGGTGGTGGATAGGTCATTGTTGCTGCATAAGTTAAAAAAATTCCATTTGTCGTTTATTAAAATGCTTCATAGAAAAAATATTTCCTTTTAATGAAATTAAAAGTCAAATTGGTTTATTATACATCTCATAGAAGAAGGTTGTGTATACATTAAAATATTCCTCAATTAAAGGAGATTGAGACGAAGTCTCTTACCTTGAGTCTGACTCATCACGTACAATCGTTATATTCCTGACTAATAAACTGAGGTTACTTTATATTTTCTTGAGAACCTTTTTCAATTTTATTATTAATTTTATATCACTTATTACCATGCTATAAAAATTACATAATTATTTAAGTTCATATCGGTCGTTTTATCGATATTCGGTACTTGAGTCGAAAACGAACTTGTTTTGATGTAAATTGTCAATGTGTTCAAAGTCCATCACCTCCAAAATATTATTCATTATTTAAATATCATATATATCCTCTATATATGAATTTATAATATCCATAATATTTGGATATAAAAATGAAATGCATCGTTCGTGAAGATGGTAGGCCGTACGTATGCATGTACACTACTTTCATTTCTTTATCATATTAAAAGAATAATAATAAAATGATATAAAGGTAAATTATAATAACACTATTATATTTATTTCATGTATGTCTCATAGTTTTAACAAAAGCATCATTTATACATTTCATGTATAGCATGAATGAGTCATATCACTTTGAGGGGGCAGTAGTCCACACTTCCTCAAATGAAATTATCGTATTTACACATCATGGAAAGCATAAAGGATTATTGAAAATAAAAATTAAAGAATCATAGAGACAATATAAATATAATATATATCATATATAAATACATTTCCATCATAATATCCACCGTTAAATGTGGTAGGGGAAAATTGAACAATCATCATTTCGTGAGGTAGTAGTTCGTCATATGCAGAAATAGTATGTTCGTATCCATTATATGGAGGTTTGTGTAAGTGTAGTTTGAATAATTATCATAAAAACATCCTATTATATTTATTATACTGTTTTTTATGTAATAAAATAATAATAAGAGCATATGGAGTGGAGAAGGAAAATAAAGGAAAGGAACTTGAGATAAGACGTTACCTCTAAATCGGGTAACTTCTTTGGATTTGAGCCAAAAGGATTTCTTGAATTGCCTTATGCCCAAGGTAAGGCTTATAGAAAGAAGGTAGGGATGTTGGGATATTATTTGATTAAAATTTGGACAATCCATGGGGCTTGATAGGTGTGAGTAAGTGGTAGAGGTGGTGGCCTTTTATAAGAGGGAGGAGGAGCACTTTAGAAAGGTCTTGATATATTATTTTATTATAAAATTATTTTTGAATTATAATAGTTCTAAAGTGATATATTTATATTAAAAGATTATGATGGGTATAAATCATCTCAATAAATAGGTTTTAGATAAGTTTAGGTCACAAAATTAACCTTATCTTTTAGCTTTAACCCTTAGTTAAAAACATTACCTCTTACCATGTCTTCTTGTATTTTCATAATATATGGTTACTAAAGTTACTAGAAAATGCAAAGTGAACCAAAAGGGGATCATTAATGACATTTTTGACATTATATAAGTTATTTTTCTAAATATTATATTTTTAGGACTATTATATCATTTAATAAAATAGTATTTGTTTTAAAAAATCATTTATGTCAATTTTTACACTATTTGTAATTGATTTTATTAAAGTCATAACAACGTGATTCCTTAAAAAAACATTAACTCAAAGATAATATGTCAAAATCATTCATAAAATTCGTGTATGACATCAAAATTTTTAAATTATATTTATTTTAATATTTATAATATCATTTATTTGAATCATTCATTAATAAGGTAATCACTGCATCATCATTGTGACATAAATAAATTTATTGATTTATAGTCTAAAAATTATAAATAAAATACCTTGACTTAGGATATATATTTATATTTCTAATTAATATTTAGAGTCAAATATATAAGTTATATAACCCTATATTAAAATTGTTTTAGTAAAAAGATCTAGGTTTGTGTTGTATTTCTCTTTACTTTAAATTAATTATTATAATATGTCATTTTCACACCCAAATGGATCTCAAATTCCAAAAGTTCAGTCCAAGGATACTCATTGTCGGACATATATCATCCAATAGGATTAGTACACGTTTTAGGGTAGTTTTATATTATTATAATTTTATTTTTTACCCTTATTTACCTTATTTACTCTTTAACCATGGTAAATAAAAATAATTACTGAAGTTACTATTCATAATGTCCAAAAATAAAATATACCTATTTACACAATTTGGACCTTATGATTCAAAATATGGAATCCATTTTTCCAAATTCAAAACATATAATTGGCAGAAATTAATTTAAAATTAATCCATGTTATCAAAACCAGAAAGCAGGTTTTTAAGAAGTAAAAGCTATCAAAAGATTGACATGTGTTTATGTACAATTTCAATGTGAAATTACTTCCAATGACCAAAATTGGATTAAATGATAAAAAATTAATTCAATTAAACTTTAAAACCAATTAAAAGGCCAATATAATTATATAAATAAATTAGATTAAAAGACAGTTTTGAATTAAAATGTAGTATTTTCACTATTCATTAAAGTATAAATTTCATCATAAAAATACCAAAATTTCAACCAAAGTAAATTTTTATGTCCCAATTATAAATAAGAAGTTTATTTAGTTAAATAGAACATATAAAAGTGAAAAAAACTATAATTAAAAATGATTCTCCATCAAAAGGCAGTAAAACGACCTTTAAAAAATATTAGAGTATTTTATGCTTAAAATTGGATTAATTATTATTTTAAGCCTCTAAAATTTATTGGATAAATGTAAAAACATTTAAAAAACATGTATAATCATATTGTAGTTAGTTTTTTTCATTCTCACCTATACAAAATCTAGGCGTTAACTACCATTTAAAATAATAATAATATTATTATTTTATTTTTCTGTATAACTAACTGTTGTGTGCAACGTAAGATTTCGTAGAAACTTGTTGTTATGTGTCGAGTATGATATTGAACAAAGAGTACCCTTTAACATAAAATTAATATATTATTCATAAATATTAATAGATATGAAAAGGTATTATTCTATAAATACATGGGATGCTACATCATTCCCCCCTTTTGCAAATTGAGTCCCCACAATTTTTTTTACTTATCAAATAAGTGGGGGTATTTATCTCTTATTGAATTTTAAGATTCCCATGTTTCCTCTTCAACCATATGATTTTTTCATAAAACCTTTACCTGATGAATCACCTTATTCCACAACACTTTCTCTTTGGGTTCAAGAATCTGTACTGGTTATTCCTCATAAGAAAGATTCTCTTCCAACTGAACTACCTCTGGACTCAAAACATGATATGGATCCATAATATACTTTCTAAACATTGAAACATGAAAAACATTGTGTACCTACGATAAAATTGGAGGTAAATCCACCCTGTAAGAAATTGATTCAACTTTCTCCAAGATTTTATAGGATTCAATGAACCTCAGACTCAACTTTCCCTTCTTACCAAAACACATCACACTTTTCTATATCGAAAGATAACCTACCTCGAAATAAAGATCCTTCCTTTAGTTATTCGCATAAATTTTCTGCCTACTCTGTATTTTCCTCATGTGCTTTGGAATAAACTAATATTTTTCTGCCATCTCTTCTATCAATTCTAGTCCCATCAACTTCCTTTTACCTACTTCATCCCAAAAAGCTGGATTTTGACACTGATTTCCATATAATTCCTCAAATGGTTCCATTTGTATACTGAAATGAAAATGTTTATTATAAGAAAACTCAACCAAATAAATATTTTGATCCCAAATTCCCTAGTAATCCATTGAACAAGCATGTAGAATATCCTCCAAGTTCTGAATTTTTTGTTCTGACTTCCCATCTGATTGAGGATGAAAAGATGTACAAAAATTTTATTCAGTTCCCAATGACTTTTGAAGGCCCTTCCAAAAGTTAGAAGTGAAACTGGGATCATGATTATATACAATGGATAGGGGAACTCCATATAACCTGACTATCTCTTTAAGATACAACTGAGAAATTTCATCTAGAGACATAGTATCTCAAATAGGAAGAAAATGGGTAGATTTAGTCAATCGATCAACAATAACTCATATTTCATTGTTACGTCGAGAAGTTTTTGATAATACCACTATGAAATCCATGGACACATTTTCCCATTTCCACTCTAGAACTGGAAAAGTTTGAATCATCCCTTTTAGTAACTATCATTTATCTTTAACATGTTGACAAGTCAAACACTTCATAGTAAAGTCAAAAATATATCTTTTCATTCCATCCCACCAAAATTACTACTGAAGATCTTTGTACATCTTAGTACTTCCAGGATGAATTGAACATGCAGAACTATGAGATTTACATAACAACTATTTCTTCAATTTTTAATCAAATGGCACTCATAATATCTTTGAAAACCTCAAAACATAGTCTTTATCAATGTTAAATTCAGGAAACTTACCCTTCTGAATCAATTATACCTTTTTCTGCAACTCACTATCTTCTTTTTGTGCTTGCTTAATTATGTATGATTGAGATGATTTCACTTCCACTTGAAAAAAATAGAGTAATTACCAGCACCAACAAGTTCCAATCCAAAATTTATCAAATCAGAAACTAAATGATCTTATTCCAAACATATCTTAGTTAATGTAGCATTACTCTTTTGACTCAAAGAATCAGCCACATTATTTTCCTTTCTGTATGGTAATGAATTGTGAAATCACGATCCTTGATTAATTTCATCCATCTCCTTTGTCTCATGTTTAATTATTTTTGAGTGAATATATACTTTAAACCTTCTTAATAATTATATATTTCACACTTTATGCAATACAAATTATTCCTCCAAATTTTTAATGAAAAAAAAACTGTAGCTAATTCCAAATCATGTGTATGGTAATTTAACTCATGAGGTTTCAACTAACCTAAAGAATAATCAATTACCCGATCATTATTCATTAGGACACAACCAAGTCGTTTCAATGAAGTATCACTATAGATAAAAAATTCACCATTCTTGGAAGGTAGGGCCAAAAATGGAGCATTTACGAATCTTCTTTTTCAGTTACTAAATAAAAAACATTACATTATTTTATCCAAATGAACTTAACTACCTTACATGTTAGCTTATTTATTGGGCTAGATAACTGAGAAAAGTTTTCATCAATCCTTCAGTAATAACCCGTTAATCCAAGAAAACTATGAATCTCTGTGATATTGGTAGGTATTGTCTACTCTTCAACGACTTTTGTTTTATAAGGGTCAATAGTTATGCTATCTTTAGAAACAATATGACCAAGGAAATAAATTTTTTTCAACCAAAATTCACTTTTACTAAACTTTCCATATAGTTTATTTTCTTTCAAGGTTTGAAAAACAGTCCTTAAGTGACTTTCATGTTCCTCCCAACTTTTAGAATATACCAAAATATCATTTATAAACACAACCAAAAACTGATCCAAAAACTAATGAAATAATCCATTCATGAGATTCATAAATACAATAGGTGCATTAGATAACCCAAAGGGAATAACTACAAACTCATAATTCCTATATCTCGTTCAGAAATCTATCTTTGGAATGTCATACTCCTTCTCCTTCAGTTGGTGGTACCCAGACCTCAAATAAATCTTTGAAAAATACTGAGCTCTCTAGATTTGATCAAAAAAATCATCGATATGAGGAAACATATAATTGTTCTTAATAGTGATTTTATATAAGGATTTTTAATCAATACATAGTTTCATATAACCATATTTCTTTTTCAAAAATAAATCCGGAACACCCCATAGTGAAGTGCTAGGTCGAATGAAACCTTTATCAAGTAATTCCTACAACTCTTTTTTTAATTCCACAAGTTTTACTTGATCCATTCGATAAGGGGGTTTAAAGATAGTCTTTTCATCAAGAACTAAATCAATATTAAATTCAACCTCCCGATTAGGAACAATACTAGGAAATTCATCAGGAAAAACATCTGTGAATTTATTCACTGCTGGAATGTCACTAATCAAAACTATTTCTTTCTTTTCAACAACATGAGCCAAATAACTTTCACTACCATATTTAATCAATTTTTCATCTTCTTATTATGTTATTAAATGTATGAAATCATTGAATAAAACTTTCTTGGATTTACAATCTATTTAATCATGATAAACTGAAATCCAATACAT
This sequence comes from Viscum album, assembly GCA_963277665.1. Taxonomy (NCBI): domain Eukaryota; kingdom Viridiplantae; phylum Streptophyta; class Magnoliopsida; order Santalales; family Viscaceae; genus Viscum; species Viscum album. The sequence goes on along the minus strand of OY728126.1, from coordinate 807,315,379 downwards.
ACCCAAAATGATATCAAATCCCATTATGGGAAGTTCAACAATATTTGCAGGAAAGACTATCTCACCAATGATGATAGAAAGATTACTATAAATCTTGGTTTCTTTAATACTTCCACCTAGAGTTTTTACCAACAGTTCAATACACTTTCATGAGGTTTTATTTCCAATTTACTTGCAAAACTCTCAAAAATGAAGGAATGTGATGATCTAGAGTCAAATAGAGTATGGTCATATTTTTAAGAAACATGTAACATACCTGTCATTGCTTCATTCGATAGTTACACATCAACTTTATTAGTTGAAAATGATTTTTCCATGCCCTTATTCTTTCGATCTTGCTGGTTACTACCCTAGGTAATCAACTTTGGATAACTATTGACATAATTTCCTATCTCATTGTAACTAAAACATCTTACCGCTAGTTTTTCATTTCCTTCCTAATCATATTACTTACATTTATGAGTAATATGACCAGTATTAACACATCAGAAACACTTCCCAGACTTTGAGAGACATTCTCCAGGATGATTTTTACCACACTTCTCACAAGTTGGAAATTTGGTTTTCTTACCTCCAGGCTTCTTTGATGAATTCTTTACCATTTCCTGCCAACTAGATCACTTATTTTTTATCTGATGGAATATATAATCATCAAAAAAGTCCATTTCTACCTTCTCAACACATCGAACAAGTTTCTCATAGATTTTGAACTCATGGGAAGCTAACACTCTTCAATATTTCGGTTTCAATCTCGATTAAAATCGATTTGTCTTACTATCAATATCCTGGATAAATTTTGGGAAGTACCTTGAAAAATAGGAAAAATTTTCTTCATATAAAGCCGCATAATCTTCCTCCTTTTGTTTCAATTCCAATAATTGATTTTCCATCCAAAGTTGAAAAACGTTAGGAAAATATTTCTCAAGGAATATATTCTTAAATTCATCCAATTACATGGTGTCAATCTCTTCACATTGAAATTTTTAATCATTGATCACCACTGATTATATTTACCTTCAAAATGATAAACAAAAATTATAAAATTTTGATTGTATGAACAACCAATTGCATCAAAAATATTTTCCAATTATTTAATTCACCCTTCAGCTTTCATAGGTTCAGATGATCCTCTAAATGATGGGGGACGCTACCTCATGAAATACTCCATGATCGACATATTCCTCTATGGTTGGTCTGGTTGATATCATGAATGGATTCCGCCATAATTTATCACCAGATTCAACTGAGTCATCACTACAACAGACTGTTTTTTCTGATTCCAACCATCTCAGTATGTTGATTTGGAAGGTTATTTATCTATGTATGTTGTCCCATCATAGCTACCATGTTTCCTATGTAGAAAACCATTATAAACAATCATATCTTAGACGAAGCAATGTGGAAATATTTAAATTCTATATCATTTCAATTTTACCATAAAGTAAAAATATTTTCTGGATATTCTATTAACAGTATTCTAACTCCTAAAGTTGTCTAAACCAACCTCTGATACCAAATATAAGGCCCCAAAATTAAACATTACTTAATCTTAAGATAAGTCATTAATTTGAATTTAATTCACATCAAGGATATTTTTAGGTTTAGATATTTAGTGAATTAGGACATAAATCACACATAACAACTTAAATATTACAAGTAGACACTTTTACTCACTATCCATTTTTTTCATAAAACAAAAACTATTTAAAAAGAAACATGGTTCATTTCATGTTTAAATATCATGACTTTTCCTTGATCTTATATTCAACTCTATTATTCTTTAAGTCCTATGAAAAAAATTTCAAAACTTGGGATGAGAATAAAAAACTCAGTAAGGGATACACAAAGAAGGAAAACTATTAGTCTTGGGAGAACATTAAAATCATGAATACTTTATCATAAAGCAATACTTTTTACCTTTAGGAAGTAGTAAATACACTTCACTGAATATAAGATCATTAGTTAAGCTCTTTTGTAAAGAAATGATTACCATAAATCTCGTAGAAAGAAACATATTACATATAAAGGTAACTTGGGATATAAACATATATAAATGGAATAACCATACAGTTGACTTCCACACATATCACTAAATAGAATAACCATATGGTTGACTACCATACCCAATGCGTTGGAGTTTATAACATAACCACTCGTCCTTGGTTTATCATGGATTCACCCTTCATTGGTTTATCACATAACTACCCATTATTGGTTTATCATGTAACCACCCGTCAAATTTCCAAGTACCATTATATAATCATAACACATAAAATATTGTAAATATCAACATTTTACTCATAACATTTCATTTTCAATCACAAGAAATCATTTCAAGATATTGAAACATTCAATCCATTTCAAAAAAAATCAATAACAAAACCCCCAAAAAGGTAATAAGGGGTTTCTTTTCCTTTTTAAAAACATTAAGGATTTTAGAGGAATCCAAATATCAAATAACGATTATGGTAGCGGAGAGGTCATTGTCACCATATACATTAAAAACATTCTTTTTTCATTTAGTAAAATGATTCATAGAAAAAGTATTTCCCTTTAATGAAATTAAAATTAAAAGGGGTTTATTATACAATGTATAAAATAAGTTTTTGTATACATTAAAATATTCCTCAATGAAAGGATATTGAGACGAAGTCCCTTACCTTGAGTCTGATTCATCACGTACAATCATTATGTTTCTGAATAATAAACTTAGGTTAGTTTATATTTTCTTGAGAACCTTTTTCAAATTTATTATTCCTTTTATATCACTTATTACCTTGTTATAAAAATTACATAATTATTTGAGTTCATATTGGTTGTTTTATCGATACTTGGTACTTGAGTTGAAAACAAACTTGTTATGATGTAAATTGTCCATGTGGTCAAAGTCCATCATCTCCAAAATATTATTCATGATTTAAATTTCATATATATCTAGTATATATGTATTTATAATATCCATAATATTTGTGGATAATAAATGAAATTCACCGTTCATGAAGATGGTAGGTCGTACGTACGCTTGAACAATACTTTCATTTCTTTGTCATATTAAAAGAATAATAATAAAATTATATGAATATAAATTAAAATACCAATATTATCTTTATTTCATGTATGTATCATAGGTTTAATAAAATCATCCTTTATACATTTCATGTATATCAATAATGAGTCATATCACTTTGACTGGGCAGTAGTCCACACTTTCTCAAATAAAATTATCATATTTATACATCATGGAAAGCATAAAGTTATGTTGTAAAAAAAATTACAGAATAATAGAGAAAATATAAATATAATATATATCATATATAAATACAATGTAATTATAATGTCCACCATGAGAGGTGGTAGGGGAAAATTGAACAGTTATCATTTCGTGAGTTAGTTTTTTGTCGTACACAGAAATAGTATGTTCGTATCCATTAGATAGAGGTGTGTGTAAGTGTATTTAAAATAATTATTATAAAAACATCCTAGTATATTTAGGATACTGGTTTTTTATGTAATTAAATAATAAGAAGAGAATAGGGAGTGGAGAAGGAAAATAAAGGAAAGGAACTTGAGTGAAGACGTTACCTCTAAATTGAGTAACTTCTTTTGATTTGAGCCAAAAGGCTGTCTTGAATTGTCTTCTTCCCAAGGTAAGATTTATAAGAGGTAGGTAGGGATGTTGGTAGATTATTTGAGTAGAATTTGGACAATCTAATGGGCTTGAGAGGTGTGAGTTAGTGGTATAGTTGGTGTCCTTTTATAAGAGGGAGGAGGGTCACCTTAGGAAGGTCTTGAAATATTATTTTATTATAAAATAATATTTGAATTATAATAGTTACAAAGTGATATATTTATAGGATAAGATAATTATGGGTCGAAATACTCTCAAATAATAGGTTTTAGACAAGTTTAGGTCACAAAAGTAATGTTATGTTTTAGCTATAACCCTTAGTTAAAAACATTAACTCTTACCATGTCTTATTGTATTTTCATAATATATGATTACAATATTTACTATAAAATGAAAAGTGAACCAAAAGTGGATCATTAATGATATTTTTAACATTTTATAATTCATTTTTCTAAATCTTAGTTTTTTAGGACTATTATATCATTTAATAAAATAGTTTTTTTTTAAACCCATTTATGTCAATTTTGACACTATTTAGTAATTGATTTTTTTTAAGTCATAAAAACTTTATTCCTTCAAAAAAAGGAATTAAATCAAATATAATATTTCAATATCATCCATAAAATTAGTTTATGGCATAAAAATGTTCAAATTATATTTATTTTAATATTTATAATATCATTTATTTGAATCTTTCATTAATAAGATAATCATTGCATCATCATTGTGTCATAAATAAATTTATTTATTTATAGTATAAAAATTATAAATAAAATACTATGATGTAGGAAATCATTTTAGCTTTATAATTACTATTTATATTCAAATATATCAGTTAAATAACCCTATATTAAAAATTTTTTAGTAAAAAGATAAATTTTTATGTTATATTTCTCTTTACTTTAAATTAATTATTATAACATGTCATTTTCACACCCAAGTGGTTTCCAAATGACAAAATTACGGCCTAAGGATGATCATGGTCAGAAATATATCATCCAATATTATTATGACACATTTTAGGGTAGTTTTATATTATTATAATATTATTTTTTACCATTATTTACCTAATTTACCCCTCAACAATGGTAAATAAAAATAATTACTTAAGTTACTATTCATAATATCCAAAAATAAAAGGTACCTATTTAAAAAATTTGTAACTTATTATTATAAATATGAAATCCATTTTTCCAAATTCAAAATATAGAATTGGTAGAAATTAATTCTCGTTGTCAAAACCAGAAGGCGGGTTTTTAAAAAGTAAAAACTATCAAAATATTGACATGTGTTAATGTCCAATTTAAATGTGAAATTATTTTAAATGACCAAAATTGGATTAAATTATAAAAACTTAATTCAATTACACTTTAAAAATAATTAAAATAACAATATAACTATATAAATAAATTATATGAAAAGACAGTTTTGAATTAAAATGTAGTATTTTTCACAATTCGTTAAAATATGAATTTCATCAGAAAAATACCAAAATTTCAACCAAAGTAAATTTTGATGTCATGATTCTAAATAAGAAGTTTATTTTTTTTAAATAGAACATATTAAAGTGGAAAAAATTATACTGAAAAAGGGTTCTCCATTAAAAGGCGGTAAAACATCCTTTTAAAAATATTAAAGTATTTTATGCTTAAAATTGGATTCATTCTCATTTTAAGCATCTAAAATTTATTTTTTAAATTAAAAAACATTTAAAAAACATGTATAATCATATTTTATTTAGTTCTATTCATTTCTTCCAATAAAAGTTTTATGCGTTAACTACCATTTAAAATATTATTATTATTATTATATTATTTTTTAGTATAACTCACTGTTGTGTGCAACGTAAGATTTAGGAGAAACTCGTTGTTGCGTGTTAAGTACGCTATCGGACAAAGAATCCCATTTAAAAAAATTAATATCTTATTCATAAATATTAATAGATATAAAAACATATTATTCTATAAATACCTGGGATGCTACAAGGTGTCTGTGGATGTGATGTGATAGTGCTTATGGGGTGGTGTGGTATACAAAATAGATGGGAGTTCCATACTGTATGATGTTGGGGTGTGATAGTGGAATACGAGAGGGAACGTGGTACAAGGTACCCTTTATCGATGTGACTCATGTTATATTATATGACTTGGACTGTGTTATTAAGTGAGTATATCTTGGTGATGTTGGAATGGATAATTGACCTGTTTAGGTGATGTTGGTTCTGCTATTTTCTCATGGGTGCATTAGTATGATTCTTTCACATGTGCATGAGAGACTTTTTTTCCTACTAAGTATACCTATATGATAACCCTACTTATATAAAACTATTTTCAGGTTCCCAAGAGGATTATGTGGACCGTGCTATACATTACTAGCTCATATCTTTATATAGTTATTGTGTCGCTGCTTTGGCTTTACTTTTGGGTATTTACTTTAGAGACTTTTATCTGTATCAGTTTTATTTATACATGCATTTGTGGGATGGTTTTGGTTTCATTTATATTATGTCATGGAGTTAGTTATGGATGATTCATCTTATCTCCCAATCCTATATTGTTATAGAGGGTAATGTCTCCCATTTCATGAGATTTTTTATACTCTTAGTGCTAGTCGCCAACCTGGGGCCTACTGAAAGTAAGACTTGAGGGTCATTATCTCTCTCCCCTCATTGTAGTATCTTTAGAGGTAGGGGGTCGTGACATATATATTTATGTACATATTCTAATATATGTAAATAAATATTAATATAAAATATATGTAAATAAATATAAATAAATATATTTATATATATATAGACACACACACAAATGTATTTTTTTAAAAAAGGTTGGGGCCGAAGCCTCATTTTTATTATTAAAGCAAAGCAAAGACCTCTTTAACTGGGTAGAGGGAGACCCATTACATAGCTCGTAGGCCCAGTGGGCATTTAGACCATTACATAGCCCGTAGGCCCAAATTTTAGGCCCAAGACCCATTCTGTGAATAGTACTGCTACAGTACCCGCGCTGCTACAGTACTGCGTAGTACCCGTCGCCGCTACAGTTCCCCTGCCGCTGCATAAGTAAATAGACACATCATAAATTTAGAAGAAAAAAAACAAGATGGAACAATGGTAAGAGAGTTCAGTTTGCACATGAAGGTTCCCTGTTCGAATCAAGGCATGTGCGCTTATTGGTGGCTGCGAAAGAGGGTGAACATTGATAAAGGTAGGGGGTTGGGGGTGAGTGCTTATAAAGTTATAGTTGGTGTCATGAGTGAGCAGGTGGGAAGGGGGTTTATAAGTGCTGATAAAGGGGTGGTGGGTGCAAGTGGCATACCTCAAATAATTTGAATAATTTTTTTTCTAGTTTTAAGAGTGCTTTATTGACACTGATAAAGGATACATTTATCAGCATTAAAAAAACACTGATAAAACTAGCACTAATAAAGGGTGTTTAGATCAATACTGATAAAAATGACCAGTTTTTACACTATTATAAATCTCATGATATTCAACGCTAACCTTTATCAGTGATAAACAAAAGGCACTAATAAGGAGAAACTTCACTACCATAGATCACACTTTATGCAGCACTAGATTTTATCGTTGCTAAACATAAAGGATTGATAAAAGGTAACCTTTATCAACGCTTTTCTTGGCATTGATAAAAACTTTTAATAAAAAATATTATTAATATATATAAAATCATCGTATTTATATTTAAAAATTAATTTTTATTTATATACATTAATTACAAAATGCATATATATAATTAATATAAATATGATATATTAATATATATTTTATAATAATTTAAACAATTATATAAATATAAATGTTGTATTGTTAATTTGTGCTATTTGAACTTATATATATATATATCAATATTTATGTGCATATATGTGTATGCATTATGTTGTGTGTGTGTGTTTTTTGTGTGTGTATAGATATAGATGTTGTACATGCACAAATGTATGTATGTGGATATATTTGTATGTATATGTGCACATGTACGTGAGATGTTCATATAATTATAACATGTGTACATGTGTATATATGGAATGTATTTATTTCATATTTTATGTATAGTTTTTTCATTTTTGATATAATATTTTTTTGAATTTATTGTTTTTTATATTTTTGGGAATTTAATCATTTTTAATATTTATTTATACATATATTTATTTACTATACAAATATTATTTTCAATATGTTTGTAACTTATATAAATAATATTTATTCATTTTTGTTTATTAAGTTCTAACATTTAAAATATATTTTAAATTTAAATAATTAATCTATTTAAATGAATTTGTTAATAATTTTGTAATATAAATTGTTAATTATAATATTATAAAAATATATAGTGTTTAAAAAAAGTATTTATATAATTAAAAATGAATTAAAATATATTTAAATAATTATAAAATTATAATAAACATATTTAAATAATAATTATATTAATTATATATATATATTTATATATATTTATATATTAATAAATATATATATATAAATAAATATAATTATATAAAGCAGATGGGGGTATTGGCTTACTGGCAAGACAACCCCATTTTCATCAGGGGTGGAACAATTTCTTTCGACCCCCAATTAAATCGGGGGCGTGAGTTGTTGGCCAACATCATTGCTAGACCCATTGTGGGCTTGTGCTTGAATGGGGATCGTAGCTGTGAATCACTGCCAGTTGTTTGCGATCAGGATTGACGATCTCTGAAGAAGTAGTGGCGACAAGCCCGACATAATGGCTCACGGAGAATAGGGGTGACATAAGGTTATGGCATGTATGGATTTTGATGTAGTAACTAATGAAGGGGTGGAGTAGTGTGCTTGGTGTGGCTTGGCAGCGGGTCAGGCGTCGTCAGTGTTAGGTGGGTTGGAGGATGTCTACAGTGGATGGCGCAAGGACCCTCAATCATTGGGGGGTGGGTCAGCTTCGGTATCCTTACTGGAGGACCAAGGCTAGCCGACGTCAACCGAAATCGGCATGAGGATTAGCCCTGCCCAATGATGAGGGCAGATGAAAGAAGGGGCTGACATCAACTGATGCCTGCATGAGTGTGAGCCTTACATGATGACGGTGTTATATGAAAGAAGGGGTAGTATGTCAGTTACCCAGTATTATATATATAATAATATAAATAAATACTTGAGTATAATCCAGACTATCCCTAGGGGGGCTATGGACCGGGTTATGCTCTTGGAGCGTGTGTATGTGTGTGTTTTATTATAATTATACCCCCAAACACCTAATATATTACATAAATATATTTATAATTATATAAAAATATTTTTAATTATAATTAAAAGTAAATAATTATATATTTAAATAATTATAAAATTATAATAAATATATTTATTATATTTATAATTATATAATTTATATATTAATATATATATATATAATAGATATATTTATAATTATATATAAATAGTTTGAAATATATTTATTTATAATTATAATTATAAATAAATTTACATATATTTAAATAATTATAAAATTATAAAAAAAAAATATTTAAATAATAAATATATTTATTATATTTATAATCATATATATATATATATATAATAGGTAGGGGAACACCCCCTTTTTATTAAGGAAAAATATCCATATTTTCAATAGGATTTAGAGGTAACTATTACATGATCTAAAGGTCCAGTGTCTCGAAGAGAAAAGTAGACAGCTTCTGAGGAAACCAATGAAGATTTATCATATATGAGATCTTTCACCACCCCTACCTCTCAAATGATTACCCCTCCTCCAAGATTTGGGTTTTTGTTATGTATTATCATCCACTTGAGTATTAATATTATCATTCGGTGGGGTGGGATCCTCAAGGGGTTGAGGATCGTCTTCTCTAGTCGGACCTAAGCCCTTCGATAATACCTTTAGGTTATAATTTCTCCTTACCTTGATAGTCTCAGCACCTGAGGATTGTTCTTCAACTCGGATAACTCCATGAGCATTGTCAAATTCCTCATGAAAAACCTCTCTACTATTAGATTTATTTAAGATGCCAAAAAGACTAAAACTATTTTTACCAGAGTCTAGTGAATCCATAACAATTTCATGGGCAACAATTGCAGACCCTTTCACCCTCACCTAAGAGTACTATGAACTGCCTGCTTCATCCATGCAGAGGGACACTCCATGCTCATCACCATGCCTTTTTTTGAGGGAGACTGGATGAAAGATGAAAGGTTCTTTGAAAAGGAAGAAATATCCATTTTTAATTTACCTTTTTGTCCTCTAACTACAACCAACTTATCATTCTATAACAGCTATTGATCAACATCATCTTGAACTTCCAATTCTAAGGTATCCTTGTACTCCTCTTTGTAAACATGAGGAGAGAAATTCACTACGTCAACCCATTTATCTTGATCCCTTTCAGCAGAGACTTCAATGGACCCATACAACACCAGTGTAGCCTGAGTTGACGCCTCATAATGCTCATTGTTTGGTGTAGGAACCTTTGGATCATGCTACGATTGAACACCAGATCCAATAGGCTCCTCTCATCCTGTGATATGCACATCCTGAAAGGAAACACCAACAGAATAGACTTCCTTTCCCTTTAAAGGATCAAACCCCACCCACATCCTCCATATTAGCATCCCCAACATCCTTTTAATAGGATCATTAAAATCCATTAGATTGAACATCCATGGTCGAATGATCCTTGATGAAAGAATCGAAACCCCAGAATCCAGATTCTTTCACCTCCAAGGGTTGTGGAAATTTTCTATTTCCCATATGATAAATCATATCTTTATCAGTGCTAGAATTTTATTGATGATAAATATATGCTTTATCAACAATTTTTTAGCATTGATAAAAGGAAATCTTTGCCAGTGATAAGAAATAACTAATGAAGATTGGTTTTATCAGTGCTTACTATTTTAGCACTCATAAAACCACTCTTTATCAGTGATTTTTTGGAAGTGCTAATAAATATTTCCTGGTCTTTTAAATAAAACCATGATTGAGTTCTTTTTGTTCACGTCATTCAATCTCTCACAGAACTGAGTTTGTGAAATTGATCTACATAGATCATTTCAGATGAATAGACACCTTCAAAATCCAATCTATGTGATCACTTGTGATCATCGCTCCCCCTTGAACATATTTGTTTGTTTTTAATTTTTTCAAATGGTTTGAATGGATAGCATGAGTAGTGATCTCATATGTATTTATCATTCTCCAGTCTCTATTATAGTGCAACTAGTATCCCAAATCTAAGAGTCACTCAACATCTAAAACCATTTTATATTTTTATTTGATCAATCCCACGATATTGTAATAGCCTACACCGCAATATAAACTCCCATGGAAATTATTTTCTCCTTTGTTCTTCCATGGTACAGCCTAAATAGTTTCACTGAAATCTATCCACAATCATCCAAGTCTTCAAATATAGCTATTTTATAACCATAATATGTGGCATAAGGATCCATGAATCATCGAAATTGAGCCACTGGAAAATCTAGGGCTTAAATGGTGTATCAAAAAATACTTCACCACAAGAATTTTTCTATATATAATAATTATTTAAAAAAAATACCTAAATGGTTAGAAGGGAAAACAAATTTCATCTTTTCAATAAGTCACCTTCAATGAATGGAATTTTGAGAAGGTTATTTCCCAGAAATACCCTTCTAAAGAAATAAATTAAAGAAGGTGTTTTCTTTTAGATTTCCTTCTTAAAAAGTTTGATGAATAAGGAATTTCAAAGAAATCACTTTCCTCTCATCCTGCTATAAAATACCTACACAAAACATTGAGCATTCCTTTCCTCTCTCATCATAAATCCACACCATCAAATTCGACTCTTTCATAACCTTCGGTGAATTGAGATCCAACTTCTTTGAAATGATACCTGCCTTCTGTGAATCGATATCTGGCTTCTACGAATCGCAAGTGGCCATACATTAGACATAGATCCCATGTGATGGACCTCTAGACAACAGAATAGTGTTTCATTTCAATATATAGGCACAAGATTGATAGCACACGATACAATGTTCTGTGCAACCACTAACTAAAAAAATATATTTCAATGTTAGTTTTTTTTTTACATTTTAACATTGTTTGTAACAAATTTTATGAAGGAGATGTTATAAAATAATATTTTTGACATAAATTTTAATAAAATCGATATCTAAACATTAACTAAAAGAGAAATTTATGGGTATTTCAATGCCAATTTTATAAAAATATGACGTGGAGAATATCACATTAAAATTTCAATGTCAGTTTTTTGGTAAAACCAACATTGAAATTCACATTATTTTTAACCTGGACAAATTCATTTAATGATTTCAACATTGTTTTTGGCTAAAAACTGATGTTGAAATTCCAATTTAAGACTTTCAACATTGGGTTTTGTTAAAAAACAACGTTGAAATTTTATTCTAATACTTTCAACATCATTTTTTTTTATAAAAATGGATGTTGAAATTATAGTTTAAAACTTTTAATGTTAGTTTAAACCAAAAAATGACATTGAAATAGTAATATTATTGACTCCCCATAAGTTTTTATAAAAATCGATGTGGAAATTTGATTTTTTTTAAATAATTTAATTACATGCCCAAAAAAATATGAATTCATGTATTATATAATAGAATATACAGCATACAATATAAATAGCTGAAAAAAGATGTAAAAACAAACATAATTTAACAACTTAAATCATAAAAAAGCGTCTAAATAATTATTTTTTAAAATATAATAAAAAAATATGATAATTTATAATATAATCATTATTGGTTTTCCTTGAATCATTCCTTGGAGATCATTAGGTTGATACATCTTTCCAATGAATAAGGTATAATAATACATAGGCTGACAATATTTAAACTCAATCCAACAAAAATAACTATAGGGAACACATGAAACAGAACATAATCAAATAGGTAAAATTTTAAGTGTATAAAAAATTAATAAAGCTAAAATAGAGTAAAAAAATTAGATCATAAAAAAAACACTCATAGTTTGTATACATGGTTTGAGAATTCATTCTTCAAACCATGTGTCATGCTCTGTAATTTTTTATTGAGTTGAAATCACCTGATTTATGACCAATTTTCATAATTTTGATTTTAAACTTCTACAATACATTTCAAACACTAAAATTCACCAATTTAGGGTAAAGTTGAGCTTCTAAAAACATGTTTTAATGAGTTATACTCATTTCATATATTATCTCATTAGAAAAAATTATAAATTCCATGGATGTTCAATAAATAAATATGCCACTTTTGTAATTCATAGGAAAAATCAACTAAATTCCAACCCAATATACTTATTTAGGCATATTACACAAGTTTTCAAATCGAATTATTGGTTTTGGATCCATATGTAAATCAAACTAATAGATATCTAAAAAATATCTTAAACCACTTAAACTAACCAACTTCATGCTAATTCAATAAACCAAACATGTCCTAATATGAAATTATAAAACACATCCAATTAAAATATTTTAAAACTCAAACATCCTAACATAACATTTTTAAGTAAAAATTACCATCAATAAGTAACATCATTTTAGAAAGACCAGGAATGATAAATATTCCTTATATAAAAAAATAAATCCATTCATCCTAATGAAAAATTGAAATTAAGAATCCCAAATAAAACTACATCCCCTTTTACTCATTTTTAATTTCAAAAATCTTCAAACTTAATCACAAATCATTTGAACTAATCATTAAACCAATGAAGTATATTTTAAATTTTAAAGACTAAATTTTCACTTTAAATTTAAATTAAGCATCAAATTAAGTATTCAAAACCTATTTTTTTATTGAAAAGCAATTATATTTTGAGTACAACTTAATAGAAAACCATAAATGAATTTTTACATTATAATACTTTAAAAATTTTATTGTATAAATTAGATAAAACCAAACACCCATGGAATTTATAAATTAGTATCAAAACATTTTATAACGAGTTCTATATATATGTTATTAAAAAAATTCATCTATATAACAAAAAACATAAATTTAACCCAACAAAATAGAAATTTATAATTAAAAATATATTTTATTTATCTTTATAAATTAATTATAAATTTATCTAATTAAACACAAAAGTAAAAAAAATAAAACATAAACTATTTCATTAAAACTATTAATTCAATGATATCAAACACCTGTTATAACAAAAGAATCAGTTTTTGAACACTTTTTATTTAGAAAATGTAATATTAAACATAAGCATTAAGAAAACTCAACGCCCATCAAGAAACATTTTAACATTTAAAATTAAATTAAACAAAATGAGATTTACACAAATACTTCCATTCCCGTGGGTTTTAAAATGAATAAATTAAAAACCTATTTAAATATAATAAAACAGATTTCACTAAAACAAAACATGACCATATATTATAAAAAATATTTCAAAATATTTTATAAATTCAATTCTATTTGGATACTGGAATATGTATATTTTTTAAATTTATTTTTAAAATGTACTACCTGAGAAAATTTTAAGTTCTTCAACTTGAAATTCATAAATTCTAGCAAGACAAACATGAATAGAATTTTGTAGTTTTTTATCCATTAAATAAAAAATTAAACATCCACAAAACCTCTAATAAAATCATGGTTTCTAAATACTTCATTTTTATAATCATGAAAATTTACTACCATTTCAAATAAGTTTCCAAGAATTTTCAAAAATATTAATAAATAGGAAAAATGAATCTAGACTAAAGATGAAATGTTTGGTTTAAAATTTGATGACTCCTACCAGAAAAAATGAGGATTAATACCTAAAAATCATCTATACATGGATAGAATATTATTTATTCTTAGATACCATTAGATCAAAGGAAAAAAATGGAAACAAAATTGGGGATTAAAACCAAAAAATTGAAGATGAGAGAAAAATAGATAAAATTAATACTACATCACATTATGATTCTGCATAACTTGAAAATAAAATTTTTGAAATTGTAAATTAAGGGAAAGAAAGTCAACATAACATTATCAATTAAAAGAGTATAAGAATTGATGAATTTTTATAGGAGAAGGAACTCTGAGGGAAAACATCATACCAAGATGAGGTAGAAAATGATATTTAAACACTGAGATGATGCATTTGAATATCTGAACTAAAAACTTCCAGGTTGATGTAATAATAAGAACATGAAATGAAGTAAACATTACAAAGACACCAATCAATGGAAATAGTAAAAGTTGGAAGTATACAGTTGAAATTTATGGTGGTGTTCCTAATTCGAAAAGATCTCACATAGATGGGAAAGTTCTTCATTTTTATACGAATCAACCTCATTGAAAATATACAATAACAATTAATGTTATAAGATAAAAAACAATTTTTTTATAAAAAACCAAAAATAATTAATATAACTAAATTTATCAAATTTATTCATCATCCCTTTTTTGATTATCTCATACATGAATCTTAAAATAAAATAACACATTTCACCCTTCCTTTTTGACGATGATACTATGGTTATAAGTCATTAACTTGAAAATAAAAACCAAAACACACACACACACACGTATATATATAATATAAAACATATATTATCTAATATAAAATATATTTACCAATAATTTCACATAGTTTATTTTATTTGGATTCTATATCAACATTTGGTTATTTTTAAACCTTTTCCATAACCTTTATTTTCATATATCAATTATCAAAATATATATAAAGAATAATAATTAAGAATAAATAACTTATAAAAAAGAATAAAACTTACTTGTTTAACAATTTTTTAAAAGATTTAAATACTTCACCTAAAACACTAACATAAATCAAAGAACAATCCTATAAATTAAAACACAATATACCAACTAAAAACATAAAACAATTGGTAAATTTAATTAAAATACACACACCTCAAACATTTGAAACCTATAAAACAAATAGAATAAAAAAAACTTTAAGTAAAAAATATTGTTTAATTATGAATTTTTAAAATTAAGTTAAAAGAGTCATACCTTATAATTTAAATATCAACCATAATTAAAAAATAGTTCACAAATATGGGTACGTTATTCATCTATATAAAAATCGACATAATTGAAAATCTACAGTAACATTGAATGTTATAAGATTAAAAAATAGAATATTTTGATATAAAACCTAAAATAATTAATATAACTAACCCTATAAAATTTAGTCATCATCCCAATTTTGATTATCTCAAACATGAATCTTAAAAAAATAACTTCTTTCCACCCTTCCTTTTTAATGATGATGTTGCAGTTATGAAACATTAACATGAAAATAAAAACCTACACATATTTATAAGACACAACATATATTATCTAATATAAAATATATTTGCAAATAATTTCATGTAGTTAATTTTATCTAGATTATTTATCAATAATTTATCATTTTTAAACCTTTTTCATGTCCTGTATTTTCATATATCAATTATAAAAACCTATATAAACAATAATAATTAAGAATAAAGAACTTATAAAAAATAATAAAACTTATTTGTTTAAAAATTTTCTAGAATATTTACGTACCCCGCCTAATAAACCAACTTAATGAAAATATAAACCCTATAAAATAAAACAAAATATACCAACTAAAATAATAATAATAATGGTATAAATACTCATTTATTTAAATTTAATTAAAATAGAAATAACTTATAATTTAAATCACAATTATACTTAACAAATAGTTTTAAAAAACAACTGAGAATATGGGTAAGTTCATCATTCATATACGACTCAACATCATTGAAAATAAAAATAAAAATAAATTTTATAAGATAAAAAAATAGAATATTTTGATATAAAACATAAAATAATTAATATAACTAACCTTATCAAATTCACTTATTGACCCAGTTGTGATAATCTCATACATGAATCTTAAAACATAATAACCACATTCCACCCATCCTTTTTAATGATGAAACTGTGGTTATAAAACATTAACTTGAAAATAAAAACTAACATATATATATATAACAAAAACTAAATATTATCTAATATAAAAGATATTTATTGTTACTTCCACATATTGGATTAGATTTGGATGATTTATTGACAAGTGATATTTGTTAAACTTTTTCCATGACCTATATTTTCATATATATCAACTAAAAAATATGTATAAACCATAAGAATTAATAATAGAGAACTTATAAAAAAGAATAAAACTTAACTGTCTAAAAAGTTAATAATTTTTTATGAACACCACATAATAAAGAGAAACCCCAATATAATGTGAATTCATTTAGGTAGAATATTCCTAACATCCAATGAAATATACAATGTAAAAAATTCCCAATTAATAACATTATAATTAATATTAGTTCATAATTATCTTAGTGTTCTTACCCATTAAGGAATGAAAAAAGCATCACCCAGTCTCTATATTTGATAATATATCACATATATATATAACAATAGAATAAGTATTCACATATTTCATAATCGTTGAAATGAATTATAGATCTATAAGACCATAAACACTAGTTGCCTCATTTTGAAAAAGAATCATGTGTAGGTACCTAATTAAATAAATAATATAGTAAGTCACTTGAAATCATCTTTATTTAAAGAAAGAAAAAATGAAACATAAATTTACTTACATAGAAAACAACTGAAACAAAACAATGTTGAGATGATAAAAAATAATCAGATTCATGTTATCTTTTTTAAATATTCTCAATGGATATTCTATTACACATATATCAAACATCATCCAAAACTCATAAATATTATCCAAGGAATAAGAAACCTGGGATAATATTTTTATCCCATCAAAAATTTAGATGTATCTGAAGTTGTTGGTTCCTAAAACTTTTGTTTCTTTTGTACCAATTATATTGATTTTATACACTCCTATAAAAATTAAATTTCAGAAAATATTATAACTATTTTTCAATCAAATGTAAATAATATTTAAAAAAATACATAGCTCGTATTTCATATGGAAAAGAAGGCTAACCGACCAAAGTAAAAAAATAAACCATACAATATCCAACTCTAGTAAACTCCTTGGTATGAAATTATAGTAGACTAGTTGGATCAATAATATCATGTATTTATATTCTGACCCGACTTAACCACATAGGCTGGTGATGTACAGAATCCCCAAAAATATGTATGACTCTGTACACTAAAATACATATATAGAAGTATTTAGAATATAACTCATAGTATAAGGTTAGGTCTGAACAAGGAGGTGGAGGATCTAAGTAGGCAATATGGGAAGGCTAGGACGATTGGGTAGGTTGGGCCAGTGGGGAAGGCTACACAAGCTACGCAGGTTGTGATTATCTCCTCAATTGTTCAAACATAGCCTGCATAGATAATTGAATTTTATCACCCATGGAATATTTAAAGTCTTTCATCTTTACTTTTCATGGATCTATTTCTAGTTCTCTTGATTTCTTACTTTCCTGACAAAAAAATTTCATAATACCAACACCCACCTCATATCCTCTTACATGGATGGGGTGTTTTAGATTTCTTAAAGCAATAGCTAGGATTTCCATCCTACCCTTAGGGATAAAAATTCCCTATAACGATTTCTCTTAAAGGTAATCCTGAAATGAAAAACTAAAATTTTATATTAGTGTTTTTAATTTAAAAATAAAAACATTAATAGAAAATAAAAATTTATTTCTTGAAATTTTGTTAACTACTTCCTTATATTTCTCTGAAAGATAATTTTCATTTTTTTCATTCTCACTATTTTCCATTTTTCATGGAGAGTGGGAGAGATGGAGGACCGAAATTTAACTCTTATAAACCAATACTATATTGAACTCTTAATTCATTAAAATTTTCTACAATCATTTTCTCCTCCAATAAACAATCCCTTCCATATAATAAAGTATGAGGGTATACATTCTACAACTGGATCTATTGATGATATATCCTAGAGGTATGTTACATAAAAATAAACTAATAATTCATCAAGTAATATACAAGAAATTTTACAATATAAAATATTTATCATACCATAAATGATTTTTCATTTCAGTTGGTGAAAAATTTCTTCCATATATCTACATACACGCACGCATACTTGAGGTAAGAGTTTTCATTTTGTAACTTCCCAAAAACATAATTATTTTTCAATTTTTTTTAAATCTCTCTATCTATATACCACTATAGATAGAAATATTTTCTTAATTTATTCTATTTATTCAAAATTAAATATCATATGTAATTGAATAAAATAAATATTAGTCATTTAAAATATATAATATTTAAAAAATGAGATAAAAATAAATCATTTGAGATATTTTATCATTATGGATTCCCATAAATTTTCTTTCTATATATTTTCAATGTACTTCCAATCAGAATATAAAATGTTAATCCTGGAATGGCTCTACATGGAGATATAACAGGTAAAATGCATTGTATTTGAGACTATTGGGTTATTATTATCATCAAAATTAATATGTAATCTATGGTCTCCATGAGTAAGTGATAGTTCTGGTAAACATGTAATACCATGTTTACCAACTCTAGAAATTGATTTCTTTGTAGAAGATGGAGAGGAATATTCCATAGGAGGTGCATCAGTTGTCCTATGATTAGTTTTTTAGGAATTAATTTTTTTCTTTCATTAAATAGTTATATTACCAAATATTTACTTATATGAAAAATAGACATGCACCTCTATAAATTTTATTTCGCCTATTTTTTTACCATTGAAATTGAAAAATATAATGAATTTTTTTGTACCTACAAATTATTAAAAAGTAACTATTTAAAAACAATGATTAAAAAAATATAAGTAAAAAAATAGTGTCACACTTGTGTAATTTAAAAAATGATGTCATGATTCTTAACCAAAAAATATGAAAGTTAAACTATTAAATATAAATAGTACTTCTAAAATGATAGAAATTCATATAAATTTAAATATCACAATTACAAAAAAGTGTCTTCATATGCATAAATTTAACCAAAACATAATTATGTTTGTTGGGTTTTCAATCAAAAAATGTTTAACTGTAATGGCCCAACCCTAGTTACCCAAAGTCGGTGCATTATTACATAACATTGGCATGGTACAAGGAATCATTTCCTAAAAGACCGGTCATTTTAGTAGCCTTGGAAGTACTAGATACATTCATAAGTTTTACATTACATCATGAAATAAAAACATCAACAACTTTGTGTCCCCTTTTTAAGATACTTATATCCTTATCCTATCCCTGTAGGTCAACCATAAAATACTTCTTCACATCCTGGGAGAAATAAAACATAGAAATGGGTGAGCTTAGATGCTCAGTAAGGATAACAATATAGCGGAAACTTTCATAAATAAGCATAAACATTTAAGGCAATGTATAAGACTAAAACAAAAGCCTTTTAAACTTAAACTTCAGCATAATATAGAAAATATAAAATCAAATAATGTCATTTACTTATTCACATGGATATTCTACTAGTCAAATAATCACATGCAATATCAATAGCCACTTCCATAATGATGGAATGCATAATGCCAGACTTCATAACCACATAGTCAAGGCCTTGTGCCAAGACTACAAATAAGATTTTGTCAAGGCCTTATGCCAAGACACTAGTTTGCCTCATGAGACCTACTAATACATCTAGGAGATATATCGGGCTCCACCCATCACTTAATAAGTTCAATTCATTCCTCATATGAAAAGGTTTAAACATAATATAAACATTTGTATTAAAAATAACATACGAAATGTCAATACATTATCCATAAACCATTAATGGTGTAAAAATAACACATCCACAGTCAAACATATCACAAAAACTTCAATAAAATATGTAATTTTTGTATCATAATAAATCAACTTCAAACAAGTTTAAAATTCATTAAATGATGTTTACATAGATGAAATCAAATCTTTTTTAGAGAAATATCACTTTCTATTTTGAAATAATTTAAAAGTCATGTAATTATAAAAGAAAAAATTTATTTTGAAAATATTCTCACAAGATTTTATGGGAATCTTCTATGATGATATAATTATGGAAAATAGCCACACCCACCATATAAGTTAAAAAAGACATTCTTACCTTAATTTTGTCAAAAAGGTCATAAAGTACCTTGTTTTGAAAACGAAGGAAAGATTTATTTCAAAACACATATGGTCAAATAAGGAAATAAATTAATTTAACCCATAGTATAGTAAATATTAAAAAAAAAATTAATTTCATTTTTAAGAAAACATGGATGTGGATGATAAAGAGGTCCCAGTAGATACTTACATATTAACAACCTCGGATAAGTAACGAGATTGTAGAATTAACCCTTACCTTGTAATTTTCCTTAGTATATGTTATGTTAAACTCCTATATAATAGTAAAAACATTGTTATTAAATTATAAAAGAACTATATACATAAATATGATATCATATATGATCCTTTAATACTGCTTTGTTAATAATATTTCAGTAGTATCATCGTTTCGGGTGTTAACTGATTCATTTTCCTTTATATGCTTGGTTACGTAAGCCATGTTTGTTATGTGTATGATGTATTTGATTCATATACAGAATTATATTATCTTCATAAATATTATTTTTAATCATAAAATGAAAAATATTCTTGAATTATTACGATGGGGAATGAATCTCATCGCGTTCGTGGAGACGGTAATCCGTATGTACGCACGAGCGAAAATATCATTATATTGATGGTGAAATCATATGTAATTGGATGGTATATCATATATACAGAATCATTAACATGTTATATTTATTATTTACATTAGTTATACTCATTATTATACCCATCCAAATAATGAAGTGTTTGAATAACAAACTACACCACGACGTGGAGACGGTAAGTCGTACGTACGCACGTATAGTGACTTTGTCATTCATATGATGGATAGAATAATGAATATGGTTGTAAAATTTTTATAATAACATCACAGTATATATAATATACTGTAGTTATTATTTTATAATTGAAACAACAAAGAAAGGGTAAGTGGAAGAATAAAAGAACTTGAAAGAGGTGATGAAATATTTACCTCTTCTTCATGTTCTTCATTTTGATTTGATCAAAAGGGCTCATTAGGTTTCCTTTATTTCCAAATGAAGGCCTCTAGGTTTAATATAGGAAAGTTGGGAGGATATTTGGGCATGGGATGGCCGAGCCAAAAGTCTTTGGATGTGTTAAATTAAGATAAGGGAAGGTGCCCTTTTATAAGAGAGGTGAGGGTTACTTTAGGAAAAGCTTGAAATATTATTTTATAATAAAATAATTTTCGATTTCTAATGGATCCAAGTGATTTATTTAGAGGATAAGGTGGGGATGGGTCGAAAACCTCTCAACCAATAGGTTTTATACAGTTTTAGGTCACCATATTAACCTTATCTCTTAGATTTAACTCTTAGTTAAATAGTTTGTCATTTACCATGTCTCTTTGTATTTTTATATTATATGGTTAATAAACTTGCTATAAACTTCCAAGGGAACCCCAAGTGGTTAATTATTAATATATATAACCTTATCTAACTATTTTGGTCGAACCATAGATTTTTAGGAATATTATATCCATTAATAATATAGTATTTGTTTTAGAAACTCAATTATGTCAACTTTTGACACTATTTAGTATTTGATTTTTGTGAAAATCATAACAGCATGATTAATTCGAAAAAAAATTATTTAATCAACCCTAAAATGTCATATTAACCTATAAAATTAGTGTAATTCATCAAAAGTCTCAAATTACATTTATTTGGATATTTATAATATCAATTATTTTAATCATTCTTTAATAAGGTAATTAATGCATCATCATTGTGTCATAAATAAATTAAATTATTTAATTTCTAAAAATTATAAATAAAATACCATTATGTAGGAAATATTTTTAGATTTCTAATTAATATTTATAGTCTAATTTATATTGTGTGTAACCCTATATTAAAAATATTTTAGTTATTAAACTTTGAATTTAACTCTTTTAACTCTTCATTAAATAAAATAATAATAAATGTCCTAATCTAATCCATGTGGACCAAAAGGGGTCATATTTTATTCCTAAGTTTGTTTTTGGTCTAATTACACTTATCCAATAGAATTAGAACATGTGTTAGGGTAATTATAATATTATTTTTACCCTTAATTACCTATTTAATTTTAATCGTGGTAAAAAAAGGTCAAAAGTTACTATTCACCAAAAATTATTTTTATCTTATTGAACCAAATTTTACTTAATGATATTAACCATGTGTCTTTTATTTTTGAAATTCAACTCACAGAAGTGGTAAAATTATGTTTTATGCAAATTTTCCAATGCTCCTAGGAGGTGGATAAAAGACGGTAAAAAGTTCAATAAAATTTTCATATTTCTAAGATTATTATAAAATGAATCCAATGAATTATATTGAAATTATATAGGTATTATGTATTTATTTTGACCTAAAATAAATTTAAATAAATAGTCAGTTTTAACCAATAACGCAGTGTTTTTCACTATTCATAAAAAATTGAAAGTTTTCAGAAAAATAGCAAAAATTCACCCTAAGCTAATTTCGATATTCTGAATTCAAAAATGAAGTCCATTTTGAAAAATAAAAATTATAATATTTCAAAAAGTGGGTATTACTATTCATAATGTCTAGTTTGATTGGTCGTGGTGTGTTAGAATCTCGAAGTTGCGTACAATGCAAGCTATTGCATTATTCAAAGGGAAGCATACCGTGGAATCTTGGGGTGTTACATTATCTCATCCTTAACATAATTTCATCCTCTAAATTTCTATAATATTACTCCTTAAAAATATTCGGGTGGTTCTTCATCATAAGTTCCTTGGGTTCCCAAGTTGCCTCTTCCATCTTATGATTTATGCATAGAACTTTTACCAGACGAGTCGTCCGGTTTCTCAGCACTTGTTCTCTAGTATCAAGAATTTTGACAGGCTCTTCACAATAAGATAGATCAGGTTCCAGTTCAATTTCCTCATAGGTGAGTACATGCTTTGGTTCAGGCATGTATTTTCTCAACAGTGATACGTGGAACACATCATGAACTTTTGAGAGACTTGGAGGTATTTCCAAACAATAAGCTACAACTCCAATTCGTTCTAGAAATTCGAAAGGTCCTATGTACCTGGGACTCAATTTACCCTTCTTACCGAAACGTATAACACCCTTCCATGGAGATACCTTCAAGAAAACATGGTCTCCTACTTGAAATTATAAATCCTTTCTTCAGTTATCGGCATAGCTATTTTTCCTACTTTGAGCTGCTTTGATGTGGGTTTGGATAACCTTCACCTTTTCCATTGTTTCCTCAAAAAGTTCTCAGCCTATGAGTTTTCTTTCACCAAAATCATCCAAACAAGTTGGTGTGCAACATCTATTGAAATATAATGCTTCATATGGTTCCATCTGAATACTTTAATGGAATCTATTGTTATATGAAAATTCTACCATAGTTAAATATTGATCCCACGTACCTTGAAAGTCAAGTGAGCAAGATCTCAACATGTCTTCTATGGTTTGAATAATTTGTTATGATTTTCCATCAGTTTGAGGGTCGTAGGCAGTGCTCAAATGAAGTTTAGTATCCAGGGCCTTTTGAAGACTTTTCCAAAATCTTGATTTAAAATAGGGATCATGATCAGAAAAAAACGATAGGGGTACTCCATGAAGTCTTACAACTTCATTAATATATAGTCTTTCCATACATTTAAGTGGTAAATCTTCTATTATAGCAATAAAATGTGCTGACTTGGTAAGACGATCAACAATGACCCATATTGTATCATTCATTCTAGGAGTCTTTGGTAGCCCCATGACAAAGTCCATCATAATATTATCCCATTTCCACTCAGGTATGGGAAGTGGTTGTATGACTTCTCCAGGCTGTTGCCTTCCAGCTTTCACTTGTTGACAAACCATACATCTTGACACAAAATCAGCAATCTCTCTCTTCATGTTGTCCCACCAAAAATATTCCTTCAAATCTATATACATATTGGTTCTCCTAGGGTGTATAGAGAAATTGGAGCTATGAGAATCATCCAACAATTCCCTTTTTAGATCAGGTATATCGGGAACACAAAGTCTCTTCCCAAATTTCAAAATTCTATCTTCATATACGAAGTCACTCATTCTCCCATCATTTACAACTTTAATCTTCTTTTGAAACTCATCATCATCATTCTGATAACTCTTTATCCTTTCTAGTAAATATGGTTTCGAAACCATTTGAAAAAGCATTGATTTTTTACCTTCCATGGTTATTCTCATATCCATATTTACTAGATCCATGCAAATAGGATCCCTTTAAATTATCATCTTGTTCAAAACTCCATGATCCTTTCTACTCAAATTATCTTCCACCTTATTTGCCTTCCCCAGTTGGTAGTGTATAGTGAAATCATAATCCTTGAATAATTTAATCCATCACCTTTTCCTCATCTTGAGTTCTTTTTGTGAGAAAATATACTTCAAACTCTTGTGATCAGTATAAATCTCACATTTTTTACTATAGAGATAGTGTCTCCATATTTTTAGAGCAAATATTATAGATTCTAACTCAATATCATGAGTGGCATAGTTTTGTTCATGAATTTTTAGCTGATATGATGCATAGGCAATAACTCTATCATTCTGCATAACGACACAACCAAGTACTTTCTTTGAAGCATCATTATAAATAACAAACTCATCATTCCCTAATAGTAGAGTCAGTATAGGAGCATTGAATAATATTCTCTTTATTTCTTAAAAACATTCTTCACACTCTTTTTTCCAAAAAAATTTAACCCCTTTACGTGTGATCTTGGTTAATGGGTTAGCCAACTGGGAAAAAGTTTGGACGAAACGTCGATAATAACCTGCTAAACCAATAAAATTACATACCTCATTTATACTTGTCGGTGCTGGCCATTCTTGGATTGCTTTGGTCTTTGAAGGATCAATAGATATTCTATCCTTAGAGACAATGTGGCCAAGAAAAGAAATCTCCTGAAGCCAGAATTCACACTTGCTAAATTTCTCATATAATTCATTTCTTCTAAGAGTCCTTGGGATAATGCGCATGTGATTTTCATGATCTTTGTATATTTTTGAGTATACCAAAATATCATCAATAAATAGCACTAAAAAGTCATCAAGATATTCCTTGAAAACTCTATTCATTATATCCATGAAGACAGAGGGTGAATTAGTCAATCCAAAAGGCATTACTGTAAACTCATAATGTCCGTACCTGGTTTGAGATGCTGTTTTCGGAATGTCTTCCTTCTTCACACACAACTAATGATATCCATATCGAAGGTCAATCTTTGAAAAATATTGAGCTCCATGAAGTTGGTTGAATAAATCATTAATGTGAGGTAGAGGATACTTGTTCTTTATTGTTATAGCATTGATCTCTCTGTAGTCAATTCACAACCTCATAAATCCATATTTCTTATTAACAAAAAGAACATGGGATCCCCATGGAGAAACACTAGGGAGAATAAATCCCTTATTACTCAATTACTCTAGTTGTTTATTTAGTTCTACTAATTCCATAGTGGCCATTCTATAAGGGGTCTTCGATATAGGGATTGAACCAGGAATTAAATCAATGGAAAACTTAATTTCCTATTCTGGATGATGTCCAGGTAAATCATCTGGAAACACATCAACATATTCTTGAAAAATAGTTACATCCTCTATTTGAATATTCATTTCCTCACCCATAGTTATTTCATTCTCTTCCTCCCCAATAATTGAATTTAGTTGAGCTATTGGGGGTGGATCCAGATAAGAATTAGGTAGTGATGTTTCTACTCTAGATATAAGGTACTCCTTATCATCATCAAGAATTGTAACCTCTTTCTTCTTACAATAAATTTTTGCATCATGGTCTGAAAGAAAATCCATACCAAGGATTATATCAAATTAAATCATGGTAATGGTGATGAGATTAGCATATAAAGAACATTTATATTCCCTAATGGGAACTGATTCAAAAAACTTTGTTGCAATGATACATTCCTTAGAAGTTTTGACTGACAACTCCCTTATTAAATAAAATTGTAAATATCTGATTTTCTTAGAAAATTGGGAAGATATAAAATAATATGATGATCCAGAATCAAATAAATCATTGGCTAAACTTGAGGAAACCATTAAATTACCTACTACCACATCTTTTAGAGCTTCAACCTCAGTTGTAGTGATCACATAATCTTGGCCTTGGTCCCTTGGCCTTTTTTGAGGTAAGTTCCTTTGGCACTTAGGAAATTCATTTGCATAATGCCCCTTTTCTCTACAATTGTAGCATTAAACATTGAAAACCTCTTTATTCCCCTTGAAATCAAGATCTTGGTGGCCTTTTTCACCACACTTGTAACAGACTCCCATTCCCTTCAGGCAAGTACCGAGGTGTTTCTTCCCACATTTACCACAGGATGGATATTCAACTTTTCCCTTATTCCCATTATTTCCATTTCCAGAGTGTTCAGCAGATCTCTTCTTCTCCTGTTTTTCTTTAAAGTCGTAAGACTTAGAGATTTTTTTTCTATCTTGATAGCACATGAGACAATATCTTTGTTTGATAAAAAAGATTGTGAGATTAATTCTCACCAAAGAAATGATTTTAACCCATCAAATAATTGATCAATATTAATTCTTGGGTTACGTATATAATCTACTGCATTCCTTTCTAACCTTGTAAAGTTAGCCTCGTACTTTGCGACATTCTCATCCTTCTTTTTCCTTAGACTTAGAAATTGTCTTTCCATATCCGCTCGATGGTCACGAGGAAAGTATTTTTTTTAATAAAATTTCTTTAAACTCCCTCTATTCCATTTTTTATACTTCTTAATCTTCCCTTTTGTTCTGGATTAATGACCACCATTGATATGCATCTTCTGTGAGTCGATAAACTACCATGAAAACTTTTTCCCTTTCACTACTCCCCAAAGCATGAAATATTTTCTCTAAGGAATTTATGCATTGATCAGATACTAATAGATTTGTAATCCCATTGAATATTGGTGGTTGTTGCCTCATAAAGCGATCTAACATTGATCATCTGCATTGTGGATCAGGGTGCTCCATATGGGTAAGGTTATTATTCATAACCTGAGAGAGTTGTCCCAGTATGGTGATTAGATGATCAGCACCAGCTGTTTCACTAGCTCCACTATAATTATATTGAGTAGGAGGGAAATCCCTACATGTATTATGTGTGTTGATACAGTTTCCATTCCTTCCACTAGGCATCATTTATAAACAATTGCATACACTAGATTTGTTTATGAATCACAATACATAATTCCAAACTTGTAAAACAGTTAACATAAATTGAACAGTTTTTGAATATAATCCATAATCATAAAAATGTTTTCTTTAAGGAAGTATATACTCATAAACCTTTAATAATGGTTTGTAAAGAAAATGAGAATTATCCTAAGAATATCCCTTGGGAGTATCATAACCAAGAGTGCAGCAAGGCCCGTTGTCGTGCATCAGTTCCCGTTCAAGTCCAGTTCAAAGCGGTGTTTTCGGGTTTTACCCCTAGGTACATCTGTGCTAGAGCTGCCTCTACCTTCTCATATCTAGAAAGGGATGTATTTCTTGGAAAACTCACAAAATATCCAAATTACCAAAATTCTAGGAAGTTCTTCTATACTAATCCTCAAATTCTATCTTAGGGTAGTGTTCTCTAATTAGAGTTTTTCAAAATCTAGTTTCCAAGGTTTGTACTAAACTTCCTCTGATTCCAAATGCAATGGACCGAACCCAGTTACCCAAAGTCAGTGAATTATTACATGACATTGGCATGATATAAGGAATCATGTCCCTAAAGACCAATTAGTTTAGTAGCCTTGTAAGTACTAGATACATTCATAAGTTTTACATTACATCATGAAATAAAAACATCAAAAACATTTTGTTCCCTTTTTAACACACTTATATCCTTAGACTATCCCTACAGGTCAACCATAAAATACTAATTCACATACTTGGAGAAATAAAACATATAAATGGGTGATCTCAGATGCTCAGTAAGGATAACAATATAGCGGAAACTTTCATAAATAATCATAAACATTTAAGGAAATGTATAAGACTAAAACAAAAGCCTTTTAAACTTAAACTTCAGCATAATATGGAAAAGATAAAATCAAATAATTCCATTTAATTATTCTCATAGATATTCTACTAGTTGAATAATCACATGCAATATCAATAGCCACTTTCATAATGATGGAATTCATAATGCCAGACTTCATAACAATATAGTCAAGGCCTTGTGCCAAGACTAAAAATAAGATTTTGTCAAGACCTTATGCCAAGACACTATTTTGTCTCATGAGACCAACCAATGCATCAAAGAGCTATAGCAGGATTCACCCGTCACTTACTAAGTCCAATGCATTCCTCATATGAAAAGTTTTAAACATAACATAAACATCCGTATTAAAACTATCATAAAAAATGTCAATACATTATCCATAAACCATGAATGGTGTAAATATAACACATCTATAGTCAAAAATATCACAAAACCTTCAATATAATATGGAAGTTTTGTATCATAAAAAATCAACTTCAGAAAAGCTTAAAATCCATTAAAGGATGTTGACATAGATGAAATCAAAACTTTTTTAGAGATATATCTCGTTCTATTTTGAAATCATTTAAAAGTCATATAATTATAAAATAAACCATTTATTTTGAAAATATTTTTATAATATTTTATGGGAATCTTATACGATGATATATCAGCAGAAAATAGCCACACCTGGCGTATAAGTTAAAAAAATACATTCTTACCTTAATTTTGTTGAAAATGTCATAAAATACCTTGTTTGGAAAATGACGGAAAGATTCCTTTCAAAAAATATATGGTAAAATAATGGTATAAATTAATTTAACCCCTAGTATAGTAAATATTAAAAATGTTTTTAATTATGTTTTTAATAAAACACGGATGTGGATGATAAAGAGGTCCCAGTAGATACTTACGTATTAACAACCTCATATAAGAAAAGAGATTGTAGAATTAACCCTTACCTTGTACTTTTACTTAGTATATGGTATGTTAACCTCCTTTATAATAGTAAAAACATTGTTATTAAATTATACAATAACTATATACATAAATATGATATCATATATGATCCTCTAATACTTCTTTGTTAATAATATTTCAGTAGTATCATCGTTTCGGGTGTTAACTGATTCATTTTCCTTTATATGCTTGGTTAAGTAAGCCATGTTTGTTATGGATAGGATGTATTTGATTCATATACAAAATTATATTATGTTTATAAATATTATTTTTAATCATAAAATTAAAATTATTCTTGAATTATTACGATGGGGAAAGAATCTCATCGCGTTCGTGGAGACTGTAATCTGTATGTATGCACAAGTGACAATATCATTATATTAATGGTGAAATAGTATGTATTTGGATGGTATATCATGTATACAGAATCATTAACATGTTATATTTATTATTTATATTAGTTATACTCATTATTATACCCATCCAAATAATGAAGTGTTTGAATAACAAACTACACCACGCGTGGAGACGGTAAGTCGTACGTACGCACGTATAGTGCCTTTGTCATTCATATGATGGGTAGAATAATGAATATGGTTGTAAAATTTTTATAATAAAATAACATTATATAGAAGACACTGGAGTTATTATTTTATAATGGAAACAATAAAGAAAGGGTAAGTGGAAGAAGAAAAGAACATGAAAGAGGTGATGAAATATTTACCTCTTCTTCAGGTTCTTCATTTTGATTTGATCAAAAGGGCTCCTTAGGTTGCATTTATGACCAAATGAAGGCCTATAGGGTTAATATAGGAAATTTGGGAGGATATTTGGGCATAGTATGTCCGAACCAAAAGGCTTTGGAGGTGTTAAATTAAGATAAGGGAAGGTGCCCTTTTATAAGAGAGGTGAGGGTTACTTTAGGAAAAGCTTGAAATATTATTTTATAATAAAATAATTTTCGATTTCTAATGGATAGAAATAATTTATTTAGAGGATAAGGTGGGGATGGTTCGAAAACCTATTAACCAATAGGTTTTATACAGGTTTATGTCACCATATTAACCTTATCTTTTAGATTTAACTCTTAGTTAAATAGTTTTTCATTTACCATGTCTCTTTGTATTTTTATATTATATGGTTAATAAACTTACTATAAAATTACAAGAGAACCCCAAGTGGTTCATTATTAATATATATAACCTTATCTAACTACTTTTTCCAAACCTTATATTTTTAGTAATATTATATCCATTAATAATATAGTATTTGTTTTAGAAACTCAATTATGTCAATTTTGACACTATTTTGTATTTGATTTTTGTGAAAATCATAACAGCATGATTACTTCAAAAAAAATTATTTAATCAACCCTAAAATTTCATATTAACCTATAAAATTAGTTTAATTCATCAAAATTCTCAAATTATATTTATTTGGATATTTATAATATCAATTATTTTAATCTTTCTTTAATAAGGTAATTACTACATCATCATTGTGTAATAAATAAATTAAATAATTTAATTTATAAAATTTATAAATAAAATACCATTATGTAGAAAATATTTTTTTCTTTCTAATTAATATTTATAGTCAAATTTATATTGTGTTTAACCCCATATTAAAAATGGTTTAGTTATTAAACTTTGAATTTAACTCTTTTAACTCTTCTTTAATAAAATAATAATAAATGTCTTATTCTAATTCATGTGGACCAAAGGGGATAATATTTTATTCCTAAGGTTGTTTTTTGTCAAATTACACTTATCCAATAGAATTAGTACATGTTTTATGGTAATTATAATATCATTTTTACCCTTAATCACCCTATTTACTTTTAACCGTGGTAAATAAAAGTTAAAAGTTACAAGTCATCAAAAATTATTTTCATCTTATTGAACCAAATTTTACTTTCTGATATTAACCATGTCTCTTGTATTTTTGAAATTCAACTCACAGAAGCCGTAAAATTTTGTTTTATGCAAATTTGCAAATGTTCCTAGGAGGTGGGTAAAAGACGGTAAAAAGTTCAATAAAATTTTTATATATCTAATATTATTATAAAATGAATCCAATGAATTATATTTAACTTATATAGGTATTATGTATCAATTTTTACCTAAAATAAATTTAAATAAATAAATAAAAATTTAAATAAAAAATCAGTTTTAACCAATAACGCAGTGTTTTTCACTATTTATCAAATATTTAAAGTTTTCAGAAAAATACCAAAAATTCACCCTAAGCTAATTTCAATATTCCAAATTCAAAAATTAAGTCCATTTTGAAAAATAAAATATATAAAATTTCAAAAAATGGGTATTACTATTCATAACGGCTAGTTTGATTGGTCGTGGTGTGTTAGAATCTCGAAGTTACGTACAATGCAAGCTATTGCATTATTCAAAGGGAAACATACCATGGAATCTTGGGGTGTTACATTAAACATAACCATTGAATATAAAATTTAACACAAAAACCATATTAATAATCAATATATATATATATAATTAAATATCCAATATTTTACAAAAAATTGAGTTTTTACACATATAAATTTCAAAAAATAAATAAAATATAAGTATTTACCTAGATAATTAAGAGAGTAATTTAGTGTTTTCTCATATCCATTCAAAATTATAATTTCATAAAATGTGGACTATATTTTCATTATAGTCATTGTTATCATCCGAAAATCACATAATAGACAAATAAGCCTCATATAATTCCATATCATCATCATCATCCTCATCACCCCAATAAATTATTTCCCCTTTAAAAATGATGGACCATTGATAATTATATGGATCAATGACATAAAATATTTGTTTTTCACATCTATCCTGATAAATAGTTCCTCTTTGGAACTAAATCATCTCTAATCAACCAGTGTAAACACATAATCACCATGTTTCATGCCACTGTTTCTATAAATCTAGTTATACTTAAATAATATGACTCAAAATTTAGTATGATTAATTTCAAATATATCCTAAAGAACTCTAAAATATCACTACTGAAAAAAAAACCTATACCCACAGTTTAGAACTATGGGTATAGCCCCTAAAATTGTGGATGATGGGGCTGTTAATATAGACCTATACCCATGGTTTCTATGGGAACTGGGGGTATAGCCTTATAGATTTTAATCATATCCATTGTTTAACTAAAATTTTGGGTATAAATTTTCCTAGAAGAAAACATATACACATGGTTCATTGAACCATGGGTATTGATAGTTTTATCCATTTGGAAGCAACAACTCTTCCAACCCATTCTAAACCTGTCAGTAAAATAAAAACCACTATTCACATTCAATGTAATAAAATTATTGTATATTCAATATTCGACCAACTGCTTGTAGTAATTTTCAAACCATTTATAATAATATTACATACATATACATCCATATAACCAATCAATTCAAGTCATTAAACAAAATCCACATGTATCTTTACTGCTAAGTCAAAAATGGATGGGATCAATATCTCCCCAATCACCAAAATCCTCATCCTCATCACCATGAATAACATCCCATCACCAACAGCATCATCTGTAGCATCATAATCATTGTCATCATCACCACCATCACCACCACCACCATCAGCTTGACCACCACTAGGAACCTCATTAGCATTACTCATGGCATCATTTAAATAGATCATTGATTCCATATATAAATCAATAGTATTAGAGGGATTTGATGGAAGTGATTGACTTATAACTAACATAGATTTCAGGAAGTATTTGATGATAATTTTACTTATTTCACGCACCTATAAAGTTATTTTTTCCCTAAACTTCTTCTAAACTAGTGCTTTGCGTCTGTATATTATGAGAGGTTTGAGAGGAGCTCTATGAGTACCAATACCTAATGGGGATGGTGTTTTTCTTGGTTCGACATCGGAATCTCCTCTAATGCTCCTCACCTAATACCTAACTCAAATAATCATTTGGATCAAAGTTTTAATTTTCTTTATCATTGAGGGAATCTAGGGAAGACTATTGAAAATATAAAAAAAAAGATATTTAATTATGAATTTCTTATAAATTTTTAAAATATTAATAAAAAAACATACAATATTTTCTTGGGATTGTGTATTTATTGCACTCCTGTCTTTTTTCTTCCTACTCAAGAAAAATAATATTGCCTGAGGCACACAATCTTTGATGCCTAATACCACTTGATTCAAATGAAATTGATTTATATAATACTACATTATTGAATAATATTAAATTGATAAACTTAGAATAAATTGAAATTGTATCTATCAAAGAAATTCATAAAATGAAGAAGCATCTAAATGTACATTTAATTAGAAATTTAATACTAGTGGGAAGTTTAAAAAAGAGTCCCTTTACCTAGGGATACTTAATTCAAGAGATATTTCAATTCATCGTAACTCTAGCACCTAATATGTATAAACAATATTCAAAAATGAAATTTAATCAAGCAACATTAATTATAAAATAAAGACAAGGTATATGGAAACAAAATCTATTATTATACATAGCGTATAACTACTTAGTTTCATGTATGATGATATCTTAAAGAATTTTTATAACTTTAATGTATACACATATTCACAATATAAACATTTCATCAACTTGAATAAAAATAGGTACTAAACATTTTAATAAAATCTAATCATAAATTTAAACATTGATGAAAAATTCATAAATAAAATCTAATCATAAACACTTTATAATTTTAGCTACTCATTATGAACAATTTATAATTTTAAATATGAATTATTTATATTCCTTTCATAATATGAACTCTTTCATATTATTCATTATATAGAATTTAATTTATATATGTGACATTTTTATTAAATATAAAGATTTTATAATTCAATTTTTTATGAAAACTATTTATATAATCTAAATTTTACATAGTTAATAATATTTAATCCTTTATCAAATCAATAATCAAACATATTTTTATTTGGTTTCAATAATATCAAAATAAGGACCCTAATTTGAATACTTCAAATTATGTGTTTATGAACAATTAATAATTTTTAAATATAAATACTTTATTTCTAAGTAATAAGGAATTTAAATTGACCTAATGGTCTAATGACCATTAGTCCATTATTCCATTAGACCATTAGGATAATTGGTTATTAGTCCATTAGGCCAATTGTCCAATTGTCCATTAGGTAATTAGACAAATTGACCAATTGTCCATTAGGTCGTTAGGCCATTAGGCCAATTTTCTAATTTTCCATTAGGTTGTTAGGCCAATTAGGAAAATTTTCCAATTGTATGTTAGGACATTAGGCCAATTGGCCATTATTCCAATTTTATTTTAGGCCATTTATCCAATTGGATGTTAGGCCATTAGTCCATTGGGTCAATTGGCTATTAGGCCGTTAGACCAATTGGCCATTAGGAAATTAGGCCAATTGGTCAATTTTCCATTATGTCATCATACCATTTGGTTTTTAGGCCATTAGGCCATTATACCATTAGTCTAATTGGCCATTATGCCATTAGGACATTAGGCTAATTGGTCATTATGCCATTAGGCCAATGGGCCAATTTTCCAGTAGGTCATTAGGCCAATTAACCATTATGCCATTAGGATATTAGGTTGATTGGACATTAGATCCTTAGGTCATTAGGACATATGGCCATTAATCCATTAGGCTAATTGGCCATTAGTCCATTAAGATGACTGATTGCTAGTCCATTAGGTTGATTGTCCATTAGGCTGATTGGTCATTAGGCCATTAGGCCCTTAGGCCAATTGGACATCATGCCATTAGTCCAATTGGTAATTAGGCTATTATTCCAATTTTCCAATTGGTCATTAGTCCATTATGCTAATTTTCCAATTGGCCATTAGGCCATTAGTCCATTATGTCAATTGGCTAATTGGCCATTATACCAATTGGCGTAATGGCCTAATTTCCTAATGTTCAATTGGAAGTTATTCCATTGGGTCATTAGGCCAATTGTCCATTAGGAAATTAGGCCATTAGGTCGTTAGGACAATTGTTCATTAGGACTTTCAGTCAATTGGCCTATTTATTGTTAGGCCATTAGGCCATTAGGCCAATTTTCCATTAGTTCATTAGTCCATTAAGCCAATTTTCCATTACTCCATTAGGCTAATTTTCCATTAGTCCATTAAACCTATTGGATATTAGGTCATTAGTCCATTAGTTCAATTGGACCTTAGGTAGTTGGGACGATTGTCTATTAGGATGATTGAACATTAGGCTGATTTTCCATTAGGCCAATTAGCCATTAGGTCATTAGGCCAATTGTCCAATTGGATGTTAGTCCATTATTCCAATTGTACATTAGGATGATTGTACATTGGGTCATTAGGCCATTAGGATGTTAGGATATTAGGTTACTTGGACAATTGACCATTAGTACATTAGGCCATTAGGACATTAGGAAAATTGGCCAATTGACCATTAGGACATTATACTATTAGGCCATTAGGCCATTAATCTGTTTGGTTAATTGACTGTTAGTAATTAGGCTAATTGGACAATTGGCCATTAGGACATTATTCCATTAGAACATTAGGATTATTTTCCAATTAAAAATTATTCCATTAAACCAATTGTCCAATTTTTCATTAGGCCATTAGACCAATTGGCCAATTATCTATTAGGCCAGTTGGATAATTGGCCATTAGGCCATTAGGATATTAGAACAATTATCCATTATCCCATTAGGCTAATTGGTCATTAGGCTATTTGAAAGGAGTATTTTCAGCCTTATATTAAATGAATTAATGACAATAAAACTTAAATTTCAGCATGCAATGCTAATTAACAATATAAATATAGATATTATTTCTATTCATATTAAATTACCTAGTGCTTCTCACGCTCATGAATTGTAGCGTTCCCTAAAGTGTGCAAATACATCATTAAATCTTTATTCTTTTTGTTTCTTCCTGATGAATTCTAAAAATAATAATTTAATACAAGTAATAAAAATTAAATTTTATATGCAAACCATTAAAGATTTATAATACCTTAAACTCATTAGTCTTCCAATATGCGATAATTTTTTGATATTGTGTTATTGGAAAGTCAGAGAATATGGGTACACACTCTAAATAAGAACTGAATATACTCCTCCAAATAACATATAACTCATGATTATATGATCGCTAAAACTCCCCAAGATCCATAAACCTTGAAAACCTAGCTGCTTCACCATCGGGAAAGTTAAAGTGATTAAACAACGAATGTTTTAATTTATATAAATACAAAAACAATATATATATATAAATTTAAAAAAATTTCTTACCCATATCTCCACCCATGCTTTGTCCTTTATGTCATTAATGATATGTATCCATGATAATGGTTCCACCAGAATGATATCGCGGTACTTGGATAAAGTTCCCATGAAACTTCTACATTTTCTGACATGTTTACATATCATCTGATTTTCTTCATTGTAATCCACCATTATTTTTGTTTGGAAATTCTAGGATTCCTGCATATAGGTGCACCCGCATTGCCTACTAAAAGATCCCACTGAATAAGATAAAAGGAAAAAACAAGAATTAAGTCATGATACAATAGGAAAAAAATTATGTGGTATAATTTGACACACTTATAACAAAAAAACCTAATGCAGGCTACTCAATAGGCTCTGATGGATCCATGGGATATCCTGAATTAGTAGCCACTAAAGGATGTGTCTGTTCCAATGCATTCTCTAGGTGATCTGCATTCACTAGATTGGAAGCTGAAGAAATAGAACCATCAGATCATGGATATATAGTAGGAAATGGAGGCAGCATAGACATATCAGGATATGGATAGTAGGGTTGGGAATACATCAAAGGATATGGATATGGTAAAGGTGGTAACATCCATGGAGGTGACATAGACATGGTATGGGAAGAAGTGGAAATATGATTTGATGATGGAGGCATCAGTTGGAACATCCCTAGAGGATCAAGCGGAGGATGGAAAGGTGTGGTATGTGGGATTTCAGCTGGTGAGTCAAGGTGGGAACGGGTATGATGGGTGATCCATCTAGGTCTAGAAGCATCCTTGCTCAGTCCCGTGCTAGTAGGATAAGGAGGAGTCAACTCTGGTGCAATTGAATGTCCTTAAAAAATTTGGTAAATAATATGAACATGACATTATATTTAATGTAGAAGAAAAATATTATAATTATTATACTCACTAAGGGAAGCGGAGGAGGAAACCCAAACTCTTACATCTATCGATCAACATAAAATAATCACTTCCTTCAAACTTGTACATCATTTTTCATAATCTTCATAAGAATCAAATGTATATTTTTTAGAAACAATTTTTAAAAATCATGAAAACAACTTAAAAGTCAAGAAATCATAAAAAAATGTTATAACATGTTTTAGTAGTAATAATTTATAACCAAGTTGTACATTTTTTAAAAAACAATTTTAAACCCAATTTTCTAAATGGAAAAAAATCTAATTAAATGAAATGAAACCAAAAAATACTAAAACAGACATATCATTCCAAAATGAAACTAAATTAAAGTAATTAATGTAATTCTAACCTCAGAAACCCATGTCAAGGTAAACTAAATGAACTATGAACATATATGGTTGCTTCTATGTATTAATCACCACTAATTTAGGATCAATATCAACTCTCAAAATGGGAAAATTTGAGTCATGAAATGAAATATTTTGTTCAACACCAATGAGGAATAAATGGTGTCAGTTTTGTCTCCAACATCACACTATAATTAGTTCTAAGATGATCTTTCACATTAAACACTTATTTTTACATTGATTCCAAAATGTATGGTTTATCAGTACCCAGAAATCAAATCATGTTAATAACTATGAATCCACTATCATAAATAAATGTACTATGTCACATCATTAAATCAAACCATTTACATTTCATCATAGTGACTTGACCTTGAGAGTAGTAATCTAATAACAATATTTTATCAACAAGCTCATAATAAGACACATTTTCATATCAGGGATGAAAAACTGATGCACTGGAATAATATCTCATTGTAGTATTCAATATAACGCCATTGTGTTGTGTTCTCATTTTTACTGCTCGGTCAGTTGTAACAAATTTATACACATTGATTATTAAAGATTTTCATTGATGAACCAAATAATTGGGACCAAAATCCAACGCTATTAATTTTTGAGAAATAGAGTGAATAGGTAAACTCAATACCTAAAATATATATGAATAATACTATTAAATTAATATATATATATATATATATTAAGTTAATTAAAATAATGGTCATACCTTTGATTTCAACCAATCTGGAAACTCTTGTCCATGCAAAGCCTCTCTCCTTCTCAAAGGCAAAGATCAATGAGATCTAATTATAAATTATTATTTTTCCCTATATAAGATGGTGATAAAATTTTAAGGTATATGTGAAATGATATAGTATGTGATAATATATAAATATTCAAATTACTTACTTGATATAGTCATTTAACAAAGCAAAGTTAAATAAGACTGTGTGATGTACCATATCCTACCCTTCAAGGCTTAATGTAGATAATATATATGACTCAAGAATCACTCCTATTTAGGGAAGATATGTAAATGAGGGTTTAATTTCACCATACTACACATCTTAATTTCCCAATGACCGGTTATGTCTTATGTTCACATCATGAAAATACATTGAACAAAAAACCATACATTCTTGAGATAGATAACCTATCACAATGGAACCTTCAGGATAATTTTTATTTCAAGAACAATATTTCATTATGCACATATTTATTTATGTAGGATATATCCACTGAAAAGAAAATGTTCCTCCAAGAAGTGTTTCAGTTAGAAGATGAATTGTTAAATATAGCATGTAGGTGAAAAATGATGGAGGAATTTTTTTCCAACTCACACAAAATTAATGGTTCATCTTGCTACATTTTTATGAAGAAAGACTTTGATAACCTTTTAGAAAAAAAGTCTATAAAAATGTCACAAACGAATCACTGTCACCATTACATTATTGAATAGAAAATGATGGATTTCAATTGGAATAAATTCATGAAGAAGGGTGTGATAATCATGAGTTTTTAGGGATTTTAGTTTCAAATTCCTTATATTGACCTGTTTAGATATGTTGTTGAAATATCCATTGGGAACCTAGATATTCTCCAATATGTCTATAAATTTATTTTTCTCTAAAGGTTTCATCAATTAAGAAGCACAAGGAATTATCCATTTTTTCACCAATACACATAGGATGCAGTTCTAGTCAAATACCCCAATCCAACGAGTCTTGCTGAGATCAAAATTTCTATTTTATCTTCCCCTTGATATTTAGAAGAATTAAAAGAAACATTTCACATATATTTTTCTCAAACAATGACATAACAAATTGGTAGACCAATATGAAAACAAAAAAAATATACTTTTCTTTTTTTCAATTGTAAGTGGATTTAGTGTCAACATTTTTTTTCTTTTTAGATTTAATTTGACCTTTACTTAATGAAAAACTAAAACATTTTAATTCATTAAAAAAATTTGTTCCTGAAATATGTTTAGGTGGTTGTTTAGTGTCAATAGTATTATCAAACCTCCAATTATTATTCTTGTATTTATTATCTATTAGCAAGAATCATTGATTCCCCATGAAACTGAAACTACAATGATATTTAAGACTTTTTATTTTGTATTCTTAATACAAATAAGTCATGATAGTTTTCTATTCATTATCTAATTAGAAATCATTTCATAAGTAGAGAAATAATTTATAGTTCATAGAAGGGAAACACACATATGAAATATTTTTTTTGAAGAAGCATTGAATGTACGCACACCCATATCCCAAAGCTACTTAAACTCTCTTATTAAAGGTTTAAAATAGACATATATATGATTTCTAAGATCAAAAGGTATAGATATTATTATAATAAATAAAGTGAATGGTTTTTTCATACACATCCACAGAGGAAGATTATAAATGTTAATAAAAATTGGTCACATGTTGTGAGTAGTAAGAATCTGACCAAACAGATTAAAACTATCACAGGATAGACCCAACCTGAAATTACACTCCTCAGCTAAAAAATGAGGATGTTGTGCATAAAATTTCCACCATGATAATACATATATAGGATAAACCAACTTATAATTACCTTTAATTATCTTAGCATAATTTCATCATATATTAGATGGTATTTCTGCAAACATGAATAGATTTTAAATCATGGGAATCAATGGAAAGTTTCATATGACTTCCTGTGGCATGTGAGATAGTGTTCCATCTACATTTTCCTTCCATAAAGATTTACCAAATTCTTTATAATCATTAATTTCATTTGTTTCCTCTCAAAATAAATTACAATATTTTAGACAAGTATGAATTTTATTAGTAGAAAATATAAGATGATTAATTAACTTCCATGAATTATAATGATTTGAGGGAGTATTTACACCATTAAGAAGGAATTAATTCAAAAATGTAAGAATATAATCAATGGTGGTATTAGAAATTTCATACATTTTTTTCTGTGATATAATCACATTAAAAATTCAAAATTTTTCATTTTAGTACATTCCTGATATATAGGAGTTCTAGAATCATCCATTAAATGTTTCACTCTCTCAACATCATTATATTCAGTATTTTCCTCATATGTGTTAATATCATTTACTTCTTCCACTAGAATACTATATCTCTCATGATGATGCACAAATGGAAACTTATCAATTATCAAATTCTCTATACTACTTCTTTCTTCCCATTCATGAATATTAAAAGATTGTATCACCTCTCCATTTTGATACCAAACATAATAGTTTGTTTGAAATTCATCTTTTTTATATGGTATCTAACTTCTTTCTGAATTAACCATGTTCTTCCAATACAATTATAAAATGGAAATTGTATACGACCTCCATATGAATCATTATTAAATGAAAAATCTAAAAAAATCAAATTCTATTGAAACTTGGTTGAAATCTGATCATTATGATACATAAATATTTTATCCATTATATTACTAGTAAGAAAAAATTTATATCCCAATCAACAATATAATCCATTATTGCAATGATATCCAAATTCAAATAAAAATAAAAATTATAGTATAGAGGAAATGAAGGAACTCTAATAGAAAACCAAATTAAATACAGTGCATGATTTAAGTGACCATTATAGAATACTCTATTATCCATACCAATAAATAACAAGTGATATCATAAGAAAAAACCAAGGCATACTCATATAAATCCAAACAAGGTGCATGTATTGAAATAATTAACAACTACAGAATACTAGAAGAAAAATGTATATTTATTATCCATATAGGTATTATAATTTGAAAACATAATTGAGGAAAAAAATTTAGTCAAGAAAGGATTTTATTTAAGGTTAACATTACTTATATTATTCAAACATAAGGAAAATAGATTTTATATGATGTTTTATTTCAATTTAAGAAGTATTTAATTTAGGGAAGATTCACCCAGATTAAATAATTAATCCATTACATCCCACTTTATGGAACCCATCCATTATTTCATAGATAAAGTAATATTTCATATTTACTTATAATATTAAA
Source organism: Viscum album (assembly GCA_963277665.1). NCBI lineage: Eukaryota > Viridiplantae > Streptophyta > Magnoliopsida > Santalales > Viscaceae > Viscum > Viscum album. Next base: position 807,273,188 of record OY728126.1, on the reverse strand, counting down.
ATCATTTACATCATCGTTCACTTATTTATTTTTAGGTTAAAAAATTAAATAAATAGTTTGACCATGGTTCATGATATAAAAATTAAATTTAAATAATTAAATACTATAACTCTAGGATAATAAAAACCAACATTAACCCCTATATTTAACTTAAATTTGATTCCCAACACTAAAAATATCTATATCCCTAAAATTTTCCACCAAAAGAATCTCAAATTTAATTTTAATTCATAAGAATCTATAGGATAGTTTTCAAAATAAATAAATTATAATTAAAATAGTACTTTTATGAATTTAATAGACTATATTTGATCTCTATTAGACTATAGATTTAAAAAAACAATGATAGAATATATTCCAACATACTCCATTAGAGTCACATGCATAGATAAAAATGAAAATAAAAACCACCAGAAGAGAAGATGGATTCAGAACTCACTAATCTGTTGGAGAAGAAGATCGTGATAAAAAAAATTGAATTAAGGGAGAACTGTGTAGAATACAAGAGAAGAAATAATTATAGGGAAGTTTATTTTACCCCTCAAAGATCATAATAAATAAACCGCCATAAATGGAAGAATAACACTTAGCTGATGGGTGAAATGTTGCCTGAGGAGGAGAGGGGGACACAAAAGTAACATGAGGAGGAGAGGGGGATACTAAGGATGGTGGGAGAGGAGAGAACTAGGGCTTCAAATGAGTAGAGGAGGGGGATATTGAGTGAGGATGAATATGTAAGGTTCTATACCCACAGTTTTTTAAAAACTTTTGGTATAACTCAACCAATACCAACGGTTTTTTTTAAAACTGTGGGTGTAGGTTTTGGAAAAAAATTTATAACCATGGTTTCTATAAATTGTGGGTATAGATTTGTGTGGATATATCCAGTTTCTAGTGGTGTATGTCATTGATGCATAAATTGATTTTTTATCTTTTTCACTCCAAAAATGTATTGCTTCAACAACAACCATTACCCCACTTTTTTGAATGGTACTCATATAATCTTGATTTTTTTTGTAAAAAGTGTACCCATTAATATTAAAACTAGACCATGTGATCACATTAAGTGATGGTCCCCCTAACAACCATTTCAATGTTTCTGATGTAGATATATCTATGATAAATTTATCTTTAAACCATGAAACAAATTTATTTTTATGCTCAATCATCAACCAATTTTCATTTTTTTTTCAGACACCGTACCTTTAATTTAGTAAAATGTGAGGATATATATGGTTGAATATCATCTTTGTTGTTTAGAATGTATAAACGTGTCTTATCACTTCATCACATGGAATGAAATTTACCTTTAAGCCTCAAATCCTGCTACCTTCACTATCAACTATCATATTTTGATATATATAGAGACCAATATTCTCTACTTCATACAAATAATCAGTACAAAACTCAATCACCTCTTCTGATACATATTTTTAAATAATAGAAGCCTTTGATCGATGAGGATTTTTAATATATCCCTTATAATTTTTTATATATTTTTCAAAATGATACATCCAACATAAATAAACATTCCCGCATATTATTATCTCACGCACCATATAAATTACTATATGAACCATTATATGAAAAATGTATGTGGGAAATACATTTATGGTTGACAATGTATAAGTACAGATTCATTCTCCAACACTTCTAACAAATTTGGATCAACAACTCTACTATAAATGGATTTAAAAAAATAACATAACCTGATGACAGTCTTTCTGAAAGGTATTGACAATATACCACATAATACGACTGGTATCAGTTATTTCATCAATAAATGACAGTCATGATATTTTATACCTATTAATTTACAATCCTTAAATGACACCAAATTATTCACATTTAAAGAATATCCACTGGGTACTTTAATACCATGAAAACATTTACAAAAATTCATCTTCTGACTCTTTCTTAATATATGATAAGCTGAATGTAAGTATGTTTTGTTTCCTTTCATAGTGGGTGCTAACTCTAAATGTATTCCCATCGTTATCAAGTCTAATTGAGCATGAAATTGATCTTTTTTTTCTTTCCTTTTATATATAATAATGTTCTAATCAAACTATTCCATATATTTTTCTCAACATGCATAACATCAATTTTATGTTTTATCTCTAAAAATATCCAATAAGGTAGTTCAAAAAAATAGATTGTTTCTTCAATATATTTTCTTATGACTAGAAATTCCTTTCTTTCCAAATTTAAAATTATTATTTTTCACCCTGTTGTAATATTATTAAACTAAAAATGTTTTTGGGGGAATATTATATTCTTGTAAACCATTAAATTATTTTTTCAATATATAATAAAGATGATCAATTCACAAAAATCTTTAATGTACCATGTAAAATGTCTTTATTCCATTCCAAAATTGATCATATGAAGTCTCTTCTTCACAAATTGTACATGCTTTATGTCCCTTAACATTGTATCCAGATAAGTTTTCATATGCAGGAAATTCATTTATAGTGAGAATTATCATAGAATTCCAAATAATATACTCTTTCTTGTATGCATCAAAAATTGTAACACTTGTCTTCCATAGAAGCATAAAATAATCAATCAATGGTGAAAGATACACATTAATATCATTTCCCAGTTGTTTTGGTCTAAGTGCCATTAAGTTCATTGTAACATATTTTGTATTCATACATATCTATGGGGACAAGTTGTAAACTATCAAAAAATAGGCCACAAACTATGTTGGATACTTAGGCTCTGATATGGATTCATCCCATATATACACAGTCTCATTTTGAGATTTATAATTTCACTTCCAAAATCATGAAATTGTTTATCAAATCTATTCTACTATGGTGAATCAGCAGGGTGATGTAAGTTACCCTCAGATATACACTCATTAGTATGTCATTTTAACCTTTTTTATCAATTGAATTTGCAAATATATACTTCAAATGAGGAATTATTGAATGGTACCAAGTTTATTTAATAGGAGGTTTGATTTTGGTACCTGAGAATGAATTAGAGTTTAATTATTGGAATTAATGTAATGAATTATTAGAAGGAATTATTGAAAGGTTCCTGATTGATTTAGAAGGATATTTGATTCTAGTACCTGAGAAAGAATCAGAGTTGAATTTTTCATAAACCTTATAGCATGATGTCTCGCATTTAGAAAATTTTTATAAACATTCATATTCTTTTCTATACAACAAAAAATCATTAAGGAAAACATATATCTTTTTATATCCCAATCTCACGATGGATTATATTTTCTTTGCATCATAATTGCAATATGAAATCTCATTGACTTCTAGAATTATCTCTTTTAAAAGTTCAAGAAACTCATAGAAACTTTTATCACTCCACCCATTTCTCACTTTCAAGTTAACTAATCTTATAACTGCTGATAAAACTATATATTTAGTGAAATATTAGAATAATATTTTCTTAGAATCTTCATACAATTATTCAAAATTTGTTTTTTTCAATGGATTCAACACTTATATCATGAATTAATTCTTCAATACGATCCTCTGTCTCATTCTGAATATTTTCATCAACATTAAATGTTGAATTTTCCATTATTTTACCATGCCATATCAAACATGTATAATTATGTCTAAAACCATAGAAAATGATATGATCATTTATTTATATGTAATTTAAATTCCCCACATTCAAACACTTCATGCATGGAAATAAAATAAAATCTTTGTTTTGAAGATTTCAATTAGAAAATTCAAAGAAATTATAAAATTTTTTCTCATATTCATTAGTGGTAGTTTGTAAATTTAACCAATTATGATCCGTTAAATACCTAAGATCACAATATAAAATTTGAATATATTAAAACATATAATCATTTAAAAATATAAAAATATATATAAATCTTAAACATAAAAACATATAATAAAAACCAATTATTGATAACCACTTGATCATAAAAAACAATTATGCATAATTTATATTCAAAAATAACAAACAATTATACCTAATTTATCTTCAAAAATTTATACATATTTTATCTTCAAAAATTAAAAATAACTAAAAATCACTTATACATAATTTATAAAACATAAAAAAATATAACAACTAATAAAAAATTTCATAATAAACAATTATCATAATAAAAATTATCCCTAATTTATCTTATAAAAAATTATCATAACAAACAATTAAAAATAAAAAACAACTTAAAAACAATTATACAAAATATTTCATGAATTTCAAATAATTATACAAAAAATTATAGAAAATATTATACAAAAAATAAATTATAAACAATTATCTTAACAATTATATGAAAAATTATAAAAACATTTATGAAAACATTTATACATAAATAACTTTCAAAAATTATACAAATAGTCATACAAAATATTTTACAAACAATTATTATAACAAACAATTATCATAAAAAATAGTTAAACATAAAAACATATAATAACTTACCAACAATTATGATAATAAACAATTATACATAATTTATTTTCAAAAATAAAAAAACCATACAAATTTTGGAGCTTTATAATGAAAAATGCCTTCTAAATTCCAATAAAATCAATCGATGTTTGTGGAAATAGAGGGAATACTGCATGATTAATGAAAAAAAGGTGAAAAAAAGAAGTAAAAAAACAAACAAAAACCTCAAATCATGGTTGTGGGTTGATCATAATAGCTAGAGGATCTTGGAATAAGAATGAACGATCGATGATCCAAGAGAAATAATGTGAAAAGTGGATAAAATTTAACTTTAAAATAGAATAAAAGTTCATTGAGGTTGTTAAATCCATCAGTGGCATCATCGGTCGAGAGTTAGTCGAGAGAGGGTTTCGAGTGAAAGAAGAATGTGAAAAGTGGGTGAAAATTGACTTCAAGAGATAATCGAAGGTCGTCGATGGTCATCAAAGTCGTCGGTTCCATCATTAGTCAAGAATTGGATGAGATATAGGGTTTCAATCAAAAGAAAAATAAGGGTTTGAATTGTTTCTATACATTTTAAAAGTCATTTAACATCAGTTCTTAAGAAAACTGACATTTAAGAGTTTTTAAAATTGAGATTTAACGTTAGTTTTTTTTAAATAATTGAGATTTAATGTTATTTTTTTTTAAAATTTGATGTTAAAAAGTTATGTATATAATTTTTAATATCGTTTTTCATTAAAACAATTGTTTATTTTTTAAAATATATATTAATGTCTATTTATAAAAAAATGACATCAAAATACCAACATAAAAGTATATATTTCTACTAGTGAGAACCATAATCAGTCTACTTCTGATATATTGAGTTTTTTTAGACCATAAGATATAAATTTCTTTATATGGTGAGTTAGAGGTTAAAATTTATTCTTTTCTCTTTATCAATAATACATGGATATGAAAATAACTGAATGATGTTCGAGCTATTTTCACTAGTTGTGTACTCATGAATCTCATGAGGAAATGACATGTCAAGGAAGGGAATGATAAAGCAGATGGATTTTACGGAGAACATCCAATAAAACACCAAACTCATATTTTAATATTATTTTTATAACTCATAAAAATCATTCTACATTACACATATTACAAGTAACCATACATGAAAGGCTCTACTTCTTTCTATTTATGTGAATTTTCTCTTCTTACAAGATATACCTCCTCTTGTATGAATATGACCTCTCCATGTTAAATTTTTTGTTTATTTATTTATAGAAAGATAATTTATCAATCACTACCCTTACTTCTTCCTTGTTAATGTATTTCTCTTATAATTTACATATTTTTATTTCTTATATAGTTACATATGAAACATAATTTTATAACTTTTTGTTATTTTTTTTATAATGCTTATTTCTATAAGAATTTTTTATTATTATAATTTTATTATGATGACCATATATATAATTATTAATGTTCATACTGATTATCAACCCAATATCCCTTCACTCGAGCCATTGTTGGTTCACCCTCTCTCTCACCTTCACATTCATATTCAATCATTCATCATCATTTCTCACTCTGATTGCATGGAGCTCTTAGATGTCCACTTCAAAAACCCTACCCACTTATCATATAAGGTGGTGAATGAAAATAATAAGTAGGTAGAGTTTTTGTGGTGAAAAGATGGTAATCGGCTCCAACTTCAAAGTATCCCTCCTGCTCCCATGGATTAAAATCAAATAATTATTCCCATTTTTTCCATTACCAGGTAAAAGAACCCTAATTATTTTAATATATCCTATTTTTTGTAATTTTTATAGGAATTAATAAATGAGATTAATTTATTTTGTATGATTTTTTCCAATTTTTTATATTTATAGTGCATGATAAAAATTATTTCATGATACTTTTGATACTTATACACATTCTCGCCAAATTAATTCTACACAAGATCTCTATGTTTTACGATAGATGAAAATTTATTTAGATTCTTTATAACTTTATAGATATCAGACATTCCTTTACTTAAATGATTTATACCACTTAAAAACAATCTAAATACCCATCCTTCGACTCTTATTATCTTATAATAATGAATTCATATAGCTTAAATGATCCTTTAATAATGACCTTTTATGGGTTTTATGATCATAATTTATGTGTATTTATTTATATTATTAAATATTAATATTAGAGAATAAAATAATATGGATATGAATTGATAATGGATGGATTCCTATTATATGAAAAAAGAGTAAAAGAATATGGTGAAAAAGTTCATTAATTATGCAAAGGATCATGCATATGACCCATATCAAATCCTTTGTCCATGTTTATGTTATTTTTGTTCAAGAATAATTATTCCAAAAGAGTTGGAAGAACACTTAATCTATCATGGAATATATCAAAGTTATAAATTTTGGACTAAACATGGGGAAAACTGAATGTATCTAGTGATTGGGATATGACTACGTTTTATGGATCATCTGATATGATTACAATTGTGGAAACTAATGAAGACCATATTGAGGATGTGATTATATATATTAATATTGATTAAGATTGTATTGTGGAAATGAAAATTATATTTTAAGATGAACTTTGTGATTGTCCAAAATTGTTTGAGAAGTTAAATAATTGTGAAAATATGCCATTTTATTCTGGTTTTACTAAATATACAGAATTATCATCCATACTAAATCTGTATAATTTAAAAGCTAGAAACAGATGGAGTGAAACAAGTTTAACTAAACTAATTTCTATCTTGAATGATATCCTCCTAAAATATAATGATATTCCTTTCCAAACATTTGATTCTAAATAAATGTTATGTTTAATTTTTAAGATCTCTAAAAGAATACATGTCTATCCAAATGACTGTATACTATTTCAAAAGAACCAAAAATCACTTAAAAAATTCCTAATGTGTGGTGCTTCTCGATATAGAAAAGATGAATTGGGTCATATCAAAGTTTTATGTTACTTTCCAATCATTCTAAGGTTTAGGTTCTTATATGTAAGTGAGGAGAATGAAAGAAAATTTACATGGAACACAAATATAAGGAATAAATATGGGAAACTTCATCACCCAACAAACTCTCCTCAGTGGAAGATAATTGAGCTTGAGTATCCTGAATTTAGAAATGATTCTATAAACCTTGTTTTGTGCTATCTACATATGGAGTGAATCCTTTTGGTTTTGAAAGCATCACTCACAATACATGTATGGTTATGTCGGTAAATTATAACTTTCTATTGTGGTTATGCATGAAAATAAATAAATTATGTTATCTTTGCTTATATTAGGATCAAAATAAATGAGTAATGATATTAATGTTTTTTTGGATCTAATAATTGAATATTTGAATTATTATGGGATTCAGGTGTTAAGTTGTATAATGCTTACAGAGATTAATATTTCATGTTGAGAGCCATATTGTATAGGATGATAAATGACTTTATTACTTATAGAAATTTTTCAGGATATAACATTAAAGGTACTCAAGGGTTTCCCATTTTTGAATAAGGTAGATAGTCAATTGGGTTGAAAAATTCATGGAATATTGGGTTTCTATGACATCACAAATCTATACCTCGGTGATATAAGTACCAATCTTGGATGACATCATTTTATAGGAGTTAAGAAGAACGTAAAACACCATCTCCACTAACACATGATCAACTATTTTAGAAAGTAAAATATATGGACACTGCTTTTGGTAAACCTTTTTCGAAATACCTTATAAAAACTAGTTGTAAAAAGAGATTAGTTTTTTTTAATTACTATACTAGAATTGTTTATACGTTAGGAATTTTCTTGATGTTATCCATATTGACAAAAATTTATGTGATAGTTTCATTATCATGTTACTAAATGCATCTGACAAAACAAAGTATGGAATTAAGGCTAGGTTGGATATGATTGACATGGGAATATGGGAAGAGTTAGTACCAGTGAAGAGTAAAAAATGACTTTTGTTCCTCTAACTACTTTCACTCTTTAAAGTAAAGAGAGATGTCAGTTTTTTAACTTCTTGAATTATGTAAAGGTTCTAGAGGTATATTCATCAAATATTGAGAATATCATTTAAATGACTACTTTAAAGTTAAAGGTTTTGAAATCACATGACTGTTGTGTTTTGATATAAGATATAATGATTGTATCTTTATGTTTCATTTTTTCGAAGAATGACCATCATAAATTAACAAAGGTCTATTTCTTTTTTAAATATATATGAAAAAAATTATATAACCGATTAAATTTACAACTATGGAAAAGGAAATTGTTGTCATATTATTTGAATTGGAGATGTTCTTCCCATTGAAAATCGTGGATATGATAGTTCACTTGATGGTTCACTTGTAAAGAGAGATTTGACTATGTGTTACTTTACATTATAGATGGATGTACCCCATTTAATGGTATATAATTATTTTTAAAGGGTATGTAAAAAAATATAATTCATCTATAAGGTTTTATTGGGAGTGATATGTTGTTGAGGAAGATATTGAATTCTGTACTGACCACTTTCTTGATGTGGAAAACATTGGTTTATTAAAATCTCATCACACTGGATAGATTGTAGGTGAAGGAATTTCCAAAATAGATGTTGTCATAATTACTATTATAGAGAAGGAGTAGACCCACCATTATGTTTTTCATAATATTTTAGTGGTTTTCCATATTTTGAAACCCAAAAAGTAATTATTAGGCATTTGAATCCATCAAGGAAGAAAATATGGATATCAAATGCACAGAATCAATAATTTATAGTATGGTTTTGAGGACATATTTTTAAGGAGTCAACTGAAAATATGGATTCAATTTCATAATAACTTCAATGGATATTCATAGGACCAAGTGTGCATGTATTATATTATAATGGTTATGTAATTAATGGCTATACATTCTATAAAAATGAACACGATGAACACAGTACCATAGAAAATAGTGGAGTTACACTTGTGGCTAAAGCAATGTGTGTATTTTTTACCAAGGACAAAAAACCAATTTATGTAGACATGTCATACTTTTTCATCATCAGTAAAATACGAGAGTTAGATTATACAATGTTATAGGAGTTTAGTTTTCAATGAAAGTTGGTTGATAACATGAGTGATTTTAAAATAGATGAATTGGGATTCATGAAAGTGGATTTTAGTAAGGAAGGGTACAAAGATGAACCATTTATCATGGAATTATAGGTAGTACAAGTATTTTATGTTCCAGAGCCCATAAATCGAAAGTGTTTAATTTTTTTGTTATCAAACAAAACCAATAAAGGGCCAGATATCAATTCAATTGAGGATGAACCTTTCATTGGGACAACGTAATCATTTAACAGTGGTACTAATGTATGTGAGGTCATGTATGTTAGAGGATACCACAATGAAGGGATTTGGATACTCTATGGAGGATTAAAATCCCTTAAAAATTTTAAAAAAGTGAGTTCAATAATGAGGTTATATATATTTTTGTAATATACATTTCATTACACATATTATTATTTATTTACTACTATATTTATGTAATCTAAATTAAATGGTAAACCACTTATTTAGATAATGAGTTTTTTATATGTTGATGCTCCCAATCCTAATGAATAATAGGTTTCTCAACATATTGGTTCTCCTAATATAGAGTAACAATAAACTTCTACACATATCGATGCTACGAATCTAGAGGAACAACATATTGATAATGTTTGATCCGAGGAAATGGTAGACGGTGAACAACCTATTTCCTAGAGAAAATTTTAGTTTCATAGTATGATAGTGTTAGTAAAAATTATTAAGGTGAGAAATAAAGGCATCAAATTCAAGGTTGGATGGAATGCATGTGGAAAACCTGTTAACCATAACAATTCCATGTTCAGTAGTTACATTTGGATCACCACTTGAATGCACATGCTGATTAATGTATATTCATGGAAAAATTTTGTTCCTATGATTAAAACACTAAATTGGGTAGATATTAGGGTATTATTATGATATAATTACTTTGTTTTACTAAAAATAATAATGAAACATTGATTTTATCTTCATTATCCATTATAGAGTGCATGTACAGTAGATGAATCCTGAATAAAATTGGTATAAATTATCACTAGAAAGTCTCATAGAAAATTTCACACAATTTTTATGAAGTATCATCTAAAATATGTTGAAAGGAAAATAAAACTGCGCCCACCACAGATGCATTCACAGCTGATAAACCAACATGTGTGGTATGTGTTTATTTGTCATCATTAGGAGACATATTTTATGGTATATTTTTATTGGTAATACATTGTTTGAAAATACATGTATTGATCACTTTGATTAGGAATTGTTAATTTATAAAATAGAAAATAAGTGATAAAAATAAGCAACAAGTGACAAAACCAACATACCCCAATGCTAAAGCAAGGGTGTGGTATGCTTCACTTCAAAAATGGTACGTATTTTAAATGCACCCTAATACTTTTATGTGACATGAAACAACAACGTAGTAATGTCCCTTTATTTATATAAAAATTTATGAATTGAAATCCAAAGCTACTTCTATCCCAAATCATGTTTTATAGAAAGAGGAACATGTAAATAAAGATGGGATAATAATAAATGAAAACACAAAAAAAGCGTGGGAAGAATGTGTAAGTATGACATAATAAAAATTTGTTTTTATTTAAATCGGTATTACATAATAATGATTACTTATTTTACAATATTTTTTATCTAACTTAGAAAAAAGAATCATCATCAGCTATACCCAATGAAAAATTACTATCAGTGGATTTTAAGCGTCTAGAACAATATGGATACGTAATAGGTGTGGGATTTTGGGTGTCACCCAAACATATTTTGAGAAAAGAAATGGATAGGGGGAGATAAGAAAATGGAGGAGTTATAGGCATGATTAGTTTATCTATAGGAAAAACTTAATTGGTAGTCAGAGTTGTTATAAAATTTTATGGGAAGTAATCAAATAGAATAAACAATACAAGAACAACCATTACGTGAAGAACCCCCCCCCCCCCACAAACTTTAAGGTGAGTTATTCCCCTCAAAGAGTTGTCTTAAAAGAGGTAATAAATATTTTCATAATTTTTTCTATGAAATGTGAATAAGGAAGACATTAATAAATTTCATGTATTAATATTATACATGGTGAAAATGATTGTGATTTATATCTATCAACATCCAACCATCATCTTGTTGTTAGGGGTACCATGTATAGTATCCAAGGAGATATTATACAAAACAAAGAACTTCTAATAGGTCATGTTGGAATGTGGATTCAAATATCTCATGAGCTGAGTTCCAAGGTACCTATTCGACTTGATGATGCAAATATTTATATAGTTAAGAAAGCTATTGGAACTATTGTATCATGTCCGTTAGATATAGTAAAAATATATGTCAACAAGGAGGTATTTATTTCCAATTTATTTTTTATACTAAACCTTTAACAATTAATGAAAAAGTCATGAACCGATGAATGTTATTAAAAAAAAGGTAAGTGTTGAAACAGAAGATCAAGTCAAAATGATTTAAAGGATCAACCAACTAATCAAAAAGATCTTGACAAATTACCTTTACACTACCCGTTCAACTTCCGTATTTACTAACATTAAAGGTTCGTGCATATACAATGTTAGAAAGTGTCGATATGTCCATAATATATTTTTAAAAATAGATGTAAGAAGAGGATATTACATATTATATTGTTCTTGAGAGTTAAAATTAAATCCTTAAGCATGAATGGCTAGGATTCTCAATTATAAATTTACACATGAGGTGTGTTTTCATGATTTTTTTGTCCAATAGCTGGTCTACTATGTTAATTGTGACTAAATACAATTCATATTTTTTAGGTTTATATATCAATACTATTTGATAGGAAAACCTTGTGAATATAAATTTTGGATTCATTAGTCCTCACACCACTTCCACTCAAGAATTATCATTACAACCAAAATAATATAAAGTAATAGTGAAAAAACTGGCCATAATGTTTGAAAGAAAACTTATAGATGACATACACTTCTTAATACCCATGATGTAGGGGTAAAACTCTACAATTTAATCATATAAAATATATTTCCATTTATTTACTTACTTATTCTTTTTTTAGGCAGAATTAGTTACTCATTACAGTTAATTTAGATACTCCAAATACTTTATTTCTGGATTCAATGCATGGATACCCAATAAACCAACCACATATGATAATATTATCAATTTTTAATACACTAAATGCAACAGTTTACAAATAAACTTAAATTTATAAATTTTATATTATGTTTTAATTAAAATTATTTTATGATATGGTGGTGTTTAAATATTGTCAAAACCATGGAATGAGGACAGTCCATGAGCACAAAAATATATCAAATTATACAATTAGATTAGAATTAGGGTGTATATAATAACATTCTACTATCAAAACATATATCAAAACAAATTACTTATTTTTCTCAATGTTTCTACAGTGGGAATAACAAACTAATGGTAAAGATTGTGGTTGTTATGTTTGAAAATTTATGAAAGATATCGTATTCCATCAACAAACTAGAATCCTCAAAGAGTTATTTATAATGATAATTACAATTTCATTTAAAATGTTTATTAATCCTTTATTTATTTATATTTTTTCAGTACTACTATGATTGTCAAAATTCCTCATATTCAAAAGAGGAAATAGATTTGTTTAGAAATGAATGGTAAAAGTACATGGTGTGAGATTTTACAAAGACATCATGAAGTGGCAACTTTATACTACTTATTTATTGTATCTTTTCATTATTTTATCTACTTTTTTTTAGTTAATTTCCTTGTCATTTTTATCTGATACTTATTTTGTTTATTTTCATATAGGTCATGAAGAAGGATGATACACTCATGATCCACTCGTGTACTATGATTATTTGATCAATGAGGATGTTCCACTCATGATTATGCACTTTAATTTTTATTCCATAATGCATTAAACATTCTGGGTAATCAAACAAAAATATTGTTAGATAACCCCAAATGTTGAATGCATTGAAGAATAAAAATACATGGTGTGATGTGTAGGAATCAACTGCAACTCAATATGATACACTGTATTCCCAATATGACTCGAATTTTATGTTATTAGTTTAAAATTAATATTTTAATTCAAAACACAAATTACATACTAAAAATCAAGAAAACACATTTATATTGTTTTGATACATCAGTAAAATGATTCATAAGTTATTTGTGGAATGTAATAATAAGCCTCACCTCAATACAATACACAGTGTTTCTGATATGATAGATCTAGTAATATGTTTGAAGTTTCTTATGCTCATGTAGGAATCAACCACAACTCAATTAGTCACACCTCAAACTGATACACAGTGTTCTCAGTATGACTCGAAGTGGATTTTTTTATTTTATAATTTACATTTTAGTTCAAAACACACATCACATACTCAAAATTGAGAGAATTCATTCATATTTTTTAGATGCTTTAGTAAAATGTTCCATATGTCATTTTTGAAATGTAAGAATCAACCACACCACAATCTGATATAATTTGTGTCCAATATGACTCAAAGTGTGTGTTTTCAATTTAAAATTAACATTTTAGTTCAAAACACATGTCGCATACTCAAAAATAATAAAATATAGTAGAATTGTTTTAATACTCTAATAAAATGATTCATAAGTCATTTTTGATGTGTAAGAATCAGCCTCACCTCAATCTGATACACAGTGTGCCTAATATAACTTAGAGTTTCTGTTATCAGTTTAAAATTGACAATTTAGTTTAAAAGTGTTTCACTCACCGAAAATAGATAAAACATACTTGGATTGTATTGATAAATTATTATTACTATTCATAAGTTATTTTTTATGTATAGGAATTAGTCTCATGTTAAACTGATAAATTATGTGACTGGTATGACTCAAAGTGAGTGTTTTTAGTTTAAATTGAAATTTTAGTAAAAAAACTTGTAACATTACCAAAATTGACAAAAATCATTAAAATTGTCTTGATAATTTAGGATAATGATATATAATCTAGTTTTTCATGTAAGAATCATCTAAAATTAAATTTGATGCACAATGTGATAGGTATGACTCCAAGTGTGTATTTTTATTTAAAATTGGCATTTTAGTTCAAAACACATGTCACATACTCAAAACAGATCAAACACTTTTGGATTTTTTTTGATACTTTATAAAAAAGATCCATAATTCATTTGTGATGTGTAGGAATTATCCACACCTCAATATGATACATAGTGTGTTCGGTATGACTCAAAGTGTCTTCTATTAGTTTAAAATTGACAATTTAGTTCAAAACATGTGTCACTCACTAAAAACTGAGAAAACACACTCGGGAAGTATTTATACTTTAGTATAATTATTCATAATTCATTTTTGATGTTTAAGAACTAGCCTCGCATCAAACTAATAGACGATGTAATCAGTATGAATCAAAGTATGTGTTTTTAGTTTAAATTTATGTTTTAGTAAAAAAGACACATGACATACTCAAAACCAAGAAAACACATACATATTGTCTTGATACTTTAGGAAAATGATCCATAAGTCATTTTTTATGTGTATAAATCAGCCTCATTCTAATCTGACACACGGTGTGACAGGTATGACATCAAGTGTGATTTTTTATTAAAAAATGAAATTTTAGTTCAAAACACACATCACATAATCAAAACCAAGAAAACAAATTCATATTATTTTGATAATTTAAGAAAATGACCCATAAATATTTTTTGACATGTAGGAATAAACTGCACCTCAATCTGATACATGGTGTGCTCGGTATAAATCAAAGTGTCTGCTATAAGTTGAAAATTGAAAATTTAGTTCAAAACATGTGTCACTCACAAAAAACTAAGAAAACACACTCAAATTGTCATGGAATCTAGGAAAACAATTCATATGTCATTTTTGATTTCTAAGAATCATTCTCACATCAAACCAACACACTATATGACTAGTATGACTCAAAGTGCATATTTTTAGTTTAAATTGACATTTTAGTAAAAATGACATGTGACATACTCAAAAATGATAAAAACACATTTAGATTGTATTGATACTTTTGGAAAATGATCCATAAGTCATTTTTGATGTGTGTTAATTATCCACATGCCAATATGATGCATGATGTGAAAGGTATGACTTAAAGTGTGTCTTTTTATTTAAAAGTGACATTTTAGTTCAAAACACACATCACATACTCAAAATTAAGAAAAAAACATTCGGATTATTTTGATACTTTAGTAAAATGATCCATAAGTCATTTGTGACATGTAAGAATAATCCCCACCTCAATCTGATACATGTTGTGCCCAATATGACTCAAAGTGTCTGTTATGAGTTTAAAATTGATAATTTAGTTCAAAATGTGTATCACTCATTGAAAACTAAAAAAATATGGTTAGATTGTCTTGATTCTTTAGGAAAACGATTCATAAGTCATTTTTGATGTATAGGAATTAGTCGCACATTAAACCATCACACGATGTGATCGATATGACTCAAAGTGCGTGTTTTCAATTTCAAATGACATTTTAGTAAAGAAGACATGTGACATACTCAAAACCAAGAAAATGCATTTATATTGTCTTGATACTTTAAGAAAATGATCTATAAGTCATTTTTTAAATGTAGGAATTATACTCATTCCAATCTGACTCATGGTGTGATAGTATGACTCCAAGTGTGTGTTTTTATTTAAAATTTACATTTTAGTTCAAAACACACATCATATACTCAAAAATGAGAAAATGAACTTGGATTATTTTTATGCTTCAAGAAAATGATCCATGAGTCATTTTTGACGTGTAGAAATCATCAGCACCTCGATCAGATACACGGTGTGCCCGATATAACTCAAAGTGTCTGTTATCAGTTTAAAATTGACAATTTAGTTAAAAATGTGTGTCACTCACTAAAAATACAATGCAATCGAATTGTCTGGATACTTTAAGAAAATGATTCATAAGAAATTTTTGATGTGTAAGAATCAGTATCACATCAAACTAACACATGATGTGGCTAGTATGACTCAAAGTGTGTGTTTTCAGTTTAAATTAACATTTTAGTAAAAAAGGCCTATTACATACTCAAAACCAAGAAAAAATGGTCAGATTGTCTTGACACTTAGAAAATGATCTTTAAGTTATTTTTGATGTGTAAGAATCAACTTCATGTCAATCTGATGTACGATTTAACCTGTATGACTCCAAGTGTGACCTTTTATTTAAAAATGATAGTTTACTAATGTATTATTTCATATTTATGTTTAATTTATTTCTCTATATTATTACTAACATAATAATGGTTTTCTTATATAGGTGGATTTTTTTCTCGAGTTGGGGTGGTTTTCTTAGCAACTGATATTATGGTCAGGATTTTTTACGAGGGGGTCAAGTGACAAAGGCAATAAAACCATTGATTTTTTAAAAAATTTATGATAGCACTTACTAATGTAATTGTACAAAAAAATGTTTGAAATGTGTATAAGATAGTGTTTTTTCCTCGTATTTGTGATGTAATTTTTATTTCAATTAAATTATAAATTTTTCATATTGGTGTATTTGCTGCTAGAGTGTGTTGTAATTTTAATAGCACACAACAGCACGTCGGCCTTTATCAGTGTTACTTTTAGCACTGATAAAGGGATCACTTTTTTATGTGCTAGAAAAGCACTGATAAAG
Organism: Viscum album; assembly: GCA_963277665.1. Taxonomy (NCBI): domain Eukaryota; kingdom Viridiplantae; phylum Streptophyta; class Magnoliopsida; order Santalales; family Viscaceae; genus Viscum; species Viscum album. The sequence goes on along the minus strand of OY728126.1, from coordinate 807,256,086 downwards.
GACCACCTTTATCAGTGCCTTTTTAGCATTGATAAAGGAACCCCTTTATCATCACTTTTCTTGAGTTGATAAAAGCGGCCCACTTTTAATGGTGCTTAGACCAACAATGATTTCTTAGGGCTAATAAATGCTTTATCTAGCAATTTTAAAAGTCACTTGTGTTGTAGTGTTTTTATTAGCGCTAGATAAAAGTGCAGATAAAGGTGCCCCTTTATCAGTGCTTTTCTTAGCATTGATAAAATCTCCATATTTGATAGTGTGAAAAAAACAATGATAAAAGGGAACAATGAATAATTTAATTTCTATATACATATTTGTATATTTTTAAATAAGATTTATATAACAATATGTATATATGTGGAAATATAATATATAAATCTGATTTATATTTATAATAAAATATTATTATCAATCTTATTTTCATAATTTTATATATAAAAATTATAAAATATATATTAATCAATAAAAATGCTTAATAGTATATTTATATAGATTAATTACAAAATGTATATATAAAAATAAATATAATATATTAATATTTTTTAAAAAAATTATATAAATATATAAATGAATATATTTATTTAAATAGTTCATATTTGAATTTATATACACTGTCGGAAAAATGACCATTTGCGACGGGTTATTTGCGATGAGCCCATTATCTCATCGCAAAAGGTTTGGTGGGAAATGCGCCCCAAACCGCGAGAAGGACATTTGCGACGAGTACCCTATTCCAGTCGCAAATGCCCAACAATGGTTTTTACTATTTATGATGGGATACTTTTCCCATCTCAAATAGTCTGTCAGCAGGTAGCAATTTGCGACGGGTCCCATCGCAAATTCTACTATTTAAAATGGGCTTACCGTCGCAAATAAGTCCGTCATAAATAATCTAACCTATATATACCCCTATCCGTTTTTCTTTTCATTCTACTTTTTTCTCAACTTCCCTTTCTATCACTTTTGGAAAATTTTCTTCTAAAGTTTTTCATAGTTTAAACTTTTAAATCGGAGCATAATTCACGGCTTTTATACTTCAAAAGCTTCAGTTTCAAGATATTTATCTATTTTTAATTGTTAAGTTAATTTATTTTATTTTAATTTATTTATAATTTTTGTTAGTTAGATGCAATTAAATTCAATTAGAATTTGATTTTTGTTTTTTAGTATTTATTTTTATAAATAATTATGTCTAAGTGTTAATTATAAATAATTAGTAATAATTAGTAATAAATTTTAATAATTAGTAATAAATTGTAATAATTAGTAATAAATTTTAATAATTAGTAATAATTTGTTATAATTAGAAATATTTAGTAATAATTAGTAATAATTATCAATAATTAGTATTAATTAGTAATAATTAGAATTAATTAGAAATAATTAGGATTAATTAGAAATAATTAGGATTAATTAAGAACAATTCTCAATAATTATTAATAAATTGTAATAATTAGTAATAAATTTTTATAATTAGTAATAAACTTTAATAGTTAGTAACTATTAGTTATAATTAGTAATGATTAGTAATAAATGGTAATAATTAGTAATAAATGGTAATAATTAGTAATAAATTGAAATGATTAGTAATAATTTGTAATAATTTGTAATAATTAGTAATAATTAGTAATAAATTGTAATAATTAGTATTAAATTGTAATAATTAGTAATAAATTTAACAATTAGTAATTAACTATAATAATTAGTAATAATTAGTAATAAATGGTAATAATTAGTAATAAATTGTAATAAATTGTAATAATTAGTAATAAATTGTAATAATTATTAATAATTCATAAAAATTAGTAATAAATGGTAATAATTAGTAATGATTTGTAATAATTAGTAATAAATTGTAATAATTAGTAATAAATTGTAATAATTAGTAATAATTAGTAATAAATTATAAAAATTAGTAATAATTTGTAATAATTAGAAATAATTTGTAATAATTTGTAATAATTTGAAATAATTAGTAATAATTTTGTAATAATTAGTAATAATTTGTTATAATTAGAAATAATTTGTAATAATTTGAAATAATTAGTAATAATTTGTATTAATTATCAATAATTAGGATTAATTAGTAATAAGTAGAATTAATTAGGAATAATTAGGATTAACTAGTAATAATTATCAATAATTAGTAATAAATTGTAATAATGAGCAATAATGAGTAAAAAATTGTAATAATTAGTAATAATTAGTAATAATTAGTAATAATTAGTAATAATTAGTAATAATTAGTAATAATTAGGATTAATTAGTAATAATTAGGATTAATTAATAATAATTAGGAATAATTAGTAACAATTAGGATTAATTGGTAATAATTAGTAATAATTAGGATTAATTATGATTAATTAGTAATAATTAGGATTAATTAGTAATAATTAGGATTAATTAGTAATAATTAGGATTAATTGGTAATAATGAGTAATAATTAGGATTAATTAGTAATAATTAAATATAATTAGTAATGATTAGGATTAATTTGTAATAATTAGGAATAATTAGTAATAATTAGGATTAATTTGTAATAATTAGGATTAATTAGGATTAATTAGTAATAATTAGTAATAATTATTAATAATTAGTAACAATTAGTAAGAATTAGGATGAATTAGTAAGAATTAGTAAGAATTGGTAAGAATTAGTAATAATTAGGATTGATTGTTGATAATTAGGATTAATTAGTAATAAATTGGAATAAATTCAAGTAAATTGATAAAATAGCATAATTTCCAGTGGATTGGAGATATTCCTTTTGATCGATGGCTCAACTCCTTGTAACTTTCTCTCACTAAAATTGGTATGAAAAAACTGCTCGAACGTACGTCAGAGAATATTTTTTAGAGTGATTTAAGTTGAAGAAAGTTTCATGGAGGTGAACCATCAGAAAAAAAAGGCTTTTTCCTGACGACTCATCTCCTTATAACTTCTCTGACTGGAATCACTAGGAAAAGTATGATCTGATGTACATATATCAATTTTTGTATGCATGACCATGGAGAGAAGTATGGTGAAGCCTCCCTTCTCTCCATCCTCGTGCATAGGAAAATGGATATTCATATGTTGGAGTAAAACTTTCATAGTGATTTTCATCGTAGAAATTTGCAAGGGGATGAGTTGTCGGGAAAAAGAGTTACCGCCAATCTGTTGGAAATTTTGATGCTGGTAATTAAGAATAATTAGTAAAAAATACATGTAATTAATAATAATTAGTGTTAATTAGTATAATTTTTTATAAATGAGTGTATATTAGTATAAAAGATTAAAAAAATAGTATAAATAGCTATAAAATAATATAAATTATTATAAATTGCTAGAAAAAAGAATTTAATTATGTTCTGTTTTTGGGATAGTGTTTATTTTACATTTAATTGTACAAAATAATTAATTATTTCATATTTTTTAGAAAAATATGGAACAAAAAAGTCGACAATAGTCATTATTAGATGATAGTGCTTGGATAAATCAACACAGGAATCCAAATGATTCTGGTTTAAATTCTGTATATATTGAGTGTGTTCAATATTTCTTATCATTTGCATCATCACAACCAAAATTTGTTTTAGAAGGGATAATTAAGTGTCCTTATAAAAAATGTGCTCTGAGGACATTTGACACATTTGAAAACATTGGCATCCATTTATCGCGTTTTGGTTTTCAACTAGATTATGTTTTTTTGTATCAACATGGTGAACACAGTTCCAGAGAAGATATTAATAATTTGGTTCTGGATCTATCACGGTTTCAAAATTATTACATGATGTGGGAGGTTGTTCTTTTCAAAAAACTAAAACTCAGGATGATATTGATTTAACTCCCAAGTTTGAACCATCTCATTTATATGAGTTTTTGAGGTCCGTTGAAGATGTCTTATATCCTGGTTGTAAGATAAGAAAGTTTGAATTAGTTTCTAAATTAATGGTATTAAATCAGATAATATAATGTAAAATAGTTTTTTTGGTAAGATATTATCTTTTTTTTTAAACACTACTACATAAAGGAAATGTGTTTCCTACAAATTTCTATGAGATAAAGAGGCTGGTTCATAATCTGGGTCTTAGTTATCATAAGATTCATGCCTATTCAAATGATTGCATCTTATATTATGGTAAAAATGATTCATTGGATAATTTTCCTACATGTGGAAAATCAAGGTATAAAGAAGATCAACCAGGGAAGTCTGGATTTGTTCCTTTAAAACAATTGAGATATTTCCCACTCACACCCAGATTGCAGTATTTATTTATGTCTCAAAACACAACATCATTGATGTCATGGAACAAAAAAAAATTCAACCAGTAAAAACTTAAATCATCCCTCTGATGGTGATTCATGAAAAAAAAATTGACCAAGTTCATCAGTCTTTTGCTTTAGAAGCCCGAAACGTGATATTGGGTCTTTCTACTAATGGTTTCTGTCCATTTGGTTCTTAAGATAGTTAATATTCATGTTGTATTATCTCTATAACTCTGTATAATTTACCTCCATGGATGTTGATGAAAGAACTATATATATTTTTGACCTTATTAATTCCAGGTCATCTAAAAAAAATATCAATGTTTATTTGAAACCATTGATTGGTGAGTTAAATTCACTATAAAGTAATGGTGTCAGTACATATGATGTTGCTAAAAAACAAAACTTCCTACTGAAAGTTGTATTGATGAGGACAATTAGTGACTTCCCAACATATGACATGTTATCTGGCCAGAGTACACATGGTCCAAAATCATGTCTGTATTGTATGAGATACAAAAAAGTGTTTATGCTTGTCAATGGAAAAAAACATTGTTTTTTCGACAGTCATCGTAGATTTCTTCATACCGATCATCCTTTTCAAAGAAACAAATATCATTTTAGAAAAGGAACAGTTGATAAATATGGGTCTCCAACAATGATCTCAGGTACAGAGTTAAAATAAATTGTCTCTTCATTAACTCCCACCACATTTGTACCAACAATAAACCAATGGAAAATTGATGGGTTTGGAAAAAACTACAATTGGATAAAATGGATTTTTTTTGGGATTTTCCATATTGGTCTGATTTGTTGGTCTGTAACATGTTGGATGTGATTCATATTGAGAAGAATTTTTTTGATAATTTTTTCATGCAGTTTTTGGATACACCAGGTAATACCAAAGATAATGTAAAGGAATGAATAGATCTTGCCCAAATTTGCAAGCGACCAAAACTTGAACTGTTTGAAAATGTAAGATCATAGAAGTTAATGAATCCAAAATAAGATTATACACTATCCAAAGAGAGTCACTTATTATTTTTTAGTGGATTATATATTTGAGACTTCCAGATGGTTATGCTTCTAATTTGGCCAGATGTGTAATAAATAGTCATATTACCGAATTAAAAAGTCGGGACTGTCATATTTTAATGGAAAGACTTATGACATTTGGATTAAGAGGTTTGTTAAATACTATGATTTGGGATTTTCTAATAGAAATGTAATATTTTTTTGAGAAATTTGTGCATTGAAAATAGACTCTAATGTCGTAAGAAAAATGTAAGAAGATGTTGTTTTAATTTTATATAAACTCGAAAAAATATTCCTGCCAGTTTTATTTAAGTCAATGGAACATTTTATATTACATTTACCGCATAAAAAAGGTGGAGGTCTGGTACATTTCTGATGGATGTACCCATTTGATAGATTCATGCAAAAATTAAAAAAAAGTATGTAATAAAGCATCAGTTGAAGGCTCAATTGCATAAACTTATTTTCAAGAGAAAATTTCATTTTTCTACTCTCATTACTTTCAATCTAAATGTCCCTAAAAACACAACTGTGTGATCCATAATGAGGGAAATGTTAACGATGACATGAGAAATCAATTATCAGTTTTCAATCAGCCTGAACTTAGCTTCGGTGGAGTTCATGAATGATGGATTTCAGATGATGAACATCACAGAGATCATACATATATTTTTCTCAACTGTGAATAAATTACCTCATTTGTATTGTGAGTGCTCATATAAATTCTTCTATAATTTTTATAACAATACATTAATCTTATTTTATTTGTAGGTTATATGATAATCATATCAAGAAATAGTTTCCACAAATTACAGTAGCTACTCTTGAAGAACATTGTCAAAAAAATTCATAGTGCTTTCAAAAAATAGTAACATAAATTATTTTTTATTTCATATAAAAAATCAATTTAATACTTGTTATAGTGATAATTGTTTTATAACTTTTAAAGTATCTCGACATGATGATAAAATTGATAATAGATTGTCTGAATTGAGTAACCCACTAGCCAAAATGGTTAAATCTTATAATACATATGTGATGAATGGTTTTCAATTTCATACGCATGCATATAAGGAATCAAAAATAAATAAATAATGGTGTTTTATTAAGAGGATCTCACCATAGAGAAAATAAGTTGACTTTTGTGGTATTCTAGAGGAAATTATTAAACTATGTTATATGGGAAAACATTACACAATGATGTTTAAATGTAAGTGGTTAGATACTGAGATAGACTTGCGTGTTCATATGATCCATAGAATCGTTGATATTAAATATAAAAGTCTTCTTATAGTAAATGAACCATTTTTATTAGCTTATCAGGCACATAAAATTTATTATGCAAATTACTGTGCTACTTTAAGGTAGTTGGGTGATTGTTGGAGCATAATAAAAATTAAATATCAAGAGAATCAGTTTACTGAAAGTGAATGTGGTTCTTCTGAAGTGAAAGGAATTTAAATTTTTCAAGAGACTTCTATGAATCCATATTTTACATGAAGAGACATGAATATCATTAATGAAACCCCCACAGTTAAGGTATGATGGTGACGATGATTTTAATGATGTTATAATTGAATTTAAAATGACAATAGATGATTAAAATGAAACTAATATGGAAGTTGATGATGTTGAGGATGAAGATTAAGACATTTACATCGACAGCTATGAAGATGAGGATGAAGATGGACATTGATACAGTTAAATGCTGGTTATAATCATATATAATATATATCTATATATAATAGTTGTTTTTAACTATTTTCTAACAACAATCATTTCATGTTTTAGATAGATGATTATTTGTATCATTTGTTATAGGAGGTTGATCTACCTTTAGATGAGTAGGAGGTCAGATCATCCAACCCTCAGATTGTTGGCAGTTTGGGGGGCACTTAGAGGGGGCGTGGTCTTTCCTAAATGATGATTACCTACCCTATCCCCGAGCAACGTCCACATATTGGGTTCAATCCATGTGCGCAAAGGTATGTTTACCTATGTATTTTAGTTAGTTTTCATTAAGTTATTTATATTATAATTGTTTTATTAATTTTTATATATATATTTATACATATAGTTGTTGGACAAGGGAGCGTTATATTGTGCAATTATTTTTCTGATGCATGGGTGTCATGGGATCAGATTCCTATTGATGTAAAACACCGCATGTTCGAGCATTGATTGGTACGTAAATAAATAATTTTCATTTTGAAATTAATTTAATTAATAACTTGATATAATAAATTATTTATAGAGTTTATGGTATACCATTGATGAGATCAAGCATGAAGATATTTGGAAGGCATGGAAGGGACCTATTTGTCTGTGTTACACTCAGTTTTAATACAATTTGAAAAGGAAAGCAATGTAGAAAGCAAGTGTGAAAGAGTTTGATGAGACATGTCGCGTCTACTAAACTGATTATACTTCATCTCTGGTTTAGGATGAATTATGTACACACTAGTTGAGTAGGCAGTTTCAGAGTAGATCATTAATAGGTCATAAAAATTAGGGGAGATAGGAGGTGACATATTGAGTTGGTAGTCATATATTCAGTGCGCAGAGTGAGCATATGGTAAGTAATTTTTTAAATAATTTATATAACTTTAAATGTAAACTGCTTATTTTGTATTCATATAGTTAGTTTCACATCCTGATATTACGAATTATGACGTTTATAGGAGGATGTATAGTGATCCAACCATTGGAGAGATTAGAGGTTCTCTCCAGCATCAGATTGTGGTCAGTATAATTTTTTTTTGAGTTTTAAATTTAACTAAAAATAATATTTTAACTATTTTAATTTTAAATTTCAATTAAAGGAGTCATATGAGGTCGTGATGTCTCAGAAAAATGTTGAGAGTCTGGCCAAGACCGATGGTCAGACCAGTGCCTCTCTGTACCTCAGAGGCCTCCAACTAGAAGTGCGGGTCTATAGAGATACATTAGGGAGATTATACCCACTTATTAGAGTAAAACCACATAAGAAATAATACCAATAGATATAAATTATTACATCAACCAATAACCACTAAATTGAACAACATAGATGTACCAAAATGAAACATAATACAATGATGAAATCTACACTCTACATGCCATACAGTCATAAAATAAAACCCAAAATATTGAAACCATGAAAAACCCAAAAATGGTCTTGAGTCCGACTCGGTCCTAACATCCCATGCTCTAACCCATCATCCCATGCATAAACCAAACTCTATGCCCCTATCTTGAACCTGTTCTAGAAAATAAGTAGCATCTACTCGGGTACCCAAGTTCCATGGCGGCCCAAGAATCATGTGAATACAACTCAGTAGGCCACCACCAATGGTGTCTAAAGCAATAGTCAGTTTGTACAATAGTGTGTGTAGGTAATCAAAGGTGAAATAAATCAATAAGTATAAAGGGAAAAATGTTTTACATTTAAACATTTCTTAATTACCCATTTACATCTTTAATTGTTTCCATATTATCCAACCACCCAACCAGCTCCAGGCATGCCTAGAGCCTAAGACATGAACTATAGGGGTCTACCATTTTATTTCACAAGGCATTCATTTATCAATTAATTTAATCCAGTGTACACCCCAGAGTATTAGTCTGGGTACCCATACCATATATCATAGGGGCCACAAGTCGAAAAACAATGAGTATTAGTCCATGTATCTAACTGGGATCTGGTGTGCCATGTTCATCCATCCCAACCACTAGGTCACAAGTTAGTAAACAAGGAACATTAGTCCAAGTATCCAACCAGGACTCGGAATGTCATGTCTGACCTTCCCAACTTTGATATGGAACTCCATGTACATACCCTTGGAGTCAGGAATGTAACATCATGTTACTATTTTCTGATATTCCTAAACCCCTCCTTTTGATATTGCTTTGGTTGGATTTTGTTTGGGGATTCTTTGGAAGAAATGTTGAAAATTTTGGAGGTTTCTGGGCTAGTGCACAGTTGGCACACAGGTTAGTCCAAACCGTTCACCCTCTTAGAGTAAACCATGCAACCTAATTTAGTGGGATTTTTTATGGTTGGCATACGGTTAGTCAAGTCGTGCACCCTATTAAGAAAAATTGTCCATCCCATTTAAAACCGACACATAGCTTGCACATAGCTTGTCTAAACTATGAGCCTCTGCCTAGGAAACCATGTGTATGACTTTTAATTAATCCAAAAATTGTTAAAAAATTCACGAACACTCCTTTTTAACCCCTACTCATGCTCATTTGACCCCTACACGATTTCTATAGGTTTTGGGTCTCCTAATAACCATTTTGGATCCTTCAAACCCCTTTTCAGGCAGATCAAAGCTAAGTGATCCTTGTTTTGTCTCTTCCAAATGAGGTTTCTTCCCTCATTCTTTGTCGCCCGTGATCTCTCTTCTCCTCCCTAGGGTTCCATGAATCCCCATGTTCATTTGTGGATCTAATACCCACTATTTTGGATCTAAACCTAGGTTTGATTCATAGAACCTTATTTTCATCATTATCCATTGGAGGTTTTCATGTACGACTTTGTGACTCAAGATCCTATGAGCCTTAGGTAGGAGGTTCCGTTATGATGCCCAAATTTTATTAACCCTAAATTGATTTATTTAATTTTAATTATTTTAATTAAATTCAATTTCTTGATTTTAATTATATTAATTTCATTTTTTTTGTTGGAAAAACTCAATTCCATTGAATTGGTGTTTTAAAAATAGGTTTTTGTCATGAAATGGGAAAACCACCAATTTCATTGAATTAGGGTGGGTTATGGATATTGACTAAATTTAAATTTTTTAATTTAAATTTTGAAATGGATTTGATGAAAAAATTGTGAAAACCTCAATTCCATTGAATTAGGGGTCTGTTGGTAAATTGATAGAATTTTGTGAAAAAATAAATTATTAAATTTAATTTGTGAAAGTGGATTGTGAAATTTAATTGTTAATTGGTTTCAAATCCTTATTTGTGAAAATGGATTAAAATAATTTTGATATAAACCATAGAGTTTTATCTTATTGAAAATGAATGTTTTTTTATTAAAACCCAATTATGGTTTTTAAATGGAAAATTGGCATATTTGAAATGGAGAATGGGAAGAATTGTATTTTAAGGTTTCTTGAAATAAATTTCCCATAATTATTTTTTACTAGAGAAAATTAATTCCTTAGGTGGTTAGTGATTTATTTGGATGATACTTTACACTTTACAACATTCCAAAACATAAATGTAGCATGTCCCATCCCTTAGGCGATAGTGACGAGTCCTCTTTGACCTGAGTTCAAAGGTACATATGTATATATTATCATGTCACCTTGAGTGTGGAGTATTTATAGACTAGAATTATCATACCTTCTTTGGTATATAACCATGTTTCTCACTTGTTTGTATTTCAAATGAGTTTATGTCAATGTTGTAAACTGTTTCACATGCCTTCTGATTTATATAATTTTTTTGTATAAAAGTGTTTATTTAATCCATTTGTGAAAAGTTCCATTATTTTATAAATGTTCCATCACTTGAAAAGTAAAGCATTTTCATAAAATATTTCCATCTTTTGAAGTGTAAATCATTATTATTTTTAATTATGATTTTAAAATTACTAACATGTTTTTTTAACTTGAAATCACTTTCTTTGGTTAATTTAATATTGGCATATATTATGGAATAATTGGTGAGTCCCTACTGGGTTTTTTATCTCACACCCATCCTATGACTTTGGGTTTTTTTAGATTATCTTTTTCTAGTTTTGAGCAGAGGTAAAGCACCACTTAGAGGTGGTTTAATCTGTTGATCTGTGGACTTGGTGAGTTGCGTCCTTTGGGACTTGGGAAGTTTTTCTAGTTTTCTAGTACTTGGTTGTATTATTTTTGGCTATTATTCCCATTTGACTTTTGGTACATATCTCCCTATGGAGTTTCAATTTTATTCATAATGTATTATTTCTTTTACTTCCATAATGTTTGTGGAAAAATCGTTCCCACTTTCATTTTGTATGATGTCAGGTGTTAGTCTCCAACCCATGGGGATTGGGAATGACCTTCATGCTATGTTAGGTTTGGCTCATTTATCAGGTTTCCAGGGTACCTGGGTATGACCATAACAAAGTGTTATCATATCTCCAAGTTAATATTTTTGTCTTGAAGTTGGTATTCATTGTGTAATCTTATCAGGACTTAGAAGGTAGTTGTGATTAAGTTCCTAGTCAACTCTCATCACAATTAACCTTAAGTTTCCAGGGGTGGTTGGAGAAAGAAATATTGAGGATTAGTTTTAGTCATTTCCCTACTTTTGATTTGTTTATATTTAAATCCAAATATTATTTTTCTATCTTTTGGGATGAATTCTCCTATTGATCTATTTGAGTGTTAATCTGATGTATTCCTTATTGTCTACTAATTTTGTATAGCGTCATGCCTCTGAGAATACATGTGAATAAGATCCAAGAGGAAGCTACTACTGAACCAAAACAAGATAATCCTCTTGTGGACCCAAGTCTGGTTGATGTTATTGTGCACACTGTCCATACTCTGGGATAGGCACCACCTCCAGTTCTCGTTCAGGCTCCAATTGTGGAACCCTAGAGGGTAATTCTCAATATTTTTTCTTAGGAGTTTCTTAAACATAATCCAACACCTATAAAATGCTCAAATAATCCTCAAGAGTCTAAGGAGTGGTTGATTATAATGGATCATTTTTTTTGGGTTCTTGGACACACCCGACGAAATCAAGGTGAAGGGTTCCACCTTCGTGCTAGAAGGACTGGGATGGTGATGGTGGGACATGATGGTGATGATAAATAAACATGAGGGATTAGTGTGAAATGAATTCAAAGTTATTTTCACTGACTAGTTCTATCCATATTTGATGTTGTGATCCATGGGAACTGAGTTTTTCAAACTTGAGCAAGTTGGCAGGACCATGAGAGATTAGGAAAACTATTTTGCTGAGCTTAGGAATTTCACACCTAAGATTGTATTACATAGGAATATAAAGGCTTAATGGTTTGATTTGGGACTTAGACGGGATATTAATTTTCTAGTTTTCTTATCAAAACTACCTTCTTATGCTGATGTACTGGATAGAGAAATAATGGATGAGATAGACTTGGTTGGAAAGTCAAGGTTATTAAGAGTTTCTTTCTCTCTCAGTGGAAGTGTGAATTCCTTAAGGGAAATAGTAAGCATGATGATTATCATGGTGGTTCTCGATAGTAGGTTCATTCTAGACCTTCTTTAGTGTCTGTCATAGACCCTTTAATTTGTTACTAGTGTGGAAATATAAGGAATTCAAAAAGGGTTTGCACTAAGGCACCCATGGTTTGTGGTTCTTATGGACAATCATGTTACCTACCGAGATTCTTCCATGTTTATTCCACATTGCGTAGTGGAAAAGGATCATCCACACCTTATAAAACTACATCCCAATCAGATGCTTCATGTATAAAATTTTTCCATCCACATACATCTAAAATAAAGCTTCTTCACATAATGAAAGAGTATCCAAAGGAAGCATATACAGGTCTAGAGACTATGAGAGGTACTATCACTATAGCTTCATCACTAGTGACTAATTTATTTGATACCTGTGGATCATATTCATTTATTTCCACTCATGTTGTTAGTTTTTTTAATATTCCTATGAAGATTTTTTCTTGTGCAATGGATATTACTACACCCCTTCGTACTAAGATATAGAAGGGTCTACGTAGCCTCGTTTGTTTTCTATCTCTATCTGATGTCAAGCTTACTTAGAGTTTTTTGGGTTATGACATGAAACCTCTTGATTTCATTTTCAGGATGGATTGGATCATTTCCAATAAAACTCAGATTGATTATTATCTTTGGCGGGTCTCCTTCACTACACCTAATTATGTGTGCCATGTATTTCAAGGAGAATGGGACCAAATTTTGAGAAGAGTCGAACCTTCTTATCCCAAGTTGGGGAAAGTGATATCAATGTTTTCCTTTGATCTAGAGTGGTAATATTTGAGTGGGGATATCCCTCCATTTTTCATTGAGTTTCCCAACATTTTTTCTTCTAAATTCTATAGTTTTTCCCCAGTAAGGAAGGTTGAGTTTTTTATTAACTTAATTCATGGTAATCAACTAGTTTTTATTTCCTCTTAGTGCATGAAACCAACTAAAATGAAAGTGATGAAATACCAGATGAACGATCTTCTTAATAAAGGATGTATATGCCCGAGAGTGTCATCTTGGGCGATGCCTGTTCTCTTTGCTAAGAAATCTAATGTTTCACTTCTCCTATGTGTGTATTATCAAAAACTCAACCAAGTTATTATAAATAAAAAATATATGTTACCATGGATTGATAATCTGTTTGATCAGTGGAAGAGGGAAAATTGGTTCTTGAATATTGATCTTCTTTTTGGCTACCATCAGTTGATGATAAAAGAATCTCACATTCAAAAAACCTCCTTTTGGAGAAGGTACGACCATTATGAGTACCTTATAATGCCCTTTGGTATAACCAATTATCCTTTAGTTTTTATGGGTTTAATGAATAGGATTTTCCATGAGTATCTAAATACTTTTGTGGTTGTATTTGTTAATGAAATCCTTTTTTACTCTAAGTATGAGGAGGATCAGGTGCATCATATGAGAACCATTATATGTTTACTGAGAAATCACTAACTTTATGCCAAGATTTTTAAATATGATTTATGGATTCAGGAAGTGAAATTATTAGGACACATAGTGTCGAAACATGGGATATCAGTTGACCTTGAGAAGGTGAAGACTATTATGACATGGGAACAACCACGAAATGTTTTTGAGATTCGAAGCCTCTTGGGTCAAGTTGGGTATTATAATTGGTTATTTAAGGACTTCTCAAAGTTGGCTTCTTCAATGACTGCTCTAACTCAGAAGGGACTAAATTTTTCTTGGGATGATAAATTGAAGGATTCTTTTGTTGAGATGAAATGTATTTTGACTAATGCGTCGGTGTTGACTCTTTGATAGGTTGGGTAGGGCTATGTGGTCTTTTGTGATGCATTGGGTTCAGGCTTGGGTTTCATTCTTATGTAGGGTAATCAGGTCATTTCTTATGTCACTCATCAACTTAGGCCACACTAGAATAATTATCTAATCCATGACCTTGAACTTGCAGCTATGATGAACGCACTTAAAATTTGATGGAATTACCTTTACAGATAAAGGTTTACCATGTTTTTAGACTGCAAGAGCTTGAGTTATATATTCTCTCAAGAATATTTGAATCTCCACCAGAGGTATTGGTTGAAATACCTATAGTCTTTGGATTTCAACATTACATATACTCTGGGGAAAGGGAATGTCATTATAGATGCTTTGAGAAGGAAACTTATGACCCAAGAAGTGAAATAATCTTCAAAAGAGTGGAACTTGATGGATCTCTTTTCATAATTGCATATAGGATTCCAATAATCAGGGGTTGAGGTTTCCTTGTCCATTTTTCAGTTAATATATGCTCTTCTTGAGATGATTCTTCAGGATGAGCAACTTGATGATGAGTTATATAACATTAGAGACTCTATTTATGTTGGGGAGACCATTCCTGATTGGTAATTCTCCACTGAGGGAATTTTTCAGTATCAAAATCATTTTGTGGTACTGTCTTCTGTAAGTAAATCTATTATTGGGTGTTTCTATAGTTCCTAGCAGGTTTTGCACCCAGGAACCATGAATATTTTCTATGACATGTGGTGACAATTCTGGTGTCCAGGTATGAGACTTGAAATTGCTGATTTTGAATCTAGTTGTTATACATGCCAATAGGTTAAGGCCGAGAAACAGAAACCTTCAGGGTTACTTAAACCACTTCTAGTCCCAAATTAGAAGTGGGATGATATCTTTATGGACTTTGTGGTTGGGTTTCCTTGTACCCAAAGAAAGAATAATGTGATATGGGTTGTGATCGATAGGCTGACTAAGTCAACACACCTTATACTCATTCATGATACAACCAAAGTTGAGGAGTTTTGAAATATATATGTGAAAGAGATTGTTTGTTTGCATGAAGTTCCATTTATTATAGTTTTTGATAGGGATCCTCAGTCCACTTCTTGTTTTTTGAGAGGCCTTTAGGCAGCACCGGAATCTCAAATTCATTTGATTACGACATACCATTTGTAGTTGGATTTCCAGACAGAAATATTTATAAATATTCTTGAATATATGCTTCATGCTTGTGTTCTTGACTTTAGTGAGGCTTATAATGATCACTTGGGTCTGGTTGAGTTTTCTTATAACAATAGTTACCAATACACAATCATAATGGATCCTTTTTAGGACTTGTAAGTCTGGACTTGTAAATATCTGTTGTGATGGTCGGAGATTGGTGAAATTTCCTTGGTTGGATGAAGACTAGTCCAAGAGATGATAGATAATATTCATTTGATTCATTAGAGAATGTTGATGACATAGAGACAGTATAAATCAAATGATGATCATCACTATAGATCATTGCAATTCTCAGTTGGTAAATAGGTGTTCTTAAATTTTTCACCTCAGTTGGGTCATCGATGTCTTGGGAGGCAGGGGAAACTTTCTCCTTGTTGTTTATGACCTTTTGAGTTTGTTAAGAATGCGTGTAAAGTTTCTGACCATTTGTAACTTCCTCCATAGCTGATGTTGATACATAACGTGTTCCATGTATTGCAGTTAAGAAATTATCTATCTGATCCATCTCATATTCTGATTTGGGTTGATCTTGAGGTTGAACCTGATTTATCCATGACTGAATGGCCAGTAATAATATTTGATTCTGAAACCAAGGTACTTCATGGGAGGACAATACCTTTGGTTCATGTGCTATAGAAACAAGGTTCTGATTCTCATGATACATGGGAGAGGGAGGCACTAATGAGAGATTAGTGGCCTCATCTTTTTGGCATGGAATCTTCATAATAGGCTTTATAGAGACTGAAAGTTTTTATGGTAGGGAGGTTTTAACATCGTGTTATTGTTTTCAGGTATTTTGAACACCTATTTTTTATCTTTCTTTGGTTGGTTTTTGTTTGGGTCTGTTTTGGGAGAAATTTTGAAAATTTTGGTGGTTTCTGGGCTAGTGCACAGTTGGAACACAATTAGTTCAAACCGTGCACCCTCTCAGAGTAAACCATGTAACCCATGGCAGTGGTATTTTTCACATTTGGTGAAAATTTAATCAATTTGTTCACCCTATTAGAAGAAACTATGTGGAACATTTAAAATAAAAACAAAGATTGTGCACAGTTTGTCTAAACTGTGTGCCTCTGCCCAGGAAACCATGCATATGAATTTTAATTAATCAAAAAATTGTTTAAAAAATCTTGAACCTTCCTTATTGACCCCTGCCCAGGCTCATTCGAACCCTACATGATTTCTATAGGTTTTGGGGCTCCCAATAACCATTTTTGGCTCCTCAAAACCCCTTCCAAGGCGGATCGAAGCTAGTATATCCTTGTTTGGTCACTTCCTAGTAAGGTTTCTTCCCCCATTATCTATCACTTATGATCCTCTAATCCTCCCTAGGGTTATGTGAATCCATGTATTGATTTTTGAATATAATACCCATTGTTCTAGATTTAAACCTATGTTTGATTCATAGATACTTATTATCATCATTCTCTGTTGGAGTTTTCTGTGTACGAATATATGACTCAAGATCCCGTGATCCTGAGGTAGGTGGTTCTGTTATGATGCCCAAATTTTATTAACCATAAATTTATTTATTTAATTTCAATTTTTTGAATTAAATTTAATTTCTTGATTTCAATTATATTTCTCTCAATTTTTTTGTTGGAAAAACCCAATTCCATTGAATTAGGGTTTTAAAAATGGGAATGCTCCCAATTCTATTGAATTAATATGTGGTTATGGATATTGAAGAAATTTAAATTTTGAAATAGATTTTATGGAAAAATTTTGAAAACCCCAATTCCATTGAATTTGGGGTTTGAAGGGAAATTGATGGAATTTTGTGAAAAAATAAATTATTGAATTTAATTTGTGAAATTGTATTGGGAAATTGAATTGTGAATTGGTTTCAAATACTTATTTGTAAAAATGGATTAAAAATAGTTTTGATAGAAACTTTAGGTTTTTATCTTGGTGAAAAGGCATTTTTTTTATTAAAAACCCGTTATGGTTTGAAATTGAAAATTGACATATTTGAAAGGAATAATGGGATGAATTGTATTTTAAGGTTTTATGAAATAAATTTCCCATCATTGATTTTTATTAGAGAATATGAATGTATTAGGTAGTTGGTGAGTTATTTGGATGAAACTTCACACTTTACAATGTTCAAAAACATAAATGTAGCACATCACATCCCTTAGGCGATTGTGATGAGTCCTTTTTAAACTGATTTCAAAGGTACATGTGTACATATTATCATGTCACCTTGAGTGTGGAGTCCCTATAGCCTGAAACTATCGTACCTTCTTAGGCATATGATCACGTTGCTCGCTTGTTTGTATTTCAAATGAATATATGTCATTATTGTAAACTGTTTTACATTCCTTATGATTTATATAAATTGTTATATATAAAAGTGTTTATTTAAGACATTTTTGAAAATTTACATTGTTTTAGAAATGTTCCATCACTTAAAAATTAAATACTTTACTTAAATTATTTATAAATTTTGAAGTGTAAAGCGTGAATTGTTTTAATTATGCTTTTGAAATGAAAAACTTGTTTTTTTAACTTGAAATCACTTTCTTTGGTTAATTTAATATTGAAATATGTTATGGAATCCTTGGTGAGACCCTATTAGGATTTTTATCTCACACCCTACCCAAGCCTTTGGGTATTTGTAGATTATCTCCTTCCAGGTTCGAGCATGGGTAAAGAAACACTTGGAGGTGGTTCTAGTTATTGATCTGTGGACTTGGTGAGTTATTTCCTTTGGGACTTGGGCATTTTTCCTATTTTCTGGTACTTGGTTTTAGTAATTTGGGTTTTTATTCCTATTTGACTTCTAGTACATATCTTATTATGTAGTTTCTTTTGTATGCATACTATCTTGTTTCTTTTACTTCTGTAATTTTTGTGGCAAAATAATTCTCACTTTAATTTTTTATGATTCTAGGTGCTAGTCATTGACCCATGGGGATTGGGAATTCCAATAAAACTATGTTAGGGTCAGCTCGATTATTGGGTTACCAGGGTACCCGAGTAGGACTCTGATAAGGAATTCCATGTCCATCCTCTAAAAACTACAATGCATTGGGGAACCTAGAGCATTAGTCTAAACCACCCAAAATTGGGGAGTGGAGCATCGGTCCAACATCCCAAACCATTAGTCATTGGTCAAAAAACACGGAGCAACAGTCCATGAATCCAATCAGGATTCAGCACGTCATGTCCAACCATACCTAACCATTCCATTATCAACCATTATATCCTTATCACATCATTTATAAAATTTTAATATCCTTAAAAATTCTTTATTTATAAAGGTTCTAATAGACCTTTAAACCAAATACTTCTCAATAAGGTCCATCCCCTTTTCCACAATTTCATAATCAACCATTTCATACTTTATTCATGTAACACACACATTAATTTTTTTTCAAAACCATTTAACACTTTAACATGTCCCCTATAAGAACCCGGATTTTCATTTCAGGTATGTTTTTCCTTTTCTGGTCGTTTTTGAGAAAAAGAGGAAAATATGGAAATTTTCTAAGTACAAGCCATGTACTTTATAAGTACACACCATGTACTTTGATACAGTGTCAGGCTGTGTGCTACCCATGTCTGGGCCACACACACGGTGTGTAGGGGTGATGTGGAGGCCGCTTAAAGAGGAGTATGGAAAGGCCAAGTACATTTCATGTACCCCATAATTACATGCCATGTACTTTATTTTTTTCATTAAACGAACCGGGGTCATGCCTGATGGACAGAACTCGCTTCTTCTTCAGATTCTTCGTCCAAGAGAACCCGTACGGCCGCGGAACTTCTCCGAGCCCCCGAGCCTCCGTCCGTTCTCCTAATCGACCTTTGTTGATTGCATTGGAACCGCAGTGGTAAGCCCTTCCTTCTCCTAGAGCTTTGTTTTCCAATTGTTCCTCTTTATTAAGATATCGTGGGTTGAGTGTTTTGGAAGTTTTATTAGTTCTTAGACATTCTAAGGAGAATCAATCATCGTGGTTCAAGTATATCAATATCCTATCATAGAGGTAGGTGGTTTGTGCCTTTATGTAGGAATTATTTGAATATTTTGTGCAATTCCACCAATTCCCTTGAACGGGGTATTGTGTGTTTCCTATTTTTTCCCTTGTTGTTTGCCTTCTTTTCTTGATTGCTTGAGTAGAGGTCAATGCTTGTGAATAGGGTAATTTTTACTGTGCTCGGGATGTTTTTCCATGCATGTTTTTCCGGTTAGGCATTTTTCCAGTTCCCATGCCCAGTTGTAGGACAATGGAACTGTTTTACTGTTATTTTGTTGTGATTTAGAATGATAGACAAGTAGTTATTGAAGTTTATTTGAGGCGATACGCATGTTATGCATGTTTGTTTTACACATGGCTGTGAGAACCTAGTGTAGTAGACCATAGGGAGAATGGACGTAAGGGCTTCTCTAGAGTGTCTTTAATTTATGATGCGAGACCACAGGGGGAATTGACATTGAGTGCTTCATCAGAGAGTCTGTAGTTACTCGATGCGGGCCATAGGGGGAATGAGACGTTGAGTGATTTCCTAGAGAGCCTTTAGTACGATACGAGACTATAGGGGGAATTGATGGTGAGTGCTTCCTCAGAGAGTCTATTTTTACTATAGCTAAACCAGAGGGGTGAGACTGTGTATGCCTCCTAGAGGGTTGCTAGTACTTGTAGGTTGAACCATAGGGGTTAGGATGTGAGAACTACCCAGAGGTTACCTTCTTGTTCTACTTTCTTGAGTGTCTATTTATTTTTTGTAAAATATATGCTAGAAATTGTGTATTGTTACTGCTGTGTATTATCCTGTTTACTGCTTACTGTTTACTACTTACTGTACTTCACCTGCCATATGTTCACTGACTGTTAGGCACAGATATTTGGGTAGTTGCCTACTGGGACTTTATCTCACACCCTGTTTGGGCCATGCTTATGGGCCCAAACGGATTATATTATTGCAGGAATAGATAAGGGAAAGCGTCCTTCTACCTCAGGTACTTAACTTGTTGTAGAGTTGGAGAGCATGGGACCAAGCTATGGCTTGCGATTCTGAGGAGTTTACCTATTTTCTTTTGCACTTTGGTTTAGTATTTTATTCAGCATTGTGACTTGTTTGGATGTTTTCCTAGACATATGTATCATGCATCATTTTATATACATGTGTGTGTGCTCCAGTTGTTTACTATTAGTCTTCTGCTGTTTATCATTTACTCTTGTATGGATGGTTACGGTTTCTGCTGTTGTCTATTTGTTTTTCTTCCACTGTGTACTCTACCAATAAGGGCATACTTTCCCCACTATCAAACCCAAGGCCCTCACTGCTAGTCGGCAGCCTCTGGCGTTTGGGTAAATGCGCTTGAGGCCATGTGACCAACTGAGTATGGGTCTCATCTGGGTGACTTTCGGAATCGGTACGTTACAAAGTGGTATCAAAGGGTTTCTTTTCTCTTGATTTACTGTTTGGATCCTTTATCCAAAGATAGGATGGATTCGGTACTTGGTATTAAGTTGTGCTCGGGAGTAGCTAACCCGTGTACAGGTAAAATCTAATCTACCTCTCTTATTACAGTTTTCTGGTTTTGCTATGTTACAGTTGATCTGATTTCACCTAGAGTGATTCACATGCTTTGTGTTGTTATTGTTGTTGATATTGTGGTTCTATTTCTGTCGCAACCCGATGAGATGAGGGTATTCCATCTCATGCATCATATAGGAACTTTTTATAAATCACATGCTATGAATTCTTGTCATGCCATCTAGGGTGAATTAGCAATTACATGTTGTTGTGATAGACGTTGTGTAGATTATTCATGCTGTTGTGATATATTCTTTGATAGAATCCCTGAAGTTTGATAGAGAGGTTGTTTGTATTGTACCTTGCTTAAATGAACTCCAAATTTTGGTTCTTGAGGTGTTATGGGCCCTCATGAATCAGAACGTAGTGGATCATTGACTTGTTTCCCTTATATATGATATGTAGAAGATTCCAAGCATTGATTCATGGGGAGTATGGGCCATCACAGATCGGAATTTGGCACCTTCAGGCTTGTTTTTCAGTGTTTTCTGGGCTTCGGTGCAGTTTCAGAGCTACTGCCCAGAAAAACCCAGAATACACGGCGTGTACTTTATATATACACGCCGTGTAGTTTTTAAACTGTGTCACTGACTGTGTGAGCAGAAACACGGGTTGTGAAAAATCTTCAGGGACACGACGTGTACGGTAGGTACACGCCGTGTAGTAGTGAGTCGTGTACCCAGCTGTGTCGCTAACAACATGGGTCGGGGAAGCTCGTGTAATACATTTTGTGTTTTGTATGAACACATCCTGTAGCCTTGTTCTAGGTACCTGGCCATGTCACTAACAACACGGGTTGGGGAAGCTCGTGTAATACATGTCGTGCTTTGTATGAACACACCGTGTAGTCTTGTTCTAGGTACCCGGCCATGTCACAAACAACAAGGGGCGGTGTTATCTCCTCCTATACACACCGTGTTTGTTTGGAACACGTCGTGTAAGGGTCAGTCGTGTACCCGGCCGTGTCTCCAACAAAACGGGTCAGGAAAAATCTTCAAGTACACGCCGTGTTTGTTCGGACCATGCCATGTAGCCTCAGCCGTGTAACCGGCCGTGTAAATAACAACACGGGTCGTTGAAACCTTGTCTACTACACATCGTGTCCATAGGGAACATGCCGTGTAGTCTCAGTTTAAGAAGACCGTGTGGGTTAGCTGTTTAAGGAGACTCGGGCAGGGGATTAGAGTTAAGTACACACTGTGTAGATTTTATACACACCGTGTAGTCATGTTTTGTAAAACTGGAGTGTTTCCTTCTTCTATTTCTATTTGTACTCCTTTTTTCTCTTTCCTTGATATTCCTGATTTAAGGTATGATTTTGATCTTTCAGAGTTATGCCTCCGAGACGTCCTCCGGTTGGGTGTCAGTTGCAGGATAGTGATCAGACGCTAGATATTGATGATTAGGGACTTCCTACCGATCCTCCAGTCATGCCAGCCTTGGCACTGACTATCGTACCAGTTGCAGGAACTGATGTGCAGTTTAGGGAAGTCTTTATGAGGATGATTCAGACCTTTCAGGGAGCACCGACTCCTACCACGACTATGGTAGACTTGACGCGGGTTTTCCAGTAGCAGCATCCTCCTACTTTCTCGGGGGAAGGAGGACCACAGGCTACAGAGTCATGGCTTGATGCCATGCTGACTATCTTTGAGAATCTGAAAATGCCTCCAGAGAGGCGGGTTAAGCTCTCTACCTATATGCTACGAGAATCTTCCAAGAGGTGGTGGGACGTGATCTCACAGGTAGGTCCTCAGCAGGTTATAGCTTGGGAAGAGTTCCAGCAAGCGTTTTACGACTACTTCTAACCGGAGACCTTGAGGATCGATCGAGCCCAGGAGTTCATGAGTCTAGAGTAGGGTACTCTTTCTGTTATGGAGTATTCCTATCATTTCACCGAGCTTCAGTGTTTCACACCCCTCTAGGGTGGATATGGGATGTTCTTAGCAAGGAAGTTTGAGGATGGTCTCAGGCGGGAGATCCGCTCGCAGGTGAATATCTTCCAGTTGACTTCTATCACTTCCATCGTCAACCAGGCACTGATTGCAGAGTGCAATCTGAGAGACTCTGGAGCTGCAAGCCAGGGAGGTTCTGCTTTCAGAGCTTGTATTCCTCCAGTTGATAGCAGGAAGCATCATAGGGATTCTACGCGTGGTGATCCGAGGAGTCGAGATACATCTTCAGGTAGCCAGGTAGTATGATACCAGTGTGGAAGGGTAGGGCACACAAGGCCACAGTGCCAGAGAGACCCAGTGGAGTGCCGATCTTGCATCAAGATGGGTCACCTTCAGCATTTCTGCCAGTTTTTCTCACCAGTAGTTGGTGACGGGGGTTCTTCCGTGACTCATCATTCAGGAGCAGCACCACCAGTTTCTGACCAGTCGGGGAACTGGAGTTCTTCCGGCCGTTCGGGCCAAGGTGGAGGTCTAGGCTGTGGTGGTCAGTCACCAGTCTCTCAGAATCAGTAGGGAGTATCAAATCAGAGTGGTCAGGCAGGGTCACAGGTCTACGGGACAGGCCAGACTTTTGCATTAGAGCAGACCTATTAGGAGTAGGATCCCGGACCTTCTACAGTTTGAGGTATGATCTTAGTAGCCTCAGTTTTATCTTCATCTCTTTTTTATGCTGGTACTACGCATAACTTTATCTCTATTGCTATTGTGGAGAGCCTTGGGCTCTGTATCTTTTCTTATGCTGACTTTTTGACACTAGACACACCTTTAGGGATGAGGACATCTAGTGTACGTCAGTGCAGAGAGTGCCCTCTCGAGGTTGCAAGGTATCATTTCTTATGGGATCTCTATGTCCTAGAGATGACAGGCTATGATGTCATTCTCTGGATGGACTGGTTAGTTCCCTTCCAGGCAGTCTTCAACTGTTATCATCGCAGGGTGAGTTTCATTTCACCAGAGGGTGAATATTTTATTCATAGAGGTGAAAGGGATGTTTGGGCGAGTTGAGTAGGACTCGAGCATCATGGGCTAGGAAGGGTTACGGTCCAGATTGCTAGTATTTATCTGGATGATCAGGGGACTTCACAGTTGGACTTTCCTCCAGTGGTGGATCATTTCAGAGATTTCTTTTTAGATGATTTTTTAGGTTTTCCTCCAGAGCGTGAAGTATACTTCTCTATTGAGCTCGTTCCAGGAGCGGCACTGGTGTCCATTCCTCCCTATAGGATGGTTACACCTGAGTTGCAAGAGCTCAAGAAGCAGTAAGAGTAGTTTTAGGCAAAGGGTTTCATCTGACCCAGTACTTCTCATTGGGGTTCGCCGGTCCTCTTTGCGAAGAAGGCAGATGGTACCCTTAATCTCTATGTGGATTATCAGAAGCTGAACCAGTTGACGGTCAAGAACCAATATCCCTTGTCGAGGATTGATGATCTTTTCAATCAGCTTCGAGGATCCTGTGTGTTCTCGAAGATCGATTTGAGTTCTAGTTATCATCATTTGCGCGTTAGACCATCATATATACCTCTGAAAACCTTCAGGGGCAGGTATGGTCTCTACGAGTATACGGTTATGCCGTTCAGTCTCACTAATGTGCCATCAGTTTTCATGGCACTGATGAACCGAGTGTTCCATCCTTACTTGGATTCCTTCATCATGGTTTTCTTGGACGATATCTTGGTGTACTCTCACACTCGACATGAAAATGCTACCAATCTTGAGATCATTCTGAGTACACTAAGAGAGCATCGGCTTTATGCTAAACTCTCGAAGTGCCACTTTTGGATGAATCAGATTCACTTCTTGGGTCACGTCATCTCAGAGGCAGGATATTTGTGGACCCAAAGAAAGTGAGATTTGTAGTTTCCTGGGAGCATCCAAATAACGTTTTTGAGGTATGGAGTTTCCTAAGGATAGCTAGATACTACAAACACTTCATTTAGGACTTTTCACACCTAGAAGCACCATTGAAAGGTCTGACCAAGAAGGGGGCAAAGTTCTTATGGTCAGATTCTTGTGAGTCATCCTTTTAGGAGCTGAAGGGAAGGTTGACGTCAGCACCGATACTAGTATTTCTAGATCTAGGAAAGAGATATATTGTTTATTGTGATGCTTCAGGTATCGCTCTGGGTGTTGTGCTTATATAGGTAGATGGAGTCATTGCGTACAGGTCTCGGTAGTTGAGGCCACATGAGAGGAACTACCTGACGCATGATCTGGAGTTGGAAACTATTGTTCATGCCTTGTGCTATTGGAGACATTACCTTCTGGGAGAGCACTTTGTGGTTTTCACTGACCACAAGAGTCTCAAGTACATCTTCACTAAGTGTGATCTAAATCTGAGACAGCGCAGGTGGGTCGAGTATCTTCAGTATTTTGATTTTGAGCTTGCCTATACGCCGGGAAAGGGCAATGTAGTGGTAGATGCGTTGAGTAGGAGAACTCAGATTCAAGAAGTTCAGGAGGCCAGCAGTGAGTGGCATCTTATGGAACTATTCTATGAGATGCATCTGGAGGTGCACGATAGATAGGTACAGACTTACCTATCTTCTGTAGTTGTTACCTCTACACTTCTTGATCGGGTACGGATGAGGCAGCTATCAGACTCATAGGTCTTAGTCCTTCGGGAGAGTGTGTCAGGAGAGGACCCTCTTCCTGGATGGACAGTGGGAAATGATGAGATCTTGTGTTTCTAGGGACGCGTATGGGTTCCAGCAGACATACGCGGGGAGCTGATGTGGGATTTTCATTCCTCAGTTTGGGAAGTTCATCCTGGCATCACCAAGATGTATCAGGATCTTCATTTCCAGTACTGGTGGATAGGTATGAAGAGAGATGTTGCTGGTTTCGTCTTGAGGTGTTCTACTTGTCAGCAGGTGAAGGCAAAGCATCAGCGACCAGAAAGCCTTTTACAGTAGTTACCCATTCCGGAGTGGAAGTGGAACGATGTCGCGATGGACTTCGTGACCGGATTTCCGAGGTCACCTCGAGGGGACGATGCTGTTTGGTTTTTCATCGACAGGCTTACGAAGGTTGATCACTTCTTACCAGTCAAGGAGACCTTCCGTGTTGATGATCTGGGATGAATATACATCCGAGAGATTGTACGTCTGCATGGATTTCCACACTCCATTGTTTCAGACAGGGATGCGCGCTTTACTTCTCATTTCTGGCAGGGGCTTCAGAGGGCTTTGGGTACACAGGTACTTTTGAGTACAGCATACCATCCCCAGACAGAAGGCCTGTCGGAGCATACGATCCAGGTGCTTGAGGATATGCTCTGAGCTTGCATTCTAGGCTTTGGTGGTTCTTGAGAGAAGCATATCCCTATTGTGGAGTTCGCCTACAACAATAGTTTTCAGGCAACTATTCAGATGGCACCTTACAAGGCTTTGTACGGCAGGCCATGCTGATCACCTTTATGTTGGCTGGAGGTAGGAGAGGTAGCTTTTCTAGGACCTTGTCTTATTCAGGAGACCTCAGAGCAGATAGAATTAATTTGGAAGAGGATGGCTATGGCGCAGTCTCGACAGAAGTCTTATGTTGATCAGCGGAGACAACCTCTGGAGTTTGAGGTCGGAGATCAGGTTTTCCTTCCTGTTTCACCGAGGTTGGTACACAAGAGTATTCGGAGATAGGGTAAGCTTTCACCATGGTACATTAGGCCATTTGAGGTGTTGGAGAGAGTTGATCTGGTTGCCTATCGGTTGCAGTTACCTCAGAGCCCGAGGAGGTTGAGCCCGAAGTGGATGCATCATTTGAGGAGCATCCTATCCGGATTTTCGATCACAGTACGAAGGTTCTCCATGGTAGGTTTGTTCCTCTAGTATGGGTTCTATGGTAGCACGGGCGAGTACAGGATGAGACCTGGGAGAGGGAGGCCGATGTACGATCATAGTGGCCGGAGCTATTTGGGGTTTCTTCTTCTACGCCTTGCTAGGGAAATTCAGGGATGAATTTCTTTAAAGGGGGAAGTTTGTAAGAACCCGAATCTTCGTTTCAAGTATGTTTTTTCATTTCTGGTCATTTTTTAGAAAAAGAGAAAAATCTGGAAATTTTCTAAGTATACGCCGTGTACTTTATAAGTACACACCGTGTACTTTGATGCAGCGCCAGGATATGTGATGGCCGTGTCCGGGCCACACACACAATGTGTAGGGGTGATGTGGAGGACGCTTAAAGCGGAGTATGGAAAGGCCAAGTACACGCCGTGTACCCTATAAGTACACGCCGTGTACTTTATTTTTTTTCATTAAACGGACCGGGGTCACACCTGACGGAAAGAACTCGCTTCTTCTTCAGTTTCTTCATCTGAGAGAACCCATACGGCCGCAGAACTTCTCCAATCCCCCGATCCTATGTTCGTTCTCCGAATCGACCGATATCGATTACGTTGGAACCGCAGCGGTAATCCCTAACTTCTCGTAGAGCTTTGTTTTCCAATTCCTCCTCTTTCTCAAGATATCATGGGTTGATAGTTTTGGACGTTTTCTCAGATCTTCAACGTTCTAAGGAGAATCAATAATCATGGTTCAAGTATATTGATCTCCTAGCATCGAGGTAGGTGGTTTGTGACTTTCTGTAGGAAGTCTTTGAATATTTTTTGCAATTCCACCAATTCCCTTGAACGGGGTATTGTGTGTTTCCTATTTTTTCCCTTGTTGTGTGGCTACTTTGCTTGATTTCTTGAGTAGAGGTCAATTCTTGTGAATAGGGTAATTTGTACTGCGCTATGGATGTTTTTCCATGCATGTTTTTCCTGTTAGGCATTTTTCCAGTTTCCATGCCTAGTTGTAGGATAGTAGAATTGTTGTATTGTTATGTTGTTGTGACTTATAATGATAGAAAAGTAGTTCTTGAGGTTTACTTGGGGTGATATGTGCGCTATGCATGTTTGTTTTACATAGGGTTGTGAGAAACTAGTGTAGTCGACCATATGGAGAATGGACGTAAGGGCTTCTCCAGAGTGTCATTAATTTACGATGTGAGACCACAGGGGGAATTGATGTTGAGTGCTTCCTCAGAGAGCCTACAGTTCCTCGACGCAGGTCACAGGGGTAATGAGACGTTGAGTGCTTCCCCAGAGAGCCTTTATTACGATACGAGACTATAGGGGGAATTGACGGTGAGTGCTTCCTCAGAGAGTCTATTTATTTTTACTGTAGCTGAACCAGATGGGTGATACTGTGTGTGCCTACCAGAGGGTTGCTAGTACTTGTAGGTTGAACCATAGGGGTTAGGCTCTGAGAACTACCCAGAGGTTACCTTCTTGTTCTACTTGCTTGAGTGGCTGTTTCTTATTTGTAAACTATATGCTAGAAATTGTGGATTGTTACTGCTGTGTATTATCTTGTTTACTACTTACTGTTTACTACTTACTGTACTTCACCTGCCATATGTTCACTGACTATTAGGCATAGATATTTGGGTGGTTTCCTACTGAGACTTTTTCTCACACGCTATTTGTGCCATGCTTTTGGGCCCAAACAAATTATATTTTTGCAGGAATAGATAAGGGAAAGCACCCTTCTACTTCAGGTACTTAACTTGCTGTGGAGTTGGAGAGCATGGGACCAAGCTATGTCTTGTGATGCTGAGGAGTTTACCTATTTTCTTTTGCACTTTGTTTTAGTATTGTATTCAGCATTGTGACTTGTTTGGATGTTTTCCTAGATATATGTATCATGCATAATTTTATATACATGTGTGTGTGTTCCAGTTGTTTACTGTTAGTCTTCCGTTGTTTATCGTTTACTCTTGTATGGATGGTTACGGTTTTTGCTGTTGTCTATTTGTTTTTCTTCCACTGTGTACTCTTCGAATGAGGGAATAGTTTCCCCACTATCACACCTAAGTCCTTCGCTTCTAGTCGGCAGCCTCTGGCGTTTGGGGAAATGCGCTTGAGGCCATGTGACCAACCGGGTACGGGGCGCCTCTGGGTGGCTTCCGAAACCAGGATTTTACATCCCCTTACATAAAGTTTATAAAACACTTCTTAAAACACTTTGGAAGGGATAACGAAACCACACTCTTCATTAAAACATTTTAGAAATACCCTTTAATTGGGGATTTTCCTATTGAACCTTGAAATAAGACCATTACACACACAATTAAAATAATCATTTAAAATATAATAAGGATCCACTTTTTAAAATCACATTGAGGTCATCACATCCTTTCAAAATATCATTTTACTTCATTGAAAACCATGACTGGTTCAAAATAAAAAATACATAATTTAAACCATTTCAAAATCCCCTTAGGCATATCACAAAAGATAACATATAAAAATTTAAATTATACCTTTAACCATGACTATAAATCCAATTAACCATTACAACCCATTCACTTTCATTATTACCCAATCTTAACTTGTAACAATTCATTTCACAATTTTCAAGGGATTTCCATACACCATGAGTATCCCTTAGTCCAATGTTAAATCATCAAAGGATCCAACAAGGTTTATAAAGGGTATCAAACTTTACATTAATTCCCAAATTAAATTTCTTAACAAAATATATAAAAACAAAATAAGGAAATAAGTTGGAACAATTACATACACACATATTAAAACATCAAAACTATGGGTAAAATCTTAAAGACCACCCACCTCATGCTCATAGATGATTACTTTCCCAAACACAACCCTTGATTTTAACTATAACGGAATCAAACACTAATATGAATAACACCTTATAAAAACAAGGGTTTATAACTTCAGAAGGATAGGAAACAACCAAAAAATATTGTTCCTAAAAATGGAAGGAAATAGATTTAAAGAATTACTAGGATCTTTGATTCGCACTAGACAACACTCCAAATGCCTAATAAATGAGGTAGAATCATCCATGGAGGTGGGAGGAGCTTTTGTTTATACACCCTTATTGAAGGGGGTCAAACCGGGGAGAAAATTAGGGGATAAGGAAATAAGATCAAGATGGAAAAACTGTAAAATTGCTATTTTAATTAAGCACACAGTTTTCCAAACAATGTGGTTCCCTCTATCCAAGAGGAAACTAAGCCACACATTCTTCCTTGCCACCCATATGGTTTGAAAAACTATTCAGTGGTCATGTTCTTGAAACCATCCAAGGGTACTAGGACACATGGTCTCTTGGAGGCACCCCACATGATTTCCCTAACCATTCACCCCCTTCTATAGGCTTCACGATTATGGAACATAGTTACTAGTAACCATGCACCAACCGTGATCTCAACACAAATTGGCATATTTTCCATATTTTTATTGTCCCAAACCCCCGGGACACCCCATAGACCTATCCTACACCTAGGAAAAATTACATGAACCAAAATTTAAACCGGGATGTTCTTTGTCTCAAGGTTAGGATCCTAAAATCTCCCCACTTTAAAATAGCTTGTTCGCAAGTAGCATCCCCAAGCCTCACCAAGCCTCTAAGAAAAAATGTTGGTCCATGAGGCCCACCTATAAACTTATACCTCCCAAGTTCACTACTAAAACATACATTCCTTCACAACACTCAGACCAAGGAAACAATCCTACCCTAAATAATTTTCTCTCTATGATCCAAAACTTGAATCAGATGCTCCTCAAAGGATGTATCAACCTCAACTCAACATCAAACATAAAACCCCATAAGGAATCCAAGGTAACACCGCCTAATATAAAACCCAAGAAAACATTGTAGATAACATCATAAAGTCATTTAATAGCTAATCTACACTTCATCGACCCAATCCTATCCATAAATCATGACCCAAAACACCTAGTGCCAACTTACCCTATTTTCAAAATTTTAATAGTAACCCAAGATCAGTGTCACCTGAAGGAACACATGGTTATACAACCAAATTATTTAACCTAATTTGGTCCATGATTTAAAACCCAATATCCTCTTCCCAAAATTGGATACCCAAAACACAACCATGGTACAACCACCAACTCAAGCACTCAACCGGTCAAAACCTGATCCAATGCCCATTTCCAAAACTGAACATCAAGATGGATTTTACCCAAGCCCATACAACCTGAAACACCATCCACATCATCAAAAAACCACTTTCCCTCTATGGTTATCCTCACCATACACTTGGGCTTATAACCACCATCTTCTGGTATTTGGAACCTTCGTCATTGGAAAAGGAACACTATAACTCAAACTTAAGCTTCACAACGTACCTGAAACATTTCCCAATTCTCTACACCCAAAAATATATAAGAACAACCACCAACATTGGCCTCTATCCTTGTCATAGAAACCACCTAGGATGGACTCACATCCATTATCCATACACGAACTAAGGACAACTTGGATTTTCCTCAAAGCTCATTTCCATTCCTGAAATGTACTTAGCATTTAAAGCATAAATCAATGTGGATTACAACTCACCAAATCTATACCTTCTACCAAGACATGTTGATCCATCTTAGGATGAATCACCCAAAAAATTCCCAACTCTCACAGTCAGTATGTTACCACTTTACCTGGCCATGGCGCCTTCTCACTTAAGGCATGCCACCATCATCTAAATGCACCCACTAGAGCCTATCCCTGAATTTTGGTAAAACTCCACCATCAGAGCATAAACTTCTCCCCAAACCATCATCTTACTCTACATCACCCACTAAAACTTCTCTGACAAAAAATCCCTAGATTTATTTGAGAACTATCCCAAACTCAAAGCCTACATTCGTCTTGATCAACCACCACATCTAAATCCCACTTAACCCTCCCTGAGGAGTCCAAACATGCACCTCACAGGTTTCTTTACACCAAATCCAACTCATAGCATACTATACACATCTATGACTAACATACCACTCCCCATATTAGGAGTTTCATTTTCACCGCCTCATATAACCAATTCCACCAACACGGATCACACATCCATAACTGTAGAGCCCAAAGAATGGATGTGGCCTTCTCACCCTTACTTGAGAAAAAAAATAAAATGTTAATCATAACCCATTTATGACCTCCAAGAATGGAATTTGTGGCATTATCCATCACCCAGTCTATCATGAGGACCCTTCTCACAAACTAGTGATGGCGCACCTCCCATAATACGGTCTTCCTCACATTGCTCTATGAACACAACTCACAAGAGGTTAACCATCCAACCAAAAGAAAAAACTTTAAGTATCTTGGAATATATTCAATGTTCTCTCTGTGTACTCAATATGATTTCAAGATATTGGGCATGATCATATTTAATCTGAGAGTACACCAAGATTTCTTCGACAAAATCCACCACAACTGGCCCCTTTTCATTACGACTTCTCACTATAGGGACACACCAGATGCATTTAAAATCCATGGGCCTCACTTCCCACAAGTATCTCATCAACACCCAATCTCCAAAACCCAAGTGGTATTAATTAAAAAAAATGAACACTACTTCATGAATCTCTACCAAGCAGTCATGAACCAATATTCCCTTTGGAAGTACCACCACCACACCACCCGAGTTCTTCTAGCACAACCCTGGTGACTCACAATGAAAACACAATGATCCATCACACTGATCCAAAACTGATCATCCTCTCACATAACTAGTTCTTCCCACTTTGGTTTCATGGAAAATAATAGGCACTTACTATTGAGCCACCTATTTACGAGTCTGAAACGACATCACACATCTATAGTATATGCCTAACATCCAGTCCTCAGCAGAACCCCCATAGTCACACACTTTTCTACGATCATTCACTGAACTCAACTCTAGATCCCACAAGACATACATCATCATAGCTAGTCCCAAACACCCACTCGCAAAATTAGCCATGCCTCCTGGTTTGTCAACCCCATTGGACTCGAGACATTCTTAACATTCTCATCCAATAACCCAAACTTCGTGAAAACAATACCAACCATGTGAGAACCCTTTCCCTCAGTGTCATTCCTATAAAAAATGCATATCTAGAGTTAACATAAATCCCTACATCAAACAACACCAGCACAATAGGGTTATGTGTCAGAACGATCCCGCCCATTTTGAAACTGACTATAAAGCCAACTACAAGCACCTAAGGTGCTTCCCTAAGAAAAGAAACCAAAGTATATCCATACCTTTTAACAAAACTCGATATCACCTACCGTGCATCAATTCCAACTCTGAATCATCCCCTCATGCTTTACATTTTCAAGAACCCACAACACTAGGTTAACCTCCTTCGAGGTCACCTTCGATCTCCTAAAACTACCAAATTTCCCACTTAGCCCATTATGACAAACTTGCACTAGGAAACACTCTATGTGCACCAATATCAAAGTCTAAAATGTTAACATGTGCCTTGAGAGCCTAAAGGCACTCACCACCTAGCCAAAACCTCCCACATGTCACTCTTGAAAGCCAAAAAACACCAACTCCCTAAACTAGAGTCACATCATGGAAGGTTACTAAGCTATCCCAATGAGCCATATAAATCAAATCTATCATAGTTTACTACTCATGGGTGACACCCCTACCCCTATTCCATAACACATGACTTCCAATGCACCAAAGAAACCCGTTACTCTAGGTCTTACACCCATAGACACACAACTACTACTAATGGTACCCCAAGCCTAAACATCCATTTAAAGTTCTAAAACACAACCCACCCAATCACAACCCATATACAAGGGTCTAAAAACCCAGATGCTCTCAAACCCAAACCACCCATACACAAGGCCATACAAAAATCACCAGAGATACTCATTATCAATGCCTCAAGCTCCCATAATTTCCCATTTCCCTTTTTAATTAAACTTTTCCATTTTAAAACTCAAGGATTCGCACTTTATAGAACCTTCTTATTAACCCAATTTTCAAAATTCATATATTTATTCAATTTCACTATTTATAACTTTTGTTTAGACATCATTTCATTTACAAGTTAATCACAAGAAATGTATGAATGACTTGTCAATCTTATATGCCTAGCATGATACATGAACCCACACACCCTCTCTTGCCATACTGGGCCAAGAGATAAAACCTCATAAATTAATAACATCACATCCAAGTGAACCAATCAAGGTGGAAATATCAATCAATGGTAAAATAATAAATTAGTACATCAATTACCACCCCTAGAAACTTAGTCCCCCCCCCCGAACCTAGGGTTGTAGGCTCCCAGGCATGAGCTCATTACCAAGACCTGATAAGATCCTAGTCTCTTGTATACCAAGACTAAATAGTAAGAAAGAAGACAACGGCTATGATACTAATTTGTAAAATCCTTACCTGATAGCCACCAAACTAGTTCCCTGATCCGGATCACTACATGACTTCAAGTGCGCCTCCCCGTACACCAAAGGTCACTGATTAATTGTGCGGGTCTATAGAGATACATTGGGGAGACTATACCAACTTATCATATTAAAACTACAACATAAATAATACCAAAATATATAAATGATCACATCAAACAATAACTAGTAAATGGAATAACAGAGTCGTACCAAAATGAAACATAATACAACGATGATATGTACACTCTACATGCCATGCAGTCATAACCAAAAACCCAAAATACCGAAACCATGACAAACCCTGAACACAGTCCTGATTCCAACCCGATCCTGACACCCCATTCTCCAAGCCATAACCCCATGAATAATCTAAACACTTGGCCCTTGTCCTGAACCTATGCTAGAAAACAAGTAGCATCTTATCAGGTACCCAAGTGCCATGACAACATGAGTAGAGTGTGGGTACAACTCAGTAGGCCACCCCCAACGGTTTCTAAAGTAATATTCAGTCTGTAAAATAGTGTATGCATGTAATAAAATGTGAAATAAAAAAATAAGCAACAAGGGAAACATGTTTTACATTTAAAAATTTATTAATTATCCATTTACATATTTAAGTTTTTTCATATCATCCGACCACCCAACCTGCTCTGGCCACACCTAAAGCCTAAGCCATGAACCATAGGGGTCTACTATTTTATTTATCAAGGAATTAAATTATAAATTACTTTAATATAGTATACCTCAGAGTATCTGTCTGGGTACCCATGCCATATATTATAGGGACCACGAGTTGAAAAATAAGAAGCATCAGTCCATGTATCCAACTAGGATTTGTTACATCGTGTTCGGCCATCCCAACCATTAGTTCACAAGTTAGAAAATAAAAAAAATAGTCCAAATATCAAATTGGGGCTCAGAACACCATGTCTAACCATCCTAACCTTGATATGGAATTCCATGTCCATCCTTTAAAAACTACGATGCACCAGGGCGCCTAGAGCATTAGTCTAGCCTGCCCAAAACCAGGGAGTGGAGCATCAGTCCAACATCCCAAACCATTAGTTATAGGTCAGAAAACATAGAACATCAGTCCATGAATCTAACTAGGATTCATCACATCATGTCCGACCATCCCCAACCAATCCATTATCAATCATTCTATCTTTATCACATTATTTATCAAATTTCAATAGCCTTAAAAATTCTTCATTTTTTAAGGTCCTAACAGACCTTTAAACCAAACATGTCTCAATATGATCCATCCCACTTTTCCACAATTTCATAATCAACCATTTCATTATTTATTCATGTAACACACATGTTAAATGTTCTTCAAAACCATTTAATACTTTAACTTTCCTCATTTTATTTATTTCATAAAAAACTTCTTAAAAAATTTTGGGAGGGAAAAAAACCACACTCTTCATCAAAACATTTCAAAACAACCCTTCAACAAGGGATTTTCCTAATGAACCTTGAAATAATACCATTACACACACAATTAAAATCATCATTTAAAATCTAATAAGGATCCCCTTTTTCAAATCATTTTGAGTTCAACACCTACTTTTAAAACATTAACAGCTTTCAAAACATCATTTTCCTTCATGGAATATCATGTCTAGGTTAAAATCCAAAACACATCATTTAAAACATTTCAAAATCACCTTAGTCATATCACAAAATCTAACATATAAACATTTAAATTATTCATTTAACCATTACCATAAACCGAATTAACCATTACAACCCATTCACTTTCATAATTACCCTATCATAACTTTTAACAATTCATTTCACAATTTTCAAGGGTTTGAAATACCCCATGAGTAGCCCTAGGTCTTGTGTCAAATCATCAACAAATCCAATATGGTCTGTAGAGGGTCTCACACCTCACATTAATTCCCAAATTATTTTCCTTAACCAGATACATAAAAACACAAAAATAAAACAACTTAGAACAATTACATAAACACATATTAAAACATCGAGACTATGAGAAAAAAAGTTTAAATACCACCTACCACATGCTCGTAGATGATTACTTGCCCAAACACAACCCTTGATTCGAACTATACTGGACTCAAACACTAATAAGAAGAACACCCTATAAAATTAAGGGTTTATAGCTTTATAATAAGAGGAAAAAACCAAAAAAGCCTCTTCTAAAAAATGGAAGGAAATAGAGTTGAAGACTTACATGAAGATTTGATTCCCACTAGACAATAATCCAAATGCCTAAGAAATGAGGGAGAATCATCCACGGAGGAGGGATGAATTCCTGGTTTGTCACCCTTATTGTAGGGGGTCTAATGGGGAAAAATTAGGGGAGAAATAAATAAGCTCATGAGGGAAAAACGGTAAAATTCCTCTTTTAATGAGGCGTATGATTTGGCCATATGGGTTTACAAACTGTGAGCCAACCCTGCGGTTCCCTACATCCAAGATAAAACTGAGCTGCACGGTTTTACTTTTCACTTACACGATTTGACAAACTGTGTAGTGGTCATGTGCCTACCAATGTCCAAGGGGACTAGGCTGCACAATCTCCTAGAGGCACTCGACATGGTTTCCCTAACCGCGCACCCCCCTGTAGGTCGCATGGTTATGATGCACAGTTACTACTAACTGTGTGCCAACCATGCTCTTAGCACAGATTGACCTCTTTTCCTTATTTTTTGTGTCCTGAACCCCCGAGACACCCCTAAGACCTATCCTACCCACGAAAAACATTCCATAAACCAAAATTTAAATTGGGGCGTACTTTGTCTTAGGGCCGAGATCTTACAGTACATGTATGTTTATGTGTATGTATGTGTGTATTTGTATATGTATGTGGATGTATGTTTATGTAGTACATGTATTTATGCATATATATTTGCATGCACATGTATGTAATTATATGTATGTGTATGTGTATACATGTGTGTATGTGTATGTGTATGTGTATGTATATGTTTGTGTGTGTGTATGTGTATTTGTATGTATATGTGTTTGTGTATGTGTATGTGTATGTGTATGTGTATGTGTATGTGTATGTGTATGTGTATGTGTATGTGTATGTGTATGTGTATGTGTATGTGTATGTGTATGTGTATGTGTATGTGTATGTGTATGTGTATGTGTATGTGTATGTGTATGTGTATGTGTATGTGTATGTGTATGTGTATGTGTATGTGTATGTGTATGTGTATGTGTATGTGTATGTGTATGTGTATGTGTATGTGTATGTGTATGTGTATGTGTATGTGTATGTGTATGTGTATGTGTATGTGTATGTGTATGTGTATGTGTATGTGTATGTATATGTGTATGTGTATGTGTATGTGTATGTGTATGTATATGTTTGTGTGTGTGTATGTGTATTTGTATGTGTATGTGTATGTGTATGTGTATGTGTATGTGTATGTGTATGTGTATGTGTATGTGTATGTGTATGTGTATGTGTACGTGTATGTGTATGTGTATGTGTATGTGTAGGTGTATGTGTACGTGTATGTGTATGTGTATGTGTACGTGTATGTGTACATGTATGTGTATGTGTGTGTCTATGTGTATGTGTGTTTTTATGTGTATGTGTCTGTGTACATGTCTATGTGTATGTATGTATGTATGTGTGTCTGTGCATGTATGTAATGTATGTGTATGTTTATCCATTTAATAATATTCATTCATTTATAATATTTCTCCATTTTTAGTATATTATGTAATTTATTAATTTTTAATATTTATTCAATTTTAATATTTAATCATTTAATATTTTTTGTAATATATTCAATTTTGATAGTTATTTATACATTTTTAAATATTAATACATTTAATTAGATAATAATATTTTTAATTATTATTAAAAATTCTAAAACTTAATAATTAATTATATTTTTATATTTTTTTGAGAGAAAACAAGATGTATTACTGATCAATCAAACTAGACCTACAAACCCAATTAGGAAAAGAGCCCACCCCGTAATGATCACCCCAAGATTTCCCAAAGTAAGCCAGACGATGAGCATCCAGATTACCTCCTCGTATGATGAAAGAAAATTTTCATTCAGTGAAGCATTCTATCAAGGACCAAATCTTTCTCAAAATGAGGCCAAAAGGCTGGGAATCCTCTTCCTTCTTTGATAAGGTAGTAGTAACTTCAAGATAATCAGATTCCACCAAAACATTGGTCCAAACCTTTAAGCGAGCAAGAAGAATTCCCTAGAGAATAGCAGATGCCTCTGCCGCCATCGGGCTCGAAGAGGCTTGAACATCCCTACAATGAGTTTCCACAACCTTACCATAACTATCATGGGCAATGAAACCAATACCAACCCAAGAATTAGCAGAGACAGTTGCA
The DNA here is from genome assembly GCA_963277665.1 of Viscum album. Lineage (NCBI taxonomy): Eukaryota > Viridiplantae > Streptophyta > Magnoliopsida > Santalales > Viscaceae > Viscum > Viscum album. The sequence goes on along the minus strand of OY728126.1, from coordinate 807,217,565 downwards.
TCAGTGTTAATTTTAAAAAAACTCTCTGGGGGGAGACCAACAGGGAGATTCCTACCGAATAAAACCCAAAGAAGGCACAACATCATCATCTCTCCAACAATTCATCCATTCCCTAGCACTATCAACCCAGATACGATCTAGGGCCATTTTCTAATAGAAAATGCATTCATTTCTTATAGTCCAAACCAACCAAGAAATCCTAAAAATCAGCCCCACCACTCTTGATTCCAATGAATACACCCATTTAATGAGGTTTTGGTCTAACCCAACAGATAGATCAAAGTACTTTTTAAAATCTAGCGCCCATTCCTTCCACACCCCTTCCACCCCATGACAGAATAGAATTACATGCAAAGGTGATTAGACCTCTTGAAGGCACAATGGACAACTATCATCCTCCGTGAGATGATGTCATGCCAGGAGATCACGGGTTGAAAGTACACCAGAGCATACCAGCCACCAAAAAAATTTAACCTTGGGTGGGGCATTGAGCGACTAGAGACTCTTTCAGCTATTATCGAGGAAGACCTAGGCCAATCCATAAACCCTCATTTTTTAGCCCGATCAAACAGAATACCTCCTAGAAGATTCCCCAGTCTAGAAAATCTGGTCATTACCCATTCCTAGTGTGAGTGGGATATTTAGAATGAGAAAACAATCTACCTCATTAAACCATTTGTAAATCTTCCCCCAATCCCATTCCTCAAGAGAATCATTTATCAGATCTCACACCCTTGTATTTTCAAACCCTGGGATAGTGGTTGAGGAAACCCTAAGGTTAAAACCTTTATCTAGCCATGGATCATTCCAAACATTGACATCATTCCCATTAGAAATTCTCCACACGCATCCAAGGTCAATAAGAGATCTTGCACCAAAAATGATTCTCCACAAAAGATAGGTTGTGGCCCCAGCTGAGCATGAAAAAATTCAGAATGAGGAAAGTATTTTGCATGTAAAACTTTTAAGAACAGGGCATTTGGGTTAGTGAGAAGGCTCCATCCTTGCTTTGCCAATAGTGCCTCATTAAACCATTTGATATTTCTAAAGTCGAACCCTCCACAGAATTTCAAAACACACAGTTTCTCCCAATACATCCAATGGGAGTTATGTTTTCCCTCATGAGAGCCCCACCAAAAGTTGGCCAACCGGGAATGAATTTTATCAAAAAGAGTGTCATGAAATTTGAACAATGACATGGAATAATATGGGATTTCTTGAGCCACTGACTTAATGAGAACTTCCTTTCCTTACTTGGAGATCCTCCTACTAGAACATAAACAAATCTAGTTATCCACCCTATCCATAATCGAGATGAACACTTATTTCTTCGATCTACTAAAAATGGTTAGGAGGCCAAGGTATTTTGGATACTTTTCAACCAATGGAAAACTACACGCCCACTGCAATTCTTCCCTCTTTTCTGGTAGCACACCTTTACTAAAGGATAATTCTGACTTCGATGGATTAATACATTGCCCGAAAGCCCTTTTGTACAGATCAATGATTTTCAGCATTGAACTACATTCTTGTGGGGTAGCACGATCAAATATAAGGCTATCATCCGTAAAGAATATATGAGAGATAGGGGCCATTTCTACATACCTTAGCACCATGGATACTTCTGTGTTTCGCCGCTTTCAAAAGGAGATGAGAAAAGACATCGGCCACCAGAATGAAAAGATAAGGTGAGAGTAGATCCCCCTGGTGCAAACCTCTTTAAGGTTTAAATCTCTCATAAGGGGCCCCATTAATGTTGATTTTTAAAGAAATATTCATAACACAATTCATGATATTAAAGATCCATTTCCTCCCAAGGCCCAACCTGGAAATAACAAGTTCAAGAAAAGGTCATTCGACTCTGTCATAAGCTTTCATCATATCTAACTTCATTTCCATAATGACTCTTTTGGATGAGGAATGAGTCTTCATAGAGTGGAATAATTCAAATGCAATTGCAGAATTATATGTAATGGACCTCCTTGGAACAAACACACTTTGGTTTTCAGAAACAATCAGTGGGAGACAATCCCTAAACCTGGCCACCAAGATTTTGGAAAAAATTTGTAAACAACATTACACAAACTGATATGTCAAAATTCCATGATTTCCTGAGGGTTCTGGGTTTTTGGGATAAGAGTAACAAGATTTTCGTTCAGGTCTTCAAGATAATCTCTTCCTACCCACAACTCCTTTATCAGGGTAACCACATCAGGTCCAACGATATACCAAAATCATTTAAAAAATAGTATATGAAACCCATTAGGCCTCAGGGCCTTTGTAGTGTGAATAATATGAAGATCCCCAAGTACTTCATCCTCATAAATATCTCTCTCCGGTTTATGATTCATATCCTTAGTAACAATATTTGGGATACAGTTAGTTAGACAAGTAGGAGTGTCAATAATTTCTGCTTTATAGAGGTTGCTAAAAAAATCAGAATAATGGATTGAATGTCACTGGGATCAGAAACAACCCTCCCAATGTGATCTTAAATATGAGAAATATAGTTTTTCCTTCTCCTTTCAAATGCTCTTTGGTGAAAATATGTAGTATTCTGGTCACCTTCTCTCATGTGGGATTCTCTTTCCCTCAGAAACCAGAAGCTATCCTTCTCCCTCAATGTCGCACAAAGATTCTTTTCCATATAAGAGATATCCCTGAGAAAAGAGTTACCACAAGGGAGAGAGTGGAGTCTCTTTAGGCTATTTTATGTAGCATTAATGCAGCTATCCAAATCCTTAAACCTAATCGAACTCCACTTCTATAAACAGGATTCATTACTACAGATATTGGATGTGAGACACCGGTTCGGACCCTCCCAATCCAACCTAACCACTTCCTCACAAAAAATTTCTTGGATCCACAACATTTCAAAACAAAAGGAACGCACAGGCCTCCTCAGAACCCATTGAGAGCTCATTGACAGAAATATCGGGTAGTGGTCAGAAGAGACTGGAGGTAGGTGAGTAATAGAGAAGGTATGTAAGAGAGACTTCCAATCATCTATACCAACAAATCTATCCAACATTTCTGCAATATAATTTGCTATTGATCTACCTCTAAACTAAGTAAACGGAGAGCCATAAAACCCAAGATCATGAAGAGAATTCACCACAAGATAATTATGAAAATCTTACATAGCATTACCCCTCCTAAAACATCCCCCTTATTTTTCCTGGTGGAGAAGGACCTCACTGAAATCTCCCCCCAACCAGTAAAGGTACAGGGAGGGAGCTCCGCACCCGGTTCAACAGGTTCCAAGATTTGTGTTTATCTTGACTTCTAGGCCACCCATAGAATCCAACAAAAGACCATGTTGGAGTTCTTTAGGCTACAACTATAACAACAATGTGATTACTTGAAAAATTATCCACTTGAACACCAAGGTCCTTCTTACAGAGCAGGCACAGACCACCAGAGTGTCCCTATCTGCCCACGGGGAAGATGTTCTTGTAACTAATTTTCAATCCCAAGATACCAACATCCTTATAGTCCAACATAGTTTCAAATAAAAAAACTATATTAGGGTGGTGTTTTTTACTCTAGTGATGGAGAGAGTGAACCATTCAGGGGTTTCAAATCCCTAGACAGTTCTAGCATAGGTTTTTTATTGATCCAGGCAGGGCTAGGACACACCTGCCTCTGCCTATGAAACTTCGACAAACTTTCCTCTGCCTACCGTTTTCCACCTCTTTGGTAAACTCTCGGTAATATAGCATGCCTCTGATCTCCTTTTAGATTCACTGGTCTTTGTAGAGATTGTATCACCACCTCGTTCCCCTATAATCATCCTTTTCCATGTTTGGTGTTTCTGAGCGCTAGACGATGTTATCCCAAGCATATCATCTCCATCCTAAGACATGATTCCAAGGGGCTCAAAATCTAGAAGAGAAAATGGATCTAGAGGATCTAAAAAACTTGTTCCCACCCAGAGCTTGGGTTAGGTGTTTCCTTGTCCTTTGGCATCAACCCAATGATTGGAAGAGGGAGATCATTCATAGAAGCAGAAACCCATATCGGGTGGGCAGTCAGGTCCTTCCCCTGTCTAACTTCCTGATCCCTAAAGTCATCCAAGGCCATTGCACTGCAAAAAGGAATTCCTTTTACCCGTTGATCCATCAGCTTGCCAACAGAAATATCTGGTGGACCTAACATGATGATGTCATTGTGTTCATTTTCAGACTGCTTTGTGAAATCCTTCGCAAGTCAGTCTCGATACTTTTGTTTTTCTACCTCAGAAATGAAAGCTGGTCATACAGTTTTTGTGCAAAGCTAAGGGTCGTATTGCATAATGATGTTGCCTTGTTCATTTTTCTTCTTAGAACCACAATCTTTTTCTAAGTGTCCAATACACCCATAGAAAAAACATAATATTGGAAGCTTTTAAAACTCAAAAGATATCCAGGCGATAGAATCTTCAATTGATAAGAACAAACCCCTCATTAGTGGTTGTGACACCTCAACCAAGGCTCTGATCCATACCACGGGTCCCCAGTGAATTGGATTAGATCGATCCCATTCCAGAAATTTACCAATGCATCCTCCAATTTCCTGCATAATGCATTCATTTCGACCATGAAACGAGATTCCTTTGATTCATATCCAGAAAGGTGAACAAGTTAGGTTAATCTTCTGAAAATCATCCCCACCTTTAAAGTCCTCCATGAGAATGAGATGGTTATCAAAAGACCATGGCATACCTTTGAGAAAACTTTCTTTATCTCTTTCATTAAAGAATTCAAAGACCAGAAAGCCCTCTCCCACTTCATGTATGACAACGCCATCCTCCAATCTCTATAAATTTTGTAGAGTGTTTTTAAGGCACTACGGGAAAAAATGATTATTGTGACGGGGTATTTGCGATGGGTCTTATTCATGTCGCAAAAACTCTGATTAAAAGGGTTTTTCCGATGGGAATATATTCCCGTCGCAAATGGTCAGTTATTTGCGATGGAAATATAGGGCCTGTCGCAATTTCCATGGCGCGGTTTGCGCGCCAAAACACGGGAAGGATATTTGAGACGGGTAGAAGGCTACCCGTCGCAAGTACCCGGCGGTGGTAAATGGTATTTGCGACGGGGAAATTTCCCCATCGCAAACAAATATTTACTAGGTATTATTTGTGACGGGCCCCGTCGCCAATACCGGCCGCTGTAAAGCATATTTGCGACAGTCACCTACAACCCGTCACAAAATACCCCACGGTCGTAAATACGTTTTTGTGATGGGAATATTTACCCGTCGCAACAGATAATCTAACGGGAGGTATTTTCGACGGGTCCCGTTGCAAATACCGGCGGCGGTAAATAGGAAGTTGCGAAGGGGATATCCACCCATCGCAAATACCGGCGGCGGTAAATAGGAATTTGCGACGGGAATATCTGCCCGTCGCTAATGGTGTGGCATTTGCGACGGGCCCGTCGCAACAACCCTTTTACCCGCCACCCGTAATTAATGCGGGTGAAGGTATTTGCGATGGGCCCCGTCGCAAATACTGGCGGCGGTAAATAGAAATTTGCGACGGGGAGAGACGTCTGTCGCTAACGGTGGCTATTTGCGACGGGCCCGTCGCAAAAGTCCTTTTACCCGCCGCTTGTATTTAATGCGGGCGAAGGAATTTGCGACGGTATCCCGTCGCAATACCTCGTAGTTGCGACGGTCACCCGTCGTAAATACGACCATCACAAATAATCTAACCTATATATACATCCCATCCGTTTTTTTTCATAACAATCAGATCTCTATTCTTCTCTCTCTCTAAATTTCAGTTCTGAGTATAAATTTTTTTTTATTTTAATTTTTTCTTTCAAGAAGAGGAAGGAAGGAGTTAGAAGGCGCATATCAATAAAGGTATTTATATTTTTGTTAATTGTTAAATTATTTTTAATTGTTAATTGTTAATTTTATTTTTAATTGTTAATTTTATTTTTTTTAATAGAATGTTTAGCTATATAGTATAATTAGTTTATGTGCTTGTACCAAATAATCCCGGTCTGGGTACGAACAAGTAGAGGCGGCTCTGGCACAGATGTACCTAGGAGTTAAAACTCTGACAAGGTGTTTCGAGCTTGACTCGGGGTAACCTGGTACACGACAACGGACCTTGCTGCACTCTTGGTTCGACACTCTCGGGGGATGTTTTGGTAATAATTAGAAATAAATATATAATTATCAAATAATTAAGAAATAATTATATTTAATTAAAATAATTATCAAATAATTTGGAAATAATTAGATTTAATTGATTAGAAATAATTAGGAAACAATTAAAATAATTAGGAAACAATTAAAATAATTAGGAAACAATTAATAAGAAATAATTAGATTTAATTAAAATATTTATCAAATAATTAGGAAATAATTAGATTTAATTGATTATAAATAATTAGGAAACAATTAAAATAATTAGGAAACAATTAAAATAATTAGGAAACAATTAAAATAATTAGGAAACAATTAGATTTAATTAGGAAACAATTAGATTTAATTAGGAAACAATTAGATTTAATTAGGAAACAATTAGTATAATTAGGAAACAATTAGTATAATTAGGAAACAATTAGTTTAATTAGGAAACAATTAGTATAATTAGGAAACAATTAGTATAATTAGGAAACAATTAGTATAATTAGGAAACAATTGGTATAATTAGGAAACAATTAGTATAATTAGGAAACAATTAGTATAATTAGGAAACAATTAGTATAATTAAGAAACAATTAGTATAATTAGGAAACAATTAGTATAATTAGGAAACGTGATTGACCGCTCATATACCTCAATTTTCTTTTCATTTGTGTGTTGAGGCTTGATAGGAAACTTCTGCCTCTACATGTAATATCTGCTTTTACTGTCAAAATTATCAACCTCCTCGCCAATATAGAGGTGAGGAGGTTTATAATTTTGAAAGTAAAAGAACATATTATATGTGGAGGCAGAAGTTTCCTGTCAACCTCAACACACAAATAAAAAGAAAATTGAGGTAGATGAGCGGTCAATTACATTTGTTTTTCTATTCATTGATTGATTAACCACCATACGTATGTGCATATATTCGCATTTCTAATTAATAACATAATTAGTAACATAATTAGTAACATAATTAGTAATATAATTAGTAACATAAATAGTAACATAATATAAAATATTATATTACTCTAATATTAATAGTTAAATAATACTTATAATATAATTATTTTATTATTATATGTTTAATATTTATAAAAAAATATTAATATTATTAAAATTATAAAATATTACAATTATCAATATTTTCAACAAGTTTTGCTTTATTCTTAACAGTTCAAATCTTAAAGGGTCGCCAATTTTCAGGTCATGCCCAATAAAAAGTTTGCATCAACCGTGTCCAATGTAAACTCTATAATTGTTCTTGCTTCGTTGATCACCTCGCAAGTAGCGTTGCAATAGGACAACCCAAGTCGTGTCTTTCTCATTACTTGCGTCGTCCTATTGCAACACTACTTGCAAGATGATCAACCATGTAAGGACAATTATAGAGTTTAAATTGGTCAAGGTTGACCCAAACTTTTTATTGGGCATGACCTGAAAATTGACGACCCTTTAAGATTTGAACATGTTAAGAATAAAGAAAAATCTGTTAGAAATATTGATATTTGTAATAATTAGTAATAATTACTAATAAAATTAATCAAAAATCAAATAAATTCAAGTACATGGTTATAAATTGGCACAATTTCCAGCGGATTGATGACCACATTTTGTTCAACGTCTCATATCTTTGCTACTTTCTCCCACTGAAATCAGTATGAAAAATGTGCTCTAACGTATGTCAGAGCAAGTTTTTCATACTGATTTCAGTCGGGAGAAATTTACAAAGAGATGAGCCATCGGAAAAATCATAATAATTAGTAATATAATATTCACAACGATGATTACAAAATTTAATTTCATTATTCAAGCATATTTTATTTTTCCAAGTATTGCTAAGTATTGCTAAATTAATAATAATTAGTGGGGATGATTACAAACTAACTGTGTCGCCTATAATTATTAGTAATTAGTAATAAATAACTGTAATTATGTATCTTCTTTTTTTTAGGATATTGTTTCTTATATCAAATTATTTAACAATAGTAATGATTTTAAATTTTCTAGAAACATATATATGAATATGGAACAAGGAAATCAACATCAATCATTATTAGATGATCGTGCTTGGATAAATCGGTGCAGAAATCCAAACGGTTCTAGTTTAAATCCTGTATATGTTGATGGTGTTAAAGCTTTCTTATCATTTGCATAATCAAACCCGGAATTTGTTTCAGAAGGGACAATTAAGTGTCCTTGTAAAAAATGTGCTCTGAGAACATTTGAGACATTTTACATCGTTGGGCAACATCTCTTGCGTTATGGTTTTCAATCAGATTATATTTTTTGGTATCAACACGGTGAATGTAGTTCCAGAGAAGATACTAATAATTTGATTTCGGATCCATCACGGTTTCAGAATTTAGTACATGATGTTGTAGGTTCATCCGTTCAACAAACAGAAATTGAGGATGATGTTGATTTACCTCCCGATTTGGCACCATCTGAATTTGCTGAGTTGTTCAGGTCTGCTGAGGATGCATTATATCCTAGTTTCAAGATAAGAAAATTAGAAGTAGTTGCAAAATTTATGGCTATTAAATCAGATAATGGAATGTCAAATAACTATTTTGATCAGATATTTTCTTTGGTTAAAGCACTGTTACCTGAAGGAAATGTCCTGCCTGCTAATTATTATGAGAGAAAAAGACTCGTTCATAATCTAGGCCTTAGTTATCAGAAGATACATGCATGTTCAAATGATTGCATCTTATATTCTGGTGAAAATGAGTCATTGGATAGTTTTCCCACATGTGGACAATCTAGGTATAAAGAAGCTCAATCACGGAATTCTGGATTGATTCCTGTAAAACAGTTGAGATATTTCCTGCTTACACCCAGGTTGCAGCGTTTATTTATGTCTCGACAATGATTTCATGGCACAAAACCAATATTTCAAATGGTAAAAGCTTGATTCATTCATCTGATGGAAATTCATGGAAAAATTTTGATCAACTGCATCCATCTTTTGCTTTAGAATCCTGGAACGTGCGATTGGGTCTTTTTACTGATGGTTTTTGTCCATTTGTGTCTTTTAGTAGTCAGTATTCCTGTTGGCCTGTCTTTATAACTCTGTACAATTTGCCTCCATGGATGTTGATGAAAGAGCCTTATATCTTTTTGACATTATTAATCCCAGTACATCAAAAAAATAATATTGATGTTTATTTGAAACCACTGATTGATGAGTTAAATTTATTGTGGAGTCACAGTGTTGGTATATATGATGCTGCTGCGAAATAGAATTTTGTAATGAAAGCTTCTTTGATGTGAACAATTAGTGACTTCCTGGCATATGGTATGTTATCTGGCTGGAGTACACATGGTCCAAAATCATGTCCTTACTGTATGGGAGACAACAAAGCATTTATGCTCGTGAATAGAAAAAAAACCTTGCTATTTTGACTGTCATCGCAGGTTTCTTCAAATCGATCATCCTTTTCAGAGGAATAAATCTCATTTCAGAAAAGGAAGAATTGAAAGAGATGAACCTCCAAAAATGATCTCAGGTACAGAGTTACAATCAATTGTATTTTCATTACCTTCCATCACTTTTGGACCGAAAATAAACCAACAGAAAATTCATGGTTTTGGGAAAGAACACAATTGGACAAAACGGAGCATTTTTTGGAATCTTCCATATTGGTCTGATTTGTTGGTCCGACACATGTTGGATGTCATTTATATTGAGAAGAACTATTTTGATAATTTATTTCATACAGTTTTGGATACACCGGGTAAAACCAAAGATAATGTAAAGGCACGATTAGATCTTGCCCAAATTTGCAGGCGACCAGAACTTGAATTGTTTGAAAATGTCAGATCACAGAGATTAATGAATCCAAAAGCATCTTATACACTGACCAAAGAGAGTTGCTTATTATTTTGTCATTGGATTACAGATTTGAGACTTCCAGATGGCTATGCTTCTAACTTGGGCAGATGTGTTAAAAATGGTCATATTACCGGATTAAAAATTCATGACTGTCATGTTATAATGGAAAGAATTATGCCTATTGGATTAAGAGGTTTTTTGAATTCTAATATTTGGGATTCGATAATAGATATATCATATTTTTTCCGAGACATGTGTGCGGCGACAACAGATTACGATACACTAAGCAAACTGGAAGAAGCTGTTGTTGTAATTATATGCAAATTGGAAAAAATCTTTCCGTCGGCTTTCATTGACTCGATGGAACATTTGATATTACATTTTCCACATGAAGCAAAATGTGGAGGTCTGGTTCATTTTCGATGGATGTACCCATTTGAGAGATTCATGCAGAAATTGAAGAAAAAAGTCTGTAACAAAGCATCAGTTGAAGGCTCAATTACTGAAGCTTATTTGCAAGAAGAAATTGCTTTATTCTGCTCTCATTATTTTGAATCTGAATATCCCTCAAAATTTAACCGCATGGGACGGAACGAGGGGAATGTTGATGATGATATGAACAATCAATTATCAGTTTTCAATCAGCCCGAACTTGGCTTTGGTGGAGTTCATGATAGATGGATTTCAGATGATGAACATCATAGAGCTCATACATATATTCTACTCAACTATGAAGAAATGTCACCAATTGTACAGTGAGTGCTCTTATCCCTTATTCTATAGATTCTGTTACAGTAAATTAATCATATTGTATTTGTAGGTTATATTATGATCATATCAAGAAATAATTTCCACAAATTACAGCAGCTGGCTTAGAAGAACGTCGGAAAAAAAATTTCCTACTAGTTTCAAAAACTGGTAACATACATTCTTTTTTGGTTTTACATATAAAATAAATTTATTACTTATAATAGTGATAAATGTTTTACAAATTTTCATGTATCTTTACATGCTGATAAGATTGATAGTCGATTGCGTATTTTGAGTAGTCCACCATCCAAAATGGTTAAATCCTATAATGCATATGTGGTGAATGGTTATCGCTTTCATACACGTGCATATGGGGAATCAAAGAAAACAATGAATAGTGGTGTTTGTTTGAAGGGATCACATCATAGAGATATTGAAGTTGAATTTTACGGCATGCTTGAAGAAATTATTGAACTGTGTTATTTGGGACAGAATTATGTAACAATGTTTAAATGTCGATGACTGGATACTGAGAAAGGCTTGCGTATTCATCTGACTCATGGAATTGTTGATATTAAACATAAAAGTCTTCTTGCAGTAAATGAACCATTTTTATTGGCTCATCAGGAACATCAAATTTATTATGAAAAATATTGTGCTACTGCAAAAGAGTTGGATGATTGGTGGAGTATAATAAAAGTTAAATCTCGAGAAAATCAGTTTACTCAAACTGAATGTGGTTCCACTGAAGTGAAAGGAAATGAAATTTTCCAGGACACTCCTCAAAACACATCTTTTTCACAAAGATACATGAATATTGAGGATGACACCCCACAGTTAAGGGTTGATGATGACGATGTTGTCAATGATGTTACAACTGAATTTGAAATGACAACAGATGATGACAGTGAAACTAATATGGAAATTGATGATGTTGATGAGGAAGATGAAGACATTGACATTGACAACTATGAAGATGATGATGAAGATGAACATTGACACAATAAAATGCTGGTTTGAATCATAACAAATATATATCTATACATAATAGTTATTTTCAACTGTTTGCTAATAACAATCATTTCATGTTTCAGATGGACTTGGAAACATTTTGTCAGTTGCTGGAGGCTGATCTACCTATGGATGATGAGGTTCTTGAGCCATCTGACCCTCAAGTAGTTGGCACTACAGGGAGCACTCGGAGGGGGTGTGGTCTTGCCAGACTGATGATTCCAGATCCTATCCTGGAGCGACATCCACCTCTTGGATTCGATGCTCACACGCGGTGGTATGGTAACCAGTGTAGTTTAGTTATCTTTCATTATAATTTATTAATATTCTAATTGTTTGATTATTTGTTCTTTTTCCACAGTTTTACGCATATAGCTATTGGACAGGGGAGCGTTATCTTGCGCAATTATTTTTCTCAGCCTTGGCTCACATGGGATCAGATTCCCGCTGATGTGCAGGCCGCCATGTTCGATCATTGGCTGGTACATAATTAAATTTTATTTATTTTTAAATCTAATTCATTAATAACTTTATATTAGGGTTTATGGTATCCCATCGATGAGAGATTGCGTGCCACTATCCACGCGGCATGGGTGGTGTCTATGCGTGACCGTTTCCGTCAGTTTTTGCATAATTTGAGAAAGACGGCTGTGAAGAAAGCCGGAGTGATAGAATTTGATGAGTCCTGTAGAGCCCACCGACCAGAGTACATTTCATCTCATGTTTGGGATGGATTATTTACACACTGGTTGGGTGGTGGGTTTCAGAGGAGATCTGCATTGGGTCGACAGAATCGGGGGAGACAAGAGGTGACGCATCGAGCCGGTAGTCGTACATTCAGTGCGCATAAAGAGCTTCTGGTAAGTACTTTTTTTAATATTTTATACAACTTTAAATATAAAAAGTTTATTTTATATTCATATAGGAAGCTGAGCAGCCCGGTATTTCGGCGTACGGCGTTTATCGGAGGATGTACACTGACCCGGCTACTGGAGAGATTAGAGGTGACCGCCAGCGTCAGATTGTGGTCAGTATTATTTTCTTTTCAGTTTTAAAATTAAATGCATATAATCTTTTCATTATTTTAATTTCTAATTGAAACTTAATGAGTCATATGAGGTCACGACCTCTCAGACACAGGCTGAGAGTCAAGACGAGACGAGTGATTAGACTAGTGCCCACCATTTTGATGAGACGACATGGATGCAGGCGACCCAATATGGCTTCGAAAAGGGCCGAGTAGTTGGTATCGGCTCTCATTTGACTCATGCAGCTTATTATGGTACTATTGCGATGTCGGCGTCCAGCTCGAGAGGAGCTCGTGGAGAGACATCATCTTCTGCCTCACAGTATCAGGAGCAACTGCGTGCTCAGAGTCAGCTTATAGAGGATTTGCGTCAGGGACAGGAGCAGATGCGTCAGCAGCACGATGAGGAGATGCGTCGATGGCAGGAGCAGATGCGTCAGCAGTAGGATGAGGAGAGACATCGATATGAGGAGCAAAATCAGGAGTATATGGAGTATATGCGTCGTCTGACTCATAGTTTAGGGATGGAGTTTCCTCCACCACCTCCTCCAGATCCTCCAGATTATCCACCCCCCAGTGATTTTTTTAGATGTAATAAACATTTGAGTTCATAGTTTATTGTCATATTAACTATTTACAATTCCTCTTTCATATTGGTACGAATAGTACGTGATTTAATTTGTTTTTATTTTTTTTAATATATTATTACTTATTAGTAATATTTTTAATGTCTGCTTATTTTAGTAATATTACTTTTAATATTTTATATTTATTGTTAATATTGAGAAGTTTATAATTTTATAATTTTATTAATATTAATAATATTAATATTATTTTTTCATAAATATGTATGTTTATTTTAATAATATTATTATTATATTAATTTTTTATATTAATAATATTAGTACTATTATTATTATTTTTTGATATTAATATTTCATAATTATATTATATATATTTTTTATTATTAATATTATAATAATATAATTTATTTATATTATTATTATTATTATTATTATTATTATATAGATAGTTTAATAATAATATTATTATATTAATTTTTTATATTATTAATATTAGTATTATTATATTATATTATATTATTTATATTCATATTATTATTATTTTATACTAATATTTCATAATTATATTTTATATTTTTTTTATTTATATTATAATAATATAATTTTTTTATATTATTAATATTATTATTATTTTTATATAATATTATACAATTTGTAATAATTATTTTATTTTATTTTATTTTTTAAAATATTTGCGATGGGAAAATTTACGACGGGAATTCCCGTCGTAAATGTTTTTTTTACTGTACCATTTGCGACGGGACAAATACCCATCGGGAAAACCTTTCTGCGACAGTCCGTCGCAAATACCTTCGTCGCAAGTATTTTTTAAAATTTCGCATTTGCGACGGGATTCTGACCCGTCGCAACTAATATATATGCGACAGCCCGTCACAAATACTTTTTTTATATATAAACGAAAACTCATTTGCGACGGGGGAAAAATACTGTCACAAATAAACTTTTTGCGACGGGACCGCCGCAAAAACACCTATTTGCGACGCCGTTTTCGGCAACGGGCGATTTGCGATGGGGCTCCGTCGCAAAAGACCTTTTGCGACGGGATCCCGTCGCAAATAGCCCTTCGCAAATATTCAGTTTTCCTATAGTGAGGGCCCCCAAATTGAATGATCATTTTACCAAAAATTTCCCAACTATCAGGAGCGATATACGACGTGACAGAAATTTGTCTTTGTCCTTTTGTGTGGTAATAATCACTTTTTCTTTATTAGTCAATGAAATATTCTTCCACAGATTCACCAGTTCTGATTCCAGGACAAGCACCACTTTTTTCCTTTTATTTCTTTCATTTTTTGACACCTCCTGAGCACATCCCTTCACAATTGCACCCTTTCACGAGCACAACCCTTTTGCAAACAAAACTCCCATACACGAACCAATAGAGACTCCCCTATGCAAACCAACATGGACTCCCCTGTGCGAACCAAAATAGTTGTGAAAACAAAAATCCCCGAACAAAACTCCATTGTGCGAACCAATATCCATGCACAAGCAAAATACCCATGTGCAAACCAAAAACCGTGCACGAGCCACACTCCTCATTTGTGAACACAACTCCCTAGAGCTAATTGAAAACCCCTTTGTGCATTAACCCTTCGTGAACACTCCCTTCAGGAACCCTTGTAATGGCCCGGGTTTTTGGGGTCCATTACTTGGAAAACATTTGATGTTTGAGGTGTTTTAAGTGGTCTGAAAGGCCATCCCAGCTTCTCGGTGACTCCTAGCGGTAGCCTTGGCCTACTGGTAGCCTTGGCCTACTGGTAGCCTTGGCCTACCGGTAGACCTAGACTACTGGTGACCTTGGGGTACCAGTATCCCTCATCTACCGGTGGCTTTCCACCGGTGGCTCTCGACTACTGGTCGCTCTCGGCTACCGGTGGCTCTTGGCTACCGGTGGATCTCGGCTACCGGTAGCTGTCGCCAACCGGTAGCTCTCGGCTACCGGTGGATCTCAGCTACCGGTAGCTCTCATCTACCGGTAACTCTCGGCTACCGGTGGCTCTCAGCCACCGGTGGCTCTCGGCTACCGGTAGTTGTCGCCTACCCCCCATGGGTTTTCCATTAGCACCTCCTTTTTATGCAAATTGGTTTTTAAACCATGTTTTAACCCCTTTAAGTCTGTTTTAAAGCCCATTAATGCCCATTAATGGCATTTAAATTAAATGATTGGTGAGGTACCCTCCTTACATGAAAAAACATGTGGTGTGTGTCGGTTTAAACCGCCTTGAAAGGTGGGGACCTTTTAAGTTACGTGTGGGGTGGCCCAGCCGCGTGGTCAACCCATGATCCCGTTTCTTCCACGGTTTCGAGTTTTTCTTCATATCGTAACCGTCCAGGGGATGTTGTATCTCAGTATTTATAACCTAAAGGCTTCTCTTTCTCCCTGATTTTCTTTTTCTATCACCCTGCACTCAGAGTACCCTTCCTCCCGACGAGTCGTACCCCTGTTGTGAAGTTTTCATTGATCGCGTTCCGTGGAGTTCATGCTACTCCTGATTTCTGGTTTCCACATGAGGACTTAACGTCGATACCTGATCAATCAGGTAGGGATTTTCTCCTTCATCTCTCCTTTCTCTGTATCATGAGGGGTGGTCATGCCTTTATCTCTGTGCAAATTGACGAAACCCAACTTAATGAAGATAAGGAATGGACCTTTAAAGAATGAAAGGGGGTGTAATCAATGTCCTTCTATGCTCTTTTATTGTTGATACGTGTTGTGAATTATACGGGCCTATTCTCACTGAAAATCATGGTCGTTGGTGGTATTTATCTGTGCACTAATGAACCTCGGTGTTCCTGGATGTTTAAATAATCGTAACATGGAATTGGTTAATTATGTATCCTCGGTTAAATAAATTGAAAGCACCAGGATTAACCCTTTTTTGTGATAAACCCGGTTAAAGCACAATGGAATTGAAACCATGGAGTGTGTTAAATCTTTTAAATCTAAAAATACCTTCGTGGGCCTACCTTGTGTTGGTGGTAGTGGTTTGGTTGTTTTTCCTTCACGGGCCGATTACGGGTGACTTTATGGTTTTCTTGGATGGGATCCCCTGTTGTACTTTCACTAGTTGTGAATTTGAGGAAGTGGGGGGTTACTCTGCTTATATCACGAATTGGGGTGGAATCATTTGTTGTTGAGAAACCGTTGGCTTCTTGAGTTTGGGGACATGGGGTTGTGTCTCGGAGTTGTTTTGTTTCCAGTACTTTGAGGGATCTCGCTTGATCCCTAGTTGTTGTAACTCCACAAGGGAACTAGGTGTGAATGATTAATTTACCTGATGTTTTTACTTTCTTCCGTTTTGTTGTTTCATCTATGAATGTGCCTGTTAGTTGCCTAGTAGTGAAGGGATTAACTCGTACTGAACTTTTATGAATAATAACTTGAACAGGGGAACTGGGAACTATTTGTTGTGTGCCTGTTTTCTGAGGCAGCAATGCTTGTGTACCTGGTTGTATCTGTTTGAGGAGCCATAGGTTGGGATGTGTGTTGGTATATATATGTATAATTGTATGTTTTGTGTTTAGTCGCACCCCACCCGCGCTGGGCACTTAGTGTTGGACACCTCATTTCTTGGGGAAGGGCGTTTCCCCCTAGTTACTCTCCTTCTTGCTCCCTCTTCCCTCGGCTATGATGGATGGAGGTGACCTTACACCCAAGATTCTTCGGGTAGGTTTCATTTGGTGTGTTGTTAGCCCAGGTGTTTTCGGGCAGGGGTTCTTGTTATGGTTTGTTTTCCCAAGTGTCTTCGGGATGAATCCCGGGTGTTTTCGGGCAGGGGTGGATGGTTGTGAGGCCCAGGTGTGTGCGGGCATGGATGGATGGTTGTGAGGCCCAAGTGTGTGCGGGCAGGAAGAGTGTGGTAGCATCAGGACGTTTTCCATTAGGGATGAGCAGCTAGCTAGTGGGGGAAATGGTGGTGTGGGGTACCCAAATGTTTTGTTCTTTTACTATTACCTTACTACTTGTGTTGTTTGGTGAGTGTGGCCGGTGAGGTGGGATGGATAGACTCCTTGATTGATGTTGGTTTCTCTGCTTCTCACGGGACTTTAGTACGTCTCCCCACTTGTGCACGAGAGCTGTAGGTTTTTCCTACTGAGTATGCTTTGTATGCTCACTCTACGTTTACTTTCAGGTTGTGAGGAGGACTTCAGAGGCCGTGTGGGACCTTACTAGTCTGGACATTGGAGTTACTATTAATCTCTGTTGTTTTTTTCTTCGCCTTTTCTTTTCCTGTTGGTTTTTACTTTGGAGTTCTTGTACCTTATTTAGTTTTATTATTAAAACATGCATGTAGTTTGGTTTTCTTTTGAGTTTTCTATACTTGGTGGTGTTTGGTGTTGACTCATTCTTTCTCCCAATCTTGGTTAACTAAAAAAGATAATGCCTCCCATATTGTGAAAATGTTACACCCTTGGTGCTAGTCGCCACTCTGGGGCCTACTGAAGGTGGGACTCGGGGGTCATTATCTCATCTTCGACTTGAAGAAGGAAGGGTGGGGGCCTTTGCCGCCCCTTCCATCGTCTTGCTGAAGGCGGGTCATGACAGAATGGTATCAGAGGCGAGGTTGAGGGATAGGATGGAGTCTGGAGTTAGGCACAGTGAGGATTGCATGGGATGGTAGGGAAAAAATGTTAGGTGATCTTAGTTCATGAAATAGACTAGGGAGGACCGGCTAGGACATGGGATTTTAGGGCCCCCCATGATCCGATGCAAGGACCCTGAGCCTATCAAATGACCAAGTGAGACTACATTTATTGCAGGGTAGAGACCCTAGGGAAGGTACATGCATCATATTGATTGTGTTTTTATTTTATTTGGGGAACCTTGGGGAGAAAAAAAATTACTAATAATAATAATAATAATAATAATAATAATAATAATAATAATAATAATAATTCCCTTTCTACTCAGGCTTAGGCAATCTTTGTTTACCTTGTAGCTATGGCACCCGGACGTTATCCACGAGCGACCCGGGTAGTTGAGGCCTAGCGGATCGAGGCAGTTGACTAGCAGAGGGTTGACCGAGATGAGGAGGACGACTTGTGGCAGAGGACTTTGCACTCATTCCAGTGACAAACCCTCGAGAAGTACGAGGGCAGCGTTTCTGACTCAGTAATGGAGGTATGGCTTGAGGATCTATCCATCACCTTCTCTTTAATCCATGATCTGAGGGAGTACTGGGTTCCATTGGCCGTCATTCAGCTGAGAGGAGCAGCATGTCAGTAGTGGATGCTTTTCCTAGGAGAGAAGACAGAGGCAGAGGTTTCATGGGCCAGTTTCGAGAAGGAATTTCATGAGGAGTTCCTCTCCTCTAAGGCGAAGGCTGAGAAGAGACATAAGTTGCTTTCCCTTTAGTAGGGAAGCATTTTAGTGAGGGAGCTAGGGATCAAGTTCAAAGATCTCTTGTGCTTTGCCCCAGATCTCTTTCCAGATAAGGAGTCTCAGGCAAGACGGTTAGAGGAGGCACTTTGTCCTTCACTTCAGTACGTTGTCACTCCCTTCACTCTTCCGACGTACCTAGCAGTACTGAAGAAGGCTGAGATAGTAGAGAGGATGCACTCGAAGGGAGACACACAACGAGAAGGGAACCAGCTGAGTTCATCAAAGGGGAAGGCGGTCAGTAGCAAGTCTCCAACGACAGGGCCTTTCAGGTTTTGACAAGAAAGGTTTAAGCCTCATCAGTTCCAGTCCCGAGCTTCTGGCCCTCACCCTTTTCTCACAGGGCTGGGACCGAAGTGTTTCTCTTGCGGAGTTTTTAGACACGTTCATACCAGGTGTCCGACTCGAGCTCCACATGGTGGAAGTGGGTAGTTTCATCACCCACCTCAGCAGCATCTGTTGCCGGCAATCCCTTTCCAGTAGCCACAGCAGGCCCCTGTCCCTCTGAGGGACGACCTTGTGGGAGGAGATCGACACCAGGGTTCTCCTCAGGGACCTCGACCCGGGCGTGGTCGGTGAGGTGGTCGACAACAGCGAGGCATAGAAGCTGGGCGTGGACATTTGCATGCCGCAGAGTTAGTAGCTCTAACGGGACCAGAGTTCGTTCAAGGTAAAATCAGTTTATTCAGAACTCTTGTTTCTACCTTGTTTGATTCGGGAGATTCGCACTCCTTTGTTACTCCCAAATTAGCTCATGCTCTGGGTCTGGATGCCGAGAGACTTTTTGTGCCCCTAGTGTTGAGAACACCAGTTGGGGGTCAGAACAGCGTATCTTACTTCTTCCGGGGGTGTAGACTGATGTTGGGACTGCATCAGTCCAGTGGAGACCTTCTTTCATTGTAGATGCATCAATACAATGTCATTTTAGGCATCAACTGGTTATTCTCCGTGCATGCCATCATCAATTTCTATCGGAGAAAGATTGAATTCTCCAACGAGGATGGGCGGCGTGTGGCTTTTTTTGGGGAGCGAAGTTATCAGGAGGGGATTCAATACATGGAGCCACTCCTTTCTATGCTGAACGGGATGTCAGTAGAGTCAGCGGACGCAGGAATGATAGATGTCCCAGAGGTCGTGAGAGAATTCCCTGATGTATTTCCCGATGAGGTTGCGACTCTACCCCCTCGACGTGACGTTGAGTTTGGGATAGACTTACAGCCTGGTGCCCACCCGATCTCGATGGCTCCTTATCGGATGACAGCTTCTGAGTTGCGGGAGTTGCGGATTCAGATTGACGATCTGATGGATAAGGGCTTTGTTCGACCCAGCGTGTCGCCGTGGGGTGCTCCAGTTTTGTTCGTAAAGAAGGCAGATGGTAGTATACAACTATGCATAGACTACCGGAGGTTTAATCAGGTGACGATCAAGAATCTTTACCCCCTCCTGAGGATAGATGATCTCTTCGACCAGTTGAGGGGAGCAGGTTGGTTCTCTAAGATCGATCTGCGGTCTGGATACCACCAGTTGAGAGTGAAGGAAAGTGATATCTCGAAGACAGCTTTCAGGTGCAGATATGGCCACTTTGAGTGCGTGGTCATGCCGTTTGGCGTTACAAACACACCAGCCACATTCATGAACCTCATGAAATCTGTTTTTCGAGAGTTTCTGGACTAGTTCATTATGGTGTTCATCGACGACATCCTTATCTTCTCAAGATCAAAGGAAGAGCATGTTGAACATATTAGGGCAGTTTTGGGAGTCCTTCGACACCATCATCTTTATGGGAAACTATCTAAGTGAAAGTTCTTAACACGAGAGTTACTTTTCCTTGGACACGTAGTGTCTCAGAGGGGAATAGTAGTAGATCCATCGAAGGTTGAGGCAATCGTTTCATGGGCAGCACCCAAAAACGTGGCGTAATTTCATAGTTTCCTGGGTTTGGCAGGCTATTACCAGAGGTTTGTGCCAAACTTCTCTCGAGCTGCAGCTCCATTGACAACTTTGACTAGGAAAGACCAGGCCTTCATGTGGAGCGACCAGTGCCAGACAGCTTTTGGCTACCTAAAGGAGAAGCTGGTTAGTGCTCCAGTACTCAGATTACCAGAGGAAGGGGTGTTGTTTAAAGTGTTCTATGATTCTTCTGGCCTTGGGTTGGGATGTGTGCTGATGTAGCAGTGAGGAGTGATATCTTATGGGTCTAGGAAGTTGCGTCCTCATGAACGTAACTATGCCACCCACGATCTGGAGCTTGCGGTCGTGGTGTTCTCATTGAAGTTGTGGCGGCATTATCTCATCGGAGAGCGCTTTGTGGTCTTCTCAGATCACAAGAGCTTGCGTTATATCTTTTCCCAGCGAGATCTGAACTTGCGGAAGTGGAGATGGGTTGAGTTCCTCCAAGATTATGACTTTGAGATCTCTTATACCGAGGGAAAGGTCAATGTTGTGGCTAATTCCCTAAGTAGGAAATCACAGAAGGAAGCAGTTCGGGAATCTGCAGATGCTTGGAGAGCGATGGAAGAGTTAGAGGCCTTGCATTTGGATGCAAGGGTGGAAGGTGGAAGAGGATGTTTGTTTCAGATGACTGTAGTTCCCTCCTTAGTGGTGCAGGTGGAAGAGTCTCAGTGGGTAGACTCATAGGTGGAAGTGATGCGAGATCGTGTTTATCAGGGAATTGCTCCTGAGGGATGGTCGGAGGATAGTCAGCATCAGATGCTTTTCCGTGGAAGGATTTTCGTTCCGGATATGATGTGTAAAGGTGTTCTCCATGAGTTCCATGGATCGTCTTTAGCGGTACATCCTAGGGTCTCAAAGATGTACCAAGGCCTGCGGATACTGTTTTTGTGGCCCGGGGTAAAGCGGGCGGTGGTAGAGTTTGTAGCAAAGTGTCTCGTGTGTCAGCAAGTAAAGGCTGAACACCATTTTCCTGGAGGGTCGTTACAACCGTTAGATGTTCCCGAGTGTAAGTGGGATGACATCTCGATGGACTTCGTCACAGGGATACCCAGGTCTCAGGGAGTCTATGATGCCATCTAGGTAGTGGTGGATCGGTTGAAAAAATCAGCACACTTCTTGGAGATTAAGGAGTCGAGCCCGGTGATCACCTTAGCCCAGAGGTACGTCGATGAGGTGGTGCGGTTGCACGGGATCCTGAGATCTATTGTCTCCGATCAAGACACGTGTTTTACCTCACGAGTTTGGAGGGGATTACAGCATGCCTTTGGCTCCCAGATACATCTTAGCACTGCTTTCCACCCCCAGAAAGATGGGAAAACAGAACGAACGATCCATATGTTGGAAGACATGCTAAGGGCATGTGTTCTGGATTTTGGGGGATCATGGGTACGACACTTTCCTCTAGTGGAGTTTTCTTATAAAAATAGCTTCCACTCCACTATTGGTATGACACCGTTTGAGGCCTTTTATGGAAGGTCATGTAGTTCACCCGTTTGCTGGACAGAGATTGGGGAAGCAACTGTTCTTGGACCAAAAGTGGTGCAGGGCACCACTGATAAGGTTCAACTCGTGCGTGAGAAGATGAAGGCAGCCCAGGACCGGCAGAAGTCTTATGCCGATCATAGGAGGAGGCCCTTGGAGTTCGAGGTTGGGAATCATGTGTTCTTGAAGTTTTCACCTCGACGTAGGTAGATAAGGTTTGGGAAGGGGAGTAAGCTCTCCCCTAGGTTCATCGGACCTTTTGAGGTGTTGGGATGAGTTGGTGAAGTGGTGTATCAGCTGGCGTTGCCACCTCAGTTGGAGAAAGTTCACAACATCTTTCACGTTTCCCAACTTCGTCGATATCTACACGATGACTCCCACGTCATCTATTGGGGAGAGTTAGATGTTGAAGACGATGTGACCTTCATAGAATGACCAATCAAGATCAAGGATCGTAAGGAGAAAGTGCTTCGTGGACGAACCATCCCCTTGGTTCGTGTGTTGTGGAGGTATGGTGTCCTGGAAGAGAGCACTTGGGAGCAAGAGGCCCAGTTACACATTCAGTACCCAGAGTTGTTTTGACTTCCTTGTTGTTTTTGTTCTGATCCTTGATATATTGTACGTTGTGCTTTAATATATGGAATGCTTGTTTTGGTTATCTATTAGATGATCTGTTCCCTGTTCTCTCTGTTTGTGTGTACAAATGTGTGATGATGGGAAAACCTGACTGCTAATCAGGATGCATTAATGTGGATGTGATTAAACCCGTGCGGGCGAGTCAGTGCCGCCCAAAGCGGATAATATCCTGACATGTAGGAGGGGACTCCCTGACTCATGTGTTGGACAGTGTAATCCGTGTGCTTGTTGTGAATGTTTGTGGTTGATAACTCTTGGGGGAGTAACACTGGATGTAGGGGGAGGGTTCTGTTCCAGCTTTCGAACAACTCAGGGGTTTTCCCCTGAGAAGTATCTTTAGAGGGTGTTTGTTTGGACCCCACTTTTCTCCTTTCTGGGTTGTTCTTATATTCTCGGGGACAAGAATAGTTTGAGAAGTATATGATGTAATGGTCTGGGTTTTTGGGGTCCATTACTTGGTAAATATTTGATGTTTGAGGTGTTCGGGGTGGTCTGGAAGGCCATCCCAGCTTCTCAGTGACTCCTAGCGGTAGCCTTGGCCTACCGGTAGCCCTCAGCTACCGGTGGCTCTCAACTACTAGTAGCTCTCGGCTACCGGTAGTTGTCGCCTACCCCCCACGAGTTTTCCAGTAGCGCCTCCTTTTTACGCAAATTGGTTTTTAAACCATGTTTTGACCCCTTTAAGCATGTTTTAAAGCCCATTAATTCCCATTAATGGAGTTTAAATTAAATTATTGGTGAGGTACCCTCCTTACATGAAAATCCATGCAGTGTGCGTCGGTTTAAACCGCCCCGAAAGGCAGGGACCTTTTAAGTTACGTGTGGGGTGGCCCAGACGCGTGGTCAACCCACGATCCCGCTTCTTTCGTGGTTTCGAGTTTTTCTCTATATCGTAACCGTACAGGGGATGATGTATCTCAGTCTTTATAACCTAAAGTATTCTCTTTCTCCCTGAGTTTCTTTTTCTATCACCCTGCGCTCGGAGTACCCTTCCTCCCGACGAGTCGTACCCCTATTGCGAATATTTCCTTGATTGCGTTCTGTGGAGTTCCTGCTACTCCTGATTTCTGGTTTCCACGCGAGGACTTAACGTCAATTCTTGATCAATTAGGTAGGGATTTTCTCCTTCGTCTCTCCTTTCTGTGTATCATGAGGGGTGGGCATGCCTTTGTCTCTGTGGAAATTGACAAAACCCAACTTAATAAAGATAATGAACGGACCTTTAAAGAATGAAAGGGGGGTGTGATCGATGTCATGTTGTGCTCTTTTATTGTTGATATGTGTTGTGAATTATACGGGCATATGCTCACTGAAAATCATGGTCGTTGGTGGTCTTTCTCTGTGCACTAATGAACCTCGATGTTCCTGGATGTTTAAATAACCATAACATGGAATTGGTTAATTATGTATGCTCGGTTAAATAAATTGAAAGCACCAGGATTAACCCTTTTTTGTGTTAACCCTGGTTAAAACACAATGGAATTGAAACCATGGAGTGTGTTAAATCTTTTAAATCTGAAAATACCTGTGTGGGCCTACCTTGTGTTGGTGGTAGTGGTTTGGTTGTTTTTCCTTCACGGGCCGATTACGGGTGACTTTATGGTTTTCTTGGATGGGATCCCCTGTTGTACTTTCGCTAGTTGTGAATCTGAGGCTGTGGGGGGTTAATCTGCTTATATCACGAATTGGGGTGGAATCCTCTGTTGTTGAGAAATCGTTGGCTTCTAGAGTTTGGGGACATGGGGATGTGTCTCGGGGTTGTTTTGTTTCCATTACTTTGAGGGATCTCGCTTGATCCCTAGTTGTTGTGACTTCACAAAGTAACCGGGTGTGAATGCTTAATTTACCTGATGTTTTTCCTTTCTGCCGTTTTGTTGTTTCATCCGTGAATGTGCCTGTTAGTTGCCCAGTAGTGAAGGGATTAACTCATAATGAACTGTTATGAATAATAACTTGAACAGGGGAACTGGGAACTGTTTGTTGTGTGCCTGTTTTCTGAGGCAGCAGTGCTTGTGTACCTGCTTATATCTGTTTGAGGAGTCGTAGGTTGGGCTGTGTGTTGGTATATATATGTATAATTGTATGTTTTGTGTTTAGTCGCACCCCACCCGCGTTGGGCACTTAGTGTCAGACACCCCATTTCTTGGGGAAGGGCGTTTCCCCCTAGTTACTCTCCTTACTGCTCCCTCTTCCCTCGGCTGTGATGGCTGGAGGCGACCTTACACCCAAGATTCTTCGGGTAGGTTTCGTTTGGTGTGTTGTTAGACCAGGTGTTTTCGGACAGGGGTTCTGGTTATGGTTTGTTTTCCCAGGTGTCTTCGGGATGAGGCCCAGGTGTTTTCGGGCAGGGATGGATGGTTGTGAGGCCCAGGTGTGTGCGGGCAGGGATGGATGGTTGTGAGGCCCAAGTGTGTGCGGGCAGGAAGAGCGTGGTAGCATCAGGACGTTTGCCGTTAGGGATGAGCAGCTAGCTAGTGGGGGAAATGGTGGTGCGGGGTACCCAAATGTTTTGTTCTTTTACTATTACCTTACTGCTTGTGTTGTTTGGTGAGTGTGGCCGGTGAGGTGGGATGGATAAACTCCTTGATAGATGTTGGTTTCTCTGCTTATCACGGGACTTTAGTACGTCTCCCCACTTGTGCACGAGAGCTATAGGTTTTTTCTACTGAGTATGCTTTGTCTGTTCACCCTACGTTTACTTTCAGGTTGTCAGGAGGACTTCAGAGGCCGTGCGGGACCTTACTAGTCTGGACGTTGGAGTTGCTGTTGATCGATGTTGTTTTCTGCTTTGCCTTTTCTTTTCCTGTTGGTTTGTACTTTAGAGTTCTTGTACCTTGTTTAGTTTTATTATTAAAACATGCATGTAGTTTGGTTTTCTTTTGAGTTTTCTATACTCGGTGGTGTTTGGTGTTGACTCATTCTTTCTCCCAATCTTGGTTAACTAAAAAGGGTAATGCCTCCCATATTGTGAAAATGTTACACCCTTGATGCTAGTCACCACTCCGGGGCCTACTGAAGGCGGGACTCGGGGGTCATTATCTCGTCTTCGACTTGAAGAAGGAAGGGCGGGGGCCTTTGTCGCCCCTTCCATCGTCTTGCCGAAGGCGGGTCGTGACAACCCTCCTTCGCGTATCTGCCCTTCGCCAAACCTCCCTTTACAAACACTCCCACCGCGAACACACCACCGCGAACCATGCAAAAAGTCACCCTTTGCGGGCAAGTCTTCACGAACCACAGTAGAAAAGTCGGCCCAGGAGTGGCGAGGGAACCCCTTCGCGTGCTCGACCTCCGTGTACTGTGGAAGACAGATACAACAGACAACATGACGCAGATCACCCCTCGTGAATCGGTCTCTCCGCAGGTAAGACGGATCAACAAGAGTCTTTGGTAGCAGAAACACCACAGTTCGTCAGTCTGTGGAAAACAAACAATCGGGCACTGTTCTCAATCCGTAGGCCGAATCGGGACCGGAAGCCACAATAATGAAGTAAACATAAAACGTTGGAGGGTTGGATGCTAATCCCGAGTCGGGAGACGCCCGTAAACCACCCACAAATCAGATCTGCAGAAAGATGAAGACTGGGCGCCGCGGAGGAGTCGACACCGTACTCCGTGAAATCCCTAAAAACGCGGTCGAGCCTCAAGGACAGGAGGCGGCTGCACCACAAACCGAACAACATGGGAGATTCAGCCGGAGAGATTCACAACAGCCGACGATCTGAAGAACATGGTTTCCGCATGAAGACCACCGAGACCACCAAACCCTAGGAGTTCCTAGGAAGAGATCTCTCACCACAGGAGAGACTACTCCTTAATTATATTTTTACATACAACAATAAATAGCAATAATAATACTATGTGTTTATTTACTTTTATTTATCGTTTACAATTCATGTAATTTAGAGATAAATTTAAGGGGGAGAGGATGGTTTGGGCTCTGGAGCTCTCGAATGGCCACTCGTCTGGCGATTAGGGTTTTTGATGATTCATGGCGTTTCCGCATGATGTTGCACTGGATCTCTCGGCGGCTTTCGGACTCGTCTTGATTGGATGAAGCTTCGAGGAAGGATTGGGAGGGGTATCTGTGTGCTCAATTTGGTCCCGTCGATGAAGAGAAGGTTAATCGTAAACATTTCTCCTTGTTGAAAGATTCACTTCCAGAACGGGTTGTGATAATGGGTACCACGACTCGTGTAATTGGAAACGAAGATGCGATTAAGGAAAGACTTCAGATATGTATATTCTCAATCACGGCTCGACTCATACTGCCTGTTGGTGGTAAGCCTTTAATATTGATGAGATAATTAGTCGACTATCCTCTATCTGGGGCTTCTCAGATTGGAGATGCATTCCAATTGGTAAGGGATTTTTTCATAATCCATTTCCTTGGGAAGAATTAAAGGGCAGAGCATGGGTCCATGGGTCCATTGCTCTTAAATCTGATATGTTGTCGATTCAGGATTGGGATTTCAGTTTAAACCCCTTCAGACTTAAGAATTCCAGGGCACAGGTCTGGATTAGGAGTATAGGACTGAATTTGATCCTTTGGCACCTGCTGATCCTCTTTGACGTGGCATCTGTGGTTGGCATTCTAATTAAAATGGATAGAGCCAGCGAAGTGGCTAAGTATGGCCCCTTTGCTAGGATCCTTATGGAGCTTGATCTTAGCTCACCTTTGGTTGATAAAGTTATCATGGCAACTGCTGAGGATGACATTGACCTTAAGATTAAGTATGCGAAGACTCCCCCATTTTGTGTTTCATGTCAAAATATAGGGCATTCACAGGCAGATTGCTGTAGAGATTCAATCTTCCCCTTCTGTTCCCTCAAAGGGCATGATGAGAGAATCTGTCGGAAAAAGAAGAAACTGAATGATGCCATGGAGTAGGTGACTGTGCAAGGATAGGTGACTGTTCAAGGACAACAGGAAAATGAGGCAATTGATGGTCAAGTGAACCAAGTGGGCAAGGTTCCATCAAACACTATAGAATTCTATCCTTCTCATACAGATGAAGGATGTTCTCAGAATATGATGGGTAAAAAGGTCTGCACTGCTGCAGATCCTAAGAACCCTGCTAATAGGTGTCAGGTACAGGATAAGTCTCATGGGCCTTTGACTCAAGAGCAAGTAGGGGCAGAACTCCCCAATAGGCTTCTTCAGTTGGATAAACTTGTTGGGTCCTGGGCTGATCTTAAGCATGAAAGGATGGAACCTTATACAGGGGTTTCTTTTTAGGATGCACTCTCTAAAGGGTTGGAGGGTGGGAAGACTGATCCTACTTCTGAGGATGAACAAACTGATAATGAACCTGCTGCGCAAGTAGATGTGGATCATGAGCTGTGGAAGGAGCATAAACTAATCACTGCTAAGGGTAAAGGGAAAATGAAAATGGTCGCTGCCTTTCAAGGAAAGTGAAATCTAGGAGGTGTCCCTCTTCTGGCTCCGATCAAGCGGGAATTGGCACCTCTTTAGAACTTGATAGGATAGTGGACGGAACTGGGGTTTTTCTACATGAAGTCCTAGGTTCAGTGCCACCTACTGGTAGTTTGGAATCTACAAATAAGGTTCAAAATCAGATAGGAGTTGAACCTGACTGTCAGAATGATCTTGAAAAAGAGATTGCGATTGGCACTCCAGAATTGGCTTCATCACTCAGGATGTCACATATCCCTGGGCTACTACTTCCAGCAAGGTTTTAGTGAATGAATCGAGAAAACAGCAAGCTGGAAGCATTCCCATTGCTTCTGAATCTGGATTCAGCAAAGACTTGGGGCTCTCCAAAGCTGTTGAGCTGGGATCCCCAAGCACAACAAGCTCCTCTTCTTAGAACCAGTTGGCTTTAAGGAAAGGAGAAGCACTTGTTCCTGCTAAAAGGACAGTGATTTCTACCAGTAAGCAAGCTGTGGACTCCAAACAATCGAATAATGGTCAGCATGTTAATAAAGTTGATTCTTGTAATAGAGTTTCAGCTAAGGGTAAAGTGGTAAGTCAGGTTTTGACTTCCAACTGCTTTGTCACGCTGGATCTCCTGGATTATCTGTCAATGAGATTTGTCCTCTAGAGTTTGTCATTTATAGAAGGCCTGGTATGAAGCTATCTAATAATAAAATGATGGTCGTGATTACTTCCAATTACAATGTTGCTCAGGATGAGGAATTCGAGATGAACTCATGGAAACCTAATAAAACATGGAGAAAAGGGGATGATGTGTTATGAACCAGTATGGGTACCCTAGTAACTTGGTAACCGAGCCGGTCCTAACATAGTCCGAAGGGCGTTACCGATCCCCACAGATCGACGACTAGCACCTGACATTGTACAACATGCAAGTGCGAACAAATTTTCCACAAAACGCAGTGGAAGCAAAAGAGACAAAATAGTATGCATAACAAAAAAAAAACTCCACTGAGAGTAATGTATCAGAAGTCAACAAGACATTAAAGGTCAAAGTACTACAACTCAACTGCCAAATTATGGAAAAACAACCCGAGTCCCAAAGGACACAACTCACGACGTCCTAAGTTCAACAGTTGGATCCACCTCCAAGTGATCTTTTTCTCTTGCTTGAATCTGAAAGAAGATAATCTACAAACACCCGAAGACACAAGTAGGATGTGAGCTAAAAAGCTCAAAAGGGTCTCAATAAGGATTCCATAACAGATGCCAACAATAGATTAATCAAAGGAATGCTTTCAATTTTAAAATAAACAGGTTTGACATTTCAAAACATATTTAAACAAATCATGCTATACAGTTCAAATGATGAAAAATACTTTAAGTAAAAGCTTTACAATGATGGAATATTTTTAAAACAATGGTTTAAATAAAATAGTTACATAAAACAGTTTATGTAAATTCAGAAGGCATGTAAAGCAGTTTTACAACATTGGTATACATTTATATCTCAAATATAAAACAACTTAACAACATTGTCATCTGCCAAATAGGTATGATAGTATTTACGGTTGTAGGACTTTGCACTCTCTAATTGATCTCAACAATATGTGTATACACATGTCCCCTTGACACTAGCCAAAGACAACTCGTCACCATCCCATCGGAGATGCGACCCGTTGCATGTATGTTTTAGAACGTTGTAATAACGTAAAGTGTGTCCAAATGACTCACCAATTACCTAAGGCTTGCATGTGCTCTTAAATCACATTCTTCCATTTCAATGCCAATTTTCCATTTAAAACTAAATCAAGTTTTAATCAAAACATGTCTCTTTCACAAGATAAAACCACTGAGTTTCTATCAAATCTTTTTAAACCATTTTCACAAAATCCATTCAAAACCAATTCCATCCATTTCATAATTCATTTCCATAATTAAATTCAACAATTTAATTGAAATCATTTTTAATCAAATCCACAATTTAAATTAATCAGTTTCCATAAACATACCTCAATTCAATGGAATTTGGGGTTTTCAAATTCTCATGCCAAAGCCATTTCAAATCTCCCAATTCACTAGAATTGAATTTTATTACATCAATTGAAAGAAAGTTTGAGAAATTGAATTTAAATCAAGCAATTCAAAGTTAATCATTTTGGCTTAACAGGACGGAATCACCTATCTTTTCTTGAAACGCAACACTCGCAACGACACCCGTTAACGAGAAAAAAGGTGAAGAAGACCTCAAAACTCAACCTAGAAACGAGATCCAACATCACTGAGCATAGATCCATCAATTTCAGGATGATCTATTGAAATCCCAAAGTAGGGGAAAGAGATAAAGACGAAGAACAAAGGAGAACATTTACCCAAGAATCACACCGCAAGCGCAACAACGATCGAACGCCAAACGAGAGAATCTAGAAGGGTTGAAGAGCTTCAAGATCGCCTGGGGAAGGCTTTAGGTCGAGGGAGAAGAAACTGGAGCGGAGGAGAAAAGAGATCTCAACCGTGCTGCCTGTTTAAAAAAACACAGTTGGGGTATTACACGATGTGTGATACCCTTTCATGTCGTGAAATAGTTAATATTTGAAACCGTCGAAAAACGCGTCGCCTCGAATTAAAAACCATTCATTAAATAACTCACGACGTGTAAAGGCTAGTCACGACGTGTAACCTTCACAGGGTGAAACCTTTCATGACTTGCCTCTAGAAACCATTAAACGTCATGTAACCCAGTTACACGGCGTGTAACCCAGTTATACGACGTGTAGCCATCCGACAACCTACAGAAAACACCGGTTAAAGCTGAGAGTCCAACAAATCTCCGACTTCACCATTATAGGTATCCTCTCAATTCATTCTCAACCCTACCCGATTAAAGAAAAGGAAAAACCATGATAAGGTTAAAGACATACCCGTCAGATCGGTAACGGGATGTTACAACCTCCCCACCATAGAAACTTTCTATCTCTAGAAAGCCTATGAAGAAGCTTCCATTCTAAAGAGATGATACCACTACTCTCTCATCAATGCCTCTCGTTCCCACATCTTATGATTATCAGAACCATACTGCCTTAGCACACGAACCAAAGGTATCGTCCTTCCACGAAGTACCTTGGTCTCAGAATCAACTATCCTGACCAGCCGCTCAGTCAAAGATAGATTAGGTTCAATCTTCAAATCACTCCAGCTCAAAACATGAGATGGATCAAATAAACACTTTCTCAAATGCGATACGTGGAATACGTTATGTATCGACGTCAGCTGCTGTGAAAGTGCTAAACAGTATGCAACTTTCCCCACCTGTTCAACAACCTCGAAAGGTCCCACAAAATGTGGAGCAAGATTCATTGGCCTCCCAAGCCGTTGATGACCCAACTGGGGTGAAACCTTCAAGAACACCTGGTCACCAACCGAGAACTCCAATGGTCTATGACGACGATCAACATAAGACTTATATCAGATCTGTGCTGTCAACATTCTTTGACGAATTAACTGAATCTTAGCTGTCGTCTCTTGGACCAAACTCAGTCCAACCAAGGAACTTTCACCAATCTCCAACCAACAAAACATATATTTACAAGGACGACCATACAAGGCCTCAAAAGGAGCCATTCTAATCATAGGCTGATAACTATTATTATAAGCGAACTCAACCAACCCCAAATGATCCTCCCAAGCCCCATCGAAGTTGAGAACACAAGTGCTAAGCATATCCTCAATAATCTGTATAGCTCTCTCTATCTGTCCATCCGACTGCAGATGGTAAGCCGTGCTCAAATGGACCCGAGATCCCAGGCCATCCGACTGCGGGATTTCCATGTATTTTTTTTAAATATATGGAAATTTTACAAGTCCGCGAAAATTGACGGCACGTGATTCCGAGGCCCGGAGTGCCTGGAATGAATTTCTGAACTTTTGTTTGGGTACGTTCAGTAAACGTGTGAGCGAGTTTTTCTAACTTTTGAACTGGTGCTCGGAATTGAAATCCGAGGGCACCGTTGAACTCGTAGCGCCGGTATTCCGTTAAGGAGACTCTCACTTCGATGACAGATGGTCGAGGGTAAAAGTTAGTTTTTGGGGTTTTCATGTAAGAATAAAATAAAAATAAGTGTGTGACATTTTTATTTTTATTTGCAACACCCATGTGGGTGTTGGGAGGTGGGGTCCACCAGAACTAAACCTCATCTTCATGCTTAATTGTGGTGGGGACCACCCGAGTTTTCAACAACCTCCCAAATTGAATTTAGGGACGGGGACCACCCGACCCCTATTTATGGGGGGAGAAGAAACCACTAAACCCCCCTCTTTAATGCGAAGGAGCCTCTTGAGCTTCCTCCACATTATTTACGCTAACCCACCTTAATTAAATGTGCCAACCTAGGTGTTTAATTAGGCTATTTTAAATTTGTGCCAACGATTAAAGTTGGGGGAAACACATCAGTTGGCCATTTACTTTTTGGTGGAGCCTTGGGAGAAAAGCTCTCCAACGAAGAACTATTTCTTCCAACGAAGAACGTTGATCCTGACTCCGACCTTCTTCCTCGAGACTTCCTCCGACGTAGGACGTCTTTGACTACGACGAACCGGCGCACAAACTGATGATCAAGGAAAATGCCAACGACACCGACGTCCGTATTTTTCCCAATGATTCCTCTTCTTCCCCACGACTCTGTCGACGTATCAACCCGAGGTAGGGGTTTAATGCTATTTGTTTATCACTTTCCAGGTACTCCCTTCTTCTCTTGTGTGAGATTGAGAATGATTAAATTACGGAAGATCATGGTTGACGTTCTTTGCTTCGTTCTTGTGAACCGTATGCTACCACTCTAAACGCGGAGGGTGCGGGCCAAACTAACATGGCCCGACCCCCTCCACCGTTCTTCTTTGTGGTGTTCTTCGGAATGAAGGAAGACGACGAAGGAAACAATGCCACCACCCGCGACCCGCGCCGCCCCCGCGGCGCTCCGGCCTCCCAGCCGAACTGGCCCCGCGCCCACCGGTCGAGCCACCCCGGATGTGCCTCCCGCCAACCGAGCCACCCCGGCCGTGCCACCCACCGACCGCGCCACCCGCCGGCCGCGCCACCCGTCAGCTGCGCCACCCGCTGGTCACGCTACCCCGACCGCGCCGTCTGCCGGCCGAGCCGCCCCAGCTCACGCCGCCCACCCGCCTCCCGAAATGGCCTGCACCCCTTGCGACGCCCGGCCGAACCGACCCGCGCCCCTCACAATGCCCCGGTCGAACCGACCCACGCCCCTCGCGGTGCCCTGGCCGAACCGGCCCCGCGCCCTCGCGGAGCCTCCGCCGCCGAGCCTCCCCACGACACCCGTGGGCTCTGCAGTCTGTCGCGGCCCTCGCGGCCTGCTGGACCTCCCAGCGGTTCAGGCCGCATTACGGGTCGGGCCAGACCCGGGCCCACTACGACCCGTATACTTCTTTGGGCCATAACTTTGGCACCAGACGTCCGTTTGACGAACCCGCAGCGGTGTTGGGAACCTTGGGGCGAGAAATTACCTTTGAGTGATACCCCATTGAGTTTTGGATTGTGATGGGGTACGGTCAGGTTGGGTCGAGCACGAATCCAACCAGGCCCCCGGGACTAAAAGGCTAATAGCTAACAGACCAAGCATCCGATTGATGCGCTGTTTGTTACATTGAGACCCCTATAACGTGACGGACCTTTGTGATACTTCTTCGTGGGACTTCACAATAGTTGAAGTATCAACCAGTAGCTTGTGGAGCGGATCCTCCCAGAGACGAGCAGACATAGTGCAGAGACCTAGTAGCTGGCTGAGACCTGATGACTGCAGACCATTTTGACTCGGAGTGACTCTACTTTCCCAGTGGGGAGTGCCTTGGTGTCTCGGCAGACCCACAGTGGAGAGCGTCTTGGTGTTGCGGCAGACCCACAATACTCGACAGGAGGAGTACCTCAGCAGGCTATGAGGGGGAGTGCGCTTGGTGACGCGATAGACCCACGGTGGGGAGTGCGCTTGGTGACGTGATAGATCCACGATATTCGACAGGAGGAGTACCTCAGCAGTCCAAGGTTAGTGGGAAGCGTTCTTGGTGTCGCGACAGACCCACTGTACTCAATAGAGGAGGAGATCCCTAGCAGCCGAGGTTTCGACAATGTGACTGGGGATGTTACTTGATACTACCCCTATAATAAAATCCTGGTTGAGCTGAGTCAGTTTTTCTGTGTTTTCTTCATGATTGAGATGGATCACTTGATAACTTAGGTATATGTATGTGCATATACCTAAGTAAGGTTATCTGTTGATTTCATACATTGTGGTTTATCCTTGTTGGATTTTGTGAGACCTTGAGGATCTCAGGGTCCCTACTGAGTATCGTTATACTCACCCCTGCACGGGCTATGCCTGCACCTTGTTGTGTTGGTTGCAAATGACAAACAACGCTGACTGAGGCTGAGAGTACCAGTACTGGATGGTGCCCGGAGGTGGACCATACGGCGTGTCGGTACGTGGAGGAGATGGACAGACGCATAGTGCTGAGGAGGCTATATGTACCTACCCTTAAGGTAGGAATCCCGGAGGATGATCCAGTAGCTGATTTTATTTCTTTTTCTTCAGCTGTACTTGTACCTTTACTGTTGGGCTTGTATTCCAGCCCCTTTTACTTTCAACACTCTTTTGGTTATACAGTTTACTCGTGTTCGTATCTTGCTGTGTGTGTTTATAGGTTATAAAGGCAATACCTTCCCAGTTTTAGGGAATTACGCCTTTGGTTCTAGTCTTCAGCCCCTGGCCTATGGAAGACAGGTTTGGGGTAGTCATGGCACGGCCCCCGAGGGACGGGTCGTGACAGATTGGTATCAGAGGAGTCAGTTCTACCGCAGAACTTAAGACTCTGATCTTTTCTGCGAAGCAATAGTGTTAAGTGTAGTGAGTGTGGTTTTTAGTTCAGGGAGTCCAGTGTTAGTGCGGCGACCGACGTATTCATACACCAGGACCCTGAATTCTGATTTCCAACTTAGTGCACGAAAACATTGACTGCGTGTGTGTTTTTCAAGAGTTTTCTTTAAGTCAGCTCACCAGGTCAACTCACCAGGTATAACTTTTAACCGCAGCGCACCTGTTTCTTTTCAGGATGCCTCCACGTAGACAACCACTTAGGGTTCCGAGTGTTGTATGCACTGACAGCCCACCGAGCGACGAGGCCTCGGTGTAGGGACCTTTTCCAGCGGAGGCACTAGTGATACCTTTCCCCGTTGGGCCACCGATGCCACCAGCCCCAGAAGGAGACGGTACACGCCGCTTGAGTGAGTTGCATGAGTTCCAACGCCAGAGGCCACGTAGGTTCAGGGGAGAGACGGACCCGCAGGCGGATGAGGATTGGATGGAGGCTATGGTGAGAGTCTTCCGACTCATAGGGACACCAGAAGACCTCCTGGTGATCCTTGCCACTAGCCTTCTATAGGTAGAAACATGAAGATGGTAGAGCTTGATGCTCCAGGTCCACGACGAGGTGATGCTTATCTGGGCAGACTTCGAGATCCTGTTTTGGGAAGAGTTTGTCCTAGTAACTCTTCGCGCAGTGTGCATACATGAGCTACTTCATCTACAGAAGGGCAGCATGACTGTAGCTCAGTACTCAGCGAGATTCACTGACCTCTTATGCTACTCCACAGATATGGTGTGGGACCCATTCTTTAGGGCCCGAAACTTCGAGTAGGGACTCAGGCGGGAGATCAGGTCTTCAGTGATCTCACTTTGCATCCCGACGCAGGCGGGGGTGTTAGAGAGAGCCCTCTTGGTGGAGAGTTCCTCGCTGAGTAGACCCCAGCAGCGAGACCCACTACCAGTCATCACGTAGCAGAGTCTTTTGTAGCTGGCAGCAGACAGACGTCATAGAGGTCTAAGAGGACCAGACCTACATGTGGACAACCACATGACTCAGGATCGATTGTATGGGGCACCCGAAGCGGATACAGACATGCCAGGAGTGGACAGTGTTTCACATGCGGCGGGCAGGGTCACATGGCTCGTGACTGTCCGACCCGCCGTTCGGATGATCAGCTGACGACTGAAGGACCGCCCAAGCAGAGACATAGATTCGATCGAGGTGGTCCGCAGGGAGCAGGCGGACGTAAAAGAGGAGCTGGTCGTGAAGTTGGCAGTGGACGACGATTCAAGATATTACCGCCACCACCACCAGGAGGTCCACCCCGACCGCAGGGACCAGGTGGACAGGGGAGAACTCAGATCCAGGTAGCTGAGGCATATAACCATGGTGCTCCGGTGACGATTCGAGGTACGATCTGTGTCTACTCCACCATAGCTACAGTACTTATAGACACAGGTGCCAGTCATTCTTTTATTGCCACTGCCCTCATTCGGAGATCAGAGATTCCGACAGAGATGTTGGATCGATCCTAACGACTAGAGACTCCTACGGGAGCAGATTCGATGATTACGCACTGGTACCGACAATGTGAGATTACTCTAGGAGGTGAGAGCTTCAGCTATGATATCCTAGTATCGACGTCGAGGCCTTACGACGTCATCTTGGGTATGGAATGGTTATCTACAATCTATGCACAAATTGACTGTATTAGGCACAAAGTGCGGTGTTTCCGCACAGATGAGACCAAGTTTACCTTCACCAGTGAGAAGGGAGCCTTTGCAACACATGATGGACTTTCTCGGAGGAGAGTGCAGCTGATCACACATCAGTTGGCTAGCCTTACCCTCAGAGATGTTGATGTGGAGAGTCCGAGCTATCCTATAGTGATGGACCAGTACGCGGATGTTTTCCCTGATGATGTCCTAGGTCTACCCCCTCGTAGAGAGGTAGAATTTTACATTGATTTGTACCCCGATACGACACCAATATCTACACCAGCATATCGTATGGCTCCCGCTGAGCTTCGTGAGCTGCAGGTACAGCCGGAGGACTTTCAGAGGAAGGGATTCATTCGACTCAGTGTTTCTCCCTAGGAATCCCTGATTCTATTCGCCAAGAAGGCGGATGGGAGCTTGAGGCTTTGTGTTGATTATCGGCGCCTGAACCAGGTGACCGTGAAGAAAAATTACCCACTCCTGAGGATTGAAGACCTCTTTGATCAGCTGAAGAGAGCATGGTGGTTCTTGAAGATAGACCTCAGATCAGGCTATCACCAGCTCAGAGTACGAGACAAGGATGTGCAGAAGACAACCTTCAGGTGTCGGTATGACCATTATGAGTTCTTGGTTATTCCATTCAGTGTAACCAATGCTCCAACTGTGTTTATGGGGCTCATGAATAGTATCTTTCAGCCATACCTCGATCGCTTTGTCGTAGTCTTCATTGACGACATTCTGATCTACTCGACTACTGAGGAGGAGCATGCCTATCATTTGCAGGTAGTACTGGACACACTCTGAGAGCACCAGATTTATGGTAAGCTCTCGAAGTGCCAGTTTTGGATTCGAGTGGTTCACTTTCTGGGACATGTCATATTGGAGGCTGGAGTTACAGTAGATCCGGCAAAGATTAAGGCAGTACTTTCTTGGGATCCACCCAAGAGTGTGAAGGAAGTACAAAGTTTCCTGGGTTTGGTTGGATACTACCGGAGGTTTGTGCTAGACTTCTCCAGAGTTACAGCACCACTATCAGCCTTGATGAAGAAGGGGAAACCCTTCGTTTGGTTGGAGAAATGTCAGCAGAGTTTTTAGGAGATGAGGTAGAGGTTGACTAGTGCACCTATCTTGAGGCTACTGGAGGAAGGCGTTGGGTATATAGTCTACTACGACGCATCAGGGAACATACTCGGATGTGTCTTGATGAAGGAGCAAGCAGTGATCGCGTATAGTTCTCGACAGCTAAGACAACACGAGCA
This sequence comes from Viscum album, assembly GCA_963277665.1. Classification (NCBI taxonomy): domain Eukaryota; kingdom Viridiplantae; phylum Streptophyta; class Magnoliopsida; order Santalales; family Viscaceae; genus Viscum; species Viscum album. Next base: position 807,179,503 of record OY728126.1, on the reverse strand, counting down.
GAACTACGCTACCCATGACCTGGAGTTAGCAGCAGTGGTCTTCACCTTGAAGATGCGGTGACACTATCTGATGGGAAAACGTTTTACAGTGTACTCTGATCACAAGAGTCTCAGGTATATCTTCTCTCAGAAGGAACTGAACCTAAGATAATGACATTTTCTTGAGTTCCTCCAGGACTATGACTTTGAGATAGTCTATACTCCTAGGAAGGGGAACGTTGTAGCAGATTCCCTCAGCAGGAGGTCTGGTATACAACTGCTAGGTGAGGCGACGGAGCAGCTGGATGCTTTATAGATATCCTTTGTGGATAGAGATGGAGCAACCTTCCTTCAATCTCTTACAGTCACTCCCCCACTTCTTCAGCAAGTCGGGGAGGCGCAGTGTGGGGACACTGACTGCGAGACACGACGTGCTCAGATATCCACAGGACTGTCACTCGATAGATTTTATGAAGGTGTGGAGCACATCATCATCTTCAGAGGACGTACCATAGTACCAGTGTCACTTCATGAGGAAGTGTTGGGGGAGTTCCACACATCCCCTCTAGCAGTACATCTAGGAGTGGCGAAGATGTACTAGGATCTCCGACGACAACACTGGTGGATGGGAATGAAGAAAGAAGTAGCAAAGTTTGTTTCTCGATGCCTCACTTGTCAGCAAGTGAATGCGGAGCATCAGGTACCAACATGCTTGGTTCAACCTTTAGAGGTCCCAGAGTGAAAGTGGGATGGGATATCCATGGACTTCGTGATGGGTCTTCCACATACATTCAGGGGACATGACTCTATCTGGGTGATCGTCGACCGACTCACCAAGTTGGCTCACTTCCTACCGATCAGAGAGTAGGGTTCAGTAGAGATCTTGTGACACCTATATGTATAGGAGATTGTGCGGCTACATGGAGTACCCACGATGATTGTCTCCAATCGTGATACACATTTTACTTCCCATCTATGGAAGGGGTTGCATGAGGATTTAGGGACGCAGCTTTGTTTGAGCACCGCCTTCCATCCTCAGACGGTTGGCCTGACTGAGTGGACTATTCAAACCCTTGAGGACATTCTCCGCGCTTGTGTCCTCGACTTCAGTCGCAGCTGGGAGGATCACTTACCTTTGGTGGAGTTTTCATTCAACAACAACTATCACTCCACCATAGAGATGAAACCTTTTGAGGCATTGTACGAGCGACCTTACAGATCACCTTTGTGCTGGACTAACCCAGGGGAGTCAACACTAGTGGGACCTGAGATGGTACGGGCTACCACAGAGAAGGTGCAGATCATACAGGAGCGGATGAAGACTGCACAGAGCAGACAAAAGTCATATGACGACAGGAGACAGATACCTCTGGAGTTTGAGGATGGCGACCACGTCTTTCTACGGGTCTCACCTCGATGAGGTTTGCAGAGATTTGGACGAGGCGACAAGTTATCTCTGAGGTTCATCGAACCTTTTTAGGCCCTTATCAGAGTAAGTGAGGTGGCATACCGCTTAGCTCTTCCACCTTAGTTGCACCGGGTGCACGCCGTCTTCCACGTATCCCAGCTGAGGAGATATGTGCATGACCCTTCTCACATCATCGACCATGTCGAGCTGTATGTCGACGATGGGGAGACTTTTATGGAGGTTATAGTGGAGATTGAGGATCGACAGGAGCAGGTCCTTCGTGGATGGTCGATACCTCTGGTATGCGTTCGCTGGCAGCACGAGAACCTCCAGGAGAGCACATGGGAGTGGGAGGCTCAGATGTGTGCTCAGTACCCCCACTTGTTTACCTAGTTGAGTTTTGGCTTATCGGGACGTAGATCCCTGAGGTGGGGAGAATGTAAAGAGATGGGATTTCCATGTAATTTTTTTAAATATATGAAAATTTTACGAGTCCGTGAAAATTTATGGCGCGTGATTCCGAGGCCCGGAGTGCCCGGAATGAATTTCTGAACTTTTTTTCAGGTACGTTCAGTAAATGCGCGTGCGGGTTTTTTTAACTTTTGAATCGGTGCTCGAAATTGAAATCCAAGGGCACCGTTGAACTCGTAATGCCGGTATTCGCTTAAGGAGACTTTCACTTCGATGATAGATGGTCGAGGGTAAAAGTTAGTTTTTGGATTTTTTGTGTAAGAATAAAATAAAAATAAAAGTGTGTGAAATTTTGATTTTTATTGGAAACACTCATGTGGGTGTTGGGAGGTGGGGTCCACCAGAACTAAACCTCCTCTTCATGCTTAATTGTGGTGGGGACCACCCGAGTTTTCAACAACCTCCCAAATTGAATTTAGGGGTGGGGACCACCCGACCCCAATTTATGGGGGGAGAAGAAACCACTCAACCCCCCTCTTTAATGTGGAGGAGCCTCTTGAGCTTCCTCCACATTATTTATGCCAATCCACTTTAATTAAATGTTCCAACCTAGGTGTTTAATTAGGCTATTCTGAATTTGGGCCAACGAATAAAGTTGGGGGAAACACATCAGTTGGCCATTTACTTTTTGGTGGAGCCTTGGGAGAAAATCTCTCCAACTAAGAACAATTTATTTCAATAAAGAATGCCGATGAAGAACACCAACCCCGACTTCGACCTTCTTCCTCAAGACTTCCTCCGACGCAGGACGTCTTCAACTATGACGAACCGACACACAAATCGACGATCAAGGAAAATGCTGATGACACCGACGTCCATCTTTTTCCCAACAATTCGTCTTCTTCCCCACGACTCCGTCGATGTATCAACCTGAGGTAGGGGTTTAATGCTATTTGTTTACCACTTTCCAGGTACTCCCTTCTTCTCTTGTTTGGGATTGGGAATGATTAAATTACGGAAGATCATGGTTGACGTTCTTTGGTTCGTTCTTGTGAACCGTATGCTACCACTCTAAACAGAGGGTGTTGGCCAAACTAACATGGCCCGACCCCCTCTGCCATTCTTCTTTGTGGTGTTCTTCAGAATGAAGGAAGGAGATGAAGGTGACGAAGGCAACGGTGCCGCCACCCGTGGCCACCGTGACCCGCACCGCCCCTGCGGTGCTCTGACCTCCCGGCCGAACCAGCCCCACACTCGTCGGCCGAGCCACCCTGGCTGCGCCGCCTACCGGCAGAGCCACCCCGACCGCGCCGCCCGCCGGCCGAGCCACCCCGGCCGTGCCGCCCGCTGGCCCCACCACCCTGGTCGCGCCATTCACCGGCTGAGCCGCCCCAACTCATGCCGCCCACCGGCCTCCCCAAACGGCCCACACCCCTCGCGGCGCCCTGATCGAACTGGCCCGCGCCCCTCGCGGCGCCCCGACCGAACGGGCCCACACCCCTCGCGGCGCCCCAGCCGGACCGGACCACACCCCTCGCGGCACCCCGGCCGAACCGGCCCGCACCCCTCACGGCGCCTCGGCCGAACCAACCCGTGCCCCTCGCGGTGCCCCGACCGAACCGGCCCTGCGCCCTCATGGGACCCCCGTGGCCGAGCCGCTCTCGCGAAAACCATGGGCTCCGCGACCCCTTGCGGCCCTCACGGCCTGCTGGACCTCCCAGCGGTTCGGGACACATTACGGGCCGGGCTGGGTCGACCCGAACCGGGTCGACCCCTGACAGGTCGGGCTGGTTCGGTCCGATCGGGTTGGATCGGACCCGGGCCCACTACGACTCGTATACTTCTTTTGGACATAACTTTGACACCAGACATCCGTTTGACGAACCGTCAGCGGTGTTGGGAACCTTGGAGCGAGACGGTACCTTTTAGTGATACCCCCACTGAGTTTTGGATTGAGATGGGGTACGGTCAGGTTGGGTCGAGCATGAATCCAACCTGGCCCCCAAGACTAAAAGACTACTAACTAACATACCGGGTGTTCGATTGACACGTCATCTGTTACGTTGAGAACCCTATGACATGACAAACATTTGTGATACTTCTTCGTGGGACTTCGCGATAGTTGGAGTATCAACCAGTAGCTTGTGAAGTGGATACTCCTGGAGACGAGCAAGCATAGTGCGAAGTCCTAGTAGCTGGCTGAGACCTGTTGACTGCTGACCATTTTGACTCGGAGTGACTCTACTAGCCCAGTGGGGAGCGCCTTGGTGTCACGACAGACCCACAGTGGGGAGTTCCTTGGTGTCGTGGAAGATCCATGATACTCGACAGGAGTACCTCAGCAAGCTATGAGGGGGAGCGCGCTTGGTGACGCGGCAGACCCACGATGGGGAGTGCGCTTGGTGACGTGGCAGATCCACAGTACTCGACAAGAGGAGTACCTCAATAGTCCAAGGTTAGTGGGAAGCATGCTTGGTGTCGCGGTAGTCCCACTGTACTCGATAGAGGAGGAGATCTCCAACAGTTGAGGTTTCGACAATGTGACTGGGGATGTTACTTGATACTACCCCTAGAATAAAATCCCGGTTGAGCTGAGTCAGTTTTTCTGTGTTTTCCTCATGATTGAGATGGATCACTTGATAAATTAGGTATATGTATGGTCATATAACTAAGTAAGGTTATCTATTGATTTCATATTTTTTAGTTTATCCTTGTTGGATTTTGTGAGACCTTGAGGGTCTCGGGGTCCCTATTGAGTATCGTTATACTCACCCCTGCACGGGCTATGCCCGCACCTTGTTGTGTTGGTTGCAGATGACGGACAATGCTGACTGAGGCTGAGAGTACCAGACTGGAAGGTGACCGGAGGTAGACCATACGACGTGTCGGTATGTGGAAGAGATGTACGGACGCGGAGTGCTGATGAGTCCATTTGTACCTACCCTTCAGGTAGGAATCCCGAATGACGACCCAATAGCTGCTTTTCTTTCTTTTTCTTCAGTTATACTTGTACCTTTACTGTTGGGATTGTATTCTGGACCCTTTTACTTTCAACACTCTTTTGTTTATACATTTTACTCGTGTTCGTATCTTGCTGTGTGTGTTTACAGGTTATAAAGGCAATGCCTTCCTAATTTTAGGGATTACGCCTTTGGTTCTAGTCGCCATCCCCTGGCCTATGGAAGGCAGGCTTGGGGTAGTCACAACATGGGCCTCGGGGGATGGGTTGTGACAGTAAGCCGTGCTCAAATAGACCTGAGATACCAGTGCCTCCTGAAGGCCTCTCCAAAAGTGAGAAGTGAACCGAGGATCACTATCCAAAACTATAGTAGGTGGATCTCCGTGCAGATGAATAATCTCTCTCACGTAGAGATTCTCCAACTCCTCGAATTTGTTTATATCATGAATGGGTATGAAGTGATCTGACTTGGTTAGCCTATTGATCACAACCCATATCACATTTTTCTTCCTCTAGGTACGAGGAAACCCAACCAAAAAGTCCAGAGAGATTTCATCCCACTTCCAAGTAGGGATTGGAAGTGGATGAAGTAAACCTGAAGATTTATGATGTCCGAACTTCACCTATTGAAACATATAGCAACACGAGACAAACTCAGCAATGCCCCGTCTCATACCTGGCCACCAGAACTGTCACCTCATGTCATATAAAATCTTAGTGGTTCCTGGGTTCACAACCCACTGAGAATTATGACAATCCCCCATTACAACCTTCCTTGTTTCTAACGGCACAAAAAAGTGATTCTGATAACATTAACACCCTCTTTATAGAACAACCACTGGGAAACTATCTCCCCACCATAAAGAGAGTCTCTAATGCTATGAAATTCATTATCAAGCTCTTGATTCTGAAGAATCATCTCGAGAAGAGTGGATGTCTACTGAATTCTGGCTAAAGAAACTTAAACCCCTTTCTCCTTAACTCCAATATTCCACTGTGCAAAAAGAGCCATCAGGTTCCACTCTTCTGAAAATTCTTTCACTACATGGGTTGGAAGTTTCCTTCTCAACGCATGAACAATGACATTCCCTTTTGCTAGAGTGTATGCGACGTCAAATTCGAAATATTTCAGGTACTCCACCCAATTACTCTAACAAAGATTCAAATATTTTTGAGTGAAGATATATCTCAAACTTTTTTGGTCTGAATACACAGTAAAACTTTTTCCATAAAGGTAATGCTGCTAACTCCTAAGCACATGCATCATAGCTACAAGATCAAGGTCATGGGTAGGATAATTCTTCTTGTGTGGTATAAGATGACGAGACCCATAAGCTACTACATGATCGTCCTGCATAATAACACAACCCAATCCTGAACCCAATGCATCACAAAAGACCACATAGTTGTTAGAGTTGGTGCCCTAGAAACCAAATACTTTTTAATTTATGATAAAACTATATTCATTGGATGAATATTAATAAACTATTTATCACATCATGATTGTTATTCTGTGTGAAATAGTATGTGATAATGTCCTAAGAATAACTGTCACCCTAAAAGGTCATAGTGGATCCCTGCTATGATGAGAATGTGGAAGTGCCATGACACTATTCTTGAATATATGTTCTATGGCCTGATGATATCATTTTAAGGGACACAAATGATACAAGCTATCAGGTATGGAGACTCATGAAACTTTGAGACACCTTCTCATGGTGTGCGTCCTTGATAATATCTAGGAGGATATTATGAGAACAAGACCCACCAGTAGGAAATACACATTCATAAGTGTCATTGGATGTTTCTATATATGGATGTGTGTATTGGTCCTTATAATTTAAGATTATTATTAATGGGTATTATGATTCTCACACTTAGATGTATTTACAAAAAATGTGACGATAGATGTCCGCGACGAGGTAGGATATATTGGCTGCATCACGAGTAATACTGCATTAATGAATAATGCAAGAAAGGATTTTTCACTTCTACGAAAGTAGATATCTTGGGACCTTTGATGGAAATGATATATCCTAACTAAATCCATGGCCATGGTTTTCTCTAGGAAAGTTCAATTCAGGGAAGTCAAAGAATGAGAAATAAAGCACATGGGTTGATGACACTTGCATGCAACCCACTTGATTGGAGATATCGAGATAAAGAGATTATATTACACGGTAAGAATTTGTATGAGGTGAAATGTCATTGCGACATCAAATTCCTTCTCTTGGGTGCCTTAACCCATTTCTAGATAGTAATCTTGGACTTTAGGAAAGTCTTCCTAATGCCAATGAGAAAGAGGGCTAAAGGGTCACACACTAAGTGTAGCCAATATCTCAGTTAAATAATTAATTTATTTAACAAGTTGAATAAATATTATTATCAGTTGTGGTTTAATAATTATTCAAATATGCCTGATCTTATTTATTTAATTGCTAGTTATTCGAGAGAATATATTATGCATGAAATATTTATTTATCGGCGAATAATATTGTTATATTTATTTAATTAATAAATAGTCATTATTCAAGACCTAATAAATATTGAAGAGGATTGGCAGATTAAGTTATGGGTATGGTGAGAAATAATATTAAATATTATTTGGTTAAATAATATTTAAATATAACGTGCAAGTTAATCACTTTTCATGGAAATAATAGAATTGATATTATTATTTGACATGCGGTTTCACATGGACTAATAAATTAAGTAATGACACCTATGCTAATTTTTATTATTACCTGGTGAATTAAATTCCCCGTTATGTTATTATTCTCTATATAATCCAAGGGGTTATTTGACCGAATAACCAATCATTATGTGCACAACATCCTTGGAGAAAAGATCTTAAGCCTAGATAACTCTTCCCTCTTCAAGAACGCTCTTAATAACGAGAGAGATCTTCCTACACAGGATCTAGGAGAATGATTTGGAAGCGATTCTCAAGGCTATTGAAGGCAGATATCATAAGCCCAAGGATCTTCCATGCTAGAACCCAGAGACTCCTTCAACGACGTTCAGAGATACGTGGAGCATGTATGGATCACCTCTAGAGGATTCCTATACTTGGATTCTACATCGTAATGAAGCCACACCTTAGACCCATAGTCAGATACATCAGCGAAGAAAGAATCACCTTGGAGGTAATTATATAATTTAATTAACTTAATTATAAAAAAACATGTCGATCCTCTCTTCTCGGTTACAGGTTCTCTCTTTTTTATTTTACCTTTGATTCAATTATGTGGATACTGGCGTTCATCATCATATTGATCCCGGATTAATCATTGATTATAAAAATTTTCAAAGTTGGGTACACCCCCATCCTGTGCTTCCACTGCGTCCAAAACATTCAAGTGGTATCAGAGGGGTTATATTTTTGTTTATAATTATTTAAATAATTCATTGATGATTTACGCTTTAATAATTTATTTTTTCAATTCATGTTTAATCATTCTTGTAATCAGAATTTTGGGATTTGTTCATCCCTTATCATTTCTCACAGATGTAACAGAAATGAATAATTTTATGATTAAAATTAAATTGAGGATCTCATCAGGAGGTGCTAACAGTTCTATCTAGACAACATAAGAATACACACTGTGTAGTTGGATCTACATGCCGTGTATTTGTGTTCAATACATCCGGAGTAATTCAACAATTACTCAAGTTGTGTGCATTAATGACACATGATGTAGTTAGTTATTACACTGCTTGTTAACCATGACAGAATGGCACATGGTCAGCCAAACTACACTCTATGTGGCCCACTGGACACAGCGTGTATCCCCTTCGGGTTAGGGTCAAGTCGTGTATCCCATACACGGCTTGCCCTGCTGGTGACCATGTAATGCAGAATCTACATGGTGTGTGGCCTACTGGACACACCGTGTACTCTAAAGATTTCCGAAGTACACCTCACATTCCATTTCCCTAGGAATGTACTTCGAATGGATGGTGAGGAGGGTACATGCCATGTAGTCGGATCTACACGCCATATACTGTTTCTAGATTATGTAGATTTAAAAAAAATTATTATTATTTTACGTAACCCTTGAGGCATGTACCTTCATGTGGATGTAAATCTGGGAAACAACATGTGATAAGTATTTGATATATATATATATATATGTTTAATTAACATCTACGTAATATTCAAAGATTTTCACATCATGTATGAGTTTTATTACAATTATAATTCTTTGTGCATGTTGCATGTCACAAAGAATAAAGTGTATACAAGTATAAATACATGCTGGGTAGTTTTGGATGGGTATTCACTGAGTTGCTTCCAAATTACAAGTTATGTACAAGGTTATGGATGAGAATCTCAAGGAAATTCAGAAAAGGATTAAGATAAAAACGATTGATTAATTAAAGATAATGATTAATTGATTCAAGCATAATTTATCTTAATAAGAATGATTAAAGAATTGAATTCTAGTTTTATTAAATGCCTAATTCATTACATGTATGTGGATGATCATGATTTAGACAAGACCTTTGTATGTGATTGGTTCTCTTTTAATTTATTTATTAAATTAAAATTTTTGGCCTACGTGTATTATCCTCATTAATATGTAGAGCCTGCGTGCCCATGATTTCTTTTATATGAACCCCATTTTACCCTTCACCTGCGTGTGAGTTAAAAGAATATGTAATGGATAGAGATCCCAAGCTAGTGGAGGCATTTCAAGTTAGGAGCTGAGGTGAAACCAATCCAAGTAGATACAAAGGTGGACATGTGGAAAGCTGTAAACACGAACCTTAAACAGTTCAAGGTGTTTCTCCCCTAGGTCAGGGTTAGTTTAACAACCGCTAGATAAACTAACCAATAGTAAATATCATGGTCATACCCTTTATTTTATTTCTGTCAGTTGTATGGTTATTCATTATGGATGTTTGACGCGATCACATAATTAATGAACTAACAAGCAAACAAGATAAAAATGGCTTATGCGTAAATAGTATCTATACATGGTTAATCACTTAAGTATATCCCACTTAACATTAAAAAGCATGTGAAAAGATAATAATTGGCAATTAACACATAAAGGATAAAATACCTCAATTAAATATTAAGTTAGTATAGCCTTCCATTACTTTGGTTAGAACCAAATCATAGTTCAAAGTGCTTGACCAACCCTAGTTAGGGTGCTTTTAATTATCGGGGTATTCTAATTTGAAGTTTTGGGCCGACTTAACTTAGTTTACATCAAGGGTTGACCGACCTAGAAGGACTTGGTTAACTAAGAGGAAAAAGTTGAGGAAATCCAAAATTAAGGATTTCAGGATTGGGGAGTCCACTCAATAGATCAATGAGTTGTGAGTTAATGTAGTTTACATTTGGAATGCCTACCTAAAACCTTTAAAGTTGCTTGACCAGCCCTTCCAAGAAACAAGATATTCCGAAGCTAATGGTGAGGACTATTGAGTTTCAAAAAACTACTGGGAGACTGATAGATATTAATTTATTAATTTGTCTATATTTATCATGATAAAGTACTAAAACTCTGTTTATCTTAATTCGTATAAAAAACAATCAAAATGACATCAAGCACATCGTTTTGATCCATACAAAAGAAGGAAAACCTTCTCACTGACACTAATTTCCAAGAGTGGCAAAGAAACCTTTGGGTTATCCTTCACCATGACAGGGAACTTTATGTGCTGGAAGATCCTTTACTAGTTGTGCTTGGAAATGAGGCGAGTGATGCGGAACTATATATGAATGAGAAACATTTAAAAAACACTACAGATGTTCAGTGCCTAGTGCTATCATCCATGACTAATGAACTCTTGAAGAAAAATGAGGAAATGGATGCTTATAGCATGATGTATCACCTTTGGGATCTCTATCAAGAGAAGGTGAGACAGGAGAGGTATGAAATCTCCAACACTTTGTTCACTACTAAGTTTGGAGAGTCTGCGCCAGTTGGACCACATGTAGTCAAGATTATTGGCTACATTGAGCATCTGGACATCTTAGAGATTAAATTCCCAGATGAGTTGCGTACATAACTCATACTATCATCGCTTCCTAAAACCTTCTCTAATTTTATTATCAATTATAATATGATCAATAATGAGAAGATTCTTTTAGTGATTCTTACCCTAATTCTCTAAATTGATAAGGACATGGGGTGTGAAAAACCAGCAGTCCTTATGGTGAATAGAAAGAGGAAGGACAAAGCAAATGGCCTTAAGATTTACAAACAATCTAAAGCCTCTGAGAACCATCCAACCAAGAAGAAGAAGATCTTGAGTCAGGGCAAGGAAATAGAGGCAGTATGCTTTGCATGTGGCAAGTCAGGCCACTGGAAGAGGAACTACACCCAGAGGAAAGAGGAAGCCAAAGGTGCATTCGTTATCGAGTGCAATCTTTCCATTCATACACATTAGGTATTAGATATAGCTTGTGGGACTCACATCTATATTCAAATATAGGAAACAAGTAGATTTTGGAAAATTGCCCAAGGATAGGTGGATCTGCAAGCTTCCAATGGTGCAAGGATGGATTATTTTTCCATTTGTGACTACCACCTCACATTGCCGATGGGAATGGTTTTGGTTTTACATGAATGTTATTATGTAACTAGTGTTTCCAAGAACATAATTTCTATATCGAGTTTAGATACAGATGGATTTATTTTCAAGTTTGGAAATAAGTGTTGTTACTTTTATAAGGACAACATATGTTATGGTATGACACATTTAAATAATGGTCCGTATATATTAAATTACAAGAACCAAGTGTTGGAAATTGATAATGAACCAAGTTCACATGACTCATACAACACCCCGTTGTGGCATCACTGCCCTGGTCATGTAAATGAGAAGCACCTGACAAAGATCTGTCAGGATGGTTATTTAGACTCTTTCGGGCTAAAACCACTTGACATATGTCATGCTTGTTTACAAGGGAAAATGACCAAACCACATTTTGGTGGACAAGGTGAAATGGACATAGAGCTTCTAGGATTGGTACACACTGATTTGTGTGGACCATTTCTAGTAGAATCTAGAGGTGGATATTCTTACTTCATTAATTTTATTGATGACTTGAGTAGATATGGCTATGTCCACTTAATGAGGTATAAGTTTGAGTCCTTTGAGAAATTCAAGGAGTTCAAGAATAAAGTAGAGAATCGTCATGGTAAGAAGATAAAAAGGTTCAATCGGATCGAGGTGGAGAATATCTTAATAAAGAGTTCATTGACCTTTTACAGGAGTCTAGGATTCTATCTCAACTCACTCCACCTTATACACCACAGTGGAATGGTGTTAGTGAAAGGAGGAATCGTACCTTGTTGGACATGGTAAGGTCAATGATAAGTCATGCAGATCTTCCATTATCCTTTTGGGGATATGCATTATAAACTAAATCATACAAATTAAACTAAGTACCAACCAAGGTGAAAAATGGGATTCCATTCGAGATATGGAGCAGAAAGAACCCCACTTTTTCACATACATGTGTATGGGGATGCGAGACATTTTCTAAGGCTTTCTCAGGCAACAAACTAGCATCTCAGGGCAAAAAGTGTATCTTTATAGGGTATCCCAAGGAAACAAAGGGATACTACCTATACAACCCCTTAGACAAGAAAGTGACAATTTTCTAGATAGACTGTCTTTCTTGAGAGGGAGAACATCCTCAAAAAAATAGTGGGAGAAAGGTTGACTTCAATGAAGTTGATGCTCAAGATACATAGGATTTGGTACAGGAACAAGTTCCACAGGCCCCTGTGGAAGAGGTAGTTCCTGAAACACATGTACTATGTCACAAGAGAGGTAAGGGAACCGGAGAGGTATAGTTTTCTTGTCACCGAGGATGGTGACTCATTATTGTTGGACAATGATAAAACCCTCTCCTACAAGGAAGCACTAGAGAGATCAGAAGCTACAAGATGGATAGAAGCTATGAATTATGAGATGGATTCCATGTATTAGAACCAAGTCTGGGTTCTGGTCGATGTTACAGTTGATGTAAAACCCGTTGGGTGTAAATGGGTATTCAAAAAGAAAATGGACATGGAAGGTCAAGTTAGTACCTATAAAGCAAGGATAGAGGCTAAAGGTTTTAAATAGCGTCAAGGAATTGACTATGATGAAACCTTTTCTCCAGTTTCTATGTTTAAATCCATAAGAATCATACTTTCCATAGAATCTTTCCATGACTATGAGATTTGGAAGATGGATGTCAAAACTACATTCCTTAATGGGAACCTTTAGGAAGATGTATATATGACACAACCAAAAGGGTTTGTGGCACTAGGTGATGCTAAAAGGGTATGCTAGTTTCAAAGATCCATTTATGGATTAAATAATGCATCCAAATCATTGAACATTCGATTCGATGAAGCCATAAGAGAATTTGGTTTCATTAAGAATGAATGTGAGCCATGTGTTTACAAGTAGTTTAATGGGAATGTGGTCATTATCCTAGTAGTGTATGTTGACGACATATTTCTTATTGGAAATGACATACTAGTCTTGAAATCAGTCAAGGACTAGTTGAACAAGTGATTCTCCACAAAGGACTTAGGAAAAATAGCCTACATTCTAGAGATCAAGATCATTTGTGATAGATCCAAGAGGCTGCTTGGAATAAGTCAAAGTACATACATTGACCAAATACTAAAGAGATTTATTATGGAACAATACAAGAGGAGATTAGTTCTAGTGTCACATGGTATACATCTTTCTAAGAAAATGTGTCCCTAGAAACAACATGAGAAAGATAGGATGATTAAGATTCCATATGCTTCCGTGATAGGATCTATCATGTATGCCATGTTATGTACCATACTTGATGTTGAATATACACTAAGAATGGTAGAAAGATATCAAGAAGATCCAGAATAAAATCATTGGATTGCTGTCAAGACTATACTTAAGTATATGAGAAGAACTAAGGATAGGTTCCTAGTGTAAGGAGGAGATTGAGATCTTGTCATCAGAGGGTATGTCGATGCTAGTTTTTAGACAAATCAGAATGATCTAAAGTCGCAATCAGGATATGTTTTCTTTCTCAAAGAAGGAGTTGTGAGCTGGAAGAGTTCAAAGTAGTCAATTGTCGATGATTATAAAATAGAGTTTGAATATATAGCGGCTTATGATACAACCAAGGAAGCTTTTTAGATTCAAAACTTTATCCATGATCTTGATGTGGTGCCTAGCAGTAAAAATCCCATTACATCGTATTGTGATAATACTAAGCGGTGACTTTTTCAAAAGAGCCAAGGTCACATCAATGGAAAACACACATACTCTGAAAGTATCACCTCTTGATGGATTTTTATCAAAAGGGTGAAGTTGCAGCGAGTATAGTGTCCATGGAAGTGAATGTGGTGGACCCCTTGAAAAAAGGCCAATATTAAAAAAATCATGTATATCATGTGAGAGCTAGCGAACAGAAGGTTGTTAGCAGTTGGCTCTAGTGCAAGTGAGAGTTTGTTGGAGTTGGTTCCCTATAAACCAACTTCTTTGTACTTTATGATAAACATGTATTCATTGGATGGATATTAATAAACTACTTATCATATCATGATTGTTCTTCTGCATGATATAGTATGTGATAATGTCCTAAGAATAGTTGTTTCACTAAAAGCTCATAGCGGATCTATACTATGATGAGAACCTTGAAGTTCCATGCCACTATTCTTGAATATATTTTATATGTCCGGATGATATCATTTGAAGGGACACAAATGATACAAGCTATCAGGGGTGGAGACTCATGAAACTTTGAGGCACCTTCTCATGGTGTGCGCCCTTGGTAATATCTAGGAGGATATTATAAGATCAAGACCCACCAGTAGGAAATCCACATTCACAAGTGTCATTGGATGTTTCTATCTGCGGAGGTGTGTATTGATACTTAGACTTTAAGATTATTATTAATGGGTATTATGACTCGTGCACTTAGATGTATTGACTAAAACCCTGATGATAGATGTTCACAGTGAGGTAGGATATGTTGGGTGTATCATGAGTAATACTACATTAATGAATAATGAGAGAAAGGATTTGTCACCTTTATAGAAGTAGATATCTCATGAACTTTGATGGAAATGATATAGCCTAACGAAATCTATATTCATGGTGTTCTATAGGCAAGTTCAATTCTAGGAAGTCAAAGAATGAGAAATTAAGCACATGGGTTTATGGAACTTTCATGCAACCCATTTGATTAGAGATATTGAGAAAAAGAGATTATATTACATGGTAAGCGTTCGTATGAGGTGACATGTCGTTGCGACATCAACTTCTTTCTCTTGGGTTCCTCGACCCATTGCTAGAAAATAATCTTGGTCTTTAGGCAAGCCCGCCTAGTGTCATTGAGAAAGAGTCCTAGATGGTCACACATTAAGTGTAGCCAGTATCTCAATTAAATAATTTATTTATTTAACTAGTTGAATAAACATTATTCCTGATTATGGTTTAATAATTATTCAAGTATGCATGATTGAATTTATTTCACTGCTAGTTATTCAAGAGAATATATTATAGATGAAATATTTATTTACCAGTGAATAATGCATATATATTTATTTAATAAATAAATATTCATTATTCAAGGCCTGATAAATATTGAGGAGTACTGGTGGACCAAGTTATGGGTCCGGTGAGAAATAATATTAAATATTATTTAGTTAAATAATATTTAAATATAACATGCAAGTAAAGCATATGTTATGGAAATAATAGAATTGCTATTATTATTTGACATGGGGTTTCACATGGAATAATAAATTAAGTAACAAGACCTATGCTAATTATTTATTATTACCTGGTGAATTAAATTTCTTATTATGTTATTATTCTCTATATAATCCAAGGGGTCATTTGACTAACTAATCATTCATTGTGTGCACAACATCGTTGGAGAAATGATTTTAAGCCTAGAGAACTCTTCCCTCTTCAAGAACACTCTCAAGAACGAGAGAGATCCTCCTCCAATGGATCAAGGAGAATGCTTTGGAAGTGATTCTCAAGGCGATTGAAGGTGGACATCACAAGTGCAAGGATATTCCACGTTAGAACCCAAAGACTCCTTTGGCGATGTCCGAAGATATGTGTATCACATGTGGATCACCGCTAGAGGATTCTTATCCTTGGATTCTACATCGCAATGAAGCCACACCGCAGAACCATGGTCAGATGCATCAATGAAGAATGAATCCCCTTAGAGGTAATTCTATAATTTAATTAAACTAATTATAAACAAAATATGTCAATCCTCTTTTCTCAGTTCCAGGTTCTCTCCTTTGTCTTTTATCTTTGATTCGATTTCTTAGATATTGGAATTCATCATCTTATTGATCCCAGATTAATCATCAATTATGACAATTTGAAAAGTTAGGTAAATTCCCATACCGCACTTCTGTTTTGACTGAAACCTTTAATAGCCATGCCCGACCTTTGGAAGAGTCAACACCAGTGTAGTAGTCAAAATACATTTCAGCTCAACAATAGAACTCTGACATTTATCATTACAAGAAAACTTCAACCCCTTCTCAGTTAGAGCTATCATCAGAGAAGACAACTTCGAGAATTCCTTCATGAACCAATGATAATATCCAGCTAAGCCCAAGAAGCTTCTAATCTAGAAGACATTTCATGGTTTCTCCCAATTCATAACATCCTTTACCTTCATAGGATCAATTGACATACCCTGATCAGACACCATGTGTCCCAAGAATTTCACTTCTTTAATCCATAAATCAAACTTTGAAATCTTGGCATAGAGTAGGTGATTTCTCAGCAGAATCAGAATTGTCCTCAGGTGATGCACATGATCCTCCTTGGATTTAGAGTAAATAAGGATTTCTTTTACAAAGACTACCAAAAAGGTATCCAGATATTCATGGAAAATCCTGTTCATTAAATCTATAAAAACTATAGGATCATTTTTTAGACCAAAGGTCATAACAAGGTACTCATAATGGTCATACCTACTCTGAAAGGAGGGTTTTTGAATGTCAGATTCTTTTATCCTCAACTAATGATAACCATATCAGAGTTCGATCTTTGAAAACCACTTTGTCCCTTTCAACTGATCGAACAAATTATCAATCTATGGAAACAGATACTTGTTCTTTACTGTAACTCGATTGAGCTTTCGGTATTCAACACATAGGCTAAGAGAACCATAACCTTTCTTAGTAAATAGAACCGATTCCACCCAAGGTGACACACTAGGGAATATAAAGCCTTTCTCAAGAAGATTTTCTAATTAGGACATCAACTCTTTCATTTCAATTAGATCCATTTAGTAAGAGGGAATATAAACTAGTTGAGTGCCAGACATTATGTTAATGGAAAACTTGACCTCCCTTACTAGTGACAAACCAGATAAATCAGAAGGAAACACGTCGGGAAACTCGACGAAAATTCGAAGGAGATCATTGCTCAAATATTCTTGCTCCAAATCAAAAGAAAACATTGATATTACTTTCCCCAAATTCGGATAAGAAGGTCCGACTCTACTAAACCTTGGGTCCCAATCTCCTTGAAAGACAAGAGACACACCGCTAGGTGTAGTAAAGTATACCCACTGAAGATAACAATCAATACATGATTTATTGGCAATGATTCAACCCATACTGAATATGACATCAAGAGATTTCATGTTAAGGACTATAAAAATCCAAGCTAGATCGACATCAAATAGAGAGAATATGAAAGTAGTACTAAAAAGACCCCACTCTCTCTTTGTACCAAGGGGTGTGTAATATCCATTGCACAAGATAAAAAATCCATAGAAAGATTAAGTATATTACCAATATGGGTTGAAATAAATGAGTGAGATGCAGAAATATCAAATAGAGAAGTTACTAATGATGAAGCTATAGTAATGATACCTCTCATAGTTGTTAGACCTATGTCTGCTTACTCTGAAAACTCTTACACTATGTGAAGTAGCTTCATTTCAGATGCATGTGGTTGGAACCATTTTATACATGAAGCATCTGATTTCCCCATAGTTTTAGGAGGAACTTATGATCTTGTTCCACTATACAGAGTAGAAAAGTTGTGGCAGAATCTCTGTAAGTGTCCTGGACATCTGCAGGAGCTACAGTTCTTGGGCGCCTCAATGAAAACCCTCTTAGAATGTCCTGGATTACCTTTTAGAAAATCAAAGGACTTCATCCTCACATTTTAGGAGGTCTGTAATGACTATGTCGTCAAGAACTGCTGTGAGAATCATCAAGCTTATGTTTTCCTTTGAAGGAACTAACGCTACCACTGGGAGGAAAATAACACATGATAACCCCAAATTTCAATCCAGGTCCATCTAAGCCATCATCTCCATATCCAGTACATTAGTATAAGTTGGAATCTTTAGCAAGAAAACCTGATAATGAATATCTGATCTAATTCCTAACTCGAACCATTGATCCTTCATCCTCTCATTAGGTATAATCTCAGGCTCAAACTGCACCAACTCAGCAAAGCGATTTGAATACTCATTCACAGGTCTGTCGGTCTGATCAAGATTGAAAAACTCCACAACCTTAGCTAACACCATTGACTCTAGATATAACTATTTGGTGAAAATAACCTTGAAGTATTTCCACTCTAAGCTCTCATGTTTCTTCACCATCACCATCGTTTCCCACCATCTTATACTCAATCCTTCCAGCATGAAGGTGGAACACTTTAACTTGATCTCGTCTGGTGTCTCTAAGAACTCAAACAAACATTCTATCATAACCAACCATTCCTTATCATGTTAGGGATCAGTGGAGCCTTTTAAAACAGGTGGCTTATGAAGAATGAACCATTGAGAATGATTTTGCAGAACATCCCCCATAGGATTTATAGCTGGAGCCTAAACGATAACTAGAGGTGGTTCCTGTTCTAGAGCTTGGACAGTGTGCACAATCACCTCAAATAGATTTGGATCCATTGGATGATTCGATCAATGTAATTTAGCAGTAAATTCCTCCTGGATCCGATTTGCATGTCTTCTCAGAGGCATGGTTCAACACAACATCAGCAGACAATAAGAAAGACATTAGACTAACACTCAAACTAAAAATAAGGTAAATTATTCCCAATAGATGGAACAAAGAGATTTGGATTTCACTACATCCAAATCAAAATAGGGAAAATACTAGAATTAATCCACAAGACGTCCTTCCCTAACCACCCCTGTAAACTTAAGGTTCATTTGAATGAGATATGGAAAGCCACTCAATCACAACTACATCATAAGTCCTGAAAAGATTTCAACTGCATACTAAATTTAAGGAAAAATCTCAACAAATTCCTCTGATACCATTTTGTCATGAACCAGATCGGGTACCCTGGTAACCCAGTAATCAAGCTGGCCCTGACATAGAATGAAGGGTATTCCCGATCCCCATGAGTTGATTATTAGCACCTGGAATCATATAACATGCAAGTGGGAACAAATTTTTCAAAAAACATATCTGAAGCAAAATAAACAAGATAGTATGCATAAAAAAATAAACTCCACTGGGAGTAATGTACCAGAATTCAACAAGGAATTAAATCCCAAAGTACTACAACCCAAGTGCAAAAATAGGGGAAAACAACCCAAGTCCTAAAGGACACAACCCACCACGTCCTATGTTCAACAGCTGGATCCACCTCCAAATGATCCTTTCCCCTTGCTTGAACCTGGAGGGAGATAATCTACAAACACCCTAAGGCACAAGTAGGGTGTGAGATAAAAATCCTAGAAGGATCTCACCAAGGATTCCATAACATATGTCAAAAATAGATTAACCAAAGTAATGATTTCAATTTTAAAATAAATAGGTTTGTCATATCAAATCATATTTAAACAAATCATGCTATATAGTTCAAATGATGGAAAATACTTTAAGAAAATGCTTGACAATTATGGAATATTTCTAAAACAATGGATTAAATAAAACTGTTACATAAAATAGTTTTTGTAAATTTTGAAGGCATGTAAATTAGTTTTACAACATTGACATACATTTATTTCTCAAATATAAAACAAGTGAGCAACATGGGCATCTTCCAAATAGGCATGATAGTATTTTTAGCTATAGGACTCCACAATCTCTAAGTGATATTACAAATATGTGTATACACACTTCCCCTTAATACTGGCCAAAGGAAACTCATCACCATCTCATCGGGGATGTGACCCGCTGCATGTATATTTTAGAACATTGTAATAACATAGAGTGTATCTAAATAACTCAACAACTACCTAAGACTTGAATGTTCTCTTACACAATCAATGATGAGAAAATTATTTTAAGACTACTTAAAATAAAATTAAATCCCATTCTTTCATTTCAATTCCATTTTTCCATTTAAAATCAAAATGGACTTTAATAAAAACATGCCTCTTTTATAAGATAAAACCACTAGTTTTTTATCAAATATTTTAAAGACAATTTCCCAAGTTCAAAGTCCATTAAAAACAAATTCAATCCATTTAACAATTCATTTCCATGATTAAATTCAAAATTTTAATTGAAATTATTTCCATTAAATCCACAATTTAAATTAAACAATTTAAATTAACCAATTTCCACAAACACACCCCAATTCAATGGAATAGGGTTTTTTTTTTAAAATCTCATGCCAAAGCCATTTAAAATCTCCCAATTCACAGGAATTGGATTTTATTAAATAAATTGAAATCAAGTTTGAGAAATTGAATTTAAATCAAGAAATTAAAAGTTAATCATTTAGGCTAAACAGGATGGAATCACCAACCTTTTCCCAAAATGAAACACTCGCAAAAACACCCATCAATGAGAAAAAAGATGAAGAATACCTTGAAACTAAACCTAGAAATGAGATCCAACATCATAGAGAATATATCCATTAATTATAGGATGATCTATTGAAATCCCAAAGGAGGAGAAAGATATAAAGATGAATAACGAAGGAGAACACTTACCCAGGAATCACACCGCAAGCGCAACAATGATCAAATGCCAAATGAGAGGATCTGGAAGGGATAAAGAGCTTCAAGATCACATGGGGAAGGCTTTAAGTAGAGGGAGAAGTAATTGAAGTATATGATCAAATATATCTCAATTGTGCTGTCCCTCTAAAAAAATGCATTTGGGATATTATACGACATGTAATACTCTTTCACGTTATGAAATAGTTCATATTAGAAACCACTAAAAACATGTTGCCTAGAATTAAAAATTGTTCATTAAATAACTCACAATGTGTAAAGACTAGTAATGATGTGTAACCTTCAAATCATGAAGCCTTTCACAAATTGCCTCTAGAAACCATTACACATTGTTTAACCTAATTACACGGTGTGTAACCCTCTGACAGCCTGTAGAAAATGATGGTTAAAGATGAGAGTCCAAAAAATATCTAACTTTACCATTATATGTATCATCCCAATTCATCCTCAATACTACATGTTCAAAGAAAATAAAAAACCATGATAAGGTTAAAGGAATACCTGTCATATTGGTAATAGGATGTTACACAATGACTACAATATAAGGTGGTCGAGGTTCTCTTCATAAAATTGTAAACCTGAAAAAATATTAATCTTCTTGATTAGATGGACTAAGTTTTTAGTTTTGGATTTCTCATATTGTTGGATTTTGTATTGGATATGCAATTTTCTATAATCTCTACTTCAAACATGAATTACTGATTTATAATTTGTTACTGCTTTGAATTTGGTGCTACCAGCAACTATCCTTTGGTTATAGATTTGTAGAAATTCCCACTCCTGGTTTCAATTGTTCCAGGTTTTTTTTTGAGGAAATCAGGCTCAATAATACTATCATTTGGCTGATCCAAGCCTTGAATGCCTAGTATTCTTTGGTAGAACATGCATCCATTTCAAGAAGATGACTTCTTATGGTGGATTGCACATGTTTGGATGCATGGTTTATGTTTGTGGTGCTAAATGTTGAATAAAAAATATCACCGACAAAGATGACCATTTCCCATGGTGGGTGACCGATAGGAATGACCAGCCCATGGTGGGTGACTGCTAGGGATGATCAGCCACCAGAGACCCACTGCAGGAGGCTGGTTCCACCCAAGGAAATCATGCAGTGTTTGGTGCTATTCAAAGAAAACCATAGTGGGAGTTGGTGACTAGAGAAATATTACAGAGACCATTTTAATATGTTCCTCCTCTCGGTCTTTAAATATTGGTGTTTCTGTTTGGGAAATATCATGGGGAATTTGTAATCTGTGTATTCCTGTTTGAATAAAAAAACCTGCGGCCTTAGGTCACCTTGGAAAAACTACGTAAATCTGCGTTCTTTTTGTTCCCCCTGCTTTGAGTGCATAATTTAGAGAGAGAGGGTGAGAGCTTAGAACAAAAAACATGATTTCAAACCCACTGTTCGCACACCTAAAAATCTGTGAATCTGCAGGTGTCCATAGACTCGGGCAATTGATTTCTGTCATGTATATATGTTTTTTTATTTTCTGCAAGTATGATCAGATGAATTTAATCTGGAGGGAGGTAGTGTGTGTGGAAGATAATAGATAATATAGTTTTTTTTCAAAGGGGGCCTTTTTTTATCGTGGTGGAAAAAAATAGAGTGTTTTTTTTTGGATTTTTTGTGGATGTGAAGTCGAAAGGTGGTGGTGGAGGCACGCAAGGAAAATGGGTGGGGGAGTATAGAGTTGGCCACTACCATTCAAATAAAAAGGTATTTTTGGTTAAAAATTTGAGTTGACACTATAATTTTTTTTGAAAAAAAATTGGGAATAAATTTTGGTGTTCATTTGGAATCCGATTTAAGAAATTAAATAGTCGATTTCGACATTGTCAACTATTCCAAATTCATTGAAACTGTGTGTTTGTTAGAAATCATGATATATTTTTTGATAGAGAATATACAAGCCTAAAGTAGTATAGTATCACCCTAGGAGTATATCCTAGATACATATATTAGGACCACAAGTACTTCTAGACATAGAAGTATGGTGTCCAACACCAAATTTGTGGTCAAGAAATTTGGTGGGATAAATAATTTCAACACGTTTCAATGTGAAGTTTTGAATGTTCTAACTCGTTAGGAATTATATATCACCTTGGAAGAAAATACCACTGACATATCTAATGGTGATTGGAGGAGTCTCAATGGTCAAGCATGTAGTACGATCCATCTTTGTTTGTCTAAAGATCATAAATACAATGTGATGCGAGAGACCTCTGCAAAAATCTTACAGAATATTTTGGAGAATAATTACATGGCCAAAAGCATAAAAAACGGATCTAATTGAAAATGAAATTGTCCAGATTTCAGTATAAGGAAGGCATGTCCATGATTGAACACCTAGATGGTTTTAATAAAATCCTGAAAGATTTTCAATGTTTGGAAGTAATGACCAGAGATGAAGATAAAACATTCTATGTTGAAATCTCTACCAGAGAGTTATGATCAAATTACTATAACATTTTTGTATGGTAAGGATGAGGTAAAATTTGTTAATGTATCAAATATCTTAGTAAATAATGATTACAAGTGGAAGGACAAGTATGATCATAGATATTTCACACCGGAGACATTGATGAAAACTACAGGAAGATCATATGGTAGGAAAACTAGAGGATTCAGAAGTGATGAATGAAGATTAAAGTCAAAGGTGAGTCCATCTATAGACTTCCAGCGAAAGATGATTGTGTCTACAGTCATCAAAAAGATATCTAGAAGAAGGATTGTCCCAAAATTAAGAAACCAAAGGTTAATGTTGTATAAAAAACTAAGTATGTTGAAGATAATGATTTCATCATTTCCTTAATGATCAACCATTAAAAATATTGGATTCTTGATTTGGTTGTTCATTCTATATGTGGAAGAATCATGATTGGTTTTCAAACCTCAAGGAGTAAGATAAAAATTATGTTTTTATGGTAAATAACCACTCTTTCCACATGAGAGGTATTAAAACAATATAGTTGAAGATGCATGATGGTATAACTCGATGACATACATATGTGATATATGTACCAGAATTAGAGAATAACCCCATATCGCTTGGAGTCTTGGATAATCTTGGTTACTGGATAACCATTAAAGATAGAGTAATGAAAGTTATCTATGGTTCACTCATTGCAATGAAAGGTATTTGAAAAGGTGTTGTATTATTAGAATGCTGAGACTATTATAGGTGGAGTAGTGATATCAAAAGAGAGTATTATAATTGGTAGAACACGAAGGACCATAAGGAGACCTTCTTGGTATGATGACATGGTTATCTATTCTCTTTTTTTAATTGAAGATGATGTTATAGAAAACTATTAAGATGTTTTGGATATCAAAAAATTAATCAGTGGAAGTTTTCCATGGAAGAGAAAATTAGTTCACTGCATCAGAATTAGACATGGGATCTAGTTCCTCCTCTAAAGGATAAGATGGTAGCTATGGGGACCAAGTTCAAACATTATTTGGACATGATCAATGTGTCTTGTACTTTATATTCATAAGGGAATTGTAAAGGCCACAATGAAATTTCATTTTTTTGTTTGACCAACAATGTGGTAATATTTATCATTAAGGTGGAGATTGTTGAATGATACTAAAAAACATCACCACTAAAGATGACCACTACATATAGTGGGTTACCTCCAAGGATGAACAGCCGCCAGAGACATGTTGTAGGAGGCTGGTGTTGCCCAAGTAAATCCTTTAGTGTTTGGTGAAATTCAAAGAAAACCACAACGAGAGTTGGTGACCGCTAGGAGAAATATTTTAGTGGCCATTTGAATTTGTTCCTCCTCTATGGATTTAAATATGGGTACTGTTTGGTGTGAAATATAATGGGGAATTTGTAATCTGTGTATTCCCATTTGAATAAGAAAATATACTACCTTCCCTATGGACGTAGGTCACCCCGACCAAACCATGTAAATTTGTGTTCCTTTCATTTTCCCATTTCTTTGAGTGTGCGATTTTGATAGTGAGGGTGAGTGATTCCACACAACATGTGGATCTTATTTTATTGATATTTGGAACACTATGTAGACAAAGCGAAATGATCTGGTGTATTCTGGTATTTTTTTCATAATGAAAAACCCATGTTGTTGCTATCAGTGAAAGGGAATGTCATATGAGATATTGTAAGATAAATGATTCGAATGTGCACACATTTAGAGATATGAAGTCTATAGATAACAGTCTTTTGTAGGAATGGTTTACATGTTGGACCTCTTGAATACTAGTTAATGATGTTTTGAACTTAGTGGAGGCTACAATAGGTTGGTAGGTTGTTATCAAATTACTCATTTAATTAGGTTTATGATGTTATATCTGGATGGTATTTTCTAGACTAGGTGTTGTCATCATGCATGGAAGGACTGCATAGCAGATTTGGTATTTGGATTTGGTTTATAATGCATAGATGATATTTTTTAGTTGTTCTCTTATATTTTTTTTGGGATTTTAAGACATGCAATACTCAAACTTGTGTGTGTGTGTGTCTTTTTAATAAAATTTATCGGGATCATGAACTTGGTTTTCTAAATCCATAGTTCACACTGTTTTGAAAAGAAAAATATGTTATCAATTCATTTTTTAAATATATTTGTAATTTATTCAATTTTAATTGTATTTAATTTAATATTCTTTTTTTCCATTTTTGATATTGATTAATTATTAATATTTTTGGAATTTATTAATTTTCTAAAATTTATACATATTTATTTACTAAGTTTTAATAGTTTCAATATGTTTGCAACTTATATGATCAATATTTATTCATTTTTTATTTATCAAGTTTTAATATGTTTGAAAATTATTTAATTGATTTATTTTAATTTTAATATTTTTGTATAGTCAATATAATTCATTTTTTATAATTTCGTTATTTATATAATTAGATTTATTTATTTATTCATTATTATTCATTTTTACGAGTTTTCAATTCATGTAATTAATTTTACGAATTCACTTTTTTGAATATATATTTTAATATATTCAATTTAATTTATCCATTATTATCATTTAATTATTTAATATTTTTTATTAATTTTTAATATTTATTAATTATTAATATTTTTATAATTTATTAAAATTTTAATATTTATTTATACATTTTATTTATTAAGTTTTAACATTTTCAATATGTTTGTAATTTATATGATTAATATTTATTCAGTTTTATTTATTAAGTTTTAATATTTTTACAATGTTTGAAATTTATATAATTAATTTAGTTAAATGTAGTTTTTAATATTTTTATAATTTCAATAGTTAATATAATTCATTTTTAATAATTTTGTTATTTATATAATTTATATTATTTATTTATTAATTTTTCTTAATTTTTGTATATGTTCACAATTCAGGTATTTAATCTTATAAATTCATTTTTTAAATATTTTTTTGTAATCCATTAAATTTTATTTATTTATTTTTAATATTCTTTCATTTAATATTATTTATTCATCTAAAATAATTATGTTTTATAATTTCTAGAATTTAATCATTTTTAATATTTATTTACCATGTTTTAATATTTTCAATATGTTTTGTAATTTATATGTTTAATATTTATTTTATTAAGTTTTAATATTTTTAATATGTTTTAAATTTATATAATTAATATATTTAAATTATATTTTAATATTTTTTAATTTAAATAGTTATTATTATTCATTTTAATATATTTTTTATTTATATAATTAATATTATTTATTTATTCATTTGTATTCATTTTTATGTGTTTATAATTTATGCAGCTAATGTTATGAATTCACTTTTTTTTTCATATTTTTGTAATTTATTCAAATTTATGTATTCATTTTTAATATTCTTTTATTCAATATTATTTATTAATTTTTAATATTTTCTTAATTTATTAAGTTTTTAATATTTTTTAAACATATTTACTTATTATGTTTTAATATTTTAAATAAGTTTTGTAATTTATATAATTAATGTATTTGAATTCATTTTTAATATATATATTTTTAATTTAAATTGTTAATATATTTTATTTTTAATAATTTTATTATTTACATAATTGATATTATTTATTTCTTCATTTTTATTCATTATTATTACATTTTCATCAGTGTCCGGTTAAAAAATGATAAAATTTTATTTTATCAGTGTTAAAACATAAGTGTTGAGAAATATCACTTTTATGAGTGCTGATAAAAGTGATGATTTATTAGTGCTAAGAAAGCACTGACCAAAGTGGTATTTCTCAACGCTTATATTTTTAGGGCTGATAAAACGAGCTTTCATCAACGCATTTTAGTAAGTGATGATAAAATCCTTTATCCTCTAAAAAATTACCCTAGTAGATTGCTTCTTCCTCACGCCACATTCAAACTCTTGCGGAACTGTATCTCTACTGATGATAAAGTTTATTTTTTATAAAAATCAAAGGTATGAAATTAAGAACTTGTTTTTAAGGAATCTCAGTTGATCTTTCATGTGTTCTTCATTATTTTTTTGAGTTTATCTTCCATTTCCCATCTATAAAATCTGAACTCATTATTATTTAAATTATCAAGTGAGACTAAAATGGAGATCTTTGTTGACGTTCTTTCCAATATCAACTATTTTTAAGATGAAGTATAAAATGCATGAAACAACTAGCTATTTTTTTAAATAACTTTGATTAAAAATATTCAACATCTTCATATTTTTTAATAGCTGTGATATAATATTATTAGTTATTTTTTCCCTCCTGACTAACATGACATTTACCTTATTAATTTCCCCAACAAGCATATTTTCTCAATTTGAAATTGAACATCATTTAAAGGTACATTGATTGATATGAGTTGGATAATGAATCCATGATTTGTAAAACATTTTTTGCCACTACATTATGTGATTTCTTATCTAATTTATGTTTATGAATTTATCCTAAAACAATTCAATATATCAGCTTACATTTCAAATAGTTTAAGAATTATAAAAAATTGTTAATCAGTGTTTTCAAATTGAGACACAATACTAAAAATTAATCAATTATTCTCTCCCTAAAAAAAAATATTAAACATAGTTTTCCCCATTATAATGAATATAATTCAACAAATATTGTTAAACTTCATTTTGAAAGTTTATATTATTTTCAATGAGAGATGAATCAAAATTCAAAATTCCCAATTTTTAGATTTTTTTTAACTATTGATTTCTCTAATTTTAATAAAATTTTTGTTTATTTTATGGATTCTATTACTCATTAAAATTATCCTTGTGATTAAATACATCCTCTTCATGATTATGAAATTTGAAAATTTGGGTAATTTAGTTAATGAATTCATTTTTCCCATTCTACCCACAATCTTAACTATTTTATAAATCTCATGAAATATTAAAATTTTTATTTTGATTATTACCAAATGAATAATTAAAACATGATAGCTTTCATAAATTTACAAATTCCATCCAACAGACCAAAGGCCTTCAAATTTTTTATTATATGATAAATCCCCCTTTTAAGGGATGAAGGGGGTGAAAACCCAAATACATCATGGACATAGGACAATACACGTGAAGGATAGAAAGAATAAAAAAATAGAAATACATCACTGAACAGCTCCTCCCCAGCATTTGAACATGAAAAAACTCTTCACCATTGCAAGGCTAATTAGCAAGCAAGTGTCCTATGTCTGGCACAGGCCCGATCTGATGGCTGATTCCATACCCTCCCAAACAACCAAATCCAAAAAACCCTATAAAGATGAAGCGCCAGCTCTGAAACCTCCTCTGAAGTCTGTTCATGAAGTCATCCGGATCACAAACTTCCCTCCATAGAATAACAAACCATTCAAGCAGAGAAAGAAACCACCATGTTGCGACGCTTATCCCAGGGCCACAAGGGACCATTCCCACAAATCCAAGAGGACCATCACAAATCATAAACACACCATACCACCACATATGATGGATATGAATAAAAAATAAATGGATGCCAATCATATGACAAAAGTTTCATGAACCAGGATGGGACATCATTCAAACCGGTTCCTGACCCGGTCCGTGGCATGGCCCGAAGGGCATTCCCCATCTCTACATGCCGACACAAGTGCCCGGGTACCAACAAAAGTCATGGGAACGATTTCACCCAACTTTAAAACTATAAAAAACCAACCAAAATAAATAAACCAAAACTGAAAAAAGTACAACCAAACATGACATAACCAATTTCCAAATTTAAGGTTTACAATTTTAATCAAAGATCAAAATTTTACAACTGAAAAGAGAGGACAAGAATGACCTAAGAACCCACACACAACATAATGGACAACACCCTCAAGATAAAACCACCAACCTGTGGTAAGAGAAACACTAGAAACCCGAACCACCAACATGATGAACCTTGCATTTAACTGCTAAGAAACAAGGTCCACATACACCCAAAGGTGTATGTAGGGTGTGAGCCAAAGCCCAATAGGATTCCACCCAAATAAAATATTTCATGCTTTAACATTAAAATACAATCTAATATGCTCATTTATATAAAATAAAATTTTGAAACATTTCAAGGAAAATATTTTTAAGGAAAACCTCTTTCAAAGGAAACCATTTAAGGAGAACCAACCCTTCAATAAAAATTTATTAAAATAAACTTGCTTTAAAAAATAATAAGCTCAAGGTCTACCGTATACTGACAGATGGTACCATATCACATAAATCTCAAGCAAGCACTATGGGTAAATCCCTAGGGCCAATCTAGCTCGAGTGGGACACTAGAACCTTATACCTCAGTGAAACGTGGCTTAGAAACCACAAATAACAATGTTCTTGTACACGAGCCACTAGGAGGGGACACCCTAATGATCAAGTGGTCTCCCACCATCATCATAGTTTAGTTAGTGTTGTAAACGTCAATCTCACTAGATTAAACCAGGACAAACCACTTCCATAAAATCTGGAATACAATAACTAGCCATCCCACCTAGATACTCAGGATTACCTTGTGCTTAAGTTCAAGTTCACATTTCACACATGCAACCACATTCACACAACAATGTCAAGAACTTAAAGAAAATAACCATTCATAAACATACCCCCTTTTATTTTACACATGCCAAAATGATTTTTCAAATACACTCACCATTGATCAACCAATTCCATTGGCCAAGCCCCTTTGTAAATCTTTACACAAACCAAGGTCATTTTGAAAAAATGCCTTTCACCATTTAAAACCATCTATAATTCATATTGAAAAGTGAACATCAAGCTCAACATGTCATGTATTTCATTTTCCTTTAAAAACCTATTCCAAATTCATTCACACCTTAAGTTCCTTTAAAAACATAGTTTACACCTGCCAAGCAACCCATAAAACATTTTCATGAAACACCAAACTAAAACACTCATACAAAACATAGAAAATTTCTTTTATAAAATCCATTCCCATCACATAACAAGTCAAAAAACTTAAAAATTAACTTTTTAACCCCATATTTAAACCATATAACATATTTATAAATTTAAACAAGCATATTAAATTCATATAATAATGATAGGGCATATAAATACCTGCCTTGGGTGTAGAAATCCCTTAAAACTGGCGTGAATCTCTAATCGCACCTCAACCTCACCATAAGGAGGCAATATCTAATCATAAAGATAAAGATCAAACTCATAAATTCAAGATTCAACCCTAAAAATCAAGAATCCAGAAGCTAAAGAAAATAAAACCCCAGAAAAGAAGGAAGAAACCCTAAAATAGAGTGAAGGAATGAGAGTGAGGGAACTTACTTGATGAATTGAGGAAAAATCACCCAAATCCAGCTCAAAATCAAATCCCCAAGGGAGGAGATTGGAGGGGGAGGTGTGCATAGGCTCTGAAATCACAAAGTATGAGATAAATAAGGGGTTAAGGGGGGTTAAAATCAAAAGGAGAGAGAATATAACCCCCAAATTTTAATGATATGGCAGGCCACATGGTTAGTCATCATGGGTTTTCAAAGTGTGTGATGACCGTGCGACCACCTCTGCCAAAGAGGAAACCTACCATATGGTTTATCTGCATAGTCTAAATTACTGTGCGGTCAATTTTGGCTGCAACCTTTACCTACAACATAGTTTTTTTGGGATGAGGTTCATGACCATGTAGTAGCTACTTCCTCGACCTGCAGCTACCACATGATTACCTAGGGAAGGCACACTGTTACTACTAAGCATGCACCAACCGTGCGCCAAACGTGGGCCAACCATGCACCAAGAAATTTCCAACCAAAACTACCATTTTTATTGAAAATTCAAGGGGTAATAAATGAAAAAGAACTCGAATAAGAATAAAAAAATGGAATACCTCAAAATTTTCAACCCGTCACACCCGGTTCTCGAGAAAAAAAAAATCAAAAACCCAACCTAAGACAGAATAAAGGTAAATTTAAAACTCTGGATGCAACAATTATCTCCACCATAACAATTTATGCCTCTGGAAAGCTAACCCAAAGTTGATTTGAAAATGATAACCGGAACCCCTTCTCAGCTCAAGGAGATTCACGACTAATGACAAATGAGAAGAAGGCAAGAACACTATAAGCGAGAAAAGATGTTTACAAACTAAACTCGGGAGACCAGAATGGACTTCCCACTATGTTCCACCCACCCCCAAAAGTTTAAACACCTCCAGTTAATAGATCAAAGGAGAGGAACTATCACCACATATAATGCAACCTCTTAAACCAAAACACCTTAGACATTACCAAACAAAACCCACACTACTTTCCTGAAACAAGAAAACAAGATCAAACCACATCCCGATGAATACTCCCATAACCTTAATTTCAATGAAACCATTTGGTGAGATCCAATCCCAACAGTTACTCAATGAAGTAACTTGAAATGAGATAGATCCAATTAAGAGCACCCATTTTCAATTCAACATCAGAAACTCAACCGTATGACCAACATGGGGAGGATCGAACAGTCTCCCCACCATAAGAGATGATCCAAAACTGAATTACTCTAAAGAAATTTCCACCAGACCCATGGTGGGTCTCCCCACCATAATAACCAAACAAATTAACCACCTAGCACAAACTGACAAGAAAAATCCATCATGGGTCAACTTAGGAACATTCCACACCCGCCAACACAGATTGATGCAGGAAACCCAACACAGACTAAACCCCTACTACAAGGGGTCCATCGGAAAATACTCTAAACCAAATGGAAAACTTACACATTGTTCACTACTATTACGAGGCATTACCATCCTTTTATGAGCCCAAATCAAAACCGAAATTTACTCACAAGGTTTTCCATACATGGATAACCACACAGAGAGCTTCAACCATAAGGGTACCAACACTGAGGTTCAAGAAAACAAGACAACCAATCCTCCTTATAACCAAGGAGGAACCCTTCCACCCATGTGGTTAGTAATGAAGAAATAAGGTCACCATGTCCCTTTCCACCAAATGGGACTATTTGGGTTTATAAAACTACACATGAGGCTTAAACTGCCTCCACCTACCATACTGAAGACAGACACTAGACCAAGATCCTTTACACCCATGGGGGTTCCTAACTACATTCCTGCTTCACTCTAGGACCTATGGATGGAGATATGATATTTGAAGCATATCCTGCTTTGCAATTAGGCATTGAAGACCCCCAAATGGAACTTCTTATACTGTTTCTATACGCAACCATACCACAAACCATACAACACCAACAAACACAACACACATCATGGCCCACTTTACTTAAACATGAAACTTTAACAAATATAAGGGCTTAGAATATGTAAATGCATCACCCCTTTCACCCTGAATAAGAAACAATGAAAGAAAGTACACAATAAAGACACCTTCACTCAGAATAGATAAATTCATAATTCCCCAAAAGAACACACACTTTTGATAAAATATAGGTTCTCATAAGATTACACAACATCCAAATTGACATTTAAGAGAGGACATGATACTAAAAGATGTCACCAAATATGACCATTTCAACCTAAGAGTCATTATAAGGGAAGGGAATTTTAACTGATCCCCGAATGGAACATGATTTCTGATAATGACCATAACATCCTCTTATGACCAGATTCACCACACTGGTGGCCTAACATGGACCCTATCTTAGATTAAATGAACAAAATTTCCAATGGCCCTTTAATACAATGACCAAAACCAAAAACCTAGATCAATTTCCACTCTCCTCACTAGAATTCCCTTCACCACTTCTAGGCAGGACCTTTAGGCTTAAGGATGCATGACTTCACCTTCAAAGACTCAAGAAACTCAAGAAACTGTGATTTATTTCAACTCCTTATGAATCCACTCTTCTACTATGATATTATTCACTTAACCAAAAAATAAGAGAGATAGATTCAACCCTAAAACCCAAGAAGAGAGTCCTTACTATGATCAACTAGAGGGTCTTCCAATGGTGGATCACCTGTGGCTGCACTTCGAATAAGCATAAATTCTTTATGGGGGTGCACACTAGACAACAAGGAAAAGACAAGGACACAATATAACTGGTCCATTGGACAAAACATACCACAAGAAAACACCAAATGCACAAAAAAGTAACCTACTCAAAGTCATCCCAAAACATTTTTTAGAAAAACCCACTAACCATTATCACAATTTGACTCACCAAAAAAATGAAAATTGAAACATATTACAAGAAAGAAAAGTTTTCAAACTCAAATTAACTTTCAAGAAACCATCCAAAATCATAAATAAACACACCACACAACCACTAGTTAATAAAACACCACAACTTCCTTTAAAAACATTTTATGAAAATAAAATAGGATTGGTGGGTTATAGATTCACCAATGGTACCTCGTGAAGTCTCACACATGCCTTTACTCATGCCAAACCAGGCACCAATCCATTTTAAACATATATCCCATGCATGTGGTCACTCATGAGAGTACCAAATGTTAAAACAAAATTCTTTCCATTTTTAAAAACAAACATTCAACCCACCCTTCCACCTTTTTAATCCACTTGAAGTTCTCCCAAAATTTTATAAATTTTTTCAAAAGATCACCAATTACCAATTAAAAGTACATTTTTAAAACCACACATAAATTCAAAAACATTATATCCCATTTAAAACACCTTTCAAAAGTTTAGAAAATTCTATTGAAAACAGAATTCTAAAAATCCACTTCAAAATAATCCATATTTTCCAAATCACCAATTTTGGTCAATCCACAAGTTTTAATTTCATAAATCTAGTATTTATAATTGAATCCCCATTTACTCAAAAATAATTTTATAGAAATATAAATTTCTAAATATTCCCTTAAGATGATTTTGAAAATTCATTTTCCACCTGTCCAAAATCGAATCATTTTCATTACTTTAAAATCAAGTTCTCACACTTTTTCAAACAAGGGGTTTCAAAATGATTTTCAAAACCCATAGAGACATAATGAAATTCAAGAGGAAAATAGTGCCAATGGGTGACTCAGAAATATGGTTGGTGTCTATACACCAGTCACACCACTATTAGAGAGAGTGTTCTAGGACTATGTCCCCAGCTCCACATGGATTTTTAGGTCCTGTAACTCTCTTTTAATTTCCCAATCAAGGAACAACCAAAAGGATCAAATGACTCAAAAGGAACCTGACATCTCCTAGAGACTTGAGTCCCATCATGAGGTGTGCTGGCCATGCACCTTACTTATAACCAAAACCTCAAGCCCAGACAGTCCTAGCTCTGGTCTACCCAAACTCTTTCCCAAAAAACATGGCCCAAAAGAGCATAACTTCTCTAATACCATTTTTTCATAAACCAGAACATGTTATTGACCGTGTTGTCGTGACACGTCAAATTGATTATATTTTTAAGATTGATTTATAGTCTAGGGTAAACCCTAGGTCGTCTCTCAAGGAGCGTTGGTAGGTTTAGAGTGTGTATTTTTGATAAAAAAAATGTCTAAGAGAGGGGTGGTTTTGAAAACAGCTTAAAACAATGACTTAATTGAAATAGCTTAAAAGATGAGTGACCAAATGGATTTTGAGAAATATGAGATAAAAGGGTCGATGTGATTTCACTACACACATATCAAGTTCATTGTTCATAGAGATTCATCTTGGGTTTAGAGTAATCCTTTGGTTGGAGTTAATTGGAATCCCGATTAATTCCTAAGCTTTTATTTCAATACTTTACGGACCAAACCTTGACGTAACAATCGTATTGTCAAGGTCCAATACTTATGCATAGAATAAGAGCTTCCAAAGAATATTGAAATCTCAATAAGGTGGGTATGAAAAGGATTCTTGTGATGTCCAATCGGAACAACACAAGTCACGCACTCAAAACCTCACACCAATCGGTTAGAAATTAAGAGCATAACACTCACATGCATCAAATCAAGAATTCAAATCTGAAATAAAATAAGATACATGGAATGAAATGTTTAAACACCCAAATTACTCCAAACCAGTAGCTAATTTATGCATCGGAACTCCCTTGGCATGTGTGTAGCTCCCTCACAACGAACACCCAACTTTTAGCTCGACATCGGGAGGAGGAGGAAGCTCGGGTGGAACTCCTTCTTCATTGTTGATCTCCCTATGAGGATAGGGGCCTCCAGAACCTCCAAGGTGATTAGGAGACTCTTCTAGGACTCCAAATTGGCAGCACTTCACTCCTTGGCCGAACTTGCAAATGAGGAGCCCAAGGTGCCCTTTTATAGGAAATGTGGGAGGTGGTTTTGGGAACACAGATTTCATCAATCCACTTGCAGGACGCGTTTCGGCATTCAGACAGTCTTATCTCGCTTTGGAGAAAATATAAAAGTTGTAGCCCTACCTCTTGACTGTCTCCACCGAAAGTTTGGCACCGTTTGGACAATTAATTCTCGAGATATTGATAAAATACAGAACACCGAATTTGACTTGGTCCAAATTCGGTGGCTCGGACAGATCAGTTCGTATGGGCCCCATGCAATCCGAATCAGGATTGGGTTCCTTAATAGGAAATGTAGAATATTAAATTTTGGACAGGACCACAAAATTTCAGCCCATTTGGATGCACGGAGTTTGTGTACTATTCAAAACAGTGGACAGATGTCCATGGATCCATGCAATTTTGGCCCAGTTTTCTTTCACTTCATCAAGAGCCCTCCAAATCACCTCCACCTACATTGTAATTTTCAAAACAAGTATCATTGCCCTATTTAATAGTGATAAACACTAAATTATTGAATCAAACATGAAGTACAATTTGATAATATTTTTATAATTTTTAATACAAAATATGTTTAGCACAGCGGTGTAAGGGTGAAAATGAAACAGTGAATCGTGGTACGATCACACCCCCACACCTAAACATTTGCACTCCTGGGCAAAGTCACATATTCAAATACAATGATTCATATATATATATATATATATCCAACATCATAAAGATTTATCATTTGAGTAAATTTTATTTAAAGTAAAGTGATCAATGCACGAACCACACCAAGGAGTTCTTCCTAGTGAAAATAGAAAAAGATGTCTCATAAATCATATCATAGTGAAATTCAAAAAGATTCATGATACCCAATTGAGAAAGGAATTCAGAAGTAAACCATGACACTAAATATCCATGTGTGTGTGT
Organism: Viscum album; assembly: GCA_963277665.1. NCBI lineage: Eukaryota > Viridiplantae > Streptophyta > Magnoliopsida > Santalales > Viscaceae > Viscum > Viscum album. The sequence continues at coordinate 807,143,223 of OY728126.1, read as the reverse complement.
GAAAACCATTCCATGCTATTCTTTCCACTTGATATCTAATAAATATATGTTATTTTAACATTTTTCAGCTTAAATGATTTTCTCACCGAACCTGTCCTACATCCTTTGCAATCATATTTCAAGACCCACTCATTTAAGCATTCCCAGAAGTCAAACCATAAGCTCCCGACCTAGATATCCCCATATGTTGCACATTTCATCACTCCCCTCATTTTTTTTTGAAGTTGCAATTGGAACAAATCTCACACTCATCTCTCAACCCTTGTTTGATCTCCTCACGACACTAATTGCAATAGTTATAACAAGATCAAAGGTTGAGGAGGAGTGGTTTTTGACCTGCCCAAGACACAACAATTTTTTTTTTTTTTTTTTGAGGGCGTACAACAGTCGGACATTAGGTACACACGCATAGGTCAATCTGGTACAGTAATGCAACAGATCGGATAAGGAACGAACGTATGGAAATATCATTTAAAGCTGAAAAATATTAACCCAACATATATTTACCTTATATTAAGTAAGAAATAATCACACTTTGTGGTTTGGTGCAATATTTTTTTTTTGAAGATATTAGCGACATAGTTTTCTCAAAAACTACTCACACAATAGGCATCAATCATCTCAAAGGTTTCACATAGATACAACCATTTATATCATTGACAGAAAACCAATTCACTAAAAATCACTCCCTGATGTTAAATTCATACAAATATTCTTTTTAGCCTTCGTTATGGTATTTTTACATTCCCCATTTTATGGTTGCCACATCATGGAATTTCGAAATTGTTGATGGGGAAAAATAAAAATACCATAAAGAAGGCCAAAAAGAGAAAACAAAAGGAGAAAATGGTGAAAAATCCTAACTAACCCAGGAATGTATCCACCCCCCCACACCTAGAGAATGCAGTGTCCTCACTGCAATAAAAGAGACTGTGTGAAGGAAGGATAAAACCTGGTGAGTGTTATTCATAGACCGCTTCTTGAACATGGAGTTCCTCTATTGGGGACTCCGGAATGGCTTCATGGAAGTGCTTCAGCCGCTGCCCATTGACAGTGAAGGTTTGCTTGGTGTCTTCATTTTGAACCTGGACAACACCAAATGGAGAGACATTAGTAACAATGTAAGGTCCAAACCAACGGGAACGAAGCTTACCAGGGTGCAACTTCAGCCTTGCATTGTAGAGGAGGACCTTCTGCCCAATTTGGAATTGACGATGAAGGATGAGACGGTCGTGGGCAGCCTTGGTTCGCTCTTTATAAATTCGGGAGTTCTCATATGAATCTCTTCTCATTTCCTCCAACTCCTGAATCTGTAACTTCCTTTGAATACCTGCACCAGAAAGATTAGAATTGCATTGTTTAATGGCCCAGTAGGCCCGGTGCTCTACCTCAACAGGGAGGTGACAAATCTTCCCAAAAACTAGCCGATATGGTGACATGCCAATTGGAGTTTTGAATGCAGTACGGTAAGCCCATAACGAATCATCGAGTCTAAGACTCCAGTCTTTTCTGTTTGGCTGAACCGTTTTCTCAAGAATCTGTTTTACCTCTCTATTTGATACTTCAGCTTGACCATTTGTTTGTGGGTGATAAGCAGTAGACACTCGATGCCCAACCCCGTACCTGCGCAAAAGAGATTGCATTGTGCGGTTGCAGAAATGAGAACCCTGATCACTGATGATAAACCTAGGTAATCCAAACCTACAGAATATTTGGGTTCTCAAAAATTCCACAACTGTCTTGGAATCATCTGTCCTCGTGGCTCGTGCCTCTACCCACTTTGAAACATAATCCACTGCCAGAAGAATGTAAAGGTTCCCAAATGAATTGGGGAATGGTCCCATAAAGTCAATGCCCCAAACATCAAAAATGTCATGGAAGAGTAAGGGTTGTTGGGGCATCTCATTTCTTTTAGAGACATTCCCCATTCTTTGACAGCGAGGACAAGATTTACAGAATTCGTGGGCATCCCTAAACAATGTGGGCCAAAAGAGACCAGAATCTAAGACCTTGCGAGCGGTCCGTTGGGGACCAAAGTGGCCCCCACAAGCAAGTGTGTGGCAGAACCTAAGGACAGATTGAAACTCACTATCGGGAACACAACGCCTAATAACTTGATCACTACATGTGCGCCAGAGGTAGGGGTCATCCCAAATGTACCAACGAGACTCATGTTTTAGACGGTCGGCCTGGTTTTTGGTGAAATCAGCAGGAATGCAAGACGCTACCAAATAATTTACAATTTCAGCATACCAAGGAATAACATCTTGCACTCGGTACAATTTCTCATCAGGAAACAATTCATTTATGGGAATACAGGGGGATGAGTCAATGTCCGAGGGTGGGAGAATCCTACTGATATGGTCAGCAACCACATTCTCTGCTCCTTTTTTATCCCTAATTTCTAGATCAAATTCTTGAAGGAGGAGCATCCAGCGAATGAGACGTGGTTTGGCTTCTGGTTTCTTTAGGAGATATCGGAGGGCTGCATGGTCTGAGAACACAACGACTTTGGACCCTATAAGGTATGGCCTGAATTTACCCAAGGCAAACACAATGGAAAGAAATTCTTTTTCAGTGGTGGTGTAGTTTGCTTGGGCAGGGTCCAAAGTACGTGAGGCATAGGCAATGACATGTGGAGCTCGATCGACCCTCTGTGAAAAGACTGCCCCAACTGCATAGTTAGAGGCGTCACACATTAGCTCAAATGGTAAATCCCACCGAGGTGGTTGGATTACCGGGGGTGACGTGAGACTCCATTTTAACTTATTGAAAGCTTCCTCACATTTTTTATCAAAATCAAATTCTTTTTCTTTTTGGAGTAATCGGGAGAGGGGGAGTGCAATTTTACTAAAGTCACGAATGAAACGACGATAAAATCCAGCATGACCCAGGAAAGACCGCACATCCCGAACATTTTTAGGGAATGGTAGGGAGGAAATGATATCTACTTTTGATTTGTCCACTTGGATTCCTTCCCCAGAAATGACATGTCCCAAAACTATGCCTTGTCGCACCATGAAATGGCATTTCTCATAATTTAATACAAGATTCTTTTCAATACAACGACGTAGGACAGAACCAAGACTACTTAAACATTCATCAAAAGAGGATCCATAAACAGTAAAATCATCCATAAAAACCTCCATGCAATTCTCCAGGTAATCCGAAAAAATACTAACCATACATCGTTGGAAAGTACCTGGAGCATTGCACAGACCAAATGGCATCCTTCTATAAGCAAATGTACCAAAGGGGCAAGTAAAGGTTGTCTTTTCCTGATCCTCAGGGGCAATATGGATCTGAAAGTATCCAGAATACCCATCAAGGAAACAGTAATGGGACTTCCCTGCTAGCCTCTCTAGCATCTGGTCAATGAATGGCAATGGGAAATGGTCCTTCCTAGTGTGTTGGTTTAGTCGGCGATAGTCTATACAGACACGCCAACTATTCTGCACACGAGTTGGAACCAATTCATTATTTTCATTTTTAACTACAGTAAGGCCAGTTTTTTTAGGAACTACTTGAACAGGACTGACCCATTGGCTGTCAGAGATAGGGTAAATGATTCCAGCAGCCAACAATTTTGTTACTTCTTTTTTAACAACATCAAGTAGGTTTGGGTTCAGTCGTCGTTGTGACTGCCTCACTGGTTTAGCATCATCATTTAATAAAATATGATGTGTACAAATTGATGGGCTAATGCCAGGAATGTCAGCAAGTGTCCATCCCAAAGCTTGTTTATACTTCCTCAAAAGATCAAGCAGTCGTAATTCATGCTCAGGAGGGAGTGAACTAGCAATGATGACGGGCAACTTGTTTCCATTCTCAAGATATGAGTATTTTAAATCTTGAGGCAGTTGTTTTAGTTCCAATTCTGGGGGATTTTGGATTGACAGAAGTGTGTGTGAAAGTGAGAAGTCACTGATCTCATCTAACTGCTCAATGGTAACATCCTCAGATGAGGAATGAGCTTTTACAAGCTTAGCAGTATTATCGATGGTCATGTGATCCTCTGTGTTCAAGAAATCATCAATTAACAAACATGCATGACATTTCTCTAAACCGCTACAACAATCAATGCATGATTCATTACCTAACATTTCAATCAATGAAGAAAACTCAGAAAGGGGATCAGGTGAATGAAAATAAGTTGTTTCAGGGGAAGGGAGAACATCAATTGAATTGACAAAGAGAGAGGAGTGTTCTTCTGAGGGGTGCTTCATGGCATCAAGGATATTGAAGTGGACAATATTACCACCAAACTCCATAGATAATGTACCATTATGGACATTAATTATGGTTTTGGCGGTTTTCAAGAAAGGTCTCCCCAATATAATTGGGGCATGTCCATTCATCCTATCATCTTCCATTTTAAGCACGTAAAAATCAGCAGGAAAAATTAAATTTTGCACCCTCACAAGAACATCCTCTAGCACACCAGAGGGGTGTGCCGTACTCCGATTTGCTAGCTGAACGACAATACCAGTGGGCTTCAGTTCACCGACCTGCAATGAAGAGTAAATAGAGTGAGGCATCACATTAATAGAAGCACCCAAATCAAGCATAGCATTGGAACACGAATACTCCCCTATGGTGCATGGAATCGAGAATGTCCCAGGATCATTGCACTTGGTAGGAAGTGATGACTCTATCAATGCTGAAACATTCCTCCCCAGGCTCACCTTCTCATCACCACGAAGCCTCCTTCGGTGTGTACACATCTCCTTCAGAAACTTGGCATATCTTGGAATTTGCTTCACAGCATCAATCAAAGGAATGTTAACCTGTACTTTCTTGAAAGTTTCCAATATTTCTTTATCAAGTTCGGTTTCTTTTTGTTTTCTAGGTTGGGCAGCCCTTTGAGGAAATGGAAGAGGAATGGTTGGGATAGGTGGTTCATCAACAACCACAGTCTTTCCTTTGGAAGGGCTTCTCTCAGGAAAAGGGTTTTCTTCTCTTGGACCATTTTCAGCAGTTGGGATGGTGGTTTCCTTTGGATGGGAGGACTCTAATGGAGGGGTCATTTGGCTTTTGAGTTGTGTCCCACTCCTAAGGGTGATTGCACTAACATTTCCTTTATCCCTAGGGTTTACTACTGGTTGAGATGGTAGTTTACCCGACCCATGACTTTGGATTTCCCCCACCGAGTTGGCAAGTTGTCCTAGTTGGGTCTTTAGGTCTTGTATGGCTGCTTGGGTGGTTTGTTGGAATTGGAGATTATTGGCAGCCATTTGTTTCATCATATCTTCTAGGCTAGGATCGGTTTTTGGAGGGGGTGGTTGGAATGGCCTTTGAGGTGGTTGAGGATTTCTGGGTGGTGGTGGATGACTACTCTGACCTTGTTGGTTCCATTGCTGTTGAGGTTGGTTTGAATACCCCCCTTGCCTATAGGCTTGGTTGTCCTTCCAACCTTGGTTGGATGGATAGTATGGTTCTTGCCTAAAGGGTTGGTTAAAGGGGCGTCCTGGAAATATTGCCTCACAACTTTCAGAAGTTTCTCTCAATTGGGGGCATTGGTCAGAATAGTGGGTGTCAGAAGAGCAGATTCCACAATGGATGGGAGGAGGAGATTGATATTTCCCTTGGGAGAGAGCTAGTTGTCGCAGAAGGGTACTTACCTCTTCGAACTTCGTGTCCACCTTCTTCTCAAACTCAGTACTTTGCACCTCATGGACACCTCGAACGGGAACACTGGACCGTGTACCGAATTGTTGAGTGTTCTGTGCCATGTTCTCAATGAGGGTTCTTGCAGCGATTGGGGTCTTATCTACCAATGCACCACCTGCAGCAGCATCAATCATATTTCGATCAATAGGAATCAAACCTTCATAAAAATATTGAATTAAAAGTTGATCACTTATTTGGTGGTGTGGGCAACTTGAACATAACCTTTTAAAGCGTTCCCAATATTCATGTAATGTTTCCCCCTGAGATTGTCTTATACCACATATTTCTTTCCTTATAGTTGCAGTTCGAGAGGCTGGGAAGTATTTTTCAAGAAAAAGGCGTTTCATGTCTGCCCAGCCCCTAATTGGTGAATTGACATAGTATAACCAATCTTTTGCAGTGTCTTCTAATGAAAATGGGAATGCCCTAAGCTTCACTTGTTCTTCATCCACATTAACAGGTTTTAAGGTTGAACACACAGTATGAAATTCTTTTAAATGCTTATGTGGATCTTCTCCTGGCAGTCCATGAAATCTTGGTAATAAATGAATTAAACCAGATTTTAGTTCAAAATTGGGTGCCTCACCTTGTAATTGAATGTAAGTGGGTTGGATATCAACATCAGGTGAGGTTAGTTCTTTTAGTGTTCTATTATTTTCAGCCATGTTATACAAGTTATGTTCAATTTTAACTTTGGTTTCAGAAGAAGAAGAAGGATCAAGAAGAATTTTAAGATTTGATGTCTCCTCCTTCAAAGTGTGGTCTTGTATGTCTCGGTTTCGTTGATGTAGGATCCTCTCCGGTTCGGGTTCAAAAGTTTGTAGGTCTCCCGGAGTAGAACGCGTCATACAAAGAACCTACACAATAAATAAATTAGAACACAAAAACAAATTCAAAGGTATAAGATAAAACAAACAAATATTCACAAAAATTACAAAAAAAAAAAAAAAAAAAAATTATCAAAAACACGCACAAAAAACCAAAGCGCTCCCCGGCAACGGCGCCAAAATTTGACCGTGTTGTCGTGACACGTCAAATTGATTATATTTTTAAGATTGATTTATAGTCTAGGGTAAACCCTAGGTCGTCTCTCAAGGAGCGTTGGTAGGTTTAGAGTGTGTATTTTTGATAAAAAAAATGTCTAAGAGGGGTGGTTTTGAAAACAGCTTAAAACAATGACTTAATTGAAATAGCTTAAAAGATGAGTGACCAAATGGATTTTGAGAAATATGAGATAAAAGGGTCGATGTGATTTCACTACACACATATCAAGTTCATTGTTCATAGAGATTCATCTTGGGTTTAGAGTAATCCTTTGGTTGGAGTTAATTGGAATCCCGATTAATTCCTAAGCTTTTATTTCAATACTTTACGGACCAAACCTTGACGTAACAATCGTATTTTCAAGGTCCAATACTTATGCATAGAATAAGAGCTTCCAAAGCATATTGAAATCTCAATAAGGTGGGTATGAAAAGGATTCTTGTGATGTCCAATCGGAACAACACAAGTCACGCACTCAAAACCTCACACCAATCGGTTAGAAATTAAGAGCATAACACTCACATGCATCAAATCAAGAATTCAAATCTGAAATAAAATAAGATACATGGAATGAAATGTTTAAACACCCAAATTACTCCAAACCAGTAGCTAATTTATGCATCGGAACTCCCTTGGCATGTGTGTAGCTCCCTCACAACGAACACCCAACTTTTAGCTCGACATCGGGAGGAGGAGGAAGCTCGGGTGGAACTCCTTCTTCATTGTTGATCTCCCTATGAGGATAGGGGCCTCCAGAACCTCCAAGGTGATTAGGAGACTCTTCTAGGACTCCAAATTGACAGCACTTCACTCCTTGGCCGAACTTGCAAATGAGGAGCCCAAGGTGCCCTTTTATAGGAAATGTGGGAGGTGGTTTTGGGAACACAGATTTCATCAATCCACTTGCAGGACGCGTTTCGGCATTCAGACAGTCTTATCTCGCTTTGGAGAAAATATAAAAGTTGTAGCCCTACCTCTTGACTGTCTCCACCGAAAGTTTGGCACCGTTTGGACAAATAATTCTCGAGATATTGATAAAATACAGAACACCGAATTTGACTTGGTCCAAATTCGGTGGCTCGGACAGATCAGTTCGTATGGGCCCCATGCAATCCGAATCAGGATTGGGTTCCTTAATAGGAAATGTAGAATATTGAATTTTGGACAGGCCCACAAAATTTCAGCCCATTTGGATGCACGGAGTTTGTGTACTATTCAAAACAGTGGACAGATGTCCATGGATCCATGCAATTTTGGCCCAGTTTTCTTTCACTTCATCAAGAGCCCTCCAAATCACCTCCACCTACATTGTAATTTTCAAAACAAGTATCATTGCCCTATTTAATAGTGATAAACACTAAATTATTGAATCAAACATGAAGTACAATTTGATAATATTTTTATAATTTTTAATACAAAATATGTTTAGCACAACGGTGTAAGGGTGAAAATGAAACAGTGAATCGTGGTACGATCAGTTATCATCTGAACCAGCTCCTGACCCAATCTATGACATGGACCTAAGGGAGTTCCCAATCCCCATGTACTGGCATAAGTTCCCAAGTACCAACAAAAGTCATGGGAACAATTTCACCCAACTTTAAAACTATAAACAACCAACCAAAATAAATAAACCAAAAATGAAAAAGTATAACCAAACATGACATAGCTAATTTACAGATTTAATGTTTACAATTTTAATCAAAGATCAAAATGTTACAAATGAAAAGAGAGGAAAAGAATGACCTAAGATCTCCCACACAACATAAGGGACAACACCCTCAAGCTGCCACCACCAACCTATGGAAAGAGAAACACTAGCAACCTGAACCACCAACCCGACACACCTTGCCTTTACCTACCAACAAACAATGTCTACATACATGAAAATGTGTATATAGGGTGTGATCCAAATCCCAGTAGGATTCCACCCAGACAAAATATTCCATTCTATAATATTAAAAGATAATCCAACATGCTCATTTATATAAAATAAAACTTTGAAACATTTCAGGGAAAACATTTTTAAGGAAAACCACTTTCAAATAAAACCATTTAAGGAGAACCATCCCTTAAAGAAAAATTTATTAAAATAAACTTTCTTTAAAAAAAATACTCTCAAGGTCTATCATATGATGACAGATGGTATTGTATAACATAAATCTCAAGTGAGAACCATGGGTAAATCCCTAGGGTCAATCTAGATTGAGTGGGACACTATAACCTCATAACTCAGTGAAAAGTGACATTGAAACCCTGATTAACAGTGTTCTCATGCACAAGCCACTAGGAGGGGACACCTCAATGTCCGAGTGGTCTCCTATCATCATCATAGTTTAGTTAGTGTTGTAAGCATCAATCCTTCTAGATGAAACTGGGACAAACCAATTCCATAACATCTAGCGTACTAGAACTAGCCATCCCACCTAGATACCCGAGATTCCCTTATTCTTGAGTTTAAGTTCACATTTCACACATTCCACCACATTCACACAACAATGTCAAGCACTTCAAGAAAATAACCATTCATAAAAAAACCCCCTTTAATTTTACAAACACCAAAAAATATTTTTAAAATACACTTACCATTGATCAACCAATTCCATGGGAAAAGCCCCTTTGTAAATCATTACACAAACCAAGACCATTTTGAAAACATGCCTTTCACCATTTAAAACCATTTACAATTCATATTGAAAAATGAACATCAAGTTCAACATGTCAAGTATTTCATTTTCCTTAACCTATTCCAAATTCATTCACACCTTAAGTACCTTTAAAAAAATGGTTTGCACCTTCCAAACAACCCATAAAACATTTTTATGAGACACCGCACCAAAACAATAATAAAAAACATATCCAATTTCCTTTATAAAATCAATTCCCATCACATAGCATGTCAAACCACTTAAAAATTAACTTTTAAACCCCACATTTAAATCATAGAGAATATTTATAAATTTTAACAAGCATATTAAATTCATATAATAATTATAGGGCATATAACCACCTACATCAGGAGTATAAATCCCTTAAAACCGGTTAGAATCTCTAATAACACCTCAACTGCACCACAAAGAGGCAAGATCGAAACCTAAACTTGAAGATCAAACTAAAAAAATTCAATATTGAACCCTAAAAATTAGAACCCTGGACACTAGAGAAGAGAAACCCCAAGAAAATAAGGAAAAAACATAAAATAGAGAGAATGAAAGATAGAGAGGGAACTTACTTGATGAATTGAGGAAGAACCACCTAAATCTGGTTCAAAATCGAAGCCCCAAGGGAGGATATTGGAGGGGGAGACATGTATAGGGTCAGAAATCCAGAATGGGGAGATAAATGAGGTGTTGGGGGGGGGGGGGGGGGGGTTAAAATCAAGAGGAGAGATAAAATAACCTCTAATTTTAATGAGTTGGTAGGCTGCATAGTTTGTTAATCTTTGCGGTGACTATACGACTACCTATTCCAAGGAGGTCACCTACCACACAGTTTATCTACATGGTCTGAGTTACCATACGGAAGCCCTACAGTCACTTCTGGCCATGACCCTGACCTACCTCATGGTTTTATGGGTCTAGGGGAATGACCATACGGTAGATACTACCTCGACCTGTAGCTACCGCACATTTAACTGGGGAAGGCATACGATTAATACTAACTATGCACCAACCGTGCTCCATGAACTTTCCAACTAAAAACTCACATTTTTCTTCAAAATTTGAGGGGGAACCAATGAATAAGAACTAGTATAAGAATAAAAAATGTAATGACTCAAAAATTCCAACCCCTCACACCCAGTTACCAAAAAAAATAACCAAAAACCCGATCTGAGCTTGAACAATGGTAAATTTAAAACCTTAGGTGTGACAAAAAGAGTATGAGGATGGGGTGAAAGAGTTCATCAATTTTTTCAAAATATCATGCATATGAACCCTCTCAAATACTTCTTCCATGTTTAAATTATTTTTATTCAATAATAATTAGTCCAAAGGAGTTGGAAGAACACTTGATCTGTCATAAAATAGATCAAAGTTATAAATATTGGTCTAAACATGGGGAAGAAATAAATGTAGCTAGTGACTGGGATAACATTGATTTTATAGATCATATAATATTATTTTAGATGTGAATGATAATAATGAAGACCATATAGAGGAGATTATTACAAAATTAAATGATGATGAAGATCATATTGTGTAAATGACAATGACAGTTAAAGATGAACTTCATGATTGTCCAAAATTATTTTAGAAGTTAAAGAGTTGTTGAAAAACACCATTGTATTTTTTTTATACTAAATATAATTTTTTTAGCTATAATAAATATATATAATGTAAAAGATGGAAATATATGGAGTGAAACCATATTTATTGAAGTACTTGATCTATTGAATGATATAATACCAGGAGATAATAAAATTCCTTTCTGAACATATAATGCTAAACCAATTATGTGTTCAATGGTTATGATCTTTGAAAGAATACATTCCAATCCAAATGACTGCATAATATTTTACAAGGAATATAAATCACTTAAAAAATTCCCAAAGTGTGGTGCGTCTTGATACACGAAAGAGGAATCAAGTCCTTCAGAATTTGAATGGTATTTTCCAATAATTAAAAGGTTAAATATCTTATATGGAAGTGAGGCTACTTTAAGGAAATTGGCGTGGTATATAGATACAAGAAATAAATATGGGAAACATCATCACCCAACAGACTCTCCTCAGTAGATGAAAATTGATCATGAGTATCCTAAATTTGGAAAGGATATGAGAAACCTTCATCTTACACTATCTACAGATGAAGTGAATCTTATTGGTTTACAAAGTATAACTCATAGTACATGACCGGTTATGTTGATAAATTATAAATTTCCACCATAATTATGCATGAAGAAAAAATACATTAGGTTGTCTCTACTTATATCAGCACCAAAACAATTGGGTAATGATATTGATGTTTATTTGGTTCCATTGATCGAGGATATGAAAAAAATGAAAGATTTAGGTGTTATATTGTATGATGCTTACATAAATGAATAATTCACAGTGAGAGACATGTTGTACAAAATGGTAAATGAATTTCCTTCTTATCACAATTTTTCAAGATATAACATTAAAGGAACTCATGGGTGACCCATTTGTGAACAAGGTACACACTCAGTTATGTAGGAACATTCCTTAAAGACTATTTCTAAGAAATCATATATTGCTACCCTGAAAACATAAATACTGATCTTGGGTGACAATATTTGATGATAATTCAGTAGAATATGTAACACTATCTCTACTAATAGGTGATCAAATTTTTGAGATTGTAAAGGGTATGACCACTAATTTTGGTAAACCTTATTTTTAAAACATTAGAAAAACAATTTGAAAAAAGATATAATTTTTTTGAATTGCTATACTGGAATTTTTTGTTCATCAGACATTTTATTGATTTCAAGCATGTGGAAAAAACCGTATATGATAGTGTCATTAGAATGTTAATAAATGCACCCAAAAAAACAAAATATGAAATTAAGGCTACGTTGAAAATGATTGACATGGGTATACATGAAGATTTTATGCCAGTGAAGGTTGAAAAACTGACTATTCTTTCAACAGCTGCTTACACTCTTTCCAGGAATGAGAGATATCCAATTTGAAACTTCTTGAATGATGTAAAGGTTCTAGAGAGTTATTCATAAAATATCAAGAATATCCTGTCAATGAATAATTTAATATTTAAGTGATTGAAATCACATGAATACCATGTTCTTATTAAAAATCTAATTCCTTTATCTTTATGTTACATTTTCCCAAAAAATGTATGGCATACATTAACCAAATTTTGTTTTTTTTCAAAGATAAATTTAGTAAAGTTATAGAACTGAAGTAATTTCCTACTGTAGAAAATGAAATTTATGTCATATTATGTTAATTAGATATGTCTTTACCACTATAATTATTTGAAATAATGATTCACTTGGTTAGAGATATCTTACTGTGTGGTCATGTACATTATAGATGGATATACCCCATTAAACAATATATGAATATTTTGAAAGGGTTTGTCAAAAATATAAGTTTGATTTAAGTTTTTATTGAAGATAGATATATTGTTGAGGAAGCTTTTGAATTCTATACTGACTACCCATCTGATGTAGAAATCATTGGTCTATAAAAATATCATTAAAGTTGGAAACTTGTGAGTGAAGGAATTTCTGAAATAGATTTTGTTTTAATTACTATTATAGAGAGGTATCAGGATCACCTTTAAATTTTACATAATAGTTTATAGGTTGTGCCATATTTTGAAACCCAAAAAGTAATTCTTAGGCATTTAATCCATCAAGGGTTCAAGGATGGATATCAAATACACATAATCAATAGTTTATAGGATGGTTTCAAGACAATATTTTTAAAGAGTCAACTGTAAATCCAAATTCAATTTCAGAATGACTTTTATGGATAACCAGAGGACTAAGTGTGTATGTATTATCTTATAATGGTTATATGTTCTATAAAAAGGAACACGTTGAATTTAATTCCATGAAAAATAGATGAGTTAGTCTTTTGGAAGAATCGATTCATATATCTGGTTCCAAGGAATGAAATCCAATTTATATAAATATTTCATACATTAACGTCATTGAAAAAATATGGGAGTTGGATTATATAACATTCCAAGTGTTGATTTTTTAATGCAAGTGGATTGATAACATGAGTACATTTAAAATCAATTAATTAAGATTCATGAAAGTGGATTTTAGTATGAAAGGTTACAAGGATGATCCATTTATAATGGAATCATAGGCAGTACAAGTATTTTATATCACTGATCCTACAAAAAAAAAGTGGTCTATTATTCTATTATCGACCAAAACCACTGTAGGTTTAGATGTCAATTCAACCAAGGTTGGCCTTTTCATTGGGACATCGTAATCATTTCATGGAGGTATTAATGTAGATGGGGTCTTGTATATCAAAGGAGACCATAATGAGGGGATTTGGATACTCGATAGAGGAAAAAAATCTCTTCAAACTTTAATAAAAAAATAGAGTTCAATAATCTAGTTATATATTTTTTATAATATACATTTTTTTACCTCATAATATTATTTGTTCATTACTATATTTATTTAATCTAAATTAAATGTTCATCCACTACTATAGATAATGGATTATCTACATGCCGATTCTCCCGATCTTGAGGAACAACAAGTTTCTTAACAGGCCGATTCTCCCAATACAGTGGAAAAATAGGTTTCTCTATATGATGATGATACCAATATCGAGGAACAATATATTGATTATGTTGAAACTGAGGAAATGGTCGATGGTGAAAAACCTATGTCCTAGAAAAAATAGAATCATTATTTCACAATGATTTTAACAAAAGTTATTAAAGTGATAAGTAGATGCATCAAAATTGAAGTTTGATGGAGTACAAACGACCAGCTTGTTAACCCCAATATGTACATTTCCATTAGTTATATTGGGGTCACCACTCGAATGCATGTGAAAATTGATGTAGCTATGTGGAATAATGTTGTGGCTGTGATTAATTCATTAAGAGATAAGGATCATATTATGATATACTTTCTCTATTTTACTAAAAAATAAAATAATGGAACATTGATTTATTCTTCCTTATCCCTTTCATAGTGCATTTATAATATATGATTGTCGAATGGTATGAATTTTAAATCTATAGTAATACTTTTATAAGGAATTAAATAACAACATAATTATGTTCCTTTATTTATATGTATATTGATGAATAAAAACCTAAATCCACTTCCATCCCACATTATTTTAAATGGAAGGAGGCTCGTGTAAATAAATATAGAATAAAACATTCAAAGATAGTGATATGACTATAATTGATATTGAAGAAAAAAATTATGGATATGTAAGGGTCTGTGCCTTCTCGATCCTTTACTTTGCAAGTTTGGTTGTTGGAAGTGCATGGAGGAGGCTCAGAGGGAGTTTGGAGAAGTTCAGTTGTTAAAATCTGTAAGCAGGGAGGTTACACATCATGTAACTTGATTTCAAGATGTAAAGTTTGGTTTCGCGACTTGTCCTAGAATGTTTCAAAATGTGTAGAATTTTACATGGTGTGAAATAGGGATTCATGGAATATAATATTTCAGGGTTTAAAAAATAAAATAAACTAATAGGAGATGGGGTTTTCAGCGGAAGTGGACCTTGATGGATTTCACGGCGTGAAATGGGATTACACATCTTGTAATCCCCTGATGCTATAATGTTTTAAAACATTCCAACCACTCAGGTTTCCACAAATACTATATCTGAAGTATTCTCTCTTGCTCCAATTGAATCCTAGGTGCCCCAAGGAGTTCTTTGAACCCTGTTCCCCCCTCTTTGGTCCATTGATATTGGTGATCATTTATTGGTGATCCGTGGTGATCCAAGGTATGTTATCCCTCAGTTTTCTAGAAGTTCCACTTGGTTGGGTCTCATTATCTTATATATATTCTCACCTTTCCATGGTGTGTGATTCTCTATAATTCCTAATGGGGTATCTCTCATTTGTTGTTAGTGCGGTGGTGTCACGACATTCTCATATGGATGAAATCTTACGGGATTGGTGATCGGAGGACCATTATGTGATTCGTTCTCATGCGAAGAATGTTGACACCCCCTCAAGGTAGGGATTCCCTTGTCTCTATTTATTTATGCATCACGTGGGATTAGATTTTCTTTTATTACCATTGAATTATGGTTGTGACGACTTAATCAAAGATAAAGAATTATATAATTGAACTGAAATGTCATGCTTTTTGCAGCTTTTCTTATTGTTTGTGATATTGTGATTATACAAATTTAATGCCCCATTGAAAATGGTTTCCGTTGGTGGATTTTTTTGCACGTTTTATATCTGTTGTGTCTGCTACTTTGTTTTTGGATGTTGTGGTATCACCCTAAATGAATACTGGGAAATCACTCACATCCGACTAATGAACGATTCCCCAGGATTGTACATCTTTTTTGATAACCCCTGAATTAACAAGAAGAACAAAATCAGGTATACCTTATTAAATATGGAATTTATATATTTTTTTGGTTTGTGTGGAGATATAGTTGTAAGTACAATTTTGTGTGGGTTTCTTGGTTGTGTACGACAGGATGGTTCAAAATGTGTGATGGAATCTCAGGTTGTTGTGGAATGGATGAGCAATGTTTTGTAGTGGGGATGAAATCGGGTTGTGATTTGGTTGTATTTATATATGTGGTTGAGAGTTGGGGACTTTTTTTGGTTGTTATGGATAATTTTCCCAGAGTTTCTCCATGTTTGGCCTTGGTTGTGTTTCTTGTTATGTGTTGTGCTTGGTAGTTTCCTGGATAATAATGGAATATATGAATAAATAATTAATTAATAAATTTTGGGACTGTATTGGGTTGGTTTGGTTAATGGAATGAATAAATGAATTGTGAATGAATAATTGAAATGGTTTAAAAAAATTGGTTTGGAATTAGAAATAAGTTGTTTCTTGTTGTGTGGTGATTACATTTAGAGGTAGAATCAAGGTTAGCAGTGCTGAGAGATGGGTGGTTGTTTGAGAACACATAGGATGGGCATGAGGGTTTAGTATCATATATATATATATATACTTGTATTTTCCTTATGATTTCTATATGCATCCCTACCCTAGTTGAGTACTACATGTCGAACATCCCCATCGTCACGGGGGAGGGTGTTTTTCCAAAACATCCTAGTGGGAGGATGGATGTATGGCTATCCACTCTTCCCTACTCCTTCCAGGAAGTGGTATCCCAATATTCTTTGATTTTTTTTTGGTTTTTGGGGACCAGGTGTGTACGGGTGAGTTGTGTTTTCTCAGGTGTCTTCGGGATGAGATGATTTGTGTTTTCCTAGGTGTCTTTGGGATGAGATGTGTTGAGATTTCCAAGGTGTTTTTGAGATGTGACATGGTATGTGGGCCAGGTGTCTGGGGGTAGGATGTGATGTGGTATGCGATCTAGGTGTTTGTGGATAGGATGAGATGTGGTTTGTGTCCCTGGTGTCTTTGGGCAAGATGTGGCTGTGAGGCCCAGGTTTGTGCAGGCGGGTTATGATGTGGTGTGTTTAGAAGAGGTGGGAGCGGCGAGACATTTTTCGTTAGGGTGTGAGAGCTTTCAATCAGTGGTAAAGTGGTTTGGGGTACCCTATTATTGATTTGAATTATATTAATTTACTTGACTTGTGTTATTTGGTGAGTGTGCCTTGGTGAGGTTGGGGTGGTTAGTATACCTGCTTAGGTCCTGTTTTGTTCTACTGTTTTCTCAGAAGGGAATTAGTATGCTTATTTCACATGTTCATGAGAGACTTTGGTTTTCTTAATGAGTATACCTATATTCTCACCCTATATATATAAAACTATTTTTAGGTTTCTAGGAGGACTTCATGGATCTTTTTGTACTTTACTAGCTTGGATATTGATAGTTGTTGTGTCACTACCTATATAAACTTTTGGTACTTACTTTGGAGACTTTTTTTTGTATCAGTTATATTTTAAACTACATGTGGGATGGATTTAGATTCTTTATATATATATATATATATATCATGGAGTTTTTTTGGGATGAAACGTCTTATCTCCTGATATTCTTTCTTTAAAAATGAAAATGACTCCCATTTTGTGAGAATTGTATACCCTTGGTGCTGGTCGCCACCTCGGGGCCTAATCGAGGCATGACTCGGGGGTCATTATCTCCTTTTCTTCATTGTTATCCTAGAAGGGGCATCTTTGGAGGGAGGGGGTCATGAAAGAATGGTATCAAAGGTGATTGTTGAGAGATATGATGGAGTTTGGAGTTAGGCATAGTGAGGATTACATGGGTTAATAGGGAAACAATGTCAGGTGATCTTGGTTCATGACATAGGCCAGGGAAGACAAGCTAGGACATGAGATTTTAGGACCCCCTGTGATCCGATGCAAGGACTATGAGCCTACCGAACAACCAAGTGAAGATATACCATTTGCAGGGTAGAGAACTAGGAAAGGAACATGCATCATAATGACTTGTGTTCTTGTTTGATTTGGGTGTTTTGGGAAATTTGAAATGGATGAAAAAATGAGTTAAATGGGTTAAAATAAATCTTATATAATATTCCATACTACCTAGTCTTAAGAATTCCTTGTTCACTTTTCAGCTATGGAACTCAGTCATCTTCCACATGTGGATCAGGTAGTTGAGGATCAGTAGGATGATCTGGTTGATTGGTGGAGGGTTGATCTAGTGGAGGAGGATGAACAATGGTAGAGAATGTTATTTGAATTCTAGCAGAAGGCCTTGGGAAAGTACAAGGGAAGTGTTTCAGACATGGAGATAGAAATATGGCTAAAGAAACTTGAGATCACCTTCATTTTGATCCAGACTCTGATGGAGTACCAGGTTCCATTGGTAGTGAGTCAAATGTGGGGATCTACGAATTAGTGGTGGATACTTTATCTAGGGGATATGAAGGAGAAAAATGTGTTGTGGGTTGAATTTCTAAAGGAATTTTGGGTGGAGTTCCTTTTATCAAACATGAAGGCTGAGAAGATGTAGGAGATACTCTCCCTTCAGAAGGGGAGTATGTTAGTGTAGGAACTTGGGATCAAGTTCAAGGATCTTCTTCACTTCACCCCAGATCTCTTTCTGGATGAGAAGTCTCATGCGAGATAGCTTGAGAAGGTCGTCCACCCTTCTATCCATCATGTTGTTACTCCTTTTATGTTTCTAATGTATCTATAGGTCCAAAATAAGGCATATGCGATTTATAGGATGCACTCATAAAGAGGTCTACCACAAGAGGAGATCCAAAAAAGTTCTTCGAGAGGCAGGGCCATCAGTGGTAGATCTTAGGTACCAGAGCCTTCAAGGTTTTGACTAGAAGGGAGGTGACCTTAGTAGTTTCATTTTAGGCCATATAATGCAAGTGGTATCCATGAATTTTCTATGATCTTGGGGAATATTTGTTTCTTATGTGGGGTTCACAACCATCTTCAAAATAAGTTTCCAGTGGCCATTCGAGCTCAGTAAAGCAGAGGTGGACAGGTTCAACACCAGCCTTAGTAGTAGTTACCATCTAGTTCATTTCAACAGTAGGGACATTAGGCTCATGCTCCACCAAGGGGATATGGAGAAGGTGGGGTCTAACCTCAGGGTGTTCCTCAAGGACCATGACCCATGTGTGGTCTTGGAGGCGGTCTTTAGTAGAGGGTAATAGGAGATGGGTGTGGTTAGTTGATCATAGTGGAGGTAGCAGTTCTATCAGGGATAAAGATTTTATGAGGTGAAATAATTTTTTTAGTACCCTTTCTTGTTCTTTGTTAAATTTAGGATATTTTCACTACTTTTTCTCACCCTCTCTATCCCATGCTCAAGGACTAGATGTAGAGAGGATTCCTATTCCCTTGGCATTGAGTATGCCAGTCGGAGGTTAGACCAACTTGTTTGATGTGTGCTGGGGATGTAGATTGATTATGGGACCACATCAGTCCCACGAGGATCTCTTCTTGATACATATTAAAAAATACAATTTTATTCTTGGCATCATGTTTTTATATTCCATTCATGAAATTATCAACTACTTCTATAGAAGAGTTGTATTTTTATACATGGATGAACGATGTTAGATTTTCATTGGTGAGCAAAGCTTTTAGGTGGAAAATTGGATTATAGAGACTCTTCTATCCTTGTTGGATGAGCTGTTAGTGGAATTAGAAAATGTTGAGATGGTGAAGGTTCCTATAGTTATTGGAGAGTTCATGGATGTTTTTCCAAAGGAGGCTGTGACTCTACCCCCTCAACATGATGTTGAATTCAGGATAGACTTGTAGCCCAATGATTTTTCGATTTTGATGGATCCTTATCAAATAGCACCTTATGAGTTGTGGGAGTTGGTGATTTAGATAGATGAAATGATGAAGAAGGGATTTATATGTCCTACTGTGTCACTATGGGGTGATCCAATGTTGTTCATAAAGAATTTTAATGGTAGTATGAGGTTGTACATAGACTATCAGAGGTTGAATTAGGTGATGGTAAAGAACCATTATCCTCTTCTAAGGATATATAATCTTTTTGACCAAATGAGAGGCGAAAGTTGGTTTTCTAAGATTGATATATGGTCTAGATATCACCAGTTAAGGGTCAAGGAGGGAGATATCCAAAAGGCTGCTTTCAGTTGAAAGTATTGGAAATTCGAGTTCGCAGTCATGCCATTTGGTGTTATGAACACACTAGCCATGTTCATGGGGATCATGAACTCCATCTTTCATGATTTTCTGGAACAGTTCAATATCATAATCATAGATGATATCCTGATCTACTCAAAGTTAGAGGAGGAGCACACCAAGTATCTCAGAACTGTCTTGTAGGTTCTTCACCACCACCAGATCTATATAAAGTTGTCCAAGTGTAAGTTCTCAACACAATTGGTGCATTTCCTTGGGCATGTGGTGTCCCCATAGGGTGTAGCGATTGACTTGCCAAAGGTTTAAGTGGTTGTTTTTTGGGAAGGGCCCAAGAATGTTGTAGAAGTTTGTAGTTTTCTTGGTCTCATGGGCTATTATTAGTGGTTTTTACCCGATTTATCTCAAGTTTAAACTCCATTAATAGCTATGACTACAAAGGAACAAGATTTTGTGTGGAGTGAGTAGTGTCAGACAATGTTCAGTTATCTGAATGGGAAGTTGGTTAGTGCTCCAGAGCTATGGTTGTCAAAGGAAGGGGTGTTGTTTGAGGTGTTTTGTGATTCTTCCCATTTGGGTTTGGGACGCATCTTGATACAATAATAAGTAATGATCTCTTATGGGTATAGGAAGTTATTCCCCCACGAGCGTAACTATTCCACCCATGACCTGGAGTTAGAAGTGGCCATGTTTATACTGTAGTTGTGGTGGTATTAACTCATTGGGAAGTACTTTTTGGTCTTCATATATCACAATAATTTGAGGTATATCTTTTCCCAACATGATTTGAATCTGTGATAGTGGATTTGGATAGAGTTTCTTCAGGACTACAATTTTTAGATCTCATACACCTTAATAAAGGGGAATTTCATGGCCAATTATTTGAGTAGATAGTTGAAAAAGTAGGTTTTTTGGGAATCTAAAGATACTTGGAAGGCGATGGAGGAGTTGGAAGCCTTTCACTTAGATACAGGAATGGATGGTGGTAAAGGTTGTTTGTTCTAGATGATAGTGTAGTATTCTATGATGCATCTAGTGGAAGAGTCTCAGTGGGGAGAATCGAAGGTAGAGGTGTTGTAAAATCATGTTGGACATATTGATGCTCTGTAGGGGTGGTTGGAGGATGCTTAGAATCAAATGTTGTTCCATGGGAGATTTTTTGTTCTGGTAGCAATGCGTGAGGGATTTCATCATGAGTTTCATAACATAACTTTAGTGGTACATCCGATGATTTATAAAATGTATCGTGGATTGAAGATATAGTTTCAGTGGCCCAGGATGAAATGGGAATTAGTGGAGTTTTTGGAAATATGCTTGGTCTTCCAGCAGGTAAAGGATGAGCACTGTGTTCTCAGTGGTTTTTTTCATCCCTTGGATGTCCTTGAGTTGAAGTGGGATGAAATATCAGTGTCTCTCATAACAGGGTTACCCAGGGATTGGAGAAGCTATGATGCTATCTGGATAACCGTGGATTGGCTAACAAAATTAGCTCATTTCTTAGAAATCAAGGAGTTGAGCACAATGAATGCCTTATCCAAGAGGTATGTGGAAGAAGTGGTGCGGTTACATTGAGTTATGAGGTCCAATGTCTTAGACCGGGACACGCGGTTTACCTCACGAGTTTTTAGGGGATTGAAAAATGCTTTTGGCACCCAGTTACACCTCAACATTTATTTCCAACCTTAGATAGATGGACAGACAATGTAGACTATCCAGATATTGGAGGATATGTTTTGAGCATGAATCTTAGACTTTGGCGGATCTTGGGTACAACACATGCCCTTGGTAGAGTTCGCTTATAATAATAGCTATCACTCTTCCATTAGCACGACTCCATTTGAGGCATTGTACGAGAGACTATGTCATTCTATGTTGTACTAGATGTAGGTTGGGGAGATAGTTATTCCTGGTCCAGATGTGGTGCATAGAACGATAGATAAGGTTCATCTTGTAAGTGAGAGGAAGAAAGTGGTGTAAGACCGAAATAAGTCGTATGCTAGTCGTATAAGGAGACCCTTGGAGTTTGAGGCTTGGGACCATGTGTTCTTAAAGGATTCCCCACAACGTGGGCAGCAGAGGTTTGGTAGAGGGAGTAATCTTTATCCCAGGTTTATTGGACCCTTTTAGGTGTTGGATATAGTTGGCGAGGTGGCATATCATTTGGTACTTCCACCAAATTTGGAGATTGTCCACGATGCCTTTCATGTATCTTATCTTTGTCGGTATCTACATGATGACTACCATGCCATTGACTAGGGAGATTTGGATATCAAGGATGACACAATGTTTGTAGACTGGGCAATGGAGATCTATGATCATCAATAGAATGTGTTGTGTGGATGAACCATTCCTTTGTTTTTTGTGTTATAGAGGAATAATGTCTAGTAGGAGAGTACATGGGAGTGAGAAATGTAGATTCATGCTCAGTACCTAGAGTTTTTTTTTGAATTTTTCCATGTTTTTTTTGAAATGCAATGTTTGAACCATGTTTTATGAATGAGTTGTTTTTCCCTTTGTTTGAAATGTGTGTGGTAGTCCTGACGTGTGGAAATGAGAGGACCTGATTCCTAATGAAGAAAAATTAATTGCGATGTGATTAAACCTATGAGGGAAAGTCAGTTCCACCTAGAGAAGATAATATCTTGACATTGAGGATGAAATACCACAGTTTTTGAATTCAGAATGTGTGGTTGTTGTGATCATGTGGTGTGTCTTGTATCCATTTGGGTTGACATGATAAGGCCTTGTTACAAGTGTTGGAGGAGGTGTTATTGGATGTGGGGGTTTCTACTCCAGATTTCAAACAAAAAAGGGTGGTTTATCATTGAATGTTGATGTGTTTGGTTTTTGGAAGTGTTTCAAGTGTAGTGAGATCCTTGAAAGGTATCTCATGGGGTGGTTTTTCTAACCCCCTTTCCTCCTGGGATTGGTTTTGGATTCTCGAGGATAAGAATCATTTGAGAGGTATCTAATGCAAAAGTCTATGCCTTCTCAGTATGTTACTTAGTGAGTTTGGTCATTGGAAGTTCTTGGAGGAGTCTTGGAATAAGTTTAGAGAATTTTGGTTGTTAAAATCTAGAATATGGGAGGTTACACATTGTGTAACTTTATTTCACAGTGTGAATTTTTGTTTTGCGGATTTTCCTAGAAAGTTTCACGATGTGTAGAATTTTACATGGTGTGAAAGAGGGATCCATGATGTGTAATATTTCAGGGTTTAAAAAATAAAATAAACCAAGAGGATATGGGTTTTTTTTTCAGAAGTGGACCTCAAGGTATTTCATGGAATGAAAGGGGATTACACGTCATGTAATACCCCGATGTTGTAATGTTTTAAAACATTCCATCCAATCAGATTTTCACAAATCCTATAGTTTCAATAGTATCTCTAATTCCAGATCAACCCTAGGAACCCAAGGAGTTATTCAAACCCTCTTCCCCTATTAGATCCGTTGATCTCGGTGATCGTTCGTTGGCAATCCGTAGTGATCCAAGGAACTTTATCCATTCATTTTCTAGAAGTTTTCCTCAGTTGGGTCTTGTTATCTTCCATATATACTCTCCATTCCATGGAATGTTATTATCCATGATTCCTAATGGGTTCTCTCTCAGTTTTTGTTGGTGTAGTGGTGTCGTGAAATCCTCAGATAGATTCAGATTATGCAGGATATGTGATCAGAGGATTGTTACGTGATCCATTCTCGTGCAAAGAATGTTGAAACCCCTTCAAGGTAGGGATTCCATTATCTCTCTTTATTTGTGCATCATGTGGGAGGGGTTTTTCTTTTGTAACCCTTAGATTATGGTTGTTACAACTTAATCAAAGATAAATAATTGGATAATTGAATTGAAAGGTTGTAGGGGTTTATTGTATTCTTTTCATAGATTTTATTATTGTTTGTGATACTGTGATTGTACGGGCTAAATGCCCTGCTGAAAATGGTTTCCATTGGTGTCTTTGTTTATGCTGGTTATATCTGTTGTATGTGCTTCTTTGGTTATGTCTATTTTGGTATCAACCTAAATAGAAACTGGTAAATCATGTACACACGGATAATGAAAGGATGCCCCTAGATTGTACATCTTCTATGATAACCCTTGATCTAACAAGCATAATAAAAAAAGAGATGCCTTATTAAATCAAGAATTTATATATTTTTTTGGTTTGTGTGGTGATACGGTTGTAGGCGCAGTTGTGTATTGGGTGTAGGTTTCTTGGGTTTGTACGAAGGGATGGTTCGAAAGGCGTGATGGAATCTCAAGTGGAGTGATTGATTGTTTTTGGAATGGATGACCAGTGTTATGCAATGGGGCTATAATTGGGTTGTGATTTTGTTGTGCTGCTGGATGTGGTTGAGAGTTGGGGACTTTTTTTGGTTGGTATGGGTAATTCACCCAAAGTTTCTCCATGTTTGTCCTTGGTTATGTTGTTTTTTATGTACTATGTTTGGTAGTTTCCTAGATAGTAATGGAATAGATGAATAAATAATTAATTAATAAAGTTTTGGACTAGCTTGGTTTGGTTTGGTTAACAGAATGAATAAATGAATTGTGAATGAAGAATGGTAATGGCTTAACAAAATTGGTTGATAATTGGAAAGAAGTTGTGGCTTGTCATTCAGTGATTGCATTTATAGGTATCAATAAGGTTGGTAGTGTTGAGAGCTGGTTGGTTGTTTGAGAACCCATAGGATGGGCATGAGTGTTTGGTATCATATATGTGTATACTTTTATTTTCCCTTTGATTTATATATGCACCCCACCCATGTTGAGAACTACATTCCAAACACCCCATCGTCACGGGGGATTGGGTCTTTCCCAAACATCATGGTGGGAGGATGGATGGATGACCACCTAATCTTCTCTGCTCCTTCTTCTAGGTGACGATATATAAAGATTCTTCAGGTAAGTTATGGTTTGTGGGGCCCAAGTGTGTGCAGATGAGTTGTGTTTTCCCAGGTGTCTTCGGGATGAGATGAGTTGTGTTTTCCTAGGTGTTTTCAGGATGAGATGTGTTGTGCTTTCCCCGGTGTTTTTGAGATTTGATGTGGTATGTGGACTAGGTGTTTGTGGGTGGGATATGATGTGGTATGTAGACCAGGTGTCTAAAGGTGGGATAAGGTGTGGTATGTGGCCCAATGTTCTGTAGGTGAGATTTGGTTATGAGGCCCAAGTGTGTGTAGGCAGGTTGTGATGTGGTGTGTTCAGAATTGGTGAGAGCACCAGGACATTTTTAGTTAGGTTTTGAGAGTGTCTAATTAGTGGGAAAGTGGTTTAGGGTACCCTATTATTGATTTAAATTATATTACTTGACTTGAATTTAATTATTTTATGAGTGTTCCTTGGTGAGGTTGGGGTGGTTAGTATACCTACTTAGGTGCTCTTTGGTTCTTCTATTTTCTCACTAGGGAATTAGTATGGATCCTTCACATGTGCACAAGAGACTTTATTTTTCCTATTAAGTATACCTGTATGCTCACCCTACATATATAAAACTACTTTTAGGTCTCTAGGAGGACGCTGTGGACCGTCCTGGACTTTACTAGCTCATATCTTGATAGTTGCTGTGTCGTTGCCTAGATATACTTTTGGTACTTACTTTAGAGATTTTTGTTTTGTATAAGTTTTATTTTAAACATGCATGTTGGATGGATTTGGATTTCTTATATATATATATATATATATATATATCCTGGAGTTGTTTTGGGATGAAACATCTTATCTCCTTATATTATTTCTTTAAAAAGGGAAATGCCTACCATTTTGTGAGACCTGTATACCCTTGGTGCTGGTCACCACCCCATGGTCTATTTGATGTGGGACTCAGGGGTCATTATCTCCATTTCTTCATTTCTAGCCCTGGAGGGGCATCTTTGGAGGGAGGGGGTTGTGATATGAGAGGCCATTGTAGACTTTCTTGGTCTTGAGAATGTAGATGAAATCATAAATCATGGATGGATAGGAGTCTCAGTTGTAAATGTATACACGTGGTTCATTTTCATAATCATTTTTTTCCATTAGATGATCTAATATATTAATTATAGTTAAACATTTTTCATATTTTTTGTAGGAATATATATTAGTACTATTTGAATGGAAAATGCTATGATTTTTTTGAACACATTAGTCCTGACATAAATTCTATAAAAAATAGAACATTAAAAGAAGAGGAATATTTAAAAATAGTGGACCAACTAGTCACTATGTTTTAAAAGAAAATTATAGATGAAAAACTCTTCTTAATACCCATGATTCTGGGGTAAAACTTTAAAATCTAATCATATCAAATATATTTTTTCATTTTTTTTCATTACTTATTCCCTTTTTTGTTAGGGTGCATAGGTTTCTCATTACAATCCATTTGGATAATCTAAAGATTTATTTTTTGGATTTAATGCATGGATTCCCAAAAAATCAACCATGTATGATGATTTTTATTAATTTTTAATACACTATATTCAACATTTTACAAATAAACTTCAAGTTATACATTTTTTATTGTGTTTTAATGAAAATATTGTTACTATAGGGTGGTGTTTAAATATCATAAAAAAATGGTATGAGGATGGTTCATGAAAATAATAATCCTATCAAATTCTACAACTAGATAAGTATTAGAGTATATATAATAATATTTCACTATCAAAATATATATCAAAATAAATTACATATTTTTTTCAATGTTTCTTTAGTTTATAAAACAAACCAATGCCATAGACTATGGTTCTTGAATTTTGAAATTTACAGAAGATATCATATTTCATCAACCAAATAGAATCCCTGAATAGGTATTTCCAATGATAATTATAATTTCATTTTAAATATTTATTAATCATTTATTTATTTATATTTTTCTAGTACTACTAGAACTACTGACAATCCATGTATTCAAAACAAGAAATATATTTTTTAGAAACAAATGGGAAGAATATATGGTTCTATAATGTATATAGACATCATAAATAGGTGAATTACTACTACTTATTTAGTTTAATTTATTATCATTTTATCTAATTTTTTAGCCAATTTCGTTTTCATTTTTATCTAATACTTTTTTAGTTAAATTTCATAGAGATCATGATGAAATGATTTTTTAGAATTGTTTTTATTAAACCATTTTTTGATCTATAGAGAGCACAAAATTATTAGATTAAAATAAATTCTTGATAAATTCCTAAAAAAGTATGATTCACTCAGGTAGTGTTTGTTATCTTTATAGAGCTATTTTTTTTATTTTAATATTTTTATGATCAATAATGTGTGTTTCAGTTTACAAATGACTCAAAGTGAATGTTTTTAGTTTAAAAGAAAATTTTAGTTAAGAACACATTAAAATCAATAAAAATAAATAAAAAACACAAAAATTGTCTTAATACTTTAGGAAAATTATCCATAAGTCATTTGTGTTGTTTTGGAATTAGCCACATGTCAATCTGACAAAAGGTGTGGCTGGTATGACTCAGAGTGAAAATTTTTATTTAAAATTGACATTTTAGTTCAAAACACATGTCACATAATCAAAACCTATAAAATGCATTCATATTTTCTTTATACATTAGTAAAATGACCCATAAGTCATTTTTATGTGTATGAAAAAACCACATGTCAATATAAGACAATATGTGGCCGATAATATTCAATGTTATTTAAAAATTAAATATTAGTTCAAAAGAAACATGAAAAAATAAAAACTGAGAAAACAAATTCATATTGGTATGATAATTTATGAAAATAATCCACAATTCATTTGTTAAAAGAATCAGATTCACCTTAATCCGATACACGATGTGACTGGTATGACTCAAAATATATGTTTTTAGTTTAAAAATTAAATTTTAGTTAAAAACACGCGTCACTCAGTAAAAAACAAGGAAACAAAATCACATGGTCATGATACAATATAAAATTTATCCCTAAGAAATTTGTAACATATAATAATTATCTGCATGTTAATATGATACACAATGTGATTGGTATGACTCAAATTATGTGTTTTTAGTTAGAAAAAATGAAATTTTTGTTAAAATCATGTGTTAATCAACGGAAACTGAGAAAAAACTCTTATATTATATTGATACTTTTATTTAATAATTTATAAGTCATT
This sequence comes from Viscum album, assembly GCA_963277665.1. Classification (NCBI taxonomy): domain Eukaryota; kingdom Viridiplantae; phylum Streptophyta; class Magnoliopsida; order Santalales; family Viscaceae; genus Viscum; species Viscum album. The sequence goes on along the minus strand of OY728126.1, from coordinate 807,115,208 downwards.
TTTGACATTTAGTAATTATTTGTATGTCAATTTGACACACAATGTGATTCGTATGACTCAAAGTGTGTGTTTTCAGTTTAAAAATGACATTTTAGTTAAAAACACGAGTCACTCACTACAAACTGATCAAACAAACACGAATTGTATATATAATTTATGAAAATAACCACTAAGTTATTTTTACATGTAATAATCAACTGCATACTAATACGATACACAATATTACTGGTATGACTCAAAGTGAATGTTTTTATTTAAAATTTACATTTTAGTTTAAAACACATGTCACATACTAAAAAAAAATCAAATAAACTCATATTGACTTGATAATTTTTGAAAATGATACAAAATACATTTTTGATGTATAAGAATCAACTGTAATTGAATTTAATACATGGTGTGGACAGTATGACTCAAAGATTTTGTTTTTATTTTAAATTGACATTTTAGTTCAAAAGATGAATAACATACTCAAAATCGATAAAACACATTCAAAATGTTTTGATAAATTATAAAAGAGATCCATAAGTCATTTGAGTCATATAAAAACCTAATGCACCTCAATTCGATACATGGTGTGACCAGTATGAATCAAAATGTGTATTTTTAGTTTAAAAATGAAATTTTAGTTAAAAACATGTGTTACTCACTAAGAATCAATAAAACACACACAATATGGTCTTTGTAATTTATAAAAATGATCTAAAATCCATTTATAACATGTAAGAATCATCCACACATCAATCTGAAACATTATTTGACTGGTATGATTTAAATCATGTGTTTTCAGTTTAAAAAGATGTTTTAGTCAAAAACATGTGTCACTCACTAAAAACTAAGAAAATGTGTTTGAGTTGTCTTGATAATTTTTTACAATGATATATATGTAATTTTTGATGTGTAGGAATTATCTACACCTCAATTCGGTACACATTGTTACCATTATGACTTAAAGTGTGTATTTTCAGTTTAATAATGACATTTTAGTTAAAAACATGTATCACTCACAGAAAATTGAGAAAACACACTCATATTGTCTTGATACTTTAGTACAAGGATACCGATTTAATTTTTTATGTATAATAATCAACCACACTTCACTCTGATATATAGTGTGGCTGATATGACTCAAAATGTATATTTTTTATTTAAAATTGATATTTTAGTTCAAAACATGTATCGCATACACAAAAACTGAGAAAATTTGATCAAATTTTCTCGATAATTTATAAGAATTATCTATAATTAATTTTCGACATATATGAATCAAACACATGTCAATATAATACATGATGTCACTAGTATGAATCAAACTGTGCATGTTTATTTAAAATTTACATATTTGTTCAAAACATGCATGACATACTCAAAACCAAGAGAAACACATTTAAATGTTTTTGATACTTTAGGAAATTAATCCATAATTCATTTTTCATGTGTAGGAATTAGTCTTAGCTCAATCCAATATATAGTGTGACCAGTATGATTCAAAATATATGTTTTCAGTTTAAAAAATACATTTTAGATAAAAACATGTGTCACTCAATGAAAACTGAGAAAACACACTTAGTTTGTCTTGATAATTCTTGAAAATGATCAATAAGTCATTTGAAACATGTAGGAATTATCCACACATCAATGCGAAACATGGTGTGATCAGTATGACTCAAAGTACATGTTTTTAGTTTAATAATGAAATTTTAGTTAAAAACATGTTTCACTCATTGAAAACCTATGAAACACACTCTTGTTGGTTTTATATTTTATGAAAAAATTTCATAAATCATTTTTGATGTGTAGGAATCAGCTATACACTAATCCGACACATGGTGTGTCTAGTACGACTCAAAGTGCATGTTTTTATTTTAAATTGAGATTTTATTTCAAAACACACATCACATACTCAAAAATGATAAAATGCAATCAAATTATCTTGATAATTAAGAAAATTATCCATAAATCATTTGTGATGTGTATTAATCAACCAAACATTAATATTCCACATAGTGTGCCTGGTGTGATGCCCTAGACCCGCACTCATAGATCCGGTGCCATAAACACATACTTTACATACTCACTTTTATACCATATGTAAAAGCCTAAATGTTACTATCTTTAATTAAAAAATCAAAAATAATTATTTCATATCTTTCATCCCAAATATCTTTTTAGGTTTAGGGATTTAGATAATTAGGAAAATATATAAACTAATAAATCCCATGTTCTTTATACCAGATATACATTTTTTTATTATACACAAAACTAATTAATCCATAATGAGGCTTCAAGATCTACAATAAAATTTCTCAAACTTGATATCCATAAAAAATATAACAAGTACTACTTTTATTTATAACCTAGGGAAATAGAAACATAATAAGTCATGAGCTTAAACACTCAGTATAGTGACAAAAGATTTACATACATAAATATTACATCATTTTTGATGAATATTCATTACATAATATTACAATCCATTCCATAACCATAAATATCTAGTGTCTTTTGAGACTAGATACATAATCCTATTATTTCATGAATTATATTTAATATTTCCCACATTGAATGTTTCTTTGGTATACCCTACTTAAAACCTTTCTTCTTAAACCAAGGAAGGAAAAACATAAGAAATGATGACATCAGATGCTCAGTAAGGGTAAACATAGGAGATTTTAATCAATGATCACACCTGAGTATAAGATAATCATAACTGTATGACATCATGATCTTAAACTATAATGTTCATTCCCAGTCTGTCATAGATCATAAGCATGAGTCATGGAATTAAAATTTATCGTAATAAAAGACAATATTCATAAGAGTGAGAAACCATCAATAATTAGTCATGATCTATGATAGAATAAAATAGACATATAAATGTGGAAAAAACTTAATCTTATCACATTATTAATATGTATAAATAAAAACAGGTTCACTCATTAAGTTACTGACATGAAATCAGGCCCTCACATAAACTTATGGACATGAAATCAGGTCCACATATAATCTAATGGACATGAAAAATAAAATCCATGCATAATATTATGGACATGAAACTAGGTCTATACATAATCTTATGGATATAAAACCAGGTCCATGTATAATCTTATGGACATGAAAACCAGGTCCATGCATAAAATCATGTTCCTGAAAAAAATATTTGTCTCATGAGTTATCCATATTTTTTCAATGCATTAGAGGGATATAATATAATCAACCATCATATAATCATAATACATTCATATTTATTCTATAAGAATATAAATAATTCATTATATACTATAATATATGGAAAAGTAACTAGTTTCATAAACATTGAAACATTTCATCACAACATAACTTATGGAAAATAGTTAGGTTTCATAAATATCTCATTATCATAATAATAAACCATCTAGAGAAATAATATGGATGAAATAATTGGATCATATATATAGTAAAGAATAATTAGTGTAAAATTATGTCATCTTAGTTAAAAATTCCTTTAAAAGATCATTAGGAATATTTTTTGAGGAAAAATACCATTTTCACTTTGAAATAACTTATTTAAAATCTAAAAAATTCCAAAATATTATGTAATTTTTTTTTGAAAATAACCATTGAAAATTTTAAATTAACCTTCAAATCATTAATCATTCATGATTTTGGTAAATTTTGTTCTTGTCATGTACGCTAAAACAAGGATTCCTTTCACATTTTTGTTAAAAAAAGTCAAAAGTACCTCATTCAAAAAGTGATGAGAAGATTCCTTTTAAACCATTTTGTAAAAATTAAAACATGTGTAAAAATGAATATTAAAAAATCACAGGAGAATATTAAAAACATTCTTGGAAACATTTTTATAAAACATGGATATAAAAGAAAAAAGATTTTTGGCTAAAGAGAGAAATACAGTCGATTTTCCTTAAAAACATTCTTTAAGTGTTTTGAGAACTTTAAAAGATGAAAAGTAAAGGAAAAAAATTTAATATATAGAAATAAAAATAGGATAAAAAAATTCATTGGATTCTTGAGAGATAGGTCATAAAATTAAATCATTGGAAACTTAATTATAAACAATCATGATAAACAATGATATTGTAACATAAATCCATTACCAATTTGGTAAATTTTTAATCATAAACCCCATGTATAAATGAATTAATATATAACATTAAATATAATTAAATTAGATCTAATCATTTTTATAACATGTAAAATGGGTAGTATATACACCTCACAAAGGAAACAAGAGGTGAACATGACACATGCCTCACAAAAATAAAAGTGAGACAAGAAACCCATTACCTCAAGACTTATCTTGATTCATACATGTTAAAAAATAATATATAATAAGTATATATTTATTAAAAATTTATCCTAGAACCATAATCATATATATCATATCATATATGATTTACTTATAACATCTTATCACCAATTTATTGATAATTCGTCAATAAAATCATAGTTCTGGGTGATAAATGATTTGTTTTTCACACATGTTTTAGTTTAGCAGCCCTGTTCCTTATACTTGGATCATGATTCTATCATATCAAGAATTTAATTCATGATATAAATATCATATATATTCATTATATAAATATTTATAGTCTTCCATGAAATGTGGAGATAGAAAAATGAATTGCACCATTCATAGAGATGGTAGACCGTACGTACGCATAAACGCTGTTTTCACTTTTTAACGAATGAAGAAAAATAAATGTAAATAATAATTAAAATTTCTAAAATAATTATTATATACTATATATCATATATCTATCATTATTATCATTCAAGTAAAGCGGTGATGAAAAACAAAATTACACTGCTACATGGAGATAGTAAGCCATACATATGTACAAGAGATATTTTCACCTTCAATAATATAGAAAGAAGGTGGATAATGGTTTCTATATAATCATAAAAAATAAAAATATTTAATATAATTAATTAATTAATTTATAATTGATACCATATATTTTGAGGAGGTATAATAAGAAACAAAATTGAAAATGCTCGGTTAAGAGTTATACCTCTTCGTTGAGAAACCATCTTTGGCTTACACCTTAAGCATTGAAAGTATGGTCTTTTGGAAAGAAAATAATATCCTGGACATATTGAAGTAATATAGGAAGGTATTATAGTAGGTATTGTACAATATATAAGGCTCATTAATTATGAAGTATAGAGGATAGGTGGTATGCTTTTATAGGGGAGGGAAAGGACACACTTGGAATTACTTTAAAGATTAAATAATATATAAATATCATAATCATTTTATGTGAAACCAATGCACAAAAAATTAGAATATTAGATGTAATCGAGTTTAAATAAACTCAAATAATTACATTTGGGAAATTTTTGATAGTATCTTAAGCCTTATCTTCTCGTTAAACCACTTTAAACCCATTTAACCTTAACCGTGATAACTTAAATTTCTACCAAGATAACTTAACATTGTACCATGATAACTTAATTGTATGAAAAAAAAGAAAAGGGGAATTATAAAAAAATATCACATGAAAATTAATTTTTTTAATAAATTTTATTATATTTAATTTCTATTGGTTGTATAAATTACTTTTAATGTAAGAATACAAAACACATGAAAAACATTTTTTAGAAAATCCAAAATTTAAGAGTAAAAATAATTTAACCTTGAAATAAAGTAATAAATTGATTTCAATGATTTTTTTAGTTAAATAATAAAAAAATTAAGGTTTTTATACTTTTGGGGAAATAAAAACCCAAATTTTATCTTCCAAACACGCCATTAAATACAAATACCCAAAATAGTTTTTAATTTGAATAAAATATAACTTATCTTCACAAAAGTCAATCTTAGGTTCCCAATTACATAATAATGATTTAAAATAAATTATTCAACTCCCTAAAAATAAATTTGGTTTAAAAAAACTCATATAATATGGTAAAGGAATGTGTTAAGGTTATTTTAAAGTTTTACTTTATGGTTTTAACATAGTTTTAACTCTTTTACCAATGTGAGAATTCTTTACCACTTTCACTATTCATAATAACAAAAAATTAAGTTAATCATATTAAATTATGATATTTAATATTATTATAAATAGGGAATCAATTTTATCAAATTCAATTTTCATAATTAGAATAAATTAATTTAAAATTAAACCCACAAAGCATGATGAAAAGTCATTTTTTTAGGAAAATTCATTTTTAACGTAAAAGATGATCTTAAATTAACCCTATGACTGGTAATCATCATTAACTAAATTTAAATTAATTTAAATATATATATATTTTTATATTATATAAATTTATTTTAAATCATTCCCCATTAGGGGTTATTTTTATTAATAAAAATGTAAAAAGATTATACACATAAAATAGTTTTACGAAAAATGTGTTTTTAAGAATAGAAGTAATCTTATACCAAAATAAAAGATAATTATGATTAATATTTAATTATTTAGATTTTTTTTATTAAAATTGAAATTATTTTAATTCAAAACCATATCCAAAACATAATTGAACTTTTAAATTACTTTATTTTAATAAAATAAATGATAGTTTTTACAAAAATCAGTATTTTTTCACCATTCACTAAAAAATAAATATTTTTAGAAAAATACCAACATTTCAACCTAAGTAAATTTTGATATGATTAATAAAAAAATTATATCGTTTTAAAAAATATAATTTCTAAAAGTGGTAGAAGTTAATTAAAATATTCTCTCACAAAAAGCTATAAAAACTGTTTTTGAAGAAAATGTATTTTTGAAGAATAAAATGACTTTATTAAAAATTGGGTAATTATTTATTATAAATTAATAAATGTGTTTGAATTAAATAGAAACATTATTTATATACTTTTATTTTTTGGTTATTCCTATTCACACCTCTAATTTTAATGGCAAGGTTATAACAATCACATTTAAATAATTATATTTTAATAGTATATCACACTTCGTTTAAACTCGTGTTGTATGTAACACAAAATAAAAAATAAAAAATTTAATTAAATATAAATATATTCTAAAATCTCATGGTGTTACATTCTACCCCCTAAAAAACTGCACCCTTACAATTTTATCCTGGTCAACAAAGGTTCAATATTAGAGAATAACTTTGTAGAAATATCACATCGTACAAAGGGATAACAAAACATCCTTTGAAAAGGGAAGTGGTAAATAGAAATATTATTTGAAATAACACATAATCAGTTTACTTGATAATTAAGGATACCATTAGTGGTGAGTTAAATTTTAAACATAGAGGAGAAAACTGACTACCAAGGACTAATAAAGAGTGACAAAAACATGGCCATGAGAATTTTGATGAACAAAAAAACCATATTTCAGTGAGGAGTGAAAAGTCAATAAATTTATAAAAAATTAAGGTAAAAATATAATTTTTTTATTTCAAGACCCTTTTCCTAAATTTTAGGGATTATTTTACAATCAAGATAGAGAATACGAGACAATGTACTTACTTTATTTCTTTCAATTTTATAAGCACAACTTCATCCTTTGGTTGTGCTTTAATGGATTTACAATTTATCTATTATTCCAAGAAATAAATATTTAATATTAATTATTCATGATTGAAGAAAATTTTATTGAATTATAATATTACTAAAATAATTAAAAGGAATTCCTTCTTTCTCTAAATATTTAACAAAACCAAAATGGTTATCTCAATTTATCTAATATGTATAAATATAATATATTAATTTCTAATACCTAAACAATAACAACCAAATTTCAACTTAATCCACTCCATAAATAGTTAACCTTAATAATCCTACAAAATATGTTTGACTAATATAGAAACCCAATGATTGGAATTATTCAATCTTATATCCTTATATGATCAACTTTAAAATTACCTTAAAATAATTTTAATTACTCATAAAGTATTAAACCAAAATGTATATACCTTGATCATATATTCTCTAAAATATACTAATAATTTCCCAAAAATAATTTCACAATAAAATCATATATGATTCCAAAAGATAATTCACCCTTTATTCCTTAAATAATCTCCCCTATTATCCAAAAATATTTCCATTGGAAGTTATATTTCAACCTTGCACCGATATAAAATCACAAGTTGATTCAAAATATTAAATATGATTTACTTATTCCAAAAATTTATATGTAATATATATATATATATATATAGATATAATCAATGATTATAATGACAAAAAATTTCACTAAAGGAGCAACAATAAGATTTTCATACATCTTTGTAAGAACCTGATTTTTGAGCTTGTAAGACTTTGAAATTTTCTTGATGTTATTAAAGATAAGGGCGTTCAGAAGGCGTGTGATTCTGAGCCCCGGTGTGGCCGAAATTAAATTTTAAGTGCATTCACACTAGACATACCAAATAAATATAATAACTCCTAAAAATTTTCTCGTATAGAAAAACCGAGGGCACCATTGAGTCCAGAACATGCTGTTTATCCTAGGAAGGGTGTAACTTTTACGGGCGCGACCCTTCTGTGGAAAACGCCACCAGGGGCGTTTTCGTAATTTAGAGGCCTCAGGCGTGAACTTTACAACTTCTAAATGGAGGCTCAGATTAAAATTCTGATACCACCGTTGTGCTCAGAATGAGGTTTTTACCCTAGAGGCGGCTTAACCCGACCCCGCCAAAAGTTCGGGTACGGAGCCTACCAGTGGACATTTAAGTGTTTTTCTATTTAAACACTTCTCCTCTTCTCCTCCTCCTTCCCCCCTTGTTTCTCCCTGGAGGATCCCTCTCAAAAATAATCAAGAGCCTCTCCCCACCTCTCCAAGGTGCGGAGGCTCCGGTGGATCGTCGACAAAGCTACGAGCAATGCCCAACGAGGTAGGAGGTTACATTTTCGTTTTTGATTTCCACATCTTCCTTGAATTAAATTCATTACGTTGAAATGCTATCCAATAGTCGAGTGAAGACCATAGATGTGTAGGGCTCGATCTGAGATTTCTAACACCATTTTCGAATCAAATATTTGAGTCCCGGGGTGTCCGGGGTGACCCCGGGAAGTTTTTCGGCCAAATTCTTTTTTTTTCCGGTGGTTCTAGGGGTTTCCGGCGACCGGCGCGGCGGGCTTCAGGTGGTCCGGGATTGCGGCGCGGTGGCGGTCTTCCTCGGCGGCGGCGGGCTCCCAGGTCGTCGGTGCGACACGTGATGGGGGTCACGATGTGTGACCCCATGTGGGAGACAGAGACCCACCGAAGGCGGGTTTCCGCGCGGACCAGCGACCGACCACGCGGGCCGGTCGGCGCGGTGGACCGTGGGTCCGCGGCCGGGCCGGTCCAGCCCAAATGGTTTCTTCCCCTTGACTTCGGACACCCGTAACTTCCACTACGAGTTTCCGTTTTGCGTGCCGTCTATGGAAGTGAAATCCTAGGCTCGAGAAGAATATTTTAAGATAGTTTCGATGATTTTTAATTCCCGGGATGGGAGCTCGGTGGCGCGACACGCTTGTTAAGTACTTCGTCGGGATTCTTCCTTCAGACAGCACGAGCACATCCGGAGTCCGTTTAAGGCACTGTCAACAGCGTTGTGACCTCGGCGTCGAGAATATGTAGTCCAAGGTGCTTCCAGGGATTGAGGCCAGAGTTGAGGTGTGGGCCCCATGGGCCGTCTTTTAAGCTGTGAGTAGCATTTTACGAATTTTTCATCAGACGTCTGTTCAGGGAAAATGAGTAGCCGTTTTGGCGTGTTTTTATGAGATCATCACGATGGCACAATTTTCCCGACCTATTTTGAGATCGAGGTGTGGGTCCCATGAGATGTCGTGTGGGCATAAAGTAGTGTTGAATAACTTTTTTCGTCGAGAGTCCATTTCTAATGAGTAAGTAGTCTATCTCGCGTGTTTTTCTGCGAGGATTGCAACAATGTAATTGGTTCGGGAAGTGCGGAGTTATCAAACCAGTTCAAGGTTTACTCTCCAGTGGGGCTGGGTAGTGGGGACCACTGACGTAACAGGGTTTACCCTCCAGCGAGGCTAGGTAGTGGGTTACCCATTGAATTTAGGGTTTACCCTCCAGCAGGGCTGGGAAGTGGGTTACCCAATGACCCTTTTTGGGGTTTACCCTCCAGCAGGGCTGGGTAGTGGGTTACCCGATGACCTTTTGGGGTTTACCCTTGAGTAGGGCTGGGCAGTGGGTTACCCGATGACCTTTTTGGGTTTACCCTCTAGTTGAGCTGGGCAGTGGGTTACCCAATGACCTCTTTTAGACTCAGCACTTTCTATGAGGCTAGTCAGTGGCTTTTCTATGTGGTTACCGAAGTGGGATCCTTGGTTGCGTGATTTAGCGTTGAGACAGCTTTGGTGTGAAGGACTGTTGGGAATCAGTTATGGATATCCTTAGAACTGTTGGCAACTTCTCCTGGGATGAGCTTAGATATGGAGATCCCCTTACCCACTCATTCAGGTTTCTTGTTGAGCATATATATATATACACCCTACTTTCATTCCCACCCCTTGGGTTTAGTTACTCTCCTTCTAGGAGGGGTGAAGACACGCGGGGTATGCCACGTGCTTTCTATGTCTAGCTCCTCATGGTCGGATGAGCCTAATTTCTTTCTCTTGTTGGGTTGAGATGCACTCTATTTTCTGTACTCTTTCACTGTTCTCTGTTTGGTCTACTGCCCACCGTTTTAGTACCTCATTTGTTTCTCTCTCGATCTTTCGGTGCATCCTACTGAGTATCTTTATACTCACCCCTGATTGGGCTTTGCCCGCACTTGGTGTGCCCTTGTAAATGACGGACAGGTCGATCGAGACTACGGAGGAGCGTAGAGGACACATGAGCTTGGGCTATGTTCAGTGGTTGTCGTAGGACTTTTAGGTGTGATACTCACCAGTTGTTTACTTTTGTTTACCTATTGCCGGGTTGTGGCACCTTTTGGGTTGGGCATGTGTTTTTCCCTTTTCTTTTCTTTTTAGTATCTTGTCAGTACTTTTCAGCACTTTAATTTTCTCTATTTAGAAGTTGATGCATGACTGTGGTTGGGTTATAATCATTTGTCCTTTGGTTTTCTTTTTTACTCTATGCTTCTACATTGAGTGGGTTGTGTGTGTGTGTACTGGTACTTAGGCAAATGCCTCCCCAATATTGTTACTCCTTCGGCACTTGTCGCCAGCCCCTGGCCTATGGAGGCGGGCTTGGGGTAGTTGCAGGTCGAGACCGGTAGGGCCAGGTTGTGAAAAAGTGGTATCAGATGTGGTTTGTTACTTGGGGAGTTGTTCGGACATCACTAAAAAAAATTGGTTGGGATTTAGGGAAATAGTGTTGATGTGTCTCGATATTGGTTCTCAGGCCAGGGAGTCCAGTGATGGTATGGGTGGCCAACGTATCTATTCACCAGGACCCTGATAAACTACTTGTCGACTCGGGACGCTGAGACACTTCTTGCAGGGAACTTTGGAACATGCATCCACTAGGATTGATTCTTTGACTGTCCTTTTTGAGGCAGCTCCCCTTTGTTATTACTGATATATATATATATATATGCTCATCTGATCGTGGTAATCCTTGATAATTTTCAGGATTCCCCCACGACAGCAGCCAGCCAGGTTACCCTCTCCAGTTCGTGATGAAGACCTGGCGAGTGACGAGGCGTCAGTTCAGGGACCCTCACGTGATCCCCTTCCGCCCAGTGCTTCAGCGGTGGCCCTCCACCAGGAGAGCGATAGTTAGTACCAGCAGCACAGGTCGAGGTGGAGCGCAGGCTGAGTGCGCTTCGGGACTTTCAGTGTCAGTGACTGTAGAAGTTCCACAGAGACCCGGATCCCCAAGAAACGGAAGATTTCCTAGAGTCTGTGGACTAACTATTTAGGCTGGTACGGACACCAGAAGACCAGATGGTATCTCTAGCTTCCAACCTTTTACACGGGATGACCAGATGTTGGCGGGGGTTGGTTACGCAGACCCATGACGAGTCATCTCTCATGTGGGATAGCTTCCAGCAGCTCTTCCAGGAGGAGTACTCCCCCTCTTGTTTACACTCCATTCAGATTCAAGAGATTCTAGAGCTGAAGCAGGGGAGGGGATGACCGAGGCATAGTACTCGGACGAGTTTATCGATCTAACATGCTACTCACAGGATATGATCCACGACAGTTATTTTTAGGTGTGGAAGTTTGAGCAGGGTCTTCACAGGGATATCCATGCTAGTGTAGCGCCCCTATACATTCCTACTTATGCTGGGGTGCTAGAGTGGGAACTCATGATGGAGAGCTTCTTGGATGAGGGACACCAGCTGACAGGGCCTAGTAGTGTCCGCTTCAGAGGATAATCTTCGGTGACAGGCAGGCGGTAGAGAATAGAGCCTCGGTCGAGGAGGCCCTTCTGGGAGCAGACACAGGGGTAGGTTCGTACATTGTAGTGGAACCATGGAGCATCGGGGTAGGTAGGAGAGAGCCAGTGCTATGCCTGTGACAGATGGGGCCACCTAGCATGAGACTTCCCAACCAGGCGTACCGATCATTTGTGGAAGGAAGTGGGCACACCACAACGAAAGAGGCAGTGCCATGACCAGGGATCCCCCAGGTGAGGATAGGGGTGGTCCTCAGGGGGGAGGCACAGGCAAAGCGGCAGGACCTGGAGGTCTGGGACGACGTTTCTAGGTCCTTCCATCACCACCACCGGGCAGCCCACACCAGGCTCAGGGAGCTGGCGGTATGGGTCACGGGCAGCTTCGGGCTATGGGTGTTCGTGACCCCCCAGAACACGAGATGCTCCAAGGTATGCTTTGTGTTTACTCTACTTTTTCTTCGGTACTAGTAGACATAGGCGTCAGCCACTCCTTTATATCACTACTTTTGGTACGGAAGTTGGAGCTTCTAGTAGAGGCGCTGACACCTGCACTTAGCCTCGAGGTTCCTACATGAAGTGCCTCGTTGGTGACATTTATCTGCAGATAGTGTGAACTATCATTAGGAGGAGGAAATTTCACATGGGACCTACTCATTGTCACGATGGAACCTTACGACATCATCCTAGTCATGGATTGACATTCTATGGTTCACGCCCAGATCTACTATCATTATAGATGAGTTAGAGGCATGTTTTCTGATGGGATGAGGTTCACCATCCTTGGTGAACGAGACCTCGTGGCAGAGCATATGGGTACTCTGAGCAAGATACATCGACCTTTTTCTCACTAGTTGGTGATCATGGCTCTCAGAGAAGTAGACACTACTGGCACTTGGATCCCTACCGTTGTAGAGGAATACATGGACGTCTTTCCTGAGGATGTCTCGGGACTACCTCTGAGGTGAGAGATGGAGTTCTGCATTGATTTATAGCCATGGTCTACCCCGATATCATGTGCAGAATATCGGTATGGCACCATTTTAGGCCCTCTACGGGAGACCCTGCAGGTCACCATTGTACTGGATGGAGGTTGGGGAGACCTCCCTCGTGGGCCCAGAGTTGGTGCAGGCGATGACAGAGAAGGTGCAGGTCATTTGTGAGCAGATGAGGATGGCTCAAAGCAGACAGAAGTCCTATGAAGATCATCATCGCAAACCTTTATAGTTTGAGAAGGGGGACCATGTCTTTCTGAGGGTTTCCACATGGCGTGGTACAGGGAGTATCGGTCGGGGTGGAAAGCTATCCCCGAGGTTCATTGGGCCCTTTGAGATTGTGCGTAGGGTCGGTGAGGTTGCCTACCGTCTTGCTCTACCCCCACAGTTAGAGAGGGTGCATGAAGTATTCTACATGTAGAAGCTAAGGAAATACATGCACGAACCCACGCATGTTATCGACTAGGGAGAGTTATCAATCGAGGATGGATCCACCTTTGCGGAGCACCCGGTGGTGATTGAAGACCGGCAGGAGCGGACACTGCATGGATGGACCATTCCTTTGGTTCATGTGCTGTGACAGCATGGGAGGGTGTAGGAGAGCACCTAAGAACATGAGATCTAGATGCGGGCTCAGTATCCTGAGTTTTTTTTAGTTTTGTTTTTTGGGGATAAAAAACTTGAAGGAGGAAATGATGTAAGAACCCGATTTTTGAGCCTATAAGACTTTGAAATTTTCTTGATGTTATTCCAGAGTAGGGCATTCAGACTGTGTGTGATTCTGAGCCCCGGTGTGGCCAGAATTAAATTTTAAGTGTGTTCACACTAGACACACCAAATAAATATAATAACTCATAAACGGTTTCTCAGATGGGAAAACCAAGGGCACCTTTGATTCTGGAATGTGCCGTTTACCCTAGGAGGAGTGTAACTTTCATGGGCGTGGACCTTCTGTGGAAAACCCCACCAGGGGCGTTTTCGTAATTTAGCGGCCTCAGGTGTGAACTTTACAACATCCGAACAGAGTCTCAGATTAAAATTCTGAGACCACCGTTGTGCTCATAACGAGGTTTTTACCCTAGAGGCAACTTAACCCTGACCCCGCCGAAAGTTCGGGTACGGACCCTACCGGTGGGCGTTTAAGTGTTTTTCTATTTAAACACTCATCCTCTCCTCATCCTCCTTCCCTCCTTGTTTCTCCCTAGAGGATCCCTCTCAAGAAGAATCAAGAGCCTCTCTCCACCTCTCTAAGGCGCGGCAGCTCTGATGGATTGTCGGAAAAGCTACGGGCTATGCCCAACAAGGTAGGAGATAATGTTTTCATTTTTGATTTCCGCATCTTCCTTGAATTAAATTAATTGCATAAAAATTCTGTCCAATCATTGAGTGAAGACCATAGAAGTGTAGGGAATGATCTGAGCTTTCTGTATCCCTTTTCAGATCGAATTTTTGAGTACTGAGGTGTCTGGGGTGACCCCGGGAAGTTTTCCGGCCAAATTCTGTTTTTTTTTCGGCGGTTCCAGGGGTTTCCGGCGGCCAGCGCAGTGGGATTCAGGTAGTCTGGGATGGTGGCATGGTGGAGGGATCCTCAGTAGTGGCGGAAAGCTCTTTAACGGTGGTGGTGGGCTCCTCAGTGGCGACGGTGGGCTTCCTCGGCGGCGGTGGGCTCCCAGGTCGCCGGTGCGGCGCACGACGGGGGTTGCGGCGCGCGACCCCGCGCGGGAGACAAAGACCCGCCGAAGGCAGGTATCTGCATGGAACAGTGACTGGAAACATGGGTGGGTTGTCACAGTGGACTGAGGGTCCACGGTTGGGCCAGCCGGCGCGGGCTGGCCCAGGCTGGGTGGTCCGGTCGGACCGGGCCGGTCCGACCCAAATGGGTTTGTCCCCTTGACTTCAGACACCCGTAACTTCGACTACGAGTGTCCATTTTGTGTTCTGTCTACGGTAGTGAAATCCTCAACTCGAGAAAAAGATTTTGATATGGTCTCGGTGATTTTTAATTCTTGGGACGGGAGCTCGGTGGCGTGACACGCTCGTTAAGTACATCGTCGGGATTCTTCCTTCAGACTACGCGAGCACATCCAGAGTTCGTTTAAGGCGCCATCAGTAGCATTGTGACCCTGGAGTTGAGATTATGTAGTCTAGGGTGGTTCCAAGCATTGAGTCCAGAGTTGAGGCGTGGGCCCCATGGGCCGTCTTTTAAGCTGTGAGCAGCGTTTTATGACTTTTTCATCAGACGTCCATTCAGGGAGAATGAGTAGTCTTTTTGGAGTGTTTTTTCGAGAGCATCGCGATGGCGCAGTTCACCCGACCTCTTTCAGGACCGAGGTGTGGGCCCCATGAGACGCCATATGGGAATAAAGTGGTGTTGAATAACTTTTTCGTCGGGAGTCCGTTTCCAATGAGTAAGTAGTCTATCTTGCATGTTTTTCCTCGAGGATTGCAATGGGGTAATTGGTTCGGGCAGTGCAGAGTTATCGGACCAGTTCAGGGTTTACCCTCTAGTAGGGCTAGGTAGTGGGTTACCCGATGACCTTTTGGGGTTTACCCTCTAGTTGAGCGGGGTAGTGGGTTACCTGACGACTTCTTTCAGACTCAACCCTTTCTATAAGGCTAGTCAGTGGCTTTTCTCCATAGTTACCAGAGTGGGATCCTTGGTTGCGCAATTTATCATTGAGATATATTTGGCGTGTGGGACTGTTGGGCATCAGTGATGGATATCCTTAGA
Organism: Viscum album; assembly: GCA_963277665.1. Classification (NCBI taxonomy): domain Eukaryota; kingdom Viridiplantae; phylum Streptophyta; class Magnoliopsida; order Santalales; family Viscaceae; genus Viscum; species Viscum album. The sequence goes on along the minus strand of OY728126.1, from coordinate 807,099,198 downwards.
ACTGTTGGCGACTTCTCTTGGGCTGAGCTTAGAGATGGAGATCCCCTTACCCACTTGTTTGGGTTTCTTGTTGAGCATATATATAGATATACCCTACTTTCATTCCCACTCCTTAGGTTCAGTTACTCTCCTTTTAGGAGGGGTGAAGACACGTGGGGTATGCCATGTGCTTTCTGTGTCTAGCTCCTTGTGGTCTGACGAGCCTACTTTTTTTCTCTTGTTGGGTTGAGCTGCACTCTATTTTCTGTACTCTTTCACTATTCTCTGTTCCGTCTACTGCTCACCGTTTTAGTACCTCCTTTATTGCTCCCTCGATCTTTCAGGGCATCCTACTAAGTATATTTATACTCACCCCTGCTTTGGCTTTTCCCACACTTGGTGTGCCCTTGCAGACGACAGATAGGTCGATCGAGACTATGGAGGAGCGTAGAGGACACATGAGCTTGGGCTGTGTTCAGTGGTCATAGTAGGAATTTCAGGTGTGAGACTCACTAGTTGTTTAATTTTGTTTACCTATTGCCGGGTTGTGTCACCTTTCAGGTTGGACGCATGTTTTCCCTTTTCTTTTCTGTTAAGTATCTTGTTAGTATTTTTCAGCACTTTACTTTTCTCTATTTAGAAGTTGATGCATGACTGTGGTTGGGTTATATTCGTTTTTTTCCTTTGGTTTTCTTTTTACTCTGCGCTTCTGCATTGAGTGTGTAGAGACCCTAAGCTTAACGTACATGGAAATTACATTACTTTTGCGGAATACTTAGTACATAACAAAAACACACACACACAAGGACCGTAATAGTTTAGTGTCTTTGGAAACTCGGAATATAATCTTCTAATCGTGGTGAAAGATCTCCAACATCTCCCATAAAGATCTTCCTTTTTTACCTAAAACCTTTCTTTATATCTTGGGGAAAAGAAAACATAAAAGGGTGAGCTCAAATGCTTAGTAAGGGTAAACAAAAGAAATATCAATCACATCATATACATAAGAACATAACTTTTGGAAATCTTAACCTGCAAAAGATATCATAATTTTATAACATGGGATAAATCATAGTAGTGAAATGTAATCCCAATAATCATAACTTAAAACATGATACTTTGTTTCATACACACATAATCATAGAGAATCATTTCTTATTATTCAAGACTCATTGCCAAGACTATCTTAGTGGACAAAGTCCATTTCTGAACCGAGTTCACTCTTCGTTTCAGTCCTGTTTCACTGAACCGGTTTAACCTGCCGTTCCAGCCATGTCTATGTCATGAGATATAAAATATTTACCCAATTAATTGGAGGGAGATATAAGTCCCACCCATCTCATAATGATAACATTCTTATGTGTGCCACAAAATCATAAATCATACATCATTGCAAAACCCATGTAATAAAAATGGGAATCTTAAACATCATGACATCATAAAACAATTCATATAAGATAAAGGAATTCATAAAAATAATTCCATCACAACATAATCAAATCAATGTAATAATAGAGATAGAAACATAACCCTATATTATCTTAGATGGAAAATAATTTTGATAAAACACTTGAACTCCATTCTTGAGGAAAATATCTTTTCTACTTCAAAAAAACATTTTTCCTTTCTTAACATGTCATACAATTTTAAACTAAAAGAAGTTGATTAAAAATAAACTTGAAAACTTGTAAAGGAAGCTTCTTGGAAATAATGTTTTAAAAATCCATTCATGTTGTATAAGTTAAGAAAAACATTCTTCTCGTACTTTTGTCGGAAAAATCAAAAAGTACCTCGTATGAAAAACGACAAAATATTCCTTTCATATATTTTACTAAAAACTCACCGAAGGGTAAAATTGGATTTAAATAATTTTAGGTGGATGGAAACAATATTACATATTGAGGAAACATGGATGTGGATGATAAAATACACCCCAGTAAATACCAAAGTATAAACAATCTCGGATAAAATGAGATTGTGATATTTTCCCTTACCTTAGGTCCGATTTGCTTCGTAAGTGTCCGAACCTCCTATATAATGATTTAAATAATGTCATTGACTTATTAAATAATCATAATCATTTTTATGATATCATATATGGTTCACTTATGACTTTATTTTACCCGTTCTTTTGTAAATTCCATGTTAAAGAGCGTTTTGGGTAAAATCGTTTCATTTGTCGTCCGTGTTTTGACTTGTAATTATTCATATGATTACTTAGATCATGATTACTTAATTTCAGAATATAAAACATGATTTATATATAATATATATTCAGAATATACATATATATAATAGATCAGTAAATGGAAAGAAATACACCGTTCATGGAGACGGTAGGCCGTACGTACGCATGAACGCTGTTTTCGTTTCCTTATTGAGTTGAATGGAATTAAGTAGATGACATAAATATATATACACATAAATCCAGTATCATTATTATGTCATATATTTCATTATTACTTATTATATATACTTTATAATCATTGATGAATGGTTAACGTGGAGAATGAATCTCATCGCGTCGTGGAGACGGTAGTCCTTACGTACGCACGAGCGATGATATCGTTCTCATGATCGTGTAATTGTATTGAAGTGTATGTATACTATTTCAGAATCAATATCACTTTACAATAATCATATATAGTTATTATGTACACCATTATACCCATCCAAGTAAGGTGGTGGTGGAAAATAGATTACACCACGACGTGGAGACGGTATTCCGTACGTACGCACGCGTGGTGATTTCATTTTCCATAGGATGGATAGATGGTGAAATAGGGTTGTTTCATACTTATAATAACATATTAGTATATGAGTGATACTGATATTATTACTTCATAATGAAACAACCTAAGAAGAATAAGTGGAAGAATAAATAAAGTTGAAAGAATCGGTAACAGACATTACCTCTTCATTGAAGCGCCTCTTTGAGATCTCTTTTTAGGGCACTAAAATTGGTCTTTTATGAAGACCAGAACCTCTATGATGTTGCTATGGAAGTGGAGAAGATAATTTTGCAGGTTTTGGACGATATTGAAGGCTCAAAGTGGTGTGAGGAAGATAGGGAGGAGGTGCCCTTTTATAAGGGAGGAGAGGGGCACCTTTGGAATAACTAAAAATATTATTTTATTATAAAGCCAAATTCGGTTTTAAATAGATCCAAATTGATTTATTTAGAATCTAAGGTGGGTATGGGTCTAAATAATCTCATCCAATATAATTTAGGAAAGTTTAGGTTCCTATTTTAACCTTATCATTTAGATTTAACATTAAGTAAAATAATTTTACTTTTACCGTGTCTTCTTGTGTTCTTATACTATAAGGTTAATAAACTTACTATAAGCAGCCAAACGAACCCCAAGTTGTTTATTATTAATATATATAACCTTATATAAGTAATTTGGACGAACCTTAGATTTTTAGGAATAAAATAACAATTACTAATATAATATTTGTTTTAAAAACTACTTTATGTCAATTTTGACACTATTTAGTAATTGATTTTTGTGAAAATCATAACAGAATGATTAGTTCGAAAAAAGTTAATTAAATCAATACTAACATGTCATATGAACCTAGAAAATTAGTGTAATTCATAAAAAGTCTCAAATTATATTTGTTTGGGTATTTATAAAATCAATTATGTCAATATTTCATTAATAAGATAATTACTACATCATCTTTGTGTCATAAATAAATTAAATTATTTAATGTCTAAAAATTACAAATAAAATACTATTATGTAGGAAATCTTTTTAGATTTTTAATGAATATTTATAGTTGAATTTATCTTATCTATAACCCTATATTAAAACTGATATACTTATTAAACTTTGATTTTAACTATTTTAACCCTTCTTTAAATAAATTAATAATAAATGTCCTAATCTAATCCAAGTGGGCCCAAATGGTCATATTTTATTCCTAAGATTGTTTTTGGTCGAATTACACTTATCCAATAGAATTAGGACATGTGTTAGGGTAATAATAATATCATTTTCCCCTTAATTACCCTATTTACTTTTAACCGTGGTAAAAAAAAGTAAAAAGTTACTATTCACCAAAAATTATTTTCATCTCATTGAACCACATTTTACTTACTGAAATCAACTGTGTCTCTCGGATTTTTGAAATTCCACTCACAGAAGCGGTAAAATTAAGTTTTATGAAAAATTCATTTTTTTAACTACCACTTAGTGGTTTCACTATTCATCAAAAATTGAAAGTTTCCAGAAAAATACCAAAAATTAGGCCTAAGATATATTTGATATTATGAACTGAAAAATGATGTCTATTTTACCAAATTCAAAACATATCAGTTGCATTACTTAATTTAAAAATTAATTCCCGTAGTTAAAACAAATAGCGTGTTCTTAAGAGATAATAACTATCAAAAGATTGACACTTGTTTATGTCTAGTTTAAATGTGAAATTACATCCAATGACCAAAATTGTATTAAATTGTAAAAATATATTCTAAATATACTTTAAAACCACTCAAATTAATAATTTATCACTATTAATTATTTCGATTAAAAAGGTTGTTTTAATTAAAATTTAGTAGTTTTCACTATTCATCAGAAAATGAAAGTTATCCGAAAAGTACCAAAATTTCACCCTAAGCTAATTTCGATATTCCGAATCCAAAAATGAAGTCCATTTTGAAAACTAAAATTTACAAAATTTCAAAAAGTGGTTATTACTATTCATAATGGCTAGTTTTAATAATATTTTAATAGCATATTGTTGTTTAGTGAAACTCGTTATTGCGTACTACACACGCTATCGAGGAAGATCGCGATTGCGTGTAATGCAAGGAAAGTCAAGGATGCGTGTTGTGCAAGCTCCTTTTAGTGTAGAGTACAACACAAGACATTAATAAAATTAAAAAGAATATTTTTCATAAAATCTCGGGGTGTTACATTCTACCCCCCTTAAAATGAATTTCTCCCTCGAAATTCGTCGGGGTTATAAATGGTTTACTACTCGAAAGTTTCTTTAATAGAAACCCACATCATAAAAAGGAATACCAAAACCAATCTTTAAAAACAAAAGTATGAAACATAACGGTTACCCAAATAAACTAATCACTGGGTTTCCACATAGGTGAAAATATGGATATGGAAGAGAAATCTAACCATCATGTTCTGATGGAGAGTGGTAGAGAACATGGCTACGGAAAAGCCAGCAATCACAAAGCCATAAATTTGTGAGGATCTAAGGTACCATCTGATTCATCAGATATAAGAGCACTAGGACAACATTTTTGGTTTTCAAGATCATTTCCCTAAAGTTGATGAAATTGGAATTAGAATAAATACTTTTGTGATTTTGGTATAGTCTCACTGTTGGTAATTATTTGGAAAATTTCCACTTCATCTCTTAAAGAAATGAAGTTGAATTTGTCATTCATGATGTGTTAGCAGATCATGTGATAGAATGATGGTTCATTCCATCTGTCTCAAACAAAAGGTTAGAAAAGTTATCAAAACTTACATAAGTCCATCTATAGTGAGATTAATCATATATGGTTCCTAAAATGGACTTATACTTCATATATCATACTGCTTAATATAATAAAACTAGTTTCTACTAAACAGGGACTTCATGTAGGCCAGTGGTAGGCAATAAAGGCCAGTTGCACTTCGGTTGTGGGTTCGATCCCCACAACCTTGTCTGACACGATGGGCTGTCGCCCGTCCTGCAGGTTGTCCTTTTTCTAAAACTACATTACTATAACATCCCATAAATAATATCAAAAAAAGTTCTATCCTTAAACAAGACTAACTTATGTCCAACATAATCCATTCCAATCTTTAGGCTTATCTAAAATACTTCAGTCCAAGCTCATAGTATAAAGAAAATGATTACTTGAAATGTCACATAACAATCACGTGAATGCCATCATTTATCCCCCATATATCATAAGTATATCTTGTTGGTCAAATTACAAACATGTGAATACCTTAATCATGTATTCTCTTGAAGAATGAATACCCATTAATTGAACCATAGTGAAAACATGAATGCAGTCAAAAGTTAACTCTTTCCACATACCAAAATCAAAAAATTCTATATACTCAAACCATGATATAACCTTCTCCTTATATCAGTCATGAGCTCATGAATACGGTTAAACATTTCATTTTCTCGTTTTCCTTTCATTATGCGCATATCATCATTTTTTTCAAAAAATATCTCAATCACATTCTATGGTTACCGGTACCATTGAAAACCACAATAGACCAATACATAAATATTCCAATATTCCCCGATACTATATACAACATTATTTTGGAATCCCATTACATAAACACTTAATCATTCCACCACATCATTGTCATATTCAACATTGCCAATAGTGATCGCATGTGACTTCCCTTTGTCCTTTTCCTTAAGTGGTTGCTCATGTCGATCATCAGTAACCCTTGGATTAGGGCATTTATTAGCATAATGCACCATTTCCTTTCACTTGAAGCGTTGAAGTGTTGGTGGTGCTTTATCTGCAGTCTTTTCTTTATTCACATCATTAGAAACCCTTTTTCCATTACTTCAACACTCAGCTGCTCGATGACCTTCTTTTCCACACTTAAAACATTTTCTAGTCCCTTTAAGACAATCTCCACCATGGTTCTTTCCACACTTTGAGCATAAGGAAACATTCATCTTCTTTTCACCATTATTCTGATATTTCTCCTTGAACTCCATCTTTCGTTTCTTGTCAAAACTATGAGATGGATAAGTAACACCAACTTCCATTCATTCGGGTTCCAGCCATTGTCTAAAACCCAAAAAGAATAGTGTGAGAGGAAAAAATCACGCTAGGGAAAACAATATAATAAAGGGAGAGTAACTTCAATATCTAACATCTTGGGTTACCGTAATTCTATTACTATAACCTATACTTATACTTAACCTTAGGGAAATACCTAGACATACCTTAGAAATATCTCTAGGGATCTCACTAAAGTTCTCGCATCCTAGTTTCCAAAGGTTGACAAAACCTTTCCTCTGATACCAACTGTAGAGACCTGAAGCTTAACATACATGGACATTACATTACTTTTGCGGAATACTTAGTACATAACAAACACACACACACACAAGGACCGTAATATTTTAGTGTCTTTGGAAACTCGGAATATAATCTTCTAATCGTGGTGAAAGATCTTCAACATCTCCCATAAAGATCTTCCTTTTTTTACCTAAAACCTTTATTTATATCCTGGGGAAAAGAAAACATAAAAGGGTGAGCTCAAATGCTCAGTAAGGGAAAACAAAAGAAATATAAATCACATCATATACATAAGAACATAACTTTTGGAAATCTTAACCTGCAAAAGATATCATAATTTCATAACATGGGATAAATCATAGTAGTGAAATGTAATCACAATAATCATAAATTAAAACATGAAAATTTGTGGCATACACACATAATCATAGATAATCATTTCTTATTAGTCAAGACTCATTGCCAATACTATCTTAGTGGACAAAGTCCATTTATGAACCGAGTTCACTCCTCGTTTCAGTCCTGTTTCACTGAACCAGTTTAACCTGCCGTTCCAGCCATGTCTATCTCATGAGATATAAAATCTTTACCCAATGCATTGGAGGGAGATATAGGTCCCACCCATCTCATAATGATACCATTCTTATGTGTTCCACAAAATCATAAATCATACATCATTGCAAAACCCATGTAATAAAAATGTGAATCTTAAACATCATGACATCATAAAAAAATTCATATAAGATAAAGTAATTCATAAAAATAATTCCATCAAAACATAATCAAATCAATGTAATAATAGGGATAGAAACAGAACCCTATATTATCTTAGATGGAAAATAATTTTGATAAAACAATTGAACTCCATTCTTGAGGAAAATATCCTTTCTACTTCAAAAAAACATTTTTCCTTTCTTAATATGTCATACAATTTTAAACTAAAAGAAGTTGATTAAAAATAAACTTGAAAACTTGTAAAGGAAGCTTCTTGGAAATAATGTTTTAAAAATCCATTCATGTCGTATAAGTTAAAAAAAACATTCTTCTCGTACTTTTGTCAGAAAAGTCAAAAAGTACATTGTATGAAAAACGACAAAAGATTCCTTTCATATCTTTTACTAAAAACTCACCGAAGGGTAAAATTGGATTTAAATAATTTTATGTGGATGGAAACAATATTACATATTGAGGAAACATGGATGTGGATGATAAAATACACCCCAATAAATACCAAAGTATAAACAATCTCAGATAAAATGAGATTGTGATATTTTACCTTACCTTAGGTCCGATTTGCTTCGTAAGTGTCCGAACCTCCTATATAATGATTTAAATAATGTCATTGACTTATTCCAGAATCATACTAATTTTTATGATATCATATATGGTTCACTTATGACTTTATTTTACCCGTTCTTTTGTAAATTCCATGTTAAAGAGCGTTTTGGGTAAAATCGTTTCATTTGTCGTCCATGTTTTGACTTGTAATTATTCATATGATTACTTAGATCATGATTAATTAATTCCAGAATATAAAACATGATTTATATATAATATATATTCAGAATATACATATATACAATATATCAGTAAATGGAAAGAAATACACCGTTCATGGAGACGGTAGGCCATACGTACGCATGAATGCTGTTTTCGTTTACTTATTGAGTTGAATGGAATTAAGTAGATGACATAAATATATATACATATAAATCTAGTATCATTATTATTTCATATATTTCATGATTACTTATTATATATACTTTATAATCATTCATGAATGGTTAACGTGGAGAATGAATCTCATCGCGTCGTGGAGACGGTAGTCCGTACGTACGCATGAGCGATGATATCGTTCTCATGATAGTGGAATTGTATTGAAGTGTATGTATACTATTTCAGAATCAATATCACTTTAAAATAATCATATATAGTTATTATGTACACCATTATACCCATCCAAGTAAGGTGGTGGTGGAAAATAGATTACACCACGGCGTGGAGACGGTATTCCGTACGTACGCACGAGCGTTGATTTCGTTTTCCGTAGGATGGATAGATGGGGAAATAGGGTTGTTTAATAATTATAATAACATATAAGTATATGATTTATACTGATGTTATTACTTCATAATTAAACAACCTAAGAAGAAGAAGTGGAAGAAGAAATAAAGTTGAAAGAATCGGTAACGGACATTACCTCTTCTTTGAAGCGCCTATTTGAGATCTCCTTTTAGGGCACTAAAATTGGTCTCTGCGGAAGACCAGAACCTCTAGGATGTTTCTATGGAAGTGTAGAAGAGAATTTGTCTGGAGTTGTCCGAGTTTTAAGGCTCAAAGTGGTGTGAGTAAGAGAGGGAGGAGGTGCCATTTTATAAGGGAGGAGAGGGGCACCTTTGGAATAACTAAAAATATTATTTTATTATAAAGCCAAATTCGGTTATAAATAGATCCAAATTGATTTATTTCAAAGATAAGGTAGGGATGGGTCTAAATCATCTCATCCAATATAATTTAGACAAGTTTAGGTTCCTATTTTAACCTTATCATTTAGATTTAACATTAAGTAAAATAATTTTACTTTTACCATGTCTTCTTGTGTTCTTATACTATAAGGTTAATAAACTTACTATAAGCAGACAAAAGAACCCCAATTTGTTTATTATTAATATATATAACCTTATATAAGTCATTTGGAAGAATATTAGATTTTTAGGAATAAAATAACAATTACTAATATAATAGTTTTTTTAAAAACTATTTTATGTCAATTTTGACACTATTTAGTAATTGATTTTTGTGAAAATCACAACAGAATGATTAGTTCAAAAAAGTTAATTAAATCAATACTAACATGTCATATTAACCTATGAAATTAGTGTAATTCATAAAAAGTCTAAAATTATATTTATTTGGGTATTTATACCATCAATTATGTCAATATTTCATTAATAAGATAATTACTGCATCATCTTTGTGTCATAAATAAATTAAATTATTTAATGTTTAAAAATTAAAAATAATATACCATTATGTAGGAAATATTTTTATCTTTCTAATGAATATTTATAGTCGAATTTATCTTATGTATAACCCTATATTAAAAATGATATACTTATTAAACTTTGATTTTAACTATTTTAACCCTTCTTTAAATAAATTAATAATAAATGCCATAATCTAATCCAAGTGGGCCGAAATGGTCATATTTTATTACTAAGGTTGTTTTTGGTCGAATTACACTTATCCAATAGAATTAGGACATATGTTAGGGTAATAATAATATCATTTTTACCCTTAATTACCCTATTTACTTTTAACCGTGGTAAAAAAAGTAAAAAGTTACTATTCACCAAAAAATATTTTCATCTCATTGAACCACATTTTACTTACTGACATCAACCGCGTCTCTCGGATTTTTGAAATTCCACTCACAGAAGCGGTAAAATTAAGTTTTATGAAAAATTCATTTTTTTAACTACCACTTAGTGGTTTCACTATTCATCAAAAATTGAAAGTTTCCAGAAAAATACCAAAAATTAGGCCTAAGAAATATTTGATATTATGAACTGAAAAATGATGTCTATTTTACCAAATTCAAAACATATCAGTTTCATTACTTAATTTAAAAATTAATTCCCGTTGTCAAAACAAATAGCGTGTTCTTAAGAGATAATAACTATCAAAAGATTGACACTTGTTTATGTCTGGTTTAAATGTGAAATTAAATAGAATGACCAAAATTGTATTAAATTGTAAAAATATATTCTAAATATATTTTAAAACCACTAAAATTTATAATTTATCACTATTGATTATTTCGATTAAAAAGGTTGTTTTTAATTAAAATTTAGTAATTTTCACTATTCATCAGAAAATGAAAGTTATCCGAAAAGTACCAAAATTTCACCCTAAGCTAATTTCGATATTCCGAATCCAAAAATGAAGTCCATTTTGAAAACTAAAATTTACAAAATTTCAAAAAGTGGTTATTACTTTTCATAACGGCTATTTTTAATAATATTTTAATATCATATTGTTGTTTAGTGAAACTCGTTATTGCGTACTACACACGCTATCGAGGAAGGTTGCGATTGTGTGTAATGCAAGGAAAGTCAAGGATGCGTGTTGTGCAAGCTCCTTTTAGTGTATTGTACAACACAAGACATTAATGAAATTAAAAAGAATATTTTTCATAAAATCTCGGGGTGTTATAGAGTGGGCTATGTTTGTGTGTACAAGTACTTAAGAAAAGGCCTCCCCAAGATTGTTACACCTTCGACACTTGTCGCCAACCCCTAGACTATGGAGGAGGGATTGGGGTAGTTGTGTCTTGAGACCGGTAGGGTCAGTTCATGATAATCTTATTCATACAAGCTTTAGCATGGAATCCCAAATTCTGTAGTAAAGGATGAGTGTGCCCTAATTATCATGATTCATTTTAACTATTGTGATTTCATAAGCTTTCTATTTTCCATTTTAATTTAGAGATTTTTTTGAATTATTATCATTATAATATATTCATATGAATTCCACAAGATCACAAATCATTCATCATATATCATAACCCTTGGAAGAGAAATGGGTTTCATAAGCATTTCAACATTTCATCATAACATAAATTATGAAAAAGAAACAAGTTTCATAAACCAATCAGCATCATAATAATAAAAATTATAGATAAATAATAAGGATGGTATCATTGGATAATATCCCCAGTAAACCATAAACAAAATCAAAATATGTCATCTTTGATTAAAATTCATTTAAAATATCACTTGGAATATTTTTTGCGGAAAAAAAGCTTTCCACTTTAAAATAACTTATTTAAAATCTAAAAATTTCCAAAATATTATAAAAAAAAATTTCTTTGAAAACAACCTTATAAAATTATAAATCAATCTTTAAATAATTTAGAGATCAAGATGTCAAAAATTCCATTCATGCTGTGTACATTGAAACAAATATTTCATTCGCATTTTCAGTAAAAAGGTCAAAAGTAACTGATTCAAAAAATGACAAGAAGAATTCTTTTAAAACATTTTTAAAAAAGAAAAAAATAGGTAAAAATTAATTTTAAAAAATCATTATATAATATTAAAATCATTATTGAATACATTTGTATAAAATATTGGTATGGTAGAAAATCGATTTTTGACCGAAAAGAGAAATAAAGTCGCGTTTCCTTAAAAACATTATTTGGATACCTTGAGAACTTAAAAAGATAAAAATGAAAATAAAACATATAATATTCATAAATAACTAGATTATAATAAAATAAATTGGATTATTTATAGATAGTTCATAAAATTTCAGCACATGAAACTTAATCATAAACAATCCCGATAAACAATGAGATTGTTACATAAATCCCTTACCACTTTGGTAACTTTATAATTATAAGCCCCATGTAAGAATTACTTCCAGTGAAACTTTAAATATAATTAAATTAAATTGAATAATTTTATAACATGTTAATGTGGAGTTATATACACATTACAATGAAAATAAGAGGTGAACATGACATATGTCTTATGAAAATAAAAGTGAGATGAGAAACCCCTTACCTCAAGTCTTGTCTTGCTTCATACATGTTCAAATCTCATGTATAATGAATATAGATTTATTATACATTTATTAAATAAACATAATCATATATATAATATCATATATTATTTAATTATAACTTTTTGTTACCCATTTATTAACAATTATTTATTAAAACCACAATTATGGGTGATAACTTCTTTGTTTTTCACGAATGCTTCTATTCCGCAGTCTCGGTCCTTGTACATTGATCATATATCCTTCATATATATAATTTTATTCATGATATAATTATCATATATATTCATTATATAGATATTTATATTCATATATAAAATGTGGAAATAGAAAAATAAATTACACCTTTTAGGAAGACAGTAGTACGCACATATGCATGAACACTGTTTTCACTTTTTGAAGGATGAAATGAAAGGAAGGTAAATAACAATTAAACTTTATTGAATCATTATTATATCATATATAATATATATATAAATCATTATAACCATTAAACTATAGTGGTGATGAAAAATGAATTACACCGCTATGTGGAGATGGTAAGTTGTACGTACGCATGAACAATGTTTTCACCTTCCATAGGATGTAAATAAGGTGGATAATGGTTGTTCCAAAATCATAATAAAAATTAATTATATTGAATGTAATTATGTAATTATTTTATAATGGATACATTATTTTTATAGGAGGTGTAATAAGTAATAAAATTGAAAATTATCAGTTAAGAGTTATACCAATTCATTTAGAAACCTTCTTTGGATTACACCTTAAGCCTTGAAAGGGCGACCTTTTGAAAAGAAAATAATCTATAGGACATGGATAAAAAATATGGGAAGGTATTATGAAATATTTTTTCTGATCTAAAAATATAATAAATTATGGATAATGGAGGAGAGTTGGTATCCTTCTATAGTAGATGGAAATGACACACTTAGACTAACTTAAAAGATTAAATAATATATACATATATACATATATATATATATATATATATCATAATCATGTAAAGTGGAACCAAGGAATAAAAAATTATAAGATAAGAAATTATATTTTTGAAATAAACTCAACCAATTAAAATTTTAAAAGTTTTGGATACATTTTAAGCCTTATCTTCAGGTTAAACCAATTTAAACCCATTTCAACCTTAATCGTGATAACTTAACTTCTTAACATTATAACTTAATTATATGACCAAAAATAAAATGGGACTTATATTTTTTTGTAAATGATGATTCAAAATTTTGAATCTATTTTATTCTATTTAATTTATATTGGAGCTAGAAATATCTTTTAATATAAGAAAGAAAAACGCTTGAAAAACACTTTTAAGGAAAATACCCGATTTAAGAGTAAAAATAATTTATCCTTGAAATAATGTAATAAATTATTTTCCATGATTTTTTAGTTAAATAATAAATAATTAAAATTTAAAACTTTTTGGTAATTCTAAAACTAATTGTAATCTTTCAGCCATTCCATTAAATGCAATGACCCAAAAATAGTTTTAAATTTTTAAAAAATGTATCTTGTCTTCAAAAAATCAAAACAAGGGTTCCCAATTTAAAAATATTGATTTGAAATAAATTATTTAACTCTTTAAGAATAAAAGTTTTCAAGCACCATTCATCTAATAGGATAAATTCATGCATTAGTTTTATTCTAATGTTTTACCTTATATTTTAACCTAGCTTTACCTATTTTATTGAGGTGACAATTCTACACCATGATAACTATTCATAATGAGAAAAAATTTAAGTTGAACATATTAAATTATATTAAATATTATGATTAAAAATATAGAATAAATATTATCAAATAAAATTCAAATAATTTTCACAATTTAATTTAAAATTATACTCGTAAAGCATGACAAAAGTAATTTTTTCGGGAAAATTCATTTTTCAAGAAAATGATGATCTTAAATTAACACTATGATTAGTAATCACCATTATATGAATTTAAATTAATTTATATAGATATATAATATATAAATTTAATTTATATCATTCCTCATTAGGGGTTATTTTAATTAATTAAAATAGAAATACATCATGGACATAAAACGATTTTATAAAAAAAAGTATTTTAATCATAAAAGAAAACTTATACCAAAACAATAATGTTGATTTATATGGAATTATTTATATTTTACTTATTAAAATGAATATTATTATAATTTTAAACTATATCAAAAAATAATTTAACTTTTAAATCACTTGAATTTAAGAAAATAAATGTCAATTTTTACAAAAATCGTTATTTTTCACTATTCAATAAAAAATAAATATTTTTAGGAATACCTTAATGTATCATCCTAAGTTAATTTTGATATTCTGAATGAAAAATGAGATTAGTTTTATAAAATATAGTTTTTAAAATTGGTATAAATTTATTATAATATTCTCTCACATAAATAAATAAAAACCATTTTTGAATAAAATGTATTTTTTAAGCATGAAATAACTTTAGTGAAAATTGAATACTTATTTATTATACATTAATCAATGTATATTAATTTTATAAAAAATATATATATTATAGTGTGGTTATTTCTATCAATATTTCTAATTTTAACAACTAGGTTATAACGACCATGTTTAAATAAAAAATTTTTAATAGTATATCATGGTTCATTTAAACTTGGAGTTTCATGTAACATAATATATCAAAGAAATAAAATTTATTTAAAGAGAAATATATTCTAAAATCTTAGGGTGTTACATTCAGTAAGGAAAATCATGCAACTGAGGCAATCATGGCATAAATATTATGGAAGGAATAAGTAATCAATATAAATCCATAATCAACTTAAAGGTGAGAGAATTCAATATTCATTATAATTAATGAAAAAATGGATATCAATAATAACGATCTCATACTGATGGAATTCAAAATTCTAGACACCAAATGAATATTGTTAAGGACTCATGTTAGGACACTATCCTATTATGGGAAGAGGTATATACCAAAACCCATCTATTTTGTCTCATGAGACCTATATATGCATCGATGAGATATATAATTTTACCCCCCGACACCTGATTAAGTCTAGTAAACTCACCATAAGAGTTTATAATACCTTTCATACCATTCCCTAAGGAACCACTGAATGAATAAAACCATGGCTATCTATATATTGAAGAATATGAAATATCAATTCATGATCAACCTACATTAGCATTCAATAATCATCAAGGATTCCAATAATTTTCCCATCTCAATAAAATAGATAATATAATCATAACCCATCCTGGGAAGTTGATGGTCAAACAATACATATTGAACTTACCAATAATCACCTATATTAGAATAATAATATACAGTGCACCAATTCTTCTCCTCATGTTAATAAAAGGGATAACATGATCATAACCCATCTTGATGAAGAAGGTGGATAGTCAAACAATAAATAGTCGACTTTCCAATAATTTTCTGTATTTGAATAACACTATATGATACACCAATAATTTTTCCTATGTCAATAAAAGGGATAACATGATCATAACTCATACTGAGAAAGAAGGTGGATGGTCAAACAATACAAAGTCAGCTTTCCAATAATCATCTATATTGGAATAATATTATACAATAAACTAATAATTTTCCCCATGTTAATAAATTTACATTATTTTTTAGGTGAACATAATCCAATATGGATTATATAAAATGTGATGTTTACACCATATAAGATTTAAAATTTCTTTTTTTTTTTGATTTTAAAATAGTCTTCTTTATGGGTGAGTGGTAACTAGAACATCAAGAGTGGGTTACAAATTCAAAGTATTCGAAAAGAGAGTTCAAAATTAAAAATTCAAAACACACAACATCTAAGGGGACCTCTAGTCATGAGTACCCACAACTTCCTACATCACTTCTGGTTTCCTTCCATCATCATCACCCTCGACGACATCACCGTCCTCTTCACCGACATTGCTAACATCGCACTAGTCACCGAAGGTATCATCGTAAAACACCAGATAATATCAATGAACATAAATAGAACCAAAAGATAACACCACATAGTTGTCATCAACATATCAACACACTAAATAGTTGGAGAAAACCATAATACAGAGTCCATCATTGCCACAAAATAACACCATAACAAACCATCATAGAAACAACGAATGGACATCATATCCAGAACATAACTTCCTCCAGGACCACTAACATACGTGAAAAATCAACATCATCGATGATATTCTCCAAACCACAAACACACCTTTATCCATCGCACTGAACAAGAAAATGGAGGTCTCACCTCTTGAAGACTGATAACCACTCAAGCAACACATCCCAAACCATAGAAGAAATGCTACACTAGACCGACCTGGAGAATATATGTGGAACGTGAAACTAGGGTAGAGACAAGCACCAAAATACCTCCATAGAGGGATGAACCATCTGAAGAAAAATACAATCGAACCCAATAATAAAAATCCAACACAGAACCAAACAATAACTGAACCCCATCATAGAGAAATGAATATAGAGATAAATACATACATAAATAACCTGATCATATGGGATCCATAAGAATTAGTTGGATGTTTTCAAAATAAAATATCCCCAGTGTAATAAAGGAAAGTTAAAAGGATGTTGACATAGATGAAAAACATCCTTCTTAATGAATGATTGAATGATACCACCCAAGAAGGGATTAGGAATTTGATTTTTCAAAATAGTAGGTTCATTCCTCAAAAGGATAAATATATATTAGATTATAAATAGTGAAACATAAACCCTATTAGGGTAAATAATTTTGAAAATGAAAAGGGAAATGGAAGTGAAGACAAAAAGATATTTTAAAAAACATTTTTATTATTAATGTAAGAGATTATGTTATGAGTCACTTACAAAAGAATTTTCTAAAAGGTGAAGTGTAAACTATTTGAAAACAATTAATTTTCAAAATAATTTCTTCAATAAAAAGGCATTGAAAATATCATAAACGATTCATCATATATCACTAACCTTTGAAAGGAAATTGGTTTCATAAAAATTTCGATATTTCGTCATAACATAAACTAAGGAAAAGAAACATGTTTCTAAAACATCTCATCATCATAAAAATAAACCTTAAAAAGAAAGAATAAGGATAGTATCATTGGAAAATATCCCTAGTAAATCATAATTAACATCAAAGGATGTTATCTTAGATTTAAATTCCCTTAAAAGGTCACTTGGAATATTTTTTGAGGAAAAATACCCTTTCCACTTTGAAATCACTTCTTTAAAATCTAAAAAATTTAAAAATATTGTATATTTTTTATTGAAAATAACCCTGTAAAATTATAAATAATATTAAAATAATTTATATTTCATGATTTTGAGAAATTCCATTCATGCCCTGTACATTAAAACAAAGATTCCTTTCATATTTTTAGTAAAAAAGGTCAAAAGTATCTGATTCATAAAATAAAAAAAATATTCATATTAAACCATTTTTAAAAAAAGGAAAAAATCAGAAAAAATAGTTTTTAAATAATAATTAAATAATATTGAAAAAATTATTGAATAAATTTTTATAAAATAGAGATATGTAATAAAAACAATTTTTGACTAAAGAGAGAAATAAAGTTGGTTTTCCTTAAAAACATTCTTTTGGTATCTTGAAAACTTAAAAAGATAAAAATAAAAATAAAGCATATAATATTAAGAAATAACTATAGGATAATAAAATTATTTGAATTATTGAGATATATTTCATAAAATTTCATTAGTAGAAACTTAATTATAAACAATATCGATAAACAATGATATCATAACATAAACCCCTTACCACTTTGGAAACTTTTGAATCATAAGAACCATGTAATAATAACTTAATATTATACTATAAATACCATTAAATTAAGGATAATAATTTTATAACATGTAAAATGAGATATATATAAACCTCATAAAGAAAATAATATGTGAACATGACATATGACTCCTAAAAATAAAAGAGAGACGAGGAACCCCTTACCACAAGTATTGCCTTGGTTCGTACATGTTCAACCCTCATGTATAATAAAAATATATATTTATTATTCATATAATACATAACTATAATAATTTATATCATATCATATATGATTTAATTATAGTATATTATCACACATTTATTAACAATTCTTAGTTAAAAACATAGTTCCCAGTGATAACAACACTTTTTTTCATGCATGTTTCGATTCAGGAGTCTCGATTCTTATACTTTGATAATAGATACATCATATATATAGTTTTATTAATTATATAAATATAATATACAATCATTATATACATATTTATAATTATACATAAAACTTGGATATAGAAAAATGAATTGCACCATTCATGGAGACTGTAGACCATACATACACATGAACACTATTTTCAATTTTCCAAGGATGGAATGAAAGAAAGTTAAATAATAATTAACCTTTATAAAATAATTTTTATATAATATATATCATAAATATCTATCATTATAACCATTCATGTAAATTGGTGAATAAAAATTAATTACACCGCTACGTGGAGACGATAAGTCATACATACGCATGAGTGATGTTTTTGCCTTTCATAGGATGGAAAGAAGGTGGATAATGGTTGTTACATAATAATAAAAAAAATTAAGTATATTTAATATTCTAAATTAATTATTTTATAATTTATACCATATTTTTAAAATATTTATAATAAGAAATAAAATTAAAAATTCTTGATTAAGAGTTATACCTCTTTATTGAGAAACCTTCTTTGGCTGACACCTTAACCCTTAAAAGAATAGACTTTTGGTAAGACCAGAAGCTCTTGGACTTGGGAAATAAATATAGGAAGGTTTTATTCTAGTTAATTGATGATATAGAAAGCTCATGATGTGTGTATAATAGAGGAGATATGGTATCCTTTTATAGCGAATGGAAATGAAACACTTAGAATTACTTAAAAGACTAAATAATATATATATATATATATATATATATATATATCATAATCATATCAAGTGGAACCAAGGTACAAAAAATTAGAAGATAAGAAATGATATGGTTGAGATAAACTCATAAAATCACATTTTTAAAATTTTTGGATAAACTTCAATCCAAATATTCTAGTTAAATCACTTTAAAACCATTTTAACCTTAACCGTGATAACTTAACTTTTTACCATGATAACATAATTATATGAAAAAAAATAAAACGAGACTTATAATTTTTTTAAAATGATTATTAAAAATTTGGAATATATTTTATTATATATAATTTCTATTGGTGGTAGAAATTAATTTTAATATAATAATAAAAAATACATGATTTGTTTTAAAGAAAATATCTAATTTAATAATAAAATTTTTTAACCTTGAAATAAAGTAATAAATTAGTTTTATTGATTTTTTTGGTTAAATAATAAAAAATTAAGGTTCTTATACCTTTTTTTTCATTCTAAAACAAAATTTAATCTTCCAAACATTCCATAAAATACAATGACACAAAAAATTGTTTTAAATTTTAATAAAATAAAATTTAGTTTTAAAAAGTCAATATTGGGTTCCAAATTTCAAAATATTGATTTAAAATAAATAATTTTACTCTTTAAGAATAATTTTGGTCAAAAACCACTCATCCAATAGTATAAATTCATGTGTTAGTTTTATTTTAAAATTTTACCGTATAATTTTAAACTAGTTTTACCTTTTTATCAAGGTGATAATTCTTTACTATGATAACTATTTGTAATGAGAAAAAATTAAGTTGAACTTAATAAATTATATTAATTATTTTGATTAAAAAATATAAAATCAATTTTATAAAAGTAAATTCACATAATTTGTATAATTTAATTTAAATTCAAACCCATAAAGCTTGAAAAAAATGAGTTTTCAGAAAAATGCATTTTTCAAGAAAATAATGATTTTACATTAAATATATGACTAGTAGTAATCATTATAAGAGTTTAAATTAATTTAGATAGATGTATAATATATAAATTTACTTTAAACCATTCCACATTAGTGGTTATTTTAATTAATTAAAATGGAAAAATATTATGGACTTAAAACAGTTTTATGAAAAAATCATTTTAAGCATAAAAGTAAACTTATAAAAAAATAATAATAATGCTGATTTTTGTTGAATTATTTAGATTAAATTTATTAAAATTGATCTTATTTTAATTTAAAACCATATCCAAAATATAATTAAACTTTTAAATTACTTTAATTTAAGAAAAGAAATGACAGCTTTTACAAAAAATCCATGTTTTCATTATTTACTAAAAAATAACTCTTTTCAAAAAAATATCAATGTCTCATAATAAGTTAATTTTAATATGATGATTCTATAAATTATTTATTTTAGAAAAAATAAAATTTCTAAATGTGGTATAAATTTATTATAATATTCGTTCACAAAAAGCACTGAAAACCTTTTCTGAAGAAAATGAATATTTGAAGCATGAAATGTCTTTAGTGAAACTTGCATTCTTATTTATTATAAATTAATCAATGTATTTTAATTATATATATATATTTTTAGTGTGGTTATTTTTACCCATACCACCTATTTTAATGGGTAGGTTATAACAACCATGTTTAAATAATAATATTTTAATAGTATATCATGTTTCATTTAAATTCGATGTTGAGCGTAAAAAAAGATATAAAATAAATGAAATTTATTTTATATTCTAAAATATCAGGGTGTTACATTAATTAATGAAAAATTTAAAATTGATTAAATCATGGAATAAATATTATGGCAGGAATAATTAAACCATATGAAGCCATAATCAACATAAAAGCGAGAGAATGGAATATCCATTACAATAAATGAAAACATGAATATCAATAATACTGATCTCATATTTATGGAATGCATAATTCCAAACACCACAAGCATATTATCAAGACCTTATGTTAGAAAACTATCCTATTATGGGAAGATGTATACACAAAAAACCCAACCCTTTTTGTCTCATGTGACATGTTAATTCATCAATGGGTTATATAATTCTATGCCCCACCTGACACCTGATTAAGTCCAAATAATTCATTATAAGAGTCAATAAAACCATTCATACTATTCACTAAAAAACCATTGGATGAATAAAACCATGACTATCTATATAATTAAGAATATGAAATACCAATTCAGGATCAACCTACATTAGCGATCAATAATCATCATGGATTCTAATACCTTTTCCATCTCAATAAAAAAGATAACATGATCATAACCCATCTTGAGAGGTGGATGGTCAAAAAATATATATTCAAATAGCCAATAATTTTCTATATTATAATAACAATATATAGTGCACCAATACTTCTCCCCATGTTAATAAAATTGATAACATAATCATAACCCATACCAAATAAGTATGTGAATTGTAAAAAAATAAATAATAAATAATTATCCTTATTTTAATAACACTATCTGGAACACTAATACCTTTCCCCATGTTAATAGAATGAATAAAAATATCATAACCCATCCCGATAAAGAAGGTGGATTCTCAAAAAATACATAGTGAACTTTCCAATAATCATCTGTATTGGAATAAAAATATATAGTACACCAATAATTTTCCCCATATTAATAAAATAATATTCTTTATAGGTAAACATCATCCAATTAGAATTATGTAAAATGTGATGTTCACACCATATAGAGAAATGAATATATAGATAATTCATCATAGGAATAAAATGATCATAATCCATCCATAAGAATGAGATGGTTGGTTTCAAAATAACATATCCCCAGTGTAACTAAGGAAACCTATAATGATATTTACATAGATGAAAAACATATTTTTTAATGAATTATTGAATAATACCACCCAAGAATGGATTAAAATTTTATTTTTCAGAACAATGAGTTTATTTCCCTAAAATATAAATATATATTAGATTATGAATAGTGAAACATAAACCCTATTAGGTTAAATCCTTTTGAGAATTAAGAGGTAAATGGAAGTAAAAACTTAAAATATATTTTAGAAAACTTTTTAAATATTAATGAAAAATAGTAAGTTATGAGTCACTTCCAAAATTATTTTTCAAAAGGTAAAGATAAAACTCTTGGAAAACCATTAATTTTTAAAATAATCATTGATAACAGGGCCTTGAAAATACATAAGGTTTATCATGTATAAATTTCTATATAATGACAGAACATATGAAAGTGAAAGGAAAAACCCTATCTAATATTTTGAAAAATAACTTTGTTCAAAACTCAAATCGTAAAAAGAGTATTAAAAAATTCATTGTATTAAAACTTTATTTTCTAAAAGGGGGTTGTAAAATTAAATATAATAAAATATTATGGTGGGATAACCCAATAATATTAGAATAATATTCAATATAAAACTTTATAACTCAAAGAAGTATATTTGAGTTACCAATATCTCTTATAGAAAACATATCTAGAGAAGTGAGAAATATATATTAAAGGGTTTACATGTTAAGAATGTATATACCCAGAAAAAAAAGAGATAATAACAAATAATACAATCAAATGGTAGAATTTAAAAAACTCATAAGTTCAATTTAACAATCATAACTCAATGAATGAAAGGTAAGTTACCAAAAATCCTTACTACTAGAGAAATAATTGAATCAATAGACCCTTGAATAAGGGAACATGATTTAAATAGTAAATATCATGATAATAAAATTAGTATGATAAAAATACATCTAATAGAATGAAATACACCAAACAAAGAAAACATGGTTCAAAAAATGTATTGTCTCAAAGAATTATAATTGAGATCAAGAAAACACTTATGACTTTAAAAACTTTCGAATCAAAACATCTTGAAAGATAGAGATTGAAATTAAACTCCAAATACCATGATTAAAAGATAAATAATGACATGATATCTAAAATATGAACTATATACAACACATAAATTAAATTTTGTGAATAATACCAAACATGTCCCAAATAGAGAAATTTGAGATGGAAAACCCTTACCTAGACCCAGATTCATTCTACATTTGTACAAAAAATCCTGAATAATTAAAATAATTTTATGGAAAAAATTCCAATTAAACTCAATAATAACTATAAACATTTATACTTATCATTTATATTCATTCAATAGATATAAATATTAGTTAGTTTTTAACTATTTTAATCACCAGGTGTAAGTAATCTTTATGAGTTTGAACTAATTTTGTAAAAACTGTGTTGGTATTATTTCTTGTTATAAATTTAATCATTAAAAGACAATTAAAGGTATTATAATATATTTTCCATGATAGTTATAAAGTTATAATTAATTCCATGGCATTTTTTCTTAAAAACCATGAAGATGAAATGGATGATGATCATGTTCCGATGATTCTTAACAAACGAAAAGTGCTTTCTAAATTAATGAATTAAATGTTGATATAGCCTTAATAGAACCCAAAAAAAAAATTATTTAGATAATTATTTCATATTATACTATTAAATAAGTTTTCATATTAATTTAATATATAAATTAAAAGTAGTGTTCAAGTAAGTGGTTAAACTGACATAAACATGAACCTACCATGATTAATGGATGATTATGAGGTGGTTTAGTTATAATATCATTACACCAAAAGAATAATGATTTTATTTATTATTTTTAGTATTATATATCATAATTATAAATGAATTAAAATAATAATTAATGGATATTAAAATACAACATAATTTTAATAAAATATTTCCCCCTTAGCACACTTGTTTTAAATAATTGAATTAACAATGACGGTTTATCTGATCATATCATTAATAAGTTTTATAATTTTTTTATACCATAACCTTAGTGATACCATAAAAATAATATTTTCTCATTAAAACATTCTAGTTACCATCAATTATAGGTGGTGATGAAAAATTATTTTTGTTGCTCATGGTGGTGGTAATCCACACATACACATGAACAATAATTCCATTTTTCTTAATATAGGGTATAAATGGATTGAAAATGATAATACAATTAACATAGTAACATTAAAGTATATAAATTATACA
The DNA here is from genome assembly GCA_963277665.1 of Viscum album. NCBI lineage: Eukaryota > Viridiplantae > Streptophyta > Magnoliopsida > Santalales > Viscaceae > Viscum > Viscum album. Next base: position 807,074,657 of record OY728126.1, on the reverse strand, counting down.
AATATAATAATATTTGTGTGTATATACTAAAATTTAATGAATATAATCAAGAAGGAAAGCTAAGCAACTGATAATACTCATGTCGGGGACTTGAATTTTACTTGAAAGTATCCATAGAAATGAAGGCCTTATGATAATTAATGGTGATAAAAATATTTTAAACATGGGATATGGTTCTAAGAAAATAATATTAATATATTTTCAAGGATAAATTCAAAGTTAAGGTGAGTCTTGAAGAGGAGGAAGTGTTACCTTTTTATAAGTGAAGAGAAAGGAACTTTTGGAAAAAACTTTAACGATTTCAATAATGTGATGTTACAATTCCAAGTTTAGTGGCTCAAAAATAGAAAAAATAGGAGGGAAACGTTATTTTTTTTATTAAAAATCACCTCAAACACTCATTTGTGAGACAAATTTGAGAGTTTTAAGGATTTTTTATTTTAACTTTTTAAGTTTTATCCTAATTTACTTTAACATTGATAAATAATTTTTAACCATGGTAATTAATATTAATGAGGAAATTAAAATTTAACCCTTTAAATAATTTTAACCTTATGATTTTAAAATTATGAAACCATTTTATCAAATAAAATTTCTATTTTTTTATTGTTAATATTATGATTAGGGTACATAATGCATAAAAACAATTTTTAGAATAACATGTGTTTTTTAAGTATAAAATTTATGCATAATCCATATTTATTAAAATTATAAATTCCCACAAAATATTTGTATTATTTTGAAAAATAAAAGTTATGAGTCTTTAATTGAAATCCAAAACTGAATCTCATTTTGAAAATATTTAGTTCAAAGAAAAACAAAATATAATTATTTATTAAACTAACATGTTAATTTAGTTCTAAAAATGTTATACATATGATTTATAAGCTCAAATAATATATTAAAATTCATAATTTTATTCCTTAAATTCATATTTTATTAATTAAATGGTCTTTAAAACTTTTAGGAACTTACATAATGCTAAAATATTAAAAATTATAATTTTTATAAAAACACATTTTTCTACTAAAAATAAATCTTTTTCGACAAAAACCCACAATTTATTTTTATAATAATATTTTTATTATAAATCTAAAAAGTATTTCCATATTTTCAATTTTAAATTAAAAAATTTATAAATTCAACTTTTTAATAAAATCCTAAAGTATAATGAAAACCCATTTTTATTGGAAAGTGACATTTTCAAACATTAACAGTTATTATTTTTATTTGATATTATTTAAAAACTAAATTTGTGTTAACAAATTATTAATATCAAACATAATTTATCATAATTTATCATATTTTTATTGAAATAGAAATTCATATCGCATAAAAAGAAAATTTTTAGGAAAAATAATTTTCTATATAATAAATGATATTATTAGTCATTTTTAGAAAACTATTTGAATTTAATTCATATTAAAAGTATACTTTATTTTATTTATACATATATTTATTAAATTGGTTACTCATATTAATTCAAAAAAATTCAATGGATAGGTTTTAATGATCATAGTTAAATATTTTTAGTTTGTCTAAATATATTGTGGTTTCCTTTAAGTTTGGTGTTTCACATGGAGAAAACTATCAATCACGCTGAATTATTTAAAGGTAATAATTTATAAAAATATTAGGGTGTTACATTCTCCCCCTTAAATAAAATTTATCCTCATAATTTTAATTATTACTCACTGATGAAAGTAGGTGAGGACATTCTCAACAAATTCATCATTTGAGATATAACCACTAATATGAAATCTTCCTTACTATCTAAGGTTATATCAAGTTACTTATGTTTCCTAAAAAAACATTAGTCATTGATAAAATCATATAATCAAATATATATATACCATAATAATATATTCTTAATAACATACCTTTCTAAAAACCATTTGAATCTCTATGATGAAAAACCACAAAGAGATCACGTATTCCTTTAAATATTAACCCTTATCTTGAAAATTAGTTCATAAATTCATATACTTGTCTATATATATTATAATACCAAAAATTTGATAAATATAATAAAAGATATCATGTATTAATTTTTTATTCAAATAAATAATCAATTACAAGGCTATCAATACTATTAAAATCACTTTTCTCAAAATAAATCAACCCTTTATTACCTCAATATCAAGAATATACTAAATCTAAAACATATCAACACCTCAAACACATATTATTCAATAGTTATCTCAAAAAATATAAAATTTCCATAAAATAATTTCTCAAGGATATTGATACTATTTAATATATGATTTCAAACCATTAATGAAAAACTACAGAAGAATAATCCTTAGATATTTCACATAATCCTCAATAATATTTAGAATATACCAAAATGTCATCAATAAATATCACTTCTCTAATTAAAATATCTAAGAGTATCAAGAATTAATTTATATTATGATATCAACCTTACCACCATATGTAAGACTAAGAAAATCAATTTTTCTATCATAATAGACATATACTAAAATTATTAACCATTTACTTATCCTCAAATTTTAATTTATAAGACATAGTGGTTTCTAGATACATACAATTATTAGCTTTATATTCATGACCCCATTTCAACCAAATAATAAAACCAAAAATGGTTATGATAATATCTAAAATATTAAAATGAAAACATCAATATGAATATATATTCCCTTGTTACACCTTTGTTTTTAATATATAATAATTTCAGATCAACCCATGATACTCGTTGTTTAATACTTGGTTATCCATGGTCATTTTTCTATTAGGTTCTATAACCTAATTAGTTAACATTGTTCTTAAATCCTTCATATTTTTTTAAAGATAATGTGATTATAGAAATAATAACCCCTAGGAGTGTCTAGCGAGGTGTCTAGCCTGAATCCAATTCATCGTGCATTAGAGTGATGATTGAATCAATTCTCAACAAACTTTTTCAAGATGATTACCCCTAGTGTAATCTATTCCATAACTAAATCCACTTTCTAATATCCTAATAGGGATGCATTTCTTGGAAAAAATTCATAATATTTATTTTACCAAAACATTAAGATGTTATCCTATACTTATAATTATTCTTAGAGTATTCAAAAAAGATCTCTCATCCTAACCCATAAATAAAATATGTATTATTTCCTTAGAATTAAATCATATGATACTCTAATGAGTTATCTATAAATTTGAAATCATGATCAAACTTACCATATAAATCCTCAAATTATCCTAAAAAAATATACTAATCTCCAAAGTTATCTAAAACTTTTCTTTGATACCAACTATGACAATCCAAACCCACACTCCCAGATCTAGTTCCATATACATGTACTTTACATACTCACTTTGATACTAACTACAAAATCCTGGATGTAACTGGCAATAATTAAAGAATACAAAATTATTATTTCACCTCTTACATCCTAAGGATCTTTTCAACTTTATATCTCTAGAGGATTATAGAAAAACATAAACTAATAAATTTTATATTCTTTCTATAAAATTTTAATTTTGTTTTCATTATATATAAAACTAATTAATCCATAATTATCCTTAAATATATCTCATAAATTCTTTTAAATGTGCTATTCTTCTAAACATGTCATGTGTACTACTTTTCTTCATAACAAGGGGAAATGTAAACATAAGAAGAGGTGATTTCAAATTCTCAATAAGGGAAAACATACAACTGGGGAAATTATGGAATAAACATGACATAAATATTATTTCAAGAATAAGTAAACAACATGAAGCTATAATCAAATTGAAACCTAGATCATGATATATCCATGAAAATAAATTAAAACATGAATATAAATAATTATGATCTCATACTTATGTAATGAATAATGTGTGACATCAGAAAAATGATCTCAATGCCTTATTCCAATACACTATCCTATTATGGGAAGAAGAATAATCCAAAACCCAACTTGTTTTGTCTCATGAGACCCATTGATGTATCTAGGTCCATATAATTTCGATCTCTATCTTTCACCTGATTAAGTCTAAAGAATTCACCATAACATTCAACAATAACTTTCATACCAATATCTAATAAATCTTTGGATAAATAAAAACATATCTATCTATATGATGAAGAATGTAGAATATCAATACATGATAAACCTATGTTATCAATAAATAATCATCAAGGATGTTAACAATTTTTACCATGTTAATAAAAAGGATAACATGGTCATAACCCATCCTGAGAAAGAAGGTGGATAATAAAAAATGCATAGTCAACTTGACAATAATCATCTATATTGTAATAACAATATAAGTTACATTAATACTTTTCCCCATATCAGTAAATGGGATAACATAATCATAACCCATCCAGAGGAAGAAGGTGGATGGTCAAACAATACATATCCAACTTTCCAATAATCATCTATACTGGAACAAAAATATATGGTATGCCAATAATTTTCCCCATGTTAATAGAAGAGATAACATGATTATAACCCATCCTGAGAAAGAAGGTGAATGATCAAAAAATACATATTCAACATTACAATAATCTTCCATATTGTAATAACAATATATGTAAAGATAACAATTTTCCCCATGTTAATAAAATAACATTCTTTTTAGGTGAACATCATCCAATCTGAATTATATAAAATGTTATGTTCAAATCATATATATTAATGAGTATAAGGATAAGTCAATAATGAAATAAAATGATAACAAGAGATCCATATGAAGAAGGTGGACCCTTTGTAACAAAGGAAACATAAAATGAAGCCGACATAAATGAAAAAAATCCTCACAACATAATTCTTGAATGATACCACCAAAGAAGGGAATATGAATTGGATTTTTTGGAACCATGAGTTCATTCACCAAAAAGATAAATATAAATATATATACATTAGAGTATAAATAGTGAAGAAAAAACATTATTAGGGTAAATAATTTTGAAAATTAAAATGGACATGAAAGTAAAAACTTAAAAGAGATTTTAGAAAACAATTTTAACATTGACGTAAAAGAGGATGTTACATGTCACTTATAAAATTATTTTTCAAAATATGAATAAAAAAATATTTTAAAACCATTAATTTTAAAAATAATATTCATTAATAGTGCCTTGAAAAGTCATAAGGTTTATCTTGGATAAATTTTTATAGGAATACAATGAAGATGAAAGAAAAAGGAAGAACTCTTTTTAATATATTGAGAAACTACTTTATTAAAATATCACCTTATAAAAAGAGTAATAAAACCTTTTTTGTATTAAAAAATTATTTTACCAAATAGGACTATAAAATAATATATGGAAAAATATTAGGGTGAGAGAACCCAAGAATGGAAGAATAATTTCCAAGACAAAACTTTATAACTCAAAGAAGGATATTTGAGTTACCAATAACCATTATGGGAAACATATCTCAAGAAGTAAGATATATTTGTAAAAGTGTTTATGTGGTAATAATGTATATAACTTGAAAAAATGGTATAATACCACATAATATAATCAAATAGAATAATGTACCAAACTTATAAGTTCAATAGAATGATCATAACTCAATGGATGAAACATGGGAAATAACTAAATCAATAACCACTTTAATAAGATGAAACGATTTTGTGATTAAATACAATGAAATACCATAATTATGATAAAAATACATCCATATATAGTAAATACACCCTAAAAAGGAAACATGGTTCACAAAATGTATTATGTCCAATAAAATTAGATTTGAGACCATGAAAACTCGTATTACTTTAGAAACTTTCGAATCAAAACCCCTTAAAAGAGAGGGATTTCAATTGAACTTTAAATACCATGATTAAGAGAAAATTCAAGATATTATATCTCAAATAGGTGTTATATACACCAAATAAATAAAATTAGGTTCTTAATACCAAACTTTTCTCAATGATAGTAACTTGAGATAAAAAACCCTTACCCTGGTCCTGATTTATTCTGCACCTACACTAAACATCTTGAACAATTAAATTAAATTAATTAAATATATTAACATAAAATTTATTCAAAAATATAAAAAATTAAACTCCTTATATACATTCATTATCTATTTAAAAATATTTGTTAGTTTTTACCAATTTTCAACACCATGTGTAAGTAATATTTATCGCTTTGAACAAGTTTCACAAAAACAATGTTGGAATTCATTCTTATTACAACGTTCCTCATTCCATGATAGTTATAAAGGTTATAATTGTAACATACCATTACTATTTCTAGGTATTCATATGACCCTATTTTAGTCATGATTTTTTGGGTTTTGTTAAGGGTTGTTTTGGGTGAAATTTTTAAATTTTTTGTAAGTTTATTAGTTGTGCATAGTTGGCTCATGATTTTCCCAAACCATGCACCCACTCATAGGAAACTGTGAAAATATAAAAAATGGGGTTTTCATGGATGGTGCATGGTTTTACAAGTCGTGTGACCACCTAAGAGAAACCATGAAACCCCATTAAATGGGGACACATGGTTAGGGCACACAGTTTTGTCTTACCATGTGGCCCTGCCCAGCTAACCATGCGTAAATGATTTTCAATCCAAAAATTATTTTTAAAAGATCAAATTTTTTTTCAAGGTTTCTAATGGACCTATTTCAACCAATTATGATTTATTATTCTAAGGTAGATCCCAAGAGGGGATTTTGGCCCCTCCACACCCTTTTGGAAGAGGACCAAATCTTGGCGAACAACGTTCGATCTCTACCCAGTAGGTTTCCTCTTGTCATTCTCTTTCTCCCGCTTTATCTCCTTGAATTCCTAGGATTTTTTAGATCTATATGTTTTTGGAGGATCTAATATTCATTTTTTTAGATCTTGGATCTAGGTTTTATTCTTGGATCTTCATTGCTGGCGTTCTTCCTTGAAGTTTCCTGATTAGGGATTTGTAATTCGAGATTTAGTGATCCCAAGGTAGGTGGTTCCATTTTGATTGGAAAATTTTATTAACCATAAATTTCTTGATTAAAATTCAATATTTTTATTTAAATTAAATTTCTTAATATAAATGAAATTACTTTTGATTGGTTGATTAAAAACCCAATTCCATTGAATTAGGGATTTGAAATTGGATTTGGCATGAATTTGGGAAAAACATCGAATTCCATTGAATTGGGGTGCATTGTGAAATTATATGGAAATAATTTAAATTAAATTTTGAAATTTAATTGTTGAATTAAATTGTGATTTTGATTTGATGGAAAATTGTGAAATTAAATTGTTGGATTTAATTTGTGGAATTTCAATTGTGAAATTGATTTCAAATTGGTATTTAAGATAAATGGCTTGAAATTATTTTGATATAAACCCATTTTTTTATCTTGAAAAAGAATTATTTTATTAAAACCTTGTTTTTGTTTTTAAATAAAAAATTGGAATATTTGAAGTGGGGGAATTGGATGAATTGTATTTTAAGCAGTCTTAAAATTAATTTACCATCATTAAATTTTATTAGAGTACATGGAAAAATAGTTAGTTAGTGAGTTATTAGGGAAAACACTCTATGATTTACAACACCAATAATACATATACTGTAGGTCATATCCCCAATGGGATGGTGATGTGTCCTCTCTGGTCAGTACTGAGGAGTATATGTGTACATATATTGTCATGACAACTATTTGAGAGTGAGTTAGTCCCATAGCATGGAACTATCTTACCTTTTGGAAGATGAATATGTTTCTCATATTTTTTAATTTGAAATATATGTATTCCAATGTTTTTTAACAGTTAAGATTCCTTCTAAATTTATATAAACTATTTTATACGAAATGTTTATTAATCCATTTGTTTAATTTATTTTCATTATTTTAAACGTAAATAATGATTTGTTTTAAATATTATTTTAAATGACACACTTTTTTATTTGAAATTAAAATATTTATTTGGTTAATTAAATGTTGGAATCTTATTATGGAATCATTGGTGAGACCCTACTGTGATTTTATCTCACACCCAACCTCTTCCTTTAAATGTTTGTATATTATTTTATTCCAAGTTTGAGAAAGGGTAATGTTCCAATTGGAGGTGGTAGTAACTATTTATCCTTGGTCTTGGAGAGTTTTTTCAATTGGTAATTAGGTTTATATCCCTTTTTTTGGTACTTTGAGTTATAGTTTGGGATGTTTATGCCTGTTTGACTTCTGGTACACTTCTCCCAGTGGAGATTTCCTTTTATGCGTACTGACTTTTTTTTCTTCCTTCCAATGCGTTTGTGAAAAATTCATCCCCACTTTCATATTGTATGATTCCAAGTTCTTGTATCCAACCTATGTGGATTGGGAATTCCCTTAGGGACATGTCAGTTATGGATCAGTTATCAGGTTACCAGGGTTCTTGGGATGGTTCGTGAGAAAGTGGTATCAAAGGTGTAGGTTGTGCATCTTGCCTTGATGTCAGTTTGCAGTTGTGTAATCTTGTTGGGACTTAGGAGGTAATTATTATTGACTTTCTGGAAATATCTCATAAAAATTATCCTTAGGTTACTAGGGGTGGTCTAGGAATGATTTCTTGAGTATTAGTTCTAGTATTTTCTCTACTTTTTATTTGGATAGATTGAAATCCAAATCTTGTTTGTCTATCTGTTAGGATTAATTTCCCTTATTTATCGATTTGAGTATTAATCTGGTGTCTTAAATGTTGTCTACTGATGTTGTGTAGAATCATGCCTCCAAGAAGATGTATGAATCAGATCAAGTAAGAAGCTTCTGTTAAACCACAGTTAGTAAATCCCCTTGTAGACCTGAGTATGGTTGAGGCAATTGTGCATACTATCAAATCTCTAGGATATGAACCACCACTAGTTTCCATTCAGGATCTAACTATGAGACCACAAAGGGATGTTTTCTGAAATCTTTTTCAAGAGTTCCTTTGCTATAATCCACTAGCATTAAAAGCCTCTAATGATCCTCAAGAGGCTGTGGAATGGTTGAGAAGAATTTAATGTTTTTTGAGTTCTTGGAGACACCTGATAATATCATGGTGAATTATTCCACCTTTATGCTAGAGGGACCAAGATGGAGATGGTGGGGCACGATGGTAATGAAAAAGAGACATGAGGGATTAGAGTTGAAGGAATTCAAAGTTATTTTCACCGACTAGTTTTATCCATTGTTGATGATATTGGAAAAGGATATAGAGTTTTTTAATCTTTGGAAGGCTGATAGGACCGTGATAGAATATGTAAACTATTTTACTGATCTTATTTAGTTTTTAAATGAGATAATATCAAATGAAAAGACGAAGAATTGATGGTTTGAGCAGGGAATTTGATCTAATATTCATTCTCAAGTTTTCTTGCTGAAGATTCCATCTTATGATGATATGTTAGATAGATCATTGATGATTGAAATGGACCTATCTAGAAATTCAGGGTTGAAAAGGTTTAATTTTTTCTACCATTGGTAGTGTGAATTACTCTAAAGGAAAAAGGAAGCATGATGATTCTCATGGTGGATATCAATAGAAAGGTTTTTCTAGATATCTTATAGTGTCTAGAAGAGGCCCTTTGATTTGCTGCTAGTGTGGAAAACTTGGGCATTCTAAATAGGTTTTCACTAAGGCACCAAAGGTATGTAGATCTTACGGACACTCAGGCCACTTTCAGAAGTTCTGCCATGTCTATTACACTATGCGTAGTGGCACGAGATCATAAACACCTTATAAAACTGTAAGAAAATAATATACTTTAAGGAAAAGGGGTTCTAGCCATAGGAATATAGAATGAATCTTCTTTATGAAGTGGAAGACTCTCCAGAGGAATTAGATATGTTTTCAGTGACTGTGAGAGGTTCCATCACTATAGCTTCATCATTAGTGACTATTTTATTTGATATTGGTGCATCTCATTCATTTATTTCAACCAGTTTTATTAATACAATAAATCTTCCTATGAATATTTTTTCTTTTGTGATGGATATTACTACACCCCTTGGAATAAAGAGAGAGAAGGGTCACCATAGTCCTACATGTGTATTCTCTTTATTAGATGTTGATATTGCTTGGAGTTTTCTGGTTCTCAACATAAAACCACTTGACACCATATTCATGATGGATTAACTAATTTCTAATAAATGATGGATTTATTATTATCTTTGAGGATCCTAATTTAATACAATTGACGGGGTTTTTCATGTCTTTCAAGAAAAATGGGACCCAAGGTCAGGTAGAGCTGAACCTTCTTATCCAGATTTGGGGAAAGTGATATCTATCTTTTCTTTTTATCTGGAGTAAGAATCTTTGAGCGGTGATCTCTCTACTATTATTGTTAAGTTTTATGATGTGTTTCCTTCCAACTTATCTAGTTTTCCACTAGTAATAGAGGTAGAGTATATCAATTTAGTTTTTTTACTCAACCAATGTCTATCCCTTCTTACCACATGAAACCAACTGAAATGAAATAATTGAAGACTTAGTTAGATGATCTTCTTAAGAAAGGATTTATATTCTTGAGTATGTCACTTTGGGCGGCACCAGTTCAATTTTCTAATAAATATGAGGGTTCAATTTGCCTTTTTGTGGATTAATAAAAACTAAATCGAGTTACGATAAAGAAAAAGTACCCATTCCATAGATTGATGATCTATTTGACCAGTTGAAAGGGGTGAAGTGGTTTTCAGATATTGATCTTTGATCTGGTTACCATCAGTTTAGAATAAAATAATCTGACAATCTGAAAAATGAATTTTAGAGAAGGTATAACCATTATGAGTACCTTTTCATGCCATTTATTCTAACCAATGCTTCTATAGTCTTTATGGATTTAACTAATAGTATTTTCCATGTGTATCTTGATACTTTCATGGTGGTATTTTTGGATGAAATTCTTGTTTATTATAAGTCTGAGGAGGATCATGTGTGTCCTATGAGGGCACTTTTGGAATTTTTGAGAAATAAATGACTTTATACCAAGCTTCCAAAATGAAATTTATGGATTCAAGAAGTGAAGTTCTTGGGTTATATGGTTTTAGAACATTATATTTTAGTTTACCCTAAAAGGTGAAGGCTGTTATGACATGGGAACAACCATGAAATGTTTTCAAGATTCGAAGCTTATTGGGTTTAGTTGGGTATTATATTTGATTCGTTAAGGTCTTATCAAAGTTTTGTTCTCCAAAGAATGCTATAAATCATAAAGGAGCAAATTATTCTTAGGATGAAAAATGTCATAATTCTTTTTTTTAGTTGAAACATATTTCGACTACTACGCCAGTGTTGACTCTTCCAGAGGCCGGGTAGGGCTATGTGGTCTTCTTTAATGCATCAGGTTCAGGTTTGGGCTACATTCTTATATAAGGATATCATGTCCATGCATATGGATCTCTTCAGCTTAGGACGCATGGGAAGAATTATCCAAACCATGGCCTTGAACATGCATATATGATGTACATAATTAAGAGTTGGAGGCACTACCTTTTTAAATATAGCTTACCACATATTCTGACCACAAGTGATTGAGTTATATCTTCTTTTAAAAATATTTAAATCTCCTCCAGAGGCATTGGATGTAATACCTGCAATATTTTGACTTTGAAATCGCCTATACCCTGGGGAAAGGGAATTTCATCACAGATACTTTGAATAGGAAACTTATGATCCCAGACATGAAAGAATCTTATAAAGAGTAGAACTTGATGTATCTTTTTCACAATTCCATATTGGAGTGTAGGAATTAGGGGTCAAGGTTTCCTTGGATAGTGTTTAGTTGAAATACACTTTTCTCAAGATGATTCTATAGAAACAATAGCTTAAAGATAAATTTCATAGCATTAGAGACTCTCTTTATGGTGGGGATACCATTCCTGATTGGCTATTCTCCATCAAGGGCATACCATGCTATTAGAATTTCTTTGTATACCATAATTAGAAAGGAAAGTTGTAATAGGGGATTTTCATAATTCCCAGTAGGGAAGTGAAACCAAGAACCAAGAATATGTTCTATGACATGTGTCATAGATTCTAGTGACTAGGTATGATACATGGAATTGATGAATTTGTCTCTCATTGCTATATGTTTCAGTAGGTCAAGGATGAGCACTAGAAATCTTCAAGTTTTATTCATCCACTTCTAGTCCCTACTTGGAAGTGGGACAAGATGTCTATAGACTTTGTGGTTGGATTATCATGTACCCAAATAAAGAAGAATGTGATATGGGTTGTGATCGACATGCTGATCAAGTTGGATCACTTTATACCCATTCACGATACAACCAAAGTTGAGGAATTAAGAAATATCTATATGAATGAGATAATTTGGTTTCATGGAGTTCCATCTTCTATAGTCTCTAATAGGTATCCTCGGTTCACTTATCATTTTTGAAAATTCTTTTAAGAGGAATTGGGATCTCAGGTCTGTTTGCATATGATATACCATCTGCAGTCAGATATCCTAACAGAAAGAGCTATACAAATTCTTGAGGACATGCTTCATTCCTGCATTATTGACATTAGTGGATCTTGAGATGATCATTTGGGGCTGGTTGAATTTGATTATAAAAATATTTACCAGTCCATGACCATAATGACTCCTGTTGATGCCTTGTATATATGCCCTTACAAGTCTCCATTATGTTTGTCGGAGATTGGTGAAAGTTAATTGGTTGGACTGAGCTTGGTTCAAAAGGAAACCAAAAGACTAATTTGATTCATCAAAGGATGTTGATGGAATAGATTCAGTATAAATCTTATTATGATAGTCTTTGTAGACCATTGGAGTTTTCAATTGGTGATCAGGTGTTCTTGAAAGTTTCACCTCATTTGGGTCATCGATGATTTGGGAGGAAAGGGAAGCTTATTAATCATTTTTTTGGAACCTTTTGAGGTCATTGAGAAGTTGGGTAAAGTTTATTATCATTTATAACTTCCAAAATATCTAATGTTGATACATAACATGTTTCATGTATCTTAGATTCAAAATTATCTATATGATCTATCTCATCTTCTGAGCTGGAGTAATCTTGAGGTTGAACCTAATTTATCCATGATTGAGTATCCAGTCAGGATAGTTGATTCTAAAAAAAAGTTACTTTGTGGGGGGAGAATAAATTTTTTTGTATTCTATGGAGAATGGTTATGATTCTCATGAGATGTGGGAGAGGGAGGCACTGATGAGAGAAAAATGACATCATCTTATTTGGCATAGAAGATTATAAATAGGATTTATGGGGACACAATGTTTCTATGGTGGGGAGGTTATAACATATTGTTACATTTTACAATTATTTATAAATCCCAATTTTAGTAATTCCTTGGTTGAGTTTTGTTAAGTGTTATTTCGGGTGAAATTTTTAAATTTTTTTAGGCTGGGCACGATTGGCACATAGTTTTCCCAAAGCGTGCATCTACTAAGGGGAAATCGTGAAAAATGAGATAGTAAGTTTTTTCATGGCTAATGAATGGTTTGAAAATATGTATGCCCACATTGGAGAAACTGTGAAACCCCATTAAAAGGAGCGCATGTCTAGGGCGCATGGTTTTTTCTAACTTTGTAGCCCAACCCAGCTAACCTTGCGTATAAGATTTTTTAATCCAAAAACTATTTTTAAAAGTCCTAAAACCCTCATTTAAGGTTCCCAATGGATCCATTTTGACACATTACAATTTATTCTTCTAGGGGATCCCCCAATTGGTGATTTTGGACCCTATACACCCTTCCAAAAGCTGATCAAATCTTGGAAAACAATGTTTGATCTTTACCTGGTAGGTTTCATCTTCTCGTTCTCTTTCTCTCAGTCTCTCTCCTTTCCTCAAAAGGGTTTTATAGATATCCATGTTGTTAGAGGATATAATATACAATTTTTTAGATCTTGTATCTATGTTTTATTATTGGATCTTAATTATTGGCATTCTTTGTCAAAGTTTCCTGATTAGGATTTGTGATTTGAGATATAGTGATCCCAAGGTAGGTGGCTCTATTTTGATTAGACAATTTGATTAACCCTAAATTTCTTAATTTAAATTAAATTTCTTAATATAAATGAAATTTCTTTCGATTTGTTGATTAAAAACCCAATTCCATTGAACTAAGGATTTGAAATTTTATTTGGCATGAATTTGGGAAAACCCCCCGATTCCATTGAACTGTGGTGTGTTGTGAAATTGGATAGAAATCATTTAAATTAAATTTTGAAATTTAATTGTTGAATTAAATTATGATTTGTATTTTATGGAAATTCATGAAATTAAATTTTTTGATTAAATTTTTGAATTTAAATTGTGAAATTTATTAGATGAAATTGATTTCAAATTGGTATTTAAGAAAAATGGCTTCAAATGATTCTGATAGAAACCCATTGGTTTTATCTTGAAAATAGTATGATTTTATTAAAAAACCATTTTGCATTTTAAATGAATTTTTTTAATATTTTAAATAGGATAACGAGATGAATTGTATTTTAAGAAATCTTAAAATAATTTTCCCATTATTAAATGTTTTTAGAGAATATGAAAAAATAATTAGTTAGTGAGTTATTCGGGATAACACTCTATGATTTAAAAAAATAACAATACATATATAGAAGGTCACATCCCCGATGGGATAATGATGTTTCCTCTCTAGTCAGTATCAGGGAGGACATGTGTACACAAATTTTTGTGACAACTATTTGAGTGTGAGGGATCCCCATAGCCTGGAACTATCATACCTTTTGAAAGATGAACATGTTTCTTATTTTTTTGTATATGAAATATATATATTCCAATTTTTCTAAACTTTTTACATGTATTGTTAATTTATATAAACTATTTTATATAAAATGTTTATTAGTCCATTTGTTTAAAGTATTTACATCATTTCAAATGTAAAGTATGATTTGTTTAAAATATGATTTGAAATTATATAACTCTTTATTTTAAATTAAAAGATTTATTTGGTTAATTAAATATTTCCATCTTATTAATAAATCCTTGGTGAGACCCCACTTGTCTTTTAGCTCATACCTTGCCTGTTTCTTTGGGTGTTTGTATATTATATTCTTCCAGGTTCTATCAAGGGTAAGGTGCCACTTGGAGGTGGTAGTAGCTATTGATCCTTGGGCTTAGAGAGTTGTGTCCATTGGGACTTGGGTTTTTATCCCTTTTTTTGGTAATTTTAGTTTTAATTTGAGATTTTTATTCTTTTTTGACTTTTGGTACACTTCTCCATATGGATTTTTCCTTGTATTCATACTAACATGTTTATCTTTCTTTTTTTGGGTTTGTGGAAAATTCGTTCCCACTTCCATATTTTATGATTCTAGATGTTTATTGCCAACCCATGGGGATTGGGAACACCCTTTAGGACAAGTCACTGCTGACTTAGTTATCGAGTTACCACGTTACCCAAGATGGTTCATTATACTAATTCATTCCATGGTAGTTTTGGATACAAACCATGATGATGAAATCAATGATGACCATGTTTTGGTGATTCTTAATAAAAAAATTCTTTTCTTAATTAATGAGTTAAATGTTGATATAAACCTATCAGACCAAAAAACCATTATTTATATATTTATATCATATTATACTAGTAAATAAGTTCTCATAGTCATTCATGATATAAATTCATAGTATTGTTCAAGTAGGTGGTTAAACCAACCCAAACATGAACCTTATATGATTAATGTATGATTATAAGGTGATTTAGTTGTAATATCACTATACTAGAAGAATAAGGATCTTATTTAGTGTTTATTAGTGTGATATATAATAATTATAAAGTAATTAGTTATATAAACATGATGTTTTATTGATTAACTTCCCTTTTCAAATGAATAAATACCTTATTAAGTAATGAAGTTATAAAAAAACATGCAATACTTTAGTTATTTTAGACTATTATAAGTTAAATCCCATCAGATTTAAACTACCATTAATTATCATAACCATCTATAATATAGCCATTAAATAGTAACCATTAAGATTAGTATATATCAAGGGTTATGATAAAGTCCAATTGACATAGATGGAATAAATAATAGCCTCGACCATTTGGATCATACCCTATGAAGCCCATTTATCGAAGCTTTCAAGAGAGATGGAATCACTAAGATTTACCCTTGACCAAGTCATAGATGAGATTCAACAACCAAAGCATGGTAAAAAAATACTTATTGGAGAAGTTCAAGATTATCCCGATCACAACCAAAACCATATTCGCCGAACCACACCAGGAACGTGTCACAATCTCACACCTTACCCTTAAAGATTATGCTTGTGTAATAAGAGGTTATGTATCTAGACCCTAATAGTATGAAATTGTATATTTTTATTTTTAATAAAATAATTATTATATTTATCCTTTTAATATTACATTATAAAGGATTAAATAATGAGTTTAATAAAAATTATATTTTGATATGAGGAAACACAAATTTTATTTTTGGGAAATATATAGTTTCAATCAGGAAAATATTTTTTAAAAAATAATTTTTTTTGAAATAAATATTATTTTAATAAAATATTATTATTAAATAATATTTATTTAAATATAATTTATAATATAGTTTTATGAAGTGAAATGCAATTTTTATAAGGGTCAGAAACTGTTATCGTCGTAAAAACCCATTTTTTTTAATAAATGGGGATTTTGATTTAAATGTTTAAATTTTTATATTTATAGAATTATTTTGATAAAATAAATATTAAATTTTAATTCATCACATAAAATTATCAAATAGTTAATTTTTCATAATTTTCTGAGAAAGTTATTTTTTGGGTAAAAATTGAATATAGTATAAATACACTTTTTGTATTATGACATCATAAAAGCTCAAAAGTGATGTAATAAATAATATAAAGAGTATCCACGACCAAAATTATGTTTCCCATTTAAAATAACATGTTTTTAAGTTATTTTATTAATTTTATTAACCCTTAATGAATCCTCCAAAACCTATATTATATTTTAGGGTTTTAAAATTAATTCTTTATGAAAATGACTAACTTCTACATCACCAACAGAATTATTTTAATGAGTTAGGTTATAAAACATATAAAATATTTAAAACCAGTCCTATTTGGTAGAAAAAATGGGAAAAAACTATGGTAATGTTTTTGGTTTTTATTATTTTATCATACAGAGTCCAAAACCTATGTTTAAAAATTAATAAAGAACCCCTATTTCTTTAGCTATAAAAATCCATCGATCTTACCATTCCTATTCACTAAAACCATTTTATCATGAAGTAACCCTGAATTTACCTCTCTATATCCCTCCCAAAGTGTTCCCAATCTCTTAAGAAGATCCTCCAAATCTTTTAGAAGCACCATCCCAAGGCAAGGGATCCTCTCTTGCTCCTCTTTATTCAAAAACCTTCTTTATACTATAATTTTTGATTTCCAATTTTTCAAAGTAAGATATGTTTTAAAAAATATCTCTTACCATCCTTATTATTTACAAGTGATTATATAACCCTTTAAATCTCATTAAATCCTTACACGAATCTTTATGCACCCCCATTATGCTCTCAAAATTATCCTATGATTTTCTATGCCAAACATTTGTGTAGTGAATACCCATCCCCATTTCCACTCAAGGGTATTAAGCATGATGTAACTATACTTAATTTATTGGTTAATTATATTTATATAACCCAAATTCTTTAATAGTGAGACTAAAATTAATGATATATATCTTTATGTTGTATGATCTATGTTCTACACTTATCCATGTACATGATATGAATGTGATGGGTGGGCCTGAAAGTATATATCCATCCAATGAATTGGGTAATGTTTTCATCTCATGAGATACCATTTATGGTTTATGATAGGTAATAACAATCACACTATGTTATTATGTCTCTATATTTATCCTTGACTTATGTTTATAATGTCATGTTCTATGTTGTTGCTACATTCCCATGTTTCCCTTATGTTATCATCTTATATCATGCTTTAAAGATCAATTTTATGATTATCACCCTTATTATGTTACCTTGATATGACTCTTGAATCACATTTACTACTTTACCTTATGTTATTATTGGATTACTGTCTTACTGGGCCTTATAGCTCACATCTTTCTTTTGTACATTCCTAGGTTATCTCATGCAGTTTTAGAAGAGAAATTGAATTTTAAGGGCATGTTTTGGAGTTTTTAAATATATTTTTTTTGTACCCATGTTTCAAATTATCATGATATGTAAATATTTTTATAAAAAAAATAGGACTAATTTTTTTTGATATTTTATTATTTGTCTCTTGCTGTAATAAATCATGAAATGAAGTGTTTAAAAGGCATGGGTTGTCATAATTGGTATCAATGGAAAGTCCATTTATTTTTGAGTATTAGGACTAGAAAACCCAATTAAAATCCTTAAGGATAAGACTAAACATAATAGAACATCCAAAAATTTTGGTAAATTATATATAAAGTGGATTCTAAGAAAATACACCCCTTTCTGGATACTACAAGTGGATGTGACTATGGTATAATTGTACCTAGGGTTAATAACCCCGAAAAGGGAGAATTGGGATTGACTCAATAATCACTAGGTTTGTGATAAAGGGGCCTTGTTACACACCTATCTTTACACTCCTAGAGGATATTATTTCACAAATTTAAAAATTTCTTTTTGAAGCATTATTAAGGAAGAAAAATTACTATAAGATTTTATATTAGGAATTAGATCATAGATAAGTTATATTGAAACATAGAAATCAAAGGTTAATGAATATATGTCATTTATGAGTTCTCACTTTATTTTTCATGGTTTCCCATTTATGTGTTTAATATTTTAAAAATTTTCATCTCTAATTTTTACTTTTTTCTATTTAATGGATAGAAATAGAATAAATCGAGTCAAAAGCTAATGTGATGACCAATGTAATGGCTACCCAAATGAGATTCAAAACCTGATGAGAGCAGGAGTTGAGAAATTCATGAAAATAATTTTTTAAATTCTTAAGTGCATAACAAAAAATTGAATATGGGGGAAAAACATACCCCCTAAGAAATATAAAGTTACAATTGATACCTTTATGTGAAAAAGAAACTAAATTTTATTGGATCTTCTGATCCTTTAATTATGTAACAATGGATCGACTCCATTGAAAATATCTTCTCTATCCTTTAATTTTATGATCAAGAGAAGGTTGTGATGGTTGTTTATCATATTAAAGGAGAAGATGATCAATGGTGGACATTGATCAAAAGAAAAATACAGAGGAAGAGAACAAAGTGATGGAGTAGAAATAATTATAGAATTTTTTTGATAAATATTTTCCTCACACTCTCCAATGTAAAATAAGGAAGAATTTCCTTAAACTCAATCAAAAGTATGATGAGTCCATCGGGGTTTATAAGTGAGCATCACAATAATTGCATGATATTACTCTAGCTTTATCATTTCCCCCAAAAGTAAAGTTGACCACCTCTTTTTGGGGATAAATCCAAGTCTACAAAAAGATTTGTTGATTAAAGGCTTTGAAAACAATGAGAAAATTGTTTGATGTTCCCTCAAAGTTGAAATAGAGATCAATGAATCTAAAGGGTCTAATGGGTCTTGAGATAGGAAGAAGATAATGGATTTTAATTCTAGTAGTGTGATGGAGAAATATCATGAGGGAAATAATTTACAACATCCCACTTTTAAAAAATTTGTAAAGAACCATACCAGACATTAATTAAAGGGTACAAGGAAATTCTTTAGGTACGGTAAGGAAGGGCACCTAGCTAGAAATTTCTAATAGGAGAGAACCACCAATGTGATGGAAGAAAGAAATGCTCCAGTTAACCTACATCATATTTTATAATATTTCAACTTCAAGGAATAAGGATACTATGTGATTAAATTCACTAAGACAAGGGTTGTAAATGAAAAATGATGAAAACAACCTCAAAGGACTAGAGAGCAAGGGTGGCCTTTTTCTATCACAAATGTTGAGGTGGATCCTGAAAATGAATTGGTGGAATGTATGCTAGTTATTAATTCATGGATATGGAACACATTATTTGATTTTAGTTTTATGAATTCTTTCATATCACACAATGTTTGTAGAAATATTCAAACTCCACCTCAAAACATGTAAGTTGAGTTATTAGTGAAGATAAAAAATGGGTCAATTTTTGCATCCCAAGTATATAAACCATCATCTGTTAAAATTTGGGGATTTAATTTCCTAGAAAACCTTATGATACTCTCTTTAGTGGAATTAAATGTTATTATAGTCATGTATTGACTTTAATTATATAAATCCAACATAAATTGTTGATATAAGGAAATCGATATCTGTATCACAAATCACCCTTCGATTCTATATAAGTGAAAGAGGAGGATGAATATCCTTTGGTATCATCATCTCAAGCATGGATATTATTTCCTAGTGAGTAAGAGTATCTAGATCAAATGATTGAGACTAAGGAAAACATCTTCCTTGATGACATGCCCATTACAATGGAATTCACGGATGTGTTTCTCAAAGAATTACATGGTTATACTCTTAACCAATTGGTTGAGTTCTCAATGAAACTTATACTCATATATTTTACAATATACAAGACTCCATATAGAGTGAACATTGTTGACCTTCAAGAGATGAAGTAGTAACAATAGGATAATCTAAATAAAGGGTTTAAACACACAACTACTTCACTGTTGGATGCACTGATCATTTTCATTTAGAAGAATGATGGGTCAATTATCATCTATTTTGATTATCGTGAGATCAACATGATAATGACAAAGAAAAATTATCCTCTACCACATATTGATTATTTTTTTGATCAGCTATGTGGATACTAAAACTTCTCTAAGGTGGATATTTAGTAGGGATATTATCATGTAAAGGTGAAGGTGGATATCCCCAAGACCTCTTTTCATGCAAGGTATGGGTACTACGAGTTCATAGTGATTCCATTTGGACTCACTAATTCTCCAACTACCATCACAAACTTAATGAATAGAGTCTTTAGGGATTACATTGATAATTTTTTTATAGTCTTTATAGAAGATATTCTTATATACTCGAAAATTAAGGCAGGACATGAAGATCATTTGAATACTATTCTAAAGACCTTTCAAAAATAAAAGTTGTATAAAAAGAATAATAAATGTGTGTTTTGGATTAAGTAGGTAAAATTACTAGTGTATATTATCACCAAAAAAGGGATATATATAGATATATAAAAAAATAAAGGCAGTTAAAGTATGGATTATACTAACATATGTGATAAAAATTAATAGTTTCCTTGTATTAGGTGGGTGATATCATTCATTTATGAGAAGATTATCACTATTTTCTATCAAACTAACTAAGATAACTTAGAAGGTATTCAAGTTTTTATGGATTGATGATTAAGAATTGATCTTAAAGAGTTAAAAAGAGGTTAATCAATGCACCTATACTCATATCACCCACCAGTGGGGATAGATTTGTGATCTACTATAATACATAATAAAAGGTATTGGGGTGTGTACTCATGAAATATGAAAAATTGATAGTCTAAGCCTCCCATCAATTAAATGTTAATGAAAATAACAACACAACACATGATCTATATTGGCTGTAGTGATGTTCACATTGAAGATTTGGTGAAATTATCTCTATAGGGAGAAGTGTGACATATATATGGATCATAAAATCCTCAAGTATATATTCACACAAAAGGAACTCAATATATGCCAATGAAGGTGGTTAAAGCTGATCAAGAATAATTATTATTCAGTCCATTACCATCAAAGAAAGGTAAACAAAGTGGTAGATTCTCTGAGTATAAAGGATCCTGAAACCCTATCCATGATGAGGATTTTAAGGTATTTAATCTTCTTCGATATGTATATGAAGGACATGGTAATAATAAAAGGATATTTATCTTATCTTGAGAAAATAACTGATCAACCATTCATTTTTGAGAGGATCAAGGAGGCCTAGAAAGATGATGGGGTACTACAGATAAACTTAGTGAATATTCTAGAGTAAAATGCTGATGAATATGGATTTATATGGTTTGGAACTTGGATATGTGTCCCATAAAAACCAAAAATAAAGAAGGAAATTTTAAATGATGTGCATAGATTATACTTCTCTATTCATCAAGGAAGCACTAAGATGTATTAAGATTTAAATAAAAACTTATGGTGGGACAACATAATGTGGGATATTATAGAATTTTTATCACAATGATTTGTTTGAAAACATGTCAAGGCTAAATGATAGAAGTCTAAGGGTATTATGAAAAAAGTAACCTTGTATTTCATCATAGGAAATCCTGGGATATCTAAAAGAAATAACTCTATATAGGTGGTAGCTAACCACATTACAATTTCAACACATTTCATTGCTATCAAGGAAGAATTATCTCTTTACTAACTCACAAAGGTATACATAAGAGAAGTGGTAATATAGAATGACGATACACTCTCCATTGTATCTAATAGAACTCTGAGTTTTACCTTGTGGTTCTATAGAGGCCTTCAACAAGCATCAGATATAAATATGAGTTTCAGTACTGCTTATCACACTCAAAAAAATGGTCAGTATGAGAGAAAAATTCAAAATATAGTGGATATAATGAGATCATGTTAAATGGATTTATAAGGATTTTGGCATCAACACCTCCCCCTAGAGGATTTATCATATAATAATGGTTTCCATTCTAGTATTCAAATGGTACCTTATGAGGCTCTTTATGGGAGGTGGTGTCAGAATCTGAGATTATAGGATAATGTTAGAGAGAAAAATATGATGAGACCTTATCTTTTCTAAGATATGATAGATATGTTTTAAACCATTCAATATAATATGAAATCCATGAAAATTTGACAAAAAATATCTATAAGAAATCATAAATGATACATTGAGTTTGAGGTTAGAGATATGGTATTTCTTTATATATCTCCATGGAATAAATTCTTGAGGTTTCTAATGAAGGGGAAGATTAATACAAGATACATAATCCTCTTTGATATCCTTGATCTCATAAAATCTATGTCTATTAGAATATCACTCCCATCCAACCTATCTCAAATACATGATGTGTTATATGAAACCCTCTTGAGTAAGTATATAATAGACCCCTTGGATTTACTTAATCATGATCTGGTACCATTGGAGAATGATATTTCATTCAAAGAGTAGCTGATGAAGATCTTATATTGTGAGAAATAGTTCTTTAAAACAAGAAAACTCACCTAGTCAAAGTACTATGGAATAACTACAAGTTTGAGGAAGTAACTTGGGAAATGGAAGAGGTGATGAAACAAATGTTCCCTCATCTGCCTTAGTGTATGAGATGAAATTTTAAGGTGAACTTTTTTGAACGGGGGATTAATGTAACAAACCAAAGTTTTATAAATGAAATTACCTTTTCAAATGGTTAAATGCCTTATTAAGTAATAAATTTATATAAAACAAAAGAACTACTTTGGTTATTTTGTATTGTTATACTTTATATCTTATCAGATTTAATATACCATTAATAAACTTAACCATTGATAATATATACTTTATAAAGTGACCATTAATATTAATATATATTAAGTTTTATGATAAAGTCCAATTGACATAGCCTGATGAAGCAATGGCCTCAATCAACAGTATCATAGCCTATGAAGCCCATTTATCAGAGCTTCTAAAGAAGATGAAATCACTGGGCTTTTCCCTTGACCAATTCCAAACTAAGATTCAATAATTAAAACATGATCAAAACCATTTGGGGTATAAGTTTAAGATTATCAAGATCATGACCCCAACCATGTTCTCCAAAACACCCTAAAAAAGTGTCACCATCGCACAATTTACCCTTAAGGGAATATGCTGGTGTAATAAGGGGTTATGTATCTAGACCCCAACTATACCATCCTGGAACTAGATGCTACTGAAAGGTGACTTAGGCCTGGTGATTCACATGGAATTAATCACATATATCCAAATATTAGAAGCTACCTAGAAATGAGGGACTAAGTGTGTACGTGGGAAGACTATGCCCTCATCACTAGAGTGTAACACAACAGAAATAAAATAATAGAATAGACAGTGGACAGAGTGAAACAAGAAGGTAATATATACACAACAAGAATTGATAACAATATCAAAGGTAAGTTCATATGCACAAGGATAATGATATATGTCTCTACAAAGTAGGGAAAATAGGTAAAAAGTAGTACAATACAATACATATGTAAAAATACTAAAAAGACCAAAAGTGCTATCTCTAAAAAGAATCATGAGCCTAAGCTCGGTCTCATTCTCCCCTACTCCTAATCATACCACAAAATCAAGTATCGAACTGTGGGTGCTTGCCCCGGTCCCTACCTGTATCCAAATAGTCTTTTCAGGTACCCAATGGTGTCCTAAACAAGGTGTGAGATATAATCTCCATAACTAATGACCCAATGATCTATAAAATTCAAGGATGTGAAATATAATAAGCTAAAAAATACACATATAAATGATTAAGTAGTTAATGAAAGTGAAGATTCCCATGGAATGTAAAATACTATAAGCATGTGATACCAAAATAGCCTCTCAATAGGATCTTTTCAAAAATGGTCAAGATCATATGCAAGGAAGCTATAAGTAAAATAAACACTATGAACTCACCATAAAAAACATATAACCATAACAACCACGACCTTTCTACACAACCTAAAGTGTTAGAAGCATCCATGACCGATTCGTTCAACCAATCATTTCATATTTCTCATGGACATTACGCATAATAAAAATGTAAGACCAAGAAGTTCTGGATCCAATGTGTAGATGACCAAGGCATCCTCTTCAAGTCCCAGGAGCATCTCAATAGAAACTTGGTTAGGAATTGGTTGGATTTGTAGGATCATTTCAAGCAAACATGTCCTACATGAGTCCAAGTAAGTTGGATCCAGGGGGTAGAAAGGCCCAAGGCATCCCACAGAATCAAGACCCAAGGATCACAATCCATCAAAGGCATCCACTATTGCGTTAAGATCCATGTAATAACATCCAAGGCATCTAAGAATCATTCATCATTTCATACCATGAGTATACCCACTCATGTATCTATTTCACATTCAAGAGAAAACAATGAGTACACCCACTCATTTATCACAATTTACATTCAACAGAAAACAATGAGTATACCCACTCACTTAACCTAACCATTTACAATTTAATGATTGAATGATTCAACATCAACATGTTTTCACAAGGCAAAGGAGGTAACCCATCTCCTAAATATCTCATTTAATTCAATTCGTTTATTAAGGGGATTCAAACATCTTGGAAAGCATCAACTCACCCCATGGGTGGTTTAACATGGCTGAAAAAATCTAAATTCATTAGTCACACCCCATGGGTGGGCATGGTTTGGGAAATGACCACCAATGCATCATAACAGAACCTAAGGTCACCCCTAATAGGTCCGATTACATCTAAATAAATTAACTAGTTCAATTTAAAGGGTTGTTCCATAAATTCTGGTGGGCGACACAACAACACGTAGAAAAAAAATCACAAAAAATCAAGGAGAATGTATATACCACCTATCGTAGATCGGTAGTAGAGTGATAGTCTAGTATCAACTCCAGATTCTACTCAGATCAGGATAAAAATGAAGAATTTATGAAGAACCATAAATTAGTTCAAATCAGCTTGCACTTAAACAACATCATTAATAAGAAGAAGAACAATGAATGACTAAAAAGAAATCAAGTACTCATTGAAGCATATCGAATGAGATGAGTAGAACTTGAATCAGGTAATGAACAATGAAGAACCCTCAATTCAAAGTTTAGTCATCAAGGGAGGCTCTCAAAATGCGAGTTTTTTATTCATTGAATGAAATCATATATTTAGGTTTAAAATAGGTTTTAATTTAATTTAAAATTTTAAAATTACCCAAATAAAATGGGTCACATGGTTTAGGTTCATGTTTTAACAAACTGTACACCAACCGTGCATGATTAGCTGTAGGGAAGGGGAGACTGCATGGTTACCTCACACGGTTTGACTAACCATGTAGAAATCCTAAAAAAACCCACTACCAAAATTAAAAACATGGATGAAAGGTTATGTAGACCAAATTTCATGATTTGGCTGAACCATTCACCCTCCTAATACTCTCTTCCTATGCCTTGCAAGGTTTATCAGACCATGTGTCCTGCCTCGCTCGGTTTGAACCAACCGTGCACCATGCCATTTTCATCCTAAAACTTGGGTTCCAAGCTTTGAAAAAGACCCGAACACCCATAATACCTCCATGACCTCAAAGGGAATTCACATTAGTCCATTTTTAAATCGTAAAATTGAAAAATAAGGTATCTGTACCACATATAAAAATTTGAGTTATTACAATCTCCCCCTTCAAAGCAATTCATCCCTAAATTTCCCTATGAAGGGTGGTCAAGATTCATATAAGAACAACTCCAACCACTGTGAAAAAATGTTGGCCTCCCTCTCCCAAGTCTCATCCTATAAATGGTCATTCTACCATAACACCCATACTAGAGGAACTGAATGGATTCATAGAACCTTTCTGCTCCTATCAACGATACGAATTAGATGCTCCTCAAAATACGCATCAACCTATAACTCAACCTCCTTGGGATGAAAATCATGATGAATGTTTGAGTGATTGTGACACAACTGATATACATGGAAAACTTCGTGCATGTCTTGGTATCTCTGAGGTAACTATAATTGATATGCCACCAGACCAACTCTACCCAAAATCTTGAATAGTCATTGTAAAAGATTACCCTATCTCCTGATTATCATATTTATTATAATTAGTTAAATACATAAGAAAAATTGATCCTCGACCTCAAAATCAAGAGGTCATCTCCAGTGATCGACGTATGATTTTTGTTGAGACTATGCAGTAGCCATCCTCTTCTGAATCAACTAGACCTACTCAGAAGTCTCCTACATAATATGTGGTCCCAATAAAGCTGCCTCACCTACCTCTAACAAGAACATGGGAGATCAACATGGCCTACTATAAAAAGTCTCATAAGTTTACATCTACATAGTCTCTTAATATCTATTTCTATAGGCAAACTCAATCAGGGGAATATGCTTCTATCAAAGGCCCCCAAAATCCAGGATGCATGTTCACAACATGTCCTCATGCACCTGTATCATACAATATGACTATCCATCAGTCTAAGGGGGGTATTCTAAGCTCAAAATCACTTGTGTACCTAGTTCCTTATGTAAACTCTGTCATAAATGAGACATAAACTGGGTATCCCTATCTTAAATGATAGTCAATGAGATCCCATGAAGTCATACCATCTCATAGATATACAACCTCCCAATCTCATCCACACTAAAGGTATTCTCGGTTGATTATAAATGAACAACCTTCAAGAGTATATCTAACCTGATACATGGTCACATCATCATATCTTTTACCAAGAATCCTAAGGTGCTTCCCACCATAGGTTTTAATTTCCAATTATGATTGATCTAATAGAACTGGTCTCACTAGCTTCACATGAAAGTCCTAGAAAACACTTACACAACACCTGTTTCAACCCACGACATGCATTAAATGGTATCATAACCATTGAATACCTCATTTAAAAAGGAAACTAGTAGAACTTCCTATGTTTGATTATTATAAAAAGTGCTTTTCTTAAAAAGGCCAACGCACCTCAAATAGATACTCGACTCCTACCCCACAACACCCTATGTAAAACTAGAGCATGCCCATTGAGGCCCGTATCCAACCTTTGAGACATCTATTTATTGAACCACTCCTGGTTCTTTTTATCAAATGCCATACCCATGAAAAGATGAATGTCTAACAACCTGTATCAACCAACCCCAACAATTTTCTCACGCGGTTAAACCAATGGATGAGGGAGGTATCCATGCCACAAGGATCCCTTTAAACCACACCTAGATCAAATCTATAGTGAGTTCATTCAACAAGTCAAAAAAGGTCATTTGATTACATTATCATAGCATATAACTGATTCCCTCTCAGTGCACTCAGGACGTCATCAAGATAAGGTCCATGATCATCACTAAATAAAGAGTACAACAATATTTATATTTCCAGATGTGTAGCGCTCCTCTTAATCCCCACTCACATTGAAAACATGCTACAATAGCCTTAACCAACACCTAAAATTTTATCTCCTAACCATGAGTTTCCATGCCAAAAATATGGTTCAACCATCTCATGGTATCCAATTATATCTATAAGTATCCCACATCAAAGAACCATATTTATTTGACCCAAGTTCCAGATTGATAATCCTAGAATCTTGAATAAGAAACCATAGGTCCTTATCTCACACTTGACCACTCATCGACCAAACATCGAAACGGTACCCTATGCAACCAGTGGGTACCAATTTTCCCCTAAGAAGTAGGTGTACACTCCCATACCACCAGGTTCCAAATCCAACTCACACTTAGGTCATTCAACATCAAGACCAAGATGACAATGCTACTTGGAACATCAGTCTCATCAAGGTAAGATCTCCCTTAGAACTCTTTCAAAAATGGGAATCCACAACCATCTCTAACCATCAAACAACCACTCGACTCATAGTGTCATTTTAGAAGGGTGAATAATGTGATCACCACCAATAAAATGGTTTAGGTACATTAATGATCCCTCCCATTGATCTAGTTTCAATAAACGATTACCCATGGTGCTTCTAGAAAGAAAATGCATCACCATGCCTGAAACTAAGGACCTGAGAATCTACAGTGTATCAGTCTAGAATGATTATAATCCAAACTCACTACCCTTAAGTCAATTATAAAACTTGATCAAACCTCCCACATAGGTTTTTCTTACTCAACTAATCATCATTGACCTAGAAGGGTCTAATTCAAAGGTGGGACATCTAGGTCTACCACCTAGCCCAAGGAAAAATGTATAAGATAAGGGACATTAGGTTCAAGCACTAATACCTATGGTTGCTCACACGAGAACCACAACCCACAAAAGAACTTATATTACATGACATCAAACCAACCCAAACCACTCTCTAAAAAGAGGATAAATCAAAATGAACAAGGAACCTCGACCTACCAGGGTTAATATAAGGAACCGACCTTAAACATTACATAATCTTGAAATAAGTTAATAATTCACATTGAGGATATTTTTTAGGTTTAAAGCTTTAGAGAACTAGGTCATAAATTATGCATATCAACTTGAATATTACATATAGACACTTCTACTCAGTATCCTTTTTTTTCATAAAATAGAAACTCTTAAAAAAGAAACATGTTTAGTTCCATGTTTTAAATAACTTGACTTTTCCTTGATCCCATCCTTGACCCTATTTCACTTTAAGTCCTGTGAAAAACATTTAAAAAACTTGGGTTGAGTATGAAAAGCTCAGTAAAGGATACATAAAGAAGGAAAAATATTAGTTTTCAAAACAATATGTAAACCAGAAATACTTAATCATAAAGTAATACTTTTCACCTTAAAGAGGTAGAAAAAACACTTCACTGAATATAATCTCATTGCTTACCCTTATTTTGTAACAAAAATATTACCATAAAACCCATAGAAAGCTCACATAACATATAAATGGTAAACTTGTGACATAATCACACTTAAATGGAATAACCATATGGTCGACTTCCACAAATCATTATTACAAATGTAATATCCATACGGCCGAATTCCATACCCAATGCATTGGAGTTTATAATGTAACCACTCGTACTTGGTTTATCACTAAATCAATTATCATTTGGTTTATCAAGTAACAAACCTTAATTAGTTTATCACGTAACCACCTGTCAAAGGTCCAAGTACCATTATATAATCATGACACATAAAATATTGAAAATATCAACATTTCACTAATAACATTTCATTTTCAATCCCAAAAAATCATTTCAAGATATTGAAATACTAAATCCATTTCAAAAACCATTTTCAATAAAAAAATACGTAAAAAGGGTATATGGTATTTATTTTCCTTTTAAAAACATTACAACTTGTTAAGGAAGCCAAATATCAAATAATGCTCGCAGCGGTGGAAAGGTCGTTGTCACCACATAAGTTAAAAAAAATTCATTTTTTCATTTAGTAAAATTATTTGTAGAAAAAAGATTCAATTTGAATGAAAGTAAAAGTAATAGGGGTTTATTATACACTGTGTAAAATAAGGAGGTTCATATTTTCAAAACATGCCTCAACGAAAAAATATTGAGATGAAGTCCCTTACAAAGATCATATCCTTAGATTAAGGATAAATCGATGAAATAATTATGTATGACAAATATAAAAACACCAAATATAAGTAGATATTAAGTGTAAAACAAATCAGAGGTCATTCACACATATTATTGATAAAACAAAACCAATAACATGGATATTTAACTCAATGAATATAGATTGAGTTAAGATCCCCCTTACGAAAATTCAGCAGCCTAACAACGTCACTTTAAAATTTAGTAAATGAGTTGATGGTAGAAAAAGGGTCTATAATCACTTGTACATAAAATGAATAGCTATAAAGATATAGAAGAACATATCACAACATAAGAAAATGGAAATTTAAAATACATAACATAAAAGAGGTCTTTGACTAAAAGAGGAGGGTGAAAGGTTTCCTTACCACATGTCCGACTTGACTCGTTCATTCTTTAATTTACTAAATAATAAACATAATTTAATTCATAATTTATTTAGAACCTTATTCAATTTTATTATTCCTTTTATATAACTTATTACCATGTTATAAAAATTACATAATTATTTAAGTTAATATCAGTCATTTTGTTGATATTGGGTACTTGAGTCGAAAATGATCTTGTTATAATTACCATTTTTCCATGTGGTAAAAAGTACATTATCTCTAGAATATTATTCATATATATTCCATATATATTTATTATATATTTATTTATAATATTCTATAACATTTGAAGATAATAAATGAAATTCACCGTTCATGGAGACGGTAAGCCGTACGTACGCATGAACGTTAATTTCATTTCTATTTCATATTTAATGGAAAGAAAAATAAATGATAAATAGGTATATTATAATTTAATTATAATATAATATTTTATATATGATACATAAGTTCATTAATTACATCCTTTATATGTTTCATGTATGGCATGAACGAGTCATATCACTTTGAGGGGGCAGTAGTCTGCATTTCCTCAAATAAAATTATCATGTTTACACATCATGAAAAGAATAAAGGTATGTTGTAAATAAAAATTAAAAAATAATAAAGACAATATAAACATAATATATATCATATAAATAAATTTCAATCATAATTGATACCACAAGAGGTGGTAGGATATAATTGAATAATCATCATTTCGTGAGGCAGTAGTTCACCGTCCACAGAAATAATATGTTATAAATTTATCAGATGGAGGTGTGTGAAAGTGTAGTTAAAATCATTATAATAAAAACAACCTAGTATACTTAATATGATGGTGTTGTTATAAAATAATCTAATAAATAGAGTTTATGGAGTTGGATAAGGAAAATAAATGAAATAATATTGAGAGAAGACATTACCTCAAATCAGGTAACTCCTTTTGATTTAAGCTAAAAGGCCTTATTTAATTGCATTCTTCCCAATGTAAGGATTCTAGAAGGAAGAGAGAGATGTTGGGAACTTATTTGGGAAGATTTTGGATGAGACAAAGTGGCTTGATAGGTGTGAGTAAGGGTTAGAGGTGGTGTCCTTTTATAAGAGGGTGGAGGGGCACTTTAGGAATGATTTGAAATATTATTTTATTGTTAATTGATTTTCGAATTATAATAACACAAAAGTGAAATATTTAAAATATAAGATGATTATGGGTCTAAATACTCTTATCCAATAGGTTTTAGACTAGTTTTGGTTTCAAATTTAACCTTATCATTTAGCTTTAACCCTTAGTTAACAAATTTAACTATTACCATGTCTTCTTGTATATTCATACTATATGGTTAATATAGTTACCATAAAATTACAATAGAACCTAAAGTGTTTAATTAATGAAATTTAAAACATTATCTAAGTCATTTTGATGAATCATATATTTTTAGGACTATTATATCATTTAATAAAATAGTATTTTTTTTAAAAACTAATTTATGTCAATTTTAATTCTATTCATATCATGAATTTTTTAAAAATCCATAACAACTTGATTATTTCAAAATAACTTCATAAATTTAATTATAAAAATTAATAATCATCCCTAAAATTAGTGTATGAAATAAAAAGTTTCAAAATAAATTTATTTCAATATTTATAATCTCATTTATTTAAATATTTCATTAATAAGGTAATCAATACATCATCATTGTTCCATAAATATATATATATTTATTTGATGTCTAAAAATTATAAATAAAATAATATGATGTAGTAAATTGTTTTATATTTATAATGAATATTTATCATAAAAAATATAACTTATATAACCCCATAAAAAATTGTTTTACTAAAAGATACATATTTAGGTTATATTTTCCTTAACTTTAAATTAAAAGTAATTAAATGTCATTTTCACACACAAGTGGCTCCATGGTGTCCTAAAATAGACCCAAGGATTACCATGGTTATAAATATCTCATCCCATAGGGTTAGGACATGTGTTAGGGTAATTTAATATTATTATAATATTATTTTTTACCCTTATTTACCAGATTTACACTTTATCCATGGTAAATAAAATATTTACTGAAGTTACTATTCACAGTGTCTAAAAATAAAAGTTAGAAAATTACAAAATTTGGATCTCATGATTCCAAATATGGAATCCATTTTTCAAAACTCAAAATACAGAAGTTGCAGAAATTAATTTAAAATTAATTCCCATTGTCAAAATCAAAAAGCGTGCTTTTAAGAAGTAAAAACTATCAAAATATTGACATGTGTTTATGTCCAATTTGAAAGTAAAATTACTTATAATGACCAAAACTGGATTAAAGGATAAAAATTTAATCTAATTACACTTTAAAACCAATTAAAATGATAATATAATCATATAAATAAACTAGATGAAAAGACAATTTTGACTTAAAATGTAGTATTTTTCACTATTCAATAAAAAATGAACTTTATCAGAAAATACCAAAAACTTACCCAAAGTAAATTTTTATGTCCTTATTCCAAATCATAAATTTATTTTTTAAAATGTAACATATAAAAATGACAAAAAAAAGATTTAAAAAGGGTTCACCGTCAAAAGGCGGTAAAACTACCTTTTAAAAATATTATTATATTTATGCTTAAAATTGGATTTATTCTCATTTTAAGCCTCTAAAATTTATCAAATAAATGTAAATAAATTTAAAAAATATGTATAACAATATTTTAGTTAGTTCTTTTAATTCCCTCCAATACAACGACTAGGTATCAACTTCTATTTAAAATAATATTATATTATTATTTTTCAGTATGACTCAGCCTTGTGGGCAACATGAGATTTCAGAGAAACCCATTGTTCAGTGTTGGGTACTCCATCAAACATAGTATCCTAGTTAATTTAAAATTAATATTAAATTCAAAAATATTAATAAATATGAAAATATCATATTCTTTATTTACCTGGAATGTTACATCCTTCCCCCCTTTTGGGAATTGCGTCCCTACAATTATATTCACTTATCAAATAAGTAGGGGTATTTATCCATCATAGAATTTTCATATTCCCATGTTTCCTCTTCAAACATATGGTTTTTCCATGAAACCTTAACATGACAAATCACCTTATTCCGTAACACTTTCTCTCTGTGGTTAGGAATCTGGACTAGCTGTTCCTCATAAGAAAGATTCTCTTCTAACTAAACTACCTCTGGACTCAATACATGGGATGGATATGAAATATAATTTATTAATATTGAAACATAAAAAACATTGTGTACCTAGGATAAATTTAGTGGTAAATCCACTTGATAAGCAACTGTTCCAACTTTCTCCAAAATTTCATAAGGTCTGATGAACCATGGACTCAACTTCTCCATCTTACCAAAACACATCACATTTTTCCATGGTGAAACTTTGAGAAAGATATGATCACCTAACTCAAAATAAAAATGCTTCATTCGGTTATCCGAATAAATTTTCTTTTTCTCTGAGCTTTCCTCATGTGCTTCTGTATCAACTGAACTTTCTCTACCATCTCTTCTACCAATTCCGGTCTCATCAGTTTACTTTCACTTACTCCATCCCAAAAATCTGTAGTTTGACACCGCTTTCCATATAATGCCTCAAATGGTGCCATCTGTATACTAGAATAAAAACTGTTATTATAAGAAAACTCAACCAAAGAAATATGTTGTTCCCAACTTCCCTGGTAATCCATTGAAGAATCTTGTAGCATATCTTCCAATGTCTGAATTTTTCATTCTGACTGCCCATTTGATTGAGGATGAAAAGATGTATTGAAATTTAATTCAGTACCCAATGACTTATGAAGGCCTTTCCAAAAGTTATAAGTGAACCTAGGATCATGATCATATACAATGGAGAGGGGAACTCCAGGTAACCTAACTATCTCTTTAATATATAATTGATAAAGTTTACCTAGAGTCAAAGTATCTCAAATAGGAAGGAAATGAGTAGATTTAGTCAATTGATCAAAAATAACCCAGATTGCATTATTAACTTGAGAATTATTTGGTAATCCCACTATGAAATTCATGGACACATTTTTCTATTTCCAGTTTGGAATTGGAAAAGGCTGAAGTATCCATTTCAGTAACTTCTGTTCTACTTTATCCTGATGACAAGTTAAAAACTTCATAGTAAAGTCAACAATATCTCTTTCCATTCCATACCACCAGTAACACTCTTGAATATCTCTGTACATATTAGTACTGCGAGGATGAAATGAAAACAAAGAACCATAAGCTTCACATAACAACTCTTTCTTTAACTGTGAATCATAAGGCACATTTAATCTCTTCCCAAATCTCAAAATATAATCATTATCAAGGTTAAATTCAGGCAACTTACCCCTCTAATACCAACTATAAATCCCCAAGCTTAAACATTGCATAATATTGAATTAAGTTAATAATTCACATTGAGGACATTTTCAGGTTTAGATATTTAGATAATTAGGTCATAAATTATACATAAAAACTTGAATATTACATGTTGACACTTCTAGTAAGTATCTATTTTTTTTATAAAATAAAAACTCTTAAAAAAAGAAACATGTTTTGGTTTCATGTTTTAAACAACATGACTTTTCTTTGATCCCATACTTGACCCTATTCCACATTAATTCTTGTGAAAAATATTTCAAAAAATTGGGATGAGCATAAAAATCTTAGCAAGGGATAAATAAATAAGGAAAACTATTATTTTTTAAAACAACATTTAAACCATGAACACTTAATCATAAAGTAATACTTTTCAGCTTAAAGAAGTAGAAAAAACACTTCACTAAATATAAACTCATTGCTTACCCATCTTTTGTAACCAAAATATTACCATAAAACCCATAGAAAGCACACATAACATATAAAAGGTAAACTTGGGACATAATCATATTTAAATGGAATAAACATACGGTCGACTTCCATAAATCATTCTTAAAAATAGAATATCCATACAGATGACTTCCATACCCAATGCATTGGAGGTTATAAGGTAACCACCCATCCTTGGTTTATCACGGAACCACCTATCATTTGGTTTATCATGTAACCACCCGTCATTGGTTTATCATGTAACCACCCGTCAAATGTCTAAGTACCATTATATAATTATAACACATAAAATATTGAAAATATCAACATTTCACTAATAATATTTCATTTTAAATCACAAGAAATAATTTAAATATATTGAAATAATCAATCCATTTCAAAAACCATTTCAATACCAAAATACGTAAAAATGGTATATGGTATTTATTTTACTTTTAAAAACATTACATCTTGTTAAGGAATCTAAATATCAAATAATGCCCGCGACAGCAGAAAGGTCTTTGTCACCACATAGGTGAAAAACATTCCTTTTCTTATTTAGTAAAACGATTCGTAGAAAAAATATTCCCTTTGAATGAAAGTAAAAGTCAAAGGGGTTTATTATACACTGTGTAAAAGAAGGAGGTGCATATTATCAAAACATGCCTCAATGAAATGATATTGAGACAAAGTCCCTTACAATGATCATATCTTTAGATTAAGGATAAATAAATGACAAAATTATGTGTGAAAAATATAAATACACCCAATATAAGTAGATATTAAGTGTAAAACAAATCAAAGGTCATTCAAACATATTCTTGATAAAAAAACCAATGACATGGATATTTAACTTAATGAATGGATATTGAGTTAAGATTCCCCTTATGAAAATTCGACAGCCTAACAACGTCACTTTAAAATTAAGAAAATGAGTTGATGGGAGAAAAAGGTCCTCTCATAACATGTACATAAAATTTAAAAAAATAAGAATATATAAGAACATATCCCAACATAAGAAAATGGAAATTTAAAATACATAACAAAAAAGAGGTCTTTGACTAAAAGAGGAGGGTGAATGGTTCCCTTACCTAATGTCTTACTTGACTCGTTCATTATTTAATTTCCTAAATAACAAACCTATGTTAATTTATAATTTCTTAAAAACCTTTTTCAATTTTATCATTCCTTTTATATCACTTATTACCACATTATAAAAATAACATAATTATTTAAGTTAATATTGGTTATTTTGTCGATATTGGGTACTTGAGTCGAAAAAGATCTTGTTATAATTACAATTTGTCCATATGGTCAAAAGTAAATTATCTTCATAATATTATTCATATATATACCATATATATTCAGTATATATATATTTATAATATTCTATAACATTTGGAGATAATAAATGAAATGCACAGTTCATGGAGACGGTAAGCCGTACATACGCATGAACGCTACTTTTAATTCTATTTCATATTTAATGGAATGAAAAATTAATGATACATAGGTATATTATAATTATAGTATAATATCATATTTTATATATGTTACATAATTTCATTAACACCATCCTTTATACGTTCCACGTATGGCATGAATGAGTCATATCACTTTGAGGGGGTGGTAGTCCGTGCTTTCTCAAATGAAATTATCGTGTTTACACATCATGAAAAGCATAAAGGTATGTTGTAAATAAAAATTACATAAAAATAAAAAAAATATAAACATAAAATATTTCATATAAATACATTTCCATCATAATAGACACCATCAAAGGCAGTAGGATATAATTGAACAATCATCGTTTCGTGAGGTAGTAGTTCACCGTCTAGAGAAACAATATGTTCTAAATCTATTAGATGGAGGTGTGTACAAGTTTAGTTAGAATAATTATCATAAAACAACCTATTATATTGAAGATACTGGTGTTGTTATAAAAGAATCAAATAAATAGAGTTTAATTGGTTGGAGAAGGAAAATAAATTAAAGTATCTTGAGAGAAGACGTTACCTCAAATCTGGTAACTCCTTTTGATTTAAGATAAAAGGCCTTATTAAATTGCATTATACCTAATGTAAGGCTTATAGTAGGAATCTAGGGATTATGGGAGCTTATTTTAGAAGAGGTTGGATGAGCCAAGGGTGAATGAGAGGTGTGAGTAAGGGTTAAAGGTTGTGTCCTTTTATAAGAGGGAGGAGGGTCACTTTAGGAATGTTTTGAAATATTAGTTTATTATTAATTGATTTTAGAATTATAATAACACCAAAGTGATATATTTAGAAGATAAAATGAGGATGGGTCTAAATCCTCTCATCCAATAGGTTTTAGACAAGTTTTGGTTTCAAATTTAACCTTATCATTTAGCTTTAACCCTTAGTTAAATAATTTAACTTTTACCATGTCTTCTTGTATATTCATACTATATGGTTAATATAGTTACCATAAAATTCCAATAGAACCTCAAGTTCTTAATTAAGGACATTTTCAACATTATTTAAGTCATTTGGATAAATATTAGAATTTTAGGACTATTATATCATTTAATAAAATAGTATTTTTTTTAAAAACTCATTTATGTCAATTTTTATACAATTCATATCATGAATTTTTTAAAAATCTATAAAAACTTTATTATTTCGAAATAACATTATAATTTAAAATATAAAAAGTCATAATTATACCTGAAATTCGTGTATGGTATAAAAAGTTTCAAAATAAATTTATTTTAATATTTATAATCTCATTTATTTAAATCTTTCATTAATAAGGTAATCACTACATCATCATTGTGTCATAAATATATTTAGTTATTTGATGTTTAAAAATAATAAATAAAATACCATGATATAGTAAATAGTTTTATATTTATAATTAATATTTATAGTCTAAAATATAACTTAACCCAAATAAAAATTATTTTACTAAAAGATATATGTTTAGGTTATATTTTCCTTAACTTTAAATTAAAAGTAATTAAATGTCATTTTCTCACACAATTGGCCCCATGGGGTTCTAAAATTGACCCAAGTATTCCCATGTTCGGAAATATCTCATCCCATAGGGTTAGGACACGTGTTAGGGTAAATTAATGTTATTATAATATTATTTTTTACCCTTATTTACCAGATTTACCCTTTAACCATGGTAAATAAAATATTTACTAAAGTTACTATTCATAATGTCTAAAAATAAAAGTTACCTATTTAAATAATTTGTACCTCATGATTCAAAATAAGGAATAAATTTTTTCAAATTCAAAACATAGAAGTTGCAGAAATTAATTTAAAATTAATTCCCGTTTTCAAAACCAAAAAGCGAGTTTTTAAGAAGTAAAAACTACCAAAAGATTGTAATGTGTTTATGTCCAATTTCAATGTAAAATTACTTCCACTTACCAAAATTGGATTAAATGATAATAACATAATCTAATTACACTTTAAAACCAATTAAAAGGACAATATAATAATATAAAAAAACTAGATGAAAAGACAGTTTTGACTTAAAATGTAGTATTTTCACTATTCATTAAAAATGAACTTTATCAGAAAAATACAAAAAATTTACTCAAAGTGAATTTTGATTTCTTGATTCTAAAGAATAAGTTTATTTTTTCAAATAGAACATATAAAAGTGATAAAAACTAGATTTAAAATGGTTTGCTGTCAAAAGGCCGTAAAACTACCTTTTAAAAATATTAGAGTATTTATGCTTAAAACTGGATTCATTCTCATTTTAAGCCTCTAAAATTTATTGGATAAATGTAAAGACATTTAACAAACATGTATAACCATATTTTAGTTATTTATGTTCATTCCTATTAA
Organism: Viscum album; assembly: GCA_963277665.1. NCBI lineage: Eukaryota > Viridiplantae > Streptophyta > Magnoliopsida > Santalales > Viscaceae > Viscum > Viscum album. Next base: position 807,035,522 of record OY728126.1, on the reverse strand, counting down.
TACAATGACTAGGTGTTAACTACCATTTAAAATAATATAATATTATTATTTTTCAGTATGACTCAGCCTTGTGTGCAACATGAGATTTCGGAGAAACCCATTATTGCATTTCGGGTATGCCATCGAACATAGCATCCCCTTTAAAGTAAAATTAATATTTAATTCAATTTTTTTAATAAATATGAAAATATCATATTCTTTTTTTACCTAAGATGTTACATCCTTCCCCCCTTTTGGGAATTGCATCCCTGCAATTCTATTCAGTTATCAAATAATTGGGGGTATTTATCCCTCATAGAATTTTCAAATTATCATATTCCTCTTCAACCATAGGTTTTTTTTCAAAAAACCTTAACTTGACAAATAACCGTATTTTAAAACACTTTCTCTCTACGGTCAAGAATCAGGATTGGCTGTTCCTCATAAAAAAGATTCTCTTCCAACTGAACTACCTCTAGACTCAAAACATGGGATGGATCCGACATATACTTTATTAACATTGAAACTTGAAAAACATTGTGTACCTGGGATAAATTTGGAGGTAAATACACTCAGTAAGCAACAAATACAACTTTCTCTAGAATTTCATAAGGTCCGATGAATTATGGACTCAACTTCCCTTTCTTACCAAAATGCATCACACTTTTCCATGGTGAAAAATTGAGAAAGACATGATCACATACCTCAAAAGAAAGATCCTTCCTTTAGTTATCCGCATAACTTTTCTGCCTTCTTTGAGCTATCCTCATGTGTTTCTGTATCAACTTAACATTCTATGCCATCTCTTCTACCAATTCCGGTCCTGTTAGTTTCCTTTCACCTAATTTATCCCAAAATCTAGAGTTTGACACCATTTTCTATATAATGCCTCAAATGGTGCCATTTGTATACTGGAATGAAAATTTTTATTATACAAAAAATCAACCAAAGAAAGATTTTGGTCCCAACTTTCCTGAAAATCCATTGAAGAAGCATGTATCATATCTTCCAATGTCTAAATTGTTCATTCTAACTGTCCATATGATTAAGGATGAAAAGATGTACTACAATTTAATTCAGCACCCAATGACTTTTAAAGGCCTTTCCAAAAGTTAGAAGTAAACCTGAGATCATGATTAGATACAATGGATAGGGGAACTCTATGTAACCTAACTATCTCTTTAATATACAATAGATAAAGTTGATCTAGAGTTAAAGTATCTCAAATATAAAGAAAATGATAAGATTTAGTCAATCTATCAATAATAACCCAGATTGCATTGTTACCTCGAGAAGTCTTTGGTAATCCCACTATGAAATCCATGGACACATTTTCCCATTTCCACTCTGGAATTGGAAAAGGCTGAAGCATCCCTTTCAGTAACTATCGTTCTTCTTTAACCTATTGAAAAGTTAAACACTTCACAGTAAATTCAAAAATATCTCTTTTTCTTCCATCCCACTAGTATTACCCACGAAGATCTCTATACATCTCAGTACTTATAGGATGAAATGAAAATGGAGAACTATGAGCTTAACATAACAACTCTTTCTTTAACTGTAAATCACAAGTCACTAATAATCTCTTTCCAAATCTCAAAATACAATCATTATCATTGTTAAATTCATGAAACTTACCTCTCTGATACCAACTATAAGGCCCCAACCTTAAACATTACATAATATTAAATTAAGTTAATAATTCACATTGGGGATCTTTTTAGGTTTAGATCTTTAGAGAATTAGGCCATAAATTATACACAACCACTTGAATATTACATGTATACATTTATACTCAGTATATATTTTTTTTCATAAAATAAAAACTCTTAAAAAAAGAAACATGTTTAGTTCCATGTTTTAAATAGCATGCCTTTTACTTGATCCCATCCTTGACCCTATTCCACTTTAAGTCATGTGAAAAACATTTCAAAATCTGGGGATGAGCATAAAAGGCTCATTAAGGGATGCATAAAGAAGTAAAATTGTTAGTTTTCAAAACAACATGTAAACCATGAATACTTAATCATAAATTAATACTTTTCACCATAAAGAATTAGCAAAAACACTTTACTGAATATAATCTCATTGCTTACCCTTCTTTTGTAAACAAAAATATTACCATAAAACCAATATAAAGAACAAATAACATATAAAAGGTTAACTTGGGACATAATCATACTTAAATGGAATAACCATACGACCGACTTTCACAAATCATTCCTAAAAATGAAATATCCATATGGATGAGTTTCGTACCCAATGCATTGGAGGTTATAACGTAACCACCCATCCTTGGTTTATCACAGAACTAACCATAATTTGGTTTATCATGTAACCACCCATCATTGGTTTATCATGTAACCACTAATCAAATGTCCAAGTACCATTATATAATCATAACACATAAAATATTTCAAATATCAACATTTCACTAATAACATCTCATTTTAAATCACAAGAAATCATTTCAAGATATAGAAATACTAAATCCATTTCAAAAACCATTTTCAATACCAAAATACATAAAAAGGTTATATGGTATTTATTTTCCTTTTAAAAACATTACAACTTGTTAAGGAATCAAAATATCAAATAATGCTCGCGGCGACAGAAAGGTCGTTGTCGCCGCATATGTTAAAAAAATCATTTTTTCATTTAGTAAAATGATTCATAGTAAAAATATTCCATTTGAATGAAAGTAAAAGTCAAAGGGGTTTATTATACACTATGTAAAAGAAGGAGGTGAATATTTTCAAAACACGCCTCAATGAAAGGAGATTGAGACGAAGTCCCTTACAAAGATCATATCCTTATATTAAGGATAAATAGATGACACAATTATGTGTGAAAAATATAAATACACCCAATATAATTATATATTAAGTTTAAAACAAATCATAGGCCATTCAAACATATTCTTGATAAAAAAAACCCAATGACATGGATATTTAACTCAATAAATGGAGATTGAGTTAAGATTCCCCTTATGAAAATTCGCCAGCCTAATGACGTCACCTTAAAATTCATAAAATGAGCTGATGGGAGAAAAAAGGGTCACTCATTACTTGTACATAAAATTTACAGCAATAAGGATATAGAATAACATATCCCAATATAATAAAATGAAAATTTAAAATACATAACATAAAAGAAGTCTTTGACTAAAAGAGGAGGGTGAAAGGTTCCCTTACCTCGTGTACGACTTGACTCGTTCATTATTTAATTTCCTAAATAATACACTTATTTTAATTTATACTTACTTAAAAACCTTTTTAAGTTTATTATACCTTTTATATCACTTATTACTATGTTATAATAATTACATAATTATTTAAGTTAATATCGGTCGTTTTGTCGATATTCGGTACTTGAGTCGAAAATGATCTTTTTATAATTACAATTTTTCCATGTGGTAAAAAGTACATTATCTATAGAATATTATTCATATATATACCATATATATCCATTGTATATGTATTTATAATATTCCATAACATTTGGAGATAAGAAATGAAATGCCCCGTTCATGGAGACGGAAAGCCGTACGTATGCATGGACGCTACTTTCATATCTATTTCATATTTAATTGAATAAAAAATTAATTATACATATGTATATTATAATTATAGTATAATATAATATTTTATATATGTTACAAAAGTTCATTAATTACATACTTTATACGATCGATGTATGGAATTAACGAGTCATATCACTTTGAGGGGGCGGTAGTTCGTGCTTCCTCAAATGAAATTATCGTGTTTACACATCATGAAAAGAATAAAGGTATGTTGTAAATAAAAATTAAAGAATAATAAAGGTAATATAAACATAATATATATCATATAAACATAGTTCCATTATAATGGACACCATGATAGGTGGTAGGAGATAATTGAATGATCATCATTTCGTGAGGTAGTTGTTCACCGTCCACAGAAACAGTATGTTCTAAATATATTAGATGGAGGTGTGTGTTAGTGTAGCTAAAATACTTCTCATAAAACAAACTATTATATATATAATACTGGTTTTTTTTATAAAATAATCTAATAAAGATAGTTTAGGGGGTTTGAGAAGGAAAATAAATGAAAGAATCTTGAGAGAAGACATTACCTCAAATTGGGTAACTCCTTTTGATTTAAGATAAAGGGCCTTCTTTAATTTCTTTATACCCAATTTAAAGATTATATGAGGAATATATGGATGTTTTTATCTTATTTGGATCGATTTTGGACTATAAAAGTGGGATTGATAGGTGTGAATAAGGGTTAGAGGTGGTGTACTTTTATAAGAGGGAGGAGGGGCACTTTCGGAATGTTTTGAAATATTATTTTATTATTAATTGATTTTCAAATTATAATAACACAAAAGTGATATATATAGAATATAAGATGATTATGGGTCGAAATAGTCTCATCTAATAGGTTTTATACAAGGTTTGGTTTCAAATTTAACCTTATCATTTATCTTTAACCCTTAGTTAACTAATTTAATTATTACCATGTCTTCTTGTATATTCATAATATATGGTTAATATAGTTACCATAAAATGTCAATATAACCTTAAGTAGTTCAATAATGAAATTTAAAACATTATATAAGTCATTTGGTATAATCCTATATTTTTAGGACTATTATATCAATTAATAAAATAGTATTTTTTTAAAAAAACTCATTTATGTCAATTTTTGTTCTTATCATATCAATTTTTTTAAAAAAATCCATAAAAACTTTATTATTTCAAAAAAACTTCATAAATTAAAATATAAGAAGTAATAAAAATCCCTAAAATTATTGTATGGCATAAAAATTTTCAAAATAAATTTATTTTTATATTTGTAATATCATTTATTTAAATCTTTCATTAATATGGTAATCACTACATCATCATTGTGTCATAAATATATTTATTTATTTGATGTATAAAAAGTAAAAATAAAATACCATGATGTAGGAAATAGTTTTATATTTCTAATTACTATTTATAGTAGAAAATATAACTTATATAACCTCATATAAAAATTTATTTAATAAAATATACATGTTTTGGTTATATTTTCCTAAACTTTAAATTAAAAGTAATTAAATGTCATTTTCACACACAAGTGGCTACATGGGGTCCTAAAATCTACCAAAGGATTCCCATGGTCGGAAATATCTCATAAAATAGGTTTATGACTTGTGTTAGTGTAATTTAATATTATTATAATATTATTTTTTACCCTTATTTATCAGATTTTCCCTTTAACCATGGTAAATAAAATATTTACTGAAGTTACTATTCATAATGACTTAAAATAAAAGTTACCTATTTAAAAAATTTATATCTCTTGATTTCAAATATGGAATTAATTTTTCCAAATTAAAAACACAGAAGTTGCAGAAATTAATTTAAAATTAATTCCCGTTGTCAAAACCAAAAATCGTGTTTTTAAGAAGTAAAAACTACTAAAAGATTAACATGTGTTTATGTACAATTTTAAATTAAAATCAATTAAAATAAACAACATTGGATTAAATGATAAAAATATAATCCAACTAAACTTTAAAACCAATTAAAATAACAATCTAATCATATAAATAAACTAGATGAAAAGATAGTTTTGACTAAAAATGCCGTATTTTTCACTATTCATTAAAAAAATGAACTTTATCAGAAAAATACCCAGAATTTACCCAAATTAAATTTTGATGTCCTAATTATAAAGAAGAATTTTATTTTTTCAAATGAAACATATAAATGTGACAAAAACTATATTTAAAAAGGGTTCACCGTCAAAAGGCAATAAACTACCTTTTTAAAAATATTAGAGTATTTATGCTTAAAATTGGATTCATTCTCATTTTAAGCCTCTAAAATTTATTGGATAAATGTAAAAACATTTAAAAAAAATGTATAACCATATTTTAGTTAGTTTTGTTCATTCTTACCAATATAAAGGCTAGTAATTAACTACTATTTAAAATAATATTATATTATTATTTTTCAGTACGACTCAACCTTGTGTGCAACATGAGTTTTCAGAGAAACCCATTGTTACATTTCAGGTACACCATCGAACATAGAATCACCTTTAAAGTAAAATTAGATTTTAATTCATATCTATTAATAAATATGAAAATATCATATTATTTATTTACCTGGAATGTTACAGTTAGATTCTATCATTTAAGGAAAAATTGAATCACCTTCCAACATCGACTATAAGGCCCTAATCACTCTTAGAATTTGGATAGGGGAGTGATATTTGAAAGATTTTTACACTAACACAAAAGAAGAGAGATTCCACTCACCAGGTGTCCACCTATGGGAAATAACCCCTTAAGGTCCAAGCACCATACAACCAACTGTTCACCTGAGTGTCATTTCTAGATAAGAGGTCCTACTAGGGACAATTGGTAGTCGAATGATACATCCCATCAGAAAAAACATCACAACCATTTATCAAAAATTTAAGTTCTAAGGGTGCTAACTCACCTGGGACAACCCCTTTCCAAGGTCACTAGGCCTTACTTCCCATCCACTAGGTCCAAAACATCCTTAGAAGACAAACTAATTGAAGAGAATGAAAACACTCAAATTACCTCTCAATCATTCATTAAACAGTAAAATAAGTTAACCCTTAAACAGGGGTTCAAGCTATAACACCTCTACAGGTTCAATTTAAGAGCACATAACAAGGATAATTTATGTAAACATACACTAAAGATGAATTAATAAATATCAAGGACTATTTATAAGGAAAATTGTACCATCCCATTTAGCATGTAAACACCCTCATGGGGTTTATCTCTAAATCCTATAAAAAGGAAAAACGAATCAAAAAAGTCTCATTACATCAAATGGGTTTACTAAAAATAAACCCATAATAGTCATCACACCCTACTATAGATACATAAAATCCCATCCCTTTTAGCTCATAGGGTATAAGAAAAAGTTATCATAGAACCTAGTTTGGAAATCACCCCAAAACATGACTCATAGCCTATCATCCTGGTTCAAATATCCCACTAGTGTCTTGATTATCTATATAGAATATATGTTGGGAGCTTTAATATCATCTCAGGAGGTTTGTATAGATTCTCAAAGATCAACAACATAGGATCTAAACACAACTAAATATGTTTTGGACCACCATTCCCTGAAAACATGGGAGGATTTTGCTATTGGAACACACACATCACCTTATCCATAAACAAGGTAGGCTACGATGATCCCTGAAATTTTTTCATGAAGAGTTAAAACTCCTCATATAATTGTGCCTCAACACCTATGTTTGAAACAATAGTTGGTGAAAAAACTTTCACTAAAAGAGGATACATCGGTATCCCTTGGTCTATCACATCCAAAGCATGGTCATCTCTACCATCTTAGTGCATGATGGGAGGTCATCATGTTGGAATTACTCTACAATGCCAAAAAAATTTCTCATAAAAGAACAATACCAAAGTTTGTAGCTCAAAAGCATAGGAAAAGTCAAAAACCTCCTAAAAATAGGTCATGCCACATAACCTTCTCCTAAATCCAGTACTATAAAAAGAATAGTCACCAAAAACCACTAGAGACACTACCTCTTTCACACTCAGAATATGGTTCTAGGTCAAGTCTCTATTTTCCAAGTTCAACATTCCATTTAAATTCAACTTCATTTTACATTTAATTTCCATCATTCATTTATTCAAAGGTTTAACCAATGTTTCACAAAGTTCCAATCCATGAGGACCCATAACACCTCATGAACCAAAATATGGTGCCCATATAATTTATATAATATCAAATTGAATTTAAATAATTGAATTAAAAGGTGCATCACTTCCTAGTCCATAAGGGACCATAATCCTCGTGAACTAAAATATGGAATCAATTTATCTATCCACTTCATAAAATCTATCACAATAATAGGTAAAACTATCACAACACCTATCATAACATCATGAAATAAGTAATGCATCCTAAATGGAATGGAATAATGCAGGTCATGTGATTTCTATAAAGTTACTAAAATGATGCATGAGATGACATGCCCTTATCTCATCAGTTTTGAAAAAAATAGAACCCACAATTGTATCAATAATAACGTCACAATCCAAGTTTATCACCCTATGGTGGAATAAAGTAAATTGTAATTGTTAAATTAAACAAAACAATAATTTAATTTAAGGAAATTTGGGTTTTTCTTATCACGAGGTAGATACTACCAAGAAAATATCATTACCAAACCCCTATTATTTCCTATCCCTTTATATTATCACCAAATAGTAAAGAAAACTAGAAAATAATTCTCTGATACCACTTTGTAATGTCCCAGACCTGGATTACACCAAAAGGTGCCCCGATCTTAGTGGGTTACATGACATCAAGCGCATCTGCCCAAATACCGAAGGCTACTGACTAGCAATGAGGGCCTATCTGTGTCCATGGAAAGACTATACCCTCATCACCAGAGTGTAACATGGTGGGAATACAATAGAAGAATATATAGAGGAAGTAGTGAAATAAGAAGATGATAAATACATAGCTAGAATAGATAACAATATTAAAGGGAAGATCATATACACAATGATGGATATACATATCTCTACAAAGAATCCAAAATAGGTAAAACTTATTATAATACAATAAATATGTCAAAATAAAAAATATACCAAAATTACTATTCCAAAAATAATCATGAGCCTCAGACCGATCTCGTTCTCCGCTGCTCTTAAGCATGACACAAAATCAAGAATCGAATTGTGGGCGCTTTACCTGGTCCCTACCAACATTTAAATAGTATGTTCGAGTAAGTAACAACTACCCGAATAGGGTGTGTGATATAATCTCTATACGTAACCACCCAAAGATATATAAAATTCTAGGATATATAATATAACAAGCTAAACAATTCACAAATAAGTGGGTAAATAGTAAATGGAAGTAAAGATTCCCATGGCATGTAAACTACTACAAGAACGTGATACCAAAATTACCTCTCAAGTGGATCCATATGAAACAAGGTCAAGATCCTATATAAGGAAGATATAAGTAAAGGAAGTAAATAATATGGCCCCACCATGAAAACCATAAAACCATAACAACCATGGCCCTTCTGTACAACCTTAAGTGTCAGAAGCATCCATGACTAAGCCGTTCAACCAAGCATTTAATATTTCTCATGAATGTTCCACATAATCAAAGTGTAATACTATGAATGTATGGATCTAAGAAGTATATGACCATGAAATCATCATCGATTCCCAGGAGAATATCAATGGAAACTTGGTTAGGCACTCGTTGGAGTCCTAGGATTATGTCAACTGAACATGTCCTATAAAAGTCCAAGCTAGTTGGATCCATGGGGTATCAACGCCCAAGGAATCCCATAGAATCAAGACCCAAGGAGAATACTCCATCCAGGGAATACACTAACACATCAAGATCCAAGGAATAACATCCAAGTAATCTAATAATCTTTCATCATTCCATTCCATGAGTATACCCAATCATGTATCCATTTCAAATTCAAGAGAAAATAATGAGTATACCCACTAATATATCAAAATTCACATTCAAGAGAAAAAAATGAGTATAAACACTCATTTAAACCAACCATTTACAATTCAAACATTTAAAAATTCAACATAAACATGTTTTCAAAAGGTAAATGTGGTAACCCATCCACTAAAAATCTCATTTAATTCAATTTATTTATTAAAGGGATTCCTACATCTTGGAAAGAATCAAATCTCCCCATGGGTGGTTTAACATGGCTTAAACAAGGTAAATTCATAAGTCACACCCCATGGGTGGGTATGGTTTGGGAAACAACCACCAACACATCACAAAAAAACCTAAGGGCATCCCTAATAGGTCCAATTACATCTAAATCAATTAACCAGTTCAATTTAAAGGGACGTGCCAAAAATTACAGTGGGAGGAACAATGATAGGTAGCCTAAAAAAGCACAAAAACTCAAGGAAAATGTATAGACCACCTATTGTAGCTTGCTAGTAGAGTTCTCGTCCAGTATCAAATCATGATTTTACATAGATCAGGATAAAAATGAAGAAAGAATGAAGAATATGAAATTGGAAAAATCAGTTTGCACCTAAATAAAATTGTCGATAGGAAGAAGAATAATGAATGACTAAAAATCAATCAAGTACTCACTGATGGAGACCCAATGAGAAGAGGAGTGCTTGAATCAGAGATAGAATGAATAAGAATCCTCAATCTAAAGATTAGTCTCCAAGGGAGGATCACAAAATGTGATTTTGATATCTATTAAATAAAATTAATATTTAGGACTAAATAGGTTTTAATTTATTTTAAAATTATTAAAATTTCCAAATTAAAGGGTTCATACGATTTTGGCACATGTTTTAATAAACCATGGACCAACCGTGCACAGTTAGCTATAGGGAAGGGGCACTCACATAGTTACATCACACAGTTTGACTAACCATGAAAAAACCATGAAGAAACCCCCTATCAAAATTGAAGACATGAATGCATTGCCTTGTGGCCCAGATCACACAATTTGTCCTAATCATGCGGTCTTCTTCTACTCTCTGCCCATGCCTTGTATGATTTATCAGACTGTGCAGCCTGCCCTGTACAGTTTGAACTAACCATGCACCATACCATTCTCACCCCTAAACATGGGTTCTAGGTTCCGAAAAATCCCCGTACACCTATGATACCCCATGAACTCAAATGGAATTCACATTAGGCAATTTCTAAACAGTGGAATTGAAAAATAAGGGATCCGTACCTCACATGAAAATCTGGTTTCATGCACCAATAATATGGAATTTTATATTTTTATTTTAAGTAAAATAATTACTATATTTATCCTTTTATGATTACTCTATAAATTATTAAATAACAAGTTTGATAAAAATTTGATTTTGATACGAGGAAACACATATTCTAATTTTGGGAAATATATAGTTTCAATCATGACACTATTTTTGATGAATTCAATTTTTTTTAAATAAATGATATTTTTATAAAATATCATTATTTTATAATATTTATTTAAATATAAATGATGATATAATTTTATGAAGTAAAATTTAATTATTATAAGGGACAAAAATTGTTATCATTATAAAAACACATATTTTTTTGGTAAATGGGTTTTTTGATTTAAAAGTGTAAATTTTTATATTTATAGAATTATTTTGATAAAATAAATATTATTTTTGAAATTATAAACTTGAAATTAGCTAATAATGAATTTTTCATAATTTTCTGAGAAAGTCAATGTTTTGGGTAGAAATTAAATATGGTATAAATTTACAGTATGTATCAGACAACATAAAATCCATAAAGTGATTTAATAAATATGATAAATAGTATCCATGGATAAAATTATTTTCCCCTTTAAAATAAAAAGTTTTGATGCTATTTTATTAATTTTATAAACCCCTAACAAATCTTATAAAACCTATATTATATTTTATGATTTTAAAATTAACTCTTTATGAACATAACTAACTTATATATCACCAAAGGTAATAATTTTAATGATTTAGGTTATTAGCCTTATAAAATATTTATAAACACTCTACTTTGGTAGACAAAATGGAAAAAAATTATGTGTATGTTTGTGTTTATTATTGTTTTATTATAGATTATAAAACCTAATTTTAGAAATTAATAAAGAATTACCATTACTTTTTCTATAAAAACCCACCCAACCTCCCACTCCTCTTCACTAAAAACATTTTGAGCATGAATTTACCCTACCTTTACCTCTCTATTTTCCTCCCAAGGTGTTCCCAAGATCTTAAGATTATCCTCTTAATATTTTAGAAGTATCCTCTCAAGGTAAGGGATCCACTCCTCTCTATTAAGAACCTTATTTATAATATTCCTTTTTATTTCAAATTATTTATGTTGAAATATATTTTTACACATCCCTTTTACTATTACAATTTTTTTTTAAAACTAATGATAAAATCATTTCACTCTCATTAAACCCTTCCATGAATCTTTATATACCCCTATTATGCTACCAAAAATTATCTTGTGATTTTTCATGGAGAACATTTATATAGTTAATACCCATACCAATTTCCTCTCAAGGGTATTCCCCGTGATGTAAATATCCTTCATTGTTCAAGGAATTCAATGTATATAACCCACACTCCTTAATATTGGGATTAAAATTGATGAAATACATTCTTATATTGTATGACCTATATGGCATACTTATGCATGTACATGATATGAATGTGATGGGTGGGCCTAAAATTATATATCCCTCCAATGCATTGGGTAGTGTTTATATCTCATGAGATTCCATGTATGGTTCATGAGAGGTTATCTTAAGTACACTATGTTATGATATATCAATGGTTATCCTTGAATTATGTTTATAATGTCATGTTTTAAGTCATTTTCCCATTCCCATGTTTTCTTTATGTTATCATCTTATATCATCCTTCAATTTTAATGTTTATGATTCTCACCCTCTTATGTTACCTTGATTATAAGGCCCCAGCCTTAAACCTTACTTAATCTTGAGTTATTACAAGATTACACATTGAGGATCTTTTCGGGTTTAGAGTTTTAGAGAATTAGATCATAAAACTTGCATTACATTCCACATATAAACAAAGTGGTTACATAAAGATAGTATTCTTCATTCCCATCAATGGAAACACATTTAAAATAAAACATGGATTATTTCTTGACACATCCTTGACTCTATCATCTTATCATGTACCTTTCCCTTGACCTGTGAAAAACATTTCAAAAACTTGGGATGAGCATAAAAACTCAGTATGGGTTATAAAAAAAACATGGAAAGGAAACATGAGTTCATATATACATAAGAATGAAATCATACTTTACCCATAAAACAGAGGCACTTTAACATACCTCATAAAATCATGAATAAATCATAGAAATCATAAGACTTAAAGGTAACTTGAGGAATTCATAACATTCTTATGTAGGGAGTAACCCTCTTGGTTACGTTTGGAATACCCATCACAGTATATTCCCTAAATCTCTTCAAAGAAACCTTAACGTTTCACTCCTTCGTATTACCCAATGCATTGGAGAGCTATAACGGGCTCACCCGCCCTTAGTTTATCATGGAACCACCCGTCTTCATAATAATGCCCAAGAACCATAACATAATCATATCACATAAAAAATGCATAAAGGAAACATAAAATTTCCACATTTCAATCACGAGATATCAATACAACACATTGATATAAAAACATTATGAAAACCATTTTCAATACTAAAATAAAAGAAAAGTAAAACATGGTATTTATTTTTCTTTTAAAAAGAATGTATGGCTTGTAGAGGAAGCCGAAACTCAAATAACGGTCACGACGGCGGAGAAGTCGTTGTCGCCGCATACGTACGACAAAAACATTCCCTTTTGTCGTTTAGTAAACACTTTGTATAAAAAATATTCATTTTGAATAAACGTAAAAGTCAAAGGGGTTTATACACCGTATAAAAGAAAGTTGTGTATAAAATAAAATATGCCTCAACGAAAGGAGATTGAGACGAAGTCCCATACCTCGTATCCGACTTGACCCGACCGTTCTTTAATCTCCTGAATAATAAACTTGAGTTAATCTCCAATTGCTTAAGAATCTTTTTCAAGTTCATTATTCCTTTTATACCATGTTATGAACATCATGTAATCATTTAAGTTAATAATGTTCATTTTGTCGGTATTTGGTTCTTAAGTCAAAATAGACTTCTTACACTTACATGTTGTTAATTTGGTCATAGGTTCGTTATATCCAGAATGATATTAATGATTTGGATAACATATATATCATATATATTCATCATATACATGTATTTATAATATTACATCACATTTAGAGGTAAGAAATGAAATGCACCGTTCATGGAGACGGTAAGCCGTACGTACGCATGAACGCTACTTCCATTTCTATTTCATATTTTCTGGAATGGAATCATAATGATATAAGAGTATATTATAATTCCATTATAATAACATATATAATATCATTAACTTTATCCTTTACACATCCCACATAAGGTATTAACGAGTCAAATCACTTTCAGGGGGCGATAGTCCGCACTTCCTAAAATGAAGATATCGTGTTTACCCATAATGGAAACCATAAAGGTATGCCCAAAATGAAAAAAACAGAAGCTTAAGGAAAACATAAACATATTATATATCATATATAAAAATAGTGACATCATAATGTCCACCTTTGAAGGTGTTAAATGAATATTGAACAATCATCGTTTCGGGAGGCAGAATTTCGCCATCCACGGAAACCGTATGTTCTTTAACCATTTGATGTAGTTGTGTGAGAGTGTAGATCAAATAAATATTATAAAAACATCCTTGTATATTGAAGATACTGGTTTTGTTACAAAATAAGTAAATAAAAAGAGTTTAGGGGGTTGAAGAAGCAAAATAAAACAAATGAACATGAGAGAATGAATTACCTTTAAAAGTGTAACTCCTTTTGATTTGAGCCTAAAGGCTTCCTTTGAAAGGATTCTGCCCAAAGGGAATACTATAGGATGAGTATAGGGATGTGGAGAGAGTAAATGGGCAGGGTTTGGCCGAGCCAAAGGCTTGAGGAGTGTGTGAAATGAGGTAGAGGTGGGGGCCTTTTATAAGAGGAGAGGAGGGGCACTTTTGGAAAGTAAAGAAATATTACTTTATTTGAAAATGTGTTTCGGTTTTAAAAGGTCCCAAATTGATTGAATTCGTGGATAAGGTGATAAGGGTTCGAAATACACCCATCCAATAAGTTTTGGAGATGTGTAGTTCATAGATTTTACATTGTCTTTCCATTTTATTTAAATCGTCAAATAATGATGTCATCGCTGCATCATTATTATGTCATAAATAATTTAATTTATTTAATGTATAAAAATCATAAAAAAAATACTATGATGTAGGAAATATTTTTCGATTTCCAATGACTATTTATAATCAAATATCTGAGCTTTATAACCCCATGTAAAAATTGTTTTCGTAAAACATATTATGTTTGTGTCATTTTTACTTTTACATTAAATAAAAAGTTATTTATGTCATTTCCCAACCAAAATGTCTCCATGGGGTCCCCAAGTTGACCCATGGCTTGTCTTGGTCGGCCATGACACAACCAATAAGGTTGGGACATGTGTCTAGGTTATTTCATATTATTAAAGCATTATTTATACCTTAAACTACCCTAATTACCACTAATCACGATTAAAAACTTAATAAGTTACTATTCACCAAAAAAATATTTTAATCCCATTGAACCACATTTTACTTCTTAATGACAACCATGTATGTCGGATTTTCAAAATTCAATACACATTAGTGGTAAACTTTCATTTAACTGAAAAATCAGTTTGCTTGATTACCACTTAGTGGTTTCACTATTCATCAAAAATTGAAGTTTTTCAGAAAATTACCAAAAATTCACCCTAAGCTATATTTGATATTCCGAATTCAAAAATGAAGTCTATTTTACAAAATTCAAATCATATAATTCACATTAATTAATTTAATAATCAATTCCCGCTGCCAGAGCAAATAGCGTGTTTTTACAAAACAATAAGTATCAAAAGATTGACACCAGTTTAAGTCTAATTTCAAAGTGAAATTGATTCCAGTGACCACCATTGGATAAAATGGTAAAAATATATTCTAATTTCACTTCGAAACCAATTAAAAACATAATCTAATCATATAAATAAATTAGATTAAAAAGCAGTTTTGATGTAAAATGCAGTATTTTTCACTATTCATTAAAAAATGAACATTGTCAGAAAAATACCAAAAATTCACACAAGGTAAATTTTGATGTCCCAATCATAAGGAATAAGTTTATTT
Organism: Viscum album; assembly: GCA_963277665.1. Classification (NCBI taxonomy): domain Eukaryota; kingdom Viridiplantae; phylum Streptophyta; class Magnoliopsida; order Santalales; family Viscaceae; genus Viscum; species Viscum album. The sequence goes on along the minus strand of OY728126.1, from coordinate 807,019,698 downwards.
TGACAAACATAGTTTATAAAATTGTCAAAATATAGATTCAAAAATGGTTTGCCATCAAAAGGCAGTAAAACAATCTTTTAAGAATATTAGTGTATTCCATGCATAAGATTGTATTTATTTTCATTTTAAGCCTCTATAACACTATCTTAATCATTAATAGACATAGATAAAAATATCTATTATTCATTACTTACTTGGGATGTTACATCCTTCCCCTCTTTAGAAAATTGCGTCCCCGCAATTTATTTACTTATCGAATAAATGGGGGTACTTATCCCTCATTGCATTTTCAGATTCCCATGTTGCCTCTTCAATCATGTGGTTTTTCCACAAAACCTTTACCTGCTTAATCACCTTATTCCGTAACACTTTCTCCCTGTGGTCAAGAATCTGGACCGGTTGTTCCTCATAAGATAGGTTCTCTTCCAGCTGAACTACCTCTGGACTCAAAACATGAGATGGATCTGGCATATACTTTCTCAACATCAAAAAGTGAAAAACATTGTGTACCTGAGATAAACTCGGAGGTAAAGCCACTCGGTATGCAACTGATCCAACTCTCTCCAGAATTTCGTATGGTCCAACAAACCTTGGACTCAACTTTCCTTTCTTACCAAATCTCATCACGCTTTTCCAAGGAGAAACCTTGAGAAAAACATGATCACCTACCTCGAAGGATAGATCCTTCCTCCGGTTATCCGCATAACTCTTCTGCCTGCTCTGAGCTGTTCTCATGTGTTTCTAAATCAGCTGAACTTTTTCTGCCATCTCTTCTACCAATTCTGGTCCCATCAACTTCCTTTCACCCACTTCATCCCAGAAAGCTGGAGTTCGACACCGCTTCCCATATAATGCATGAAATGGTGCCATCTGTATACTGGAATGAAAACTGTTATTATATGAAAACTCAACCAAAGAAAGATGTTGGTCCCAACTTCCCTGATAATCCATAGAACAAGCTCGTAGCATATCCTCCAATGTCTGAATTGTTCGTTCTGACTGCCCATCTGATTGAGGATGAAAAGCTGTACTAAAATTTAATTCAGTACCCAACGACTTCTGAAGGCCTTTCCAAAAGTTAGAAGTAAACCTGGGATCACGATCCGATACAATGGAGAGAGGAACTCCATGTAACATGACTATCTCTTTAAGATACAAACGGGAAAGTTGATCAAGAGAGAAAGTATCTCGTATAGAAAGGAAATGAGCAGATTTGGTCAAGCGATCAACAATAACCCAGATTGCATTATTACCTCGAGATGTCTTCGGTAATCCAACAACAAAGTCCATGGATATATTCTCCCATTTCCACTCTGGCACTGGTAAAGGCTGAAGCATCCCTTTCGGTAACTGCGGCTCTGCTTTAACCTGCTGACAAGTCAAACACTTCACAATAAAATCAGCAATATCTCTTTTCATTCCATCCCACCAGTAATACTCCCGCAGATCTCTATACATCTTAGTACTGCCCGGATGAACTGAAAACGGAGAACTATGAGCTTCACATAACAACTCTCTCTTCAACTGTGAATCACAAGGCACACACAATCTCTTCCCAAATCTCAAAACGCAATCATTATCAATGTTGAATTCAGGAAACTTACCTTTCTAAACCAGCTCTACCTTTTTCTGCAACTCACTATCTTGCTTCTGTGCTTGCTTGATTCTATCTGATAGAGATGATCTCACTGATACCTGAAACAAAACAGAAGGACTTCCTGCACCAACAACTTCTATGCCAAAGTTCATCAAATCCTTAACCAAAGGATCACGTTCCAAACGCAACATTGTTAATGAAGAATTACTTTTTCGACTCAAAGCATCAGCCACTTTATTTGCTTTTCCCGGATGGTAATGAATTGTACAATCATAATCCTTGATTAATTCCAGCCATCTCCTTTGTCTCATGTTTAACTCTTTCTGAGTGAATATATACTTTAAACTTTTGTGATCGGTATATATTTCACACTTTACTCCATACAAATGATGCCTCCAAATTTTTAAAGAAAAAACAACAGCAGCTAGATCCAAATCATGTGTAGGGTAATTTACCTCATGAGTTTTCAACTGTCGTGAAGCATAAGCAATTACCTTATCATTCTGCATTAGGACTCAACCAAGTCCTTTCAATGAAGCATCACTGTATATAACAAACTCACCATTCCTAAAAGGTAGTTCCAAAACTGGAGCATTCACCAATCTTCTTTTCAATTCCTGAAAACAATCATCACATTCTTTTGTCCAGATAAACTTAACACCCTTCCGAGTTAGCTTAGTCATTGGACTAGATAACCGTGAAAAATTTCTAACAAACCTTCGGTAATAGCCCGCCAAACCAAGGAAGCTACGAATCTCGGTTACATTTGTGGGTCTTGGCCATTCTTCCACAACTTTTGTTTTTGCAGGATCAACAGTTATTCCATCTTTAGAAACAATGTGACCAAGGAAAGAAATTTGTTGCAACCAAAACTCACACTTTCTGAATTTCCCATACAGTTTCTTTTCTTTTAAGTTTTTCAAGATAACCCTTAAATGTTTTTCATTCTCCTCTTTACTTTTAGAAAACACCAAAATATCATCAATGAAAACCACCACAAACTTATCCAAGAACTCATGGAAAATTCTATTCATTAAGTCCATGAATACAGCAGGTGCATTGGTTATCCCAAAAGGCATTACTACAAATTCATAATGTCCATATCTCGTACGGAACGCGGTCTTCAGAATATCTGCCTCCTTTACCTTTAGCTGATGGTACCCCGATCTCAAGTCAATCTTTGAAAAAAACTGAGCTCCCTGGAGCTGATCAAACAAATCATCGATATGAGGCAAAGGATATTTTTTCTTAACAGTGATATTATTCAAGGCTCTATAATCAATGAAAAGTCTCATAGAACCATCTTTATTTTTAACAAATAAAACAGGAGCACCCCATGGTGATGTGCTAGGTCTAATTAAACCTTTCTCTAATAAATCTTGCAATTGCTCCTTCAACTCTAAAAGTTCAATTTGTGCCATTCGATAAGGGGGTTTTGAAATTGGCTTAGCATCAGGAACTAAGTCAACAGTAAACTCAACTTCCCGATCTGGTATTATTCCAGGCAACTCATCAGGAAAAACATCAGGATACTCATTTACCACTGGCACATCATTAATCTGAATAGTTCCTTTATTTTCAACGACGTGTGCAAGGTAACATTCATTTCCATCTTTTAAAAGTTTCTCGGCCTCTTGATATGTTATCAAAAGTAATGGTTCATTCTTGTAAAAAAACTGAAAGTCTTTCTGAAAATAAACTTCTTTAGCTCTACAGTCAATCTTAGCATGGTAAATAGAGAGCCAATCCATACCCAGGATAACATTAAACTCTATTAGAGGTAGAACAATAAGGTTTGCAAGTTGGTTCTTTCCACAAATAAGGATAGGAAGATTCTTATAAATTCTTTTTGCCTCAACATTCCCCCCAGGTGTTTTTACCAAAAGTTCAGGAGTCATTTCTTGAGATGGTATTCCCATTTTACTAGAAAAGGTTTCAGAGATGAAAGAATGTGTAGACCCCGAATCAAACAACACACTGGCATAATCTGAAAAAACAAACAAAGTACCTGATACAACTTCATTTGATGGGCCGACATCTGCTGAAGTAGTTGCAAAGGATTTCACCACCCCTTTCTGCTTGTAGTCTAACTGCTTACCATCACTCAAGCTCCTTGTCGGACACTCGTTTTCATAGTGACCCATCTCATTGCACTTATAACATTTCACTAACTGTAAATCAAATTTGTTCTTACCTTCACCTTGATCCTTTTCAGTGCAATCATGAGCCTTATGTCCCATCTTACCACATCGGTAGCACTTCCCAGAATTCAGAAGACATTCCCCAGCATGCCTTTTGCCACATTTATCACAAACTGGAAACTTAGTTCTCTTACCATCAGACTTTTTTGAAGAATTCTTACCTTTCTCCTGCCACCTAGGTCTCTTCTTCTGCTGGTTGTTATAGAAAACTTGGTCATCGGCAAACTCCATTTCCACCTTCTCAGCACATTGAACAAGCTTTTCATAACTTTTAAACTCACGAGAAGCTAATTCCCTTCGATATTTTGGCTTTAATCCTGAGTAAAAATGATTGATTTTACTATCAAGGTCCCGGATAAAATTTGGAGCATACCTTGCCAATCGAGTGAACCTTTCTTCATAGGCAGCCACTGAGTCTTCCTATTGCCTCAATTCCAAGAATTACTTTTCCATCCTAAGTCGAACATCCTTAGGAAAATACTTCTCAAGAAACATACCTTTGAATTCATCCTAGTCAAGAGCATCAATCTCATCGGCGTCCCTAATATTTTTAACCATAGACCACCACTGATCTGCTTCACCCTCCAAACGGTAAATAACAAGACTAACCTTTTGATTGTCTGAACACCCCATGACATCAAAAATCTTCTCCAGTGCTTTAATACACCCTTCAGCTAGCACAGGGTCAGATGATCCTCTGAATGATGGTGGATGTTGCCTCATGAAATGTTCCACCACTGACATGTTCCTCTGCGGTTGGTCTGGCTGATCTCGTGTATGGATACCACCGCCATTTATCGCTTGAGTCAACTGCGCCATTACTGCAACAAACTGTTCAGTTCCAATTCCGACCATTTCTGGATGCTGATTCGGAAGGTTATTTCCTTCTGTATGCCTTCCTAGCACTGCTTCCCTGTTTCCTCTGCGGAAAACCATTCTAAACAAACATGTCTTAGATGAAGCAACATGGTAATCTTTAAATGCTATATCATTTCAAAAAAAAAATATTTTTGGATAATCATTTAATAGAATTATAACTCCTAAAGTTATCTAAACCGACCTTTGATACCAACTATAAGGCCCCAGCCTTAAACCTTACTTAATCTTGAGTTATTACAAGATTACACATTGAGGATCTTTTCGGGTTTAGAGTTTTAGAGAATTAGATCATAAAACTTTCATTACATTCCACATATAAACAAAGTGGTTACATAAAGATAATATTCTTCATTCCCATCAATGAAAACACATTTAAAATAAAACATGGATTATTTCTTGACACATCCTTGACTCTATCATCTTATCATGTACCTTTACATTGACCTGTGAAAAACATTTCAAAAACTTGGGATGAGCATAAAAACTCAGTATGGGTTATAAAAAAACATGGAAAGGAAACATGAGTTCATATATACATAAGAATGAAATCATACTTTACCCATAAAACATAGGCACTTTAACATACCTCATAAAATCATGAATAAATCATAGAAATCATAAGACGTAAAGGTAACTTGAGGCATTCATAACATTCTTACGTAGGGAGTAACCCTCTTGGTTACGTTTGGAATACCTATCACAGTATATTCCCTAAATCTCTTAGGAGAAACCTTAACGTTTCACTCCTTTGCGTTACCCAATGCATTGGAGAGCTATAACAGGCTCACCCGCCCTTATTTTATCACGGAACCACCCGTCTTCATAATAATGCCCAAGAACCATAACATAATAATATCACATAAAACATGCATAAAGGAAACATAAAATTTCCACATTTCAATCACGAGATATCAATACAACACATTGATATAAAAAAATTATGAAAACCATTTTCAATACTAAAATAAAGGAAAAGTAAAACATGGTATTTATTTTTCTTTTAAAAAGAAGGTGTGGCTTGTAGAGGAAGCCGAAACTCAAATAACGGTCACGACGGCGGAGAAGTCGTTTTCGCCGCATACGTACGACAAAAAAATTCCCTTTTGTCATTTAGTAAACGCTTTGTATAAAAAAGATTCCTTTTGAATAAATGTAAAAGTCAAAGGGGTTTATACACCGTATAAAAGAAAGTTGTGTATAAAAGAAAATATGCCTCAACGAAAGGAGATTGAGACGAAGTCCCATACCTCGTATCCGACTTGACCCAACCGTTCTTTAATCTCCTGAATAATAAACTTGAGTTAATCTCCACTTGCTTAAGAATCTTTTTCAAGTTCATTATTCCTTTTATACCATGTTATGAACATCATGTAATCATTTAAGTTAATAATGTTCATTTTGTCGGTATTTGGTTCTTAAGTCAAAATAGACTTCTTACACTTACATGTTGTTAATTTGGTCATAGGTTCGTTATATCCAGAATGATATTAATGATTTGGATAACATATATATCATATATATTCATCATATACATGTATTTATAATATTACATCACATTTAGAGGTAAGAAATGAAATGCACCGTTCATAGAGACTGTAAGCCGTACGTACGCATGAACGCTACTTCCATGTCTATTTCATATTTTCTGGAATGGAATCATAATGATATAAGAGTATATTATAATTCCAGTATAATAACATATATAATATCATTAACTTTATCCTTTACACATCCCACATATGGTATTAACGAATCAAATCACTTTCAGGGGGCGGTAGTCCGCACTTCCTAAAATGAAGATATCGTGTTTACCCATAATGGAAACCATAAAGGTATTCCCAAAATGAAAAAAACAGAAGCTTAAGGAAAACATAAACATATTATATATCATATATAAAAATAGTGACATCATAATGGCCACCTTTGAAGGTGTTAAATGAGTATTGAACAATCATCATTTCGGGAGGCAGAATTTCGCCATCCACGGAAACCGTATGTTCTTTAACCATTTGATGTAGTTGTGTGAGAGTGTAGCTCAAATAAATATTATAACAACATCCTAATATATTTAAGATACTGGTTTTGTTACAAAATAAGTAAATAAAAAGAGTTTAGGGGGTTGGAGAAGCAAAATAAAACAAATGAACACGAGAGAATGAATTACCTTTAAAAGTGTAACTCCTTTTGATTTGAGCCTAAAGGATTCCTTTGAAAGGATTATGACCAAAGGGAATCCTCTAGGATGAGGAGAGGGATGTGGAGAGAGTAAATGGGCAAGGTTTGGCCGAGCCAAAGGCTTGAGGAGTGTGTGAAATGAGGTATAGGTGGGGGCCTTTTATAAGAGGAGAGGAGGGGCACTTTTGGAAAGTAAAGAAATATTACTTTATTTGAAAATGTGTTTCGGTTTTAAAAGGTCCCACATTGATAGAATTCGTGGATATGGTGACAAGGGTTAGAAATCCACCCATCCAATAAGTTTTGGACATGTTTAGTTCATAGATTTTACATTGTCTTTCCATTTTATTTAAATCGTCAAATAATGATGTCATAGCTGCATCATTATTATGTCATAAATAATTTAATTTATTTAATGTATAAAAATCATAAAAAAAATACTATGATGTAGGAAATCTTTTTATATTTCCAATTACTATTTATAATCAAATATCTGAGCTTTATAAACCCATGTAAAAATTGTTTTCGTAAAACATATTATGTTTGTGTCATTTTTACTTTTACATTAAATAAAAAGTTATTTATGTCATTTCCCAACCAAAATGTCTCCATGGGGTCCCCAAGTTGACACATGGCTTTTATTGGTAGGCCTTGACACAACCAATAAGTTTGGGACATGTTTCTAGGTCATTTCATATTATTAAAGCATTATTTATACCTTAAACTACCCTAATTACCACTAATCGTGATTAAAAACTTAATAAGTTACTATTCACCAAAAAAATATTTTAATCCCATTGAACCACATTTTACTTCTTAATGAAAACCATGTATGTTGGATTTTAAAAATTCAATACACATTAGTGGTAAACTTTCATTTAACTGAAAAATCAGTTTGCTTGATTACTACTTAGTGGTTTCACTATTCATCAAAAATTGAAGTTTTTCAGAAAATTACCAAACATTCACCCTAAGCTATATTTGATATTCTGAATTCAAAAATGAAGTCTATTTTACAAAATTCAAATCATATAAGTCACATTAATTAATTTAATAATTAATTCCCGCTGCCAGAGCAAATAGCGTGTTTTTACAAAACAATAAGTATCAAAAGATTGACACCAGTTTAAGTCTAATTTCAAAGTGAAATTGATTCCAATGACCACCATTGGATAAAATGGTAAAAATATATTCTAATTTCACTTCAAAACCAATTCAAAACATAATATAATCATATAAATAAATTAGATTAAAAAGCAGTTTTGATGTAAAATGCAGTATTTTTCACTATTCATTAAAAAATGAACATTGTCAGAAAAATACCAAAAATTCACACAAGGTAAATTTTGATGTCCCAATCATAAAGAATAAGTTTATTTTGACAAACATAGTTTATAAAATTGTCAAAATATAGATTCAAAAATGGTTTGCCATCAAAAGGCAGTAAAACAATCTTTTAAGAATATTAGTGTATTCCATGCATAAGATTTTATTTATTTTCATTTTAAGCCTCTATAACACTATCTTAATCATTAATATACATAGATAAAAATATCTATTATTCATTACTTACTTGGGATGTTACATTGATATACCACTTGTATCACATGTACTACTTTACCTCATACCATTATTTGATAATTCCATTAATATCCTTTATTCCTCACCCCTTTCTTATGAACATCCCTAGGTTATCACATGTAGTATTAGAAGAGTAATGTAATTTTAAAGCCATGTTGTGGAGTTTTTAAATAATTTTGTTGTACCCCTGTTTCAAGTTATTATACTATATACTAAATTTCAAAAATGAACTAGTCCTCATGATCTTATGGGATTGTATTATGTGTATCTTTATGTAATAAATCATAAAATAAAGTATTTAAAAGACAAATTTTTTCATAGTATAATAAAATGTAATAGATATTAAAATACTGCATAATTTGAATAAAATATTTTCCCCTTAACATGATTGTTTTAAACGATTTAATTAATGATGATAGTTTACTTGATTATATAATGAATAAGTTCTGAAATTAATAAAAATATAACCTTAATGATATCATAAACATCATATTTATTCATTAAACCATTCTAGGGACCATCAATTAAGTATGGTGATGAAAAATGAATTTTATTTCTAGTGGTGGAGGTAGTCTGCACATACACATGGATGGAGATTTTATTTTTCTTAATATTACGGAAAAGATGAATAGAAAATTATAATAAATATAATATAAGAAAATTAATATATATATATATATATATATATATATTATAATAATATCATTATATTAATGCGGCTAGAATAAATTTGAATGAATATTATCAAAAAGAAAAGCTAAGTAGTTGATAATACACACATTAAGGACTTTAATTTTCCTTGGACGTCTCCTTGGAAATAAAGGAATTATGTTGATTAATGGTGAATAAAATTTTTTAAACATGGGATAGGGTTATATAAGGATAACATTGGAATAGTTTCAAGGATAAATTCAAAGGTAAGGTGAGTATTCAAGGGGAGTAAATGTTACCTTTTTATAAGTGACGAGAATGACATTTCTGGAAGCACATTTAATATTTTCAAGAATGTGATGTTACTATTCCAAGTTAAATAACTCCAAAACGAATAAAATGGGAAGTTAAAGTGATTGTGGGTTTAAACTTGCTTCAAAAACCCTTTTGGGAGACAAATTTGAGTGTTTTAAGGCTTTTTTTATTTTAAATTTTTAACTTTTACCCCAATGTACTTTTACCTTGGTAATTAATTTTTTACCTTAGTAATAAATAATTGAAAAATAATTAACATTGAAACCATTACATAATTTGAACATTTTAATTTAATTTTTTTAATTTTTTTTATAAAATTAGTTTTTTATTGTTCGGAAATATTAATTTTATGATAAGTGTACATAACTTGTAAAAACAGTTTCTAGAAAAAATGTGTATTTTTTAATCATAAAATTTATTTTTAAACCATAGTTATTAAAATTATAAATTATCATGAAATATATGGTTTATTTTAAATCAAATAAAATGTATGAATCTTTAATGTCAATCAAAAACTAAATCTCACCTTGAAAATTCTTGATTCATATAAAACATTGAAAATAATTTTTTATTGAACTATCATGTTAATTTAAATATAAAAATGTTGGATATAAGATTTATAATCTACAATAATATATTTAAATTCATAATTTTATTCCTTAGATACAAATTTTATTATATAATTTTTTGGAAAACTTTTAGGATAGGCTTACATACTGATTAAATCATAAATATTATAATATTGAAAGAAAATGTATTTTTCAACTAAAAATATATCTTTTTAGAAAAAACCAAAATTTCATATTAATATAATATTATAATTATGAATAAAAAACTATTTCCATATTTTCAAATTCAAATTCACAAATTTATAAATTATAATTTTGAATAAAATTATAAAATATAATGAATTTGTTTATTAGATTATGACATTTTCAAATATTAACTATAATTATTCTAATTTGATATCATTTAAAAAATAAATTTGTTTTAACCAATTATGAATATAAAACAATATTTATCATAATTAATTATATGTTTCTTGAAAGAAAAAATTATAATTCATAAAAATAAAATTTTTATAAAAATAATTTTCTAAATAATAAATGAAATTATGAGTCATTTTTGGTAAACTAATTGAATTTAATTCAAATTAAAAGTAAGATTCATTTTATTTATACATATATTTTAGAAATTTGTTACTCTTATTAATTCCCATTAATTACATATATATTTTTTTAGTGGTAGTATTTAAATATTCATATTTTTTCTAAATATATAATGTTTTAGTTTAAGTTCAAAGTTGCGCATGGAGCAAGCTATTGAACACATTGACTTATTCAAAGGTAATCATATATTAAAATCTTGGTGTGTTACACCCGATATGACTCAAAGTGTATGTTTTAGTGTAAAAGTAACCTTTTATTTTTTTATTGTTTCAATTTTATATTTAATTTATTTATTTATACTTTTACTAACATAAGAACTGATTTTTTAGTGGTATACTATTCTACTCAAGATGGAGATGTTAGTTTGAAAACTGGTAGAATGATCAGTCTCTTTTTGAGAGAGGATAAAGGTACAAATAAAATAAAACATTAGTATTTTTGAATTTTTTGATGTTTGTGATAAATAATACTTACCAATGTAATTGTACATACCAATTTTTGAAATATTTGTAATCATTTTATTATGAATTTTTTTATATTATTATGCAAATTTAATTGAAATCAATTTTTCAATTTGATACTCTAGTGTTCTATAATTTTAGTAGAACACCACTATATCTTGTCTTTTATTAGTGCTATAAATAACACCGATAAAAGTCTCTTTTATTAGGGTTAAAAATATACTGACAAAGTATCCCCTTTATTAATACTAAAAAATATCAAATAAAGGGCCCTTTTATCAATGCTAAACTAGAACCAATAAAGGAACCCTTTATCATCACTTTTTCTAGTAGTGATGATGGGAAATTTTAATGGTTCTATTTTTTATCAATGATAATATTCATCAAATTTTAAAGGTGAATACAAAAGACAATTCTTTTATAGCCCCAATAAAGGCTATTTATAGCCCTATTAAATCCCATATCTATAATAGTATTAAAGATGCTTATTATATCATCACATTTTTAACATCGATTAAATCAATTCATAGAATTGATAAAATCTTGATTTGTAGTAGTATTGAGATATTTTTACCTATATATAGATAATTAGAAGACCTTGAAGTGAAAAAAAACTACTGAATAAGAGAAAGTTTTTCTTTATATAGTTTTCTAGGAGATAGGGTCTTACTGGGTTGTTTCCCATTTGGTAACATATATTAAGATGGAAAGTTGATGCCCCACATGGTGAATTTATTATTAATTCTTGTGAATAAAAATTCACTAGGGTACTATAAAATTCTCTAAGTGAGATTTTTTTTCCTGTTAGAAATTATTCTAATTGAAAAACATCTTTACATGTCATAGATTACTTTTCATAAAAAACTAGATAACAATTCCAGGGGGTGGATTTATAGATCATGATAATACTTATTGATATGTTTGGTTTAAAATTCCAATTTATGTTATCAATAGATCCACAACTATAGATTTACCTTTTATTAACACAACTTTTATAATACTATTAATTTTTTTTAGAATATCTTTTTTGAAAATATAGAAAACAATTAGTTGACCCACCCCCAACACGCAACCCCGCACCATCTAAGACCCCACAGATGATCCCACCCCCATATTCCCACCACAAATGCTTGATCCCAAACCCTTAAATATTGAATTTATTCATATGTGGTGAGATTCGAACCCCTGCCTACCGCAATCCCAGCAAGTACACTTACCACCACCATAGTGGATTTTACTTATCATATATTAACACACACACACACACACACATATTTCAATATATACTTATTTTAATATTTATTTATTTACATATATTAGAGTATATATATAAACATATATCTATTAATCAACACAAAAAAACACATATATATTTATATATAAATATATATACATATATATACATTTTTATAAAGTAAATAAAATGATTAAATTTTTATTTTAAATAAAATAGATAATAATTTTTTATTTTCATATGGTTTATATATTTAAAATGTTATTGTATATGTAAATATATTAGAATATTTATTTAAAAAATTGAATTTTTATATGTAAATATATACAAATATGTATATATATATATATATTTAGTTTAAAAAAATATGAAAAATAATTAAATTTCAACACCATAATATCCATATGAATATATTCCTAGAGAATAAATTTAGTATTTATAGAAAAAATATAAGAATACCCTCTTAAATTAAGTTAAAATTAAATCAACTGTTAAAAAATTAATGTATTGCACTACCACAAATAAATACAAGGGAAGAACCTACTTTTATCAATGCTAAATAGAAAACACTGATAAAGGCTTCACCTTTATCAATACTAGCTAAAAGTGTTGATAAAGGTGTATCCTATATGAGTTATTTTTTATCACTAATAAAGGTTGATCAATATCCGTGCTATTCTTAGCATTGATAAATGTTTTTAATAAAAATATTATTAATATATAAAAAATTATTATATTTATATAGAAAAATAATGTTTATTTAAATACATTAATTAAAAAATACCTGTTTATAATTAATATAAATATGATATATAAATATATATTTTTAATAATTCAAATATATATAATGTTTATAAAAAGTATTATAAGATTATAAATAAATAAATATATATTTAAATAAAGCATGCACAGGACACAACGATTTTTACTTGGTTCACCCTCACTGGGCTACATCCAAGGAGCATACACCGGCGATGTGCCGATGTACCAAATCCACTAAAAGCACACTGCTATTTACAAAGTTTAGGATATATCACTTCTAATTCCAGGCTCATTGCGTTTACAATGTTTAGGGTCAGCTCACTGCTTTCCCAAGGGTCACTCCCTGTTTCTCTCTCTGGCTCACTGCCGGTGGAGAGGATCACCTTATTCCTCTTCCTTTGCTCACTGATCTGGAAAGGATCCACTCACAGTTTATAGATCCATAGGTCTCTTCATTATCACTAATGAATACATCCTCTGTTGTATGTAGATGCTCTGTTGAAGTCCAACTTTCACCCGTATATGAATCTTACTTTGCACCGAAGGTATTAGGAAATCTTCTAGCTTTCACGAAGCCCTAAAATGATTGTCGTGTTTCAACCATACCTGGTGCCCTTCTCTAAGCTGGAAGGCAAGTCCCAGAGAACAAGTTCAAACCGGCTCGCAAGTTCACCTCAACCACTTGCGCGACACTCGCTTCTTCAACTCCAAACTTGCGCGACTCACACCCTTTTACGCTCAAACCAATTTTAGCGCGCAACAATCAACTGTCACACTTCTTCAAATACTGGAACACAAGTGTCACCAAACCACCTGAGCGAAACCCCCTTCTTGAACTATATACTTGGGCGACTCACACCCTTTCTCACCCAAACCACTTTGGGTGCGCAACTATCAACTGGAGTGCAACTTCTGAATATCTTTATACTTGCACGACCATACCACCACTTGCGCGAACACAACACCTGTGCAGCGGGAGCTCTGATTTTTTCTAAGTGTTTAACTGACACCAAATGAGGAGGGGTCGACATCTATTTATAGGAATTTGGACACCTTGAGCGTCGGGCGCGCAAGTCTCTTCTCGACGCGCAAGTCCAGCCGCCCTAGTCTCTGTCGCGCAAAGGACTTGCGCGACCAAACCCAAAACATGAGCGCCCCTTTTTCCTTCACCATATTTTGATGTTCTGATCTTGAAAAACATATGGCACGCAAGTTTCCAAGCCTCCAAGATAGAGGATCGTAAGTCCCTTTTCCAAAAACACTTTTCTCCATTTGTCGATTTTGAGGACCAAAAATTTGGCAAACACTGGAAAACAGCGCCACCTTGTATTTGCTCTTTTTGAACCGCCTCCAGATCAACCATTCCTTTTTTGACATTCTTGAATCAATCATGGATCGTTAACAACATCCCTTGAACTCAACATGCCATAATGGAAACCCCTTTGTCAAAAAATTTGTACATCATGGTTTGCTTTGTCAACAAACACATCACGGAGGCTCACTTTGTCAACAAACACAATCACCTCAAAAATGCTTCAATGATACCTTGAGGTATTTTTGCCCAACAATGTTCATATATTGATGCTTGAGTATAATTAACACTAGCTATGATCATAAGTTTATTTGTGGACATGATTGTGGGTTGCTATAAATGATCCAAATATTAGATTACCAATTCTTATGATGACACATGCATATGTAGTATATTTATGACTCATGAAATGTTCATTTATACATTGATACCCTTATTATTCATGTTTACATGTATGTGATGACTCATTTTTTATGATCTATACTTTTCATTCATGTTATACCCATGATATTATTTATAATCTCATAAATAATTATAAAATTAAAATAAATATATTTAAATAATAAATATATTTATAATATTTATAAACATATATAAATAATTTTCATATAAATTTATTTATAATTATTATTATAAATAAATAAAAATTTATTTAAATAAATATGAAATTATAATAAATATATTTAAATAATAAATATATTTATTATATTAACAATAAATATATTTATATATTGATATACATATATATAATTATAAAAATATGCCAAAGCGTTACAAACCATGAGATATAATATATAAATATATTTATAATTATATAGAAATATCTATAATTATATTTATTTATAATTAAATAAATATATATATAAACATATAGAAATATTTTTAAATATTTTTATTTATAATTGTAATTATAAATAAATAATTATATATTTAAATAATTATAAAATTATAAAAAATACATTTATTATAATTTTATGAATATATATATTTATATATATATAATTATATAAATATATAAACATATTTATAACTATATAAAAATATTTTTAAATATATTAATTTATAAATAAATATATATTTATTTAAATAATTATAAAATTATAATAAATATATTTATTATATTTTAATTATATATATAATTATATTTATATATTTATAATTATATTAAAGTATTTTTAAAAATATTTATTAATAATTATAATTATAAATAAATAAATAAATATTTATATATTTGTAAATAATTTTATATATATAAAATTATCAAATTTATATTAGTCAAATTTTTTAATAATTTATTTATGTAATAAAAATAAAAATAATATATTAATATTTTATTCAAACATTTATATAATATATAAATAAATATATTGATTTAAATATATACTTATTAAATATATTGATTTATAATTATAATTATAAATAAATAAATAAATAAATAAATAAATAAATAAATAAATAAATAAATATATATATATATATTAGGTGTTTTGGGGGTACAATTACATCAAACACACACACACACACTACACACATATTCTAGAAATACAAGCCATATCCCCTACAAGTGATAGTTCACCAATCAAGCCTTATTTATTCAGTACATGGCCAAAAAAAACCCAGCGAGCATGAGGCCCATTATGTAGTTCGAAGGCCTGGTGTAGAACTATGCCTACATCATACTACCCATGTCAGCAAGCCTACGCCACCACCTAGCTGTGTCATGCCTGCATCATACGTCATGCTTGCGTCACTGCCTGCCTATGAAAATTTTCTCCCACCTAGATTTTAATGACATATATATTCATTATATTTATAATTATATATAAATACTTTTTAAATATATATTTACAATTATATGTACAAATAAATAAATAAATATAATAATTATAATTATAAATAAATAAATATACTTATTATATATACTTTTATAAATATATATAATAATATAAATAATTTATTAAGAGTAGATCTTTATTAGTGATTTTTAGTGCTGATAATGAAGCCCCTTTATCAACAGTAAAAACACACTGATAAAACTTATTTTTATCAGTGCATGAATTTTAACACTAATAAAGACTAGTTTTTTCCAGCTCTTTATAGTTTAGCGCTGATAAAACTACTCTTTATCACCGGTTTTTAGAAATTGTTGATAAAAAACTTACCCAATTTTATAAAAGAACCCTAACACGAGGCTTCCCTCTTTCACACCTCCAAGATCTCATAGAACCGTACTTCTACCATGCTACTACTCTTGATCTTATGCTATTCCTCCACTCTCTCTGATCTTCTACTGTTCTTCCACTCTCTCTGATCTTCTACTGCACTGCTGCTCTCGCCATCTTCGCTCTTGACATTCAAAGAATTATTCAATGAATCGTTCCTCTCTAAATCTAAGACATGTGATGAATCCCAACACCACATCATGCCCCTACACCACATCGCATCACACTACATGAATCCCATGATATCTCCATGAACAAATGTCTTGGAATGATATTTTGATTTTTTTTACTCATATGAAATGACTAGGGGTATGTTTATAATATGTAAGATACATTGAAAGTGGTATAAAGCATGTTTTGAGATTTCAAGAGTAGGTTGAATATAGGAAAATGGTAGATAAGGGACATTAATTACTTAGTTAGGTGGAACCACATATTGAAAGATGGTTTGAATGATGGTTATTTGATTATTTTTATCTAAACGAGATTTGAAGAGTTTATATGCTTTCAAATTCCTACTTATTAACATAATTTAACCCAAAACCCTGATTTATATTCATGTTCTCACTAATATATAATATAATTTTTTTATGAATAGAGGATTAAATGTTGTACTCCATTAATATTTTGGATCAAGGGTCTAATAGGGGTGATACACAACATGTTTACTAATGTTAAAGTGTTTTTATGATTTTTTTTGAGCAATCCATCCATTATAAATAATTTATTTTATATAATTAAAATCAATCAATCAATTAATTTTTTAAAAAATAATTGAAATGTATATTTGATGGTGTTATGGTCTTGTGTGATCCTAGGTTTTATAATTGAGTTTTAACAGTCCTATATGAACATAAGCAATGGTTATTTTGTATTTATTCATGGGATAACTATATATTGAGTTCTGTGGTCTATAATGCTTCACTAGGTATAATGATTTTTTCATGAGATGTGTGATATATGGTCTCACCTCCTAATTGTGATTGACCTAAACCTGAAATGAGTTTACTTTACATAAACTATATAAGTTGGATTTAGACAACCACAACCTAGTAGAACCATACTAATTATATTTTATGATGCTATGGTTATATAAGTCCTTGAGATTGAATTAAATTCAATTAGAATTTATATTTTCTTGTGATTTCATGGCGGGAAGCAGATCATGCGATCGTGCAACTGAGGCATGTAGTCAACGGTTCTTGATTCCCATCATCCCTCAGCCCATATAAGTTTTTCAAATATATACTACTTCTTTAATATTGTTTAATTTTAGAAAATTAAGTATTATAGTTAAATTTTAATATTTATGGATTAAATTAAATTTACCATTGAATATTTTTTTAAATAAACAAAATAAATTTTTTGAAGTGAAATTTAGTTTGATCCTACAAAATATGTTTGATATAAAACATTGAAATGATAAAAATAATCAATGTATCTAAATATATGTCTTCTTTTACATGTATATTTATTTTTAACCAAGAAATTTGATAACATGTGTTTAAATTTTAAATTATATATTCTGGACATATAGTTGTTAGGTCGGAATGACTATGACAAATACACAGGGGGGGGGGGTGAGTTGTGACCTTTAAAAATCTTGACAATATTAAAACGTCCCTATAGAAATGAAGCGATCCTTTCCTCCTCTCTTAAAGTCGAGTGAGCAACAGAAATAAATAAATGAAAAAAACACACAGATTTATAGTGGTTTGGCGCATAGATATACCCTAATACACTCCACCAATTCTCTACTCCATGATATTGGTGATTTTCACTACTAGGTACTATTATCACAAGACCTTCCAATCCACAACTGAGTGTAGGTATTTGGAACCTTACAAGACTTTTTTTGGGCCTTATGTTTCTTTTATAGGGACTCAAAATATCCAAAGCTTAGTCCAAGAAGATATCACTCCACCATGACTGAGTCCGAGCAACCGATACTCGACAAAAAATAGATGAGATATTTTTTTTGTGAAATAAGTTTAGTTCATAGTTTCACCTTCAACTAACAGATGTAGATGATCTTTAATAATGCACAGTAGCAGCAAAAAAATAATCTTTAATGTCAAGAAATCTTATTCATCTTTAAACAACAGAAAATATATTAGAAAATGTTTGCACAAACTTCGTTCTTATTTACACCGTGATAGAATAATAATGAACAAAGAATTTCAATTCCCTCTTCAAAAACATCAAGGGTTATTATGAATATTTTCAGTGACTTATTTTTAACAGAGTATTCACATCTCCACTTTTCTTCATTTTGTATATTATTTTCCTACCAGAGAGGGATATATATAGAGAATAAATATCCAATAGTTGTAACAAAATTCCTTTTCCTTAAGATACTCAAACTAATTTGAGTCAATAGCCTTAATAAATATTCCCAAAATATCATAGCACCATTGCCTCTTTGTTCCTATAGAATAAATCTATAATAAATGCATTCAAAATAATTTGAAGAAATCTTCTAATAATATTTCCATAAAAATAACAGCATCAAAAAATTTAAAACTCCTATTTAAATATATTCAAACCTCTTTAAATATATTCAAAACAATTTTTAAAAACTATCAGCATAATTAATCATGAATATTTGAAATAAAATCATTAAAATAGATTCATAATGTCCCTTATAAATAGGAATGATTTAATCCATTTCATGCGGGCCATTGAATTAGTCACAAAATATCTTTATGAAAATCTTCAATACTAATAAGACCATTGCAGAAATTACAAAAAAATATCATGGATTTAAAACACCGTCGTTGAAATGTAAAATGAAGGGTTCCTTCATGTAATGAAAAAATACCAAATGTATAGTTCAACTATGTAGCGTATGGTTATTTTTCATAGAATAGGGTTATTTTTCATAGAATAGGATTCCAACCAATGTATGGTTCCTTAACCATACTTTTATATCTGCGTAACATAGGGATCAAAGTAATGTAGGGATAAGAATCCATATATTCATCCTTCCAGTGTAAGGTTGATTCAAAATATAGAATTGATTATCCATATGTTCAATATTAAAATGTAGGGTATGAACAATAATTACGAAATTTAACATAGGGTATATATTCTATACATTCATTCTTTGAATGTAGGGTTGTCGATCCATACGTTTACTATTTCAAACGTAGGGTTTAGATAAACCTTCAAAAAACTGGAGAGCTTTCATTTAGATCTTTCAATGATTTTTCAGAGCCCTTTAATAGTAGATTCATCCTCCTTCATAGAATACTTATATTTAATAAATATTAATATCTTTTTAGAGGATTAATAATTGAATCAATATGAATTCTACAAGTCCTAATATCTTCAAAAAATTGAAGAAATAACATTTTGGAAAACCGCACTTGAGAAACTGCATTCCCAATATTCGGTGAATTTATTGACTATAGAAACCACTTTTTCAGCATTTGATGTAAATTGATGAAATCAAGATAAAATTATTGGATTTACATATCCCTAGGTCCTGAATGATTTTGAAATCTTTATAACTTGTAGTAAAATAAATACTATAGGTTTTCCAATCTGTTCACTGTATAGTTGCATAATTGATTTAGAAACTATGATGATTTTTTTAGATCATCAAAAAATCCTTTTCAGACTTCCACACAAACTAATGATATTTAGATAATTCCGTTATCTATCCATCAGTATAATAAACCCATGAATTCATTCAATATATCTTGAGATATCCTTATAATTCATAATTGACTTTAATTTGAAAAAAATGCAATATTACTTGAATAGATTCTAACATCTTGAGTGAATTTTTGTACCATTGAAACAATTGAATTGGATTTTGACATAAATAGATGAAATGAATATTCTTATCTTTCCAACACAATAAACACCATAATATTTCGATCACTATTTATTCAAATATAAAATAAATACTCTGACATACTAAATCTAATACACTTAACAAATATTAGAAAACAAAGATTGACGAATTGAATTAATTATAAAAACTAAATAAAAATTATAATTACATGAAGCCACTCAATTTTCATTTTAAATTTTAAATTTATTTTATTGTTGAATCCTTATATTAATTAGTTGAATAGATTTTTATCATATTAAATATATGAATAAAATATAATAAATTTTGACTATAATAAAATACCAATAAGTATTGTATAATATGTTTTTTAAACTTTATCAATTCATCTTAATAATTATTAAAACCTTTATCTTAGTCATATTTAATCACATACAACCAATTGAAAATAAACCAAACATAATTTAATTTCATTCCAACATTTATCATTATAAACTCAATAAGGGTTCTAATAAGATTAGAAGAAATTTTTTATCTCATGAATAATGACTTATATATTCATGATTTAAAGTTTATATAAAAATTATATAATTAAATTTAATCAATATACCATAATATGAATTATCATATATATATATATATATATATATATATATATCATATTTTACAAATTGAATATATATTTTATTATTTTTTTATAATTGATAAAACTCTAATCATATATATTTTTTACATATTGAATGAAAATTTTCAATTGATTTTATAAAAACCATCCCATGATTATAGTAAATTTAATAATTAAATAACATTCTATGTGTATTTAGAAATCATGAATTAAATTTGAGAGATTTTATAAAGATATTTTTAGAAATAATTTATATCCTAAGAACTATAAAAAATTATGACCCCAAACAACATATACATTTTGTGAGATAGGATCCACATTTCATCTTGAATTTCACTAGTTATTAGGTAAGTAAACCATGATTATTTAAATATAGAATCATCATAATCATAATAGTTATAATTATTAACTGGTTAAGATGAAGACCACCTATCCAAATCTATCATGGATCCAATAAACTCTACTCCTATGGTATGCTCATTGTTAGGGATTCCAAGTTAGTGTAACCCAAATCAAATGCCAAGAATAAGCCAATATAGAAAAATGGAAGGATACTCATGCTATACTAGATAATACCCAACATGAAAATATTGAGTTACATATATATTTATTGGTTTACATAAGGTAATAAAGGGGTATTCTTGTTGATATTAACAATACATAGTTGAATGATTGAGGAATTGACAATTTTCACTTTAGAATGAATATCACACTTAATATTAAAAGGGGTTTCTTTTAAGGACTCAAGAATTTAATATAAATTATATTTATAATAAATCCATAACTATTACATCATATGTAATCTTTATTTTTTCATATTTTATTTCTTTTTTATGAATAATTTTAATAATTTAGTTTTTTGAAATCTCTATTTCATCCAAAACTACATCTTCTCTTTGATTTGGTTTTGGATTATATGGGAATGAGTCTCAAGAAACAAAATGAAGTAATAATTATCATCCTCATTAACTTCATCTACCAAACAATTATTATCACATTTTTTTCCTAAGACTCATCCCCCATATCTTATAGACATGCATCTATGTTTCTTGAACTACTTAGAGTAGTAGTCATCCCATACCAGGTACCAGTGAACATTGTTTATGAATTAATAGGATAACACCTACCACCAGTGGAGTAATTATTTTCTTAAATTTAATTATGCATTTTATTCAATGCATGATGAAATTATTTGAAACATTAAAATGTTGTGTTCCCCTTATTTGAAAGGTCCCTTTTTGTATATTTATTTATTTTTTAAAATATTAATATTATGGAATCAAATAGGATGAATATGAATAGAAAATGTGTGTTTTATAATTATATAACAAAAGAGTATGAGTATGGGGTGATAGAGTTCATAAAGTTTGCAAAAGATCATGCATATGACCCTTCTAAAATCCTTCTTACGTGTTTAAACTATTTTAATTCAAGACTAATTAGTCCAAATGATTTATAAGAAAACTTGATCTGTCATGAAATAGAATGAGGTTATTGTTTGGACCAAGATGGCTAGAGAAGGTTTTTGGAAGTAAGAAGAAGTTTTTATTACAAGTGTGTTGTCTTTTTTTTGTCAAAGAAGATAAATCAATTCACTTTGTAAATATATAAAATTAGATAGACAATTATATTCAATAAATTAGAATGACAATTCTTAAGAAATTCCATTAAAATGAGAAGATATTTTCTAGATTAAAAAGTTAATTCGACTCACTATGAGTTTGGAATGGAAAAAAGATCATAATGATGAACTGCTTTAGATTTTTCCTAAATCTGATAAGAAACCTAACGATGCTTTGTTGTTTTGTAATTTACAAAAATCATAAATATTTTTTGAAAATTTTAATGAAGGAATTATGAAAGAAATGGTGAATGTTTCCATCCATATTTAGGAAAATAGTATTCAAGTGGTTAAAAAGAATTATTTTTCTAGAAAAATGTGAATTTAAAATACTTTCCATCACAATCCAGGTGATGCTAAAGATGATCTTCAATGTATTCAAAGACATGCTAAAATCTGAATTTTGGAAGAAAATAAAGTTTATGAAGATGAATATCTTCAATCTCAGTCCATTAATTTGAGAAAATCGGACACCAATTTGTTTGAAAGATGGGGAGGATGATCATAATAAAAGAAAATAACTGTGTTAGTTTTTAATTAGACCAATAAGTTACGAGAAAAAATATTTAGAGAAATAAATTATGTACTTGAAGTTTATTTTGATATCATAATCAGATAAGAGAAGAAGTTGCTAAAGTTGAAGCTATTGATACTGGTACATCAAACTCTTTATGCCATTATATTCATCAGAGTAAAAAAAATTCATTGTGAATTTTTGGGACAAATAAAAAGGAAAATAAGTAAAGATGATTGGGAATGATGAAAATAGAAATTTGGAGTCTGATCAATAATGTAGTCAACCATTTATCTAGTTGAATTATTTTGTTTCCCTATTTTAGAATCAAGTGGGTTAAGAGAAAATAACTTGAAAAGATTGAAGAAGTTTTAAAATAATTGCCAAGAGGAGCCTGAAGTTTGAATAATATGTTTTCTTTCGTATGGAGCATCATAATGGGGAGACATATGTTTTAAATTTGTCACATATGGAACAAAGAAACATATTGAAGAATTTATTATATTCTTTGTAATAAAGAAATCAGAATGGGAAGATTGGTATTTTAATTGGTGTAGAGAAATGTAATGATATTTCTTATGTTATGATTTGTTTGCAAGTGAATCAATAAAATTAGAGTGACCAATTACTTACATCATAATGAAGAAATTGTAATAAAAAATTAGAATTAGAATCAAAATAAGACTGAAGTTTTTTAGGAAGACTGAGGCTAGTTAAAGTTGTAATAATATTTTATAAGATTTGAGAAGAGTTGAGAAGAATTGAAGAAGTAATAAATGCATCCGTAATTCAAGGGAAATAGAGATTTCATGGAATTTAGTTTAGTAGGAAAAATGTTTGGAATCCCACCAAAACCATTTTGGGTTTACTATAAAAGGAGAAAGTACGTTTTACTTTCCTAACATAGATTTTCTGTCGAGAAGAAGAGAGAGAAGCTCCAAATTTATTGGGAGAATAAGTTTATGGATTCTGCTTACCTGAGAAAGTTTTCCAGACATAAGATAGAAGGAGAAGAGACAAGAATATATTTATCTAGTTATCATTTTGGGTTGGATAATTAGATTCGGAAAATCGTATTGATATTTCCAGACGAAGGAAGAAGAATTTCATATTTTTCTCAATGGTATTCTAAAAAAGAAATATCATCATATTTATTAATTGGAATTCGGAATCAGATTAAGAAATCAGACTATGTTTCATTATGAAGTCCTAAGAAATTTATTTCCTACTACTGAGTAAGGAAGTGACGAATTGTTTTTGAAGAACATATATTTGTAAAAGTTGATCAAGAATCACCATAACATTTTTTTTACAAAAAATATCTTATATAATTTCATGCTACTTGAAGTACATGCATTGTTGTATTGATCATAGTGCTACATGAGTGCAAGGGAATACCCCACTTATTGTATTCCACACAAGAGGATTATTTTCTAGTATATTGTGTTGTATTGGATTGTTTCCAAACCATACCAAGGACTTAGTTACTCTTTTTGAGTAGTGAACCTTGTAAATTCTTGTGTCTCTATAGATTTGTGCTTGTTTTGTTATCAGTAGAGAAATAAATATTTAATATGAGGTAAAGGTTGTTTCAAAAGAAAGGAAACATAAAATAAAAAGATATCACTTATTCACCCCTCCCCCTCTCAGTGATACAACCATCTTGATTGGGTAATTATAAGTGGAATCAGAGCTAAAGGTTCCCTTCATTTATTATTTTCTAAAGATTTGAATAGAATTTGATGGAGAATCTGAATTGTGTTGACAGTAAAGGTATTTAGATTTTGGATGGTAAGAACTATCATATATGTAAAAATAATTTTTTTCCTTATCTTATGTCTATTAGGTATGATGTTCTTGAAGCTAAAATAGATGGATTTAATCCTATTGCTGATAAAGTTCCTTTTACATTTTTTGACAAGAATAATCTCTAGAATGATGGAAGGAACAATAATGATTTACTCTCATCAATTTTTGAAAGTGAGTTTTTAAGAGTGAAAGGTGTTGCACAAACAAAGATATAAAAGATAAGTTGAAAACATATATGAAGTAAATAAGAAAGTGAAGAAAGAAAATTTACAAATTTGGAGGCTGGAATATAAAGATACGAAGATGGGTGAGTATGAATCTATTAGGGGATTCTTTTCTAGGGTAAATGACATTGTCATCACTATCTGATTTCTTGGAGAAAATTTGGAGGATTCTATAGTTTTTGAAAAGATCTTAAGAATTCTCTCCAAAATTTTTTATGCTAAAGTATTATAATTGAAAGATAAATATACTGAAAATCTATCTTTGGATAATCTTCATAGTACTCTAATTAATTATGAAATGAGAAGGGAGAAAATTATGAAGGGACAATCAAAAGCTAATAGAGAAATGTATTTCAAATATGCTAATAAATAATAGTTTGATAAGGTTCATGAGGAAGAATATATTGCTGACTCTGACTCTAAAAATGAGGTATATAAATATCTTGATGAAATTTTATTCTTTTTTTTACAAAAAATGTGAGAAGAGGTATATGTAAATATAAAGGGAAAATTCCCCTAAAATGTTTTGAATGTGGAGATTTTGGGAACTTTGCGGCTAACTATACTTGAATAAAGAAATAATATGATAGTGATGAAGAATAAAGAAGGCCAAGAAGGTCATGGAAGAAATAGGGTGATAAGGAAAAATATTTTTATAGAGGGAAACGTAAAAAGTTCTAAAAATCCAAAATAAGTTTTGTATCTGAAGATGATGATGAAGAAGTATATAAATTTGAATCAAAAAAATATACTGAGTATGTTGGAGAGAATAAATTTATTAAAACAATGAATAACGAAGAGTTTGAGGCATTAGTTTTGAAGAATAAGAAACCCAATTAGAATTTTATCATAAATAATAATTGAAAGAATGTATAAGGAATATTGGGAGGCTTGAAAAGGAAATGAAGAAGCTGAAAAATGAAAATTACTTATCAAATATTCAAGAAGGTATTCCTGATGAGAAAGTCAAGTTTATGGAAGATATTAAATATTTGAAGAAATCTCTTGATAATGAAAAAATTGCAATGAACATCTGTAAGTGAAGTCGAAGGATAAAGTAAAAGAGTTAGAACTTGTCCAAAAAAACTTTTTAAAGGTAAAAATATGGATATAAATTTCAAAAATTCTATCTCTGAAGTTTGTGAAAGCACTGAAAATGATAAAATTGAGAATGACCAAAATTTAACTTTAAAGGTTAAGAAGAAAGATGAATTAGTTCCTAAGAATAAGAAATATGTAAATGATACTGACAAAAAATGTTAGGAAAGTGATGTATGTGGCCAAGACCAAATAATAAGAGAAACCATAATTTACTAAAAAATTTGAGTTCAAAAATGTTTCTAAACATTAAAAATATAGAAAAGTTCTTACAAATTCTTGTTCTAATAAGGATAAAAAGAAAACCAAGTTAGAAAACAAGATTCCAGTTGAGAATAGAAAGGTAGGTGGTCAACAATGTTTTGATAAGGAAGACAAGAAGGTTGTTGAGAAACATTTTCACATCTCTGATCAGTATGTTAGTTTCAAAGAAAAATATTCTTTCTATGGATACTCTCTGTATTATGGTGGACTCAGACACATGGAAAACATTTTTTGGTTCAACCTACAACATCACAACTATTCCATAAATTATATAAGGAAAAGTTTTAGGGGGATTCAATCCCCATAAAAGAAGAAACCTAATAAGTTTGGTATAAATGTTTAAAATTGGTTAAAACCTATGGAAACTATTTTTGAAAGATGTAAACAACTTAGAAACCTTGCAAAAGGATATCTTGTTTTTCTACTTGTACAATTTTTTTTTAAAAATTCTTTGAAGCTGGAGAAGAAGTAAAAAACGAAAATAAAAAGATCTCATTGTAGAAACTGCTTTGAAATCTAGAAAAGAAGAATGAACATGGATTCTTGATAGTGTGGGTTCTTATCATATTATAGGATACTTAAAGTTGTTAAAAATGTGAAAGACTTAAAAGAAGGAATGGTGAAATTTGGAAATGATGAATATTTTAGAATTAAGGGTGTTAGATCATCCATCATTAAGAAAGAAAAGTTTAATTCGAAGAAATATTTGTATGTTGATTGGATAAAATAGAAATTTCTATGTGTTTCGAAACTCTGTGATGAAGGAAACAAAGTTATTTTCAAAAAAGATAGGCTTTTTTATGAAGAGTGAGGAATATTAAAAGATAGTTACAAGATTCCAATGTATAAAAGGAAACTTATTTCAAGTTGATGAAATATAAAACTCTTGTTACTTAGGCATGGTGGGAGAGAATTAGTTTTGGAATAAAAGGTTGGGACACATGTGCTAGAGAAACATGAGAAATTTATCAAAGTAAGATAGTGTCTGTGATATTTCTGATTTTTCAATAAGAAGAGATTGGTATTGCACTATTTTTCAGAAGGGAAAAATTACTAACTCATTGCAAAATAAAGTTGAGAATTGTTCAAAAAAACCACTGGAACTTATCCATTCTGATATTTATGGATTAATAACAAAATAACCAACTAATAGATATAAGTACTTCACGGATTTCATTTATGAATTTACTCACATTACTTGTGTTATGTATATGAAACATAAGTCTAATGCATTGAAAATGTTTAAAAGTGTTAGGAGAAAAGCTGAGAAGGAATGTGAATATTATGTAAAGAAGCTAAGAACTGATAATAGTGGTGAATACAAAAATGAATAATTTGAAAGTTATATTGAGAATAATGGAACTTTTCATGAGTTCAATTCACCATACATAATTAAAAAAATGGGGTTTCTAAAAGGAAGAATAGAAATCTGGTGGAAATGGGGAGAACTATATTACTTGAACATGGTATTTCTCATTACTGTTGGAGGAAATCCACGAGTACTGCTGTTTATATTCAAAAACAATGTTTTTATAGTACATTTTTAGATATGACACCATATGAAATGTTTTATGAAAAAAATACAAGTTTAAAACACTTAAGATTTTTTGGAAGTTCATGCATTATATAGAAGAAAGGTGGAAACCTTGGAAAGTTTGAGAAGATGGGTAAAAATGAAATTTTTCATGGCTATTATCTAGAAGGAAGAGGATAAAGGTATTTCAATAAATAAAGAGGAAGAATAGTTGATTATATTATTGTGAAATTTATTAAAAAGGTTGAGGAATATAAACAGACTCAGGTTGATGAAGAACTAGATCAGGATAACAAAATTTTTGCTAATGATCCTGATAAGGATACTGACAATAGTGACCCTACACAAGAAGAATTGAAACGACCTAATATTTTTCAAGGGAAATTCCTTTCTTATAAACATTTCATAATCACATGAAATCAAAAAAATGAACTACTAAGTTATATGTGACCTTTAAACATAAGTTTGTCACTTCTGTGATGTGAATTTCGAAAATCTGACATACACAACTGCGATCAGTAAGTTATTTGGAGTCCGATAAGAAAAAATTAATTTTTGGTGAATAGAAATCTACCATTATGAATAGTAACATACCCTTATGAATAGGGATATAACCTAATGAATAGTAACCTTACCTGTGATATTATATAAATAATATTCAAGTGGAAGTATGATATACCTATGCTTTATAATAAGTAAATAAATGATTTAAAACTGTTGTTTTTAGAATAAATTATGATTTTAATTTAGTATTAAATTAATCATATTTATAAAATTACTTTTGAAAACTAGACTTCATTTTTGGATTTTACATGATGAAAAATGGTTAGGGTGAATTTTTGGTATTTTTCTAAAAACACGAATTTTCAATGAATAGTGAAATACAGTAAAATACCGTATATACAAATTATCAGTTAAATACACTATTCATGACATCACAAGTGATGTAAGACCAATTTTTTCGAAATCAAATGAATTTATTACTTTTCTTGGTCATGGAATCATCACTATTGCTGGTCTTGAGGGAAATTAATAAACTAATGATTAAAAAATTATGAAAACTCTCCTCTCCTCCACTATAAAACCCCCCTCTCACCCCCTTCTCTTCACTCCTCTAAAGCCTTGTGCCTTATCCAAATTATATCAAAATATACTCCAAACCTAATCTCCCACATCCAGAAATTATTGTTCTCATAAAAAGACCAAAAAATCTCCCTTAAAGAGGCTCTCAAGGAAGTTTGGTTCAAGAGGTAAATTCCTCTTTTTTTAAAATTCTTTGTATTTCTTTTCAAGTTCATTTGTTTTCTTTTTATATTATTAACTCTCCTTATCCAAATGTTGTGATGACTCCAGTAACTTACATGTAATTGAATTTTTTCATGATAGTGGAATAATTTATCATCATCTCTTCCTTTTACCTTCTTTTATACTAGTAGTAAGAACACCATATGAGAAGTGTCAATTTACCACATTCAAGGATGATGAGATTTTGATTTCTATTATCCTTCTCTACTGTAGTCATGAAAACATTATTTTAATGGTTTAATCATATTAATATATATTTTATATACTCTATTTAAGGTTATGTAATCCATTCTTACAAATTCTATTAAGTTATAAAGAAAAATGAGTTCGTTGTAATAAAAAACCACAAATTAACCGAAACAGTTATCATTAAAGTTCTATATAATAATTCATCCTCATTCCATGTAACCAAGTTATATAAATGATATCTAACACCTATGTATGATCATAAATAATATAAGAATTTAATTCTAGATATTTACATCCATTCCACATGAAATCCATTACTTAATAACAAGTGAACCGTTTATGAAAATAAAGAAAACAGACACTGTAGAACGATGAAATTCAATATAATAACTTATCAATAAGGGAATAAATAAACTAAAAAGAATTATGATAAAATAAATACTTGTATAATAGTTTCTTAAATAGTTTATTAATAAGTATAGTTTCATATTCCAGGAGCTTAAGTTCAAGAGTGGAACACGTTTGGATTTAAGGTAAGGGTTTTCCACCAGAACTTCCATTTTCATTTGGGTTACTTTTATTGCCTATTAACTCAATGAAACTCTTGTTTATTATTATGTACTCATAAAAAATTATGTGTGTGGGTTATATATATGTTTACAAACCAGAATCTTTCCTTATTTTATGGATGGTTACACATTTAAAAAGAAACTTTCGAAATTGTTTTCAAAATACAAGCCCGATCCAAGTGAATTTCTCTAATTCTTATCTTTTTTCAAGGGCACTCTATAATATGTTTTTGGAAACCATTATCTTTATAAAATAACTAATTTTATTATAAAAATACTATCTTACTTAACTTCTGGTTTTATACAAATAGTTTTCAAAAATAACTCCTCTCTTCCAAGTAAAAGAGTATTTATCTAAAGATTTACTCGAAGATTTTATAATAGTATCTTAATATATTTAAACAATATTGTTGATTATTATGTATTATTGTGTTTAGTATTCCATGTTATCATATACCATATTCAATTTAATGGTTTATTATTACTTTGTATGTGGATGTGCTATCTAAAATCCATTCCTTAATTTACTCTGAATAGTTAGTGTTTATGCTTAATGTTTGTGGAAAGTTATTTGAATTTTATATATTAATTTCAATATGAATGTATATGTTGTTTATGTTTATCCTCATTTATATGAATAATGTATTGGACATAGTATGTGTCGGGTGGGGCCCACTATAGCCCCTCGATGCATCGGTAGGTCACATGAGACAAACTACGATCTTGGAATAAGGCCTTGAAAAAATTATTATTTATGGTCTTGCCACAAGGCCTTGACAGTTGGTTATGTTGTCCCACATTATGAATTACCTCATTATAAAAATAGTATTGATGGTTCATGTGGTTATTCAACTAATAGAATACCCATGATTATGTTTGGTTATGGTAATATTTTCTTAGCTCATTTTCTATCATATTGTGTTCAAGTTTATTTTTAGAGGTATGTGTTTTCAATTATTCACCATGTCTACTGTTTATGTTATCTTCCAATGTACCCTTACTGGTCATTTGAGATCAACCCTTTATTATGTTTCATTTTCTCCGGACATGAAGAAGTCTATTATGAATGACATGATAAAACAACCTATTAGTTATGGATGTTGTCTAAGGAGTTTCTATGTTGTATTTTTTTTTCAAGTTGTAATGTTTATCATATGTATGAATCTTGTTTCCAATAATACTAAACTACTCAGTCCTTCAGGATGCTTATTCCTTGTTTGTATGACAATGTAATCAAATAAGGAACCAGCTCTGGGCAACTTGGGTTGGGTCCTTACAGTTGGTATCAATGGAAGTTTAGTAGAAAACTTGAAAACTAGATTTAGAAAAAATAGATTAGAGAATAGTCCCTAAGATAGTCTTTGAGGATAAACATACAATAACGTCCTATTATTTTGGTAAGGAATAGATTATGTGGATATTTCAAGTAATACATCCCTGTCTGTATACGAGCATGTAGATGTGGCTCTAGCACATATGTACCTAGGAGTGAAAGATCCAACAAGGAGTTTCGGGCTTGACCCGTGGTATCCTGGTACACGATAATAGGCCTTGATACACTCTTTGTTATGACACTCCCGAGGGATATACTTAGGATAATTCACATTTTCTGTATAATCCATTATAAAGGATTTAAATGTAATTTTTTTCTCAAAGATACCATGTTTATGATTAAAAAATTAGCTATGCATAGAAATTTGATTTATGTTAAGTATTTTTCTACATTGAGATTATACATTATGATTCATAACCTAATCTAGTGTATGCCATTATTTAGAAATTGCACCTACTGGAAGGAATGGAAATAGCATGAATGCACGTGTCCCCTATAGGGATTTCCCACCGATACAATATAATGATGTTGGCTCTGGTGATGTGACAGGTGCTGAGAAAATTTTAACTATACTAGGAAAACTTACTCAGGTTATGAATAATAACCTTACTAGTATGGAGCATCCAGATCCACCACATGGAGGAGCAATGTTAGATCACTTTATGTGAAAATAGCCTCCATCATTCAATGAGACTACAAACCCGTTTGTAGCAGAGTAGTGGATATATTCCCTAGATAAGATATTTCTCACTTTGGGATGTAATGAAAGGGAGAAGGTTGTCATGGCAGTTTATCATCTAATGGGAGATTCAGATTAGTGGTGGTCATTAATCCAAAACACAAAGAAGGATGAAAAAATAGAAGAGATGGAATGGAGGGATTTTAATGAAATCTTCTTAGAAAAATATTTCCCCCATGAATAACAAGAAGATAAGGAGAGGAAATTCTTGAATCCGAGGTAGAAGGAGGATGAAAATGTTTCCATATATGAAGCCAACTTTACAAGGTGGGAATGGAATGCTGCAGACTACATACTTAATCTAAGGAGAAAAATTGATTAATTATTTGATGGTTTAAAACAATTCCTTTGAAGGGTTCTAGTCTCCCAAAATTTATCATCATATTAAGACATAGTTTCATTTGTTATTGAGACAGAATTCTCTAAGTCTTATGACTTTAAGGGAAAGAAAGAGAAGAAGAGGGATACTGAAAACTATATGAAATGATATAAGAAAATAGGGAAGAGTTGAATTTCCATCATGAAGTAATTGTGGTAAGAAACATAATGGAACTTTCCTGAAGGGAATGTGAGTGTTTTACAAGTGCGAAGAAAAATGCCACCTAAATCAATATTTTAATGTGAATAAAGAATCTACCAATGTTCTGTGCTAAAATTGAAGGGAGATGGGACATTATGGACATGAATGTCCTAAGCGTGAGGGAAATGTTCCCCAAAGAAGGCCAAGGGAGAAAGGCCAAGCTTATGCGGTCACAACTGTGGAGGTTGAAGTTCCTAACGAAGTGGTGGTAGGTACATTGATCGTTTCATCCAACTTAGCCAATAATTTATTTGATTCTGGATCATCACATTCATTTATATCTTCCTAGTTTTCCAAGAAACTTTGATATGTCCAATTTGATTTAATAAAGGAGTTATCAGTCAAAACCCCTAGTGGATGTATCATTGCAACAAAGGCATGTCGATTAGTCCCCCTCATGACACATAAATGTTCTTTAGTTGCTAAACTCATTATCATACTAATGGTTGAATATGATATAATTCTCGGTATGAATTGGCTATCAAATTATGATGTGAAGATCTATTGCAAGAATAAGGAAGTTTCAATTTTTGAGAATAGTATAGAATCCCTTATTTTTAAATCAGAAACCTCACCATTTTATTCTCATCTAGATCCACCCCCAGTAACTCTACTAAATTCAATTATTGATGAGGAAGGGAATGAAATAAATATGGGTTAGGAGATTAATGTATAGATATAGGATGTTTCTATTGTAGAAGAATATGTTGATGTCTTTCCAAATGATTTACCTACACATCCTACAGAGCGGGAAATTGAGTTTTCCATTGATTTAATTCCTAGTTCAAGGCCTATATCAAAGATTGCATATAGAATGGCCACGGTGGAGTTAGTGGAACTAAAGAAACAACTATAGGAATTGAGTGATAAAGGATTTATTTGACCCAATGTTTCTCTATGGGGAGCCCCTATCCTTTTTTTCAAGAAGAAAGATGGATCCATGAGGTTGGGCATTGATTACAGGGAAATAAATTCTATTAAAATAAAGAATAAGTATCCTCTACCACGAATTGATGATTTATTTGATCAGCTTCATGGAGCCCAATATTTTTTGAAGATTGATCTTTGATTTGGATGTTATCAATTGTTTGTGAGGAAGGAAAACATTCCAAAAATATCATTCCAAACCAGGTACGAGCATTAAGAGTTTATAGTAATTCCTTTTGGAACTAATGCACCATCTATTTTTATAGATATTATGAATAGTGTTTTCAAGGAGTATCTTAATGACTTTGTGGTGGTGTTTATTGATGATATCCTGGTATATTTTGAAAGCCATGAAGATCATGAAAATCACTTGCGCACTATTCTGATGAAACTTAGAAGAAATCAATTATATTGGAAGTTTAGCAAATGTACTTTTTGGATCCAATAAGTTTCCTTTATGGGCCACATTATCTCTAAGGATAGAATATCGGTAGATCCTGCAAACAAAAAGTCTATGCAAGAATGACCTACTCCAACGAACGTAACTGAGGTATGTGGTTTTATTGTTTTAGCAGGTTATTATCGGCGTTTCGTTCAGAAATTCACCCTTTTAGCCAAACCATTGAACAAGCTCACACGAAAAGGGGTTAAGTTCAAATGGACCAAGGAATGTGAAAAAGTTTTTGAATAATTGAAGAGGAATTTAGTGAACAATCTGATCCTAACCCTACCATCGGGGAATGATGAGTTTGTTATCTATAGAAATGTATCAAAGAAAGGACTTGGTTGTGTCCTAATGCAGAATTATCTAGTGATTTCCTATGCATCTAGGCAGATATGAATTCATGAACAAAACTATCCAACTCATGATCTTGAGTTATTAGTGGTAATATTTTCTCTGAAGATTTGAAGACATTACCTCTATGGCGAAAAAAGTGAGATATATATAGATCATAAGAGTTTTAAATATATATTCTCACTGAAATAACTCAACATAAGACAAAGGAGATGGATTAATCTACTCAAATATTATGATTTCACAATACACTACCACTCGAGAAAGAAAAATAAGGTAGCAGATGCTTTGAGCAGAAAGGGTCATGGAGTTCTGAACAAGATGAGAGCTGAAAGGGATCCTTTGTTAATAGATCTAGTAAAGATGGATATGGGAATTATCAAAGAAGGTAACACATCACAAAATTTTCAAATTGTTGTCAAACCTTCTTTACTAGAAAGTATAAAATGTTCTCATACTGATGATGAGAAGTTTCAAAAGAAAATTAAAGCTATAAATGATGGGAAGTTGACTGACTTTTTATATGAAGATGACATTTTGAAATTTGGAAAGAGGATTTGTGTTCCCGCTATTCCTAATATAAAGAGAGAACTATTGGAGGATTCTCATATCTCTAATTTCTCTATACACCCTGGTAGCACAAAGATGTATAAATATCTAAGGGATCTTTTTTTGTGGGAAAAAATGAAGAGGGAGATTGCTGATTATGTGTCGAGATGTTTGGTGTGTCAATAGGTGAAGGCTAGAAGACAATGTCCTAGAGGAGTCATGCAACCCATTCCTATTCTTATGTGGAAATGGGATGATATTACAATGGACTTTATCATGGGACTACCAAATAATCCAAGAAATATTGAAGCGATATGGGTTATTGTTGACCGTCTTACAAAATCAGTACATTTTCTTGCTAGAAGATAAGATTTACCACTTGAAAATTTAGAAAGAATATATATTAATGAAGTTGTAAGACTCCATGGTGTACCCTTATCAATTTTTTCAGATCATGATCCCCATTTGACATTACAATTATGGAAAAGTCTTCAGAAGGCCATAGATACTGATCTTCGTTTGAGCACTTCCTACCAACCAAAAACTGATGGACAATTATAACAGACTATTCAAACTTTGGAAGACATGTTGAGGTATTGTTCACTTGACTTTCAAGGCATGTGGGATCAGTATTTACCTCTCATAGAATTTTCTTATAACAACATATTCCATTCAAGTATTCATATAGAACCATATAAAGCGTTGTATGGAAAGAGATGTCATACACTGACTTTCTGGGATGATGTTGGTGAAAGAAATCTCATAGGCCCAGAACTTGTTGAGGAAACAACAAAAAAGGAGAATATTATCCAAGACCATATCAAAATATCTAAAATAGGAAAAAGAGCTATGCTGAAAATCGAATGAAGGACTTTTAATTTTAAGTAGGAGATCATGTCTTTTTATAGGTATCTCCATGGAAGGGTATTATATGGTTTGTAAGAAGAGAAAATTAAGTCCCAGGTACATCAAACCTTTTGAAAATTTCGATCGAATTGGAGCAGTAGCTTACCATTTGGAAATACCTCCAAGTCTCTCTTAAATTTCACAATGTGTTCCATGTGTCAATGTTAAGTAAATACATGCTAGACCCAACACATGTACTCACCTATGAAAATATAGAACTTGAGCCTGATCTATCTTATTGCGAGGAGCCTATCAAGATTATTGATACCAGAGAACAAGTATTGAGAAATCGAACGAATCATCTAGTAAAGGTTATTTTGAGGAACCATAAGATGGAATAGGCAACATGGGGGCCTTAGGAGCTTATGTTTAAGACACACCTCAATCTTTTTAGGTAACATTTTGTGAATTTTGAGGATGAAATTTTTGTATGGAGGGGAGAATTTAATGACCCAATATTTTTCAATAGAAATTCCTTTCTTATAAACATGTCATAATCACATGAAATAAAAACATAATGAACTACTAAGTGCTATGTGACCTTTAAACATTAGTTTGTCACTTCTATGATGTGAATTTCGAAAATCTGACATACACGGTTGCGATCAGTAAGGTATTTAGAGTCCGATAAGAAAAAATAAATTTTTGGTGAATAGTAACCTACCTTTATGAATAGTAACATATCCTTATGAATAGTGACATAACCTAATGAATAGTAAACTTACATATGATAGTATATAAATAATATTCAAATGGAAGTACGATATGCCTAAGCTTTGGAATAAGTAAATAAATGTTTTAAAACTGTTGTATTTAAAATAATTTATGATTTTAATTAAATATTAAATTAATCATACTTATAAAATTATTTTTGAAAAATGTAATTCATTTTTGGATTCTACACATTGGAAAATGGTCAGAGTGAATTTTTGGTATTTTTATGAAAATCTCAAATTTTTGATGAATAGTGAAATACAGCAAAATACCGTATATACAAATTATCAGTTAAATACACTATTCATGACATCAAAAGTGATGTAATACCACTTGGTTTAAACTAAAATTCATATATTACTATTCTCGATCATGGAATCATCACTATTTATGGTATTGAGGGAAATTAATAAACTAATGATTAAACAATTATGAAAACTCTTTTCTCCTCCACTATAAAACCCCCTCTCAATCCCCCTTCTCTTCACTCCTCTAAAGCCATGTGCCTTATATAAATTCTATCCAAATATCCTCATAACATCCTCTTCCACATCCATAAAGAATTGGTCTCATAAAAACACAACAACCTCTCCCTTAAGGAGGCTGTCAAAGAAGTTTGGTTCGAGAGGTAAATTCCTCTTTTTTTAATTCTTTGTCTTTCCTTTCAAGTTCATTTGTTTTATTTTTATATTATTACCTATACTTATAAAAATGTTGTGATGAATTTATTAACTTAAATGTACTGAAATTTTTTCATGATAGTGGAATAATTTATCATCATCTCTTCCTTTTACCTTCTTTTTTACTAGTAGCAAGAACACCATCTGAGATGTGTCAATTTACCACATTCAAGGATGACGGGCTTTCAATTTCTTTTATCATTCTAAATTATGGTCATGAAACCATTATTTTTATGGTTTAACCATATTATTATATATTTAATATACCCCATTTAAGGTTTTGTAATCCCTTTGTACAAATGGTATTAAGTTATAAAGAAAAATGAGTTCGTTGTAATCAAAACCCACAAATTAACCGAAACAGTTATCATTAAAGTTCTATATAATAATTCATCCTCATGCCATGTAACAAAGTTATATAAATAACATATAACACCTATGGATGATCATAAATAATATTTGAATTCAATTCTGGAGATTTAAATCCATTCCACATGAACTCCATTACTTAAGAACACGTGAACCGTTTATGAAAATAAATTAAACAAACACTACAGAACGATGAAATTCAATATAAAAAATTATCAATAATGGAATAAATGAACTAAAAATAATTAAGATAAAATAATTACATGTCCAATTGGTTCTTAAATAGGTTATTAATAAGTATAATTTCATATTCTAGGAGCTTAAGTTCAAGAGAGGAACACGTTCAGATTTAAGGTAAGGGTTTTTCCATCCGAACTTCTATTTTCATCCGGGTTAATTTTATTGTCTATTAACTCAATTAAAATCTTGTGTATTATTATATAATACTAAAAATTATGTGTGTGGGTTATATATATATGTTTACAAACCATACTTGTTCCTTATTTTATGGATGGTTACACGTTTTAAAAGGAACTTTCGAAATTGTTTCCGAAATACAAGCCCAATCCAAAGAAATTTCTCTAATTCTTATCTATTTTCAAGAGCACTCTATAATATGTTTTTAGAAAACATTATCTTTATAAAATCACTAATTTTATTATGAAAATAATATCTTACTTAACTTCTAATTTTATACAAATATTTTTCCAAAATAACTCTTCTCTTCCAAGTAAAAGAGTATTTATCTCAAGATTTACTCAAAGATTTTATAAGAGTATCTTCATCTATTTCAAAACTCTTATTGATTATTATGTATTATTGGGATTATTATGACATGTTATCATATAAAATATTTAATTTAATGGTTTATTATTACTTTGTATGTGGATGTGCTATCTTAATTCCATTCCCCAATTTACTCAGAATGGTTAGTGTTTAAACTTAATGTTTGAGGAAAGTTATTTTCATTTCATACATTAATTTAAATATGAATGTATATGTTGTTTATGTTTATCCCCATTAATATGAAGAATTAATTAGACATATTAAGTGTTGGGTGAGGCCCACTCTAGCCCCTCGTTGCATCGGTAGGTCTCATGATAAAAACTACAGTCTTGGCACAAGGAACTGACAAAATTATTATTTATGGTCTTGGAGTAAGGCCTTGACGGTATGGTTATGTTGTACCACATAATACATTACCTCAATAGGGACCCATACTTTACATACATTGTTAATACTTAAAAATTGAAGCATACTTATTACAACATATAACAAAACAATGGAAGGACCATATAGGTATAGTGTCTTTAAAAACTAGGAAACATAAACAACTGGTTAATAAAGCGTCTACACTGTCTCCCATTTATTTCATCATATCTATAGTCCCTTTTGGCATATCTTACTTAATAACCTTCTTCCTGACCTGGGGGAAAGAAAACATACAAAAGGGTGATCTCAAATGATCAGTAAGGGCAAACAAAAGAAATATCAATTACATCAAATTCATAAGAACATAACATTTTGAAAATCTTATCCTGCAAAAGAGATCATAATTTCATAACATGGGATAAATCATGGTAGTGAAATGTAATCCCAATAATGATAACTTAAAACAGGAAACTTTTTGGAATACACACATAATCATATAGAATCATTTCTTATTAGTCAAGACTCATTGCCAAGACTATCTTAGTGGACAAAGTCCATTCCTGAACGGAGTTCACACCTCGTTTCAGTCCTGTTTCACTGAACCGGTTTAACCTGCCGTTCCAGCCATGTCTATCTCATGAGATATAAAATCTTTACCCAATGCATTGGAGTGATATATAGGTCCCACCCATCTCATAATTATACCATTCTTATGTATTCCACAAAATCATAAATCATACATCATTTCATAACCCATGTAATAAAAATGGGATTCTTAAACATCATGACATCATAAAACAATTCATATAAGATAAAGGAATTCAGAAAAATAATTCCATAACAACATAATCAAATCAATTTAATAATAGGGATATAAACATAACCCTATACTATCTTAGATGGAAAATAATTTTGATAAAGCACTTGAACTCCATTCTTGAGGAAAATATCCTTTCTACTTCAAAAACATTTTCTTTTCTTAATATGTCATACAATTTTAAACTGAATAAGTTGATTAAAAATAAACATGAAAACTTCTAAAGGAAGATTCTTGGAAATATTGTTTTAAAAATCCATTCATTCCATATAAGTTAAAAAAACATTCTTCTCGTACTTTTGTCAGAAAAGTCAAAAAGTACCTCATACGAAAAACAACAAAAGATTCCTATCATATATTTTACTAAAAACTCACTGAAGGGTAAAATTGTATTTAAATAATTGTAGGTGGATGGAAATAATATTAAATATTGAGGAAACATGTATGTGGATGATAAAATACACCCCAGTAAATTCGAAAGTATAAACAATCTCGGATAAAAATGAGATTGTGATATTTCCCTTACCTTAGGTCTGATTTGCTTCGTAAGTGTCAGAACCTCCTGTATAATGATTTAAATAATTATAATGACTTATTCAAGAATCATACTTATTGTTATGATATCATATATGGTCATATTCTTAGCTTCTTATTAGTAATATTTCATTACTACTTGTTATTCAGGTGTTTATTACTTTTTGTTCTTATGCGTGTTTTGTCGAATAAATTCTTATTCTTCTCTTTAGGTTTTAGATACCTCATTTTCAAAATGGTATTAGTGTAATATATATCATATTAATTCATTCAATTCATTTATATAATCATTATGCAATGAAGATCATGTAGAACGAGTCGCATCACATCGTGGAGACGATATTCCGTACGTACGCACGAGCGATGATATCGTTCCCATGATCGTGGAATTGTATTGGAGTGTATGTATAATATTTCAGAATCAATATCACTTTACAATAATCATATATAGTTATTGTTTACACCATTATACCCATCCAAGTAAGGGGGTGGGGGAAAATAGATCACACCACGACGTGGAGACGATATTCCGTACGTACGCACGCGCGGTGATTTCATTTTCTATAGGATGGATAGATGGTGAAATAGGGTTGTTTCATAATTATAATAACATATCATTATATGAGTGAAACTTATGTTATTACTTAATAATGAAACAACTAATTAAGAAGAAGTTGAACAAGAAATAAAGATGAAAGAATCGGTAACAGACATTACCTCTTCTTTGAAGCGCCTCTTTGAGACCTCCTCTTAGGGCACTAAAATTGGTCTTTTAATGAGACCAAGACCTCTAGGATGTTTCTAGTGAAGTGGGGAAGTGAAATGGTCAGGTATTAGCCGAGCTTGAGGGCTCAAATTGGTGTGAGGAGGAGAGGGAGGAGGTTCCCTTTTATAAGGGAGGAGAGGGGTACCTTTGGAAATATAAGAAATATTAGTTTATATTAAATATCAACCCCACTTAAAAACATCCAAAATGACTCATATCCAAATATTAGATAATATAGGGTTTTAATCTCCTCAAAAAATAAAATTTATACATGTTAGGAATTTATTTTAAACATTATCAACTTGATTTATCATTATTTATCAATTTAATTTTATTTGTGGTAATCATATTCTAAATTTTAAATTATTATAAATAATTACATATGTGTTGTGAATTTTTAATAATTTGACACTTTATGACATTTTAGACCATATAAATTTTAATTTATAATTTTTAAATATTTTTTGTGATTTTTAAACAATTTTATAATATGTTATTTTTATAAAATAACAATAGTGTCAATTTTGACACTATTCATTTATTTGAATTTAAATAAAATATATACAAAATATATGTTATAAATAAAAGCTTTAATAGATCCATAAAATATCATATGTATCTATAAAATTAGTGGAGCACATTAAATAGTTCATATAATATTTATTTTAATATTTTTAAAACCATTTATTTGATATTTTAATTAATAGAATAATTTCAACATCACTATTGTGTCCTAATTAATGATAATTATTTAATCCCTAAAAATTATAAATAAATTACTATGATGTATATAATTGTATTATATTTCTTTATACTATTCATGTTCGAAGTTTAATTAAGTTTATCACTAAATTAAAATTATTATACTTATAAGATTTAAGAAAGTGAAATGTTGTCACATTCTTTGGTTCTAATAATAATTAAATTCTTTTCATAGAAAAATGTCCATTAAATGAATATAATCCAACCCTTAGGTGATATGGGTCAACTTTTAGT
Organism: Viscum album; assembly: GCA_963277665.1. Classification (NCBI taxonomy): domain Eukaryota; kingdom Viridiplantae; phylum Streptophyta; class Magnoliopsida; order Santalales; family Viscaceae; genus Viscum; species Viscum album. Next base: position 806,977,730 of record OY728126.1, on the reverse strand, counting down.
CATCCAATAGGATTTTGGAAGGTGTTAGTGTAATTTTATAATCTTACATTTACCCTTAATTACCCGATTTACCTTTAACTATGGTAAATAAAATTTACCGTAGTTACTATTCATAATGCCAAAAAAAAAAGTAGCCTATTAACATAATTTGGACCCACTTATTCCAGATATGGAATCCATTTTTCAAAATTCAAAACATATAACTTGCAATAATTAATTTAAAATAAATCCCGTTGTTAAGAAAACAGGTTTTAGAAATTAAAACATTGCCAAAGATTGAGATGCTTTTACCTATGAATTCAATGTGAAATTAATGCTAATGACATAAATTATATTAAATGGTAAAAATATATTCTATTTATACTTTAAAACCATTCAATATTATAATTTATCCATATAAATTATCTCAATGAAAGAAGTTGTTTTTAATTAAAAATTAGCGTATTTTTACTATTCATCAAAATATGAAAGTTATCAGAAAAATATAAAAAATTTATCCAAAGTAAATTTTTATACCCTGATTCAAAAGAAGAATTTTATTTTGTCAAATTGAACTTATAAACATGTCAAAACTATATTTAATGTGGGTGCGCCATCAAAAAGGTGGCAAAACTACATTTTTTGAAAAATACTTATTTTACCTGAAAAATTTATTTTGTTCTCTTACCATGTTCTAGAAAATGTGTAAGATGTATAATAATGTTATAAAATTCAAAATTTAGTTAATACTATTCATAACGTCTAGTCCATAATAATATATCGTTGTTTAGTGAAACCCGGTATTGCGTACGACGCAAGCGATCGAGGAAGGTCGCGATTGCGTGTAAAGCAAGTCAATCTAGTGTTGTGTGTAGCAAAATATTCCTTTGATTATTTATATAACATAAAAACAAATTATTTCTCATAAAAGTCTCGGGTGTTACAACCTCATTATGAAAATAGTATTGATGGTTTATGTGGTTGTTCGAATAGTATAATACCCATGATTATGTTATGTTATGGAAATATTTACTCGGTTCATTTTCTACCATATTATGTTCAAGTTTATTTTTACAGGCATGTGTTCTCAATTATTCAAAATGTCTAATGTTTATGTTATCTTCCGTTGTACCCTTACTGAGCATTTGATCTCACCCCTTTATTATTCCTTGTTTTTATTCCAATGTAATCAAATAAGGCACCGACTCTAGGAAACTGGGGTTAGGTCCTTACAAGAATTATCAGACTCAACTATTTTAAGTGATAAAGAAGAAACTAAAAAATATCATCCCAGGATGAGGAAGAAATTGGATTCTTAGAATATTATTGGTGATTTATATCAGAAGTTTAAAACAATAAGAACATAAAAAGTTTTTACACGTACTTATTTGTATTCAAAATTTGAGTCAAATGATAGGAATGAAGATTTTGAGCATTCAGAATGGGTTCATTCCATGAATGAAGAAATGGATCAGATAGAAAAGAATGATACATGGGAACTCATACCTAATATGGATAACAAAAATGTTATTGGTATAAAGTGTGTTTTCGGCACAAGATGAACGATAAAGGTGAAGAAATAAGGAACAAGGTAATATTAGTGTATAAAGGTCACCCACAAATTGAAGGTGTTTATTTTGATGAAACTTTTTATTTGGTTGAATGATTAAAAAAATCAGAATCTTTCTTTATATTTCTTCACAAAAAGTTAATTTTATTTTTCAAATGGTTGTGAAGTGTACATTTCTGAATGGGGATATTGTCGAGAAAGTTTACATTGAACAACCTTGTGTCTTTTTTGTTGGGAGTGATGAAAGTTATGTGTGTAAGAAGAAGAAAGCCTTGTATGGTCTAAAACAAGATTTTAGAGAATGGTATTCCAAACTAGATACTTTATTTAGGGAGATTAATTTTATGAAATGAAGAGTTGATAATAATATTTTCCTCAAGGAATGTCAGATTTTTTACATCATCATAATATTTTATGTTGCTGAAATTATATTTGTTTGGTATGATGTAAGAAATTGTGAAATATTTGATAAAGAGATGAAAAATTGGATTAAGATTTCCATGATTGGAGAAATGAAATACTTTCTTGGGATACAAATCTTTCAAAATAAGAAACAAATTTTTCTTTCTAAATAAAAGTATGCTAAATAAATTCTTAATAAGTTGAGAATGAAAAATTAAAAACCAATTTCCACACCAATTTTAGTGGGAACCAAGTTTTCCAAAAATGGAGAAGGCAAGAAAGTTGATCAAAAAAAGTTTCATAAGTTTATTGTAAGTTTGTTATATTTGATTTCCTCAAGACCCAACATTATTTATGCTATTACTTTATAAGCAATATTTTAGAGTTCTCCAAAATAATCAAACATATTGGATGAAAAAATAATTATGAGATATATTAAAGGCACACTAAATTTCATAATTAGGTATGATAGTTTAGAAATTATTGACTTGTTTGGGTATTCAGATGCTTATTGGGTAGGAAATTTTGATGATAGAAGATCCACATTTGGTAGAATTTTCTTTCTGGGGAAGAGTTGTGTTAGTTGGAATACTAAGAATCAAAATTCAGTAACTCTCAGTACCACTAAATTTGAGTATGTTTCTTCAATCCAAGACTCTACTTAACTCATCTGGATAAAAATTTAGTTATAAGGCTTACTTATTGAAGTGAAGTTTCCCTAGATCTCTATTTGTGATAATTAAAGTGAAATCAACCTTACTAAGAACCTGATACAACATTCTCATTCAAAAAATATTGCTATCAAATATCATTTCATCAGAGATAATGTGGAGAAGAGTGAATTGAAGCTGAAGTATGTTCTTACATCGGAACAAGTTGCTGAAATTTTTACAAAACCATTACCAAAGGATTGGTTTTCTTAATTTAGGTTGAAGATGTGCATCCAAACTTTGTCTCATCAAGGTTGAGGTATGTGTATGTGTACCCTATCTCATCTTGTATTTGGATAACTTTATGAAAGGGGAGAAAAGTTTCATAAATCTATACATTGTTATATGATAAACCATTTAAGGATGCAAGTAAAAAGGGGGAGTTTTGGGTAAGTTGTGATTTTAGAATTATAAATGTGTAAACTATTATAACTATTTTTTGGAGTGGTTGTAATAAAATTTTGTTATAGAAAAGTTAAGGAAAAAATAAATAGGTGTGGAAAAGATGAACAGGTTTTCTTGAATCCCTACTTTTGGACAGTATGGTTTTTCTGTCAATAATTTGTGTTTCCTACAACGAGTTGTATCATGTAGGATCAAAATTGTTAATAAGTAATATATATCTTGAGGTTAAAAAGTTCAGTGATTTATGAATCTTGGTTGAACAAAAAATAAAAGGAGATAGATTATTGAGAACAAGTTGGATGAAAAAAGTTTTTGGAAGTAAGAAGAATTTTTTATTATAAGTGTGATGTCTTTTGTTGTCAAATAATATTAATCAATTCACTTGGTAAATATGGAAAATTAGACAGAACATTTTATTCAAGAAATCAAAATCACAATTATTTGGAAAGTAAATCATAATGAGAATATTTTTTTTGTAAGAAAAGGTTCATCGAACTCACTATGAGTCTGAAATGGAAGAAATATCATAATGATGTGCTGCTTTGGAGTCTACTTGGATTTGTTAAAAAATATGATGATTATTTTCTATTTTTTAATTCACAAAAATAATAAGTCTTTTTGGAAACATTTGATGCTAGCCTTATAATAGAAAGAGGGAATTCTTCCAATCATATTTTGGAAAATTTTAACCAGGTGGTTGGAAAGAAAGATGTTGCTGGAAGAATGGGAAGTTACAATACTTTCCATTACAATCCATACAATGCTAAAGCTGATCTTCAATGTATTCAAAGTCATGAAGAAGTCATGATAGAATATGAATTTTGGAAGAAAAGAATGTTTGTGAAGATAAAGATCTCTGGTCTTAGTCCATCAAGGTGAAAACATCAGGCACATATTTGTTTGAATATTGGGGAGGATGATCATAATAAGAGAAATTTAAGGTGTTGGTTTTTAGTTAAACTAATAAGTAACAATAAAAAAATATTCATAGAAAGATCTTAAGTGTTGTAAGTTTCTTTTGTTATCATAATTAAAGAAGATAATAATTTTTTGAAGTCCAAGCTGTCGATATCACTCCATCGAACTCGGTATTCCATCATATTCACCAGAGGTATAATTTTTTTCATTGAGAATTGTTGGGAACAAAGAAAAGGAAAATAAGTAAAGATGATTGGGGATAATAAAAAAATAAATTCAGAGACCGATCAATAATGTAATCAAATATTCATCAGGTTGAATTATTATTTTCCTCTATTTTGGTATCAAGTGGTTCTAGAGAAAATAACTTGATAAGTTTGAAGAAGTTTCAAAAGAATTTTCAATAGGATCCCAAAGTTTAAAGAACATTTTTTCTTTTGTACAGGTCATTTTAATGGGAAGAAATATATTTTACATTTATCATATTTGGTATAGAGAAATTTATTGAAGAATATAATATCTTCATCATAATAAATATATCATAATGGGAATATTAGTATTTCAATTGGTAAAGAACAACATAATGAGATGTCTTTAGTTTTAATTTATTTACAAGTGGGTAAAGATAATTATAGTGACCAATTACTTCCATCGTAATGAAGAAATCGTAATGGAAAATCAAAATCAAAATCAGAAATAGACTGGTGTTTTTAAGAAGACCGAAGAAAGTTGAAGTTATAAGAATATTCATGAAGATTCTAGAAGAGTTGAGAAGCATTGATGAAGTCATCAATGCATCTATAATTCAATGGAAATAGAGATTTTGGGGAATTTTGTTGAGAAAGAAAAACTTTTGGAATCCAGCCTAAACCATTTTGGGTTGCCTATAATAGGAGAAATTACTTTTTTTACTTTCATGAAATGGATGTATTATTGAGAATAAGAGAGATAAGATCCCCATTTATAAGGAGAATAAGTTTCCGTATCGTGCTTACCTGAGGAAGTTTTCTGGACATAAAAAGAAATGAAAAGAGATAAGATCGTATTTATCTGGTTATCATTTTGGGATGGATAATTAGATCAGGAAATTAGTATTGATATTTATGAATTAAGGACGAAGAAGATTAGATTTTTCTCAGTGGTATTCTGACAAAGCAATATTATCTTATTGAGAAATCAGACTTGGGAATTGGATGGGTAAATTAGACTGAGTTTCATTATGATGTCTAGAGAAAGTTATTTCCTACTTCTGGGTGAAGAAGTGAAAAATTGTTTTTGAAGTACATATATTTTTAAAAATTTATCAAGAATCACTATAACATGTTTGTTACAAAAATTGTCTTATATCATTTTGTGCCACTAGAATCACATGAACTGTTGTATTGATCATAGTTTTGCATGAGTGTAAGGGCATATACTACTTGTTATATTCTACACAAAAGGATTGTTTTCTAGTGGATTGTGTGGTATTGGATTTTTTTCAAAACATACCAAGGACATATATACACTTTTTTAGTAGTGAACCTTGTAAATTCTTATGTTCCTAGGGATGTGTGTTTGTTTTTTTACAGCAGAGAAATAAATATTTAACAAGAAGTGATGTTTTTATCAAAATAAATGAAACATAAAAGAAAAAGATCTCCCTAATTCACCCCTGCCCCTCCCAGTGATACAATAATCTTGACTTGTAAATTACAATTATAAATCATGGAATAACCATGGAGAAAAAGTGAATATAGCTAGTGACTAGGATAATACTTCATTTTATGGATCATCTGATTTGATTTCAAGTTTATACAATGAAGAAGATCGTATCAAGGATGTATGTATAACTAGAATATATTTTTATCTATTAATATAATGCAGGTCATTAGAATTAATTTTATGTTTAATTTAGATATAAAAACAATTGTATATAGTGTTATATTATTCACACGCACTACATGATAGAAAACACATTTTTTTATTTATTTGAAATTAAATTGATTTAATCAATATATTCATAAGAAATAAAATTATTATAATAGAGTGAAAAATATAAAATTAGACAACTAAAATATAAAAATTAACTATAGGAGATCAGGTTTTATTGAGAGTGACTCCTCAGTTAGTTCACACATGTTTGGTAATGCTAGGAAAGCTAGAACCACTTTTTGTTTGACCCTTTGAGATCACCATAATAAATAAAAAATCATTAATAAAAAATCCTTGTGAATCACTCAAGGTAAAAATAATAGATAAAAAAATATAAAGTAAAATATCAAAAATCAATCTGATCCATGAAACATAGAAGTCCTACCAGTAATGATGTTCATGGCACACCATACCAGTATCCATCACAACTCCAACACATCCCCAAAAATCCTGATAATGAAATGATATTGATAGTATAATATGAATTTCTTGAATTTAATTTTTTTTTGAGAATTTAAAGACTTGTGAAAAGAGTCCATTATATGCTGGTTTCACTAAATATACAACATTTTCAATTGTACTGAAGATATATAATTTAAAATATGGAAATGGATGGAGTGAATCCAATTTTACTGAATTAATTTATCTCTTACATGATATTCTCCTAGAAGATAATGAGATACCTAGATAAACATATGATACTATATGAATGATATTTTCAATGGGAATGATATCTGAAAGAATACATGACTATTAAAATGACTATATACTGTCTCATAAAGACACAAAATCACTTAAAGAATTCCTAAAGTGTGGTGATTCTCGATACAATAAAGATGAATCAAGTCCTACAAAAGTTATATGGTAATTTACAATCATTCCAAGGTTTTAGAAAAATATATGGAAGTGAGGAGACTATAAAGAAATTGACACAACATGTAGATACAATAAATAAATATGGGAAACTTCATCACCTGATAGAGTCTCCTCAGTAGAAAATATTTGATCATGAGTATCCTGAATTTGGAAATGAGCCGAGAAACATTCATCTTGCATTATCTATAGTTGGAGCAGATCCTTTTGGTTTTCAAAGCATCACTCACAGTACATGGTTAGTTATGTTGGTAAATTATAACTTTCCACCATGGTTATGCATGAAATGAAAATACATTATGTTATCTGTAACACCCTAAAATTTCATAGTACGTTATTTCTTCAAAGTAATGAATTAACTTGCACTATACGCAACACTGAGTTCAAGCGCAACATGAATTACCAAACTAGTCATTCAAAAGTGGTTATGAATAGTATTAACTTAATTTTTAACTTTATACAATCCTTATAATTTTAGAATCCATATTATGAGTTTCTTAGACATAATGTAAGAACAAATTCATTTTTTTCAGATAAATGTTTTTTTTCAAAAAATGAAAATTTACCTCCTTTTAATGGTGAAACCTTTTTAAATCAAATATTTGAAACATTTATATATTCAATTCGACAAAATAAACTTCTTCTTTATAATCGGGACATAAGAATTTAGTTTAAATAAATTTTTGGTGTTTTTCTGATAACTTTCATATTAGGGTGAATAGTGAAAAGTACTATATTTTAACTGAAAACAACTTTTTTAATCAAAATAATTTATAGTGTTGAATTATAAATTTTAATGGTTTGGAAGTATAATTAGATTATATTTTTACCATTTAATCCAATGATGATCATTTCAAGTAATTTCACATTAAAATTGGACATAAACAAGTGTCAATCTTTTGGTTGTTATTATTTCATAAAAATACACGTTTTGGATTTGACAACGGGAATTAATTTTAAATCAATTAATGAAACTTCTATATTTTTAAATTGGTAAAATAGAATTAATTTTTTAATTTTTAATATCAAAATTATCCTAGGGTGAATTTTTGGTATTTTTCTGAAAGCTTTTAATTTTTTGATGAATAGTGAAGAACACTGAGTTATAGTTTAAAACCGAATTTTTATATAAATAATTATTTATTTCATTTAAATTTATTTTAGGTAATAATAGATACATAATACCTATATATTTTCAATGTAATTCATTGGATTCCGTTTATAATAACCTTAGATATATAAAAATTTATTAAACTTTTTACTGTCTTTACACATCTCCTAGGAGCATTTGCAAATTTTCATAAAACTTAATTTTACCGCTTCGGTGAGTTGAATTTCAAAAATCCTAGAAACACTATTGATATCAGTAAGTAAAATATGGTTCAATAAGATTAAAATAATTTTTGGTGAATCGCAACTTTTTACTTTTATTTACCACGGTTAAAAGTAAATATGGTAATTTAGGGTAAAAATGATATTATTATTAGCCTAACACATGTCCTAATTCTTTTGGATAAGTGTAATTAGAACAAAAAAAAACTTAGGAATAAAATATGATCCATTAGGTCCACTTGGTTTAGATTAGGACATTTATTATTATTTAATTCAAAGAAGAGTTAAGAGTTAAAATCAATGTTTAATAACTAAAATATTTTTAATATAGGGGTACACATAAGATAAATTCGACTATAAATATTCATTACAAAGATCAAAATATTTAATACATAATGGTATTTTATTTATATTTTTAGACATTAAATAATTTAATTTATTTTTCACACAATGATGATGCAGTAATTACCTAATTAATGAATGATTAAAATACTTGACAATATAAAAATCCAAATCAATGTAATTTGAGACTTTTTATGAATTAAAATAATTTTATTGGTTAATATTACGTATTAGGGTTGGTTATATGAATTTTTTTCGAATTAATAATACCGTTATGAATTTAGGAAAAACAAAATACCAAATAGTGTCAAAATTGACATAAAAGAGTTTTTAAAAAAAATATTATATTATTACTTAATATTCTATTCCTAAAAATATATGGTTTGGAAAAAAGACTTATATAATGATAGGTGTATCATTAATGAACCACTTGGGGTTCTCATGGAAGTATATAGTAAGTTTATTAACCAAATAATATAAAAATGCAAAGAGACATGGTAAATATCAAACTATTTAACTAAGAGTTAAATCTAAAAGATAAAGTTAATATAGTGACCCAAACCTATCTAAAACCTATCAGTTGAGTGGTTTTCGACCCAGCCTAACCTTATCCATTAAATAATCCATTTTTGAGTCATTATAAACTGAAAGTTATTTTATTATAAAATAATATTTCTAGCTTTTCCAAAGGTTCCCCTCTCTCCTCTTATAAAAGGGAACTCCCCCTTCTCTATAATTCACAACTTCAAAGCCATTTGGCTCGGCCAAAACCTACTCAAATACCCTCCCAAATATCCCAACTTCATCCTAGAGTCCTTACTTTAGTCAGAAATCCAACTTAAGGAGCCCTTTTGATCCAATCAAAAGGAAGAAGCCGAAGAAGAGGTAAATATTTCATCACCTCTTTGAAGTTCCTTACTTCTTCCACTTCCTATTTCTTTGTTATTTCCATTATAAAATAATAAATCCAGTGTATTATATATAATTTGATGTTATTATAAATATGGTACAACCATATTTATTTTTCTATCCATCCTTTGAATGACATGTCACCATACATGCGTACGTACGACTTACCGTCTCCACGTCCTGGTATAGTTGTTATTCAATACATTATTATTTGGATGAGTATAATAATGATTTATAATTGATTTAAATAATAAATATAAAATGATAATTACTCTTTATATATTACATACCATCTAATTATATATTATTTTAATATCAAAAGAATGAAATTGTCGCTCGTGCATACGTACGGATTACCGTCTCCACGAACACGATGAGATTCATTCCCCATCATATCCATTCAAGACTAATTTTCATTTGATGATTAAAAATAATGTTTAAAGACTTAATATAATTATTAATATGAATAAGATACATCCTATCCATAACAAACATTACTTACGTAATAAAGTATATAAAGGAAAACAAATCAGTTAACACCCGAAACGACGATAATACTAAAATATTATTAACAAAGCAATGTTAAAAGATCATATATGATATCATATTAATGTATATGATTATTTTATAATTTAATAACAATTATTTCACCATTATACAGGAGGTTAACCTACCCTCGACCAAGGAAAAGTACAAGGTAAGGGTTAATTTCACAATCTCTTTATTATCCGAGTTTGTTTCTAGGTAAGTATCTACTAGGACCCCCTTTATAATCCACATCCATGTTTCTTAAAAATATATTTAAAATTTTTTTTACTATTTACTAGACAATGTATTAAAGTCATTTATACCCTTATGTGTTTTGAAAGAAATCTTTCTGTCATTTTCCAGACAAGGTACTTTTGGACCTTTTCGACAAATTTATGGTAAGAATGTTTTTTTAACTTATACGGAGGGTGAGGCTATTTTCCACTGTTATAACATCATCAAAGATTCCCTTGCAAGCTTATAAGAATATTTTCAAAATAAATTTTTTCTTTATAATTATGTGACGCATAAATAATTTTAAAATTGAAAGTGATATTTCTCTAAAAAGGGGTTTAATTTCATCTATGTCAACATCCTTTGATGGATTTTAAGTTTATTTGAATTTGATTTATTATGATACAAAACTTCCATATTTTATTGAAGGTTTTGTGATATGTTTGACTGTGGATGTGATATTTTTATACCATTCATGGTTTATTGTTAAAGTATTGACATGTCATATGCTAGTGTTTATGATATGCTTAAAATATTTTATATGAGGAATGTATTGGACTTAGTAAGTGATGGGCGGAGCCTGCTATAGCTCCTCGATGCATCGGTAGGTCTCATGAGACAACTAGACGTGGAATTGGTCGAGGCCCTTTCCCAATTTGATTTATGGTTTTGGCCGAGGCTTTAATCATTTTTAGACGTCTTGGCCGAGGCCTTGAAAAAATATTTCATAATGTCCGACATTTTAAATGTTTTCAAGAAAAACGGGAATATTTATCTCAAATAGTTTTGATGATTATTTTCATCTATGTCAATATCATTCATTATTCTAGATTGAGGTTAATATGTTAAAATACAATCTTCCATATTGTATTGAATGCATTATGTTTCAACCTTTTAATATTAGGAATGTATTGGACATAGTAAGTGACGGGTGGAGCCAACTATAGATCTTCAATTCATCGGTAGGTCTCATGAGACAACTAGGCGTGGAATTGGCCTAGGCCATTCCCAATTTGAAATATGGTTTTGGCCGAGGCCTTAATCATTTTTAGATGTCTTGACCGAGGCCTTGAAAAAATGTTTCAAAATGCACGACATTATACATTATATCATTATGAGAATAATATTGATGGTTCATGTGGTCATTAGACTAGTAGAATACCCATGATTATGTTTTATTATGGCATTATTTACTCATATCATATTCCTTCCATAAAAGTATTCATGTTTATTATTGTTAAAGGCATATGGTTTTCATTATTCACCATGCTTAATATTTATGTTATCTTCCACTATATTTCTTACCCTTAGTGAGCGTTTGAGCTCACCCATTTCTTATGTTTCATTTTCCTAGGATGAAAAGAAGTATATTATGACTGACCTACATGGATAGTCTATGGGATCTCAGTGTTGTCTATGGAAATAATGTTGTTGTAGTTTTCCATTTTATGATTTAATGTAAACCTTATGAATGTATCTAGTACTTCCAAGGCTACTAAACTAATCGATCTTTCGAGACTTGATATTTTGTGATCATGACAATGATACATAATAATGCACCAACTCTGGGCTTTTGGGGTCGGGGAATTACAGTTGGTATCAAAGTAAGCTTAGTAAAAACCATGGAAACTAGATTTAGATAAAATCTGATTAGATCAAATAGCCCTAAGATAGACTTTGAGGATTAGTATAGAAGAACTTCCTAGAATCTGGGTATTGTAGTGATTTTGTGTGTTCTCCAAGAAATACATCCCTATCTGGATATGAGAAGGTAGAGGTGGATCTGGAACAGATGTACCTAGGGGTAAAACCCAAAAACACCGCATTGAGCTAGAGCCGAATGAGAACTGGTGACGAAAACTGGCCTTGCTATTCTCTTGGTTACGACACTCCCGGGGGATATTCTTAGGATAATTCTCATTTTCATTACAAATTATTATGAAGGATTTATGAGTATATACCTCCTCAAAGAAAATATTTTTATGATTATGGATTATATCCATAAAATGTTCAATTTACGTTAGGTATTTTACAAGTTAGAAATTATTCATTTCAATTCATAAACTGACGTAGTGTATGGCATTGTATATAAATGGCACCCAATAGAAGTAATTTGAACTCCAGCAATACGTATGATCCAAAGAGTAAGAATGATCATATCTTTCACGATATTAAGCCAACATTTAGAAGTGAAATTTTCTCCCATGTATTCTCAGCATATGAATAAATAGTATCATGCGTTAATAAGATAAGTTAAGAATTCTCTGAATCCTATGGCTTTGAAGGGAAGTAAGAGAAGAAAAGGATGGAAGAGAGAAATATGGGTAAAGGGAAGAGGGAGACGAAGTATTTTCCCATATGTGATAACTGTGGAAAGAATCACCTTGGTAAATGGTTGAAGGGAATGAGAGTTTGTTATAAGTGTGGAGAAAAAGGACACCAAGTACGTGATTTCAAGGGTAAGAAAAATGTTTCAAATGTAAAATTCTTCATCTGCAAGGCGTTTTGACACTACACGAATCAATGTCCTAGTAATTAGAGTATACTACAAATGATGCTATTGGATAATAATAAAGTTATGATACTACCTCAGATGAAGATGAATGAATAGTGTTCTTATGTTGTTATTATAGAATTATTTCATTTGAGTTTTGTATCAGCAATATAATGGTTATATGAATTATGAAGATAAATAAGGATTGTACTACAATACTATTTTATTGAGAATTTGAGATTATATGGTTCTAAGAAAAGTGACTTAATAGTAAGATACACTTTTTGGAAAATACATGGTTGAAGTAAAGGTAATCCTTAATATGGTTCCGATAATGAGTTAGTGATTTTGGAATAAGAGATGGTTGATTTGGATAAATTATATTGCATATTCTTGACTACATTGAAACTGATTAATGATTTGTATTTTCCATCATTGTTGGAGTGTAAAACATTTTTGGATAGAAGAAGTATATCCAGTATTCTATAAGGAATAAGGGAGAATGAATGTAATCAATAAGGTTTTATGTTAATTTAGGATGTTACATTGTTTTAAAAGAATACATGATGAAGGTGTTCACATGTTATTATGTGGAAAAAAGGATCTTTATTGTGTTTACCTTACTTATAAATTTTGGACTGCGCGTTTGGATAGAAGTATTTTGGGTAATTCTAGTTTGAGATTATTTTTGGATTGCCATAAAAAGGACAACCTGGAGGTCGGGTGACAACCCGTCGTGTCTGGCAAGGCCGCAAGACTTGAACCCGCAACCGAAGGGTGACAGGGGTGTATCACCTACCACTAACCCACATGATGTCTTGGATTGAATAATTTAATTTTTTTAAAAGCTCTGGTAGATGATTTATAAATTCATTTCTTTGGAACCTTATACGAATAGGATAAATAAAATATTTTTTATGTTCTATTATCTTTTAGAGTGAAAGATGAGTTTGTGGAAGAAATTAGTTAAAGGATGGAACTCTACTTGTCAAGTATATATATTTTTTCTTCTCTTATTCTATGAAGAAATTAGTTCTCAAACTTTAGGTAAGTAATATTAAAACTAAAAATTTGTTATCCTAATACCTTATGTTTTGTTGAACAGATGATATTTTAAATCATCATAGATTGATGGCTTTGAGGCCCTCAATTCTATAATTGTTTGTGACTGATGACCTCAATCACTACCTATAAATATTTATTTTTTTCCTCCAATTATGTGTCTCTAATTTCCACCAATGTTCTCCTAATCGAGATCATAATTTGGGGGTGACTTTTTTATTCCCATTTTCCTCTTATTAAGACTAAATTTTATTAACCCAATTTCTGATGTGGGTTTTTCCCACAAAGGTATTTTATATTTTCAACCATTTATTTTCGAAGAACAATTTCAAATTACAAGGACACAATTTATTGAAGGAGGGAAGAATGTAACACCCCAATATTTCATAGTACATTATTTCTTCAAAGTAATGTAATAACTTGCACTTCACACAACACTAAGTTCAAGCGCACCATGACTTACCAAACTAGACATTAAAAAATGGTTATGAATAGTATTAACTGAATTTTTAACTTTATATAATACTTATAATTTTAGAATCCATATTATGAGTTTCATAGACATAATTTAAGGTCAAATTCATTTTTTCAGATAAAAGAATTATTTTTCAAAAAATGAAATTTTACCGCCTTTTAATGGAGAACCCTTGTTAAATCCAATATTTGAAACTTTTATATATTCAATTTGATAAAATAAACTTCTTCTTTATAATCGGGACATAATAATTTAGTTTCAATAAATTTTTGGTGTTTTACTCATAACTTTCATATTTGGGTGAATAGTGAAAAATACTATATTTTAACTGAAAACAAATTTTTTAATAAAAATAATTTATAGTGTTTAATTATATATTTTAAGGGTTTGGAAGTATAATTATATTATATTTTTACCATTTAATCCAATTAAGTTAATTCTAAGTAATTTCACTTTAAAATTGGACATAAACAAGTGTCAAACTTTTGATAGTTATTATTTCTTTAAAATACGCTTTTTGGATTTGACAATGGGAATTAATTTTAAATTAATTAATGAAACTTATTTGTTTTGAAATTGGTAAAATAGAATTCATTTTTGAATTCGGAATATCAAAATTAGCTTAGGGTGAATTTTTGGTATTTTTCTTAAAACATTCAAATTTTGATGAATAGTGAAAAATAATGAGTTATAGTTTAAAACCGAATTTTTATTTAAAAAATTATTTATTTTATTTAAATTTATTTTATGTAAAAATAGAAACATAATACCTATATAAGTTAAATGTAATTAATTAGATTCAGTTTATAATAACCTTAGATATATAAAAATTTTATTGAACTTTTTACCGTCTTTACCCACCTCCTAGGAGCATTTACAAATTTATATAAAACATAATTTTACTGCTTCTGTGAGTTGAATTTCAAAAATCCAAGACACACGGTTGATATTAGTAAGTAAAATGTGGTTCAATAAGATTAAAATAATTTTTGGTGAATAGTAACTTTTTACTTTTATTTACCACGGTTAAAAGTAAACAGGGTAATTTTGGGTAAAAATGATATTATTATTACCCTAAAAATGTCCTAATTCTATTGGATAAGTGTAATTCGACCAAAACAAACCTTAGAAATAAAATATGATCCTTTAGGTCCACTTGGATTAGATTAGAACATTTATTATTATTTAATTCAAAGAAGAGTTAAAAGAGTTAAAATCAATGTTTAATAACTAATTTTTTTTTAATATAGGGTTAAACATAAGATAAATTAGACTATATATATTAATTAGAAAGATAAAATGGTTTCCTACATAATCGTATTTTATTTATATTTTTAGACATTAAATAATTTAATTTATTTATGACACAATGATGATGCAGTAATTACCTAATTAATGAAAGATTAAAATAATTGACATTATAAATTTCCAAATAAATTTAATTTGAGACTTTTTATGAATTAAACTAATTTTATAGGTTAATATGACATATTAGGGCTGTTTAGATGAATTTTTTTCAAAGTAATAATGCTGTTATGAATTTATAAAAAACAAAATACCAAATAGTTTCAAAATTGACAAAAAAGAGTTTTTAAAACAAATGTTATAATATTCATTAATATTCTATTATTAAAAATCTAAGGTTCGACCAAAAGACTTATATAGATATAGGTGTATCATTAATTAACCACTTGGGGTTCTATTATAAGTATATAGTATGTTTATTAACCATATAATATAAAAATACAAAGAGACAAGGTAAATGTCAAACTATTTAACAAAGAGTTAAATCTAAAAGATAAAGTTATTATAGTGACCCAGACCTATCTAAAACCTATTGGTTGAGTGGTTTTCAACCCATACCCACCTTAGTCTTTAAATAATTCGTTTTGGATCCATTAGAAACCGAAAATGATTTTATTATAAAATAATATTTCTAGCTATTCCTAAGGATCCCCTCACCCCTCTTATTATTGGGCACTCCCCCTTATCTCTAATTCACACCTTCAAAGCCATTTGGATCGGCCCAACCATACCCAAATACCCTATAATCTATCCTCCCTTCATCCTAGCGGCCTTCCTTTAGTCATAAATCCAACCTAAGGATACCTTTTGATCAAATCAAAAGGAAGAATCCGAAGAAGATGTAAATATTTCATCACCTCTTTTAAGTTTCTTTCTTCTTACACATACTCTTTCTTTGTTGTTTCCATTCTAAAATAATAAATCCAGTATCTTCTATATAATGTGATGTTATTATAAATGTGGTACAACCATATTCATTATTTTATCCATCCTTTGAATGATATGTCACCATACATGCGTACGTATGACTTACCATCTCCACGTCGTGGTATAGTTGTTATTCAATACATTATTATTTGGATGGATATAATAATGATGTATAATTGATGTAAATAATAAATATAAAATTATAATGATTTTTTATATATGACATACCATCCAATTATATATTATTTTAAAATCAAAAAAATGAAATTGTCGCTCGTGCGTACGTACGGATTACCGTCTCCACGAACACGATGAGATTCATTCCCCATCGTATCCATTCAAGAATAATTTTCATTTTATGATTAAAAATAATGTTCAAAGACTTAATATCATTATGAATATGAATAAGATAATCCTATACATAACAAACATTACTTACTTAACAAAGAATATAAAGGAAAACGAATTAGTTAACACCCAAAACGATGATAATACTAAAATATTATTAACAAAGCTATGTTAAAAGATCATATATGATATCATATTAATGTATATGATTCTTATATAATTTAATAAAAATTATTTCACCATTATGCAGGAGGTTAACCTACCCTCAACCAAGTAAAAGTACAAGGTAAGGGTTAATTTCTCAATCTCATTATTATTCGAGATTGTTTATGGGTCTGTTTTTACTGGGAAATATTTATTATCCATATCCATGTTTTATAAAAGAGTTTTCAATGGTATTATTTTAAGTGAATCTATTATTAAAACATCATTTTAAATGTTTTAAAAATTTATTCTTCTAAATCATTCACATTAATTTCCATGTTTTAAAAATGGTTTTAAGGTTTTATTTATATGGACATTAATGTTTTAAAATTAAAATTTATTTTAAAAATTTCAAAGTGGTATAGGGAACTTTGATTAAAAAATATATTTTTAAAAGGATTCTTGAAAAATAGTGTGACTTTTAAATGTTTTCAAGAAAAAGGCGAATATTTCTCTCAAATAGTTTTGATGATTATTTTCATCTATTTCAATATCCTTCATTATTATCGATTGAGGTTAATCTGTTTCAATACAATCTTCCATATTGTATTAAATGAGTTATGTTTGACTATGGATGTGCTATTTTTATACCATTCACGGTTTATGGTTAAAGTATTGACATTTTGTATGATAGTTCTAATATGAATGTTTATGTCATGTTTCAACCTTTTCATATGAGGAATGTATTGGACATAGTACGTGATAGGTGGAGCCCGCTATATCTCCTCGATGCATCGGTAGGTCTCATGAGACATCTAGACATGGAATTGGCCGAGGCCATTCCCAATTTGATATATGGTTTTGGCCGAGGCCTTAATCATTTTCAAACGTCTTGGCCGAGGCCTTGAAAAAATGTTTCAGAATGTCCGACATCATACATTCCCTCATTATGAAAATAATATTGATGGTTCATGTGGTCGTTCAACCAGTAGAATACCCATGATTATGTTTTATTATGGCGTTATTTAATATTCTCATATTCCTTCCATAAAAGTATTCATGTTTATTATTGGTAAAGGCATGTGGTTTCAATTATTCACCATGCTTAATATTTATGTTATCTTCCGCTGTATTGCTTACCCTTACTGAGCGTTTGAGATCACCCCTTTCTTATGTTTCATTTTCCCAGGATACGAAGAAGTATATTATGACTGACCTACAGGGATAGTCTATGGGATCTCATTGTTTTCTATGTATACAATTTTTTTTGTAGTTTTTCATTTTATGATGTAATGTAAACCTTATGAATGTATCTAGTACTTCCAAGGATACTAAACTAATCGATATTTTGAGACTTGATCTTTTGTGATCATGCCAATGATACATAATAATGCATGTAATCTAGGCTTCTAGTGTTAGGGAATTACATTATCCATGCTTATATCATGACAAAAAAAATCGGGTAATGATATTAATGTTTATTTGGCTCTAATGATCATATATTTTAAATTATTGTGGGATTTAGTTGTTACATTGTATGATGATTATAGAAATGAAGATTTCACATTGAGAGCCATGTTGTATGGAATGATAAATGAGTTTTCTAATTATTTAAATTTTTAGAGATATATTATTAAATAAACTCAAGGGTGTCCCATTTTCAAAAAAGGTACACAATCAATTAGGTTGAAATATTCATCGAATATTGTGTTTCTAGGACATCACATATTTCTACACTAATGACATAAGTATTGATATTGAATGAAATTATTTTATGGAAGTTTAAAACAATATACAAAGCTATCTCCACTAATAGGTGATCATATGTTTGAGAAAGTAAAATACATGGACACTAATTTTGGTATACCATTTTCAAAAAACATTAGGAAAATTGGTTTGAAAATGAGATCATTATTTTTTTGAATTACTATGCTATAATTGTATGTACGTCCAAATTTTTTTTGATGTTATTCGTGTTGAAAAAATATATGTGATAGTGTTTTTATCACATCAATAAATGCACCTAAAAGAAGGATGGAATTAATGCTATGTTGGACATGATTGACTTGGGAATACAGGAAGAGATGGAACCAGTGAAGGGTGAATTTTTGTTTCTCTTCCTTCAGCTACTTACACTCTTTCCAAGAATGAGAGATATCTGTTTTTCAACTTCTTGAATTATGTAATGGTTTCATAGTGGTATTTATCAAATATCAAGAATATCATGTCAATGACCAATTTAAATTTAAATGGTATAAAATCACATGAATTTCATGTTTTGATGAAAGATCTAATTCCTGTAGATTTACATTACATTTTGACCAAGAATGTCTATCTTACATTAACCAAGATCTGTTTTTTTCAAAGCTATATTCAATAATGTTATAGAACTTGAGAAATTTATAACTATGGAAAATAAAATTTATGTCATATTATGTGAATTGAAAATGTTCTTCTAGACATAATTCGTTGATATGATGGTTCACTTGATGGTTCACTTGGTGAGAGAGATTTGACTATGTGGTCCTGTACATTATAAATGGATGTACCCCATTTAACGATATATAAATATTTTGAAAGGGTATTTCAAAAATTGAATTCAGTGAGAGTGTTTTATTGCAGAGTGATATATTGTTGAGAAATCTATTGAATTATGTAATGAGAAACTATCCAGTGTGGAAAGTATTGCTCTACCAAAATCTCATTGGGCTGGGTGGATTGTGTGTTAAGGAAGTTCTATAAGGGATGTTATCACAATCAATATTACAAATCAAATGTTATCCCACCTTTATGTTTTTTTATAATAGTTTAGAGGTTAACCCATATGGTTAAAACCATAATGATATTATTAGGAATTTGAATACATTAAGGGATGAAATATGGATATCAAATACACATAATGAATAGTTTATTGAATGGTTTTGAGACCATATTTTTAAGGAGTCATATAAAAATTTGGATTCAATTTCAGAATGAATTTTATGTTTAGCCAGAGGACCAAGTGTGTATGTATTATCTTACAATTTTTATGTAATTAATGATAATACGTTCTATACAAATAAACATGATGAAGGCAGTACCATGAAAAATAGTGGAGTTAAACCTTTTGTTGAAGTGGTGCATGTTTCTAGTACTATGGAATGAAATCCAATTTATACGAATATGTCATACTTTGGAATCGTAAAAAAAAATATGGAAGTTGGGTTATACAACATCCCAAGTACCTATTTTTCAATGCATGTGGGTTGATAAAATGAGTACTGCTAAAATATATGAATTTATATATGTGAAAGTGGATTTCAGTAAGAAATAGTACAAAGATGAACCTTTTATAATGTTACCATAGGTAATACAAGTATTTTATATTCTAGATCATGAAACCTAAAAGTCTTAAATTGTTCTGTAATCTACCAAAACCATTGAAGGGTCAGATGAAAATTCAACTAACGATGAACCTTTTATTGGGACCTCATAATCATTTTGTAGTGGTCCCAATGTAGATAGAGCTTTTTATGTCATAGGAGAACACAATGAAGGGATTTGAATACTCAATAGAGGGGTGAAATCTATTCATCCTTTAAAAATAAAGAGAGTTATATAATCAGGTTATATATTTTTTTGTAACATAGATTGTGTTGCCTCATGTTATTTTCTATTCTTTGTTGAATTTATGTAATCTAAATTAAATTATAAACCACTTTTGGAGATAATTTCTTCTGCACCTTCTGATACTCCCATCCCAAGGAAAAATCTGTTTCTCAACCTATTGTTTCTCCCAGTGCAAAGGAACAATGACCTTATGCATATGAAAATACTACCAATCTAGAGAAACAACACATTTCTCAACCTACTACTACTCCTAGTGTAGAGGAAAAACTACCTTCTACACATGACGATGCTACCAATCTAAAGGAGAAATATATTGAAAATGTTGAATATGATTAAATGGTAGATGGCGGAGAACCGATGCTTTAGAAAAAAATATGATCACTATAGCGTGATGGAATTTGAAAAAATTATTAAGGTGAAATGAAACGACATCAAATTAAAGGTAGGATGAAATGCGCATAGACTTCCTGTTAACCCCAAAAAGGAAATTTTCAGTAGTTACATTGAGCTCATCACTCGAATACACATAACTATTGAAGTATATTCCTGGAACCATGTTGTTACCACACTTAAGAAATTTATTTGGGAAGAGATTACGATAATATTATGAAAAAGTTTCTTTATTTTACTAAAAAATAAAATAAAAAAACATTGAATCACTATTTATCATACCTTGTAGAGTGAATTTATAGTATATTAATCCCAAAATAAATATATATTAATGTTTGTTATAAGGATTCATAGATTATTTAAAACAATTATAACAAGATTTATTCTTAAATATGCTGAGGGAAAGTAAACCCGCACTCCCTGGTTATGTATGCACACTTGATAATGCAAGCAGCATGAGATGCGTCTACTAGCCATCATGTGATATATATTTTTAGGTATATTGTTGCTGGTAATATATATTTTTTACAATATGTGTATTTTTCACTTTTATTGTTATTTTTTTCTTTATGAAACAACAAATGAGTGTTAAAAATAAAGAAAGAGAATAAAAACAAACATACCCCTACCATAAAGAAATGATGGGGTATGCTTGACTTGAAAAACATTGGTACGAATTTCAAATCTACCATAATATGTTTATGTGACATGAAATAACAACATAATTATGTTCCTAAGTTTATATGAAAATTGATGAATCCAAATCCATAGACACTTCCTTCCGAAGTCATGTGCTATTGAATGAGGAACATGTAAATAAATATGGGATACTAATAGATGAAAACACACAAAAATTGTTGGAAACATGTGTAAGTATGACATAATAATTTTTTTTCTTTAAATTTCTATTACATAATAATGACTATATATTTTCCTATATTTTCTGTCCAACTTAGAAAAAATAATCATCAACACTAGTACCAGATGAAAACCTAATATTGGTGGCCTTGAAGTGTCCAGAATAGTATGACCATATTAGAGGTGTGGGTTTTGGGGTGACACCTCAAACATATTTTGGGAAAATAAAACCACATGAGGATAAAGATAAAGAAATGAAAGAGATAAAAGAATGCTTAGATACCCTTGAAGAAAAATTTCATTGGCATTCTAAGTTGATAGAAAATGTTATGGGGGGGTGGGGGGAGCAAAGAGAATAAACAACTCAAGAACGACCATTTTGTGAAGATCCACCCCACCCCCACCATCTTTTAGGAGAGATATTCCCCTAAAGGATATTTCTTATATGAGTTAATCAATATTCTAATTTTTTTGAAATGTGAATCAGGAAGACATTGATACCTCTATTATACTGATATCATATAGGGTCAAAATGACTATGATTTATATCTATCAACACCCACCCATCACCTTGTAGTGAGGGATACCGTGTTCAATATCCAAGAAGACACTTTACAGAAAATAAAACATCCAACATATCACATGATAGTGGCAATTAGAATATCTCATGAGCCAAGAAATAAACTACCTATTCCACTTGATGATGAAAGAATTAATAAAATTGACCAAGATATTGGAACATTCATAGCATGGACATCATATATTGTAAAAAAACATGTCAACAATAAGGTATTCATTTCTAATTTATTTTTCATGATAAACCTTTAATAATTAATAAAAAAAGGTTTAAACTGATGAATATTAATACAAATGGAAAACGAGAAGGAGGTGAAATGAAAGGTTGAATAAAAACCATCTAAAGGATCAACCAACCAATCAAAAAGATATTTATAAATATTCTTTAGCTCACCCATTCAATATCCACATTGACTAACATTGAAGGTTCATGAAGATACAAATTTAAAAAGTGGTAGTAATCACATAGTTAATTTTTAAGAAAAAATGTATAGAGAAGAAATTATAGAATAAATTTAGATCAAGAATTTAAATTAAATCCTCAAGTATAAATGGATAGGAGTCTCAGTTTCAAATGTATACATGAAGTGTCATTTCATGATTTTTTCCAATACCTAATAGACTATGTTAATTCTGAATAAAAACATTTCACATATTTTTTAGGCATATATATTAATACTAATTGAAGGGATTAAACCATGAAAATAAATTTGGAATCATTATTCCTCACATCACTTCTACATAAAAAAAAGAAATATAATTAAAAAACTGAATGTAATAGTAGAAAAAATGGCCAAATCATTTGAAAGAAAACTAACGAATGATAGACTCTTTTTAATACCAACAATATAGGGATAAAACCCTACAATTTAATTATATCAAATATATTTTCATTTATTTCATTAATTATTTTTTTGGGTGTTTTTTGGAAAAATTGGTTACTCATTTTGGTAAATTTGGATACTCCAATGATTTATTTCCCAGATTCACTGCACAGATACCCAAAAAACCAACCACACATGATGAAAATTTTAAATTTTTAATACACTAACTAAAATATTTTAGAACTAAAATTAAAGTTATATATTTTATATTATGTTTTAATGATAATTATATTATGATAGGTTAGTATTTAAATATCATGAAAATCATGGCATGAGTACAATCAATGCGTATAAGAAGCCGGAAAAGTTCTACAATTGGAAACGTATCAGGGTATATATAATAATATTTAACTATCCAAACACATATAAAAATAAATTAATTATTTTTTTCAATGTTTATGCTGTGTATGAAATAAACAATTGAAAAATATTGTGGTTATTATGTTTATAAATTTATGAGAGAGATCATATACCATCAACAAAATAACATCCCTAAAGAGGTATTTTCAAAGATAATTATCATTTCATTTAAAATATTTATTAATACTTTATGTATTTATATTTTTATATTACTACTATGAATATCAAGAATTATTGTATTCACAAGAAAAAATAGATTTATTCAAAAATTAATGGGAAGCATACCTGATGGCAGAATGTACACATATATCATGAAAATGGGACATTCATAGATGTAATGGATTGTTTCATATTTATGTTTAATTTTTTTTCTCATATAATAATTTTTTTTCTTATATAGGTGGATTATTTTGTTCATGTTGGGGTGGTTTTTTTGAATCTGTTCATGCTCGTGAGAGATTGGACTTCGAAGCTAAAAATGAGATAATAAAAATAAAGAAATGGGTCAAGAATGTATATAACTATCATGGAAAGCTAAATTACTACTACTATTTGATTATTTTTTTCATTATTTTATCTACTATTTGTAAGTTAATTTTCTTATCATTTTTATCAATTATTTATTTATTTATTTTCACAGAACTTTTAGGAATTCATATTTTTTTTCAACTATCTGTAATAAGCCATAAAAGAGATACCATGTTCCTTTCTTCCAATGTTATCATGATTTCTATTACCTTTATTTTCATTGTTGTTAATTATATATATATATATATATTTTTCCATGTTTTTGCTTCTGATTGGGTGAAATCATTCCATTTGGTTGTTGTTCGATGACTGGGCGCTATTTTCCAGCCAATGGGGATTGAGAACTCCCTTAGGGTATCTGATGGGTCGGGTCAGGTATTGGTTTGAGAGGGTATTCAGGTAAGTTCATTACAGTTTGGTATCAAATGTGGTCTACTCTTAAGATTTATAGTCTTCAGATGCCTGTTAGATTGAAGAAAGTATTTTTAGGACTTTAGAGGTATGTTGTGGTGAGTACCTTACCAGCTCTTACTATGATGAGACTCAAGTTACCATGCGATGTTGGGATGTGTGTATCCTATCTTGAGTTCTTGTAGTTCATCTTAGTTTTTGATTATGGGTTTCTTGTTTGAAATGAGATTATTATGTTGTATGATCATTTCATTTGTTTTGGTGTGCATCGGTATGGATCTGAGACATGTTCTATGAGTTCCTCAGGAGGGTGGAATATATACTTATTAATGGAATCCTATTATGGATTAGAATTTCATTGAGGTAATCATGAGATAAGTTCGTGTTTTTGATCAAAATATACCATAAGTTTATAACACAGTTGTTGAGATACATCGAGAAGCTATAGGAGATATGGATCGATCATGGTAGTTCTTCCATGAGAAACCACCATCCTTTAAAAGTAATAATGAACCTCAAGAGGCATAGGAATGGGGTAAAAATATTGATAAGATCTTTGAATTCCTAGAAACACATGACAATATCAAGGTGAAGTGTGCAACGTTCAAACTTGAGTGTCATAGAAAGTGACGGTGGGATTCCATAATACAAGTAGATAAGCATGCAGGCTTGACTAAAAGGGTTTCAAGACTCTCTTCTTATAACAGTTTTTTCCAGAGTCACTAATCAAAGTGAAGTATCTCGAGTTCCTATCATATTAGTATGGAGAGTTTTTGGTGTTGGTGTACCCTAATCGGTTTTATGATTTATTTCATTTTGTACTGGAGGTTGTGAAGAATGAACATCTGAAGGCTTAAAAGTACCTGTAGGGTTTGTGGTCAAATATAAGATTGCAAGTATTCATGTTAAAGTTTTTAACTATGTGGAGAAAGTGGATAGGGATATGATTGTATAGATGAACATTCCAATAATTGTTTTATATTCCACCCTTATCTTTCACCTAGTGGCAGTTTGAGTGGCGTACCAGGGAAAAAGAAGAAGTGAAAAGATCATCAAAGGAGTAGTGGAGGTGGTTCTCTATAACATGACTCTTAAGAACCTCCAGTTGTATCTAGTGGTGTGCCTATGAATTTCTATCAATGTTTCAAGGTTGGACACACATGAAATTCTTGTCCTTCACCCTCTAATATGTGTAGATGCTATGAGAATTATGGTCATCTACGACATTTCTTTCAGGCTATGTCTACATTGTGATATGATCATGGATCATTGTATTCAAAGGATAATACGGTGAAGTACAATGCTTAAAATTCTTCAAGGCTCTAGACAAAGGCCTCAAGAGTAAATCACCTTCACACAGTAGATGAGTTTCTAGTAGAGGTAGACGTAAGTCCAACAATAGTATGAGGTATCATATTTATTGCATCCTCAGTAGTGATTTATTTATTTGATACTAATTATTCCCACTCATTTATATCTTTCCATATTATTGATATGCTTAACCTACCGACAAAACTCATGTACTTTATTATGGAGTTAGCGACACCTCTTGGAAAGTGGAAAGTGTAGGGGTTTCAGTGTCCTTATTTTATGTTTTCGATATTTGATATAGAGCTAGTCTGGGATTTTCTTATTCTTGATTTTGATATGATCTAAATCATCATATTGATATATTTTCTTGTTGATTATCCAGATAAGATCAAATTTTATCACTGGCATGTCTCATTTCTTATGGATGATGGGATCTCATAGGTGTTTCAGAGAGATTGGGATCTGAGGTCTGGCTATGCAGAACCTTCCCACCTAGAGCTCAGGAGTTTGTTTGTTGCTGTTGTAGTTGTGCCCAATGACATTTCTTTTATTGTTGATCTTCACATTGTTGTTCGTGGGTTTACTAAAGTTTTCCCAAAAAATTTATCAAGGCTTCCCCCAGAGAGGGAGGTATAGTTCATGATTGAACTGGTTCCAAGAACATAGCCAACATTCAATACTTATTATAAATGACACCAGTAGAGTTGGAATATCACAATATCAAGTTGGATGACCTGTTAATTTTTTTTTGTTTTCCTTAATGTTTCACCTTGTGAATCCTTAGTGTTCTTTGCAAATAAGGTAGATAATTTATTCCTATTGTGTGTGGAAAATCAAAAGTTGAACTGGGTAACAGTTAAGAACTAGTATCTTTTTCCTCACATGGATGATTTTTTTGATCAATGAAATGTGGTAAAATGGTTCTTGAATATTGATCTTTGGTTGGGTTATCATCATCTCAGTGTTTGGGAGTGTGATATATCGAAGACGTCTTTTTGGAGTTGGTATACCCGTTATGAATATCTTTTGATGTAGTTTGGTATGAATAACACTACAATTGTGTTTATGAATTTGATGAATCAAATATTCCTTTATTATCTCAACATTTCTGTGTTATTTTTCATGGAATATATTTTAGTTTACTCAAGATCTGAGCATGAGAATGAGAAGCATCTTATTTTGGTTTTAGAAATCCCAAGAATTCTCCGTTTGTATAGAAAACTTTCAAAATGTGGCTTATGAATTTAAGAAGTAAAATTCATAGGGTATATGTTTTTTTAGCATGACTTATCAGTTTATCCTAAGAAGATAAAGGCTTTATTGTCCTGGGAATATCTACAAAATGTTTTTGATATTTAGAGCTTCCTTGGTCTTTCTAGATACTATCAATGGTTTGTAAAGTATTTCTCAATGTTGGGATCATATTTGTCTAATCTTAACATGAAAAGGGTGAAATTCACATGGGATGAAATGTGTTAGTGTTCATTTGATGAGCTAAAACATCTTATGACATCGAATCCTATTCTAATCTTACTTGAGCCCAGTAAGGGGCATGTGGTTTTCTGTGATGATTCTAGTATGGGTTTGGGTTTGTGATCATACAGGATGATCATGTGGTGGATTACAACTCGTTTGAGCTTTGACTACATGATAAAAATTACCACACTCATAATTTAGTGATTTACAAAGTAATGGATGTATTTAAGTGTTGGATCCATTATATTTTTTGGGAAAAGTTCACAATCTTTTTTGACCATAAGAGTTTGAGTTATAACTTCTCTCAGAAATACTTGAATCATAGATGGAGGTAGTGGGAGGAATAAATTCATAAGTTTAACTTAAATATCACCTACACCATAGGGAAGGGTAATTTCATTGTAGACACTCTTAATAGGAAAGTTACATCGTAAGATTTTGGGAATAAAAAAATAGGGGAACCTTATGGGATTTTTGATCAGCTACATCTGGATACTCAAGAGGATGTTTCAGGTATGTTTATGACCAATGTTCTCATATAATCATCTATCCTTGAGTATATTATATCAAATCAATAGATTTATAAAGATTTTATAGGAATTAGAGAAACCCTATATGGTGGGGAGACTATTTTTGGTTGGTCTCTCTCTTTATATGGTATTCTCATTTTTGGGGATCAGTTTGTTATCCCAGCATTTGTGAGGAACTCAATTTTTTTTTAATTTTCATAGTTATTTATGATCCATTCATATGGGTGATATGAAGATGTATTAAGACATGAGACAAAAAATTTGGTGTTCAGGTATGAAGCGTGACATTTCTGATTTTGTGTCCCACTATTACACCTTCCAACAGATAAAGCCAGATCATTTGAAACCTTTTGGTTTTCTCCAGACTCTTCTAGTGACTATTTAGAAATGTGATGAGGTATCTATTTACTTTGTTATTATATTAACATAGGATTTGTGAGGAGAAAATTATATCTATGTGGTGATTTATTAGATGACAAATTCGAATAATTTCATTTCGATCAAGGACACCAGTAAAGTTGAATACCTGGGCAAGATGTATGTGAAGGAAGTTATGTGGTTACATGGGGTTTCCTATATCGTTATTTTAGAGATGGATCTTAGGTTTACTTTGAGGTTTTGGAGTGGTCTCCAAGAGGTGATGGGGAATCATGTCAGATTGAGTACGACTTATCATCCATAGACAGATGGTCAGATGAAGTGTGTTAATAAGTTTCTATAGGATAAGCTTTGTGAGTGTTTCTTGGATTTTGGTGGATCTTTAGATAGCCATCTGGGACTGTTTGAGTTTTATTATTACAAAATTTATCAGAAATCAATTAGAATAGATCCTTTTGAGGTTTTGTATGATCATTCATGCATGTCACCTATTTGTTGGGCAAAGGTGGTTGAAGCTTCTTTGGTTGGACTAAGTTGGTTTAGGAGACGTCTGTGAGGATTCAGGATATAAATTGATGTTTGGTTACAGTGTAGAGTAAATAGAAATATTATGTGGATCAAAAACACCATATTTTAGAGATTTCAGTAGGTGACTGATTTTTCTTGAATGTTTCTCCTCAGTTGGGTCACCATCATCTTGGAAAATAGAGGATGTTGGCTTTGAGATATGTTGGACAATTTTAGGCTATTGAGAGGTTTGGGAAGGTTGCTTATTGGTTGGAATTTTTAGCTTAGTTAATAGGCATTCATGATGTTTTCCATTTATCATAGCACAAGAAATATCATCCTAATAATTTTCACATTGTGAGTTGGGAAGAACTTGAGTTAGAGCCAGATGTTTCTACTATTTCATAACTAGTTGAGATTGTTGAATCTCAAATGAAAGTCTTTCATGGTAAATATATTTCATCGATCAGAGTGTTATAGAAACATGGATCATATTCTCATGAGACTTGGGAACGTGATTCATTGATGAAGGATCAGTGGCCTCACCTCTTTATCATACTTCATTCTTCCACATGACTTCTCTAGGATGGAATGTCTTTTGTTGGGGAGTTTGTAACATCCCGTTACTATCTTGTAGGTAATTACATTGGCTTGTCTTATTTTCCTCTTTAATTTTGTGCGTGTTGAGACTCATGAGGATGGAGAGAATATTTTGGGTAAAATAACTCAATATTTGGGGTTTAATGTTTCTTTGAATTAATGGAATTTGGGTATAAATGTGTTAATGTATTTATGGGGTTCTCCTTGAGTTTGTAAGATTCTTGAGTTGGTTTTAGAGTTTTATATTATACGTTGGGTGGTTACATGATGTGTAAAGGGGTTACATGATGTGTACTTGATCTATAGACACAAGTAATTAAATGTGTACACAACGTGAAAGGATTACACAATGTGTAATGGTTATATGACATGTAATGATAAAAGGTCAATTTTAATTAAAAAATCACAAGGGTTTATTCTTTATTTACATAAATTTTAAAGGGATTACACACCATTTTATTGTCGAAGAATAGCTTTTTAGGGCGTCCTGAGAATGATATTTCATTTCATTCTCCCATATCACTTTTTATCTCGACCTTGAAGGCCTCTTTGGTGATTTTAGGAGTCTCCGTTTAATCTGGATTGGTCTGTTTGGAATTGTTTCATCATAGCAGGTGGTTCTCATCTCTCTAGGTGAGTAGGCCTTTCTATTTCTTTGTTTCCTTGATCACGATAGTCCTGTGACATTGTATTATCGGGTTCATTGATCCGTAATGATGTTTCATCTTCTTACTCTTCTAGATTTGTGGTGCGATCTTATTCCATCACTACAAGGAAAAAGGGTTTTGTGGAAGTTTGGAAAACTTCCACTAAATATTCCATAAAAATTATTTTCGAGGTGGTTTTTTAAAACTACCACTAAATTAAATTATTTATTTTTTAAAAAATTTTAATTTTTTTTAACGACGGTTTATGAAAACCACTGCTAATTTTATGAGAAAAAATAAAAAATAAATAAATATTAAATTATGATTTATTACTAATCAATATTATTTATTATTTATACTCATTTTCATTTAGAATTTTCATTAATTATAATCTGTTAATTATTAATTATATATAATTATTATTTAATAGTTATCTAAAACTTAAATTAATTCTTGTATAATTTGAAAATCATACTTCGACATCGAATGACCATAATTTTTTATACAAGAGTCTATTTTAGGTCCAAAACCAATCAAATAGAAGATTATGGAATGAACTAAAACAACATTAGATAATATTTTTGTAATAATTTAACAAATAAAATTTACTATAGTTCCAAGAAAAGTAGAAAGTCAAACATGAACATCAAACGAGTATAAAATTTGATTTGAGTGTATCTTTAGGCTCTACCACATATCAAATCAAAGCTTAAAATGATCTCTATGCCCTAGTGACTTGGGGAACCTGATTCACATTTTTTGAGGCAAAAAAAGTCCTAAAGGGCCTCCAAAACAGATTTTTTATTTGGGGTACCCCCATTTTTTAACATTTAATGGAATTTAAGCCTCATTTACGGGGGTATTATTATCTTTTTTTAGTGGTGGAAAAAATTTATTCCCAGGGATTAAATTAATATTGATATTACGATTTTGAAGTATTATCATTTTTCATAATGTAGTTTTATTTATAAATAAATATATGCATATTTTATAATATTTACTTATAATAAATAACTTTTATAAATTTATATTTACATAGAAATGCATTTTTAAACATACAAAACATATAGAAATAAATATTTTTTATTCATTTCATTTAAAATAAATAATTATCAATTTTCTTTACCTTATAAAAATGCATTAATTTGTATATATATACATATATATGTAATGTTTATATATAAATATATGTGTGTCGATAAAAATCTATATTAAATTGTATATTATATAATATGTAAATAAATACTTATATTGTGTGTATACATCATATATAAATATATTTTTATATAAATATATCATTGTCAATAAATATAGTATATAAATAAATTTACAGTAAATCTATATGAATATATACACACACAAATATGTAAAAAAATTTAATATATACATATGTGTGTGTATTTATAAATAGATATATATTTATATTTATATTCTAATATATGGAAATAAATATTAATAAATAATATATTTAAGTAAATTTATGTATATATATATATCATACACATTTGATGAGATTTCATGTTCATTTAAGAGTGTCTTCATATGTTTTTCATGTCTTTTATGATTTTATTCCATTTATTTACATTCCTATTGATTTGATTATGTTGTAATTATTGTTCTTTTCCCTCTTTAGGTAATTTAAAATCAAATATATATATATATATATATATATATTTATGAATATTTTTGTATATTTACATACATTTGTTAATATTTATACACATTTATGTTAATATATTTTTATATCATATATGAGTGTGATTATATATAATCATGTAACATAAATGTGTGTTTATATTTATTTATGTAAATTATATATATATATATATTTATAGATATTTATGTCCATTTATTATTTATCAATTATTATTTATTATTCATTATTTATTATTAATTAATTATTAATTAATTATTATTGATTATTGATTTATTATTTATTGATTTGTTTTTATTATTAAATTATTTTTAAATAACTATTTAATATTTATTTAATATTAATTATTTAATATTTAATAGTTATTATTTATTAATTAATTACTCATTTGTTGTTTATTATTTATTTATTTATTATTCATTTATTGTTTATTAATTATTAATTAATTAATTATATCTTTATGTATTTATTTTTAAATTTTTTATGTGTTTATTATTTATTTATTTATTACTCATTTATTGTTTATTTATTTATTATTTTTATATTTATTATTCATTTATTAATTATCAATTATTAATTAATTAATTAATTAATTAATTATTCTTTGTTTTCTTTATGTATTGATTCATCTTCTAAGGTTTCAAAGGTCAAACTCACCACTAAGTAGGAAAGGTCCAAGGCATGAATCATGAGGATTCTTATCCAAGATAACTCATAGTTGGAGTGAGAAACTATAGATGAATCTATCAATGACTTTGAGAATGAAATTTCTTATTATGGTTACTAGGTTGTGTTTCTAGATGAGGGCATGTCACATTGTTTGACCCCTTTCATTTCCCTTATTTTATTTTTCTCTCTTTTAATAAATGGCCAAGAGCTTTACTTCTAGATATATCTTTTCGGTATTATTTATGTGTTTATTATTTATTTTCTTATTATTTTTTATCATTTATTATTATTTATTATTCATTTATTATTTGTTTATTTTTATTATTTATTGAATATTTTAGATTATTGATTAATTATTTTTAAATTATTTATTGAATATTTATTTATTTATTTATTTAATATTTAATATTTATTTAATATTTAATTATGATTTATTTATTTAATATTTAATATTTATTTAATATTTAATTATTATTTTTTTATCTTGTATTTACAATTTATTAAATATTTAATATTTATGTATTATTTATTATCATTTATTATTTATTATCATTTATTATTTCTTATAATTTGTTATTTATTATCATATATTATTTATTATCATTTATTATTTATTATCATTTATTATGATTTGTTATTATTTATCTATTATTATTATTATTTATCAATTATTAAATTATTATTTATTTATTAGGTATTTATTATTTATTTAATAATTATTTATAATCTATTTATTATTTATCTATTATATATATTATATATATTTTATTGTTTATTTATTACTTCTTTATTATTTATTCATTATATATTATTATTTAATATTATTATTTGTTTTTTATCTCTATATGTATTAGTATATTACATACTCTTTAGTCACCATATGAAGAGCTTGCTGGAGTGGTAAAGTATTTGTAGTATTTCCAAGAAGTAAGGGGTTTAAATATAAAAACCCTAGCCTTTTACGCATATCATTACATGATTTTAAGTATAGTTAAACATAAAATTACAATCCAAGGATCGTAATGTCTTGTGTCTTAGAAGACTAGGTACATAAAACTGAAAACATGGGACTAAATAAAACATTTCTTTATTTATCATTCATTATGAGATCATAAATTCCTTTGATCCCTTATATCTGTATAGGATAACCTGGGGATAACATGAATACAGGGATGAGTTAAAAACCCTAGTAAGGGAATAAATATTAAAATAAACATTAACACATGGGTTAGAAGACATAGCATAATGATATAAAAAGGCATAGAACATGATTTAACATAAGGAATCATAACATGGGATCATAAAATCATAGATTCATATTAATGTGGAAGCAACATAAAACATGACTTTATCACGATTCCATAATCATTGCACATAGAGGATCATGATTCAAGGCTCATTGCACATAGAGAAACACAAATCAAGTCTAACCACCAAGATCTTTGCACATAACATCTCATGAGACTAAACATTACCTAATTCATTGGAGTGATATCTAGGTGCAAACATCATAACATATCAATGAACATGTGTTCCACATGAATAATCATACATAAGGAATCAAACATAAAGAATCAAACATAAACATAAGTGTTACCCATAGTAAGAACTGGGTATCATAATATTATCAAAAAGGCATAATATAAGGGAATATCACAATGGTGTCCATGTAGGTATGGATTTAAATCATAAATTGAAATTAATAAATGAAAATAGGCATATATCATGATAACTGATGTCAAAATGAATTGAATATATATAAAAATGAAATTTAAGAAACTTTAGAAATAAAACATTTTAGTGTATTTTAAGGAAAATATTAAAGAAAATTTTAACCAAAAAAGGGAATAATATTTTATATAAAACCATAAGAGAACTAGAAAAGTTTTCATAATAAAATGAGTGATTTTATAAAAATAGTGGTGGATTAAAAATGGATTATAGTGCACTTGAAATTAGGAGAAAATTTGGGATGTTCCCTTAAATTGGGATAGCTTATCCAGAAGAATCGAGTAAGAAAGATTTCAAAAACATGTATATCCCTAAAAAATAAGGATGAATGGATCTTCATACATGATTTTGGAAAATATATATAGAATTTATAAGATTTACATAAAAAGAGAATAGGATTTCATTTTGGTGAAAAGAGAGAAAGAATAACCCGAAGGAATAATGGACGTTCGGGTAGAATCCCTTACCTTAATTCCAAAGGTGTTATTCACCTAATATTAATGTCCTAGATAATAAAATTAGGTTCATTAATTAATAATTAAAGAACCATTTATACATGTATTGGATTTATTATAACTTTATTAAGTTCATTTATGATTTTTTATGGGTTAAGAGATTCAATTTAATCCTTTGGGAGCGTTTCTTTCCTTGGTTTTCATGATCGATTTACTTGTATAAATGTATGGAAGGTCATATAAAGTGTTTTTAATTATCCTTAATTTAACTTATATGTTATTAATTATCTTCCATAGGTTAAATCAGTATTATATATCATTTGGTTTTATGGCTTGAGGATGAATCATTTGATAAATAGTTAATGATAATCTTTTGGGTTTATTTTGGCGGTCTTCGATCACAACAAACTCATTTTGTTTTATAAATTAATATCATGTGAGAAAAATAATTATAGAACATGAAATATGATATAATATATATATTATAATTTTTTTCAACAAAAAAATGGTTTTAGGATCATCCTTGAAGATGGTAATGGAAATTGAAAACTTCATCGCCCTTGAATGTGATAAATTAACACACCACAGATGATGTTTTCATATTAAATATAAAAGGAGGGAGAAATAGAGATAATGATTAATTATTCCATTAGAATAAAAAAATTCCTATATATGTAAGGTACCATAGTTATCATACCATTTGTATTAGGGGAGGTGAGGAGAGAAAAATAAAAAGAAAGGAACTTGAAATGAAATTAAATGAAAAGGAAGAGGGTTTTACCTATTGGATCATTCTTCTTGAAAACTGCTTTATAGGATTGGTTTTGGTATTTTATTAAGATAAAAATATCCTAAACACGGGGAAGGGTATTTGGAGGTGATTTTATAAGAATTTGGACAAGGTTCAAGGTTTGAGAGGTGTAATGAGAAGAGGTGGTGAGGGGTGGTATTTATAGTGGAGGAGAGGAGTGTTTTCTCATTATTTAATTCATTAGTTTATTATTTTCCTCAAGACAAGAAAAAGTGTTGATTATTGAGACTAAATATAGTAATTAAATCATGTTAGTTTGAACCAATTGTGATTAAATCATCCATGACTCAATGAATATTGTATTTAACTTATAATGTATATATACCGTAAATTATTGTAATTTATTATTAAAAAAAACCCAAGTATTTCAAAAAAATCCCAAAACTTCACCCTAAACTTTTTTTGATGTGTATAATTCAAAAAGTAACTCCATTTTATGAAAATAATTTTATAAATATGAGAAATTTAATTTTTAATTAAAATCATAATTTACTTGAAAAATATAGATTTTAAATTATAATTGATTTTATATCACGTAAAAAAATTTAAAAAGATCTCATAAAATTATCTTATAATCATAAGAAATCAAGACACTAATTTATTAATACATTTTATGAAAATTAATTTTCTTTTAAATTATTAAATTATTTATAAAATTGTTATTAAATATTTATGAGTTACAAAAATACTGACACTTAATTATTATTTTTTAAAATATTTGTTTACTTATGCTATGATATAATCATATAATATTTTCACTTATAAGATGGATAAAATTCATTTATACATTTATTTGTGAGGTTAATATTCAATTATGCAGTTTATTATTCATAAGGGCATGTTACTATTCCAAAGGTCAATTTACTATTCCTTTGGTATATGTTCCTTAACTTATAGAAATGCCTTTTATTTCATTGATTATTCATTTATAAAGTTTTTATTGTGTTATTAATGTGAATTTATGTGGTTATACTATATGAAATAATTATAGGAATGAAATTTCAATGATAAAAGTTTTGGGTTGTTACATCAAATCTCTCTTAGCACATTTATATGCCAGATTTATGTATTCCATGCATGAAATTCATGATACTATAAATAAATAAGTAAATAAAAATAAGTAAATAAGACTAAGTAAATTAGAATAAGTAAATAAGAATAAATAAATAAACAATAAATAAATAAAGCTAAGTAACTTTTCTGAGGTTACCCCAAAAGAGCATTTCAAGAGGTTTATCTTCATATTCTGTTGTAGAAGTTTATTCAATTTAGTCTCTAGATCAACCAAGTGATTGTAAAATTTTATTAATTTGACCACAAAATCATCCACATAACATTAAAAAAAATTCCCTAAGAAGAATTTGAAGATATGGTGCAAGGCATGTTGATATGTTGCACTTGCATTCTTTAAACCAAATTGAATTACCCAATAGAAAAACACAACTTAAGGGGATCTGAATTCTGTAGATTATTCATTATATAGGGCCATATAGATTTGATTATACCCAGAGTATCCATCCATGAAGGAAAGATCTTCATATCCAGCTGTTACATCAACTAGAAGCTATGTTATTGAAATTGGAAAGTCATCTTTAGGACAATGTTGGTTAAGATCTCTGAAATAAATGAAAAATATGATTTTCCCTTTCTTCTTTTTCATTGGGACAATTTTTTCCTACCATTTGGTATACTAAACCTCCCTAAAAAATTTATCCTTTATAATCTTATCAACTTTAGCTTCAATTTTAGAGGCATGAGTTGGATGTGTTATTCTTGCTGCCTGCTTGAATCCTCAATGTTCTTCTAGAAAACCCAAATGATGAGTGGCTATATTGGGATTAAGTCATGGAATATCTATATAATTCCAAGAAAATATATCACGATGTTGCTTTAAAAATAAATTATCCACCTCTTTCTCTTCATAATTCATGGACACACTAATTAGAGTGGGGCGTGGATCTTTTTCTGTACCTAGATTTATTTCTATGAGCTTATCCACAGTGGTAGAGACACCTTCCTCAAATGATGGAGGAGCATCCCTGAGATATTCCTCTTCTTATTCATTATGTGTTATTTCATCTATTTATACTTTCATAGTAGACTATGAATCAAAACTTTCAGATTTAGGAGAGGAGTCAGTATTTGAACATCCTGAAGAAGATGCCACCATTTTTGACCCTACTGATGATGAAGGGTCTTTCTCGGGTAATAAATAGGAGATGATGGATTGGAAATCAACATATTTTCCTTCTTCTATAATTTCTAAAACTTCTTCTATTATAATTTAGGAAGTATAGACTTTCTGTAGTTCAGTGG
This sequence comes from Viscum album, assembly GCA_963277665.1. Classification (NCBI taxonomy): domain Eukaryota; kingdom Viridiplantae; phylum Streptophyta; class Magnoliopsida; order Santalales; family Viscaceae; genus Viscum; species Viscum album. The sequence goes on along the minus strand of OY728126.1, from coordinate 806,940,158 downwards.
ATGAAATGAAGACATCTCCATTTAAGCTTCCATCACTGCTTGGTAAATCAAAAATTACTCCCATTCTCTCAGGTCCGATTGCCGTAATTGACAGTATGGAAGTTACTATATGAATTCTTGGATTTTGGGTTAACTTTTCAATTTGGTTGATAGGAAAAAAATAATATGTACTCAAATGTATGAATGGGTTTTCTGGGATCTTTTAAAAACCATTCGGAGCATTAATTTTGGTTACCTCCTTTGTCATGGACCTCATTCCCTTTGTATGGTAAAACTCTTCCTCAATGTATTGAGATTCATGTGTTTTGAACTGATCCTTATCACCATACAATTTCACAATTTGACCATTGAAATAGTACTTAAGACATTGATGGTATGACAAAGGTATGTCCACATGTTGATGGAGCCAAGGCCTTCTAAGAAGAATGTTGAAGGTTGTGTCCTTGCGAACAAACATGAAATATGAATTAGATACAAGATCTCCAAACTAATTTCTAAGTGTAATCTCACCCATAGTTTCTTGATCATTCTTGTCATATCCTTGCAATATTAAATTAGAAGGAGATAAGTCAGATTTAGTAAGGCCCAATTGAAAAAGTGTACAAATGGGAATGAGGTTGACTCTAGAGCCATTATCAATAAAGGATTGTCAGATGTCTATTTTATTGACCTTTCTAGATAGATAAAGGGTATAATATGTCCATGTAAAACATCATATTAATCATAATCTGTAAAATATATGATTTCATGACATTCTGTTGGATCATTCTCTATATAGTAAACTTCCGCAACAACAACTTCAGATTCAAACTCTTGAGTACTTAACAAAGCCTCAATAAATGCTTCTCAAAGATCTTTTGACAGAATTAAGACATCCAAAATTGACAACTTGGTCAGTACTTGGGCCAATTATTTCAAGACATCATACTTTTGGTCTAAAGGTATGCTTTTCCCAGCATGGAGATGTGGTTTTGCAGGTTCCTTGGAAGTTGATGCTTCTGATGTAGATGTACCTTGTGTCAGAGTAGAAGCTAAAAATACTCCTGGATTTGGTAAATTAGACTGACTAGGTCTATTTAATTATAGAGGGGAATATGGTGTGACTTCTAATCGGTCCTCCAAAATAATAATGTCAGGATTGAACTTGTCTTTCCTGGAAGAATCTCCTTGTTCTTGTTGAGCTTGCTGAAGGGCTCTTCCACGGGTTTCCTCCACATACAAGGTTCGAGTAGGGGTAAAGTTAAAATAGTGACTTCTAGAATTCAAAATTCATCCCCTATATACTTGACCTTGGACTATTTCTATGGTTCCCTAATTGGGTACAAGGAAATATGGATCATTATAATCAGAATCACCATTGGCATAAGGATCTGTTAAGTAGATGAAATTGATGGAACCAAAGATCAATTCTTCATCTGATAAAGATTCTTCCTGACAGGTTAATTCTGGTCATGTCGTTTGGTGGGGTAGTGCATGTTCTTTTGAAGCATATGACATGAAATATTCTAGGGTCAAGGAAAACTTTTTCCTTAACATGAGCTCATCTTCTTCTAACTTACCTTCTTTCCTTCTCATCACCTCGTTTCTTTGAGGGTTGACCTTTTTATGAAGGTGGTTTTACTTTGTACGAAGTAGTGGAAGACACAATTAGTTGTTTCAAATGTGTTTATAGAATGGAATGAGATAGGTTGATCATTTTTCTAATCATCCAATCATCATATTTCTTTACATCTTTTACTTTTTACTTTCTATCATTTGACTTTTTCCTATAGATCAGTAGAAGTAACACATGCTACTTGAGCTGACAAAAATTTCAGTTTCACTTGTCCAGAGTATACCAGTTTTGTAGGAGGTCCTTAAAAACAAAAAAATTTTGAATGGGATGTCCCAACATCTGGTGAAAGGGAAAAAATTCATAAGATATTTATCTCCTTATTTGTTTGGTTTCTTCAGGCTTGAAAACTAAATGAATTTGTTCTCCAGAGTTAAGATGAAGTAACTGATAACTTGTTCATTATAGAAGAAAGAAAATTTGTTTCTTAATTCCTCAAATTGTTTTCACGTTTGATCTCTTCGATCATCTTGATGAGGCGGTGTTTTCTGCTGACGCTCTGGAGGCGGAGCCCTCCGATACGATGAAGGTCTTGAAATGGAACTGGGTAAAGGTGATTGCCTGAGTGTAAGAGTAGCAGCCTCTGCTTTCCCTACTATCCTTCCCAGAACTGATGGAATTAAATGAGTTTTAGCCTTAGTTTCTATAATATAATCTTCTATATATTAAGAAATTAAAGTAATGTCTTGAAACCCTCTCATGTATTTTATAGGGATCAGTGGTGTATGTAACTCATCACAAATATTTTCCACACAAATTGGAAGCAACTCTTCTTAAGTGAGTGATAGACTTAAAGAATATGTTTATACCTTCCATCGAGCAATGAAATTTTATACTATTCTATTCTCCCTTTTTTTAATAAGTAAGATAAAAAAATATTGTATTCGGTAATGTTGAGCTAAATTGAAGAAGGAATTTCTGACGGAGATCTTCCCATCCTGTAATTGATCGAGATTGAAAACTTGTATACCATACAAAAGCTGGTCCTTGTAATAACTGTACAAAACACCTAAAATTTACTGCTTATTGTTGTTGAGGAGTTCCCATCATGGGATCAAAAAGAGAAAAAAATGCGTTAAAGTGTTGTTCCGGATCTCCCGAACCATTATAGATTGGAAATGTAGTATTCAAAAAATTTGGTGGGGAGGAATCAGGTCCACCTACTCGGGGTAAACTTTATTTTATGACTGAAATGGAACACATCATTCCTCCATATCTTCCAATTGAGTTTTTAATGCCTCAATTGTGTTAATAATTATTTGGGAAATATCCGGATGAACTGGAACCTGTGCAGGTACAACAACTGGAGCTTGAGATGGTGCAATGACCAGCAAAACCACTGGTTATGGTGCTGGTATTTTCCTTGGATAACCTACGGGAAAAGGATTATCAGGATGTGTTTTATACTTCCTTGGATATGTACCCAATGGAGGGAATTCATTGTCTTCATATGTAGTTACCACAAATCTTCTTTGCTAAGGAGCTCCTATAGAATGTGCAAGTTGTGGATCCACCTGGGGAGTATGTCTAGTAGAAATAATGCTTCAAAGTAACTCTATATTGAGTCTTTTCAACTCATTCTTATCCTATTATTATTGTGAAAATATATCTTCAAGAGAAATATATTGACCTTCTCTAGTGGAAAAGTGAGTTGCAATATGACTTTTAGCTTTTATCTTATTAGATTCCTTTTAGAAGGGTGGGAGTTGGTTATTTGAAGTCATACCAAGATTCTGGGTAAGCCTTTGATTTTGGGTCTGTACACCTTCTTCATTTGATTTAAGGACAAGAACTCTATCTTTTGATTCCCCTGAAATAGATTCATTTTATGGAGGATCTTCTATAATTATGTTAATGACATTTACTGATGCATAATGCATTGATGGAATTCTGTCATTATCTTTCTAAGATTGTATCCCTCTGTATATTCCATGAGACTCTGTTCTTACATATTATGGATTATTAGGAGTTGTTTGACGGACAATAACCTGAAGGGAATCTTTGGATACTTCAGTTGTGCGCTGTCTTTGTGGATTCTTCTCTAATCGTAAGAAAAATGACTTCCATTGAGGAGGGGATTGTAGATGTTAAAAATCCCCCAGCCCTGTAGGTTGGGGATGTTCTTCTTATTCTTCTTCTTCAAACCATTGAACTTTGTTTAATTAATTTTAAGGTTTAATTAAATGACCCCCAACCCTGGAAGATGAGGTGGTTCTTGAACTTCTATGGATGAGATTCGTGCAACTAATCTTCTGATTTTGCGAATTTTGGTTCAGACATTAGCTGGATGCATTATTAAAAAACCACTCAAATCACCTGTTTCAGAATATCGCTATGCTATTTCAGACATTTGTGTTATCCGATGGCTTAAATCCTCTAAGCGGGAGGCCTACTTATGATTATTAGATGCTTGATGTAAAAGTATCTCAACAAATTGTTTTCTTTGTCCTGACTCTGATGAGAGTTAGTTGAGGCATGTTCTTGAGCGTACATTTGATCACATACAAAATCTATTGATTATAGCCAACCATGGGAAATAACATTGAATAAGACCACTTTTGGTGGGATTTTTTGATTCCAGAGTGGAGTGAAATGTAGTGCTCCATGTACACTCCATCCTCTGATACAAACACTAGATGAGGAATCAGAAATTAACTGGCATAGCCTCTTTAGAGCATTGATGCATGCACACTAAAGAGTTCTCTATTATTTTTCAACATTTTTATGTTGGGAAACTAAGAGAGATGCCAAGTCAATTTGGCATTGCAACCCTTCTATTACCTTTACATGATTTTGATATTCATCATATGGTAATAATTTGGTTTTCAAATGACGAAGAATCATCCATAAGTTGAGGTGGACATATTAAATTCAATATTCTTCCATAAATTCTAGAAAGTTATACTGATAATTTTCCAAAGGCCATAACATGACTGGTATTTCTCCTTTAGCCAATTTTTTTCTCATGTTTAACATATCTTCCTCATCTTTCACTAAAGACTTATCCACTTGGTCTGACCAAAGTGGACATTCTGTATTAGAAGATAAATCACCCAAGGGATTTTTGGATAATGAACTTTCCCTTAAGATTTCTTCTGTTTGATAAAGTGTTTCACCTGTAAATGACAAGGAATTAGACATGACTGGTCTTGTGTTTTCAAGTGCCTTGAGATAGGAGGTCTTTCTCATCACTACATTGTCAATTATAGAACTATATTGGCATTTCGAAATACTACTGCATAGAGGACTTTAATAGATAATTCCATCATTGTGAGAACCACCATAGTGGATTATAGCAAGGGATGAATCCTCTTACTCCTTGGTCTTATGGCCACATGAAGGGTTTCCATGGATCTTATCCAGAGATAGGATCTCTGGATTGACTGAATTTTCATGAAACAAGAATTCATGATGAAGTGTCTGATGGGGAACTTCAGAATTACTACTACCTCTCACATAATTTGGTAATGAGACGGTAGGATCTTGAGCTACAACAGATAAATGTTTGAGGGCTTCAAGAACTCCAGCATTAAGGGGATCCAAATTGTAGTTTGACTCTTTATTTTCTAACCGTGTTTGATGAGACTTCTTCTTGGATGTTCTATTACAATTAGTTGGGTACACTTTTTGGGAGAAGTGATTATCATGGGAAGGTTTATGTTGTTGCCTTGGATTGGTTACTAGAACAGACCGATTACCTCCAATTGGAAGGGGTGTATGTTCACGAAACTGTTGTCCATATGATATGGGAGAGTATTCCCCATGACCCTCCTGGACTGAAATAGAGGGGTGTATCTACTCCGAGATGTCATGCCGATGTGTCATCCAATGTGTGGGCATAGATTTATGGGTCTGTTCCACTAGTACTACTGAAGTAGTTATTATAATATCTTGGCATGCTTCCAGAATATGGGTAGGGACTTACGTTTTCCATTTAATCATTGAAAAGATGTGTTTGGTAACATCAGTATCCAGAACGAGAATATACATCCATTCCGTATCTTGAGTAGTTGTATGTGCCTACTCCTATCCTCCTATTCCTGTCGGTGAGTTTTTACCGTACTCATGCAAGGGGCCAGAGAGTTGGGTCTACCCCGGATTTGTCATCGGAGCTTTTTGACTGACTTCTCCGGGTGCTGCCAAATGATATTTTTTGCAGGATTGATGAACACTGGAAGGTGTATGTGCCTGCTAGCTATTTCTTATCAATTATGGTTTATGGAATTCTGTCAATACTGGTAGATGAGGATATTGGCAGAATTGGTGATTGTAAGAAAGTGTGCATTCCTATTTACCAGTTGCCACCACATTGGACTGCTGGGCTTCTTTAAATGCAGTCAGACGAGCCTACTGACTGGATGATAACTTATAAGCAGGTGTTTGTGCCTATTCATGGCACTCCACCAAATTTATCTGGTGGGATTGGTGGGTTGCTGCCAGAAGAGTCTGCTGGACAACAAAACTATGAAGGGCATGTGTATTTTCCTGCCCGTTGTTTGCCATCAAGTTAGGTTGATGGACTTCTCCGGAGGGGGAAGAGGTAAGAACTTGCTCCCTATTGATCGGACTTTGTCCCTGGTGGTTCATCTTGTGTGCCCAGGTCTGAGAGACCTAGGCCGAACGTCCAGAGGAAACACCCCCATCATGTTGGGGGTTCACTTCTTCACAATTCTTTTTGTAGATATTATTGGTGGGAGTCCTGAGGAAGGACCCCTGCATCCTTGAATTGAGGCCCTGAGTGACCTCTTGATCTACCTCCCTATAGCATGAGAGGAACTGGTTTTTGTGTTCCAGGGATAAAGACCCAAAATAGTTGAAAATGGTGGTTGACAACGTCTGCTTCTTGATCATCGATCATTTTTGGCCAAATGACTGAGGATTGTTATTGACCTGGAGGGCATGTCGGCCATCCTCCAAAGTCAGGATTATACTGTGCTGGTGATACTCCTTTACCAACATGTTGGAGACCCAACATTGAAGATGATGGGTGGGTGATAACATCATTCTTGTGGATGAGGATCCATCCTGATCAGTGGATGGGAAGTTCACATATGTCATCTTCAAGAAATTTATTTTGGACTGAAGGGAATTCTATGGAAAACTTGAAAACAACAATAAAATCTATTAAAGAAACATCTTTTAAATGTATACATGTGTGATTTATTTCTTTTTCTGGACTTCATTTCTCAATTTATAGGGGCCTATAGGTGGGTAACATTGTTAACTTGGTTAAAGATTTATGTCGGGTTCACCATTTTTTTCGTAGTTCCTTGAAACATGTTTTCTAGCTTTAAGAATAATTTCTTCCAAGAGGTTTCCAATGGATTTATTCCCAGAATCAGAAACTTTTAACAGTTATTTATCCAAATGGGACTTTCTTTCTAAAGGAAGGCATTCGTTAAGTTTGAACCTTATGATACTTAGTAATGTGCGTTGGTCGAGAGGATGCGAGGTCGGACTCATTACACCCTGTTGTGTGGAATTATTTTCAACTATGGGACTCTATTTATAAATTTATGATATTTTCATGAATCCTTATTAATTCACCAAGTATAACATAAGTTTACCTTGGAATTTGCGATCACTTTTTAACACGTGTAAATATTAGAATCATCCGTATGTATTCGAGGTTCTCCATTAATGGAGATATCTATATGTATTCGAGATTCTCCATCAATGATATCCTCTTATATACTATTTAGAGATTCTTTTAATCATCTTTATAATGAGAGTAGTTTTTTAAGACACTAAGAAGGGAACTCTAGAATTTATTGTCATCCTCGGAGACAAAGGTTTGTTTTGATATTGGGATCATACCCATGAAATGGGTTACCTACATATCCTTGTGAAAGGAATCAGAACCCTCGTAGTTCGGTGCCACTTAATGTGACACATCATACCTTTTAAGGTCATGTGATAAGGACCTACCCATACAATTTAATTTCATGTGGTATGGATATCTAAGTGAAAGATTCTTAGTCAAAGTTTGGTGTTAGAATTATGCCGAGGTAACCCAATTAACTTGGAAAGGATATGGGTTTCCATGTTATATTAGACCCTATTGGGAATATGACCCCAGGAGAATAGATTTAATTTAAGGTACCGGGTTTTAACCTCAAATAGGATTACTATGTATCCCATGTGAATGGAAATCAAATCCCACACACTTCGATAAATCTCAAAAGAGTATAGTCCTTTGAGAGAAATGAGTTTGGGATTAATTCCTGAAAAGGATTCCTTGACGATTTGGGGGTTTAATTTGGGGATTATTCCTAAGGAGGATTCGCATATTAAGGGAATTAGGGTTGGATTCCTAAAGAGGATATCCAGTGAGCTTGGGCCCTGAGAAGGCTTCCTACATATACCAATTATGGTGGGCATCAGAGTTCTTGTAGTTCATTCCCCGTGAGTGTTTGTGCACATGTTGTAATAATCATGAATTTCTAATCCCACGTGATTCATGATCGGTGTGATAAATTAGAGGATTTGAAACATTTAACAATGATATATACACTTTTCCTCCTCTACTAGTGTAGGAGGGAGAGCCTACGGAGGCCAGGATGGATGAGGGTGAGGCGATGAGCCCTCCCTCTGTTCTCTTCACATTGGACAAGGGTCCAATGAAAGGAAAAAGGGATGAAGGTTAGGGGCTTGCACCTGGATGGCTGCCCTAAAATTGATCCCAGTTGGTGAGGGAGACTTTTAATTTTCTTGAATGAAAAATAAAGCATGAACCTTGTCTTCCCTAACAAAAATTTGAGGTTTTGTCTCTTTGAGAAGGGAGAGGCTAGGACCCAAACACTTATTCTCAGAACTAGAAACTTACCAGCATTGTTCCTGGGATAAAGGTCCATGTGACTGCGGATATACAAACCTTGAGACACTCCATGAATCCTAACCCCATTGTGAAACAAATTTGGGAAACCTCTGACTATGAATATACAAACCCAAATAGGAGACATGATGATGTGTCTTTCCCAAAGGTTTGATAAGTCAAGAGGTTTTGGTGGAGGCTTCAACTGAGTCCCTTTCAGATAAGGGAACCAATGAAAGAGATAACCTACCATGAGTGGCTTTAAAAAGGGTACTTTAGTTGGTATGTAGGCTTTATACCAAGCTCTTCCATGTAGGTACCTCGCACAAGTGTGCTGCGTAGGTACCCCACATTTCTGCGCCACACAGTTGTACCATGTAGGTTTGTATGATGACTGTAGAATATATTTCACAGAGGGGAACCATACCTATGTAAAAATTTTAAAAGAATTTTAAAACATTCTTATCTCATTTAATTATCTCTTCTCTCGTTCTTTAGAGATCTACTTGAGAAAATTTGAGGGATCTGGGAGAAAGAGCTACGAAATGGGAGATTCAGGGAGTCTTTCAACATTTTTAGTCCCTAAAATGGGGAGCTGAAGGTGTAGAGACCCAAAGATTGAAATATATGGACATTACATTACTTTTTTAGAACACTTAATACATAACAAAAACAGAAACCAAATGACCGTAATAGTTTAGTGTCTTTGGAAACTCGGAAAAATAATTTTCTAATCACGGTGAAAGATCTTCAACATCTCCCATAAAGATCTTCCCCTTTTTGTTTTCTTACCAAAAACCTTTCTTTATATCCGGGGGAAAATAAAACATAAAAAGGGTGAGCTCAAATTCTCAGTAAAGGTAAAAATTGAGAACATAAAAAAATCCATAAACATTTGAATGCAAAAACATGAACATAAAATCTAAACATCCAAATCTTGAGCAAAGACATAAATCTTGGAAGTACGTAAGGAATATATCATAAAGGAATATCCATCATGATAAAATATCATGGAAATAAAACATGTATTTGTGGCAACCATTGAGCACATGATATTATTTCCATAGTAGCCAAGGCATTGTTTCCAAGACTATCTTAGTGGACAAAGTCCCTTTCTGAATCGATTTCACTCCTTATTCCAGTCCTGTAACACTGAACCAGATTAACTTACCATTCCAGCCATGTCTATCTCATGAGATATAAATCTTTACCCAATGAATTGGAGGGAGATATAGGTCCCACCCATCTCATAATGAAATCATTCTTACTTGGGCCACAAAAATAAACTTAAAACATTCATCATAACCCAAAGAATAAAATGGGTTTCATAAACATCATCCCATCATCACATAATCCATATAAAACAAATAGATATTTAATTATAAGAAGAGTGAAACCATTTAAATCATAGATACATTATACTTGAAACATACACATATGAAATAATGTCATCTTAGATGGAAAATGGTTTTGATAAAACAGTTTAAATGAATTCTTGAGGAAAATATCCTTTCTTCTTCAAAATCATTTTATTTTCACAAAATTACATGAAATTTTAAAAGAAAAGTATTTTGTGGAAAATATTCATAAAATCTTGTAGAGTAAGCTTCATGAAAATGAGGCGTTATGAAACCGTAAAAATCTGTTCATGCTGTATAAGTTAAAAATAACATTCTTCTTGTACTTTTTTCGGAAAAGTCAAAAAGTTCCCCGTGTGGTAAACAAAAGTAAGATTCCTTTAATAACATGTGGTAAAATTAAAAAATGGGTAAAAAGGACTTTAAAAATACATGAATTTTTTTTAGAAAACATGGGCACAGATGATAACAATAACCCCAGTAAATACTTACGAATAACAATCTCGGATAAGAACAAGATTTGAATAGTTATCCCTTACCTTAGGACTGATATGCTTCGTACGTATCCAAACCTCCTGTATAATGATTTAAATAATGTCATTGACTTATTACAGAATCATATTAATTGTTATGATATCATATATGGTTCACTTATGACTTTATATTACCCGTTCTTTTGTAAATTCCATGTTAAAGCAGCGTTTTGGGTAAAATCGTTTTATTTATCGTACGTGTTTGGACTTGTTGTTCATGATATTATTATTACTTATATAATGATTTAAATACTTCCAGAATGTAAATAATGATTTATATATCATATATATTCAGTATATATATATATATAATAGATAGATAAATGAAATGAAATACACCGTTCATGGAGACGGTAGGCCGTACGTACGCATGAACACTATTTTATTTTCCTTATTGACTTGAATGGAAGTATGTAGATGACATATATATAAATATACACAAATAAAGTATCTTTATCATGTCATATATTTCATTATTATTCATTATATATACTTTATAATCATTCTTGAGTGGTTATCATGGAGAAATAACCTCATCGCATCGTGGAGACAGCAAACCGTACGTACGCACGAGTGATGATATTGTTACCATAATTATTGAATTGAATTGGAGTGGATGATATAATATCTCAGAATCATTATGATGTTATAATAATCATATATAGTTATTCTTTACACCATTATACCCATCCAAGTAAGGTGGTGGTGGAAAAACTGATTACACCACGCCGTGGAGACGATATTCTGTACGTACGCACGCACGGTGATTTCATTTTTCGTAGAATAGATAGAAGGTGAAATAGAGTTGTTTTATAGAATCCCGACTTTTTATCACATAAACTTTCATTACATTTTACAAAACCGAGGATCTTTAAGGTTTAGTGTCTTGGAAACCAGGAACATAATACATGAAACAAAAAAAAACATTCTTCTTAAACACTTGAAAGGATTCTCCTTATGTTAATCCTAGGTTCATTACTGCATCTCATAAATTGGGGACATACATCAAAAGAAAGGGTGAGCAGAAGGCCCAGTAAGGGAAACAAGGGGAAACATTTAACATGTGAACTTGAGATACATCAACAATGTCATGAAAAGAACTTTAAGGCATGAGAAAGAAATCATGTGGCATATCATAATAAAAATATAATTTTTCATAACATGAAGATGTGGCTACATAATTTAACATAGAAAATCATGAAAATATCACCAAGGTCCATCCCCAAGGTGTCATTTGAAAATTACCAAGGTTATTCACCAAGGTATCGTGAAAATTGTAATCTCTAGTGGTTACATCATTACCCAATGCATTGGAGCGCTATCAGGGCACACCCTTAAATTTTCCTTTATTATAATGTGAGCCACATATATCATCATCAAACATTTCATAAATAACCCATATAGCATAAAATAAATGGGTTTCATTTCATAATCATAACTTTTTACAAACTGCTTTAAAGACATGATCTTTAAGTCACTTTAAACCCACGGAAGGGGAGAGCGGGTTTCATGTATGTAAATCCCAGAATTTAAAATATAACATTTTGGTATATATGTGAATACCCCTGTATAAATAATATCTTTTAGTATTCACTTTATAACATTAAATAATTTTGAGAAAAGAGAGAGGCATTTTGAGATGAAAATTCTGCAGCATAATGGCTATGTTTTGGGGTTTTAGAAAACATTGAAAAGAGAGGGGACATGGGTCAAACATTCATAAATGACCCATAAAACAGTATAGGGACAGAATATAAGGTATTTAAAAACATGGTAATGAAATTTGAAAATATTCCATATGAAATGAAGAACATGAAAGGAAGACAAAAAAATAAGATTTCTCTTATGAAAATTCGGCAGCCTAACGACGCCACTTAAACTTCAACAAAAATGAATTGACGAGATCAAAAAGGGTCTCTCATCATATGAACATAAATTATCAGTATGATAGATATAGATATAATACCCCAAAATAAATTAACTTGAAATACTTGAAAAGAAAATAGAACTTGAAAATGAGAAGGGTGAAAGAACCACTTAAAAATTCGGCAGCCTAACGGCGTCACTTAAACTTCAACAAAAATGAATTGATGAGATCAAATAGGGTCTCTAATCATAAGAACAAAAAATTTCAGTATGATAGATATATATATAATACCCCAACATAATAAAAATGAACTTTCAAGACTTGAAATGGAATTAGAACTTTGAAAAATGAGAAGGGTGAAAGAACCACATAAAAATTCGGCAGCCTAACGGCGCCACTTAAAACTTCAAAATATTGAATTGAAGAGATAAAATGGGGTATCTCATCATATGATAATAAAATATCAGTATGATAAATATAGAGATCATAACCCAAAATAATAAAAAGGAACTTGAAAGACTTGACATGAAAGTAGAACTTTAAAAAATGAGAAAGGTGAACGAATCCCTTGAAAATTCGGCAGCCTAACGGCACCACTTAAACATTCTTAAAACGAAATGATGAGAGTAAGAGGGGGTCTCTCATCATATTAACATAAAAAGGAAAGTATAATTAATATAAAATAACCTCCTCCAACATAAGAAAATGGGTCATAAAAGAATGACATAAAAGAGATCACTTGAAAAGAAAGAGAGGGGTCAGATCCCTTACCTTAAAACGTAACTCTTAAAACTCAAAGGTTGGGACCTTGAGGGCCTGGGGGCACCTTGGAAGGACTCATTGGGAGGTAAGGAGACCAGAACTTCGTTGAGTATGGTTTTGGAGTCGAAAATATGAGAGGAGGGCTTGGTATTTATAGGGAAAGTGAGGGGACAAGGCATTAATGGCCAAGGGACACCTCAAAAGTGGTTTTCTCAAAAGCATGGGCCCTCCCATGGTACTTCCCATAGAGTTAGGCCACATGGGGACCCCCACACAATAATTCATCATCTTTAGTCTAACATCCTTTAAAATATCTCATGACATCATCATGACACAGTTATGATGTCATTAAACATACCGAAACCCTAAAACTGTATTTTTACTATTCACTGAAAATTCAACTTTCTCAGAAAAATCCCCAAATTTCACCTTAAGCAAATATCAATTCTATGATTTCAAAAATGAACTCCATTTTATAAAAATAATTTTCTAAATATTTTTAATTTATTTTTTAAATAAATACACTTTCACAGAAAATTCATTTTTTTAGAAAAATCCCCAAAAATTACCTTAACATAATATCGATGCTCTGAGTTCAGAAATGAAATCCATTTTATAAAAATATTTTTATACATATTTTTAATTTAATTTTTAAATTAAAAAACACTATTCACCCAAAAAAACTAATACTTAAATAATAATTTATGAAACCGTTTTTTAACCATTTTATTGAATCACATTACTTAATCAAGGTGCCTGGATTATATTAATACTTTCTTTAAGTGAGATTACTAATCCATTTGGTCACATTACTAATCATAAGCATAAAATCACTATTCATAATTTACTATTCATCAAAAATTAAGTTGATCTTATTAGACTCTAAATTCTATACTGAACATATTTGTAGAAGACCATTTTTCGAAAATCATTACACATTTTTATTTATTTAAGGTTCACATAAACATTTTTAAAATATCCTTTCTCTAAAATTCATCAAAAATATGCATACTATATTTATCCAGACATTTGAAAATTCATAAACTTCATCATAAGAAGAAATCCCTGTTTTTATTTAAAACAAAGGATTACACAAGGCAGTTACGGTCTCCTTACATATCCCCTTATCACACCAGCATAAGACCTAAGTGTAAGGTGTGCTAAGGTGAGATAATCCAAGGGAGGCTCAGCCAACATCACACGAGTAGTAATTTCTATCAGTTTGAACTTCTCGCGAAGGCGATCTCGTTCTAGCTTCACACGATGAAGTTCAGCTTGGGTTTGGTCCAGAGTAAAGCCCAGTGGTGCTACCTCCTTCCCAAGTTCTGTTAGGTGGGCTTCGATCGGTCCAAGACTACTGGGTGAGGCCATCGAATCTTCTTTCTATATTAATTAACCAAGATTTCTTGTATTTAGAGACAATATTCAAAACGTTTAGTTTCCAGCGGTCATATTGACCAATGGTCAAATAACAGTCAAAACCCAACAGTCTCATTTTAATTATACTCATGTTATCAAATGAAACATTTTTGTTGAGTATAAAAATAAAATAAAATAACACATAAAATTAGGAAACAATATTTATTTAAAATTTCGGGTCGTTACAATATTCCCCCCTTAAGAAATTGCGTCCTCGCAATTTTTAAAATTGGGTTTTGAAATTTCATTGAAAGTCCCACATCGGAAAAGGAGTCAGTAAAACTATTACTTTAAAAGAAATAAAGGGAAGTATAAAGGTCACCCGAGTTAACCCACACTAGGATTCCGTGTAGGAAAACATGGACATGGAGGAGAAAACAAAGGGTCAAGTTCTGAGGGAGAGTGATAGAGAACATGATTAAGAGAAAGTTAACCATAAGAAAATCCCAAACTTATGATGTGTGTAAATGGTCTTTAATTAGCTAGGAGGAAACGTAAACCAACAACATTTTTGTTTTACGTTTCTTTTCATAATTTTGAGGAATTCATTTACTACATAGAAAAAAAACATAAGAAAATATACCTCCCTTCATGTAGATTTTCATCCTTTAATAAGTTTCTACCCAAACTAATATTTTCTCCAAACGATGAGCATTCAAAAACACTTGGTCTCATCAAAACACAAGAATAATATTCTAGAGAATCACATAATCCACAAAATATTAACCATCTATTTCATCTATCTTTAAACATTATCCCAAAAATAGAAAGGGTAAGGTAAAACAACTCTTCAAAAAAAAAAAAATCCTATAGGAATGGAAACTACTTTTAAATATTCAAAGTTCCATGGTACTACCCAGAGTTCATCATAGACCATTCCATAAATAACTGTCCTTAAAAATCCTCAAAATAAACCAAACTAAGATTGAAACCCAAATACAAGAAGGATTTGATAACATAGTCTTCCAAGGTAAACATTATCATTCATCTCCAAACAACATCAACCAATCCTAACATCTTATAACAAAAGTAACTAACCTAAACATATTTACCCCAAGATAGGTTAATCATTTCCATAAGTAATCTAAATTACTATAAGTCCGCCTTAAATTCATCGATTCTTCAAAATATAATTCAACCTTACTCCTCAATGAAAATACTGTAGTAATCTATTTACCTCGATCATATAGGGTCCCCAAAATAGTGAACATCTTCCAAAATAATAATCATCTTTTAATCCCCTAATCATCTCTGTCATATTAATACGACAATCATCGTATTTCCTATCACATTGGTTGTTGGGACATGTTCTTCCATTTCCCACCATTAACTAAGAAGATAAAGTATAATTAGGGGCTTAAATACTTCGCCAATAATCATGAAAAGGAAACTTTAAGCATAAAATTATAAACTTGTAGAATAAAAGTATATCCTAACTTGCGATCCCCTAAGTTCCAATCTAGGTTATCCATGATCGTATATTCTTATGTGAATCTTTATTTTATTTTATCTTTGTTCCTTTAATAATGGTTCATACTAAGCTTATGAATTTACCAAAGCATATCCCCCGGGAGTGTCGTAACCAAGAGTGCAGCAAGGCCCATTGTCATGTACCAGTTCCCATTCGAGTCTAGCTCAAAGCGGTGTTTTCGGGTTTTTCCCCTATGTACATCTGTGCCAGAGACACCTCTACCTGCTTGTATCCAGACAGGGATGTATTTTCTTGGCAACCCCTTACTCAATACTCACCAAAATACCAGAAAGATTTCCTATATTTAAAATTTCCTATAGGGTTCTTCCTAATGTTTTCATATCCTAATTTCCACAAATAACTAAACCATCCATTGATACCAACTATAGCATCCCGCCTTTTTATCACATAAACTTTCATTACATTTTACAAAACCGAGGATCTTTAAGGTTTAGTGTCTTGGAAACCAGGAACATAATACATGAAACAAAAAAAAACATTCTTCTTAAACACTTGAAAGGATTATCCTTATGTTAATCCTAGGTTCATTACTGCATCTCATAACTTGGGGACATACATCAAAAGAAAGGGTGAGAAGAAGGCCCAGTAAGGGAAACAAGGGGAAACATTTAACATGTGAACTTGAGATACGTCAACAATGTCATGAAAAGAACTTTAAGGCATGAGAAAGAAATCATGTGGCATATCATAATAAAAATAACATTTTTCATAACATGAAGATGTGGATACATAATTTAACATAGACAATCATGAACATGTCACCAAGGTCCATCCCCAAGGTGTCATTTGAAAATTACCAAGGTTATTCACCAAGGTATCATGAAAATTGTAATCTCTAGTGGTTACATCATTACCCAATGCATTGGAGCGCTATCAGGGCGCACCCTTAAATTTTCCTTTATTATAATGTGAGCCACATATATCATCATCAAACATTTCATAAATAACCCATATATCATAAAATAAATGGGTTTCATTTCATAATCATAACATTTTAAAAACTGCTTTAAAGACATGATCTTTACGTCACTTTAAACCCACGGAAGGGGAGAGCGGGTTTCATGTATGTAAATCCCAGAATTTAAAATATAAAATTTTGGTATATATGTGAATACCCCTTTAGAAATAAGTTCTTTTATTATTCACTTTATAACATTAAATAATTTTGAGAAAAGAGAGAGGCATTTTGAGATGAAAATTCTGCAGCATAATGGCTATGTTTTGGGGTTTTAGAAAACATTGAAAAGAGAGGGGACATGGGTCAAACATTCATAAATGACCCATAAAAAAGTATAGGGACAGAATATAAGGGATTTAAAAACATGGTAATGAAATTTGAAAATATTCCATATGAAATGAAGAACATGAAAGGAAGACAAAAAAATAAGATTTCTCTTATGAAAATTCGGCAGCCTAACGGCGCCACTTAAACTTCAACAAAAATGAATTGACGAGATAAAAAAGGGTCTCTCATCATATGAACATAAATTATCAGTATGATAGATATAGATATAATACCCCAAAACAAATTAACTTGAAATACTTGACAAGAAAATAGAACTTGAAAATGAGAAGGGTGAAAGAACCACTTAAAAATTCGGCAGCATAACAGCGTCACTTAAACTTCAACAAAAATGAATTGATGAGATCAAATAGGGTCTCTAATCATAAGAACATAAAATTTCAGTATGATAGATATAGATATCATACCCCAACATAATAAAAATTAACTTTCAAGACTTGACATGGAATTAGAACTTTGAAAAATGAGAAGGGTGAAAGAACCACTTAAAAATTCGACAGCCTAACGACGCCACTTAAAACTTCAAAATACTGAATTGAAGAGATCAAATGGGGTCTCTCATCATATGATCATAAAATATCAGTATGATAAATATAGAGATAATAACCCAACATAATAAAAAGGAACTTGAAAGACTTGACATGAAAGTAGAACTTTAAAAAATGAGAAAGGTGAACGAATCCCTTGAAAATTCGGCAGCCTAACGGCGCCACTTAAACATTCTTAAAACGAAATGATTAGAGTAAGGGGTGGTCTCTAATCATATGAACATAAAAAGGACAGTATAATTAATATAAAATAACCTCCTCAAACATAAGAAAATGGGGCATAAAATAATGACATAAAAGAGATCACTTGAAAAGAAAGAGAGGGGTCGGATCCCTTACCTTAAAACGTAACTCTTAAAACTCAAATGTTGGGACCTTGAGGGCCAGGGGGCACATTGGAAGGACTCATTAGGAGGTAAGGAGACCAGAACTTCGTTGAGGATGGTTTTGGAGTCGAAAATATGAGAGGAGGGCTTGGTATTTATAGGGAAAGTGAGGGGACAAGGCATTAATGGCCAAGGGACACCTCAAAAGTGGTTTTCTCAAAAGCATGGGCCCTCCCATGGTACTTCCCATAGAGTTAGGCCACATGGGGACCCCCACACAATAATTCATACTCTTTAGTCTAACATCCTTTAAAATATCTCATGACATCATCATGACACAGTTATGATGTCATTAAACATACCGAAACCCTAAAACTGTATTTTTACTATTCACTGAAAATTCAACTTTCTCAGAAAAATCCCAAAATTTCACCTTAACCAAATATCAATTCTCTGATTTCAAAAATGAACTCCATTTTATAAAAATAATTTTCTAAATATTTTTAATTTATTTTTTAAATAAATACACTATTCACCGAAAATTCATTTTTTTAAGAAAAATCCCCAAAAATTACCTTAACATAATATCGATGCTCTGAGTTCAAAAATGAAATCCATTTTATAAAAATAATTTTATAAATATTTTTAATTTAATTTTTAATTAAAAAACACTATTCACCCAAAAAAACTAATACTTAAATAATAATTTATGAAACCGTTTTTAACCATTTTATTGAATCACATTACTTAATTAAGGTGCCTGGATTATATTAATACTTTCTTTAAGTGAGATTACTAATCCATTTGCTCACATTACTAATCATAAGCATAAAATCACTATTCATAATTTACTATTCATCAAAAATTAAGTTGATCTTATTAGACTCTAAATTCGGTACTGAACATATTTGTAGAAGACCATTTTTTGAAAATCATTACACATTTTTATTTATTTAAGGTTTACATAAACATTTTTAAAATATCCTTTCTCTAAAATTCATCAAAAATATGCATACTATATTTATCCGGACATTTGAAAATTCATAAACTTCATCATAAGAAAAAATCCCAGTTTTTATTTAAAATAAAGGATTACACAAGGCAGTTACAGTCTCCTTACATAGCCCCTTATCACACCAGCATAAGACCTAAGTGTAAGGTGTGCTAAGGTGAGAGAATCCAAGGGAGGCTCAGCCAACATCGTACGAGTAGTAATTTCTATCAGTTTGAACTTCTCGCAAAGGCGATCTCGTTCTAGCTTCACACGATGAAGTTCAGCTTGGGTTTGGTCTAGAGCAAAGCCCAGTGGTGCTACCTCCTTCCCAAGTTCTGTTAGGTGGGCTTCGATCGGTCCAAGACTACTGGGTGAGGCCATCGAATCTTCTTTCTATATTAATTAACCAAGATTGCTTGTATTTAGAGACAATATTCAAAACGTTTAGTTTCCAGCGGTCATATTGACCAATGGTCAAATAACAGTCAAAACCCAACAGTCTCATTTTAATTATACTCATGTTATCAAATGAAACATTTTTGTTGAGTATAAAAATAAAATAAAATAACACATAAAATTAGGAAACAATATTTATTTAAAATTTCAGGTCGTTACAATCTTCCCCCCTTAAGAAATTGCGTCCTCGCAATTTTTAAAATTGGGTTTTGAAATTTCATTGAAAGTCCCACATCGGAAAAGGAGTCAGTAAAACTATTACTTTAAAAGAAAGAAAGGGAAGTATAAAGGTCACCCGAGTTAACCCACACTAGGATTCCGTGTAGGAAAACATGGACATGGAGGAGAAAACAAAGGGTCAAGTTATGAGGGAGAGTGATAGAGAACATGATTAAGAGAAAGTTAACCATAAGAAAATCCCAAACTTATGATGTGTGTAAACGGTCTTTGATTACCTAGGAGGAAACGTAAAACAACAAAATTTTTGTTTTACGTTTCTTTTCATAATTTTGAGGAATTCATTTACTACATAGAAAAAAAACATAAGAAAATATACCTCCCTTCATGTAGAGTTTCATCCTTTAATAAGTTTCTACCCAAAATAATCTTTTCTCCAAACGATGAGCATTCAAAAACACTTGGTCTCATCAAAACACAAGAATAATCTTCTGGAGAATCACATAATCCACAAAAGATTAACCATCTATTTTATCTATCTTTAAACATTATCCCAAAAACAGAAAGGGTAAGGTAAAACAACTCTTCAAAAAGAAAAAATCCTATAGGAATGGAAACTACTTTTAAATCTTCAAAGTTCCATGGTACTACCCAGAGTTCATCATAGACCATTCCATAAATAACTGTCCTTAAAAATCCTCAAAATAAACCAAACTAAGATTGAAACCCAAATACAAGAAGGATTTGATAACATAGTCTTCCAAGGTAAACTTTATCATTCATCTCCAAACAACATCAACCAATCCTAACATCTTATAACAAAAGTAACTAACCTAAACATATTTACCCCAAGATAGGTTAATCATTTCTATAAGTAATCTAAATTACTATAAGTCCGCCTTAAATTCATAGATTCTTCAAAATATAATTCAACCTTACTCCTCAATGAAAATACTGTAGTAATCTATTTACCTCGATCATATAGGGTCCCCAAAATAGTGAACGCCTTCCAAAATAATAATAATCTTTTAATCCCCTAATCATATATGTCATATTAATACGGCAATCATCGCATTTCCTATCACATTGGTTGTTGGGACATGTTCTTCCATTTCCCACCATTAACTAAGAAGATAAAGTATAATTAGGGGCTTAAATACTTCGCCAATAATCATGAAAGGGAAAAATTAAGCATAAAATGATAAACTTGTAGAATAAAAGTATATCCTAACTTGTGATCCCCTAAGTTCCAATCTAGGTTATCCATGATCTTATATTCTTATGTGAATCTTTATTTTATTTTATCTTTGTTCCTTTAATAATGGTTCATACTAAGCTTATGAATTTACCAAAGCATATCCCCCGGGAGTGTCGTAACCAAGAGTGCAGCAAGGCCCATTGTCATGTACTAGTTCCCGTTCGAGTCTAGCTCAAAGCGGTGTTTTCGGGGTTTTCCCCTATGTACATCTGTGCCAGAGCCACCTCTACCTGCTTGTATCCAGACAGGGATGTATTTTCTTGGCAACCCCTTACTCAATACTCACCAAAATACCAGAAAGATTTACTATATTTAAAATTTCCTATAGGGTTCTTCCTAATGTTTTCATATCCTAATTTCCACAAATAACTAAACCATCCTTTGATACCAACTATAGCATCCCGCCTTTTTATCACATAAACTTTCATTACATTTTACAAAACCGAGGATCTTTAAGGTTTAGTGTCTTGGAAACCAGGAACATAATACATGAAACAAAAAAAACATTCTTCTTAAACACTTGAAAGGATTCTCCTTATGTTAATCCTAGGTTCATTACTGCATCTCATAACTTGGGGACATACATCAAAAGAAAGGGTGAGCAGAAGGCCCAGTAAGGGAAACAAGGGGAAACATTTAACATGTGAACTTGAGATACATCAATAATGTCATGAAAAGAACTTTAAGGCATGAGAAAGAAATCATGTGGCATATCATAATAAAAATAACATTTTTCATAACATGAAGATGTGGCTACATAATTTAACATAGACAATCATGAACATATCACCAAGGTCCATCCCCAAGGTGTCATTTGAAAATTACCAAGGTTATTCACCAAGGTATCGTGAAAATTGTAATCTCTAGTGGTTACATCATTACCCAATGCATTGGAGCGCTATCAGGGCACACCCTTAAATTTTCCTTTATTATAATGTGAGACACATATATCATCATAAAACATTTCATAAATAACCCATATAGCATAAAATAAATGGGTTTCATTTCATAATCATAACATTTTAAAAACTGCTTTAAAGACATGATCTTTACGTCACTTTAAACCCACGGAAGGGGAGAGAGGGTTTCATGTATGTAAATCCCAGAATTTAAAATATAAAATTTTGGTATATATGTGAATACCCCTGTATAAATAAGATCTTTTAGAATTCACTTTATAACATAAAATAATTTTGAGAAAAGAGAGAGGCATTTTGAGATGAAAATTCTGCAGCATAACGGCTATGTTTCGGGGTTTTAGAAAACATTGAAAAGAGAGGGGACATGGGTCAAACATTCATAAATGACCCATAAAACAGTATAGGGATAGAATATGTGGGATTTAAGAACATGGTAATGAAATTTGAAAATATTCCATATGAAATGAAGAACATGAAAGGAAGACAAAAAAATAAGATTTCTCTTATGAAAATTCGGCAGCCTAACGGCGCCACTTAAACTTCAACAAAAATGAATTGATGAGATCAAAAAGGGTCTCTCATCATATGAAAATAAATTATCAGTATGATATATTTAGAGATAATACCCCAAAACAAATTACCTTGAAATACTTGATAAGAAAATAGAACTTGAAAATGAGAAGGGTGAAAGAACCACTTAAAAATTCGGCAGCCTAACGGCGTCACATAAACTTCAACAAAAAAGAATTGATGAGATCAAATAGGGTCTCTCATCCTAAGAACATAAAATTTAGGTATTATAGATATAGATATAATACCCCAACATAATAAAAATTAACTTTCAAGACTTGACATGGAATTAGAACTTTGAAAAATGAGAAGGGTGAAAGAACCACTTAAAAATTCGGCAGCCTAACGGTGCCACTTAAAACTTCAAAATACTGAATTGAAGAGATCAAATGGGGTCTCTCATCATATGATAATAAAATATCAGTATGGTAAATATAGAGATCATACCCCAACATAATAAAAAGGAACTTGAAAGACTTGACATGAAAGTAGAACTTTAAAAAATGAGAAAGGTGAACGAATCCCTTGAAAATTCGGCAGCCTAACGGCGCCACTTAAACATTCTTAAAACGAAATGATGAGAGTAAGAGGGGGTCTCTCATAATATTAACATAAAAAGGACAGTATAATGAATATAAAATAACCTCCTACAACATAAGAACATGGGGAATAAAAGAATGACATAAAAGAGATCATTTGAAAAGAAAGAGAGGGGTCAGATCCCTTACCTTAAAACGTAACTCTTAAAACTCAAAGGTTGGGACCTTGAGGGCTTGGGGGCACCTTTGAAGGACTCATTGGGAGGGAAGGAGACCATAACTTCGTTGAGGATGGTTTTGGAGTCGAAAATATGAGAGGAGGGCTTGGTATTTATAGGGAAAGTGAGGGGACAAGACATTAATGGCCAAGGGACACCTCAAAAGTGGTTTTCTCAAAAGCATGGGCCCTCCCATGGTACTTCCCATAAAGTTAGGCCACATGGGGACCCCCACACAATAATTCATCCTCTTTAGTCGAACATCCTTTAAAATATCTCATGACATCATCATGACACAGTTATGATGTCATTAAACATACCGAAACCCTAAAACTGTATTTTTACTATTCACTGAAAATTCAACTTTCTCAGAATAATCCCAAAATTTCACCTTAACCAAATATCAATTCTCTGATTTCAAAAATGAACTCCATTTTATAAAAATAATTTTCTAAATATTTTTAATTTATTTTTTAAATAAATACACTATTCACCGAAAATTCATTTTTTTTAGAAAAATCCCCAAAAATTACCTTAACATAATATCGATGCTCTGAGTTCAAAAATGAAATCCATTTTATAAAAATAATTTTATAAATATTTTAAAAATAATTTTTAATTAAAAAACACTATTCACCCAAAAAAACTAATACTTGAATAATAATTTATGAAACCGTTTTTTAACCATTTTATTGAATCACATTACTTAATCAAGGTTCCTGGATTATATTAATACTTTCTTTAAGTGAGATTACTAATCAATTTGGTCACATTACTAATCCTAAGCATAAAATCACTATTCATAATTTACTATTCATCAAAAATTAATTTGATCTTATTAGACTCTAAATTCTGTACTGAACATATTTGTAGAAGACCATTTTTTGAAAATCATTACACATTTTTATTTATTTAAGGTTTACATAAACATTTTTAAAATATACTTTCTCTAAAATTCATCAAAAATATGCATACTATATTTATCCGGAAATTTGAAAATTCATAAACTTCATTATAAGAAGAAATCCCAGTTTTTATTTAAAACAAAGGATTACACAAGGCAGTTACGGTCTCCTTACATAGCCCCTTATCACACCAGCATAAGACCTAAGTGTAAGGTGTGCTAAGGTGAGAGAATCCAAGGGAGGTTCAGCCAACATCGCACGAGTAGTAATTTCTATCAGTTTGAACTTCTCGCGAAGGAGATCCCAATCTAGCTTCACACGATGAAGTTCAGCTTGGGTTTGGTCCAGAGCAAAGCCCAGTGGTGCTACCTCCTTCCCAAGTTCTGTTAGGTGGGCTTCGATCGGTCCAAGACTACTGGGTGAGGCCATCGAATCTTCTTTCTATATTAATTAACCAAGATTGCTTGTATTTAGAGACAATAGTCAAAACGTTTAGTTTCCGGTGGTCATATTGACCAATGGTAAAATAACAGTCAAAACCCAACAGTCTCATTTTAATTATACTCATGTTATCAAATGAAACATTTTTGTTGAGTATAAAAATAAAATAAAATAACACATAAAATTAGGAAACAATATTTATTTAAAATTTTGGGTCGTTACATGTTTCATATTTATAATAACATATCAGTATATAAGTAATAATTATGTTATTACTTTATATTGAAACAACTAAATAAGAGGAAGTAGAAGAAGAAAGAAACTTTAAAGAGTCGGTAGAAGAGATTAGCTCTTCCTCGACGCACCTCCTTTAAACTTCTTCTTAGGAAACTCGAGTTGGTATTCTGAGAAGAAAAAAACCTCCATAATGTTGCTAGGGAAGTGGAGAAGAGAAATTTCCCAGGGTTTTCCAAGATTCAAGGCTCAAAAGGGTGTGAAGATAAGAGGGAATGGGTGCCATTTTTATAAGGGAGGAGAGGGGCACGTTTGGAAAAACTTAAAATATTATTTTATAATAAAGTCATATTAGGTTTATAATAGCTCCAAATTGATTTATTTCAAAGATAAAGTGGGGATGGGTCAAATACTCTCAAACAATATGTTTTAGACAAGTTTATGTTACTATTTTAACCTTATCATTTAGATTTAACTCTAAGTTAAATAATTTAACTTTTACCTTGTCTTTTTGTTTTCTTACACTATATGGTAAATAAAATTACTATAACAAGCCAAACGAAACCCAATTGGTTAATTATTAATATATATAACCTTATATAAGTCATTTGGCTGAACCTTAGATTTTTAATAATATAATAACAATTATTAATATAATATTTTTTTTAAAAACTATTTTATGTCAATTTTGACACTATTTGGTAACTGATTTTTGTGAAAATAATAACAACATGATTAGTTAGAAAAAAGTTAATTGAATCAATACTGACATATAATAGTAACCTATAAAATTATTGTAATTCATAAAAAGTCTCAAATTACATTTATTTTGGTATTTATAACATCAATTATGTTAATATTTCATTAATAAGGTAATTGATGCATCATCATTGTGTCATAAATAAATTAAATCATTTAATGTCTAAAAATTATAAATAAAATACCATTATGTAGGAAATAATTTTATCTTTCTAATTAATATTTATAGTCGAATTTATATTATGTATAAGCCTATATTAAAAATGTTTTAGTTATTAAACTTTGATTTTAACTATTTTAACTCTTCTTTAAATAAAATAATAATAAGTGTCCTAATCTAATCCAAGTGGACCTAAAGGGTAATATTTTATTCCTAAGGTTGTTTTTGGTCGAATTACACTTATCCAATAGAATTAGGACATGTGTTAGGGTAATAATAATATCACTCTTACCCTTAATTACCCTATTTACTTTTAACTGTGGTAAATAAAAGTAAAAAGTTACTATTCAGAAAAAATTATTTTAATCTTGTTGAACCACATTTTACTACTTGATATTAACCGTGTCTCTCGGATTTTCAGAATTCCACTCATAGAAGCGGTAAAATTAAGTTTTATGTAGATTTTCAAATTCTCCTAGGAGGTGGGTAAAAGACGGTGAAAAGTTCAATAAATTTTTTATATATCTAAAATTATTCTAAAATGACTCAAATTAATTACATTGAAATTATGTAGGTATTATTTATCAATTTTTACCTAAAATAAATTTAAATAAAATAAATAATTATTTAAATAAAAAGTCGGTTTTTAAATAGTAAACCATTGTTTTGACTATTCATCAAAAATTGAAAGTTTTCAGAAAAATACCAAAAATTCACCCTAGGCTAATTTCGATATTCCGAATCCAAAAAATGAAGTCCATTTTAAAGATAAAATTTATAAAATTTCAAAAAGTGGGTATTACTATTCATAACGGGTAGTTCATAATATTATTATAATAATATCTCGTTTAGTGAAACTTGGTATTGCGTACTACACACGCTATCCAAGAAGGTCTTGATTGCGTGTAATGCAATCCATGTCAGGGCTGCGTGTAGTGAAAGCTCCGTTTGGTGTTGCGTATAACATAATAAAAAATTATTTCATTTATACATTAAAAAAATCTATACTTAATGTTGTGTAAAATAATTTCCACAAAACGAACTTGAAATTGCGTGTAACACGAGCCAAGAATAGTGTTGCATATACTATAAGCTAATACGGTGTTGTGTATAGTACAATCTAATCTTGGTGTAGTGTATAATAGAAGACATAAAAGAAATTAAAAATAATATATCTCATAAAATCTTAGGGTGTTAAATTCTACCCCCATTAAAATGAATTTCGCCCTCGAAATTCGTCGGGGTTATAAATGGTTTACTATGTGAAAGTTTCCTTCATAGAAACCCACATTGTAAAAAGGAACACTAAAAATTAATTTTAAAAAGTGAAGTATAAAACATAACGGTTACCTGAATTAACTCATCACTTGGTTTCCACATAGGAGAACATAGGTGAAAATATGGATATGGAAGAGAAATCTAACCATCAAGTTCTGATGGAGAGTGGTAGAGGACATGGCTATGAAAAATCTAAAACTCACAAAGCCATAAATTTGTGACGATCTAAGGTACCATCTAATTCATAAGATATAAGGGCACTAGGAAAACATTTTTGATTTTCAAGATCATTTCCCTAAAGTTGAATAAATTTGAATTAGAAGAAATACTTTCTTGATTTTGGTACAATCTCACCATTAGTCATTCCTTGGAAAATTTCCACTTCATCTCTTAAAGAAATGAAGTCGAATTTTTCATTTGTGAAGTGTTAGTAGATCATGTGATAGAATGATGGGTCATTTCTTCTGTCTCAAACAAAAAGTTAGAAAAATTTAAAAAATACATAAGTCCATCTATAGTGAGATTAATCATATATAGTTCTTAAAATGGACTTATACTTCATATATCATACTGCATAATATAATAAAACTAGTTTCTAATACCAGTGACTTCCTATAGGCCAGTGGTAGGTGATAAAGGCATGTCGTACTTCGGTTGTGGGTTCGATTCCCACA
Organism: Viscum album; assembly: GCA_963277665.1. NCBI lineage: Eukaryota > Viridiplantae > Streptophyta > Magnoliopsida > Santalales > Viscaceae > Viscum > Viscum album. The sequence continues at coordinate 806,912,541 of OY728126.1, read as the reverse complement.
GCCTTGTCTGACGCGACGGGTTGTCACCCGTCCTATAGGTTGTCCTTTTTCTAAAACTATATTATTATAACATTCCATCAATAATATCGAAAAAAATTCTATCCTTAAACAATACTAACTTATGTCCAACATAATCCATTCCAATCTTTAGGATTATACAAAATACATTTGTCCAATCTCATAGTATAAAGAAAATGATTACTAGAAATGTCATTAACCAAGCATGTGAATACCATCATTTATCCCCCATATATCATAAGATATATCTTGTTGATCTCATTCCAAACATGTGAATACCTTAATATTGTATTCTATTGAAACATAAATTATCATAGAACCATAGTGAAAACACGAATGGTGTCAAAAGGTAACTCTTTCTACATACCAAAATCCCAAAAATTCTATATACTCAAACCGTGATATCACTTTGTCCTTATATTATTCATGAGCTCATTAATACTATCAAACATTTCATCATCTCCTTATCCCTTCTTTATGCGCATATTAGGTGCTTTCCAAAAATATCTGAATAACCTCTCATGGTTACCGGTACCATTCAACATATACTTTCAAAAACCTAAGTAAAAACAATAGAGTAACAATCCTTAGATGTATCATTATTCCATAGTACCATGATATTACTTATACAACATTACTCTTGATAAACATGTAATCATTCCACTACCTTCTTAAACCATTGACCGATCTTGAACAATTCTTTCATCTCACATATCATTTGTAGTCTCTTCATCATCATCAACATAAATACTACCCATACAACCATGCTGATTCTCTTCACGAGACTTTCCCTTAGGGAATTGGTTTGCATAATGCTCATACATTCCACATTTGGAACATTTAATCGTTGTTGATGTCGTAGAAATACCATTATCCTTGTCCATGGTGTTAACTAAACCTTTTACTTTTCACTTACTGGCTTTGTGTCCTTCCTTTCCACACCTAAAGCATCTACCGGTTCCTTTGAAACATTCTCCTTGATTCCTCTTCCCACATTATTTACATGAGGGAAATTGAACATTCTTTCCTCTATGATCATCATGAAACTCCATATTTCTCTTATTATCTGAATCGGGAAACATACCAAAGTTGAGATTATTGATCATATTATGAGATTGCTGATTAGGCATAATAACGATGTTTTGACTTCCAAATCCTATTTCATTTTGTTTCTCATGAAGAATATCATTCCATTGTCCATCATATCCTACATTATCTTGAATCTTCATGTTTCCATCCATTTTATAAAATCCAAAAAGAATAGTGTGAGAGGCAAAAATCATAATCAAGGAGGAGTACCTTCAATATCTAACATCTTAGGTTAAATTCAAATATCGTTACCATAATTATAGGACTATAACCAACACTTATACTTAACCTTAGGGACATCCCTAGAACTACCTTAGAAATATCTCTAGGGATCTCACTAAAGTTTTCGCATCCTAGTTTCCAAAGGTTAACTAAACCTTTCCTCTGATACCAACTGTAGAGACCCAAATCTTGACGTACATGGACATTACATTACTTTTTCGGAATACTTAATACATAAAAAAAACAGAAACCAAAGGACTGTAATAGTTTAGTGTCTTTGGAAACTTGGAAAAATAATATTTTAATCACGCTAAAAGATATTCAACATCTCCCATTAAGATCTTCCCCTTTTTTTTTCTTACCTAAAACATTTCTTTATATCCTGGGGAAAAGAAAACATAAAAAGGGTGAGCTCAAATTCTCAGTAAGGGTAAACATTGAGAACATAAAACAATCCATAAACATTTGAATGGAAAAACTTGAACATAAAATCTAAAAATCCAAATCTTGAGTAAAGACATAAATCTTGGAAGTACGTAAGGCATATATCATAAAGGAACATAAATCATGATAAAATATCATGAGAATAAAACATGTATTTGTGGCAACCATTAAGCACATGATATGATTTCCATAGTAGCCAAGGCATTGCTGCCAAGACCATCTTAGTGGACAAAGTCCCTTTTTGAATCGAGTTCACTCCTCGTTCCAGTCCTGTAACACTGAACCAGATTAACTTACCGTTCCATCCATGTCTATCTCATGATATATAAATCTTTACCCAATTCATTGGAGGGAGATATAGGTCCCACCCATCTCATAATGAAATCATTCTTACTTGTGACACAAAATAAACTTAAAACATTCATCATAACTTAAAGAATAAAATGGGTTTCATAAACATCATCCCATCATCACATAATCCATATAAAACAAATAGATATTTCATCATAAGAAAAGTGAAACCATGTAAATCATAGATACATTATACTTGAAACATACACATATGAAATAATGTCATCTTATATGGAAAATGGTTTTGATAAAACACTTGAAATGAATTCTTGAAGAAAATATCCTTTCTTCTTCGAAATGATTTTCCTTTCACAAAATTCCATGCAATTTTAAAAGAAAATTATTTTGTTGAAAATAGTCATAAAATATTGTAGAGTAAGCTTCATGAAAATGAGGCGTTATGAAACCGTAAAAATCTGTTCAATCCATATAAGTTAAAAATAACATTCTTCTCGTACTTTTGTTGGAAAAGTCAAAAATTTCCCCATGTGGTAAAAAAAAGTAAGATTCCTTTCATAAAATGTGGTAAAATTAAAAAATGGGTAAAAAAGGACTTTAAAAATACATGAAAACATTTTTAGAAAACATGGGCATGGATGATAACAATAACCCCAGTAAATACTTACGAATAACAATCTCGGATAAGAACGAGATTGGAATAGTTATCCCTTACCTTAGGTCCGATATGCTTTGTACGTATCTGAAACTCCTATATAATGATTTAAATAATTTCATTGACTTATTATCGAATCATATTCATTGTTATGATATCATATATGGTTCACTTATGACTTTATATTACTCGTTCTTTTGTAAATTTCATGTTAAAGCAATGTTTTGGGTAAAATCGTTTTATTTATCATACGTGTTTGGACTTATTGTTCATGATATTATTATTAAATATATCATGATTTAATTACTTCCAGAATTTAAATTATGATTTATATATCATATATATTCATTATATATATATAATAGATAGATAAATGAAATGAAATACACCGTTCATGGAGACGGTAGGTCGTACGTACGCATGAACGCTGTTTTCTTTTCCTTATTGACTTGAATGGAAGTATGTAGATGAAATATATATTAATATACATAAATATAGTAGCTTTATCATGTCATATATTTCATTATTATTCATTATATATACTTTATAATCATTCTTGAGTGGTTATCATGGAGAAATAATCTCATCGCGTTGTGGAGACGGTAAACCGTACGTACGCACGAGCGATGATATCGTTCCCATAATTATTGAATTGAATTGGAGTGGATGATATAATATCTAAGAATCAGTATGATGTTATAATAATCATATATAGTTATTCTTTACCCCATTATACCCATCCAAGTAAGGTGGTGGTGGAAAAACTGATTACACCACGACGTGGAGATGGTATTCCGTACGTACGCACGTGCGGTGATTTCATTTTCCGTAGGATGGATAGAAGGCTAAATAGGGTTGTTTCATATTTATAATAACATATCAGTATATAAGTAATACTTATGTTATTACTTTATAATTAAACAACTAAAGAAGATGAAGTAGAAGAAGAAAGAAACTTGAAAGAGTCTGTAGAAGAGATTACCACTTCCTCGACGCACCTCCTTTAAACTTCTTCTTAGGGAACTAGAGTTGGTCTTTTGAGAAGACCAGAACATCCAGAATTTTTATATTGAAGTGGGGAAGAGTAATATTCAGGTCTTGGACTAGATTCAAGGCTCAAAAGGGTGTGGAGATAAGAGGGAATGGGTTCCCTTTTTATAAGGGAGGAGAGGGGCACCTTTGAAAAAACTTAAAATATTATTTTATAATAAAGCCATATTCGGTTTATAATAGCTCAAAATTGATTTATTTCAAATATAAAGTTGGGATGGGTAGAAATAATCATAACCAATAGGTTTTAGACAAGTTTAGGTTACTATTTTAACCTTATCATTTAGATTTAACTCTAAGTTAAATAATTTGACTTTTGCAGTGTCTTTTTGTTTTCTTACACTATATGGTAAATAAACTTACTATAACAAACCAAACGAACCCCAAGTGGTTCATTATTAATATATATAACCTTATCTAAGTCATTTTGACGAACCTTATATTTTTAGGAATATAATAACAATTAATAATATAATATTATATTTAAAAACTATTCTATGTCAATTTTGACACTATTTGGTAATTGATTTTTGTAAAAATCATAACAACATGATTAGTTAGAAAAAAGTTAATTTAATCAATACTAACATGTCATATTAACCTATAAAATTATTTTAATTCATAAAAACTCTAAAATTACATTTATTTTGGTATTTATAACATCAATTATGTTAATATTTCACTAATAAGGTAATTAATGCGTCATCATTGTGTCATAAATAAATTAAAACATTTAATATCTAAAAATTATAAATAAAATACCATTATGTAGGAAATATTTTTATCTTTCTAATTAATATTTATAGTCTAATTTATCTTATGTATAACCCTATATTAAAAATGTTTTAGTTATTAAACTTTGATTTTAACTATTTTAACTCTTCTTTAAATAAAATAATAATAAGTGTCCTAATCTAATCCAAGTGGACCTAAAGGGTAATATTTTATTCCTAAGGTTGTGTTTGGTAGAATTACACTTATCCAATATAATTAGGACATGTTTTAGGGTAATAATAATATCAGTTTTACCCTTAATTACCCTATTTACTTTTAACCGTGGTAAATAAAAGTAAAAAGTTACTATTCACCAAAAATTATTTTTATCTTATTGAACCAAATTTTACTACTTAATATTAACCATGTCTCTTGGATTTTAAAAATTCCACTCACAAAAGAGGTAAAATTATGTTTTATGTAGATTTTCAAATTCTCCTAGGAGGTGGGTAAAAGACGGTGAAAAGTTCAATAAAATCATTATATATCAAAAATTATTATAAAATGACTCAAATGAATTACATTGAACTTATTTAGGTATTATGTGTCAATTTTGACCTAAAATAAATTTAAATAAAATAAATAATTATTTAAATAAAAATTTGGGTTTTAAATAGTAAACCAGTGTTTTGACTATTCATCAAAAATTGAATGTTTTCATAAAAATACCAAAAATTCACCCTAGGCTAATTTCAATATTCCAAATCCAAAAATGAAGTCAATTTTTAAAGATAAAATTTATAAAATTTCAAAAATTGGGTATTAATATTCATAATGGATAGTTCATAATAATATTATAATAATATCTTGTTTAGTGAAACTTGGTATTGCGTAATACACACGCTATCGAAGAAGGTCTTGATTGTGTGTAATGCAAGCCAAGTCAGGCCTGCGTGTAGTGAAAGCTCCGTTTTGTGTTGCGTATAACATAATCAAAACTTATTTCATTTATACATTATACAAAGTCTATACTTAATGTTGCGTAAAATAATTTCCACAAAACAAACTTGAAATTGTGTGTAACACGATCCAAGAATAGTGTTGCATATACTACAAGCTAATACAGTGTTGCGTATAGTACAAGCTAATCTTGGTATAGTGTATAATAGAAGAGATCAAATAAATTAAAAATAATGTATCTCATTAAATCTCAGGGTGTTACACAAGGGACCTATTTATAGAAATGTATAGGGCCTGGTCGAAGGGATGTTGTCCGCATAGGTCCTCCACGCAGGTCCTCCACCCAGGTCGTCCGCGCATGTCTGTCATGTTGGGGTACATAAATTATGCTGGCGCATAGGTATGCCATGAAGGTCTATCATGCAGGTTTGTTTCATAGGTCTGTCGCACATCCCTTTTGAGGGTTTGGATTTCCTTTGAATTCTTCGAACATTGCCTAGGGATTTTGAAATATCCAGATCTATCTTCATAGTCTTTTTGTATTCTTAAGTAGTGTCAACAACATGTCATGAATACATCCTCAAAAATTTCAGGCATACATCCTCCAAAATTACATCCTTGTCTGAGAGTCACGCTTGGGCATACACACTTGAACCATATGAACCCCCATCCATAAGACTTTGGTTGAATACCTAATTTATTGGAGAGTGTCCATGATGGAATAATTTCTATACACTCATTTAAACTTATCCATTACATGTCTTGAAAAGGGGTCCCCATGCCATCCAAGAAAACTCAATAGAACACTCTTAGTCCGTACTCTTCATCCATTAAAGGATAGAGTCTTAATATGTGACAAGGTAATCCACCTTGGTGTAATTCCCTCGATATTCCATTTACTATAGCTCATGGGAACCACCTTCTATGGGTCCACCATATTTCCTCATCCATTAGTTGGTTATGAACATATGAGAACTATATGGAATCTAATTTCTTTTAAAAACAGGATACCTAAGACTCATTCCTAATTACTAAGACCCATATCAAACATGAATACCATAAATTCACTTGAGGTATCGTATCCTTCACAATTCTTTTAATCATACCCTACCAAGATTGCTTTAATGTGTAAATACCACATCTATAGGTAGTTCATATGATCCCTTGCTATCTATTATTTCCCACACTAAGCATGACTCACATAAGCTTAGGGATTCAAAATGATTGTGGCACTAGAATAATGAAAATACCCTAATAATGGTGACCTCAGTGTGTAATGAACACTCAAATAACAGTGAAACATTAGTGTATAATCCCCATAAAAGTTTAACCTTATATCAATTATGACATGTTTGATCTTCTGCTATCTCTTACTTATTACATAGATCATGAATCATATGGGGTTATAGATTTTTGATGATAATATCAATTACATGATACAAATACCTACAGACATGGGCATCCATCTTATTACAAGTCTATAGATTTCCAAAACTCTAGGGTACTAACCCTCACAAGTGTTAATTACACTTCTTTACCCATTAGCTGGTTAGGGGAAAACTAAACTACAAGGAATCTAATTTCTATTATAAGAATTATACATAGGATTCCTTCTTAAGGCCTGATCTCTATACCCAATACTTAATTTCCCTAATATACATATCTTCTGTATAATGTTAAACAAAAAAGAATGGCCCTATATGAACTAAAAAAATCTGATTCTTGTTGTCTGCAGAATATGTAGGATGCCTTCCAAAGGCCCGAGTTACATAACCAATGCTTAATTCCCCCAATATATTCTCCTTCAACAAAATGTTAAACTGCATGGTGTGGTCCTATATGAACTATATGGATTTTTATTCATGTTTTGATAGGATACTTATGACTATTCTTGGGTGTTCAATACAAAAACACTAGTCACCTTCCTAGATGAAAGTAAACTCTATAGTGCTTAGTCATATGGATTCAAAAAATAAGAATTCCATTGTTGTTAAGTGATAAAGTGAAACAAAATGGAGAAACTCTGGTACATATAGATGGTGTCCTTAATATAATCCCCACTCTTGTATATAGGGATTCAACACCCGGTCATTTTATTAGGGTAAACAATCCCGTACCAGGATTTGGGAAATATTCATAAGTATATCTTAAATCTATAAGAGAGTCCAAAAGTAGGAAATAACTCTCTAAAAAATGGTGAGATGATCCTGAACTACCATGATTCTACCAATGCGAGTTCCTAAGTGTCATTGGGCTTGAAAACCCAATGACCTCCTACCATTGGAAAGTAGTATCACGGCTTTCTATGGATGTGGGAGTTGTTGGGAATTTTCATAGATAAAACATGCTGACATGAATGATTGTGAAAATATAATAAGACCCTCACAATCAAAATTTGGGCCATAAAAATCTAGTATAGAAAAAATAGTTAACCCAATGTGAATCTTATTAAAATGCTGATGAACACACACATTTTTTTTGGAAACAAAAATGGTGATCTCAATGTGAAATCTTTCAATAATTAATGTATTCAGGTTTCTCATGGATGGGAAATTCTATATATTCTAGAGAAGAAAATTTCCAAACTAACAATGAAAACAAAAAAAAAGGATTCACAATACATAGATAATTAAGCATGTGACTTAATTTCAATGTTGTACCGATCATTGACCTTGTTTATTGTTTTCCTTGTGATTATAAAAATTGTATCTAAAAAATTCACCAAAATTTGAAGTCATGGAATAAAAAAAAACGTTTTGGAACCTCCACTACTACAACAACCTATAAAGAACCTGAAAAAAATCACCCACTTGATACCTTCAACATCAGGTGGAAAACACAATGATCAAGGAATACCACCACCATAGTATGACCCCGACCCTTGAGGTTGCACACAAGGGTATTTAGGCACTGAATCCCATAAGTCCAACCTGACTTAAGGAAGGCTGTGGAAAAACTGGTGATTCCTATCACCAATACTAACAAGTTTAAGAGCATATTCCCATAACATAAAAATTGACTTATCCCTTACCTTAGGAATGTGGATAATGGGTTGAAATACAACTCCATAATAGTTTAGGAGATTTAAAGGATATATCATATCAACCACTTCCACTAGCGCCATCTCACTAATGTCCCTCAGTCACTTGTCAAGGGCACCACCTGACTGGTTGCTACCCTGGACACTCATACCTAGGAACCAATGGAAATATCATTAGGTGCATGAAGATATAGCTCAAGGAGAGTGGAATAGTATCCCTAATTCCACCGATGAATCCCACTAGTATATTCCAGTGGTATCTAGTGAGCAGGATCATATCCCTTCTCACTCGAACCAAGTATTCCTATATATATCAATAGAAACCATACGGGAGGAACATATATCTGACCCCACATATGAAACCCATTGGAATATTTCAATGGAACAAGGAGGAAATTATTGGGTTTATATCCCTCACTTTAATTTAAGATTTAAGGAAGTATATATTAGAGAACAAGAATGTATAGGACTATGTTCCTATATATACTCTACTGAAGTTCCACTATATCCTAGAAATGTTAGAAGAGCTCAACCATTATATTTTAGTGATGATGAAGATATTGGGATAAAAAAATATTCCTATCCCAATATTCCATGAATAATATGACCATGATCAACATGAACATGTTGCTAATCTAGAGAAATCACATATTCTTTCTTCTATCTTAGAGGATTATCGACATATCCTGATTAAGAGAGAGACACTATAATTGGATCATATTCTCATTTTGATTAGACTTCTTCAAATTATCTTGGAAATCACCTCAAGATAGGTTCACATTCCCATTAATGAAATAAAACAACATACTTCGAAGGCATATGACCTTGATCATATCCCTATTCCTACTGAAAAAGACTACATAATCACCCTTCAAAGGATATAAAAGAGGAGGCCCATATCCCTTATCCCATTCTGAAGGTCTATTGGAATATTCTGACTGGGACTGCATATTTTAGCTGAGGTTATGCCCCCACTTCAACAAAGGATGACCGAAATACTTCAGAAACCACCCAAAGGTAGGCTCACATTCCTTCCAATAATACATAATCTAACCAAAATACTCTAGTATATTCTCTATAGTGGGATTATATCCCTATAGAGAAGAAAAATCATCAATATACTATGGTGACTTCCATGAATTATGATCCTACTCCTGCTCAATCCCAAAAGGCAGGTCAACATATTCTGACCATGACACATGGTGAGGCTCATATTCCTAAAATTCTCAATTCCAACATCCTGGATGCTGTATGATGCATATCTATAACACCTCAAGGTCCCTCTAAATATTCTTCTAATGTATTAGTCAATAAAAACCATGATTATCATATTTGTGGTATTATAGATATGGATTACAGGGACCATACCCCTAACATACACCATATATTACCTCCCCATAGTGATATCTCTCTAGATAAGGAAATACACCCTTTTCAAGACACCTTCATATAAAGTGGTTAATGAAACACTAGGTCTGACCATATATGGTTCCTCACTAACTACCATCATCACTTCACCTCGGCCAACAAGCATCCAAGAGAAGAGACATCTATTGTTTGACCAAGTGGAGGAATGAAACCTTGATGAAGAAGAGCCCTACATGGATAAATGGAAGGACTTGGTAGAAAAAAACCTCCCAACTATGTTTTGTAACATCACTAATTTAAATTATGAAGTCTCATATGATGTAAAAGGGGAGTGTGTGCCTTAATTTCACTAAAACATGTGGGAAACCTTTTAGTGAGTAAAAGATAAAAACATCCCTTACTAGGGAAATGGGGTCACCTATATGCCAAAAACATGATCTGTTGTCAGATAGACCGACATGTTATCTCTATGGCCCATGACCTAAGACTAGAAAGAAACAAAAAAAATCTTATAGCATTCTTGCCTCTACAATATGACAGATCACCAACAATTAATAATCAAATTCCCATCATACATCTATATTTATAGATAGGGATGAGTATAAATCATTTTACTTCACCCCATCCATAGTACAACAAGTTTCCCCAGAAAAGGAAACCTGTAATGTCATATCCACATGAGAGATCATAAGACAAAGTAACGTGTGGGAAATTTGGTCAATATAATGAAGTTTCTCCACTTTGAGAACGAAAAGATTTCATGAATGGAGAGAGATGGATGAAAATTGGATTCGATGACGGTTCTCTCAACAAAATGGGAAAATATATAACATATAGAAGCTGAAGTCACAAACTACCCAATAAATCCCCATATTAAGTGAATCTCATCACAAGAAGTTATTTCACCTTACCCATGCATGAAAAAATTACACTAAATTAGAAATATCACAATGTAAGATACTATGAAAGTTGTCCAGGAGAGAACCCAACTCATAAGGTTGGGGGAATTTTTACCACCACTTCTACCCCCATGGTCATCAAACCCTAGGAGGGTCCTGAAGAAATATTTTTACCAACCCCATTCTATAGAGATGGGGGATTTTTTTATCAAAACTCACATCCTAGGAGTTATCAAATTCTAAAAAATATGATTAAAGAGTGACAATGATGGCCCCAAATAAATCCCATCACATAAGGATATGGGAATTTTTATCACCATCTCAAATGAAATATTTATTTTCCAGGATAGGAGGTAAACACCAATGGATGAAATCCCAACCATTCCTCCCACTGTGGGACATACCCCTTTCATTTAGGCCTTTCTTGACAAGTAAAATCGAAAACACCCTCATGATCACTATTCACATGCCTAAATAGGGAGAACATCTGGGAAAGACAACCAAACCTCATAAGAGTCATAATCCAAGACTTCCCAAGAAGATCAAGGCATAGGGGAAAGACCATGGAATTAACCTAAGAGGAAAGTAAAATGGTACTCAACTACCCCTTTACCTATAAATTGATAGGGTGACTATTATCACCTGGAATTCCTTAGTGAAAATTGTCACTGTCATTCTAGTAAATGGTACAGACCAAGATTTGAATGCATAGGGGCACAATGTGGAAACTATAATGAACCAGAACTCTATCAATGAAATTTACCTTCTTATGTTTATTTAATATAGTATAGACCATACAAAATCACTTAGAGAACATAATAAAAATATCCTAAATTAATAATGAATGAAATAAGAGGTATTTCGTGAAGTAAAGGAACCTATACCGATGAAATAGTAACTTGACCTTAGGAATATTAATATAACCCTTATGAATAGTAAATTGGCATAATTAATAGTAACCTAACCCACGTATGTATAAATAAATTAAGGTATGATATAATTATATCATAGTATAAGAAAGTGAATATTTTTAAAAAATAATATTTAAGTGTTGGTCATTTTGAAAGTCATAAATATTTAATTTCAATTTAATAATTAAAAAAAATTTTAAAAGAAAATTATTTTTCATAAAATTAATCCATAAATAAATATTTTTCCATCTTATGATTTTAGTATAATTTAATGAGACCTTAGATAATTTTTCAGAGTGTTACACAATTAGTTATAATTTTAAAAACCACAATTCTCGAGTAAGTGGTGAATTTAATTAAAAATTAAATTTCTCATATTTAGAAAATTATTTTCATAAAATGGATTTAATTTTTTAATTTTAAATTTATAAAAAAAATTAGGGTTAATTTTTATGATTTTTCTAAAAAACTTGAATTTTTGGTGAATAATAAAATATGATAATTTAAGATAAATGCTAAATACATGATTTATTGAGTCATATATGATGTATGGATTATGTAAGCCCATAATATAGAAATATCCTTCATTATTTTAATATATTTTATGATAATTCTCAAACTATTCATATTATTTATCCAAATAGCATTCTAATTAATAAAACATTCATGGAAACCCCCCTCTTTTGCATTAAAAAAACCAACCCCGACCCCTCTTCCCCTCACACCTCTATACCTTGAAGATTGTCAAAATTATTCCCAAATAATATTTAATAGTCTCTCTTCTGTATATAGGATCTATTTTCTTACCAAAATTCCAAAACCACTTTCTCTAAGGAGGTTCTCAAGGAGGATAATTCCATAGGTAAATCCTCTTCCTTTTTATTTTAATTTCATTTCAATTTATTTTCTTTTCTTATCCTGTTATATCCTCCTATATAAAAAAGATAATGATAACTACAGTATCATCAATATAATATAATTATATCATGTTAATGGAATATCCTTTATCAAACTCCTTACTCTCTATATTTTATTTTAAAAATTAAATCATTGTTCGAAAGGTGCCGATTTACAACCTCCTCAGATGACAAACTTTCATTCTTCAATTTCTCATTAAAGTCTGGTCATGAAACCATTTTTATGGTTAAAAAAGATTATAAAAGATTTATTATATCTTATTTAATGTTCTGGAACCATTATATATACATGCTATCAAACAATAGAACAAAACTAGTTTGTTATGATCGAAAAGCGGCTAAAATTAAGCTAAATGATTATCATTAACATGTGATCTAATGATTCATTCTCATATATGGAAAATAATAATAAATAATAACAATTATAATTCTATTTTTCTATTAATAATATGTAATTCCAATTCTGTATAATTACACCCATTTTACATGTACTCCATTACTTATAATCAAGAGAACCGAGCATGAAAATCAAGAAAACAAACACTCGAAAAAGGCGAAATTCAATCTTTTAAATTATAAAAAATCCATAAATGAACATAATAAAATTATAATAAACTTTATAAATGTCTAATAGGTCCTTAATTTAATTATTAATGAGTCTAATTTTATATTCCAGGACCTTAAGGTCAAGTGCATAACAAATTAGGACATAAGGAAAGGGTTTTCTTCCAAAACCTCCATTTTTATCAAGGTTATGCTTTCCTCTATACACCAATGTATTTAATAATTTTTTATATAATTCCTATAAATTAAGTTTATATATTTAAAAAATATTTATTTATATAATTTTATCTTTCTTTTATGGGTCAATACATGTTTTATAATATTCCCTTCTCAAACCTTCCCGATACGTAATCCCGATTAAAGAGAACATCTTGATTTCTTACCCATTTCCAAGTACCATATATAATATGTTTTAAGAAACCATTTTTTTATAAAATAACTAATTTTTTCATTAAAAAATATCTTAGTTCACTTATATTTTATACAAATATTTTTCCACAATATCACTTCTTTGAAATGTAAAAAGAGTATTTCTCTTAAGAATTTCTCGATGATTTTATACGAGTATTTTCATCTATTTCAACACCCTTGTGGATTGTTATGTTTTACTAAGATTAATATTTTATGATATTATATAAAATATTTTATGGAATGGTTTTGATTATTTTGATAGTAGATGTTCTATCTTGATTACATTAACCAAATTACTCTGAATGGTTAGTGATTATGTTTACTAATTGGAGAAAGATATTTACATTTCATACATTAGTTTCAATATTAATGTATATGTTGATTATGTTCCCCACATTTCATATGAGGAATTAATTGGACATAGTATGTGTAGGGTGGGGTATGATATAGATATTGGGTGCATCGGTTGGTCTCACGAGACAAACTAGTTTGGGTACAGGATAATGACTTACTTGATTATATATGGTGTCTTGGCCGAAGAATTGATGTATATTTATGATTTCTTTCATTATCAATTACCTCATTATGAGATTAGTATTTTATATTCCATGTGATTATTCTACTAGTATAATATCCATGGGTAAGTATCATTTTCATGTGATTATTTATATGGTATCATTTTTTAAGTTTTTATTCCTGCCATATTATGCTCAAATTTTTGTTTTAATAACAAGTATTTTTAATTATTCACTATGCCTTATGGTTTATTTTTTTATATTCCTATAAATTATTACCTTTACTAAGCATCAGAGATCACCCATTTCTTATGTTTATTTTCCCTAGGATTCCATGATCAATTTTATAAATGACATGCGGAGATAATCTAGAAGAATAAGAGTGTTTCCAAAGGAGTCTCTATGATATATTTCATTCCAAGTTGTAATTTTGAACTTATGTATGTATCTTGTTTTCCAATGATACTAAACTATTTGGTCCTTTAGGATGCATCTTCCTTGTTTATATGCCAATGTAATTAAGTAAGGCACCAAATCTAGGATACTAGGGTTGGGGTTTTTACAGTTGGTATTAGAATAAGTTTAGTATAAACCATGGAAACTAGATGTAGAGAACATAACCCTAAGATAGAATTTGAGGATAAGAATAAAAGAACATCCTTTAATTTTGGTAAGGTTTATATTATGTGGATCTTCCTATAAATACATCCCTTGATGGATACTACGAATGGATATGGTTCTAGAACATATGTACATAGGGGTAACAACTCTGACAAGGTGTCCTGGGCCTTACTACGGGTAACCTAGTGCATGAAAACGGGCCTTATTGTGCACCTGGTTTGAAACTTTTGGGGAAATGCTTAGGATAACTCATATTTTCTTTAAAAACCATTATGAAGGATTTAAAAGTAAATATGTCCCCAAAAGAACCATGTCTATGAGAATAACTATGAATATTATTTCAATTTATGTAAATTATTTTTATAGTATTGAGATTATTCATTATGATTCAAAATGTAATCTAGTGAATTATATTATTTAGAAATGGCTCTTGGTGGAAGGAATGGAAACCACATGAATGGTCGTATCAATTGTAGGGATTTCCCTTATATGAAATATAATGATATTGGTACTGGAGCTTCAACTGGTTCATAGAAACTTATAACTATACTAGGAAAACTAACTTAGGTTATGAATAATAAACTTACCTGTATAGAAATCCTGAACCACAACATAGAGGAGAAGTGTTAGAATGATTTATATGACAACATCCTCAATGATTCAAATGGACTACAAACCCATTTGTATTTTAGAAATGGATATGTTCTTTAGAGAAGATATTTATCACCTTGGGATATAATGAAAGGGAGAAGGTTGTTATGGAAATGTGTTATCTTTAGAGAGATACAGATAAATAGCGGACATTTATTTTAAACATTAATGAGGATTAAGAAATATAAAAAATGGAATGAAGATAATTTATATAACTTTTCTTAGAAAAATACATTCCTTGTGAATAGCGAGCAGATATGGAAAGGTAGTTATTGAGTATGAGGAAAAAGGAGGATGAGAATGTTGAAAAATATGAATCTAACTTCATAAGGTTATAAAGTTATGTCATAGACTATATAAGCAACTGAAGGAGTAAGATTGATAGATAATTTGATAGTTTAAAACCATTCCTCTGATGGGAATTGTTCTACCAAAATTTCTCATCATATGAAGATATAATCTCATGTGCTATCAAGAAAGAAAAGGAATTATATAAGACTTAAGAATTTAAAGGAAATAAATATAATAATAGGTCCAATGAACACTCTATAAAATAAAATATGTAAATGGGTAAGAAGGTAAGAGTTAACCTTAAAACTTGAAGTAATTGTGGGAAGAAACACCACAATACTTTTCTGATGGGAATGAGAGTTTGTTACAAGTATGGAGAAAAAAGACACCAAGCCCATGATTTCAAGGGAAATAAATAATCTACCAATGTTAAGTGCTATAATTATAAATATATGGGAAATTATTCAGAAGAATATCCTAGATTTCAAGGAAACATTCCCCAAAGAAATCCAATGGAGCAAGGCCAAGCATATGCGATCACAACTACTAAGGTTGAAGTTCATAATGATGTGGTGGTAGGTACTTTAATCATTTCCACAAACATATCCAATGCTTTATTTGATTATGGGTAATCAAACTCTTTTATATATTCCCAGTTTTCAAAGAAAATTAGACACTTCTAATTTGATTTAATAAATGAGTTTTTAGTCAAAAATCTTAAGTGAGGTATTATTGCAACAAATATTTATTGACCAATCCCCTTTATGAAACATAAATGTTCTTTAGTTTATTACCTTATCATAATACCTATGACTTATTTTTATATAATAATCAATATGTAATGGATTCAAAATTATGATGCAAAAATATATTACAAGAAGAAGGAAGTTACAATTTTTGAGAATGATGCAAAGTCCCTTATCTTTAGAGAAAACAACTTCCCATCTGATTCTTATCTGGATCCACTCCCATTATATCCACTAAATGAAGTTATTGGGTAGAAATAGAACACAATATATATGGGTGAGGAAAAAAATCTTCAAATTGAGGATGTAACTATTTGCAAGAATACATTTATGTATTTCCATAGGATTTACCTGGACATCCTCTGGACTGGAAAATTGATTTTTCTATTGATTTTATTCCTGGTGCAATGCCTATATATAATAATCCTTATAGAATGACCATAGTGGAATTAGTGGAATTTAAGAAACAACTAGATGAATTTAGTAGTAAGGGTTTTATTTACCCTAGTGTTTCTCCATGGTGAGATCCCGTTCTTTTCATTAAGAAGAAAGATGGATCTATGAGGCTGCGAATTGACTACAGGGATATCAATGCTATTATGATAAAGAACAAGTATCCTCTGCCTCATATTGATGATTTATTTGATCAACTTAATAGAGGCCAATATATTTCAAAGATTTATCTTCTATCTGAATATCATGAATTGTGTGGGAATATGGAAGATATTTTAAAGATATCATTTTGAACTAGGTGTGGGTATTATGAGTTTATAGTAATGCCTTTTGGACTGACTAATGCACCCTATATTTTTATGGATCTAATGAATATATTTTTCAAGGAATATCTTGATGGATTTGTTGTGGTATTTATTTATGATATCTTAGAATACTCAAAAATCTAAAAATATCATGGGAATCACTTGTACATTATTTTGAAGACTATCTGAAGAAATGAGTTGTATGGGAAGTTTAGAAAGTGTAAATTCTGGATTAAAATATTTTCTTTTCATGGCTATATTGTCTCTAAGAATGGAATCTAAGTTGATCATATGAAGAAAAAAGGTAGTTCAGGAATGGCCTACACCAACGATCATAATCGAGGTATGTAGTTTCATTAGTTTAATAGGTTACTATCAGCGTTTCAATTAGAATTTTTCCCAGTGAGCTAACCCATTAACCAAGATTACACATAAAGGGGTTAAGTTTCTATGGACAGAAAAATGTGAAGAATTTTTTAAATAATTGTATAAGATATTAGTGAATGATATGATCTTGACTCTACCATTGGGAAATGGTGGATTTGTGATTAATAGTGATGCATCAAATAAAGTAATTAGTTGTGTTATTATACAGAATGATTGAGTTATATTTTATGTATAAAGTTAGTTAAAAACTCATGAACAGAACTATCCATCTCATGATATTGAGTTAGCAGCTATAATATTTTCTTTGAAGATATGGATACTTTATCTCTATGGTGAAATATGTGAAATATATAAAAATCATAAGAGTTTTAAATATATCTTCTCATATAAAGAAATCAACATGAGGAAAATGAGATGGATCGAGCTACTAAAGGATTATTATTATTCCATACAATACCACCTAGGGAAGTAAAATAAGGTAGAAGATGTATTGAGTAAGAAGGATCATGGTGTTCTGAAAAAAACGAGGATTGAATGGGATCCTTTGTACATGGAACTAGTTAATATGGTATGTGAATTATCAAATAAGGTGAAACATCACTAATTTTTCAATTGGTTGTATAACCATATTTATTAGAAATAATTAAAAGTTCTTATAATGCTGATGATAATCTTCAGAAGAAAATTAAAGATGTGAATGATGGGAAGTTTTCTAAATTCTTTTATAAGGATGGTATTATTAAATTTTAGAGGAGGATATGTGTTACATCTATACCCAAGATGAAAAGGTATTTATTGGATTATTTCCACAGTTCTAATTTCTTTATACCCATTGGTAGCACTAAGATGTATTGAGATTTCAAGGAACATTTCTTGTGGGATAACATGAAGTGGAAAATTACTGATTATGTATCAAGATGTTTAGTTTGTCAATAGGTTAAGGATGAAAGACAACATCCTAGAGGATTTATGAAACCTATACCTATTTTTACAAGAAAATGGTATGACATAACCACATATTTTTTCATGGTATTTTCAAAAATCTCCATGAAAGAATGATGCAATATGGATAATTGTTGATTGACTTACCAAATATATACATTTCCTCACTATAAGGGATGATTTTACATTATATAGCTTTGAAAAAATCCATATTAATGAATTTTTAAGACTTCATGGATCACCTATCATAATTTTTTCTGATCATGATCTATAGTTTACATTGAAATTATGGAGAATTCTTCATAAATCTTTGGATACTGAGCTTCATTTGAATACTTTTTATCACCCTAAAACTGATGGGCAGTTAGAAAGAATGATCCAAACTTGAGAATACATGTTTAGATCATGATCACATTATTTTCAAGGTATTTGGGATAATAATTTACCTTTGGTAGAATTTTACTACAACAATAGTTTTTATTCTAGTATTCAAATGGAACCATATGAGTAATTTTAAGGAAAGAGATGTCGTACACCAACATATTGGGATGAAGTTGGTGAAAGGAAGCTTATAGACCTAGATCTTGTGGAGTAAATAAAAAAAAAGGTAAATAATATTCAGACCCATATCAAAGTAGCTCAAAGCATGAAAAATAGATATGCTAAAAATTAAAGTAAGGATTTGGAAATTTAGGTGGGAGATCATGTTTTCTTGAAAGTATCTCCATTGAAGGGTGTTATAAGATTTGGGATGAAAGGGAAACTGAACTACAGGTACATTGGTCATTTTGAAATTATAAAGATAATTGGAGTTGTGGATTATCATTTTTCAATGTTGCTTAGCCTTTATAAGTTACACAATGTGTTCCATATCTCCCTTTTAAATAAGTACATGCCAGACCCAACTCATGTACTCACTTTTTAAGGAATAGAATTAGAACATTAATTATCTTACTATAAAGAGCCTATATAGATTATAGACACTAAATAATATGTGTTAAGGAATTATATGACTTGGGAAGTAAATGTAATTTGGGAAAACCATAAAATTGAAGAGGTGATGTGGTAGTCTGATGAGCTTATAATGAAGAACTACCCAAATCTTTTTGTGGGGTGACAATCACAAAATTTTGAGGACAAATTTTTTATAGGAGGGTAGAATGTAATGACCCATAACTCTACCAATTAAATTTCCATTATTATTTTTATTTCATATAGTATACATAACATAAAATCACAAAGATAACATAATACAAATATCATAAATAAAGAATAAATGAAATAAGAGGTACATCTAGAATTTAAGGAACCCAAACCGATGAAATAATAACTTGACCTTAAGAAAATTAATATTACCCTTATGATTAGAAAATTTTTCTAATGAGTAGTAACATAACCCATGGATGTATAAATAAATAAATGTATGATATAATTATATCATAGTATAAGTAAGTGAATATTTTGAAAAATTAATATTTAAGTATTGGTATTTTTGGGAGTCGTAAATATTTAATTACAATTTTATAATTAATAAAATGATTTAAAATAAAATTAATTTTCATTAAATGTATTCATAATTCAATATTTTTCTTCTTATGAATTTATTATAATTTAATGACACTTTAGTTAATTTTTCAGAGTGTTATAAAATGAGTTATAATTTTAAACATTGTAATTTTCCAGTAAATGAAGAATTTAGTTAAAAAATAATCTTATAATATTTATAAAATTATTTTCATAAAATTGAGTTCATTTTTTTATTTTACACCTCAAAAAATGTCTAGGGTGAGTCTTTTGGATTTTTCAAAAAAACATGACTTTTTGGTGAATAGTAAAATATGATAATTTACGAAAAATGATAAATACATGATTTATTGATTTGTAGATGATATATGGTTGATATAATCCCATAATCTAGAACTATACTTAATTATTTTAATATATTAAATGATAATTCTGAAACTATTCATATTCTTGATCCAAATAGTAATATAATATATAAAAAAAATCAAGGAAACCCCCTCTCCTCCACTATAAATACCACCCCTCACACCCTCTTCTCCTCACACCTATAAGCCATTAATATTTTAAAAATTATGCCCAAATACTCTTCCCTAGTATCTATTATAAATCTATGATCTCTTTGTATTACAAAAATAAAAAAAACCTTTCCCTAAGGAGGTTCTTAAGGAGGATAATTCAGGAGGTTAATTCTTTTCTTTTTTTCTTTTAGTTTAATTTCAATTTATTTTCTTTTCGTATCCTCTCATCACAAAATCTATCAAAATTATCATGATAACTTCAGTATAATTTATATAATTTAATTATATCATGTTAATGAAATATTCAATATCAATTTTCTTACTTTCTCTCAATTTTATTTCAAAAACAAAATCATTTTCCGGAAGGTGCCGATTTACAACCTTCAGGGAGATGAAATTTCATTCTTAAATTTATCCTTAAAGGATGTTCATAAAACCTTTTTTATGTTTTAAACATATTATTAATTATTTATTATATATTATTTAATTTTCTAGAACCATTATATATTCATGATATTAAATAATAGAACAAAACTAGTTCGCTGTTATCGAAAACCACTAAAATTAACCTAAACAATTATCATTAACATGTTATCTGCTAATTCATCCTCACATATGAGAAAAAATAATACATAATACCAATTATACCAATGGTTGTTCATTAATAATATTTAATTATAATTCTGGATAATTATACCCATTTTACATAAACTCCATTACTTATAATCAAAATGAACTGATCATGAATATCAAGTAAAGGAACACTCAGGAACGACAAAATTCAATCTCATAACTTATCAAAAATGCCATAAATGAACTTAATAAAATTATAATAGACTATATAAATTTATAATAGGTTATTAATTAAAATATTAATGTGTCTAATTTCATACTCTAATACCTTAAGGTCAAGTGTAGAACACATTCGGTCATAAGGTAATGGTTTTATTCACGAACATCTATTTTCATTTGGGTTATAATATCCTATATACAACAATTTATTTATACATTATTTTTATACAATTATTCTAAATTATGTGTATATTTTCCAAAAACATATATTTATATCAGTTTATCTTATTTTTATGGGATACTATATGTTTTATAAGGTTCCCTTATCAACCCTCCCCAGTACGCAAACCCAATTAAAGGTAATGTCTTGATTTCTTATCAATTTTTAAGTACCATATATAATATGTTTTTAGAAACCATTATTTTTATAAAATCACTAACGTTTTCATGAAAAAAATATCTTAGTTCAATTCTGGTTTTATACAAATATTTTTCCAAAAGAACTCTTCTTTTCAAAGTAAAAAGAGTATTTCACTCAATAATTCATTGATGATTTTATAAAAGCATTTTCATCTATTTCAACACCCTTGTTGATTCTTATGTTTAATTGGGATTAATATTTTATGATATTATAGACCATATTTTATTGAATGGGTTATGATTAGTTTGACTGTGGATGTGCTATCTTGATTCCATTCTCTATATAACTCTGAATGGTTAGTGATTATGGTTACTGATTGGGGAAAGTTATTTACATTTCATATTTTTGTTTCAATATGAATGTATATGTTGATTATGTTTCAAACCATTCATATGAGGAATTCATTGGATTTATTAAGTGTCAGTTGGGGTCTTCTATACCCCCTCAGTGCATCGGTAGGTCTCATGAGAAAAACTAGTTTGAGTACGGGCTAATGTTTTACCCAATTATGTATGGTGTCTTTGTCGAAGCCTTGACAGTATGTTTATGATTTCCCACATTATGAATTCCCTCATTATGAGATTAATATTTGATATCCCATGTGATTATTTGTCTAGTATAATATACATGGGTTAGTATCATTTTCATTTTATTATTTATATGGTATTATTTATAAAGATTTTATTCCTTCCATATAATGATAATTTTGCTTTTGTTTTAATACAAAGTGTTTTTAGGTATTCACTTTGCCTTATGGTTTATTTTTAGCTTCCATTGAATTATTACCCTTACCAATCATTAGATATCACCCCTTTATTAAGTTTATTTTTCCCAGGATTCCAAGTTGAATTTTATGAATGACATGAAAAGATTGTATAAAAGAATAATAGTGTTTAAAAAGAAATCTATATGATGTATTTCATTTCAATTTATAATGTTGAACTTATGTATGTATATTTTTTCCAAAAACAATTGAACTAATTGGTCCTTAGGGATGTGTCTTCCTTGTTTATATGACACTGTAATAAACTAAGGCAATTACTTTGGGCTACTGGGGTTAGGGTACTTAAAGAAACGGTACCTCAAGAGGTATGTTATAGTGACTCATAAATTGAGGATGAACATATGTGGAATTAGGGGACGAACTATGGATACACAAATTGATGAGTTGTCTCCTCCTCGAAGGAATTATTCCAGGGATGAAGGGAAAAGAATGGATACATCCCACTAAATACCTATAACATATGAAATTCCCACAACCACCTTTTAATTTGTATTTGGTTTTTGTGGTTTTAATTTTGAATGGTGTCAGTATAATTTGGTCTATGTTGTTCTCACTTTCTCCTCAAAGTGGATTTTATAAAAATTTAATAAATGATTTGGAAGAAATATCCCCACTGGGTATCACCTTTAAGTGGATACATATGTCCCTCCTTCGACCCATAAGTAGAGAGTTGATTAGCCTAAAAGGTTCTAATTTGAGAATTATATTGGCACCATATCTAGGAAACTGGTTTATATAAACAAGAGAGTTGAGGGAAATAGTTATTTTCTTACTTTAGAGAAAAACTATTCTCCTTATCAGGGTTATCATCTATCCCTGACATGAATTTAAAATTAGAAGGATAGTAAATATAGACAACCAAATTAAGCCTTTCCCACTCCCCTTGAATATGAGGTTTCCCCAATAGTTATACCTCTAGAACTTCTAAACACCATCAAGTTTCTAATAGATCGGATGGAAGCCATGGAGGGGAGGAGTGACCCTATTCAACCGAGAATGAATCCATACCCAAATTGGGTGGATGATACTTTACACCATCCTAATTTTAGTAACCTAATATTCTAAAACTTTTATGGAATGGGGGATCTAGAATATAATCTCATGCACTTCGTATCTGGATGTGGCCCTATAATGGGCCTATAAGATGAGTAGGAGGAGACAAAACTTAGATTCTTCTTACAGACATTGGTAATTCTATCATTCATTTACTACAACCGCCTTGCCGTAGGATTCTTCATGGGCTAAGAAGACCTTTTTCATCAATTACTTCATCAATTCCTTTACATTTTAAGGAAAATGATGATCGTCGACCTCAAGAATTAAAAATAACTAAAAAATGAGAGGTTATATGAATTTATCTTCAGATGATAATGTAGTCACTTAATATCCCACTCTTGAAAGAGTAATTGGTAAAATTTTGTATTGAGAACCTCCGACATGAGATACAAATTCCTTTGATCCTAATGGAATACCTAGATGGATTCCATGAGTTAATAGAAATGAAATAGTTCATAGAAGATTATGTTTGGTAAACTATGGAAAAATCATAAACCATAAACCAAAAAAGGTAAAAATACTTGGAAAATAAGAGACTATAGTTTTCACCCTCAAACTAGTAACAGTTCACACTGAGACATCAAGGAAGACCTCGAATCACTTGTCACCTTCTATCGAGTGCCTGAAGCAGGAAAACCTCCTTGACCAGAGGTAAAGAGAGAACAAGGCCACCCATGATTTTATGAATTGAATAAAAATGTTTATTACTTCTTAAATTAATGGGTTCCTAGTTATTTACTCATATCCATAACTATTATAAATTTAGTCTATAGCCATGGTTTGGAACCGTGTCCATAAGACCAAAAACCATGGAAATAGGTTATAGCCATAACTTAATGAACTGTGGATAGTATTGTCATGGCTATAGGTAAAGGAATATATCCATAGTTTCAAACTGTGGCTAAATCCCTATAGCCATGGTTCAAACTATGGCTAAAGTCCTATAGCCATGGTTCAAACCATGGATAAATCCCAATTTCCTTGGTTTGAAACTGTGGCAGAAGCTTAATCCACACAGTATTTATATCCACGGTTTGAAACCATGGCTATAGTACTTACCATTTCATAAAAAAACACCCCCACCCTCCCCCTACCTAGCCCCGACTCCCCTTACAGTAGCCCAACCCCTGAAAATCCCCCCCACCACTCCCCCTATAGCCCCTTACCCCTACAAAGCCCCCCTCCACTCCCTCTTGATAACACCCTCCCTGGACAGACCCCCTCCTTCATGGATAGAACCCCCTCCTTCCTGGATAGAGCCCCTCCCTCTTAGACACCTCCTCCTAGGCACCCCACCACACCGTCTCCTTGATATCACTCCCTCCTGGACACCCCTCCCTCCTAGACACCCCTTGGAAAGCCCCCCTCCTAGAAAACAACCTCCCTTCTATACCCCCACCCTCCATCCTGGACCCCTCCCTCCTGGACCCCCCCTCCTAGACAACCCCTTTCTTATGGAAAACCCACTCCCTCTTGGACACCCATGGACGAACCCCCTCTTGGACACCCCTACCACCCCTCCTAGAAAACCCCTCCCTCTTGGAAACCCCCTCTTAGACCCCCTCCTAGACTCTCCACCCTCCCTGGACAACCCCCACCCCATCTTAGACACCCCCACCCTCCCTCTTGGACACCCCTCCCTCCTGGAAATCCCCACTCCAGGACCCCCTCTTCTAGACACCCCTCCTTGACCCCCACCTTCCCTAGACAATCCCCAACTCCCTCATGGACACCCCCTATACACCCCTACATCCTATACATTCCCCCTTCTAGACACCCCCTCTCTCATGGACAACCCCCCTCCTAGACCTCCACCCTCCCTAGACAACCCCCCTCCTCGACACCCACACCATCCCTCAAGGACACCCCACCCTCCTGGATACCCCTTCCCTCCTGGACCCCCTCCCTCAAGGACACCCCCTGTCCCCCTACAATGCCCCATCCACCCCCCGCATACCCACACCAGTCCTGGACACCCCCTCCCTCCGTAACCCCCCCACCCCCTGGACAACCCATGCACCAAGAACAAACAAAATAAACAAAGGACCAAACCTAAATAAACAACACAAGAACAAACAAAAAAGGAGAATATTTTCAGAATTGTAATTTGTAGGGTCCAAGAAGGAAACACTACAAAATTATAGTTTTAGTAGTCCAATGAACTAATAAATTACAACATGAATGAAAGGCTGGTGATTCTGAGGTTCTAGCAAAGGCTGCTCATAAGTTTGGGCTTATATAGGTAGAAAAGAATAGTTCCATGAAAATAACCAAATCTATTGGGTATCCCAGGAAGTATAGTGAAGGTATTTATTTTATAAATGAAATTTTCAATGAAATTGAGTTGATTTATCACTTTAATCATGAGGAGCTTGACAATGAATTGGTTTTACAAAACGAAGATGATATGTAACTTATTCAGGAGAAGCGCTGACTTTCTTCATATGATCACAATTGCAAAAAAATATTAAAGATGATTCTACTATTAAATAAAAATTACAAAAAATCTTGAAAAGTGTTCAAGGGATTCCAATCATTAATCAAAAGGAGGTCCAACATAGTGTATATCATAACGAGACCCCTGTTGTAACTAAAACAGATTCTCAAGACTCTTTTAACATCCAGATGGATAGGGACCTTTCCCCATGCACCCTCCCCGACCCCTTTCAACAAAACCAACACACCCCTTTACCCCTTTCTCCCTCCCCTGCACCCCCTACACCCTCCTCCTACCCCTACCCACCCCCAGCACCCTCTCCTTGCCCCTTGCAACAAAACATAGCACAACCCTCCCCTGCACCCCCTACACCATCCCCTACCCCTTACAACAGAACCCAACACACCCCTCCCCTACACACTGCTTAAACCCCCCAACACCCTTCCCCTTCCCCTTGCAACAAAACCCAACACAACCCCTACCCCCTCCCCTGCACACCCATTTCACACTCCCCTACCACTTGCAACAGATCCTAGTGAAACCCCCTCCCCTACCCCCAACACACTCCCTACCCACCCCTAGAAAACACCCCCTACACCCTCCCCCAGCCCCTTGAAGTAAAGTTATTATAAGCACTGTATAAAGGTAAGGAAAGAATCTATGAGTTAGTTAAGGTGATAAAAATCTATGTAAGGGTCATTCATGACCTACATAATGGTCACACTAAAGAAAAAGAGACTATATCAATGTAATCTATGACCTATGTAAAGGTCATCTGAGAAAGATGATGGCTACATAAGGGTCATCTATGATTTTAAAAGACTACATAAAGTTATCTTTGGGATTACACCAGATGCATCAAGGTAATTTTGATCCATGGTGAAGAGATGGAAACCATTTCCTAGGGTCCTGTGAAATGAAAGCATAGCCACACCATAGTTAATTACTAAGGGGTGTAGGATCTTGGGTTATATGTGACGTGACTTATTGGGGCATGATTCTAAGTATATAACTAGGTGTATGGAAGCGTACGATGTTGGGTTTTGGTGAGATTGAGTAGGCTCATGGGTAATAACCCATGAGAGGGTTCTTGGTGGGTCAATATCTCTTTGGTGATGAAGTATAATATTTAATGTGTATTTTAAAGGAAAGGTCTTAGTGTATGAGTGTGGGTTTGAACTAGTTACATGAGTTTCTCAGCTGAGATGTGGGTTAGTGAATGGACTGTGTGTGGGTTTATTGAGAATGGTTTGGGTTGTGGATGAAACTGAGTGGTGATGCAATATTCATTCTAGGGTGAGATGTTTGAAGTCATTATAGAATGAGATTTTGGTCCTTGGTAGGGGTATTGTCATTGAGGTTTGTTTATAAGACCTATTTAGATAGCCATGCACTTTAGGATGGATCAGTTGAAGACACCAAGGAGTTTCCTGATATATGGGTGTGGTGAGATCCTTCTTGGTGTTAGCATTTGTAGTTATTGAGTGGCACAACTTATGGTGAAAAGAGTGCCTTGAATTTTGGATTTGTGTAATAGAATCATGTTTAGAATTCATATATGGAGAATAGTGAGTTCTTAGGGAATTTACAACCATGGTAGGTTGTGATACATGTTTGAAAAAACACCATGGTTTCTTGGGGATGAGAAGTGTTAATGTGGTGAGTTTGTAATACCCCACATGTTTCCGATTCATTATTTTCGGAGGAAATTGGTGTTTTTAATATGATGCATGGGTTGTTTCTTAAATTGGAATTTGGATTAGGAATCTAAACATTGGATGTTATTAAATGGTATTTTTTTATTTGGTTTGAGTCCCCTGTTGGTACCTCTGGGGTTTGGGTTGAAGTTGGTGGAGGTTCGGGGTGAAAAATAATTTAATTTTAAGCTACTATATCCTTTCATGTTGTGACACATTGGGTTTATTCCTTGAATGGGTTTTATTGATAGGTGAACCCCCCAATTTAAAAAATTTCCAGTTGAGAGGTGTTTCCATTTGGTTTTTAATAATTTTGATTTAGTTTTATGTAGGTTTTTAGTGTAAATTCCACTAAAGCATGGTGGAATTGACCAAGGATGATGGGGATCTAATGTGTGGAAGATAGAAGAGGACATGATAAGGTATTTTCATGCTGTTTGTGATTGTTTCAGATGAGTAAAGACACCACCCTAATGTATTTAGTGTTTTTGAAGAAATTAGATGAAATTTATGGTTTGATGGGTATTGATGGTTATTTTTTTTACTTAGGATGGTGTTGGGGGAATGTTATGGACATTTTGGGAGTAGTTGGCCAAGGTTCTAGGATGTTTTGGTGTGATGATGACACTCGATCACTTGAACGTTGAACCTTCAACCGAGTATAGGTAAAACAAACAAGACTAATGATGGTGCTTCAAGAAGTTCAAATCAAACTAATTACTTAAGTACTAAGTAGTGAATTCTTCCTAGTAAGGTAGTCAATTTTATATAGTTCAATTTTATAGTGATGTTATTAAAGAGTATTTCATGTTTTCAAGGATGGTTGTTTGTGTTTGATGAAATGAAAAGAAATATTCTCTTTAAATTTTAAATTTTTATGCGAATTCTCAGTTCATATTTTCTCCAAATGAGGACACTATCATCTCTAACGTGAAGGAAATTTCATTTTATACTATTGAGTTGGCTTAAGTTTTCTACTAGTCCATGTCGAAGGCTTAGGGAAATCAAAATGTCATTTAAAAGATCCACAACCCATTTTCATAGCAAATAAACATTATATAATAATGAAAAAAGTTTTTAAAATACTCAATAAATTATAGAATTCAAATTAAAGGGTTAAGAATAGGGAGCATACCTCAACCTCAAGGCACACTTCTTTTGATGATGATAAATTGAATATTTTTTTCCTCTTACACGCATATGAAAATTCACATATATATATAAAAACCTAGCCCCTATGTACATATTTTCATGGAAAAATATGCACAAGGGTGTCCATAGATATATGTTTATACTTCAATATACCTCTTTACACTTACACATGTATGAATTTTTCAAATCTATATATAATAACACCTATCCCCAATATATATATTCATACTTCCTTGAGTGAATATATATAAAGGGGGAACTTATATATATATATATGAATACCTATTAATACACATTTAAGGCTTCGTCAATGAAAACTCAAATCCACCTCAACAAGATCCAAAACAAACTATAAAAATATAAAGAAACCAAAAATCACAAAATCTGTAATTAAAATATGGCCAAAGAATAAAAATAGAATAAACCTTACCCAAATATGATGTTGAACTCACTATCTTCGATGGTGGTGGATAGAACTGACCTCATCAGAAGAAACCACCTGTAAGGAAATAGTAGGAAAAGAAATGAGATATAATGACTTCTTGTAAATATGTGATCACTGATGGTAAATGATACATGAATCCATAATCAACAATGAAAAAATAATATTCATATTGATTTGTAAATTCCAATACTAAATAACATGATCATTAATAGAGGTTTTTGTTCAAATTCCATCATCATCTGAGTTGAAAAATCCTTATTTCATTTAGAATGTTATGAAAATTCCTTTTTTCAATTTCCCTCATCATCTTGGTAATTTCCACTGCCCTCTAATCCCCCCCCGCAGCAGCCCCCTCCCCCACCCTTCTTCACATCCCCCCTCTAAAGTAGCCCCAACCCCCTGCATAGCCCCCCTCCCCCTACAGTAGCACAACCCCCACCCCCCTGTAGTAGCCCCCTCCCCTTGCATATTAACCCCCAAAATTGGTTATGTTTCTAACACATTTTTTTTAAATTCATTTATTAAGCATTAGAGGGTTGATCAGAACCCCAAATCCCCTCCAAAACCCCTTAACCCTAGCATTAGCACACCCTTAAACCACCCCCACCCTAACCCCTACCACCCCAACCCCTACAGTAACCCCCTGTCCTCCCCACCACAACCCCCTACCACCCCCAACCCCCTGCAGCAGCCCCCTACCCATAGCCACATCCCCACACCCTGAAGCAGCCCCAAGCCCCCGTCCCCAAGCCCCCTACTATAAGTTCCCAACCTTAAACCTTACTTAATCATGAGTTATTACAAGATTACACATTGAGGATCTTTTCAGATTTAGAGTTTTAGAGAATTAGATCATAAAACATTCATTACATTCCACATTTAAACAAAGTGGTTACATAAAAGATAGTATTCATTTTTCCCATCAATGGAAACATATTTAAAATAAAACATGGATTCTTTCTTGAAACTTCCTTGGCACTATCATCACATCATGTAACTTTCCCTTGACCTGTGAAAATCATTTCAAAAACTTGGGATGAGCATAAAAAGCTCAGTAAGGGTTATAAAAATTTGGAAAGGAAACATTAGTTCATATATACATAAGAATAAAATCATACTTTACCCATAAAACATAGGCACTTTAAAATACCTCATCAAATCATGAATAAATCATAGAAATAATAAAACATAAAGGTAACTTGAGGCATTCATAACATTCTTACGTAGGGAGTAACCCTCTTGGTTACGTTTGGAATACCCATCACCGTATATTCCCTAAATCTCTTCGGAGAAACCTTAATTTTTAACTCCTTCGCATTACCCAATGCATTGGAGAGCTATATCGGGCTCACCCGCCCATAGTTTATCACGGAACCACCCGTCTTCATAATAATTCCCAAGAACCATAATATAATCGTATCCCATAAAACATGCAGAAAGGAAACATAAAATTTCCACATTTCAATCACAAGATATCACCACAACACATTGATATAATAAAAACATTATGAAAACCATTTTCAATACCAAAATAAAAGAAAAGTAAAACATGGTATTTATTTTTCATTTAAAAAAAGGGTATGACTTGTTGAGGAAGCCAAAACTCAAATAATGGTCACGACAGTGGAGAAGTCATTGTCGCCGCATTGGAACGACAAAAACATTCCCTTTTGTCATTTATTAAAACGCTTCGTATAAAAATATTCCTTTTGGATAAACGTAAAAGTAAAAGGGGTTTATACACCGTATAAAAGAAGGTTGTGTATAAAACAAAATATGCCTCAATGAAAGGAGATTGAGACGAAGTCCCATACCTCGGGTCCGACTTGAATCGATCGTTCTTTAACCTCCTGAATAATAAACTTGAGTTAATTTCTACTTGCTTAAGAACCTTTTTCAAGTTCATTATTCCTTTTATATCACTTATTACCAGGTCATGAACACTATGTAATTATTTAAGTTAATAATGGCCGTTTTAACGATCATTGGTACATGAGTCAAAAATAAAATCTTCATAATTACAAGTTGTTCTTGTATCCATTATATCCAGAGTTATACTCATGATTTAGATATCATATATAACATATATATCCAGTATATACATGCATTTATAATATTACATAACGTTTAGAGGTAAGAAATGAAATGCACCGTTCATGGAGACGGTAAGCCGTACGTACGCATAAACGCTACTTTCATTTCTATTTTGTATTTTATGGAATTAAAACATAATGATACCAAATATTATTATAATTCCAGTATAGTAGCATATATAATATCATTAAATCTATCCTTTATACGTACCACATATGGTATTAACGAATCAAATCACTTTGAGGGGGTGGTAGTCCGCACTTCCTAAAATGATGATATCGCGTTTACCCATAATGGAAACCATAAAGGTATGCCATAAATGAAAAATACAGAAGCTTAAGTAAAACATAAACATATTATATATCATATATAAATATATTGACATCTTAATGGCCACCTTTGAAGGTGTTAAAAGAATATTTAACAATCATCGTTTCGTGAGGCAGAAATTCGCCATCCATGGAAATGGTATGTTCTTTAACCATTATATGTAGGTGTGTGTAATTTTAGATAGAATAATTCTTATAAAAACATCCTAGTGTATGTAAGATACTGTTTTTGTTACAAAAGAAATGAATAAAAAGAGTTTAGGGGGCTGGAGAAGCAAAATAAAACATAAGAACATAAGAGAATACACTACCTTTAAATAGGGTAACTCTTTTTGATTTGAGATCAAAGGCTTCCTTGGGAAGAATTCTGCCCAAAGTGAGGCTTCTAAGAGTTCGAGAGGGATGTGGAGAGACAAAATGATCAGGGGTTGGCCGAGCCAAAGGCTTTGGAAGTGTGGGTAAGGAGGTAGAGGTGGGGGCCTTTTATAAGAGGAGAGGAGGGGCACTCTTGGAAAGGTATAAAAGGATACTTTATTATAAAATTCTTTTCGGATTTAAAAGGTCCCAAAATTATATATTTACATGAAAATGTGATAATAGTTCGAAATAAACCCATTCAATGGGGTTTTTACATGTGTAGGTTATAGATTTTACATTATCTTTTCATTTTATTTAAATCGTTAAATAATGAGGTCATCGCTGCATCATCATGGTGTCATAAATAATTTAATTTATTTAATGTCTAAAAATTTTAAAACAAATAATATGATGTATGAAATCTTTTTATATTTCCAATGAATATAAATAGTAAAAAATATGACTTGTATTACCCCATTTAAAAATTGTTTTAGTAAAACAACTCATGTTTGTGACATTTTTACTTTAACATTAAATAAAAAGATATTAATGTCATTTTCCTTCCAAAGTGGATCCATGGGGTCCCCAAGTTGACCCATGGATTTTATTGGTTGGAAATGACACATACAATAAGGGTAGGACATGTGACAAGTTCATTTCATATTATTAAAACATTATTCTTACCTTAAATTACACTAATTACCTCTAATTGCGATTAAAAACTTAAAAGTTTCTATTCACCAAAAAATAAATATTTGAATCCCATTGAACCACATTTTACTTCTTAATGACAAACATGTATGTCGTATTTTTGAAATTAAAAACACATAGGTGGTAAAATTTTATTTAAACGAAAAATCAGTTTTTTTAAGTACCACTTAGTGGTTTCACTATTCATCAAAAATTGAAGTTTTTTATAAAAATACCAAAACTGCAACCTAAGATATATTTGATATTCCGAATTCAAAAATGATATATATTTTAAAAAATTAAAAACATATAAGTTACATTAATTAATTTAATAATTAATTCCCACTGTCTGAGCAAATAGTGTGTTTTTATTAAACAATAAGTATCAAAAGATTGACACTAGTTTAAGTCCAATTTCAAAGTGAAATTAATTCCAATGACCACTATTGGATTAAATGATAAAAATATATTATAATTTAACTTTAAAACCAATTAAAAATAATAATATAATCATATAAATAAATTAGATGAAAAAGTGGTTTTGAATTAAAATACAACATTTTTCACTATTCATTAAAAAATTGAACTTTATCGGAAAAATACCAAAAATTTACCCAAAGTAAATTTCAATGTCCCAATAATAAATAATAAGTTTATTTCGACAAATAGAGCTTATAAAATTGTCAAAAGTTTGATTTAAAAATGGTTTTACATCAAAAGGCAGTAAAACAATCTTTTAAAAATATTAGTGTATTCCATGCTTAAGATTGGATTTATTCTCATTTTAAGCCTCTAATACACTATCTAATTCATTAGTAGACATAGATAAAAATATCTATTATTCATTACTTACTTGGTATGTTACATCCTTCCCCCCTTTAGAAAATTGCGTCCCCACAATTTATTTACTTATCGAATAAGTGAGGGTATTTAGCCCTCATTTCATTTTCAGATTCCCATGTTGCCTCTTCAACCATGTGGTTTTTACACAAAACCATTACCTGATGAATCACCTTATTCCATAACACTTGCTCCCTATGGTTAAGAATCTGGACCCGTTGTTCCTCATAAGATAGGTTCTCTTCCAACTGAACTACATATGACTCAAAACATGAGATGGATCTGACATGTTCTTCCTTAACATTGAATCATGAAAAACATTGTGTACCTGAGATAAACTCAGAGGTAAATCCCCTCGTTAAGAAACTGATCCAACTCTCTCCGAAATTTTCATATGGTCCAATGAACCTTGGACTCAATTTTCCTTTCTTACTAAATCACATCACACTTTTCCATGGCGAGACTTTGAGAAAAACATGATCACCTACCTCAAAAGAGAGATCCTTCCTCCTATTGTCCGCATAACTCTTCTACCTGCTCTGAGCTGTTCTCATGTGTTTCTATATCAGCTGAACTTTTTCTGCCAACTCTTCTACCAATTCTGGTCCCATCAGATTCTTTTCACCCACTTCATCCCAGAAAGATGGAGTTCGACACCGCTTCCCATATAACGCCTCAAATGGTTCCATCTGTATACTGGAATGAATACTGTTATTATATGAAAATTCAACCAAGGAAAGATGTTGGACCCAACTTTCCTGATAATTCATCGAACAAGCACGTATCATATCCTCCAATGTCTGAATTGTTTGTTCTGACTGCCTATCTGATTGAGGATGAAAAGATGTACTAAAATTTAATTCAGTACCCAATGACTTCTCAAGGCCTTTCCAAAAGTTAGAAGTGAACCTGGGATCACGGTCAGATACAATGGAGAGAGGAACTCCATGTAACCTGACTATCTCTATAAGATACAAATGAGAAAGTTGATCTAGTGAAAAAGTATCTCGTATAGCAAGGAAATGATCAGATTTAGTCAAGCGATCAACAATAACCCAGATTTCATTATTACCTCGAGGTGTCTTCGGCAATCTCATAACAAAGTCCATGGATATATTCTCCCATTTCCATTCTGGTACTGGTAAAGGCTGAAGTATCCCTTTCGGTAACTGCCGCTCTACTTTAACCTGTTTACAAGTCAAAAACTTCACTATAAAATCAGTAATATCTCTTTTCATTCCATCCCACCAATAATACTCCCACAGATCTCTATACAACTTAGTACTGCCAGGATGAACTGAAAACAGAGAATTATGAGCTTCACATAGAAACTCTCTCTTCAACTGTGAATCAAAAGGCACACACAATCTCTTCCCAAATCTCAAAACACAATCATTATCAATGTTGAATTCAGGAAACTTACCCTTCTGAACCAACTCTACCTTTTTATGCAACTCATTGTCTTGCTTCTGTGCTTGCTTGATTCTGTCTGATAGAGAAGATTTCACTGATACCTGAAACAAAACAGAAGAACATCCTCCACCAAAAACATCTATGCCAAAGTTCATCAAATCCTTAACCAAAGTATCACGTTCCAAACACAATATTGTTAATGAAGCATTACTTTTTCGACTCAAAGCATCAGCCACTTTATTTGCTTTTCCCGGATGGTAATGAATTGTACAATCATAATCCTTGATTAATTCCAGCCATCTCCTTTGTCTCATGTTCAATTCTTTCTGAGTGAATATATACTTTAAACTTTTGTGATCAATATATATTTCACACTTTACACCATACAAATGATGCCTCCAAATTTTTGAAGCGAAAAAAACAGCAGCTAATTCCAAATCATGTGTAGGATAATTTACCTCATGAGTTTTCAACTGTCGTGAAGCATAAGCAATTAGCTGATCATTCTGCATTAGGACACAACCAAGTCCTTTCAATGAAGCATCACTGTGGATAACAAACTCACCATTCCTGGAAGGTAGTGCCAAAACTGGAGCACTCACCAATCTTCTTTTCAATTCCTGAAAACAATCATCACATTATTTTGTCCAGATAAACTTAACACCCTTCCGAGTTAGCTTAGTCATTGGACTAGATAACCGTGAAAAATTTCTAAAAAACCTTTGGTAATAGCCTGCCAAACCATGGAAGCTACGAATCTCAGTTACATTTGTGGGTCTTGTCCATTCTTAGACAACTTTTTTTTTTGCAGGATCAACAGTTATCCCATCTTTAGAGACAA
This sequence comes from Viscum album, assembly GCA_963277665.1. Taxonomy (NCBI): domain Eukaryota; kingdom Viridiplantae; phylum Streptophyta; class Magnoliopsida; order Santalales; family Viscaceae; genus Viscum; species Viscum album. The sequence continues at coordinate 806,876,669 of OY728126.1, read as the reverse complement.
TGTGACCAAGGAAATAAATTTGTTACAACAAAAACTCACACTTGCTGAATATCCCATACAATTTCTTTTCTTTTAAGGTTTGAAAAATAACCCTTAAATTTCTTTCATACTCCTCTTTACTTTTAGAAAACACCAAAATATCATCAATGAAAACCACCACATACTTTTCCAAGAACTCATGGAAAATTATATTCATTATGTCCATGAATACAACATGTGCATTGATTAGCCCAAAATGCATTACTACAAATTCATAATGGCCATATCGTGTTCGAAATGTGGTCTTCGGAACATCTGCTTCCTTTAACTTCAGCTGATGGTACCCCGATCTCAGGTCAATCTTTGAAAAATACTGAGCTCCCTGGAGCTAATCAAACAAATCATTGATATGAGGCAAAGTATATTTTTTCTTAACAGTGATGTTATTCAAGGCTCTATAATCAATGCAAAGTATCATTGAACCATCTTTAGTTTTAACAAATAAAACAGGATCACCCCATGGTGATGTGCTAGGTCGAATGAAACCTTTCTCTAATAAATCTTGCAATTGATCCTTCAACTCTAAAAGATCAATTTGAGCCATTCGATAAGGGGGTTTTGAAATTGGCTTAGCATCAGGAACTAAGTCAACAGTAAATTCAACTTCCTGATCTGGTATTATTCCAGGAAACTCATCAGGAAAAACATCAGGATACTCATTTACCACTGGCACATCATTAATTTGAGCAGTTCCTTTATTTTCAACGATTTTTTCAAGGTAACATTCATTTCCATCTTTTATAAGTTTCTCAGCCTCTTGATATGTTATCAACAGTAAGGGTTCATTCTTGTACACAAACTGATAGTATTTATGAAAAGAAACTTCTTTAGCTCTACAGTCAATATTATCATGGTAAATAGAGAGGCAATCCATACCCAGGATAACATCAAACTCTACTAGAGGTAAAACAATAAGGTTTTCAAGTAGGTTATTTCCACGGATAAGGATAGGAAGATTCTTATAAATTATTTTTGCCTCAAAATTTCCCCCAGGTGTTTTTACCACAAGTTTAGGAGTCATTTCTTGAGATGGTATTCCCATTTTACTAGAAAAGTTTTCGGAGATGAAAGAATATGTAGACCTCGAATCAAACAACACACTGGCATAATCTGAAAAAACAAACAAAGTACATAATACAACTTCATTTGATGGCCCGACATCTGATGAAGTAGTTGCAAAGGATTTCACCACCCCTATCTGCTTGTAGTCTAACTGCTTCCCATCACTCAAGCTCTTTATCAGAAACTCATTTGCATAGTGACCCATCTCATTGCACTTACAACATTTTACTAACTATAAATCAAATTTGGTCTTACCATCACCTTGATCTTTTTCAGTGCAATCACGAGCCTTATGTCCCATTTTACCACATCGGTAGCACTTTCCCAAATTCAAAAGACATTCCCCAGCATGCCTTTTACCACATTTATCACAAACTGGAAACTTAGTTTTCTTACCGTCAGCCCTTTTTGAAGAATTATTTCTTTTCTCCTGCAATCTCGGTCTCTTCTTCTTCTGGTTGTTATAGAACACTTGATCATCAGAAAAATACATTTCCACCTTCTCAGCACATCGAAAAAGATTTTCATAGCTTTTAAACTCACGAGAAGCCAATGCCCTTAGATATTTTGGCTTTAATCTTGAGTAAAAACGATTGATTTTACTATCAAGGTCTCAGATAAAATTTGGAGCATACCTTGCCAATCGAGTGAACCTTTCTTCAAAGGCAGCCACTGAATCTTCCTCTTTCCTCAATTCCAGGAATTGTTTTTCCATCCTAAGTCAAACAACCATAGGAAAATACTTCTCAAGAAACATACCTTTTAATTCATCCCAGTCGAGAGCATCAATCTCATCAGCGTCCCTGATATTTTTAACCATCGACCACCATTGATCTTTATCACCCTCCAAACAGTAAATAGAAAGACTAACCTTTTGATTGTCTGAACACCCCATGACATCAAAAATCTTCTCCAGTGCTTTAATACACCCTTCATCTAGCACTAGGTTAGATGATCCTATGAATGATGGGGGATGTTGACTCATGAAATGTTCCACCACTGACACGTTCCTCTGCAGTTGTCTGGCTGATCTCGTGCATGGATACCGCCACCATTTATCGCTTGAGCCAACTGCGCCATTGCTGCAAAAAACTGTTCAGTTCCAATTATGACCATCTCAGGATGCTGATTTGGAAGGTTATTTCCTTCTGTATGCCTTCCTAGAACTGCTTCTCTATTTCCTCTATGGAAAACCATTCTGAACAAACATGTCTTAGATGAAGCGACATGGTAATATTCAAATGCTATATCATTTCAATTTGACCCAAAAAAAATATTTTTGGATAATCATTTAATAAAATTCTAACTCTTAAAGTTATCTAAACCGACCTCTGATACCAACTATAAGTCCCCAGCCTTAAACCTTACTTAATCTTGAGTTATTACAAGATTACAAATTGAGGATCTTTTCATGTTTAGAGTTTTAGAGAATTAGATCATAAAACTTTCATTACATTCCCCATTTAAACAAAGTGGTTACATAAAAGATAGTATTCATTTTTCCCATCAATGGAAACATATTTAAAATAAAACATGGATTCTTTCTTGACACTTCCTTGACACTATCATCACATCATTTACCTTTCCCTTGACCTGTGAAAATCATTTAAAAAACACTGGATGAGCATAAAAAGCTCAGTAAGGGTTATAAAAATATGGAAAGGAAACATGAGATCATATATACATAAGAATGAAATCATACTTTACCCATAAAACATAGGAACTTTAACATACCTCATCAAATCATGAATAAATCATAGAAATCATAAAACATAAAGGTAACTTGAGGCATTCATAACATTCTTACGTAGGGAGTAACCCTCTTGGTTACGTTTGGAATACCCATCACAGTATATTACCCAAATCTCTTTAGAGAAACCTTAATGTTTAACTCCTTCATGTTACCCAATGCATTGAAGAGCTATATCGGGCTCACCCTCCCTTAGTTTATCACAGAACCACCCGTCTTCATAACAACGCCCAAGAACCATAACATAATCGTATCACATAAAACATTCATAAAGGAAACACAAAATTTCCACATTTCAATCACAAGATATCAACACAACAAATTGATATAATAAAAACATTATGAAAACCATTTTCAATACCAAAATAAAATAAAAGTAAAACATGGTATTTATTTTTCATTTAAAAAAATGGTATGGCTTGTAGAGGAAGCCAAAACTCAAATAATGGTCACGGCGGCGGAGAAGTCATTGTCGACTCATACGTATGACAAAAACATTCCCTTTTGTCATTTAGTAAAATGCTTAGTATAAAAATATTCCTTTTGGATAAACATAAAAGTCAAAGGGGTTTATACACCGTATAAAAGAAGGTTGTGTATAAAAAAATATGCCTCAATGAAAGGAGATTGAGACGAAGTCCCATACCTTGGGTCCGACTTGACTCGATCGTTCTTTAACCTCATGAATAATAAACATGAGTTAATTTCTACTTGATTAAGAACCTTTTTCAAGTTCATTATTCCTTTTATATCACTTATTACCAGATCATGAACACTGTAATTATTTAAGTTAATAACGGTCGTTTTAACGATCATTGGCACTTGAGTCAAAAATAAACTCTTTATAATTACAATTCTTTCATGTATCCATTATATCGAGAGTTATAATCATGATGTAGATATCATATATATCATATATATCTAGTATATACATGAATTTATAATAATACATAACATTTAGAGGTAAGAAATGAAATGCACCGTTCATGGAGATGGTAAGCCGTACGTACGCATGAACGCTACTTTCATTTCTATTTCTTATTTTATGGAATTAAAACATAATGATACATAATAGTATTATAATTACAGTATGGTATCATATATAATATCATTAAATCTATCCTTTATACGTACCACATATGGTATTAACGAATCAAATCACTTTGAGGGGGCAGTAGTCCGCACTTCCTAAAATGAAGATATCACGTTTACCCATAATGGAAACCATAAAGGTATGCCATAAATGAAAAATACAGAAGCTTAAGTAAAACATAAACATATTATATATCATATATAAATATAGTGACATCTTAATGTCCACCTTTGAAGGTGTTAAAAGAATATTGAACAATCATCATTTTGTGAGGCAGAAATTCGCCATCCACGGAAACAGTATGTTCTTTAAACATTAGATGTAGGTGTGTGTAAGTGTAGCTCGAATACTTCTTATAACAACATCCTAGTATATGTAATATACTGGTTTTGTTACAAAAGAAATGAATAAAAATATTTTAGGGGGTTGGAGAAGCAAAATAAAACATAAGAACACAAGAGAAGACACTACCTTTAAATCGGGTAACTCTTTTTGATTTGAGCTCAAAGGCTTCCTTGGGAAGACTTATACCCAAAGTGAGGCTTCTAAGAGTTATAGAGGGATTTGGAGAGACAAATGGGCAGGGGTTGGACAAGCCAAAGGCTTTGGAAGTGTGGGTAAGGTGGTAGAGGTGGGGGCCTTTTATAAGAGGAGAGGAGGGGCACCCTTGGAAAGGTATAAAAGGATACTTTATTATAAAATTCTTTTCGGATTTAGAAGGTCCCAAAATTATATATTTAGAGGATAAGGTGATAATAGTTCTAAATCCACCCATAAAATAGGTTTTTGACATGTGTAGGTCTTAGATTTTACATTATCTTTTCATTTTATTTAAATTGTTAAATAATGATGTTATCAGTGCATCATCATGGTGTCATAAATAATTTACTTTATTTAATGTCTAAAAATTATAAAAAACTACTATGATGTAGGAAATACTTTTATATTTCCAATGACTATTTATAGTCAAAAATATGACTTGTATAACCCCATTTAAAAATTGTTTTAGTAAAACAACTCATGTTTGTGACATTTCTACTTTAACATTAAATAAAATGATATTAATGTCGTTTTCCATCCAAAGTGGCTCCATGGGGTCCCCAAGTTGACCCATGGATTTTCGTGGTCGGCCATGACATATAAAATAAGGGTAGGACATGTGTCAAGTTCATTTCATATTATTAAAACATTATTCTTACCTTAAAATACACTAATTACCTCTAATCGCGATTAAAAACTTAAAAGTTACTATTCACCAAAAAAAATATTTTAATCCCATTGAACCACATTTTACTTCTTAATGACAACCATGTATGTCGGATTTTTGAAATTCAAAACACAGAGGTTGTAAAATTTCATTTAAACGAAAAATCAGTTTTTTTAAGTACCACTTAGTGGTTTCACTATTCATCAAAAATTGAAGTTTTTCAGAAAAATACCAAAACTTCACCCTAAGATATATTTGATATTACAAATTCAAAAATGATGTCTATTTTAAAAAATTCAAAAAATATAAGTTGCATTAATTAATTTAATAATTAATTCCCACTGTCTGAGCAAATAGCGTGTTTTTATGAAACAATAAGTATCAAAAGATTGACACTAGTTTAAGTCCAATTTCAAAGTGAAATTAATTCCAACGACCACTATTGGATTAAATGGTAAAAATATATTATAATTTCAATTTAAAAACAATTAAAAAGATAATCTAATCATATAAATAAATTAGATTAAAAAGAGGTTTTGAATTAAAATACAACATTTTTCACTATTCATTAAAAAATTGAACTTTATCGGAAAAATACCAAAAATTTACCCAAAGTAAATTTCAATGTCCCAATCATAAAGAATACGTTTATTTCGACAAATAGAGATTATAAAAGTGTCAAAAGTTTGATTTAAAAATGGGTTTCCATCAAAAGGAAGTAAAACAATCTTTTAAAAATATTAGTGTATTCCATGCTTAAGATTGGATTTATTCTCATTTTAAGCCTCTAAAACACTATCTAATTAATTAGTAGACATAGATAAAAATATATATTATTAATTGATTAATTGGGATGTTACACCTACCCCCAGAAGCAGCCCCCCTACCCCCACCCCACCACACCCCCTGCAGCAGCCCCCACAACCCCTACCACCCACCCCCCCTACAGTAGCCCCCTTCCCCAACCCACCCCACACCCCACCCACACCCACTGAACCGGAACCCAACCACCCAACTAAGACCCCCACCCCCACCACAACCCCATACCACCCCCATCCGTATGCAGAATCCCCCCTTACCCTGCCCATCAAAACCCCACCCCTGAAGAATCCCCACCCGACCCCACCCCCACCACCCCACCTAGACCCCCACCCCAACCACAACCCCCTACCAACCCCAGCAGCATCGCCCCTACCCCTTGCCACCCCAAACCCTGAAGCAGAACCCACTCCCAAACCCCCTACCCCTTGCAGCAGCCCCCCTTCCCCCACCCTCACCAAACCCACCTTCATCATCCCCCACAACCCCTACCACCCCCATCCCCCTGTAGTAGCCCCCGCCTCTAGCCACCCCACCCCACCCCACCCCCACCCCACCCCTACCCCCACCCCCTAAAGCATCCCCAACCCCCAACCCACACCTCCCCCAGACCCCTTACCCCCATCCCACCCACCCCACCCCCAACAGAAGTATCCCCCACCCACTATTGAGGGTGCTGTTTCTGTATGGGAAGTAGAGGACTACGTTTATTATATCTAGTTCCATCTTCCCTTTCTTATTCATTTTTTGTAAAAATATTCCTATATGAATGAATTAAATAATCGCAACACAGTTAAAATATACCCACAAAATAAAATGTGAACAACCAACTCTGATAACATTACCATTGTGGGTAAATTCCAAAGATGACTCCCAATCTCCAACTCCATCACTATTGGAATACGAATTGTATCTGCCATGACCAATTGAAACATGTACAAATAAACAAAATTTCTATTTGTATCTATAATTTCCTAAAAAATATGCCATGAGTTTGTATGTACAATAAAGTTTACATGTAGGGTGTGAGAATCTAATACTTGGTATAAAACCACCATGATTCCAACATAGAGGGAATAAACTAGGTGTATATATCAGAACAATCTACTCATCTATGTAAATAATAATAATATTTTTTTACAAAATATTTGATATTATTAGTAAAATGAAACTATGGTATGTAAATGATCTCAATGTATTACTCCATATAGAAGTAGGATCCATTCCTATCATACCAGCTTTGAATCAATCCTGAAATATGAGATTCATTGGCCAAAGAAACTATTTTACCCATCCTAATGAAACCTATCCCAAAGTTAGTTGGGGAATATACCCATTCTAGGGGAAAGGAAATGAGGTACACTAAGTCAGTGGATCCTAGAACTCATTCATCCCAGGGGATAGGGTATAGGGGTATTCTAGAGATAGTATTTCAATCCAAACCCACTACATCCTAGATTATTATGCTTGTAGTTCATATAAAATCAATACACCGCTTTCTAAACACGCCCATCATGATCAAAGTAGTAAACATACTCAAGAAACATCACTAGATATATCAATATGTATGCTAAAGACACTTTCAATTACATGATATATTTAAAATTTTATATATGATTTATAACACTAATTTATTCCTGGAGATAACATAATAAATTTGTCAACATTTTTAAAACATAGGAATTCTATGAAAATAAAAAAAATTTCCAAGACATTTTTATATCATTAAATTATTGTCACATAGTGAATATAAATCAACTATATCAATACAATCCTAAATATTTAATAATATATTATAAAATAATTTTTTCGAATGGAAGATGTCTTATTTAATTTAATTTTTTATGGGAAACAACTGATACATAAGATTTATTATATTCAAATGTAATAGTTACATCCATTCACAAAAAAAAGAATTCAACATGGTTATTAAAATAAAATTAGTAAATATAATTCAAGAAATTATTATTACCTAGATAATCCATTAACTGTCAATTAAGTTAATGAGTAAACCATTTTCCCAAATTAAATTTACCTATGAATTATTGTATAACCAATGTAACTCATATACCTTAGTTAAGTCTCATTTATCGACTTATAATTTATTCAGGTAGAAGTGTGGAAAATGGTTTATACATTAGGTCATTAGTAAAGAATTATTTATTTTTAATAATGGTATGTAGTTTTTAATTTGAATAAGTTAATGGGATTTGTATCATGAATAATGAAATATTTAAGTAAAATTCAATGTGTATTTAGTATTGAAACTCAGTTATAGTGATTAAATATAATTTCTAAAACAAATTAATGTTCCATTTATCATATTTTCACTATAAACCATCCCATGAGTGTTGATTCTAAATTATTAAGTTATTAATAACTAAGGTCATAACCTTTTACATTTATCCAATTATATTACATTTACCATATTATGGTCATGTGTTAGGTAACATTAGATTCCAAGAAGAAATACCAAACTATTATATGGAATGACCATAATATATTTTTCACCAAACAACCCCTTCATTATAATATAAACTATTTAAACAACTTCCATAATCATTTTATTTCCAAAAGTGTACATGAGGACACCTTGGGAGTTATATAGAAAGTCTAAATACCATTAAAAACATAATTAATAGTCCAAATAAATCATATTATAAACCTATTTATATGTATAATTTATGTTTCTCTATTCTTATTAGATGATACTCTAATGTAGTCTCAACCTTTAAGACTATTATAAAAATAAGGAAAAACACTGACCTTTAACTGGATTCATTTAGGATCAACAAATTTATTAATAATTTATTATAATATATTATCCTATGGAACATTATTTTAAATTAAATTTTTAAAATTTACATCTCTAAATTAAAGACAAAAATTTTCACACATCAAATATGCACAATAGCCTTTAATAGAAGAATTAACATTTATAATTTCCAAATGATACTGAAATAAAATTTCAAGGGTTTACAAATTAATAAAACGAAATGTTAAATATAAATAAATAGGTTGAAATATTATTCTAATTATAAAAAGTGTCATTACATTAAAAATGGATCATAAATTATTTTAGAAAAGATTTTATCAAAAACCCTTCATTTTTATTCCTAAAAATAAGTTGAATAACATTTGTTAACTTATAAAAAACTAGTGACATATAAATTAAATGTAACCCTATGTAATTATTTATGGTCTAGAATAAGCTACCAATTATTTATCCTTAACATGTCTTTATTTGTACCCCAAAACCATCATTACATCCCCTAAAAATCCCTAAAACACATTCCATAATCTTTTACAATCAATTACCCAAGTAACCAAAATCACCATATTGGAAACCAAACTAAAACCTAGTTAGAATAGAGGTAAAATATAAATATAGTCATTAAAAATATCAAATTATATAAATACCTAATTTAATCTTACATTAGAATCCCAGAATAAAATACCAGAACTAAGAAAACCCTAATAGATTCATTGTATAAAGTAATTTAATCAAAACAGAGAGTAGGAGATTAAAAATCACCAACATAAGTATTCTCTAACCCAGAAAGGATAATTTGAGGTATTAAAATTTATTTCACCATGAGTTTAGTGAAATATTAAATTATATAATCTATTTATAGTAAAGGGGAAGAAAAAGAGATGTGAGAATAATAGAATAGATGAGGAGGAGATATCCTACATTGAACCAGCAAAAAAATCACATAGCCAAAATAATATTTAGAATTAATTGGAAGGAATATACACTATAAATAAAAAATGAAACCTATAATACTAGAAATATAAAATTAATGCAACAAGTCCTAACAGAATATTTTTACATTTACACAAAATCATTAGAAAACATATAGAATAACATAAACAGAAGTTATTTATTAGAAACATAAGAACATATCAAATAAACACATGAAATTATAATAGAAATGAAATAATAATGGGTTCAGAAAACACAATAATCACATGGTTTGAAAATAAAATGAAATCGTATGGAAACACCCACCAATATCACGTGAAAACGGCCTAAAAAAATCAAATATTGGTTGAATAAAACCAAATAAGTAATCTGAATACCCTCAATAATAAAAAACATAAGTTGTGATCAAAATTTAAATCTAGTGTTTAGAAACCATTGAACCGTTATCAAATTGAGACCTAATCAAACTTAAATTGGGTCCAAGGAAGCTCACAATATGGAAGAAACCATTGTTTCAAGGTGAACCCACAAAAATAGGACCATATGAGTACCTTAGTGTTCGACAGAACTCACACCGTAGTGTCTGAACTGCATCAGTAAGGTGGTGGGGAGGCTTCACCAGAGTCGCATCAGCTAGGAGGTGGGATGGCTATTGTGGAGCTGAGTCGAAAGAGGAAGATCTTCGGAGGCAGGAGGTGGGATGGATGCATCGGAACCACGTCGAAAATTCATTAGAGCCGAGTTAGAGGAGGGAGATCTCTAGAGGTAGGAAGTGGGCTAGCTGTATTGGATGAGAAAGATCGTATCAGAGGATGGACCTCAATTGTGAAGAAGGAACCATGAGAAATAAGAGAAACTACATGATGTGGGGAAGGGGAACACTGCGAGATGGACAGAAGGGGAAGCGAGGTATTTCCATGCTTTCAATAAAACCTATGGAATCATTTAACTTATTTCCATGGTTAATTAGAATTTTTGAAATAGATGTTTGGAAATAGGTCATATTTCTTGTAGTTCATAGAAAAAACCTTCTCAATCTACCAAATCCTAAGAAACACAGTGAAGTCAGTCTTAGTGACCTCCCATACTATTTCCCCTTTCATAAGAGGCTAGGAAACACCATACAAAATTGATTTATATTGAAAGAAATCCTCTAGGGCATGATTGATTCTAGATATATGATATTGGGAAAATCCCCAATGAAAGTGACTTGTGTGACTACCACCCAACTTGAAGAAGAGGGAGACTGAAAATAAGTTCTGTCTAGGTGTGAATAAATGTTTTATAACTAGATGAATCAGAAGAAAATTAACCAAGATCATGCCACCCTTAGAGTATTTTTTTAACAAGTTATGATCCCAAATATTAGGGAGACACTATTGAATCCTCCTATTGAAGGAATATGTAATCATAAAATATAATAAAATTCACAAGAACAAGATTCATATCCAACTCCCACAATGGATTTAAATCTTGCGGTTTTCTTCCCTTCAGCATTCGGAGATTGGAAACCACCCAAAAAAATGGAATCATCATTAGATAAAGAGATAATTTCCAGTTCTATTAATGTTATTCACTTGAAAACCCCATTATCTAATGATGAGTATGCCCCTAGATACAAATTCTCTATACCTAATTAGGAAGTTAGAGGTCAAGTCCATAAAAGTTGAGGACATAGTGGATGATATAGTCATGGTCGAACCTTATATTCTATCCACATCACTAATGAAACCATATATTTAGCTAAGAAACATGGGCTGGTTATTCAAAAAACCCAACATGAGAACAAAGATGCATCATATCCCTTCAACAATCATTCAAACATAATCATTTTAAATGTATGCCTGAAAGAGGTGCAACTATATTATCATTCCAAATAAAGGGGCATGCTAGTTTGACCTACACCATTAGAATAATATGTGCCTTTGATATATTTCCATTAACTGACCCCATTGTCTTAAAATTATTTAACTCCTAAGCTATATAATAAGGAGTAACCCTACCATGGGAATCACTAGACTCTAGCATAAAAATACAAATTTCTGAAACAATTGGATGTGGTCCCATTCAAACTCTCGATCCAAGATTCTCTTTATATTTCAAAAGATCTTAGAGAGGAATTTATTGAGGCCCTCTAGAGTACCGATGATTTTGAGATAGAAGTATCCACAATGGAGGTTTATCAGATGGAAACTATGCTAGACAAATTTCATACCACATTCTCATTCCTAGAGAAATATTGGGAATAATCTATCATGGGATATATCAGACCCCTGTATGTTTTAGAAAAGGTTGAAAATATAAATATTTGATGGGATTTAGTTGAACATGGTTCTGAGATCAACCTCATCTCATTATATAACCTCTGACATCTGGGATATGGTTAAAAGGATTTGACTCCAATGAAGCTAACTATTCATGTGTATGATAAAATAGATCAAATGATCCTTGTAATGATCAATCTCAACACTCAATTTTCAGACCTCAGGTCTAATAATAAGTTCATGGTTATCTAAAAAGACACAACATAAAATTTCCTACTTAGAATAACTTGTCTTTTAAATCCATATGGTGATTCCATCAACATTCCATCAATGTTTAAAGTACCCTATTAATGGAAAGTTTGACATACTATTTGGTGAAAACACCCCCTTTGAATCATGTGAATCTATATACATTGAGAAACGTTTCTATAAAAGAGATGGAAGACAACTAATTATGGAGGGTTACATGAAGGTTTACACTCTTAAAGACTTGGGAAACCCCCCAGAAAATCCATGGAGCATGCTCAATACTAATTATTTTCTACCCATAAACATGACCAGGGTAGAAAAATCAACCCTAATGAGCTGTTATGAACTGTAAACTTTACCCTCCCATATTAGTGTGATCACCACTGGAAATATGATCTATACCAATGGTTTTGGGAAAACTGTTGGTATAGTTCACTAATTTGGATCTATACCAACGGTTTGGCCAAAACCATTGGTATAGGTCACTAATTTGGAGCTATACCGACGGTTTTTGGAAAACCATTTCTATAGGTCACTAATTTGGAGCTATACCGATGGTTTTGGGAAAACCATTGGTATAGTTCACTAATTTGGACCTATACCAATGGTTTGGCCAAAACCGTTGGTATAGGTTCATTATAGAGACCCTATACCAACAGTTTTGTCCAAACCGTTGGTATAGGTCCCAAAATCAAAGAACCTGTACCAACGGTTCTCAAAACCATGGGTATAGGTCTATACCAATGGTTTTGAGAACCGTTGGTATATGTACATGTATTTTTAATGGAATATTCTTACAGAGGACATAAAATAAATCAAAATTCAAAATAATTATGATAATACATATATATATATATATTTATGAAATTATGTTCACAAAAGTAAGTTAGGTTAGTGGTTAGGTTGCTCAATCACAAACGGGAGGTGCTGGGATCAAAACCAACCGAATGATTTTTTTTAATTACATATACCAATAGTTTTATGGAACTGTTGGTAAAGATTTTCATTTTACTTATACCAATGGTTTTCCCAAGACTGTTGGTATAGACCTATCCCCACGACTTACTTGTCAAAAGTTCTCCAAACTGTTGGTATAGGCTATACCAATGGTTTGGAGGCCTATACCAATTGTTCCAAACCGCTGGTATAGATCATATTTCCAGTAGTAGATAATGACCACTCTAGATAAAGTAGGTTCATTAATGGATAGCCAGACTAGTAACCTATCAAGATATAAAAACACCCTATCACTATTAGTAGAAATTAAAAATGTCATTGAGACATACCCTATAACATGGAAAGTATATGCCTCTAATGCTATCAATATCAGTGTAATGTAAAATTAGAATCCCTACAGTCCCCCCACCATGAATCCGGTTGTTAAAGATGTCAATTTCCCTGTTTTTGACCTCTCATACATAGACAGGGATAGAGATGACCCTAAATTATACACGAGGCCTTAAAATTCCCTCATAGACACATAGATGGAACAAGAAGAGGAAAATATTAGGAACACCCCTCCCATATTTGAGGAAGGAATATCTACCACCATGGTTGAGATCTGGAAGGTTAATATGGGAACATAAGAAGGCTCATGTCCTATATTGATTAGTGCTTCCATTCCTCTTGAGGAGTATAAGATGCATATATCATTTATAAATATTCATAGATATGTGTTCACTTGGAATTATATAGAGATTCCCTAACCTAGACTCAATGAGGATACTTATAATCTAGTCTTTTCATTTGAACACTAAGATTTTAAGTAGGAATCTTGAAGAATACACCCCTCTCATGTTACCAAGGTAGAATCTAAAGTTGAAAAATTGGCCAAAGCTATATTTTTTCAAGAGGTGCAGTACCCAAAATAGCTTTACAACATCATTCATGTTAATAAGAATAATGGATATATCAGGGTTTTCATTTATTTCAAGGAACTTATTAAAAAATTTCCAAAGGATGATTTCCAAGTATTGATCACATAACTTATGATCGATGCAACTGCTTTCTTCCAAGCCATTAATTTTATGGGCGGGTATTTTGGGTATAACCAAATTAAGATGGCCGCTGAGGATGAAAAAGTCATTTACTTTAGAGTGACCTAAGGGATATTTTTCTACCAGGTCATACCCTTTGGTATAAAAATACTGGAATCACTTACCAATTCACCATGCATCACATATTTAAAAAATTCTTGGGATAAATTTTGGAGTGATACGCTGATGAACTAGTGGTTAAATCTCAACAACATTATGAAACCATCAATGATATTCAAAAAATCTTCAACATATTACATTAGCATAGTTTGAAGATGAACTCTCTAAAATGTGATTTTGGAGTAATATTAGAGGAATTCCTCAGTTTTCTGGTATGCCACCATGGATCGAGGTCAAACCAAAAAAGACTAGTGAAATATTAGAAATTAAACTTCTTTATAATATTAAAGAATTGATAGGGATACTTGTAATGCCCTAACCCAAGTTCCTCAGAGCCGGTGCATTTTTTCCTTACATTGACATGCTTATAAGAAATTAGTATCCTAAAGGATCAAGTAGTTTAGATGTTTTGAAAAACCAGATACACACATATGTTCAACATTACAACTTGAAATGAAATACATCATATAAGTTTTATTTGGAACATCCACAAATCTAAGTTTATCCCTTCAGGTCATTCATAGTAAAATTCTTCACATCCTAAGAAAATGAAACATAAGAAAGGGGTGAGCTCAAATGATCAGTAAGGGTAAGAAATATAGTGTAAGATATCATAAACATAAAAATTAGGCATGGTGAATAACCAAAAACACATGCCTTAAAAAATAAACGTGAACAAATTATGGTAGGAATAGGAGATGAATAAATAATGCTATAATAATGAATAATCATGGTTATTCTACTTGTCGAATAACCACATCAAATTTCAATTACTAGTTTCATAATGATATAATGAATAATATGGGACATCATAACCATATCGTCAAGCCCTCATTCCAAGACCATAAATATCCATTTTCTCAAGGCCTCATGCCAAGACCATAGTTTGTCTCATGAGATCTACCAATGCACTGAGGGGATATAGAGGGCCATAGATGAAACTTAATAAGTCAAATTCATTCCTATCCTAAATGTGGATAAATATAAACAACATATACCTTCATATTGAAACTAACATATGAAATGTAAATAATATTCCCCGTACATTAAACATAAACACTAACCATTCAAAGTAAATTGGTTAATGGTATTAAGATAGAAAATCCACATTCAATCTATTCAGAAACCCTTCAAAAATATATTTTTGAAGATATCTTAAGATATAAACCTCTATGAAATACAAGATTCATAAAAGGATATTAACATAAATAAAGATAAATTTAAATGATTCCATTGAGAAATTCTTGAGGAAATAATCCATAAACATTCCAAAGTGTCCCATACCACCCTGAAACATTCAAATCATAATCACTTAGAATACCATGAGAATAATGAGACTCTTGATATGAATTACCAAGGTTAATTACATACATCAAATTCAAGGAATAAGTGGTGAACAATGCATATATCTCATAAAAGTTAAAGTGAGGTGGAAAAAATCTATTTTACTTTGGAAAGAAGTGTTATTTTGGAAAATCATTTATATTTGTAATAAATCTGGTTTTAAACATTTATATCCCAGAAAATAAAAGGTAATAAAATTTGTATTACATTTAAGTCATAAATGATGTATCACTAAAGTGAAATCACAAAAAAAGTGTTTTTAAAGAAACTTTAGAATTAAAAATTTTTTGTGAGGTTTAAAGAATTCATTAAAGAGATTTCAAAGCACAAAGGAATGTTTTCTTTCATAAAATAAGAAATTAACTGATATATATTTTTTAGGTTAAAATTTATGATTTATAAAAGATGAATCTCGCTTAAAACAGATTATAGAGTGAACTTAAACATTGGTAAGAATTAGAGAGGTTCCTTGAATCAAGATTGCATTTCAAACGAATTTTTGAAAGATTATCATAAAACATGAAAATAACCATAAAATAAAGAAATATTATGATTGGTGAAAAAATATAGAAATTCTAAAAAGAATTTATTGGGAGTACATAAGAATAAACAATAATTTCATTATGGTGAGTAGAGAATAAGAGAAACCTGAATGAAAATGGAGGTTCGGGTAGAAAATACTTTCAACTTCGTAATTAATTAAATCGTATGAACCAAAATTAATAATCATAAAATGATACGTTGAACATCATGAAAAGAAATAGATTAATGATATGAAACATCAATGGCTAGTACACATACATGATACACAAGTAATACTAATGAATACAGAGTATCTCGCAAAAATGGAAGTGGGATGAAGAAACTCTTACCTTAAGTCCGAAGGTGTTATCCACATGATCATAATGACCTGAATAACAAAATTTAGGTTCATTAATTAAAAATTAAAGAACATAATATAAATTTTATTTATTTATTATAACCTTATTAAGTTCATTAATGTCCTTTTTTATGGGTTAATAGGTTCAATTTCATTGTTTGGGTCTATTTGTTTCACGATCAGTATACTTATATACATGAACGAAGAATCGTGTAAAATGAGGATGGTTGTCTAGAATTGAATTTGTAAGTTATTAGTGAATATATTTAATGGTACATGGTTGTAAATTTCAATTGGTTACTTGGTGTGAAGATGAATCATTATATAAATTATTCAATGATAACCATTTGGGTTAATTGGCGGTTTTTGAACACAACAAACTCATTTTTCTTTATAAATAAAAACCATGTGTAAAAAAAGATTCTAGAAATATATATGATACATAATAAATATATTATATTATTATTCAACAATAATAATGGTTCCATGTCCATAATTTAATTTGGTAATAGAAATTGAAAACCCATCATCCTTGAATGTGGTAAATTAGCACATCTCGGATGACATTTTTTACTATTAGCACAAAAGAATGATAAATGATACATGATAATAAATTATTCCATAATAATAAAAAAATTAAATTACATTTAAGTTGCGAGAGTTTTCATAAAATTTGGACTAGGATAGGTGAGGATAGAAAAGAAAACAAAGAAACTTCAAAAGAAAGTAAAAGAATTGAAAAGAGGAATTTACCTCTTTAATTAATCTTCATTGGGAACCTCATTAGAGGAAAGGATTTGGTATTTTTTTGACACTATAGGATTATAGACGTGGGGTATGATCTTGGGAGGATATTTTAGCATACTTTATACAAGTAAAAAGTCTTGAGAGGAGTGAGGAAAAGAGGAGAGTGTGGGTGATTTTTATAGTGGAGGAGAGGAGGGTTTTCTTAATATTTTAATCATTAGTTTATTATGTTTCCATAAGACAATAAATATTGATGATTCCATGACCAAAAATTGTAATAAGTGAATTAAAATTCTAAACAATGGTCATTTTTAAAGAGATATGTCGTGGGCGCCCTGAAATGATTAGTGTGATTTTGGGGTACTTAGGTGCAGCAGAGTGGCTGACCAAGGTCGTCTCTCAAAGGAGGAAGAGAACTAAAAAAACATTTCAGAGGTATTATAAAATTAAAAGAGAATAGAATTGAAAAACTACTTTAAAGGATGGGGGTTGTTTATAGTTTATAAATCTAGAAGAAGTTTTATGGAAGAAGATTGCATTTGTTTTGTTTTTAATTTTGAAATGAAGTTTGATTAAAAAGAGACAACAAGAAGATGTTTTTTTAGAAAATATTTTAAAAGACGTAATCGATCTAACTATACCTATTCAATAAATTATTTATAATTATCATTTAAATTAACATCTACTTAATTATTACCCCTTAACATGTTAACCCCCGAACCCTATGAGAATTAACCTTACCACAAAGATGAAGTTAATTAAACCCTAGGTTATCTTCGAAACATGTAATCACAGCACCCTGCTTTGATTGATGTTATAAGGATAGATTATGGTCAGTGGTAAATTAAGGAACATATCCATTCTTGAAATGAGGATTAATTGTGTTTAGGGATTATATTTGAACTCAGCAAATTTCTCCCGTATGGTCTTGTATTACTGATTAAGATCGCGTTCTCACAATTTACACAATTCCCGACCTCACGTGTTTTGTGTTAATTATTCAATTGCTTGCTTAGTTTCTTAAAATTAAAAAAAAACAATTCATGGATCATATTAATTAAATTACAGTTTCTCAATGATTCAAAATAATTAAATGAAGAAGGATAGAGGTCGATCGATTACTAAAAAGAACTACTCTTCCATGGGCGGTGTAGTCATAGTGAAGACGTTTTGTATGAGGAAAGGATTGAAAGGGTAGAACCCAATATAATCTCCAATATTGATTCCAACCCAATTAAGAATATTAAGAGAAGAATAAAAGTGAAGAACACAGAAGATTATTTGAAGAAAAATTCAAGAAATAAACATGAATGAAAAGAAATACAAGAGGAGGTGGGAGAGGAGAGCATTTTTCGAAGAGAGGTTTTCACAAAGACTTACTACTTCCAATAGTTGTGATGGGATCCCAAGAGACACCATTTCATAAAAACATTCCAAAATTCTCGACCAGCCCTCTAAAAGAGTTAAAACCCCCTTTAAATATAGTTTGTGAGGGCTAGGGTTACATAACTTTTTAAGTGTGAAATGAAAAACTCGGCCAAATATTTTATTACACGTTGTACCGCCTAGTTGACCTCCAAAACTCGTGAATTGACCGGCCTTAAAGAAGAATGATTTGTGCCAAATAATGTCCCCGAGGGTTCCTCAAATTTCGGGCTCAATCCAAGCCTATATGAAGAATATATGGCCCTAATACAGAACTCATTTCCATTCTGCCGAGTCCAGCCCACCATTGGATTAATGGCCTATTTACTCCATCCAAATGCTCTATTTAGCTCTAGTGTCCTGAATGAAAGTTGTATAAAATTAATTTATAAATACCTTTAAAAAAATATTAATTTCAAATAATAAATATTAAAATATTTATCTTCAAAATACTACAGTACATTTTAAAAGGGTAAAACTGGAATTTTCATCAAATTTTCAAATGAATGATCTAATACCAAATATTTCATAGATGAATATATTTAGCACAATGTGAGGAAATTATATCATTTATTATCAATAAAATATTCAACAAAATAGTATTTTATCAACTCCCCCATACTTACCCTTTTGCACTCCTGGGCAAAATCTCATGTCAAGTAAACATCAATATCAAATCAAAACCAATTTTAAAACACATATCCTTGAGATCAAACAATTACACACCAAGAAACAAAATATATAATGCCTCATAAAAAACCATTATTTCAAGTTCTTCATTTATATAATTCAATATATTTCCACTTTATTTATCCTCCCATTCACAAAACATTACCTCTCTTGAATTTTCTGTTATCACACAAATAATAATTTTTTTGCAATGTCTTTCTCATCCAAACTCATACAAGAGTCACTATAGAATTGATAAATTCCTACATCGCTACCCGATGTGAGTCAAGGACATATGTTTATCATGATTACTTTTCAGGGTTTTTCTATGGCTTTGGGTTGGTAGGATTTATATGTGAAAAATTATGAGGGTGAATGAGGAGGGCTTGACTCTTTTTGAAGCAAAATTTAATTAATCTAATTTTCACTTAAATATGCTCTTCTTCTCAATCACCATAGTATCAATTCAGCTCCATCGTCCTGAAAAGTCATGAAATGTTTACACCATTCATCATTTCAGCATAAAAAATGTCAATATTCTCAAACATGATTTTCTTGAAACCTCCAGATAGGCACAACTTTCAACATCAATTAGAAGCTCCAAAAAAGGCACAACTTCACTTGTCATGAAAGCTCCAGAAAAGGAACAAATTTTAATATAATGACTTTCTCCAGTAGTAAAAACATCTCTTCAAAATTTAATTTTCCACCCAAAGTATCACATAATGTGGTAGCACAACACAAGATAGATTCCCCCACACTTAAGCTCAACTAGATTATGCAATTTCACTTCAAGAGTTGGTTGGATAGGAAAAATTGGCTTGTAATGTGGATAACCTAACATGATGTGCATGGATTATAAGGGATACAAGGATTAAATGTTCAAGGTAGGCCCTTATAAAAAATGATTCTTTGAAATAGGGGCTTTAATACTAAACAAATGCCTCAATAATTTAAACATAAGTACCTCAAACCCTCAAGTTTTGATTGGAATAAATCAAATTCTGGTTAAATCAAGCATGGTTTGGTTCTCTCAAGAAGTGAAGTGAATGTAAAGAATATGAAAATAATGGTTTAGAAGCCTCAAAAGAAAGTTATTTCAAATATAAATACAGTGAGATGTGGCATGTGATTCAAAATTCAATGTACTTTTTCATGAAATTACTAAATATTTAAACTTGAAACAAAGTCATTTCAGCATTCATTTAAGCTCAATTTCAAGGGATAAATTGTTTCACTCATTGATATGCATTTAAAAATTGTGATGAGAATCATTTCAGCTCAAAAATGTTAAAAGCACAAAGAAAATTGAAAAATAAACACACAAAATTTGAAAACACACATTTTTTTTGTTTTTTTAAACAAGAAAAAAATTGACATTACTAAACTAAAACGTTCCCTCCCCCACACTTAAAATATTGAATTGTAGTCAATGTAAACCCATGAGATGATATATGCACATGAAATTAAGAATTTTCAAATAGGATAAATAATATAAAAGTGAAAGGGTTAGGAACAGCCTGATATGATCAAGTGATGATGGGGTCATGCAGTGTGATAAAATCCACTGCCTTAGTAGGAAGTCCCTCAATGTATCTCTTCAAACGTTTCCCATTAACTATAAAGCTCCTTCCACTGTCCTCTTGTGTGATCTACACTGCACCATAAGGAAAAACATTAGATACAATATAAGGAACTAACCATATGAAATGCAACTTACCAGACATCAGCTTCAGTCGTGAACTGTAGAGAAGGACTTTCTCTCCGACATGAAACTCCCTTTGTTGGATCATTTTGTCATGAGCTGCTTTTGATCTTTCCTTGTAGATCCTTGAGTTCTCATATGATAACAGTCGAATCTCATCAAGCTCTTGAATTTTCAACTTCATTTGAATTCCATCTTGGGCCAAATCCATGTTGCATTTCTTTATATCCCAATATGCCCGATGCTCGACTTCCACTGGGAGATGACATGCTTTCCCAAAAACAATCTGAAATGGGGACATACAAATGGGTGTCTTGTATACCGTCCTATAAGCCCACAATGCATCATCCAAGCACTTGCCCCAATCCTTCATATTTGGCTGCACAGTTTTCTCCAATATTTGTTTCAACTCATGATTTGAAACCTCAGCCTGGCCATTTATTTGGGAGTGGTATGGTGTTTATGTTTTGTGCGTCACCCCATACTTCCGAAGGAGGGAAGCAAAATTCCTATTGCAAAAGTGTGTCCCTTGGTCACTGATTATGGCCTTTGGTACTCCAAACCTGTAGAAAATTTGAGCCTTGACAAAATCCACTACAACATGAGAATTTTCAGTCCTGGTGGCCTTGGACTCCACCCATTTACTCACATAATCAACAGCAACCAAAATATAAAAAAATCCAAATGAACTAGGAAAAGGACCCATAAAATCAATGCCCCAAACATCAAAAATTTGACAGAATAGTATGGGTTGTTGAGGCATCTCATGTCTCCATGAAATGTTCCCAGTGTGTTGGAAACAAGAGCATGACTTACAAAACACATGGGCATAATGGAATAAGATATGCCAATATAATCCATAGTCCAAAACTTTCCTAGATGTCTGTTGGGGTCCAAAGTGTCCACCACAAGCAAGTGTATGACAGAAATGCAAAACAGACTCAAACTCATGATCGAGAACACACCTCCTAATGACTTGGTCACTACACACGCGCCAGAGGTAAGGATCATCCCATACATAAAACATAGACTCAATTTTTAATTTTTGGACTTGATGCTTCTTCAAATTTGCTGGGATTTCAGTGGAAACAATTTAATTAACTAAATCAACATACCAAGAATGCGTACCTGAGATGGTATAGAGATTCTCATCGGGGAAAGTGTCCCGAAGTGGTACCTGGTCCAAGGTGTCACCCTCTGGTGTGTGAGTAAGCCTACTCATGTGGTCTGCCACCAAATTCTCTGAACCCTTCTTGTCCTTTATCTCGATGTCAAACTGTTGAAGGAGCATCCAACAGATAAGTCGTGGATTTGCATTTGGCTTCTTTAGGAGGTACCTCAAAGCTGTATGGTCAGAAAAAACAACTACTTTAGATCCCAATAAATATGAATGAAGTTTATATAAAACAAATATATCAGAAAGAAACTCCTTTTCTGTTGTGGTGTAGTTTGATTGGGTATAATCCAACGTCCTCGATGCATACGAAATCACATGTGAACGTCCCTCCGTCTTCTAAGATAAGACAGCTCCAACCGCGAAGTTGGACGCATCACACATAAGCTCAAATGGAAGGTCCCACCATGGGGGCTATATGATCGGTGGAGTGGCCAGACACTTCTTTAGCTCATCAAATGATACCCTGCACGAATCATCAAAATTGAAGTCAATATCTTTTTTATGCAATCTAGATAAGGGTAGAGCGATCTTACTAAAATCTCTGATGAAGCGTTGATAAAATCCATCATGTCCAAGGAATGATCGAACATCACGCACACATGTAGGATATGGTAGGGATAAAATAATGTCTACCGTAGAATTATCAACCTCAATGCCATGTTGTGCGACTATATGACCTAAGACAATTCCCTTTTCGACCATGAAATGACATTCTTCAAAATTTAAGACCATATTTCTCTCAATACAATGATGCAACACATCACCCAAACTAGCGAGACATTCATTAAATGAGGATCCATAAACTGTAAAATCATCCATAAATACCTCCATGAAGGTCTCAATGAAATCAGAGAAAATACTCACCATGCATCTCTGGAAGGTACTTGGGGCATTGAAAAGTCCAAATGGCATCCTTCGGTAAGCAAAGGTACCGAATGGGTAGGTGAATGTCGTCTTCTCTTGGTCCTCTACTGCAATGGGAACCTGAAAATAGCCAGAGAAACCATCCAAGAAGCAATAATGTGTCCTACCTGCAAGTCTCTCAAGCATCTGGTCAATGAATGTAAGTGGGAAATGGTCCTTACGAGTGGATTTATTTAGTTTCCTATAATAAATACACACTCGCGAACTATTTTGTACTCTCACAGGAACTAACTCATCATTTTAATTTTTTATAACAGTGAAACCCGTTTTCTTTGGTACAACCTGAATAGGGCTAACCCATTGTGAGTCAGAAATAGGGTAAATGATACCTGCCTCAAGTAATTTTTCAACTTCATTCTTAACAACTTCCAAAAGTGTTATATTAAGTCTCCTTTGTGGCTGCCTAATCGGTTTATCCCCATCCTCCAAGAGAATCCTATGCATGCAAATGGAGGGGCTAATACCTGATATGTCTGTCAATGTCCAACCAATTTCCCTAATGTTATCTCTCAAAAGATTAAAAAGTTTTTCTTCATGTTCAAAAGAGAGATTGTTAGTAATGATAACAGGTAATCTATCACCACTCAGCAAGTATGCATATTTAAGATTTGGGGGAAATGGCTTGAGTTCCAATGTAGGGGGTGATGTATGGATGGAGAAATTGATGCAACAGACATATCTGCACAATGAACATAAGTATCAGAATAAAAATCATCAAAATTAGAAAATCATGCATCAAATCCATCAGCATACTCAACAGCCATGTCATAATCAGAGTTTATATGTTCATAATTTGAATCGACATCAAAATCAAATCTTATAGAGTCTTGTTCCTTAGAAATAGGTGTGGAAGTACTCTTAGACATCAAACTAGAACCAATACTCATAATCTCCCTAAGCATAGGACAATCCAATTCCACAGTGTTTTTACTTGGTGGTTCAAAATGGGAGATAAAAAATGCAGAATGATCCTCTGAGGGATACTTCATGGAATCCATAACATTAAATATCACAACTTCATCGCTAAATTCCATGGAAAGTGTACCCTCATTGACATTTATGATAGTTTTTTTCAGTTTTGAGGAAGGTCCTACCTAAGAAAATGGGGGAATGGGAACTTACCTGATCATCCTCCATGTTAAGCACGTAGAAATCTGCTGGAAAGATCATGTCTCTTACCCGGACAAGTACATCCTCAAGGACTCCTGCTGGATATGTCGTAGCTCTATTCACTAATTGCACCACTACTCTCGTCGGCTTCAACTCACCAATCTGTAAAGAAGAGAATACAGAGTGAGGAATCACATTTATTGAAGCTCCTAAATCACAAAGAGCATCAGAGAAGTGCAACTCCCCTATGGTACATGGTATGGTGAATGTCTCGGGATCCTTGCACTTTGTTGGCATTGATAGAGTTGGTGTAATGAGTGATGGCACATTCCTTCCAATATTTATCCTCTCATTTCCATTGAGCCCTCTTAGATTGGTACAAAGTTCTTTTAATAATTTCGTATACCTTGGAATTTTATTAATGGCATCAGGTAGAGCAATGTTGATCTCCACACGCTTGAATGTGTCTAGAACCTTCTTCTTCATTGCTTCTTCAGCCATCTTCTTGGTTCGAACAACCCTGTTTGGAAAAGGAAGGGGTTTAGGAGGAACATCATCAATCTTTTTCTTACCTTTATCTTTTTTTCCTTGGATTTCTCATCAGTTGGTATGGAATGTGGCTTCTCTGGAGTTGAGGTGAATCCCGGTGGAATGGTAGGCACTGATGTATCATTCATTTGCTTCCCACTTCTCAATGTGATGTCACTAACATTCCCCTTTTGATTTGGAGTGGGCTGGGAAGGTAGATTTCTGGAATTCTTACTCACAAGTTCATGGAGGGTAGTGGCAATCTGGCTCATTTGAGTATTCAACTCCCTCAACTCCGAACCTTGACTCTTTAGCTCATTCTGTTGATTAAGAACAAATTGTTTCAAAATATCATCAGTGTCAGAGTCTACATTGTGTTGGATATTCCCTTGTTGCTTACTTGTTGATGTTTGAGCTTGAAATCTCCTTTGGGGTTGTTGGAAACCCTGTTGGTAAGGTGGAGGCTGCTGGAAGTTTGGTTGAAAAGGGGGCCTTTGTTGTTGCCCAGAGCCATAACTCATGTCTGATTGATCCTTACACCCTTGGTTGTATGTTGGATCAAACTTCTTTTGGGGATACAGTTGTTGTTGTTGTTACTGATATGGTCTCCTAGGGAACACTGCTGCACAATCTTTTGTTTCTTGAAGTTGTGGGAAACAGTCAGTTGGGTGGCTTGTCTCAGTGAAAATACCATGAGGCCTTGAAGGAGTGGGTTGGGATGTCTTTTGATCCAAAGCAATCTGCCTCACCATAGTGGTCAATTCTTTCAACTTGGTATCAATCAAATGACTTTCAAGAGAAGAAGGACTTACCTGATGTACTCCTCTGACATGTGGTGTACCTCGATCGCCAAATTTTTGGGAGTTTTGGGCCATTTTGTCGATCAACGCACGTGCAGATACTGGTGTCTTTTCCACCAATGCTCCTCCAGCTGTAGCATCCACCATATTTCTCTCCATAGGTGGGAGTCCTTCATAGAAGTACTGGATGAGTAATTTCTCCCTGATTTGGTGATGTGGGCAGCTTGCACACAACTTCTTGAATCGCTAAAAATACTCATACATTGACTCCCCTTATGCTTTATTGATCCATGAGAACTCCTTAAGAATGGAAGTGGTCCTCGATGCTGGAAAAAATCTCTACAAGAAAAGACTTTTCAAATTGTTCCAATATGTTACATCTTTAGGTTGTAAATAGTATATCCAATCTTTCGCAGTTCCATCAAGTGAGAATGGGAATGATCTTAATTTGATTTGGTCTTCAGATACATTTCTTGGTTTCAAGGTTGAGAAAACCACATTAAATTCTTTCAAATATTTATTGGGATCCTCACCAGAGAGGCCATGAAACCTTTAAAGTAAGTGAATTAACCCAGATTTTAGTTCAAAGTCCGATTCGAGATTTGGGTATGCAATACAATTTGGTTGATAGTTAATATCAGGTGCAGCCAATTATCGAATGGTTCTATTAAGTTCATTTCCATTATTGTGAGCCATTGGTTTTTTTTTTATGGTTAAATTTTAATTACTTCCAATTTCAATTTTCTGATATTGGAGTAATTCTCCAACTGGTTAAATGTTGAAACTTTCCGTAGACCGAGAATTTCAGATTCGTGCCCTAAGGCTACGTTCAATCTCAGGGTCAAGATGTAAGAGATCCTCGAGATTAGTTCATGTCATAAATCAATTAAATATGAAAATAACGAAATTGGACCATAGTAAAATAAAAATTATAAGTTTTAGTTGATGGTCCAAAAAGAAGTAGAAGAAAATAAAAGAAGAAGAAGAAATAAAATCAGATTGGGTAAAGAAGGAAGAAAGAAGAAAGGAAGATAATAAAATATAAAATAAAATAAATACCTCTAATTGGTTGAAATAATTACTTACCTCCCTAGAAATGACACCAATTTGAAAGAGCGTTGTCATGGGCGCCCTCAAACGATTATTGTGATTTTGGGGTACTTAGGTGCAGCAGAGTGGCTGACCAAGGTCGTCTCTCAAAGGAGGAAGTGAATTAAAACAAATTTTCAGAGGTATTCTAAAAATAAAAGAGAATAGAATTGAAACACTACTTAAAAGGATGGGGGTTGTATATAGTTTATAAATCTAGAAGAAGTTTTCTGGAAGAATATTGCATTTTTTTTGTTTTTAATTTTGAAATGAAGTTTGATTAAAAAGACACAACAAGAAGATGTTTTTTTAGAAAATATTTTAAAAGGCATAATCGATATAACTCTACCTCTTCAATAAATTATTTATCATTATCATTTAAATTAACATCCAATTAATTATGACCCCTTAACTTGTTAACCCCCAAACCCTACGAAAATTAACCTTACCAGAAAGATGAAGTAAATTAAACCCTAGGTTATCTTCGAAACATGTAATCACAACACCCTGCTTTGATTAATGTTATAAGGATATCTTATGGCCAGTGGTAAATTAAGGAACATATCCATTCTGGAAATGAGTATGAATTGTGTTTAGGGATTATATTTGAACTCTAAAAATTTATCCCGTATGGTCTTGTATTACCGATTAAGATCGTGCTCTCACAATTTACACAATTTCCGACCTCATGTGTTTTGTGTTAATTGTTCAATTGCTTGCTTAGTTTCTTACAATTTAAAAACAAAATTCATGGATCAAATTAAGTGAATTACAGTAGATCAATGATTCAAAATAACTAAATGAATAAGGATAGAGGTCGATCGATTAATAAAAAGAACTACTCTTCCATGGGCGGTGTAGTCATCGTGGAGACATTTTGCATGAGCAAAGGATTGAAAGGGTAGAACCCAATATCGTCTCCACTCTTGATTCCAACCCAATTAAGAAGATTAAGAGAAGAATAAAAGGGAATAACAAAGAATATTATTTGAAGAAAAATTCAAGAAACAAACATGAAAGAAAACAAATACAAGAGGAGGTGGGAGAGGAGAGCCTTTTTGGAAGAGAGGTTTGCACAAATCATTACTTCTTCCATGAGTTGTGAGGGGCTCCAGAGAGACATCCTTTCGACCACACCTTCCCAAATCCTTGAATAGACCTCCCAAAAAGTTAAAACCCCCTTCAAATAGAGTTTGTGAGGGCTAGGGTTACATAACTTTTTAAGTGTCAAATGAAAAACTCGGCCAAATATTTTATTCCACGTTTCATAGCCTAGTTGACCTCAAAATGCGTGAATTGACCGGCCTTCCAGAAGGATGATTTGTGCCAAATAATGTCTCCGAGCTTTTCATAACATTTGGTCTCAATCTAAGCCCCGATTAAGAAGATATGGTCCAAATACAAAACCCATATCCATTCTGTCGAGTCCAGCACACCATTGGCTTAATGGCCTATTTCCTCCATCCAAATGCACTATTTAGCTCTAGTATCCTGAATGAAAGTTGTAGAAAATTAAGTTAGGAAAACTTTTACAAAATATTAAGTTCAAATAATAAATATTAAAATATTTATCTTCAAAATACTACAGTGCATTTTAAAAGGGTAAAACTGGAATTTTCATCAAATTTTCAAATGAATGATCTAATCCCAAATATTTCATAAATGAATATATTTAGAACAATGTGAGGAAATTATATCATTTATTATCAATAAAATATTCATAAAAATAGTGTTTTATCACATTTACATCATCCATGACTCAATCATGATGCAAAAATTCATTTATTTAGCATATTTTATAATTTATTGAATTTCACTATTCACCGAAAATTCACGTATTTCAGAAAAATACCAAAAATTCACTCAAACCATTTTTCAATGTGTATAATAAAAAATAAACTCCATTTTATGAATTTTTCTTCCAAATATGAGAAAATTAATTTTTAATTGAAATCATTATTTACTTGAAAAATATCATTTTAAAACCATAACTGATTTTATAATACCCTGAAAAATTATCAATGGTATTATTAAATTATCTTAAAATATAGTACCATGAAAAATTTACATAGAAATACATCTTATGAAAATTAATTTTATTTTACATAAATTTATTAATATTAAATTGTAATTAAATAATTATTACTCACAAAATACCAACACTTAATTATTAATTTATAAAATATTCTATTTCATTTATAAGGTGCCTAAATTTTATTTATACTTACAAGGGTGTTGTTACTATTCATAAGGGTACATTACTATTCATATAGGTCATGTTAATATTCATAAGGGTATGCCACTATTCATAAGGGTAATTTATAATTCAACAAAAATTAAGTTGATTCTATCAAACTCCAAATATCATACTGAACACAACCGTGTATGTCCATTTTTTGAAATTAAAAACACAGAAGAGGAAACACTATGTTTATTGGATAGGTTATAATAAAGTTTTGTTTCATAGGGACTTAGTGTTTCATGCATTATATATTAAATTTATTTTTAAATCCCTCGGGTGTTATATTAATAGTGAATATATTCATAGAATTTTTTTAAAGGTTAGGGACGAAGCCTCAATTTATTATTAAAGAAAAGACCACTTTAGACTGGGTAGAGGGTGACCCATTACAAAGCCCGAAGGCCCAAGTCCAAGTGGCCTGCATATAGGGCTTGAAAGCCCATTTTTTTGCCCAAAGGACCCCTCGGTGAACAGTACTACTACAATACCCGCACAACTACAGTACTACCGCCACTACAGTACCCTGCTACAGCCCTCCGCCGTTACAGTGCTGCCGCTGCTATAGTCAGACGCTGCTATGGTACTACTATAGTGACTTGCTACATTGCTACTACAGTACCCTGCTACAGTACACGAGAATTCTCCCCTGCCCGGATTTGATCCTGGGTCGTTGCATGATTTAGTATTTATCAAAATAAATATAATAGTCAATATAGATTGATTCTATTCATTTAAAATATTTAATTAACTAATATTTTGGTAAAAATGAACAATGTAATAAAATAATTAAATATACATATATATTAAAATATTCTTTTACACAAAATAATATCAAAAAATAGTATTTATTTTTAAGTCATTAAATAATTTAAAGGCGATAAATTTCCAATATAATTATTTATATGTTTTATTATTATTAATTAAAACACATAATTAACTGAATTTATTTAAAACTATAAAAAAATTATTGAGTTGTTACATTCTCCCCTATTTAAATAAATTGCGTCCTTGCAATTTGAAATTCCACTTCAAAATTTAAAGGTTAATACTTGAAAATTATCTTGTGGGAAACCCACATAGAAAATTGGGTTAATAAAATATTTTCTTAATAAGAGGGAAAGATAGATTAATAGGTTATTACAAAACTACGTATTCAAATAGTGAAAAAATATGTACAAGGAAGAATAATCTAACCATCATGTTCTTAATGGATAGAGATAGAGAACATGATAATTTAGAATGTTAACATTAAAAGTCCATAAATCCGCAATGATGTAAAGAACTATTCGATTCATCAGAAAAAGGTTCTAGGATGGATTTTTTTTGGTTTTGGGATCTTTTCCCTAATGTTGAGAAATTTTCTCACTCTATACTAATGTATGGATATATAAGTACTTGATACATTTCTATAAACACAATATTATCCTTCAGTTGTGCCTTTTACTATTCCTACTTCATTTCATGGAACAAGTTGAATTATAGGGTAAAATAATCTCTAAAACATTAACCAAATATCAAAATCAACCATTTCATAAATGGATAACGTTTCCAAAATATCATGATCTAACACTTTAGAAATAATCTCAATGAATTTCCATAATGAACTTATTAAACATGAAGTGTCTCTTAAACATCACATACAAACATTTGAGTATATTCTCTTTGTATTCTCTTGAAGAATGGTAATTAACATAACAAATTATTGAATATGTTCATGCTTCCTTATAAAAGAATTTGGATATATTAATTTAGTCCAAAATATTGTAGACTCTATCTCTTTTTTAATTGTCCATTATATAGATCCAAGATAGTAAGTGCTATCTTATTTATGTTATCCAAATAAATCATCTATTTAATTTGAAATTGATATCTCAGTCCCAAGAACATATTAAGGGTTTTATTCCCCTCAACCATATATTTTTACAAATGTTTAACTTCCTACTGAGAAACTTTGCATTGGTACTATTCATCATATGACCTCAAATCCTTAATTATAAAACCCTTAATATGAAATAGAACTACATTACAATACTCATATATTCCATAATTATTATAACCTATAAATTAATGATCAAATATTAAAATGACATGATTATTGACTAGGCATATTAATCATTATGAATCATCTGTGGTAGTATCATAACTTGGTCATTATCCAGTAACATAATTTGGGGTATATTTCTTTGATGCTTTGGAAATTGATTTGCATAGTGTCCCATCTCCTTACAGTTGAAGAATTGTACATCGAAAACCTTTTTCTTACCCTTTCAATCACAAAATTGGGGTCCTTTTTCTCCACCCTTATAAAAAACTCCCATTCCATTCAAGCATTTACTAGGATGATTCGTTCCACAGTTATCACATGTGGTAAAACCCTTCTTTCCCTTCTCCCCTTTATACATATTTTTCTTTTCCATCCTCTTCTTTTCCGGATTCCCTTCAAAACCATAGGACTCATAAAATTATTTACATATCTTGTTAACACATGATAACATTTCTTCATATGATGAGGATACCCAGGAGACTATATTCCTTCGAAATGATGTCTTAAGACCATATGTGATAAGATCCTTCTTACTATTTTCATCACGTGCATTGGTGAAGTTATTATTTCTTATACTAGGAATCATTTCTAATAAATTCCATATAATATATTAGTTCATAAAATTAAGAACTCTCTAAAACTCTAAATGTATCATAAATTAAATCATTGTATATCCTATAACCACATACTTTGGTTACTTTTGGGGAATAAATACTTCATAATGGAGGGTCAAGAAAATTTTAATTATCCTAAGAATATCCCACAAGAGTGTCAATCCAGGTGCATATTAAGGCCCATTTTTGTGTACTAGGATACCCTAGTTCAATCCCGAAACTCCTTATCAGAGTTGTTACTCTTAGGTACATCTGTGCCAGAACCATGTCCACTTCTAGTATCCAGATAGGGATGTATTTTCTAGAAAAATCCACATAATTTATTCCTTACCAAAATTATAGGATGTTCTTGAATGTTTATCCTCAAATACTATCTTAGGGTTTTGTTACCAAATCTACATTTTTTAAATCTAGATTCTATGTTTTATACTAAAATTCCTTTAATACTAACTGTAACGCCCTGAACCCAGTTTCCTAGAGTTGGTGCATTATTTCATTACGTTTTCATGCTTACATGAAAGTTATATCCTAAAGGACTGATTAGTTTAGTAGTTTTTGAAAACTATATTCATACATAGGTTCAATATTACAACTTGAAATAAAATACAACATATAATTTTTATTGGGAACATGTACAACTCTGATTTATCCCTAAAATTCATTCATAATAAAATTCTTCATGTCCTGGGAAAATAAAAAATAAAGAAGGGGTGACCTCATATGCTCATTATGGGTAATAAATACATTAGAAGATATCATAAACATAAACATTTTTCATAGAGAATAACTAAAAAAACATGCCTTTAAAAATGAACTTGAAAACATTATGGTAGGAATAAGAGATTAAAAAATAGTGCCATAATAAATCATAATCATGGGTATTATACTAGTCAAATAACCACATGAACTTTCAATTACTAGTTTCATAATGAGGGAATGCATAATATGGGATATCATAACCATACCATCAAGGCCTCATTCCAAGACCATACATTTCCATTTTTTCAAGGCCTTACGACAAGACCATAGTTTATCTCATGAGACCTACCGATGCACTAAGGGAATATAGGGGGCCCCACTGGACACTTAATAAGTATAATTAATTCCTATTAGGAATGAGGATAAACAAATTAACATATACATTCATATTGAAACTAACAGATGAAATGTAAATAACTTTCCCCATACATTAAACATAAACACTAACCATTCAAGGTAAATTGGTGAATTGTATCAAGATAGAACATACACATTAAAAATAATCATAAAACCTTAGACAACATATTTTAGATGATATCATAATATATAAACCTCTATGAAATACAAGATTCATAAAATAATGTAGACATAAACAAAGATACTTTTAAATGAGACCATTGAGAAATTGTTTTGGAAATAATCCTTAAACATTCCAAAGTGTTCCGTACCATCTTGAAACACTCAAATAATAATCCCTTTGAATACCATGAGAACAATTATACTCTTGATATGATATACCAAGTGGAAGTAAATACACCACATGAAAGGAATAAGTGGCGAACAAGGCATATATCTCATAAAAGTTAAAGTGAGGTGAGAAAAATCTATTTTACTTTGGAAATGAGATTTATTTTGGAAAATCATTTGAATTTTTTTATAAATA
Source organism: Viscum album (assembly GCA_963277665.1). Taxonomy (NCBI): domain Eukaryota; kingdom Viridiplantae; phylum Streptophyta; class Magnoliopsida; order Santalales; family Viscaceae; genus Viscum; species Viscum album. The sequence goes on along the minus strand of OY728126.1, from coordinate 806,843,384 downwards.
TAGTTTTAAATATTTATATCCAGAAAAATAAAATTAAAGTACAATGATATTACATTTGATGTATAAATGATATCCCACGGAAGTGAAATCATGTAAAAAGTGTTTTTAATGAAGCTTTAGAATTAAAACATTTTAGTACAGTTTAAAGAATTACTTAAAGTGATTTTAAATAGAAAAATCATGTTTTGTTTTAGAAAACGAAAAATTAACCAAAATAGTTTTTTCATTTTAAAATGTCTGATTTTAGAAAGGTGAATATGGCTTAAAACATATTATAGAGTGAACATCAAAATAGGTAATAATTACAGATGTTCCTTGAATCAGGATTGCATTTCAGAAGAATTTTTGAAAGATTCTATTAAAACATAGAAATACTCATAAAATAAAGAAGGATTATTATTGGTACACATATATAGAAAATTCAAACATAATTTATGAGGATTAAATAAGAATAATTAAAAATTTCATTGAGGTGAGTAGAGAATAAGAGAAACCTGAATGAAAATGGAGGTTTAGGTAAAAAATACATACAACTTTATAATCAATTGAATCGTATGAACCAAAATTAATAATCATGAAATGATAAATTTATTATCATTAAAATAAATAGATTTATGATATTAAACATCAATGGTCAGTATACAAACACCTTACACAATCAATAGTAGTGAATATAGAATATCCCACAAAAAATGGAAGTGAGATGAAGAAACCGTTACCTTAAGTATGAAGATGTTCTCCACACGATCTTAATGACCCAAATAATCAAATTTATGTTCATTAATTAATAATTATAAAAACTCTTCTACATTTAATTTATTTATTATAACCTTATTAAGTTCATTCATGACATTTTTTATGGGTTAAGTGGTTCAATTTCATTGTCCAAGTCTGTTGGTTTCATGATCGGTATACTTATATACATGAACAGTAAATCATGTAAAATGGAGATGGTTGTCCAGAATTGAAGTTATATTTTATTAGTGAACATACAAAAGGATAAATTATTGTAAATTTCATTTGGTTACATGGAGTGAAGACGAATATTTATATAAATTAATTAATGATAACTATTTGGGTTAATTGGAAGTTTTTGAACACAATAAACTCATTTTGATTTATAAATCAAAACCTTGTGTTCAAAAAGATTACAGAACCATAGATGAGAAATAATACATTTATTATTTTCTGGTTAAACCATAATTTTTTTTATGACCATAATTGAAGATAGTAATATAAATTGAAAATCCATCATCCTTGAATGTGGTAAATTAGCACATCTCGGATGGTGTTTTTTACTATTAGCATAAAAGAAGGGTAAATGAGAGATGATAATAACTTATTCCATATTTATAAATATTTATAGTACATGTATGGTACTGGAGTTTTTATAACATTTGGATGAGGATAGGTGAGGATAAAAAATAAAACAAAGGAACTTGAAAATAAAGTAAAAGAATTTAAAAGAGAAGTTTACCTCTTGAATTAATCTTCCTTGAGATCCTCTTTAGGGGAGAGGATTTGATATTTTTGTGAGAACAAGGGATACTGGATTTGGGGGAGAAACTTGGGAGGATATTTTATATGAATTTACACAAGGAAAAAGTCTTGATAGGAGTGAATAGAAGAGAGGAGTGTGGGTGATTTTTATAGTGGAGGATAGGAGGGTTTTCTTAATATTTTAATCATTAGTTTATTATTTTTCTATACGAAAAGAAATAGGGAAGATTCCATGACAAAAAATAGTAATAAGTGCATGTGAGTTCAAACCAATTTCCATTTAAATCATTCATGAGTCAACAGAACTGGAAAAAAGGGCTATTTCCATGGTTCAAAACCATGGCAATAGGCCCCAAAATTGTGGCCAAAGGCTACGACAATGATTTTGGCCAACCGTGGCTTCTATCACCGTGGCAGTAGGTCCTGACCTATTGCCACGGTTTTTAAAACCATGTAAATAGGTCTCCAAATTTGAAACTGTGGCACTTGACCTATATCCACAGTTTAAACCGTGGCAATAACCTCAGAAAACCGTGGCAATAGCCAAAATTATAAATGTCCCCATCGGGTTTTGATCCCTGCACCTCCACTATGCAGTCCAACGCACTTACCACTACACCACACCACAATTTGGATATATATATATATATATTATGATATATATATTTGTAACACCCCAAGATTTCATAGTACATTATTTCTTTAAAGTAATTCAATAACTTGCACTACATGCAACACCGAGTTCAAGCGCACAACGACTTACCAAACTAGCCGTTCAAAAACAATAATGAATAGTATTAACTGAATTTTGAACTTTATGTAATCCTTATAATTTTAGAATCCATATTATGAGTTTATTAGACATAATTTAAGAACAAATTCATTTTTTTAGATAAAAGAAGTATTTTTCAAAAAATGCACTTTTACCAACTTTTAATGGTGAACCCTTTTTAAATACAATATTTGAAAATTTTATATATTAAATTTGAAAAAATAAACTTCTTCTTTAGAATCGGTATATAATAATTTAGTTTCAATAAATTTTTGGTGTTTTTCTGATAACTTTCATATTTGGGTGAATAATGAAAATTACTAAATTTTAATTAAAAACAACTTTTTTAATCGAAACAATTAACAGTGATAAATTTTGCATGAGTGATTTAAAAGTATAATTAGATTATTTTTTTACCATTTAATCCAATATTTTTAATTGGATGTATTTTCACATTTAAACTAGACAAAAACAAGTGTCAATCTTTTGATGGTTATTATTTCTTAAAAAACATGCTCTTTGTTTTGACAACGGGAATTAATTTTAAATTAATTTCTGCCACTATTGTGTTTTGAATTGAGAAAAATGGATTCTGTATTTAGAATCAGGATGTCCAAATTGTGTAAATAGGTAACTTTTATTTTTAGACATTTTGAATAATTACTTCGGTAAATATTTTATTTACCATGGTTAAAGGGTAAATTCGGCAAATAAGGGTAATCAAATAATATTATAATAATATTAAATTACCCTAACACGTGTCCTAACCCTATTGGATGATACATTTCTGACCCTGGGCATCTTTGGGTTGATTTTGGGACCCCATGGAGCCACTTGTAAGTGATAATGACACTTTATATTAATTAAGTTAAAGTAAATACAAAAATGACATAAGCATATATCTTTTAGTAAATCAATTTTTACATGGGGTTATACATGTTATCTCTTCAAATATAAATATTCATTAGAAATATAAAATGATTTAATAAATTATGTTATTTTATTTATAATTTTTAGACATTGAATAATTAAATTTATTTATGACACAATAATGATTCAGTATTTTTCTTTATTAATGAAAGAATCAAAAAATTGGTATTATAAATGTTAAAATAAATATAATTTGAAAGTTATGATTACATACACGAATTTTATTGGTTAATATGACATTACAATATTTCTTAAATTATTATTTTTAAATTAAAAAAGTTTTTAAGACTTTAAGAAAAATCAATTATTAAATAGTGTCAAAATTGACACAAATGAGTGTTTAAAAAAATATTATATTATTAATTGATATTATATTCCTAAAAATTTAAGGATTGACCAAAGGACTTATATAATGATAGGTGTATAATTAATTGACCAGTTGGGGGTCTCTTGGAAGTATATATTAAGTTTATTAACTATATAATATAAAAATACAAAGAGACATGGTAAATGTCAAACTATTTAACTAAGAGTTAAATAAAAAAAGATAAAGTTAATATAGTGACCAAAACTGGTCTAAAACCTATTAGTTGAGTGGTTTTATACCTATACTGACCTTAAAATTTAAATAATACACTTTTGAGCCATTAAAAATAGAATATTAATTTATTATAAAAATAATATTTCTATCTTTTCCTAAGGTGCCCCTCACCCCTCTTATAAAAGGGCACTCCCCCTTCTCACTAATTGACACCTTCAAAGCCTTTTGTCTCGGCAAAACTCTACCCAAATACCCTCTAAAATACCATTCCTTCATCCTAGAGTCCTTACATTAGTCATAAATCCAACCTAAGGATCCCTTTTGATCAAATCAAAAGGAAGAACCCGAGAGAAGAGGTAATGTTTTCACCACCCGCTTTCAAGTTTCTTTCTTCTTACACTTATTCTTTCTTTGTTATTTCCATTATAAAATAATAACTCCAGTATCTTCTATATAATGTGATATAATTATAGATATGGTACAAACATATTCAGTATTCTATCCATCCTTTGAATGACATGTCACCATACGTGCGTACGTACGACTTACCGTCTCCACGTCGTGGTGTAATTGTTATTCAAAAAACTATTATTTGGATGGGTATGATAATGATGTGTAATTGAATTAAATAATAAATATAACATTATAATTATTATTTATATATGATATTTCATCCAGTTATATATGATTTTAATATCAAAATAATGATATTGTCTCTCGTGCGTACATACGGACTACCGTCTCCACGAACGCGATGAGATTCATTCCCCATCGTATCCATTCAACAATAATTATCATTTGATGATTAAAAATAATGTTTAAGGACTTGAGATAATTATGGATATGAATAAGATACAACTTATCCATAAGAAACCCGACTTATGTAACAAAACATATAAAATAAAATGAGTAAGTTAACACCCGAAACGACGATAATATTAAGATATTATTAACAAAGCAATGTCAAAAGATCATATATGATATCATATTAATGTATATGATTCTTGTATAATTTAATAACAATTATTTCACCATTATACAGGAGGTTAATCTACCATCAACCAAGGAAAAGTACAAGGTAAGGGTTAATTTCACAATCTCTTTATTATCCGAGGTTTTTTTTCGTAAGTATCTACTGGGACCCCCTTTATCATCCACATCCATGTTTCTTAAAAATATATTTCAAAACTTTTTTACTATTTACTAGACAATGGTTTAAAGTCATTTATACCATTATGTGTTCTGAAAGTAATCTTTCTGTCGTTTTCCAAACAAGGTACTTTTTGACCTTTTTGATAAATTTAAGGTAAGAATGTTTTTTTAACTTATATAGCGGGTGTGACTATTTTCCGCCATTATAACATCATCAAAGCTTCCCATTCAAGATTATAAGAATATTTTCAAAATAAATGTTTTCATTATAATTATGCGACTCTTAAATAATTTCAAAATAGAAAGCAACATTTCCCTAAAAAGGGTTTTGATTTCATCTATGTCAACATCCTTGGATGGATTTTAAGTTTATTTGAAGTTGATTTATTATGATACAAAACTTCCATATAGTATTGAAGGTTTTGTGATATGTTTGACTGTGGATGTGCTATTTTTATACCATTCATGGTTTATGGTTAACGTATTGACATTTCATATGCTAGTGTTTATGATATGTTTAAACTTTTTCATTTGAGGAATGCATTGGACTTAGTAAGTGACGGGTGCAGCCCACTATATCTCCTCAATGCATCAGTAGGTCTCATGAGACAACTAGAAGTGGAATTGGATGAGGCCCTTTACAAATTTGATTTATGGTTTTGGCTAAGGCCTTAATCAATTTTAGACGTCTTGGCCAAGGCCTTGACAAAATGTTTCAGAGTGTCCGACATTATACATTCCCTCATTATGGAAATAATATTAATGGTTCATGTGGTCATTCTACTAGTAGAATACCCATGATTATGTTTTATTATGGGATTATTTACTCATCTCATATTCTTTCCATAAATGTATTCATGTTCATTATTAGTAAAGGCATGTGGTTTCAATTATTCACCATGCTTAATATTTATGTCATTTTCCGCTATATTACTTACCCTTACTGAGCAATTGAGATCACCCCTTTCTTATGTTTCAATTTCCCAGGATATGAAGAAATTAGTTATGAGTGAACTACAGGCAGAATCTAGAAGGCTTGGATGTTTCTAATAAAATATATTTGTGTTGTATTTCTCTTCAAGCTGTAAAGTTGAACTTATGTATGAATATTTTTTCCAATAATACTTAACTGGTCGGTCTTTCGAGACATGATTTCCTTGTGATCATGAAAATGTTACGTAATAATGCACCGACTCTAGGTAACTAGGGTCAGGGCGTTACAGTTGGTATCAGAGGAAGTTTAGTAGAAACCTTGGAAGCTAGATTTAGATAAAATCTGATTAGGGCACATAGACCTAAGATGGACTTTGAGGGTCAGTATATAAGAACTTCCTAGAATTTTGGTATTTTAGAGATTTTTTGAGTTTTCTGAGCAATACATCCCTGTATAGATACGAGCAGGTAGATGCGGCTCTGACACAGATGTAACTAGGGTTAAAACCTGAAAACACTGCTTTGAGCTAGACTCGAACGGGAACTGGTGCAGGACAACATGTCTTGATTAACTCTTGTTTAAGACACTCCTGGGGGATATGCTTAGAATAATTCTCGTTTTCTTTACAAACCATTATGAAGAGTTTATGAGTATATACTTCCTCAAAGAAAAAATCTTCATTATTATAGATTATATCCATAAACTGTTCAATTTACGTTAGGTATTTTACAAGTTTGGAATTATTCATTGCAATTCGTAAACTGACCTAGTTTATGGCATTGTATAGAAATGGCGCCTAGTAGAATGAATGTGAACTCCAGCAATATTTATGATCCAAAGAGTAAGAAGGATCATATATTTCATGGTATTAAGCCAACTTTTTTAAGGGAAATAGTCTCCCATGTATTCTCAACATATGGAGAAATAGTATCATGTGTTAATAAGATAATCAAAGAATTATCTAAGTCCGATGGATTTGAAGGTAAGCAAGAGAAGAAAAGGATGGAAGAGTGAAAGATGGATAAAGGGAATAGGGAAAAGAAAGAATTTTTCTATATGTGATAACAGTGGGAAGAAACACCCTGAAACTTTCCTAAAGGGAATGGGAGTTTATTATAAGTGTGGAGAAAATAGACACCAAGAACGTGACAACAAGGGTAAGAAAAAGTTTTCAAATGTACAATGCTTCATCTACAAAGAGTTGGGACACTACACAAACCAATGTCCAAATCATTAGAGTATGCCCCAAATGATGCTATTGGATAATAATCAAGTTATGATACTACCACGGATGAGGAGTAATGATTATAGTCCTTATGTTGTTATTAAAGAATTATGTCATTTGAGTGTTGTATCAACGATGTACTGGTTATAATAATTATGTAGTATATAAGGATTGTACTATAGTACTATTTCATTAAGGACTTGAGATTGTGTGGAATCAAGAAAAGTGACTCAATAACAGGTTAAATTTTTGGAAAATATATGGTTTAGAGAAAGATAAACCATAATATAGTTCTGATACCGAGGTAGTGATTTTGGAATAATACATGATTGATTTTGATGAATTATATTTAATATTATTGACTCCATTGAAACTGATTAATAATTTGTATATTCCATCATTGTTGGAGTTTACAACATTTTTGGACAGAAGTAGTATATCCAGTATTCTATAAGGAACAAGGGATCATGAATGTAATCAATATGATTTTATGGTAATTAAGGATATTGTAGTGTTTTAAAAGAATAAATTATGAAGGTGTTCACATGTTATTACATGGAAAAAGGGATCTTAATTTTGTTTACCTTCCTTATAAATTTTGGACTGTGAGTTTGGAAGAAGTGTTTTGGATAATTATAGTTTGAGATTATATTTGGATTGCCATAAAAGGACCACTCGAGGTCGGGCGGCAACCCGTCACGTCCGGCAAGGCCACGAGACTTGAACCCGCAATCGAAGGGTGACAAGGGTGTATCACCTACCACTGGCCCACGTGATGTCCTAGATTGAATAATTTAGTTTTTTAAAAGGTTTGGTAGATGAATTAGAAATTCATTTTTTTAGAACCCTATACTAATTGGATAAATGGAATAATTTTTTAAGTTCTATTATCTTTTAGAGTGAAAGATGAGTTTTTGGTAGAAATTAGTGAAAGGATGGAACTCTACTTTTCAAGTATATATATATATATTATTTTTTTCTTCTCTTATTATATGAAGAACTTAATTCTTAAACATTAGGTAAGGGATCTTAAAACAAATTTTTTTTATCCTAATACCTTATGTTTTGTTGAACCGATGATATTTTAAATCATCATAGATTGATGGATTTGAGGCCCTCAATTCTTCAATTATTTGTGACTGATGACCTCAATCACTTCAAATAAATATTTACGTTTTTCCTCTAATTATATGTCTCTAATTTCCACCAATGTTCTCCTAATCGAGATCATAATTTGGTGGCGACCCTTTCATTTCTCTTTCCCTCTTATTAAGACTAAATTTTATTAACCCAATTCCTGATGTGGGTTTTCCCACAAAGGTATTTTCTATTTCAACCTTTTATTTTCGAAGAAAAATTTCTAATTGCAAGGAAGCAATTTATGGAAGGAGGGAAGAATGTAACACCCCAAGATTTCATAGTACGTTATTTCTTCAAAATAATTCAATAACATGCACTACACACAACACCGAGTTCAAGCGCACAACGACTTACCAAACTAGCCGTTCAAAAGAGGTTATGAATAGTATTAAATGAATTTTGAACTTTATATAATCCTTATAATTTTAGAATCCATATTATGAGTTTCTTAGAAATAATTTAATAACAAGTTCATTTTTTCATATAAAATAAGTATTTTTCAAAAAATGCACTTTTACCGACTTTTAATGGTGAAACCTTTTTAAATACAATATTTGAAACTTTTTTATATTCAATTTTACAAAATAAAATTCTTATTTATAATCAGGACATAAGAATTTAGTATCAATAATTTTTTGGTGTTTTTCTAATAACTTTCATATTTGGGTGAATAATGAAAATTAAAAATTTTTAATTAAAAACAACTTTTTTAATCAAAATAATTAATAGTAATAAATTATGAATTTGATTTATTATGATGTATAATTAGATTATATTTTTACAATTTAATCCAATATTGGTAATTGAATGTAATTTCACATTTAAACTAGACATAAACAAGTGTCAATCTTTTGATAGTTATTATTTCTTAAAAAACACGCTCTTTGTTTTGAAAATGAGAATTAATTTTAAATTACTTTATACCATTTCTATGTTTTGAATTTAGAAAAATGGATTCCATATATAGAATCAGTATGTACAAATTGTGTAAATAGGTAACTTTTATTTTTAGACATTTTGAATAATTACTCCGGTAAATATTTTATTTACCATGGTTAAAGGGTAAATCTGGTAAATAAGGGTAAACAAATAATATTATAATAATATTAAATTACCCTAACACATGTCTTAAAACTATTGGATGATAAATGTCCAACCATGGGTATATTTGGGTCAATTTTGGGACCCCATGGTGCCACTTGTAAGTGATAATGACACTTTATTTTATTTAAGTAAAAGTAAATACAAAAATGACATAAGCATATATATTTTAGTAAAGAAATTTTTACATAGGGTTGTACATATTATATCTTCAACTATAAATACTAATTATAAATATAAAAAAGTTCCTACATAATGGTATTTTATTTATAATTTTTAGAAATTGAATAATTAAATTTATTTATGACACAATAATGATGCATTATTTTCTTTATTAATGAAAGAATCAAATAATTTGTATTATAAATGTTAAAATAAATATAATATGAAAGTTTTTATTCCATCCAAGAATTTTATTGGTTAATATTACAAGTTAGTATTTCGTAAATGAATTTGGTTCAAATTAATAATGTTTTTAAGACTTTAACAAAAATCAATTATTAAATAGTGTCAAAATTGACATAAATGAGTTTTTAAAACAAATATTATATTATTAATTGATATTCTATTCTTAAAAATATATAGTTCGGCCAAAGGACTTATATAATGATAGGTGCATCATTAATGTACCACTTGGGGGTCGCTTGTAAGTATATAATAAGTTTACTAACTAAATATTATAAAAATACAAAGAGACATGGTAAATGTCAAACAATTTAACTAAGAGTTAAATGAAAAAGATAAAGTTAATATATTTACTCAATCCTGTCTAAAACCTATTTGTTAAGTGGTTTTAAAACTATCCCCAGCATAAATTTTAAATAATCCACTTTGGAGCCATTAGAATCTGAATATTAATTTATTATTAAATAATATATTTATCTTTTCCTATGGTGCCCCTCACCTCTTTTATAAAAGGTCACTCCCCCTTATCACTAATTCACACCTTCAAAGCCTTTTGGCTTGACCAAACTCTACCCAAATACCCTCTAAACTACTCTCCCTTCATCCTAGAGGCCTTAATTTAGTCATAAATCCAACCTAAGGAGCCATTTTGATCAAATCAAAAGGAAGAACCCGAAGAAGAGGTAATGTTTTCACCACCCTCTTTCAAGTTCCTTTCTTCTTCAACTTCTTATTTATTTGTTATTTCCATTATAAAATAATAAATCCAGTATCTTATATATACATTGATGTTATTATAAATTTGTAACAACCATATTCAGTATTCTGTCCCTCATTTGAATGACATGTCACCATACGTGCGTACGTACGACTTACCGTCTCCACGTGGTGGTGTAATTGTTATTCAAAACATTATTATTTGTATGGGTATGAAAATGATGTCTAATTTAAGTAAATAATAAATCAAAAATTATAATTATTCTTTATATATGATATTACATCCAATTATATATGATTTTAATATCAAAAGAATGATATTGTCCCCCGTGCGTACATACGGACTACCGTCTCCACGAACGCGATGAGATTCATTCCTCATCGTATCCATTAAAGATTAATTCTAATTTGATGATTAAAAATAATTTTAAAGGACTTGATAAAATTCTTGATATGAATAAGATACAACCTATCAATAACAACCATGCCTTATGTAACAAAACATATAAAAGAAAACGAGTAACTTAACACCCGAAACGACGATAATACTAAGATATTATTAAAAAAGCAATGTTAAAATATCATATATGATATAATATTAATGTATATGAATCTTGTATAATTTAATAACAATTATTTCACCATTATACAGGAGGTTAACCTACCCTAGACCAAGGAAAAGTACAAGGTAAGGGTTAATTTCACAATCTCTTTATTATCCGAGTTTGTTTTTAGGTAAGTATCTACTGGGACCCCCTTTATAATCCACATCCATGTTTCTTAAAAATATATTTAAATTTTTTTTTAATATTTACTAGACAATGTATTAAAGTCATTTATACCCTTATGTGTTTTGAAAGGAATCTTTCTGTCATTTTCCAAACAAGGTACTTTTTGACTTTTTCGACAAATTTATGGTAAGAATGTTTTTTTAACTTATACGGTGGGTGAGGCTATTTTCCACTATTATAACATCATCAAAGATTACCTTAAAAGGTTATAAGAATATTTTCAAAATAAATTGTTTCTTTATAATTATGTGACGCTTAAATAATTTCAAAATTGAAAGCGATATTTCTCTAAAAAGGGGTTTAATTTCATCTATGTCAACATCATTTGATGGATTTTAAGTTTATTTGAAGTTGATTTATTATAATACAGAACTTCCATATTGTATTGAAGGTTTGGTGATATGATTGATTGTGGATGTGATATTTTTATACCATTCATGGTTTATGGTTAAAGTATTGACATGTCATATGCTAGTGTTTATGATATGTTTAAAATATTTTATATGAGGAATGTATTGGACTTAGTAAGTGATGGGTGGAGCCTGCTATAGATCCTCGATGCATCGGTAGGTCTCATGAGACAACTAGACGTGGAATTGGTCGAGGCCCTTTCCCAATTTGATTTATGGTTTTGGCTGAGGCTTTAATCATTTTTAGACGTCTTGGCCGAGGCCTTGAAAAAATATTTCAGAATGTCCGACATTTTACATTCTATCATTATGGAAATAATATTAATGGTTCATGTGGTCATTCGACTAGTAGAATACCCATGATTATGTTTTATTATGGAATTATTTACTTAGCACATATTCTTTCCATAAAAGTATTCATGTTTATTATTGGTAAATGTATGTGGTTTCAATTATTCATCATGCTTAATATTTATGTCATTTTCCACTGTATTACCTACCCTTACTGGGCGTTTGAGCTCACTCTTTTCTTATGTTTCATTTTCCTAGGATATGAAGAAGTTAGTTATGCGTGACCTGAAGGCATAATCTAGGTGACATGTATGTTTCTAATAAAATATATTTGTGTTATATTTCTCTTCATGCTGTAAAGTTGAACTTATGTATGAATTTTGTTTCCAATAATACTAAACTGATCGGTCTTTCGAGACATGATTTCCTTGTGATCATGCCAATGTTATATAAAAATTCACCGACTTTGGGTAACTAGGGTCAGGGTATTACAATATTAATAAAAACTATGCGAATAGACTCAAAACCGTGGAGATAGGGATTCCTGCCAAATTTTTGGCGGGAATATTTTTCCCGCGTAAGCGCAGGAACCCTATAGCCAAGATTTTGGAGAACCGTGGCCATAGGGCAATGAAAATTTTTTCCTATGGACACCGTTTTTCAAACCATGGTCATAAGCCACAAAACCGTAGCTATAGGCCATAGAAAATAGGCATATAGGCACAGTTTTAAAACTGTGGCTATAGATCTGCGGCGGTAGCTCCATTTTCTAGTTGTGCAAGAATGATGCGTAAATTCATTTATTCTTCATATTTTATAATTTATCAAATTTCTCTATTCACAAAAAAATCAAGTATTTCAGAAAAATCTCAAAAATTCACCCAAATTTTTTTCAAATGTGTAAAATCAAAAAATTTACTCCATTTTATGAAAATAATTTTCTAAATATGAGAAATTTAATTTTTGATTAAAATCATTATTTACTTGAAAAATACAGTTTTAAAACCATAACTGATTTTATAATACCCTAAAAAATTATCTAAGGTCTTGTTAAATTATTTTAAAATTATACTACCCCAAATTTTTTTAGGAACACATTTTATGGAAATTAATTTTATTTTAAATAAATTTATTAATTTAAAATTGTAATTAAATATTTATTACTCATAAAAAATACCATGACTTAATTATTAATTTATAAAATATTCTATTTCATTTAAAAGGTGCCTAAATGTTATTTATATTTACATGAGTGAGGTGACTATTCATAAGGGTAAATTACTATTCATATGGGTCATGTTACTATTCATAAGGTCATGTCACTATTCCTAAAGGTAAGTTACTATTCACCAAATATTAAGTTGATTCTATCAGACTCCAAATATTATATCGAACACAAACATTTATGTCCATTTTTTCAAATTCAAAACATAGAAGTGGAAAAATTATGTTTATTGGCTTGGTTAATACAATGTTTTGTTTCATAGGGACTCCGTGTTTCATGCATTATATATTAAATTTATTTGTAAATCCTTGGGGTGTCATATTAATAGTGAATATATTCATAGCATGATTTAGTATTTATCAAAATAATTATAATAGCCAATATATATTGTTTTTATTCAATTAAAATATTTAATAAACTAATATTTTGGTAAAAATGAACATTGAAATAAAATATTTAAATATATATATTAAAATATTATTTTACACAAAATAATAAAAAAAATTGTCTTTTTTTAACATTAATTAATTTTAAGTCTTTTAGTTTATAATATAATTATTTATAAGTTTTATAATTGTTAATTAAAACACATAATTAACCAAATTTATTTAAAACTATAAAACAATTATTGGGGTGTTACAATACAACATAACCTCGCTTATATCATGCATTTCATAGCCATCCTAGCTAGAAATTTTCCCCCTTTAAATAAATTAATTGAGAATGGAGTTTCCTACCAGTGGGATGATGGATTCCAATAAGATTTTCATACCCTTAAGTGGTTCCTAATGTATTGACCAATCTTAATGCCTATGGTAGAAGGAAATCCACTTATCATGTACACCGTCACCACAGAATGACCGCTTAGTGCACTCATCATGAAGATGAATGATTAAGGGAAGGAAAATAGTCTCTACTATCTCATCTAAACTATGTTAGATACTGATAATCAATACTTTTATATTAATAATAATTTCCTCACATTCATATTTGTTGTAAGAAAGCTGAGGAATTACTTGCAGTATCATGAAGTCCACCCGAACTCTCATATTGAACCACTCAAGTATATTCTTAGACACCCTATATTGATTGGGAATTTAGCATGATAAGAGATTATTTAGCAATAATATGACACTAAATTCTTTTCATAGTAGGAAATCAAAGGGAAAACATTGGATAATTTTCTTAAGGTGCATCCTTACCTATAAAATACACCAGTAGTCACTGAACCTCCATACAAAGACATTTTTAATGCCCATGACATTCAATAAACATGGGGTATATATTTTTATGGTGCTTCCCAAAGTTTGAGTGGAAAGAAAATGGAAAACCCAATTCTCAGCCAGGATTTTCTAGGAATTTTATTTGTTTCCCCAGACAATGAAATTTCCCTTACCCATTCTCGATGTTCAAAGATGCACTAATAATGAGGTGGAATACAAAGAACTTATTACATTCTTGGAGCTCTCCCTATAGTTGGAGATAACTTAGTTGAATGTAAAATGTGATTTAGAGCTTGTAATAAAATATATCAATTGATAATATACCATTAAGAAAGAAAAATTATCCCCTCTCATCGGTTACATGAGGGGATTAATGGAAGAATTTTATTTCAAACCAATATTTCATCAAGTCCCTCGATCATAGAATTATTGTGATGATACACTAGATAATGTAGCCACAGTCCTAGTTGATCCTGATCAGGATGAGGTAGTATTAAAAATCACACATCTATGGGTATTCTCACTAGTCATCATCTGTGATATGGGGGAAATTAATCAGATCAATGCTACCCTAGAGCATGATGAGCAAACATATTTCCCAGGATGGATGGAACCTAGAAAATATTACCTTTAAAATAGAATCCTCTAACTAGATCAAGACAAAAGTAAATTTATTTAATGCGGAGAAACAAACCTCACCCTTTAGGATGGGATAAATGAGGAGAAATCCATCAATAAATTAGTTTATGATAGAGTTCTCCTCATATTCATTATATAAGGAGAGGCTCCTACCATTATTAAGGAAGTCCGTACAAGATCTTGCAATGCTCACCAGTCCAAATCTAAGCTCTCCCACAAAATTGGGAGACTTTATTACTATCGGTAGGCAATGATTTTGAACTATGTAGAATTCACTAGGAAGTATTATGCATGCTAGATTCATGAAAACTTCATCCATCAGTCCCAAAAATTTCTACACACAACTAAGTATTCCTGTAATTATTTTGTATGGGGAATAGACATTGTGGGGATATATCCTTCTACTATAGTTATTTTAAGTATATCTTTACTACTATGTAATGTTTTTCCTACTGGGTTTAGGCCATAACCCTCATGAAAGTTGGGACAAAGAGTATCACCAACTTCATTGAAGTCTAATATTATCAACAGATCCAATGTCCCTTGCATGATATTGATGGAAAATGGAAACAAATTATGTTATTACAATTTAAAGAGGATGTATCAAGAGTATAACATTGATTAAAACCATTTTTATTTCTATCATATTTGAAAAAATTGACATATAGATGCCTTTAATAAGACTATATCAAATATACTCTATAAAATGGTGGAGAAAGATAAGAGTTCTTGGCTGGAAAATATCCTGCATAATTTATGGGCCTATCGTACCACCACACACACTACCAAAAATGATACCCCATATTCATGGGTTTATGGAATAGAGGTATTGTTACCCATCAATGTCTGGTTTCCCTCAATTTGAGAAACTATTTATGGAAAACTCCCAGATGAATTACAATCACAGAAGTGCCTGAATGAGTTAGAATGACTTGATTAGAAATGGTTGTGTACGATGCACAACCTCTAAGTCGATAAGAATTGGATTATATGACCATTTAACAAATTTTCCTTCTTCTTCTCATTACTTTAAGGATAATTGGTATTGGTTATCAGAACAATGATGATACTAGGGAAGAAACCCCCAAATATGGAACCCAAGTGGGAAGGGGCTTACATCATTTATAAGGTATATTCCAATAAGTATTTCTCATTGGACATAATGGATAGGGAATAATTTATTCCCCCACCAACACAATGTTTATTAAGATATAATTTGTGTAAAAACCATCATCATACCTATGTCACGGATTAAATACTTTAAATTTCACAACATATCCAAGTCCTGGAAGTAAGACTCTAAAATGTACAACATCTCTAAGATTCAGTGGAAAAAAATTTAAACTCTAAAGATCCTCCAAGTCCAAGAGGGAATACTTTAAACTTTGAAAAATCTCAATTTCCTTATCATAGGATGTTAAACTATATGAAATATTTCCTAATCACTTGATGTTAAACTATACATCCCTCAAGTCCTAGCAACAAGACGTTAAACTACATAATATCCCATGTCCTGGTTGCAAGACTTTAAAATACACAACATGTGTTAGGGGATTTAATCCATTCCTATACATGATCCAGATCTATGTAAAAGGTTCCTAGAGTATGGGGTTTACCATCTCACTCTAAGTTCATTCCCATAACCCCACATGAGAATAAGGTAGTTTCTCCTAATCCTGACACAGAATCCTCACTCAACAAGTTTATTTTTTCAATCTAGAAAATAATTTCCCCCATTCCTATATAAGAGTTACACAAATATAAGGTATTAGAAACTATAAATATGTGTGGATTAATTCATGTTACCATATTATATGTAGTGAAACCCATATCTCAATCTTTGGCCCCACCACAATACAAAAAATTCCTCTTCCCTTGCATATGGGTCAGAACTGTGCATGTGATTCTCATATGAGAACTATCTGTGGCTTGATTTATATCACCATAGGTTATTTACTGTTTCTCATATCTCAAATCGTGGGACTATGTGTAATATAAAAGTGTGATAAAGAGAATTAAATGCTCAACTCTCTATATATGAGTCAGACCTGTGCAAGGAGATTGATCTAGAACTACGTGTGGCATGGTTCATATTTCAACATGATATGTAGTGATACATGGATGTTTTATTTTAGGATCAACCATGAATTTTCATCACTTTTATCTATTCCCCTTCATGAGAGTCAGATCCATTAAAGGATCCCATCCACATTAAAATGTTAACGCCCATATATTACCTATCATTCACTCTCGTACAACGTAATCAATTTCCCAGTGGTATCTTTTTTATCACACCGGGGCATGACTCATGTTAGCTTAGGGAACTTAAGAATTTGATCTGACCAATGTTATTGAGGTGTTTTCTATCCAAATATAGGGAACCAAATCCAAGTCACATGATGTTAAACAACATGACCACATCATAGTCATATGGTGTTGAATTTCATGACAAGAGGTCTTAATGCTAAACAGATCATCCCCCTGATGACTCTGTAAATAAGAATCAGGTATTTTATCCCTTCACCTTGAAAATTTGTTTAATAAATGTTGACATATCCTTTAAGGTGATGTAACCCTTAATGAATATTACATTTTCCATGAACCAACTTCATATCTTCGATATATGAGTTGATACCAACCAATTCCTTATGTTGAAACACTTATATTGGAATCCCATAGGCCTAAAACTTACGTACTCATAGTTATCCCCTAAAGAGAATTGGTAGGATTGACCATCCAAAAGGACCCCTTTAGGATTCATTGGTGAATAAGACGATTCCTCAAATCTTATTCCTAGTGGATATTTTGGTCCTAGATGAAAGGCCCCCCCTTAAATCTAGGAGTTATTTTTATGACTATGTAAAATATAGGTTTCTTACATTATTAATGCTCAATATATACCCACTAGTATCCACATACAGTTGAATCAGATATTTTTGATTTCAGATTTACACTTCCCATAACCCAGCTATTCAAGTAGATTTAGATACCCTTGATGTTAATCGCCTATTAATCATACCCATTATCAAATAAATATTATCACATCACATTCTTATACTATTTCATTTTGGGGTATATAGATCCTATGAAGACCCAACTTCCTTGAGTTTTAAAATCCCTTTGGACACCTCCTTTTCTAGTAAAAAACTTCATTCCCCCTTTTTCATGTCTAAATCACAATATACCTTGAGTGAATATTATCTTGTAATTTCATTGACCTTGAGACCATTCCCTCCTTGTTCTCCCTTGAAATATATTATTAATAGGGATTGAAAAATCTAAATGGTACCTTACTAGGATTTGATAGTGAATAACACAATGTCTAAGATCTTGTTCATAGGGGATGTTTTTGGATTCAGAAGGGACCTTGATGGGATTTACTAGTGACTAACACAATGTTTAAGAGAATTCCCCTAGAAGATATTTTAGTCCCAGAGGAAAGTACCCCCTTAGCTCCATGAGATATTTCTATAACGGTGTGAATTTGATCCCACCAATAATTAAAAAAACATCCTTGGTATATGAATTTAAATACATGATTTATTACACCCATTTTTCCAAGTCTGATAGGGATCAAGAATGTCTCAGTGCTTTATGCCTTCATACCTAAGTCCTGGCTACAAAAATTTAAATTTCATAGTATATTCACATCCTTCTAACCTAACATTAAACTAAATGAAACATGTACCTACAACGGGATGCCAAACATTATATAACATGTCCCTCTTTCTCAAGACATGATACTTCTTTAATGGAAACTTAATATGCATGAGTTAGATTTACACAAAAAATAAGATGCACCCAACCCTGGATATGGGTCCAACCTACATAGGTAATTTTTCATATAAGAAAAATGTGTGGATTGATTCATATTACTATAGGATACATAGTGATATATGGGTCTCAAATCCTAGGCACAAATTTAATATAAATAGGAAATGGGTCTCCCTACATATGAGCTAGACTTGCCAGGTATTTTTCTATATATGAGCCATGTGTTCCTTGATTCCTATTACCACAGGATATGTAGTGATTCCCTAGTCTCCAATCCTAGGCCCAACCACAACATAAAAATAAAATTCTCCTTCCCTATATATGGGTCAAACCTACCAAAGGAATTTTCTATATAACAACTACATGTGTATTGATTCATATTACCATAGGATATATAATGACACCCATGTTACTTAATTCCGGGACCAACCATAATGAATAAAATAATAATAAATATATAATTCCCCTCCCTAAATTTAGGTTAGACCTGTGAAGGGGGTTCTTTATATAATAATTACATGTGGCTTGATTCAAACCGACATAAGATATGCAGCGACACCAAGTTCATTTATTTCACGCCAAGCCAGGGATCTAATTTACTTTCAACTATGTTCCTTGATAGGAACCAATTTTTTTTTTGGGATTCCTACTCATACCAAAATGTATATGTCCCCATATATTCCCTATCACGCACTCTCACATAGCTTAATCGACTTCCCAACAATCACTTTTTCACATGTTGAGAATGAATCATATGAACTAATGGATCATGACATACTGCTATGAATAGTGTGATTGAGGGATGTTTTATTGAAATATAGAGAACAATTTACTTTTAACATGTCATTAAAGAACATTTCAACTTCCTTATTGCATGGTGTTAAAATGACCAACAAGAGGTCTTCACATTGAACAGATCATCCCACTGATGACCGTGTACTTAAGAATTGCATGTTTTAAACCTTCTCCTTAGAAATGTGTTCAATACTTATTGGAGAAATCTTTAGGGTAGTAAAACCCTTCTTTAATATTATATTATCCATGAAATAACTTCATATATTCGATATCTAAGTAAATACCATCCAATTCATTGAGTTGATACACTACTATTGGAACCCTATAAACCTTGAGCCCCCATACTCATGAACCCCCAATAGAAAATTGGTAACATGGGATGGTTGATCTAAAGGGACTGCATGATGATTAAATGGATGAAAAAAATGCCTTAGAGAATGTTCCTAGTGGATATTTTTAGTCCTAGAGGAAATTCCCCCTTTAAATACAAGATCTATTTTTTTTGACTATCTGGGATATAGGTTCCCACCATTATTAACGGTTGATATATGCCCCCATTCCTCACCTCTTGTTAAATCAGATATCATTGGGTTATGATTTAAAATTTCTATAACCCAACTATTCAAGTGGATTTAAAAATTCTGGATGTTACTCAGATGTACATTGTACTCATTATCAAGTAAATATTATAACATAAAATTATTTTAAACATTCATTTTAGGGTATGAACTTCCTATGAAGACTCAAATTCCTTGAGGTACCGAATATTATTAGAAATCCTTTTAGGTCAAAGATACATGACCATAATACATCATCACTCATATATCCTAGTCATGTAAAGTTAAACCAAATGACATATTTTCCATCCAGTAAAGACCTAAAATTGTTTAGAGCGGGTTGTCCTATCCATCCTATCTATAAATCTATGATAAGGAAGAATGCTCACCTCCATACTAGGATATGATATGGAATCCACCTTACCCTATGAATGAGGTCAATCTACATAGAGAAGCTTTTATCCAACTATAATGTCAAGGGTGGCAAAGGGAATATTAAAACTACCCCTCCTTGTATACAAGCTAGATTTATAAAGGGAGTCTTCGTTATGAAAACTACATATATCTTGATTCCTATTTTCATAAGATACATAGTGACACCTGTGTTTTCTAATCCCATGACCAACTAAAATATTCAAAAACAATTCCCCTTACTTGTGCATGATCTTGATCTGTATAGGGAACCTTATTTTATAAGAACTACTTATAGCTTTATTCTTGACCCATCAGGATACATAGTGATTCTCAGGTATGTTGTCCTGATCCCAGTTTCAAATTTTTTACTATCACAACCTTCCCCAATTACTGATTCTTACTAAAATATATTGATCTTGTTTGTATAAAATAATATAAAGATTCCCCCACTAGTGAAATCCTCTCCCAATATAAGTTCCCTTTTCCTTGATGTTATCACTTATGGTTAGAGATCCTGTACCCAATAGATAGTGGGTGACTTCTCTTTTAGGGTAAATGTTCAACTCTCTTCTGCATATTAGTTAGATCTATATAAGGGTACCATTAAACTCTCTAGAACTATATATGGATTGATTCATATCCCTATAGGATATGTAGTGATTCTGAAACCACCTTTCACCAAGACCAACCATGAATTCCAATAAAATGTACCATCTTACCCAAATGTTTTAACCATTGAAGTAATAACTCACTTCCCCAATGGATCTATTCTAAGATAGAAATTAATTATCCTTTCCTACATATGGGCTAAATCTGTGGAGTAGAACCCTCACAAATATTTTTCCTGGATTAAAAAATTCCTCCCATATACGAGTTCGATCCATTTGGGGATGAAAAAGAGAACTATTTGTGGATTGATTCCTATTTTCATAGGATACATAGTGAATCCCAAGATTCATGAAAGTTATGGCTGACAAAAAAAGTAGAAAATATGTGTCCTTACCCCTTTCATGTATGATTTTGATTGATATAGGGGGATCTCTTTGAAAGATATGGTTGTGGCATGATTCTTGCCAATAAAAAATTCATAGATAAACCCTAGGAATCCCAATCATGGAAATTTCATATTCCCATAACCTATGTTCCACATTTTAGTACCTTAAATGATCAAGGATAGTCAAGTCAAACATAATTTATTTTCATATGTATGAATCAAATCTAATTTTGGATTTCTTACATATGAGATGGTTTTATGTAGTATGGGATTTAGTATATGGATACCCAACAAAAATCCATTGAAATGAAAATAATTACTCCATATTTTAATTCCCCAGACCATTGTAGGGTGTCACTAGTGATGCATTTCATAATTTCACATTAGTTCCCACATCCTTACTACTTGATATTAAACAGAAAGGAAGACGTTCGAGTAACATGATGCTAAACCGTAAAACAATTAAATCCTCATTACTTAACATTATACTGCATCATAGGTGTGACACCATTATATTATGTTAAACTCTATAGATCATTATCCATCATCGCACCATATAAAAAGACTGAAAAAACCAGACCTTGGTCAAGAAAAGTTCTGGGTGCTTCCATTGCCTTCTTGAGCACCTCAACCCATAAATCACACTTCATGACTTGAGTATCTTAGGTTACCATGAACACTAAACAACCATTATAAATGAGAAAACATCCATCTATTTGACCACATATGTTATGGATTTGTATAATGTCCTTAGAATTTTCAACCAGAGGTATTTTTTTGCCTTAAAAGAAGGGACTTCCAATCCTTGTGAGCCCTGACATCACTACAATGGAGTTACTCGCCATAGAGTAATTCTTGATCATTCTCAACATGAATATACCATAAAATTATTCTTTATATGAGAATTAAATCCATTTTTTACAACATTCATATCCTCTACCTAGAAGTTTATTTGAGTAATATTAATATAGGGAATCCTAATTAGGTTATTCTTTCACACCCTCATAATACCAGGACCATGTACCACGAACTTAAATTGTGTATAAATTTTTTAAATATAAAAAACCATAAAATTTAGCCTCCATTGGTTCTAATTGTATTATCTTAATATACTAGTGAAATATACATGAAAATTGTTATGATGAACACCCATAGATAGTGGTTTGAGAAAAATCCAAGTCCCCTCTCACAAAACTATTCATATTTTAGGTTTTGAAAAAATTTAAAATGTAGAAAAAGTGGCTCAAAGCTCTTATAGACCATGTTGTGGCCCTATTAAAAGATGATTCATGATTGTTCATCCCCTCTGGTTTCATAAATATTTAGTTTAATTATTTAATACATCTGTAGGTTCTGGGAACAATGGAGGCATGTGATGGGTCTTTACCAACATTTATTTTGTCACAATCAATGATAAATATGAGATTTATTTGATGATAAACACCATGGTCAATATAATTGAATCAAAGAATATATATAATTGATACCACTATGAAACCATAATGAAATATCATCAAATATTATTTATAATTAATTTAAAAAAACAAAAAATTAAATTGTGAGAAATTATTTATTCATTGATGGATCTAAAAAAAATCTACATTGTACATTCATTGTGTTGTAGGGATCAAGGGAAGATTCCATCTAGTAGTCATCCACATATGTTCCAAAAATCTCAGAATGTCACCATAGGAATCTTTTTGTTCTAGCATGGAAGATCCTAATGCTTCCATTATTTGTCTTTGATTTCCTATAGAATCACTTCCAAAGGATTCTTCCTAATCACTCTATACTTGAGAGTGGAAGGTGGAGGAATATCACTCTATTTTATTGAGATAATTCTTAGAGAATATAACTCTCTAGGGCTTTGAGATAATTCTCTAAATTAATTGTGCACAACAACATGAATTAGGTCAATTGAAAAAAATAATATAATTTGGTTTATATATTGTTAGGGTTAAAAATAAATAATTTTAGAAGTTCCCTATATTATTTACTTAATTTATATGTAAACCCATGTTTATAATAATAATTATATATTTATATCTTGACATGTGATGAACTCATGCATTAAATTAAATACCCTTTAATCAAATAATATTCAATATATATTATTTCTCACCAGACCATTAACCTTGGTCCAAAATTCTTCCAAAATATTTATCAGGTCTAGAATAATGATAATTTATTAAATAAATAAATATCACTACATTATTCCCCCATAAATAAATAAATATTATTTTCATAAAATAGAAAATAAACATTAATAAAAAAATCTTCTCACATAATAGTCTCTCAAATAACTAGTGGAAAAATATATGTGTAAAATAAAACATGAATAATTATTAAACCATGTATGAAATTAATATATATTTATATTGTTAAAAATAAATAAATAATATATTATTTAACTGAGATTTTGGATTTACTTTGTGTGAAACCCTCTTGGCATATTTCTTAGTGGAATTAGGTGAAGTAGCCAAAAGTCCAAGGGTAGCATTTAGAAACACTCCATGGCACCCATAGAGAAAGAATTCACTGCCCTAATGACATAATACCACATACTGGTTCTCACTATATAATGTAATCCCTCTATCATGATACCTCTAACCAAGATGGTTTCATGCTCATGCCACAAACCTATGTTCTCGATGTCTATTTCTTTGAATGTTCAAAAATAGAACTTTCCTATAGAACATGAAGGCCATTAATTTATTTACACTATATTATTTCCATCAAAGGCCCTATGATATCAACTTCTATTAAAGAAACAAATGGGTAAATCATTTCTCGTATTATACATTAATGAAATATTTCTTATGACACACCCAATGTATCCTACCGCACCATGAACATATGTATTCATAGTTTTCATAAATATATCAAAGTACATAACTTACAATCCTCATTAAAAATAATAGTTAAATGTAATGATAAATACACATTTATATAGTTAGGAACATATGATGACATATATAAATGTGGATTTCCTATTGCTGAGTTTCGTTCTAAAAATTTCCTACACTAGATATTTCCAAGGGTGTACACCCTGAGAACATTCCTCAAACTCATATGTGTCTCCACCCCTGATAGTATGAATATTTTTTGTCCTCAAAATTATTTCATCTAGCTATTGAATATATATTTAAGAATAACATCATGGAACTTATGGGTTCTCATCATAGCAGGGAACTGCTATGACCTTATTTCAATGAAAACTACTCTTAGAATATTATCACATACTATGTAATGTAGAAGAAAAATGATGACGTGATAATAAGTTTATTAATATTTAGAAATATGAATATAGGTTATCATAAAGTACACATAAGTTTGTTTTATGGAAATAACTCTAACAGACTCCAACTTACACTAGATCCAACTGTTAACGGCTTTTAGTCCACTAGCTATCACTTGATACTCATGATTCTACTAAGATATGACTTTATTCAAGGGGTCCATCACATTTTATTTTGTAGGAACTATACTTACTATAACATTACCCCAATGATAAAAATCCATCAAGAGGTGATACTTTTAGAGTATGTGATTTGTTATTTGGTGTGACCTTGGCTCTTTTTCAAGATCCACCACTTCGGTATTATCATAATACAATGTGATAGGATACTTAATTCTAGGTTCCACATAAAGATCCTAGACAAAGTTTTGCATCCAAAAGGATTCCTTGGCTACATTAGAAGACACTGTATAATCGAAATCTACTATAGAATTCACGAGAATAGTCTACTTTGAACTCTTCCAACTCATAGTTCCTCTACTGAGATAGAAAACATATCTTTACTATGACTTTCTCATTTTGATCTGTATGAGAACTAGCATCAGTATAAACCCTGATGAATAACTCCTCATATTCTCCATAAACCAGGAACATATCCTTAGTTATTCTCAAATACATGAAGATATACTTAACAGTAGACAAATGTTGTTCTCCTCAGTCTTCTGGGTATCTACCTACCAATCTCAATGCATAGGCAACGTCAAGACAATTAGATAACATGGTATACATGATTTATCCTACCAGGGAAGCATATGGGATCTTACCCATTCTATCTTTATCCTATTGTTTCTAAGGACACATTTTATTAGAAAGATGTATACCATGTCACACTAGAACCAATCCCATCTTGTATTGTTCAATACTAAATATATTCAGTATCTATTCAATGTATGTACTTTGACTTAGTCTAAAGAGCCTATTGGTTCTATCCTGAATGATTTTGATCCCTAGAATATAGGATTTTCCACCTAAGTCCATCCTAGAGAAATGATTTTTAAGTAGTCCTTAATAGATTTTAAGAATTTTATGTCATTTCTAATAGGTAATATTTCATCAACATGTACTATTAGGATAATAAATGAATTTACACTAAACCTCTTGTAAAAAATTGGATCACATTCATTCTTAATGAAACCAAATTATTTTATAGATTCATTGAATTGAATTTTTCATGACCTGAATGCTTGATTCAATCCATAAATGGATCTCTACATGATGAAATTATTTTTGGCATCCCATGTATTCAAAAACCCTTCTGTTTGTGTCTTATAGACATCTTTTTGAAGCTTCCCATTTTGTAAATAAGTTTGGAAATCCATCTTCCAAATTTCATTGTCATTGTAAAATACTATAGGAATTATAATTCTAATGTATGTAAACATAAAAACTGGTGAAATGGTTTCATAATAGTAAATTCCTTGACATTTTTTAAAGCTTTTATCCACTATCCTTACTTTATATGTATTTACTTTATCTACCATGTCATATTTTCTCTTGAACACCCATTTTCATTTTATTGTATTTACATCAACTGGTGCATCGACTAGAGACCAAAATTGGTTTGATACATGAAATCCATTATAGAATTAATGGATTCTTTCCATCTTTCAACTTTTGAGATCTCTACTTCGTATTTTTAGGAGAGGGTATCATCGTTGTCAACTAATAATGAGTCACCATATTCTGTGAATAGAAGACCATATCAATATGTTTTTCTTATCTCTCTATTTATCCTACATAATACTTGTGTGTTAGGAAATACTTCTTCTAAAGGGACGTATGGAATATATTCTTGTATAACTATTGTGTATTGTGAGCAATCAACTTATTGAAGTAAATATTTCTCCCACTATTTTTTTTCAGGATTCTCTCCCTCCAAAAGAAAGGTGGATTGTCTAGTGATAGTTACTTTCTTATATGAGTGTTTTTATAGGTAGTATCCATTTGTTTTTTAGGATACCCAATAAAGATACACATTGTGCCATAGGATTCTAGTTTGTTACCGTAGAAGGTCTTAAAAAACTCCAAACACAATACATGCATATATGACAAAACAAGTTTCTTTCCACTCCATAACTTGAAGGGAATTCAATTTTCCACTTTAGTTGGTACTCAGTTTAATGTATAATCCACAAATTTTAATGAATATGCCCAGAAGGATAATAGAAGTTCTACATGACTCATTATCTACCTTACCATTTCTAACAAGGTATGGTTCCTCCTTACCCTAATATCATTCCACTATGGTGTGTAAGGTGGAGTGAGTTGAGATAGAATCCCAAAAACTCATAGAAAGTCGATGAACTATTGGTTAAGATATTTAGTACCTCAGTCTAATCGAAGATTCTTTATCTTCTTTCCAAGTTGATTCTATACTTCATTCTTGGATTCATTTAATTTCTCAAAGGACTTGGACTTATACCTCATCAAGTAGACATATCCATATATACTCAAGTCATCAATAAAAGTTATAAAGTAAGAAAACCCACCCCTATATTATACTAGAAATGGTATACACACATCAGTATGTACCAATCATAGAAGCTTTTTGGCCCTTTGAACCTATCAACCGAAGGGTAGTTTGGTCATTTATTCTTATTAAAATGCATGAAATCATTCATGTGGTTTTAGCTTAGAAGATTCTAAATAACCATCTTAATAGAGATTTTTGAAATTATTCTCATTTATATGACCAAGATGGTGATGCCATAATTGGGTGTTATACGAGTCATATAAACATGATTTATTATCTATTTCCAATACCTGATTTTTATCATTTAATATATAAATACTGTTATTTAAATGCACCATACCATTAATTTTTTTGTCTTTCTAAAATAAAAAACTTTTATTTATGAATTTGAAAATAAAACCATCTCCATCTAGGTATGACACATAAATTATTATTTTGGTAACCATTTGTACATAATAAAAATCCACTAAAACCAATATCATTCCTATTGGAAATGAAAGGTGGTAGTCACCAATGGATAGATTATCCAGCCCCACACCATTATTATCACATAGATCTACCTCTTTTTTGAAATATTTCAGAATCTACATGGTTGTTGAATTTGGATATAGATGGAAGCACCACAAGCTATATCTAATTCCCAATGTGTATATATTGAATGATTACACTCAATAATGAATGCACCTTTAACTTCCGCTTGCTTCTAGGTCCAGTTATTCTTTCAGTGGACTTTCTTTCCACATGAAAAACATACTACCCCATTTCTCTTTCCCTACCTCAAAATCTTCTTCTTCTTGTAAGGATAGTTATTGTGATATTTAGAATTGTTATGAGTCTTGGGTCACTTTTCCTTTTTCTTACTTTTCTTATTCACCATAAAGACTGAATGTTTGTCACACCCCATGTCCTTATCCTCATATAGAATCAATGTAAGATGTTTCTAAAGACTCTTATCATTATTTCTCATGTTACAATTAATAATAAATCTGAAAAAGGTATTGGAAAATAAGGAAAGTATGAGATATGTGTGAAAATCATCTAGGAATTTAATCTATAATATGTCTAATCATTCAATGTAGAGAATAATATATACTACATGAGATGCAACTGAAAAATACTCTCCAAGAATAACAGTAAACAAATCATTGGAGATCTCATCTCTCTCTTATCTTGCCTTGTCTTGATAGTGACCCTATAGGTGAGCCATCATTATACACACATCCAAGCCCTCATTATGGTTTAAAAGATCATTAGTCATGGATGATAGAATATAAAATTGAACATCTATAATATCATTCAAATGTTTCTCACAGATAGAAAAATGTTGCTCACTAACCACATTACCAGGATCATTGGGAATAGGCACTTCTAGAATATATAATTTCTTTTCATGGAAAAGGATAACACGCAAGAAAATTTTACACTCTAAAAAATTTGTACCTATGAGAAGGTTATAAGTATCATGTATGGATCAAAGTGATATGTTTGAAGTCATTTTTATTTCTATTTTAATAAATAATATGACCAGATATTTAATACTTTAAATTTTAAAATTTAGACAAATAAATTAGTATTATATTTATTTACCTCCCACTATTTTATAGAAAATCAATAGCCCTCACCATTGGATTCAGAATATATTATTTATTGGAAATTATATTGGCAAGGATCCATATAACCATTATCATTACCCCAACTTTGGTTGGTCAAGAAATTTGAATTGTTTTAGGTAGGCATTCCAAATGGAACTGTATAAACTCAAAGTTCATTGATTTGTTGAGTGGACTCCCCAATCCCGAAATATTTAAATTGGATTTCCTCAACCCTTTCCTCTCATTTATAACATGTCCTATATTGGAAGTCATCCCTTTATGTGAACTAAGTTATGCTAACCAAAATTTTCATGTTATAATTTTACAATAATTGAAATAACCCAAACTTTGGATGGTCAAGAAATTTAAACTGTGGTTGGATTTTAACTAAAATAGCGGGGGCTGTATAATATATAGAATTGAGGGATTTTATCTTTTAAGTTTAAATTTTAAATTATTATATTTATTACTTTTTTTAATGTTAAGTTGATTCACTCATGTGATTAACCATGTCTTATATAATACTTATGCAAAAGCCAATTTATTTTAGTTATAGATTGCATGTTTATTAATTCATTAATTCATGTGATCGTGATAAAAAATTAATAACCATTAAACTTGATAGAAATAAAATAATAAAGTGGTATGATCGTGATCTTTTACTAATGGTTATTTTATCTAGAGGATGGTAAACTAACCATCGACCTAGGGAAAAAACACCTTGAGCCATTTATGGTTCAGGTTTCCATTTTCCATATATCCACCTATGTATTTCTCTTAGATTGGTTTCTCTTAAGATACAAACTTGAAACTCCTCCACTCTCATGGGATACCCATACATTACATATTATTTTAATCACATGTAGGTTAAGGAAGGGGTTTACATAATATAAACCATGGGCATGCAGGCCCTTACATAATACGAGGAGATATGGAATGCAAACCAAAAATTTAATTTAATAATAAATTAAATGAATCCAATAACATACAATGGTCTATTATAGGATCATGATCAACCATATGCATGCAACATATTACATATTTAATACAATTAGCAGTAAATTCTTAATCCTTCTTATTTAAGAAAAATGGAAGTCAAATTAATTAATTATCTTCTTTAGTTAATCGATTATTTTATCTTAATTCTCATCCTAATTTCTTTTAGATTCTCATCAATCATAATTTTAAACAAATTAAATAAATTTATTTAAAATTAACTATTTACATTACAAAATGTACCTTAGAGGAAACATGAGTACCCATCCAAAACAACCAACATGTATTATACTCGTATACTATTTAGTCTTGTGACATGTGGAATAAATGAATTATATCATACTTTCATGATGTGTATTATCAACTTATTGGTTACATGGATTAAATGACTTTTATGTCATGTGTTATGCTTAAATGCACATAGTGAAATGACTATAACATGTCTCATACATGATATTTAGATTTGAACATTACAAAAAAAATAATTAAACACACACACACACACACACACAGATATATATATATATATATTAGAATCCATCACATGGTGTGTCCTATCAACGCAATGACCACAAAATAGTACATGTTTAAAATGTTTTCATATTATAAAAAATTAATTTTAATTTTGAAAAATTTGGTAAAAATATATGGCGTATACATTGGAGCTACAAAACATGTATGTTTTCTCCCCATCTATCAGTGGCACAAGCCTAGGGGCTTGACGTTTAACCATGCCATGAAAAAAAATTGGAGTACACAGTGTGTACATGGGATACACATCATGTGGTCTCAGAGTTACATGTTTATGAGTTATCTAGGTCATGTAAGAAGATACACGACCCATTTATGACTAAAAGAGTACATGCCATGAATGGAAGTTACACAACAAGTACTCTGGATGACCGTACACCTATCTAGCCCATTCAATTGCTGTGTATAACTAAATTCTCCAAGTTTAATAAATTAAAATTTCATGAATGAATTCCAAATTAATTCTTAGTTAGTTAAACACTAGTATATGGTGTGTACCTCTGGGTTATACGGTGTGTACTCTTGTGTTATCTGGCCAGATTACTTGGAACCTCTAGATGTGATCTTTGAATTTATTTTGTTTTTAAAATCAATTCATTTAGTTCAATTTACAAGAAATGAAGAGAAATAATCAGATCTTTCAATTTGGATTAAAGAATGAATAAACTAGAGATGAAAACCAATTACTTATGCATAAATCAATCAATGATCTTTAAATAATTATAAATAATTATGTGACCTGATCTGATACAAATTTTAGGTTTTGGGAATTGAAGAAGTGTGTGATGGGTCATTACCGACATTATTTTTTTTATTGATGATCAATCTAAGATTTACATGATGATAAACACTTTGATCAACAAAATTGAATGAAATAATATAGACAATGAATAAAACACCGAAACTATAACACATGGTCATCACATATTAATTATTATTAATTTAAGAAAAAAAGAATTCGCTTGTGAAAAATTATTTATCCATAGATGGATTTGAAAATGGATCTTTTTTGTACCATCATTGAGTTGTAGGAATCAAGGGAACATTCCCTCTAGTGGTGATGCACACGTGTTCCAAAAATCTCCAAACATCACCATGGGAATCTCTGGGTGCTAGTGTGACAGATCCTGACGCTTGCATCATTCATCTTTGAACACCTCAAGAATCACTTCCAAAGGATTGTTCTTGATCGCTATATAATCGAGTGTGGAAGGTGGAGGAAGATCACTCTCCATTATTAAGAGTGTTCTTGGAGAAGGTGGCTCTCTAGGGTTTTAATAAGATTCTCTGGATTTGTTGTGCACAACTAAATGAATTGGTTCTTATGAAAAATAATATAATTGGGTTTATATACCACTAGTGTCATAAATAAATAATTACACAAGTTACCTTTATTATTTATTTAATCCATGTAGACCCCCATTTCTATAATAGTAAAAATAATAATAATAATTATAATTCTTTATAAATTATAGACTTGAAAATTAAATTAAATATTATATAAACAAATAATATTCAAAATATATTATTTCTCATTGGACCATTAAATCCATTCTAACATTCCAACAAAATCTTAATCGGGAATTTAATAATGATTATTTATTTAATAAATAAATATAACTATATTATTTTTCAATAAATAAATAAATATTATATTCACTAAAATGAAAATAAACATTTATTAAATATTCTACTGACATAATATTCTCCTGAATATCAGGTGATAAAATATATATGATCAAGAAAACATGAATAAATATTAAACCACATGTGGGGATAATATTTATTAAACTTGTTAAATAATAAATAAATAATATATTATTTAATTGAGATTTTGGATACACCTAGTGTGTGAGCCTCCATGCCTCTTTCTTAATGGAATTAGGTGAAGAATTCGAAAGTGAAAGGTAAGCATCTAAGACCATTCCAAGACACCAATGAAAAAATACATTAATGCTGAAATGAAAGAATACCTCATACAGATGCTCATTGTGTAATATAATCCATTTATCATTATATCTCAATCAAGAAGGTAGAATATGGTGCTATTAACCTATGTGATTGATGAATATTTCTTTAAATTTCTGGAAATAGAACAAACCTATAGAACACTATGGCCATATATTTATTTAGGATATATTATTTCCGTGAAATTATATGAGATATAAAAATACATTAAATAATAGAAGGGAAAAATCCTTTATCATATTATTTATTAATTCTATATTACTCATGATGCAACCAATGTATCCTACCTTCCTATGAACATATGTCATCACTATTTTCACCAACACGTCAAAGTACATGACATATAATACTCATTAATAATAATATTAAATTATATGTTTCAGTAAAAATGTTTGTATTTAAGAACTTACAATGACACATATAAATCTCTATTTCCTACTGGAGGGTCTCGTTCTCATAATACCATACATTGAATATTCCCTAGGGTATACACCATGAGAAGATGCCTCAAAGACCCATGAGTCTCCACCCTTGATAGCATGAATCATTTATGTCCCTAAAATGATCTAATTTGGATATAGAACCTATATTTAAGAATATTATCATGGAAAATTTTGGTTCTCATCACAATAGGGAACTTCTATGAAATTTTAGTGTGACAAATACTATTAAGAAATTATCACAAACTATGTTATGAAAAATAAAAATCATGATGTCATAAGAAGTTTATTAATATTCAAATACATGAATATATATTATCATAAATTAAATAGAAGTTGGTTATGGGGAAACGACTCCAAAAACATCCCCTATCTATGATAATATGTTTAGTAGGAAGTGGCATGACTTTAGGGTGATTGAACCCTTCTTGAATATTAAATGTTCCACAAATCACCTCTATGTATTTGAATTATGAGTTAATAACCAAAAGTTCCATTGATTTTTATACCTATATAGAACCCCATAACCTTGAGTTATTACACTTGGTTCTTCTTTTTATCATATTGGTAATTGGGACATTCTTCTTGGAAGGGAACCCTCCAGGATTTTTTTGGTGAATAACACAAAACCTTAGATATTGCGCTTAGTGGATGTTTTGGTCATAGATGAAAGGCCCCCTTAAATCCATGATCAATTTCCCGGGATTTTTGAGACACTAATTTCAATATATACCCATTATTCCCCATTATACATTTTCTTATACATTCCTAAACCATGATTTATCAATCCTGTGACCAATCTGTTGAAGTGGATTTGACATCCTCCAAATTTTGTCACCATGTACTATACCCATTCTAAAAGTAGTAATGTAGTACTTAATTATTGAACCTTTTAGTGGCCCTTATCATGTGACTTGAAACCATGTGATGTAGGGCCTGATCTTAAAAACCATAAAATAAAACTACCCCATGGTGAATAACTCTTTTTAGAGAGCATTTTATCTATACCCTACTTCATTTTTCAAATATTTAAATATTAAAAAATATTTCATAGCCCTTGGAAATGAGCGGGTACCTCATTAGTTGAAGATCCATGTAAGACCATATAATATTATGAATAAGGGCCTTTGATCCATCAACTAGTGGTGTCTCCTCTTTCCAAGAATGGATTTCCAATCCTCATGAACCCCAGCAACTTCACAGTGGAACTCGATTCCTCAAAGTATTTTGTGATCATCCTCAATTCTTCTACACCATCTCATATCCTATGATAAAAAATCCTCAAGGCATGATTTAAACAATATATATTCCATATATCCAATTGGATTTGAAATACCTAATGTTATGTCACCATCTACCAAGAACCTTTTATGCAAGGATATAGGGTTTCAGAACCCTTCATGAATATCCATCCTTCATAAATTTTATAATAATGAAGGTTGTAAAAACCCTTCATGAATATTCATTATTCAGAATCACATCTTTGATAAAGGGTGCTAGAAACCTCATGAATTTTCATTCTTTATATCTTCATCATCTGAATAAACAAAAGGTCTAAGATAGAATACACTAAACTATAACAAGAGAAGGTCTAAGCTAGAAGTCCCTAAAATACAACAACATTAGTTATTTGTTAAAAGACCCTAGACTACAAAAAATCATGGTCCAATATATAAGACCTTGAAACAATATCACTTTATCAGTATGACTTTTGAGACCTTAAAATTACAATTTAAAGATACACAATTCCCGCCAGGTTGAAAAAAAAGAAAGGGAACACTAGGGAAAAGGAGAGTCTCTACTCACTAGACACACCCTGTGTGATCTAATAAAAAATAAAAACTTAAAAAATGGAAAAGGTTCAAAAATTTCCAGATTGAAACATCATGAAGGGAAGCCTAAGAAAAATCCAAGACCAAGACCGATATGTATTTCTGTCAAATGGATTAGGAAAAATTTAGGTATGAAAACAATAAATAAGAAGACTTTAGGGACTGTTATCTGGCTCTATAAAAAATAAATATATGCTTGCTAGATCTATTAACTTAGAGAAAAATTATAACACTCTTCCTTTGGGACATATTTACACAAATCATCCTTCTGAACTAGCAATATCCAAATGATTATCATATATACATCAATAAAGGATTCTTATGATGTTAATCATTCATGGGAAATTCTCATGAGAGGTTTTTTTTTTCTGATTCAAGCATTTGAGTTCAAGTTTAGGATCAATTAATGTTATAAAAATATTGATGTCTTTTATGATCTATAAGATACCAAGATGATGATATCTTTTTTACATGAAGAAGAAGAGAATGCTTAATGATATATGGAGTTCAAACTATTTGTTCATAAATAATGTGTAAAGTAAGTAAGAATCTATATAGTTTAAATTCTCTCCCACGAACCTCCAATAAAAATGAGTCTCTTAAAAGTACATACCCATCAAAAAAATTTCGCAGAATATTCCTTGGGCTATACTGTGTTCTATTCCATGGAGTCTATGTATTGGAACAATTGATTGACTAAATCATTCTCTACCTCTATGACACATTTTAATGCCTCAAACTTATAAATATTATCAAGACTATCCCTCTCTTTCACCTTAGGCGAATTTATTACTTTACCACCGTTTTATTCAAAACAAAATTAGCATATATTATAGCCAGGATAGATCCTGCTGAAGATTTTTGATCTTGGACTGGAACCTATGAATCTTATCCCTCTCAGAACTGGCCAAATTTTGGTCGTACGATAATTCTGTCGCATGTGGGGAATCCTATACTACAACCTCAACCCAACTTTGTTTAGATAGAGATGAGGCCTATGCTATATAAATCCTTAGCATGAGGGCTAGTTCCCATTCCATTATGAAAATAATTTCATTAAACCTAGCATGAAAATATTGATTGTAAAATGCCTCATATCCAAGGGTGATGAGCATAAATTTGAGGTGACCCAATTGACTCTCTATCTTTGCAAAGTGTCCTCCCTAATCAAACTCTAGATATATCCCCATACTTATCACCATAGCTGAAAATAGAAGGATTCATATTTAGAGCCTTGACTCAGGCCTAGTCTAGGAAAATGTGTACATTCCAAAATCAAACCACTAATCAAGGAACTCATACTTTCACCCTCTGACATGCTTGGTGTAGAGTTGGTATCTCTTTGAGTTATTATAATTTTGAGGGATCCCAAAGTAGGAATATCAAAAACCCCTATGATTTGAGTAAAGACAATTTTAATAAAGTTTATAGGAGGTTTTCAACTATAAAATATGTATTGAAATATTTACATATAGTTAATATTCATGATAAGCACTAAAAACATACCCATTTCAGTCATGCCACTAGAAGCATATATCATCCTATATTAGGGGGAATAGGCGACATGTTCCTTCATTGAATGGACTAGCAACATCTCTAATGTTTTTTCTATCAACATGGTCAACATAAAATCATGAAGAGTCATAGACATGGAGAAATTTTATATGACATGATACAGATTGGGAAATGAATACAGATTAAAAAAATTCACACCCTCTTGAAATTATGCTTCCATCATAGCCAAGTCAATAGAGGATTAACTGCTAACATCAACCTCCTTTAGGAGTGCACTTTCCTTTGCTAAGTTAAAACGAATTAGCACTAATGCATTGGTATTAGGCACTAATTCTAATTTTTCTTGGACCCTAATTTTATCTACCTCTCTTTAAACCACACTCTATGATGAAGGTTACAATAATGGCATAAAAAGAAGGTATTTTTCCTTGGTGGTAGGTGCCTCTAATATCAAGCAATCTCGGTGAGGGCCTATATAATTGGATAAGTTATAAATAGATATTAATGAATCCAATAGAAAAATAAATGAAAATGATCTTGGGAAGTACATATCTTACTTGATTTTGGTTGGGAGTGCCCCAATTATTTGGAATGCTTTTATTTTCTTGTCCTCTTCGAGGTAGGATCTATAAAAGGGGGTGATATTGAAGGTACTAGAGATGGAAATGGTGGAATAGATCATGATGTATTAGGTCCAGTATCCATACCCTTCATTAGATCCTTATGACTAGGGGAGACATCATCCTCGGTCTCTTGGTCATCATTAGGGTCAACTCCAGCAGCTATACCCCTAAGAGAATACCCTGGAGATTCCAGGGATGGCTGAGTCCCTATAGCTTCCTACTATAATCATGGAAATAAAAAACATATCAACATGATTTTTATGGAAATATATTAATTTGAGTATAATTATAAAATTATCCTTACCACTTATTTGGAGACAAGATGATCCCATTTATCTATGTAAACCACTTTATTTCCATGAACCATTAGTATCTACACCTAGGTTCAATAATGGATTTGGACCTTCACAATTTAAACTGACACATTAAGGTGTTAATGGAAATCCAAATCCTTAATGGGATAATATTTAAAAGAGATTAAACTAAAAGAAGTTACATGTATAAATCCCACCACGTCTAATTCCACTTGATCCAATACACCATAGACATTAACGATTGAGTTCTATTTCCTCAAAACTTCCCATTGATAACATGAAGCAGTAAATTCTAGCATAACCAGGGATGGTATTATGAGAACCTATATCATCATATCCATTCCAAATATCACCTTTCCCATTAATGAAACTGAATCTAGACGCCTCACTTACTTGTGAGGCATCTTTGAATTAATTGGTTTCTTGGAGGAAGGTTTCTTACTAGGACTCAGATTGGATTTGACCATCAGTGGTATCTATATGGACTTAGGAACCAATTAATATAGTTTCCAATTTTATTGTGAGTGAATACAAGAACTGGAATAATCTTTAGATAGACCAATCTTAGTTCTAGTTGGAGGGAAGTTTACGATAGTCTAAGTTTCCTCACTAGTAAATTGTAACCAAAATTAGTGAGGCACTAGTAGGTTCCTTTCAGATAAAACATAGAGAGAAGAACAAAAACATACTAGAATACCTAAAAATTTATTCCCAAATTAATAGGATTCATTCCACTCTCAATGGATTTTAATATCAATATAAGCAGAGAGGTCACCCTTATGAATTGCAATCAAGTAAGCTCAAGGATCAGGGTCACCCTCATCATTGTCAGTTATTCTACCAGTAAGTGCCTCATAAAGCATGAAATAGAAATTTATATAATGGATTAGGTGACCCCTAACTTACCATTACTTTAGCATGATGAAACTCACTCCAGTAATGCACTATAAAAAGGAATTTATTCAAACAATAGGGATATTCTGGGAATTTAGATACTCATATCCACCTAGATGATCCCCCATCTAACCCCATAACACTTGGAAGAGGCCAAATATTATTTACAGGGGTTTCCCCTATAAATATGGTGTAAAAGGTTATATAGTTTTTCTAGAGTAGTAATAGAAAAACCAATTGAATGGAATGGTTCCTACATAGGTACATAACTAGAAATCCATCCCTAGTTTTTGAAAAATCCATCCAATTGAATGGAATGGTTCCTACATAGAAGTAGGTTCCTACATAGAAGTAGGTTCCTACATAGAATATGGTGATATTCTGACTCCACTCTTCCCTTGAACTAGAAGTAGGTTCCTACATAGGTACATAACTAGAAATCCATCCAATTGAATGGAATGGTTTATTCGAGGAATGAAATTCCATCCCTAGTTTTTGAAAAATCCTACCTTGACCATTGTCCAGCAATCCCCCTACGCTATATTGGATTTCTATGTTTTCCATGCCTTAATTTTCATAGTATATGTTTCGAAACAATCCTTCCTAATAAAGATTGCATCACATTTCTTAACTGAGATATTCTCCCCCAGAGATGGGCCCTTATTGAGGGTCTTTTCATACAGCTTTATTTAGTACCTAGAAATAGGAGAGGTATGATCTAAATCATTTTAGAAAGATGATGGATGATGAAAATCATTATATGTAACACCTAAGATTGGCATTCCACATATATAATTGACATCCCAGATGCTAATGGTGACTTCACCATGTGTGAGATGAAATGTATTCATATCTAGACTCCATTGTCTGAACAAGTATGTCCTTAAGATCTTGTTAAAAATAAAGGGATTGATAGATCCATATATCCTCATACTTCCCAATCCATTTTATATTATTAGTACATTCAGTGGTGGTATTCTTCACCAAGATGGGTGAGCCCCAGTTCATTCTGAAACTTCCCCCCGATCGGAGGTACCAACTAAGTAGCCATTCAAACTTCTTGAATTGAGGTTGAATTAACCATTATTTACCGATACATATGAATGTTAGGATTGGATTTACAATGAACCCATTCAAAATTCCATAGTCAGGAATTTCAATATATGTCCATCAGAACACTTTTCCTCAGAGACAAAATGACTCACATGAGAAATGTTTACTCAAAAGGTATTATGGGTCTTCATAATATAAGAATGGGTTATGATCTCTAAATATTATTCCAATATAGAGGAATAATTTTTGAGGACAAACAAATATATAGGTAATGAGTTTGAAAAAGTATATTCTATAATTTGTTTCCCCATTAGGCTTGATATATACTTATGAGATGATGGAATGATAAGATATTGACCGATGTCCATGTTAGAAACTAGAGATATTCAATGAGAAAATGATAATAAAACCTCATTTTTTAAGTTATATAGATTAATACATAGGAATTATATGTCATATGAGTAAATTAACCTTTTCAAAATGGATAAAAATAATCAGAAATCTCATGGATTAGGCAGCATCATACAGATAATATAACCTGTTCTGATTCTCAACATCACATGATCCCTTATGAGTCCCATGATAATTTGATCCATCTCAAATCAATTGTTTTGACCATTATAAGTTCATTCAAATCATATAATTCTTAATAAAAATTGTGATGACCCCCACGAGACACACAAATCATGTGAAGCAATCCCGCAACCAAAGATGCACAACATAGTTCAAGTGAATTATCATTGATCATCTAGAGGGTCTGTTGCATGAGTTGTTTTTATAATTCATTCATGAAAAGAGATCATAAGAGATATCAGATGAAGATATCGAACAGACTAGTTCTTGAAAATAGGTTACATGAAGTATTCTGTAAAAGTGGTTACATGGAAGAGAGGATGTTTTGAAAGTTCAGAAGGATTAAGTCAATGGTGAAATGGATGGCCCCTTATACCCCCTATTGATACATCACCTTGAAAAATACCAAAGGTCTCTCAAAATTCCAATAAACTCCTGGAATACCAACTAGAGGAATTATAAGGGACTTAGGTGGGAATTTACTTACATAGAACTAAGTCCTCATTCCATCCTATGGACTTCTCTTCTGAGGGGGAATTTTTTAACACCCGCCACTTGAACATTGGAAAATTCACAATGAAGAAAAAACCAAAGAACAAGTATTATTTTCCCATAAAGGGGAATAAGGAATAATCCTGGATATATGGGGATCACTCGTATAGATCATGAAAATCACACGATCTTCAGAAATACTCCTAGTCACATAACCCTTTAATATCCAAGAGAAGGGAATATGAACTTCACAATATCTATCCACTAATCACATGAATCTCCTCATACAAGACCTCATGATCATTCAAATATCCTTATACAATTTTTCTTGATCATGCAACATGTTGGTTAACAAATTTCTCACAAACCATCAAGTCATTAAAGCGATCAAAGTTGAAAATGATGGGACCCTTATGAAAAGTGAGTTATATTGATTTTTAAATGAATGTAATATATTATTTTCATGATTTATTAAATGATCATGTGAAGCCCCTTATAAAATCCATCCTTACCATGTGAATCCCTTAAAACAAGTCTTCCTTATCACTCAACATGTAAATCGACAAACACCTAATAAACCACTGAGGAATTCATGTGACCAAAGCTGAAAATGATATCATCCTTATGTAATGTGAATTGAAGAGATCTTTACATGAAGGGAATATGTGCTAGGAGTTATCTATTAACTCATCACGTAAATGGACTCCAACATGCCCTACTGATCATGAGAATACCCTTAGATGAGTCTTCCTAATAACATGACATGTCAATTGACAAACACCTGTCAAAATATCAAGTAATTCATTCATTCAAAGATTAAATTGATGGAATCCTTATACTAAGTGAATTAAATTGATGTTCAATTGAAGATAATATGTAGTTCACATCATATGTTCATTGATCATATAAATCCCCTCAAACAAGACCTTCTGATCACGTAAATCCCCTCATACATGACTTCCTAATCATGTGACATGTCAATTGAAAAATTTCTAACAAACCATCAAGGAATTCATGTGATCAAATATGAAAATTATGGGATCCTTATGTGAATTGAGTTATGATGATATTCATGTAAATGGAATATGTGATTCATGTGATATGTTCATTGATCATGAAAATCCCCTTAGATAATCCCTCCTGATCATACAAATCCCCTCAGACGAGTCGTCTTGATCATACAACATGTCAATAGAAAAAATTATAAAAATTGTCAAGGTGTTCATATAATTGAGGCTAAAAATGATGGGATACTTATGTGATGTGAGTTACATTAAACATCACATGAAATGAATATTCAATTCGCATGATATATTCATTGATCATGTAAATCCATTTAGATAATCCCTCCTAATCATGTGAATCCCCTCAAATGAGTCTTCCTGATCACAAGACATGTCATTTGAAAAACTATTGATAAAATGTTGAGGGATTCATATGATCGAAGATGAAAATGGAGGGATCCTTATGTGACATGAGTTACATTGATCTTCATGTGAAGTGATTACATGGTTCAG
Source organism: Viscum album (assembly GCA_963277665.1). Classification (NCBI taxonomy): domain Eukaryota; kingdom Viridiplantae; phylum Streptophyta; class Magnoliopsida; order Santalales; family Viscaceae; genus Viscum; species Viscum album. The sequence goes on along the minus strand of OY728126.1, from coordinate 806,801,743 downwards.
TGATCTTTCCACAGATTATGAAAATCCCTTCTGAAAATCCCTCCTGATCATGTAGGAGCCCTCAGATGATTCTTCATGATTACATGACATTTAAATAAAAAAACATAACAAACTTTTGAGGTATTAATACAATCAATGTTTAACGTTATGGGATCCTTTTGTGAAGTGAGTTATGTTGATCTTCACTTGAAGGGAATATATGATTTTCATGATATATTCACTAATAATGTGAAAGCCATTTGACATGCTGGCTGGATCACACAAAATCCATTTGGTATCAAAAATTGATCACATTAATGATTTTAGACATTTGTATTTAATCACATAATAGATCCTGAGTATATTGGTTTGATCATCTAAAGACTTTTGGATATACCAAGGTTTATGGGATTTGTTAATGATGGAAAAATTATGCGTCTTCTGTCTGTCATGTGACAAATGGATGATTTCATTGATGAAAGACAACTTGATCATATGAAGTGCATGATATGTCATCAGTTTATGAAAATGTTCTCTTTATAGACTGAAGCCAATATATGATACTTAATCATCACAAAGAGATACATAGATATAGGGTGGTGATTCCTATAAACCCCCTTGACAATAAGAAGACACCCACATAGATGAGAGAGGACTTTATGGAGTGAAGGGATCACGTGATCACAAGAGAACTATTCATAGAAAAGGATGATGAGTAACTTTTGAGGAATAAATGAAAATAAGTTATATAATGGTTAATGTGATCAATTAATTGATCATATAAAGTATTCTAGACATGTCAGCCTGATCACATGATTCATCGATGGATAAATTACATGGGATTCATTCAAAGAAATGATGTAAATGATGGGACATTTACATGACAAAAGTTACTCTATTATTCCTGTGAATGAATCACACAGTTCACGTGATCTATTCATTTATCATGAAATGGACCCCGATGCATGTTAGATGGGTTATGAGAAGGACTTAAAACATGTTATATTGGATAACATGACACCCTTAGATGTGATAACCTTGATCATGTGATGCAATCCTAACATGTCATACGTATCACGTGAAAAACTCTATAAATGATAGATGGGTTATGTGAAAGACTCAAGTCATGTCATCCTTGATCACATGATGACCTTCAAACATATCAGTGAGATCATGTGAAGACACACAAACATGTTAGAGAGATAATGCGAATGCACCTAGATATTTTATTGAGATCATGCGAATACACCAATTCATGTTATCCAAATCATACGATTCCCTTTAGAAATTTCAATTTGATCATAGGATAGAAACTTAGACATGTCGGCTGGTTCATGTGATGCCCTTAAACATGAAAGCCTTGTTAGGTAGACTCCCTCAAACAAGTCAGGAATACATCCTCACACATGTTATCCTTGTATGTCTGGCACACGTGGGAATATACCCTTGAACTATGTTAACCCCCATCCATGAGACTTTGGCCAAGTACCCCATTTATGTGGGGAGTGTCTGTGATGGACCAAGTTCTATGCACTCATGGAACCTTATTCATGCCATGTCCTCAAAAGGGGTCCTAATTAAATCCAATCATACTTAACAAACCTCTCTTAGTCCATAATCTTCACCAGTCAAGGGTAGAGGTTAGATTTGTGATAAGGGCATCCACTTAGGTGTAAGTCCCTTGTCATTCCATTTACTATAGTTAATGGTACCCACCTTCTATGGGTACACCATCACTCCTCATCCATCAATGGTTTAGGTACATATGAAAACTATGAGGACTCCGATTCCTATTATAAACAGGATATGCATGCTGGATTCTTAATTCTTGAGATCAATATTTAACATTAATAACATTCCTTCCCTTGTGGGGTCATATCCTTCATAATATTTATAATCATACCCCATTAGGGCTACTTCAACACATAAGTCTTGCACCTATATGCAATGTGCCTAATTCATTTTAATATCTTATTTATCACACTAATTATAAGTAAGGTGATCTTAGGGATTTAAAATTATCATGCCACTAGAATAATGTAAATCCTAAAATTAGGGTGACCTCAATGTGTAATCCCCACATAAATATCAGGGAAAACTCAGTGTGTAAGCCCCATTCAAGTTCAACCTTGTATCCATTTTGACATGTTTGATCTTATTTGATCTCTTGTTTCTAACACCAAGCATGAATCATGTGGGCTTAGATATTTTTTGAGATAATTTCTACAACATGATAAAAATACCTCCAATTATGGGAATATATGTTGGTATAATTCCCTAGATTTTTTAAACTCTTAGGAAATAATCCTCACAACTGTCAATTACACTTCTTCACCCATTAGCAGGTTAGGGAAGAATAAACTATGAGGACACCAACTCCTATTTTAAGTAGGATATGTAGGAATCATTCCTAATACCTGAGATCCATACCCAATTCTTAATTACTTTTATATAAATTCCTTCTTCATGATGTTAAACTGCACAACATGGTCCAATATGACCTATGAGGACTCTGATTCTGATTTTGAGTAAGATATGTTGGACGCCTTTAGAAGGTATGAGATCTATACCCAATTATTAATTTCCCTCATATAAATACCTTATGCATGAAATTAAATTGGATGAAATGTTCATGTATGAACTATGTGGGTTTCGATTTCTATTCTCACTAGATATGTAGGACACCTCTTAGAGTTTCAACACTAAAAAACCAACCGCTTTCCTGGATGGTAGTAAACTCCATAATGCTTAGTCATATGTCTTCAAAACATAACCAGTCCCTCACTATTAAGAAATAACGGGAAACAAGATATATAACCTCTAATACATACAAATGGTTTCATTAACAAAACACACTCTTATGTAAATAGGGATTCAACTCCTGATCATTTTATTGTGGGATCCAATACGATACCCATATTTTTGAATGATTCAAGAGCATATCTTAAATCTATAAGAGAGTCCTAGAGTATGCAATAATTCCTCCCAAAAGTGTCTGATGATCCTGACTTCCCATCCTCTCAAAAAATGTAAGTTCCTAAGAGTTGTAGGGTATGAAACCTAATGGACCATCTGCCTTTGGAAAGTAAGCCCATAACACGCTATGGATATGGGAATCATTGGGTGTTTCCATAGATAAAACATGGTGAAATTAATAATTTTAAAACTATACTAAGACCCTTATAATCAACCATCAGGCCATAAAAACATGATTGAGACAAAAATGGTGAACCTTACGTGGATTTTATTAAAATTCCGGTCAACACACACACGTTTATCGATTTTTAAAAAAAATTAAATGTTAATAAATAAATATATATAAATAAATATTAAAATTGAATACAATTATAAAGATATCAAATAAATAAAAATTAAAAATTTATAAATTACAAAAATATTAAAAATTTTATTAATCAAATAAATAATAATAATAATGAATAAATTAATAAAATGAATAAGTTCCATTAATTATATTGATTATTAAAAAAATAAAAATAGATATATGTTAAAATTAAAATGAATACATATTAATTATATAAATTAAAACCATATTAAAAACATTAAATTCTAATGACTAAACATGTATAAGTAAAAATTAAAAATATATAAAATTATAAAAATATTAAAGAAATAAAAATTAAAATTGAATAATTTAAAAAATATTAAAAAATAATTAAGATTATTAATAAATAAATAATATTAAAAATGAATAAACTGGAGAAAATATTAAAAGGAAATAAATAGTATATATTGAATAAAAATATAAAAAACATATAAAATTTACTAATTAAAAACATATGATCTATTAAATATATATATTTTTAATAAGTGAAATTCAAAACTAAATATTAAAAACTTGAATAAATTAAAAAATTATTATGTTTGTGTGTGTGATTATATATTAATTATGAATATATTTGTGTGAAATTAATGTAACATAAGTTTGATATATGTAAATTAAAAATGAATTAAAACCATTAATTTTTAATCAAAAAATAAAAATAAATATTAAAAATGAATACAATAAAAATATATTAAAAATTCATTAATGAAATAAATAATAATGTAAATAAATAAATTTAATATATATATATATATATATATATATATCTATACATATTAATTAAAAATTAATAAATAATATATATTAAATATTAATATAAAATATAAATAAAATTTAATAATTTAATACATAATATATTGATTAATAAATATTAATAAATAAATATCTAAAATGATAAAATTAAAAACTTATTATTTGTGTATATATTTTTGTATATAAAATTGAATTAATTTCTTACATGTACTTGTGAAATTATTATAAATCATATTAAGTGTAACATATTTAGTTATTTTTTAATTAATAGTTAAATAGTTATTATTTTATATATATATATAAAATTGAAAAAAATGACATTGATAAAATTAAATGTTATTAAATGTCTATTAATATTAACTTTTCAATATTTTTAATTAAATTATAAACCATTTTCACTAAATATATGACATTTAAATATGATTAACAATACATTAGTATTATACATATAATATATAAGATATATATATATATATATATATATATGTCAATATATATTTATATAAGAAATAAGATTTTTAATAATATATAATTTTCATTATATATGATATTTTTAATTAAATATCTTATATATCAAGTTTAAATGTATATTTAATCACATATTTATTATATTTAATAAAATATATTATAATTTTAACAATATAAATTTATTTAAAAATTAATATATGATTTTAAATGATATATATTTTTATAAAATATACCTTTTGTAAGTTCTCTTTTAGAGCTCAAAAAGGTATCCTAAAAAGAACTAATAAAAGGAACCTTTATTAGTGTTTTCTAGCTAGTACTGATTAAGGGAAACCTTATTTATCATGGGATCTATAGTTGTAAAATATTGGTGGGAAATATCATCTTATAGAAAATGCTTGGGTGTGTGCAGATGCACATGAAATATAGTAGTGGAACCTCATTGATGTGGGATGCATCCAGGATTATGTATATGATATTTAATGTGGAAAAATGTAACTGAAATTTTAGGGATACTTGATCTCGTTGACGATAGATTCAGATGGGATTTTACACATGATGATTTGGGGCATATACAGATTCAAATACACACACACACACAAATATATATATATTATATATTATATATATATATATGATCATGGGTAACCCGACCCTTGGGGGAGATATTGGGTGGATCTGGTCATGATGTGGTTATATGTGATTTGTTTGGTTGTATTGTACTCACAAATAAATAGTACTATTAGTTATCAATTTATCATAAATACTGTGAATTTAAATATAATTTTTTATATTTATTCATTTTTGTTTAATATTATTTTCATTTTTAATTTTTAATTTTTATTTGAGTAATTAATATTATTTATTCGTTTTCATAAATATTTCTATAATATATTCATTTTTAAAATTATTTATATTAATTTTCTAATATTTACTCTTTTAAAATAATTTTTCTTTTTTAAAACTTATTCATTTTTTATGTTTTTGAATTTATTCATTTTTATTATTTTTTTTATATTTCTACTATGTTTTTAAATTATCTAATTACTATTCATTATTTTGGGTTTTACATTTTTTTATTTAATTATAGGGGAATGGTTTTTCCCAAATCTATACCTTTATGTATTTCTAGAATTTGGAGTTGTTAAGATGATTTTTAGAGGTGTTCTGGAGATGAACGGTGGTATTTTGGATCTCTCGACTTTAAAACATGAATGGTGTATCCCATTGTGTGGTAAATTTTTGAAGTAACCCAATCAAAACACACAAGAATATTACTTCATTTTAGATGAATATTCTATATATCTCATAGTAATTCAAACCCCATATCCTAAAGGTTTAATGTTTTTGTAAACTAGATTCAAAATCATCTTATTTATAGATAATATTCAATATCTCCCACAAAAAATTGTTCAGAAATGGTACACTTATAGATTTATCTCATTTAATACCTTTCTTCATAACATAAAGAAATGGAAACATGATAAAGGGTGAGCTCATATTCTCTGGAATGGAAAACCTAAGAGATAACAATAAAAAATCATAAGTGATCATAAAATGAGTATAATAGTATGTGAACACAATCAAGGTACATGATCATAACATACAAAAATTATACCTGACAAGTCATAGATCATAAAGCATGAGTCATGGAATAAGTCTTTTTCATAACATAATACAAGAGTCAGAAGATTGTTGAAGCATCACTCAATCATGATCCATGAGAGCATAACATAAGCATAAGAATATGGCATACAATTATGGCATAAACATAAGCATAAAAAATCATGGTGATATTTTCCCATTTTATACTAGTATGGGTAATGGTTGTATCATCCCTTTAGACTTTTTATTTTCAACCTTAACTTACTATCACACCAAGAATTGAGATAATGACCCTACAATATCCCTTTTTATGTTGTCCCACTAGATATATATACATCATTGTGTTTTCGGGATTGATATAGAATGGTGAGGTGTGTAATTCATTCAATAAGTCCTTCAATTATAGTACTGATGGAACACATATTAAGGTCTTGAACCTTATCATTACATCAGGATCATGATTGAACTCTAGAAAAATCTTTAGCTTCTTCTTTTGTAGCTCGAAATCTTCCTTATATACCTTTTTGATCATCACATGGATGGATAGTTATGCATACATATGAGTAAGATATGATTCATTCACTTTACTTATGATTTCAATGCCCATACTATGTAAATACACGAGTATTTGATCTTTTTCAATCCTTATCATAGATAAAGTAGCATGATCCTTTCCACTCAAAGCATTAAGAACCTTGTTTTCCTTACCAGGGTGGTAATGTTTTGAGAAATCATAATCCTTGATCAATTCCAACAATTTCCTTTGGATCATATTCTATTACTTCTATAGGAATATATACTTTGACATTTTATGATTAGTATATATATCACACCATTCCCCATAGAGAGATAACCCCTCTATATTTTAAATTTAAATAGCACCATTACAAGCTTTAAATCACGAGTTGGGAAATTTTCTCATGAATATTAAATTTAAAAAAGAAATATTCTTCCACTATATCATTATATATTAGGAAACATCCCAATATCCATTTCAAATAATCATTTTATATAACAAATCCTTCCCCACTGTAGGGTAATGTAAGTACAGGTACAATGAGAAACCTATTCTTAAGTTTCATAAATCTTTCTTCACATTCCTCTACCCAGAGAAACTTCACTCCCTCCCGAGTAAACTTGGTTAATGAATTTTATCTCCATGATATATTTCTCACAAAGTGTTGATAATATCCAACCTATCTAAGATAACTACAGATCTCAGTCATAGTTGTTGGTTTGGACCATTATTCTATAACCTCCATTTTTGAAGGATCTACTGATATTCCCTCACTTGTGGAAACATGACCCATGAATTAGACTTCCTTCCACCACAATTGACACTTTTTAAATTGTTTATACCATTTACCTTTCCTTATGTTGTTAAATTAAATCCTCAAATGATATTCATTCTCTTCATTTCACTTACAAAATATAAGAATATGAGCTATAAAGGCTACAATAATTTGTTGAGGTAATATATGGAGTCTATACTCAATAGATCCGTGGAGATAGAGAGGGTATTAGTAATTCTGAATTATATTACTATATATTCATAGTGTCCATTCTAAAAATAGAAGGATGTATTGGGTATATCCACCCTTTAACCCTCAATTAATTTTATTTGGATTGAAGTTCAATCATTGTGAATTATTTACCCCATTTTAGTTGATCAAACAAGTCATCAATATGAGTAAGATGATACATACTCTTGATTAGAAACTTGTTAAGTTCATGATAATCAATACAGAGAAACATTGAAACATATTTCTTTCAAACAACAATAACTAGTACACCTCATGGTGAAGCAATATGGTGCATGAATCCCTGATCCATATTCTCATAGAGTGGTTCTTAAATTTCTACAACCCAATATGGTACATTATATAAGTAGTCTTTGAAATAGTTATAGAACCAGGTATGAGTTACACTGAAAACTAAACTTCCTAATTTAGTAAAATATTTGAAAACTCATTAGTAAATACATTGAAATAGTCCCCCATAACTATGGTATGTTAAATGTAAAGTTTCTCCATAACAATTACATATATATACACCTTATTAATAGGTATTTAGAAAATATGGACATCCAATTCGAGCGTATTATTCAAATGGATATAGAGTAGAATTAATTTCATGTTGATTGGATCCTTCAATGTTTCCAGGTACTGGAACATTTAAATTTATTTGGGATGAACTGGAAATTATTTTTGTTTCTTAATCCAATGATTTGTTTCTATATTTTTCAAGTTTTCACTAATCATTCAAAAGTTTATTTTAATAAAAATGAATAAAAAAATAATTTGGATAGAAATAGTTGTTGAGATCCATATAATTGATATAATTTTATTTTATAAGTTTATATTCATTGTCACATTTATAAATGATCATATGTTGATTTAGGATGTCAATTATGATTTACCTTCCTTATAAATTGATATGAGATTTATAATGAGAGAGACAATCCATGTTTAAAATCACTTTAAATTTGTATAGAGAGACTAATAATTTTACAAGAAACACATTCCCATAAACTTATTTTAGATTGGATCTATATAATTCAAATAACATCATCATTCCACTAAGAGTTTTCACTAGTAAATCAATATCTAGTTTTCTAGGTGGTTATTTGACAACATTAATTTTTCTTCCTAATTTAAATGAGTTAGTACAACTATAATCAATTAATACATTAGTATTTATTGAGTGGATGATAAGTGCACTCATCGCCAATTTTTTTAGTAACTCACTTCAGTAGTTGTGATTCTATAGGCTTTCCTTTTTTTCCTTATATTAAGTGATTACTTATGTCAATTTTCATTATTAACCATTTAACTCAAGCATTTTTTTTGACATAATGTCCATATTCCTTGAAATCAATGAAATCAAGTATGGGAGGTGGCTTTGGCTGATATTTCTACCCATTCAAATTAGTTGTCCTCTTCATATATCTTATATATTCATTTTATTAATAGCCTTTTTGTCCACACATAAAAAATCTACCTATACCTTAATGAAATTTTATACATGCTTCATTCCACATTTTTGGCATGATGAAAGATTTACTTTATTTCATCCATGGGTTTTATTATCTGATTTTCCAAAAAAAAATATATTTCTCTTCTTATCCCCAAAACAACAAGATTAATGGGTGTTCCCAGTCTCAATTTTTATCTTGACAGAATAAAAAAATTATTTATATCTATTAAGGTCCCTTATAGCCAATAAATTTTAGAGACATGGTTTTAATCCACTAATGAAATGATAAATTTTTCTTTTAGGGTCAATGATAAAACTATATTTATACCATGAAACTCTTTTAAATTTTTCTTTGTAGTTAATAATAGATTTATTTTCCCACCACTTTAGCTCTAGGAATTCTCTCTCTATTTTAGTTCAAATAGTCCTGGGGTGATATTTATTGAAAAATTCCTTCTTAAAATCCTCATATTTCATGGATTTAATTTATTAATATTCCATATTATTTTTGATACATTTCTACTATTTATTAGATTCACCATCCAAATGATAAAGGGTTAAACATACTTATTCATGATCCAAGCACTGGAGAGAAAAAAATATCACTTCTACCATAATAATTCAATGCTCATTAATTAGTGATTCAAAATAACCACTAAATTAATGTAAAGGTTTTAAAACCCCAACCACAATTTTTATTTTATTTCATTATTTTATAATTTTTTGGTCTTTTGTCGGAGGTTCGAGTCGAGTTCCCAGTGATAATTTTTGAGTTTTTGGGATTTCAGGTGGTTTTCGACCTATGAACAATTTGTGTGCATAGTTTGGGAGAAAATTGTGTGGATGGATAAGGATGAGGGTATTTATATTTCATGTTCTTCTTGCACAGTTTGACTTGAATGACCTACAAATTGTTTGGGACAAACCGTGTAAGGGAAAGGAGAAACTGTGCAGCTCTTGGGTGGTGTCTAGGACAAAGCGCACAGATTGTGCATTGTTAGAGGAAAATGTGAAACAATCATGTAGGTTGGATCTATCAAAATTATAGATTGGAGTTACACGGTTGGTGCATGATTTTCCAAACCATATTACCAACCCATGTGGGTGTCTTCCTTCTCTAGTAAGGTGCCCATTGTTTGGGAAACTGTGTGTCAAAACCATGCGACTTGAGTAGGATCTTTAAAAATTTAAATTTCCTTTTTTATCCTCTTATGTTTTAACCCCCATTCAGGTTTATTCTCCCTTGATTGACCTAGGTGAACCATAAGGTCTCCAAAATCTCTCATCCCTTTCTCTCATTCCTCCTTTGAATCTCCCTAAAGGCCCCTAGGTAGGTTTCATTTGGGTTTTAGTTAATTTTCTCCTCTTCTTCTCATAATCACTTGGTTACTTATTCTTTACGGGATAGGATCCCTCTTGGTCGAACCCTAGAGTGAGTATTGGATAATGTGTATTGTTTTATTTTATTTTAGGGTGTTTATATTTCCCCTTGTGCCTTCTTGTTCCTCCTTCATAAGTTTCATTGCATACACACATTGTTGAGGTAGGTGTTTCCATTATTTTACATTCCATAACATACCATTGGTGCTTGAGATTTCCTAAATTGATTATAAAATATGTTAATCATTATTTTTTTTGTGTTTTATTGATGAATCATGTTTCTTCATTGATGGAAACTTGATGAAAATGAGTTTTCAAAGGGTTTTCAATATTTATAATTATATATATGTATGTAAATTGTTGGATAAAATTAAACTTAGCCTTTAAAGGTTAAAATAGGTGATTTGGGTTGTATTTGGACTTGGTTATGTATTGGTAATTTTATTTTCATCGTGAATTGGGTTAGTGTTGTAGATTGGGTGCTTCTTTGTGGTTTGGTGGTTAGGTGTAAAATGATTTCTAGGATCTTTTTTATTCTTAACGTTGAACTTGAGTAATTTGGGTACACTTTAAATGTTTCATTGGATAAGGTCAAATCTATATGGGAATGAGGTTCACACATGGATGGGCTCACAAGAAATAATGGATTCATTTAGAAATGTCCCACTTGAACCTGGATTTCAAAAACACATTTACCCTTCTCCCATCTCCTCCATTTCCCTCTTCTTTCCAATTGGTTCTTCAAAATATCAATGTTTTCTAAATTGTTTCTTTTTTTCAAAGTGACCAAAATATGGTTCAAGTGTGTTTTCTAAATATTATCCCATTTTAGAAACTTTAATGTTGTTTGGAAACTAAATGGAAATGCATGTCCATTTATATCTTTTAGATGATGTTTTATGTTTTCTCTTAGGTTTCACAAATGGTTTTGAAATTAGTTTTTTCTAGAAATTTTTATGTATGGTTGGTACCTTGTAGTGTTTTTGAAATTGGTTATGAAAATAATATGACATGTAGGCCTATTTGGAACTTTTGGATGGTTCATTATGTGATGGTAACCTCTATGGTTGTCCCTCCTAAGAGAGGGAAACCCCATTGTTGGTGCTGGAGTTTGATCTAGGCATGCACGATATCAACTGTGGGTTATTGGTTTATGCCATGCATGTGATGAACTCATTATCCTCTGTGTAATACTATCATGGGTTTTTTTGGGTTTCATTTAGAAGTTCGAGTGACATTTTCTTATTGGTCCTGATCAGACAGATTTGTAACCACTGGATGTGTGGAAGGCCAGGTGGGATGTTCCACTAGTGAGGCCATTTTAGAGAGTCTAGGTTTTTTTATTTACTATGGAAATGCACCATATTTAAATAGGTGAGTCCAACCCAAGTATGTCTAGGGATTTATTCTAGATATATTTTAGAAATTCCCATGATTATATATGTATGTTTTATTTTATTTCTTTTTCACATGTTTTCATGTTGTACTAGTTCATGTATGCTTGTTCAGTTTTCTTTATTTTCATCGTATCCCTCTTTTATAACATTTTCTTGGTTCTTATGTGGGTTTTGTTTTTGTAAGATAGATCTTGGAATGGAAAAATATTTTAAAAATGGATGTTATGTTTTATTCATAAGAAGGGATTTTTTTTGGAAAATTATCTTTAGACTATTAAAAATGGAAAAAAATCATATTTTCATTATTATTTTTCTCAAAATAGAATTTATAAACTATATCAAGAAAGTAAATGTATGGATTATATGGTTATTACCTACTACTCTATTTATTCTCATACCATACTTGTTCCACTCTATGCTAGTAGACCCAAGATGTTTTAAAATTACAGGTTTTGTTTAGGTTTCTGATAGAGTGGGATAGTTTCTTTAATGGTAGTGACCAAGAGGTCATGTGAATATCGTATTGGTAGTGGTTTGGTTTTAGTTCATAGTTTTCTTCAATTGTTGTATATATATTATATTGTGTATTTATTTGGTTATGCAGTTTATGGTTTCCTACTATGTGGTCAATTTGGTAGATTTATTTTAATTGTTTATTGGGTAAATTCATTCCCATCAAGATAATATTTGATCCTTAGAACTAGTCTCTGTCCCAAGAGGATTGGGAACACATCTTGGGACTTTTCATAGACTGAGTCAAGTGTTAGGTTGGATGGAAGCCAGACTTGGTTCCAGAAATAATGGTATCATATGAGACCCTTTTTATTTGGGGTTCCAGTTAGACTGGAGATTTGGAATATCATTATTATATAGGTAGGTATAGGAAGAAAATAAAGAACTCATACTCATCTCAATCCTCAAGTTTATAGGGGTATCTCAAGACTTAAGTCTTTTTTTAGGTCTGTATGGACATGGGAGGACAACAGAAGTGAGTTGGCATCATACGATAGTCTTACATAGAGTAGTGACCCAGGTGGAGCCTGAGTTCATGACTCAATATATTCCTAGTGATTGATACTTTCTTGGGAATGACCCACTAACAATGTTTCTAGGTTATTCATGTCCACTAGTTCTCTATTTCTGAAGTTTGGTGTGTGTTATGTCATGGTGTTGTTTTAGTTGGTGTTGGTGGGTTTTGAAATAAAAAATAACTTTTCAAAAAGATTATTTTCAAAAGAAAAATGATTTGGGGATTATATTTGTTAAAAAAATGGTCTTAGGTGTTTAAAATTTTATTTTCATGTGTATTCTGGTTTTCGGAAAGTGTACTTGGAAGAAGGTAGTTTTTAAATCAGAATGGATAGAGTGGATTTTGGAAGAGGATTGTGATTTTGTTTTGTGATGTTTGATTTATGAGTTATAGTTTTGGTGTGTAATGTTTCTTTTTTATTGAGTTTTTGTTTAATTTTGATTTTTTTGGTGTTTTTTGTTATCTATATCATATCTCCAAAAAAGGTCAAAAAGGTTTCTAGTGGGTCTCTCCAGGTCGTTGGACCTATTTAAAATCCTAGTAGAGTGATGGAGTTGTGTTTCTCATAGTTACTGCCAATTTTTCCATGGTGATAGAGGTTTTTTATAAGCTAGAAAGTGTCTTGAGAAAGTCAAAGTTGCCTTTAGGTCATTGGGAACTCCTGAATCCATTAGAATGTGTGCTGTTATGAGTTCGTTTGAAGGTTTGAGTTTGGATCGGTAGAAGGTGATCATCTCTACATTGTTGTAAGTTTTCATGTCCTTGGTTGTGTTTATGTCCAATTTTATCAAATGGTTTGTACATGAGGAGGTGAAGACAAGGAGAGTGACATACCTCTTGGGTGTTCAGCAAGGTCATCAAACTATGAAGGACTATATTGATCACTTTAAAGAGTTTGTTTCTTTTTCTCCAGAGGTAGCATATGTGGATCAGTTGAAATATCCACATTTCATTGGGGGTCTTTATCCAGAGATCAAGGAGTGATTTACCTTTTGTAGGGATGTTTTTCTCAATAAGTTGTTGAATGAGGTGTTCCTAGATGAGGAAGTTCGCAGAGTGCAATATGTGGAAATTGGAAAACTATTTTATCTTGGAGAACATAATGGTTCTCCATATAGAGAGAGGTGTATTCTAGAGGAACCTATTTATAAGGAGTCTTTTTTCTGGTTCCGGGTTTGTGCCCACCAGACTATTCATTTGTGTTTTTAAATGTAGTTAGTTTGGGCTTTCAAATATTCTTTATTATAATTATCTGACATCTTATCATTTGTGTTTCTATTTGTGTCACATAGGGAAGTTTTTCAAGTAGATTTGATAGAGATTTTATTTGGATGGGGTATGGAAGCTTCTAACCAAAGGGGAGAAGATGATTCAAGGAATCTAGGATCTAGCCATAGGTCTCAGAGTGAATCTATTCACACATTCAAGAATTTCCTGGGGTGTAGGGAACCTTGGTCAAGATTTCTTCCCCCTTCACTCATTATAGATACAAATTTAGATTCCATTCTATTTTTTCTTTAATTTTCAAAAGTTCATTGTTTAAAAATAAAATCTTGATGGTCTTGTTCTCATGTAGTTCTGTTCTTTCACTTTGTGTTGAAAAATTGGCATGGTTAACCTTTTATAGATTGGTTTGGGCTTCCAATTGTGTTCTATTTAGATATTCTCATGTCATGTGGAAATGATGAATCATGATATGATTATCTGTTTGGGTCGAGTTTATTCTATTGGTTTCCTTTGTGTTAGGGGTTTGGTTCATTTTGGGAATTCTTGTGTTGGTGCATCCTGTAGTGGTTCTATGGTGTTTATTACTAGTTAAGTTCTTATAGTGGTGAGAACCCCATTTACATATTATATTCTAGTGATTATATTTGTGGTGTTTTTATTAGAGCTGGTAGGGTGTGACTTTTGAATCTAAATGGTCACACTGAGGTTTATGTCTTTGTTCTCTTTCCTTCTAGTTTGAGCATGAGTTTGGATCTTAATTGGGTGATACTCTGGGGGAAGAACGTGTTTGTGGTGGGGAAAGTTTTCACTCCCTAACTATGTTTTTTATTTTATTTTATTCTTTTCATGATGTTGGATATTTTGGTTGAGGTTCAGGTCAAGTTCTTGGTCAGTATTTTTGTGCTTTAGAGGCTTCAGGTGGTTTTCGACCCTATGCGTGGTTTGTGTGCTTGGTTTGAGAGGAAACCATACATATGGATAAGGATGAGGGTGTTTCCAGTTCATGTTCTTCTGGTATGGTTTGACATTAATGACATACAAATGGTTTTGGACAAATCATGTGAGGGAAAGAAGAATCTTTACAACTCTTGGGTGGTGTTTTTTCCAAAGCACATGACTTGCACATGGTTAAAGGAAACTATGCAGATTGGTTGTCGGTTGGATCTATCAAAATGAAAGATCTAAGTTGAAAATTTTGAACATGGTTTCCCAAACTATGCAGACAACCCATTCAGGTGTCCTCCTTCTCTATTAGGCTGTGCACAGTTGGCACATGATTTGGAAAATCATGCGGTGAAACCATGTTACTTTCCTAGACACTTTAAAAAGATGAATTTCCCTATTTTTCCTCTTATGTTTTAACCCCCGTATAAGATTATTCTCCCTTTCTTAACCTAAGAACACTATAAGAGCTCCCAATGCTCTTCTCCCTTTCTCTCTTTCCACCACTGAATCACCCTCAATGTTTGTAGGTAAGTTTCATTTGGATTCTAGTTAATTTTATCCTCTTCTTATCATACTACCTTGGTTCCCTCTTCTTTCTTGTATTGGAACCCTCTTTTACAAACCCTAGAGTGAGGGTTGGATAATGAAAGTTGTTTTATTTTATGTTAGGGTGTGAAGATTTCTCCTGATACCTCTTTCTTCCTCCATTGAGAGTGTCGTTTCATTCACACATTATTGAGGTAGGTGTTTACATAGTTTTCCCTTCTTGAACATACTATTGATTCTTGTGCTTTCCTAAATTACTTCTAAAATATATTAATTATACTCATATTGTTTTTATTGATAAATTGTGTTTCTTTCATGATGGAAAACTTATTAAAAGGGGTTTTTAAATTGATTTCCATACTTATACCTATATATATATATATTTAAAGTGTTGGATAAAATTCCACAAGGACATTAAAGTGAAATTTGGTTCTTTGGGTTGAGTTTGGCCTTGGTTAGGTTTTGGTAATTTGGTTTCCATTATAAATTGGGGTTGGTGTGTGGATTGGGTGCATATTTATGGTTTAGTGGTTATGTGTAAAATTGTTTCAAGGTTCATTTCAATTATTACATTGTAACTTGAGTAATTTGGTGATTCTTTATATACTCCATTGGATTTGGGTAGATCCATATGTGCATGGGGTGAACATATGGATGGGATCACAAGTGATAATGACTTTATTTTAGAAATTTCCCCCTTGAACATGAATTTCAAAACACATTTCCCATTCTACCTTATCTTCTTTATCCATATCCTTTTAAAATGTTTATTAAAAACCTCCAATGGTTCTTAAATGGTTTCTTTGTTTAAAAGTTACTTAAATATGGTTTCAAGTTGGTTTTCTAAATCTTGTATTTTTTGGAAACTAGGAATGTGGTTTGGTAACTAAATCATAATGGAGGTCTGTTTTTAACTTTTAGAGCATGTTTTATGTTTTCTCCTTGGTTTTGGAAATGATTTGGTTTTGGAAAGGTTATGTAATGGTTGGTACCTTGTGATTCCTTGGAAATTGGTTTTGAATCTCATGATACATTTAGGTTCGGTTGTCACTTTTGAATAGTTTATTGTGTGATGGGTACCTATATGGTTGTCCCTTGAAGGAGAGAGCCACCACATAGTTGGTGTCAATGTTTGAGCATGGAAAGATTGATGGAATCTATGGGTTATTGGTTAATCCACACATGTGATGACCTCCTCATCATCTACTTACTATTATCATAAGATTCCTAGGAATTATCTAGAGGGTCGAGTGATGGTTTCATACTGGTCCTAATCAGATGGAATGGTACCACTGGATGTATGATAGGTCAGGTGGGATGTGCCACTTGTGATGCTATATTAGAGCAGCAAGGTTGGTTATTGACTATGGAGATGCACCATATTCCGAAAGGTTAGTTCGACCTGAGTATGTCAAAGAATTTATTTTAGAGAAGTTTAAGAAATTCCCAATATTATATCTATAGTTTCTGTTCTAGTTTTCCAATACCTATTTTTCAAGATCTTCTAGTTCATTTCTACTTGTTCAAATTTATTTATTTTTAGCATAACACTCTTTTTTCATCTATTTTTGGTTCGTATTTGGGTTTTGGTTTTATAATTTGGATATTGGAATGGAAAAATGTTTTGAAAAGGGAAGTTGTGTATGTTCATAAAAATAATATTTCTAGAAAACCATATATGGTACATTAAAAATGAAAAAAAATATATTTTCAGTATTTTTATTTAAAACTATAATTTATAGACTATTTTGGGAAAGTAAATGTATATATTATATAGTGATTACCTTCTGCGCTTTCTATGCTCACTCCCTAATTATGTCACTTGGTGTTGGTAAACTCGAGCTATTTTTTAGGTTTAGATTCTGTTCAGGTTGCTTATGGGGTGGGATGGTTTTGTTTGTGGTGGTGATAAAGTGACTATATTGAGATTGTTTCAGTAGAATTTTTGTTTTAGTTATTAGTAACGCCGCGACCCCAGTTACCCAGAGTCGGTGCGTTATTGTGTAACATTGGCATGATCACAAAATATCAAGTCTCGAAAGACCTATTAGTTTAGTAGCCTTGGAAACACTAGATACATTCATAAATGTTACATTACATCATAAATGTAACACCCCAAGATTTTACGAAAAATATTCTTTTTAATTTCATTAAGGTTTTGTGTTGTACGCTACACCAAAAGGAGCTTGCACAACACACATCCCTCACTTGGCATGCATGCAAGCGCGACCTTCCACAATAGCGTGTGTTGTACGCAATACCAAGTTTCTCTAAACAATGATATGCTATTAAAATATTATTAAAATTACCCGTTATGAATAGTAATACTCACTTTTTGAAATTTTATAAATTTTATTTTTGAAAATGGACTTCATTTTTGGATTCGAAATATTGAAATTAGCCTAGGGTGAAATTTTGGTATTTTTCTGGAAACTTTCAATTTTTGAGGAATAGTGAAAACACTAGGTTACTATTTAAAAATTGACTTTTTATTTAAATAATTATTTATATTATTTTAATTTATTTTAGGTAAAAATTTATACAGAATACATATATAAGTTCAATGTAATTCATTGGAGTAATTTTATAATAATTTTAGATATATAAAAATTTCATTGAACTTTTCACCGTCTTTTACCCACCTCCTAGGAGAATTTACAAATTTACATAAAACTTAATTTTACCACTTCTGTGAGTGGAATTTCAAAAATCCGAGAGACACGGTTGATGTCAGTAAGTAAAATGTGGTTCAATGAGATGAAAATAATTTTTGGTGAATAGTAACTTTTTACTTTCATTTACCACAGTTATAAGTGAATAGGGTAATTAAGGGTAAAAATGATATTATTATTACCCTAAAACATGTCCTAATTCTATTGGATAAGTGTAATTCGACAAAAAACAACCTTAGCAATAAAATATGACCATTTAGGCCCACTTGGATTAGATTAGGACATTTATTATTAATTTATTTAAAGAGGGGTTAAAATAGTTAAAATCAAAGTTTAATAAGTAAATAATTTTTAATATAGGGTTATACATAAGATAAATTCGACTATAAATATTAATTAGAAAGATAAAAAGATTTCATACATAATGGTATTTTATTTGTAATTTTTAGACATTAAATAATTTAATTTATTTATGACACAAAGATGATGCAATAATTATCTTATTAATGAAATATTGACATAATTGATGTTATAAATACCCAAATAAATGTAATTTGAGACTTTTTATGAATTAAAATAATTTTCTAGGTTAATATGACATTTTAGTATTGATTTAATTAACTTTTTTCGAACTAAAAATTCTGTTATGATTTTCACAAAAATCAATTACTAAATAGTGTCAAAATTGACATAAAATTGTTTTAAAAAAAAATATTATATTATTAATTGTTATTTTATTCCTAAAAATCTAAGGTTCGGCCAAATGACCTAGCTAAGGTTATATATATTAATAATAAACAACTTGGGGTTCTTTTGGCTTGTTATAGTAAGTTTATTAACCTTATAGTATAAGAACACAAGAAGACACGGTAAAAGTAAAATTATCTAACTTAAAGTTAAATATAAATGATAAGGTTAAAATAGGAACCTAAACTTGTCTAAATTATATTTTATGAGAGGATTTAGACCCATACCCACCTTATATTAGAAATAAATCAATTTAGAGCTATTTAAAACCGAATTTGGCTTTATAATAAAATAATATTTTTAGTTTTTCCAAAGGATCCCCTCTCCTCCCTTATAAAACGGAACCTCCTCCCCCTCTTCCTCACACCACGTTGAGCCTTAAAGCTCGTCAAACCCCTACCACATTATCCTCTCCACTTTCCTAGAGACATCCTATAGGTCCTGGTATTCTTAAAAGACCAATTTTAGTACCCTAAAAGGAGGTCTCAAAGAGGCGCTTAAAAGAAGAGGTAATGTCCGTTACCAATTCTTTCAACTTTATTTTTTCTTCAAATTCTTCTTCTTTAGTTGTTTTATTATGAAGTAATAAAATCAGTATCCCTCATATACTGATATTTTTTTATAAGTATGAAAAAACCCTATTTCACCATCTATCCATCCTATGGAAAATGAAATCACCGCGCGTGCGTACGTACAGAATACCGTCTCCACGCCGTGGTGTAATCTATTTTCGACCACCACCTTACTTTGATTGGTATAATGGTGTAAAGAATGAATATATATGATTATTGTGAAGTGATATTGATATTAAAATAGTATACATACACTCCAATACAATTCCACGATCATAGGAACGATATCATCGCTCGTGCGTACGTACGGAATACCGTCTCCACGATGTGATGCGACTCGTTCTACATGATATTCATTGCATAATGATTATATAAATGAATTGAACTAATGAATATGATATATATTATACTAATACCATTATGAAAATGAGGTATGTATAACATAAACAGAAAAAAAGAATTTATTTGACAAAACACGCATAAGAACAAAAAGTAATAAACACCCGAATAACAAGTAGTAATGAAATATTACTAATAAGAAGCTATGAATATGACCATATATGATATCATAAAAATAAGTATGATTCTGGAATAAGTATATAACATTATTTAAATCATTATACAGGAGGTTCAGACACTTATGAAGAAAATCAGACCTAAGGTAAGGGAAAATATCACAATCACATTTTTATCCGAGATTGTTTATACATTGGTATTTACTGGGGTGTATTTTATCATCCACATCCATGTTTCCTAAAAATGTAATATTATTTCCATCAAAATAAAATTGTTTAAATCCAATTTTACCCTTCGGTGAGTTTTCAGTAAAGGATATGAAAGGAATCTTTTGTCGTTTTTTGTACGAGGTACTTTTTGACTTTTCCGACAAAAGTACGAGAAGAATGTTTTTTTAACTTATACGACATGAATGGATTTTTAAAACAATATTTCCAAGAATATTCCTTTACAATTTTTCAAGTTTATTTTTAATCAACTTCTTTTAGTTTAAAATTGTATGACATGTTAAGAAAGGAAAAATGTTTTTGAAGTAGAAAAGATATTTTCCTCAAGAATGGAGTTCAAGAGTTTTATCAAAATTATTTTCCATATAAGATAATATAGGGTTCTATTTCTATCCCTATTATTACATGGATTTGATTATGTTGTGATGTAAATATTTTTATGAATTCCTTTATCTTATATTAATTGTTTTATGATGTCACGATGTTTAAGACTCCCATTTTTATTACATGGGTTATGCTATGATGTATGGTTTATGATTTTGTGGCACACATAAGAATGGTATCATTATGAGATGGGTGGGACCTATATCTCCCTCCAATGCATTGGGTAAATATTTTATATCTCATGAGATAGACATGGCTGGAACGACAGGTTAAACTTGTTCAATGAAACATGACTGAAACGAGGAACAAACTCAGTTCAGAAATGGACTTTTTCAACTATGATAGTCTTGGAAATGAGTCTTGACTAATGAGAAATGATTCTCTAGGATTATGTGTGTATTCCACAAAGCTTTATGTTTTAAGTTATGATTATTGTGATTACATTTCACTACTATGATTTATCCCATGTTATGATATTATGATCTCTTTTGCAGTTTAAGATTTCCAAAATGATATGTTCTTATGAATATGATGTGATTGATATTTCTTTTGTTTACCCTTACTGAGAATTTGAGCTCACCCTTTTATGTTTTCTTTTCCCCAGGATATAAAGAAAGGTTTTAGGTAAGAAAAAAAGGGAAGATATTTATGGGAGATGTTGAAGATCTTTAACCATGATTAGAAGATTATATTCCGAGTTTCCAAATACACTAAACTATTACGGTCCTTGTGTGTGTGTTTTTGTAATGTACTAAGTATTCTGAAAAATTAATGCAATGTCCATGTACGTCAAGCTTAGGGTCTCTACAGTTGGTATCCGAGGAAAGGTTTAGTCAACCTTTGGAAACTAAGATGCGAGAACTTTTTTGAGATACCTATAGATATTTCTAAGGTATGTATAGGGGTTCCCCTAAGGTTAAGTATAAGTATAGGTTATAGTACTAGAATTACGGTAACCTAAGATATTAGATATTTCAGGTAATCCCCATTTATTATGTTGTTTTCCCTAGCATGATTTTTGCCTCTCACACTATTCCTTTTGGGTTTTAGATGATGGCTGGGACCCGAAGGAACCGTGTTGATCAATGTAATGGTCAATGCAATGATTTTCCTCCTGAACAAACAAATGTTATGGGAGATGGAGTGAAAAATCTTATTGTTATACTTACAAAAGCTATGAATCATTCTGGACTTCCAAATAAGCAGAGAAGGGAACAATATTCTATTGAGTCCTTCATGAGGCAACGTCCACCTTCTTTCAGTGGGTCTTCTGATCCACTTGTTACTGAACAATGGATCAGTACCACTGAAAATATATTCTCAGTTCTTCAATGTTCTGAATATGATAAAGTCATCTTAATAGTATATCGGTTGGATGGTGAAGCTGATCAATGGTAGAATCTTATCAAGAATACGAGGCCAAGAGATGAAATTGAGTCCATGGAATGGGACGAGTTCAAGAACTTATTTTTCAATAAGTACTTCCCTCGTATTCTTCGAACAAAGATGGAGAAGGAGTTTTTTGAACTAAATCAAAAGGATGATGAATCTGTTGGTACATACGAAGTGAATTTTACATGGCTTTCAAGGTATGCATCTGGCTTTATCATCCAGCCTGAAAGTAAAGTTGATCGATTCTTCAGTGGATTAAAACCAAATCTTCTAAGGGCATTATCTATATGATACTTCAGTATCTATGAAGAAATTGTGCGCTGTGCTATTAAGGTAGAAATGGAAGTTGGTGTTATATATCCATCTCATGGTTTTGATAAGAAATGAAAGATGGAGTTCAAGGAGAAATCTGAGAATAATGGTGAAAAGAAGATGAACGTTTCCTTATGCTCAATGTGTGGAAAGAAGCATGGTGGAGATTGTCTTAAAGGGACTAAAAAATGTTTTAAGTGTGGAAAAGAAGGTCATTGAGCAGCTGAGTGTCGAAGTAATGAAAAAAGGGTTGCTAATGGTGTGAATAAAGAAAAGACTATAGAGAACCCACCAACAACAGTTTAATGCTTCAAGTGAAATGAAATGGGGAATTATGCTAATCAATGCCCTAATCCAGGGGTTAATGATGATCGACATGAGCAACCACTTAAGGCAAATGACAAAGGGAAGTCACATGCGATCACTATTGGTGATGTTGAATATGACAATGATGTGGTGGAATGATTAAGTGTTTATGTAATGTGATTCCAAAATAATGTTGTATATAGTATCGTGGAATATTGGAATATTTATATATTGTTCTATTGTGGTTTTCAATAATTTTGTGGTACCGGTAAACATGGAAAGTGAATGAAATTTTTTTGGTAAGCAGATGATATGCGCATAATGAAGGGATAATAAGATAATGAGATGTTTGATTGTATTAATGAGCTCATGATTGATATAAGGACTAAGTGATATCATGGTTTGAGTATAAAGAATTTTAAGGATTTTGGTCTGTGGAAAGTGTTAAATTTTAACTGCATTCATGTTTTCACTAAGGTTCAATGGGTATTAATTCTTCAAGAGAATACATGATTAAGGTATTCACATGTTTGTAATTTGACCAACAAGATATATCTTATGATATACGGGGGATAAATGATGGAATTCACGTGATTGTTATGTGACATTTCAAGTAATCATTTTCTTTATACTATGAGCTTGGACCAAATTATTTTAGATAAGCCTAAAGATTGGAATGGATTATGTTGGAAATAAGTTAGTATTGTTTAAGTATAGAATATTTTTTGATATTATTGATGGGATGTTATAGTAATATAGCTTTAAAAAAAGGACAACCTGCAGGACGGGCGACAACCCATCTTGTCGGACAAGGCTATGGGAATCGAACCCACAACCAAAGTGTGACTGGCCTTTATCACCTACCACTGGCCTACAGGAAGTCCCTAGTTAGTAGAAACTAGTTTTATTTTATTACGCAGTATTATATATGAAGTATAAGTTCATTTTTGGAATCGTATACGATTAACCTCACCATAGATGGACTTATGTATATTTGATAACTTTTTCTAACCTTTTGTTTGAAACAGATGGAATGACCCATCATTCTATCACATGATCTATTAACACTTCATGAATAACAAATTCAGCTTTATTTATTTTATAGATGAAGTGTAAATTGTTCAAAGCATGAACAACAGTGAGATTGTACCAAAATAAAGTAAGTATTTATTCTAATTAAAATTCTTCAACATTAGGGAAATGATCTTGAAAACCAAAAATGTTGTCCTAGTGCCCTTATATCCGATGAATCAGATGGTACCCTAGATCATCACAAATTTATGACTTTTTGATTGTTGGATTTTCCATAGCCATGTTCTCTACCACTCTCCATCAGAACATGATGGTTAGATTTCTCTTCCATATCCATATTTTCACCTATGTTCTCCTATGTGGAAACATAGTGATTAGTTAATTTGGGTAACCGTTACGTTTCATACTTTGGTTTTTAAAGCCATGTTTTGGTATTCCTTTTTACGATGTGGGTTTCTATTAAAGAAACTTTCGAGTAGTAAACCATTTATAACCCCAATGAATTTTGAGGGCGAAATTCATTTTAAGGGGGGTAGAATGTAACACCCCAAGATTTTACAAAAAATATTCCTTTTAATTTCATTAATGTTTTGTGTTGTATGCTACACCAAAAGGAGCTTGCATAGCACGCATCCCTGACTTGGCTTGCATGCAATCGCGACCTTCCACGATAGCGTGTGTTGTACGCAATACCGAGTTTCGCTAAACAATGATATGCTATTAAAATTTTATTAAAATTAACCGTTATGAATAGTAATACCCACTTTTTGAAATTTTATAAATTTTATTTTTGAAAATGTACATCATTTTTGGATTTGGAATATCGAAATTAGCCTAGGGTGACATTTTAGTATTTTTTTGGAAACTTTCAATTTTTGATGAATAGTGAAAACACTGGGTTACTATTTAAAAACCGACTTTTTATTTAAATAATTATGTATTTTATTTAAATTTATTTTAGGTAAAAACTGATACATAATACCTATATAAGTTTAATTTAATTCATTGGAGTAATTTTATAATAATTTTACATATATAAAAATTTCATTGAACTTTTCACCGTCTTTTACCCACCTCCTAGGAGAATTTGCAAATTTACATAAAACTTAATTTTACCGCTTCTATGAGTGGAATTTCAAAAATCCAAGAGACACAGTTGATGTCAGTAAGTAAAATGTGGTTCAATGAGATGAAAATAATTTTTGGTGAATAGTAACTTTTTACTTTTATTTACCACGGTTAAAAGTAAATAGGGTAATTAAGGGTAAAAATTATATTATTATTACCCTAACACATGTACTAATTCTATTGGATAAGTGTAATTCGACCAAAAATAACCTTAGGAATAAAATATAACCATTTAGGCCCACTTGGATTAGATTAGGACATTTATTATTAATTTATTTAAAGAAGGGTTAAAATAGTTAAAATCAAAGTTTAATAAGTAAATCATTTTTAATATAGGGTTATACATAAGATAAATTCGACTATAAATATTCATTAGAAAGATAAAACGATTTCCTACATAATAGTACTTTATTTTTAATTTTTATACATTAAATAATTTAATTTATGTATGACACAAAGATGATGTAGTAATTATCTTATTAATGAAATATTGACATAATTGATGTTATAAATACCCCAATAAATGTAATTTGAGACTTTTTATGAATTAAAATAATTCTATAAGTTAATATGACATGTTATTATTGATTTAATTAACGTTTTTCGAACTAATAATTCTGTTATGAGTTTCACAAAAATCAATTACTAAATAGTGTCAAAATTGACATAAAATAGTTTTTAAAACAAATATTATATTATTAATTGTTATTTTATTTGTAAAAATCTAAGGTTCGACCAAATGACATAGATAAGGTTATATATATTATTAATAAACAACTTGGTGTTCGTTTGTCTTGTTATAGTAAGTTTATTAACCTTATAGTATAAGAATACAAGAAGACACAGTAAAAGTAAAATT
Source organism: Viscum album (assembly GCA_963277665.1). NCBI lineage: Eukaryota > Viridiplantae > Streptophyta > Magnoliopsida > Santalales > Viscaceae > Viscum > Viscum album. The sequence continues at coordinate 806,775,947 of OY728126.1, read as the reverse complement.
ATCTAACTTAAAGATAAATATAAATGATAAGGTTAAAATAGGAACCTAAACTTGTCTAAATTCTATTGGATGAGATGATTTCGACCCATACCCACCTTATCTTTGAAATAAGTCAATTTGGAGATATTTAATACCGAATTTGGATTTATAATAAAATAATATTTTTAGTTTTTCCAAAGGAGCCCCTCTCCTCCCTTATAAAAGGGAACCTCCTCCCCCTCTTCCTCACACCACTTTGAGCCTTCAAGCTCGGACAAACCCTGCCACTTTCTCCTCTCCTCTTCCCTATAGATAGCCTAGAGGTCCTAGTCTTCTTCAAAGACCAATTTTAGTGCCCTAAAAGGAGGTCTCAAAGAGGCGCTTCAAAGAAGAGGTAATGTCCGTTACCAATTCTTTCAACTTTATTTCTTCATCCAATTCTTCTTCTTTAGTTGTTTCATTATGAAGTAATAACATCAGTATCACTAATATAATTATATGTCATTATAATTATGAAACAACCCTATTTCCCCATCTATCCATCCTATGGAAAATAAAATCACCACGCGTGCGTACGTATGGAATACCGTCTCCACGCCGTGGTGTAATCTATTTTCCACCACCACCTTACATGGATGGGTATAAGGGTGTAAAGAATGAATATATATGATTATTGTGAATTGATATTGATTATGAAATAGTATACAAATACTCCAATACAATTCCACGATCATAGGAACGATATCATCGCTCGTGCATACGTACGGAATACCGTCTCCACGATGTGATGCGACTCGTTCTACATGATCTTCATTGCATAATGATTATATAAATGAATTGAATGAATGAATATAATATATATTATACTAATACCATTCTGGAAATGAGTTATCTATAACCTAAAAAGAAAAATAAGAATTTATTCGACAAAACACGCATAAGAACAAAAAGTAATAAACACCCAAATATAAAGTAGTAATGAAATATTACTAATAAGAAGCTAATAATATGACCATATATGATATAATAAAAATAATTATGATTATGTAATAAGTCAATAACATTATTTAAATCATTAAACAGGAGGTTTGGACACTTACGAAGCAAATCGGACCTAAGGTAAGAGAAAATATCACAATCTCATTTTTATCCGATATTGTTTATACTTTGGTATTTAATGGGGTGTATTTTATCATCCACATCATTGTTTCCTCAATATGTAATATTATTTCCATCCACCTACAATTTTTTAAATCCAATTTTACCCTTCAGTGAGTTTTTAGTAAAAGATATGAAAGGAATATTTTGTCGTTTTTCGTACGAGGTACTTTTTGACTTTTCCGACAAAAGTACGAGAATAATGTTTTTTTAACTTATACGACATGAATGGATTTTTAAAACAATATTTCCAAGAATCTTAATTTAAAAGTTTTAATGTTTATTTTTAATCAACTTCTTTTAGTTTAAAATTGTATGACATGTTAAGATAGGAAAAATGTTTTTGAAGTAGAAAAGATATTTTCCTCAAGAATGGAGTTCAAGAGTTTTATCAAAATTATTTTCCATCTAAGATAATATAGGGTTCTGTTTCTATCCCTATTATTACATGTATTTGATTATGTTGTGAAGGAAATATTTTTATGAATTCCTTTATCTTATATGAATTGTTTTATGATGTCACGATGTTTAAGATTTCCATTTTTATTACATGGGTTATGCTATGATGTATGGTTTATGATTTTGTGGCACACATAAGAATGGTATCATTATGAGATGGGTGGGACCTATATCTCCCTCCAATGCATTGGGCAATGATTTTATATCTCATGAGATAGACATGACTGGAATGGCAGGTTAAACTGGTTCAGTGAAACATGACTGAAACGAGGAATGAACTCGATTCAGAAATGGACTTTGTCCACTAAGATAGTCTTGGAAATGAGTTTTGAATAATAAGAAATGATTCTCTATGATTATGTGTGTATGCCACAAAGATTCATGTTTTAAGTTATGATTAGTGTGATTACATTTCACTACTATGATTTATCCCATGTTATGATATTATGATCTCTTTTGCAGGTTAAGATTTCCAAAATGATATGTTCTTATGAATATGATGTGATTGATATTTCTTTTGTTTACCCTTACTGAGCATTTGATCTCACCATTTTATGTTTTCTTTTCCCCAGGATATAAAGAAAGGTTTTAGGTAAGAAAAAAGGGAAGATCTTTATGGGAGATGTTGAAGATCTTTCACCACGATTAGAAGATTATATTCCGAGTTTCCAAAGACACTAAACTATTATGGTTCTTGTGTGTGTGTTTTTGTAATGTACTAAGTATTTTTCAAAAGTAATGTAATTTCCATGTACGTAAAGCTTAGGGTCACTACAATAAAGTGAAAAACTACAATAACAAAGTCTCCATAGTCCACACTCATATCCTCTTCTAACTATCCATGCAGGTCATTCATAAAACACTTATTCACATCCTGTAAAATATTAAAACATTGAAAGGGGTGAGCTCTGATGCTCAGTAAGGATAACAATATAGCGGAAGCTTTCATAAATAAACATAAACATTTAAGGAAATATATAACTAAAACAAAAGCCTTTTAAACTTGAGCTTCAACATATTACGGAAAAATTAAAATGAGATAATGCCATTTACTTATTCACATGGATATTATTCTGGTCGAATAATCACATGCAATATCAATAACCACTTTCATAATGATGGAATGCATAATGCCAGACTATCATAACCATGTAGCCAAGGCCTCGTGACAAGAATACAAATAAGATTTTGTCAAGGCCTTGTGCCAAGACACTAGTTTGTCTCATGAGACCTGCCGATGCATCGAGGAGCTATAGCGGGCTCCACCCGTCACTTATTAAGTCCAATGCATTCCTCATATGAACAGGTTTAAACATATCATAAACCATAACATAATCATTTCACATAAAACATTCATAAAGGAAACATAACATTTCCACATTTCAATCATAAGATATCAACACAACACATTGATATAATAAAAAAACACTTTCAAAACCATTTTCAATACCAAAATAAAAAAAAATTAAAACTTGGTATTTATTTTTCATTTAAAAAAAGTTATAGTTTATAGAGGAAGTTGAAACTCAAATAATGGTCACGGCGGCGGAGAAGTCGTTGTCGCCGCATACATATGGTAAAAAAACATTTCCATTTGTCTTTTAGTAAAACACTTCGTATAAAAAATATTCCTTTTGAATAAACGTAAAAGTGAAATGGGTTTATACACCGTATAAAAGAAATTTGTGTATAAAACAAAATATGCCTCAATGAATGGAGATTGAGACGAAGTCCCTTACAAAGATCATTTTTTAAATAAAATAGATTTATTATTTGTATTCACTATAATTACACATAAATAAATTACAAATACAAGATAGGACATAATAATATCATGACATAATTTGAAAGTAGGATATTAACCCAAAGGATAGAAATTGGGTTAAGAAGTTCCCTTACCTTGTGTCCGACTTGACTCGACCGTTCTTTAACCTCCTGAATAATAAACTAGAGTTAATCTCTACTTGATTAAGAACCTTTTTTAAGTTCATTATCCCTTTTATATAACTTATTACAATGTTAAAAAAATTATGTATTCATTTAAGTTAATAACGGTCGTTTTGTCGATCTTTGGTACTTGAGTCAATAATAAACTTATTATAATTACAATTTGTTTATGTGGTAGAATATCCATTTTCTCCAGAATTATATTCATGATGTAGATATCATATATATCATATATATCCTGTATATACATGCATTTATAATATTATATAACATTTAGAGGTAAGAAATTAAATGCACCATTCATGGAGACGGTAAGCCGTACGTACGCATGAACGCTACTTTCATTTCTATTTCGTATTTAATGGAATGAAGTTATAATTATATAAAGGTATAATATAATTCTAGTATAATATAATGTATAATACCATTTACTCCATCCTTTATACATCCCACATATGGCATTAACGATTCAAATCACTTTGAGGGGGCGGTAGTCCGCACTTCCTAAAATGAAATTATCGCGTTTACCCATAATGAGAATCTTAAAGGTATGCCATAAATGAAAAATAAAAAATCATAAGAAAACCAAAAACATAATATATATATCATATATAAAAATAGTGTCATCATAATGGCCACCATGAGAGGTTTTAAAAGAAGATTGAACAATCATCGTTTCGTGAGGCAGAAATTTACCAACCACAGAAAGAGTATGTTCTTTAACCATTAGACGAAGGTGTGTGTTAGTATAAATAAAATAATTCTCATAGAAACATCCAAGTATAATGATGATACTGGTGTTGTTACAAAATAAAGTAATAAAAATATTTTAGGGGGTTGGATAAGAAAAATAAAACAAAAGAACACAAGAGAAGACATTACCTTAAAATCGGGTAACTCTTTTTTGATTTGAGCCAAAGGATTCCTTGGGAAGAATTATGACCAAAGTGAGGCTTCTAGGAGTAAGAAAAGGAAGTTGAGGGTGTATTTGGGCAGAGGTTGGCCGATCCAAAAGGTTTTGAAGGTTTGAGTAAGGTGGTAGTGGTGGGGTCCTTTTATAAGAGGAGAGGAGGGGCACTCTTGGAAAGTCATGAAATGTTACTTTATTATATAATGAGTTTAGTATTTTAAAGGTCCCACACCTATATATTTCTAGGATAAGGTGATCAGGGTTTGAAATATACTCATCCAATAGGTTTTTGACAAGTGTATGTCTTAGATTTTACATTATCTTTTTATTTTATTTGAATCGTTAATTAATGAGGTAATCACTACATCATCATGGTGTCATAAAAAATTTAATTTATTCAATGTCTAAAAATTATAAAACAAATATCATGATGTAAGAAATATTCTTAGATTTAAAATGAATATTTATAGTCAAAAATATGGCTTGTATAACCCCATTTAAAAATTGTTTTAGTAAAACAACTCATGTTTGTGACATTTTTATTTTTACTTTAAATAAAAAGTTATTTATTTCATTTTCCTACCAAAGTGGCTCCATGGGGTCCCCAAGTTGACCCATGGATTTTATTGGTCGTCCATGACACATCCAATAGGATTAGGACAAGTGTAATGGTATTTTCATATTTTTATAATATCATTTTTACCTTAAATTTCACTAATTACCTTTAATCGCGATTAATTAAACTACAAAGTTACTATTCACCAAAAAATTATTTTAATCCCATTGAACCACATTTTACATACTAATGACAACCATGTATGTCGGATTTTTGAAAATCAAATCACAGTAGTGGTAATGTTTCATTTAAATGAAAAATCAGTTTTTTAACTACCACTTAGTGGTTTCACTATTCATCAAAAATTGAAGTTTTTCAGAACAATGCCAAAATTTCACCCTAAGATATAATTGATATTCTCAATTCAAAAATGAGTTCTATTTTCAAAAATTCCAAACATATAAGTTGCATTAATTAATTTTATAATTAATTCCCGCAGTCAGAACAAATAGCGTGTTTTTAAGAAACAATATATATCAAAAGATTGACAATTGTTTATGTCCAATTTCAAAGTGAAATTAATTCTAATGACCACCATTGGATAAAATGGTAAAAATATATTCTAATTAAACTTTAAAACCACTCAATAGTATAATTTATCACTATAAATTATTTTGATTAAAAAATTTGTTTTTAAGTATTTTTCACTATTCATAAAAAATTGGAAGTTCTCAGAAAATTACCAAAAATTCAACTTAGTGTAATTTAAATATTAAGAATACAAAAATGAAGTCCATTTTGAAATATAAAATTTATATAATTTCAAAAAGTGGCTATTACTATTCATAAATGCTACTTTGATTGGTCGCGGTGTGTTAGAATCTCGAACTTGCGTACAATGCAAGCTATTGCATTATTGAAAGAGAAGCGTATCGTGAAATCTTGGGGTGTTACATTCTACCCTCCTTCAATAAATTGCGTCCTCTCAATTTGAAATTGTTCTTAGAAAATAAAAGTTTGAAAATAGAAAATACCTTTGTGGAAAACCCACATCGGAAATAGGGTTAATAAAAATATAACATTAAAAGAAAGAAAGAGAAGTACAAAGGTCACCTGAGATAGCCCATACTAGGATTCTATGAAAATATGGATATGGAAGAAAAACAAACCATCAAGGTCTGATGGAGTGTCATATAAAACAGGATTAGGAGAAAGTTAACTACAAGAAAATCCCAAACTTGTGATTGGTTAAATGGTCTTGAATCTCCAGTTGGAAAAGTTAACCAACAACGTTTTTGTTTTAAGTTACCTTGCATAAAGTTGAGGAATTTATTTAAGAGATTTACTAAGAACGTAAGGAAATATACTTACTTTTCATGTAGACTTTCATTCATTAATAAATTTTTACCACAAACCCATCTTTCACTCCAAAAGATAATAGAACTCAAAAATATTTTATTTATCATAATTGTATAAGGTTCTAAATATTAACACATACCATTTAGATTAGAAAAACTTTTTTGTAATAACCAGGGACTTCCTGTAGGCTAGTGGTAGGTAATAAAGGCCTATCGCCCTATGGTTGTGGGTTCGATTCCTACACCATTGTCCGACGCGACAGGTTATCCCCCAACTTGCAGGCTGTCCTTTTCCTAAAACAATAGTATTATAATATTCCAAAAATAATCTTCAGAAATGTTTTAACCTTAAAAAATACTATCCAAAATTCAACTTAATCCATTCCAACCTTTATAGTTATCCAAAATACTTCTGTCCAAACTCATAGTCTAAATTTTATAAAGAATGTAAACACAATGAAGATCCTTTTTTCCGCGTAATAACATGTGAACACCTTCATCATGTATTCTTTTAAAACACTGCAACATACTGAATTACCATAAATCCTTTTTGATTACATTCATGATCCCTTATTCCTTATATAATTCTAGATATACTCCTTCTATCCAAAAATGTATGAAAAACATTAATCAGTTTCAAGGAAGTCAAGAATATCCAATATAATTTATCCAAATCAATCTTGTATTATTCCAAAACCAATATCTCGATATCAGAACCATATTATGGTTTATCTTTCTCTCAACCTTATATTTTCCAAAACTTTAACCTTATATTGAGTCACTTTTCATGGTTCCACACAATCTCAAGTCCTTGATGAAATAGTACTGCAGTACAATCCTTATATACTCCATAATTATTATAACCAGTACATCATTGATACAACACTCAAATGACATAATTCTTTAATAACAACAAAAGAACTCTAATCATTCCTCCTCATCTGTGGTAGTATCATAACTTGATTATTATCTAATAACATCATTTGGGTCATACTCTGATGATTTGGACATTTGTTTTCATAGTGTCCCCACTCCTTGTAGATGAAGCATTGTATATTTAAAACCTTTTTCTTACCCTTGCAGTCACGCACTCGGTGTCCTTTTTCTACACACTTGTAACAAACTCCCATTCCCTTGAGGCAAGTTCCAAGGTGTTTCTTCCCACAGTTATCACATATTGAAAAATTCCTCTTTTCCCTCGTCCCTTTATCCATCATTCTATCTTCCAGCCTTTTCTTCTCTTTCTTCCCTTCAAAGACATAATACTCAGATAATTCTTTACTTATCTTCTTAACACATGATACTATATCTTCATATGTTTAGAACACATGGGAGACTATTTACTTTCTAAATATTGGATTAATACCGTGAAAGATATGATCCTTCTTACTCTTTGGACCATATGTATTGATGTAGTTCACATTCCTTCTACTGGGCGCCATTTCTATACAATGGCATAAACTAGGCCAGTTTATGAATTTCAATGAATAATTCAAAACTTGTAAAATACTTAATGTAAATTGATCAGTTTATGGATATAATCCATAATCATAAAAATGTTTTCTTTGAGGAAGTATATACTCATAAACCTTCATAGTGGTTTGTAAATAAAATGAGAATTATCCTAATCATATTCCCCGGGAGTGTCATAACCAAGAGTGCAGCAATGCCCATTGTCGTGCACCAGTTCCCGTTCGAGTCTATCTCAAAGCGGTGTTTTCGGGTTTTACCCCTAGGTACATCTTTTCCAGAGCCGCCTCTACCTTCTTGTATCCAGATAGGCATGTATTGCTCCGAAAACTCACAAAATCTCTATAATACCAAAATTCTAGGAAGTTCTTCTATACTAATCCTCAAAGTCTATCTCAGGTCTATGTGCCCTAATAAGAGTTTATATAAATCTATCTTCCAAGGTTAGTACTAAACTGCCTATGATACCAACTGTAACACCCCGACCCCAGTTACCCAGAGTTGGTGCGTTATTGCGTAACATTGGCTTGATCACAAAAGATCAAGTCTCGAAAAACTGATTAGTTTAGTAGCCTTGGAAACACTAGATACATTCATAAATGTTACATTAAATCATAAAGTGAAAAACTACAATAACAAAGTCTCCATAGTCTACAATCATATCCTCTTATGATTATCCCTACAGGTCATTCATAAAATACTTCTTCACATCCTAGAAAATATTAAAACATTGAAAGGGGTGAGCTCCGATGCTTAGTAAGGATAACAATATAGCGGGAGATTTCATAAATAAACATAAACATTTAAGGCAATGTATAACTAAAAAAAAGCCTTTTAAACTTGAGCTTCAACATAATATGGAAAAAGTAAAATGAGATAATACCATTTACTTATTCACATGGATATTCTATTGGTCGAATAATCACATGCAATATCAATAACCACTGTCATAATGATGGAATGCAGAATTCCAGACTATCATAACCACGTAGCCAAGGCCTCGTGCCAAGACTAAAAATAAGATTTTGTCAAGGCCTCCTGCCAAGACACTAGTTTGTCTCATGAGACCTGACGATGCATCGAGGAGCTATAGCGGGCTCCACCCGTCACTTATTAAGTCCAATGCATTCTTCATATGAACAGGTTTAAACATATCATAAACCATAACATAATCGTATCACATAAAACATGTATAAAGGAAATATAACATTTCCACATTTCAATCATAAGATATCAACACAACACCTTGATATAATAAAAAAAAACTTTCAAAACCATTTTCAATACCAAAATAAAAGAAAATTAAAACTTTGTATTTATTTTTCATTTAAAAAAAGTTATAGCTTATAGAGGAAGCCGAAACTCAAATAATGGTCACGGCGGTGGAGAAGTCGTTGTCGCCGCATACGTACGACAAAAAAAAACATTTCCATTTTTGGTTTAGTAAAACGCTTCGTATAAAAAAGATTCCTTTTGAATAAACATAAAAGTCAAAGGGGTTTATACACCGTATAAAAGAAATTATGTATAAAATAAAATATGCCTCAATGAATGGATATTGAGACGAAGTCCCTTAAAAAGATCATTTTTTAAATAAAATAGATCTATTATGTGTATTCACTATAATTACACATAATGAAAGTGCAAATATAATATAGGACATAATAATATCATGACATAATTTGAAAGTAAGAGATTAACCCAAAGAATAGAAATTGGGTTAAGAAGTTCTCTTACCTTGTGTCCGACTTGACTCGATCGTTCTTTAACCTCATAAATAATAAACTAGAGTTAATCTCTACATTCTTAAGAACCTTTTTCAAGTTTATTATCCCTTTTATATCACTTATTACAATGTTACGAAAATTATGTAGTCATTTAAGTTAATAACGGTCGTTTTGTCGATCTTTTGTACTTGAGTCAACAATAAACTTCTTATAATTACAAGTTGTTTATGTGTTAGAATATCCATTATCTACAGAATTATATTCATGATGTATATATCATATATATCCTATATATAGAGTATATATATTCATTTATAATATTACATAACATTTAGAGGTAAGAAATGAAATGCACCGTTCATGGAGACGGTAAGCCGTACGTACGCATGAACACTACTTTCATTTATATTTCGTATTTAATGGAATGAAGTTATAATTATATAAAGGTATAATATAATTCCAGTATAATATAATGTATAATACCATTTAATTCATCCTCTATAAATCCCACATATGGCATTAACGATTCAAATCACTTTGAGGGGGCGGTAGTCCGCACTTCCTAAAATGAAATTATCGCATTTACCCATAATGGAAATTGTAAAGGTATGAAATAAATGAAAAATACAGAATCATAATAAAAACAAAAACATAATATATATCATATATAAAAATAGTGTCATCATAATGACCACCATGAGAGGTGTTAAAAGAATATTGAGCAATCATCGTTTCGTGAGGCATAAATTTGCCAACCACAGAAACAGTATGTTCTTTAACCATTAGACGAAGGTGTGTGTAAGTGTAAATAAAATCATTCTCATAAAAACATCCAGGTATACTGAGGATACTGGTGTTGTTACAAAATAAAGTAATAAAAATATTTTAGGGGGTTGGAGAAGAAAAATAAAACAAAAGAACACAAGAGAATACATTACCTTAAAATCGGGTAACTCTTTTTTGATTTGAGCCAAAGGATTCCTTGGGAAGAATTATTCCCAAAGTGAGGCTTCTAGGAGTAAGAGAGGGAAGTTGAGGGAGTATTTGGGCAGAGGTTGGCTGAGCCAAAATTCTTTTAAGGTGTGAGTAAGGTGGTAGTGGTGGGGGCCTTTTATAAGAGGATAGGAGGGGTACTCATGGAAAGTCATGAAATGTTACTTTATTATATTATGTGTTTCAGATTTTAAAGGTCCCACACTTATATATTTCTAGGATAAGGTGATCAGGGTTCTAAATATACTCATCCAATTGGTTTTTGATAAGTTTAAGTCTTAGATTTTACATTATCTTTTTATTTTATTTAAATCGTTAATTAATGAGGTAATGGCTACATCATCATGGTGTCATAAATAATTTAATTTATTTAATGTCTAAAAATTATAAAAAAATACCATTATTTAGGAAATATTTTTAGCTTTCTAATGAATATTTAGAGTCAAAAATATAACTTGTATAACCCCATTTAATTTTTTTTTAGTAAAAAAACTCATGTTTGTGACATTTTTATTTTAACTTTAAATAAAAAGTTATTTATTTCATTTTCCTACCAAAGTGGATCTATGGGGTCCCCTTATTGACCCATGGATTTTATGGGTCGTCCATGGCACATCCAATAGGTTTAGGACATGTTTAAAGGTATTTTCATATTTTTATAATATCATTTTTACCTTAAATTTTACAAATTATCTTTAATCGCGATTAATTAAACTAAAAAGTTACTATTCACCAAAAAATTATTTTAATCCCATTGAACCAAATTTTACATCCTAATGACAACCATGTATATCGGATTTTTGAAAATAAAATCACAGAAGTGGTAATGTTTCATTTAAATGAAAAATCAGTTTTTTAACTACCACTTAATGGTTTCACTATTCATAAAAAATTGATGTTTTTCAGAACAATGCCAAAATTTCACCCTAAGATATAATTGATACTCCAAATTCAAAAATGATGTCTATTTTACAAAATTAGAAAACTATATAAGTTTCATTAATTAATTTTATATTTAATTCCCACTGTCACAACAAATAGCGTGTTTTTAAGAAACAATATATATCAAAAGATTGACAATTGTTTATGTCCAATTTCAAAGTGAAATTAATTCTGATGATCACCATTGGATATAATGGTAAAAATATAATCTAATTACACTTTAAAACCACTGAATAGTATAATTTATAACTATAAATTATTTTGATTAAAAAAGTTGTTTTTAAGTATTTTTCACTATTCATAAAAATTTGGAAGTTCTCAGAAAATTACAAAAAATTCAACTTAGGGTAATTTCGATATTACGAAAACAAAAATGAAGTCCATTTTGAAATATAAAATTTATATAATTTCAAAAAGTGGTTATTACTATTCATAACTGCTACTTTGATTGGTCGCGGTGTGTTAGAATCTTGAACTTGCGTACAATGCAAGCTATTGCATTATTGAAAGAGAAGCGTATCGTGAAAGGTTGGGGTGTTACATTCTCCCCTCCTTCAATAAATTGCATCCTCGCAATTTGAAATTGTTCTTCGAAAATAAAAGGTTGAAAATAGAAAATACCTTTGTGGAAAACCCACATCGGAAATAGGGTTAATAAAAATATAACATTAAAATAAAGAAAGAGAAGTACAAAGGTCACCCGAGATAGCCCATACTAGGATTCTATGAAAATATGGATATGGAGGAAAAAAACCATCATGGTCTGATGGAGTGTCGTATAAAACAGGATTAGGAGAGAGTTAACTACAAGAAAATCAAAAACTTGTGATTGGTTAAATGGTCATTGAATCCCCAGTTGGAAAAGTTAACCAACAACGTTTTTGTTTTAAGTTACCTTTCATAAAGTTGAGGAATTTATTTAAGAGATTTTCTAAGAACGTAAGGAAATATACTTATTTGTCATGTAGACTTTCATTCTTTAATAAATTTTTACCGAAAACCCATCCTTCACTCCAAAAGGTAATAAAACTCAAAAATATTCTATTTATCATAATTGTCTAAGGTTCCAAATGTTAACACATACCATTTAGATTAGGAAAACTTTTTTGTAATAACCAGGGACTTCCTGTAGGATAGTGGTAGGTAATAAAGGCCTGTCGCCCTATGGTTGTGGGTTCGATTCCTACAGCTTTGTCCGTCGCGACGGGTTATCCCCCAACCTTCAGGTTGTCCTTTTCCTAAAACAATAGTATTATAATATTCCAACAATAATCTTTATAAATGTTTTAACCTTAAACAATACTATCCAAAGTTCAACTTAATCCATTCCAACCTTTATAGTTATCCAAAATACTTCTGTCCAAACTCACAGTCCAAATTTTATAAAGAATGTAAACACAATGAAGATCCTTTTTGCCGTGTAATAACATGTGAACACCTTCATCATGTATTATTTTAAAACACTACAACATCCTGAATTACCATAAATCCTTTTTGATTACATTCATTATCCCTTATTCCTTATAGAATTCTAGATATACTCCTTCTATCCAAAAATTTATGCAAAACATTAATCAGTTTCAAGGAAGTCATGAATATCCAATATAATTTATCCAAAATCAATCTTGTATTATTACAAAATCAATATCTTAGTATCAGAACCATATTATGGTTTGTCTTTCTCTCAACCATATATTTTCCAAAAATTTAACCTTCTATTGAGTCACTTTTCTTGGTTCCACACAATCTCAAGTCTTTGATGAAATAGTACTGCAATACAATCCATATATACTCCATAATTATTATAACCAGTACATCATTGATACAACACTCAAATGACATAATTCTTTAATAACAAAAAAATTACTCTAATCATTCCTCCTCATCTGTGGTAGTATCATAACTTGATTATTATCTAATAACATCATTTGGGGAATACTCAGATGATTTGGACATTAGTTTGCGTAGTGTACCCACTCCTTGCAGATGAAGCATTGTACATTTGAAACCTTTTTTCTTACCCTTGCAGTCACGCACTCGGTGTCCTTTTTATCCACACTTGTAACAAACTCTCATTCCCTTCAGTCAATTTCCAAGGTGTTTCTTCCCATAGTTATCACATATTGGAATATTCGTCTTTTCTCTCGTCCCTTTATCCATCATTCTCTCTTCCATCCTTTTCTTCTCTTTCTTCCCTTCAAATCCATAAGACTCAGAGAATTCTTTACTTATCTTATTAACACATGATACTATATCTTCATATGTTGAGAACACATGGGAGACTATTTCCCTTCTAAATATTGGCTTAATACCATGAAAGATATGATCCTTCGTACTCTTTGGATCATACGTATTGATGTAGTTCACATTCCTTCTACTGGGCGCTATTTCTATACAATGGCATAAACCAGGTTAGTTTATGAATTGAAATGAATAATTCCAAACTTGTAATATACTTAATGTAAATTGAACGGTTTATGGACATAATCCATAATCATAGAAATGTTTTCTTTGAGGAAGTATATACTCATAAACCATCATAGTGGTTTGTAAAGAAAATGAGAATTATCCTTAGCATATCCCCCGGGAGTGTTGTAACCAAGAGTGCAGCAAGGCCCATTGTCGTGCACCAGTTCCCATTCGAGTCTAGCTCAAAGCGGTGTTTTCAGGTTTTACCCCTAGGTACATCTGTGCCAGAGCCGCCTCTACATGCTCGTATCCAGATAGGGATGTATTGCTCGGAAAACTCACAAAATCTCTATAATACCAAAATTCTAGGAAGTTCTTCAATACTAATCCTCAAATTCTATCTTAGGTATATGTGATCTAATAAGAGTTTATCTAAATCTAGCGTCTAAGGTTAGTACTAAACTGCCTCTGATACCAAATGTAACACCCTGACCCCAGTTACCCAGAGTCGGTGCGTTATTGCGTAACATTGTCATGATAACAAAAGATCAAGTCTTGAAAGAACGATTAGTTTAGTAGCATTGGAAACACTAGATACATTCATAAATGTTACATTACATCATAAAGTGAAAAACTACAATAACAAAGTCTCCGTAGTCCACACTCATATCCTCTTCTGACTATCCCTGTAGGTCATTCATAAAACACTTCTTCACATCCTGGAAAATATTAAAACATTGAAAGGGGTGAGCTCAGATGCTCAGTAAGGATAACAATATAGAAGAAGCTTTCATAAATAAACATAAACATTTAAGGCAATTTATAACTAAAACAAAAGCCTTTTAAACTTGAGCTTCAACATAATATGGAAAAAGTAAAATGAGATAATGACATTTACTTATTCACATGGATATTCTACTGATCGAATAATCACATGAAATATCAATAACGACTTTCATAATGATGGAATGCATAATTCCATACTATCATAACCACATAGCCAAGGCCTCATGCCAAGACTACAAATAAGATTTTGTCAAGGCCTCGTGCCAAGACACTAGTTTGTCTCATGAGACCTACCGATGCATCGAGGAGCTATAACGGGCTCCACCCATCACTAATTAAGTCCAATTGATTCCTCATATGAACAGGTTTAAACATATCATAAACCATAACATAATCGTATCACATAAAACATGCATAAAGGAAGCATAAAATTTTCACATTTCAATCACAAGATATCAACAAAACACATTGATATAATAAAAAAACACTTTCAAAACCATTTTCAATACCAAAATAAAAGAAAATTAAAACTTGGTATTTATTTTTCATTTAAAAAAAGTTATTGCTTGTAGAGGAAGCAGAAACTCAAATAATGGTCACGGTGGAAGAGAAGTCATTGTCGCCGCATACGTATGAAAAAAAAAACATTTCCATTTGTCGTTTAGTAAAACGCTTCATATAAAAAATATTTCTTTAGAATAAACGTAAAAGTCAAAGGGGTTTATACACCGTTTAAAAGAAATTTGTGTATAAAACAAAATATGCCTCAATGAATGAAGATTTAGACGAAGTCCCTTACAAAGATCATTTTTAAAAAAAAATAGATCTATTATGTGAATTCACTATAATTACACATAAAGAAAGTACAAATACAAGATAGGACATAATAATATCATGACATAATTTTAAAGTAGGAGATTAACCCAAAGAATAGAAATTGGGTTAAGAAGTTCCCTTACCTTGTGTCCGACTTGACTCGACCGTTATTTAACCTTCTGAATAATAAACTAGAGTTAATATCTAATTGATTAAGAACCTTTTTCAAGTTCATTATCCATTTTATATCACCTATTACAATGTTATGAAAATTATGTAGTCATTTAAGTTAATAACGGTGGTTTTGTCGATCTTTGGTACTTGAGTCAACAATAAACTTCTTAAATTAAGAGATGTTTATGTGGTAGAATATCCATTATATCCAGAATTATATTAATGATTTATATATCATATATATCCTATATATCCAGTATATACATGCATTTATAATATTACATAACATTTAGAGGTAAGAAATGAAATGCACCGTTCATGGATACGGTAAGCCGTACGTACGCATGAACGCTACTTTCATTTCTATTTCGTATTTAATGGAATGAAGTTATAATTATATAAAGGTATAATATAATTCCAGTATAATATAATGTATAATACCATTTAATCTATCCTTTATACATTCCACATATGGCATTAACTATTCAAATCACTTTGAGGGGGCGGTAGTCCGCACTTCCTAAAATGAAATTATCGCGTTTACCCATAATGTAAATCGTAAAGGTATGCCATAAATGAAAAATAAAGAATCATGAGAAAAACAAAAACATAATATATATCATATATAAAAATAGTTTCATCATAATTTCCCCCATAAGAGGTGTTAAAAGAAGATTGAACAATCATCGTTTCGTGAGGCAGAAATTTGCAAACCACAGAAACAGTATGTTCTTTAACCATTAGACGAAGGTGTGTGTAAGTGTAAATAAAATACTTCTCATAAAAACATCCATGTATATTGAGGATACTGGTGTTGTTACATAATAAAGTAATAAAAAGATTTTAGGGGGTTGGAGAAGAAAAATAAAACAAAAGAACACAAGAGAAGACATTACCTTAAAATCGGGTAACTCTTTTTTAATTTGATCCAAAGGCTTCCTTGGGAAGAATTTTTCCCAAAGTGAGGCTTCTAGGAGTAAGAGAGGGAAGTTTAGGGAGTATTTGGGAAGAGGTTGGCTGAGCCAAAAGGCTTTTATGGTGTGAGTAAGGTGGTAGTGGTGGGGGCCTTTTATAAGAGGAGAGGAGGGGCACTCTTGGAAAGTCATGAAATATTACTTTATTATATAATGAGTATCGGATTTTAAAGGTCCCAAACTTATATATTTATAGGGTAAGGTGATAAGGGTTCAAAATATACTCATCCAATAGGTTTTTGACAAGTGTAAGTCTTAGATTTTACATTATCTTTTTATTTTATTTTAATCGTTAATTAATGAGGTAATCGTTGCATCATCATGGTGTCATAAACAATTTAATTTGTTTAATGTATAAAAATTATAAAACAAATATCATGATGTAGGAAATATTATTATATTTATAATGAATATTTATATTGAAATATATGAATTGTATAACCCCATTTAAAAATTGTTTTTGTAAAACAAGTCATGTTTGTGACATTTTTATTTTAACTTTAAATAAAAAGTTATTTATGTCATTTTCCTACCAAAGTGACTCCATGGGGTACCCAAGTTGACCCATGGATTGTCTTGGTCTGACATGACACATCCAATAGGGGTAGGACAAGTGTAAAGGTATTTTAGTATTTATATAATATCATTTTTACCTTAAATTTCACTAATTACATTTAATCGCGATTAATTAAACTAAAAAGTTACTATTCACCAAAAAATTATTTTAATCCCATTGAACCAAATTTTACATCCTAACAACAACCATGTATGTTGGATTTTTGAAAATCAAATCATAGAAGTGTTAATGTTTCATTTAAACGGAAAATCAGTTTTTTAACTACCACTTAGTGGTTTCACTATTCATCAAAAATTGAAGTTTTTCAGAACAATGCCAAAATTTCACCATAAGCTATAATTGATATTCCGAATTAAAAAATGATGTCTATTTTACAAAATTACAAACATATAAGTTTCATTAATTAATTTTATAATTAATTCCCGCTGTCACAACAAATAGCGTGTTTTTGAGAAACAATATATATCAAAAGATTGACAATTGTTTATGTCCAATTTCAAAGTGAAATTAATTCTAATGACCACCATTGGATAAAATGGTAAAAATATATTTTAATTAAACTTTAAAACCACTCAATATTATAATTTATCACTATAAATTATTTTGTTTAAAAAAGTTGTTTTTAAGTATTTTTCACTATTAAAAAAATTTGAAGTTTTCAGAAAATTACAGAAAATTCAACTTAGGGTAATTTCGATATTACGAATACAAAAATGAAGTCCATTTGAAAATATAAAATTTATATAATTTCAAAAAGTGGCTATCACTATTCATAACTACTACTTTGATTGGCCACGGTGTGTTAGAATCTCGAACTTGCGTACAATGCAAGTTATTGCATTATTGAAAGAGAAGCGTATCGTGAAAGCTTGGGGTGTTACATTATTAGTTTCATTTAGTTGTTTTTTTGGATTCTTTTATGCATTTATTTGGTCCTATAGTTTATGGTTTCCTAAAATGTTCTTTATTTTGTTTATTTATTTTAGTTTTTTATTGAGAAAAATCCTTCCCATCAAGATTATCTTTGATTCCCAACACTAGTCACTAACTCGAAAGGATTGGGAACACATATTGGGCCTTGTCACAGACCAGGTTAGGTGTTGGGTTAGATGGTAGCCCAACCTGGTTTATGAAAAATGTTTCATAAAAGAATCAATGGTGACTTGTTCCTTCCTTTATTTGAAATTTCAACCCGATTTTATGTTATTATTCATAGATAAAGAGATATGGGTGTGTATATCTCTAATATTTTTCATTACAACTCCCATTCCATTTGTTTTCTCATGAGAATTTTCATTGTATTGTCCATTAAATTCATTATTAACACGATTCCTATTGATTCCTGACATTGACTATAACCAAAATTGATATTGTGAGTATAAATAATTAACAATTAGAGTGATCAAGAATATGATAAGAAAAATCTTTTCTAAGATATCCTAATTTATGGTACCTTCCTTTAACTAATATAGTTTAGTTTAATCCTATATCACTTTTCTTTTATCATAAGTTGTTTTAGGTTATAATTTCTTATTATTCATAACATAATCCTTGAAAATAACTAAATCCTACCCTGAATCTAACTGAGCTATCATGAGTATAACAAACATGTATATTACATCATTTTAGATGGAAATTCAATAAATTCATAGTAATTAACACCCCATAATCACAAGGTTGGGTGTCTTTAGAGACTATATACATAATAAAATTATTTATGAACAACCTTCAAAATACACCACAATCATTTTTCACACATGGCTCCCTTCTAGGATTATTTAACTTAATAAATTTCTTTACAACTTGTGGAAGGGGAAACATAAGAAATGTTGAGCTCATATGCTTAGTAATGGAAAACATACGTGATACCAATAAACGATCATAAGTGAGAATAATATGAGCATAAGGGTATGATAAAATAATCTAGGTATATGATCATAACATATTAAATTCATACCCAACTAGTCATAGATCATAAATCAAGATTTATGGTATAAATATTTCTCATAATATTAGATATCAATCATAAGAGTGTTTAAACAACACTTAGTCATGATCCATGTGAGATTAAAATTAATATACTTTATAAATGTTTGGAACATACATAAGCATATAAAATAATTTCTCTTTTCATGTATCACTTCTATTACCACCATAAAAAAATTTGATAGATCCCCATAGTCGATTGGGTTTACTCTATATTACCTTTAATCTTTGGTGGAAAAAGTCCCATAGGAATTTGTGTTCACTCCCTATTCCTTTTAATATCATATCATGGAATATAAATATTTAAACAATACAATGGATATATATATAATTCTGACCCCACATGTCATATAATGAAAACCATACATAAATATCCCATAAAAACCTGAAAACATTATAATTACTACATTGTTTAATTAACTTGTGAGAAGAAACACGTTTCATGAAAAATTATATAAAGAATGTGGATAATTCATCAAAATAAAATTGATATATGGTATCATTATATAATTTCCACATTAAATAATAATAATCTTTAAATTATATTGGCATTGATGAGCATATGTTCATAAAGCATTAAGAATATGCTTTGAAAAAAAAAGAAATATCTACTCTTCTTGGTAAATTTAAAAATGATTTAAAAAAATTGAATTAGATTTTATTTTAAAAAACATGATAAAATTTAAATGAATATTATCTATGAATAATGGACATGAAATAAAAAAAGGTGGTTATATGGAAAATAATAATAAAAATATTCAATTCTCACTTTTGTAAAAAAAGTCAAAAGTGACCTGTATAGAAAATTTTGAGCAAATTACTTTTATTGGAGACATATTTACAATTATATTACTATATTATATTCACTTATAGTTTCTTATTACTCATTTTGTAATAACTATTTCTAAGACCAAGACTCTTCCTCCCCAATAGTTTCAATTCCATGATTTGCATTCGAAGAATTAAGAAAAGGAGAATAAATCATAGAAATATGACCAAAATTATCAACCTCATTACTCTATTTTTTTTCCCAAACTCTCCCCCACACTCGATACATTAAACCATTTATAAATAGGTGTGATAGTTACCATAACCAGCATACAAACATCCTCAGAATGACTATATGAGATAACATCCTTAGAGAAAGTAGGGGAAGGGTCCTCAAGCTCATCTAAGAAAATATTGAACTCTGATATAGATAATTCATTATCCATGTAATTCAAAGAAGTATGGATATACCTATTATCCACAACTAGTAAAATATATAGAAGCTCCCCTAACACACTCAAAATAGATTAAGAAAACTTATCTTTAATAAAAGTATGAAAATGAATAAATATAAAATTAAGATCAGTATTGTAACCTTAATTTTCAGAAGAATAAGCACCATGAACAAACTCATACCCCTCATGTTGAAAATTAAATGAAGTGGAACTAGGGTTGGGTATATGGGAGTTCCATAAAATTTGATTAATATGTTGAGAAATAGAATCCGTAAGAAAACTAGGTTTAGGATAGAACACTATAAGGTCCTGAGAAATGTATTTCTTAATTTGGTACTCAATTCTCCCCAATATTCCTAGTTCTTATATAGATTTAGATTCAAAGAATATGATTCAATGTGAGAGGGAATTTAACATTGATCAAAATAAAACAAACCCCTACCTCATTCGTTTGTTGATGTTGATGAGGAGGGAAGTACGATCGTCGATTGAAGATGTCCTACTTTGGAGGATGTCTCAAGGAAGAAGTAAAAGTCGTGCGTCGGCATTCTTCGTTGGAGGAGCATTCTTCATTGGAGGAGCGTTCTTCATGGAAGGAGCTCTTCGTTGGAGAAGTGTAATTCTCCCAAATTCTATCTCCTTCTCCTTTTCCAAAAACATTCTCCCAATCCACACAAAAATGAATTAGAAAACATTATAGAATATGTTGGCATACTTTCAAATCTTTTTAATTAATTAATTGATTTGGTATAATTAATTAAAGGGGGTGGCACCATTAAAGTTCGGGGAGTTTAAGAGGCTTCCCCACATTTAAGAGGGAGTTCAAGGGGGTTTTAGTCTTGGGTGGTCCCCACCACCATAACCTCTCATGGGAGGTTTAGTTATGGTGGTCCCCACCTCCATAACCTCTCATGGGAGGTTTAGTTCTAGTGATCCCCACCTCTCAACATCCACATTGGAGTTCCAAAGAAAATGAAATGTTACACAATTTTATTTCATTTTATTCTTTCACAAAAAACCCAAATTCTATATTTCACCCCCGACCTACTGTGGTCGAGGTGAAAGTCTTTTTAATTGAATATCGGCAATACGAGTTCAACGGTGCCCTCATATTTCAATTCCGAGCACCAGTTCAAAAGTTACAAAAACTCACTCGTACGTTTACTAAACGTACCTAAAAAAAATTCTGAAATTCTTTCCAGGCACATTGGGCCTCAGAATCATGCACTGTCATTTTTTGTAGACTCGTAAAATTTCCATTTAATTAAAAAATATTACATGGAAATTCTAGGTCTTTACAACATTGGAAAAGAAATTATAATGAATTGGATAGGTAAGAAGTTCCATAAACTAAAGGTATATTCATATTGTCAATATTTTATTCTTTTTCATTAAATAAAATATTCTTACAACATTAATGTATTTAAATATAGGAAACGAGAAAGAATAGAAAGGTTATGGAGTCAAATCTGAAGCAATTCAGAAAGGGTGATTCTTATGTCATCCTAGGGGAGATCACTATTTTTATTTACCAGATTGGATTGATTCAACATTGTAATAAGTGTTACCAAAACATTTATCTTAGTTTTCAACTAGACACAACGAGACATTATTTCATTTTTGAATTAAATGTTTTTATGGTACTTTAATACTAAACTATTATCTTAAAAACTCTAGAATCACATTTATCTATTGTAATGAATGAATAATATAAAATATAAGACTCTAAACCAATTATTGAAAGACAATTAATTATAAAATAAAACTGATATTAGTTGAAATGTTTATACGAATATAAGTGTTTCAGTCCCAACTGAGCTAAGTTGTTTGATATAAAAAAAATACTTATCTTATTTTAGAAAACAAATCCTTTTTAAATAATGGTACATCAAAAATATTTTATATTTGGTTCAACATGGACACATGAACTATTCAAAAACAAAAGCAACTTCATGAGATTCTTTTAGGTAATTTTATAAATGCTCAGTAAAGTAAATGGGTGCACCTAGTATATATTGGCGAATCTCTTACCTAGAGTGTCAAAGAATATCTTATCAAAGTAATCATTTATCATATAGGTTGAGTAAAAGATATCCCTAGCTGATATTTCATTATATAAAT
Organism: Viscum album; assembly: GCA_963277665.1. Taxonomy (NCBI): domain Eukaryota; kingdom Viridiplantae; phylum Streptophyta; class Magnoliopsida; order Santalales; family Viscaceae; genus Viscum; species Viscum album. Next base: position 806,753,382 of record OY728126.1, on the reverse strand, counting down.
CAACATCATGATGTTATTAAAAATGAAGATCAATGATGAGACTTATATTTATTGAAAATATTCCATTATTCCCTTACAGAAATATTTTATAAATAAAAGTGAAACAAAAAACCATATTCCAACTATATTATCTAATGGAAATCATATCAAATGCAATATGATAAGAATCCATTAGGACACAACCAAAAGTGTTTCTTGAAAGCCTTTTTTAATATATGGACTTATCTACAATAAAAAATCAAAACACTACAATGAATCATAGTTAATGATCCTATAACCACTATGGATATTAACCACTAGTCGAGATTGACTATATTTCTCTAAAAGAAGGCTATATCATTAAGGATGGTGGGAGTATACTTAACTTTTATTGGTCAAGGATCTAAATGCAAATTATTTGGAATATGAATACTTGAATCCACTAATCTTGGTGGGAGGAGTAGTTCCAGAGACACATAAGGCACTATAATTATTTTCAAAGAGGTGGTTTATATTCACCATGGTGGGAGATACCAATAATATTATTTTAGAACAAGGAATCCAATAAATAAATAGTAAATGGTAATATTATGGGATAGAAAATAATTCATAAATTCAATTAATTTACTCCAAGAATCAATATTCGAGGATTCCAAATTTTGATTGTTTCAAAGACTTAATACTGCTAGTGAGTATTTAAGAGAAAATAGTCATGGATGATACAAGATGGTACCAAAAAAGCCTGATTGATTATTGAAATTTTATACAACAAAAAATCTTATTCACCTCTCATCATAACTAAAATCCCTTTTAAATTCTACTTGTCAAAGCATACTTCTATCATCATAGTATTGGGATATGGATTGTTAAGGCCACCTCAATTGGAGGAACCCTCATAGAATATGTATATATGATTGGACAAAATGGAGACCCTATGATATATATATTCTAAGAAAAAATAAAATGGTTCAGTGACCAAAATAAATTCCAATAATATATTCATATTATATAAATTATTGCATGTACAAATTTTGAATAGTGATCCTAGAATATTAATTTGGAAATGAATGAGTGACATGTGTCTCTAACCGGTTAGTGAGAGAACTATATGTTTTCTAGATTAATATGTTGATAACATATGAAAACAATTATGGTGTCTTACTAGTGTTTTTTAAAATTATGGAATGAGATTTCTCTAAGTTTAAATTTAAGTAGAAACCGTTTTCTGGGAAAAAAGATCTATAAAAAAGATCTACGTTTTCAAAATCTTTTCATAGTACATATATTAACATTGTTTTGATAAATAAAAGTTAAAACAATTCAACGATGAATTGATGTTGGCATATAATCCTTATAGTAGAACATGCATGATCATTGAAAGATATTATAGGGTTTAAAATAGTTTCACAAGCTTAAGTTGGAGGAATTTATCTCACATTATAGGATATGTACTGACATTATATATTACTGATACATGATGCATAAAAGTAAAATATCAAACATGATTCAATATAACTGTATAATCTTGTAATTAGAAACCTCTAATAGTACTTGGAAAATTAGAACTGGATGAGTTTCTGGTGTCTGTAAAAGATGGAATACTAGTGATCATTGGAATTGAATGTTCATATTTGATAAGTTCTATTTGATATATTATCACATAAATGAATACGGTAATATATGACAACCCATATCGTTAGTACGATTTATTTCAAGATTTATTATATAAAAACACTAAGTAAAACCCAGAAGATCAAGAAGCCTAGTGTCCTTGGGAGATTATGTACATAGAACATCAACTTGATATATCGATTCAACAATATTATTGAAAACATCCTTAAACTGTTTCTAATATTCATAGATTTTAAAACTACATGGGGTAACAAGAGGAAATTCATAAGAAATGGGTGGGTTAATATACCCAATAATGGAATAATGAAATAATAACACGTTGAAAGTATCATATGTTATTCAATATGATTTTCAATGTGAAAAAATGGGTAATAATAAAACATACACAAAGAATCATGGTAAATGATGATAACATAAAGGAAACATGGGAATGTGGAAATAATATTAAATATGACATCATAAACATAGTTCAATGTAAACTGCCATGAAATCATAACATAGTAGAAAATGTTCCATAATAGATCAATTTTACTACCTAATACCATACAAGACATCTCATGAGTCTAAAAAATTACCCAATTCATTGGATCACCATAGAATTTTGGGCACACATGTCACTTTTATATCATGTATATGCATAAGTATGCCACATAGATCACTTAAAAGAGGATAATATTTCATCAAATTTAATATAAAGATTAAGGAGTGTGGAATAAATACACATAATTCCCCAATAAAATAAATATATTTATTTATAGGTGAATACCATTAGTGGAAATGATGATTCTATGAACATACAAATGTTTGTCTTGGAAAAATAAAAGGGCAATTTTGGTGACATAATGGTGGAATATAATGAATCATGGGTTGGATTAATGAGATTGAAAGCTATCAATAATAACTTGGAAATAATAATGTTATCAACAGAGATATTTAAGAACACAATCCAACATTTACAATTCAAAATTAAAAGGAATAAGAGAAAAAGGGAGATTAAAGAAAAGTTTGATATGGGAAAATCATAGGATAATTTTGGCAGGATAATAGGGGTACATAATGAATGATATGAGAATATAATGAGAGTGAAAGGGTTATATAAAAACTTGAAAATAATAATTTTACTAAGAGGTATGCATTATAATATTCCCCAACATAGAAAAATGGAAAACCAACTCAGAACACAAAGGAGGTGGTTGAATAAAGACAAGGAGAGGATCCCTTACCTTGAGAGGGTGTTTTGAAAAGTTTTGGAGGATATTTTCTTCGGGGTTGGGGAACCTTGGGAGGAATATATAGTGTAAAGGGAGGATTATAGTATTTCTTAAGGGGTTATTAGTGAATAGTAGTTTGATATTGGATGTGTTTATATAGGAAGGGGTGGGGTTCTTTATCATTTTCCAGACTTATGTTTCACACTCAATGTAACAAAGCAATAAAAACAAAACAAATCCATGGGTTTTTTCCTATTGTTTCTTCAAAATAAGAGTGTTTTTAATTATTTTATAATGAAATTAACCAATAAAATTAAAATAATACCCTTAGTGATGTGGAAGTGTGTCATGTTTACAAATAATTAATTTTAAAATCTTAATATAAAATACAGTTTTTGGAGGATTCATAAAGGGTTTATAAAATTAATCAAATAACCTCAGAAGAAATTATTTTAATGGGAAAAAATATAATTGTGTTTTTATAAATTTTATTTCATAGATTACATCACTTTTTATCATTATGATGTTATAACACATGCCATATTTAATTTTTACCCAAAAATTCAACTATCTTAGAATATTATGAGAAATTTATCGCTGGATAATTTCATTGTACTGATTCTAATAAAAATATTTTTTATCAAAATAATTATCAAAATATGATATATTAAAATATTAAATTAAAATCCCCATTTATTAAAAATAATATTTTTACAATAATAGTTTTTTGACCCTTATAAAAATCACATTTTCACTTTCTAAAATTATATTATCATTTATATTTAATAATAATATTTTTTTAATGTATAATTTATTTCAGAAATTTAGGAATTCATCAAAATGAATGTCTTAATTAAAATTTCATATTACCCAAAAACATAATTTGAATTTCTCCATATTAAATTTAATTTTTATAAAACTCATTAATTAATATTTTATAAAGTAAAATATGATAAAGAATAAATATAAAAATTATTTTATCAAAAATAAAATATAAATATTCATACTATTAGGTATGATATACATGGACATTTATTAAACTAGAAAACACTCTAAGGGTAAGGAGTGTGATGGTACTATTTTCATGGGGTTCTTTAGCGTACATGGTTTGGGTCATGATCTCGATGATCTTGAACTTATCTTATTAATGTTTTTTTATCATTATTTAGTTGTTGAATCTCAACTTGGTATTCATCAAGAGAAAAGTACAGAGTTGTTATATCCTTGGAAGCTCAAATAATTTGGATTGATAGGGTATGATGGTACTGGTCAAGGATATCACTTCTTTCGTCTGTGTTAATTATATTTATCAGAACCCTTAATATACACTAATCATATGATCACATCTCAAGGACTCTATTTTAATCAATCATGAGGCCTAACAGTCTTTTTAATTGGATAAGATATATCTTAAAATGGTCGAATATTTTAAAATAACTGCATGTATTTTCTATAACCATATTACATAATAGGGAATTTAATTCAATAAAAAATTAATTCCATTTATAAAAATATAGGTCATTAAATTATTCCCACCTTCATAAATTTAACCCTTGAAATTTTTGTTTCGTACACTAATAGTGATGATGGTACTTTTTGTTTCATCTCCTCTTTCGGTTCCCTTGTCATTTCCTCAAAATTATGGTTCTACCACAACACTTTGACTAGGTGAGTTATCATGATTTTAAGAACTTTTTATCTACAATCTATGATATTAACCAGTTTCTCCTCATATGAATATCATTATCCATTTTTACCACCTATACACTCTATACATGTGAGGGGTATGGTATGTACTTTATTGAGAGGGACACATAGAACACATTATGTATTTAAGATATGTTATGTGGGAGTGTAAGTCTATAGGCCATAGATCCAATATGATCAAGGATATAAATGGGGATAATGTATCTTGGACTATGATTTCCTTTCTTCCAAAACCTCATGACATTATTCCATAGAAATATGTGAAGTAACACTTTATCATAGACCTTAAACTCTAGGTCTCATCGTTGATTGTCTGTATAGATTTTTTATTCAAATTTGTTTAGATTTCATGTGATGTTGAAAGTTTTTAACCATCATTTTCATCTCTTGGATAAGATCCTGTCACATCGAATTCTTCTCTCCAACTTCATCCCAACATGTTTGAGTCTGACACCTCTTCCAATATTGAGACTCAGATGGTTCTATTTGAATGCTATAATGGGAACTATTTTTATATTATAAATCTATTTTGTCAAGGTAAAAATACCAATATACTTGGATATCCATTGGACATGACCTCAACATATCTTTTATAGTTTGAACGGTCCTTTCAGACTGAAAATCCCTTTGAGGTCGACAAGCAGTGATGCGGCTTAGTTTTGTATTTAAATATTATTGAAATATTCTCTAAAACCATGATGTAAACATAATATTTCTATAAGATTTAGTAGAGAGTTAAACTCTATGTAGTCTTACCACATTTATTATTTATATCTTGATGAGTTTTTAAAGAGATAAATATACTTTTATAACAATGAAATAAGATTACTTGGTATGGTGATCGACTACCACATTGATGGAAGTTTTTATATTAGGTTTCCTGGGAAGTCTTAAGATGAAATCTATGGTTACGTTTTACCATTTTAAAACTGTTATGGGAAATGGTTTCATCATACACTTAGACTTCTATCATTCCACCATGACTTATTGGCCTACAAATCTTTGAGATACAAACTCCGCCAAATCTATGTTCATGTTATTACACCAGAAATTTTTCATCAAATATCTACACAACTTACTGATTCTAAGATGAACATAGAGTATGATATATGTGCATCATATAGATGTTCAATCATTATTTATGGTTTTTATGGGACACATATCCAAGTGACAAACCTTATAAATCATTTTTTAGAAAATCTGTACTCCAGAATATTCCCTACCTTCTTTTGAAGTAACTCATCACTATTCTGATCATCCTCGATTCTCTCAACAATGGATGAATTAGATGTTATTTTAGAAAGATAGGATGAATATCATTTTAATATTCTCATATACATTATTTTCATGTCCATGAATATTGTTTCCCCTGAAATCCTCATCATGGATAGAGTTGTGGGATCCATTATACTTATAGCGTATGTCTCATTGTTCACCTTCATAGGATGGTAATGGATTTAAAAATAATAATTCTTAATCAGATCTAACCACCTAAATAGGTGAATTTTCATCTCCTTTTGTATGAATATACAATTTAGGATTTTATAGTCCGTATCTATATTACACTTATCCCCATATAGATAATGTTTCCAAATCATTAACATGTAGATCACTATGTCTAATTCTAGATCCTGATTTGGATAGTTTTTCACATGGACCATTAGTTTATGGGAGGCATAGGCTATCACATTATTATTTTTCATGATTACACAACCTAAGAACATTTTTTTAATAATCACTATATTTCAAAAATCCTAAACCAATGGTTGGTAATGTGAGTAAATTTTCACTGATTATCCTCTACTTCAACTCTGTAAAACTTTCCTCACATTCATTATTCCAAAAAAAATAACTCTTATATAAGTTATCTAGGTAAGGGGTATTTACAAACATGATAAGTTTATCAAAAATAAATTTTAATAACCTTACAATTCATGTAAACTATGGATTTCCATCATAGAGGTTGGTTTAGGAAACCCTTCAATCATCTATATTTTTAAAGGATCTATAGATATATCTTTTTTGGTGATGGCTTGCCCCTAGAAAGTTACTTGGTCTGACTAGAACTCACATTTAATTTACTTTTCATACATATTTTCTTTCTCCATGGTTCTTACTAGAGTATTAAAATGTTCTTCATGTAACTCATTAATTTATGAGTAGAAAAGAATACCATCAATACAGAATACCAATTTTTTTGAGGTAATCTCTAAAGACTCTATTAATACCATACATGAATATTCTTGGATAATTTTTGAGTACAAATGGAATAACTATAAACACATAGTTCCCATACCTTATATGAAATAATTATTGAGGATATCCTTTTTCTTCACATTTACTTGAAAATATTCTGAACAAATATCCACCTTAGTGAAAAATGGTCTCCACATTGCTTATCCAACAAGTCCTAAATCTTTGGTAGATGATACTTATTATTTATTTTGATCATGTTTATCTCACAATAATCAATGTATATGTGCATTGGGACATCCTTATTTATGATTAGGAGGACTTGTGAACCCAATAGTGAAAAACTTGGGAATATAAACCCTTTATCCATATTCCCCTATAGCTGCTTCTTCAGCTCCTTGATTTCAGTAGTGACCATTATATTTTAAGTCAGGGATAATGGAAAATACGAATTTATAGGAGGAAGAAGAAAAAAATATTTAGGAAACACATCAGTTTATTCCATTGTAATTGGAATTTCAATAAGGATTATCAATTACTTATTCTCAATCATTTGAGTTATATATGATTTCCCACATGGAAATTACATCTATGCATGAGATGTTGACACTAAAGAAGATTTATCCCCCACCTTGCACTCTTATAGAATCAGAGTGAGTTTTGTGATATATATGGTTATTTCCTTCTCTTATTAATTTACGCTGGCTCCATGTAAGGAAATCCAATACATATGAAAAATTACATCAAATTCTGCCAAAGGTGATTTGCAATGTTTTTTTTGGGAAGTTCACCTAACAAAATTTAACAATAAAGGAGTACTATAATTTCCCCATTTTTTGTTTTCATCAACATATCTACTTATATTATTTTATTATATATTAAAAGTTCTACTAAACATTTTGTATTTTAACTCAAGCATTGAACCATGGAAAATATGCATGCATTTCACTATTTGATTCTTGTTCTAACCATATACTTTATCCAAAATAGACATTAGGATGATAATTCTCAAACTATTAGACAAATAAAAGGAAAACTATGACCTTTAAAAGGATTAATAATCAATAAAATATATTTCCTAACCTATGATTTTTTAGGATTCATTCTAAGTCATCCACAATCTATTTAAGAAAATAAAATCTTATGGGAATTTCCCCCTTAAGAGTTTTTTAACGAGATTATGAATTTAACAAATCGTATCCCCTAGGATTTTCAAATGTAGTATAAAATAAGTCCCACTATCATACACTACTTCATAATCGAGTCTATCTCAATACACGATTTTCAGGGTTTTTACCCCTAGGTTCATCTATTTGAGATTCCCAACCACTTGTAGTATTCATAAATATAAGTATTTTATTGGAAACCACTTACTCTATACTTTACCAATTTTTATGGATATTTTCCTATGATTATTATTATCCCTAACAATTTATATAGTGTTTTATAATCCTAATCCCAAAAATAAAAAGACTTTCCTATGATACCAACTATGACCACCCATTTATTTAATACACTATACTTGATGATTTATTACAAACAATCACTCAGTATAACCAAAAACATCGATAATACTAGTGTCTTTGGGATAATAGGTACAAAACACAACAGCATAACACATGCGAAAATCAAAATTATTGAAAACTTCTTTATTATGCATATAATAATCTATATCTTTTAAGACTACACGGGATAACCCAAGGAAATACAAAAGAAAGAGGTGAACTATAAATCCCAACAAGAAAATAAATAAAGTATAACATGATGAAATTATAGCATGTTAGTCAATATAAATTTCAATGGTACATAAAAGGGGTGAAAATCATAACATGAACTTTAGATCATGGTATACAATGATAACATGAAGCTCACATAGGAATGTAGAAACAATATTAAACATGATATCATAAACATAGGTCTAGGATAACATCCCAAACATCATAAAATGGTATAATAAGTCCCAAAATATATTTTTTTTACTCCATGATCCCATGCATGACATCTCATATGTCTAAAACATTAACCAATAAATTTAAGCACTATAAAATTCCAGGTGCAACTGTCTCTTTCATATCAGGTACTTGCATATGTGGGCCACATAGATCATTTGAAAGAGGATCCTATTTAATCAAATTGAATCCCATGATTAAGGAGTGTGGAATAAATACATGGAATTACCTAATATAATAATGATATTTATGTCTATTTGAATACCCTTGAGTGTAAATGGAAATGATATTCACAAAACAAAGGTTTGGCATGGAAAAATCATAGGAAGATTTCGATGTCATAACATTGGTACATAATGAATCATGGGAGGGTTTAATGATAATGAAAGGGGTATATAACACCTAAAAATAACAATTTAAGTAATAAGGATATGTGATAACATAATACAACATAAACAATTTGGAATTAAAATATATAAGACAAATAAGGTGATTGAATAATAGTTTGGCATGAAAAAATTACAGGATAATTTTGGAAATAAAAAAGCGGTACATAATGAATCATGTGAGGGAATAATGAGAGTTAAAGTGGTATCTCATCACTTGTAAATAATAAGGGAAGTAATATGGATTTTTATAGCATACCCTAGCAAGAAAAATTGAAAAGGGCATAAAATAAAGGAGGTGTTTGAATAAAGATAAGAAGGAGTGGATCCCTTACCACGAGATGGTGTTTTCAAAAGATTGGGAGGATCTTCTTGAGAGTTTGGGGAAACCTTGGGAGGCGTCTATAGATGAATGAAAAAATAATATTTATTATAAAATTATTTTGAGTGAATATTAATTGGAGCATGATTGGGTTTATATAATAAAAGAGTGGGGAGTTATTTTTTATTTTCAAAACATAGGTTTTAGAATCTATATAATAAAGTTATCAGAACCAAAAACATACCATGTTTTTTTACCATAGTTTCCAAAAAATAAGAGTGGTTTTAATTATTTTATATGGAAGTTAATGGATCAGATTAAAATAATAGCCTTGGTGATGTAGAGGTGATTTATGTTTATAAATAATTTAGTTTAAAACCATAATATATAATATTGGTTTTATAGGATTCTTAAAAGGTTTAAAAAATTAATCAAATAACCTAAAACAAATTATTTTAAATTATAAATATATATTTGGTCACAGATACCTTTTATAGCATATATTATACTATTTTTTGGTCATTATGATATCATAATAAAAACCATATATTTATACTATATGTATTTTTTACTCTAAAAGATAACTCTCTCAGAAAATTATGAAAAATTAAAAGTTGAATAATTTTGACATGATGATTCCAAAAATAATAATTATTTTATGAAAATAATTTTTTAAATTTTATAAATTAAACATTAAAATTTAAAAAAATGTTTATTTTAAAATATTGGGTTTTTACAATAACAGTTTTTTGACCCTTATAAAAATTAAATTTTCATTTCATAAAATTATATTACCATTTATATTCAATATGTAATATTTAATAATAATATTTTATTAAAATATAATTTATTTTAAAATTCCATTATTTCATCAAAAGTAATGTCTTGATTGAAATTGTATATTATCCAAAAAATACAATTTTATTTTTTTTATTTTGAAATCTAATTTTTATCAAAATAATTTCTTAATTATGTATATAGAAAAAATAATAAGGGTTAAATATAATAATTATTTTACTAAATATAAAATTTACATATTTATAAAATTAGGATTGAGATATATGTCTCTTTAATAGACCAAAAAGTTTTCTAAGTGTAAGTTGTGAGATGGTGAGATTTTCTTGGGATTGTTTGATGTACAAGGTTTGGTCCATGATCTTAATGAGCTTGAACATCACCCATAAATGGTTTATATCATTATTTTTTTTCAAGTATCATATTGGTATTAGTCAATGGAAGATAACAAATATGATATATCCCTGGAATATCTAATAAATTGGATTCATAGGATATGATCCTACTAGTCTAGAACATCACTTCGTTCATTTGTATCAATTGGATTCATCATAACCCTTAATATACGCTAATAATATGATCATTTTTCAATAACTATATTATCAATGGTAATGATTCTTAATGGTATTTTGACTTATATAGGATATAAAATATAACAGTCTAATAAAACCAAATATGTCCTTGTGTTTTCTATAACCATAATACATAATAGTGTATTTAATTCAACCATAAATGGAGTTTCATTTATGAAAGTTTAGAAGATTATATAATATTCTATAAGAGATTATTACAACCAATAGAAGACCTATCTAAAATATCTAAGTATGTTTGAGCTTCATATATAGTGAAAGGAGTGGTATAGAAACATCTTATTCCAATTTTGGTTAATATCAAAAGTAATATTTTTATAATTATCATGAAAAAAATGACTATGATCTTCATTAGGATGTCAAGACGTGATATGGGAACAAGACATGGATACTAAATTATATCATTGCTTGAGGGATTTTATCAAGGTATTAATGATGCAGTAATTGAATCCTCTACAATGACATGTGGATTTTCCATCCATATCAATAGAAACATGATTGGCCTAACAACTACAGCCATGCATAGTGAAATCATGTTTTTACATGTAAGAACTAATCAATTTCTAATAGTTTGATCTATTGCATGTGGGAGTTTTTTGGATTTGGTAACCTTGAACCAACTACTTATTATTTGGATTATATGTATATTCATATAATTTAATATTAATTTAAATATATTTTCACATATAGATTTTTTTCAGTATAAAACTGATTTGATAATGTCCTAGGGTATCTGTCACATTGATAAGGCCATATCTGTTCCCCAGTATTATGAGATCATTGAAGTGTTATGAAATTATTCTTAACATATAGTTATATGGTTGGATAACATACTATTTTGGGGAAAATAGTATATAGAGTGTTAGGTGAGAGTACTCATAAGAGGATGATACTTTGTCCCATGATGTTTTCCAATGGTAATTCCCAAGACGAGAGGTTATGAGAATAGACACACTAACATGAATTCCTCAAGTTTTGGTGTCATCATATATTCTTATCTATGATAATTTTTAATGGGTTTTAAACTTTAATATTATTATTAATTAATGTTAAAACTCACACACTTAGTGTATTTTTATAATCCATGATGATAATAGTTTATAGAGAAGCTGGATGCATTGGGTGCGCCATAAGTGATGTGATATTTAAATATTAGTCAAGGAAGTATTTTTATCCTCTATATTTATGGAAGACGATATCTCACCCCTTTTATTAAAATATAACCTTTTCATTAAATTCCATGACCATTGTGAATCAACATGTTTATTTTAGATTGTCAAAGAAAGACATATCAATCATATTAGTTGATAAAAAAAAATATGAAACCTGCTTGATGAGATATCGAGATAAAGAGATAATATTACACAGTGAGCATTCATATATGGTTTTCATCGTTTCGATATTGATTTCTTTCTCTTGGGTTCCTTGATCCATTTCTAGACAGTAATCATTGACTTTAAGCGCACCCTCCTAATGCCAATGAGAAAGAATATTTGAGGGTCACACACTAAGAGCATCTGTTGGTCTTGATTAAATTAAATTTGAATTTAATTAATATAATAAATATTATTATCAGGACTGAGGAATAATTTTATTCATGTTTTTTTGATCTTATAAATTAGAAAAATATTTATTCACTAGGTTATGAATAAAATATATATATATATATTTAATTTAATTTTTAATACATATTTAATCACTTTTTGAGGATTAAAATATTTATTTATGAATTAAATGTTTATTCAGGCATTCAATAAATACCAATGAGGATGAACAGACCAAGACCACATTCTTTGATAAATATTAATTTGTCATCCGGTAGAGTATATTTATCATAACACAAGTTAGCACAAACCGTAAAGTAATAATATTATTAGTACGTGTAATGATGTTTGTTAAGAATTATTATATTATAAAAGGGGTGATAAGAAATTAAATAAAATCATAACCTAAACCTGTGGTCTATAAATATATTTTTATATCTATTGGGTATGGTTAATCAAAAATTGATAATATATAATTGTTGAGTATAATATAATTCTCCCTCCTCCTCTCCCTCCCTCTCAAATTCCTCCTCCCCGAAATGTGAATAATTACTTCAGACATGAATTATCTAGGAACAATGAAGGTGATCAATGCAATAAAATTTATTTATCATGCTAGCACCTAGAAATTAGTTGGTGTTGCTCAGATATCAAAGAAGTTCAGGTGAATCACTGATAGAGGGATTCTACACATGGATCCTTACATTGCAATGAAGGTAATTTTGAATGTTTTGTTTCTGGAGATCCACATCATCATTTAAGAAAGATCCTCTATCTAGGTATTCATTTATTCCTATCATAAATAAATTAATTATAAATTTAATTTAAATGATCATCTCATGGGGTTTTTAGAAACTCAATATCAAAATATATTTTAATATAACACCCACTAAAAGATATTATGTTGTCTTTGAAACCTATATTACTTAGGTCCTTCCTTGTGATCTGGCTTGTACACAAGTAATTTAGGCCTTGAACATGCACTTTGACCTTGCATGTTCACCTGGACTTGTAAAGGTACTCTAGCTATGTCTGAGTACAATGTTTTGCTTGTGTACTCTGGATGTGTTTGTACTTGTGTACTCCGAGGGTAAATTGTGAGTCTCTAAGAATAGGTGACATGGAATTTGGTGGATACTACAAATTATGGGATATTTTATTTTCCCAATACTCAATCAGCAATAGGTAGGGGACTGTATGATGTTTGTTCTTCAAACTACACACCATTTAGTGTATATTTTTCCCAAACCCATTGGTTCTTAACACTTCCTCTGTTCACACTTCTTATATATATAAATCCACCACCAAACTAACTATAGAATCCAAATCATGGTTGAATAAAATCTCATCTTTACTGATGGATAGATTATGGCTACCTCATCTGCTCATAAACCTCCATCCTCTATGCCACCTTTCTGGAACTCCAAAACCCACAAAAACTCTTCCCCTAATCTGATACCAAGTATCTTCTATCATCATGCACTTCAACCGTGTTATGAATCACAAAACTGAACCCATAGTATTGATCTTTTATTCCAAATTATGGTTTCCCAATGACCAAACACATGTTTTTTGTCGAACCACCGCCCAACGAAATTATCAGTGATAAACATGTGATGAACATGGGAAGAAAGGAAGAAAGTGTAATAAGAGTAAAGAACCATGACCATTTTTAGGTTGGCATCAATATGTTTCTATTAGATAAATTAATAAAGAATAATAATTATCAAATAATATCAATTCTCAAATCCTTGGAAGATAAATCTCTACCTATAAAATATGATTGACCCATGAATCAATATATTAGTAGATTTGATTCACATTCATTAATAAAAAATGAGGATAAAACCAATAAAAAACAAACTTCCTACCTTGATATTGGATCAATAACCGATAAAAATAATTGAAATTATCACTAGAGTGATCCAAAAAATCCATGAGAACACTGGTTTCCAATCAAAATTTCTATTATTATCATCCAAGAACACTCCTTCAATGGATCCTCTCTCAATATCCATGTGTCTTTATCAATAACTCTTAACTAACTTTCACAACATGCATTAATGCATTTAATTAATCCAAATTTTCTCAATCTATAATAAATGAACATATCATATATTACCTATCAATATGGAACTAAAAATTTCCACTCTTGAAAACATGAAAGAATCAAAATTATTCCTAAAAAATTTAGAACACTTCATCATCTAAGCACAATGATACCCTCAATATGATAATCTCCAAACATACCCAAAGATTCCATGCTAAGATCAAACATTCCAAAAGTGTCTTTTACTAAAAAAAATTAGGGTGAAATAAACATGGATTCAATTAGTAATTTTAGTATACGAATATTTTTTATTAAACTATTGGTACATGTCCATACCAACGGTTTGGAAACTGTTGGTATAACCCCCCATAATTCCAGACATAAGATCACACCCACCCTACCTAAACAGCTACCTTACACCACTAGAAATCACTGAAGCACCCCAACATGGTCAGTTACCTACAAACAAACATCACCAACCAATATACAAATAATTATAACTCAAGAAACCATGTAATTCATTCTACCATTGATAAAAAAACATTCAAAACTACACATATACTCTTTCATAAAAAATCATACAAAATCAAATGTCATTTTATATGTAAATAATGTAAATGATCAATTTTAACTTCATCACCATCACCATCACTATCACCGTCACCACAATCATACTTGTAATTATCCTCACCATCATAATCACCATCATCCTCTCCATTATCCCCACCATCATCCTCACTGTTATCCTCACCATTGTCATAACCATTTCTATATTCAGAAACATCATCATCCCGACCACCACTTGGAACACCACTCGATGTAATATATAACATAAGCATCGTCGACATATATTCCCCACAAGACAC
Source organism: Viscum album (assembly GCA_963277665.1). Lineage (NCBI taxonomy): Eukaryota > Viridiplantae > Streptophyta > Magnoliopsida > Santalales > Viscaceae > Viscum > Viscum album. The sequence goes on along the minus strand of OY728126.1, from coordinate 806,738,158 downwards.
AATCATATATAGTGGAAGTGATTAATATAAGATATCCATAAATTTCATAAATTAACCATTAGGCCTTTGATTCCATTAATGCTCTTATATGATCATTTATTTGGACTCTTCTACCTTGACTAGAGAATTTTTTCCCATGCATTATCCTTTTCCAACTCAGTGGTACCATAACTGAAAAATGAAGTGGGACAATATCTAGTCAGTACAATACTCTTCCCTGGCCGATAACATACTTTTACATGGTACTCATCTTCCAAACCTGAATGTAAGTGATCATTTGGCCCAAAGTTATCATCTACCTACTCATCAAGGGTTTCCAAAGAACACTTTTACAAATATAAATGGATTATATAGTTAAAAATTATATATTAAAATTTTAAAGTGAAAAAAGTAAAACATAAAATATGCTTTTGAGTTGGTTATTTTATTGTACTTCCATATTTCTTCTTTTTTCTTGAGAAATTTTTTTTTCTAAAGCCACAAATCCTTAAATATTTAAAACCTCACTCTATAATGATATTTAATGTAGAAATTTGTAATTGAAAATTGGTTATTGTTAATTAATTTCATAATTAAAATCATATGGATATACTTGATGATGCAATATTATTGGCTATAATGATTGATTACTTTGTGATAGTATAATTTGGGTCGGTTAAAAAAATAAATTTTATATAATAAATTGGGAGAATTGATAATATGATTAAATAATTTTTTTATAAATTAAATTAAAGCGGAATTTAAGGATTCTTATTTGTATATATTATTTCCATGAATATATGGTCATTGTAATTATAGAATAATGGAAATGGAATGTATTTATTAAAAAAACTAATCAAGATTAAATACATGTATAATATGGTAAAATGGAAAGTGAAATTTATGTTAGATGCGTTCTTATTTGGATTTGTATGATTATATGGTTTAATCTGAAAGGGTTTAAAATTGGTAAAATCATGGTAAATTCTTCATTGATGGATATTCATGACAACGTATAGTTTTTTTTTTGTTTTTATTAAAAAGGTACATGAATGAATTTTATTTATTGTATATTTAGTTAAATAATGTTAATGTTTAGTTAGTATGAGAGTATTTAATGTCAGTTTGGTTTTTATACTTGTTGTTCCTATTTAGTTTTACATGTTATAATTTTATTTAGGTATTTTTAATTCAATTTGGTTAATTATATTTCAATTTAATTCAGTTTGGTTCATTTATGTTCAATTTCTTTTAATAACAAACCATTTCATTATGTTCAGCTTATTTTTATCAGCTTGATTCAGTTTGGTTTATTTTGGATTAGATTTATTTATTTTTAATCGCCTAAATTTTTTATAATGTTTCATTTCAATTTGGTTTAGTTTTTTCATCCACCATATGATTCAGTTTGGTATATGTTATGTTATGTTCATTTAGTTAAGTTAGCTTTCATTTGATTTATTTCAAATCAATTCAATTCAGTTTTATTTTTTTTAGTGTGATTTTTTTTCATTTTTATTCACTTTTTTGGATCATGTTTATACTAGAACATTTAGGTTTTTTCTTTTAATATCATTTTCGATTTCACTTCGGTTGGTTCAGTTTATTCAGATTCCAGTCATTTCATTTTGGTATTATTAATTTTTTTTTCATTATTAATTTAGTTATGTATTTTATTAGTTGGTTCATGATGCATTTATTTGGTTTTGTGACTTAATTATTTGTTTCTGTATTTTAATATTTATTTCGTTTTGGTTGATTTAGATCTAGTTAATTCATGTATATTAATTTTTTCTTAATTAAACTTATGATATTTGAGTTTTATTTTCTTTGTATAACTTTAATTATTTTGTTATGTTTAATTAAATTTAATTATTTATTTACATATTACATTTTTTTGGTTCAATATGGTTAGGATTTTCTGGGATTACTAAGTTTGATTCAATATAATTAAATTCTATTCTAGTTAAATATATTCTATTGTTTGATTTTGGTTTGGTTTGTTTCAAGACAAATTGTTTCAACTACACTTATCTTGGTTGGTTTCCATTTTATTAAATTTCAGTTGGTAATTGTTTGTTTTGTTTATCTTACATTGGTACTTTTTTATTTTAGTTTATTTATTTTTATATTTCATTGTAATTAGGGTTGGTTACATTCAATTAGTCTTAGTTCATGAATGTTACATCTGTTTTATTCAGTTTTTTAGATTTAGTTTTTTTTGTTTCATTTGGTTGATTTCATTTTTCATTAAAATGGGTTGGTTTTGTATGTTATTTTTGGGTTAGTTTATATCATTTTTATTTTATTATCACCCATTCACTTCAAACTAACAGATACAACAATGTTTAAGAGTCATGGATTTACCACATGTGAGGATTTATGCATATTAAACACACTAATACATAAGTGTCCCTAAAATATATATAATTATTCGAGACTTTCCATTGGAGGATGGATAGTCTGTACATAATGGTTATTTTTTTTGATGCATAATGGTCCACTTTAAATCAAAGGGCATACATAAGGGTCACGTCCTTTAATAAATCAGAAGTGGTAATGCTTTCACATAGTGGCATGCATCACATGATACATGACCATTAAATATATTTTTGTATCTAATTATTATTGAATTAATAAATCTAATAGAAAAGATGGAAACTAAATCATTAGGGAAATTTAAAGGGAGCATAATGAATATTGGAATATTAGATATATTTCAATGTTTTTTATTTTTCCAAATAAAAGCAATAGAATCTCAAGAATCATGATTTGTAACATAAAAAAGTTTTATTTTTTTGATTGAAGGGAGAAGATTGATGGGGTCTGATTGGAACATCTTTTGAGTGGGATAAATGAATAATAAATGGCGTCTTTATTATGTATAGAATTGTATATCTAAGTAATTTGGAATAATGAGATAATGGAGACTCATGGATCCCCTTATAAATAAATATTTCATTTTCTCTTCTATCTAAATTTTTATGAAATTTTTATTATTTTATTAAATTGGTTTTTCTTCCATAATGTTATAATTTTTATGGTTCTTTTTTTATTCTCCTCTTCAAATTATTTTTGAATGTGGTTTCATTTGCTGATTGTGGTGATGACTGGTTGTTCATCAAATAAAAGTAAATTAACTTTGTTCTATGTTAAAAATTTTTAATAAATATTTTGTTTAGGTGAAAATTGAATTTGATTATTTTTTATTATTTGATGGTTATTAAGTATTTATATCATTTTTATATGAAGAGTAACATTCATACTAAGGTTTTAGAGCATCTTAATAATTTTATTATGTGCAAATTCTTTGGTGTTTGACTGGCCATTATAAATTCAATAGGAGAAACTTGTTTTTAAATTGAATAATGTGCAATCCTAAATCCAAAACTAGTTAATAGTTGTTTTATTTTACCTTTTCATATAACATTATCATTTAAAAAATTATTTTCCATGATCTATTCACATATTTTACATAAATCCCCTTTCTTCCTAAACAAATTTAAAAAGGATAAAAAAGAAAGTAAAATTAGAAGTTAGTTGTAACCTCCATTAGGGGAAATAATAATGACATCTACCACTAAATTCTATAGGGACACAACATTAATATGGATTGAAGAAAATATCTACCATTCAACAATTTTTTTTGAAAATTAGGTATAATTTTCAACGGGAAAACCCATATGAATATTTGAACACAACTTATTTATAAAAAATGTTTAACATTTTAAATAATTATTATAAGAGTTATGAAAATTTGAAAAACTAGGATATTTATAAAAAAATAAGTTGAGTCAAAGAAAACCCCTAAAGATTGTTTAAAATAACATAGGGAATAACAGGTTAACCATCAGAAGTGAATGAATTTTTTTAAAATTTATTCAAAAAATAAACAAGATCATCTTTCAAATAAATAAATTGATATTTATATAAAAATATGGGTTTCAAATATTATATATGAAAAATAATAAAAAATTATCTCTTATTCTATTGTGAATTTAAAGAACTATTCAAAGACTATATTATAATATTTTTTCTAAATGAGTGTTGTACCTGCTTCCTCTCATGGTCCAACATCGTAGTACTCCCCAAATTTTAGAGGTATTTCATGTCATCCTTGAATTTTTATTTGTTACAAATAATTCCAATAAAATAATTTTCATTAATAAGAAACTGTGTATTAATGAAAATCACGGTAGTTTTCATTCAAAAACCTCAAATTTGTTTAATAACATTAACTTGGTACTCTTTCAATAAGAAATAATTACCCGATTATATGCTACTAGACACTCATTCCTGATAGTTGTATCCTATAAATTCATTCCAAATCCAAGATGATATACACTATACAACTCATGTTTATATTCTCTCTACAACTCACCTAATTTCATGAGCCCTATTATCCTCATAGCCCCACCATCCAAAAAATTATTTCGATGCTGGAACCAGAATTTAATTCATATAAATACAATAATAATATAACAATAAATTCGATGAATTTCTCACGCATATTTTAATACAGGAATTATACATCACTTAATTTTGTAGGTGTCTACTGGAGGGTGGCCTAAAGGGAATGATGTCAGAGTATTTAGAAAGTGTCTCCATAAAAATAATACATTCTCTCTTTATTTATACAATCATTTAATTTTCATTATTTTACTCAAGAATCAGTTTTATGCAGTGGTTACACACTGCACACATGCTTTTCTGACCACTATTCTTAGTGAATGATCAATCTATGAAAGAAAAAAACAAATATTATGTCAATACATATTATAATGAAAATAAATTTTGGTTAATTTTTTTTTGTAGTGTTTTAAAAATATAACTGAGGTTGTACGATTAGTTGTGCTCCTGTATCCTTAGTATCTGAAGGAATGTCCAACTATATAATAGTGGAAACCAATATCTTCTCCATAGGCTTAGAAGGTGTCAGAGTAGAAGTTGAAGGATAAATAATATAGAATCTTGAGTACAAGGAAGTATAAGGAAGATAAGATGGAATAGACATATGTAGAAATATTAATATGGATTTGGAGTAAGAGCCATCCTCAGATAAGGGAAAGATATCCAAGGTGGATTAGATGTAAATGGGGGTGAAAACATAGGCATTATAAATATCTTGGGTGTCTATAGTGACACTATGGGATAAGAAACTGTGCTAAATGGCATGTAAAAGGAAGGTATAGAGTGTGATCGGGTATGATGAGTGTTGTATATATCTCTATTACTCCCCCACTCACCCACCCCTATATCCAGTGGCTGAGCACAAGTACCACTTGGCTCATTGGAGAATAACTATTTCCTAGGTGGTGTATCCTGATTACAAGTTAATCAAATCACGTAACATTATATGTATTGATATATATTTTTAATAAAGCACTAACAATATTCACCAAATGAGGGACGCCCATCTCACTCATTTAGTGATTATTGTCTATCATCATTTTCCTTTGTATATATTCATTGTTTTTCATTTACTACAATTGAAAAGAATATAGAATTAGTTATAAATCCATAAATAATGTTTAATAAAAACAATAAAGAAGATGGTATATGACTTAATATAATAATTCTAATCGGAAAACCAAATAAAGCATACAAGTTGATATAAAAAACACATTTTATATTTAGTTGGAAGAATATTAAAAATTAAAATATATGTCATAGAAAAATATATATGTTTAAATTCTCATATTTAGCCTAATTTTGATATAGTTTAATTCTATTTTCAATTCAATCCAATTCAATTTTGATTAGGTCATTTGGTTAATTTTGGCCAATTTATCATGTGAGTTGTCTATTTTTTGGGTTATTTCATTTAGTTCATATTTTGGGTTTTGTCATTTTTCCATTTTTTTGGTTTAGTAATTATTTTCATTGGTTTTTATTTTCATTTTAATTACTTTAATATATTTCAAATCAATTAATCTAGTTTTTTTCAAAATTAATTTTTTAATGTTTGTTTGGTTTGGTAGGTTCTAATACACATCAATTCAATATTAGAAAATGAAACTTGAAAAAACTTCAACCAGTACATATTGAAAATGCACATGGATATCAATTTTGATACAAAAAATTTGTAATAAATAGTAAAATAATTTAAATGGTATCAACTTTAACAACCCATGTTGAACTAATCTAAAAGAATTGTGAACACATATGGATGATTCAATATATATCTTCCTTAACAAATTCAGGTTCAAAATCGACTATGATAATAGAACTATTAGAGTCATCATAAGTAATAAATTTACTGGGGCTAATGGGAATAGGGATGATGTAAATTTTATCAACACTATCATAAAAATATGTATCAATATTACTTAAATAATGTCACAAAATTCAGTTCATGGGTGATATTTTACATAAAAAACCTATTTTCCATTGATTCCAATATATATGTATCATCAGTAGAAATATCATGAGTCAGTTCAATAAATCGAGATCTAAAATCATCAATAAATTTGACATTCCTCATCATTGAATCAAACCACTTGCATTTAATCACAGTGACTCAACCATGAGTGTAATAATACCATATTATAATTTTCTCAACAAATCAATAATAAGATACATTTTCAAATCAATGTTTAATATCCAATGTACTAGCTTAAAAATATATTGTGTCATTTACCATTGCACCATCAGGTTGTGTACTCATGTTCATTTGTCATTTAGTGATAATAAATATGTATCCATTGATCACAATTGATTTTAATTATCAGACCACACAATTATGATCAAAAGGAAAAGATCTAATTTCCTCATAGATAGAGCTAGTATGAAAACTAATTACCTAAAATATAAACAAATATTATAAATAATTAATTATTAATTTTATTAATTTATTATATTAATAATTCTACCTTCAATTTCAACCAAGAAAACAAAATTTCTATGCAAAGTCTCTCTCCTTCTCAAAGACGAAGAATAATGATTTATAATTATCATTTGTTTTTATTACCTATTAAAAAATAGAAATAGTTTAACAGATATTTTAAACTACATGTGATGAAATAACATATAAATGTTCAATTTACTTATCTGATATAACCATCAAACAAATCAAAAATAAACATAGCTGTGTGATGCACACTCTCCCACTCTTCAAGGAATAATTTGGTCAATGTATATGATCTAGGGATTCCCTCTATTGGGGTATGTGATGGAAAACTGGGTTCAATTTTATCATACTGATCTCCTTTATTTCTCATTGGTCTGTTGCATCTTGTAGTCACATTATAAAAATACATTTCACAAAAATCCATACTCTCTTGAGCCAAGTAACCCTTCAAAATATATACTTTGGTATATTTTGGACCTAAGAATTAAATGTGTATATATTTATTTCATTTGGATACATAAAAAATAAATAATTAGGTCTTCCAAGAAGTATTTGGGTTGGAATATTAATAGTTATATGCATTGCTAATATGAAAAATGATGGAGGAAATATTTTATCTATCTCAAACAAAATTAATGGCACCTCTCCAAGAAATTTTTTTCCACGAAATAATTGGAATAATTATTAGAAAAAATATCAATATAAAAATGGAACAACCAAATAACTGACACCCTTACATTATTTGGTAGAAGATGACATATTCTAATTAGAATCAACTCATATAGAAGGATGTGATAATCACGAGTCTTCGAAGATTTCAGCTTCAACTATCTTCTCTTGATCCGTTTTGATATGTTTCTTGAATAGGTATCAAGAACATTAATAGTCTATAGTACTTCTAGATTTTTATTTTATTCTATAGGTGTCATCACATAATAATAACCCATAACTTTTTTTTATTTTCACCGATACACACATGATGCAATTATGGTTTGATACCTTAATCCACCAAGTCACACTGAGATCATAAATCAACTTTTGACATTACCTTGAAATTTAAAAGAATTGAAAGAAACATTTAACATATATTTTTTCAATGTGGATTACATCTAAGTAATAACATTATAAATTGGAAGGCCAATAAGTTAACTCAATGAAGATACTTTTTTTCTTCTAATTATAATTTGTTTTAGTGGAAAAAATATTCCTCTTTCTAGATTTCATCTGACCCTTCCAAAATGAAAAATTGAAAACTTTCAATTCATTAAGCACAACGTATATAGGCATACACTGAGGTGGATTTTCAGTCTCCATGGTATTTTCAAACCTTCAATGATTATTCCTATATGGGTGACACATTGTAAATATTCATCAATGCCCATAAAATTGAAAATAAGGTGATATTTATGTCTTTTAGACTATGTATTCCTTACATAAATAGAATATGATTGTTTTCCCTTTGTGATCCATACAAATATCATTTCATAATTAGTAAAATCATTCATCATCTATATATGTAAAGCACACATTTGAAATATGTCTTTCAAACATGCATAGTATGTTCACACAACCGCATTATAAATATGTGTCAACACTTTTATTAAATATTTCATGTATACATCTATATCATTCCTAGGATTATAATGTCCAAATATGAGTGTACTCATGAAATTGAAAGGTTTTTTCATATTCATACATTGAGGAAGGTTATAAATGTGTATAAAAACTATCCATGAGTTGTGTTAAGTAAGAATCTTCGCAAATAGATTAAAACTGTTACATGATAGACCCAAACTTACATTACACACATCAGCTACAAAATCAAGATACTGAGCATCAAATGTCCACCATGAAAATCCATATATAGGATAAAAAAATTCATCATTATCCTTCTTTATATTGATATAATTGCATCACATTTTTATTTACATTTAATCAAAAAGGAAAATATTTTGGAGTATGGGAATAAATAGAAAGTTCCAAATTACTAAATGTGGCACATGTGATGGTGTTCCTTTTGCATTTGGTTTCCATCAAGATGTAATAAAATTGAGACAACCATTTCATTCAGTATTTCCCCACCAGAATAAGTTTCAATATTTTAGGAAAGAAAGAATTTTTTTTAAGAAAATCCATGTTTGCAAACTAAATTTCATGCCATGTATTTGTTTGAGGGAATATCTAAATCATCTTGATGTAGTTACTTCATAAATGTAAGAATAAAATTGATTGAATTATTAGAAATCCAAAACATGGTTTTCCCATAATACATTCAGATTAAAAATTCTTGTTTTTTATTTTACCACATTACTAATACACTGGAGTCATGGCATCACCATTCAATTTTTTCACCCTCTTAACAACATCATTTTCATTACACTCATCATATTTTCTTGTATCAAAGTCTTCATAGATCATTATCATTTATTTATCATGATGATGAATAAGTGAAAACTGTTCATCTAAAAAATTCTCTAATCCAGTCCTCTCATTCAGATCATGACCATTTTTAGATTTTATTTTCTCCACATTTTGATACCACACTATTTTCGAAGATTTGGCCAGGGCACACATCTTTCTATGGGGGTTGTGTTGGAAGTTTCCATGTATTCCTGATTTCCAAAGGAAGGAAGTATTCATTTCCTATTCAGGGACATTTTCTCCATGATCAAAACAGGATGATGGGATGTCGGTCTCTCCTTCTGTGGATTCCTTATTGGAATTCGTTTCCTAGTCGGGGTCTCCCTTAAATATAAAGATGTTGTTTGTTAAACACTTTCCAAGTTACAAATCTTCATGGATACCATTTGATTACAATTATTATGTCATAACATTCCAAGGGGTCATGTCAGGGTAGCAACCTTCGATTAGGGGAGTAGTCGTGTGGGACATCACTGGTGTGTTTGGACGTTGAAACACTAAGGAGTTTAAGATTATTCTCCTTATGATAGGGATTCTCGAGGGAATATAATCCTAATGAATCCCACATCGAATGTGGGGTATTATATTCCATAGGAATGTACATGAGGTTTTACTTAGATTCCTTTGTTTATCATAGGGTATGTCGTGAGTTTAACATCTAGCAGTGATGGTTATGCCAGTGGCGTGTCTTCTGAGATTTTTCTCAGGCTTCTCATGTTCAACACGAGGTAGGTCATATGTTTAACATCTTTCAGAGATGGAATAAGAGTGATTAGAACATCCCATAGAGACGGATCCGATTGGTACATTCTTAAGAGGAAGCACATTGAAGGTTTACTAGATTGATGGATCAGAACACCATATGTGGACGGATCTGAGGTGGTGTGTCCCATAGAGGGGAGATATCACATCATGAAGGCTGATCTGGACACCACTGAGGGTGGATCATAGAATTTGAACCTTATAAATGGGGGACACCAAGGTTTACCATGGGATTAGATTGAACTTCAGGGAGGTTTCCTATGTACCCTATGTAGACGACATGGATCAAACCCCATATAGTTTGAAGGGGGATACATGGAATCAGGGTGTACACAAAGGACAATGACCTAGAGACATATTGGGGAATATGCATGAATAATGGCCCATTGCAAGAGGGATTCTCTTGATTGGATGGTTATGGATTGTGTGGGGATTATGCATGGTTATCTTCCCAAATGGATGGAATGATATCACTATGATGTGGTGGCCTGAGTAAGAATCAATCCATACGTCGTTCTTGAATCATCGCACAGTTTAATGTCATGCAGTAAGGATGTGGTAGATATTAGTTTATGGTCATAGATCTTGGACTGAAAACACCCAGTTTAATTTTGTGCGCATGGGACAAGATGGAAGAAAAGGTAAATCACAATTCCTGTCATCTAGGAGGCAATGGGATAGAAATAATGATTGAGGAAAACTACTAACCATGTTTTCAACATAGTATCTATCTCGCGTGACTTAGAATGGAAAGAAACAATTGAGAATCGACTATTGACCATATTCGTAACATGAGACTTTTGTTACAATTTCATTTGAAAATCCTTCTAGATATTGGCCCAGGACTACCTCTATTCCATACACCAGGGAATATGGGGTCACTTTGGTATAATTACGAGTCATCATCCGATAATCCCAATGAGTGTTGGGGAGTTTTTCTGGCCAACTCTTCTGGTTCTGAACAACCATCTTCTGTAAAATGTTGGAGAGGGTTTTTGTTGAACACCTTGATATACCCATTTCTTGTGCATGATAGAAAGATGTATTATTAGAATGGATTTTCTACTTGGCTTATAACTTCTTTATATAATCTTCTCAAAATTTAGTTTCGTTATCGGTGAGGATGGTGTGAGGGACTTCAAATCGGTAGATGATATTGGACCTCAAAAATTAAACAATAGAATGAGCCTTGAATTCCTTGAGAAAAACTTCCCTTTACCACTGGGAAAAGAAATTAATAGGGGTCAGGATGAACCTGAACTGGAAAGCTGTAACTGGTGGATAGAGTCCCATTACATCAAACCCCCAGAATGCAAAGGAAAAATAGTACTGGGTTGTGTGGAGAGGTTCTGGTGGCCGATGCATGAAATTAGCAAGTATTTGACATGCATGGAACCTCTTGGTGAACCCCATATAGTCACGGATCTTGGTGGGCCAAAAATACCCCAATCATAGAATTTGATGAGAGAGTTTTGACCCTATCTGATGAGCCCCACAGGAACCAGCATGAACATCCTTCATAAATCAAAAAATCTCGACTACATCAATTCAACATGGGGGTGTGAATTACATCAAACCCACATCTATAGAGGACCTTCTTAAAATTAGAAGCAATCTATATGGTGAACTATACTGTGAACCATCAGATTCTCTCAGGCTCGACTCGATCTACTGGGAGATTACAATACTTGAGATACTCGACAAAGGGGGTCCTCTAGTCAGGAGTCACTTCAAACACCGTGATAGGGAGACATGTGGGTCCTCACATGGAGGCACTAATGACAAGGTTTCTTAATGATGGGCCAGAATTATCATGCGGAGTAATGAGAGCGATGAATCTCTTATTTACTACATGGATAATCAAATCATCCTGTTTTGGCTCAACAAGAGATGCAGCGAGGCTAACCAGGGCATCTTCTTGATCGTTTTATGAAGGACGGACCTGAGTAACTTCTACATGAGAAGGGAATTGGGCCATCATATGGTGGGTATGCTATAATAGTGGTATGATCTCTGGATTCCTGTCTACACAGTCACCGTTGAACTTCTTAATGTCTAGTTCAGAGTCCCCTTTCACATGCCAGTGGGGAACGTCAATCTCGAGGGACAGCTTGAGACTAATAATGAGATCCTGGTACTCTACCTCATTATTGGTATAGCCTTATGACAATAGGAATGAATATGGTAGATTATATTTTATAGGTGTAATGAAGATGATACCCAGATCAACTTTGTTGAGTCTTGGATCCTTGAGTCTTCTACCAGTGGGGCTTTGAGAAGTACCATCAAGGTAAATTTTCCAACATGGAATTGTTTGATCTACTGAGAGGATTGCCTCATCTAGAAAATCAAGATCTATAGACTTTTCCATAGGAGATATATGGAAAGGAAGTATGCCAACGCCTATCCCTTGATGGCCTTTTAGGGAATAAACTTGATGTAGAGCTGTTGGAGGATCACTACCCACTAAGCTATATGGCCTATCAACATGGGGTAATTTAGAATATACTTATGTAGATCTACTTGTGATACTAACTATATCACATGGTTCTACAAGTAATATTTCAATTTCTTCACTGTTAATACCATCACAAGGTAACTCTTCTTGATAGAGGAATATTTAGTCTCTATATTGAGGATCTTGTGGCTGAGATATTATAAACTATTCTATGTTCCCTCATTATTCTTCTGGGTGAGAATGACACTAAGAGATCATTCCAAAGTGGTCACATAAAGGACCATTGGCTTTCCAAAAATGGGTGTCATCAAAACTATAGGTTGTAGCGAGTTCTGCTTGATCTCCTCAAAAGCAATATGACACTCCTCACCCCACTAATAATCTACACCTTTCTTCACAGGCTATTAAAAGGGAATACACTTCCATCTATATTTGCATTGAATTGGCATATGTAGGCTAAGTGGCCTTTGAAATACTCAAAACTCCTGAATGTTTCCTGGAGGTGACATTTGACTGATGGCCTTGATCTTCTTTGGATCAATCTCAATGCCTCTATATATGACAATAAAGACGAGAAACTTACCAGAGGTGACCCTGAAGGAACACTTCAAGAATTTTTATCTTTATATGGAAGAATCAGAGAAAGCTAAAAACTTTCTTGAGATCTATAAGATGGTCCTGAGGCTTGAAATATTTGACCACCAGATCATCCATGTAGCATTCTACTAATGTCCCAAGGATCAGCTGGAATATTCAATGCATGGCATGCTAATAGGTGGCACCCGAATTCTTTAGACCAAAAGGCATTACCAAGTAGAAGAAAGTACCTTGAGGTTCCTTGAAGGTGGTATAATATTTATCGTCAAGGTCAATTTGAATTTGGTTATACCCTAAATACCCACCCATTAATGAGAGAGCCCAGAACCCAGTGATGGAATCAATCAATAGGACTATAATAGGAAGGAGAAAATCATCATTCAGATAGTTCTAGTTGAGATCCCAGAAGTCGATGAAGACTATGATCTGTTTGTTCTTCTTACTAAGGGGAAAGATGTTATCTAACCATATATGGTTTTGGACCTCCTTGATGAAGTTGGCTCTGCTAAGCTTATCGACCTTAGCCTGCACCATGGAACTACTGTAAGAAGGGTGGATTTTCCTGGGAGGCTGTTAGAACCCACAATGATTTGCTGGAAGATAGAGGTTATGGATGGTGACCTGAGGATCTATCCTTGGAATCTTATCATAACTCCAAGAAAATACATCCTGATGATACATCAAGAAATACAAGCATCACTGTTTCTCTTTGACAGGCATAACGACGTTGATCAATGTTGGTTTTGAATCCATATCATTACCGAGTTTCACCTCCCCCAATTCATCAAACGTGGTGGAGACACCCTCTTTAAAAGTGTGATGATAATCCTAAAAATATGATTCTTCATCCATAAGGGAGGAATCTTTGGAAGAAAGCAATTCTTCTAAGTTGATAGATCCTAATAGGACACTCGTGCCAGCCTGAGCAATGGTGGACACCTCATCAGGGAGCTCTTGTATAGTAAAAACCATAGAAACAAAAGCTATCAACCCGATCCCAAATGGCCTTTGACCCAAGGGGATATGTTTGATGATATCAAATCAATATTGGTATGTTGGATTGAACTAGTTTATCTTAGCCTGACAAAACAAAAAACTATGATGTATTTCTATTTCCATGGGGTGGACATTCCGATACCTTATGGGAGTAGGGGGATCTGGGGTCACTTGATCCTAATTTGTAAAGGATTACGAGGTAATTTTACGGAGTCCCTTAGACATGGTAATCCAATTAATTTTTTTTCATGAGACAATAATACATTTCCCAAAATCTGGGGTCATGGCCTCCAATAGGTGGATCAAAAAAATGTAGGCATCATCCATGTCTATCCACTAGTTGGTCGTAGCCGTAGTGAACTCAACCTCATTAGCCTAAATATATTTGTCCTTTCTCTTGTAGTATTTGGAAGCTTGGTAGTGGGATTCACAAGAGGAAATTTGAGATGCATCGCCTTAGAGTACCCCTACTCAACCATTAATTGAGTTTTAAAGGAATTCGTGATATGAAGAATAAAATGCCACCTGTAGGTAGAGCCATGTCCTACCCATCAAAGCTTTGTAACCGGTTTCTTATGAGACAACCGTGAACTCGGTGCTAGAAACTATTCCACCAAACTAAGACTTCAGGAGGATCTTACCTACTAGTGTCTCCTCTGTCCTATTATAACTTGGAATTTTCAAGTTATATAGACTTATATCAGTGTAAGACCACCCCATATTTCAGAGTTTTTGGGCCAAGATAAGGTTGTTTCCAGAGCCTGTGTCTAAAAGACACCGTCAAATCTCTATGCCATTGAAATGACCAGTGATGTGAAATGTGCGGATGTTACCATATATTGGAGAAAATTCATATCTACCAGAGAAAGAGATAATGGACTAACATTCTGCATGCTCGACTTCCTCAACATGGAAGGAGTCTACGACTGCTACCTTCATCTCAAACTGAAGATGGCTTCTTCACGGTTTGGAAATGGCTTCGCGCATATCCACTGAGAAGAGAAGAGAATTGTGGATGGAGAGATTTGAGGGAATGCTGGAAAGATTATTGAGAATATCATACTTCCATGCCAAGTATAATATTCTGCTGATTGGAGGTTGCTCTGTGGTAAGATGTATGGTGGGAACTACTAGTTGAACCAACGGGTTCTGGCTGATGCTGGGAATGCACTGCTTCTTACTAGTTGAACCACATGGAGTGACTATCGGCTGAGGACTAGGTGACTGAGGTTGATCCATAACAGAACATGGACGATCATAGCATGATCTTGGTGGGTATTCTTGATCAAGCAGTATAGAAGACGATGGAGGCGGATCTGATGCAATAAGATGAGAAAGCTACATGTGCTGAGCTTGGAACTAGGCCCCCTACCAGGTCTCGATGGACTTCATAGATTGGATGGAGGAAATGACCAATTTATTCAGGTGACTCACATAACCCTAGATCCGTCAGTGCTGGCGTTGAGAGGACTCGTCTGGCGCTCTTCGTCATTGGGGACCATGTCGGGGTTTACCCACGGTGTTAATCGAAGCATACCATGGATTATCACATGAAGAATCCTCTATCATTGGACAGATTCTGGGGGAAATCTTCATCTCTTGGGGAATGAAATCATTAATAGTATAAGAAGATGATGGAATCAGTGGGGTACTTTACTTTCCTTTATGTTGCTTATTCTTTCCCTTCTGGGAAGAGGAAGGGTGAAGTGTTGATGCAGAAGTAGTGGTTGTAGGAATGTGGAGACTTTTGAAGGCTTAGGTTGGCTCAAACAAGCATGGATAATACCATGGGTATGGGACACTACATTACGGTTCATCCAGTTGTCATATTTTTGAGACACATAGTTTGAAACCTGCTGTCACTGTCACTATCAGGCTTTATGAACACAAATAACACTTGGGTTATGAATGGAACTAACCTTACTATGTTGTTATCGACTTGATCATGGATCTAGTATTTAAACACATAGAACTGATTGAGGGTGTTTCCATGGATCAATTGATTGGGGAATTAATTTGGGAGGTCAGTGAGATCTACCTTTTTGGGCCTCATGCATTCTAACATCCGTAGGATTCCCTGGTCCAAGGTTCTTTGGAAATTACCCAGGACCAGAGCCTCATTAAATGAGTAGGTCTGGTTCCTTCTGTCCGGGAATGGGGATTTAGAAGCCTGGCCCTAATGAGGGGATGGATGAGTCTATCAATGAGTTGGAACCTAAATATCTAGCGGAGGTGGTGGTAGGTTATGTAGGGAAAACTTTTGATTTGGAGGTGGGCGGTGCTGGGCCGACGGCTGCGCCTGAGGTGGTGGGCCATGGTGAGGATATTGAGGTCGTTCCACTAGTAAAAGATCCAGCTACTTAGGGGCCTCTATTTGTGCTGCTGCGGTGGTCTAGGCCTTAGTAGATCTTCCCACAGGAACTAACTGAGGCAATGGATGTTCCAGATTTGTTTGCTGGAAGGCTTCCTCTAGACGAAGTGCTTTGTCAAATAAATCATGAAATCCCACTCGATAATTCTGAGTGATTATATAATGGACTAATTCTATTTTGAGATTCCCCACACAAATTTTTAGTATCTATTCCAAAGTCAGTGGCATATCAAGGGAATATTTTTGGCATTTCCACCTAGAAATGAAGTCTGCGACGCACTCATCAAGCCTATGCTTGCATTTGAATAGGTTAGCAATACTCGTCTTCCAGATGGTGGAACTAAACTAGTAGAGAAACTACCTAAAAGGTATACCCAATTGGCTACTGAACGAATGTGTACATAGTTGTACCAAACAAAAGTAGGCCCTTCTAGTGTCTGTATGAAACACTAGAGTTTGGTGGCCTCTTGGTGAGTTGTAGTTCCTAGAATGGGTCCACACATTGAAATAATGCGGACCAAATGCTGTAGCAGGTCACCTTTTCCATTAAATGGGGAAAAGGTTGGATTTAAAAAACTAGAAGGGGATGGAATATTCTCCACCCATGAAATAAACAACTTGCATCAGGAGGGATTTCCACCAGTCGAGTTTCTAGGGCATCGATGAAGACGACGAGAGCGGATATTAGTCAACATGAGCAAGGATTCCTATATTGACGAGGATCTCTGACCACCAGTGTGTTGGCAATTTCTTTAACATGATAAGCAGACCCAAATGCTCGTCGAGCGGCTGGTGGGATGAACTACAAGACTGGTTGGGGAGTGACTTGTGGGGAGAATTGGGGAACCTGTGTTGGGTCCTGAGGAGGGTTATCATGAAACTTGGGTGGATTTGGTGATGCATATCACACCCCTTTCCATAAACTCTATCTTCTACAATATCTATATTTTCATAATGGTTAAGGTCACTCGGAGACAACTCACTGGGGAGGAGTTGTACCTTCTCCTATTTCTCTGGTAGAGGATTAATGAAGTTTGTTTACCGTTCTGTAGCATATTTAGTAAAAAGTTCATCAAAAATATTTTTATGTTCCGCAAGATGTTGACATAACACAGCCTTTTCAGGGTAATCTTACATATTCTGCACTAATTTAGACAGATCAGCGGGTTTGACGGTCCGAATGTTCTCTTTATCTTTTTTGGGGTTCCGACTGAGGTATAATGACTTGGAAGGTGGAGGATTTCCCATTAAATTTCTTTACTGGTGAGTAACCCTTCCAAATATATTCAAAATTTGTGGTTCTCTTAGGGGGTTAGTTCTATTCAAGGATCTGAAACTCAGTCTCTTCCTTTGACAGGTCAACCATGTTAATTGTGACTGTAACTGAAGGTATATCCTCAATATCGCCTGGAATGTCGAACTAGAACAAAAAATAATTGACATCAAGGGCAACATACTACCCCTAACAACGTATATAAATGTGGGGGAAGCTTCCTTATTAATTATTCGGAGCACTATAATGCTTTGGATGCATCATTGCTAGAGGGTCCGATGGTGACTGAGCAACTTAGGGTGCTGAGCCACGGTGAGCGCAACTAAGTTGACCCT
This sequence comes from Viscum album, assembly GCA_963277665.1. Taxonomy (NCBI): domain Eukaryota; kingdom Viridiplantae; phylum Streptophyta; class Magnoliopsida; order Santalales; family Viscaceae; genus Viscum; species Viscum album. The sequence goes on along the minus strand of OY728126.1, from coordinate 806,720,116 downwards.
GCGACATTGCTGACCAATATCTACAATATGTTTCTAGATATTGGGGTAAGCCACCCACCAATGAAGAATATTTAAATGTGTTTCCTAGAGAGTTTGGTGGAAGCACAAGACCTCCTCCTGGGTAAGAGATCTCGGAGAACAGAAACATGCTGTTGTAATGAGCCAAAGCATATCTAGGAACTGGTCTACTACAAAGATGTCCCACAAGCTCCTCAGATCAGACTCATGATCCGGCCCATGGTTTCCCCATTCATTGACTGGGGGCAGCTGAGGTGTCAATAATGTCACTGAATTGAACCATTGCGATGGTAGACTGGTCGGTGGAGAGTACATCGCGCGAGCTGACAAACCTTCATATTTTTGGATGTCTTCCAAAGAATGTGACAACTGGGCCACCCCATCTCGATAAGAAGGACTAGAGACCACAACTTCCCTTGTAGGGGATGCGGTTACTGATGGTGGGTCATGTTATTTCACACCCTCTATTGGTCACAGAACAACACTCTGTGATCTCTGGTTGAGTTAGAAAATGACCGTGTTGATAATAAGGAGGATTTTGTGGCCATGACCTAGAAAGTGGCCAAATCATCTTTCTACTATATGTATCATCAGAGGGAAACAAGGATCCAGTGTATCTCAATTTTTGAAAGGATGAGGCTTATACCCCTTTTTTCTACCCTGACCACTGAAACAGAAGATTTGGGTTAGGGTTCCATTAACGAATCACAATCCGCCTCAGAATCTGAGAAGCAGGTGGGTTTAATCATGGTATAAAATTTCTCAATATTGTTCCTTTGGCGGCAGATACCTACCCTCCTACCCCAGGATAATTCTTCAGGACATCGTAGGTTTTTTGGACTTGAGGAGGACCTTCAGCCGAATTGGTACTGGGGTGGAGAGGACTTCCACTGGGGTGAGTCAGTGTATGAGGTTCACCGAGACCAATGTCAAATGGGACATAGGGAGGGCATCCAAGTGAAGTGTTGGAGAGGGTAGGACATCCACTATAGCTGGTGAGATCATGGTTAGTTATTCTATGTTTGTTTCCCTTGGCGATGACGGTACGAGAGGGGCCTTCATACGGGTCAAACAAGACATGGGGAAGACCTCCGCGTTGGATGCGAATGAAGCGGGGCAGACCTCTACTTCTCATATTTTTAGAAGAGGGGGGGGGGGATTTGTTAGTTGTGGTAAGAAAATGTGGAGGACCTCCATACTGATAGATGACCACGTGTGTAGGAACTTTTCATCAATGAACTGTGATAGGAGGATCATCTCCATACCTAGGATTAAAGGTGCGAAAGAAAACTTTGTGCTAGATGTTAGTGTTGTGGGGAGGGCCTTCACCTGGAATGTCGGTGGCATGGGGAGGACTTCCTTGTCAAGTATGGGAGAAGGGAGGTCCTTATCTCTCATTGATGGTGGCATGAGTATGACCTCATCACTGGATTTCATCGCCGCTGGTTGTCCCTCTATGTGTACTACCTGTGTCGGGGACCAGGAGAGTCTTCCCAACCTCACCATGGGGTGGTAGGGGCATTGATCCATGTTGGGTGTCTAAGTGCCCTTATTAATTATAAATGAGGCATTAATAGTATGCATTAGAAGTGGCATGGGCCACAGAAGACACTGATGATGAATCCAAATAGAGGGCATCCTTATTAGATTTCAACTGATGATTGTGTTAGAAAAACTACACTAGGGACAGTGGTGAAGGTGTGTAAATCATCTGATCCTTAGCCTATGGGACTGGGTGGGGGCATTGTTGTGGCCTAGTGGGAGCCCTCCTTGGAAACCCCTAAGACGGGATCATAACCAGACAAGCCCAAACTTCCATTACTTAATTGGTGTAAGGGAGTGAGTCATCAATGAGTTTTGGGGAGAGACTCCCGAAATGGTTGTAGGTGGGAGTGGGGAGTAGCCACTCCTTGTGCGGCCCTTGGGGGTGGTGGTGACAGTGAGGTAGAGAAGCCTCGATGTCTTGTCAGGGCATATCCTGAGTTGGGATAATTCATTCTTCTTTATACTGTCAGATGGGGTTGTTGATCACCCAGCTTTGAACGAGTTCAGATGGTGGGATAGGGTGTGGGCACCCCAGAATTATGGATGTGGAGGCCATCATAGAAGAGATGAAGCCATGCATGATTTCTGCATTAGTTTTTCCCTGACCCCTGCGTTAGCGGGTGGGTGGTGATCCATTTCTTGACATAGCTTCTGGGGTCTTAAAAAGTTGTAAGATTCAACCATTAACACTAAAAGAAGGAAAGTGACATCCAGTGTATCAACACCATTCCTTATCCCATGATTGGTAAGAAGGATACATGCTAACGATGTTGTAGACTGGGATTCCAAATGTTCATCTACCCTGATCCTTGGTGAGTTCATGCCACACCCACTATTTTCTTAGCAGGACCTAGAAACAGATAGCTGGATCCAGTGACACACTTATCTTCTGATGTCTGGAATTCTACTAATCTACACATTGAGTAGAAGATTCAATTCAAGTTCATCATTTCTGATTCAGATGCATTTTCTAGGGCACAAATCCATCCATGGGAAACGCACTGGCTGTTGTTCCGCATTCTTGCTTTCTAAAGGCAGGTGACATCCATCACCTATTCGGGGATATTTTTTCTTTGAACGAAAAAGGATGATGGGATGTCAGTCTCTCATTTCGTGGATTCCTCCTCAAAATTTGTGGCCTAGCCTAGGTATCCCTTAAATATTAATACACTATTATTGAAACACTTCCCTAGTTCCATATGTTCATGGATGCTACTTTATTACATTTTTTCTTTCAGGACATTCCAAGGGGTCATGTTAGGGCATCAACCTTTGATCTGGGGAGTAGTCATGTTGGACATCACTGGCCTGTCTTTATGTTGAAACACTGGGGCTTCTGGGTTTCTTCTCGTTATGATAGGTCTTATCAAGGGCACAGAATCCTGAGGCATCCCACATCAAGTGCGGGGTATTATATGCCATAGCAATGTCCCTGAGTTTTTCCTCAGCTCCCCATGTTTAACATAGGTTATGCCACGAGTTTAACATCCTGCAGTGACAGTTACACTATAGGTGTGTCTTCTGAGGTTTTCCTCAGGAATCTCATGTTGAACATGATGTAGGATGTGAGTTTGACATCTTATAGAGACTGAATAAGAGTGATCAAAACAACCTATAGAGATGGATCAGATTAGTACATCCCTTAGATGGAGATCCAAGAAGGTTTACCAGATGGATGGATCAGAATAACATTTGAGGATGGATCTGAGGTGGTGTTTCACATAGAGGGGATACATCCCACTATGAAGGCGGATCTAGACACCTCTAAGGGCAGATCAGGGAAAGTGCACCCTAGAAAGGGGAGACTTCAAGGTTTATCATTGGTTAGGATTGATCCTCAGGGAGGTTTCCTACATACCCTATGTAGATGATAGGAAACAAACCCCACATAGTTTGAAGGTTGAAAAATTGAATCAGGGTGTACACAAAAGAAAACGACCCATAGACATATTTAGGCTTATGGACGGATATCGGCCCATCATAAGAGGGGTGATCCTGGTTGGAGGGTTATGTATTGTGTGGGGCTTATGCATGGTTAGCTTCCCGAATGGATGGCATGATATCACTGGGATGTGGTGGCCCAGTTAAGAATCATGATGTACAATGTATGGTTGAAGGAATTGGATGAGAGGAATTGTAAGGACCCCGATTCTCGGTTTCCTATGAGACATGATGTATCAAAAATTACATTCCACACATTTACAAGTATTACATCCTGTCCCATATTTACAGAGGATCACGAGGTTCAGGTTCTGGGAAACCAGCTTCTTCTAAAAAACTTCTTAGTAAAACCTATAACTGAAAAATTAAAAAAAAACAAAAACATAGGGTGAGAAATGTATTCCCATTATGGGGTTTTAAAATGTTTAAAGTAATTTCTTTCTCAAGACAGTCATTTTGAAAGTGATAAAACCCTTCATTGAAAAAAAATGAATTATATTTTTCTTAAAACATGTAAATCCAACATTCTTGAAACCATTTACATATAAAAGAATTACTTTCTTAAAATAAACTTCAATGAAGACATTAACCAGAGAGAACAAGCATGCGAATAATAGATGATGCATATTTCACAACTAAATTACTTTAGCTCTAAAATACTGTTTGTAAATAGGGAAAACATTCATATCATGATTTATCGGCACATAAAGTTCATATACCAACATACCACATGTATTAAAGTTCATACCTCATAATCTCATTCTCATAGTCAAAGGGAATTTTCATCTAGGGGATATCCCATTAATTAAACTATCCCCTGGTTGACCATTTATCATCACATAAGAAGGGAATGTATAATTCCAGACTTTTCCATGACCTTTTGTCATGAACTTAAAACATAACTTAATACGGGTCAAGGCTAACCACCTACCCTGTTTCTATAGCAGCTCAATCCAAGGCTAACCACCAAGACCATCGCACATAATGTCTCATGAGACTCATCTTTTACCCAACGCATTGGAGCGCTGTATAATTCTGGGCGCACCCGTCCATAATCATTTAAGTCCAATTCATCCCACACATATTTGAAGTGGTATTTCATTCATAGGGTCTCATTCTTACATTCATTACCCATAATCCCTTTTCACATGCATTTTCATAGCCAAGGAGGAAAAATACAAACATTAATCCTTTGTCCTTTAACTGGTGCGGTGATAAAACTAACTCATATGTAATAAAAATCTGTACACATTAGATATTAACTTAACAATTGAAACCATGGGATTAATGGAAACCTTAAAATGAACATAATAACTTTAACACTTAAAACATCACAATCCAGAGTTAGAAACAAGGTCATTCATTCTTAAAATACATGCTGATAAATAGGGGTTGTGGATGTTTATTTAAAACTGTGCGAATATACATATATTTATATAGTTAAGAATACATGGTGTGAAAATAGGTTTATCTTGGGAATTCATATATATATGTATACAATCTATATAAATATATATATAGTTATGTAAAAACTCGTTTTCACTCTAAATAATAAGATATTTCCTTTGAAAAGCATGAAATCATCTTAAGATTTTTTTTAAAGAACTTGAGTTCGAAGAAAATATATTCATACAAGGTTATATACACCTAGATATAAATTTAAGTGTATATACACATATGTATGGGTTTACCAGATTAAACTATACTCAATAATATTTCTCAAGTTATACTTACTTTAACCATAATTGAAGTTTTGTGAGACCGAATGAAGTTCTTAAATATGAAATATAAATGTAAACATGGTTTTCACAACACCCTTATTGGTATAAAATCACCTTTGCTTACAACAAAGTCAATTAATAAGTATGAATATATATGTTTATACACATGTAAATGTTTAAGGGATTCACACTACAAGTTTTCACAAAAACAAATGAATTGAAAAAAACGCTGATAAATGAGAGTTTTCCATTGGGGAAAACTATTTTGTTATCCGAAACTAATTTTAAACCTCACCCATTATATATACTTACATAGTTTTGATATCGTACTTGAAATAATAATTTTTAAGGGTAAAATATAACTTGGTTAAATCATAATGTTATATCATGATGAATTTTAAAACATAATAATCATACTCGTCCATTATGAATGCACATACTTAAATAGATGTACATATACATTTATATATTCACATGTACATATATATATATATATATATATATGATAGATATACTTGTATAGTTTTATATGTTCATAAATAACCCGAAGCCTCAATTTTTTTCCTGGAAGAGGTATACAAGGGTTATATACATACGTACATAAAAACATACATACATACATATATATATATATATATATAAGTGTATACATACATATATCCATAGGAACTGAAAAAGGATCAAAAAGGAAAAGCAGGGTTCCCTTACTCTGGTTCGATCCCCCGTGCAAGATGAGGAAAATGGGCATGAAACGGTTCTTATGGTCTTATATATATATATATATATATATATATATTCACCGAAACTGATGAAAAACAAGACAAACATGTTTCCCTTACCTTCGATTGGAGAAGAGGAGAAGGAGGTTCAAGTGACGACGTCGAGGTGGTGGTCGAAGATTCTAGAAAACAGGAAGCAACCCTCTTCTCTTCGGTGAAACCCGAGACTTAAAGGTAGGGCACTCTCCTTGAGTGAAGATGTCGACAGGGTATCCGAGTACTGAGGCGGTGCCAAACCTGTGGAACGAAGGGGTGAATTCGGGTCCACCACCGGCCTAGGTGAAGAAAAAACACTGCCTAGGCTACTGGTTTGGCATGCGCAAAGAAGAAGAAGACATACGATGGGGAGGAAGATCTGTAAGTGAACGGACGACCAGGATCACGTGGGAGAAGTATCAGATGGCTGACGGGAGACACAACATTTAAAAAAAACCAACGGTTGAGATTAGATGCTGGATCAGACGGTCCAAAATTGATGCGATGATAAATAAAATATTGTTTTTATTAATTTATTTTTATTATACTTATTATATGATTATTATTAACCTAATATCATTTTTATTATTTTATTCTAATAATCTATTATCATTATTATTATTATTATTATCTTAAAATAACCAAAAGTTGAAAAATACATATATATAGATGCTAAACTATTAACCCATCATAATTCATATTCTTTCTTATTTTTATATAAATTAATTACCATATTTTATATTTATATATATAAAGATTTTTATATCTTATTTTTTGTTATCATAATTTAATTTTTAAACACATAAATGACATAATTTTCAAAACATGAACGTAATTTTATGTGTTAACATTAATAAATATCTCAAATTTCATAATTAAATTTATTATCTCTATTGTTTTCAAAGTAAAAAAAATTATTTATGTAAAAATTATTATTATGAGGCAAAAGTTGAAAAAATATAATTCAAATTATTAATAATGCTATGAACTTTATACCGATTTATAATTCTAAAGAATGTTATACTATCGAAGATATAAAAACAAAACCCTAAAATCCATCTGATTTAAATCCTAACAGTCATTTGATTTAAGGTCTCCAACGGCTATAAAAGTAACGGTCGGCTTGGTGTACTATAAAACCTGGTATTAGGGTGTCTTACACTCAAGGTGATTGAAGGAGAAAAAGATGGTACAAGTCATTCCTTTGGTGCTCAGTGTGGCTGTGGTGGCACTAGCTATCCTGATGCTTATGATGGGTCCTAATGATCCAAACTACGAAGTCGGGATTGTTTTCATCATGTGCATCCTTCCAGTGATCGTACTAGGTTTTTTATTTGGCATTTATGGTTAGTGAGATTTCCTTGTAAACTCAGGATGTTGTAAGACACTTCGGTGTCAAGTTCTTAAATAAAAAGTTCTATGTTTTATTTTATTTGGTTAAAAAGGAGAAAACATTAACAGAATTAAAAACACAATTTCTATTTATATGGTTTGAAATATTCAAGGTGTTACATTATCCCCCCTTAAAATAATTGCGTCCTCGCAATTCTATCCATAAACTAACCCCCCCCCCCCGATTAACATCATCACCAAAATGGGAGATCTGGTTCGGTCAATGGGATACCCAGATTGACACTCAACTCTTCTGCTTCCCTAGCCCAGATGGACCTAGAGCAATATGTTTTGAACTCCTGTTCATGCGTTCTACACATAGGCTGCCATACAGAGGCTTGTGCGGTAAAAATCTCAGAAATGTCCAAGTGGAAAAATTTTCTGAGGACCCGCTGGACTACATCACGCTCGAGATATTCAATAGGAATGATGTGATTGAATATACTATGATTTAAGATTTGGAACATAAAGGCTACCCTGAGGTGGCCATCTTGGATAGCTATAAGGAAGCATGCTCTAGCAGAAAAGTTTTGTGCCAGTGTAAAACACTGAAAAAGGCCTTCGTAGTATCTCCCCCTTCGCCTATAGAAGGGGAGTTGGGCAGTGGCAATGAGATGGAAAACATGGTCATTCTCCTGAGATGAACAAATGATTTCAAGGATGTTTGACAAGTCAAGAAGACATTGACAAGATCTTCATAGATTGAGGAAAGATGGATAGTCCACCATGCATGTTCTAATTAAAATATTCTCTACTATCTCATTAAGCAGAGATGAGATGTTTGTTTGTCCATCCATCTAAAAGATACATTCATGAGAATTCACTTAACTGTACAGATAAAGTAGAGACAGGAAAAGAAAACAAGTAATATTTCAATAACACAAAAGTTTATATAATAGTTCCTGAGTTTCCTTAATGGTTTACTAAACGAACACCCCATAAGGAAGAAAAACACCCTAATTCCTCAAACCGTACTTAGGCTGAATAGACGGGGTTGAACTCAGGGGAACACCTGTGACGTCTCCTGAGTTTAACATGAGGTGTATGAAGTTGGTAAACATCCTTATACACATTTTTCCTACAATACAATCGGGTGGACTCATCTTCTAACATCCCAAAGTCCATCAACTGGCCCTAGAAGCCGTAGTACAAAATCTGACAGAGGTAGGCCGCTCGGAGGTCTCTGGAAGTAGAAGCTTCTTGAAAAGGGTTAACGATCATAGTGCCAAATTTTTCACCAGTCGTGAATACCCAGAAGAGTCCCTCATAGTACTTTCCCTGATGTGCATATGAGGGGAATTGAGTCATCATCATTAGAAGGTAATCCATTCCCAACCCCCGGTCTAGACTAAACACCCTAGGCGAGTTTGACACATCATACATGTGCTTGCATGACATCCGAATATAGGCATAATTAAGAAAGTTCTCTCAGATAGCTAGAGACACAATGGTGTCTAGGGACTTAGTGGGAAGTGATAGAAGATTGGTAGGTACGTTTCCATCTACCATCTGAAAGTTACAACATAATTACTTAGTCGATCATAGTTATATATTTATACTACCTGGTTTTCCAGAGTTGTCCGAACCCATCCTTTGATACCAACTGTAAGGACCCCGATTCTCGGGTGCCTATGAGACATGATGTATCAAAAATTACATTCCAAAAATTTACAAGTATTACATCATGTCCCATATTAATAGAGGATCGCGAGGTTCAGGTTCTGGGAAACCAGCTGCTTCTGAAAAACATCTTAGTAAAACCCATACCTGAAAAATTTAAAAAAAACAAAAAGTTAGGGTGAGAAAAGTATGACCAGTAAGGGGTTTTAAAATGTTTAATGTAATTTATTTCGCAAGATAGTCATTTTGAAAGTGATAAAACACTTCATTGAAAAAAAACATTATCTTTTTCTTAAAACATGTAAATCCTACATTCTTGAAACTCAATTCCTAGGTGCCTATGAGACATGATGTATCAAAAATTATATTCCCAACATTTACAAGTATTACATCATGTCCCATATTTACAGAGGATCTCGAGGTTCGGGTTCTAGGAAACCAGCTGCTTCTGAAAAACTTCTTAGTAAAACCCATGCCAGAAAAATTAAAAAAAAACTTAGCGTGAGCATAGTATGCCGAGTAAGGGGTTTTAAAATGTTTAAAGTAATTTCTTTCTCAGGACAGTTATTTTGAAAGCGATAAAAAAAGTTCATTGAAAAAAAGGCATTATATTTTTCTTAAAACATGTAAATCCTACATTCTTGAAACCACTTACACAGAAAAGAAGTACTTTCTTAAAATAAACCTCAAAGAAGATATAAATCAGAGAGCGCAAGCATGTGAATAATAGATGATGCATATTTCACAACTAATTACTTCAGCTCCAAAAGACTATTTGTAAACAGTGAAAACATTTATATCATGATTTATCAGCACATAATGTTTCTATAACAGTATACCACATGTATTAAAGTTTGTACCTCCTAATCTCATTCTCATAGTCAAAGGGAATTTCCAACTAGGGGATATCATGTTGATTGAACTATCCCCTGGTTGAAAATTTATCATCACATAAGGTGGGAATGTATAATTCCAGACTTTGTCATGAACCTTTTTCATGACCTTAAAACATAACTTAATACAGGTCAAGGCTAACTGCCTTCCCCGTTTCCATAGTAGCTAAAGCCAAGGCTAACCGCCAAGACTGTCGCACATAACGTCTCATGAGACTCATCTTTTACCCAATGCATTAGAGCACTATATAATTTTGGGCGCACCCTTCCATAATCATTTATGTCCAATACATCCCTCACATATTTGGCATGGTCTTGAATTCATAGGGTCTCATTCTTACATTCATTACTCATAATCCATTTTCACATGCATTTTCATAGCCAAGGAGGAACAATACAAACATTAATCCTTTATCCTTTAACTGGTGCGGTGATAAGACTAACTCATAAGTAAAAAAAATCTGTACACATTAGATATTAACATAACAATTGAAACCATGGGCTTAATGGAAACCTTAAAATAAACATAAACACTTTAACACTTCAAACATCACAATCGAGAGTTAGAAACAAGGTCATTCATACTTAAAATACATGAAGATAAATAGGCATTGTGGATGTTTATTTAAAACTATGCGAATATACATATATTTATATAGTTAAGAATACATGGTGTGCAAATAGTTTTTTCTTGGAAAGTCCTATATATATGTATACAAACTGTACAAATATATATATATATATATAGTTATGTAAAAACTCGTTTTCACTCTAAATAATAAGATCTTTGCTTTGAAAATATTGAAATCATCTTAAGAAATTTTTTTATGGAACTTGAGTTCGAAGAAAATATATTGATACAAGGTTATATACACCAATATATACATTTAAGTGTATATACACATATGTATGGGTTTACCAGATTAAACTATACTCAATAATATTTCTCAATTTATACTTACTTTAAACATAATTAAAGTTTGGTAAAACCGAATGGAGTTCTTACACATGAAATATGAATGTAAACATGGTTTTCACAATACCCTTATTGGCATAAAATCACCTTTTCTTACAAAAAAGTCTATTCATAAGTCTAAGTATATATGTTTATACACATGTAAATGTATAAGGGATTCAAGCTACAAGTTTTCACAAAAACAAATGAATTGGAAAAAACGCTGATAAATGAGAATTTTCCATTGGGGAAAACTATTTTGTTATTTGAAACGAATTTTAAACCTCACCCATTATATATACTTACATAGTTTTGATATCGTACTTGAAATAATAATTTTTAAGGGTAAAATATAACTTGGATAAATCATCATGTTATATAATGGTCAATTTTAAAACATAATAATCATACTCATCCATTATGTTTGCACATACTTAAATAGATGTACATATATATTTATGTATTCACATGTATATATATATATATATATGATACATATACTTGTATAGTTTTATATGTCCATAAATAACCCGAAACCTCAATTTTTTTCCAGGAAGAGGTATACAAGGGTTATATACATACATACATATATATATATATATATATATATATATATATATATATGTAATTGTATACATACATATATCCACCAGAATTGAAAAAGGATCAACGAGGAAAAGTAGGGTTCCCTTACTCTGGTTCAATCCTCCGTGCAAGATGAGGAAAACAGGCATGAAATGGTTCTTATGGTCATATATATATAATGTATATATATATATATTCACCGAAACTGAATAAAAACAAGACAAACATGTTTCCCATACCTTTGCTTGGAGAGGAGGAGAAGGAGGTGCAAGTGATGACGTTGAGTTGGTGGTCGAAGATCCTAGAAAACACGAAGCAACCCTATTCTCTTTGGTGCAACCTGGGACTTAAAGTTAGGGCCATCTACTTGCACGAAGATGTCGACAGTGTATCCGAGGACTAAGGCGGTGCCAAACATGTGGAAAGAAGGGGCGAAGTCGGGTCACCGCTGACCTAGGTGAAGAAAAAAAACAATGCCTTGGCTACTGGTTTGGAATGCGTGAGTAATAAGAAGGTGCACGGTGGGGAGGAAGATCCATAAACAAATGGATGGCCAAGGTCACATGGGAGAAGGTTCAGATGACTGATGGGAGATGCTGCATTTAAAAAAAATAGCGGTTGAGATTAGATACTGGATCGGACGGTCCAAAATTGATGCGGTGATAAAAAAACAACTGGAAATGTGACCTTTCCCAACACTTCTATACCCCCTTTCCCAACGGTTTGGCCAAACCGTTGGGAAAGGTCCAAACGGTTGTAAAAACCGTTGGTATAGTTTTGTACCAACGGTTTTGACAACTGTTGGTATAGGTCCTTTGATTTTTTATCGGATCCTCTTAACCAAAACATTCTATAAATCAAAATTTAAAATAATTATGATAATACATATATATATATATTTATGAAATTATGTTCACAAAAGTCATGTTAGGTTAGTGGTTAGGTCGTTCAATGATAAACTGGAGGTCCTAGGATCAAATCCCAGTGAATATATTTTTTTGAAATACATATACCATTGGTTTTATGAAACCGTTGACATAGATTTTCATATTACTTATACCAACAGTTTTCAAAACCATTGGTATAGGTCTATACCAACGGTTATCCAAAAAACTATTGGTATAAACCTATCCCAACAACTTACATGCCTACGGTTCTCCAAACCATTGGTATAGGCTATACCAACGGTTTGAAGTCCTATACCAACAGTTCCAAACCGTTGATTGACGCACGCCTTTCGTGGGGCGTGGCAAAAAAATATTTTATTTACCTAAGTATAGTATAGCAGTTGATCCTAGGTAGTCTCCCGAAGAGGAGTGCACACAAAACAAGGTTGTCACTTTTTGTTGATTTTCGTAAAAAGATTGGTTTTAATTAATTTGAATGACTATGAGAGAAACAAACAACAGAAATTGATTTATTTTAACAAATTATAAAGACGGTGATCGGATTTGGTTCGGCTAGACTTAGTGTTGTGCCATCATGGTTTCCAAATTTTATATCTTCTTCTTCCTTAAACTGGTAAGAGAGAGATTCATCTACCGAGTCCTCTCTCTCCCTTAGTCAGATAAATGTGATGAGAATTTTCAATTCTAAAACCTTAGATTGGTCTATCCTCCTTCCAATGTGTTTAGGGTTGTAGATGGTCTCTTGATTAATTAGAGCAATCCCAGACCTGGAATTGTTGTTCCCTAATAAACCAAGATTTCAACATACAATCCTACACACGTGCTTGACAACCGTCGAGCAATCACCACCCAACCCTAATCATGTTCCACCGTATACAGATTAGAATTGGGTAGAGGGAGATGTGATCATCGACCAAATCAATTTATAATTTCAGAATAAAAACCTTAACACAACCGCATTCGAAATTTAATACTGAATGATTAATTGGAACCGGAAGAAGAAAGAAGAAAAAATCTTATTCATTTCAAGCACAAAAACTCAAGCACAATACATAGGTCCAGCCTCCCCTCTTTCCGATCACTCAAATGAAATTACCCCTCCATGGATGGGGTAAGCGAGATAATGCAGGAGAGGAGAGAAAAATAAAATAAATAAAAGAAAAAAAGCTGAGAAGTTCTTCTCCTGGGTGTCCGAGAATGAATGGGGGTGGAGAATGGGATGTCTTGAGGGGGAGGAGCTCTCCTCCTTTTATAGGCAGAATTGGACCCCCGAAAGTTTGAGCGTTTTCGACCCCATTAATGACCTCTTCACGCGTTTCACCCTTCATGAATGTTGTGGAAAATTATCTTGGCCGTATCTCCCCAAAAGTTCATCTCATTTGAAAACCGGATGGAGGAGTTATGAATTTTTCATTCTCGATTTCTGTTTCTGGATGAAGTTTCCAGGATGGTTCCTCGAAATGTATGTCGTTTAATGGACTCCTTAATGACTTCCAAAATTCACCAAATTTCTTGTAGAGTCGCCACTATATGTCCTAGGCATATCCCAGGTGGAAACACATCATTTAGATAATTTTAGGCCGAGTTTGATGTCCTTTATGTTGGGTGGGTCCACGCTGTCCGCCCGGAAAAATTCCCAACTTCAATGAATTGTTAGGCCCTTTAGATGGCCGAATCAGCTCCTGGTCCAGAAGACAAAAATGATGGAAATAAAATAAGGATTATAAAAAAATTTTAATCAGAAAGTTTGGAATTTTATTTTTCTATAAATGACCGAAATACCCCTGACGTAAAAATCTGTCAAAAATACAGAAATAGTCGTTTTTCACATTTGGGTTCAAAATAACACTAAAACCTAAAAACATGACAATTACCCATCCAATAACACTTTTTTGGGAGTATAAACAATGATATTAAATATAAATTAATTGGAAATATTTTCTCTATAAATTCCCCCACACTTAAACTATGCTTGTCCTCAAGCATAAAATCTCAACATGGAATTTAAAGGGTACCAGTGTCACCAATATTTAAATTTCAAATGGAATAAAATAAAATGATTATCAATGTCCAATCAAATCTTCCAGTTCCACAAAAATAACAATTTAATTTCCCATTTTTCAAAGAAACAATCAATTCATGCATTTTACTTTTCCCCTTTGAAAAATAATGAAGCTTCTCCTTTCATTCATTCAAGCTTCTCAATTTATTATTATTAAACATGCCGAATCATGACCTACCTCACTTTGAATATTTTCTCTCATCACTCATGATACAATTAATAGTGGAGTTATGCTCATATCATGAGAACATGCTCCTTACCCATAGGCTTGTAAAGTAACTACTTTCTCCACTTTGTAAAGACAAAACACACATAAAATCATGAGGACTTGCAATAAAGGTTCAAATGACTCTGTGGCATAGGGTTGGTGGGTAAATGATTGAAATAATTTAAGGCCAGAAGTAGGAGGTTTGACTCTTAAGTACAATGCATGATTAATCAAGTGAAAACACAATATGAAACTCACTCAAATCCCCTTGAAATTTGAATCACAACACCACTCCCCTTTAAATGACATGGGTCATGAGTCAATAAATGATTACAAAGAATGATAGCATCCATGTTCTCCCTGTTTTTTTGTAAAGCTCCAGAAAGGCGAAGCTTTATTTTCTCTTTTTTTTGTAAAGCTCTATAAAGGCACAACTTTATTTTGATCTTTTTTTCTTTTTTTATGGAGAACCAGATGAAATGAAAGAAGCATAATGAAATGATGAATCATGCCCAATTTTCTAATAATACATTGCCCAAAATGATGACGCACACATTACACCACCCAAAAATGATACATATCCCAAGGAACGCACACGAAAGGCCCTTCCCCCACACTCAAACTTGAAATAACCATGAAAAAATACTAAAAGTGCAGGTAGGTAAGGAAAAATTGGATTGTAATGTGGCTTAAACCTATAAGGCAATTCATGGAATCTAAGGGATTACGAAGGATAAATGTAAAGGTGGGTCTTAGGATAAAATGTGTCTAGCCAAAGATATGCCTCAATAATTTTAAATGTGGTTTTGTACAATCATAGCTTTGACAAGTTTCAATACAAGTTCTAGCAGGTGGCACGTCCCAAGATCACTCAAGAAATATGCTCAAGATAAAATAGGAAATATTTGGTCTAGAAATCCTCTCAGGAATGAGAATATGATATTGGACAATCACTCATGGAATGATTAATAATAACAAATTAATTCACATGAATTTCAGAAATTCAAAGAATGAAAAATGGAAGGGAAATTTCATTTACATGAATCAATTAATTCCCTTAAATCTTGAGTTCTTATTTCAATATCCTTGCTTCACTTTAATCATCCAATTATCCATTTTAATCATTCAATCTCATTAACATTGAAATCTAAAACATGGCATCACAAGATTCCTAAGAAACTCATGTCTCCTAGAGAAGTCAAGTAAACATGAATTCAAGTGTGGGCATGCCTTTTTTTGATTAATTTTTTAAAAGACTAAAAAAAGTAGGGAATAAAGTCAGATAATATAGAATTGAAACTCATACTCCCCTGTCAAATGGATCCTTTTCTTCACGACGTATAATCCCACAACACCCTCTTCATTAATGGACCTGAAAAAAAATGAAAAAAATTGATAGTGCAGGCCCGTTCAATCATGATGGTAAATGACTAAGAAGACAAGTGGAAAATGGGGGAAAATGCGGGTTGCCTCGCGGTAGCGCCTTTGTTTAATGTCGTTGGCTCGACAAAACAAAACAATTTTTTTTTTGAAAAATCTCTTGGACTACAAGATTTCCTCCCCCACACTTAATTTATGTAGTGTCCTCAATGCATGTAAATGTATGTCTCAAAAAATTGGAGTTACTGCATTTAATCAAGTGTAAAGGAACGATGCAACCTGGTAGGTGTTCATTTGTATTCAGGATGAAGGAGTGTGATCTCCTCCACTGGTTCTTGAGGTACGGTCCCATGGAACTTCTTTAGTCTCTGCCCATTTATAGTGAATGGGTTTCCTCCTCCTTCCTTTTGAATCTGCACAGCACCAAAGGGATATACATGAGTAACAGTAAAGGGGCCTTCCCATTTGGAACGAAGTTTACCTAGCATAAGCTTAAGTCTGGATTTGAAGAGTAACACGTGATCTCCAGGGTTTGGGTTCTTGGTTGAATTATCTTGTCATGGGCCATCCTCGTTCTCTCTTTATAGATCATTGAGTTTTCAAAAGATTCCCTTCTAATTTCCTCTAACTCCTGCAACTGCAATCTTCTTTCTTTCCCAGCTTTCTCAAGGTCCAGATTCATCTCTCTGACCGCCCAGTAGGCTCTATGCTCCAACTCCACATGATGGTGGAAACTCTTTCCATAGATCAATCTATTGGGACTCATCCCTATTGGTGTTTTGTAGGCCGTCCTGTATGCCCATAATGTATCATCTAACTTTTGGCTCCAGTCCTTCCGGTTGGGTTTAACAGTCTTCTCCAGAATGGATTTGATTTCTCTATTAGAGACTTCTGCTTGGCCATTTGTTTGGGGATGGTATGGGGTAGATGTTCTATGATGCACCCCATACTTCTTCAGCAATGCTTCCATTTTCCTGTTGCAGAAATGAGTTCCCTGATCACTGATGATTGCTCGTGGCACGCCAAACCTACAGAAAATGTTAGCCCTAACAAAATCACAAACAACTTTTGCATCATCAGTTCTGG
Organism: Viscum album; assembly: GCA_963277665.1. Lineage (NCBI taxonomy): Eukaryota > Viridiplantae > Streptophyta > Magnoliopsida > Santalales > Viscaceae > Viscum > Viscum album. The sequence continues at coordinate 806,703,047 of OY728126.1, read as the reverse complement.
TTGCTTTTTCTTCCACCCATTTTGAAACATAGTCTACAGCCAAAAGAATATATGAATTTCCAAATGACATTGGGAATGGTCCCATGAAATCTATGCCCCAAACTTCAAAAATTTCACAAAAGGTTATTGGTTTTTGTGGCATTTCATGTCGTTTGGATACATTACCAGAAAATTGGAATTTTTCACATCTTTTACAAAATTCATATGCATCCATGAATAAGGTGGGCCAGTAGAGTCCAGATTCTAAAACTTTTCGGGAAGTCCTCTGAGGTACAAAGTGGCCTCCACATGATAATTTATGACAAAATTCAAACACTGATTCAATTTCACTTCTTGGCAAGCATCTTCTTATGATTTGATCATTACAAATTTTCCACAGAAACGGATCTTCCCAAATGTAAAATCTTGATTCAGATTTAAGATTATGTTGTTGATGAGAGCTTAGATGAGAGGGTACCTGAGATGTTACCAAATAGTTGACAATGTTGGCATACCATGGTACTTCACTGTTGATGATGTAGAGTTGTTCTCTAGGAAGCTCATCATTATCTGGGTTCTGCTTTGGTATTTCTGTTTCAGCGGTGTAGGGTAGTCGACTCAGATGATCAGCCACTTGATTTTCAGTCCCCTTCTTATCTTTGATTTCCAAGTTGAACTGTTGTAAGAGTAGCATCCATCTCACCAACCGTGGTTTAGCATCCGCCTTTTTCATTAAGTACCTAAGAGCTGCATGATCAGAAAAAACAACAACTTTAGTGCCCAGAAGATATGATCGGAATTTATCTAGTGCAAAAATGACTGCAAGGAACTCCTTCTCTGTGGTTGTGTAATTTATTTGCGTTTCATCCAAGGTCCTTGATGCGTAGGAGATGACTTGAGGTTTGCCGTCAATTCTCTGTGATAGAGCGGCTCCCACTGCTTGGTTGGATGCATCAAAAGTATCTCGAAAGGGTAATCCCAATTGGGTGGCTGCATTATTGGTGGTGTTATCAACCTTTCCTTTAATTCATCAAATGATTCCCTACAAGCACAATCAAAATTAAAGTTAGCATCCTTTAGAAGTAATCTTGAGAGAGGGAGAGAAATCTTACTGAAATCCTTGATGAATCTTCTGTAAAATTCTGCATTCCCTAAAAAGGATCTAACATGTTTGACACAAGTTGGATATGGTAAGGAATTTATTACATCAACTTTTGATTTATCAACCTCAATCCCATTTTGTGAAATTATGTGCCCCAACACTATGCCTTTTTCAACCATGAAATGACATTTTTCAAAATTTAAGACAAGGTTCTTTTCAATGCATGTTTTCAAAACGTTTTCCAAATTTCCCAAGCAATGATCAAATGAATTGCCAAAAACTGTGAAATAATCAAGAAACACCTCCAAAAAATCCTCAATGTGGTCCGAGAAAATACTCACCATACACCGTTGAAATGTACCTGGGGCATTTCATAGCCCGAAAGGCATCCTTTTGTAGGCGAATGTTCCAAAAGGGCAGGTGAAGGTTGTCTTCTCCTGGTCTTCTGGTGCAATTGGTACCTGAAAATAACCTGAGAATCCATCTAAAAAATAGTAATGAGTATTTCCAGCTAACCTTTCAAGCATCTGATCAATGAATGGAATAGGAAAGTGATATTTTCTAGTAACTTGATTTAGCTTCCTGTAATCTATACAGACTCTCCAGCTGTTTTGTATTCTCATGGGGATCAGTTCATTTCTTTCATTTGTGACAGTGGTCAGGCCAGTTTTCTTGGGGACTACATGAATTGGGCTGACCCATTGAGAATCATAGATTGGGTAAATGATATCAGCTGCTAACAATTTCTCAATCTCTTTCTTAACGACCTCCATGATTGTGGGATTGAGTCTTCTTTGAGGTTGTCTAACTGGCCAAGATTCACTTTCTAAAAATATCCTGTGAGAGCATACCTTAGGGTTGATTCCAAGAATATCACCTAAACTCCATCCTACAGCTTTTACATTCTTGTTGAGAAGGTCAATCAATGTTTGTTCTTGTAAATGGGATAGGTTATTGGCAATGATTACTGGCAATTTCTCCCCTTCCATTAGGTAAGAATACTTCAAGTCACAAGGAAAAGGCTTCAGTTCTAAACATGGGGGTTGTTCAAGGGATGATATTGCATTTATGTTTCCTACATCTAATGTTGAATTCTCTGGAATAATCTTACTTCCTCTTAACAAATCATCAAAAAAAATCAGATTTTACCTCATCCTCCAACTTGATATCAGAATTTTCTGGTTCATGGGAGTTATAAAATTGAAATGAAGAGTGTTCTCCCACAGATAACAAGTCATGAAGCATACCTGAGTCTTTAATTGGTTCTATATCTTCATCATGGGCGATTGCATAAAGTGAGTGATTGCTGGACGAGTGTTTCATCGTATCAAGAATATTGAAGTGTACCGTACTATCTCCGAGCTCCATGGTGAGGGTTCCTTCATGCACGTTGATTATTGTTCTTGCTGTTTTCAGGAATGGTCTCCCTAAGATGATGGGAGATTGGGATGGTGCTCGGTCTTCCTCTATGGTAAGGACATAAAAGTCTGCTGGAAAGATTAATCCTCTCACTCCTACAAGTACATCTTCAACGACTCCAGCTGGGAAAACGGTGGATCTGTTTGCTAATTGTACCACCAACCGAGTTGATTTTAGTTCTCCGATCTGCAAAGTTGAAAACACAGAGTGAGGTATCACATTTATCGAAGCTCCAAGATCACATAGTGCATCAGTAAAATTTAATGAACTGATAGTGAAGGGAATAGAGAAAGTCCCTGGATCTTGACATTTTTGTGGTATCTGTGGTGTGATCAATGCTGAGACGCTTCTTCCTAAGTTGATTCTTTCATTTCCATCCATCCTATTTCTTTCAGTACATAGATCCTTTAAAAATTTTGCATATTTAGGGATTTGCCTGATTGCATCCAGTAGTGGAATGTTAATCTCAACTTTTCGAAATGTTTCCTGAATTTCCCGTTGAAGTCGTTCTTCTTCTCCCATCTTTGACTCAACCAATGCTGATGGGAATGGTGCTGGAATATCCTTTTTCTCCCTTTATTGTTTCTGCAGTGGTGTTTCTAGTCTTTTTTTCTTGAACCTTGTTCTTTCTACTTTGTTGTTGACTCCATATTTTGGTTGGACATGACGAGCTTCAGCAGGTTCCCTAGATTCATCCTCCTCATATTTTTCTGGTGGTTTAAGCTTCTTCCCGCTTCGGGTTGTGATTGCACTAACATTCTCTTTTGGATTGGGAATTTTTTATGCAGGAAGCTTACCTTGGTTCTTGGTGAAAGCATCCATAATGCTTGCAAATTGATCAGCTAGCTTGTCCATCTTATCTTCTATTCCTGCAACTCTTGTCTTCAGTTGTTGGTCTTCATTTGTCGGTGCACTTGTGGATGGTTGTTCATAATTCTTCCGCTGGAAAGGTGGTGGTTGAGAAGTTTGTTGTTGTTGGAAGGGCTTCTGATAAGGTTGTTGGAATGCTATCGGGTTCTGATATTGCTGCTGAAAAGGTGCTCTGGCTTGGTTCTGTTGAAACCCATACCCTGGTTGGGTTTGCGGTTGGTATTGACTTTGTTGATAGGCTGCAGCACAACTTTCTGTCCCCTGTACTTTTGGACATTGATCAGTGTAATGAGAATTAGAAGAGCATAAACCACATACCTGATTCGGCCCTTGTTGTTCCTTCACATGGTTCACAGCTATTTGTCGCACCAACCTGGTGAGTTCACCCATTTCATTCCTAATTAAATCAACTAAATCAGATGTTCTTACCTCATGGATCCCTCTGGTGATCGTACCTCGAGTGCCAAACTGCTGTGAATTTTGTGCAATCTTTTCAATCAGAATTCGTATATCTGCAGGTGATTTATCAATGAGGGCTCCTCCCGACGAGGCATCTAGGAGATTCCTGTCATTGTCAAGCAATCCTTGGTAGAAGAACACAAGGAATTTGTCCTCTTCTATTTCTTGGTGTGGACAACTTGCACAAAGCTTCATGAAACGTTCCCAGTATTCGTAGAGTGTTTCTCCAGTTGATTGATGGATGACATAAATCTCCTTCTTTATTGAAGTGCTCCAAGATGTTGGGAAGAATCTTTGTAGAAAGAATTTTTTAGATCTTCCCAGTCACTGATATCCCCCGGTTGTAGATTTTACAACCATTCCTTTGCTGCTCCCTCTAGTGAGAAGGGGAAAGCCCTCCACTTCACATGCTCTTCCGCGACTGCTCGAGGTTTGAAGCTGGAGCAGACATAGGTGAATTCTTGAATATGTCGATTTGGGTCTTCACCTGCAAGACCATGAAATTTAGGAAGCACTTGGATGATGTTAATTCGCAATTCAAAATCATTTTATATGGCAGGAATTGCAAGTTGATAATTTTGATTGACAAATTGAGGTGCACAGATGTCACGAAGGGTTCTGTTGGGATTTACAACCATTATTAAAGGTTCAAAATCTTCACTCAAGGTATCACTTGAATGGGTGAGATTGATTTCATCAAATTCTTTGGGAAGATTTTGATTTTTCAATTTGGTTATTGTGCGCTCAATTTCTGGATCGAATTCTAATAAATTGCTATTTGAACTACGGGTCATTCAAAAGAGATTTTTTTTATTTATTTTTTTTAAAAAAAAAACATTGAGGCACTGCCTCCCCGACAACGGCGCCAAGTTTGACGCACGCCTGTCGTGGGGCGTGGCAAAACACTATTTTATTTACCTAAGTATAGTATAGCAGTAGATCCTAGGTAGTCACCCGAAGAGGAGTGCACACAAAACAAGGTTGTCACTTTTTGTTGATTTTCGTAAAAAGATTGGTTTTAATTAATTTGAATGACTATGAGAGAAACAAACAATAGAAATTGATTGATTTTAACAAATTATAAAGATGGTGATCAGATTTGGTTCGGCTAGTCTTAGTGTTGTGCCATCACGGTTTCCAAATTTTATATCTTCTTCTTCCTTAAACTGGTAAGAGAGAGATTCATCTACCGAGTCCTCTCTCTCCCTTAGTCAGATAAATGTGATGAGAATTTTCCTTTCTAAAACCTTAGATTGGTCTATCCTCCTTCCAATGTGTTTAGGGTTGTAGATGGTCTCTTGATTAATTAGAGCAATCCCAGACCTGGAATTGTTGTTCCCTAATAAACCAAGATTTCAACATACAATCCTACACACGTGCTTGACAACCGTCGAGCAATCACCACCCAACCCTAATCATGTTCCACCGTATACAGATTAGAATTGGGTAGAGGGAGATGTGATCATCGACCAAAGAAATTTATAATTTCAGAATAAAAACCTTAACACAACCGCATTCGGAATTTAATACTGAATTATTAATTGGAACCGGAAGAAGAAAGAAGAACAAATCTTATTCATTTCAAGCACAAAAACTCAAACACAATACATAGGTCCAGCCTCCCCTCTTTCCGATCACTCAAATGAAATTACCCCTCCATGGATGGGTAAGCGAGATAATGCGGGAGAGGAGAGAAAAATAAAATAAATAAAAGAAAAAAAGATGATAAGTTCTTCTCCTGGGTGCCCGAGAATGAATGGGGTGGAGAATGAGATGTCTTGAGGGGGAGGAGCTCTCCTCCATTTATAGGCAGAATTGGACCCCCGAAGGTCTGAGCGTTTTCGACCCCATTAATGACCTCTTCACGCGTTTAACCCTTCATGAATGTTGTGCACAATTATCTTGGCCGTCTCTACCCAAAATTTCAGCTCATTTGAAAACTGGATGGAGGAGTTATGAATTTTTCATTCTCGATTTCTGTTTCTGGATGAAGTTTCCAGGATGGTTCCTCCAAATGTATGTCGTTTAATAGACTCCTTAATGACTTCCAAACTTCACAAAATTTCTTGTAGAGTCGCCACTATATGTCCTCGTAATATCCCAGGTGGAAACACATCATTTAGATAATTGTAGGCCGAGTTTGATGTCCTTTATGTTGGGTGGGTCCACGCTGTCCGCCCGGAAAAATTCCCAACTTCAATGAATTGTTAGACCTTTTAGATGGCCGAATCAGCTCCTGGTCCAGAAGACAAAAATGATGGAAATAAAATACGGATTATAAAAAAAATTTAATCAGAAAATTTGGAATTTTATTTTTCCAGAAATGACCGAAATACCCCTGACGTAAAAATCTGTCAAAAATCCAGAAATAGTCGTTTTCACATTTGGGTTCAAAATAACACTAAAACCTAAAAACATGACAATTACCCATCTAATAACACTTTTTTGGGAGTATAAAAAATGATATTCAATATAAATTAATTGAAAATATTTGCTCTATCATTGGTATAGGTTAGTTTTCCAGTAGTGAAAATAATTTTTTTATTAATTTATTTTTATTATACATATTATATTATTATTATTAACCTAATATCGTTATTATTATTTTATTCTAATAATCTATTATCATCATCATCATCATTATTATCTTAAAAAAACCAAAATTTGAAAAATACATATATATACATGATAAAATATTAACCCATCATTATTCATATTCTTTATTTATTTTTATATAAATTAATTACCTTATTTTATATTTATATATATAAATATCTTTATATGTTATTTGTTGTTATCAAAATTTAATTTTCAAACACATAAATGAAATAATTTGTAAAACATGAACATAAAATTATGTGTTAACATTACTAAATATCTCAAATTTCATAATTAAATTTATTATCTCTATTGTTTTCAAAGTAAAAAAAGTATTTATGTAAACATTATTTTTATGAGGAAAAAGTTGAAAAAATATAATTAAAATTATTATTAATGCTATGAACTTTAGAACGATTTATAATTATAAATAATGTCATACTATCAATGATATAAAAACAAAACCCTAAAAGCCATCTGATTTAAATCCTAACATTCATTTGATTAAAGGTCTCCAATGGCTATAAAAGTAATGGTCGGCTTGGTGTCCAATAAAACTTGGTCTCGGGGTTTCTTACACATAAGGTGATTGAAGTAGAAAAAGATGGTACAATTCATTCCTTTGGTGCTCAGTGCAGCTGCGGTGGCACTAGCTATCATGATGCTTATGATGGGTCCTAATGATCCACACTATGAAGTTAGGATTTTATTCATCATGGGAAGCCTTCCAGTGATCGTACTAGGGTTTTTATTTGGAATTTATGGTTAGTGATCTTTCCTTGTAAACTCAGGATGTTGTAAGACACTTTGGTGTCAAGTTCTAAAATAAATAGTTCTATGTTTTATTTTGTTTGGTTAAAAAAGAAAAAACTTTAATGTAATTAAAAACACAATTTATATTTGTAAGGTTTGAAATATTTGGGGTGTTACAGGAATGGGATGGAACTGATGTGTAGATGATAGTGATGTTGGGATTGAACCTCATAGAGGATTCCTATGTATCCCTTTGATGGGTAATCAAAGTCCACATAGTTCGGTGGTGTGATGAGTCACCTAAGGATGCGGACCATGAGAATGGATGCATGGATGGGACCCGAAGGAAGTAGAACCATCGAGTTGGGGCATGACTTCCTGAAACAAAGAGGCTCACAGAAGACACTAGGATGAAACATGAGTGATGAGCTTGATCCTCACAAAGGCTTTTTTCATACCCTGTCTAGGATACAAGGATCAAAACCCACAAAGTTAGAATAGGTTTATTAGTATTTTGGGTTGAACCTTAGAGAGGCTTCATACATACCCTATCTAGGAGACAAGGATGAAAACCCACATAGTTCGAATAGGTCTACCAGTATTTGGGGTTGAACCTTAGGGACGCTTCTAACATACCTTATCCAAGAGATAAGGATCAAAACCCATGTAGTTTGAATATGTTTACTATTATTTTTGGTTGAACCTCAGGAAGGCTTCCTACGTACCCTGTATAGGGGAAAAGGATCAAAACACACATAGTTCTAAAGCATATAGTTTAAAGTCATGCAGGATGAGTCTATACCGACATGAAGTGGTCGTACAAATGGATTATGAGCTTTAACCTTAGGTAGGTTTCCTACATATCTTTCTTGAAAAGGTAAAGGATCAAATTCCACATAATTTAGGAGGGGGGGATGAGGATTACAAACTAAGGAGGTCTGAAAAGGATTCCATTATTGATGCTTACTCTAAGTCCATGTGATTCGTGCTTGGTGTGAGAAACAAGAAGTAACAAAGACCTCATGACCGTGACATCAAATTTGCATCTATGAAAAATTGAATAGGGCTTACACGAGGGTAGTGGCCCAGGGAGATGGAGATTGTGACTTACTTCAGGATGGATACCTGATGGTGATAATTCCCAAAGGGAAATGGATGAGGTATTGAAGCTCACTATGCCCATCTCTCCTCTGGCCTTTGTTAATGGAATATGAGAGGATGAGCAATGATGCTACCTCCTACAAGAAAAACTATGGGATTACACTGGGATGGTTTCCCTCCCCAATGGAAAGATGTTTTTCCATTCAAGGAGGATCTCATTCCATGTGAGGAATATCTCACTCCCCTGGAGACCAGTGGGCGTATAAAATGGTCGAGGCATGGAACCCCATGTATATTGAATGGGGAGATGCTATAGTTTAATTTCAAGTCTTGGGGAATATGGTGCTTGGCATTTTAACGTCCTACAACTCTAATGATGAGGATTTTTTCCCCACCCCTAGGACATACATAACTGGCGTGCTTTAAAACTTGGTGAAGGGAAGGTACTAGCAATTCCATGTGGATATGGGGTTATGGAGTGATCCACTGGGGTTCTTACATTCGCATGGCTATGCAAAGAAGCAATAGTCATTAGCGTGATTATGCGAAGAAGAATGAGGCTATGAAAAAAATATGAAGTGCCTCCCAAGGGACCTTGAAATCACTTCATAAAAATTTGTAGGGATGTACGAGAGAAGGATTTGTGAAAAAAGGGGTTTACAGGAAGGGACCTTGCAAATTTATGGTTCTCCACAAAGTGGATAGAATTCAGGAAGGGGTATTCTTCACGAAGTGTAGTGGTCTATCCAAGTCATGGAGTATACATGCATATAAAGAGTTCCTCATGAAGTGAAAGGGATTTCACGATGTAGTACTTCATGGAGAATAGGTGTCTTGAAAAGTGCATCATTATGAAGCGATGTACGTCACAAAGCACAGGGATCCTGCTTTAGCATGAAGTCCACATGTGTATGGAAGGTAATTCACAAAGCATAAGTGCCTTTCAAAGACCTGAGTTCCCTTAGGGGTATCCTTCCTTTCTGATGGCCCATGGGTTTCCCAAAGAGCATCCCTACTTGATGAGGGGTTGCATATAAGAGGAGGGAAATGTATTTTTCAATGCTCCAATACCTTAAAGAGATCATTTTTATCAATGATTAATAGAGAAGATGGTTCTTTGAAATTTGAGAGCTATAAAGGCCAAAGGTCAGGGTATCCATCCTTTGGGTTTGGGGGAAGCCTAGTTTTTATAGATGAGAGGTAGTGTGAAGCTTTGATAGGGTGTTGTGAGGCTACATGCGCTTCACCATTAGAGGTGGATTGCATCAAGTTCGTCATAACCAAGAATTTAATTTCCATCCCCTCCACGACACAAAGGCTTATTTAATTCCCTTTGTGGCCCTCGAAAATAATTCCATTGATTTCCAAGGAATTGAAGAGAAGATTTTCTTCCCTCCGTAGTGTGAAGTCTTCTATCAATTTCATCATAATCGAAGATCCTTCAATATTTTTCCTCGTTTGAGATCATAGAGGGGGACTTGGATTTGCACCGAGCATAATGAATATGGGTATTGCAAAGGTTTTTCATGATGCATATCCTTTTGGAATTGGTGTTCTCTTTGCATATTTTTACCACACACATTTTGGCACCAAAAAACCCCGCCACCCTCAGACATGGAGTTGAGGAGAAAACGTGGGTCAAATTCAAAGGGTAGATTTCCAAAAAATTTAGGAAAATATCAAATTGAGATTGTGATGTAGGGTCATAATGCAGATAGGGGATGCATGGGTTGAGAATGCCACAAATCTCACAGTGTCCAGGTGCTCCATGAAGCTTGGAGGTATTTTCATATAAATAAGGGAGCATGACCCATCTATTTCCTTACATATCTTCTATGCTTTGCTCTTGAGCTCTATATTTTTGAAGTTCTGTGTGATCTGTGACCACTCTTTTTGAATCAGGACGTATTTTTCTCTGCGATGCACAACGAGTCTTCAGGCTCTGTGATTGTGCGATCTACGACTTATGCCTTTGAGGTCTGTAGTAAAGCTCTGTGACATGTCTCTATGATCTAGCTCTGTGACCCCGAACATAAAATATCTAATGTTTTGTGATGGAATGGCTCACCAAGAAGCTACTAGGGGGTCCTTTCATATGCATCCCAGAGGGAAGAGATGGCTGATAACATAGGCTTTGGGGAATGTATGCAGATCCATTCAGACCACAAAATCCATTGTGGTGCTGTTGTTAGAAATAAAAATTAACTACCCTCTGTGAAATAGACTACCTCTATATGGATTTTTTTGAGGGATGGTTTTCTCATTCCTGAAGAATGTTGGGATGAGAAAGCCTGTTGGTTCTGGAGTATGCTGTGCCAGCAGGAGTGGTTTAGGGCTATTGATGGTAATACATGGGAGGATCACACAGCCACCAATGAGGACTATTTATATAATCCTGTTAATAAAATTGATGGGAATGAGTTTTATCCATAGTTATCTCTCCCAAAGTACCACACCATTCTCAAGTCGGATTTGGGGAACTCGGAGAATGGGTGGACTGATTATTGAGACTTGTGTCAGGGCGAAAATATTATAGAAGATTGGGCATGGGATTACTGGGTATGTGCCTCCTATAAGAAGTTTGTGGTAGAGATGAGGTGAGTGTCCTTGTATGAGGTGCCATGGGCATCCTAATTCCATATTTAGCAACCGAAGTGCCTAATTAAATAGTTGTTGAGCAGGTGTTCGTTGAGGACCAACACTTTTTATCTTCACCATGGGGAGGTCGGTATCAGCCTCTGGGACCTACACAAGATCTAATAGATTCTAATATAGGGGGTGATGTATGAAAAGTTAATCCCCAATGAGAATACATGGTAGGAACCAGAATAGATGCCACTGTTAGAAAAGTCTTTGATGCATCTGGTGCTAGACAAGGACAAGCAATCAGTGAGGGACATCAACTTAAATTTGTGGTTCAGGTAGCTTCTAAATTTTCTTTTATATAGAAAGTTTTCAGTGAGGCATTCCACTTTCACAAAGGGGTCCCAACAAAGTAAAGAGAACTGATACTAGAAACTCTTGGAGGACAGCCAGTGGAAGACTTTGTGGTTCAATGTCAGTAACGAGCATAAACAGATGGTTAGGTTGGCTGTGTTCATATTAGCACTCATCTATGGTTGGATGATGCTAGTGAGAGATAGGAACATGGGTGTATTACAGAGTACATTCATCATGTTATCTAGGTTAGCGATGGTGGAACATATCAATCTGGGTATCCTAGTGTTGGATAAGATATACAAATAATCATGGCAATAGGTGAGGGGAAGAAGCCATAAAGGGCGTGTGGGCCACTCCATATTTTGTATGGATTGATAGTGGTGCATATGGTCACTTATGAATACCCAAACCCCATTTTCCCTCTAGAGTCAGACATATAACCAACTATACTTAATAAGGTAGGGATTTTCCCGACCAAGATGACCATGTCGATGGTGCGGAACTAAGTCTGGAGGGAAAATGAATTCAACTTCCATTTTTTCCTGTGTCTAACAGGTTTGTTCACCGATGACGTCCATGGAACTAGGGAGCATTGGTATTACATTCTAGCCTTTTGGGATGGAGTTCTGGGGGTGTGGGTTGATCGATAGCATATTTACGATCCATAAACCCCACACCGCTTTGTGAGGTAGTTTTGGTGCATGTAGAGATTGATCCCATGGGTCTACTTTGAATTTCTCCATGAGGACCATCCATGTATGATGACGCAGATGTGGGTCATGTTCAAACAAGAGGATGGGACAATGTAGAATGAGATGCCTTTTCCCACAACTTTCTATGGGATAATAAAAGAACATGTCAATAGATGAGAGGCAACCTACCTAGGGGAGATGTTGAAGCGGTGTACCGTCTGTGCTAGTGACAGGCTGCCTCCCCAACCTCGATATTGCGGCCAGAAAGAAAAAAGGACATGCTGTGGTGGTGGGGATGTAGTAGCAGTGAGACCTGCACCGATCAAGTGGGAGGAGACAGCGGTGGACCCATCAATCCCAGAGGAGAAAAGTTAGAATGAATGGAGGCTACCCAGGGGGTTCCATTGGATACCCACTCAGGCTTTGGGGAAGTAGCTACACTATTTAGATATGCCTGAGGATACTCTTTTCCCGAAGACATGGGACACCTAGGATGGTAATAGATAATTACTCAATCCTTCATAGATGTGGAACCATTTGAACTATATTGGGATGGATCATTCAGAGATTGGCTATGAAAGGGATAACTTTTCAGTATCTCATGCAGAAGGGGAGTAGTACATCACTGACATGGATGGTATTGTTCACTCTCGAGGTACTTCACATCTAATGGTGGATCAGGTGAAAGGATTCTCAATCAAACAATCTCTAAATAGTTTTCTTCCACTAAATTGAGGGAGCGCTTCTCCCTACTGTAATAATAATAAGAGTTCTCCTAGGGGGAAGAGGCTAGTAGAGGGATCCATTTGGAGGAAGGCGAGGTTGAAAACTCTGAGCTGTAAGAGTTTGTGGATTCTCTTGAGGAAAACCCTAAACCATTTTCCTGTGTTCCTCATTTTGGTCACTTAGGCTTTCTCAACTGATATTTGACCTATGTAGGAGAGCCTCATATTCAAAACCTTCTCATGCACAATAATATATGATGATTCAGGATCTTCACCTATGACAATGGTGATTACCTCATTTATCAAGGCTATGACACTCAGGTTGGTTCTCCCAGAGTCTTCAGATTTCCCAACTATATATAGGGGCCATTCCTTGGGATTCCGGTTGTAACAACTCATGGGAGAGACCGATTATTTGAACTCCGTAATTCTTTCCCATAGGATTTGTAATTGTTTTCCATTAAACCTTGCCAACTGATGTCTGCGTATTTTTATATGCACAGTTCTTCAAATGGGATGAGATGCATTGGAGAGGGTGGCTAGGGCCCCTAGCGCTGCCTTTCCTAGGGGAATGCTGATGGTCATGGAAGAAGATGCCCATACTGACCAAAGAATAGTTCTCTGGATTATAGGCTGGACCGTCAGCAAGACAGAATCTGAAATCATCGAGGTGGGATCTGACAACAGGGATCAATCAGATGACATAAGACCCGACCTAACTGAACAGACACTAGAGGAAGGTCTTACTGATGATTTTTAGGAGGCGTTCCCAACATAAAAACCCACCAACCATTAGGTATGGGAAAAGAAAACTTCTGATGAGGAGTATAGCAAGGTATTCTATCACCGGTTATGAAATCTAATCAAGCGCTTCATTGGGGAGACCCCACAATAACAATGGATAAACAATATGGGGAGGCTTCATGCCTGACTATGCAAACTATGCGCTGGAGGAGTGGATGCCCAGTGCCCTCATATACTCATTTGAGACTATATGGAGGAGAAAATAAGGGAACATGACCGTGACCTTGGTGTGAGATGGAAGCAGAGGAAGTCTATCAACATCAAGAGAATATATGAGGCTAATCATGAGATCTAATAATTGAGGGTGTGGTAAAACGAGCATTCTTATTTCCTTAATGAAAAATCAAGACTAATTTTGCGACTGAAGGCCCAGTTGATATAGGCTAAGGAATAGATGAGGTGAGCTTCTCAAGATATGTCTATCATCTGAGCTAACGAGCATCCGACACAGATTAAGGATGATGAACTACGACCCATTTCTATCGAGGAAAAGAAATATATTAACAAGAAACCGTAGGTCATGGATGCTACGATCTAGAGAAGAGTAGAGCTGGGATGCTCCATTGAAGAGGCCAACCCATCTATGGGAGAGGCCAATCCTTAGGTGTCATAATCTATGTGAAATCATAAATGTACATGCATGCTTTTCTTTTTTATGTTGGTTGAATACATGAGTTACATTATCTGTTTTGGTTTGTTTCATTTCAAACACATTCTTGAAATATCCTGCGATCAATCCCTAAGATCACGCGGGTCATGCCTGATGTGAGAAACAAGGGATGATAACATCATTATTCCATTTTATTATGAGGGTGAAAACCCATCTCTGGGTATATTGGTAATGAATAACCGCTACAAGTTTCTAGGAAGGAAAAAAGGGACACCTGACTAGAGAATGAAGTTCTCATAACAGTCGAAATTTCGCTTTCCCAAAGTGCTCAGTCCACAAGAGGGGTAACTCCAAGGGTGTTGGAATTAATCCGAATAGAGGGGAGTGGAAAGTGTAAATCATGATTCCCAGATTTCAGAACATTGTAGGGATAGCATGATAATGAGGGATAACTATTGACCATGTTTGAAACACAGTATCCCTATTGCGTTAGCCTGAAATGGGAACAACAAATGAGGGCTAACCGATGAACATGTTAAAAACATGGGACCTAATTCGAAATATAACCCATAGTCTTCTATAATGTTGGACTAGGGTAGTAGACGATTCATAGGCTGAGAATCTATACTATTAGAGGGTTCATTTAGATATGAAAGAAGACGAGGATGCAAATAATGGGAATGAAAATCATGGAGGGTGGAGTGATGGATTGTTAGAATGGAGTCCAACACGCTTGGAATTATGCCACCATGATGAAAATAAATTAGGTGAGCACATCGATCTGAATAGGGATCATACTCATTTCTTAAAAGGATATCTCTGGTGATAACCTAGAGTGGCTCGCAGTTTTACGTCATGCCAATGAGGAATATATACACATAGTTTAACATCGTACGATGTGGAAGGGGAGTAAAATTGGAAATCCAAAAGGGGTGAGTATGAAGTGCCGCCATTATAGACCCAACATGAATGAAGACCCATGAGGATCTCACCACACCACATTCTTTTGACAAAGTTTCGAACAAGGGGGCTAGAAATAGGGTAGGCTTTGAGATACCTGGGGCTAGCCTTAAAGATGAAATGTCTGGGCATTCCTACATATCCCATGTGGATGGGAATCAAGCCACATGTAGTTGTAGAAGATTTCATAGTAGGGTAAAAATTCCAGGAGAAATACTGTCTTGTAGGTTTGGAACATTCACCAAAAGAAGTTGCATTTTATGGATCTTGTTTTTTCTTTAGGATAGATGTTTTTTTTGTGAAGAAAAAAAATCTAGGATGGAGAATCCGGGTATCGCTGTCGGAATCAAACCATATGTAGGCCTAAGAAAATGGCGTGGTAGATGACCGATACGAAACATTATGTCCTCTAGAGTGAGGATATCACAATGAAATGTTGTTTTTCGTTGTGTGACTAGGATGATAGAGTCATTGTTCATGGTCACATGATAGGACCAAACCACGCATTTTAACATCGTGTGGTAAAGATGAAATTGATTAAGTCATGTGGGACCAGGATGTATAGTTTATCTTCTTATGTCTTGGACGCCCACAGAATAATGAGATTATAAAGGGAAAGTGTAAGGTGTAATAAATCATACCCGAAGTGAATGAGGACATCAGTCCACACCCCATCGCGCATAATCCCGGAGGGAGGGAACCTTAGTCCAAGGGGCCAGAAAAGATAATAGGATATGGGGTGGACCTGAAGAAAAAGTGTCTGGGAATTCCTACATATCCCATAAGGATGGGAATCAAGTTATACAAAGTCTAGAAATATGTTGTGCAATTTAATGTCATGTGACAAGGATAGGGATAGAAGACACTAGTTCCTAAAGGAGGAGTACGCAGTGCGTCTATTATAGACTAGACGCGAATGAGGACATAAGTCCGCATACGTCACACAATACAATCCTATGAGAGTTAGGGAAAAATAGTCAAATAGAAGAGATAATTAGTGGTGCCTGAACTAGACCCAAAGACTAAACATCCAGAAGTTCCTATGTATCCAATGAGGATGGGAATCAAGCCACATGTAGTTATAGAAATTTGTGTTGTTTAGCACCATGAGATAAGGATGAGGGGGGTAGGGGGTCTTAGTTTTTTGTCGTAGAGTTTAGACCAAAATAAATGAGATCCTTCCAACCAGGCATAAACCTTGACCAATTCATTAAGCCCATGTGAGTTTCACAAGATGTGGGAAACAAGGGTGGATGAGATCTTCACAACAATTGGAATTCAGAGAAAGGGGAAATGGCGCAGAGCCTCAAATGACACCAATTCATGGATTTTTCCTCTTAACATAAAAACACGAACTGATGGATAGCACCAAGAGTGTCAAAATTCCACCTGGACATGATGTAGTGGAAAGAGACGTGAATCACACAAGTAGTATTCAAGGCTTAATGAAGGTGGAATAATGATGGTGGATAACTATTGACCATATTCAAAACAAAACATCCATATTATGTGACCTAGAATGAGAAAACAAATAAGCATCGACCATTGACCATATCTGCAACTTGGGACTTGTGTCCAATTGTCGTTTGCGATACATCGGTTCATTGGCCCAAAATGGTACGAGAGCACTGAGGCCGAGTATCCATGTCGTTGGGGAGTCCCTTCGGATGTGAAGATAATAAAATCCAAAATAAAGGGAAAATTGAAGCATGTAAATAGATCAAAACATGTCCATGTAGAACCCAACACTCAGGACCCCAAACCACAGTGTATCTAGGCACGTTGGTGAACAACCAGGAGGGTCAAGGGGACTAATTTGAGAGTAGATAACTTGAGAAAATGAGCAGAGGAAAGGGGGATAAAGAGATATCAAGAGAGAGGTTTTTAGTGTGGATGTTGAAAACCCGATGTGAAGGAGGACATAATCCCACACCACACCACATACCCCCTCTCAGATAACTTAGGACAAGGGGCCAGAAGGAAGAGGATGTTTTTAGAAATCAGGGATGGACTCAAAGATGAAATGTTCAGGCATTCCTACATATCCCATATGGATAGGAATCTAGAAATATGTATTTCAAAAGTGCTATGCAGTTTAACGTCATACGACAAGGATGTGGGGAATGAGCATCTTGAAGAGTAATGAGTATGACGTAATGAATAATCCAATGCTAAGGTGGGCATAAGTCTGTATACACAACACCATTCATATTTCAAGGAGAGAAGTTCCCAAGAGAAATAAATATGAACCTGATATTTACTAAAAAACAAAATGTTTGGGTGTTCTTATGTATCCCAATAGGATGGGAATCAAGCCGTATGTAGTTCTTGAATCTCTGCGCAGTTTAATGTCATGCGGTAGGGACGTGGTAGATCTTAGTTTGTGGTCATAGATCTCAGACTGAAAACACCCAATTTAATGTCGTGTTCATGGGACATGTGGGAAGAAATGGAAAATCACAATTCATGACATCTAGGACACCATCAGGTAGAAATAACGATTGAGGAAAACTGCTAACCATGTTTGAAACATAGTATCTATCTCGTGTGACTTGAAATGCAAAGAAACAATTGAGAAATGACTGTTGACCATATTCAGAACATGGTAATTGTGTCATAATTTCATTTGAAAATCCTCAAATATGTTTTCCCAAGATGGTAGGAGAGTAGTGAGGCCTAGCATCCATGCCGTTTGGGGGTCCTTTTGGAGGTGAAAGATGATGAAAACCCAGAAAAGGGACCCATGAAGCATGGTGACACTTGTGCTGTTTAACATCTTGAGGTAAGGATGATGGATGATGGAGGGTTATCTCAAGGGGATGTGTATGGAATGGAAAAAGATATCCCAACGTGAACCAGGATTCAGAGTCCATACCACACCACACAATCATAAGTGATAACTTGGGCCATAAGGATGAAATGGTCAAGGGACCTAAGGCTGGGCCATAGATGAAAATTCCCTACATTCCTATATATCCCATGAGGTTAGGAATCAATCCATAAATAGTTCTAAACGATGTTTTATAGTTTAACGTCATGTGACAAGAACATAGGAGATCTTAGTTTAAGTCATAGAGCACAGACTATTTTGTAGTATATCGTCATGAGAGATGAGAATGGTAGTTAAATGTCTGCCAGGATGAGTGTAGGAAGTTTAAGTTCTTGGAGGATGATAATATAGATTAACTTCATGCAAGACAAGTGCTAGGTAGTTTTACGTCCTTCATCCCAGACGGACCACGCAGTTTAACATTGTGCAACAACAACACAATAGTTTAAAGTCATGTGGGATTGGTCAAGAAAAATAATTATTTCAGAATTTAGTATTGGTGGGAGGAGTAATATGCTTACCATCCATGGTGACCAAGGGGTATGAATGATTTGGTTAAACCTTGTGAATGATATAAGGTCCCTCCCATTTGGGCTCCATCTTTGGGGGATTCCTTCTGGGTATCATTGGTGTTCTTGGGGACAACACCATGTAACCTTGTTAGAAAGATAGGAGGTGAACATTTTTGTTGAAATCTCAATATATCTTGTTTTTATGTCTCTCCAAATTGTACCAGGCACAAATACATTTCTTATGAAGTGCTTCTAGTTTAGCCAGATGGATTTCAACTACTCTGTCTGGTGTCTAATGATCATAGAAATCTATGCACCATGAAAGAAATTGAATCTCAATTGGCAGGACTACCTCTATTTTATACACTAGGGAATATGGGGTCACTTTAGTATAATTTCGAGTCATCTTTCGATAATTCCAATGAGAGTTGGGGAGTTTTTCCGACAAACACTTCTTATTATGAATAACCATCTTCTATAAAATGTTGGAGAGGGTTTTGTTGAATGCCTTGATGTACCCTTTTTCTAGTGCATGATATCAAGAGGTATGATTAGAATGGATATTATAATTGGATTATAAATTCTTCAGCTCAGATGCTAAAAAGTTAGTGTCGATATTGGCAAGGACGGCTTGAGGGACGTTGAATCCGTAGATGATATTGGAGCTCGAAAACTAAATGATAGAACATTCCTTGAATTCCTTGAGAAAAACTTTCCTTGCCCACTTGGAAAAGAAATCCATAGGAGTCAGGATGATCCGGAACAGGTAAGCTGTAACTAGTGGATATGGTCCCATGACATCAAACCCCCAGAACACAAAGGGAAAAGAGTACTTGGTAGTGTGGAGAGGTTTTGGCAGATGATGCATGAAATTAGTAAGGATTTGACATGCATGGAACCTCTTGGTGAACCTAATATAGTCACAGATCATGGTGGTCCAAAATACCACAATATGATGAGATATTTTCAACCCTATCTGATGAGCCCCACAGGAACCAACATGAACATTCTGCATGAATCGGGAAATCTCAACTACCTCAATTCAATGGGAGATAATTACATCAAACCCACATCTGTAGAGGATTTTATTATGATTAGAACCACTCTAGATGGTGAAATGTACTGTGAGCCATCAGATTCTCTCATGCTTGACTCGATTTACTGGGACATTACCATGCTAGAGATACTCGACAAAGGGGGTCCTCTAGTCAGGAGTCACTTCAAACATCATGATTGTAAGACCTGTGAGTCCTCAAATGGAGGCACCAATGATAAGGTTGGTTAACAATGGGCCATAATCATCAAGTAGAGGAATGAGAGCGATGAATCTCTGATGTGCTACATGGATAATCAAATCATCCTGGTTGGGCTCAACAAGAGATGCACCGAGGCTAACCATGTAATCTTCTTGACTATTCTGTGAACGAGGGACATGAGTAACTTCTAGATGGGAATGGAATTGGGTCATCATATGGTGGGAATGCTCTAATAGTGGTATGAGCTCTGGATTCCTGTCTACATAGTCACCGTTGATCTTCTTGATGTCTAGTTCAGAGTCCCCTTTCATATGCCAGTGGGGAACGTCACTCTCAAGGGCCAGCTTGAGACTAGTAATGAGAGCCTGGTACTCTGCCTCATTTTTGGTATATCCTTATGAAAATAGTTATGAATATGGTAGAATAGATTTTTTAGGTGTGATGAAGATGATACAC
This sequence comes from Viscum album, assembly GCA_963277665.1. Classification (NCBI taxonomy): domain Eukaryota; kingdom Viridiplantae; phylum Streptophyta; class Magnoliopsida; order Santalales; family Viscaceae; genus Viscum; species Viscum album. The sequence continues at coordinate 806,682,981 of OY728126.1, read as the reverse complement.
ATACCAAATTTGTTGAGTCTAGGATCCTTGAGTCTTCTACCAGTGGGGCTTCGAGAAGTACCATCACAGTGAATTTTCCAACATGGAATGGTTTGATCTACTGAGAGGATTACCCCATCTAGAAAATAAAGATCTAGATAATTTTCCACAGAAGATATATGGAAAATAAGTAAGCCAATGTTTGTCCCTTGATAGCCTTTTAGGGAATAAACATGATGTTGGGCTGTTGGAGGACCAATACTCTCTGAGCTAGATGACCTATCAACACGGGAAATTTTAGAATATAATTCAGTAGATATACTTGGGATACTAACTATATGACATAGTTCTACAAGTAATATTGCAAATTTTTCACTATTAATACCAGCGCAAGGTAACTATTCTTGATAGAGGAATATTTAGTCTCTGTATCGATGATCTTGCGACTGAGATATTATAAACTATTCTATGATCCCTCATTATTCTTCTGTGTGAGAAGGATGTTGAGAGATCATTCCTAAGTGTTCACATAAATGACCAGTGGCTTTCCAGAAATGAGTTTCATCAGAACCATAGGTAGTAGCTGGTTCTGCTTGATCTTCTCAAATGCAATATGACACTCCTTATCCCACTAATAATCTGCACCTTTCTTCACATGCAATGAAAAGGGAATACACTTCCATATAGATTTGCGATGAATTGGCCTATGTAGGCTAAGTGGCCTATGAAATCCTTGATGATTCTGAATGTTTCATGAAGGTGACATTTGACTGATGGCCTCGATCTTCTTTGGATCGATCTCAACTCCTCTATATATGAAAATAAAGACGAGAAAATTACCAGAGGTGACCCTGAAGGCACACTTCAAGGGTTTCACCTTTAGAAGGCGGGATCAGAGGAAGCTGAACACTTTCTCGAGATCTCCGAGATGGTTTTTATGCTTGAAATTTTTGAGCAGCAGATCATCCACGTAGCATTCTACTAATGTCCTAAGGATTTACTTGAGTATGCAATGCATGGCATGCTAATAGGTGGAACCTGAATTATTTAGACCAAAAGGCATTACCAGGTAGAAGAAATTACCTTGTGGTTCCTTGAAGGTGGTATAATCTTTATCCTTAAGGTCCATTAGAATCTGGTTATAACAGAAATACCCACCCATTAAGGAGAGAGCCTAGAACCCTGTGATGGCATCAATCAATAAGACTGTCACAGGAAGGATAAAGTCATCATTCAGATAGTGATAGTTGAGATCTGAGAAGTTGATGAATACTATGATATGTTTGTTCTTATTACTAAGGGTGAAGATGTTATATAACTATATAGGGTATTAGACCTTCTTGAAGAAGTTGGATCTGATGATCTTATCGACCTCATCCTCTACCATCAAACTATAAGAAGGGTGCATTTTCCTGGGAGGCTGTTAGAACCCATGATGATTTGCTGGAAGTACAAGGCTATAGATGGAGACCTGAGGATCTATCCTTGGAATCTCATCATAAGTCTAAGAAAATACATCCTGATTATACATTAAGAAATCTATGCATCACTATTTCTCTTTAATAGGCATAGCGACTTTGATCAATGTTGGTTTTGAATCCATCTCGTTATCGAGGTTCACCTCCACCAATTCATTAACCGTGGTGGATACACCCTCTTCAAAATTGTGAGGATCACCCTAAAAATCTACTTCTTCATCCATTTGGAAGGAATCATTGGAAGAAATCAATTATTCTAAGTTGACAGATCATAACTGGACACTGGTGCCAGCCTGAGCAGTGGTGGACACCTCATCAGGGAGCTCTTGTACTGTCGAAACCATGGAAACAAAAGCTATCGACCCAATCCCATTTGGCCTTCAACCCAAGGGGATATGATTGATGATATCAAATCAATAGTGGTATGTTGGATTGAGATGGTTTATCATAGCTCGATGAAATAAGAAAGTATGACGTATTTCCATTTCCATGGGGTGGACATTCCGATACCTTATGGGAGTAGGGGGATCTGAGGTCACTTGATCCTAATTGGTATAAGATTATGAGGTGATTTTCTGGAGTCCCTTGGACATCGTAATTAACTTTGTTTTTGTTCCTGAGACAATAATACATTGCCCCAAATCTAGGGTCGTGGCCTCCAATCGGTGGATTAGAAAAATGTAGGTGTCATCTATGTCTATCAACGGGTTGGTCGCAGCCGTAGCACACTCAAACTCATTAGCCTAAATATATTTGTCGTTTCTATTGTAGTATTTGGAATCTTGGTAGCCGACTTCACAAGAGGCAATTGGAGATGAATCACCTTAAATTACAACTACTCAACCATTAAAGGAGATCTTAAGGCATTGGTGATATGAAAAAGGGACCACCGCCTGTAGGTGGAGCTATGTTCTACCCATCAACGCTTTGTAAGCGGTGTCTTATGAGACAAACGTGAACTTAGTGCTAGAAACTAGGCCATCAAACTAGGACTTCAGGAGGATCTTACCAACCGGTGTATCCTATGTCTTATTATAACCTTGAATTTTCACGTTTGAGAGACTCATATCAGTATCGGACCACCCCATATTTTAGAGTGTTTGGGTCAAGATAAAGTTGTTTCTAGAGCTTGGGGCTAAAAGACACCGTCGGATCTACATGCCATTTAAATGACCTGTGATTTGAAATGTGTGGATGTTCCCATATATGGGATAACCTTAATCTCCTCCAGATAAAGAGATAATGGACTAACATTCTGCATGCTTGACTTCCTCAACATGGAAGGCCTTTACGGCTGCTACCTTCATCTCAAACTAGAGGGGGATTCTTCAAGATTTGGAAAGGGATTTGTGCATATCTATTGATAGGAGAAGATAATTGTGGATAGAGATATTTGAGGGAATGATGGAATTTTTTTTGAGAATATCATACTTCCGTGCCAAGTGTAAACTTCTTCTGATTGGAGGTTTCTCTATGGTTGGATGTATAATGGGAACTACTGGTTGAAACGGCAGGTTCTGGATGATACTGGGAATGCATTGCTGCTTACTAGTTGAACCACATAAATTGACTACCGGCTGAGGACTAGGTGACTGAGGTTGATCCATAACAGAACATGGACGATCAAAGCATGATCGTGGTGGTTCTGCTTGATCGAGCAGTATAGATAGTGATGGAGGCAAATCTGATGCAACAAGATGAGAAGGCTACATGTGCTGAGCTTGGCACTGGGCCTGATACCAGGTCTTGGTGGTATTCATAGATTGGATGGAAGAAATGAACAATTTATTCCAGTGACTCACATAACCCCAGCTCTGTCAGTGTTGGCGTATAGAGGATTCTTCCGGCACTCTTCGGCATTGGGGACCATGTCGGGGTTTACCCATGGTGTTAATTGAAGCATACCATGGATTATTACATGAAGAATACTCTATCATTGGATGGATTCTGGGGAAAATATTCATCTCTGGGGTAATGAAATCATTAAGAGTATGGGATCATGATGACATCCGTGGGGTACTTTACTTTCCTTTACGTCCTGATGCTTGCCCTTCTGGGAAGAGGAAGGCTGAAGTGTTGACGCAAAAGTAGTAACTATTGGTAATGTGGAGACTCTTGAAGGCTTAGGTTGGCTCAAACATGCATGGATAACACCATGGGAAGGGGACACTACCTTACAGTCCATCCATTATTCATATTTTTGAGACCCACAGTTAGAAACCTGCATCCAATCACCTTTTCTGTCACTATAGCTGTCAAAGTTTATGAACACAAATACCAATTGGGTTAGAGATGGACCTAACCTAACTATGTTGTTATCGACATGATCTTGGATCTATTCTTTAAACACATAGCACTTCTTGAGTGTGTTTTCATGTATCTATTTATTTGGGAAGTAATTGGGGAGGTTAGTGAGATCTGCCTCATTGGGCCTCATGCATTCTGACATCCATAGGATTCCCTAGTCCAAGGTGCTTTGGAAATAACTGAGGACTAGAGCCTCATTAAATGAGTAGGTCTAGTTCCTTCTATCCGAGAATGGGGCTCTAGGAGCCTGGCCCTAATGATGGGATGGAGGAGTCTGTCAATGAGTTGGAACCTAAATATCTAGCATAGGTGGTGGTAGGTTATGTAGGGACAACTTCTAATTCGAAGGTGGGCGGTGCTGGGCTGAAGGCTACGACTGAGGTGGTGGTCCGTGGTGAGGATATAGAGGTCGTTCCACTTGTAATAAATGCAGCTGCTTGGGGGCCTCTATTTGTGCTACTATGGCAGTCTAGGCCTTAACAGATCTTCCCACAGGAACTAACTAAGGCAATAGACGTGCCTGATTGGTTTGCTGGAAGGATTCCTCTACATGCTTTACTTTGTCAAATAAATCATGAAATCCCACTGGATAGTTTTGAGTGATTATATAATGGACTAATTCAGTTTTCAGATTCCCCACACACATCTTTAGTAGCTATTCCAGAGTCAGTGGAATATTAAGGGATTATGTTATGCATTTCCACCTAGAAACGAAGTCTGTGACGCACTTGTTAAGCCTCAGATTTCATTTTAAGAGGTTAGAAATACTCATCTTTCAAATGGTGGAACTGAACTAGTAGATAAACTTCCTAAAAGGCCCTCCCAATTGGCTAATGAACTAATGTGTACCTAGTTGTACAAAACAAAAGTCGGCCCTTCTAGTGTCTGTATGAAACACTAGAGTTTGGTGGCTTCTTGTTGAGTTTGAGTTCCTAGTATGGGTCCACACATTGAAATAAAGTGGACCAAATGATATAGAAGGTCACCTTTACCATTAAAGGGGGAAAATGTTGGATTTTAAAAACTAGGAGGTGCTGGCATATCATCCATCCATGATAGATACTGCTTGAAATCAGGAGGGATTTCCACAAGTTGAGTTTCTAGGGAATTGATGCAGACAATGAGAGTGGATATTAGTTCATCTTAGTGGGGATTCCTATCTTGATGAGGATCTCTGACCACCAGTGCGTTGGAAATTTCTTTAACATGATAAGCAGACCCAATTGCTTGTGGAGCGGCTGGTGGGATGACCTACAAGACTGGTTGGGGAGTGACTTGTGGGGAGACTTGGGGAACCTGTGTTGGGTCCTGAGGAGGGTTATCATGCAACTTTAGTGGATTTGGTGATTCATATCACACCCTATTTCCATAAAATATTGGTTCTACCCTATATATATGGGCAATATGGTTATGGTCACTTGGAGGTAACTCACTGGGGGAGAGTTGTACCTTCCCCTATTTCCTTGGTTCAGGATTAATTATGTTTGTTCGCCGTTCTGTATCACAATCAGTAAGAATTTCATCAACCACATTTTTATGTTCCACAAGCTGTTGATGCAACACAGCCTTTTCAGAGTCATCTTCCATCTTTTTCACTAAGCTAGACGGGTCATAGGGTTTGACAGTCCCAATGTTATCGTTACCCTTATTGGGGTTCTGACTGAGGAATAATGATTTGGAAGGTGGAGGATGGACCATTAAATTTTGTTGCTGGTGAGTAATTATTCCCAATATATTCAAAAGGTGGGGTGCTCCCAGGGGGCTAGTTTTCTTCCAGGAACTCTAACATGGTCTCTTCCTCTGACAGGTCATCGATGTCAACTATGACTGTACCAGAAGGTATATCCTCAATATCACCTGGAAAGTTGGACTAGCACTGAACATATCTGAAATGAAGGGCAACATACTTCCCCCAACCGCGTATATATATGTGGGTGGAAGCCTCCTTACTATTTTTTCGGAGCACTGTAAAGCTATGGATGCATCATTGCTGGAGGGTCCGATGGAAACTGAGCAACTTAGGGTGCTGATCCACGGGGAACGCAACCTAGTTGACCATGTGACATTGCTGGCCAATATCTTCAATGTGTTCCTAGCTATTGGTGTAAGCCACCCACTGATGAAGAATATGTAAATGTGTTTCCTAGAGAGTTTGGTCTAAGCACATGAACTCCTATTTGGTAAGAGATATCGGAACACTGAAACCTACTGTTGTAATGTGCCAAAACATATATAGAAATTGGTGCACTACAAGGATGTCCCACAAGCTCCTCAGCTCAGACTCATTATCCGACCCTTGGTTTCCCCATTCATCGACTGGAAGCGACTGAGGGATCAATAAAGTCATTGAATTGGACCATTGCAATGGTAGACTAGTCGGTGGAGTGTACAACACGCGATATGACAAGCCTCCATATCTTGGGATGTCTTCCAAATAATGTGACGACTGATCCACCCCATCCCAATAAGAAGAACTAGAGACCACTAATTCCCTTGTAGGGGATCCAGTTACTGACAGTAGTTAATGTTATTTCACACCCTCTATTGGTCCCCAGAACATCACTCTGTGATCTCGGGTTGAGTTAGAGAATGATCTTGTTGATAATAGAGAGGATTTCCTGGCCATGACCTAGAAAGAGGCCAAATATTCCTCCTCCTATATGTATCTTCGAAGGGAAACAGGGATCCGGTGGACCTCAATTTTTGAAAGGATGAGGCTTATACCCCTTTCTACTAACCTGACCACTGACACAGAATATTTGGGTTAGGGTTCCATTAACGAATCACAATCCACCTCAGAATATGAGAAGCAAACGAGTTTAATCATATTTTAAAATTTATCAATATTGTTCCTTTGGTGGAGGAGACCTTCCCTTATACCCTAGGATAATTTTTGAGGACATGGTAGGTTTTGGACATGAGGAGGACCTTCAGCCGAACTGGTACTGGGGTGGAGAGGACTTCCACTTCGGTGAGTCAGGGTGTGAGGTTCACCGAGACAAATGTCAAATGAGACACAGGGAGAGCCTCCGAGGGAAGTGTTAGAGTGGGTAGTACATCTTCTATAGCTGGTGGGAGCATGGTCAATTCTTCCATGTTTGTTTCCCTTGGCAATGATGGTATGAGGGGGGCTTTCATACCGGTCAAAATAGACATGGGGAAGACCTCCGTGTTGGATTCCAATAAAGAGGGGGAAGACCTCTTCTTGTTTGATTTTCAGGATAAGGAGGACCTTTGTTAGTTGTGGTAAGAACATGTGGATGACCTCCATGTTGATAGATGACCATGTGTGTAGGATCTTTGCATCGATGAACTATGATGGGAGGATCATCTCTATACCTGGGATTAAAGGTGGGAATGAAAAATTTGTGCTGGATGTTAGTGTTATGAGGAGGGCCTTCGCCCGGACTGATGGTGGCATGGGGAGGACTTCCATGTCAAGTATGGGAGCATGGAGGGCATTATATCTCATTGATGGTGGCATGGGGAGGACCTCATCGCTGGATGTCATTGCCGAGGGTTGGCCCGCTATGGGTACTACCTGTACCGGGGACCAAAATAGTCCTCCCAACCTGCCCATGGGGCAGTAGGGGCCTCAATGTAGGTTGGGTGTATAAGTTCCCCTATTAAGTATAAACGAGGCATTGACAGTATGAATTGGTAGTGGCATGGGCCACTGTAGATGCTGATGATGAAGCCCTATAGAGGGCATCCTTTTTAGCTTACAAGTGATGATTGTGTTAGGATAGCTAGACTGGGGATAGTGGTGAAGGTGTGTAAATCACCTGCTCCTTAGCCAATGGGATCGAGTGGTGGAGATTATGCATCCTGGTGGTAGCCCTCCTTGGAAACCCCTGGGACGGGATCATAACTGGACAATCCCAGACTTCCCTTACCTAATTGGTGTAAGGGAGCGAGTCATCAAAGAGTTTATGGGAGAGACTCCCAAAATGGTTGTAGGTGGGACTAGGGAGTAGTGGCCCCTTGTGCGGCCCTTGGGGGTGGTAGTGATGGTGAGGTGCAGAAGCCTCTAGTTCCTGTCGGGCCATATCCTGAGTTGGGATAATTCCTTCTTCCTTATACTGTTAGATGAGGTTGTTGATGACCCTACTCTGAACGAGTTCAGATAGTGGGATAGGGTGTGGGAACCCAATAATTGTGGATGTGGAGGCCATCGTAGAAAAGATGGATCCACACATGATTTCCACATTAGATTTTCCCCGACCCTTGCGTTAGCGGGTGGGTGGTGATCCATTTCTTGACATAGCTGCTTGGGTCCTAAAAAGTGAGAATATTCAACCATTATCACTAAAAGGAAGAAATTGACGTCCAGTGTCCCAACACCATTCCTTATCCGATGATTGGTAAGAAGGATCCATGCTAACAACATTGTAGACTAGGATTCCCAACGTTCAACTACCCCGATCATTGGTGAGTTCACGCTAGACCCACTATTTTCTCAGTGGGACCTATAAACAGATAGCTGGATCCTATGACACACTTATCTTCTGATGTATTGAATGCTACTAATCGAAAAATTGAGGAGAAGATTCAATTTAGGTTTATCATTTATAATTCTGATGCTTTCTCCGGGGAACAAATCCATCCATGGGGGACGTGATGGCTGTTGTTCCGTATTCCCGCTTTCCATAGGCAGGTGACATCCATCGCCTATTCGGGGATATTTTCACTTTGATCAAAACATGATGATGAGATTTTAGTCTCCCCTTTACTGGATTCCTCCTCAAAATTTGTCACCTAGTCTAGGTCTCCCTTAAAGATTAATACATTTTTAGTGAAACTCTTCCCCACTTCCATATCTTCATGGAGGCTACTTGATTACACTGCTTCTTTCAGGACATTTCAAGGGTTCAGGTCAGGGCATCAACCATTGATCAGGGGAGTAGTCATGTTGGACATCATTAGCCTGTCTAGATGCTGAAACAATGACTCTTCTGGGTTTCTTCTCCTTATGATAGGTCTTATCGAGGGCACTGAAGCTCAATGAATCCCACATCGAGTGTAGGGTATTATATTCCATAGAAATGTCCCTGAGTTTTTCCTTAGTTCCCATGATTAACATAGGTTATGCCACGAGTTTAACATCCCGTAATGACGGTTACACTATAGGTGTGTCTTCTGAGGTTTTCCTCAGGCATCTCACGTTGAACACGAGGTAGTTCATGAGTTTAATGTCTAATAGAGACAGAAGAAGAGTGATCAGAACACCATAAAGAGACGGATCAGATTAGTACATCCCTTAGATGGAGAACCTTGAAGGTTTACCAGATGGATGGATTAGAACGAACATTGAGGATGAATCTGAGGTGGTGTTTCACATATAGGGGATATATCCCACTGTGAAGGAAGATCTGGACACCTCTGAGGGAAGATCAGGGAAAGTGCACCCTAGAAAGGGGGGACACCACGATTTACCATTGGTTGGGATTGAACCTCATAGAGGTTTCCTACATACCCTGTGTAGATGATAGGAATCAAAACCCACATAGTTTCAAGGTTGAAAAATGGAATCAGGGTGTACACAAAAGACAATGACCCATAGACATATTAGGGATTATGCATGGATATTGGCCCGTCGTAAGAGGGGTGATCTTGGTTGGAGGGTTATGGATTGTGTGGGGCTTATGCGTGGTTAGCTTCCCAAATGGATGGAAAGATCTCACTAGGATGTGGCAGCCCATGTAGGAATCATGATGTACAATGGATGGTTGAAGGAATTGGATGAGAGGAATGGGATGGAACCGATGTGTAGATGACAGTGATGTTGAGATTGAAACTCATAGAGGCTTCCTACGTATCTCTTTGGTTGGAAATCAAAGTCCACATTGTTCGGTGGGGTGATGAGTCTCCTAAGTAGGAAGACCATGATAATGGATGCATGGATGGGACCCGAAGGATGTATAACCATCATGTTGGGGAATGACCTTCCCAAAACACAGAGGCTCAAGGAAGAGACTAGGATGAAACATGAGTGATGAGATTGAACCTCATGGAGGATTCCTGCATACCCTGTCTAGGATAAAAAGATCAAAACCCATATAGTTAGAATAGGTTTACCAGTATTTTGGGTTGAACCTTAGGGAGTCTTTCTACATACCCTATCTTGGAGACAAGGATAAAAACCCATGTAGTTCGAATAGGTTTACCAGTATTTAGGGTTGAACCTCAGGGAGGCTTCCAACATACCCTATCCGGGAGATAAAGATCAAAGCACATGTAGTTTGAATATGTTTACCAGTATTTTTGGTTGAACCTTAGGAAGTCTTCCTACATACCCTATATAGGGTAAAAGGATCAAAACCCACATAGTTCGAAATCATGTAGTTTAACATCATGCAGGATGAGGCTAAACCGACATGAAGTGGTCGAGGCCAGTGGAAGATGAGCATGAACCTTAGGGAGGTTTCCTACGCACTATTCTTGAAAAGTTAAAGGGTCAAATTCCACGTAGTTTGGTATGGGGGATTGGGATTACACTTTAAGGAGGCTCAGAGAGGATTCCATTATCGATTCTTACTCTAAGGCTGTGTGATTCATGCTTGGTGTGATAAACAAGAAGAACAAAGACTAGATGATCGCGTCATGAAAGTTGCATTTACGAAGAATTGAAAAGGGCTTACACAAGGGTAGTGGCCCAGGGAGATAGAGATTGTGACTTACTTCAGGATGGATGCCCAACGGTGATAATTCCCAAAAGGGGATGGAAGAGGTATTGAAGCTCACTATGCCCATCTCTCCTTCGGCATTTCTGCACAGAAGATGAGAGGATGAGAAATGATGCTACCTCCTACAAGAAAGGCTATGGGATTACACTAGGATGGTTTCCCTCCCCCATGGAATGATGTTGTTTCATTCAAGGAGGATATCATTCCATGTGATGAAGATCTCACTCCCATGGAGACCAGTGGGCATGGAAAATGGTCGAGGCAGGTAAACCCATGTATATTGAAAGGGGAGAGGCTATAGTTCAATGTCAAGTGCTGGGGAAAATGGTGCTTGGTAGTTTAACATCCTATAACTCGAATGATGAAGAATTTATCCCCACCCCTAGGGCTTACATAACCGGCATGATTTAACCCTTGGTGAAGGTAAGGTACTAGAAATGCCATGTGGAGATGGGGTTGGGGAGTGATCCATTGAGGGACACACATTAGCATGGCTATGCAAAGAAGAAATAGCCGTTAGCGTGATTACCATGCTGGAGATACTCGACAAAGGGGGTCCTCTAGTTAGGAGTCACTTCAAACACCGTGATAGGGAGACCTATGTGTCCTTACATAGAGGCACCAATGACAAGGTTTCTTAACGATGGGCCATAATCATCATGCAGAGCAATGAGAGAGATGAGTCTTTGTTGTGCTACATGGATAATCAATTCATCCTGGTTGGGATCTACAAGAGATGTTTGGAGGATAACTAGGGCATCTTCTTGACCATTCTATGAATGAGGGAAATGAGTAACTTCTAGATGAGAAGGTAATTGGGCCATCAGCTGGTCGGTATGCACTAATAGTGGTATGAGCTCTGGATTTTTGTCGACATAGTAACCATTGATCTTCTTGATGGCTAGTGTGGATCCCCCTTTCACATGCAAGTGGGGAACATAAATCTCGATGGCTAGATTGAGACCAGTAATGAGGTCCTGGTACTCTACCTCATTGTTCATATAGCCTTCTGACAACAAGAATGAATATGGTAGGAAATATTGTGTTGGTGTGATTAAGATGATACCCATACCAACTTTTTTGAGTCTAGGATCCTTGAGTCTTCTACTGGTGGTGCTTTGGGAAGTGCCACCAAAGTGCATTTTCCAACATTAAATGGTTTGACCTACTGAGAGGATTGCCCCATCTGGAAAATCAAGATCTAGAAACTAGTCCACGAGATCTTGATGGGTGGTAAGGAAGTATGCCAATGCCTATCTTTTGATGTACGTTTAGGGAATAAACTTGATGTCGAGCTATTGGAGGATCACTACCCACCGAGCTAGATGGCCTATCAACATGGGGTAGTTTAGAATATACATTAGTAGATACACTTGGGATAATAACTATATCTCATGGTTCTATAAGTAATATAGAATTTTCTGCACTATTAATACCAGCGCAAGGTAGCTCTTCTCAATAGAGGAATATTTGGTCTCTATATCAAGGATCATGTGACTGAGATATTATAAACTGTTCTATATTCCTTAATTATTCTTTTGGGTGAGAAGGGCATTGAGAGTTCATTCCAGAGTGGTCACATAAAAGACCAATGGCTTTATAGAACTAGGTGGCATCAGAACCATAGGTTGTAGCTGGTTCTGCTTGATCTCCTCAAAAGTAGTATGACACTCGTCACCTCACTAATAATCTTCACATTTTTTCACGAGCTAGGAAAAGGAATACACTTCCATATAGATTTGAGATGAATATGTGTATGTAGGCTAAGTGGCATTTGAAATCCTCGAAGCTCTTGAATGTTTCATGAAGGCGACATTTGACTGATGGCCTTGATATTCTTTTGACCGATATCAACACCTTTATATATGACAATGAAGCTGAGAAACTTACCAGAGGTGACCCTGAAGGAACACTTCAAGGGTTTATCTTTTCATGGTGGGATTAGAGGAAGCCATACACTTTCTCAGGATCTCTGATAAGTTCATGGTGCTTGAAATATTTGACCACCATATCATCCACATAGCATTTTACTAATGTTCTAAGGATCATCTTGAATATGTGATGCATGGAATGAAAATAGGTGGAACCTACATTATTTAGACCGAAAGGAATTAACTGGTAGAAGAAAGTACATTATGGTTCTTTGAAAGTGGTATAATCTTTATCCTCATGGTCCATTCGTATTTGGTTATACCAGAAATACCCACCCATTAAAGAGAGATCCTAGAACCCCGTGATGGAATCAATCAATAGTTCTGTCACAAGAAAGATAAACCTATCATTTGGATAATGACAGTTGAGATCCTGGAAGTTGATGAAGACAATGATCTGTCTATTCTTCTTAATGATGGGAATGATGTTAGCTAACCATCTAGTGTACTTGAACTCCTCGATGAAGTTGACTCTGATGAGCTTGTCAACCTCGGCCTCGACCATGGAACCGAAAGAAGGGTGCATTATCCTAGGAGGTTGTTTGAACCCAAGATGATTTTCCAGAACACCGAGGCTATGGATGGAGACCTGAGGATCTATCCCTGGAATCTCATCAAAACTCCAAGAAAATACACCCTGATGCTACATCAGAAAATCCAAGCATCACTATTTCTCTTCGACATGCATAGAAACCTTGATCAATGTTGGTTTCGAATCCATATCGTTACCAAGGTTCACCTCTAGCAATTCATCAACCGTGGTGGAGAAACCCTGTTCAAAAGAGTGTGGATCATCCTAAATATCTGATTCTTCATCCATAATGGAGAGAACATTGGAAGAAAGAAATTATTTTGAGTTGAAAGATCCTAACAGGACACCGGTGCCAGCTTGAGTGGTGGTGGACTCCTCATTCGGGAGCTCCTGTACTGCTGAAACCATGGAAACAAAAGCTATCAACCCAATCCATTTTGGCCATCGACCCAAGGTGATATGTTTGATGATATCAAATCAATAGTGGCATGTTATATTGAGCTGGTTTAACCTAGACTGAAGAAACAAGAAAGGATGATGTATTTACATTTCCATGGGGTGGACATTAAGATACCTTATAGGTGTAGGGGGCTCTGGGTTCACCTGATCCTGATTTCTATAGGAATTTGAGGTGAATTTTCAGTGTCCCATAGACATGGGAATTAAATTCCCTTTCATTACTAAGATAAAAATACATTTCCCCAAATATGGATGAGGGAAAGGTGATTGAGGTTGATCAATAATTGAACATGTCCGATCATTGCATGATCATGGTGGTTTTTCCTGATTGAGTAGTATATATAGTGATGGAGGTGGATCTGATGAAACAAGATGAGAAGTCCATGTGTGCTATGCTCGACACTAGGCCTGATACCAGGTCTCGGTGGACTTCATAGATTGGATGGAAGAAATGACAAATTTATTTTGGTGACTCACAAAACCCCGGCTTCCATCAGTGCTGGCATTGAGAGGATTCGTCTGGCCCTCTTTATCATTGGGGACCATGTCAGGGTTTACCCACAGTGTTAATTGAATCATACCATGGATTATCAATTGAATAATCCTCCATCAGTGGTAGGATTCTAGGAGAAATATTCATCTTTGGGGGTATGAAATCATTGAGAGCACGAGATGAAGATGGCATTAGTGGGGTACTTTATTTTCCATTACGTCGTTGATGCTTTCCCTTCTGGGAAGAGGAAGGATGAAGTGTTGACACAAAAGTAGAATCTATGGGTAATGTGGAGGCCTTTTAAGGCTCGGGTTGGCTCAAACATGCATGGATAATACCTTGTCCATGGTCCACTACCTTATAGTCCATCCAGTGATCGTATTTTTGAGACCCAAGGTTAGAAACCAGCTTCTATTCACCTTTTCTGTCACTGTCCCTATCAGGATTTATGAACACAAACACCCCATGGGTTAGGGATGGACCTTACCTAACTATTTGTTATTGACCAAGTCATAGATCTACTATTTAAACACATAACATTTCTTTAGGGTGTTTCCATGGATCTGGTGATAGGGGCAGTAATTGGGGATGTTAGTGAGATCCAGATCTTTAGGACTCATGCATTCTGACATCCATAGGATTCCCTGGTGCATGGTGCTTTGGAAATAACCTGGGACTTAAGCCTCATTAAATGAGTAGGTCCGATTCCTTCTGTCCGGGAATGGGGATCTAGGAGCTTGACCCTGATGAGGGGATGGAGGAGTCTTTCAATGAGTTGGAACCAAAATAACTATCCAATGTTGTGGTAGGTTATGTAGGGATAGATTTTGATTCATAGGTGGGATGTGTAGGGTCGAAGACTGCGCCTAAGGTGGTGGGACATGGCGAGGATATGGAGGTGGTTCCACTAGTAATAAATCCAGCTACTTGGGGGACCACTATTTGTGCTACTACAGTAGGCTAGGCCTTAGTGGATCTTCTCACGGGAAAAAAATGAGGGAATGGACATGTCTTATTAGCTTGCTGGAAGGCTTCCTCTAGATGTTTTGCTTTGTCAGTGAAATCCGGAAATCCCCTTGGATAGTTCTGAGTGATTATAGATTAGACTAATTTAGTTTTGAGATTCCCCACACACATTTTAGGAGCTATTCCAGAGTCAGTGGAATATCAATAGAATATGTTAGAAATTTCCA
Organism: Viscum album; assembly: GCA_963277665.1. Lineage (NCBI taxonomy): Eukaryota > Viridiplantae > Streptophyta > Magnoliopsida > Santalales > Viscaceae > Viscum > Viscum album. The sequence continues at coordinate 806,667,923 of OY728126.1, read as the reverse complement.
CCTAGAAACGAAGTCTACAACGCGCTTTTCAATATCTTATTATAATTGAATAGGTTAGCAATACTCATCTTCCAGATGGTGGAATTGATCAAGTAGAGAAACTGCCTACATAGGTCCTCCCAAATTGCTACTAAACTAAAGTATAGATAGTTGTACCAAAGAAAAGTAGTCCCTTTTAGTGTTTGTATGAAACCTTGGAGTTCGTTGGCCTATTGCTGAGCTGGAGTTCCAAGCATGGTTCCACACCTTGAAATAAAGTGGACCAAATGCTACAACAGGTCACCTATCCCATTAAAGGGGCAGAAGGTTGGATTTACAAAACTAGGAGGTGCTGGCATATCATCCACCCATGACAGATATGACTTGCAATTAGGAGGGATTTCCACAAGTCGAATTTCTAGGTCATCGATGTAGAAAATGAGAGCGACTATTTGTACATCTTGGTGGTGATTCCTATCTTGATGAGGATCTCTAACCACCAGTGCGTTGGAAATTTCTTCAACATGATAAGAAGACCCAGCTGCTCGTGGAGGGGCTGGTGGGATGACCTACAACACTGGTTGGGGAGTAACCTGTGGAGTGACTTGGGGAACCTGAGTTGGGTCCTGAGGAGGGTTATCATGCAACTTGGGTGGATTTGGTGATGCATATCACACCCTCTTTCCATAAACTCTGGCTTCTACCCTATCTATATGGGAAGGAAGGTTAAGGTCACTCAAAGGAAACTCACTGGTGGGGAGTGGTACCTGCCCCTGTTGCCCCGGTCAATGATTTATGATGTTTGTTTGTTGTTTTGTAGCACTTTAGGTAAGAATTTAATCAACAATATTTTTATGTTCAGCAATTTGTTGATGCAACACAGCCTTTTCGGAGTCATATTCCATCTTTTTCATTGATCCATACAGATCAGAGGGTTTGACGACCCCGATGTTCTCTTTACCCTTATTGGGATTCTAACCAAGGTATAATGACTCAGAAGGTAGAGGACGACCCATTAAATTTATTTGATGGTGAGTAACCCTTCCCAATAGATACAAAAGGTGTGGTGTCCGTAGAGGGTTAGTTCTCTTAAAGGATCTCTAACTTGGTCTCTTCCTTTGGCAGGTCGTCCATGTTAACTATGACTATACCTGAATGCATACCCTAAATATCACCTGGAAAGTTGAGCTTGCACCGAATAGAGCTGAAATGAAGGGAAGAATACTACCCACAACTGTGGATATAAACATGGGGGGAATCCACCTTAATAATTCTGCGGAGCACTATAAAGCTCTGAATGCATCATTGTAGGAGGTTCCAATGGCGACTGAGCAACATAGTGTGCTGATCCATGGGGAGCGCAACCAAGTTGACCATGTGGAATTACTAGCCAATATCTCCAATGTGTGCCTAGAAATTGGGGTAATCCACCCACCAATGAAGAAGATGTAAATGTGTATCCTATAGAGTTTGGTGGAAGCACATGACCTCCTTCTGGGTATGAGATCTCTTGAGCACTAAAAAATGATTTTGTAATGAGACAAAACATTTCTAGGAAATGGTCCACTATAAGGATGTCCCACAAGAACCTCATCTCAGACTCAAGATCTAGCCCTTGGTTGCCACATTCATCAACTAGGGGTGGCTGAGGGATTAGTAACATCATTAAATCTGACTATTGCGTTGGTAGACGGTTCAGTGGAGAGTATGATGCGCGAGCTAACAACCCTCTATATCTTGGGATCTCTTCCAAAGAATGCGATGATTGAGCCACCAAATCCCAATAAGATGGAATAGAGACCACAAATTCTCTTCCTCTATTGATCCCCAGAACAAATCTATGTGATCTCTGGTTGAGGTAGCGAATGATCTTGTTGATAATAGGGAGGATTTCATGGACATGACCTGGAAAGATGCCAAATCTTTCTCCTCCTATATGTATCTTCAAATACAAACATGGATTTGGTGGACCTCAATTTTTGAAAGGATGAGGCTTATACACCTATTTTCTACCCCGACCATTGACACAGAAGATCTGGGTGAGGGTTCCATTAATGAAGGACAATCCACCTCAGAATATGAGAAGAATAAGGGTTTAATAGTGGTCTAAAATTTATCAATATTGTTCCTTTGGCGGCGGTGACCTACCCTCCTACCCCAGGACAATTCTTCAAGACATGGTAGGTTTTTGACATGAGGATGACCTTCATCCGAACATGTACTGGGGTGGAGAGGACTTCCACTGGAGTGAGTTGGATTGCGAGGTTCACCGAGACAAATGTCAAATGGGACATGGGGAGGGAATCTAAGGGAAGTGTTGGAGTGGGTGGGAAATCAGTTGTAGCTGGTGGGAGCATGGTCAGTTCATCCATGTTTGTTTGACTTGGCGATGTCGGTAGGGGGGAGATTCATATCGGTCAAAATGTATATGAGGAAGACCTCCACGTTGTACGCCAATGAACCAGGGAATACATCTTCTTCTCTGATTTTCAAGATAGGGAGGACCTTTGTTAGTTGTGGTAAGAACATGTGGAATACCTACATGTAGATAGATGACAAGGTGTAGAGGATCTTTACATCGACAACCTGTGATATGAGGATCATCTCCATACCTGTGATCATAGGTGCGAAGGAAATCATTTTGCTAGATGTTAGTTCTGTGGGGAGGGACTTCGTCCGAACTGATGGAGGCATGTGGAGTACCTCCACGTCAAGAATGGGAGAGGGGAGGGCCTTATCTCTCATTGATGGTGGCATGGGGAGGACCTTTGTGCAGGATATCATCTCCGTGGGTTGGCCCACTAAGGGTACTACTTGTGCCGATGACCAGGAGAGTCGCCTCGACCTGCCCATGGGGCGGTTGGGGCCTCGATCCAAGTTGGGTGTATAAGTTCCCCTATTTAGTATAAATGAGGAATTGATAGTATGAATTGGTAGTGGAATGGTCCACTGTAGACGCTGGAGATGATTCCCCATAGAGGGCATCCTTAGCTTGCAACTAATGTTTGCGTTAGGATAACCATACTGAGGAAGGTGGTGAAGGTTTGTAAATCAACTGCTCCTCATCCTGTGGGACCAGGTGGTGGCATTGATGAGGCCTGGTGGGATCCCTCCTTAGAAACCCCTAGGACGGGATCATAACTGGACAAGACTAGACATCCCTTAACTAATTGGTGTAAGGGACAAAGTCATCAAAGAGTTTTGGGGAGAGACTACGAAAATGGTTGAAGGTGGGAGTGGGGAGTAGTGGCTCCTTGTGCGACCCTTGGGGGTGGTGGTGAAGATGAGGTGCAGAAGCCTCTAGGTCATGTCGGGCCATATACTGAGTTGGGATAATTCATTATTCCTTATATTTTCGGATGAGGTTATTGATCACCCTACACCGAACGAGTTCAGATGGTGGGATAGGGTTTGGGCTCCCAATAATTGTGGATTTGGAGGCCGTCGCAGAAGAGATGGAGCAATGAAGGATTTCCGCATTAGTTTTTCCCCGACCTCTACGTCAGCGGATGGGTGGTGATCCATTTCCTGAAATAGTAGCTTGGGTCCTTAAATGTTGAAAGATTCAACCATTAACACTGAAAGGAGGAAAGCAACATCCAGTTTCCCAACTACATTCCTTATCACATGATTGGTAAGAAGGATCCATGTTGAAAACATTTTAGATTGGGAATCCCAACGTTCAACTACCACGATCTTTAGTGAGTTCACACCAGACTCACTATTTTCTTAGCGGGATGTAGCAATAGATAGTTGGATTTGGTGAAACGCTTATCTTCTGATGTCTTGAATGCTACTAATCTACACATTGAGGAGAATATTCAATTTGGGTTAATCATTTCCATTTCCGATGCATTCTACGGGGCACACATCCATTCATAGGGGATGCGCTGGCTGTTGTTCCGTATTCCCACTTTCCAAAGGTGGGTGACATCCATCACCTATTCTGGGATATTTTCTCTTTGATCGAAGCAGGATGATGGTATGTAGGTCTCTCCTTTTGTGGATTCCTCCTAAAAATTTGTCTCCTAGTCTAGGTCCCCTTTAAAGATTAAGACATTGTTTGTGAATCTCTTCCCCAGTTCCATATATTCATGGATGTTACTTGATTACACTACTTCTATCAGGACATTCTAAGGGGTCATGTCAGGGTATTAAACTTCGATCAGGGGAGTAGTCATGCTGGATATCACTATCATGTCTAGATGCTGAAACACTAAGGCATCTGGGTTTCTTCTCTTTATGATAGGGCTTCTCTAGGTCCTAGAAGCCTGGGGCATCCTACATCGAGTGCGGCGTATTATATTCCATAGGCATGTCCCTGAGTTTTTCTTAATCCCCCCATGTTTAACATAGGATATTCCATGAGTTTAACATCTCGTAGTGATGGTTACACTATAGGTGTGTCTTCTAAGGTTTTCCTCAGGCATCACATGTTGAACAAGAGGTAGGCCATGAGTTTAACATTTTAAAAAGACAGAATAAGAGTGATCATAACATCATATAGAGAGGGATAAGATTAGTACATCCCTTGGAAGGGGAACTTGGATGGTTTAATGGATGGATAGATCAGAACGACCTATGAGGATGGATCTGAGGTGGTGTTTTACATAGAGGGGATATATCCCACTGTGAAGGCATATCTGGACATCTCTGAGGGCGAAATAGGGAAAGTGCACCCCAGAAAGGGAGGACACCAAGGTTTACCATTGGTTGGGATTGAACCTCAGGGAGGTTTCCTACATACCCTGTATAAATGATATGAATCATGACCCACACATCTTGAAGGGTGAGAAAGGGAATCAGGGTGTACACAAAAGACAACAACCCATAGACATATTGGGGCTTATGCATGGATATCGGCCTATCGTAAGAGGGGTGCTCTTGGTTGGAGGGTTATGTATTGTGTGGGGATTATGCATGGTTAACTTCCCTAATGGATGTCATAATCTCACTTGGATGTGGCGACCTAGGTAAAAATCAGGATGGACAACAAATGGTTGAAGTAATTGGATGAGCGGAAGGGGATGGAACCGACATGTAGATGACAATGATGTTGGGATTGAACCTCATAGGGGCTTCCTACTATCCATATAACGGAGAATAAAAGTCCATGTAGTTCGGTGGGGTGATGAGTCTTCTAATGAGGCATCCCATGAGAATGGATGCATGGATGGGACCTGAAGGAAGTAGACCCTCTGGGTTGGGGCATGAACTTCTCAAAACACAAAGGATAAAGGGAAAGATTGGGATTAAACATGATTGATGTGCTTGAATATTAGAGAGTCTTCCTACGTACCCTATCTAAGATACAAGGATTAATACCCATGTAGTTCGAATAGGTTTACTAGTATTTGAGTTTGAACCTTAGAGAGTCTTCCTACATACCCTATCTAGGAGACAAGGATCAAAACACTTGTTGTTCAAATAGGTTTACCAGTATTCGGGGTTTAACCTATCGGAGGCTTCCTATACACCTTATCTAGGAGACAAGAATCAAAATCGACATATTTCAAATAGATTTACCAATATTTTTGGTTAAAACTCAAAGAGGATTTCAATATACCCTGTCTAGGAGACAAGGATAAAAACCCATGTAGTTAAAAATCATATAGTTTAATGTCATGCAAGATGAGGATGAACTGAGGTGAATTGGTCAGGATCGATGGATGATAGTATTGAACCTTAGAGAGATTTCCTATGTACATTTCTTGAAAAAGGAAAGGATCAAAGTTCACATAGTTCGGGTTGGGGGGATGGGGCATACACAATAAGGAGGCCCGATGCTTACTCTAAGACCACGTGATTCATGATCGGTGTGAGAAACAAGAGGTAACAAAGACCTGAAAATCATGTCACGAACGGTGCATCTATGAAGAGTGGAATGGGGCTTATGCGCGGGTAGAAGCCTAGGGTGATGGAGATTGTGACTTACTCAAGTATGGAGGCCTGATAGTGATAAATCACAAAGAGATAGGGATGTGGTATCAAAGGTCTTTGTACCCATATATCCTCTTGACATTGTGCACATAAGAAGAGAGGAGGAGCAAGGATTATACCTCCCGAAAGTGATTCTAGAGACTTAAACTAGGAAGGTTTCCCTCCCCCATGGAAAAATGTTGTTCCATGTAAGGAGGATCTCATTCCATGTGAGGAAGATATCACTCCCGTAGAGACCAGTGGGCATGGGAAATGTCGAATGCGGGGAACCACATGTATATTTCATGAGGAGAGGTTACAGTTTAACAGCTTGTGCTGGGGAAAATGGTACTTGGAAGTTTAACATCTTATAGATCGGATGAGGGATATTCTCTCCCCACCCCTAGTACTTACATAACTTTCATGCTTTAACCCTTGGTGAAGGGAAGGCACCAGAAAGGCCATGTGGAGATAGTGTTGTAGAGTGATCCATTGGTGGGAACACATTAGCATAGCTATGTGATGAAGAAATAAATGTTAGAGTGATAATGTGAAGAAGCATGCAGAAATGAAATGCAATATGAAGCCCCTACCAAGGGACCTTGAAATCACTTCATACAAACCTGGAGGGCCATACGGGAGATGGGTTTGTAAAGAAACGGTGTTCACATGAAGGGACCTTGAAAATCTCTGGTGCTCCACAAAGTGGAGAGACTATGCAAAGGGGTATTCTTTGCAATGTTGAGGGGTCTATCCTATGAATGGAGAATACATGTGTATAAATAGGGATTTAGAAAGTGTAAGGGCTTTCACAAAGTAGGAATTTGCAGAGCATGGGTTCCTTACAAAGTGTATCATTACGAAGCGATTTACTTTGTGAATCATAGAAATACTACCTTAGCACGAGGATCAATGTGTATGGAAGGTGTTGCATGAAGCATGAGTGCTTTGCAAAGACCTGATTTCCCTTAGGGATATTCTTCCTTTATGATGGACCATGGGATTTGATAAGGTAATTCCTACCTGATGAAGGGTTACATATGAGCCAAGGGAAAGGTATTTCACAATGCTCAAATACCTTGAAGAGCTCATTTTTATGTATGATTCAAAGAGAATATGGTGATTCGTGATTGGAGATTTGAGAATAAGAATGGTCTCGGTATCTATCCTTTTGGTTTGGGGGAATCTTGGTATTTATAGGCGAGAGGCAGTGAGAAGCTCTCACAACTCCCTACAAAGCCACATGCGCTTCTCCATCAGAGGAAAATCGTGTCAAGTTCATTGTAACTGAGAATTCAACAGTTATCCCCTCCACAGTGAAGAGGCTTTAATTCCCTCTAAAGATCTCACATAGGCATTCATCAATTTCCAAGGAAACACAATGGCGATCGTCTTCCCTACATAGTTCGAGTCCTCCCATCAATTTCATCATAATCGTAGAGCCTTCCATCATTTTTCATCTGTGGTGATCGCAAAGGGGTCCTTGGCTTTGCGCCAGCCGTGGTGCTAAGGGTATTCATGAAGGTGCTTCAAAAAGCATCCCCTTTTGGAATTGGTGTTCTCTTTTCTTATTTTTCCCATGAAAACATTTTGGTCCCAACACACACAATTTTTTTAAAACCATATTTAGTTATATGATAGCTAACTTCTTCATGATTTAACTAGGTTCTTCCAACAAAATTATAACATGGGAAGCATATATGACCACTGTATTGAGAAATGTTGAACGAAAAATCTAAAAAGATCTCCAAATTATTTTGAAATTAACTAGAGATCTACCCAGTTTCATATATCCAAATTCTATCCATTATTTAAAAAAAATGTTATGTCATGTTTTAAAATCAATGAAATAATACTAAAGTTAAATTGAATATATTTTTAAGGAAATATTTTTTTTTTACTTTATATGAAACCTTAGCTGACACACTAGTATATATGTGAATTATAATATAAAATGAATATATATATATATATAACAAAATACTATACATATAAAACCATGATATTGAATTTCATCATATCATTGAGTAACAACTCTACATAATACTACCAAAAATGATGTTTATAATTTTTTTCCTGTTATTCAATTAAATTTTTAAGTGTGTTTGATAATTAGTAAAAGTGTGATAGTGGAGATAAAATACATGAAAAGTATTAAATAGTGGAAAAACTAAATTAAAAGTGTGTGTGACACATAGTGTGGAAAGCACTGAGAAATTTTGAATAATGAGTGTATGTGATAAAATTATGAGAAAGTGAACTATGTAATGTCAACATTATTGAAATTAATAAAATAATTCCTTGGGATTTTTATTTGAACTAGGTTTCTTGAAATGTTTTTCTCGACATAATACATTTATGTGATCCTAGAATATTAGTTTTTATAGATTGATGATAACAACATACTTTATTGGGTCATCATAACAAGGAATAAATTGGAACATATTTTGAAACATAGAGGATATTATGGAAAATAATTGTATAATGAAGGATATATCTAGGATAACTATATGAAACTATTGGGATTAAGTCTAAGGTTATCAATATTATTGTATTGAATAATTAATGATATTTCTAATCAATCGTGAACATCCTGCAATGATATTTGTTTAGTGTATTGGGATTAGGAAATCCAAACTTTAGTATTGTTGATCAATGATTTTGTAGTAGGATATTTTGATGATAAACATATTATCACAAAAATGTGTATATGTTAAATAGTTTATAAACCATTGAAGACGATATTTTATATAGGGTGTGTTTTTTAAGGTATCCATCTTGGAAAAAGTAATTTTATATTTCATTGTATTTATCATTTTCTATTCCAATAATTTCTATGTATTTTAATGGGGCTCGTATGGTTTTATATAGGCTACTATTTGAGTTTGAATTCCTCTATAGAGAAGTGTTTTGACAAATTTAGCTATCTTGTAGGATGTGAAATGATTACCATTGTATGGATATCCATTGACTATTAAGTATTAACCAATAATGTGAGTGGGATTCCCACATTTTTATACACTATAATAGTTAATACTATTCAAGGGATTTTCCTCTTAAGACACTCTCCTACATTTGATGATTGTAATATACATAGTATAATACCCCTTCCAATTGATTTTTAAAATAGTGATGGGTTATTAAATATGATAACATGATTTACACTATTGATATTAAATTATTTTTTATCACAAAAGGTAAGTTTATTTAACATTCTAAGAATATAAAATAATTTTCCATCACCTCCTATAGTTATGTTTAATTTTTAAATATATAATAAAATAGTTATTAAACTAGTGTAGATGAGGTTGATGTGTATAGTGTCTATAATATATAGGGAATCAAGAAAAAACTCCTTATTGGTGGATGATATCCATATAACATATATATGAAACATCCCAATTAACACTATATTTTTTCTCAATCATTTCACAATAAATTTCAAAATGTAATAACATGTATGAAAAATTATATTATCATGATTTATCATGTAATATATAACTAGCCATATTAAATATTTATTATAATAATCATATAACATGTATAAATAAATAAATAAACTTGCATTCATTAATATATATAAATTCATAGAAAACATCTATGTGAAATTTGGTCTTAACAATATTGGCTTTTTATCACTAAACATGTTTTAAATGAAATGAAATTAAACTACAAATCTCACCAAAAATCACATGGAACTAAATTCAATAAACCAAGAAATAAAAATTTTAAACACTTGGTTTTTTTAATAAACCAATATTTGTATGTTGAATATATAAATATAATTAAAATAATAGGTTAATATTTGATTTATATAAAGGTAGAGAGTAACTGAATTAGAAATAATACATCACAGAATCCAATTTTTTATACAATTTAATAATAAATATATTAAAACTAACCTTTTTTCAATGAATTAGGAATATGGAAAAAATCACGATTATTATTTTCAACCTAGAAAATAAATTAAAATTATGGTTGATAGAAGAGATGAAGTATTTGAAACATACTGATTTTATATTCAATAATAACCAAATGAAAAACATAAGGGATGAGATATTGATGTGGATGGGGAATTAAAAAATAACATAGGTTAGTGTTTTATATTTTGATAAAAAATGAAAATGATTCTTGAAAGAAAAGATGAACCATTTCAAACCCAAAAAATTGATGTTGATGAAACTGAATGAAAAGTGAAATAGAGGATGTATCATCATGCCTGGGGAAGAAGATGGAACCACTTGGTAGGGGAAAATATTTCTCAATTTTCGAAATGAGGAGGTTCTTCCCATGATTGTATTTGGGAGAAATCTACACCAATGATTTGATTAAATTGTTGGTATAAAGTTATCTATCCCAAAAAAATTAAAACCATTGGGATAGTCTTCCGATAAATTCCCATCACAATGATTTTATTGATCATTTGTGACCTGATCCTTTATACCAATAGTTTTTATAAATCATTGGTATAGGTTCATTGGTATAGAGGGCCTTTATAGTAGTTCCTTTAGAACTTTCATGGACATAGAAATATATTATTTGGATTAAAATAATTTCACAAGCTTATGTTGTAGGAATTTATCTCACATGTAATGATATGTATAGATATTTGATATTACTAATTCATGATGTATAAAAATAAAGTATCAAACATGATTCAACATTACTGAATAGAATTGGAATTAGAACTCTCCAGTAGTACATGGAAAATAAAAAATGGATGAGTTCATGGTGTCTGGAGAAGTGGGAATACTAGTGATTAGGTAATTAAACTCTTATATATACTTAGCTCTATTTGATCTAGTATCATAGAAAAGGATAATGTAATACATGAAAACCCATATCTTTAATACACTTTATTTCATGATTTATAACATAAAAAACACTTAGGAAAACCTAGAAGATCAATAATCCAAGTGTCTCTGGGAGACACTACAAAAAGGGCATTAGCGGTAGTATTTTCATGTATTAGAGGCAGTTTAAACCATCGCCTAATAATATATCGATGGTTATAAAAACTACCTCAGATTTTATGGTCTCTAGTAATTTAGTGGTGTGTTATGTAATTTCACAATGGTTTGGTTATGTTCTATTTTTGGAGAATGTATTGGCAGTTTTTTATTTATTTAGATGGAGTTTTTTATAAAACAAATATACACGCAAAATATAAATAAAATGAAACTAACCCCAGATAAATGAATGATATGCATTTTTTTTGCGGTGGTTACTAAAAATAAAAATTAAATCAGATTTTTTTTAAATAAATAATAAAAAACAATAAATTTTAAAAAAATGACGCGAAACCAACTAAAAAAAGAATATATGATAAATCCATCATACATATGTCTTACATCCACAAACATATATACAAAAATCCACAGTCATCATGACCTTACTCTTTATCAACCGATATATTTTTTGAGCAACACCTCGACCATTAATTTATACACAAAAAATATGTCAAACAACAACCCTACCCAATATACATCCACATCATGACCTCCACCACATCCGTCTGCCTCCAAACCATCTCATCAACTAAAAATGACCACATCATCTCATCAACTGGAAAAAAAGAAAACAGAATATAATAATAAACATAATAAATCAGAATTATAATAGAATAATTGATATAATTTTAATGTACAGTTGAAACTAGAAACCATCACAACTTCGATCTGAAGAATTTTGTAGATCTGAATTTTCAGCCTCATTCCTATTGCTGACATGTACCACCTACAATGACAACCAGAACATTAAAAAGTAAATACAAAAGATAAAAACATATAATATATTCATAATTATACACTTTTTTTTTTGTTAATAAAATAGAATATATTTTAATATTAAACAAGTAATATATAATGCAAAACATTTTGAAAAAAATAAAATTACCTATTTAAGATATGATTAAAAACATGAAACTTAAAAGGTATAAGTAAATATTCTAATTAATTTTAAATCAATTTATTGTGCGCTTGAAATTTACATAATAAAAAAATTCCAAAGGCTTTGATATCAAAACATGTCATATATTTCAAAAAAAACTCATTGGTAGTTTTTAAATGATTTCATGTCAATCTGAGTTCATTTTCAATGTTTTTAAGGTTACATGAATGTTTTAGTGTTTTAAAATATTAAAAACATGTTTATGACAATCATAGAAAAACCATAATTAGGAATACATGTGTTTTGTTCCAACATTTTAAAGTTAAATCAATGGGGTTTCCACCTAATTTCCTAGAAATCGGAATTCATTTTCCTAGTTTTAACCCCCAACAGAGATTTGAAAGGCTTTTATACCTATAAGAAGTGTTTACTGAGAATTCCATCCATACCACACATCAGATTGATGTGAAATATATGCATACACATAAAAAACAACTCATTAGTGGTTTTACAATGATTTAATGTCAATATGTGTAACACCCCGAGCTTCCACGATACGCTTCTCATTCAATAATGCAATAGCTTGCATTGTACGCAACTTCGAGTTCTAAAACACCGCGACTAATAAAAGTAGCCGTTATGAATAGTAATAACCACTTTTTAAAATTATAGAAATTTTATATTTCAAAATGGACTTCATTTTTGTATTCGTAATATCTAAATTATCCTAAGTTGAATTTTTTGTAACTTTCTGAGAACTTCCAATTTTATTATGAACAATGAAAAATAATTAAAACAACTTTTTTTAATCAAAATAATTTATAGTGAAAAATTATACTATTCAGTGGTTTTAAAGTATAATTAGAATATATTTTTACCATTTTATCCAATGGTGGTCATTAGAATTAATTTAACATTGAAATTGGACATAAACAATTGCCAATCTTTTGATATAAATTGTTTCTTAAAAACACGCTATTTGTTGTGACAGCGGGAATTAATTATAAAATTAACTAATGCAACTTATATGTTTGGAATTTTTTAAAATAGACATCATTTTTTAATTTGGAATATCAATTATAGATTAGGGTGAAATTTTGGCATTGTTCTGAAAAACTTCAATTTTTGATGAATAGTGAAACCACTAAGTGGTAGTTAAATAACTGATTTTTCATTTAAATGAAATATTACCACTTATGTGATTTGATTTTCAAAAATCCGACATACATGGTTGTCATTAAGAAGTAAAATGTGGTTCAATGAGATTAAAATAATTTTTTGGTGAATAGTAACTTTTAAGTTCTTAATCGCGATTAGAGGTAATTAGTGTAGTTTAAGGTAAAAACAATGTTTTAATAATATGATATGAGCTTGAAACTTGTCCTACTCCTATTGGATGAGTCATGGACGACCAAGAAAACCCATGGGTCAACTTGGAGACCCCATGGAGCCACTTTGGTTGGAAAATGACATTAATATATATTTATTTAATGTTAAAATTAAATTAACACAAACATGAGTTGTTTTACTAAAACAGTTTTTAAGTGGGGATACAGAAGTCCAAATTTTGACTATAAATATTCATTAGAAAGATAAAACGATTTACTACATCATAGTATTTTTTCTTATAATTTTTAGACATTATATAAATTAAATTATTTATGACATAATTATGATGCAGCGATGACCTCATTATTTAACGATTTAAATAAAAAGAGAAGCTAATGCAAAATACAAGGTATAAACTTGTCCAAAGCCTATTGTATGAGGCGATTTCGAACCCTTATCACCTTATCCACGAATTATATAAGTTTGGGACCTTTATAATTCGAAAAGCATTGTATAATAATGTAACATTTCAATCTTTCCAAAAGAGCCCCTCCTCCCCTCTTATAAAAGGCCCCCACCTCTCCCACCTTATTCACACCTTCAAGCCATTTGGCTCGGCCAACCTCTGCCCAAATACTCTCTTAACTTCCCCCTCTTACTACTAGAAGCCTCACATTGTGCAGAACTCTTCCCAAGGAAGCCTTTTTCTCAAATCAAAAAGAGTTACCCGATTTTGAGGTAATGTCTACTCTAATGTTGTTTTGTTTTATTTTTCCCTTCCAACCCCCTAAAATCTTTTTATTCATTTCTTTTGTAACAAAACCAGTATCCTCAATATACTAGGATGTTGTTATAATAAGTATTCGAGCTACACTTACACACACCTATATCTAATGGTTAAAGAACATACGGTTTCTGTGGATGGAGAATTTCTGCCTCACGAAACGATGATTGTTCAACACTCATATAACACCTTCAAAGGTGGCCATTAAGATGTCACTATATTTATATATGATATAAAATATGTTTATGTTTTACATATGATTCTGTATTTCTCATTTATGGCATACTTTATGACTTCCATTATGAGTAAAATGCGATAATTTCATTTTAGGAAGTGCGGACTGCCTCCCCCTCAAAGTGATTTGAATCGTTAATGCCATATGTGGGATGTATAAAGGATGTATTAAATGGTATTATACACTATATTATACTGTAATTAAATTATAAATTTATATCATTATGATTTCATTCCATTAAATACGAAATAGAAATGAAAGTAGCGTTCATGCATACGTACGGCTTACCGTCTCCATGAACGGTGCATTTCATTTCTTACCTCTAAATCTTACATGACATTATGAATGAATGTATATACTGTATATATATTATATATATGATATATACATCATGAATATAATTCTGGATATAATGGATATTTCACCACATGAACAACTTGTAATTATAAGAAGTTTATTTTTGACTCAAGTACCAAAGATCGACAAAACGACCGTTATTAACTTAAATAATTAAATAATGTTCATAACATGGTAATAAGGGATATAAAAGGAATAATGAACATGAAAAAGGTTCTTAAGTAAATATAAATTAACTCTAGTTTATTATTCAGGAGGATAAAGAACGGTCGAGTCAGGACAGGACGCAAGGTAAGGGAATTTCTTAACCCAATTTCCATTCTTTGGGTTAATCTCCTACTTTCAAATTATGTCATTATATTATTATGTCATATCTTGTATTTGTACTTTATTTATGTGTACTTATAGTGAATACACATAGTATATCTATTTTATTTTAAAAATGATCTTTGTATGGGACTTCGTCTCAATCTCCTTTCATTGAGGCATATTTTATTTTATACACAACTTTCTTTTATACGGTGTATAAACCCCTTTGAATTTTACTTTTATTCAAAAGGAATATTTTTTTATACGAAGCATTTTACTAAACAACAAAAAGGGAATGTTTTCCTTTCCGTACTTATGCGGCGACAACGCCTTCTCCGCCGCCGTGACCATTATTTGAGTTTCGGCTTCCTCTACAAGCCATCACTTTTTTTAATGAAAAATAAATACAAAGCTTTAACTTGCTTTTATTTTGGTATTGAAAATGGTTTTGAAAGCGTTTTTATTATATCAATGTGTTGTATTGACAATCTTGTGATTGAAATGTGGAAATTTTATGTTTCCTTTACACATGTTTTATGTGATACGATTATGTTATGGTTTATGATATGTTTAAACCTATTCATATGAGGAATGCATTGGACTTAATAAGTGACGGGTGGAGCCTACTATAGCTCCTCGATGCATCGGATTACACTAGGATGGTTTCCCTCCCCCATGGAATGATGTTGTTTCATTCAAGGAGGATATCATTCCATGTGATGAAGATCTCACTCCCATGGAGACCAGTGGGCATGGAAAATGGTCGAGGCAGGTAAACCCATGTATATTGAAAGGGGAGAGGCTATAGTTCAATGTCAAGTGCTGGGGAAAATGGTGCTTGGTAGTTTAACATCCTATAACTCGAATGATGAAGAATTTATCCCCACCCCTAGGGCTTACATAACCGGCATGATTTAACCCTTGGTGAAGGTAAGGTACTAGAAATGCCATGTGGAGATGGGGTTGGGGAGTGATCCATTGAGGGACACACATTAGCATGGCTATGCAAAGAAGAAATAGCCGTTAGCGTGATTACCATGCTGGAGATACTCGACAAAGGGGGTCCTCTAGTTAGGAGTCACTTCAAACACCGTGATAGGGAGACCTATGTGTCCTTACATAGAGGCACCAATGACAAGGTTTCTTAACGATGGGCCATAATCATCATGCAGAGCAATGAGAGAGATGAATCTTTGTTGTGCTACATGGATAATCAATTCATCCTGGTTGGGATCTACAAGAGATGTTTGGAGGATAACTAGGGCATCTTCTTGACCATTCTATGAATGAGGGAAATGAGTAACTTCTAGATGAGAAGGTAATTGGGCCATCAGCTGGTCGGTATGCACTAATAGTGGTATGAGCTCTGGATTTTTGTCGACATAGTAACCATTGATCTTCTTGATGGCTAGTGTGGATCCCCCTTTCACATGCAAGTGGGGAACATAAATCTCGATGGCTAGATTGAGACCAGTAATGAGGTCCTGGTACTCTACCTCATTGTTCATATAGCCTTCTGACAACAAGAATGAATATGGTAGGAAATATTGTGTTGGTGTGATTAAGATGATACCCATACCAACTTTTTTGAGTCTAGGATCCTTGAGTCTTCTACTGGTGGTGCTTTGGGAAGTGCCACCAAAGTGCATTTTCCAACATTAAATGGTTTGACCTACTGAGAGGATTGCCCCATCTGGAAAATCAAGATCTAGAAACTAGTCCACGAGATCTTGATGGGTGGTAAGGAAGTATGCCAATGCCTATCTTTTGATGTACGTTTAGGGAATAAACTTGATGTCGAGCTATTGGAGGATCACTACCCACCGAGCTAGATGGCCTATCAACATGGGGTAGTTTAGAATATACATTAGTAGATACACTTGGGATAATAACTATATCTCATGGTTCTATAAGTAATATAGAATTTTCTGCACTATTAATACCAGCGCAAGGTAGCTCTTCTCAATAGAGGAATATTTGGTCTCTATATCAAGGATCATGTGACTGAGATATTATAAACTGTTCTATATTCCTTAATTATTCTTTTGGGTGAGAAGGGCATTGAGAGTTCATTCCAGAGTGGTCACATAAAAGACCAATGGCTTTATAGAACTAGGTGGCATCAGAACCATAGGTTGTAGCTGGTTCTGCTTGATCTCCTCAAAAGTAGTATGACACTCGTCACCTCACTAATAATCTTCACATTTTTTCACGAGCTAGGAAAAGGAATACACTTCCATATAGATTTGAGATGAATATGTGTATGTAGGCTAAGTGGCATTTGAAATCCTCGAAGCTCTTGAATGTTTCATGAAGGCGACATTTGACTGATGGCCTTGATATTCTTTTGACCGATATCAACACCTTTATATATGACAATGAAGCTGAGAAACTTACCAGAGGTGACCCTGAAGGAACACTTCAAGGGTTTATCTTTTCATGGTGGGATTAGAGGAAGCCATACACTTTCTCAGGATCTCTGATAAGTTCATGGTGCTTGAAATATTTGACCACCATATCATCCACATAGCATTTTACTAATGTTCTAAGGATCATCTTGAATATGTGATGCATGGAATGAAAATAGGTGGAACCTACATTATTTAGACCGAAAGGAATTAACTGGTAGAAGAAAGTACATTATGGTTCTTTGAAAGTGGTATAATCTTTATCCTCATGGTCCATTCGTATTTGGTTATACCAGAAATACCCACCCATTAAAGAGAGATCCTAGAACCCCGTGATGGAATCAATCAATAGTTCTGTCACAAGAAAGATAAACCTATCATTTGGATAATGACAGTTGAGATCCTGGAAGTTGATGAAGACAATGATCTGTCTATTCTTCTTAATGATGGGAATGATGTTAGCTAACCATCTAGTGTACTTGAACTCCTCGATGAAGTTGACTCTGATGAGCTTGTCAACCTCGGCCTCGACCATGGAACCGAAAGAAGGGTGCATTATCCTAGGAGGCTGTTTGAACCCAAGATGATTTTCCAGAACACCGAGGCTATGGATGGAGACCTGAGGATCTATCCCTGGAATCTCATCAAAACTCCAAGAAAATACACCCTGATGCTACATCAGAAAATCCAAGCATCACTATTTCTCTTCGACATGCATAGAAACCTTGATCAATGTTGGTTTCGAATCCATATCGTTACCAAGGTTCACCTCTAGCAATTCATCAACCGTGGTGGAGAAACCCTGTTCAAAAGAGTGTGGATCATCCTAAATATCTGATTCTTCATCCATAATGGAGAGAACATTGGAAGAAAGAAATTATTTTGAGTTGAAAGATCCTAACAGGACACCGGTGCCAGCTTGAGTGGTGGTGGACTCCTCATTCGGGAGCTCCTGTACTGCTGAAACCATGGAAACAAAAGCTATCAACCCAATCCATTTTGGCCATCGACCCAAGGTGATATGTTTGATGATATCAAATCAATAGTGGCATGTTATATTGAGCTGGTTTAACCTAGACTGAAGAAACAAGAAAGGATGATGTATTTACATTTCCATGGGGTGGACATTAAGATACCTTATAGGTGTAGGGGGCTCTGGGTTCACCTGATCCTGATTTCTATAGGAATTTGAGGTGAATTTTCAGTGTCCCATAGACATGGGAATTAAATTCCCTTTCATTACTAAGATAAAAATACATTTCCCCAAATATGGATGAGGGAAAGGTGATTGAGGTTGATCAATAATTGAACATGTCCGATCATTGCATGATCATGGTGGTTTTTCCTGATTGAGTAGTATATATAGTGATGGAGGTGGATCTGATGAAACAAGATGAGAAGTCCATGTGTGCTATGCTCGACACTAGGCCTGATACCAGGTCTCGGTGGACTTCATAGATTGGATGGAAGAAATGACAAATTTATTTTGGTGACTCACAAAACCCCGGCTTCCATCAGTGCTGGCATTGAGAGGATTCGTCTGGCCCTCTTCATCATTGGGGACCATGTCAGGGTTTACCCACAGTGTTAATTGAATCATACCATGGATTATCAATTGAATAATCCTCCATCAGTGGTAGGATTCTAGGAGAAATATTCATCTTTGGGGGTATGAAATCATTGAGAGCACGAGATGAAGATGGCATTAGTGGGGTACTTTATTTTCCATTACGTCGTTGATGCTTTCCCTTCTGGGAAGAGGAAGGATGAAGTGTTGACACAAAAGTAGAATCTATGGGTAATGTGGAGGCCTTTTAAGGCTCGGGTTGGCTCAAACATGCATGGATAATACCTTGTCCATGGTCCACTACCTTATAGTCCATCCAGTGATCGTATTTTTGAGACCCAAGGTTAGAAACCAGCTTCTATTCACCTTTTCTGTCACTGTCCCTATCAGGATTTATGAACACAAACACCCCATGGGTTAGGGATGGACCTTACCTAACTATTTGTTATTGACCAAGTCATAGATCTACTATTTAAACACATAACATTTCTTTAGGGTGTTTCCATGGATCTGGTGATAGGGGCAGTAATTGGGGATGTTAGTGAGATCCAGATCTTTAGGACTCATGCATTCTGACATCCATAGGATTCCCTGGTGCATGGTGCTTTGGAAATAACCTGGGACTTAAGCCTCATTAAATGAGTAGGTCCGATTCCTTCTGTCCGGGAATGGGGATCTAGGAGCTTGACCCTGATGAGGGGATGGAGGAGTCTTTCAATGAGTTGGAACCAAAATAACTATCCAATGTTGTGGTAGGTTATGTAGGGATAGATTTTGATTCATAGGTGGGATGTGTAGGGTCGAAGACTGCGCCTAAGGTGGTGGGACATGGCGAGGATATGGAGGTGGTTCCACTAGTAATAAATCCAGCTACTTGGGGGACCACTATTTGTGCTACTACAGTAGGCTAGGCCTTAGTGGATCTTCTCACGGGAAAAAAATGAGGGAATGGACATGTCTTATTAGCTTGCTGGAAGGCTTCCTCTAGATGTTTTGCTTTGTCAGTGAAATCCGGAAATCCCCTTGGATAGTTCTGAGTGATTATAGATTAGACTAATTTAGTTTTGAGATTCCCCACACACATTTTAGGAGCTATTCCAGAGTCAGTGGAATATCAATAGAATATGTTAGAAATTTCCACCTAGAAACGAAGTCTACAACGCGCTTTTCAATATCTTATTATAATTGAATAGGTTAGCAATACTCATCTTCCAGATGGTGGAATTGATCAAGTAGAGAAACTGCCTACATAGGTCCTCCCAAATTGCTACTAAACTAAAGTATAGATAGTTGTACCAAAGAAAAGTAGTCCCTTTTAGTGTTTGTATGAAACCTTGGAGTTCGTTGGCCTATTGCTGAGCTGGAGTTCCAAGCATGGTTCCACACCTTGAAATAAAGTGGACCAAATGCTACAACAGGTCACCTATCCCATTAAAGGGGCAGAAGGTTGGATTTACAAAACTAGGAGGTGCTGGCATATCATCCACCCATGACAGATATGACTTGCAATTAGGAGGGATTTCCACAAGTCGAATTTCTAGGTCATCGATGTAGAAAATGAGAGAGACTATTTGTACATCTTGGTGGTGATTCCTATCTTGATGAGGATCTCTAACCACCAGTGCGTTGGAAATTTCTTCAACATGATAAGAAGACCCAGCTGCTCGTGGAGGGGCTGGTGGGATGACCTACAACACTGGTTGGGGAGTAACCTGTGGAGTGACTTGGGGAACCTGAGTTGGGTCCTGAGGAGGGTTATCATGCAACTTGGGTGGATTTGGTGATGCATATCACACCCTCTTTCCATAAACTCTGGCTTCTACCCTATCTATATGGGAAGGAAGGTTAAGGTCACTCAAAGGAAACTCACTGGTGGGGAGTGGTACCTGCCCCTGTTGCCCCGGTCAATGATTTATGATGTTTGTTTGTTGTTTTGTAGCACTTTAGGTAAGAATTTAATCAACAATATTTTTATGTTCAGCAATTTGTTGATGCAACACAGCCTTTTCGGAGTCATATTCCATCTTTTTCATTGATCCATACAGATCAGAGGGTTTGACGACCCCGATGTTCTCTTTACCCTTATTGGGATTCTAACCAAGGTATAATGACTCAGAAGGTAGAGGACGACCCATTAAATTTATTTGATGGTGAGTAACCCTTCCCAATAGATACAAAAGGTGTGGTGTCCGTAGAGGGTTAGTTCTCTTAAAGGATCTCTAACTTGGTCTCTTCCTTTGGCAGGTCGTCCATGTTAACTATGACTATACCTGAATGCATACCCTAAATATCACCTGGAAAGTTGAGCTTGCACCGAATAGAGCTGAAATGAAGGGAAGAATACTACCCACAACTGTGGATATAAACATGGGGGGAATCCACCTTAATAATTCTGCGGAGCACTATAAAGCTCTGAATGCATCATTGTAGGAGGTTCCAATGGCGACTGAGCAACATAGTGTGCTGATCCATGGGGAGCGCAACCAAGTTGACCATGTGGAATTACTAGCCAATATCTCCAATGTGTGCCTAGAAATTGGGGTAATCCACCCACCAATGAAGAAGATGTAAATGTGTATCCTATAGAGTTTGGTGGAAGCACATGACCTCCTTCTGGGTATGAGATCTCTTGAGCACTAAAAAATGATTTTGTAATGAGACAAAACATTTCTAGGAAATGGTCCACTATAAGGATGTCCCACAAGAACCTCATCTCAGACTCAAGATCTAGCCCTTGGTTGCCACATTCATCAACTAGGGGTGGCTGAGGGATTAGTAACATCATTAAATCTGACTATTGCGTTGGTAGACGGTTCAGTGGAGAGTATGATGCGCGAGCTAACAACCCTCTATATCTTGGGATCTCTTCCAAAGAATGCGATGATTGAGCCACCAAATCCCAATAAGATGGAATAGAGACCACAAATTCTCTTCCTCTATTGATCCCCAGAACAAATCTATGTGATCTCTGGTTGAGGTAGCGAATGATCTTGTTGATAATAGGGAGGATTTCATGGACATGACCTGGAAAGATGCCAAATCTTTCTCCTCCTATATGTATCTTCAAATACAAACATGGATTTGGTGGACCTCAATTTTTGAAAGGATGAGGCTTATACACCTATTTTCTACCCCGACCATTGACACAGAAGATCTGGGTGAGGGTTCCATTAATTAAGGACAATCCACCTCAGAATATGAGAAGAATAAGGGTTTAATAGTGGTCTAAAATTTATCAATATTGTTCCTTTGGCGGCGGTGACCTACCCTCCTACCCCAGGACAATTCTTCAAGACATGGTAGGTTTTTGACATGAGGATGACCTTCATCCGAACATGTACTGGGGTGGAGAGGACTTCCACTGGAGTGAGTTGGATTGCGAGGTTCACCGAGACAAATGTCAAATGGGACATGGGGAGGGAATCTAAGGGAAGTGTTGGAGTGGGTGGGAAATCAGTTGTAGCTGGTGGGAGCATGGTCAGTTCATCCATGTTTGTTTGACTTGGCGATGTCGGTAGGGGGGAGATTCATATCGGTCAAAATGTATATGAGGAAGACCTCCACGTTGTACGCCAATGAACCAGGGAATACATCTTCTTCTCTGATTTTCAAGATAGGGAGGACCTTTGTTAGTTGTGGTAAGAACATGTGGAATACCTACATGTAGATAGATGACAAGGTGTAGAGGATCTTTACATCGACAACCTGTGATATGAGGATCATCTCCATACCTGTGATCATAGGTGCGAAGGAAATCATTTTGCTAGATGTTAGTTCTGTGGGGAGGGACTTCGTCCGAACTGATGGAGGCATGTGGAGTACCTCCACGTCAAGAATGGGAGAGGGGAGGGCCTTATCTCTCATTGATGGTGGCATGGGGAGGACCTTTGTGCAGGATATCATCTCCGTGGGTTGGCCCACTAAGGGTACTACTTGTGCCGATGACCAGGAGAGTCGCCTCGACCTGCCCATGGGGCGGTTGGGGCCTCGATCCAAGTTGGGTGTATAAGTTCCCCTATTTCGTATAAATGAGGAATTGATAGTATGAATTGGTAGTGGAATGGTCCACTGTAGACGCTGGAGATGATTCCCCATAGAGGGCGTCCTTAGCTTGCAACTAATGTTTGCGTTAGGATAACCATACTGAGGAAGGTGGTGAAGGTTTGTAAATCAACTGCTCCTCATCCTGTGGGACCAGGTGGTGGCATTGATGAGGCCTGGTGGGATCCCTCCTTAGAAACCCCTAGGACGGGATCATAACTGGACAAGACTAGACATCCCTTAACTAATTGGTGTAAGGGACAAAGTCATCAAAGAGTTTTGGGGAGAGACTACGAAAATGGTTGAAGGTGGGAGTGGGGAGTAGTGGCTCCTTGTGCGACCCTTGGGGGTGGTGGTGAAGATGAGGTGCAGAAGCCTCTAGGTCATGTCGGGCCATATACTGAGTTGGGATAATTCATTATTCCTTATATTTTCGGATGAGGTTATTGATCACCCTACACCGAACGAGTTCAGATGGTGGGATAGGGTTTGGGCTCCCAATAATTGTGGATTTGGAGGCCGTCGCAGAAGAGATGGAGCAATGAAGGATTTCCGCATTAGTTTTTCCCCGACCTCTACGTCAGCGGATGGGTGGTGATCCATTTCCTGAAATAGTAGCTTGGGTCCTTAAATGTTGAAAGATTCAACCATTAACACTGAAAGGAGGAAAGCAACATCCAGTTTCCCAACTACATTCCTTATCACATGATTGGTAAGAAGGATCCATGTTGAAAACATTTTAGATTGGGAATCCCAACGTTCAACTACCACGATCTTTAGTGAGTTCACACCAGACTCACTATTTTCTTAGCGGGATGTAGCAATAGATAGTTGGATTTGGTGAAACGCTTATCTTCTGATGTCTTGAATGCTACTAATCTACACATTGAGGAGAATATTCAATTTGGGTTAATCATTTCCATTTCCGATGCATTCTACGGGGAACACATCCATTCATAGGGGATGCGCTGGCTGTTGTTCCGTATTCCCACTTTCCAAAGGTGGGTGACATCCATCACCTATTCTGGGATATTTTCTCTTTGATCGAAGCAGGATGATGGTATGTAGGTCTCTCCTTTTGTGGATTCCTCCTAAAAATTTGTCTCCTAGTCTAGGTCCCCTTTAAAGATTAAGACATTGTTTGTGAATCTCTTCCCCAGTTCCATATATTCATGGATGTTACTTGATTACACTACTTCTATCAGGACATTCTAAGGGGTCATGTCAGGGTATTAAACTTCGATCAGGGGAGTAGTCATGCTGGATATCACTATCATGTCTAGATGCTGAAACACTAAGGCATCTGGGTTTCTTCTCTTTATGATAGGGCTTCTCTAGGTCCTAGAAGCCTGGGGCATCCTACATCGAGTGCGGCGTATTATATTCCATAGGCATGTCCCTGAGTTTTTCTTAATCCCCCCATGTTTAACATAGGATATTCCATGAGTTTAACATCTCGTAGTGATGGTTACACTATAGGTGTGTCTTCTAAGGTTTTCCTCAGGCATCACATGTTGAACAAGAGGTAGGCCATGAGTTTAACATTTTAAAAAGACAGAATAAGAGTGATCATAACATCATATAGAGAGGGATAAGATTAGTACATCCCTTGGAAGGGGAACTTGGATGGTTTAATGGATGGATAGATCAGAACGACCTATGAGGATGGATCTGAGGTGGTGTTTTACATAGAGGGGATATATCCCACTGTGAAGGCATATCTGGACATCTCTGAGGGCGAAATAGGGAAAGTGCACCCCAGAAAGGGAGGACACCAAGGTTTACCATTGGTTGGGATTGAACCTCAGGGAGGTTTCCTACATACCCTGTATAAATGATATGAATCATGACCCACACATCTTGAAGGGTGAGAAAGGGAATCAGGGTGTACACAAAAGACAACAACCCATAGACATATTGGGGCTTATGCATGGATATCGGCCTATCGTAAGAGGGGTGCTCTTGGTTGGAGGGTTATGTATTGTGTGGGGATTATGCATGGTTAACTTCCCTAATGGATGTCATAATCTCACTTGGATGTGGCGACCTAGGTAAAAATCAGGATGGACAACAAATGGTTGAAGTAATTGGATGAGCGGAAGGGGATGGAACCGACATGTAGATGACAATGATGTTGGGATTGAACCTCATAGGGGCTTCCTACTATCCATATAACGGAGAATAAAAGTCCATGTAGTTCGGTGGGGTGATGAGTCTTCTAATGAGGCATCCCATGAGAATGGATGCATGGATGGGACCTGAAGGAAGTAGACCCTCTGGGTTGGGGCATGAACTTCTCAAAACACAAAGGATAAAGGGAAAGATTGGGATTAAACATGATTGATGTGCTTGAATATTAGAGAGTCTTCCTACGTACCCTATCTAAGATACAAGGATTAATACCCATGTAGTTCGAATAGGTTTACTAGTATTTGAGTTTGAACCTTAGAGAGTCTTCCTACATACCCTATCTAGGAGACAAGGATCAAAACACTTGTTGTTCAAATAGGTTTACCAGTATTCGGGGTTTAACCTATCGGAGGCTTCCTATACACCTTATCTAGGAGACAAGAATCAAAATCGACATATTTCAAATAGATTTACCAATATTTTTGGTTAAAACTCAAAGAGGATTTCAATATACCCTGTCTAGGAGACAAGGATAAAAACCCATGTAGTTAAAAATCATATAGTTTAATGTCATGCAAGATGAGGATGAACTGAGGTGAATTGGTCAGGATCGATGGATGATAGTCTTGAACCTTAGAGAGATTTCCTATGTACATTTCTTGAAAAAGGAAAGGATCAAAGTTCACATAGTTCGGGTTGGGGGGATGGGGCATACACAATAAGGAGGCCCGATGCTTACTCTAAGACCACGTGATTCATGATCGGTGTGAGAAACAAGAGGTAACAAAGACCTGAAAATCATGTCACGAACGGTGCATCTATGAAGAGTGGAATGGGGCTTATGCGCGGGTAGAAGCCTAGGGTGATGGAGATTGTGACTTACTCAAGTATGGAGGCCTGATAGTGATAAATCACAAAGAGATAGGGATGTGGTATCAAAGGTCTTTGTACCCATATATCCTCTTGACATTGTGCACATAAGAAGAGAGGAGGAGCAAGGATTATACCTCCCGAAAGTGATTCTAGAGACTTAAACTAGGAAGGTTTCCCTCCCCCATGGAAAAATGTTGTTCCATGTAAGGAGGATCTCATTCCATGTGAGGAAGATATCACTCCCGTAGAGACCAGTGGGCATGGGAAATGTCGAATGCGGGGAACCACATGTATATTTCATGAGGAGAGGTTACAGTTTAACAGCTTGTGCTGGGGAAAATGGTACTTGGAAGTTTAACATCTTATAGATCGGATGAGGGATATTCTCTCCCCACCCCTAGTACTTACATAACTTTCATGCTTTAACCCTTGGTGAAGGGAAGGCACCAGAAAGGCCATGTGGAGATAGTGTTGTAGAGTGATCCATTGGTGGGAACACATTAGCATAGCTATGTGATGAAGAAATAAATGTTAGAGTGATAATGTGAAGAAGCATGCAGAAATGAAATGCAATATGAAGCCCCTACCAAGGGACCTTGAAATCACTTCATACAAACCTGGAGGGCCATACGGGAGATGGGTTTGTAAAGAAACGGTGTTCACATGAAGGGACCTTGAAAATCTCTGGTGCTCCACAAAGTGGAGAGACTATGCAAAGGGGTATTCTTTGCAATGTTGAGGGGTCTATCCTATGAATGGAGAATACATGTGTATAAATAGGGATTTAGAAAGTGTAAGGGCTTTCACAAAGTAGGAATTTGCAGAGCATGGGTTCCTTACAAAGTGTATCATTACGAAGCGATTTACTTTGTGAATCATAGAAATACTACCTTAGCACGAGGATCAATGTGTATGGAAGGTGTTGCATGAAGCATGAGTGCTTTGCAAAGACCTGATTTCCCTTAGGGATATTCTTCCTTTATGATGGACCATGGGATTTGATAAGGTAATTCCTACCTGATGAAGGGTTACATATGAGCCAAGGGAAAGGTATTTCACAATGCTCAAATACCTTGAAGAGCTCATTTTTATGTATGATTCAAAGAGAATATGGTGATTCGTGATTGGAGATTTGAGAATAAGAATGGTCTCGGTATCTATCCTTTTGGTTTGGGGGAATCTTGGTATTTATAGGCGAGAGGCAGTGAGAAGCTCTCACAACTCCCTACAAAGCCACATGCGCTTCTCCATCAGAGGAAAATCGTGTCAAGTTCATTGTAACTGAGAATTCAACAGTTATCCCCTCCACAGTGAAGAGGCTTTAATTCCCTCTAAAGATCTCACATAGGCATTCATCAATTTCCAAGGAAACACAATGGCGATCGTCTTCCCTACATAGTTCGAGTCCTCCCATCAATTTCATCATAATCGTAGAGCCTTCCATCATTTTTCATCTGTGGTGATCGCAAAGGGGTCCTTGGCTTTGCGCCAGCCGTGGTGCTAAGGGTATTCATGAAGGTGCTTCAAAAAGCATCCCCTTTTGGAATTGGTGTTCTCTTTTCTTATTTTTCCCATGAAAACATTTTGGTCCCAACACACACAATTTTTTTAAAACCATATTTAGTTATATGATAGCTAACTTCTTCATGATTTAACTAGGTTCTTCCAACAAAATTATAACATGGGAAGCATATATGACCACTGTATTGAGAAATGTTGAACGAAAAATCTAAAAAGATCTCCAAATTATTTTGAAATTAACTAGAGATCTACCCAGTTTCATATATCCAAATTCTATCCATTATTTAAAAAAAATGTTATGTCATGTTTTAAAATCAATGAAATAATACTAAAGTTAAATTGAATATATTTTTAAGGAAATATTTTTTTTTTACTTTATATGAAACCTTAGCTGACACACTAGTATATATGTGAATTATAATATAAAATGAATATATATATATATATAACAAAATACTATACATATAAAACCATGATATTGAATTTCATCATATCATTGAGTAACAACTCTACATAATACTACCAAAAATGATGTTTATAATTTTTTTCCTGTTATTCAATTAAATTTTTAAGTGTGTTTGATAATTAGTAAAAGTGTGATAGTGGAGATAAAATACATGAAAAGTATTAAATAGTGGAAAAACTAAATTAAAAGTGTGTGTGACACATAGTGTGGAAAGCACTGAGAAATTTTGAATAATGAGTGTATGTGATAAAATTATGAGAAAGTGAACTATGTAATGTCAACATTATTGAAATTAATAAAATAATTCCTTGGGATTTTTATTTGAACTAGGTTTCTTGAAATGTTTTTCTCGACATAATACATTTATGTGATCCTAGAATATTAGTTTTTATAGATTGATGATAACAACATACTTTATTGGGTCATCATAACAAGGAATAAATTGGAACATATTTTGAAACATAGAGGATATTATGGAAAATAATTGTATAATGAAGGATATATCTAGGATAACTATATGAAACTATTGGGATTAAGTCTAAGGTTATCAATATTATTGTATTGAATAATTAATGATATTTCTAATCAATCGTGAACATCCTGCAATGATATTTGTTTAGTGTATTGGGATTAGGAAATCCAAACTTTAGTATTGTTGATCAATGATTTTGTAGTAGGATATTTTGATGATAAACATATTATCACAAAAATGTGTATATGTTAAATAGTTTATAAACCATTGAAGACGATATTTTATATAGGGTGTGTTTTTTAAGGTATCCATCTTGGAAAAAGTAATTTTATATTTCATTGTATTTATCATTTTCTATTCCAATAATTTCTATGTATTTTAATGGGGCTCGTATGGTTTTATATAGGCTACTATTTGAGTTTGAATTCCTCTATAGAGAAGTGTTTTGACAAATTTAGCTATCTTGTAGGATGTGAAATGATTACCATTGTATGGATATCCATTGACTATTAAGTATTAACCAATAATGTGAGTGGGATTCCCACATTTTTATACACTATAATAGTTAATACTATTCAAGGGATTTTCCTCTTAAGACACTCTCCTACATTTGATGATTGTAATATACATAGTATAATACCCCTTCCAATTGATTTTTAAAATAGTGATGGGTTATTAAATATGATAACATGATTTACACTATTGATATTAAATTATTTTTTATCACAAAAGGTAAGTTTATTTAACATTCTAAGAATATAAAATAATTTTCCATCACCTCCTATAGTTATGTTTAATTTTTAAATATATAATAAAATAGTTATTAAACTAGTGTAGATGAGGTTGATGTGTATAGTGTCTATAATATATAGGGAATCAAGAAAAAACTCCTTATTGGTGGATGATATCCATATAACATATATATGAAACATCCCAATTAACACTATATTTTTTCTCAATCATTTCACAATAAATTTCAAAATGTAATAACATGTATGAAAAATTATATTATCATGATTTATCATGTAATATATAACTAGCCATATTAAATATTTATTATAATAATCATATAACATGTATAAATAAATAAATAAACTTTCATTCATTAATATATATAAATTCATAGAAAACATCTATGTGAAATTTGGTCTTAACAATATTGGCTTTTTATCACTAAACATGTTTTAAATGAAATGAAATTAAACTACAAATCTCACCAAAAATCACATGGAACTAAATTCAATAAACCAAGAAATAAAAATTTTAAACACTTGGTTTTTTTAATAAACCAATATTTGTATGTTGAATATATAAATATAATTAAAATAATAGGTTAATATTTGATTTATATAAAGGTAGAGAGTAACTGAATTAGAAATAATACATCACAGAATCCAATTTTTTATACAATTTAATAATAAATATATTAAAACTAACCTTTTTTCAATGAATTAGGAATATGGAAAAAATCACGATTATTATTTTCAACCTAGAAAATAAATTAAAATTATGGTTGATAGAAGAGATGAAGTATTTGAAACATACTGATTTTATATTCAATAATAACCAAATGAAAAACATAAGGGATGAGATATTGATGTGGATGGGGAATTAAAAAATAACATAGGTTAGTGTTTTATATTTTGATAAAAAATGAAAATGATTCTTGAAAGAAAAGATGAACCATTTCAAACCCAAAAAATTGATGTTGATGAAACTGAATGAAAAGTGAAATAGAGGATGTATCATCATGCCTGGGGAAGAAGATGGAACCACTTGGTAGGGGAAAATATTTCTCAATTTTCGAAATGAGGAGGTTCTTCCCATGATTGTATTTGGGAGAAATCTACACCAATGATTTGATTAAATTGTTGGTATAAAGTTATCTATCCCAAAAAAATTAAAACCATTGGGATAGTCTTCCGATAAATTCCCATCACAATGATTTTATTGATCATTTGTGACCTGATCCTTTATACCAATAGTTTTTATAAATCATTGGTATAGGTTCATTGGTATAGAGGGCCTTTATAGTAGTTCCTTTAGAACTTTCATGGACATAGAAATATATTATTTGGATTAAAATAATTTCACAAGCTTATGTTGTAGGAATTTATCTCACATGTAATGATATGTATAGATATTTGATATTACTAATTCATGATGTATAAAAATAAAGTATCAAACATGATTCAACATTACTGAATAGAATTGGAATTAGAACTCTCCAGTAGTACATGGAAAATAAAAAATGGATGAGTTCATGGTGTCTGGAGAAGTGGGAATACTAGTGATTAGGTAATTAAACTCTTATATATACTTAGCTCTATTTGATCTAGTATCATAGAAAAGGATAATGTAATACATGAAAACCCATATCTTTAATACACTTTATTTCATGATTTATAACATAAAAAACACTTAGGAAAACCTAGAAGATCAATAATCCAAGTGTCTCTGGGAGACACTACAAAAAGGGCATTAGCGGTAGTATTTTCATGTATTAGAGGCAGTTTAAACCATCGCCTAATAATATATCGATGGTTATAAAAACTACCTCAGATTTTATGGTCTCTAGTAATTTAGTGGTGTGTTATGTAATTTCACAATGGTTTGGTTATGTTCTATTTTTGGAGAATGTATTGGCAGTTTTTTATTTATTTAGATGGAGTTTTTTATAAAACAAATATACACGCAAAATATAAATAAAATGAAACTAACCCCAGATAAATGAATGATATGCATTTTTTTTGCGGTGGTTACTAAAAATAAAAATTAAATCAGATTTTTTTTAAATAAATAATAAAAAACAATAAATTTTAAAAAAATGACGCGAAACCAACTAAAAAAAGAATATATGATAAATCCATCATACATATGTCTTACATCCACAAACATATATACAAAAATCCACAGTCATCATGACCTTACTCTTTATCAACCGATATATTTTTTGAGCAACACCTCGACCATTAATTTATACACAAAAAATATGTCAAACAACAACCCTACCCAATATACATCCACATCATGACCTCCACCACATCCGTCTGCCTCCAAACCATCTCATCAACTAAAAATGACCACATCATCTCATCAACTGGAAAAAAAGAAAACAGAATATAATAATAAACATAATAAATCAGAATTATAATAGAATAATTGATATAATTTTAATGTACAGTTGAAACTAGAAACCATCACAACTTCGATCTGAAGAATTTTGTAGATCTGAATTTTCAGCCTCATTCCTATTGCTGACATGTACCACCTACAATGACAACCAGAACATTAAAAAGTAAATACAAAAGATAAAAACATATAATATATTCATAATTATACACTTTTTTTTGTTAATAAAATAGAATATATTTTAATATTAAACAAGTAATATATAATGCAAAACATTTTGAAAAAAATAAAATTACCTATTTAAGATATGATTAAAAACATGAAACTTAAAAGGTATAAGTAAATATTCTAATTAATTTTAAATCAATTTATTGTGCGCTTGAAATTTACATAATAAAAAAATTCCAAAGGCTTTGATATCAAAACATGTCATATATTTCAAAAAAAACTCATTGGTAGTTTTTAAATGATTTCATGTCAATCTGAGTTCATTTTCAGTGTTTTTAAGGTTACATGAATGTTTTAGTGTTTTAAAATATTAAAAACATGTTTATGACAATCATAGAAAAACCATAATTAGGAATACATGTGTTTTGTTCCAACATTTTAAAGTTAAATCAATGGGGTTTCCACCTAATTTCCTAGAAATCTGAATTCATTTTCCTAGTTTTAACCCCCAACAGAGATTTGAAAGGCTTTTAT
Source organism: Viscum album (assembly GCA_963277665.1). Lineage (NCBI taxonomy): Eukaryota > Viridiplantae > Streptophyta > Magnoliopsida > Santalales > Viscaceae > Viscum > Viscum album. The sequence goes on along the minus strand of OY728126.1, from coordinate 806,635,810 downwards.
ACCTATAAGAAGTGTTTACTGAGAATTCCATCCATACCACACATCAGATTGATGTGAAATATATGCATACACATAAAAAACAACTCATTAGTGGTTTTACAATGATTTAATGTCAATATGTGTAACACCCCGAGCTTCCACGATACGCTTCTCATTCAATAATGCAATAGCTTGCATTGTACGCAACTTCGAGTTCTAAAACACCGCGACTAATAAAAGTAGCCGTTATGAATAGTAATAACCACTTTTTAAAATTATAGAAATTTTATATTTCAAAATGGACTTCATTTTTGTATTCGTAATATCTAAATTATCCTAAGTTGAATTTTTTGTAACTTTCTGAGAACTTCCAATTTTATTATGAACAATGAAAAATAATTAAAACAACTTTTTTTAATCAAAATAATTTATAGTGAAAAATTATACTATTCAGTGGTTTTAAAGTATAATTAGAATATATTTTTACCATTTTATCCAATGGTGGTCATTAGAATTAATTTAACATTGAAATTGGACATAAACAATTGCCAATCTTTTGATATAAATTGTTTCTTAAAAACACGCTATTTGTTGTGACAGCGGGAATTAATTATAAAATTAACTAATGCAACTTATATGTTTGGAATTTTTTAAAATAGACATCATTTTTTAATTTGGAATATCAATTATAGATTAGGGTGAAATTTTGGCATTGTTCTGAAAAACTTCAATTTTTGATGAATAGTGAAACCACTAAGTGGTAGTTAAATAACTGATTTTTCATTTAAATGAAATATTACCACTTATGTGATTTGATTTTCAAAAATCCGACATACATGGTTGTCATTAAGAAGTAAAATGTGGTTCAATGAGATTAAAATAATTTTTTGGTGAATAGTAACTTTTAAGTTCTTAATCGCGATTAGAGGTAATTAGTGTAGTTTAAGGTAAAAACAATGTTTTAATAATATGATATGAGCTTGAAACTTGTCCTACTCCTATTGGATGAGTCATGGACGACCAAGAAAACCCATGGGTCAACTTGGAGACCCCATGGAGCCACTTTGGTTGGAAAATGACATTAATATATATTTATTTAATGTTAAAATTAAATTAACACAAACATGAGTTGTTTTACTAAAACAGTTTTTAAGTGGGGATACAGAAGTCCAAATTTTGACTATAAATATTCATTAGAAAGATAAAACGATTTACTACATCATAGTATTTTTTCTTATAATTTTTAGACATTATATAAATTAAATTATTTATGACATAATTATGATGCAGCGATGACCTCATTATTTAACGATTTAAATAAAATGAGAAGCTAATGCAAAATACAAGGTATAAACTTGTCCAAAGCCTATTGTATGAGGCGATTTCGAACCCTTATCACCTTATCCACGAATTATATAAGTTTGGGACCTTTATAATTCGAAAAGCATTGTATAATAATGTAACATTTCAATCTTTCCAAAAGAGCCCCTCCTCCCCTCTTATAAAAGGCCCCCACCTCTCCCACCTTATTCACACCTTCAAGCCATTTGGCTCGGCCAACCTCTGCCCAAATACTCTCTTAACTTCCCCCTCTTACTACTAGAAGCCTCACATTGTGCAGAACTCTTCCCAAGGAAGCCTTTTTCTCAAATCAAAAAGAGTTACCCGATTTTGAGGTAATGTCTACTCTAATGTTGTTTTGTTTTATTTTTCCCTTCCAACCCCCTAAAATCTTTTTATTCATTTCTTTTGTAACAAAACCAGTATCCTCAATATACTAGGATGTTGTTATAATAAGTATTCGAGCTACACTTACACACACCTATATCTAATGGTTAAAGAACATACGGTTTCTGTGGATGGAGAATTTCTGCCTCACGAAACGATGATTGTTCAACACTCATATAACACCTTCAAAGGTGGCCATTAAGATGTCACTATATTTATATATGATATAAAATATGTTTATGTTTTACATATGATTCTGTATTTCTCATTTATGGCATACTTTATGACTTCCATTATGAGTAAAATGCGATAATTTCATTTTAGGAAGTGCGGACTGCCTCCCCCTCAAAGTGATTTGAATCGTTAATGCCATATGTGGGATGTATAAAGGATGTATTAAATGGTATTATACACTATATTATACTGTAATTAAATTATAAATTTATATCATTATGATTTCATTCCATTAAATACGAAATAGAAATGAAAGTAGCGTTCATGCATACGTACGGCTTACCGTCTCCATGAACGGTGCATTTCATTTCTTACCTCTAAATCTTACATGACATTATGAATGAATGTATATACTGTATATATATTATATATATGATATATACATCATGAATATAATTCTGGATATAATGGATATTTCACCACATGAACAACTTGTAATTATAAGAAGTTTATTTTTGACTCAAGTACCAAAGATCGACAAAACGACCGTTATTAACTTAAATAATTAAATAATGTTCATAACATGGTAATAAGGGATATAAAAGGAATAATGAACATGAAAAAGGTTCTTAAGTAAATATAAATTAACTCTAGTTTATTATTCAGGAGGATAAAGAACGGTCGAGTCAGGACAGGACGCAAGGTAAGGGAATTTCTTAACCCAATTTCCATTCTTTGGGTTAATCTCCTACTTTCAAATTATGTCATTATATTATTATGTCATATCTTGTATTTGTACTTTATTTATGTGTACTTATAGTGAATACACATAGTATATCTATTTTATTTTAAAAATGATCTTTGTATGGGACTTCGTCTCAATCTCCTTTCATTGAGGCATATTTTATTTTATACACAACTTTCTTTTATACGGTGTATAAACCCCTTTGAATTTTACTTTTATTCAAAAGGAATATTTTTTTATACGAAGCATTTTACTAAACAACAAAAAGGGAATGTTTTCCTTTCCGTACTTATGCGGCGACAACGCCTTCTCCGCCGCCGTGACCATTATTTGAGTTTCGGCTTCCTCTACAAGCCATCACTTTTTTTAATGAAAAATAAATACAAAGCTTTAACTTGCTTTTATTTTGGTATTGAAAATGGTTTTGAAAGCGTTTTTATTATATCAATGTGTTGTATTGACAATCTTGTGATTGAAATGTGGAAATTTTATGTTTCCTTTACACATGTTTTATGTGATACGATTATGTTATGGTTTATGATATGTTTAAACCTATTCATATGAGGAATGCATTGGACTTAATAAGTGACGGGTGGAGCCTACTATAGCTCCTCGATGCATCGGAAGGTCTCATGAGACAAACTAGTGTCTTGGTATGAGGCCTTGACAAAATCTTATTTGTGGTCTTGGCACGCGGCCTTGACTACGTGGTTATGATAGTCTGGCATTATGCATTCCATCATTATGAAAGTGGTTATTGATATTGCATGTGATTATTCGACCAGTTGAATATCCATGTGAAGAAGTAAATGGCATTATCTCATTTTACTTTTGCCATATTATGTTGAAGTTCAAGTTTAAAAGGCTTTTGTTTTAGTTATACATTGCCTTAAATGTTAATGTTTATTTATGAAAGCTTCCGCTATATTGTTAACCTTACTGAGCATCTGAGCTCACCCCTTTCAATGTTTTAATATTTTTACAGGATGTGAAGAAGTATTTTATGAATGACCTACAGGGGTAGTCAGAAAGGGATATGATTGTGAACTATGATGACCATGTTATTGTAGTTTGTTTACTTTTTGATGTAATGAAAGACTTATGAATGTATCTAGTGTTTCCAAGGCTACTAAACTAATCGGTCTTTCGAGACTTGATCTTTTGTGATCATGCCAATGTTACGAACTAAGGCACTGACCCTGGGTAGCTGGGGTCGGGGCGTTACAGTTGGTATCAAAGGAAGTTTAGTACAAACCTTGGAAGCTAGATTTAGATATACTCTGATTAGAGAACGTAGACCTAAGATGAACTTTGAGGATTAGTATAGAAGAACTTCCTAGAATTATGGTATTGTAGAGATTTTGTGAGTTTTCTGAGAAATACATCCCTGTATGGATTCGAGCAGTTAGAGGCGGCTCGGGCACAGATGTACCAAGGCGTAAAACCCGAAAACACCGCTTTGAGCTAGACTCGAACGAGAACTGGTGCACGACAACCGGCCTTGCTGCACTCTTGGTTACGACACTCCTGGGGGATATGCTTAGGATAAATCTCATTTTCTTTACAAATCATTATGAAGGGTTTATGAGTATATACTTCCTCAAAGAAAACATTTTTATGATTATGGATTATATCCATAAATTTTTCAATTTATGTTAAGTGTTTTATAAGTATGGGATTATGTATTTTGATTCATAAACTGATCTAGTTTATGCAATTGTTTAAAAATGGCTCCTAGGGGAAGAAATGGAAACTGTAGCAATGCACAAACTCCATGTAGAGATTGCCCTCCTACTCAAGATAATTATAGTGGGGCTGGTGATGCAACTGGTGCCGATCAGCTAATCACCATACTGGGGCAACTTACTCAGGTTATGAATAATAACCTTACTCCTATGGAGCACCCTGGTCCGCAACGTGGAGGATCAATGCTACACCGTTTCATGAGGAAACAACCACCAACCTTCAATGTGGGTACAAATCCGTTAGTAGCGGAGCAATGGATAAACTCCTTAGAGAAAATATTCCATGCCTTGGGGAGTAGTGAAAGGGAGAAGGTTGTCATGGCAGTTTACCGCCTCACTGGAGATGCCGATCAGTGGTGGTCGCTGATTCAAAACACAAAGGAAGATGATGACGTATCGAATATGGAATGGAGGGAGTTCAAAGAGATTTTCTTAGAAAAATACTTTCCTCGTGACCATTGAGCAGATATAATAAGGCAATTTCGGAGTCTGAGGCAGAAGGAGGATGAGAATGTCGCAAAGTATGAGGCTAACTTTACAAGGTTAGCGAGGCATGCTTCCGATTATATACGTAACCCAAGGAGTAAGATTGATCGTTTATTTGATGGGTTAAAACCATTTATCCGTCGAGCTTTAGTATCACAATCCTTCTCATCATACGAAGATATTGTCTCGTGTGCTATCAAGACAGAAAATGAATTCTCTAAGTCTTATGACAACAAAGTAAAGCAAGAGAAGAAGAGAACGGTGGAACAAGATACAGATAAAGGGAAAAAGGGAAAGAAGTATTTTCCATTATGTGATAATTTTTGGAAGAATCACCCTGGTACGTGCCTAAAAGGAATGGGAGTTTGTTATAAATGTGGAGAAAAGGGTCACCTTGCTCGTGATTGCAAGGGAAAGAAAGAGGCTGTCAAAGTTGAATGCTACAATTGTAGGGAAATGGGGAATTATGAAAATGAATGTCCTAAGCGTCAAGGAAACTTATCTCAGAAAAGGCCAAGGGATCAAGGACAATCTTATGCTGTGACTACAGTTGAAGCGGAATAATTAATGTATTGGTGCTTTTGGACTCAAGGATTATATTCTGGTTATAAGAATAGTGTGATATATATAAAGATTTTACTGAAGTACTTTTTGATTAAGTTAATATGATTAAGGTAATCATATTTTTAGTATTTGACAATAAGAGAAACTTTTCTTTGTTTGGGGAATCTGATGTTACAATTGATTTTGGAATTTAGAGACCTTTTAGAGAAAGTATGGATGGAGGTATTTTGGATAACTATTAAGGTTGGAATGGATTAAGTTGAACCATGTATAGTATTGTTTAAGGTTAAATCATTTATGAAGATTATTTTTGGAATATTATGATACTATAGTTTTAGGAAAAGGACAACCTGCAGGGTGGGGCATAACCCGTCACGTCGGACAAAGCTGCAGGAATCGAACCCACAATCATAGTGCGACAGGCCTTTATTTCCTACCGCTAGCCTACAGGAAGTCCCCAGTTATTACAAAATAATTTTACTAATCTAAATGGTATGTGTTAACATTTGGAACCTTATACAATTAGGATAAGTATAATATTTTTGAGTTATATTATCTTTTTGAGTGAAAGATGAGTTGAAGGTTGAAACTCTAATTGTAAAGCATAAATATATATATACCTATCTCTTATTCAAAGAATAAATTAATTCTTAAACTTTAGTAAAGGGATATTAAAAAAATGTGCTATCCTAATACCTTATGTCTTGTTGAACTGATGATATTTTAAATCGACATAGATTGAAGGCTTTGAGGCCCTCAATTTGATAGTTGATTGTGATTGATGACCTCAATCACTCCCTACAAATATTTACATTTTCCTCCAATTATATGTCTCTAAGTGCCACCAATGTTCTCCTAATCGAGATCATAATTGGGTGGTGACTTTTTCATTTCCCTTTCCCTCTTATTAAGGCTAAATTTTATTAATCTTATTTCCGATGTGGGTTTTCCTCAAAGGTATTTTCTCTTTTCAACCTTTTACTTTCAAAGAAAAATTTCAAATTGCGAGGACACAATTTATTGAAGGAGGGGAGAATGTTACACCCCGATCTTCCACGATACGCTTCTCATTCAATAATGCAATAGCTTGCATTGTACGCAACTTCGAGTTCTAAAACACCGCGACTAATCAAAGTAGCCGTTATGAATAGTAATAACAACTTTTTAAAATTATAGATATTTTATATTTCAAAATGGACTTCATTTTTGTATTCGTAATATCAAAATTATCCTAAGTTGAATTTTTTGTAACTTTCTGAGAACTTCTAATTTTTTTATGAACAGTGAAAAATACTTAAAACAACTTTTTTTAATAAAAATAATTTATAGTGATAAATTATTCTATTGAGTGGTTTTAAAGTATAATTAGAATATATTTTTACCATTTTATCCAATGGTGGTCATTAGAATTAATTTAACATTGAAATTGGACATAAACAATTGCCAATCTTTTGATATAAATTGTTTCTTAAAAACACGCTATTTGTTGTGACAACAGGAATTAATTATAAAATTAACTAATGAAACTTATATGTTTGGAATTTTTTAAAATAGACATCATTTTTTAATTTGGAATATCAATTATAGCTTAGGGTGAAATTTTGGCATTGTTCTGAAAAACTTCAATTTTTGATGAATAGTGAAACCACTAAGTGGTAGTTAAATAACTGATTTTTCGTTTAAATGAAATATTACCACTTCTGTGATTTGATTTTCAAAAATCCGACCTACATGGTTGTCATTAGGAAGTAAAATGTGGTTCAATGAGATTAAAATAATTTTTTGGTGAATAGTAACTTTTAAGTTCTTAATCGCGATTAGAGGTAATTAGTGTAGTTTAAGGTAAAAACAATGTTTTAATAATATGGTATGAGCTTGAAACTTGTCCTACTACTATTGGATGAGTCATGGCCGACCATGACAACCCATGGGTCAACTTGGGGACCCCATGGAGCCACTTTGGTTGGAAAATGACATTAATATATATTTATTTAATGTTAAAATTAAATTGACACAAACATGAGTTGTTTTACTAGAACAGTTTTTAAGTGGGGTTACACAAGTCAAAATTTTGACTATAAATATTCATTAGAAATATAAAAAGATTTCCTACATCATAGTAGTTTTTTATAATTTTTATACATTATATAAATTAAATTATTTATGACATAATTATGATGCAACGATGACCTCATTATTTAACGATTTAAATAAAATGAGAAGATAATGAAACATCCAAGGCTTAAACTTGTCCAAAGCCTATTGGATGAGGAGATTTAGAACCCTTATCACCTTATACACGAATTATATAAGTTTGGGACCTTTAGAATCCGAAAAGCATTGTATAATAATGTAACATTTCAATCTTTCCAAAAGAGCCCCTCCTCTCCTCTTATAAAAGGCCCCCACCTCTCCCACGTTATTCACACATTCAAGCCATTTGGATCGGCCAAACTCTGACAAAATAATCTCCAAACTTCCCCCTCTTACTCCTAGAAGCCTCACTTTGTGCAGAACTCTTCCCAAGGAAGCCTTCGGCTCAAATCAAAAAGAGTTACCCGATTTTGAGGTAATGTCTTCTCTAATGTTGTTTTGTTTTATTTTTCTTCTCCAACCACCTAAACTCTTTTTATTCATTTCTTTTGTAACAACACCAGTATCCTAAATATACTAGGATGTTGTTATAAGAAGGATTCGAGCTACACTTACACACACCGACATCTAATGGTTAAAGAACATACGGTTTCTGTAGATGGCGAATTTATGCCTCACGAAACGATGATTGTTCAACACTCATATAACACCTTCAAAGGTGGCCATTAAGATGTAACTATATTTATATATGATATAAAATATGTTTATGTTTTACTTATTTTTCTGTATTTCTCATTTATGGCATACTTTATGATTTCCATTATGGGTAAAATGCGATAATTTCATTTTAGGAAGTGCGGACTGCCGCCCCCTCAAAGTGATTTGAATCGTTAATGCCATATGTGGGATGTATAAAGGATGTATTTAATGGTATTATACACTATATTATACTGTAATTATATTATAAATTTATATCATTATGATTTCATTCCATTAAATACAAAATAGAAATGAAAGTAGCGTTCATGCGTACGTACGGCTTACCGTCTCCATGAACGGTGCATTTCATTTCTTACCTCTAAATGTTATGTGAAATTATGAATGAATGTATATAATGAATATATATGATATAAATGATATCTAAATCATGAATATAATTCTGGATATAATGGATATTTCACCACATGAACAACTTGTAATTATAAGAAGTTTATTTTTGACTCAAGTACCAAAGATCGACAAAATGACCGTTATTAACTTAAATAATTAAATAATGTTCATAACATGGTAATAAGGGATATAAAAGGAATAATGAACATGAAAAAGGTTCTTAAGTAAATATAAATTAACTCTATTTTATTATTCAGGAGGTTAAAGAACGGTCGAGTCAGGACAGGACGCAAGGTAAGAGAATTTCTTAACCCAATTTCCATTCTTTGGGTTAATCTCCTACTTTCAAATTATGTCATTATATTATTATGTCATATCTTATATTTGTACTTTATTTATGTGTACTTATAGTGAATACACATAGTATATCTATTTTATTTTAAAAATGATCTTTGTATGGGACTTCGTCTCAATCTCCTTTCATTGAGGCATATTTTATTTTATACACAACTTTCTTTTATACGGTGTATAAACCCCTTTGACTTTTACGTTTATTAAAAAGGAATATTTTTTTATACGAAGCATTTTACTAAACGACAAAAAGAGAATGTTTTCCTTTCCGTACTTATGTGGCGAAAACGCCTTCTCCGCCGCCATGACCATTATTTGAGTTTCGGATTCCTCTACAAACCATCACTTTTTTTAATGAAAAATAAATACAATGTTTTAACTTGATTTTATTTTGGTATTGAAAATGGTTTTGAAAGCGTTTTTATTATATTAATGTGTTGTATTGACAATCTTGTGATTGAAATGTGGAAATTTTATGTTTCCTTTACCCATGTTTTATGTGATACGATTATGTTATGGTTTATGATATGTTTAAACCTATTCATATGAGGAATGCATTGGACTTAATAAGTGATGGGTGGAGCCCGCTATAGCTCCTCGATGCATCCGCAGGTCTCATGAGACAAACTGGTGTCCTGGCATGAGGCCTTGACCAAATCTGATTTGTGGTCTTGGCACGAGGCCTTGACTACGTGGTTATGATAGTCTGGCATTATGCATTCCATCATTATGAAAGTGGTTATTGATATTTCATGTGATTATTCGACCAGTAGAATATCCATGTGAAGAAGTAAATGGAATTATCTCATTTTACTTTTGCCATATTATGTTGAAGTTCAGGTTTAAAAGGCTTTTGTTTTAGTTATACATTGCCTTAAATGTTAATGTTTATTTATGAAAGCTTCCGCTATATTGTTAACCTTACTGAGCATCTGAGCTCACCCCTTTCAATGTTTTAATATTTTTCCAGGATGTGAAGAAGTATTTTATGAATGACCTGCATGGGTAGTCAGAAAGGGATATGATTGCAGACTATGAAGACCATGTTATTGTAGTTTGTTTACTTTTTGATGTAATGAAAGACTTATGAATGTATCTAGTGTTTCCAAGGCTACTAAACTAATTGGTCTTTCGAGACTTGATCTTTTGTGATAATGCCAATGTTACGAACTAATGCACCGACTCTGGGTAGCTGGGGTCGGGGTGTTACAATATGAGGTCGTTTTCAATGGTTTTGACCATTACATGTATGTTGTAGTGTTTTAAAACACTGAAAACTCATTTACAACAGTCCCAAAAAATTATAATTCCGAATGATGTTCTGTCAGTTTGTAAATTTTGAAATTCGATCTACGGTCATTAAACCTATATTTAATGGAAATACTAAATTTATTTCTTGGTTTTGACCCCCCTACACTAGTTTTTAAAAGATTTTTTACCTTTATTTATTGTTTATAGAATAATTATTACCACACCACACATCCGATTGATGTGTTTTCTACATATAAATGTCAAAAATAACTTAGTGGGGTTTTATAATGATATATCATCAATATAAGTACATTTTGTATGGTTTTGACCATTCCACTAATGTTTTTGTGTTTTAAAAATCTAAATACATTTTTACATACATTTTAGAAAAAATTAAAATTTTGAATGATGTACATTCAATTTATAAAATTCAAAATTCAATCTATGGTCATTTTCCCATAATTTTAGGGAAATCTAACATCATTTGAATGATTTTTACCCTCCAAAACTTGATTTTAAAGGCTTTTGTATCATTAATAAGTGTTTACCTTTTAATTCCAACCACACTGCATGTCAGATTAATGTGTTCTCATACACATTAAAAATAACTCGATGTTTGTTGTACAATGATTTTATAAAAATTTGATGTTTTCTTTCTATGGGTTTGATTTTTCTATACACGTTTTAGGGTTTTAGAACACTAAAAACACATTTATAGGAATCTTAGAAAGCCATAATTTTGAAGGATGTGCTGTTGGTTCCAACATTTCAAAATTTAATCTACAGTCATTATCCCCGAATTTTCAGGAAATACATTTTCGTTTTCTTAGTTTTGATCCCTGATAATTTTATAAAGGTTTTTATACCTCTAAGAAGTTTTTACTGAGTAATTATGACTACACCTCACATAAAATTGATGTGTTGTCGACACATGTAAAAAAATAACTCAGTAGTGGTTTTAAAATGACATTACATCAATTAGAGATTATTTGATTTGTTTTTTATCATTTTAAACAAGTCTTAGTGTTTTAAAACTCCAAAACTTTACAACCATCCTGAGAAAAACATAATTCAGAATCATGTGTATTTAGTTCTTATATTTTATAGTTCATTATAAGATCATTTTTTCCATGATTTTAGGGCAATCCAACATCATTTTAATATTTTTGACCCCCATACACTTGTTTTCAAAAGATTTTGTACCTTTAAGAATTGTTTACTAGGTAATTCTAACCACAAAACATATCATATTGATGTGTTTTAAGATCATATAGATAAAAAATAACTCAACGGTGTTTGTATAGTAATTTCACATTAATCTAAGGCCATTTTCTATAGTTTTGACCATTCCATGCTGGTTTTTTGGTTTTAAAACACTAAAATAACATTAATGGAAATCTCCGGTAAACAGTAATTATGAATGATGTGTTGCCAATTCCTAAACATAAAAATTCAATCTATGGAAAATTTCCCTAATTTTAGTGCAATACAATGTTGTTTTCATAGTTTTCATCTCCCAATTCTTGTTTTTAAATGGTTTTTGTAGAAGTGTTTATTGAGTAATTACGATCAGACCACACGTCAGAAAAATATGTTGTCTATGCGTACACATAAAAAATAACTCAGTAGTGGGCTTCTAATGATTTATCATCAATATGAGGTTGTTTCCTATGGTTTTTACTATTCCAGATATATTTTAGTGTTTTAAAACAATAAGAACACATTTATGACCATATTAAAAAAACTATAGTTTTGAATGATGTGTCGTCAGTTCCTACATTTCAAAATTCAATATACATTTGTTTTGAAATTATTATAGGTAAATCCTATGTAATTTTCCTAGTTTTTTTCTCTAAACAATTGTTTTAAAAGTATTTAATACCTTTAATACGTGGTTATAGAGCCATTTCGACAACACCACATGTCAAATTATTTTTTTATCTATGCGTACACATAAAAAATTAATCATCAGTGGTTATTTCATGATATAATGTCTATATTACGTCTTTTTCTATAGGTTTGACTATTCCATGCACATTTTTGTGTTTTAAAACACTAAAAACATGTTTAAAACCATCTTAAGAAAACCGTAATTCAAAATAACATGTCTTTTGTTCCTACATCTTACAATTAAATATATGGTCATTTCCCCCTATGTTTAGGAAAAACATTCTTGTTTTCCTAGTTTTTACCCATGATACTATTTTTAAATACTTTTGTACCTTTAAGAAGTGGCTACTGAGTCATTCTAACTAGACCACACATCAAATTTATGTGTTTTCTACGCACACATGGAAAAAATAATTTAATAGTGGTTGTCTCATGATTTCACATCAAAATGGGGTAGTTTGTTATGGTTTTGACACTTCCACACACATTTTATTATTCTAAAACTATAGAAACATGTTTACCAAAATAACTAGAAAACAATTACTCAAAATGATATGAAGAAAGTTTTTAAATTTGTAAATTAAATCTATATTCATTTTCCTCCAATTTCAAGATAATCTGACCTCGTTTTCATGTTTTTGACACCCAACACTTATTTTTAAAGGATTTTTTAACTTTAATTAGTGGTTACCAAGTCAAAACCATGAAAAAAATCTCGAATTGGTTTCAAAATTACGGATAATGATCTATAATACATTTTTGAATTTTAGGAATATACCACATTTAAATCTGGCATAATATGTCATCAGTATGACTAAAAATGTGTGTTTTCTATATTAAAGTATCATTTATGTTTTATTTAGGGATGTTGTATGTGTTATTTGAAAAAGTTTGAATAATATATGGAATTTAGAATATACCTCATTGGGATGAGCTATAAGGATTGAAATTATCTCGAGGATCGTGCTGGTTAACTGCTAAAATATAGAAACTGGATAATTTTCAATTTGTGACTTCAGATGATCCTATGACTTCCTATAAGATCTTTCTTCCTGCACCTTTTCTTTCAATCTTGCAATTTCTCTTTGTGATTCCCAATCAACGACACTACTTGAACCCCCACTAGGTGTAATAGTAACCGATTATTCCACCATACTAAAGGCAGATGATGGAGTAGGTCCAGAACCCATCCCTCATACATGTCTGAGATGTTCCTCCATTAAAATGATTCCAACTACATCATTTTGGGAGACCAATGATGATTGTAAAGGGTTAAAATCTAAGATGTCTTGAATTTTAGTTTGTCAATACAAAAATATTAACAATGATTTTTTAAAATATCTGAACTTCATAATATTATCTAATTAATAAATTTTTTATTCCTATTTATTATTATTTCCTTACTATAAAAACCTGACAATGAAAAGTATATTATAACAAAAAAAAAGATTTAAGTCTAATTAATTGTACTATCTAGATGTATCAATATATTCCAAATTAGAATCATTTGATCCATGTATCTGGCCCCATTTAATTTGTTTTAAGTCATGTTAGTTGTTATAATATATTTTTCATTATTATGTTTTTAAATAAATGAAATTATAAAAAGGGGTATAAAAATTAATTACTCCAATGAATTTTGTAGGGTCATTTACAAAACTTCCATTGAGCATCCCATGCACTATAAACCACATTTCTGTTCAAAAAATAGACTGACCTAATTCATTAACCTTTATAAAATTATATAATGAAGTTATAAAAATCCTTGAGTTATAATTAAATTATATATATAACAAAAAACAAAATACAAACCAAAATTGTTCTTTTTATCGAAAAACTCTGTGACCTAATGATGTGAGGAATAAATTTCTTCTCACGATTCATGGTATTTTTTTAGATAATTCCTAAAATAATAGAAACATTAATAATAATTATAATTTTATTATGTTTATGTTTTTAAGATACTATAAAATATGAAATTATCTCATGAGATGAATCTATGTTTATATCTACAAAGAACATCCATTTCCCATGAGAAATTCATTCAGATACATTCTCAAACATTCATTGTAATCTCATAAAAGTATCATTAAACTCATTCCATAATCTCCATCTAAAATATCTCCATTTCTTGCCCAAAATTTTCAATGTTAATGGCTATGAAACGGAGTCAGGGACATCAAAATGAAGAAACATCTAAAAAGGAAAAATTTAACAATTTTTAAGTATATTAAAATTTTTCCTCATGTATTTTAAATTAGTTATCAATGAATATTACATTAATATTACCTTTACTTGAGTATCAAAAAAATTATTTTTGCAAGCTATAGGAATATGTCTCCAATATTTATAATTAAGGGGAAAGATCATAGTCTCGCAAGAAATCTCCCCAATAATCTGCCCATAGATTCTATAAGTGCTACCAGTAGGCACCCCAAACTCATAAAATGGAGAAATAATCTTAAAGTCCTTCAGGTCCCATGCATCTTCTGTGCTTATATCTGTATCCCTTCTATGGTTTTAATTATTTTTTTGAAAAATTCATTAATAAATTAATAAAAAATATATATATTTTTGAAAAATTACAAACATACCAGTAATGGTAACATTCCAATATCCCCTGGATGAAGGGGTGACCAACTGCTCCATTTTTTAGAGGTGACCTAGGCAGTGGGCTACCAATGAAATCTGAGAAAATGGATAGCTCTATAGTAGTCACGGGTACAATAGAATCACTATGATCCATCGAATATTTCAATAGTGGTGTGGTGTACCAAGATATTAAATGGTTAGGATCGTGAAATTTATTTGTTCTCGACATTCCTACATTTCAAATTGTTATAGTATATTAAATGTATAATAAATGAAAAAATAAAATACTTTTACAAAAAAACTAGAACAATGTAAATATATATATGAAATAACTATAACTGATAAATTGTAAAATATTTTCATTACTAATTTATACATTCAATTGTCTTTGTCCCTATTATCTTAATTTTTATCATCCTCCATTATGAGGAGTCCTTCATTTTTACTCTCGATTGAAATTTATACTATTTTGATAGATTTATGAAAAAACTGTTCAATATTTTTTAGTGGATGAGGTTCAATATCCTAAAACACCAATTAATCTTCATCTCCCATATAATATATGTCTCTCTGATTTTAGTGAACTTGAACACCCAAAACATCATGTATTTCATCATCTACAAAATAAACCATATTTTCTATTGAATACAACATGAATAGATCAGGTTCTGTACGCTCATCAATATCCATCAAGTTAGAGAAGTTGATAGAAGTAAAGTGTAATGAATCTTTAATTACACCCCCATCAATATTAACCCACAATCATTTGAATAAGAAAACTGAAAATTATCTATGATAGATTAATTCAATTATATCATTCAGATTTCCATAGTATCTCATATATTCAAATTAAAATACACCAATATTTTGTGTTTTTATGTATTCTTCATTATAAATTGTACATAATATAAATCCATTTATATTTTAAGCATCAAATATCATATCTTTCCATAGAGTACCTCAAGCTAATAACTTCAAATCATTTCATATTTTAGCCAGATTTTCAAAATTAATTATCCAAAAAGTATAAAAGGTGTTAATTTTTACATAGAAAAAATAACTAAATGTAAATAATATTAATATGTGTTTATAAACAATTGACAGAAGAACCATTTTATAAGCTCTTTATTAATAACTTTTGTTAATTCCAGCTCATTTTGAGCTCAACCTATTAGTCACCAATTTGTTTGTAGTTGAAATTATTCAATAAATTGATCGACAATAACACTATTAATTATCACAAATCTATGTGTTTGTAGTAACTCCAATTAAGTCATTGAAAAATTTAAACCCATTCCAATTCGTCATCCAATATTTGGAAATAACGATGATTTATTTTCAAAACTATAATTAGTGGAGATGTTTTCATCACATATAGCATGATTGAATCTGGTCTCCATCCCATGAAAGTACTTACAAAATAAGTTCTATCACTACTTTACTATGTAACATTCATCAATATATAATTTTGGTTGAGATTTATTCTATATATTTTATTTCAACTGTCCTAAGTACATGGTGGAAAAAAAGAAACATATTAAAAAAATTTATGCAGTGATTTGATATAATCAAATTCACCAATGAAAGTTAAAAAATTGAAATGTACCTCTCAATTGGATACATCCATCGATAGAGTACTCGTCCACCAAGTTTATACACTTCAACCAAATGAATAGTTAAATGAATCATGACTATGAAGAATGAATGGGGAAATAAAATCACTAAATGAAAGTGTAAAAAAAATATTTCTTGATGTTTATCAAGCTCAGTTTGATTTTGAGTTTTTCCACAAAGCTTTATGAAAAAGGTACAAAACTCAACTTGATCTGCAGTTTCTTTTTCTGGTAATGTATTATGCAAAGACAACAAATATAAATTAATCATCAAAATATGTGAGTCATTACTTTTCTATCCACATATCTTTCGATGTTTTAAGTCAATACACATTGATGTGTAACTAGAATATCGATCTAAAACATTTATATTCTATAATGTTTAAAGGAATACATATTTTCATGATTTTTCATTGTAAAAATATCCAAAGGATACTTTCAATTATCTTTTTCCCACAAAACAAGATATATATTCATTTTCACCCAATCCTTATGAGAATTAAGGTGATCCTTCAATTTACCTTGGTTATTATCCTCTGTAAAAAATGACATTATCATAGATATTCTTCTCAATATGAATTACATCAATATTATGTCATATCAAATTAATCTCCCAACAACTATGTTTGAAAAATATATTATTTTCTTCCATTTTTTTGCTCCAGATTCTTATAATACTGTTCCTCATACCCTTTCCCCCTTATTTAAACTGATTACATTTTCTAAATTTTTCAGTAACAATCAATAATTGTCCTAAGATTTTTGAACCTAATAACACCTTAGGTGATATTTTCATTTCAATATATCTATTGAATTATGTCTTGTTAAACCTATATTAAGAGAAGAATAAATAAATCAACGATGACACATAAAAAACCATTTCTTATTATTAGGTTGATCTTCAAAATCAAAATTACAAAATAGACAAGAAAATACAGTAAGATTAATCCACCCAGATAAATTTCCTCATCAAGTAAAGTCACTAAATATCAACATTAAATGAACATGAATTTTGAATATATTTCTCATTGGAGCATCATATGTTTCCATTCCATCATCCAATAATTCTCTAAATTCTTTTATTAGAGTTTGAAGTTATACATCAATGTCATTTCGAGGCATTTTTATTCTAGGAATAATCATTGAAATAATATAACAATTATTCTTCATAAAAATCGTTGGAGTTAGATCATAGGGAATAAAAAAACATGGAAAAGGTCTATAATTAGTTCTTAAAGTATCAGAATGGTTAAAAACATCAGAAGCCAATCCCAAACATACATTCCTAGGATCTGAAGAAAAATATGGATATAAAAAATCAAACATATTCCATGATTTTGAATCTTTTGGAAGTCTCATAAAGACATAATTAATATCCTGAGCATAACACTTCATGTCATATGTAATGTTATATGACGCGAATAATCTTTTCATGCGTGGTTTTAGAAGAATTTAATGCAATACCTTCACAAGAGTTTTCTTCTTCTGTTTCTTCCTGGGGTTTCATTGATTTATAATTTCATTGTATTTCAATGACTTATATATTCTTGTATGAAATCTTATGATTTATTTATTATAAAAATCTTCTCCCTAGTAATGAATACAATCATTATGGAAATCATGTATCTTTTTATAATAAATTCCATGTTTGTTGATGACTTTATTCATCTCATAGAATGATTCAAGGAACTTAGCTTCACTAAATGCATTATTAAGAAAATATATCATCATGGAAATTTCTTTTTTATGTAATTCCATAGAGACAATTGATATGATTCAACATAAGTGTAAAAGAGACCCTTTATACAATTTTAACTGTTTTTCTTCAACTAATTCATAAAAATAATTTTTTCGGTCACTAACAATCTAGGAAAGATTATCATTCTTTGGGTCAACTGAATGTTCTATTGATCTATTAAAATCTTGGTCAATGTATTCTACAAAAACAAATGCATAATTTAATAAATTTAGAATAGAATTCTCCTCTACTAAGTCACTTTGTATTTAATTTATAGTATTTTCAATATTTTTATTTTAAATAAAATTTGATTCACCATGATAAATACAACATACATATCGAGTAGGGAACTATATCAATATAAAATACTCATATAGTTCATTTCTATTTATCTATCACTTGAATTTACAATGAGGACATGTTCATTTTATTCTACCATCCACAGATCATTTTTTAATTTGAAAAATCTAAATATTCTTCAAAAACCATGGCATATCATGGTGTGTTTAATAGTAAAATAATCGAAATTTTATCCATAGGTATTGGATTGTATTATAACAATAAATTTAGAGATAATGATATAACTATTTAATCAAATAGGTACAGTCAAAATTAAATATCAACTGAATTCATCATTGACACTTTTATAACAACTATAAAGGAAATTTGAAGGAATCAACTAATTAACTTTTTTTTTTAACAAAAATAATTCCCTCTAATTATATATATATATATATATATTAAAACAAAATAATAAATAAATTTGAAATAAATTTTTTATATAAACTTTTTTTGACTCATAAATGATAAATACTTTGATTAAATAACTATATTTTTCCTATTTGTGTCGATGGGTATTTTGGGGTTCATCTAGAAAATATATGAGAACACTTTGGTTGGGTTTCTTAATAGTAAATTATTATAATTATGGTCATACCATGTAGTAATTATCTTAATTCTATTTAATATATGTGAATATACAAGATTAGTCTTTCGTTAATAATCTATATTTCATTTCATTCTCAGAGGATGGAATAAACCTCTCAACATTCTTCCATGGTCTATATGTTCTATCCTTCACAATAAAATTCAATGGGATTCTAAGGGGATCTTTAATGGGTGAAATATACAAAGTCAGTCAAGAAATAAAAGAAAATAGGATGGAATAGGATGTTTGATAGAAGAAAAACATAGAAAATGCATTTTAAAAAAATGAAACTATAAAACAATAACAAATAAATGTGAAAATAATATGTCTGAATTGTAAATAAAAAATCAAATCAATTGAAAAATTTACTAATCAATTAAAAAATTGAAAAATGAAAATAAAAAAATTATGAAATTAAATTAAATGAATTGAGAGTATTATGTACACTTACAAAACTGAGGTAACATACAAAAAATTAAATAGTCAAATAGTTTCTGCAAAGATAAGAAAAAATGGTTAATTTTATTTATATATTAAGCCTAATTAAAAAAATACATAAGATATAAAATCCTATAGATCACTCACCTATATCTAGGCAAATTATGGGAGACAAGGGTACAAAGGGGATGGAGAGAAGGCACCAAAGTAGTCCGGGAAACCACTGGGGTGGAAGCGATATAATGAGATCAGTGTCAGATGAGTGAGGGTATATGAGACTTGACAAAGAGTTAGTAGGAAATTATAAGGAATCATGGGTAGTGAGTGGGTGGGAGAGATAGTAGGAGTAGAGTGTGGGGGCATCAGTCAAGACCATGAGCACATGAGAGCCAGGTTGGGAGACGAAGATAAGGGCGAGGGAACTAGGAAAGTGCATGACATGGGAGGAGTTCTTGTCAACATTAGAAGAGGAAGGCCCGAGTGGTTGAGGGATTCAGTGTCACATAAGAGGATGAAATATGTAGGTTAGAGTGGTGGGGGATCAGGAGTTTTTTATGCCAGGGAGGAGTGATGAGGAATTTCGGGGAGGGGACATTGGGGTCTGGGTCATTATTTCCTAGGAGGTGAGAGGAGGTGGTCGGGGGAGTGGGGTTAGGGTTTCCGCTACTGGGGAGGGGAGAGGAAAAGGTCAATGGAGATGGGGTCAGGTTCAGTGTCACCACCGCCTGGGAGGGGGGAGAAGGAGTTTATGGGAGGGGGTGGGGGGTTGAGGTCAAGTTCATGTAGAGGGATAAGGGGAGGTGGATGAAAATTAGGGTTTTTAAAACTTTTATTGATAGTTTATGTTAAATCTCCACTAATTTTTAAAATAAAAAAATAGTAGAGTTTTGATTAAACTACCACTATATTATATTTTAATTAAAATATTGATTTCATAGCAATTATGAAAAACACCACTAATAAAAAACCACTATGAAGTGATTTTAAGTAATTTTTGGTACATAACACATCAAATTGATACATGGATTCATGAAATATTATTGAAAAATTCCTTAACATGCTTCTAATATTCCATATTTTTTAGAACTGGACATGATAACTTGGGAACATACATAAGAAATAGGGGAGCTATAAGGCCAAATAGGGGAATAAACAAAGCACAATACGATGAATGTATCATATGGTAGTAAATAGAAATTTTAATGGGACAAAAAATGGGTGAAAATAGAACATTAACATAGAATAATTTTATAAAATGATAAAATAAAGGAAACATGGGAATGTGGAAATAATATTAAACATATCATCCTAAACATAGGTCAAGGAAAAGTATAAAGGCATCATTACATGGTTGAAAAAGTTCTATAATGGATTACGATTACTCCCTAACCCCATACATGAAATTTCATTAGTCTAAAACATTACCTAATTCATTGGATCAATATATAATCTTAGGCACACCCATCATTTCCATATCATATTTATGCATAAGTGTTCCCCATAGGTCATTCAACATCAGATCATATTTCATCACATTTAAGCTCATGATTAAGGAGTATGTAATAAATATATGTGAGTACCCAATAATGTAAATATAGTTATTTCTAGTAGAATACACTTGAATGTAAATGGTGATGGTATCATAATATAATTCTTTGTCTTGAAAAACATGGAGAATAATTTTAGTGGCATAATAGGGGTATACTGTAATGCCCCAACATTAGTTACCCAGAGTCGGTGCATTATTGCGTAACATTGGCATGATCACAAAAGATCAAGTCTCGAAAGACCGATTAGTTTAGTAGCCTTGGAAACTCTAGATACATTCATAAATGTTACATTACATCATAAATTAAAAAAACTACAATAACGTAGTCTCCATTTTCCACAATCATATCCCCTTCAGACTATCCCTGCAGGTTATTCCTAAAATACTACTTCACATCCTGGAAAAAATTAAAACATTGAAAGGGGTGAGCTCAGTTGCTCAGTAAGGATAACAATATAGAGGAAGCTTTAATAAATAAACATTAACATTTAAGGCAATGTATAACTAAAACAAAATCCTTTCTGAACGTGAACTTCAGCATAATATGGAAAAAATAAAATTAAATAATTCCATTTACTTACTCAATGGATATTCTACTAGTCGAATAATCACATGCAATATCAATAACCACTTTCATAATGACGGAATGCATAATGTCAGACTATCATAACCACGTAGCCTAGGCCTCGTGCCAAGACCACAAATAAGATTTTGTCAAGGTCTTGTGCCAAGGCACTAGTTTGTCTCATGAGACTTGCCGATGCCTCGAGGAGCTATAGCGGGCTCCACCCGTCATTTATTAAGTCCAATGCATTCCTCATATGAACAGGTTTAAACATATCATAAACCATAACATAATAGTATCATATAAAACATGCATAAAGGAAACATAACATTTCCACATTTCAATCACAAGATATTAATACAACACATTGATATAAAAAAACTTTCAAAACCATTTTCAATACCAAAATAAAAGAAAATTAAAACTTTTTAATTATTTTTCAGTTAAAAAATAGTTATGGCTTGTAGAAGAAGCCGAAACTCAAATAATGATCACGGCAGCATAGAAGTCATTGTCGCCGCATATGTACGACAAGAAAAACATTCCTTTTTGTCGTTTTGTAAAATGCTTCGTATAAAAAGATTCCTTTTTTAATAAACGTAAAAGTCAAGGAGGTTTATACGCCGTATAAAAGAAAGCTGTGTATAAAAAAAATATGCCTAAATGAAATGATATTGAGACGAAGTCCTTACAAAGATCAGTTTTTAAATAAAATAGATCTATTATGTGTATTCACTATATGTACACATAACGAAATTCAAAATACAAGATAAGACATAATAATATCATGACATAATTTGAATGTATGAGATTAACCCAAAGAATGGAAATTGGGTTAAGAAGTTCCCTTACAAAGATAATTTTTTAAATAAAATAGATCTATTATGTGTATTCACAATAATTACACATAAATAAAATACAAATACAAGATAGGAAATAATTATATCCTGACATAATTTGAAAGTAGGAGATAAACCCAAATAACAGAAATTGGGTTAAGAAGTTTCCTTACCTTGTGTCCGACTTGACTCGAACGTTATTTAACCTCATGAATAATAAACTAGAGTTAATCTCTACATTCTTAAGAACCTTTTTCAAGTTCATTGTCCCTTTTATATAACTTATTACAATGTTAAGAAAATTATGTAGTCATTTAAGTTAATAACGGTCGTTTTGTCGATCTTTAGTACTTGAGTTAACAATAAACTTCTTATAATTACAAGTTGTTTATGTGGTAGAATATCCATTATCTCCAGAATTATATTAATGATTTAGATATCATATATATCATATATATACAGTATATATATTCATTTATAATATTACATAACATTTAGAGGTAAGAAATGAAATGCACCATTCATGAAGATGGTAAGTCGTACGTACGCATGAATGCTAATTTCATTTCTATTTAATATTTAATGGAATGAAATTATAATTATATAAAGGTATACTATAATTACAGTATAATATAATGCATAATACCATTTACTCCATCCTTTATACATCCCACATATTACATTAACGATTCAAATCACTTTGAGGGGGCGGTAGTCCACACTTCCTAAAATGAAAATATCGCGTTTACCCATAAGGGAAACCATAAAGGTATGCCATAAATGAAAAATAAAGAAGCTTAAAGAAAACATAAACATATTATATATCATATATAAATATAGTTACATCTTAATGGACACCTTTGAAGGTGTTATACGAGTGTTGAACAATCATCATTTCGTGAGGCAGAAATTTTCCATCCACAGAAACAGTATGTTCTTTAACCATTAGATGTAGGTGTGTGTAAGTGTAGCTCTAATATTTCTTATAAAAATATCCTAGTATATTTAAGATACTGGTTTTGTTACAAAATAAAGGAATAAAAAAAGTTTAAGGGGTTGGAGAAGCAAAATAAAACAAAATTACATACGAGGAGACATTACCTTAAAATCGGGTAACTCTTTTTTGATTTGAGCCAAAGGCTTCCTTGGGAAGAATTCTGACCAAAGTGAGGCTTCTAGGACTAAGAGAGGGAAGTTCAGAGAGTATTTGGGGAGAGGTTGGCCGAGCCAAAAGCCTTTGAAGGTGTGAGTAAGGTGGTAGTGGTGGGGGCCTTTTATAAGAGGAGAGGAGGGGTACTCTTGGAAAGTCATGAAATGTTACTTTATTATATAATGAGTTTCGGATTTTAAAGGTCCCAAACATATATATTTCAAGGATAAGGTGATAAGGGTTCTAAATCTACTCATACAATAGTTTTTTTACAAGTGTAAGCCTTATATTTTACATTATCTTTTAATTTTATTTAAATCGTTAATTAATGAGGTAATCACTGCATCATCATGGTGTCATATATAATTTTATTTATTTAATGTCTAAAAATTATTAAAAAAATATCATGATGTAGGAAATCTCTATATCTTTATAATGGATATTTATAGGAAAAAATATGACTTGTATAACCCCATTTAAAAATTGTTTTAGTAAAACAACTCATGTTTGTGACATTTTTATTTTAACATTAAAGAAAACGTTTTTAATGTCATTTTCCTTCCAAAGTGGCTCCATGGGGTCCCCAAGTTGACCCATGTATTTTCTTGGTCGGCCATGAATCATCCAATAGGGGTAGGACAAGTGTAAAGGTATTTTCATATTTTTATAATATCATTTTTACCTTAAATTTCACTAATTACCTTTAATCGTAATTAATTAAAATTAAAAGTTACTATTCACCAAAAAATTATTTTAATCCCATTGAACCACATTTTACTTCCAAATTACAACCATGTATGTCGGATTCTTGAAAATCAAATCACAGAAGTGGTAATGTTTCATTTAAATGAAAAATCAGTTTTTTAACTACCACTTAGTGGTTTCACTATTCATCATAAATTGAAGTTTTTCAGAACAATGCTAAAATTTCACCCTAAGCTATAATTGATATGCCGAATTAAAAAATGATGTCTATTTTAAAAAATTCAAAACATATAAGTTGCATTAATTAATTTTATAATTAATTCCCGCTGTCGCAAAAAAATAGCGCATTTTTAAGAAACAATATATATCAAAAGATTGACAATTGTTTATGTCCAATTTCAATGTTAAATTAATTATAATGACCACCATTGAATAAAATGGTAAAAATATATTATAATTATTCTTTAAAACCACAAAATAGTATAAAGTTTCACTATAAATTATTTTGATTAAAAAAGTTGTTTTAAGTATTTTTCATTATTCATAAAAAATTGAAAGTTCTCAGAAAATTACAAAAAATTCAACTTAGGATAATTTCGATATTACGAATACAAAAATGAAGTCCATTTTGAAATATAAAATTTCTATAATTTTAAAAAGTGGGTATTACTATTCATAAAGGCTACTTTGATTAGTCGTGGTGTGTTAGAACTCGAAGTTGCGTTCAACACACACTACTGTATTATTCAAAGAGAAGTGTATCGTGAAAGCTTGGGGTGTTACATATATAATGAGTCATGGGAGGGATTAATGAGTGTGAAATGGGTATATCATCACTTGGAAATCATAATTTTGGTGAGTATTATATGTTAGAACATAATAAAACATGTAATATTGGAAATTAAAATGAATAAGACAAAAAGGGTGATTGAATACAAGATTGGCATGTAAAAATCAAAAGTTAATTTTGGAAACATAATGAGGGTACGTAATGAATCATGTGAGTGGATAACAAGAGTGAAAGAGGTCTCTAATCACTTGGAAATAATAATACCAATAATAGGGATGTGTTATAACTTACAACGACAGGAACAATTGAAAACAAAAGGTATGACACCAAGAAGGTTCTTGAATAAAGAGGAGAAGGAGAGGATCTTTTACCTTGAGAGGGTCTTTCCATAATATTTGAAGGAGATTTATGAGATCCTAGAGCACCTTGGGAGGGATATATCAATTAAAGGAAAGACTATAGTCATGAACCAAGGGTTTTTGGTATATAGTAATGGTAAATTGGGTGAGTTTATATAGGAAAAGTTAGGGGAGTTCTTTATCATTTTCCAAAAATAGGTTTCAAGCTAAATAAAATAAATTATTCAAAAATACAAAGATTCAAATGGTTTTCATAATTATTTCATCAAAACAAGAGTGGGTTTCATTATTTTATAAGGAAATTAACTGATCACATTAAAATAAGACCCTTGGTGGTGTGGTAGTGTGTCATGTTTACAAAGAACTTTTTTCAAAAACATAATATTTAATATAGGTTTTGAAGGATTGATAAAGGGTCTATAAAATAAATAAAATAACCTCAAAAAATTTATTTTAAATGGAAAATATATATTTAGTTTTTCATACAATTTATTTCACAAATTATTTCACTTTTGGATCTTTATGATGTCCTAATGTATACCATATTTACTTTTTATCAGAAAATTCGACTATATTAGAAAATTATAGAAAAATCACTATTTGTAAATTTTGATGTACTAATTCCAATAATAATATTTTTTTATCAAAATAATTATCTAACTATAATAAATTACATAATTATATTTAAATCCCTAATTTTTTAAAAATAATGGGGTTTTTGACAATAATGGTTTTCTGACCCTTATAAAAATCACATATCGTCATTATAAAATTATAATATCATTTATATTAAATATATAATATATAATGTTAATATTTTTTTAAAAAAAATAAAATTTATTTTAAAAATTCATGAATTCATCAAAATGAATTTCTTAATTGAAATTCCATGTTACCAAAAAATATAATTTGAATTTTGACGTATTAAAATTTATTTTTTATCAAACTCGTTACTTAATCATTTATAAAGTAAAAAAAATAAGGAATAATTATAATAAATATTTTATTGAAATTATAATATATATATTTATACTATTATGGTTGATATATATATCCCTTTATTATACTAGCAAATTCAATTAGGGTAAGTTGTGTGATTGTTGGATTTTCATGGGGTCGTTCGGTGTACATGGTTTGGGTCATGATCTCTATGAGCTTGAACTTCTCTTTTAATTTTTTTTCTCATGATTTATTTGTTGAATATCATCTTGGGAATCTTTAAGGGAAAATTCCCTAGATGTTATATCCCTAGGAATCTCCAATAAATGGGATTCATAGGGTATGATCCTATCAGTCAACGCCATCACTACCTTTATCTATTTCAATTAGATTTATCATAACCCTTAATATATACTAATCATATGATCACTATTCAATGACTATATTATAAATTATCATGATACATAACATTATTCTGAATATGATATAATATAACTTATAATATTTTGATATAAACAAATGAGTTCATGTGTTTTCTATAACAATATTACATAATAGTGAATTTAATTAAAAAAATAAATTTCATTCATAAAATTTTGGGTCATTAAATTATTCACACCTTCATAAATTTCACCCTTGAAATTTTCATTTCATACACAAAAATATATGAGGGTAATTTTGTTTCATCACCTCTTCTAGTTGAAATTTCACTTCCTAAAACTTGTGGTTCTTTCACAACACTTTGTACTGGTGAGTGTCTTGATTTGTAGAAATTTGTATCTATGATCTACGATATTAATTAGTTTCTACTCATATGTAAAATCATTCTCTAATGGTACCAATTATAGACTGAATACATGTGAGGGATCTGGTATGTAATTTCTCAAGAGGGGTACATATTACAGATCATGTTCTTTAGATCAGTTAGGTGAGATTGCAAGTTGATAGACCAAAGAACCGATACGATCAACGATCTCAATAAGGCCGAGGTATCTTGGAATATGATTTCTTTTCTTCTTGAACATCGCAACTTTCTTCCACAGTGATATATGATGGAGCATATAATCACTAACCTCAAACTCTTGGTCTCATCAAAGATTTTTTTTATATATTTTCTATCGACTTTGTAAATATTTGATGTGATGCTGAATGGTTTAACCCCTCTCTACCATCTCTTGGATAATATCAGGTCTCGTGAAATTATTGTCTTTAACTTCATTACAAAATGATGGAGTCTGACACATCTCCCCATATGTATCCTCATAAAAATACATTTTAATTCTGCAATTGGAACTATTGTTATATGATAACTCCCCTAGGGGAAGGTGTTTATCCCAACATCCTTGGAAATCCATTGAACATAATTTCATTATTTCTTCTAGAGATTTAATGGTCATTTCATATTGAACATCCTTTGGAGGTTGATAAATAGTACTGAAGCCCAGTTCTATATTTAACAATTGTTGAAGGATTATCCAAAACCTCAAGGCAGACCTCATATTTCGATCAGATACAGTATAGATTGGAACTCGATGAAGTATTACCACATTTATGAATTATATCATTGTAAGTTGGAAAAGAGAGAAATATTTCTTGATAGTAATGAAATGTTCTCACTTGGTAATTTGATGGACTACCACCTAGATGGAATTATTTCCTTTAGGTGTCCCAAGGAGTCCTATGAAAAAAAATCATTCATATGGTTTCCCAGGTTAAATTTTTTTATGGGAAATGGTTTCATCATACCCTTATAATTATGTAATTCTAGCATGACTTCTTCACCTACCAAGATTCGATATACAAACTCCCAAATCCCTCTATTAATTTTATCCTGGCATAAATTTTGCTTCAAATCTCTATACATCTTAGTTCTTTATATATGAATAGAGAGGATGATCTATGGACATTATCCAGAAGTTCCATCTTTAGTTATGAATTTTATGAGACACATTTGTATGTTTCAAACCTTATAAATCCTTCTTTAGAAAATATAAACTAAATAATATTCACTACATTCTTTTGTATAAACTCATCACCATTCCGAGCATCCTTGATTCTCTAAAGAATGGATGGTTTAACAGTTATTTGATCAAGGTATAATGAAGATCCATTTATTATTCCTATATATATTTTTTCATGTCCAAGAAGATTGGATCCCTTAAATCAACATAATGGAGATATTTATTAGATCCTTTCAACTTAGAGAATCTTACCATTTATTTACCTTTTTAGGATGGTAATAGATTCAATAATTTTAATCCTTGATTAGATCTAACCACATCCATTGGAACATATCAAGATCATTTGGTGTGAATATGAAAAGGTTGATTTTATGGTTCATATATACATCACAATTATCCTTATATAGATAATGTCATCTAATCATGAACAATAATATCACTATATCCAATTCTAGATCCTTAATTGGGTGGTTCTACTCATGGATATTCAGTTCTTGGGAGTCATAAGCTTTCTATTTCTTATTTTTCATGAGTAAAAAACCCAATCCCTTTTTTTCATCAATATATATCAAAACTCCTTCTCCATTGGTTGGTAATGTGAGTACGATTTCACTAATTATCCTCTTCTTAAACTCTTAACTTTTTTTCTGAGTTATCTTGGTTAGAGGGATTTAAAACCAATATAATTTTCTCAGAAATCATGGTTAATAACCTTCCAATCACTGAAAACTACGGATTTACACCATAGATGTTGGTCTAAGGACACCTTTAATTATATCCATTTATAAAGGATCCATAGATATCTCTTTTACGGTGATGATATTCCCCAGTAATTTTACATGGTCCAACTAGAACTCTTATTTATTTTAATTTGGTCATGTCTTTTCTTTATAAAAGATCCAATTTATAGTATTCAAATTCTCTTCAAGTTTTTCCTTTATTTTGGAGTATATATGAATTTTATAGATACAAAAAACCATTTTTTGAGGTAATCCATAAATACTATATTCCACAAATCCTTGAAGATTATTAGAGCATTGGTGAGTCCTAATGGCATCACTATGAACTTGTAGTGCCTGTAAATTGTTTGAAATGAATCCTTGGAAACATCATCCATCTTCACCTTTACTTGATAATATTCAAAAAAATATCCCCCTTAGTGAAATACTAGGATACACACAACTAATCGAATATGTCTTCAATCCATGAAATAGGAAACTTGTTCTTTTCCAGATCTTGTTGATCTCATGATAATCAATGCATAAGTACATTGGCCAATCCTTCTTCTGGATAAAGTGGAATAATGAATCTCATGGCGAAGCACTTAGGCATATTAACCCTTTATGAATATTCCCTTATACTTGCTTCTCAAATCCTCATGTTCAACAACATAAATTATATTTGGAGTCTTGGATTTTGGAAAATCCCCAATTATAAGCTTGATTGAAAATTCAATCTCTTAGAATAGGGGAAGACCAGAAAATTATTTGGTAATCACAGTAGTGTATTCTGTCCCAATGGACATGTCTTCAAGAGTGATCATTTCCATATTCTAAATCATTTATTTTAGATAATCTTACTCATATGGAAATAACATCCATGATTGAGATGTTGACACTAAATAAGATTCTTTATCCTCCTTGAAATCTTATAGAATCATAGGGAAATCCACAATACAAAGGGTGGTTTCCATCTCTCAAAAATTTATGTTGGATCTATATAAGGAAACCCAAGCCATATGAAAAATTGTATCAAATTCTGCTAAAGGTTGTATAAAAAGGTTTCCTAGGAAGTTCTACAAAAAAATTTTGACATGAGAGGAGTTATATAATTGCCCCATTTCTATGTTCAATGACATATATACTTCTATAATTTTTGGTGGTATTTGAATAGTTGTACTGAACTGCAATATATGAAATAATGCATAGAAACATAGACAATAAGCTTGAATTTCACTATTTTATTCTTATTTTAACCATTTAATTCATCCAAGATTGACTTAGGGATGATAATTCTTAAATTATTAGACACATAATAGAAAAAATACTAATTTTAGAAGGGTAAATCACAAATAACATATATTACTTAAGATATGAATTATTACCATTTATTCTAAGTTATCCACGATCTATTTAATAACATAAAATCTTATGAACTCTTTTCCCTTAATAATTGGTTCTAATGAGATTATGAATTTACCAAAGACTATCCCCCAGGTGTGTCAAACAAAGTTCGTATTGAGGCCAACTTTTCTTCACTATTTCATGATCAATTCTAGATCAATATGCTATTTCTGGGTTATTACCCCTGGTTACATCTGTGTCAAATCCATAACCACTTATAGTATCCATAAAGGGATTTAATTTCTTAAAAATGATTTAATATATTATTTAATAATATTTATGGATATTTTACTATGTTTTTTATTAACCATAAGTATATCTCTATCATTTTTTAATCCTAATCCAAAAAATAACCAGACCTTCATCTGGAACCAACTATGACAACCCATATAATTAATACACTTTATTTCATGATTTATTACAAAAACACACACTTATTACAATCCAAAATACCGATAATCCTATTGAAATTGGGAGATTAGGTATATATCACATCAACACGATACATGGATAGAAAAATATTATTGAAAAATTCCTTAACATTATTCAAATATTCTATATCTTATAAAAGTGAATGGGATATTCTTGGTACATACATAAGAAATGGTTGAACTATAAAATCCCATATGGGAATAAATAATGAAAAACATTATGAATTTATTAAATTTTAGTTAATAATATTTTAGAGGTACAAAAAATGTTGAGAATCATAACTTGAACATGGAATCATGGTATAAAATAATAACATAAAGGAAACATGGGAATGTGGAAACAACATTAAACATGAAATTATAAACATAAGTCAAGGATAACCTCCAAGACATCATAACATGGTGAAATTTCCCCTAATTGATTATGTTTATTCACTAATCTCCATTATGAAATATCATGAGACTGGAACATTACCCAATACATTGAAGGACTATATAGTTCCAAGCACACATGCCACTTTCATATCTTATACATACATAAGTGGGCCACATAGATTATTTAATAGAGGATCATATTTAATTATATTTTCATCCATGATTAAGGATTGTGGAATAAATACATAGAAGTGCCCAATAAAATAAGGAATGTTTTTTCTAGGTTAATACCCTTATGTGGAAGTACTAATGGTTTTCATAATAAAAAGGTTTATCATGGAAAAATCACTGGAAAATTTCACCGGTATAACAAGCATACATAATTAATCATGGAACGAATAAATGATTATAAGAGGGGTCTATAATCAATTGGAAATTATAGGGTAATTAATAAGGATATGTGAAAAGATAATCTAACATGGAAAATGGGGAATTAAAAGGCATAAGAAAAAAGGGTTCTTGAATAGAAGTTTGGGATGCAAAAATCTTAAGATGATTTTGGAAGCATAACTGGGGTACATAATGAATCAGGTTAGGGACTAATGGGATTTAAAGGGGTATATAATCACTTTTAAATCATATTTTCTGTAAAATTTATGTTTTATAACAAATCCCAACATGAGAAAATTGAGAAAAGGCATAAAATAAAGGAGGTGGTTGAATAAAGAGGAGAAAGAGATGATCCCTTACATAGAGAGGGTGTTTTCAAAAACTTGAGAAGAGATTATTGAGAGTTTAGGGAACATTGGGAGGTATTTAGATAACAAAGGGTAGATTAGTTTCATTCAAAAATTGTTTTAAGTGAATAATAATTGGAGAATGGGTGGGTTTGTATTGGTAAATAGAGGGGAGTTCTATATTAATTTCCAAAATTAGGTTTTGGACTCTATATAATAATATTATCAAAGATAAAAACAGAACCATGGTCTCTTACAACAATTTCTTCCAAATATTAGCGGTTTTCATTATTTTATATGGAAATTAATGGATGACATTAAAATAATACTATCGGAGATAAGTAAGTGAGTCATGTTTATAAAGAATTAATTTTAAAACCATAATATATAATATAGTTTTGGAGCATTCATAATAGGGTTATATTTTTTTAAAATAACATAATTATACATTATTTTAAAGGTTAAATATATATTTGGTCTTTTATATCTTTTATGGAACATATTACATCACTTTTGGATCATTATGATGTTATAATATATACTGTATATTTATATCTTATTAAATTTTTATACAAAAATACGAATCTCTCAAAAAATAATGAAAAAATCACCATTGTATAATTTTAAATGATGATTCCCTAAAAAATTTATTCTATATAAATAATTCTCTAAATATGAGAAAATAAAATTAAAATTTTAAATACTTATTTATTGAAAAATGCTATTTTTTTACATTAATAGTTTTCTGACCCTCATAGAAATTACATTTTCATTTCATAAAATTATATTATCATTTATATATAATATATAATATTTAATAACAATATTTTATTAAGATATAATTTATTTTAAAAATTCTTTAATTCCTACAAACAATGTCTTAATTAAGACTGTATATTTTCCCAAAATATATTTTGATTTTTGTCTTGTTAATATCATAATTTTATCAAACACATTACTTAATCTTATATAAATAAAAAATAATAAAGAATAAATATAATAATTAAATTAATAAAAATAAAATATACATGTTTATAGTGTTAGTGTTGAGATACATTTCCCTTTAATACCCCAGTAAACACTCTAAGGTTAAGGTGTATGGTGGTGATATTTTCATGGGGTGGTTCGACGTACATGGTTTATGCCACGATCTCAATGGTTTTAGATTCTCCCATAAATGTTTTATATGATTCTTAAGTTGTTTAATATCATCTTGGTATTGGTCAAGGGAATATTCTGGAGATTATAACTCCTTCGGAAGCTTTGATAAAAGGGATTTATAGGGTATGATCCAACTTGAAGAGTCCATCATATCTTTCGTCTGTATCAATTGGGTTTATCATAACCCTTAATATACACTAATAATATAGTCACAATTCAACAACTATATTATCAATGTTAATGATCCTTAATCCTTTTAATTTGACAGTACAAAACTTATAATGGTCCAATTTAACTATAGAAGTGCACGTGTTTTCTATAACCAAATTGCATAATAGGGAATGAAATACATCCATAAATGGAATTTCTTTTATAAAAGTTCAAATCAATTTATAATATTCCTAAAAAGATTATTTAAAACAATGGTATACATATCTACAATATCTAAGTACGTTTTAGCATCAAATTAAGCTTAATGAGTGGTTTAACAACATCCTATTCCAATTTTGGTTTATATCAAATGAAATTTATTTATAATTATCATGATATACAATGACTATGAATATAGTCAGGATGTTAAGATGTGACATGGGAACAAGATATGTATACCCAGTTATATAATTTCATGGGGGATTTTCTAATGGAAATAATGTTGCAAAAAACAGATTCTCCACGAAGACATGTGGATTTTTCATCACTATCCAGTGAAACATGATAGGCCTAACAGATGTATCCATACATAGGAGAATTATGTTTTTACATGTGATAACTAAGCATTTGTTAGCAGTTAGGTCTATTGAATATGGGATTTTGTTCGAGTTGGTTACCTAGAACCATCTACTTATACTTTGGATTATATTTGTATTCAAACATGTTTATATTAATTTAAATATCTTATCATATATTGATTATTTTTTTCATAAAATTGATGTGATAATGTCCTAGGGTATGTATCACATTAAAATGGTCATTACAGTTCCCTTCTATGATGAGAACTATGAAATATCAAGAAATTATTCTTAATATATAGTTATATAGTAAGATAACATATTATAATGGGGAACATAATATATATACTATCGTGTGAGAGTACTCATAAGAGAATGAGTCTTCATATCATGAAGTTTTCAATTGGTAATCTCTAAGATCGGAGTCTATGAAAATAGAACCACCAGTATGAATTATGCATGTATTGGTGTCATCAGATATTCTTATTTATAATCATGTGTGATTGTTTTTAGTCATTAATAATATTATTAAAACAATTTATAACTCACACTCTTATATGAATTTCATAAACCATGACGATTAAAATTTATGGTGAAGTTGGAAACATTGGGTACGTCACGAGTGATGAACTATTGAAGGATTAATCAAGGAAGTATTTGTCCCCTATATATTTATAGAAGCTGATATATCATCAATTTGATTAAAATAGGACATTCACATCAAATTAAATATCCATGGTGTTTCAATATGTTTATTTTAAATACTCAAAGAAAGACATATCGTGCATATCAGTTGATGGAACAAATACAAAACCTTCTTAATAAGATATTGAGATAAAGGGATTATATTACACAGTGAGTATTTTAATGTGGTTTTCATCATTAAAACATTAATTTCTTTCTCTTGGGTTACATAACCGATTTCTAGATAGTAATGATAGAATTTCAGTATTCCCGCCTAATACCAGTGGGAAAGAATCATAGAGGTTCACACAATAAGTGTTTCCATTGATATCTATTAAATTCTATTTGAATTTAGTTAATATAATAAGTATTATTCTCAGGACCGAGGAATAAATTTATTCATGTTTCATTGAACACATAAATTAAATAAATATTTATTCACTAGATTGTGAATAATATATATATATATATTTAATATTTAATAAATATTTACTTGCTGGTTTTTGGATAGAAATATGTTTTTATGAATAATTGTTTTTGTTATGGAATTCAATAAATACCGAAGAGGAAGAACATACCAAGACTACATCCATTAACAAACATTAATTTGTTAGCCGGTAAAATCTATTTATCATTTCACAAGTTAACACACATTGAAAAATAATAATATAATTATTATCTGGAATAAGGCTTCTAAATAATTATTATATTATTGAAGAGCTTGAAAGTAATTAAATAACATCTTAAGAAAAACCTAATCTCTATAAATTGATGGTTATGTCTATTGTGTATCGTTAATCAAAAATTGGGAATAGATAATCTTTGAACACAAAATAATTATCTCCCTCTCTCTCAAACTCCTTCTCTATTCTAATAAAGAATGAGAAGAAATATTTCAATACTAAAGGATATTGGAGTGATCAATAAGACCAATAGAAGAAAATTTATTCACTGTGCTAGCTCCTTGAAATAAGTTGGCACTGTTTGGAGATGTAATTAGTGCATGAGAATCACTACTATTGGGATTATACACTTGTATCCTTACATTTCAATAAAGGTAATTTGGAATGGATTTTTTTTGGAGATTAAAATTATCAATGATAAAATACCATTTTTCTAAGAATTCATTTCTTCTTATCATAAAAAAATTAATTATAAATTTAACGTGAAATATTGTCTCTTTGGGTTTCATGAAACTCAATATTAAAAGAAATTTAAATATAAAGTCCACCAAAGGAGCTTCTGTTGTTCCTAAAACCTACATTCCCTAGGTATTTCTATGTTCTACAGCCTATTCCCATTTACATCAGGATGTGGCAATGTTCATTGGCCTTTCTTGTGAACCATTCTATTTTTGGGTACTCTAGCCATTTCCAAGTATCAGGATGTTCCATTGTATTCTTTATATATCTCTGTACATAGATGAGTTTGTGCTTCTGTACTCTCAAGGTACATGGTGTGTCTCTAGGAACGGGCCACATGGAATGTGATGGGCTCCACACATTAGTTGATATTTTATTTTCTTGAGACCAAATCTTCCATCAGCAGGGTACTATATGATGTTTTTTCTTTAGACTACACACCATGCTGTAGTTATTTTTCCAAAAACTATTGGTTCTTCACGCGTCTTCTGGTCACGATTCTTCCGTAGCTAAATATTCCACAAAATTCACTATGGAATCCAAATAATAAATTACTAGACTTTGATATTTATTGATGGATAGATTCCATAAACCACCTCCACTCATAAATCACTCATCATTGCGCCACCTTTCTAGAACCCCAAAACCCATGAAAATGTATCTCCTGATCTGATCCCAAATATGCATCATAATCACACACTTGAATCATGTCATCAGTTGTCAACTCAAACCTAGGGTATTAATCAATTACACCAAAGTATGGTTTCAAAATGATCAAATACTAGGTATTTATCTAACTAATGACTAAAGAAATTTAAATTGATGAACGAGGGAAGAAATATAGAAAGTGTAAAAAGGGAAATGAACAATGACACTTTTTTGAGCTAGCTTCAACCCATTTTCATTATATAAAAAAATGAATAATGATAGTTATCCAATAATATCAATTCTCAAATACTATGAAGTTAAATCTCCACCCGTAAAAAATGATCTAACAATAAATCAATATGTTAGTAGAGTTGATTCACATTCGTAATTGGACAAAATATATGGACTAAACCATCAAAAAAAAATTTATACCACAATATTGGATCAATCATTGATAAAGAAAAATTGATATTTTTTTGGTGAGATCCATAAAGTCTATATGAACACTGGTTTCAATTCAATGAATCTATGATGATCATCCAAGAACACTCCACAAATGAATCCTCTATATCACTATCCATGTGGATTTATCATGAAATCATAATCAAATTTTTTCACAAGCCTTAATGAATATAATTCCACTAACATACCAAATACTAAAATTTCTCATTATCTCATTTATTTCCTATAGAGATGGAACTAAAACTTTCCCACTCATGAAAACATGAAAGAATAAAAATTAAACCTTGAAAATTCAGAACAATTATTCATTTAAGTAGAATGATACCTTCGACAAGAAGATCGTAAACATACACCAAAGATTCCATGATGAGATTGAACTTTACTCAAGTGTCTTACACTAAATTTTTTGATGGCAAAGACAACTAATGTTTATTTAGAAATTTCAAAAAGAAAGTGGTGTGTGTTCAAAACCAACCTGACACTGGAAAAATTTATAAGGTTTTTGGTCACTCTTTATTCATTCTTCACTTGAAAATTGTGATGTTAGTTAAAAAAAATATTTTTTGCCTTAGATCATCCTCTAAAGATGGATTTGGATTATAGGAAATCATCTTTTCCATAGGGGTCCATAAAGATATTCTCTTCTCAAATAAGTTTTATTAGGTGGCACTAAGATATCCTTTCTTCATTTAAGATCACTAAATCTTGTTCGTTGTTTTTTCATTTTAGAAGTAATCATAATTCATGGATAATCCTTCCCTAACCTATTCTTGAATTATCTAGCTAAGTTTTTATCTTTGATGATCCCAAATTAAAATTAGTTCCCGACATTTGGTATTTCATTCTATTAAGTAAATCAAGGCTTCCGTGAGTTCTGGTGCTTTGTCTGTAACATCCAAGGAATTATAAACTTATATTTTTCTTTTTTATTTTTTTAAATTTATGAATTTATAATGAAAACAATGTTTTATTTATTAAGATAAATATTTAAAATTTTATAATAATAACTTTAAATTCTCTCACACCTTAATTAAATTTCACTTCTTAATAAATTAATATTTTAAATTATAAAAATTACTTTTATAAACATAGTTTATTTTTTTATAAATATATTTGTAGTATTATATTTTCATAAAAAAATTATTTAGGATTATAATTTTTTATAAATAATTATTCTGAATTATATGATGAAAATAATTTATATAAATATGAAAATATAAATAAATAAATAAATAAATATTTATAATTATTAAATTTAAATGGTAATGTTTTAAAATATATTAAAATACTGAAAATACTGATATATTAAAATATATGTATATTATATAATTTTAAATTTAGAATAATGTAAAACGAAGAATTATATTTTATTTAAATTATGATTATTATATAAAATTCATAATTAAAAGTATATCAATATATGAATGATGATAGAAAAAAAAATCTAGAAATATGTATATTAAAGGAATATAAATTATGAATATATATATATATGAAAGAATATTTTTTTTAAATATGAAAAATATAATTTATTTTTATAAAATCCAAGATATAAATATTTTTTATATAAAAATACATATAAACAATAATGATTATAATCAAATTATAGTAAAAATATATTATTCATAACAACTACTCACTTAGATTACATGCAGGTTGGATGCGGATCCTCATTGCTATTCGGGAAGCTGCTTCCATACAAAATGGATTTTGCAACAACAAAGTGTAGGATGTCGGGATTATGCATCGA
This sequence comes from Viscum album, assembly GCA_963277665.1. Taxonomy (NCBI): domain Eukaryota; kingdom Viridiplantae; phylum Streptophyta; class Magnoliopsida; order Santalales; family Viscaceae; genus Viscum; species Viscum album. Next base: position 806,597,286 of record OY728126.1, on the reverse strand, counting down.
CTTGGGGTTAATGGTATTTATCCTCAACCTAGATGAACTTTTGAAGTGTTATGGAAATATCTTCTCCCAGGATGGATCAAAGGTAATGCTGACAGTGCTTCTAAAGGAAACCCATTCCCTTCAGGTTGCGACACTATTTTTAAAAATCACTTTGGTCAGATTATTGGATGCTTTTATAGATCTGGAGACATTTCCTCATCAATGGAGGGAGAAATTATTAGTGTGATCTATACTATCTCATCTACTAAGAAACATGGTTGGAACAACATCTGGATTGAAAGTGACTCAATTACCATCGTCCAGGCCATTTGGAATGGTGTGATGCACCTCACGTGGCCTTTTAAAACACGTTGGATGGACTGTCTTCATTATCTCATGGAATTAAACTACATTATTACGTAGGACTTTTGTGAAGAGAACAAGGTGGCATATGGTATTGAAAATATGGGATTCAACCATGTCACCATGTGGTTGGAGGAACATCCAATTGAATTACTACCCCTTTATGATATAGATAGTCAAAGAATACCATCTTTTAGACTCATTTAAATCCTTGTTTCAACAATTAATTTTGTGCTTTGGTCTTTGATCAAGGTACCATATTTAAAAAAATTTAAAAATTGGGAAATATGGAAAATAGGTATAAGAATCATGTTTGGGGAAAAACACAGGCCGAGGGATAATAGGGGTCGAGTGGTTTATGAGGGCGGCTGAGTAGTAGGGAAATTGAGCTGCACATCATAGGTTGAGGTAAAAGTTGATTTAGGAGTCACATACTGAGAGATCAAGCTAGATCTATGGTTTTATTTTGAGTTTCAACCACCGAATGATGATATTGATTGGGGTTGAGGGTTTCTTTTAGGGAGATCTGGGAGTGATGGAGTCTGATCGATGTTTAGGGTTTAATTGGGGAACAATGGTCCAAATATGAAGGTGTATCAGACCCAATCATCAATTAGGTGTTCATATTTAATTTTAAGTATTTTAATCTTAACAAAGATCTTGTATATTATTATATTTTTTGTTTTAACACAATGATTCGTCGTTTTCGTTCGATTTCTTCATCTATCACTATTAGAAATCTTATTTTTATCCTTTCTTTATTTTTCGTCCATAAGATGTCGATTTTTAATCAATGATTAAATTGAAAGAAATTTTTATATATTGTATATCAATATACCTGATTTAATTTGGTTCATTTCTTGTAAGTGTATGGATTTATGCTTCATGAATAATTATTATTATTCAAAATCACTATATGCCTCTTTGTTTGGTTGTTTCTTTGATGAATTCCTTCATGCAACTATCAATGACATAATTTATTTTTCTCAATCAGTACGAACACACAAAACCAATTTGATTCTGTATTTTTCACTCTTTTGATATAAAATCAAATCCTCCTCTAACATTCAAAAACAAATAAATAAAATTATATATTTAAATATTATATTTTCATCTCCTCGCTTTGTTTATTTGTAAAAATAAATGTGTATGGACGTTTGGAAAATGAGAAAGTTTGAGGGCCAAAGACTTGTTTTCATTATTTTTTTCTTCCCCCCTTTTTGAGAGATAGTGAGTATGATAGATTGATTTTGAGTCCTCTTATAATAAGAATAAAAGAAAATTTCTTCAAATTAAGTGAGCTCAAACTCATCATGCAAGGAATATGTGAGTTATTAAGAGTATTTAAAGAAATGAATATATTTTTAATTCTTGTTTTCCAATGTTTATTTTTAATTCATTAATCAATAAGAGGATCATTTATTCATTTATATTTAAGATATGATTAATTTTAAGTAAGGGATTCTTATTTGAATTAATTTATTATTTCTAAGAGAATTTATTTGTTTTAGTTTATGAAAATTTATTCTAAAAATATTATGAGATGTTAATATTTAGGAATTTATGTTTGAAAATTATAAGGGATAATAATTTAGAGTTTAAAGGGATTACTTATTTAATTTATATTTTATTTCTATGCTCATTTTATTTAGGAATTTTATTATTATTTTTCATTGAAATTTTAATCCCACTTAAAATATCTATTTTATTAACATACATTTAGTTTTCTTTAAAAATGGAATTAGTTTTATGATAAAGTATTCAAGTGATTTCATAAAAGTATTAATATTATATTTACTTTTAAGATATGACATAAAATTACAAAGCATTGATTGTATTTCTTAAAATTATGATTCAAAATGAGTAAATGATTTTGTTAATATATATATATATATGTATTTATGTTTTTGAAAAATGATAAAGGTATTGTTTTGTATATTTCCAATATATAACAAGTTGTTAATTAACAATGTTTATCATTTCCTATATGAAAATTATTTACTAATTCAAGAATTTTATAATTTGTATAAAATATAGACATAATCTATCATACATGACATATCATGCATGCATTAGTTTTTTTATTTGTATATATATTTATATTGAATAAATCATTTTTATATAGGGAACAAATTTTAAATTTGTTTTAAGTGTTTAATGAATGAAAAATTTAAATCAAGAATGCTGATGACATTCTATTTATTTATTGAATGTCTAAAAGTTGATAAATTCAGTTACACTAAATTATCAGAATATTTATTAATTATGTTATAAGTGTAAATTTATTATCATATGTCTTTAGTGTTTTTAAATTAGAAAACCTAGTAAATATTTTATATATATATAAACCTAGCTTAAAATGTTTTCAAAAAATCCGGCACTTGATCATTTTAATTATGGTAGGGATTTGTTGATTCAACTCATCCTTCATCAAGAGGGTATACCCATGAGGGTCTTCAATGTTTCAAGCGGTCATAGTTTTTTATTTTGTAAAGATTTAATTTGTTTTTGTTTTTGAAATATCACTGGGCTATTTTTGTGAAATTTTTGTGTGTAAGTATTTTTCTAAGTGTTGTAGTATTTTCAAGGAATAATTAATTCAATGATATTTTGAAATTTTATTTATAAATGTATTTTCAAAATTATTATCTAAAGAATGTTCAAAAATATTTTTTAAAGGATATTTTCAAAAAAGATTTCATAAAAAGTAATTCATGATTTTAAAACCCCTTACTAGGCATGTTAATTCTCATCCCATGTTTTACATATTTTTCCCAAGTATTATAGATGTTTTAAAATGTACTTCTTCACTTTTTCAGTTAGCACATTCATAGAGAAGTATATCTTTTTATTTTAATTTTATTCAACTCATAAAATATGTAATTTATTGTCGAATTCTATTGAACCATGACCAAAAATGGTTATTGATTGTATTTAGGGTTATACAGTAATATAATTTCTTTAATAAAAAAAATTTCCCACCATTATTATCCACTAAATTTGGAAGCATGTGTTCATGGCATTAAAATTGGTATTAGAGTGACAGTCTAGAAATTTTTTGAGATTAGGCGTTGTGCATTGAGGAAATAAATCTTCATGATGGATTTTTTATTTGAAACTTCTAGATAATACAATTTTCTTAGAAATCTAGTTTTTATAATTTGGAAGATGTAATTGCATAATTTTTCCAACTTAGATTAACGAATTGTGAGGGAGAAATTATTTTAAGGGGGAGAATATAATATCTTAGAAACTGTAAGCATATATTTTTATTTTCATCTTGTAAAACTGATTAAATTATATTCAAAAAAATGTTTTATTTATTATGATTAAAAATTTAATATTATATAATTACAAATTTAAATTATCTCATACATTTATTAAATTTATATTTTTATTAAATTAATATTTTAAATTATAAAGACCCCTTTTATAAACTTAGTTTATTTTTATATAAATAAATTTGTTTGATTATAATTGTATAAAAAATCAAAACATTTTCAGATTAAAAATATTTTATTAATAATTATTTTGAATTATATAATGAAAATAACGTAATATAAATATGATGGTATAGAGAAATAAATAGTTCAATATTCATATTTATTTAATTTAAAAGGTAATGGTTTAAAATTTAAGAAAATAATGAATATAATTATATATTAAATGATATGTATATTATCTAACTTTACATTTATAATAATGTTAAAAAACCATTATATTTTTTGGAAATTATGATTATTATATAAATTCAGAATTACAAAAAAATTAATATAATAAGGATGATAAAATAATTAAACCTTGAAATATGAATATTAAAGTAATTTAAATTATGAATATATATATATATATATAAAGGAATATTATTATTGTTTTCGAATTATAAAAATGATTAATTTATTTTTATAAAAATTAAAATATACATAACTTTTTTATAAAATTATAAATAAATAATAATGATTATAATAAAGTTAAGATAAAATAAATTAAAAAAGGGAGGAAAATTGTGAAAACATGGATAATAATTGGGTTTCTGAAAAAACTATTGTTGAGGGTTCATAGGGGTTTAGTCATGCATGAGGGTGACAGACTAGTAGGGAAATCGATCAGTGCAGCATAGGCTGAGGTCATAGCTGAGCAAGGATTCATAGACTGAGAGATCGATCTATATCGGAGGTTTGATTTTGAGTGTCGACTGTTGGATGCTGAAATCAACTGCGGTTAATGGTTTCATTTCAAGAGATCCATGAGAGATGGAGTTTGATCAATGTCTAAGTTTAAATTTGGGAAAAATGGATCAACTATAAATTGGTATCAAACCAGATATGCAAGTAGGTGTGCATATTTAATTTCTCATAATTAAAATATTATTGAGGATCTTGTCTAATATTATTTTCGGTTTATTAACTCACATATTCTTTGTTTTTCTTTGATTCCTTCTTCTATCATTATTAGAAATCTTATTTTTCAACCTTGTTTGATTTTTATTCCACGAAATATTGATTATCAAATACTAATTAAATTAAAATTATTTTTCATATTTCATTTATCAACATTTCTAATTTATTTTGGATAGTTTGATGTATGGACATGGACTAATGTTTCATGAATAAGCCTTACTATTTACAATCACTATTTTCTTTTGTGTTTATTTTTTTCTTTGATGAATTCTATCTCGTAACTATCAATGACATAAAAAAAATATTTAGCTTAATCATTATGAAAACAAAAAACCTATCTAATTAAGTTTTTTTTTCTCTCTCGAAATCTAATTAAAACCCCCTCCAAATTGTAGACACAAAAAAAACATTATATATATAAATATTATATTTTTCATTTGTCCACTTTCTCTATTTGTATAAATAAATGTGTGCGGAGTTCTAGAAAAAGAGTAGAGGGTCAAAGCCCTATTTTCATTCTTTTTTTCTTTTTCCCTTTTTGGGAGATAGTGAGTAGAAGATATTGTTTTTTATTTTTCTTCAAAGTTGAAGAGAATAAAATTCCTTGAAAATTATGTGTGTTGAAACTCACACTCTAAGGAAGTCCGGAGTTATTAAAAATAAATAAGGTAAGGGATATATTTATGATCCTTTTTTTGAAATTTTTATCTTTAATTATCAAATTAGTAAGGGGGAAATTAATTTATTTATGTTTAAGACAATATTATCCATGTAAGGGAAAATTATTCTAATTATTTTATAATTTTTAAGAGGATTTATTTGGTTTAGTTTTTGAAAAGTTATTATGTAAATTTAACTAGATGTTAACAGTTACAGTGTTATGTTTAAAAATTAAAAGCGATAATTATTTAGAGTTTTAATGAATTACTTATTTAATTTAAATATGATTTCTATGATCAATTTATTTGGAGATTTTATTAATTTTATTTAATGAAAGTTTAATCCACCTTTAAATATATCTTTTATTATTATACATTTAGTTTTATTTAAAAAGGGAAATACATTTATTAGAAATTATTCAAATAATTTCAAAAAATCTACAATACTATTTTTACTTTTATGCTCTGACATAAAATATTAAATTTTTTTTTTTTTTTAATCTTATGATTGAAAATAAATAATTGATTTTTCTAATATATCTATATGTTTATTTATTCCTTTGGAATATCAGAAAAGTATTATTTGAAGTATTTCCTATCTATAAAAGGTTTTTAATTAACAATGGTTATCATTTCATGTATGAAAAGTCATTAAACATTTATAAATGTCATAATTTTTATAAGATATAACCATAATCTAAAATACATGAAATATCATGCATGATTCAATATTTTATTATCTGTATATATATGTAGATTGAATAAATCAAATTTAGAAATGAAAATACTTTTGAAATGGTTTTATGTGTTCAATGAATGAAAACACTAATTCATGAATATTTATGATATTATATATATTTATAAAATTTTTAAAGGTGGAGTAATTCAGTTACTACAGTTTATAAAAGATTTCTTAATTAAGTTATAAATGTAAATTTATTAGCCATTGTTGTCAATGTTTTTCATGTAGAAAACCTAGTGAATAATGTATGTATATATAATTTAGGGATAAAATGTTTTCATTGAATACGACAATTAAATTTTATAGATATGGTATGGAATTTGGGACTAAACCCATCACTCTTTAAGTGGGTAAGCCTAAGTCAACCATCAATGTTTCAAGACTCTTCATTGTTCTTTTTTCAGAATAATTGATATTGCTTTCAGAAATATCACAGAACAATTTTAAGTAAATTTTGATCATATATATATTTTTCAATGTTCTATAGTATTTTTAAGTTGTAATTAATTTCTATGATATTTTCAAATGGTATTTCTAAATTTAATTCAAAAGTATTATCTAAATAATTTTCAAAATTATTTTTTAAATGTTATTTTCAAAGGAGATTTCCTAAAATTCATTTTACTTATTTTAAGACCCCTTATTTGGAAATTCAATGCCCATACCATGTTTCACATGCTTTCATAGGTATCTTAGATGTTTTCAAATGGAAGTCTTCACTTTTGGAATGAGCGCACACATAACAAAGTAAATATTTTTTTTTATTTTTTTTCAACTCTAAAAATATATAAGTTCTTGTATAATTATCCAGAACCTAGACCGAAAAAAGGTCTTAGATTTTATTTAGTGTTTTGTGATTTTTCATTTTCTTTTATAAAAAAAATTGTACACCATTATTATACATTGAATCCAGAACTATGGGTTTGAGGTGTTATATTATCAATGATATTCTATCGATATTCAAGATATTATATCCCAATCAACAAACTCTAATTATTTATTTATTTCCTCCTATTAAAATATTTACTTTTTGAAAATCCTCACTCATATTCAATCAATATCCCATATATTTGGCCTGTTATCAATTATATATTATGTCTCATCCTTAGATCTTCCTTGGAATCAAAAACTAGATAATTCAATCCCCATATTTTATATGTAAATAATCAAATACGTTGGATTTGGGTACGTTGATCTTCGGTGAAACATTCTCTACTACGTCATCCTGGGCTAGTGTGGAAAATATGATAAATAACTGATTTTAGAAATTGATTATATGGTAATATTATATGATGTTCTTTTTGGAAATTTGTTAGTCAAAATCTAGATATGTGGGATACAACATTTTGAAAATTGGATATGTGGGATCCTTATCTTAGAAATTTGGCGACATATATGATAGAAGTTGTTGATACGTGGTCTGATTTAGAAATATCCTACATAACCATTTATAATCCCAAAACAAAAGTTCTTCTACATCCAAATAAATTACAAAAAAATTACAAAATTAAAAATTCATCAAATATATAAATTCAAATTCTAAAATAAATAAATTAAAAATTTATAAATAATATTTATTTTCACAAATTTTTATGGAAATAAAAAATAATTAAATAACAGAAATTGACTTGAATTAAAAAAAATCCAAAATATTAATATTAAATAATTATTCAATAAAAATATTTATATTAAGCCTAAAAAATCATCAAATTTCATAAAATATTCAAATAATAATATTTTTTACCCAAAATAACGAAATTTCAATATTTCTCTATTAATTTAACTTTTAATCCCTAATTAACTATTTTTTTTAAAAAAAATAAAAATTTTATTTGGAAACATATAATTAAATTAGAAACATATCAAATTATGCCTCACTTAAGATATTTCTTGTCCAAATGAAATCCAATTAGTAAAATTAAATGGAAGAAAATAAATCTCAAAATAAAAAAACTATAATTAATTATATAAATTATTTTGAAAAATTATTTTCCATGATGGATAATCTCAAGTAAAATGTATGAGCACTCTCTTAAAAAAATTTAGTTTTAGAACAATATTAGATTACTCTTTAATAGAAATGATTGTTTTTGAATTTTATTAAATTGAATTGAAAAAATAAATATGGATTTAACTAAAACATCAAAACAAATCTCTAACTCTTAGAGAGTAGAAATAAATATTTTAGTGTACAAATATTTAGACACAAATCTATGGATTAGTGAGTTCTATAATTATGGGGAAGTATAAATAACTCATCTAAGAGTTTTATCTTATAGAATAAAATAATGAATGAAGTATTGAAAAAGGGATCAACTTGGATTATGATTTTAATTTTATATCCCATTTGAATGAATATATTATAAGTTTTTTTAAATAAAATGGTTTCAAATTGAATGATTATTATATAACATTCTCCCAGAATTAGAACTAGAACAAATGATTAAAAGAGGAAAGAAAATTAAAAATCCAATTGAACCCTTGGGGTAATAACGTATAACCTCTCAAAAGTGAATCAAAAATTTTATTTTTCTAAAACATTCAACAATAAATTTTTCTTAAATGGTTCTTAAAAATTCACACTTTTTATATAATTTTAATGAATTTTAAATGGGTTTTACATTAAAGAAAAATCTAACTGATTTAAGAAGACCCCTACCCCACACTTAAAAATAAATATTATCCCAATATAGTATGTTGAGGTAAAAGAGAATAACAATTATTAACACTATAAGTTCAAATACATTTCTAATTAAATAGTCCGATGAGAGGTTAAAAATTCTCAATGAAATTAAAATAGCATTTTTCAATAAAGTAGATTATAACAAATATAATTTTTTTAAACTAATTCAAACTAATGGAGTCCAATATAATTTTTAAAACTACTTCAAACTAGTTTTCAATAAAGTATATTATATCAAGATAAACAACAAATATTTTGAACGTACTCAAAAAAGTAATGAAAAAAATAAAATAAAAAATTTCCCACATTGAATTACAAAATAAAAGAAGAATTTAGTCTTAAAAATAAATTATTTTTAGCTATGTACCATTATCAAGGGATCATGTAGATATATTCAAAAATACAGTATTCATAAAACATTATGAATTTAACACCCTTGAAAATTATTTCCTTTTTTCTTAAATATTAGTCAGTTCTCACCCTCTTTTATAATTTCATATACACTTGGAACATCCCAAAAAAGTACCTTCAAATTAAAAATATAAATAAAATTATATTTAAATAGTAAAATAAAAAATTATTAGAGCATGCAATAGTGATAGAATGGTACAATGAATGTTCTTTCTATTGATGAAAAAAATTTCATGTTCAATTATGAGAGGTAAGGAATTAGAGGAATAATAATTTAAGTTCATATAGAAATATGTTAAGGAATTTTCTGCAAAGAAAAGATTAAAAAATTAAATTCTTGGGTTTCATACTAAGTAGTGCTAGTTTTTATTTCCCCAGTCATACTCCCTTTGAAACTAACTATAGTCACTGGGTGGGTGTTGTTTCCTAAGTAAGAACTACCACATATGATTAGACTATTTTTATTTAATATAAAAATAAATTTATAGGAATTATCAGATTTAGTAATAGATTTTAAATTATTCATCTTCTAGTGGAGAAGAAACATCGTCACCTTATTCAACATTAGTGATTTAAAAACATTTAGGATCAGGTGATAAATATGGGACCCCCTCAATATGTTTGAAGAAAATATTAAAATATCTAATAGAACATAGAGAATAATGATTACTCTTGGAAAGTGTTTTGTACACTTTTAGGTTTATCATATTTGAATGATTTATAATTTTTAGAAAGGTATAGTAATATGATAAGTTTTCTTAGCAGTGTTTTAGTTTTTTTCATAGTTTTGCAAACCATTATCAACCTAAAAATTTAGAGAAATATGATTTAAGAGTATAATACTTGAAAAATAGATTTAGGAATAGAGTTCTGAATAGTGTTCTGTATAATTTTAGAAGCATTGGATAATAAAAGGTACTCTTTATATATGAAATTCTCAGTTTCTTAATTATGTTCGACACCCAATTTAGTTTAGGACTGCTTTTAAAAGCATGCAAGGTTATTCTTTTGGCCATGAAAAATTTCATATTTGATAGAGTAATGATTTTATTACAATGTTTACTCAATTAAAAAATAAAATCATCAATCTCAGCTTCTGGTAAAAAAAATATTTGTATAAGACACCTATATTGTGCTCAACCATTCCTTCAATTTAATGTTCTAAAAATTAAACCTCTATGAAAAATTATTTTGAGTCTTCCTGTTAAATATCAAAGGAAATTTTCTCAATTCTACTCCATGAATAACAATTTCACAAGACTCTAAATTTAATCAATTTCAACCATGTTGGTTAACACAATTTTCCTTGTCATTTGAAAATTAAATAGATGATTCATCAGTGAGATAATTGGAGAGTGATAATTCATTCACAAATTTTTTTCTATGATTACTCCCTCATTTTTCATCAAGAACCATCTCATAGAATGGTGTGTACGTATTTTCAATATAGGGTTAATTTTATTCACCAATAGTCTCAAAAATATCAAAATAAATGAATCAATATTTTTGTGTTTTTTCAATATATACCAAGTTTCATGTATAGTTTCACTAATAAAAGTTTAGTGAAATATAGTGAAGGGTTTTTAATATTTTTATTCTGATTTTATAAATTCTTTTTAAACCAAGTATCCTTTAGTTTAAAGGTCATTAATTCAATAGTTTTAGGTGAGATAATTACTATGGTTTGACACAATTTTAATCAATCCTTTTAAAACTATTCATGGTATTGATAAATCTTTTATCTAAACATTTCATTATAGTCAGGTTATTGTTCACAAGTTTTGTTTTATTCCTCATTTACTACAATATTCTCATTTTCATCTTCCACCCATTCATTTTCCTCTCTACAAAATATAGATTGGTGTTGAATCTTTATTTTTTCTTGAAACTCTAATGATTCAATAAATTTTTGAATTCTAGATTCAAGTGCTTCTACCAGTTCATCAAATTCATCAATTATTGTAAACATCAATTGTTTCATTTTTCATTGATCATTAGGTTTACACAAATACAAATATTTTGTTATTTCATATTGAAATATTTTTATAGGATGGTTATAGACACACTTCCAAGTAGTGTACCCATAACATAAAAAATAGAATAAACCTCTTAAAGTTGACCCTAACACCCAAAACTATCCATTTTAAACTAGAAAAAATTCAACAGAAAAAATTTACACTCCTATAATACAATATAATGATAATAAGAATTGAAAACAAGGATAGAAACACACTCATATATAACAAAATGTAGAATTTTAACATAAAAATAAAAAAATATAAATATATTTTATTAAATTATATGTTAATTTTTTAACATTTTTTATATAATTAATATTTTTTAATATTTTTTAAAATCAAGACATTAATCTGAAATCCCCAGTAACCACATAATTTTATTTTTTGTGCATTTATTCATACACACAAAAAATTACAATTTATATTTTCATGATCACTAATAGATAGAGATATGTTATGTTGATCAATATGGATTGCATGAGAGATGTTATAAGGTCTTATTAAATACTATTATTCATAAAACAAGGAAGTGATTAGTAATAGATTTACGAAAGATGTGTGAGAATTAAATTGAAATCATGAGGGAGGTGTTAATGAAGTTAAACTAAATTTTAGTTTATGAATAGGATAATGGAAAAATATATGATTGGTAATAAAGTACTATAATTGGTAGAAGCGAAGATGCTCAATAAATAGAAGTAATTAGATTCATAAATAGAGAGAGTATGTAATAGGAAAAACAACCATTTACTTTTGAATGTATATTCTCCATGATTTACTACTCTAAAAATTAAATAATTGTAATGAAAGAATTATTTAACAATATAGATGAACATTTTATAGTTCATATGAAATGATATGAAAGTTATATTACTAAAGAAAACAAATTACCTGTTTTCTAGGGATTTAACGTACCATATTATTATATAGTAAGATTCCCCCATAGATGAATTACTAAGCAACGACGTTTCTTATATTTTCTCAATAGCTAGGATGATGTAATAAAAAATTTTCACCTGTGCTCAACGTACCTGAATCCATCATGCTTGAAGTAATATTTTTACATCATGAGTCAAACTCATGCCAAATAATGAAATATATGTGTGAAAGTTTCCCTAGGTGTTTTAGGAAGAGATTATATTGAATAAATATAGAGGTTTATAAGGTTAAATGTGGATGATCTGTGGATATTGATGCATTAATTATGATTCATAAAAGTTTTGATAAATAACATGAGCCAATCAAAGGTAGTACAAAGATGGATAGATGGTGGAGTCTTGCATCGAAGAAGAAAACAATAATTGAGATTCATGAGTATGATTACATTTAGGTGAATCTTAAACACTAATGATCATCAAATCATTATTGTTTACTCGATGGACTTGACTCTGATCAATTGAAATTTGATATATGGATGATTGAGGATTAATATACCATTGGGGAAGAATTTTTCTTCTTCTTCTATGATTTTGAGTTTCATGATTTGGAGAACAAATGATAAAAATGGTGAAGTGTTATCAATGATTATTCATACTCAATGGGTATGATACAAATCTACACCTACCAAAATGATTCAGTGATCCAGATAATTCAAATTAAGACAATACCAATTTGAGGATGAGGTAGCTGGTGAGAATTATTTGACTTAGAGGATGAATACCATACATTGATTTATTATATCTAAATAAAATTTGGGGTTTTATTTATGTTTTTGATTTTTTGTTTGCAGGAGTTTGTTTCTTTTATGGGATGATGCTGAATATTGTGATAAAGGAAATTTTGAATTTTAACTATTATAGTTGTTGAGATTTTAAATGTTTAACAGAATGTGCTATAATGTTTTTCAAAGAATAGTTTTCTATGTATTTTAGCTATTGAAAATTGAATCTTTTTACCAATGAGGCACCAAAGATTAGATTTCTTCTACAAAACTCTTTAACTTTACTTCCCTTAGCATGTTACTTCCATATAAACATCATAAAAAAATTTTCATTAATGTCATTAAAGACATGAATATTTATTTATTTATAAAACTTCTTACTGCTAGTATCATAGTGAGCTGGTGTCAAACCGTAGAGAAGGGTAAAGTTTTATAGTCCAAAGTAAACAAACAATAAAAGATGAAGAAAAAAATAATGGATAGGGAAAAAATAGAAGGATGGGAGAAGTGAATAGTGGATGATTATGAATAGAGGTTAAAGATCTATAGTAAAAATAATAAAGATAATATCTCAGCAGAAAAGGCTTAACAAGATGATTTTATGTGAAATTGGATAGTCTGAATTGGTTAATAATCAATGTTAATTCTTAGAATAATTATATGGGGTGGTTGAGGCTATGTAAATAATTTTATTCCTAATTTCATTTCCTAAGGTATAACATTCCAATTACGAACTAAAGAGAAAAAAATATTTCATTGATAGAAATGAACTCCAAAATATTCCATTTGAAATAATTTAGATGAAGTTAATATGGAAAAAGTATTTCATTCTCTTCATGTGTCTGTTCTTGAAGTAGGGAATTAATGATTCCCCATAAGACTTGAAAATAATAATAACACTAAGAAAAGATGAAACACTATGAACTTATAGAAATACTCTCATTAATATTTCAATGAAAAGTGAAGCAAAAAATAATTTTCAACCACATAGAAAAAGATTCAACTCTAACCTCATCCATCAATGTATTTCTAAAGAATAAAAAGTTAGGAGGAAAATTAAATAAGGAATAATAAACACCTTAAATAATTTAACTAATTATGAATAATTAAAATATTCAACTCATATTATTCATATTCCCATTAAAATGTTTCATTACACATATTCAGGTAACAAAAATAATTATTTTTTTGGAATTTCATCATAATAGTTAAAGAGAAGAAAAAGAAATAAAATAGAGAGATAAATATTATATGGAAAACCCAATTTCTTCACCATCACAAGATCTTATGTTTTTTCATTGTTTCACCCTTTATTTTAAACCCACAAATTATCCCAGCATACTTCTAGAATTCCCTCTGATATAATGATTTCTATTTATTTTTTCTATGGTATGTTTCTTTTAAATGATTATCATTACTAACCTTTATTTCTATAATCTCTTTTTCAAGTAATCAATAAATTTGTTTTATGTCTTGTACCATCATTCACTTTCTATGTGGCTTTAGAAAAACTCTAAAACAACCATATTCACTTGAAAAATACTTAAACAACTCAATCAAAAATTATTAATTTTTCCCAATTCTTACTTAATTAAGTACAAATTATGTTCAAAATATACCATAATAAATTTCCTCCACCACCAATTCCATTATTTAACCTAATAAAGTAGATCAATTAAGTATAATAAAAATGTAAAAATTCCACATACTCAACCAGAAACTATTGTATTTAGTATCTCATTGAATTTTTTCGAGCACCTTGTGAGTTCCACCCTTAGATTATGAAGAAAAAACCTTGAAGTTGACTAAGGCCCCCTCCACATTCATTAATCAAACATGGAAAATATAAAAACAAAAAAAATAAAATATCTTACATCATCATATAATCAGTTCATCAGCTTAGGTCATAATAGTCATGAAACATATGTGGTGTTGATGTTTCCATCTTCTTCACCAACCACGAACCCATGACCCCGAATCAAATTTCACTATGAGTGTAAAAAAAGGCACATTTGATTCTTTTCAACCCCATTGAATCACCCACATACTTAATTGGGAAATATTATTCAGCTCATTTAGGGATCAAAAAGCAATGTCTTATTTAAACCTAGGTGTGTTCCATCATTTTAACCAAGCCTAAAGATCTCAACAAATGTCATGTTTTTGAAAATTCTACTCTGACCATGACTTTATTACGTTCAACACATTTAATCAATTTTTAATAGTTTCTAGTTAATTGGTTCTATTTGATCTCATTTATTGAGTTATGGATTTCATCTTAAAGAAGCTCAATCATAGGGGATCCCATTCTCATCGACATCCAATCATTATGGCACAAAGTTAAGATGATACAAAAAATTCCACGCCACTGCATCCAAAGAAGGGAGAACGTGCTAATGTTGAGTTGGGATGCAGATTTACACGTAGCCACCTAGAATTTTATGGAAATAGAGGATTATGATTTAACATCAATCGAATATAAATATGTCTGCTTTTTCAGAGTTGTTCCTTTTACAAGATGTTCTTGATGATGATTTGGGTGTCAAAGATCTACAACATTGTGACCCGGTTTGCATAAGAGGATGTGAATCAGGCATTGAAAAAAAAAATGTATGAGTGACATTGATGACATAGGTATTCAAGTATCAAATAAAAAATGATTTGTATTGTAGAGACCTGAAGCTTTACGTACATGGACATTTCATTACTTTTGCAGAATACTTCATACATAACAAAAATAGACACACAAGGACCGTAATAGTTTAGTGTCTTTGGAAACTCGGAATAAAATCTTCTAATCGCGGTGAAAGATATTCAACATCTCACATAATGATCTTCCCCTTTTTTTCTTACCTAAAACCATTATTTATATCATTGGGAATAGAAAACATAAAAAGGGTGAGATAAAATGCTCAGTAAGGGTAAACATGGATAAAATAAAACATACTATATACATTTGAACTTAAAAACATGAACATAATGTTTAAACATCAAAAGCTTGAGCAATGACATAAAACATGGAAGTATGTAAGGCATAGATCATAAAGAAACACTAAGAATGATAAAATAGCATGAGAATAAAACATGTAATTGTGGAAACCATTAATCACATGATATGATTTCCATATTAGCCAAGGCATTGCTGCCAAGACCATCTTAGTGGACAAAGTCCTTTTCTGAATCGAGTTCACTCCTCGTTCCAGTCCTGTATTACTGAACCAGTTTAACTTGCCGTTCCATCCATGTCTATCTCATGAGATATAAATCTTTACCCAATTCATTGTAGGGAGATATAGGTCCCACCCATCTCATAGTTAAATCATTCTTACTTGTGCCACAAAATAAACTTAAAACATTCATCATAACCCAAAGAATAAAATGGGTTTCATAAACATCATCCCATCATCACATAATCCATATAAAACAAATGGATATTTCATCATAATAAAATTGAATCCATTTAAATCATAGAGACATTATACTTGAAACATACACATATGAAATAATGTCATCTTAGATAGAAAATAGTTTTGACAAAACACCTGAAATGAATTCTTGAGGAAAATATCCTTTCTTCTTCAAAATCAATTTCTTTTCACAAAAAATCATGAAATTTTAAAAGAAAAGGATTTTTTTTAAAATAATCATGAAATATTTTGGAGGAAGCTTCATGAAAATAAGTCTTTATAAAACCGTAAAAATCTGTTCGTGCCGTATAAGTTAAAAGAAACATTCTTCTCGTACTTTTTCCAGAAAAGTCAAAAAGTACCTTGTATGGTAAAAAAAAGAAAGATTCCTTCCATACGATGGTGTCAAAGTAAGAAAAGGGTAAAAATGTCTTAAACACACATGGAAGGAATGTAAACATTTTATGAAAACATTTTGAGATCATATGTACATGGATAATAAACATAACCCCCAGTAAATACTTACGAGTAAACAATCTCGGATAAGAATGAGATTGGAATAATTATCCCTTACCTTATGTCTGATATGCTTTGTATGTATCAAAACCTCCTGTATAATGATTTAAATAATGTCATTGACTTATTACAGAATCATATTAATTGTTATTATATCATATATGGTTCACTTATGACTTTATATTACCCGTTCTTTTGTAAATTTCATGTTAAAGAGCGTTTTGGGTAAAATCGTTTCATTTGTCGTTCGTGATTTGAATTTTAATTATTAATATGATTAATTAGATCATGATTACTTAAACCCAGAATATAAAACATGATTTATATATAATATATATTCAGAATATACATATATATAATAGATCGATAAATGGAAAGAAATACACTGTTCATGGAGACGGTAGGCCGTACGTACGCATGAATGCTGTTTTCGTTTCCTTATTGAGTTGAATGGAATTAAGTAGATGACATAAAAATATATATATACATAAATCCAGTAGCTTTATAATGTCATATATTTCATTATTATTGCTTATATATACTTTATAATCATTATTAAATGGTTAACATGGAGAATGAATCTCATCCCGTCGTGGAGACGGTAGTCCGTACGTACGCACGAGCGATGATATCATTCCCATAATTATTGAATTGAATTGTATCGGATGTTACAATATATCATAATCAGTATGATGTTATAATAACTATGTATAGTTATTATTTACACCATTATACCCATCCATGTAAGGTGGTGTTGGAAAAACAGATTACACCACGGCGTGGAGACGGTATTCCGTACGTACGCACACGTGGTGATTTTATTTTCCATAGGATGGATAGATGGTGAAATAGGGTTGTTTCATACTTATAATAACATAACAGTATATGATTTATACTGATGTTATTACTTCATAATGAAACAGCTAAAGAAGAAGAAGTAGAAGAAGAAATAATGTTGAATGAATCTGTAATGGACATTACCTCTTCTTTGAAGCGCCTCTTTGAGACCTCCACTTAGGGCACTAAAATTGGTCTTTGAAGAATACCGGGACCTCTAGGATGTTTATTGGGAAGTGGAGAAGAGAATTTGGTAGGGTTTGGCCGAGCTTGAAGGCTCAATGTGGTGTGAGGAAGAGAGGGAGGAGGTTCCCTTTTATAAGGGGGGAGAGGGGCACCTTTGGAAAACTAAAAATATTATTTTCTTATAAAGTCATATTCGGTTTTAAATTGCTCCAAATTGATTTATTTCTAAGATAAGGTGGGGATGGGTCTAAATCTTCTAATCCAATAGAATTTAGACAAGTTTAGGTTCCTATTTTAACCTTATCATTTAGATTTAACTTTAAGTTAAATAATTTTACTTTTACCGTGTCTTCTTGTTTTTTTACACTATAAGGTTAATAAACTTACTATAACAAGCAAAACAAACCCCAAGTTGTTTATTATTTATATATATAACCTTATCTAAGTCATTTGGCCGAACCTTTGATTTTTAGGAATAAAATAACAATTAATAATATAATATTTGTTTTAAAAACTATTTTATGTCAATTTTGATACTATTTGGTAATTGATTTTTGGGAAAATCATAATAGAAATATTAGTTCGAACAGAGTGAATTAAATCAATAATAACATGTCATATTAACAAATAAAATTATTTTAATTCATAAAAAGTCTCAAATTACATTTATTTGGGTATTTATAACATCAATTATGTCAATATTTCATTAATAAAATAATTACTGTATCATCATTGTGTCATAATTAAATTATTTAATATCTAAAAATTACAAATTAAATGTAATTATGTAGGAAATATTTTTAGCTTTCTAATTAATATTTATAGTCGAATTTATATTATATATAACCCTATATTAAAAATGATTTACTTATTAAACTTTGATTTTAACTATTTTAACCCTTCTTTAAATAAATTAATAATAAATGTCCTAATCAAATCCAAGTGGGCCTAAATGGTCATATGTTATTCCTAAGGTTGTTTTTGGTCGAATTACACATATCCAGTAGAATTAGGACATGTGTTAGGGTAACAATAACATCATTTTTACCCTTAATTACCCTATTTACATTTAACCGTGGTAAAAAAAAGTAAAAAGTTACTATTCACCAAAAATTATTTTCATCTCATTGAACCAAATTTTAATTACTGACATCAACCGGGTCTATTGGAGTTTTGAAATTCCACTCACAGAAGCGGTAAAATTAAGTTTTATGAAAAATTCATTTTTTTAACTACCACTTAGTGGTTTCACTATTCATTAAAAAATGAAAGTTTCCGGAAAAATACCAAAAATTAGGCCTAAGTTATATTTGATATTATAAACTCAAAAATGATTTCTATTTTACCAAATTCAAAACATATTAGTTGCATTAATTAATTTAAAAATTAATTCCCGTCGTTCAAACAAATAGCGTGTTCTTAAGAGATAATAACTATCAAAAGATTGACACTTGTTTATGTCTGGTTTAAATGTGAAATTACATCCAATGAACATAATTTTATTAAATTGTAAAAATATATTCCAAATATACTTTAAAACCACTCAAATTAATAATTTATCACTATTAATTATTTCGATTAAAAAGCTTGTTTTTAATTAAAATTTAGTAATTTTCACTATTCATCAGAAAATGAAAGTTATCTGAAAAGTACTGAAATTTCACCCTAAGCTAATTTCGATATTTTGAATCCAAAAATTAAGTCCATTTTAAAAGATAAAATTTATAAAATTTCAAAAATTGGGTATAACTATTCATAACGGCTAGTTCATAATAATATTATAATAATATCTCTTTTAGTGAATCTTGGTATTGCGTACTACACACGCTATCGAGGAAGGTCGCGATTGCGTGTAATTCAAGGCAAGTCAAGGATGCGTGTTGTGCAAGCTCATTTTGGTGTAGCATACAACACAAGACATTTATGAAATTAAAAAGAATATTTTTCATAAAATCTCGGGGTGTTACATTCTACCCCCCTTAAAATGAATTTCGCCCTCGAAATTCGTCGGGGTTATAAATGGTTTATGACTCAAAGGTTTATGTAATAGAAACCCACATCATAAAAAGGAATACCAAAACTTGGCTTTAAAAAAATACAGTATGAAACGTAACGGTTAACCAAATTAACTCATCACTGGGTTTCCATGTAGGAGAACATAGGTGAAAATATGGATATGGAAGAAAAATCTAACCATCATGTTATGATGGAGAGTGGTAGAAAATACGGATATGAAAAATACAACAATAACAAAGCCATAAATTTGGGAAGATCTAAGGTACCATCTGATTCATAGGATATAAGATCACTAGGACAAAATTTTGTGTTTTCAAGATCATTTCCCTAAAGTTGATGAAATTGGAATTAGAAGAAATACTTTCGTGATTTTGATACAGTCTCATCGTTGGTCATTCTTTGGACAATTTCCACTTCATCTCTTAAATAAATGAAGTTTAATTTTTCATTCATGATGTGTTAGCAGATCATGTGATAGAATGATGGGTCATTCCATCTGTCTCAAACAAAAGGTCAGAAAAGTTACCAAAAAATACATAAGTTCATCTATAGTGAGATTAATCATATATGGTTCCTAAAATGGAGTTATACATCATATATCGTATTTCTTAATATAATAAAACTGGTTTCTACTAAATAGGTACTTCCTGTAGGCCAGTGGTAGGCGATAAAGTCCAGTTGTACTTCGGTTGTGGGTTCGATTCCCACAGCCATGTCTGACGCGATGGGCTGTCACCCATCCTACAGGTTGTCCTATTTCTAAAACTAAATTACTATAACATCCAATAAATAATATCAAAAAAACTTCTATCCTTAAACAATACTAACTTATGTCCAACATAATCCATTTAAATCTTTAGGCTTATCCAAAATACTGCTTTCCAATCTCATATTATAGTGAAAACGATTACCAAAGAGTTCATACAACTAGCATGTTAATACCATCATTGATCCCCATATATTATGAAATATTTCTTGTTTGTCACATTCCAAACATTCGAAGGCCTTAATCATGTATTCTCTTGAAAAAAATGAATAGCCATTGAATCTTAGTGAAAACATGAGTGCTGTCAAAAGTTAACTCTTTTCACATACCAAAACCTCAAACCATGATATAACTATTTCCTTATATCAGTCATGAGCTCATGAATACTGTCAAATATTTCATTTTCTAAATTGCCCTTCATTATGCGCATATCATATTTTTTTTCCAAAAATATCTCAATCACTTTCCATGGTTACCGGTACCATAAAATTATTGAGAACTACAATAGACCAATACATAAATATTCCAATATTCCATGATACTATATACAACATTATTTTGGAATCCAATTACATAAACACTTAATCATTCCACCACATCGTTGTCATATTCAACATTTCCAATAGTGATCGCATGTGAGTTCCCTTTGTCCTTTGCCTTAAGTGGTTGCTCATGTCTATCATCACTAACCCTTGTATTAGGGAATTTATTAGCATAATGCCCTATTTCCTTTCACTTGAAGAATTGAAGTGTTGGTGGTGAATTCTCTGCAATCTTTTCTTTATTCACATCATTAGAAACCCTTTTTCCATTACTTCGACACTCAGCTTCTTGATGACCTTCTTTTCCACACTTAAAACATTTTCTAGTCCCTTTAAGACAATCTCCACCATGCTTCTTTCCACACTTTGAGCATAAGGAAACATTCATATTCTTTTCACCATTATTTTGAGATTTCTCTTTGAACTCCATCTTTTTTTTCTTGTCAAAACTATGAGATGGATAAGTAACACCAACTTCCATTTCTACCTTGATAGCACAACACACAATTTATTCATATCTACTGAATTCTCTTATAGATAATGCCCTTCGAAGATTTGGTTTTAACCAACTAAAGAATCGATCGATCTTACTCTCAGGTTGGATAATAATACTAGAAGTATACCTTGAAAGTCTTGTAAAATTTTCTTCATAGGTACCAACAAATTCATCATCTTTTTTCTTTAGTTCAAGAAAATCCTTCTCCATATTTGTTCGGAGAATAGGAGGGAAGTACTTATTGACAAATAAGTTCTTGAACTCGTCCCATTACATGGACTCAATTTCATCTCTTTGCCTCATATTCTTGATAAGATTCCACCATTGATCAGCTTCACCTTCCAAACGATATACTGCTAAGATGACTTTATCATGTTCCGAACATTAACGAACTGAAAATATCTTTTCAGTGGTATTGATCCATTGTTCAGCAACAAGTGGATCAGAAGACCCACTGGAAGAAGGTGGACGTTTCCTCATAAAGGACTCAATAGAATATTATTCCCTTCTCTGCACATTTGGAAGTCTATAATGATTCATAGCTTGTGTATGTATAGCAATAAGATTTTGCAATCCATATCCCATAACATTTGTTTGTTCAGGAGGACAATCACTGCATTGTCTATTGCATTGATCAACACGGTACCTTTGGGTTCCAGCCATCGTCTAAAACCCAAAAATAATAGTGTGAGAGGAAAAAATCATGCTAGGGAAAACAACATAATAAATGGGGAGTAACATCAATATCTAACATCCTAGGTTTAATTCTAAAATCGTTACCGTAATTCTAGGACTATAACCTATACTTATACTTAACCTTAGGGACATCCCCATACATACCTTATAAATATCTCTCGGGATCTCACTAATGTTTTCGCATCCTAGTTTCCAAAGGTTGAGTAAACCTTTGCTCTGATACCAACTGTAGAGACCCGAAGATTGACGTACATGAACATTACATTACTTTTATGGAATACTTAATACATAACAAAAATAGACACACAAGGACCGTAATAGTTTAGTGTCTTTGGAAACTCGGAAAAAAAATCTTCTAATCGTGGTGAAAGATCTTCAACATCTCCCATAAAGATCTTCCCATTTTTTTTCTTACCTAAAAACTTTATTTATATCCTGGGGAAAAGAAAACATAAAAAGGGTGAGCTCAAATTCTCATTAAGGGTAATCATGGATAAAATAAAACATACTATATACATTTGAACTTAAAAACATGAACATAATGTTTAAACATCAAAATCATGAGAAATGACATAAAACATGGAAGTACAAAAGGCATAGATCATAAAGAAACATTAAGAATGATAAAATAGAATGGGAATAAAAAATTTAATTGTGGAAACCATTAAGCACATGATATGATTTCCATATTAGCCAAGGCATTGCTTCCAAGGCCATCTTAGTGGACAAAGTCCCTTTCTGAATCGAGTTCACTCATCGTTCCAGTCCTGTATTACTGAACCGGTTTATCTTGCCGTTCCAGCCATGTCTATCTCATGAGATATAACTCTTTACCCAATGCATTGGAGGGAGATATATTTCCCACCCATCTCATAGTGAAATCATTCTTACTTGTTCCACAAAATAAACTTAAAACATTCATGATAACCCAAAGAATAAAATGGCTTTCATAAACATCATCCCATCATCACATAATCCATATAAAACAGATGGATATTTCATCATAAGACAATTGAAACCATGTAAATCATAGATACATTATACTTGAAACATACACATATGAAATAATGTCATCTTAGATAGAAAATGGTTTTGATAAAACACCAGAAATGAATTCTTGAGGAAAATATCCTTTATTCTTCAAAATCAATTTCTTTTCATAAAACAACATGCAATTTTAAAAGAAAAGAATTTTGTTGAAAATAGTCATGAAATATTTTGTAGGAAGCTTCATGAAAATAAGGCTTTATAAAACCGTAAAAATCTGTTCGTGCTGTATATTTTAAAAAAAACATTCTTCTCGTACTTTGGCTGGAAAAGTCAAAAAGTACCTCGTATGGTAAACAAAAGAAATATTCCTTCCATACGATGGTGTCAAAGTAAGAAAAGGGTAAAAATGTCTTAAACATACATGTAAGGAAAGTAAACATTATATGGAATCATTTTGAGAGCATATGGACATGGATAATAAACATAACCCCCAGTAAATACTTACGAGTAAACAATCTCGAATAATAATGAGATTGGAATAATTATCCCTTAACTTATGTCCAATATGGTTCGTATGTATCCGAACCTCCTGTATAATGATTTAAATAATGTCATTGACTTATTACAGAATCATATTCACTGTTATGATATCATATAGGGTTCACTTATGACTTTATATTACCTGTTCTTTTGTAAATTCCATGTTAAAGAGCATTTTGGATAAAATCGTTTCATTTGTCGTTTGTGTTTTGACTTTTAATTATTCATATGATTAATTAGATCATGATTACTTAATTCCAGAATATAAAACATTATTTATATATAATATATATTCATAATATACATATATATAATAGATCGATAAATTGAAAGAAATACACCGTTCATGGAGACGGTAGGCCGTACATACGCATGAATGCTGTTTTCGTTTCCTTATTGAGTTGAATAGAATTAAGTAGATGACATACATATATATATATATACATAAATCCAGTAGATTTATAATGTCATATATTTCATTATTATTTCTTATATATACTTTATAATCATTCTTAAATGGTTAACATGGAGAATGAATCTCATCGCGTCGTGGAGACGGTAGTCCGTACCTACACACGAGTGATGATATCATTCCCATAATTATTGAATTGAATTGGATAGGATGATAAAATATATCATAATCAGTATGATGTTATAATAACTATGTATAGTTATTCTTTACACCATTATACCCATCCAAGTAAGGTGGTGTTGGAAAAACAGATTACACCACGGCATGGAGACGGTATTCCGTACGTACGCACGCGTGGTGATTTCGTTTTCCATAGGATGGATAGATGGTGAAATAGGGTTGTTTCATAATTATAATAACATATCATTATATTAGTGATACTGATGTTATTACTTTATAATTAAACAACTAAAGAAGAAGAATTAGAAGAAGAAATAAATTTGAAATAATCGGTAACGAACATTACCTCTTCTTTTAAGCGCCTCTTTGAGACCTCCTCTTAGGGAACTAAAATTGGTCCTTGAAGAAGACCAGGACCTCTAGGATGTTTCTAGGGAAGTTTAGAAGATAATTTGGTAGGGGTTGTCCGAGCTTGAAGGCTCAAAGTGGTGTGAGGAAGAGAGGGAG
This sequence comes from Viscum album, assembly GCA_963277665.1. Lineage (NCBI taxonomy): Eukaryota > Viridiplantae > Streptophyta > Magnoliopsida > Santalales > Viscaceae > Viscum > Viscum album. The sequence continues at coordinate 806,572,280 of OY728126.1, read as the reverse complement.
GAGGTACCATTTTATAAGGGAGGAGAGGGGCACCTTTGGAAAACTAAAAATATTATTTTATTATAAAGTCATATTCGGTTGTAAATAGATCCAAATTGATTTATTTCTAAGATAAGGTGGGGATGGGTCGAAATCCTTTCATCCAATAGAATTTAGACAAGTTTAGGTTCCTATTTGAACCTTATCACTTAGATTTTACTTAAAGTTAAATAATTTTACTTTTACTGTGTCTTCTTGTTTTCTTACACTATAAGGTTAATAAACTTTCTATAACAAGCCAAAAAAACCCCAAGTTGTTTATTATTAATATATATAGCCTTATCTAAGTAATGTTTCCGAACCTTAGATTTTTAGGAATAAGATAATGATTAATAATATAATATTTGTTTTAAAAACTATTTTATTCAATTTGGATACTATTTGGTAATTGATTTTTCTGAAATTCATAACAGAAAGATTAGTTCGAACAATGTAAATTAAATCAATAATAACATGTCATATTAATATAAAAAATTATTTTAATTCATAAAAAGTCTCAAATTACATTTATTTGGGTATTTATAACATCAATTATATCAATATCTCATTAATAAAATAATTACTGCATCATCATTGTGTCATAATTAAATTATTTAATGTCTAAAAATTACAAATTAAATGTCATTATGTATGAAATCTTTTTAGATTTCTAATGAATATTCATAGTCGAATTTATATTATGTATTACCCTATATTAAAAATGATTTACTTATTAAACTTTGATTTTAACTATTTTAACCCTTCTTTAAATAAATTAATAATAAATGTCCTAATCTAATCCAAGTGGGCCTAAATGGTCATATTTTATTCCTAAGGTTTTTTTGGTCGAATTACACTTATCCATTAGAATTAGGACACGTTTTAGGGTAATAATAATATCATTTTTACCCTTAATTACCCAATTTACTTTTTATAGTGGTAACAAAAAGTAAAACGTTACTATTCACCAAAAATTATTTTCATCTCATTGAACCACATTTTACTTACTGACATCAACCATGTCTATCGGATTTTTGAAATTCCACTCACAGAAGTGGTAAAATTATGTTTTATGAAAAATTCATTTTTTTAACTACCACTTAGTGGTTTCACTATTCATCAAAAAATGAAACTTTCCAGAAAAATACCAAAAATTAGGCCTAAGCTATATTTGATATTTTGAACTAAAAAATGATTTCTATTTTACCAAATTCAAAACATATCAGTTGCATTAATTAATTTAAAAATTAATTCCCGTCGTCAAAACAAATAGCGTGTTCTTAAGAGATAATAAATATCAAAAGATTGACACTTGTTTATGTCTGGTTTAAATGTGAAATTACATCCAATGACCAAAATTGTATTAAATTGTAAAAATATATTCTAAATATACTTTAAAACCATTCAAATTAATAATTTATCACTATTAATTATTTCGATTAAAAAGGTTGTTTTTAATTAAAATTTAGTAATTTTCACTATTCATCAGAAAATGAATGTTATCCGAAAAGTACCAAAATTTCACCCTAAGATAATTATGAGATTCCGAATCCAAAAATGAAGTCCATTTTAAAAGATAAAATTTATAAAATTTCAAAAAGTGGGTACTACTATTCATAACGGCTACTTCATAATAATATTATAATAATATCTCTTTTTGTGAAACTCGGTATTGCGTACTACACACGCTATCGAGGAAGGTCGCGATTGCGTGTAATGAAAGGCAAGTCAATGATGCATGTTGTGCAAGCTCCTTTTAGTATAGCATACAACACAAGACATTAATTAAATTAAAAATAATATTTTTCATAAAATCTCGGGGTGTTACACTTATTTTGGTAATAACTATGAATTTATGAAATCTATTTTTAGATTTACTTGTGGAAAGCTTTAAATAAAAATGATTTATTACAAATGAACCATAGAGATTTTAATTTCATGTGAAATAAGAGTGATTTAGTATCTTTATTAAAGTAATAACAGTAATAAAAAAAGGATAAAGAAAAAATGAAACCTTCTAGTGATATAAACATGTGTGTTTTGTGGATCAAGGTTGGTGGACTAAACACATATAATTGATGTTTCTATGAAAATTTGAGTCAGTGGACAACCATTTTTTCCATGATAACATTAGGGGAGGTCAACTAACAAAACTGGAATAAGATTTCTGAAGGAGAGATGAGTGTTGGAGATCTTCTAAAAAGCATGAGCCATAACTTCAATGACTGAAGAAAAATAAATTAGTTTATAGTAAAATGAACATCATCTCATGAGAAAATATTTATATTTCTTTTCTCTTTATCTTCATTAAATATAAATTAGATTTATCTTGTTCTATGTAACTAAAATTATTGAACACATACCATATGTAATTTTTAAGGGAATTTGACTGGCTTTTCTAAATAAATCAATTCATGTTCAGTTTTCTTGTCTTTGTTTTTTTCAACACATCCTTCTTGTATTTTACAGTTTAAATTTGTTACCAATATTTACTCTATGTACATATAGGTGAAGAGCGACTTTTATTGAAATTGAATAATTTCAATATTGTTTCAAATAGAGTGATTGAGTTATAAAACCATTTGAATGAGCATTCATAGGTGGATAGAAGTTCATTTCGCGTTAAGAAAACATAATTTCACATTATTTTGATTTTAATATTTATAGAACATCATCATTTCATTAAACATAGTCAAATGGATTCTCTTCATAATATTTCTACCCGATTGTAACACCCTAAGATTTCATAGTGTGTTATTTCTTCAAAATAATTCAATAACTTACACTACATGCAACACCGAGTTCAAGCACACCATGACTTACCAAACAAGCCATTCAAAAGAGGTTATGAATAGTATTAACTAAATTTTAAAACTTTATATAATCTTTATATTTTTTAGAATTCATATTATGAGTTTCTAAGACATGATTGATAAACAAATTCATCATTTTCAGATAAAAGAAGTATTTTTTAAAAAATGAAATTTTACCGCCTTTTAATGGAGAAGCATTTTTAAATCCAATATTTGAAACTTTTATATATTCAATTTGACAAAATTAACTTCTTCTTTAGAATCGGTACATAAGAATTTATTTTCAATAATGTTTTGGTATTTTTCTGATAACTTTCATATTTGTGTGAATAGTTAAAAATACTATATTTTAACTGAAAATGACTTTTTTTAATCAAAATAATTTATATTGTTAAATTATACATTTTAATGGTTTGTAATTATAAATAGGTTATATTTTTACTATTTATTCCAATGATGGTCATTTTAAGTAATTTCACCTTGAAATTGGACATAAACAAGTGTTAAACTTTTGATAGTTATTTTTTTTAAAATACGCCTTTTGGTTTCGAAAGTGGGAATCAATTTTAAATTAATAAATGCAAATTTTATGTTTTGAATTTGGTAAAATAGACTTCATTTTGGGATTTGAAATAACGAAATTATCCTAGGGTGAAATTTTGGTACTTTTCGGATAACTTTTATATTTTGATGAATAGTGAAAATTACTAAATTTTAATTAAAAACAACTTTTTTTAATAGAAATAATTAATAGTGATAAATTATTAATTTGAGTGGTTTTAAAGTATATTTAGTATATGTTTTTACCATTTAATACAATTCTGGTCATTGGACATAATTTCACAATTAAACCGAACATAAACAAGTATCAATCTTTTGATAGTTATTATATCTTAAAAACACGCTTTTTGTTTTGACAACAGGAATTAATTTTAAATTAATTTCTGCCACTTCTATGTTTTGAATTTGTAAAAATGGATTCCATATTTGGAATCAGGATGTTCAAATTATGTAAATAGGTAACTTTTATTTTTAGACATTTTGAATAATTACTTCGGTAAATATTTTATTTACCATGGGTAAAGGGTAAATACGGTAAATAAGGGTTAAAAAAATAATATTATAATAATAAAAAATTACCCTAAAACGTGTCCTAACCTTATTGGTTGATACATGTTCGAACATGGGAATCTTTGGGTCGATTTTGGGACCCCATGGTGCCACTTGTAAGTGATAGGGACACTTTATTTTAATTAAGTTAAAATGAATACAAAAATGACACAAGCATATATCTTTTAGAGAAACAATTTTTACATAGGGTTATAAATGTTGGATTTTCGACTATGAATATTAATTAGAAATATAAAACGATTTCCTACATAATGATATTTTATTTATAATTTTTAAATATTAAATAATTTAATTTATTTATGACACAATGATGATGCAGTAATTACCATAATAGTGAAAAATTAAAATAATTGATATTATAAATACCCAAATAAATATAATTTGAGACTTTTAATGAATTACACTAATTGTATAGGATAATATGACATATTAGGATTTATTTAATTAACTTTTTTCGAAGTAATCATTCTGTTATAAGTTTCACAAAAATCAACTATTGAATAGTGTCAAAATTGACAAAAAAGAGTTTTTAAAACAAATATTATATTATTAATTGATATTAAATTCCTAAAAATCTATGGTTCGGAAACGAGACTTATATCATGATAGGTGTATCATTAATGGACCACTTGGGGGTAGCATGGATGTATATGGTACGTTTATTAACCATATAATATAAAAATACAATGAGACATTGTAAAAGTAAAACTAATTAACTTAGAGTTAATACATAAAGATAAGGTTAATATAGTAACCCAAACTTGTCTAAATTATATTGGTTAAGTGGTTTCGACCCATCCCCACCTTAACCTTTAAATAATCAACTTTGGATCCATTATAAACCAAATATGAATTTATTATAAATTAATATTTCTAGCTTTTCCAAAGGTGCCCCTCACCCCTCTTATAAAAGGGAACTCCTCCTCATTTCTTCACACCATAAAAGCCTTTTGGATCGGCCAAAATCTGACCAAATACTCTCCAAACTTACCTAAATATAACTTAGATTCCTTAGTTTGATCAGAAATCCAACCTACGGATCCCTTTTGATCAAATCAAAAGGAAGAACCCGAAGAAGAGGTATTGTTTTCACCACCCTTTTTCAAATTCATTTCTTCTTAAACTTATTCTTTCTTTGTTATTACTATTATAAAATAATAACTCTCATATCTTATATATACTGTGATGCTATTAAAAATATGGTACAACCATATTCATTATTCTATCCACACTTTGAATAACATGTCACAATCCGTGTGTACGTACGGCTTACCGTCTCCACGTCATGGTGTAATTGTTATTCAATAAATTATTTTTTGGATGGGTATAATAATGATGTGTAATTCATGTGAATAATAAATTTAACATGATAATGATTATGTATATATGATATACCATCCAATTATATATTATTTTAATATCAAAATAATGATATTGTCGCTCGTGCGTACGTACGGATCACTGTCTCCACGAACGCGATGAGATTCATTCTCCATCGTATCCATTCAAGTATAATTATCATTTGATGATTAATAATAGTATATAAGGACTTGATATCATTCTGGATATGATTAAGATACAACCTATCCATGACAAACATGACTTACGTAACAAAACGTATCAAAGAAAATGAGTAAGTTAACACCCGAAACAACGACAATAGTAAGATATTATTAACAAATCAATGTTAAAAGATCATATATGATATCATATTCTTGTATAAGTTAATAACAATTATTTCACCATTATACAAGAGGTTAACCTACCCCAACCAAGGAAAAGTACAAGGTGAGGGTTATTTTACAATCTCTTCATTATCCGAGGTTGTTTATACGTAATAATCTACTGGGATCTCTTTATCATCCACATCCATGTTTCTTAAAAATGTATTTCAAAACATTTTTACTACTTAAAAGAATATGGGTTAAAGTCATTTATATGCTTGTTTGAATTTTTATAAGAGTTTTATAAATTAATCTTTCCGTCGTTTTCCAAACAAGGTGCTTTTTAACGTTTTCGACAGAATTAAGGTAAGAATGTTTTTTAACTTATACGGAGGGTGCGGTTATTTTCCACCGTTATAAAATCGTCGAAGCTTACCTTACAAGTTTATAAGAATATTTTCAAAGAAAATTTTTTATTTTATAAATATATGACTATTAAATGATTTCAAAATAGAAAGAGATATTTCTCTAAAAAGAGTTTTGATTTCATCTATGTCAACATCCTTTGATGGAATTTACGCTTATTTGAATTTGATTTATTATGATACAAAAATTCTATATTTTATTGAAGGTTTTGTGATATGTTTGACTGTGGATGTGCTATTTTTATACCATTCATAGTTTATGGTGAAATTATTGACATTCAGTATGATAGTTTTAATACGAATTTTTATGTTTTGTTTAAACCTTTTCATATGGGAATGCATTGGACTTAATATGTGACGGGTGGAGCCCGCTATAGCTCCTTGATGCATCGGTATGTCTCATGAGACAAATTAGTGTCTTGGCACAAGGCCTTGGAAAAATCTTATTTGTAGTCTTGCCACGAGGCCTTGGCTACGTGGTTATGATAGTCTGGCATTATGCATTCCATCATTATGAAAGTGGTTATTGATATTTCATGTGATTATTCGATTAGTAGAATATCCATGTGAATAATTAAATGGCATTATTTCATTTTATTTTTTCCATAATATGTTGAATTTCAAGTTTAAAAGGCTTTTTATTTAGTTATACATTGCCTTAAATGTTTATGCTTATTTATGAATGTTTCCGTTGTATTGCTTACCCTTACGGAGCGTTTGACCTCACCCCTTTCTATGTTTTATTTTTCCCAGGATTCCAAGAAGTATATTGTGATTGATAAGAAGGGTTAAGAGAAGGGAATAATGGCATTCATAAAAGGATTATTTATGTTTTTTTGTATGTTATTAAGTGAAATGTAACATTCACGTATATAATCTATTTTCCAAGACTGCTAAACTAATCGGTCTTTCGAGACTTGATTCCTTGTAATCATGCCAATGTATTAAAATAATGCACCGACTCTGGGTGACTGGGGTCGGGGCGTTACACTGATCATACTGAATAACATAGGTCAGACCTATCCTCTTTATATTTAACTTTGCTAATACATCATTTTGTTTATTTTTAGTCTTTTATGTCATTGAATACAAGTAAATTTAATTATTTATAAACCCATTACTTCATAGAAATTAGGGAATTGGGTGAAACCCAAAGGAAGGAATATAAAAGAGTGTGAAATACAGAGAAGAAAAAAACAATAGTATAAATATTAAATAAGTGATGATGGAAAGGTAAAAATTTAGGTAATGTAGTAAAAAAATGTGTGGAATTAAAGTAAAGAGAACAATATAATGGAGATAAATTTTTAATAATTGATGAAGTTAGGGTCATCAGACTACTTTGAATTGTTTAAGGATATTTAATATTTGGACAAATATATTCACAATTATAAAAATTCATAAATGTAAACGTGGTGATATAATAAGTCATTAAAATAGGTGTAACAATAGGTATGTGTTCCATTGAAAACTTAAATTATTGATTCATGGTAAGACCATGAATGTATTTTAGATATACATCGAAATACTCCCAGAAAATAGAAATATCTTCAATATGGTGTTTATACCAATAACTTTTTGATAGTCACCCTTCGTGAATAGGTATTAAGACACATATAATGAATGTAATTTACATTAGAAGTTCACATTAATACTCACAATGATATAAGATCATGTCATTATTTGAGATTTCAAATGTGAATTCTTTACCTCAATAATTGATATGGTATCAATATTGAGATAGTGAACCCATTCCCAAAATAACATAATATTCAACTATATGGAGAGAAATTATATTTTTTGGAAACATGAACCCACTAAATTCTATTGGATAGAAGTTATATACATCAGATGTAATCATCATACCATTATGTTTTTCCCTGATAACTCAATATCCAATCATGGAGGTGGTGATGTGACACCCATATAATATTAACTATATATAAAGGAGCTGTTTCTACCAAAATCAAATAATATATTAGTAGTTATTATGTGATTGAAAAGTTTTCTACTAACTACTTTGTTTTTTTGACCGACTTTAGTAATCAATATAGCATAACTTTCCCTCTATGCATTGGATTTAGTAGTTTCTAAGGTTGATTATCATAATTAACCATTAGATTCATGCACTGGTTGGCATAATATCTATATTATTTGTAAATGATGTATTGGAGTGTGTGTGGTGAATTTGGTTTGTCTCTCACCCAATTAATTTCATTGGCCATACACTTTTTATCTCCTTGAAATTAATTTCATTGATTGACTTTTTTCCATACATAATGTATTTAAGTTTTCTATAAAGGATGTTTCTCCCACACTTCTTTCAGTATTTTTAGTATTAATTTATATTTATTTTCATTTTTCTATGGGTTTCATTACAATATTGTCCCTATAATTCCATCATTATCTTATTTCCCCCCAAGAAAAGAATAATAATCAAAGTTACCAGTCTCAATTTTAACCTTAAGATATCATTGTGTGATTTATTCATAACTACCATGGTCCCTTATAACCAATGAATTTTAGAGATTTAGTTTTAATCCATTAAATATATTATTAATTTTTATTTCAGGGTTGATGTTAAAACCATAATCATACCTTGTATTACTTAAATTTTTTTCTTTATATGTTCTATGATATTAAGAATCCATTTTCTTTAACTTTAAGAATATTATCTTCAATTTAGTATTACATATTTGAGTAAAATAATTATTGAAAAATACCATCCTAATCTCTACCCACATAATGTAGTAAATTTATTATTATTTAATTGAACTCTTGATAAGTGCCTACTGTTGATCAGCTTCACCTTATAAATGATATGTTACTAAAACAAACTTTTCATGCTCTCAGAACTAGGAAACTAAAAAAATCCTTTCCATCTTACTGGTCCACTTCTCTTCAGTAAGTGGATCAGAATATAAACTAATGGATGATAGATATTTCTATGTTAAGGGATCAGTGGAGAGTTTTTCCTTCTATTTATCATTTAATTTTACAAAATAATTCATTTTAATATTGTTATCTTGATAAATTTGTGTGATCATAACCATAATATTTTTCATTCCCACTGTCATGCCATACTGTTACTTATTAGGATAGTAATTTCATTAGTGGTTACATAAATTTTTTACTTGATTCCTCATGGTTCCAACCATGTAATATTATCAAACAAATTTAGGTGATTATCAATAATTAATAATTAGAGTGAGAAATCGTATAATAAAAAAAATAATTCCTAATATATCCTAAATCATGACACCTTCTTTCAACCCAAATAATTTTAGGTTCATATTATATAAATTTTGGTTTATCATAGGGTTTTAAATGTTATATCATTTTATTCTTTATTAGTTAATACCCAAAAATAACAGGACTATATTATGCTACTAATCAAGGTGACCCAATCATAACATTCATGAATTTGACATCATTTTATTAGATTATTTAATATATTTTACAATAATTCACATTTTAGAAAATAAATGTTTTTTGTATTTGGAGATGAGATATACAATTAACTTATTTATGAAAAATATTCAATATATCACAAATTTTTCTTTACTCATGGTACCCATATAGACTTATCGCAATTAAAACCATTATTTATATATTTGTGAAAGGGAAACATAAGAAATGTTGAACTAGATTCTAAGTAAGGGGACACATGTGAGATATCAATCAAAGGTCATAAGTGAGAATAAGATGAGCATTTGGGCAGGATAACATAATCAATGTACATGATCATAACATATGGAAATCATACCCAATAAGTAGTAGATTATAAATCCTGATTCATGGAATAATGATTTGAGATAACATAAGACAAGATTCATAAGTGTTTTGATACATCAATCAATCATGATACATGGGAGAATTACATAGATATAATAATATAAAATAATTTTTTTCACACATATATATTCATAAAAAATCATTTACTTTTCCAATACTCACTTCCAATACCATAATCACATAGTGGAGATAGTCCCAAAGTGGATGGGGTGTAATCCATATTCACTTTAAACCATTGTGGATAGAATTCAATATAGGTTTGGGTTGTCTCCCAATTACATTACATGTTATACTCAGGGATATAAATCTTAAAAAAATACATTAATGGAATTTATAAAACCAATACCACTATTCATATAATGAAAACCATATACATGTGTGTTACAGTAACATGAAACCATTATAATTATAACATCTTTTAATTAACCCATAAAAAGAAACATGTTTTAGGAAAACCTCTATAAAGAAGGATCATAATCCATACAAAGAAAATAGATCAATGATATTATTAGAGAATATCCCCATTGAACCATAATAAATTTTTTAGGATGTTGACATAGGTGAAAAATACCTTTATATAAGTATTAGAAATATGATTTGAAAAATAATAAGAAATAACCTTCCATTTTAGTAACCACTTGAAAGAAACTATTTTTAGAATAATTAGAATATTATTTTCTAAGAATTACCATGAAAAAACAGAAATAAATATTAATAATTAATAATAGTATGATAGTGGAAACAATATTATTTGTGGTAAATGTTTAGAAAAAATTATTTTCACACTTTTGTAAATAAAGTGAAAATTTTCCCATATATAAATCACTGAAAAGAATCCAGTTAAAATATTTTTATATAAAGTAAAATATTAATGAATGTTATTTTAAAAAATTATTTAAATATATAGATTTTTTTTTGAAATAGTATAAATTTTAGGGATTTGGAAGAGAAATAGTTGGGTAAAATACTTTAAAAATTTTAAAGTGGTGATTTTAAATAAAACCCATTATTTTTTTAAATTGAAATAAATATAAACTAAAAAAATGTGAAGGAACAAAAATACTATGATTTTAAATATATTCATGTCATAATATGTCAAATAGGTAGTATATATACCAGGTAAATTCATATAAATGAATAATTTAAAACTAGTATCAAAGAAGGATATTTGAGACCAAAAACTCTTACCTTAGACATCCTCATGGTTTAATATTCTATAACCTTCTATATAATAAATATTTAATTATTAAAAATATTTATGATAATCATATTTATAAATATATTATTGTAAATTGTTGAGTTATAGTTTTATATTACCCATTTAGTAATTTTTGTAAATCAAAATAGTTTTTCATCTATTCTTTATTCCACGCATGTTTCCATTCAGTGGTTTTGGTCTTTTCACAGTGTTCAGGGTTTGAAAATATCTATAATTTTAATAAACGGTTATATTAATTTTTGGATATATATTTTGAGTCCCGTGTTCATTTAATGTAACATTGGGTTATGATTTTCATAGGAAACATAATGATCTATTTTTGTTGAAATCACAATTCTATAAAATCAAATGATTTAATTAGTGAATAAAAATAAATATATTAAAATTAAATAATAATTAAGTCAACTATAATATATAATTATTAAATATTATTACCATTATATAACTTTAATTAGTCATCCATTAAATAAAAATTATAACACCATTCACATAGGTGGTCAAATCAAACAAAACAAGAATGTGTTATAGGAACTAAATATGTAAGAACATTATATCATATAATGATAATATAACTTTTAAAAATGGATTAATAATTTATAAAATATTGAATATATATTGATTAATATGTTTTTTATAACCATTCATGTACAGTGGTTATGAAAAATAAAATATGTCCTTCATTGATGCAGTTTTCCACACATATGCATGTGTTGTGTTTTTATTTTCAAATAGAATGAAGAAAGGCATATAATTTTTATTAAATAAAAAATATAATCAAAATATACTAATGAGGTAGGCTTGATGAACATTAGAAGGTGTATGTGCCTACTGTGTATTCCTCATCAAGTATGGTTGAAGACTTTCCTTCAATACTGGAAGACAAGACTGCTGACAGAATTGTTGATTGTAAACAGGTGTATGTCCCTTCTTATCAGTTGTCACCATATTAGATTGGCGAGATTCTTTGGTTGTAGTTAGACGAGCCTGCTGACTAGATGGTGAGTTATAAATAGGTGTATATTCCTGCCTATAATACTCCACCGGAATTTCCTGGTAGGATTGGCATGTTGCTTCCAGATGAGTCTGTTGGGCAGTAACATCAGGACGGACGAGTGTATATGCCCTCTCATTGCTTTCCATCAAGTTGGCTTGATGGAATTCTCTGGAGGGGTCAGAAGTAAGAACCTGCTCCCTGTTGACTAGATTTCCCCTCTGGCGGTTTGTCTTGCAGACTTAGGTTTGAGGGACCAGATCTGAACGCCTAATGGTGATACCCTCATCATGTTGAGGGCGCACTGCCGCACGAGTCTGGTGGCGATTGTTGATAGGATCCCTCAAGAAGGAATCATGTTTCCTTGAATTAAGGACTTGAGTAACCTTCTCATTTAACTCCCCATAATATAGGAGGGAAAAGTTATTACATTATGGGGATAACAACCCGAAATGGTTGGATATGGTGGTTGGCACCACCTGCTTCTTGATTGCTGGTCGTCGCTGTCCAAACAACCAGGGTGAATTATTGACTTGGAGGGCTTATCGAGCTGCCTCCAGAGTTGGAATGGTACCGTGTTGACGATATTCCTTAACCAGTGCATCTGATACCCAGCGTTGAAGACACTGAGTAGGTAATGTCATCCTCAGAGCGGATGAGGATCCAACAGGAGCTGCAGCCGATGCATGAACAGGTGTAAACTTTAGAGAAGCCATTTCTGTAACACAGAAGATCTTGGAAAACAAGTTCTTATTTTGATATAACAGACATAATCAAGAGAGGTTCATCCATTAAATCTTTTGGATGATCACATATGTTATTTATTTTTTTGTTGGCCCACTCATTGAGTTTAAATAGGGGCCTAACAAATAAGTAAAACATAATTTTAACTTGGTTAAGGATTCTCGTCAGGTTCACCATTTTTTGTTTCTTCTGGAAATGGGGATGACCTTGTTTGTTTAAGGTTCAATACATTCCAATCCGTTTCTATCAGGTTTATTCATATAACCAAAAACATCCAATGATTCTATATCCATTTGAACATACTTTCCAAAGGTAGGTGCTCATTAGTTGTGGACCGATGAGGCTTAATAATTTTCATTGGTCGAGAGAATGGGATGTCAGACCCATTACAAATTTTTGGGGGGAATTATTGCCTACTCTGAGACTCTCTTTATATATTTGAGTTATGTTCGTGAATCCTTATTAAATTACCATGTTTAAAATGAGATTTCCTTTAGATCTGGCAGTCAATGATTAATATGTATGAGATTTAGAGAATATTTTATATGTGTTTGAGGCTCTTCATTGATAGAAAATCATCTGTATTTTTTAGAGATTCTTAGTCAATGGAATCCTTCATCACATATATATATAGAAATCTCTTGGTCATTATGATAACCTTACTGGTTTTAAAGCCCGTCAGTGGGGCACTTGAAGTTTATTTTCATTTAGAAGGACATGAATTATTTCAGAGTTGGGATCGTACCTGCAGATGGGATACCTACGTATCCTTGTTTAGAAAAGGAATCAGAACCCATGTAGTTCAAGAGAAGAAATATGAGGTTTTAATCATGATTGATAGCCCAAAGAAAGATGTAATAATTACTTTTACAATCTAAGATCACGTGAGTCATGCTCAGTGTGAGAAACAAGTGGTATAAGTAAAACCTGGCGATTGTGACACGAAAGATAGACTCATAAGAAATAATGTAGGGATTATTTATGTATGACTGCCTAGATATATGAGGATTGGGATTTTATTTAGGGAACAAACCCAGTAACAAGGTCCATAAAAGTATATGTGCTTTACGGATATTTGGATACATAATTTAGGACTTAATCCTGAGAAGTATTACCAAATTAGAGGGGACTTATGATTGGGTTTTATTCCTAAGAAGGAATCCCAGATAAAAAAGAAATTAAGACTGGGGATTACTCCTGAAAAGGAGTCCCAGGTTAAGGGAATTTAGAATTTGAGGCTTACTCCTAACGAGGATACCCAGATTTGGGAACTTGGGGCTTACTCAAAAAGAGGATGCCCATGTTAAATATCTTGTGACTGAGGCTTACTTCTGAGGAGGATGCCAAAATTAAGGAAACTTTATGACTAGGGATTACTATTTAAAATAAGGCCTAGGTTAGGGAACTTGTACTGGGGCATACTCTTGAAAATGAGGCCTAGGTTAAATATCTTCTCATCTTAAAGTATGAGGTTGAAAGAATGAAATTTCTTACCTTAGTGACATAAAGATATGTAAATCACTAGGTTTTGAGAGATGTTCGATATAGTTCCTTTCAGATAAGGAATCCAACAAAGGAACCATGCCGTAAATGACTTTGAAGAGGGTCTTGAAGGCTAAATCATGAAGAGGAGAGGTGGATTTGAAGAAATGAGTTGAATAATTAAGAGGGGAACACCAAAAGAGGTAGGCGCGCAAGTCCTCTTTGGGCGCGCAAGTCCTGTTCGCGCAAGTAAACATGCGCGATACTTGGGTACTTGCACGCCGGTCAACCCATAGGGTAATACTTGGGTGAGGCTTGGCTCAAGCCCTTAGTATTATCCCTAAAGGCTTCCAAAATCGTGGCACGCAGGTTCTGTTGAAGGGATAAGGTGGCGCACAAGTGTTTCCATTTACCTTAAGGGATAGACACTTAGGCGTGAAAATGTGGATTAATTTAAACACTTAGGACTTGTTCCCACTCTTTAGATCTTCCATTATTGGTAAGAAATTACCTTACAAGTGATCAGAATACTTCAAGCAGAGACTAGGGTGCCGAGAGGTTAAATATGACTTTTGGAATTTTTCCTCCTCGAAAGTGGGGGGCCCACAAGGGGTATTTATAGGCCATTGATGACCTTGGGCAAAAATCAAATAGGGATCCCAAGTCACCTGCATGCCCAATATGTTTCACGCAAGTTTACTTGTGCGACCATGATAAAACCTGTGCGGCCCATGCGCAAACAAACCTTGTTCATGCCTTTGTCAATTTTTGATGTTTCTTTAAAGGATGAATCTCTTTGTGATAAGGTATTCCCCTTTTTCAGTCGTTAGACCCTATGATGGAAAGGAGAATCAATAGTCACTCATGAGTGTATGTAATACTACCCAGGGAGCACGTCCAAGGAAAACCAATTGCCTCTCCCGATATGTCACGTAGAACAAAGACATGCACGATGACTCCATCCACAACACCCTCAATTCAAGACTTGTGTTTTCTCCCAGCCCACAAGTAGGTAAAGAATATCAACCAATATCACACATCAGCAATGCATACCATATACAATGAGTTAGGAAATATATCCAATTACCATTAATTCAAACCCATAAATCTTAACATAATAAATTATGCACAAGAATAGGCTCTCTTCTACTAGGAATGGTCACTAGGAAACATGTAATAAGCATAAGAAATGAAGTAAAAATAATATGCACAATGGATTGGCATGTGGAATATAGTGTTAATCATACACATAAGCACAATCCAAGGGGTATAAGGAAATAAAAATAAGGCTCTGTGGCCAAACCTGACACATATCATTTAACTTAATTCAAATTCAACTCAGCAATTTAATTCCTTTATTAAGAGTAAATTACACCTAAAGATGTGCTAACCATTTTTTATAATATAAAATTATCTCTAAGAGAGAATCACACCCATTTGGGAGTCTTAGGTCAAAGTGATCTCCCATAGTGTTTATTCCCCACCCACTCAGGTTGTGCCAGATATTGAAACACATTTAATTTAATTAATACATGAAATTTGAGGTGTCCCTAGAATTTTATGGCATGAAACATAATGTTGCTCCAATTAGAAACCAACAAAACCAGTTGGAAATACTTATACCACCTACCTATAAGTAGTATCACTACAATTGTATGTTGTCGAATCTTGAATCAATCTATGATGAGAGAAATATAACAAATCATCAAACTCCCTAAAACTAGGGTAAAGAAGTTGCACCTAAATTGAAAAATATAATAGTAGAGAAACTTGAAATATGAGGAAGAGGATCATAGATCTTACCAATATCTTTCCAATGGATTTCCCTGTGAGTTATTTGGTTGAGAAATGAGGGAGATATCATAAAACCTATAAGTAAAAAAGAGAAATGAATTGGAAAAGAGAGGTAGAGGGGGGGGGGTTAAGATTTTAGGTTCATTATGTGTATACTACTAATTTTACCATCATAGATAAGGGTGAACAATTTAGTACATGGTTTGACAAACTGTGTGCCCACCATGCAAATGACCTTAGTCCAAGAGGCCTGTAGCACCTCACAACCATGAACTTTGGGGTCACAAGGTTGTAGAAAAACCATGTGCCCCCCTGTACCCCAATTCCTCATAGTATATAGTTTAGGGAAACCCCACGGTCTAGGATTCATGATCTCTACTATCCACATGGCATAATCTACATTTTCAAATTTCAGGGCTCCGGTCTCTGAAGGAGCCTTAGGCACCCTAAGAACCTCCTTGAATCCCTTATGAATCAATATTAGGGATAATGAAAAGAATGAAAAAAACTAACGGTTCATACCTTTGAGAATATCTAGTACGTTAAAACCTCCCATATTTAAGATTACTCGACCCTGAGTTACCCTTTTGTGGGAGGTAAGGCTTCATCTGAGAAGAGTTCTGGGCACTGCACATTTAAATCGGTATCCAACTATGTGGTCTCATCCTATACCAAGCCATGCTTCCATAGCACCCAGACCAAAGGAACTAACCATCCCCAGAAAGACTTCATGCTTCTGTCACCAATATGTATCATATTATCCATTAAGGAGGTATTCTCTGCCAGATAAATATCCTTGAGGTCAAACAAATGAGATATGTTAGCATGATATCATTGAAGTTACAATATGTGAAAGATGTCATTTATGGAACAGTACCTCTGAGGTGAAAAAAAATGATAGAATTTAGGCCTAACTCTCTCCTTTATCTCGATTGTCTCAAAATATGAGGGAGATAACTTTCCTTGTATCTGAATTCATCTATTTCCTAATCTATAAAACACACATAAAAAGACCCAAGGTCCCACCATGAACTCTAGAGGTCTACCAAAATATTCAGTATAATACTTCCGCCTAGATTGAGCTATATTGATATACTTATAAATCATCTATACTTGCTTTGAAGTCTCCTGAATGATATGAGGTCCCAGTAGTGTTACCTCACCTTCCCCTAACATGTATAGAGGTAAACGACATGACCTACCATAAAGGGCCTCATAAAAATCCATTTAAATCATTTTTTGAAAACTATTGATGTATGAAAACCCAACCATAGGTATATGTTTCTCACATGAACCATTAAAATCAAGGATACATTCTTGGGGTATATCCTATAACACCTATATTGCCCAGTTGGACTTTATTTCGTTTGATGGTGATATGTCGTACTCAAGAGAAATTTCGTACACAGAACCTTCTGCAAACATCATTAAAAACATGAGGTAAACCAAGCATCTTTATTTGAAATTAGAATGGGTAACACCATGAAGGTCCACTATCCCTCAAATTTGATGTCTCTCAAGATCATTAAATGATAAGGTCTCCCAAATTGTTTATAGGTGTGAAACCTTGGTCATCCTGTCAATGATCTTCCATACTACATCACTTCCTTGAGGTGATCTTGAAACTCCTGTGATTAAATCCATTGTGACATCATTTCATTTCCACTTAGGAAAGGATTGAGGTTTTATATGTTCATCAGGTCATTAGTGATTTTCCTTTAACTACTAATATGTGGAACATCAAGTGATAAATCCTACAATATACCTCTTCATAGATACCCACCAAATTTGATTACATATATCATAGTACATCTTGGTAATACAATGATAAACTACCCAAATAGAGGCATGCAGTTACCTCATAAACACATCCCGTATATATGAATGCAGCCAAACATGCCCATAGAAGGGTAAGGCCTCATTTTCACCAATGACCCAACCTAGAGGTTGGTTCACTCTAATGATGCTATCCCTCAATATGAGACCTTCAGAATCAGATATTTTCTTCATATGAACACTCTTCAGAAGAAAGGATGTCACTTACAAAGCTGCTAAGACCAGTTTCACATGCCACTCCTGAACCTCTAAATGCATCTCAGAGAAAAAATCCATCTAGTACCACTCACTAGTTGCCTTTGTGATATACTATGTCTGAGTCTTCCAACTCAAGGCATCAACCACAACAATAACCTTTTCAGGTGTATATTCAAGATGAAATTCAAAGGATTTCAGGCATTCAACTAAACTTTACCACCCCAGATTCAAGTCTCATAGTGTGGATATGTATTTGAGATTTTTTTGATATATGTAAACAATGAATCACTTGCCCAATGGATAATTCCTGCAATAACATAGATCATGAAACATGATTTCTAAATATAGTTCATGCATAGGGTAATTTTGTGAATAAGGTATCAGTTGGTTGGAATCATACACTATAACCTATATCCTTACATCAAAACCACTCCTAGCCTATTCTATGAAGAATCACGGTAAAAAAAACCTCTTAACAACTCTAGAAGAATCAGGATTAGATCTGAAGTGAGTATTCCCTTTAACTCATGAAAACCAGTCTCATAATCCTTATACCAAATTAATTTCACACCCATCTTGGTCAACTCATAAGTGGTGATTCCAAGCATGATAAATCCTTGATGAATTTTTTATAATATCTATCTAGCCCTAAGAAAATACGTATATAAACACATTATGGGACTGATCCCAAGAAACCATGATGATCACCTTATTTGGGTCAATAGATATGTCTTCCATAGATACGATATGTCACATGAATTGAACCATACTGATTGAAGAGTGGAATTTAATGAGCTTTTCATATATATAGTCCTCTCTTAGTGTAATCAACATGATATCAAGATGATTGGCATGGTTTTTTCTAATGAAAAAATACACCAAGATGTCATCATTGTAGAATACCACAAAGGAATCAAGGCACATATGAAAACTCCAATTCATCTTATCCATAAAGACATATGTAATGTTTATCAAACTGAACATTATAACCAAATACTTGTACAATAAATACCTACTTTGAACACTGTATGTGGTATGTGTGATTTATTTACAGACACCTGATGGTAGCCCGACCATAAATTGTTCTCGGAGAAAACCAAAACTCATTATAGTTGGTGGAAGAGTTAGTTTATAAGAGGTAGTGGAAAATGGTAATTCTCCATAATCTATTTCAATAGGTGGTAATCCATTCAAAATATAAGGGTACCATTATCCTTGTTGGTGAAAAGGACCGGTGAACCCTGTGGAGATATGATATTTTAGATAAAAACATTTCCCTCTTAATCTTCATGTTTCATCTTGAGTACCTAGAGATCTATAGGTTCCATCCTATAGGAATTAAGGGACACATGTGATGAAGCTAGAACCAGAATGATGGCAGACTCAACCTCTCTCACCATAGGTAAGATGTAGAAATCACCAGGGAAGAAATCTATGAAATGATCCACTATAGGAGAGAACTCTACTAACTACATTCTGCAATCACTCATAAAGAGAAAACCCATTTGATCTGTCACTTCACCTAGCCTAGTACACTTGGGTCTAGCTAAAATTTCACGGATATACCATTCTCCACTACATATCTACATGATTCTATCAGGTGATATGGAGGACAATTTCCGGTGATTGAAATTCACTTGGGAATGGTACGACACAATCCATTCCAAACCGTGAATGATGTCGAATTCGGTCATCATGAGGAAAAAGAAACTCTATAAGAAGCAATACCCTCCCATATCATGGGTAAAATCCTTGAACTGGATTATTTCCTCTAATATGACCCCTAACAGCATGTCGAGAGACATAACGCCACATAAGTACTCAATTTCAAGGTCCAGAAATATCAAAATCAAAATAGATATAAAAGTGTGTGATGCACATATATCAAATAAGAGGAAAACAAAACTAGAGGATACTAGAATAGTTACTCTAACTATAGATGGCCCCAAACTCTACTCCTCTAGTGTAGGAAACACTATATAGATATGGACTGAACTGTGAGCCTAAGATGTTGTCTGACTAGCCTGGGTAGATCCTGTCACGACCCGTCCTCGGGGCCCATGTCGTGACTACCTGAACCCCACCTCCCATAGGCCAGGGGCTGGCGACTAGCACCAAGGCATAAATTCCAACAAAAAGGGGAAGGCATTGGCTTTATATGTAAACAAACACCACAGAGTCAGCCAGAAGATGTGAACACTAAGTAAAACTGAGTACAAAGCTAAGTGCAGAAAGTAAATGGGAAAGAATACAAACCCAAACTGAAAGTAAAGTAAAACTGTAAAGAAAGTACAACAACTGAAAGTAAAGCAGCAACGTCGAGCCATCCACTGGAAGTCACACATGGAGGGTGGGTACAGATAGCCTTATCATCTCCTCGGTTCCGGTTGTCTGCTCCGTGTACGTCCCGCCCAGCGGTCCACCTCCACGTACTGACTGCTCCACAAGCCTCAACCACGATCAGCGTTGTCCTTCGTTTGCATCTAACACAACGTAGTGCGGGCATAGCCCATGAAGGGGTGAGTATACGCTACTCAGTAGGGACCCGAAGACCCCCGAAGGTCCCCGATAATCCACAAAGGAAAATACACAAAGGAAAGGTACAATCACGAAGTAACAACCAACACTACTTAGGTATATGCCCATACATATACCAAAGTCATCAATTCCAGTTTGGCTCCAACATCCAAGCCCATGTTCAATCACGTCCACATAAGATTACAACCCATAACACAAGGATAGAAGTCAATCATATCGAAGATATTGATTGAAGTCAAGACTCATCTCACACAGGTATACCTCTTCGGTGATAGAGATGATCATATATAGCCACTGATTCATCTAAGCTGGGACCCACGTAGGATACTAAACCAGCTACTCTGCCAGACCCACATAGGATAGTATGAATAGAGTCAGAAACTGCCAGACCCACGTAGGATTCAAGAACGGTAGTCATATCCATCGAACCCACCTAGGATTTCAGTACGGTCTTCATCACTGCCAAACCCACATAGGATTTCAGTGCAGTCTTCATCTCCGTCAAACCCACATAGGATTTCAGTACGGTCTTCATCACTGCCAAACCCACATAGAATTTCAGTGCAGTCTTATTCTCCATTGAACCCACAATGGATTTCAGAACGGTCTTCATCGCTGCCAAACCCACATAGGATTTCAGTGCAGTCCTCATCTCCATCGAACCCACATAGGATTTCAGTACGGTCATCACAGTCGGAGCCAGCTCTAGGGTTCCTGCACATAGCATGCTCTTTCTGGAAGGGTCCACTCCACAAGAAAAGGGGGCGATACATCAACTGAAACGTAGTCCGGAGTTGATGTATCTCAAAGTTCTGTCTCGACAAGAGGAACTCAACGTGACAGACGACACGTCGATCAGACGCCCGGTCTGAGAGTTATTGGCTTTTTCGTTCTAGAGGCCCGGTTGGTTCTAAAGTCAAACCAACCCGAACGCACTCCAACTGCCTCCAAACCTCGAGCAGAGTAAGCCAAAAGGTCCGTATCACTAAGAGGAATCCAACAAAGTCGACGGAACGTCAATCGGACGTCCGGAGCTCAAGTTATAAGCGTTTCCGCACCGAGGGCCCGATTGGTTTCATGTTCGAACCAACCCGGCCATACACAAATTTCTCTGAAACCTTGAGTGTAATATACCAAAATTACCATCTCGATCCAAGTATCACATCGCAACTGACGGTGCATTGATCGGAGGTCTGAAGCCCATGATATGGGAAAAAGACCAGAAGTGGTCTGAAAATGGGGGGTCTGAGCCCGGTCCGACCTGGCCCAACCCCCCCTGGGTCGGCCCGAACCGGGTCCACCTGAACCAGGTCCGAGTCCAGCCCAATAAGGCGCGGCCCGGTCCGGCCTGGGCAGCCCGGCCCAGTGCGGCCGGTGAGGCCCGGGGCGGCTCGGCGCTGGGCGAGCGGGGTCGGCTCGGCGCTGGCTGAGCGGCCGCGCAAAGGGGGTGGCTTCCCCCTTGATTGATGCCGCAGCCCCCGTGTGGGGGCCAATTTTTTTCAGCGGACGCGGCCCAGCGCCACGTCCCCCCCTCGGTCCCGCGTGGCCGCGGGACCAGTCACCTGCCGCCGTGACTTCAGCAGCGACGGTTCCTCCTGGCGGCACTCCAAGACGCCACCGGTGTAGTCTGCGGGCCATCAGAGTTTCTCCAGTGGTCTATTTTCAATTTCGTCAGTGCCGACGTTCATCTCGGGTCTCACACTTTACTGCAGAATCATCAAACCGCCTCTGTGGACCATTCCGTCATCGCCCATTGATCCGCCGTCAATTAATCAATTTACGGAGTCTTCGAATCGCCTCAACGGTCCCGTTTCATCGCCGCCCAACGTTCCGCACATCAATAACAGAGAATCGGTGGGTTCAGACTTGTTCATTGGTCCGCACCCACCGCGTTAGGGGTTCAAACAACTTCCAACAATTTAATTATATGCTAAGGATATAATTCACAAAAATTAAATTAAACCAAACCCCCTACCTTAAGCGTTGTTGAACGAAGGTTCGTCGCGGGAAAGAACGTCGCGGAAGAAGGCGTCGTGGAAAAAGGCGTCGCGAAGAAGATAATCGTCGGTGTGATGGTACACGGCGTCGCATCGTCAATCTCCGAGGCTTAGGCGTTCTTCGTCGCCCTTCATCGGAGGCCGGCATTCTTCTTCGGTGACAGTGCGTTCTTTGCGTTCTTCAAGGAGGAAGATGAGGATTCCAAGACTTGGGCTCTCCTTTCAAATTCTTCTTGCACAACAAAAGCCACATAATAAAATAAGGCGTTGCCTTATTTTATTACTCATTCAATATGTTTTTGAAATTCAAAAATAGATCACGATTTAATTTTTGAGCGTTGACCATTTAATGAGGCATTTAATAATTAATTAAATGCGAGAGTTGACTTGGCATTTAAGAGGGGGTGTGGGTGAGTTACATAATTAAATGCACGTGGGAGGTAAAAAGGAAATTAAAGGGGGTGGGGCTCGTGTTGGCCCCACATTACTAATATCCTACCTAGGAGTTAGGATATCAGTGGGTCCAACTCCAACCACCATTCCTAGGTTAACAATACTTAGAATAAAAATAAAATCTGTCGCACAATATTTTATTTTATTCTTTAGTTAACCCAAAATAATTAATAACCTCACCCGAGAAAACGCAACTCCAGAAAAGGTGTTCTTAACCAATTACTGGCGATGTGTTTCCATTGATGCCCTCATATCTCGATTCTGAGCACCGGTTCAAAAGTTAGGAAAACCCGCTCGTTCGTTTACGGAACGTACCCGAGATAAACATCGGAAAATGATTTCGGACACACCGGGCCTCAGAATAAGGTGCCGTCAGAAACTGTGTTCTTGTAAAATCCCAAAGAAAATTAAAAAAAATTCCATTGAATTTTATGGGACATTACATTACTCCCACCTCTGGGCTTTACGTCCCCTTAAAGATACATCATAAACTAGAAGAACAAATGTGGGTACTGTGCACGCATCTGAGACTCCCGCTCCCAAGTGCTCTCCTGGAGGTTTCCATGCTGCCATATGATGCGCACTAGAGGTATCGACCATCCACATAGGACCCACTCCCGTCGATCCTCGATCTCCACCGAGACCTCCGAAAAAGTCTCCCCATCGTCAACGTCCATCTCCCCATGGTCGATGATATGCATCGGGTCATGCACCTATCTCCTCAGCTGAGATACGTGGAAGACGTCGTGCACCCGGTGCAACTGAGGTGGTAGAGCTAGGCGATAAGCCACCTCTCCTATCCTTTTGAGGACCCGGAATGGTCCGATGAAGCGCGGAGATAACTTTCCGCCTCAGAAAAATCTCTGTAATCCACGTTGAGGTGAGACCCGTAAGAAGACGTGGTCACCGTCCTCGAACTCCAGTGGCCTACGCCTCCTATCAGCATAAAACTTCTGCCGGATCTGAGTTGTCCTCATCCCCTCCTGGATGACCTGGACCTTCTCTGTCGTGGCCTGGACCATCTCTGGTCCCACAAGTGCAGACTCCCAAGGGTCTGTCCAGCAGAGAGGTGATCTGCAAGGCCGCCCGTACAATGCCTCGTATGGTGCCATCCCGATGGTGGAGTGGTAGCTGTTGTTTTACGCGAACTCCACCAAGGGTAGATGGTCCTACCAGCTACGACCAAAGTCGAGGAAACATGCATGGAGCATGTCCTTGAGAGTCTGAATGGTCCTCTCCATCTGACCATCTGTATAAGGGTGAAAGGTGGTGCTCAGACGTAGCTGCGTCCCGAATGCCTCCTACAACCCCTTCCAAAGCCGGGAAGTAAAGTGAGCATCTCGATCGGAGACGATATATGATGGCACACCATGAATCTATACAATCTCATGAACTTAGATACGTCCCAAGATCTCTACTGAACCCTGCACTCTGATGGGTAAGAAGTGGGATGACTTGGTGATTCGGTCGACAATCACCCAAATGGAGTCATGACCTCTGGAAGTGCGTGGTAGTCCAGTCACGAAATCCATAGATATCCCATCCCACTTCCACTCCGGGACCTCCAAGGGATGTACCAAGCCTGCTGGTACCTGGTGCTCTGCCTTCCCCTACTGGCAGGTGAGACATCGAGAAACGAACTCTGCCACAACCTTCATCACACCCGGACACCAGTGCTGTCGTCTAATATCCTGGTACATCTTCGCCACTCCAGGATATACCTCCAAAGGACAAGTGTGAAACTCTCTTAGCACATCATCCTGGAAAGCAACTGGTACCGTGGTACATCCTATTAAAAGGACATTGTGATCTACTCCTATAGAGAATCCATCAGGTGCCTGTCTTGAGGATATTTGCGCACGCCGCGTCTCACAGTCAGCGTCCCCACGCTGTGCCTCTCTGACCCGCTACAATAGTGTATGAGTAACTGTGAGTGACTGAAGGAAGGCTGCTCTATCTCTATCCATGATGGATATCTGCAAAGCGGCTAGCTACTCCGTCGCCTCACCGAGTAGCTGAATGCTCGTCCTCATACTGAGGACATCAGCAACCACCTTCCCCTTTTCAGGAGTATAGACTATCTCAAAGTCATAGTCTAGGATGAACTCAAGCCATCTCCGTTTTCTTAGATTTAGGTCCTTCTGCGAAAAGATGTACCTGAGACTTTGGTGGTTAGAGTAGACTGTAAAGTGCTCACCCATCAGATAGTGTCGTCACATCTTCAGAGCGAAGACCACTGCTGCTAACTCCAGGTCATGGGTAGCGTAGTTCCGATCATGCTGCCTCAACTGACGTGATCCATAGGTGATCACGGCCCGCTCCTGCATTAGGAAACACCTGAGTCCAGTCCCTGATGCATCGCAGTAGAATACGTACCATACTCCCTCCTCCGGTAGCCTCAAGATAGGTGTGCTGGTCAATCTCCTGGAAGCTACTGGAAGCTCTGCTGACATCTGTCTGACCACACGAATGGTTTCCCCTTCTTCGTCAAAGAGGATACTGGTGTCGCAAATCTGGAAATGTCTTGTACAAATCTCCAGTAGTACGCAGCTAGCCCCAAGAAACTCCGCACCTCCGTCACTCTCCTGGGTGGCTCCCTAGCTATCACTATCTTGATCTTCGCAGGATCCACCACAACTCCCACCTCAGAGATGACGTGTCCCAAGAAGTGAACCTCACATAACCAGAACTAACACTTCGAGAGCTTTCCATAAAGCTGGTGCTCTCAGAGTGTGTCTAGTACAACCCGCAAGTGGTAGGTGTGCTCCTCCTCATTGGTCGAGTATATCAATATGTCGTCGATGAAGACCATGACAAATCGATCGAGGTAGGGATGAAAGATCCTGTTCATGAGACTAATGAACACAGCTGGGGCGTTGGTTACGCCGAAAGGCATAACCAAGAACTCATAGTGGCCATACCGACATCTGAAGGCCGTCTTCTGCACATCCTCATCTCGAACTCTGAGCTGATGATAACCTGATCTAAGGTCTATCTTTGAGAACCACCACACCCCCTTGAACTGATCGAAGAGATATTTAATCCTCAGTAGCGGATAATTGTTCCTCAAGGTCACATGGTTCAGGTGACGATAGTCGACACACAGTTGCCAGCTCCCGTCCACCTTCTTGGCGAACAATATCGGGGAAGCCCAGGGTGAAACACTGGGTCAGATGAATCACTTGCCCTAAAAGTCCTCCAACTATACCCGTAGCTCTCGAAGCTCAACGGGGGCCATCCGATATGCTAGAGTGGATATCGGGGCTGTCCCGGGGTACATGTCAATATAAAATTCTACCTCTCTGTGAGAAGGTACTCCTGGAACATCGTCAGGGAAAATGTCCGCATACTGATCCACCACTATAGGAAAACTAGGACTCTGCACGTCAACTTCTCCTAGGATGAGGCTAGCCAACTGATGAGTGATGGGTTGTCCTCTCCTCTGCGTGAGTCCATCCTACGCTGCAAAGGCTCCCTTCTCGTCGGTGAAGGTAAACCCTGCTCCCATCGGTGCGTACACACCGTACCTTGCGCCTAATACAGTCAATCTGAGCATGGACTGTAGATAACCAATCCATGCCCAAGATGACGTCGTAAGGCCTCGACTCCGCTACAAGAAGATCCTAGCCGAAGCTCTCGCCTCCTAGAGTAAGCTCACACTGCCGGCCCCAGTGCGTAATCATCGAGTCTGCTCCCATAAGAGTCTCTAGCCATAAGGATTGAGCCAAAGGCTCCATCAGAATCCCCGAGCT
Source organism: Viscum album (assembly GCA_963277665.1). Lineage (NCBI taxonomy): Eukaryota > Viridiplantae > Streptophyta > Magnoliopsida > Santalales > Viscaceae > Viscum > Viscum album. The sequence continues at coordinate 806,545,430 of OY728126.1, read as the reverse complement.
CTGAACAAGGGCAGCGGCAATAAAGGAATGACTCGCTCTTGTGTCTATAAGAACTGCAGTAAGGGTGGAGTAGACACAGATCGTACCTTGAATCATCTCGGGCGCGCCATGGTTGTAGGCCTCTACTGCCTAAAGCTAAGCCTATCTCTGCCCGCCAGCTCCCTGTGGCTTGGGTGGACCTCCTGGTGGTGGTGGTGGTAAAGCCTCAAAGTGTCGCCCACCACCTGCTGCTCGGCCAGCTCCCCTTCCTCGTCTGCCTGCTCTCAGCAGACCGCCACAGTCAACCCTCTGCCTCTGCCTGGATGGCCCCTCAACCGTCTGATGCTCCTCTACACGGCGGGTCGGGCAGTCATGAGCCATGTGACCCTGCCCGCCGCATGAGTAGCACTACTTGCTCCTCGGAAGGCTGGCTCTACGCCATGTGCCCTTCACCTCTGAGCCAGTGTCCTGAGGTCATCTTCCTAATGGTCCGGTCCACCTGGACCCCTGTGACATCCATCGACTTCCATATACAGACGACTCTTCTACATGCCACCCTGCTGTAGGTCTCACTACTGGAATTGGCTCAGTAAGAAAACTCTCATTGAGAAGAGCTCGCTCCAGTACTCCTGCCTGTTTCAGAATGCTGAGGGAGATCATCGATGCCCTGATCTCATGCCTCAGTCCCTGCTCGAAGGTCCAGGCCCGGAAGAATGGGTCTCGTACCATGTCCGTCGAATAACACGAGAGGTAGGTAAATATCACCAAGTACTGGGTGATCGTCATGCTGCCCTGTCGTAGCTATAGAAGCTCTTGGATGTGCACCGCACAGAGGGTGGCAGGGATGAACTCCAAGTGGAAGAGGCTCTCGAAGTCCATCCAGAGGAGTGATGCCTCGTCGTGCACCCGGAGCATCTAGCTCCATCATCTACCTGCTGTCGCGTTCAGGAGGCTCGCTGTGAGGATCACCATGAGGTCAGCTGGTGTCCCCACAAACCTGAAAACTCGCACAACTACCTCCAGCCAATCCTCGGCTTCCTGAGGGTCCATCTCCCCACGGAACCTAGGCGGTCTCTGAAGCTGAAACTCATACAGTGCACTAAGGAGAAGTGCACTGTCAACAGCTGTGGCTGGTAGCATCGGTGGCTCAGCGGGTAGAGGTTTCTCCGGTGCCTCCGCTATCAAAGGGCCCTGCACCGAGGCCTCATCGCTCGGTGGCCTGTCGTCTCTCACAATTCTCAGAACCCTAGATGGCTGCCATCATGGGGCCCTCCTGAAAAGAAACAGTTTCGCCATGTTCAAACAGTATACCTAGTGAACCGATACAAAGAATCACAAAGAAAACTTTTGAAACACACATGCAATCAATGTTTTCGTGCATTGAGTCGGAAATCAGAAGTTAGGGTCCTAGTGTACGGATACGTCGGCCACCAGACCAACACTGGACTCCCTGGACAGATCACCACACTCAATACCCTTAACACTATTACTTCACATAGAAGAAAGATCAGAGTCCTGAGTTCTGCGGTAGAACAGAACTCCTCTAATGCCAATTTGTCACGAACCGTCCTCGGGGCCCATGTTGTGACTACCCCAAGCCCGCCTCCCATAGGGCAGGGGCTGGTAACTATCACCAAGGCGTAAATCCCGAAAAAGGGGGAAGGCATTGCCTTTATAAGTACACAAACACCACAAAGTAAGCCAACAGATTTAAACACTAAGTAAAACTCAGTACAAAGGTAAGTGCAGAAAGTAAATGGGACAGAATACAAACCAAAACTGAAAGTGAATCACAACTGGAAAGAAATTACAATAAATAAAAGTAAAGCAACAACGTCGAGCCATCCACTGGAAGTCCCACGTGAAGGGTGGGTACAGATAGCCTCCTCAGCTCCTCAGGTCCGGCCATCCGCTCCGTGTACGTCCTGCCCAGTGGTCCACCTCCAGGTACCGACTGTAGAGACCCGAAGCTTAACATACATGGACATTACATTACTTTTGCGGAATACTTAGTACATGACAAAAACACACACACACAAGGACCGTAATAGTTTAGTGTCTTTGGAAACTCAGAATATAATCTTCTAATCATGGTGAAAGATCTTCAACATCTCCCATAATGATCTTCCTTTTTTTACCTAAAACCTTTATTTATATCCTGGGGAAAAGAAAACATAAAAGGGTGAGCTCAAATGCTCAGTAAGGGTAAATAAAAGAAATATCAATCACATCATATACATAAGAACATAACTTTTGTAAATATTAACCTGCAAAAGATATCATAATTTCATAACATGGGATAAATCATAGTAGTGAAATGTAATCCCAATAATCATAACTTAAAACATGAAACTTTGTTTCATACAAACATAATCATAGAGAATCATTTCTTATTAGTCAAGACTCATTTCCAAGACTATCTTAGTGGACAAAGTCCATTTATGAACCGAGTTCACTCCTCGTTTCAGTCCTGTTTCACTGAACCGGTTTAACCTGCCGTTTCAGCCATGTCTATCTCATGAGATATAAAATCTTTACCCAATGCATTGGAGGGAGATATAGGTCCCAACCATCTCATAATGATACCATTCTTATGTGTGCCACAAAATCATAAATCTTACATCATTGCAAAACCCATGTAATAAAAATGGGAATCTTAAACATCGTGACATCATAAAACAATTCATATAAGATAAAGGAATTAATAAAAATAATTACATCACAACATAATCAAATCAATGTAATAATAGGGATAGAAACATAACCCTATATTATCTTAGATGGAAAATAATTTTTATAAAACACTTGAACTCCATTCTTGAGGAAAATATCATTTCTACTTCAAAAAAACATTTTTCCTTTCTTAACATGTCACACAATTTTAAACTAAAAGAAGTTGATTAAAAATAAACTTGAAAACTTGTAAAGGATTCTTCTTGGAAATAATGTTTTAAAAATCCATTCATGTCGTATAAGTTAAAAAAAACATTCTTCTCGTACTTTTGTCGGAAAAGTCAAAAAGTACCTCGTATGAAAAACGACAAAAGATTCCTTTCATATCTTTTAGTAAAAACTCACCAAAGGGTAAAATTGGATTTAAATAATTTTAGGTGGATGAAAACTATATTAAATATTGAGGAAATATGGATGTGGATGATAAAATACACCCCAGTAAATACCAAAGTATAAACAATATCGGATAAAATGAGATTGTGATATTATCCCTTACCTTAGGTCTGATTTGCTTTGTAAGTGTCCGAACCTCCTATATAATGATTTAAATAATGTCATTGACTTATTCCAGAATCATAGTAATTGTTATGATATCATATATGGTTCACTTATGACTTTATTTTACCCATTCTTTTGTAAATTCCATGTTAAAGAGCATTTTGGGTAAAATCGTTTCATTTGTCGTCCGTGTTTTGACATGTAATTATTCATATGATTACTTAGATCATGATTACTTAATTCTAGAATCTAAAACATTATTTATATATAATATATATTCAGAATATACATATATATAATAGATCAGTAAATGGAAAGAAATACACCGTTCATGGAGACGGTAGGCCGTACGTACGCATGAACGCTGTTTTCGTTTCCTTATTGAGTTGAATGGAATAAAGTAGATGAAATAAATATATATACACATAAATCCAGTATCATTATTATGTCATATATTTCATTATTACTTATTATATATACTTTATAATCATTCATGAATGGTTAATGTGGAGAATGAATCTCATCACGTCGTGGAGATGGTAGTCCGTACGTACGCACGAGCGATGATATCGTTCTCATGATTGTGGAATTGTATTTAAGTGTATGTATACTATTTCAGAATCAATATCACTTTACAATAATCATATATAGTTATTATGTACACCATTATACCCATCCAAATAAGGTGGTGGTGGAAAATAGATTACACCACGGCGTGGAGACGGTATTCCGTACGTACGCACGCGTGATGATTTTATTTTCCGTAGGATGGATAGATGGTGAAATAGGGTTGTTTCATAATTATAATAACATATCAATATATGAGTGATACTGATGTTATTACTTCATAATGAAACAACCTAATAAGAATAAGTGTAAGAAGAAATAAAGTTGAAAGAATCGGTAACGGACATTACCTCTTCTTTGAAGCGCCTCTTTGAGATCTCCTTTTAGGGAACTAAAATTGGTCTTTGAGGAAGACCAGAACATCGAGGATGTTTCTATGGAAGTGGAGAAGAGAATTTGGCAGGGGTTGGCCGAGCTTGAAGGCTCAAAGTGGTGTGAGGAAGAGAGGGAGGAGGTGCCTTTTATAAGGGAGGAGAGGGGCACCTTTGGAATTACAAAAAATATTATTTTAGTATAAAGCCAAATTCGGTTTTGAATAGCTCCATATTGATTTATTTCGAAGATAAGGTGGGGATGGGTCGAAATAATCTCATACAATAGAATTTAGACAAGTTTAGGTTCTTATTTCAACCTTATCATTTAGATTTAACATTAAGTAAAATAATTTTACTTTTACTGTGTCTTCTTGTGTTCTTATACTATAAGGTTAATAAACTTACTATAAGCAGAAAAACGAACCCCAAGTTATTTATTATTAATATATATAACCTTATATAAGTCATTTGGACGAACCATATATTTTTAGGAATAAAATAACAATTACTAATATAATATTTGTTTTAAAAACTATTTTATGTCAATTTTGACACTATTTAGTAACTGAATTTTGTGAAAATCATAACAGAAATATTAGTTCGAAAAAAGTTACTTAAATCAATACTAACATGTAATATTAACCTAGAAAATTAGTGTAATTCATAAAAAGTCTCAAATTATATTTATTTTGGTATTTATAACATCAATTATGTCAATATTTCATTAATAAGATAATTATTCCATCATCTTTGTGTCATAAATAAATTAAATTATTTAATTTCTAAAAATTACAAATAAAATACCATTATGTAGGAAATATTTTTATATTTCTAATGAATATTTATAGTCTAATTTATCATATGTATAACCCTATATTAAAAATGATATACTTATTAAACTTTGATTTTAAATATTTTAACCATTCTTTAAATAAATTAATAATAAATGTCCTAATCTAATCCAAGTGGGCCTAAATGGTCATATTTTATTCCTAAGGTTGTTTTTGGTCGAATTACACTTATCCAATAGAATTAGAACATGTGTTAGGGTAATAATAAAATCATTTTTACCCTTAATTACCCTATTTACTTTTAACTGTGGTAAAAAAAAGTATAACGTTACTATTCACCAAAAATTATTTTCATCTCATTGAACCACATTTTACTTACTGACATCAACCGTGTCTCTCGGATTTTTGAAATTCCACTCACAGAAGCGGTAAAATTAAGTTTTATGAAATGGTCATTTTTTTAACTACCACATAGTGGTTTCACTATTCATCAAAAATTGAAAGTTTCCATAAAAATACCATAAATTAGGCCTAAGATATATTTGATATTATGAACTGAAAAATGATGTCTATTTTACAAAATTCAAAACATATCAATTGAATTACTTAATTTAAAAATTAATTACCGTCGTCAAAAGAAATAGCATGTTAATAAGAGATAATAACTACAAAAGATTGACACTTGTTTATGTCTGGTTTAAATGTGAAATTACATCCAATGACCAACATTGTATTAAATTGTAAAAATATATTATAAATATACTTTAAAACAACTCATATTAATAATTTATCACTATTAATTATTTCGATTAAAAAGGTTGTTTTTAATTAAAATTTAGTAATTTTCACTATTCATCAGAAAATGAAAGTTATCCGAAAAGTACCAAAATTTCACCCTAAGCTAATTTCGATATTCCGAATCCAAAAATGAAGTCCATTTTGAAAACTAAAATTTACAAAATTTCAAAAAGTGGTTATTACTATTCATAACGGCTAGTTTTAATAATATTTTAATAGCATATTGTTGTTTAGTGAAACTCGTTATTGCGTACTACACATGCTATCGGGGAAGGTCGCGATTGCGTGTAATACAAGGCAAGTCAAGGATGTGTGTTGTGCAAGCTCCTTTTAGTTTAGCGTACAACACAAGACATTAATGAAATTAAAAAGAATATTTTTCATAAAATCTCGGGGTGTTACATTCTACCCCCCTTAAAATGAATTTCGCCCTCGAAATTTGTCGGGGTTATAAATGGTTTACTACTCAAAAGATTCTTTAATAGAAACCCACATCGTAAAAAGGAATACCAAAACCAATCTTTAAAAGCAAACGTATGAAACGTAACGGTTACCCAAATAAACTAATCACTGGGTTTCCACATAGGTGAAAATATGGATATGGAAGAGAAATCTAACCATCATGTTTTGATGGAGAGTGGTAGAGAACATGGCTATGGAAAAGACAACAATCACAAGGCCATCAATTTTTTACGATCTAAGGTACCATCTGATTCATCAGATATAAGATCACTAGGACAACATTTTTGGTTTTCAAGATCATTTCCCTAAAGTTGATGAAATTGGAATTAGAAGAAATAGTTTTGTGATTTTGGTATAGTCTCACCATTGGTAATTCTTTGGAAAATTTCCTCTTCATCTCTTAAATGAATGAAGTTGAATTTTTCATTCATGATTTGTTAGAAGATCATGTGATAGAATGATGGGTCATTCCATCTGTCTCAAAAAAAGGTTAGAAAAGTTATCAAAACTTAGATAAGTCCATCTATAGTGAGATTAATCATATATGGTTCTTAAAATGGACTTATACTTCATATATCATACTGCTTAATATAATAAAACTAGTTTCTACTAAATAGAGACTTCCTGTAGGCCAGTGGTAGGCGATAAAGGCCAGTCGTACTTCGGTTGTGGGTTCGATCCCCACAGCCTTGTCCGACGTGATGGGCTGTCACCCATCCTGCAGGTTGTACTTTTTCTAAAACTACATTACTATAACATCCCATAAATACTATCAAAAAAAAGTTCTATCCTTAAACAATACTAACTTAGGTCCAACATAATCCATTCCAATCTTTAGGCTTATCTAAAATACTTTGGTCCAAGCTCATAGTATAAAGAAAATGATTACTTGAAATGTCACATAACAATCACATGAATGCCATCATTTATCCCCCATATATCATAAGATATTTCTTGTTGGTCAAATTAAAAACATGTCAATACCTTAATCATGTATTATATTAAAGAATTAATACCCATTAATTGAACCATAGTGAAAACATGAATGCAGTGAAAAGTTAACTCTTTCCACGTACCAAAATCCAAAAATTCTATATACTCAAACCATGATATAAACTTCTCCTTATATCAGTCATGAGCTCATGAATACAGTCAAACATTTCATTTTTTCGTTTTCCTTTCATTATGCACATATCAACTTTTTTTTCTCCAAAAATATCTCAATCAAATTCTATGGTTACTGGTACCATTGAAAACCACAATAGATCAATACATAAATATTCCAATATTCCACTATACTATATACAACATTATTTTGGAATCCCATTACATAAACACTTAATAATTCCACCACATCGTTTTCATATTCAACATCGTCAATAGTGATCGCATGCGACTTCCCTTTGTCCTTTTCCTTAAGTGGTTGCTCATGTCGATCATCACTAACCCTTGGATTAGGGCATTTATTAGCATAATGCCCCATTTTCTTGCACTTGAAGCATTGGAGTGTTGGTGGTGCGTTCTCTGCAGTCTTTACTTTATTCACATCATTAGAAACCCTTTTTCCATTACTTCGACACTCAGCTGCTCGATGACCTTCTTTTCCACACTTAAAACATTTTATAGTCTGTTTAAGACAATCTCCACCATGCTTCGTTCCACACTTTGAGCATAAGGAAACATTCATATTATTTTCACCATTATTCTGAGATTTTTCCTTGAAATCAATCTTTCATTTCTTGTCAAAACTATGAGATGGATAAGTAACACCAACTTCCATTACTACCTTAATAGCACAACACACAATTTCTTTATAGCTACTGAAGTCTCTTATAGCTAATGCCCTTCGAAGATTTGGTTTTAAGCCACTGAAGAATTGATCAACTTTACTTTCAGTTTGGATGATAAATCCAAATGCATACCTTGCAAGCCTTGTAAAATTCGCTTCGTATATACCAACAGATTCATCATCTTTTTTTCTTTAGTTCAAGAAACTCCTTCTCCATCATTGTTCGAAGAATACGAGGGAAGTACTTATTGAAAAATAAGTTCTTTAACTCGTCTCATTCCATGGACTCAATTTCATCTCTTGGCCTCGTATTCTTGATAATATTCCACCATTGATCAGTATCACCTTCCAAACGATACACTTCTAAGATGACTTTATCATGTTCATAACATTGAAGAACTGAAAATATCTTTTCAGTAGTACTGATCCATTGTTCAGCAACAAGTGGATCAAAAGACCCACTGAAAGGAGGGGGACGTTGCCTCATGAAGGACTCAATAGAATATTGTTCCCTTCTCTGCTCATTTGGAAGTCCAGAATGATTCATAGCTTGTGTAAGTATAGAAATAAGATTTTTCACTCCATCTCCCATAACATTTTTTTGTTCAGGAGGACAATCATTGCATTGTCCATTACATTAATCAACACGGTTCCTTCGGGTTCCATCCATCGTCTAAAACCCAAAAAGAATAGTGTGAGAGGAAAAAATAACGCTAGGGAAAAAATATAATAAAGGGGGAGTAACTTCAATATCTAACATATTGGGTTACCGTAATTCTAGTACTATGACCTATAATTATACTTAACCTTAGGGACATCCCTAGACATACCTTAGAAATATCTCTAGGGATCTCACTAAAGTTCTCGCATCCTAATTTCCAAAGGTTGACTAAACCTTTCCTCTAATACCAACTATAGAGACCCGAAGCTTAACATACATGGACATTACATTAATTTTTCGGAATACTTAGTACACAACAAACACACACACACACAAGGACCGTAATATTTTAGTGTCTTTGAAAACTCGGAATATAATCTTCTAATCGTGGTGAAAGATCTTCAACATCTCCCATAAATATCTTTCTTTTTTTTACCTAAAACCTTTCTTTATATCCTGGGGAAAAGAAAACATAAAAGGGTGAGCTCAAATTCTCATTATGGGTAAACAAAAGAAATATCAATTACATCATATACATAAGAACATAACTTTTGGAAATCTTAACCTGTAAAAGATATCATAATTTCATAACATGGGATAAATCATAGTAGTGAAATGTAATCCCAATAATCATAACTTAAAACATGAATCTTTATGGCATACACACATAATCATAGAGAATCATTTCTTATTAGTCTAGACTCATTGCCAAAACTATCTTAGTGGACAAAGTCCATTTTTGAACCGAGTTCACTCCTCGTTTCAGTCCTATTTCACTGAACCAGTTTAACCTGCCATTCCAGCCATGTCTATCTCATGAGATATAAAATCTTTAACCAATGCATTGGAGGTAGATATAGGTCCCACCCATCTCATAATGATACCATTCTTATGTGTGCCAAAAAATCATAAATCATACATCATTGCAAAACCCATGTAATAAAAATGGGAATCTTAAAAATTGTGACATCATAAAAAAATTAATATAAGATAAAGGAATTCATAAAAATAATTCCATCACAACATAATAAAATCAATGTAATAATAGGGATATAAACATAACCCTATATTATATTATATGGAAAATAATTTTGATAAAACACTTGAACTCCATTCTTGAGGAAAATATCCTTTCTACTTCAAAAAAACATTTTTCCTTTCTTAACATGTCATAAAATTTTAAACTAAAAGAATTTGATTAAAAATAAACTTGAAAACTTGTAAAGGAAGCTTCTTATAAATAATGTTTTAAAAATCAATTCATGTCGTATAAGTTAAAAAAAACATTCTTCTCGTACTTTTGTCGGAAAAGTCAAAAAATACCTCCTATGAAAAATGACAAAAGATTACTTTCATATCTTTTACTAAAAACCCACCGAAGGGTAAAATTGGATTTAAATAATTTTAGGTGGATGGAAACAATATTACATATTGAGGAAACATGGATGTGGATGATAAAATACACCCCAGTAAATACCAAAGTATAAACAATCTCGGATAAAATGAGATTGTGATATTTTCCCTTACCTTAGGTCTGATTTGCTTCGTAAGTGTCCGAAACTCCTATATAACGATTTAAATAATGTCATTTACTTATTCCAGAATCATAATCATTGTTATTATACCATATATGGTTCTCTTATGACTTTATTTTACCAGTTCTTTTGTAAATTCCATGTTAAAGAGCGTTTTGGGTTAAATCGTTTCATTTGTCATCCGTGTTTCGACTTGCAATTATTCATATGATGACTTAGATCATGATTAATTAATTCCAGAATATAATACATGATTTATATATAATATATATTCAGAATATACATATATATAATAGTTCAGTAAATGGAAAGAAATACACCGTTCATGGAGACGGTAGGTCGTACGTACGCATGAAGGCTGTTTTCGTTTCCTTATAGAGTTGAATGAAATTAAGTAGATAATATAAATATATATACACATAAATACCGTATCATTATTATGTCAAATATTTTATGATTACTTATTATATATACTTTATAATAATTCATGAATGGTTAACGTGGAGAATGAATCTAATCGCGTCGTGGAGACGGTAGTCCGTACGTACGCACGAGCGATTATATCGTCCTCATGATCATGGAATTGTATTTAAGTGTATGTATACTATTTCAGAATAAATATCACTTTGAAATAATCATATATAGTTATTATGTACACCATTATACCCGTCCAAGTAAGGTGGTGGTGGAAAATAGATTACACCACGGCGTGGAGACGGTATTCCCTACGTACGCACGCGCGATGATTTCGTTTTCTGTAGGATGGATAGATGGTGAAATAGGGTTGTTTCATATTTATAATAACATATCAGTACATGAGTGATAATGATGGTATTACTTCATAATGAAACAACCTAATAAGAAGAAGTGGAAGAAGAAATAAATTTGAAAGAATCGGTAACGGACATTACCTCTTCTTTGAAGCGCCTTTTTGAGATCTCCTTTTAGGGCACTAAAATTGGTCTTTGAGGATGACCAGAACCTCTAGGATGTTTCTATGGAAGTGGAGAAGAAAATTTGGCAGGGTTTGGCTGAGCTTGAAGTCTCAAAGTGGTGTGAGGAAGAGAGGGAGGAGGTTCCCTTTTATAAGGGAGGAGAGGTGCACCTTTGGAATAACTAAAAATATTATTTTATTATAAATCCAAATTCGGTTATAAATAGCTCCAAATTAATTTATTTAGAAGATAAGGTGGGGATGAGTCGAAATCCTCTCATCCAATATATTTTAGACATGTTTAGGTTCCTATTTTAACCTTAACATTTAGATTTAACATTAAGTAAAATAATTTTACTTTTACCGTGTCTTCTTGTGTTCTTATACTATAAGGTTAATAAACTTACTATAAGAAGCCAAACAAACCCCAAGTTGTTTATTATTTATATATATAACCTTATATAAGTCTTGTTTCAAAACCGTAGATTTTTAGGAATAAAATAACAATTACTAATATAATATTTGTTTTAAAAACTATTTTATGTCAATTTTGATACTATTTAGTAATTGATTTTTGTGAAAATTATAAAAGAATGATTAGTTCGAAAAAAGATACTTAAATCAATAATAACATGTCATATTGACCTATAAAATTAGTGGAATTCATAAAAAGTCTCAAATTATATTTATTTGGGTATTTATAACATCAATTATGTCAATATTTCATTAATAAGATAATTACGACATCATATTTGTGTCATAAATAAATTAAATTATTTAATGACTAAAAATTACAAATAAAATACCATTATGTAGGAAATATTTTTATCTTTCTAATTAATATTTATAGTCTAATTTATCTTATGTATAACCCAATATTAAAAATGATATACTTATTAAACTTTGATTTCAACTATTTTAACCCTTCTTTAAATAAATTAATAATAAATGTCCTAATCTAATCCAAGTGGGCCTAAATGGTCATATTTTATTCCTAAGGTTTTTTCGGTCGAATTACACTTATCCAATAGAATTAGGACATGTTTTAGGGTAATAATAATATCATTTTTACCCTTAATTACCCTATTTACTTTTAACCGTGGTAAAAAAAGTAAAAAGTTACTATTTACAAAAAAATCATTTTCATCTCATTGAACCACATTTTACTTACTGACATCAATCGTGTCTCTCGGATTTTTTAAATTCCACTCACAGAAGTGGTAAAATTAAGTTTTATGAAAAAATCATTTTTTTTAACTACCACTTAGTGGTTTCACTATTCATCAAAAATTGAAAGTTTCCAGAAAAATACCAAAAATTAGGCCTAAGCTATATTTGATATTATGAACTGAAAAATGATGTCTATTTTACCAAATTCAAAACATATCAGTTGCATTACTTAATTTAAAAATTAATTTCCGTCATCAAAACAAATAGCGTGTTCTTAAGAGATAATAACTATCAAAAGATTGACATTTGTTTATGTCTGGTTTAAATGTGAAATTACATCCAATGACCAACATTGTATTAAATTGTAAAAATGTATTCTAAATATACTTTAAAACCACTCAAATTAATAATTTATCACTATTAATTATTTCAATTAAAAAGGTTGTTTTTAATTAAAATTTAGAAATTTTCACTATTCATCAGAAAATGAAGGTTATCTGAAAAGTACCAAAATTCCACCCTAAGCTAATTTCGATATTCCGAATCCAAAAATAAAGTCCATTTTGAAAACTAAAATTTACAAAATTTCAAAAAGTGGTTATTACTATTCATAATGGCTAGTTTTAATAATATTTTAATAGCATATTGTTGTTTAGTGAAACTCATTATTGCGTACTACACATGCTATCGAGGAAGGTCGCGATTGCGTGTAATGAAAGGCAAGTCAAGGATGCGTGTTTGACAAGATACTTTTAGTGTAGCATACAACACAAGACATTAATGAAATTAAAAAGAATATTTTTCATAAAATCTCGGGGTGTTACACCGACTACTCCATAAGCCTCAACCACGATCAGCACTGTTCGTCTTCTACATCCAAGACAACGTAGTGCGGGCATAGCCCGTGCAGGGGTGAGTATACGCTACTCAGTAGGGACCCCGAGACCCCCGAAGGTCTCCCAAAATCCACAAAGGAAAATCCACAAAGAAAATTTACAATCACGAAGTAACAACCAACACTACTTAGGTATATGCCCATACATATATCTAAGTCATCAATTCCAGTTTGGCTCCAACATCTGAGCCCAAGTTCGATCACGTCCCCATAGAAGTACAACCCAAACCACAAGGATATAAGTCAATCATATCAAAGATATTAATTGAAGTCAAGACTCAGCTCACACAGGTATACCTCTTCGATGATAGAGATGATCAGATATAGCCACTGATTCATCTAAGTTGGGACCCATGTAGGATTCTAAACCAGCTACTCTGCCAGAACCACATAGGATAGCAAGAACAGAGTCAGACACTACAAGACCCATGTAGGATGAAATAACAGTAGTCATTGTCGTCGAACCCACATAGGATTTCAGTACGGTCTTCATCACTGCCGAACCCACATATGATTTCAGTGCAGTCTTAATCTCCATCGAACCCACATAAAAATTATGTACGGTCTTCATCGCTGCCGAACCCACATAGGATTTCAGTGCAGTTTTCATCTCCGTCGAACCCACATAGGATTTCAGTACAGTCTTCTTCGCTGCCGAACCCACATAGGATTTCAGTGCAGTCTTCATCTCCGTTGAACCCACATGGGATTTTAGAACGGTCTTCATCGCTGCCGAACCCACATAGGATTTCAGTGCAGTCTTCATCTATGTCGAACCCACATAGGATTTCAGTACGGTCGTCACAGTTGCAGCCAGCTCTAGGGTTCCCGCACATAGAATGCTCGTTCCAGGAGGGTCCGATCCATGAGAAAAGGGGGCGATACATCAACTGACATGTAGTCCGGAGTTGATGTATCTCAAAGTTCCGTCTCGACAAGAGGAACTCAACGTGACAGACGACACGTCGATCGAACGCCTGGTCTGAGAGTTATTGGCCTTTTCCTTCCAGGGGCCCGGTTGGTTCTAAAGTCAAACCAACCCGACCGCACTCCAACTATGTCCAAACATCGAGCGGATTAATCCTAAAGGTCTGTCTCAATAAGAGGAATCCAACAAAGTTTACGGCACGTCAATCGGACTTCCGGACCTCATGTTATAAGCGTTTCCGCACCAAGTTCCCGATTGGTTTCGGGTTCAATCCAACCCGACCATACCCAAATTTCTCTGAAAACTTGAGTGTAATATACCAAAATGACCGTCTCGATCCAAGGATCGCATCGCAACTAACGGTGCATCGATCTTAGGTCTGAAGCCCATGATATGGGTAAAAGACTGAAAGTGGTCTGAAAATGGGGGGTCTGGGCCCGGTCCGACCCGGCCCAACCCCCCATGGGTCGGCCCGAACCGAGTCCAGGTCCGGACCAATAGGGCGCAGCCCAGCCCGGTGCGGCCGGTCAGGCCCGGGGCGGCTCGGTGCTGGTTGATCAGGGTCGGCTCGGCGCTGGACGAGCGGCCGCGTAAAGGGTGTGGCTACCCCCTTGATTGATGCTACGGCCCCCACGTGAGGGATGCTTTTTTCCAGCGGACGCGGCCCAACACCACGGCCCCCCCTTGGTCTCGCGTGGCTGCGGGACCAATCGCCTACCACCACGACTTTAGTCGCGGCGGTTCCTCCTGGCGGCACGCCAAGATGCCGCCACGCCGGCGACCCGCGCCGCCGGTGTAGTCCGCGGGCCACCGGAGTTGCTCCGGTGGTCCGTTTTCAATTTCGTCTACGCCGACATTCATCTTGGGTCTCACACGTTACTGTGGAATCATCAAACTGCCTCTGTGGCCCATTTCGTCATCTCCCATCAATCCGCCGTCAATTAAACAATTTGTGGAGTCTTCGAATCGCCTCAACGGTCCCGTTTCATCGCCGCCCAACGTTCCGCGCATCAAGAACCGAGAATCGGTGGGTTCGGACTTGTTCGTGGGTCCGCACCCACCACGTTAGTGGTTCAAACAACTTCCAAAAATTTAATTATATGATGAGGATATAATCCACATAAATTAAATTAAACCAAACCCCCTACCTCAAGCGTTGTTGAACGAAGGTTCGTCGCGGGAAAGAACGTCGCAAAAGAAGGCGTCGCGGAAAAAGGCGTCGCGAAGAAGAGAATCATCGGTGTCGTGGTAAACAGTGTCGAGTCTTCGATCTCCAAGGGTTCGGCGTTATTTGTCACCCTTCATCGGAGGCCGGCGTTCTTCATCGGCAACGGTGCGTTCTTCGCGTTCTTCAAGGAGGAAGATGAGGATTCCAAGACTTGGGATCGCCTTTCAAATTCTTCTCTCACAACGAAAACCACATAATAAAATAAGGCATTGCATTATTTTATTTATCATTCCATCTGTTCTTAAAATTAAAAAATAGATCATGATTTAATTATTGAGCGTTGACCATTTAATGAGGCGTTTAATAATTAATTAAATGCGAGAGTTGACTTGGCATTTAAGAGGGGATGCGGGTGAGTTATATAATTAATTGCATGTGGGAGGTAAAAACGAAATTAAATGGGGTGGGGATCGTGTGGGACCCACCTCACTAATATCCTACCTAAGAGTTAGGATATCAGTGGGTCCCACTCCAACCACCATTCCTAGGTTAACACTACTTAGAATAAAAATAAAATCTGTTGCACAATATTTTATTTTATTCTTTAGTTAACCCAAAATAATTAATAACCTCACCCGAGCAAACAGAACATTGGAAAAGGTGTTCTTAAACAATTACTGGTGCTGCGGTTCCATCGGTGGCCTCAGATTTCGATTCCGAGCACCAGTTCAAATTTTAGGAAAACCCGCTCGTTCGTTTACTGAACGTACCCGAGCTAAACTTCGAAAAATGATTCTGGGCACACCGGGACTCAGAATCAGGTTCCGTCAGAAACTGTGTTCTTTTAAAATCCCAAATAAAATTAAAAAAAATTCCCTTCAATTTTATGGGTCTTTACATTACTCCCACCTTAGGGATTTACGTCCCCGTAAAGATACATCATAAACTAGGGGAAAAAATGTGGGTACTGTGCACGCATCTGAGCCTCCCGCTCCGAAGTGATCTCCTGGAGGTTTCCATGCTGCCATATGATGTGCACTAGAGGTATCAAACATCCACATAGGACCCACTCCTGTCGATCCTCGATCTCCACCGGGACCTCCACAAAAGTCGCCGCATCGTCAACGTCCAACTCCCCATGGTCGATGATATGCGTCAGTTCATGCACCTATCTCCTCAGCTGAGATACGTGGAAGACGTCGTGCACCTGGTGCAACTGAGGGGGTAGATCCAGGCGATAAGCCACCTCGCATATCCTTCTGAGGACCAGGAATGGTCCGATGAAGCACAGAGATAACTTGCCGCCTCAGCCAAATCTCCGTAATCCATGTCGAGGTGAGACCCGTAAGAAGACATGGTCACCGTCCTCGAACTCCAGTGGCCTCCACCTCCTATCAGCATAAGACTTCTGCTGGCTCTGAGTTGTCCTCATCTGCTCCTTGATGACCTGGACCTTCTCTATCGTGGCCTGGACAATCACTGGTCCCACAACTGCGAACTCCTCAGGGTCTGTCCAGTACAGAGTTAATCTGCAAGGCCGCCCGTACAATGCCTCGTATGGTTCCATCCCGATGGTGGAGTGGTAGCTGTTGTTGTACGCGAACTCCACCAAGGGTATATGGTCATCCCAGCTACGACTAAAGTCGAGGAAACATGAATGGGGCATGTCCTTGAGATTCTGAATGGTCCTCTCTGTCTGACCATCCGTCTGAGGGTGAAAGGCGGTGCTCAGACGTAGCTGCGTCCCGAATGCCTCCTGCAACCCCTTCCAAAGCCAGGAAGTAAAGCAAGAATCTCGATCGGAGAAAATAGATGTTGGAACACCATGAAGCCATACAATCTCCTGAATGTAGAGACATACCATGATCTCTACTGAACCCTGCTCTCTGATGGGTATGAAGTGGGCCGACTTGGTGAGTTGGTCGATAATCACCCAAATCAAGTCGTGACCTCTGGAAGTGCGTGAAAGTATAGTCACGAAAACCATAGATATCCCGTCCCACATACAATCCAGGACCTCCAAGGGCTGTACCAAGCCTGCTGGTACCTGGTGCACTGCCTTCCCCTGCTGGCAGGTGAGGCATCGAGTAACGAACTCTGCCACAACCTTCTTCATACCCAACCACCAGTGCTGTCGTCTGAGATCCTGGTACATCTTTTCCACTCCAGGATGTACCGCCAAAGGGGAAGTGTGAAACTCTCTCAGCACCTCATCCTGTAAAGTAACTAGTACCATGGTACGTCCTCTGAAAAGGACATCGTGCTCTCCTCCTATAGAGAATTCATCAGGTGCCTCCCCTGAGGATATTTGCGCACACCGCATCTCACAGTCAGTGTCCCCACGCTGTGCCTCTCTGACCCACTGTAGTAGTGGAGGAGTGACTGTGAGGGACTAAAGGAAGGATGCTCCATCTCTATCCATGAAGGATATCTATAAAGTGGCTAGCTGCTCCATTGCCTCACCGAGTAGCTGGATGCTCATCCTCCTGCTGAGGACATCAGCTACCATGTTCCCCTTTTCAGGAGTATAGACTATCTCAAAGTCATAGTCCAAGAGGAACATGAGTCATTGCCGTTGTCTCAGATTCAGGTACTTCTATGAGAATAAGTACCTAAGACTCTGGTGGTCAGATTAGACTGTAAATTGCTCGCCCATCAGATAGTGTCGCACCATCTTCAGAGCGAAGACCACTGCTGGTAACTCCAAGTCATGGGTAGCATAGTTCTTCTCATGCTGCCTCAACTGACATGATCCATAGGTGATCACATCCTGTTCCTGCATCAGGACCCACCCGATTCTGGTCCCTGATGCATCGCAATAGACTACGTACCCTACTCCCTCCTCCGGTAGTCTCAAGATAGGTGCGCTGGTCAATCTCTATCTCAGCACCTGGAAGCTCTGGTGACATCTGTCTGACCACACGAAGGGTTTCCCCTTCTTCGTCAAAGCTGAGAGTGGTGCCGTAACTCTGGAAAAGTCTGGCACAAATCTCTGGTAGTACCCAACTAGCCCCAAGAAACATTGCACCTCCGTCACTCTCCTAGGTTGCTCCCAAGCTTGCACTGCCTCGATCTTCGCAGGATCCACCGCATCTCCCACCTCAGAGATGACATGTCCCAAGAAGTGGACCTCACATAACTAGAATGGACACTTTGAGAGCTTTCCATAAAGCTGGTGCTCTCGGAGTGTGTCTAGTACAACCTGCAAGTGGTAGGTGTGCTCCTCCTCAGTGCTCGAGTATATCAATATGTCGTCGATGAAGACCATGGAAAATCGATCTAGGTATGGCTGAAAGATCCTGTTCATGAGACTCATGAACATTGCTGGAGTGTTGGTTACTCTGAAAGGCATAACTAAGAACTCATAGTGGCCATACCGACATCTGAAGTCCGTCTTCTGCACGTCCTCGTCTCGAACTCTGAGCTGATGATAACCTGATCTGATGTCTATCTTTGAGAACCACCGCAATCCCTTGAGCTGATCGAAGAGTTATTAAATCCTCGGTAGCTGATACTTGTTCCTCACGGTCACCTAGTTCAGGTGATGATAGTCAACACACAGTCGTAATCTCCCATCCTCCTTCTTGGCGAACAATATCGGGGAAGCCCAAGGTGAAACACTGGGTCGGATGAATCCCTTGCCCTGCCAGTCCTCCAACTATACCCGTAGCTCTCGAAGCTCAGATGGGGCTATCAAATATGATAGAGTGGATACCAGGGCTGTCCCGGGGTACATGTCAATATAAAATTCTACCTCTCTGCGAGGAGGTAGTCCTTGAACATCGTCAGGGAAAACGTCTGCATAATGATCCACCACTACAGGAAAACTAGGACTCTGCACGTCAACTGCTCCATGGATGAGGCTAGCCAACTGATGAGTGATGGGATGTCCTATCCTCTGCGTGAGTCCATCCTGCGCTGCAAAGGCTCCTTTCTCACCGGTGAAGGTAAAACTTCTCCCATCAGGGCGTACACACCGCACCTTGCGCCTAATACAGTCAATCTAAGCATGGACTGTAGATAAACAATCCATGCTCAAGATGACGTCGTAAGGCCTCGACGTCGCTACAAAAAGATCCCAGCCGAAGCTCTTGCCTCCTAGAGTAAGCTCACACTGCCGGCCCCAGTGCGTAATCGTCGAGTCTTCTCCCGTAGGAGTCTCTAGCCGTAAGGATCGAGCCAATGGCTCCGTCGGAATCCCTAAGCTCCGAACAAGGGCAACGACAATAAAGGAATGACTCGATCATGTGTCTATAAGAACTGCAACATGGGTGGAGTAGACACAGATTGTACCTCGAATCATCTCTGGCGGGCTGTGGTTGTAGGCCTCTACTGCCTAAAGCTGAGCCTGTCTCTGCCCGCCAGCTCCCTGTGGCCGGGGTGGACCTCCTGGTGGTGGTGGTGGTAAAGCCTCAAAGCGTCGCCCACCACCTGCTGCTCGGCCAGCTCCCCTACCTCGTCCGCCTGATCACGGCAGACCGCCACAGTTGACCCTCTGCCTCTGCCTAGGTGGCCTCTCAACCGTCTTCTTCTCCTCTACACGGTTGGTCGGGCAGTCATGATCCATGTGGCCCTGCCCGCCACATGCGTAGCACTTCTTGCTCCTCGGAAGGCTGGCTCTGCACCCTATGCCCCGCACCTCTGATCCAGTGTCCTGAGGTCATCTGCCCGATTGTCCGGTCCACCTGGACCCCTGTGAAATCCATCAACTGCCAGCTGCAGACGACTCTGATACATGCCGCCCTGCTGTAGGTCTCGCTACTGGCGTAGGATCGACAAGAAATCTATCTATGAGAAGAGCTCTCTCCAGTACTCCTGCTTGTGTCAAAATGCTGAGGGAGATCATTGATGCCCTGATCTCATGCCTCAGTCCCTGCTCGAAGGTCCGGGCCCGGAAGAATGGGTCTCATACCATATCCGTCGAATAGTGCGAGAGCTCAGTAAATCTCGCCAAGTATTGGGCAACCGTCATGCTGACATGCCGTAGCTGTAGAAGCTCTTGGATGCACACCGCACAGAGGGTGGATGGGACGAACTACGAGCAGAAGAGGCTATCGAAGTCCATCCAGAGGAGTGATTCCTAGTCGTGCACCTAGAGCATCAAGTTCCACCATCTGCCTACTGTCGCGTGTAGGAGGCTCGTTGTGAGGATCACCATGAGGTCAGCTGGTGTCCCCACTAACCTGAAAACTAGAACAACTGCCTCCAGCGAGTCCTTGGCTGCCTGAGGATCCGTCTCCCCGCGGAACCTAGGTGGTATCTGATGATGAAACTCATGCAGTGCTCTAAGGCAACGTGCACTGTCAGCGGCTAGGGCTGGTATCATCGGTGGCTCGACGGGTAGAGGTTCCGCCGGTGCCTCCGCTGTCAAAGGGCCTTGCATCGAGGCCTCATCACTCGGTGGCCTGTCGTCTCGCACAACGCTCGGAACCCTAGATGGATGCCGTCATGGGGCCATCCTGAAAAGATAAAGGTGCGCCATGGTCTAATAGTATACCTGGTGAGCTGACACAAAGAATCACAATGAAAACTTTTGAAACACACATGCAATCAATGTTTTCATGCATTGAGTCAGAAATCAGAAGTCAGGGTCCTGGTGTACGGATACGTCGACCACCGCACCAACACTGGACTCCCTAGACAGATAACCACACTCAATACCCTTAACACTATTTCTTCACGTAGAAAAAAGATCAGAGTCCTGATTTCTGCGGTAGAACCGAACTCCTCTGATGCCAATTTGTCACGACCCATCCTCAGGGCCCATGCCGTGACTACCCTAAGACCACCTCCCATAGGCCAGGGGCTGGCGGCTAGCACCAAGGCGTAAATCTCGACAAAAAGGGGAAGGCATTGCCTTTATAAGTAAAAAAACACCACAAAGTAAGCCAGCAGATGTAAACACTAAGTAAAACCGAGTACAAAGGTAAGTTTCGAAAGTAAATGGGCCTGAATACAAACCAAAACTGAAAGTAAAGTACAACTGGAAAGAAAGTACAACAACTGAAAGTAAATCTGCAACGTCGAGCCATCCACTGGAAGTCCCACGTGAAGGGTGGGTACAGATAGCCTCCTCATCTCCTCGGGTCCGGCCATCCGCTCCGTGTACGTCCCGCCCAGTGGTCCACCTCTAGGTACCGACTACTCCATAAGCCTCAACCACAATCAACACTATCCATCGTCTGTATCCAAGTCAACGTAGTGCGGGTATATCCCGTGCAGGGGTGAGTATACGCTACTCAGTAGGGACCCCGAGACCCCCGAAGGTCTCCCAGAATCCACAAAGGAAAATCCAGAAAGGAAAGGTACTATCACGAAGTAACAACCAACACTACTTAGGTATATTCCCATACATATATCTAAGTCATCAATTCCAGTTTGACTCCAACATCCGAGGCCATGTTCGATCATGTCGACATAGGAGTACATCCCAAACCACAAGGATAGAAGTCAATCATATCGAAGATATTAATTAAAGTCAAGACTCAGCTCACACAGGTATACCTCTTCGATGATAGAGATGATCAGATATAGCCACTGATTCATCAAATCTGGGACCCACGTAGGATACTAAACCAACTACTCTGCCAGACCCACATAGGATAGCAAGAATAGAGTCAGACACTTCCAGACCCATGTAGGATGCAAGAACAGTAGTCATTTCCGTCAAACCCACAAAGGATTCAAATACGGTCTTCATCACTGCCGAACCCACATAGGATTTCAGTGCAATCTTCATCTCCATTGAACCCATATAGGATTTCAGTACGGTCTTCATCGCTGCCGAACCCACATAGGATTTCAGTGCAGTCTTCATCTCCGTCGAACCCACATAGAATTTCAGTACGGTCTTCATCACTGCCGAACCCACATAGGATTTCAGCGCAGTCTTCATCTCCGTCGAACCCACATAGGATTTCAGTACGGTCTTCATCGTTGCCGAACCCACATAGGATTTCAGTGCAATCTTCATCTCCGTCGAACCCACATAGGATTTCAGTACGGTCGTCACAGTCGCAACCAGCTCTAGGGTTCCCGCACATAGCCTGTTCGTTCCGGGAGGGTCCGCTCCACGAGCAAAGGGGGTGATACATCAACTGAAATGTAGTCTGGAGTTGATGTATCTCAAAGTTCCGTCTTGACAAGAGGAACTCAACCTGACAGATGGCGCGTTGATCGGACGCCCGGTCTGAGAGTTATTGGATTTTTCGTTCCAGGGGCCCAGTTGGGTTTAAAGTCAAACCAACCCGACCGCACTCCAACAGCATCCAAAACTCAAGCGGAGTAAGCCAAAAGGTCTGTCTCACTAAGAGAAATCCAACAAAGTCGACGGCACGTCAATCAGATGTCTGGAGCTCATGTTATAAGCATTTCCGCTCCGAGGGCCTGGTTGGTTTCATGTTTGAACCGACCCGGCCATACCCAAAGTTCTCTGAAACCTTGAGTGTAATATACTAAAACGAACTTATTGATCCAATGATTGCATCGCAACTGACGGTGTATCTATCGGAGGTCCGAAGGCCATGATATGGCCAAAAGACCGGAAGTGGTCTGAAAATGGGGGATCTGGGCCCGGTCCGACCCGGCCCAACCACCCCCCTGGGTCGGCCCGAACCGGGCGACCCGAACTGGGTTCGGGTTCGGCCCAATAGGGAGCGGCTCGGCCCGGCCTGGTGCGGCCGGTCCGGCCCGGGGCGGCTCGGCGCTGGCCGAGTGGGGTCGGCTCGGCACGGCCGAGCGGCCGCGCAGAGGGGGTGGCTGCCCCCTTGATTGATGTCGCGACCCCTGCGTGAGGGCCGCTCCTTGCCAGTGGACACGACCCAGGGCCACGTCCCCCCACTCGGTCCCGCACGGCCACGGGACCAGTCGCCTGCCGCCGCGGCTGAAGCAGCGGCGGTCCCTCCTGGCGGCACGTCGGGACGCCGCCGCCTCTGGGCGGCCGGTGTAGTCCACGGGCCACGAGAGTTTCTCCGGTGGTCCGTTTTCAATTAGGCCTATGCCAGCATTCATCTCGGGTCTCGCACTTTACTGTAGAATCATCAAACCGCCTCTGCGGCCTGTTCTGTCATCGCCCGTCGATCCGCCGTCAATTAAACAATTTGCGGAGTCTTAGAATCGCCTCAACGGTCCCGTTTCATCGCCACCCAACGTTCCGCGCATCACGAACAGATAATCGGTGGGTTTGGACTTGTTCGTTGGTCTACACCCACTGCGTTTGTGGTTCAAACGACATCAAAAAATTTAATTATATGATGAGGATATAATCCACATAAATTAAATTTAACCAAACCACCTACCTCAAGCATTGTTGAATGAAGGTTCGTCGCGGGAAAGAACGTCGCGGAAGAAGGCATCGCGGAAAAAGGCGTCGCGGGGAAGAGAAATGTCGGCGTCGTGGTACACGGAATCACGTCGTCGATCTCTGAGGGTTCGGCATTCTTAGTCGCCCTTCGTCGGAGGCCTACGTTCTTCGTCGGTGATGATGTGTTCTTCGCGTTCTTCATGGAGGAAGATGATGATTCCAAGACTTGGGCTCTCCTTTCAAATTATTCTCTCACAACAAAAACCACATAATAAAATAAGGTGTTGCCTTATTTTATTACTCATGCCATCTGTTTTTTAAATTCAAAAATAGATCACGATTTAATTATTGAGGGTTGACCATTTAATGAGGCATTTAATAATTAACTAAACGTGAGGGTTGACTTGGGATTTAAGAGGGGGTGCAGGTGAGTTACATAATTAAATGCACGTGGGAAGTAAAAAATAAATTAGAGGGGGTGGGGTTCGTGTGGTCCCCACCTCACTAATATCCTACCTAGGAGTTAGGATATCAGTGGGTCCCACTCCAACCACCATGCCTAGGTTAACACTACTTAGAATAAAAATAAAATCTGTTGCACAATATTTTATTTTATTCTTTAGATAACCCAAAATAATTAATAACCTCACCCGAGAAAATGCAACTCCGGAAAAGGTGTTCTTAAGAAATTACCAGCAATGTGGTTCCATCAGTGCCCTCAGATTTCGATTCCGAGCACCGGTTCAAAAGTTAGGAAAACCCGCTCGTTCGTTTACTGAACGTACCTGAGCTAAACTTCCGAAAAATGATTCCGGGCACACCGGGCCTCGGAATCAGGTGCCGTCAGAAACTGCATTCTTATAAAATCTCAAAGAAAATTAAAAAAAAATTCCCTTGAATTTTACGGGTCTTTACAGATCCAATATACTAATGTTGAATCTATAACACCTAAATTATTTGACCATAACCACTAGATCCACAAACTTAATAGTCCGTATATTTTAAAATCCCATCCTTACATTGAGTCGCTGACCCTATAATAGAAATAGGTGTTGGTACATATCCTCTCTCACTAGAGGTTGGAGGAATAGATTAGAAGAAGTGTTGAAGGTGATCAACATGTTGTTGTGACACGTAAAATTTATTATGATTTAAATATGATTTTATCATCTATGTAAAACCCTAAGTAATATCTCAAGGAGTGTTGATAGGTATAGAGTGTGCATGTTTAGTAAAAATTACTAAAAGTGGGGGTTGGGTTGAAACTATTTTAAAGAAAATAACTTAATATAAAGAGTTTAATAGTTAAGAAACAAAGTGTATTTTGAAAAATACGAGACATAGGGGTTATTGTGATATCACTACACACATTTCATGTTCATTTCTCATAGATATTCATTCAGGTTTGAAGTAACTCATTGTTTTAAATTAATTGGAATCCCAATTAATTCCTAAGATTTTATTTCAATGCTTGAATAACCAAACATTGACATAACAATAATATTTCTATAGTCCAATACTTATTCATGAAATAATATTTTCAAGAGAAGATTTAAATCTAAAGAAGGTGGGTAAGAAAATGGTTCTTGTGTTTTCCAATTGGAACAACACAATTCACACACTCAAAACCTCACACTGATTGATTTTAAATTAAGATCATAACAATAACATGAATCAAAACAAGAATTCAAATATGAAATAATGAAATAGAAGTGGAATGAAATGGTTTAAAATCCAAATTAATCCAAACTAGTAGATAGTATATGCATCGTAACTCCCATAACATATGTGTATCTCTCTGGCAATGAATTCTCACCATTTATCTTAACATTGAGAGGATGAGGATGCTCATGTGGATCTACTTCTATATTTTATCTCTCTCTATGAGGATAAGGAGCTATAGAACCTACAAGGGAATGAAAGGACTCCAATGGAACTTAAATTTGGTATCACATCACTCTTTTAGTCAAACATTCAAATGAGGTTCCCATGGTGCCCTTTTATAGAAAAAATGGGAAGTGGTTTTGGGAACCCAGTATGGGTTATACCAATTATATCTCAGTTTTGGACTCATAATTGACTATATCAAGACTTAAAAAATATGAGAGTTTATGGACGTCTTTGTGAATATATTCATGCCAAATTTGGTGTCCATTAGACATTTTTTTGGGAGATATTTTTAAATTACCAAACCTAAATTTTGAATTTGGGTAGATTCTCTTTCTAGTAATGATTGGTTTATATGGAAACCTTAATGGAATAATTGGTATTGGGTGTCTCTATAGGAGTTGTATCAAATGAACTTTTGGATGTTCCCATAAAATTTCATCCCATTTGGAGGCACATATTTCCCTCAATGTGAAGAATAATGTACAAGTGCCCTTAGGATTCCATGCAGTTTGGCCCATTTTCCTTCTGTATCATCTCTAGGGCCTCCTAATAACATACACCAACAATTAAAATATCTAAAAAAAGAAATTCATCACTTTTAACAGTGATAAATATTAATTTATTTAATAAAAAACGATGTGAAATGTGATATTTTATTTGGAATTTACAATACAAAATCTTTTTAGTACAATGGTCTAAGGGTGAAATAAAATAGTGAATCATGGTGCAACCATGTAACCCTTCCTGATTCAATATAGGCACATGATCAGGTTCCTCGTGCACTGAGGCTTCTAATGGAATACCGAACCACACCGGTGACACACCACATGACTGTAGGTGCATGTCACATGTCTTATACCACTCCCACATACACCCGTGGAATGAAGCTCCCTACTAAAAGATGAATTGTCACCCTCCCTTGAAACTTAACGCCCCTAGCTCACATTTACAACTTCTATGAGGTTTTATTCTGTGATAAGGACATGATTAAATATCTCTTTTACAGTATTAAACTATTATACGTTCACCTATGAGTGGACTGCATACACAAATCCCTCCTCAAAATTCCTCAAAGTCATCAACTCATCATCTGTCCGAGACGTAGAGAAATGCCGGAGCTCTGTGAAGTGAGCAGAATATTCTAGAACTATCATAGTTCTCTTCTAAAATTTCTTAAACTCCATGGAACGATATTCAATTATATTATGTTGGAAGAAGTGATCATAGAAGGCTATCTAGAAGTCTACCTAGAACATACCTTGATTATTCTCATCCTGAGAGATTATGTCCCCCCAATGCTTGGAAGAAGCACGCAACATATTGGTAGTGAGGTTGACCATCTTCTCAAGAGGAATCTCAAGATTGTCTATGATCAACACCATTGCTTCTAAAAATGACTTAGTAGCCTAAGGGTTTCCACCCAATATAAGGTGGGATGATGTTGTTGCTTAATGACACAAGTTAACTCTTCCACAATAGGTGAAGGTTTGGGAGCACCATGAAAGGGATTCATGAACAAAAGAAAACCATCATGAAACTGAGCATAAAAACCTAGTAGAATATATGTAGGAGGTGACTCAAGAGGAACTACATGAGGTAATATGGGTGTCTTAGGGCCCACCACATCTGGAGTGTTCTCATCGCCACTCTCTTGGTATACAACTTGAGGACATAATGGTGGAATAACACTATATTATCTATGCACACTCTTTATACAAGATTTATGAAAGATATGAAAAGTGGATAAGGAAAGTGATAACATGAAGGGAATGGTAAATGGACTCCCTGTATAACGACATAACCATTGGCCTACTCCTAGAGCCCATTATGGGTGATGATAAATCGTCACCAAAGGATCACAAGAGACATGTCCAATTTCCCACTACTATGGCCGGGTCAGGGTAAAGGTCTTGTATTAGAAATTTAAGTGTCCATTTAATTTTAATGGTAGTATTCATTTTAATTCATTTATATATTTAAATATTATTAAATGGTTGAATTTGATAGATCACATATTTGAATTAAAAAGGTCCCACACACTTTGTAAATTGAAATATGGTGTCCATATAATCCCAACCACAACACATTCCATCCCATGTGGGGAATGTTCCATGGCTCAATTTTCCATAACTGATGGCTTATGGTATCAACTTTTACCTATGTAGGAAAACAATGTTACGTTAAGTTAGACAATTTAAGTGTCAGTTATGTTTTTAACAGTCCTACAAGGACTATATGTACACCTCCATACATACATACATATATGTATATATAATCATTGAACTAAATTCAGAACATGCATTACATGAATTTCATGTTGAAATGTAAATATGGAATGAAAAAATGCATGATATTTAAGTCATATGGTGCCTAATATGATGTAAGAATTTATACACCCTCATATAATTGTGACAAGGATAAAGAACCCATTATATTAATAATTTATCAATAATAATAAGAAAACATAGTAAGTGAGTCACCCATCACTGAAATCCATGAAACCATAATATTTCAAGCAATAATAGCATATACCCAACAAAAGAAATTTTGGATTCTATTGTACATGGGTTAGCTACTCCACAACATTGGCTCAATACCAAATCCAAATAATCCTAATATCCTTTATGACCCAAATAGAAGTCCAAAAATGAAAAAATCTTTGAGATGAATTTTCCGCATCCTTCCTTAGATGCCACATAGTGGTGTCCTGAGACGGTGGCCACAAGACCTCAAGCATGCATCACCAAACAATAGAGGTTGCTGACTAGTAGAGAGGGACTTGGGTGTGTCGGTGGGGAGACTATTCTTTAGTAGGTCGTAGTGTAGTGTAGAAACACTAAAGAACACTCATATATATAATATAAGAAATGAAATAATTATAAGTTATATGAGTGGATTGGTAACCCACCATAGCAGAAGTAGTGATAATAAATAGGGAATAGAAGAATTAAAAAATAATCAACCATGATAAATAAAAAATTGGTGATATATAAATAAATATTAGATTCAAAATGATGATAATGATATTTCATTTAACTATAAAATGTTGTATACTAGGAACAATGGATTCCAGTATATAAAAGATGCTTGAAAAATAATCAAAAATAAAAAAACCACTACTACATGCATATCGAGCATAGGCTTAGTCCTCTTACCCATACTCCATCCAAATGTTTTAAATCAAACATCAAAAGATGTATTCTTTAATTTATTAATACTTGAAATCATGATGCCTACTTGGGTACCAAAGGAAGCCTAAAAAGGGTGTGAGATATAGTCCCAGTAGGCCACCACCAATAGTTTCTAGAAAAATACACTTCATGAAAAATAAAAATTAAGCATGTTCCATAAGTGATACAATTTGAAAAATAAATAAATATGTTGATATGAGTTCCTAAATGGACACATGGCTGATACCACTTGCTTTGGCCTAAGCCAGATGTCCGAACCATGGTGACCTATAAAAAGGACAAGCTATATGTGTGGGTCATCATAAATAATGTATCATGTGTGGACTAACCTCAATCTTATGATTTGTCTGGGAAGATTCTTCCTTTGAATACTATTAAATAACACTCATAATTTAATAAGAGACATCTCATATGAAACATGAAAATAAAACCATCAAATCCAATGCGTCATCCTATTCCCATCCAAGGTGACCCATAATAAATCCATAGGGTCACTAGAGGATCCTCTAATATAAAAAATACCACCGAGTCCACCCAACACAACCCATAACAGTGTCCCTTGTATCACTCATGGAAAGTTAAAATATGAGTCTGTACCAGGTATCTCACATAGGGGGCTTATTAACTTTTGAGGCACAACATAACCATCATTCTAATGCCTTCATCTATGGTTTCTCCCCTGGGAACCACTGTCACTCATGATTATAAGTAAAACTGCCCTGAGATCCCATCCAGGGAAAGCTAGGTGTCTCTCTTCGCACGTCACATAATTCCAAGCCAAGAATGGCAAGTCCAACCATGGAGTATGTAATTCAAGACCCATGTTCACTCCTGGACCACATGTAGGTCTAGTATAGAAACTAATATCCCATATAAACAAGGCATAACATATACAATGAGTTAATAAATCTATAAAATTAACCTTAATTCAAACCCATCAACCCTGAAATAAGGCATTTATTAGATTCATAAGATCTAGGCTACAAGGTCTG
This sequence comes from Viscum album, assembly GCA_963277665.1. Taxonomy (NCBI): domain Eukaryota; kingdom Viridiplantae; phylum Streptophyta; class Magnoliopsida; order Santalales; family Viscaceae; genus Viscum; species Viscum album. The sequence goes on along the minus strand of OY728126.1, from coordinate 806,515,773 downwards.
GTATCTAGGAAATATGTATCATGCATAAGAGATGAAGTAAAATTTATAAGCATACAGAAATGGAATAAGACATAGATCATGGAACATCTACATAATAATAATTCTAGGGTTATAAAGAAATAAAAATAAGGCTTAAGGGACTAACTTTCAACCTATCATTTGTCTTAATTTCAATTCAATTAATCAATTTAATGTCCTTGTTAAAAGTATTTACACATAAATAGGTGTTTTAAAAAAAATTTATGTTGGAAAATGTCCTCTAAGAGGGAAACACACCCATCTGAGTGGCTTAGGTCAAAGTGATCACTGATAGTGGTAATTCACCTATCACTCAGGTTATACTAGACATTACAACACATTTAATTTAATTAATTAATAAAATTAGAGTTTTATCTGCATGGTTTTAGTCTATGATACAATGGATCACCCATTATATGGTGACAGAAAATCAGAAAATACCTAGACAACCTAACAATATGTAGTAGAGCTCAACTTTGTTTTTGTCGATGCTTGAATCAAGAGACAATTAGAGAAATCCAAGAAACTATCTAACACACATAAAAAAGGAAAAAATTGGTTCAAACTAATTAGCACAACAGAGTAGGAGAGAAACCATAAATATAAGGGAGGTGATCGTAGATCATACCAAGAAATTTCCAATGGAACGAACAACGAGTAATTTTGTTGAGAAATAAGGGATATATAAAAACCCTATGGAGGAGGAGGAGGGGGATTCACATGTGAGGGCAGAGGATAGACCCATAGGAAAAGATAGGGAGAAGAGAGGGGGGGGGGGTTATATTTTATGTTCATTAAGGGTGAAATTAGAATTTTACCTAAATAGGAAAGGGAACATGATTTGATAGTACAATTAGTCAAACCGTGCGCCAACCATTGGAATAGATTTTGTACAAGAGGCCTAAAGCACAACACGATTTTGTTCTAGTGGTTTAATGGATATAGACAAACCATGCATCCCCTAACACCACACAACCTCATGCTGCATAGTTTAGGGAAGCTTGGTTCGATGGATGATATTGTATCTCTAAACCATGTGGCCCAGTCAACATTTTCAATGATTGAGGCTCCAAGATCTGAACGATCCCTATACACCCTTGGGATATCCTTGACTTAATTAAGCATCAATATTAGGTAAAAAAGGAATTAAAATTAAAACTAGTGGTCTATACATTTGATAAAAGTCGGAACGTTACAAAGGTATCCTTATATAAGTTAGTGGAGTGACACCCTTGAAAATATTCATAACATTTAAATAATATAAATATATTTTAAAAGGAAACGTGACATCCTGGAAACCAAAATTATAATATAATATAAAGTATGCATAAATAAAATTAACTAATCTAAGAAAAATAAGTTTTATGTGATATTTCATTGTTTATCACTTAGTTTTAAACCCTTTGATCCTATTTTATCGTTTACCATGATGCCATAACATTTACCACAATAATTTTTTTTATGAATAAAATTATTTTATTATTTATTACTTAATTTTAAAATGATGAATTAAATATGAATAACAGTTTATAAAATACAATTTATTTTGGTGATAAGATTTAATTTTTATATAAGTAAACAAAACCCAATAAAAATATTATTTAAAAAATATCCTTCTTAATGAAAAATTAAAATTACACCAAAATCAAGTATATTATGGGTTACCATGAAAAGTATTTCTCTATTAATAAAAATTAAGATTTATATGACATTAAAAGAAATAAAAAACAGAATTTATCATTTTGAATAATTAATTAATGGAAAAAAACAAAAATAAATTTTTTTTGTTTGAATATAATATAACTTAGGTTCCTAAAAGTCAAGCATTAATTTTCAAATTCAACATAATAGTTTTAAATGTTTTATTTTACTCCTTAAAAAATATTTTATTAATACAATGTTTTCATATATTTTCAATTGATGCTTATGTCATATTGATTTCATAAATGAAATGGTCTTTGTAAAAAACTATATTTTTTCACTATTCTATAAAAAATAAACCATTTCAGAAAAATACTCGAAATTCAAACAATGAAATGTCAAAAAAATTATATATTAAAAAACATATGTATAATTAAAATTCTATTTTTTTATAAATAAAACATAAATTATATACAATAAAATAATTTTTTTGAAATAAAATATTTTTAATTAACCATTAATAATTTAAGTAAAACTTCCTTTAATTATATAATTTATTTAAATAGTTATTTTTTATTTTATTATCTTTAATATGTTAAATTTTTTATTATAATAAATCAATATTATTTATATTTTTTTATTTCATGCATCACAAGCTGTCAAACACATAGAATTTATTCTTAAGGGAAATATATACAAAAATATCAAGGTGATACAACTTTGGGGATGTGGCCTGGGGCACTCGACAAGGCGGTTCATGGGGAATGTGAGGAGTGAAATGAATATTTTGGGGGGCTTGGTTTGAGGTTGATTTCCATATCTAACCTAGGGGTAGAAAAATGATTATGGTGAAGGGTGTGGTCTTTCTTAGAGTTTTAGAGTTTCCAAAATATAAAATGGGAAATGTTTAAATTCTTATGTTGGTGGGTATAGTGATGTTGAGTCAATGTTTGGATGTGTTCTATAGTAATATTGAAAATGGTGATATTGGACCCTCTATGTAGTAGTGGTGTACACAATGTAATTTAAATGGTGAAGGGAATTTTCTGTTCCATAGTGGGCTTATGAAGGGTTCCATGGTTGAATTCACCAATTCATGTTGGGAACCAACCCACAATGGTATTGGGAAGGTATTTTTTAAATGGTAAAATGACCACTGAGATAGAGGGAAATGTTTTATTTTTATTGAAGGGGGTATCATATTTGGCTTTAACTAGTGGCACCACAACCATCGTCAAAGTCACACTATCGTAGTGAAGTCCAAACAAGGTTCTTCAATACAGAGTTTCATGTTCACCCTTAGGTTTAGTTTCTATTTAAAATCTTCAATATCTATCCAAAAAATGGAATATTCAGTTCTCCCTAGTAATATCTTGGTGTATTTTCAACACATGAATAGTGTGATGAACTATTCCTTGATTCATAATGATTTTTTCTCATATTCTTTATTTCTTATTAACTTTTCCCTCTCGATAGGTTATATTTGTAAGTTTTATATTAGTTAGAAACATTTTTGAGTTTTATATGATGGAAGTTAGTAATGATTAGGTTCTATTATAGTCTATTTCATGTTTGGAGGTAGTTGACTCTCCATCCTTCCATTATTATGTGCCGTTTCCATAAAGATTCTTACCATGGTAAGAGATTCAAGGCTTTTACCTATGTTTATGTGAAACCAGAGAATTAAAATTCTCTTGATTTTGTTAGGTTGATAAAAAGGATTCCCACAACCATGATAATGAATTTAACTATAGAAATTATGGTGAATGGATGATTGACATGAGTTTAAATGTCACCTTGATTTTATATAGTTGATTGTTGTATAATCATTTTTGTTTCTAAAAATAATCTACTGTTGTGCTATAAATATATATTTTTCATTTATATGATTTAAATTATTGGAAGAATTATCATAAAAGTATAAAAATATAATTATGAAAATGAAATGGTAGTGTGGAGTGTAGAATTTAAGAATTGTTTTTTTATAGGGATGATAAATTAATTTGATGGTATGTTTTGAAGGAGATGTGAGGCATCCCGATCACCACATATATAAATATTACTTCATTTTAGAATAATAGTCATTAAATATCATAAAAATACATAGCTAAAAACCAATAAGGTTCAGTGTATTTAGAGATTAAATACACAATAAATATATTTATGAACAACATTCAACATCTCCCACACACATTCATCATATATGATATCTTTCAAGACTCATATTAAATAATACCCTTAATTATAATGGAAGAAAAAAGAAACCTAACATGGTGTGGCCTAGGATGCACATAAAGGGTAAATATGGAAGAAATCAATCAATGATAATAAATAAGTATAAGATGATCATAATAGTATAAGAACGAAATATAGGTATATTAAGGCCGTAAACAAAGACATAATTCTAAAATAATTAGTCATGGAATAAATAAGTGGAACATCACAAGTCTTTAGTCATAATAGAGAAGAAGATCAAATAATCTTGAACCATGAGATAATAAAAGTGGATTAAGAATATGACATAAGATTGTGGCTTAAACCAAAAATAAAAATAAAATGTCAAGGATACCCAAAAATAAATTCATAACCTAATATTATTTGGATAACCAACCATGTAACTTTTTATTCTTAGGATAACCACACGTATACACTTGGGCATTATACAAACCCATGTGTACCCTCTTGGGATTGGGATAAACTAATACATCCCATCCAAGGACTGGGATAACTACCCATGTACCCTTGATCACATGAGATATAAAACATTACAAATTTCATTTGAGGGATATAATGGACCCACCCATCATATAATAATAAACCATTTATATGTATTCCACAAGAACATAAGTGAATTATTCTTTCTTTCCTAGTTTAATTAACCCATGAGAATGAAATAGGTTTCATGAATCATAATTATAAAATCATCATTATAGTTCATCAATATAATGGATTTCTATGGAATCATAAGTTCATATCCCGAGTGAAGCATAAAAATATATAAATGAGGTTTACATGGATGCCAAACAGTTTTATAAAATCATTAAAAATATACTTTAAAAAATAAGATGAAATATAATTTTATATTATATCCATTAAAAAATTCTAGAAAAAGGAGAATAAAATTTTATTTATAAAAGAATATAATCGATTAAAAGAATATTCACAATTAATAAAATAAAAAATTATGATAAAATATTTTCTAACTATAAATATTTAAGAAAACATTCTCATCAGAAAAATAAAAATTTAAAAATAACATGTAGAGAATACATAGAAAAAAATATGTTCTATTTATTTTTCAAAAGAGTTTAAAATATGGTTTTAAATGAATTTTAAAAATAATTTAAATGTATAAAAGAACATTATTGAAACCTTTTAAATAATATGGACATGGAAGAAAAAAATATTCCTGTCTAATAGGAAGAAATAAGGATGAATTTTCTTAAAAGAATTGATTTATTATTTTTCAGTACCAAAGATAGGAAAATAGAAAAGATACCTAAAAAACCTTAGATAATTAGAGGATAAGAAAATATATGTGTTTTAATAGGGATATTGTGAGAATATATAATTTCCCCTTTAGATATTGGAACCTGAAAAATACTGATTATAAATGTGATTGGAATATGAACGCTTACCTTATATCTGATATAATTTTTACACACAAGAATATTCTATTCAAAAAAATTTAATTACTATAAATATATAGAATAAATATATTCATACTTATATTAATATATATCCATCCATTATAATTTTAAATAACCCATATATAAAGTTTTTACAGTTAAATCAATATTTGTGTGCCAATAGCTTCTATTTCCATGCATGTTTTAGTTTGATGGTTCCAATCATAGAACCTTAGTTATGGTTCCATAGTTTTAATAATTTCATAAATATAGTAGTTAATAATTTTATAAACATTTTTAAACCGTTAATGTATGATATTTATGAAGAATTTTTTACATCATTTCATGGAGACAGTAGTCCACACATATTCATGAGTGATGTTTTCATTTATCAACGAATAGAAAAAATAATGGTAAATAATAATTTAAATTAATAAAATCATAATTATATCATATATATAAAATATATATTAATTAAATCCTTATATATAACCATCCTTGAGAGGTAGTGATAAAATCTAAAATATATCACTTCTTAGAGACAATAGTCTGTACGTATGAGTGAAGAATGTTTTCATTTTCTATTGGATGGAAAGGACGTAAATAGTTAATAATAAGTCAATATTATAAAATTTCTGTCTAATAATGTGATTTATTACATTATTTTTATGTGTTTATAAAATATTTTCTGGTGGATATGGAAGAAAAAATCTAAAAATATATCGGTAAATACAGTTAATCTTCTGTTGGAATTATCCTTTTTAATACAAATTAATCCTTCTTGGGTTGATATTTTAGTTAGAATAGAACCACCATGGAAAGGGAAGGTGAGTTGTAAAGTGATTTTTGTTGATCTTGGTCTATATAATGTGATCAATTAGAATGTATAAGTGTAAAGATAATGTTTCCTATTACAATTGAGGGGAGTGTCACCCTTGTAAATACCCATGAATTTAAAATTAAATGAAGTAATTTTCATGGGAATGTGGAAAAATATTTAATAATATTAATATAGTAGATAAGGTAACATATAATACTTCTTAAACAATAAAATTTATAAAATTTTTAATGATAATTGAATCCATATCTCTTAGAATAACTGTCTCACCAACCCTTTTAACCCTTACCATAGTGACAAGATTTTTACAATGATAACTATTCGTAATGGATAAAAATTATGTTAAAACTAATAAAAAATATTTATTATACTGATTACTAATAAGAAATCCATTTTCCAAGATTCAATATCAAGAGATGGTATAAATTAATTTTAACATCAACATACAAAATGAGCAAACACCATTTTTAGAAAAATTGTATCTTTAAGAATAAAAATGATTTTATTCTCATTCCTTATGTTGTAAAAACTATAAGATGAATGTTAATTTATTTTAATGAATTTATTAACCAGAAATTATATTAAAAATAATCATAATTTTTTTTAACATAACATATTACTATAAAATATATTAAACACAATAAAAATAATACTATGAAAATATCTTGTTTCATCCTCAAGTTATTTCATATTTATTTTTAACTATTTTATTACCAATTTTATGTCTGATTATTCATTTGTAGAAATGAATAAAAAATATGATGGTATAATTATAAAAGGTAAAATTTCATAAATTTACTTTTAAATAAATAAATAAATATAAATAAAAAATTTCATTAAACAAAAAAATTATTTTCACTCAAGAATAATTAAAGCATTACATATTATAATTAATTAATTTATTTTTATAAATATGTTTAATTTAATTTTCTTTTCTGTAATAAAGAATTATTCACTTATGTTTGATGTTTCATGAATTTCAAGATATTAAATTCATCAAATTTAATTAATAAGAAAATATATTTTAAAATCACAGGGTGTTACATTTTACACCATTAATAATTTCACCCATGAGATTCTATTATTAAATGTAAAAAATGAGGATACTTCTACATAATTAGCATATCAAGTTTTGACCTAGATTTCTCAAATTTATGGTTCCACTAAAAAAAACTTAACCACATAAGTGGTATTTTTCTGAAACACTTTATATCTTCAATCTATAATCTTTACGAGTTACTCCTTATAAAAAAGATCATTCTACAACAGAAAAGACCATAAGTTTAATATGTGTGATTTATTAGGTATGTAATAATAATTGATATAAAGAACACATCATGAATGTGATACAAGTTTAGTCAAATCACCAAGCAATAAGCTATCATCTCAAAATGATCAAGAAAATCATTAGGAATGATATATTTGGTTTATAGCTTCCCTTTCATTCCAAATATCATAACATTATTCCATAGATATATTCATAGAAATAAATTTTTACTATGTTTAAACTCTATATCTCACTGATTATTGTCATCATAACTTTTCTATTAACTATAATATACCCTGATATATTTTTGAATAAATCTAGCCTTCTTTGGAATTTCACCACCTTGCTTGGGTCCCAATAGCTTATGTACTCTAACTTCATCATTGTATGTTAATTCTATACAATTATTTATGTAAATGGGATTCATAAGTAAAAATTTTAATACTAAAGTGAATGCTATTATTGTAAAAAACTTATTCTAGAGGGTGGTCTTAAAATCAAAAAACATTGAATCCCATTGAGAAAGATCTAAGAATATATTTTAGTATTTGAATGGTCCTCTTAGACTGATCATCTTCTAGAGGATGATATGCAGTGATAATGCACAACTATATATTCAAAGAATAAAATATACTTCTGAATAACATATAGGGAAATATCATATCTCAATTAGATACAATTGAGAATGGTACTCCATCAATCCTTACAACGTTTTAATGTATATAGTGTAAATTTGACCAAGAGATAAATCATCATTGATACTAATGAAATGCAGTAGCTTCATATGGAGATCAACCACAACCCAAATGTCATTATGGTCTTTTGAAGTCCTTTCTAGGGGGTTATATTATTAAATCCATGGTGATATTTTACTATTTTCATATAGTTATATCTAATGGTTTAATCTTCATTTTAGATTTTTGGTGTCTAGAATTAACGTTTTAACATACATGCTATGAAATATTCATTTTCATGTTGTCCCATAAAAAAATAATATTTTAGATCAGTATACACCTTAATAATACCATAATAGAAAAATAAAGCGGATCTATATAATTATCCAATAGCTCCTTCTTCAGTTTTGGTATTTAACGGATAAATATAAGGTTCCCAAACCTTATCATTATATGATGTTCAAGGATGACATATGAAATGATAAATACCTTCTTTTTTATTGATCAGAATCCTCCTTTGTTTCTTCTTTTATATTCACATGTGTTTCCTGATAAAAATAAGGACTGATGATTTACTTTTTGAGGTTGATTATGGGTGAAAAATCATTCACATCAGGGTCACCATTTTTGTTTCTCATCCATTTTCATGGTGGGTTAGTTTCTAACATGTTTTTTTACTGGAACCAAAAACACCCAATGAATCTCATATCCACAATGGTTCATGTTCCAACATTCTAAAGGCATGTGTTCATTTGGGAACTTAACCAAGAACACTTAAGAACTCACACATGTCAATAGGATGAGAAGTTTCACTCATCACACCCATTTTGGGGGAATTTTTTCCTACTCCGAGACTCTATAATATATTTAAGACAAATTCATGAATCCCATTTTAAATTAAATATATGGAACCTATAACCTCTCTTTATTAACAATAAATAACAAAAATTCATTGATTTGAAATAATATATCCAAGGTTCCACATATATAAAAGCATATATATGTATCTAAGGTTCTCTATTGATGGGACCATCTATATTTATTAGAGGTTCTCCATCATTGTTACATACTTTGTTCTATGATGTTAGTATTAAGATAGTAGTTTAGTGCTCTGGAACTTATCCACATCTATGGAGATGTAAGTTATTTTGATATTGGGATTGAGACCATGATATGGGATTACTACATATTCTCATGAGAGGAATCAGAACCCATGTAATATTGTACCACCTAATGGGACACATCATAACTTCTATGATCATGTGCCAATGAGTATACCAAGTAGTTAATTGTAATTTTTTGAGGATGTCTATGTGGAAGAAGCATGAAAATTTATAGTATGGGACTTACAACAAAATGGATCAAGGAACCTGGAAAGGATATATCCTCCCATGTGGGGGAGATCTTACTAGGAATATAGCCCAATAAAGATGGAAATAGAGGGAAACCAAAGAAATGAGACCCTATTTGTTTGATATAACACTAATGGTAATATTTCGTAAGGATTATTAGGGTGAGTTTGTGATGTTGGTTTTGATACTTAGAGTGTCTTCCTAAGTATCATGATACACTTAAATCAAATACCACATTGTTTAGAATTATTGGGGATTACACCTACAGAGGATTACCAATTAGTTTCTTTATCTAGGATATATTCTCATGAAGGTTTTTATTGTGAAGAATATAGATCATTGAGTTGATGGTAGCATGGTTTTGGGGATTACACTTAGTAGGAGGACCATTTGAAGATATTTAATAATGTTAGTGTTATGATAATCACTGAACTCTAAGATCACATGACTCATGCTCTGTGTGAGAAACAAGAGAAACTGGAAGATATGTATCTTTAGAAGATATCTTTAGTACATTGATAGATGATGGTTATTTAATAGAAGGAAGGATATATCTCATAATATAGACAAGGGGATTACTCTAAGAGGGATGATAGGGGAGACACTTTCTCATAGTTTATTGGTAAATTAGGGTGAGGTCATGATGGGGTAGTCTAGATGAATGATAAAGCTTGTATGTCCTAATCTTCTCTCTTTATTACAACACTATGTCTAGGGCTTACATATCCATATAAATATGGAATGACTATATTTACATTTTAGGAAGAATATGGGGATAAATGATGCAGTCAGATCTACTTTGACCATCCGCAAGGTCAGGATCCTCATTACTATTAACATTCTTTATTTATAGAAATAGGGACTTAGATACTAGGTAGGGTAAATGGGGTTGGACCCTTTTACCATGATAATTCATTATTGATATGAAATTATGGTGCATAATATTCTTTTACCATAAATATTTTGGGGATGTTGTGTTGTTATTCATTTTATTCCTATTGGATGGGGTCCCAAGGAAAGGGGTTCCCTATCATTGATGATATGAGAGAGTTCATAAAGGGTTATTTTCCCAGTTTATACCTGGGTGAGTTGGAGGGTGCTTAATCCAAGTGATAACTGAGCAAAGAGATTTGATTTCACCTAGGTATATCTTGGACAGTTGGGAGGGACATCACCCATGTGATACCTATGTGATATTGTTGTGACATTGACTTGGTATTTCTTGGGTGAGGTGGACATGAACACACCCAGGTACTCAAAGAGTAAATTGGATTCCCCAAAATGATGCATATATGGGATGATATGATCTCACCTAGGTGATACTTTGGTGACATGGGTTGGGTATCATCGACATGATATTTCGGAGAGCTAGATATGACTTCTTGAGTGTTGAAATACCTGGGAAACCATCATGGATGAGTCCATAATATAATATCCAAGTGTTTCCTTAGGTGTTCTTAGATATATGGTGATCATATTTCGAGCGAAGCAAGGGACCTTTTCCCTGGTATCTTTGAATTATTGAGGTTAGGATCCTCACATGATCTATTAGTGTTATTAGGCCTCAAAGAAACTCAAATCCATTGGGTTTTACAAATTACATCTTCTTTGATAGGCTTAAGATACTACCTGAAGGTTTGTAATAATTAAGAGAAGGACTTGGGTGAGAGGAGCTTTGGGATAACTATTTATCTTTCAGTCACATCAAATAGGGATCCCAAGGGTCATATTTATAGGAAATCTTGAGAGCTTGAGTAAAGGAAGTTGTACACACAAGTCATTTGTACCAGTTTCCCACGTAGATTTATTTATATAGGTCAAACATGTGCTATAATGGTCATGCAGGTGTCTTCTGTAGGCGTGGTAGCATAGGTGCACTACACAAGTGGTCTATGCAAGATATCCCCCCTAGGATGATTCACATAGGTGGTTAGAGAATGCTGTTACATATGGGAGATGGGAGATGGAGTTGCGTGATGGAGCTATGTGATATCTCAAATTCCTATATTAAAAATCCCCAACATCCAATGACCATAAATTTTGATTAGATTGTCTGTTTGGGCTCTACAAGTAGTCAAATTAATGCCTCTGAAGTGTAGAATACCCATATATATGGTTTATTCATCATATCGTAATGTTTTTTGATGCAAAAAAGTTCCCTTAGGACCCTTAAAAATGGATTTTAAGGAATCAACACCTTTTTATCAATAATATAAGAAATTCATGTCCTACTCTTAGTGGAAGGTTCTCACCACCAGGCAATTAGTTTGGGAAGTATTAATGAGGAATATTTTTCCCTAAATATTTGATTCATCTTATGGCACATGGAAATCCATAATTTTTCTTTTTATATAATGGAGAAAAATTTCTCATCAAATTTGAAATGTGTTGTCTATGTTGGGATAATATCATGTGACATATGGAAAAATTTATGGCATGAATTTCTCTATGACCAAAAAATCACCCCTATAATTGTATTCATTTAGAATGAAAGGAAAATAATTCTAAGGTAAATGTAATGAAATTTGAGGCATTCCGAAATCAAATGGTGGGATTTGGAGCCATATCACCAGTGAGAGGATGGTTTAACATTTTCCTAGGCTATGGGGATTATAGATTATAAATTGATTATTGCTAGTGACACATGATGGGCCGTATAAAAAATGTACATTTTGTTCCATCACACAATTTTGTTTTGTGAATTATGATATAAATATGACAGTGAGAGAGCAAGAGACTCAAATTCTAAATTGGATTTCCATTATTGATTTTTAAAAAAAATTTATTTGTTACTTTTCAATATGAATTACTCAATTTTGTATAAATCATGTGGAGCACATTTCTAATAAGAAAAACAATACTTTTTCCTAGAATTTCCATTGCATGTATCCATCCTGGAAATCATTGTGTCTCTTTAATTGGTTATTAATGTCTTAAAATCTAAACTAATGAATTTGATGTTATATTTTGAATAGCTTTGATCATGAGTTATGGGTAAAACAACCCAAGTAGTACTTTTAGGACATGAATACTTACTACATATTACTAATATGAGGATGGAAAATTTTAATTCATTACATGGGAATTTTAGGATCTGAAGAGATGACTGAGGATAAGAATGAAATGAATGATAGTGGACCATGTTCAAAAATAGTCATCCATTGTGATGTTTTTGTGTAATACCAATATATGAGTATTTTATCATGGGGAAATAAATTCCATTGATTGATAGTTCATATATAGAGGCGTATTTTCCAAATATGTGTTTGAGGCATACTATTAATAATAAAAAGGTGTCATATAGAGTTAGATGATCTTGTTACCAATTCCCATGGGAGTTTTCTGAAGATCCATGATTTTTGAATCCATAAGGGTGGTTAACAAAAGTAATGAATAAGTGATAAAGGAAACATTTATATTGGAATTTCCCATGGAAGAGAGAGGGGAATTCTACTCCAATAATGAGTTCATCAATGAAGGAACTTGCAATAGAATATAGATTGGACTCATATATGAGTATATAATATATAGAGGAAGATTATATGAACTGTTTAATGTTATAATGGTTGGACCAAACCTCTGGTTTCAACACCATTCAATAAACCACATTGTTTTGTAGGAATGAGATAAATACGTTCCAATAGAGACTGAATATTATAGATGTGAGGGAAGTCTTAAATCGAGACCTTGGGTTCTCATATTAAATGGATTGGGATGGGGGAAGCATGTAAAAGATAAAATAACACGATGTTCGATAATTAGTTTCCATTACTATTTATTCACTGAGTAAAGAGATGAGAGGACTTTTCCTTGGGAACAAAAATTCCTTTGATTAACATTCCACAATTAGAGGCATATTATAAAAACTAATTTGTGAGGAATGTTGTCCATTTTCTATAAAAGGTATCCTTTGAAGTTGGAATATATTATTACAGATAGACAAGGGATGTATAAAGGTATCTATGTTTTCCAAGATAAGAATTATGATTTGTGAATAAATGTTGTATGGATTATACTAGAGGAATTTAGACTAAGGCAAGTCATGACCGATCAGAATATATTCAACACAAACATGACTCATATGTAGAATATGGGGATTGTAATTATATTCAAAATTATCCTCAATATGAATGATTCAAGTGGTACTACAAAAATATATGGGACAATAAGAAAGACACATGTAGTTATAACATAAATGTGCAATAAGATACCAACACCTGGAATGGTGGTCTTCTTAGGAAAGAGACCCAACGATGCATAATTTTGCATCATACAATGGGGATGTGAACTATGTAGTTTACTATTTTATGGATTGTAAGTTGCACTAGAGTTTAACATCATACAATGAGAACATCAGGGGTTCCTTTTTAGGAATCGTATTTAGGACCACACATTTCGTGGTGATATTGACAAGAATACTGTGGTATTCTCTAGGAATAAAGGGGGAATACCATATTACATGGCATTTGGGTTTATCGATCAAAAGTAGTGGGATGAGATAAGAATTTAATGGATGATTTTGAACCATATTTGAAAAGTTGTTTCCATTATGATTTCATTAACTGATACAAAGATAAAAGCATTTTATCATAGGGATGAATATTCCTTTGATTGACATGCCATATTTAAAAGTGTATTACGAAAATTCATGTTTGAGGTGTATTATGTATAGTAAAATAAAAGGTTTCCTTTAGATTTGGATTTTATTATTACTGATAGAAAATTAAATTTTATGGGTATCTAAGACTTCTAAGACCCAAAGTGTGATAATTTAATGGAATGTGACTTAGTATGATAAAAAAATTTAGCCTGAAATTGAATATTAATGGGTATAGTGTTACTAACATAGGTGTAACATATATATAATCAGGGGAAAATTTGTGACTAGACTAAGGATTTGAGATCTGGTTGTCACTAAATATCCTATGGAAACATGAATCAAGCCACATGTAGTTTTAGGATAGATTCCCCCCAATGATCAAGTTTTTATGTGGGGAGAGGGGATTTCATCATATTGTGGATAGAATAGGATGTAAAATCCATGAACTGCTATGTTACTATTTAGGATGATAATCAATCCACACATGGTTCTGAGATAAAGTGAGATAGGTGAACAAAAATAGTAAGGGTGGTTCTCTTAGGTGAGGGCCACAACAACAGATAATTTAATTTTGTCTAAAAGGGATGTGAACCATGAAGTTTTTTATCATGAGACAATGAAGTTTATTACCAAATATAAATTGGGAGTATAATTTCATTCATTTCATGAATTCCTTTTGAAGAAAGTACGAATTTTTTAATCTTTTGGTTCTTCAGACAGAAAAGTGACATGAACATGTGAGGAGGATCTTACCAAGACTCCCAAACCCACAAGATCTATACTCCTCATGAAAAATAGGGAATGACGCGGATTTAACTGACCACATAGGGGGGAATTCGAAGAAATCCAGTGAAACAAATGATTTAAACCATTGGGTATATAATGTCTTCATTTTCTTGTATGGTGGAATCTCTGTGCATGAATGACATTAAGTCAAACACCAATGAAGAAAATCATACCCAGATTTTTAATTTGTGGCTGAGATGGAGATATAATGTCTATGAATCACTATATATCCTATATAAATAGGAATCAAGTCATATATTGTACATTGTAAAGATTCCCTAAATTGATCAGACTCATATGCAGGGAATGAGACAACATTTTTTTTATTTTGTGGTTGGGCCAAGGATGAGGTACCTAGGAATCACTACATATATCATCGTGAAAAGAATCAGGATACACACATTTATCAACATTCATGTAGCTAAATATCATGTGGTAAAGAAAAATTTTCCATGAAATGAGTGAAGACAATGGATGTATGTATTATGAATTTAAATATATCCATGCATTCAAAAAATCATCTAATAAGATGTATATCATGATCACAATCCAATTATTTGTAGGATTTTCACCCATAGAATATTATGTTTGGTGTATATGGTATGACTAATCTTTGACTTCCTATGATGACAAAGTTTTCATACATTTTAACATATTTTTAATAGAATAGTATGGGTCATGAATTTTAGGGTCAGGAAATAAGGACCTCTCCAGGTAATTTCCCTTTGTTTTGTGTGGATTGATGGTGTCTTGTAGTTTTAGGTCTTAAGAATATGACCACATTTCATTAAAAACATGAAATATTTCTTGGTAAATTTATCATTGGTAGGGAGAATAATATTCTCACATTCCATGGTGACTAATGAATGTGGTCCATTTGAAGTGAAATTATAGATGCAAAAGTTCCTTCCCATTTTGGTTAAACCTTATGAGGTTTCTTCCCCAATATCTTCAAGGTCCTAAGGGACAAAAGCTGTTCCACTTGTAGGAATGGAAAAAAAGAAAACATTCTTATTGAAATCTTGAGCTATTTGGTTTTGGTGAACCTTTAAATGAGGAAAGGATTCAAAAATTTCTCATATATTCATTTTAATTAGACAAAATTATTTTTGGATAGGTCATCTATTAAAAACTAATTGAAAATGTAAATTCAAAATGAAAGAAATTGTACTATGATTGGAAAATCTACTTCCATTATATATACTAGTGAATACAGGTTCACCTATATAGTAGAAAAATTTATGGTATAACAGTATAAAAAATATTGTAAAAGCTTGTAAGGACCGGATTTCTTTTCCCTGTCCAACATTTTCTAGAGTATGTTCAATAGGGTTTTGTAAAAATACTCTATCTATCCATTTGACACTGCATAATATTGGGATTAATTTAAGAAACCAATTTTATATTACAGGTAAAACAACTTCAATTCATAAGAATATAAGTTAGTGACTTGTTTGTTAGTATTTTATGGGGGAAACAAAAAATTGTGACTATGTGGGAATTCATGAAATTAATAATTCCTTTTATCCAAACTACTTTGAAGGGTGTTTCTTTAGCCTATTTTTAAATGAATTCATAAATAGTGAGGATATATTTAATCTTCTTAGCTATAGAGGGAGAGTATAGACCCACTGCATTCATTACCCACAAGCAGAATGACCAAGTGTATTTATAAGTATGAAAAAAATATGAGGGTTAATCGAAAAAGTGGCATTTACTTGATTGGGATTACACTTTTTAGTGTATTATGTAAAATAAGACATCATCAATGGCCATAAATTTTTGATCCTTTTGATTTGTTGAGAATTATCTGTTCACGACTGATGGGTTACACATGAACCATAATAGAATTTCTTATTAAGGGTGGAAATACCCTCCATATCAATTTATATGAGGAGTATTATGTAAAATCCTCATTTATAGAGGATAATTTGATGACTAGGGCTGTCATAGAGGGTAAGATTAACTACCCACCATTACACATTCTATTTTCTTGCTCTGTCTGACATAAGAGTCTAAATTTAAAGATAGTCTAGGATGAGAATCATAAAATCATTTATAGGATTATCTGGTTTAGGGTCATAATTAACCTATTGAATCTCTTCAATGCTGTTATGAAATCATGGTTACACCATTCTGCGATGTGCAATGCGAATGGATGTTTCATCTCTCTCTAGATCTACCAAAGATGTAGCTAAATTTTCTAATTCATCTTCTAGATAAATTTTTGAGCACCATATCAACTCTAAGGGGAATTCAACCATCAATTCCTAGACATAGTCACGAAGAGGAATTGGCTCTTTTTTTGATAGTGTAATCACTACGGAAGAAATTAGTTACCAGCTTTGAGAATCCATTGATGTTCATTCGGGGCACTATTTTTTCTAACGTGAGTTCTAAGACTGCAACAAGGGCTTGGTATTTTACAAAATTGTTTGTTAAACCTTGTGATAATAGGAAATAGTAAGGAACAAATTCCTTTTCCAAAGATATAATAATGACTCCCAACTAGACATTATTGATTTTAGGGTCTTCCATAATTTTTTAGTTTCAGGATTCCAGACACATCATCAATATACCAATCCCATGTTTTGGAGGATTTTTAGATAGAGGATATTTATTCATTCATTAGTTCGATATTCATATGATTTTCTTCCAAAGAGGGATGTTCTGTGAGGAATTTTGTCCAATATTTCCCCTTTATTTAATTTTTGGTATGAACCAGATGTCAAACTACTATTCGATGACCACCCACCATGAAAAATGTCCAGTAAACATATGGAGGATGATAATGTACTTGATCAGGCCAGTTCAAGAGACCAAATAGAACATGTGATATTGGAAGTAGTGCCTAAATTTTGGAACCACAAATAATAATTCAAAATATTTCTCCATGATATTTGAATAAATATTCTTAATATCAATAATTGTTCAACTGATATAATTGAGAAAGTTTTCATTTCCAATTTCATTCATTTGGGCAAGAAAAGTACCTAGTTATCGATCAAATGTAGTCAAATATAATACGATAAAATTTATTTCATCAAGAAACATGAGAACTCACAAACATAGAAAATACTTCTTGAGAAAATCTAATGATTCTTGAAATTTGGTAGTCCACTGATACACGATCACTTTTTTAATTATTTTTTTAAGGGAAAGATCTTTCTAACACGATTTTTTATGAAGCATCAGATGTAGATAAGGAGTCCTTGTATTTCTCCCCACTATATGATATTTCAAGAAGGTTATATGTTATTTATTTTCCATTTATTCTAATTATTTTCATAGATTCCATGATGGTATACTACAAAAATGAGAACATTTTAAGGGGTTCATTTTTAAGATATGTTGTCACAGTTTGTTGAAAATAATATCAAGGTAAGAAAGGTGGTCAAAAATATGGAGTGAATTCACTACCAGATCATTGACATAACACTCAATAGACTTTCTAATAAAGGGTTTGAATATGAGATGCATTCCAAATTTATGTGTATCACAGATATTCTTTAGTCCGTAGGGAATCACTTGATATTAATATACACCTAGTGGTTCCATAAAGGGAGTCACTTATTAATATTTATTGAAAATTAATATTTAATTATATCCTATGTTACAATCCATAAAAGAGAAGTCTAGGTAGCCAACTGTGGCATCAATTATATGTTTTTTAATTGGAACTAAGAATTCAAATTTTGGATCGTGCCAATTGAGATCCATAAAATCGATGAAATCATTGATATGAACATTTTTATTCCTTATTGGGACTATATTGGTAATCTATTTTATATACTAGAAATCCAAAATGATGTTTTCTTTGATGGTCTTATCATATTTGGACTTAAATTTTGTAGCATGGGTCAAATGTTTTCTCCAGGATGCCTATTTGTAACAATGATGAACTTCTTTAAGATCCATATTGTGGGATAACACATCGGGATAGAGGTTTGGAATTTCTATGTAATTCTTGGTGAATAAATCACGATGTTACTTTTATAAATAGCTATATGCAACCTTTTTCCTCAATTCCCATAGATTTAGAGATCGGTGTAGGATTCATATCTTATTCTATTCCCATATTTACCTATCTAAGTTCACTAAATGTGGTAGGGACACCTTCATCAAATACTATAAGAGAACCATTGAAGCCATTCTCCCATAATCTTTCAATTCCACTTCCTCTTACACTATTATTAAATTATGGAATGTGAGTGATGAAGGAGAATATTTAGAGTTAATAGAAATACTAATATTCTACAATTCAAAGGTAAAGATATATCTATTCCCTAGTTGTGATACATAAATTCCTAAAGATTCCACTAATGACTTTGGGTTCTGGTGAAATAAAGGGGATAAAATGAGGCAATTTTTACCGAAAGAATCACTACTAATAGGAGGATCATGTACCACTCTATTATGGCCATATTCAAATGACATGAATAATATGATGAGGGTGGACAAGGGAAATTTAAATCCTAAAATAACATATTTGATCCGGTTGATGGGTACTGCATATTCATCACCATGATCCTTGAATGGGTTGGTCAAGGTCATTTAAAAACCATTTATGGATTTAATCTATGATGCATTATTAGTAATGATATGCCTCACTTTTATCTGATAAAGTACTACATCATTGTAATAATCCTAACATGATTGAAACAAATATTTCTCACCTTATAATATAGCAATATTTCCATTGACATGGTACTCGATAAAATGGTGATATGATGAAGGTATTTCCATATGTTTGTGAAAAAAGAACATTTTTAGTAGGACATTAAAGGGTGTGTCCTCTCAAATTGAAAAGAATTCAGATTTGGACATTAGAACTTAAAATCATGTTCTAATCTTGATCTCGCAGATGTGATTTTTTTTGTTTTATCATATCCCAGAAGTTTCATAGGGTATAAAGAAAAATTTTCTTCATTGTAGCCTTAATAGTCAAGTGTTTAGAAGAGATTGAGATTGAAACATGTGCCTTTGGTAATGAAAGACTGAAAAATATCAATGTCATATAGCCTTTTAAACACATATAATTGTCTAATGTGTCCTTATATCAAATAAATATCATATTATTCTATAAAAGTGATAACCACATAAAAATCAATAGGGTCCATCTCAAAATGATATACCTCAGGGATTGTGACCTCAGATTAAAATGACTAAGGGATCAACGAGTCCACTTTAAGTGATTCTAGGATATCCTTTGATGAGTTAAGATCATCTAGTACTGAATTTTTCTCTAGAACTACGCAAAACTACATCAGGATGTCCGATTTGTGAGTCAAAGGTTTTCATATTCCTACGGGGAACTATTCCCTAGAAGTTACTTTAGAGGTTGAGGCACCAAGGGTGGATCATTGGGATGGATCAATAGATGCTGACGGTGATATTTCCAAGCCAGTATTAATGTATCACTGAGATGGGGACGATATGAATCAGTGATATCTTTTTATTTTAAGATTCTTTATTTTGAAACAACCTTCACTTATTATTAATGATTTATCACTTTTCTGAAAACATTATAATCATACATCCATAGGAACACAAGTATTTGAAAGGATCACTACTCAACAAGATCAACTAAGTCCTTGTCATGGTTTAAAAACTATACAGTAACACACAATCCACTATAAAATAAACCTTTTTGATGGATACAACAAGTAGTATATAACCTTAAACTGGTGTATTACTAGGATCAGTACCATAGTTCATGTGATTCTGTTAGAAAAAATGAAGTAACACATATTGGTGTAACAATTAATGAAACCTTAACTAGTTGGTTCAAAACATGTTACTGTGATTTCTTATCAACATTCACTTTTTATGACAATAAAAACAATTGTACACCTTATTAACCAGTAGCAGGTAAGAACATTTATGGACTTCGTAATGATAGCCAGTCGATAGATCAGTCTGATTCCTTTGTATGATACATCAGTACTAAAATAATATTATAAATAATACGCTTGAACTAATTCTGAACCAGTTGAATCCTTCCTTAAAAATATAATTATGATGTTTTAGTCCGATATAGAAACTCTCAATATGATATTCCATCAGTCTTCTTCTTTTTAAAAAACATATTTAGGAAAACCCTGTCTAATGTTTTTTCGTTCTTCCAATACATTCATTACTTTCTCTATTCCCATGAAAATAGTAAAAGTGTAAATTAAAAGTACAATTTACATTATGCTATTTATAAATGTGACAAATGTGATTTCAGCGGGAATCTGAAATGTTTTCGCACTTAATTTTTCCCCCAAATTAAAATTTCTCATTTATTTATGCTCTATATTTTACTTCTTTAACTGTTCTAGATTCTTCTGAAAACCTATCGAATCTTCTTAAAAAATCAAACTACATTAAAATTCATTAAACATTTCAGTCCAATACCAATGGTTACTCTGATGTTATTCTAGTTTTGATGAAATAATATCATAACTAAATAATTATCATTAAAATTCTCCATACCACCTATAATAAATAAAATACTTCGAAGCTCTACACTGTTTTAAATAAAATGTATATCTGATCATTCTAATGCACTGTAACAACTGAAATAATTATAATTTTAAAAACATTCTTCTATAAAGACAGTTGTGACTTCTGTATCATTAAAAAACCACCTTCAACAATACTTTTTAAGAAAACAATATATTAAAACACATCTAAAAACTATTCAAACAACTCTTAGTTTAATTCTTATTCTCAGACTAATGTTTATACATTCAATGAGGTCCATAATCTGATTAATTATTACTGTCTGCTTGCCTCAGATGAATCGATATTTGCTTCACCTGATGGATATGTGTCAACTACTGTATGATGATTCATCACCAATTATTAGAAAAAACAATAATTATGTTCTTTTTATATTTATAAATATGTATCAAAACAAAACATAAATCCATTTTCTTTTAAACCAATTTAAATACCATTAAACCTTATAAAAAATTTTCAACTACATTATTGTTCATCAAATGGTTTACTGGTCTCTGATATCATCAAGTTCTTATTTTCCAATAACTATCACTTTATTGTTGATCCCAATAAACTCCGCATAAAAAAATATATCAACATACTATTCTTCATACAATGGATTTGCTGGCATACCCTATTCGATGAACTAGTTTCAATACCAACTTCTTTCCTCTTATATTTAATGTACAAATAGACATCCATAAAACACCCAATTTTTTCTATGAGGAAATGTATATTTTGTCTTATTGGTCTAACTGAAAACCAACATCTTTGTTTTCTCACATTTCAAACAAAACTTCTTTGACTTCAAACAATTCCACATCTAGTGATTCTCACACTGATGAGATGAGACTAAATAACTATTAATTAGAAGATATTATTATTCCATAAACTTATATTCTTAATCACGAATTCATCATGAATTTGAGAACTTTATGATTAGAATAGAATCATCGGACTTATATTGGAATGTTTTACAACTTTATATCTTTTCACCACCTTCTATCTTTCCAAGACAACCTCAAACTGATTGACAAAACTTGTTCTACCCCTTTACTTTCTAATGATTGAATCACAAGTTTCCCAGAAACCATATGATTTATGAGAACTCCAAGATCAAAAAATTGTCATCATATTTATTATATAGACTTCAAAATCTGATTAACTTTCTCATACTAATCAAAACAATATTTCCAAACAAAAGTTGAGTCCAAAAAAACAACTTATTTCACAAAACTTATTTAGGGAAGAAAAATGAAGTTGGGAGACTTTCATACCAAAAATGTTTTTGATTTTATAATTACAATTTAAACATTCATCTTTATCATAGGATCAGAAAAAATTACAAAGGAAAGAGATTTTCATTTCATTACAAAAAAAGATAAAACATTCAATACTATTTTATTTAATCCAAAATCCTAATTTAGAAAACTTATTCAAAAAAATCCTCCATTTTCTATTATTTTAAACCAAGGATCATAAATCAATTAACTCTTTAACCTTAATATATGGATTACATATCAATAATTCAAACCCTACATGAAAAAACTAATTTTAAAAAATAAAAATTATTGACATCAAAACCATGCAATCCCAATGTAGTAAATCATGAAACTTCATTAACATTACAACTTTCCTTCTCTTATTAATTCTATTATTATGTTATTTCTTCCACTTATCTATAAACATAAGTTTCCCACAATAACTACAATAAACAATTATAGGGGTTCACACACTTACATGCTGAGTTCACAACTTACCCATAACTTCAAATAAATACATGATTCCTTAAAAGGATTAACACATATCAATGGATAGATTGAAGAAACCTTTTTTCTCCCCCTTTAATAAACTATCCAAATAATATATGAGGTAGGGGAAAAATATTCATACATAAACCTTGGAGAGAACGTGGTTGGATGGCTATGTTCGTCCTCATTTTGAAAAAATGCTTCTTTCAGTAAAGGTTTTCTGAATATGTTGGACACTTGTTTTGATGTAGAAACATACTCCAAATTCAATTTATTTTTCTCCACATGATCCTCAATGAAATTTTAATTTATATCAAAATATTTTTAATGATAATTTTTTACTGGGTTTATTGTATGGTTTATGGTACTCTTTTTATCACAACCCAAGAGAAATTATAACACCCCAGGTAAATAAAGAGTATGACGTTTTCACATTTATCCATATTTGTGAAAACAATATTAGTATAACTTTAAAGGGGATGCTATGCTCGATGGCGTACCCAACATGCAACAACGAGTTTCTTGGGAATCTTACGTTGCACTCTAATAATAAAATAATATTATTTTAAATGGTAGTTAACGCCTAGCTGTTGTGATGGAAGGAATGAATAGAACTAACTACAAAATGATTATATATGTTTGTCAAATATTTTTACTTTTTACAATAAATGTTAGAGGATAAAAAATGCAAATGAATCCAACTTTAAGCGTAAACATTCAAATATTCTTTAAAAGGTCGATTAACACCCTTTTGATGGAGAACCTCTTTTAAATCCACTTTTTGACAATTTTATGTGTTATATTTGACAAAATAAAATTCTTCTTTATAATCGGGACATCAAAATTTACTTTGTGTCAATTTATGGTATTTTTCTGAAAAAGTTCAATTTTTAATGAATAGTGAAAAATGTTGTATTTTAATTCAAAACCTATTTTTAATCTAATTTATTGATATGATTATATTATCTTTTGAATTGGTTTTAAAGTGAAATTAGAATATATTTTTACCATTTAATCAAATAGTAGTCATTGAAATTAATTTCACTTTGAAATTTGACTTAAATTAGTGTCAATCTTTTGATACATTTTGTTTCATAAAAGCATGCTATTAGTTTTGATAGCGGGAATTAATTATTAAATTAATTAATGCAACTCATATGTTATGAATTTTTTAAAATAGATATAATTTTTGAATTCAGAATATCAAATATAGCTTAGGGTGAATTTTTGGTAATTTTCTGAAAAACTTCAATTTTTTGATGAATAGTGAAACCACTAAGTGGTACTTATAAAAACTCATTTTCTGTTTAAATGAAAATTTTCCAGATTTGTGTTTTGAATTTCAAAAATCCGTCATACATGGTTGTCATTAAGAAGTAAAATGTGGTTCAATGGGATTAAAATAATTTTTTGGCGAATAGTAACTTATAAAGTTTTAATCGCGATTAGAGGTAATTAGTGTAGTTTAAGGTAAAAATAATTTTTTAATAATATGAAATGACCTAGACACATGTCCTACCCTTATTTTATGAGTCATGGCCGACCAATACAATCCATGGGTCAATTTGGGGACCCCATGGAGCCACTTTGGTCAGAAAATGACATAAATACCTTTTTATTTAATGTTAAAATTAAAATGACACAAAAATGAGTTGTTTTACTAAAACAATTTTTAAATGGGGTTATACAAGTCAGAGTTTTGACTATAAATAGTAATTGTAAAGATAAAAATATTTCTTACATCATAGTATTTTTTTTATAATTTTTAGACATTATATAAATTAAATTATTTATGACATCATGATGATGCAGCGATAACCTCATTATTTAACGATTTAAATAAAATGGAAAGATAATGTACAATGTAATACCTAAACATGTCCAAAACCTATTTTATGGGTGTATTTCGAACCCTTATCACCTTATACTCAAAACACATAAATGTGGGACCATTAAAATCCGAAACTCATTCTAAAATAAAGTAACATTTCCTTACATTCCAAGAGTGCCCCTTCTCTCCTCTTATAAAAGGCCCCCACCTCTACCTCCTTACCCACACTTCCAAAGCCATTGGCTCCACCAACCCCTACCCATTTTGTCTCTCCAAATCCCTCTCTTACTCCTAGAAGCCTCACTTTGGTCAGAATCCTTTCCAAAAAATCCTTTGAACTCAAATCAAAGAGAGTTACCCGATTTAAAGGTAGTGTCTTCTCTTGTGTTATTATGTTTTATTTTGCTTCTCCAACCCCCTAAACTATTTTTATTCATTTATTTTGTAACAAATATAGTATCTTCAATATACTAGTATGTTTTTATAAGAAGGATATGAGCTAAACTTACACACACCTACATCTAATGGTTAAATAACATACTGTTTATGTGGATGGCGAATTTCTGCCTCACGAAACGATGATTGTTCAACATTCTTCTAACAACTTCAAAGGTGGACATTAAGATGAAACTATATTTATATATGATATATAATATGTTTATGTTTTACTTAAGCTTCTGTATTTTTCATTTGTGGCATACCTTTATGGTTTCCATTATGGGTAAACGCGATATCTTCATTTAAGGAAGTGCGGACTAATGCCCCCTCAAAGTGATTTGATTCGTTAATACCATATGTGGTACGTATAAAAGAAATATATTTAATGATATTATATATGATACCATACTGGAATTAAAATACTATTATGTATCATTATGTTTTAATTCCATTAAATATTAAATAGAAAATGAAGTAGCATTCATGCGTACGGCTTACCGTCTCCATGAACGGTACATTTCATTTCTTATCTCAAAATGGTATGTACTATTATAAGTACATATATATAATGGATATATATTTAATATATTAAATATAAATGATGGATATCATTCTGGAATTATAACATATATATATATCTCTCATTTTGTTTTAATTCCATTAATATGAGAAAAAATGAAAGTAGCGTTCATGTGTACGTACGGCCTACCGTCTCCATGAACGGTGCTTTTAATTTTTATCTCCAGATGCTATGGAATATTATAAAATGAATATATAATGGATATATATGATATTTAAAACATAAATACTATTCTTGATATGATGTACCTATAACTACATGGAAAATTATTTTCCAACAAGTTCAATTTTTGACTCATGTACCAAACATCGACAAAAACGTCTGATCTGAACACATATTATTAACAAAATTATTATAACATTAAAATATGTGATATGAACTGAATAATAATTTTTATAGGAGGTCCTTAAGAAATTATAAATTGATCAAAGTTTATTATTCAGGAATATAACGAAACGAACAAGACAAGTTGGACATGAGGTAGGGGATCCTACTCCTCTCTTTCTTTTTAAGTACACTATTTTATGTCATTCCTTTTAAGCTCATATTTCTTGTGATTGGGATTTTATTTTATATTACTCTTACTGTAATTTTTATGGTCATATGATGAGAGACCCTATTCTCTCTCATCAATCCATTTTGGATGTTTTGAGTGGCGCCGTTAGGCTGCCGAATTTTCATAAGAGATCTAACCTCTCTCTTTCTTTTTAAGTACTCTCCTTTATGTCAATTATTTTATGCTCCTATTTGTTATGTTAGGGGATGGTATTTTATATTCCTCTTGATGTAAAATTTATTATTAGATACCCTATTTGATCTCATCAATCCATTTTTGGATGTTTTAAGTGGCGCTGTTAGGCTGCCGAGTTTTCGTAAGGGATTTTTCATCTCGCTTTTATTCCCGTGAGATTTATGCAAAATTTTCCACAATTTCTATTGAGTGGTATATATACGCCCCATTATTCTACTATTTTTGTAATATAATTTCGTTTATTAGTATTTACATCAATGATTTATTGTCCTTCATTCATGGGGTGTATGTTTTTAAAGATACCCAAGTAGGTAAGGGAACCTTTCACCCTCCTCCTTTTAAAAGACTTCATTTGTTTAGTATTTTAATTTAAATATTGTTATGTTGGGATATGTTCTCATATTTCCTTATTGATGTAAATTTTATGTCCAAGTGATGAGATACCCTTTTTATCTCTCATCAACTCATTTTGATGTGACGCCGTTAGGCTGTCAAGGGAACTTCTTAACCCAATTTCGATTTCTTTGGGTTCAACATGTAGTTATTGAATATGTCATCCTTTTAATATGTGTGAATGACCTTTGATTATTTTACACTTAATATCCAATTATATTGGGTGTATTTATATTTTTTGCACATAATTATGAGATTGATTTATCCTTAATTTAAGGATATCATCTTTATAATGGATTTCATCTCAATTTACATTTCCATTGAGACATCATTGTTGTTATGCACCAATTCACTCTTATATGGTGTATATAATATCATTTGGAATATTATATCATGAATTACTTTATTCTCATGATATTATAAAGTTTTTATTAAATGTTATTTCTCAATTATTGTATTCAAGTGTCTCTCATTTTGTTAAAAACCCATTAACTATAATATCGTATTAAATGTTTTAATGATTTAATCTTATAAATATTTCTCATTATTATCCTTGTTTACAAAATGGTTTTCAGGATTTATTTATATGTATATTAATGGTTTAAAATGTTAAAATCTTCAAAGTGGTATGGGACACTTTGATTCAAAAATCTCTTTATTAAATGTTTTAAATGGTTTTGAAAATGGTTTTTAGAATGGATTCATTAGTTCAATATCTTAAAATGTTATATTGTTATTACAATGTGGGAATGTTATCTTTACTTTATGGTTAAGTTATGTGCTATGATTATGTTATGGTTCTTGGGCATTGTTATGAAGACAGGTGGTTCTGTGATAAACTAAGGGCAGGTGAGCCCGATATAGCTCTCCAATGCATAGGGTAACGCGAAGGAGTGAAACGTTAAGGTTTCTCCGAAGAGATTTAGGGAATATACTCTGGTGGTATTCCAAACGTAACCAAGAGGGTTACTCCCTACGTAAGAATGTTATTAATGCCTCAAGTTAACTTTTATGTCTTATGATTTCTATGATTTATTCATGATTTGATGAGGTATGTTAAAGTGCCTATGTTTTATGGCTAAAGTATGATTTCATTCTTATGTATATATGAACTCATGTTTCCTTTCCATATTTTTATATCCCTTAATGAGCTTTTTATGCTCATCCCATGTTTTATTGAAATGTGTTTCATAGGTCAAGGGAAAGGTACATGATATGATGATAGTGTCAAGGAAGTGTCAGGAAAGAATCCATGTTTTATTCCGTTGATGGGAAAAATGAATACTATCTTTATGTAACCACTTTGTTTAAATGTGGAATATAATGCAAGTTTTATGATATAATTCTCTAAAACTCTAAACCTGAAAAGATCCTCAATGTGTAATCTTGTAATAACTCAAGATTAAGTAATGTTTATGGTCGGGGCCTTATAGTTGGTATCAAAGGTCGGTTTAGATAACTTTAGAGGTTAGGGTATTCTCTAAGCATAAGTGACAGTACCATAATGGATAGGATTTCAGAAAGGGTCCAAGTTTTAGAGAAAGTGAATGAGTAAGTATATCTTAGTGGTTATCTTCCTCATTAGAACATGATGGTTTTGTTGATATACTCACACTGACATTTTTGTTTTTAGTGAATTGATAGATCTAGTAGGCACCAAAGTGATAATAGGTTGAAGGAAAATGTGGTGGTTCTCTGATTAAGAGACTGGATGAAATGGGGTATTCAATGAGGAAACTCGTGGATGTTATAAACCAACTATCAAGGAGTCATGACCATCCACTTGAACCTTGGTATGTTCTGTAATGCATCATGTACAAGATGACCAATTGATGTCGAATTTCAGGTAATAATTATTAAGGAAACCATTAGGGTTTATATGATCCTTACTTTTTAGGTAATTATGGGTTACTCTTTGATATGATGGAAAATGAAAGACATGAGATAATCTTGATGATAAAATATGTTATGATTACTTTTGAAGATTGTATCTCGTTGTTGGGGAATGTTTTAAGAGTTATATAGTTTTGGAAAAAGGACAACACACAGACCGTGTGACAACCTGTCGCGTCGCACAAAGCTGCGGGAATCGAACCCACAACCAAAGTGAAACTGGTATTTATAACCTACCACTAGACTACGTGAAGTACCTAGTTATTTTGACTAATTATTTTTAGTTAGATGATTTTATGAATTACGAGTATGCTGATTTTGGGTTAACTATGGAAATTTATTAACCTATCATGGAGGATATGTGATTAGGTTAATTACTTTTCAATATGAGAATTTAAGAGCAACTGATGTTATTTAGAGAAAAAGGTTAATTTGTACCTTGGAAGAATATGTGATTAAATCCTTAAAATATTTGGGTTTCAATCTTAGTTTTGTTTACTTTGAAGAATTTTATGGAAAAATTGTTTATCGAATGGTCTTCGTTGAAATTTGTGTTTTGTTGGACAAATTTTGGAGATTAAGAATAGATTTTCTTTTTATAAAGGGTTATCCTTTTCTGGATTATCTGATCTTGTACTAACCTTTTTTGTTTTGGTTTTGGTAAGGTTCCAAAGACATGAGAAATATATAGTTCTCTTTTTTGGATTAGGTGATTCTCTAGAAGTTGATTATAGTACTCTTAATGCGAACAAGTCTTCCTAAATACTCGTCTTTTGGAGAAAATATGAGTCTGATTAAGGAATCTAGTGAAAGTTGAAATTATACTTGACAAGTAAGAATGTTTCATTATGATTTAGTTAATCTCAAAAATAAATTCCTCAATGAAAAGTAACTTAAAAAAATGTTGTATGTTAACTTTTCCTACTAGGGAATCAAATACCGTTTAACCCATCACAAGTTTGTGATTTTCTTATGTTTAAGTTTCTCTTAGACATGTTTTCTATCACTCTCCAATAAAACACGACTCTTTTTTTTCTCCCCCATATCCATATTTTCATACTTGGAATCCTAGTATGGGATAACTCGGCTGACCTTTGTACTAATCTTTCTTAATTTTAAAATGATTGTTTTACTGACTCTTGTTCCAATGTGGGATTTTCAATGAATTTTCCAAGCCCAATTTTAAAATTGGGAGGACGCAATTCCCAAAAGGGGGGAAGGATGTAACACCCCAGTTAAATAAAGAGTATGGCATTTTCACATTTATCCATATTTGTGAAAAAAATATTAATATAACTTTAAAGGGGATGTTATGCTCGATGGCGTACCCAACACGCAACAACGAGTTTCTTGGGAATCATACGTTGCACTCTAATAATAAAATAATATTATTTTAAATGGTAGTTAACGCCTAGCTGTTGTGATGGCGAGAATGAATATAACTAACTAAAAAATGATTATATATGTTTGTCAAATATTTTTAATTTTTACAATAAATATTAGAGGATTAAAAATGCGAATGAATCCAATTTTAAGTGTAAACATTCTAATATTCTTTAAAAAGGCGATTAACTGCTTTTTGATGGCGAACCTCTTTTAAATCCACTTTTTGACAATTTTATGTGTTATATTTGACTAAATAAAATTTCTCTTTAGAATTGGGACATCAAAATTTACTTTGTGTAAATTTTTGGTATTTTTTTGAAAAAGATCAATTTTTAATGAATAGTGAAAAATGTTGTATTTTAATTCAAAACCTCTTTTTAATATAATTTATTTATATGATTAGATTATCTTTTTAATTGGGTTTAAAGTGAAATTAGAATATATTTTTACCATTTAATCAAATAGTGGTCATTGGAATTAATTTCACTTTGAAATTTGACTTAAACTAGTGTCAATCTTTTGATACATTTTGTTTCATAAAAACACGCTATTTGTTTTGACAACGGGAATTAATTATTAAATTAATTAATGAAACTTATATGTTATCAATTTTTTAAAATATACATCATTTTTGAATTCGGAATATCAAATATAGATTAGGGTGAATTTTTGGTAATTTTCTGAAAAACTTCAATTTTTGATGAATAGTGAAACCACTAAGTGGTACTTATAAAAACTGATTTTCCGTTTAAATGAAAATTTTCCAACTTTGTGTTTTGAATTTCAAAAATCCGACATACATGGTTGTCATTAAAAAATAAAATGTGGTCCAATGGGATTAAAATAATTTTTTGGTGAATAGTAACTTATTAAGTTTTAATCGCGATTAGAGGTAATTAGTGTTGTTTAAGGTAAAAACAATGTTTTAATAATATTAAATGACCTATACACATGTCCTAACCTCATTGGATGTGTCATGGGAGAACAATAAAATCCATGGGTCAACTTGGGGACCCCATGGAGCAACTTTGGTTGGAAAATGACATAAATACCTTTTTATTTAATGTTAAAATTAAAATGACACAAAAATGAGTTGTTTTACTAAAACAATTTTTAAATGGGGTTATAAAAGTCATATATTTGACTATAAATAGTAATTGGAAAGCTAGAAATATTTACTACATCATAGTATTTTTTTTATAATTTTTAGACATTATATAAATTAAATTATTTATGACATCATGATGATGCAGCGATGACCTCATTATTTAACGATTTAAATAAAATGGAAAGATAATGTAAAATATAAGACCTACACATGTCCAAAACCTATTGTATGGGTGGATTTCGAACCCTTATCACCTTATCCTTGAAACACATCAATGTGAGAACATTAAAATCCTAAACTCATTCTAAAATAAAGTAACATTTCTTTACTTTCCAAGAGTGCCCCTCCTCTCCTCTTATAAAAGGCCCCCACCTCTACCTCTTTACCCACACTTCAAAAGCCTTTGGCTGGGCCAAACCCTGCACATTTTGTCTCTCCACAGCCCTATCATACTCTTAGAAGCCTCACTTTGGGAATCATCCTTCCCAATGAAGCCTTTGAGCTCAAATCAAAGAGTGTTACCCGATTTAAAGGTAGTGTCTTCTCTTGTGTTCTTACGTTTTATTTTTCTTCTCCAACCCCTTAAAATATTTTTATTCATTTATTTTGTAAAAAATACAATATCTTCAATATACTAGGATGTTTTTATAAGAAGTATATGAGCTAAACTTACAGACACCTACATCTAATGGTTAAAGAACATACTGTTTCCATGGATGGAGAATTTCTGCCTCACGAAACGATGATTGTTCAACATTATTCTAACACCTTCAAAGGTGG
The DNA here is from genome assembly GCA_963277665.1 of Viscum album. Classification (NCBI taxonomy): domain Eukaryota; kingdom Viridiplantae; phylum Streptophyta; class Magnoliopsida; order Santalales; family Viscaceae; genus Viscum; species Viscum album. Next base: position 806,483,571 of record OY728126.1, on the reverse strand, counting down.
ACATTAAGATGAAACTATATTTATATATGATATATAATATGTTTATATTTTACTTAAGCTTCTGTATTTTTCATTTGTGGTGTACCTTTATGGTTTCCATTATGGGTAAACGCGATATCTTCATTTAAGGAAGTGCGGACTACTGCCCCCTCAAAGTGATTTGATTCGTTAATTCCATATGTGGTATGTATAAAGGATATATTTAATGATATTATATATGATACCATACTGTAATTGAAATACTATTATGTTTAATTATGTTTTAATTCCATTAAATATGAAATAGAAATGGAAGTAGCGTTCATGCGTACGCACGGCTTACCGTCTCCATGAACGGTACATTTCATTTCTTATCTCAAAATGTTATGTACTATTATAAGTACATATATATAATGGATATATATGTAATATATTACATATAAATTATGGATATCATTCTTTAATTATAACATATATATATATCTCACATTTTGTTTTAATTCCATTAATATGACAAAAAATGAAAGTATCGTTCATGCGTACGTACGACCTACCGTCTCCATGAACGGTGCTTTTAATTTTTATCTCCAAATGCTATGGAATAGTATAAAATGAATATATACTGGATATATATGATACTTAAAAAATCAATACAATTCTGGATATGATGTACCTATAACTACAAGGAAAATTATTTTCCAACAAGTTCAATTTTTGACTCATGTACCAAACATCGACAAAAACGTCTGATATGAACTCATATTTTTAATAAAATTATTATAACATTAAAATATGTGATATGAACTGAATAATAATATTTATAGGAGGTCCTTAAGCAATTATAAATTGACCAAAGTTTATTATTCAGGAATATAACGAAACGAACAAGACAAGTTGGACTTGAGGTAAGGGATCCTACTCCTCTCTTTCTTTTTAAGTACACTCTTTTATGTCATTAATTTTAAGCTCATATTTCTTCTGATTTGGATGTTATTTTATATTAATATTACTTTAATTTTTATGTTCATATGATGAGAGACCCTATTCTCTCTCATCAACCCATTTTGGATGTTTTGAGTGGCGCCGTTAGGCTGCCGAATTTTCATAAGAGATCTAACCTCTCTCTTTCTTTCTAAGTACTATCCTTTATGTCACTTCTCTTATGATCCTATTTGTTATGTAGGGGAATGGTATTTTATATTACTCTTGCTGTAAAATTTATGATTATAGACCCTATTTGATCTCATCAATCCATTTTTGGATGTTTTAAGTGGCGATGTTAGGCTGCCGAGTTTTCGTAAGGGATTTTTCATCTCGCTTTTATTCCCGTGAGATTTATGCATCATTTGCCACCATTTCTATTGAGTGGTATATATACTTCCCATTATTCTACTATTTGTGTAATATAAATTCATTTATTAGTATTTACATCAATGATGTATTGTCCTTCTTTCATGGGGTGTATGTTTTTAAAGATACCCAAGTCGGTAAGGGAACCTTTCACCCTCCTCTTTTTAAAAGACTTATTTTGTTGGGTATTTTAATTTATATATTGTTATGTTGGGATATGTTATCATATATCCTTATTGATGTAAATTTTATGTCCATGTGATGAGATACCCTTTTTATCTCTCATCAACTCATTTTGATGTGACGCCGTTAGGCTATCAAGGGAACTTCTTAACCCAATTTCAATTTCTTTGGGTTCAACATGTAGTTATTGAATATGTCATCCTTTGAATATGTGTGAATGACCTTTGATTATTTTACACTTAATATCCACTTATATTGGGTGTATTTATATTTTTCTCACATAATTATGAGATTGATTTATCCTTAATTTAAGGATATCATCTTTATAATGGATTTCATCTAAATTTACATTTTCATTGAGACTTCATTGTTGTTACGAACCAATTAACTCTTATATGGTGTATATACTATCATTTGGAATATTATATCATGAATACCTTTATTCTCATGATATTATAAAGTTTTTATTTAATGTTATTTCTCAATTATTGTATTCAAGTGTCTCTCATTTTGTTAAAAACACTTTAACTAAAATATCGTTTTAAATGTTTTAATGATTTAATCTTATAAATATTTCTCATTAATATCCATGTTTTCAAAATGGTTTTAAGGATTTATTTATATGGATATTAATGGTTTAGAATCTTAAAAGCTTCAAAGTTGTATGGGACACTTTGATTCAAAAATATCTTTATTAAGTGTTTTAAATGGTTTTGAAAATGGTTTTTAGAATGGATTCATTATTTCAATATCTTAAAATGTCATATTTTTTTTGCAGTGTGGAAATTCTATCTTTACTTTATGGTTAAGTTATGTGTTATGATTATGTTAAGGTTCTTGGGAATTGTTATGAAGACGGGTGGTTCCGTGATAAACTAAGGGTGGGTGAGCCCGATATAGCTCTCCAATGCATTGGGTAACATGAAGGAGTGAAGCGTTAAGGTTTATCTGAAGAGATTTAGGGAATATACTGTGGTTGGTATTCCAAACGTAACCAAGAGGGTTACTCCCTATGTAAGAATGTTATGAATGCCTCACGTTAAGTTTTATGTATTATGATTTCTATGATTTATTCATGATTTGATGAGGTATGTTAAATTGCCTATGTTTTATGGCTAAAGTATGATTTCATTCTTATGTATATATGAACTCATGTTTCCTTTCCATATTTTTATATCCCTTAATGAGCTTTTTATGCTCATCCCATGTTTTATTGAAATTTTTTTCATAGGTCAAGGGAAAGGTACATGATATGATGATAGTGTCAAGGAAGTGTCAGGAAAGAATCCATGTTTTATTCCGTTGATGGGAAAAATGAATACTATCTTTATGTAACCACTTTGTTTAAATGTGGAATATAATGCAAGTTTTATGATCTAATTCTCTAAAACTCTAAACCTAAAAGGATCCTCAATGTGTAATCTTGTAATAACTCAATAATAAGTAATGTTTAAGGCCGGTGCCTTATAGAAATTGTAATATTACATCAAGAAGTAAGTGTTCTAACCGAGTCTTTATACACATAAGTTGGGTAGAACCTTGAGTGGCAGTAACATACTCATATCTAGTAGTCTAAAGTGAAACTAAATATAAATCTTAGTATACTAACTTACACAACTTTTCCATATAAATAAAACCCCACCGAATATTGACAATTTATCATTAATACTTCCTTCGCAACAAGTATTTGAATACCCAAACAATTCAATTCTTTATGAGCTATCATATATGATTCCAAAATCAATTATGCCTTTTATATTTATAGGAATTATTTTCCCATCCAATAGGTGTGATTATTTTAGACCAATTTGGAATATTGTACATAATGTTATTACATAATGTTTTTTGGTAATTGATGTAGTTAAATATATAAAACTTCCAAAATGATTTTGAAACTTTTTAGAGTCAACTTCTTTTCCATATCCATTTTTATTAAACTTGGTTCCCACTGAAATTACTGTGGAACTAGTTTTTTAATTTTTTATTCCAAACATTTTAAAAAGTTACCTAACATACATTTCTTGAGAAAAAAATATTGTTTTCTTCTTTTGTGAAATTTGTAAATGATGAGATTTTTTTCATTTCACCCAACATGGTCATTTCAAAAAACTATTTCATATATTTAGAAAACCATTCCCAAATTTATTCATCAGTCTTGTCAAATATTATATCATCAACATACAAAATTACAATGATATAAATATACTAACATTATTTAATGTACAAATTACTATCAACCATTCTCTTAATGAAGTATAATTTCCTTATGAAAGTATCTAATTTGGAATACGATTCCAACAGATATTGCATTAACCAATACATAGCCTTATTCAAATTACAAACATAAATTTAGTCCTTCCATATAACAAATACAAATGGTTTTTTAATATATAATTCATTATCGAGATATCCATTCAAAAATTAAGACTTCACATCCATATGAAAATTTTTGAAACATTTTTTCACAATAATATAAAGAATGATTCTGATTGTTTATGACCTTTCCACTAGAGAAAAAGTCTCATTATTTTCAATGACTTCAATCTATGAGTAACCTTTTGACACCAACCTTGATTTGTTTCTTATCAATTCACCATATTTATTCAACATGTTCTAGAACATCCACTTTGTACTTATAATTTTTTTATTTGTCTTAGCTATGAGTTACCAAGTATCATTATTCTCAATATGATCTATATCATCATTCATAGACAAAATACATTATAGCCAATGAAAAGATTATCTAACACATTTCGAATAATTTTTTGAATAAAAATAGGTATGTTTAATAACCTTTGATTTTATTCTTGTTTGAACCTTTTGATGTTGATCACCAATTTTATTCTGAGCTTCTACTTACCTCCTGCTCCCAGGATGAGATTCTTGAGATTATTCCTCATCAATAAAAATTGGTGACTCCAATTATTTCTATTGTGTAGGATTAAGATTGTTTGCATCCTTATCAGAACACTTAATATAAATTCATTTATCCTGTTCGTATTCCTTATCTGCATGAGTTATTTAGCATATTACGATATTTTAAATAACTTTCACATTAATAGAGTCAACTAATATTCCTTTATCGTTTTGAGAAATATATATCCTATTCCTTCTAGAGCATTTCTAAGAAAGATTCCATCTTCACCTCTACGACCAGACTTTCCAAGGATTCCACCATTATTATTTATGATGTAGGTACATCTCAAAACTCTTTAGTGTTTCAAACATGGTGTATTTTCATAAAAATTTCATAAAAACTCATATTGGAACAAAGATGATAGAAACATCAAATCTATATAAAACAATCTGTACTCATGGATTACCTCTAATAGTAATGAGAGAGACCATGTTTATGTAACTTAGTTTTACCCATTTGAACCAAAATTACATTCTTCCATTTAGCAACACCATTTTTTGTGGTTTATATGGTGTACTGAACTCATACCGATTTCCATGTTTTTTAATATAACTGTTAAAGTATTCATTATTTCATTCACCACTATATTCTATTCTCAACTTATTCAAAGAATACACACATTCCTTCTTAGGTGTAATCACGAACCATTTAAAAATCTTCATGAAATATATGTTATGTTTTAAATACATAACTCAATTAATGTGACTGGAATCATTAATAAATGTAATAAAGTACTTATCTGTGTGAGTTGATTGTTTTATTATTGTCCGAGAAACATCAAAATGAATAATTTATGGGGGTCATATTTAACTAATCTCAATATTCTTATGAAAATATTTAGTAATATTACCTTTTTGACAAGTTTTGAAACACCAATATATTTTTCTTGAAATATTTTGAATAACACTAACACCATATCTCTTTATTACTTTTCTCAAGTTTTTATGACAAATATTTCATATCCTTTTATGACATAATTTATTTTATTCCATCATGCTTATGTAACATGACTATTTCACTTCACCAACTAGAGAAAATTTTCTTTATGTGTGTTGGAATTTTGAAACAACTTTTCCATCTTCCACCTTTTTCATAAAAAACCATCTATTTTGATAAAAAAATTATTACCCCAATCAAAAATTTGTAAAAAACATAACATGTTGTGTTTTAGCCTATAAAAAAATATGGATTTATTAGATTTCAGCTTTTCTTACCCGATAATAGTGGATCAAACACCTTTTATTCCAAGGGATCCATTATTTTCAAATGTCACTATTCCTTATTTTAATTCATTCTCATTATTTAGAATTTTTTTGTCTATCATAAAATGAGAAGAACACCCACTACCCAAGATCCAAGTTTTTTTCGCATTTTTTATATTTTAGAGAGATTTATACAACAAATTATTTTTCTATCCCTTGGTATTTCTTCACATTAAGATTCTGAGAAATGTTGTAAACCTTATTTTGTTCTAGTAAAAATAAAAAAAATCCTTTTTTCAAGATATAAATGATGTTCCAATCTTTTAAAAATAGTTTCCAAAAGTTGGAATCTATTTTCAACTTTCAAAACATACTTCTCAGATTTATTCAATTCTACTTATCAGACTTCTTCCTTTGATTGGATTGAATCTACCTCAATATTTTCACTCTGTATATTCTATTAAAGTTGTTATGGTGTTGATTAAATGAACACATATTTTCTGAATGTCAAAATTAACCCCCATATTAGCTATAGACATAGAAAGAAAAGTTTCTTATATAACATCCAGACTATCTAGGATTGTGAACATGTTTCTTAGAAAATTTATTATCATTTAAATAAAAACATTATTTATACCCAAACATTCTATTATCACCTAGAATATTCGTTTTCAACATGGATTTCATTCTATCCTTATCATTACCATATGTAGTAGAAATTTGCCGGGATCATAATTTTTAGGAACTTCTAACTTTTCCACTTTGTTGGTTTTGACAATATACATGAATTTACAAGATTTATTCTTTTAAAAATCAATTTAAAATTTATTTTTAAACATTGAAGTTAATGTTTTATCCTTATCAGGTTCAACCATTTTATAACTTTCACAGAATTTCTAGATTAATTTCTTGAAACCTATAACTCTTTACTCAATTTTAGATAGTTTTTGGTGGAGAAATTCTAACTCTTCTTTATCTTATTTGAACTTAACTTCATGATGTTCTTTTTTATTATTTAATTTCTCAAGATACTTCTACATATAATAAAATTAATCAAGTAATTTAACATTCTATTATATAGGACGTTCCTGAATTATTGTTGAAGTACATTCCTTCTTAAACTTCTTGATTTATTTTTCAGGTGTTATAATCTTCTTGAAGAATTCATTCAATAACATATTTATATAAAATTCCAGGTCAATCAATTTTTATTCTTCAACAAAAATAATACATCTGAATTCCTCTTCATTAGTTGTTTCAGTGAAATTATTTTCTCTATAAAACTCAGTGAAATTTTCATCTTCAACTTTACTATCTTCATCATTGTGATATTTTAAAAAAATATTCTTCTTTTGGAATTGGAGAAATTTTTATCCTTTCCCATTAAAAATGCTTTATACCATGACCATATTTCTTCTAAGAACTTATATGCATTCTATCATCATTATCAATATTTTATTCATTATTTATTTGGGGCAGATTCATATAAACGTTCCCAATAACTCCACACTCAAAACATTTCAAGTGATATTTCCCTTTATACTTTCCCTTACCCCTTTTTACATATTTATATATTAAGGATAAAAAATCATCAAGATTGTTAAAAAACTCATTTTATGATTCAAAATTAACACCATAGTTTTCTTCAAGAATCATATAAGACTATCCTTTATTCGTTCCCTTGAAATACATTTCTCGATCAACTTTCACTTTTTATTTCATAACGTTCCCCATTCTCATCTCAAATGTAATGGGAGAACTATGATGATCATCCAATTATAGAATTTTGGGATTTGTATATTCCAAGTACAAAATTTTTGAATCAAACATAATTAGAATAATTCAAATGATCTTTTCAATAATATTTTAGTCTTCTAGATTTTCACCAAGATAATGTATGGTGCTTAAAAATAATTAAACCTTTTAATGAAGTCACCAAAAGATTCATACTCACCAATTTTTAGGACTTCATGCATTATCCTCTAGATTTGTAACTTGTCTTTATTCATCTTTGTATTTCCCTTATAAATGATATTTATCTTTTCCCAGATAAAATTGGTTGTTTAAAATACAATGACTATTAGAGACTCACTTTAATAAATTGAGGAGAGTAGAACATTCTTATCCCTTACATCATTTTCAAGATTCTTATTATCTATAGACATGAGATGAAATTTTTATCAATAGGAGGAAATCCATTTTTAGAAGATTACAAAACATCATACCTAAGGGACATAAGATAATGAAACAATCCATCTTTCTAGATATGATAGTTCATTCCATCGAAGGATGGAATCCATTTACTGCTCACAAAATTCCAACTCTCTATAACAACATATCTTCAAAAACTTCATCAGAGATTAGACAAAGGGTACCTTCACTAAGATACCAATTGATATGGAGAATACATGATTGATGTATCACTGAGAGGGTGAGGGGTGAATCATGGATATCTTTTTCATTAATATTTCCTCATTTTGAGACTAAATTAACTTCTGGTTAATGATTTATAACTTGTATGAATACAAAACAATCAAAAATCAATTGGAACACATGTATTTAGATGTTTCAATAGCAAAAAAGTGTATCTATGACCTTGGAATGGCATGAAAAGAATCCATTTCTATATAATCAACTACAAAAGAATAATTTTTCATTGACATAATAAGTAGGAAATAATGTTAATATTGTGTAGCATTATTGTAAATGATACATTTCTTGTGATTTTATTAGTAAAAATTATGTATTACAAGTTTGGGTAAAAAGTAATCAAACATTCACCAATTAGTTCAATACATGTTATTGTCCTACCTTATAGTCTTTTATTTTTGATTTAAATTTAAAAAATTATTCACTTTCCTACGAAACAGCATGTAAGAACTTATCTACACTTCGGAATGAAGCTCAATTCAATAGATCAGTTTGATTATTTTGTCTGATACCTCTGTCTAGAAAATAGATATGAAATAATACCTTATAAACAATTCTAAAAAACATGATAATTTCCATGAAAATTTGTGTCTGACATCTCAGTTCGATCTGGTAACTCTTAATATGATCTTCCTTATTCTTCTTATGTTTGGAAAAACAATTCAAGAAAACCCTACCCAAAACTCCTTTATTAAAATAATTTTAGTAGTTTCTATCTTCTAACATGAAAAATACAAGTGTCATTGAAAAGTAAAATGTACCTTATTACTATTTATAGTCACACCAAGTGTGGTTTGGGTGGGAATCTTAGATGTTTCCATTCTTAACTTAATTTATTGAAAATAAAATTTTACTTTTATTATAGATCCATATTCAAATTCTTCAACTCTTTTTGGTTGTTATCGAAACATGTTGAATCTTTTTAAAACATTAACCCACTTCATAGTTTCTAACACTTCTTCAGTTTTATACCAATTTTCACAATGATGTTGTTCTCGTTGCGATGAAAGCGTATCAAAACTCATTTATTCTCAATAAGATTCTCCATACCACCTATAAGACAAAAAATACTCTATATATATGCACAATTTCAAATAAATCAAATGAATTATAATTCTGATTCTTCATACCAATTTAATAACATAAAAATTTGAAATAATTAATCTATAAACATAGTTGACACTTCTAAAGCATTCAAAAACCTTGATCAATAATACTTTGGTAGTAAACCCACTTTTTAAAACTTATCTGTGAAACTATTCATACAACTCTTCTTTTATATCTTTTTCTTTGACAGATTATACTATATCCAATGAATTCTATTATCCGATGACTTATCGGTGTCAGCATGTGTATGATGAATATGTCTTTTCTTTACATGATTTATTGATGTAAACTCTTATATGATGAGTTAGAACCGTATGTTGAGAAAAAACAATACATATATTCTTTTTATCTTCAACCAGATGTAAAAAAAAACATAGAACGCTTTTATATTTAACCAATTGAAATAAAATTCTACTTAATGAAAATGGTTCACTACGTTGTTGATCATCATATACTTGATCAATTCATGATCTCTTTCAGTTATTCTGCCAAAAAAAACTCCCAATTTATTATTGTTTCCAATAAACATTGTATAGAAATATATATAAAAAAACGTTCCTACCTCTAATGGATCAGTGGAATACTGTGTCCGATGGACATTTATCAGTAACAACTTATTTATTTTTCGGATTATGGTACAAATAGTCATCTAGAAAACCCAAGATTCGTTCTCTAAGTATTTTCTTCTTCTGGATTATTGTTATGATTGAAAACTAACATATTATTTTTCTAAAATGTTGAACAAAACATCCCATCCTTAAACCCATTCAACGTCCTGTGATTATGAGACCGATGAAATGACACCTGAAAGGATTTACATACATATTTTCTTCTTCTAAAAACTTATAATACTAATCACAACTTCCCCATTAATTTTAGATCAATAGGATCCAAAAATAAAACATTAAAATATATTGTAATTTTTTATAACTTTTTATTTGTTAAAAAACCTCTATCTTTCCAAGTAAACCTCAAACCAATTTGAAAAGGTAGTTCTCCCCCTTTCTTTCATAACACTTGAATCAAAAGTTTCATATAAAACTTATGATTTATGTGAAATACATGATTAAAAAATCATTAACTTATTTAGTATATAGAATTTCATACTCTAATATACTTTCTCATACTGACCAAAACATTGTTTCCAGATACAATGTGAGTCCAAAAAACAACTTCTTTCTTTAACCATATTTATGGTAGAAAATAGAAACTAAGAGAATTTCTTATCAAAACTATGTATGATTTTTTGATTATGAATCATCCTATCACCCATATTATCTAATCACAAAAAACATACAATGGAAAGTGATTTTACTTCATTACATCAAAAGAAAAAATATTCAAAAAAATTTATTTCATCCAAAAAAATTCATCCAGAAACTTCATCCAGATCAAGGGAATCATGGATATTATTGGATTTGCCTATCTTAGCCTACCTACCTATCCGGGATAATGGGAATATTTTACCCTTTCCAATCTATCCTCCAAAATATTTGAGTCTACTAGACACTTTGGGAATGTGGGTGTGCTTACCGTTTTTTCATGTTCTCACTGAAGGTAATGTCTATGAGTCTTTACAACATTAATAGATCACACAGGGATGTGGAAAAAATATTGTATTCAACCACGATTGAATATAATCCCTTCAAATTGGATCATAAAACATCTACCTATGGTTCTAAAGCCTGCCACATTGAACATGAGTTTATAGGAGTTCCCATCATTCTATAGGGGATCCATTAAGTGAATAAATTTAATGGAACCAATGATTAATTATATTTTTGATGAGTATTACTCTTGGAGGTAAACCTTTCATGGTACCATCTGTTGGGATGTTTCCCATTCCCTCAAGTCTGTAGGCATGAAATCCAAGAAAGTATGAACTTGATTTTTCATTTTTATAGGATCATATTCTTATAACTGATTTTGGTTCTTCTAGATATACAATTTCCAAGAAGATTGAGTTTTGTAGGAATATAACATTGATGAATCTATTTGTATTATGGTAGAGAAAATTGAGGGTGTAGTTGGTCTATTTAATTCTTCCATATGGATCACATAGGTTCGTTTAATTGATTTCATGGGCATTGAAACATTGAAAATTTTTATACTCTCTCTAATATGTTATCATTCACATTCTTCTTGGAGTGTGATGGAAGAAATTCACACCACTTGTGTTGGTGGTTTACCCAGATTCACTTTGACATATTTAACTATCAATTGTAAGATTTATTTAAAAATAAAACACTCTCAAATGGTGCAACCCATTTTTCATCATGAAGGTTCTCAATGAAAATACCGAACAAGACCACGTGAGGGATTTGTATATTCATGGAGTAAGTAAAACCCTTCCACATAGAAATAAAATATGAGACCCTATCATAGTCTCATTTCCTACAAATTGAGAGGTCATGAAATATTGATTTTTACAGCATAGGCCTAAATTGATTGAGGAATCCATCCATACAAATTTAAATTTTTATTAATCCATTTTGATGAAAAATAGGAAATGATAGTCCATAGATAGACCAACTATATGCTAAAAGATATCACAAAAAATTTAAATTTATAACTTATATTACTTGAATCAGCTACCCTCAAATTTTCCCATTGTTGTGGGATAACATAGATTTTTGGGTCCTCTATGATAATTTATTCAAGGGGAGTGAGCATCCTCTCCATTGTCTAAATGAATTCCTCCAAGTTAATTATGCTCTAATCGAATCCCCATGCTAGTATTCGATCTTATTGATCCATTCACCACTCTTGAACCTCATGGGAATCAACATGATACCTTCTTCCATAAATTATTTTAATCTACTCTTCTGATACATTGGTTTAGACAACTTTTTATAACATTTCTTCCTTTAAGTGAATACTCATTTTCAAACATTCCATATCCTCTTATCCTCTATCAATGGTATTCCTTCTTGGTGCTTCACTTTCCCCATTCTGTAGGACTTTTCATTCATTTTTCTTGTCCTTATTTTCCAACCTCATCTCCATCGGATTTGGAAAATGGGAGTAATCCTTGCAACCCTCTGGTTTTTTCCTTAGACCATTATAGATTTACCTGAATCTTGAATTCATTTTCCCCTTCTTCTTTTGAAGGCTATGAGGCCCTTTCCCTTGAAAGCGATCCATGATATCCATAGAGAATGGACTAAATCTTTCATCAACTGAAGTATCTTTCTCTTGAGTCAAGGGGGTTCTTCAAATTCCAAACCCTATAATTGGTTACCTAGCTTAATCCATGAACCTTATTTTATGTCCTTATGATTACACAGAAACTCCCCATTTCATGATTCTTTTCTCCATGTCATTCTCCTTACACCATTCCTAGCATTCAGCTGAATTACAGGGTTTCCATCGAGGATGTTTGCGTATAAGGTCCCCAATACAGTCACTCTATCCAACCTCTATTGTCCAATATGAGTCCCTGTTTCAGATGAAAAGACAGTCTTCCCCTGCACCATGTCTGAGCCGATGAGATGTTCATATCCTCATCCCATGAACTATAATAGCTTGTTAGTGTATTTTAATCCGAAACCATGAGTTCCACCAAGACCCTGAACATCACCAACTATCATGTCCTCCACTCCTTCCTCGAGACTACTGATTGTAACCTTTATATCCACCGCCTTCATTTTTGTTCCACCCCCGGGACAGACTTCTTTCTGCCCACCATAATGGGAGTTATACCCAAAGCCTCTTTAATAAGACAAAAAATTTCATCTACATGCATCTCTTCCACCTTCGACTTTAAAAACTTCACTGCATCTGAGGGAACCAATGAAGTTCATTTCTATATATGATCCTCCCTGGAGCTAGGCTCCAATCCGTTATAATCTTGTTTCCAAATGGATTCCACATCCATTGGAATATCCCCACACACCTCCTCAAACCTAACTATACTAGTATTATCCTGATCCCACTGGAATTCATGATTCACCTACACTTCATACCCATCAGCTAGACATAACACTGGGATTGTGATTTTCTTACCCCTATGACCACGACAGAAACTAGAGACCAAATGGCCTAATAGGTGGCACCCCAGAAAAGATGCATTCCCTGAATCAAATACCACTATTTTCTTACATCTAAACTCTTCACCAACCAAGATCTATAGCCATTCCATTGGATCCATTGAGACATCAACCTTAACACAAACGTGAGGGCTGATTTAATGAAAAAACACAGAAGTGAGATTATTAGAGCACAAAAAATTTCCTACCAAATTCCCCTACATATAGATAATCTAAGGGTTCTGGAAACGGGGAGGAAGATAATGAATGATTACCCTAACCATTGTCGAAGGTGAATATCGATTCATATTGAACTCAAAGGACTGACAAAGGAGGTGAAAACCACATCCATTGAAAATATGAGGTGCATTGGACGAGGAAACTATCAGATCATCCACTGAGGAGAAACAAATCATAAAGTGGCACCGATCGAGAAGACCCACCACCAAACGATCATGAAGACCCATGAATCAATATAAATATTTCAAAAGCATAAACTGAGGGTCAGATACCCCGAAATCGAGCCACAAGTGTATACCTATGAAGATCATAAGCTACGTTGAATTATTTTTTTGAAAGCCCAAGCTAAGGTGAGCCGCTGTGCATATCTGGGACCTTAGGAAAAAGGGGGATTGATGGGAATAGAGGAAGGGAATATAGGTTATTTAAAGGGATTAAGGGCCTAGGAATCAAGGAGGAAGGGTAGACATTCCCTTCCCTCCACGGGGGAGGAGTGTAAAAAAATCCACAGAAATCTTCGCTAGGTCATCATCGTCGCCGAAGGCTCGACCTCTGCTCGACCAAATATCAAACTCTCAAACCTACGTATGAATGAGGAATTATCTGGAAAGATCATCCCACTAATTGATCGACCAAGCTAGTAAATAAGTGTTCCAAATGATGTATGGCCCATCTATGGTTTTCACAAAACACATGAGTTTTTCTATCATTTTGTGTTTGAGGGTTCCCATCATGATACCACATTGATACAGGAAGTGAAAAAACTTGTATTCTAGATCCCCTATGCTATTGACTTTTGGGAAATTAGTACTCTAAATGTATGGTGGGGGGATGTGTCACATCCACTTATTCATGGTATGTATTCCTTTTTTGTTTTACTAGTTCATTTCATTCCTCTATATCTTCCAATTAATTTGATAGTTATTTAATAGAATTGATGATATCGGGAGATATATCCAACTAGGTAAGAGCCTGAATAGAGGAAGAATGTATGGTAGTGTGATACGAGGATCCTCTTGAATAACATATCCATCAGGGATATTTCATTATAGTAGTTCCATATTGTGATTTATCAACTCTTTTATCTCTTACTGATATTGAGAAATTATTTCCTTAAGTGTGTGAGGTTAAACCACTTCGAGTGGTGAGTTAGATACAACCAAACCTTCTCCACCTTCCATGGAGGATGCTCACTAAGAAGGTGGTAGGGGAGAATTTGAGGGATCCCCCAATTTTTTAGCAAGACTCTAGATCATGGTACACACATCTTATTCATTCATTTTCATATGGACTATGTTTTAGAAGGAAACATCCTCTACATTTCCCCCCATCTAAGCCTCATGTTATGTATCATTTATTGGGTTAGTGTTAATGTTGTTCGAAGATTCATAATGGATTATGGGTGTTACATTATAAATATAATAACTATAGGCATGGTTTCCATAATAACATTTTCTCAAATAATTGTGATCTTAAGGTGTGGTTGTACCCTTAACATATTGATCTTGTTTTCAACCTCTATGGGGACTCTTAATATATTTCAATGATCCCCTTGCATCCAAATTATTAATATTGAACCATATGTAATCACTTGAATATTTTTTCATGCGTGCTTCTATCGAGTAATTCTTGTCACAAAATGGGAAAAACTGGAAGGATTCATCTTTCATAACTCCTTCTAACTGGGAATGTATAGAGTGCTACCGGGGGAGAATAATGAGTTCAAAATACCCCCAAAACATTGGGATGGGGTAATTTTTTCTCCACTATTATAAAATTTTGGGCCATATTTGTTTAACATGTGGGTATGGGATGGGTTAAAATACCCCTAGTCCTATAGGAAGTAGTTTCTCCTGTATCACTGAAACTACATGCGCCACATCTACTCTCTTGATCTTTCATGTCTTTATTAATGTATGATCATGGTTAATCCTATAAACATCACACAATATACTATATTTTTAAGAGATAATTTTTCTAATAATGAATGGAATTTATTAAACTAGAATCCTTCTCAACCTTCTCTGATTCCTTGTGAAAGAGTCATTAAAAGGATCACTCTCATTGGGTCTAACAATTATGATATTTGTAAGGCCAATTCATATTTAGAATTCCATATTTCATAGGTATAGTTTTATTTTTAATGTTTTCTAGAAGGAATTATATTGCATGATATCAATTTTGGTGGGATCTTATACTAGTGTAGTAGGGTAAAATTAAATTCTTGGTGCTCGCCACATCCACTGATTTGTAAATTGATTACAGAATTAATGATCGATTGGAATAGACTTCTCTAATGTATTAAGAAATTCACACTGGATACCTTTATTCCATTTCAATGATTTAGTGCATCACACAACTAGAAGGATATTTAATTAAATTTGTTGACAAAGTCCTTTGATTTCATTGAAAAAACCTTCACATCATTTATTTATAAAGGATTTAGTACTTAGGTTATAAATATTCATCCATATGTTCAGGTGAATGTCATGCAAACATTCTTCTAAAAATGTTTCTAGAACACAACATTGAGTAGCGTCTAAGGGACAAAACATGACTAGTATATTATGTTCATCAAATTATTTCCCCATAAGAAAAGTTCCTTCTTCATTTCACATAGGATATTACTCATCCTAGTATTATCAAAGAGGGAGTTTACCCTATTATTTATTATGAACAGAGGGATTAGGGGGAATCTCTTTTACTATGTTGGAAGGCATTTGATCCAAGGGTGGTTTGGAGAAAGCCCTATTCCTTAGTATATGTTCTGGTTGAGAGAGAATTTCACTTGTCAATGGAAATTTATTAGGAAATACTAGCCTCATATTCCCAAGAACGTAATTATGATATTGATTTTTCATAATTGATTTTGTAGTGGGAGGATCTTCTTGTCAATGTAAAATATCACAGAGGGGAGGAAAATCAAAGAAAATTCCATAATGGGGAGGACTACCACTATGGCTTGATGTCCGACTATATGGATAAATGCTACGACATATACCTTGGGTAGGACCTTCAAGGAGGGTGATGTAAATAGGATGAACTCCTATACATTTGATATTTTTACCATGAGGTGGGTTCTCATGGTACTCATAAACAGAAGGGTTACCATGATCAATCATTTCATGAAACCAAATCAGGATTTCATGGTAGATATTCTAGGGAAATCTTACATAGATTCTGGGAGAAATATTTTAAAGATGTACTTCGTAACTATAACTGAAACTTCTATGATTTTTTTAATGGATCAAAAGAATATTGATCCACCATATATACATGTATAATGGACTCAGAAATTATAGAATTATTTAGATCTTGATTGTGGTCCTATTTTTGGATTTCTGATCACCTATACTGAGATTTATTTTTAGTTTATCTCTATTGGGTAGTATGAGTAACTTGTCATGGACATCAACTTTCTTGTATATGAGATTGTATTAGAGAATACAATGTTGTTTCTTGGATATTTATACATTATTATATTGTTTTTGTAGGGATATATACCATCCTAGGAGTGGATATTGCATCAGACCAATAATCTACAGCCATAATGGGTGTGAATTCCCAATCGTGTAGTCCATTTATCATGGTATTGTTTCTATGACCCTACCAGATGGGAGAATAAACATGTAACTTCTTTGGAGTGACCATTTTATCATGTTGATGGTCCACTTGAAATGTTGAGGTGGGGTGGTGACCCTAATCCTAGTCACTATAGATGTAATCATTAAATCATGGAAGTCTTATAGAATGTTGGTAGGAGTAGATTATTTTCATTCCATTTATAGAATGATAGGGGTGAATTAATAAAATAGAATAGGTTTATATGCCCCTTACATGGTTGTATCCTAGATGATCCCCTCCTTCTTAACTCCATT
Organism: Viscum album; assembly: GCA_963277665.1. NCBI lineage: Eukaryota > Viridiplantae > Streptophyta > Magnoliopsida > Santalales > Viscaceae > Viscum > Viscum album. The sequence goes on along the minus strand of OY728126.1, from coordinate 806,466,257 downwards.
TCTTGCCAAGATATACGGAAAATCATTATTTTCTAAGATATAGACATGGGAGTGCCCTCTTTTGGCTATTGGGGTATGCTGGACGGTTTATCTAGTTGTTGTAAAAGTGTATTGGTAGGAATGATGTTCCCAATAAAGTATATGGACCCACTAATTAGTTTATATAGAATCATGTGGGAGAGATTCTATGATAGTGACATTAATGTGATCTTGTTTCCATTTTTTTTATTTCCTCCCTCGATGAGCATCCCTAGGTTCTCAGGTCTGACCGAACTAAGCCGAAGCCCACTCGAAGGAATACTCTATATTTTGAGGATGTAGGTCCACATAGTGTTAAAAGATATAATTTATGATAGGATACCTTTTCAGTGACTCTTGAACTACTGATATGAGGACATCATTGGCCTCTTATTCCACTTTCTTATGGTAAGGGAGGAACCTATTATTTAATTCATGGGAAAGAATCCTGAAATTGTTTGAGATATGGATGGGTGATGTCTAATATTTGGATACCATATTTCACATGATGGAAGAATGGTGGGGATTCATATAATAGAGGGATACACATGTGGAATCCACATTGAAGAAATTAATATTGAGCTGGTACTCCAAAAGCAATGTGTTTAACAGCTGGTGTTAGATGTTCTCTATTTGAAATTGTTTCAAATAGTTAGAAAAGGATCTTGGTTGAGCAATAGTTTATGTGTAGATTTGTGTCAGTTGGTAGGAATCCATTCGATTTAAAAATGTTACACAAAACATTTCAAAAGGTATACCTAAAAAATAAATACTTGAAAAATAATCAAACAATCATTACCATAAATGATTTCATGTGAAATTGATTATCTAAATGATCCATGTTTGGAGACTTTTCATTTTTTGATAATAGTAATTGGCCTAACAGGTGGGGGGCATAGTTATTTTGGTAAATAAAGGGAATTATATTGGGTTCACCATTTTTTATTCCTGAAAAAATGGCCCAATTTATGATGGGGGGGGGGGGAATTCATGATTGTGTGTGTGTGGGAGGGGTGTTAGTATGGTTGTACAATAATACATGTTAGGATCACCATTTTTGTTTAACACCCATTTTTAGGGTAGGTTGGTTTGAAATAGGGTTGGATCATGGACCGAAAAAACACAATGACTCTCATACCCATGATGTATCATGGGACTAAATTCCAAATCTAGGAGGTCATTTGTGAACTTAACCAATGACACTTGAGAAATCACATTGATTGAGAGGATCATAGGTCCAACTGTTCATACAATTTTAGGGTGAATTATTTCCCACTCTAGGACACTCTTTTACATTTAAAATACATTCATGAACCCCTTTTAATGTTTCAGACATTATACTAGTCACCCATCTATATTAACAATTTATTATAAATATACGTGGAAAGAAAACCATCTATATTTATCCCAGGTTCTCCATCAACACAACTATCAATATGTATCTATGGTTCACTATCAAGGGATCCACCTGCATGTATAAGAGGTTCACCATCATGGTTATTTTTTTATGCTTGTTAGGACCCACACAGTTAGGCACTCTAAAATTTATAATCATACAGGGAACATGAGTTATTTCAATGTTTTGATCAAGCCCATGATAAATAATTCATACATATCCTCATAAAAGGAATAATAAACCATGTATTTTAGTGCCACTTATTAGGATACATCATAACTTTTAATGTCTTGTGAAAAGTACCAACCCATGTAGTTTAACATCATAAAATGAGGACATGAATGGGAAATTAGCCTAAAATAGGATAGTATGGGACATATTACCAAATGGCCTAAGAGACCTAGAAAGGATAATACTTCTAGGTTGGGGTGATCTTAATAGGAATATAGAAAATGAAGGATGATAATGGAGAGACCCTGAAATATATGGCCATCCATGTCCGATATGAAACTATCGAGAATATATCCTAAATAAGATTAGAGAGAGTTTGGAATTTTGGGTTTGAACCTACTGAAGCCTTCCTATATAACCCTTTTAGGAATGAATAAAATCCCATGTAGTTGAGAATGATTGGAATTACACCAATAGAGGAGGCCAAATTGGTGTCTTCATTAAGAATATATTCCCTTAAAGGGTTTTCTCATAAGGAATATAGAACCTTGAGAAGCTGGTAACATGTTTTTGGGGATAAAACCAAATAGTTTAAAAAATTTAGGATATTTTATCTTTATACTAATATGATCATCATAGATCTCTAAGGCCACATGTGTAATACTTAGTTTGAGAAACAAGAGGAAGTGGGAGATCTGACTCTTTGCATGATATCCTTCATCCGATGGTAGAATATGGTGAGGGTATTGATGTTGGGAGGTATATTGTAAGAAAGACTGGGGACTTACTCCTAGAGTAATTTCCCAGGGATACAATTTCCCCTCATTCACTGGTAAATAAGGGTGAGGTCATGGTGGGGCAGTCAAAAAGAATGATATAGCTTGGATATCTCCTTCTCCTCTTTTTTTTTCAAATACCATGGTAAAAGATTTCCTATCTATATGGATATGACCTAATTATGTTCTAGTTTCAAGCAATGCGTGGGATTAAATATTTATAGTAAATATACATCCACTTACCTAGGGCATGTATCCTCATTGCTATATGAATTTATGATTGATAGTTTGACATACCTGGCTAATAGGTAGGGTAAATCTGGCATGACCCCTTTTACCAAGGGAATGAATGATCCAGAGGAAACACAAGGGTGTCCTATAATTTGACCATACATATTTGGAGTCATTGATGGATTTATTTATTTTCCTCCATGGATGGGGGTCCTAAAGAAACGAGTTCCCTATCATTGATGAGACATGAGAGGGATTAGAGGGTACTTGACCCCGGTGATACCTATATAAGTTGTAGTGTGATTTAGCTAGGAGATAATTGGAAGATCTTTATTTTAATTTGACTTGGTATTGATTGGGATTCTTGTAGGATCTCACCCAGGAATTTATTGGGCGATTTGGACATGATCACACCCAGGTAATACTTGGGTGAGATGGATTCACCCAAAAGATGATAGGGCGGGCTGGTTGGATGTTACATAGATGATACTAGAGTGAGTTTGATGGGGGTCTGACGTAGGTGGTTCCTAAGTTTTCTAGAGATTCCTTCTTGGGAAAATAACTAAATAGAAAACCATACAAAGAAGAGTTAATAAAATGACCAGTTATGATCTCCCCAGGTTTCTTGGATGCATAACGCTCAGGTTTTGATCCAAAAAGGACCCTTCACCCTAGTATCTTCAAACTAGTGAGCGAATGATACTTCCATGAGAATTTGGTGTCATTAGGCCTTCATGCTGCTCAAATACCTTGAATATTACTAATTCCATCTTATTTGGTAGTCTTTGTAGACTACCTAAAGGATAGTGGGACTTGAGAAAAGGACTTGGGAGAGGAGAATTGGGATGACTATTTTTCTTCCAGTCATGTAAAATGAATAGACGAGGGGTCCTATTTATAAGAAATCATGGGACCTTGAGAGAATGAGTTTTTCCACTCATGTAATTTATGATAATGTCCCATTCTAGTTGGCCAAACTGGTGAAACATTTTATATAGTAGAATCACATGTGTGTTGCACATGCTTGGTAGTGTAGGTGAACTGCACATACTTGATCACATAGGAGTTCCACATAGGTGGTTCGCATAAGTCATCGCCATAGGCTACTCCATGTAGGTCGTCCGTACATGATATTAATTGTGAAATATGGTCAAGGAAGTTTTTTGATGGAACTATGAAAGATCTAAAATCCTTAATGACAAATATCCAACTTCTGATGATAATAACATTGGATCTATAAGTCCGTTTGGGATTTTCAATTACTCAAATAAATTATTTAAAAGTGAACTATGCCATTGGATACAGTGTACACACCATATTAGGATGTTTTACGATAAAAAAGTTCCCTAAAAACCCTATAAAATACATTTTAAGGCCTAAACACATTATTATCAACAATTTGAGAAATCCACATCCTACTTCCAGAAGGAAATTATCACTAACACACCATGGTTTTTTCATTAATTCTAAGGAATCATTATCCTTTATAATGTGATACATATTACCAGACATGGAAATTCATTATGATGTTTCTTCCTTTATAGAGACACATTTATACTCAATCTTGACATGTGTTGTATGTGTTATTATAGTGTCATGTGTCATACTAAAACGTGCATGGATTGACTTAATTGATAATTATTTTCATAAAAAATGGTCCTAGTTTTTGGTAAAGTCATTTTATTCTTCAAGATACTTTTTCTTCAAAAATGGTTTTCATTGAGTGTTAGGACCAATAGGGGCCTATATACCCTAAGAGGGGGGTAAATCAGGGTAGGATATTCTTTTTCAAAGTTCTTCCTACCCCACTAGATCTTGACCTCTTTATTAAAAGGGTCACTTTGTTTGCTCTTGTGTGTAAACTATGATCAAATCTTCACTTATTTATCTGATGATTATGCTTTGAATGCAATGCAAGGAAGAAAACAGGTAGACACAGAGATTTTTACTTGGTTCACCCTCACTGGGCTACGTCCAAGGAGCATATGCCAATAAGTTATCGGTCATACCAAATTCCACTATTCTTCACTATATGTGGATACAACGTTCGGGCTAGATCACTTCTAAGCCCAGGCTCACTGCCTTTACAAGTTTAGGGTCAGCTGACTACTTTCCCAAGGGTCACTCCCTATTTCTCTCTCTTTGGCTCACTACCGGTGGAGAGGATCGCCTTCTTCCTCTTCCTTTGCTCACTGCTTCGGAAAGGATCCACTCACAGTTTATAGACCTGTAGGTCTCTTCATTTTCATGAAGGAATGCATCTTCCTCTGTAAGTAGATGCTCTGCTAAAGCCCAATTTTCACTCGTAGATGAATCTCTCTTTGCACCGAAGATATCGGGCAAACATCCAGCTTCCACACAGCCCGAAAATCACTACTAGAAATAATCCTTACTTGGCGCGCAAGTCAATCTCAGCGCGCAAGTATCGGCGCAAAAGTCACAACGAGCACTCAATTCCTCCTCAGACACTTGCGTGACTCATGCTTCCTCAACTCCAAACCTGGGCGACTCACTTAATTTTACGCCCAATCAAATATTGGCGTGCAACTCCACACTGGAGCGTAGCTTCAAACACTAGTGCACAACAATCACCCTGGCACGCAAGTCCCACCTGCGCGACCACACACACCACTTGCGCGACCACCACACCTGCACAATGGGAGATCTGATTTCTCAAAGTGTTGAACACTGGTAAAGAATGAAGAGGGGTGGTCTAGTATTTATAGGAAAATTGACCACCCTACGCGACGACACACAAGTCACCTGCGCGACCCAGTCTCGGCGCGCAAGTCTTCTGTCCTTTTAGACACTTGCGCGACCAACTCCCAAACTTGCGCGAACCTATTTCCTTTGCCATATTTTGATCTTTTGATCTTTAAAAACATATGGCGTGAATGTTTCCTATACTCCATGTCTTCGGCGCGCAAGTCCCTTTTCCAAAAACACTTTTCTTCATTTGTCGATTTTCAGGCCCAAAAATTTGGCAAACACTGGAAAACGGTGCCACCTTGTATCTGTTCTATTGTACCGCCTCTAGATCATCCATTACTTTTGTCGACGTTCTTGAATCAAACATAGATCATTGACCTCAGCTCTTGAACTTGATATTCCATCATGAAATCTTCTTTGTAAATAAATTTTTATGCTATTGTTTTACTTTTTCAACAATCACCACTCTGATGTCCACTTTGTCAACAAACACAGTCACCTAAAAATGTTTCAATGATGCCTTGAGGGATTTTTCCCAACAATCTCCCCCTTTGGGTTTGTTGAAAACTCTTCTATAAAAAGATATGTCGTTGATTCTTTATCCACCATTCTCCTCATTGTGATTCTGATAGCGATCAAGGATTTACTCAACACATACTCTAAGCCCACATAAGCAATGCTCGGCATGAGAAACAAGAGTAAATGAAAAGTTCATCAATGAATCACTTCATCTCTGACATCCACTATTGAAACTAAACTGATACCAATTTGTACTAAACTGATACCAATTGTTTAAGGACTTGTTGGAAGACCAATGTTTGGATTGGAAATATTCTTACCACTCTCAAACACCACTCTTCTGATTTTATCACGATCCTCAGATGTCATGATATCTATTCTTTGATCGATCACTTCTAGCATCGTCAGATTTTAAAAATCTCCCCCTTTCTTATTTGTCCCCCTAACTGGCCGCTCCACTTGTCAGCTTCTCCCCATATCAATCATGATTTATCAAATTGACACATTGTCTCCCCCTTGAAAAATCACTATTTTCTCCCCCTTTGTCAATGAACCCAAGGGCACTCCTTTCCAGTCTGTAACAGAATAGAGAACACATATCAGCACATTAGGGAAAACACATCATACCTCAGGGAGAGGGGGAGGGTTCCACATCCACACTATTTCAAGAGCGGTGAATCGACTGAACTCCCAGAGCCAGTTGATGTCTCTCAAAAGATTCCTTGGGTAAGGCCTTTGTCAGAATATCGGCAACCTGTAACTCTGTAGGCACATACTCCAACTTCACAAGTCCTTGTTCCACCTTCTCCTTGATGAAATGATACTTAATCTCAATGTGCTTTATCTTTGAATGATGGACGAGATTTTTTCTAAGATTTATAGCACTTGAGTTGTCACACTAGATTCCGATCAAAGACTTCACTTCAACTCCCATATCTTCAAGCTATTGTTCATCCACAATAATTGTGTGCATGCTTGAGTGGCTGCAATATATTCAGCTTCTGCGGTGCTCAACGAAATACAATCCTACTTCTTGATTAACCAAGAAATAAATATCCCACCAAGATAGAATGAACCACTTGACGGTGATTTTATATCATCTGCTGAACCGGCCCAGTCTACATCAGTATATCCCAATAACTCTGTCTGAGATTTGTCAGTATATGTCAAGCCGAAATCCACTGTGCCCTGGATATACAGAAGTATTTTTTAACTGCAAGCATGTGAATTTCCTTGGGATTACTCTGATATCTCACTGCTTGGCATGTGGTGAAAACAATATCAGGCCCTGTTGCAGTTAAGTATAACAGACTTCCAATAATTTTCCTGTATTCTGTGATATTAACTGCCTTGCCATCCTCATTATTTGATAATTTCATCCGGGTAGCAACCGAAGTCTTCATTTACTTGGAATCATCCATTCCAAACATTATCAGAACCTCCTTGGAATATTTATATTGAGAAATGAATGTTCCATTCGTTCCTTGTGTCACCTGTAGACCAAGGAAAAACGTTAGCTCTCCAATCATAGACATTTCAAACTCATTTTTCGTGAATTCGGAAAACTGTCTGCACTAAGATTCATCTAATCCGCCAAAAATTATGTCATCGACATACACCAGAACCATCATCCTTTGATTACTGTCATTACTGAAATAGAGATTGTAATCAACTCCTCCACACTAAAAACCAAGCTTCTTCAAGTACTGATCAAGCCTTGAGTACCATGCTCTTGGTGCTTGTTTCAGCCCATACAATGCCTTCTTCAGCCTGGAAACTTTGTTCTCATCCTCATGAATGAACAAAACCATCTGGCTGCTCAATATAACCATCCTCTTCTAGAACCCCATTCAAGAATGCAGATTTCACATCCATCTAGAACACTTTGAACTTCTGTTGCACTGTAATGGCTATGAATAATCTGATTGTCTCCAGCCTTGCTACCGGTACTAATTTCTCATCAACGTCAATACCCTCTATTTGGGAGTATCATTTTCACACCAATAATGCTTTGTTCTGAATCACTGTGCCATATTCATTCATCTTGTTGATATAGACCCATTTAGTTCTAATGAAATTCTTATCTACTGGCCTCGAAACAATCTCCCATGTTTGGTTCTTCTCAATCTGGTCAAGCTCTTCATTCAAAGCCTGAACCCAGTTTTCATCTTCAGCTGCATCATCAAAGCATTTCGGTTCTACATGAGATAAGAATGATGTCTGATGTAGTGACTTCATAATTCCAGTCTGAACTGGAGTTGCCTGATCAAAAATGATATTCTATCTATCAGTTTCAGTTCATCTCTTTGGCTTCCTTATAGACACATACTTGACACTTTCTTGTTCATCATCAGTGCCTTCTTCTGAATCAGCATCAGCCACTTCTTCTACCCCTGTGTTGCTTTCTTCCTCAACACTTTTGTCAGGAAATTGTTCACTGACTCATTTTTTAGTGGATTCATTTCATTCAGATACTTTTCTCCATGTCAATATTCAATGACTTCATTTCATTGAACATCTTCTCTCATATTTTTTTGACACACCTTTGATTTTCTCTCGCAGCTTCTTAGTATCTTGAAAGCAGTCAGCTGATACCACATTGTTAGAACAAAATAGATAATCATTAAAACATGTGTGTTGCTACTTTTCCACCAATCATTCTTCATGAGCATAAACATTCATCCTTCATATCATATTGAGATCATGAATCTTATTAGGATATAGAATTCCCCCGCTATGTTATGCAACTCTTCTAGTTTTTAGGCCCAATAGTTTAGACCCATAACTATTCTTTTCCTACTGAATAATTTGTTCTCATATTACACTTAGAGGTTAGCCATTAACAAAATCTCTAAGCCTACTGAGTTTAAACTCAGTGTAGGAAACAAGAGATAAAGTTAATAACACAGTCACTGCCTATTGTGCTCTATTGCTCCCTTTCTTTTCCAATTTTGGTACCTGACTTGAATCAATTGAAACTGTAGAGAATATCACTTCTCCACTTTGCATCTTTATATGCCACTTCCCCTTAGATCATATCTCCCTAAAACATGAAACACATGACTCGTCAGTTAATAGAATTTATATTCATAGGGAGAGGGGTACTTCTGGAATCCTCAAGATGAGGATGGTGGTTGATCCTGATGGTCAACCCTTTGATTCTTTCTTGTAGAGCATCACACTCTTTCTTTTCTTCTTCTAACTACCTTTCCATCTTCAATTGCTCTGGCCATATGACTAATAATTCATTACCTGCATGCTGAGCCTTTTTCTGATATGAAGACTTTAAATTCCTGGACTTTCTTGTAATTTGGGGTTTAATCCCACTAGTACACATTTCCTTCATTGAGGTTCTACCAAAATTCCATTTTCCTTGATTATTTCTCTGAGTAAGAATCTTCTTGCTTGTCATCTTCTCGTGCTTCTTCCACCATTGCAGGGATTTTCCTTTTTCTTCCAGTCCTCTCTGTGGCACATGAATTGTGAATTTTTCAACGCATTCTTTATTTATCTGCCTTTTATCAGATTTATGAGTCACCACCCTATTTTTCATTGGTGGTGGGTCCTCCACTGAAAGTACATTCTCCTTACTCACAACTATTGTGTTTCCTCCCTTTTTCTTCCAGATATGTTCATGTTTTTTCTTAGAGGGCGGTTGTGAATGTGACAGAGGAGGTGACAGATACACGTTTCATTTAGTTCCATGTGATTCCCCTGAGACTCTAAGCCTATTCTTCACCTTACCACTTTGTCTTCCAGTGTATAATTTTTCAGTATGCATCATTGGAGTCGAAATTATCTTCCTGGGTTTTTTTTCCTTCCCTGATTTCTTATGGCTGCACTGTCTGGAAAAATGCCCATGATCAGAACATATGAAACATCTTCCATCAAAGAAATACCTCATTTCATCATTTCTATGTCGAGATGTTGATGTAGCTAGAGTTCTTCCTCTGACATTGAGCTTTTGATCTTTCAGACACATATTCATGGTGTGTCCCGTTCTTCCACAGTAATAGAATTTTATGAATGCTTTCCTTTGAGAGACTCTACACTCTGATTTCTCAGGACGCTTCTTCTTATTCTCAGATTCAGCAAAGTTTCTATTTTCACAGCATGATATGTATTCATGATCATCTAAACAGAAGCTTGATGTGTGGCCGTGAATCCCGCAGAAATAGAACATGTCATCACTAATTTTTGTAACTGTCCTCTTATGCCTATCTCCAGCACCTATAGGATTTCTTTCACATCTTGAACTGTTCACAACTCTCTTTCTATCTTGCACGGGAGGGGATTCATCAAATCCGATACCAGTTGTTCCTAGACTGTATGGTCTTTGAGCTGAGAAAATTTGTTCCTGCCTCTTTTTATAAATAGAAAATTTTCTTTTCATTTCGTCATCACCTATCGAAGGATAATCAAATAGAAAGTGTAAGGAATCCTTCATTTTGGGATTTCCATTAGCATTGGATTTATCCACTTCCTTCTTCACTGATTCTAGCTCTTCTTACAACTTTTGAATCTTCATATCCCTTGATTCAATTTGGGCATTGAGTTATCTTATGAGATTATTTCCTCTATTTATCTCATATTCTAGTTCCTGTGTGAGATTTTCCACCATGTAACTTTTCTCCTTCACTTTCAATCTTTCTTCTTCAACAGAATCTGAACAACATACATTCTCTTTTTGTAGAATTTGATTCTTCTGAACTAGCTCATACAACTGTGTTTCTAGATCATCATTTCTAGCTTTCAGATTCCGAACTTCATCAGAGTTTGGATTCTCTTCATAATCACCAGCCTTCTATTTTCCTTTCATTTTAGCTATCTTTTGTAGTTCTTCACCTTGAGAATCATTCTTCTCTTTTAGGTCAGTAGCTACGTCAATATGCCTTTGATTCAAACTTCTTATCCTGTTGATATCAGTTTCCAGTGCTTGGATCCTAATATCTTTAGATTTAATTTCATCAGTGTTCCTAACGTCACTTGAAATATCAGGTTCTTCGATACACTTGAATTTATCTTTCACTTTTCTATTCAAGCCATCGATCACCCTTTTCTGTTGTTCAATCTTAATATTATACTCACTAACCGATTCTGAGTTCTCTCATGTTGACAACTTGAGTTTCTCAATTTCTTCCATCAACTCAGACTTATCTTCTTCCTACTGCTGCATATAGGGTATGGCATCATGAACAACTTTGTTAGAATTATTTGTTTTTTCTCTCCAAACATCTATCTCCTCAAGAGAAGCCTCTAACTCAGCTTGCATATCTATTATTCCTTCAATTTCTTCTTCTGTTTCAGCATCACTCTGATTCTCATGTACTTCACTCATTCCAACATCATGATTGAGTGAATCAATCTTTTCCCTATCCGATTCATCCAGACATTCCTTCAGAAAGATGTTTGATTCTTTTAGTTGAATCACACTTTTTCCAAAAATACTTCCACACTGAGGGAAATTACCTGACTTCTGATTCTTCTTTGATGATTTTCCATTTCCCATGGAAGATTGAGATAAGAGAAAACTATATCTTCAACCACACAGATCGACTACACCAAGTCGTAGCAAACAAATCTGATAAAAGAAACCAGCCCTATGATACCAATTGTTAGGACCAATAGGGGCCTATATTCCCTGAGAGGGGGGTGAATCAGGGTATGAATATTCTTTTTCAAAGTTCTTCCTACCCCACTGGATCTTTACCTCTTTATTAAAAGGGTCACTTTGTTTGCTCTTGTGTGTAAACTGTGATCACTTCTTTACTTCTTTATCTAATGATTATGCTTCGAATGCAATGCAGGGAAGAAAACAGGGAGACATAGAGATTTTTACTTGGTTCACACTCACTGGGCTATGTCCAAGGTGCATACGCCGACAAGTTGTCGATCGTACCAAATTCCACTATTCTTCATTAGATGTGGATACAAAGTTCGGGCTAGATCACTTCTAAGCCCAGGATGACTGCCTTTACAAGTTTAGGGTCAGCTCCCTGCTTTCCCAAGGGCCACTCCCTGTTTCTCTCTCTTTGGCTCACTGCCGGTGGAGAGGATCACCTTCTTTCTCTTCCTTTGCTCACTACTTCGGAAAGGATCCACTCACAGTTTATAGGCCTGTAGGTCTCTTCATTTGCATGAAGGAATGCATCTTCCTCTGTAAGTAGATGCTCTGTTGAAGCCCAATTTTCACCCGTAGATGAATCTCTCATTGCACCGAAGATATCAAGAAAACAACCAGCTTCCACACATCCCGAAAATCACTACTGGAAATAATCCTTACTTGGCACGCAAGTAAATCTCGGCGCGCAATTATCGGCGCACAAGTCACAACGGGTGCGCTAGTCCTCCTCAGACACTTGCACGACTCATGCTTCCTCAACTCCAAACCTGCGCGACTCACTTCCTTTTTTCGCCCAATCCAATATTGGCGCACAACTCCACACTGGCGTGCAGCTTCAAACACTAGCGCACAACAATCACCCGGGCGTGCAAGTCCCACCTGCGCGACCACACACACCACTTTGCGCGACCACCACACCTGCGCGACGGGAGCTCTGATTTCTCAAAGTGTTGAACTATGGTAAAGAATGAAGAGGGTTGGTCTAGTATTTATATGCCAATTGACCACCCTGCGCGACGGCGCGCAAGTCACCTGTGTGACCCAGTCTCGGCGCACAAGCCTTCTGTCCTTTTATACACTTGCACGACCAACTCCCAAACTTGCGCGAACCTGTTTCCTTTTCCATATTTTTATCTTATGATCTTGAAAAACATATGGCGTGCAAGTTTATTATAATCCATGTCTTCAGCGCGCAAGTCCCTTTGCCAAAAACACTTTTATTCATTTGTCGATTTTCAGGCCCAAAAATTTGGCAAACACTGGAAGACGGTGCCAACTTGTATCTGTTCTTTTGTACCGCCTCCAGATCATCCATTCCTTTTGTCGACATTCTTGAATCAAAGATAGATCGTTGAACTCATCTCTTGAACTCAACATTCCATCATGAAGTCCTCTTTGTCAACAAATTTGTATTCCATTTTTTTTCTTTGTCAACAATCACCACTCAGATGTCCACTTTGTCAACAAACACAATCATCTCAAAAATGTTTCAATGATGCCTTGAGGGATTTTTGCCCAACATTGAGTGAATATTAAAATTTATTTTATTTAATTTTAATCCTTCTATTCAATAAAATGAATAATTTTTTTTTAAACATCATATTAGAATAATATTAAAGTGATTTAATGGGATTTTCTTTAAAAGATTGATTGTCAATTAAATAGTGAAAAATCCATAATTTATTGAAAATATGATTTTTTATTTCATGAATTTACAATGATAAATGGATCTTTTATATGGGTTCAAATAAAAAATATTTATCTGAAATTTTAAAAAATACAATTTTTTCACATAAATAAATTTGATGGTTGAATTTGTTGTTAGAACATTTTTATATATAAAAGTTGTTTTTAAAAAATAGCCTTTCATTGAGTTTTTTATTATTAACTTAAATTAATTTCTAATACATATATAAATTGAATCCTAAAAAATGTATACCATATTTAAAATAAAAATGTAGAAAATTAGTAAATATGACAATTTTTTTGGTCTATATAAATAGTGACAATAATACATTTTTTTATCAAGAAAAAGGTAAAATGGGTTTATTAGGGTAAAAAATAATGTTATTAGCATTCAAATATTTTAAAAAACACTACTATTTATTTAATTGGATTCGTATATTCCATCCATAACCCCAAAGAAATTTATTATATAATATTTTTTCTATTTAACATTTTTTCACCGTTTTAATAATATATAAATGATAATAAAATATAAGTTTCTTAATTTATATACCTATAAAATTTTGTGACAGGAATAAAAAAATTATTTTTGGTATCAAATACTTATTTGAAATATAGATTAATTTTTTTAATTATCATAATTATTTTTATTTTTATTTATGATATAATTATCTTAAATTCTTACACATTACTCACTTAGTGATTGTGCAAGCATAGAAAAAGAAAGTAAATAATTACAAAAACTCTAGAAGTAATATATTATTTGGGTATTTAAAGTGTACCATGAATTTTTATGATAAATATAACATATTATAGATTTATTAATGTATTATAATATAACTATACTATTTTAATGTGTCTTTCAAATTCGAATTATTTTAATAGTTCTTTATATAAAACTAATTGTATTTTATGATAAATATATTTTGTTAGATAATTTAAAAAACCTAAAAATAATTAAATAGTTCAATAAAGATGATTAATTATCTAATATTTTATACATTTCCTATTTATGATCCAATTTTCCCCTTATTAATTCTATTATAACCCTATAATATTAAAAATATTTTAGAACAATTAATGTTAATATTGGTTAACAAATGGTTTAAACCCTACAAAAATGATTAAAATGATATCTAAAAATGTGAAAATATTATTTAATGATATTATTAAGACCATATTTTACTTATAATTGAATCAATTTTCATTTTACATGTGTTAGAAGCACATTATATTTTAATATTTATATATTTCAAAAAATGACATTAATGATATTTTATAAAGATCAATATATTATTAAATGATTTAAAATTATAGAAGTCCTATCTTCAACCACGTGAATGATATTTGTTTTTAAATTTAATCTATTTTCCAATTATGGATCAATTTTCTGTTTATATAAACATTCTTGAGCCCAAAATTGAATAAAACATTGATAACATGGTGATTGTCAAAAGGGTTAATAGGGGTTAAAAATAAAAGATATGTGTAAAATATAACTTAAAAATATTAAAAATATAATTTATATTGTGATTTAGACTCATACAAATCCTATATTATTAATTAATCAATTTATGCTATTTTTTTAATGGAAATTAATTTATATTAATTTAATGCTTTATGTAATTCTAAGTTCATCCTTTCCCTTCTTAAGGACACCCATCTCTCTTTTATTTACACCAATTTGATTCACATAGGTAAAAAATGATGAATTATATTTTAGCATCCATACATATGAATTATAAGTTACAATATTATTAAAATACAATTCCAATGGTCCTTTAGAAGGGATCTAATGGATGCCAACTTAAGAAAAGGTGATCTTCATATGCTATCTATTCTAATTTATTTCTTCTTAAACCTCTTATAAATAAATGGTTTCTATTAAAACATGAATTAATTATATTTAATATAATGAATTATTATTATGATTATATAATATCAATTTTATTCCTTCTTCCCTTCCATTGAATAAAAATAATCTCACTCGTGTGTACATGTTGACTACCATATCCATGAATCGATGTGATTCATTTTTCATATCTATTTTACAGGGATGGTAATAAGGATATATTAAATGAATATATAAGCTATATATTATATAAAATTACCAAATAAGTTTGAATTATTATTTACCTTTCATTCATTCCATCCATTAAAAAATTGAAATATCATTCAGGCATACGTTCGACCTTCCGTATCTGTTAACAATGTAATTAATTTTATTATATATTTATTTTAATGATAAATATAAAAAATTTATATATAATTAATATATATTTTATTTATATCATGGTTAAAAATAATGATATTATGTAACCAAGATCAATATACAAGGTCCAAATCTACCAAACCCAAATTCTCAGGAAAAAACGAAATAGTTAACACCCGAAGATGACAATTTTTAAAATGATTTAGTGATAATGGGTGGTTAACTGTTATAATTATATCTTATATGAATTTATATGTATATAAATTATTATTTTATACAATTATAAATATATTTTATTTATTACACATGAGTTTATATGACTCTTAAAGAAGTTGAAACATGAGGTAAAGGTATGGTCACCCAAAATTGCTTTCGTGTGGCATATGATATATTCACCAATTGTTTCTTTTTTAGTGGTATATATGCTACCCATTAATGTATTTGATAATTAATTTCATGAAAATTAGGGTGATTTATAGATCCATAAATTGGTATCTCTTTCACAATTTTGGATTTAGAGTTTACCAATGCTGTAAGTGATATTCGTCTCAACATTTATTCAATGAGACAAGTTTGATTTTGTGCACCTATTTCTGTTTATGAAGTGTATAAAATTCCCTTTTGAAATTTTATATAATTATTATCCCTATGTTTATGTGCATTTATTCTTTAATGGAGAAAACGATTCAAAATTTACTATAGTAGAAAGGGATAAATCTTATAATTTTATTGTTTACCAGGATTATTTATGAATAAATTTAGAACTATAAAATTTCATGTTTTACCTCTCAAAAATATTAAAAAATTATTATCCTATGGTTGGTTCAAGGTATTACCTATTTCCTATCGAATTTCCCAACTTATCTTGTCAAGACACTAAAAGAATATTTTTTAGGAAAATTAACATTATTTCTCTCTTCAATATAAAATGTTTTTTTTCTTTCATATACTTATATTCTAAAAATGATCTAAATATTGTTTTTAATATTATTAAATTATTTATTAAATCCATATTATCCATGATTTACCTTTTAAGAATTGGTTTTAAAGGAATAATATTTTAATTTCCTATAAATTTGAATTTTTATAGAAAATGTGAACGAAATATTTTATTTAATATACACAGAATGAACATAATTTTTTTCTTCATGATCTCTATAGGGATTATATATTTCTTTATTGGTTTCCAAGATTATTTTAAAATAAATTATATTCTATTATATTTTTGATTCTTTAGATATAAATTAGTGATTTTAAATAATAAATGGTATTTATCTCAGGAAATTTTCTCATTTTATTTTAATGGCATTTTTCATAAATTACAACATACAGTGATGTTACATATGATTTACTAGTGGAATGATACAATGATACCATCCACATATATTCTTTGTGTGGATTATTCTATTTATGATTTTAGGAAAATTCAATAAAAACCACATGTTTCCAATGATTAAATTAATTTATTAAATCTATTTCATATCTATGATTTAGGCTATGATTAAATGATTAATTATTTATCCAACCCATTTACAATACATCAGTTATGATATGATGAATATTTTATTATAATGTGTTTAACATACATATTATTTTCCTTATGTGATAGAGGCACTAATAATTATATGTCCATTTAACGTGTTTGGTAAATATGGATATCTCATGAGATAATAAGGACTACAGAAAGGGACTTTTTCCACTGTGATAGTATAGGAAGTGAAAATTGAAAATTCAAAAGATTGGATGAGGAAGGACCGTAATCTAATATGCATGTCTTTATAATAAGCCTTTAAATATTTAATGGATTTATATGAATTTTTTGTTCTATAAAATTATGTTTTATTCCAATTTTATTCTCCCATATATAATGTTGTAGGATTACTTTATGATTCATGTCTTATAACTTGTGAAGATTTATGCCATGTTATAGGAACATAATATATGATATTCTAGATATTTATTTTCAAATGTTAAGAAAATTTCTTAATCTATTATTATCACCTTATAGTTAAGTGATCATTAATATATAACTTTCTTACCATTATTTAGCATTTGATCAAAGCCTATCTTGTGTTTACTTCTCCCAGATTAGGAAGATATATTTTTTAGTAGTGTATGTCTAAGAAGTGTACCATGAGGGAATATATTTTTGGAATATGTTTATGTTAATAATTTAAATAATAATAATATTCATCTAGTCTCCAACGATAGAAATCTTTTATTGTTCTTAGATATGTATTTCTATGATATATTTTATATTACTCAATAAAGATGTAATATTTTTTATTAGAGGTCGGTTTAAGAAATATTTACTGAATAGGATTATATAAATATTGTGAAATCCCTATAGATAAGCTAAAGTATAATATAATATTCAATAATATTGGTAAGATATGGATTACGTGATTTTCCTTTCAATGTATCCATGTTAGGAAACTATAAGTGGAGGTAGTTTTAGAACAACTGCATATAGGGTTAATAATTCCAAATATAGACAGTTGAGTATATCTCACCAATCATATTGGTTCACAGTGAGTGTGACCTTAATAAGATCTAAGTTTGAAACTCTTGTGGGATATACTTGGGATAATCCACATTTTACTGATAAACCATTGTGTAGGTTTTTAATAAATTGTAACCAAGGATGTCCTAGGTTAACCATATGGTTTCATTGATTGAAAAATAGCATTTCATTATTTATATATGATATGAATGATTTTTCATGATTATATCATTCCTCAATATGACCATTATTTTGACACATTACAAGTTTTAGTTTTATTTAATTTATGGAAGTAGGAGGAATCATGTTAATGCATAATCTGAAGTATAATGAAATGATCTATCCTATAAGAAACTAAATGAAACTAGAGATAGAAGATAAAATTTTTGTATTATTCTTAATTATCTATCTCATGAAATGATTTTCAATAAAAACTTGGATGATTTTCCTAAACAATCTCATAAGAGAAATATTGTGTTTTTGGAAGACTGTAAAGGGAATATGAATCAACTTCCTTTAAGTGAAGTATGTGGGATGAAGAACTTAGGGATATACCTCAGAGGAATGATAATATGTATTATGCGTTCAAAATAATGGAATAAGAAAATAAATTTAAAAGGAAAAATTAATAGTTCTATAGAGTGAAATTATTTTATCCTATGTTACAATTTTATTTCAATGTCTTATGTGTGAGGAATATGTGATTAATCTAAGATAATTCCCTAATTTAGGGTTAACACCTAGGCCATGTATTTAAAAATTTTAAGGCAATTTTTAAAGGTAAATTATTGTAGTTTTTATGTATTGGGATTTTATAATTATGTTATAGAAGTATTATATAAATGATTTTATGGATATATAAATCAGGAAACATCTACCTATTATCCACACTAGTTTTTCTTTAAGGATTTAAAACATATGGTTAATGGGAATGATAATTAAGAAAATTGATTTAGTGGTATGGTGATAATGTTTTTTGTGTTAAAAATATGAATAACATTGATAAATTAGAAGGTATAATATCTGTGATTGGGAAATTCATTAGTGATTTGATGTCAAAATTGAGAGCATATTTGTTAAAGTTTATTACATGTTTGGATTTTTTTTAATATTTTCAATAATATGTGATTTTATTTTAGGAAAAGGATTATGTTATTTTTTTATCATATATGTTTTCATGAGAGCTTATAATAATAGTTATATATATGAAAACATTGGTTCATATGTTAATGTTTTATCACAATTTCAAAGGATTATATCCCAATTTTGTGGTTTTAATTTATTGTATTTTTCATTTATTTGGAAAAATTACTAGTTTTTATGATAAAAAATTTATTTAGTGTTAAATAACCCATTGGGTTAGTATAACATATTATGTTAATTTAATTATGGTCGTTTGGATAATGGAATATAGATAATCATGATGGTATAAAATTGATTCATTAATAATGTGATATTTTTTTATATTTATGTTCAATATAAGTATTAAATTTTAGAATAATGTCAATATTTTATTCATGAAATTTTAGTATAATTAATTACATTATAATATTATATAATGATTTACAATTGTGATTAATTATATTTTTGTGATGTTAAATTCGGTTGATGTATATGTACCCATTAGGTTTGGCATGTGACATATCAAGAAAGATTATCTGGGAAGAAAATAATTAAAATG
Organism: Viscum album; assembly: GCA_963277665.1. Classification (NCBI taxonomy): domain Eukaryota; kingdom Viridiplantae; phylum Streptophyta; class Magnoliopsida; order Santalales; family Viscaceae; genus Viscum; species Viscum album. Next base: position 806,446,732 of record OY728126.1, on the reverse strand, counting down.
TTGAAGAATTATGTAGAAATTTATGTTATATCCTTTGAGGTTATATTTTTTTATTGTTGATGTTAACTGGGGTAAGGGGTTATTTTTTGAATTATTTAAGTTAAAATATGTATTTAGAGATTAATATAAATGTTTATTCATTTTGGATATTTTTCCCATTCTTTTATCCATTTTAGTTTTGTTTAATGTCTAAATATTAGGGTAAAATCCTAATATCCTTTTTTGGAATCATGAGACCAACATGATGTTTATTTTAGTTCATCATGTCTCAATAATCCATCTTAAATAGTCATCATTTTCATAATAATATATTATTATGGTGGAAATTGATTATAAGTTGAAATTATACTAGTTAATTAAGTATATCTTCTTATGTTATTTTTCTATATGGTAAATGAATTCCAAAATCCCAAGAGAATTATCTTGAAAAAACAATTGTTATAAAACCATCATTTTTAATGCATCAACAATATTTTTCACTCCACATTTGTAATGGTTTTGTGGTCATTAACATTCTCATGATCATTCAATTTATTGTGATCAACTATCTATTTCCCCCTACATCATTAGTTTGAACCTAATTTTTCTCCTTGTATATATTTTCAATTACCATTAATGTTATCCAATATGGGAACATAGTTATTTTTTATTCTAAATCACCTTTATATTTCCCTTTCCCAATTTTCAAGATTTTTTTATCCCTTTTTACACTGTGGGGTATCAAAAAAAGTATTTTCAAATATCAATTTCGTTGTCACCAAGAAAAACATTAAATTATTAGATAATATTTATTGGGGGGGGGGAGAATATAACGGCCAAATATTTCAAAAGAACACTTTTTTTCATTGTTTATAAAACTTGTAATACCGAGCATGAAAAAAACAAGGAAATATTTTTATTTTATAATTATTATAAAAAGAAATTTAATTATTGGTTAGGAATAAAAGTAAATAAATTATGAAATATACATAAATTTCATAATAAATAAATATATATTATAAAAATCTTACAAAAAAATCACTCCATATTTTTCTGACATTTTATTTTTGAAAATACATTTTCATTAAAAATGGCTTATATTGAGCCAATATTATAATTATTTTTATGAAAATTTTATAAATGTAATATGATATAAATAATTTTAATTTTTTAAATCATCATATCATATTTATATTAGGGATATGTTATGGTATTTTTTCTGAAAAGAATGATTTTCCAGTGAATAGTGAAATAAAAAGATTTTAATTAAAAGATATATATTTTTCAACAATTTAAAATTTAAAATTATATTTAAAATGTTTTCAAAGAATAATTATTTCTCTTATATTATTAATAATACAATTAATTTCATTCGAATCAATTTTTTGTATTAATTTTTTAGAAAATAATTTTTATACATAGAGAAATTTATACGATTTTTTTCATTTAATTTTTATCTTAAATTTTTTTATAACACTTCTAGAAATTGAATCTTAAAAAATGAATTCAATTTTATTATTTAAGATGTCACAATTTGGTGAATAGGTCCATAATAATTTTTGGTCCATATGAATAGTATCCATATTATGTTTTTTTGTTACCATGATAAAGGTAAAATAGGTTTATTAAGATTAAATAAATGTGACCTGGATTCAAATTTCTTAAACACCTTACTTTATTTAATTTTATGATTATATTTCTTCCATAATATTAAAAAACCTAAATTATGGTCTTCTATTTCAATTAAAGTTTGATTTTGACATGTATAATAATTAAGTGAAAGATAATGTAAAAAATGTTATTTTCCTTCTTTTAATGTTTATAAATCTTTGTGATATGGATAAAAAAACCTATGTTCAATTTTAAATGGTTATATGAAATATTGTTTATATATTTTTTTATTTTAGTTTTTTTGGTAATTTTTAGTGATGAAATAATTACCATTGATACTTATGCCACATTAAGACAGTGCTTGTGCAAGTAGTATAAAAATAATGTAAATTATTTTAAATATATAAAATTAATATTTCTTTTTGTGAATTAAAGCGTACCAATAATTCGAAAGATAGATATAATTTATTATAGTTGTTTAATATTTTTATTTTGTAATTTCATTTTTTCTTATTTTTTTAATGTCGAATTTTGTGATTTTTTAAAAATGACATTTATAGTAACTTATATTAAAAATATGTTATTATATTATTTAAAATTGATAAAAATCATGATAGAAGACACATAGGATGATAAAGGGTCAAAAGGTTTATATCATTTAAATCAATGATCCAATTTTTATCTTTTTATCGAAATTACAACCCTTTGATATTTAAAAAGACACTACTACAATTAATTGTAAAATTGGTTAACTAAGAAGATTAAATGAATGATATAATTTAAACTGATATATAAATTTGTGTAAAATTTTCTAACAAAATTTATTTTCCCCCCTCTTCTCTTCTATATAACATAGTTTCATATTCCTTCCTTCTTGGGTTCCATCTTTTTTGAACACTAAGGTGGGGGATGGACAATGTTGGTTGATTATTTTTGATTATAGTGTGTATATTTTTCTCAGTGGGCCATGCGATTCCTTTTCCAAGAGTTTGATCACATTCACCCATCATTGTGTTGTTTTTTATATCTTTACTTTTTAAAACCAGCCATTAGATTATTGATATTCTTAATTGAATTATGTTTTTTTGTTCATTCATTTGGTGTGTTAGTATTATTTTTACATAATTTATATGTTTTTAATTTGATGAAAATGGGGTATTAAATGGTTTTCTTGAGTTATTTTTATATGTAAATGTATTGTATGTGTTCAATGAAATTCCCACTAGTAGTGGAAATAATTATTGGTATTTTGAAATAGTTTTTTCCATGGATGATATTTTTTAAATTTGAGTTTTAGGATCGAAATATGAATGTATATACTCAATTACAAGAGGGGGGGATTGTATGTTTAAATACTTTTGTTTTTATCCTTATGGAAAACTATTTTTAACAAGTATAAACAAGGTAAATTATCCAGACCACATTTAGTTCTACAAAATTTTTAGGTTCTGGAAATAAGGTTCTGAAAATGAAACATAAGGAATGTTTAAAAAGAAAATATTCTACCTTAAATCATATAGAATATTACTTATCAGAGTATAAAAATGAACAATAATGTATAATAAGGTTATAATTTTTACCTTTGTCAAAATATAGCAGAAATAAACTTGAAACAAAACAAGTAACAAGTATGAAATATTTTAACCCAAAGAGAAGGGTATCCGACAACCTTGGATAAAGGTCCCTTGATTTATATTTTCAAGAAACTATGTCTTACCCACACTTGGGTAATCCCTTGATTAGAATATCAAAATCTATTTTTCTATCCTTGCAAGCCCTCGAACATTAATGTAGTCAGAACCTCTCTCTCTCTCCCTATTATCAGAAGTCCACCTACATTAAGGTATTCGACACCTTTGCCTTCTAATCCCTGGAAGTCTTCGAACATTATGGTAGTCGACACCTCTATATTCCTATCCCCAAAAGTCCTTGAATGTATACAACGACAATCAGAGTCTCTCAAAGAATGCTGAACAAGATGATCAGTATGCACAAGTCACGAGTCTCTCTCTCTAGAAATCACTTCAGTAGCATGCAATCTCTAAAGTGATGGATTGGTAACGATCTCATTCAAATTAGCTCCTATTTATATGCACTTATCCATTGGTCAGCTACGACCTCCAAAAATAATATTTTCCTTGAATTGCTAAGGGACCTATACACATTTCAATCATACAATGGTTAGTTAAAAATAGAAAATATGACACTGTTTCATAACTATAACAATTTTAAGAAAAAATAATATTGCTTAACCAAATCTATTTTTTAGAGTCAATGTAAAAACAATGTTAGAAGACTAAGTGAATTAATATTTCGAGACTATAAATCATGGATATTCAGATTATATTTTTCAAGGAATTATGAACATGAATTCTATTGATTTCAGTGCCTAAATTCCAATGAATTTGGAGTCTGAATTCGGAGGAATTCAGAGTCTTAGTTCAAATGAATTCAGAGTCTAAATTTGGAGGAATTCAGAGTCCACATTTTAGAGAATTCAGAGTTGAAATTTCATAGAATTTGGAGTCTGAATTTCATAGAATTCGTAGTATGAATTTCATAGATTTCAGAGTATGAACTTCTGAGAATTCGGAGTTTGAATTTCAGAGAATTCGGAGTCTTAATTTCTGAGAATTTGGAGAATAAATTTCAAGAAATTCTGAAGTATGAAAATATATTTCCCAATAACCAAGGATTTATAGGATTCCTATGTTATAGATGTGATAAAGAATTTTATAAATTATAAATAAAAGGAGTTAGAATAATAGAAACTATAAAATGAAGAATGAAAACAAATGTAAGGATAAAATTTCCTTGGGGAAGGAAAATTTTCCTTATTAAGATAATTTTTAGATAAAATAAATTTTTTCATAAGATAAGATATTTGTTATTTTCAAAAGATGAATGAATGGAAAATACATAAGGAAACCTTATTGACTCATCAATATACCCCTTTTTGGAAAGTAAGAACATCATTACAAAAAAGAGTATATGGACTTAGAATTTTTATGAATGTGAAAATAAAAACATATCTCTTTTTACATATGAATAATAGTGAATATGACTAAGTCCCCCTTAGGTTTTGAAATCCCTAAGAATCATATTCTTGATTTCATTAAGGTTATATTTCATTTTTTTCCATAGGAAAATATTATTTGATAATAACTTCCCCTTAGATGAAATCCCCCTTAAATATGAAACTCTCTTAAAATTATTTTTATTATTCCATTCTCCCCCTTTATGATTTTCAAAATGGAATAAAAAGAATGGAAAAAGATATGGAACCTAGAAAATTATTACTAAAGAACCAAATATATATGAAGAACAACCAAAATTCTATTAAGATTTAATGAATTTGTACAATGAAAAAAATAAAACAAAATATTTTATTTGGGAGAATTATACTTCATGATACTTTGGACTAAACTTCTTCACAATGGTTTTAATTTTCCTAAGCTCCTTGTGATTATCTTTAAAATGCTTTAGCAGGTGATTATGATATTAACTTTTTTTCACCAAGGCATTAATCATTTCTTCCTATGACTTAAGACATTCTTCCTGAACCTTCAATAATTCTTCTTGCTTAAGAATATTTTCTTCAAACTCAATTATGAGATCCCTTTCTATCTTTCAATTTATAGCCATAGAAAGAAACATACCAATAAATTCCTTGACATCTGGCTTCTGAGTTGTATGTTTGAGATTTGTCTTTTCCTCAAATCTCTAGGTATGATCATTAAGCATTCCATCTTCGGTGTCAAAAAGAATATTTCACATTATCTTGTAATTCATCAAACACTCTGAGCTCTTCGACTGTATTTCTTTCTAGCTTGTAATCATCTTGCGTGATATTTTATGAGCCTCATAATCAATGAGAAAAGATTTGAAATCTTCCTCAAGTCCAACAAATTTATCCAGAAGCATTGAAACTGAGTCTGATTTATGATTGAACAAATTCTGAGGAAACTAGAATCTTGAATCTATACTCCAGAATAATGGAATAATATCAACCAAAATTTTCAAATATTGTACCATAAAATCATTTCCAATAGAGGAAGAATCTGAATTAGAGTGTTTGTTAGGTGGGGACTGTTTTTTCTAACTCTTCATATTTCCTCTTCGAAAAAGCACCAACATTATTATTTTCACCACAAATTTAGTAGGTGTGTCCACTAACAACTGCTTTCCCACATCGGCTCTCCGAATGATTTCGTGTCATTTAGGAGATTCATACCCACTATGTGTTATAAGTACAATATTATCTTCTTTATGTTTTTCTTTCTCTGCATCTGCCACAATATCATTTGGTGGAATAAAATCATGATTTCTACTTTCTTCTTCAGATAGATTATTCACGTCTTATTAACCCTTATATTCTTTTCCAAGTATAACAAGTTTGAATAATCTACTCCAGAAGATCAAATTGAATGTTTCTCATAAGAACTCTCATTCTGATGATAATCCTCTACTAGCCTTATCATTTCTTATGTATCACCACTTCTTTATTCTTCTTCTTATTCTTATCCTACTTCTTACACTTCTCCCTCTTCAACTATTTCTTCTTCTTGATGTGATTTCGGAATCAATACCTCCTTTCCCAGAGTCACATAGAGTGATTCATTTAAAAATAATTTAGATACCTAAAGTGGTTCAGAGGAATTCTAAGTAGCCTTGAGAAGAGATCATAAAAACTCATCCTCATGCAACTTATTTCTTTGTTTCTTTTATATTTATTACTTCACCTGATTCATGGAAGCCTTCAACTTCAAATCTTTTGTCCCAGCATGATCCAAGCCATAATTAGGCTCCCCTTCCTTCCTATTCTTCATGTCCTCTCTCCACTTAGCCACTACTTCATCAGGGTAAGAATTTTGATTCTTTGGATCTGGGGATGCATATTTTGTTTCCTTAGCTGCATGGGGTTTTCCTTTCTCTTATGGTTCCTTTTCATTCCACTTTCTTTCCACCCTTCATAGATGTTTCAGCCTATTCTCGTTTCTTTGAAAGAGCTTCAATTTAGGCTTCAGATAAGTCATAGAAATTTCTGGATTTACTATTAAAGACATCCTTCATCCTCTTTAGAGTATCATCCATCAACAGTATTACTTTGAAATTCTTTAGTTTAGAACATCAAGGAATTTTGAAGGACTCAAGACAAAGAACTATAATTTTCGGGAGTATAGATGGATACATGATAATTTGAGACATCAAATTTCCATTCTTGATTTTATCAATCATAACAAAGATATACATGATCAGGTTTATCTTCCTGAGGTTCACCTAGAAATCCATAATATAAATGTCACTTTTCATGATCAAGTTCATTCCTTCTTGTTGATTATATCCTTTAGAAAATAATCAAGCCTTATTTCTTACTATGATTCCATTTTCATCACACTTATTTTTGAAGTTCCATTTTACTCCAATAACTAGTGTTTCCTTAGTTATTTCAACCAAGGTCCATATAAGGCCCCAACCTTAAACCTTACATAATCTTGAGTTATCACAAGATTACACATTGAGGATCTTTTCAGGTTTAGAGTTTTAGAGAATTAGATCTTAAAACATGCATTACAACCCACATTTAAACAAAGTGGTTACAATAAAAGATTGTATTCTTTATCCCATCAACAGAAACACATTGAAAATAAAACATGGATTCTTTCTTGACACTTCATTGACACTATCATCTTATCATGTACCTTTCCCGTGACCTGTGAAAAACATTTCAAAAAACATGGGATGAGCATAAAAGGATCAGTATGGGTTATATAAAAAAACAAGGAAAGGAAACATGAGTTCATATATACATAAGAATGAAATCATACTTTACCCATAAAACATAGGCACTTTAACATACTTCATAAAATCATGAACAAATCATAGAAATCATAAGACATAAAGGTAACTTGAGGCATTCATAACAATCTTGCGTAGGGAGTAACCCTCTTGGTTACGTTTGGAATACCCATCACAGTATATTCACTAAATAACTTCGTAGAAACCTTAACGTTTCACTCCTTCGCGTTACCCAATGCATTGGAGATCTATATCGGGCTCACCTTCCCTTAGTTTATCACGGAACCACCCGTCTTAATAATAATGCCTAAGAACCTCAACATAATCGTATCACATAAAACATGCATAAAGGAAACATAACATTTCCACCTTTCAATAACAATATATCAATACAACACATTGATATAAAAACATTATGAAAACCATTTTCAATACCAAAATAAAAGAAAATTTAAACATGGTATTTATTTTTCTTTTAAAAAGAAGGTATGGCTTGTAGAGGAAGCCGAACCTCAAATAACAGTCATAGCGGCGGAGAAGTTGTTGTCGCCGCATACGTACGACAAAAACATTCCCTTTTTCGTTTAGTAAAACACTTCATATGAAAAAGATTCCTTTTGGATAAACGTAAAAGTCAAAGGGTTTTATACACCGTATAAAAGAAGGTTGTGTATAAAACAAAATATGCCTCAATGAAAGGAGATTGAGACGAAGTCCCATACCTCGGGTCCGACTTGACTCGATCGTTCTTTAATGTCCTGAATTATAAACTTGAGAGAATTTATACTTGTTTAAGAACCTTTTTCAAGTTCATTATTCCTTTTATATCACTTATTTCCATGTCATGAACACTATGTAATTATTTAAGTTAATAACGGTTGTTTTAACGATCATTGGTACTTGAGTAAAAAATAAACCCTTTATAATTACAAGTTGTTCATGTATCCATTATATCCAGAATTATAATCATGATGTATATATCATATATATCGTATATATTCAGTATATATGTGCATTTATAATATTACATAATCATTTAGAGGTAAGAAATGAAATGCATCGTTCATGGAGACGGTAAGTCGTACGTACGCATGAACACTACTTTCATTTCTATTTCGTATTTTATAGAATAGAATCATAATGATATAAAGGTATATTATAATTCCAGTATAATAACATATATAATATCATTAACTTTATCCTTTACACATCCCACATATGGTATTAACGAATCAAATCACTTTCAGGGGGCGGTAGTTCGCACTTCCTAAAATGAAGATTTCGTGTTTACCCATAATGGAAACAATAATGGTATTCCATAAATGAAAAATACAGAAGCTTAAGGAAAGAATAAAAATATTATATATCATATATAAAAATAGTGACATCATAATGGCCACCTTTGAAGGTGTTAAATGAGTATTGAACAATCATCGTTTCGGGAGGCAGAATTTCGCCATCCACGGAAACCGTATGTTCTTTAACCATTTGATGTAGGTGTGTGAGAGTGTAGCTCGAATAAATCTTAGAATAACATTATAGTATATTTAATATACTGGTGTTGTTACAAAATAAGTAAATAAAAAGAGTTTAGGGTGTTGGAGAAGCAAAATAATACAAATGAACATGAGAGAATGAATTACCTTTAAAAGTGTAACTCCTTTTGATTTGAGCCTAAAGGATTCCTTTGAAAGGATTCTGCCCAAAGAGAATCCTCTAGGGTGAGGAGAGGGATGTGGAGAGAGTAAATGGGCAGGGGATGGCTGAGCTAAAGGCTTGAGGAGTATGTGAAATGAGGTAGAGGTGGGGGACTTTTATAAGAGGAGAGGAGGGGCACTTTTGGAAATCATGAAACTATTATTTTATTTTCAAAAGTGTTTCGAATTTATGAGGTCCCACATTGATATATTTCGAAGATAAGATGATAAGGCTTCGAAATATTACCATCCAATAGGTTTTGGACATGTGTAGGTTTTAGATATTACATTATCATATCATTTTATTTAAACTATTCATTAATGAGATCATCATTGCATCATCATGATGTCATAATTAAATTAATTTAATTAATGTCTAAAAATTATAAAAATAATATCGTGATGTAGGAAATATTTTTATCTTTCCAAATAGTATTGATAGACAAAATTATGATTAGTATAACCCCTTCTAAAAATTGTTTTAGTAAAACAATTTATGTTAGTGTCATTTTCACCTTTATTTTAAAAAAAAGGCATTAAAGTCATTATCTCACCCAAGAGGCTCCATAGGGTCCCCTAAATCGACCCATGGGTTGTCTGGGTCGGACATGACTCATCCAATATGGGTAGGACAAGTGTCATGGTGTTTTCACATTTTTATAATATCATTTTTACCTTAAATTACACTAATTACCTCTAATCACGATTAAAAACTTAATAAGTTACTATTCACCAAAAAAATTATTTTAATCTCATTGAACTACATTTTACTTCTTAATGACAACCATGTATGTCAGATTTTTAAAATTCAAAACACAATGATGGAAAAATTTCATTTAAACGGAAAATCAGTTTTTATAAGTACCAGTTAGTGGTTTCACTATTCATAAAAAATTGATGTTTTTCAGAAAATTACCAAAAATTTACCCTAAGATATATTTGATATTCCTAATTAAAAAATGAAGTCTATTTTACAAAATTCAAAACATATAAGTAACATTAATTAATTTAATAATTAATTCCCGCTGTCAGAGCAAATAGCGTGTTTTATGAAATAATAAGTATCAAAAGATTGACACCAGTTTAAGTCCAATTTCAAAGTGAAATTGATTCCAATGACCACCATTGGATTAAATGGTAAAAATATATTCTAATTTCACTTCAAAGCCAATTCAAAATATAATCTAATCATATAAATAAATTAGATTAAAAAGCAATTTTGATGTAAAATTCAGTATTTTTCACTATTCATTAAAAAATGAACATTGTTAGAAAAATACAAAAAATTCACACAAAGTAAATTTTGATGTCCCAATAATAATGAATAAGTTTATTTTGACAAACATAGCTTATAAAATTGTCAAAAGATATATTTAAAAATGGTTTTCCATCAAAAGGCAGTAAAACAATCTTTTAAAAATTTTAGTGGATTCCATGCTTAAGATTGTATTTATTTTCATTTTAAGCCTCTAAACACTATCTAATTAATTAATTGACATAGATAAAAATATCTATTCTTCATTACTTACTTGGGATGTTACATCCTTACCCCATTTTGGGAATTTCGTCCTCGCAATTTTATTCACTTATCAAAATAAGTGGGGGTATTTATCCCTCATAGAATTTTCAGATTCCCACGTTGCCTCTTCAATCATATGGTTTTTCCACAAAACCATTACCTGATTAATCACCTTATTCCATAACACTTGCTCCCTGTGGTCAAGAATCTGGACCGGTTGTTCCTCATAAGATAGGTTCTCTTCCAGCTGAACTACCTCTGGACTCAAAACATGAGATGGATGTGGCATATACTTTCTCAACATCGAAACATGAAAAACATTGTGTACTTGAGATAAACTCGGAGGTAAAGCCACTCGGTATGCAACTAATCCAACTCTCTCCAGAATTTCATATGGTCCAATAAACCTTGGACTCAACTTTCCTTTCTTACCAAATTGCATCACACTTTTCCATGGTGATACTTTGAGAAAAACATGATCACCTACCTCAAAAGAGAGATCCTTCCTCCTATTGTCCGCATAACTCTTCTGCCTACTCTGAGCTGTTCTCATGTGTTTCTGAATCAGCTGAACTTTTTCTTCCATCTCTTCTACCAATTATGGTCCCATAAACTTCCTTTCACCCACTTCATCCCAGAAAGCTGGAGTTCGACACCGCTTCCCATATAATGCCTGAAATGGTGCCATCTGTATACTAGAATGAAAAATGTTATTATATGAAAATTCAACCAAAGAAAGTTGTTGGTCCCAACTTCCCTGATAATCCATAGAGCAAGAATGTAGCATATCCTCCAAGGTCTGAATTGTTCGTTCCGACTGCCCATCTGATTGAGGATGAAAAGCTATACTAAAATTTAATTTAGTACCCAACGACTTCTGAAGGCCTTTCCAAAAGTTAGAAGTGAACCTGGGATCACGATTAGATACAATGGAGAGAGGAACTCCATGTAACCTGACTATCTATTTAAGATACAAACGGGAAAGTTGATCTAGGGAAAAAGTATCTCGTATAGCAAGGAAATGAGCATATTTGGTCAAGCGATCAACAATAACCCAGATTGCATTATTACCTCGAGATGTCTTCGGTAATCCCACACCAAATTCCATGGATATATTCTCCCATTTCCACTATGGAACTGGTAAAGACGGAAGCATCCCTTTTGGTAACTTCCGCTCTGCTTTAACCTGTTGACATGTCAAACACTTCACAGTAAAATCAGCAATATCTCTTTTCATTCCATCCCACCAGTAATACTCCCGCAGATCTCTGTACATCTTAGTACTGCCAGGATGAACTGAAAACGGAGAACTATGAGCTTCACATAACAACTCTCTCTTCAACTGTGAATCACAAGGCACACACAATCTCTTCCCAAATCTCAAAACAAAATCATTATCAATGTTGAATTCAGGCAAATTACCTTTCTGAACCAGCTCTAACTTTTTCTGCAACTCACTGTCTTGCTTCTGTGCTTGCTTGATTTTGTGTGATAGAGAGTATCTCACTGATACCTGAAACAAAAAAGAAGAACATCCTGCACCAACAACTTCTATGCCAAAGTTCATCAAATCCTTAACCAAAGGATCACGTTCCAAATGCAACATTTCTAATGAAGCATTACTTTTTCGACTCAAGGCATCAGCCACTTTATTTTCTTTTCCCGGATGGTAATGAATTGTACAATCATAATCCTTGATTAATTCTAGCCATCTCCTCTTTCTCATGTTCAATTCTTTCTGAGTGAATATATACTTTATACTTTTGTGATCAGTATATATTTCACACTTTACTCCATACAAATGATGCCTCCAAATTTTTAAAACAAAGACAACAGCAGCTAATTCCAAATCATGTGTAGGGTAATTTACCTCATGAGTTTTCAACTGCCGTGAAGCATAAGAAATTACCTGATCATTATTCATAAGGACACATCCAAGTCCCTTCAACAAAGCATCACTCTATATAACAAACTCACCATTCCTGGAAGGAAGTGCCAAAACTGGAACATTCACCAATATTCTTTTCAACTACTGAAAACAATCATCACATTCTTTTGTCCAGATGAACTTAACACCCTTACAAGTTAGCTTAGTCATTGGACTAGATAACCGTGAAAATTTTTCAACAAACCTTCGGTAGTAACCTGCCTAACCAAGAAAACTACGGATCTCGGTTACATTTGTTGGTCTTGGCCATTCTTCAACAACTTTTGTTTTTGCAGGATCAACGGTTATCCCATCTTTAGAAACAATGTGACCAAGGAATGAAATTTGTTGCAACCAAAACTCACACTTGCTGAATTTTCCATATAGTTTCTTTTCTTTTAAGGTTTTCAAAACAACCCTTAAATGACTTTCATGCTCCTATTTACTTTTAGAAAACACCAAAATATCATCAATGAAAACCACCACAAACTTATCCAAGAATTCATGGAAAATTCTATTCATTAAGTCCATGAATACAGCAGGTGCATTGGTTATCCCAAAAGGCATTACTACAAATTCATAATGGCCATATCTCGTACAGAACGCGGTCTTCGGAATATCTGCCTCCTTTACCTTCAGCTGATGGTACCCCGATCTCAAGTCAATCTTTGAAAAAAACTGAGCTCCCTGGAGCTGATCAAAAAAATCATCGATATGAGGCAAAGGATATTTGTTCTTAACAGTGATGTTATTCAAGGCTCTATAATCAATGAAAAGTCTCATAGAACCATCTTTCTTTTTAAAAAATAAAGCAGGAGAACCCCATGGTGATCTGCTAGGTCTAATGAAACCCTTCTCTAATAAATCTTGCAATTTCTCCTTCAACTCTAAAAGTTCAATTTGAGCCATTCGATAAGGGGGTTTTGAAATTGGCTTAGCATCAGGAACTAAGTCAACAGTAAACTCAACTTCCCGATCTGGTATTATTCCAGGCAACTCATCAGGAAAAACATCAGGATACTCATTTACCACCAGCACATCATTAATCTGAACAGTTCCTTTATTTTCAACGACGTGTGCAAGGTAACATTCATTTCCATCTATTACAAGTTTCTCGGCCTCTTGATATGTTATCAAAATTAAGGGTTCATTCTTGTAAACAAACATAAAGTCTTTCTAAAAAGAAACTTATTTAGCTCTACAGTCAATCTTAGCATGGTAAATAGAGAGCCAATCCATACCCAGGATAACATCAAACTCTACTAGAGGTAGAACAATAAGGTTTGCAAGTAGGTTCTTTCCACAGATAAGGATTGGAAGATTCTTATAAATTCTTTTTGCCTCAACATTTCCCCCAGGTGTTTTTACCAAAAGTTCATCAGTCATTTCTTGAGATGGTATTCCCATTTTACTAGAAAAGGTTTTAGGGATGAAAGAATGTGTAGACCCCGAATCAAACAACACACTGGCATAATTTGAAAAAACAAACAAAGTACCTGATACAACTTCATTTGACAGCCTGACATCTGCTGAAGTAGTTGCAATGGATTTCACCACCCCGTCCTGCTTGTAGTCTAACTGCTTCCCATCACTCAAGCTCTTTGTCGGACACTCATTTGCATAGTGACCCATCTCATTGCACTTATAACATTTCACTAACTGTAAATAGAATTTGGTCTTACCTTCACCTTGATCCTTTTCAGTGCAATCACGAGCCTTATGTCCCATCTTACCACATCGGTAGCACATTCCAGAATTCAGAAGACATTCCCCAGCATGCCTTCTTCCACATTTATCACAAACTGGAAACATAGTTTTCTTACCATCAGACTTTTTTGAAGAATACTTACCTTTCTCCTGCCACCTCGGTCTCTTCTTCTGTTGGTTGTTATAGAACACTTGATCATCGGCAAACTCAATTTCCACCTTCTCAGCACATCGAACATGATTTTCATAACTTTTAAACTCACGAGAAGCTAATGCCCTTCGATATTTTGGCTTTAATCCTGAGTAAAAATGATTGATTTTACTATCAAGGTCTCCGATAAAATTTAGAGCATACCTTGCCAATCGAGTGAACTTTTATTCATAGGTAGCGACTGAGTCTTCCTCTTGCCTCAATTCCAAGAATTGCTTTTCCATCCTAAGTCGAACAGCCTTAGGAAAATACTTCTCAAGAAACATACCTTTGAATTCATCCCATTCGAGAGCATCAATCTCATCAGCGTCCCTAATATTTTTATCCATCGACCACCACTGATCTGCCTCACCCTCCAAACGGTAAATAGCAAGACTAACCTTTTGATTTTATGAACACCCCCATGACATCGAAAATCTTCTCCAGTTCTTTAATCCACCCTTCAGCTAGCACATGTTCAGATGATCCTCTGAATGATGGGGGATGTTGCCTCATGAAATGTTCCACCATTGACATGTTCCTATGCGGTAGGTCTGGCTGATCTCGTGCATGGATACCACCACCATTTATAGCCTGAGTCAACTGCGCCATTACTGCAACAAACTGTTCAGTTCCAATTCCGACCATCTCAGGATGCTGATTCGGAAGGTTATTTCCTTCTGTATGCCTTCCTAGCACTACTTCCCTGTTTCCTCTACGAAAACCATTCTGAACAAACATGTCTTAGATGAAGCAACATGGTAATCTTTAAATGCTATATCCTTTCAAAAAAAAATATTTTGGGATAATCATTTAATATAATTCTAACTCCTAAAGTTATCTAAACCGACCTTTGATACCAACTATAAGGCCCCATCCTTAAACCTTACATAATCTTGAGTTATCACAAGATTACACGTTGATGATCTTTTCAGGTTTAGAGTTTTAGAGAATTAGATCTTAAAACATGCATTACAACCCACATTTAAACAAAGTGGTTACAATAAAATATAGTATTCTTTTTCCAATCAACGGAAACACATTGAAAATAAAACATGGATTATTTCTTGACACTTCCTTGACACTATCATCTTATCATGTACCTTTCCCGTGACCTGTGAAAAACATTTCAAAAAACTTGGGATGAGCATAAAAAGCTCAGTATGGGATATATAAAAAAACAAGGAAAGGAAACATGAGTTCATATATACATAAGAATGAAATCATACTTTACCCATAAAACATAGGCACTTTAACATACCTCATAAAATCATGAACAAATCATAGAAATCATAAGACATAAAGGTAACTTGAGGCATTCATAACATTCTTACGTAGGAAGTAACCCTCTTGGTTACGTTTGGAATACCCATCACAGTATATTCCCTAAATCTCTTCGGAGAAACCTCAACGTTTCACTCTTTCGCATTACCCAATGCATTTGAGAGCTATATCGGGCTCACCCGCCCTTAGTTTATCGCAGAACCACCCGTCTTCATAATAACGCCCAAGAACCTCAACATAATCGTATCACATAAAACATGCATAAAGAAAACATAACATTTCTACCTTTCAATAAAAAGATATCAATACAAAACATTGATATAAAAACATTATGAAAACCATTTTCAATACCAAAATAAAAGAAAATTAAAACATGGTATTTATTTTTCTTTTAAAAAGAAGGTTTGGCTTGTAGAGGAAGCCGAATCTCAAATAACAGTCACGGCGGCGGAGAAGTCGTTGTCGCCGCATACGTACGACAAAAACATTCCCTTTTTTCGTTTAGTAAAATGCTTCGTATGAAAAAGATTCCTTTTGGATAAACGTAAAAGTGAAAGGGTTTTATACACCGTATAAAAGAAGGTTGTGTATAAAACAAAATATTCCTCAATGAAAGGAGATTGAGACGAAGTCCCATACCTCGGGTCCGACTTGACTTGATCGTTCTTTAATGTCCTGAATAATAAACTTGAGTTAATTTATACTTGTTTAAGAACCTTTTTCAAGTTCATTATTCCTTTTATATCACTTATTTCCATGTCATGAACACTATGTAATTATTTAAGTTAATAACGATTGTTTTAACGATCATTGGTACTTGAGTCAAAAATAAACCCTTTATAATTACAAGTTGTTCATGTATCCATTATATGAAGAATTATAATCATGATGTATATATCATATATATCGTATATATTCAGTATATACGTGCATTTATAATATTACATAATCATTTAGAGGTAAGAAATGAAATGCATCATTCATGGAGACGGTAAGCCGTACGTACGCATGAACGCTACTTTCATTTCTATTTCATATTTTATAGAATGGAATCATAATGATATAAAGGTATATTATAATTACAGTATAATAACATATATAATATCATTAACTTTATCCTTTACACATCCCACATATGGTATTAACGAATCAAATCACTTTCAGGGGGTGGTAGTCCGCACTTCCTAAAATGAAGATATCGTGTTTACCCATAATGGAAACAATAATGGTATGCCATAAATGAAAAATACAGAAGCGTAAGGAATGAATAAACATATTATATATCATATATAAAAATATTGACATCATAATGTCCACCTTTGAAGGTGTTAAATGAGTATTGAACAATCATCGTTTCGGGAGGCAGAATTTCGCCATCCACGGAAACCGTATGTTCATTAACCATTTGATGTAGTTGTGTGAGAGTGTAGCTCGAATAAATATTATAACAACATCCTAGTATACTGAAGATACTTTTGTTGTTACAAAAGAAGTAAATAAAAAGAGTTTAGGGGGTTAGAGAAGCAAAATAAAACAAATGAACATGAGAGAATGAATTACCTTTAAAAGTGTAACTCCTTTTGATTTGAGCCTAAAGGCTTCCTTTGAAAGGATTATGCCCAAAGAGAATCATCTAGGATGAGGAGAGGGATGTGGAGAGATTAAATGGGCAGGGGATGGCCGAGCCAAAGGCTTGAGGAGTGTGTGAAATGAGGTAGAGTTGGGGGCCTTTTATAAGAGGAGAGGAGGGGCACTTTTGGAAATCATGAAACTATTATTTTATTTTCAAAAGTGTTTCGAATTTCTAAAGTCCCACATTGATATATTTCTAATATAAGATGATAAGGCTTCGAAATATTCCCATCCAATAGGTTTTGGACATGTGTAGATTTTAGATATTACATTATCGTTTCATTTTATTTAAACTGTTCATTAATGAGGTCATCATTGCATTATCATGATGTCATAATTAAATTAATTTATTTAATGTATAAAAATAAAAAAAATATCCTGATGTTAGAAATCTTTTTATATTTCCAAGGAGTATTTATAGACAAAATTAATAGTAGTATTACCCCTTCTAAAAGTTTTTTTAGTAAAACAATTTATGCTAGTGTCATTTTCACCTTTATTTTAAAAAAAGGCATTAAAGTAATTATCTCACCCAAGAGGCTTCATAGAGTCCCCTAAATTGACCCATGGGTTGTATTGGTCTGACATGACTCATCCAATAGGGTTAGGACAAGTGTCATGGTGTTTTCAAATTTTTAATATATCATTTTTACCTTAAATTACACTAATTACCTCTAATCGCGATTAAAAACTTAATAAGTTACTATTCACCAAAAAATTATTTTAATCTCATTGAACCACATTTTACTTCTTAATTAAAACCATGTATGTCGGATTTTTGAAATTCAAAACACAATGATGGAAAAATTTCATTTAAATGGAAAATCAGTTTTTATACGTACCACTTAGTGGTTTCAGTATTCATCAAAAATTGAAGTTTTTTGGAAAATTACCAAAAATTCACCCTAAGATATATTTGATATTCAGAATTAAAAAATGAAGTATATTTTAGAATATTCAAAACATATAAGTTACATTAATTAATTTAATAATTAATTCCCTCTGTAGAGCAAATAGCGTGTTTTATGAAACAATAAGTATCAAAAGATTGACACCAGTTTAAGTCCAATTTCAAAGTGAAATTGATTCCAATGACCACCATTGGATTAAATGGTAAAAATATATTCGAATTTCACTTCAATCCCAATTCAAAATATAATCTAATCATATAAATAAATTAGATTAAAAAGAAATTTTGATGTAAAATGCAGAATTTTTCACTATTCATTAAAAAATGAACATTGTTAGAAAAATACCAAAAATTCACAAAAAGTAAATTTTGATGTCCCAATCATAATGAATAAGATTATTTTGACAAAAATAGATTATAAAATTGACAAAAGATATATTTAAAAATGGTTTTCCATCAAAAGGCAGTAAAACAATCTTTTAAAAATATTAGTGTATTCCATGCTTAAGATTGGATTTATTTTCATTTTAAGCCTCTAAAACACTATCTAATTCATTAATAGACATAGATAAAAATATCTATTCTTCATTAATTACTTGGGATGTTATAGTCTAGACTTTATTTCTTTCAAATTCATTTATCTCATCTTGCATGGATTTTATCCAATCATCACCACCTAAAGCTTCATCAGTGTTATTTAGTTCTAATTGAGAATGGAATGATAGATGTTCTACTTCATTTCTAATGGAACTTATAGTCCTTGTAGGTTTATTTACATCACCAATGGTACTATCATTGGGATGATTCTTAAGAAACTATGGATTTGGGTTTCGTAAAACCTGTTCATTAGTATATGGTTAGAAATCTTCTAGGGTAAACGTCTCATAAAAATTTTCTTGAACATTTATTTATCAAAAGGATCATCTATTAATGGTTGATAATTAGTTTCTAAAAACTCATCCATAAATGTAGGTTGGGGGTTTTTAAATACAAAAGTATTAGTTTCATCAAATTTAATATGTACTATTTCTTCAATAGTACACGTATTTTTATTAAAAACATTATAAGCCATAGAAGTTGTGGAGTAGCCTCAAAAATTTCCTTCATCATATTTGTGTGTGAGTTTACCTAAATTTTCATTAGCATTTAGAATGAATACTTTACATCCAAATACCTTGAAGAAGGAATTCCAGGGTTACTTTACAATCAATAATCCATAATGGGATTTATTATGAAAAAGGACTAATCAAAACTCAATTTATAGTATAGAAAGTAGTACTTATAGATTCAGCCCAAAAATGTTTGGCTACCGAATATTCAATCAACATAGTTATTGTTATCTCTTGAAGAATTTTATTTCATCATTCAAAAACACCATTTTGTTGAGGAGTTCTTGGTTCTGAGATGTTATGAGTAATACTTTTTCTACTACAAAAAGTTTAAAAATCAGAACTTTGAGATTCTCCTCCCTGATCACTATGAATAGTTATCAATGAAATTTTTTCTCATTTTTAACCCGGGCTCTAAAAATATTGAAATATTAAAATGGTTCAAATTTATTTTCTAGAAAATAGACCCATATAAATCTTGTGTAATCATCATCCAGAACAAACACATAGTATTCGTCTCCATTGCTTCCAGTTTGTGTTAGACCGAAAAGATCCATACCTACAAACTGTAATTCATTATAAGTTGAGACTTCAACAATTGATTTAAAACATGATTTATATTTCTTCCCATATTGACAATGATCCCAATATTTTGAACAATCATATCTAAGCTCCGGTAGATCCTTAACAAGTCTTTTCTTATAGAGTTTATATAAGTTCCTATGGTTATAGTGTTTAAACCTTCTATGACATAACCATGATTGATCTTCCATTGCACTAAGGCATGGTAGTTCTTGGCTCCTAAGGTGTTTTATGTTTAGTTTGTATACATTCCCTTCCCTAAGGGAGGAAATAGTAATTCTTCCTTGGAATTGTCTACTGAGCACTTAACATTCCTAAAATTCACAAGTCAACCTTCATCACATAATTGACATATGCAAATGAAGTTGTGATTAAGACCCTTAAAAAGTAAAAAAATTTGAAATCAAATTTTTTCTAGAAGAATTTTTTTTCTTATACCAATAATTTCTCCCTTAGAATTATCTCCAAAAGTTACTTTTCTTCCTTTCATCTTGATAATCTCTTTAAAGAACTTTTTATTACCAGTCATATGCCGGGAAGATCCACTATCCATGTACCAAGTTTTTTTATTGGTACTTTCCTTATTTTCTTGAAAATATGAGAGTTAGAATTTTGGATCCCAAACTTTCTTGGATCTGTAAACTTCAGAAAGAAAAATTTCATGAATCTACATTTTAATTGAAAAATAAGTTTTATGAAAACCTAAATATTGAGTTTTGTTTAAGGATTTTTTTCCAATGCCCACCACACTAACACTTAGTGTAGAAAGGAGCACTTTGAGGAACAAAATAATTGTTACTAAAAATCAGTTTTGAACTTGTATAACCAAAAAAATAATTATTCCTTTGAGGTCGAATTTGGGAATACATCTTATCAAAGTTTTCATTTCATAAGGTAATGTTTTACAAACACTTTCTCAAGGAAAATATTTCTGACTTTAGTCTAATAAATAAGTTATTATCCATAAAAACATCAGTTTTAGCACTAGAGTTTGGATAAAAACATTTTCTTAGAAATTAATTTTTCTAGATCCTTATAAAGTTTAAACTTCTCAGAATTAACATTCTCAAGGTTTTTTAAAATACATTCAAAATAAAGGGTTTTCTTATTAAGATTTTTATAATGATCTGATATTTCTTTAGTAAGAATAGAAATTATTGAATTTACCTTATCAAGTTTTTTATTAACTTTAGAATTTTAATTCTCTAAAATCTTAGAAAACCTAGAAACTACTTCATAGGTAGGTAAAGTATTATCTTCATCAGAAAAAGATTCTTCATCCAAGGATTCATATTATTTACTATCACTATAATTAGCATTAAATGATACTTTAGTTATGGCTTCAACATTGTGTACCTTGTCCATTAAACACTGATTTTCAATAGGTACCATGGGAATTAAACCAATATTCTTCTGTCCAGAAGATTCGTAATTTGGGGATTCATCAAAAGAGTTTCTATGACGGACACTCCAAGTGTTATTATCTTTTAAACCATTCTTAGCTTCGGTTTTGTGGTGCTTATTTCTATTACTTTTAGAATTATTTCCCTTTATATCTTTTCTCTTAATCCTAGGACAATCTGGCCTTATCTACCCAACTGTTTTTCATTCATAACAAGTGACTTTAGAGTCATTCTTGTCCTTCATTCTTTTCTTCTTGTATCTATACTGAAAGACTTTTTTCTCAACTATCTTGTTCATCCTTCAAGCAAGATTATCTAGTTCATTCTCAGAATGTTCACCTTCACATGAATGAGATAAAACCATAACCTTATTAGACATAGATATTATAACTCTCTCAGGAGTCTTGGCTTTCATATGATTAGCGGTGGTTGTAAAAGAAACACTTACATTTCCATTCTTGTTCTTAACATTTTCAAAATATCTCTTCATTCTAGTCTCATGATGAATTAGAGTTCCAAAAATATCATCAAGTGTGATCTATGAGACTTTCCTATTCTCATCTATAGCTATCTTCATGGATTCCCACTCATTATGAATGATGTCTATAATCTTGTCTATATGTGCCTCAACATCTAAACCTTTCTCACCCATGGATTTTAAGCTATTGAAAATAGTCACAAATCTCTATTGTACCTTACATATAGGTTCTAAATAAGCAAAGAAAAAATCATGGAACTCAGCTTTAAGCATAGCTCTCATAGTTTCAATAATTTTGAAAGAACCAAAATGAGTTACTTCAAGCTTTTTCAAAATACAATTTTCTGCTTCACATGAAGAAATCTAGCTATATATATTTTTGGTAATAGAACACGAAAAAGTACTCTGTACCTTAAAGTTTTAATTGATATTATGAATTCTATTGATTAGTAAAAGTTCTGACATTCTGATCAGGAATCTTGTAATCTCCAGTCAGTATAACAACGTTATCTACTCCAGTATTGATGAAAAACATCTTCATACGATCTCTCCAATATTTTTATTATTTCCATCAAAAATAGGTGGTCTAGTTTGATCAATATTGTCAACGGAACCAAAATTTATTCCTGAAATCTAAAAAAAATCATTCCACACCAAATTGTCAGTAATAAAAGTTTTTGAACAAGGATAGAAATATCCTAAAGAAGGAAAATATAGAACAATGAAAAACTTGAGCAAGAAAACTTATATGTTAATATAAGTATTTTAGAGACCTACTCTGATACCAATTGTAGGATCGAAAATGATGATGTATAAGCTCCATATACAAGAGGGGGGGGGGTGAATTGTATAATTTCAAAAATTCTTTAGGAACTTTTAAAGATGGTAATGTTTAACCATGTTAAATAAGTTAAATTCACAAAACCTCTCAGTTCTACAAACTCGGTTGATTCTAAAAATGTGGTTCCAGAAATGAAACAAAAGAAAAGTTTACAAAGATAATGATTCTACCTTAAATCATTTGGAATCTTACTAATCAGAGTACAAGTATAAGAAAGTATATGATAGTTATACTTTACTTATAAATAAAAATGCAGTGGAAAAAAACATGAAACAATACAAGTAACAATTAGTAAATCTTTTAACCTTAAGAGAAGGGTAACCAAAAAACGCGGATAAAGTTCCCTTGATTTATACTTTCAAGAAATTCTGTCTTACCCACACCAGGGTAAGCCCTAGATACGAATATCAGAGTCTGTCTTGCTATCCCCACAAGCCCTCAAACTTCAAGGTAGTCGGCACCTCTGTCTTCCTATCCCCAGAAGCCCTTGAATGTACTCAATAACATTCTGAGTCACACGAAGTAATTATAAACAAGATTTTCAGTATTCACAAAGCATGAGAGTCTCTCTCTCTAAAAATCACCTCACAAGCATGTAATCTCTAGATTGATAAAAGCTAGTCAAAGTTGTGAGATCTTTCAAATGAGATCCTATTTATATGCACATCTTCAATGGTCTGCTCCCTCCTCCGATGATCATATTTTTCCTTGAATTTCAGAGATACATGTACATGTGTCACTCAATCAATGGTTATTACTAACAGAATGCACGACATCGTTGTATAACTCAAACAAGAGTAGAAAAAATATGGTTGCTTAACCAAATACATTTTTTGGACTTTATGGAAAAATAAAAGACCAGAGTATTACAAAAAACCATTTGGTGTCTACAATACATAAATATTCAGATTCTATTTTCAAAGGAATTTGGAACTAGAATTATCTAGACTTTTGGAGTCTGAATTTCAAGGAAATTAGGTGTATGAATTCATAAGAATTCAAAGTCTGAACTCAAAAAGTTCGAAGTCTAAATTCAGAGAATTCAGAGTCTGGATTCAGTGAATTCGATGTCTAAACTTAGAAAGTTCAGAGTCTAAATTTAGAGAATTGGGAGTCTGAACATAGAATGTTCGGAGTTTAAATTCAATTAATTTAAAGTCTGAACTCAAAAATTTTGGCGTCTGAATTCATTGAATTTGAAACTTGAATTCAGAACCTGAAAATAAAATGATCTATGTCTAAGTATTTATAAGATTATGATGTTTGTCGATAAGAAACTGAATTTTATACTTAGAAAGAAAATGATTTAGGTTTAGAGAAATTATGACATGAACAATGAAAACAAGGTAAGGATAAATTTCCTTGGGAAGTAAAATTTTCCTTATGAATATAAAATATATGGGAAAAGAAATGTTACTTATGATAATGTGTTTTTGATTTTCAAAACAATAAAAAATGGAAAATTCATAAGGAAACCGTATTGACTCAATAATATCCCCCATTTTGGAAAGTACAAACATCCTTAAGAAAAAGAATATAACTACTTAGAAAATACTTTTCTGGACTTTGAAAATAAGACTTATCACCCTTAACACATGGGAAAATAAGGAATAAAACTAACTCCCCCTTAGGCTTTGGAAGCACTAAGGATCATATTCTTGATTTCCAGATTGAGACTTAGCATTTTATTGCATATGAAAATTTTCTTCGATAAGAACTCCCCCTTAGATGAACTCCCCCCTTCTTAGTGAAATTTCTTCTTTTAATTTGTATTCTTTTTTAACATTCCTTTCTCCCCCTTGGTTATTTTCAAGAAGGAATACAGGGAATGGAAAATGAAATATGGTACCTGATATATTAGTACTAAACAACCAAAAGACGAGCAACCAAAATTTTTATTATTATTGGAAAAATTTATACAAGGATGAAATACAAAAAAATATCAGAATTGAATAGGATTATCCTTCCTTATACCTTGGAATCAAATTCTTTACTATGGTTTTGAGCTTATTGAGTTCCTTGTGATCCTCCTCTATATGTTTGATAAGCTGATCCTGATCTTCTGTTTTCTTCTCTAAAGCTTGGATTTTTTCTTCCTGAGCCTTAATAGATTCTTCCTGACCCTTTCAAACTTCTTCTTGATTATAAATTTTTTCCTCATGTTCAATTCCAAGATCTCTTTCCCTCTTCCAACTCTGAGAAACTGAATAAAATTCCCAATTAGATCTTTCACTTCTTGCTTCTGAGTATTTTATTCAAGAGATAGATTTTTATTAAAATACTTGGTGTGATATTTGAACTTACTATCATTAGTTTCAAAGGCATCATTGAAATTATCTTGAATCTCATCAAGAATTATCATGTCTCCCAAAGTTTTCATTGACCAGCTAGTCATCTTCTTGAAAGATCTTTTGTGGGCTTCGTATTTCATGTAAATGGTTTTGAAATCGGCCTTAAGTTTGATGTACTTATCCATAACCATGGATACTGATTCTGATTTCTGATTTAAGGAATGATGAAGCTTCTTTCATATGGATTCTTTGCTAGGAAATATAGGGATAGTTCCAACAAGATTTTTCAAAGACTGGACTACAAAAACCTGTCAAAGAGAGGACGATTCTGAATCATATATTTACTTGGATGAGAATTCTTTTTCTATATTAGCAGATTTTCCCTTTGATGAAGCACCCACTTCTTTCTTCTTCACCAATTCTTTACTAGGTGTATCAACAACCAACTTGTTCTCTTATTAGCTTTTATAATTACATCATCTTTATTGGGTGATTCGTGTTCACTATCGGATAGTTTCAAAATTTTATCTTTATCTACCTCTTCCTTCTGAGCTTCTGCCTCAACATCCTCTAGCTAAATGAAATCAGGGTTGGAGCTTTCTTCATCAGACACTTTTTTCACTTCTTCTCCAATTTTCTCATCTTTCCCTAGGTTAAAAAGTTTTGAAGACTCTGCTTCATAGGTTTAGAATGTTAATTTTTCACAAGGACTTTCTTTCTCATGAAAATCCTCTACTTTCTTTAATAAATCTTTAGTATCACAACTGCCTTCTTCTTCTTGTTCTTCTACTTATTTTTCTTGTACTTATTTTTCTAGGAAATTTTCCGGAGTCACAAACTTCATTCCAATAATCTTTGGAAATGATTATATCAGAAAGGATTATGGTACCAAAATATTCTCAGATGCTTTCTCAACAGCCTCTAGAAGTGATTGGACTATGTCCACCTCAGACAAATTTTTCTTCTGCTTCTTCTCATTCTCTTGCTTCTCAAGCTCTTCAGCTACCTTTTCCTTCAAAGATTTTGCCTCAAAAGGGTCCATGACAAACTTAGGATCCCATTCTTTCTGATTTTTCTTATCTTGTATCCACTTTTCTATCACCTCATCAGGATATGATTTTTATTTCTTTGGCTTTGGTGGTGTAGATTCAGTTTCCTTTGCTATTGGGGTTTTTTTCTCTGCCACTTCCTTTACCTTGCTCTTCCTTCCACCCTTTTTAGAGGTTTCATACACCTCCTATTTCTTTGAAATATCTTCAACTTCCTCTTTAATAAAATCATATAATTCTTCGGATTCTTTGGGAAAACAAACTTTCATCCTTCTAAAGGTGTCATCACTCAGCAATATGACTTTGAAATTTCATGATTTAGATTTTAAAGTAATTATGGAGGATTCTAAACACTAAACAATCATCTTTGATAGAATGGATGTATACATAATAATATGAGCCTTCAAATTCCCATTCTTATGTTCTCAATCATAACTAAGATATTATTTACCAAGATTATCTTTCATAAGTTTACCAAGAAATCCAGAATGTAGATGTCACTCTTCTTTAATTTATCCTTATCATCTTTTCTCAAAATGATGAATAGTTGAACCAACAATTCAAGAATCTGAAAATTTATAGACATGTGAAGAATATTCGAAGCCTTTACCTCTGAAAGACCCAGACATGACATGGAGTTTTCATTAATAAAACTTACTTGAACATCAAGCAGCTTATGTGAGCAGAACTATGCTTCTCCATCATAAGGGATTCCAATTAAACTAGAAGCCTTGGTATATGAAAGAGAATATGTCTTCCTATAACACTAGAAATAAATCTTTCTCCACCCTTCTTCCATGAAAAAAGTTACTATCTTGTAGAATTCAATAAGAAACTCCGGATACACCAAATTCTGTGATTTCGGTTTCGAAATGAAAACACTCTCACACCCATTCAGCTTTATATTCTTAGTGATAATGGAATCATACTTAGTGATGATATTAGGATGAACCAAACTTTCTATGTAAACCTTCCATTCATATATTTCCTTAATAGATGACTTTTCTTTTTGTGATGAAGCTTCAATAGAAATTCGGAGCCAAGGAAACCATGATGATCTGGAACGAGCTTATGTAGGAGGGTCAGAGCTTCAGCATAAGAAGGCTTGAGTTTTGATGTGGGAAAACCATTGGGGGACTTTTATATAGGAATGTTAGGTGACAATTTAGCTTCCATACTCAATCAAATTCTTTAAAAACCTTCTAATCAGATCTGACATCATAAAAAATTGACCGAAGAAGAATTTTGATGGATTTTGATCTTTTGATGTTTTTAATAAAAACATTTGGATTAAAAGAAATTTGAATACAAAAAATTTAAAAACTAATGAAAATACCAACAAGTAAATGGTGATTATAAAAATTTAAGAAAGGAAACATACCTTTCGGATTGCTTGGAAGATTATTCCTAATGTGAAAAATTCTTCTTGAAGAACTTTAGATTCTGAAAATTTTAATTACAAAAATTTTCATTATGAAAATTGTAAGTACAAAAATCTTCAATATGAAAATTTTGAGTATGAAAATCTTCATTACGAAAATTTTGAATACATGAAAAAAATTGACTATGAAAAAGTTTTAGACTACGAAAAAATTTTAGACTATGAAAAATTGTTAAACTACGAAAAAAAATTTAGACTACGATAAAAAAATTTAGACTACAAAAAATTCAAGACTACGAAAAATTTTAGACTACGAAATTTTTTTAGATATCTAAAAAAAAATGTACTACCCCTATGAAAAATATTTCCTTAATGTAATGAGATTGGATTCAATAGGATGTTAACATGGAAGATTTCTTTATAGTTATTATTCCTATCATCTGTTTAATGTATTCAAATATATCTGATGGTAATGATTTCATGAAAATATCCACAAGTTGATGTTGTTTTATGATAATTTAAAGAATGATATCTCTTTTTTTTGTGTGTGATCCATAAGAAAGTGTTTCCTAATATCTATGTGTTTTGCACGAGAAAGATGTGCATGTTTTGTACTTAAGACAATGGCACTAGTATTATCACACAAAAGATGTGTTTTGGTAAAACTCATACCATAGTCTGTGAGTGTGTGTTGCATCCACAACACTTGAGCACAACAACTTCCATCTTCTACATATTTAGTTTCAGCAGTGGAAAGTGCTAATGAGTGTTTTTTTCATGACCAGGAAACTAATGAATCTCCTAAGAAATGAAAATTTCTTGTTGTACTTTTCCTATTCATTCTACATCCACCAAAGTCAGCATACGATTTTTTTTAAAACAAAATCATTTCTATAAGTGTAAAAAGAGTCCAAGATCCATTGTTCAATTTAATTTGAGAAAAATTATTTTCACTAACTTTAAATGATATTCCGTAGGATTGGATTGATATCTTGCATATAAGCATACTGAAACCATTATGTTTGGAAGACTAGCTATCACGTAAAGTATACTTCTTATAATACCCCAAAAAGATGTTTGATCTACTGGTTTCCTAGATTCATCAAGATCAAGTGAGTTTGAGGTACCAATGAGAGTACATATACTCTTAGTGTTGTCATATCCATAATTTTTATGAAGGTATTTAATATATATATATTGGGATATATTGATTCCTTCTAGTTTTTGAGAAATTTTAAAACCAAGGAAAAATGTTAACTCACCCATCGTACTCATTTCAAACTCAGATTTCATTAGATCTGCAAAGGAATCAGTTAAAGATTGCTGAGTTTAACCAAATATAATTTCATCAACATAAATTTGAACAATAATTTTTTTTAACTTTCATTATAAAAAGGGTTGGATCATTATTTACCTTAACAATAATATTTTGAAGAAAAAATCTTGTAAGTCCATCATACCAAGCTCGAGGGGGCATTCTTAATTCCATACAGAGCTTTGGTAAGTTTGTAAACATGTTCAAGATGTTTTGAATCATCAAAACCAGGAGGTTGTTCAAAAATACATCCTCTTGAACAAAACCATAAAGGAAAACACATTTAACATACATTTTAAAAGGTTTTAAATTGAAAAATGGTGCAAAGGAAAGTAGAATACGAATAGATTCAAGTATAGCTACTGGAGCATAGATTCATTCATAGTATATCCCTTCTTGTTGATTATAGCCTTTAGAAACGAATATAGATTTATTTCTTACTATGATTCCATTTTTATCACATTTATTTCTTAAGACACATTTTACTCCAATAATATAAGATTCGTTAGGTCTTTCAACCATGGTCCCAAATTTATTCTCTTTGAATTTATTTAGCTCATCTTGCATAGATTTTATCCAATCATCATCACCTAAAGATTCATCAGTTATTTTTGGTTCTAATTGGGAAAGTAATTCCTGATGTTCCACTTCAATTCTTAAGGAACTTCTAGTCTTTATATGTTGATTTATATCACCAATGATACTATCACTGGGATGACTTTTAGAAACAACTGATTTGGGTTTTGTAAAATCTTTTCATCAACATAGGGTATAAAATCTTCTAGAGTAAATGTCTCAGAAATATTTTCTTGAACAATTTCCTTTTCAAATAAATCATCTATCAAGGGTTGATAATTAGTTTTTGAAAACAAAACTAAGGATGTAGTTTGAGGTTTTTTAAAAACAAAAGGATCAATTTTCTCAAATTTTACATGCACTGTTTCTTTATCCATACATGTATTTTCATTGAAAACTCTATAATCCTTAGAAGTTATGGAGTATCCTAAGAAAATTCCTTCATTAGACATTAGTGAGAATTTATGTAGATTATCTTTAGTATTTAGAATGAATACTCTGAAACCAAAAACCTTGAAGTAGAAAAATCTAGGTTTTCTACCATTCCATAACTCATAAAGAGTTTTATTATGAAAATGTCTAATAAAAAAACGATTTATAGTATAATAGGAAGTAATTACAGCATCAGCCCAAAAATGTTTGACTACAAAATATTCACTCAACATGGTTCTTGTTATCTCTTAAAGGCTTCTATTTCTTCTTTCAAAAACACAATTTTGTTGAGGTGTTCTAGGTGCTGAGAAGTTTTGATTAATGCCTTTTCTACTACAAAAAGTTTCAAAATCAGAATTTTGAATTTCTCCTCCATGATTACTATAAATAGTTATCAACGGAAGGTTTTATTAATTTTAACTTTTTCTCTAAAACTTTTTAAATAAGAAAAAGCTTCAGATTTATTTTCTAGAAAATAGACCCATGTAAATCTAGTAAAATCATCAACTAAGACAAACACATAATATTTTCCTCCAATTATTCCAATTTGTGTTGGACTAAAAAGGTCCATGTGGACTAACTGTACTGCATCAGTGGTTGAGACTTCACCAATTAATTTAAAACTTGATTTATGTTTCTTTCCATTTTGACAAGAATCACAATCTTTTGAAGAATCAAATATATGATCTGGTAGATCCTTAACTATTCTTTTCTTAGAGAGTTTTCCTAGGTTCCTAAGGATACAGTGTCCTAACCTTCTTTTCCATAACCAAGAATGACCTTCCATTGCACTAAGGCAAGGTAGATCTTGGCACTTAAGGTCTTCTATGTTTAGTGTGTATACATTCTCTTTCCTCTGGGTAGAGAGAATAAAATCTTCCTTATAATTGTGTACTAAGTACTCGTCATTCCAAAAATTTACAAAGTAATCTTCATAACATAATTAACTTATACTAACGAAGTTGTACATAAGACCCTTAATGAATAAAACATTAGAAATCAATGTTTTTCCAAGAATAAAAATGTTACCTATACTAATAATTTCTCCCTTAGAATTATCTTCGAATGTTACTTTTCCTCCTTTCATATTGATAATCTTTTCCAAGATGTTTTTGTTACCAGTAATATGTTGGGAACATCCACTATCCATGTACCTAGTATTTCTATTGGTAGTTTCTTTATTTTCCAGAGAATAAGAGAGTTAGACTTTCAGAACCCAAACTATCTTGGATCATGAAAAATTTGAAAGAAAAATTTTAAGAATCCAAATTTTCATTTAAAAGTATGATTTATGAAAACCTAATGACTGAGTTTTGTTTATGGAACAATTTGTTTCCCAATTCCTACCACACTAACACTTAGTGCAGAAAGGAGCACTTTGAGGAACAAATTAACTGTTAGTAAAAATCAGTTTTGAATGTGTATAACCCAATCCAAAATTATTCCTTAGAGGTTGAATTTGGGAATACATCTTATCAAAGTTTTCCTTACCAATGGTAAAGTTTTACCAACACTTACTCAAGGAAAATATTTCTTACTTTATTCTAATAACTATGTTTTTATCCTTAAAAACATCAGTTTTAGCTTGAGATTTTGGCTCAAAAACATTTTTCATAGAAATTAATTTTTCTAGATCCTTAGAAAGTTTGTCCTTCTCTGAATTAACTTTTTCAAGGTTTTTTGAAATACTTTCAAAATAAAGGGTTTCTTATCAAGAGCTTTATAAATATCCTATATTTCATTAGTAAGAATAGAAATTCTAGAACTCTCCTTGTCAATATTTTCCTTGACATTAGAATTTTCATTCTCAAGATGCTTAGAAAACATGAAAACATCATCATAGGTAGGTAAAGTATTATCTTAATTAGGTGAAGATTCTAAATATAAGGATTCATAGTATTTACTATCACTATAATTAGCATTAAATTATTCATTGGTGATTGATTCATCATTGTGTACCTTATCCATTAAACACTAATTTTTAATTGGAAACTTGGAAAGTAGACCAAGATTCTTCTGTCTAGAAGACTCGTAATCAGAGGATTAATCAGAAGAGTCTCCACCACTGGCACTCCAGGTGTCATTAGTTTTCAAAACATTCTTAGATTTGGCTTTGTAGTACTTCTTTCTATTCCTCTCTAAATGATTTTCCTTTCTACCTTTTCTCTTAAGCATAGGACAATCTGGCCTTATATTCCCACCTATTTTGGATTCATAACAAGTGACTTCAGAGACTTTCTTGTTCTTCCTTTATTTCTTCTTGTACCTATATTGAATGTCTTTTTTCCCAACTACCTTTTTCATCCTTCAAGAAATATTTTCTAGTTCATTCTCAGAATTTTCACTTTCACTTGATACAGATAAAACAATATACTTTGTAGACGTAGATTTTGTAACTCTATCAGGACTCTAGGCTTTCATATGATTAGTGGTTGTTGTGAAAGAAACACTTCCATTTCCATTATTTTTCATAAAATTGTTATCATATCTCTTCATTCTAGTCTCATGTTGAATAAGAGTTCCAAAAAGCACATTAAGAGTGATCTGTGAGACATTCCTATTCTCATCAATAGCCGTACTCTTGGATTCCTACTCATTAGACATGATCTCTATAATCTTGTCTACAAGTTCCTCATCATAAAATCCTTTTCCAACCATGGATTGTAAGATGTTGACAATAGTCATAAATCTCTATTTAACCTTACATATAGGTTCTCCATAAGGAAAGAAAAAAACATGGCACTCACCTCAAAGCATTGCTCTTCTTGTTTCAATAACTTTTGAAGTACGAAAATGAGTTACTTCGGAAATCTTCTAAATACAGTTTTCTACTTCACAAGAAGAAATCTGGCTATATATATATTCTTGGTCACAGAACAGAACATAGTATTGAGTACCTTATAGTTTAGTTAATATTCTGACTTCTATTGATTAGTAAAATTTTTGACTTTCGTATCAAAAATCATGTAATCTCCAGTCAGCATAACAAAGTTATCTACTCCAGTATATATGAGAAATGTATTCATATGATCTCTCCAATATTCATAATAATTCCCATAAAAAATAATTGGTCTAGTAGGATTAAGAACGTCAATTAAACCAAAATTCATTCCTTCCATCTAAAAAAATATTTTCGCATAAACTAGTTAGTAATAAAAGTTTGTAACCAAGGATACAACTATCCTAAACAAGGAAAATATAGAACAATGAAAAAATGAGCAAGAAAAATTATATGTGAATATAAGTATTTCAAAGACCTTCTATGATACCAATTGTAGGATCAAAATGATGATGTAGATGCTCAATATACAGGAGGTGGGTGAATTGTATACTTTAAAAAATTCTTTATGAACTTTTAAATATGGTATTGTTTAACAAAGTTAAACAAGGTAAATTCACAAAACCTCTTAATTCTACAGACTTTCTTGATTCTGGAAATATGGTTCTGGAAATGAAACTTAAGAAAAGTTTAAACAGATAAAAATTCTATCTTAGAGCTTATAGAATCTTACTAATCAGAGTAAATGTATAAGAAAGTATTGGATAGTTATACTTTCCGTATCAATCAAAACACAGTGGAAACCATACTTGAAACAATACATGTAACAAGTAGTAAATATTTTAACCCAAAGAGAAGGGTATCCAACAAACTTGGATAAATTCCCCTTGATTTATAATCTGAAGAAAGTATATCTTAGCCACACTAGAGTAAGCCCTCGATATGAATATATGAGTCTGTCTTGCTATCCACAGAAGCCCTCGAACTTCAAGGTAGTCGACACCTCTGTCTTCCTATCCCCGGAAGCCCTAGAATGTACTCAACAACACGTGGAGACGCATGAATCAATTATAAACAAGATGATTAGTACACACAAAGCATGAGAGTCTCTCTCTAGAAATCACTTCAGCAACATGTAATCTCTAGATTGATCAATGTCTGTCAAAGTTGTGAGCACATTCAAATGAGATCTTATTTATAGGAACATCTTCAATGGTCAGCTCCATCTTCCAATGGTCATATTTTCCCTTGAATTTTGGATGGACCTATAAATGTGTCACTAAAACAACGGTTGGTTAGTAACAGAATTCACAACATCATTTTATAACTCAATCAAAATTTGGAAAAATATGGTTGGTTAACCAAATCCATTTTTCAGAGAGTAAGGAAAAATAAAATTTCAGAGTGTACCCGAAAAAAATTCAGTGTCTATAATACATATATATTCGGATTCTATCTTCAAAATAATTTAGAACCTAAATTATATAGAATTCCAAAGTATGAATTTCAAGGAAATTTGGAGTCTGAATTCATAAGAATTCGGAGTCTGAACTCATGAAGTTCGGTGTCTGAATTCATAGAATTCGGAGTTTGAACTCAGAATGTTCGGAGTCTGAATTCAGAGAATTCGAAGTCTGAACTTAGAAAGTTTAGATTCTGAATTTATAGAATTCAAATTTTGAACTAATAATGTTCGGAGTCTGACTTCATAGAATTTAGAGTCTGAACTCAGAAATTTTGGAGTCTGAACTCAGAGAATTTGGAACATGAATTTGGATCCTAAAAACAGAATTCTCTATGTCTAAGTATTTATAAGATTCTGAGGATTTTAGATACAAAACCGAATTTTATACATAGAAAGAAAATGAGTTATATTTAGAAAAATTATAACATGAACAATGAAAACAAGGTAAGGATAAATTTCCTTGGGGAAGGAAAATATTCCTTATGAATATAAAATATATGGGAAAAGAAATTTTCCTTAAGATATAGTATTTTTGATTTTCAAAAGAATAAGGAGTGGAAAAGTCAAAAGGAAACCTTATTGAATTAACAATATAAGAAGATACCATGCATGGGTGATTATAATTATTCCTAATGGGACTCCACAAAATCACTAAACAAAAGGAATCAAATAGAGTTAACTCAGAATAGAGGATGATAACAAGAAAAATATGCTCAAGGAGAGAAAAAAATTCTAAATGTTAGATTATAACCCCAATTCTATCATAGTATTCCACTAAAGGATTAAAGGAAATGATTATAAGAAAGAAATACCTTTTTATGTCTTACTAAAAATTATGTCACTAATCCATGAGGTCATGACCATTAAGACACACCAAGAAGAAGATAAACACGAACACAAAAGTTTTCAATAAACAGATAGGGGATCACACTAATAACCAATGGTGAATTCCTAACCATACATAGAGTAATCCAATTGGATGTGGATCACACACCCAAAATCATGGTAACATGATTTCTGGCCTAATCTGTGAACTAATGATTAAAGATCACACCCCATTCCACATGATGGGATACTTGAATCTGTCTAAAACTAACCCAGTGTAGGGACCACACATCCTGTATATTGGATAAGATGCCTTACTACACCCTCACATGGATAGAAGAAGCTAATGTACCCTTCTAATAATATTCTAGATATAATTAATCATGTGCTTTAACCTACTATTTAAAGTGTAAATATTGTGCATAAGAAACTCATAGTGTATCCACGTTATCCCATACATGTCCAAGTCCATGTCTTTTCTTATTTCTTTTGACCCATTCCCATGTACTTTTTCTATGGGGATGTACATTGGATGTGCCAATGTACAATGGTAGATCCCATGTACTATATCCTTTCTCATAGCAACAAGATATGTTCATTACTATGCACCATATTAGTACAAAATAGGTCACCAAAATTACATCACATGTTATGTGTACTAGAAACAAAGAATGTGATATTTCTCTATACAAGTAAACCTATCTACTATGAAAAGGGGTCCACATGGAGTGCATTCTTATCAACTATGCACCATGTATATTGGTGTTTCATAGAAAATAAAAAACTATCTTGAATACTCAACCATGCTTATTATACCATTGATTCCACCAAAAAATCCTCCATAGAAATTGAATCTAAGGTTGAAAAAAACTATTCCATCTTTAGTGTCCAGATTCTGGCTACCCGTCCACTCTAAAATGTCCTCCTATTACACTACATCACTACAAAACAAAAAATCTCATGAAAAAAATACTTGACCTAACTCCCAATATTCTATATTCTTCATCACTCCATGATCATTCATTTAATCCTAAATCTAAACTCATGAAAACAATTCATTTCACAAAATAATGATTTTTCAATGATTTATTTTTATGTATCAATTACTTATGGTATAAATGGAATATTGATAATGAATGATTGAAAAATAAGAGGAGAAAATAATTTAACATAAGAGTGAGAAGTGGGTGTTGTCCATTGTTTTGGTTGGACTTGATCTATTAATAGAGGAAAATATTATTTAAAAAAATAAATAAGGATAAATATTTTCTAAACAATGTCAAATTTCGAGGAAGATAAAACACCATTTAAAAATCAAAAATCCATCTATGAATTAATTTTATAGGGAATTAAATCACATTCAATCAAGAGAACCCAAAAATGGGGATTAATAAACAAATAAAGACCTACATTGAGAATGGATTTATCACTTAAGAAAAATTATCTAAGAAACCAGATTTTCGGTGATATCCAAGAACTCCTTGTTTTGAGAAACTACATTGTAAACTAATCATCAACCCATAAAATCATTTTCACAACAAAATATCTCCTAAAAGATCCTATCAAATATGTATTATTATATAGATAAACCAAATATTTGGCTGTTACCATGTTTAAATAGGATTAAAATTTGGAAAAAAAAATTTATTAACCAATAAATATATAAATTTATTTATTATTTTATTAATCCTTGTATGAATACTCTTAATCTAAAAAATGATTCACATTAAGGTTATATCAGGCCCAGGAGAAAACAAGTATTCAAGATTTAATGGCGATATAAAAATTCTCATTTATCACACAATTCAGAAGATGCTAACATATTTTTTTAAAACATTACACATGTAATAAAATATAATGATTTTTTTTAATATTTTTATTTTATCAATACCAAGGCTCCATGATTCAAGGAACCCCGTGATGAATTCATGAAAAACTATGAAAATATTCTTTAAAATATTAACATGTGTTACAAGGAAAAAATTAAGGGGTTACATTATACCCTCCTTGGATATTTTCAGCCTAAAAAGAATGAAACTAATCAAACAGGTGGGGGTACTAAGATTACATCATGTTCTCCCACTCCTAGGATATCACTTTAAGGTTCTTGTGCTTCTATTAGACATTAACTATGGGAATAAATCAACCAAAAATTATCTTCTCACTTCTATCCTTAATCTCTAATGTGTACACTATAAAGGTATCTCCATCATCAAGGCCCATATCACCCTAGTTGAGAACATACAATAGGTCCTACACACCACTCCTTAGCTGCAACATGTGGAAGACAAAATTTACCATGTCTAACTATGATGATAAGGCTATGAAGTACTCCACTATGACTACCCTACATAGTATTTGGAAATGAAAAAAAAATTCATAGGTATCTTTCCACCCTTTACAAATCACTAAAATCGTTACTGAGTTATGAACATCCAGAACACATGGTTTCTCTTGTAGAACTATAATTCCCCCATTTTTAGTATTTGTATAGCGACCCATATTCTTTATACATAAATAGTACATCATTTTAAATGAATATTAATACCTAATAATAAGATCCACACCAAAACCATAATATTTTATTTTATTTAGATATTATATAAATTAACATATTATTTAGATACATTAATCATCATCTCTCATAATTCTCTTCACACTATATACCCTTCTTGACATAACCTACTTACAACCGTTCTTTATAACATGGATAAAGGAAATATATGAAAGGGTGAGATCATATGATCAATAAGAGTTAACATGAGGGATATCAATTAATGTTTATATAAAAGAATAATATAATCATAGGGTTATGAGATAATGAACATAACATAAAATGTTCACACACAATATTTCATGGAATCAAAACATGACCTATGGAATACAACTTTACCATTTTAAAATTATTGAATCATAAGAGTGAAAAATCAGTATAAAGTAAACATGAAATCTATGTTTATATAATAAGCATAAAAATATTTCGAAAAAGTGCGACACCATTATATATATAGAAACTATTTTGTATGTCAAGGTTAATGGCTAATACTATCAAATCATAGTTGATCAGGAATCAATAAAATTTTCTCATATCATAACAGACCATACATCGTCAACTATTTACCATATTGTATCAAGAATATCAACATTCATCCCAATGTAAATAAAAGATATCAAATTTTATCCCATAGTAAATCAAGCATATCTACTTGAATCCTATAATTATCTATTGAGACATAAAACATTACCCAATTAAGTAGAATCATGTATAATTCTGGGACAACCCATCACATAATGAAAACCATACATATGTGTTCCAAAATATCATTAAACATCCATCATATCACATAACCCTTGGAAATAAGACGAATTTCATAAAAAATTCAACATTTCATCATAGCATAACCTGTGAAAAATACATGGGTTTCATAAATATTTCTTCATTTAAACATAGTATAACCTATGTAACATAAAATGGTTTAATAGAAATATCATTATCATAATCATAAACCATACAGAGAGATAATGGAATGTATCATTCGATCATATCCCCAATAAAGTATAATTATGATCAAGGATGTTATCATAGAATAAAATTACCTTAAAATATTACTAGAATATTTATTGTGGAAAATAGCCTTTTAAAGTAGTAACCCAATATTTTGTTGTAATATTTTGAAATATATTATGGAATATTTTTAGACCCATGTGTTAAAACAGCGTGAGATTATATGTCCCAAAGAAACCAGAATTGATATTTTAAAAATATTAAATATATTAAAATCACACAGGAAAAGTTTTAACAAGAAAATCATAATAATCCCTAAATAAGTCCTTAGATTAAAAATCCAAGACCTAATTGATTCTAGTACATAAATTTTACTCTATGGAAAACCTATGGCTGGTCGATTCTAGGGGTTCGGTTGAGGTAGCCTTCGGCGAGGTCATTTAATTAAAATAAAAAAATAATTTAATTATTTATTTAATTAAATGAACTAATTAAAATAATCTATTGTTACACTCTTATGAATATTTCAAAAGGTTTATCTTCATAACCCTTCCTAGATCTAAGAGGTGGTTTTGAGTGCTCTTTATTGGGGAATCCGAATCAGATGACGAATGATGATCATATTGGGGTGGATTGATAGGTAGTGAACATATCAGATCATCCTCATCAACAGATAATTTATTCTCTACAAAAATAAATCCATAGTCATTTTAGGGATCATCAGTTTTTTTCTTTCCACATTTATCAAATGTTTAAAAATGTATTTATATATGTAATTCTTAATAATCATTTTCTCACCCCTCACATGAGCCCATCAAAATGAATTAAATATTTTATTCGATTTATTGTTTTTATTAAATGATATCACCATGATTATACCCATTCATGTTATTTTTGTCCAATAAAGCTTTACCAATGATGGTTTTATTGTTTTTATTGTGCCTTTACTCCATTTGTTCGTCGTATTCTTCACCGATGACATTAGGGGTCATAATTCAACTTTTTTAGGGAATGTCTGTGTGAGATCAGACCCCCCAGATTCATGGTGGATGTGTGAAGAATGGATAGATCAGTGATTTATTGATATATAGGCATTATTTTTGGATAATTACTTATGTATATTAGAACTAGCACTGTGATAGTTAGTGACACAATGCCCTATGGGAAATGAGTGGGGATAAAGACTTTGAGTGTATTCCCAAATTTCTATTTCTGGTCATCAGATGCCAGAAATTTATGGTCAGAGGTGTTTTCCATTAATCATAAGCATTAAAATGGCTGAAATAATGGTGGAGTTGGAATATATAGAGAGAAATTAAAATATGTTGTTCAGCCTTTGAAAAACTCAAATACAAGGTGACTAGTCTAGAAGAACACACTCCTTGTAGTCCCTAGGTTATGGCACTAAAGATTCTGGTGATTCTAAACATAACATGTGGTGTATGTGGGCCAAAAAGTTGTGTGACCCTATGTAAGTGGAAAAGACATGTGATAGTAACACAAAACCATGGACCACTGTGGATGGACATTCCATGTACCTGAGTACACTAGCATGAGTAGGAATACAAGACACATGATGACATGCATGATAAATCCCCCAGGTGGTCATACCCACCATGTATCCCAGAGGGCATGCTGTTTATAGATAAATGGATACCTAATAAATGTGTAGGGATAACAAAACAATATAGTGGAGTGGGGACACACACTATGTGAACCCCATACACACCATGTACTCTTAAGTGAATCTTCTACATATCATATCTTCTTCTTTTGGACTCAATATTTTGGTTCACAAGTATCCTATCCTGATAATTTTTCACATAGAATGTGATGATGGACTTCATTGTAGAACATGATATACAATGTTAGATATTTGGATCATGATTATTATTTAGGAGATTCTTAATGATGGTAGTAATCAGGAATGATCATTAGAGAGATTCTAGGTAGAGATAATGCTATGCTATTACAGGTGCATGTCCTCTATCTATGGGGAAGGTAATCCCTTGTCAAACCAGGGAATATATCCCCATATTATTTGTTCAAATGTAAATTTTACTTACCTATTCATGGAATAAGACCTATATCTATGAGGATGACACACCCATTTCACATTAGGGTGTGGGTACCCATATTCTTTAAAAAGATAGAGAAGGTACTCCCCTACACAGGTGCAAATCCTTTATATCAATGGAGTGGTACTCCCCCATATTCATGCTATGATGGGGTTATAGTCCTCTATAGAGCATCAATACCTCACTTGTGGAGTGAATTGGTAAGGATTAGGCCCCTCCAAACAAATTATGGTGAGGTTACATTTGATGATGGGAATTAGGGATGAACTACCAGCGTTGTAGGGTTACTCATCCTCTTCGGCTAGGCTGTGAGATGAAAATTCCATTTGTTTCTCATCCAAGTTTCATTTATGAGCTTATATATGTATTAGGTTTCAATTACATCTTACTTTGGGTTAATATGGCTAATATTGCGTATCTATATCACTCTATTTTAGTTTTTGGGGAATCTTACTGGTTGTGTATCTACTAACCCTTGAATGGGATTAGGACACACATGTCACGTGTTAAGAAGAAGATGAAAATATTGATAGTGATTATGGTGGAGCATGGTTATATTGGGGTTTATTGAATACATATTGTGGTTAGACATTAAGACTAGGTGCTAGGATCTATCAAATTTACTTTATTTCAGCTCTATTAAGGTTAGGACATCTTTTCATGTTGGGAGTGTATTAGTTCACTCAAAGCATTGGTTGTATTCTGTCATACACATATTTATTCCATTTGTTTGCATGTATGAGTTATCTGTAGATGTTACAGTAATTTATTTATATTACACTAAAAAAATTCATAGATATAGTTTTGTTTGTGCACATATGTACACTAGAAAAGGGCCTCCCATGTATATTTTGTATTATTTTTTCTTGTCAGCAACCCTGGGCATACGAAGATGGGTTGGGGTTGTGAAGGATCAATCTTCTACTAGTTATAAAATCCCCTATGGTATGGGGTCATATAGAGTGGTATGATAGAATTTCATTCCTTGGGATAATATTTTTAAGTTTTCCCTATATGAGGATTGGTTGGGACTTTGGGAAATGGTGTCAATGTGTCTCAAGTGTGGTTTTCAGGTCAGAGAACCTAGTGTTGGTGCAGTGGATAATGTTTCCATACCCAAGGAATTTGAATACCATATTTTTGACTTAGAATACCAAGACATTGGTAGTAGGGAACAATGGTACATGTATCATATATGATTTAATCCTTTAACATTCCTTCTTGAGTCATATCCCTATATATATATATTCTCATCAAACCATGGAATTTATTGATTACTTTTAGGATACATATTTAAATAAATATAGTTAGGTTTCTTATTTTGGACCATAAAGATGATCTAATGAGAGATGAGACATTAATTCAGTGGCCATCTCATGAGATCTTATATCCATGTGGGAAGATTACAATACCGTTGCCTATCAAGAAGAAAATAATATTTTTAGGGAAAGAATAGAATAATTATAGGCTTATATCACTCCATGACTTCCAACACTATAGTACATTGATGATATATGGTGATCAATATTTCAACGAAATAAAGGATTGAATTGAGTCGATGTTCAAAGTCTTTAGGATCATGAAGAACCCTACTGATCAGATGGTTGGGATGTTAGTTATTATTTTCCATGGGGCAACACGGTGAGGGTAGAGTATATTCACACAGACACATTATGAGCCGACACTCTCACAGTCAAATATCCATTAGTAGTTTTTTGAGGAGTACTAATATTTGTACTTGCATTTAGTTCATATTCAAGAGCTTCTGAAATTTCATAAGGGTAGTATGTTAGTGATTGAGTATGATGTGATGTTCACTTACCTTATATAGTACTCCATCAACATGGTGACAGATGGATTCTTTCAGGAGAGGAATTTTGAGGAGGGTCACTACCAAGGAATCCAAGACCACATTGTATCCTCATGTATCCCTACTAATGTGAGATTCCTGGAGTGAACTCTAGTTAAAAATATATTTATAGAAGAGGAACATTGAGTGGCTAGTTCCAAAAGATCTAATCCTAGGTATGAGTTGTCTGTATTAGCGGGAATGAAACAATTGTTGAAGTCTTAGAACCAAAGGTATACACATGCTAAGACTTAGGAATGTGGTCTCATAGAATAAGGATCACACAATGGATTATGAATCTCAAAGAGGTGTTTAGTTATGAATCCTATGGGAATGGTCACATCGGACATGATTATTCAAATCATCGAGAAGAGGATGGAAGACCGACTATAGATGGACTGCCACAATAGTGGCAAGGTTGTGATTAGGGTTCTCCTAAGCATAGACAATGTATCCCAAAGGTAGGTGGAGCTAATGAGGATTATGTGGGGCTCTATGAGGAGGATTTACTAGTGTAGATATATGCTATGAGATACTTCCACCAACACTACTAGGTGGACCACACTGGGATCAGAGAGCTGGAAGATGGGGTCGCAGGCTGCTGTAGAACATGAGGGATTGTGACCCAGTAACTCATGAGAAGATAAAAGGTATTGTATGTGTTTATTATTCCCTTTATATAATACTTTTATACAATGGTGTGAGTCATTAATTCATTTCGGTATACCTTATGTGATAGAACAAGATCGATATTTAGACCTTAGTACAATATCTTTTGCAATATTTTATGACTGGGTGTAATTCTTCAAAAACACTAATCTACATGCAGTGTATGATATCATTTGGTGGAGATTTATTCTTATGGGACCTATTGGTCCCCATGATGAATCCTTATAACATAATCTTAGGTAAGTAATGGTTGTCCATAGTTCGATCCCATATTGAATTTAATCACCGACTAGTCATATGCCTTTAAAAAGATGGTATGAGATTTTACTTTGTGGGAAAGAGTGATATCATGGTTGATTGTGTAGTCCTTATGTGATGGAGGATGCATCCCATAACCCATCTGGTGGTGATTTTACCACTTAGTTAAACAATCTCTTCATCTATTTTGATTCCTTCGGTAGAGGATGACATTATAGATGTCTTCCCTAAGGATGTTTGGAGGCTACCTATGAGGAAAGAGAT
Source organism: Viscum album (assembly GCA_963277665.1). Taxonomy (NCBI): domain Eukaryota; kingdom Viridiplantae; phylum Streptophyta; class Magnoliopsida; order Santalales; family Viscaceae; genus Viscum; species Viscum album. The sequence continues at coordinate 806,403,328 of OY728126.1, read as the reverse complement.
GGAACTATGTATCGAATGGAACCCTAAGATCATAATGATATCTTTTTTAGCATATCAGATGTCCCCTGCCTAGATTTTAGAGATGAGGGGGATTTTGAAAGACATTCAAGAGAATGGTTTTATCAATACTAGTTTTTCCCTATGGGAAGCCTTTTTTTCTAAAAAAGGCATATGGGAGATTGTAATTTTTTTAAGTATATTAAAAAAACTAGAAAATGATAAAATAATAAGTATACCTTTTCAAATAATAATGAAGTAATTGATCAGTTGAGAGGAGTGAGTTGGTTATGAATGATCGATCTCAAGTCTGACTACCACCATCTGAGGGTTTGCGAGGCTGATATTTCAACTTTGGAATTATGATGTCACTATGTACAATATGAGTTCCTGGTGAAGACTTTTGATGTGATACATTCAACCCTTGTGTTTATTGATTTGATAAAATGGATATTCTTTCCATAATTTGACCAATTTTCTTTGTCTTTATTGATGACACAGTCATCTACTTTCTGTTAGTGGAGGATCATTCCATGAACATGAGAATGGTCTTAGACTTACTCAGGGAGCTTCATCTTTATGGTAATCTATTGAAGTTTTAGTTCTAGATCGTTGAGGTTCAAATCTTAGGGTATGTCATTTCTGAGCATGGATTAGATATGGAACCAGAAAATATTAATGCAATTATTTCTTGGGATCCACTCAAGTGAATTTCATTAGTTCTCATTTTAATTAGACTAGTGGGGTACTATAGGAGGTTCATGAATAAATTATCCATGAATCCATCCCCTTTAACCACCCTAATGTGGAAATAAAATCCATTTACATGGTCCAATAAATGTCTAATATCCTTTGAGAAGTTGAAGCTAACCATAAAAATTGATCCTATATTAAGACTACTAGAGGAGATGATAGAGTATGTAGTGTATTGAGATTCCTCTAGAGATGTTATGAACTATATGTTGATCTAGAGGAAGAAATTGATCACATATGGGTTGAGGGAGTTGATACCCCATCAGAAGAACTGTGTGACTGACAACATATAGTTTGTGGTGGTAGTCTTCGTTATGAGTATGTGAAGGCACTATCTTCTGGGTGAGTTCTTTATTGTTTACTCAAACCATCATAGTCCTAGATATATAATAACACATAGAGATATAATCCTAAAACAGAGGCTTTGGTTTGAGTTTCTATAGTACAATGACTCTATGATAGTATATACTCCAGGGAAGGGAAACACGGTGGTAGATAACCATAATAGAAAATATCATTCTTGCTTTATGGTGGAGTCTTCTAAGTAGCTGTCTTCTTTACAGCTGACCTTGGTGGAGTAAGAAGTAAATATTATCTTTATTTGAGGGTTTATAATCCTTTCCTTCTCCATAATTTATGGGACAGTTAGTTAGGATAAATTAATTTTGGGGCTATTCATGTTCAAATATATTTATAAGATTCACCAGATGGATTTTATAAAAGTGGTCGACATTTCATCCTTTTTTAGGGTTGGATAATGGTTCCAATAATGATGTGAGAGGAGGTGGTGAGTGATTTTCACACTTATCTTATGGTTGTATATCCTAATTTTGGGAAGATATACAAGGACATTCAACTACAGTTTTTCTGGTATGGAATGATGAATAGCATAGATATGTATATCTCTTGGTGTCTAACATGTATTTAGGTAAAGGCTGATTACCAAATTCTAGAGGGTTCGACACAGCCTCATGAGACCTTGGAATAGAAATTGGATGACATATACATGTAATTTATTATAGGTATTCCATGAACACTGAGTTTCCATGATTCCATATGGTTGATAGATGATCAACTTAAAAAGATGAAACACCTCCTTACCACCAGGGAGTATAGTAATGTGGATTGTCTATGATATTTTTATGTGCTGGAGATCATCAAACTCAATGGGGTTCCCTAGATGAATGACTCTAAAAGAGATGAGAAGATTACATCATGGTATTTTGGTTTCCTATAGGAGGCATTCAAGAACCAATTGCCGATGAGTACATAATTGCACCCCCTAATGGATGGATAGACCTAGTTCACTATCCAAGTGTTGGAGGATATTCTAAGAACTTGTGTTTTAGTATTTGGCTAGAGTTGAGAGGATCTCTTTTCATTGGTAGAGTTTTTTTATAATAAAAGATATAAATATATGATCAACATGGATTATTTCAATTACCAATATTGGAGACCCTAAAAGTAACTATTATGATGGTATAAGGATGGATATTCATCCCTTATTTTGAAAGAGATGTTACAGATGATGACAAAGATGGTTCAAGTGATTGATGAGAAGATGAGGACAACCCAGAGCTGATAGAAATAATTTATAGATTTTTTTTAGGGACTTTGGAGTTCAATAATAAAGACCATAATTTCTTAAGTGTCTCTCCAAAATGAGTATTATTAATATTCATATGGGGAGGAAAGTTATCCCTTAGGTTCATCAACAAGTTCAAGATCTTATGGAGGGTTGGTGAGGTAGATTATTACTTATCCCTACCATGGTAGTTAGAGAGGGTGAATTAAGTCTTCCATGTGTTATTATTGAAGAGATATGTGCATGACCATATGAACAATATTGTTTGGGGTTAGATGGGAATTAAGGATAGATCCACCATTGTTGCATTCTAGGTGGGGATCAATGATGTACATGAGAGGATCATGTGAGGATGGACCATTTCCTTAGTTTGTGATCTATGGAAGCACATGATCATGCATGAGAGGTTATGAAAGTGGGAGATCTGAATTCAATCTTAGTATCCCAAACTTTTTGTTTACCATCTGATTTTTGGGGGTGAAAATCCATGAAGGGAGAAAAATGTAGTGACGCTATTTTTTTCTTGTAAGACTTCGCAATATACTATAGAATATATTCTAATCCAAGCATTGAGACAACTCGATATTCAATGGTCTAATGAGCCCATAATTGATACTATAAAAATATTAAAAATGTTAATATTATGCATGGATATTTTTTCTAAAAAAGTGAAATATCTCTTAAAAGTAGCATCACATCAAAAATACATGACCAATGTTGATTCTAGGGATGTAGGGTTTAGCCTAGGCATGAACTAATGTTGGTCAGCACCAGACATTCCATTGAGGTAGACACTAGCAGGTTAGTTTAATTTTTAATAAATAAATAATATATTTATTAATTTTATTAAATTAAATAACTTAAATCCTCTATAAATACCCAATTATGATGATTTTGAAAGGTTTAACGACATAACCCTTGTGATATCTAAGAGGAGGTTCAGGCGAATTAAAATCGTATGATGAACAATGATCAGATTAAGGTGGATTGATAGACATTAAATGTTGTAGATCATTGTCATCATTAGAAAATGATTTCTTCACAAATTAATGATTCATTATTGAGGCATGGATCATCATTTGTTTTCAACCCTTTGATTAAAATTTAAATAATGGATAGGTATCTGATACAATTGAGCATTGTTTTTGCACCCTTCACATGAGCACATGAAACAAATTAAACTATCTATTCAATTTATTCATGTTATACCATTATTTCACCTTGATTAACCCCATTCATGGGACAATTAGACCAGAATTATTTTCAAATGCTAGTTTTACCATCATTCTTGTTCTTTTCCCCCAATTTTTTCACACTCTTCACCATTGACTTATGGGGTCATAAGTTGACTTTTTTGGGGTGAATCTAATTGAGATTGGACCCCTGGATTCATAGTGAATGTTTGAACTATGTATATATTAGTGATTTATAGATAAATTTGAAATATTTTTGGTTAATTATGTGTGGATATTAGACAAGGAGAAACAACGGGTGGTGATACGATGCACTATGGGTGATAAGAGGCGTTGCTAACTGTGAGTAGATTTCCAGATTCAAATTTATGATCATTAAAGGCTAGGAATATACAACTAGTGCAGTTTTCCAGCGATCTAGGGTGGTCAAATCAAGTAAATCCTTCGAGAGGTATAAGATGTAGATATCTATGAAAATTCTATATTCGGTCTGTGAAAAACCCAACTCTATGGTGTGTATTTTGGAAGAACACATGCCATGTAGTCCTTTGACTGTGTTGATAGGGTTTTAGGTGAAGTTAAATATCAAACACTATGTATCTGATTCTTCACACCATGTGAATCTGCATATCTTTACAATCTGTGTTCTATCTGGACACACCCAGGGCCCAATGTGGATGGACATGTCGTAATCTGGAGTACAAATGAAAAATCAGAAGGACACTACATGGGTTGAGATGAAAGACAATGAAACCAATTTATCATACATTCCATGTATCCTAGAGAGAATGTTGTGTACAATTATATGGATTCTTGATCCATGTCTATTAGGAACGCAACCAAGAAACAGACCAGGGCCACATGCCATGTGAACACCATACATTTCATGAACTCCTATATGAAGCTTCTACCTCCCATATCTCCTTTTATTTATACTCATATTTTTGGCACATGATTAGCCTATACATTGTGTATTAACATATAGAACGTGATAGTGGAATTCATTGTGGAATATGAGATATGATGCGATATTTTCTAAGAATAAATCTTTTTTAGGTGATTCTCGATAATGGAAGTGATTGAGAAGGATCAATAGAGAAAATCCAGATAGAGATATACATCCCTATTCAAGGCACAAGTCCTCTATCTATTGGGATGATACACCACTATTTCACTAGGGAGTGGGTCCTCCATAATCTTTAGTTAGTTAGATATGGTAATCCTCTATTTAGGGCAAGGTTACTCTATATATGAGGGTTTTGATCCCCTAGAACACTAGACAATGGGTTCTCCAAATTATTTAAATTCATATATACGATACTCCCCTACATGGGATCATGCACTATATACATAGAGTGGTACTCCACTGTCTACGAGCATTGATGGGGTGCACGTCCTCCACAAAGTGTGGATCTCTCGATTTTGGTAAAAAATGGTGAGGAATAAGCCCCTCCACATATATTCTAGTGATTTTGCATTTGATGCTGGGTATCGATGAAAGACTACTCAAGCTATAGGATTACTCATTCACTTTGGATAGGCTGTGAGATGTAGATCCTCTTTCTCTGTAGAATGAGTTTCTTTTATGATCATAAATATGTATTGGGTTTTGTTTCCCACTTTCATTGGGATCACCAAACTATTTTTGTATCCCTATATCACTCCATTTTTGTTTTAAGTTCATCATACTAGGTATGTACATACTGAACCTACACTAGATTTTTTGAGTGTGTCATGTCTCATGTAGGGGATGAAAATAGCACTGGTGATTATGATTGTGAAAAGTGATATCGGGGTGCGTTGACCATATAAAACATTTGGGCTTGATGATATGAAGATGTGATATCTTAGTTTTACTTTATTCATATTTTTTCGGGTGAGAAAATCTTTTTTGAAGAGTTTATTTTTACCCTTTACACATTGGTTTTATTCTATCTTACACTGATGTATTCTATATAGATTGCTTCTTTCATGGATTATCTTTTGATGTTATATTATTTTAATTATATTCCTATGTACAGTTTCATAGAGATAGTTGGGTGCATGCATATATGTATACTAGGAAAAGGACTCCAATTTACATTATGAATTGTGGGTTCTTTTCAATATCCCCTTGACTATGGATGTGTGGTTGGGGTTATGAATGCCAAACCTTCCACTGGTAATTCGGGTTCAATGGGTTAGGATGTTACATTTCGTTTTGAAATCACGTCTTTAAAATAAATAAATCAAATATATTAGGAAAAATATATTTTTTTGAAATGAAACATAGAATAATTTATTATAATATTTAAATAAATGAGTGGTAATGATGGTGGGAAATTCCATTCATGTTGCATATGTTAAAACAATGATTTTTCACATTTTAAAAAAATTTCAAATGTACCTCATTTGGAAAATGAAAATAATTTTCATTTATAATATTTTTATAAAAAGTAAAACATGGGTAAAAAATTATTTAAAAAATCATAAAATAATAGTAAAATGTTATTGAATTCTTTTAATGAAAAAATGGACATGGTCGAAATATATTCTTGAAGGAATTGTAAAACTTATTCTATTTTCCTTAAAAACATTCTTTTAGTCTCTTGAGAACTTAATGTGAAGAAATTTAAAAAAATGAGCATAAATTATCATAAGTGAAAATTATATTTTTTAAAATAAAAATTTAATTAATATTTTAGTATTTCCTGAGAAAATAATTCTTATCTGACAACCAAAATATCTATTTTTAACTTAGTAGGAAAAAATATTCCTAGATAGAATTTTTGACATTTTCCCTTAAAAATAACATTTTATGAATAATTGAAAATGAGTAATCTAACTATTAAAATTTTTATTTATAATAATATATTTTAATATGAAAAATTAAAAAATTATTTACTATCAATTTGACATAAATAAAGATATGATCAGGTGGAGATAAAAAATATATTTTTAAGAAAACTGTTTAAAAAAGGATAATGTATTTCCACATATATTAATTAAAATAATATTTAATGGTGAACGATTTAAAAGATATATATATATATATTAGGTAACTATATGAAGTCAAATTCATATAATTATTTGTACTTGTGATATAGTTAATGTAATATTATATAATGTTAAAAATGCATTTTTTGTAAAATTCTTTTTTCGGCACATTTCAGAGGATTATTTTTAAATAAAATTATACAACTTATGTGAATTGAATTTGATAAAATTGATTAAATATTTTGAATCATAATAAATAATATTATATAATAATTTCAACATAACTTTTGGTCATAATGAATATTAAAAATAGTAAAAATTAATTAATACGGTTAAGGTCATAGCAGGTTTTCCAGGGGTCAATATATAAATAATATAGTAAAAACATTAGAAAACCCCATTTATCGGTTTTCTTTAGACCTTATTCTTATCACCATTTAATATGAGATATTTTTGATCCATTTCAAAGAAATTTAATTGAAATTATAATAAAACATTAGAAAATTACAAGTGTGCCACTAAACTTAATTATAAAATGGAATCTCCTCCTATTATATCTTCCCAACTGTAAATCCATTTATATTGACAAAAACCTACAAAGATACATTTCAGAAAACATTATAAATGTTTTAAACATTCTATTATTCCTAAAAAACCAACCTAGGTCCTTAATAAGTGACTCAAAGGAGATTTTTCTAAGCGGAGGTAATCGCCCTCACTAAGCACTTTTACTTTTTTATTATTATTTTACCACATTGAATTATTTATTAAAAATTAATATATAATAAAACAATTATCTCGCATATAAAGAGGTGTTATTATGTTTGTGGTATAATATTTTATTTATTTCCTGCTTCATAAAATGGTAAATAAAACCATCACTCAATTTGTACAATAGACTACCACATCATGGACCGATGTTATTTTTCCTATCACTAACTCCCTTGGGTAGTAAAAATGATAGAATAAATGAATATATATTGATACTTATGACATTATATTGATTCTAATAATTTATTATATTATCTTCTTCATAACCCTTTCTCCCATTAAATAATTTATAACATCAGTCACACATACAAATGGCCTACCGTATCCACAATGCTATGTGATTTATTTTCCATGATTAAATTTAAATAATGATTATAAATATCTAATGAATAAATAAAAATGATATCAATAAATTTAATATAATTCTAGTGTTGAATTAACTATATACAATGAATAAGAATCTGAACTTCCATGATGAAACATGCTTGATAAAATTAATCAGTTAACATGTAACACCCCAAGAATTCACAATATGCTTCTCTTTGAATAACACAGTAGCGTGTGTTGTACGAAACTTCGAGTTCTAACACATACCACAACCAATCAAACTAACCGTTATGAATAGTAATACCCTCTTTTTGAAAATTTATACATTTTATATTTCAAAATTGACATCATTTATGAATTCAGAATGTTTAAATTATCTTAGGGTGAATTTTTTGGTACTATTCCGATAACTTTCATATTTTGATGAATAGTGAAAATTACTAAATTTAAATTAAAAACATCTTTATTAATCAAAATAATTAATAGTGATAAATAATTAATTTCATTTATTTTAGAGTATAATAATATTATATTTTTACCATTTAATCTAATGTTGGTCATTGGACATAATTTCACATTTAAACTGGATATAAGGAAGTGCCATTCTTTTGATAGTTTTATCTCTTAAAAACACACTTTTGGTTTTAACAACAGGATTTAATTTTAAATTAATTTCCGCCACTTCTGTGTTATGAATTTAGAAAAATGGATTCCATATTTTGAATCAGGAGGTCCTAATTATGTAAAAATGTAAATTATATTTTTAGATATTTTGAATAAATACTTCGGTAAATATTTTATTTACCATGGTCAAAGGGTGAATCCGGTAAATAAGGGTAAAAAATAATATTATAATAGCAATAAATTACCCTAAAATGTGTCCTAACCCTATTGGGTGGTACATTTCCGACCATGGGCATATTTGGGTCGATTTTAGGACCCCATGGATCCACTTGAAAGTAATAATGACACTTTATATTAATTAAGTTAAAGTAAATACAAAGATGACACAAGCATATATCTTTTAGAAAAAAAAAATTTACATAGGGTTATATATGTTATATTTTAAACTATAAATATTAATTAGAAATATAAAAATATTTCCTACATAATGATATTTTATTTATAATTTTTAGATATTTAATAATTAAATTTATTTATGACACAATAATGATGCAGTATTTTCCATATTAATGAAAGAATCAAATAATTTGTTTTCTAAATGTTATAATAAATATAATTTGAAAGTTTTGATGACATAAAAAACTTTTATTAGTTAATATGACATGTTAGTATTTCTTAAATTAATTTTCTTTTAATTAATAAAGTTGTTAAGACTTTAAAAAAATCAATTATTAAATAGTGTCAAAATTGACATAAAAGAGTTTTTAAAAAAATATTATATTATTAATTGATATTCTACTGCTAAAACTCTAAGGTTCGGACAAAGGACTTATATAATGATATTTTAATCATTAATGGACCACTTGGGTGTCTATTGAATGTTTATAGTATGTTTATTAACTATATAATATAAAAATACAAAGAGACATGGAAAATGTCAAACTATTTAACTAAGAGTTAAATCAAAACAAAAAAGTTAATATAGTGACCAAAACCTGTCTGAAACCTATTCTTTGAGTGTTTTTAGACCTTTACCCACCTTACCCATTAAATAATCCACTTTGGAGCCATTATAAACCGAATATTAATTTATTATAAAATAATATTTCTGGCTTTTCCTAAGGTGCCCCTCACCCCTCTTATAAAAGGGAACGCCACCTTCCCTCTAATTCTCACCTTCAAAGGCTTTTTGGTTCGGCAAACACCTACCCAAATATTCTCTAAAATTACATCACTTAAACCTATAGGCCTTAGTTAGATCTGAAATCCAATCTTAGGAGCCGTTTTGATCAAATCAACAGGAAGAACCCAAAGAAGAGGTAATGTTTTCCTCACCCTCTTTCAAGTTTCTTTCGTCTTCAACTTCTTCTTTCATTGTTTTTTTCCATTCTAAAATAATAACTCTAGTATCTTATATATACTGTGATGTTATTAAAAATATGGTACAACAATATTCAGTATTTTATCCATCCTTTGAATGACATGTCACCATACGTGCGTACGTACGACTTATCGTCTCCACGTTGTGGTCTAGTTGTTATTCAAAATATTATTATTTGGATGGGTATGATAATGATGTGTAATTGATGTAAATAATAAATATAACTTGATAATGATTCTGTATATATGATATAACATCTAATTATATATTATTTTAATGTCAAAATAATGATATTGTCGCTCGTGCGTACGTACGGACTACTGTCTCTATAAACGCGATGAGATTCATTCCCCATCCTATCCATTCATGACTAATTCTCATTTGATGATTAAAAATAATATTTAAGGACTTTATATCATTCTTTATATGAATAATATACATCCTATATATAACAAATCTGTCTCACATAACAAAGAATATAAAGGAAAACAAATCCGTTAACACCCAAAATGATGATAATACTAAGATACTATTAACAAATCAATGTTAAAAGATCATATATGATATCATATTAATGTATATGATTTTTTTATAATTAAATAAAAATTATTTCACCGTTGTAAAAGAGGTTAATCTTCCCTCTACCAAGGAAAAAGTCCAAGGTAAGGGGTTTTTTATCTCACTTTTAATTCCGTGAGATTTCCTTTGTTCACCACTTATTTATTACATGCGGTGTGTGTACTACCCATTATTGTATTGATCGTGCAATATAATTTAATTTAGGGATATTTAAATCATCATTGTGTGATCCTTATTTCATGGGTGTATGTTTTATATATTACAAAATCAATAAGGGAATTTGAAATTTCAATTTCCTCTCATTCATATTTACACATACTTCATTGATTACTTTACTCCAAGATTATGTAGGGAATAACTATTTATTTGCTTATGTAATAGTTTCAACTCCCCTTTTAGTGGATATAATTTTGATACATGTAATCACTCCATTGATAAATTCTCTAGTCATCAATATAAACTTCATAAAGTAATTTTGACTCAATCTCCATTTATTGAGTTAAACATCTAACTGTTTGGTGTTGTTTTTATATGAATATGTGTGAATGTCCTTTTATTGTTTTACACTAAATATCCAATCATATTGAGTGTATTTGTATTTTTTAGACATAGTTATGTCATTGAATTATCCTTAACCAAAGGATAAGATCTTTATGACATATTTCATCTCAATTTACATTCCCTTGAGACTTCTTTGTTATTATACACCAAATGAATTTTATATGGTGTATATAATTTACTTTGACATAGAATATCATGAATCCCTTTATACTCATGATATTACAACGTTTTCATTACCTCAAGTATTTTTATTCAAGAGTCTCTCTTTTGGTTAGTAACTCTAACTAAAATATCATTTTAAATGCTTTAATGATTTATTATTCGAAATATTTTACATTAAGGTACATGTATTAAAAAATGGTTTTAAGGATTTATTTATATGGACATTAAGGTTTTAAAATTAAAATTCCTTTTAAAATTTTCAAAGTGGTATGGGATACTTTGATTCAAAAATCTATTTTTAAATGGCTTCTCGACAAATAGTCTGACTTTTAAACGATTTCAAGAAAAAGGGGATATTTCTACCAAATATTTTTGATGTCTATTTTCATCTATGTAAATATCATTCATTATTATCGATTGAGGTTAATATATTACAATAAAATCTTCCATATTTTATTGAATTATTTATGTTTGACTTTGGATGTGTTATTTTTAAACCATTCATGGTTTGTTGATAATGTATTTAGATTTCATACGAAAGTTTCAATACGAATTTTTATGTTATGTTTCAAAATTTTCATATGAGGAATGAATTGGACTTAGTAAGTGATGGGTGGAGCCTGCTATAGCTCTTTGATGCAGTGGTAGGTCTAATGAGACAAACTACTGTCTTGGCACAAGGCCTTGACAAAATCTTATTTCTAGTCTTGGCACAAGGCCTTGACTATGTGGTTATGATAGTCTGGAATTATGCATTCTATCATTATAAAAGTGGTTTTTGATATTGCTAGTGATTATTCGACTAGTAGAATATCTATCTGAATAAGTAAATAGAATTATTTCATTTTATTTTTTCCATATTATGCTGAAGTTCATGATTAAAAGGTTTTTGTTTTAGTTATACATTGCCTTAAATGTTTATGCTTATTTATGAATGTTTCTGCTATATTGTTATCCTTACTGAGCATCTGAGCTCACCCCTTTCTATGTTTTATTTTTCGCAGGATGTGAAGAAATATTTTATGACTTACCTGTAGGGATATGCTGAGGGGATTTGAGTGTGGTCTATGGAAACAATGTTATTGTAGTTTTTCATTTTACGATATAATGTAAACCTTATAAATTTATCTAGTACTTCAGAGGCTGCTAAACTAATCGGTCTTTAGAGACTTGATCTTTTGTGATCATGCCTATGTTATTTAATTATGCACTGACTCTGGGTAACTAGGGTCAGGGCATTATAGTTGGTATAAGAGGAAGTTTAGTACAAACCTTGGAAGCTAGATTTAGATAAACTCTGATTAGAGAACATAGACCTAAGATGGTCTTTGAAGATTAGTATATAATAACTTCCTAGAATTTTGGTATTTTAGAGATTTTGTGAGTTTTCCTAGAAATACATCCTTGTTTGGATTTGAGCAGGTAGAGGAGGCTCTAGCACAGATTTACATAGGGGTAAAACCTGAAAACACCGTTTTGAGCAAGAATCGAACGGGGACTGGTGCACGACAATGAGCCTTGATGCACTCTTGGGTACGACACTCCCGGGGGATATGCATAGGATAATTTACATTTTCATTACAAACCAATTTGAAGTATTTTAATATAAAATGATAATAAATGACCTTGGTTAATCCTATGGTGTTTTAAATTGAGAATATTGTTTCATGATATTCTCTAAATGATTTTATGAACACTGTTACTCACACAATGCTTTCAGGTTTTAGACAATGGATGGATTCTAAGGAAGTCATAGTAACTTCGAGAATGATGTACAAGGTGGTAACAGTGGAAATGAGAAAGAGAATGGAATTATGATAGGCGTAAAAGATATCATGTTTATGCCAAATCAATTTTCCAAAAATATGATCAACAAAATATATATTAACCAACTCCAAGACTCAACAAAGAAGAGAATGGTGATGAATTATAAGAGCTACATCAGTGGAGACCATGGAAAAAAGAATACTCAACTTCCATTATGCAAGAAATGTGGAAGGAGACACCCAGAAAAGTGTCTCAATGGATCAAAGAAATGCTTTACATGCGGGAAAGAAGGACATAAAGTGAAGAATTGCTGAGGAAAATTGAAGAGTACTATGGAAGAAAATAAAAATGGTCCCAATAATCCATTTACAGTCATTTTCTGTAAATGTAGTGGACCTGGCCATTACCCAAGTGAATTCCCTATTCTATAGGATATTTTATTGTTCAAAGAAGAAGATATGTGGAAGTAAATGGTTGGAGAAATGTTTAAAAGTATTATTGCTCCTTTTTATGTGATTACTTTGGAATAATTTTCTCTTGTATTTGTAACCATGCCGTTTTCCATGTGAGAATAATATTTCTGGAAGAATTATATTTTCTCTTGTGGATATAGTTATAAATTACCATTTGGATTTATATGATCCTTGGGTTTGAGGTAATTAGAAGTTATTATATTTTGGGATGAAATGAAAGGTATGAGATAAAATTTGTGGTTAAATTATGTTATGGTTATTTTGAAGAATTTATCTCATTTTGGTAATGTTATAAAATATAGTTTTTAAAAAAGGACAACACACAGACCATGTGACAACCCGTCATGTCGGAAAAATCTATAGGAATCAAATCCACAACCAATTTGAGATTGGGATTTATCACCTACCACTGGACTACATTATGTCCCTAGTTAGTGTGACTAATTATTTTTAGTTAAATGATTTTATTGGTCAATAATAAGTTTATTTGGGATCTTATGTCTTATCAAATTAACACCCTTAGTATAGGAAAATGATTCGGTGATTAATTGATAAATGTTATTTTGGAAGATGTTCCCTTTTTTGGGAACACTATATACCCAAGGAAAATAAAATACAATGGGATTTCATTTGAGGAGTGATGGTGGATTTTTATATATGTTTTTTTGAAGATTTTTATTTATTTGAGTTATTTATGAAAATGATTAACCTAAAATAGAGAATATGTGATTAGGTTAATTACTTTTAAGTATGTGACTATAAGAGTAGTTGATGTCATTTGGATATACAATTTAATGTGGAAGACTATATAAAAAAATAATTCTATGTTTTGGGTTTCAATATTAGTTTGTATTATATTGACTGATTTTAAGGAAAATTGTTTATTGAATGGTATTTATATAACTTTGGGGTATTTTTTATTTTAATTTTAGAAATTAAGATTAATGTTTCTTTCTATAATGGAATATCCTTTTGGGGGATCATCAGATCCTATACTAACCATTTTGGTTTTGAGTAATCATTAAAGACAGTGTAAATATATAGTTTATCCTTAGTGGATCATGTGATTCTATAGAATTTAATTCTAGCTCTTCCAATGTGACCAAGTCTTCTTGAATACCCATCGTTTAAGTAAAATGAGTTAGTGGTAGAAATTTATTAATGAATGAAACTATAATTAAAAATTAAGTATATATATTTATGTTCTTAGTCAATCTCATAAATTTATTCCTCATCTTTATGTAACGTGACTCAAAAAAATTTTGTCCGTTTACTATTCATACTGGGAGACTAATGACCGTTTTTTCCATAACAAGTTTGTGGTTTTCTTTTTATTAAATTTCTCCTGATCATGTTTTCTATCCCACTACATTAGAAAATGACACTTAGTTTATCTTCCATATACATGTTTTCCAACATGGAACCCTAGTATGGGTTATCTTGGGTGACTTTGTACTTCTCCTTCTTTCTTTTAAAATGATAGTTTTATTGACGCTTTTTTCGATGTGGGACTTTCCATTATATTCCTAATCATAATTTTAAAAATTGAGAGGATTCAATTTTTTGAAGTAGGGGAGAATGTAACACCCCAATCTTCCACGGTACGCTTCTCTTTGAATAATACAGTAGCGTGTGTTGTGTGCAACTTCGAGTTCTAACACACACCACAACTAATCAATCTAGTCGTTATGAATAGTAATACCCAATTTTTGAAATTTTATACATTTTATCTTTAAAAATGGACTTAATTATTGGGTTTAGAATATCTGAATTATCTTAGGTTGAAATTTTGGTACTTTACGGATAACTTTCATATTGTGATGAATAGTGAAAATTATTAAATTTTAATTAAAAACTTTTTCAATCGAAATAATTAATAGTGATAAATTATGAATTTGAGTGATTTTAGAGTATAATTAGATTATATTTTTACCATTTAATACAATTTTAGTCATTGGACATAATTTCACATTTAAAGTAGACATAAGAAAGTGCCAATCTTTTGATATTTATTTTTTCATAAAAACACGCTTTTTTGTTTTAACAACGGGAAATAATTTTAAATTAATTTCTACCACTTATGTGTTTTTAATTTTAAAAAATGGATTCAATATTTATAATCAGTAGGAACAAATTGTGTAAATAGGTAACTTTTATTTTTAGACATTTTGAATAATTACGTCGGTAAATATTTTATTTACCATGGTTAAAAGGTAACTCTGGTAAATAAGGGTAAAAAATAATATAATAATTATAATAAATCACCCTAAAACATGTCCTAACTCTATTGGTTCATACATGTACGACCATGGTCATATTTGGGTTTATTTTGGGTTCCCTTGGATCCACGTGTAAGTGATAATGACACTTTATATTAATTAAGTTAAAGTAAATACAAAAATGACATAAGCATATATCTTTTAGAAAAACAATTTTTAAATAGGGTTATATATGTTATATTTTAGACAATAAATATTAATTATAAATATATAATATTTCCTACATAATGGTATTTTATTTATATTTTTTAGACATTGAATAATTATATTTATTTATGACACAATAATGATGCAGTATTTTCCATATTAATGAATGAATCAAATAATTTGTATTATAAATGTTAAAATAAATATAATCAAAAAGTTTTTATGAAATTCAATAATTTTATTGGTTAATATGAAATTTTAGGATTACTTAAATTAATTTTTTTCGAATTAATAATGTTTTTAAGACTTAAAAAAATCAATTATTCAATATTGTCAAAATTGACAAAAAAGAGTTTTTAAAAAAAATATTATATTATTAATTGATATTCTATTCCTAAAAATATATGGTTCAGAACAAGAAGTTAAATAATGATAGGTTTATCATTAATGGGCCACTTGGGGGTCTCTTGGAAGTTTATAGTATGTTTATTAACTATATAATATAAAAATAAAAAGAGACATGGTAAATGTCAAACTATTTAACTAAGAGTTAAATAAAAAGGATAAAGATAATACAGTGAACCAAACCTGTTTAAAACTTATTGGTTGAGTTGTTTTCGACCTATAACCACCGTAACCTTTAAATAATCCACTTTTTTGCAATTATAAACCTAATATGAATTTATTATAAAATAATATTTCTAGCTTTTCCTATGGTGCCCCTCACCCATCTTATAAAAGGGAACTCACCCTTCCCTGTAATCCACACCTTCAAAGTCTTTTGGATCGGCCAAAACCTGCCCAAATATTCTCTCAAATTCCCTCAATTCAACCTATAGGCCTTAGTTTTATCATAAATACAACCTAAGGATCCTTTTATATCAAATCAAAAGGAAGAACCCGAAGAAGAGGTAATGTTTTCTCCACCCTCTTTTATGTTCCTTTCTTCTTCAAATTCTTCTTTCTTTGTTTTTTTACATTATAAAATAATAACTACAGTATCTTATATATAATATGATTTTATTATAAATATGTTCTAACCATATTCAGTATTATATCCATCCTTAGAATGAAATTTCATGATACGTGCGTACGTGCGGCTTACCATCTCCAGGCCGTGGTGTAATTGTTATTCAAAACATTATTATTTGGATGGGTATGATAATGATGTGTAATTAATGTAAATAATAAATATTACATGATAATTATTCTATATATATGATATACCATCCAATTTTATATTATTTTAATATCAGAAGAATGATATTTTCACTCGTGCGTACGTACGGACTACCGTCTCCACAAAGGCGATGAGATTCACTCCCCATTGTATCCATTCAAGACTAATTCTCATTTAATGATTAACAATACTGTCTAAGGACTTGATATCATTATATATATGAATAATATACATCCCATACATAAACAATATGGCTCACATGATAATTAATATAAAGGAAAACAAATCCGTTAACACCCGTAATGATGAAAATACTAAGATATTATTAAAAAATAAATTGTAAAAGATCATATATGATATAATTTTAATGTTTATGATTATTTTACAATTAAATAAAAATTATTTCACCATTATACAAGAGTTTAACCTCCCCTCAAACAAGGAAAATGTACAAAGTAAGGGGTTACTTATCTCATTTTTAATTCCATGAGATTTCCATTGTTCACCACTTATTTATTGCATGTGGTGTGTGTACTAACCATGATTGTATTCATTGTGTAATATACTTTAATTTATGGTTATTTACATCATCATTGTATGATCTTTCTATCATGGTTTTATGTTTCATAAGATACAAAATCAATAAGGGAATTTGAAATTTCAATTTCCACTCATTCGGCTTTACGCATACTTCATTGAATACATTACTCCACGTTTATGTGTGGAATCACTATTTATTTGATTATGTCATACGTTCCACTCACCTTTTTATGGATATAAATTTTATACACATAATCACTCCATTGATAAATTCTAAAGTCATCGATATGAACTTTATATGGGTAATTTTAACTCAATCTCCATTTATTGAGATAAACATCTAATTCATTGGTGTTGTTTTTACAAGAATATGGGTGAATGTATTTTGATTGTTTCACACTGAATATCCAATAATATTGAGTGTATTTATATTTGTCACATATAATTATGTCGTTTATTTGTCCTTAACATAAGGATAAGGTCTTTATGAGAGATTTCATCTCAATTTACATTCCATTGAGACTTATTTGTTGTTATACACCAAATCACTTTTATATGGTGTATATAATGTACTTTGACAAAATATATCATGAATATATTTATACTCATGATATTACAATGTTTTTATTACCTCAATTATTTGTATTCATGTATCTCTCTTTTGGTTGGGAACTCTTACTAAAATATCATTTTAAATGTTTTAATGATTTATTAATCTAAATCTTTCACATTGATGTACATGTTTTAAAAAATGGTTTTAAGGATTTATTTATATGAACATTAAGGTTTTAAAATTAATATTCTTTTTAAAAGTTTCAAAGTGGTATGGGAATCCTTGATTCAAAAATCTATTTTTAAATTTCTTATTGACAAATAGTGTGACTTTTAAATGATTTCAAGAAAAAAGGGATATTTATCTCAAATAGTTTTGATGATTTTTTCAACTATGTAAATATACTTCATTATTCTTGATTGTGGTTAATATATTACAATACAATCTTCCAGATTGTATTTAATGAGTTATGTTTGACTATGGATGTGTTATTTTTATACCATTCATGGTTTTTGGATAATGTATATACATTTCATATGCTAGTTTCAATACTAATGTTTATGTTATGTTTCAAAATTTTCATATGAGGAATGAATTGGACTTATTAAGTGACGGTTGGAGCCCGCTATAGCTCCTTGATGAATCAGTAGGTCTCATGAGACAAACTAGTGTCTGGGCACAAGGACTTGACAAAATCTTATTTGTAGTCTTGGCACAAGGCCTTGACTATGTAGTTATGATAGTATGGCATTAGAAGTTCTATCATTATAAAAGTGGTTATTTATATTGCATATGATTATTCTACTAGTATAATATCCATGCGAATAAGTAAATGGCATTATTTCATTTTATTTTTTCCATATTATTTTGATGTTCAAGTTTAAATGGATTATCTTTTAGTTATACAATTCCTTAAATATTTATGCTTATTTATAAAAGTTTCTACTATATTGTTATCTTCACTGAGAATCTGAGCTCACCACTTTCTATGTTTTATTTTTCCCAAGATGTGAAGAAATATTTTATGACTTAAATGAAGGGATAGTCTGAGGGGATATGAGTGTGGTATATGGAAACAATGTTGTTTTAGTTTTTCATTTAATTATGTAATGTAAACCTTATATATTTATCTAGTAATTCCAAGGCTACTAAACTAATCGGTCTTTTGAGAGATAATCTTTTGTGATCATGACAATGTTATGTAATAATGCACCGAATCTGGGAAACTAGGGTTGGGGCGTTATATAACACCCAAATAAGGGTAATAATAAAATATTGTTAATGAACTAGTGATAATATGTTATAAGAGGATCATATATAATATTTTAAATATTAATATTTTTAATTTTTAATTTAAAAAATATCTGAACCATTATATATGTGGTTAAATCTTGTTTAACTAAAGGGAAGCTTGAGATATGATATTTCGCCACATTTTCATTTCCATTGAATAATAATCGATTCATTTCCTTCAATTCTAATTTAGTTATTATTTTATATTGAATTACTACATTGATATTTTCGAGGGATGCATTCCATTATCAAATTATTGATTAAATGGAAATTTGATTCAATTATTTACCATTCTATATTGATTGATAATATATTCTACTATATGTAAACCTTACTAAGCTTATATTATCACCATTATTTTGATTCCTTTATCCAAGATATGAAGAAGGAAACTTTTAATGTGTTCAAGGAAGAAGAATATTTAATTTCACTATGTTATGTATTTTATGTTTTAAAATGTAATGTAAAATTCATGCATGTATTTAGTTTACCAATAAAACTACACTATTATATCATTCTAGAAACAATCACTTTTATATAGTTCCATTTTAATAATGTAAAAACCTGATCTAGTCTATCCGGGTAGGTGCCATTCATGTTTGTATCAGTGGAAGTGTACTAGAAACCTTGGGAACTAGATTTAGGAAAACATAGATTCGGGAACATAAACCTATTACCGAATTTGATGATAATTATAAGTACAATATGACATTAGTAAGGTATATATTATGTGGTTTTCATAGTAATACATCCCTATCTGGATACTATAAGTGGATGTGATTTTGGAATGGAGGAATCTTTGTGTAATAACCTTAGAAAGTATGAGTCAAGTATATCTGGGACATCCTTCTAGTGAACGGTGATTAAAACCTTACTACACACCTAGTTTGACACTCTTATAGAATATTAATAGGTCAATTCCAACTTTTTTACAAACCATTATGAATTGTTTTAAAATATTTTTATGGTTTAAAGATATCCATAAAGAAACCATGTTTCATATTATGATATTAATAATGAATAAATTTTTAATTTTTTAAAGTGTTACATAAAATTTAGAATTATATACTGTGGTTTAAAATTTAGAACAATATGATCTAATATAATATTTTCCATTATTTATAAACCGATCCTAAAAAAACAATGGTATCAAAAGTCATGGATAATGTAAAAATTTTATCTATTAAATAAGAAAATGCAACATGTTTTGGATTTGAGTATATAATTACTATATTAGGGAAGATAACCCTTAACATGACTATTAACTTTTCACCTATAGAGAAACATGATGTTATATATCATGGAACATGTTTATTAGATCATTTCATGTGACAAAGTCACCCATATTTTACTAGAAATAATAATCTAGTGGTAGCTGATAAATGGATTAAGTCCCTTGAAAACATATTTCTAGCCTTTGGATATGATTAATGGAAGAAGGCTATAATGGAATTATACTTTATTTAGGGGTATTATGATAAATTATGGTCATAGATTCATAATACTATGGTGGAAGAAAAAATATAACACATGGAAGGAGAGATTCTAATATAACTCTCATAAAAAAATATTTCCCTCATGAGAAAAGAAATGAAATGAAGAGAAAGTTCCTCCCTTTTGTGAAAAAGGAACAAAAAAGTGTTACAAATTCTGATGGTACATTTACAATACAATCCAAGTAAGTTTTGGATTATATATATAATACGAAAGTAAATATTGACCATTTCTTTAAAGGGAATAAGTTGAGTCTCCAAAGGGAACCAGAATCTAAATTGTTTTCCACATATAATGAAATATCATTATACACCATCAAAAAAGAGATGTAATTTTAAATATCATATAAGTTCAAGGGAATTAAATTGAATAATATGTTGGATGAACACCAATAAAGAGGTAAGATGTTAAAGAAGAAGAATAAAATGATATAGTTTCCATCATATGAAAACTATAGAAATAAATATCCTAGAAAATGATTGAAGTGAATAGGAGTTTGTTATAATTGTGGAGATACCGATCTTAAGGATAATTAATGAATGGTAAAATAAAATACCAATACTATCCAGTGCTTAAATTTTAATTAAATGTGGTATTGTTAAATTCAATTCAATAATCATCATGGGAATCTACCATAGATTAGGCCAAGATCTAAAGGATAAACTTATGAGACCAGTACAACTAACATTAATGTTTTAAAGATATGGTGGTATATTATTTAATCATAACCATACATTTTACAAATTTTTTAATTGATTCTAGAACCTGAAACTCTTTTATATCTTCTATGTTTTAAATAAAATTGGACATTTCTTAAGACTGATAAGATGTGTGCTGTTAGTGAAAACTCATAGTGGAAATATCATTGCAATAAGATGTGTCTAGAAGTTCCTATCATGACACATAAACATGATTTAATTTATTAATTTATTATTATAAATGTGGTTGACTTTGATATAATCAGTTATACAAACTGAATTTCAAATTTATATGGGAAACTTTATTATGAAGGGATAAAAATTGCATTTATTTATAAAGATGTGAAATTTCTTATCTTTAGAGGGGATACATAATCATCTTTTTCAGGTTAAGATCCACCCCAAGTATCTCTTATAAGTGAGATTATTTGGGAATTAAATTTGACACAATCTGCAAATGGAAAAGGTAATATTAAAATTGAGGATATACCTATTTTATAAGAATATATTGATATATTTTTTTAGGAATTACCTATACATCTACCAGTGCATGAAGTAGAGTTTTCTGTTATTTAATATTTTATAAAAGACCTATATCAAATAATCCCTATAAAATTACCACTGAAGAATTAGTGGAGTTGAAGGAACTACAAGGAGAGTTGTGTGATAAGTGATTTATATACCATAGTGTTTCACATTTTGGATCCCATATTCATTATGATATGAATAAGAATGGATATATGAGGCTATACAATTATTATAGGGAAATATATACTATTATGATAAATAAAAAGTATCATCTATCCCACACAAGTGACTTAATAAATCAACTTCATAGACCTCAATATTTTTCTAAGATTTAACTTAGTTATAGATATTATAAATTATTATTAAAGAAGGAAGATATTCCAAATACAATATTTCTAACACGGTATATAAATAATGAGTTTACAAAAATTCCATTTGGATTGACTGATTCACCCCTATTTTTAAGAATCTTATGAATAATGTAATTAAGGCATATATTGATAGTTTATTTGTTGTATTTATTGATGATATTTGTTATATTATAAAATATAAATGGACCATGTGAAGGGGTTCATTCTTGAGACTCATAGAGAGTAATTGTTATGTGGAGAATTTAGCATGTGTGAATTGTGGATTCAAAAAGTTTCTTTCCATGGACATATTGTTTGGAATAATGGGATACTAGATCATTATATGATAAAAAAGGTAGTCAAAGAATGGATTACCCATATAAATATAACATATTTACATAGTTTCATTGATCTGGAAGGTTACTAACAAATTTTTTTTTAAATTTTTTTCTGATTGGATAACACATTTACCAATATTTCCTCTAAAGAGGGTTATGTTTTTTAGACAATTTAATGTAAGAAATGTTTTTATGAATTGAACATGGGAGTGGTGAATTCACTAATTTTTAATATACCATCATAAATTGTTGGTTTTATGATATATATAGGTGCGTCAAAAAAAGACATGATTTTGTACTTATTAAGAATATTGAAGTTATTGTCTAAGCATCCAGATAGTTAATGTATCATGGGCATAACTATCTGAATCATTATCCAGAGTTTGATGAAAAAATATTTTCTTTAACGATATATGGAAATTATCTCCTTGATAAGAAATTTACTATGTGTAAAGACCAAAAGATTCTAAATAAATATTTTCAGTAAAATAAATCAACATATGGCAAACAAAATGGCTTTAATAACTTAATGATTATGATTTCATAGTACACTACCACCTAGGGTATGAAAATAATGTATCATATGCATTGAGTGTGAAAGATCATAGAGTCCTAAAAAAATATGGATTTAAGTCGATATTATGATCAATGATATATTAAACAAGTATTGGGAATCTTATTTTAGGGGACACATCATTCCTTTGTAAAATGATTTAAAAATCATATTTACTCCCAAAGACAAAAAGTTCTCAACTTTATGATGAGAATGTTAAAAAAATATTAAATCCATGAATGATGTAAAATTGTAATGATTCTTCTGTGAATATAACATTATAAAATTTTCAATGTGAATATGTGTTCTGTCTATACTTAATCAGAAAAGATATTTATTTGGATGATGCTCATTTGTCAAATTTCCTTATATACCCTTATGACACCAATATGTATATGAATTTTAGGGACCATTTTTTGTTCGATAATATGAATTGGGAAATTTCTGATTATATATCAAGATGCTCAGTTTATCAACTAGTTAAGGATGAGATAAAACATTCTATAGGATTTATTCAACTAATACACATTAATTTGGGGAAATTGGATTAAATTGCTATAATATTTGTCATTATATTACCGAAGTCTTCATGAAATAATGATGTAATATAGGTTATTGTAGACCACCTAACCATGTATGTACATTTCCTTGATATTAGAGAAGATTTATGAATTGAGTTCCTTTCATGACCTTAAATTAGTGGGTTTTTAAGACCTTATGGAACACCACTTTAAATTATAACTGATCATGATCCCA
This sequence comes from Viscum album, assembly GCA_963277665.1. Lineage (NCBI taxonomy): Eukaryota > Viridiplantae > Streptophyta > Magnoliopsida > Santalales > Viscaceae > Viscum > Viscum album. The sequence continues at coordinate 806,379,470 of OY728126.1, read as the reverse complement.
TAATTACATTGAAATTCTATAAATGTATTTATAAGTGTCTTGTAATGAGCTTCATTTGGGAACCACATACTACCCTCAAACATATGGATAGTCAGAAATTACTATTTAATCATTTAAAGATATGTTGAGGACATGATCACCTGAATTCCAGGCTTTTTGGGATCAATATTTACCTTTGGAAGAGTTTTTATATTAAAATAGATTCTAGTAAAATAATTAAATGGCATAGTATAATGAATTATATGGAATGAAATGTTATACTATAAATTGTTGGGATGAAGTTATTAAAAGGAATATATTAGGACCATATTTTGTTAATGAGAAAAACAAAAATGTAAATAATATTCAGACTCACATTAAAGAATCTCAAATTAAGAAACATAATTATGTAGATAATCCATGGTAATATTTGTAATTTCATGTGGTAGATCATATTTTATTGACAATATATCCATGAAAGAGTGTTACAATGTTTATTAAGAAAGGGAAACTAATACCCAAGTACATTAGAACTTTTTAAATTTATGAAATAATTAGAGATATGGCGTACCAATTTAAATTTCCACTAAGTATCTCTAAATTACATGTTGTGTTTAATATATCATTGTTATGGAAATACATGCCAGACCCAACCACATGTTCTCAACACTAATGAAATATAATTTGAACCTGATATAGCTTGATATAAAGTGCCTCTCTATATTATTGTCACTAGAGATATAGTATTGATGAATTAGATAAAACTACTATTAAAGGTACATTGGATAAATCATAAAATGGAGGAAGTAATGTGGTAACTAGAGCATGTTATTTAAAAGGACCACCCTCATTTGTTGAGAATGTAACATCTTGGAAAATTTCATGGGAGTAATTTCTGTAATATGGAAGATTGTCAAAACAGAGAATTTAGTATAGTATGGTAACAATATTATTTGAAAGAACAATAATAAAATTAATATATTAATATTTCATGGCACATAAATTATAATATTATATGATGAATATCGATTCTTAATAGAATAGGTGAAAATAATCATAGAAATAAATTTTATAATCATCCATTAGAAATAATATTTTATAAATAATTGAAAAGTTAGTATTTAAATGTTACTAATTTTATGTATAATAATGCATTGTAATATGTATATTAATTTTTTTACAATGAATTTTATAAAAATAATGTTCAGATTATTCAGAGGTAAAAGGGGAACTTCTTATATTTTTTTAAAAGAATAATTTGTTTCCATTTTAATTAGTTAATATAACCATTAATGATTATTTATTAAAATGAATGTTTATAATATATATCTAACTATATGAATTTTAATCCATATAATGATGATTACTACTCAAAAAGTAAATGTAATATCACCTAATGATTGAAAATGAATTTCTTAAAAAATCATTTTTCCACACATTTGGTGGGTTTATTTTTAAATTAAATTACACCAATTCTATAAATTGAATTTGATAAAATGTATTGAATAATTGGAATAATAATAATTAATAAGAGGTAATAACGTCAACTTTTTTTTTATCATATATAATTTTAAAAACACCAAAAAAAATTCAAGGTTGAGGTTAAACCAGGTTTGTGAGGGGTTAATATAAAAAGATAAGAGTTATAATGACCTAAAAACTTGATGAAATCTGATCATTTATGTAAATACCAATAAAATACAAGGGAAAGTTTTTCTTAATTTTCTTTGGGATTTTACAAGAACGCGGTTTTTGACGGCACTTGATTCCGAGGCCTGGTGTGCCCAAAATCAATTTCCGAAGTTTAGCTCGGGTACGTTCAGTGAATGAATGAGCGTGTTTTCCTAACTTTTGAACTGGTGCATAGAATCAAAATCCGAGGGCCCCAATGAAACCTAAATGCCGGTAATTTCCTAAGAACACCTTTTCTGGAGGTGTGTTTGCTCGGGTGAGGTTGTTATTAAATGGGTTAACTAAAGACTAAAATAAAATATTGTGCTACAAATTTTATTTCTATTCTAAGTAGTTAAACCTATGCTTGGTGGTTGGAGTGGGAACCACTAATATCATAACTCCACTAGGTAGGATAATAGTGAAGTGGGGCCCTCAAGATCCCCACCCCTTTAAAACCTTTTTAACCTCCCTCTCGTGCATTTAATTTGTAGGTCACCCGCACCCCGAATTAATGGCAAGTCATCCCTAAAAATTAATTTTAATATAAATGCTCCTCAATTAATTCAATTAATTGAATGTGATCTATTTGATTTTGTAATTATTGTCTTGCATGTGTGTTAATTAAATAATACAAAGTCTTATTTCATTAAGGGTTAGTTTCATTGTGTGGGAAGGATTGGGAGAGGATTTTCTCAAAGCCTTTTAATCTTAATCTTCTTTGTTGGAGAATGCGAAGAACGACAAAGAACGCCAGCCTCCGATGGAAGACAAAGAAGAACGCTAGTTCCCTGGAGATCGAAGATGCGACGCCGTGTACCACGATGCCGAGGATACCCCTCTTCGCGATGCCGACGACCGTTATAGAGCCTTCTTCCGCGACATCTTTTTTCCATGTCAAACTTTCGTTCATCAACACTTTGAGGTTGGGGTTAATTGTTATTTCCTGTGAATTATTTATTTGTCATTCATCGACTTCTATTTGGGCCGCCTGTTATTGTAATAACGGGAGGAGGTCGGACCGCACGAACATGGCCGTCCCTCCCCCACCTTTGATGATTGTACTTATTGCGGTACGAGTAAAGGCAGCGCGGTGCAACGACACCACGCGGAAACAATGAAGAACTAGCGAAGAAGTGCGGTGCTGTCGCACCGTGCTGTTGAGGTCGAATAAAGCCGCGGTGCCGTCGTGTTGCGCCAGAGAACCACGAAGAGGCCGCGACCGGAGTGGGGCCACGAAAAAGGGGCGCGACGCTGTCGGCCGCGGCTCAAAGTTGCCGCGGAGCAAGGTGGGACGGCCAGAACCGCCAGCCGCTGGCACCTCGGAGGGGAGGGACCGCGGTGGTCCCGCGGCGGTAGCACCGGCCTGCCGGACCGGGCTGGCCGTTTTAGAGGAAATACCTGGGGTCGTAACCCTCGGCTAGCAAGGAGCGGCCCCCACGTGGGGGTCGCAGTTTTAATCAAGGGGGGAAGCCGCCCTCCCCCCTTCCCGCAATGGCTCGACCAGCACCGAGCCGGTCGTGCGGGGCGCGCCGCGCCGGATGGGATGGGCCACGCCGGTTGGGCCAAGCCACGCCCCCTGGGCCGGGATGCGCCCTAACGGGCCAGACCCGGATCCGGGTCGGGTCGACCCAGTTCGGGCCGACCCAGGGGGTCTCGGGCCGGGTTGGTCCAGGCCCAACACCCCCTAAAACCGGAAAAGTTTGTTCTTTTGCCCATATATTGGGATACAGACCTACGATCGACACACCGTCAGTTGCAATGCGATCCTTGTATCGAGACGGTCGTTTTGGTATATTACACTCAAGAATTCGGAGAACTATGGGTACAACCGGGTTGGTTCGAACACGAATCCAACCGGGACCTCGGAGCGGAAATGGTTATAACTTGAGCTCCGGACGTCCGAATGACGTGCCATCGACTTTGTTGGATTCCTATTAGTGAGACAGACCTTTTGGATTACTCCGCTCAAGGTTTGTAAGCAGTTGGAGTGTGGTCGGGTTGGTTTTTGACTTAAAACCAACCGGGCACCTGAAACGAAAAAGCCAATAACTCTCAGACCGGGCGTCCGATTGGCGTGCCGTCTGTCACGTTGAGTTCCTCTTATCGAGACAAAACTTTAGGATACATCAACTTCGGACTACGTTTCAGTTTATGTATCGACCCCCTTGGATCATGGAGCGGACCCTCCCGGAAACAAGCATGCTGTGTGTGGGAACCCTAGAGATGGCTGCGACTGCGACAACGACTGCACTGAAATCCTCCATGGGTTCAACAACGATGAAGATCATACTGAAATCATCTATGGGTTTGATGGAGATGAAGACTACATTGAAATCCTTTATGGGTTATTCCGTGATGAATACCTTACTGAAATCCTCCATGGGTTCGCCGGTGAAGAAGACTACACTGAAATCCTCCGTGGGTTCGGCAGCGATGAAGACCGTACTAAAATCCTATATGGGTTCGATGACGATGACTAATGTTCATGTATCCTACATGGGTCTGGTAGTGTTTGACTCTGTTCATGCTATCCTATGTGGGTCTGGCAGAGTAGCTGGTCTGTATCCTATGTGGGTCCGATAGCTTAGCTGGTTTAGTATCCTACGTGGGTCCCAACATAGATAAATCAGTGGCTATATCTGATCTTCTCTATCACCTTACGAAGAAGTATACCGATGTGAGATGAGTCTTGACCTTAAATCAATATCTTTGATATGATTTACTTGCTTTCCTATGTGGATTGGGTTGTGTAATCCTGTGTGGATTGGGTTGTACTATCCTATGTGTACGTGATCGAACTTGGTCTCGGATGTTGGAGTCAAACGGGAATTGATGACTTAGGTATATGTATGGGAATATACCTAAGTAGTGTTGGATGTTACTTCGTGATTGTATCTTTCCTTTTTGGATTATCCTTGGTGGATTCTGGGAGACCGTCGGGGGTCTCGGGGTCCCTACTGAGTAGCATATACTCACCCCTGCATGGGCTATGCCCGCACTACATTGTGTTGGATGCAGACGGCAGACAACATTGATCGTGGTTGAGGCTTGTAGAGCTAGTCGGTACCTAGAGGTGGACCACTGGGTGGGACGTACACGGAGTGAACGGCTAGACCTGAGGAGCTGAGGAGGCTATCTGTACCCACCCTTCAGGTGGGCCTTCCAGTGGACGACTCGATGTTGTTGCTTACTTTCAGTTGCTGTACTTTCTTTCCAATTGTACTTTACTTTCAGTTTGGGTTTGTATTCTGGCCCACTTACTTTCCGCACTTAATATTGTACCCAGTTTTACTTAGTTTTACTTATTCTTTCTTACTTTGTGGTGTTTTCTAACTTTATGAGGCAATGCCTTCCCCTTTTTATCGGTTTTATGCCTTGGTGCTAGTTGCCAGCCCCTGGCCTTTGGGAGACGGGCTTGGGGTAGTCACGGCACGGGTCCTGAGGACGTGTCGTGACAAATTGGTATCAAAGCAGTTCGGTTCTACCGTAGAAATCAGGACTCTGAACTTTTTTCTATGTGAAGCAATAGTGTTAAGGGTATTGAGTGTGGTTATCAGTTTAGGGATTCCAGTGTTGGTGCGGAGGCCGACGTATCCATATAACAGGACCATGACTTATGATTTCTGACTCAATGCACGAAAACATTGATTGCATGTGTGTTTCAAAAGTTTTCTTTGTGATTACTTTGTATCAGCTCACCAGGTATACTGTTTGACCGTGGCACACCTGTTTTTTTTTTCAGGATGGCCCCATGATGGCAGCCAGCTAGGGTTCCAAGCTTTGTGCGAGACGACAACCCACCAGGCGATGAGGCCTCGGTGCAGGGCCCTTTTTCAGCGGAGGCACCAGAGGTACCTTTACTCGCTGAGCCACCAATTCTACTAGCCCCAGCCATTGAGAGTGCACATCACCTTAGTGCACTTCATGAGTTCCAGCATCACAGACCGCCCATGTTACGCGGGGAGATGGACCCTCAGGCAGTCGAGGACTGGCTGGAGGCAGTTGTGCCTGTTTTCAGGTTAGTGGGGACACTATCTATCCTCATGGTGATCCTTGCAGCGAGCCTCCTGCACGTGGCATCAGGAAGATGGTGGAGCTTGATGCTCCAGGTGCACGACGAGGCATCTCTCCTCTAGATATACTTTTAGAGCCTCTTGCTCTTAGAGTTCTTCCCAGCCACCCTCTGTGCGGTGCGCATCTAGGAGATTCTATAGCTGCGGCATGGTAGTATGACGGTCACCCAGTACTCAGCGAGATTTACTGATCTCTCGCGCTATTCGATGGACATGGTTTGTGAATAATTCTTCCGGGCTCGGACCTTTGAGTAGGGACTGTGACACGAGATCAGGGAATCGATGATCTCACTCAGCATTCTGATACATACATGAGTACTGTAGCGAGCCCTTCTCATAGAGAGCTTTTTTTTCTATGCCTACACAAGCAGTGAGACCTACCGCAGGGAGGCATGTTGCAGAGTCATATGTAGCTAGCAGTAGACGGCCATCACAAAGGTCCAGAAGGACCGGACCATCAGGAAGACGACCTCAGGACACTGGGTCAGAGGTGCAGGGCACCAAGTGCAGAGCCAGCCTTCCGAGGAGCAGAAAGTGCTACGCATGCGGCGGGCAGGGCCACATGGCTCGTGAATGCCCGACCCACCGTGCAGAGGAGGAGCAGACGGTTGAGGGGCCACCTAGACAGAGGCAGAGGGTTGAACGTGGCAGTCCGCTGAGAGTAGGGGGATGAGGCAGGGGAGTTGGCCGAGCAGCAGGTGGTGGGTGACGCTTTGAGGCATTACCACCACCACCACCAGGACGTCCACCCCGACAACAGGGAGATGGCTGGCAGAGACAGGCTCAGCTTCAGGCAGCGGAGGCCTATGACCACGGTGCTCTAGAGATGATTCGAGGTACTATTTGTGTCTACTCCACCCTTGCTGCAGTTCTTATAGACACAGAAGGGAGTCATTCTTTTATTTCCGCTGCCCTTTTTCAGAGCTCAGAGATTCTGACAGAGCCGTTGGCTCGATCCTTACGGCTAGAGACTCCTACGGGAGAAGACTCGATGATTACGCACTGGTGCCGGCTGTGTGAGCTTACTCTAGGAGGCGAGAGCTTCAGATGGGATATTCTTGTAGCGGCGTCGAGGTCTTACGACGTCATCTTGGGCATGTATTGGTTATCTACAGTCCATGCTCAGATCGACTGTATTAGGTGCAAGGTGCGGTGTGTTCGCACCGATGGGAGCAGGTTCACCTTCACTGGCGAGAAGGGAGCCTTTGCAGCGCAGGATGGACTCACGCAGAGGAGAGGAAAACCCATCACTCATCAATTGGTTGGCCTCATCCTAGGAGCAGTTGATGTGTAGAGTCCGAGTTTTCCTGCAGTGGTGGATCAATATGCAGACGTTTTCCCTGAGGACGTTCCGGGACTACCTTCTCGCAGAGAGGAAGACTTTTATATTGACATGTACCCTGGGACAACCCCGATATCCACTCCAGCATATCGGATGGCTCTCGCTGAGCTTTGAGAGCTACGGGTACAGCTGGAGGACTTGCAGGGAAAGGGATTCATCCGACCCAGTGTTTCACCTTGGGATTCCCCAATTTTGTTCGCCAAGAAGGAGGACGGGAGCTTGCGACTGTGTGTCGGCTATTGTCTATTGAACCACGTGGCTATGAGGAATAAGTATCCGCTACTGAGGATTGAATACCTTTTCGATCAGCTCAAGGGAGCACGGTGGTTCTCGAAGATAGACCTCAGGTTAGGCTATCATCAGCTCAGAGTTCGAGATGAGGACGTGCAGAAGACGACCTTCAGATGTCGGTATGGCCACTATGAGTTCTTGGTTATGCCTTTCGGCATAAACAACGCTCCAACAGTGTTCATGGGTCTCATGAACAGGATCTTTCAGCCATACCTCGATCGATTTTCCGTGGTCTTCATCGACGACATATTGATATACTCGACCACTGAGGAGGAGCACGCCTACCACTTGCAGGTTGTACTAGACACACTCTGAGAGAACCAGCTTTATGGAAAGCTCTCAAAGTGTCAGTTATGGTTACGTGACGTTCACTTTTTGGGACACGTCATCTCTGAGGCAGGAGTTGCGGTGGATCCTGCGAAGATCGAGGCATTTCTAGCTTGGTAACCACCTAGGAGCGTGATGGAGGTGCGGAGTTTCTTGGGTCTAGCTGGGTACTGTCGGAGATTTGTACCAGAGTTTTCTAGAGTTGCGTCACCACTCTCAGCGTTGACGAAGAAGGGTAAACCCTTCGTGTGGTCAGACATATGTCAGTAGAGCTTCCAGGAGCTGAGACAGAGATTGACCAGCGCACCTATCTTGAGGCTACCAGAGGAGGGAGTAGGGTACGTAGTCTACTGCGATGCATGAGGGACAAGACTCGGATATTTCCTGAGGCTGGATCGACCAGTGATCTCCTATGGATCACGTCAGTTGAGGCAGCGTGAGCAGAACTACGCTACCCATGACCTGGAGTTAGCAGCAGTGGTCTTCGCTGTGAAGATGTGGCTACACTATCTGATGGGCGAGCGATTTACAGTCTACTCTGACAACCAGAGTCTCAGGTACATCTTCTCGTAGAAGGACCTGAATCTGAGACATTGGTGATGGCTTGAGTTCCTCCAAGACTATGACTTTGAGGTAGTCTATACTCCTGGAAAGGGGAACGTAGTAGCCGATGCTCTCAGCAGGAGGATGGGAATTCAGCTACTCGGGGAGGTGATAGAGCAGCTAGCCGTTTTGCATATATTCTTCGAGGATAGAGATAGAGCAGCCTTTCTTCAGTTACTCATAGTCACTTTTCCACTACTACAGTGGGTCAGAGAGGCACAGCGTTGCGACGTTGACTGTGAGACGCGGCGTGCACATATATCCTCAGGACATGCACCTGGTAGATTCTCTGTGGGAGGAGAGAACGCCTTCCTTTTCAGAGGACGTACCATGGTACCAACTTCTTTATAGGAGTAGGTGCTGAGGGAGTTTCACACTTCCCCTTTAGAGGTACATCCAGGAGTGGCAAAGATGAACTAGGATCTCAGACGACAGCACTGGTGGCGGGGTATGAAGAAGGTTGTAGCTGAGTTCGTTTCTCGATGCCTCACCTGTCAGTAGGTGAATGCAGAGCACCATGTACCAGCAGGCTTGGTACATACCTTGGAGGTCCTAAAATAGAAGTGGAACGAAATATCTATGGATTTCGTGACTGGACTTCAACGTACTTCTAGAGGTCACGACTCCATTTGGGTGATTGTCGACTGATTCACCATGTCAGCTCACTTGTTACCCATAAGAGAGCAGGGCTCAGTGGAGAGAATGGGATGCCTCTAAGTTTAAAAGATCGTATGACTTAATGGTGTTCCATCATCTATCGTCTCTGATCGAGATTCTCACTTTACTTCCCAGCATTGGAAGGGGTTTTAGGAGGCATTAGGGACACAACTTTGTTTGGGCATCGCCTTTCACCCTCAGACAGATAGTTAGACAAAGAGGACCATTCAGACACTCAAGGACATGCTCCGTGCATGTGTCCTTGACTTTGGTCATAGCTGGGAGGACCACCTACCCTTGGTGGAGTTATCGTACAACAATAGCTACCACTCCACCATCGGGATGGAACCATATGAGGCATTGTATGACCGGCCATACAAATCACCTTTGTGCTGGACAGACCCTGGGGATTCAGCACTTGTGGGACCAGAGATGGTCCAGGCCACGACAGAGAAGGTCCAGGTCATCCAGGAACGGATGAGGACAGCTCAGACCTGGCATAAGTCTTATGCTGACAGGATGCAGAGGCCACTAGAGTTTGAGGATAGCGACCACATTTTCTTACGTGTCTCACCTCGACGTAGATTACGGAGATTTGGCCGGGGTGGCAAGTTATCTCCGCTCTTCATCGGACCTTTTCAGGTACTCAGAAGGGTAGGCGAGGTGGCTTACTGTCTGGCACTACCACCTCAGTTGCACCGGGTGCACGATGTCTTCCACGTATCTCAGTTGAGGAGATATGTGCACGACCTGACGCATATCATCAACCATGGGGAGCTAGACCTTGACAATGGGGTGATATTTGAGGAGGTCCCGGTAGAGATCGAGGATCGACAGGAGCGGGTCCTACATGGGTGGTCGATTCCGCTAATGCGCATCAGATGGCAGCACTGGAACCTCCAGGAGAGAACATGGGAGCAGCAGGCTCAGATGCATGCTCAGTACCCTCATTTGTTCCCCTAGGTTGTGATGTATCTTTACGGGGACGTAAATCCCTGAGGTGGGTTTAATGTAAGGACCCGTAAAATTAAAGGTAAATTTTTTCTTATTTTTTTTGGGATTTTACAAGAACGCGGTTTCTGAAGGCATCTGATTCCGAGGCCCGGGGTGCCCGAAATCAATTTCTGAAGTTTAGCTCAGGTACGTTCAGTGGACGAACGAGCAAGTTTTCCTTACTTTTGAACCGGTGCTCCGAATCAAAATCCGAGGGCACCAATGAAACTGCAGCGCTGATAATTTCTTAAAAACACCTTTTCCGGAGTTGTGTTTGCTCTGGTGAGGTTGTTATTAAATGGGTTAACTAAAGAATAAAATAAAATATTGTGCTACAAATTTTATTTCTATTCTAAGTAGTTAAACCTATGCTTGGTGGTTAGAGTGGGACCCAATAATATCGTAACTCCACTAGGTAGGATATTAGTGATGTGGGGCCCACATGAGCCCCACCCTTCAAATCCCTTTTAACCACCCTCTTGTGCATTTAATTTGTAACACAACCGCACCCCGAATTAATGGAAATTCAACCCTCAAAATTAATTTGAATACTAAACGCTCCTCAATTAATTCAATTAATTGAATGTGATCTATTTGATTTTCAAATTAATGGCTTGCGTGTGTGTTAATTAAATAAGACAAAGTCTTATTTCATTAAGGGTTATTTTTGTTGTGCGGGAAGGATTGGGAGATGATTTTCTCAAAGCCTTCGAATCTTCATCTTCTTCATAGGAGAACACGAAGAATGACGAAGAACGCCGACCTCCAATGGAAGACGATGAAGAAAGATAGTTCCCCGGAGATCGACGATGCGACGCCGTGTACCGCGACACCGACGATCCTCCTCTCCGCGACGCCGACGGCGCTTATGGAACCTTCTTCCGCGACGTCCTTTTTCCGCATCAAACCTTCGTTCATCAACACTTTGAGGTAGGGGTTAATTGTTTTTTCCCGTGAATTATTTCTTTTCCATTCATCGATTTCTATTTGGACCGCCTGTTATCGTAATAACGGTAGGAGGTCGGGCCGCACGAACACGACCGACCCTCCTCCCCCTTTGATGATTGTACTTATTGCGGTACGAGCAAAGGCAGCGTGGTGCAAAGACACCGCGTGGAAATAATGAAGAATGGGTGAAGAAGCGCGGCCCCGTCGTGTCGTGCCATTGAGGTGGAAAAAATCCACGGCACCGTTGTGCCGCGCTGGAGAAACATGAAGAGGCCGCGGCCAGAGCGGGGCCGCGGTGGAGGGGCGCGGCACCGTCGACCACGCCGGTCGGACAAGGCCGCGGTGGAGCAAGGCGGGGCGGCAGGAACTGCCGGCCACTGACACATTGGAGGGGCAGGACCGCGGTGGTCCCACGGCGGTACCACCGGCTGGCCGGACCGGGCCAGACGTTTCAGAGGAAAGACCGGGGGTTGTAACTCCCGACTGACAAGGAGAGGCCCCCACGTGGGGGCTGTGGTTTCAATCAAGGGGGGAAGCCGCCCCCCCTTCCCGCAAAGGCTTGGCCAGCACCGAGCTAGCCGTGCGGGGCACGCCGTGCCGGCTGGGCCGGGCCACGCCGGCTGGGCCGGGCCAACCCAACGGGTCTTGGGTCAGGTCGGTCCGGGCCCAAAACCCCTTAAAATCGGATAGGTTCGTTATTTTTCCCATATTTTGGGCTAAGGACCTATGATTGACACACTTTCAGTTGAGATGCGATCCTTGGATTGAGGCGGTTGTTTAGGTATATTACACTTAAGGTTTCGGAGAACTTTGGTTACGTCCGGGTTGGTTTGAACACGAAACCAACCGGGCCCTCGGAGCAGAAACGCTTATCACTTGAGCACCGGACGTCCGAATGATGTGCCATCAACTTTGTTGGATTACTATTAGTGAGAAGGATCTTTTGGCTTACTCCACTCGAGGATTGGACATAGTTGGAGTGCGGTTGGGTTGGTTTTGACTTAAAAACCAATCGGGACCCTAGAACGAAAAATCCAATAACTCTCAGACCGGGCGTCCGATTGACCCGCCGTCGGTCACGTTGAGTTCCTCTTGTCGAGATGGAACTTTGGGATACATCAACTCTGGACTACATGTCAGTTGATGTATCGACCCCCATTGGCTTGTGGAGAAGACTCTCCCGGAAACGAGCATGCTGTTTGCGGGAACCCTAGAGCTGGCTGCGACTGCGACGACGACTGCACTGAAATCCTCTATTGGTTCGGCAGCGAGGAAGACCGTACTAAAATCCTCAGTGGGTTCGATGGTGATGAAGACTGCGTTGAAATCCTCCGTGGGTTTGGTAGCGATGAAGACCGTACTAAAATCCTCTGTGGGTTCGACAGTGAAGTAGACTGCACTGAAATCTTTAGTGGGTTCGACAGTGATGAAGACCATACTGAAATCTTTCGTGGGTTTGGCGGCGATGAATACTGTTCATTTATCCTACATGGGTCTGGTAGTGTTTGACTCTATTCTTCTATCATATGTGGGTCTGGCAGAGTAGCTGGTCTGTATCCTATGTGGGTCCGACAGCTTATCTAGTTTAGTATCCTACGTGGGTCCCAGCTTAGATGAATTAGTGGCTATATCTGATCATCTCTATCACCTTACAAAGAAGTATACATGTGTGAGCTGAGTCTTGACCTTAAATCAATATCTTCGATATGATTGACTTTCTTTCCTATGTGGATTGGGTTGTGTTATCATGTGTGGATTGGGTTGTACTATCCTTTGTGGGCGTGATCGAACTTGGGCCTGGATGTTGGAGCCGAACAGTTATTGATGACTTAGGTATATGTATGGGAATATACCTAAGTAGTGTTGGATGTTACTTCGTGATTTTATCTTTCCTTTGTGGATTAACAGTGGTGGATTCTGGGAGACCTTCGGGGGTCTTGGGGTCCCTACTGAGTAGCGTATACTCACCCCTGCACGGGCTATGCCCGCACTACGTTGTGTTGGATGCAGAAGATGGACATCGCTGATCTTGGTTGAGGCTTGTGGAGCCAGTCAGTACCTGGAGGTGGACCACTGGGCGAGATGTACATAGAGAAGACGGCTGGACTTGAGGAGCAGAGGAGGCTATCTATACCCACCATTCAGGTGGGACTTCCAGTGGACGACTCGATGTTGTTTCTTACTTTCAGTTGTTGTACTTTCTTTCCAGTTGTACTATAATTTCAGTTTGGGTTTGTATTCTGGCCCACTTGCTTTCCTCACTTACTATTGTAACCAGTTTTACTTAGTGTTACTTCTGCTTTCTTACTCTGGGGGTGTTTGTTTACTTTATAAATAAATGCCTTCCCCTTTTTATCGGTTTTACGCCTTGGTGCTAGTCGCCAGCCCCTGGCCTATGGGAGGCGGGCTTGGGTTAGTCACGACACGGTTCCCGAGGACGGTTCATGACAATTTAGTTGGATTTATACGATACACTTATCAATTTTTTGTATGAGTTAATTTGGATCATTTTTTTCCAAGAATGTGACTTGACATTATTATAAAACATTAAAAATTATAAGTGTTCTGCTCACCCCAATTAAAAAATGGCACCTCATACCCTAACTTCATAAAATATATTAAGCCATTTATCATGATGAACCCCAAAAAACATAATTTTTATAAATACATGTTACATCAAAGTAGATGAATATTCATTACATAACATAATGTTCCACATTATAATCATTTAGGTGCAATATATTTTGAAACATAGAGATTTAAATAATTGGTTCATAAACCCCTTCACTATCTCCCACTTATTTATTAATAACTAAAATAATTTAATGAATTATCATAATAAATAATTTTTTTTATAAATTAGGGAAAAGAAATAGAAGAAAATTATCTAGTGGATCATCAACATAAAATAGATCTATGTAACTTTTCTTCTCATGAGTGATTTACATTATCCAAGGGAGACAGGTACTATAACATTCCGGATATCAAATCTAAACTCATTAATTTTTGGGGTGTGTCTGAATTGATATTTAATCTGATTGGACATTTATATTTTGAAGTGATATTCATAAAAAATGGGGATCTTTATAATTCTTAGGAAGATAGTAATGTTGCTCTCAAACCATGAATGTTTAGACTTTTTGAATGGGATATTAATCTTAATCCTTTTACCCAGATGAAAAATATTACACAGATATGAATTATATTTCATGGTCTCAATTGGGTGTTCTGGAAACCCAAAATAATATGTGATATTTATTCCTGTGTAGGAACATAGATAAAGATGTACCCTCACACCCTTTATGGATAACTCAGATTTTATTCTCAAATTCCGGTTGATCCTCCGATGGATATTGTGTAACTAAATGTGTTATACATTGTGGAAAATGATAGGAAGTACGCAGTCAAAGTGGAGTATGAAATAATGACTCTATTATGTGATGTTTGGAAAATATTTTTTCACTCAATTTCTAATTTCAGTGTCATTCGAAAGAAATTAAAGATCCCAATTGCATATAAACCTACTACTTGGAAATATATAGGAAAATATTGGAGAGGTAAGTCTATTATTTTTTAAAAGGGATATAAATCTGGAAATAGTACCTATAATAATTAAGTAGCATCACCTGTCCCATATATTTTTGATATTATTCCTCATAAAACAAGGGATTGTAACTCTATTCATGTGTCCCACACTAATGAAACTCCAGTGTCTCCTCCTATTATTGAGGAAACCACTACTAGTAAAGAAGAGGTCAATGTGGATATTTCTTCCACTCTCCCTGCTACTAGTGAGGGGGTGCACTATGAATCCATTTCAATTTAAGGAGTTCTAGAAGATAAGGGTAGAATTCCCCCCTATAACACTATAGGTTCATCTACTTGAAATAAGGCTATCTATTATAGTAGAGCCGATGAATTTTGTAGAATGGATCATCCCTCTCTACCTACTCAAGTCTCTTTATAGAATAAATCACCACCTATTAAATATTTTTTTTTCTATTTTGAAATTTATAAATAACTCTATCCCATATGTTTTGAATGTTGTAAAACCGGTAGAGAATATAGTTTCTTGAATCACCAATGTTTCTTCCAACTGTGAACCCTTAAAACATTGGATAAAGATAGTTGAATATGATGATGACTCAAATGATTTAATTTACTCTTCCCTTATTTTCAATCACACTCCAACTGAATTAGTGATTTATGTGAAAATAACTGATCCTGGTGTGAGTACCCCTTAAAGTAATTCTAGAACATGTGTTTTGAATCACATGCATACTAGGATTACTTCAAGTCTGGTTGGTTTAAATATTCCATTCAATATGAATAATTACAGGGGAAGAAAAGTAATGGAAACTCTAAATCTTGTTTTGGTTGCATATGAATCTCCTCTTTTGGAACTACCAAGTGGTGCCTGACCTTGAAATAGCCAACACTCAACACATGTGTGTTCATATTCATAGGCATGTGGTTCTGTTAATGTTTTAACAATATAATTCTTATATCCATGAAATATCTAGTTTAAATAAAGTTTTTTGTCTTGTTTAGGTGTTGATAATGAAGTTACCTTGGTGGAAGGTCTCTGGGTCCATTACCATCATTCTTTATTGAAGAAATCTATCCAAAACATCCATGATCATATTGTTACCCATGATATTCTGAAACTATGTTTTCATTTTTTCTAATAATTTTTTTATTCTGCAAATAAATACCACGACCTAAGAAGATTATTTAAAGTCATTGATAATATTAGTGAAATTATAATTGGACCATGGATTATGATGGGGATCTCAACACCATTATTTTCTAATGTGAAACAATTGATATCGCCCACTCCCCTGACCCTCTTATGTAGTTGATGTCCTGAATTGTGGTTGAAAGTTTTATGTAGATTGACTAGGATGGTTCCAAATACACCTGGTCTAGGAGACAACTCTCTAAAATAGTTTATAGTAAACATGACATAGCCTTTTAAAATGTTTTCCTCTTAACAGATGTGACTATAATTATAGTGTCACACATCCTAGGCTAAACTTTGATCATCATCCAATTATTATTAGTTTTATGTATAGAGGTTTGAAGACACCTCTACCTTTTATGTTCAATAATGCTTGGGCATATAAACTTGAATGTGATAGGATCATTAGTGAGTTTTAGAAGTCCATGTTATGTGGTAAGAATGTTGTTTCCCACATTCTTAAATTAGTTCTCTTGAAATTTAATCTCAAGAGTTGGATTAAGGAATCTTTCAGTATCCTGGATAAGGATATTTCTTTCCTTAATACCACTCTCTAAATATGCCAGAAGATATTAATAACAGGGAATTCACCGATGAACTCTCATAAGAGATTTAAATTTCATGTAATATTAAATAAAATATTATAATGAAATAAATGGTCCATTATAAAGCCTTAAAATGGTTTTAAGGATGGTGACTGAAAATCAAAATTTTATAATTCCTGTTTAATGGGATTGAAAATTCAAAAACCCTATTTCTTCTTAGAATTTGGATGTAAATATCATTCCATATAAAGAGAATATATAATATCACATTATTTCCTATTACACTTATATTTTCAATGGGAATTGAATAATGCGTGACTTGATTAAGGGAATTGTTCCTAATTTTTTTTGTTGGATAAAAACAAATATCCCAAAATCATTCCTCTTGAGCATGAGATTATAGATAATCAGTTCAGTATTAATTATCATAGTTCTCCTATCCATGATGGAATCATTAAATTTTTCTTCTAAAAGTATTGGGAGTTTATTCATCTGGATTTTTATAGAATTTTCAACTCTTTGTTTATTATAGTCACCATTACTCATGTGCTCAGTGCTTAGTCTTTGACTCTCATTTAAAAAATGGAAAATTCTTATGAAATTCAAAAATTAAATCCCAATTACCTTTCCAAAACTATGTATAAAATTATTAGTAATATTCTTGAAAATATAATTTATTTAATTTCTAATAAAATATAAAATTGGAATATGTTTGTTATTATTAAATTAAAGCTTATTCAAAACAGCATTAGAATGGATTCTAACTATGTTTATTTCTTAAAAAAATGCTAACATGGGTGGTAGAATTTCTCTCAAACAAGAAATTAATAATTATTTTTACACCTTGGATGTAAAATTAATCTTTATAGTGTTACATGGATTTGGATTCAAAAACACTCTCTTTGGTTGGATAAATTATATATTTGGTTCATATCAAATCTTTATTCTAATTAATATTACCCCAAAGGGATATTTCAATTGATCTCAATGTTTTAGGCAAGGAGATCCTCTCTCAACCCTATTATTATCTATTTCTAAAGATTACCTCATCCATCTCATAAATTAATTGGTGGTTCATGGAACGATTAAACCTATTAATTTTTCATGTGGAATTAATGTTACTACTCATATTCTATTTTATGATGACATTGTTCTCTTCTTACAAAGTACTAAGAGGAACATTATGAACCATAAATAAATGAATCATCATTATGAGAAGGTTTTAGGAAAATCCATATGTTGGGAGAATTCTTTTATCAAAATTTGTATGTGGATTCCACCGCCCAAAAAATCATGCACTTGAATATACATGTGTATAAGAGAGGGGAACATTCATTTTTTCTATCCTGGTGTCCCATTTTTATGGGAAATTTTGAGAGATAGTTACATCCCTAATATAGCTAACCAGTACGAGAATAAACATTGTTCTAAAAATGGAATGTCTCTCTCAGTGGATTGTTGTTTTTCTCATGTTAAATCAACCATTGACTCTATGTTGGTTCACTCTCTCACGATCAATAAATTTTCGATGGGACTTCTCAAATATCTTGATGATTATATTATGATCATTGTTTGTAGTGTAAGTATCATTGAGATAAAAATGGTTAGGATTAATTTGAAAAATTCAATAAGTCTCTTACCAATGGAGGTATTGGACTAATTTTTTTTATCCTTTTTAAGGAATCTTTCATGGATAGTTTTACCTAGAAACTCATCAGTATCACTTCATTAGATTTTTATTTCTTGAGAGTAAAATTCATCAATAGATTAAGGTAGGGGAATCATTGTTACAAGGACTCATCCATTTGGGAAGGTATTCAAAATTCCATGTCCAATATTATGTCCGTTTCTAGATGGATTTCTAGTAGAAAATTTTCTCCCATATCTATAAATATAATTGGACTAAAAACACCCTTATTTATAATTATGAACCATATATAAATTCTGAATTTTCTATTACGTATTTTCTTAATTCGTCTTCATTGAATATACAGAAAGAAATCATAGATTTCATTGATAATTATACCTGTCATGATTGTGATAATATCTTAATTTCAGAACCATCCAAAAAAAATTCTTAGTAACAAAAATTATTACCAGTTCACTAATACTGATATATTCTAGGGTTACAAATAGATTAGGTGATTCAATAAGGCTTGGATTCAGCCTTCACACCTCACATTGATATGGTAGATCGCTAATAATCATTCCCTTTTGGATATCTTCTTAAAAACATTTGGCATCACTCTTTGTTCATGGTGTATATTGTTTAACCAACATCATGAGGACCCTGATTATATCTTTCTTAATGGTGCTACAATATCAGTACTGTGGAGGGTATTCCATGAACTATTTATTGTTATGTTGATGAAGCTAGACTCTTTCAAGTCTCTAGGGAATAATGGAATGATATTTCCATCCCCAAAATTCAGAAATATGTTTTAATTGGTAGTGGTGAAAGTTATTCATACCATATAGTATTCATATTTAAATTATTCACTACAATAATCCCTTCAACTAGACGTCAACAACCACAAAACCATTATTTTCTTTTGGATTCTAACACACTATAATTGAGATTTTGCGGTAATATCATTTATGGCTTCCTAGTCCTGAGATGGATTGGTGTTATTGGGAAATAAAAACTGAAAATAGGGGCCCTGTAGTTTTTTTGGTATCGTCCCATCCCAAATTGGATCAAAATTAATCTTGATGGATCATTTAAATGGAATCTTGGACCTTTAGGTTATGGCTCATTTTTTCATTATCATAATGAGAAAAGTTTTGGTTTTCTTATAGTTCATGTGGATTAGAATCATGTATTGAATCTCAAATTCATGGAATCATTATTGCAATGTCTTTTTATAAATCCAAATTCAGGAATAACTTTTGCGTTGCAAGAGACATTAAAACAATTTTGGAAGCCATTAGAAATGGTATGTTTCACCTTTGATAGAGGATTTATTCTAAATGGATTGAATGAATGAATTCTCTACAAGGAAACAATAACATAATTATTCATATATATATGTAGGTGAGTTGCATTCCATATTTCATTTACAATAAAGGTATTTTCTCAAGTCTAGCTGATAGAATGTTATTCCTTCTGATTTAATAACTCTGTATATAATATATTTTCATAAAATCCCATCTTTTAAACATTTGAAATTATTTTCATCAATGAATAATATTTATACTATTATATCAAGGTACCTCTTCAAAAAAACCTATGAAAAGTGTGATATCATATTCTTAGTAAGTTTAAAATGTAAGATATCAATAAACACCTAATCATAGAATGATAATAAGTGTATGAGAACATGATATTTACATTTAAAAACCATAACCTTAATTTCAATGATCATAATCATAAGTCATGGAATAATTATTGGAATTTTATAAGGCACTAATCATATGTTTATCAAAAAACATGAACCATGAATGATTAACAAAGGAATAATAAATTTATTTTTTTTCATATAAATAAGCATAAAAAATATTTTTGTTAGCAGCTGAGGATAAATTTACATGGAAAACATAAAGGAATGTTTTCATTCTTCAAACAATTGTAATAGTCAAGGTTCACTCCCAAGACTATTATAGTGGACATAATACCTTACTGAACTAGTTTCACTCACCATTCTAATAGTGTTTATCTCATAAGATAAAAATCTTTTCTCAATTGATTAGTGGGAGATATAGGTCCCACCCATCCTTGGTAATATCATTACCACCCACCTTGGAAATAATGTAACCACCATACATGGTTATCATGTAACCAATCCATTTGGTTATAATGTATCCAACATCCATTGTTATAACACAAATATTTTCCTTTATTATAATGTAACCAACATCTTTGGTTATAATTTACCCACCAGGAAATATTTAAAATCATACATACAAATCCCAAAAGACCGTAAAACATTCATCATATCAGAACCCATGAAAATAAATTGGTTTTATAAAAAGTTCATCAAAGCATATCCCATTGAAAATAAATGGGTTTTGTAAACATCTTATCATCATAAAAAATAGAATCTAGAGAAATTATAAGGATGTTATTATTTGAATATATCCTTAGTAAATCATAAGATAATTAAAAGAGTTGTTATTTTTTATAAATAAAAAAAATTAAATTATTATAATTATTTTGGAGGAAATACCCTTTTCATTTTGAGAATCAATATTGAAATAATAATATCCCAAAATATTATGGATAATATTATCTTTGAGAAGAACCAAGAAAAATTGTAATGTAAGTTTTCAATCCTTGAGTGGTCATGATGGTGGTAAATTCTATTCATGTGGTATAAGATAAAATGAAAAATTCATTTAACATATATATAGGAAATGTAAAAAAGTACCATATTTAGAAAACTAAAATAACATTCATGTACTTTTTTTTTCAAAAAGTCCAAATCAGAAAAAATGGCTTCACAAAATTATAAGTGGATAGAAAAAACCTTCTTTAAAT
The DNA here is from genome assembly GCA_963277665.1 of Viscum album. Lineage (NCBI taxonomy): Eukaryota > Viridiplantae > Streptophyta > Magnoliopsida > Santalales > Viscaceae > Viscum > Viscum album. The sequence goes on along the minus strand of OY728126.1, from coordinate 806,358,820 downwards.
TTTTTATAAAACATCAATATAGAAAAAATATATTTTTCAACCAAATAGAGAAATGAATTAATTGTTTAATAAAAACATATTTATAGTCTCTTGGTTACTGAAGGTGAGGGAAATGAATAGAAAACATTTATTTTCATGAAATATATAGAACATAAGAAAATAAATGAACATATTGAGAGGTATATCATAATATTTCATCATCAAAAACATAATCATAAAAAATACAGATAAACAATGAGATTGTAACAAAAAAGCCTTAATAATTTTGTAACGGTTGAATCATAAGCCCCATGAATGGAATACCTATAAATGAATATGTATATTTCATAATTTTCATAATAAGAATCATAAAATCCATTCATGTGTATTTTATACACTACAAAAAATAATCAAGTGGTGTATAAGGCATGTGTTCAAAAGAAATAAAAGTGAGTTGAAAATCACTTGCCTTCAGTCCATCTTCATTCGTACATGTGGGAACCTCATTTTCTCTGAAAAGAATATTTTATAACTCCTATAATAGGATATAGGGTTGATATTTTATAATAAAAGAAGATATAAAATCAAGCTAGGTAATGTTAGAAAATAAATTTGTAGATATTGGTTGGGATTTAAGGCTTAAAGTGGTGTAAATAAGTGAGGGAGTAGGTTCCCTTTTATAAATTATTTGGGGGATCTTTTCTAATATCTGAGAAAATTAAATTATACTAAACTCATTATAATAAAAAATTTGGCTAAATACAAAAGGATTCAAAGAAAAGTAAGGATATGGTTGTAATATGATCAAATAATATAATTTATACAAGTTTTGGTGTTATTTAATACTTTATCATTTTGATTAACCCTTTGTTAAAAAATTTTAATTTTAACTATGGTAAAAAACATATTAATATTAAAGTGTTCTAATATTTACTTATAAGGTGAAAATTAACCATAAATGGAAACGATATGATATTTTTGACCATATCATATCAAAATTGTCTTATTTAAATATTCATATTATTTTTACATAATTTAATTAAATATTGGTTATGGTTAAAATATTTTTGTTTTAAATTTTGACATTATTAATTTAATTTGACATAAAAGACCTAAATATTTTCTTAAATATTAATATAGTATTTTAATACAACTTTAGTATGTCGTATAAACCTAAAAAATCCTTGGAATACTATAAATTACTCAAATTATATATCTTTTTATATTTTTAATATTATTTATTTTACCATTTCATTAATTGAATAAATTTTGTTTTGACATTTTGTAAGTATTTACTGTAATTATATAATACCTAAAAAATATAAATATATTAATATCATGCATATAAATTCATAAAAAAGAAAATAATATTAATATTCATAAATAAATAGTTTTTCCCTATCTGAACACATATTGGTTATCTAAAAATATGAGAGTGATATTTTGCAACATTCTTTGATTTATATAATATATATGTCATTTCATGTACAAGTGCCCATTAAAAATATAAATTGAAAGCCTAAGGTTATAAGGGTTTAATTACCATCATCTAATAATAATCTGTATGATGTAATTTTGGCTTTATGACTTAATTTTAACCTAGATTAACCCAGTTTACCCATTACCAAGGTGATAAATTTGTGCAAAGTTACTATTCATATTAGTAGAAAAATAAAATAGGATTATTAACCAATTTTGAACCTCCTTATAAAAAATTTAGAATTAATTTTATCAAATTCAATACATATAATATAGTAAATTAATTTCAAAATAATCAAGAAAAAATTCTAGAAAACCATTTTTATAAAAATATAGGTCTTAAGCATACAACTATATTTATATTTATCCCATTCATAGTAAAAATATTGGATAAAATTTTAAAAAAATGTAATTGAATATATAATTTTGAAATTTAATTAAAATCATTCACCAATATATATCAAATAAAATTATAATGAAAAAATAACATTTCGTTACAAAAAATAGTTTTATGGAAAAATACTTTTTACGTATAAAAAATGTTTAATCCTATATTCAAATAAAAAAACATTCAATTTAACTTAAATGAATTATGTAATAAATAATTAAACTAATTTTATTTTTAATTATTTTTAAAATTGATCATCGTACATTCTTGGAACAACAATATTATTTAAAATAATAATATTAATTTTTCACTATTCACCAGAAAATCTATTTTAAAAAAAATTGAAAAAATCATCTGAATATAATTTAATTATTTTTTTTTGAAAAATAATTTTCATTTTCAAAAATAAAATTTCTAAAAATTACATAGAGTAATCATAATATTTTCCCACAATAATATATTTAATATTGTTTTGAAGAAATCATATTTTTGATGAATATGATATCATTACTAAAAATTAAGTGGTTAATTACAACAAAATTATCAATACATTTATATTAAGTAATAAATTTATATATATCTCTTAATGTAGTTAATATTTTTTATGCCCACCAATTTCATTGATATGTTTTAATTATGTTAAAAAAAATATTTTAATTGTATATCGTGGTACGTTTATGCTCAATGTTATGCGTAGTGCAAGTTATAAAAGAAATAAAATTATTTAAAGAGAAAAGAGTTCTAAAATCTCTGAGTTTTACATTCTACCAATTTAATAAATTACGTCTTCACAATTTGAAATTGTTCTCAGTAATCAAAGGGTAGATATTTGAAAAATACTTTATCAAAATCCCACATTGTAAAAATGGTTAATAAAACATACCGTTAAAAAGAGGGAAATAGAAATGTAAAGGTCTCCACAAAACTAGTCTTCCAAATGTAATAACATTAGTGGGAAGTGAAAATATTAACATGTAAGTGAAAAAATGGCCCTAGGACTAATAGAAATTGTTTGAGAATATTGTGAGGGGTTAAAAGATTATCAATTCATCATAATTGATGGTTATATTAATTTTTCCCTTAAGATTATTTTCAAATAGTTGAGGCATTAATTTACTATCTAGACTATGAACATAAAAAGACATAAATATATAATATTTATAATTTTACTATTGTATCAATTTCAATCATAATATTTTATATTTTTCAAAACGATGAGTGTTCAAGATGTTTTTTTTGAAGCACTAAAATATACTTCTAACCCACCAGAAAAGTATATCAAGATAATCCTCGAATCATTAGGCATTAACCAAACATAAAATTTTTAGCACAAGGTAAGATAATTCCTAAAATGAAAAAAACATCATATGAAGAAATACATCATTAATCTTTAAATACTTAATTAATTCAATAAACTCAATATTATGGAATCATTTAAACTCAAAGGCTATGTCATGCCCCTTAGTTTAAATATTAAAAAAGGTTAATTGAATTCTTTTGAAATAAAATATCTTATTTAATCACCTGTTAAACTTAAGTGTTTCATTTACATAAAAAAATTAAAATATCCCAAACTACATTAATCACCTTGTTAAATTATGATATAAACCTATAATGTGGTGAACTTCACCAAAATAATATGAATCGAATTTAGATACTAACCTGAAATGAAATACATAAATTAACAATAAATATTTCTAAAAATATCATCTTTTAAATGGATAAATTTTCAAATATAAATATTATTTGTATTCTACTATCTAGTAGTTTGTAATTAACTTATCATAAAATTATATGTCAACCCCTATGGGAATTTAAACCTCAATAGAGTATCAAAATCCAAAAACATAAAAATTTAAAAGGGGGTATTGATTCCCTTGTATTTATGATCAACCTTAATCTTAAAAACTTATTATCATATATATATAATTTATCTTAATATCATATGAAAACATATATAGTTTTAAAATTACCACAATCATTATTCCTCTAATAATTTAATATTCTATTGAATATATTCTATAAATCCAAATTTGTAATGAACTTCATCTAAGATAGCACAAGAAACTTTTTAATACACTGTAATCATATTTTAAGGTCAACAATACTATCAATGTGGGTTATATATATATCCCAAATAATTATTATTAACTCAACTTCAGTCACATATTAGGTATTATATTTTAACTTAAACAAATTCTATCCTAAAATATCACCTTACTACTAAATTATTTTTCTTTGTTATTAGTACCATTGAAAATATATTTTCGATTACATAAGTAAAAACTACCATAGAAATATCAATATATGTTTCACGATTTTATAACCATATTATCATATGTATAACACTTTTAAAACATAATTATTGAATAAAAATGCATGAAAACTTTAATTATCTCACTTCCTTCTTAAATTTTTTACAAGTCTTTATCATCTTACTCCCCAATGCTTCCTTTCTATAATATTAAATATAATCCATGTATTATTATTAATAAACTTAAATTTATTCACGCCTCATACTTTTAACATAATAAATATGGTCAAAATAGTCGATATCTTTCATACATAATTCGAATTCACTTCATTGTCATAATTATAACCTGTACAAACATTAAAATTATCTTGCATAGATTTCCCCCTAGTAAATAAATTTTCATAATTATCCAATATTCAACCTTTAAAACATTTATCCTTAAATGACACATTAAGGAGATCATTATCCTTATCCACTGTGTTACCAAAAATTTTCATTTTTTATTGGTAATTACTTATTTTTTTTCCTAGACTCAAAACATATCCCTATTTATCTAAGACATTAATTTGAATAATTATTCCCACATTCTAATGATTTTTGAAGATGAATATTCATTAATATATGGAATTTATAAAATCCCATTTTTCTTTTATTAGGTATGTATAAAAACTCACAAAAATAAATATTGTTAATCATCTAACGAGATAGATTATTTGATATAATCACAAGGATTCAAATTCTGTATCTTATTTATTTGGTTTCTTATATGGACGATCATTCCTTTTTTACATCACATTCAACATTAACATGATACCCTCATGTTTCAACTAATAAAAAAACCAAATACCATACTGTGAGAGACAATAATCATATTGGAAAACAACATAATTATGAAAAATTATTTAAAGGATGTCTATATCTTGACACATTCTTTTATGAAACCCTATGTTTAACCTAGGTTATTCATAACTATTGCCTAAAAATTAATAATATATTCTATACTAAAAAATATCCAAGATGTAATCACTAAATTTTTCTTATCATAGTTTCAAAAGGTTAACTAAAAATTTCTATAATACCAAATATAATATCCCATAATTTTCATTCATAGATATTAAATCCAAGTAGATTAATATTCTTTATAAAAAAATATGATCCATGTAATATTTTTTTTGATATAGTGTCTTTGGAAGAATAGAATCATATAAAACTTTTTTATTAAATATTTACATCATCTCCCTATTATTTATTCATAACTAGGACCATTCTTCGACATATCATACTTAATAGCATTCTTTAAAACATTTTAAAAAGAAGCATAAGAAAACAGTGAACTTGGATTCTCAGTATGGATAAACAAGCTTGCTGTCATAAAATTTAAATACCATTACCTACTTATCAAGTATCATAATATTAGGTCACAGAATAAATCGTGGCAGTTCATAAGAAGTGAATCATATGAGAATCAACGAACATGAACCCAAAAAGCATAACATAGGCATACAATATTTATTTGGGGATTAAAAATAAGCATAAAAAATAATTTTTTTAGTAGTCAAGGATCATTTAAAAGGATATATTATTTGAATTGGATCACTCCCCCAACCATCATATTATTCATGGTTTACTCCCAAGACTATCATATTGGAGGAAGTCCCCTACTTTACTAGGTTCACTCCCCATTCCAATATTTTTTATCTAATGAGATATAAATCATTAAAAAATTCATTAAAGAGACATGTATGTCTGACTTATACTTATTTATAATGTTACCACTATCCTTGGTTATAATATAACTAATGACCTTGGATATAATTTATCCACCATCCATGGCTATATCATAACAACCATCCTTGGATAGAACATAACCACCTTCCTTTGTTATAATATAACCACCAAATTTTGTAATAAAATAACCACCACATCTGGTTATAATGTAACCAACATCCCATAATTTAAATATTTAATACACATCACATATGATAAAAAAATTCATCATATAAAAACCCAGGAAAAAAATGGGTTTCAGAAAAATTTCATCAAAGAATAACCCATGGAAAAAAAGGGTTTCATAAAGATCAAATCATCATAAACATAAACTATTTAGAGAAATAATTAGGATGGTATACTTTGATCATATCCGAAGTAAATAATATTTAAAACATAGAGTTATTGTATTTTAGAAAAAAACCCAATTAAAAGATCATTAAATCATTCTTGAGGAAAATATTGTTTCCATTTTGATAATCAACATCGAGATACCATTATTTTTCAATGTATTATTGGAAAAAATTAATTTTAAAGAACATAAGAAACATTTAAAGGAATATTAAAAAATTTAGTGGTCCTGAAAAAGGGAAATTCTATTCATGATTTATAATATTTAATAAATAATCCATTAACAGTTTCATATAAGATGACAAAAAGTAACTGATTCAGAAAATGATAAGAATATTCATTTTAAAATATTTTGTAAAAAGTAAATCTAGGTAAAAAAATGACTTTAAAAAATCAATTAAGAAAAGTAAAAACATTCATTAATTTTTTTTAGAAAAAATAAATATGTATAAAAAAGATTTGTTACTGAAGAGTGAAATTATATTAATTTTACTTAAAAACATATTATCTGTCTCTTGAGAATATAAGGTGAGGAAAATGAATAGAAAACTTTATTTTATGGAAATAACCTGAGGATAAAAAAATAAATGAATATATTGAGAATCAGATAATAATAATTCATCATTAGAAACATTATCATAGGCAATCAAGATAAAAATGATATTTTAATAGAAAATCCAACTACCTTAGTAAATTTAGAAAATAAGGTCCATGAAAGGAAGAACCTTAGATGAATTTTTAAATCCCATAATATTCATGAGAATGATCGCAAAAATAATTTTAGGGAATTATAAAAACCACACCAAAGAAACTTGTGGCATATAAAGAATGTGTCCCATAGAAGTAAAAGTGGGATTAAAATCCCTTACCATAGTTCTGACACCTTTTTCACATGTTTTAACATCCTCTTCTTCGAAATAACTCAATTATATATCTTATAAAGGGATATAGGTTTGGTACATTGGGAATGTAAAAACCAATAAATTTTGTCTAGGGAAGTTGATAAGATAAATTATTAGATTTTGGTTAAGCTAGAAGGCTCGTAGTGGTGTAAATATGTGAGGGATAAAGTTTCTTTTTTTAATTGAGGTGAGGGGAAATTTTTGAATTTCTCAAAATATTAAATTATAATAAATTAATTACAATTAATAATGCCTCCCAATGTTTGTGTTTTATAAGATATGGTATTATGGGCTTGTAATACCATCAAAAACATAATTATACATGTTTTGGTGTCATTTAAAACCTTATCATTTTGATTAACACTATATTAACAAATTTTAATGTTAAGTATAGAAACAAATGTTTCAATGTTATAGTGTTTTAATTTTAAATTATAAGGTGATAATTGGACCATAAATTGAAATATTATGATATTTAAAAAATCAATAATATCCAACTTTTATTCTTTCATGTTTTTTAGGATTTTAAAATATTTAAATAAAATATTAATTTGATAAAATAACATTATTCCCAATTTGACACTATGTATTTAATTTTCAAATAATATATATACATAAAAACGTTTAATTAAAATATAATCTTTTTACATAACAATAATATGTCATGTACCCTTAGAATTATTTTCTAGCACTATAAATTACTATGATAATATAAATTTTAATAATTTTAGAACATTTATTTTATTTTTCATTGATTGAGGAAATATTATTTTGTCATTGTGAAAGCATTTAAGGTAATTATAGAGTACCAGAAAAATATTAATACATTAACACAATGAAGTTAATATTATTATGAAAAATATAAATATTAATATTCATTCATAACAAGTTTTTGTCCCTATGTGAATACATAATGGATATTTAAATCTAAGAGAGTGCAATTTTTTTACTTTGCCTGATTTAAATAATATATTAGCCTTTTTAGGGAAATTATTACTTTAAAGAACTCCATTTATATAAAAAGGTGATATTTGTTAAATTTAATTCATGTAAAAGTTATTATAATGAAAATATTTTCACCTTATCACTTAATTTTAATCATGATTAACATGGTTTACCCATAATAGAGGTGATAATTTTACCATGATTAATATTCATATTTTTCAAAAATAAAATATTTTTATTTAAAAAATATTAATAAAATAATTAAAAACATGGAATCTATTTATATCAAATTCAATTAATATAGTGGTTGAAACTAATTTTAAAATAAGCTCACATAATGAGATAAAAAATACTTTTATAAAAAATAATATTTTTAGCATAAAAATAGATTTATTCTTATCCCAGGCAGGTAGATGAATTTATTAAACATTTTTATTTATTATATAATATATAAATTTAATTAAAATAGATCAAAAATATTAATTAAATTAATTTATTGATAAAAAACAATGCATGGATAATTTTTTTGTTTCATGAAAATTCCCCTTTATGTATAAAAATTGTTTTTATCTAATATTGAAACATATAATATATTGAAATTATATTATTTTAAATATTTAAAATATGATAATTTTTTTATTTTTAATCCATTTTAAAATTTAACTTTTTATATGCTTGAAATGAAAATACATTTTTCAATAAAAACCAGTTTTTTATTATTCACAGGAAAATAAATCTTTTCAGAAAATTCTAAAAAATTCCACCTAAGATAATTTTATTATGATTTTAAAAACAAAAGCTAAATTTTTAAATGTAAAATTTTCTAAATATATCAAAAATTAATCATAATAGTTTCTTAAAGAAGCATTATAAATATTTGTTTTTGATGAAAATGAGTTTTTGATGAGTAAAATAACATTAATAAAAAATGAGTGGTTATTTACTAAGAATTTGTCAATAAATTTATATTGAGTAGGAAATTTATATATATTTCATAAATTATTTAATAATATTATTTCCATCCAAATTAATAGCTATGTTATAACTATCATAATTAATAATATTTTAATAGTATATGACAGTTTGTTTAAAATCTGTGTTGCAAGTAGCACAAGTTATTGAAGAAAAAAATTATTAAGGAGGAATATTTCATTAAATCATGTAATATTACGAAAAATCTAAAAAAAAATAATTATCAATGTTCTAGAGCTATTTTCCATCCCAAAACTCCAACCCTTGGGTCCTTCTATGTGATCAAAAGTAGGGGCTTCTAGGTGAAGGTAATCAGCTTCACCAAGAACATACCTTTTTAATTATTAATTTAACAAATTCAATTATTTATGAAAAATTATAATAAAATAAAAACGTAATCTCCCATATATTTAGTGTTCATTAAGTTTGTGGAATAATTTTTATCCATCACGTTTTACATCAAATGGGTAATAATACCATCAACAGTGTTTATGGATGACTACCGCCTCGCGAACTGAGGTAATTATTCTTCCATCAAAAATTGACATAGATAGTGATAATTTTTGAAAAAATTAATATATTTGATAATTATTCCATATAATTTATTATTTGAATAAAATATTTCATATAATCCCTTAACCTTTCATCCAAAAGATAAATAACAACATCACTCATGGGTACGTATGACCTACCATCTCCAGGAAGTGATGTGATTAATTTTTCATTTTCAAATTACATGGATGATTATAAATGTGTTCTTAATGGATAAATATGATATTTTTTTCTTTAATGTAAATCTATAGAGGATGGACCTAAACCTTATGCACAATAATTTGAACTACCACGACAAATCATGCATGAGAAAACTAACCAATTAACACTCAAAATAATGGTAATAATGAAATATTATTAAAGAATGGGGGATGAAACATTATAATAGGATCATATATGATTTTATAAATATTATAATGGATCTATTATAAGTTAATAAATTTTTTAAAACCAATATATATTAGGTTTAATCATTTTAAACTAATCTGAAGCACAAGGTAATGCATTTCATCTCAATTTCCATTATAATGACACACATTTTTTTAAGCATCTATTTAATTTTATCTAGTGTATATAATAGACCTTTTATATGTTTTAAATGATAAATTATTTATTAATTATTATTAATATTTCAATTCATGTTTAGTCATTGAAGGAGTTATAATTTAAAATTTACCAAGTAGATATGGATTTATTTATTAATCATATCATCTAGGATTTCCTTAATTTTAATTTAAGGAATATTATAATCCATACATCATTGAAAACATATATTTTATTATCCTCTAGATATTTATGTTTTTTCCATATTTTCTTAAATTTTTTACTCTCATTTCACTTAAATGAGGAAACTAAATTTTAAGAAGAAAAATGGAATGTACTTATTTTACAATTGGATATATTTTTCTTCCATATCAGTATTATTTAATTTTTTTTTCTCAAAATTACTTTTTATCACTCAAATGATTAATTAAGGTCATTTTATGTGATTCTATAATTTTTTAAATATTTTGAAATGATTATTTCAATTTATTTATGAAGGGGTTGCTTTCTACTTTCTTTAGAATAAGTCAAAAAGAAAATTTTTAAATTATAAAATTTGAAAGAAATTCCCAATTTCCAAAACCGTTATATTATATTTATCTTATTCTACAAATTTTCAATTGTTTTACAAAGAGAAATAATTAATGAAATCATATGTTAATATTTCATGTCCATTTTCTATATTTTTTCGAATGATTCTATTTGATTAAAAACATTTATTTTTTACGAACTGATTGGTATCTCTTATATATTACTAATATTTTTGGTCATTAACAATATCTCGAAACATTAACATTCATGTGATCATTAAGTATTTAAATTATCTTATATATACATATTTTGTATCATGGATTAGATTATATTCTGAATCATATACCATTTTTATGTATGGTGTTTTATTAAGATGATTTTTAATTGATAGAGGAAACATTTGAAATATCCGTATTGTTTAGACACTATAGTAATTTATTTATAAGGGATATTGTTTATTAATTAAATTGATCCATCAGTATATGTAGAATACATTTTAAATGTAGTGATGGATGTGGCCCTAATATATATATATATATATATATATATATATATCCCCTTGATGCATTGACATGTTTCATGAGATAAATTAGTTTTCTGAATTAAATGGGTTCTTATTTTATACCAAATCATCAATTAAACTACCTTATAATAAGGTTTTTAAGGTATATATTTCATTATGTATAAGACCATGAAATCAAATATAATGAATATACTTCATTGAAAATTAATTTATTATTATATATTAAATTATAACATTTACATTATCCACATATTCATTTCATGATCAAGTAATTCTATTAAATGTAATTTGTTTTCAGTTATTTACCCATTCACACTAATTATTCTATATTGGTTTATAATATAATTTTCTTTATGTGAACCTTAATGAGCTTCTAATATCACCCTTATTTTGTTTCCTTTTCCTAGGATAGAAAGAAAGAATCTTTTAATGTGTCTAAAGATGAAAAATATTTACTCTCAGAATAGTTTTTTTTTTTCAAATTTAATGTGACAAAAAATATTAATATTGGTTACCAAGGCTACTAAACTATTCAGTCATTTGGGACATGTTTCTTTTAATCTATTTCTAATGTAATAAAGTAACCACAAACTCTTAACTACTAGAGTCAAGGTTATTAATAAAATGAAAATAGAACATGTATTACCCATAAATAAGTAGATTATAAAAAATGAAAGGGATTTATTAGATAATTTTCATATAATTTATTCAATTGAAATTCAAGCGTAAACAAACCGGAATAAAATGGTATTAAGAATTAAATCCCTTACCCAATGTCTTATATTTCCCCAAAACCATAAATCCAATAGTACAATAGAAATTTATTTATTATAACTATATTACATAACATTAATAATATATTTTAAAAGACATATGATTTAATTATGAAATTTTATCACCTATTTGTTAGAAATTTATTATTAAAATCATTGTTATTGGTGATAAATTCTCTATTTTTTATTGATGTTTGGTATATGTAATCCAAGTTCCTTTATATTGAATATGGTTCCATAATATTAATAATTTTAATAACAATATAAATATAATATATAAAATTTTTATATATATATATATAAATAATTAAATTCAAAAAAAGGGAAGATATATAAAAATGAATTACACTATTCATGGAGAAGGTAGTTTATGCGTATTCCTGAAAGCCGTTTTCATTTTTCAATGGATAGAAAGAAAGAATGGTAAATAATAACCCACCTTAAAAAAATCATTATAATATATTAGATATCATATATATTTGTTAAATATATCCTTATATCCATCTGTATAAAGTAGAAATGAAAAACAATCACTTCGCTTTTAGTGTGGTAGTCCATACATACGTAGAAGTGTTTTTTCAAATTTTCTATATAGGGAAAGGTGAAAGGTAGGGTTGATAATATAATTACATAATAATAATTATATTATAAATATACTATATAAACATTAAAACAATCATATTAAACATCCATGAAATACGGTGATGATAAATGAATTGTTTTCTATGTAGATGGTAGTAGTCCACACATACACAAAACTGATAATTTCACTTCCCATTTTATGGAATAAACGGTAAATATTGGTAGTTATATAATATTAATGTAATTTAATAATATTTATAATATTTAATTTCTTACTTAATGGGGAATACTATATAATTGTATGAGGTAGAATAGTAAATAAGTTTAACGAAGTCGTTGGGTAGGACAATTGTCTCTTCTTCAGTAGGCCTCTTTTAGATCCCTTATTAAGGACCCTTGAAATTAACGTTCATGAATACAAAATAATCTAATTAATGATTAGGTAATATAAGAATACAAATTTTATGGGTTTGGTTGAGATAGATTGTACAAAGTGGTGTAAAATAGAGATAGGAGGTGTGGCTTTTTTTAAGGGAGGTAATGAAAAACTTGAAATCACTAAAAATATTATAATATAATAAACTAATTACCAAAAAAATTATTTTAAATGTATAAAAATTTGAATAAATTTTTTATAATTTATAAATTTCATCATCCAATGAAATTTTGATATGTTTTGGTATCATGTTAAACCGTATCTTCTGGTTTAATCCCTTTATTAACCGATTTTAACCTTAACTACCACAAAAACTATTTCAATCTTCAAGGGTTATGATTTTAATTAAAAAGTAAAACATAACTCATAAATGGAAATAAGAGGATATTTTTGACCATATAATATCTTAATCATTCTATTTTATGTTTTTACAATTTTTAAATAATTAAATAAAATATTTTTTTTCATAAAATATCTTTAATGTCAATTTCAACACTATTAATTTAATTTTAATTTAAATATATGAAGAAAAATATGGAATTAGAATATAATAATTTTATCTTTAAATAATAAATTATTATTAATTATCAATTCTTATAACCATAATTGATCCCAAAAATATTAGTTTTTGTGTTTTTAATATAAATTGCTTTGATATTTACCTTACGTGCATGAGCACTGTGTTCTTATTGTATAAGTGTTTCAAGTAATTATATAATCACTGAAAATTATAAATAAATAACCATAAAAAAATAATATCAGTTTTTTAATAAATATCATTTAATGTTCATTCACCACTTATGTTTATCTTTATGTGAACATTTAAGGGAAATAAAAATGCAAGATAGTGACAATTTTTTTTTCTTCACTTAAAATAATTGAATTTTAATTATCCAAGGAAAATAGAAAAAATGAAATATATTAGAATTTAGGATTACTAAGGTCTAATTACACTCATAAAATAAAATAAAGGCATGTTTTTGATATATTCATAGCAGTTTATCACATTATTTTTAACCTTAATTACAGGATTTACCCTTTATTATGGTGATATATTTTACCATGGTTACTTTTCAAAAAGTTAAAAAAGGGACATTTTTATTAAAAAATTAGACCAAATTATTCCAAATATGGAATATATTTTTCATTTTTAAATTAAAATATGTTGTAAAAATTAATTTATGTTAAAACAAAAAAATACAATTGAAGGAAATTAAATTTAAAACCGATTTTTTCATGTATAAAAATGCCTTTGTACCAAATTAAACCATAAAATTTATTCCAAAAAACCTAATTAGATTATTTATAATATAACATAAGTAATTTTAATTTGAAACAATTTTATAACAAAATGGATCTTTAGGAATGTTTGATTCGAAAATATAGTTTTCAAAAAAAATTGAATTTTTTACTATTCACTAGAAATCAATCCTTTTAGAAAAATACCAAAAATTATAAATAATAAAATTTTGATAATATGATTTGAAAAAATATATTATCTTTATCTAATAAAAATTTTGTTTTTTCTAAAAATTAATTATAATATTAACTCATAAAAATTAATAAATACCATTTTTGAAAGAAAAACATTTTGAGGAATAAAAGTAATTCACTAAAATTTGAGTTCTTATTTACAAAGAGTTTATAAATATTTTTTTGGTAATTTTATTTATACATATATCTCAAAATTCATTTACTTCTATTCATACCCACCAATTCAATGGCTTCTTCGAGTGGTCATAAAATGAAAATATTTTCTACTTTGTTAAAGCTTGTTGTGGTGTATTGTATATGTTATCAAACAAAGCGTTCTTATTAAATATTCTAGTGTTACACCATGTAATAAATATGATATATTTTAAAATTCTTAATCCACTCTATGTTGATTTGAACATTTCCTTTTTTTTTTCTCACACCAACTTTGTGCCCATGTGTGCTAACTGTCCTTGATTTTTCCAGCATAGAAGTGTCCTATGTAGTATCTGATATAATCCATTAAATGGTGACATGCCAATGGTGGAGTGGTTGTTTTTTTTTGTAAAAAATCTTCACTAATGGTATGTTATACTTTCAACTATGACCAACGTCTAACATAGAATCATCTTTCATTCCCTCCATACCATAAATGGTCTACATGGTCTGGTCGCCTTTCTGGGGGTGGAGAACCATTATAAACCCCAAATGAGTCCCAATATATTCTTATAATCATATATAGAATTGTAATGTGAAGTGAGAACCATGGTATGAAATGATCTTCAAGAAAAACCCATGAATAATAACTATATATTTCATGTAATGGAATCCCATGCTCTCTAAAAATATCTCTTATGAGATGTCTAGGAAGTGGCATTACATGGTGATTTTGATCTATGATCAAACAGATAATGTCGAAACCTATAGCTGACCATGGAAGACACATTACAATTTCTATAGAGATACCATCCAAATTCCACTATATCACCTCAAAAGTTTGAGCCAATCATGCTTAAACTCAATGCTCGAACATCACCTACTGGATAGTGATGCATCAAGAGATAAAAAATTCTACACAGCTCTTCATCCCTTTCCATATGAAATGAAAAAGAGGGTCTTGGAAATATTTTTACACATTTATATGTACTGGTGAGGGGGATATATTAAAATCCCTAAAACCCTCCTCCCATAGTATCATTTGAACAATTATCCATCAATAAAAAAAGATGACATGATCCCTACATTTAGAAAACTAATCCAAAGCACACCTAAGGGATACATGGCCACACACGGTACCATAATAGATATCTCTAAGATGATCCTTCCTAACACACTGAATAAGAGGAGGGGTAACAAACATTTAATGGATGTAGGTCACATAATCCTTATCCACTATGTACAACTTCACTGAGGAAAACTGCTCCATCACCTCACTCAATAACTATTAAAAAGTCTTCTTGCTAAGAGTATTTTCAACCATGTTCTCATTTCTGGAATTATAGACAATCTAAATGTCAAAGTACTATAAAAACTATATCCATAACCTTTTCATTTAGTTAAAATAATTCTATGAAAATATATACATGAGTCGCTTTTGGTCATAAAAGGGGATATATGACTCTCCTATAAGGCAATGTCATCACATCTTCAGGGAAAATACCACTATTGTAGCCTCATATTCTGGGATGCATAGTTATTCTCATGGGGTCATAGTTACTGAAACCCATAAACCATCACCACACACATTAACATTAGAACACAACCAATCAATAATATAGAGTAATCACAAAACAACACATAGTCAACACCAACCCCCGATAGTCTCAAGAAGGGGGCACTCACCATCCTCTAACGCACCTCTAGAAAAGTTTTCTAGAAATTCTCTATCCAAACAAAAGGATTCCCATTTTTGGTCAAATATTTTTATGTTGTCTAAATCCAAGTTAAATTAAGCATGAATCTCTAATATAAGTCTTTCAACCCAAGGAATATCCATATATCAGTCACACCCTTGGGGGACCCTAAAGCATGCACTACCTCAACCTTTGATGGGTCCACTACTACACCCTCTATTGAGAAGACAAGTCCTAGGAAGTGGACAAATCAAAAAAATAACTAATATAATGTGATATTTCTATAAATACATTCCTCTTAGAGAATGTATAGGACTACCCTTAGGTGTCTAGGATGCTCCTCCAGTAATGTAAAATACACAAGGATGTCATTGATGAAGACTAACATGAACGAATCCATACAGGGAAGAAATATATAGTTCAAAAGTCATATGAACATTTCTAGAGTGTACATAATATTAAAGGGCACCACAAAATACACATAGTGACCATAAAGACATCAGAATGTTTTCATTCATATATCCTCCTCTCAAACTAAGAGATGGTGATAGCCATACCAGAGGCTAGTCTTTCAGAACCACATTGCCCCTTTCAACTAGTTGAATAGTTGATCAATTTATGTAAGAAAAAACTTATTCATTATGGTCACATAATTTAGGCGATGAAAATCCATAAAAACCACAATATTTTATATAAATTCATGGTGAATAACACTAGGGATTCCTTGGGGAACACACTGAGTCTGAAAAATACCTTCTTCTATAAATCCTTCAACAACACCATCAGATAACGAAGCTTTGTGGCTTCCATCTAATATGATAGAGAATATATTTTAGTCTTTTAGCAGTTTATATATATACATTTATCAATATCAAGGTAGGTAGGAAAGAAAAAATTTCTCTTAGGGAAGAAGTCCTCATATTCTACTACTACCGTAGTAAATATTAATCTGATAACGATAACTTCTTCAAGGGTAATTCTATACAATTGATGAGATATCCGTTGTATTATTTGGTGTACTTGCTCATCCTGCTCTACCTGGACTTACTTCTCCCCCAAAAAGGAAAATGTTTTCCCATAATATCAGACACACCACATCCTCATCCTGAAATAGTCAATTTTTGAAATAATTAAAAACATCCATTTCATTCCCCAAATAAAATCCTAATAACTAATTGCAACCATGAAAAGGTTAAAAAGTAATCTATCTTCTCTATGGTTCATGTAACATTATATATAGAAGTGTGTGATCAATGAATCTCCCCTAGAGGGAGTCTACAAATACAAGGGTCAAGCCAAAGACTCTATTATAATTTATATATCTTAAACAAGAAATGTTTCTAGAAAATAGCGACTTTCAGCCTTGTTTATCAGTACAGAATATAAATTATAGAAGACATAGGTCATAAATCAAATAATACATGTTTCCTTGGGTTCACAAACCTCTACTGCCTCTAGCTACTCACATTCTAGGACACCAGTTACCTATGTTGGAAGGGGTACACCTACATATGGTGGTGGAAAAAAATAAAACATCTTCCACATCCAGCTACTTGCCCGGATGCTCTTCCATGTCTTCCACCCTACATAAATAAATTTATATCTTCCTGCTCTACCTAGTTATTTCTTCAAATTTCTCCATATTAGCCACATTATGATTCTGGAAATATCATGTTTTATGTCCTAGACCATCATAGGAGTAGAATTTCATCTCCTGTAACTGACTTGAACTATCATGAGAACCCTAGAAAATAAATACTCTTCTCCAAGACTATCCCAAAAAATGTCTCTCATGTGTGTGTACCTAATTCTATCATTGTCTACCAGAAGAAAAAGTATCATCTCTAGGGTCCCCAATACTAGAATAATCATTTATTGAATACAAATCCATAAATATCTCAATCACCATAGAATGCTCTAGAACCTTATCATAAGAATAAATTCATTGAGATACCACACCATCCTAGATATCATTGTGAATCCCATGATCGATGTTCGTGCTTAAATGTATGCAAATAGAACAATATCCGTGGTGTATTATGAGAGGTTAATAAATATTTATTCATACGCTATGATTAACATGACACCTTGTTGGAGATCCAAAAGATACTATTTACTTATTTCTCTCAATATCACTCAGAAAAATTCCTCTAGGATGTGGTGCTAAAAATCCTGAAAAGTGATAGAATCCTCATTGTTATTCTGATTCACAAAAATCCAACATTTCCCCCGTGATCCATGGACAATTAATTCTTCTAGGAACATCATCTTATCTAGAGGGATCCTGATGATTAAAAAAACCCACATCCTTGATAAAAATTTGTACTACATGGAGGTTTGTATCACATTGAAACATGACTGTTGTAACACCCCAAGATTTTACGAAAAATATTCTTTTTAATTTCATTAATGTTTTGTGTTGTATGCTACACCAAAAGGATATTGCACAACACGCATCCCTGACTTGGCTTGCATGCAAGCGCGACCTTCCACGATAGCGTGTGTTGTACGCAATACCGAGTTTCTCTAAACAATGATATTCTATTAAAATATTTTTAAAATTATCCATTATGAATAGTAATAACCACTTTTTGAAATTTTATAAATTTTAATTTTGAAAATGGACTTCATTTTTGGATTTGGAATATCGAAATTATCCTAGGGTGAAATTTTGGTATTTTTCTGGAAACTTTCAATTTTTCATGAATAGTGAAAACACTGGGTTACTATTTAAAAACCAACTTTTTATTTAAATAGTTATTTATTTTATTTAATTTTATTTTAGGTCAAAATTGATACATAATACCTATATAAGTTCAATGTAATTCAATGGAGTAATTTCATAATAATTTTAGATATATAAAAATTTCATTAACTTTTCACCGTCTTTTACCCACCTCCTAGGAGAATTTGCAAATTTACATAAAACATAATTTTACCGCTTCTGGGAGTGGAATTTAAAAAATCCGAGAGACATGGTTGATTTCAGTAAGTAAAATGAGGTTCAATGAGATGAAAATAATTTTTGGTGAATAGTAACTTTTTACTTTTATTTACCACGGTTAAAAGTAAATAGGGTAATTAAGGGTAAAAATGATATTATTATTACCATAACACATGTCCTAATTCTATTGGATAAGTGTAATTCGACCACAAACAAACATAGGAATAAAATATGACCATTTAGGCCCACTTGGATTAGATTAGGACATTTATTATTAAATTATTTAAAGAACGGTTATAATAGTTAAAATCAAAGTTTAATAAGTAAATCATTTTTAATATAGGGTTATGCATAAGATAAGTTCTACTATAAATATTCATTAAAAATCTAAAAATATTTCCTACGTAATGGTATTTTATTTTTAATTTTTAGACATTAAATAATTTAATTAATTTATGACACAAAGATGATGCAGTAATTATCTTATTAATGAAATATTGACATAATTGATGTTATAAATACCCAAATAAATGTAATTTGGGACTTTTAATGAATTCCACTAATTTTATAGGTTAATATGACATGTTATTATTGATTTAATTAACTGTGTTTGAACTAATCATTCTTTTATGATTTTCACAAAAATCAATTACTAAATTGTGTCAAAATTGACATAAAATAGTTTTTAAAACAAATATGAAATTATTAATTGTTATTTTATTCCTAAAAATATAAGGTTATATATATTAATAATAAACAACTTGGGGATCATTTTGCTTGTTATAGTAAGTTTTTTAACCTTATAGTATAAGAACATAAGAAGACACGGTAAAAGTAAAATTGTCTAACTTAAAGTTAAATATAAATGATAAGGTTAAAATAGGAACCTAAACTTGTCTAAATTATATTGGATGAGAGGATTTCGACCCAGCCCCACCTTATCTTCGAAATAAATCAATTTGGAGCTATTTAAAACTGAATTTGTCTTTATAATAAAATAATATTTTTAGTTTTTCCAAAGGAGCCCCTCTCCTCCCTTATAAATGGGCACCTCCTCCCCCTCTTCCTCGCACCACTTTGAGCCTTTAAGCTCGTCCAAACCCTGCCACTTTCTCCTCTCCTCTTCCATAGACACATCCTAGAGGTCCTGGTATTCTTCAAAGACCAATTTTAGTGCCCTAAAAGGAGGTCTCAAAGAGGCGTTTCAAAGAAGCGGTAATGTCCGTTACCAATTCTTTCAACTTTATTTCTTCTTCCACATCTTCTTCTTTAGTTGTTACATTATGAAGTAATAAAATCAATATCACTCATATAATTATATGTTATTATAGGTATGAAACAACCCTATTTCACCATCTATCCATCCTACGGAAAATGAAATCACCGCGCATGCGTACGTACGGAATACCGTCTCCACGCCGTGGTGTAATCTATTATCCACCACCACCTTACTTGGAGGGGTATAATGGTATAAATAATGAATATATATGATTATTGTGAAATGATATTGATTCTTAAATAGTATACATACACTCCAATACAATTCCACGATTATAGGAACGATATCATCGCTCGTGCGTACGTACGGAATACCGTCTCCACGATGTGATGTGACTCGTTCTACATGATCTTCATTGCGTAATGATTATATAAATGAATTGGATGAATGAATATGATATATATTATACTAATACCATTATGTAAATGAGTTATCTATAACCTAAAAAGAAAAATAAGAATTTATTCGACAAAACACGCATAAGAACAAAAAGTAATAAATACCCGAATAACAAGTAGTAATGAAATATTACTAATAAGAAGCTAAGAATGTGACCATATATGATATCATTAAAATAAGTATGATTCTGGAATAAGTCAATAACATTATTTAAATCATTATACAGGAGCTTCATGAACTTACGAAGCAAATCAGACCTAAGGTAAGGGAAAATATCACAGTCTCATTTTTATCTGAGATTGTTTATACTTTGGTATTTACTGGGATATATTTTATCATCCACATCCATGTTTCCTCAATATATAATATTATTTTCATCCACCTACAATTGTTTTAATCCAATTTTACCCTTTGGTGAGTTTTTAGTAAAAGATATGAAAAGAATCTTTTGTCGTTCTTCGTACGAGGTACTTTTTGACTTTTCTGAAAAAAGTACAAGAAAAATGTTTTTTTAACTTATACGGCACGAATGGATTTTTAAAACAATATTTCCAAGAATCTTCCTTTACAAATTTTTATGTTTATTTTTAATCATCTTCTTTTAGTTTAAAATTGTATGACATGTTAAGAAAGGAAAATTGTTTTTGAAGTAGAAAGGATATTTTCCTTAAGAATGGAGTTCAAGAGTTTTATCAAAATTATTTTCCATCTAAGATAATATAAGGCTTTGTTTCTATCCCTATTATTACATGGATTTTATTATGTTGTGATGGAAATATTTTTATGAATTCCTTTATCTTATATGAATTGTTTTATGATGTCATGATGTTTATGATTCCCATTTTTATTACATGGGTTATGCTATGATGTATGGATTATGATTTTGTGGCACACATAAGAATGGTATCATTATGAGATGGGTGGTACCTATATATCCCTCCAATGCATTGGGTAAATATTTTATATCTCATGAGATAGACATGTCTGGAATGGTAGGTTAAACCGGTTTAGAGAAACAGGACTGAAATGAGGAATGAACTCGGTTCAGAAATGGACTTTGTCCACTAAGATAGTCTTGTCAATGAGTCTTGACTAATAAGAAATGACTCTCTATGATTATGTGTTTATGCTAAAAAGATCATGTTTTAAGTTATGATTATTGTGATTACATTTCACAACTATGATTTATCCCATGTTATGATATTATGATCTCTTTTGCAGGTTAAGATTTCTAAAATGATATGTTCTTTTGAATATGATGTGATTGATATTTCTTTTGTTTACCCTTACTGAGCATTTGAGCTCACCCTTTTATGTTTTATTTTCCCCAGGATATAAAGAAAGATTTAAGTAAGAAAAAAAGGGAAGATCTTTATGGGAGATGTTGAAGATCATTCACCACAATTAGAAGATTATATTCTGAGTTTCCAAAGACACTAAACTATTACGGTCCTTGTGTGTGTGTTTTTGTAATGTACTAAGTATTCCGCAAAAGTAATGTAATGTCCATGTACGTCAAGTTTAGGGTCTCTACAGTTGGTATCTGGGGAAAGGTTTAGTCAACCTTTGGAAACTAGGATGCGAGAACTTTAGTGAGATCCCTATAGATATTTCTAAGGTATGTATCGGGATGTCCCTAAGGTTAAGTATAAGAATAGGTTATAGTACTAGAATTATGGTAACCTAAGATGTTATATATTGAAGGTACTCCCACTTTATTATGTTATTTTCCCTAGCATGATTTTTGCCTCTCACACTATTCTTTTGGGGTTTTAGACGATGGCTGGGACCCGAATGAACCATGTGATCAATGTAATGGACAATGCAATGATTATCCTCTTGAACAAAAAAATGTTATGGGAGATGGAGTGAAAAATATTATTGCTACACTTACACAAGCTATGAATCATTCTAGACTTCCAAATGAGTAGAGAAGGGAAAAATATTCTATTGAGTCCTTCATGAGGCAACGTCCACCTTCTTTCAGTGGGTCTTCTGATCCACTTGTTGCTGAACAATGGATCAGTTCCACTGAAAAGATATTCTCTGTTCTTCAATGTTCTGAACATGATAAAGTCATCTTAGCATTATATGTTTTGGAAGGTGAATCTGATCAATGGTGGAATCATATCAAGAATACGAGGCCAAGATATGAAATTGAGTCCATGGAATCGGACAAGTTCAATAACTTATTTTTCAATAAGTAATTCCGCCGTATTCTTCGAACAAAGATGGAGAAAGAGTTTCTTGAACTAAAGAAAAAGGATGATGAATCTGTTGGTATATACGAAGCGAATTTTACAAGGCTTTCAAGGTATGCATATGGCTTTATCATCCAACCTGAATGTAATGTTGATCGATTCATCAGTGGCTTAAAACCAAATCTTCGAAGGGCATTAGCTATAAGAGACCTCAGTAGCTATGAAGAAATTGTGCATTGTGATATTAAGGTAGAAATGGAAGTTGGTGTTACAAATCCATCTCATGGTTTTTATAAGAAATGAAAGATGGAGTTCAAGGAGAATTCTCATAATAATGGTGAAAAAAAAGATGAATGTTTCCTTATGCTCAAAGTGTGGAAATAAGTATGGTGGAGATTGTATTAAAGGGACTAGAAAATATTTTATGTGTGGAAAAGAAGTTCATCGAGTAGCTGAGTGTCGAACTAATGGAAAAAGGGTTGCTAATGGTGTAAATAAATAAAAGACTACAGAGAACACACCAACAACACTTCAATGATTCATGTGCAATGAAATGGGGAATTATGATAATCAATGCTCTAATCCAAGGGTTAATGATGATCGACATGATCAACCACTTAAGGAAAAGGACAAAGGGAAGTCACATGAGATCACTATTGGTGATGTTGAATAGGAAAACGATGTGGTGGAATGATTAAGTGTTTATGTAATGGGATTCCAAAATAATTTTGTATATGGTATTGTGGAATATTGGAATATTTATGTATTGGTCTATTATGGGTTTCAATAATTTTATGATACCGATAACCAAGGAAAGTGATTGAGATATTTTTGGTAGGCAGATGATATGCGCATAATGAAGGGATAAGAAGATAATGAGATGTTTGATTGTAGTCATGAGCTCATGATTGATATAAGGACTAAGTGATATCATGGTTTGAGTATAAATAATTTTTAGGATTTTGGTTTGTGGAAAGTGTTAACTTTTAGCTACATTCATGTTTTCACTAAGGTTCAATGGGTATTCATTCTTCAAGAGAATACATGATTAAGGTATTCACATGTTTGTAATTTGACCAACAAGATATATCTTATGATATATGGGGGATAAATGATGGCATTCACATGATTCTTATGTGACATTTCAATTAACCATTTTCTTTATACTATGAGCTAGGACCGAAGTATTTTAGATAAGCCTAATGATTGGAATGGATTATATTGGACATAAGTTAGTATTGTTTAAGGATAGAACATTTTTCGATTATTATTGATGGGATGTTATAGTAATATAGCTTTAAGAAAAGGACAACCTACAGGACGAGCGACAGCCCATCGCGTCGGACAAGGCTGTGGGAATCGAACCCATAACCGAAGTGTGACTGGCCTTTATCACCTACCACAGGCCTACAGGAAGTCCCTGGTGAGTAGAAACTAGTTTTATTTTATTACGCGGTATGATATATGAAGTATAAGTTCATTTTTGGAATCGTATATGATTAACCTCACCATAGATGGACTTATGTATATTTGATAACTTTTGTTAACCTTTTGTTTGAAATAGATGGAATGACCCATCATTCTATCACATGATCTATTAACACTTCATGAATAAAAAATTCAACTTCATTTCTTTAAGAGATGAAGTGGAAATTGTTCAAAGCTTGAACAACAGTGAGATTGTACCAAAATAAAGTAAGTATTTATTCTAATTAAAATTCTTCAACTTTAGGGAAATGATATTGAAAACCAAAAATGTTGTCCTAGTGCCCTCATATCCGATGAATCAGATTGTAACCTACATCATCACAAATTTATGACTTTGTGATTTTTGGATTTTTCATAGCCATTTTCTCTACCACTCTCAATCAGAACATGATTGTTAGATTTCTCTTCCATATTCATATTTTCACCTGTGTTCTCCTATGTGGAAACCCAGTGATTAGTTAATTTGGGTAACCGTTACATTTCATACATTGGTTTTTAAAGCAAAGTTTTGGAATTCATTTTTACGATGTGGGTTTCTATTAAAGAAACTTTCGAGTAGTAAACCATTTTATAACCCCAATGAATTTCGAGGGCGAAATTCATTTTAAGGGGGGTAGAATGTAACACCCCAGATTTTACAAAAAATATTCTTTTTAATTTTATTAATGTTTTGTGTTGTGTACTACAGAAAAAGGAGATTTCACAACACGCAACCCTGACTTGGCTTGCACGCAAGCGCGACCTTCCACGATAGCGTGTGTTGTACGCAATACCGAGTTTCGCTAAAAAATGATATGCTATTAAAATATTATTAAAATTAGCCGTTATGAATAGTATTACCAACTTTTTGAAATTTTATAAATTTTATTTTTGAAATTGGACTTCATTTTTGGATTTGGAATATTGAAATTAGCCAAGGGTGAATGTTTGGTATTTTTCTAGAAACTTTCAATTTTTGATGAATAGTGAAAACAATGGGTTACTATTTAGAAATGGAATTTTTATTTAAATAATTATTTATTTTATTTAAATTTATTTTAGGTCAAAATTGATACATAATACTTATTTAAGTTCAATGTAATTCATTGGAGTAATTTTATAATAATTTTAGATATATAAAAATTTCATTGAACTTTTCACAGTCTTTTACCCACCTCATAGGAGAATTTGCAAATTTACATAAAACATAATTTTACCGCTTATGTGAGTGGAATTTCAAAACTCCAAGAGACATAGTTGATTTTAGTAAGTAATATGTGGTTCAATGAGATGAAAATTATTTTTGGTGAATGGTAACTTTTTACTTTTATTTACCACGGTTAAAAGTGAATAGGGTAATTAAAGGTAAAAATGATATTATTATTACTCTAACACATGTCCTAATTCTATTGGATAAGTGTAATTAGACCAAAAAAACCTTAGGAATAAAATATGACCATTTAGGCCCACTTTTATTAGATTAGGAAATTTATTAGTAATTTATTTAAAGAAGGGTTAAAATAGTTAAAATCAATGCTTAATAAGTAAATAATTTTTAATATAGGGTTATACATAAGATAAATTCGACTATAAATATTAATTAGAAAGATAAATAATTTTCCTACATAATGGTATTTTATTTGTAATTTTTAGACCTTAAATAATTTAATTTATTTATGACACAAAGATGATGCAGTAATTATCTTATTAATGAAATATTGACATAATTGATGTTATAAATACCCAAATAAATGTAATTTGAGACTTTTTATGAATTAAATTAATTTTATATGTTAATATGACATGTTATTACTGATTTAATTAACTTATTTTGAACTAATCATTCTATTATGATTTTCACAAAAATCAATTACTAAATACTGTCAAAATTGACATTAAATAGTTTTTAAAACAAATATTATATTATTAATTGTTATATTATTCCTAAAAATCTAATGTTCGGAAAAATGAGTTATATAAGGTTATATATATTAATAATAAAGAACTTGGGGTTCTTTTGGCTTGTTATAGTAAGTTTATTTACCTTATAGTATAAGAACACAAGAAGACACGGTAAAAGTACAATTATCTAACTTAAAGTTAAATATAAATTATAAGGTTAAAATAGGAAGCTAAAATTGTATAAAATGTCACCTCCCCCCCCCCTCTTCCTCACACCACTTTGACCCTTAAAGCTCGGCCAAACCCTACCAATATATCCTCTCCACTTCTCCAGAGACATCCTATAGGTCCTGGTCTTCTTCAAAGACCAATTTTAGTGCCCTAAAAGGAGATCTCAAAGAGGCGCTTAAAAGAAGAGGTAATGTCCGTTACCAATTCTTTCAACTTTATTTCTTCTTCCACTTATTATTCTTTAGTTGTTTCATTATGAAGTAATAACATCAGTATAAATCATATACTGATATGTTATTATAAGTATGAAACAACCCTATTTCACCATCTATCCATCCTACGGAAAATGAAATCACCACGCGTGCGTACGTACAGAATACCGTCTCCATGCCGTGGTGTAATCTATTTTCCACCACCACCTTACTTGGATAGGTATAATGGTGTAAATAATGAATATAAATTATTATTTGGAAGTGATATTTATTCTGAAATAGTATACATACACTCCAATACAATTCCACGCTCATAGGAATGATATCATCGCTCGTGCGTACGTACGGAATACCGTCTCCACGATGTGATGCGACTCGTTCTACTTGATCATCATTGAATAATGATTATATAAATGAATTTAATGAATGAATATGATATATATTATACTAATACCATTCTGGAAATGAGGTATCTATAACCTAAAAAGAAAAATAAGAATTTATTCGACAAAACATGCATAAGAACAAAAAGTAATAAACACCTGAATAACAAGTAGTAATGAAATATTACTAATAAGAAGCTAAGAATATAACCATATATGATATAATAAAAATACATATGATTCTGGAATAAGTCAATAACATTATTTAAATCATTATACAGGAGGTTCAGACACTTACAAAGCAAATCGGACCTATGGTAAGGGAAAATATCACAATCTTATTTTTATCCGAGATTTTTTATACTTTGGTATTTAATGGGGTGTATTTTATCATCCACATCCATGTTTCCTCAATATGTAATATTATTTCCATCCACCTACAATTTTTTAAATCCAATTTTACCCTTAGGTGAGTTTTTAGTAAAAGATATGAAAGGAATCTTTTGTCATTTTTCGTACGAGGTACTTTTTGACTTTTCCGTCAAAAGTATGAGAAAAATGTTTTTTTAAACTTATATGGAATGAATGGATTTTTAAAACAATATTTCCAAGAATATTCCTTTAAAAATTTTCAAGTTTATTTTTAATCAACTTCTTTTAGTTTAAAATTGTATGACATGTTAAGAAAGGAAAAATGTTTTTGATGTAGAAAGGATATTTTCCTCAAGAATGGAGTTCAAGAGTTTTATCAAAATTATTTTCCATATATGATTATATAGGGTTCTGTTTCTATCCCTATTATTACATGGATTTGATTATATTGTGATGGAAATATTTTTATGAATTCCTTTATCTTATATGAATTGTTTTATGATGTCACGATGTTTTGGATTCCCATTTTTATTACATGGGTTATGCTATGATGTATGGTTTATGATTTTGTGGCACACATAAGAATGGTATAATTATGAGATGGGTGGGACCTAAATCTCTCTCCAATGCATTGGGTAAAGATTTTATATCTCATGAGATAGAAATGGATGGAAGGGCAGGTTAAACCGGTTCAGTGAAACATGACTGAAACAAGGAATGAACTCGGTTCAGAAATGGACTTTGTCCACTAAGATAGTCTTGGAAATGAGTCTTGAATAAAAAGAAATGATTCTCTATGATTATGTGTGTATGCCACAAAGCTTCATGTTTTATGTTATTATTATTGTGATTACATTTCACTACTATGATTTATCCCATGTTATGATATTATGATCTCTTTTGCAGGTTAAGATTTCCAAAATGATATGTTCTTATGAATATGATGTGATTGATATTTCTTTTGTTTACCCTTACTGAGCATTTGAGGTCACCCTTTTATGTTTTTTTTACCCCAGGATATAAAGAATGGTTTTAGGTAAGAAAAAAAGGGAAGAACTTTATGGGAGATGTTGAAGATCTTTTACCACGATTAGAAGATTATATTCCGAGTTTCCAAAGACACTAAACTACTATGGTCCTTGTGTGTGTGTTTTTGTAATGTACTAAGTATTCTGCAAAAGTAATGCAATGTCTATGTACGTCAATCTTAGGTTCTCTACAACTATTCTCTATCTATGGAACACATGAAGTGTGATCCGCCTACATACATCATTCTTCATTACATATAGAGAAACATGTTGATCCAAAGTTGGTGGTAGTATTAGTAAACCTCATGGAGGTAGAACCTCATGTGCATGCTCTTGAATAGAAGTGTTGTCACTAGGTATATCATCATCATGATGAAAATATAGATTATTAGCTGTATATTTTTATATAGGTATCATACACATATCCAGATGCACCATGATCAAAGAGCATACCTAGGGATCTAACAAAAGGAAATAAAAATCATAAACCATTTCTATATGAATCAAGAACTGATATTCTCCCTCCAACCAGTGCATATATGCACCGATCCAATAATAAGGTTATCATTGGACTTTTGAATGAATATGTTGGATGTTGGACCATATCTGTGTTATCTACCATGATATTCATACTTAAGAAATATTAACACTTTTGTTCCTATTTTCTAAACCAAATCTCCTAGCTAGGATATCCTAAAAATATTTTCATAAGATGAGTAATTTGATATCACTCAATCAAAACTTAACACACCCCGGCCTGCCAAACCAAAATTATATTGAGTGAGACAACAAAAGACCAGAAACAATAGACCATGGGTTAGTAACTAGTGACAAGTAGGCATATCACACACATGGGAGGCCTTATCCAAAGGTACTTGTACATATTGACATGTCTCGAAACACAAATAAAATATTGAAAGGAATGAAATTATTTATTCCAAATATGTGTGAATGAATATAATCACACATCAGAGTATGCGCATATTTTTAGAATGTATAATGTTCCAAATAAAAGGATAATAACAACTGTAAAATAGTCTGACCTTGTAGTGAGGAAGTGAATAATATCAAGATGAATCTTTTTGAAACAATTATGGTCTTTCTAGAAAAACTATTCTGATGTGATGAAACTCAAAAGTAAATACCCAAAGAATCAAATAGATGAAAATTATAATATAGGATGATAACAAAACAAATATTCTCAAGGATAGTGTAACACCCCGACCCCTCTAGGCTGGAGTTGGTGCATTACTTGTGATATGGGCATGGTTAGAAGGAATAAAAATCCAGAAGGAATGATCAGTTTAGTAGTCTTGAAGAAACTAGATACATAGATGTCTCTCAAATTACATTGGAAAGGTTTACAAAATACAATACATAATGAAAAATAAAACTGCAACCACATGAACTCAATAAATGATCTCTTCTTTGTCACCTGTTGAAAGTAAACATTGAAAGAGGTGAGCTCAAACGCTCAGTAAGGGTTACAAATAGTAGAAGCATGAGTACAAAAATAAGTGAATCATAATCAATCTAGCATAATCTATACGACATAATGAGTAAATGAGAAACTAATTCCATTAATAAACTGAGAATGAAACTGCATCCATAGATTTTGTCCTAGGGAAAACCTCATGGATAATAATAATAACTGATAATGAATAAAGAGAATGCGTATTAATTGGATGTCATGAATCTGGATCATGAAACCATAATACCGTAAAAACGGTTTAGTTCTATGGGTAGAAACACGTCTGATTTTTTGGAAACAAACTCGAAGGGTTTGTCGCCAAACTGATTTGTCTCATGAGACCTACCGATGCATCGAGGTGCTATAGCGGGCCCCACCCACAACTTCATGTCCAATTAATTATTTATACATTGATTCAACACAAGATAAATATTCCTTTTCAATATCCATATAGAGTAGAGAATAAAGATTCATCAATAATTCCGTAGTTAAAATAACTTTCCAAATATATACCGTATGTAAAATTGTATACGGTTTAGGCTATAAACATATCCATGTTTCATGAATGTTGATATTTTCCAGAATTATAATTTCCAATGAAAAATGATCTTAAATGGGTAGTATACACAACACATAATAATTATTTGGTGCACAATACAAAGTAAGTCACAACGAACTTGGAAATTGACACAAAGCCCATTACCACATTGTAATCAATCGTTTCGTGTGACCAAGAATTAATAATTCTCAAATGAAGAATTGAATACCATGAAAATAAAGAGAATAATGATATTATATATCAAATGGTAGTACACATATACCACATTCAATAAATAAGTGGTGAACAATGGAAATATCACAGAATTAAAAGTGAGATTAGAAACCCCTTACCTTTTGCTTGAGTGTGTTCTTCTTTTGTTTTAATGACCTGAATAATAAAATTTATATTCATTAATTAATAAGTAAAAAACCTCCTATACATGTAATTAATTTATTATAACCTTATTAGGTTCATTCATGGCCCTTTTAATGGGTTTAAGAGGTTCAATTTTATTGTTTTCGAAGCATTTTCTTCCTTTGTTTTCATGTTTCATTTACTTGATCTCATGATTGGAAGATCATTTTGAAATGTGGATAAATATCCAGATTTGATAATATATATTATTATTAAAATTAAAGTGATATAAATGATCTTATAATGATTATAGTTTATATACATGAGGATGAATCATTAGTTAAAAGTTTTTGATAAATGCTTGGATTTAGCTTGGTAGTTTTGTATACAATGAACTCGTTTTGTATTAATATTCCATATTATGAGGGTGTAATGATTACCAAACAATATTGAGATAAAATAATTCTATACTTATCTAGTCGAACCATTAAAATTGTTTAATGATCAGTAATGATGAAGAAAGTGAAGAACGAAGCTATGTCATCCCCAAAGGTTATAATTTAGAACCTCATGGATGTTGATTTCGTTTATAAAAATAAAAGGGAGGGAGAAAGAATATTGATGATAGTTCTTCCATTCACATGATATAATTCCAGTATATATATGATAATAGCATTTATCATGGTCATTTGGACAGAGGAGGTGATGATATAAAAATAAAACAAATGAACATGAAAAGAAAAGAAAAGTTGAGAGATCATTTATGAAAATTCGGCAGCCTAACAACGTCACTTAAAATATAATAAAGTAAAACGATGAGAAAAAATGGCTATATAATCATATTGAAATAAAAAGGATAGTAATAAGAATAAATAAAATAAAACCCCAAAATATGTGAATGGAATTTCAAATAGCTAACATAAAAGAAGTGTTTACATAAAGAAGAGAATTAAGGATTCTCATACCTTGTAGAATAACTCCTAGATCATGAAGGATGGGACCTTGGGGGCCTAGAATAACCTTGGGAGGACTCATAGAGAGGTAAAACCACCAATTATTTGAGTATTAGGGATTTTGAATGAATGAAAATGAAGGGGGTGAGTGGGTATTTTTAGTAATCAAGAGAGAGTTTTTTATTAATTAAAAGGGACACCTCGTCCGGGGTTTTCGGAAAACCATGGGCTTTCCCATGGTATTTTACAATGGTTTAAGCCACTTAGGACACCTCAGGTCATAAGTTACTGTACAAAAGTCAACCATACTTTTATATTCAATTATTACATCATTATGATGTCATTAAACTACAGAAAACTCAAAACTGTATTTTTACTATTCATAAAAAATTCATGTATTTTAGAAAAATCCCAAAAATTTAACCTATCCATTTTTTGACATGTAGAAATCAAAAAATCAACACCATTTTTCAAAATAAATTTTCTAAATATTTTTAATTTAATTTTTAAATAAATTCACAGTTAATTCAAAAAATAAAATTCTTAAAGTGCAATTAGTTTTATTTCTCATTAAAAAACTAATTAAGATAACATTATCTTATTTCCTTAAAAAATGAAATAATATTATTATTTACTATTCATAAGGGTCATTTTACTATTCATATTACTATTCATAATTATATGTTACTATTCACCAGAAATCAAGTTTGTTCTATCAGACTCCAAATGACTTAATGATCAGAACTCTAAACGACCATTTTTTGAAATTCAAAACATTGAAGTGGAAAAATTATATTTAATGTATGGGTTTTTACTATCTCTTAAATAACCTAGTGTTGTTTCGATGGAACACAATGATGAATAGAATGTATTTAACAGAAAAACAACATAAAATGTTTAGGGTGATATAGATAGACACCTGATATCTATTTAAGGAAATAAACATACTACTAGAACATAATTATGCTCAAAGCATTATAGTAATTCTCATTTAAGAGTACACACTCCTCTAGTCTTGCTAATACTGATGGAACTCATCCAAGTTATCATTCTATTTTGGACACACCAAAAATAATTAAACTTTGGAACTTAGAAGTTGTAGATACACATATAGGGGGTCAAACCCATGGCCTATGTGGGATTCCAAACCCTAGTTAGAGTACTCCATTAGGATGGGGATCACATTCTGTGGAAGTTCTGAACGATATACCTGACCCATCCTAGGGAAGAATGATAGAAGATCACACCAGATTCCACAAATAGGGATACATAACTCTATCCATAACTAACCCATAGATTATATGAACCATACAATATACCAAAAATGGATGTCTCACTCCACACTCATTGGGATGGAATAAGGAATATCTTTTGAAAACCAGTCTTAATATACATGGATATTAAATAATTTTAGGTTAATATTCCCCACATTTAAAAAGTACATGCCCAAGGACCATAATATTTTACTATCTTTGGAAATGTGGAACACATTAATCTAATTTGGGGAAATATCTTCAACATATATCATAAAGATATTCCTCTTTAATAAACCTTTTTAAAACCTATATTCATGACATGGGAAAAGGAAATATAAGAAAGGATGATCTTTGATACTCATTAAGGGTAAATAAAGGAGATTATTAAGAATAAAAAAAGATTAATAGTATGATAATATAAGCATAACATTGGAAAATCATACCCTAAATATCAAGGAACATAATCATGAATCATGACATAAAGAATGGATGTTCCTAAAACATGGATCATATGGAAATCAAGAGAACAATCCATGAAATCATAACACATTAATAAAAAAATATAATTATTGGAAACATATAATCAAATAAAAAAATTCACTATAAGTCAAGGATCATTTTCAAAACTTATCAGGGAACATCATGGGGGCTACACCTATAGGGCGGGACACACCACCATCTCTAGTCATAGACCATTCCTTATAATCAAATGTGTTCACTCCAAAAACCATATTTTTATTCAAGGATCACTACCAAGACCATATTAGTAGTCAAGGTTCTCTCTAAAGACCATATTAGTAGTATAGGTTCACTCCTAAGGTCATCCTAATGGATAAATTACTTAAGTGAACTCCCCATTCCAACCATGTCCATCTCATGAGATATAAATCTCCACCCAATGAATTGGGGGGGATATTGGTTCCAGTTATCTCATAATAAAATCATATAAAAATTATATATATGTCATAAAAAATCTTATCATAACCAATGACATGAAATTGGTATGTTAAAAATGTCATCATATCATAACACGTATAAAGGATATAGGTTTCATAATCATTTCATCAAATCACTAACCATGAATAAAAGTTGGTTTCATAAGCATATAACTTGTGGAAGATAAAAGAGTTTCATAAATATATAACTTATAAAAGGGAAATTTGATTTATAGAAATATTTCTATAAAAACATAAACCATTTAGAAAAAGAATACAAATGGATCCCTTGTATCATATCCCAACAAATTCAAGACCAACACAAACATATTTCATATAATATAAAAAATAATTTTGGGATATATTTTAAAAAAATTCATGATGAAAATATAATTTCATCATTGAGAAAGTTATTTTAATACATAATTCTCTTGAAACCCATTTTCTTTTAAAATAACCTTGAAAACATATAATGGAATCTAGTAAACATTTTGAAAACCTTATTCCTCGAAAACATATAAATAAACATTGACGTATTTTCGGGAAAAAAATTCTTTTAAAACATATAAAGGGTTATTAGAATCATTTTGGAAAATTTTTTCTTTGAATACTTATAATTAAAGCATGAAAACATTTTGAAAACTATTTTCATGGAAAACACTTAAATGGTGTTTTATTTTTTTGATATTTTTTAAAAAAATAATTAAAATAATAAAATAATTTTACTTAAAAATTAGAATAAATTTTCATTTTAAAATAATTGCATTTTTTTAGAAAATATAGTTTTTGAGTAAAACAGATTTTCGCCCAAAGAGTGAAACAAAGTTAAGTTTTCATAATAACATTTTATTAAATTTACTGAGTACCAAAGAGTGAAAAATCGTACCAATACTTTAATATTTAATTGATAACCATAGGATAACAAAATTACTCATAGTTCATGAAATATGGATCATATGATTCCATCCATGGAATCATAATCATAAATAATCTCGAAAATGAAGAGATTGTATCAATAAACTCTTACCACATTGGTAACAATGAATCATAAAACCCTGAGATAATGGAATTAAAAAAATCTTAAAATATCATGAAAATAAGTTGATTAATGGTTAAACATGTCAAAGGGTATTATATACTGCTTGTAAAAGAATATGACTTCATAACATAACATGTGTCTTAAAGAAGTCAAATTGAAATAAAGTTACGTTACCGATTTAATAACTTTAGATTTGTAAAACACCATGAAATAGATATCATAAAATGTATATATATATATATAAAAAATTAAGTATATTAATAATTGGTGAAATTATTGGGTAGTATATATATCACAGAAATGAAATTAGTGGAAAATAAGGCATAAGTTTTATCGAAATAATGTAAGACTCGAAATCCCCGTACTACATGGTAACATTTTAATCGTGAAATATAATAAGGATTAAATAAAATTTAAAAGTTTATATCATGAAATAAATGATATTTAATATATAAAATTTCAAATGGAATTATATACGCAACCCAATAAATAATAAGTATTGAATATAGCATATATCTCAATGAAATAAAAGTGATATGAGGAAACCCTGACCTTAAGTCTTCAATTTCTTTGTACAAGTTCAATCATCAATTATAATATATATAAGTTTATAATACATATACCACTGTAACATAGTATTACATATCATAAGAAATATTATTTTATTATGGTTTTATATTATCGTTTATTAAAAATTACTTGTTTATGTTAGGTTGCTGGTAGTAACTGGTTTGTTTTTTGTATATGTTTGGACTTTTTATTCTTGATCCCCTTAAATATTTCATGATTTAATTTTTTAAATAATCAAAAAATGATATAAATAAAATATATATTCATTATATAATTATTTATAATAATATCTAAAATATATAAATATGAAATGGGATACAACATTCATGGAGACGATAGGGCGTACATACGCATTAATGCTGTTTCCGTTTTCTTGTCATATTGAAAGAAAGAAAGAAAAGAAAATATATGTATATATATATATGAATATATGTTATAATTATATTATAATTATTATTTAATATATATAATATAAATCTTCTAAACCCATTCATAATATATTCAATGTAATGTGTGAATGAATCAAATCGCTTTGATGAGGCGGTAGTCCACACGTCTGAAAATGATGTTACCGTATCCACAAAAATAGTAATCATGAATGTATGTGTTATATAAACAATAAAAAATAATAAATATATAATAAACATAATATGTATCATATAATAATATTAATTCCATCATTATTATGAACCATGATATGTGGTAAAGGATGAATGAATGATATCAATTCATGAGGTGGTAGTCCGACGTACAGATGAATGATAATTGAATATCCCATTTGATGGAAATTTTTGTGAGTACAAGATGAAAAATTAAAATAACAACAAATAAATATATTTAAGATACTATGGTTATTATATAATAGTAGAATAATAATAATTGTATCGATGTAGAATGACATAAATAAAAAATGCTTATTAAAATATGTTATCTCTTTTTTGGGTAATTCCTTTTGGTTTTCACGAAAGGACTAGCTTGGATTAATTTATACCTAATGATATACTTCTAGTATTAGATTAAGAATCTAGGAAACCTTTTTTAAATGGTTTGGATGATCCAAATGTCTTGATAGGTGTGAATAAGAGATGGGTGGTGGTGAGTTCCCTTTTATTGCAGAGGAGTGGTCACATTTTTGTAAATATAATAAGGTAATCACTATTAAGAGGTATTCCTTATATAATATGACTCCAATAATGGTAAATTTTTTCCAAGGGAGTATATTTACTAAACAAGTCCATAAAATGTTGTTTTAAAATGTTTTTATGTTTTTCCCCTTAAGATAATGTTTATCTAATAAGTAAACTTTATTTTCCTTAATTGCTGCAATTTATTTTATTTAACATCACTAATATTTTAGTTAATTTTTTTACATTATTAAAATTATAAATCATGAATCCATTTTTCAAAATAATAAATACATAAGGATCAAAAATTAATTTAAAATTAATCCCATAGATGTGACGAGACAAAGTGTTTTTGAAGTGAAAATGTTCAAAAGTTTGAAATATTTTTATATCCAATTTCATTGAAAAATGGAACCCAATGAATTATATTTTATTAATAGATTTATGTTATATATAAATATATTTTAATATAAATTTAAAATATAATTTTACTATATAAATATGGTAGACTAAAATACATTTTTCAATTTAAACTCATTGTTTTTTACTATTCATCAAAAAATGAAAATTCTCATAAAAATTCCAAAGATAAACGCAATGTAAAATTTTATATTTATATTTATAAAATTATATTTAAAATATGTGAACCATTAAAAGGTGAAAAAATTACCTTTTAGAAAAATATTTATCTTTTTGTTTAATTCTTTTATTAGTATATATTACCTATAAAACACATAAGAATAATTTTGATTAGTTTAATAATTAATATATATATATATATAATATTTAATGAAAAATAATTATCAATAGTGGTCAAATTAATTTGTTGAGATAGAACATGTTTGATTTCATAAATATAGTTTTCTAGAAGATGATTTTAAATATATTCAAGCTGGTTTTGTTTTCATTGGCCACCAAATTATTATTATTATATACATGTCTAAAACATATTTTAATAAAATAATTAATATTATTTATAACCACTATTCAAAACTAGGTGGTGTATTATATCTTGGTGGATTTTGTATTTTTTGGCCAAGAAAGAAAAAATATAGCTTTTCGTTGAGCACCACAGAAGCAAAGTATGCTATAGATACTCAAGCATGCAAACAACTATTGTGGATGAAGAAAAATATTGATGATATGTGACTTGAAGTGACATTTCCAATTGAAATCCATTGTGATAATTCACGTTCTATAAATCTTAGAAAAAAACCAGTCTATCAGTCAAGGACTAATCACATTGAAATAAAATATCATTTTATAAAGGAGAAGGTGGAGAAAGGGATTAGGACGTTAGAGTATGTTCTTTAATAACTATAGTTTAAAACATCCAGACAAAGGCATTACCCAAATAAGCATGTGAGAATCATTGACTGGATCTGGGAGTTCAATCAACTCCCTGTTGTTGAAAAATTGTGAATTTGGGACCACCTTTCTCCGAGGTATGCTTTATTTTGCCAATTATATTTCTCTATGTTCTTTAATCTATTGCAGACCCCAAATGAGTAACCTTTTAATTCATTGAGAAATTGGGAGAACATATTACTATTAAAGGGGGATAATTTTTTGCAAAATAAGTGAGAAAATTTCTTTTTGAAGACATGATGGAAAGCTAATAGGTGGAGTAGCGAGGTAGGGGAGCAATAAGATTAATGGACAATTAAATCGGGAAATGATTGAAGTGATTGATAAAAGAAGATATATCATGTCATCGATAGTTCATTATGAAAGGAGTTGATTGGTTTCAATAATTGGTGTTAGTAATGAAGTGATTCATTGATGAACTTTTAATCCTACAATTGTATCTCACACCGAGAATTGCACATGTGGGATTAGAGTATGTGTTGAGTAAATCCATGATCACTATCTGAGTCAAAAGAGGTGAAGGGTGGTGAAATATGGATGAAGCTATAAAGTTGTTTCAAATTATGAATGAATTTTCAACAAACCCAAAGGAATTGATTTTGTGGAAACAATCCCTCATGGTATCATTGATGCATTTTTGGGTTGATTGTGTTTGTTGACAAAGAGGGGTTTTTTTGGCCTGTTGTGGTGTCCTAGAGATATTTTTGACAACAAATATTGACAAAGAACGATGATAATGAAATTAAAGATATACAGGTAGTATGAAAATAATAAATATAATGTGGCACTATTTTCTGGTGTTTTCCATATTTTTGGGGTCCAAAATTAGAAAATGAAGAAATATGTTGTTGTCAAAGGAAGTTTTGCGTAAGATTAATAGATATTTGGAAACATGCACCCAAGGAATTTGGATCAGAATGTCAAAAATGGAAGAGGAATTATGTAACAAACCAAGCTTCCAGGGTACACTTCTCTTTGAATAATACAATAGCGTGTGTTGTACGCAACTTCAAGTTCTAACACACACCACAACCAATAAAACTAGCCCTTATAAATAGTAATACCCACTTTTTGAAATTTTATACACTTTATCTTTCAAAATGGACTTCATTTTTGGATTTTCAATATCAAAATTATCTTAGGGTGATTTTTCGGTACTTTTTGGATAACATTGAAATTTTGATGAATAGTGAAAATTACTAAATTTTAATTAAAAACAACATTTTTAATTGAAATAAATAAAATTGAAAAATTATGAAATCGAGTTATTTTAGTGTATAATTAGATTTTATTTTTAAAATTTAATCCAATGTTGGACATTGGACATAATTTGACATTTAAACTAGAAATAAGAAAGTGTCAATCTTTTGATAGTTATTATCTCTTAAAAACACGCCTTTTGTTTTAACAACTAGAAATAATTTTAAATTTATTTCTGCCACTTCTATGTTTTGAATTTAGAAAAATGGATTCCATATTTAGAATCAGGAGGTCAACATTCAGTAAATAGGTAACTTTTATTTTTAGACATTTTGAATAATTACTTCGGTAAATATTTTATTTACCACGGTGAAAAGGTAAATCCAATAAATAAGGGTAAAAAAATAATATAATAATAATAGTAATACATTACCCTAAAACATGTAATAAACATATTGTTTTATACATGTCTGACCATAGGCATATTTGGGTCAATTTTTGGGACACCATGGATCCACTTGTAAGTGATAATGACACTTTATATTAATTAAGTTAAAGAAAATACAAAAATGACATAAGCATATATCTTTTAGAAAACCAATTTTTACGTAGAGTTATATATGTTATATTTTCAACTATAAATATTCATTAGAAATATAAAACTATTTCCTACATAATGGTATTATATTTATATTTTTTAGACATTGAATAATTAAATTTATTTATGACACAATAATGATGAAGTATTTCCCTTAATAATAAAAGAATCAAATAATTGGTTTTATAAAAGTTAAAATAAATATAATTTGACAGTTTTGAGGACATAAAAGAATTTTATTGGTTAATATTACATGATAGGATTTCTTAAATGAATTTTATTCTAATTAATAATTTTTTAAGACTTTAACAAAAATCAGTTATTAAATATTGTCAAAATTGACATAAATAAGATTTTAAAACAATTATTATATTATTAATTGATATTATATTCCTAAAAATCTAAGGATTGGCCAAAATAATTATATCATGATAGGTGTATCATTAATGGACCTCTTATGGTTCTCTTGGATGTATATAGTAAGTTTATTAACTATATAATATAAAAATACAAACTGTCATGGTAAAGGTCAATCTAATTAACTAAGAGTTAAAAATAAAAGATAAGGTTAATATAATGACCCAAACCTGTCTAAAATCTATTGGTTTGGATTTCAACCAATCCCTAAATTATACTTTTAATAATCCACTTTGGATCCATTAGAAACCAAATATGAATTTATTATAAATTAATACGTTAGGTTTTTCCTAAAGAGCCCCTCCTCCCCCTTATAAAAGGACACAACTTCAATCCAATTATTCACACCTACAAATCCTTTTGGTTCGGCCAAAACCACCCCAAATACTCTATCAACTTCCGTCACTTCAACCTAGAGGCCTTATTTTTATCAGAAAGCCAACCTATGAATCCATTTTGATCAAATCCAAAGGAAGAACCCGAAGAAGAGGTAATGTTTTCACCACCTTTTTTCAAGTTCCTTTCTTCCTCAACATCATCTTTCTTTGATGTTTACTTTCTAAAATAATAACTCCAGTATCTTCTATATACTATGATGTTATTATAAATATGGTAAAATAATATTCAGTATTCTATCCATGCTTTGAATGACATGTCACCATACGTGCGTACGTACGACTTACCATCTCCACGTCATGGTGTAATTGTTATTCAAAAACATTATTATTTGGATGGTTATTATAATGATATGTAATTGATATAAATAATAAATATAACATGATAATTATTTTTTATATATGATATACCATCCAATTATATATTATTTTAATACCAAAAGAATGATATTGATGCTCGTGCGTACGTACGGACTACCGTCTCCACGAACGCGATGAGATTCATTCCCCATCGTATCCATGTAATTATAATTCTCATTTTATGATTAAAAATAATATTTCAGGACTTGATATCATTCTGGATATGAAAAAGATAAAAACTATCCATATCAAACACGGCTTATGTAACAAAATATATAAAATAAAACTATTAAGTTAACACCCGAAACGATGATAATACTAAGATATTATTAACAAACCAATGTTAAAAGATCATATGTGATATCATATTAAAGTATATTATTCTTTTATAATTTAATAAAAACTATTTCACCATTATACAAGAGGTAAACATTCCCTCAACCAAGAAAAGTACAAGGTAAGGGTTTATTTCCCAATCTCTTCATTATCCGAGGTTGTTTATACGTAATTATCAACTGGGGCCTCTTTATCATCCACATCCATGTTTCTTAAAAATGTATTTAAAAACATTCTAAATATTTTAAAAAATATGGGTTAGAGTAAGTTATACAATTTTTAGTCTTTTTATAAAATGGTTTGAAAGGAATTTTTCTGGAGTTTTCCAAACAAGGCCCTTTTTAAACTTTTCGACAAAATTAAGGTGAGAATGTCTTTTTTTAACGGCGGGTGTGACTATTTTCCGCCGTTATTAAATCGTCTAAGCTTCCCTTACAATATTAAAAGAATATTATCAAAGTAAATTTTTTCTTATATAATTATGTGACTTTAAAATGATTTCAAAAAAGAGATATTTCTCTCAAATAGTTTTGATTTCATCTATGTCAACATAGTTTGATGGATTTTAAGATTATTTGAAGTTGATTTATTATGATACAAAAATTCCATATTATATTGAAGGTTTTGTGATATGTCTCACAGTGGATTTGTTATTTTTATACCATTCATGGTTTATGGAGAAAGTATTGACATTTCGTATGCTTGTTTTAACACGAATGTTTATGTTATGTTTAAAACTATTAATATGAGGAATGAATTGGACTTAATAAGTGATGGGTGGAGCCCGCTATAGCTCCTCGATGCATCGGTAGGTCTCATGAGAGAAAATAGTGTCTTGGAACGAGGCCTTGACAAAATCTTATTTGTATTCTTGGCACGACGCCTTGGCTGCGTGGTTATGATAGTCTGGCATTAGGCATTCCATCATTATGAAAGTGGTTATTGATATTGTATGTGATTATTCGATTAGTAGAATATCCATGTGATTAAGTAAATGAAATTATTTCATTTTATTTCTTCTATATTATGCTGAAGTTTAAGTTTAAAAGACTTTTGTTTTAGTTATACATTGCCTTAAATGTTTATGCTTATTTAAGAATGTTCCCGCTATATTGTTATCCTTACTGGGCATCTGAGCTCACCCCTTTATATGTTTTATTTTTCCCAGGATGTGAAGAAGTATTTTATGAATGGACTGTAGCGATTGTATAAGGGGATATGAGTGTGGAGTATGGAGACTGCGTTTATGAAGTTTTCATTTTATGATGTATTGTAAACTTTATGAATGTATCTAGTGTTTCCAATTCTACTAAACTAATCAGTGTTTCAAGACTTGATCTTTTTTGATCATGCCAATATTATGTAATATTGTACCGACTCTGGGTAACTGGGGTCGGGGCGTTAGAGTTGGTATCAGAGGAAGTTTAGTACAAACCTTGGAAGCTATATTTAGATAAACTCTGATTAGAGCAAGTATCCCTAAGATAGAATTTGAGGATTAGCATAGAAGAACGTCCTAGAATTTTGGTATTGTAGAGATTTTGTGAGTTTTCCATGAAATACATCCCTATCTGGATACGAGCAGGTAGAGGAAACTCTGGGACAAATGTGACAAGGGGTAAAACCCAAAAACACCAATCTGAGCTAGACTTAAACGGGAACTGGTTCATGAGAATGGGCCTTGCTGCACTCTTGGTTACGAAACTCCCGTGGGATATGCTTAGGAAAATTATAATTTTTATTACAAATAATTATAAAGGGTTTTTGAGTATATAATTCCTCAATGAAAACATCTTTATGATTATGGATTATGTCCATAAAATATTCAATTTACGTTAGGTATTTTACAAGTTTGGAATTATTCATTACAATTTATAAACAGACCTAGTTTATTCCATTGTATAAAAATGGCACCAAGTAGAAGAAATGTGAACTCTAGCAATACGTATGATCCAAAGAGTAAGAAGTATCATATATTTTAGGGTATTAAGCCAAAATTTAGATGGGAAATAGTCTCCCATGTATTCTCAACATATAAAGAAATAATATCATTTGTTAATAAGATAAGTAAAAAATTCCCTGCACCCTATGGATTTGAAGTGAAGTAAGAGAAGAAAAGGATGGAAGAGAGGAATATGGATAAAGGGGAGAGGGAAAATAATAATTTTCCCATTTGTGATAACTATGGGAAGAAACTCCCTTGAACTTTCCTGAAGGGAATGGGAGTTTGTTATAAGTCTGGAGAAAAAGGACACCATGTACATGACTACAAGGGTATGAAAAAGGTATCAAATGTACAATGCTTCATCTGCAAGGAGTTGGGACACTACGTGAACCAATGTACAAATCATCAGAGTATGCCCCAAAAGATGATATTAGATAATAATCAAGTTATGATACTACCACATATGAGGAGGAATGATTAGAGTTATGATGTTGTTATTAGAGAATTATGTCATTTGAGTGTTGTATCAATAATGTACTAGTTATAATAATTATGGAGTATATAAGGATTGTACTGTAGTACGATTTCATTAATGACTTCAGATTGTGTATAACCATGAAAAGTGACTCAATAGTAGGTTAAATTTTTGGAAAATATATGGTTGAATGAAAGATAAACCATAATATGGTTCCGATACCGAGGTAGTGATTTTGGATTAACAAATGATTGATTTTGATAAATTATATTGGATATTCTTGACTACCTTGAAACTGATTAATGATTTTTATATTCCAAAATTGTTGGAGGTTACAACATTTTTTGATAGAAAGAGTATATCTAGTATTCTATAAGGAATAAGGGATCATAAATGTAATCAATAAGGTTTTATGGTAATTTAGGATGTTGCAGTGTTT
This sequence comes from Viscum album, assembly GCA_963277665.1. Lineage (NCBI taxonomy): Eukaryota > Viridiplantae > Streptophyta > Magnoliopsida > Santalales > Viscaceae > Viscum > Viscum album. Next base: position 806,314,323 of record OY728126.1, on the reverse strand, counting down.
TAAAAGAATACATGATGAAGGTGTTCCCATATGATTAATCAGAAAAAGGATCTCCATTGTGGTTACACACCTTATAAATTTTGGAAGGTGAGTTTGGACATAAATATTTTGGATAATTCTAGTTTTAGATAATTCTTGATTTCCATAAAAGGACAACCCGGAGGTCGGGCGACAACCCGTCAGGTCCGGCAAGGCTGCGAGACTTGAACCCGCAACCGAAGGGCGACAAGTGTGTGTCACATACCACTAGCCCACGTGATGTCCTATATTGACTAAAGTAGTCTTTTTTTATAAAAAATATTCTCGTAGATGAATTATAAATACATTTTTTTGAACCCTATATGAATAGGATAAATAGAATATTAATTTTAAGTTCTATTATCTTATAGAGTGAAAGATGAGTTTTTGGTAAAAATTAGTTAAAGGTTGGGACTCTGCTTGTAAAGTATATATTTTTCTTCTTCTCTTATTCTATGAAGAAATTAATTCTTATACTTTTGTGAAGGGATATTAAAACTAAAAATGTGTTAGCATAATACCATATGTTTTGTTGAACCGATGGTATTTTAAATCATCATAGATTGATGAATTTAAGGCCCTCAATTTTACACTTGTTTGTGATTGATGACCTCAATCACTAACTAATTTTTTTATGTTTTTCCCCCAATTATATGTCTCTAATTTCCACCAATGTTATCTTAATCGAGATCATAATTTGGTGGTGACCCTTTCATTTCCCTTTTCCTCTTATTAAGACTAAATTTTATTAACATAATTTCCGATGTGGGGTTTCCAAAAGGTATTTTCTATTTTAAACATTTTATTTTTGAAAAATAATTTCAAATTGCGAGGATGAAATTTATTGAAGGAGGGGAGAATGTAATAGCCCAATATTCCGCGGTACGCTTCTCTTTGAATAATACAACAACGTGTGTTGTACGCAACATCGAGTTCTAACACACACCACAACCAATAAAACTAGCCATTATGAATACTAATACCCACTTTCTGAAATTTTATACATTTTATATTTCAAAATGGACTTCATTTTTTGATTCAGAATATTGAAATTATCTTAGGGTGAATTTTTGGTACTTTTCGGATAACTTTCATATTTTGATGAATAGTGAAAATTTCTAAATTTTAATTGAAAACATATTTTTTAATCGAAATAATTAATAGTGATAAATTATGAAATTGAGTGATTTTAGAGTATAATTAGATTATATTTTTACCATTTAATTAAATTTTGGTCATTGGACATAATTTCACATTTAAACTTGAAATAAGCAAGTGTCAATTTTTTGATAATTATTATCTCTTAAAAACACGCTTTTTGTCTTAACGACATGAATTAATTTTAAATTAATTTTTTCCACTTCTGTGTTTTGAATTTAGACAAATGGATTCCATATTTAGAATCAGGATCTCTAAATTTTGTAAATAGGTATCTTTTATTTTAATACATTTTGAATAATTACTTCGGTAAATATTTTATTTACCATGGTCAAACGGTAAATCCAGTAAATAAGGGTAAAAAAATAATATTATAATAATAATAAATTACCCTAAAACGTGTCCTAACCCTATTAGTTGATACATGTCTGACCATGGGCATATTGTGGTCGATTTTGGGACCCCATGGATCCACTTGTAAGTGATAATGACACTTTATATTAATTAAGTTAATGTAAATACAAAAATGACATAAGCATATATCTTTTAGAAAACCAATTTTTACGTAGTGTTATATATGTTATATTTTGGTCTATAAATATTAATTAGAAAGGTAAACCGATTTCCTATATAATTTTATTTTATTTATAATTTTTACAGATTTAATAATTAAATTTATTTATGACACAATAATGATAAAATATTTTCCTTAATAATAAAAGAATCAAATAATGGGTATTATAAAATATAAAATAAATATAATTTGAAAGTTTTGATGACATAAAAGAATATTATTGGTTAATATTACATGTTAGGATTTCTTAAATAAATTTTATTCGAATTAATATAGTTGTTAAGAGTTGAACAAAAATAAATTATTAAATATTTTCAAAATTGACATAAATGAAATTTCAAAACAAGTAATATATTATTAATTGATATTCTATTCCTAAAAATATAAGGTTCGGGCGAAATAATTATATCATGATAGGTGTATCATTAATGGAGCACTTGGGGTTCTCTTGGTTGTATATAGTAAGTTTATTAATTATATAATATAAAAACACAATGTGACTTGGTAAATGTCAATCAAATTAACTAAGAGTTATAACAAAAAGATAAGGATAATATAATGACCCAAACCTGACTAAAATCTATTGGTTGAATGGATTTAAACCCTTCCGACTTTATAATTTTAATAATCCACTTTAGAGCCATTAGAAACCGAATATGAATTTTGTAACACCCGAGACTTTTATGTTATATAAATCATCAAAGGAATCTTTTTCTACACAACACTTGCTTGGCTTGCTTTACACGCAATCGCGACCTTCCTCGATAGCTTGCGTCGTACGCAATACCGAGTTTCACTAAACAACAATATGCTATTAAAACTAGCCGTTATGAATAGTAATAACCACTTTTTGAAATTTTATAAATTTTATTTTTCAAAATGGATTTCATTTTTGGACTCAGAATATCGAAATTAGCCTAGGGTGAAATTTTGGTATTTTTCTGAAAACTTTCAATTTTTGATGAATAGTGAAACCACTAAGTGGTAGGTTAAAAACTGAATTTTGCATAAAACTTAATTTTACCGCTTCTGTGAATGGAATTTCGAAAATCCGAGAGACACGGTTAATATCAAGCACTAAAATGTGGTTCAATGAGATGAAAATAATTTTTTGGTGAATAGTAACTTTTTACTTTTTTTACCGCGGTTAATAGTAAATAGGGTAACTAAGGGTAAATATGATATTAATATTACCATAACACATGTCCTAATTCTATTGGACAAGTGTAATTCGACCAAAAACAAACTTAGGAATAAAATATGACCATTTAGGCCCACTTGGATTAGATTAGGACATTTATTATTAATTTATTTAAAGAAGGGTTAAAATAGTTAAAATCAAAGTTTAATAAGTAAATCATTTTTAATATAGGGTTATACATAAGATAAATTCGATTGTAAATATTCATTAGAAAGCTAAAAAGATTTCCTACATGATGGTATTTTATTTGTAATTTTTAGACATCAAATAAGTTAATTTATTTATGACACAAAGATGATGCAGTAATTATCTTATTAATGAAATATTGACAAAATTGATAATATAAATACCAAAATAAATGTAATATAAGACTTTTTATGAATTAAAGTAATTTTCTAGGTTACTATGATATATTATTGTTGATTTAATCAACTTGGTTCGAACATATAATTCTGTTATGACTTTCACAAAAATCATATATCAAATAGTGTCAAAATTGACACAAAATAGTTTTTAAATCAAATATTATATTATTAATTGTTATTTTATTCCTAAAAATCTAAGGTTCGGCCAAATGACTTAGATAAGGATATATATATTAATAATAAACAATTTGGGGTTCGTTTGGAATGTTATAGTAAGTGTATTAACCATATAGTGAAAGAAAACAAAAAGACACGGTAAAAGTTAAATTAATTAACTTAGAGTTAAATCTAATTGATAAGGTTAAAATAATACCCTAAACTTGTCTAAATCCTATTGGTTGATAGGATTTCGACCCATCCCCACTTTAGATTCGAAATAAGACCCTTTGGAACCATTATAAACCGATTTTGACTTTAATATAAAATAATATTTTGAGATTTTCCTAAGGTGCCCCTCTCCTCCCTTATAAAAGGGCACCTCCTCCCCCTCCTCCTCACACCAATTTGAGCACTCAAGCTCGGCCAACCCCTGCCATATTCTCCTCTCCACTTCCCTAGAATAGTCCTAGAGGTCCTGGTCTTCTCCAAAGACCACTCTTAGTTTCTTAAGTGGAGGATTCAAAGAGGCGTTCCAAAGAAGAGGTAATATCCATTACCGATCTTTTCAATTTCTTTCTTCTTCAACTTCTTCTTCTTTAGTTGTTTCATGATAAAGTAATAACATCAGTATTACTTACATACTGATATGTTATTATAAATATGAAACAACCCTAATTCATCTTCTATCCATCCTACGGAAAAATGAAATCACCGCGCGTGCGTACGTACGGAATACCGTCTCCACGCCGTGGTGTAATCTATTTTCCACCATAACCTTACAAGGATGGGTATAATGGTGTAATGAGTAACTATATATGATTATTATGAAGTAATATTGATACTGAAATAATATATATATATACTCCAATACAATTCCACGATCATAGGAACGATATCATCACTCGTGCGTACGTACGGAATACCGTCTCCACGATGTGATGCGACTTGTTCTACATGATCTTCATTTAATAATGATTATATAAATGAATTGAATGAATGAATATGGTATATACTACACTAATACCATTCTGGAAATGAATTATCTATAACCTAAAGATAAGAATAAGAATTTAATCGACAAAACATGCATAAGAACAAAAAGTTATAAAGACCCGAGTAACAAGTAACAATGAAATATTACTAACAAGAAGCTAATAATATGACCATATATGATATCATATAAATATGTATGATTCTGGAATAAGTCAATAACATTATTTAAACCATTATATAGGAGCTTCGGACACGTACAAAGCTAATCGGACCTAAGGTAAGGGAAATATCACAATCTCATTTTTATCCGAGATTGTTTATTCGTAAGTATTTACTGGGGTGTATTTTATCATCCACATCCATGTTCCCTCAATATGTAATATTGTTTCCATCCACTTGAAATAGTTTAAATCCAATTTTACCCTTAGGTGAGTTTTTAGTAAAGAATATGAAAGGAATCTTTTGTCGTTTTTCCGTACGAGGTACTTTTTGACTTTTCCGACAAAAGTACAAAGAATGTTTTTTTTAACTTATACGGCATGAATGGATTTTTAAAACATTACTTCAAAGAAGCTTCCTTTACAAGTTTTCAAGTTTATTTTTAATCAACTTCTTTTATTTTAAAGTTGTATGACATGTTATGAAAGGAAAAATGTTTTTGAAGAAGAAAGGATATTTTCCTCAATAATTCAATTCAAGTGTTTTATCAAAATTATTTTCCATCTAAGATAATAAAGGGTTCTGTTTCTATCCATATTTTTACATTGGTTTGACTATGTTGTGATGGAATTATGTTTATGAATTCCTTTATCTTATATGAATTGATTTATGATGTCATGATGTTTCAAGAATCCCATTTTTGTTATATGTGTTATGCGATGATGTATGTTTTATGATTATGTGGCACACATAAGAAAGGATTCATTATAAGATGGGTGGGACCTATATCTCCCTCCAATGCATTGGGTAATGATTTTATATCTCATGAGATAGACATGGCTGGAACGGAAGGTTATTTCGGTTCAGTGATACAGGACTGAAACGAGGAGTGAACTCGGTTCAGAAAGGGACTTTGTCCACTAAGATAGTCTTGGCAATGAGTCATGACTAACAAGAAATGATTTTCCATGATTATGTGTGCATGCCACAAAGTTTCAAGTTTTATGTTATGGGGATCTCATTTTCACTTCTATGATTTATTCCATGTTAAGATATTATGATCTCTTTTGCAGGTTTTGATTTTCAAAAAGATATGATATGATTTTTATTTCCTTTATTTGCCCTTGCTGAGCATTTGAGCTCACCCTTTTATGTTTTCTTTTCCCCAGGTCAGGAAGATGGATATTAAGTAGAATATGCTAAAAGGGACCCTAGATATGATGAAATAAATGGGAGACACTGTAGAAGATTTATGAACCAGTTGTTTATGTTTCCCAGTTTCTAAAGACACTATACCTATACGGTCCTTTGTGGTTTTGTCATATGTTGTAATAAGTGTGCTTCAATTTTGAAGTATTAACAATGTATGTAAAGTGTGGACCGTTATAGTTGGTATCAGAGGAAAGGTATAGTCAACCTTTGGAAACTAGGATGTGAAAGCCTTAGTAAGAACCCTAAGAATAAGTCTAAGCATAGAACACAATCTTAGAAATGGCCATGAATAACCTAGGATAAGACCATAAGCATGAAAATTTTATTCTTGAATTATGTGGTTTCCTATTATAATTAGTGTTGCTCACACTATTCTTCTTGGTTTTAGTCAATGGATGGAACCCGAAGGAACCGTGTTAATGCGGAATGCGATGGGCAATGCAATGATTGTCCCCCTGAGCAACCAAACGATATGGGAGCTGGAATGCAAAATCTTGTAGCCATGCTCACACAACTTTCTCAAGCTATGAATCATGCAGGATTTCCAAACGAGCAAAGGAGGGAGCAACATTCTGTTGAATCCTTCATGAGGCAGCGTCCACCTTCCTTCAGCGGGTCTACTGATCCATTAGTTGCTGAACAATGGATTAGTACTACTGAAAAGATATTTTCAGTTCTTCAATGTTCTGAACATGATAAAGTCATCCTAGCAGTGTACCGTTTGGAAGGAGATGCTGATCAATGGTGGAATCTTGTTAAGAATACGAGGCAAAGGGATGAAATTGAGTCTATGGAATGGGACGAGTTCAAGAACTTATTTTTCAATAAGTACTTCCCTCGTATTCTCCGAAAAAAGATGGAGAAAGAGTTTCTTGAACTCAAGCAAAGGGATGATGAATCTGTTAGTACCTATGAAGCAAATTTTACAAGACTTGCAAGGTACGCTTCTGGTATTATTATCCAACCTGAGAGTAAGATCGATCGATTCTTTAGTGGCTTAAAGCCAAGTCTTCGAAGGGCGTTAGCCATAAGGGACTTCAATAGCTACGAGGAAATCGTTCGATGTGCTCTCAAAGTCGAGATGGAGATTGGAGTAACCCATCAGTCACATGGGTTTGATAAGAAGAGGAAGATGGAATTCAAAGAAAAATCTAAAGAGCACACGGAAAAGAAGATGAACTTTCCCTTATGCTCAAAGTGTGGAAAGAAACATGGAGGGAGTTGTCTTAAAGGGACAAGTAAATGTTTTAAATGTGGAAAGGAAGGTCATCGGGCATTTGAATGCCGTGATAATGGGAAGAAGATGTCTAATGATGCAAACAAAGGAAGGGATACACAGAATGAACCTGCTACACTTCAATGTTTCAAGTGCAAGGAGATGGGGCATTATGCCAATCAATGCCCAAATCCAAGGGTTGATGATGATGGTCGACGTCAACAAACTCTTAAGGCTAAAGACAAAGGAAAGTCACATGCAATTTCTATCAGCAAGGTGGAGTACGATAACGATGTGGTGAAAGGTACACTTACCATCCACTCTAAAGTAGCAAATGTTTTATTTGATTCTGGATCCACCCACTCTTTTATTTCTGAAAAATTTTCTAAGGGTATCACCGTATTACCTCAACAATTAGATGTTGAGTTAGCCGTGACAACACCTAATGGCACATCAATCGCATCAAAAGTTTATAATTCTTCTCCGATTGAAGTTTGTGGGAAAGTGCTTCCTGCAAATCTTGTGATCCTTCCTTTAGTGGAATTTGATGTGATTCTTGGCATGGATTGGCTTTCTCTACATGGAGCTCATATCAATTGCCAAAGAAGGGAAGTCACATTTCATATTCCAGATCAATCTACGATCGTCTATCAATGCAAGGATGAACATAACCTTCCAGTGGAAATTTCTTCCATCTTATGGGTATTGATTCCACTAAATGAAGGTTATTTATCTCAAATGGTTGGTGAGAAACTCACGATTAAGAATATGCCCATTGTACGGGAGTTTGATGATGTCTTTCCGGAGGAATTGCCGGGTCTTCCACCAAATCGTGAAGTTGAGTTTTCAATAGAACTCGTACCGGGTGCTTTGCCTATTTCAAAGACACCTTATAGAATGGCCCCAATTGAGTTGCAGGAATTGAAGAAGCAACTCCAAGAGAATCTTGATAAGGGATTCATACGCCCTAGTGCGTCACCTTGGGGAGCACCTGTTCTATTTGTTAAGAAGAAAGATGGATCAATGAGACTCTGCATTGATTATCGAGAACTTAACAAGATCACTATCAAGAACAAATATCCTCTCCCACGCATTGATGACTTATTTGACCAACTACGCGGAGCTCAATACTTTTCCAAGATTGATCTTCGTTCAGGGTATCATCAATTAAGGGTCAAAAGGGAGGATATACCAAAGACGGCTTTCCGTACAAGGTATGGACACTATGAATTTATAGTGATGCCATTTGGTCTTACTAATGCCCCTGCTATCTTCATGGATCTAATGAATAGAGTCTTTAGAGACTATCTTGATCAATTTGTGGTAGTCTTTATAGACGATATTCTTGTCTATTCAAAGAGCAAGGAAGAGCATGAAGATCACTTGAGAATTATATTGAAGACCCTGAGAAAGGAGAAGCTTTATGCCAAATTTACCAAGTGTGAATTTTGGCTTCAAAAAGTTGCATTTTTGGGTCATATAATCTCAAAAGAGGGGATATCTGTGGATCCAGCAAAAACAGAGGTTATCGAAAGATGGTCAAGACCAACAACAGTAACTGAGATCCGAAGTTTTCTTGGTTTGGCTGGTTGTTATCGACGTTTTGTAAAAGATTTTTCACGATTATCTAATCCACTCACCAAGTTGACTCGGAAAGGAGTTAAGTTTGTCTGGACAGAGGAATGTGAAGAGAATTTCAAGGAGTTGAAAAGAAGGTTATCCAGTGCACCTGTGCTCACACTGCCTTGTAGTGGAGAAAGGTTTGTGATCTACAGTGATGCATCCAAGAAGGGATTGGGGTGTGTTCTTATGCAAAATGATATGGTGATAGCTTATGCCTCACGACAGTTGAAAATCCATGAGCAAAATTACCCAACACATGATTTGGAGTTGGCTGCGGTAATCTTTGCATTAATGATTTGGAGGCATTACCTTTATGGTGAAAGGTGTGATATTTATACTGATCATAAAAGTTTAAAGTATATTTTCACACAAAAGGAGTTGAATATGCGTCAAAGAAGATGGTTGGAGCTGATTAAGGATTATGACTGCTCAATCCATTACCACCTTGGGAAAGCAAACAAGGTGGCAGATGCATTAAGTCGACAAGACCATGCTAGTTTATCCACGATGAGGATCACAAAAGATCAAATATTTATGGATTTACAAAGGATGGATCTTGGAATTATAATGGAAGGGGAAAAATCTTATCTTTCTCAAATGAATGTTCAACCATATATACATGTGAAGATTAAAGAGGCACAGAAAGAAGATGTCGAGTTACAAAAGAAGGTGAGAAATGTTCCTGAATTCAACCTTGATTGTGATGGGATAATAAAGTTCAGGAATCGGGTTTGTGTTCCTCCCATCCCCGAATTAAAGAAAGAGCTGCTGGATGAGGCTCATAGTTCTTCATTCTCTATTCATCCTAGAAGCACGAAGATGTATAGGGACCTGAAAGAGTACTTCTGGTGGGATGGCATGAAAAGAGATGTTGCTGAATATGTCTCTCGATGCTTGGTTTGTCAAAAAGTTAAAGCTGAGAGACAGAAGTCTAAGGGGATGTTACAACCATTACCCATACCCGAATGGAAATGGGAAAACATCACTATGGACTTTGTCACAGGACTTCCTAAAACATCCAAATGCAATAATGCTATCTGGGTCATAGTTGATCGTCTTACAAAGTCTGCACACTTCATTCCTATTAGAGAGGATTTCTCTCTAGATCAGCTTGCCAGGATATATGTTAAGGAAGTGGTAAGATTGCATGGAGTACCACTTTCTATTATATCTGATCGAGATCCGAGATTTACCTCGAAGTTCTGGCGAAGTCTTCAGCATACTCTGGATACAGAGTTGAGTTTCAGCACTGCTTATCATCCCCAGACAGACGGTCAGTCTGAGAGAACAATTCAAACCCTAGAAGATATGTTGAGAGCTTTCTCTATGGATTTCAAAGGAGGTTGGGATCAACACCTACCTTTGGTGGAATTTTCTTATAATAATAGCTTTCACTCCAGTATTCAGATGGCTCCTTATGAAGCTCTCTATGGAAAGAAATGCAGGACTCCAACTTGCTGGGATGAAGTTGGGGAAAGAAAGCTATTAGGACCTGACCTCGTTGATGAAATGGCAGAAAAGGTTAGATCTATTCAACAACACATAAGAGCAGCTCAGAGTCGACAGAAAAGTTATGCCGACAACCGAAGAAAAGACCTAGAGTTTGAAGTGGGCGATAAAGTGTTCTTACGAATATCTCCCTGGAAGAGGGTTATGAGATTTGGAAAGAAGGGGAAGTTGAGCCCTAGATATATCGGTCCTTTTGAAATACTGGATCGTGTTGGGAAGGTAGCTTACCGATTGGCGCTTCCACCGAATCTCTCTCAAGTTCACGATGTGTTCCACGTATCTCTCCTGAGAAAGTACATACCAGATCCTTCACATGTACTCAGCTCAGAAGTTGTACCGCTGGAGCAAGATCTTTCTTATGAAGAACAGCCGATAGAGATTCTGGATCGTAGCGAAAAAGTCCTACGAAACAAGACCACTCGCTTGGTGAAAGTTTTATGGAGGAACCACCAACTTGAAGAAGCTACATGGGAGCTTGAGGATATGATGAGGGAGAAGTATCCTCATTTGTTTGTTACAAAGTGACGAATTTCGAGGGAGAAATTCTTTTTAAGGGGGGTAGAATGTAACACCCGAGACTTTTATGTTATATAAATCATCAAAGGAATATTTTTCTACACAACACTTGCTTGTCTTGCTTTACACGCAATCGCGACCTTCCTCGATAGCTTGCGTCGTACGCAATACCGAGTTTCACTAAACAACAATATGCTATTAAAACTAGCCGTTATGAATAGTAATAACCACTTTTTGAAATTTTATAAATTTTATTTTTCAAAATGGACTTCATTTTTGGACTCAGAATATCGAAATTAGCCTAGGGTGAAATTTTGGCATTTTTCTGAAAACTTTCAATTTTTGATGAATAGTGAAACCACTAAGTGGTAGGTTAAAAACTGAATTTTGCATAAAACTTAATTTTACCGCTTCTGTGAATGGAATTTCGAAAATCCGAGAGACACGGTTAATATCAAGGACTAAAATGTGGTTCAATGAGATGAAAATAATTTTTTGGTGAATAGTAACTTTTTACTTTTTTTACCGCGGTTAATAGTAAATAGGGTAACTAAGGGTAAATATGATATTACTATTACCCTAACACATGTCCTAATTCTATTGGACAAGTGTAATTAGACCAAAAACAAACTTAGGAATAAAATATGACCATTTAGGCCCACTTGGATTAGATTAGGACATTTATTATTAATTTATTTAAAGAAGGGTTAAAATAGTTAAAATCAAAGTTTAATAAGTAAATCATTTTTAATATGGGGTTATACATAAGATAAATTCGATTGTAAATATTCATTAGAAAGCTAAAAAGATTTCCTACATGATGGTATTTTATTTGTAATTTTTAGACATCAAATAATTTAATTTATTTATGACACAAAGATGATGCAGTAATTATCTTATTAATGAAATATTGACAAAATTGATAATATAAATACCAAAATAAATGTAATTTAAGACTTTTTATGAATTACAGTAATTTTCTAGGTTACTATGATATATTATTGTTGATTTAATCAACTTGGTTCGAACATATAATTCTGTTATGACTTTCACAAAAATCATATATCAAATAGTGTCAAAATTGACACAAAATAGTTTTTAAATCAAATATTATATTATTAATTGTTATTTTATTCCTAAAAATCTAAGGTTCGGCCAAATGACTTAGATAAGGATATATATATTAATAATAAACAATTTGGGGTTCGTTTGGCATGTTATAGTAAGTGTATTAACCATATAGTGAAAAAAAACAAAAAGACACGGTAAAAGTTAAATTAATTAACTTAGAGTTAAATCTAATTGATAAGGTTAAAATAATACCCTAAACTTGTCTAAATCCTATTGGTTGATAGGATTTCGACCCATCCCCACTTTAGCTTCGAAATAAGACCCTGTGGAACCATTATAAACCGATTTTGACTTTAATATAAAATAATATTTTGAGATTTTCCTAAGGTGCCCCTCTCCTCCCTTATAAAAGGGCACCTCCTCCCCCTCCTCCTCACACCAATTTGAGCACTCAAGCTCGGCCAACCCCTGCCATTTTCTCCTCTCCACTTCCCTAGAATAGTCCTATAGGTCCTGGTCTTCTCCAAAGACCACTCTTAGTTCCTTAAGTGGAGGATTCAAAGAGGCGTTCCAAAGAAGAGGTAATATCCATTACTGATCTTTTCAATTTCTTTCTTCTTCAACTTCTTCTTCTTTAGTTGTTTCATGATAAAGTAATAACATCAGTATTACTTACATACTGATATGTTATTATAAATATGAAACAACCCTAATTCATCTTCTATCCATCCTACGGAAAAATGAAATCACCGCGCGTGCGTACGTACGGAATACCGTCTCCACGCCGTGGTGTAATCTATTTTCCACCATAACCTTACAAGGATGGGTATAATGGTGTAATGAGTAACTATATATGATTATTATGAAGTAATATTGATACTGAAATAATATATATATATACTCCAATACAATTCCACGATCATAGGAACGATATCATCACTCGTGCGTACGTACGGAATACCGTCTCCACGATGTGATGCGGCTTGTTCTACATGATCTTCATTTAATAATGATTATATAAATGAATTTAATGAATGAATATGGTATATACTACACTAAAACCATTCTGGAAATGAATTATCTATAACCTAAAGATAAGAATAAGAATTTACTCGACAAAACATGCATAAGAACAAAAAGTTATAAAGACCCGAGTAACAAGTAACAATGAAATATTACTAACAAGAAGCTAATAATATGACCATATATGATATCATATAAATATGTATGATTCTGGAATAAGTCAATAACATTATTTAAACCATTATACAGGAGCTTCGGACACGTACAAAGCTAATCGGACCTAAGGTAAGGGAAATATCACAATCTCATTTTTATCCGAGATTGTTTATTCGTAAGTATTTACTGGGGTGTATTTTATCATCCACATCCATGTTCCCTCAATATGTAATATTGTTTCCATCCACTTGAAATAGTTTAAATCCAATTTTACCCTTAGGTGAGTTTTTAGTAAAGAATATGAAAGGAATCTTTTGTCGTTTTTCCGTACGAGGTACTTTTTGACTTTTCCGAGAAAAGTACAAAGAAAGTTTTTTTTTAACTTATACGACATGAATGGATTTTTAAAACATTACTTCAAAGAAGCTTCCTTTACAAGTTTTCAAGTTTATTTTTAATCAACTTATTTTATTTTAAAGTTGTATGACATGTTATGAAAGGAAAAATGTTTTTGAAGAAGAAAGGATATTTTTTCCTCAAGAATTCAATTCAAGTGTTTTATCAAAATTATTTTCCATCTAAGATAATAAAGGGTTCTGTTTCTATCCATATTTTTACATTGGTTTGACTATGTTGTGATGGAATTATGTTTATGAATTCCTTTATCTTATATGAATTGATTTATGATGTCATGATGTTTCAAGAATCCCATTTTTGTTATATGTGTTATGCGATGATGTATGTTTTATGATTATGTGGCACACATAAGAAAGGATTCATTATAAGATGGGTGGGACCTATATCTCCCTCCAGTGCATTGGGTAATGATTTTATATCTCATGAGATAGACATGGCTGGAACGGAAGGTTATTTCGGTTCAGTGATACAGGACTGAAACGAGGAGTGAACTCGGTTCAGAAAGGGACTTTGTCCACTAAGATAGTCTTGGCAATGAGTCATGACTAACAAGAAATGATTTTCCATGATTATGTGTGCATGCCACAAAGTTTCAAGTTTTATGTTATGGGGATCTCATTTTCACTTCTATGATTTATTCCATGTTAAGATATTATGATCTCTTTTGCAGGTTTTGATTTTCAAAAAGATATGATATGATTTTTATTTCCTTTATTTGCCCTTGCTGAGCATTTGAGCTCACCCTTTTATGTTTTCTTTTCCCCAGGTCAGGAAGATGGATATTAAGTAGAATATGCTAAAAGGGACCCTAGATATGATGAAATAAATGGGAGACACTGTAGAAGATTTATGAACCAGTTGTTTATGTTTCCCAGTTTCTAAAGACACTATACCTATATGGTCCTTTGTGGTTTTGTCATATGTTGTAATAAGTGTGCTTCAATTTTGAAGTATTAACAATGTATGTAAAGTGTGGGTCGTTATAAATTTATTATAAATTAATACGTTATGTTTTTCATAAAGAGCCCCCCCTATTAAAGGACACAACTTCTAACCAATTCATCACACCTTCAAAGCCTTTTGGTTCGGCCGAACCCTACCAAAATACTCTCTTAAATTTCCTCACTTAAACCTAGAGGCCTTATTTTGATCAGAAATCCAACCTAAGAAGTCCTTTTGATCAAATCAAAAGGAAGAACCCGAAGAAGAGGTAATGTTTTCACCACATTTTTTCAAGTTCCTTTCTTCTTCAACTTCATCTTTCTTTGATATTTATTTTATAAAATAATAAATTCAGTATATACTATATTTGGTGATGTTATTATAAATGTGGTACAACCATATTCAGTATTCTATCCATCCTTTTAATAACATGTCACCATACGTGCGTACGTACGGCTTACCGTCTCCACGTCGTGGTGTAATTGTTATTCCAAAACATTATTATTAGGATGGGTATGATAATGATATGTAATTTATGTAAGTAGTAAATATAACATGATAATGATTCTGTATATATGATATACCATCCTATTATATATTATTTCAATATCAAAATAATGATATTGTCACTCGTGCGTACGTACGGACTACCGTCTCCACGAACGCGATGAGATTCATTCCCTATGGTATCCCGGCAATTATAATAATTATTTGATGATTAAAAATAATTTTTAAGGACTTTATATCATTTTGGATATGAATAAGATACAACCTATCCATAACAAACATGTCCTATGTAACAAAATATATAAATGAAAACGAGTAAGTTAACACCCGAAACGATGATAATACTAAGATATTATTAACAAATCAATGTTAAAATATCATATATGATATCATATTAATGTATATTATTCTTTTATAATTTAATAACAATTCTTTAACCATTACATAGGAGTTTAACCTACCCTCAACCAAGTAAAAGTACAAGGAAAAGGTTTATTTCACAATCTCTTCATTATCCGAGGTTATTTATACGCAATTTTCTACTGGGAACTATTTATCATCCACATCCATGTTTCTTAAAAATTTATATCAAAACATTCTTACTATTTTACATAATATGGGTTGAACCTCATTTATACCCTTGTTATACTTTTTATAAAATGGTTTAAAATGAATCTTTCCATCGTTTTCCAAACTTGGTCCTTTTTAACCTTTTCGATAAAATCAACGTAAGAATGTTTTTTTAACGGCGGGTGTGGCTATTTTCCACCTTTATGAAATCATAGAAGCTTAACATACAAGATTATAAGAATATTTTCAAATTAAATGTTTTCTTTTACAATTATGTGACTTTTAAATGATTTAAAAAAAAGAAACATTTCTCTCAAATAGTTTTGATTTCATCTATCTCAACATCCTTTGATGGATTTTAAGCTTATTTGAAGTTTATTTATTATGATACAAAACTTCCATATTGTATTGAAGGTTGTGTGATATGTTTGACTTTAGATGAGTTATTATTATACCATTCATGGTTTATGGAGAAATTATTGACATTTCCTATGATAGTTTTAATACGAATGTTTATGTTATGTTTAAACTTATTCATATGAGGAATGCATTGGAGTTAATAGGTGATGGGTGGAGCCGGATATAGCTCCTCAATGCATCAGTAGGTCTCATGAGACAAAATAGTGTCTTGTCATGAGGCCTTGACAAAATCTTATTTTTATTCTTGGCACGAGGCCTTGGCTACGTGGTTATGATAGTCTTTCATTATGCATTCCGTCATTATGAAAGTGGTTATTGATATTGCATGTGATTATTCGATTAGTAGAATATCCATGGGAATAAGTAAATGGAATTATTTCATTTTATTTCTGCTATATTATTCTGAATTTCAAGTTTAAAAGGATTTTGATTTAGTTATACATTACCTTAAATGTATATGTTTATTTATGAAGGTTTCCACTATACTATTATCCTTACTAGGCATCTGAGCTCACCCCTTTCTATGTTTTATTTTTCCCAGGATGTGAAAAGTATTTTATCAATGACCTGTAGGGATAGTATGAGGGGATACGAGTGTGGACAATGGAGACTATGTTGTTGTTGTTTTCATTTTATGATGCAATGCAAACTTTATGAATGTATATAGTGTTTCCAAGGCTACTAAACTAATCGGTCTTTTGAGACTTTATCTTTTGTGATCATGCTATTGTTATATATTAATGCACAGACACTAGGTAACTGGGGTTGAGGTGTTAAAAATTATGTGTGTGAATGGTGTATAAATGTGTGGGAAAGATGATTATACATGAATGATTATTTCGTGCCTAGTGTGACATGAGATTATTTTTTTCGTGCACAAAGGTGACCTTGAACAATTCGTCGAATCTTCCATGCAGGGATCAGTGATGCCAATAAATAAGAGGTGACCCCCTTATTTAATGAAGCTCAATAGTTGAAGATGATCTAAGATATGGATCATGTCATAATTTCATGCAAAGTTAGTTGTGAGAACGAAATGGAGTTGCACGTATGCTATGGAATTTTCTTGTAATATTGGAGTTGCGTGTAATATTGATGTTGCGCGTAAGTGTAGTTTTTGTGTGAAATAACTAAAAATTGCAGGCAGGGCTCCATTAGGGTTGTGAGAAATATTTTGAGTTTCCTAGTACATATGTGGTAATGTGGTATTCATCAGTGGATGAAAGTGGGACATCAATAGATAATCTACATTATGTGGAGGATTCATTCATTAATGAAAATGAAAGGACCTATATGTCTATAAAATTTGGGTGGATCTTTTGAAGAAGTAGTGAGAAAACATCAGTTGAGAGAGAAGTATGCTTAAAAATTGTGATTGGTTGTAAACTAGGTGGGGTAGTGATTCCACTCAGAACATTGTAAACAACAATGCACTTTAAGTGGATTTGGTACATCCTCTAATTGTTGTTGTATGCTCCTTTGGTATAGACCAGTTAGGGGGAACCAAGTAAATTTTTTTTAGTCTCGTGCATGATTAAATTTCTATTCATACATTGCTATGAGAAAGAGAGTGAATTGAGTTTTTTAACAATGAAACAAGAACAAAATAATAGGTTATTATATCATTCATGACTCATAAATTCATGTATTATTCTTATAATTTTAAATACCGTATTTTACTATATTTCACTATACATAAAAATAAACATATTAAATATTTAAAAAAATTCAACCTAAACATTTTTCATCACGAATATTAAAAAATTAAAATCAATGTTTTGAAAATGTTTTTATAAATATGAGAAAATTAACCTTTATATAAAATCCCTAATTATTTATAGAAAATTACCATTTTATTATTATGATTAATTTTATGAATCTTTGAGAAATGAATTATAGTCTCACAAAATTATATTAAAATTATAATAATATATAATATTAATTTTAATCCCATTTTATTAAAATAATTACTCTTTTTTATATTCATAATTTTTATAGAAATGAAAATAAAATATACATGTTTAAAAAAAATACATGAACTGTTGTTTTCCTTTTTATATCATTTATTTACTGGACTGATGATATAAATCGTTTATATATTAATTTTTAAGATATATAATTATTATTTTACATACAAATAGGTGGTTTCATTATTCAAAAAGTTAGGATACTATTAAAAAAATTCAACTTTCTATTCTGATGGCCATATTACTATTCAAACATTTAGATTTGTAACAATAATATGGGTTCACTACTTTTTATAAATACATCATATTAAATTAATTATTTATTCACTTTGATTTTATATCAATACTTGGTATATATTATAATTTTAAAAATTAATGTTTTATTACTAATATTATGATTCATTTCTATGATGTTGTTCGTGGATGTGGTTATTCAGGTGGATGAAGAAGATCCAAATTTTCCTATTATATTTATTTTGTTTTCTATTTATTCCCATTTTAATATCTCCAATTATTAAGGTCATATTTATTCTATAAATTTCATTTTCAATTTAATATTAATAATTATTTTGGATCATATCATGAGTTGTGTGGTAATTATATAGTACTACAGAACTATTTATGAAATAATTAAATAATAAGGGAAATTTCATTGATAAAATTATATATCATTACATTGTACACACACCCTTCGGAAATTTCACCCTTGAAAATACATTTATTAGAATAACATGAAAACATATGAGGTTAATTCTAAATCATCACTTCCTTCAGTTCCCAAGACACCTTCTTATACTTTCGGTTTTTCTATAGTATCATGAATGGCTGAGTTGTCTTACGGAAGATAAGTTTTCCACTATGGTCTAAGATCTACAATGAATGATTATTAAAATAGATATCATATTTCATCTATACCACTTAAAAATTTATTATATGTTATGGATTTGGTATGAACATCCCCAAGAGGGATACATGGGAATTTTTTTTACTTATGATTGGCTTGGTCGTAGTGTTATTCGACTTGCTACAACTCTAATGGGATAAAGAATCTCAATGGGGTTGATGCACCTACAACTCATCTTTCCCATATTATAAAATTTAATTACTCTCTTCCATATATATATTATGATTAAAAAATTATTTCTATCATTAAACTATAGGTATCTTCAATTTTTATCAACATTTTTCTTCTATTAACTTTGAGCTACACTGATGGGCTACTAAATAGTTTTTGACCCTTTCTACCCTTTAATCAATTATTTAAAATTCCAAAAGCTTTCATTTACTAAAATCATAACAAAATAAAGGTTTTCTACATTTCTACCCATAATGTGCTTCATATAGATTCATTTGGATTCTTGAGAGAGTTCAATTATTGTACAATAAATTTACCAAAGTAAGATGTTGATCCTTAATACTTTGAAGTGTATCAATAATGATCTCAATATTCCCATAAATTTCTATATAGTCCACTAAAATTGGCCTTCCATTGGGGTGTGATAATCCATACTGAAGTTCAAATTTGTGTTTGTGCATTTTGGATACTCTTATAGAAAATGATGGTATACATTGTATATCGATTAGATACAATTTATAGTAGTATCCCCTTCAATTATATCACTTATTTTATGTATATCATTTTAATTTTATCAAATATGAATCCCTATAGAATATAAATATATTGATCCGTATTTGTAATATGATCTTCAAATTCCCATATATCATTAATTCCTCTGCATTTCTTTGGAGGACTAGTGAAAATGTTCATAGTGACATTTTGACATTTCCATTTAGGTATGGTTAATGGTTTCATCATCTACTTAATATTTTTTTCTTTCAGACATCACTTGTAGATTTATTAGAAACTTTGATGTATATTCCTCAATCTTTATCATTATGCTATCCTACCAATAGTTCTCTCGGAGTTCTCAATACAACTTTTTGATCACTGTGAGGATGGAGAAGGTCTAGCTATGGGAATGTTTCAATAATTCCTTCATTATCTAAAGATTTCATGGAATATATAGTCATAAACCAATATTACATCTCCCTTATCAATTTTATAATATCAGTATTTCTTTTTTCTTATAGCTTCCACCTTATTCTATATTTCTAAAAAACCCCTTTAAACATCGTTTATCTTCTCTAAAATTGATGTTTGAGTAACCATATAAGAAATAAATGATGATATTACTTCCTTTTTAATTCACATGTCCATCCTTTGAAACTCTTAGATGATCATATACCTCTCAATCCCCATCATAGATAATGTGGTGGGATCTTTTTTAAATAGAGAATCTACCACATTATTTTCATTCCAAGGATGGAAATGGATTGAGGAGTTATAATACTTCATCATAATAAAACATATTTATGCATTTATATTAATCTCTTAATATTTGAATATATACTTGAGTCTCTTGTGATCTATATATATTTCAAATTTCTCCCTAGAGAGATAATTTTTCCACATCATGAATAAGATGGTCACAACATCAAACTCTAGATCACTTGGTGGGTAGTTATTCCCAAGAACATTTGGGAACATTGAGGGATAGGCTATCACATTGTCATTTCATATCAATACCCAACCCAATACATTCTTTGAGGCATTGTGGTATACCATTAATAGTTTTCAACATGAGGGTATTATAGGTATTGGTGTAATTACAAGGTAATTTTTCAATTCCTTAAATATATATTCACATTCATTAATACAAAAAATTTAATCACTTGAATTTCATATTGGTTAGTGGGTTTTAAAATCATGAAAATATTCTCAAAAAGAATTTTAAATATGGAAATAATCCAAGGAAACTATTTATCTCTATTATAGATATTGGTATTTTCCACTCGTCAATCACTTATGTCTTATAAAGATCTAGAGATGTTACATTACTATTGATAACATTATTTAATAATGATATTTCCTCCATCGAATTCTCACATTTATTGAAATTTTCAAATATATTATCATTTTATAACAATTTTAGCATAATATTCAAATTCTTTCCATACTCCTCCATTTATTTGGAGTATATCAAAATATCATCTATAAATACTAATAATTTTTTTAAACATTATATATAAATACTATATTCATTATGTGTATGAATATTTATTGATAATAATTTATTTTTATGGTAATTACTATGAACACATAGTGTTCATATTTTTTTCAAAAGAAACTTTTGGGGATATCCTTCTTCATCACCATTCATTATCGTTATGCTGACCAAAGGATAATATTATTTTAATTATAGGACCCAAATAGTAGATTGAATAATTAATCAATACATGGAATGTGGTACTTTTTATTTCTCATGATTTTCTTTAGACAATGATAACCACCTAATAGGAACATTAACACATATTTTTTCTCATCGAAGTGGATTGGTGCACCCCAAATTGAAGAAAATGGTTGTATGAAACCCCTTTGTATATTCTATTATGACTGATTATTTAGTTCTTTCAATTTAATGGTGGAAATTCTATAACGATTATTGGATATGGAAATATATCTAAGCATAAGTTCAATTGAGAATTAAACCTCTTGGTCAAGAGGAAGACTATACAAATATTCAAGAAATACACCCGTATAGTCCCTCAAAATTGGAATTTTTGAGCATGATTCCCTTATTTGTGTCTATAATTTGAGATTTATATTTTATCCATCAAGTAGACAACATTCATTTTTGAAGAATATCATAAAGGAGTATCTATAGCATCTCTACACTTGTACTTAATCATCGGATGAATCATGATTTGAAGAGTGTGTCCCTCTCATAATAATAATTTTTTATTTATACAAGTATAAAAAATCCATGCCCAATATATCATCAAATTCCACTAAATGAAGTATGAAAATTTTTATGATAGTTTTATTCCACAAACATTTATAGGTGGGTGTTATATACTTGAGAAATAATAATTCCCCAATTTTCTATCCTCACATATAACTCAAACTCTATGTTTCCATGTGGGGTTTGAATAGTTCTACTAAAATTTAAAGATAAAAAAAGAGTAAAACTATAATAATATCGTGAATTTTAATTTCATGACTGATAATGAGAAAAAATTTAATTATATTATTCAGGATCTAGTCATTTTCTATGTCCAAAACCAACATATGGATGGGAATACTCAATCTCAAAATCAAATAAAAAAGGAAAATTTGAACTTATAAGGAATAAACTATAAATTAATTAAACATAATAAATTAAGAGTACAGAGGTTTCAATATAGGTTATCCTTTGTAATTTTAATATTATGTTTTCTAACATTATAATCTATTCGTTTATTTTTTAATAGTTCATATAGAGTTTTTGATTTTTCTGAAGAATATCCTCTGAGAGTTTCAAGCTTGGTGTGTAGCAAGACCTCTTTTTATACACTAGGTACATGTCACTTTAATATCCAATGATCCATTTTTTGGTTATTACCCCTAGATACATCTATTATAGATCTAAGTCGGCTTGTTTTATATAGAAAATGATATAATTTCTTAAAAACTACATATTTCATACTTCACTAAAAATTCAGAATATTTTCCTATAAATAGACTCATACATAGGGAAATTTACTAATTTATTCTTGTCTAAATCAAAAAAAATATCTAGAACTTTATTTGATATCAAATATTGCATACCCATCCTTTTATATATAATATTACATAATTTCAACATAAATATCCAAAAAACACAACCCAATGATTGAGAGTCCTGGTGTCATTGGATGACCATGTTCATAATATTTCAAAATTAAACAAATATAAAGAACATTTATTCTATTTTCCAAAATGAGCTCCCACACACCTTTTATATAACTATTTTAAATAATCTTTATTTTATGTGGGTGTACATGTTTTAAAGGTTCCATTCTCAATTTCATTCATTATGAAAATGAGGAATGAGATAGAAATCACAACCTAATGGTAGTGGGGTGGTATAGAGAGTCCCCATACCATATTTGCAAAAATCATTACGCACTTTCACTTAACATCATAAATAATAAATACTAGATTAATTAAATAATTAATTCAAACCTTTTACAGGTATATCTTATTTATAATAAAAATATTATATTCATTTAAAACCATTTCATTAAGATATAATGATTAATTTTATTACTATTAGGGTGACCCTTTCATGGTTTTATGGTTGGATCACATGTGGATAATTAATAAAGATCTTTTAAAATGGGACTGAAAATCAATAAGTTAATTGAATTGATATTAATTTCCTTATAGAAATTCAAATTCTTAAAATATCTATAAATATTTTATGAAATTAGGCTGATTCATTTAATATAAATGTTGTTTTTATATGGTCAATTATTTTATGTAGTCTTACAGACCATCTTGATCTAAGAACATTTTATTTAATTAAATAATTATTATAAAACAAAAAAAATGTAAAATATGTTATATTAAATTTATTATCATGAAACATATCCATAATAATTGTTTTATAACCATCATTGAAGTTAGTAGAGAAAAAAAACGTATTTTTATCATTGAGGTGGTGGAATAACCATATTGGCTTTTTTTCATTTTAGAATAAAAAAGGGAGGGTAAAAGAAGGTTATTACCTCAATATAATAAAATTATATTATTTGAAGGGTATATTACTCAGAATTTCTAGGTGAATTAAAAACCCATGGGGTGGTAGAAGAATAATAAAATTGAATGTTCTTTAGTTTAGAATGTACCCCTCCCTTTTGGTTTCCTCCTCTTAGGCCACACCTTAAGGATCCTTGAAATTGTGTTTGGAGATAACAAAAGAAAAATGACGTGGAGAATATGAATTAGAATAGAATTGAGTTTAATTTTTGAAATTTTCAAGTATTAGAATATGTGAGGAGAAGGTGTGATGTGGGATGTTATTTATAAGTGGAGGAGAGTTTTGTTTTGGAATATCATATTCATTTGTATATTTTTTTGGATCTAGAATACCAATAGTGATGAATCATGTAACTATATAAAAACTATTATGCATTATAGTTCTAACTAATGGGTCCTTATCTCATGCATGAATCATAAATTAATGTATATAGCTTATAATATTAAATATCAAATTTTACAGTACTTCATTATTCATTTCAAATTTAATGATTTTAGAAAAATTTCCTAAATTAACCCCAAAATTTTTTAAACACACATAAAAAAATGAAATAAATTTTATTAAATAAATTTTGAAATATGATAAAAATAACTTTTAAATAAAGTCCTTATTCATTTTTATGAAATACCGATTTTAATATTCATGTTTATTTTCTGACCCTTTACAGAATTACTTATGTTATCCAAAATTTATATTATCCTTATAATATGAAATAATATTACTTTATAAACCCATTTAATGAACATGAACATTTTTTGAATCATTATTTTTTTAAATAAAATAAAATAAAACATATATGGTTTACAAAAATACAAACTCTTATTTTATCATTTTTAAAGTAATTATTTACTTTTACAATGATATAAATATATCTTGTTTTAATTTTATAGTATATAGAAATATTATTTTACATTTCCATAGGTGAGGTTACTATTCTAATTGTAATGTTACTATTCCTAAAAACCAAATTACTATACCAAAATTCAGATTACTTTTCTAAAAAATCATATTTTTAAATGCCATATGGGTTCTATAATTCTTATAAATATAAAATGTTTCATTAATTATTCATTCACATCTATTTTATTCCATGTTTATACATATTTTAATTTTCAAAATGAATTTTTCATTAATAATATTCTTCTTTATTTGTTCAGCTTTTTTCACAATTGTAGTTATTCTAGTGGATTAAGCATATCAAGATTTTCATATTATAGTTTTATTCTATTTTTAACCAATTGTAATATTATAAATTAAAATTTTCATATTTGTTCTCTAAATGTAATGTTCAAATTAATATAATAAATCATTTATGGTTCTATCCTGTTTTGTGGATGCAATATATAATACGACATTATTAAGTATGACATAATTAAATAATAATTGAAACCTTATTGATGAAATTCTATAAATTAAAATCCATTTGAATCCTTGATAGTTGACCTAGATGAGGAGGATTAGGATTATAGGGGGATGTTGTATGAGGTCTAGTATTAGTGATTGGGTAAGTATGATGGGAGAATATCCAATTTTGAAATTATGTTCTAGTTAAAATACTTGGATGTTTTCGTCAATCTACAATATGATAGTATAGAGTATCAGGTTCTATTGGTAATTGAATCGATTCATAGAGTAGTTCTCTAGTCGAATATTTAATATTTTAGGGAGCATAATTATCAAGGGGTTTCCTTGCAAGTTTTTATAGGTAGTTTCATAAACAATTTACACCGTCGATAATAAGGGAAGTGAAGAGGTTTGGTATTATATGCCATTATTAGGGGAACCTAAGCATGAGTGATATTGTGATCATATTAAATGACATTATTTCCATCAATCCTAATATTTTCCTAGATGAGTAATTTATATCCTTGTATTTGAAGGAGTATTTTAACCCAATTAGTTTTTATAGTCATTGCATTTACATTAGATGTATATTTGGAGGTGTTGAATAAGGTTATGAATTTCAAGAGTATGAATTCACAACTGATTTTATCCAATGATGGGAATATTAAAGGCTTTGAAGGAGAAGGTATTTAGATGAAGGGAATCAAATTACCTGAATTTTTTGGTTCTTACCGGTATGGAATAAACCTTAGTAATATACCATACACTTATCAAGAGATATAAGTTCATGTTTATCTGTTGGGAAAGAAATGATATTTTAACATTCTAATGGAGGTCCAGGTCATTATTTGTTTTATATCCCAACTATCCTTGGAATCCAACAAAGTTTGGGGGAGTCTATTTCAATTATATTAATAGCACCACTTTCCCTAGAATTAGTATTAATAAGAGGGACAATAGGACCTTATTATTATAAATGGATATGGATCTTGTAAATGATATTAGAGTGATTTCTCTCGCCCTTCAGGTTATAGGGATGAGTGTGGTTATGGAAGTGGTTGTTAAAAGTGGGGTAGAAAATATTGATGTGGATAGTTTCATTAAATGTATATTCTAGCTCTAGATAGTCTATAGACTATATAAGGAACAATTAGCCTATACATAATTAAAGACATTAACATATTTGAATATGGGGTATCAAATTATTTGATTTTCCAACCTTGTTCCATTCACCAGGACTCAAAGTTGAGAGGCTTTTAGTTCCAATAGTGTTGACTATGTCAGTTAAAGGCCATACAATTTTTCTTGATATATTTAAATTCTATGATCTAATATTGGAAAGTATCATTAATTTTTTGATTTCTCCATAATTCAAATACAGCCCTAAGATTTCATTCATTGCATTGGCTAGTTGAATTTTTTTACATGCATTCCTTGATTTCTTTTAGGGGAATGTAGTGTTATTTATGAGGCGGGAAGACATGTAATGTCTTTTTCAATTGGGGTTATCGGATGGGTAATAGTTACTCATATCTATTATATTCTTTGTTGTATCATTGTATTGGGATTCAGTTGAGGTATAGGTGAGTGGTTTTTCCATAGCCATGGTAGAGTTTTTCATTTTTTTCGTTTTTTTTAATTTACCCCCAAAATTTGATATTGAGTTAAAAATAGAGTTAGAGGATGATTTATCAATGATATCTATAGATCCTTATCATATTTATCCTTATGATTTTTGGGATTCAAGTATTTAGAAGTATGATTTGTTGCAGAAAATTTTTATCTGTTACAATGTATTGCCATTGGGTGCTCAAGATTAATTTCATATAAACAAAAATAGTGGTATGAGGAAAATACCTTCTATTGAATTAGGTTACAATTAAGAACAAATTTCCCCTTTATTGGATAAATTATTTTTTCTATCTTTTAAAATGACCTATATGGGTTTTAATGATTTATTTAAAGTCTGGGTATCCACAGATGGGGATGAAGGAGGATATCTTGAAGAATACTTTCTTATAACCATATAGAAACATAGTATTTGTGATTATACTAATCTGTGTCATAAAAACCATATAATATTTTATATGACTCATGATTTACATGTTCAATTAGTTTTTAGATAATTTAATTGTAGTTTCGACTATGATATACTCATATATTCAATTTTAGGGGAAGAACCTACTGAACAAATTAGTGGTATTTTACAATTAATATAACACCAACATCTCTATGAGAAGTTATATATGTGAATGATTCGGTTTTAGGGGTTAAGTTTCATGGAAATATAGCCTCTCAATAGGTATTGTGTGTTCACCCATTGAAGATAGATGCAATCTTTTCTTAGGCAGAACATATGATCATTATAGAGGGAGATAGTTTCTTTAGTCATGTAGGATATTATCATATTTTTATATCCTATTTCTCCCTAATTATGTCCTTATTTAAAGAATTATATTGGAAGGAGTGAGATTTATTATGGACTGATCATGGTCAAGTAGCTTTTAGTTAAACTAAGGAGAGTTTGATCATTCCTCCATTTCAATGGATACTAGTAAAAATATTGATGTTAGATGTTTTCTCCAATAATTATTATCTATTTTAGGGGTTCATCTTAGTTTTGTAGAGAAAATAAATCTCCAATGGTTCTAGGAAGTTTCACCCTCTTTAGTATAACTATTCCCCCAGAGGATCTTGAATTGGAATTATAGTGTTTTATCTGATGCTATAGTGTCATTACCTCATCTCACAAGACTTTTTGGTCTTTATAGAACCTAAATCACGAGTTTTCTTTTCTATATATGGGATCAAAATCTTCACTTGTTGTAGTCAATGGTGTTATTATTGGATTGTGATTCTTAATATCTCATATACCGCAGGGGAAGGGAATGTAGTTTTGGATGCATAAAGTAGGAAGTCATGAAGAGATGATATAAAGGATTCTTGGATGTGTAAATAGGGATGGATGGTCTTTCAAAAATGTATCTGATATTGAGGTGAATTGTGGTAGTGGTTTCTTATTATAGATGATAGTGTAATCATACATTATATGGTTGATGGAGAAGTCCAAATGAGGATACTTAAGGATAATGGAGATTTGGGATCATTCTTTCCTTAGGAACACTCTAGAGGGATGGATGGAGGATGGTCAACATGAAATGATGTTTTAGGGGAGGTTGTTTGTTTTTTAGTGATATTCAATGTGGGTAATCAAGATTTACTTAGATAAAAATGGAAGTTTACCTCGACATCCCTATGATATGTTATTACATGGGGTGTTAGGTTTGGTATATTAGGATGAAGAAGTTATATGTAGAGTTCACATCATTATTCATAAACATTAGTAGTTAAAAACATAACATTATATATTTCAGTTGGTTGATATATCCATTAGATGTACCTGAGTTGTTGTGTGAGGATATCATAATATAATTAATTATAAATTTACCAAAATCTCATAGAGGATGTTATTCCATTACGGTGATCATAGATTAGTTATTAATTTGAGCTTATATCTTAGTGATTAGGGAGTCTGCGACAATTGATATTCTATAAAATTTTCATGTGTGTGATATATTGGGGCTTCAGGGGGCATTGAAGACCATCATATCTGATAGATACACTATCCTTGCCACAAATGTTTTGGGAGGACTTAAATTTACTTTTATCACCTAGATTCACCTTATCACATCATTATACCCCTATAATTTTGATTATATAGAGCATAATATTCAAATGTTGGAGGAAATGTTAAATACCCATATTTGGATTTGTATAGATCTTGGGAGGAACACCTTACACTTGTAGAATTTTCATATAATAATAGTTTTAATATTATACTAGATTGTAATTATTTGCGTAATTGTTTGAGAATCCCTGTATATCTACATTATGATGGAATGAGGAAGCATAGTAAAAACAGTGGGACAATATTGGTATAAATCCTAACCAAGAAGGTTATGATGATTCAAGAGAATATGAATATGATGAAAACCCACTACAATTTTTGTAGTGATAGGAGTAGGATAAATCTAAATTCATAGGTTTTAGATCACGTATTATTGATGGTTTAACTCATCGTGGATAATAGATGTTTTTCTGAGGCAGTAATCTTTCCCACCGTTTCATCATTTTATTCAAAATTGTAGGTCATTTGACTAAGGTGGAATATCAATTAAAAACTTCCACCAAGGTAGTAATGAATCCAATATTTCATCAATGTGTCACATATTTTTCTATAAATTTTTGAGGATTTATATGTGATATATATGATTGTTTTTGATTTGGAGGATGACATGGAGTTCATGGAGTGGTCAATCATGATTCAGGGTCTTTAAAAAAACAATATTTATGAGAGTGTTATCAAATTGGTTCAAGTTTTTAGAGGAATATTATTTCGGAAGAATATATGTCGAGACATGATCCATATATGTGAACACAGTATCATGAAAAGTTTTGATTCTTATTTATTTAATGAATATATGCATTTCTTTACTGAAACCGACGAGATAATTATTTATACAAAATTTGTTTTTATATTTTATACTTAGGTTCATCTCTATGTTTTACTGACAATTTCATTATGTATGATCGATATCTCTTGATATGGAGTATTTATAATATACTGGATGCTATTTTCTTTCCTAGATCGGTTTTGATTAGTTGTGATATGAATTGTTTGAAATGTGGGTAATACAACAATTTATTTTTTCTTGAATCCATAGTTTTGTGTTTTTATAGGATTTGGATGGGTTGGGAGGTAGATTTTAGGTGTTATAATGATGAAGGATGGTGTTTTTTCACACTACATTTTAAAATGCTAATGATGTGCGTAATATTAAGGGCAGTTTTGGGGAGGTAGTCATGGGGAGCTTGATGCGGGGGTTCTTGGTGAATTCCCTTAGAGAAACACCTTTTTTGATGGGTGAGATGTGTTTTGGATTTTCCTCTATAATATAGTGGTTATAAAACACTCATGAGATATGTACTGGCTTCCTTTAAGGATTTAGAGTTTTCTTACAGGATATAAGGAATGATGAAATGAACCTGTTGTATTGAGTGGTGATTTTGAGGTGAGGTTGGGCTTGGTTTTATAAAAATAGTTTAAATGTTGATAATTTTCTTGCATTATGTGGTGGTGCCATTTGTGTAATTGAAATGGTAAAGGGAATTAATTTTTTCTATAGTTAGCTTCCGATGGGAGTTTTGATTAATGGAAACCTATAGGTAGATAATACAATGTGTTATTGATCATGTTAGTTTTTAATAGGAATCCTGATAACTATTTTAGAAGAATATTTTATGGTTTAATTGTTGGGGGTATAAGATTCTTATTTTTCAATAGGAACCATAACCATGGTTCAATTAACTTTTCATAAGGAAGGATGATTCCATTTCATTTATTAATAGGGTGTAGGGAACCCTTGGGTTTGGAATCTATATTATTTTTTAACCCTAAGTAACTCTATGAATACAATGGTGATTCATATACAACCCTTAATGTATATTAACTACCTAAAAGGGGTGGTGAACCCTTCATGAATTTTAGGTGGTTCTTTTTTCCCCTTCCCAAATTCTTTTTCAACTCTTCCACTATCGAGATCCTTAAAATAAGGTTTCTCTAGTTATCATAGATGATTGGGTATGTTATAATGGTGGTTTACTATGGATTATTTTTTCGGTAGTCCATCTGGAGTTTATTGGTGGTCAAATTATCATTTTTCTATTCTTGAGCAGTGTCTAATTAAAGATTCATATCGAGGTAGGGGATTAAAGGATTCTCTCTATTCTTATGTGAACCTATGGAATTAACATGATCTTGATTTTACAAGATTGATATTATTTATTGGATTAATGATGATAATGAACCGAACTATAGAAATTATTTAAGGTTTGGATTCATATGATTTAATATATATTTGTTTTTTCATTAGTGGTTGTTGGATAATCTTTATTATTGTTGGAAATCCTTGCTAGATTAATATATATATCTCTTTGTGTGTGTGTGGTTTTTTTTAATTTAATTGATGAGAAGAAATTTCATAAAAGTTGAATTACATAAACATAGTAATGAAACAATAGTCTGGAATCTGGAATTGAGGAGTTCATTCTTCTACTATTGATATTGAATTAATATAATTATATATTTTAAAGGGGCTGCTTTGAGAGTTATTTTTTGGAGGAAATTTTTCTTCTATGAGGCCAGTTCTATTATTATAGTCTATGTGTTCTTACTTAATGGATGTGTTATGGTATGTTTGGGATAGTGGTATAAGATGTGTACTGTGTGTCGAGGCCTCCTTTCGAAAATTATAAATATGATATATGGTTTTTAGTGTGGAATAATGGTATAATTGGTTTTTTGGGAAGTTGATGGTTTTGTTGTGATTGTGAGGGGTATTAGCCCATGTTGAGAGATGGTAATCTAGAAGTTTATTAATGGTTTGGGGTATGTTTTATAGTTTCATGATAACTACAGAAAGTGATTTGTAATGATATAATTGTTAGGTAAGTGGCTAGAAATAAATAAATCATGGGCTTTATAAGAAATTTATTATGAATGAAATGAATAATTAATAACTGGATTGAATGTGGGTGATAAATTATAATATTTTTTAATTAATTATGGTAATAAACAACATAATGAATGTAACATGGTCGATAAATGGTAAATCTATAAAATATTAATGATGTGATTAAATTGAAAACACTATATGGTTTATGAGATTATTTTTTATGGAATATGGAGAATTTTTTTGACATTGTTAACGACAATTATGGTGGTGTGTAATAGTGGTACTGTGGTAGTTGGTATGTTTTAGAAATGAAATTTTATTATATAAATTTTAGTTTTGATGTTGTGGCCTTCATTTGGATACAATTGTACATATTTGTTATGTATAATTCAATATGTTTTGAAGGATTTAATTTTTTTTATTTATGTTATTATTGAAAATTATTTAACTCAATGTAAAATCTGGATGTTCGTGACTTCCATGTAAATTTTTTTATTCATTTATTTGTCTAATTATTCTTGATGAGATATTATATTTTCTAAGAAAAAAATTTTAATTGATTTTTTTATTTTTTGTTGTTTTCCACATATTTATTTATGTTTTAAGGTCACAATGTAGGAAATTTTATACAAAGGTGATAACCACATTACAAAATTTCCATTTTGAACTATTTAGTAGCTGAATTTGTGGAACCTAAATAGATATATTAAAAAAAATACTTAGTGATGAATCTCTAAGGTGCTGAAATCCAAATACCTGATTAATGATGACTCTGATTATGTAGAGTTGTTTTGTTTTTTTACATTTCATTATAGTTGAATTATCCACATAGTCAAATCCTCACTCTCGATGATCACATAGTCGATGTTAAAATTTATTTAAATTTTTATATATCTAATTCCCTATATTTTTGAATGCTCACCCTACCCATATCTATTTTGGGGAATTTCTGAGAGGAAGTTACATAGGGAAATATAAATGTAGGTTTTGTTGTCACCCCTTAAAATATCATCATTTGACGATGGGAAGCTATAATATTCCATAAAATTTAAAATATGGGTAAAATACATTTCAAATTATAAACATTCATTTCAAAGTCATCCAAGCCTTTTATTTATTGTGGTTTGGAAAAATTAGTGAAGAAGAAGATCCCTAGAGATCACTTACCCTATGGAGGTCATCATGAGCTGGTATCATAACAACTGAACAGAACATGATTTTAATGGAAATAAATTCAATTATAAAGGCTCAGCTACTATCACTCACAATGAGGGATATATATTATGAGCGAGACACATGGATGTAATATAGAAGACTTTGGAGTTTTTCTGGATTGATAATTGGATAGACAAATAAAAAGTGGAGTAGATGTGGGACACAAATGGATATGTAGATGTAACTAAGGGATTTTTTAGGAGGATGAGGTGGATGAGAATGAAATCATTGAGAGAGGTTAAATATGTTTTCCCATTCTATAATATTACTTATTTTTTTCGTTGTACAATGGATTCCTAAAGATTTATTTTTATTTAAGTGCTAATGATTATTGAATAAAGTATTCTAGGTACTGAGATTTTGTTAGTAATCCTTCAAACATTGTTCATATGTATTTTAGGGCTATAAGATTCCCGAATCCTCATCTTTTTGGTAGCTTTAATATGGAAATATTAGAAGATAGTGAGATATGGTATATGTTGAACATGTTTCCCAAGAGGTATATTAGTGATGAATATACCAAAAACGGATATTTAATCATTGAGGGAAGTACATCAGTAACTAAAAAGATGTCTTCCATGAGGCACAATTGATCTCATCAAGGTGTAGATCCATGAATAATAATGTAAGGTACTAAAAGATCCACTCACTATGTAGTTGAATATTCAAATGATCTATTTAACCACCTTTTCTCTAATTTTTTATAGTATCCAGATAAAGTTAATTTAATTTTAAAAAAACCAAAATAGTTTTCCTAACATATCATTTGTTTTTTCCCAATCTCTTTGTGATACTCTATTATCTCTAACAACTAATTTCATTGGTGTTGGATATGTTCTATCCAACAATTTAATCACCCCCATAACCACTAATTTTATAGTTTCTTTAGTTATAATATTATATTATTTATCACAATCACTCAAAATTTCAAGATACTTTCCCTGGGGATTGACCCCTGCTAACCACTATGCTACACAAAAGTAGTTTTTTAAATAATATTTTTATTACATATATGAAATATGTGTCCAAACATTGGTTATATTTAAATAGAATATTACATGAGACCAAGTTTATTTAAAATTCTCCAAAAAAATATTTAATATAGAAAATAAAAAATAATATTAGATAAAGAAAAAAAAATATTAAAAAATTTGTTTAACAAGTTGTCTCTATAAAATCATGGTTCAAACCTAAGAAAATAGATATCTTTAATTTAAATATTTAAATAAATATTAGTTTTCTAAAATAGAGTAACAAAATAACAGTAAAAATGGAAAATCATAGGTAATATGTTAATATTCAACAAGTTGAAAATAAAAACCCAACAAAACCTAGAAATGTGCTAATAATGTGAGTTAGGCTTTGGGAGTTACATGTACTAGTACTTTCAAGAAATACATCCTCTTTTAGGAAAAAACCTATGTATCACAATTATGAATCCAATAATCATAATTTTCAATGTTACCATCACTCAATAGAATTCCCAATAAAGACTATATCGGATTCTTTTGGGAATTCGATTGTGTTGTGAAATAATGTCAACTTAAAGGGTTGGGTGAGGAGGATCTAAAAAATAACGTGTCTTTAATTTTCATAAAGTTAAATTGAATAAATTGGTTTCAAAAAATGGATGAATAAATATTTGATACATGAGACTAAATTATACAGTGCTTTAGTAATGATGTTTTTCCCTAGAAAATTTTCATTAAAATTGGACACAAAACCAGTAGATTCCTTTTTTTAGGATGATTTATTCTATCAATAATGTGGTAGCTTCATATGCATACCTTGATAGTTACCTAAAAAATTATTGAAAACAACATTTATCATGGATTCATTTTATAAATTTCTCACACTATACCATAATATAATAGGTTCCAACGAGCCTTTACCCTAGTGGTACAGGCTCATGCTGGCATCCAAAAGACCCAGGATCAAATCCGGGCAGGTACTAATTTCTAGATACTGTAGTAGCGGGGAACTGTTATGGCGACGACACTATAGAGGTAGAGGTACTGTAGCAGGAACTGTAGCTGTGGTGGTACTGTAGCACTTACTGTAGCAGTACTATTCACTGAGGGGACCTTTGGAAAAAAATGGGCTTTCAAGCCTTGTATTCGGGCCACTTGGCCTTGGGCCTTTGGGCTATGTAATGGGTCTCCCTCTACCCAGTCTAAAGAGGTCTATACTTTATGTAATAAAATGAGGCTTCAGCCAAAACCTTTGAAAAAAAACATAAAATAATATGTGACCAGTCATCAGTGGTGGATTTCTATTATAAAACTATTGATGAGTTGAAACAAAATTTCAACACTCAGGGGGAGAAAAACATAAATTTTTTTCTTGATGATAGAAAATTATCAAAAAAGAAACTATTCATATATAATATATAGATGCTAAATATTCTAGTTTTATAATGGGAATACACAAAACACACTTTGGGAGAGATCATACCACTATGACATGTTTAGAAATTCTCAAAATTTCTATAAATATTTTGTAATGCCTCTTTTTTTACATGAAAACTCGTTTTTTTCTATGGTCCTAGGACACAACCTATGGATAACCCACTAAAAAACAGATAAAACCATGTATATAAGAACAATCAAAACCATTCAAGAAGTATTCATTAAGATGTTAGACATGCTTCTTACCCTATATTTAGAGAACAACCAAGGAAACTATTCAAAGAACAGAAGGGCTAAAAATTCTAATTATCAATAAGAATTTAGATAAATTTTTCATCAATTTATAAGAGTGTTTTATTCACAGAAGGAAAAAAATTATTCAAATAAATCATACGTTGATAGAAGGTTAAAATCGTATAGTTTTAAATGGGTTAATTGACAAGATATATCTAAAGTAGATATGGGGTTAAAATTATGAGAACCACTAAACTAGATCATAAAGAAAATATTAGAGATTTCAAAATTATTAGTTTCCTTAAAACTAATCAAAAAATAGAAAATAATTCTAAATCTTCTTAAAGTGAGAATCTTGATGAAACAAGAACATAAAATCAATAAAATGGAGAATATGAAAAACTATAGAGCCAAAAAATAGACTCCTTGAAACCCAATATAACTAATAAAAAATCATAAGAATAAGACATTAAAATTAAATATATTTAGAGGTATAAATTGTGTGAGGAATAATCTGAGGTAATATCAAAAATTGTGAAGAATTTTCCCCCCACCATTACTTTAGCTAAAAAATCAAAATGAGGAATAATGAAATAGAATATCTCAAACTTCTTAGACTTTTCAACAAACGTTTTATTATTATACCTTACATAGAATAAATAATTCATTTTTTATATTATCTAAAATCACATATGAAATAAATTCTAAAAAAAATATTTTGGAATTTTTTTTACATACTATATCATAGAGTAGTGTAGTGTTTTATTAAAAAATAGATTAAACCCTAAGCTCTAAAGGGTAGTAAGAATTATCATCCCATAAAAACTATGAGAGAGATATCTAATTAACTCTATATGTGACCATTATATATGTGTCATAATTTATCCCTTGTCATTGTTAAAAAAATATCAGGTTTAGGGAACCACGACTTACACAAATTATTTTGTAGTTAGCAGATGGGTCAATTACTACCCCAATTGTGAGAGTAGATGATATAAAAGTATTATGAGGGAAACTATAACTTCAATTTGATTTGATCATTCTGGATATTGATTGTGACATGGATGTACCCATTATTCTAGCTAGAACCTTTTTGTACACATGATGAGTTGTAATTGGTGCATCTAATGGAAAGCACATTTTAAATTTTTGAGAGAAAAGGGAAGAGTTTAGTATATTAAAAACTGATAAGAAACCTCCTTCAAGAGATAGATACTCAATACTAAATTTTACTAAATTAGAGGAAAGATTTTACCATATTAAGAAATTAAATAAGCAATATATTATTGAATAAACCGCTTTACATGTTTTGAATGAGTCTTACCCACTTGTGGAGAATGTTGAAATTGAGATTTTGGACCCCATTATAGAGAAAAAAATATGATATTCCATTTATGTGATGTGTTTTTTAAATATGAATTATATTTATTTGATATTAGGAAATTTAAATGATAATTTTAAGATCCTTTTCCTTCTCCGATTAAGGAGGAACACCATTATATATATCCGGTAGTGATTTTAAAATTCATGGATTAGTTTTCTAGAAGAATTGCTTAAAATGTGATTTGTGTTTAAAGCATAATGACCAATCCAAAATGTATGTAAGTGATGAAATTAAATATTCAAGTATTTAAATTCATTATCATTCTAATGTTCACACACACATTAATAGTCACATAGAATAAATTTGGAATTTTAATAACTAGTGACTATAATCTCGTGAAAAGAACCTGAATGGACCTCAAACCCCTTCCATCTCTTAGTATATTTTCTTTTATAGGTGATTAAACTACATAGCAAGTCATAATATATTAATATTTAG
The DNA here is from genome assembly GCA_963277665.1 of Viscum album. Classification (NCBI taxonomy): domain Eukaryota; kingdom Viridiplantae; phylum Streptophyta; class Magnoliopsida; order Santalales; family Viscaceae; genus Viscum; species Viscum album. The sequence goes on along the minus strand of OY728126.1, from coordinate 806,277,388 downwards.
TGGGATGTCATGGAAAAATGTTTTTATCTCTTTTATGCATTTTAAAAAATGTCATTGGAAGGTTCATAAGTAGCATTAATGGAATTATATCATCTTATTATTTTCAATAAATCCCCATGGAACATGATAAATTTTTAGAGCCTAAGAACAAATAATATGGAATCCAAACAAAAAATAAGTGGTTAAAGAGAATTTCTTTATCTTCCATGATGATAGAATAATTTTTCTTATCATAGATGGACCATGGGCCAAGCCAGTTCAAATAGCTCCTAAGAAGAGTGGATTAACCATTATAAACAATGAAAAAAATGAGGAAATATAAATTAGAACACCAAACATATATGGAAATTCATTTATTAAAGGAAAATGAAATATTCCAATAGAAAATGAAATTATATATTTCTATATGTGGATAAAATATAATAGGCGTTGACTTGGAATTAATTATTATATTCTCATGATGGTTATATCGATTACAAACTTATTGAAATGCATCATGAGAACCAATATAGGACCACATTAACATTCCAATTTGGGGGATTTTTCAACTGATGAATGCTCTTTGGCTTATAAGCTTAACCATAAAATTTTCAAAGATACATCAATGATATTTCTTTTAAGTCTCTCAAATGAAAATTGAAGTGTTTATGGCTGATTAATTTTTTTGGGATACAGATTTATGGTTTTTCAAAAAATATAGAAATAATTTTAGAGATATATCATGAAATAAATTTGGTTTCAAATATATAAAAGTGCCAATCTATGGCCAATAAGGGAATTTTTAGGTCATTTGGCTTTAAAAAGGGTGATTGAAGTTAAAAACAGTAAAATTAAGGTGATACAATAGCTTTCACCACCTAAGAAATTTAATGGAATTAGACTATTTATTTGATATATTTTTTTTAATAGAAATTCAAAAAATGATTTTTCTAAAAAATTATTGGGCCGTTGTTTTAATTTCTTTCCTAGGAAACAATGTTTGTGTTAAATGTTTTCTTTCTGATATCATTTAATATTTCTAAAGAGAAATTCACAACATCACACATTTTCATTCCCCCTAATTCGAATCTACCTTCGGATGTTATGTGACAGACTAGTGATACTATTATAGTTGTTCTTTGGAGAATGTGAATGGAAAAGAGGATTCATGTTATTTATTTTTCATTTAATCCATTTTATTATGCCCATATATAATACACTACTATATAAAAATAACTGGATGTTGTCATTTTAAAGGGAATCTGAAGATAGTATTTGATTAGGTATATGGTTTTTATTGTCACTAATCATTATACGATAATGTTTTCACTAGATGAGAAAGAATCCAAGCCTAGTATTATGAAATAGACACTTCTATTGGAGAAATTTGATCTTGAAATCAAGGATAAAAAAATATATCAAAAATGTTGTTACTCACCACAATTACTAGTTACCCAATACCTATATTGAATAATCCAAATAAATCAACACCTCATTCATACATTGGTAATACTTTTCTACTTTTTTGATGCAATATTCTCAGTATTTACACTATTATAATTTTATTATTACTGGTTACATAGCCAAGGACCTTTCCTGTAATTAAAGAAATAATTTAAACTCAAAATTGAATTAATATTTTTGGTTTTAAGCCTTACATTATGAGAGATATTTTGATGCTATTTTAAGATGTATGGTTAAATAGGAAATTCTATCAATTCATTAGTGATGTCTTTATTCATCATTGGGAGGACATCATAGGTGTGAGAAAACTGCCCAGAAGGTTTGACAATCTTGTTATACTAGCCCACACTATTCAGTATTTCAATGAGTCACATGATTGGCTGTGGAAAATGTTATTTGATAATAAGTGTTGGTGAAATGTAGTAGTAACCACAAAACTGAATTATGGACATTAATGTTTTTTATGTTTATGATTTTTGAATTTATGGTAATATTTCTATATTCTTATAGGAATAAATATGTAATTATTAATATTAACTACATGTCTATGTTGGTTAATTATATTTTTTTCGAAACAATATTTATTATACTATAGGAATGCTAATAAATAAGAATATTTTTTCATAATTTCAGGTTATTGATGCATTCATAACTGATAATGGAACTCATTTGTTGAATTAAATGGTCAAGTATATAATGAAAAACAATGGGTTTTCTCATAAAAATAGTGCCTCCTATCAACCACAAGCTAGTGGTCCGGATGAATATTATAATAGATATATCAATACAATATTGGAGAATATGGTGTAAAGACCTTATAAGGATTTTGTAGTCAAATTGGATAAATATTTTCTTTGATTTAATAACTACCTACAAAATTCCTATTGGGATATCTCCATGTATATTTATCTTTTGAGTGATATTCAATTTAGCTCAAAAACTCAATTAAAAATAATTTTTGGATGTATGGGCCATTAATTATGATATCCAAGTCTTCTGGTGATAAAATATTGGTAAATTTGAGTGATTATGAAGAAATTAAAAGTTAATTTTATGGTAATTACAATATTTACATGGAATGGAAAAAATCATTTCATGACACTATCATCTTGAACAAAGAATTCATTTTTTAAAAAAGTGTTTTTTGATTCAATTCATGAATAAAGATTTTTCCAAGGAATTTCAATATGAACGGGTCTATCCCATTCACCATTTCAATATTTCTATTTAATAGAGTTGTAGTGTTGGTTAGAGAGAAAAACATACCATTTGTGGTCAATAGATAAAGAATAAAACATTATTTCAATGGCCTTCCAAAGGGATGGGATTTCATATCTTTTTTTACAAATTTGTAAATCTTGTGATTCTAACTGAGGAATATAGAACTATTGTTTTAGGGGAACTAAATAATGGTTATTATTATATTTTAATTATGTTCATTTAATTTTTTTTTACTCAAATCATTTATTCTACTATTCTTATTAAAATATTTAATAATTTCAGTCCCATGAAATTGCAGTGGTCGAAATCCACTCAAAATATAAAACATTCATTACCCTCAAAGGAGTTAAATTCTCTATATTCCTCCTTAAAATCTTCTTATATATAACACTTTTTTTCTTTTTCAATTTGGGCATAATGGGAATAATTATTAATGGTTATCTTTTTTAATTTTGTAGGGATACTAATGGAGTAGTGAAGGACTGCTCACGAATCAAGGTAGGGATGCTTCATTTGGATAATATTAAATGATAAATATTATTTATACAATGAAATAATGCTTTATTTTAATCATTTTTCAAAATGAAAATATTTTTTAATTTATAATGCTTTCGTGTGAGGAAAAAAATTTGATTAAGGTGTTGTGTGACATGTTCAAATCACGTGTTCATATTTTATTATCACCACCACAACAATGTTCTATTTTATTGATGATTTCAATTAAACTATTATTTATTTTCTCAAATATTTTATTATTATCCAATAAGATATTTAAAAAATATTTTATTTAGTGCATTATTTGGGAAAATATTTATAATAAACTTATCAAAAAATACTAAAAATAACCTCTCAATTAATGAAATGAAATACTGGTTTAGCCATAAAATTTTATACCAATTTATGATTTAACATTAGGGATAATTTCATGTTTTATGTGTAGGGTATTAAGGTCTTAAAAAAGACCAATAACTATGTTTTAATGTTTTAGATATGAAAACCCCCATTTTTTTGAAAAACATTCCTCTCTTTAAACATCATTTTTTGATCTATTCTTTATCAAAAAATAATATTTTTTTTGTGTTTTCAGGTAAGGAAAACAAGACACCATTTTCTAATTTCCAAGGGAAAAATTTATTTACAGCTTTATATGTTTTGATTGGGTTTAAATTTTTATATTTGAATGATTGTAGAGTTATTTTACCCATCTCTTTTATAAAAAATCAATTTAAAAACTAATAAAATGACAAAATTTGGTTAGATCTTCTTGAAAATTTAATTATAATATCAAGAAACTAAAACTTTGAACATGAAACCAGGGGGAAGTCCATTTTCAAAGAAAAAACTCCAGGATCCAACTGAAATAATAATTATATAATATCTTTGAAACTATAGTAAAATGGGAAATTGGAATCCCATAGTGAATCTCTGAGGAAATAGGCATTAGGTGTGTTTTTTATATAAATAATTTCCAAATAAAATTATTTCATTTCATATTCCTAGTAGGGAAATGTTAAAAAAGTACCACGGTGTAAAAAATTAATTAATTTAGATGAGGATAATATTATATCCAAATTTAGAAGGTGAAAATTGACATATAAAATAATCATTTGATCTGAATCAATGATGTGACCCATGTATTATTTATTTTTATAACCTAAGGGTGAGTGATAATTGAAGTTTACACTTATTAATGATTTAATTACACAAAAATACAATATATACAAAATCCTAGAGTTCATACCTGAATTGGAGTAAATGTTGTGTGTTGAAGAGGAATCATATAGGAGGTATGATAATTATTAAAAAATGGATGAGTATCTTGATTTCATTAATTCAAGAATATGTATTTTCTGATAAGAGAGTAAATAAATATTTTTTTAAATCCTTGTGAATACAAAAAATTAAATGAATTTCTCAAGAGTGGAATATATTATGAGTGGGAGAAATTGATATGGAAATTAATTGGATAAAATTTAAACCATAATGTTTGGATAATTCATTATGTATTGAATGAGTTAATGTTATTTAATAATGAAGTAATATACTATTATTTTATTTATTTTAAAATATATTTCCTTTACTTCCAGGTAAAAATATTTTTCTGTGGTGATTTATTGGAATAATTTATCATGATGTGAAATTCCATTTTTAAAATAAAAATATTATTTATTTTTTTATTATTTTTTTTATGGTATATTTTTTATTTGAAGGTGTTGATGTATGTGATTTTCTAAAATGGGAAGGGCCATGTTATTGAAATTTTATTCCAAACAGCTTTGTAGTTGAATTAATGTAACTAATTTCACTATATAATTAAATATATTGATAAGAATCTCACATATATAAAATCCATGTACACATTTGGAAACACATCCAATTTTAGAGAGTGGTCATGTATTCAACTTTTCTCATAGCCAAATGATCTGTATTTCCAAATTATAACATAGGATGATCATGTTACCAATGATTATACATAGCATATTTTTCACATATCTAATTACCTATTTATGTATATTTTAACCCTATCTAGATCCACGTCTGGGAATTTTTGAGAGAAAGTGGTGTATGAAATTATAAATATAGGTGTTTTATGTATGAACCCCCGATGTTGTTATTTGATACTCCGAAACTCAAAGGTTCCCTAGAAATTAAAAATATGTGTAAAAATAATTTCCATGCATATTTTACATTTTAATGTAAACCATGCCATTAATTCATATATTTTGGTTAAATAATAAGTGAATGAGACCCTTGGTGATCCCTTCACACCTGATGCCCATCCATAGATATGATCATGGGAGCTGATAAGTGCTGAATTATGAGGGGAAATGTATTTGGTTATGAAGGATCAACTAGTTTCATGGATAGAGTGAATGATTTATAGTGAATGTGAAATGTTGGGGCAATGTAGAAGAAAATGAAAAAATGTTAGTGATATAAGACGAGATAACTCTAAAAATAGGGATAGGGAGGGGTCACAAATGTATTTATAGAGGTGGAGAAATAGATTGCAATAGAGGATTAGGAAAAAGATTTACAACTCCTTGAGAGAGTATAACTATCATTCCCCAATTTCCTTTTTTACTATGTATTTCTTTTAAATGTGTAATTAATACATTGGGATTAAATTTCCTTGAAATTAGATTTATCTTTGGATAAATTCTGTTTTGGAAAGAGAATATTTTTGAAATATTTCTTACATAGTTAATGAGATTTTTTTTGCTTGAAGCTACCCTCATCTTCATATTTTTTGTAAATTTAAACTGGAAAAATTAAGATATTTTGTTTCCAAATCTCATATAAACTTCTTTCTTAGTATTTTAACCGTTGAATAATCCCTCAGAAAGTATATTTTGTTATTGAGGGTAGTATATAAGCATCTACTAAGAAGTTTACCATAATTCTCAACTGATATCATAAATGTGTATTTTCATAAATATCACAGTGATGAAATACAGGATCCATACTCTCATAGGTTAACCATTCAATTGAAATAGAAAACCACCTTTATCTACATTATTTTTCGTATAGCACAAGCATGATAGAAGAAATATTTTAAATCAACCAAACTAGATCCCGCACCTCATATCTTTTTCCTATATATATCTATGTTATTCTTTTCTCATTGGCTACTTTTTTCTTCACAGTTCAACACATGAAATCCCATAATTTCATCACCACCATCACGAATTATTTTACTATTTCTTTTGTTTTTATTTTATCATCTTGGTCATACTCACTCACACTCACAAGAGTCCTTCTCTCTATATCAACCCATAATCACCACTAAGATAGTTATATGTTGGGATTTAAATAATTAAATTTTATTAGACGTAAAAAAATAGCTAACAATAGAGAATGTGTGTTGAAATATTATAAGTTTAATTTTTTTATGATTAATATAAACAAACCTCTTGGTTTAGATCACATTTTGACAACCAAATATTTTGGGTTTCAGTTGTTTTACCAAATGTTCTTTGTCGGTGAGTGAACATATCAAAGTCTACTAACTCTTTCATGATCACTCTTCTAGAAATAGAACATGATTTCATGGATTGAGGTAAGTATAATAATTGATGATGAGATGGCATAATGCTGAGAATTTGAAAATCGGTAGATATTGTGGGGTGGGTGAGATGATGTTGTACCGTGAGGATCATATATGGCTGGAGTAAAATGTTAGGTTGACGTCCTTATTCTTCATGATAACCTATTGTGTTGGAAATGTTTCCATGATATGTAGTAGGAGATATGGTATGATGATGATTTGTCTGTGTTATGTGTAATTCATGTTATATGTGGTGTGGTGTACAATGATATTACTGCAAAAGGGGTTAGAGCATATAAAAATTTCATTGTGGTATGAGTATGATGAGCCACCGGGGAATTGGTTGTAAGGCACCATTTTATATTTAATATTATATTATTATGTAATTATATTTGAATATAATTATGGCCTACAGTTCCTTGTTGAGTTTTGGATATAGTTTAACTGGTATTTTCTAGTTGGTTTAACTATTTTTTACTAATGTATTATAATTATTTTTCCATAATTTTGTACGAGTTCTTAAGGAGGATCCTACTGACTAGTCATGTATTCTCAATCATATATATATATATATATATATATATTATAATGTATACCAGGAGGGATTCATATATCATGTTATACATTACTAGCTTTGATTTGGGAGTTAACATTTTATTTTGGTATTTTCATTTTGGAGACAATATATTTGTTTTAAATGGTTATGGTGTGATATTGGTTTATATTTCTATAAAGGAATTGATTGGTGTATTCATTACCATGTTCCCCTGATACTTAAGGGCAATAACTCCAATATGTGTGATTTATAAAATCGATGCTAGTTTCCAACCCATGGCCTATTGGACATGGGCTTTAGGGGACACTCCTTTCTTCATTATCAACCTAAGAGGTGCCCCCACCATGGATGGGTCATGGAAAAGAAAATGTATACAATTATTATTTGTTCTAATTAGATATTAATTTTGTAAAAATCATTTTTATTAAAATAAAATTGCTAATATGAATTCATTTATATTTGTTATATTTTTTTACTATTTTTAAATATATATAATTTATATTATTCGTTTATAAAATTAATTTTTTTAATATTTTTTGTTATTAATTTATTTTAAATATTTATTAATATGTTTTTATTTATTAGTATTTGACATTTAAATTTTTTTTTTGAAAAAAATATATTAAATATTTATTCATTTAAATATTTATAAAATTATTATATATTCATATTCAATTACTGTATTCTTGATTTTTTAAATCTAAATTTAATTATTTTTTAAATATTTTTCCATATTAAATTGTAGTAATATTTTATATAATTAGTATAATTTATTCATTTTATATAAATTTTTATATAATATATTTATTTTTATTTTTTCATTTTTAATATTTTTTAATATTTTATGTTTTAGTATTATGTATTCATTTTTAATTTTTATAGAATTTAATCATTTTTAAATATTTATTTATAAATTTTTTCATAAAATTTTAATATTTCTAATATTTCCTAATTTATATATTAATCTTTTATTCATTTTTTTAATATTTATTTATTTAAATAATTATGAAATAACCATTTATTAATTTTTAATATTTAATTTAACAAAATCCATTATTATTTCAATAAAAAATTAAATTTTTTTATTGTATTACATTTATAATATAATATATTTATCTTTATAATTATTATTTTTATTATTTTTATTATTTACTCATTTTTTAATACTGATTTATATATTTTTATTTATTAATATTTCATATTTTTAATATGATTGAAATTTATAAAATTTCTATTTAATCATTTAGATAAATGTTATATTTATTTCTATCACTGATAACTTTCAGGCTGATAAAGTCTACCTTTATCAACCCTAAATTTATCAAAGATAATGGTCTATTTTATCAAATCAATTTAATTAGCACAAATAAAAACATTTCATTCATTAAAAAGAACCCTCAAATAGAACACCAATCTTTCTCACGCAGTTCAAGCTATTACAAAACCAAAACTTCACAGTTTTCAATTTTTATTTTTCGAAAGAATCAACCCATAAAATCAAAGGTTTTCTATTTGTAAAATGATTTTTTGGATTATACCACTAATATTTCATGAAGTTTTTCATCATTATTTTTCATTATTCTTATAATGTTATTCTATAACCATTATTTGTCAAATCGTTTGTCTGTAATATATTTTTTACACTATTCTTCTTGATTTTTTATATTAATCAACACCTAAAGGTTTATCCATTCCCGTTGAACAAAATTTTTGGTTGACTTAATGAAAAATTTTCAAATTTAATTTTTTATGTCTTGAATTTTGAATTATTATTTATGTTTCAGAAATGTGTGTCGATAATTTTAAAAGATTGTCTTTTAGATGGTAGAAGAAAACATTGTTAAATTGACTAAGTAAAAGGTTTCATTTTGAAATGTTTTATCGGTATAAATTTTTTTCACTTCTATTTTAGTCTTCCCTCTATAAATCCTCAATTAATAGAAATCATTAATATTTTATCAATCACATTTTATTTTTGAAAAATACCCAACAATAATCCTACTATAACATGAAACTAATACTTAACATGATTATCACATTAAACAGTATAAAAATATAAGTTTATTTTTTTTATAAATGTAATATAGTATTAAAAAAATAAAATTTAAATATAATAAAATTTATAAATCAAAAATAATAATCACTTGAAGTATATATATATATATATATTTGAAGTAATAGAATTAAATTACACAAATAACACTATTTTAAAAATTAAACTCTAACATATATAAATATAATCCTAAAATATTACAGCTTTATATATATACATGTATGGTGAATAATTACCACTAAAATTTTCCTAGGTGTATAGGATTATTGTGGTTGAATATTAGTCATTTTTACCTTATTGATTTTCATTTTCAAATTGTTCATGTTTTTGAGAGTAATAAAAAGAAATACTTTAATTAATGGATGCAAACAACTTTATCAAATTTTCATCCAATGAATAACTTTTTAATTTTTAATAGTTCATCTCATTAATTTCTTAAAAACAAATATCTATTTTATGTGGTTTATAATTTTCATATTTTGTAATTTAAATTATCTAATATTTTAATTTTAATAAAAAAAATATGTTTTTGTCTAAAATTATATTCTCTATATTTCTTTTTAATTTAGAGATATTTTATATTTCCATTTTTAGAACATGTCCTCTCAAAATCACATGATCTAAATGACAATTCCTTTGATGTTAGAAAATATTTTATTTTATCTATACAAATAAGAATGTATTATTAATATCTTTTATTTAAAATATAAAACAATTTTTTCACTTCCCTGTCATCTAGATAGTTCCATGCTTCAATATTCTAGTGACACATCTATTTTTTATTAATATGCATTCACTTCCATTAAATAGATATAAACTCTATATAATTTATAATGTATAATAAATCCCATTATTTCTATCTATTCATTTATATACATTATATAAGTGTGTGTTATAATTTATAATTATTTATTTTTATGTTTTAATCTATAATTCATGTGTGTAAACAATGATACAATATTTGTAAAACTTCTTTATTTTTTATTTAAATTTGAATGTCATTGAACTAAACATTATGAATTTGAATTGAAATTTTATAGATTTCAATTGTATTAGAAAACATTACGATGACATGGTCATTGAGTTCATCATGTATGTAAAAATTCATGAAAACGAACCTTCTCAAATCATTTATCTACATGTAAATTTTTTTTATCAAAAATGAATTTTTTCTAAACGATGTGGATGGACACATGATCCATAAAATACTTATACGTAATAAATATTTTACCAAAAATAAAGAGGAAATTAATTTATCTAGTGATTAGCGTATCACTGTGGTCTAGGAATAATCTAATTTTAGTACAACTATAAATGACGATGATGATCAAATAGAAAAAATAAAAATGGTAGTTCAAAATTACCGTACTGACTGTCTAATTCCATGTAGAGATTCTATTTTGTTTTAGTTGTACAAAATATTATATAGTTTCAATGATAATGAAGCTATATTATTTGTATGATAATAATGGATGGAGAGACACCATCTTCACATAATTATAATCACTCTTGAAATAATTTATTACTAGAAGATAATGAGTATACTTATAAAACATATGATTTTATAAAAATACTATGTTAAACATGTATAACCCCAGAATGAAAAATTGAATTCTAGATGATAGTATATTATTTCTCAATAAATATGAATAACATAAAAAACCCTATATTTGGGCTACATCTCAATGTAGGAAATTTTGATAATGTCATTCAAAGGTTATATGGTACATTACTATCATTCTAATATTTAGTTTTCTATATATACGTGAAGATACAAAAAATATTACCTAGGAATATATATATATATATATATATATATTAATTACATATGGGAGTCATCATCACCCATAAAAGTTTCTTCAATGTAGTAAAATGGACCATGAGTATCCAAAATAGGAATAATGTTGAGAAACCAACATCTTATGCCATGTATAGATGGATTGAATCATTTTTATTTAACATATTTCATTCATAGTACAAGAATTATTATGTATAATGAAAAAATTTGTTTTGTTTTCTTTAATTTTACTTGAAAAAACACTTATAATTATTTTATTTTCTTCTGGATCAATTGATCAGATATTTCAAATTGATTTGAGGATCATGTGCTATGACATATCATGCTCAAATAAATGAATATTTCACATTAAGGGCCTTATTTTTATAGATGATAGATTAATTTCCTTACCATTATTATATATATATAATTAATAGAATATTAGTGTTTCCTATTTAAGGAGAAGGTACATAATTAGTTAGTCTGAAGAGTTACTTGATGTAATTGTTTCTAAGACATCACAAATTTCATCCCTGGTCAAAAATAAAATGATCCCTAACAACATCATTCGATGAGAATTTTGTATAAGTTACAAAACCCTTTCAATTTACCTATGATGAATAGTTTAAAAATTAATATAATGGTGCCACAATGTTTTGTTAATATTCTTCAAATAAATATATGAAAATTGCTGAGAAAAAGTTATATGTCTTTTCAATTAGCATAATAGAATAGTTTATATAATTGATTTTATAGATGTTATGAACTTATAAAATTATGTAAGTGATAGTGTCCTTGGAATATTAGTAAATTTACCTAAACAAATATGTTACTAACTGTAGGTTGGACATGTTTCCTTTTGGGATAGGATAAAATTTAGTGATAATTAAGGAAGAAAGGAAGAAATTTCTTGATCTATTGGCATAAAATCTTTCCAAGAAAGAGAGAGTTTAGTTTTTCAAATTATTTAACAGTGTGAATGATCATGAGGGGTATTAATGAAGTATCAAAACTATCATATTGATGACTAATTTTAAGTTAATGAACCTAAAATCACATGATTATCATGTTTTAAAGCATGATTTAATGCCTATGTATTAACATTATATTATACCTAAAAATTTCTCACACTTATTAACCAATATTTGGGCCTTTTTTGTAGCCAAATAAAGTGATGTTATATACCTTGTTATGTTTCCAACTATTGAAAAGTAAATTGATTTATTATTTTTTTAATTTTTGATGTTCATCGTAGCATCATTCTTTTATATAATGGTTCAATTAGTATTTTACTTTTTAGAGTGATTTGAATATGTGGTAATGTACATTACTGAAATATGTAGCCCAATGAAAATTATATTAATATTTTGAAAGGTTATATCAGGAATTTAAGTCATACAAAAGGAGTTATTATACAGTGATATATTTTTAAACAAGGCATTGAATTATGAATAAACTATCTATCCACCATGGATAACATTGGACTCCCAAAATATCATCACAATATGTGACCTATGTGAAATCGAACTTCCAAAAGAGATACTATGACAATTACCGTTATAGAGTGTGATTAAGTTCACATTTATATTTTATATAATAGTATATATGGTGTTCCATATAATGTATCTCATAAATAAATTCACAAGAACTGGAATCCATTTGGCGTAGAATGCTGGATATCAAATACACATAATTGAAAGTTTATTAGATTATCTTGAGACCCTAATTTTAATAAATTATTTTCATATCCAAATTTAATTTTAAAATTAATTCAATGGATACTAATCAACTATATATATTTATATTATATTACAATTTTTATTTAATTAACATATTTACATTATATATAATGGGACATGATGAACATAGTACAATGTAAAATAGTAGATTTACTCTTATTTTAGGGGTGATTCATGCATATGGTTCCTAGAATAGTAATAAAATTTATATAAAAATTTCATCTGATTTTATCATTAAAAAATATAAGAGATGGATTAAATAACATTCTAAGTGCCACTTTTCTTTATTCAAATGAGTTGATAACAATATTATAACTAAAATAAATGAATTAAGATCAATGAATTTAAACTTCATTAAATAATGTTATAAGGATAAACCACTCATAATTTAATTATAGGTTATTAAGTTATTTTATTCCCTTGTTTTTCAAAAACTAAATTGGTTAATTGTTTTGTTATATAATAAAACAACCATAGGGAACAAATGATAATTTAGTCAAGGTTTACCCATTTAGTTTGTTTTGAAAATAATTTTATAGTGGTAATAATATATATGGTGTCATGTATATCATTCTTGACAAAAAATAAGGTATTGGAATACTCGATAGAGGGAATAAATCCCTCCAACCATTGAATTAGGGAAAAAGAGTTTCTTGAACAATTTAAATGACTATTTTTTATTACATTCAATTTGATTCCAATTAATATAATGTTTTCACTATAATATTAAGTTAATTTCAAATAATCTTTTTAATTCTAGTGAAGATAATGGATTAACCACCGACTATTTCTATAAAAGCCTAGGGACAACATATTGGTGATGCAAAAATTAAGAAAATGCTAGAAGGTGAACACATTTTTTTAAAATAAGATAAGAGTGGCATAAGGAGTCTAAATTTGTAAAAAATATGAAGAAGTTAAGTAATTATATTAAATATTATCTATTATGGAATGCATGAGTCCATATTATGGATCCAAAGAGTCTTTTTTCACTAGTTACATTATGGGAAACCCATGAATTACTGTGATGATTTATATTGACACATTCCATAATGTTTTTCTTACATTGGAGAAGAAATGTTTGGAAAAAATTATAGAAGAATTATGATATTATTTTACAATTTTATTGAAAAATAAAATAATTAAACCATGATTTAATCTTCATTGATCCTTTTGGAGAACATTTATACTAGTTGATTTCAAACAGAAAACACAATTAATTATTTTTGGAAAGGATCATAGTGTATTTCATACACATCTTATAAAGGATAAATTTAGGGATATCGAGGGAAAAGTATACTTCCAACCACCTACTATATACAATGGAATGAAAAACCAATAATCCAAGGATTCCTTCATCAGTAATTCAGTGGGATAAACATTAAAGGTTCATTGTAATTGGAAATATTTTATTTGAAATTATGTATATTAATAAGTTTTATTAATAAAATGAAATTTACAAAAAAAATAAGTGATTAAAATTAGTAGTGTTCCTGAAAACCAATGTATCCTAACCATAGAGCATTTATGGGGTATTATTCACACACAAAAATGGTATGTATTTAATTATATATTAAATATTTTACTAGATATAAAAAAATTAATCAAATTTATTTTTATATATGAATATTAATGAATTAGAATAACAAGACACTTCTATCCCATGTCATATTCATTTTAAGGATGATTATTTAAATAAAATTTTACGAATAATAGATTAAAACAAAAATAATGTATAGTAATCATGTCTAATTATGTTATAATAGAATATTTTTTTCTTTAAATTAATTTTAAATAAGAACAATTATATTCTTATATTTTTTATTTTGTTTATGAAAAATAATACTAATCAACTATACTCTATGAAAAACTAGTTTTAGTGGCCTTAGTGTTGATATACAAGTATGGATGCATTAGAGTTGTTTGTTTTTTAGTGTCACCCCAAGATAACTCTATGAAATAAAAGATACGAGGGGATAAAAAAAAAATACAATCATAGGTAGATGCATTATGGAAAAAAGATACATAGATGTTTGGTGTGATAGACCAGTTTAAAAAATGGGATCAATAAATTAGAAAAAACATAATAAAAACCATAACACGAAGAGTTTAATAACCCATTTTTTCTCTGTTATAGGTTCTTTCAAATTTACTCTATTTCAATGTTATGGACCTTATATGAATGCCTAATGAGTTAGTATATGTATTAGGGTTTTTAGGGCTTGTTTGGAGCCCAAAAATGACTTTTTATTTTTGGATAAAAAGGCCAGTGGAACTATATGTTTAAACCATGTGAGGAAAACAGAATCATTTTCTTAAACCATGTGGTGTCGGAAAGTGGGCTATAATTAGGCACATAGTTTGATCTGGTCATGTGAGTTAGGATGGACAACTAGGAAAAAATAGAGACTAATTACAGATGAATTTCACATGGTTTTCCTTACTATCCTTGTGCCCCAATATATAGATTCATGTGCATAGTTTTTCCGCGGTTTGGTGAAACCATTTAGCCAAACTGTGTGAAGGGTAAATCTGGGTGAATATTCGGGTTTCCCTTAAAATATCTTTAAACATAAACTATAATCCCATTTCAATTTTCTAGCAGAGACAACACCTTCATTCTCCCTTTTTTAATCCAAAACTCACGAATTCTAGGATTTGGGATTGGTCGCCCATCTAGAGTCTGAATCTACAACCGTTGATCTCGTTGGATCAACAATATTACATTATTTATTATTATTTAATATTACATCATTATTTTTTTGTATTTATGATGCTATTTTGATGAGTATCATATACTCAAATTTCCATTGAATGATCCTATATTCAAAAATTCTCCACTACAAATCGTACTAAAGGATCATTCTGGATGAGGATTGTTATATGAAGATAGGGTAGGTGGTATGTCACTCATTCGTCAATTTTCTTCTTTTTATAATTTTTGGCATCCTCGTGCTGATTACTTTGGGGGTGTCTATTGAATATATATGTCATGCATGAAGTTGTTAAGACTATGTTCTAAAACCCATGCTATATATGTGATTCCTTATTGATGGGTACATCCACAACCTCAATTGCCCCAAGTCGGTTTACGTTCCATAATTAGGTTTTTAGTATTTTGACAACTTTTTAGCCATAGTATGTGTGTGTTTGAGCTTGAACATTATAATGGAAAGCCAGCTATAACATTTTTCATTGAATTGACAAATCTCTAGTACCATTTTCCCTTCCCCCATGACCGATCTATGTTATGTTCCACAATTTTACCTGATTAATAAATTTTAATGGTTCTAGAAATCCTATCATATTTATATGACTTGGCCTAGTTTATATTAAATGAAATGCATGTGTTTTGTCATACACAAAACAACCTTATCCCATTATGAAAGGAAGTGGATATAAATAATTAATTTAATATAAATTTACTTAAATGGTTGCAAGCCCCTTAGTAATATACCAATAATCAAAGGAAATGATTAAACCTTCATCATATTAATAGAATATGACATAAATGGATTAATTATATGGTT
This sequence comes from Viscum album, assembly GCA_963277665.1. Classification (NCBI taxonomy): domain Eukaryota; kingdom Viridiplantae; phylum Streptophyta; class Magnoliopsida; order Santalales; family Viscaceae; genus Viscum; species Viscum album. The sequence continues at coordinate 806,261,021 of OY728126.1, read as the reverse complement.
TTTTTCTCAATTTTCTTTCTCACACTAATGAAAGGAAACAGATTTATGTTATGATATATAATGGCCTAATTAATTTAAGTAAATCTAATACATGTTTTGAAAATATATATATGGACCTTGACATCATTAAAGGAATTTGTTTAACATGATATCACCTTGAATTCCCAGGGGAATTCCTTGAGCACTCAGGGATCCCATCCCAATTCAATGATTCTTGTTTCCATGGTTGAGATCCACATTGGAATCTGAACCTCATCTTTTAGTGGATGCTTGATATGATACCCAAGGATCCCTCCATTATAATTACAGGATTCTTTGGATACACTCCTTGGATCAAACATTGTTTCTATAGACATGGGGTGACCATCTTATACCCTTGGCCCTAACCATTTTATATCCTATTTTTCATGGGATATATTCATTGGAATCGATTACATCATACTATTATGGAATTCCATGGATGAAACTCCTTGTATTTCACTCTTACCCCTTATTCCAGTTTCATTTATTTCTGAGTTCCTGACCCTTGAGGTCTAGGTTTCCTTGGTTATTACCTTGAAAACCTTTTATATTATAATCATCATGGTTTCTTTTTTACATCATGGAACCTATACTATTACTAGAATGAGGTTATTTCATTTTTGGGTAAGCATCACATGACCTATTTATATAATATGGAAATAATTAATTAACTAACTAGTTAAATGTCCCAAAACAAGATGAGGTATAAAGACGGTACTTGGGTGTTTACATTAATGTTTTGATTTACTATTAAATAAGAATTATTTTAATTAGTTAGAATTTATATTAAATGGATAAAATGTTAAAGACACCATTTGTGGTGGCATACTAAGATTTATCTCACTCCCTATTTGGGTGCCTCTAGTACCCAGGTAGACTACATGTAGGAAAGTGTTAAAAATGGAAGCGAGTAGCTTTGAAACTTGATTACTTGAAGTATTAGGATGGGGTAGGTATCATATGACTGAGAAAGATCTCAAGATGACCAGGATTGATTTTGACACTTTTTGTACTTTTGTATATAATAATTGTATTCTTCCTTATATACATATTTTCCAATATTCTAGATACATGAAATATATCATTATCAACTATTGTAAGTTTATATCAATTATTCCAGTTTTTTTCCATTGTTATTATTCCTGTCCCTTTCCACTATCATCTAATCACTTATATTTCTTCTTATACTTACCTTTTATTATATTAGTTATCTATTGTGCTAAACAATGGTAATGAGGATATTTTCTCCCCATGGACAGACACTATCCCCTCTCTACTAGAAGGAATCCTCTAGCATTTAGGGAGATGTGCTTGAGGATATGTGGCCCACCATGCTCATGGACCTTCTTAAGTGAAATATGTGCCGAGACATTACAAATTTGTATTAGAGTTGTTCAATTCTTAATACTTTATTTGGAGAAAATATATTAGAGATTAGGAATTATTTTAACTTGGTTATAAGTCATGCTTGGGAGTCACGAACCCATGTTCGGGGAAAATTTTGTGTTATCTAAATTATAATTGTTTTTCTATTTTTTCCTATTATAGTTGTTATAATTTCACCATTGGGCGACACACATACTTTTATTAATGTTGATTATTATTCTGATTGAGATTCAATTACATCCTTTGCGCAATGATATGAGGGAAAGGATCATTGATACATGAATCCTAATAGACACATAGAATTTAAATTTCATGCATATTGCCTTCCCATATAGGTTCATTTAACTATTTTTCACTGCTTAATATGCATGTGGTTGTTGAGTGAGTCTTTATTTATTTATATGATATTACACTTTTTGGGTAGTTGTTGACTAATTGTCTATTTCAATTCATAAGGTTTTATGGAACCAAGTGGGTTGGAATGAGTAATTTACAAAATCATGACATTGATTATAATTTAAAACTGGAGTTAATATCAATGATAATGAGTAGGTTACTAGATTCACTATGATATAAAAATCATTTAAAACACAATTTTATTTAACTTATAAGTAAATGTGATCTATAAAAGTGAAATATATCTTCTATAATTTAATGGTTTCACGTCCTTACCCAACCTTATCATGCTTACGAATGGTGAAGGAGTGAACCGGAAATTAAATACAAAATGGAATGAAATGGTTTCTAGTGAATGATAAGGCAATGTATTTATAAGCCTTCATCTACTAGAACCCCTGAAACTAATACTTGAGTACTTACCAATTCATGGCCTACTAAGAGTGAAATTGGAGTTCTATACGAAGGCTAGTAGGTCATTAATGTTCATTTAGCTTCCACTAGTGTTCAAATATATATATTTAGAGATTTTTTTGACGCATGTGCTTAGAATTTTCTTACCATTGCTGCTATAAGTTCCTCATGTCATGGAATAGGAGGGTGGTGACAAATATGTTGCAGATGTGGTGGGCCCTAAGATGCTAGTATAATATTCAATAGTTCCACTAGAGGCATCACATTATATTCCTGATTTGGGAACTGATTTACAATTTCATGATAGTTTACTATGTCTGATGTATTCTTTGTATGGTGCTCTATGAGATGCACCTATGTTCACTAATATGACCTAAGATTTCCATAAAGAACATCCTATGACCATCTCATTGGATAGTAGTCTTTAGGATGCTGAGTGTTGTCTAGAGGCTACATTTCATATCATTTATCACATAGAGGATCTTATATATTATAGGGTCAATCATTCTATATACATGCTGCATGATTCGGCCAAGCGTTGGTGGGATTTAGTTACCTAGGTCAGTCACCATCAGGGCATGTTATGGGATGATTTTTTGACTACTTCCTATGACCCTTTCTTACCTTAGACGCTGATATCTAATAGATATAGAGAGTTCAAGAATCTCGATAAGTGTGCTATGTTAATTACGAAGTATTCATCACTTTTCATTGAGTTGTAGTGTTTCTCAATACTTCATTCTAGTGATGTGGTTTCACATTCTTGATACATCAAATATGGGCTTGTGTATGAAATCTGTACTTAGGTGAATGTATTTATCATACCCACATTTTCGAATGTAATAAATCATGATTTTATCATTGAGTACGACTTGAGGGATGGTGATAGTACTGAGCATAGTAGACCAGTACCGTGGCAAGTCGATTTTTCTTCTTGTAGATAAAAGCGATCCATTGAGGATTCTAGACAGAGTAGAGGAAACCAGGGTACCTATGATGGTAGCCCATTTTGTGTCCCTAGTGTGGACGACATGTGAACATTATGCCTCAGTGTGATAGAGACACATTGGAGTGTTGGTATTGCGTCTATTCGGGGCAATTGAAGAGATTCAATCAATCCTTTCCATATGCTTCTTGTTGAATAGGATTCGTACCGGCTCCACCATTAGGGAAAGGTTCTTTTTATTCCATGTCTAGAGGGTAGTTATAGTATAACCAACATGAAATTACAAGGAGGTTGTTATTGATATCGTATATAGACTCTTGATCACTAACAACACAAGCAGAGTAGTTTTGATCATGGTTGTCTACCTATTTCACAGGGTCATGGAATTGGTTAGTTGCATGCTTTATAACCAATACCCGAGGATTATGTTGTAAGACCATATCTTTTATGAGGTACTATTTATGATTCATCCACTACATTATATGATTTATTTGATAATGATGATTCACACCTTTTTATCTTTTTATTTATCAGGGAAATTATTAGGCTGGAAATAGAGTATTACTGTGGTGTAATGACCCTAGATACATCATTGGAGTATAGTTAGAGAGAATACACCAATACATGGTCTGCCCCTTGAGGTAGGCTGTTATTCATTTCTATGGGACATCATTGTTCATGATATGACAGGTTTCGATGTCATTCTCAGGATATATTGATTTATTCTGTATAATGGCTTTGCAAAATACTATCATTGAACGGTACTATTTATATCACATGAGTACCATAGTTATCTATATAATGGTGAGTAATATGTCCATCCTATAAGATATGGACCATTGAATTAGGGGTAATGGGTTTTACCTCCTATATTTCTAATCTCTTCATGGATTATTATGGTGTAATTTAGGTTGAATTCCATATATTATTAGATTATTTCAAGGGAATCATTTGTAATTATTTTTTGGCTTACCTTTTGAGAGATAGGTATAATTTAAGATTTATCCCATTCCAGGAGTAGCTCTAGTGTCCATTCCTCTGTATAGGATATAACCTACTATTCTTTAGGAGCTCAAGTGGTAGTTAGAGGATCTGGAGGGTAAGTGTATTATACGGTCTAAAGGATCCTCTTGGGGATCCCCTTGATTTTATCCAAGAAGGTGGATGAGAAAATTCTTCTATGTGTGGATTATAGATGGATATACTATCTTATGGTTATGAACCACACTACAATTTGATGAATAGATGATATCTTTGACCATTTCTGAGGATCTAGGGTCTTTTCCAAAATTGACCCATGATTGGGCTATCATCAAGTGAGAGTAAGTTCATCAGTCATACCTCATACAATAATCTATAGTATTTATGGTCTTTATGATTACCATTTTATTCCTTTAGATCTAATGAAAACACCAAAACAAATTTTGGATTTGATGAATTGGGTAATTTATCCCTATATAGATTCCATTGTCATTGTATTTGTGGAAGACCTCTAGGTGTACTCTCACACTCATATTAGTTGTGCTAAGGAACATCAGGTCAATATGATTACTTTGATAGATCATAATATTTATGACAATCTTGATAAGTTCCACCTTTAGATCGAAAAATTTCATATCTCGGGTCATATTTCCACTGAATCAGGTGTCTCTATTAACCCAAAGAAGGTTAATTCTATGGTATCCAAGAAGAATCCCATGTACATGTTTGATATATGTTGTTTATTAGGTATAGATTGTTATTATAGTAATTTCATACAATACTTCCCACTCATTGAATTACATATCAATTATGTTACAAATATGGGTGTTATGATCCTATGGTCAAAATAGTGCGATAAAGCCTTTCCGAAGTTGAAATGGAAGCTTGTCTAGTTACATATTCAGATACTTCTAGAGCATGTTAGAGGTTATGTAGTGTTATGTGACAAATTAGTAATCATATTGGGAGTAGTGTTGATGTAGTTGGACATATTTTTTTCATATGGATCTTGACATTTGAGGTCTTATGAAAGAAATTATTTTATGCACAATAATGATCTATTATTACTTGTCCATTTCATGAATTTCTAGAGACACTATACGATGGGTGATGGATTCATGGTGTATATGGAACCCATGATACTCAAAAATATCTTCATTTAGGGTGAATTTAATCTCAAATATCAAATATGGGTCAAATATCTTATGACATTTAAAGTATAGTTTTTCTATATGCATATAAAGGTCAATGTATTCACTAATGCACTGAGCCATAAAACTGATACACAAGTTGTATAGGAAGCCAATGATGAATGGAAATTGATGGACCTATTTTCAGAGAAACATAAAAAAATTCACAATAGTCACAATAATCTTATCTCTCATCCTTGATAGTTACCACTTCCCTCATTTTGATGGAAAAGAGTAGGAAATTTTCAGATCCAGAAGGATTGGTTATCTTGGTGATAATTTTAGGAGATGACTCACCTGCAAATTGGTCTATGGAAATAGACAATATTCATCATATTCATGGATGTTTCTAGGTTACTACAGATATGAGAGATGATTTGATTCATGATTCCCATGATTCTCATTAGGATGTTCACCATGAATCACCAAAATATATCAAGACATTAGACACCTGTTTTGGTGGCTTGGGATGAAACATTAGATAATATGCTTTATCACTAGGCGTTCCACCTGTTAGCAGGTGGAGGAGGATCAAAAGATACCCACATGCTTTTTACAACCGCCTCTAGTCCTAGAATGGAAATGGGAAGATATTTCTATTGATTTTGTAGTTGGATTACATAGGTCACCTAGGGGTAGTGATTTTTTATAGGAATTCATCGACTAACTGACGAAGCTATCCCACTTCATTATTACCTAGAATACATTCTCATTTGATGAGTTGAGATAATTGTATGTCTGTGAGATCATTCCACTACCCGGGGTCCCTCATACTATTTTTTATTATAGGGATTCTTGTTTTATGTCATGATTCTATAAGGGGTAATAGAAAGGTAGGGATACATAGGTGCTTTTGAGCACAACCTTTCACCCTCATACTGGTGTACAATCCTAATAGATGATATAGTCTCTAGAAGACATGCTATGGGAATGAATACTTTATTTTAGTGGTATATGGGAGGAAAATATAAACCTCATCATGTTCACCAATAAAAATACATTCCAGAAAATTATTTAGAGGTCCCCTTTTGAGGCCTTGTAAAGTAAGTCATGTCCTCTACCCCTGTGCTAGATATATGCAAGTGTGCAAGCCTTATTAGGTCATTGTCTCACCCATAAGACATCAATGCAGATTTATCTTATCAGGAAGTGTATATCTACTGATCATTATAGAATGAAATCTTATTATGATCATCGTAGATTAATCCTAGAGTTCTAGGTTAGGAATCATTTTTTCTTACAGGTACCACCTACTATAGAGAATAGATTGACTCTGAAGAACGGGAAGCTTCTTCCATGCTTTATTGGATCATTTGAGATTATATAGGGAGTTTGTATGGTATCATATTAGTTGTTACTACCTCAGAGGTACCATTCCATGAATGAAATATTACATGTTTCATAGCATCACCAATATCTTGAAGACCCACCTCATACATTTGTTCCTAAGTAAGTTGTGAAAGATAATCATGTTACCTTTATGGAGTATCATATACAAGATCACTTACTGGGGCATGAAGACTCTCTGAGGAAGTTCTATCCCTTAAGTATGGTTGATATAAAATCACAGTCATGTGTAAGATGATACATGGGGGAAGGAGGCCAACATGCATGCCTAGTGGAAATATTTGTTCTCAAATAGTGATTCACTACCGTTTGAATGTGAAATCAGGGATGATTTCCATTAAGGGAGGGGGAACTTTAAGGACCAGTTTTTTAACTTAATTATGGTTCCTTTAAATTTTAGTTTAACACTCCATTTTGGACCTAATATAGATTACTAATGAGTTAGTATAGGTATCATGGGTTTTTTTGGGGATTTTTAGAGGCCCATAACCCATCTTTTTGGGAGAAAAAGGCCTGTCACAGGGTCAGTTTAAACTATGAGAGGCAGGGCACATAGTTTTTTAAACTATGTGAGGATTGATTGTGGGTCAGAATAGGGTGAACGATTTTTTCTATTCATGCATGTTGGGCTGCACAATAATGTGAAAAACTATAGACAAATTTGTGAGGAATTTCACATAGTTGGCACACTTTTCCTCTACTTGTTCATCCTAACCATATGGGTGTCCCTTCTTACAGATTCCTATTAATGATTTGTGTACGGTTTGACCAAATCATGTGGCCAAACTCTGCAAATGGTAAATTTTTGTGAAATGTTAGTTTTCCCTTAAAATATCATTAAACATAACTTATTATCCCATATTTATTATCCTGTAGAGAAAACCTCTTCATTCTCCAATTTTGAATCCAAAACACATATATTTTAAGATTTGAGATTGATTGTATGTTTGGAGTCTGAATCGATAATCATTCTTCTTTTTGCATCCATACTAGTAATTTATAGATTCAATTTTGATTTTAAATCATTATTTTTAAGACCTAGGATTCCATTTATATGCAGTATAATATCCCCCAATTATAGGGAGTTGATATGTTATTTAGATATATTATAATATTGGCTTAACTAGATGTTGATACTTGACACAAAGAGTTGTACGAGCCTAAGGTAGGTGGTCTATAACTCATCCCACAATTTCTATCATTTTATAAATTGGCGTATCATCATGCTGATTTCATTGGGTGTCATATTTTGAATTTCTATGTCTTACTTGTAGTTTTTAGGACTTTGTTTTAAGACTCATTCAACATTTTTGATTCATTGTGGGTTGTTACATCCACAACCTCAACTACCTCTTATAGGGTGATGTGCCATAATTGGGTTGTTATTGTTTTGATTGTTTTTGAGCCACTGTTTGGGTTTTTTGAGATTTCTTATTCAAATGGTATGCCTCCTATAATAATTTGATATTGAGTTGACTAATGGATAGTACCATGGACATTTACACATTACACTTCTAAGGTAAGTGCCTCAGTGGATCTTGATTAATAAATTATAATAGAGCTAGAAAGTATATCGTATGTATTTGACTAGCCCATGTTTATATTAAATTAAATGCCTATGGTTTATCACCCATATCACAACCTTTTCATGTTATGAACATCAAAGGAGAAAAAAAGTAATTGAATATCAAATGAATTAAATGGTTTCATTCCCCTTTTCCTTGTCACACTAACTAAAATCAACGCTTAAGCCTTCATCTTATTAAATTAATATGATTGAAATGTATTAGTTAAATTGTTGCATGCTCAATTGGACTTGTCAAACAAATGAAATGAAATGGAACAAACCATAAGATATATAGTGGCCCAATTAATTTAAAAGTGTCCATTTTATGGTGTATAATTATATATATCTACCATAACATCAATATAGAAATTGGTTTGACTTGACCTCTTATTGGATTCTCAAGGGAATTACTTGAGCACTATAGGATGAAATTCCAATTCAAGGATACTTATTTCCATTATTGAGACCCAACTTCAAACCTGATCCTCATCTATCTGTGGATTCTTGTTATGACACTACATGCTCACTCATTTTCAATTAATGGATTCCATGGATTCACTCCTTGGATCCAGCATGGTTTCTATAGACATGAGGTGTGTTGGTTATAACGTTTTTCCTAGCCACTTCTTATCCCATTTTACCTTGTATGTATTCCTTGGACTTAGTTAGATCACACTATTGTGGAATTCCTTGGATGATCCTCTATTTATTACACTCTTACCCCTTCTCTAGGATATAGTTATTTTTGAGTTGGAGACCCGTGAGGTCTATGTTTCCTTGGTTAATAACTTGGGACCCTTTTATATTATAACAATCACAGTTTTCCTTTTACCTGGGGCATTTCCAATATCAATGAATCTGTATTGAATGGCTTTTTTGGAGCTTGGGGAGCTAATGAAACAACTATATGAGAATATGGTTAAAGGGTTTATAAGCCCAAGTGCTTAACCATGTGTTTCACTAGTTCTCTATCAAGAATAAGGATGGGTCAATGCACCTTAGAATTGATTATCCTAAGATCAAAAAAATCACGATAAAGAACAAGTATCATCTAACCTAAATTGATGACTTCTTCGATCAACTACATGGATCACAATACTTCTCCAAGGTGGATTTGTAGTTGGGATATTAGCAAGAAAGGGTGACGAAAGAGGATATCGCCAAGACTACTTTTCATATAAGATACATGCCTTATTAATTCATAGTAATGCATTTTAGACACAGTAATGATCCAAAAATATTCATGGAGTTGATGAATATATCCTTAAGAGATTACCAAAAAAAATTGTGTTAGTATTTATAAATGATATTCTAATGTTCTTCAAAACCAAGGAGGAGCATGAGGTGCATATAAGCACTGTACATGAGACCTTGTGAAAAGAGAAAATCATTGAAAAGCACAAAAAGTGTGAGTTTTGGTTGAGGGAGGTCTCAATCTTGGTCCATATCATCACAAGCAGTGAGATATTTATGGATCCCTCCAACACACCTATAATTGAGGGATGGTCGATGCCAACATTGGTATTAGATATCTATATCTTCCTAGGGTTAGCTGGATATTATCGCTGTTTTGTGAGAAATTTATCTTGATTTTCCAAACCTCTTACCAAGATAACTTGAAAGTGATTCATGTTTTCATGGAGTGATGAATGAGGATAGATATTTAAGGGGTTAAAATAGTGTTTTATCACTACTCTTGTGATCATATTACCCAAAAGTGGAGAACGTTTTTAGGTATTCAGTGATTCTTTAAAGAAGGGCATATGTTGTGTGTTGATGCAAAATGAAAAATTCATTACCAATGCTTCCGGGAAATTAAATGTTCTGGAGAAATACTATCCAACACATGATCTAGAGCTGGCTGTAGTATGTTAGGTCTACTAGGGTAGATACCATGATAGGGGGGTGAATTAGGGTATGACAGATTAAAACAACTACCCCTTTTGATATTGTTTTTCTGTTATACAAAACCCTCTTCTCTCTCTTTCCTGATGCAGAGTATGAATAAAACTTAAAGCATGCACAGGAAAAAATTATTTTTACTTGGTTCACCCTCACAGAGATACATCTAAGGAGCATACACTGATAGTGAGCCAATGTACCAGTTCCACTATAAGTGCACTGCTGTTTAGAAGTTTAGAGAAGACTCACTATCCCTCCTTGTTTACAGTGACTCACAAAATTAATGCTCACTGATCTATCAAATGAAGTTTGCTCACTACTTCTTCACAAGATCCACTCATAGTTTAAAGAGTTGTAGGTCTCTTCATTATCTCTTATAAAATATGCATCCTTAACTATTGATAGATGCTCTGTTGTTGTCCAACGTTCAGACACAGATGAATCTCACTTTGCACTGGGTGTACCGGGCAACTTCAATTTTTACGTGCAGCCCTTATGGAACCTTGTGCGTAATTCCCTTTCCCTATGCTAAATAAAATTTTCGCACAACACATCTTCTACCATCCACCACCAAATTTTACGCGTAACCTCTACACTACCTTGAAGGTAATTTTATGATTTTGCGCAAAATCCAATTTGCGCGCAACACCCCTTTTAGGCACAACACCACTTTTATGCGAAGCAAATTATTTTATGTGCAACATTTTACTCACAAACTCTCCACTACCTTGTGCATAATTCTCGGATTGTGTGCGAAATTCATGTTTTGTGCAATAGTCTTCCTTTCGCACAACTCTCTTGTGCACTCCAATTTCAGGCGTTAGTTCTCGGATACTCTCTATGGCTTCGGCTATGTTGAATGGAGAGGGTTCACTTTATATTTATAGGCAAAATCGACCCTGCGTAATAAAACCTCCTTGAGCGCGTAATTATTTTTGAGCATGAAAAACAAATCTTTCACACAACACCATTTTTCGCACGCTACGCCAATATTTCTCACTCCTCATGCCTTTTCCAATTTTCAAGCATCAGACCTTGAAACACCTCTTATGCGAAAAACTTCATCCCTCAATTTTGCGCATCCCTAAAGTATTTCGCGCACCTCTTTTGTATTTCGTGCACCAAACAATTATTTCGTGCATCCCACTGATTTTTCACGGCACACATAATTTTTCGCACACCACTCCAATTTTGCGCGCACCTCTCTTTTCCAAAAACACATCTCTCCATTTTCTGATTTTCAGGCCCAAAAATATGGTAAACACTGGAAAACGACCCCAACTTGTATTTTCCCTTTTTGTGCCGCCTCCAGATCATCCATTCCTTTGTCGTGGTTTTTCAATCAATCATCAATTGTTGAAAGCATCCCTTGAACCTGACAAATCACCAGGTAAACCCCCTTTGTCAACACACTCATACATCTTGGTCTGCTTTTTCAATAAACAGAACACGAAGGTTGGCTTTGTCAACAAACAAAATCACCTCAAAAATGCTTCAATGATGCCTTGAGGGATTTTTGGCCAACATAGTAATATTCTCTTTATGAATTTGGAAACATTATCTCTTTTGGGAGATGTATAAAATATACACATATCACAAAAGCCTCAAGAATATATTCACATAGAAATAGTTGAATATGTTCCAATGAAGATGGTTATATATAATCAAAGATAACGACTGCTCAATCCATTACCACCATGGGAAAGTAAATAAGGTGGTATATTCTCTATGTATAAAGGACCCAATGACTACACCCTTAATGAGAATTGAAAAGAATCCAATATTCATAGATTTGATGAAAATGGACATGGGAATCATAATGAAGGGAACATCATCAATCCTTTCACAAATGATTTCTCAACCATTTTTTTGGAAAGATTAAAGGATGCTCCAAAGGATGATTTCAGAATTCAAAGGAAAGTGGAAACTATAAGAAAAGGGAAATCCTTAGAGATCCGTTTGAATAAACAATGAATTGTGAGATTTGGGTCAAGACTATGTGTTCCCTCATATCCAGAGATAATGAAAAAACTTTTGGCAGATGCTCGTAGTTTGGATTTCCTATTCACCAAGGAAACACAAAGATGTATTGAGATCTCCAATTGTATTATTGGTGGTATAACATGAATAAAGGGATCGCTGAGTATACATCATAGTGTCATGTATGTCAGCAAGTGATGGATGAGAGGCAGGAGTCTAAGGGGATGATGCAACCATTACCCATACCAGCTTGGAAGTGGGAGAACATCCATATGGAATTTTTCATCAGACACCCAAAAAAATAAAATGGAAACAATGATGTCTGGGTTTCTATGGATCGTCTTACAAAGACTGCACACTTCATTACAATTCATGTGGATTTATCATTGGATAAAATGGAATAGATATAAATCAGAGACGTGGTAAGGCTACATGGAGTAACACTGAATATTGTATCCGATCAAGATCCAAGATTCACCTCTATATTTTGGAAGAGTCATCAACAAGCTTTGAATACTAAGATAAACATCAGTACAACTTATCAACCTCAAACTGATGGCCAATCTAAGCGGAATATCCAAAAACATAAGGACATGTTGAGATCTTGGTCAATGGACTTCAAAGGATGATGGGATAAACATCATCCTCTAGTTGAGTTCTCTTACCAAATCAGTTTCCACTCATGTATCCCAATGTCTCCTTTCGAATCCTTGTATGGGAAGAGTACAGAACAATGTCATGTAGAGACGAAGTTGGTGAGAAAAAACTCATAGGTCTAGAAATGGTCGAAAAAAAGGTGGACAAGGTTAAGACCATCCAGTAGCTAATTAAAGATACTCAGAGTCGGAAAAAGAGCTATACTGATAATTGTGGACAAGACCTAGAGTTTGATGTCAAAGACATGGTATTTCTTTATATATCACCATGGAAGTGAGTTATGAAATTTTGGAAGAAGGGGAAGCATAGTCCAAGGTACACCATCCTGTTTGAGATCCTTGATCTCATTGAAGTAGTGGAATATCAAGTAGCACTCCCACCAAACCTATCACAAGTACATGACGTATTCCATGCATCTCTTTTGAGGAAGTACATAGCTGAAACATCACATGTACACAATCCATAGGTGGTACTATTGGATAATGACCTCTCTTATGAAGATAATCCGATGGTGATCTTAGATAATGGGGAAATTTTTCTATGAAATAATACAATTCTCCTCGTCAAGGTGTTGTGGGAAAACCAAATGTTTGAAGATGTAACATGGGAATTAGAGGAATCGATGAAGCAGTGTAACCCGCATTTGTTTGGTGTGGGAAAAGGAAATTTCGTGGGTGAAATTTCTTAATGGGGGAACATTGTAATGACCCAAAATTTTGTTAAGGAAAATTAAGCTTGATCTAATTAAATGTATTTTTGTGTAAAGTTGTTTTTTTATGTTTTTGGATTTCAAACTACCATTAATTATTATTACAATTGATAATATAACCTTTATACAGTGACCACCTGATTAGTATAAATACAGTGATCTAACAAATCCAATTTACTCTGACAAAGGAAGAGATGACCTTATCCCGTAAAATTCCTCTACACATAGCCCATTTTTCCGAGCATGGAAAGGTGGTGGCATCACTGGTCTTCAATATATAATAATCCCAAGCCGAGATTCAACACGTTAAGCTCAAATGGAACTGCCTACAGGAGAGGTGTAAGTGGATAGAGATTACCACTCGATTGATGCTATCCAAGCCACCCCAAGAGTCTGTCATTGTCGCACACCATAATATTAGGTCTTATGTAGGTGTTATAAGGGGTTAGGAAACAATATCCTAGCAATATGATTATGTGCATTATTTTTTTATATAATCAAGAATATACATTCATTTTATTGTTGTTAATTGAAAATGATTTTTATAGAAAAAACAGTATTTTAGTTGAAATTCAATTAAGATAAATATTTTGATGAATTAATAAATTTTTGAATTAGATAATTTTCTAATAAAATATTATTATTAAATTACCTTTTATTAAATATAAATCATCGTATAATTTTTATGAATACAATTTTTATTTTTATTTGAAATCCGTTTTATTCAAAACCCATGAATTTTCAAAAAATACTATTTTTTATTTTAAAAGTAAAAATTCAAAAATTTAGAAAGTTTTTTATATTAAATTAATACTATTTTGTTAATCAGGTTGTTAAAATTATCAAATGGTGAAATTTTTATAATTTTCTGAGACAATAGAGTTTTTGGGTAAAAATTAAATTCTGTTTTGTTATATAACGTGTTTATGATGTCATAATGACCCAATAGTGATGTAATAAATACTTTAAATGAGATTTTCGGCCAATATATGTTTTAAAATTAATATAATGTGATTTTATATTTTTTTGATTTATTTGACAAAACTGTGGTGGAACCTCCATGACTTATAAAACATTTTATCATTTTAAAATGATTTCTTTGAGAGTGTAACTCACATCCAGATAACCAAGCCTAATATTTGAAGACGTTTATCCATTTTACATATAAAATAATTATTTCCACTCCCCTTTAGAAAAATCTAAGGTAAAAAACCATGGGTTGGTTTATGGTTTTGATTAGTTTAATATGTGGTGTCCAAAACCTAAATAATAAAGAATTACCTCTTTTTTCCTATATAAACCCACACAAGATCTCTGTTCCTCTTCACTAAAAGCCTACATAGATCGACAAAACCCTTCCACCCTCTCTCTAAAATACTCCCAAGGATCCCCATGCTCCTAATAATCCTCTCTCAATCCTCTTCCAAGCCTTTGATGTCACACTTCCACGTAAGGGATTTCATTATTCCTATTTTTTCCAAATATCATTACGTTGTTATACCCTTTTTATTTCAATTAAAAATGTTGGGGTGTGATTTTTCACCTCCAAATACTTCTATCCTTATGTTTGAATGATGGCATACCTCTATACCCATCATTAATTCCTCTCATGTACATCCATTACCATACCAAAATTTTGCAAGGAATTTATCTCTTCTCATTTACATTTAAGAAATTTATTTGTATAACGAATCTAAATTACATTAATTATGTTGGGACATGTATCTAAATGAACCCCTTGCTGTAAATTTCATGTATGTATGATGAGACACCCCTTTCACTCTCATCAATAATTTTAATGAATTCTTATATCATGCCATTACGCTGCCGAAATTGCACAGTGATTTTCCAAACCAAAGTCATTGTGTGGTGAATACCATTCCGATTTATCTATTAAGGGTTTTCACATTCATGAAAATTTACTTATTGAATATATAGTTTCATGTATTAATTCCACATTTCTTTATCTTGGAATAAATTATGATGTTTAATAAATCCATATGGAAAACTTATGCATGAAATTAAATGATTAAGAAACGTATTCTCTAATAGTGATTCAATGCATTGGGTACAGATTATTATCATTATAAATCAAGTGAAATGTGTGTTTAATTATGATAATTCAATTACAATGAGGGTTTACTCATGATCCATGTGAAATGGGCCTTGCATAATGTTATATATTGTTAATTGATGTTGCCACATTTATATGTTATGATAATCATGCTATATCATGCCTTTATGTTCATGTTTATCTTATGCTTCATTGATATTCCTATTTCTTAACATGTACTGTATTCATCATGTTATTCCTTGTTTACTTCATTACTGTGATTTATAGCTCACCCTTATCTTTTTCATATCCTCAGGTTATCCCATACAATGCTATGTACGAAGGAATTTTTTGGTCATGTAAAACATGTTTTCAATAAATATGTTGTGTTTTATATTCTAAGTTGTTATATAATGTTCTTAATTTCCCAATATAATAGTCCTATAGATCCATAGAGTTATATTAATTTCAATTTTATGTAATAAATCATGTTTATGTGTTAAATAAAGAGAAGGGTTGTTATAATTATCTTGATAATTTTAAAAAATACCAATGATTTATTATTAAAAATGATGAAATAACCATACATCAATATGATACAAATTTTTTCTGAAAAGACTGAATGATCATGTATTAGGATTATGAGTTTAATTTTATATTATGATAGGTGTCACAAACTCAAAACAGAGAATCCATCCTCAAATTTCCTTGTTATTTTAAGAAAATGAAACAAAATTCAATTTTTTTGTTTATTAATTCAATCATATCAATTGGAAACATGATGTGGCCATATTTTATTTAATATGCATGTTTTCATTTAAAAGAGATATTTTATTTTAAAATGGACGTCACATAATAAAAACTTTGAAACCATTTTTTTATCATAATACATTAGAAAAAAAATCCATTATTCAATTTTCATGTGTTATAATTAATCACACATAAATCCGAAAAACGATGTGGCCGATATGAACTAATTCACAAATATTCATTTAAAAAAGAAATATATCTTCAAAATGAACATAAAATATAAAACTAATAAAACATCATTTATATATATTGATAATTTTATTGTAATACTTTTGATTCATTTATTATGTGTTGGATTTAGTCCCACATTAATTTGATAGATAGTCATGCTAGTATAATTGATTGTTTGTGTTTCCAGAAATAAATAAAAATTTTAGCACAACACATACATCACATATTAAAACTTTATAAAACATTCTAGGATTACCTTTACACTTTTAAAAAATAATTTTTGATTAAATTTTTATTTTTAATAATAAATTTCATGACATATAGAGCCAAAGGATGGCTAGTCTGACGATTTTTTTCTGTTAAAATGGACATGTTAGTTCAAAATGCATGTAACATTATAAAAAATGAGAAAACATTTTTGAATTATATTTATATTTTGAATAAGTATACTAATTCATATTTAATGTTTAGGAATCAACTTCACATCAAGTAGACACACAATGCAGATGATATGATTAAAAGTGTGTGTTTTCTGTAAAAAAGTTACAATTTTTTAACTAAACATGTATCAAAGAGTCAAAACTTAGCAATATTACATGGATGGTATTGATAAATTATAAAATAAATCTTTTATTTAGTTATTAATAGTATAAATTAACTACACATCAATTTGATAAGAGGTATAAAATAATAACTGAATGTGATTTCTTCAATTTAAAAGTAATATTTATGTTAAATATGCATGTTAAATAATTTGAAATGAGAAAAAACTCTTATATTTTCATGATAATTTAGGATTCGTTACAATTAATTTTGAAATTTTAGGAAAAAACCTATGTCAATATGAATCAAAGTGTGGATTAAATGATTGAAATTGTGTTTTTTCATCATAAAAGTATCATTTTAGATCAAAACACAAGTCACATAGTCAAAATTGAGTAAACGCACCAAAATAATTATTATTCATTAGGAAAATTATATATAATATTTTTTTTGGAGATTTGGGAATTTCCCTCACATCAATTTTAGAAATCATGTTCCCCATATACCTAATAGTGAGTGTTTTCATTTAAAAGGGACATTAATTTCATGAATGTACATAAAATACTAAAAAATAAAAAAACAATACAATATTATCTTAGAAAATTTTCAAAAATATCTATTATTAATTTTATCAATGAAGGAATAAGTTGTAAATAAATTATACATTCCATTTTTCCTATATAATAAGAAGTGTGTGTTTTGTGTAAAAGTAACATTTTAGATCAAAATACATTCCAAAAAATTGAAATTGAGAAAAAAAACTCTAATTATCTCGATACATTAGAATAATTATATTTGGTCAGTCTTTTTCATGTAGGAATTAACCTCATAGTAATCAGAGACACGGTATATCCATTATTCTGGAATATTCATGTTTTTATTTTAAGGTGACATATAAGTTCAAAACACAGGTCACATACAAAAAACCTATAGAACATAGTTTGATTTTATTAATACATTATTAAAGAAAATCATGATTCATTTTTTTTCAAGAATCAACCATTATTAAAACTGACACATGATGTAGTGGGCATGACTCAAAGATCACTTTTTTAGTAAAAAAGAAACATATTAGCTCACAAAGTGAGACACATAATATAAATTGTGTCAGCATAATAATATTTCCTTGATTCCATAATACAATTTTATGAAGTTTTTTTTTGATGTGTAGGAATAATATAATGTTATGTAGTTCATTTTTGATGTGTAGGAATTAATAACACATCAACCTAACACATGGTGTAACTAGTATGACTGTAGGTTCATGTTTTCTTTTAAAAGTGACATTTAAGTTTAAAACAAACATTACATACAAAAAAAGAGGAAATTATTTCAAACTTTTTCAAGATACTAGTAAGTATACCCTTGATTTATTTTTTATGTGTAATAATCAAGAAAAAAATAATTTAATGTACAATGTGGTTGGTGTTATTTAATGTGCATGCTTTCAATATTAAAGAGTCATTTTTGGTAAAAACTAACATCACATACTAAAAAAAGAGATAACATTCTAGCAGAGTCTAGATAAATTTCTAATATGATTCATGATTCATTCAAGACATTTATGAGTTAACTACACATTAATATCACACATATTGTAGCCGATATGACTAAAAGTGAACATTTTATTTTTAAAGGGACCTTTATGTTGAAAATTCATGTCACATACTCAAAACCATGAAATGAAATTTATAATATCTTGATAATATTGGAAAATGACTAATTATATATTTTTTAATTGTTGAAGTAAAAAAATCTCTTTCTAGCTGATATTACTCATGAATTTTGTAAAATTTCAATTACATTTTATTTTTATATCTTTATATACTACTAATTAAAGAATAAATATTTTTATTATCAAAAAAAATATTTTTAATTAAGTTGGGTTTATAATTAAATAATTCATAATATAATAGTTTCTTATTTGTGTTGGTTTCATTTATTTTTTAATATAGGTGAATTTTACATCAATGTAATTCAATTTTTATGAAATTATTTAATTTATTTTTCATTGAAATGATGGTAAATTGTATATTTAATTTTTTTAATGTTTATTAATATATTTATAATATTTATAATTTTATTTTCAATGATGGAATGGTATTGATATATATAGTTTCACTATACAAGAGATAATAAATAGTGTTTATTAGTACCAGGAGTAGTAGTGGTGGAATTCCTCACATAAAGCAGTGGGTTAAGGGATTTTATCTATTATATAAATTAGTTCTCATAATGGAGCCTTTTATTAGTGATAAAATAAAAACCAAAATAATACTGACTTAGAAGTTTTTTAGCAATAATAAATGGTGAATTTATCAGATACTTCTAAAAATAATAAATGAACCTAGATTTTATCACTTTTTTGAACATCAATGTTTCTTTCTTTAATAAAATATTTTTCTACAAATGATAAAATCATGAAATATTGTATTGAGATACATTTTAATAATTTCAATATAGATATAAAAAATATAAATTGATGTGATGACAACATAAAATGAATTTATTTTTTGTAAAAATATTGTTTGAGGGGTTAGTAGTTCTTTCTGGGTTTTTTTCCTTGTGGAAATTTAAATAAAACCATATGGATGGTACCACACATGAATAATTCATTGTATCATTCAATGAATAAAACTTTTTCTCAGTGATTGAAATCCCTATGAGTGAAATTGTTTTTTACTTTTATAAATTATTATGAGAGAAAAAATATTCTCATGTCATAAATTAAAATTGATGAAGAATTATTTAGGGGACAAAAAATCCCAATGGGAAAGAAATTCAACGATTTTCATAAAATTACATGGTAGTTAGAAATTATTTTGAGTCAAAAAAACCATTTTCTAGTGATGAATTATAAGGGGAAATAATAATATTATATTTTAGGGTGGGGAGATAGAGAAAATTTCATGATATTTGAAAAAATTAATTATATAGAGAGATAAAATCTCTAAAGTAATTTTCATTTTGGATTTAATAATAAAATTGGAAATGTATCATATATTGTAGATTTTATTTTATCCATGTATTTTTGTGATTAATTCCACCATGTCGATATTATTGATTGGTTTTATAGATTTTTAATAATTCTAAATGTAGTAACAGCAAAACATAAGTACAAACCTTTACCATGATATGTTTGGAAGAAATGAAACTAAAATGAAATAAATCCATCAATAATTTAATCTTTATTTTATAATTATTTCATAGATATGATTTCAAAGAATAATATAAATGAATCTTACCATTGAATGTATCAATTTCATGTGTGGAAGATAG
Organism: Viscum album; assembly: GCA_963277665.1. NCBI lineage: Eukaryota > Viridiplantae > Streptophyta > Magnoliopsida > Santalales > Viscaceae > Viscum > Viscum album. The sequence continues at coordinate 806,240,669 of OY728126.1, read as the reverse complement.
AGAAAAAATAGGACCATGATGTTATGTTGTTTTTAGGATTTTAATTTAGGTTTTTAGGTGATGTAATTTTAAGAGATGTTGAAAATATATCTTTGAATTTTTTTTATAAATGATCTAAATTTTTTTACAACATTGATTATTTTGGAAATAAATTATAATATATTATTTTATATTATTTTTATATATAATATTTGACAATATTATATGAAAATGACCTTCCATTTCATTTATTTTCATAACCTTTGTGATAGGATATTTTTAGCATTATTAATGCTAATAACTGATGTGAATAATTTATGAATTTAAATAAAATATTAAAGAGTTAAAAAACAAGAGAGAAAAGAAAACCCTAGCTTGTTGTTTCATATAATAATCAAGAAAAATTACAATTCAAGTACAAATATAATTTGAAATGTTAAATTTTATTTTCATATGATAATAATATTAGTTTCAAATTATTTAACTAAATGACCAAATACTACTTTAAATAAATAAATATTATAATAAATCGATACTATAAACAAGGAATGAAAAAAATATCATAATAAAAGAGATCATTCCTTGAATTTTCTTATATTAAGGATCATTTATGACAACCATTTATTTCATCACAAATCCCACTATCCCACGAATATAACATAATATAGATAAATATACACGATGCCTGTTATGTAATTATATAGAAACTATGAGTTAATAATGGACTGTGAAATGAAAATACAAGAGAGATATCTCTGAGGAATGATACATTAAAAGAGACAGAATGAAATTAATGTCAGGGATGGTTTTATAAAATAAATTCAATGGTGTGATTAATATATAGGGGCAATAAGATAATAAATAGGTGTGCTACAATAAGATGAGAGTTCTTTGTGTAATGTGATAATTAATATGTGGGAAACCAAAATCACATGTGTCTAATGTAAAAAATGGATGATATGTGTTATGGTAATATTTTTAACATTGGTTATTTAAATAATGTATTTCAAAAATGACTTTGTTTTAGGGTTTAATGTCAATTATTGAAATAATTTATGTGAAAAGAAACCAGGGAATTTTTTTAAAATTTGTTGTTTTATAACCCACATTAAAACCCCACCATGAATTGTATTTTGTTGTTATAGAATCTTCACACACAATGGAATGATGAATATAAATAATATATTATGCAATTAAATTGGGGTTAACAGGTAAATAAAGGAAATGTAAAAACATTTACTGTTTTAACATGCCAATAATCACAAATAAACAATTATATTTATTCATATTAATATGCATAATATATTGAAACACTTGGAAACTACATGGATTCAGTAATGCAATTTTCTTTTCACAAACACTCTAAATGTTATAATACATATAATGAAATCTTCATTACATATACAAAGCCTATCATAAATTTTCAACATTTAAATATTATATATGTAACCTTATAAATAAAGTAATGATTTCTAATGGTGATTATAGTGAAATAAATAGTAGATTGTGTGGATAAAACTAAATGATGTATGTTATAATTTAAAATAAAATATAACCTTAATAGTGTACATTACTGGTTTATTATAACATAAAATAGATTATATATATGATTACAGATAAATATACAATATTTTGTGATCTAATATAACTGAAAATTAAGTATATAATATAATAAATACTAAATTATTTCATACCATAAGTCAATAAAAAATAAAAAAACAATATAATGTGATTTATGACATATTTACATCAATTTTTATTTCACTAAATCCTCCAAAAAATTTATTAACACTTCACCTTTTATCTCGTCATACAATAAACTTTTTGAAATAATGCCCAATGAATTTTTTTTATATTCACCATTTGTTTCATATTAAAAAGTTACGTCTTTAAAATGTAATATGAGAGTTCATAATGGGGGTAATAAAAATTTATTATTAAAAAAATAATAGACTCAAATCCATCATTGATTCATTATATGAATTTTCCCTCCTCTATAACCTTCCATGGTTAGGTAATTTATTCTAATGAAATTTATCCCCTTTTTTTGTTAAAATGTGATCTATTTATTGTTTAGTTTATAATTTTTTCCATTCAGTCCAAAATAAGGATTACATCCCTCCCTTAGAACTTCACCACTTCAACAGTTGTTATGAAAATTAAAAAAATGAAAGGGAGAGACCCACCTAGACACTCCTCATATAGCGGTAAGCTTAGTGAGACACCCTGAGAACACCTTTAAAAATAGAGGGGTTGGTTACTATAAAAGAGTAATAATATAAAAAATTGTACGCCACATCATAATTTATTTGAACATAACACACACCCCCATGTAGGATATAAAAAATAAAATAGATAAAATAAAATAATTATATATATATTTATATATGTTGAATGAGAAAATTATAACATCCATAATAGTAAAATAAGAAATAATCCATAATTAAAATTGGGAAAATACATTCCTAACTACTAGAAGGGAAATTAAATCTATACAGATGAAATGAAGATGACCCCACATGATGTTGGATCAAGACCTAAACATCACCTCCTACTACCACCTACCAATAAAATTAATGTTCTCCAACAATATATCCACCAAGCTCAGTGGGACATATTTTATCATATTCATATGAAATAGAATGTACAAGCGATGATGTCCATTCATGGTGAGTATATACATATCCAGAAAACCTACCCTAAAAAAAGAAAAAAGAAAAAAGGTTAGATCAAAGTCACATGACTGGATTGAAGGAATATCCCATATATGAAAACAAAATAGATATAATTTAATGAAGATAAACAATGTTATAGGATAGATTCTTGTTCATCAAATATAACTACCTATGAAAACAGTATCATGACTGAGTAATCCAGAAAAACCATGTAAATCAACCCACATCACCTCTCTAGAATTTAAAAATTGGAATTTTATATCATCAATCACCCAAAAAAATCGATATTTAAGATAAAAAATAAGAGTATCCTACAACATAATATATTAACAGAAATTAGATGGTAGAAAATGGCATTTGACCCTTGAATGGTCTAATCGACCAACCCGATCCCTATTGTCAGCCCTACAAATAAAAATAATTAAAATTCTCACCACACAAAGTAAATATCCCTGGTAAACCAAATAGACTACACCATCATGATATACTTATTGAAAAACTCATGATAGAGTAATTTTTATCCCAAATAGGACACATAGTGAAATAATTAAGAAAGAAACCACACTAAGGTGAAAAAGGGACATGTTGCAACCACTAACATGACACATGGAGCTCTGGGAGGTGAAGAATTCTTTTGTGGCGTGAATCATACATTATCATTGGATAGTGAATGGGAATTTTGTGCCCACATGTACCACATTTGGGTTTATTTGGGCATACCTGACATGATCAGATTTTGTGGTTGGGTGGAATGGCCCACATGATTGGGTTTCAATACTTTGGCCTTGTGTAACTTGGTTAATCCGGTTGGTTCAGCTCATGCTCCACCCATCCTAATTGGGTTAGGATTTCATGGAAATATAGTAGGATTACTAAAATGTCTTATTTCAGACCTCCTAGCGAAGTGGAAACCAAGATATCATCTTCTCCAAGAGGATCTGATGTATAGGGGTTGTGGCCTAGCTACCCCATTTTTTCATTCAATACAATATGATACCATTTATGATTTATCTCTACCTATAAAACTATTTTCACTAATAATAGTCGTTATGGTCATCATTTACCATTTCATTAATGTATCATCCTGAATTTTCACCACCCTATTATAGGCATCTCTCTATTCCATCCCAATCATGCCTTATAAGAACCTCTCAACCCTTACCACTACAAGATCCCACATGTTTCTGATTCCACATCCTTAGCCAATATCCTTCTCACTTCCATCACGTATGTCATCTATCATACAACCCTATCTATGTTCATGTGAGAGAGGGAGATATAATGTTTGAGAGGGGGGAATTGATATAGATAGATAGATATAGAGAGACCATTTATATTTCACAATCAATAATGGTTTACCTGTATGCATCACACAATGGGAGATGTATTATCTAATTGTTTGGAGAAAGGGTCGAACAACCCATAAATCATCAATTATACATAAAAACCCACCAAAATGATTAAAATATTTATGAAAATGTATCTTTACAAAAACATCACACCATAGGGACAAGGAATCAAGAATTTGGTTCATGAAATAAATTAAACTTAAAAATTGGTATGAATAATGGAATAAAACATAAATAAAAACTCACCACATCAATGAATATTCAAACACTATTTAATAAAATGTTCCCTTCTAGGAACATTGACAATAAACCCTAATGAAGATGTTTATCAGATCCACTAGTCTCAACAATCAATATACCCCCTTTTATTCTATCTCTCTTTCACTCCCAAACTAGTTTTTTTGAAACAAACCATAGTGGGGGAGTTAGTGAATAATTTAAATGTGTGATTAGTTGAGTGATAAATTAATAAACAAGTTATTATAATTATTCAATTCTGATTAATTAATTTAATTAATCAGTTCCAGTGATGATGCCTTGAACATAAGGGTACCATTGCAAATATATGTCGTATTTCTTCTAGGGTAAAACCCTTATTCTGTATGAAACTAAAATTTCATATTGCACATCTAATGATCTGGTTTGTTGGAAAATTATTATATTAATGAATACATAATAAAAAATCCATTATTTTTAATATATTTTTATGAATATCCATGATTATAAAATAAAATAAATTTCTCAAGGACATTCTTAAAAAAACATAAGATACTATTATGGTTTAAATAATAAAAACTAGGGACACATTATCATCCTCCCATGAGTTATCATGTTTGTTCCTATGCTTCTAAAGAACATGAACCAGTGGAATAACCCATCCATGAAGAGTCCCTTACAGCATGTACTCAATCTCCATTGGGTACTGAATGCTGGTGGATCCATACTTGATGTATATCTCACCACAAGAATTATGTATGAATGGTTATTCATGTATCTCTTTACTTACAACCTGAAGAAGTCATTTTCAGAAAAATTTTACTATGGTAAAAGTTATAGGTTGTAATAAACCTCACCCACCTTGTGTGGGATCTCTAATGGACAGGTGAACCCTGATGATAGATTTCATTCTTAAAAAATATCTTTAAAACATGAGATGAGATAATATAAAAGAATACATGATCTCTCTCTTTTAACTCTAGTGGACTTTATCATTAGTCTACATATGAAATCTAATGGATCTAAGTAGTTCTTATCTTTTATTGGGTTCTATTAACCTTCAATTTAATTATTAAAACCCCATATCTTATGACTCACTAACCATTTTCTAGTACACGGGTAACTTATACTGTCTCCCATTATGGGCCTCAAAAAGGTTCCATGCTAATAGTAGAGTGGTAAAGAAAATTTATTAATGAAATGTAATAAAATAAATTCATTCATTGAACTCTTATGAAATTCAAGAACACAAGGCCTAATCATATGTTAAATAACATAAGGTTTTTGGTTTTTTCAAGCCATTGGTTAGGGATTGGTATGGTAAAATCATGTTCATTTTTTTAATTTTCTTATAAAATCTCTTACTGAGTTATTAAATCCTTTGATTCATTTTTTTAAAAATCATAATAACCCCAATAATAATTTGAATTACATGATGTTTTGTTATATATATATTTTTTCATAATTATTTTATGTTAAATATAATGACATAGATTTAATTTGAAACATAAAAATATAGATAACCATGGTTTTAGGTATTATTTCATTCGTAGAGTGTTGTAGTGATGTAGTATCCTAAATTAAATTCATCTAAATATGTAGAATGATATTGATTTCATCATTAGATGGAATTGATCATTTTGATGTATTTACAACATAACCTAAAATTCAAAGATTCAACCATTGAATTTAGTTACCATAGTGTCAATAAATATGACCATAAAATTGAGGAATAAGAGATGAATTTGGATACTCTAAGATAATAAAGTTGTTTTGATTTAGTGGAATTATATCCTTCTATGGGATATTTAACTCAATGTAATTTTTATTTTTATGTGTTTTTATAAGAGTTCAATCTTATAAGGATTTCATAATAAATATATAAAACATATTTTTTCATATTTATTCTTTATAATTATACTTGTTCAAGAGATTCTATGGATATAATGATAGACATTAATCTAAATAGTTTTGATGGTGGGTTCCTATGATAGAAATAAAAATATTGTTTTGATTAGTTTGATCGAGGGCTTCTAGGGATCGAAAGTAAAAGACATATTCCGAAAAATTTAGAGTAAAATATTATAAGTATATGAAGGCATAATCCTTGTGTTTCATTTATTAATGCTCCTTATACATTTGATAAAAAAATTCCAAGTAATAATATCATTTTTAGAGTTTATGATTTATAATACTTACTCCATGAATCATTTTAACTATGATTCAATTTGAATTTATTTTGTGTTATTATATTTTTTAGATATTGAAAATTTATGACATTATTAGTCTTTATTATGATTAGAAATTTAGTGGAGTAGAATTATTATTATATAGTTTTAATGTTAGATACGTTTACATTTATGCTCTAATAAAATTTTTATTTAATCAAATGATCTAATTTCAAATCAACATAAACCTTAAGGTGGAAAAACATTATGTGTCAATTTTTTGAATTAAATTTACCCCATTAGTTTTCTAACTTATATTTCTTAGACAAAAATTGGTATCTGTGTAACATCCCAAATTCAATTTGGTATGGACCATTTTAAATTTTGTTGTCTAATTCTTTAATGTGACCTAGGCCACATGCATGCGCACACAGCTAGGGGTCCCAAGTAGCTGTTTGAATTAAATAAAACACTACATTAAATTTATAAAAAATTCTATATCGCTCTTTAGGGAAGTGTTTGGGATTAATGTTATTAATTAAGGATTAAAAATAAATAAGAATATATTTAATTGAAAATTTTTTAAAAAGTGAAGAAGCGAAAAAAAAGAAAGTCAAAAATAAAATAAAATGGTGGTAATTAAAAGATTTAAAATAATTAAAGTTGGAAACTACCATTTTTATTATTTTCATCTTATTTCTTTTCAAACCTTTTTATTTTATTTTATTTCCATTTTGTTTCCCCTGTTTCCTTTTCTTTTCTTTATTTTATTTTTATCATTTCTATTCTTTCCATCCTTTTTCTTTTTTTCCTCTCTTCTATTTTCCTCTCCCTCTCTTCATGTCATGCCTCCCCTTCTCTCTAGGTGTCACACCACCTTCTTCCACATTTGGAAGATCACTGCACCACCGTTCATCATCCGTTTTCTTCGCTAATAGGTGCACTGTGAAGCTTATTGTAATTCTAATCATACGTAGTTTGAATTATAGAGTTTTTTGAGTATCCTTCTTGCAATCTACCATGGAGAGATTTTTACCCTATTTTGGGTTTTCTCTAAAATCATTAGTTTTATTCTGTTTTAAGACAAATAAAAGCCTACCACGGGTCATAAGATCATAGACGACAACAATGTAGGGAGTCTACTCTCTTTCCCTCTAATTTTTTTTTCTGATATATAAAATATTCTCAATTGTGTCGCTAGTCAGTACCTACCAACATTGTTTAATTTCACCAAATATTTTCAAAGTAATTGTTTATCGTACTCATTAAATATTTATCTATCATAAATTAAATTATTTCAATTGTTTCTACATGGTTAAACACCCCCTTGGGTGTGACGATGTGGTCGGTATAAATTCATTTAGCCTTAGAATTTAATTTATATGACTACATTGGTTACACAAACCATTTTAGTTGTGTTTAAATAAAAAAAATAATTTTAGAATAATTATAAACATTGAATTGTTGTATTTTTAGTAGTTTTCTATGCTGATTGATTTATTAATTAAAATTGGAATTTATCTTTTTGTGATGATACAATATATTTCCACGTTATGTGTTACACAACAATTTTTAATTAATAATATGTGTTGCATGAGTGTATCTTCCTAGATTTCAATCTATAATTATATATGCATACCATGTAACATCTGATGCTGTGAAATTTTAATTAAATTTGGGGAAGGGAGGAAACATGAGTTCTGTATTAAGGACCCACAAATGGAATCTTCATTCCGGATTGATTACTACTATGTGCCGAGGGGTGGTGTCGTAGGCCTTTCCAAACAGAGACTTCTCCGAGCATCCTAAATACTTACGAGTGATACCATTTTCCCAAATGGCCCATTGGGAAAAAAATCTATTAGAAATGTTTCTACTCCAATCATCATATAATACTCTACCTCTTTTGGGAGATTTGGATGGAATTATGGTAAAGACATTCCCTAAGTGATATTTTATCTTTTGAGAGATTGCATTGGAAGATCTTGGTGGTATTTGGTAATTTGAAGGATGTACCATAGATATTATTACGGGATGGTCTCGGACTCCAACCATAAACATGATAATATCTATAATGAAGCACTAAAAGTTTATATAAATGCCACCTGAATCCCACAAGTGTTTTAATCCTTTCTGGTACATTTAAGCACACATGGTTGAAACATAATTTAGACCCCATGTTAAAGCACATGTTTTGGGGTATGCCTCTTCGTTGTTTTACCTTTATTTTATAGGATTATATATATTCATATTTGTATCCTACTTATTACAGGTACTTCATTCAGGCTCCCGACTTTGGTAGAATATAGTGATTAGGGATGGGTGTAGTTGGGAACATGGGCCGAGTGATTTTATTCTATTACACTTACTTAATTGTATGAATTTATTATATAAAGACCCACTACATTTAATTATTTCATGAAATGGAATGTTTTAGAAACCACGGGTGCCAGCCTACTAGGAATTTATCTCACACCCTACATGGGCGTTGTTTTCACACGAGTAGATTATATTCCTACAGGTATTGACAATGGGGAGATTGCTGTTTCTAATGCATGACTGTTTCTTACGGCGCAAGATGGAGAATGGGGGAAGAGGACCGAGCCTTTCTAATGATGCAGTTGTTGGACTTCGTGTCATTTCTTCTTAGATGATATTATTCTTGGGTTTCTATTTTCTATGCTTTCAGTTTAGTCAGACATCATAACATGATGTTATTTTGTGAGCTTCCACACTTGATTCTTATTCAGTCGGATTATTCATATTTCTTATTCTATAGTTCATTCATTTATATACATCCAATATTTATTATTAAATTAATGTTTACATCCACTGTGATAATACCTATTACCTATGAAGACATAGTCTCCACTACAGACATGAAAAAGGAACTCACTGCTAGTTGGCAGCCTCTGGCGTTTGAGGATATGTGCTAGATGTTATGTGGCCAACCTAGCTCAGGGAACCCATATGGTGGCTCCTAGGATGGGGATGTTACAAAGTGGTATCAAAGGATGTTTTTTTATCTTTTTTCATAATGTTTTTATTAGATGGAAGACTACAATATAGGGATTTAGAATGTACCCTATGCTTAGAAGTAGCTAACCCATGTACAGGGTAAACCCAAATTCCTGGGTTGGGATTGCAGTTATTGATTATGCCAGTTATTGTTGATATGATTTTACCATTGGGTGACTCACTTGTTTTTCATTGTTATCAGTATTGGTATGGTGGAGATAATGGGGTTTTACCATTGCAGACTGATGATGTGAGGGAAATATGCTACATATATCATATTAGGCACCATATGATTAAAAATGACATGCATATTTCCTTGGAATATCTACTTTTAGTGTCATTTCCCAGTTTGAATGTGTGTGCTATTGTGGCTCGTGGTATTTTTTTGTTGAAAATTAGGTTTTTAAAATATTAATTTGTGATAGTCTGTTAGATGTTAACATTACATAACCTAGAAATGGACAGTATACGTTTTTTAGTATTCCTAATATGTTTTCTCTTCCATATTGAACATGGATTTTAAATCAGGTTATCTATTATGTAGTTCTTAGAGGTATTATATATACTTAACCTTTTTTGTGCCTTAATTTATTACCTCATATTATTTACTTTTTGTCCAAATGTTCGTGTTTGGCTATTGTAGACCAATGCCACCGCGGTTTTTTCATGTCGTGCCTTAGTAGAGTCGCAATGAGCACATTCAAGAGACAATGGGTCACAAAAAATGTAACACCCCAAGATTTCATAGTGTGTTATTTCTTCAAAATAATTCAATAACTTGCACTACACGCAACACCGAGTTCAATCACACCATGACTTACAAAAAAAAAGCCATTCAAAATAGGTTATGAATAGTATTATCTAAATTTTAAACTTTATATAATCCTTATAATTTTAGAATCCATATTATGAGTTTCTTAGATATAATGCAAGAACAAATTCATTTTCAGTATTGCACTTTTATCAACTTTTAATAGTGAACCCTTTTTAAATACAATATTCTAAAATTTTTGACTAAATGGGGACATCAAAAATTTAAAATGAAACATCCCAATCTTCCACGGTACACTTTCTTTGAATAATACAGTAGCGTGTGTTGTACGCAACCTTGAGTTTTAACACACACCACAACCAATCAAACTAGCCGTTATGAATAGTAATACCTAATTTTTGAAATTATATATATTTTATATTTTAAAATGGACTTCATTTTTGGATTCGGAATATCGAATTTAGCCTAAGGTGAAATTTTGGTACATTTCGGATAACTTTCATATTTTAATGAATAGTGAAAATTACTAAATTTTAATTAAAAACAACTTTTTTAATCAAAATAATTAATAGTGATAAATTATGAATTTGAGTGGTTTAAAATTATATTTAGAATATATTTTTACCATTTAATATAATTTTGGTAATTGGACATAATTTTACAATTAAACCGAACATAAACAAGTGTCAATCTTTTGATAGTTATTATCTCTTAAAAACACGCTTTTTGTTTTGACAGCGGGAATTAATTTTAAATTAATTTCTGCCACTTATGTGTTTTGAATTTAGAAAAATGGATTCCATATTTGGAATCAGGATGTTCAAATTGTTTAAATAGGTATCTTTTATTTTTAGACATTTTGAATAATTACTGCGGTAAATATTTTATTTACCATGGTTAAGGGTAAATCCTGTAAATAAGGGTTAAAAATTAATATTATAATAATACTAAATTACCCTAAAACGTGTCCTAGACTTAGTCGTTGATACATGTTCGACCATAGGCATATTTGGGTCGATTTTGGGACCCCATGGATCCACTTGTAAGTGATGATGACACTTTATTTTAATTAAGTTAAAATGAATACAAAAATGGCACAAGCATATATCTTTTAGCAATACAATTGTTACATAGGGTTATGTATGTTGGATTTTAGATTATAAATATTCATTAGAAATATAAAAAGATTTCCTACATAATGATATTTTATTTATAATTTTTAGACATTAAATAATATATTTTATTTATGACAAAATGATGATGCAGTAATTGCTATAATAGTGGAAAATTAAAATAATTGATATTATAAATACCCAAATAAATATAATATGAAACTTTTAATAAATTAAACTAATTTTTTATGATAATAAGATATATTAGGATTGATTTAATTGAATTTTTTCGAAGTAATAAATCTGTTATGAGTTTCACAAAAATCAACTATTGAATAGTGTCAAAATTGACATAAAAGAGTTCTTAAAAAAATATTATATTATTAATTGATATTAAATTCCTAAAAATCTAAGGTTCGTCCAAGAGACTTATATCATGATAGGTGCCTCATTAATGGACCACTTGGGGGTCTTTTGGATGTATATAGTAAGTTTATTAACCATATTATATAAAAATACAAAGAGACATTGTAAAAGTGAAACTAATTAACTTAGAGTTAATACTTAATGATAAGGTTAATATAAGTACCCAAACCTGTATAAATTCTATTGGTTGAGTGTTTTTCGACATATACCCACCTTAACCTTTGAATAATCAACTTTGGAGCCATTAGAAACCGAATATGAATTTATTATATATTAATATTTCTAGCTTTTCCAAAGGTGCCTCTCACCCCTCTTATAAAAGGGCACTCCTCCTTCTCATTTCATCACACCTTCAAAGCCTTTTGGTTCGGCCAAACTCTGCCCAAATACTCTCCCAACTTCCCTCACTACAACCTAGTGGCATTATTGTGATCAGAAATCCAACCTAAGGAGCCCTTTTGATCAAATCAAAAGGAAGAACCCGAAGAAGAGGTAATGATTTCACCACCCTTTTTCCAAGTTCATTTCTTCTTCCACTTCTTCTTCCTTTGTTGTTACCATTCTAAAATAATAACTCCAGTATCTCACATATACTGTGATGTTATTATAAATATGTTACAACCATATTCAGTATTCTATCCACCCTTTGAATAACATGTCACCATACGTGCGTACGTACGGCTTACCGTCTCCACGTCGTGGTGTAATTGTTATTCAATATATTATTATTTTGGATGGGTATAATAATGATATGTAACTCATGTAAATAATACATATAAAATGTTAATGATTTTGTATATATGATATACCATCCATTTATATATTATTTTAATATCGAAAGAATGATATTGTCGCTCGTGCGTACGTACGGACTACCGTCTCCACGAACGCGATGAGATTCATTCTCCATCGTATCCATTAAAGTATAATTACCATTTGATGATTTAAAAATGATGTTTAAGGACTTTATATCATTCTGGATATGAATAATATACAACCTATACTTTACAAACATGTCTTACGTAACAAAACATATAAAAGAAAACAAGTAAGTTAACACCCGAAACAATGATAATACTAAGATATTATTATCAAATCAATAAGAAAAGATCATATATGATATCATATTAATGTATATGATTCTTGTATAATATAATAACAATTATTTCACCATTATACAGGATGTTAACCTACCCCAACCAAGGAAAAGTACAAGGTAAGGGATTTTCTTATCTCACATTCAATTCCGTGAGATTTCCATTATTCGCCACTAAATTATTGAAAGTGGTGTATTGTGTACTGGCATTTGATATATATTATCATGATTATCTTTATATTCATGTTATTCTGTAAATAATTTGGTGGTTATTAACTTTTGGCCATACGACTCAGTTAATTAACGTGGTAAGGGGTTTTCATCTCACTCCTTATTTCCGTGAGATTCATGTCATATTGCCACCATCAACTTTTGTGTGGTGTATGTACTGCCCATAATTATATTCTTTGTGTAATAAACTCTAATTTATGTGTATTTACATATTCATTGTATGATACCTCTTTCATGGGTTGTATGTTTCATAAGTTACCAAATTGGTAAGGGTTATTTCACAATCTCTTCATTATCCGAGGTTGTTTATATGTAATAATCTACTGGGATCTCTTTATCATCCACATCCATGTTTCTTAAAAATGTATTTCAAAACATTTTTACTATTTACTAGAATATGAATTAACGTCATTTATACCCTTTTTGACTTTTATAAGTGTTTTATAAAGGAATCTTTCCGTCATTTTCAAAACAAGGTCCTTTTTAACCTTTTCGACAGAATTAAGGTAAGAACGTTTTTTTAACTTATACGGCGGGTGCGGCTATTTTCCGCCGTTATAAAATATTCAAAGCTTCCCTTACAAGCTTATAAGAATATTTTCAAAGAAAATGTTTTATTTTATATGGATCTTAAATAATTTCAAAATAAAAAGATATATTTCTTTAAAAAGAATTTTGATTTCATCTATGTCAACATCCTTTGATGGATTTTACGCTTATTTGAAGTTGATTTATTATGATACAAAACTTCTATATTTTATTGAAGGTATTGTGGTATGTTTGACTGTGGATGTGCTATTTTTATACCATTCATAGTTTATGGTGAAATTATTGACATTTCGTATGCTAGTTTTAATATGAATGTTTATGTTATGTTTAAACCTTTTCATATGGGAATGCATTGGACTTAATATGTGACGGGTGGAGCCCGCTATAGCTCCTCGATGCATGGGTAGGTCTCATGAGACAAACTAGTGTCTTGGCACAAGGCCTTGGCAAAATCTTATTTGTAGTCTTGGCACGAGGCCTTGGCTATGTGGTTATGATAGTCTGGCATTATGCATTCCATCATTATGAAAGTGGTTATTGATATTGCATGTGATCATTTGACTAGTAGAATATCCATGTGAGTAAGTAAATGGAATTATTTCATTTTACCTTTTCCATTTTATGCTGAAGTTCAAGTTTAAAAGGCTTTTGTTTTAGTTATAAATTGCCTTAAGTGTTTATGCTTATTTATGAAAGCTTCTGCTATAATGTTATCCTTACTGAGCATCTGAGCTCACCCCTTTCAATGTTTTATTTTTCCCAGGATTATGAAGAAGTAATTTATGAATGACCTGCAGGGATAGTATGAGGGGATATGAAGACAAGATGTTTTTTTATGATGTAATGTAAAACTTATGGATGTATCTTGTGTTTCCAAGGCTACTAAACCAATCGGTCTTTAGAGATTTGATCTTTCTTGTGATCATGCCAATGTTATGTAATAATGCACCGACTCTGGGTAACTAGGGTCGGGGCGTTACAGTTGGTATCAGAGGAAGTTTAGTACAAACCATGGAAGCTAGATTTAGATAAACTCTGATTAGAGCACGTAGACCTAAGATGAACTTTGAGGATTAGTATAGAAGAACTTCCTAGAATTTTGGTATTGTAGAGATTTTGTGAGTTTTCCGAGCAATACATCCCTGTCTGGATATGAGTAGGTAGAGGAGGCTCTGGCACAGATGTACCTAGGGGTAAAACCCGAAAACACCGCTTTGAGCTAGACTCGAACAGGAACTGGTGCACGACAACGGGCCTTGCTGCACTCTTGGTAACGACACTCCTGGGGGATATGCTTAGGATAATTCTCATTTTCTTTACAAACCATTATGAAGGGTTTATGAGTATATACATCCTCAAAGGAGACATTTTTATGATTATAGATTATATCCATAAATAGTTCAATTTATGTTAAGTGTTTTATAAGTATGGGATTATGTATTTTGATTCATAAACTGATCTAGTGTATGCCATTGTTTAGAAATGGCGCCCAGTAGAAGGAATGAGAACTCCAGAAATGCACATGATCCAAAGAGAAGGAAGATTCATTTCTTTCATGGTCTTAAGCTAGAATTTATAAGAGAAATAGTCTCCCATGTATTATCATCATATGAAGAAATAATATCATGTGTTGATAAGATAAGTAAAGAGTTTACTGAGTCCTATGGCTTTGAAGGGAAGCAAGAGAAGAAAAGTATGGAAGAGAGAAAGATGGATAAAGGGAAGAGGGAAAAGAAGAATTTTCCCATATGTGGTAACTGTGGAAAGAAACACCCTGGAACTTTCCTGAAAGGAATGGGAGTTTGTTATAAGTGTGGAGGAAAAGGGCACAAAGTACGTGACTGCAAGGGTAAGAAAATGGTTTTAAATGTACAATGCTTCATTTGCAAGGAGTTTGGACACTACGCGAACCTATGTCCCAGTCATCAGACTATGCCGCAAATGATGTTATTGGATAATAATCAAGTTATGATACTACCACAGATGAAGAGGAATGATTAGAGTTCTTATGTTGATTATGTCAATTGAGTGTTGTATCAACAATGTACTTGTTATAATAATGATGGAGTATATAAGGATTGTACTGCAGTACTATTTCATTAAGGACTTGAGATTGTGTGGAACAAAGAAAAGTGACTCAATAGCAGGATAAATTTTTGGAAAATATATGGTTGAGAGAATGATAAATCAAAATATAGTTCTGATACTGAGGTAGTGATTTTGGAATAATATGTGATTGTTTTGGATAAATTATATTGGATATTCTTGACTAACTTGGAACTGATTAATGATTTGTATATTCCATCATTGTTGGGGTTTAAAACATTTTTGGATTAATGAAGTATATCCAGCATTCTATATGGAATAAGGGAGAATGAATGTAATCAATAAGGAATATGGTAATACATGATGAAGGTATTCATATGCTATTACGGGGTAAAAAGGATCTATATTATGTTTACCTTCCTTATAAATGTTAGACCGTGAGTTTGGACAGAAGTATTTTGGATAGTTCTAGTTTGGATTATTTTGGATTGCCATAAAAGGACAACCCAGAGGTCGGGCGGCAACCCATCGCGTCCGGCAAGGCTGTGAGACTTGAACCCGCAACCGAAGGGCGACAAGGGTGTATCACCTACCACTGGCCCATGAGATGTCCTGGATTAAATAATGTAGTTTTTATTAAAAGATCATGTAGATGAATTATAAATTCGTTTATTTTGGAACCCTATACGAATAGTGTAAATAGAATTTTTTTACATTCTATTATCTTTTAGAGTGAAAGATGAGTTTGTGGTAGAAATTTATTAATGGATAAAACTCTAATTATAAAGTAAGTATATCTCCTTATGATCTTAGCCAATCTCATAAATAAATTACTCAATATTAAGAAAAGCAACTTAGAACAAAAATGTTTTCCTAGATGGTACCTTAAATCATCACTAATTTATGGATTTGGGATTGTTGGCCTTTTCATAGCCATGTTCTCTACCACTCTCCATCAGATAATTAATGGTTAGATTTTTCTTCCATATCCATATTTTCCTACATGGAACCCTAGTATGTGTTATTTTCGGTAATCTTCATACTTTCGACTCTTTATTTTAAATAGAGGCCTCATTAATTCATTTTTCGATGTGGGATTTCAACTAAGATATTTTGAAACGTCAAAAATGTGTTATCCTAATACCCTATGTTTTGTTGAACCGATGGTATTTCAAATCATCATAGATTGATGAATTTAAGGACCTCAATTTTATAATTGTTTATGACTGATGACCTCAATCACTACCTATAAATATTTACGTTTTTCCTCCAATTATATGTCTCTAAATGCCACCAATGTTCTCCTAATCGAGATCATAATTTGGTGGTGACCCTTTAATTTCTCTTTTCCTCATATTAAGACTAAATTTTAGTAACCCAATTTCCGATGTGGGTTTTCCCACAAATATATTTTCTATTTTCAACCTTTTATTTTCGATGAACAATTTCAAATTACGAGGACGCAATTTATTGAAGGAGGGGAGAATGTAACACCCCAAGATTTCATAGTGTGTTATTTCTTCAAAATAATTCAATAACTTGCACTACATGCAACACCGAGTTCAATCACACCATGACTTACAAAAAAAGCCATTAAAAAGAGGTTATGAATAGTATTATATAAATTTTAAACTTTATATAATCCTTATAATTTTAGAATCCATATTATGAGTTTCTTAGATATAATGCAAGAACAAATTCATTTTCAGTATTGCACTTTTATCAACTTTTAATAGTGAACCCTTTTTAAATACAATATTCTAAAATTTTTGACTAAATGGGGACATCAAAAATTTAAAATGAAACATCCCAAGCTTCCACGGTACACTTTCTTTGAATAATACAGTAGCGTGTGTTGTACGCAACCTTGAGTTTTAACACACACCACAACCAATCAAACTAGCCGTTATGAATAGTAATACCTACTTTTTGAAATTATATATATTTTATATTTTAAAATGGACTTCATTTTTGGATTCAGAATATCGAATTTAGCCTAAGGTGAAATTTTGGTACATTTCGGATAACTTTCATATTTTAATGAATAGTGAAAATTACTAAATTTTAATTAAAAACAACTTTTTTAATCAAAATAATTAATAGTGATAAATTATGAATTTGAGTGGTTTAAAATTATATTTAGAATATATTTTTACCATTTAATATAATTTTGGTAATTGGACATAATTTTACAATTAAACCGAACATAAACAAGTGTCAATCTTTTGATAGTTATTATCTCTTAAAAACACGTTTTTTGTTTTGACTGCGGGAATTAATTTTAAATTAATTTCTGCCACTTCTGTGTTTTGAATTTAGAAAAATGGATTCCATATTTGGAATCAGGATGTTCAAATTGTGTAAATAGGTATCTTTTATTTTTAGACATTTTGAATAATTAATGCGGTAAATATTTTATTTACCATGGTTAAGGGTAAATCCTGTAAATAAGGGTTAAAAATTAATATTATAATAATACTAAATTACCCTAAAACGTGTCCTAGCCTTATTGGTTGATACATGTTCGACCATAGGCATATTTGGGTCGATTTTGGGACCCCATGGATCCACTTGTAAGTGATGATGACACTTTATTTTAATTAAGTTAAAATGAATACAAAAATGGCACAAGCATATATCTTTTAGCAATACAATTGTTATATAGGGTTATATATGTTGTATTTTAGATTATAAATATTCATTAGAAAGAAAAAAAGATTTCCTAAATAATTATATTTTATTAATAATTTTTAGATATTAAATAATATATTTTATTTATGACACAATGATGATGCAGTAATTGCTATAATAGTGAAAAATTAAAATAATTGATATTATAAATACCCAAATAAATATAATATGAAACTTTTAATGAATTAAACTAATTTTTTAGGATACTAAGATATATTAGGATTGAGTTAATTGACTTTTTTTGAAGTAATAAATCTGTTATGAGTTTCACAAAAATCAACTACTGAATAGTGTCAAAATTGACATAAAAGAGTTCTTAAAACAAATATTATATTATTAATTGATATTAAATTCCTAAAAATCTAATGTTCGGCCAAGAGACTTATATCATGATAGGTTCCTCATTAATGGACCACTTGGGGGTCTTTTGGATGTATATAGTAAGTTTATTAAACATATTATATAAAAATACAAAGAGACATTGTAAAAGTGAAACTAATTAACTTAGAGTTAATACTTAAAGATAAGGTTAATATAAGTACCAAAACCTGTATAAATTCTATTGGTTGAGTGGCTTTTGACATATACCCACCTTAACCTTTGAATAATATACTTTAGAGCCATTAGAAACCTAATATGAATTTATTATAAATTAATATTTCTAGCTTTTCCAAAGGTGCCCCTCACCCCTCTTATAAAAGGGCACTCCTCCTTCTCATTTCTTCACACCTTCAAAGCCTTTTGGTTCGGCCAAACTCTGCCCAAATACTCTCCCAACATCCCTCAATACAACCTAAAGTCCTTAGTTTGATCAGAAAGCCAACCTAAGGAGCCCTTTTGATCAAATCAAAAGGAAGAACCCGAAGAAGAGGTAATGATTTCACCACCCTTTTCCATGTTCATTTCTTCTTCCACTTCTTATTCCTTTGTTGTTACCATTCTAAAATAATAACTCCAGTATCTCACATATAATGTGATTTTATTATAAATATGTTAAAACCATATTCAGTATTCTATCCACCCTTTGAATAACATGTCACCATACATGCGTACGTACAGCTTACCGTCTCCACGTCGTGGTGTAATTGTTATTCAATATATTATTATTTTGGATGGGTATAATAATGATATGTAACTCATGTAAATAATAAATATAACATGTTAATGATTCTGTATATATGATATACCATCCATTTATATATTATTTTAATATCAAAAGAATGATATTGTCGCTCGTGCGTACGTACGGACTACCGTCTCCACGAACGCGATGAGATTCATTCTCCATCGTATCCATTCAAGTGTAATTATCATTTGATGATTTAAAAATGATGTTTAAGGACTTGATATCATTATGGATATGAATAATATACAACCTATCCTTTACAAACATGTCTTACGTAACAAAACATATAAAAGAAAACAAGTAAGTTAACACCCAAAACAATGATAATACTAAGATATTATTATCAAATCAATATTAAAAGATCATATATGATATCATATTAATGTATATGATTCTTGTATAATTTAATAACAATTATTTCACCATTATACAGGAGGTTAACCTACCCCAACCAAGGAAAAGTACAAGGTAAGGTATTTTCTTATCTCACATTCAATTCCGTGAGATTTCCATTATTCGCCACTAAATTATTGAAAGTGGTGTATTGTGTACTGGCATTTGGTATATATTATCATGATTATCTTTATATTCATGTTATTCTGTAAATAATTTGGTGGTTATTAACTTTTGGCCATACGACTCAGTTGATTAACGTGGTAAGGGGTTTTCATCTCACTCCTTATTTCCGTGAGATTCATGCCATATTGCCACCATCACCTTTTGTGTGGTGTATGTACTGCCCATAATTATATTCTTTGTGTAATACACTCTAATTTATGTGTATTTACATATTTATTGTATGATACCTCTGTCATGGGTTGTATTTTTCATAAGTTACCAAATTGGTAAGGGTTATTTCACAATCTCTTCATTATCCGAGGTTGTTTATATGTAATAATCTACTGGGATCTCTTTATCATCCACATCCATGTTTCTTAAAAATGTATTTCAAAACATTTTTACAATTTACTAGAATATGAGTTAAAGTCATTTATACCCTTTTTGACTTTTATAAGTGTTTTATAAAGGAATATTTCCGTCATTTTCAAAACAAGGTCCTTTTTAACCTTTTCGACAGAATTAAGGTAAGAATGTTTTTTTAACTTATACGACGGGTGCGGCTATTTTCTGCCGTTATAAAATCTTCAAAGCTTCCCTTACAAGCTTATAAGAATATTTTCAAAGAAAATGTTTTATTTTATATGGATCTTAAATGATTTCAAAATAAAAAGAGATATTTCTTTAAAAAGAATTTTGATTTCATCTATGTCAACATCCTTTGATGGATTTTACGCTTATTTGATGTTGATTTATTATGATACAAAACTTCTATATTGTATTGAAGGTATTGTGATATGTTTGACTGTGGATGTGCTATTTTTATACCATTCATTGTTTATGGTGAAATTATTGACATTTCGTATGCTAGTTTTAATATGAATGTTTATGTTATGTTTAAACCTTTTCATATGGGAATGCATTGGACTTAATATGTGACGGGTGGAGCCCGCTATAGCTCCTCGATGCATCGGTAGGTCTCATGAGACAAACTTGTGTCTTGGCACAAGGCCTTGGAAAAATCTTATTTGTAGTCTTGGCACGAGGCCTTGGCTATGTGGTTATGATAGTCTGGCATTATGCATTCCATCATTATGAAAGTGGTTATTGATATTGCATGTGATCATTCGACTAGTAGAATATCCATGTGAGAAGTAAATGGCATTATTTCATTTTACCTTTTCCATTTTATGCTGAAGTTCAAGTTTAAAAGGCTTTTGTTTTAGTTATAAATTTCCTTAAGTGTTTATGCTTATTTATAAAAGCTTCTGCTATAATGTTATCCTTACTGAGCATCTGAGCTCACCACTTTCAATGTTTTATTTTTCCCAGGATTATGAAGAAGTAATTTATGAATGGCCTGCAGGGTAGTATGAGGGGATATGAAGACAAGATGTTTTTTATGATGTAATGTAAAACTTATGTATGTATCTAGTGTTTCCAAGGCTACTAAACCAATCGGTCTTTCGAGATTTGATCTTTCTTGTGATCATGCCAATGTTATGTAATAAGGCACCGACTCTGGGTAACTAGGGTCGGGGCGTTACAAAAAACTAGTGGTACCTCTTATAGTGACTCCTATGGTACTACATCCTACTAATATTCCGAGGGACCCTAATTCTATGTTCAGGGAAAATATCCTCTTGTTTATGGAGTCAGATCAAAATATCCCAGACCTGCCCCAAATATGGAAAACCACACATGTTACATTCCATAGTATCACCCTCCCACTATCATGGGGAGTGGTGATCCACATGATTAAGAGTCATGGATAGAAGCCATAAGGTCTATCTTCGGCCAACATAAGACACATATAGAGCGAAGGGTCAAACTTGCAGTCTACATGCTTTGTCACTCGACCAAGCGCTGGTGGAATGTTTTTTCTCAGGATGAGGAGAAAAGTGACATCATTGGGGACAAATTCCATTAATATTTCAACAATATCTTTTTTCCATTGACTTTGAGTGATGACCATGCATGGGATGTCCTACATCTTCAATATGGATCTATGACTGTGTTAGATTATTATACTCATGTCATAGATTTTTAGAATTTTTCCCCATCACTGGATGGAGACGCATCGACAACTGTGAAGCATTTTGAGGAAAAACTTGAGTATACTATCAGCTCGCAAGTGAACATATTCTATTTAACAACTATCACAAAGGTCATAAATATGGATATAATTTCAGAGTAAAATGTCAGGGAAACTAAAATGGCGATTCAGGGTGGCTTAGTTCTGAGACAGAGTGATGGCTCTTCTAGAAGCAAGAAAATCCATTTTTAAAGTAAATGTGGGGGAAAACCTACCCAAAGAGAATTTTTTTATATCTTTGTCACATTTCATTAGTGCGGAAGAGATGGTCACAAGAAGAAACATTGCACGAGAGACCCGAATGAGTGCCGAGCGTACAACAAGATGGGTCACCTTTAACGTTTCATCCATTCCTTCTCTTTAGCATCTATTGGTAGAGGATCCGTACCAGAAGCTCTATCAGGTATGAGATCCATGTCTCCAGAGCATGATCTTAGTTTTTTTCCACTGGCCGATTAGGCCAATGTAATGGTGGATGTCGTGGTCAAGGAAATCATGTTCCAGATTATCAACATCAGTAGAGTGGACCCGATCAGGCCAACTAGGCAGTGTCTTGGGGATGTGGTTCAGGTCTCATATACATAGTTCAATCCACACCATAGGAGAAGATTGGAGGACCACATACGGTTAGAGTACTATTCTAGTAGCCTATACTTTAGTGTATTCAATTTTTCATACTTGGGAATCACATTACTTTTTTATATTTTGTTGTTATTGAATGTCTTGTTTTTTCATTTATGTACCCTTGCAGCATCATGTATCTCAACACTCCATTGAGAGTTAGAATAGAGGGAATATGCCAGTGCCAAGAGTTTCCACCCTCGAGATAAGTGGGTACCGTTTCTTTTGGAATTTAGATATCATTGATATGTCTTTCATTAAATCCATTACTAGTATGACGTAGATTTCTATTTATCAGGATTAGGTGGATTTATATCCCTACTGGGTTTCCTTTACATCCAATGACGGAGACACATATCTAAAAAAATATATAATGGTATATACAAGCATATTGAACTAGGCCTAAATATACAGGGTTGGACAGAGTGAAAACTCTATAAGCAAGTCTCATCATGAGTGATCGGGGAACACAACTAGTTGAATTCCCTATAGTTGTGGATCTTTTAGGGGATGTATTTCCTGATGATTTATCTATATTACCTCCCATGTGGTATGTGGTGGTCACTATCGAGCTCATGCTAGGTGTGACACCAGTGTCTATTCCTCATTATTGTATTGAACCGATAGAGCTACCGAAACTCAAAAAGCTACATGAAGACCTCAAGGCTAATGGTTTCATCAGAACTAGAACATCTTCATGGGGTTCACCTATTATTTTAAACAAGAAGATATATTGTATCCTTAGGTTATGTGTGGATTATTATCAACTCAACCAGCTTATGGAAACAAATCAATATCCATTTCCTTATATTGATGATCTATTTGACCAGCTCTGGGAATAAACTATTTTCTCCAAGATTGATCTGAGGTCGGGATATCACCAGGTGCCAGTGAGACCATCTAACATACCACATACAACATTCCAAAGTAGGTACGCCTTGTACAAATATATGGTTATTCCACTCAGCTTCAAAAATGTCCTGACAGTCTTCATGGATCTAATGAACTAGGGTTTTCACCCCTATCTTGAGTCCTTTGTGGTAGTTTTCATATATGAATTCTTCATGTACTCATTTTTTAGACATTACCATGCAACCGATCTTGAGGTCATGATAAGTACACTAAGAGATCATAATCTATAAGCTATGACTAGGAAATGAAACTTCTGGAATAATAATGTTCACTTCTTAGGTCATATTATATCTGAAGTAGGGGTATCGTTGTCCCAAAAAAGGTGAGATATGCAGTTCCATGGGAGCAACCCATGAATTTCTTCGACATTCATAGTTTCTGGGGTCTTTCTGAAAATTAAAGGTGTTTCATCTAGGATTTCCCCCACATAATAGAACCTCTTACAGACCGGACTAAGAAAGGTTTATAGTTCATCTGATCCGAAGATAATATTATTTCTTTTTAGAAGTGGAAAGTAAGACAATCCTAAGCTCCGATCCTAACACTTATTCAGCCAGGTAAAAGTTATATTGTTTACCGTCATGCTTTAGGAATCAGACTGGGTGCGGTTTTGATCAATGGTGATAAACACGTGGCTTATGGATCCCACAAGCTGAATCCTCATGTGGAGAAATATCATACACACGACCTTGAGTTGGAAATGGTGGTTCATGCTCTATGCTTTTGGGGAAAAAACTTATTGGATAAAACATTTTTTGTTTAAACGAATAATAAAATCATAAAATATATCTCCACTCAACGAGAATTAAACTTAAGGTAGTACAGATGGGTCGAATACATGTAGTCATTCGACTTTGATCATGCTTATACCCCTAGTAAGGGTAATGTCTTGGAAGATCCATTGAGCCACAAGACACAAACACAAGACATTCAGGTAGCCAATAGTGAGTGGCAGATAA
The DNA here is from genome assembly GCA_963277665.1 of Viscum album. Classification (NCBI taxonomy): domain Eukaryota; kingdom Viridiplantae; phylum Streptophyta; class Magnoliopsida; order Santalales; family Viscaceae; genus Viscum; species Viscum album. Next base: position 806,216,070 of record OY728126.1, on the reverse strand, counting down.
TGGATATGTTTTCTGAGATGCATCTGGTGGTTCAAGAACAACATGGGAAACAAGTTATATATTCTCTTACAGTGACATCCTCTATTCTAGAGAAAGTATGCATGTGATAGTTGACTGATCCTGAGGGGATCGTTTTGAGGGAAAACATTACAGGAGAGTACCCAACTCAAGGTTGGGTTGTAGATGATAGTGAAACTCTCTTTTACCGAGGCCATGTATATGAACCTTCTTGTATTCATGAAGAGGTGATGAAGAAATCTCACACCTCCATTTGGACAGTTCATCCTGGGATGGCCAATATGTACTGAGACAAGTGTCGACAGTACTGGTGGCCTGGTATAAAGAAACAGATAGTGGGTTTAATCACACGGTGGTCCACTTATCCACAGGTGAAGGTAGAGCACCAATGAAATTCTAGACACTTACAACATCTATCCATTCTTGAATTAAAATGGAATGACATCACCATGGATTTTTTTATAGGCTTTCGAAGATCTCCTCGAGGCAGTGATGAAGTATATGTGACTTTATATAGGTTTTCCAATGTTGCATACTTCATAACTATCTATGAGACCTTTACAATTGATGAGTTGGCAAGGATGTATATCCCGGAGATAGTTATACTTCATGGATTACCCCATTCTATTATCTCAAACAGAGATACATGTTTTAATTAACGATTCTTGGAAGGGTTGCAAAAGGCACTCAGTTCACAGGTACTTCTGAGTACTGCACATCACCCTTAGAACGATGGGCAGTCCTAGAGAACTATACAAGTGTTAGAGGATATATTATGATCTTGTATCAATTATTTTGTAGGTTCTTGTGAGAAACATATACCTATTTTTGAGTTTACCTATATTATCATCTTCCAGGAAACAATTAAAATGGCTCTGTATGAGGCCCTCTATGGTAGACAATGTTGTCCATCTTTTTTCTAGCTTGAAGCGGGTGCAGAATCTTTATTGGTTCCTCCTCTCATTTAGGAGAATTTCTAGCAAGCCCAACTGATTCAGAATCACATGACTACATCTCATCTCAGATAGAATGCATATACTAGTCGTTGTTGTAGACCTCTAGAGATTTAGGTGGGACATCGAGCCTTTCTATGTGTTTCTCTGAGGATGGGTCATAGGTAGATCAAGAGACAGAAAAAGTTATCACCAAGATTGGTTAGACTGTTTGAGGTAGTGGAGAGAGTTGGGCCTATAGCCTATCGATTACTGTTACCTCATAGGTATTATTCAGTGCAAGACATTTTCCATGTATCTTTTCTACGATAATGTTATCTAGAACCATCTAATTCTATTGACCCTGATGACATCGAGGTTAAGGTAGATTTATCCTTTCAAGAGAATTAGATCTACATCGTCGACCGTAGAATGATGTTCCTCTTAGGTAGGTTAGTTACTCTCGAATGGGTGTCATGGAAACATGGACGCGTTTAGGACGAGACCTGGGAGTGAGAGATGAGTGTACATGTGCTGTGGCCAAAAAATTTCTCCTACGACATTCAACTACCCTTGAAAGGGAAAATCAAGGATGAGTTTTATTAAGAATGGGATGTTGTAATATCCCAAATTTAATTAGGTATGAACCATTTTATGTTTTCTTGTCAATATTTTTAATGTGACCTAGGGCAGGTTCCTGTGCACCCCACTACAAGTCCCAGGCAACTATTTAAATTAATTAAATGACAACATGAGATTTATGGAAAACAATATATCACAGTTTAGCATGGTGTTAAGGATTAAAATAATTAATTAATGATTAAAATAAAATAGGAATATATTAAATGAAAATTATAAAATAATGCAAGATGAGGTGAAAATAAAATTAAATGGGGGTTACAGAAAAAGTAAAAATATTTAAAGCGGGAAACTACAATTTATTACAATTATCTTTATTCTTTTCCATCCTTTTTATATTATTTTTTCCAATTTATTTACCCTTTTTATTTTTCTTAAATTTTATTCTTTTTTTTATTTCCATCCCTTCCTTTTTATTTTTCCCTTTATTCTCTTTTCCTCTCCCTCTCTTCACATCGCACCTCCCCTTCTCTCTAGGTGGTTCACCACTTTCTTCCACCTTTGGAATATCACTAACCCTATATTATTCATATTTTTTTTCTTCTCTTTCAGATTTTCTATAAGACTTACAATAAGCCTAATCATACAGAGTTGCAATCACATATTTTTATCAAGTATCCATCAGTCAATCTATTGCAGAAGGATTTTTACCCAAATTTTTGATTTTTCTAAAATCATTTGTTTCTTCTATTTTTATGCCAAATAAAAGCCTACTATGGATCATGGGATTATATGTGACCATAATGTAGTGAGTATACTCAAATTCCCTCCATTTCGTTGTGATTTATAAAAAGTGCATGGTTGTGTCGTTCGTCAGTACCTACCAACATAGTTTAATTTCACCCAATATTTTAAAATTAATTGTTTTTCATTATCATTTTAGCCTTATCTATCATAAATTAATTTTTTCAAATAGTTTAAACATTATTGAACACCCCCTTGGGTGTGCCGACATGGTCAATATAAATTCTGCCAGCCCAATAATTTAATTTATTTAACTGCATGGGTTGTCCAAACCTTTTTAGTTGTGTTTAAATTAAATAATCATTTTAGAATAATTATGAACCATGAATTGTTGAATTTCAAGAAGTTTTTTGTGATGATTGGTTTATTAATTAAAAATTCCATATATTTCCTTGTGATTATACAATATCTTTCCTCTTTATGTCTTATACAGTAATATTTAATTATCACCTTGTCTTGCATGGTTGTATTTACTACGATTTCAAGCTGCAATTATATATTCATACTATGTCATATATGCTGCTGTGAAATTTTAATTAAATTTAGTGTGGGGAGGAAACATGGTTTTCATATTAAGGACCCATAAATGGACTCTCTATTCCAGACTGATTACCACTACTAGTTGGGGGGCAGTGTCTTAGGCCTTGTGAGATCAAGACTTCATCGGGAATCCGAAATACATATGAGTTAAAGAGTTTCCAATGGGCCCATTGAGGAATTATTTGTTGGAAATGTGGCTACAACATGCCATAAACGATACTCTACCTCTTTTTATATGATCTGGATAGACTCATGGTAAAGCCATGCCCTGAGTGATACTTGGTATTTCGAGGCATTTCCTTTGATGGGGTCGAAGCTATTAGGTAATTTGAAAGTCACACCATAGAGATAAATTTATGATGGTCTCAGAATCCAACCCTAAACTGGATCATATCAATAATTATTCAAATAAGGTTTATTAAAATTCCCCTTGTATCTCATGAGAGTTGTGACCATTTCTGGTTTGTTGAATCAGACATGGTTAACACATTATTTAGACCCCAAGTTAAAGCACAAGCTTGAGCGTATTATTATGCTTTGTATTACCATGATTCTCTAGGATTATATATATATATATATATACATCTTTATTATTAATGGAACTTAATCCAGACTCTCGGCTTAAGCCTAGGCATGTGATAGTGACAGGTGCTATTGGGAACCTATGCCAAGTTATTTTATACTATTGCAATTAAATAATTGTCTGCATTTACTATATAATGAGATGCTGCTTTTAATTACTACATGAAATGGAACGGATTAGACATAGTGTGTGTCAACCAACTAGGATTTTATGTCACACCCTACCCGGGCAACACTAGCACCTGAGTAGATTAAATGCATGCATGTATTGACCATTGGAAGCATGCTACTTCCGATGGTTGATTGTTTCTTAATGTTAAGGATGGAGACTTTAGGAAGAGAACATAGCCTTTCACATGATGTAATTTTTTAACTTTTTTTCCTTCCTTTTTAGTAGATAGTAATCTTTGGTTTCTATTTTATATTCTTTATTTTAGAGAAACATCATATAATGATATTATTTTGATTGATTCCGCACTTGATTCGTATTGTGTTCGATTATTCATATTGATTCTACTACAATTTATTCATTTATATTCTTCGCAATTTATTAATATATTGATGTGTAATTTTTCTGGGATAATACCGATTACCTTTCAGGGTATATTCTCTCATACGGATATGAGAAAGGGCCTCACTGCTAGTCGACAGCCTCTAGCATTTGGGTAGATGCACTTGAGGTTATGTCGCCAACCCAACTCGGTGCATCCTTCAGGTGGCTCCTAGGATGGGGAAGATACAATCATATTTGAACACTAATATAATTTTATATTCAATTTTTTTTTCTATTCAAAGAACTTATAATTTTATATTCTAGCATTCTACCAAAAATATTTCTTTTTCCCTATAGAAACCATATTATAGAGAAAATATATTTTTAATGATAAAAGGAATAATTATTATATATACTAATAATCATTATACAAACTATAATATGATTTTTTATGGAAATGGTAATGAATTTTAATGTGATTGAATTGAGTCATTTATTTTTAGTAATGGTGAATAGAATTATTTGATGATGACCAGAAATTACAAAATTTTAGATAAGGATGTTGTTATCTTTACCAAATATGGGTAGCTTGAGATTCAATTTCATTGATAGGTGTGAAATATATTATTATTTTAAATTATGATGAATATATATAGTCTTATATATTATTGTGAAATAGAAAATGAAATTTTTATGAATATGGAAAAAATTCAATTTAGAACATACAAAATTACTGAAACCTGGTAGCCATTCTGTAACAAGATTATCAACCTTTTGTTTTTTTCCTTAGAGAAAATATTTATCTAAATAATAATTGGTTGATGACTATAGTAATAAATTTATAATCCCATAGTGAGAATTAATTTTTGGATGGATATTTGGTTAAAAAAATTATTTTTTTATATCCAAAGGAGTGGGATTCAAAAAATACTATAATTGATGATACTATTCCCTTTAGCTAAGATGATTCTTGATGAAATAATTAATACTTATATGAAATATTAAAATGGATTTAAGGGTTGTTCTTAGAAATATAAGTTTAATAATTGAGTATATATTAGGTCTACTTATAGTAATATTTCTTTCGGTTCTGTTAACGATGGATTTGATATGGAAAAGACATATAAAAATTTAATAATCATTCTAATAATAGTGATTTTTATGATGGTGGGAATGAGTTTTCTAAATATATGAGGAAATAGATAAATTTAGGAATAATAAAACCTTATTATATGGTCCTAAAAATGTCAAAAGGGAATGTCTTGAGAAGAAATATTTATCAGATGAAATGTGGTATGAATGTTACAAGGTACATCATTTAAGAGTAAATTGTCTAATATTGAAGAGGAATGAAAGAATATCAAAGAGAATTTTAAATTAAAGGGATTACATTTTTTTAATATCATTGGACAATTGGGGTGAAAATAGAAGGGATACTACATTTGATAGTTCATCAGAAGATTGTGATGTGCTTCAAAAGATTGTTGGATTCCATAAAAAAACTCATAAGAATCAAAAACGCCTCATGACATAGAAAAATAATGAATTTATCTCATATTTATAATGGAATTATAATTTTTTATATACTTCTAATGATTATTATTCAACTTCATAGAATGTTGAAAACCATTATTGACCTAAATATAATGAAGAATTTACTTCTTTTGAGGAAATGGTGAGATTTTTGAATCTTATTGGAACGGAAAATAAAAAGTTGGAAAATAACTTTTATTTCATTAAATATTACCTTTTAATGAACGCACCTAAATTTAAAAATTTACTCCTGATATTTTTAAATTTTCATCAAAATTTGAATATAAATTTTGTTCTTATTAAACATTTGATAATCAGAAGTTACTTGTTTACAGATAATTAGAATCTTGTATTTTGGAGAAACATTTTTCTAAATAGAGTGGGATAAATGTTGGATCCAAAAGATTAATTTTCTATCATAACTATATCTAGAAAATATTGGGTGTCAAGAATGTTTTTTTATTAATTTTAGGAAAGAAAGATGATCCCCAACTACAAAAAATTTGAAAAATGGATATTGGTTGTTGAAAAAATATGAAAATATATAATTAAAAATTCTAAAAATTGAAAAAGTTGAGTGGTGGATAATTTACAGTTGAAGAAAATTCATAGGGTGAAATCATCATAATTAGTGATGTGAAGTTTCCTGAAAAGACCTTAATTTGAATTTTTTTATAATTTTTGACATAATCTAATCCTTAACATCATTATTAAACAACGTTATGATGTTTATCTAATGACAGCTAAGAAAGAAACAAGTATTATTAAATGTTTATAAGGTACATAGTCATTATATCTACTAATATACTAGAGAATGATTAAACGCATGACCTAGAATACCTTATACTAATATATATATATATATTTAAGAGATGGTAAATATTTTGTTATATTTTTTTATAAAATGTTAGGTCACTAAATAATTTGGAATTTTGATAAGAATTATTATAAAGGGTTATGTTTGGTATCTATCAAAACATATGTTTAACTCTTCCAATGTTTGTGATCCCTGTCAAATTATTGAGAGACATAAATATATTTTTAAACCGGTTACTTAAGTCCCAAATTTTGAATCTTTATAGTTAGTAAACATGGATTAATTTAGTCCTATATATAATTGGAACATTGGGATCAATCACTACATATACTTTGTATTTTGTTATTATAGTAAATATTGTTGGGAATATTTTTCTCAAATGAAAAATAAAATATTTATATTATTTTAAATGTTATTATGGTTATTTTAAAATTTAGAAAAACATTCATTTGAATTTTCTTCTAGGTGATAATGGTGGATGATTTTTAAATTCTAATTTTTATATTTTTTAGTTAGAATATAATTTTTAATTATTTTTTATAACCAAGAACACATAGTAAAATTTATATAGTTAAAATTAGAAATCTAATTAATTATAAAATTATTTAAACTTGTCATGATTAATTTTATATTATTGCACATTTTTTAGAGGAACATGTGAGTACTACTTATTATATTATACATAGTTTTTTAAATTTTAATTTTATTAATAAAATTCTATGTGAATTATAAACTATAATAAAAAATATTACACACCTCAAATTCCTCATCTTGAAATTTTTCATTTTTGATAATAAAGATCATCATTATTAATTTTATCCAAATATAATGAAGGAATATTTATTTTTTAGTCTACTAATTGTAAGGACTATCCATTTGGAATTATAAAATTAATATTTCAATGGAGTATTTTTATAAAATTTGATGAAAATATTCTATAACTTGTTATAAAAACATTAAATGCTAATAATTTAAAGGAAGCTTTTGAAATCACTTTAGTTAATTTATTAGATGTTTAACAACAACCATTAGTATAAATAAAATACATGTTTTTCGAATACTTTTCAATATCCTAAAAATCATTCTATCAAAAAATTTACAACCTATAGTTTAGGACCATCTTACTATATTATCTTGAAAAAATCTATCATAAGATATCATACAATTGATAATATCATGGGAAATTTATAAGAACCTATTAAAATTAGATGTTCTATATGAAATAAATATGATCATTACACATTCTAGTCTCAATATAAACCTAAAATGGTAGCTGATTCCACAAGTGTTATAATTTAGATAAGGGTTATAAATCAATATATTATTCAACTTTAATGGAATAATTTTTGGACACAGGTTGTGTGAACTAAATATCATCATTTAATAGTATTTAAATGGTATTATTTTGAAATAAATGTTCCTAAAAACGAACTTTTGAATGAATTAAAGTATATCTTGTTGTTAAGGGTTATTGTTAAGATGATGGAAGAGATTACGCAGATAATGTTTCTTTAGTATCTTGGTTGGAGCCTATCTAAATATTATTATGCTTCACAATAATAATTAATTTTAAATTATAATAAATGGATTTTCAATTTTATTTTTTAATATAATGTTATGGAGAATTATAAGGTTAAACAACCCCGAGTCGTGAAGATGTTAAATTTCTATAACATGTATATTAACATTTTAAAACGATCTATGACATTATACAATTCATAAGAGCTTGGAATGATATATTTACTAGATATTTAATTCAAAATATATTGTTTAAGGAAAAAAACTCATTTTTTAATGATTTTTTTAAAATATATCATCATTATGGAAATATTTATTGAGGAAATAATTTTTTTACATTAATAAAAATTCTATTATTCATAGTTTTTTGGATATTATAAAAAGTTAGTATAAATTGATAATGAATGGTGAGATTAATTTTCCTTTTTTTTGAAATAACATAGAAAAAATAGAAACAATTGTATCCTATGGTAAATACCTTAGAGTTTTTTAAATATGTTTTAGTTTCGAAAATATATATTGTATATGATTCCTGGTAAGAATCTCTTTAATAATAGATCTCGGTGAATCCTATAAATTGGTAGATCAATAAATTTATAAAGGTATGATCGCAAATTTATTATACCAAATATCTAGTCTAATTGACATTATTTTTTCTGTGGGTATATGGGAAATTTTAAAATATAATTTAAAGGAATCAAATTTAAAAGAAAAAAATTTCTATTATTTTAATGGTACATCAGACATAGTTATAAATTATTCCTCTAGAAAATATTTTATATGTAATAGTTAATCAAATAATTATTTTTTTGGTTTTAATTTGTACAAGAGAATCATATTCAGAAAATTTAATTTTCTAAGATAAGATTTAATTTTTTATTCCACGAAAAATAAACACCCATTTAAATTCTATACTGGTGAATTTGGATATGTGGTTCCTAAATTTTTGTAACTCAAGTTTCGTGGATGCAAAACACACTCATAGAAATTTTATTTAGTTATAATAATCTCAAATACGTTGTGATAACATTGATGTTGTTTAATTTCCTAGAAACCTAACACATCTCTCACATGAAAATACCATATATATAATAAACCATTTTCTATGAGCCTAATCAGAAAAGGATAATTTTTCATAACTTTACCAATACTAAATTTCAATTTTATAACCTTTTTATAAGTACTTTGAATACCTATATATTTATATATATTAAACAGAAGTGTGGAATGAAAAAATTAAATTAATATTTAATTCCCTTTTTACTTAAACTATCTACTAATATTTAAAAATACTCCCTAATAATATAGGAGAACATTTTTTGAATTATTATTATTATCATTTTATATATATTTATATTTTCTAAAATTTTTAAAAAACATAGTTTTTCCCAGGGATTACTTCTAATGATACTTAATTTCTAAATTGAACATTTTGAATATATCGATTACTGAGTAAGATTTTATTTATTTATTCATTAGTTTATATCATCAATAGAAAAAAAATTGAACTTGAAGACATTCTAGAACCATATTAAAATGAATAAGTTCATTCATAAGTATAAAAATATAACATCTTGAAGTCTCACCTATTTAATCTTATATTCAATTTTTTTATTCATGAGTTTTATATCAGTTATACATATGAAAATATTGAATATTAAAGTGGGAGAAATATATATATCAATGGGCAGATAATTATATTCCATGGGAGGAGTTAATTTAAAAAACTAATTTTTATAAAACATATTTTCATTCTACTCTGGACAAATATTTTCTATGCTTTTATGCAAATTTTTCAAAATATCAACGGGGAGAAATTTGAGAAATATTGTATTTTATTTTTATGGGAGAGATTTAAGTACAACTATAATTTTTGTAGGTGGGGGATTAAAGAAAAATATTTTGCGTTTTCATGGTTTTACTAAGGGGTATTGATCTAGAAGAATAATATATGTTTTTCCCACAAAATAAGGATATTTTTATGAAATACATTAAAATTTATTTAACAAAAAGAAAAATGTAAGACTTTTATGGTATTTTTTTCATTTAATAGATTTGGAGATTTATTATACTTATCTTGTATATATATAATTTTTTTCTTTTTGGAGTAAATGGAATAAAAATCATTTCGTTATATTTGAGAGGGAGTATTTAGTGGAAAAATTAATTTTCTTATGTGTATTATTCTTAGTAAGAAGGATGATATTATTGAGTCTATTAATACTTTTCATTCACTATTTTAAAATATTAAATACAATTTATAAAAACTTTATATAAATTTATGTCTTTTTTTAGTTTTTTTGTTAAGAATAATAATTTTTTGATAAATTTAATTCTAGATGTTTCAGTTGAAACATGAACGTTTAGATAACTGAGGTTCTAGGTCTTATTACATTCACCTGATATAAGAAAATTGTATATGTGTTGATTAATGTCAATGGATGAGGTAAAATAATTTTGAGTTCAATAGATGATAAATTTGAAAATTTTGATATTGCAATAACTAACCTTAAAGAATATAGAGTCTGACTATTGATGTTATAATGTTATCTATAAATAAGACTGTAACTATGTGGAACATTAGAAATTTTTTAATACAATGATATCTTAAGGCCATTATGAATTATTAGGATTACTTTTTTACTATTATAGTCATTTATTAGAGTAATTTTTCATTCTATGTGTTTTTATAAATGATTCATCTTGTAGATAACATCAAATAACTATCTTTATCATTTCCATTGTATTTATTGTTTCAAATCCTACATGGAAAAGTGATTCTAGTGCTATGAATATAGATCGTATTTTTATTGGCATTATTGTTGGATTATAGGGATATTAATATACTTGTTCTACATGATAGGTTTATAAGTAATGGATTCCATAGAAGGGAATACATGACACAATGGATATAGTTTATTGATCATCCTCATGCATTGGAATAAAATTATGGTTTGGAAATTATATCATTTTCGAGTTTATTATTGTAATACTTACTCAATGAATCATTTAAAAAAAATAATATATCTTTTATTTACTTTATTTTATTATATTTTTCTTATATTTTAATATTTTGAAAAAATGTATTTTCAATTTGATTATGAATTTAGTTTGGTAGTATTTCGTATTGAAAATTTTAATTTATAACACATATAATTTTAATCTCTAATAAATTACGATTTGACCAACAGATTTAGTTTTCTATTTACATTCCCATTAAGGTGGATTGAAACTATGTGTTGAATTTTTTACTATTATTCACACAACTGTATTAGTTATACTACCTTATATGGAAAAAATCATCTCACAAACCATGAAATAAAATGGTTTAACTAGTAAAAAATGTTCATTGAGTCTATCACATTCAACAAGATAATCTAATATATATAAAATCATCCCAAGATCTCCACTAAAACATTCCCATGATTTTCATGGAAGTCAATCAAATTGCACAGTCTATTCATAATTATCCAAATAACATCATGACCATTTTGTAGTTGGGGTATCCATAAAATAAAATCCTTTGATATTCCATCCCATATCCACTGCAATACCTCGTGGGTTTTTCCCAAACCCACTGGTATCTCTTTCCCAACTATTACCACAAAAAGGTTTGGCATAATGAGATAAATTTAATGAAAATCAAAATAATACCTACCATAAAAAACTGATTCCATATGTATTTGAATGTAATCATAACTGTAGGATATATATTCATGGTTGAATTATTGATCACTTTTAAAGAGTCCACCTATAACATGATTGGTAGAACTATCTATTCTGAAAATAGGATGATGTGATCCCCATAGTCATAAAACCCATATGGTAATTCTATTAAGAATTTATGGTCTTAAAAAACCTCACAATTGATGTCTCAGTAATAGTCCTCCCCACATGATAAATAAGCATAGAGGTAACCACCATCAATCAAAGTGAATCCACTTCCTCTAATACACAAAGGATAGTTTCAAAAATAATAAATCACCATATTCCTTCCCTTGTAACTAGGAATGAGATTTATTAATAAGGTATCCAACCAACACATCTCCCTTCCCTAAAGTATAAAAAATATAACAATTATTGTCTTGTAGGAACAATAAGAAATTTCAACACCTCACATTATTATCTCTCTAAATAAATTTATAATAAAGTCTATCAGGTATGTATAGACTATGAAAATCTTATAAAAAATGTAGTTCCTCTATTTCTTCATGGATAACATTACCACTAATAGATGAAAATCACGGTTCTCATTGTTTTCTTCATGTGGTCTTATTTTTTAGACAAATATGCGATCACTACCTACCATCCGATTTGAATATATACAATCCATGCACCATTAGAACTACCAAGTACCACATAATTTACAGTAATGAATCAACACACTAAGGCCCTCCTGGCTAGAAGTAATCTGAGAGAGATACACTAATATCAGATTCAATAAGCTAGGGGTTGGTGACAACTTCCAAATCGGCTCCGGACTCACATGGGAGGTTTTAGCCTAATGTAATACCAACGACATCATCACATATCCATACACCAGTAAAAGTAAGAAATAAAATACAATTGATTCTATAAATTTAGGATAAAAAACTAATCACACATCATATTATGACAAATTGTATAGAAAATGAAAAGGGACAAATACAATCCCACCAAACATGAAGAATTTAAAATCCTAAGAGATACAATTGGGTAACTATTGAAAAGTAAATTTTATATCCATCTAATGTCTTTATATTATTAAAGATCCCCACATTTACATGGTTCACGTAAGACTCAATTTAAAGGAGTATTTCCTACATAAGACATGATACATGTGGGTAGATACCATGCATCGGTGGGTAAAAATACACCCAGTAAGAGACCCAGAAATCCCCAAAAACAATGAACCAGATAGGGAGTCAAACATGTACTATAATTTTAAGTGGAATAAATATGATAACCCAGATATTATTAATGGAAGACTCAATGTGTCAATGTATGTTTACACCCGCATTACTATCCAAGGATTCATCTAGAGGATAAACAGTAACATTTGTGAAAGAGAAATCAGTCTTCAGGTTTGGAAATACATATATAACTCAGCAAAGAGGTTATAATCATTAAAAGTTTCCATGATTATGCCCATACTATAACTCAAAATATGTTGATTCACCATGTGAAAGCTATCAAGAACCTGGCTGCTGGACCTACTCGTCTCTATTGTGCCCCACATTTTTCGGAGCACTTTCTCTAGTAGAGGAAAAAATCCATGCCTTTTCATGATGATGGGGGAGTAAAAAATTATAGGGAGTGGAGCCTAACTCACCATAGTGTGGGGGAGTACCGAATATACCTATACAATGGATATAGAAGACCCATGTCTGGGTGAGTTAGGGTAGTACCAGCCATGGTATAAGTACAACGATGAAACCCAATCCTATTCATTAGCTTTGAGTAACTTGATAGAAGATTCCAACTCATAGAACCCAAAATCACATATCTATTTATTAGAACAAGGAATCCATAACATATCATATATAAATGTTAGAACATTGGGAAAATCATGATCAAAATAAAGCAATATCTGAAGTAGAGCATATGTAAGGAAATTGATTCTAGAGGATATACAGGGTGAACACCACTACGATACTTGGTGTGTCTCAATAATTATTAAACTTCCAATGTATTTTCATATCATATGACATGTTTCTATATATACGTGGAATTTCATTAAGATATGTGGAATGCATATAATGTTTTGATAATTTGGAATGCTCCATCTACACATGCCATTACAATTTTTGATGTATAGTATGTGTGCCCTGACACATACGATGTGTGGGGTCATATGGATACCTAGGCATGCAGTTACTATATATGTTGAGATGAAAAAATATGTTTAACATGGAATATGGGTTACCCACACAGTTTTTGATATTTAAATCTACTCATAATCCCTAACATTCATACATTGGGGTCCAAACGGTATGTCTTACTTCAAACTACATGTTGTGTATTTCAGAATTTCATAGACTTTACAGTATGTTTCATGTATTTCACCCAAGACAATTATACCTTTGAATCCTCTAGGAATATATCAATAATGCTATCATATGTGTTTAACAAACCCAAAATTTTATCAGAGCTAGATTCTGGCCAACCATTTCTCAGAAAACACATTAAATCACACCTATGATGAAACCCACTCAATCTGGATCATGGAACCCCTATCACCCAAACAATCATCAGTTTCCTATTATAACCTCTACAACCACATTACATCTCCAATAAAAAAAACAAAACTTGAAACTATGATCTATTATACAATTTTCCAATTTTCCAATTATCAGTTCCCTAAGTACATTCAAATCATTGGATAACAAAAAATATGATGATGAACGTCTATGAACATATGCATAAATGAAAAAATTAAAACAGTGAGAATTTAATGAAAGCCATGTTTTATTTTCCATCACTAATGGAATAAATACAATGAAGAGGATTATAAAGAAAACCTCAAATAAAGATGGAATCCAAAATTATTAAATATAGTAAGAGAATAATCAAATATCCAATCAACATGACCGATCCCAAAATTAGTTTGAAATGAATTTGTTCATGTTTTTATAAAAAATTGCGAATTGTTCATTAATCTACATGAAATAACTATGTACCCCAGATTTGATCTATCATTGGTGGTGAATTCTCAAACAAGCAGTGAAGATGGAGGATTCACTACATTCATCATTGGTTCTATGAATTCTCACACCCTTTTTTCATTGATCCAAAATCCCGAGATCACCCACAGACACACCCTCCACCAAAGATCTCCCTTTATAATCCTTATACATTAATGTTATGTGGATACTCAAAGGGAATTCATCAAATAGGAATTTATAAATAAGATTCGTTAGGTTTGTATAATAATTAGATATTAATTAAATTAATAATTTAATTTAATCTATTTAATATGTATATGAATCCACACTATCAAAACATCTGATACAAAAAAACTCATTTCATACCTAGGGTAAACCAACATTTTAGATATAATGGTTGTCTCAGTTTTCTTATATGATACCCATTCAGTAATTATTCTGTTATTTATGAAAAATTATTTTTGCATGATATATTATTTCTAATATTTTTAATAAATTAACACTGAAGATCCAAATGCCAAAAACAATATATTTCACTATATCTAACTCTAAAAATATATTTTTGAAACATTCCAAATTGTCTGAAAAAATTAGAGTTTCAATATTCTTGATATCATTAATGATTTTAATCCTAAAAATAAAATACCCAATCTAATTTCTGAAGACACGGAGACCAAATTCTATTCTTCCACTCCCTTGAGCTTTCTTGAAGGTTACCATACCACCTATGAACATGTAAAAATGGATACCCTCAGTCACAATGTATTCCTCTCATAGAACAATAATCAATATAGGGGAATATGTAAGGGAAATTTCGTCCACAATGTCAATCTCATCCCAGTTGATAACATGTGACAGGTTATGCACCTATGTCCCCAGCATTGACCTGAAGAACACATAAATTAACCATTCCATCTGTGATGGTATAAGTAAATTGTAAAACACTTTTAAATACCTACGTAGTGTATATGGGGTGTGAAAAATATCTTTCTATCCCATACATATCATTTTAGTTCACATTTAGGTGAAACTGTAAAGAATACATGGTCTTGATTCGCAGACATAAAAGGCCAATCTCTACATTCTGTATATAAATTTTGATGGATATGGAAAATCTACGTCAAGTATTGGATGATCTAATCCTTATATTTCATTACTTGAACCAACTATAGGTCCGTAAATTCTATAAATTCTAGCTCAAAAAAAAACAATTGTGACGTGTATGTTTTCCCACAAAAGGTCTCGAATGGTGAAATACCAGGCGTGGATTGGAATCTATTGTTTATCAAAAAAAACCCTCCAAGGGTTGAATATCCTCCCAACACTTAATCAATTGAACATTCCAGCTTGAAAAATGACCCCATAACCTGAATTTTCTACTCTGTTTGTCCATATATCATGGGGAGAAACTATATTCTCAATATAAATTGAATCTGAAATCCTCATGAAATCATCTCCATAATCATGATGTGAAGTTACCATCATGGTCGATGATAATCATCCATGTAAATCCCAGAATTCGAAATATCTCATTTATAGATTGGTGTCGGAAAATACCCACTAAATTAAGATCTCGAATGATTACAAGTTTAATGTCTTTGGGAGATAGTTTATAATCACATAGATAACATCATGGCCTCTCACTGATCAGGGATATCACATCATGAAATCTATAAAGATACCATCCCACATCAAATTAGATTTTGGAACCCCATTCTTCACTTGTTAGTTGGAGTAGAATTGATAGATAATCTCATAAACACCCATCTACATCCCTAGAGACAAAAACTGATGTCGAGGGTACTAGTAAATCATTTACTATCATGGATGTACATCTAAAGGAGATGTATGTAACACACTCAGTACTTTATCTTTGTGATTGACTGCCACCATCATCCTCTCTTAGAAATTTATAATGTACTCCACACCATTAAAAAATCCATCAAGATCATTTCCTATGGATATCGAGTCACGAATTTCCTCATAATCTATATCCCCATGATCTACCTCCTTAACATGTTGATGTTGTACAAGGGTAACAACCATCGATTATGGATATGCTACACCATTATTGACAATATGGTATTACTATAAATTTTATAACTTCTCTAACACCTAACATAACCTCCATGAATATAATATACATCATTGTGAATATACCACCATGTTCCCATTTAATGGGGTGTAGACTACCACAATGTTATTCTCATATAGGAACTCTATCTATGTACTCGATTTTAGGTTAATATCTTTATATAATAAGATATACCTACGTAAATTAGGGTTAAAATAGGTGAATAAACTATCTCCTATTATATAGCGTCTCAGCGACATAAGGAGAAATACAATGGCTTCAAAATCCAAATCATGGGTCATGTAATCCTTCTCATGTTGTCTGAGAAACTGGGATACATAAGCAATCACTTCTTAGGTCTACATTAGAATATAACTAATCCATGTTCTAGAGGTATCATAAAACACCACAAACTCAAAAATCTCTTATCCTTATTTCAAGATAGGTTAGTCATCAGCCTCTAAAAGAAACTCCTAAAAACCCAATCAAAACTTCTTCATCTTTTCATATAAAAGGCCACCCATTTAGGGTAAAAGTAGATAGAGGTTCAACAATACTGGTGAAATTAGGAATTAATATTAGATATTTTTTTACAAACCCAAGTAAGTTATGCACCTCAGTCATGCTATCAGGTGTATCCTAGATAACATTTCTATACTATACACTGGGTCTGGTGCTACTCCCTCTTCTGAAAACATATTTTGAAATAAGTATTACT
Organism: Viscum album; assembly: GCA_963277665.1. Taxonomy (NCBI): domain Eukaryota; kingdom Viridiplantae; phylum Streptophyta; class Magnoliopsida; order Santalales; family Viscaceae; genus Viscum; species Viscum album. The sequence goes on along the minus strand of OY728126.1, from coordinate 806,198,818 downwards.
CTTGGATCCATACATAATACTTCATGTGCTTCCCAAAATGTTGGTCCTCTTGGAGTATTTTCAGATCCATCCTCAAATGTCTCATGTTCTTTTCATTTGATGTTGAGTACACAAGTATGTCATCAATGAAGACTACAAAAAAACCATTCTAATAAGGAAAAACCGATCTACTTCATGAGTCCCATGAACACTATTATTGAATCACCACATAATCAAAGCTACCTACAATCACTAAAATGTTTTATTCAATATATTATTATCTAGAACTCGAAGTGTCTGATAACTAATCCCGAGGTCAAATAATGAGAACCACTTCGGACATAACATCTAGTTGAAGAGCTTATCAAATCTTACAATTGGAAACCCATTATTTATTTTCACCATGTTTAGATGACGATAATCCATGCAACATCTCATGCTCCTATCCACCTCCATGGAAAACAATGTTGGGGATGCCTAGGGGAACATGTCTGCTCTAATGAATCCCATACCTTAGTAGATCCTACAAAAACACATAAATCTCTTGTATCTATATGGGATACATTCGATATATGGGTGAGAATATTAAGGTATTCCGAGGTTGGATTCCAAAATTGAAATAAATCTCTCGATGGTGTGGTAAACCCATAATTTTATTAGGGAAGACATCTTCATTATCCTACACCATTATAGGAAAACAAAAATATCAAATAATTTTCCATTCTATGGTACACAATTAAAATCAAATGAGAGATCGGTGTTATTATCTAGTTTATGATATCATATTACACTTTCCAGTATTACATCTCCCTAAGGATGGAAAAATGATCCTACAGTCTTAGGAAAACTAAAACCTTCACTTTAATTATTCTTGTTGGTTATGAATAATAGAGAACTAGTCCATACCATGAAAAACATAATAGGAACTCAAAAAATATACAATAGGATCCCATTAAAAGATGTTATCCATGGGTCATGTTACATTTTAGAAGAGAATTATTGTAAAAAAATTCCTCAGTTAGAGTCTATAATCAAAATGGGAAAGCTAAGTCTCCACCGGTATCTCTAGGTATTAAAACAGAGATTGAACATTGAAATAGTGTATCATAACTAAATTAAACAATACTATAGATAAAATAAAAATTCCATAGGTCGTAAATCAGATCACACATGGATCCTCTAGGTCATAATCCCCCACTATCTGTAGCCATCAACACACTATCCTAATAGTCTCTACAAATATAGTTTATTCCAAAACTTATATGCTCACAAATAATATAAAACATAAAAATTATGGAACTCATCCTCTAAACAACAATTATTATTTTTGGGTGGTACTGACATTTTCTAACAACATTAAAAAACATCACATGAAAATGAGTCTTGGTGTGGGAAGCATCAATTTAATTTTCATTATTGTATCCAGATCGTTGAATAGTAGCACATACAACCTACAATTTCCTGTGGTTTTATGAGTACGGCTCACTTCCAAGACCAAAAATATAAGGGGTCCTAACTAGTTGGAATATTTATAGCCTATACATGATCAATTCCACTCCCATTTGGGGGTTATGGATCACTCCTAACCAGGGTGGTTTATATATCTAAAACTCATAAGGAAGACTTATCCCTTGTGTGTCATCTTTTGGTACTTCTAGAATAGAAAATTACTCGATGGGTGGAGGTAAAATCAATCAATTAAAATGGAGGAACTTCCCCCTGATTAGTCCCATAAACTGAGGTATCATATCTCAGAGGATCATTATCATGATCCTTTAGTAAATTCCTAAACATCTTTTAATATGGGGGAATATTTTGGACTTAACAAGATATACAAATATCTAGGAGTATATCTATAAATATGAATCAATAAGGAAATATAAATAACACCCCATTCCTATACAATGAATGTACCATGATTTTACCTGCAAACAATTCCTATATGTTTTAAATCTAAAATTAATTATTAGAGTCCCGATGAATGGATATGTTAGCTTTCACAACATCATTGGGTTCCCTAGTCTCAGAGTTGAGCTTAAGACACTTTAACACTATTTACCTAGTTCTGAAACCAATAATCACGAATAGACAATCACAAAACTATTATCATAAGACTACGTAGTCTCGTACAACTACATGATGAACTGATTACTTGGGGTCTACTGGGTTTGTAGTATGATGAGATTTACACCCCAATCCCACCTCTAAAAAGAAAATGGCTAGTTACTAGTGTCCAGATTGTATAAAACTCACATAAAAGTCCTTGGAAAAAAGTACCTCTACAAACACACAAACATATCTATAAACCAGAAAAAATCATAAAGATTTTAAAATAATATTATAAATGAAATAACATAAACTAATACCACATTATAGTGTGACATAATATAGAAGGTTAAAAAGGGACTAACACATGCATTCCAAGAGTGTATAAGATCCTAACTTACCAAAAATGGGGATTTACCTAAAAGTAACTCTTGGATCTATATGAAGTATGTCTAGTACAACTAATATCCATCTTATCCTAGTTGACATTGGAATCCTTTGAATGTCCAATGATCATCATAATACATGAATCATGTTTGAAGAATTCATTCATGGTTGAGTTTCAATAGACCCAATAGGATGACCTAATATTACTGAACATAATGCACCAGAGAGGGATTAATCTCTGAACAACTAAGGATAGGATAAAAAATATAAGCCATATATGATCAATGGAAGACTTAGAGTCTCAGTGTAAGGTCACTCCCACACTTCTATCCTATGTTTCTTCTATAGGATTAATGGTAGCATTCATACAAGATAACTCACAGATCGAGTCAAGATATATTGATGGAAATCATCATAGAGGTCATACTTATCATGATTTTATATGAAGAATAAGAAACTAGAAATCCTAATAAGTTTATGATCCTTTTGAAACCTCACAAGAATCTAGGTGGAAGGATCTCTCCTTTTTACTATGATCCACATCATTGCGAGCACTATCTCTAGTGGAGGACCCTCACCCAACCATATCATGATGAAGGAGGATGAAAACCACTTAGATTGATGAAATACAACACCTATAGTATGGGGGAGTACTGAACCTACCTATATAAATGAAATGAGGGACCCTCACCTTGTTTTTTCTACTAATTACTAATCCCATCATCACTCTGTGGATCAATATTGACCTCTACCATCTACTAAACATCAATGAAAGAAGCATCCCACTAGTATAATCCCAATTTTCATCTTATATGGCTAGAAAAATTCATTCATCATGTCCCATGAAAAAACAATACATTGGTTGGGCTACCCACATACACAAAATGAAGTCCAAAAGAAGGATATGAGAAAACAAAGTGATTATATCGGATAGAAATGGTTTCTCTAACCGGGGTACCTAGAATTTATCATGAATTTCATAACATCCAATGTATTATCATCACATATAGAATATTACTAATATACAAAAAAAATTATTTTATGATACATGACATATATGTAAGGGGAAAAAACTCGGGCATTTTTTGTATACATATTATCATGCACTTTTTGAAGTTCACGAGGTGTTTCCCTATACACACAACGTGTTGTGTTGCAAGGCTACATGGGGGTGTACTCCCTAAAAACACAAAGAGGACCCTATAAGGATCACGCAGAATGTGGGTAAGACACACAATGTTCCATATTTAACTTTATTCCTAAAATATAGATTCCACATAGAGGGGTCCCCAAGACATGTGTTCCTCAAAACTAGATGTCGCTTATACATGAATTTCAATAATATTTTTAGCAGTTTTAGGTATCTCACATAATCCACTACCACCATAAAATCCTCCAGGAATATCAACCTAAATATTATATCTATGTTGATAAACCCCACAATCTCACCATTGGTTTGGTTCTAACCACCATTTAATTGGAAAATTCCCTTTGTTTCACCTCCAGATATACATTCATGATCTGTTTTTTGGAAACAATATCTCATAAACCATCATTGGATTACCTTAAATTATTCCATGCCCTTATAAAATCACCAATCAAGAAGACAAACACACACAAAAATTAAGTTTCACCAAAAAGTTATTCCACATGATCAATTTCATGGGAATAGTTAAGTCATAGGTTAATTGAAATACTATTGATGAATATCTAAGAACATTGAAAGAATGAAAAAAATCCAAAGAGAGAATCCAATTTAGTTCTTGGAAATTTGGCCATAATTTTCTAAATATGATGAATGGGGAGGATATTATATCAAATTAATTAATATAAACAATAAATGTCAAATTTATAATTCTAGGAAGCGAGTTATTCATAGATCAAATCAATAGGAATGATCAAAAAATTAATTTTAAACAGATTAATTATTTTTCATATCAATAACCATGAATGAATAATTAAACCAAAATATAAAAATCCATACATTGAATTTCATCGATCATTGTAAGAGATTTATCCTGCAAGCATCGAAGATGAATGGTTTTATATGTTTGTCAAATCTTTATGAATTTCCATGCATATTCCACATCAATCCTAAATCCGTAGACAAGACACAAATACACTCTCCACTAGATCCCCCTCTACAAACTCTCAATCCTATGGGTTATGTGGATAACCATACAAAAATTTACAAAGAGGGATTTATAAATAATATTTTTAAGGTATGACAATATATAGAAATTAAATTAATAAATTAATTTAAATAATTTCATTAGTACATGAGTTTACTCTTTCAATACATCCAATATTGATGAAAAATATGTCAAACCTAGGGTAAAAAATGTGTTCTATATTTGATAGAGGTATTAGTTTTCCCATTTGAGACATCATTTAGAGGTATTTCATTATTTATAAAAAAATTCACATTTGATATATTTTATTTAATATTTTAAAATTATCACCCCCAAGGCTCCATAGGTCTTATAACTCTTTTCTGAACCCATTTCCATCCCTAAAAATATTTTTTTAAATATTGTAAAGTTTAAAATAGTTAATTTAGATTCACTATATTGAATCCTAGCTATGGAAACCTCATATAAAAAATGCTCATCATCCTCCCCTTTATCTCCACTAAATCTCTCTATCATTGCTCGATCCAAATTAATGGATTACCATTGTAGGAAATGATTTTCATGGTGGATGTAATTATAAAGAGTTACACCGTTAACTTAAGTTAGTACACATCTATCTATAGAAATATTTTTACTTCTAACATGATATTGAGTGGCTCCCAATATTGTAACACCATAATTTTCATTTTTTCCACCACTAATTTAATTTATCAGATAACAATAACCTTAATGATGAACACTAAAATACAAAATGGACAATATTAAATAATTCTATATAGTTGGGGCTCTAGAATTAAGTCATGTAAAACCAAAATATTATCTTCTAGATCATCCTTTAATACTGAATAAATGTGGATTCAATCAATGTAGAAATCCACAAACAAGTCTACGATATCCTTAAAGATACTTTTTTATTCCCCTGAACATAGATGATCCATTTATCATGTAAAAGGGTATCACTATAATCTCATAACAGATATAATGGAACTAAAATTTTATTTTCAGAATTCCCTCCTCACAAACCCAAATTTGGTGATAGTAAAATGGGTATCGATATTCGAGAAGCAATTCACTCGTTCTTCATGTTGAAGTGGTCATCAATTGCTGATAGAGTGTACTTATTATTATGTATTAATTGATCAAGATAGTTATTTTCAATAAAAATAATGAAGTTTCCTTCTTCCTTAGAAAACAACAGTAGACATAACTAGAGGGGAACATTGGGTATAACTAATCATTTTCAATAATTTATTCCAAATATATGAATCTCCACAATACTAGTCAGGGCCATCCAATAAAAAGGAAATTCCATTAGTGTTTTCCCATGGTAAATGTAATGACCTGGATTTTCCCATTTTATTTAAAATATTTATGGAAAAGTTCCAAGGCCAGACACTGAGATAATGTGCGATTCCAAGGCCCAGTGTGCCCGAAATGGTCCGTTAAAAATGTTATGTGTTTAAATAGTACATGTGATCTATTTTCATAAAGAAGTGGAATAACTCTTAAATGGATTCCCAGATTAGAAATACGATGACACTGTTTCATTCAAGAGGGTGGGTTTACCATATGAACACCTTAATAGTATTCAGCATCGGCCTCTAGTGAGAAAACATAAAATGGCATAACATTAAATAAAATAATTAAATACAGATTATTTTACATTCAAAATCAAATAAATCCTAAATGGTAACTCAGAATGGAAATTTGAGAGAACCGCTGAGCTCAAGAGGGTTTGCTTTCCTTAGATAGGCCCTAACCATGTCCAGTGTGGGTTGAGGGTAAAAGTTAATTTTTGGGAGTTTTATGGAAAAATAAAATAAACCTAAAAAGTTTATTTTATTAAAAAATGTTTCACTGCAACATAGCGACAAGGAAAATGTTTCACTTCATAAATTAAATAGTATAACGAAATGGTGACTCAGTGTAATAGAAATTATGAAATGTGTTTCATAAATTAATAGATTAATGGGATGGTAGGATCATTTCTATGATCTGGGTGTTTTTCTTCGAAGCATTGAAGGATTTGTACCAGAGAAAAACTGACAATGAGGAAAAATCCTCTTCCCTCCCCATCATTCAAAGGATCATCAATTATAATGGTAGATTGAGGATTAAAGATTGATGAACAATGACGTGTGACACTATTATTCATCGCTGAACAATATGATCACAATTAGGGGTTTAATTCAATGTGAATGCCTTTCTTCCCCATTCTTTGGTTTGAGAAACGAACGTAAATCAACCCATAAACAAGTTGAACTACAGATTAATCACGTGATTTACAGGATGGGATTCGACTTGAGGGAATTTACGGGAGTCAGATTCATGTAATGTTTTCTATTCTTCATCAAGCCTCCTAACAAGGAATAACCATTCTAACATGAACAAAGTTCCTATTTTGTACTTCATGTGTTCATGGTGAATTTTTCTTCTCTACCTTCTTCACATTATTTGTGGCAATGAAAATCTGAAGTCCTTGTAGGACTGTGGTAGTAGGTTAGCCAGTGGTAGGAGGTTGTGGGAGATGGTGGGGTCAGGTGATCATCGGTTTGGCAGCCTGTGGCGGAAGAGGCTGTGTCCATGCATGCCACGACAATGATGGAGGGCCACGACTATGGTGGAACCTACGATAGCCACCACAAGTGTTGGATCCAGGCCACTGATAGGCGGCCAATAGTGGCTCAGTCAGATGTGGCTGGGAGCTACATCCCATGGTGGATAACAATGGTCTAGCTGGATTGGGGTAGGGTCCCTACAATAATGCCATTGATCATTTTCGAGGAATTTAGTATGGTTCGATTGGATGCGGTTAGTGCCTCGTCTTGGGCTGGAAAGAGCCGACCCTCTAGTATAGTCTTCCCTGAAGGAAGACATGGATGGTTCCATTAGGCTCAATAGGCTTGGCCCATGGGCCAGCTCAGACCAATTCAACCCAAACCTAACCACGTCGGACCATGTCTAGACACAACCAACCCCTTTTTTTAAAAACAACATGACTTTCAAACTATACATCTGATTGACGATCCATATGTGGCGTTGGGATAGATGTGATAAGACGGTCCATTTGATGTACTCCAAATGATTTTTTGTGAATTTTGGGATACAATTGATGGGTTTCAGGGTAGATTGTCCTAGAATCATGTGAACTACAAGCGGAAATCCTACGATGGGCTATGACGAGGAGAATGTGAGGAGCGGAACTTAGTAGCGCATCCGAACTCAATGACGAGGGGACCTTAGTTGACCAACATACCTTAGTGATGAGCCAACATCATTTTCCCAACATACCTGAGTGACGAAATGACTTCAGTGGCCCAATAGACCTTAGTGAAGAGCATATTACAGTGGATCGGTAGTTGAGTGTGCCTCAGTGGCCTAATATATGAGGTGATCTCATTGTCTTAGAAGACCTCAGTGAAGAGTTGACTTCATTATACCTGAGGACCTAAATGAGGAGTGAACCTTAGTGGCCCAGTAGGCCTTTGTGATGAGCGGAACTTAATGGCCGAGTAGGCCACCATGACTCGTTGGGGTGGAGTCCTTTAGCAGTACAATGTGTTATGTGTTATAACTATTAGCCTTGTATTAATTTTTTATGATTATACCTGTGTGATATGACACTAATGAGTCTCTTGAATGTACTTCTTAGAGGATACACTTCATGTACCTCTTTGGTAGTCTTCTTTGTATATTTATTTGTGGTATACCTTTGTTGTTAAGGGTTCCTACTGAGTATTGTTTTACTCACCAAAGAATGGTCTTCACATGACCATGTCATGTATTTTATAGATGATCAACACTTTGATGGAGTCCATAGTGGAATAGTGCAAGGCGGTGCTTAGAATGACACGACAGATGAGACGTGCATCTGCAGCTTCAGAGAGTTGTTTTTGTACCTACCCTTCAATTAGGATTTTTCTATAGAGGAGTTCCAGAGAATTTTACTTTTACTTTTCTATTACAGTTGATATTATATTCTAGCCATTTTTACTTTCAGTTATCTACAATTTTACCGTGTGTTTGTTTACAAAGTGTATTCATCTTACGAAATTTTTGGCATGGAGTTGTGTTCATGCATAAAGGTACTTAGGAAAATTCCACACATTGGATTTGGATAATCCCACTCGGTGCTAGTCACCAACCCCAATACTATGAGAGGCGGGCATGGGGTTTTCACATAATGGGCCCCATGAGATGGGTCTGGATAATGAAGATTAATAATGATGTTGAGTTTTAGAAAAGTGGAAATCATGGAACATCGTCTTAGAGTACATCATTGTACCCCTCCACCACTAATGGAAGCTAAAAATATGAGATGTCTACATCACATAGATATAAAATCACCAATTAGTGGGGGATCAGTTGTAACTTACAAAGGAATTGGCTCTGATTATCTCAACTAAAGATCATACTTACACACAATGGAGAATCCGAATATATTGTCATGTTTTCAAATTACTCTCTTATAGATGTAGCTTATCCAAGCATACACCATATATAAAAAATCCATACCATTGATGATATAAGGTGTATATATCACAATAACTATAAGGTCTATGGATACCTATCTTCATTAATTTAAATCTCACATCATTGATAAAAACATGTGAGCATGTGATCACATCTAGTCAGAGTCTATGTAAACAATGGTTTCCCTAGGGGATCCAATAAAATCTCTATCCATCAAACTATGTATGAATTAGTAAATAAATGGGTCACACTGGTAAATATTAGTATGGGTTCCAATATATAGTAGTTATAGATTATTTCTTGGATTATGTTTGGTGACATCTGGTACGAATCTGCATTTACTATATTTGTTAATGTCCATGACTGATATTCCAATATGCATGGTGTGGACTTCTCGGGGAGGAGGCTGTGGATGAAGATCATAGAATCATTATCCCTCAGCTCCTACTCTTGGAATATCTCTATGTTCTTTTACAAATACACCTTATTAAAGACCACCTGACCACCTCTAGGAGTCCATAGTCATATTGATTCCTCTAAAATGAAGGTATGTCCACTATTTAACTACCATCTACTGTAAAATGGTTCAGTTAGTCATTCCCATGTTGATCTCACACTATAAAGGAATAAAAGACTCTATCCCCTTTTGACTGGATCCTATGTGAGACTCATGTGATACCCATCATATAGTATAAGACTACTCATGCACCTTCGACCTCTTTCATTACCATAATGTTAGATGTCAGTTGATTTTGGATGGTGTATCTTTTTATTAATGAATTCCATCACAAAATGATGCTTATTATCCCACATTTATAAATTTATCCGAAACTTATTGTTACTAGATAACATTAATACCGGTTGTCCTAAATCAGGCAATAATAACAGCTAATATATATTTCCACGGGATATGCTCATACTTTTTCACTAGAAATAATCAATCCTGGATCATGTTGAGTGAGTGAATCATCATAACATTGAATATGAAAATATAATAAATGACTAAAATGTTTCCATAGAGTAACTCAAATAGATCATCAATATGAATAGTGCTAAAAATAACAAATATTTTTCCTTATGGAATTTGATGGTTAGAGTTTGTTACTCTATTAGGGGAGTGAATTGAGTTCCCAATGATATTTTTATTTTAAAAATAATTTTAAAAAATAAATCTCTAATTTTAAAAAGTCATAGATATTCAAAAATTTAGGAAAATATAAATATTATCTTTGAAATAACCCTAATGTGGTTTTAAGAATAAGTTATAATATATTTTAAATACATTATATTTTGAGATTAAATTAATTAATCAAACATCTTATATAAAAAATATTAGACAAATTATTAAAATAATGCTTTGTTACAATTTAGAAAATGAAAATTAATTTTTAATTTAAAACAATAATAATGAAAAAAACAACTAAATTTAACCAAGTGGTTCGATATAATGTCGATACATAATACAATACACATGGAAATCACCTAATTCCAAAAAATTTATTAATAAATTAGTCAATAAAAAACAAAGATTATGTTCTATAAACAACAATACCAAGGAATATCTTGAAATAGAGACTCTTCAATAATTATGCGTGTGATAAAAAATATACCAAGCCACACATGTCCACTTCTATAGTTATTCATAAGAATAAAAATAATGTACTTGAGATAATATCAAGAATTATCCAGTTTAGCATAGGTTAATATGTTTTTAGATATAAATAAAGAAATATACAAAACAACTTGAAAGAATAGCTAAAATGTATAGGGAATGAGATAAAAATACTTGAAATAAAATGAATCTCAATACAAGAAGCATATTTTTTTCAGAGACCTTTAATTTTTATTTTAAATGGGATTAGATGAGTTTCTTGAAAAAATATAAAAAACAGAGTATCATAAAGTCTTATATATAGTATAATCTCTCATGTAAAAATCCTCAGTTATTCTATATGTCTGACAAATTGTTTTGAATAATCCATTTATCTCAATATTATATATAATTTCTCATAAAATATCTTCATCAGAAGTATCCATTCATGAATAATAATTCTACACTAAATGTTCTAAAACTCAATTTATTTCTTAAAAACTAACTAATAGAGATTAAAACAAACCAATTATAAGTCATACACTATTAAATATTATCACATAATTTATTCTTAGTAAATATCCCAATAACATGACTTGGTTAGCTGATGTGGGAAGGTGACATAGTTGGTTCATATCTTCATGTTTTCAATACATTAAAGGTACTAGTTAGTATATTAATGTATAAAAAATTAAACATAAATGGCATGGTAACTTAATTTCTTCATTTATTTGGTAGTTTAGTTCATTCGTTCCGGTTCACGGTATACACAACTCCATCTCTTTTCTAGTTTAATATACATGTGGTAAGGTTATTCTCCTTGTATATTAAGGTTAATCTTCAACGTGTGGTTAGTACATGACTTTTACAAATTTTCTTTACCTGAATCATGATAAGTAATTATTTCATGTGGTATAGTGAAGTATTACATGTGGTTAGTTTATACTGTCTCTTGATATTCACATGGTATGGTGGCATGTTAATCTATTAGAAATTTCCATTTCTTAAATATTTTCTAGTAAATTGTTTTCTAATAGAAAAAATGAAAGTCATTAATAATAAGAAACTCATGATTTGGTGTAATTAAAAATAGATGTTCCAGTCTCACCCAAAAAACTCCCTCTTTTTGATGACCACAAATCATGAAACATAAATTGAAATCAATTACATAATTAAAAGGTATATTTTAAATATATTGAAATAACTAGGTAATAAGTTATTGAAATCACGAAATTTTTTTCCATTGAATACAATTATTAATCCTAATTTATCACATTACAATTCCTTTTTATATTATCAATCAGAAAAATATGGAATAAGATAAAAAATCGATGAGAATAACAGAGATAATTTTTTTAGTATAAAGATAGTAAAAAAATGGTGTAATCATATTATAATAAATCCCTATCAGAAATAGTAATCAGAATGAAAATGAGAGTTATCTCTGATTTCTATATGAAGGATTTGATTCTTTCCTTCGGATGAATGGGAATGAGAAGATTTTTTTGTATTAGTAGATTAGGAGGAAGGGGATCTAATAAATATACACCTCAAAACATTTCAATGATTTTTAAAGGATTGGAAATGAGTTAAGCTAAAAAGATAAATGGTATAGAAGGTAGCTGGATGAGATAATGAAATGATTGATGGGGCTTGGAAAAATATTCGAGATTAATAATCATAAGGTTTCATCAACCAAGTGAACTCACCAAAAACCTATGAAGTTGATCCAAATATTTGAGGAAATAAACTCTATTATCCAAGAATGATTCCAAAATAGGATTCAAAGATCTATGATTCTCAACATATTACTTAAAATCCTGAACTAGTGGTTGAATATTCAAATCCAACGAAATAGTTATAAACATCTCTTTCATAAATGAATTTTTTATAATCGTTCTTAGTTAACAACCAGTGAACCACTTGATTTTTAATTGGACTAGACTAGGATTTTTGACATCATCATGAACAAAATATAGGGTCTTGGTAGCATGGGGTGAAAACCCATCGTAAATAGAATCATGAGTCTTGGTGATCTCTTCAAATAAAACTTTCAAATCATCCCAAATGAATAGTATGCTCTATTCTTCATCAGTTTCTAACTGAACATTAAGATATGAAGATATAGGAATAAGCTAAAAGATATCACTCATGAACCTATGGCATAACTTTGGAATCATGTTAGATATACCGACCAAAAGAGAACCAAAATGAACTCTAAAATAATCAATCTCCCTCATCATTATCTATATTGTGAAATAAAATCTAGATTGAAGAATATTTATTAAAATGGTAAGAGCTTCATAAATATCCTCTTATTCGAATTTAAATCAAGTGTTTCAAAATTTGTCAAATAACTATTTGAGTGTCTCCAAAATCACTAATTCAAACAAATATTAGTCATATTTAGTGACATATGAAGAAGATTTAATGGAGGGAGTAGGAGTAGAGGGAGATGATTCACTAGCTAAATACCTATTGTCTACCTCAAGAGTATACTCAACAGATCTATCTCTTGTAACATTATCCACAATTAAGAATTAACAATTTAACTTCATCATTATCAGAGTCCTCAAAAAATTCATCATTAAAAACAATGTATGAATCTTTAAATTTTTCTTGAATTTCATGCATATAAATCAAGGAACCTTCCAAGGTTCATTGAAGTAACCCAATGGTAGGTCCAATATATCTATTTGGGCTGCCTCTTGGATCTTCATCATTAGAATCAAGATATTCTAATACTAAACACAGAGATCTTTGGGACTTTTCCCCTTTATATGGTGCAACCAGTATAGGATATCCACAGGTACTCCTAATAATAGAAGATCCATCTATGCTATTCCTATATTAATCTGAAATAACTATTTTTTCACATTCCAGATCCTCCTCATAAGTTAACATAGCTTATTCCTTATGGTTTATAACATTTGTTTCTTCTTCCTCTTCTTCTGAACTACTACTTCATTTTGTATGCAGAAGAAACCACATCATTTGAATAATCCACTACCACATTTGGTTCAAGAATGGGTTCTACAATATATGTGGGTCACTGGGACACATTTTTAGGATAATATATTCGTATAGCATATTTATAGTATCCATCCATTCTGGTTTCCAAGGAGTCCTATTGACCTTCATTTTCTTATTAATATAATGGGCAAGTAAAAATATATTAGAATCAGTTATCTTATCGTTCCCCATGGAAACAAATGCTTTATACTATATCAATGATAAAATTATCTTAGGATAGGGTAAGGACCTAAAACTTGAATATAGATTATAAAATTCAACCAGGTTTCTCCTAACATATCTAAAAGGATTTGTTTAAACACAAATATTTATAAAAAAACAAGATAAAAAATCTACTAATGCATCAATATTCTAAATTATATTTTTCTTGGGAACATTAAATGATGAATAAACTTAATGAAGAGACAAAATTCACCACTCAACTTAATAATAGTGAGACTTCTATGAGTCTCATTCCTAGTGAGACCATCTACAGTATTCTAAACATCAATGTTTGGATGACTAAAAAGATAATTACGTGGATAATTATCATATTCTCTATTGTACGGAAATTGAAAACCCTTTCATAGTCCTTAAAAAAGATTTCAATAACTTCATATTTTATCCTTGATTTTACTTTACCCATCAAAACTCTAGGAAAAAACTTACGGTTTTCAAAAATAATACTTGATTAGATCGGGATAGAATATTTTACAATTTTCATTAAACCAGTCATCCCATCCTTTTTCCAAAATCTCCTTCCAACCCAATGATTGAATCAAATTCAACCATTGAGCATAAAATTATTATTTTTTTGTTGAAACTGGATGATCCACAAGATGTAGGATCTTTGTATTTACAAATTCCCATGAGCTACCTTTCTGATTTTTCGACTTATTTGATTGAGGAGAATGAATAGAACAAGAAGTTTATAACATATACATCATACTCAACATTTATATTTGAGTTTAGATCTATGATTCTTAGAAAATGGGAGGAAAATAGAGAATTTTGAGAGGATTAAAAATGATCTAATCAAAAGGTCTCAAAAAATATAGATGAGATATATTGGAAATGATATGTAATGGTTCATATTATGATTAAAATGTTAATTTAATTCATTTGGTGATTTAAATAATAATAAACATAAATAAAATCCCACCAAAATGTTTTTATGAAAAAATTATAGTAAATAAACATGATAAATCTACTGAAAATGGATCTTTAAATAACTTAATCACAGTTGTAATGAAATCCATAATATTAAGGATTGTATGATAACTGTATAATCTATATGTTCAAGATAAGTTAATTCAAACTATATGAACATGTTTTCATGGTAAGCATAATGACCATTTGATTAAATTCTCATTGTGAGTATTGTGAAAAAATGAGTATGTATTCATGGTAGGAATGATGATACATCAAAAAAACTCGTAGTTGAACTACTAACCACATCATGAATATTTCATGGTTCTTTTAGAACAACAGATTAAATAGAAGTCAAATCACATCGACATTGGAATTAACAAATAAAAATAAATCAAAAAAATTGGGCATAATTTATCATGCCCAATTTATGTGTAATTTAATGGATTATACCAGTATTCAAAGGTTTTATAAATATATATGAATGTCAATTTTCAGTTCCAATGAATTCTAGAGTTATTTCATCTTTCTGGTAATGATATCTCAGAAAGTGATGTCTTATATCAATATTCCTTATTCTTGAATAGGATTCCAAGAATTATTTAGGAAAATTTTAGTATCAAAATTTATAGGGACTTATCAGAATTTATATCTATATTATATTATTGTATGTTTCACCAATATAATTTATGCATGGTTACTACCTAGAGCTATGGACTCATATTTAATAATAAACAATTCTATAAATTTATATTTCATACTACACCACAACAGTATAGACTTTCCCAAAAAGTGAAATGTTCTATTAGTCGTTTTTACATAACATAAAACCACAAAAATATGCATATGAATAATTAACTGAGTCAAATACTTTTCTACTAAAGAAAAAAATACTTTTTGGTTTTATTACACTGGAATTTTATTTTTGTTATAGCTTGTAGATGAAAATCTATTTTATAATCTTTAAAATAAGAACACATATACACATTAAACATTATATCAGACTATCTAGTAGTTATTTATGATAAGACTTTAATCAAACCTCTATAAGCGTTTTGATCAAAATCTTTCTATATTTCATAAAGATAGATCATACATCAAGAACTCTTGGGAGTATCACTACCATTAGTACTGTCCATGGTTTTTTTGATGATTTTGGGAAAAATTTCATTGATTTAAAATAATTATTTCTTTATTTTTGAAAATATTAAATCCAAGAAATAATTTTTATTAACCCGTTAAACTTCCTTTAAGTTCACATTAATCATTTTTTGAACATTCAATAAACAATGAATTTATTGGAGATACAAAAATAATACTTTTAAAATTAAATTTTTCTAGTAAACCTTCTTTTTAAATTCTTTTAATAAATAATGTAGGGTAAGCTGTACCATTAGTGAAACATTAGGAAAATAAAAAACAGATAATCCTATATTACCGAGCTCTAAGAGCTTGTTTTAAACCATATAAAGATATTGTTAATTTTAAAAATGTTTTTTAATTTTAGGGTATTGAAATCCATGTGGTTGTTACGCAAAAAAAATCCTCCAAAAAATAAAAATTTAGGACATAATTATTGACATCCATTTGATATTTTTTGAAATATAAATGTCTTTAATAGGAATGAAACAACCAATTATTTTCAATTCATGATATTGATTAAATGGATTCCTCAAAATCAATACATTATTCGTGACAATGTCCTTGTCGAACAAATATAGAATTATTTTTAATTGAAATTAATACACCATAAAACATGTTTCAAACACCCATCTAGGGAAAATAGTTTAGACGTACTGGGTTCTTTCATCCAATTACAAGATTCTATTTTTTTAAAACGGATTAATTTGTTCTTTCATGTCGATTAACTAGAATTGATTATTAATTTCATCATTGATGGTTTTAGGTTCAATATATGGAATGAAATATTACTGTTCAATCTAATTTCATACAAAATCTATAGTATGTGAACCTTTATCTTGGTTACCAAATATAAGATCTAGTGAAGAAATCTATGAGTTCCAAAATCAATTAGAAGATTTTTTTTGAAACCTTATTTTTATATATATGTATGGTTTCATGATGTTCATCAGAACATGATGGGTTATTTACAAGACATTTGGTAGTCTTTTCCCTAGGGTTTATCATTTAATTCTAGACTATAATGGTCATCATTTTTTTGAAAGATGTCTATGGATAATGTGGATATGTTTCATCAAATTTTACATATAAAATTCTTCCACAATCCTAGTCCTTTTATTAAATAACAAATATGATTTAGTTGCTGTCGAACATCCAATAAAAATAGTTCACCAATCTTGGAATAAAATTTTTCTATTTTATTATTGTGTGGATTATAAATACTTTTCACCAAAAACTATAAAAGGGATTAACCTTTGGTTTGATATCATTATATAATTAATAAGGGTTACTTTTTAAAAGATTTATAATAAAAACTCAATTTATTATATAATAATATGTATTTAAATATTTTTCTCAAACATAAACAGGTAAATAATACTCTTTATTATAGGTGGAGATGTTTATTAAGGGGTTGGATTTCATATTTACACTACACCATTGTATCGTGGTGTACTTGGAGTTGAAACAGTATGATTACAACTATGTGGTGAGAATAGTAATTAAAATCATGGTCTTAAAACTCATGATCATGATAAATTATTTTTTAAAATTATAATTCGACAAATATTATCTACATATCAATCATATTTGGAACAATATGAAATAGAATGATTTTTACAAGAATGAAAAAACAACCCATTATATCATGAATAGTCATCCAATTTAATATAAGAATAATTTTTTCCTAATTCACTAGATACTCTAGATTGTCCAAAAACACTATTTGGATCGACTCTATGGTTGAGAAGTTCATGCATCCATTATTTATTAGAATGTTATTTTATGCTTCATTCCATTTTTAGTGGGATTAAATACTTCCTCTGTTTGGAATTCCGACTTTGGTAAATACATAACTAAAACTTTCAAAGTTTTTTTTTCTAAGTGAGTGATTATTTTAAGGGCATGGTCTCCTATTCCAAAGACAACATTAATTTTGAAATTAAATTAGACAAGAAACATTTAAAAAAAGAATTTAAATTTACAGTATAAGGATTTTCATTCATATAGGTAGTAAAAAAATAAATCATGTTTGGAATAAATAATTTAAAAGTATTAGAATTTAACATGAAAAGAATAATCACATAATTATAAAATTCTAAGAATAATAAATTTCAATCCATATAAAAATAATTCATTAGAAATTAAAACTACTCTAGAGTTACCAATATGGACAAGACCAATTATCTTCCATTTGGCTCTGTCATAAAAAGTGATATGTCAAACATCAACTTTAATCGTGATTTTAATGATTGATTATTATCATGTCTTGTGTCTCGAGGATCCTTTGTCTAGATACCATAGATTTTTTAGAAATTTTTTTGATGTTTTTCTATTATATAGATTTAGTCGATAAATGATTTTGGTAACCATATTTTTATGGTTTAAGATATGTTGGAATAAGTTATTTTGGAATCCAATTTTTTTATTTTTTTCCTATAAGAATTTGGAAAAAATCATAAATAAAGACCAAATTAGGTTCAATTGATTAAAAATATTAACAAAAATAGTAGAATTATGACTACAAAAATATTTATTTTTAACAATTATTCTCTACCCAAGATGACTTCCAATTCTAGTGGGAAATCTAAGAGTAGTCTGTTAAACAATAATATGAGTAAGATTTTTTATTACATTAGAGAATATCTCTATATAATTCATTAACTTATAATTAAATAAATTATTATCACTATCTAATTTAAGTAGTTGTTTATTTTTTATCCCTATCAACAATATGATTAGTTTTAATTTGATCATACAAAACATGTTTCTTCTCTAAAATTTTATACTTGACATTTAATTCATTAAATGAGACTTCATGCATGTTAAAATATTAAAATAACTCATTAGTAGACATGTTTTCAAAGAAATTTTTATTATTATAATGATTTAAAATATTATTAGGGTATTTATGAAAAACATTTAATTCATATAATGTGTTTTTTCAAAAACAACACATAATATCCTTGTCACATATTTCTCATTTTATTGTTTCTGATTCAATAGAACTATACTCTGAGGCACTCAAAGTTACTTTTATTGAAATTTTATATATATTATACCTTTTGTCATCATTTTTCTAATAATTTATCATGGGACAACCTTCTTTGATGTGTCCATTTATTTTACACTAATATTAGATTTTTTCAACTTCAAAATCATCATTCTTCTAATTAGTTATTTAATACCCATAATCATACTTACCATTCTCATTGGATTTCAGGATGAAATTATTCTTTTTTATAGGGTTTTTAAACTTCTATACATATGTCTTATTTCTTCACAACTATCAACAAGTCATTCATCATAACATGATAATTCATCTATTATATTCTTTTTTTGTTTTAATCATTAGTTTTAAGAGCTACATTCTTTATTTCCAGATCATCCATTTCCTCTTTATTTACTATAAATTCTTCTTCATACATAATTATCATTAAAATAAGTTCCTTTACTAGAATTTTACTAATGTCACATTATTTTATTAGATATATAAATGCTCCACTCCATCTTTTTAATTAGAAATTGATAAGTCACATGACTTGATCGATTTTGATAATTTTTTTCCTAGTGTGGCATCATGTTAATTATCTCATTGAACTAGAAACAAATTTCAGATATATATTCATGAGGAATAATCTTAAAAGAAATATAATTAATTGTTAAAGTCTTTAAATAAATTTCATTAACATTAGAGGTTCCTTCATGAGTAACAACTATGGTATCCCAAATTCCAAAGTAGAATCACATTAAGATAATCTGATAAATTCATCTTCTCCTAAATTATAATACAAATAATTCAAATATTTAAAATTACAAAAATATAAAAATTTCATAGCATCACTCCATGTAGGGATAGAATTTTGATGTTTTTTATCTTTATCTTCAATTAATGTCCAAATACTAGTGCCCATAATATCGATGTAATGTATTATCTTAATATTCGATTGAGAATAATTATTTCAATTAAAAAAATATGGTATACTAGTAGAAGTTTATTCTTTTATATTATTATCCCTAAATAAATAAATATAAAAATGAATTATTTTTTTGATATTTAGATGACACTAAATCATAGTTAAAAATATATTTGATTGTCCAATAATTCCAAATTTTGGTTGGAGTGATTAATTCATTGGGGGGGGGGGTTAGTCATTTTTTCAATAAAATTTCAATATTAAATAAACTAAGTCCCAAATTATTTAAATACATATAGTTAATCAAAATCATATAAATTAATATTTTTATTCAAATAATTTCATAGAAGCTTGAATAAAGATTATAGAAAATATATTTTAAATATATTAATTATTTTAAATAAATATAATACTTAAAAACATTATATAGATAAAAATTATTAATTATGACCAAATTAATGTTTGGTTAAATTTGGAAAAATAGAAATTGATTTTAAAATTTAGAAAAACAATTCTAGAAAGAAAATAGTAGAAATTAAACACAGGGTTCGGTCTCTAGCTGATACTTATTCCCATCCACATGGAAATCACCTACTACCAAGCAGTTTATTAATGAATAAACTGATCCAAAAACTAGATTGGGATTCACAAATCTTATTACATAAGAATTTATAGGAATAAATCATTATCAATAATTATAAATGTGATGCAAAAGATACTAGAACATATATGAATTATTCCATAGTTATTCATTAGAATAAAAATAAAGGATCTAAGACAATATTGATTATTCTCAAATTTAATATATCAGAATTTTTATTTATAGAAAAAATAGAAATATAAAAAATAGATATAAATAATAGATAAAATAGAAATAGAATGAGATAAAAATTGTATAAATGAAATGATTTTTGATTTGTGTATCATGGGTAGACTTAATTCCTTGAGTTTTTCCTTAAAGGTGGTTGTATGAGTTTCTCTAAAATGTAGGAAAACTATAGTATCCTAAATTCTCTTATATAACACACATACTCATGTAAAGATCCGCTAATTCACTATGTGTGGTAAAATGTTTTAAATAGTCTATCATCTCTCTACAGGATCAAACATTATCTTTTAAGATATTGGCATTATAAGTAGTTGTTGGAGAATAATCATTCTTAATTAAATTCAATGATGGTAAATCTAATTCTTAAAAACTAACCATTGGATATTTTAAATTCTCCACTACTAAGTTAGTTATTAGAAGATGTCTTAACTGAAGGCACTATTAGTTGATCTCAGGAAAACATGAAAAAGTCAGTTGATTCGGAAAGGTGACATGGTCTGCTCATCACCCAATGTGATCAATGCATTATAACACACAATCAATATATTAATTAATTAAAAAATTAAACATAACATAGCATTTTAACATTACTTATTCATGCAGTAGGTATTTTTTTCAAGTTATTAGGTATGTGGTAGGGACAACATTATCTCATGGTAGGTTGAATATACATGCACAATGGTGATTCTCCATGTACGGTAACTTGAATCTTCAATGTTTGGCCAGTTCATGGCTTAAATAACCTTTGTTCACTTGAATCTTGGAAATAGTTTTGTTCATTTGGTAAAGAGAAGTATTAAATCCAACAAGGTGATGTAGTCACTTCACATTGATATCCTATAGTTTCACAACAAGATCATAGACATATCCCTATTTTCAAGATTTTCCAGAAATTGTTTTTTCTATAAAAAATATTAGAGTCAAAAATAATAATAAAAACATGAATTGGGGTCACTACTATAAAGTGGTGTTTTTATATTCCAACATAATAGATTCTAAAACTATGAATAATGATGTTATTCCTCATTGAGAGTCTAGATGAACAAATACACCAAGTATCCCAACATTCAACAGAGAAGACTAACAATAGAAACTACTATATGGATAGTGGATAAAAAAATGAAATAATACAACCATAATATCTAGCCAATCCTCGGTTTCTAGAGGGATAGAATCACATGAGAACATGGCTGGTCTCTGATTTTATTACTCATGAAACATAATTAGTCTATGTGGATATTCATTCCACCTCACTAGAATAAATCACTACACAAATGGTGGAAGAACATCAACCTACACTAGGGTAAGTGCCTCATATTATTGTAAAATTTGTGAAGGTACTACTACCTACATGCTTGGTGGAATCATATCATCAACTAGTCCCTTGATAGAATCCTCAATACTCGGTTGTTCATTAACAAGAGGCTTAGTCACAATCAAAATAACATTATGAACCATCCTTGAGATTCTATGTATTTTTGTACATGATGGAATCCTATAATTTAAGAAGATAAACCAGGATCATTAAATCATATATGTGTATATGTATCAATAAGGCTAGGTAAATCAATGTGTCACTCAAATATTATGCATGTATATTTTATTTGACCCCTATAAATGCTGACCTAGTGTGCTGAGATGATAAGAAGGTTATCAAAGTCAAAGTTAATGGATATATCATCTGTTACACCAAGACTATCTTCCGTGGCCTGAAAGATGAACTCAAGGTACCATAATACTATTTACCTAAATTCTCAAAATCATTCTCACCTAAATTATAACTCTATACTACATCCCTATAACAACCTCCATTTTTTGTGTTGACATGAAACGACCAACCAGGACCTCTAACGGGGGGGGGGGGATAAATGTGAAACACCGAACCTACCTCAATGAGGCTAGCAGATGGTCTTATACTGAGATAGAATATTACATGTCATCGGAGGCCTTATCATATTGAACATTATGAAAAATAAAATATTTTCCAATGAAATTATAAAATAAAATATAATAATAACACTAAATGATATGTATATATATATATAATTTCATAGTCAACTTTTAGTTCCAAAATGGTTATGAAAAATATAATCCATTATAAAAAAAGGAAATATGCATGATCGATAATGAAAATTTAAATCTTACCTAAAAAATAAAATAAAAGTGGTCCCAATAGTATAATATATCCATTCATAAACTTCACTTATTAGAACCATCGTGTGGTACCATAAATCCCATTCCAAATCATTTCCACCAGGGTTAGTTCTTAGTTGTCCATATTTATCATAATACATGACACATAGAAATGAATATTCCCATTTAGGGGGGAGTATAAACATACCCAATATGGAACATCAAAAATAATATCGAAAATAATAAGAAAAACTTACATCTCAATCTACCAATACCATAATATAAAAATATACCATCTAAGACAACAATCTAACTATCATCTAAAATAGGGAACCAGGGATAAATGAGAGAGTTTCATTTTAAAAGAAATATGTTGGAGAAATTGACATGAATTATCAAAAATCTAAATACCCATGATAGGAAATCCATGTAACCGATCCAGAATCATAATGGAGGACTCTTTTCAACTAGCACATAATATGTGAGAGTATCACACAAAAAATAAGTATATCAAACAATATTTTAGGGAGAGGTACTAGACCCCTAAACACTTTGACCACCAGGCATGATTCTCATTGTCCACCCTATAGATCTAAATTCTAAAAATTAATGTCAAACTGCATAAACTAGCTCCTGTGACCAATGATAAAACGCTATCAGGACCTATAATAAAAAATAATCATGTTAGAAAATTTATTTTCCAAAATCAATTCACCATGAAATTTCAATTAAAAACACTACAAATAGTAAAAGGAGTTCAATGTGGTGGCCCTCAGGTGTACCGTTATGCATGTTTCTAGTTCGAGGACATGTACTTGAGGGATAAATCCCACTATATTTATTTGAGGTTCATTGGTTCACGGTTACTGTATGTGCTACATGTCTTTCTATTCCCAATGTCTGGTATGCTGAACCCGACCCTACCACATTTCCCACTTGGTTGGATATTCCCACACACATGAGATGTTATTCGTGGGGAATTATATTGAAATTAAAAGTCATTTTACTATACATTTAGTCATACCAATGTACCACCCATACTAGTGGGTCTAGGTTTACCATACCTTCTAGTTGTCTTATCTCACTAATATATTGAAAATCTTTCAACCACATAGCCAGTGGGATACAATCGAATCCCAATGGATCAATAGATTGAAGGTGGTGACAAGATTTTATATCACTTCCCCCCATCACATTTTTCCCCCATCCTAGCTTCAATTTTCCTAGGTTTCTCCTCACAACATTGAATACAGATGAAGAAGACAACCACTACTAAACTAGGTTCTTCAAATGGAATCACACTACACTATTTTCACCATGAATCTATGAATCATCCTTATTTACCCTATTCCATTGCCAATACATGAATATATCCTCTTATCTTCATAATATAATTCTATATCCCATATTCTGCTCATACTCCTATCATATGTTGATGCTCTATGAGTAAAAAACCATATATATTTTAATGGGAGAGAGAGCTAAGAAAAAACATGGTTGGGGTGGGGGGGTACGTAACTATGTATGGAGAAAACGAATACATATATTTCATCTCTGACCATGGTTTACATTTATGAAAAAACATAGTGATATTTAGTCTTTAATGGTAAGGGGAATGAGGTCAATGGCACGTCACTCATCAATCCTCATAAAAACATATACAACCCCATTAAAAAGTAGTGGTAATATTTATAAAAAAAATTCATGTCATGGGGACTATAAATAAAGAATGGTGTTCAAGAATTAAATATGTGAAAATATAAATACAATTAATAATGAAAAGTTGAAATAATATATCATAACCAATAAATAGATTGATCATTAATGAAGATTGTGTTTCATTCAAGATTAATATTTAATCATCGCCAAAAAAGTGTTTATATAATCCACTATTTTCACCAAATGATCTCCTACCATTTCTCTCCAACTCTATTTATATAGGTTTTTTTAGGATAACTCAAGTGGGAAGGGTTTGTGTTGAGATTAAATGGGTGATTAGATCTAGGGATATATTATTCAATTTATTAATTTATTTAAAAATTCATATTAATTAATTTATTTCATCAATGGAATATACAATGGATCAAAATATAGGATCCCATTGAATATAGATATTACACCACTAGTATATTAATATGCATATTCTAGATTGAATTATTGTATTATATTCTCTATGTAGGGAACTATTCTGAAATAAAATAATTATTCCCCTGAACATTCAAGAATAGAAAAAACATATCATGTTATATTTAATATATTTTATGAATCACCATGGTTTGAAAATCCAAGAACTCCCTAAAAATAATAAACAAAAATATATATCAAAAATATTCTGATGTTAATAATAGAAAAAACTCCAGTCACTATAAATTATATGTGGATTGGGGATGCATAAATTTATTGAGGTTGATGAAGGTAGTGAAATAGTAACCAATACCTTTTATACGAGGATACTACATATTGTGAAATTAATATTAAATAAAAATCAACACGATCCATGCTAGAACCATGGAGGTTCAATGAATTTGGAATCATGAATATACAAAAAATTGGTTCATGAAATATCTAAAAAATTCACCACTATGTTTACAATTTATATTAAATTTATTAAAGATAAAATTATTTAAATGATTCTTCATATCAATGGAAAAAATAATCATTTTGATGGGTGAGGTTATATAATCAGTAACTATAAACAAGGGAGATATTAATGACCATTTAAAATAAATTTATTATACAGGTTTGAGAACAAAAATTTGCATTTGAAATCCATACACAATATATCATTGATCGTAACCATGATTTATTACATAACGATTTTCATTTCATAAGACATGAATCATAAAAGAAATCAAATAACATGATCCATGAGAGAATAACATTTTCATGAATTTATATCATAATATATTTTCATAACGAGTTTCATAATTATAATCAAGGAAATATTATTTTAAGGATACCCACCATGATAATTTCCACAAGTCAGTTTAGGGATAACTGCCCATGTACCCTCTTTGATCTTGGGATAAACTCTTTTTTACCCTATTTTAGACTTGGTATAAACTCATGTATACCCCCATTCAGTCTTTAAATAACCTACCATGTACCCATTTTGGACTAGGGATAAACTCCCAAATACTCTTGATCTCAAAAATAATTGATATTCACCCAATTCCTGGATAGAATTTTAATTTTGGTCCCACCCACTACATAATAAATATCCATTAATTTCTGCTCAACAAGATCATATAAAATTCATGATATCATTATATAATAAACCATGGAAAATAAATGGGTTTTGAAAAAAATATAAACATTATAATTATAAACCAGGACGATATAGAATACATTTTGTATCTATCGATCATATCCCCATAAAATCATAAGTACCATAAAAGTATATTTTCATAGATAAAATAAACCTTTAAAATATTACTAGACTATTTCATGAGAGAAATAACCATTTAATTTTCAAAAAAATTATTTAAAATATAAAAACTCATGAAATATATATAAAAAATTATTTGAAAAGAAACATAGAGTCTTGAAAAGTAGTACTCAAATCATTGAGCACCCATGATGGATATAAATTATGTTCTTGTCATGGATGCAAGTACAACTATTTCATACACATTTTTGGTAAAAAAATAAAAAGTACCTCATTTTAAATATACTTAAAATATTATTTTTAATATTTTATAGAAATTAAAAAAGGTGTAAAAATGTATTTAATAAATCACTAGATAATATTAAAAACTTTTTTTAATTTATTTTAATGAAAAAATAGTCCAGCATGGAAAATAACCTACACCGAATAATATAACATAGTTGGTTTCCTTTTAAAAAATTATTTTGGTCTCAATAGTATTTAATTAGTTTAACATTTAATAAAAAACTATATCATCCATAAATTACGAGAGTAAAAGATACTATATAATAATTGAAAGGTAAAAATTATATAATTCATCTTCAAAAATATGATTATAAAACGTCTTGATAAAAATTGAGATTACTGCATTAAACCCTTCCTAGTTTGGTTAATTTTGAATCATAAACCCCAAGAAATAAATAAAATTAAAGGAATCATTAAATATCATGAATATAAAGGGGTTAATTATATTAATAATCCATGTGGTAGTATACTCACCACATAAATATAAATATTTGTATAACATTAACTATGCATCAATGAAAAAATAATTGGACAAAGAAACCTTACCACATTTGTAATCTCTAAATCAAAACCTAATGAAATGGATAAGATTATATGTATTTTTTTAAAACCATAATTTTCATTATATTTATCATATGATGAATTTATGTGTAGTATATAAAAAACAAAAATGAAATAAAAAGGGGATATTTTAAATATCTCATAGAAATAAAAGTGAGAAGAGAAACCCTTACAACTATTATAATCATGGAATAAAAAAACTATGAAAGATAGAAAATTATATGTATATATAAATAAATATAATTTTAATTAAACTCATAATAAAATGAATTAATGGGTAATATATAC
This sequence comes from Viscum album, assembly GCA_963277665.1. NCBI lineage: Eukaryota > Viridiplantae > Streptophyta > Magnoliopsida > Santalales > Viscaceae > Viscum > Viscum album. Next base: position 806,171,508 of record OY728126.1, on the reverse strand, counting down.
ACCACATAGAAGAAAAAATTGATGAATATTGAAAATCTCTCGTGAAAATAAATGTGAGACGGGAAACCATTAACAAAAGATCGACTTGATTCACAAGTGATATAAACTCATATATAATATATTAACGTTTATGAAAATTATTTTCTAGAATAATATACATACTTATAATATTATTTATGATTGAAATATACATATCAACACCTATTTATTAACAATTTTGTATTGAAATTATCATTTCAGAGTGTTAATAGTTTGGTTTTTATGGAAAGTTTATATTAAATAGTGATGGTCCATTTACATTAATCAGGATTGAATTATATCCAAAATACTATTAATGAAATATTTATCATATTTATTCAATAAATAAAAATTTATAAAATTATAGATAAAGGGATCATGAAAAATGAATTACATTACTTCATTGTGAGGTATTCTATATGTACGCACGTGTGGTGTTTTCACTTTTTGATGATTGTAGTGAAAGAAAGTTAAATTATAATTATCAATTAAAAACCATAATTATTTCATTCACATCATATATATTCATAGAATATTTCATTATTAACATCAATGTTAATCCGAAATTATTAAATAAACATATCACTTTCTAGATGGGGTTTCCCACATGTACGGACAAGAAACATTATCATTTTCCGAATTATGAATGGTTAAATTGTAGATAAGATATTATAATTAAAAAAATTAATTCATAAATATCACATATATTAAATTTAATCCACCTTAATAAAAAACCTCAAATGATGGTGTTGAGAAATTAATTATATCTCAATTAGAAGGTAGTAGCCCACACGAACTCACCAATGATACATTCATTTACCAATTGATGTGAAAGTGGGTGGATAATGGTAAAATCATAATTAAATTTAATTATATTTTGGGTAATTAATTTATTATTTTATGATGAAGATCATAAATTTATAAGAGGTATAAGAAGTACATAATTGATAGAGGTTGGGTGGGATGATTAACTCTTCATCGGTATATCAAATTTAGATACATCATTAAGGACCCTTGGTATTTTATTTTAAAATTTAAAACAACTATAATTTAGTGATAAGGAATTTGGGAATATTTTTTTTTAAAATTTGTCAAGATAGGTGGCTCAAAATTTTGTAAATATTGTTGAGGATGTCTGTTCTTTTATAAGGGAGGGAGATGTCACACCTAGAATATTTGAAAATATTAATGAATAATAATGTCATACTAATGAAAAATGACCCAGAAATGGTTACGAATTTAAATAAGTAATGTATAATGTCAAATTAACGACATATACTAAAATTTAGACATGTTTTGGTGTCATTTTATTCTTTATCAATTTTAACCTCTTTATTAACCCCTTTTACCCTTCGTCAGGTAAGAAAATTGTTTTTCCTTTAATGGTGATAAATTTATTTCCTGGCTAATGAATATTTCATAAATTTTATATGAATGATGTTTTTTATCACTTCACATTCCAACAACCCTATTAAAATATTTATATGATTTTTAAATCATTAAATAAAATATTATTTAAAACATATCATTAATTTCATTCATAGAAATATTTATTTAATTATAAATTAATGATATTAATAATTAAATTTATTTCTAATATATAAAATATTACATATAATAATACCTTATAATTACACATTAAAGTCATGTATAACAAAAATTAATCCAAAACATATTTATTTAGAATTTTTTAAAATAATTTATACATTTATCCTACTTCTTACCCAAGCATCATTTTAGTTTTTTAAGAAATTAAGGTAATTGATCCTAAATTAAAAAAATAAAATATAATTAGTATTATATTTATTTATAAATATTGAATATAAATTATTATAATTTACAATAACCATTTTTTATTCCGATGAAGAAATATTATTGTTTATAAAAAAAGGAATTGAAATTTTGTATTTTTAATTTCATAAAATACTAAATAAATCCATATCAAAGAAAAATGAAACAAAACATCCATAAAATTTGGTATTATATAATTATTATAAAAAACTAATCATATAGATGAATTTCAAGTGTAATGGTTATTTTTTAATATCTTATCCCAATGTTTTATCCCAGTTTGACTCATTTTTCCCTTATCGCGGTGACGATTTTTTTATCAGGCTTACGATTTGTAATTTTGGAAAATAAAAGGAGCATATTTTCCAAATTTGAACCTCCTGATCCCATGTATGGAATAAACATTTAAATATTTAATTTCTATAGGATGATTAATTTAATATTAATAATAATTCATAATATGCAATGAATGACAGTTTTTAGAAAAATGTTATTTCAGCCTCAAAATTCACTTATTTCACAATCATGAATAGTTATGATCGAAAAGGAATTAATTATAATTTTAAATATAATATGGATAATTTATTTATTTAATAACACATCCCATATATAATGACACATTAAAAATAATTGATTTCCTGAGAAATGATAGATTTTAAAAAATCTATAATTTTCACTATTCACTAAAAAATAATCTTTTTAGGAGATACCAAAAAATTCACCCAATAGTATATTATAAAGAATATTTAAATATTATATTAATTTAATTTCGTAATATTTTATGTAAAACTATAAATTAATTATAATATGTACACAAAAAATATCATAAAATTATTATTGAAGAAAACACATTTCTGATGGATGACACGACATTACTAAAAATTGAGCACTTATTTATTATACCGTAATAAATGAATTTGAATTATTAAAAAAAAAATATAAATGTTTTTCATAATGTAGTTGACCCTATTCATACTAATAATTTAATTTCTTGATTATAATATATCATTTTTTAGGATTAATACTGCATGGAAATAAATTTATTAAACACGTAAAATATATTTGAAAAAAATAAATTTGTTAAGATATCAGGGTGGTACATTATTACCCTTTAAATAATTTTCTTACTCAATATTTTGACTACCTATTTTCACAATTAGTATATAATGATATAGTAGTTAAATATAATGTAAATTTTATCATGATAACAAATTTATATTTCACTTAATTTAAATATAGAATTTCCTAAGTATTTTTGAAACCATGTATGAATCATTATAAGACTCATAGGTTTCTGAAAACAAACCAAGAAATCTAATAAATAAATTCCCTATATTACTTCATTTATTTATAATTTTTTTAGTTGAGTTTATGAAATAATTTACCCTCAAGGTAGAGAATATAAAAAAATATACTTACTTGATTTCCTTCTATCTCATAATAAAAATTTCATCCTTTTGTTGGGTTTCAGTCTATTTCAAATTCTATATCATCTTGTACTATAGTAAATAAATATTAAATATATATTTGTTTCATTCTTGATGAATTAAAATTAATTTTAAATAGATCATAATACTTATAAAAGAATCAATATTGATTCATTCAGTCTCTAGATAATTAATAAAACCAAAATAATTAACAAAATTTGTCCATTATAATGGAATATTAATATGAGTCAATATTTAATTGATCACCAAAACATGGAAAATAATACTCAACAATCAACATAAACCCTTCCAAAAATATTTATCATTATGTCTCCAGTAAAATATTCCTAATAAATTTTAAAACCTAAAATATAAAATATTTTATGACACATTTGTTTGAAATAAATAACTAATTAGTATGACTAAATGATATCAATCGATTATAAGGTTATATATTTAAAATGAATACCCTCTAATAATATAATATCCTATATATTTTAATCATTTCTATAAATATCATGAACCAGCACAATTCCAAAATAAAATCACATTTGATTCCATAAATTTACTCAACCATCATTCCTCAAATAAATTTTACCTTAATCATATAATTATATCAATATAATTTAATTATTTAAAATTAATATTAATTACTTATTCATTGAACCACTTTTTAATCCCATTTTTATATATATGATAATGAATTTTCCACAATTGTACTATATCTTTTGTCACAATTTACAATATTTACTTCAACATCAATGATCATATTAAACTGAATTATTATCAATAAATTTTATCTTATGTCCATAAAATATAAAATAATTATTTGTAAAATATATTTTTCACTAAAAAATATAAAAAACTAAAGGGTTAAATTATGATAAATGTCTTCGAAAATATCTTTAATCCTATTAAATTACCTTAACATAAAACCAAATAAGGTGTATATATGACATTGAACAGATGATTGTCCTTATTATTATCATCCCATGAAACTATAGGTTTTTCCACTATAACTACATAATATCATAGGTTTTCATATGTTCTATTTTTTTATTCATCATAATAGTTATAACATAAAATGAATGTTGTCCAAAGAATATCTACTGAGATTATTTATCCAAGTATGTTGTATTTGGTCCACTCATCATTCACTAGAAAAATTATAGTAAACACCCAATACACCATTTTCCAATTTTTTATCCCTAGGTGAATCTATTCCACCACCACATCGACTTTCCAATGTCTAGAAATTGATATATTTCTATGGAAAACCAAATTCCCTTCAAAACCATGATATAAGACAATCTTTTAATATTAGGATTATCCTAAGGTTTCTCACTAATGTTTCGTCATCCTAATTTATTTAAATAAAATAACCTTATTATGATACAAAAAATTTCAACCCATAACTTTCATACAATGATATTACAGCTTATTAGATGAATATTTATAACAAATCATTTTGATATATTACAGAACTGTAAGGGTTTAGTTTCGTTGGAAAATTGGATATTTAAAAACATATCCATAAATGATGTAAATAACCTCCAAATATTTTCTTTATAAATATTACCCTTCATAGGAATAACAAACTTAAATCCATTCTTCATATCAAGAAGAAAAATAACCATAATAAATGGTTTATCAAATTATTAGTAATGGTAAATAAGCGAGATCTCAATGATAATTTACGAATATCACAAGCATAGGGGCATGAGAACACGAGATTGAAATTTCAAAACAATAACCAGTATATCATAGATCATAATAACGATTCATGGATAAAAAACTATGTATTTCATAATACATGAATTATAAAGTAGTAAATGAATATATGATATTAGATCAAGAAAATAAAATAAGGTTATAGCATAAAAGAGTGGTATAAAGTTAGCATAATCATAATTAATGAAATATTTTTTCAAGGATACCAACCAGGTGTAACACCCCATGATTTCGTAATATGTTTTCTCTTTAATGTAATTTAATAGCTTATATTGCACGCGACACTAACTTGGCTTGCATTATATACAAGAATGAGTTTTTGTGATACAACACAATAGTATAATAATTATTTGAATGATATATTTAGTTATTAATTAAATGTTGTAATATGAATATTCACAAATTAATTTTAAAGGATATTTCTAATGTTTTGATATAAATAAATTATATTTTAATGAAATGTATAAGCTGTGTTAAAATAGTTGTATATTTTGAAAAAATATTTTCATAAAAAACTACTTTTTAAGACCATTTGTGAACAATTATAAAAATAAAATTATACACTCCTAAGAATTAAATTTGGTAAAATATACTTCATTTTTGAATTCGAAGTATCAAAATTAGCTTAGGGTGGAATTTAGTATTTCTCAGAAAACATTAAATATTTGATAAATATTGAAAACACTATGTTGTTGTTTAAATATGACTTTTTAATTAAATAATTATTTTTAAATTCAAATTTACTTTAATGTAAAAATAGATACATAATACTTATATTATCCAACATAATTCATTGTATTCATTTTATAATAATATTATATATATATAATACTATTGAACCTTTCAGAGTCTTTTACCTACCTTATAATAAAATTAAAAAATTAACATAAAACATAACATTTCTGCATCTATAAATTGAATTTCAAAAATCATACCAACACAATTTTCAACAGTATAAAAAATTTTGTTTAATAAGATAAAATATATTTCGGTAAATAGGAACTTTTGAATTTTATTTACCACGGTTTAAAGTAAATAATGTAATTAAAGGTAATTTTTTTTATAAGAATAAAAATGACCTCAAAAAATGTCCTAATTATATTGGATAATTTTTTTACGACCAAAAGAAACATTATGAAAAAATTAAGTTCCCTTTTGATCCATTTGGGTATGATTAGGACATTTATTATATTTTACTTAATGAAGAGTTAAAAGTGTTAAATTCAAATTTTAATATCAAAACCATTTTTTTAATATTGGGTTATACATATGATAAATGAAAATATTAATATTATTTATAATTATAAAAAAAATTCTTACAACATAACATTTTATTAATAATTTATAGACATTAAATAATTAAATTTATTTATGACACAATGTTGATGCGGTAATTTCCTTATTAACGAATGATTAAAATAAATGGTATTTTAAATATTAAAATACATGTAATTGAAACATTGGATTACCTCAAATATTTTTATAGGTGAGTATTACATGTTAGTGTTTATTCTAATTTTTTTAGTAATCATGTTGTTATTACTTTGACAAAAACCAAATACTAAGTAGTGTCAAAATTGACATAAATGTGTATTTAAAACAAATTCTATTTTATTATATTATAATATAGTCCTAAAAAAATAATTTTCAGGAAAATGACTTATATAATGTTACATATGTCATCAATGAACCTCTTGAGGTTCTATTGTCAATATTAACTATGTAGTATAAAAAAACAGGAAGACATGGTAAAAGACAAACTATTTAATTAAGGGTTAAATCTAAATGATAAGGATAATATGGAGACCTAACCACGTCCAAAACCTATTGGATGAGAGGATTTAGTCCCATCACAATAATATCCTAGAAATAAATCTATTTGGATCTATTAGAAATAGAAAATATTTTTATAATAATTTAATATTTTAAGTTTTTCCCAAAGTGCCCCTCACCTCCATTATAAAAGGGTACTTTCCTTCCCTTAAATTCACACCACAAAAGCCATTTGGCTTAGCCAAACTTTATCAAATCTCCTCCCAACTACCCTAACATCAAGATATATGACTAAAATTTATTATAAAACCATCATAAAGAGATTGATTATTCAAATCAAATGGAAGCACACGAAAAAGAGGTAATTATTTCATCACCTATTTCAAAGTTATTTTTCATCTTCTAGTTACACCTTCCTTGTTGTTTTGATAATAAAATATTAAATAATTACCTTCTACATACTAATATGTTCTTATAAATATGTTACAACCATATTAATTATTCTACCCATCCAGGAATGACGAAGTCACTATACGTTCGTACGTACGGCTTACCGTCTCCACATCATGGGGTAGATTGTTATTCAACACTTCATTATTTGGATGGGTATAAAAATGTGTATAATTTATGTACATAATAAATATAACATTTTAATTAATTTTATTATATAATTACCATCCAATTACATACGACTTCACCATCAATATAATGATATTATCCCTCGTGAATACGTACGACTTACCGTCTCTATGACGCGATGAGATTTATTCTCCACATTAACCATCCAAGAATGATAAGTCAAAAATATATTCTTCATAATTTTGAATATATGACATAATAAGTGTACTATAATGATATATATATGTATTTACATATATTTCATGCACTTTCTTCCATTCAGATATGATATGAAAATAGAAACAAGGTTTAGGCGTACATACAAACTGACTGTCTCCATGAACGGTTTATTCCATTTTACACTATTGAAAATATATTATATAAAAACGGTTTGAAACAATTTATATATATAGAAGAAACCATTTCTATTCTATATACCAATGTTTTTTCAAACTATTGTCTAGTAAACCATTGCAAAAGGTATATACCAATGGTTTTTCTCTAACCGTTGGTATATGGATCTGTAACCTTCACTATGCCTATGGGTTTATAGAAACTGTTGGTATATATTATAGATTACATGTACTTTACCAACAGTTTGAAACCGTTGTTATATAGTATTTTCAACGGTTCCTTAAAACTGTTAGTAAAATATTCTGAAAATATACTATAACAACGGTTCAAAACCATTGGTATAATGTGTTAACAACGGTTTATTCAAACCATTGGTAAAATTATTCACCAATAAACACTTTACTAATTGTTTAAAACCATTGGTATAATGTTTTTTCCATCAACCAGCACAACAGACACCCATTCCCTCTACTGCATACACATGTAAACACATCTGCAAATAATATATAAAATAGTACAATTGGAACTTCAAATAGAACAAAAAAACACTTGCAATATCAAATATAAATAAGTAGAAGCTTCCAACCATGAAATGTACCAGTGACATATTTTTCCCATATTCACTTAATAACCACTATTCCAACAAACCCATTTCATTTTTTTGGTAGATATATCACATAATGGTGAGAGGACACTCACATTACAGAGATCCCATCATATTTAGAGTTTCATACACCATTAAAAGAATTAAAACGTAATTCACAAGATAATTAAAGAAAGTATATACATAAAACAAGTATACCCATACACCATTAACACATAATTCATATGTTAATTATATACATAAATAATTCAATTATGATTTTAGGGGGTTGGGGGTGGTTCAGGAGTTTGAGGTGGCTATCCAAGGGGGTAGGGGTATCCCGGGGGTGGGGGTTTTTTGGGGGGATGGGGGTGGAGGGGGGGGGGGGGGGGGTGGAGGGGGGGGATGTCCATGGGGGTGTCCAGGCGGTGGGGTGGTGTTCAGGGTGGGGGGGATAGTGGCTATCTATGGGAGTGTCTAGGGGTGGGGTGGTGTCCATGGGTGGGGGGGTAGTGTCCAGGAGGTTGGGGGGATTTCTAGGGGTGGGGGTTTCCAGGGGGTGGGGGCGATCTAGGGAGGCTTTCCAAGGGGGGGTGGGTGGTGTCCATAGGGGTAGAGATTGTCCGGGGGGGTTGTCCAGGGGGTGGGGAGATACATGGGTGTGGCAGATATCTAGGGGGTGGGGGTTGTCTAGGGGGTGGGGGCGGTCCACGGGAGTGGATGGGCTGTCCAGGGGGTAGGGGGTCTGGGGGGGGGGGGGGGCTTTCCACATGGGTGGGGGCTGTCCAGGTGGTAAGGGGTGTCCACGGGGGTGGGTGGGGCTGTCCAGGGCGTATGGGGTGTCCCGAGGGGGGGGGGGGCTGTCCACAGGGGTGGGGGTGTCCAGGGGGTGGGCGGGGTTGTCCAGGGGGTGGGTGGGGCTATATATGGGGTAAGGGGTGTTCAGGGGGTGGGCAGGACTGTCTAGGGGGTACAGGTGTCTAGGGGGGATAGGGGTGCGGGGGTTGTCCATATTGGTGGTGGGGGGGTGTACAGGGTGGGGGGTGGTACTCCATTGGGGTGTCTAGTGGGGGTGGGGTGGTGTCCGAGGGGGGGGGGGACTATCCATGGGGGTGTCCAAGGGGTCGGGGGTGTCAGGGGGGGTGTCCATGGGTGTGTCCATCGGGTGGGGGTGGTGTCTATGGGGGTGGGATGGTGTCAAGGGGTGCGGGTGTAGGGGGTGGGGGTGTCCAGTGGGTGGGGTGGTGTCTAGGGCTGTCCAAGGGAAGTGGGGGATGTCCAATATGGGTGGGGGCTGTCGAGGTGGTGGGGGCAGTCCATGGCGGTTGCAGGGAAGTCCAGTGGGTGGTCGGGGCTGTCCATGGGGCGTGGGATGTCCAGCGGTTATGGGGTGTTCACAAGGCTGGGAAGGGCTATATAGGGTGTACGATGTGTACAGGGGGTGGGGAGTTGTCTATGATGGTGGTCGGGCTATCCAGGGGGTAGAGGTGTCTAAGTGGGTGGGAAGGCTTTCCATAGGGTGGGGGGATGTCCACTGGGGGAGGGGTGTCCATGGGGGTGGGCGGGTCGTCCATGGAGGTGGTCGGGCTGTCCTGGGGGTAGGGGGGTCCAGGGGGTGGGTAGGACGTCCACTAGGGGTAGGGGTGTCTAGGGGGGATATCCACGAGGTTGGGGGCTGTCCACGGGGGGAGGGGGTGTCCAGGTGGTGGGCAGGATGTCCCCAGGGGTGGTCGAGCTATCTACGGGGGTGGTCGGGCAATCCACGGGGGTGGTTGGGCTATCCATAGGGGTGGTTGGGCTATCTAAAGGGTAGGGGGTGTTTAGGGGGTGGGCGGGCAGTCCACGGGGGTGGGTGGGGCTATCCAGGGGTATGGAGTGTCTAGGGGTGGGGGGCTGTCCACGGTCGGAGGGGCGGTCTAGGGGGTTGGCAGGCTATCCACATGTGTGGCAGGGCATTCTAGGGGTGTATGAGGTGTCAAGAGGGTGGGGGCTATCTAGGGGAGGGGTGAATCAGACAAAAAATCATCAAGACATGATTTATTATTTATAGATAAAACAATTTAGAAAATGTGACCTACCAAATCAAACATATTCAAGCACACAAAATCAATAAACATCAAAGGTCAATAATATCTGTCAAAAATGTAACAGGTCAATCTTTTCCTTATCACCATCACTATCAGGACCATCATCATCACCCTCACCCTCATTCTCATCGTCACCCCATCATCATCGCCTCCCTCATCAACACGATCCTCCTCACCCTTGTACTCCAGATCAACCTCCTCATCACTCTCCTCCTCCGCCTCGGCCACCTCCTCGGCCTCCTCCCATACCTCAACCTCCTCCTTACCCTCCTCATCCTTCTCCTCGACCTCCTCCTAATCATTGTCTTGAACTCCACTAGAACTAACACTTGGTTCACCATATATAGAACGCATCGATGACATATATTCATCACAAGTAGTGATGGACTCTCGTGAAGGTGTTGGATTTAAAACATCCATCAGTTTCATAAATATAGTGTTTCCCTAATAGACTGTCACACCATCTCTATGTCCCTCTATTTAGATTGTTATGATTATTCTTTAACCATCTGCAACTCGGTGGCACTACAACTCATACTTAATGAGGTTCAATACCTTGTCAGAACTATACTCTTAACTTGTCGGCAGCGTACTCTACTAGGGTGCTCATCTGCCAACACATGATGTAAGTGATCGTTTAGCCCAAAATTTTTAGTTTCCTGGGCATGAAGGGCCTCTAAAGAAGCATTTTTCAAATATTAATATTTTATAATGTTACAAAATAGAGATTAAAATTTTAAATCTACAATGAAAAACATACAATCTTATGCTGAGTCGGTTCATTAACCACACCTCCATCATTATTATTTCTACTCGAGAAAAATAGTTTTTCTAGATGCACACATCCTTCTCTATTCAATCTACACCTCTACAATGACATTGAATATAGGAAACTATAACTAAAATAGGATACCAATAATTAATTTCAAAACTAAAATTATATAAAAACTTTAGAAATAAAATAAATTATGGAGGAATTGACAGATTGTGCATGTCGTAAAGAGAGATTATAAACTGTCATACCTACTGCCTCTCATGATGTAGTACCGTAGTACATCCCAATGTGTAGATGTATTTCTTAGCATCAATGTTTTTTTATTTCTTCTAGATGAATCATAAAAAAATTCAATAATTAATATTAACTAAAAACATGAAAATTTTCCTTTAAATACCTCTAATGAGATTAATACCTTAAATTTTCTAGTCATCCAATGAGTGTTCATCTATCCATACTATTCTAATGGACAATCATCTATGATAGGGACCACCTCTAACTCTGTACTAACTCTAGCATGCCATCCAATGTACAACTCATGCTTAAAATCTCTCCAAAGCTTTCATAAATCCTTTAGACGTTCTAGCCATGCACCCTCATCATCGGGGAAATTAACCCATAGATGACACCAAAATATTAATTCATATAAATACAAAAATTAATGTATTTCATTAAATACATCAAATATTTTTACCCATATCTCTTCCCATGCTTTATCCTTGACTTCATTTGCCAGCTATCTCCATGAGAGCGGGCTAATAGGAATGATGTCGAAGTATTTGGCAAGCGTCGCAAAAAAACTCTGACATTGATGCCCTGATTTTTCAATCATCTGATTACCTTCATTGTAGTCAACCTTCAACTACGTGTGGTGGTTTCACACCGCATGCATGTGTGTATGCCCATGACCATGCATCATATCAGTAGATTTATCTATTTTGAAATAAAAACAAATATTTTATCAATACATGTTATAATGTAAATAAATAATGGTGTCAAAAATTATTATGGTTGTATAAGTATACTTGTAGTAGTCTGATCAATGGGAACCATTGGATTCCTATAAACTAATGGGACACCCTATACTGATGGAGTGGGTCCTAATGTATGATCTGTAGGGAGAGACTCTGGAAGAGCATGAGTCAAATAAGATGGAATGTTTATATTAACGTTTATAAAAATTATTTTCTAGAATAATATACATGCTTATAATATTATATATGATTGACATATGGCATATCAACACCTATTTATTAACAATTACGTATTGAAATCATCATTTCAAGGTGTTAATAGTTTTGTTTTTATGAAAAGTTTATATTAAATAGTGATGGTCCTATTACATTAATCATGATTGAATTATATCATAAATACTATTAATGAAATATTTATCATATTTATTCAACATATAAATATTTCTAAAAACACAGATAAAGGGATCATGAAAAATGAATTACATTACTTTATGGTGAGGTATTCCATATTTACGCACTTGTGGTGTTTTCACTTTTTAATTATTGTAGTGAAAGAATGTTAAATTATAATTATCAATTTAAAAAAATTATTATTTCATTTACATCATATATCTTCATAAAATATATCATTATTACCATCAATGTAAATCAGAAATTAATAAATAAACATATTGCTTTCAAGAGGGGGTTGCCCACATGTATGGACAAGAAACAATATCATTTTCCAAATTATGAAAGGTTAAATTTTAGATAAGATATTATAATTACAAAAATTAATTCATAAATATCACATATATAAAATTTCATCCACCTTAATAAGAAACCTCGAATGATGGTGTTGAAAAAATAATTATATCTCAATTAGAAGGCAATAGTCCACACGTACACACTAATGATATATTCATTTACAAATTCATGTAAAAGTGGATGGATAATGGTAAAATCATAATTAAATATAATTATATTTTGGGGAATTAATTTATTATTTTATGATGAAGATCGTAAATTTATAAGAGGTATAAGTAGAACAGAATTGATAGAGGTTGGGTAGGATGATTAACTCTTCATCAATATATCAAATTTAGATACATCATTAAGGACCCTTGGTATTTTATTATAAAATTTAAAACAACTATAATTTAGTGATATAGAATTTTGGGAGACAATTTTTTAAAATTTTTCAAGATAGGTGGCTCAAATTTTTGTAAATATAATTTAGGATGTCTGTTCTTTTATAAAGGATGAGAGATGACACACTAGAATATTTAAAATTAGTAATGAATAATAATGTCATACTAATGAAAAATGACCCAAAAATGGTTATGAATTTAAATAAGTAAAGTATGAGTTCAAATTAAAGACATCTAATAAAATTTAGACATGTTTTGGTGTCATTTTATTCCTTATCATTTTAAACCTCTTTATTAACCCTTTTTAACCTTTGTCGAGGTAAGAAAATTATTTTTCCTTTAATGGTGATAAATTTATTTCCCAGCTAATGAATATTTCATAATTCTATATGTATGAAATTTTTTATCACTTCCCATTCCAACAACCCTATTTAAATATTTATATGATTTTTTAAATCATTTAATAAAATATTATTTAAAAATACCATTAATTTCATTAATAGAAATATTTATTTAATTTGAATTTAATGATATGAATAATTCATTTTATTTTTAATATATAAAATATTACTTCTAATAATACCTTATATTTACACATTAAAGTCATTTATAACCGAAATTAATCCAAAACATATTTATTTAAATTTTTTTAAAATAATTTATAAATTTTCCCTACTTCTTACCCAAACATCGTTTCAGTTTTTTAAGAAACAAAGGTAATTAATCCAAATTAAAAAATTAAAATAAAATCAATATCATATTTATTTATAAATATTGATATAAATTCTTATAATTTAAAAAAACCATTTTTTATTCTGATGAAAAAATATTATTGTTTATAAAAAACGGTATTGAAATTTTGTATTTTTCATTTCATAAAATACTAAATATGTCCATATCAAAGAAAGTTGACACAAAACGTCCATAAAATTGATTATTATATGAGTATATAAAAAAAATAATCATATAGATCAAATTCAAGTGTAATGGTTAGTTTTAATATCTTATCCCAAAGTTTTAACCTAGTTTTACTCATTTTTCCCCTTATCGTGGTGATGATTTTTTTTATAAGGCTTACTATCTGTAATTGCTGAAAATAAAAGGGGCCTTTTTTCAAAATTTGATCCTCTTGATCCCATGTATGGAATACACATTTCAATATTTAATTTCTATATGATGATGAATTTAATATTATTAATAATTCATAATATTCAATGAATGACAGTTTTTAGAAAAATGTTTTTCGGCCTCAAAATTCACTTATTTCACAACCATGAATATTTCTGATGGAAATGGAAATAATTATAATTTTAAATATAATATGGATAATTTATCTCTTTAATACCAAATCCCATATATAATGACACATTAAAATTAACTGATTTCATGAGAAATGATAGTTTTTAAAAAATATATAATTTTAACTATTCACTAAAAAATAATCATTTAGGAGTTTCCAAAAAATTCACCCAATAGTATATTATAAAGAATATTTAAATATTATATTAATTTAAATTAGTAATATTTTAGGAAAAAATCTAAATTATTTATAATATGTACACACTAAATGTCATAAAATTATTATTAATGAAAACACATTTCTGATGGATGACACGACTTTATTAAAAATTGATTACTTATTTATTATACCTTAATAAATGAATTTTAATTATTAAAAAACAATATACAAGTTATTCATAAAGTGGTTGTACCTATTCATACTAATAATTTAATTTCTAGATTATAATATATCATGTTTTTTTAGTCTCAGTACTGCATGTAAATAAATCATTGAAACACATAAAATATATTTGAAAAAAATATATTTTTTAAGATCTCAGGGTGTTACATTATTACCCTTTAAATAATTTTCTTACTCAAAATTTTGACTAACCAATTTCATTATTTGTATATAATGATATAATAGTTAAATATGATGTAAATTTTATCATGATAACAAATTTATATTTCAATTCTATGAAATATAGTATTTCCTAAGTGTTTTTGAAACCTTGTATGAATCATTATTAGGACTCACAGGTTTTTGAAACATACCAATACATCTAATAAATACATTCCCTATAGTACTTCATTTATTTATCATTTTATTAGTTTATTTTATGAAATAATTTACACTCATGGTAGAGAATATAAAAAAATATACTTACTTGATTTCATTCCATCTCATAATAAAAATATCATCCTTGTGACGGGTTTCAATCTATTTCAAATTCTATATCATATCGTACTCAAATAAATAAATATTAAATATATATTTGTTTCATTCTTGATGCATTAAAATTAATTTCCAATGGATCATAATACTTATAAAATTAATAAATATTGATTCTTTCAGTCTCTAGATAATTAACAAATACAAAATTATTAACAAAATTTGTCTATCATAATGAAATATTCATATGAGTAAATATTGAATTGATCACCAAAACATGGAAAATAATACCCAACAATCAACATAAACCCTTCCAAAAATATTTATCATTATTTCTCTAGTAAAATACTCATAATAAATTTTAAAACAAAAAACTAAAATATTTTATAACACATTTATTTCAATAAATAACTAATTATTATGGAAAAATGATATCAATCGATCATAAGGTCATATATTTAAAATGTATACCCCCTAATCATATACTCTCCAATATATTTTAATCATTTAGATATATATCATAAACCAACACAATTCCAAAATAAAATCACATATGATTCCATAAATTTACTCAACCATCATTCCTCAAATAAAGTTTACCTTAATCATATAATTATATCAATATAATTTAATTATTTAAAATTAACATTAATTACTTATCATTGAACCACATTTTAATCCCGATGTTATATATATGATAATTTTTTTCCACAATTGTACTATATCTTTTATCGCAATTAACAATAATTACTTCAACATCATCGATCATATTAAACTGAATTCTTATCAATAAATTTTATCTTATGTCGATAAAATATAAAGTTATTATTTGTAAAATATATTTTTCACTAAAGAATATACAATACCAAAGGGTTAAATTATGATAATTTGCTTCAAAAATATCTTTAATCCTCTTAAATTACCTTAACATAAAACCAAATAAGGTGTATATATGACATTAAACTGATGATCAGCCTTATTATTATCATCCCATGAAACTATAGGTTTTCCCCCTATGACTAAGTAATATCATAAATTTTCATAGGTTCTATTTTTTTCATTCATCTTAATAGTTAGAACATAAAATTAATGTTGTCCAATGAATATCTACTGAGATTTTTTATCCAAGTGTGTTGTATTTGGTTCACTCATCTTTCACTGGAAAAAATATAGTAAATATCCAATACAACATTTTCCAATTTTTATCCCAAGGTGAATCTATTCCACCACCACATCGACTTTCCAGTGTCTAGAAATGGATATATTTGTATGGAAAACCAAA
Organism: Viscum album; assembly: GCA_963277665.1. Taxonomy (NCBI): domain Eukaryota; kingdom Viridiplantae; phylum Streptophyta; class Magnoliopsida; order Santalales; family Viscaceae; genus Viscum; species Viscum album. Next base: position 806,154,792 of record OY728126.1, on the reverse strand, counting down.
TTCCCTTCAAAACCATGATATAAGAAATTCTTTTATTATTAGGATTATTCTAAGGTTTCTCACTAATGTTTCATCATCCTAATTTATTTTAATAAAATAAGATTATTATGATACAAAAAATTGTTACCCATAACTTTCATACAATGATATTAGAGCTTATTAGATGAATATTTTTAACAAATCATTTTGATCTATTACAGAAGAGTAAGGGTTTAGTTTCATTGGAAAATTGGATATTAAAAACTTATCCATAAATTACGTAAATAACCTCTCATTTTTTTATAAATATTACCCTTCATAGGAATAACATACTTAAATCCATTCATAATATCAAGAATAAAAATAACCATAATAAATGGTGATATCAAATTATTAGTAATGGTATACAAGGGAGATCTCAATGATAAATTAAGAATATCACAAGCATAAGGGCATGAGAACATGAGATTAACATTTTAAAAAATAACCAATATATCATAGATCATAATAACGATTCATGAAAACAAACTTATTATTTCATAATATATGAATTATAAAGTAGTAATTGAATATATGATATAAGATCAAGAAAACAAAATAAGGTTATAGCATAAAAGAGTGGCTGAAAGTTAGCATAATCATAATTAATGAAATATTTTTTCAAGGATACCAACCAGGTGTAACACCCCATGATTTCTTAATATGTTTTCTTATTAATATAATTTAATAGCTTATATTTCACGCGACACTAACTTGGCTTGCATTATATGCAAGATTGAGTTTTTGTGAGACAACACATTAGTATAATAATTATTCGAACAATATATTTAGTTATAAATTAAATATTGTAATATGAATATTAAAATTTGAATTTTAAAGGTTATTTCTAATGTTTTCACATAAATAAAGCATATTTTAATGAAATGTATAAACTTTGTTAAAATATTTATATATTTAGAATAAATATTTTCATAAAAAACTACTTTTTAGGACCTTTTGTGAACAATTATAAAAATAAAATTATTCACTCCTAAGAATTTAATTTGATAAAATATAATTCATTTTTGAATTTGGAGTATCAAAATCCACATAGGGTGGAATTTAGTATTTGTCTGAAAACATTAAATATATGATAAATAGTGAAAACAACATGTTGTTGTTTAAATCTGACTTTTTAATTAAATAATTATTTTTTAAAAATAAAAATTTACTTCAAAGTAAAAATAGATACATAATACTTATATTATCCAATATAAGTCATTGTATTCATTTTATAATAAGATTATATATATATAATATTATCGAACCTTTTATAGCTTTTTACCCACCTTCTTAGAAAATTAAAAAATTAACATAAAACATAACTTTACCGAATCTATAAATTGAATTTCAAAAATCATACAAACACACTTGTCAACAGTATGAAAAATTTCATTCAATAAGACAAAATATATTTCGGTGAATAGTAACTTTTGAATTTTATTTACCACGTTTTAAAGTAGATCATGTAATTAAAGGTAAAAATAATTTTATAATAATATAAATTGACCCCAAAAAATGTCCTAATTCTAATGGATAATTGTTTTCCGACCAAAATAAACCTTTTGAATAAATTTATATCCCTTTTGATCCATTTGGGTATGATTAGGACATTTATTATATTTTACATAATGAAGAGTTAAAAGTGTTAAATTCAAATTTTAATATCAAAACCATTTTTTTAATATCGGGTTATACATAAGATAAATAAAACTATAAATATTAATTATAATTATAAAAACATTTCCTACATCATAATTTTTTATTAATAATTTATAGACATTAAATAATTAAATTTATTTATGACATAATGATGATGTGGTAATTACCTTATTAATGAATGATTAAAATAAATGGTATTTTAAATATTAAAATACATGTAATTGAAACATTGGATTACATAAAATATTTTTATAGGTGAATATTACATGTTATTGTTTATGCAATTTTTTTAAGTAATCATGTTGTTATTACTTTGACAAAAACCAAATACTAGATAGTGTCAAAATTGACAAAAATGTGTATTTAAAACAAATTCAATTTTATTAAATTTTATTATAGTCCTAAAAATCTAATATTTAGGAAACTGACTTCTATAATGTTACATATTTCATGAATGAACCTTTTGAGGTTCGATTGGAATTTTATAGTAACCATATTAACTATGTAGTATAAAAAAACAAGAAGACATGGTAAAAGATAAACTATTTAATTATGGGTTAAATCTAAACTATAAGGCTAATATGGAGACCTAACCATGTACAAAACATATTGGTTGAGAGTATTTAGACCCATCACAATCATATCCCTGAATTAAATCCATTTGGATCTATTAGAAACAGAAAATATTTTTATAATAATTTAATATTTTATGTTTTTTCCAATGTGCCCCTCACCTCCTTTATAAAAGGGCACTTCCCTTCCCTTAAATTAACACCTCCAAAGCCATTTGGCTTAGCCAAAACATTCTCAAATATCCTCCCAACTACCCTCACTTCAAGCTATAGGGCATAAATTTATCAAAAAACCATCATATGGAGCTTGTTTATTCAAATCAAAAGGAAGCACACGAAGAAGAGGTAATTATTTCATAACCTATTTCAAAGTTCTTTTTTTTCTTAAAATTACACCTTCTTTGTTGTTTTGATACATAAAATATTAAATTAGTATACTAATATGTTATTATAAATATTTTACAACCATATTAAATATTCTATCCATCCTATGAATGACGAAGTCACTATACATGCGCACGTACGACTTACCGTCTCCACGTCGTGGGGTAGAATGTTATTAAACCCTTAATTATTTGGATGGGTATAATAATGTGTGTAATTGATGTAGATAATAAATATAACTTGTTAATTATTTTGTATATATAACATACCATCCAATTACATACGACTTCACCATCAATATAATGATATTATCCCTCGTGCATACATACCATCTCCACGAAGCGATGATATTTATTCTTCACATTAACCATCTAAGAATGATAACTAAAAAATATATTATTCATAATTTTGAAATATATGACATAATAATTGTACTATAATGATATATATATATATATATGTATTTACATATATGTCATGCACTTTCTTCCATTCAAATACGATATGAAAACGGAAACAAGGTTCAAGCATACGTACAACTGACCATCTCGATGAATGGTGTATTCCATTTTTCACTACTAGTAGTATAGTATATAAAAACAGTTTGAAACAATTTTTATAAGTAGCAGAACCATTTCTGTACTATATATCGATGTATTGTCAAATGTTTGGCTAGTCAACCATTGAAAAAGGCCTATACCAATGGTTTTTCTCTAACCGTTGGTATATGGCTCTGTAACCTTCACTATGCAAATGGTTTTATACAAACTATTGGTATATATTATAGATTACATATACTTTACCAAAGTTTTGAAACCGTTGGTATTTATTATTCCCAACGGTTCCTTAAAACTGTTAGTAAAAATATTCTGAAAATATACTATAACAATGTTTCAAAACCATTGGTATAACGTATTACGAACAGTTTATTCAAACTATTGGTAAAATTATTCACCAAAAAACACATTACTAATGGTTTAAAACCATTGGTATAATGTTTTTCCATCAACCAACAGAACAACAACCCATTCCCTCCACTGCATACACCTGTAAACACATCTACAAATAATACATAAAATAGTATAATTGGCACTTAAAATGAAACAAAAAAACACTTGCAATATAAAATAAAAATCAATAGGATCTTCCAACCATGACATTTACCAGTGACATAGTTTTCCCATATTCACATAACAAACACTATTCCAACTAACCCATTTCTTTTGTGGGGATAAATCTCATAATGGTGAGTGGAAACTCAAATTAAAGAGATCCCATCATAGTTAGAGTTTCATAGACCATTAATAGAATTAAAACATAATTCATAAGATACTTACAACAAGTATACAGTTACAACAAGTATACCAATACACCATTAACACATAATTCATATGTTAATTATATACATAAATTATTCAATTAAGATTTTAGGGGGTTGGGGGCTGTTCAAGAGTTTGGGGTGGCTTGCCAAGGGGGTAGGGGTGTCCCGAGGGTGGGGGTTTCCAAGGGGATGGGGATGTCTGGGGGGTGGGGTAGGGGTGGGGTTGTCCATGGGGGTGTCCAGTGGGTAGGGTGGTGTTCGGGGGGGGGGGGTGTCTATCTATGGGGGTGTCTAGGGGGTGGGGTGGTTTCCATGGGGGGGGGGGGTGTGGGTGGTTTCTAGGAGGTTGGGGGGCTTTCTAGGGGTAAGGGGTGTCCAGGGGTGGGGGTTTCCAGGGGGTGGGGGCTATCACGGGAGGAATTCCAAGGGGGGTGGGTGGTTTGAATAGGGGTGGGGACTATCCTGGGTGTGGGGGCTATCCAGGGGGTGGGGGTGGTTACACGGGTGTGGTAGCTGTCTAGGGGGTGGGGGCTGTATAGGGGGTGGGGGCGGTCCACGGGGGTGGCAGGGCTGTCCAAGGGGTAGGGGGTCTGGGGGGGGGGCTATCCATAGGGGTGGGGGTTTCCAGGGGGGTTGTCCAGGGGGTGGGTGGCGGTGTCTATGGGGTAAGGGGTGTTCAGGGGGGTGGGCAGGGCTGTCTAGGGGGTACGGGGTGTCCAGGGGGGTAGGGGTTGGGGGTTTTCCATGGTGGTGGTGGTGGTGGGGGGTGTCCAGGGTGGGGTGGGGGGCTCTCCATTGGAGTGTCTACTGGGGTTGGGGTGGTGTTCGAGGGGGGGGGGGTGGACTATCAATGGGGGTGTCCAAGGGGTTGGGGTGTTAGTGGGGTGTACATGGGTGTGTCCAGCGGGTGGGGGTGGTGTCCATGGGGGTGGGGTGGTGTCAAAGGGTGGGGGTGTAGGGGGTGGGGGTGTCCAGTGGGTGGGGTGGTGTCCAGGGCTATCCAAGGGAGGTGGGGGCTGTCTAAGAGGGGTGGGGGCTGTCAAGGGGGTGGGGGCTGTCCATGGGGGTGGCATGGCAGTCTAGGGGGTAGGGGGTGTCTAGGGGTTGGGTGGGGTTGTCCATGGGGGTGGGGGGTGGGAGGGGGGATATCCAGGGGTTAGGGGGTGTTCACAGGGCTGGGAAGGGCTGTCCAGGGGGTACGATATGTCCGGGGGGTGTGGGGGATGTCCATGATGGTGGTCGGGCTGTCCAGGGGGTAGGGGTGTCCAAGTCGGTGGGCATGCTGTCTGCAGGGTGGGGGTTGTCCACAAGGGGAGGGGTGTCCAATGGGGTGGGTGGGTTTTCCATGGAGGTGGTTGGGCTGTCCAGGGGGTAGGGGGTGTCCAGGGGGTGGGCAGGCTGTCCACGGTGGGTAGGGGTGTCCAGGGGGGATATCCATGAGGGTGGGGGTTGTCCATGGGGGGAGGGGGTGCCAAGGGGATTGGCGGGATGTCCACAGGGGTGGTCGGGATATCTACGGGGGTAGTCGGGCTATCCACGGGGGTGGGGGCTATCTATATTGGTGGTTGGGCTATCCAGGGGTAGGGGGTGTCC